>CM059423.1:5790000-10790000 GCA_030378225.1 Knoxia roxburghii
AGGGGAGGGGAGGGGAGGTGATGGTAAATTTTTTTTTTTTTATATATAATTATTTTATAAATACAAAAATATATTTTATTAAGACGAAAATACCCCTAGTCAAGACAGACAAATATGAATTTTGGACCAAAATTTAATAAAAATGTAATGTAATAGACTGAAAAATTAGTTTTCAAATGTTTTGAATGAAAATATACTTTTTACTATGCGTAATGGATTATTTTTGGAATGTAATCATATATATATATATTGTTATTAAATGTATGTGTTAAGCATGGGTTAAGCTGTTGAGTTACAAAGCCATATATTGAATAGAGAAGATGGTACAGGAGGGTACATATGTTGTCTTGCATTAATACTATGTCTTTTCTTCTTGGATTTGCATGTGCATCATTCAAACGGATCCATCTAATTTCATACTTCAATGTTGTCTTGATTTTGAATCTTTTTTTGTTGTTTGATTGTGCAGAGATGCAAGACGACTTGAATCAAGCACTGCTCCTGGCAGCGTCGCTATCAATGTCACTGATGACAATGATGTCACTTATGCAGCTAATGCCGCCGCTGATGCCGCATCCCGTGTTGATGCTGCTGCTCGTGCCACCGCAGCTGATGCCACTGCCCGTGCCGCCACTGTCGTGAATCTATCAGTGCGGAAATCATATTCGAGGCCATTAAGCATAGGGTTTTCATTGGTAGCATTTATTGGAAATCTGATTTCCGTTCTAATTGGAAATCAGAGGAGGTGGGCGACAGGAGTTTTCATGGGATTTGTATTTTTGGCAATTATGATCCCATTAGGTGATGAATTTTTAAGCGGGTTAAGTTGTGGTCAAGATTTTTAGCCAAAAATGGTGAAACCGCGGTGTTGTATTGTGTAGGTTAGCTGCGGTTTAGGGCAAAGAAAAGAAGACGAAGCAATGAAGATTAAAAAGGAAAAGGTGGTAGTGGCTGCGGCGGCGGTGGCGGTGGTCTAGTTGCAAAAGTATGGAGGTTGGTATTTTATTTTAGTTTTGATCTTATATCCGATTATATTGAAATTTCTTATTAATTATTTTAGCCACTAATTTGTGATTCTTATATTTACTTCATAATTTCCATTTATTAGGATTACTAGTTTAAAGAAAATTCATAAATTCATAATTTTCATTTATTCTGTCAACCTAACTCGAAACGGATCAATTTGGATTGAAATATATTTTCGTGATTCTAAAAATACATGTAAAAAAAATTTACATTGAAAGAGCGAAAAATTCAAAACGCATGTAAAAAAAATTGCATTGAAATAGTGAAAATTGAAAATTTATGAAACAGGTCGGTAGAGTTCAAAATGTGTCGACCCAGCTCGAAATGGATCAACCTGGGTTGAAATAGGTTTCTGTGATTCTAAAAACACATGTAAAAAATTGCATTGAAAGAGTGAAAATTCGAAATTTATGAAACGGGTCAACCCAACTCAAAATGGGTTTATCCAACTCAAAACGACTCAACCCGGGTTGAAATAGATTTATGTGATTCTAAAAATGCATGTAAAAAAAATTACATTAAAAGAGTGAAAATTCGAAATTTATGAAACGGTCGACCCAGTTTAAAATGAGTCGACCCAACTCAGGTTGAAATAGATTTTCGTGATTCTAAAAACGTATGCAAAAAAAAAATTGCATTGAAAGAGTGAAAATTCAAAATTTATGAAACGGGTTGACCAAGTTCGAAACGGATCAACTCGAGTTGAAATAGGTTTCTGTGATTTTAAAGACGCATGTCAAAAAAAATTGCATTGAAATAGTAAAAATTTAAAATTTATGAAACGGGTCGACTCAATTCGAAATGAATTGAATCACGGGTCAACTCACAAATCAACTCGTTGGGTTAGATATTTAACTCGCGAGTTGGGTCGGGTTCAACTCGTGGACTAGGTCGCAGGTCAACCCAACCTGTGAGTCATTTGACCCATCTTAACCCTAATAAGTTGAGTTGGATCATAACCCTATTAACCTGCACAAATTATATCATGTACCCACTAATACATGTTCCTACTACTATATTTAGTAATTTTTACTAAATATATACTACTAGTAATTGATACATGTATAATTTCTTATTGCCCTACTAATGCGTAGGAGAAGAGAGGATGCACAATTGACCATCAGAATTCTAGGCCTAACAAGTTCCAAATCGAGGTATTCATTCCTCCGTCGCAACAATGTTACAAAGGGACTATGTATTACTATTCCTTGGGAAACTGGTATTATAATTTTTTTGTTTTTTTTCATGTTTTTTAAATTTATCTATTCCAATAATTTTCTTTCTTTTTTTTCAACTGTTGAATTCAACGATAATGTGTTAATTTATTTAAAATATCTAAAACATATTTAAAATGACTTATAAAAAAATTAGAGAAAAATAGATTGTGAATTCTTTTTGCAATTCTTTTTATTAGTTGAGCCTTTAGATTAAAATTTTAGTAGGCCCGAGAAGCAGCAGAAGCAATAAGGTGACATAAATAAACGTTTGCATATAGTTAAAAGTAATATGAGAAATTTTCAAAGCACGCATTTAGTCGGTCACCCCTTTGTAATACTAAGATCAAAGGTACTAAGAAAACAATAGACTAACCTGTTTTCAAAAGTTATTTTACTGAACAAAAATTAAAAGAAAAATAAAATGACAAACATATTCTGTTTTGAATAGTCCTAAATCTAAAATAAATTGATCTAATCAGAAAACAAGAATGCTACTACAATTTAATTAAATGAAAATAACATAACAGTGTTATTGTTCTAGTGGGAGGGATAAATTCAGAACATTACAATTGTGAATTTGATTAAATGTTGAGACATGAATTTGTAAGATTGTTGGGTTATTCAATTCCTAAACAAAATTCCATAAGCCCCCAACTAAAACTACACAAAAACAAGAACAAACAAAAAGCAACAACTGGTTTCCCTTGGTCAAAGAGACTGAAGCACATATCATCATCGGACTCTTCTTTGTCTTCAATTTTCTCCTCTTTCTTGGCCTCAGCAGCATGGGTGGTGGTGGTGGTGGCGGCGGCTGGAGCAGCTGCAGCAACAGGGGCTGCACATGCACCACCGCCGGAAGGAACTGAAGCAAATTTCTACCCACCAGCTGCAATTAGTTCATTAAAATCATTGCCGGAAACTTGAGACAATAGAAGCTCAATTTTATCATCTTCAGCCTCTGCTCCAACTGAAGCCAGAATGTCCTTAATATCCTTGGCGGAAGGAGTACTGTTGCCTCCCAACACGGCCAACAAAAAAGCGGCCACAACCTTCATGAATGGAGTGAAATATGAAAGATTTGCAGGAGCTAAAGTTTCGAGGGAAAGAAGATGGCGCAAAATTTTAGTTTCAACTTCAAAGGGATTGGGAGGGTTAAAGTAGTTTACATAGGCAAATATATTTGTAATCAAACCCCAAACTGATTGGGATCTATTCTGTTAGTTACAGAAAAAAACTAAACCCGATAAAGGTTTGTAATAATCTTTTCCTTTTCCTTGTATAACTGGGTTTGAGAAGACCATTAAGGGTTTGTCTCGTAATCGGATGCTCTGTTTTCACCAAATTTAGGCACTTTCTTTCTAATGGCGGTGCCCTGTTTTCACTAATTTTAGGAAACACAACAGGGACATTAAACTAACCTCTAAACGTGCGTGATGTTTGCATGGTTTCTATACAAATTCTTCTATTAAATAGTGTTACTTTCGACTAAAATTGAACATTTCTATAAGTGTTAATTATCTAAATTTGTTGAAAAATGTAATGCAGCACAGAAAGACCTTACAAGACACACAGAAGCAGGAGAAGTCCTGACAGGAATCAGCACAACGTGCTGATCTGCTGATGTATAAGTTATGTAGCAGAAGGGAATTGTATAAAAAGATAGGAAGTTGTACAGACTATTCAGACAGTTTTCATTTTTCAATAAGAAAATTAAAAAGGTTCCACAAAACTTTACTCTCATGGTTTCGTTTCTACGGCTTTAGCTTTCTTTGTTTATTCTGCATGCTTCTGAGGATTTCAATTCGTCTATATATTTTTAAAAAACAAATTTTAGACTTTTGGGAGAACCTACCTACACATTATAGGGGAGAATCCATAATCTCGTAATCCCACTATTCTAATTGTATACAATGTATTAACCCACTTCGAATATAATCAAATTGTTGGGATTCTCAGCATCTTAGATGGGATGATTCGAACATTGGACAATAAAGATTGGATTTTTAGAAATAATTTTGCAGTCCTCAATAGCGTACAAATCTTTTTTTTAAAGAAAAAATAAACTTTATTTGTCGGATTCATCACTATAAAAGCGTATAAAAAGTTGAATGGGGTAGAAAGATGGTACTTTTTGCTTTGCCGTGGGTTTCGATCGCTATTGATTCAGAAGCGGTGGATTTCTTTTTCGATTTTACAATTGGGATTTTGAGTGTGTTTTCAGGGTGTAATGGAAATTGCAGAAACTTTTGATTCAGTAACCAAAAGAAGAAAAACATTTCTATTTCTTTGTCCAACATTGGCTCCAGTAAGCAACGTTGTAATAATGTAGGATTTCAACAACACAAAAAAAAAAAAAAAAAAACCATTTTCATTTAGTTTATTCTAAATTACTTTTAACATGGTAAAATAAAATTGTATCATTTCCCCCTTTATTCCATCTCAAAGACAGCTATAATCCTCCTCAGGGAAAAAGAGAATCTTTTGGCAGGAACAGTAATATGACCTGGGCTGGGGCTGGGTGGTTTAGAGCATGTATTTAAGCAGCCAAGCTCTTGGATGCAATCTCATACACGTTCTCTGACAGCCCGTTAGAAGACAGAATCATCTCCAGCTGCTCCTTGGCAAGCTTTTGACGTGCTTCGTCGTATCGCCTCCACCTGGAGAAAGCCGACACCATTCGCGAAGCCACCTGCAAATCACAAGCAAAATGTTTATGCAAATGGTTTTTACTATGTTTGGCGAGAGAAGAAGAAGATTGTTGGTGAGAAACCTGAGGGTTCAGTTTGTCAAGCTGCACCACCAGTTCTCCCAAGAATTTGTAGCCGGATCCATCTTTTGCATGGAAGTTAACGCGCGACCCACAAAATCCTCCGATTAAGGAATATACCTGTATCAGAAATCCAGATTAAAGAATGTGAATGGCATGCAGGGCCTTCCTGAGATGGTTTGGTAATAATCAGTTCTACGAACCTTGTTGGGGTTACGAAGGTCGAAGGCTGGATGTTCTAAAAGTTTCTTAACGTTTACAACGTTCCCGGGAATGTCTGACATGGCTTGAAGAGCTAACCACTTATTCACAACCTATGATGAAAAAGCCAACAAAGAAATGGTCACAAGAGAACCAACAATTTCATCAAATCAAATCCCAACAACAGAACACATCAATACACAAGAGTCTCTATGTAGAGTGGAAATTCAAATGTGTTTAATGGCTGACAAACAACCAAAAGAAGTGCTTATCAATAATTTGTGCGACTCATCTAAAGTTCTCTACAAAGTTCAGCCAGCCCTACAAAAAAATCCATGTTTAAATCAACAAGGCTAGATGGCAGCACATTCCTCAATTAACCAAAATATGCAAAAGAATTTTTCCATGGTCATCTAATGTTAATCTCCTTACATCTCCTGCTCATGCAACCGTCACCTATATAAACAGAGAAGTCTATGCTTACACTAAATAAGACGTTTTTTTAAAAAAAAATATTTCAATGATGGGAGTTCTCAACCAGAAAACATACGATAAAGTAGAGATAAGAGGAAATAAGAGGACAGGATTACCAAGAAGTCATGCTGCCACTTGCTGTAGAAATCATCCAATACTTGATCACGAATTTTACCAGGGTTTTGTTCAATAGCAACAAGAGCTGCAAACTGCTCTGTCATATTGGTGGCAGTTTTATATTCATGTAGTACAAGCTCAGTGCTTTCTGGATCTCCAAGTGACCCAAGATATGCTGTAAGAGGAAAAAGTATATACGTTTTAGCTAAAAATAATTCGAGAGCAATCATACATCTCAGAAAAAGAAAAGAAGGCTTATGCACACACCTAGGGCAACATTTTTCAGTGCTCGCCTGGCCAAATTCTCGTGGTTAAATTCGTATGGCTCTGAGCTCCGATTACTTTTAACCTGAAAAAGGTACCACAGCCAAAAAATGAATATTCACAAACAGTAGAGTGGTATACATTCTCAAATGCTTAGAGATGACATACCGTGTTAAGGAGTTCATCTTTTAATTCGGAACCAAGTTGTTTTCTGATGAAAGTTCGAACAGCATGAACAGCATCAGGGTCAGCAACATCCATCATGTCCATAATCTCCCCTTCTCCAGGCAGAGTAATTGCCTTGGAAATGAACTCCTACAATTACAAGCTGTTGATGTTAAAGAGTGAAATCTATTTCCCTTCTTTATTTCTACAAATCATGGGAACGAGCAGTGGCACATTAAGAACCCACCTTATCCAAGCTTACGTCAGTAAGTATACTTCTTAGCCCTTGTACAAACTTAGGATTAAGAACCAGCGGCTTGTTCTGTTGGAAATCAGCAACCAGACTAAGCATAAGCTTCCTAGCTAGGATCTGCCCAGCCTCCCAACTAAAGCATGAAAATACAAAAGCTTAGATGACTCATGGCTAAAGTGGATAAGTTGGAATGGATGATATTCAGATCCAAATATTAATTTACCGGTTGAACTCATCAGAATCATGAGCAAGGAGGAAAAATAGATCAGTGTCTGTTAAATCTGAGTCAAGACGTACGGGAGCACTAAATCCACGCAATATTGAGGGAACTGGCCGCTCAGGTACATCATCGAACACAAATTCTTCTTCCTTCTGCTTATTGGGAACATAAAATGAAGATCATTAGTTAACTTCCTGAACGGAAATGAAACCAGCCAAAATTAAGGATAAGGTAAATAACTATTCTATCATGTTCTAAATTAATATCACAACACAAAAATGCCACAATCAATTTTAGGCAGACAGCATATCTTCTTTGTAGCTCAAGGGTTATCTTTGCAATGCACATTGTTTAATATCTCAACTAAAACAAGCAGATCAAGATCTATGACATGTGAACAAGATTCCAAGTAAAACTCAAGAGAGATTTTAAAACTTTAACAATGAATATCTGCTATCAAAAAACCCATCACTCGTGGCGTATAATTCAACTCAATAAAAAGATAGAATGTTCAGACACCTAAGCTACCCCTAAATAACTTTTAGTGTCGCTTGAATAGCTCATGTACAGTTATCAGTATAGATAACAAGTCAAGTAAAGAGATCAATATAGATCAAAGAAAACACAAATTTTATACCTTCTACTCCCTTCATTCCATAAAACAAGGTATTAGACAAAAATCTCTTAGACCAATGTACAGTAACTACCTCAAGTAAAAGACTAATATACCCTTCATCACATAATTACTACAATAACAAGGGAGGGTAGTAATTGTTGATCTTGTAACTGCCATAATTAATATGGGCAAAAATGATCAAAAATATTAAAAAGGACATCAAAATTGTCAAACGACTTATAAATTGAAATTTCTCAAAAAATCTGCAACGATTTATATTATAGTAGTACAAGGTAACTAGATTTCACTGATCTAGGACTTAACCTTAATGAAGACACAAAAATTCAGTAAATCCACATAAAGAAGATCCAAACTGACCTTCGTTATTCTAAGAATAGTAGTGTAGACTGGCTGGTCATTGCTAGCAAGAGTTTGTAACTTCCCATCATGGTACAAAGAAGATAGAGGCATGTCCTTGCCATTTGCATCAAGTAGGCCAATGGCAACAGGAATAAACATAGGCTCTTTGACAGGCTGCCCCGGAGTTGGAGGAACCTCTTGGCTGGAGGGTGCATTATATGAATGTTTGTTATGACTTCAGCGTTTGAATTGTAAAACTACTCAATCAGAAACATTGTACCTGAACTTCAAAGTATAGGTATGAGCTTCGGGATTGTATGCAGAGTCAACCTTCACAGATGGGGTCCCAGCTTGAGAATACCTGCATTTTGACTCAATGTAAAAGGGAGAGCACCAAAAAAAAAAAAAAAAAAAAGCACTACATGACCTATCTGATTTTTTGGTAAAAATTTTCTGCATAGGAAGGTTCAGGATTTACCACAACAAAAAGTTGGAAAAATCAGCACCATTTGCATCGCGCATGGCTGCAAAAAAGTCTTCACACGTTACAGCTTGACCATCATGCCTCTTGAAATAGAGATCCATGCCCTGAGATATAATCAGAGACAAATAATATTATTACTAAGTATGTAGTTTGTGCAAAAGAACGCTTAAAAGAAACCACACATCATACCTTTCTGAACCCTTCAGTCCCCAGTAGGGTTTTGTACATCCTCACTACCTCAGCCCCCTGATCACAACAATTGCAAAATGAGTGAAGGTATGAAAGAATATCCAGCATAGTATAAGGGGAAGCATGTCTGGTGCCCCCTCCTCCCCTGGGTGGTTACACCATTTGTGTGCATGAGCAGCGAGATACAGAAACAGAGACAGACTAACCTTTTCATACACCTGCAGAGAACCAAAAACAAGGAAAAGAACAGCAACAAAATAAGACTCTGATGTAGACATACTTCATGGAAAATAAAAATATGGTGCTTAATCATAAACCTCACCGTCACTGGAAATTGAAGCCATTCATATTGACAAAATCAGCCATATATCCAACCATAGCATATGGGAAGCAAGAGCCAAGACATTTCCCATACAAGTCAGTATGAAGATAGTCATTAAATGATGAGACAAATTTTAAAGAAAAATGTTTAACATGAAAAGAAACAAAATCTTGCCTGTGTAAAAATTATCCATCTGTCAATGGGAAAAAGAAAGACAATCAGAACAAGATTTCAATAATTTCACTCTGTAAAGAATGAAACCAGTGTATGAAAGATGAGAAAGGGAAGAAGTGGATCATAGAGAACAGGTGGTTGAAGACCTTGATATAAGAATGAGGCCGGACGGGATGAGCCATGGGACCGGCATCCTAGAATATTAACATAGAGAGATGGTCAGCTGGCTTCAATTTAAACCAAGAGCACATGGAATCCATATTATTTGTCCATGCTGGCAAGTAATTTCTAATTAAGACAACTGCAGATATACCTGAGGATATTGATAAACTCGAAGCTTTGAAACATCTCCTATTCTCTTAACTGTACGGCTTCCCATATCAGAGGAAAATTCCTGTCAATTATATTCAGCACATTTTAGCAAAACCAAAATTCTAGAGAGCTTCCAAGCATAAGACATATCATTACCTGATCACGGAAAACGGTGAGCCCCTCCTTTAAACTAAGCTGGAACCAGTCACGACATGTCACTCTGCAATCAGTAATTCAACACTGAAATTCCAATTTTCTTGTTTTCCAGAAATTTACGTTCAAAGAACCTATTGGACTTTAGTAAAAAACACAATTGCCAACTGCATATCAAGCACATATTTGAAGTCCAATGAACCTCATAATGTGAGACATTCAGCCCAAAACAGAAAATACTAGTAAACTGCTAGCTAACAGAAACCTAAGTGCAATCGTAATTTATTGGCTCACCTGTTGCCTGTCCAATTGTGAAAATACTGCAACAAAAGAGAACAATTTTATCACTAATTATTGAATAGAATTTGTACAAACATAGAAAGACTAGAAGATAAATGATAACATACCTCATGACCAATCACACCCAAAATTGCAGCATAATCTGCATCAGTTGCAGTCTCTGGAGATGCCAAGACAAGCTTGGAATTGAAAATCTGTAAAGAAAAAAACCATTTTCCAGTAGGTACACAAAGAACATAAGCCTCCACACCAGCCACGCAACCAAAACAAAAGGTATAACTTGAGAAACATACATTCAAACTCTTGTTTTCCATGGCCCCCCTGCAGAGTGAAAAAGAAAAATATACTTATTCTCTAGAAGCCAAAGCGAAACAATAACAAAGGATGGAAAGTTTAATATAAACTAACATGTTAAAATCTGGAACAGCGACAATATTGAAGAGATCAAGATCATACTCAAGACCAAAGACCTGGTACCACAAAAGTAGATATGATGTTAAAGGATGAGTTAGTGCTGCCTAACTGTTACAGTCACAACTTCAGAGAAGCAACCAAAACTTACATCTTCGTCCCATTTCATTGCAGCTTTAAGAGAATACATTGCATGCGCCGTCTTGGGAAGGTCTTCAGCAGGGGTCCAAATTCTGAGTAAGACCTTGCGCCCCGAACAAGTCACAAAGGTGTCATCTCTGCTCACCAACTTTCCAGCAACCAGTGCAAAAAGATAACAGGGTTTCTTAAATGGATCTTCCCAAAGAGCATAATGTTTGCCTCCCTGCAACAGCACACGACTATTAAACTTTCTCAACAATGACTCATTTTTAACATTTATGCAAGTCACAGTACCTCTATGTCTCCTTGCTCAATGAGATTCCCATTCGATAATAGAACAGGATATAATGACTTGTCAGCTTCAATGCGGCAAGTATACTTAGCCATAATGTCAGGGCGATCCTAAGATAGAAACAGAAAGCATCAATGCAGATAACACAGCTTTGGAAGCATAAATCTTAGCTACAAAAAAATATATATATTTAAAAAATAAAAAGATAGAACCTGATAGAACGTAATTTTACGGAAACCTTCTGCTTCACATTGTGTACAGAAGTTACCAGATGACTTATAAAGTCCCTGAATAACCATTATGTGCATTAAACAAAATGATATCAATAAACAGCTATACACAAACAAATTAACAGAATACAAGTATGCAAGAATTCTCTTTCAGCCTAAGTGAAACAAATGCCCTTTTTCACCTCTAACGAAGTGTTCATATGCGGAAGTATTTCTGTAACAATTTCCAAGGTGAATGTACCACTGGGAGGTGATATGATAGTCAGGTGCCGTGAGTCCAATTTATAATCTCCCACCTGAAACAAGTTAACTTCTTAATCAAACTCAAATCTTAAACATTCTTACGTGTATTCAAAAATGAAAATCATCTTCTTACATAATGATATTTTGAAAAGATCAACGAATAGATATAAAAACGCATCTAAAATGTAAAATGACAGGAATAGCTAACCAGCAAAAGGTAAATCCAACTAGACTGGATGCAAATGGCACTAAGCAAATTCTCGGATAATAATGGACACTACGTACCTTCAATTCGTTGCCATTGACCTTGACGGAAATCAGCTTGAGATCTTGTCCATCTAAGACCAATGAGGAAGATGAACCTGTTCACAGGATTTATCAGCCACAGAAAATCAAAATCAAAACATCAGCGAATTATACTCCAGAACAGAGAGGCCTTGGCTCAACATGATAAGCTCACAGCTTCATTAAGGCATCAAAAAGAAACATCTGGAGAAGGTTCCCATCACACAACTAAATACCAAAGAGATTACCTTCTTCTCTGGGGTAGACACTTATTTTTGAAAAGACAATTGTTTTCTCCTCTCCCAGGGAAAATTTCAAATCCACCTGAGTGAATATTATGTCATTCCGAATGGGTACCACTCAACCAAATTAGATACCTAATCATAAAAAGGGGTATCTCATGTACCGTATCAAAATAGTATTCAGGCTTCTTGTAATCCTTAAGGAAAATTTCCTTTGGTGTTTCCATTGCAGATTCCTCAACTTGCTTTGGCAGTGTTTCTGTGGCAACTGAGCAGATTAACCTTTTGTCGAGTTTCTTAGCACCCTAAAGAATGTTGGACATGAAACAAAGATAAGAAGCCTATACCATAATAGACCACTATCATGAAGAGCACCAGAACCTATAAGAAGGAAATAGACCAACTTACGTAATATGGAAAAGAAAATGGTAGTCTATAACTCCTCTTCTGAATAACCTAGTAAAAGAAATTATTAAGAGATATCAGAAAACCAGAGTTAAATTCCAAACTCAAATGATAGAAATGGACAATCATGACACAAACATTAATAATTAACAGGAAGAAAATTTATCCAAAATACCTCAGAACTAAAAAACTGCCCACACTTATAGAAAATTTTCACTGGACAAGCACGAGAACTAACTTGGACAGGTGCCCGGAACTGCTTAACCGCAAAAGAAATAGCAAGTCAGAAACAGTATCCAAGCAATACACATCATCACATAGTAAGTATAAGTAATGCCGTCCAAGCTTCAAAACCAAACAACAGGAGAAGAAAAATCAATGCACTTCCGCTCAGGTTCTGCTTCAGATGTTCATATACATACTTTATTGTGATAAAGCACAAGCAATGATATAAAAGAAAGAAACTCTACAGACCTAAAAAAAATACACACGCGTAGCGTAGCGAAAAGCTGGAGGAAAACACAAAGAGTAGATTTCAGTGAGCAAAGGTCACAACAGATTCTAGGAAGAATACTAAACTAAGAGTAGCACTAATGATATTTCATTTCTCTCCGAAGCTTCCAATAAAAACCAGCCGAGAATAATCGTACGGAACAAAGCATAAACATAATGAGTGACAAGGGATTGAGTAATCACGCTAGGAGTCGAGGATATCAAACCCA
This sequence comes from Knoxia roxburghii, assembly GCA_030378225.1. Classification (NCBI taxonomy): domain Eukaryota; kingdom Viridiplantae; phylum Streptophyta; class Magnoliopsida; order Gentianales; family Rubiaceae; genus Knoxia; species Knoxia roxburghii. The sequence continues at coordinate 5,802,586 of CM059423.1, forward strand.
AGATACAATTCTTTGACAAAGTTGAAGTCTTGCAAGGCAGAATCAACCGAGCCATCATCAAACGCACCCAACTCTCTATCGTACTCCTACTCTTAATAATTGATAGTAACAACAAGAACCCAAATTATGAATGTCCCATGAAACCCTTCAAAAGATTCCAGCTTTTAATCAAAACAAAACAAACCCAGAAACCAAAAAAAAAAAAAAACCCTCAAAAATCCAAAACCTCAATAAAATCACCCTAAAACCCAATCCCCTGAAGTAAGAAAAGGATATGACACCAACGGAAAAATTACAAAGTTGAAACACGGCGAAGCAGAGTAAAAGGGTTCCTACTTCTTTATAAGGTCTAGGAAATGCAGATATATGGATAATTCAAGATTATGGACAAGAAAAATCAGGAAAAACATATATAATAAATATATGATTATTAACATTAAACCGTGCCAATCTTTGGTTCTGCGTCACCTTGAGTGCTGATGATCGGAGAACAGAGCAGGGAACAGAATACCTCTTTCAGAAGCCAAAAGAAAATATTCTCATACGCAATTCATAGCACTATCGATATTGCGCAAATTGAGGTTATCTTTTTAAGGATATGCAAACTTTAATTTTTGTTACATAAATTATTTGAATCGTCTGCAAATTTTTTAATAAATCCAATAATTTGGAGCTAGTGTTATCTTTGATGTGATTGGTTGATTTGACGGTCTTGTTGGAAGTTTGGAACATTTCGATAATCCAAAGATGGACCCAAAATTCTTTACTTTTGTATTGTTTGTAGGATTGGGCTTTGGAGAAATCAGGACTAGGCTGAGCTGAAGAAGCCCTGCAAGCTTCTTTACCTTTGTCTACTTTGCACTAGGATTTGCTCGATTTGGATCATCAGTTTAACGTTGTATGTCATGAATTCTTGAAGTTGAGAATGCAATTTTAGTACTCCTTTCGTTCCTATCATCCTACTCTTTCTAATGAATCATTTTAGCGAATAGAGCCGTACTTTGGTAAAGTATTGTAAGATAAGAGAACTATCCCTTTTTTTCTTTTATTGTGATGAGAAAATAGATGTTATATTTCTACAACTAGCAAAGGTCAAATTTTTTATTTTTATAAATATTATTTAAAATATCATTATCAAGATATTACACGATAAACTCTAAAAATAATAATTCTTATAATTTTAATCAATGATTATTCAAGAAGCGTTAGGAGCACAATAGAAATATCATTTTTAAGATTATCAAAGTTCGTTTTTTCTTTTAAATATCCTTTAGTATATATTTTTTTTGAAATTACACTTCGTGGGTACGATACACCTATAATATCATATTTTAACCACTTTAAAATCTCCCATAGAGATTCCATCACCCTGATAAAATCTCTTTCTAGGATTGTCAAAATTTATTTTTTCTTTTAAATATCTTTTATTATCTTTTTTTTTTTAGATTACACTTCGTCTTATAATATCATATTTTAACTACTTTAAAATCTCCCATAGAGATTCTACCGTCCTGATAAAACCTCTTGGTTCCTTCGCTGACATTAAAATTAAACAGTCTGTCGCAAAATTATCTTCCCGATAAATATGTTGTAACAACAATCGAATGTACATTCATATCATCCCTTCCATCTAGTACCACTATCACGACACTCATGTTATCCACCCGCCCAAAACCCTAACAAAAATCCTTTTAAGTTGTACTAATTATTTGATTGTTCTTTGGTTTCAATAGAATAGGATTATATAGGGTTGTTTCCAATTGTCAAAAGGATAATTAAATTTTGTAAAAATTCAGAATCACTTTCAAGGAAACTGCTCAAGGGATAAGGCAATGCAAGCAGGAGTTTTAGGAGAAAAATATAGCATGGTATTAGCAGTACTAAATTACTAATACTACTGCTTCAAAGTGCTGGCCGCATGTTCGGCTAATTAAAATAATTGTTGCCCACATGCTAAGATGAGCTAGAAGCCTATAACCCAATTTTTTTTTTAAAAAAAATATATTTATTTTTAGTGTCTCGTAATAATAACCATATTTAAAAAATTAATTTAATCTTTCATATTGTTACTACCAATACTATAATTTTATTTTTAAAATTTAAATTAATATATTATACATAACTTTTATATAATTTATAACTAAAATATAAAATTATCTTATCCAAAATAAAAAACTATATACTATATACTATTCAAATTAAACTATTATTATTGCTTCAAAAAAAATATTATTATAGAACTAGGGTTTAAATATATCAACCCTGTTATTCTTTTTCACATGGACAAACAAAATGAAAAATAAAAATAAAAAGATTAATTACCTATAACTCCTTATAGTTTAGAAAAAACTATTATTTAGTCCTTTGTAGATTAATATCATATAAAACACCCCTTAACGGATCATTAGCAGAATTGAGCACAATTACTTAAATATCCATCCCTACGTGTGTTATGTTCCATCAAAACTTTTGTTTTTACTCCTCTTTTCTCACTCTCCCATTCGTAAATTTAGAGCGCAAATTATATCATGTACCTAGTGGTACATGTACCTAATAATACATCACCACTCTCATTATAAGAGAGTGAGATACACGATCTTCTCTTCTTCTTCTCCAAAAACTCAATTCCTTTTTTTTCAAAAATCACTTCTTCTTCTTCAAAAATCAGTTATTCTTCTTCGCCGTACTCCATTCGAAACCACATTTAATCAAAATTTTCATCCAAACATAGATTTAACGGAGATCGACGATTGTATTTTCCGACGAACAACACCAAATACAATGGAAAATAACTTATTCTTCTTAAAAAATCACCACATCATAAAGTATGAACTATATTTGATGGATTTACGGAACCTTATTTTTGCGATTTGATGTTGGGTAGTGTATTAATGATGTTATATTCGTGTTTTCTTATTCAAATAATGCTCTGTTACTCCGAAATATGATATATAAATGGTTTTCATGAGTTATTGGCATTTTCATGTGAAATGGGTTGCTTCTGATTCCTCCCCGCTGTTGGACTTGGAAGAACGTGTTATGAGACGTAACGGGACGTTGCGGGGCATAACGAGATATTGCTGCTTTGTATTTTTGACATAGCTGGACATAACAGGATGTTGCGGGACGTAGCTGGACGTGGTACTAGTTTTTTTGGACGTAACGAGACGTGATAGACTATGTTATGTGAAAAATTCAGCTAAAATTCACGTGTTTGGATGTATACGTGGTGTGGTAGTGGCCAGTTGTGATTCTGGCTGCCAAATTTGTCAAGAAAATTTTAGAATAACAATTTTACACAACGCAATTTGTACAATAATATCTCCAAGTATTACCTCCAATTTGTGAAAAATTTCAGTTTAAATTCACACGCATGGATGTAGACGTTTCTGGACGTGGTGATAGTTATTTTTTACGTGGTTCTAGTTGTTCTGAGACGTGGTGGATGTCTTTGTAAAAAAAATCAGCTTAAATTCACATGCATGGATGTAGACGTTTCTGGACGTGGTGCTAGTTGTTTTTGATGTGGTGGAATGTCTTTGTGAAAAAAATCAGCTTAAATTCACATTCATGGATGTAGACGTTTCTGAATGTTGTGCTTGTGCTAGTTGTTTTGTGACGTGGTGGAACGTCTTTGTGAAAAAAATTAGCGTAAATTCACATGCATGGATGTAGACGTTTCTGGATGTTGTGCTAGTTGTTCTGTGACGTGGTGGGCTGTTTTTGTGGAAAAAAAAATCAGTTTAAATTCACATGAATGGATATAGACGTTTTTGGACGTAGTGCTAGTTGTTTTTGACGTGGTGCTAGTTGTTCTGAGACGTGGTGCTAGTAGTATTTGTGAAAAAAAATCAGTTTAAATTCATACGCATGGAAGTAGACGTTTCTGGACGTGGTTCTAGTTGTTCTGAGACATTTCTGGACGTTTCTGGATGAGACGTTGTGGAGGGACTTAGCTGGACGTTGCGGGACGTTGCTGGACATTAATGGACGTAGCTGGACGTAGTGCTAGTTTTTTTGGACATAGCAATACGTGGTAGACTATGTTCTATGAAAAATTCAGCTAAAATTCACATGTTTGGATGTATACGTGGTGTGGTAGTGGCCAGTTGTGATTCTGGCTGCCAAATTTGCTAGTGGCCAGTTGTGATTCCAGCTGCCAAATTTGACAAGAAAATTTTAGAATAATAATTTTACACAACGAAATTTGTACAACACTATCTTCATGTATTACCTCTAATTTGTGGAAAAAAAAATCAGTTTAAATTCGTACGCAGGGATGTAGACGTTTCTGGACGTTGTTCTAGTTGTTTTTGACATGGTGCTTATTGTTCTGAAACGTGGCGGACTGTCTTTGTGAAAAAAATCAATTTAAATTCACACCCATGGATGTAGACGTTTCTAGACGTGGTTCAAGTTATTTTTGACGTAGTGATAGTTGTATTTGTGAAAAAAATAGCTTAAATTCATATGCATGGATGTAGACATTTCTGAACGTTGTGATAGTTATTTTTGACGTGGTGGTGGACTGTCTTTGTGAAAAAAATCCGTTTAAATTCACAAGCATGGATGAAGAAGTTTCTGGACGTGGTTCTAGTTGTGTTTGACGTGGTTCTAGTTGTATTTTTGAAAAAATCAATTTAAATTCACATGCATGGATGTAGACGTTTATGGACGTGGTGCTAGTTGTTTTGGACGTGGTGCTAGTGTTAGGAGACGTTGTTGACTTGCCTGGATGTAGACGTTGCGATAGTTTTTTTTTTGGATGTTGCGGCAGTTGTTCTGAGACGTTGTTGACTCAGCAAAGACGTTGTTGACTCAGCGAGGAAGCGCGTTGGCGAAACTTACTATATTTAGTAAGTGTACAGTTGTCATGCAAAAAATTACTATATATAGTAATAGGTACATGTACCACTGGTACAGGATATACCTTCTGAATTTAGAGTATTCACATTTTTATTTTTCCCTATTCATTTGAGATTCAAAGCATATGATTCAGAAGGTTCATTAATTCTTCTTATTTCTTCTCCGATCATCGTCGCTTCCCAGACACCACCGCACCGCCACCGCCAAAATTAATACCACTCACTCATCATTCACTAGATATTGCCTTCCTACACCTCAGTCTCCTTATTCCGGTCATGCCCTTGTTTGTTATGAAGAACGAAAATCCTACAGGAAGAAGGTTCGGGACAAGAGGCTATGGTGAAAGCTGCCGATCTTGACTACATCGTTCCAAGGCTGGCTGCAACCATCAAATACGGAACCAGCATGAAGTAAGAGTGTATTGTTGTACTCTCATGCCCGATGTCTCCACCAGCTTCTCTTAGGATTCTTTTCTTTTACTTTTTTTTCATCATTAATTCCTCAATTTATAGCATTTATTCATTTTTTTTCTCTCAAATTAGCATCTCATCCCAAAATTTCTAGGTTCGCCACTGGATTTAAGGATATTAGCAAAAATTATTTGGCCAGAAGTAGAATGAAATTGAAAAGGGTTGTTGATAAAAGGACCAAAACGGAGAGGGCGCCACAACCCTTTGTGAGTGTATGTTAAAAGTTGGATATTTTAGGTAAAAACAAAAATATTTATTTAATATTGACAAGTTTGATTTGCATTATCCCTATTTTTCATTTTTACGTAAGGTGACATTCAACATTATTTATACCAATTCTTTTTAATTACGCTGCCAATCATATTGTCAGGGATGAAAAATAGTAAAAATGAATATTATTTTCTCTTTTTGATAATATACAATAGATGAGGGGTCTTTCATATGAGGGATTTCCTAAAGAAGAGGGGGTTTTTAGATAATTAATCCAAAATAAAATTAGTGCAAGAAACTTTTAAAGGTATTTGCAGAAGATAGGGCTAATGATGAGAAATGAATAGTGTGGAAAATAGCTTTCCAGATGGAATACAGGTGCATGCACCTCTTGCCTGCCTCCCTTAAAAATAATCACTCTATACTTTAACCCTTTTCCAAGACAAAAATGTGCTCTCCACCAATATACTTTGTGTAAAATCTCCATTAAAGATGTTTCTTTTAGGTTTTCATGACTGTAATTTTCCTTTTTTTGACACCATTTTGAGGTTAATTACTCTTGAAGGGACTATTTAATCCATAACTAAACCTGTTCCCAGATTCTGAACTTTTAATTCTGGTTTTATACTAGAAATCAAATCATTTTTTGATCTTAGTTCTAAAATTAATAATTTTTTTATTAGTTTTGATTTTGATTATTATTTGATTTGGTTAAAAATAATAGTGAACGTTCTAATCATAATAATCGATATTTTATAAAACATAATATAATAATTTTGTTTTATGTAGCTATTATTACATATATATATATATTATAAATTTAATTATTAGTCGCAATCTAAAAAAAAAAAAAAAAAACTTGGATGAAAAATGAGGGAGCAGAGCTGCATAAATTGTGATCATTGTGGAGTATATATATGTATGTGGAAAATAATAAACAAGTATATATTGACCCTATGATGAAACAATCTTTGTCTGTGTTTTGGTTATACTAATAATTAACAAAACTCTAAAAGGGCCAAAAAGGTTTGCCTTTGTTTATGTTTTATACACACTTTATTGCACCTTTAAGTTGTCTACAAACCTTGTTTGTAGGCCAACTTCCAAGATCTTTAGAGCATTATAGAATGGTTTTTCCACTCATCAACACCCCCCACCCCCCCCCCCCCCCAAAAACCCTTTGTACACATTATAGCAACCAAACCCTAGACACATGCTCAGAAAATATATTGAAAAATGATGTTTGATTAGAAATGCTCTCTAGCATGAGCACTGTATGCCCAACACATAGGATAGTGATTTATCTAATTGTGGTGTCACATGCAAGCATGTGGCTATGAGGTCTTAGGTAGTACCAAAAGAGTGTTTTGGACTTATGTTCAAACACCCACTATTCCAAGCTAAGTCAACTTATGATCAATCCCCACCTCAAATTAAATCATTTATATTTATGTAATCCTATATAAATCTTGTATAGCATTTAAGATGTTCAGTAAAATTGATATGCCGATCTGATTCCGAACTAATGAATCCTGTAAAATGTATAAATTTATGAATATAGTATGGGATGAATACAAAATAAATATGAACGAAAAAACTCAGCCTCGGCCGATTCAAACTCAAAGGAGTGGAGAAATAAAAACAAGAAAGGCATACTAATGATTTTTTATTTGTGTGTGGGGGTGGGGTGGAGGACAAAAACAGGGGATCAAAATGGTCTCATTTTCTTTGGTACAATAATTGGTTTGATGGTTGTGTAGGATGCAGAGCATCCCCCAGGCCCCAACCACCACCCCTAGTATTGAATCTTGAGCAGGAAATAATGTGAAATGAAGAAATGGGTTCAAAGTACACTTGCATGATTCAACTCACTATGACAGCAAGGAAGAACCCATTGTTCCATTAATTCTTAGTATTCACTCCCCACCATTTTCATCACTCTTTGTTAACTCAAACAAGAAAAAGGAAGAAGAAACCACCAGCAAGCTTTCTTTTGTTAGTTGGTTCAAATTGACCAGACTAGTTTTCCTTATTTGCACGATAAGTAGTTTTTCAATTTAAGACTTAAATCGTGTTTTGGTGGTTAAGATATTATATACTCAATTGGGAAGATTTAATTCGTATATACAAAATTATAAACAGATAGTTAGAAGAAAAATTTTATTAGTTACCATCTTAATTTTTATCCTATACTGTTGTGAACTCAAAACCTCCCATCTTTGCTCATCTCTCTTCTCTCATTTAGACGGTAATTAGTAATACGTAAGAATCTGCTAGTTGAAATTTTTCTAAAGTTTTCAAGCAGCTGATATCATATCATTTGATAGAACTGAAAGTTAAAACTCCTTAGATGGCCAAATATCAAACACCGGACCTATTAGATTATAATGTATGTGTGGTTTTTCTTCCCATAAATCTCACACGGGTAATAACTTAAGGTAAAAGATATTGTCAAAGAAAATCAAAAGAAAAAATTAAATAAGTTAAGTTGGTTTCATAAAAATAGTATTATTTAGATCAAATATAATTTTTTAGAAACTTTTTCGTAGGGTACAAAAACACATAAAAAAACTTACCATCATTTCGGTTTACTTGTCATAAATATAAACCATGAATAAATTACGTATAATAATATTAATTACAAGATTAAAGGTAAAATTATAATATATAATTTTAAAATATGATAAAGAATATATACTACAATTATCTCAAAAGGTGACTTGTTCAAGAAAAAAAGTCCCAAAGAAAAGCCAAAATGAAAACGGCCTAAACAAAGAGTTTGAACCAAATAAGGAAGCTAATAATAAGTACTTGTTCTAGTCTAGAGATGATCCCTTTGGTTGACGATGTTTACTATGGTTAGTTATAATTAAGGATTCCCAATTTAAAGAAAATGGTTTTGGACCCTTTTGGACCATTTGTCCCATTTTATTTAATGCCAGCACCAAAACTATGGAAACAAGATATCTCATCGCATCATTATAGTTCATTACTAGTAAAATTTTGTACCCTCCTTATGTGAAAAAAAAGGCCCCCAATCAAACTTGGAAATCCTTCCCTGCGAAAAATCATTAACCAAAAAGGAAAAACAATCATACACATTACATTAGGATCGTGTCTAAATATAATAAGTTTTTAATATTTGATTTTTATATTAACTATGGAAGGAAATAAGTAAAATTATTAATTATTAATTTACAGTAAATATATCGTTATTTTGAGTAAAAATTTTATAATTTTATATGTAATGAAAAGAAAAAGAAGTGATGACATGGGTGACTCTACATTTTGGTTTCGGAGAGCGTCTGTACCCCAAAGTAATCAAAAATTTTTTTAATAAAATTATTTTGATTGGGTTTCGATTTATATTTGTCTATTAAAATTTAAAATCTATGTCTGTGAGTGATAAAATTGTAAAGTGTGTTAGTATTTTACAAATAGTTAAAAGGGAATTCAGAAGCACCATTCCTGGTCAGATCCGTCCTTTAGGATTAGGGTCCCATGTTTATATGAATATCCTGCTCTCTCACTCAGTCACAGCTTCAAAGGTTGCTTCTTTTTTAGCGCTTGTCATTTGTCAAATTGTCAATTGTTTGTCAGCCCCAAAAATTCTCAATTTCTCAGACAACACCAATCAAAACCAACACGGCCAACACCATCCCTGTGCGTGTTTGTGGGTTGGAGCTTTTTCCTTTTCCTCTTCCTCGGATGATTTTTGAAATGAAAAATACTACTACCGGGACTAGTTGTATTACACATATTTTAAGGGCTTGTTATTGGGAAGTGAGGTGGAGGAGACTTGGATAAAAACAAATGCTACTACTACTTATACTCAACTGAGTTCATACTTTTTCCATCTGTAACGTAACAGCCCTGATGCGTCCTGGACTGAGTATTCATTTTCAAATCAACTTTGATGAAAGATTTTCTTCAAAGATAAGGGAAAAAAGACCCTTCTTTTTTTAACTTCCCCGTTTTTGTTCTTTTTTGGAGTGTTTTGATCTCAGTTACTGACTTTCCAATAACATCTACTCCTATCTATTTTGTCTTACCTTTTTCCCAGAAAAAAAAAAAGGGTCTTTTTCAGTTTCCACCGGTAAAAAAATTGAATACTTCTTGACTCCCCTGTTGGTTCTTCAGTATCTTGTTGAGAAGAGTGTCAACTCATTGTCAACCCTCTCTCTTTCTCTCTATGTGACTGTAAGTATTCACATGATGATAAATCATAGTAGTAATAGAAACTTATGTTTATGCTGTTTCTTCAGGGAAAGTTCTTTTTCTCATTCTTATGTGTAAAGTTTCCCTCTTTTTTTTTTTTTTTGGGTGCTGATTTGTTTGACAGGTTGAAAGGAAGAGTTGATTGTGGGCACTACTCAAGTGGGTTGGGGATATTTGGTTTTATTTTTGAATTTTTGGTAGGGTAGAAGTAGAACCTTCTTGGATTTGAAGTGAAGTAGTTGCATCATTGAAGATGGAATCTATGATTTGAGACAAGTAAGTTTTCAGATCTGAATTTTCACAAAATCTGAGTTCATTGGTTTGATTTAGGAAGATGGCACATTAGATTACAACTCCCCTCTGTTGAGTTCTTCAAGATCCCAATGGCATCGAGTTTCAATCTTTTACTGTGTTTCCATTAACGTTGTTAGCTGTAAGTGCAATGTCTTGTCAGCCGCATTCTGTTTCATTTGTTTTACATTGTTCCTGTAGGCTTAAAGGCACTAAATTGATGTGTTAATTTATTACCTACCAATTACCGGATTGCATAGTTAATTCCTTGTGGCAACTTTTAATGTTTGATTTCATTATGTCTGTTTATTTTTCGGCCCTCTATGAAAGATCCTCATAATTTGAAAGTCAAAAATCATGCTGGCATTTTATCTTCGTCTTCAATGCGATCGCTTTATGGATTTCTTGGCTTATATGGATGACACTATGCGCCTCTGTAGTTTTTCCCAAGATGTTAATTCGTGTCAGTTATTCTAGCTGAGTGGTTTATTGAACATGTCTCAGAGGTGGTGCTGCCCTCAGCAAAATGCACTGTGCTGTATCTTACATGGAAACAAATAATCGCAAATATGGAAGCTCGGGAAGATAGTTCCAGATTTACCGCGAGACCGAGTACAACTTCAAGGAATTTATCATCTTCTTCTTCAGCATTCTTATCAGCAAATCAATCACCCTTTTTTTCTCCAAGATCACCAACAAGTCAGTTACCCACATTTGCTGACAATTCAAGTCATGCCACCAGTATGTTCATTGATCCTCTAAATGCTCTTTTCAAGAATTCCTGAGTATGAATTTTTAACAAATGTGAGATTGGCCTTGGCAGATGTGTATCCTGGCATACCACCTGATTGTCCTCCGAGTAATCTAGAGGATTTAAATCGTGTTTCTTCTGCAACATGCGTTTCTGATCGTGTCCCTACAAGCTTTGTACGCGGGCAGCAGTACCGGGAACTTGATTATTCTAGGCCTACTGTAAAGCAGAAAAAGGTGTCAAAGATGCATGAACCTTCAGCAAATTCGACCTCTACTTCCTCTTGCTCAAATAAATTGAGGAGTTGTGACGTGTACATAGGTTTTCATGGTCGCAAGCCTCTACTATTGCGGTTTACTAATTGGCTTCGTGCTGAGTTAGAGGTTCAGGGATTGAGTTGCTATGTCACAGATAGAGCCCGCTATCGAAATTCACGGAAGCATGCGATTGTGGAGCGGGTGATGGATGCTTGTACATTTGGTGTTGTAATCATAACCAGGAAGTCCTTCAGAAATCCATTTACCATTGAGGAGTTGAGGTTCTTTTCAAGCAAGAAGATTTTGGTTCCAATTTATTTTGATTTAGGTCCAGATGACTGTTTAGTCAGAGATATAATTGAGAAAAGAGGGGAAATGTGGGAAAAACATGGTGGAGAACTGTGGCTTCTCTATGGAGGACTGGAGAAGGAGTGGAGGGATGCCATTGGTGCCCTTTCCCGTGTCGATGATTGGAAACTGGAGGCTCATGATGGGAAATGGAGAGATTGCATACTTAGAGCTGTGACTCTCTTGGCATTGAGGTTGGGAAGGAGAAGTGTTGTAGATAGACTAACTAAGTGGAGAGAGCAGGCTGAAAAGGAAGAGTTTCCTTTTCCACGAAATGAGAATTTTGTTGGCAGGAAGAAGGAATTGTCAGAGCTGGAATTTATGCTTTTTGGTGATGTCAGTGGAGATGCAGAGAAAGATTATTTCGATCTCAAGGCCAGACCAAGGCGTAAGAATCTGACAATCGGATGGGGTAGGAGTAATTCAGTTGATGAAAAGAGAAAAGCGCGACATAGTGAAAGCAATAAAAGAAAGGGTAAAGAGCCTGTTGTCTGGAAGGAATTTGAGAAGGAGATTGAAATGCAGAACAACGATTCTCCCCAAAAACAGGACCGCATTCCAAAGATAAAGAATGGAAAGCATGGTAGTAGGAGGAAGAGATCAATGAAGGTGGTGTATGGAAAGGGAATTGCTTGTGTCTCTGGAGACTGGGGAGTTGGCAAGACAGAGCTACTTCTTGAATTTGCATACAGATTTCATCAGCGTTATAAAATGGTTCTGTGGATAGGAGGCGAAAGCAAATACATCCGCCAAAACTATTTGAATCTGTGGCCATTCTTAGAAGTTGATGTAGGAGTAGAGAATTATCTAGGAAAGACAAGGATAAAGAGCTTTGAAGAGCAAGAAGAGGGTGCCATAGCCCGAGTTCGGAAGGAGCTCATGCGAAATATACCATTTTTGGTTATAATTGATAACTTGGAGAGTGAAAAGGATTGGTGGGATCACAAACTTGTAATGGATCTTCTTCCTCGTTTTGGGGGCGAAACGCATGTTATAATATCAACCCGACTTTCTCATGTAATGAATTTAGAACCATTAAGACTTTCTTATCTGTCAGGAGTAGAGGCCATGTCCTTAATGCAAGCAAGTTTGAAGGAGCTCCCATTAGCAGAGATTGATGCTCTGCGTGCCATTGAAGAAAAGCTTGGAAGGCTAACATTCGGCCTGGCAATTGTAGGTGCAATTTTATCTGAGCTGCCTATAAATCCCAGTAGACTTCTGGACACCATTAACAGGATGCCATCCAGGGACTTGACATGGAGTAGTGGTAGAGAAAGCCATCCATTGAGGCGAAATAACTTCCTTCTACAACTCTTTGAGGTTTGCTTTTCAATATTTGATCATGCCGATGGACCTAGGAGTTTGGCTACAAGAATGGTTCTAGCTAGTGGTTGGTTTGCTCCAGCACCAATCCCAGTTCCTCTTTTGGCTCTAGCCGCGAAAAAGATACCCGAGAAACATCATCGTCAGCAGGTGTGGAAGAAGGTGTTATGCTCCTTAACTTGTGGCTTCACATCCTCTTATTCTCGAAGATCTGAAGCCGAAGCATCTTCACTATTGTTAAGGTTTAACATTGCTAGAACCTGCATGAAGGAAGGGTACATCCATTTCAACCCCCTGCTCAAGCTTTACGCCCGGAGGAGAGCCGTTGCAGGAGTTGCACAAGCCACAGTTGAAGCTGTAATGAGTCGAGGTTCCATTAACCATCACTCTGATCATATATGGGCAACCTGTTTTTTACTTTTCAAGTTTGGAAATGACCCTGTACCTGTTGAGCTCAAGGTGACAGACTTACTGTTTCTTGTGAAAGAAGTGATTCTGCCCCTTGCAATCAGGGCATTCATCACGTTTTCGCGATGCGGTGCTGCTCTAGAACTTCTTCGGCTGTGCACGGAAGCGTTGGAAGCCGCGGATGAAGCATTCGTGACTCCAGTTGATAAATGGTTGGATAAGTCACTGTGCTGGAAGCCAATCCAAACAAATGCTCAGTTGAATCCTTGTCTTTGGCAAGAACTTGCTTTATCAAGAGCTACTGTGCTGGAAATCAGGGCAAAGCTGATGATGAGAGGGGGGCAATTTGATATAGGGGATGATCTAATTAGGAAAGCTCTGTTTATCAGAACATCAATCTGTGGTGAAGATCATCCAGACACCATTTCTGCTCGTGAAACCCTTACTAAACTTACTAGACTTCTTGCTAATGTTCAAAGCCACATGTCACCATAAATAACTTGTGTTTCTTTTTTTTTGGTTTACTTGTAAACATAGTTTTACATTAGCCACACACAATTTTGAATAAATTGCTGTTCATGATAGATGTTCTGTGCCATTTTTACAGCAATTAGGTAGGATTGATTCTTTCCAAAGGCTTCATTTCTCAGTTCTTCTTTATGTAAATCGGATTATCATATTTGAGGTTGCTATTGCAACTAACATTGAGCATTTCTTGTTAAAATTTTGACTCATCTCTTCTATTTTGATAGGAAAGGCCTAATATTGAGCTGTGTTGAAGTCCACTTACTTCCCATATGTAACCATTAAATTAGGGGCGGAAGGGCGAAATTGCAGCAACATGAAAGACGGACATCCGCCATAACTCAACCATAATAACCCTGTTAAGGAAAATTCGAGGTGGGTGCCCTCCGAAGCCAAAGTGTAGTGTCACCCTTGATCATTCTAATGAGAATCCACATAAACATAACCTGCATTTTGATGGCTTCTAGGAATGCATATTTTCAAAGGAATCTGACATTCATTTGTTTGTGCAAGCAACGAGACTCGAACACATGATAATGTTTAAGCTAAAGACTGAATGCAAAAACTAGAAAAGAACTGAACCGCAAGTAGCATCTTAACAATAAAGCGCTGTTTTCAGACAACCATTCTCTATTAAAGAAAGCCCAGAATGGAATACGATCCTACGCAACACTAGTTTTCTTGTAAGACAAAATGAATCAATATGAACAATGATAGTACAGTACTAAAATAAAAACATCAACCTCCATTCAGTAACTGGAACTCTGTTACATATTAAGACTTATTCATGTACAGACAGACAGTTAAGAAATCTTTGTATCCAGTTCACTCAAGGATCAGCTTTGCCAGCAACTTCCTCTTCACTCGAGGCATATTCATCTTCACTCAGCTCATCATCGCTAGATTTTCCCTCTGGGACATCCCCAACATCCTCCTGCTTGGCATATTTTTCACAATACTCTGAAAGATACAACATGTCAGTAATGAACTAAAAGAATAAGTTGGCCCAAAATGGCTAAAACACGATATCCAAAGAGATTAAGACTACAATCATTGATGACATATTAAGTAACCACGGGGAGACCAATAAAGTTTCTTTTCGAGTTTTGATGAAATCCCATCCCATCAGAAACTTCAACCAAAGGCCACGATCAATAGACTATCATTGGTACAATCATTTAAGTAAAGTGCACAAGTAAGAGGACATCCAACATAAAAACTGTCAACCACAATTTTGCACCAGTAAAAGTTGAACTGCTCCCCTTTAAAACTGAAAAGAAGGAAAAGATGAGTATGAGAAAACAACCTCAGTCGCTTCAAAGTTGGCCTTTAAGTAGTAGTTTGTGATGTTCTCTCATACATTAATAGTTCATCATGGAAGATGTTTTGGCTGAAACCTTGTTCATTCAAAATGCCCCTCACTTATTAGTAAAAACAAAATCTTTGGCTTGTGTTAATATCACTCCCTCATAAAAAGGGAAACGAAATGAAAGGGGAAATATAGAACTTAATGAGAAGACATATTCCTCCACAGTTGAAGGGGGGTGGGGGGTGTTTGGGGGAAGATAGAGAGATCAACAAAAACCAGGTGTTTTTTACTAATCTTATCTCTTCTAGGCTGTGTAAATAAATGTTAACCTGTAAATGTACTCACACAAACCTCATAGCTTGCCAGAGGTAATAATCAAGCAAATATGTATCTGAAAATAAGGTGGTGGAAAAGTATGAACAACTGACATTTGAGAGCATTTATTTAAAAAATGGACAATCTTCATGCAGCACAATTATTCCACAAAACAGGAACATAAGGAGGAGATAACACATTTTCACTCCGTACAATCACATCCTTATCCAGAACAAATCATTTCAGCCGTAGAATATTATTATTAAACTGAACATCCCTTGTTTTTCCTATTGAAGATTTTTTAGCCGGACCAACTCCAGTTATTCATTAGTTGTCACCAAAATCATCACAATCACACACACGGTGACAATACTTAGGTTTTCTGGAAAGAACTTTGCCTCTTTTCCACCAACCAAGTATTGCCTTACTCTCCAGCTTGTTGTATGAAAATGTGTGTCGTGCAATCAAGTAGTGATAACATCATTAAGAATAACAGTATTACCTATTCACAATTCATGGGTCATAGGTTTTAAATAGTATTACCTTTAACCCTCTGATCATAAGCATTTCGATCACGCATCATAAGAGCAGCAGCTTCCCCATTCAAAGGATCAGAAGGATTGGGATACAAAAGAAGTTGAGGAAGAAACACCTCGAATACATTTACCAGATCTGGAAAGTTACCGAATCAAACAACATTACAAAATATACACAGGCAAACTAAGATAGTTGAACCTGGCACAATAAAGCTCTACATGCACATAAAAATTGAAACAGGTTGACCTACCAAACATGGGGCTCCATGTCTGATTGATAACATCCAAACAAACTGAACCTGACCTGGACAGCCAAATAAATAACAAGATAAAGCATTTGATAACGTTCCTTTAACATTATCCAAGTAAGAAAGTATTTAAATGCTAAAACCCTCCCACTCACATTTCATCAACATTGGGATGGTAAATCTTGTTAACAAAACCAATTGAGGGGGATTTGTATGGATAAGCATCTGGCAACTCCACTCTTATCCTCCATACACCTCCATGATAAGGACCTGCCACAAGCAACCAAATTACAGATAGTAAAGTTGAAATAAACACACAAACTGGTGAGCTTTATGTCCACCAGTAAGCTATCTACTAATGCACCTTGTCCTCATCGAGAAAAATCAGTGAACAGTATGATGCACTGTTCCTCAACTTGTGATATAGTACCAAAAAAAAGTTAACATAAAACAACATTGACAGCAAAACTTAATCTAGACATGGACACAGGTAAAACAGTTTTCCAGACCTCATAATTCACATAATTAAAAAGTTAATTCCTGAAACAAATTCAACTGAGCCAAGGAACAGAAAACCCATCAATTAGAAGGATCGAGATTTCAGTCAATGACCTATACTTTAGAATCAAACTAGTATATCATAACTCAATACTGCCAATTTATTAAGTCTCAACCAACTGGCCAAAAAGAATCCATTTAGATAATCAGAACCCCAAAAAAAAAAAAAAAACCCAAAACCAGCAAGAGGAATCCTTTAAAAAAAAAAAAAAAAAAACAGGGATCAAGAAAAAAAAAAAAAAAAAAAAAGAAAGAATAAAAAAGACGAGATTTTTACTCTCTTTAGGTCCATGAAAATCCACCAAGAATTCCTGCATGCCATCATTGATCATTTCCACCTTATAGTCACTCATCATCCTGGTCCACAACAATCAAAACAAGAAACGAAACAAACAAAATCAAAAACAGAAAAGAAACTCTATCCGATTAAAGATGAAACGGTAGCTTGATGGAAAAAAAAAAAAAAATCGAAAACCAGAGTCATTGATTGAATTACAGTTTCATTAAATCCATCTCCCTGCGTTTGCTTGGGGAAGACATGGTTGCTGCTATTTCCTTGGATAGAGTATTTCTTTGGGCTTTCTGGGTTTGAGGTTTTGGGGATTGGAGTAAGGGATTTGTGCGTGAGAGTGTGTGTTTATCGGTGAATTATAGAAGAGAAGCAGAAAAGGAGAGAGGATGCTTGAGTGGGCGGTTCAGACATCAACACAACTAAAAAAAAAAAAAAAATTATTAATATAATCGGCATCACATCTAAAGTTTTAGAGTTTTAATTTATTTGGATTTCAATTCATTTTTGGTGGCTCAGATCACACTTTTGTGTAATATTTTTTGTGATAAATTTTAATTACTTTATGTATATATTGTATTTCATGTTAATTTATATATATTCATAACATATAGTTTTAATTGATTATTTTTATAATTTATTTTTTAGCATTATTTTATTTTTTATATATTTTTGAGAATTTTTTAACAATAAAAATTATATTTAATAATTTATGTCCTAACCCTCAAAAAAAGTGAACCTATTGTGTTAAAAAATCTAAAAGTGCAAATGATTATTATTTCATGAAAATCAATTGAAAATATAATATATACACAACGCAATTGAAATTTGTCACATGAAGTGTCACATAGAAGTGTCACAGAGGATCTTAAACTATTTTTGGTCTATCTTAGTAAGGGTTATTTCAGTTTTAATCTCTATTTTATTTTGGTCATCAATATTAATCTTACTTAAATTTTTTTTGACAATTATAGTTTTTTTTTACGAAAAAGTTTAGAAGATAACGAAATAAGTCATTTGATCGCTAGTCAAACAAATTTCTTCTTCACAATGATTTGTACCATGATTTTTTCAATCCATTTTATGACTCGGTTCCTCGTGAATTTTCAACTCATTTAGATCAACTCATAATTCAAAATAACAATCGAAACCCTAAATTAAAAAAAAAAAAAAAAAGAGAGAGAGAGAGAGAGAGAGAGAGGAAGGATTGGTGCAGCCCCTGCCCATCCCAAATCGACAGTGTCATTAGGTGTCTATGGACTTCATTAGAGGATTTCATAAGGTCGAAGATATAGTTTCTAACTTTGTAGTTGTTGACTGATTCTCTAAGTATGTTGTGTTTATTGTCTTCCTTGCAACTTGCCTAGCTGATAAAATAGCTGAGCAATTCTTTAATAATGTGGTGAAGTATTTTGGCTTACCAGGGGATATAATCAGTGATCGAGACACTAGATTCACCGAGAGATTTTGGACCAAATTGTTCAATTTGATGGGTTCACAATTGAAGTTATCAACGACTAATCATTCACAAACTGATTGCAAACAGAGAGAATCAATGAACTGTTGGAAGAATATTTGCAGCACTATGGAACGACAAACCAACGAAATTGGGTGGAGATTTTGGATGTGGTGCAGTTCTGCTACAATTTACATAAATCATCTTAAACAAGAATGGGCCCGTTTGAGTAAGTATATGGGCAACAACCTTTGTCACCCCATGAGATCGTAGTATAGGATATCGGGGGAAAATGCCCAACAGCCTATCGATTTCGACGAGCCAAGCAAGAATTGATTGATGAGGCATGGGATAGCCTAGCCTTTGCCCAGAAGAGAATGAAACGGTATGCAGATAAGCACATAAGGGAATTAGAGTTTTAGTTTGTGGATCTTGTAATGCTGAAACTTACCCCTTTGATTTAGAAGAAAATTAGTAGCAAGAAAGTGCATCGGGCCCATGTACCAAAGTTTGACGGACCATTTGAGATAGTGGAGAAAGTAGGCAATGTTGCCTACCGGTTGAAGTTAACGGATCGATTGAAAGTGTATTCTATATTTCATGTGAGCTGTTTGAAGAAGTTCCATGGTGATGATGATCCATGGAGTCAATAAGCAAAGAGAGCATCACCAGTCATTCAAAAACATTTTGAGAAAGAGTTGGAGAAAATTCTGTACCATGAAACTTTGGGGATGAGCAAGAAAAATCACCAGACCAAATTTGGTACAATGGAAGGGGGAAAGTGAACTTGATGCTAAGAGGATTCTAGAGAAAGAGTTGTGGCAATTTGAAGACAGAATTACCAAGTATCGGGCAAATTTGGAGTTGTCGGGGACTTCAACCTCTCAAGTGATGGTGGTTTGTTAGTCCTATTTACTTGATGAATCTTCTGTTCGAGCCAACATAGACGAAGGTTGCATGAGTGTTGGGGTTGTGCTGGAATTTTGGCTAAGTGCTGAACTTCTGGTATTTGAGTTGCATGGATTCTGCCTGGTACTATCTGATGAGTTGGCAAGTAGTTACCGGACAATTATTGCATGGAGCTGAGCAAGTAGTTACTTCTTAGGCCAAGTTTAGACCGAGTTAGTGGGTTATTATTCCTTTGATTTTCGGCCAAGGCTTGAGTTAACCCTTGGGCAATTGTAACCATCCTAATTAGTCACATTTTATAACCAGACTTAACAACAAACTCCTTATAGAGTATTTGGAACAGATTTGTGTTTATTCAAGTGAATTGTATTCCTTTGTTTTGAGTTCAATACAAGCTGTAGGCATTTTACATGTAAATTTTGTGTTGCTTGTTTCTTTATTATTCTACAATTCTGTTATACATATATGTTTTACTTTCAGTTTAATTCTAACAGAACAGTTTAAAGATGTGACAGGTACATGCTGAAAAGATATACTTTAGAGTCATCTTTTGTATGGTATTCATTTTTCCTTAATTAAGAAGATTTTGGACTTTTATATATAAATTGTATTTTTTTTCTCCTTGGTCCAAATTTTATCTCATTGCATTTCCGAGACAAAGTTTATAACGGGACAATGCCTTATTTGAAAAATATACTATTTTCCTTTATTAGATTTTCATTCCAATGAGTTTTCTTTCCTTCCTTAAATGCATGATAATAATAACCTTAACATTATTAAAGTTATAAAAGAATTTTCAAGACAGAATATTAAATTATGAATTATATAAATGTTATCAATATTTAGTAAAGTGGGAGGCAGCCATGAATATTTATGTATAATTGGAGTATTATTTTATGACTTGATCATCATCATCTTAAATCAATCTTTATTTTACAAACCTCGAGTAAAGTGGGAGGCAGCCATGAAAGTATAGGGGAGTCACCCATATGCAATTTAACCTTATATAATAGGGTTCCAAGTTCCAACAATCAAGGGATCTAATCCAATCCAGGCACCCCACCATTAAAATAACACAAAAAGATGGGAGTAAGTCGGTTTGACAATGGTGCAGCAGTAGCAGCATATCCATGGAAATTGCAGAGTAGATGAGTAGCAACAGATTGCTGAAAAGACAGGTAGGTTTTCGACTATTAAATATGGTTATTTTTTTTATTTATATAAACAATAATTTTTAAGAAATGAAGTCAATTTGGCGATGGTTTGATGGTTGGTATTCCTTATTTAAAAACATAAATTACAACAGAGACATTTCAAAACCTGAAAACCTGAGTTTGAGTCAAAATTGATATTAAATTATGAAATAATCTTATTTTAACATAGGGTTAATCTTGAAAATATAATTTTAAATTATATTTATTATCAAAATCATTACTCTAATATTTTTCAAAAAAAAAAATCATTACTCAAATATAAAAAAGAACTAGATGATCTACTTCAAAAATTTTGAACAAAACTAATTAAAAGTTTGAGTTGATGAAATTATTCGTTTAGATTCAAATGGGGCCTTATTATTTTTTTTTTAAAAAATCAATAAATCAAATAGATAGTTTTATCCATTTTCTATTTTACGTCAATTTAAAAATATTTGAATTGTGTAATTTCATTTACCGATATTAATAATTGTTTTAACGAGATGTGATTGTAATTTAACTCATCAAAACCAAAAACATGTCACTAATGATGCAAATTAAAGTGTATCACTATCCCTAAGTATCACTATTGTTTATTAAAGTGTATTTATTATTTATTATTAAACAATAATAAAAATATCTTGATAAAAATAAGATAATTGAATTCATTCCACGAACTTTTACAAAATTTAAAAAAATAATCACTATCGAAATCATTATTGTTTTTGATACAGAGAGAAATTATTGTATGTTAACTAGTAACATTTTGAGAATATGTAACTCTCCCTACACATCATACTTCAACTAGTGACATCTCGAGATAACTCTCCATTCACATCATACTCACTATTCACAAACTTTCCCGGTATTTATTACAATTGGATGTACCTCCTAGAGTCTCTTGTGACGAGCGAAGCCAAGCAATCCGATGCAATACATGACAGTTTCACTTCCCGGTCTCTATTCAGGAGGATTTGTACCTCTTTTATCATATTGGAATATAAACCCCCCCTCCCACCAGCTGGGTTTGCCCCTTCAGTGCCTCAAAGTTGTCCATCTCCGGCTCCACCTAGGGCGGCCCATAGAGTAGGACAAGAGGGGTCAGGCTCCAAAATTTTAGAGGCTCATATTTTTTTAAATAATATTAACATTAATATATACTTTTAAAAAATCATATAAAATATGACTTTTTTAATGTATAATTTTTTTAAAATAAAAAATAAAGGAAAACTTGATCAAATTGGAAGTTGGAAGGACAGTGACGAATTTTAAAAGTTTTAATGAAATTTGAATGAGAATATCAAGAAAATTGGAAAGATGATCAAATTTGAATTGGATTCGAATGTGTAAAAAATTCTAGAAAAATTTAAGAAAAAATCATATGAAATTTAAGAATTTTTTCATTCATAATTTTAATACAACAACACTCATATTTTTAAAATTTTCATTTTTATAAATAGTTATTGAACCAATTTTAATCCCATCAATAATCTTTTAATTATCAAAATTTCTTCAAAATCATCTTAATCTAATAATTACTATAATTTTTTGGGAATTTGACTCATTTTATTTTAAATAATATCAAAAGGGGTCATCGTCGTTATTTCGCTCTATGGCCCAAAAAATCATTGGGCGTGGCCCCACTCTCCTTATGCCTTCCTCCCATGCAAGTATGAGCCCTTGAAGAAGCCCCCATGGTTTAGTGCCCCAAAGGGTTGCACTTTCCGATTTTCCAAAGAAATCCTCCCTTCAAGACACCCTGGTGGTCACGGTAACGAATCAGGCCTCCCTCCGGCAGCTTGCGTCAACATTGAGCTTGAACCAAATTCCCCGCCCGGCGTGTCGTCGGGGCCGTTTATCCGGCCGGTTATTCAAACCCTTCTCCTCCTCCTCTGTTTCCTCTCTTCAGCCTCGTCAGATGAGCTCCATGCACTCCTTACCCTCAAAGAATCCTTAAAGAACTCCGACACCTCTGTCTTTCATTCTTGGAACGAAAATAATCCCACGTGCAACTTCCAAGGAATCACTTGTGACCTCACCACTAATCTCGTCACAGAAATTGAGTTATCCAATCAGAATCTCTCCGGCCCAGTTCCTTTTACCGCAATATGTGAGCTTCAATCCTTAAAGAAGCTATCCTTAGGGTTCAACTTCTTGTCAGGCCGAGTCACAGAGGACCTCAACAAATGTGTCAATTTGAAGTACTTGGACTTGGCCAACAATCTGTTTTCTGGAGCTGTCCCTGATATTTCAGCCCTCAACCAGCTCATGTACTTGCACATGAACATGAGCGGATTTTCTGCTACTTTTCCTTGGAATTCTTTGGACAACATGACCAATCTTGTTGAATTGGGCCTTGCAGACAATCCATTTGATAAGACTCCATTTCCTGATGGGGTTGTAAAGCTTACCAAATTGACTTGGCTTTATTTGAGCAATTGTAGTATTGAAGGGAAGGTTCCAGCTGCAATTGGAAACCTCACTGAGCTTAGGAACTTGGAATTGGCACAGAATTTTCTTACCGGCGAGATCCCCCATGAGATTACCAAGCTTCAGAATTTATGGCAGCTTGAGCTTTATGAAAATGAATTAACTGGTGGATTGCCCGCTGGGTTTGGAAATTTAACCAACCTACAAAGATTTGATGCCTCCACAAATTACCTGAGTGGAAATCTTTCAGAAGTAAGGCCGTTGAGCAAATTGACGAGTTTACAGCTCTTTGAGAATGAATGTACCGGCGAGCTGCCGGCAGAGCTTGGGGAGTTTAAGTATTTGGTCAACTTCTCCGTTTACACAAACCAGCTCACTGGTGAAATCCCTCAAAATTTTGGTTCCTTGTCAAACTTCAATTTCATTGATGCATCGGAGAATTTCTTCACCTGTTCAATCCCACCGGAGATTTGCAAAAAAGGGGCCATGACAAAACTCTTGCTTCTCCAAAACTCCCTCACCGGAGGAATCCCGGAAAGCTATGCCAATTGTGTGACCTTAACTCGTTTTAGGGTCGGCAACAATTCGCTCTCAGGGGTAGTTCCTCGAGGGATATGGGGACTACCGAATTTAGGAATGTTTGATGCTGCAATGAATAATTTGGTCGGCGCTGTTGCTTCTGATATTCGGAATGCCATTTCCTTAGCGCAGTTGCTTCTTTCTGGTAACCAGTTCTCAGGGGAGCTTCCATCAGAAATTTCCATGGCTAGTCGAACGTTTACTCTTGATTTAAGTAATAATAAGTTTTCTGGGGTGATTCCATCCACAATTGGCAATCTAAAGAAGTTGGAAAACCTTTATCTCCAAGAGAACAATTTTTCTGGTTCGATACCAGATTCTTTGGGCTCTTGCAAATCCCTAAGTATCATTAATTTGGCTCACAATCAACTTTCAGGGAAGATTCCAGTTATGCTTGGTTCACTCTCAAAAAAACTGACTTTCTTGAATCTGTCGGATAATCAACTCTCTGGACAATTCCCTGGGAGTTTGTCCTCTCTCAGGTTGAATGTTCTTGATCTTTCTAATAATAAGTTGAGTGGTCGCATTCCCGAAACTCTTTCAATTTATGCCTACAATGGTAGATTTTCCGGAAATGACGGTCTATGCAGCCAGAACATCAAGAACTTCTAGGAGTTCGACCGGACCTCCCTCATCTTAAATAATAAATATTAACCATTAAATTATCTTTTCATATCAACTATTAAAAATAATCTATAAGGTAATTTAATTATTTGTTAAAAATAATTTCATACACATAGTTAATTATAAAAAAATGATAATTATTTTTAATTTACAATAGAATTTAAAGGAAAATATATTAATTTAATTAAAGTGTTTTAATTTACGGAATGAATGAGTGAAAGGCAATCTCATTCCTCCAAAATAATTATATCATCCCATATGAGCAAGATAGCAATATGAATAGGAACTAGGAGAAAAACAACTAATATTAATACTTTTTTGGTATTAAAAATACAATTGAAAGTGTTTTTTTTTATTTTTATTTTTTTGCAAATTAGACAAGTAGTCTGCGAATTTATACATAAAAAAATAATTACATTATGACAAGAAAACATTGCTTAAAAAAGAAACTATGAAAAAAAAAAATTGAAAAAACACGCACACACACAACCAATTTATAGACTCTTCTAGTCCTTATATGCTCCTCCACCAGAGCACTATCAATGAATTAAATGAGACGTACACTTCTCGTCAGTGGAAAACATTTTTAAAAATAGATATTAACGAAACATTTTGATGAGATTACTTTAGTTTTAATAAATATTTATATTTCATAAATCTAACAGTAAATAATTATATAATAACTTATCAAAATATAATAATTCACAAGAAAAATTAATTGCAGTATTTTTAAAATTTTTAATTATCTTATTTTAATTAAGGATTTTTTGTTTTGGAATTCAGGATAGATAAGTTTGTAACGATTTTTTGTTTTGAAATTTCGGATCAATAGATTGTAAGGGTTTTTTGTTTTGGAATTCAGGATCCTTAGTTTGAACGGATTTTTTTTTTTTTTTTTTTTTTGGAATTCAGGGATGATTTACGATTATTCTTTTATGTATCTTTGAATAAATTCTTATTATATTCAAATTTTGTAATTAAATAAAAGAATTATTTATTTGTCCCTCGAAGCACTGATTCACTAATTACATTTTCAAGTCCATTATCCCAAATGGAAATATTTTAAGCAAACCAAATTCACCCCTTTTAGATTGGTTCTTGCATTACCATACAGATGTGGTATGTTTGATGCAAGGTAAATACAATGAAACAATCGAAATTTTATTAACTTAATAATCATTAAATGAATTTGATCGGACTCATTTAGTAAATTAACAAGACATTCATTAAAAAAATTTGATTGCTTCATTACATAAATTTGATCGCTTTTTTAAAATAATTTGATTGTCTTTGTCTTTGCTTTACTAACAAAAAAAAAAGGTAACAATCGAAATTATTTTGCATTTACTCCATTGCCTTTGTCTTGCATCAAATCAAACGAACTCTATGCTTATATTAATTAATTAAAATTTTTTTGGATAAAATTATATTAAAATGTGTACTTAAGAAAAGGAATCTTTAAAAATTTAAAATACAACTAAATATGGATGAAGAGAGTATATAATAATATATATATAACTGGTAATTGGTGGTACGGCTAATTTTCCAACAATTAGCAGGAGGGCATGGGAAGGAAGCTTCTGATGAATTAATTAGTAATAAATACTTGTCCATTTTCATCTCCTTCATTAGGTATACATATTCGAACTTATCTGTGTAAATTATTTATTAAAAATTATCAATGGTGTTTGCAGATTTCAATGTCTCTAAAATAATGGGGGAGTCGTGTCGAGTTGGTGGTGAACCATTTCCAATTTCTCCTCCTTGAAAAATTATTAGTATTGCCCAAAGTGTTCAGTTGACTAAAAACACATAAAAGTAAATTCGTGAATGATAATTCTAAAGTATATTCACACATGATATGATTAGATTGGTTAGAAGGAAATAATAGACATTTAAGAGCTTTATGATGAAAGTAATTTTAACTATATACATATACAATGGAGTATGTTGCATGCTAATTTTAGGACTGTGGTCAGGGCCGTTTTAATGATTTTAAGGACTTTAGGGCGAAATAATAACGATGAGCCCTTTTGATATTATTCGAAACGAAAGTGGCCAAATTCTCAAAGAATTATAGTAATTAATAGATTGAGATGATGAATTTGAAGAAATTTTGATAATTAAGAGATTGTTAATGCGATTAAAATTGGTTCAATGACTATTTATAAGAATAAAAATTTAAAATATGACTGTTACTGAATTAAAATTATAAATGAAAAAATTTCTAAATTTTCTCTACACATTCAAATCCAATTCAAATTTTATCATCTTTCTAATTTTCCTGACATTCTCATTCAAATCCCATTAAAACTTCTAAAATTCGTGACCGTCATTCCAACTCTCAATTTGACAAAGTTTTCATTTATTTTTTATTTTAAAAAAATTATACAATAAAAGAGCCCTATTTTATATGATTTTTTTGAAATAATTTTATATGATTTTTTAAAATTATATATTAATATTAATATTATATAAAAATATAGGCCCCTAAAAGTTTTGAACCCTAGGCAGTCGTAAATCCTATCTTATCCTATGGGCCGACCCGGACTATGGTATAAAATTAGTGGCAATGTCTATTTCAATTTTTTTTTTTTTTTAAATAAAACAACATAAGGGTTAAAACTCTAGTACAAAGAGCAATAACGTAAGCACTATGGGATATAGGGGTGTTGAAACACCTCAGTTTTTTTGCTGGTGATTCCGTCACTGAAGCAACCATAGAGCAACCATAGAGGATGGCTGCTCTAGCATACGCAAAGTCACGATTTTGCCATGGTTCTGCTATTTTTTTTAACCCAAGACTACTGAAATTTTAGTAAGTAGATTTTTTTTAAAAAAATAACCTAATTGTTGAAACAATGTCGTTTCAACAGTTTATGATAAAAATATAATTATTATGCGATTGAGAGGAGAACTGCCGTCGTCTCCTTCTTTAATTTTGTTCGGACAACAATAACATTTCTCTCTCTTCTAGCATGCATTATTTTTTTTCAATTCCAATCTCTCATAATATGTATTTTAATTTGACCACTAATAAATAGCACTCAAAGGTGTCTTATATGTACTGATTTTCGTACAAGGGTTACCAATCAAAATACTTAGAAAAAATCAAGTAAGTGCAAGCTCCCAGAGAGGCCCGCTAATGCCCCTATGATGCAAAATTGCTATGCCCTGAGATATTTCAAAGCAAGCTTCTACGGAATTAGTTAAAGAACAACAAAGGAACTGAGAATTAGGAAGAAGATGAAGAAGGTAGAATAGAGAAGAATTTCAAATTAGCAGAGGTTTACAGAGAGAAATTAATATTTAAAATTACAGAATACTCACCAATTACAACAAATTCTGTTTAAATTCTTATCGCACCTCTACTGTGTGTGTGTGTGTATGAACTACTGAGCAACAAAAATGTGAAGGAGCTTCCCTCCAAAACTGAACTAAAATTACTATATGTGCTGAATTAATGAAAAAACTAAAACGACAACGTTTCTTCTAATTCCTAGCAAAACCTAGGCCTGGCCAAGTAAGCCAAGACATGGGCGACTCGTCATGTTATTGCAAATCTCCAGGGTCAAATGCAGTTAGGAAAAGTAAAAAATTCGCTGTAAAGTTAAATTCGTAATATATGTTTTAGCCCCTCTCCTAAATTATTTCCGAATAATTTTAATCAGTTCACTATTCATTTATGAAATATCATACTTATTTTTTATAATTTTCACAATTATCAAATTATCTTATTTATCTGTACTTAATTAGATTGTGAGAGTATTTTTAGGTCTAAAACCTAGTTTTACCCTAACGCTACTCCCAGGTATGAGCTTACCAAATTGATTGCCGTCTAAAAGAATAGAAAACGAAACTAAGGACAACGAAGATAGAACCAAATGACAGAAAGGCAGACTAAAACGCATGGCAAGCAGGACTTTAAAGATAAATTTCATTCGAGCCTATAAAAAGTTTTACTTAATATCTAATTTAATGCTCATGGTGCCAATCTTGCCGTAGACTCAGTTTTTTCGCCTCTTATTTTTTTATTTTTCATTTTTTATATTTAAATTGTCAATGACAAATTAAAAAATACTAATTATAATATTTAAATATAATATTTTGATACAAAAATAAAATGATATCTTAAATTACCTAACCGTCCTTAATCAATTTATTAAAAATACTCATTAAAATTTTTGTTATAGTTCCGCTCATTTATGATAATTTAATCATAATTTTTATAAATTTTTGATAAATTAAGAAGGGATTTATATATTTATTTTTTTTATAACACCCTAATAAAACCACAAAAAAAAGTAAATCTACTTATGTCAACATGACATGTCCTCAGTAGAAAAATGAAAAGCAAAGAAAAAAGAGATAGTGAACAGTGAGGAGGGCAAGATTATATTTCAGTCCGATCATAAATAATACTTTGTGTACAATTTAACAAATGAATAAGACTTCTCTTTTTTGACAAAAAAGAGTGTTATTTTAAAAGTTTATTTAAAATTAACACATTTTTAACTTGTGTATATTGAAGATATTTTTAAGTTATTGAATATAAGTTAAAATAAATTAAAAAAATAAAGAATAAACTAAGAATATGATAGAAATTAAAAGTCATAAGAATATCAAACGCTATTATATTTAACACATCTTAAATTGTTTTGTACGAATTTTGGCTTCTTCCTCGTTGGGACCTATTTCAGGTCTCTATCTAATATTGTTCAATTCTCTAAGCTGAACTTGGAATATTGAGTACCCACGAATTTCATTGTTGTGCATGAGAATTCATGAATGGTTTACTTTGTCAAACTCAGTTTTTTTTTTTTTTTTTTTTTATCAGTTTCCTTTTCTGGGTAGTGACAACTACTGGACTACTACTATCCTATTGGGCAAATTATATCATAGGACTAGAAGTAAATAAGGAGTTTATTGGGCAAAAACCGGATAAAAATCGGGTTTTTTGTCAAAAAGTCACAAAAGAGGTGAGCCAGCCGCATTTAATGCGTATTAAATGCGTTTGTCCCCAACTGTCCTTGGTTTTTCTCTCCCTTTCAATCCTTACGCTCCTCATTTGTTTGAATTCTCACGCCACTTTACATAAACTGTTACATAAAAGTTTGTTACCAGGTTGTGTAAAGTCGCGTTGTATTGGTGTAAACTGCCATTTTACATAAATTTTTATGTAAATTGGCAGTTTACATTGAATTCTCACGTCACTTTACATAAACTTTTATGTGAACTGGCAGTTTACATATGTAAATTTGCCAGTTCACATAAAAGTTTGTGTAAAGTCGCATTGTACTGGTGTAAACTGCCAGTACTTTTCATAAACAACTAAAAACTTTACACAAACGAATCATAACGATATTTTTACACTAACAAATACCACTTTAAACCAGAAAAGAATATTTTACATAATGGAAAAACATTTTGACCAAATAATCAGTAGTTTACATAAGCCAACAGTACTTTAAACAAACATTCAGCACTTTACATAAACAACTAGCACTTTGCACAAACGAATCATAACGATGTTTTTACACTAACAAAGACCACTTTAAACCAGAAAATATTATTTTACACTAATAAACAGCATTTTGACCAAAGAATCAGTAGTTTACATAAGCCAACAGTACGTTACACAAACATTCAGCACTTTACAAAAACAACCAGCACTTTACACAAACGAATCATAATGATGTTTTTACACTAACAAAGACCACTTTGAACTAGAAAACATTATTTTACACCAGGAAACATCATTTTGACCAGAGAATCAGTAGTTTACATAAGCCAATAGTACTTTAAACAAACATTCAACACTTTACACAAATGAATCAGAATGATGTTTTATACTAACAAAGACCACTTTGAACCAGTATAGAGTATTTTACATAAAGAAAAAGTATTTTGACCAAATAATCAATAGTTTACATAAGTCAACAGTACTTTACACAAACATTCAGCACTTTACATAAATAACCAGCACTTTACACAAACGAATCAAAATGATGTTTTTACACTAACAAATACCACTTTGAACCAGAAAAGAGTATTTTACATAAAGAAAAAGCATTTTGACCAAATAATCAGTAGTTTACATAAATCAACAGTACTTTACACAAACATTCAGCACTTTACAAAAACAACCAGCACTTTACACAAACGAAACAGAACGATGTTTTTACACTAACAAAGACCACTGTGAACCAGAAAATATTATTTTACACCAAGAAATAGCATTTTTACCAAACAATCAGTAGTTTACATAAGCCAACAGTACTTTACACAAACATTCAACACTTTACATAAACAACCAGCACTTTACACAAACGAAACAGAACGATATTTTTACACTAACAAATACCACTTTGAACCAGAAAATATTATTTTACACTAAGAAACAGCATTTTGAAAGAAAAAATCAATAGTTTACATCAACCAACAGTATTTTACACAAACATTCAGCATTTTACACAAACGAATCAGAACGATGCTTTTGCATTAACAAACACCACTTTGAACCAGAAAAGAGTATTTTACATAAAGAAAAAGCATTTTGACCAAATAATCAGTAGTTTACATAAGTCAACAATACTTTACACAAACATTCAGCACTTTACATAAACAACCAGCACTTTACACAAACGAATCAAAACGATATTTTTACACTAACAAAGACCACTTTCAACCAGAAAAGAGTATTTTGCATAAAGAAAAAGCATTTTGACCAAATAATCAGTAGTTTACATAAGTCAACAGTACTTTACACAAACATTCAGCACTTTACAAAAACAACCAGCACTTTACACAAACGAAGCAGAACGATG
Organism: Knoxia roxburghii; assembly: GCA_030378225.1. Taxonomy (NCBI): domain Eukaryota; kingdom Viridiplantae; phylum Streptophyta; class Magnoliopsida; order Gentianales; family Rubiaceae; genus Knoxia; species Knoxia roxburghii. Next base: position 5,833,526 of record CM059423.1, read on the forward strand.
TTTTTACACTAACAAAGACCACTTTGAACCAGAAAACATTATTTTACACCAAGAAATAGCATTTTTACCAAACAATCAGTAGTTTACATAAGCCAACAGTACTTTACACAAACATTCAACACTTTACACAAACAACCAGCACTTTACACAAACGAAACAGAACGATATTTTTACACTAACAAAGACCACTTTGAACCAGAAAACATTATTTTACACCAAGAAACATTATTTTGAAAAAAAAAATCAGTAGTTTACATCAACCAACAGTACTTTACACAAACATTCAGCACTTTACATAAACAACCAGCACTTTACACAAACGAATCAGAACGATGTTTTTGCACTAACAAACACCACTTTGAACCAGAAAAGAGTATTTACATAAAGAAAAAGCATTTTGACTAAATAATCAGTAGTTTACATAAGCCAACAGTACTTTACACAAACATTCAGCACTTTACACAAACGAAACAGAACGATGTTTTTACACTAACAAAGACCAATTTGAACCAGAAAATATTATTTTACACCACAGATGCTTCAGTCCGGGGAGAGACGGCTGCGGCTCATTCACAGAAGGGCCAGAGTCACCTCTCTACGAGCTGCTGAAGCATATAGTCATTTTATACGAACAGTTTACACTAATAAACAAACAGCAAAAACATACGATTTTATATAAAAACATACATTTTTGCCAAAATCCTAGTTTTCCTTCCTCTCTTTTCTACTTTCCAGCCACCAGCCCCTCTTCCCTCTTCCCTTCCGCCACCCTCGCCGGCCGCCACTGTCACCAACATCAGATCTGACCATATTCAAAATAGCATATTCAAAATAAATGATTTTACAGAAAAAAATTTTACAATTTTACATAAAAAATATATACCTTTTTGGGCAAACCCTAGTTTTCCTTTCATAAAAAATCATCTCTTCTTGGCTGTCGCGAGCCGCCTCTTTTTGGCCTTATCTTGATTTAAATATGTACGAAAATTGTGGAATAAGGTATGGGTTTTGAAATTTAAGATGTGGGGAGTATTTTGGCGGTGAGAGATCTTCAAAATTCAAGCTGGAATGGCCAGAATCGGCGGCTAGAAGTGGCGGGAGAAGAGAGTTTGGGGGAGAGAAACCGCTAAAGAGAGAAAGATAAAGGGATGAGGGTTTGGGGGAGTGGGGGGGGGGGGGGGGGGGAGTAGTTGCTGTTGGTTATATTATAAAAAGCGTGTGGGGTTCAAACAAATGGACAGCTCCAATTTTTTGCTTCTAGGTATACCAGCCCCCATTTATTCCTAGTCCTATTATATACTAACTGATGCTATTTTCGGTTACATCGGTTCCTTTATATATGTGCCGAAACTATATTTTCCAATTAAGACTTTGGAATGTGTTTTGTGAACCTTATATTTTCACAACATGCTTCTATACTTTTTTTTTTTTTTTTTTTTTGTCTCCCCTAATAGATCAATTTTGGTCCTCTTAAAATATGGCTGATAAAAGAGCCTCTCTTAATTATAAATACAGGGTCAATTTTAAGCACAAGCTTAGTGCACAATTGATTGAGAACCCTATTTTTGTTGGGCCTATAATCATAAAAAGTTTTTTAAAAAAACTAGTACATAAAGGAATGAAAAAATTATGGGATGAAAAAAATACGTATTAATTATCTCTTAATTTCTCAATAAACTCTTAACTTTCTTTCATTTTTTAGATAGTTTTATCTCAATCCTTACATAATTATCCTAAAACTATCAAATTCAATTAACAAGTAATTGGAAAAAATAAGAATATTATCAAATTGAATAGGTTGTCTATATAGAGATTGACGATTTCGAAATTCTCTTTTTTTTTTGTGTAATTATAGGGGTCATATTTTTCGTTTTGGTTGGGCCTGAAAATATCCAAGATTGCCATGTATAAATACATCACATTTGGTTAGTTTTACAGAAAAAAATGGTAAAATAACGGTTTGACTCAAATTTTTTGAAAATTTTCAGATCCGATTGAACAAAGCTGAAATTTTATTAAAAATTTGCCCTTCTCCTTCGTTCACCCCGTCGTAGTCGTCGTCGATGCCGCCCTCCCAATAGTTTTCTACAACTCCAGTGGCCATGACCCCCCCCCCCCCCCCCCCCCACCCCACAACAGTTCCTTTCCCAATAGACTTTTAGAAGCCAGACCGATCGTCGATCGCTGATCGTTGTTGAGGAGAAGGTGTTGCTAAGCGGAAAAAGAGAGTTGCTGTTGCCATTGATGCAAATCTAAACAACCCCACCGAACGGGAGAGGGTCGACTACTGCTCTGTTGTGCTGCAACCCGATGGGCTAATCGTCATTGCTTCTTCTGCCATCGGTTGCTCCTCTGTTGCCGCTAGTGGTAGTTCTAGCAATAGAGTTAATTGTTGAAAGTAGTAGTTATTTTTTGACCGTGATTGCTGTTTGCTTGCAGTTGCTCAATTTTTATACTGTATTTCTAGAGTATACTCCTACTAGATATTACAAACATTACATAAAATATAATTAGAGAATAGATCAATTATAATATGAGAATATATCAGTTATAATATGATAATACATAAAATATTACATGAAATTCACTATTTTCAAAATATGAAAATACATCAAATATACACGAGAATACACCACTTCCCAAAACATGAGAATTCATTAAATATAACTACAGAATATATCAATTATAACATGAGAATACTAATGAACTATGCTACAAGTGGAGTATGATATAATATGTGGGATTGCTAGTTTGGTTTTGTTGGGTCGGTGGTGGTAATCCTTTTCACTTAGGCGCTTTTTGGCGTTATTTCATCTTTCTTGTTTAATCTCTCAATGGAGTCAATGGAAAAAAGCCACTTGATTGAGAGGATGAGGTTGCAGGTCAATATAGCTTTAAATTACACTCAAACGGTTCTCTCTCAATTTTTTCCGTTCAAAATGATCGAATGTGATGTATTCATAATTAAAATAAACTAATGTTGTGGGCCCCTCATATTGTTTGGTTGAATGGGCATGAGGAGTCGTTTGGTAGAATTGGTTGGAATCGGAATCGGAATGAGTATGATGAGATCGGAATGAGTATGAGTTTTATGAATCCAATAATGTTGTTTGATTTGTAATGTGGGTTTGGGTATTATTACCTTTTAAGATGTTTGTTTATTAAGGGAATGGGTTTAAAATACCAATTTTATTCTTAACATAATGTTTCTATTTTGTGAAACTTTAGGTAAAACATCTAGTGCTCCCCCCCCCCCCCCTCCCCTTTCTCTTCTCTCTCCTGCAGCCTCTCTTGCCGCCTCCCTAGCCAGTCTCTCCCGTCGCCTCCTACCGTTCGATCGCCCTTCTCTGGCCTCGTTTTGGCCACCCTCACCACCGCAAACTGATCCCCTCACCACTAAGACCAAAACCCGACTTCTATCTCATTTGTTTCTCTGATTTTTCTCTCTCCCCGTCGGTTCCGCCTCTGCCCGCTGTTCGATCGCCTACACCCCCTAAGACTATGGTGGATTTAATGCTTGAATTGATTAGAAGGTAAAATTTATGTTGAATTTATTTAGAATAATAATTTAGCCTCTTGGTTCCTCTGGTTTAAAAGGTAAAATTTATAATGTTTGAATTAATCGATAGCGCCCTCTCCAGCAGCAAGTGGTGTCTTTATTAACCAAATCACGGTAGAACCAAAATTTTTCCCAATGGTGGATGGTGCACATGCAGCCCCATATTTTCCGTCCAGGTAAGGATAGCTACATTTTCACGATTTTAGAGCATTCTTGATTGTCTTAAGGTGTTTCTTTGGAGGGTAAGGGAGAAAAGGCAAAAGAAGGAACGAGGGAAAATAGCTCGCGATAGGGTATGGATTTGAAAACCAAAGGGTGATAGGTATGAAAAAACCCATAGAGGAAGGGTTTGATACATATTCCTCTGTCTCAAACATACAAAGGAATGGGTATCAAACTCATTCCAAGCCCATAGAAGAATGCACACAAAAAGCCCCTAAGTAGTAGTCCCCAACCTGTGTTAAAACGAAGGCCTTGGAACACAGCCAACAGTTAATGAAACAGTAACCATTTGCCAAGGGCTCTCAGAAAACTATTCAAGAAGTGCAAGCACAGGTTGAGAAACAGTGCTGTAAAAATAATAAGAGACAAATATGAGGTATAGCAGCACGATCTCCCAAAGCCAAACACCATATAATCCTTCCAATCTCTAAATATATTTCAGGCTAGCACTCATTCTCACAAAAGAAAGCAGATTTAATCAAACTAGAGATAAAACTGCTGCATAAATTCCCAAAAAATTCCATGTCTCAAGGACATTAAGCTCTCAACAGGGCTACACTAACTAGGGAAACACAATAAACATGTTTAAAATTCTGGTTTTGGTCTCACCCTGAGAGAAGATGAAATTTCACTAGCCAAACAGATGAAAATTCCATTCTGAAGAACAATATACAGAACTACATCCTCTGCAAAACTCAGCTCAGAACAAGTTTGAGCATTCAGGATGATCTCAGTCTATTTTCTAAGTTTCTACCAGTATATGCTTTGAAGCAGATCAAAATTTTGCTGCACCTAGAATTATAGAAGTTTTGTATAAAGTAACTGGGTAGCAAAGCTTCTGGAACATCACTCTAACTCTGAACACTGCCTGTTCTCACAACAGACTGGTAATCTCAACTCTGGGACATAGATTGCTTTATAGCCAAAATTACCACCTATTGAACCTGATTCTTTTTCATCATCGTCACTGTCAACATCCTTTGGAGTCACTCGGTTTTGATAACTTCTGCGCCGAACAACAAAGACATTGTAATAGTAGCTAACCAACTGTTCCCTTGTTTTTGAAGGGAAAAATTTGAAAGCATTGATCCAGAATTTGCCTATTCTCTGATGGCTAAACTTTATCATGTCCTTGAATCTCTTTTCCTCCTCCATTGTCCAAGAAAGGGAAACTTCCTCACCCATGCGATTAAACCTCCAGTTGTAAAACACTGAACCAAGTTCACGCTTCAATTTTAGCCTCTTCTCGGCAATGTGAAATCGAATGCATTCTGTATGACCTGGAAATGAACAATCACAGGCATTTGGTCTTCCCTTTTCAATAGGATCACACTCAATGGCAGGTTCATCTTTTAAATCTTTGGGAGGCCACACCTGAATGCCTAACCACTTAGCATCACTTTCATAAACATCACCAGTCCATTCTGGAACTTCAGCTTGAAAGAGAGGCCCAACTGACACTTCCTTTTCAGATGGTCCATCCAGTAAACCATTACTAACTATGCCTTTAGGGTCTACATCAACACTCAGAAGATCTGATTCCTTAAGCCTACATCCTGCTTCTGTCTTCGGATGAATGACAGCTGTCCTTTGAGGTGCTGAATTGCAACAGGAACAGGAGTGAGACTTAACCAAAGGCAGCCTTTGGCTGCATCGTGACTTTTCAACAGATTGCTGATGATGGATGCCATCATCGTACATGGAAGGATGCATCTTCAACTTTTTCTGCTCATACAATATTTGCAACATGATGTTTTAAACAAGTAGATGGCAAACAAACTAATGTAGTTCAACTGGCATTTGAATATTAGGCATGTCTAAAAAACATTTGGCATGGCACTTTTAAAGGAATTTCACATGAACTTGTATTTTTGCATACTGAGTTTTCCAGGAGAGTCAAAATTTGTCATTTCTTAAATAAGCAAATACTAAGCTTCCTAATTCAACAAAAAAAAAAAAAAAAGACTAAGCTTCATATAACATCATTTTCAGATTCTAGTATATCCGCAAACAATAAGAACAAAGTGTAGTATTTCATCTTATCATGCAAGTGATTCTGCAATGACAAAGGTTCATAATACAGGGGAAAAAGAACATAAAAGTTGACATGCATAGCTTAATGCAAAAAGTATAGAACACAAGCTTGCATTGCTTCAAACTTTCTGCTTAGCAGAAAAAATGTATTCAACGTTGTTGCTATTAATGGATTTCAAGAGAAAATTTGGAATATAGACAATGCAGCATTGTACACAAACAGAAATAGCACTTATGCTGAATTAAGCCCTAGTCACAACAAATATCAACAGATTAAATATTCTTCAGAGTCGGCATTTCAACTCTGCTCTCCTTTCATACACATTTGTATGCAGAATTAGATATGATGTAGTGCTTTACAGTGAAAGAAAATAGAGGGCAAAAGCCACATGCAGCCACTCTTTGAGCTAAGCAACTATATATGAAAAAGTGAAGCAAATGGCTGCTTTGTACCTGCGGGAGCGATGACTCTACTGGCAAATTGACATGCCTTCTTATCAAGAGCGCTCCCCGAGCCAACAAAGCCTGAACCCAAAGCTCCTCATTACCATGATCTTTCCACTTGGAGGGATCAGGTATTCTCCCAACTGCCTTTTCATCAGGGTGTTCAGCCACATTTTTAACCCATCTAAGCATTTTGGAAAATGATGAAGATTCTCGCTTCCTCTTGCGAGAATGAATTTCTAGGTCAACTGAACTGTTGGAGGATAGTGTCATATCACCACTAACTTGTGGAAAGAACTTCTCCTCATCAACATCAGCACTGTCAAATGCATTACCACTAATCCCTTTCTTGGTGAGTTTCTTAGTTGATTCAGTGACATCATTCCCATTTTGGGAGCAGGATTTGCTGCCATCATTACAAGTTCTTCCTTCTGAAAATCCATGAACTTCATTAATAACTTTTTCTATGACTTTCTTAGCTAATCCTACCAAATTATTATCATTGTCTAGGTAACATATTTCATCATCATTTTCACAACTTTCTTCCACCATGCAATCATAAACTTCATTCCTATCTTTGCTGGATGAACGACACACTAATTTCTTCCTAAAATCAATCCCATTTTCACATTTAGCAGCTTCAGATGAAACAAGACTTGCTCCAGGTTTTCCTTTCTTCCGCCTTCCATCCCTAAAATCCTCCAATTCTTTCATTACATCCTGTAATAGCTCCTCCAACTTTTTAACAACTCTATCTCCATCATCCAAAAATTTACCATCTTTTAACCCCTGCCACAACCAGTGATCCAATTTATACAAGTACTCGAGGTAAATCAACTTTACTGATGCCATTGCCCCAGAACCTAGCCCACATTCCTCACCTACAAAATCCCACAAATTTTCCCTCGAAACGAAATCATATCCACCTAGTCTCCGGACTACCCAGAAAAGTTTAAACAAATCCACGGGCTTTCCATTTGAACACAAAGCGGGTAAAGGCTTCATGCATTTCTGAACACTGTCCCCCTCAAGAAACTCTACAAGAACCTGATTAAACAATCCCCTGAGCCTATTTTTACTTTCATCAAAACCACGTTCTAGTAAACTAAAATCATGATCACAAGCAGACCCTTTTTTCAATTGAGAATCTTGAAAGTTTTCCACTTTATTCATAGCTGACCCATCTCTCAAATTCGACCATTCTTCCATTAACTTCAATTTATTTTCCCTCACAACATACAGTATACGATATCTCACGGGTTTTCTGGTTTTTCCGCCTCCAGAATCTTAAGCTACAGCAAAACCCAAGATTAAAAATTAATACCATTTAATAAAATTGAATTAAAGTTGATAACTTTAATACAAAAAATAAAAAACAAAAATTGTTGAGCAGTATTCATGAGTTGAATTTTTACCTTTAAAGCCTTAATTCAGAGGAGCCCACCAAAAATTTTTCCTTCATAAGAATTGGAGACGAGAAAGAGTGAGAGAATGAATTTGGGACAGAAAGAAAAGAACCATCAAAAAAATGAAAGAAAAAAAATCAAATCAAAATTAAAGAGCTGGTTGAAATAGTTTTTGGGCAGTGAAAGCTGCATAGGATGAATAGAGAAAGAAAAGGGAGGATCTTAGACAGCTAGGATCCACATAATCACAGAATGGGTTTTACCCTCGAAATCAAATTAACATTAAATCAACCAAAAGTAGTATGAGAAGATGACGACACTCATATTACTATTTCAAGCACAAGTACTCAAAATGAAAATCATTCACATCAAAAATTTTTTCCCTTCATGAGATTAGAGAAAAATTAAGAGTAATATGAACCCAAATTGAAAAGCAAAAAGTAAAAAATTTAAAATCATCAAAAAAATTTTGAGAAATTGAGAAATAGTTTACTTAATTAAACTTATAGTTGCCTCAAAAAAAAAAATTAAACTTATAGTTGACAGATATTTATAAATTTTAGTCTAATAAAGATTAAAAACCCGTTTTACCCTTTTACATCTATAAATATAAATTTTTTGAACTTTACGTATTTCTTCCATTTCTCATTATTCGAAGTCAAACCAAATTTTAAATTAATAACCGATAAATTCATAGTAATTAAAAAAAAAAAAAAAAAACTCCATCTTCAGTATAGTTGCTACAAGAATTTATAATTAAAGAGCAGAAATAAGCAAATGAAAATTTAATCATTTATTGTTGATGAAAATTCAATCCGATCTATCATTTAAATTTTCAACCTTAATTTATTTATTTTTATTCAAAGAATGATATAAATTATCTATAAAGCACTCACACTCAATCTCGCTAAACCTAATTTGATATTTGTTTATTAATATGTTATAAATTAAATTTGAAAAATCAAAGGAAGAAAAGTAAAGAAATTGAGAAAATAAGAGCAAATAGTAGTCGGGTAAAAAATAAAAGTTAAAATAAGAGGGAAAAAACGAAAAAACTTGGGGGAATAAGATAAAAGAATTTATAGACAATAATTGAAATATAGCCTTTTTTTATTTTCAACCACAAAAGAAATTCACAGATTTTTCATAAGAATAAAAGGGGAGGAATTATAACTGAAATTTTGAGATTTCTTACTCAAAAGAAAGAATCTTAATTAATTAATGAGAAACGAATTGAGTTAGAAAGTAATTAATTTTTTTAAAATAAATAATTAATTATTACTTTTTCCTCATAATTAAAAATCATGTTTACAATTTATAGACGAATACTTTTTTTTCGTTTAATAATCAGTAATTCATGTTGAAGAATTAGTAAGAATTTAGAAAATAAATTTCTTTTTCAAATTTTGTATAGATTTATTGATATAAAGAAAAGTAAAAGATACATTTAAAAAAAATTAATGTTCGAAATTAATATTGTGTTGAAAAAGATTTAAATTAAGATTATGTTTGAAAGTTATGATAAGGATGAAAATTTTAATGATAAAAAAGAATCTTATCGAGAAATAGGAAGATAAAGGTCTATTATAATGTTTTTAACAATAAATGGTTTATCTTCGAAAGAGTTTTAATAGAAGATTGATAATCGGTTAATCTCATAGTTTAATTTCTAGAATTGAATTTATGAAAATTTTAGCATTCAATGTAGGCTGACCCAACCCGTGAACCTGTCACGATCTAACAAAGTGAGTTGGGTTGAGATTTGCAACCCGTTTATTAAATGGGTTGGGTTGGATCCAACCCATTAGGGTTGGGATGGATCCAACTCGTTTAATAAGCGGGTTGTGTCATGTCAACCCAACGGGTTAACAGGTTAACCCGCTAACCGGCCAAAAAAATATTATTTTTTTTTTGAAAAAAATTTATGTGAAGAAAAATCTAATTAATTTTTGTTTGATGCCCAGCCGTCTCTCACATAGTCAAGCACTCACTTTTTTGTGCGGTTGGAGATTTTATATGTATATATTTATTTTTTGTTCGATCTTTTAAAGTAATTTTTATAAATTTTTAATTCGATGATGATTTGGTATTATTTACAATTAAGTAAATTTTTTTATATATTTCTTTGTTTCTTTTGAGGAATGAGTATGATGTATGTTTTATGCAATTTTATATCTACGATAATGTGAATATAATGTCTGAACTACATTCAAAAGCGTGAATTTCATGCGAAAGTAAACAAATCTCATTAACATTGAAAACACAATGACTAATGTGCAGTGTACAAGTGAATTAATTTTAGTTAAACATTGACAATGTTACTTAATGTGTAAAAATGAGTAATTTAACTATAAATTTTAACAATTTAAAATTATACTTATTTTTTGAAGCAAAAATTATACTTGTTAACACATGAAACAGACCTTATAGGAATACTTTTTATCAGTAATTATTATAATATATATTTAATTTCAGAATTGTAAAAATTGATGATAATACATGCTTTATATTGATAAAAAATAATTGAAATATGTTAGGTGGATCGACGAGTTGACAGGTTGACAGGTTAAACTAGTTAAACGGATGACCTATTTAATTAAATGGGTTAGACGGGTTGGATTTGGTTAACTTGTATATTAATAAGGTTAGGTTGGGTCAACCCAATCCCTTTTTTCACAGGTTAAGTTGACCAACCCGTTTACATCGGGTCAACCCGTTTTCTCAGCCCTAATCCAATGTTGAAATAAAATTGTTGAATCAACATAATATTCAATTATAATATAAATATTTTAATTTTTAATATTAATAGTCTAATTTTCAAATTTTAGACTATGAGTATTAAAAATTGAGCTAACTCACAAAACACAAAAACGAAAAAATCACATGGGAATTTGAATAGTTATATATATATATATATATATATATAAAATGAAAGCAAAGCTAGATTATCCGAATTCGGACCTTCTAAATCCAAGTTTAATTCATTTCGGATTTAGAAGATCTGAAATTTTTAATTAAATTCGGATTTAGGAAATTCGAATTTTAGGTATTTCGGATTTCCCTAATCCGAACTTTTCATTTTGTTGGCCATTAATAAAAAAAAAAAATTCGAACACTTTGGAGCGGGAAAGAAGTGGCAACCAGGCCGAACATTCTGGACGTGGTGCTAGTTATTTTTGACGTGGTGCTAGTTTAAATTCACATGAATGGATGTAGACGTTTCTGAACGTGGTGCTAATTGTTTTTGGACGTGGTTCTAGTTGTTCTGAGACATGGTTGGTTGTTTTTTTGAAAAAAATCAGTTTAAATTCACATGAATGGATGTAAACGTTTCTGGACGTGATGCTAGTTGTTTTTGACGTGGTGCTAGTTTAAATTCACATGCATGGATGTAAACGTTTCTGGACATTGTGCTAGTTGTTCTGAGACGTGGTGGGTTGTCTTTGTGAACAAAATCAGTTTAAATTCACATAAATGGATGTAGACGTTTCTGGACGTGCTGCTGGTTGTTTTTGACGTGGTGCTAGTTGTTCTGAGACGTGGTGGGTTGTCTTTGTGAAAAAAATCAGTTTAAATTCACATTAATGGATGTAGACGTTTTTGGATGTGGTGCTAGTTGTTTTTGACGTGGTGCTAGTTTAAATTCACATGCATGGATGTAGACATTTTGGGACGTGGTGCTAGTTTTTTTGGACGTGGTGCTAGTTGTTCTGAGACGTGGTGAGTTGTCTTCGTGAAAAAAATAGTTTAAATTCACATGAATTGATGTAGACATTTCTGGACGTGGTGCTAGTTGTTTCTGATGTGGTGCTAGTTTAAAGTCATATGCATGGATGTAGACGTTTCTGGACGTGGTGTGTTATCTTTGTGAAAAAAAAAAAAACTTAAATTCACATGCATGGATGTAGACATTTCTGGACGTGGTGCTAGTTGTTCTGAGACGTGGTGGGTTGTCTTTATGAAAAAAATAGATTAAATTCACATGCATGGATGTAGTCGTTTCTGGACGTGGTGCTGATTGTTTTTGGAAGTGGTGCTAGTTGTTATGAGACGTGGTGCTAGTTGTTATGAGAGTGGTGGGCGTCCTTCGCGGGTGTACACGTGGTGCTAGTTGTTCTAAGACTGCCTTCCGCACACGTCCTTAGTGCCCCAGGGCGCAAAGGACGCGCGCGGTCGGGGGTATTAAAGGAGGTAACTCCTTTTCTACCCTTTTATTCTTCTTCATCTTTCTTCTTCCTAGGGCTGGCAATTGCTGACACGACACGATAACCTGACACGAACACGACACGAAAAAAAGCGGGTTATGGTTGAGATTTTCGACACGTATAATAAATGAGTCGGGTTTGGGTCGACACGTTTAAATAACAAGTCGGGTTTGGGTCGGCACGACGGGTTGACACGTGAACCTGTTAAGAAATTTTTTTTAAAAAATTAAATTTTATAACCTTAATAATTAAGAAAACTTCTAAATTCTCAAATCAAAAATTCAACACGACTTCCTATGGTGATATTTTATTATTTAAATTTTCTAATTGTAATTACCTTTGCATTTTATTTATTTTGGTTGGATTGAATTAGATTTTGGTTGTATTAGGAAGAATTTAAATTGATGAAATTTAGGTTGATGTCATGTATAAGAATGTTATGGTTAAATTTAAATTGATGGATTTGAATTTGATAGATTCAAATTTTAGATGGTGTTATTATAAATAAACATGTATTGTTTTAGTCTCATTGACAAATTCAGTCCCTTTTTTCTGTGACGAAAACTTGGACCGAAAAATCATCTATCAACAATTAAACGGGTTACGCGGGTTAGGTTCGGATCGACACAATTATATACAGGTCGGGTTAGGGTTAGAGTTTTTGACACGATTAATTAAATGGGTTAAGTTTGGGTTGGGGGTTTCTCGACACACCAACACGCCAACCCGAACACGATAACACGAACACGACACGAATTGTCAGCCCTACTTCTTCCCCCAAAATTACAAACCAGGCAACTCAAACCCTTCAACCCTTACTTTTTGATTCATGCCATCAAAACTCATATTGTAAAATATAATCTGATCAAAATCTTCCCTACAGTGTAAGGAACAAAACCAACCAAACCAATATTCATTTTTTTTTTTTATCAATTTATCTTCTCCCCCAAAATTTTAGACCCATCACCTTTTGTGCGATCCCGACCAAACTAACCAATTTTAAGTCCAATTGTCACCGTAAAAAAGTTCCTCGAACGTTGTAGAACTAAACCTATTAAGTGTTTCATCATTTCGTTAAAGCCAACGCCGGACTACCGCCGGACCGCCAGCTGGACAGAGAAATGCTAAAAAATAAAAGTCGTATCAACAAGTCTGGAGAATGTTCATTTTCCGAAATGTTCTTTTTGAAGGAAGAATTTCCTTTTCCTCTCATTGCTCGTGACAACAACACAGCTTTTGGGGAAAAAAAAAAAAAAAAAAACAGCAACTATCTAGGAAATAACTCTTTGATGGGATTGCTTTTTCCCATCAATAGATTACTTTTTCGAATTTTCAAAATTCGATTTTTATTAATTTTTTAATTAACCTAATTACTTACTACTTAATTAATCATTAACCATCAAAATCCGAATTCTCTTAATTTTGGATTTCCAAAATCCAAAACCTTTATTTTCATCTACAAAATTCAAATTTCTATTTTTCTATCCACATTTTCTGTTTGGAGATTTTCTTGGTAAAAAATTCCAGAATATAGTCATTCCCTCCCATTGCCATTTTCATTATTATCCTTCCATTCTCATTAACAAACAACCCCTAAGATTTCATTTTGAGTTGTAAAAACATCCAAGAGTTCAATTAAAGCAATATAAAGGCATGGATTTTGAATTCCGGGAAATTATCACTCACTTTGTTTTTTAATTAAATAAAAATAATATAATAAACAAAATTATTATTATCAAACAAAAATAATAAATGCTCTAATAAAAATTCAAAGCCATGAAAGACGCAACATACAAAGAAGGCAAACCAAGCAACAAAACAAGCACTAGTGCAAAGACAAGCTGTCATACTAACCATAAAAGCCAATTTTGTGTAAGAATTTTTGATTGCCTTATGTACACATTAATCAATGCATATTGACATAATATTCAGCAAATTCTCCAAAATCTCTTCCTTCATTTCTTCCGACAATAAATCTGAACTAAAGCACCTTCCTACGGAATTTACAGACCAAATTTTAAGCAGTAATGCAAGGACCTAAACTTCAAAGTAGCTAAATGAAGACAACCAACAGCAAAAACGACAAGATAACATCCAAAAATAAAGCTAAGATGACAAAAATGGCATTGCATTGTCCCATGAACTCAATGCCAAACTCTCAACAAATCACTTCAGATCTCCTGGACTTGGGGCGGATATACAAAGAGAATGCACAAAGAAAACACTCGTTCCATAGCATAGACCATTCACTTAATGTTCTTATTTTTTCAGTATTTTTTATGATTTTTTCAGCTTTCATCTCTCTTCCTTTGATTCACCTTCAATAAATTTGCAGCACCTACCTTGAGGTGGAAATTGAAAACCTACAGTTGCTAGAATTCAAGAATCATCAGCTGTGCTAAAAACCATTTCCTGCACCAAAGACAAACTTGGTAATTAGTCATAAACAAAAAAAGATTGATGGACAAGAAAAAAGTTTTCTTCTTAGACCCTTTCATCAAAACAACGGACCTTATCACACACAGGACAAGTGTCACTTCTTTCCATCCATTCAAGAATGCATGCCAGGTGAAAATGATGCCCGCATTTCGTAAGGATTTTCGGGTTCTCCTTATCGTATTCTGTACGAAGCAAAAATGCCTTACCTTATAAACAATAAACATTCAAAAATCAATCCCACAAATCACCAGGCAAGAGCTTTTATACTTCTTACCTTCAAGACAGGTTGGACAAACATCCTCCTCTTCAAATAGAGATGTAACTATGGATTCACCAGACTTCTTAAGATCTAGGTCATCCTCCACTTCTTTCTCAGCAGTAAGTTCCACGTTGCTATTTGTGTTCCCATCAGCCTCTACAACTTTCACAGCAGTTACTTGATCGATCACAGAATTCATTTCTGCCACAGACTTGTCTACTGGTTGAAGTGCTCCATTCTTGTCACCACGATTTTCTTCATCACTAGGAGTGGTTAGAGAGCGTCCAACATGTGTTAAAAAATCATAAGGCACTGGAACTGGTGGGGCTCTAAAAGTAACTGGAATTGAGGTATCTAAGTTTGTATCAACTAAAAGTCCTGGAGAGATCGAGGAGACTGCCCCATGGGGAGATGACAGGGGGTGATGGACTTCTGGTGCCCCAGGATGCTGCAGAAGAAAGTTCAAATTCCACAAAAATGGTCAAACATTTTCCACCAATCAATTCATCAATGATAAGAAGCTAATTACTTGAGAGCACCAGAAGAGCCAGAAACTTGGAAGTAAAACATAAAAAATATGAAAGTGGAACTCAGGCAAGAAATATGGTTAATCTCTTTTCAATTCATTGGTTTCCATCAGCCAGTAACCCTAAATGCTGCCATGAAAATATTGAAGTTCAGGTTACAATGAGAAATTCGCTGTAATCCTCAAGCAGTGAACTTATGCATACAGTAATATATTCTCATACAATACAAAGAGGAACCAAATTTCATCCGTGCAGAATTAAATTAAATTAAATTAAATTAACTGTCAGGCCATGTTCTATAAACATTCCTGTCAGGCCTCCTAAAGAGAATTCCAAAACAAAACCTTTAGAACATGGCATTAAACATTCCTGTCCCAAGATGCAGTAGTTTGGCCATGTCCAAGTTTAACCTGAGCTATATAGTTCTATAAATATTCCACTAACTCAGCCTGCTGCAATAATTTTTGGGGCTCACCTACAAGTACATAAATCTTCAACAGAAGATCTCTTCTGAAAACTGATGATACATTACTCAAGCAAGCTCCAATTATTCTGCAGTCTTTAGAAAGCAAAAGTGTCATCCATCTATTGCTACGATATTGTTTTTACAAACAAGTCAATCATACAAGTAGACAGAACTCATTTGGTAAACAAGAAGAAACTACGGATGTTCACTATCATGCAGAGGTTCAAGCCAGTGCTGACAAAAAGACAAAGGCTCCCGTTAATACTTGTGATCACAGCCAAACACCAAAAGAGTAGTCAAAGTAACAAAAGGTCATCAAAATGCATGTTACAGCAACTGACAAGCAGAAAGCAGATCCAATTCCAGTTAAAAATACAACATCACTGCATCAAACAATTGAACAGGTGCCGGTGTACGAGACACTGGGATGAAGTTTCAAGAGTAGCTCACATGGTTGACAGGAGGCGGGTTAGGGAGTGCCTGTTCTTTAGAAGCACAGCAACAGCAGCCTCCCATCTCAAAACAGTTAGCTTCAATATCAACCTGACCCAATATGGTACTTTCTCATTCTCTCTGTTGTCTACAAGGGAAAATTAAAAATATAAGTGATTATTGAATCCCTCTGGGGAAGAACGTCAACACATTTACAAAAAGAACAAGAAGATACAAGTAAATAAACAAAAAATTTCCAACTGGGTAGATGAGCAAGAAGCAAAAACGACATGGAAGAAGTGAAAGGCAATAGTAGACTCGTTTCATGTGTCCGTGAACTTGAATTAGTACACAAATTGGCACCCAACCAGTATACCAAATCAAACCCTGGTAATGTCATAAAAAATTACAGGGGAACTGTCATTGGCAACAGACAATCACACATATAAATTACTCTGCAGTCTGCACAACAAAATCTATAGTTCAAATTGAAGCATGAAACACCTCAAATGGAAGCATCTCTTCACCTATTCACAAATAGAATAAGGGAAAATATCAACGCTTCATGTTATTTTATCTATATGAATATAACACAAACAAAGCAAAGCAAAACTGGGAGAGATGGCTCCTGGCATCGTGTACAATGGAAGGAGGTAGGTATGGAATTCAGATCAATGCAAATGACTGCAGTCTAGGGTTGATCAAACAGGGAAAAAAATTTGATGGAGATCAGTATCCTATAAGAATGAATATTCCTACTCTACTGTGATCTAGATGGTGATTAGTACAAACAGCCTATTGCTATTTACTGGATAAATTCAGAAAACATATCTTAATAGCTCCAAAACGCATATTGCCAGAAAAGAAAAGAATTCACATGCTATCATGAGAAATAACAAATCGTGTAAATAGACTGGAAATTCAGAGAGAAGGGTCATCAGCAATCCAAAACCAGTATCGTAAACAACGATTCAAAATCAAACTCAGCCTAAAGAGTTGACGATGGCAAGAGCTAAGTAAGACATTGAGCATCACCGCGGTTTAGTAAACAGGCTTATAAACAAGCGCACAAGCTTAGTCCCGACCAAGAAATCCACAATTTCTCAGGATTAAAAAAATTCTGTAATCTGCAATCGTTGTTTACCATTTTTTACAGAATTTGGATTTTAACGACTACTCACCATCCAGATACAAACATCAAGAACCCACGATAGAACAAAGATGAATACTACTACACTCGTTTCTTACCACTCTAATAAACCCATGGGGAATAAGTAGAATTGAGATTAGACTGCTTAATCCATCATATATCTCATATTGATTTCAACATCGATCAACCCCAATACCAAAATCAAGCAGACAACAGTAGTACGCCAAATCGAAGCTGAACGTACAAAAACAAAAACGATCCACAATAAACACTTCAAACAATCCATCATTCACCCGCAAAACTCCTTTCCGCATCATACAAATAAACTTTAACCAGAATTGCAGTAGATACCAGCTAAAACTAATAAAAACACAGAGTAACATAGAATCATAGCCCATGGAAACGTCAAAAAATCACAAAAGTCACACAAATTCAGAGCTTTAATCAACCCCAAAAACAAAAAAATAAACCCTAAACTTTCCAGCGAAAACCCATCAAAACCCAGAAAATCAAAAACCGGATAAAGGAGGAGGCGAACGCGAACGCGGAACACCAGCATAAAGTAGCACACCAACAGCAACATAATCCACCAATAAATAAAACAACCAAACAACCAACCAACCAAAACCCATATAACTTACATAAATAGCAGCTACAAATATTCTCGCATATATGAAAAACCCAACAAAAATTGATGCTAAATATGAAACACACATGGCGTATCAGCATACACCATATTTGTATGAGCGTGCACGGAATTTCATAAGATTCCCACTAGTAATAGCAAAGACGAATAAAAACTATTAGTCCTTCAACTAAAATATGAATAAACAAAGATAGATACCATTGCATAATTGGTACTCGGTGGAGTCCCAGTGATTTGAGTTGTGTAGTTTTCGGCAGAGAGAGAGAGAGAAGAGAAAAAGGAGAAGGGCAGAAAGAGAGAGAATTTTGTTTTGGGTGTGTGTTTCGTGCGACAATGACTCTTTCAGTGGAAAAACGAGGAGACCTCAGACTTAGGATATTAATTGAATAATCATCGGACTTATTAATCTCATCTTATTATTTGCTGGAAATAAAAAAAGGAAAAGATAATTATCTATAATAACTTATGTTTCTATTGGTATTTTTTTTTCTTATTTATCTTATATCTAAAATTTAATTTCATCTCGTTTTAATTTTTAAATAACTTTTTTTTTTATCAATTTAATATCTTATCTTATCTTCGGTGGGTTTACCTAATGTTTCCTGCCTCTATTGGGATGCTTTTTTTAGTGTGGGGATTTTTTTAAAAAATCCCATTATGTTACTCTACTATTTTAAATATAGTAAGATGTTTAGTACGTATATTGTGAAAGTAAAATGTGCAATTGATTTTAACTAAATTATGTCCTAACAATTAATTGATATCTTTTAATGCAATTTTAGGTGCTAAAATTTTGTTATTTTTCCATCTTAATTTTGTAGTAATGTTGTGCGAGAGTGTAATCTCAATTTGTAAAAGATAAATATAATAATGTAGATTGATCTGAATAAAAATATATGAATGGCAATCACTTATATTTATTTAAATACAAAATAAATAAGAAAATGGTAATGATTTGTATGAAGGGGAAGATAGAAGATAAATCAATAAAATGAAATAATTTATGTAAATATGGTGAAAAAAAATGAAGGAAAGTGGAAACAAAATGAGAGATCAAAGAAAGATTACAGATATGCATTAATTTCAAAATTTTCATCAATTATTTATTAAAACTCAATTAAATTTTTTAGATAAGTTTTAAAATTGCTTTAAAAAAAGTTTTAAAATCTTAGCTAGACTTATCTCTTAAGATAAAGACTCTATACATGAAGATTAACAAAATAATAATAATAATATATTTTTAGAAAAAAATGTTCAAGAGGATCCTGTTCAATTTAAATTAATAAATTATACATGGATTATTTCATCAAATTTAACATTTGATATAGACGAAAATACTAATAGAAAAAAGAAAAAGAAAAAAAAAGGTATTATTGATTTTTGGCGAAAATTCAGAAGCTTCTGACCATAAAGTAGTTTCTTAAAATAAACTATAAAATAATTTCCCGTTTTAGTTTTAATTTGGAACGGTTCTATAGACAATAATAATGGAAAATGGTTTAAGGTTAGGGGAAACTATTGATAATTGATAGGTCATTTTGACCAAAATATAAATATTAAGACTGTAATTAATTTTTAAAAAGTTCAATAACTTTTAATGGTTAAACATGTTATACCTCTATTTAATGCATTTTTGATAATAGTGTTATAATTTAGAATAGTCATGATAAAAATAAGTCCTAATAAAATTGCAAATTAAATAAGAGTAATAAAATAAAAATAATGAATTATTTCCTAAAAATAGAGTGACTTATATTTTAACCGATTTTTACATGAGTGAAAACGACTTCTATTTTGAAATGAAGGGATTACAAGCCAACAATCATTTCTTCCGAATTTTCCTTTTCATTTTGCTTTTCCTTTTTCCAAAGTTATCGCTATGTTTCATGATTAAGGATAAATATGTAATTCCCTATTTGAAATTATGACTCCCATTATACTTTATAGTAAAAAAGTAATAATTTCATGCAGACTTTAATTTATTCCAAATTTTAATTACATATATATCCGAACCTATTAATTAGTAAAGGTATTTTTAGAATAATATTAATTCACTTAAAAATATCAAAAGATTAATATTGCAAAAAAAAAATTAACATGTCTATGAAATTTTAAAAAATTTATAATTTGAAATGGGAGATGTACGTTGTTGATCAAATTGAGCGTTATATTGTTAAAAAAAAATAAAAATTGAGCGCTATATATACTTTTGATACAACATTTAACGTCTTTTGTAACAAAACTTTAGAATTGGATCTATTCCTCACTTTTATATATATTTGTAATATTTTATTGGTGTGACATTTAATCTCCGTTATATATATTTTATAAGTTGAATCAATACTTTTTAGACTTTGATCTTACCTACTTTAAAATATTTTAAGTTAAATAATCAGAGTAAAATATGGTATTTGTAGTCATTTATATATAGTTTATAACTTAGAAATGCATTTTAATATATATAATTTGTAATATTGGATAAAATTATAAATAAATTATTAGTTTATAAGAAAAATTTAATAATGTGTACATTCAAAAGTCATGTGATGTAAAATCATGCGTTGAATTTAAACAATTAAAATACTTGAAACTTAAGAATACATTCACATGGCCTTTCTTTATATTATCACTTTTTTGACTAATTCTACTTAGAATGATTTATATTAATTTTATATATAAATTGATGATCTTCAACATTTCAACTACTTATATCCAAAATGATTTCAGCTCGGCAGTTTTTAATATTTAAATAGTAATTTTTAAGTTTCACACTAATAATTTTATTTATTGAATTAAAATGATATAATAGATGTGATTATTATTTCACCACAAAAATATTATTA
This sequence comes from Knoxia roxburghii, assembly GCA_030378225.1. Classification (NCBI taxonomy): domain Eukaryota; kingdom Viridiplantae; phylum Streptophyta; class Magnoliopsida; order Gentianales; family Rubiaceae; genus Knoxia; species Knoxia roxburghii. The sequence goes on from CM059423.1 coordinate 5,854,158, forward strand.
TTTTAATTTGCATATGGTTTAACTAATTTTAACAGTATTTGAACATCTGATTTTGACAGTTATTAGTTCAGACACTCATTAACCTCGGGAATATAAATATGGTTGCGAATAGATTTAGACGGAATTCGAACACTGTCTTTAATTAAGATTAGATAAGTTTTTACAGTTAATTAGTAACATTTTAAATTATTTATCGATCTCTTTTAAAATAAAGAAATTAAATGAAAAAAAAAAAAGAAAAGAAAGATAGTTGAGATAGTTTAGTGGTTGACAATTCTTATTTAGGATTATGAGGTCATAAGTTCGAATCATACTGGAGACATTTTGAAACACGGATACCCTGATTTTGAGTCACACAGTCAACAACATGCACCACGTCCAGAAACGTGTACATCCATTCATGTGAATTTAAGCTATTTTTTTTCACGAAAACAGTCCACCACGTCTCAGAACAATATGCACCACGTCAAAAACAACTAGGACCGCGTCCAAAAAGTCTACATCCATTCAGTGAATTTAAGCTATTTTTTTCACGAAGACAGTCCACCACGTCTAAGAACAACATGCACCACGTCAAAAACAACTAGGACCACGTCTAGAAACGTCTACATCCATTCATGTAAATTTAAGCTATTCCACCACGTCTCAGAACAACATGCTCCACGTAAAAAACAACTACGACCACGTCCAGAAACGTCTACATCCATTCATGTGAATTTAAGCTATTTTTTTATGAAAACAGTCCACCACGTCTCAGAACAACATGCATCACGTCAAAAATAACTAGGATCACGTCCAGGAACGTCTATATCCATGCATGTAATTTAAGCTATTTTTTTTCACGAAGACAGTCCATCACGTCTCAGAACAATATGCACCACGTCAAAAACAACTAGGACCACGTCCAAAAATATATACATCCATTTATGTGAATTTAAGCTATTTTTTTCACGAAGACAGTCCACCACGTCTCAGAACAACATGCACCACATAAAAAACAACTAGTACCATGTCCAGAAACGTCTACATCCATTCATGTGAATTTAAGCTATTTTTCTCACGAAGACAGACCACCATGTCAAAAACAACATCCACCACGTAAAATTAAATTAGGACGACGTCCATAAACGAATTGGGATTTTATAATTCGGGTTGAATATAGATTTTGAAAATTCGAATTCTACCCGATTCGGATTTTCAAAATCCGAATTGAAGGAATTCAGATTTTGCAAATCCGAAGTTTTGGCGGGATTTGGCGGGATTTGGACAAAAAAATCCGGTTTCGGATTGTCAAAATCCGAAACCGGATTGGATGGATACTAATTCGGATTTCACAAATTCGAATTAATAATTCGGATTTTTGAAATCCGAATTAATTAAATTCAGAATTTTATTGTCCGAATTCAATTTTAATTCGGATTTTCATTATACGAATAAAAAAATCACAATTCTACCTATTCCATATACCAAAACATCAATCAATAACTCGTCAAAACACAAATATGAACTTCAGAATCATAATTCTACCTATTCCATATACCAAAACATCAATCAATAACTCATCAAAACACAAATATGAACTTCAGAATCACAATTCTACCTATTCCATATACCAAAACATCAATCAATAACTCATCAAACCACAAATATGAACTTCAAAACACAATTCTACCTATTCCATATACCAAAACATCAATAATTCATCAAAACACAAATATGAACTTCAAAACACAATTCTACCTATTCCATATGCCAAAACATCAATAACTCATCAAAACACAAATATGAACTTCAAAACACAATTCTATCTATTCCATATACCAAAACATCAATAACTCATCAAAACATAAATATGAACTTCAAAACATAATTCTATCTATTCCATATACCAAAACATCAATAACTCATCCAAACACATATATGAACTTCAAAATCACAATTCTATTTATTCCATATACCAAAACATCAATAACTCATCAAACACACATATATGAACTTCAAAACACAATTATATCTATTCCATATACCAAAACGTCAATAACTCATCAAAACACATATATGAACTTCAAAACACAATTCTATCTATTTCATATACCAAAACATCAATAACTCATCGAAACGCATATATGAACTTCAAAATCAATTCTACCTATTCCATACACCAAAACATCAATAACTTATCAAAACACAAATATGAACTTCAAAATCACAATTCTATCTATTCCATATACCAAAACATCAATAACTCATTAAAACACATATATGAACTTTAAAACACAATTCTATCTATTCCATATACCAAAACATCAATAACTCATCAAAACACAAATATGAACTTCAAAACACAATTCTATCTATTCCATATACCAAAACATCAATAACTCATCAAAACACAAATATGAACTTCAAAATCTCAATTCTACCTATTCTATATACCAAAAATCAGCTTAAATTCACATGCATGAATGTAGACGTTTCTAGACGTGGTGCTAGTTATTTTTGATGTTGTTCTAGTGTTATGAGACGTGGTGGACTGTTTTTGTAAAAAAAAAATCAGTTTAAATTCACATGCATAGATGTAGACGTTTCTGGACGTGGTGTTTGTTGTTTTTGACATGATGCTAGTGTTCTGAGACGTGGTGGACTGTCTTTGTGAAAAAAATCAGTTTAAATTCACATACATGGATGTAGACGTATATGGAAGTGGTGCTAGTTATTTTTGACGTGGTGCTAGTGTTATGAGACGTGGTGGGATGTCTTTGTGAAAAAAAATCAGTTTAAATTCACATGCATGGATATAGACGTTTATGGATGTGGTGCTAGTTGTTCTAAGACGTGTTGGGTTGTCTTTGTGAAAAAAATAGCTTAAATTCACATGCATGGATGTAGATGTTTCTGGACGTGGTTCTAGTTATTTTTGACGTAGTGCTAGTTTTTCTGGACGTGATACTACTTTTTTTTTTTTTTTTTTTCAGAAATCAGATTTTCAAAATCTGAATTATTTTTGGATTAAGAAATCGAATTTGTGAAATCTGAATATCAAATTAATTAAGAGACTCGGATTTCACAAATCCGAGAGGCTTACAAATGGTCCACACATTTCATATTCTAAATATTTCCATCCACACCCCCAAATTTTGTATTAATTTGGTCTGGGTCCCAGGTCCAATTTATGTTTCACCTGTTAGGATTTGTTTAGGTGTTTAATCCAATTAAATAGCGTAATCCTAAACACTAAGGATCGGGTCTTACCCTTGAAGCGTAATCGGTTGCGCACGTCGCCTGGCTCCTCTGAGAAGATGGCGTTTTGTTGTCTCCAAAATCCTTCCTCGAAGGATCCTCTACTCTCAAGCACGAAAGCCTTCGCAGGTTGGTGCTAGCCAATCTTGCCTACCGGGAGAATTTTGGGAATTCTGTGTATTTTGTCTGATGAGAATAACTCAAAATCATCATCCTACAATTATATCCCTAGGATATTTGTAGAGAATTAATTTCCAAAATCAGTATTGTAATTATCCAATTATAACTTAACTGATTTTAGTAATTTTCCAAATCAGTATTATTACCAAATATTATTTAACTGATTCCAAGTCAGTATTTAAATAATATTTACTAATTCCAAATCAGCCTTAAATAATACTTTAATGATCTGGGTTATACACCAAGCCCATGGATCAATCCATGACCCATGGATCAGGCTGATGTGTCAAGAACTTCAATTGCAATTAAGTCCCTTGATTTATCAGCCCATTCCAATTGTTCTCAGGTAATTAATTAACTATTAATTAATACCATAGACATTTCCAATAATATTTAATTAAACCATTTAATTAAATCTTATTTATTTAAGTATAACAATTATACTTATTGTCGGCAAGAATCCTTATTCTGCATCATTGAACTTTGTTATGTGCGATCCTGTAGGTCCATTCCAAATTGACAACGGATAACTCAATCTCATTGATTAATCCATAAGTCATTAGTGGTCTCTAGCAAGACATAGTGACTACCCAATTCAGAATGGAGGGTCGAATGGAGATTCAACACAACCTTTCCGAGCAAACTGCGTACGATCCTCTACATCGATATCCAGTTTAGCATAAGGCATGGAACCATCATCCTTATGTAGCTAAACATTTACTTGATCTCTTAGTGACACTGAATCCATCAAGCAAATGATATCCTTATCATTCCTTGGGCATGGCCATGCACTTTTCAGTTCATTATCAAGTGGCAAAGATATCATCTCTCACTTAAGAGAGATTTGTAGTCCCATCACTTCACCTACATACCTTAGCGTGTCTCATAGTGTACCCAATCATACCCGTACTTGGCAACCTGTTACGGCCCCGTTAGGCGTATGTCAAAGCACACTACAATTCACCTAAGACCATGTAGTGATTTCTGGTCTAAGGATCCTAGTACCAGTACTACTCAAAAGAATCACTCATGATCTAATTAGCCCATGGAGTGTTTCTTTTGGCGGATCGATTTCATGAATTTAAATATGCACAAGGATATTACTATCATGAAATTAACTCATTTGATAAACAATCAATCAAACGACAAATATCTTATTTACATAAATACCCTCAAAGTATATTTACATAAATAGCCCTCATTAGGGCACATTCACCAACATCGCCCCCAGCAACTCTGATACAACAAAAACTAAAAAGGTAATTTTTTCAGTTGGGCGGACTTTTGGATTTTTTTGTAGAGTGGTGATGCGGAAGGACAAAGTTGTCCCCATTTTTCTTCCATAACCTATAGGATGACTCGCACACACCCCACCTAGCTCACGACACGACAATTTGACACGGACACAATACAAAAATAATAAGTTAGGATTGAGATTTTCGATACGTATAATAAACGAGTCAGATTAAGGTCGACACGTTTAACTCGTGGGTTAGATTAAGGTTGACACGTTTAACTCGTGGGTCAGATTAAGGTCAACACGACGAGTTAGCGGGTTGACACATGAACCAGTTAAGAAAAAAATTTTGAAATTAAATTTTATAACATTAATAATTGATAATTGAGGAAACTTCCAAATTCCCAAATCAAAAGTTCAACACGACTTCCTATTGTGGTATTTTGTTATTTAAACTCTCTAATTTAAATTACCTTTGAATTTTATTTATTTTGGTTGAATTGAATTGGATTTTGGTTGTATTATAAAGAATTTGAATTGATGAAATTTAGTTGATATGATGGTGTAAAGATGGTATGATTAAATTTAAATTGATGGATTTGAATTTGATAGATTAAAATTCATATTTAATTAAATGGATTACACAAATTGAGTTAGGATCGACACGATTATAAACATGTCGGGTTAGAGATTGGAGTTTTCGACACAATTAATTAAATGAATTGAGTTAAGATTAGAGAGTTATCGACACGTCAACACGAACACGACACGAATTGTCGGCCTACCCACCCAACTACTACCATGCTAAGCTCAATTACGAATTCAAGAAGAACCACAACAGGATTTAATAATAAAAAAATGTTATAATGTATTTTAAAATTTAAAAATAAGTATTCAAAATACTTTTAATTCTTTTCCTCTGATATTATTGCTATTTTTTTAATTGTATTTCTCTTCAATTGATAATTTTTTTCCTCCGAAACTTTTTTCGCATATTTCGTAATTTCGTTAAAGCAACAGGAATTAAAGGAAATAGCAGCAATAAAAAGTGACTTTTATTATTTTTTTTGGTGAGTATTATCCGTGAATTAAAATAATATAACAAATAAAAATATTTATTTATTTTAAGGATCCAATTTCTCAATTGAATAGTTTTCAGATTCACGACATATTACTAATCAAATAATTATTTCACAATCAAAAGACACCACCTTCAATATTTTTGTAAAAAGCTTGTCTACCGTTCTTCAGCCGTAATCTATATATATACGTAGTTTGAACTGAACACAATCTTGGCACTTGGCTAGTCTGATCAATTTAAAAGGCATCACCAGAAGCCTGCAATTTCCATCCAAGATCTTACAAAAAAATAAAAAAATAAAAAAATGAAGAACTTTAGCGTAATAGCTTCTTTTCTCCTCCTTTTAAAATTCTCATGGCAAATTACCTTAATTTTTCCGAGGCTGCAGGAAGATCACTTGAAGTTTGCAGGCCAAGTGGGACAATAACAGGGAAAACTCCTCCTCCAGGGCAATGCAATCAAGAGAATGACTCAGACTGTTGCAAGGCAGGAGACTCCATCAATAACTTCACAAACTAGAGCCACTCTTACCATAAATAGCTTTGAGAAGAATGGAGATGGTGGCGGCCCGTCTGAATGCGACAACCACTACCACTCCGATAGTATACCTATCGTCGCGCTTTCGACAGGGTGGTATAATGGCGGGAGTAGGTGTTTCAACAACATTATTATCAAGTACAACAGTCGAAACGTGAGAGCTAGTGAGAGCTATGGTTGTGGACGAGTGCGACTCTACAATGGGATGTGATGATGACCATGATTACCAGCCTCCTTGCCCTAATAACATTGTGGATGGATCAAAAGCTGTTTGGGAAGCCTTGGGTATTTCTGACCCTGATGATGTTGGCTCTCTCAACATCACCACTTGGTATGGGGAATAAAAATGTTTCTCTATATTGAGTGAATTTTAAAATAGATCATTTATTTTGATGAAATTCGTCATCCAAAAATCCTATTTAAAATCACCAATTTTCAATTTTATCCAAAATAGACTTCCTAAACAAAAAAAATTACAGAAATAAAAGTGCATGCTAATCCTTCCATTGTTAAGGTTATAATACCATTTTACAACTTAGTAAAAGCCAACATTCAAATTAATGATTGAACAAACGCAAGATGGTAGATTGGTTAGGACATCGTTTTGCATTGGAGATAAATGTATAAACAGAAAAATATGGTGAACTATGACCCAACAACAAATGGAAGACACTGAAAAGCAAAACTTTGGCTACTTAGTTGAAAACTATTCAGATAATGAGATGGAAGAAAAAAGAAACATACTTGCTCGAAAAAGAAAAAACAAATAGGAAAGCAACAAAGAAATTTAGCCATTATCCAGAAAGGGGGAATGCTTCTTGTTGAATAATCTACAAACACTTTGGTATGACATATAAGTCCTAAACTGGTAATGAGTTAATCAGACGGGTAGAAGACGATGAACTCGTAGGATTTATGGCGGCCATGAAATTTAATTTGGAAAATATTGAGGAAACGATGGCTTCGTGAGGTTTAATCCAACGTAAGTAGATATCGTTATATACATATTATTATGGAAAAAAAATAAAGGAAAATATATTTTTTAAATAAAATAGTACTTCTTTCGTCTCGATTTATTGGTCACTTTAGGATTTGATTTTTTGTCCTATTTATTTGACGCTTTTAAAAAAATGACGTAAAATTGAATTACTATTTATATTTTAAATTTTATCAAACTTTGAATCTTTTATTGATATTAACAAATTAAAATCAATACTATTAATTACGGTTATTAATAAAAATATAATATTTCGTTGATATCTATTTAATTAGGGGTAAAAAAGATATTTTATGAAATAAACGAATTTATTAAAAACAAAAAACAAAAGTCAAACTCAGGGCCCTTTCCTTCCGGCAATTTTTATTATACCACTAGGTGTAGGAAAAGGATGGTACCCATAGCAGATTTTAGGTATAAAACATCTCATTAAATGATGTTTCCCTATTTTCCTCATTTTACTCCCTCCACGCGCCTATTCAGCCGGTAAGCACAACCCTCTTTTCCTTTTCTTCTCTTTCTTCTTTCTCCAGCAGTCAGTCACTCCTTGGAAATTGCACAAATTAATTTCTGCCATCAATGGAGAAATCGGCGGTGCCATCAATGGAGAAATCGGCGGTGGATTGTTCGGCAGGTTCCAACGCAAAACCCTTTTGCGGACGGTTGAAGTGGGGTGCTTCGTCCTGTATGAACCCAGACTCCATTGCAGACGGTGCTTTGTTTCGATTTCGATATGGATATCACGATTCTGAATAGAGATAATGGTTCAAGTGGTTGCAACAATGTTCAAAATCGTCAGAATGTGCAAGTCATATGTGATGGTAAGTTACTTTTGTCATTTTTTGATTCCTATGTGGACGATAAGCATTCAGTAAACAGTTTCATGCATTTTTTCAGTTTCTGAACAAGGTGATGATGTTTCAATGGAGTCTCTTTTACATAAAACTGTTGAGAGTGAGGAAAAAGCTTACGAAATGTATAATTCGTATGCTTGGAATCATGGTTTTGGTATTCGTCTAGAAAGAGATCGAAAGAGAGCTCGTGACGGAAAACGTTACTACAGGAAACTTGTTTGTTGTAAACAGGGGGAGAAGAGGGCGTCTGATAAGCTAAACCAAATGTACACGAAGCTTGATTATCGCTGTGGTTGTTTGGCTTACATTGTATTTAAACTGAGGGATGATGGTTTATGGGAAGTCACCGAACATTTTCGTAGGCATAATCACGTTATGTGTCCGGAGAATGAGCGACACCTGTTACGTTCTCATCGGAATGTATCTAAAAGTTCAGTTGAATTTTTTAAGACAATGAAAGGTGCTGGAATATCTGTCGGTGATAGTTACAAGGTTTTGTCTAGAGAGGTAAATGATTTTTCTCCATTTATACTTGAATATCACATGTTCATGTCTGATATAATTGATGGAATATGTCAAAAAAGTGATGGAATATGTTCGAAAGTTGATGGAATATATCTGATTTTGTTGATGGAATATGTCGAAAGTTGATGGAATATGTCTACAGTTGATGGAATAAGTATACAGTTGATGGAATATATCTGATCTTGTTGATGGAATATGTCGAAAGTTGATGGAATATGTCTACAGTTGATGGAATAAGTCTACAGTTGATGGAATATGTTCGAAAGTTGATGGAATATATCTGATCTTGTTGATGGAATATGTCGAAAGTTGATGGAATATGTTTACAGTTGATGGAATAAGTCTACAGTTGATGGAATATGATATAACATGTTATATTTTGAATAATATGATTGTGTATGATATCTGATTTTGTTGATGGAATATGTATACAGTTGATGGAATATGTCTACAGTTGATGGAATATGATATAACATGTTATATTTTTTAATCATATGGTTGTGTATAATATCTGATATGGTTGATGGAATTTGTCCAACGTTGATGGAATATGATATAAATTGTTATATTTTATGTTATGAGTGTTATGTAATATGTATTTTTTATTGTTGTTCATGTAGTGCGGCGGTCCTTCAAAGGTTGGCTTTACAGCGAGGGATGCACATAACCAACTGGTATCTGAAAAACGCATATATCTTGATGGCAGTGATTCAAATTCCTTGATAGAAACTTTGAGATACAGGGCTTCTCATGAGAAAGATTTTTTCTTTGATTTCGAATTGGATGCTGAGTCTTCGTTGAGGAATATTTTTTGGAGAGACGGTCAAATGAAGTTAGATTACAGTATTTTTGGGGATTTAGTAGTCCATGATACAACATATCGTACAAATAAATACGATATGATATGTGGCCCATTTGTCGGTGTGGACAATCACAATCGCAATGTCATGTTTGGAATCGGTTTTCTAAGGGACGAAAAATATGAATCCTTCGTTTGGTTGTTTTCTGCATTCTTGAGGTCTATGGACAATAAGCCTCCTATAACTATCATGACTGATCAATCAGCCTCTATGGCAAAGGCTATTCTTGTTGTGTTTCCTAATTCCCGGCATCGTCTTTGCGTTTGGCATATCATTAAAAACTCTGAGAAGAATGTTGGATATCTCAGGCAACGTGAAGGTTTTTCGGAAATGTTATATAAATTGCTGACCCAAGTGGAAACCGTTGCTGAATTTGAATGGCTCTGGAACAAGTAAGATTTTGTTATTGATGGAATATGTCCAATTTTGATGGAATATGTCCCATTTTTGATGGAATATGTCCAAAGCTGATGGAATATATCCAACTTTGGACATATTCCATCAAATTTGGACATATTCCATCAAAATGATATGCTTATGAATAATTTTTTTTAATTCTATGATTGAATATCTGTTGTTGTTGATGGAATATCTGTTGTTGTTGATATCCTTTTCTTATCAGCATGATGCAAACATATGGTTGTCGTGACGTTGATTGGTTGAAAGGCTTATATGAGTTACGCGAAAAATGGTGTCCTGCCTTCAGCAAGGATTACTTTTCTGGTGGAATAGTGTCTTCTCAGAGGAGTGAAACTACTAATCGTTCCATTTCTCTTAAATTGTCTAAGACTTCCACATTGTGTGAGTTTTATGGGCATTATGTGGATGTTGTGAATGATTGGCGATACAATGCTGCTCAAGAAGACCATAGGTGCTTCTATGGTAAAGTTGTTCTTGCTGTGAAAGATTCACTAATTTTGAAACATGCTTGCGAAGTATACACAATCGAAATGTATACAGAATTTGAGAAGCAATATATGCAAATGCTTGCTTTGTATCTGGTACAGGTTACTCAATCAAATGGCTTATATGAGTTTCAGGTTTGGGTACCTGAAAAAGATAGTTTTCGTCATGTTGTTCGCTTTGATGAGAACGATTATTCTGTAAAGTGCACATGCAAAATGTTTTCTGAAGTTGGTATTCTGTGTTGCCATTGTCTTCGTGTTCTTATGCAGAACAATTACCAGGTATTTTTTCTTTTGTTGGTATTTTTATGGACTTGATGGAATATCTACAAAAGTTGATGGAATATGTCCAAAAGTTGATGGAATATGTCCAGAGATGGATATATTCCATCAATTTTGAGGATATTCCATCAACTTATGGACATATTCCATCAACTTTTGTAGATATTCCATCAAATTATGGACATATTCCATCAACTTATGGAATATCATATTTGTGCAGAGAATTCCTGCTGTTTACATATTGAATAGGTGGACAAAAGCTGCTTCAATTTCACGTAATGAGCAGTTAAGTATTTCTCAAGAGTCCAAATGTCCTGGGGATCCTTCCCCATCTTTGTGGAGGGCAGATGCTAGTAGAAAGTATCTCGATTTGATTAAATTATCTCATACTAGTTCTATTGCTCGTCGTATTTTGGATGAGTTCTTTGTCAAAGCTAGAGATGCAATTGCTGCTGAAGCTCAGATTGTGGATGAGAATTTGGATGTTCCATCGTCTAATAAAATCAGAGATCCCAGTTTCAGGCGCGCAAAAGGTGTTAGGAATGTTCGTATAAAGAGTACTGTGGAGAAGCGAATCAACAAATCCAAATTCAAACATCAAGGGCGTTCAAGGAAGTCTGAAGCAGCTGCATTGCGATCTAATAAGGTGGTCACCGATATTCTGAAGAGGACTTATGATAATTTAGATGGTGTTTTTATAAACCCTGTTGATGATTAAGTTTAGGACTATTTGTGAAATTTGTTTCTGGATTGAAAATCTTATATTTATGTACTGTTTTTTGATGGAATATGTTATGTTTTTCTGTTTTTTTGATGGAATATGTATTGTTCTTTTGTCAAATATATTTTCCATCATAGTTCAGGATTTATACATGAAAAAAGTAAATTGTACATTTCTTAGTTTGACTCCCAAAGTTGATGGAATATGTCCAAAAGTTGATGGAATATGTCAATAGTTGATGGAATATATACGAAGTTGGAGATATTCCATCAACATTTGTAGATATTCCATCAACATTTGTAGATATTCCATCAAATTTGGAGATATTCCATCAACTTTTACCATATAAAACTGTCAAACGCAAGATACAAAAATTTAAAGCAAACGAAATTATAAGTTGTACATTAAATAAGATAATATATTCCATCTGAAAAACAGATAATATTCCATAAAAAACATCTAATACTTCATCAACAATATGTTACTTGGAATAAAAATCTGCCATTCTTTTCATCACTTCCCCCCTTTCCCTGTTACATGGCGACATAATCAATTCGTATACGTATTTTAGCCTAAATCTTATCAGTACATCAACGTCCCTCACTGCATCAATCATCAACTTGTCGTAGTCGAATGTCTTTTGTCCCTTGTATGTTTCCATGTGCCTCATTACGTATATGCCACAATTTATGCCATCAGCATTTTTCCATTTGGTTCTGGGGTAGATCTTCTTCCATTTGTCGCAATCAAGATACAGTTGACTGCCCTTGGATGATTTCACCCAGTTTGCGAAGTATTTCACCTACATTAATATACCATCAAATATGGATGATTTCAAACTAACTTTAACGAACCATAAATGAAGCAGCTGCATTCCTAATTAATACTTACAATTTCATTTTGGTGTCCCCTAAGTGAAGCAGGTCCTCCGCACATGTTGTCCAGCACTATCACTTGCTTCGACACGCTGTTGATGCATAACACCACAAAATGTTTGGGAAGGTATATTGGGAAGAACACCATGGATGGATCAAATCTGTCCGGTGTTAAGTTTATCAACCTTAATTCCGCTTCCAATTGTTTACCGAACCGTTGGCATATCTCACCCACTAACGTTTTACGATCATTTTCAGGTGATTGAACCATAGACTGCAATGTATAATCCATCGAGAAACAGTTTCACATACCAAAACATAACACGTAACTTGCATACAATAAATAAACATGCTGTAATGTTCTACTTACAGTAAAACTCATGGAGAAATAGATTCTTGTAGGATCTTCAAGCTTTGGGACGTTTCTCGTTTGGTTCAAGTGGTATGCCCAACAGTTGATTACCGTGATGTCTAACCAATTAGGCACCCTCATACATTCCATATCTTCCCTGGTCATGCCAAAAAATGATGATCCTCTAAAAAGCGTCTCACTGCATTATACATGAATAAAGTAAATTGTACATGTATTAGTTGGATTCCAAAAGTTGATGGAATATGCCAAAAAGTTGATGGAATATGCCAAAAAGTTGATGGAATATCTACAAATGTTGATGGAATATGTACAAAAGTTGATGGAATATGTCCAAAAGTTGATGGAATATATCCAAAAGTTGATGGAATATGTCCAAAGTTGGACATATCCCATCCAATTTGGATATATTCCATCAAATTTGTAGATATTCCATCAACTGTTGGAATATTCCATCAATTTTTGATTAATCATAAAAGATACCAATAATTTTGGATGGAAAGTATACAAACCTCCCCAAAATGCCTTTGTCTTTATCTTCCTCCAGCATGGCGTAATCATTTACCATTAGCTCCTTCTCCGATAGCTTGAGTCTCTCCCTTGGCCAGCTAGTCATGTATGGAGACATCAATTTGGCAGGTTTTTTGCCTTCTCTTCGTTCATTTTGTTGACCAAAAATCACTCTCTCTAAACTTCGGACGTCGTCTTCATCAACCGTCCTGAAAACAAAAGATAGCACACAACTTTACATATATTCCATCAAATTTTAGAGATATTCCATCAACTATGGATATATTCCATCAACTTACTCATTTCGTTTTGATCCTTCTTCTCCTGCACCTCTATCTTTGGTGGATTCAACAACTAACGCTACAAGTTCGTCCAATTCTGGTGTGCTTGGTGTTGTTTCTTTTGTTTCTGTAGCATCCTGAAATTTTTCATTCAAACGCACCGGTGTTAATGATATTCCAAGATCAAATGATGGAAACTCATCTCGTTTCTTAGCATGTTTATCCCCCATCAGTTGTTCTTTTTCCACTAGGTCCAGTACCCTGCACATCTCATTTATGCACTCCGTGTCCGGGGTATCGGTTACCTCTACAAAAGCTTTTTTAATGTTATCGGGGGTTTGCATCCCAATTGTTGTTTCTTCTTCATTTTCATCCTGCAAAAAAAAAAAAAAAAAGAAGTTAAACTTGACATTTACCATCAACATATTCACATTTACCATCAACTTTGACATATTCCATCAACTTTGACATATTCCATCAACACCGGAGATATTCCATAAACTTTGACATATTCCATCAATTTTTGGAAATATTCCATCAACTTTGACATTTTCGTGCTTACCTCTACCTTTGCCTCTTTATCGCTTGCAGGATGTTTTTCCTGTGATTTCTCCTTCTCCTCCTGCTCAGCAACATCAGGTCCATCATCCTTACGGTCGATGTCTCTGAATTCTTTTATCGTTCTCGCAAATATCAGATCAACTTGATCAACGATTTCACGTAGTTGCATGTCATTCTTTCCATCTGAATCTTTTGCTCTGTTGTAGAATTGTAATAATTTTGTCGTTGCATTTTCAATTGCAACAATGCAACCTTTCATCTGTTCGAAGTCACTTGGTTGTTCCTGTGAACACATCGTAAACAATGCCATTAGATATAGCATATATAATGTCCATGATGTTTTCATTTCCTGTTTCATTAACTACCTCTTCCTCATCAATGTCCATGTCGTTTTCTTCATGCATTCCTTCAGCTTCTTCCTCTTCTTCCTCTTCATCCTCTTCTTCTTCTTCATCTGTCTCCTCATCTTCGGAATCTTCGGATTCTTTCACCTGCTGCCAATACAAGATGAACATCTTTTGACATATTCCATCAACATTCGACATATTCCATCAAATATTGACATTTTATTGAACATCTATTGACATATTCCATCAAAAAATGACATATTCCATCAAAAAATGACATATTCCATCAAAATTTGACATATTCCATCAAAATTTGACATATTCCATCAAATATTGACTTTTTATTGAACATCTATTAACATATTCCATCAAAAAATGACATATTCCATCAACTATTAAAAATGACATATTCCATCAAAAAATTACATATTCCATCAACTATTAAAAATGACATATTCCAGTCAAAAAATGACATATTCCATCAACTATTAAAAATGACATATTCCATCAAAAAATGACATACTCCATCAAAAAATGACATATTCCAACAACTATTGGACATATTCCATCGACAATTGACATATTCCATCAACTATTGACATTTTACATCAACTATTGACATATTCCATAAACCATAACAGATAATCCTGAAAACAAAAAATGAACATCTTACATCATCACCAGATTTGTCCTCATCATCATCATTGTTTTTTGGGCGTCCCCTTATTCTGCCCACCCCAAAATCTCCTTTGTACTCTGCAAGTACATTCAGTTGCGCCTCTGTCCAATTTTGAATTGTTGGTACGCGTCGGTCTTGGTTGGTTGATTTGCCATACCCAACTCTATCTGCGTAGAACAACTGTTACGAAAAACCAGAAACAAGATCAATATTCCATCACTCATATCAGATCATAATAAATATTCCATCAAAAAATGACATATTCCATCAAAAAATGACATATTCCATCAAAAAGTGACATATTCCATCAAAAAATGACATTTTATTGAACATCTATTAACATATTCCATCAAAAAATGACATATTCCATCAACTATTAAAAATGACAATATATTGGTATGAGAGTTACCACTAGAAATGTAAGCGGGCCTCTAAAATGGTCTTTACCATTCCGCCTATTCCAGTCATTTGTTGCTTCCAACAATTTGTCAAATATATACTTTCTCCAATTGATCTTTGATATGTTTTCCACACTGTCCAAAGATTTCAGCAATCTGTATCTGATGGTGGTGTTTCCATAGCTAAACACCTTGTTCCGCACGATGTGAAGTGCTAATTCACCTGTTGATGGTATCTTCCCTCCATGCCTTCTTTCCAAGTTTTGTTTGTCCAATTTATATTTTTCGGACCTCTCTTCCTTCCTTGTATATTCTTCTATTTCCAGTTCCCCCCCGGGAAAACCCATAACAAGTTCCACATCAATCTCATCAAGTGAAATATTACCTGATGGCAACTCTAGATTCCTCGTGGATGTGTTCATCTTTGTCAGCAAATATTCTCCCAATAGATTTGGAAGACTGTCTATATTCAAGTGGAAGAGGCAGGAAAGTCCGACCTGCCTCAATGCTTCCTTTTGAGCTTCTGAAAGATACTCAAGCATTGCTGATATTGCAGACGGAGAAGTTCTGCTCAAGAACCTCGTTGAATCATTTCCTTTCTCCATTTTTTTTGAACGTTTATTTGCTTTACTCTGCTCCACATTTTTTTTCACTGGTTTATCTGTGAAATCATCATCCGTCTCTTCGTCATCTATCTTCCTTTTGCCTGTACGTAAAGAGATTGAATTAAATAAAATACATTTACCATCAACAACATCCCATAGAATAATATAATACAATACATTTTCCATCAAATGTTGGACATATTCCATCAACCATATCAGATTACTTTTGGACATATTCCTTCAATTATCAACATATTCCATCAACTATTGACATATTCCATCAACCAGATCAGAGTTCTTTTGGACATATTCCATCAACTGTCGACATATTCCATCAACTATATCGGATATCATACACCATTTTATTCCAACGAGAAACAGTTTCTAATCAGTCATATGTTTCAAAACATAACATCTTCACAAAATATCGAAAACACAAAATACATAACCAAAGCAACTTCACATTAACCATCAATATATTCACATTCACCATCAACTCTTGACATATTCCATCAACTATTGACATATTCCATCAAATGTGGATATATTGATAGAATATGGACATATTCCATCAACCAGATCAGAATAATTTTGGTCATATTCCATGAACTATCGACATATTCCATCAACTATCGACATATTCCATCAACCATTGACATATTCCATCAAATATTGTTGATGGAATATGTCAATATTTGATGGAATATGATATTCCATCAACCAGATCAGAATAATTTTGGTCATATTCCATCAACTATCGACATATTCCATCAACTATCGACATATTCCATCAACTATCGACATATTCCATCAACTTTTGACATATTCCATCAACTTTGGATATATTCCATCAACCAGGTCAGAATACTTTTGGTCATATTCCATCAACTATCGACATATTCCATCAACTATATCAGATATCATACGCCATTTTATTCCAACGAAAACACAAAATACAGAACCAAAGCATCTTGACATTTACCATCACCATTTTCACATTTACCATCACAAACATCATCATATCGAAAACACAAAATACAGAAGCAAAGAATCGAGACATTTACCTTCATTATGGGGCTGTTGCTGCATTTTCGCCTTGTCCCCACCCGTTGATGGATTTTTTGTACTCATTTTTCCTCCCTTTGGATTGAGTTTTGTCGTCGCGTTTATGTTTTTTGCTGCTGCTTGTTCTTCAAAGGATGTTTTTTGCTGCTGCTGCTGCTGCTTGTTTTTCGGATTTTGTTTTGTAGGGTTGATGGGTTTCGCTTTTGCGGAAGGTTGAAGTGGGGTGCTTCCTCCTGTATGAACGTCGGCGGTTGCGGAATCCTCGATCGTGGTTTGCGGAATGTAATATCGTGGTTTGGTTCTCGCCGGCAGTTTGTATCGGAACGACATCAGCAATTTGGCATCATGAACCGACGATGATGATGGTTTTGATGGATGAAGGGTTTTTTTCTCCATTGATTCAATGAATGATTTTGTGCAATTTCCCAGGAGTGAATAATTGTTTTGTGTTGGGAACTGATGAAGGAATAAAGTTTAGGCGGCTGTATTTTTGATGGTTTTCAAGGAGCGTGAATACACTCTCCTATTCACTTAATTTACACATTTTATTTTTGTTTTAATTTTTGCTGTGTGTACCAATTTATATAGTACACCTAGTGGTACTATATAACTAGTTCCTCCCAGAACAAAACCCTAATCTTATTCAAAATTTCCCAATAATCCGACTCAGAAGAAAGATAGAGAATCTTTATGGATTTGAGATGCGAATTCCCTTATCATTTGTCGTCACCATCTGCTGCTATCGTCTACCCACCAACGTCCAAACTTTTGATTACACCGCGGCCATTCGATCAATTGACGCCTTGGATTCGAGAATTTCGTGTTACTTATGAAATACCCTAATATCCTTGTTTCATTTTACTGAGAATGGAATCTTACACAGGTATTTTGTTTTGATATTTTTTTTTTCAGAATTGCAGGTATTGATTTGGTTGTACTTTTTTGTTGTAAAGTTCAAATTTCTTTAAACGATGGCCCTAGTTGTTGAAATTCGATTGCAATATGTTCAGTCTTCAGTGATTCATCCTTATTTTATTTTTTCTAGAAACTAGAGAGATTCTGGGTAATTGCCAGTGTAATATTGTTTGAAAACTAATGGGTACAATTTAGTGTATAAACTGAAAGTTAATCTTTCAATGCTTTAATTTTTAGTTTTGATTTGTTTAATGTAGTGCTACTTCGTTTAGGCTGCTTGCTCATGGGGATTAATTTGGCAGCTTCTTTGTTGCTGGTTCTGACGTTTGTCTTTTTGTTTGGATTCATAAAATGTTGCATTGGTCATATTTGAACTATTAATTCTTACAATTCAATTATAAAGATTTCTTTGGGAAAGACATATTTCAATTGAATTAATTTCACATTCTAAAATATTTTCTAATGAATGAATTTGCCCACAGTGCTGATATATTGACAGTGTGGACTTAGTGCTGTGAGGGCGCTGCATCATCGTTTGAGTGGTTTATCTTGTGGAAATTTCTAAGGGAAGGAAAAAAGTGAGGTTGGGTCCCGTAGTGTGGTGTAGGGGGTGTTTTCTTGAGTGGATTCTTTTATGAGGCCTTTTGGTTTATCTTGAAGACGACTACTGCAAACACAAGGCCTCTGGACATGAAGATATCTTGGAGGAAGGGGAAAACATCTGGTTGGACCGCATTTGACCGTGAACAACGACGTAAGGCGGGGGGTGGACCAGAAGTAAAAAATGAAAATTTCCCTTCAATATCAAGCTCCATGCATGAAATTGAGAATTTCATTGGAAGCACTAACAGTAGAATTGTATTGGAGAAGCCTTTTGCATCTGTGTTACAAGGTCCTGCGAATTCTCAAGCTTCAGGGACTCATTATGCTATGGATAGAGGAATTCCGCAAGTCGGCAGTTCCAATGTGTCTGAGTATGTGAACGAACTAAATGGTATGACTGATGTTATGATGTCATGTGATATGCTTAAGGAGCAGCATCCTTGGGCAGATGAAAGCTTAATTGAGGATGTTTTGGCTGGTGTTAATAATGATGCTGTTCAGGCATCAACTTTATTGAAAAAGATGGTTTTCTCTGAAAATAACATTGGGGAGAATCCAGTTTTTGTAACTAACGAACTGAAACCAAATGCTGAGGAGTCTCTTTTACATAAAAATAAGTCATCACTTGACAGGACCACAAGTCTTACCGAATTGAACTATCTTCTTGAGGATCTTAAGGTTAATAATAGAGAATTCCAGGATGAAGAGGCTTCTTATGAGGAAATGCATATACATGATTACTTGCATAGTGAGACTAGTCCAAATTTTTTCCAGTATATACCCGTTGAGCCTGAGTGGGAAGAAGATGATGTTTACTTGGTCCACCGAAAAGATGCATTAAGAATGACGAGGTATGATTGCGTTGGCATTGTGATTGTTTTGGGACTAGAATATCTTCTGTTTGCACTACTCCCACTATGTTGCCTATAGTATTATTGTATACTTGATTTTCCATTTGTGATTAACCTCCCAAGCCACTTCTATTGTCTTTCTTTTTGACACAGGTCAGCAGCACAACATTCTAAGGCAGCAGGTGATGCATATCTAAGAGGAGATCATTTGTCTGCTCAACTGTATTCACGAAAAGCTCGTGAAGAATGGATACTTGCTGAAAAATTAAATGCTAAGGCTGCCAAGGACATTCTGGCCACCAGGAATTCTAAGAATGATGAGTGGACATTGGATCTTCATGGTCTCCATGCATCAGAAGCAGTGCAAGCCTTACAGGCGCATCTGCAGAAAATTGAATCCCGTATTCCTGTGAAACAAATTACACCTGCTAATAGAGTTAAGATAATGTCAGAATCAGTACTTTCTGCGTCTCCTGAATCTGCTAGCTATAGCAATTCTCGAAAGTTGAGCAACCATGTTCCTTTTCTTCGACCAAGACCAACAACATTACTAGTCATAACAGGTACCCCATTGAAGGTTTAGTTAGTCTTTCTAACATTTCTAATATTTTGTTTTATGCTAGTGATTGTTTCCCCAAATCCTATCTTAAATAATGTACCCAATTGTGCTTAAGGTACACTCGAGCTGCCCCATGTTTGCAGTTGTAGAAAGCAAACACGGATGATTCAACATGTACATTTACTTGAAATCTTTTTGCAGGAAAAGGCAATCATAGCCGAGGAGAAGCTGCAATTCCTGCTGCCGTTAGAAACTTTCTCATTGAAAATGGGTATTTCTTCATGTCTTTCAACTTTGTTTGTTGGTTTGGACATGTTCATGCATTCAGGATTTACTTTTTACTTCTTTTCATGAGACTTGCAAGTATCTGGGGGATGACATTCCTGCACAAAACTATATGAACATGAGTAGGGAATATGTATGACTTGACATCAGCAGAATCAGTTGGATATGGTGCACATTCTAAACTTGGTATTGCTCTACAGATATCGCTACGACGAAGCAAGACCTGGAGTGGTTGAAGTAAAACCTAAATTCCGAAGATAAAAGAGTACTGCTGTTCAGTAGTATCATCACACTACAAGAAGACTTGTGAAGTTCTGCCCCTGACTAGAATTGTAACATAGATTGGTCTGTATGTGTTCTAGGGGGGGCTAATTAAGCCTACTGTTTGTTTTAGTGATACTCCCTCGATTAGGAAATTAGAACCCTGTCATGTGATATTATGCCCTGTTTGTATGGTTTTATTTATATATATTTACTTTTACTGCATCCACTAGTTCGACTAATCCGGATTTTGAGTTGGGAATGACCACAAGGGTGGTGAAGTTCTCTCCATCTTAAGCAACTGTATTTTCAGGATTTGAACTTTAGACATTTGGTTAATTTAGAACATTTGTATTTCAGTTGTGATTGATTATTTGTAGGCTTTAATTTTGAGATATAGGTATACCCAAATTTCCTGTGTGTGCGATTTCGCTTCTAACATTAAATAGCACTTGTCTGCTTGAAGAATCCTCCCATGTAATTGTTATAGTTTTGGAATTTAAGAATTTTTAAGAACTAACCTTGGATAAGAGGTTATATTTGAAGGACTAAAATTAGATTTTGTCCAAAATTAATTACACAAATTCTCTTTTGATAAAAATTAATTTTTTTCCTTGTATTGAAAATTTACTAATATGGGTATCCCATATTTCCTTTTTTACAACCCCCTTGAAAACTTAAACAATTTTTGTATACGGGAGTGTATTAAAAGTTTAATGCCCTTACAAGTTTATAAAAACATTTCTAACCGGAAATAAGCTTCTATCCTTTTCAATTTGAGGTTTGGTCGTTGATTTTGCTCTACTTCCATCTCTCAGTGACCAACAACGTTTCTAACCGGAAATAAACTTGTATCCTGTTCAATTAATTGCCAAGACATCTCTCTCCCTTTGACTTCTTCATTTCCTGATCAATCTAGCCTGCTCAAAATGGTGTTATCCGCCGCCAAATTGCTACTCCCCGCCGGCGCAGCCCACCCTGCTCTCTGTTTTAGTTCCACTAAACACGAACCATTCCGCTGTTTTCCTTCTCCATTGTCGTCATCATCTTTAGCTTCTCTGCAGCAAAACAGAACTCAATTTGTAGTTCTCAACGTCGGCTATTGCAGCTCCGGAAACCCTCGCTCTCTCAGGCTTTGCTCCCCCGCCGCCATGTCTTCGTCAGTCAGCGAGGTGAAGCCTTCTTTTCTTGACCGCAGGGAGACAGGCATCCTTCATTTTGTCAAGTACCACGGCCTCGGAAATGATTTCATACTGGTAAAATTATATAATTTTGATGTCCCAAGTTTACTATTGGCTGCATTGAAACTGACTTTTCTCGTTTATGGTTTGGTTTTTGTTGAGTAGGTTGATAATCGAGATTCTATTGTGCCCAAAATCACTTCAGAGCAAGCCGTTAGATTGTGTGACCGTAACTTTGGGATTGGTGCAGATGGAGTCATATTTGCATTGCCTGGAATCAATGGTACTGACTATACTATGAGGATTTTCAATTCAGATGGTAGTGAGCCTGAGGTAATTTGACTTCTTGTCAGCTCTGAAATTTATTTTTTTCTTTTTTCTTGTTTGGTTGTTTGATGGTGAGAGGATTTCTTTAGGTTGTGTACATTCGTCTTTTAGGTTGAACATGAAGGAATTAAGAAAATTAGTTTGGCAACGCCATACATTTGAGAAGTTCCGTTTACTTTTCTCCCATTTTCAGTTTCTTAATTACTTAGATGTGTCACTTGCAGTTCATGTCAACAATCGATCAAATTTTGTTCATTAGGTCAAATGGGAAACATATTCAGCCAATTCTTAAAATACCATTGAAGAGAAGTACAGATATTACTCCCTTATTTTATGAGTTAATTTGTAAATTTCGTGTTCCAGTTGATTCAGTAAAATGTATATAGTTTATGGTCCTATTCATGAATCCTGCTTTGCTGAGTATTACTTACTTTATTGTTCTTAATATGACGTATTTTTCTGCACATGCTACTTAATGGTTTTATGCGTTAGAACAGTCGTCAGTGCTCAGTTCAGTTGAGTTGGTAACAAACCATTTTGAGCATGACGAATTATGTAATGCCAAGATTATCGTATATGTTCACATTCACAGTAGAAGCTAACTTGGTTTCCTGCATATCTTTGTCAAAGTGCTTCACTATGGGTTAAAAGATTTGCATTTACAATGTTGATTCAATGTTCCAGAACATTACTATCTCTGATGATGGATAGATAGAATGAAATATGACTACTATATCACTAAAAAAGAAGAAGATTGTATATTATATCATAGTGTTGCAATAGTCCCTACTTCAATATTGCTTTGAATTTTTATATTGTGGATGCAACAATTTTGCCCCTTTTTGTTGCATATTCTTCTATTTTGATGCTTCCACATGTAGTAAGTTCCCTTTCTTACAGGAGGTTTTTTTGTCTCCAGATGTGTGGCAATGGGATCAGATGCTTTGCTCGATTTATTTCCGAGCTTGAAAATTCGCAAGGGAAACAAAGGTTTAATTCATGTTCTCTTGCAAGTATAATATAATGTTCTTGTCAAGACTATGGTTTAGTTTTTAGATAACCATTGTTGCATTAGTTTTTGTGGCTTAATATGATGAATCTTCTTTTATGGCCCCAGAAATAGTAGCCTTTTAGCAGGATAGACCTATAAATGATAGGCCAGAGGGATGTGCTCATTCCACTAATCAGAGATTCACATCCCTGGCCCTACCTAACACAGAGATGCCCCAAATAGTGGGACAAAGGCTTAGTTGTGCTTTCCTGGTCCTTTGTGGTTGTTTTAGTGTAAAGACGTTTGTTAGGAGGCTGCTGGATAATTTATGGACCATATTATGCTGCTAAAAATGTTTGATGTGCTTGTATGTTACAAATTGTGTTGGATTGAGGTAGCCAGAGGGGTAATGTGCAAACTTTAGGGCGACAGTAGTGGATAATTATATTTGGTATATACTCTTTTTTGAGTTTCTTAATTTTTTTCATGAGTCTTCTATTGGATTCACCGTTGTTTGTTACTCACCCCATTCCTTTTGGCTTGTTCAAGTAGTGCCGACTTTTTTCTGGATTCTGGTTGTGTGTGACCAGTTTACCTTATCGTGCAATTAAATGTGTAGGCTTTGACATGTGGACAGTTGATTTCATATCTGCTGTTGGATTGTTGAACAATACTGGCATGCTACTGTATCATTCAAAACATATATTTCTCTTATTCCTTCAGTGAGATAATGTCTGTGATTTATTTTCACTTAGCTTTAAGTTTTATCTTCAAATTTTAAATAGGCATTGAAGTGGCCATTGATGTGGATGTTATGGTTTGTTTGTGTTTTTTCCAAGAACTTTAACTTGTTCTCCAAAACAATATAACATCCTAACAACATAAAAATTCAAGTTAAAACTTATATTGCTCCAAAACTGCTGCTCAGCATCATTAAAAAAGAAAAAAGAAAAAGAATCACTCCAACATATTTTTCCTTTCCCTCCAACAGTTTCTTGTTTCTTTAAAAAAATTCCCAAAAAAAGTTGCAATCCAAATGTAGCCCAAATATTTCCTTCATATCCTAAGTTAGTTTATTGTCAATGGGTTTATTCTACTCTTGTTGTATTTAGATATCTTTTCTCTTTGGCAGATACACAATACATACTGGTGCAGGCCTAATTGTTCCTGAAATTCAAGAAGATGGGCAGGTATATCATGGTCACTTGACAGCCTGTTTGATGTATGGATTACCGTTTTCTTCATTTATGGAAAATGTTTGCAAACATGTTGCAAAACTGTGGTTTCTTACCCTATGTTACTTCAGAAATTGATTTATATTCTCAATTTCAGGTTAGAGTTGACATGGGTGAGCCAATTCTGAAGGCATCAGATGTTCCGACAAAGTTGCAGCCAAATAAGGATCAATCAGTTGTGAAATCTAAATTGGATGTGGATGGAGTTTCCTGGAATGTAACCTGTGTTAGCATGGGAAATCCTCACTGTGTTGTTTTTGATACAGATTTGAATGAGGTATATCTCCCTATTATAATTTAAAAGTTACAACCAGTTAAATGTCGTGCTTTTACCAACTGTGTTGGCTAGAGGGTTGGTCTTTATATTTCATATTCTAGAGCAAAGAAAATGATTTTGGAATTTGGAATGCTCTCCTTGACTTGAGAACTTGATGTTGGAATTGCTAGTAATTGCGAATCAGTTATTAAGATGACTTCAATTTTCATTATTTTCAACTGAGTGCTTCGAAACCAGTAGCGATTTTCTTTATTATCATCTTATGCCTTATTCTATGTGGGTTGATAAACAGAATTTGGAAGTTGATCAATTACACTTGGCAGAAATAGGTCCAAAGTTCGAACATCACAAAATGTTCCCGGCTCGAACCAACACAGGTCGGTGGTAATGCTAATCCTATCACTTTGATTGGTTGCATCTGGTGGATTTGTAATTTTGATTTGCAAGTATGTTAGGAAGCTTTTTAAGCTGAATTGTTTATCAGGACTTTTTTTGTGTTATTCAACCCCTTAATCAATGTTTTTAATAGTTATTTCTTTCAATTTTGTCGGTGGAAGTTGAATTAGCTGTGGCTATTCCTATGTACCCACTGATCACATCCCTATTCATTTGTTTGCAGAGTTTGTGCAAGTGTTTTCTCCTACACACCTTAAAATGCGTGTTTGGGAACGTGGAGCTGGTTAGTTTTTGCTTCCACCTAAAAGCATAAACTGTGGAGAGGATTCGTTTGTTAGATGATAAATTTGCTACTTCTATTTTATCAAATATGTTTAGTGATTAACCGGGCCCTACTCTGAACATTGATCTTCACTTGTGTAGGTGCTACACTAGCTTGTGGAACTGGAGCTTGCGCAACAGTTGTTGCAGCAGTTCTTGAAGGTCGTGCAGGACGGGTAGGAAATCTGGCCATAAGCGTCCCGTTTGCTGCCTTATATTTGTGCTGATACATCAGCGATGATAGTTATTGCAACATAACTTGTTAATTTATTTTGTCATGGAACAGTCATGCAGGGTAGATTTACCCGGAGGACCATTGCATATTGAGTGGAAAGAGGAAAATAACCATATCTACATGACTGGCCCTGCAGAGGTAGTGTTTTATGGCTCCGTTCCCCTGTAAGCCTACAGATTTTCTAACAAGGTAGGAGTAGGCAAACTATGTCCCTCAAATACCATCAACTCTGCCTTCAAATTTCTTGATGTCATGATTGGGGGCTGCCTTTTGTTTGTCTTTGAAACTCTGAAAGTTAAAATTTGCCCCATAACTTTGAGGGGAAAAGGTGGTGAGAGTTGCACACTTACTTTCTAGCCATTGTTCTTCTCTTAAAAAGCCCTCTATAGTCTGTATGTTTGGTATGAATTGTAGCCGACTATAGATGTGGGGAGAGTGTGCTCATATGTAGACTCAATTTTGGAATTCATGATATAGAGGTATTTAGGGTTTCTATCTCTGGCCTGGCCTCAAAACTTGTTTTTGACCGTTTGGTTTGGGAGAATGGATTTCATTTCTGAATATTGTTTGATCGCATATTTGTATTACATTCTATTACATTTTCATTTTGATTCTCATTCTTTTAAGAACTCTGATATTAGAAATGATAAACTTATAACCATTTCATTTTTTTTTAATAAGAGATAAAAAAAATGTTTTTGGCTTTACAGTTAGGATCAAATGAGTAATTTATCCATTATTTAGGGATAGATTTAGACAGGAGAATTCATCAAATTTCTTTAATGATTATTGAGTTATAAAATTTCGATTGCTTTATTGCCTCTACCTAGCATCAAACGCATGATTTCTTAACCAAACCATATTAGGAAACTAACGGCAGTATATTTTGTGATTGGACTCAGTTTCTTAATCTTAAAAGAATAACTGTTTCCTAATCTTACCATGATTTGGTTCTCCTATCGAATTCTCAAACTCTATAAATAGATTGAAGTTTACCCACTTCAATTCTCATATCAAACGTATTGTAATATACGAAACAATTCTTCTCCAAACTGAGCAAAGTTGAAAACAAAGAATTATCCCCCCCAAACATGACCATGCAGAGTTCCTCACTTCCTCCTCCTCCTTCAACAACGTCCCAAAAAGTCAAAAATACTTACGATGATTATGTTCTTGAGTTTGGGAATTTATCAATCAACCATAATTATCGGACTGACCCTGCCTCAGCCACTGATCCTCCTTCCGTCGGAGGAAAAACCTCAGAAGAATTGATTGGCAGACCGAAAACACAACCGGAAGAGTCACCTGCGACAACTTTGTTTCCTAGTTTTCAACCTTCTGGAGAAGTTAATTGGACCACCGATACATGGTGGCCACCCCAGAAAACAACCAACCAGCGTAACATCTGGGCTCCTCCAACCTACGATGCCAAACCTCAGAGTAAAATCTGGGCTGCTCCGGCCTACGATGCCACGCCTCAGATTACTTTTGGAGCTTACACTCCAGGTAGCTCCGAGATTGGACGTAATCAAAATATTAATAATGCAGTAGACAAAGGGTACTTCGACTACAAGAATCCGACGCTTCCATCGGCACCGGCACCGGCACCGGCACCCCCTCTATCTCCCTTTGTTCATACCCAACAACAATTGGGAAATCTGCAAGACGGGTTCGATATTTTTCAGGCTGCAATAAATCCGAATCTTTCTAACCAGTTGAGAAGAATTGTCGAAGAAGGCAAGTTCGTAACAGAAATAATGAGAGCTGTTTTACCATCAATTATTCAGCTCATGAGTGACGAGAACGGACACCAGATCTTCGAGGCGCTCCTTGACAGGCTAGACAGACAAGAACTTCCTCTGTTCCTCTATGCAATCATCAAGATTCTGAGTTCAGATACCGACAGTTTTCTACGAGCCGCCGTCGTCGAAACCGGATCCAGGTCGGTTCAGAAACTCATTAGGAAACTCAAAAACACGGGACTGGAGTCTTACCTTACATTATTCCTGTCCCAATTCGCGTTCCAAATCATGACAGACAAGATAGCCTCCCATATCATCCGGCAATGCTTCCTGGTTTTCGGAGAAGGACCAAATGAAGTTTTATACGATTGCGCACTGGAATATTTTCCCACATTGGCAACGGACCATGTGGGCTGCATCACGATTAACCAATGCATAGATTGCATTACAGGTTCACGAAGATCCCAACTCCTCTCTCTGGTCGCGGTATCCGCCCGGCAACTCTCCCACGACCCTTCAGGGAATTTCGTTTTGCAGCATGTCATGGATCTTTCAAATGATGGTATAAATCAGTACATATGTAACGCTCTGAAAGATCAGTTTGTGCTTCTTGCACAGAAGAAAGGAGGCAGCCATGTGGTTGAAAGATGCTTGAATTTGCGGTGCGGGAGATCAATTGTGATTCTTGAAATCTTCAAGAACGAAAAGACGATTCTGAGTCTTGCCCGGGATCAATTTGGAAACTATGTTGTTCAAACAGCATTGAAGATTATGTTTAAGATAGACAGAGCTATATTTGACAAAGTGGCTGAAGTACTTGGGCCAAATCATTCAAAACTTGTGCAGAAAGTGAAAGATCACTTTGCAAAGAGCGGAAATGGTGATGTTCTTAGATGTTCAACATATGATGGGCTGTTCGATGGAAGCAAGAAGAACAAATTAATGTAAATTAATGTAATGTTGAGAGTGAGAAAATTTTGTATTGTTGTTCTAGTTCATTTATTTGAGTTTCGCATAAGCGCAAAAAAACAATTGTAAAATCACTTTTGTTAGGATAATTGAGTAATTTCATTGATCTTCATATTACCAACTCAGGACGTGTTTTGGCAAAATATCATCATGGGCTTTCTTTTACTCCTTGCCTAGCGTAATTCACCACGCACACTGAGTATAAAAATTTAATGTTTTGAATTGTAATTTAATAGAAAAATATTTAAAAAATAATGATAATAAAAAACATTTGTATAAATTGATATACATGTTATTTAGACAAAAAAAAAAAAAAGTAAATGATCAGTATAAGATAATTAATTTATTCACATAAAACAACATACTCTCGCCTCCAAAAAGAAAGCAGTTTCATCGAAGTCCAAACTATCAACCTGCCAGACTATGCAAGTATAGCGTAAGTATTGCAGCGGAAGCTTTAAAACTCAAACAGAAAAATTCAAAATTCATAATATCCAATGATGTAATCCACAAAACAAAAATTCAAACATTAAATAACTGCCTGATTAGGATGAGCCTTCAGATCCATTTCTCTATGATACCCGTGAAAATTATAACAATAACGAACCAACAAAATAAGAGCATAACTTATTTCTATGAATCTATATCATAACCGCATGTGTATATATATATAACAATAAGCATGCTAATAATTCAGAAATCTTAAATTCTTAATTTACTAGACTATATACCTTTTCAATGCTCCGCTACGAATAAACTCGAAGCTAGGTTGAATCTTCTTCAAATTGTTCAATCTCCCTTCCCTACCTCTTCTTAAAGTTCCCCTAAATCTTTTAGTTTGCTACAGTGATGGAGAGGTCGGTGGTATGGTAGGAGCAGTGGTGGTGGTGGTCTGGTGGGGACGAGAGCAAGATGGTGGTGGTGATGTTGGGACTAACGGCGGGCCGACGGCAAGCCTAGAGAGAGTGCGGTCGGTGTGGGAGAAGGAGAAGGGGAAGGGTGCGGCCAGTTAAGCGGGAAATGGAGCTAGAAGATGTTAAATACTAGGTTATAACTTTTTCTATTTACACCTCAAGTCCTTATATGTTAGTTCTCTTTAACTTTCTTGACCTTGCTTTGTTTAGTCTATACAATTAGGTCCCAACGAACTAATTAGAAATATTGGACAAAAAGCTCACAAGTCATTTATCATTATTGTTCCAAATTAAGCTAGTATATGTAGACCTTGCTGAGGAATTGCTTGATGCACAATCAACATTGACATTAACAAAAAGGGTTTTGGATGTTTCCAATAGACCAAGAAGTTAGTTGGTTTGGCTTTCTTTGAGGCAGTATCAGAATTAGCTCCATGGACTATTTTAGTCTTGGCCCAAACAGTAAGTAAGTTCCATGGAATATCTTCCTACCATGAAAACATAGAAAAATAATCTCAATTTCTAGTGGTTGGCCTAATTAATCACCCCAAGTTTGTTTGCAAAACGATTGTGTATTGAGGACCAATAACTGTATTGCCTTGCTTACCATCCGACTAAATATATGGTCCTACAATTATGAAAAGCCCTACAAATATAACACGATGATTACCCCGTCTTTTTTACTTTGTTTAAACGCAAGAGTGTGGTAGGCCATACTTAAAAATTAAATTGGGCTTTTTAAGTATCCGCTCGGACTGATGCTTCAGAAGCCCAAGGAATTGGATTTCTGGATTTTGGACTCCAAACTATCGAGAGTTGATTTAATTGAACCAATCTTCGTCCCACAGCATGCTTGAGAAAATAGCAAAAGTCCTGGGCATTGCCATGGTTTTTGCTATTTGTGCCATGATTTCCCAAAAACCCTCGAAGCTTGTATCAAAAAATTAAAAATTTTCACCAAATTCAATACAAATTTCACCACTAATCATATATATTTGATTCATAATTTTTTACAAAAAGGTGACTCGAACTCAATACATATTGTCATACATACATTATTATAAATATATTCAAATAATAACAAAAATTAAATATTTAAAAAAAGAAATCGGAGCCTTGAAAGTGCGTCGACTCTCGATCAGACGCGCTTTATTAGGCGAGCGATCGTAGGTCAGAGCGTCTAATGAAGGCGCTTGACCAAACGACCACATGCCTAATGAAGACGTGCGGGCACACCGGTGGTGAAACTGCCGCGTGCCTTATGAAAGTGCACCATCGTCTGGCTCCTTCGAAGAGAATTATACGCATTTTTATGCACCCGGTTGAAGAAATTTCAGTCCGAAATGTATAAGAAAAATTGAAAAATATTTAAAAATATGAAATTCTTTTGAAGTCAACTTTTTAATAAATAAAAATCTCACGAAAAACTTACGAATACGCCCGTTCCGTGGAACAAATACATATAAAAGTGTTCCACCGCTGATAAAATTTAACGAAAATGTGCACCGTCCAGTGATAAAGTATTTTCTGTGTGATTTTACTAGCGATGGAGCGCTTTTTCTAAGTTTTTCTCCTAGTATCAAGCTTTTTATGAGTTTTTTTTCCTAGTAACGAGTATTTTTTGTAAATTTTTAGTCTGTGCAATATTTTTTTTTGGGGACCCTTTTGTCCGATTGCTATTCGTGCCAAAACTCGTGTGACAACTAGCAATCGACCTCCGATGTTTATTTATAACTTGAGTGGTTTGAATTTCAATGAGACTCCACTAATGAGTTCTTCCTTCATGTTACTTAAATGCGTTATTTTATTATTTTAAAATTAAAATATTTATATTTATATAATTGAATATTAAATGCCCATTCCTTTTTATTATGAATCATTTCAAACAAATAAAAAAATAACAAATTACTCTTTTATTACTCCATATAAAATATTTATTTTTATATTTATTTTTATGAAATAAACACACTCTAGTCTTTTTAAAACGCTAAATTTGAAACATTTAAAATAAAATTAAAAAAAATAGTGAATCATACCAAACAACAACTTTGTTAAATTCTCTTAATTATTGCCAATAAACTCCTATAAACATATGATTGCTTCGCCTTAATTTCTTCGTTTCAACTTTTGTTATTCAATCAATTCATAAGCCTCTAATTATTGCTTTTGATTGTTCATAGATCTCAAGATCCTAACACTCAAAATATTTGCAAGTTTTAAGTGCAATAAGTATTTCCAAATATTTACAAAATAATAATTTAGAATTAAATATCTTATATTTTGAAGAAATGATAGGGGTAATTTTGGACATAAACGAAATCTAAGTGCTGAAATTACTTTCTTGGTTATATTTTGAATAAACACGTATGTATTTTTTTGAGTGGTTTAAACTGAAATAGCTTTGTTGAGGTAACTCCTTTTGCACTTCTTAATCATTTCTCTAGTGCTCCTTTATCAACCGCTACAACTAGTCTATTTTATCAATTATTTATTAATTTCGTTGTTGACAGTCGTAAAAATAAAAATTGATATTTCAATCTTACGAGATTCCTTTTTTTTTTTTAATTATTATTGATTAATCTTTTCCATATAAATAAACAATAATTTTTTCAAAAATTTATTACAAATTACTTAGACATTTCGTCGTCATTTTTGCTTTCTCTTCGTCCTATTATATCCAAAACTGACGTTTAAAGTGACATACATAAATTAATTTTTTAAAAAATATAATCTATATTGAGTATGTAAATTTTTTAATAGAAAAAAAGTGAAAATGTATATTAGAGAAAAACTGTTTTTTTAAAAAAAAAACAATAATACGAAGAAAATTTAGGAGAGCAAATTAAAATTTTGAAATTTGATGTGAGGTGATTAAGCCATTTTATAATATATATAATTTTTTAGTGAAAAAGTTAATAATATTTTTTGGGGGAAAAATGCAACAAATAGAATGTTAGTCAACGTTAATAAAATTAGGTATGTGATGTATGCTTAGGGGTAATAAAAATGTAAGTAATGGGAATGAAGGGGAATCCATCATCTACATATCAAAATGAAAAAGGGTTCATGATGCCCTAAAATTACAGTCCGTATACCCTGTACACAGTGGTACATGTACCTACTACTATATATAGTAATTTTTTACTTAACAACTGTACACTTACTAAATATAGTAAGTTTCGCCCACGCGCGCGCTCGCTGAGTCCACAACGTCTTCGCTGAGTCCACAACGTCTCAGAACAACTGCCGCAACGTCCAAAAAACAACTGTCGCAACGTCTACATCCAGGCATGTCCACAACGTCTTCGCTGAGTCAACAACGTCTCAGAACAACTGCCGCAACGTCCAAAAAATAACTGTCGCAACGTCTACATCCCAGCATGTCCACAACGTCTACTAACACTGCCGCAACGTCCACCTACGTCCAAAAAACAACTGCCGCAACGTCCACCAACGTCCAAAAAACAACTGCCACAACGTCCACCAACGTCCAAAAAACAACTGCCGCAACGTCAAAAAAATCTATATCAAGGCATGTGAATTTAAGTTGAATTTTTCACATAACACCTTCCACAACGTCTCCTAACACGGCCGCAACGTCCCCACACGTCCAAAAAAATTGCTGCAACGTCCAAAAAACGGCTTAGCTGATTTTAGTAATGTAAAAAGCAGATACCATTTCAGTAACTATTAGTAGGAAAAAAAAAAATTATTAATGTGAATTTAAACTGATTTTTTCACAAATACAACTAGAACCACGTCAAAAACAACTAGCACCACATCCAGAAACGTCTACATCCATGCATGTGAATTTTAACACTAGAACCACGTCAAAAAAAAATAGCACTACGTCCAGAAACGTCCTCATCCATGCGTGTGAATTTAAATTGTTTTTTTTTTACAAAGACAGTCCACCACGTCTCAGAACAACTAGAACCACGTCAAAAATAATTAGCACCACGTCCACAAACGTCTACATCCAGGCATGTCCACAACGTCTTCGCTGAGTCAACAACGTCTCAGAACAACTGCCGCAACGTCCAAAAAATAACTGTCGCAACGTCCAAAAAATAACTGTCGCAACGTCTACATCCCAGCATGTCCACAACGTCTACTAACACTGTCGCAACGTCCACCTACGTCCAAAAAACAACTGCCGCAACGTCCACCAACGTCTAAAAAACAACTGCCGCAACGTCAAAAAAATCTATATCCAGGCATGTGAATTTAAGTTGAATTTTTCACATAACACCTTCCACAACGTCTCCTAACACTGCCGCAACGTCCCCGCACGTCCAAAAAAATTGCTGCAACGTCCAAAAAACGGCTTAGCTAATTTTAGTAATGTAAAAAGCAGATACCATTTAAGTAACTATTAGTAGGAAAAAACCAAAAAAAAAATTTGTCAGGGGCGAGACTCGAACCCTGGTTGTTTTAGTCTTGTGACTTTCCAAAAAATTTAATTGCCATTAATCCACTTAAAGTTAGTTGACATTTAATTACACTTTTTTGTACATGTCATTTAAAAGATCACTATTGTCAATATTGAATTTCCCATCTCCCAATACATAGGTCAGCAGAACCCCGGAGGAACAAGGTTTTCATGCATGCAAATCGTAAAAAACTATTTTTTATACATGTCAAATGTTTCGTCAAAAATTCAAAAAACCCTTGAAATTATTAAAAATCTTTCGTATCTTTTAAAATATGACGTTTTTTGGAGTTTCGAGCTGCCCAAACCGCCTTCGGCAGTTTGCAGATAGATAGATCTCGAAAAGTTATATGAAATCAAAAAAAAATTCGTCTAAAACGGACCACCGAGCGCAAAGTTATGACCATTTAAAGTTTTCGTCCAAAACCACACATTTTTCAATATCGGAACCATCTCCAAATGCCGGTCTGATGTGTACATTGCATAGATCTCATCAAGAACCATCAAATTGACTACTCGCGCGTCCAAATCGGACAATCGAGTGCCGAGTTATGCCCTCTTGAACCGTCCGTGCAATACAACTTCATAAATTGCACATTCCACAACGTCTCCTAACACAGCCGCAACGTCCCGCAACGTCCCGCAACGTCCGAAAATACAAAGCAGCAACGTCCCGCAACGTCCGAAAATACAAAACAGCAACGTCCCGCAACGTCCCTCAACGTCCGAAAATACAAAGCAGCAACGTCCTGAAACGTCTTGTTACGTCCCGCAACGTCCAAAATACAAAGCAGCAACATCCTGTTATGTCCCGCAACGTCCCGCAACGTCCCGCAACGTCTAGTTACGTCCCATAACGCGTTCTACCAAGTCCAGCAGCGAGGAAGAATCAGAAGCAACCCATTTCACATGAAAGTGCCAATACCTCACGGAAACCATTTATATATCATATTTCGGAGCAATAGAGCATTATTTGAATAAGAAAACACGAATATAACATCATTAATACATTACCCAACATCAGATCGTGAAAATAAGGTTCCGTAAATCCATCAAATACAGTTTATACTTTATGATGTGGTGATTTTTTAAGAAGAATAAGTTATTTTTGAAGAAGAAGAAGAGATTTTTGAACAGGAAAAAGTGATTTTTTAAGAAGAAGTGATTTTTCCGTTGTATTTGGTGTTGTTTGTCGGAAAAAATAATTGTCGATCTCTGTTAAATCTGTGTTTGAATGAAAATTTTGATTAAATGCGGTTTCAAATGGAGTACGGCGAAGAAGAATAACTGATTTTTTAAGAAGAATAAGTGATTTTTTGAAAAAGAAGGATCTGGGTTTTTGGAGAAGAAGAAGAAGAAAAGTGCGTGTATCTCACTCTCTTATAGTGAGAGTGGTGATGTATTAAGTGGTACATGTACACAGTGGTACAGGATATAATTTGCGCTAAAATTAGGTATCATCCAATTTTCAAGTCATTAGTTATTTTAAGGCGTGTCCTTGATGAGTTTTATTGTATAAGAGTCAAAATTTTCTTTTTAAATTTTCACTTAAAGGTGAGAATTTTGGTTGAACCAAATCAATTTGAATTCAGATTAAATTCAATTTAATTTTAAATTTAGATAAAATTATTTAAATTAATCTGAACTTTCTTTTATTTGATATTTCACTTTTTCGATTAGTTTAATTTGATAAATTGTCGGGTATTTATTTTCTGATTTTATTTTTGTAATCTTTTCTCCGTCACTTTCTTTTTATACCTTTCTCTTTTAAATTTTCCCCCCCTGCCTTTACCCTTTCTTTTCATACCTTTCTCTTTTTTTATATATTTAAGGTATTTTTGGGATAATTCAAATCAAAATAATTGAATATTCAACTCCAACTTATGTGTTATGACAAAAGTACTCTACCTTTATCATATATTTATACATCTTACTAAATAGATATCATGAGAATTAAATTTATTTTTGGTCCCTCATAACATATGTTATTCTAGTTTTGATCCCCTATATGTTTTAGTTACCAATTTTAGTTTCACTTTTTTTTTGACAATTTTAGTCATTTTTAACGAAAAAATTTAAAAAATAATGGATTAACTCATTTGATCGGTAGTCAAACCTATTTTTTTTTCAAAATGATTTGTACTGTGATATTTTCAACCAATTTTATAATCCGGATCCTCATGAATGTTCAACCCATTTAGGGTTTCGGCCATCATTTTGGATTGTGAGTCGATCTAAATGGGTTGAACATCCATGAGGAACCAAGT
Source organism: Knoxia roxburghii (assembly GCA_030378225.1). Lineage (NCBI taxonomy): Eukaryota > Viridiplantae > Streptophyta > Magnoliopsida > Gentianales > Rubiaceae > Knoxia > Knoxia roxburghii. The sequence continues at coordinate 5,890,029 of CM059423.1, forward strand.
CATAAAATGGATTGAAAACATCATGGAACAAATCATTTTGAAAAAAAAATATGTTTGACTAGCGAACAAATAAGTTAATCCGTTATCTTCTAAACTTTTTGGTTAAGGGATCATAATTGGTAAAAAAAATTAAATAAGAATAAAATTGGTGACTAAAATATATTGGGGACTAAAACTAAAATAACTCATGTTATGAGGGATAAAAATGAATTTAAGCCTATTCATGAAATTCAATTAATGCCTAGATAATAAAATGGTAGCTTTTTCTCAAGAATTTGCAATATGGTAAAATTTGAATCGAACATTGAATCGAATATGGATATATTTTTGAACTTTTAACAGTTTAACCTCTTGATTTAATATAGTGAAACCATTAAAAAAAAACTCAAATGGAACCGTCATTTTTACCTGTTAAACCGGTTGCCCGACTCTGCGAAATTTAGAGCCAAAAATACGTTTCTACCACTAAAGAATCATTTTCTAGCTAAGGTGGCAAAGTGGGCCCCTTCGGAACCCAAACCTTCTGAGCCCAAATCTAAAGCAGTCAACCAAACTTTTTCATAAAATATTTGCTGGGACCAATCAGGGGAGCTAATTTACACGGATTGTCATACTCAATTTGGACCCCAAATAATTCTCTTATTTTATTTTTTCTATTTTTTTAAATATATCATAGACCATAATAATAATATAATTATCTTACTTAAGGGCTATTTGGTTCAAATTTTGTAATTAAAATACCAAAAAATAATAATTAAAAATATGTATAAAAATAAAAATTCGGTAGACCAGTTTTATTCCCATCAACCAAACACTGCCTTATGTCAATAGACAGGGATGGAGTATATCTTTTTTTGTACCTTTGATCATTTAGAGTAGCAGCAGAGTTGGTCAAGGATATCAATGTTTTGGTGGAAATTTATTAGGATTCTGTTTTCATCCTCCACTCACCATTAATAATGTCTCGTGACCCTTTCTGAGACCTGCCAGTCTGGCCTCCAAGCTGATCAAAATATCTCCCCATTTTCAAGCAGCAGCCATATCCACTGTGTGTCTGCGTGTTTTTCCCACCCACAAAGTTTCATCAAGAACTCTATTCAGGCAAGGATGGACGCATACTATGGCCAGAGAAGGCATCTACCCTCTAAAACACTTTAAAACAGTCAGAATTTTCTAATATAAATTATTCTAATCTAGTTCCGACCGATGTTCCCTCTATGCCGCTGCAATTCTGTCCCTAAAAATTTAAAGTCTCCATTCGGTCCTGTATTCTGGGTTTTGCACAAAGTGGGCATAAAATATGAACATTATTACCAGAGGATTAGGATATTATGATGATGCTGAAAGTAAAGGGAGTCTCTAACATGGTACAATGGTTAAACAGAGATGCTTGGATATATTACCTACACCCACCAAACAATCCCAAGTCTTCTACTACATTAGAACATTAGCAGAGTCTATGATCAGAGCTGAACTAATTTAGTTAGGGGGATCACCATACTATATACTTATTATATTACAGCAAGCAACCGAGTTTTCGAGTTTTTTCTACAATCCTACCAACAATCAATCTCACTCAATGTGCGTTGATCGTTCTTAATCTCTTGGCCGCGCGGACAAAATCCATGACAACCTGTACCTCATCAACATGCTGTAAAAACAGAAACAGAAACCGAAATGAAGAGCATTAGGAGAGTCTTTGGTTTAAATGTGTTGTCAAATTGTGTTTTTAGGCGAATGCGAGGTTGGAGAGAAGAGAGACAGCCAGACCTGCGAAGCGAAGTGCTGCTGCACAATCTTAACAAGTTGTTCCTTTGTGGGGTTAGGGTTAATGCTTGCCTGAATCACAGAATGTTGGCAAATGATCAGTTGAATAATAATGTTAGACAAAATTTAGCAGGTGAGAGGAAATTTGGAGGTGATGAATTTGTGAAAAATACTCACGAGCTTGAAGCTCTGGCAGTATCTCCATAATGAGCCAGTTCCCAAGTTTGCCATAATCATTCTCTGCTGTTGAAAAGAAACAAAAACAAGTCCCCATCAGTCCTTATTCCTTAATGAAATAATCAAAAAGTTTCTGCAAAATACTCGGCTCCTATTAGGATTTAGGACTAACTAATTGGCTAGTCATCAAATGATCTCTTAAAAGCACAAACAGTTAGCTCAACCTCTACCCAATTCAACTTCTGGAAGTAGTTATCGCAAGGTGTTACTTTGAATAGAAATGGATCAAAATTTAGTGAACAATCTGATAGAGGACAGTTTACATTTCTAGCAGGGTAAGATTTTCATTGAGTTGCGCGGACTAAATTCATAATAATAATCACCTGTTGAGTCGCATGGTTATTAGATTGAATTTCTCTTGCACCGCTGCGATTGACTGATTTCGTTGCAGATTGAACCCATGGCCTTGCATATCGAACTCTTGCCTTGCTGAGTTTACCAAACTCCACACGAGCAGCTGCACAAAAGAAGGATCAAAGACTATATTTTTAGAGGAATGAAATCTTGAAATTACCACTCAAAAAAGAATCCATGGCCTGAGTAGTTGAGAGTTAAGAGGCTTGGAAATTAGGAATGCCATTTCTAGCACAATTATATGCCATTTCTTGCACAAATATATGCCACAAGTTAAAAAAAAGATTTGGAAGAAATGCTGGACCAGAGAGTCTATTGGCAAGGGTTACTTACAAAAACGATGGCTGTCTCTTTCACCAATATCAGAGCCACTAGTTGAGTCATCAAAATCATAATCATCATCTTCTTCATTACCAGTGGGAGGTTCCAACACACTCAAAGCATTCCTTTGTAATTTGACTTCAACACCATTCTTCAAAACCTTCAGGCATCAAACATTACCAATACAGACAACAATTACAGGTTGAAGAAAGAAAGAGACAAAAAGAGAAATTTCCACAAATAAAACAAAATTGCAGAGCCATAAAGACCAAAGCTGCACGGTTATTTTTGTCCTTGTTGCTGATTAGCTGGATATGCATGAAGCATTAGCTTTAGTATATATGCTGACACAAACCATTTAGTTTTTTTTATGTGTCAAACAAATCAAATCCATATACACAATATGAGCCAATATCCAAATTGCAAACAAATAAAAATTTTATTTTGTTTTGTATCAGTAATCTGTATACTCAATTGAGAATTTTCTGCTACAACTAAAAGAAATGACAAATGGGCCTACAATCCTCAGAGTTATAGCATCACATGATAACACAAAACTACTAACTTCTGCAAAAATCTTAAGTTAACCAGTAAGTAAAAGCATAATATGCTCTAAGATGGTAATTGATCATACCAGCCAATGCCATCCACCAAGGCCAACAGCCTTCTTGACAACGCCTTGAAGACCAACAAGAACACTCTTGGTTCTGTTGTTTCCTGTGACAATGACTTTAGTGTGCCTAGGAAGAACAGACAGTTCTTCATCACCACTTTCTTCACGGAAAGGCGATAGAACCCGGGCAGAACATAGCTCGGTCCCCAGCATTTTCTCTGTGTAAATCTACCAATCCCAGAATACCAAGTAGAAGTAATAATCTATCAGATCGCCTGAAATTGATTCAATTCATCACCCCCTTCAATTTGCCACCTCTGCAACTAATATATACACTATCTGTATCAATTATAATTTTTTTGCAGAAACTTAAAGTGAAATTGATTCAACTCATCAATCCCGTTTCTTTGAGAAGAAAGCAGAACCTCCAACTTTACTCATCACTTAGAACAGTGAAAATCCCCCTTCTGTAAACTCTCAAGAATAAGAAACAATCATATCGCGGGCAGCAAAGTCCAGACTCGAAATGGAACTCCTGAAACCAAAAGCAAAATTCCTGGTTGCATTAAACAAAAATCATTTCCTATTAATCCATCAAACTAATCATGTAAATTTCAGAGGCATTGAGAGGGAGACGGAGAAGAATTAAGTAATTTTGAGGTCTGACAGCAGAAATGCTTAAAGCATCAAGCCACCAATTAAAAAGCATTAAATTAATCTCTTCAAGTTCACGGGCTTCAGGACTTGTCTTCATTACTTCTATTTAAGTTGAACCACTGTATCATCACAAAATCTACAGTTTATCACACACTCACATAGTCTTTAGTCTTTTTTTTTAAAAAAAAATATTAAAAAGAAGAAGTGAAGAAGATGAAGTAAATTACAGATTCAAATAAGACGAACGTCTTAGTTACAATCCAGACAAAAGAAGACATTTTTATCCAATTACACTCAATCACCTCTCTTAATTGAGGTCATTAAGTATTAAACTCAGGAGTATCAGTATTTTTAATTCACTGAAACACACTTAATTAACTACAAATCTTCCCTCCTTCAATCAAACAAGAAGTCAATTAAGTAAAGATCCTTACTTTAAATTCATCAACCCTCTTGATTCAAAATCCTGAACATATTTAGTCAGATGATCAGTAATACAAAAAGACTTCCAAGCTCAAACTACATTCATAGTCCTAGTTGTACAAATTTGAATTGCACCCAAAAAAAAGTGCTGGAATTTAAAAAACGGTTTGCATCACTTGAGTTGTGAAAAAAGAAAACAAAATTCAACTACGAAACAGACAACATGCTTATAAATGCACCATTACCTGTCTTTCAAAAAGTCTCGAAAAAATGCAGCTTGAAAATTCAAATTTTGAAGTGGGATTGAAGAAATTTTGACAAGAAAACAAGAACCCACCAAGAAATTTTCTACAAAAAATCATCAAGCACACTTTTTTGAATAAGAAATCATAAAGTAAATGCTTACCAACTGCCATGGATGAAATGGAAACGACCTGCTTGCTTGCTTGCTCGCTCTTCTCTCTCTCTTTCTCTCTCTCTCACACACACACACACAGAGTCACAAACAGTTTCTCTCTCTAACTCCTCTCTGGGTCTGCTCTGCAGTGTGGGTTTAGTGTAGTATAGTACTTACTGTAGTCTGCTGCCCTCTAAATCATAGACAGACCCACAATTCGTACGGTCTCACCATACCATCATCTCTCTCTCTCTCATCAATTCCCCTTTTCTGTTTTTTTTTTTCTTTTCCTTTTTACTATTATTATTATTACTGGTTTTTTTTTTTTTTTTTTCCTCCTTCTTCTCGCCCGTTTTGTTTTGTTTTCATGTGAAGTGACCGGTTTCATTTGTTTTAGCTGGCTCAACCGGCGGCTCACGCGGCTTCGGCTATGCTTTCAAAACTTTTTCCCTTTTTGGTTCTTTCAGCCTAAGTAGATTCGAGTTTTAACCGTATATACAAGTATTTAACTGATTAAATTATATTTTTGTCTCTTATATTTTGTTAAATAATTTTTTGGTCTATTATATTTTAAAATAATTTTTTGTTCTTACTTTTTTTTATCTATATTGTTGATTCAGTTTGAATTAATATATAAAACTTTCCTAAATAGATAATAAATCGTCTAAAATATTAATTTAATTATTAAAAAATTTAAATCAAATAATTAAATTTTATATAAATAATCAAAAATTTATTAAATAAAGACTAATTATTTTAAATTTTCATAATTGAGCTTTAATTTTAAATATTTTAATCATACATGAGTGTATAAAATATTATATCAATCAATGAAGAATTTGTGTATATTACTCATAAATAAGATATTTGAAATTATGTATATAGATCAAAATTTAATTATTGTTTAAATTAAAATATAATATCAATGTTACAGTTTTTTATTATAATTTTCTCTTTACTTTTAAAATATAAAATATTTTATAAAAACATATGTCTCTAGAGTATAAAAGAGATGAATAGTAGTATATTGTGACAATAATTATGTATCTGAAATTATTATTAATTTAAGTTGGGTAATAAATAGCGTACACCTAAAAGTTGTGGCCTTTAGAATTGTTGGTGAATAATCAATTACTCAACTTAACTTCATAATTATACTTCTTCCCTACTTTTTTTTTTTTTTTTTTTAACCCCACAAATAGTTACACAGTAAATATAATATTCAAATCTGGAAGTTGTAACTTGATTTACATCTCAAAACACACTTCTTATTTATTAGATATTTATTATAACTTATAATTATCTTAATTATCATTATTCAAATTTAATTTTCAATAAAAAACTAAAATGACAATTAAAAAATACAAGTTAGGAGTGTGTTATAATTAACTCTCTTCATTAGCTCCGTAATTATTAAGAGTATAAAAGAAATGTAAAATAAAATTTATACATAATTACTCTATAATTTTTAATTATCCTATTAAATTTTAGTATTAAGAATTTGTGTTTCTGGGTTAATGTATATTTATTTTCATTTTGTTATTATGAAAATATATATATATATATATAATAAAAATTTAATAAAATTTAAGTTTGTGTAGAAGAATAAAAACTCAATATCAAAATTATCTAAAATGAAACTGTATGTTAATTGTATATCTATTACTCCATATTACAATATATATTAATTTGATTTTATAGTAAGAAATATCACAAAAAATTTGAACTTGATATATCAAAATTCAAAATATATGTATAATTCAAAATTAATTGAGAACAATTATAAAGATTCGTGACTCTTATATATTAGAGTGAAAAGGTTCAGATGATGAATGTGATATTTGAATTGTAATTCAACGAAATGAAACAAATAATATTTCCTTCTGTGAAGAAAAAAGAAAGAAAAAATTATGTTAAATTTATTAACAAATATGAGTATTCAATACAAAATCACCTATCTAAAATTGTAGACAAATAAGTTGAATTTAACAGTGATATGTATGGTGAGTTATTGATATAAAATTGAAACATATGTGAACAAACAAAAATATGAAAGTTGAAGAGGGAGAAGATAATTCTTGGAATATTTGATGTAAATACGAAAATAAATTAAATTAATAATAGTTCCTAAAAAATAAAGATAACATTATTTTTAAGAAAATAAACATAAGGAAATAAAAAAAATCTTACAAAAATGTATAAATTAATTTATTAATAAATTAAATAAAATTAATAATTTTTTTATAATATAAAAAACTCAATTCATAGTTCGCATTTTATAAATGTGAACTCCAGAGATCGCATTCCGGAATGCCTAAAATGCGAACTCAGTCGGAGTTTGTATTTTAGGAGGGTTCGCATCTGAAATTCAGCGAATTCAGAAAGATTCTTTGATATACAAGTTGTTATATTTTTTCAATCCAGAAAGATTCTTTAAATCTATAATGTTTTCTGGAAAGTAAGTTCAAATTGGAATCTTGAATAGAATTTAAAAGGAAGTTGAGATGTGTGTTCTGACGGGCAGAAGCTAATCTTGAATAAAATTTTTGTGAGGACTTATGTTCTGAACGGGAGGGAGAGGGAGTTGCTGTGGTGATTGCTGCAGATGAGGGGCGGTGGTGGGAGGTATATCCGGTGGACTGCTTTTCTTTTCGGTCGGTGATTGCTGTAGCCAAGGTCTGGTCGCTGGTGTCTGTGGTGGTCGCGGCTTCTGAAGGTTGCCGCTGGTTCTGTTGCTGCAAGCAGCACCCACGCAAAAAAAAAAAAAAAAAAAAAAAAAAAAAAAAAAAAGTCTTAAATAATTTTATAACATTTATTTGAAAATTGAGAAATTTACTAATAATGTTTTATGCTATGTTTGCAGGAAATTTTGTACTAATTCATAGCTTTGGAGACATTTTTAAGAAGGTACGATATATGTGTTTACATATAGTGTTTTAGTATATGTATACTTTATTGTGTAATTAGAGTTGCAAAGTTGGTGAGATTGGTTGGATTATGTATTTTGTGAGAAAACTTAGGTTTACAAGAGAAATTCTTTTATAGTAAATAGTTTGCACATTAAATTTGGGGATTGAAATTTGGTGCAGGATGGACAGAAATTGGTACAGTGATGATGGCATTCCGGTATGAAAATAGTGTTCACATTAAATTTGAAATTTATATTATTGGTTATTGTTCACTTATTTGTTGGTAATGTTTTTGTTTAAAGGCCAGCGATATTGTCAGTCAAGATTTTAGCTTCTAGAGCAAATTTTAATTTTTTTTTTTGATAGTACCCTTGTTTGGTTAAACCTTTTTATTACAATTTTCTTTTCTTTTTTAAAACATAATTGATGGTGATTAAAAAGAGTAAGGTCCGCGCCTATGTTCTCCCCTCCAGTCGGGTTTCCTCTTCCCTTTTATGCAAAACCTCTTCTTATTCTATTGCATCGCGGGAAATCCTCAAGAATGCGTCTTCCTTCACCTCACCTTCTTCTCCTTTGAGGCGTGTCCAGTTGCAGAAGCCGCCTCCCAGTTCGAGTGGACTGATTAGGACATCTGTGGATTTTAATTTAGTTTGTGATTTTCGTGGCCATCTGTGGCCATCTCATTTTCCTTTTAATTCTTGTTTGCTTTGGGCTAGTCATAAACTCATTGTTGGCTGCCTGCTTTTATATGAACGTACCTTTTTTCCTTCTTGTGAAACCTCCAATGGGGAACAAGCAATGGGTAAAACTATTCCGGCCCTTTACTGCTAAGCCCGCCAAGAAATCAGGCAGCCATAAGGGATATTGTGTATATGAAAGATTATCTGCCCGGGTCTGGTCAGAAACTCACTTTCGTGCTACGCATGCCAGAATTGGAATTTCTGGCAAGGCCTAGACGCTAGCACAATCGCTATTCCAACCCTTGCTTGAAATAACATTGCGCAGGATCTTGGTATGTATTTATTCGATTTATCACGCAACAAATAAATTCTTAATTAAAAGCGGAAACATAAGAATTACCTATTGAAACGTTCACTCAGGTGATTCTCTTGTATGCTTCAAGACTATGTTCGTATGTTGTGTGGGCAACAATCTAACGAACAACTGATTAGCTAATCACCAAAATTCACTCGCCAAAAAAATTCCAGCACCACCGCACCTGGCGCGTACAATCCAAGCGCCGCCCGGAGAGGAGAGAGAAAGCCACACGCCGTCGGGCCTTTTGAAGAAAAAATCCTAGCCGCAATTTGGCTCAAAATTCGGACTTTAGAGGGAGAAAATTTTTTCTCTCTAGTTTTCTTGTCTTGAAAACTTATGAATTGTGTATGTGTAATAGCTAATCTCTTGTCTATATATAGAGTTACAAGAGAGATCCCAACTTGGTTTATAATTGGTCTTCTATTTCCTTCAATCCTGTTCCTGGACTGATACACATCCAACTGATACAGGGATTCACTTATCCCCAATCTAGTTCCTGGTATGATTCACAATCAACTGACACAAGGATTCACTTATCCTTAATCCAGTTCCTAGTATGATTCACAACCAACTGACACAAGGATTAATTAATTACTTAATTAATTAAATCTACCTTTGTCAATAACCCAATACATAATTAATCGTACCACTAACAGATTAATTATGGTACTACCATCCTACACCAGAATTGCTTCTGGAACAACTAAATTAATTTATTTTTAATCTCCCCATATCAAAGATATAGTGCTCGTTAATTTATTAATTTACTGATAAATTAATTAATTAAATTCTTTAATTTCGAGACTAGTACCACTCAACATTTTTACTATACCAGACATAAGTCCACCAGCTGGATTTGGTATAATAAACATAACGAGCTCATCTCGGGAGCACCATCACCCCGGACGCACCGGTACATGGTTTCCTTTCGACAAGCAGCAGCACGCCAAGTAACTAAACACGTGCACCCAACCTACCGAGACTATAGGTCACAATTGACCTCACCCATTGGCATATCAAAGTTCATTATGTCTAATCCTCATGTCTGCTCGAGTCTAGAAATTAAGAGATAGAATACTAAGAACGATTTGTCTATTAAATCAATACAAGACAAATCATTTGAATTGGTTAAGCTCAATATGCCCCGGGCATATCTATATGATTCAATAAGTTTAGACAAACCAATTATCCGAATCACATAATAACCAAAACCGACAGTTTGTCCAAAACTGTCTCGATTACGAACCTCATTTATATATTATGTCTTTTAACCAATGATGAGATATACTGTGTCACACAAGACACCTCATCATCTAACTACATAATATAAATGAATAAATAATGCACAACAAAATATAACCAAAACATAAATCGATATATTAACTGGGAAAATATATAATACATGCATAGCTTATGTATTTAACTCCAACAGTATATAGTATCAATCATCATTAATGTTCATCATCAATTAATTATAATAGATAAAGTAGGCATCTTTAATGCAAATTTTTGGTGAATTCTGAATCTTGGTTGCTCAAATTCTCTAGAGGGTTGCTTCAAATGCAGATATTCCCTATGAAATTGTGATCAAGTTGGCATCTTTGATGCAAATAGCTTATTGAATTTGGAGTTGTAATTGGTCACAAGGGGAGGATGAGGAGGAGGAAGAGAAGAAGGGTTTTTGGATATTTGGTTGTGGGTTTGAGTTTGGATTTAACTTCACCGTCCATTTCGAAGAGGAAAGCCGATCAAGTTGGACTTTCCTATTATTTTGATGGGTTTTGGGAATTTTTCGGCAACCCTTTCTGCTGCAGGTGTGTCAGGGAGGGAGTGGGATGTGGTGGGGGTTTCCAAACACGCTTCTTTTGGTATATTTGATAGAATGGAGGTGCAAAAGCTGCTGAATATGCAGCATAAAACTTGCAAAAAAAATAATAGATGAAATTGAGGAGGCAGTCAATAATGGTTATTTGAGAACTGACTCTGAATTTATGAAGCAAGATGTTTGGGGTGGATCATGCTCTGTCACCGCATTGATCAGGAAAGGGAATCTAGTGGTATCCAAGCTGGTGATTACAGTGCCGTTGTTAGCAGGGATTGCTGAGGCGCTTATTTCAGATCATGAGAAGAGCTCCAAAGCAGTTCTATTACTGGGCACTGAATTCTAATTTGAATAGGAAGGGACCTTACTTTTCTCAATCACCATAAATTATGTTTTTAAAAGGTAATAAAGAGGTTTGACCAAATAAGGGTACTATCGGAAAAAAATGTAAAATTTGTTCTGGAAGCTAAAATCTTCACTGGCAATATCGCTGGCCTTGTTTAAATAGCCATAGTTTGACAATTGCTATAACTATGAGCATAATTCACATGAGTGGTGGATATTGGCACTCAAATGTAATTTTTGTTCCAATTATGTGGAATTATGATATTACTATATTTAGGATTGTAAATATAATAGTTTAGTAGTTATTTCCTGTTATTCTAGAATTAGGAAAGTGGTCTATTGTTCAGAAAGAAACTCTGAGATCCTGTAACTATAAATATTTGTTCATACATCAATGAAACATATGCTTTGTACAAGATTTCTTCTGATATTTTAACAAATTACGGACACTATATGCATGAATACCCCGAAGTCGAATTGGAGCAAAACAATATCATTGGAGGTGGAGAAGAGTTAGGCAATCCGTTACGTAAAAACGTGTAATGTGTAGCCCTTCGATTGAGAAACAGGAGTCCGACGGTGGTTTCGAACCACGGTTTTCGACGGTGGTCTTCAAATGTCGGGATCTTTGCTCACTTCGGAGGTGATCTTCGAATGCCTCTCGTGCCGGGATGTAGAAACGGGCTGGACGAAAATCTTAACCCTAAAAAAAAATTCACCAACTTTATCTATTTATATGAGGGTATTTTAGTCAATTTTATGATCAAAATGGGGTATTATATTTTTATTTTTAATAATTATTACCCATAGAATTAACAAATTTTTTGAAGGGTATTTTTATCCTAAAGTCGGCGGTAATACTAATTTCATAGGCGGTAGATATTAATTTTAGAAACGTTGGAGATGATAATGATGATGGCTTGACCAAAACGCACATCATATTTCTGCCTAACTATGATTCTGACTCAAAACTAACAGATTGATGGGACACCACACCCATAATAATATTTCTTCTTTTTTACTTTAAATTTCTCAATAAACTTTAATTATTGTTTTATTTTAACACCATGCAATTTTTATGTTTTTTCCTCAATTATTTATTTATAATTACAAATTAATAGTTTTTTTTTTCGGTCAGATGAACCCTCGTCTCCAACATTGAATAGATAAATATTATTTTTCAAACTCAAACTTCCAATCCAACGACACAAAATCATCATATTCATCTTTGACGGGACCAAAGGTGACAGCAGCCTGGAAATAATGGGTAAAACGATACTTCCTCCTCTCAGTAAGATATTTTAAAAAGTTAATAAAATAAAATATTTTAACTTTTTAATATAATTTTTAGTTTTAAATTGGCTTGGTTCGATGATAGAGTTTTAATAGAAATAAAATTAAATGTTTAAGAAAAAAATTATTATTTTTTTCTCAAAAAGAAAAAAATTATTTTTTAAAAATTAAATAATTATTTATTTTTATTGTTATAAATAATACTATTAAATATCTTATAAAGTAAGTAAAAATAGAGGAATAAGATTTTATTTAAACATTATTTTTAATTATTGAGGTATTAAATGTCTAATATAATCCATTCATTTTTCAATAATAATCTTATTTAATACACTGAAATAATACAATAAGTAAATTCTTTTAAAAAAATTTAAGATTATTAAATCCAGGCTAACCAACTACTTTCTCCTCATATAAATAAATGATCACATCGTGGTCTTATATATGTTAGTTTTAACTTATTTTAGTCTTATCCCATATAAATAATATTTTTATTTCTTATAAAATATAATCCTTCTTAGTAAAATTAACATGACTATTATTTTTAAATAAAATATTTATTATTATATTTTATACCCTTACAATTTTATATTTTAATATTAAATTACATACAAATAACATTTGTTCATACTAATTAAAATATATATTTTTTTGAAGCAATATTAGTTAAAATATTTAAATTGTCTTGTGCGTGGTTAATAAGCTACTTAGACCTAAATAATTGATTTGATAAGGGTAGTACGGTACAATAATTGACAGCTTTGTTTAAAGCCTTATCCAAATATTTTCATACGGGTCTCCTATTAAATTAGCGTACCAAATCAAACGACCCGAATTCTGCAAACACAACACAAAGACAGCATTCTCACCTAATTCCTCGTCCGTGGACCCGGATTCTCCAACCCACCTGTCTCAACAAATCCGACACCTCCACCAAAAGTCCGTGAACTACCGTACTCCTAGGTGTTATCGATGTAATTTATTTATGACATAACTCGAATATAAAATTTTTATGCGCATAAATATCTACGACATGATTTAAACTCATAACGTTCTGGTCAAAAGTGAGTATGTCTAATATTACTACTAGTTAGGCCAAATCTTTCTTGTCCTTATCTCAATTTATTATCCTCATAATTTTTAAGAATTATTTTTTATTTATTACAATTTAAGCAACTAACCCTATTTTGATAATGGATCTGTCAAACTCATTAAATTTGTTCTTCAACATTGTTGAAGATATACATCATCAGTCAAATCTTATATACAGAAATGAGACTCGATAACAGTCAAATTTAAAATAACTTAACATTTATTATATTTTATTATATATTTTTTACTTTTATTTATAAAATTATTGTGATTTTATTAATGGTTGATGCACTATTATCCTTATCTAATTTAGGTTTAGATTTTTTTTATGAAGATTGTAATCTTACTTATTTACTACTAGTATGTTAGTATTAATTCTGAGGGTAAAATTGGCAATTCACTCTGAAGCGAATAGTTAAATTTGCTTCCAGAATTAAGAGAACAGTTGTTAGTGAGCTGATTGTAAATAAGGGTGGATGATCTGTTGGTCAAATAAAAAACGTGATTAAAAAATGACCGTTTCTCACTTAATAATAAATATCTTTTAAAATAATTTTTCTATTTTACAAAAATAGTTATATTTTTGTACTTTCCCATTAATCATTATTTTACTTTCAAAATTTAAACATAGATATTGTAATGTTTTTTGTTTTAAGTAATAGATATTGTTATGTAATTTATAATTAAAATGTAAATAAAAATGACAAGCGAATTATGGTCCAATAATTGACATTTCTCATTCTTTTTACCAAATATATATAAATAAAAAAGGTATACTTTGGTGAGAAATAAGAGAATCTGATTAGATAAGTTTGATGGTTAACTTAATAATTAACCCATACCATCAGTTTGAAAAATTAATTTAACGTGTGATTGATAAACTAATTTGGCGCTTAATCTTCATTAGTATTAAATTTAGTTAGCAAACTGACATTGAAGAGTGTTTGATAAACTAATTTAACACTAAATCTTAATTAATTAAAGTACTTATTTAGTTAAAAATATTTGATAACTCAATTAATTTATAATTTAATGAGTTAAGAGTTTGTTTTAAAATTAAATATTAATAATTAAATATGTGTGGTAACAATTCAAAATTTTAATATATTGAGTGGGTCTGAAATATAAATATAATTGTTGAAAAATTATATAGTAATCTTATATATCACCATTTTGTAGTGTAATTATCCCAAAATAGAAAAGCAAATTTTAAGAGGGGCGCGTTTAATGTGCAGTTTTTTTTTTTTTTTTGGGACGTGCATCTTTTATTTTTATTTTTCTTCTGTGCGGCCGTGGATTTTTCTTGGTTCTTTAGTTCTTTATCCCCGGAGGCACTTATTCTTCTTCTTTTTTCGTGATATTTTTTTCCATTGTTTTTTCTTTTCAAATAATTGAGTTTTTTTTAATATTTTTAGTTTTATAAAAATTTATCAAAAATATTTTATTATTATTATTTTATTTATATTATAATTAAATAAATTTTAAAAATTATAATTGATTTAAAATATGAGATTATATTGAAAAGTTATATATAAGATTTTATATGAATCATGTTTTGTTTGATTTGAAATTATATTGGAATCATTTTTATTAATATGTCATTTATTTTAATTAATATTTAATTTTTATGCTTAAAAAAATTTAAGTTTTAAAATAAAAGACAATGCTATCACTTGAACTCAATACTACACATGCATTTTTTTATTCACATTTTTACCTTTTTCTTTAAATAATATTTATTTTATCATCTCTTTTTAAAATTCTAATCACTTAATAAATAAAAATAGATTCATAAAATGAATTTTTATATTTTACAAAATTTTCAGATAGTATTTTCCATTACTAATTTTTAAGTTAAAAATGATAAATGCAATTGAAATTTATTATAAATTATTAAAAATATTTTTACTTTAAAAAATTTTAAATATAAAAATCCATATTTTAAAAACTATACTCCATATAATAAAAATCATTTTCTATTATAATTTTATGTATTTAACTTCTTCTGAAACATATAAACTAATTTAAATTAATATTCAAATATATTTAATTCTATAAACTTACTCCAAACTTTAAATCTTAAACATATTTTCATATTTAAAATTTCAATTTCACACCTCAAATAAGATTTTTCTCTCAAAGAGACCAAATAGAACGACCATGCAACTGAGTCATTGCGTATAGAATGACTAGCCGGCGGCAGCCAGCTTCAAAGCCGAGCCGATGGAAGAACAAGAAGTGGGTAACGGATGCACACGTGTCGGTTGAACAGTGTCGGATCTTATCCTGACAATGCCCCCGGAAAAATAACCGTAAGAAAATATAGTACTCGAAAAAGATAAGAAGGAAACTGAGGTGGCTCTCTGTATGTTCATTCTGTAACTGCCGAAAAAAATAATTAAAATAAAACAGGTACACTGTTTTCAAAATTTCCAACCCATACGTTTTCTCTTTCCCTCCAAAATAAAAATAAAACTTCCCTCTAAATTTTATTTTTTTAAAAATCCATACAATATTCGCAAATTTATATATATAATTACAAATTTTATATTATTATTATTATTAATATGATTATATATATAATGTTATCGCATTTACAGCTTCCCTCTACTATCAAATGTACAATTTTCAAAACATTCTTTTTTAATTTTTATATCTTATATCGATTTAATTATAATTTATTTTAAAAAATGCTTAAATTTTACGTTACTTAATCGGTACATGGATGGATGTGCATATGACGTGTATATATACACAATAATAATTCGGTTATAAAAAATTATATTTTCAAATTTAATTAGAATAGTATATTCAATTTTTTTAATATCAAATTAGTAATTTTAAAAATTTTTTTGTTAAGTATGAATATATTATAATAAACATTCTTATACCTTATATAATATTTATTTAAATAATTTTCTTAATTGCTTCAAAAAATAATTTTCTTAATTTAAGGAAGGAGTGGTAAGTACGTAGGTAAGGGAATGGGAAATTTTTATGCATAAATTTGAAATTTGATTTGGAGTCCGCTCATTCCCCGAGGCAGCTGGAGCGCACAATTACAGAGTTTTAGTGAGAGAAAGAGAGAGAGAGAGAGAGAGAGAGAGAGAGAGAGAGAGAGAGAGAGAGAAACTAAAAAAAAAGGGAAATTGGAGAAAAGGTAAAAAAGGCCCGCCTTCTGGCTTGCCTTTCAAAAGATTGATTATATTTAGGATTCAAAAGGAAAGAGGAGGTGGGCTTCCATGGGCCCACTCCCCACATGCTCTGCATTTATTTATTTTATTTATTTTTTAAAATTCTCTGCATTTATTATTTTTCTTTATTTCTCTCTTTCATTTCATATTCCTCTCCTACTACGCTTATGTAAGAATTTTTGACCAAATAAATCCACAAAATAAATTTATGGATAAAAAAATAAAAAATTTAGAAGATGTGACCTAAAAGAGGTCTTTCGAATTTTGAAAATCTGAAATGAGATGAATCGGATTTTAAAAATTCGAATTCATCCACTTTCAAATTTTCAAAATCCAAAATATCAATAACTCTAATTAAATTTAAAATTAATTAAAAATTAATAAGGGAGATTAATTAGATTAATTAAATTTAGATTTCAAAAATCCAAAATCATTATAATTCGGATTTTTTAAATCTGAATTTATGAAAAGAATAATGAAATTAAAATTTAAGCTCTTTTTTTCACAAAGACAACTAGCACCACATCTCAGAACAACTAGCATCATGTCAAAAACAACTAGCACCACATCCAAAAACGTCTACATTCATGCGTGTGAATTTAAGCTATTTTTTTCATAAAGACAACTAGCACAACGTCTCAAAACAACTAGCACCACGTCAAAAACAACTAGCACTACGTCCAGAAACTTCTTCATCCATGCGTGTGAATTTAAACTGATTTTTTTCACAAAGACAATCTACCACGTCTCAGAACAACTAGCACCACGTCCAGAAACGTCTACATCCATACGTGTGAATTCAAACTGATTTTTTTCACAAAAACAGTCAACCACGTCTCAGAACAACTAGCACCACGTCTAAAAATAACTAGCACCACGTCCATAAATGTCTACATTCATGCATGTGAATTTAAGCTATTTTTTTCACAAAAACAACTAGCATCACGTCTCAGAACAACTAGAACCACGTCAAAAACAACTAGCACCACGTCCAGAAACGTCTTCATCCATGCGTGTGAATTTAAATTGATTTTTTTTTACAAAGACAGTCCACCACATCTCAGAACAACTAGCACCACGTCCAGAAACGTCTACATCCATACGTGTGAATTTAAACTGATTTTTGTCACAAAAATAGTCCACCACGTCTCAGAACAACTATCGGTTTATATTGTTGATTTGAGGTCCGGTTGGTCAAAAATGAAAAATCCGGTGACAGAGAATAAAAGTGGCCGGAGTTAGGAGTTGGGAAGGAGAAGAAAGGACAAGAAAGAAGAAGAAAAAAAAGTGTTGGGGTATAAGTAATCCGGGTAGAATTCGGATTTTCAAAATCCGAAATCCGAATTCTACCCACATTCGGATTTGCAAAATCCAAATTAGGGTAATTCGGAATTTGCAAATCCGAATGAGCGGCCGCCAAAAAATAATTCCGGTTTCGGATTTTCAAAATTCGAAGATTTTCTTTTTTTTTTCTTTGAAAATATATATTTAATTCAGATTTCACAAATCCGAATTACTTAATTAATTCGGATTTGTGAAATCGAAATTAATTCAATTCGGATAATGAAAATCCGAATTAAATTAAATTCGGATTTTGAATATCTGAATTTAATTATAACAAAAAAAATAATTACGAGACACCAAAACGAACTTCAAAATCGTAATTCTACCTATTCCATATACCAAAACATCAATAACTCATCCAAACACCAATGCGAACTTCAAAATCACAATTCTACCTATTTCATATACCAAAACATTAATAACTTATCCAAACACCAACACAAACTTCAAAATCATAATTCTACCTATTTCATATACGAAAACATACATCAAATAATGTCATCAGCGTCATATAGTCTACCAAGTCTTGTTCGATCTGCTCTGGGATGCGAGACGGGACACATTCTGACTCCATGTGATCTACTTCCACACCTCGTGCATTCACCTCGACGTTGTCTTCCACGGCGATCCATTTGCATTGTGAATCTCCGCTTCTGTCTCTTTCCAGGCAGTGCATTGTGAACGATGAGCCTTCATAGTCGATATTCAACATGGATGTAGACGTTTCTGGACGTGGTGCTAGTTGTTCTGAGACGTGGTGGATTGTCTTTGTGAAAAAAATCAGTTTAAATTCTCACGCATGGATGTATACGTTTTTAGACGTGGTTCTAGTTGTTTTGAGACGTGGTGGACTGTCTTTGTGAAAAAAATTAGTTTAAATTCACATGAATGGATGTAGACATTTCTGGATGTGGTGCTAATTGTTTTTTACGTGGTGCTAGTTATTCTGAGACGTGGTGGACTGTCTTTGTGAAAAAAAATCAGTTTAAATTCACACGCATGGATGTAGACGTTTCTGGACGTGATGCTTGTTGTTTTTGGAAGTGGTGCTAGTTGTTCTGAGACGTGATGGACTGTATTTGTGAAAAAAATATCAGTTTAAATTTACACGCATAGATGTAGACTTTTCTGGGCTTGGTGCTAGTTGTTTTTGACGTGGTGCTAGTTGTTCTAAGACGTGGTGGACTGTCTTTGTGAAAAAAATCAGTTTAAATTTACACGCATGGATGTAGACGTTTCTGGACTTGGTGCTAGTAGTTTTTGACTTGATGGTAGTTGTTCTGAGACGTGGTGGGTTATCTTTGTGAAAAAAAATAGCTTAAATTCACATGAATGGATGTAGACGTTTCTGGACGTGATGCTAGTTTTTTTTGACGTGGTGCTAGTTATTTTGGGACATGGTGCTAGTTGTTCTGAGACGTGATGGACTGTCTTTGTGAAAAAAAATCAGTTTAAATTCACACTCATGGATGTAGACGTTTCTGGATGTGGTGCTAGTTATTTTTGACGTGGTGCTAGTTGTTCTGAGACGTGGTGGATTGTGTTTGTAAAAAAATCAATTTAAATTCACACACATGTATGTAAACGTTTCTGGACTTTGTGCTAGTTGTTTTTGACGTGCTAGTTGTTCCGAGACGTAGAGGGTTGTCTTTGTGAAAAAAAATAGCTTAAATTCACATGAATGAATGTAGACGTTTCTGGACGTGGTGCTAGTTGTTTTTGACGTGGTGCTAGTTATTCTGAGACGTGGTGGACTGTCTTTGTGAAAAAATCAGTTTAAATTCACACGCATGGATGTAGACGTTTCTGGACGTAGTGCTAGTTATTTTTGGACGTGGTGCTAGTTGTTTTGAGACATGGTGGACTGTCTTTATGAAAAAAATCAGTTTAAATTCACACACATGGATGTAGACGTTTCTGGACGTGGTGATAGTTGTTTTTTGACGTGGTGCTAGTTGTTCTGAGACGTGGTGGACTGATTTGGATTTTCAAAATCCGATTTGTCCCTCAATTTTTTTAATACTTTCTGCCGTTAAAATTAACAAATTAAATTACAAAATCCGATTTGGATTAAGAAATCGGATTTGTGAAATCCGAATCTCTAATTGATTAAGAGACTCGGATTTCACAAATCCGAGAGGCCTAAAAATGGTCAACACTTTTCAAATTCTAAATATTTCCGTTCACACTCCCAAATTTTATATTAATTTGGTCTGGGCCCCCTTATGTAAGGCTCCCTCCCAAATTAATAATTCATTATTTATTCCATTTCGTATTTAAAAAACCTTTTATTAAATTCTCCTAAATTTATATAAATAAATTTATGAGTTTAGGAGTTGGGTATGAATTTATAAAAAAAGTAGGGTGTAAATGCAATAATAATAGAAAGATGGACGGACTAAATTTTAATTAAATATTTTATTTAATATCTAATAATAGAGCACCCATTGATTGAGTGTCGAGTGTAGAGTTTATGAGGCTTAGCTAGCCAACCCATTTCTCATCTACTAAAACTACCAAAAAAAACACCTAAGAAATGAAGTACACTAGCTACCAATTAGTAATTTAGTAGATAATTTTATTCGTCCCAAAATAAATTATACTTATAAAGTGAGTTGTAATATTTATTATTCATGTTTTGTTAGTTATCGCTCAATTGAATGGTTTTACCCTTGACATATTGAAAAAGAAATTCAATTGTTGACGTAATGATCTTTTTGTTAGTGACCGAAATTCCATCTAAATGGGAAACCAGAATTCCTTTTGGTCGTTTAAGGGGAGACCAAAATTCCTCTTCGATCGGGAGATCGAAACTTTTTTTTTGGTTGAGTCGGTTTGATTGTCCAAAAATATGACCGAAAGATTTTTTTGGGACGTTGAATTTTTTTTTTTTAATTTTTGATATAACAAGTGAAATTTGTGGTTTGTGTTAGTTTGAATGACTGAAAAAAAAAGTTTGGTTGAATTCAAAAAGAGAATGTGATCTGCAGCGATAGATCACGGTTGACAGCAAGGGCAACGACCCTCTTGTGGTTGAATGGTATAACCATGCCATTCGAGCGCGAGGGTAGTGACACGACCAAGTAGCGATTTCTCACGATCGAATAGTGAAAATCATGCCATTCTACTGTGACCGGCCAAATTACTATTGAAGAAAGAAAAGTCCGACGAATCTCTAATGATTGAACTCTTCAGATCTAAATTCTTCTCTTCGATCAAATTCTTTTCATAATTTTTAGCAAAAATGTCATCAATGTGGCGATAAAACTGCTACGTTTTTCGACTTCTTTGATGTTGTAGCATACTTGTCTTCTGATGGATGGAGTAGGATCGAGGGAGTATTTTACATGGAGGGAATACGAACGAAGAGAGTAGGGTGACAGGGAGCTCGTACGAATGAGGGAGTATTGCAGAGGGAGAGACAAAGAAAAAGGGAGTTGGGTGAAAATTTTATAAAGTAGAATGTTATTTTAATAATTAGGGCGCGATAGTTAGGAAACATACAATATTTAGTAATTCAATTACAAATATGATTTGTTATCAACAAAAAGAAAATTATATATTTCCTATTTTGCATTGGTTCTAATACTAATCTAGTGGCTATTGGCTGTTGGGCATCAATTTCACCGATTTTGCCTAATAAGTGACTACGGAAAGCAGAATACACTACCAACCATGCTTCCTCCTGACGGGCAATGTCAGGAATGAAAAAACACTCATAATTCTGATGCAACAATTGTTCAAGAAAAGTAAAAAACAAGAGCAACAATTATTGGCCCAATCATAAAATAAATTCGGATGAAGACTGACAACGATGTAGTGAAATGCTTTCCTTACTTTTTTAAAAAAGGAATTATTATTTCCTGCCCTCCTTTTATTTTATTTTAGTAGTTCAACTTTTATTTTTTTATAATTACCATTTTTCGATTTGTATATATTATTCTTGTGTATGGACAATACTAATTTTCTCTGTATCGTTCCAATCCGTAGCGGAGTCAAGCGATAAGGTCTATTAGGACAATAAATTTAATATATAATTTTTTTTACTAAATATTAACTAATAAAATTTTATAAAAATTCTTTATGACTATTCATATTTTGAAAACAACATTCAATTGATTTTATGAAAGTAGAATAATTAATAAATGAAAAATTCTACAAAAAGATTATGTGGTACGATAATTAATAGATGAAAAATTTATAAAAATTAAAGACAAGCGATAAGGAAAAAAAAAACAAAGAAAAATGAACTTAGAAAAAAAGAGATAAATTCAAAAGTTCGACATCGGTCGGATTTATTTATTTCTCGAACAACCCACGATCACACGGGGTAAAAATCAGACGATCGCTCCTTCTAACTGTGCACTTTGTCGGATGAGGTTGATTATCCATCCTATTCCCACTAAAACGTTCAAAATTGAAACAAAATGTGATTGGGAAGAAGAGAGGGAGAAAGAAGAAAAAAATATTTTTGGTTAAAAGAGGGGTAACATAATTCAGAAAGGGTGAGTTGGTTACAAAAATAAAAAATTAGTCCTTTTCTATTTTAAAATATAAGTCGTTTTTACTATTTAGAGATCGATTAAAATAGAAGTCATTTATCTACTTTTAAAAAAATAATTTATTATTTTTACTCTATTACTCTTATTTAATTTACAATTTTATTGAGATTATTTTTATTATGCACGATTTCAAGCTATAGCATCATTATCAAAAATATATATTAAATAAGGAGAATAACAAGATTTATAATTAAAATTTATAAAAATATGCAATTAATTATTGCTATGTGTGTTTGGTCAACGATTACTTATATTTTGAGAGAGAGAGAGAGAGAGAGAGAGAGGGGGGGGGAGAGGGAGGGAGTGATAAGTTTAAGAAATTGTAAGTTGAAAACATACCTAAATAAAAACCATTATTAATCCTCCTTAACTTAAGGGGAAAAAGAAAATCTGAAATGATGACTACTATCACAGAATCATTGCCAATCATATTATAGTCTTTTCACCTGACATTAAACTTAGAAATGCCCTCTTCTGCATGAGCAAGTCATGCAAAATCTCTATTTTGAGCGGAACAAATGGTAAAAAGATTGAGATATTGGGTATTCTGGGATGATGTTTGCAAATGAAAAACTGGGCTGCTATTTGTAGCACAAAAAAATTGATGAAAGGCCTAAAATGCCCTTAAAAACAGAAAATGTGAAATTTTCATGAAAAATCGCGTGTAATTTGCGATTTCAGAACAAAAAATCAGACCCAATATGCAATTTTACAGCGAAAAATCGGACCCAATATCTAATTTTTGGGGGGAAAATCGCATAAGTGGGGCGATTTTTCGCTCCACTTTCGCACTTTGCATCCGATTTTTCACTGAAAAATTGGAAAGTATGTGCGATTTTTTCCTATTTGTAAGTTTATATAATTGTTTTGCAAACCTTATAAAATCAAACTTCATTTCAGATTTTCTAAGCAAAAATCTTTCAGAGTTACCGAAAAGAGCATAAGTGGAGAGATTTTTGTTTAGAAAATCTGAAATGAAGTTTGATTTTGTATGGTTTGCAAGACAATTATATAAACTTACAAATAGGAAAAAATCGCACCTACTTTCCAATTTTACAGCGAAAAATCGGATGCAAAGTGCGAAATTGGGGCGAAAAATCGCCCCACTTATGCGATTTTTTGCCCCACTTTCGCACTTTGCATCCGATTTTTCGCTGTAAAATTGCATAATGGGTCCGATTTTTTGTTCTGCAATCGCAAATTACACGCGATTTTTCATGAAAATTTCACATTTTCTGTTTTTAAGGGCATTTTAGGCATTTTATCAATTTTTTTGTGCTACAAATAGCAAATTTGTGCTACAAATAGTAAGATCCAATGAAAAATTTACAGGGTGGTTCGTTTGTGGGCATGGGAAAAATGACAGAAATGAATTACGCATTACTAGGAAAATTGGACTGCAAGATGGTTGTATAAGAACCAAGTTCATTGTTCAGAAATGTACAGAAACAGAGTATCATTTTTCTGAAGCATCAATGGAGGAGCATCATTGTTCTGAAGCTTCAATGGAAGGACAGCGGTATAATACA
The DNA here is from genome assembly GCA_030378225.1 of Knoxia roxburghii. Lineage (NCBI taxonomy): Eukaryota > Viridiplantae > Streptophyta > Magnoliopsida > Gentianales > Rubiaceae > Knoxia > Knoxia roxburghii. Next base: position 5,913,926 of record CM059423.1, read on the forward strand.
AGTGCAACTCAACCTACTCCTAGGGCGGCTATACGGTAATGAGGGACGACGTCCGCCTCCCAAAACGGTCAGAATGTTTTTTAGTAAGGTTATTTCCGTCGATTTTTACCCTCCATGCCATTGCAATTCCGGGTCCCAAAAATTTAAATTTTGCATCCTACCTTGCCTACACCTCCAAGTGAAGCATGGTTTTATGAGCAATGATATTGCTACATGTGTCTTTTCATTAGTTTCATCTCTGGATGCTGAAACAGGAACAAAGTTTGAATCTTCCTAGTATAATTGTCCGGATTGATTGCCCGAATTTGGCACATGCCATTTTACATCCCTGTTCATCCCATTTTCTTTAATTATAGTATATTTCCAAAAGGTTGGGAAGAAACAGAAAAATCTCGATCTTGGCTGACAGCCCAAGTTCTGGGGAAGCTTCAAACATTCTGCATACCCGTGATAACTACAAATAAATTATTTGAAAGGACAGTAGCGCGAGTGGGATCTACTTGAAAAATTATACACAGCGCCCCAATTCCCAGAATAAATTATGAAATATATCTGCTGTCTTCGTTATTTTTCATGCACCAAAGATTAAACTAATAAAAATATAGAATAATATCCAGTCTCCAGAAAAAAAGATAATTTTTATGGCAAGTTTGTTATATTAATATAATTTAACGAAATTCTCTGTTATAATTTTCTTTTTTTAAAAAAAAATAAAATTATAATAAAAGAAACAAAATGAGAACGTTTTGGAAGAAAAAGCTTTCTCCATTTTACTGAAATGCAGCAAAACTACACCATATAGTCTATTAGCAAGAACGAAGTTAAAAGTTTCCTACATGAAAAGGTTGAGACTGAAGGTTTAAGTATAACAGGACAAATCGACAAGTATGCTTCCAGGAAGTTTCATTGACTACTGGCACTAAAAGGACAAACAAGAGGAGAGAAATGGACAGGAAAATCAGTATGCTCTGGAATAGCCTCTAACTCCAGGTGACAAGGAACGACGGTCCCTTTGCCTCCCATGGTGACCATAATCGTCACCTCTCCTACCATACGGCGAGGAGGGCCTTCCTCGACGATCTCTATGATATGGGTCTCTATCATGGCGTCGATGAGGTGAGCGACTACGAGAACGTCTAGGCCCATATCCTGCATAGACAAAGTCGTCAACTATCCAAGTGCATACAAATATCTGCAAAACACGGTCAAACACACACAAGATGCTACCTCGTCGACCTCTAAGACCTTGGTATCGTCCAGGGGTTGGTGTTCGACCACGTTTCCTTTTAGCCTACAAAAACAATCGAACAACACAAGACTGCATCATCACCCGGCTCACTTTAAGCTAAGAAAACATTATCTACCATGGTTTCAAGCTTTTAGGTTATCGGGGGTTGAGAGAAATGCGGAAAAGAATCAGCCTAAAAATGATAACGTAAAACATAAAAAGAGCTACACAGCACATATATTATCACTTCCTGAAGAATCAAGCAATGCTTACCCATCCCAAATAAGTAAAGGGTTAAAATAAATAAAAGAGAACAAGCCTTCTTCTAAAAGTTTGCAGACGGCTTAATTGGAGTAACAGGTTCTTAAGCTCAGGAGCAAGACACAAACCTTTAATGATAAATGCAGACGTGAAAGAAAAAACTGAAGCAGCCAGTATCGTTTACTATATCAGAAACTGTTACTGATGATGTAAAGCAATTAAGGGCATACAACCCTCTGGAAAATAATCGAGTTGATTTGAAGAGTTTCAAGCGTCGATGGAGAGCGGATGGATGTCGTGATAAGGTTCAACGAGTTAGACTTTAGAGCTTAGAATTCGAATTCGATGGAGCTACACAGAGCAGACCTGCTGCCAAAAATTTACCAGGCAACACCTCTGAACATAAGCATAACTTATATCAAAACATTTCATTTCAGTCACATTGTAGGGGGAAAAGGAATCCCTTTGGATAGACAGATAGTACCTTCTCCACAGTGATTAATCGACCTTCCAGCACTGAACGATTGAGGTACTTGATACACCGGTCAGCATCCTCGTTTGTTTCCATAGTCACAAAAGCAAATCCACGAGATTCTTTAGTACGAGGATCCGTCACAAGATGGCACTCAGTAACCTAAAACCATTAGGAGTTATGAAACTAAATAAAGTTAAATAGATAAAAGATTGCAACTAATACAACTCATCTGGCGCCTTCTAGAAAAATATTCGGCAGCCCACTTCTAGATATGACCCCAAAAAAACACTAGAGTGATATTTACGTGGTACCTTCCCTTCTTTGTTAAAGAACTTCTCAAGGTCACCAGTATTCACCCTGGTAGACAGGCCAGTTACATAAAGGTTATTCCCAGGATTTGTAACGTCAACAGAATCACGGCTCCTGAGGCAATATTCTCCATATCATTCAATATACACAATGAGTTGCACATAAACTAGCCAGTAAGTCAGAAGAATGAAACTCAACATGATTAGTGTGAAACAATCAAATGCACATATATAAACAATGAGAATCACACACAATCACATGTGGCAATGGAGTAGAGAAATAACTACTCAGTGAACTAGATACCACACCTAGAACGACTCCTGTGGGGAGACCTAGATAATGATCTAGAGCGACGATCCCTATGCGGTGGCACAGGAGACCTAGATAATGATCTTGAGCGACGATCCCTATGCGGTGGCACTGGAGACCTAGATAATGATCTCGAGGGACGATCCCTATGAGGTGGCACAGGAGACCTAGATAATGATCTGGAGCGACGATCCCTATGCGGCGGCGACAAGGAGGCCTGTGGAGATGCAGACCTAGCAATGCAAATAACACAAAAGAAAATCAGAACAGGAACAAAAATCCACTAACAGAAAAAGCACACAATGGTGTATATCTGGCTAAGAGAATAACTCACCTTCCATCTCTTGAGGGTGACATCTGCACAAAGCAAAAACATTATGGGCTAAGAATTAAAATCTTACAAACCTAATAGAAGAGATTAAAACAAAAGCTTAAAAATCAGCCCCACAACAAAAATACACAGGAATATAACTTTTTGTTATGATCAAACTTTGGATTAAGCATTTACCACAAAAAGCAACGAGTATAGGAAAAAAAATCAAACATAGGCAATCCAATAAATGAACTCCAAAGTTCGAACTGAATTTCTCAATAATATGAAAACAAAAATTTATACAAGAAAAAAGGCCTGTGATTAATCCAGGGGTAAAAGCAAACAATAGGGCAAGAACACTTAAAAAAGCAGTTAAGAGAGGTTAAAACGAAAAAAAAAATATCATTTTTTGATTCGAGCAAACCTGCAGAAAGATATAAAATTTCGATTTCCCCTCACCAACAAAAGATCCCTTTTTTCTTGTTTTGTATTCTGGGTTTCGTTTGATTTCATTATGAGATTTATAGGCAGGAATAACCAAAAGAAGAACGCAAAGGCCAATAATTTTGAATAAATTAAACCAATTTCTGAAATTGGACGAAATAATTCAAAAGAGAAATATAAATTGCAGCTAACCTTGGAACTGAGAAAACGGGGAAAAAGGTCCTAGCGGAAGAGGGACGAAGACGAAGAGTTCTTCTCCAGTTATCAAATACTACCGAAGCGTGAATATGTGGCATGCCAAAAAGCCCAAACACGCTTTACTAGTTCCCCCAGTTCCTAACATTGCCCCGGGTATTGGAAGTGGGCTGGTGTTCTTTGCCCACAACCCAATACTCGATTCTATTTGTGGGCTTAGGATTCTCTGTGACATTTTATTGTGATACTTCTTGTGATAAACTTCAATTACTTTTTGTATATATTGTATTTCATGTTAATTTGTATACATAGGCAACATATAGTTTTAATAGATTATTTTTATTTTCATAACTTATTTTTTTCAGTATTATTTTATTTTTATATATTTTTGAAAATTTTGTAACAATAAAAATCATATTTAATAATTTAATATACTCTAACCCCCAAAAAAGTGAACCCGTCATGTTAAAAAAATATAAGAGTGTAAATAATTATAAATTACATAAAAATCAACCAGAAATATAATGTATACACAAAGTAATTGAAGTATGACATAAAAAGTGTCCCATAAAAGTGTCACAGAGGATCCTAAACCCTATTTGTCACACCATTTTTGCTATTTATTTGTGCTGCAAATAGCAATCGGACAAAACTGTAAAATAAAAAAATTAAATTAAATGAAATTAAAAAAATGGCACAGACTAAAAACTCAAAAAAAAAAAATCATTATTAGAAAAATAAAAACTCAGAAAAAAAGTTCTTTAAAAAAACTTAGGAAAAAGCACCCTATCGTTGATAAAATCTCATAAAAAAGTACTTCACCACTGAACGGAGAGCGTTTTTTATAAGCGTATCATAAAAAAGTACTTCACCACTGAACGTAGAGCACTTTTTATAAGTGTCTATTCCACGGAACAAGCTTATTTTCGTGAGATTTTTACTTATAAAAGCGTTAACTTCAAAAGAATTTTAAACTTTTTTTTAAAATTTTTATTATACATCTCGGACTAAAATTTCCTCGATCGAACTCATGAAAATGCGTCTGATTCTATACCTTCATTAGGCGTGTGGCCGTTTGGTCAAGCGCCTTAGGCGCTCTGACCTATAGCCCTATAGCCACTCACCTAATAAAGACATACCTAACCGGAAGTCGGCACATTTTTAAAGCGCCGACTTCTTTTGTTTTATTTTTTTTAATTATTAAAATTTTGTTATTATTTGAATATATTTATAATAATATATGATTATAATAAAGCTAATGTATATGATTAGTGATGAAATTTATATTAAATTTGGTGGAATTTTTAAATTTTTCAACACAAGCGTCCAAGGACTTTTTTTGGGACACAAATAGCAATACCTGAGTGAATATGAATGGAGCCTTGAGAGCTAGGCCACTATCCTGGCGGGCATATTCAAGAACTTTTGTATACGCAATCATTTTAAATAATATGTTAATTAATGTAATCATCCATGATTTATAAATAGTTTATTAGTAGTTTTTATAGCTAATGCATGTCTAAATTCTTAATCCATCCGAAGCTTTTCAAGTTGTTAAGCACAAACCTAAGTAGTTAAGGAAGTAGCAAGATATGCTTTCGGTTGTTTCAACAACTTAAACTGGAGCAAAGGAGCAAGAAGCCATGTAACAAATATAATGTAAGTTTGTAAATACATTTCTTTAAGCTTACTGTTGCTGAGGGCAAATGAAGTGAGCAAAAGAGATCATAAAGTCTTAGAACTGAACTTTACATGCATTGCATTCTTTTGAAATGACATTCATAATGAAGGAAAACATAATTGATGTTGAAAAATTTATATATATTCATACAGAAGAATGCAACTTGAGGAGAGGCTTGAAGCTCTACTTTTGGCCCTTTTTCAACAAAACACCAATCTTCTTCAGCATATTGCCATTTTTCTTCTTAGGCGAATCGTCCTCCATGTCTTCTGAATAAGGCAAGTTCAACTTCCCACCAATGGTATTGTATCCCATAGAACCTGTTCTCTCCACAAATTTCCCATTAGTTCCGGTTGAAAGCATTGCTGTGGCGGCCTCGGCTGCTTTCCTCCATTGGTCTGCCTGCACTTTTAGTCTCCTTAGTTCAGCTTCCATATCAGAGTTTGCAGCCTGAGCAGCATCCAGCTCCTCGGTAACCCTTGCTGCCTTTCGAGTACTTTTGTCTGCTTCTTCTGTCAGATGAGTGAGCTTCATTAGGGCTTCTTGCTCTGTGGCCCTGGCTGCTTCTACTAAAGCAACAGCTTCATCATTCAATCTGCTTCTTTCTAGCTCTCTATTCTTCATTTCCGACTTCAGCATTTCATTTTCTTCTGTAACACTGTGCAACTCGGTTTCCTTATCCATTAAATTAGCTTTCAGGTTCTCCAAGATTGATTCCAAATTCTCCCTTTGCAGGGACTGGTTTCTATCAATCATTAGAGTTAGTCCTCTATTCTCCTCTCCAACATTCTTGAATTGAGTTTCTGTAACCAGCAGTCTTTCCTTCAACTCTTCAACATCAGCACTCGCAACTTTTAACTTCTCCTCCAGTTCAGACTCTCTCTGGCACGATTCTGATTTTGTTTTCTCCACCAGTTCAAAAGCACTTCTAATCTGCAAAGTACTTTGAATGTACTCCTCTTGATACCTTCTTTCAGATGCCTCTAATGCAGCTCTTAATCTACCTACCTCATCCTTTACAGTGCAGAGCTCATTTTGTAGCTGTTTTGCTTCCTCGCTTTCAGCATTACTTGAAGCTAATGAATCCTTTGCACCTTTGTTGATATTAGCCTCAAGTTCTCCAACAAGTTCCTCCAAATAAACCACTCGCTGCTGCGATTCTTTTAACTCTTGGGCCAATGACTTATAACCCTCCAAAGCTTGGATACCTTCTGAACGAAGTGTGACCTCCATTGCCTTTGCAACCTCCAGCTGCATTTGAGCTGTACTTAGTTCGTCCATTGCACGATCTTCAGATTCCTTGCTCTCATTTAACTGAGCTTTCATCTTCTCTACCAACACAAGTGTTTCAGTGAGCTCCAGCCTTAGGTTTTGAACATCGGCATGGGCTGATTCAGCATGTCTTGCTTGTGCTGCCTCAGACTCAGCCAACCTTTCAAGCTGAAGTTTAAGCTTCTGAATTTCATTTATGGCAGAAGCCAGAGCAGCAGTGTCCATTTCGTGTTGTTTCTGGACTGCCTCCAGTTCTGACTGCCATGACCGATCTCGTTCCTGTGAGATCTTGCGCAACTCTTGTACTCGAGCTTCCTCAGATTCTGAAAGCTCCTGCAACTGCTTCTCGGACTCCTCAAATTTCAATGACATGGCTAAGAGTTGCTTTTTAGCCTCTTCTGCCTCATGTTGAGCCTTCTTCTTCAACGACTCGGATGAGCTCAGTTGTTCTTTTGCCTTCTTCAGTTCCTCTTGAAGATGGGCAAGCTGAGCTTCCAGTTCAGCAACCCTAGCAGGCCGTTTCTTCTGCGAAAGAGGCAACACAGTGACTGGCGTATACAGGATATCAAATCTTTAGAGACAGAAACAAAAGCTGAACAAATAATTGAAGGGGCACAAATATCATGCGCATGAAACCTAGGATGTATATGTAAAAGAATAAGTCATACAACTCTTATCTTCTAAAGAAACAATCCCAACAACTTAAAATAATCAAAATGCACAATGCGATCGAAACAACAGCAACCAACTTTCAGGGGCCGGTTTATCTTCATTTGGGACTAGATAACTAAATGAAATGGTGATTCTTAAGCACAAGATTTCTAGCTCGAACTTCCACATCCTGCATATGATAGTGGATATAATTCTAACGTAAGCATAGTGATCTGAATATTACACAGCCGACTCATAACAAACGCTTCAAGTGCTGAAGAATTTGAAATATATGAAAAATTGATAGACTGACATTGATTACCTCAGCTGCTGGGCTTCGCGGGGACCCACGATCAACAACCTTTGGACTTCTGTCTTTGGGCATTTTGCTTGTAGTGTTAGGTGATGAAAGCGATTCAGGCTCTGACCCGGGAGTCTTAAGCTTCCTTGTACGTGGCGTACCAGGGGATGTTTTCTGAGGCAGTTCTGAAGAACTAGTTCTGCTTCAGAGTTCACATAACAAAATTAGGATTAAAAAAACAAGAGGAATATGCAAAAAATGGTGTAAATAAATGATCAGTTTGCACAAAAGAAGTGAGTTACTGATCTCAGTGACTCGAAGATATTTATGAACATTATCAAGCACAGAAGTCAGTCTTTAGAGAAACATAATTTGAAAATCCCCCATCACTACCAACGAACATCTAAATGAAACTCAACAGCATCAATCGAAAACAGAAAGCACATTTTGATTGACTGAATCAGAAGAGTCTATAAACTTAAAGAACCGTTTCAGTTATGACCGGGAAATATATACTTGAGCTGGTTCCATACATTGGTAGGATAGTTGTTGAAAATCCAAGTAAACAACAGAAGCTAACGTTTCACGAAAATGCGTACAAAGAATCGAAAACTTAAAAGCAATTAGATCCCTTAATCAATGGGAGAGTACCTTGCTTTTGGTGCCTGCATACTGAGTTCCTTTAAAGCTGATGAAGAATATAGGGAAACAGAGGTGATGGTTCAAAGGCCCCCACCTGACCCACAGCACCTGGAACAGTTCACAGCAAGATCTTGGCTGAGAAAGAAGTTTTATATATGTAAACCAAAAAAAGGAAAAAAAAAAAAAAAAAAAAAAGGACAAGTAAATGGTTCTTCTCGTAGGATTGATTGCCAACCTCTAATGCACATTTCAAACAAAACCAAGCAAAAAAAAAAAAAAAAAAATGAACAACACCATCCCTTCAAAGAAACTCCAGGAAACAGCCTCCACTCCCACCAACCAAACCCCCAATCCAAGTTAGAACAAAATGGGGGCAGAAAGTAGCAAAGGAAGGGGGAAAAAACAAAAAAAAAGAATGATTATGTTAGCCATCTTCTCACTTAATTTTTTGGTTTACTTCATTCCTACTCCTGCTTAGACAATGAATAAAAGCATCACTCAAACATCATCATAAACATAAGAAAATTGAGACCCCCCCCCTGCAAACTCACATTTTTCATAGAAAACCAAAACAAAGTAATAACTGAATCACCAACCAACATGGGTTTTGACTAAATCAAATCAAACGTTAAGCAAAATCAAGGGTGAAAGGCTCAAACGATATAAACATGGATCAAAATAAAGAGAAAAACAAAACTCTAATATTACCCAAACAAACGTTTTCCAACAACAATCGACATCATATATACATAATTATTCTTTCAAAATGTCCCTCTTTTAGCTCTGAAATAAACCCAGAAAAAGAAGCAACCCACCTTTGAGAAAAACTGCTTGCTATCTACATTATAAGCAGTAAAGACAAACGTAGTCAAACTCAAACACGTTCGAAAATCATCAATTTCTACAAATGTTTATAAGAGTATAGCGTTTCTTTTCCCCCTTGTACTGGGATCTAAAGACATTAATAACATTTCCAACACCTTTGTTTACTTGACAAAATAAACAAATGACGACCAAGAAACCACTTGATTCACGTTGCACATGCATTTATTTTTAAGCATGTTAAAGCTTTAAAACTTGGAAACTGGTATATATCCTCCAAGTCCAAACTCCAAAGTTCCAATCTTTAAAGGTGAAAACAAGCAGCACGTGAGAAAACAGCGCCTCCCTGGAACCCCAAAATAGGATAAAGGATTAAAGAACAGGGAAAACTAATGCCAACTCGTGAGAATACCATAACCACAAACAAAATAGCAAGAATCATGATACCAGTAATAATCAGTGACAGATAAACAAAATGTAGGTGTATACTCACTCTAAATAATCTGGAAGACTGAAATTTCACTGGGGTTCTGCTTCACTTTCTGCAATGTGGAGTAAAAACACAATGCTACAAAGTTAAGTCGATCAGTTAAAAGGCTGAAGAAGAAATTGCAGAAGCAAAGAAAGAAACCCTACTCTGAAGTGTGTAATGTGGGCGCTAATAATGTAAAGTCAAATGTGGTTTGGAGAGAAAAGTGAAGAGCTCGAGAGTAGCATCAAAACAGAGACAATGGTGGCAGCTTGAGCAGTGCTGATATTATGCAATTCCCAAGTCATAAAAGAGAGACTAGAAGGGACCGGACCCTCTTCTCCTCTTTATCTTTGCTCTCTGACTTCTCCATGAAAATAAAAAATTTTAAAAATGGATAGTAGTACTTTTTTTTTTTTGGTTCATTTTGTCAGTGAAACTCCAATCCACGCTCCCGTGACACAATTTGCGGGATTAGTAAATGTTGGTCAAATAACTCTTTTGCTTTTTCTTTTTATTTTTATTTTTACTTTTTACATCAAGGGCAGTATAGGGAGTAACTATGTAATTCTTCGGGCGGTAAATGTTTGTGTTAGCAGTGGTGTACGATTTTTATTATTAAAAACTACATAAAAATGATCTCATTTATGATTGTGTATAATAATTATTAAAAAATATGTTAATATAATTGAAAGATATTTTTAATTTGTAAAAATAAATATATATAAATTATCAGCCATTTATACATACGTGTATATATACATAATAATTTGTGTGAGGGGAGAATAGAATTGCAATACAATTAAAAAATATTAAAAATTAGATAAGATATAAAAATAAAGATATAAGTTCAAGATATTTTTTAATAGAAAAAGTGGGAAAAAAAAATGGAAATTGGATAGTAAATGAGAGATTATAGAAACACCGCAAATTATATCTGAGCCCATTTTCACTATCATTTTTGAAACCACACATTAATCTACAATTCTACTATTACTATATAATCATAAGAAATTATATCATATATCTATTACTATATTTATAAATAAAGTAAGAACAACAAAAAAAATACTTACCTGTATTTCTACCATCATTATATCATGTACCACTGGTACATATACGTATTATTATATTTAGAAATAAAATGATGATAATTTATCACTAATGTGAACCTGGAGTTGTCATGGATCATGTTGATCTTTATCTTCCAATTGATGAAGTTTAAGATATTCACAAGTGGAAATCCAATCTAAATTGAGTCCAAATTGAAGATTTTATCATGTTAAAAGACATTTGGACCAATATATAGGTCAGGCTCTTCAAACAAGATTGAACAGATGTCACATGACATCAATACGCATGTTCAAAATTTAGAGCATGCCCAGTTACGAAATTCTTCAGGGAGAGCTTCAATTCATGCTTGTGGAGATAATAGGAAGGAGTAGACGAGAAAGGTCTGTCAACATAAGGGTCTTGTTAGTCTAATAGCTCAGCTTGTCAGCATCGTTAGTAGAAATACACGTAAGTATTTTTTTCCCCGTTTCTTTCAGATTTTACTATAGTTAGATAAATAGATGATGAATAGATGGATAAATAGAAGATATTATAAATGAAAAAAATGCAATTTTGGTCCAACATGTTTGGCCATTTCACTCTTTTGATCCAACATGTTTGGCCTCCGCAAAAAATATTCATTACGTTTACATTTTTAAACGATTTTGATTCATTAACCTGCTACAACATGTTTTTGTATTAGTTAAAACAAGTCAAAGGTAAAAATAGTCAATTTTTTTAAAAAATAAAACACTCAAAGTCTAAATTTATAAAAATATACATTTAACCTTTTTTTTTTCTCTCCTCACCGCCCCTCTTCCTCTTCCTTTCGTCTCTCCCTACCGCATGATTGTCTTTCCTGATATATATATATATATATGAACAGCATGAACACTACATCATCAATTGAAAATCTCTTAAATTAGGGAACTTTTATCATTGAAGCAGGTTATAATGTGGTTTTGCAGCCCAATACTGTGTGGAATATGAAAATTTTAAGGCATCTGTGCACAGCTGGGAATGCTTGGTGGGAGTTCCCCATGGAGAATCTTGAACATCGCCCAAATTTAGAGAATTTTAAAACTCTTTCCTGTGTAAAGTTTGTTTTTCTCCAATTGATTGAGGAGATAATGACAAAGTTTTCAAATCTTTGCAGACTTTAATATGAGGTCATTGGGCAACAGTCTTGGGAGCCTACGGAAGAACAACATCACTTAGTTCATTTCGGATATCCTCGGACGGGCTGCCATTGGTTCTTCCATATGTAACAAAACATATTCTATATGCATCTCTTGTGGACTTGCAGCATCTTCTGTAGTATAAAAGCATCAAATTTGTTGATATGATATCTTCTGTCATTTGGTATCTACTCTATTTTTTGTCTTTGTGATATGATTTCTTATATATTGTAATATGATTTTTTTAGTCCGTTGATATGATTTATTTTGTGTTGTGATATGATATATGTTATATGTTGATAAGATATCTTTTGTCTTGTGATATGATATCTTTTGTCTTTTGATATAATATCTGTTATATGCTGATATGATATCTTTTATTCTCTGATATCTATTCTATTTTTTGTCTTGTGATATGATTTCTGTTGTCTGCTGATATGATTTCTTTTATGTTGTGATATGATTTATAAAGTCTGCAGATATGACTACATGTTATGACCGTTTTTGTTGTATGATATGATTTTTTTTCTTGTGAAAAATATAAAAATATAAAAATAATAAAATAATAAAAATTATATATAATTTCATTTTTTTTTTTAAAATAATGAATTAAAAAAATATTGATTGAAAAAAAAAGTGAGAAAAAAAAAAAGAAATAATGGAGGATGTTAACTATTGGGCGAAGAATTTCTTTTTTTTTTTTTTTAATGAAGGGAGCCGCGAGTCAGAGTCAAAAAAAAAAAAAAAAAAACAGTCAGATTAGATTTGATTTCAATTTGAATTGAATTAGATCAAGGGTTCAATCCAAACCCTCTTATCCCTTCTCACCTTTATAGAATGAAACTTTTTTTTATACAACGTAACTCGAATTCAAGACTTATTGTCTTAAGCGGGGAGTACTTATCAGTGGGGTACAACCCTCTTGTCTTTATAGAATGATACTTGATAGGAATTTATGCATATAAATATATTTCGTAATATCAATACATAAATATTTAAACGGTTGAAAATAAATCTAAGAAAGTAATAATTGGCAAATAGGGTAATACTAGTAGATAGGATACGGAAATTTGGGCATGAGATGTGTCGTTATTGGATACCTTAACATTTAGCTCCACTAAGAGCATTCACAATAGTTTGCTCCCAAAATAGGTTAATAAATGGGCCCAAATGTGTTACATTAGCTTTCCATTAATCTCTCATTTTATTAATATTTTCTTTCCAATGGTTTTACACTACAATAGGTTAATAAATGAACCCACTATAATATTATATTTATTTCACTTATAATATAAATATTTATACACATGAAAAATAATATAACATAAAAAATATATAAATAATTATTTCATAAAATATTAATTAAAAATAAAAAAACCAAACCTGCATAAAAAAATTATAAAAAATACATAAATTACAATTGCTAGAACTTGAATATTAAACGTATTACATTAATTTTCACCGTTGTTACTTTCAAAACGTTCCCAAATATGTTGAACTAAATCCGATTGAAGTTGTTGATGCACCGCACGATCTCGTAGTTCTGTCAACCGTTGAACATAACGATGAAACTCTTGGGGGCACCTTGTATTGGCTCGTTCGTAGGATTTGCATCGTTCTCATCATTCCAATTTACTGTTGCATCCCCCTCATCTTTTATAATCATATTATGCAATATGATACATGCATACATTATATCCTTCAATTTTGATATGCCCCACGAGCGAGCTGATCCATGTATAATTCCCCACCGAGATGGGAGTACTCCAAATGCTCGTTCGACATCTTTTCATGCTGCTTCTTGCATTTGTTTAAACTTGCATCTTTTTGGATCTAGCGGACACGAGAAACTCTTCACAAAAGTTGCCCACTCGGGATATATGCCATCGGCTAAGAAATAAACTTTGTTGTACATCATGCCATTCACTGTAAATTGTACGGGGGAAGCGTACTCATGCAAAATGTCATTAAATACCAGAGACTGGTTGAGCACGTTGATGTCATTGTTAGACCCTGCAACACCAAAGTAAGCATGCAATATCCAGAGGTCAGCTGTTGCGACTGCTTCTAGTATGATTGTAGAGCAACCTTTATCGCCGCATGTAAATCGATCTTTCCATGCAACTGGGCAATTTTTCCACTGCCAATGCATGCAATCAATGCTCCCAAGCATGCCAGGAAAACCATGACGCTCTGTGTATAGATGTAACAAACGTTCGACATCCTCAGAATTTGACCTTCTTAAGTATCGCTCTCCGTAAAGTTCGTGAATGCATCGACAAAAGTTTGAAAACACTCTAAAGCAGTAATTTCACCAAACTTTATGTATTCGTCGCATAAATTGGCCGGCGATCCATAGGCTAACTGTCTAATAGCGGCTGTTGTTTTCTGAATAGGAGAAAGTCCCCTTTTTTATGCTGCATCAACCCTCAATTGAAAATATTCAAAATAATTTTCAAGGTCATGGACAATTCTCATGAATAGCTCCATTCTCATCCGAAATCTTCAACGAAAAATATTTGCAGGATATAGTTGATCGTCGGAGAAGTAATCGTTGAAAAGTCAAACATGTGCTTCGTAGCGATCTCTTTTGTAATGCTTTTGAGTATAAGATCTAGAACTCCCGGCTTCATTTAGACTCTTTTGAATCAACCACAACAGAATTTGGTCTTCACTGTCATCGTTGAGCTCCTCTTCGATCAATTCGTCCAATTCGTTGCTAATATCACTATCATTGGAAGATTGGGATATTTTGATGTGAGTATGGTGTTGTTTGCAGAAGAAGGAGTGCAAGGAAGAATATTTTATAGATATTATAAGAAATGAAAAATGTAGGATGAATGAGGTGATGATATATTTATAGAAGGAAAAAAACAAAATAATTTTGTTTTAAATAAAAGGAAGCAACCGTTGGCTCCTTCATTTATTATTATAATTTTATTTATTATTTTTTTAAAGGAAGGAGCCGTTAAACGGATTTTTTTTATAAAAATAATTTTTTTAAAAAAAGAAGGAGCTGTTTATTTATAAAATTTTATTTTTTTTTAAGGAAGGAGCCGTTTAATGGCTCTTTTTTTCAAATAAAAATAATTTTTTTTTAAAGGAACGGCTCCTTCTTTTTTTATATAAAATTTTATTATTTTTTTTTAAATGATAAAATAATTTTGTTTTAAATAAAAGGAATCCTTCATTTATTATTAAATCTTTATTTTTTTTAATGGGAAGGAGCCGCCTATTTTAAAGTGTTAATTTATTGTATGTGTTTATTTTTAATTAAATCATTTGTAACCACTATTTTAAAGTGTAAAATATAATATATAATACATGACCCAAATGAAAATTAATTTATAACATAAAATTTTTAAATAAAGAGTATATCAAATAAATAGTACATAAAAGTTTTAAATAAAGAGTACCTAAAATTTCAAATTAAACCATTAAATTACATGCAACTATATAGATAAAATTATATAAAGTCCTATTTTTTTGTCTTCATAATGTCTCTTATAAAGTTGCAAGTCATCTCTTGATCGGCTAGTGTAGCCTCATCTATCCCACTTTTATCTTTCATCAATATTCATACATTTTTGCTACATTTTTGGCGATGTTGGCTTGTGACACATTTGTGGTTTTAGTTTGTTTTGCTTCCAAGAAGGCCTGCACTTCGGGGGGGGGGGGGGGGGGGGAATTGCATTTGAAGAACTTTCACCCTTCTTTTATTTTCTTCTTTTCTTTGTAGCTTTTTGCCCCATTGGACGAATTTCTGGTTCACTAACATTGAGATCGATCATGTCATCCGTATGCCCCGAAGACACAAATCCTCCACTTTCGCTCGTCCTTGACTTCTTTGAATGGTGATGGGTGGTATGAACCCTTTTCCACTTCGGATCATCTTGCACCACCTTCCAAACATGCTCAAATTGAAATTGGTGGTTATTTTGATCATCATAAAGTTTCCGAGCAGCTTCTCTCAAATTTTCTTCATTCCACCAACTGCGATTTTCTGTACAAAACCTATTATAATGACCGTTAAATTCATTCACCTTTTTTGGACCCAAAACCAGTGTGATTTGCATTGCACGCGTCCCCTTTTTGTGCCACGAGTTCGATTTTCGTTGTAGTAGTCTGTGACTCTCTTCTAGAATGTCTTTTATCATTGGGAGTTGCCCACAATGCTATCATTTGATATTGTCGAAAAAGCTTTTGCAAGCACATTATCTTCTTCATGGCTCCACCTTGACCTTTTTCTCATCATTATCATCTTCACTATCACCGAGGCCAATACCTTCACTTTCGGGCTGCATTGAAAATGTCAGAATTTGAGAGGAAGAAATGGATGTTCCCAGAGTATGAGTTGTTGGATTGGAGCTGACATTCATGTTTTTGGGGATATAGGGAGAACCACGGGTTGGAGTAAAATAATTTGGAGTTGAAAATGATGGAACTTGAAATGGAAAATTTGGTGGTACATTTTGAAAAAATGGACTTGAATTTTGCAAATTTGGTGGTACATTTGAGAAAGGGTTGAAGAAATTGGGAGGATATGAATAATTTTGCATATTTGAAAAAAAATCATATGGATTATTGGGTGGTTGTGGTGTGGATGAAGAATTTCCTAAATTTGGAGAATTAGTTGAATTTCTCCAATTATTATTTTCATCCATAATAGAGAGTTTGAAGATTGAGATGGTAGAATTGTAGGAGATAAATATAAGATAATGAGAAAATATAAGATGAAAAGTGTGAGATAAATTTTAGAATTGATAGATATTTATAGAACAAAATAAATAAAGAAAATAAAAGCCTTGGCTATAAAATTTAAAAGACAAAAAAAAAATTAATTAAGCCAGCAGCTGCTATTTTGGCTGGATCAAATTTTTTTCCAAAAAAATAAAAAGATTAATAAGCTGACATGATGGGCATGTGGAGCCACCATGTCATATTTTACATGGTTGCGTGTAGAAAGTTTTTCCTCCATCCAGTGGTTATAAACGGTTAGTGGGTGAGGTCCCTCAACCCATTAACCCCAAAATTTTATCACTACAGTTGCTCTAATGAATCATCATTAAATTATCTACTGTTCTGTTATGTTTGGAAGGATTAGCCTCTCTTACTAATATTAATAATGGCTTCAGTTTTTTGTGCATTAATTTAACAACTAACTAACTAACAGAAATACACATCAACAAAATTTTTTTAATTTATTACATATTTTCTTGTAGGTGTTTTCTTTTCATTTTCCTATGGTTAACAGTTGACTGCCAGCTCAGTCGAAAGGGTCATGTAAGTTGAGGTGGTTGAAGTTAATTGGGGCAGTCTTGTAATTAACTAATTAATAGATTCTTGGGCAACTTTGCTTTTGACTACTGTTTGATCAGTCGTAAGTTTTGTTCCTTCCTCCTTTTGTACTTTTGTAGTTGTGGATTTGGTTTTGTTTCTATGTTGTTTGATGTATAGTAGGTAAAATGGGCGTGTAACCATGGTTCACGTGCTTTAGTGGCACGCGCTCCATGGTTCGCCCACCCAAAATGGGTGTGTATGCCATTTTTTGTTGCGGAAACTAAATAAAAGCAACAAAAACATATCGAAAACTTACTATTTTTGCGTGAATCTTGAACTAGTGCTTCTCCTCGATTTAGATCTACGAGCGTTATAAGGTTTTTTCAAGTTTTTCGAATGTTTTGAGGTTGTACGAAGATTGCTTTAAGGTTTTTTTGAGTGTTTGAATTTTTATAGTTTTTTTTGGATCAAGGGCGAATGTGAAAATTTACTATTTTTTTAGCTGCAAATAGTAATTTTGAGTTACAAATAATAAGATAAAAAAAAAATCTCCATCTCACAACTCATATTATCTACCACCACCATGGCACGGGAAAAGTTCACACTGTATAAAAGCTTTGGATAAAAGTTCAAACACCAAACTCACACTTCCTCTCACTCACTCTCTCTCAACAACCCCAAATTCAAATCCTTCAGAACCAAAATTGCAAAGAAAAAAACGATATGCCTCCATTTCGCCCACCCCTGTTCACAGCTGCCAGCGGTAGCGCTAAATATCCTAGTCATAGCTAGCCACATCACTATCCGCAGACAAAAACTATAAAAAACCACATCACCGGACTTCCTCTCCCGATCTCCCTCTCTCGCGTCAACTCTGGTTCTCGGTCGAGCCATGTTTGGTTAAGAATTCTAGCTTGGGTGGTTCAGGAAATCATTTGGGCTCGCTTCAAGTTCTCCTAGGTAATCTCTCATTTTTAATTTTAAAATCCCAATATCATGTGTTTTAGAAATCTCTGATGATTAAGGGATATTATAATATCCTGTTTGATTATTTGTGTTTTTTTTCCAGTTATATACTATATATATTTAAACTAAATAGCTCACTTCCGTGAAAGATTTACCTGTAAATACCCTATCAAAGTTAAAACTTATAAAACATAGAGGATATCTATGAAACAAACCACAAATCTTATCAACCAAACTAGACAAATCCTCTCAATTAAACCAGACAAACTAGACTGTTACTCCTGGACTCTTACTCTAAAGCCTCAAACACTTACTCTGCATATCTAGGATCGTCTGGAACTTGCTCCGCATGTCCTGGATCTTCTGGAACTTGCTCAGCATGTCCTTGATCCTCTGGAAGCTTTTGTAAGCCATATATCATATGACCATAGCGTTCCAGCAGTTCTTTTGCTCCATCTATAGAATGTAACCCTGCAATTTTGTCTAAGAAACCAATGAAACATTGCATGGTCAGTAGGGCGTCTGACCCAGCTTGGTGTCCCCCATACCATTCTTTGTACATTTAAACTTTCCGCCACCCTTCTGAGTGAAACATTATATGTTGGTTTGAATACTAAAAGCTTTACTTGTATGAAAACTATTTCCCGGTTTATATATCGATTGAATGTTTTAGTTAAATTGTTTTATATTTTTACATATGTCGTCCTCTTATATTATATGACTAGATGATGAGGTGTCTGGTGTGACACAGTTAATCTCATCATTGGTTAAAATTATGATATATAAATAAGGCTCGTAAATGAGACAGTTTTCGACACACTGTCGGTTTACGTTATTATATGATTCTAAAGTTAGTTTGTCTAAACTAATTGAGTCATATAGATATTCCCGGGGCATATTGAGCATGACCGATTAGGATTGAATTAACTTATATTGTTCTTTAGTAGTTAATTCAAACCTTGTATTCTATCTCTTAATCCTTAGACTAGAACATGCATGAGGATTAAGCATAGTATACTTTAGTCTGCCAAAGGATGCGGTCACTTGAGGCCTATATTCTCGGCAGGTTGGGTGCGCGTGTTTGATTGCTTAGTGTGCTGTTGCTTGTCGAAAGGAAACCATGTACCGGTGCGTCCGGGGTGATGGTGCTCTCAAGATGAGCTCGTAAAGTTTATTATACTAAACCCTACTTGTGGACTTATGTCCGTTATAGTAAAAAGGTCGAGTGATACTATTCTCGGATGAGAAGAAGTCGATTAATTAATTTATCAGTAAATTAATAAATTGACGAGTACTATATCTTTGACGTGGGGAGATTAAAGAATAATTAAATAAGTGGTTCCGGAAGTAATTTTGGTTCGAGCTGTAATTCCATAATTAATCCGTTAGTGGTACGATTAATTATGTGTTGGGTTAATTGACAAAGTGGATTTAATTATTTAATTAATTATCCTTGGGTCAATTAGTATTAGGAAATCTAGTTGAGATTTGGAAACTAATAAAATCTATGCCCAACAAGAAGGTCTAACTCAAGCCCACTTAAGGTCTCTCTTGTAGCTCTATATATAAAGACACAAGAGTCAGCAATCAAGACACATAATTCATAATACAACTCATAGAGTGAGAAAGCTAGAGAGAGAAAGAGAAGAGAGCTTACCTTCTTTGCATGTGATCTCCAGCGGCCGCAACTGCGAGCGGATTAGCAACGGTGGGTGGCAAGTCACCAGCAACAGCGGTCAGCAATTTTTGGTCAAGCGGGTGGCGCACGAAGTCGGTGGCGGTGCAGCTTTTTCTCGGGTGAATTTTTCTGCGGTGTCTTCTGTTGGTGCTAATTCAATTGTTCGGTAGATCGTTGCCCACACAACGTCCAAACTAGTCTCAGAGTCATACAAGAGAAATCTTTAAGATCACGCTTCAAAGGTCAAATCTTTTCCTTCCGTTTTAATTAGATTTATTTTATATGCGTGACAAATCGAATAAGGTAAACCAAGATCCGGTACAATGGCATTTCAAAAGGGTTTGAATCGGATTGCACTAGTGTTTGGGTTAATGAGAAAGTTTCTGATTCGAATTGCACGAAAGTGAAAATTTTCAATTGGGCCCGGACAGATAATTCCTTCATTATACCCCTCCTTACCACTCATCGTATCCTTCCAAAACGACCCCCAATGAGGGAACAACTTCTTAGAGATTACTTTTAAATTAAAGAGACAAAATCATAAATAAGTGTGAACAATGTTAAAGAAATCCTCCTTGTTTACCGGCAATTTGCGTCTACTAATAAGCTTCGTGAGAAAGCCTAAATCTGATGAAGCATGGAAGAATACCCATTGTTGATGACATAGTAAACGTACTATGTCAGAAGAATGAAGGGCCTCTTCAAGATCTACGGCTCTAATGCCATCCCTTTTTTGTTAAGGGAGATCTGTCCCACTTTTTTCCAAAGTCTTGATGGAAATAGGATTATAAACTTCTTCATCATGCTTAACTTCAATGTCACTGAAATTGAATTGCCATGTACAAGCTATTCCATCCTTATTAGCTATGGATATTCCAAGTTGAATCAGTTTCACATCATTTACATTCTCAATCATCCATTCATAATAATCATCAGGTTCAAGTAACATGTATTTTTTCATCGGGTCATAAATATATCTGGGATATTCAGTATCCACGGAAATGACCCATTCCTTTCCACCAGAGAATAGATGCGTCGAATCTCTTCCAACAAATTGTTGGCATTTACAATTCTAATTCTGAAAGCCATCACAAGTGTCAAATCAACCGGTAATGCAAGTAGCTCTACTGCCCGAAAAGCACCGCCAAACAGCATGATAATTCCTCTGAGAGTAATGGAGCAATTTGTTTAGGGATAGGTGTGTAGAGGAGAGAGAGAGAGAGAGAGAGAGAGAGAGAGAGAGAGAGAGAGAGAGAGAGAAGGATTGCCGCAGTTTTCTCAAATCAAAACCCTAAAATGATAAAGCTTTTCAGTTATATACTATATAATACATATAGTATATCTGTATTATAATGCAGTACATAACTACAATTATATATGTTAGAATAAATTCCAAAATTTTATATGTTTAAATACTGTACAGTAACATTCAAATGCAATACAGTAACCATAATTATAGTATTCAAATGCAGTACATAACTACAATTATAGTAATATAGTAAACTGAGCTCAAGTATAGTAGTTTTAGTACTACAGTAAACTAACCTCAAGTCGAGTTTTGATGAATGATCTTTCTAAACAACAATTATGATAGTACATTTATGTTTCAAAATTACATGAAAATAAAAGATGAAATCCCACATCATTGATCTAATTTTAAAAACTGTTTTTTAGTTATCAAGTTTTTTATTTTCACAAATTGGTCACTTAACCGTTAATTTTACTAATGATTATTTTGTAGGGATACTTTTGTACTTTCTCAACTTTTTCAATTTTCTGTCAATTTTTTTTGTCAATACCCTTAGAATTTTAATTCCTTTTTTCTTTCTTACTTTTAGAAACTTAATTTTTTATTTTCTTTTAAAAAATCAATTTTATTTTTATCTCAATTATTATTTTTAGAATAGTGAATTTTCATTTTATCTTTTTCGTGTTATTTTTACTTTTTTTTCACACCAATTATATTGTGAAAAAAAATAAAAAGAGGCAAATCAAAAAATAATATAATTGATGTGATGAAAAATTAAATTCAATATAATAGGAAAATGATAAAATGAAAAAAAAATTACTATTCTAAAAAAATAAGTATGACAAAAATAAAATTGATATTTTAAAGAAAATAAAAAAAATAAGTTTCTAAACACTTTCTAAACTAAGATAAGCAAAATCCAATTTTCACCGATTTTAAAATTTACTTTATATATTATTCGTCAATCATTTATGAGCATTTTATATAATAGTATATAGATTGATAAATAAAAAATAGATAGAGTATAGCAGATTATAGATTACTATTTTTATCGAAATAAAAAATATTTAATTGTTAACTTTTGGTGTTGTTTCATAATTAAAATTAAATATGTTACACTTTGATTAAATATATAAAATTATTTAAATACCGTAATTTATATTTTGATTGACAAAATAATGTAATTTATATTTTATGCATATTAATAAGGTTTAAATGCAATTTTAGTCCTTATAATAGGGATAGTTTCACTTTTGGTCCTTTTTAATTTTAGGAAAACACTTTTAATCCCCTAACTTTTTTTATTAGGAGTTTTGGTCATTTTGTACGAAAAAATTTAGAAGGTAACGGATTAATTCTTTTGATCGCTAGTCAAACTTAATTTTTTTCTTCAAAATGATTTGTACCATAATGTTTTCAATCCATTTTATGACTCGGTTCCTCATGAATATTCAACCCATTGAGATTGACTCATAATCCAAAATGACGGCCGAACCCCTAAATGGGTTGAACATTCATGAGAATTCGGATCATAAAATTTGTTGAAAACATCATGGTACAAATCATTTTGAAGAAAAAATTAGGTTTGACTAGCGATCAAATGAGTTAATCCGTTATCTTTTAAACTTTTTCGTAAAAAATGACCAAAACTCCTAATAAAAAAATTACAGGACTAAAAGTGTCCTGTAAAATTAAAAGGGATTAAAAGTGGAATCACCGAGCAAAATTGCATTTTAGCCTATTAATAAATATGCATAAATTTGTAGTTCCAAGGTCATCACATAAGAATGGCCTTGCAGGGATGCTGCAACATCCTTTCCTTGCGGCGGTTAAACCATCAATTCATGCAGATTCAAAAGAAATTTCCAAAGGAGATAAGAATGTCAAACTAGGAAGATATCAATATAATGTGATGGAGTACAACATCTTTCACTGACTGGTTTGTTGAATGTTAAGTGAACTTGTGTCCTCATCTTCATTTTCCTCAAAACTACTTTTCAGAACGGTTGATCTTGAGCAAAGGAAGAAGAAAGCAGAGGTGTATATACTCATATGCCATACACTGCAAAAATCGAATGAACATCATATTCTTCAAGAGTTTGTTGTTTCTAAATAGACCTTTCCTTAGCCAAGAGAGTTGGTTTACCTGTGCCAAATCCAGTAGGTTTCAATGCTTTCCAGATTCCAGCTCAATGCAGCTACTGAAAATGCAACCGCACCAGCGAACACAAATCGCCATGAATAACGCTTCAGAAGATTAGGGAGCCATAACTTGACCTTAAGCCATCTGGAGAAGCTGCATAGCAGATTCAAAGGATTAATTAAGATCAGTTGGTTTCTGTCTGCATTCAATGGATTCATTGACATACATACACTTGTTGATTTTCTCGGTTGGATCTCTCTGAAGACGACGAATGTGATCTATCTGTGCCGAGAAGTTCTATTAACCATGCACAAATCAGGGCAAAAGCTCCAAGTGATAGAACAAGAGGTATGTTTTTGGACCTGCAAAACTCAAATGGGAATGAGTTTACTGAAATACTGGACTGCATGTATAGTGCAACTGGTATTCAGTTTGACATACTTGGTTGCACCATTTACAGCTATCAAAACTGTTACTATTGAGGAAATAGTGTGTAATGTTCTTCTTGCAGCTTCACTAATGAAGGCCAGGTAAACAAATGTGCTTAAGACGGCCAAGAAAGAAAGCCAGAAGTCCATGAACTGTAAAAGACAAACAGCAGTATGTTATAAGTCTCTTTCCTAAATATAACAAAAGTTTACTACTTTAGTTTACACCAAATACCTGTAGAGTATGAAACTGAAGAGCGCACCAGCTACCGATATCGCACGCATGATATAGTGAACTAGCAACCCCACTGCAGATGAAGACAACCCATTCTGCATATGCCTGCATGATTTGGATTAGTCAGATGTTTAATCTCAGTGTAGAGTGTAAGACAATATACTAGCCGATTTTTTTTTCCGATCGGCAGTAATTATTGTTGATGATCTTCAAAAAATGTTTCAGAAAGGTTATCATGTACCTTGTGTTGAAGGGCCAAAACTGCAGGAAGGAGTGCTGCTGCATTGGATGCAATAAGAAAAAAAGCATGCCACCTTTGGGCTGCATTGGATCAGCAGATGCCTTATGTTAAAGGAAAATCGCCGAACATCATGAAACTAACTTAACTAAAGACTACAACTGAAACAATAAACTAATGAACTTCTATTTCATTGCAATAACAAACAAGAAACAGTAAAACTGGAAATGATCCCAAAATTTTACAAGGGATCAGGATGAATAGAGTTCAACCAGTCTTCCTTCTATTCAGCCTTTGTATAAAGCAAGAAGATGCATTTCCTGTCAAAAAAAAGTAATGTGGACATAATAGTATTCTATTCATTCATCCCCACAAAGCCGTATTCAATATCAAGAGTTAATGTTGAGATAGTGAGAAGGTTTGCTGTCCTAAACCTGATGGTGCTACTAATTGAGTGCTGCAGTCAAATCCTCCATATCTACCATCACATTTGCAGAAATAGTACCTGATAAGGTATAGAATGAAAAGAAATAAATAAATGAGGAAACTATTCCATCTTCTTCAGGTAAGCAATAGGTACAGCTGACATTACGAGCTCCAATTTTAGGACCTTAAAATGATGATAAGAGGTAAAAATGGTAATCAAAGATTGAGCACGGTACCCGTATCCCGGCTCACTACTGAAGCCACATTTGCCTTGATAAGAGCACTGATTCGGGCAATTTTCAACTGAAAGAGACACCTCTGTTCTCCAATGAGGATTACTTAGCACTGGATGCCTGAAACCAAAACTCCATAGTCCTTCTTTAGGGTATATCAGATAAGCATTTACTCTTCTTTCGGTTTTTTCATACAACTTGAACATGGATGAGCCATTATCACTATTACTACTGTGGTTTATGTAGTAGTCCCAATCACTTACAGATGGTAACCCGCCATATCTAATGTAAATTTCATAGTTTATGCTGGTATTGGCAGTGAGTTCAAGATGTATGTTCTTTCCAGAATCACCTTGTTGAACCTCAAAATCAAAATAAGTCCAGGCAAAATCTGATCCCCTTCCAATTCCAGATGAAGCATTACTTAACATTGGCTCCAAGGGGAGATTATGCAG
The DNA here is from genome assembly GCA_030378225.1 of Knoxia roxburghii. Classification (NCBI taxonomy): domain Eukaryota; kingdom Viridiplantae; phylum Streptophyta; class Magnoliopsida; order Gentianales; family Rubiaceae; genus Knoxia; species Knoxia roxburghii. The sequence continues at coordinate 5,938,860 of CM059423.1, forward strand.
CTCCAGTGAAATGTTCATGTGCATGGGCAAGTAAACCAAATAAGCATTTGAGCCATATCTTTGTGGAACCTGTCCAAACAAAACTGCGAGTCTAATAAAAAATGCATAACTAGAACTAAAAGCTCTGCTATAACAACCATACAAACAAGAAACAATTACAAAATAAGTAAATAAACAAAAGACAAATAAATTGTACTCTATGATACTCTGACATGACTGTTCAAGTACATGCTTTCCACAAAGTGACCATACATGCTGTGTAAAGAGGCATATGTAGCACCACCTTAACACTATTTTTCACTGTCATCGTGCGATTTGTCATTGCTGACAGGTTTCTTGTTGCCAAGTAACATAACTGCTGCAAATGTGTATTCATTGATGAGGCGTGTTAAAGCTAAGTAGTGATGTAAATTTATGATGCATGAACAAGAGGTCTTTCTTAAAGGGTGAGCACCCACTGCAGGAAAGGAAACTGCAGACATAGCACAATGAATCAGTGAAATCAACTGCTGTTGCTAGATGGCAGGTTCAAACGAAAATGCTCACGGAAAAGTTTACATACTCATACATTCAGACACTCAGAAAGCATTTTGACAAACCTGAAGCATATATCTCTGCCAAGCACAATTGGGCCCAGCTTTTTCATCTTGACATTCAAGGATATCCCACTCCACTGAATGACATAGTTCATAATTGTTTTGCCGCCTGGTTCTCTGCACAATAAATTCATCTGCTGGCTGGATGCCGAAATACCAGGTTCCAATTTTAGGTTGTGAGATCATAAGTGGCATTCTAGTCAAGTCCACTGCATAGTCATATGTCATATTCCCTGGAATTGCACCGTATCGGGCGTAACACATCACAGGCATTTCAACTTTCTCAGTATATTGCAGTTGACGTGAACTTAAATCAGAGGCTGATATCATCAACTCTTCTGCTGGCTGCAGTAAGTCCAGGAAGTACATATTGGAAGCGAGATCTCGATGGAACGACTGTTGCAAAAACTTATTGCAAGTAAACCGTCTTGTGCTATTGCCATTATACTTCTCACCATTTTCATCACTTCCTCGAAGCTTATACAGTGGAGATAGTTGGAATGAGAGTTTTTCTACTCTTTCATTGCATAATTGTCCCCTCATTGACTGGTTCTTGCAACCCTTGATATATATACTAGTTGAGAGATCGTATATTGGTCCTCTATTGATCTGATTCAAAGTTCAATTTTTCATCTTCAATGAAGTTGAAGTTAAAAATGAAACTACTAAAGACAAGCATGGTTAACCCTATAAAATGAACTACAACCCTTGAAAAAGCCAGTCTGAAACTTAGCAAAGGAAATTAAGATGGAAAATTTTACATAAATGCAATTATAAGCTTCACTCAAGATGTATGCATCTGCTGCAAAAATTATTTCTTTTTTATTTGAAAAGTCTTATGATCATCTGATGGAATGCATACCATCTTTGCTTGTGTTCGGATAGGTCCAATTCCATTAAACAGCCCAATGAAGAAAACATCTGGTGCCATCTGCAAAGTAATATTCTCCAGATGAAAAGCTAGAAAAACAAAATGGAGCCAGGGAGAGATAAATTCAACATGAGGAACAGAAGTAAAAAGGGACTAACCTGCTCGCTACTGAACTCAATGGAGATTCTTTCCCGTATAACATAGCATTGCCCCACACTCCAAAGATTTTCATTGTTCTTGGAAGCATTTGGAAAGCTATCAAGCTCTGAATAAGCCACCAACCAAAACAAGCAATCACAAGGGAGCAAAAAAACATTATTTTCAGAGAGTTTGCCTAAAAACTTCAATTTAAAAAAAAAAAAAAAAAAAAAAAAAACTGGCTTACAAGAGTCATACATATCATACTCATTTTAAGCAAGATGATATGACAAATGCTGATTTATTCTCTGATGCAATGATAAGTAACTGAACCAATGCACACAGTTGTATTTGAGGATGTGTGCTGTTAACTGTTGCTTCCGGAATGCATAATAATGAAATATCTTAATGAATATAGAACCATAGATAAAAAACTTCGTATGAAGGATTCGTCTGTCAATGTGAAGAAACCTTTCACTTACTTGGATCTTCCAAAGCAGCATTTGAAATGTCTGGAAGTGGAAGACCACCTTTCCTTAAGCATAATACGGGCAAGTTACTGAAATGAACAAGTTTGATCTCTTTTTGGCCCTGTAAAGTTCATGTTAGTGCAAAGCAGTAGATAGTGTTGCACCACAGCCACAAGAGTGAAAAGAAATTATTGAAGTTTAAATAGAAAGGGAGGGGGGAATAAAATACATTTCTTATTTAAAGCAAAAAAAGAAAACAACAAGAATAAACCCTTTATGTGATCTTCCCAATACTATCAAAGATACTCACAAAGTCTGCATCAGATTCTACTTGAAGGGACACGAAAGTGAAAGATGATGGCAATTCAACTGTCATAAATTATCACGAAGTAGAGTAAGAATTTACATAAAAGAAGTAGGCATCCAGTTTCTTCATCTGACTTCTGAAATAAGTATTAACTAGTCAAGCATTAGGCCTACACTGAGACTCAGTTATTACAATTTCAATCTGCAAAAAGGAAAAACCTCCAATTACTGTTGTAAAATGTTATCCATAGCTGTGCCTTTGGTAGTAGAAGTGTCTCCTTGTGACTTCAAAACTATGGTTGATCATTAAACAGAATTTATTTTCATTTTCAACATCAAGTCTTTCCTTCAGTAGGAATGTTGTTTCAAATGAATGTGATGGCATGTGGAATTCAGATTTATGAACTGTTGGCACAGTTCATATATCCTCAGAAATCTTAAGCATAAAGAAATGTTATCCACAATTTAACATGTGCAGGGTACAATTTCACTGTCACAGAGACAGATTCCATAGCTAGCTTAGTTTCACATCTTTCTTACTACTTGCTCCGGTTTAACTTCTCCTTAAACAAACAAAAACATACCTTGGTACTTACTCAACTATCTCTTTAGACATGCATACATGTAGAAATAATATGCATTTTAAGTACCTATCTGTCTATTGTGATCTATGATGCAATAGATACACTGGAAAGTTGCAGACGAAAATGAAAAAAAAAATCAGAGGAAACTCAGCAGTTTTTTGTCACCTTTTGTGTAATGCCAGTGATAAGGTTCTAGGCTATCCCGTATCGTGAAGCTGTCAACTTTGTACAAGTTCTCCGCAATCTGCTCATCATTTGAATAACATAAGCCCAACAGGCATGAAAGGAGTAAGAACATTTTGAGATTCATGGGCAAACCCATGATAGACACAAAGAAGCTTGTTTTTTTTTTTTTTTTTTTCTGTTCTTTTAACAAATGAACTTGAAAAATCATTAGTCCTTAGTGATTTGTAATTGGAGTTTGAACCAAATTATGGTGTATTTAACACATACTGATTACAGCAGATTGTAATGACCATAACAAGAATGAATAATTAATTACAGATAGATGTACGTAGGATGTAAATGCATAATCATAGGACATAACAGTGCATCTGACACATGCCTAAATTGGAAGTATCTTCATTGCAGTTAATTAATGCAGGGAGGTAAATTCAATTCTGTCTGCTTAGTGATGATTCTCACACCTCTTCACCAAAGCAAAAGTATTACCTGAATTGTCCATCCCGATTCACAACGAGAGCTTCCTCGTACGTCTGATCCTATAAAAATTCAGACCACCTGGACTTTAACATCTGTATTGAAGTCATTTGGCAAGTTTTAACTCATCCAAACAGCTGCAGGATCTTAGAAAGAAACCCTTTACTACATCGATATGTGTGGAGTAAGATCGGGCACTGAAGCTCGGCGGCATCATGACTTCCTCATAGGCTGGTAGAAATTCTTTTTCTAATGTCGAGCTTCCATGGCAGATGCCCGAGGGAATGTTGCATTCCTCCACCTTTGTGCTCCTTGGAAAAAACAGAGGAATAAACAAATTGAAGGAATTCAAGCCTGTAATAATAACCAAAAACCTGTTGAAGAATTTAGCCAAAAACAAAGAATCAATTCCAGGTTCAGAGCATCAGCAACCACCACCTGGTCCCTGTCTCTGTTTTAACTTCCGTCCTTTCCTCGTACAAGTAAATTCGTGAGATTATACGACTACCATTCGCGGTTTGCCTAAATTTTGGGCATCTTGCTTTTCACCTAGTATTTACTGTAAAAGCAGGTGGTTCTACATTAACATTCTTTGTCCGCTGGAAGGAAACAACCATTGGGAGTATCTCTGAAACTAAAATGTCAAAACCGATGGGAAAAACAGATAAATATAAGGTTTTCTATTGCAAGTTGGGAACAATTTTACATGTGACCAAAATTCTGTGCTAAAATGGAGACTAATCGATTCAGACAAACAAGTCACAAGCTAATGGACTCTGAACTAAGACGTAGAGTTGAGAATCAAAAGGTCAACCTGGCCATCTCTGTAGGCTGCGGATTTTACATAAAGATTGATGAATACACACTCAGGTGAACAACAAAATGTCGGGGGAAAAAAAAAAAAAAAAAAAAAACCCACAATTGAATTTAGCTCTTGAGTAAGGTCTCAATGCATTCGAAGAAAAGTGGCGCCATTTCTGGACTGGGTGTCTTGATAGCACACTTCAGACCAGGTGCTCCAATAACTGCAGTTATTTCTATCAGGAAAGGAATTCCACGGGGAATTTTTGCAGAAAGATACAACACGTCCTGGTTTGCATGCTTGCGCTTGGCAATGAAGAACATGTTGGAAGCAGCCAACCGATCTAATGTTACCTCCACACTGTTCATCACAATCCCTGGAAAGTCTTTCGAAACTTCATTTGAATCGGGTAATGATTTCCATGTCTGCAACAAGGGTCATCAATACAATATTTTGTCAGTTGGAGATTGGTAAACCAGAGTACATATACTAACCGCAATTTTATATGGTACACAGGTTTCATCAGGCAAGCCCAGTTTCACTCGAGCTGTGAAATGGGAGGGCTTGAAGCCGAAAACCCTCTCACTTGCATCCTTCCCTCCCCTTACCATCCACACGACACCACCCCCCCCTTCCCAATCTACAGCTCTTTTAACTTAAATTGAAAACTCAATTAAACTAAATCTTGTCATCCTCTAATTGCCTAAATATCAACGGGAATGCCGAAGCCACCACACAGTTAATACTTACTAAACAACTTTAATATTATTCATCATAATTAAGCGTGAGCTATAAATGTCCAATTTAAGATCTTAATTCTTCCAGACATGGGACAGTAGAAGCAAGTAAAAAATGGACGAACAAAGTAAGAAAATTTCTTACCTCAAGGAAGGTGCCACGCTCCATTCTGCCATCCTCGCTAAAGAATACCAGGAAAGGTATTTGGTCATTGAAGTACCATACAGGTTGTTGATTATTTTTCACAGCAACTTGCAGAAGTGAGCTTGGAGGACCGGGGGATATATTCTGGAAGGGAACCATCGGCAAAAGAGTACTTGCAGACGTTCCAGGTTGCAATTGTGGGACCTGATAGGGATGGGAATATCATTAATGATAAGAAAAGTGGGGCATACTGGAAAAGAGGGAAGTATGAGAACATGCAAAATGCCAATTCATGACCCCTTTATAAACTACCTGCAATGGTCCACCAGCAGCGAGGCCAAATGTATTCTTGTTGAATTGAATCATGAATCCATCAAGAGGAATCTGCGAATTGTTCTCAAACGACATGCTGTAAAATATTTGACCATCTCTACGTACAACCTGTGCACTAATTTGTAAACCCTGACCAGTAGCAGCTGGTAATACAACTGGCAAGGGAGGGCTGCATTTAAAGACAACAGGTTAGAGATCATTACGGTAATGGGATTGCAGGAAAATAATATAGGTTTACTTGCAGTGTCTTTCCTGCAACTTGAAAATATCCAGCTTATGATTAATTTACAACTTAGATTAATGCGAAACAGCAAAGTACATTTCTTAAGTTTCGGTTTCATGCAAACAGTTCTCGCAGATATTTCAATTTTCATATGTAATTGTAATGGTAAAACACAGATGTGCATACCCGGCAGCTGTAGTAGGTTGATCAACAGAAACAATGGCACTATTTTCCAGTCCTAAGTCAAGTAAATCAGGCACAGGTGCAGCTGCAGCTGGAGCAGCTACTGGTTGCCTGCCTGCATACTGAGCAGAACTTGAGGTAGCTGGTGATGATGCACTGTCAGTAGCATGGGCAGGTGATTCAGAATATCCTGCTTCACTTCCATCTGCATAGTCATCTTCCTCTGTCTTCTGAGTAGTCTTTACACGAGTTACGAATGCTTCCGGGGGCTTGTGATATACAGATGACAATGTGGCAATGTTTGCTAAAAGTTCATCCAGGAGAGAAGGATCAAGTTGGTTGGAGTCATCACTAATCACAGGCTTTTCAGCTAGCACAACATCCTTTGCCGCCTGAGATATAAAAAGTGCACACTCCATTATCTGATCCCCATGTATGAAAGCTACTTGGCAAGATTATCTTATTGGCAGCCTATCATCACTTTTATGTGTTTTGAAGAAGGTCAAGCCATCAATACAAGTGCATACTTACTGGGGATTGCAACTTGTGTTCATCATCGATTAAAATTAAGCATAAAATGGATCTCAAATACAATAATGTAGCATGCAATTTGAAGCAAAATAGAGCAGCAGAAATGAAATCCCAGCTAAAAACACAAATCATCAGGAAAGATAAAGGAAAAATATCAACTTTGGCAAAGCCACCCACCTCTGGATCAGTTGAAAGAAGACGCCAATATATATATGCACGATCACGCAGATCCGGATTATCTGTCTCCACAGTTGCGTTATTCAACACAACCTTCAAGTACAAACCATAGAGGACTTATGAGAAACAATGGATAATATATAATGCATCTGACTAGTCAAGGAGGTTAAAATATAACAAAAAATAAAGTGATTATCAGAAAATACAATCAAGAGAATAATATCCTGCATCACTTGCCTAAGAACTTAGAAAGAAACCATTAAGATCCTTGGGCCAATCCATTAATAGCCATTTGGTTTTGAATGCTTGTGTTTTCTAACAAAACAAACTGCTGACTAAAAATTGTAGATTTCCAGTTCAATGAATGCACTCAGAAGACGATTAAAAGCCAAACCATCACGTCCTTACCCAGTTTTACCTGCCATAATTAGTTATTGGTTACACAATGAGTTGAGAAGCTACCTAATTACTTTCGAGATTTCATTTTACATTTTACACTCTCCAGATATAGACAAGAATATAGAAGATGAAAAGAAGGCAAAGTCAACTTGCCATAAGGTATCATCTCATCTCTTAGTGAAAAGCAAGAAAAAGGCATCAAGGTCTTAATTCACGACAAAATAACCTCAATATAACCATGCTTTGTGGAACCGCAAGCATAGCCCAAAATGTACATCAAGACACTCAACTTAGAGAATTTTAAATATCCCTGCCAACCATTGAGTATGACGGAAAAACCTGAATCATTTGTTGTGGGCCTTCAGTAGGTTTTTTAAGGAAAAGCTTGACTGTTGCTGTCAGTAACTGCAATTGAACCTGTGCAGGTTCCTCAGGGAAGCTTTCTAAGAAGCTCTCTAGAAGCTCATCAGCATTGTCAATTCGTTCAGCATACTCACCAATAATCCAGATCATTGACGCCTTCCAATAAAACACAAAATAAGTCAGAAAATAAAGTTATTCCTAAAAGTGAGGTTTCCAATGCATATGGGGCAGCAGTAATACAGAAAGTTATTCCTTCTAAGCATACAGTACCTTCGCCTCTGGCTCATCTAAAGTGTCCAGGCTCTCACAAAGTGTCGCAATAATGGATTCATATCTGGGGAAGGACCATTAGAAACACAAATTATAAACTCACAATAGAAAACCACTAAAGATAAAAACAAGAAAACCGCTTACGTGTTAGGATATCTCCTAAAGATATCTTTGATAACTATGATAGCTTCTTGAACAACATAGTTTACTTTAATTTTGATCAGTTCAAGCAAGACGCTAATACATCGTTCAGCAGCTCTCTCTAGCTTGATGGCACATCGTCCAATAGCACGCACAGCTTTCCTCACAAAATCCACATCCACTTCAGTAGCATATTCCTTGAACTCCAATAGGACCTGTAAAAGCAAAACTCAAGGTTGTGGTCGCATGCCAAGCAAGTAATAAAAGGTAGATTCAAGCCAACATCTATCTAACCTACCTGATCTATATTTCGGTCAGAAGCAAGCTTGATCATGATCTCTAACTTCTCCATCTTCACATAAATTGGATCATTATACTTGCAAAAGAAAACCTGGGAGATCATGTTCAGTAATTTGTGAGCATTTATTCTACCACTATCAGTTATAAGAAGTAATTCACCAGCAGAGGAAGATTGCAGCGTCTTAATGAACAACAGTGCAAACTCTACATCCACCTACCTTGATTTCATGAGCAAGGATTGTAGGCCGTTTCTGTACAATTAAGTTTATGTTCCTTAATGCCACATACTGAATCTCAGGTTCGGCTGAAAGCAATGTGACGAGTGGCGGAGCCATTTTCTTGCAGAGATTTCGAACTACATCAGTGCTTGTAATCAGCTCCATTTGTTGAAGGATCATCTGCAAAACATTAGAAAAGTAAATAAAGTCTCCACAGGAGTAAAGAAGAGAGCAAGATGTCAAACAAGACACCATGGTAATTATAGGAATATAAAACAAAGACTGACAAATTCCTTAAATGCCTCATAGGCAAAGAGAGTGAAAGCATGTCACCTTGACTGCGGACAGAACAACTGCACAATTTGCATGCTGCAGTCTTGGAGTAACTCGCTCTACTATGTTTTCAGCTTCACGAGCATCAGATGTTTTATATTTGGAAAGAGCATCCAAAATAAAAACTTGACCCCACCTACCCATTAAAAATACCACATCCATGAGTAAGAACACAGCTTAAAATGCAGGAAAGATGAACTAGCAAAAAATAGCTAAAGCCACAAAGCAAAGTACTGCTAGGTGTAGCATTAAAGTAAAAAGGGCAATGAGAAAAATAAGTGAGACAATGGATGCCGGGAAGTAGTCTTATCTCTCAGAAATGTCCTTTAATTAAATTAATTGGTACTTTACTCTGTTCTTCCTTGACATTTGGGGATTCATCATAACTAATTAAGAACCAGTACGATCTTTTGATTATGAGCCAAACATATTTTGGGTTCTTTACTGTTGTTACCATTCCTTTTCCTATTAGGCTGGACTTTGTCACACTCCGAGCATAGCGTATATCCCTAACAGGTAACTGTAAGCTTATAACTTGTACCTCCTAAAGAGAAAATACAGAGGACTCTCACTCATCCATGAAAAATTCTAGAACTTAGAGTACTCACTCAGTGCATTCGTTTAGAGCAGTAAGAAGCTTTGATAGTGTGTGACTGGTTATCTCAAAAATTGGCTTAGCACTAGTTTCTTGAATTTCTGCCAGAGAAGCAACAGCATTTGCCACAACCATTGGATTGTTGTCAGATATCAAATCCTTCAGAGCTTCTAGAAAACCCCTATCCTCAACCAGTTCAGCATTGATGTCGTAAAGTTTAGCAACACATATAGCAGCTGTCTTGCGAACATACGGATCATCATCCTGACAATAAGACATAAAGAGAATGCCAGTGCTTAGTAATAATAATCTGCCTCCCTCATGAGAATAAATTATCTGTGTTCCTCAGACACTGAGTGGAAAGAAAACCCAAGATGAGAGAGCAAGCAAAACTCACAGAAGAACCCTGCAGAGAGAAGGCCAGTGAATTACCTTGAGACACCGCTGAAGGGGGTCACAAAGATACTCAGTGATTTTATCAACTCGGATGCAACCCATTGTTCTAACAGCCAAGGCACGAATCAAAGGGTTTGGATCTTGTGAATCCTGCTCCAAATGCACAAGGTAAATAGCCAATAAAGATCCACAACAGAGGTAAACAGCATTATACATAATCTGTTTCAACATTCTTTTTTGTCTTACTTGTATAAAGGGGTCCAAAGAAACCATATAATTCTAATAGCGGCTTTAATAAACTTTGATGCAAGGTATGGGTAGAATTAAATATGGCAAGAGGCACAGGACTCATGGTGCCTACCAGACTGACTGACTTCCACTTTTACTTGCTGAAGTAGAAAGTCTAAGTTCTAAACTCATATTTAGATTCAATGCTCCCTCTGTTCCATAATAAAAGATATTTTAGAGATTTCACGCAGATTAGTGAAGCCTTAATTAAGTCTTTGAAGTTACTCAACAGACCTTACTCATAACTGAAATCCCACTCATTTTAAATTATACTAACCTCACAATACTCTCTTAATAAAAATAGAGAGAATGGTAAGAATGGAAAAGATGATTAAAGTACTTCTTGAAAGATTCAACATCTTTTATTTTTGGAACTTTAGAAAATCTAAACAACTTTTATCATAGGAAGGAGGTGGTACTAAAAAATATAGTTTCCAGATCCCAAAAGTTAAGTATGAAACATGTTATTCTTCTATGCTTTGTTAGACAGTTGACAGTTACCAACCAAAAAAAACTATCATAACATAAAATATAAGCATCTTGAATACTGAAATACGACAAGATCCAATCCTTTCTTTTATCAAGGAAGCATATAAGCAAACCCATCTGGCAGTCTCAATTCACATCCTGCTATCAGGAGTATCAATTTAAGAGGCCCATAAAGGACTAAATTTGAAGAAAAACCGAGATATCACTGTCTTAGCATTCCATCAATTGAAGGTTCCTCTGGAAAATTCTAGTGTTAGGTGAAAGATAACCTATTTGTCCAAACCAAATGAATAAGCCATTTCACAACCAGTAGCACTTGCAAAGCAATATCACATTCTCAAATGCTAATAAACCAAATATTAAACAAAACACTGAAAACGAGATTAAACAGCAGAATTGTAAAAGTTTTAGTTGTGATGATACCTTTACAAACGTATTTACAGCAAGAATAGCAAGATCAGGTTGGCTCTTAGCATAATTTATGAGATACAAGTAAACGAGCTTCTTCAGCTCCAAATTTTCAGTTTGCATGCAGTTTACAACATCAGTAAAGAGGGACGAAACATCTTTCCCAACAGTCATGGCAGCAATAACCTTTTTAACCGCATCTTTTCTCTTATCCTGCATTTGACAAATACAGCACAACGTCAATTTGTCATTAAACACTACTCCACAGCAACCGGATTACGATTCAAAGCCTAATTGCCGCAAATCAAAGCAGAAATTGCGGACAGCAACGACAGATCGATTCACCAATTAAAGACTCCAACAATTATACAGATTAAAACAATCACAGATCTGATAATGAAATCGCGATACAAGCAACGGATTTCAATCAGATCACTTTCAAAAAAGAATATAAAAACAAAGTAGATCATTTGTTCAGAGCTAGAAATACTAACAATGAGCTACAACAGAAAAATAAATCTAGAGACTTTATCAATTCAACAGAAAAAATGAAACAGAATATGAGAAAAGAAATGACCTTGTACTGAGAATTGAGTTCTTCTTTGAGCTCAGGGATTTCACCCTTCTTTGTGGTGGAGAAATACTTGGAGTCGTGTCCGCTCATTTTCTCTTAAACCAATGCTCAGACGACCGGAACGGGAATCAAAATTAGTGCTTCCTGCGGCCTTCCGTTGGGGGTTTGGGGAAATATTGGAAGAAGCCACCGCGGGGAGGTGGACTGAGGGAGAGAAATGTCTTGGGGAATGCGTTCGAGTTTTGACGGGTAAAAGGATGCAGTTTTGAACCAAACCAGTTTACCGATTATGAACCGAACCGGGGTATTTGAAAGGGCACATTAGGAATGTCAATTTTTTTCTAAAAAACTTTTGATCGATTTATTACTATGTTTTCCTGCAGACCGAACGCTGGTCCAGATCCGGTCCGGATGCAATCGGGGTTCGACGTCTCTGACCGACAGAACCAACGAGTCGGCCCATTTGTATAAATACCACTACCACCCCAGTTTACAAACATCAGAATTCGATACCCCAATTCGAATCCACTATTTCAATGGGAAACGGTATTTTTTCTGCCAACAATTTGAACTTAATTCATCCTTTGATGCTATCAACATTCTGATATGATATTCTTGCAATTTTTGATACAGGTGATAAAGGTCGACCCAGCAAAAAGATTAAGTTCTCCAGCAAGGTATTTTTTTGCCTCTCTCATTCACTGATTGTGGATAGGTTTTGTTATTTTGATTTTGGGGTTTATTTTATGTATTTACTGTTATGATACAGGAGGAGCATAGGATTACTTCTGTTGAAGATGATGATTCTTTTTATCCTGAAGATAATGATGATGATAATCGGGATGGTACTCAGATTTTGATAAATTTTGCAACTTTATTTGGTTGTCTTGCTTGATTTTTTTTTTTTTTTTTTTCATGTATTATGTTGATGTGTTTCTAATGATGCATTTATTTTGCTGAATGATGTTGAAAGGTGAAGGAAAAAAGAGGGACTTTACTAAATTGGAGCTCAAACCCGATCACGATAATCGGCCATTGTGGGCTTGTGCTGATGGTCGAATTTTCCTGGAAACTTTCTCCCCACTTTACAAACAAGCATATGATTTTCTGATTGCCATTGCAGAACCCGTTTGCAGGTTTGATGGCTCTATTATGTTGTTGCATATTTCTTAAGTCAGAGAGGAATGGTACTATTCATGACTGAGGTTTGATATATTTGGATGGATTTGTATTTGGTTTATAGGCCAGAGTCAATGCACGAGTACAATTTGACTCCGCACTCATTGTATGCGGCGGTGTCAGTTGGACTTGAAACGGAAACTATTATATCCGTTTTGAGTAAATTGTCGAAAACTAAGCTACCTAAAGAGATGATAGACTTCATTCATGCTTCAACTGCTAACTATGGCAAAGTTAAGCTTGTCCTGAAGAAGAACCGGTACTTGGTTGAGTCCCCATTTCCAGAGGTAAGTTGGTTTCTACAAAATTAGTACATTTGGACATTTTTTGAGTGTACAATTCAGATTACTGGAATTAATGGTGATTATTTTCTGCAGGTGTTGCAAAAATTGCTCAAGGATGAAGTTATAGGTCGAGCTAGAATCTCATCTGAGGTCTGTAGTTAGTGTGAATACATTGACCTATGGAATTGCTGACAGGAGAACAAAGATGCTACCTATGTGGAATGTTATTTATTATCTTCAATGTCATGACGATTATTACATCATATGATCCTGTTGTTGTAGGGAACAAATGGAAGTAGCGGCTTTACTGTGAGTAAGTCACTGGGTGAAATAGAAGGGAGACATGATGAGTTGCTAAATGAAGCAGAGATAGCTGCTGTAGCTGAGGAAAAAGAGACACATGCATTTGAAATTGACCCTGCTCAGGTTCCTGTTTTTTTAGTAACCTCCTTTTAGATATCAAACATACATATTTTTGAATTTTTATAATGACCATATCAAGCTCCAAACATTTTTCAGAGAAGCCAAGTTCCTTGTCTTAGCTACAAATGCATCCTTCTAATATGAGATTTTTTTTTTTTGGTATCATGCTTTCTTTTTGCTAGTTTTCATTGTATGCCATTTAGGCAGGCAGAGTTGTCTTGCAGCCCCAGTAATATTTCTTAAAATTTTGATTTATGTCTGCCAGTTAGTGCACTATTTGGAATTTTTAACATTAAACTGATTGCCTTTATTCAAAAATAGTTGGGTGGATTTAAATTTTGATCTAGCTAATTTAAGCCATCTTTCATCTGTATTGGTGTTCAGTTCTTCATGCCAACGGAGATGTAAGCCATATGATGTTGGACAAGTGTTTTCTTGAAAGTTATGGTCTATAGTGCTTTGGAATACCTTTGTTATTGGTTAGCAGCTTGTTTTGTGTGAACATCATGTATAAGTTAAGTTGCTATGTAAGAGTTGGTTCAGTAAACTTCTGGTTGAGTGTACTATGCTGATATTTGAGTTCATAATCAACCCTTTATTTGACAACGTAAAGTCTAGTTCTACATTTTGTTTCCTGCATGCGTTGCACAGAATTTCTTTCAATCTATGTTTGCTCTTTGTTAATTATGCAGCACATTTGGAAATGTGCACTTCTGCCTGAATGAAGAAATTGGATTCCTGTGCCTATGACTGTGAATTTCGTTTTCATGCTTTGTCAATGACAGGTTGAAAATGTCAAGCAGCGCTGCCTGCCAAATGCTTTAAATTATCCGATGTTGGAGGAATATGATTTCAGGAATGATACTGTAAGTGTCTCAATAAGTCAAAATAGTTAAAGCCCTTTTTCACAATTAAATATTGGTGCTGGGTTTTGAACACAGACCAAGACCTCATAGATGAGTTGTTGGTGGCTGCTGGGGTAAAGCTGTTGTGGTCGTATTTGGATTTTGGGTTTTTTATTTTCTTCCCCCCCCCCCCTTCCTGTATGTGTGTGCATCAAGGAGGTCTTCCTCTTGGTTTCCATCCTTCCCCCTTACACCCTGCTAATCCCCTGCACCCCTCCTTCACTATTATATAACTTTGCATGTTATTCTTCTTAACTCCCACTGCACTTAACAGATCAATCCTGATCTTGATATGGAGCTGAAGCCACAAGCACAACCACGACCATACCAAGAAAAGAGTCTCAGCAAAATGTTTGGCAATGGTAAGGTTTCTAGTCCTCTGATAGGTTCGATTCTATTTAGATTTATGCACTGAAATTCCGTTCTATAGAAATTTACCTATTAAAATTAATTATGTAGTGTTTATATTTTTGGAGGGGATACCATGTTTCTAGTTGTTTTGTCTATTTCTAAAATTGGATGAAAAACCTGGAAGCCATTGCGTTTATTTTTCTGTTTGCAGGAAGAAGTATCCATAGGTGTTAATTTATTTCCGAACTTACATCTCAGGTAGGGCAAGGTCTGGTATCATTGTGCTACCTTGTGGTGCTGGGAAGTCTTTGGTCGGTGTTTCTGCCGCTAGTAGAATTAAGAAAAGCTGCCTTTGCTTAGCAACCAACGCTGTATCTGTTGATCAATGGGCTTTCCAATTCAAATTGTGGTCTACAATTCGAGATGATCAAATCTGTCGTTTCACATCTGAAAGCAAAGAAAGATTTCGTGGTAATGTTGGGGTGGTCGTTACCACATACAACATGGTTGCTTTTGGTGGAAAGCGTTCTGAGGAATCTGAAAAGATAATTGAAGAAATAAGAAATAGAGAATGGGGGTTGCTTCTGATGGATGAGGTATCAAGATGGTTGATGCTTTATATATTTGGATTGTGTAAATGAAGGACCTTTCTCATTTCCATGTTTTGCTTGTTTTTTCCCCCTCTAATATGACACTATTTCAGGTACATGTGGTCCCTGCTCACATGTTTCGAAAGGTTATCAGCCTGACTAAATCACATTGTAAACTGGGATTAACAGGTGAGTGTTCAGAAAATCTGTTTATCTTCACTTGCTGATCCATGTTGCCATTGAAGAGAGGAGTTATCACAGGCCATCTCTTGTCAAATTGCAGCTACACTTGTCAGAGAGGATGAAAGAATTACGGATTTGAACTTCCTCATTGGCCCCAAGTTGTATGAGGCTAACTGGCTGGATTTGGTAAAAGGTGGATTCATTGCAAATGTTCAGTGTGCCGAGGTGTGGTGTCCGATGACAAAGGAGTTCTTTGCTGAATATTTGAAGAAAGAGAATTCCAAGAAGAAGCAGGTATTTTGAGTTCAAAAGATTTTCCTGCTTTCGATCATATTAACAATTAGAGATGTGTAACTTGGGTCCTATGATCAATATTGATTTTACTTGAACTCTCTTCTGCCTGTCAGAATCTAGAAAATGTTGTATAGTTTGTGATTTGCATGTATGCTGATATGCTGGTTGTCACCTGTCAGCAAGGATTTCCTTGCTTGTTTAAGAATGAAGGAAATTCCAGTCATGGAGGGTGCTGTGCTTGTGAATTTCACATAAGGGACAGCAAACTTTTGGAATTCTTACAAAAGGAATAGAAGTGTACCTTTACCTAGAAAATTGTAATTCGCAGTGCACTACAGTAGCATGGATTTCTGATATTGTTCCTTTGCAAATAGTGCCGAGAAAATTTTAAATTTTTTAAAATTACCTCTTGCTTCCTTTTTTATGACCCTGTTATTTTGTAATTGATTAAAAAAATATATTCGGCTGTTTTTTCCCTAGAAGAAGAAAACAATTTGCTTTGACTGATTGATCTGATAATGATATTGCTGCTCTATCTGGCTTACCTGTTTTTTTCTTTTTGTTTAGGCACTTTATGTGATGAACCCTAATAAGTTCAGGGCTTGTGAGTTTCTGATCCGATTTCATGAGCAGCAGCGTGGTGATAAGATAATTGTTTTTGCCGACAATCTCTTTGCTCTTACGGAGTATGCAATGAAGCTCAGGAAACCTATGATCTATGGTGCCACCAGGTTTGTGTGGTGTTTGGTGATTGTGATGCTTTTGATCTTTTTTCCTCAACTTTTAAGTGGCCACATGTCTATTATCTGCAGCCATGTTGAAAGGACAAAGATTCTTGAGGCATTCAAAACTAGTAAGGATGTGAACACCATATTTCTTTCAAAGGTATGCTTGGAATAAATAATTTTTGTTGCTGGTAGTTATCTATTCTATGGGATCTCCAAGCAGCTTGGACAATGCTGTTTGTGATGGGTTATGGGAATGGATATAATGTGTTCTGCTGTGGACCAGCTGAGTTAGGGCCATTATTTATAAGGGATAATAGTATGTGTGAGCTAGTGTACATACATTTCTAGAGACTGTTTCGGTGGTTAAGAGCATATACGGGGCTTTATGTTATGGTGTCTATTTGGCGAATGGGTTGGTGGGGATTGCATTTTAAATGCCTCTGCCTTTCCCCTGCAACCTTGTGAAGTGGCTAATATCACTTTTGGCACTTGAATGAGGTGTTATTCACTCTGATATCATTTTCTCCAACCACTTCTCACATTACCTGCCTATTCTGTTGAGAAGACATTTTGAGTAACCACCTGATGTTACAACCCATGTAACACCAAATTCCCCCACCATCCACCTGTTTATTCTATATTTGAGAAGACCTCTGTATATCAGTGAGTTTCATGGCTTCCCCTCACAGGATGATGCTAGTGAAAATTTGCATCCTTCCATTTTGTAGGTTGGTGATAACTCCATCGATATACCAGAGGCGAATGTGATAATTCAGATCTCTTCACATGCTGGTTCAAGACGTCAAGAAGCTCAACGACTTGGGCGTATTCTCAGGGCTAAGGTTTGATTTTCTGACCATATGGATGGTTTCTGCTAAGTTCTACATCACCTTTTTTGTTTTTTCTTGGAAGTCAGTGTGACTAATGGTGGAGTTTAAAACAGGGGAAGCTCCAAGACAGAATGGCCGGGGGTAAAGAAGAGTATAATGCTTTCTTCTACTCCCTTGTTTCTACAGATACACAGGTACTTTGAATCCTTTAGTTGTTAATGAACTACTCCTGACTCTGTTATTCTACCTACACTTTATTATAATAGCAAATAGGGGCCAGCACTCAGTTGATACAGAATTCACCTTGTTTAGTTTCCTGCATATTCAACAGTCCACAGGAATCTATTTTTATAAGTTGCCTGTCTTACTTCAGGAAATGTATTACTCAACAAAAAGGCAGCAGTTCTTAATTGACCAAGGTTATAGCTTCAAGGTACATTGTTCTGTCTTATAATGGTACTTCACCAATTTTAGGAAAAATTTTGTGGTTTCCTGAGTTCAACTTTCATTTATTTGGCTCGAGTTTCAACAGGATAAATTTGCCTCCTGGTTGTTCATGATTGGCTAGTTCTTTGCAGATCATTACTAGCTTGCCACCTCCTGATTCAGGATCTGAGTTGAGCTATCACAGTCTCCAAGACCAGCTTGCACTTCTTGGAAAGGTTTTTCCTGTCTTCGCACTTGAGATGTTATTGCCTCACCTCAATTTCCTTTTATTGATAGCCTTTTCCTCTTAAATAGGTATTGAGCGCTGGTGATGACGCTGTTGGTTTGGAACATCTGGAAGAAGATGCTGATGGTATGGCACTGCAAAAAGCCCGCCGAATAGCTGGATCTATGAGTGCAATGTCAGGAGCAAATGGAATGGTTTATATGGAATACAAGTATGATACTATGATTTCTTCAGTGCACTTACTCTGATTTTTGCTTGATTTGCTGCACGTGTTTCGTAAACGCTATATGTGTATTCTTTGTACAGTCCATGCATAGCTGTAGAAGAAGATTCTAGCTTGAGAAAAATAGTTGTTTGACAATGAAAGAAAAATCCTCATGCCACTTAAATAGATGCGACACATTGAACTTTTTTGTGCGTTTAATTCCCCGCAGTTGATCTGAGTTTTATGAAGGTTGCTTTTAGAGATGTGAAGGACCTAATCACTCATTCATGTCAAATTTAATTCCAGTCTGCACACTGCTTTCTTTTCCCAAAAAGTTGAAAATCTTTGCAGTCTAAATCTTTTGCACATAAGGCTTGACAAACCCTCTTATGTTTCTGGTGCAGTACTGGACAGAAAAGACCTGGACACCATATGAAGAGTAAGCCTAAGGATCCAGCCAAGAGACACCAATTGTTCAAGAAACGCTTTGGTTGAGCATCGGTTAAATCTGCCTCGAGTAGCAACTCCCTCATGGTAATATTCTTTACTGAATGAGACTTGCAAAGACAAGACATCTAGTCGTCGCCTCATCGCGAAAAGGACTAGCAATAAAAAGTAATGCACAACATAATCTTGTGATTGAGATAAGAAATCACACTTGAGTTAAAGATTTTGTGTAAGGTGGCATATGTATAGTTGTCCATGACATGGACTAGATTATGGATCCTTTTCATAACACTTGCAAAAAAGCAAATGAAAAGTTGTTTTTGTATTTCTCTGAAATCATCTGTCAGTTGGGAAAGAAAGAAAGTCTGCCAAGGGGCAGTTGGAAGAACTTGTCCCTTTCTGATTGGCACTCTCACAAGGAAAGTTCATCCTGCTTGCCACTCTTCTTGGCTTTGGCTTGGCAACACTATCATTTACATGGGGCACTGATGTTATAGGCAACTAATTCCTGCTTCTTGGTTCCTTCTCCTTTGATAAAAAGGAAAGTTGCCTTTTGCACCATTTTCCCACATAAGACCAAAAACAGTTGCTTTTGAGATTTCTTAGCAGCCTTTTTTCCCTGGGACTTTGGAGCTAAGAATCTTCATAGTAGATTCCTAGTTGCCTAATTGATCTTTGCATGCTTGATATGGGCTCCGAAGGTGGCATTGTGGGATTGCATTTGTTACGTAGTTTTGTGTGGAATCCACATAGATGCTGACGGATTGCATAGTTCAAAATGGGAATGGTGATTGAGAATTTGGTGTTCCTCCACCATCTCAAGAATGAGCCCAGTCTGTGAAAATGGCTCCCCGGATTTGTTGTAGTTGTTGTAGTAGAAGTTGCTGGGAATCCCAGTTGCCTATGGAATATAAGTGAGCCGCCATAAAAGTAAGCATTGAACTACAATTTTCATAGCCATTTGGCTTTCGTATTTGGTTAAAAAATAGAAGCCCCACAAAGCACAAACCTGCTGAGTCTTCGAAACTTCACTCGGGAAAGGTTAGATTGCTACTTGTAATTTAGTCAAACAAACTACAGTTCATAGGGGTAGGTAAAAAAATTAGAATGGTCAATCAGATAGGAGATATAAACCAGGTAGTTAAAAAAAAATTAGACTGGTCAATTAGACAGGAGAGATAAACACCGAATATATATATATATATATATATATACTATAGGTATGTACTTAAGTAGAGTAGACACTAATCAATAAAATAGGAAATATACTTATGAATCACGGTAAATTATATTATATATATATTATTATATTTGAAAATAAAGAAACAAAGTAGTGAGGCAGATTATTATGAAGGTGGACTATATTTACAAGGAAGGAAACTTTGCGACAGATTGTTTGGCAAGGGTGGCATTAAGCAATTTTGTGGGTCTGAAGAGGATGGAGATGCCACCGAGGTAGTGATATGATTAGAGCATGATGTTGTGGGGTTGGAGTATGCACGAAATATAGTGTTGTGACAGGCTAATTAGCCTCATTTTCTTGTATCGAATTAAAAATAAAAAATAAAAATAAAATAATGAGATTGGTGTTATATATATATATATATATATAGCCACTATTTTACAAAATAATACTACTCCCACTATTTCATTTAATAGATATATATCCTAAGTAGTTGAACAAAGTAATTGGTTATAGGTAATTAAGCAAAGTAGATCGGTTAAACAAACGTGAAATATATATTTATACGTAGAATACTACATAATAAAGCAAGAGTTCCAAGTACATATATATGGTCTCTCCTAAATAATTAGATATCATTCTTTTAACTCGTGTAATAGTTTAGGTACTATCATGTATATATGTAAAAAATATTTTATAAGTATTAACGGTTTTATTTTTTTTATATAAGAATATCTATATATATATTTTTTTTTAAGTCACTAACCATTAAGTTACGAGAAGCAAAAAAGACCAAATAATTCCTCACCATGCATCCTCCTATGGTGAAAAAGAAAGGTTTTAGGGTAAAAATACAAGGTGTAGTTTTTGGTGATTTTTGGGCGGGGAGGGGGAAGGAAGGAGGCAGAAAGCGATGCCAATAGCTGTTCTATTCCAATATTCATAAGGGCGAAAAAAAAAAACTTATAATATGGTTTAATGTTAAATTTAGTGTTAAACATTTGATATTTTATAAATTTAATTCTAAATTTTGTTATTCATAACATATTTAGTGTTAATAATAATTTTTTTTAGGCAATTAATGATTAAATTACAATTCCGTCAACCTCGGTAATTTATATAGTGGTCCTATAGGACCATCATGCAATTTTATTCCTACTACAGTAGCGCGTTACAGTAAGCGCTACAGTAATGCGCTACAGTTCCGCGTGCGCTACAGTAACGCGCTACAGTACCTTCCTTTCTTTTGTTATTTTTTGCTATTTTTTATTTTATTTTTTTGTCTTCCTCCTTGAGACTTTTTTCCGTCCTTTTTTTTTCTAAACAATTCAGTATTTTTTTTAATATTTTTGAATTTTATAAAAAAATATTTTTAAATTATCATTTTATTTGTTTTATAATTAAATAATTTTAGATATTATGATACATATTATGGACGTTTTTGTTGTACTGTTGATCTGATGTCTATATAATCATGATCTAATATCTCTTGTTAAGTATGTTTTAGTTCTAGTGTATGATTTCTTTTATATTCTTGATTTGATATCTATATTCTGTTGATCTGATGTCTAGTATTCCCTGATCTGATGTCCATATAATCCTGATCTGATTTCCATTGTTAAGTATGTTTTAGTTCTAGTGTATGATTTCTTTTATATTCTTGATTTGATATCTATAGTCTGTTGATCTGATGTCAAGTATTCACTGATCTGATGTCTATATAATCCTGATCTGATCTCTCTTGTTAAGTATGTTTTAGTTCTAGTGTATGATTTCTTTTATATTCTTGATCTGATATCTATAGTCTGTTGATCTGATGTCAAGTATTCGCTGATCTGATGTTTATATAATCCTGATCTGATCTCCATTGTTAAGTATGTTTTAGTTCTAGTGTATGATTTCTTTTATATTCTTGATCTGATATCTATAGTCTGTTGATCTGATTTCTAGTATTCCCTGATCTGATGTCTATATATTCCTGATCTGATCTCCATTGTTAAGTATGTTTTAGTTCTAGTGTATGATTTCTTTATATTCTTGATTTGATATCTATAGTCTGTTGATCTGATGTCAAGTATTCGCTGATCTGATGTCTATATAATCCTGATCTGATCTCTCTTGTTAAGTATGTTTTAGTTCTAGTGTATGATTTCTTTTATATTCTTGATCTGATATCTATAGTCTGTTGATCTGATGTCAAGTATTCGCTGATCTGATGTCTATATAATCCTGATGTGATCTCACTTATTAAGTATGTTTTAGTTATATTATATGATTTCTTTTATATTCTTGATCTGATATCTATAGTCTGTTGATCTGATGTCAAGTATTTGCTGATCTGATATCTATATAATCCTGATGTGATCTCCCTTGTTAAGTATGTTTTAGTTCTATTGTATGATTTCTTTTTTATTCTTGATCTGATATCTATAGTCTGTTGATCTGATGTCTAGTATTCCTTGATCTGATGTCTATATAATCCTGATGTGATCTCTCTTGTTAAGTATGTTTTAGTTCTATTGTATGATTTCTTTTATATTCTTGATCTGATATCTATAGTCTGTTGATCTGATGTCAAGTATTCTCTGATCTGATGTCTATATAATCCTGATCTGATCTCCCTTGTTAAGTATGTTTTAGTTCTAGTATATGATTTATTTTATATTCTTGATCTGATATCTATAGTCTGTTGATCTGATGTCAAGTATTCGCTGATCTGATGTCTATATAATTCTGATATGATCTCCCTTGTTAAGTATTTTTTTAAAAAAAGTATTTTTTTAAAAAAAGCTATGCGTCAAAAAAAAAAAAAAAAACTGAGCTCGCAACTGTAGCTCGTTACTGTAACGCGCAACTATAGCGCGTTACTGTAGCCGTTACTGTAGCGCTACAGTAGGTAGGAGTAAAATTCACGGTAGGCCTATAGGACTACCGTAAACGGACTCATCAACCTCTATACCACGTAGATGTCACGTGGATTAATTTATTCTACATTGCAAATTTTATTTCGTATGGACTAATACGTCATGGTGATTTCAAATATATTTTTTATTCTAAAAAAAACTATTATAATGACTAAATGTGTAGTAAATAACAAAATTTACGATTAAATTTGTCAACTACTAAACGTTTAAAACTAAATTTTATACTAAACTATAAACTATAATATACATACAATTTTTGCATTTTTTTATTCATAATTCAATTATGTCTTACAGTTAGTCATTGAGAAGTAATGGAGAATATCTGAAAATTTAATGATTTGATAAATAGTATAAATGTTTTTTTTCTTTTTTGTCCCAGAGTCGAGTCAATTTTAGTTATTAAATTTTCGACGATCGAAATAATTTTATTGTAGTTTTTTTATAAGCATTTCTAGTATTTTTTAATGAGAAAATAAGTAATTAGTGTTCGACTCTCTCAAATTTTTCGTTAACAAAATAGAAGTGTCAATAAAAAATAAAATAGGAATATTTCGATCGTAAAAAACTTAAAAGGATAAAAAATGGCACATCTAGGAGTGAATCCAAATGAGAGGATCATTTATTTAAATCCTAATTATATATGTCCATTTTCAAAATTCATTTAAAATTTACGCATAAGTCTTACGTATATTTTAAAAGGAAATAATATGTATACGATTATAAAATCTTTTATAAACTCATTAGATTTTTTTTATTCTCATTATTTAATTTTAATTTTGTGTTATAATAAAAATTCGTTAATAAAATTATTGTATTTTTTTTAATTGAATAACATAAATAAGTGATTTGAATTAAAATATATATAATAGTGGAAGTAAGAATTATGGCATCCATCCAACTTTTGAAGAACCTCCGTACAATAAATGCTACTTTGTGATTAACAATGATTAGGACCTCAATTCCACATAGAAGAATATAAGAATAAAAAACTAATGATATAGAACGCATAATTAATATAGAACAAATGGTTAATTGAGCTTTTTATTGGTGAAAAGTTTTTGTGTAAAATAATTTTGACATTTTATTTATGAAAAATTAACTCTGTATAATTTGAGAATTAATTTTACTGATCAAATTGTTTACCCGTTGCCCTTCTCAATCGATTAGTTTTTTCCCTCCCCCAAAACAAAAACCAACTTTGGAAAAAAATTGAATTGAAGTGATGTTTGGCTTTATGGATTCTCCAAACGGTGGGAAGAGAGGAAGAAGTTGCAAAGACCTATAATAAGGGCCTTTCTAGCTTTTGACTGCTTTTGGAACATTCTTTGTGCTACATATACATATCGCCCTCATTCAATTCAATACTCCTATTAAGTTAATTCATTCCTTCACTATTAGTTCATATTTGGCTTCCAAGTTGAGTGTCGTTGATTCTCCCTATTATTAATGCTAAAAACAAAAATAGTTTAGTCACCTAACTTCAACCGGAGAGGTTGACCGGCGAGTTTAGATATCCTATTATTTAATCAAAATAAAATAATAAAAAGTACAAAAGCGACACAGTAGAAAATAGTTTATGTAGGTGTATTTCTTATTTAATTTTTACTAATTATCGCCTAATTTTTATTCTCTACCGTTCTAATTTGGACTAAAAACCTCACGCTTGTCCCACTCTCTTCCCTCCTTGAAGTAAAAGGATAAATTTATAAAAATTGAGACGGTAATACTTAAAACTGAGTCTATAACTAGTAATACCTTGTTATTTGTATGACTTCTCGAGAAATTTTTAAAAATAAATTTTTTATGACTATTTTACTAATTACTTACTTTCAATCCATTCGAAAAAAAAAAAAAAAAAAAAAACCTTTAATTTCAACATATAACCTGCCCAACCACCACTTGATTCCAATCGAAAAGATTATTTACAATATTAGAAACAATTCCATTTTGTTGGTAGTGGAGGGGGAGACAAGAAGAATAGAAAATTATATGCAGCAAAGGAAGACCTAGAAGTTATGTAAGACAAACCACAAAAAGGGGTTTTTCATAGAATAACTTCCTTCCCTTTTGTTATGATGTAACCATCCCTCTTCATAATATAGTTTACATCAACAAGAAGCCATCCCAATATCCCACTCCCTAAGACTCAAATTTTACAGGGTCATGCTGACTAAGTATATAAGAACCAAAATAATTGAACAAGATTAACCCCACAAGAAAAGAATAAAAGAAATGGAGCCTCCAATGTTGTTTTTAATCGAGAAAATCATTAATATATCTTCCAATGCTACGAAAAGTTTATAATTGGCCGTGCACACATGCCTTCCCATTATAAATGATTGTCTAAACTACCTATTTTGGTGTTTTCTGGATTTCACGATCATGTTATTGGACGATTTTTCAATAGTTTAATACTCATTCTCATTTTGTTAAAAAAGTAATAATAATTTTAGTCCACTCAATTATAAAGTTTTGATATCGAGAGTTTTAAAATAGACTAATATTTCAATCATGCTTTCATATTTTGTTTAATTTCTTCATTGTAGAGTCTTCAGCTATAAAAAAGGTAAGAAGGCAACACCAACCGTGCGCATGAATTGGTTATGATTGCCCCTCTAATTATTGTGATAAAAATCACTGAAAAAAATGAAAAACAGAATTTTATTTTATTTTATTTTTTGGGAGAGAATCAGATTTCAAAACCCTTTTCCTTTATAAGGACAGGCCAGAGGGAAACTTTTTCACTCCTTAATTTTCATTTCATTAAGCATCTTCTAGCCCAGAAGATAAACTACTAACACTAGGGAGTAGGAATAGCTTAATTCTATCGGGAGTTACTAGTTACCGCCTCATTTTTTAAGGCGGTAGTATATAAATTTTGATAAAAGTGTCATTTAACATAAAGGGAGAAAGAGAAAAAATATAGTAGGAGAGCATTTTAGTCTAAATTGAGACGATAAAAGAAAAATAATAAGACGAAAACTAATAATTCTTTTTTTTTTCCATTAGTTTTCCCACCCAATCATTGTCCTTTTTTGCAGCACTGAAATGATAGGATGTTGTACTAATTATACATATTATATATGAATTCTTCCAATACTAGTCTTGGTCAAAAGTGAAAACTTGGAATCATTGTTGGTTGGGGGAAGGCTCAGGACCTAAAAAAAGCATTGCATTTTTTGCTCTCTTCCCATTATCTCAGTTGGATCAAATATGATTAACTTATAAATGTTATCAAGAACAACAAGTCATGAGAGATAAACTGTGTCCCCATAATTAATGCAAGACTAGAACAATAGCCGGGTCAGACATATAACCCTTCCAAAATGGCCGAAATTTTTTTTAGTATGATTATTCTGGCCGAACTCCGGTAGATGTCTGTCTTTCATACCGTTATAATTCTACCTCGAAAATTTAAAATCTGTGTCCGACCCTGACAATAGCCCAAAAGAAAGAGAATGGATTTCTGTCCATTTGAAGAGATTCTTATTTCTAAGTCCAGTGCTCTCTGTATGTTAGGTGTCACCTGGAGACTGAAAAATGGCTTCTTGATTTTGCATAAAATAGCCATAGCTTTTGCCCAATCTTTACACTGATTCACACTTGCATAACTTTTGATAAAGAAGAGAAATAGGGCCATCTCATTACTAAATTTAAACTATAAATATGATGTTATATAGTACAGATTGATTATATGCAAATATTCTTAGCTTGTTAGGGGTTGTGCTTAAATGATGATTATGGCAAGGTTTCATCTTTCAGGAACAAAGAATCTCTTTTCTTTCTCATCAATTGCTTTGCATATAATTAAACTATGCAAAACAAAGCCACCCCAAAAGGTAAAGAAATAACTGTTTAATATGACAGGAACCTGTGCTCACCAGTCCCCAACTTATATTAAGATTTTGATATTATGATCATTGTACTTAATTACACCACAATTACTCTATGTTTTGTATTTTAAACCCTCTAATTACAGTTTGGTAATCATCTTATAGAATTAGAGTAACAAGGTTAATGTAGGGGTGTCATGATTCTTAGATTGGATACTGTCAACTTGGTTCTTCTAGGTACTTAATTAGATTAGGGTTTCTAGGGGATTAATTAGGTTAGGTTCTTCCCTAGTTTCTCAACTTGATTGTGTGAATTGTTTGAATTGAGCTCTAAGACCCATTAGTAATTAGTATTTTTCTTTTTGAAATAGTTCGTCTTGTTTGTTGTACCGTTTTATTAAAAAAAATATGATTATTATTTTGAGACGAAAAAACAACTATATATGTCAATTTCACCTAAAAACTAGCTAGCTCAAATGGTAAAATTTTCTAATATTTAATTTTAACACAATCTCTCACAAACTGAAAGTATAAAGTGTGAAAAGCTCAAGAAAACTACAACTAAACTAGTGGCATAAAGACATCTCTTTTGAAGATGAACAGACAAAATTGATGTTGCAAATTCATTCTATTGTTAGAAAGGATGGTTTATGGAGGAAAATGGCAAAAGGGCATGTGAAGCACACACTCAAAGTGAGATCTAAGGTTAATTGCATACATAATCATGATTAAGAAGACCATAATGATTTTTGACAAGAAGAAAAAAAAAAGGCGGCAGCATATTAGTAACCCTACAATACCCTCTCTCTTCCTCTTTTAATACAAAAGGATATTATTGTCAAAATCTATGAACCTCAAAAAATGAGACTGTAACTAGTAAGCCCATTGAGTAACCAAATAAACTATCTCCTAGGCTAGGTTTTAGGATTGGAAAATTCTTTGACTGATGTTTCATTGGGTTAATGAAGGTCCCATGTTTCACCATTTGCCTTCCACAAAGAATTCAAAATCAATTTGTTGTTTATATGCCATAATTAGTACAAATATTAGTATCATATACTGTCTAATCATGTAGAAAAACATGAAGAGAGACAGCAAAACCCTACATTAACAGTTTCACTAATCAAAACATGAAAAAAAAAACATAATGATGATAAATTAAATTTTACTTATTCCTCCTAATTAGTGCAGCATAACATTAGCAATTGGTTGCATTAGTCAACCCCAGGATAAATAGATTTTGCACTGACTTTCATATGTATGGACAAGTGTACAATTTTTCCTTTTCCTTTTTTGGGTTCCAAGATGAGTTCAAATTTTGTTTTCCCATTTCACTTCACTTGATAATGATTAAATTGAAAGAAAATTTGATTCTGAGCAAGGTTAGATGTATAGGGACATTAGCTATAGCTTTCAAAATTAGGTTTTACATCTTAATTTTCCTTTAAAAATACGTTGTACCGCCACAATTTAATTGCATTTCATACAATTATCATTATTGTTATACTTTTTTTTTTTTTTTTTGACAAATGAAAGATTATACTAATATGAAAATAGAGATAAAGATTTATAATTACATTCCATACCCCCTATTTTCACTATACCAGCCCCCAAAATTCTAATTTACCTTTCAAAATATTGTAAAAACTAACCATTTACAAGCCCTGATTGCTACTACACAAAATTATAACTGACAACACAATAAACTAAATCGACACTTCTCCATATTTACCTTTTAAAGGTTAAGTCTAACATCCAGGGGTTAACCTACAATATTCATATTCCTCTTAAAAATGAAAAGGGCAAAATGAAGTAAAAGAGAGGAGCAACTTGGCCTAGATATTTTACGAGAAAAATGAATTAAAAAAGATTTTTATGCCAAAAGGAATGACTATTTTCCAAGAAGCTATATACATTTAGGAAGATGTTTTGAATTACAACTTTACCAGTGTTGGAGTATAGGAGGATCTAGGCTTTCCATACACCTTTGCCACCATAAAAAAAAAAAAAAAAAAAATGTTGAGCTGTGCAACCAAAGTTTCAGAGATAGTTAATAACATACTTGCTATGGAGAAGAAAGGTCCACAGTGGACACTTTGATTTTATAAACGTAAAGGAAGAAAGAAGGGGGGGGGGGGGGGGGGGGGGGGGGGGGTGGGTGAGACATGGCTATTAAGAAAATTGCAGTCAAATGTAAATAATATTCCACAATAGCAGCAGTGTGACACAGAGATTCTGATGCCAAGAATGTCACTGGAGGTGCTTGCTATTCGCTTCTAATCATAAAATAATGCGGTCAAATGTCCCATTTAATCAGTGATTTTTTCTCTTCTCTCTCCCACCTCCACCCGTCTTCTCCCCAGATTTTCTTGGTCACTTAGAATCTGCACTGGATTTCTTTCTTCGTTTTTCCTAGATGGTAATGGTGAAACCGCTACAGTAATGTCACACTTTATTTTGAAGATGGACAAATCATAGTTTGTACCAAGAAATCATTTCTCTAACAATCTTTTCATATATATTTCTTTTTAATGTAGCGATATCAGTTCACATCAATTCAGATTATTTCACAATTTCAATTGATCTTTGTTATATTTAAAAATTTATAGGTGCTCAGTAAAATAACTTGTTATAATCGGAATAGAATTCATATTTACTGTCTTTATATTGTTATTCACCACCCTTTTTTATAAGATTACCCTTAATTTATACTCAAATTCCTCTAGGAGAAGGAGAGAGTAAAGAAATTTGTGTAAAAATTAAAGCAATTTTAAAAAAGGCAGTGAATAATAAAATAAATGCGATAAATAATGACCTTAATCTTAATCATATTTTTTATTGCAATTATAATTTCTATAAACATATGAAATAATTCTTTCATTTTTTTTATACAACGTTATTGAACTCAAGACCTATTGTCTTAAGCGGGCAGTGCTTACCACTGAGTTACAATTCTCTTATCAATTCTTTTATTTATTTGTTATTATAAGATAGAAATTTTTTATTTTTTATTTTTTTAATATAAGATATTTCACATTTCTAAGATAAATTTACTATTTTTTTTTTATATAAAGTTGTTCTTCTTCACCTCTCAAAATTTCTCATAACCTATTTATTACTACACGTATAATATGGGCAACAATGAAAATTTTCTTATTAATATGCACTAATTAATTAACTTTTATAGTATGCGAAAATTGACGATGATTTCTTATAATAAATGTAAATAGAATAAATAACACAATCTCACTAATTAACTCGAATCACCACCTAATGCCTTGAAAACAGCAATGAAGACAGACGTCTTATGTAGGAGAACAAAGTGAATAGAAGTTCAAACGCTTGCAAAATCTAAGATGGGAAAGCAGCCAACCAGAGCTAGGAAGGGTTTAGGGCTGTGGGGAGAGTTAGTGAAATCCAAGAATAACAAGGATTAGTTAGTTTGCTTTGTTGGATTCATTTGTTTGTATTGTTCCAATCATTCAAACGAAAAACCATATACTAGTGTTTCGTATTATTATTTGAAAAAAATGTCTAATATATGATTCAGATAGTGTATCGAACTTTTTCGATTATTACAAATGAAAATTGAATATTAACTTTCTATTAAAAACATAAAATATTAACTACTCATCCTTGGTAGGCTTTGAAATGAGGATTCTAAGTCTCATGAAATTCTTAGAATTACTTATCAAATCACTAACTAGAGGTTCTACAAAGTGCAATATGAAAAGGTTGTCTTGTTTTTGTAAGAAAAGATAGGTTACCTTTAGTTAAACACTGTAAACATCTTTTGTTGGAATATACTGCACAAGCGACACTCATCATACTAAACAACAAAAAAATATAAGAATACTACACATATATATAGTATTATATATGGTTTAGTGTCAAAATGAGTTATAAATATTTTATAGTTGATAAATTTAGTTTTAAATTTTGCTATTCACAATACATTTAGTCATGGTAATAATTATTTTTTTGTATATTACGGTTAAATTTTAATTTTGTCAATCCCTAAATCACGCGAAAGCCTCGTAAATTAGTAAATTTTATGTCACATGAACTAATGCATTATCGTGGGGCCAACATACAATTTGTATCCAAATTAAACTTTTACTTTAGTTAACTACTAAAATATCTCTTTCTTAACATTCCTCACTAAGTTTTAACACCTTGAGTTCGAGTCACGAGGACTGAATTCGACCCACATGTTAACACCTTGAGTTTGAGTCACGAGGACTGGATTCGACCCACAATAACATGTTAATTCGAGTGATTGAGAACTATCATAAATGAATTCATAAAATATTATCCACCTATCGCTGTTTGTTCTTGATAGTGACCAAGGAGTGTGTAACTTTTGATAAAATTGTATTGTTACACACTAACATTATTGGCACGAAATGAAGCTGTCATTCATAGCACTATTTACCGATTGAGAAACGACAGAGTATTGAAAGAAAAAGAGCAAGAGAGTCCAAGAACGAGATGCACATGGCGCCAGCCATTACTAAACTCGAATCCCTTGCAGGAATAATAATGCCCCAAACAAATGCTGCAATCCTAACTAATATTACTATTACTGATTCCTTCCTCCCTACTTCTACTATTTCGAGAACCCAATATCTTCATCATCAATTTCATACACCACTAATCCACCTAAACTTATTAAAATAAACCCTCCTGATTTCTCCATTTTTCTCCATCACTTTCAGCGTCAGTAGCTGTTGTAGTAGTATTGGTATGGTGCTGATCCAAAGTTGTTGTAAAATGACCCTCCTCCAAATGATCTCGATGATGGCCCTTCTTCATCTTCTTCATGATATCCATCAACCTGAAAGTTTTAAAGCCAGCCATTTCTGATTAGATCAAGAAAATGAACAGAACAGAAGAAGAAACTACTCCTGCTGATAGATATGGCGTAAGATTGTCATTATCTCTGGTGCGTGTTAAAAGAATAATCTTAAATGTCAATTTTTAAAAAAGTACGGCTATTTTTCGATTAATTTATTAGTAATGATGAAGAGGGGAAGAATATTACCCAAAGATCATCTTCATCTTCATATCTATTAAACACTGATGCTTTGGGAATCTCAACAGCTTCATCGTTTCGTGCGAACCTGCCACGTATCCTTGGCCGGTTGTCGGCTAGTGTTTTCCGGCATGCATACTGAAATGGGACATGGAATCAAGTACAAGAAACGGAAAAGAGAAACGCCAACTTTCTGTATAAACCACATTGTTAATTATGGAGTTATCGAATGAGACAGGTTTATTCTGACTCTTTCTTTCTTCCAAATTCATTAATGGTTTAATTAATGGTTGATTACCTTAATTGTCTTGTTGAAATTCCTCTGGGTTCTCTTTGCTCTGTACCTATGAATCCTTTCTTTCCTCTCTTCAGCACTGTAGCGTCCCACTTTGAAATTTGGCTCCTCCGTGAATGGACCTTCTGTAGGAAGTGGGCTTGAGGAAAGAACAGTTCTTGCAGAGGTTGTTTTCACCTTCAGATAAACAAATTGAAAATGACCCAAACAAATTATGTCAAACCAAAAAAAAAAAAAACCCTGTTTTCTGCATGCATGATGATATTGACATTTAAATTGAAAATAAATTTTTGATTGATAGCTTACTTGCAAATCTCCAGTGCTGCAAACCCTTCTCATTTGGCCAGAGGAAGGGAAGTTGTTTTCAGTAGGATTCAAGATTTGGGAGAATTCCAAATTGGGAGATTCCAAGACACTGTCAAATCTTGGGTGGTAGAGAAAGCTGGTGGGCTTTCCATCAAAAGAGTTACTACTGTAACTCTTCTGCATCATCCTCACTGTATTCTGAGGCACAAAGGAACTGCTCCTGAGTCCATCAATGGCGGCATCAAAAGGGGATTGGTATTCCTCTGTTTTCACCTCAAGAACAGAGTAGTCCGGATTATTACTAGTCCCATTTGGGAAACTATTCTTGGGGGGTGTTTGGCAAATGGAGAGATTTCCCAGCTGATCACTCGGTGGAGAAGAAGACAGCAGTGCAGATGCAATTTGGTCAAGAGTTATGGTCGTTTCATCAACTGAATTTTCTTCAATTAATGTACCACAACTATTAGTATTATTGCCGCAACTGTTGTTATTAAGGTTATCTTCAAAGGTTTGGAAAAAATCATGATGAGGATCAACAGAGGAGTCAGAGAAAGGAGAGAAGGGATCAGAGAAGAAACTATTATCAAACACAAAGAGGTCAGAAGCCATTGATGGATGCGCAGGAGAACAAAAAAACACCCAAAACCAAAGTCTCTATATAATTCCTCAGAATGAATCTGGGTTTCGGGGAAATAGAGTGAATACAAGTTGTTGAAACAAGGACAAAATAGATGGGCAAGTGAGGAGACTTCTTTAATTAAGAACACTTGTCCACACCCGAGGAGGAAGACAACAATCCCATTTTCTCTCTCTCTCTCACAAACTCACGCACTCACTCTGCAAAACCCACAAAACCATCTCAGCAATATATATAGACGCACTCACACCGCTAAACCCACTTACAATAATCTCAAGCATCTCAACAGTAGTCAACAGTCTATGGTGAAAAAGAGCTGTGAATTTTCTTTATTTCTGTGAGGAAAAGGCCAAAAAAGTAATAGGAGTTGTTGATCTGGGCTTCCAACATTTTCAAAGCTCAGAGACTCAGAACAGAATAAAGTGAGGCAGGCTGAGAGGGGTTTATAAAGGAGTATTCAAAGCTGCAATTTGCTGCACAACCCCCTTGGCTTCGGGTTCGGGTTCGGGTTCGGGTCCGGGTATGGGTATGGGTATGGGCATGGGTATGGGTATGAGTATGAGTATGGGTATATTTACCATGCCCCGTTACTTCACAGTTGTAACAGTTGGAGTGGATGTTTGTCGCAAATTATATCTTGTACCTAGAAGTACATGTACCTAATAATATATCATCACTCTTACTATAAGAGAGTGAAATACACGATCTTCTCTTCTTCTTCTCCAAAAACCCAGTTCATTCTTTTTCAAAAAATCACTTCTTCTTCTTAAAAAATCAGTTATTCTTCTTCGCCGTACTCCATTCGAAACCGTATTTAATCAAAATTTTTATTCAAACATAGATTTAACAGAGATCGACAATTATTTTTTTCGACGAACAATACGAAATACAACTGAAAAATCACTTCTTCTTAAAAAATCAGTTCTTCCTGTTCAAAAATCTCTTCTTCTTCTTCAAAAATCTCTTCTTCTTCAAAAATAACTTATTCTTCTTAAAAAATCACCACATCATAGAGTATGAACTGTATTTGATGAATTTACGGAACCTTATTTTCACGATTTGATGTTGGGTAATGTATTAATGATGTTATATTCATGTTTTCTTATTCAAATAATGTCATGTTACTCCGAAATATGATATACAAATGGTCCGTGGGGTATTGACACTTTCATGTGAAATGGGTTGTTTCTGATTCTTCCCCGTTGCTGGACTTGGTAGAACGCGTTATGGGACGTAACTAGACATTGCGAGACTTTACGGGACATAACGGGATGTTGTTGCTTTGTATTTTGGACGTAGCGTGACGTAACAAGACGTTGCAGGACGTTGCTACTTTGTATTTTCGGACGTTGCGGGACGTTGCTGCTTTGTATTTTCAGACGTTGCAGGACGTTGCCGGACGTAGCTGGACGTATCTGGACGTGGTGCTAGTTTTTCGGACATAGCGAGATGTGGTAGACTATGTTCTGTGAAAAAATCAGCTTAAATTCACATGCATGGATGTAGACGTTTCAGGACGTGGTGCTAGTTGTTTTTGACGTGGTTCTAGTGTTATGAGACTTGGTGGACTGTTTTTGTGAAAAAATCAGCTTAAATTCACATGCATGGATGGATGTAGACGTTTTAGGACGTGGTGCTAGTTGTTTTTGACGTGGTTCTAGTGTTAGGAGACGTTGTTGAAGGTGTAATGTGAAAAATTCAGCTTAAATTCACATGCTTGGATGTAGATGTTGCGGCAGTTATTTTTTGGACGTGCATGGACGTTGTGACAGTATTAGGAGACGCTGTAGAAGGTGTTATGTGAAAAATTCATCACATGTCTGGATGTAGACGTTGCGGCAGTTATTTTTTGGACGTGCAGGGACGTTGCGGCAGTGTGAGGAGACGTTGTGGAAGGTGCAATCTATGAAGTTGTATTACACGGACAGTTCAAGAGGGCATAACTCGGTACTCGATTATCCGACGAGATCTACGCAATGTACACAGCAGACGAGCATTTGGAGATGGTTCCAATATTAAAAAATGTGCGGTTTTGGACATATCCAAATCGAATTAGTGTGACGATTTTTACATATTTTACTCGCCTAGTAGGTTCGATTTTGCCTATATGTTTTGCTATTTAGGTGCGATTTTTATACCCATTTCAAGCGTAATAGGTTCGATTTTTCAATAAATTTGGTAATTTCAAGTTTCGAAGGGCATTTTAAGAATTTCACCCTTTTTTTTTACTATAAATAGCTTTTCGGTATCTAAAAGTGTTACAAACCCTATTAGACTCAATTATAACTTACTTTAAAATAAATTTGACCTTTGAGAAGTTAACCAACATACCTCATATTAAATTGAAAAATATTTTCCTCCAACATATTCCATATTTCAAAAAAAAAAAAAAAATCACTTTAACACCTTCTTTATTCTAAAAAAAAAATCAATAAAATAACAGTCCAAACTACATCCGTTTTTACCTTTCGTTTACTTCAACATAAATGGGTGATAGAAACAAATAAAAAGTACTAAAACCTAGTCAAGTTATTTTAATATTTTTTTGCATTTTCTTTCTATTTTAGTAGGAGTAGTATTCAAAACATTCGGCTACAATCCGAAGGGAGCAGTTGGAGTTTTTCAAACAATTACTTTTAGAAATTTAAAATTTCCCTAAACCAATGTGTATGTGTCGTTTGCCACCATATCACATCTTTAATTGCAAAAAATAAGAGGACAAAGTAATATATATATATATATATATATATAAAAACATGACATGCCCAAAGTTTTATATTTTTTGTAATTTTTAAATATTAACTTTTAAAATTTTCGTACATTTACAGTTGTTTATCTATTATAGTTTTATAATAAATCTGTTAAAATTTAACATTATATTTTTCTCGTAAATATTTGTTATTAACTACATAAACATGCTGCATATTATATTATTTTTAGGCATTAAAAGTTAAAAAATATATATTGAAAAGAAAATTTTAAAAATTGGAATCGTTTTGTCCGATAAAAGTTAATTTTGAAGAGAAATGTTAGTGCGTAACATTCAGGTGTCAAATTTTTGAAAAAAAAAAAAATTCTTCTAAAATTATAGAAATATTTTATTTTGTTTTGTCCTAAAATTTTTTTTCATTATTTTAAGAATAAAATTATATGAAAAGATAACCATACATAATTTAGATGTCAAATCTTCTCCGGTATACAAATTGCAGTACTTATATCATACCACTAGGAGTACCATATGAGAGTGGTACCCCTAGGAAAAAAAATTAAAAAGTAAATTAATTATTGAGAGAGTGTTTACACTCTCTTCTTGAAAATAAGGAAACATAAATAAGGAAACATCATTTAATGAGATGTTTTCTTGAAAATAGGAAACATAAATAAATTAATAAAGCTGTCATTTTACAACTCACCACTTTCCAAGATAATGATAATTATTTTAATTTTCTGGTGAAATTTAACATATTCAAAATTATCATCAATCCTCACAATAAGTTTATGAGTTTAGTGATATAACTCATCAACTTTGGACATATTCCATCAACCAGAACAGATATCATACAACATTTTATTCCATCAAATTTGGACATATTCCATCAACCAGAACAGATATCATACAACATTTTATTTCATCGAGAAACAGTTTCACATAAGTAACATGATTACCATCAATTCAATCACCATATGTACGATATTCCATCACAAATTGTGATATTCCATCAACAACAACAGACTAAAAATAAGTGCAGGAGTTTAGTGATATAACCCATCAACTTTGGACATATTCCATCAACCAGAACAGATATCATACAACATTTTATGCCATCAAATTTGGACAAATAGAGAGCAGGGGGTATACAAACCAATTAAATAGCCTATTCTTGGAAGATATGCCCAGTGTCACTATCTCTTAAGAAATCCACAATTAAAGATAAGCTTTCAGAAACTAGTACAGATTCATAATTTTGTCGACAGCACCATCAGAAGAAACAGTATGACTGCAATTCATAGCGAACAGGAAATCCTATTTTTGTTATTGTATGAACTGTAGTAAAATCATGCAACCATCAAATTTGCAAAAAAGGGCTGTAGCAAAATTAAAAAGTAAAAAGTATGAACGATTTTCACTGTCTCATATCGTTCATGCAACCATCAAATTCGCCGGAATACACAATTTTCACTGGAGATCTAAAGCCACCAAAAAATCGTAGATTTCACTGGAGATCTGAAATTGCCAGAAAAAGGGCTGTAGCAAAATTCCAATATGTGGGAATAGAAATAAAACCCACCAGAATCTACTACATAAAGCTGGAATTTGCAGACCTATGAATTCTGGGAAAAGCCAAAAAAAAAAAATGTCCCCCGGAAATAGCTTAGGAAGTCCAGAAATTCTGGGCACAATAAAACTCAAAAAATATGAGCAAAATAAAGTCAAAAAACCTAGGCAAAATAAAGCCAAAAAACTGGGCTAAATAAAATAAAGTAACTGCCCTTTTGAAAACCCAAAAAACTGAACCAAGAAAACGGAGCTTTCTTCACCGGTGCATTTCCAACGCCGGTTTATCATCCCAAACCATCACCATTCACGATGACGCCGCCGGAGCCACCCCACTAGAATCCACTTTTGGGACCCCAACCCGAATTCATTTTCCCCATCCAAACCTTCGCTAGTTCTCATCCACGGGTTCGGCCCACGTGGCGCGTGGCAGTAGCGGCCACAGATAACCTCCTTCTCCGGTATCTTCAACCTTTACGTCCCGGACCTCGTATTCTTCGGGGAGCACTCCACGACGAAGTCAGACTAGAGGTCGGAGGATTTTCAGGCGGCTTGCGTGGGGAAACTGATGGAGAAGATTGGGGTGGAGAGGTATTCGGTCGTGGGGACGAGTTACGGCGGGTTTGTGGCATATCGACTGGCGGCGATGTGGCCGAAGAGGGTGGAGAAGGCGGTGTTTTGGAGGCGTAGGGGTAAGGAGAATGGAGGACTGCAAGATTAGGGTTTGGGGAAATAAAAGGATGCAGCATTAATTAATGGAGCAATTTTCAAAAAAAAAACTGCTGGAGAAAGAAGAAAGAGAAGAAAGTGGAAAATGAGGGTTTTGCAAATACAAATTAGGCGCGTGGAGGGAGGTAAGAAGAGAAAAATTGGAAAACATCATTTAATGAGATGTTTTGTATACAAAATCTCCTATGAGTACCATCCTACTTGTACACCTAGTTGTAGGAAAAAAATTGCCTACAAATTGTGATCTATATTTTTTAAAAATAGATAATCAAATGGAACTTTTTTTTTTTTTAAAGCAAAATGGAACCATTTTTTGGTTGTAAATATGATTTTTTTTTAAAAAAAAATATTATTAGATCACTTATTTCAAAATTTTTATTTATTCAAATTATAACAGTAAATTTAAGAATTTGTCTTATTAAATCCAAGTACAAATACCTTCAGTTTAGAAATATTTTTAGTGTTTGATAAAAAAAGAAATATTTTTAGTGTATAAAATTTCAAAGTTTAGATCCGGGATTTTCGGTATAACTAAATAATATCATAACTAATAATCAATAACCAAGCTTCTAATAATTAATTTATTTAATTCCTATAGATAATAAAATATTTTCATCGGTCACCGGGAAAATGGTTTAGCTTTTGATGGAAATTTATTTTGGAGAGGAATTTAAAAGTCATTTTTGTATTATTTTGCCTAAAAAAATAAAAATAAAAACCCCACTTGTTTAATAAACTACACGACTACTTCAAACTGGGTACCTTCTCAGAACTTGTTTCAGAAGCGCTGACTCATCTCTTCTAGTCGTCCTTGGTAAAAGAAACCGTTGTTATTGGGCAACTATAAATAAAGTGAACATTCATTTTATTTTCTCGAAATATAATTTAATTTAATTTGAACTTGTTCCTTCAACTCGACGCGTTTTCCCAGTCAATTTGCTTCGTCCATTCATCGAATATTTCAACACTGACAGTGAGAGAATTCTAGGGTTCGTTCTCATTACTCTCCTCGTAAAAATTCTCTGAGTTTCTGAGCGTACGGAGGGTGCTATCGTGCGAAAATGGCGTCGCAACAGTACGAGAAGATGCAACTCCGTCAAAACTATCGGAATCTCTGGCACACCGATCTCATGCGAACTATCCAAGCTGATCCTCCTTGTCAGTAATCTCTCCGTTTTTTGTTCTTGTTGTGTTTAGTGTACGCACATTGATTGGAGTCGAAGTGTGTTGAACTAATTTTTTTTTTATAAATTTTGCAGACTGCTGCTTTGCATTTTGGTGGTAAGTATTGTGATTTTAATCTGCTTTTTGTTTTTGGAATTGAAGTTTCGTGATTTACTGCAACGGTGTGGTTGGGGTTGACTTGCATTGGCGGGTCAATTTTGGAAAGTTCACAAGTTGTTTAGGGTTTATGATTCTCAGTTCAGTTGGACCTTTTGTTATTGTGGATTGAGATGTTTAGATTAGATTTCGCAGATGAGGGATTTGTTGTCCTTGAATTACTTTTTTGTTCTGAAAGATAGAAGGCCCTTTAGTCCAGAGGATGTGGCATATATAGTGTGTTTGAATCTTTGTCGGTATGTTCTTATCTTCTTTCGATTTAATTGGGGCATTTAGCATGTTGATTTGTGAGATCCATCTGATTCCTGCGCCTGTTGTTAGTCCTTTTTTGCAAATATCATTAAGTTCTGCCAATTAATGGATGATTCCCCATTATAGGAGAACTTCCAGTGATTGGTGCCAGCTACAAAAAAAAAAAAAAAAAAAAAAAAAAAAAAAAAAACCCTTCAGTTTTGTTTGTGGATTTCATCTTGCTTCATAACTGGACAATACTAGCCATTGAGGAAATGTTGAAGAAAAGATGTGTGATCTATTATAGTTTCCTTGCAAAAGGATAGGGGTTCATTTTATAGCTTGAGTACTATGAGATTTTTCTTTTCTTCTTTTTGGTTTGAATTGGAAATGTTT
Organism: Knoxia roxburghii; assembly: GCA_030378225.1. NCBI lineage: Eukaryota > Viridiplantae > Streptophyta > Magnoliopsida > Gentianales > Rubiaceae > Knoxia > Knoxia roxburghii. Next base: position 5,978,668 of record CM059423.1, read on the forward strand.
TGCATAAATTTTAGTATCTCCATATGAAAATTAAGATGTTTTTGACGGGAAAGTAAAAGTTAATTTAGGGTTTAATTTAATCACGGATCATTGTTTAATAGTTGAAGATTAGGATGACAGGGTTAAGGTTCTTGTTTGAAAGTTATTGCTGACTAAGTCACATACTGTTTGCAAGAGGATCAGATACGTTTTCCTTTTGTTGGGGTATTTCCTGAAGGTTCCAATAAATCATTCCCGATTCAATGTCAATATATGACCACACAGCTCTGTAAAGTGATGAATTAAACAGTGTGGTACAGCTCTGTAAAATGATGAATTAAACAGTGTGGTAGTCTAACTAATATTTTGCACATATATGTGGGGAAGTGAGAGTCACAGTTTACAGACTATGCTGTGTGTAGCTTTTTCGTAGGTTAAGAGGATATACCTCCTTCAAATTATCCATGATTCCTGTCAGATCAAGGCATGAAACCTTTCCTAAATCGTGGAACTAATTGAAATGAAATAGTCTTGGGAACTAGTTTAAGTATGCAAATTAAGGTTAGCTTAGGAGCGGGGAAACATTTAGTTGTTAAGTATCCTTGGCAGTAAACCAGTGCTCACAAGGTGCATGAAATCTTAGAATGCTTGTACTGGAGAAGGGTGTGGTTGTTCTCTCGTGAATAAAAACTCAGAATAGAAGTGACAAACATGAACTCTATTTTGATTCATTTGTATGAGTACCATTAGATATTGGTAATACTCATCTGAAGTTAGAAATTCTCTTTACTTTTTTTTTAATCTTTTCTTGCAACTGTTTCCATTAAATTAACTCTTTACTTTTACAAGCACGATTATGAAATATTCTACTACTTAACAAAATTTTCAAATTTGCAGTGGGCCATGTGTCTCATATTTGCTTCGTAAAAGAGCTCTTTACAATGATATGTCAAGGTAAATGAAGATTTGTGTTATGATATCTTTTAAATGGATCATACCTCTTACTCATATAGTGGTTTTCTCTATTCACCAAAGGTATGTATGCTGTGCGGGTTACATGCCATGCAGTGGACGCTGTGGAGAAAGTAAATGCCCTGAATTCTGCCTCGCCACTGAGGTAGCTCATGTGACTGGCTTTTGCTTTGCATAAATTTTAGCAGAGAGGCTTATTGGGAAAACAATTGAGTTGACAAACACACAAAAGCATATAGCAACTTTTTTTGTTCAAATACTGGGTGTTTACTTCAAACCTTTTGTATACACCCAGTATGCATGCCTTGAAATTTTCCAAGTTTTTAATTTTAGTTTTCTTCTATTGCAGCGAAGGCTATAAACTTGAATGATTCGTTACCTCTGAGTTTTGTTTGCGTGAGGCATTTTTTTTTAAACAATATTTAATCACCTCATGAATTCTATGGAGCAACTGAAGTATACATTCTATATATTCTTTCGTATTATTTTTATGTAAGTGTATGCAATCATCCTTTTGTGAAGTTGATAAAAATGGAAGGAAAGTGAGTGTAAGTTGTGTAGGTATTCGATGACAATTCTTCACTCTTTGTTCCTAAAATTTCTTTCCTGGAACAATTTATTCTGAAACTAAATCTCCTTTGCTTATCTGTTTCCTTAGATTTATTATTTCACGGTCAATTCTAGTGAGCAATTCATACGCTCATTCTAGATTATCTTTCATTATTATTATTATTTTATTTGTTTTTGTAAATGTAAGCTATCATCCCTTTCGTGAAGTTGGTAAAGTGGAAGGAAGGCAGAGAGTAGAAAGTCGTGTAGGTCCACAACATTGATTCTGCTCCCTCTGTTCCTATATTGTCTTTCCCGAAACAGTTTATTCTGAAACTACATCTATGCATTTGCTCATACTTTTCCCCTTAAATTTAATTTCTTGGGTTCTCACCCATGTTAGCATATAGTTCTACTGTTATTTTCATAACTGTAAGCGATCCTCTCTTTTAGAGGGAAAGTCATGTGAGTTTCTAGGTCCTTGCTGACATACTGCATCCTGTGGTCATATATGATCTTTCGTGATACATTTAATGCTGTGTTTCTGCACATGCTGATCTGTGTCCTCATTTTTATTCTTTTCTTGCTTCTTGGACTTTATCCCTCAACAATCCCTTAACATATACTAGTATTTATCTCATCTTAATAGGATATTTTCAGTTGTACACACATTCACCAGAAGTATACTTCCCCTTAAGCTGTAGCTATCAACATGCTTCCTAACTTATTAATGTTTCTTTTCTTTCCATACTCCAGGTTTTCTGTTGCTTTGCAAATTCGGTTGCCTCTACACGGTTTTTGTTGCAGGATGAATTCAACATACAAACTACTCAATGTGATAATTGCATCATTGTACTCTCTCTCTCTGACAAGCTGTGCTTTTATGTAAACTAATTATGACTTTGATTTCTTCTATTTGGCTAAAATTTCCCATCTGGTACTCAGGGTTTCATGTTCTGCCTTTCACAACTTGCTTGCATATTTTCTATTGTTGCAATGATTGTTGGAAGTGAGGAACTCTCAGAGGCATCACAGTTACTCTCCTGCTTTTCAGATATGGTCTATTGCACGTAAGGACTTTTGGGTCTTACCTACTCTTTGATTGTTATCAACATGGCATCTTAGGAATATTGTTTTGATCATACATTCACTTCTGTTTTGCAGAGTCTGTGCCTGTATGCAGGTAAAAGGAAGATGGATCTGTTGGATGCCATTTACTTGATAGAAATGCAATCATCCAGATTCCACTGAGATTGTTTTATGTCTCGTACAATTACAGATTTTAAAGAAGCAAATCTTCCCCCCTAAATGAAATAGGAATTTCTGGCAGTATGTTTGTTTGCTCAACAACTCTTTCTTGTCTTCTAATTTTTCACACTCTATTGCAGACACAACACAAGGTTGAAATGGACAAGCGGGATGGTATGTTTGGGCAAACTGCAATGTCAGTTCCTCCCGTTCAGAACATGTCACGCCTTGATCAGCCTTATCCGCCCACAGTTGGTTATCCTCCTCCTTCATATGGGCAACCTGCCGGTTACCCACAAGCTCAGGGCTACCCTCCTGCTGGCTATCCACCCGCTGGCTACCAACCGACTGGCTACCCTCCCGCTGGCTATCCAAAGTAGTTCAGTTCGTTGAAAATGTATATGGTTCATCAGAGCATTGTTGGTAAAATCTTGAGTTGCATCATTTACCTACATCGATTATCTACTGTAAGATTCAGACAACTTCCCTTGTGCCTAGTTTATTTATACTTGGTCGTTTTAACATTATTTTGGGTGTAAATCTTGTGTGCTGGTTAATACTATTTGAGATGGTTTCTTCTATTTCTTTTGGGTTGCGCTCTTTTACATGCTACATAATATATGAAGGATTATTTGTTGTTGGTGAACTTTGAGAAGTGTCTTCATTACTTGTAGTCCTCCTACGTATTTAGCAAACTATTGATTTCTTCTCATTTTTTTAAATTTTTATATAAAATGGTGTCAATTATATTGGTTACTGCTAACTTCCCTGCTGCCCTGGGTTTTTTTTAATATATTTTTTCTTGTTGAATTGTGAACAATTTTTTTTTTTTTTTTGTCCTTTTTCGCTTCCTTAAAGGCTAAACAAATTTTAAGCAGTCCAAAATCAAGATTTCTTGTAAATACGAATAAATCTGATGATGGTGTATATGCACATTATATTTATGATGGTGTATATGCATATTATATTTATGCTAGTGGGGGGTAATCATTTAATATTTTTTGCGTCACAATTTATTTGTTTCTTTTGTGAAATGTAAGTTTTATATTTTTTTTAGATAAAAGATATATATTAATTTACTAAAAAATATATAGACAAACAAAAATTACAATCAAAAAAATATAATTTATAAAATAAATATCATTGTTGTTGTGTTTATTACGAATAAATTTATATATATCTATATATAGCTCTATTTAATTCGAATAAATATATATCATTAATTTTTTAATGAAAATTGTCCTTACGCAGTCTATCTGTAAAATTAACTTGAAGTTCTATTTATTTATAATATATTTTAAAACCTATTTTTAGATAAATAGTAATATACATTGAATATGAAGTAATCTATACAGAAAATCACTAAAGAGGGCACGAGTAATGTGCCAGAGATTGTCCAAAGAAAGCGTCTCTCTGGGAGGGAAGAGTAGTATATGGGTTTTACAACTTATCGAGCCCAATAAAAAATAGAAAATCAACAAAGGGTGGGTGGGTGCGTATTAAAGATAATTGGGTTCCTCTTAACGGATAGTCCAATCATATTCAATCACCTCATAAATCATGGGTAAATGGTTTGTTAGATAAACAAAGAAGATGGACTTTCCTTTTCTTAGATTGTTCATCCCCAAAGAAGTCATTGATTGATACAAACAACTATGAAAACACACTTAATTATGGAAGTTATACAGTTAAAATCGTCTATCATTTGTTGATAAAAATTAGTAAAGTATTTATAATCTCGACTTTAAAATGTATTTCAAAAAGTTATATTAATAGTGATATTTAAAAAAAAGTTGTAATTTTTTTAATCTTCTTAAAACAAAATTTCAAATTTTCATGTGATGAATAATAAAAGATGGGTGTGCTACAAATCTTAATATATGATCTTTTATGTGGCAAATAATAGATATTATTCCTTTTCTTTTGGTCCCTTATTTATGCTCATTTAATTAAAATTTAGGTTTTCAAATTTTACCTCAAAGAAAAGGTTAATTACTGTTATTAACAGTTTGATACTTGCTATATAGAAGAAAACAAAAACTTTTGATTCTTTTTCTTGCTACTATCTTCTATCCTAAAAGCACATTAGGGTAGTATATATAATATCACTACTACAATCCAAGGTGTACTTTTTAAAAAAATGGTAGGGAAGTTATGTTAAAAGAAAACAGGACAAATTAAAATGTTACGCTAATAAATTGATTATTTTCATTAGGTCAACACTATTACGAGTCTATAATACTAGTACTATTCCTATGTGATGTCAACTTTAGTTTCTTTTTATTAGGATTAATGTCAACTTTAGTTTCTTTTTAAATAGTACTCCCTCCGTTATGAAATATTTGACGTTTTAAGAATTTTTCGACAAATTAAGAATTGGGTAAATCCCCCAAGTTATCTTTTTATTTTAAGAATAATTATAACACTCACCATCTTATTCTAAACTTATTGCAGGACAAAATGGGATGAAATGTGTAAATAATTCTAAAATGTTAATTAAAAAAAATTTATTAAAACTCTAAAACGTCAATTATTTTAGAATAGAGGGAGTAGTACTACTATATAATGTCAACTTTAAGTCTTCCTCGCAAATGAGATCCCCTTAACTTGTATTTAGGATTAATGTCAACTTTAGTTTAAAATGTGATATTCTTTCCATTTGTTGCATCTTACAAACCTTGTTCATCTTACATGCCACTTTCTTTATGTAATAATAATTGTATTTAAAAAATTTTATCTAATAAAAATAATTTATTTTTTATATTCTTACGCTCAATATATAATTTTATTTTCAAATCTAAATTAATATAAATATAAATACATACAGAATATAATAATAAATTTTTTATATAAATTATGTTTTATACAAAATAAAAAGTTATATAAAATTTTTTCAAAAAAATAAAAAGTTATATATTATACCAACATCTATATTCAAAAACCAATACTGGGACATTGGTCCAGGGCGAAGCTACGTATAGTTGAAGTAGGGCATGCGCCCAAATAAAGTTTGAAATTTTACTCAGAGTATATGAAAATTTTTTAAAATTTTGTAACTCTGAGTTGATCGGGGAAGGCTTCTCGAAGAAAATAAACTTTTCTTTTTCCTAATTTTTTTTATATATAAATTAAATAGGACAACGTGGTTTGAGCTTGGCAAAATTAAAAAAAAAAAAAAAGAAAAAAATGGTGAGCAGTACAAAAGTTGGTGAGGTCCTACATAGATAAGCCATTTTGGGGGTAAAAAACAAAAAAAATCTTGGCTAGCCCCCAAATTATCAAACTCCTTTCTTTTAAAATCAAAACGCATCTTCATGCTTCAAAAAAACACCCTCATCTTTTTATGGAAAAGAAAATATCTTGCACCTAATCCACAAAATATCAAAACCTTCAATAATTAATTCCAAATCAAAATATTTGAGCCCTAATTCTAATTTTGAAGTAAGTTTTATCCTCATTTCCTTAATTTTAGTATTTTTGTGACTAATGTATTATATTTTGTATTTTAAATATATAATATCACGACTTCTTGATTATTGTTTGTTGATTTATATTTATTAGTGTAAGTTGTGTTTTATTGTTGTGAATTTAGTTGGTTAATAATTGATTTAATATTATTTTTTTTAAATAACACAATGCGAAAACATTAATTAGATACTTCATATTGTATTGTCTAAATCTTTTAGAACGTTTCATAATATTACTAAATTAATATATTTTTTCTTTCAATATTAAAAAATATATATATATAATAAGGTTAAAAAAAAAAATTTCCCCCCATATAGTCACGAAATCCTTGCATTGGGCATAAGAATTTTATCGTACAGAAAAGTTTGAGGGACTAAAATTACTATTAAAAATGAGTATCACATACATTAAAATTTAGGAAAGTGTAGTGTTATATCACACATCTTTTTTTAAAAAGGCATTCAGTTTGTTAAGTAGTGCCCCCTTAATTCTTATTTCTCGCCTCCCTAATATTTATTTTTCGTCCCTCCTATGATTACCTAAATGCCCTTAATTAATTTATTAAAAATTTTATAAGTCTCTTTTTAATCTAACAAAAAATTATAAAAATTATTATTAAAGTAACATAAATGAACAGAACTATAAATGAAATTTTTAATGAGTATTTTTATTAAATTGATTAAGGATAGTTCGATAATTTAATATATTTTATATTTAAATATTATGATTGATATTTCTTAATTTGTCAATAATAATTTTAGTATAAAAGAGGCGCGAAATAAACATTTAAGAAAATGATTAATTATTATTATTGATGACGAATAACTTATTATAATATATAAAGAAAACAGTACCAAAGATTTAAATAAAAATAAAATGTCATTTCCTATTACTATTGTTTGCCTTTTGTTGACTCGGAAACATTGGAACTTTTCTACGGGATTGTATCTTTTTCCAGCCGTTCCTTGTTTTTTGTTTTGTTTTTCTTATTATCATTATTATTTATATTCAAAGTACGTAGATTTTTGCTGCGTTAGGTTTTTAGAAAACTCAATATTTTTATATGGCCATTTTGGCTGTTTTTAATAATTCGATCACCGAACCGAAGACTTTAACTAATTACAAACTGATGTCACGCTTCAACCGTACAAAAAGCATTTTCTCCAAACCAATTTACTTTTTTTTTTAGAAATTGAGTTGTGCTTAAGTAATTAAACTATAGCTTTTAATTTTTTTTTTTTAATATTCACGGTATAATTTTCAACTGTAATAATAATTAATTAAAGCAGGTAATTTGCTAGCATTTTTTTTTTCTTTTGACAAGGATAATCTCAATTTTATTAATGAAATTTAAAAGTTATGGTGTTATCGCATCCGAAAATAAAGAATGCACATCTGATTAAATATTAATAAACACCTTAATTTATAAGTTAAACTAGAGTAAATCAAATAAACCATAGAAAATATATATTCTAGTTCACAACTGATTAAGTGGGTGTTGCACGAATTATTTACCAGTTAAAATATCAAAAATTTAATTTTGTAAATTTATTAAATGTGAAGAATAAAGAAGTTTTGTATTTCAAACTCATAATAAGAAATGTGTACATGACATACAACACTTATCAGGATGTGAAGATTTATCCGATAGACCTAATCCCTATAATCTCTAAAACTAATTAATCACATGTTACAATAGAGATACTACATTAGTAAAAAATATACAAAATCCCAAAATTTCTTGAATTTGCGTTGATGTATTATTATTGTTATTATTGACAGTGTGAACGTGTGCATAAAAATAATAGAAAGCTTTATTCAATCGTCACAGAAATTTAATATAATTGTGTCTTTTTCTAAAAAGAGAAAATATTTTATGAAGAAAAGCAGCAAGGAAGGTAGAGGCATCATGTGAAATCATCTCTTTTACAGCCTTAAATGAGTGCACACGCTTTCAATGATAGTGAGAGCTTGGCAATATGTACAATTCTCCATATTTATTTAACTCTTAATTTTTATTAAAGCCATTAATCACCGTAATCCCCCTTTTTTTGTTAAATAACAAGTTGATATTTTCTCCATAATATTAAAATAATTATTATGTTTGTAACTATGTTCTCTATGATTTTATGGAATTCAGAACTCTATGATTTTATGTGAGAAATATCAATCACTATGTTCTCTAGTAACTGTCTTAATTTCAATTATTTTTTTGTTCGAAGCAATAATTTCAAGGATTCAAACTATTTATTTCTAATTTTTAGTTTTTGTTCGAATTATTTGATACCTATTAATAGTAAGCCAAATAAAAATGCAGTTGGAAATTCGAATATACTCCTACCCAAGGTGATTAAAAAAAAACTTCTTTTTTACGAAAAACATTTATATTGCAATTAATGTACCCAAAAAAAAAAATCCACGTAAGTCTCTCTGATTGACTTGAATCGCTGGTTTAATTTTTGTTTTTGGCGTAGTTTAATGCGTAATTACGCGGAAATGCCACATGCCGAGCTTTAATTATTTGCCACTTTTTTTTTTTTTTTTTGTGCATATATTATAGCTTAGAGGGCAGCTTCGTCACCTTTAATTATTTTTAAAAAAAATATTTATAAAATTAATGTCATAATCAACTATGAATATAACTATCTGTTCTTGGTGTTCAATGATTGCCTAACAAAGTTAAAATCAAACCTTAAAAAAATCATAAAATCATTTTTGAAACTACTTGCCAAAATGTAACTTTGTCCTTGTCTAAGGGCACGGAGTCGGATTAATTATCAAGCTTTAAAAAATAAGTTAGCAATTTCTTTGTGTACCATTGAGGTTGATGTTATAATAATAATAATTAGATTATGAATATATTTTTGAATTTAAAAATAAATTGATATCTTGCATCATAGTCAGATAGAGTCATGAGACTAAAATTAAAATTTTAATTACGCAAAAAAAATGAAACATTATAGAGTTAACGAATGATAATTTATTATTCTTATCCTTTCGGATGGAGAGTAATAATAGGGCTTCTACCACTTTTTGTCATAATTAGTTTTACCTATATACTTTTAGTCCTTTATCTTTTCTTAATTAACATTTTTAAATTTTTTTATAAAATTACTCTTTGACTAACTCATAAAACCTTTGATTAACCGTTTGACCACCCCGCCATCGCTATCGCCGTCGACACATCTACCACCGCCACCACCATCGCCCCGCCCATCACCATCACCCCTGGGTGGCGACAGGGCAGGGGCAGTGGCGGTGGTGACGACGATAAAGGTGTCAGCTACGGCAGAGGTGGTTAAACCGTTAGTTAAAGGATTTTGAGAGTTAATCAAAGGGTATTTTTGTCAAATATGATTAAAAATGTTAATAAAAAAAGGATAATTTTTAAATATATATATATAATAAATAATTTTGAAGGGAAATGATTAATCAAAAGAAAACACATGTATTATATTATTTTAATAGAAGTTAATATATCGATAATGATGATTAGGTAATATAACCGGTATTGTTTAATGTAACTTTTAGTTTTATAATTTTAAATTAATCATATTTAATAATAGTACATACTTTTAATAGATAAAATAAATATATTTTTTAAGGGAAGCGGCGTTTTAAACAGATTATAAAAATAAATAATGATGTTAACGTTTAATTTAAAAAATTGAAGGGAGTTACTAATTAAGGAAGAAGCACTACAAAACGGCAACACGAGCTCCACAACTTGAACGTGGGCCGTGACTAATGACATGATACTCATTTCTGAATCATATTCCATGATCTATGTGAAATATGATTAAGGTAAACGGAAAGGAGAGTCTCGTTTAGTAGGGGGAAAAAAAAAAACGATTATCTTTAAGCCGTGTCTATTTCCCGTGAATAAAAATAGAGGAGTTAGTATTTGATAATTTTAATACTTGTAGAAGAACGTGATTAGTTTTAATTTGTTTAGTAAATTAAGGACCGTGATTAATTTTGATTGGTTGGTAAATTATGAATAATAGCACTTTATTATTGATTCTGTTTGGAGGGCATGTTTATTTGTTGCGAATGGAAACCGAAATGACAAAATAATTTCGATTCTTATTCTTTTGTTAATAAAAGTAAAAGTAAAGAAATGGATGAGAGGATTTGGAGAGGTGACGAGGGTGAGACTATAATATTGAGGTTTTAAGTTCTAACATTAACTCTGCGAATAAAAGAAAAAAAAAAAAAAAAAAAAAAAAGTCCCTCCCTATGTTGTATGCTGTATGCTGAGGTCTCTAAATTTTTTCGGATATTACTAGTTATCGTCTTAATTTTAATCATTATCGTTTCTGTTTTGACAAAATTATTCTTTTATTTAAAAGAATGAAAGAGATAAGTTATTATAAAGGGTATTTTAATCTAAATTAAAATGATAAAGAGTAAAAAGTTGAGCGATAAATAGTAAAAAAAATTTCTTTCAGCCACCCGTGCAGTTCTTGCCCAAAGAATTCTGTCGTAAGTGTACCGGAAGCAGCCCAGCTACAATCTCTAATAACATAGACTGCCGACTCCGAAGTTGATCCACACTTTACTATTGATTATTGTAGGAGTGCCATAAATATGAGATTATTGTAATAAATGATCCGATCAAATCACATTTGGATTACTCAATTTTTATTTTTACAAAACAAATATACAATTAAAATTATTTTGGGCAACCGAATACAATATCACTTTGACATAATGTTTCTATTAGTGATAAGGATGCCAAAGGTGACAATCACAAATTATCTATTATTTTTATTTTAATCTATGGTGGCTACATAATTTACAAAATATTATTATCATGGCATTAATCTTCCATAAGTGATTATTTTATGTGTAAAGATAAGAATTAAAGGATTAATAATATCGTTATCCAATATTTGACTAAATAAAGTAATTATTTAAACGTTTTAATTGATGGTAATACTAAATAATTAAATTGACAGAGTAAAAATTGGGGGACTGAAGTGTTAGCGTTATGGTCCATATATTAATGTTAATTAATTTATTAATGAAGAGAAGTTACGGGGAGCATTCATTCATTTCGTCTTACGTCAACGCAACGGTTTTATCATTTTTTTATGTTGAAAAATTAGGCTTTATCAAGTGGAATTATATTTTTTAAAATATATATTACAAAGAATAGTGAGCTTTACAATATAAATGCTCGATTATTTTATTTTAAATATCTTATATTTAATGTAAATTTTAATATAACAAAAGAAATTTTTTAAGACAGAATTATATTATAAAATAAAAATAAAAATATTTTTAAAGTTAAATAAGGATTAATGTTTGGTCTGTGAATTGGGGACGGAGTATTTAATACTCTCTCCGTCCCAAATTAATAGATATTTTAGGGGTTAAAAGTTATCTCTTATTAATTGTCACTTTACCATTATCAAGATAATTTTTTTAGTTTTTCATGTTTTACCCTTTTTCAAAATTTATGAGTGTATTGAATCTTACTACCCAATTACTATTTCATTAGTAATTTTTTCTCCAAATTAGAATAAAAGAGAAAAACTTACTAGACTAAATTATTAATTACTATTTTTCCTTAATAACAGTAAAATTTTTAAAATGTCTATTAATTTGGGACCGAAGCCGTGAAAATTGACACCCATTGCGTTGCGTTCTCATTTAGTGCAAATTAGAGGACATTCGCATCTTCGCCTCATACAAAACGTAACAAAACTAACCTCACACACATAATTGTGTGTGTGAGAGAGAGAGGGATGTTACGTAAATTGAACTTAAAAAAACTCACTCTACAATGTAATATCAAGAATTTTGTATGTATTTCTAAATGGGAATGTATGTGTAACAAAGTGAGGCTACAAACAAAATAATAAGAATCAACCTTATTATTTTGGTTCGGGAGGAGTAATAGGAGTAAAATGGATAGTACAAAAATTTCTTTTTTCAAAAAAAATACCGATATTATTCTAGTTTAACCAAAGATTTTGAGTTCAAATTCTAATAACGCACTTACGTGAGATATGAAAAATTTTATAATCATTGTTATCTTTTAATTAGATATTCCAATTTAGTTCTTACTCTGAGAATATGAAAAATTTTATCATCATTATTCTCTTTTACTTAGAGATTTCGACGTAGTTTTAACTCCTAAGATATAATCGTGTGAGGTATGAAAAATTTTACATCCATATTGTCTTCTCGCTCTGAACTCATAATTGTCAGTCTACTAGAATTTAAATATTAGATGTGGTATTAAAAATAAATAAAAATTACACTTGTAGTCCAAAAAACTTACAGTATTTATTGAATAATTAACTTGTAATAGAATTTGTATTTTGCCTATACCACAAGGCAGAAGTTGCGAATAGAATTGGTAGCTTTCACATCTAAAAAAATCGCCTATAAAGTTATCCGATTTCTAGTGCATGGCTTTTGATTCCTTCAATCACCAAAAAAAAGTCTATTACTCCACTATTCTTTATTAACAAATGGCCCCTCACTTTACAACTTATTAAAAAAAATTAATTAATTAATCACATTTTTAAATTTTTATCTATATTATATGATAGTAATGAATAAATTAAGTCATATTGTTGATAGAGTTATGAGGTAAAGTAATTTTTAAAAATTAATAAATTCACTATAAAGTTGACATAATATTTTATATTAATAAGTACAAGAAAAATTGAATTTTTTTCTCATAATAAAAAATAAAAAGAATAATTAAGGGCAATTAGGTCCAAAAGGAAGAGAGGGAGAGAAGAAGGAGGAGGGCAGAGGGGGACGATGGAGGAAAAGGATAGAGGGGAGAGAAGGAGACGGGAATGAGGGGTTTAAGGTATTTGTCTAAAAGTTAAGAATAATTAAATTAAAAGAAAAACGGTGAATAAGAAAATGGACAGTAAATAAGGATTTTAATACAATTTTTCTTAAATGCAAATGGTGCATTCGTTGATGTAATTAAACACATTTTGGAAATGACCACCCAATTTCCATCTTAAAAATGTTGTTAGGCTTAACTATTGCTCTATAACTTCATCTTCATCTCCCGAAACAAATTCAATAATTTTCTATTTTATATTTTCATCATTTAAAGTTAGCTAAAATTCGAAATTTACTTTTAAAAAAAAATATATTTGTCCGACTTCAACTATTTACCTTACACTAATAAAATTTTATTTTCACTTGAAGAATTTTAAAGTTGAGTACAATTTGTTATAAACTAAAACATTGACTCGAGTATGTCTTCTTTTGGACTTAGCCTTTGTGGATTATTAAGAATAAAAATTTAATATATATATGTATATATATATTGCACATAAATCTACTATGAATGAAAGTTCAATAGAAGAACAAAAAGAATATATATATATATATATATATTTTGCACATACATATAGAACAAAGAAAAGAGTATATTAAGAATTAATGGTAAGATTAAGGTGAAAAATGCTTTTTTGTCTCCCATAAGAAGTATTGTGTCGTAAATGGTTCCTTCTTAATTTTTGTTTAACAGAAATGATTTGCCTTCTATTTTGTCTATCTAGCAACTAAATTAGAGATTTTAACTATTTGTTTTAATTTTAACAGTTAGTGAATAATCATTTTAACTCATACATGTCGGTTCATAAATTAATTCGGGTCCAACTATCTTTCTTATTAAGGCAATTGATTTAATTACGAAATCACTTTTATGTAGTTTGGCGTTGTAAAAATATTTGTTGCCTTGAATGTTAGATTTGAATAAGTTAGGTTAATAAGAAAGCGGTAGGATCTAGATTTATTGGCAAATCAACCCATAAATATTAAAAAAATATTGACTATCTGTTAAATTTTAAAATTTAATCTTTAGAAAGACCCATACAAGGCGTTTAGACTATAAAATGAACCATTTTCATAGATACAAATTATGAAAATAGAGATACCAAAACCGGGGTGGGGAAGTGTGGTGGCGGGACCGTAATAAAAAAAACAGTTAAAATTTTGAAGGTTAGATAACCGTTAATCAAAATATATTTTCGTGAAAAATGATTATAATTATAAAAAAATTCAAATGCGATAATATTGATGACAAAATAAGAAGAATGACCAAAATTAAAATAATCCCTATTAAGAGGGGGACAGAAATGAATTTAAGCATTTTTTAAAAACCAATTAAATTTAAAACGAGGAGAGTGAAGAATAAAAACTAACTCATACCTAAAACAAAGTAATTAAACTGTGTTGATGGGAGGCGTTTGAGTGAGCTGAGAAAATGTTGTAGTTTAGTCTCTCTTTATTTAGAATTAATAGTTTGTGAGTCTGAGTCGCGAAATGAAAATATCAAAATATATTGATCATGTTTCGTAATATATTGATCCTGATATATTGATCATATAAAAAAAATTGTGTGAAAACTCATATTGATGCTTTTAAAAAAAATTAAAAAAAAAAAAGCTTGAGTGAGTTTACATGAATGAATAGAGAGGGAAAGTTTGAGAAAAAAAAAAAAATTACTCCACTGTTTAATATAATTTTTTATTTTGAAGAAGGCAACACTTACTCACATAAATTGTTTTTTATTATATTTGTTTCATTTATAAAATTATATAAAATGATTTTAATTTAAATAAGAGGTAAAATAAAACTTCAAACAGAGTGGTAATTTGGAGCAGAAGCAATACGTAGCTGGAAGCTGGGCAGAAATAGAGAGATGAATCGCAGGGGAACCCTACCTAGTACACTAGTATACAATGTATTTGTCATTCAATATTCATTCGTACAAATGGGAGGCATTGGCAAGAAGCTATTGGTATCCCTGCAGCTCAATTTTTGACAGATGGCTATTATTGCGGCTGCTTCGCTTTAATTTTGTGGGACTTTCAGAACCAAAGCCTGCCTTAACTAATGTATGTAGGCATCTCAATATCAGTACTTACTAGCCTTTACTACTTGGGACTTAGGAATTCAATTCACTTCACTTCACTTCTGTTCAAGATTAATGTTTCCATTGTTATTTTTAGTACTACAATCCAAGTTCCAACCATTGAAAACTGTAACTTTAAAAAAAATTGGAAAAAGGGCTTAAGGAGAGGATGAAATTCAGCCCAGCCTGTCCTATATCTTCCCTATAGGCTAAAGGCTAAAGGCTATGCAGTCTGCACTTTTTTTCCAGAGGAAGATGAGGACTGATTGATTGGATGTGTTTTCGTACCATTTCTCAAACTCCAATGGAAATCTTTGCTTTCGTTTTAGCATCGAAGTTGGAGCATTTCAAAATTGCAGCCCCCATTATTGTTTTCCATTTACTTGATTTTGTCAGGGATTCCTTTCAAATTCCATTCCTTTCTTCCCCCATTGGCGTAAAGCTTACCCAGAAAATGAAGAGGATGGTGATAAACTAAATTAAAAGAGCAAAGACCAGATCCGACTTACCCGGTTATATGCTCTGTACCCAGATTCAACACCATAGATCCCCAGTGAATCTTGCTTACTTCACATCACGCCCACAACCATCTCTGCGCCAAACTATTCCCTTTCCTCCTTCATTCTTCCTTTTCCTTTGTTAGCTTTAACATTTACAATCTAACCATTTTATTAGCCAATTCTTGCAGTTTTCAATTCCCTACCAAAAATGGAGGAAATCTTCATGGATGAAATATAAAACCAGACTTCAGAGCTGTAAACCCACCAAAAAATAACGGAACAACAAGGAAAAGAAGGAAGAGATAGATATGGAAAAAGGCTGTGTAATCTTTAATATAAAGCGTACTCTTTGCAAAACTCCTCAAAAGGGGTAAGATCAAAAGGATATACAGAATACTTTCTTTCATTTCTCTATTTCTTTTTTGCTCCCTCCTAACTACTACATTTTCTTCTTTTTTTTTTTTTACTTCTGGACAATTTACAAAACCCAGCCAGGCTGGCCGATCCAGCCGAGCGGATTAGGAAGAAAGGGGAAATGTTAAAAAAAAAGACTAGGTATTGCTTGCTGCTACTGCTTGTGGTACTACTACAAAGTAATGGGCGAGTACTCGCCGTAGAAATCACAAATCCCAGAAGCCATCCAAAGCCTCTCGTTAAAAGCTTCCTGCATATCCTCCGGGATAAAGGGCGTCCGACAGAGTGGGCAAGTTTTCTGATCATGGTCCATCCACCGGTCCAGGCAGTTCCTGTGAAATATATGCCTGCAGTTTGTCAAGCGTCGGATCTCATCGTCGATGTCGAACTCGTACAGGCAAACAGCGCAGCTCTCAGGGGCGTCACTCAGGTCCGAGAACTTCACCACGGGTAATAGCTCCCGGATCAAAGCTGCGGATATGGACCTGAGCTCACATCCGGAGTCGGGTCTGGTCTGGAGCGGCATTTCGGGTTCCAAAAATTCTCCAAGACCCATTAAACCCAGAAGGCAGTGGACTAACTTTCGCATCAAACCCAGAAGCGTAAGAACGTGTACCAAGAGCTTGGGAAAGAAGAGGTCGGTGTAGCCGACGGGAAAGCCCATATTTAGTTGGATTTTCCGGTGGTGTAATGAAGTTTAGTCACTGTGTGTGGTGCGTGAAAAAGATGCGCCGGGAATGACGGGGGGCGGGGGAGCGATGGGAAGATGGAGAAATGGGGAGGTGTGCGGAAGGGAAGATATATAGTGGGAGGATGGTGTGAAAAGACGAAAATGGGCATTAGGATTTGGGAGAATATCGAGAAAAGGGAAGGAGGGGGTGGGGGTCATGGAGGGAGAGACAGAGCGCGTCAGTATTAGCTGCTGTCACATTCGTAGTAGCAGTAGAATGTGTCGTACGGTCTGGGCTGTCTCTTTGGACAATTTTAGCCGGTTTTTTCCCCTTACCCCTTTTTTTTTTAAAAAAAAAGAAATTTATAGGACAAAACTTTATATTTTACATTACCATATTTATAATAATGAAAATAATACTACAATTTTAGGATTATTATTATTACACTTTTATATTTTGAATGTGAATAATAATTTTTTAATTACACCAAATTGAATTCATTATTAAAATTTAGAGGACTAAATTTAAAACTTAAAGTGAATTTTGGCTTGAAATTACTGCGCCAATGATTAGTTTACCTTTATTTGGAAGAGTAGGGATGGAATAAGATACATTAGGCTACAAACGCTACACAACATACACAATAATGTGGAGTACTAGGCCATGTTTGTGTGCGTTTTTTAGGATATTGTTTATCAAGAGATGTAAATGGGAGTATATTGTAACTCACTTGTAGTAGGTTAAAGAAGAGTTAATTTACTGAAGTAAGATTTAGTTACCATATTTTAGTAGGATTTTGTTATTTTATTATACAAAGATTGTATTATATATGTAATTTAATTTTCTCTGTCCAAATCTTTTTGTGTTGGTTGTTTTATTTATTTTTTATACGTTTAACAACAGTAAGACGTTGAAAAGAATAATTCTATAAATCTGGCTTGTTCGATTTTATTTAACAATAATTCAGGAAACATAATTACCTAAGTTTAATTAATGGAAACAAATTATGATCAGTGGCCAAACTATCTAAGAATTTTTAATAGGGTATTTCACTTGGTGGTTCTACAACTAAGAGTAGCAACGGAGGAGCACATCTATGGATGCTTTGTCCCAGAGTTAGAGCTACACCTCTGATTCTGTTATTTATTTTTAAAAAATATTATTTATTGAAACGACGCTATTTTAGTAAGTGATTTATTTAAAAAATAAAAAAATAGTTATTGAAAATATATCGTTTCATTAAGTAGCTTTAAAAAATGCTTAAATATAGTTTTGGTCCATCACAATATGAGTAATTTCACTTTTAGTCTCTCTTATGTTTTGATTGACAATACTAGTTTTCATCCTTTTTTTTAAGCAGTTTTAGTCATTTTTTATAAAAATACTTTTGACTAACTGTTGATTAACCTAGTTGTTTTTCTCTTATGTTTTGAGTGTCAATATTAGTAACCATCCTTTGTTTTCTAAAAGCAGATTTATTATTTTTTTATGAAAATACCTTTTGACTATCGATTGACTAACTCTCAAAAATATAATTGTTTTTCTTCATCGGTTTGACTATCGCCTCGTCACCACCACTACGGCTGCAACTGCCCCGGTGCCACCACTAAACCACCACTCTGCCATCACCACCATCCCGCCGCCACCCACCTCCCGCTGTCACCACTTGACTATATGGTAAGATTAAAAAAAAAAAAGTTTTTGTCTACGATGGATTAATTGGTCTAAGTAATAAGTTTTCACTTGAAAATTTAGGTTCCAAACCCAAGTTTACTCAAGAAATCACAGTTCAAACTCCAGAAATAAGTTAATTATTTTAATTTATTTTTCACACCAAAAAATAAAAATAAAAATATATATATACTAATTACCGCTCAAATTTGAACTAAATCCCCCTTCTCGCTCCTCTTTCTTTTCCTTTTGAAATAAAAACATAATTTTATGAAAATTAGAGCGATAATATTTAAAACTAAACGGTAACTAGTAGTACCAAATAAAAATCAATGTCACCTCATGAATATAATGAAGTATTTACTCTAAAAGGCAGCATCACGCAGAAATTTGTTGAAGTGAAAATGAAAGGAGGGGTGACATTTTTGTGAGTAAAGAATGACCTCTCCCTCCCTCTCTCTCTCTCTCTCTCTCTCTCTCTCTCTCTCTCTCTCTCTCTCTCTCTCTCTCTCTCTCTCTCTCTCTCTCTCTCTTATCTAGTACCTTAATCAATATCAACTTGGCCAAGTCTCCTTATTTGGATTTGTCTCATTGTTAAGCTGATTGAAACTTTACCGACCTTTGTCTCAGCCAAAGGGAAAACGAAATATGATATGTCCCTCCCTCTCTTGTCTAGTCACGAGCTACCATTAATATACTTTCCACATCTTCTAGATTTATACCCCAGTCATTCAAATACACACAAACCCCACCAATAAATTTTATTAAATATTATTGAAAAACGTCTATGATCAAATAGTAAAAATAAATCAGATCTGATATGTCAATTCCAAGATATAAATACGTTATAATAGGTCACGAACAAAGGTCCTTTGATAAGAGAAATTCAAAAATCAGCATCAACATAGTCACGAACAGAATTGGTTCTACAAATAAGTATTAGCACATGTATAGATTAGACTTTTCCTTTGTTTTGATGAACAGTTGTATAGTTAAGTCAGGAATTTATAGGAATGGCAAAGGACTGAATTAAATTTAAATATTACCTCTTGTACCATTCTTTTGACATATTAATTCTAGGGTAGTCAAGCTCACCGATTCCCAGTCCGCTGGGAGTTAGGGATTGTTTTCGGGATTGTTTTCGAGAGGAAAAAAAATCGAATTTTATTTCATTTATTAGTTAAAATTAAAACACAGCCTGGAGGCATTAGACTTTTACAATCATGAAGTTGGGGGTGAAGAGAAGCAACATAATAGGAAGTAAATAGCCTAAAATACGCTTATTTTGATGCTTGCTTTTAGAACTTGAAGTAAAATTCGAGAAGAGATTCGACTCGAGACTACAAAATTAGGCTGTCTCAATCAAATAAAATTCTAGTATAGGGTTTTGAATTTGTAGGTTGATGGGTATCTGTATGTTTGGGTTGTAAGGCCCAAATGAGTAAATATCTACAGTTTTGGTTTGATGGATAGTTTGACTTGTAAATCAAATTATAATTATTATTTTTAAAAATAATAAAGATATTTTAGTAATTTAAACATGATAAATAAATAAAAAAAGCGATATTTGATAATTATTTTTAATTATTTCCTATAAATATTGTCTCTACTTAATCTCACATGAATGGTTGTAGTCATGCTTTACAAGAAAAAAAATATATATTCAATCGTACTCTAATACTAATTTAAACATCATAATACTAATTCCAATAACAATTGAATTGTGTAAAATGGGACGAATTTCGACTCATTAATACATAATGATAATACCTGAATTAAATTATTGGGGCATGCCTAGTTTTTCTTTACAATTTTTGCATAATATTAAACATTTACAAATTTAAGAACTATTAAAAAATATTAACACATCGCCCATATACAAAATCAGATATAATCTAATGTAAAATTTCATTCATTAGCTATAATTAAAAAAAAAATCCTTTTGACGATTGTGGAACTTTTTAGACCAAGTACCCGGAAAAAACATCACTTTTATTTTTCTTTTTCGTTTTCTTGATGAGATAATTGAGGATGGGGACCTAAAAAAGGTGAAACGTCACCCAAAATTGCAAGATCGTATGGCTTGGAGTGGGTCCAATTCAAAGTTATTTTGGGGAGGGTGGGGGAGAAAAAATATAAAGTTTTAGGAGTTACTGTCTATTTTTTATTTTTTATTATCTTAATTTAAATTAAAATATTATTTTTATAATATTCTTTCTTTTCTTATATTTTAAGTGAAAGAGTAATTTTGTAAAAAAACTCGTAATGGAATGAATATATTTATTAGAATCTTAATCAACCATATGGTTGATTAACTCCATAGGGTGAGTAAGATGGAAGTGTCAGGTTCATCAGGTTTATTGTTAACCATCCAAATCAAACCAAACCACGACCTTCGGATGGTTAGTCGAAAAAACGAGGTAAAATCCTCACCATTTAATCACTTTTAGAAATGGTTTGATTAAAATTCAAACCATTAACCATTTAAATCAAACCATTTGGACCAAAAGTGATTTTGTCAAAGCATTTTTAGCATTTCAATTAAACTATAAATTGTTATCGCCCAAATTCATTAAAATTAGGACAATAATACTTAAAATTGAAATGATAACTAATAATACCCTTAAATTATGTACACCCTACCATCATTATAAATCCACATACTATGATAAATATAAATAGTTCAAAAATATTTTCATTTATTGTTAATTAATTTTAGATTAAATACTTTCATTAACTTAGAAATTTAATATGTAATTGCAATTTATTTGAATTTTAAATTTTGATTGATTTTATCGTATATCCAATTTGACTGAACTAACATTTATTTAGTAATTACATAACATGATAGTATATTCAGTTTGAATGACCTAATTATATATGTCAGGTATCGTAATTTGGATTCAAAGTGTGTTGTGAATTAGAAATATTTAAATTCTAATTTTACATAAAAAAATTTTTATACACCATGACAAATATAAATAAATCGGTTCACTCATTACTAGCTAATTTTTTCTATTTATATTTTTGGTAGTATATAATAAAAATTTTTAATTTTTTAATTCTAAATAACAGCTATATCTGTTTAATTAAAATAGTACAAGGAAGATAATTATTGTTGGGGAGAAGGAATGGGGAAAAAGTATATATAGCACCAATCATCATGGCCTAAAAAAACCAGAAAAGCAAAGGGGAAGGCTTAAGAGGCCAAGACACAATTTTTTTTTTTTTTTTTATAAAAGGAGAATATATTATAGTGAAATTAGTGACAAAGAGTACATAGTCTACCCTTTCCCCCATAATTATTCGAGTTTCAAAAAATATTCTATCTAACTAGCTAATTTCGCAATGTTAGGATTCATTTTATTTAGACATTAAGAAGACCTTTCAATTTCTTTGGGAGTGAATCAAAAGAATTAAAAGTTTTGGTTTGACTAGAAGAAGTCAATTTTACCAAAAACAAAATATGTTAGACTATTAATTTCTCTATATACACGTGTCAATTTGTAATGCTATTGAATCGTGAAATCTCGAATTTTCTTGAGATTTTGAAATTCTCTCCATAAAAAATTTTCTTCTCTTTTAGTAATCATTTCCACCACTTAATAAGGAGGGGTTACTAGTTACCGTCTCAATTTTTGTTACGATAGTTCATAAGTTTTGACAAAATTATCATTTTACTTAAAAGTAAAAAGAGAGAGGGTATTATAGAGAGATTTTTAGTTCAAATTAGGACGGTAAAAGATAAAATGTGAGACAGTAACTAATAAAACTTTTGTCTTGAAAAAACCATAAATCCATTAAATGTCTCTCTTTGAATTATTTAATGATTTTTAGAAAGTCACTTAATCATAGGATCTCGAATTTTCTTGAAATTTTGAAATTGTTTCCATAAGAAATTTTCTTCTCCTTTAGTAATCATTTCCATCACTTGATAATTGTCGCAAAGAAACCAAACATCCATAAGATCTCTCTGCTTGGATTGCTGAACCGACTTCCAGAAAGGCAGGCGGAAGCTTTGTGCTTTGAAGAGGCCAAGACATTAAACATTTAACAATAGAGAAGAGCAAAAAAAGGTTAGGCACCGGAACACTATACATCTGCGATCGATTTGGTGAAGTGGCCCATCTCGGACTAGGGGTGTCCCTTGTGCCGTGCTTCCATATTCCCGGGCCACACTACTAAATTATTCAAAATTCAGGGCCCTGAAACTTATAATTAACTTTTATAATTTCCCTACTTTAACTATAAA
Organism: Knoxia roxburghii; assembly: GCA_030378225.1. Classification (NCBI taxonomy): domain Eukaryota; kingdom Viridiplantae; phylum Streptophyta; class Magnoliopsida; order Gentianales; family Rubiaceae; genus Knoxia; species Knoxia roxburghii. Next base: position 6,001,294 of record CM059423.1, read on the forward strand.
AGTTCATATTTCTCCACAAAATATCAATATAAAACTATAAGTGAAACAAAAAATATATATTATGTTCGTTTTAAAATAATAATTTTATTTATAATACTATATGATTACTTCTAGAAGAGATAAAGTGTATATATTTATATATTGCATCCTCCATCATTGTAATCAAATTCATTAAATTTTTCACGGTGTTTTTCTTTTCATTAATTAATAGAGGAGATGGGCCGTAAAGTTGTTGAAATTCGAGAAAGAAAATGATGTACTAGAATACAATTCTACCTTCAAATAAAAAAAATTAATAATGGAATGTTCTATTTATTAGGGTCAATAAATCAGTTATTATATGATAATTTTAAGATTACATTATAAAATATTTTTTTATAAATAATAAAATTATACATTAATTAAGAGAAGAAATAATGATCATTCAAAAATTATATTATTAAATGATAAAAAAATCTTTCTATTAGAATATTAGAACGATTTAAAAATTATCTTATAGTATTACGGTATAATTTGTGACACTAAATAAGTCTATTTTTCATTTCTTTTATAGATTCTGTATACAAAACCCTATTTAAGTACCAAAAGAACTACTTAACTTTTTTTAAATTACATTTTTCTATTGAGATATGATGAAAAAAGAAACATTATATAAAAATATCGTCAGAGTGTACCGTTATATATGACAAGAATTTTCACTAGAAATGAAATTAAAAAATCAATAATTATAAAAATAAGTGAAAGCTTATTTCGCGCCCCTTATTTTATTATTTCAAGCATTTTTTATACTCAAATTATTCCTAACAAATTATGAAATACCAACTATAATATTTAAATATAAAATATAATAATATATTAAATTACCTAACTATCCTTGATCAATTTACTAAAAATATCTAAATATTTATTTATAATTTCGCTTATCTATGCTACTTTAATCATAATTTTTATAAATTTTTTTGTAAATTAAAAAAGAACTTATAAAATTTTTGATAAATTAATTAATAGTAATAGATAATAATATGAGAGACAACAAATAATCATTAAGGGGGCAAAAATAAGAATTAAAGGGTGATATTTAAGAAAATAGAGGATTTTTTTAAAAAAATAAAACGCTGAATAAAAAAAAATGCGCGATATAACATTACTCTAAAAATAAAGAGTATAATTATTATTATTTTTCAGATTACGGGTCGTTTAAGAATGGCTAAAAAAATAAAATAATTATTTTAAAAATTAAAAAAAAAATAATTAGAGGAAAAGAGGAAAAAAAAAAATTTTGGGGCGGGGCCGGGGGCGCGTATGGTTGTCGGGAAAGGCGTGATGGAAGAGGGCCGTGGAAGGAGCCGTAGAGCATGGGGAGGATGAGGGAGATAGCGTGGAAGTTTATGAGCCTAATTAAGTTGCCAAATGAATGCCATGGGGATCGGAGGAGAATGGCCCCCCTCCCCCCCTTTCGCCCTCTTAAGGGACTCTTTTTTACTTTTAGTGTGTGTCTGTGTCACTGTGTGTGACTCCTCTGTTGTGTGGGGTTGGTTTTATTTCTCTCCTTCCGGGCCAGCCCTTAGCTTAAGGCCAAGGTGACATATGTCTTAAGACGCCAAAACACTTTGGTCCCACACGCCTTCACCACTATATATATATATATATTAATCATACTCTTTCCTTCCCCGTATTATTCTCTCTCTCATTTTCATTTTCTTCGTTCATGAGTAAATTTAAAAAACAGTTCATCATATTTTGATAAAGTTTAAATTTTAGTCATTAACTTTTAAAAATTTAAAAAAAGTCACTAATTTTTGCATTTGAATTTTAGTTTTGGTCATTTCGTCCATATTATCCATTAAAGCCACTAATAAACCAAAATTTTGAGAGTATTTCTGTTCAATCATACCCAAAAAACCAATGTACTTTCTTTTGAATTTTAAAAAATGTCATCATATTTTGATAAAGTTTAGGTTTTGGTCACTAACTTTTAAAAATTCAAAAAAGGTCAATAACTTTTGCATTTGAATTTTAATTTTGGTCATTCCGTCCATATTATCCGTGAAGCCCACTAACAGACTAAAATTTTGAGGGTATTTTTATCAAATCATACTAAAAAAACTCATGTGCTTCATTTTTTTTTTTTTTTACTATTTATCTTTCTTCCCCTCACCCTATGCTCATTTTTTTTTTTTCGTATTCATCTTTCTTCCCCTCACCCTCCCCTCAATTTTTTTTTTTTCGTATTCATCTTTCTTCTCCAGCCACCCTTCTTCTTGCCGGAAACAACAAAACTCATTGTGTGAAAATAAATTTTGTTATCAAAGAAACAGACACTTTTGCTCCGAAGAGCATCATAAGAGTTAGAAATTTTATAATTATTTCGTTAACTTTTTAATATTCATGATAACTGTGTAATTGTATATCAGTAGATATTATTTTGTATACTTTTTAAAATGACTCTTATATATTCATACGAAATCCATCGAAATCAAAACCATTTATCAAACAGGGCATGGGCGTCATGGGAGGTCACTCTTTCCACCCCCACTCTTATTCCTCCTCACTCTTTCCCTTACTAACATTCTCTCTTTACCAAAGCCTTTAACTAAATTAGACAAGGGAGAATGTTCCTCATACAATTTGGGATCCAACCTTATTAATTCTCTTTATTTTACATATATTTTTCCTTTTTGTAAATTGCTATCGTATCAAATCGATTTATTATATTTTGTTATAATGCTAAATTCGAGTTACAAAATTGTCCCGATCCGTTCATTCTCTTTAACATCATACCACATAAATTTGAAGGTGTGCCTCTTACATTGCTCCCATCTAGGTCAAGACATCTTCAACTATCAATCATTAATTCTCTTTGATTAACAAATTACTTAAATAACTTTCAAAGTCACGTCTTTTAATTATTTATCAATTTTGAATGTTAAATTGGATTTGCTAGTTAAAATTATTTAATTTTGTTCATTCTACTAAACTTAATTAACACCTAAAATGCATCTAATTATTACAACAACTATTTTTTAAAAAAAATAATAATTCCACAAAAAATTATTTTGAGAGGAACAAAATAATAGTCAAAGAATACTACTACACATAGGAACTAAGCCAAGTCAAGTCACATTGGCATATCTTCCAACAAATTGGCCCGGCCCGGCCCACTCAACCCTGACATTGGCGGATCACGGAGCTTAGGAGGTTCGTTCCCCATCGCACAAGTTGATAACCTCCGCCATATATTCAACACACAATAATTAATTAATAGAGAATAACAACAATAATTTTACAATATATATTTTTTTGCATTTTGCATTTTGCACAGTTTGTTTTGTTCCTTGTGCTGCCTTTAATTGTGTGACACATATTAATTTGCAATTATTTTATGATGATCAAGACTTTGTTGGGACGTTTTGTGCATAATTCAGAAAATCAAAATCCACCATGCAATTGGCAGTAGTTAGTTAGTCATCAATATTCAATATAAATAATGGTCATTCTTGATTTAACATCTTGTTTTTTGGGCATAAGAAGACCAAGAAAACTAGTCATTTCATAAATTGTTGATTAGTGAGGTACGTTTTGAAAAGTCTTAAGGAGAGATATATAGATAATTATCGTTTTTAATTCTTTTAGATTTTAATTAATTTACAGTTTTATCTGAATTTCGGCACATTTTTTTGTATCATATATATATATATTTTTTTTTTGAAGCAAAAGGACTTTATATTAGTACTGAGAATCCAGTAACAGTTGAGAAAGGAATTGCGGCACACAAGGCCAATCCTGCGACATGGAGATTTAAGTCAGTATCTCGCATGGAGATTTAGAAGGAATTACCTATCAAATTATAATGTTTTGGTTAGTTACTTGTAAAAATAAATTTTAACTAACCGAATATACTAAATTTATAGATATAATTAATGAATTAATTATTCTTGGTTGATTGAACTATTTCAAAGATTTGTCAAACATATTCCTTGAACATGGAGAGTATATATGAAATCATATGGATACGAATTAGGAATTATCAACAAGTACTGAGGAAACACAATAAGTAACACCCTCAAATCAATCCAGATTGCATTGTCCCCTAAATATAAGCCATTAGGTCAACTTTCACCCAAAAATGGAAGATTTAACAGGCTCACTTTTCCAACTTCATTGACTAAAATCATTAATTTTCTAGAATTTTATGATTTGAGATCCTTCGCAAGCACTACATTTGCTGATTCCCAGAATCCCAAAGCCACATTACAAATGATCCCGAGGAAGAATTATTAATATTGAGGACATTATTTCGCTACATGATTCATAGGTTAATCTCAAAAAGTTTTCCGCTCTCTGCCCTAGCCGCTGTGGCTGACTCTTCTCTTTCAAACTCCACATTCAAAAAATATTTTTTTCCCCTATCTTCTCATTATGAGAGGATGGTGAAAATCAATTTGTTACAAATTTCATTTTCTTATTTTCAGTTTCGTCATCCAATAAAAGAGATTAATCTCAATCTTTATTTTATTATTTTTTCAGTAGATTACTGAAATCTACTGATAGAGTTTCGTTGATGGTGTTTGTTGTTATGGCGATAGTTTCGTTGATGAAGTTCGTTGGCATGGTAACGACGTTATTGATGATGTTAGTTGATTTAGTCTAACAAAATTCAGTCATCATAAATCTAATTATTAGATTTATGGTTGTCGGTTTCAAATTTTAGCATGTGGTATATCTACCGCTTGATATGGTAGATCTATATAAGTTTATTTGTAGTAAACACAACAACAACAATGATATTCATACTTATAAATTATGTTTGCTTGTCAATCGTTGATGGACGTTTTACAGTAAATTAATATATATTTTATTTCAAAAAGTAGGTAAATCTCAACCAAAAAAATATAAATAAATAAAAGTTTAGTTATATAAGCCATATGCCAGTTCTAGCTAATCCAACCTCTTGATCATATATTCCCTTTGGGGATATTTTGTGAATTTTTTTTTAACGAAGAGATATATTATTTGAAAATTCGAGTACAAGAGAATGTAATTTTACATACTCTTACCTCCTAATTTCCCAAAACAAGCCCCCTAATTGAAAACTACAAACTAAGCATAATTTTATTAACACTATACAGACTATCAACGCAAAAGAGAGATTTTACGTTTGTGAAATTTCTTTTTGACCCCAAAACAAAGAAAACATCCCACTTGCTATAATGTACAGCCATTCAAATTCTTTTGTAGAGATTGTTGGAATTCTCTCTATATTATATATGTGACAAACAAACAAGAACCTGTGCGAACCTGTGCCCCTCCTTCCTTGTTTGAATTTCTTACTTAAGTCTTCACACTTTGCACTTTATACCTAAGTAATGTACTTTCAGAATTCAGAACCTGCCCCCCACCCCCTCCCCCCACATAATTAATTTCTTATTAACAAAGATACAAAACCTGGTTTAGTTGTTAGTTAAGTATCATCACCAAGCTAGCTAAGTCCAGCTTTGTTTGTCAGATTCTGTCTTAATTTGCTCAACTTGACAGCATTCTTATAAGCAGATTAGCATTGCTGATGCAGCTTTGAGTCCTTGCCCACACCTTGTATTTATCAAAAGATTGAACATTGGTTTCCTCTTTCACGTTGTTCTGATGGAAATACAACTATGTTTTGGCAGCCCACTCCAGCTGCTTTTTCTTTTTTTTTTTTTTTTTTTTTCTATATTATATACTATTGACAACATTAATTAATTTTCTGGTTGAGATGTAGATATTTCATTAAGTGAAATAGTTAATCTAAAAATTTAAAATTATTTCATACCGCAGGTAAGATTTCGAATATTTAACTATTAATTAAGTGAAAATGAACCCTTTTTGTTACTTTTAAAAAAAAGAATGGAGGGCAGCAAAGCTTTAGGGAAAACCAAGATTGTTCCCTGGTTAATAAGCAGGTTCTGCAGAGAAACTTTTGGCCTAATTGTGGCTTGTGGAGGCAATGAGATATGTACAATGGTATAAATTCAGAGATTGCTGCAAAATCACGTTTTGGGTTGGAAAAAAAAATAATTAAGATGTTATTTAAGTGTTAATAACTTTTTGCAGGGGAATTTTTGGGGCTAAGTGACTAATCATTAATAAATTATGAAGCCATCTATCATCCTCCCCCCCCCCCCCCCCCCCCCCCCTTTTTCTCTCTCCATTGTCTACATCTTTCAAATCTCTTTATTTTCTGATGAAAAAAGAAGAAAAGGAAATATTATGGTCCTTGCAGCATGGAAAAGCATAGGCATCTGCTTTGATGTGGGATTTTGTAGTCTTCCTCTCTTTGACTGTTTCAACTCTTTTTTTCTTTTCTTTTCAAGGGCTGTCTACATCTAATTATCTTGCTTTCTCATGTTATAATCAAGTTCTTATAAGATTTGTTGATGTAACATATTTCTTCTTCATGAATCATCATGATTGATCATTCTATATATTCTAACATGAACCCCTCATATTTTGCCAAACTTCCTCTTCTACTACCCTACTTATTTTGTAACCCTTTTAACCTTTTTTTCTTTCTACACAAATTATACCTTAGGATGCGTTTGTTGAATCTGATCATCTTTAACTTGTTTGGTATGTTAGGAATTATTTATTAAAGGAATTTTTTTTTTTTTTTAGTATAGTGTAGGAGGCGGTGGTCTAATTTAACTCCGAATTACATCTCACGAGTATGTCACTCCTAACACATCATGATCTAAGACCCCATAATTCGGCGTCCAAAACATTGCACTGTCCAATAGTCACGCCAAACCCACCAATCCACGTGTCAATTATATATTTTGATTGAATTATGAAGTTAACATATTCTGATTTACTAACCGTAACCAACACTAGTTTCGAAGGATAGAAGTATAGTGTTTGATGATGAGTAGGACATGAATTAATTAAGTCATAAGTTGGCACTTGTTTTTAACTTAATTTAGAGAAAGACTATAAGTAGGGTTTGTTATATACAGTAGGGGCCCCGTTTAGGGCAGTTGCCCAATTGACATTTGACAAAGCCCTTAAAACAAAAACCTAGCTTTGAGAAGGGGCCAAACAGAAGGGAGATTTGTGGAGTCCAGTGTTGTAGTAATAATAGTGAAGAAGATTTTGATAAGCTAACGATTTCTTAAAACAAGGACACAACACGGTAAACAGGAGCAGCAGCAGAAGTAGGAGGACGCCATGGCAGCAGCAACTCCCCATTGTGGGCAGGTCATATCGCCCCATGTGGTGTGTTTGCTAAACTGCAGAAATGGCCAAATCCATCTTATTGCTTTAATTAATCATACCTAACAGTCCCAAGCAGAAAGTAAGGAGCAGCTATTCATTCCCCACTTTGGTGATGGTTACTCATCCAAGATTTCAAGAACCCTAATTGGGTCTCCTACCAAACTGCCAATCATAAACCCTACAGACCCCATTTCATCTTTCAAGATATAGGAAAATGAAATATCAATCAAAGTATTTATAGTGTTTTTATTAGAAATAAAAGATGAATTGAAAACCCAAGTCACAAGTCATACAGGGGCCAACAAAATCCTAAATATCATGGTTAATTATAGTTAAAATAAACTTATCTGATGTCACATGTCATTTTTGTGTATAATTTTTTTTTCTCTTATTTTAAATTTTACAAAGATGGAGGGCCAAATTCTAGTGAGTCAAGTTCAAAATTTATCATTTTAAGGGGAATCTCAACCACTAGATTACAATCTTTGTTTTAATATATTTTTATATCATGTAATATATATTAAAATAATTAAAATTTTTATTACACATAAAATACAAACCCGTTCATGACAAGATCATGATCCAGTATGATATCAAGACAACATTCGCGATAATCAAATTCAGAGGTACATGAGCTATGGTAAAAGTTGAAAGTTTAATTTTTATTTACACATAATAGTAAAAAAATAATTACTTAGTAGAAATGGACAGTTAAAACCTTTGAGCGAAATTATTGGGCATCTGGGATTAGATTTGGATCAATGTTTGTTATTTTGAAAAGGTTGGTATACGTTTATACTTTTTGGGCAATATGGGCTGTGGTAAGGCCGCCCATTTGATCACATAGTTTACTAGTGGGCTCTGATTCCTCTCAATCTGTTGAAGTGCAGAAGTATTACAATTGCTTCATTAATTTGATTATCTTATTATTTTTCAATTAAAAAATAATAAATACATTTTGATAATAAAAGGAGATAAAATGGTAATTTAAATGACTGTAAGTAAAAAAATAGAGGCGATATTTAATGAATTTGTATGGACAATCAAAATCCCAATTCCTATGACATCTTTAGAAAATGAGACTTAGCATATTGTTCTTTGGTTTGAACGCTTCATTTTGAATGTCAAACAAATAAAAAGACTCAATTCTAAAACCACCACTGCTATAGATGTACATGAATCCAAAAGTTATCTTTCTGATGGTATTCATTCACTATTATAAGTAATATTACGGTTAGAGAAATATTTTCTTTTTTGTTATAACAGTACTGACATTCGAATATTTATCAGATTGATAAGTTTGGATTGGTTCAAAACAAATTTCTTTTGAGAAACAATATTTTCTACATTCATAAAAATTTTATATTTGATTTAAAAGTTACTAAACTTTTTACCCGTTTGATTCGAGATATGTGGATAAATATATTGCTACTTGTGAATCCTTATTTTTATTAATAAATTGTAAAGATCAACATTAATTTGTTGAGGCCATGTGAAATTAAAAAGTAAGTGCATCCATATGATAATTTGATAATTCAAAAATTTAAGAATCCACAAAAGGTTGTAATTCAATGGTTGACATTTCTACTTGGCAACTAAGTCACGTTGTAAGACAACCTATTATTCTAATATTTTTCAAGTCGTCCACGCCCGTTTTGTACCAAAAAAAAAAAAAAAAAAACTTAACGACCAATAATTAGGTAACTAAGCCACGTTGCAGGCAACTTATTATTTTAACATTTTCTAAGTTTTCTGTACCCTTTTTGTACTAAAAAAAAAAAAAGAAAAACTTAAAGACCAATAATTAGACAACTAAGTCACGTTGCAAGACAACCTATTATTCTAACATTTTTCAAGTTGTTCGCATCCTTTATATATATATATGTATATAAACTTAAGGACCAATAATTAAGCAACTAAGCCACGTGGTAGACAACCTATTATTCTTACATTTTTCAAGTCGTCCGAGCTAAAAAAAAAAGATTTAAGGACCAATAATTAGACAAATAAACCATGTTAGAGGGCAACCTATAATTCTAATATTTTCCAAATCGTCTACGCCCTCCATATGTACAACTCATCGGTTCTTTAGTTTTTTTTTTTTTTTTTTTTACAATTTTATTTTTTTAAGAGGAGAAAAAATAAAAATAACATTATTTTTTAAATTAAATAATAATTTATTTTTATAAAAATATTTTTAAACAAATTCAAAAATAGTTTTTGGTAATAATTATTATACCACGAATACCAAAGCCTCATAAACTAATAATAAATATATGGTGAATTCAATTTATTTTCCAAATGATTTGGTCGAATTAACCATCAAAATAATATTAATTCATAAAGTTATAAAATAATATTAATTTTATTTTTTAACAGAATAATAATAGTTACGTTAGTATTTTTATTTATTTTAGTTGATAGGGGAATTGAAGGTGGTATGGATAGTTTAATTAAATCATAAAAAAATTAAATGTAATTCACCATAAATATAAATGTAGTAACGTGAAAGAATGGAGAGAAGAGATTGCAATGACGTTGGCAAAGAATTTTTAAGGTTTAATTTTTTCCTACAAAAGGAATCATACAAGTGAAGCAAAACAGAAATTGCTCAAAACAAAATCAATACATAAACCCCACCCTAAATTTCAAGTTTCCCTCCTTCGGGCACACATTCATAGTAGTAGTACTGCACCGCCTCCCTCCACGTTTCATTTCTCCCCTTTCTTCTCTCGTCTTCTCCACCACCACTGGCCACCCTCCCTCGTTGTCATCATAATCTATATTCATCCTCCCGGACGATAGAGGAGACAAAGGAGGCTGCAATTCGAGACCTAAGTCCGGTTACCTCTCTCGGCCTTCTCTTTTAACTGACCCAATTCTCATATAATTTCTCAAATTCTTGTTCCACTGTCTAGATATTAATTAACATTCAATTCGAGTAATGGAAATTAATATGACGTTTTGCGATTTTGGGGGCAGGTCTTCGGATTTTTTTAGGCAAACGGTGACCCGGATTTTCCCTCCTGATTTCGCTGATTCTATTGCGTTTCTGGAGTCCTAAATTAGGTAAAAGGATCACCCTTGTAATTTTACAAGTCTTGAAAATTAGTTTGTGGTTCATTTTGCGATTCTCGGCTGTTTTAGCCTGCAGAGCATCGATCGGAGAGTTGTGCTTACTTTGATGTTCCGGCATGTTATTCTTCTTTAGAGAAGATAATATGACTATCAATTAATTGTTCATCTTTAGGTTGCATAACAGATATCAACCTGCGAATTTTTGAACTCATTTGGTTTAGGGGTTCGGCCATAATCAACCATCCAGTTTCCGGAGCTAACTCAACATTACCGCGGGGGGTTTAATCTTAAGCAACATAGAGCCATAAGGTAGAAATTTTAGTAAGTTATGGTCGTATTGTGCTCGTGAGGTACTTTGAAGACATGAGCTTGTGACTAGAGGTTTCTAGAGCCATTCTTGGCAGTGCTAAACGTTAAGGCCATCTCTCGTTAGTAAAATATAATACATATGTTTGCTCACAATGGAAATCATTTGTGAAGTAAGATAGATTTGGCTTTGATGTTTAATTATACTTTCTGTTGTAAGATTTTATTTGTATATCTTCAGTTTTAGTGTTTTTATTTAAGCACGAGAACACAGTTTTATGATTATTTTGATTACATTAATTCTTATTTTAATATATTTATGAAGTTGGATGTGCATCTTTTATTTGTTCCATTGTCATGGCAATCATAACTAGATAATTGGTTAATTCTTGAGCGTGGAGTTCTTATGCATCTGGAATCTTATGATTTCACTCATCACATATAGAAACATTTCGTTGTTGGGTGCCAGATTTATATCACTAGTCCAAATGCCCAGTTGTTGACAACTCTGTTTTTTCAGATCTTATGTCCAACAGACACTCCCGCTGCCAGCCTGACGATGAAGAGATTTTGAAATTTTGATATTTCGGATATTTGGCATCAATAATAAACGAAACTTGAAGAAAAGCCGCTCAGATCTCTCATTGCAATCCAGTGGGCTTGTGGAGTTTAATTTTTCGGTAATGCAACCTCTTTTTGCATTCATTATTTCTGCATCTCAACACTATTTGGTTTTTGTTTTTGTTGGTGAAATATTTCAGCATCTTAAGATTATGCACCTCCTCCTGTCCTGCTTACCAAAAATAATGCTCGTTCTTTGTTTTCTGTACTGTTCACAAGCTGTTGCAAACATTCAGTTGATTGACGTTGAGATATCCATCCAAACTAGCTCCCTCAATCATTTAATTGTGAATCCTGATTCATTGCTTTGACACTTTGCACACCATGTTTCTTCTCCCCGAAATTAACTTTGTAGCCAGGCCATCTAATGACAAAATACCCACTTAGGCCTTAGCTCATTGATTCTGTGTTTTGGCACCTTCCTATCCCCATTCTCCTTACTATTAATAGCATAGCCATACTTTTTAATAAGTTCCCAAGAGAGCAAATTAGGTATCATCCCAGCATAATCCCAAGGTTACGTTCAGCAACATAATACGAGCCATCTATGCAAGAATTACCCAACTGATCCCTCAAAGAAAGCACCGGCCACATCTGCTACTTATCTACTCATACATAACTAGTCATGTTCTAGGTTACCATTGCATCTCTTAACCATGATGTTACTTCAAAACCAACCTCTTATTACTATTGTTACCATTTCTTCTTCTATAACTATAACCTCAAGTCCTCATCAGAGACAAGGAATAGACAAGAAGGCAAGAATGTGTTCAGAAATCCATAATGGATTGGAGCTCTACCACATTGATTATCTCCAGGCATTCGGACCCATTGATATGACAAGAAAAACTTGTTTTTCAGATCCATTTTAACCCTTGTCAATTGAATTATTTTACTAACATTTCTCTACCTCAAAAAAATCCTAGTTAAATCTGTATCCAATATCCATGCTTCAATTTATTTTCTTTCTTATCTTCCCAAGCTCCCCAGTTTGTCCCTGTTTGGAGTTTGAATTTTTACTATATTTATCGCCTGTCTCCATTGCTTAACTTGATTTTCCCCAATCTGTAAACAGTGAAAATGATGCCATCCCAAAGTATTATTCTACTACCTTTTAACTCCTGTTTTGCAATACCAATTCTAACATTCTGTAGTTGTGTTTATGTTATGTAACAGGGATTTAGTTGCATTGGGCTGGCTGGGTTATTTACACTTGGGTGGGCACCGCAACCTAATTGACGCAATTTCAATCTCATGAGACTCCTAAAATAGGGGCAGTTTAGGAGTAAAACATCTTATTAAAAAAAATTTCACTCAGATTCAAAAATATTTTATATAAAAAACCGAAGGGAGTGACATATTTCTACTAATTTTAAAAATTGAAAGAGCTGTGACCGCTCACCCCCAAACTCTCTCACTCCAACACTGATTTTTTATTTTTCTTTTTTTTTACACGAATGTGTTTTAAAATTGTATTATGGAATTTGATGAACTATAGATATGAAATACATGAAGACAGCTCACTTGTTCCAAGAACTACGAAGGACAAACAAACTTAATAGGAACCGTTTGCTTGGTCTAGACGTGGGTGATAAATATGTTGGTTTGGCTGTTTCAGATGTAAACAACAAGATTGCATCACCACTCAGGTAAGGTAGAATGTCTAGAAATTTTAGAAATTGCAAATTTTGATTGTAATAACGAATTGAATGATCATTGTTTAGTTCACTGTTAATTTTGTCATTCCAAAATGCATGGTGTGAAGATGGTGGTTGTCTTTTTTGTAGTGTCCTGTTACGGAAGAGAGATAACATTGACTTGATCGCCAGTGATTTCCAACTTCTGGTGAGTTCTTTGTATCTTGTTCTTATTTTCTTTGCTCCATTGCAAATACCACCTCTATCAACATCTTGAAATTAATTTGATTGTTGTTTTCATCTGGAAACATAGTATCATTACTATTAGATTCCTGTCCTCGAAGTTGATGAGATTCATACTGGCATTATTATTTGTTTCCCGTTGCAGATCTCTCAGCTTACCTTGACAGGCTTTGTAGTTGGTTATCCTTTCGATAGAGGGAACAGAAACACCTCAAATGTTTGTTCTCTTCCCTCTTATTTGTTTTGTAGGGTAGAACATTTTATCCAGAGAAACAAAGGGCTATTTTTATATATTAATCTCGTGACTATAATTGCACTTATTTGACTTGATAGTTCTCTACCTTTCAGGCTGTGCAAGTGAAGATTTTCATTGACAATCTTTGTGAAACAGGGAAACTTGAAGGTGTAAATTATACCTTCTGGAATGAGTGTTATACTTCTAAGGTGGGTGCTTTTAACAACTGATGCAGAGAAAATATAGTTTCATGAAGCTAATAACAACACAAAATAAACCGTTGGATAAGGGGAATGGGAGATGGTTTCTTGCTTTCTGAATCGTGAGTTGGTTGGCTAGCTCTGGTTGGTATTAGATTGTCCCCATATTGAACAGAAGTTGCGCTATCACACAATGCTTAAACTTGCCACTTAATCGAATGAGTTTCTGAGTTGTACTGATCAGTGTTTCTGGATTTGCTTTGTTTCGGGTTCATCTATAATTACAGATGTTCATCCATTTAAGCCATTTAATCTGATAATGAATGATAGTAAGTAATATGTTAACGGTTTATGGACAGAATGTTGAGTTTTTGTTGAAGCCACTGAATTTGCACCCTGTGCAGACAAAGACAGCGATGGACAAATTTGCTGCTGTTGGAATATTACAGGTTATGACGAAGAGCTTCCATGTATACTAGTGTTTCAGTTTTCAGTTTGTATATCTAATATATAGGTGTTCAACTCTAACAGGGTTATTTGGATTCTGCAAATCGAAGGCCTAGTTCAGAATTGACTGAGACCTCCATGGAATGGGGCTGATTCTTGCCTGGAAACACCAACACCAACGGGAAGACTAGTAAACAACCACGAGGGGCCCTTGACCTAAAGAAGGGAAAGAACGAAACAGCCCATTACTTCTCAATTACTGGTGGCGCTTCGGTGCTTTCTTCCTCTTTGGTGGCACCTGCCTGAAGTCTTATTTCAGAGTATAGAGAGTAGTATGAAGCTCATGTAAAACAGGCAAATTATTAGGACTATAATATACTAATTGTGTAAAACAAGTTTTGGTTTTTTTTTTGTACTAATTTTGTTTTACAATTATATTCGTATTTATCATATCTTACTAATAATATAATTGTTGCTATTGTGTCTCGTAATAATAGTTTTATTTAAAACTTTTTTCTTTTAAAAAAATGAATTTCATTGGTTATTAAATGAGGTTATTAATTCTGACACGAGTTCAGTTCTGTATAAAAGTTATTTTATAAAGTTTGTAATTTCATGAGTAAAAATGTTAATGTGATCTTGAAATCTAATAATATCTATGAGGTAATGGAGCAACAGTTTTATTTAAATTAAATGTAATTTTTTATTTTAAATAAGTTATTATTTACATAAAATATTTATTATTGTACTTTTTGTTTATAATTATATATTTTAGTTATAAATTATATAAAAATTATTTATAATTATATTAATTTAAAATTTTAAAATAAAATTATATGTATTAATATGAAAAATATAAAAATTAAACTATTTTTGTGGGATCATGAATCATGATATAAATATTTTTTCAAAAGAAAAAAGAAAAGCAATAACACGTTACAATTAGAGATGAGAATCAATTTATTGATTTATGACGCCGTATTCGTCATTTCATATTAATCTCATTAAACCCTCGACCTCCACCGCCGGCGAAGGTGAACTCCTCCACTTCGCAATTTTGAAATGGCGCTTTCAAGAGCTGGAATGGCATCGCAAAGGGTCATCCGCAACCTCCTTCGGAATTCCACTCAACCCTTTTCGTCAAGTAAATCTCCAAATTCCTCTCCAGACGCGCTTAATGGTTCTTTCCAACCTTTTGTTTCTTCATTTCCGTTTTCAATATTCTAAATGTATTGTTACAGAATCCGTCCCTACCGTGAGTCCGATGTGGGTGCCGGATAGGCCCAATGAATCGATGTTGAAAGATAATTTCGGTATGGACCTTAGCTCGCAAATCGGCGCTTGTATGCCGTTATCCATGATGCGAATAGGGACCCTGATTCATCACATCGAGCTCCGACCCGGACAAGGACCGAAAATGGTACGTGCTGCCGGAACCGTTGCCAAGATTCTCACTGAGCCCAGTTCGACGTCGTCCCTGTAAGAATTTCTGAGACTATTAATCCCAGTTTTTTAAAGTTATAATTTCCACAATGGTTGAATGGAAAAGTAGGACTACGACTTGATAGGCTTTCTGAATCAAGTTAGAGAATGTTGGAAAAATTTTAGGACAGCTGCAAGGTTGGTGTACTATATGGTGTTTGTGTGTATATAGCTTTCTGGGGGAAGATTGGAACTTTTGTGAATTAACTACAGAGTAAAATTTAGATACGACTTTTTAAGAACTGTTGATAGGCAATGTGAAGTTTTAACCTTGTAGGCAGTTTCTTGCTATTATTTGAGTTGTGATGGTTTTTTCCAGCATATCACTTGTTATATCTTTCTGCAGAGTCATACTAGATGAGGTCTCATCTTTGTGATTCTCATTTGAAATTTGGTATTTTGCAGGCGTTGTGAGGTGAAACTGCCATCGGGTGAGAAGAAATGGATAAACAAAAGTTGCCGGGCGATCATTGGACAAACGTCGGGTGCAGGGCAAAAGAAGAAGTTACGGAAGGCTGGGCAGAGCAGATGGTTGGGTATTAGGCCCAAAGTTAGAGGTGTTGCAAAGAATCCAGTTGATCATCCTCATGGTGGTGGTGAAGGGAAAAGTAAGAGTAGTGGTAGTTATGGGAAGGGTTCTCGGACACCTTGGGGAAAGCCCACTAAGTGTGGCTACAAAACTAGGTCGCCAAAGAAGAAAAATATTATTTAAACAACCAGATTGGGATTTATCTGTTTTGTTGTTCTTTGTTGCATCAAAATTCCAATGCGCATGTTGTTGACATTTTGCTCCTCATATTTGAATTAATAACTGATATTTGTGCAATTCCTTACATCATACTTGATTCTTATTATGGCATAATTTTTTTATGCAATGTCTGAGGTACAAACCCAGTTCTCTATGGTATTCTCAGATTATAGCCAAGCTGCTCGATGTAGAACTTCCTTCTATTAAATTTAACTGATGAATTAATAGATAAGAAGGTAGCTCTCTTAGTCAACATAAGATTACAGGAAAACATCATAAATGGTAAGCATAATAAACCAGCAATTACTGTTCAGAAACCGAGTTATCATCACCATCAGCACTGCCACCATTGTCATCTGTGATGGTGGACAAGGATCAACACCATTGCCATCAATTCATTTTCAGAGCAATAATCATCTTGGTCGTTTAGCTCCATTCGATGGAAAAGGCTTAGTCTTTGGAGTTCTTTAGAGCCAGAGTGCTGCAACAGCAACAAGGTTCCAGCCTGTCTGCAAGGAATTTCACTGGACTGGGTCCCTTGAAAAGCAGGTGATTCTGGAGGATGGATTGATTTAGTTAGTGTTATTCTTAATTGAATTTTCATTTCTTAAAACGCTTCTTATCATTTGTGCTACCATTTGATTGTTTTCTTTAATGTTTTCATTGTTGGTTGTAGTGATACTTCTTGTTTAATTTTCCTGTCTGAGATGAGTTGCATGCCATTATGATTTTAGACATTTTTACTTTTTCTTTTTTATTTCAGTAGGCAGAGTTGATTTTGGGTGGTGAAGAATGGGTGATTTAGGAGAGGTGTAGTTGGTTAGATGACTTGTTTGAAAGAGAATGTTTGATTATGTGCCGCATCTGTGACTTTTCCTGCTATTGTTCAGGATAGCTATTGTTTCCCTCATTTTGATTTTGTCCTAATAGGCTTGGGTTTTGAAAGTGTGGTCACCTTGCTTTCTTGATGTGAATTCTCAGTTTAGTTTTTGTATTCCTCTACACCTGCCAGTCTCTTCTGTAGCTGTCTCTTTTGCTCGTGCATATTGTTCTTGCATTTTCATCCAGAAGCTTCTGTGAATAGCTGCTGTAAATTACATCACCAGTCTTCTTGTTTTAGTGTCATTTTGTCATGTAAGAGTTTTACTTTTGGAACTTTAGTCTGGTGTTTTGGTTGCATTACTGACCTAGTCTTCTTTCCATTCTAGAGTGACTTTGATAAGAGAGCATCAATCTACTTGAGGATGGAATTGCGTAGGGTATATGATAAGGAGAAGCCTTGTAGGGAGCAGCTTTGGAAAAATGGTATAGTTTGTTCTTCTCCCATACCTCCCCGGAGAAATCCTGAACATGTTGGTACTGAAGAGGTATTTCTGTTGACTTTTATCTTGTTGGTGGACCTTTGAAATGCTGTGGTCTTATAGACTCTGGTATATCATTGCTGATGAGTGACATTGGATTCGAAGGATCCAACCTGCATCATATGTCAGCAGTTGCTTTATCTTTCCGCTGTCATTTGCTGCTGTAGACCATCATCTTACGTTTGTTTGGAGGTGAGTAACCATGTGATAGATTCAGTTCTTCGTTTGGCCACTGTTTTATTGTTTTTCCTTTGATATCCTGCAAGGTTGTATATCACTAATGGTATTGTAGACCTTTTTTAGTATAAAATTGATTGATTTCCTTCATATGATGCAGCATTGTGAACACCTTTATGAATGTAAGGCCAACAAACACAAGCTCCTTTATCGCCATACTTTGGCAGAATTGAATGATTTGGTGTTAAGGACTGAAGAATGTAGTCCCTAGGATTCGGCCAATAAGTTGCTGGGACAACGTTCTTGTTCGAAAGATGTTGTGCCTTTGTCACGGAAGGCGTGTAGGATTATTGTTCGGAGTTTAATATAATAAAACTTTCTACTCTTCGTGTTTTTGGTTACTTGCATTTTCTGTATCTCTAGTTATGGAGTTTTTTCTTAGATATGGCAACCGTGTTATGTTTTTGGAATTGAGTTTTGTATCTTCTTCCTCTTGTATAATGTATTATTGATGAGAGTATTTATTTGGAACTTTGCTTTGTTGTGATATGTTTTATTTATTGATTTTTAATATTTTGACTAATTATACACGGTTTTAATTCTTTTCTGTGTTAAATCTCAACTATACTAAAACATTGTGATATGGGATTGTAAAATTTGTGATGTGTTGTGGACCTCCTTTTATGGAGTTGGGAGTTTGAGTTCCATTTCTCATGATATTAGCCATTGCAGTTTCTTTTAATTAATGATCATAGCAAAAATAATGGATAAGTAGTATATCATGGCTGGTCTGGTTCATTGTAATGTAGTTTCTAACTGATATCTTTCATTAATTATCTGTCTTTCAGGCTTAACATGTGTTCTAGTATTCCAGCATTATTTCTTAATTTATTAATATCAAATGTTAATAATGCTTTCCAGCATCCCTTCTTGTCTATGTTTACTTCTGCTGCTTCTCTGGTTTGAGATTGTTATCCTTGTTGGAGTGCTGACTTTCAATTATCTCTATCTTTGTCTTCACACACCATAGTTCTAAATCCCCCGAATAATGTGATTTTGTCGACTTGATTTGTCATATTTATTTGTTTGTAACGTGACACGATCGAAATCTTTGTTTAAAATATTCTGTCACGATTACTAGTAATTATTTCATATTTTTAAATTAATATAAATAATTTACACTAATAATTATTAAAATAAATGCAAATAACACTAATTTTTGTTTTTTTAAGAGAGTTTTTTGTTTAAATTATTAACAACTAATAATAATTAATTAAAATTTACTATGCCTCAAAAAAAATTACTATGTCTAACTAATTACTTAATAACTTGCTTAAAAAAATTACTTCATAAATTTGAATTAACTCATTTTTTATATTATAAATAACTAATTACTAATCAGTTGTTTAAAAAAAAAAAAAAAATACTAATATGTTTAAACTAATAACATTCATGTAAAGAAAATTACTAAGTAAGAGTAAATATTTTAGCAAAACATTTAAACGATTTTATCAAATTAAAATGTTAACAAATTAAAATTAAATGTAATTACACTACTACATTTAAATTACAAAAATAAAAAATATATAAACCCATGTTAAAAAAACACACTAGTCAATGATATATTTTGGTCGATCGCCAGTAGAATTTGATTAGAACGTTGCCTAATCGATTGAGAATGTCGATCAAGTAGCCAGTTTACTCATTGGCAACTCGAGCTTTTAGTTTAGGTCGCGGGGAGGGTTTTGGCCGTGTCACTGCACGATGTCAACCCTTCCTCAACCACTCACTATGGCTGACCGCAAACCTTGCTCGGCAGTCGCGGTGACGTCTACGCTACTAGATTATTAGCCTTTTAAAATATTTGAAAATATTTTAATAGATAATATTTAATTATTTTTTTATGACGACACGCATTTTGTGTGTTATTTATTCTTGTGTGGCCAAATGTGTATTTAATACAACGACATTTTATTATATATTGTGTGGCTAAATATGTATTTGATACAACAATACTTTCTTATGTGACCATATATGTTAAAAGTGTAGAGTTAGACTAACATATGACAATACAAGTATATACCATGATAAATCATCTATCATGACATAGTTATTGACTATATAGTGTTATATATGTTAATATGTTAATACATAATAAGTGTTTGGGTATAATATCTATTATGACAATTTTAAGTGTTCATACAAATACCATAATATCATAAAATTATATAATTGAAAACATAAAAATATGTTTAAATAGATAGTATATTACTTCATTTGTAAGTAAGGCTATTGAAATTATGACCTATAATAATCTAATATCAATTATTCTCTTTTAATACTACAGTTAACACCCAATCATTCCCTTCATTTCCGATGTGGGACAGCAACAGACAACTTTAAATCACATTTAATAATGCAATTATATATATATATATCACAATTACACTATACATAGTAATCTATTAATACCTTAAGTTAATATATTAACAAATAAAATAGCACTTGATTGTGTTTCTATACTTATAAAATTGTAGTTACATTTGTTAATGTTTTGATTATTATAACATTTATTTATAGTGTCATGGTAGAGTTTTATTAGGTGACACGTTAAAATAGTTATAACAACATTACTATTGTAGTGTTTTATTATATATAAATAAGTTAATATTTGATGTGATTGTAAATATTAATAGATATATTTATAGTTGAGTGTTACGAAAGAGGTGTGATGAAAACCCAAAATTCTAATAGTGTCGTCTTTTCCATTGGTACATGCATGTTCGAATAGAAAATGTAGTACTATTATATAGCTATCCATTTTTTTCCAAAAATGAGAAAACATATAATTGGGTTCTTGCCTCTCCCGCTGTCACTATCCCCTATTCTTTAGCTCCAGTTTGGACCTCCTCTTGTGTTGAAGAAGATGATGATGATGATGAAGAAAGGAGATGAAAGATGAAGACGAAGAGAGACTGCGGAAAAAATGTACAATATATTTTAACAATTAGAGACATAATTAATAAAATAATAACAATATTTAATAATTGCCAAACTCATAACACGAATCTCCATTCCTTTAGATTATACTCCCTTAATTTATTTTTATTTGACGTTTTAAAATTTTCAGACAATATTAAAAGAAATAAAATTTTCTTATTTATTCTTTTTACTTGAATTTAATTACTTGATATATGATCTTGATAGGAAGATAAAGATTAGGTATATAAGTTATCTTAATAAAAATTTGAAATTAAAAATATTAAAAATTGTAAAAAGTGTAAAACGTCAAATAAAATTAAACGGATGGAGTATTGTTTATTTTTGATAGTGGATTCGTATGCTAGGTTCTAGGTCTCCTAATCTTTGATTATGCCAACTATTTCTAAGGTATCCGATTATTTTAATAACTCCATCTCATACAACTATGAGACTGGACAAAATACAGTATTTGTTGGGGAAAAGCACCTAATATGTTGTACAAAACCTATTCCTCATCTGCCGATCGACTCCTAAATTATTCCAAATGATGTCGTTTTATTTGTCTGATTTTTGCTTTGTTAGAAATCTTAAAATGGTTGTAACCCTATGTGAACAACGTATTATACTTAAATAAAGAGGAATTTGAACAACGTTCACAATTATAATATCCATCCAATAAGCAGGTATTAAGGTAATGACTAAACATTTATCTCATTAAGTTTTTTTTTTTAAATAGTGAATACAAAATTAATGTGATTGGAATCTACTATTTTCCCAAGTCCAAATCCGTGGCTTTTTATGTTTTATCTGTTTAGGATGGAAAAATTTGCAATTTTGATCTAAGAATTATAGTCCTTTTATTTTTGTGTCAGATAAACTAAAAAATTCTCAAAATTTTTTTATAAAATTTTTAGTCCGCAAGTTAATGGATTAAAATTACTAAAATTTTATAAATTTAAAGATATTTTTAAATTAGTCTGACTAAAAATGTAAAATGATAATCATTTATGAACTAAAATTGTGATTTCATCATTAAGGAGGGGAGGGTTACAATTGCAACATTTTTTTTTTCTTTTGTTGCGGGTTTAATTTAAGATAAATTATATTTATCTTTCCTGTAATTTGGTCAAACTATCAATATTTCCTTGAAATTTCTGACAATTACATTTATCTCTTTAACCACCTAAATTCATAACAATCAGTCTTCCGGTTGACAGAAAAAAAGCAAAGTTGCTGACGTAAATATTATTATTGAATCAAAAGATCATTGAAAAACTTCACACTCACAACTACCTAAACTCATTTTGGCCGAAAATCACCAAGTTTTTTCATTTTTGACATTTTTTAAAGTTTAACTTCGGTCAATGAGATAAATGTAATTGTCAGGAAGTTTGAAACACGATTGATAATTTGACTAAAGCATAGGAGAGGTAAATATAATTCACTCAATTATTTATACAGTTTATTATAATCATGTCAATTAGATAACGTTAATTAAATTATTCAGTAAATTAAATTGTGTTATTAAAAAAGAATTAACACTCCTATTCAATTCTTGAACCTTTAAAAACGAGGAGTAGCAATTTGAACCTTTAGGTGTGTTTTTTTCATCGAAATGAGAATGGAACCATCAGAATCTGATTAGTTGAACATTCATTAAAAATGATAAGATTGCTTTGACGTGTTTGATAAATTTATAGTACTTTCAATCTATTTATTGTTGACTTATTTGATAAATTGAGAGTAATGACTTTCTTTTCTTAATACAGAATTATATGGTATGAGATTATTCTAATAAATAATCACGTTACATTAAGTGGATTAAGTGATATCTCTAATAATTATCATATTGTCTTTGCCTTGCAGTATTAACAAAAAAAAAGAAAAATGAGAATCATTTTACGATTACTTTATTCTAATTTGTGTAAAACAAACACACTTTTTAAATTAGCAGGATGAATATGCAAATTTCCCTATCCAAACCTGGTGGCCTAATCAGATTATGGATATATACAAAGGTTTGTGCTATCCAAAGCTTATATCTTAGGCCTGTGTGTGTGTGAGAGAGAGAGAGAGAGAGAGAGAGAGAGAGAGAGAGAGAGAGAGAGAGAGAGAGAGAGAGAGAGAGAGAGAGAGAGAGAGAGAGAGAGAGAGCATGAATTGAATGTGACAACTTATTCCAACTGTCATCTGTATTTTAATAAACTTTCACTTTTCATTTTCTGTGTTGTTCCAAGAGTGCTGAATAAAGTGAAAGGAATGCCACTGCAAGTTCTGATGCATCTCATGAGTAAAAGTAAGGCACTATCCCATCCCATGTTTTTCCATGTTTTTTTATTCACCAGTCTGCTTTCATACTCTAGCTCCCACTTACTCACTTTTGTTTACCCTACAAAACCAAAAGCAATCTTTCTTTGCCCTCTATTTTCTTTGTTGCTTTGTTTCTCTATTTTGAGCCCTCTAAAAAAAGGTACCATCAAGTGCTAAAGTCCTAAAGACTAGAGATAGGGCTGCAGTTTTATGGACTACAAAAATGTACTAAAGCCTAACTACTACTACCTCTACTCCCTCCATTTCATATTATAAGTCGTTTTCTCAACATGTCAAAATATAAGTCGTTTTTTTAATGATAAAGTGTATTTACTACAATACCCTTATTTATTGATTTCATTGGGATATGTGTTTGTTAATTCTCTACTTAATAGTTAATAGTTAAGAATATACTTGTTCCCAAGACTGCATTAATTAGGGGTAAAATAGGTTTAACTAGTAAAATTTATGGAAATGTTAAAAAATTAATTATTATCTTAATATTCGTGTTTGGTAAAAAACGGCCTATAATATGAAATGGAGGGAGTAGTGTTTAACAAAAGTTGAGATCAAATAAATCTAACGCAACGCCCCAAATTTAAATTTGACGATTATTAAAAGTAAAATATTTTGAAAATTATAAAAGGAGGGAAAGATTAGGCATAGTTACATCGAGATGCTAACACTCTTTTTTAGAACTCTAACTAATTCATAAAACCCCTAATTATTTTAAATCCATTCCCAATTTTGAAACTCACCCCCAGCTAGATAAGACAAAATCCATACATTCTCTATTTCTATTTTTTTCAACCAAACGCTCGAAATGGGGTGAGAATTTATTTCATACCCGTTCTCCATTTTAAATCTCCCAAATCAAACACCCTTTTATTTTAGATAAACGACATACGCTATCTACTATACTCTCTTAAACTTTTCACTAAATTTACCTTATAGTTGACTCAATCAAAGCCGATTAAGCAAAGTCTGGTGTATGAATTGATCAAGATCCGGCAGCATGATTGGGCAGGAAATTATTGAAATTGAGAATACTCGATGGAGTTGATGATCAATATTCAAGCATTGTGAAAGATAAGGGGTTCAAATGTGCAAAAAGGGCGGCGGTGAAGAGACCAAACCTAACCCCAACATATCCCAACTGGTTTTAACTCCTTGTATATTTTTATTATGGGTGTTACTATTTGTAGCTCAAAAACGCTATTTGTAGCTCAAAAATTTTTGTAAATTTCCAACTTTATCCTTCATTCAAAACATATTATAAATTCATTTCACAATCCAAAAACACCCTAAATAAAAGAGAAATATTGCAGAAAACGTCACAATCGTCGTATATTTACGTTGAAGCGAACGCATTGGTCGAAGATTCTCGGGAAAATGGTACGTGTTTGACGTATTTTTTTGTCGTTCGATTTGTTAGCGAATTCCTTGGTACACACGCCCAGTTTGGGCGCATTTTCCATGGTGCAAACGCCCAAAGAAGTAGTGACGTCCATGGTAAGGAATAAAAATGTGGTCGTGGATACCATGGAAGGGACCGAAAAAGTAGGCGTGTGCACCATGGACCGAAAGATGTGTGGGAATGCCATGGACCAAACGCTAGGCGTTTGTTCCATGGTTCAAACGCCCAAAGTGGGCGTTTCTGCCATGGAACAAACGCCCAGCGTTTGTTCCATGGTTCAAACGCCCACTTTGGGCGTTTGAACCATGGAACAAACGCCTAGCGTTTGTTCCATGGCAGAAACGCCCAAAGTGGGCGTCTGAACCATGGAACAAACGCTGGGCGTTTGTTCCATGGCAGAAACGCCCACTTTGGGCGTGTGATACCATGGAACACACGCCCAAAATGGCGTTTCTACCATGTTTGCTATATTTAAAGAATATTTTATTATATATTATTTCGTAGTATTCGTCAGTGTTAATATTGTAATTATTCATTTGTATTTTTACTTTTTATTATTGAAAAATTGAACTTACGTTATTGTTATAAATTATGCAGGATCCAGTTGAAATTCCCGATTTGTCGCAAGATTTGAGCGCACTTTTTTCCTCGCCTGTATACTTTGCTACTGAAGAAAAGGCCTTTGAGCATTGCAAGGAAGTAGCTAAGGAATTACGGTTCGAGCTGGCACATAGACCGCGATGTTGATGCCATGCTGAGGAAAAAGATTCGCGATGAGAAATTGAGGTCCGACGTGAAAGGCATGTGGAAGAAACTTAAATATGTAAATGTTGAAAAAACATATCTCAAGTCACATATATGAAAGACACTTAGTAAAATAAAAAGTAAATATGCATAAATTACGAATGCAAATTCCAATATAGTAATTCAATTTTAACGCTAAATAGTTATAGATTTTTAAGCATGTACCTTTAGCTGTAAACCGCCAATCAGATTTGCTGCGAATCTGAGAGACGTTCTCCTCGCGGATATGCACATCATCGCCCTGATCATCCCCACTCGCTCCACTATCCTCCTGATCCTCTTCACTATCCATCTGCTTCTCCCCACCTCCACCTCTATGATCGTCCTCCTCGCCTATGTGCTCCTCCTCCCCGCCGAGGAAAAAATCATGCCCGCCTAGGATGTACTGCTCACCACCAGTGAGGTAATCCGAACTGGGCATGATATAATCCTCCCCGTGTATGTCATGATCCGTACCTCCTTCGTATTGCTGCTCATCCATCCAATGCTGGGATGAGCTACCCCTATTTGCTCTCTGCTTCCGATACGAAGCAGTAGGCCGCTGTCGTGGTGCAGGTGCATCCGGAGCCTACAAAACAAATAATAATTCAAAAATTAAGTTAACAATAATTAAATTAAATTGGTATAAAATTAGTGAAATAAGTTAAACAATATTTCAAATAATTCAAATTAGCCATAAAAAACAAATAACATATGTGCAAATAAATAATTTTAACATTAGGCACATAAATTCAATAATTAACTCAAACAAGTTAATGCTAATTTAAATAATTAAAATTAACCAAAACAAACATTGATAAATTATACAAATAAATAATATACACATTACACACATAATTATTACGATACAAATTGAAATAATTAAAAGTACCTAAAAATTAACATTAACAACAATTATTAATCAATTAAAATTAATATAATTAAAAAATTATTAAAAAAAATTGGGACGCCCATTTTTTGCGCTCCGGCCATGGGCCGGACGCATGATCCATGCGTCCGGCCATGGTGCCGGACGCACAACTAATGCGTCCGGCACCATGGCCGGACGCATGGATGATGCGTCCGGCACCATGGTCGGACGCGTCCTCCATGCGCCCGGCACCATGGCCGGGCGCATGGTTTTGTCTCTCCTACCATGGTATTTGCGTCCCATTTTAAAGTTTGTACCATGGTTATTACTTAAATTCATGTCGCGACATCCATGGGTCGAGTGAATTTTTCCGAAATTTGTCTGTTAAAAATTTATTATTCTTAATTCGGGGTTACTTTAGTCATTTTACCTCTTTTTATGAGCTACAAATAGCGTTTTTGAGCTACAAATAGCGTTTCAGTTTTATTATCTATAAAGGCAACATAAGACATCCAAGAATCACGAAAAGAAACTGAGAAGACTTGGTGTGGGGTTCCCTAAAGGTTTAGGCCATCCCCCCCTCATGGATCCATTTCCCAAACAAACAAACAAAAACAAAGACAAAACAGAACAATTTCTTTCAACCTTATAGCTAGAGTGATTAAAAAAAACCAACAAAATCCCCCATATTTCCCATCTGCCTCCCCATTGGATCCCAAAGAAACAAATCCCATATATTTTCAGCTTCTTGATCCCACAAAATTACAAGCTTTTGGCAACTGGCAAAATGCTCCAAATCATCATCCTCCTCCTCCCCGATCTCTCTTTCTCCATTAGATGCTCATTTCAGTAGTCTATGCTGTCTTTCGTGTCCTTTACCTGAATCCCATTTACCCAAATTTTGCAGCCTCTCTCGTATCCAACGCCAATCTTAACTCATTTACGTACCACTCACTGAAGCTGCCTGCCCTAGAAGACAAAAGCCACGCACACACGCACCAACACTCCCTCTCTTTAGTCTTCACTGTTGCTTCCCCCACTCAGGCATTTTTACATATATATGGCAGCTGCTACTACTACCCAACTCAAGTTCCAAACCCAACCTATCAAACCGAAACGTCGGCGTTACCGTGCGACTTCCATCTCCACCGCCACTTCTTCCGCCGCAGACGACCAATCTCCCACCTCGTATTCAGCCGACAATCATCACACTCGAAGACTTGACAACCCAACTGTCATCTACCCTGATAATAATTCTTGGTGCTGCCCCACCGCTGGTAAACCCCCCTTGCCACCTTCGCCTCCTGGGCAGCTCCCCGCCGCGTTTGGTTCTTCGCCGCGTCGGAATCCATTACCACACTCCTCGCCCAGTTCGCTTCCTAACTCGATGGATTCCTTCATCACCACCGCCAACCACGGCGGGGGCGCCGGTGCTGTCTCCCATGACTTATTTCCATCATCTTTTAGTAAATTCAATTCCGCACTTACCGCCGGACTTCTTAATCCAATGTCGCCGCCACCGGCAGTCGATAAAACCCGTTCGAGCCCGACCCTTTTTGAAATGATGGCCAGCGAACCCGATTGCCTCCCCAGAGCTGCCGCCCCGATGACTGCTCACCAGATTACAAGCGGCGTCGTGTCAACTCCCAACCAGAAGCCTCTTGATAAACAAGCCATTACGCAGCAGCGTTTAATGGATCTTTTGTCCTGTCGGAGTCCCGGAAACCAATTTAACGACTCGAGTTCCGGTGATGTTAGACTAACTTTGAGCTCAAAGGATGGATTAAGCGTTTCAATGAGCGTCCATAGGCAGATCCTTGTGGTTCATAGTAGATTTTTTGCGGAGAAATTGTGCGAGAAATGGGTGAAACAACCGAGAAATGTGGCCCCTTATGCGGTGGAGATTGCTGATTGTGATGATATTGAGGTTTATATTGAAACTTTGAAATTGATGTATTGTAAAGATTTGAGGAAGAGACTTATGAAGGAGGAAGTTTCCCGAGTCCTTGGAATCTTAAAGGTAAAATTTTTTTTTATCATCTTGCCAATTTAGGTGCATTTTCTTCAACGCTGAGTTGGTGAAATATAAATTTCTGCATATTTGGTTGATTGATTTTTGTGTTATTTTTGTTGTGGTCTTGGAGGACTAAGAGAATCTGAGAGTGATGTTTCAACTTATGATTTAATTGTTAGTCACTTCATGTTTCACTTTCTTTAGATTAGATATTAGTTGAAAAGTGGAACAGGAAATTTGGTAGCCTGTCTCAATTGGTGTACTGCAAGACTGTTGATTGTGCTTACTCTTAGATGTAGAACAACTGAAATACTCGTTTAGTATTTTGAATTTGTATCTTCATCAAAAAATGAAAACATTGGCAAGGTTTTCTTTTGGAAATCGCTCATTGATTGGTTACAGGTTTTTTTTTTTTTAATAGGTTTCTGCTGCGATTGGATTTGATGCTGGTGTCTTATCCTGTTTAGAATTCTTAGAGGCAGCTCCATGGGCTGAAGATGAAGAAGAGAAGGTGGCTACATTGTTGTCAGAGTTGCGTCTAGAAGGTGTTGGAGCAGGGGAAGTTTTAAAGAGAGTTTCTCTTGATGTTACAGCCGGAATGGAGGACAGGAATGATAATGAGGAAGTGCTTCTTAAGCTGATACAGGTAGTTCTTCAAGGAAAAGATGAGAAGGCTAGGCGTGAGATGAAAGGCTTAGTGTCAAAAATGTTACGTGAGAATTCTGCACAGAGTGATTTGAGGAAGGAGTCACTGTACTCAGCTTGTGAAGAGTGTTTACAATCTCTTCGCCACTATTTCCTAAAGGCAGCAGAGACGAATGGGCAGGATATGTCACAAATTACCCGTCAGGCTGATAACTTGCATTGGATTCTGGATATAATGATTGACAGACAGATTGCTGAAGATTTTCTCAAAGCATGGGCATCTGAATCTGAATTAGCTAAAGCACACTCAAAAGTTCCAGCTATTCACCGATTTGAGATTAGTAGAGTTACTGCTAGGCTGTTTGTTGGGATTGGGAAGGGGCAATTACTTGCCTCAAAGGATGCAAGATGCTCACTTTTGCAAACCTGGTTAGTGCCATTTTATGATGATTTTGGTTGGATGAGGAGAGCATCTAAAGGGCTGGACCGGCATTTAATTGAAGATGGCCTTTGTAATACTATCTTAACTCTGCCTTTGACTTGGCAGCAGGAAATTTTTATGTCTTGGTTTGATAGGTTCCTGAATTCTGGAGAAGATTGTCCAAATATCCAACGGGGATTTGAAGTTTGGTGGAGGAGAGCATTTTGGAGGAGGAGCAGTGACCCTGAACAGCCCCACCAAATGCGGATTGTGAATGCGACGATTGAGAATTTGTGAAAACTTGCTTATGATACACAAGGAGCTTACCTTGTCAAGTTATTTCCGTCAATAATAGTCAGGCCTCCATAATGATTCTTGTTTCAAATCTTCATCTCCAAGGTGACCATGGCTTTTATGAGGTCACTCTTTATGTCACTTCTGTACATCGCCTTTGATCAATATGATGGGAATGCCTTGGATGAAATATAGTTTCGGCGAATTTTGCTTCATATGAAATCAGAGAGATTAATCTGATTGGTTTTCACTGATTCAACATCACTTGCTGAACCTGAAATAAGTTGTCCTTTTGACATTCAGATTATTTCTGCTCTGCAGTTCTCCTGTTTTTCAGCGGACATAAAGTTGAGGTTCTTCTGTATTTCAGCACTAGAAAGTGTCGCACGACCATTACTGCGAATGAATTTCATAGTGTGTTGATTATGCTAGTCTTCTGAAACTAACAATTCACTGGTGGATGGGTGTGGCTATTGGACATTTTCCTTTTGAACCTTATACTTTTCTTTGGATTATTTTTGTGTGATGGCAAATCATGGAGAAATGCTAAATGCTCTGAACATGGTCGTGGATTTGAAGTTCTTAGCATCGAGTTCAGACATGACACCATTTCCACTGCCGTGCATCCAGAAAATTTCGTACTCATATGAGCTAGTGGGAGTCGTTTCAGTCAATGTTTTAACTGGATGGTTGGTCAAAAGGCATAACCCATTATTTTGCATTTGCTGCAAAGTTGTTACTTTTCTTTTTTGTTTATAATCTGCCTATTGTTTGACTTTATTTCTGTTCTTTGTTCCATAACGTTCAAGCTTTCCTACTAGTTGATTCAATCAGGAAATTGACTTGTGCATTTTACGGTGTTTTTTCAGCATATAAATGTTCAAGCTTCTTATAAACTGTGTTGCAAATATTTTAGATGCCATAACATGTCCTTATCTTTGAACTTTCACTTTCTTTCTACATGGTATATGGCCAATTTCGCCGAATGCTCAAGATTTTCAAGAACACATAGTGAAAAGTATGTTGAGATATATAGCTCAAGTAAACCTGTTCATTTCAACCATGGGATAGATACAAGTGTTCTGGAGTTAGTACGCACTATTTATTTGTTTGGGGTATCTTTGTGCGCAATTTCCAATATTTTCTGTTTCTTTTGCTATTGACTTTGTGCTTTGGCTTATGCAGTGAACTACTGGAGTCGTTTTTGTTTGTTTATTTTGATACAATCTGTTTGTTGTTTACCAACTTGACGACCCTCAGAAAATGTTCAGAAAAGAGAGATTAAACAGTGAAGCAGTGTTGTAATCTACAACTCAGCATCATATTTTATTGGTCTATTTCTCAGTGTTTCTCTTTTGATAGTTTACTAGGGAAATTGATTGCCTAGGATCTTCTGGTATGAAGTGGGTTGAAAAGGATGGTGACCTGAGCTTGATCTGTTTAGATCAGATCATTAAGTCTTACAATTTATGTATCTCTTATGTTTCACAATAAGAACTTGGACCTGAGCCCAGATTCGGATTCTTGTTATGGAACACAAGTGATTTAAAAGTTGTGAGGATGGATGATCTGAAGTTTGACACTACCTTCATCTCTGTTCCTGAGTTATGTCTCTGTTGTTGTCTTCATCAAAGTGAGTGAAGTAAGATGGTCCGGTGATGAAACAATCATAATTTAGCTCACCTGGTTTGGCTGTTGTTTGCCTTCATAACAAAGAAGAAACCAGGAATTCAGAAACTATCGAGAAGAAGAAAATAGAGCAAAATCACATCTTCATTTTGAAGAGTCCAATTACCATTCTTGATCATTCAGCATTTCATCTGTAAGTCCAAACTTCTTCATCTCCTCCTTTCTGTGATGCATCAACAAACTGTACCTGCACAGAATTTCAGGTTTGAAGCTGTTAGGATACTCCATTCATACTTCCCAAATAAAGAAATTACCGTACAAAAGAGTCTTATTCGTTAAATTAGAATCGTTTTCAATCGATAAATGAATAATCTTTGACTATATTTATGAGGGATGAAGGATTATTTTCAGCTTGTGGGTTGGACGCGCAGGAATGAGAATTGAGCAAGTGACATTTGATTCCGATTGTCTCAATTTACTTTAATAACTATTCGATTAATCAAATGCTAATTGCTTCATTTCTATTCCCGCGCGTCAAATACATCTATATAAGGAACTCATAATTGGGAGGGATATTCACCTTCCGCCATAGCCTCTTTCCATGACTATCATATCTCCATTACCCATATTGTGTAGCCCCTCAAATTGCTCAACAGTCCACTTGTACCACCTCATTAGAAACACTCTCAGGGTAAGACCATGTGAAACCAATACCAAGTTCATGTTGGGACTTTGTTTTCCAGGTGGTTGAAACCGTCCAATGTCGATATCAGTTCTAAGTGTTTCCCTGAATCCTGAGAGATACATTTGATGGAAACCATTCAAATTAATGGATTATTTTGTCTTCATGACTAAAGTGATCATTTGCATCATAGAAAAAAAAAAAAGTTATCAAAAGTACCTGTGATTCTATCATAAACATCCGCTGCAGATTCCCCGTTGGGAAATCGATAGAAAAAACGACCATAACGAGCACGAACAGCTTTCTCAATCTTCATCTGTTCTTCATCCTGAAAATTTCCTTTCCAATAAAACACACATAAGAAAGGAAACAATTCAACTAAAAATCTTGCATTTGTTCAGCATTCTTATTTTTAATGAAACAGAAGCAAAAATTGTACCAAAATCTTGCTCTCTCAAACGGGGCTCTTCTCTAACACCAGCAATTCTCGAACGATCAAAAGCCTTAGCCAAACTACGCAAAGTTTCAATCCCTCTTCTGTAAGGCGACACATAGAAGTAGACTTTCCAATCCTCTGCTCCATCTTTCTCAATCATTTCCCTCATCTTCCTCCCGCATTCCTCTGCCTCCGCCAACCCTTTTTCAGTCAGCCCGACTTTCGGGTCGGCCACTCTCGTGTACACCGTTTCGTCCACATTTCCCTGGCTCTGCCCATGTCGAACCAGTATGATTCTCCTCGGCCTGGGCGGAGGCCGCCTCCTCAGGGGAAGCTGTTGGTGGTGGGCGGCACCGGCGGGATTTAGTACTAGGTTCTTCTCAGGAAAGCTTCCTAACAAACCGTTGGTTTCTTGATCAGGGTTGTTGTTGTGCTGCAGGTATAATCTTTCTGTGTCATCACAACATCGGATGAGGGAATTTGAGTTGTGGGTGGAACAAATGAGTTGGGATCGTGAAGGAATTGGTGAAGATATTGCGGAAAAAAGACCACTCATTTTTTTTTTTTTTTCTGTTAGATTTTTTAGTGCCACAGATAGCTTGCTCTAGAGATAAAGCCACGCAACAGTAATTGTTATTTTGGATTCTGCAGGGCACATGTTGAAATAAGACTTTAATCCATCTTCTTCTCCACCAACTTTACTTAAATATTCAAATTTTTTTTTTTTTTTTTTTTTTTTAAGAAGTCCATGGCTATTCTTTATCCAAACCCTGCATGAAATTAAATGTTAAAACATAAATGAGGTCCATTTAGATGTACTTGAAATAGGGTTTTCAAACTTCCAAGTTCATATATTGTGGTTACAAGATCATCCTTTGTTGTTGCTTTTTGGTTCAGAAATTAACTCTCTTAACTTGTGTCACCAAGAATTAGACATAAAACTCATATTTATTAAAGGCTTAAATTTATTTTTATCCTCCTTATTATTCTAGTTTTGATCCCTCTTTTATTTTGATCACAAATACTAGTCATACTTAATTTTTTTTTTGACAATTATAGTCATTTTTTACGAAAAAGTTTAGAAAATAACGGATTAACTTATAAGAAAACGAATTAACTCATTTGATCACTAGTTAAACCTATTTTTTTATTAATCATGATTTGTATCATAGTTTGTTCAACCAAATTTATTATCCGGATTCTCATGAATGTTAAACCTATTTAAGTTTTCGATCGTTATTTTTTATTGTAAGTCAATCTAATTGATTTACTAAATAAATTACGAAGCCATTCATAGGCATGTGAACTTGTTATTTTATCTTTTACAATCATAAAAACTTTGGCTGTGCTTTTGATTTCAGATTGTAAATTGGCATTCACATTTAAGGTTTCTTGAAAATCAAAGCTATTAGTGGAAGCAAAAGACCTTTACGGGTACACAGATTTGAAACCAATGATAAAATGTCTATTTACAGGTTAAGGGCTCTTTCTTTCTCCACACTTCAAGTTCTGATTGGTATTGTTCACATAGATTTGGTTCCAAAGGCGGTGATGATGAAATAAAAGTGTTTTATAGTATGTACTTTGGTGTTTTCCAGAATTTAGTGTAAACATGCCGATATTAAATTGTTTTGTTATCCTACGTCCTCTCTGTTAGTAATCGAATTTTTACGGTGTCGTTTTGACTATGAAGAGAGCGTAGGAGTTGGATAAAGGAAAAAAAAGCACTTCTGAGCGGAGATAACGAATTTTTTAAGCTCTGCACAATTCCTTCTTCCTCAACTCTCTGTGCTCCCTACCTTTTCTTCTTCTCTGTAATTCTTTCCCCATTCTTCTTAATTATGTTTACTGAATTTTCTTTTGATCAATATAAATTGCCCAGGGCATGGCATCCTCTTGGTTTGAGGAGTTGTCACATTATTTGTTTACACTAGTTTGATCCAACTAAACCCAAATGACGTTACTATGACATCATAAAAATCTTTACGTAAAATTTCATATTTATACCAATAAATAATGCATACACTTCTTTTTTTTTTTTTTTACCTGTTTTTAAATATTCAGAATAATATATGTTGATATTCATAAATTTAATAGTCATAATGCATTAAAAAAAATTTAATAGAGATTAAAATCATACTACAATATTGTGGTTTATTTCATGCTCAAGTTCCTTCCTTATAGTTTAGAAAAACCCCAAAATCTCACTCAAATCAAAAATCAAAATTTTTCTAATTTCTTGAATATATTTTACAACTGATTCTTAAAGTCTATATTTCACAACTCAAATAACTTCGCTCTAACAAATAAATAACCCCAAAATCGATTGTTTAATTTAACTCTGAATTACATTTCGTGTTTCATATGAAATTTGACCGTGAGTTTATACTAATTTTCTAACATATTCATCTTCATCTCACTTTCATTAAAATAATCTCTTTTTTTGTATCTCTTTTTTTTTTATCCTCTACCCCCACATTGACTGGAATTCATGACTTTTAATTCTAAGTGAGAAGTGTCAATCATTAGTTCACTAATTTCTCGTAATAATCTCCCTCCCTCCATTAGATACTAATTTCAAGAATGTCCCCCTCGTCCTTGCAAAGTTTCAGCATGAATTGGTTAAATTTGGGTTAAAGAATGTAGGCATAAATATTTGTTAAACTTTGGAGGTTTAACAATGAAATGTAGGCATAAATAGTAAAAATAAAAATAAAAATGGCACAAATAGCAATACCCAATTCCTTAATAAGGCTCAAAATGGTAAGGCCTGTCCAACCCCCATCGTAAAGAATATAAAAGAAATAACTTTTTAGTAATGGGCCTAATATTCTCAAGGTGAGATCAGAATCAGTTTGATCCAATCTAGTTAAACTGAAGCCCAATTTGGGTGAGTAGATCATGAGTCACGACCCAATGAATGTGACATCATAAACCTTACTGATAAAGTGGGAGTGGCCCATGTCCACGCTACTTGGGGAGGAGTTTTGATTCGATGGGCACGTTTAAACACATTCTACTTGAAATGGACACTAGTAAGAAAGCAAGCAAGGAATCCACCACACCCTACTACACAACTTGTCGAGTTTCTTGAGAGGCTGGACCACCGTTCTTTCCGCCATTATTATTGGCCCATTCTCATTAACTATTTTTCAACTCTTTTTTATTTTGCCTTGTTTGGCATTTTCATTTTCCTTCAATTGCAACGTGTCCCACTAGCTTACAACCATTTCTTTCCCAAATCAGGATAAAGATTCAATAAATATATAAAGTTCTTCCAAATGCAATTACATATTCTATATATTCAATCAACTGGATTGTATATATTTTTTATCCATCGGTATTTAAATTATTTTTTTTCTCCATCGATATTTTTTATCCATCGATATTTTTATTTAAATTATTACAATGTAAAATAAATATTATTAAACTTTTTCACTTATACTTTATATCTGAACTTTAAAATTTATATAAATCACATATAATCGTATATTAAACATATTAATGATAAAGTATAGAAATTGAAACTTTCTTGAAGTAAAATTAATTAATTTTAAAATAAAAGTATTTTTATAGGAGGGAGGGGTATCATACTTGGAAACGAACAGTAAAAATTCTTTATTTTAAAGTAACTTTGGCATATTGTGATGTGCTACATATAAAACTTCACGTCTCAATCCAATACTAAATTATGTTGGCATCATGCATGGTTAAAAAAAAAAAAAAAAGCGTTCTGAAAGAATAAAATCATTAAAAAGTGAGTAATTGCAATTCACAAGTGGAGTAATTTCTTCTAAAAAAGAGTTATATTTATTAAATTAAAATTAATAAACATGATTTTTTTTAAGACGCATGTGACGTTTATGTAACTTAAACAATTACTATTATTTTATAAAAATAATTATATTTATTTAATAAATAGAATTATTATTTTGGTACGGAATATGCCTGATTAATTAGAATAATTAAGTCAACTATTTGACAAATTGATACGCCAAATTGATATTTGTTTGCATTAATAGAGGTTAATGGCTAGTAATTGAAGAAAATAAAGGAGTGCCGGTTCATTTATTTTTGTTTAGTTCATTATATGATTGGCATTTCTTGAATACGAACAGGAAGAGACAGCTATAAATCGTGCCTAATTTTCTTACGAAATTCTCACTTTTTATTTGGTT
Organism: Knoxia roxburghii; assembly: GCA_030378225.1. Lineage (NCBI taxonomy): Eukaryota > Viridiplantae > Streptophyta > Magnoliopsida > Gentianales > Rubiaceae > Knoxia > Knoxia roxburghii. The sequence goes on from CM059423.1 coordinate 6,037,739, forward strand.
TTTGGCACATTCTTTGACCAAGAGTGTTGTTTTGGTGTTTGTTGTTTGAGTAACTTAATTAGTAAACTATTAGTAACTAATAATCTTGGTATTAATACTAATTCTTTTCATATTTTGGAATTATTAGTTTGACTAATTACGAAAATTTATACATATTTATTTAGGTTAGTATGAAAGTTTTACTAATTGAGGTTATTAGAAACACATTGCACATGTGAGTCGTACGTATTTTTATCATCTCATATACATTGCTGACAAAAAAACCCGTTGGATCATTTTTTTTTTTTTAATATCAATAACTTTAGAGACCGATTTAACCCTTTTTTTCCCTTTTATTTATTTATTTATTTGTTTTTGACAATAAAATAAAATTTACAAAAATGATACGGTCTTATATCTTGTTTTTACATTTTAGCTAGTTTAAGGTAATTTTATTTTATTTTATTTTTGGAATAAGATTCCAAACTTCTCATCTACCTTTTTAACAAAAATAATAATAAATAAATAAAAATAACTTAATTTCTTACATCACGAAAATCATTTCGTAACAATTTTAAAATTATTACAGGCAGATAAATCAATTAAATGGCAGACTTGCGAATCAAATACAAAAGAAGAGGGAAGAACTATAAAATCAACCCCAGCTATTACATTTTCTCAAAGAATGGAATCTAAATCAATAATCGCTTCGAAGCTAAGCTACGCAATGAATTTTTCCTCCTTAAAAAATCGTTTTTGTTAAATTAAAATTGTTTAATAAATATTTTTTTGGAAGAATTAATGGGGAAAAAGATCATTTTTATTATTTAGATATTCCTAAACTATTTGGAATTTGTGAGAGAAAAGATAGCTAATTAAAAATAAATTATACGTAAGTGAGTCTCTTTCTCAACTTTTGTCAAGCTCTCTAATTACAAGTGTAAATCTCTTATCTATCTGATTTATCATACTATTTCGTCAATATTTATTTTTTCAAACCATTTAGCTAACTATTCATTTGATCAATTATTTATTTTTATTGTTAAGTACAAATTGAACTCTTAATTTTATAGTTAAATGTACATTATTCTGATATCACAAGTCACGACTTGATTGCGGGAAAAAATCACTCTATACCAAAGGACTTAATTCTAAAGACATCCTAGATTTAATGTTGTTGTCAACAAATTAAACATCTCCTTTGTTTTCCCCATAAGAGAAGATAGTGAACTACTATAAAATTTTGGTTATGGAAATGAAAAAGACTATAGTGGACTAGTATTCTCATATAAACTTCTTTAGTTTTGTTCTTTCCTTGTCTTCCTTTTCGGCTAGCCCATCAAGCCTTCAAGCGTGTGGATATAATAATATTTAAAATTAATTATGCCCTTAATTTGCTGATTTATTCCATTCACTTTTTGAATAATTAGCTCTTGGAAATATAAATATAAACAAAAGTTAAAGCCCCCGTAAAAAAATCCCAATATTAATTCTTTCCTATACTCATAATTTCCCATCAATTTTCAAATTTCTTTTTTACCAATTAATTCAAAAAAAAAAAAATGACAGTCCTAATTGATCGCCTTGTATCTAAAATAATACTTTTGGGTTTCTCAAGCTAATATTATTATTTATAATAGTAAAAATATTATTACAAACCTAACTATTTCCATACCCTATAGTGTATGGTAGATTAAGATATCCCATTATGTAAATTACAATAAGTTAATAACTATGACTAGGTCTTGTACTAAATTTCTTACTCTGAGACAAAACCCAAAGATCCTTCAAGAAGTTAGATTAATTAATACATGCAATGGTATCAAAAGTTAAAGAAGCTGAGCTGGTTTACTAATCCAGTTTCGATAATCCAATAATAATCATTTTTGACGAAGTCTATGATTAACCTTTCCTTAATTTCATTAGTTATGGCAAGTCAAGCATTATCAAAAACAAACCTTAAATTATGATGAATAAATTTGAAAGAACATGACATGGACATTACTAAAATATAGAGATGTTGGCCTACATATTTTGGCAGTAAATGCTATATATATTCCAGCCTTTTCAAGCCAGTGGATCTACAATTTTCCAGCATACTTGTCCATGGTTATTATCTTTTGAAACATCCCCCTAAATTTCCAACCCCTTGTTCATCAAGTAAGCTACATCCAAGAATTAAATACATTTTTCTTAACCTCCACGTAAGCTCTTACTTTATTATTATTATTATTATTATTCGTATTTTAACCTAACGTATTTTTCACGAATTATAAAACTAACAGATTTTGATGAAGTTGAAATCCGTCTCCTATTGATGTACTGTTGATACCCACGATACTTGGCCGCTATTTAGGATACCATTTCGATAATCTAGTGAGGCATGGATACTTGTAGGAGGGTTGTAGACTTTTTTTTGTGTAAAGTTTCATACTACTCATCTTTTCTATATATTTTTTAATTTAATATTAAGATAGTTAATCTCATCGGTCTCCATTCTTTTTTGACTTGTAAGACTGTTTTACCCCTTAAAACAGACCCTAGGGTTATACATAATATAGTATTTTTAATCAAGCATATGAAATTTTAGGATTATATTGTAGTTTACGGGTCAAAGTAAACTAAATGCTGGGTTGTAAACCTAGTTAGACCTAGCCCTCATAAGATTACAAGAACCCAATAAGGGATAAATGTCTGAGAAAAAATTATGCCTCCTCTTAAGGGTACAAAATTTTATTATAAGATTCGTAAATTTTTACAAGTCATAAAACGTCAAATCTCGAAAAATCACATATTAATTGGTCCGAATTACTATTTTGTTCATAATAAAACAAAGCGTTATTTCCAACCTCTAATATTTGTTAATGCAAAGTTTATTCATCATCTTTTCTTCTTTTTTTTTTCTAATTTTAAAAACATTTTAGCTCCATTGCTTCGAGCTATATAAATTCAAGTCCCAGTCAATTATTTTATTATTTATTTGGTGATAAATTCTTTACTTCTAAAGAGATACATAAATTTCAGGATTGTTTATGATTAACTTATATTTTCGTAGATTTCAATTGAAAAAATTTTTCGCCGAACATTTAATAAATCAAAATAGTTAAATATTCTTTTCTCCATTATTGTCAACTAAATTAAGTTGATTAGATCTTCTATAATACTATATTTTTTATATATATTCACAAACAAATGTGGAAACTGTAGACTATTCATATTATTACGGTCTCAGAACAAGAGTTATATTTACTATATTATTTTTTTATTAATTTAATAAATAAAATTATTATTTAATAAAAAAATAGTCCCGAAATTTACGTGTCCTATCCCTCTGGTGGAAGAAAGGAGATGAAGGGCGGTAGCTTGTTTTACTCATAAACACTACATGCCACTACCATGGATTAGATTTCAACTCAAAATTAATATTCAAACAAGATAATTAATATTTTATTAAGCTTTAATCAATGGAGATAAAGTACGTAATTAATTAAATTTTAAAAAAATGAAAGAAGTTTCATTAATTTAAGCAAAAAAATTAGAAGGGGATATTAAAATAAGCACGATTAACTTTGTCTTAACGCAGAAAAGTTTTCTCATCATCGTCCAATGACAATTTATCACCCCAAAAAAAAAAAAAACCCAGAAAACTTGTCTAATTTAATTTGATATTGCCAACGCATAAATAATTATTTTATTGAGCATTCGTGCGAAAGAAGATCAAATCCAGTGACTTAAATAATAAATTAATTAATATAGAAAAAAATATTGATTGGACAGTAGTACCACTTGTGTGAATGGCCAAGGCAGCTTAACTAATTAGTTTATGTAAAGGACAAAAGGAGGATATAATAAATGTTGGTGGAAAAATCTTTATTTAATTAATAATTAGCAATTGGAGGAGAAAAAAAAAAAAAGAAAAGGGGGGAAAATTGTAGTGTTGACTGTTGGAGTTGTTTCGCGTTTATATTAATTTTGCATTGTGCTAAAGAGTAGGAGTGTCGGTGTGGTTTCCTCTTTTGTGAATTGGAAGAAGAAATTTTATTTTGCCAGTTTTGTATTTTTTTTATTTTGCAAAATTTTTATTTTGTAACACATTAGATTATATTTTTTAAGGAGGGAAATACATGTAGTTGTCACTTCATTGGAGTAGCCTGCCTGCATGCCTTGCGGCATTTTTAAATTGTTTATGAAATTTGATTTAAAACAACCCGAAGAAATGTAATAGCATAGGTGATTCATAAATTCCATAAAATAGCTCTGTTAGAAGAAAGTAGTCCAAAAGTTAGATCACTCGAAATCAAGAATATTGATTTTAATGTTGGAAGAGAAGAGAAAAATGAAGAGTCTCTTGTGAACATGAAAATTGATACTAATCATGTCATTCCTATTTCATATGTTTCTGTTTTGGATTACTAATTATCGTTTTAGTTTTTAGAGTGGTAGTTTTTAATTTTGATAAAATTACCTTTTTATTTAGGGAAAAAGAGATGATATTGTAGGAGGAGATATTTTAGTTTAAATTGAGGTGGTAGAGGGTAATAGGTTTTTTTGTTTTTTTTTTTTTTTTACGTAATGATGATGTTCAACCAACAATTTTTTATCACTATCTATTGTTGAACCCATCAATTTTGTATTTGGTGAATGGCATTTTGAAAGGAATAAAAGTTTTCAATAACAGATTAATGAATTTTGAATCTGTGATTATGAGTTCCTATTCATGAAGTGTTTAAGATTTTGGCAGTGAGCAAACGTTGATAATCTTGGATTGCCAATGAGGCATTCTTCCTTCTTGATCGTCCACTCAAGATTCCATGTCTAATCTTTCCTAAGAAAAGGGGAAGGATGGAAATCTAAGAATGGGTTGGATTAATTATGAGTTGGAAGTACAATTTGAAATAAATTAGCCTTTCTAATTTTAGAATAATTTTTAATTACGATTTTTGTTATATTTTGCGTACTTTTATTATGGAAAATAATCCCTATAGGGTATTTTTGGCGTGCGAAAATGAGAATCAAGTAATCGACATTTGATTAATCGAACATTCGTTAAAATAATTTAATTAAGAAAATTTAATTACATTTAACTTGTTTGGTACCATCATTAAAGAGATTAAATTATCTTTAACTTGTTTGATTTTTATCTTAAAATATAATTATGTAATATGAGATTATCCTGACAAATAATCAAACTACCTTAGGTGGCTCAACATATATCTCTAGTATTATTCAAATTATATTTTTACTGATAAAAAGAGATAACAATCATAATCATTTGCCGATTGATCTATTCTCATTCCCACACCCCAAACACACCAATAATATAATTTAGTATCAAATTTAGTTCTAAACGTTAAATAGTCAACAAATTTAGTTGTAAATTTTAATATTCACAACACATATTATTTTAATAATAATTTTTTTAATATTTAACTGTTAAAATTATAATTTCGTTTCTATAGCACTCCTATGCTACGTAGACATTACATCATCAAAGTTAATTGACCACCAAACCAATTTCAAAATTTTTTTATTTAATTAGGGTCCTTCTAAACATGTATGCTAAACGTGTATGCTATTTTACATCATTGATTGAGTAAATGCAATCCCCACTAACATTAAATGGGGAAAATTGATTTGAACTCAACTGAAAATACTGGTGAAGTTTTAGAAATTATGAAATTCAATTTTAAATCTTTGATCAATTTCCTTAATTGGACTACATTGAAAAGATAATTAAAAAGTATATCCAACTTCAAAGAATGAAACAAAAGGAGAAATACCTTGCATGGAGTAGACTAGTAAGTAGTATAGAATATTAGTTTTTCTAGAAAATGATATTACTACATTAAGTATTTTGACTAGGAATCCTATGCTACAAACATTTGATCCAGCTTACGAGGACACTCAAATTGCTGGAATTTCTGGAACAACATGGTACTACCTGCCTTACTAGACACTTATTTCATTTTCTCAATTTTGGAACTAATTTGTCGGAAATTTCAAGCCTAGAATTCTTGTACCCAATTTTCAAAGCATAGAGGATATGCACATACGTGAGGAGAGATATAGTTTTTTTTTTTTTTTTTTTTTTAAATCATATATCATGTTCGTTAGTAAATCGATTTTTTTATGACGGAATCTATTTATTTATTTTTTATTATTAAAAATCAGTTACCAACAAAATCAATAATTTAAAATTATTGGAACTACTATTATTTAAAAAAAAAAAAAAAAATCTTCATCCTGTCTATATAACTACCAGTATCAAAGGAAGGAAACCTACCATATACATTCACTAATACTATATTAGAGCTCTACTCTATCTCTATATATTTTGTAGCCATTAAATCACTATGATATATCATTTTATAAGATTATAGTATAAATAGTGGAGGAATTTAGTCAAATTCTAGTCATTAAAATGTCACACGTACAATCCAGTAATCAAAATTTTGATTTTTACCTTTATAATTTTTAAATTATAAGGCTAAACATACTAATTAAATAAATAATGGACGAAACAATTTAATCAATTAAAAATAAAAAATTTTCCTTATCTAAAACACCGAACAACTAAATCCGAGGTGCACTAACATAATATCTTCCTTTAACTGATTATGTATCTCCCTTCCCATAGCATTTTATCCTCATATAATTATTTTAAGTACTATTATGTATTAAGGGTGTGTTTGTTTGGAGATAATAAGAATGAGGTAATCGTAAAATGATTTCGATTACTATCTTTTCAAATATGTCAAAATTAATCAGATTTCTTTGATGGTTGTTACGAAACAAGTCAAAAAGAATCTAGTTCTTTTAATGAATGTTACCAAACAAGTAAAAAATAATCAGAGTTTCTTAATAATTGTTAAATTATTAAATTTGGATTTCTTTCATCCCGATTCTCTCCAAACAAACCAAACAAATGCACCCTAAAAGAAGTGTCAGCATTAAATTATGCTATCTTTGCATTCTTGCCCCCTCATTCGGTGGGATAGTAGGCATTTTGAGAGGGGTTAAACACATAAAACGAAAAGGATGAATTAAGCTTTTGGCGTATTCTTTTAGATATAATCTTTAATATAATATTTTTAGTGGGTGGGAGTTTAAATTATTATAACAGCTGGACGTCTTTGCAAGTAATTAAGTTTTATTGGGTTTGGCCTTTTTGTTTGCTGGTTAAGCCTGTTTGAAAAGGTAATAACATATTGGAAATGGACAAAATCCTTGGTTTTTTTTTACCCATTTCTCTTTATATTATAGGCTTCAAATTAAAATCCGTATTTATTAAATTATTTCGACTTAATAAATCAGATGTTTTTTTTTAAAAAAAAGGAAATAATTTAAACTAAATACAGACCTCGACCTTCATGTTACTTTCTGGCTTTAATTGTCCAAAATTAAAATACTACATAAATTCATCTCACAATTTGAGATTTTTTTATAATATTAAAAATAGTATTAAGTTATAACAAGGGATGGAGTAAAATAAAAAAAATAAATAATTCATGCATACATCAAGAAATATTTTTGTACAATTTTCATTTTTTTAAAAAAAATGTAACAATTTTAACTTTAGATGTTGGAGGTTTAAGGTTTTTAATTAATTTCCATATTCCAAAATCCAAAAAATAAAAAATAAAAAATTTTAGTCTTGATCCTAGTTTTGTTGAGTTGATTTTTTGTAATTATTTTTTGGTGGAGAATATTCCACGAATTAAGTAGAAAAATATGGGATGTTTGGTGGAAATAATAAATAAGAGCTATCACTATTAAAAAGGATATAATTAGAACTCTAATCCATCACGGAATTGGCCCCAAATTATTCAAGAATCCACACACTAAAACCTCCAAGTCAAGCTTTTTTGGAGTTAACTTATTATAAAGTGGACCTTTTCTTTATCAATTTTTTTATGGTTTTCTTTGCCTCCCAATCCCTTTTGGACCCTACTCCCACCCCAATTGGAATAACGCCAAGGGACCAATTTATGCAACTATTAATATGGGGTTGGGGGGGTGCTGGATAGAGGGTTTGGGCCTTATTAATCCATCCACAATAGCAACGTAGTAAATCCCAAAATTCAACGAATAAATTACTTAATTAGCTTAGATATTGTACTCATTGAAGACGTGGATTAGAAAATTATTGTAAATTTTTACTAGTTATCGTCTCAATTTTTACTCTATATCGCTCAAATTTTGACTAAAACTCTATTCTAGTTGAACCAAAAAGACAATTTTATTAAAATTAGACCGTATTATTTAAAATTGAGGTAATAACCTGTAATAACTATTATTGTATGTGTGGCGACATAATAGGTTTAAACGTTTAGAATTATTTGCAACTAATCACATCTGGGAGGCTAAACAACATTAACTAGTTTAGGCCGTTTCTGACCTCTTTTTATCATTAATAAAATAAAATTTTGGAGGGCTTTATCCGAACACTATTGAAAAAAATCGAAACTATATTTGTAAAAAGTAAATATGAAAAGAGGAACTGATATGGCTATGTGTTTTTGTATTTTTTTATACATAATTTTTGACAAATATATAAAGGGTATTACTATTTGTGGTAGCCCTATTTTTGAAACAATCTTCCCAAATTGTCTTTTTACTAATTTTTAAATAATTTATTAAAATTCAACAAAATGAATATATATTTTTTTATCACAACAAAATGAATACTATCTTAATTATTTTAAACATATTTAATCCTATAATAACCAATTATAAGAACAATTCTCACACATACAGTATTTTTTAAAAAATAAAAGATAAAATGAGGAAATGAGGGAGGAAAATAATAAAAAAAATTTGGTAAAAAATTCTTGAACAACTACTTGTGTTAATCGAATGAAACCCCGATCAATTACTAGAACTAGTACCATCACTATCACAGCCATCTCCATGGGCATGATCGCAATAATGATTTTGATTTCTATCCTTGTGATCATCGTTGTCATCTTCATCAAATGGCTTATTTTTGTGGAAAATGCTGCATTTCTTTGAGCGGTTCTTCCTGTTGCTGTTGTTGCAGAGAAGACAAGGAAGATGACAAGGACATGGTTAGGATTTGGGTAAGGCTGGAAGAAGAAGATGTCGGCGTGAATTGCCTCATAGTGGCTCTGACCATCGTTAAATGGTATCTACGAGAAGAAAAATAATTTCAAAAAATGAGAAAAATAAATATATATATATATATATATATATGTGTGTGTGTGTGTAATTATGAACAAATTCTATCATGTTATTATCTTATTATGAGAATATGTTATGCACTAAGTAAAAATAATTATTTCAAAATTCAAATGTTCTTTAATTAAATTTTTTGTACATAAATTTTTCCCATATTGGAGGTTCATTATCAGTGTTGATTGGGATTTTAAAATTCGTGTAATATAACTATCTTATTTCAATTGAAACAACTTATGATGATATAGTATTAAGGTTTCATGTAAGACAGAATCTTTAGTTTTTTTTTTTAAATAGGTATTTTGGATAATAAACTTTAAAAATAGGAATACAAATAGTAAAACATAAGATACAAATAGTAGACCACATAAAGGAGTGTCAACCCAAAAGATTCTCTCCGTCCTCAACTGTTTCATAAAAAGAAAAAAAAATAAATAAATATGAAAAGAGGATTAATTAGCATATGAATTTTTACCAAACTTTTTAACGTTTGACCCAAATATCCGCTTGACCCAAAAATATCGGTGGGGTAAACATTAATCAGTTAAATTTGTTTTCTCAAAGAAAAAAAAAAAAAAAAAAGTGTGGGATTTATGCTCAAGCCAGAAGTGCATAGTACCTGTGAGTTGTGAGGAAGATAGGGTTCATTTTATGAACATGAATTTCAAAATTGTGATTGTGAACCTAAAAGGCAAAACAACACAAATATGGAATGACCATCGAATTTAATCCATCCCATCATTTACACCCTTCAATTAATGTGAATTTCCAGAAATGCAAAAAATAGTTACAAAATTTACATGCAAGATCGGTCACTGCGACTTTACACCAAACTTTGATGTTACATTTAAGTTATGAAAGAGGTAAAAATCGTATTCAATCAACTCGACACAGTAGATTTCGATTTTAATCAAGGAGGGAAATGAAGAAAATGATTGATTAGTCCATTTAATATAATTAGTAGACAATATGGATAGTTTACTCTAGGTTGACCATGACAATTCGTCCACGTTTGAAAACTCCGACTCTATTCATCCCAAAATATAAATAACTTTTGAAGTTTTCATGATAATATAATTTTTTTTAAAATTAATATGATGGTAAATAAATAACTTATACAATTCTGTTTCGGGTATTACTAGTTATCGCCTCAATTTTAAGTACTATCACCTCAATTTGATAAAATTGTTCTTTTACTTAAAATGAGGAGGGGGAAAGTATTGTAAGGGATGTTTTAATTCAAATTGAGGGGGTAGAGGGTAAAAATTGGGGCATATAACTAATAAAACTTTTATGTTTTAGATGATAAATCTAGTTTGAAGGAACTAAGGTATGAAATGTGGAGTGGTGTTAGCTATCAATCCATTCTTTCATTATCAATAAAAATATTTGTAGAGGATTTAATTAGTGTGCTGGTTTGTCACTTTACTGCTCTTCTATTTCCATTTTGGTAACCACGAAGTTGATCAAACCCATCCATTTATATATATATATATATATATATATATATATTTATAGGTTAGAGTTTAGAACACACCTTTAAAACCATCAAATTCAGGATCTTCACTGTCTATTCATCTAACATCCAAATTGTGGGTTATATATACACTTCAATCATCCTCCCAATCCACAACAAAATTTGCACTTTTATAAACTACAATCCCGTATGTAATTAGAGTTCTATTATCGTTTGACAAATGATTAATGATAATAAAAAAATTGATTTATGAGCTATCAAAATAAGATAAATATATTAACAAGAGTTGTAATTTAGTGGTTGATATTCTTTGCTTAAAAATAATAGATATAAAATAAACATATCAGGTATCGTAATATTAAAATTTATAGTTATGATGGGTTGGGGGTGGAGTGAGCAGGGTAAGAAAGGGAAAACAAACAAAAGTACGATGAATTATTAAGGAAATCGAGTCATATAAATTAAGCATCAAACGATGGAGTTGTGGACCACCTGGTTTATATAATCTATCAATTGAAAAAATGCACACAATTGGGCCAAATTGCAGATGTCATTATCGAAGGATTATCAATGATTAAACAAATAATTAGAGATTGAATGATTAGTTTGATTCCTTATTTTATGTGATTATATACTATTTAGAAAAATCTTGTTTCGTTTGTACCTGTCTAACCTAAGCATAAAATTTGGCTATATATTGCTTGTATTCTACGGTTTTGACTAATGATCGAAGCAACAAATTGTTAACTTTCTTTTTTTAAAAAAAAAAAATAGATTATTATATTTTTTTCATTTTAATATGCGAACTTATTAATTATATTACCTTAGACGTCTACTATGATATTATTACACAGTAAAATACAACAAGATGTCAATCACATTGTAAAGCATTTATTTGTTACCTACTACATTGATTGGGTAGTAAAAATTTATTACTAAAATTTGATGATTTGGTAGGAATTCCGCGATTTATGATAATTTATTAGTAATGTTTAATTATGTGACATTTGTAACATCTTGTCCCACATCGTTAATTTATAACTTGAGCGACTTGTATATAACTTTCAATATAAGTTACTAACATCTCGAATTAATCATTTTTCATTAGCAAGCACAAAGGTAGAAATTTTATTTGGGGGGGGGGGGGGGTGGGGGGTGGGGGGGTTATGAGACTTTGCACACTGCCTTCTCATTTTGTATAAGATGTTGTACTCTTTAAATATAATTTTTTATTTTTTATCATAAATTATCTCTATTTAACAGTAAAATTTTAATAAGATTGAAGAGAAAATTTTTTAAAAGAAAAATTAAAATACATTATCTTTCTAATTATTCTAGACCTGGTTTGATCTTTTACTTTAAATAATAATGTATTATCTACCATATTAGTAATTAGTGCCATAAAAAGAGTTGCGAAAACTATTGAAGTTATTGCATTACAGTAGAGTATCATGAGCAATTATAATATTATGTTTCAATGGTATTTTTAATATGGTAGATGCTATTCTATTGATTAATTTTTAATTTATATAAATAATGTTAAATATATTATTAAAAAAATATGTAATTTAATTTCATAAAGGTGTAAATTAGTGATGTAAGAGTGAATATTAAAAATTAAAATTGATGTAGCACATATAGGGGAGTAGGATAGGATAGGAAGTAGAAAGTGGAGTATAATAATAAATTAATAATGTGGTAGCCAAGCCACGAGATTTCCAATATTCGTTCGTTCGACTTTATGTTGACCTCTGAGGAGGATTAGTAATTGATTGAGAAAAGAGGCTTTGACCAACAGTACTACAGTTGACTAGATTGATCATATGAATCATGATGATTGATGACCCTCCCCGTAGCTCATCTATGATTTTATTTATTTATTAAAGTGGAATGTTGATGCCAAGGGAGGCAATTAGGCATGCATCACCACCATATAGTTGGAATGATGATATCATGTAGCCCCTTATTTTGTAATAAAATTAATTATTTTGATTAAGGTTGGACCTTTATTTAATTTCATTTTTACAATTCCAAATTTTCAATCATAAGTACATCCAAGTCAAAAACTTATATAATTTTTATTAAATTTTAAAAATTGGAATTTAAATCAAAATGTGAAAAACAATATTTAAACTTTTAACTTTTGAGATGAAATTAAATAAAGAGTCTAAACTCACGAACTAATAATCTAGTTTAAAAAAAAAAATATTAGTGTAAAGGGGAGGAATTAATTAATTAAGAATCAATTGCATTATGATGAAAAATGACCAAAAGATCCAAATTAAAAGCATAATTTTGGTTTGTATATATATCCGCTTGGTAGGAAAAACTAGAAAAGTTAGTACTAGTGTTTTTTATGTTTCCATATCCAATCCCTATAACCTTCGTTTTTTAATCTATCAGTTTGGACTTTTATTTTTGTTTGCTTTTTTATATATCCTTTCATAATTCCAAATACAGTATTAAATTTTTTTTAAAAAACTACCTTTATTATGTCTTTCTCAATATTAGTTATTTAGAGTAAAATAATTGGACATAAACATATTAATAAATTTTATAATACGTGACCATAGATTAAAAAACAAAAAGAGTATATTCTTATCATACTAATACTTACCTCGTCTCTTTTCATTTTTTATTTGTAAAGTATTTGTAAAGTTACTGCACTTTTTATAAGATATTTTTCAATTTTTATATAATTTTAAGTTTTTAATCTTAAGTTGCCTTTATTTAATGATAAATTTTGGATATGGTAGAAGAAAACAGAACTTTTTTGCTATTTTTTTAAAAAAGATAGTTATATATATATAAAAAGTAATACTATTTCTCAAATCAAACAGCAATTTATTTTAAAATTTTTGTGAATAAAAAAATATCAAGGAAATAACTTAGTGATTAACCATTTTTATTTAAAATTATGAAATTTCTGAATTTGTATGTGAATTAATAGGCTTTATGTCTCTCTATTTGTAAAAAAAAAATTATCTTTAAAATTATAAACATAAATTTTAGAAAAGAAAAAATCAATGATAACAAATATGCTCAAACAACATAAATAGGACGAGGTACTCAGAATACAATTGGACCTATGACCAAGTCCATCTCAACTTTTCTAATGTACTTACTCCCGTCATCAACTGTAAATTTCAGCATAAATTCAAACCTATGGTTTTTTTTTAATTTTTTATTAAAAATTATATAAACTATTATACATAAAATAAATAATAATTAATTAATTAATTAAAAGACAAATCTCTTTTATCTACTGGAGAAGTCTGTTTGGACACTTACCTATGTTACAGGTACTTATATTAATGTAAGGGCAAGGGAATGTTTGCACGGCCACCAGTGGTCGGTCATCGTGTGTACGTGGCAAAACCACAAGGAAACAGGTTAATGTGCGCCGATGTGCGTACTTTAGACTGTGCCGGCAACATCCCAAACATCAAAACATATTTTAACGTTGACGTACGTAAGAATTGTAATTAATATTAATATATACTTACATCCTTCCCCCCATAAACTACCAACCACTTATATTATCTATTATTATACAACAATCAACTTTGTCTCCACATGAATATTTTGTTTAAATATTAAAAATATTATTATACGCAATTTATTTTCTTTTATTATAGAACAAATGATAATAATACACTCTTCATAATAAAACACTGTTAAATTTTTAAGTTAATTATCTTATCATTGGAGATACTAAATTTTGTATATATTATAATAATATTAGTTACATAAATATTATATTTTTAAAATTTTAATATATTATATTGAATTTGACAATTTTAAAATTAAAAATAAAGGATAATTATCTAAGTAAATTGAGTATATGTCATAATTCTATGGCATATGTTATTAGGCGACTCTACTTTTACAGTTTTTATTTTATAATAATAATTTTATTTATTAAAATAATATAATATACTAAATGTAACTATTATTTTAGAACACAGATAACCTATGTATATTCATATTCGTAAAAATATTAGAAAGTTCTTTTCTTAATAGAATAAGGATAAAAATAAGTAGATAAATTCGCTACAAATTAAAGTTAATAAGTGTCAAGAATAAATAAAATTCTTATACGCATCGAAAACTCATATACATTATGATTAATATAAATGATTTAAAAATTTCTCTACTCATTTTTAATTATTTTTGAATTAGATATTGATATGGATCATAAATTTAATATTTTATATAAAAAATATTTAAAAACATAACTTTAACATGTTGTACTTGAAATTCCAACCTGAAAGATTTTGGGAACTCACACACAAGTGAGACAACGAAAAGGAATGGTATAGGGACAAGTATGTCAAAAGTTATAAACTCGTCACGGTAGAAATTTGTTCTTTGTCATATCTATTGTATACCTCGCCAAATTATACTACTTATTCCCTCATTCCCTTCGTCCTAAAATATTTAAAACATTTTTTTAAATATATTTTGAGATGCAAGAAGTATTATTTTAAAAAATTATTACTTGGATCGTTTTTTAACTCTTAGAGCTCGATTTCGTTCAAAGTTTAAAAGTTTTAATTTGGTTACTAATTTTCAATTCTAAATATAATTAGATAAATTAAAAAATTTTAATAAAATTATGTAAATTTTCATCTTGAATGTGTTTACAATATGATATGCCTTGCCATCTTTGATGTTCGAGTCATCTTAGTTGTATTTTTTTTCACATTTTTATTTGAAACCGGATGCACGTTCAAGTTGGATATTTATTTATTTATTTATTTCAGATTTTATTAGTTGAATCCATTAAAATTGAGATCAAATTTGTTAAAAATAAAATTAAAATTTTTTAAAAATTCAAAAATGAAATCTAGAGAAGGTCTATGTCAAGGGCGAACCAAATGAAGGTCCATAGTTAGAACGATCCAAATGATTAATTCTATTTAAAAATTAAGTAGCGAATTATTGTAAGTAATTTTTTTTTTATAATGAGAGGGCATAACGCTTATTGAAACTTATTAATTTAGGCGTTTTCGACATAACTCAAACTCAATAACTCCTGATCCTAAGTAGAGAGGTCTACCACGCCAATTCCTTCTTGTCAAATTGTTGTAAGTAATTCGCACATATGACACATTAGTTTGATATAAAAAATTTAAAATAATTAGAAAAATACATGGAGTGTTTGTCGACCTTGTTAGACTTAACGTTTGGTTTGTATTTTCCTCCTCGACACTTCTTAACTTTCTTTTAAACACTTTTCACATTTGTAATTTATTTTTTTCCCTTTAATTTGGCAAAAATACATTTTAGCTCATAAATAAGTTTCAACTTAGAAAATGAGAATGATTTAATCTTTCTACCGAAAAAATATACGTGCATAAAAAAATAAAATTTTTACGTGCAAAAGGTTGTGCGAAACTCTTCAGAAAAACTCATTACTAGAATATTGGCCTTTTAAAACACTTAAAAATGTTATAATAAATAATATTTGATTATATTTTTTCTATGGTGACACGCACTTTGTGTGTCATCTATTATTGAGTGGCCAAAAGCATATTTAATACGACGACACTTTCTTATGTGACAATATATGTTGAAAGTGTGGAGTTAGACTAACATATGACAACACAAGTATATGCCATGATGAATGATCTATCATGACACGGTTGGTGGCTATATAGTGTTATATATGTTAACATGTTAATAAATAATAAATTGTTTTGATAGAAAACCTATTATGACAATTTTAAGTGTGCATAAAAATACCATAATATCATAAAATTATGTGTCATTATATTATATAATTGAAAACATAAAAATATGTTTAAATAGATAGTATATTACTTTGTAAGTAAATATACAAAATAGTTTTAAGCTATTGAAATTCTAGCATATAATAATCCTAACTCAATCATTCTCTTTTACTACTACAGTTAACACCCAATCATTCTCTTCATTTCCGATGTGGGACAGCAACAGACGACTTTAAATCACATTTAATAATGTAATTATATATGTATTACAATTACACTATACATAATAATCTATTAATACCTTAAGTTAATATATTAATAAATAAAATAACACTTGATTGTGTTTCTATACTTATAAAATTTTAATTATATTTGTTAATGTTTTAATTGAAATTCTATTATAATATTTATTTATAGTGTGATGGTAGAATTTTATTGGATAATACGTTAAAATAATTATAACAACGTTACTATTGTAGTGTTTTATTAGATATAAATAAGTTAATATTTGATGTGATATTAGATATTAATAAATATATTTATAGTTTAGTGTTACGAAAGTTGTGGGTGGTGAAAGTTCAAAATTATATTGAAATTTGTGCAACTAACCACACTACTAAATTGATCGTGTAAATTGACATAATAATAATGTGTCTTCACGGGCACTGTGTAGAGTGATTGTTATTTTTTTGTGCATGTTTATTATGATAAAATTCGTATTATTTATTTCAATTTTTAAATTAATATAATTATAAATAAATTTTATGTATAATTAAAATATAAAGGTATGCGTTAAAAAAAATTTAATAATAAAAATTTTACATAAATTATATTTTGTTCAAATAAAATTATTTTTATAAAAACGTGACTATAAAAATTGTCTTGGTTCCAACCCCTAGTATTCGTTCATTCGAGAAGGGGGAAGAGGAGAGAGATTATACTGCAATACAAGGAGGACCACCTGCCTGCCTTTAGGCTTTAACAGACAAAATTAAAAGTTGGATGGCATTTATAGGTATACGCACGTGAGTTGCGCGTGATACATGGCTATTGCCTTGGCTGGCTCCTTTTTTTAGAGATGTAGGGAGAAATACAGATAATGATTGCTCACACATTTTTTTTTTCATTTTATAAAAATTATATTAATTGCAACTTCTGTCACACATGCTACTTTCTTTCTTTTTTTTTTAGAGACTTTTTATCTAATTTAACACTATTCCTTTTTTTAACTTCAAAAAACAAAAAATTTAGTACATAATAAATAGAGGGAGCTGCTTAGGAACCTTCATCTTGGAGAATATAAGTTGAGAAAAAACAAAACCCCAAAAAGAAAAAAAATAAAAAAAGGAAAAAAGAAGAAAATCCAATTACAACTTGGCTTGGCACATTATTTGTGGGAGGGAGCATATTAATGGATTTTTGGAGGACAAAACAAAAGCAAAAAAATTACCCATAAAGTCCTTTCATTTTGAGCCCTAGTCTAATTTCAGTCCCTCACAATTTTAAAAACACTTTTAGTTGTATAAGAACTTCCTTTAGTCATGAAATTATGCTTTCACTAAGCATACGAGACAAAAGCACATCGAACTATAGTGTTTCGTTTGGCAGAATGACTGAATTTGGAGGGATTGAATTGAAATATCTTGAAAGTAAAAGATCGAAAGTAGATTAGGGATGAAAGTTGAAGGAGCATGGAGGTAATTAATGGGAAAAGATACAAGAAAAAGAAGATGCTGGTCCCGGAATGAGGAGAGAAAAGGAAGAAAAATGGTGGAAGGGAAAGGGGTTTTAATTGGGGGGGTGGTTTTAATTAGAATTAGTTGGAGACAATGGACCACCTCATCTCAGGACCTCCACAGATACTAATTTAGGGAACCATTTTCCACAACACAAAAAACATTTTCTGAAAAAAAAAAAAAAAAAAAAAGGGTATCCAATTCTTGTTTCTCTCTCCAAGCCCACTTCCCCCCTTCTTCTCTCTTGCTCATCAAGTCTTCTCAGAAATTTTACATTCATGGCCTTTAATTTCTGCTCAGATTTATTTTTGGCCCACGGACAAAACCACCCAAACAGAGTAAAAAAAGAACTGAAAAAGCCTGCTCACAACTCCTACTTAAGTTCCAGTTCTGGGGATTCTCAAAAGGATTAGTAACTATAGTAGTAAAAGACATCCCACAAGCCACAACCTAAGATCTACAGCCCTTGTAGACTCCTAGGTTAGCCAGAAAATTCATCAGTCTTTCTTCTGTTCCATTTGATTCCCCCCGTTCTTGAAAATTGATGTGTTTTTACTTCAGTCCTTTCTATGCAATTATTATTATTAGCTAGGTAGGTAAGTAAACCCTATTCAAAGAAACACGTTTTTTTTTTTTTTTTAAAAATATTTTTTTAACGTTTCTTTAATCCTACAATAATAATTGAATTTTAAAAAAAATGTGGGCTGATTAATTGAAAGAATATATTGGCGGCTTAATTGGTACTACAACGTGGTACATAGTAACATGTTAGTATATATGAATATATTTATATTGTACTAGGCAAGAACGGACCATGATGATCTACTAAGTACTGCTACTACTAGTTCTTACTGACCAAACAAAAACCATGGTCCTGTCCGTCTCCCATGGACGCCATTTTCACTTTTAATAAAGAATGGAGTATGTCTTCCATAGCCGCTCTCCCCCCATGGTCCATATTCTTGTTTGTCCATACAATGCCCCAATTGGGAAAAAAAAAAAAAATTAAAATCAATGTCCCCTACAGTTTTAACCGTAAAAAAAAAGACGATAACTTATTTTTAATGATATGTATATACAACTTCAATTCTATTAGTTAAAATTTGAAATAAGAGTACGGACGCTTGCTATTTGAAATAATCAAATTTTTTTTAATATGATTATTTTGGTCGATTTTCGACTTCCATGTTATTGTTATTTCGTTCCCTGAAAATTTAAAATCTACGTGCGACCCTGAATAAGAGTAATAATTTATGAAAAATGTAACTTAATTAATAGGATAATGATTTCTGTAAAGAAATAAGCTACTTACCTAACCCAAAAATGACGCACTAATTTGATTTGCAACCCCTAAGTAAAAGTCTAAGAGTAGTGTTGTTCCAAATAATTATATAGTAATTAGTAGATTTGTTACAAAAATTCCAAGTGATGGGGTCATTACTAATGAAAATAATTGAATGAGGGCTTTGATTAATTTTGGATTACTAGAGAGGAATTAAGTCTAGCTACCTTAGCTAATTTGTACGCACTTATATATCAAATATCAAATTGCATTGACCCACTCCCTCCCTATAGTCACCCCTCCACCCCCTCCTTCCCTTCTTCCCTTCCCTTGCTCCATTAACCAAAGAAAAGAAGAGAGAGAGAGAGAGAGAGAGAGAAAACCAGAGGGGGCATACCAAATGATGAACATGGCTTGGAAGTCATCATCTGTCATGAAGCCCCCCATATCCGATCTTCCATTTCTCTGAACAATTTTGTGTGTTTTTCTTCCTTAATTCCTAGGTTTCACTTCATGCTACATCATCATCGCTTTATTTTGTTCTGGTTATTATGAACAGCAGAAAAAATAATACATAAAAAATTCCTTTAGTCTCTCGGAGCTTAGTGAATAGTGGCACAACTTTTTTCTTCAAATCCGCCACGCTCTTCTTCTTCTCTCATGTTTTTGTTCATTGACTAGTATATCTGTTTTGTGTGTATAAAGGGTCCTCCAAACTGATAAAGATTGAATCTTTTCCCCCGGAAAAAAGTGGGATTGAATCCCTTTTTCACCGTTTTTTCTGTGTTTTTAGCTCTCGTTTTTCATGGGATGCTTTCAGTTCTTGAAAATAAACTAGCCCAGAAAGGTAGAAAGAGAAGATATATATAAAAAGAGGGAGAGAGAGAGAGAGAAGATCTGTATCTATCTATGCAGTGTATGGGTCGTTCTGGTGGGGAAGAGAAAGCAAGGGCGGCTATGGTGGTGACACCAACGGGTTATTCATGTTATTCTGAAGCTGCTTCAACTCATGTGATCAATCCCAATATTAATATGCAGACTCCTCATCATGTGGTCAGTTTTGAATCTAATCCAGAGATCTACAACTTGTCTACTACTGGGATGGAAATGATAGGGTTTTCATCAAAGAATCATCCAGAAGGTGCCGACACCAACAATTCCGTCGTCTGGAAAGAGTTTTTTGGAAAGCCCGGAGGCCACCACCACCACCCGGCGGTGGTTGGTGGTGTTGATGTTGGTGGCATCGCATCATCTTCAAAGACGACAACAACCATGGATGATAATGAGGCTTCTGCAACTCCAGGTGATCAATTTTATCAGCAGGATTTTGGAGGAGGAAACAACAAGCCTGATTTTTCAACCGGGCTTTCGGATACAACTCACGAGACTTTGTTGGCGGCGAACTGGCATCATGATAACAGTACTACTAGATCAATCCTCCTTGATGATCCTTCTTTGAGAGTTGTGTTTCCATGTGAAGGAAATGAAAGGCCAAGTCAAGGACTTTCACTCTCACTTGGTTCATCTAATAATCCTTCCACTATTGGTATACAATCCTTTGAGCTCAGACATCAAGATGATTTAAGGTTTGGTCCTTCAAGCTCTAGAGATAATGGAAATTACTTTCACGGGAAGTCGTCTTTGAATATTCAACATCAGCAACAACAACAACAGATGATGCATCTTCATCAACATGGTCATCAGTTTCAGATCAGGAATTCAAGGTACTTGGCTCCAGCACAAGAGCTTTTGAATGAGTTCTGCAATCTTGGGACAAAGCAAACAACTGATCGTGCATCCAAGATTATGAAGCTTCAGAAAACAAATCAATGGCAGCAGCAGCAGCAAGATGATCAAGATAATAATAATGCTGCAAGTGGCTCATCAAAATTGCAATCTTTGTACTCCCTTGACCTATTGGAACTCCAGAAAAGGAAAGCAAAGCTTCTCCAAATGCTAGAAGAGGTATTTGCTAACATCCATCTTCTTTAAAAGAACGGTTTTTCTTTCTGATTAAAAAAAAAAAAAAAAAGATTACTGTTCAGTTTTTAACCATTAATACGGAAAAAAGGTGAGTGATTGACTGGATTGGATTGAACCCATGAAAAGAGTTGAACTAACTGTGCGACCGAGGACACCTTTACATTAATGTCCCACCACATGGTGACAATTTGGATCAAGAACTTCCATTTATTTCTTTAGAACTCTCTATCCTGTCAGAAATGCTTGGTGTAGCTACATTTACTCGAACGTTGTCTGTACTTTTTTTCTCGCTCTAAGCTGTAATTCCATGTCCATAGTCTTAATTTCATCGAACAGAAAAAACAAAAAGAACTAATCTTTTGGTACCAAAAAAAAAAAATCTCTCTCTCTCTCTCTCTCTGAACTCTTCAGGTGGATAGAAGATACAAGCACTACTGCAACCAAATGAAGGCGGTGGTATCATCGTTTGAGGCAGTAGCTGGAAATGGAGCCGCAACAGTTTATTCAGCCTTAGCATCTAAGGCTATGTCCAGGCATTTCAGATGCTTAAGGGATGGGATTGTGGGTCAGATTAAGGCCACGAAGAAGGCGTTAGGGGAGAAAGATACGGCGGCGCCGGGGACAACTCGTGGAGAAACACCGAGGTTGAGACTTCTGGATCAAACTTTGAGACAACAGAGAGCTTTTCAACAGATGAGCATGATGGAAAGTCATCCATGGAGACCTCAACGTGGACTTCCTGAGAGAGCTGTTTCTGTTCTTCGGGCTTGGCTCTTTGAGCACTTCCTCCACCCGTAAACATCTCTTTCTTTCTTGCTCCATTTTTTTTTTTTCCCTTTTCTTTTCTGGTTTTTTTTTTTTTTTTTTTTTTGGTTTCTATTTTTGCACTTTCTTTTTTTCACTTCAGAAGGTAAAAAGGAAAAAACAAAAACAAGAAAGGAATCGAAAAGGGTATATGAAAACGATGAGGATGGATTCAGGAGGGCTTTGTAAATGGAATCGGCATTCGAAGACAAAAATAAATGAATAAATTAAGAAAACCCTTCTTCAATTTTAGCCGAATAAACACTTATAGACTGACTTCTTGAAGATTCAAACTAGCCCGCTTGAATGTTTTGAACTGAAAAATGTTCACATTAATATATAGTTTTCTGGGCTAGAAGAACTATCAATAATTTTCTATGCAAAATCAGAAAGGTATATTTGTTAGTTTCTTCCCACCATCATTTAGAATCCCACACGTCCATTGATTTAAGATATTTTTGCTTCGAATAAATTATGCTCTTTTTTTTTCAGAATTTTGTTTGTTACATATATGGTCCCATATTATTCTGATCACAACTAGAGAAGTCTTCAATTTTCATTTCTTTTTTCTTGGTTTTTTTTTTTTTTTTTTTTGTTTTCCAGGTACCCTAGTGATGTAGATAAACACATTTTAGCCCGCCAAACAGGTCTCTCGAGAAGTCAGGCAAGTCCTTTTCCTTCTCTTCTATTAAATATTGAAATATTCCACCAACAATATATTTATATTCCCTATGGGAGTATATCTTCTTAGGATCTTTCTACCAATGATGTAGTATAAAATATTTCTACGTGCCAGTTGTTTTCAGCGTATCTTGTGCGTCTAATGTTTATGTTGTTTTTTTTTTTTTTTTATTTGGTTTGTTTTTATTTCAGGTTTCCAATTGGTTCATTAATGCAAGAGTGAGGTTATGGAAGCCCATGGTGGAAGAAATGTACATGGAAGAAACTAAGGAGTTGGAACATATGGGGTCATTGGAAGGTTCCAAATCCCTGGAAGATCAAAACCCTCTTCAATCATCAAGAACTGATCAAGATCAAAAACCCACTCCAGATCAACTTGTCCGAATCGATTCGGAATGTCTCTCGTCGATCATCAACAACCCTGATAAGAATGACATCAGGAGTAACAAAAGCCAGCTTCCTCATCATCATCAGGAGGAGGATGATCACCACCACCAGAATTTGCAGCACCACCTCCAGAGTTTCGGCCGAGTATCGGATGCGTTTGGAGCAATGGAACTTGATTTTTCATCATACAATCATCATAATCATCATCACTCAGCTGGTGCTGTCTCATATGAGAATGCACATCATCCCAATTACGGCGGTGGCGGTGGAGGAGGAAGTGGTGGTGGTGGGGTGTCCTTAACTTTGGGTTTACAGCAGCATGGTGGAGCTGGTGGGGTGAGTTTAGCCTTCTCACCAGCGTCCCAAAATTCTCTATTTTACTCAAGAGACCAACTTGAAGATTGCCAACCAGTTCAGTACTCTTTGCTGGAGAGTGAAGGCCAGAATTTGCCATACAGAAACTTAATGGGTGCGCAGTTACTCCATGATCTGGCTGGTTAGGTTACCAAAAGGGTTAGTTACTACCTGCGTCCGAAAATACCATAAACACGACTTTTATTTTAGAACGGATGCAATGTTTGTATCTAATGATGGTTTGAGGGAAGTTAAGTATATGCTTTAGTATTTGGAAGATGGCCATATACATTGGGGGAGGGGGGTTTGGAATTGGAATGGTACACAAGTGCTCTATAATTAGTAGATCTACAGTTAATTTGGTTAGGTATACAAATGGGAAATGAGTAGCTTAATGGCAATAGATTTTGAACAATATTTTGGTTATTTTGGGAGAGCATGGATCCAATTTGGAGTTTTGCTTCTTATTAGCTGGAAGAAGCCAAGAGAATTTCCAGAAATTGATGATCATGATGCAAGAATATACACGTCTTTCTTCATCTTCTCCTTTTCTTTCTTTGGACTAGATGATCATCTCATCTGTGTAATTTATTCACAATGCTTCTTCTCTTTAACTTGAAGTGGGTACATGTAAATTTGTAGAATTAAGTTGTGTGATTTCCTCTCTTTCTCTCTTTAGTCTTTTTCTATCATTCTCTCTTGCTCAAACCAACAATTTGATTGGATGAAATTTGTGGTTCTAATTAGCTTTAAAACAAGAGAGTGTGTGTAAGAGAGAGAGAGATTGAATTTTGTTGGGGCATGCAAGTAGAGATATTTTCCTCTCTCTCTCTCTCTTTTTTTTTTTTTTTTTTCTTATAATGACACAATTAATTTTGGACTGAAAACTTTCTTCTCCTAGATTTTCATTCAAGATTAGGACTATTCAACTACAAATATATATATATATATATTTCAAGATCATTTCATAATTGTGGTCCTAAAATTATTCCTCCAAAAGGTTGATCTTGATATTTAGTTCCCAGAAGAAGAAATTACTTGGCACCTTTGATCCTCAATGTAACCATGATTTTCTTTGCTACCACTTTGGCCAAGTGATATGAAAGGTTCCTTGACTAGCTAACTTCTTTTTTGACAATATTGCTCCTATGTGGATTGATTGAGATGTATTTTCACAAACTACCTAGTTACAAATTACAAGGATCTCTCTTTTATAGAGAATAGGGTTTTATTAAAAATCAGTTTCATTCTTCATTGTCAGAATGCATGCCATGGTTTGTAGATCCCCTTCATTTTTTTTTTTTTTTTAACAGTCTAACAGTCCCCGGAGGTGAGGGCGAGAGAGACCGGCAAGTTTGGATACCTTGTCATTAATTCTAAGGTTTAATAGGAGGTTCAGGGCCTCCTATAACTCTATACAAAAAAAATCAATGGTTGTAAAAGTTGAAATATATGTCTAGAAAATAAAATTATAATTTAAAAGAGTTTTTTTTTTTTTAAAGAAAAATTCTAATTAAAACGACCACTCATAAGAAACAAGGATAACAATTTGTATGTACTCATTCAATCTCCTTTAAAAAACTGATATTGAACGATTTAATTTAACAGATACATAGTTTTTAACATTAATAAAGAGGGCTCAAAGACTTTCAATAGATATAATATGAGGAGATTGCATATAAGTGAGAGATTTTTCTCAAGGTTGATGATGAGAATGACATGTTTGGGTAGATTTTTCCTTCCTTGTCGAGCATGCATAAAGATGAAAATAGCCAACTATGCATGTCTTTTCTTCTTTCTTTTCAAGTACTCAAAAACAACTGCGAAGACTAGAAAATGCAGTTAAAAACTTGTCCACAAATTCCTTATTGGGATGCTTAATTTCAAACGGTAATTGATGTGCATTATAGACAATACTGGATTTGGTTAATTAACGAGGGAGATGACGTTTTATATTAGTGACTAAATGATGCATCTAATTTAATTCTCGAAAACTTCAATTTTGAATCTTTTCTACGACATGAAATGATGGAAAAGACAAGGGAAACTTCATAGTTCATATATCGTCTTTAAGTCGGTGACGTTCTTGTATGTACAAATCTTCATTGTTAATTTTTGTGTTCAAATTTATTCCAATAGCTCTACAATGGTATCCAAGAATTAGTGCAACCTCCCTAACTAGGTTAGGATCTTGCAAATACAGCATCTTTTTTCTTCAATACGACATAAATTCAAATATGTACATCGAAAACATTAGATTCCATGTTCGGTCAGTTAACAAAGTTTTAACATGATTTCTTCTTTGTTTAAGTGTGAGAAAAATTTGAAATCTATCGAATCTTTCTTTCCTTGTTAGTTACTAATACTTTTTACGCAATTAATAAAACTAAAGGCGAACTTTCATTATTCTTGATTATTCTTGAGAGATGAAGGATTTTATTAAAACTATGATTTATGCACTTGTACTATAATTTCTTTAAAATTAAACTGTAATTTTTGTTATAATTAGGGTTTGTAGAATTGCATTAGTTAGAATATGGATTTTGTAGAATGGATTACTATCGAAAATCTTTTTCGATAAAGGAAGGATGATCCGTTCATTTCCTGTCATTTAGGGTATGCTTATAGAAGGGGCATAGGAAGGGCATCCCACTTGTAAGGTGCTTTTTTTTTTTTTTTAAACCCTTTATGTAGTATTTGTGTTATATATGTATAAATATGTTATTTATTAATTTATTAACTTAATTAATTAAATTATATTAATACAAAATGTCACCTTCAAATTGTACACGTATCAACATGTCATTGAGTTTTTTCCACTATTTTCCAACCAAACTTTATACTAACAACCCATTCTCTTATTCTAACAGGCTAAAAAATTAAATTAAATTAAAAATTGTTTGTATATTTGACATTTTTTTTTATAATAACGCTTTGATCACTCTAATTTTGTAATTATGGTCTTTGCTCTCAACAAAAAGGCTTTTTTTTTTTTTTTTTAGTAGTATTTTGGAAAGACGAGGAAGTGACTAATTCGGTGTTCTCAGGCCCTTAATTAAAGCCCAGCCCTCCCAAGTCCAATTCTGTCCGAGTCTCAGACCATTTTAAATTAAAGCCTTCTTGAAATTTGGAGATTTACCATTTCAATAATTTAACTGGACTACTATTTGTAGTTATTTTTTATTATTTGAAGTTATATTTTTAAAGTTTATTATACAAAATGTCCCTCTAACAAAAAAAACTCAAAATTCTTTCTTATTTCTTATTTTCCTTTTTCAAAATCTACCACCAAAGTTTAATTAAATAATATTTAAATTCTGAAATAATTATTTTTACTTAGTGCATAATATATTCTTATAATAAGATAATAAGATAATAAAATTTGTTCATAGTTACACATATTTATTTATTTATTTTATCTATTTTTTGAAATTATTTTTCTTCTCGCGGATACCAATTAACTATAGTCAGAGCCACCATGAGGATCACGCCGTCATCTTCTTCTTCCATCCTTACCCAAATCCTAACCATGTCCTCGTCATCTTCCTTGTCTTTTCTGTAACAACAGTAACAGGAAGAACCGCTCCAAGAAATGCTGCATTTTCTACAAAAATAAGTCATTTGATGAATATGACAACGATGATCATGAGGATGGAAATCAAAATCATTGTTGCGATCATGCTCATGGAGACGGCTGTGATTGTGATGATACTAGTTCTAGTAATTGATTGGGGTTTCATTCGATTAACATAAGTAGTTGTTCAAAAAATTTTATCAAAAATTTTTTTTGATTATTTTCCTCCCCTATATCCTCCTTTTTTAATCTTTTTATTTTTTAAAAAATACTGAATGTGTAAGAATTGTTCTTATAATTGATTATTATATGATTAAATATATTTAAAATAATTAAGATATTATTTATTTTATTGGGTTAAAAAAATATATATTTACTTTGTTGAATTTTAATAAATTATTAAAAATTAATAAAAGGACAATTTAAAAAGATTATTTCAAAAATAAGATTATAAATAATAAAAAATGGGTTACAAATAATATTATGTTATTCTTCCATCCAAATTCGAGTTCTTATATCCTGATCCTATAGGAGCATAGGACGTGAGCAGCATAATAATTATTTAAACATATTAATATATTTATCTCATTTTATCTTTTATTTTAGTATAATAATTATTTTAATATATTAATTAAGGGTGAAAACATTAATTCTAATTAAAATTTGATATTAATTAAATTTCTTAATAGTGTAAAAAATTTAAAGCATCTAATTTTTTTGGGAGGGAGTGTGTACGTAAAGATCTGGAGTATGAAAAAAAAAAAAAAAAAAAAAAGGAAAAAAGTTCAGGAGTATGACAATGTTCGAAGAAAAGTTGAAGTCCTCCCTGGTTCGACTCCTAAACTTTTCTCATGGACTCAAGCGAAATGGGCTGTGTTACCCATGAGGCCTGGCCCAAACCTATCCTAGAAAAATTTAGTGAGATCTTAAAGATTGTTTTTTTTTTTTTTTAAATTATCTTTTTTTTTAAGTTTCTAAATTATCATTTTGTCCCTTATTTTATTATTAAAATACCTTTAAAAAAAAATAAAGTCATTTTGGATAATTCAGAAGTAATAAATAAAAAAATATGTCGGTATTTAATAATCCTAAAATTTATTATATTTACAGCATTTCCTTAAGTTTTTTTTTTTTTTTTGAAAAAAGTCTAGAGGTTAACATATGTCTAGATCAAAATGGATACTTACTGTTAGGAAATTAGATAATTGTCGAATTAATTCCAACATATAACATATGTAACGATCATTATGTGTAATAATGTTGTATACTAAATTTTTTTTAAAAATATAACTAACCTATATTATGGAAAAAACAATATTTTTACTGATCTCCCGAAAGAGATTATATTGTGAGTGATTAATCTTAAATTTGTAAGAGATTAGAATCCCTTGATTAAATTTAATTCAATGATTACTCGTGAATATGGCCCTTCATAGCAAATTGCAAACCTAAGTAAAAAATTCATAACTCAGCCTTGAATCTCCCTAGTGAACCAAAAATGCATGAAATCCAAAATCTCCAATGAAAACTCACAATAACTGCAACCATATATGGTATAATTTGCGAAGAATAAACATCCCTTAAATTTTAAGCATTTATGTTATTATAGGTCCTCGATTTATTCGATACTTGAATTTGCAAATTATACTATAGTTTCGGAATTACCTCATTAGATACTTCACTCTCATAAAATGGTATAGTTTTGCTACATTTTTAAATAAAATGTAATGTAATTGAGATTTGAGTGAAATATCCATAAACGTCCAAAATATGCTATGAACATTTACTTTTTTTGATTATAATGAGACTTTCTTTCCTACGACATGAGCATGACATCGGCATTTTAAATTGTCACATTTTGTTATTTACAAAGAATTTTTTAAAATAAAAAAATATATATTAATTTACTGAAAAACATCCAACAACAACGATTGACAAAAGGAAAATAAAGCCAAATAAAAATGGATCAATCTATATAGATTCACCTTATCATGTGGTGGATATACCACATGTCGAAATTTTAATCCGAACAATGATACATCACTAATTTTTTGATTAAAATTCTAAAATATGATGATTGAATCTTCTTGGACCAAACCGGCGAACATCGTCAACGACGCCACTACCAATCCAATGAACTTCACAAACGAAACTGCCGCTATAACAACGAACACCATCAATGAAGCCGCAACCAATACACCACCAGTAGATCTGAATCTACTAAAGGACAAAAGAAAATAAAAATTAGGAATAATCTCCCTTTATTGGATGGTAAAACTAAAAATATGAAAACAAAAATGGGCAACAAATTTATTTCTCCCATCCTTTCATGATGAAAAAATATGAAAAAAAATATTTTTTGAAATTTGAATTTGGGAGAGAAAAGAGAAGTACCGTATTTGTTTAGGTTTTCAAATATTGACTTTTTATTTATAAAGAATTAGAAAACGTAACATATATCAATTTAAAACACCCAATAGGAATTTTCGATCGAAAACTACGTTGCATGTTTTCTAACAATCGTGATCCAATTTTTTTATATACGTATGTGGTTTAGATCATGTCGTCCTTATTTTAAATCCATAATTTTGTGGTGTGAGTTCATAAAAATAGTTAAAAAACTTCATGGATGTATAGCGTGAAAATTATAGATTTTAGAAAATTTTTTAAAAGTAAATTACGTCTGTGAGTGCATAATATAATACAAAAATACTTGACAAGAGTTTTCTATCAACACCTATATTACATATTTTTTTGGTAATTGTAATTTTATTATTATTATTTTTTGTGTAGATTTGTGCTTTTAATGATGCTTATTCATAATTATTTTACTTTAACTCCATAAATTTTATGTGGTAAGTTCATTACAATAATAAAATAACTCGTATAAATAATTTTGAAATTATATTGAAGAAGTATAAAAGACATATTATGACTCCATTCTTAATATATATTTTTCACATTTAAAATTTTTTTTTAATAATTTTAGTAAATTTTTACATTTTCAACAATAAAATTAAAACATAAATACTGTTGGACCCTAAGTTAAACCCAAAGAATTCAAAAACTCTTATAATGAAAAAGAAAAAAAATAAAAAAAGGGAGAGAGGGAGGAGAAACTTTTGACGGGTCTACTTGGATCCACGATGGATCCGACAATAATGGATCCTAGAAAACGTGAACTCCAGTTCATATGACATAAAGATGTCCTGCGCTGCAGCTAAAACGACTCTTTTATCCACTATCCACCCCGTTTTGACCCGACCCTATTTTTTGTCCTCTCTCCTCGATCTCTCCCGGCGTCGCAAACTTTGGTAGTTTTTTATCACTTCCGGCGATTACACACTGTCACAGAGTCGCACTCCGACGGCATATTTATACGCTTATATATTTGTATGCAAGCACACATCTTGTTGGACGCTAATACTGAAGTTTTTATTCTGATATTTGTTTCAATTTGGATTGAATTTCATTTGTAATCGGATTGAGAATGGTTTTCGGTTAAAGTTTATATTAGTTTTGCTGATCAGGTTTGACGTTTTGAGCAATGGGTTTTTATTTTGAACCTTTTTTCTGTTTGTAATTTGTCTCAGAAATTCAGCCAATCTGTCTAAACTAATAGCAACATGGATTTAGTTTCAAAGTACCAGGTAATTACCTAGTTTCATTTTCCAGTTGATTTTATTTGGTTCTTCTGAAATTAATGTTAGCTGATGCTTTGTTTGAAAGCTTGGATTTTTATTTTTTTTAATTTTACTGTTCATTCTGGCCACTGTTTTGTTTCCTGTGTTTAGGTACAGAAATGCATTTAGCTTATGATGTTACAGTTGGGTAGTGTTGAAAATGGTTAAAAAAAATTTGTTCTTTACTGCTGTTAACATAAATCCCTACTTGCTGTATCATGTGTATTATATTTCTGATCAACTGAAATTAATTGATGGTTCAGGGTTATGTTGGACGTGTATTTGGGAATGAGAATTCTGATTCGAACGAAGATAGGTAAGAAAGTGGAAGTGGAAGTTTTTTCTAGTGATTAAGGAACTCTTTTTGTCAAACACTGCTTGATAATTCATACGGCTTTCTCTTTGGAGACTTCGAAAATTTTCATTTAACTTTATGGAGATATGTGTAGTTCTCTTGGCATTGGAATAATGTGAATTCCACCTTTACTTTTGAATTTTTGGATTCTACCTACAGCTATGTTGAACGCTTACTTGACCGGATAAGCAATGGTAAAGTGTCAGAGGATAGAAGGAATGCTATGGTTGAACTTCAATCTGTTGTGGCAGAAAGTAGAGCTGCGCAGTTAGCCTTTGGGGCAATGGGTAATTTCTTTTCTCTTTCTGGATGAAAGTGGGCTCAACAACCCCCCCACCCCCTCTCTCATTTTTTAACTTCTTGATTTGATTCTTTTCAGGCTTTCCAGTACTTTTGAGTGTCTTAAAGGAGGAACGAGATGATGTTGAAATGGTCATAGTACCTCTGTTTTCTTTTGGATTTATGCTCCTTGTACTATTTTTTTTATTGGTTTCTTGATTATTATATGTGGTGGATCTAAAGGTCGAATGATTTGAAATATACCTGGACTCTGCTGATTCATTTTTGGACCCGTGTAGGGGCAAGATTGTTCGCTTAGATTGAACTTAGCCTAACAGTCCAAACTCTTAATATTTCTGAATTGAGTCACACGTTCCATGCGATGATTGTTTGACATGACTTGCTTGGATGGTGCACTTTTATAATTAATTGCACTTAGCAATTTCTGTTGGATATTTTCACCTTTTTCTCGGTTGCATGCCATTCCTAGCTGAGTAAATTTGCTCTTCATTTATTGGCCTTACTTTTGTGTGTGGTCATAAACATTATTGCTAAATAACACAAATGATACAAAAGTAACTTTCATGCTTGAAGGGGACTTTGTGAAATTATCTTCTTAAATTCCTCCCTACATGTCTTGTATCTATTGGAAGGAAAGAGACCTTTGGGTGTTGAGACACAAATTTGATTGTATTTTGCTTGATTCTGGTCCTTCGCCGTATTGAATACTGAATCTTGATATGCTGCTTATTTGAAGGTTCGGGGAGCATTAGAAACTCTTGTTAGTGCCTTAACTCCAATTGATCATAGCAAAGGACCCAAAAATGAAGTTCAGCCAGCTCGATTGAATAGTGACCTGCTTTCTACGGAAGTAGATAGCATTTCTCTTCTTATAAGCTTATTGGTAAGAAATCTGATAATTTGCTTTTTAACAGTCTACATGTGCTTCTATGAAATTTTCTTTCTGCGGTTGCTAATATATTATTCTGGCAGTCAGAGGAGGATTTTTATGTGCGATATTACACAATTCAACTGTTAACAGCCCTTTTAACAAATTCTCCAACTAGGTAATTAGTTTGTTTATAACTAGTTCTGTGTGTACTGCTGATTTTTTGTTGACATTATGGAGAAACATCCATAAAAAATATTTCTTTAGGCTACAGGAAGCAATTCTCACAATTCCTGGTGGTATTATACGGCTAATGGATATGCTTATGGAACGTGAGGTATGCATCTTTCTTGCTGAATATTCATTTTTCAATAGTATACAGCATTTGATCCCTGCTGCCTATAGAGTTTGAATTATATTTGGTTCTTTGAAGGTCATACGAAATGAGGCTTTGTTGCTTCTTACTTACTTGACCCGTGAAGCTGAGGTTAGGTTAAGTTCTAGTCCAAGTTTCATGCTAAGGTGTTTTATTTTTTTATGACCTAATTTATTGCGATATATTTTATTCAGGAAATTCAAAAAATAGTGGTCTTTGAAGGTGCTTTTGAGAAGATCTTTGGCATTATCAAAGAAGAAGGAGGTTCAGATGGAGGAGTTGTTGTTCAGGTTGTTTTTAATACAATTTTGTATATATCAATTGCAAATTTAAAACTCTGTATTTATGTTTCTGGTTTCAATGTTCACAGGACTGTCTTGAGTTGTTGAACAATCTTCTTCGTAATAATGCATCTAACCAGGTTTAGTGTGTTCTTCTTTTCTTTTTTGTTGTTGTTTTTTGTTTGGAGGGGGGAGGGGAGCAGATTTTTGTTATTTGTCCATTTCTTTATTTTCTACCAACTGTTTCCTATGTTATAGATTTCACTTAGGGAAACATTAGGCTTTGATCCTCTGATATCAATTTTACGGCTCCGAGGAAGTGCCTACAAATTCACCCAACAAAAGGTTTGATAGCTTCACAGATGTATCTTTTGCAACTGGTTTTCCAAAGTGCAAAGTGCTCGCCTTTCAGGCTGAAGCTATTTACTGTTTACTTGTATGTGCCTTCAAAGATGCCCTGCTTATTTCATGTATCTGCTCTTCTGTATAATTCTGTTGCCAGTAGACAATAAATCTTCTCAGTGTATTGGAAACAATTCAACTGCTAATTTATGGGGGTTCAGAAACTGATCCTAGCAGGGACACAAATAGGCTGACAAATATAACAGTCTTGGTCCAGGTATTATTTCCCCTTTTTTCTTTGAATATAGTACTCCGTAGAATGTTGACCTCTTGTTGTTAATTGAATACATTTATTGCTTGTAGAAAAAGGTTTTGGATCAGTTACTGATGTTGGGTGTTGAAAGCCAATGGGCCCCTGTAGCTGTCCGTTGTGCGGTAATAGAACTTCCAGTTCCACTAGGTGTTTTGATGAAAGTTGTTGACATGCAATGCTTTACTGATTTGACCATCCTATTGTACAGGCACTACAATGTATTGGAGATCTTATCGCTGGTCATCCACAGAATCGTGATTTCCTTGCAAGGAAGGTTCTTGGTGAGGAGCCAAATGTAGAGCCAGCTTTGAACTCTATCCTACGAATTATCTTGCGCACTTCCAGTGTTCAAGAGTTTGTATCTGCTGACTATGTCTTTAAGAGCTTTTGTGAGGTTTGTCTTTCTAATTTCATAACTTAGTTGGTTTGTTATAGTTAAACCTATTCAAGATGTGATCTACAATGGTCCACTGGCTTAAAACTCTATTTTTTTTTTTATTTTTTTTCATATTATTTGTCCCTTTATGAGGTTCTATTCTGCCTTTTTGACCGTTAGCGTTATATTTAGTTGCACTTACTTTTCCAATTGCAAACAGAAAAACCCCGATGGTCAGACAGTGTTAGCTTCAACATTAATCCCACAGCCACAATTGATGACTTATGCTCCATTTGAAGATGACATTCACATGTCATTTGGAAGGTAGTTTTGTTTTCCTTTTTACCCCATGACCATTTATTTTCATAATCCTGCACTCACAATGGTTAATGTGGACATGAAAATGTTATTTGGTTAAATGTCTCTTTGTCTTCCGTTTTACACATTATTGATTAAACTCTACAAATCACCAAAAAATAAGGGAGTGGTCGACGAGTTCAACCATGGGGTAATGAAATGACACAGAAAAAAGTTAAATTGATGTGGGAGAGTATAACTTTGTGATACCTTCTTGGCAGTATGCTGTTACATGGTCTTACAATGAGTGAAAGCACTGGGGACCTTGAGGTATGTATGTTTACCAAATATTGTTTTGAATATACAAGGAAAGGTTCTTTTATAGGTTTTCTCAAATTTGGATGAAGATTTTATGGCCAAATGGATTAGGAGGTTGCTCTCATGGCGTTCAAATTTGGTAGTTTATTTTTTATGGCCTTTGTTGGGCTTGGATATCTTACCTAAGCTTTTATGTTTCCCTAGCATAAAGAGGATGATGATTATTTTTTAAAAATTTCTTTACACTTTCCTTGGTTGATACCAATGGTTTAGTAGTAGTTTTAAGGCATTCAAGTTTGATGATTCATTTTTCAGGCTTTGGTGGGTGGGCTTGGTTATTTACCTGGCTTTGCAGTTTTTGTGACAGAAACACAATAATTATTGTTCAATTTTTACTTTAAATTCTTTGATTCCTATTTGGAATCAACCCTTGTACCTCTCTTGTTGAGAAACAAATCAAAGAAATAAATGAAGATAGAATGATAATCAAGCATAATTCTTCCTCATAAAACTTTTTGTGAAAGATAAAGTTACAACTCACTGGGATGGGTTTGTTTAGCGATTTGAGATATTGTTACTCTTGTTTTTAGAATATGAATGGTACCATGGTTATATTTGTACCTTGTTTTCCCGTAATTTCATTCTTTGCTTCATAAAACACGTGAAAATCATTTATTAAATTTTTGTATATGCAGACTTGCTGCAGAGCTGCGAGTGTTCTTTCTCATGTGCTCAAGGACAATTTACAATGTAAAGAAAAGGTATGCATCTCCAATTTCCCCTCTACGTTTCTGCTATCTTTTGTGAAAAACATAATCCTAAAATTCATGTTCTTGGAAGCAGTAGTCTTTATATTGCTATCGAAGTTATCAAATTATGTGGCCATGCAGGTTCTACGAATTGAACTTGAAGCTCCAATGCCCACATTAGGAGGTCCAGAGCCTTTAATGCACCGTATGGTGAAGTACCTGGCTCTTTCCTCCGCTATGAAAAGTAACGACGGAAAATCCAGTGCATCGTGGAATACCTATGTTGAACCAGTTATCTTGAAACTGCTAATTACCTGGCTCTCTGGTTGTCCAAGTGCAGTACAGTGCTTCCTCGACTCAGGCCCTCATCTCACTTATTTGCTTGAGTTGGTTTCTAATTCAGCCATGACTGTCTGTACCAGGGGGTTAGCTGCAGTACTCTTGGGGGAGTGTATAATATTCAATAGATCAATTGACAGTGGAAAGGATGCATTTAGCATAGCTGATTCCATAAGCCAGAAAATTGGTTTGACATCTTATTTTATGAGATTTGATGAAATGCAGAGAAGCCTTCTCTTCACATCTGCCAAGCCAGCATTGTCTCGCAAACCATTAACAAGATCTACAGCTGCTAGCGTGGCGGAGATTGAAGATTTTGATGAAAATGAGGCTAATAATCATCAGAATGATCATCCAATGCTGGTCTCTACCTTTGATCTTCAGTTTGTCAACTTTGTGAATCAATTAGAGGGAGAAATCAGGGATAAAACTGTTGAGATTTATAGCCATCCAAAGAGCCAGGTGGCAGTGGTACCTGCAGAACTAGAACAGAGAAATGGGGAAGCTGATGGTGACTATATTAAGCGGCTTAAGGCATTCCTTGAGCGACAGTGTGTTGAGATACAGGTATTGTTTCTGGAATCCTAAGTTTGTGATGTAATTACCTTTCTTGTCCATAGTTTGACGTATGCTACATAATTTCTAAAACTTTTGGAGATTTTGCAGTTTTACCTTCTGAATGGAACTTGTTTGTTGATTGCTTATGTTCATGTACCTTTGGTGGAGCTTATATCCATTTTAGTAGCCCAGGATTTTTTTTTCAGTTGCCCTAGATTTAGTCCAGAGGTATTTGTTGATTATTTTTTCAGGAAAACTGCAATTCTGTTGTGTTTGCAAAACTTTTTGCTGGTATTTCTCACATGATTAATCTTGTTTACTTGTTGATGAAAAGGACCTTCTAAGTCGAAATGCAACATTAGCAGAGGAACTATCAAGGACGGGTGGAAGCGGATCAACCGAGGTAGAACGGAGACCTAGTTCAGGAGCAGAGAGGGTCCAAGTTGAGACACTTAAAAGAGACCTCCACGAGGCTTCGCAAAGAATCGAGATGCTCAAGACCGAGAAAGCCCAGATCGAATCTGACGCTGCAATGTACCACAACTTAGCTGCCAAGATAGAAGCCGATCTGAAAAGCTTATCCGATGCATACAACAGTTTAGAACAGGCAAACTACCATTTGGAGCAGGAAGTAAAAACTTTACGTAGTAGTGGTGGTGGTGGTGGAGGCGCCATTTCTGTAGAAGATATCGAGACATTGAAAGCAGAAGCTAGAGAAGAAGCTCAAAAGGAGAGCGAGGCCGAATTGAGTGATCTGTTTGTGTGTCTTGGTCAAGAGCAGAGCAAGGTAGAGAAGCTCAGTGCAAGATTAATGGAACTGGGAGAAGATGTAGATAAGTTGCTGGAAGGCATTGGGGATGATGCAGGAGCTCCTGAAGATGATGACGAAAACGAAGAAGATTGATTCTTTCTACTTGTCTTTGTTTTGCCTTTGTTTTCAGTGACGTTATTCTGTGTCTATCGTCCTCAGAAAAAAGGGGGAAAAACAATCCTCGGTCTCTTTGGAATGTACAGTGATTTTTTTCCATATGCAACCATTGGACTGAGAAGCTCTTCTTCTGATTCCTGGGTAAAATATTATCAATTGCAACTTTTAAGAGTTTCTTGATATTAGGGTGTAAGTGGTTTGGTCAAAACTTAGGTTAAATTTGGTTGGTTTGATCCATTTTAAATTTTATAAATATTTTATTGGTTTGAGAAATTATGGGTAGTATTTTTTGTAGCTTATTATTTACTATTTGCAATCTTATTTTCGAAATAATTTTTTTAAATTGTCCTTTTACTTTTTTTTAAATAATTTACCAAAATTCAACAAAATGAATAAATATTTTTTTATCCCAACAAAATGAATACTATTTTAATTATTTTAAACATATTTAATCTTATAATAACTAATTATAATAACAATTCTCACACATATAGTATTTTTTAAAAAAATAAAAAGAAAAAAGGAAGAAATGAGGGAGAAAAATAATCAAAAAATTTTTTTTTTAAAAAATTCTTGAACAACTATTTGTGTTAATCGAACGAAACCCCGATCAATTACTAGAACTATTACCATCACCATCACAGCCATCTCCATGGGCATGATCGCAACAATGATTTTGATTTCTATCATCGTGATCATCGTTGTCATCTTCAACAAATGACTTATTTTTTTTGAAAAAATACAGCATTTTTTGAAGCGGTTCTTGATGCTACTGTTGTTGTAGAGAAGACAAGGAAGATGACGAGGACATGGTTAGGATTTGGGCAAGGCTGGAAGAAGAAGATGACGACGTGAATTGCCTCATGGTGACTCTGGCCATCGTTAAGTGGTATCCGCGGGAAGAATAATTCTAAAAAATTGGCAAAATAAATAAATATATGTGTGTGTAATTATGAACAAATTCTATTATGTTATTATGAGAATATGTTATGCACTAACTAAAAATAATTGTTTCAGAATTCAAATATTTTTTAATTAAACTTATTGTGTAGAAATTTTCCCTATATCGGAGGTTCATTATCAGTGTTGATCGGGATTTTAAAATTCGTGTAATATAACTATCTTAGTTCAATTGAAAGAACTTATGATGATATAGTGCTAATGTTTCATGTTTTATAACCACAGCTTGAAAAGAATCGGTAAAGGAGGAGGTGAAATTGAATGTGAGCGTAGTGTGTTGGTGGTAGAGTTTGAAAAATGAGAGGAAGAAATAAGAAAAAATGTTAAGTTTTTTTTTTTTTTTTTTTAGGGGCATTTTGGATAGTAAACTTTGAAAATATGGTTACAAATAGTAAAAAGTGGGCTACAAACTGATACGATCCAGAGATCCTCACTCAAACTTAAAGATGCGTGTCAAAAAGAGTCATACCATGAAACTTACATACTTGGAACAAATCATAAGCATCAAGCCCAATTTGAAGCATGAGATCACGTTCAAAAGCAATTGGGCCACACAAGGTTGAAGAGCCCATTAAGGAAACTTGTTTGGGCAAGACAAAAATCATAAAACTCAACAAGTTCACAAAGGACTTGTTCAAAGTCACTTGGATCATTTTCAAAGGCCTTTACTTTATTTTCTTGTCAAGAATAATTTCATCCCACTCATTTTATTTGTAATTTGGCCATTACTTGTTTTATTGGCCTGAATAAATTAGGCCCAAGTGTTAGGTCTTGTCTTAGTTAGGCCTTAATAAGAATATTAGTTGTATTAAGAGTAG
Source organism: Knoxia roxburghii (assembly GCA_030378225.1). Classification (NCBI taxonomy): domain Eukaryota; kingdom Viridiplantae; phylum Streptophyta; class Magnoliopsida; order Gentianales; family Rubiaceae; genus Knoxia; species Knoxia roxburghii. Next base: position 6,076,787 of record CM059423.1, read on the forward strand.
GCCAAATAAATGAGGTGAAGTCCAGCCCACGAAGACATTAGAAGGCTACAAGAAACTTCTAGAAGACTTAAGAAATGAATAAATAATCAGCCTTAATTCTTCAAAAAGAAAACAAAGCAGATTAAAGAATGATTAGACAAATTGAAGGATGATTGAGGGAAGGAATAATTAGCCTTAAAGAAAACAATGCAGATTAAAGGATGATTAGGCAGATTGAAGGATGACTAAGGATGATTGAAAATTCTACCATAAATCTGAGCTAGGTTTTGTAACCTAAATGCTCAATTCTACTCCTATAAATAGATGAGAAGTTCAGCATTTGTAAGCATGATTTGAATAGACAAAAACTGAGTTTTCTCTCTAGCTTGAATCATCACTTTTTTTTTGCATTTATCAAGAGTGAGGGTAGTTCTCTCTTGTGGTTGCATCCTTAGGCTCTTTCTTTTGAAGGCCTTATTCCACTACCACCATAATCCATCCCTTGAGAATAAGCACTAGATTAGGGACCTTGATCCTTCATAGAACCTTCATCCAAATCCGACCTCCATATAATCTTTCATACAAACAAACCTCTGTCGGATTTCTCTTAAGTTGGAAGGGTCACAACACAAACAGTAGTTGTTATTTGTAAATAGGGGGATTGGTTTGATCGACGGTTTCAATGGTAAAATCGACTGTTTCGGTTGGACCGACGAAATATATATTTATTATATATTTTATTTAATATAATATTATTGTAAATAAATATTTTATTTTATTTTATTAACCCTAAATCTACTCCCCTCTCCTGTGCATTTTTTTTTTCTTATTGATGTAGCTCATTTTGCTTCTTTACTCTTCCCTCCAATGTTATGCACCTAGGGTTTATCGAGGGGTCAAATGCGGTCAACAATAAAAAATTTTAATTTTAATTTTTAGTAATTATTGAAAATGTATATGTATGATTATGATTTAATTATTCTTGTGAAATTGTAGAATGAAAAATTGGTGAAAATTTTATGTTGTGAACTCATTATTTAAGAAAACATAAAATTGCTATAAACCGAATAAATTGGCCAAATTAAATAGGTTAAATATGGTTTGACATATTTATTTGGCCGACTTGGTTTAAAAAAATTTCAAACCGTTATTATGTTACACCCCTACTGGATACTATTCCATTTTAAGTGAAAAATAAATCATTTTCTTCCTTCCCAAATTAGAGTAAAATAAAGTTGAATAGACACAATTATTATTATTATTACGAGACAGAATTCATGCAATAATAGTAAAATCAAAGCTCTGTTCTTCCACTGCCCATGATATAAAACTTTATTACTTGGTAAAGAATGAGTATGAGAACAACATTTCTATTCAAGAAGTGTGTTTGCAGAAACAATATCGGGATCACTTGTGTTTGCAGCAAAATGGTTCCAATCTCCACAACTTAAACATCACACACCACAAGGGAGGCGAGAGAACGATCAGAAGCTCCACTTATATTAGCACCTTTACTACTTACCTGTTGCAAATAATCTAAAGCTGCTTCTGAGATAACCTCCCCAGGGAAAAGTAAAGGTATGCCCGGTGGATAAGGACATAAAAGCTCCCCACTGATTTGACCAATACTATCTTTTATGGAAACTTTCCTTTTATTAGAAAAGAAAGCCTCTCTTGGGGTTAAACTCATAATGCTAATATCTCCAAAGGGTACAAGGAGCTCAACAACATTATTCTCAATGTGTTTTATGCATTTAGTATCATCATCATCTGTAGAGATTGCCACTAAGTCTTTCAAACAGGAAATAAGTCTCAAGACATGCTCTCTTTGAGGACCTAGATTAAATGGTAACGTGATTGACCGAGTTCCAACAAGTTCTGAAACAAGCCCAGAGTTCTTGCTTAAAATATAATCGGCTTCAAAGCCAGAAATACCAAGCAAATTCGTCCCAATTGTCAATCTCAAAGGGTCAACACCAGGAAATTGGGGAAAACATGCAATGTCAAGGACAGAGATATTGGGAATTTCATTTATCATATCTTTTGTTTCAGTTGCCAATTCAACCGCCTTATTGTTGGGATCTTACTATTTGTAGCTCAAATTTACTATTTGTAGCTCAAAAAAATTGATGAAATGTCTAAAATGCCCTTAAAAATAGAAAATGGGAAAATGCAATGCAAAATCGCATATAAGTTGCGAAATAATAACAAAAAATCAGACCCAATTTGCGAAAAACTGGGAAAAAATCACCAACAATGCGTGAAATAACAGGCAAAAATCGTCACACTAATCCGAATTTTGGGGCAAAAATCGCACAGCTTATCCGATTTTTGCCCAAAAAATCGGATAAGTGTGGCGATTTTTGCCCCAAAATTCGCCTAACACATCCGATTTTTTGGGCAAAAATCGGAAAATGTAGGTGATTTTTGCCTATAGTTATGTTTATATAATTATTTTGCAAACCTTACAAAATTATACGTCATTTCAGATTTTCTAAGCAAAACTCTCTCAGACTTTCTAAAATAAGGTAAAAAATCGCAAAATGGAAGCAGGCGGATCTCAGACTTTCAATTCACGTCTGGATGTAGACTTTTTTGGACGTGGTTCTAGTGTTTTGAGACGTTGTTCTAGTTGTTCTGAGACGTGGTAGACTGTTTTTGTGAAAAAAATCAGTTAAAATTGACATGAATGGATGTAGACGTTTTTGGACGTGGTTATAGTTGTTCTGATACGAGTTGAGATGTTTTGTGAAAAAATCAGTTTAAATTCACATGCATGGATGTAGACATTTTTGGACGTGGTTCTTGTGTTTTGAGACGTGGTGCTAGTTGTTCTGAGACGTGGTAGACTGTTTTTGTGAAAAAAAATCAGTTAAAATTGACATGAATGGATGTAGACGTTTTTTGACGTAATTATAGTTGTTCTGATACGAGTTGAGATGTTTTATGAAAAAATAAGTTTCAATTCACATGTTTGGATGTAGACTTTTTTGGACGTGGTTCTAGTGTTTTGAGACGTTGTTCTAGTTGTTCTGAGACGTGGTAGACTATTTTTGTGAAAAAAAATCAGTTAAAATTGACATGAATGGATGTAGACGTTTTTGGACGTGGTTATAGATGTTATGAGACGAGTTGAGATGTTTTGTGCAAAAATTAGTTTAAATTCACATGCATGGATGTAGACGTTTTTGGACGTGGTTCTTGTGTTTTGAGACGTGGTGCTAGTTGTTCTGAGAGAGTTTTTTTCAAAACACAACTTGCCCAAAAAACGTCTGAGAGAGTTTTGCTTAGAAAATCTGAAATGACGTATGATTTTGTAAGGTTTGCAAAACAATTATATAAACATAACTATAGGCAAAAATCACCTATACTTTCCGATTTTTGCCCAAAAAATCGGATGTGTTAGGTGAATTTTGGGACAAAAATCACCACACTTATCCGATTTTTTGGGCAAAAATCGGATAAGCTGTGCGATTTTTGCCCCAAAATTCGGATTAGTGTGGCGATTTTTGCCTGTTATTTCACGCATTGTTGGTATTTTTTCCCAGTTTTTCGCAAATTGGGTCCGATTTTTTGTTCTTATTTCGCAACTTACATGCGATTTTGCATTGCATTTTCCCATTTTTTGCTTTTAAGGGCATTTTAGATATTTCATCAATTTTTTTGAGCTACAAATAGCAGCCCAGTATTGAAAATATTCTCTGTTTTCACTAACCTGAACCCTGGCAGAATCTAACGATGCCAAAAGAAGATAACTAGGACTGCTACTTTGAAGTGCCTGAAGAGATCGGCAAATTTTGTCCCTGTCAACTAGATCTCCTGACATATGTAACATCGATGATTGTGCCACAGAGCACAAAACTTTGTGAGTTGACTGTATGACAAGATCAGCACCTTGGCAAAGAGCAGACTTTGGAAATAGTTGATGAAACCCAAAGTGGGCACCATGAGCTTCATCCACAATCAAAGGGATGTTATGAGATGTACATATCTGTGATATTTCAGTCACATTGCTGCAAATACCATGGTAAGTAGGCGATACAACAAAAACAGCACCAACTTTTTCACCTTTCATTTCCAGCTCCTCAATTGCTTCTTTAACCTGCAAAGGAGTGATTCCACCAGCAATATCCCAATCAGAATCATAATCAGGGATAATGTAATTTGGGATTGCACCAGACAGTACCATAGCAGATACTGCTGATATATGAGAGTTTCTAGGAAGAATAAGATGATGTCCAGGTGAACAAGTGGCCATTATGGCTGCCTGGATTCCACACGTACTGCCCCCAACAAGGAACCATGTTTCTGAAGCTCCAAAGAGTTGAGCTGCATGTTTTTGTGCTTCCAAAATGGGCCCTTCAGGAGTAAAGAGGTTATGAAGCTCGGGCAAATCGTAAAGATATGGTCGGTTACCGATGACCTGAGTGAATGAAAACGGTGCTGCTTGGCCTCTGTTATGCCCAGGGAAGTGGAAACTGGCAGCATCTTCTTCAGCTGAAGCTTTCAAAGCAGCCACCAATGGTGGAAGCTTGGATTCTTGAACTTCTTGAGAATCATGACTGCCCATTGAGACAGAGCCTTGGACTTGGTGCAGCCTCGTCATATCTTCCTTCATTCCCCCAACCATTTGGCACTTAACCCTAGGGATAGAAGCTTTGGTTCTTGGGTCATGAAGGTTGAAGCTCCAGCCACTGCCCGAAATCAGACTATACTTTAGCCAATTATTTTGCTTTGTTAAACCAAACTTAATGCAGCAAATGGGGGCGGGAGTTTGAATTGCAGATATAGAAAGAGTTATACCGTAGAATGATGAGGAAACAGTGAAACCATTCTTTAAAATTCTGGGGTCGCTTCCTTCTGCCACATTATTGCCTACTACATTATTGCCCTCGAAAGTTGCTCTCATAATTCATCATCGGCCATCTCCAATCAATCTGATCTCTAAGGGTTGGATACCTCTATTTGGAAGCAAATTTTGCGTTCTACTTTAACATCTGTGTTTTTTAAAATAGTTTTTAATGGTGGGAGCTAGGGCGGAGCATGAGACGGGTGGGACGAGATTTGACCATATTTGGTAAATTTCGTCTCATCCAGTTCGAGACGGAATCGAGATCGGAATGTTGTCAAGATCAGGATGACAGGATGTCGGGACTAGGACCGGGATGTTGGGATCGGGATCGGGATTGTAGGATATATAAAAAAATTAATTTTCGTATTTTATTTATTAATTATTGTCATACTTTTAACTAAATAATTCAAAAATTTATTTATTAAATAAATAAAAAAATTGTCTACTAAATTTCAAATGTATCTCATAAAAAATATAGGAATTTTAAAAAATGGAATAAGAAACTAGATGAACAAGTGCATTAATCATCATCCACATATAGAGTGAAAAGTGATGGTGAATAGTGAATTGGAAAGATTTAGTACATAATTAACATATGAGTAGTGTTATATCGCGCCCCCTTTTTGTTATTGGACGCATTCTTTTTTCCAAAAAAAACCTTTTATTTTGTTAAATATCGCCCCCTTAATTCTTATTTCTCGTCCCTTTAATGTTTATCTTCCGCCCCTCTTATTATTATCTAATTGCCCTTAATTAATTTTTTATAAGTCTCTTTTTAATCTACCAAAAATTTATAAAAATTATGATTAAAATAGCATAGATGAGCGAAATTATAAATAAATTTTTTTGGTATTTTTAATAAATTGATTAAGGGTATTTAGGTAATTTAATATGTTATTATATTTTTATATTTAAATATTATTGTTGGTATTTCTTAATTTGTCAGGGATAATTGTATAAAAGGGTCGCAAAATAACAAAATATGGGGGGCACAAATTAGGCCTTCACTTAGCGTATTTATAATAAGGAAAAATATATGATAAAAAAATTAAACATATAATGAATAAAAAAATCTAATTTTTGCAAAAAACTAATAATTATTAAAAAAAACATGTATTTCTCACGAAGGGATCGAGACGAGATCGGGATATTTGTTACCATATCCCGGTCCCGTCCTGGATGTCACGGGATCAGGTCAGGACGGAATCAGGATCTACTCGGGATCGGGATCATCGAGACGGGATAGCGGGACGGGTTCAAAAAATTTTTAGGATCTCGAGAAATTTGCATATCTCTAGAGGGTACAACTTTTATGTTATTTGGATTAAGGGCAGTGAATTAGTTTATTCGAAATACAAAATTATAATATTTATACTTTTACGTAAATATCCTCTTTAAAATGTTGTGCAATTTAATCAATTGGTATATAGTACCCTAGGTACCATGCTATATACCCGTAAATAAAAAAAAAAAAAATTGGCTGCAAATTGGTGTTTAAACTACACGCGCAAGAATGAGATTTTGAAAAGAATGAAAACAGGGAAAATTAACTACTCTTAAATCTATTAAGATTAACTAAATCAATTTAAAAAACTAATCAATACTAATCAAATTTTTTTTTCCCTAAAAAATCAAGCACACCTTCTTTACAACAAACTAAAAATGAGTTTTAGGAGCAGTTTTCATAAATTTTTGAACACGGCTCCATCGTCTCCATGGGCTCAATTATCTCCATTGTCATCGTCTAGTTCCACCGACTGAGATTTCATCATCAATATTTCATTAATCCAAAGGATTGAAGGTGATTTTGATATCCCTGTCGACTGTTAATCTCCAACAACAAAGTTCATCAACAAGAATTTATGTAAGTTTTAAATTGTTCAGTTTTCTCCTGAAACGTTCATCCCTTTTGACTACGAATGCCTGGTGTCCCTATTTTTATTGGATGTTTATGGTGTTTGATATGGCATAAGCTGCTGTAGAGCCTCATTGAAATCAAAAGAAGAAGATGGATTCCATTGAAATCAAAAGAATAAGAAGATATATAAATATATATATATACTTCTTGGAATTTTGATTTTTTTTCTATTTTTTCAGATTTTTTAATCTTCTAAGATTATTTGAGGGTGATTATGATTTTTTTATGTTCATACTTGTTATGGATTTTGAAATGCTTTTATGATTTTTTAGTATAGTTGTCTTAGAATTGTGTTTATTGTCTAAAAGGTATAACTGCTGCTCGTGAGGCTTAATGTCCTTTGAAAAAAACATCAAATGGAAAGTCCCTTTATATTGTATTGATGGTGCGGGGCACAATTTTTTATAGGATGACTACTCCTCTAGGTGTAAGGACGTTGCAGCAGTGGACATCAATATGGGTTGTCCTAAATCATTTTCTATAAGTGGAGGATTTGGCGCTGCTCTGTTGACTAAACTCGAGCTCATTCATAATGTAAGTAAATTACAAGTTTGTTTTCCGCTCTTATACTTTTAAGCTTTGGGAATTCATCATTTTTTTCTTGGGTCTCCAAATGCAAATTTTAACAACCTTAAAAAAGGAATTGGGATACTCCCATCACATCCAATATTCGTTTGTTAAAACCTACTCAAGATTCACTAGAGTTGGTGCGGAGAATTGAGAAAACAGGGGTTTCTGCTGTTGCTATCCATGGGAGGTAATTTCATCTGTTTCGATCAAATTTAAACTGCACTTTTATTATGTTATTGAGTGTATCTGACATACCTTTCTTATGTGCTAATTTATCATTTTTATGAAATCTCTTTATAATAGTTGGAAATTTTCATGCTGACCAGATTTCATCATTGTTGTTAAACCTCTTAACAGTGTTAATATTGTTTTCATCAGAATTAGGCATCGTTTAGCTAATATACTAATTTTTTTATTAAAATTAGTATACGCTAATATACTAATTATGATCTTGCTAATTTATTTATCACAACGAGTTTTTTTTTTTAAGGTAAGTTTTATAGTCAATTTTTTTACAAACTATGATTGTCTCTGATTCCTAAATAACTTCATTTATTGTTTTAAACATAGGATTGAGATATATGGATTCTAAAAAACCTTCTAGGAAACGTCAAATATTACAAACAACATATTGAAGGTATTTTGCTTGATAAAAATGATGTATAATTTGATGAAAACAATTTGTTGATGAAATAGTTCCTAATGTTGTAGTAGTTTTGCTTGATTAAAATGATGTCTAATATTATAAAAACTAATTGAGAGTGATTATGATTTTCTAATGTTCATACTTGTTATGAATTGTGAGATGCTTTTATGATTTTTTAGTATAGCTGTCTTAGAATTGTGTTTATCAACTATCAGTAGTATTCATTTAGCTTATTTTATTTTTTGAGTGAATTGTAAAAAAGGTCATCATACTTTGGTAAAGTTTAGGTTTTGGTCACTAACTTTTAAATATTCAAAAAAGGTCACTAACTTTAGCATTTGAATTTTAGTTTTGGTCATTCCGTTAGAATGAACCGTTAAGTCCACTAACAATCCTATATTTGGAGGGTATTTTTGTCCATTCATTAATGCTGTACACATGCTGCTCGCGCTACAGTAACGCGCTACAGTGCGCTACAGTAACGCGCTACAGTTATTTTTTTTTTTTAACGCATAGCCTTTTTTTAAAAAAATATACTTTTTTTAAAAAATACTTTTTTTAAAAAAAAATAATTTACTAAAAATATCAAAAAATTTTATTTATAATTCCGCTCATCTATGCTACTTTATTTATAATTTTTATAAATTTTTGGTAGATTAAATTATAAATAAAGTAGCATTGATGAGCGGAATTATAAATAAAATTTTTTGATATTTTTAGTAAATTATTTTTTTTTAAAAAAGTATATTTTTTTAAAAAAAGGCTATGCGTTAAAAAAAAAATTAACTGTAGCGCGTTACTGTAGCGCGCACTGTAGCGCGAGCAGCATGTGTACAGCATTAATGAATGGACAAAAATACCCTCCAAATATAGGATTGTTAGTGGACTTAACGGTTCATTCTAACGGAATGACCAAAACTAAAATTCAAATGCTAAAGTTAGTGACATTTTTTGAATATTTAAAAGTTAGTGACCAAAACCTAAACTTTACCAAAGTATGATGACATTTTTTACAATTCACTCTTATTTTTTATTTTTCTTTATATTAGTCATGCTATCACGACCTGGTATTCACAATATTTAATATTAGTCTTTATTTTACTAGACGTCACACGAGTACGATGAAAACAAATTTATTGTTTATGAAACATAATTTATTCTTGTTTTATACAAACAAATTTCGTACAACTACCCTAAACCGGCAAACCCTAACCTTTTGGTGAATAACTTAACCCTAACCGTTTTGATAAAATGTTGAAAAATAGCGTTTTCAATTCAAAAACTAAACCCTAATTTTTTTATGAAACACTGAACCCTAACCATTTCAATTAAAAAACTGAACTCTAACATTTTTTATGAAACACTGAATCCTAACTTTTTTTTATGAAGATCTGAACCGTAACCTTTTCAATTAAAAACCTAAATCCTAATTTTTTGATGAAACACTGAACCCTAACATTTTCAATTAAAAAACTGAACTCTAAATTTTTTTATGAACCACTGAACGCTAACATTTTTTATGAAACGATGAACCCTAACTTTTTCGATTAAAAACTTGAACCCTAACATTTTTTATGAAATGTTGAACCCTAATCTTTTCAATTAAAAAATTGAATCCCTAACCTTTTTTATGAAACAGTGAACCCTAACATTTTTTTTTATGAAGAACTGAATCCGTAACATTTTCAACCCTAACCTTTTTGATGAAACACTGAACCATAACATTTTCAATTAAAAAACTAAAACCCAACCTTTTGTATGAAACACTAAACACTAACATTTTCACTTAAAAAACTGAACCCTAACCTTTTTGATGAAACACTGAATCCTAACATTTTTTATGAAACACTGAACCCTAACATCTTTAATTAAAAAACTGAACCCTATCATTTTCAACAAATAACTAAATCTCTAACCTATTTGATGAATAACGGACCCCTAACATTTTATATAATAACCAAACCCAAACTTTTTATATAATAACTAAACTCCTAATCCATTTGATGAATAATTGAACCCTAACTTTTATATAATAACTAAACCCTAACCCATATAATGAATAATTGAATCCTAACCATTTAGATGAATAACTAAATCCCTAACTCATTTGATGAATAACTGAACCCTAAGATTTTTAATTAAAAAACTGAACTCTAACCGTTTTGATGAAACGCTGAAAACTAACGTTTTCAATTCAAAAACTGAATACTAACCTTTTTAATTAAAATATAAACCCTAACCTTTTTGATGAAACACTAAACCCCCACCATTTTGATGAAACACTAAATTCTAACATTTTTTTTTAAGAAAAACTGAACCCTAACATTTTCCATTAAAACACTGAACCCTAACCTTTTTGATGAAACACTGAACCCTAACATTTTTTATGAAAAACTGAACCCTAACATTTTCAATTAAATAAGTGAATCCTAACCCTTTCAATTAAAAACTGAACCTAACATTTTTGATGAAATACTGAATCCTAACATTTTCAATGAAAAAACTGAACCCTAACATTTTTTATGAAACACTGAACTCTAACTATTTTTTTGAAACACAAAAACCTCACACATTTGATGAATAATTGAACCCTAATCATTTATATAATAACTAAACCCTTAACCCATTTGATGAATAATCGAACCATAACCTTTTATATAGTAATTAAACCCCAAACTCATTTGATGAAAACACCTAACCCATTTGAGGAATAACTGATCCCTAACCATTTATATAATAAATAAACCTTTAACTCATTTGATGAATAATTGAACCATAACCTTTTATATAATAACTAAACCCTAACCCATTTGATGAAAACACCTAACCCATTTGATGAATAACTGAACCATAACTATTTATATAATAACTAAACTCCTAACTCATTTGATGAATAATTGAACCCTAATGGTTTATATAATAACTAAACCTAACTCATTTGATGAATAACCGATCCCTAATCTTATATATAATAACTAAACTCATAACCCATTTGATGAAAACACCTAACCCATTTGACGAATAATCGAACTCTAACCTTATATATATAATAATTAATAAACCCATAACCTATGTGATGAATAAATAATTATACCCTAAACTATTTGATGAATAACTGAATCCTAACCTTTTTATATAATAACTAAACCCTAACTCATTTGATGAATAACTGAAACCTATCATTTTCGACGAATAACTAAATCTCTAACCTATTTGATGAATAACGGACCCCTAACCTTTTATATAATAACTAACCTGACCTTTTTATATAATAATTAAATCCTAACCTATTTGATGAATAACTGAACCCTATCTTTTTCGATGAATAACTAAATCTCTAACCTATTTGATGAATAACGAACCCCTAACCTTTTATATAATAACTAAACCCCCAACCCATTTGATTAATAACTGAACCCTAACCTTTTATATAATAACTAAACCCTAACCTCTTCGATGAATAACTGAAGCCTAACCTTTTATATAATAACTAAACCCTAACCTATATGATAAATAATTGAACCCTAACCATTTAGATGGATAACTAAATCTCTAACCCATTTGATGAATAAATGAACCCTAATATTTTTAATTAAAAAATTGAACCCTAACATTTTTTAAGAAACTCTGAAAACTAACGTTTTCAATTTAAAAACGGAAACCTAACCTTTTTGATGAAACACTGAACCCTAAACTTTTCGATTAAAATATAAACCCTAACATTTTTGATGAAAAATTGACCGCTAACCTTTTCCATTAAAACACTGAACCCTAAACATTTTGATAAAACACTGAACACTAACACTTTTTTATGAAAAATTGAACCATAACATTTTCAATTAAATAAGTGAACCCTAACCCTTTCAATTAAAAAACTGAACCCTAACTTTTTTTTATGAAACACTAAACCCTAACCATTTCAATTAAAAAACTGACCCCTAATCTTTTTTATGAGACACTGAACTCTAACATTTTCACTTAATAAACTGACCACTAATTTTTTTGATGAAACATTGAATCCTAACCTTTTTGACGAAACACAAAACCTTAACACATTTGATGAATAACTGAAGCATAATATTTTATATAATAACTAAACCCTAACTCATTTGATGAATAACCGAACCCTAACCATTTATATATAACTAAACCCCTAACCCATTTGATGAATATTTGGACCCTAACCTTTTATATAATAACTATACCCTAACCCATTTGATGAATAACCGAACCCTAACCTTATATATAATAACTAAATCCCTAACACATTTGATGAATAACTGAGCCATAACTTTTTACAAAATAACTAACCCCTAACCCATTTGATGAATAACTGAACCCTAACCTTTTATATAATAACTAACTCCTAAACCATTTGATGAATAACTGAAGTCTAACCTTTTATATAATAACTAAACTCTAACTCATTTGATGAATAACTGAACCCTAACCTTTTATATAATAACTAACCTCTAAACCATTTGATGAATAACTGAACTCTAACCTTTTATATAATAACTAAACCCTAACCCATTTGATGAAAACCCCTAAGTCATTTGATCAGTAACTAAACCCTAGCCTTTCATATAATAACTAACTCCTAACCCATTGATGAAAACCCATACCACATTTGATGAATAACTGAACCAAGATATTTTATATAATAACTAAACTCTAACCCATTTGATGAATAATTGAACTGTAACTTTTTATATAATAGCGAAACCCTAACATATTTAATGAAAACCCCTAATGCATTTGATGAATAACCGAACCCTAACCTTATTAAACCCCTAACCCATTTGATGAATAACTTAACACTAACAATAACTAATCCCTAATCCATTTTATGAAAACACCTAACACATTTGATGAATAACCGAACCCTAACCATTTATATAATAACTAAACCCCTAACTCATTTGATGAATAATTAAACCCTAACCTTTCTATATACTAACTAAACCATAAACCTATTTGATGAATAACTGATCCTAATCTTTTCGATGAATAACTAAACCCCTAACCTATTGATGAGTAACTGAACTCTAACCTATTTAGGTTTAGGTTTTAGGGTTTAGTTATTTAAGGGTTAGGGTTTAAGGTTTATAGATTAGGGTTTAGGGTTTGGGTTTAGTTATTTAAGGGGATTAGGATTTTAGGGGTTTAGGGGTTAGGGTTTAATTATTTAAGAGTTAGGGTTTAGATTTTAAGCAAATGGGCTACGATATAGATTTTAAACGAAAATGGGTTAGGGTTTAGTTTTTGATGAAATCATATTTAAAATTGATGAACACTATTTGCTTCTCCTCTATCGTTCGGAAAATCTATATAATTAAATTAATGTTCATCAGGTATTTTTTTTTTATGAAAATAAGTTCAAAATCGATTAACACTATAAGCATATTTTAATAAAAGAAAGTTTATATATTTATAATATATTAATTTACATCTTAAATATAGAACAAGATCCTTAACATATTTATGTTTCCATTATTTAATGCTAAAATATTCAATTTTAGTTAATATAATTATCTTTCAATCAATAAAAATTAACCATAATTATGAAAGAGTTTGTGTAACATACACCAATATATGGAGAGTGAAGGAATCTTTATAAAAGTTTCCAAAAAACATTAAATTTATTAAAAATTTACATAAATAACTACTAGAGGGCATAATGCTCTATGCCCTAAGGGTACCATATAATTTGCGCAATTTAACCTCTCTAGGATGAGAAAGATAAGTGAAAGAAGAAACAGATCACGGTTGAGACTACATTTGTGAAATCTTTTATGTCAAGTATTCCGGGTTACGGAAAATTGTGCAAAAAAATTTCAAAATCTAATACTTTATTTTTTCAAAAAATAAAATTTTTCCATTTGAATAAAAAATTAAAATTTTAGTTTGAATGAATGCTACGCATTATTTTTTTATTTGCTTACCGAGAAGAGAAATGAATGCATATACGGAAAAGAGAATATAAAATTATTTTTTATTAAACCCAGTCAAAAATACTAAAAAAATCGATAATCACAATAGAAAATTATATATTAAAATAAATTAAAAATATGAAGTCTCAACCGTTACTAGAGAGGTTAAATTGCACAACATTTTAAAGAAGATATTTACATAAAAGTATAAATATTATAATTTTATATTTTAAATAAACTAATTCAATGCCCCTAATCCAAATAACATAAAAGTGGTATCTCTTTTATTAATTTTAACTCTTTCATTGCCCTTAATCCAAATTTTCCCTATATATATATATTTCCAACTCTATATATTTATTTTTCTTTTCTCACATGTTATTTATTTTTTATTTACTATACATAAGTATATATTTGTGTTTTACATTTTTTAATTTTTTATTAAAGTGTTTAAAATATTTTCCATTTAAAAATATGAAAATATAATTTACTAATTAATATTTCATTGTGAAATTTTTTAAAATAAACACGCATATGTTCAATGTGTTAATAAAATTTAGTTAATTTATTAGATTATGTGATGTAAGAATAATATATTTGTATCACTAATTAATATTTAATTTTTAAATTATTTTATATTTAATTTATTAATCTCAATTATTAGATATATATTTTTAAAATATCTATTAAGATTTAACATAATTAATTTATATAATAATAACAATAATATAAAATAATAGGTAAAAAATATGTTTAAAATATTATTTAATATAGAATTTTGTATTGGAGATAGTTTGATTGCAAAATTATAAAATATAAAGATTTTGATAATAAAATATTTTAAAATAGGGTAAATTATATCGTACACATACTTTCATTATTATTTGAAAATAATATTAATTAAAATAAACATCACATATTAATCTAGTTTGTGTGCAAATGAGTCCGTTTACGGTGGTACTATAGGAGTAGGATGAATTTTACTCCTACTTACTGTAGCGCGCTACAGTAGCGCGCGCGCGACAGTGACGCGCTATAGTTTCGCGCTACAGTAACACGCTATTTTTTTAAAAAAAAATACTTTTTTTAACAAGGAGATCAGATCAGGATTATATAGACATCAGATCAACTCATACTTGACATCAGATCAATAGACTATAGATATCAGATCAAGATTTTAAAAGAAATCATACAGTAGAACTAAAACATACTTAAAAAGGGAGATCAGATCAACAGACTATAGACATCAGATCAGCGTATACTTGACATCAGATCAACAGACTATAGACATCAGATCAAGATTTTAAAAGAAATCACACAGCAGAACTAAAACATACTTAACAAAGGAGATCAGATCAGGATTATATAGACATCAGATCAACTCATACTTGACATCAGATCAACAGACTATAGACATCAGATCAAGAATATAAAAGAAATCATACAGTAGAACTAAAACAAACTTAAAAAGGGAGATCATAACAACAGACTATAGACATCAGATCAGCGTATACTTGACATCAGATCAACAGACTATAGACATCAGATCAAGATTTTAAAAGAAATCACACAGCAGAACTAAAACATACTTAACAAAGGAGATCAGATCAGGATTATATAGACATCAGATCAACTCATAATTGACATCAGATCAACAGACTATAGACATCAGATCAAGATTTTAAAAGAAATCACACCGCAGAACTAAAACATACTTAACACAGCAGAACTAAAACATACTTAACAAAGGAGATCAGATCAGGATTATATAGACATCAGATCAACTCATACTTGACATCAGATCAACAGACTATAGACATCAGATCAAGATTTTAAAAAAAATCATACAGTAGAACTAAAACATACTTAAAAAGGGAGATCAGATCAACAGACTATAGACATCAGATCAGCATATACTTGACATCAGATCAACAGACTATAGACATCAGATCAAGATTTTAAAAGAAATCACACAGCAGAACTAAAACATACTTAACAAAGGAGATCAGATCAGGATTATATAGACATCAGATCAACTCATAATTGACATCAGATCAACAGACTATAGACATCAGATCAAGATTTTAAAAGAAATCACACCGCAGAACTAAAACATACTTAACACAGCAGAACTAAAACATACTTAACAAAGGAGATCAGATCAGGATTATATAGACATCAGATCAACTCATACTTGACATCAGATCAACAGACTATAGACATCAGATCAAGATTTAAAAAAAAATCATACAGTAGAACTAAAACATACTTAAAAAGGGAGATCAAATCATGATTATATAGACATCAGATCAGAGAATACAAGACATCAGATCAAGAGACTATAGATATCAGATCAAAAATATAAAAGAAATCATACAGTAGAACTAAAATATACTTAACAAGGTAGATCAAATCATGATTATATAGACATCAGATCACAAAATAGCAGACATCAGATCAATAAAATTTAGATATCAGATCAAAAATATAAAAGAAATCATATCATACAACAAAAACGTCCATAATATGTATCATAATATCTAAAATTATTTAATTATAAAACAAATAAATTATTTAAAAATATTTTTTATAAAATTCAAAAACATTAAAAAAAATACTGAATTGTTAAGAAAAAAAATGGACAAAAAAAAGTCTCAAAGAGGAAGGCAAAAAAAAAAAAAAAAAAGAAGCCAAAAATAACAAAAGAAAATAATGCTACTGTAGCGCGCACTGCGCGCACTGTAGCGCGCTACTGTAGCGCGCTACTGTAGCAGTAGGAGTAAATTTGCATGGTGGTCCTATAGGACCACCATATAAATTACCGTGTGGAAATAGGTTGTGCATGAACCAAAGAAACAAATTACATCGTACACATACTTTCATTATTATTTGAAAATCATATTAATTAAAATAAACATCACATATTAATCTAGTTTGTGCTCAAAAGGTTGCACATGAACCAATGAACTTAAGAAAAGAAAATTCTTAATTTTTTTCTTTTTTTTGCATGCATGTACAACACACACTTTTTTCTTAATTTTTTTTAATTGCATACAGTACAATGCACTTAATTTTCTTAATATTATTAACAAGATTATGATTATGTTTAACAAAATTGAAGTCTACGATATGGTAAATGAAAAATTGGGGAAAAAACGATAAAGTATGTCATAGTAACTATTAATTATATTTTTATTATAATTTGTTAAAAATAGAGGAGTCACTTTAGATTAGGATTTATTTAATTATATTTCTATTATGATTGGTTAAAAATATATGATTCATGATTACGATTGATTTTTTTTTTTAATTTCAAGTTAAAAATGAATATTTGGATATAATAGAGATGTATAGGAGAAAGAAAATAATAACAAAGTTTGTAAATATTAAACCAGAAAAGATTAGAATTTATTTAAATATATGGTTATTATGATTTGTTTTAAATAAAAGGGGTCAATTTCATAATAGGATTAGGATGAGTTTCTTATTTAGAGTTTAAAAAAAAATATTTTGATCTCTATAAATAGAAGGCCTAAATTAGGATGACATCTCCTTTGGAAGATTTTTGTAGACAATATTTTGGTACATTTTGAGAATTCAAGATTTTCAGGCAACTGTTCCTCCTCTAATTCTTTTAAACTCCATTAAGGTGATTAAGTGCTTAAAATCATGGGACAAAGAGAATGCAGATTGGCACTTTGCTTTCTCTTGTGGCATTTTTATTAATGATTTGAATACATCTTGAAATGGAATAGAAACTGTCTTGACTACTTCTTTACAATGAATAGGCAACAACTGTTAAATTTATGCAATTGGTTTCATTTTCCAAAGAAAATTTTGCTTCATTTACTCTGAATTTTGTCTATTTGCTGTGGACGAATTCTATGCTCTAAAGATTCAGCAACCTCCATGGTCTTTTTCTTTCAAGGCTTTGCAATCTGCAAGAACTAAAGCATGAAATTCCATTTCCTTTGAAAATCAAAAATAGTGTAATGCCTTAACACAACTAATCAGAGTCATTTGCATCATTTGTCAGTTCCTAAGTATCAAAATCCCAAGTGAGCTCATTTGTGCAAGTGCAAAACAACAGACAAGAAAAAACAAGTTCCAACACAAAATCAAAATGCTGACAAATATGACATGAAGAAACTCATTCTTCTCGTTTGGTTCCAACAACTTCCTAATCAATCATAAAGGAAATTTAGATGCGAAAAAGTGAGTACGGTTAAAGTTAATTTGCGCGCAAACATCTCCACAAAAACTGGGGACTCTTTTTACGTTTCACATTTTTTGGATTCCATTCTTCCTCTTTTATTCCCTCGTCAAAACAGAAACTCTGAGCTCACAGCATCCCATCAGTAACTGAAGAAAAAGGGTTCTTTCCAGAAACAAGAGTTGATCGCACATGGAATCTGTTAGACTCAGAATATTGTCAATCAAAAGAAAACAAAAACAACACGAGAACTTACTCTCTAGAGTCTGAAACCGAATGGCAGAAGTCTCCTCCTTTAACTCCTCCCCAGCATAATCAGCAGCATGTTCTTGAATTGAGATTGTCGGAAGCACTAAAATGGAACAATCCAAAATCAGCCCCCAGTTTATACAATTTTTAACTCATACAAAACCACCTGAACAAGATCATAAAACAACCCCACAAATTTATCAGTTTTACCTCAATGGTTAGCACATATCTTGAGAGTCTTGGATTGCCTCAACACAAGCATAACTATCCCACTCCTCTCTCTTTCCATTGGTAACTTACCAAAACTACGTATGTGCTCCCCTTCTAGGTTCTAATCTCCACAACTTAAACATCACACACCAGAAGAGAGGAAAGAGAATAATCAGAAGCTCCACTTATGTCAGCACCATTACTACTTACCTGTTGCAAATAATCTAAAGCTGCTTCTGAGATAACCTCCCCAGGGAAAAGTAAAGGTATGCCCGGTGGATAAGGACATAAAAGCTCGCCACTTATTTGACCAATGCTGTCTTTCATCGAAACTTTTCTTTTATTAGCAAAGAAAGCCTCTCTTGGGGTTAAAGTCATGCTAATATTCCCAAAGGGTAGAAGCAGCTCAAGAACATTCTCACTGTGTTTTATGCATTTAGTATCTGTAGAGATTGCCACTAGGTCTTTCAAACTGGAAATAAGTCTCAAGACATGCTCTCTTTGAGTACCTAGATTAAATGGTAACGTGATTGACCGAGTTCCAACAAGTTCTGAAACAAGCCCTGAGCTCTTGCTTAAAATATCATCGGTTTCAAAGCCAGAAAGACCAAGCAATTTCGTCCCAATTGTCAATCTCAAAGGGTCAATACCAGGAAACTGGGGAAAACATGCAATGTCAAGGACAGAGATATTGGGAATTTCATTTATCATACCTTTTGCTTCAGTGGCCAATTCAACCGCCTTATTGAAAATATTCTCTCTGTTTTCACTAACCTGAGCCCTGGCAGCATCTAATGATGCCAAAAGAAGATAACTAGGGCTGCTACTTTGAAGTGTCTGAAGACATCGGCAAATTTTGTCCCTGTCAACTAGATCTCCTGACATATGTAACATTGATGATTGTGTCAGAGAGCACAAAACTTTGTGAGTGGACTGTATGGCGAGATCAGCACCTTGGCAAAGAGCAGACTTTGGAAATAGCTGATGAAACCCAAAGTGGGCACCATGAGCTTCATCCACGATCAAAGGGATATGATGGGATTTGCATATCTGCGATATTTCAGAAACATTGCTGCAAATACCATGGTAAGTAGGCGATACAACCAAAACTGCACCAACTTTTTCACCTTTCATTTCCAGCTCCTCAATTGCATCTTTAACCTGCTTAGGTAAACATAAGGCATCTTTGTGTTCATATGTCTCTCTGATTGCAATAGTCGTAAATCAATCGTCATGCTCAAAACATATTACAAAGCACTTGCCTGCAAAGGAGTGATTCCACCAGCAATATCCCAATCAGAATCATAATCAGGCATAATGTACTTTGGGATTGCACCAGACAGTACCATAGCAGATACTGCTGATATATGAGAGTTCCGAGGAAGAATAAGATGATATCCAGGTGAACAAGTGGCCATAATGGCTGCCTGGATTCCACACGTACTGCCGCCAACAAGGAACCATGTTTCTGAAGCTCCAAAGAGTTCAGCTGCCTCTTTTTGTGCTTCCAAAATGGGCCCTTCAGGACTAAAGAGGTTATCGAGTTCAGGAAGCTCTGGCAAATCATGACGATATGGTCGCTTACCAATGAGCTGAGTGAATGAAAACGGTGCTGCTTGGCCTCTGTTATGCCCAGGGAAGTGAAAACTGGCAGCATCTTCTTCAGCTGAAGCTTTCAAAGCACCCACCAAGGGTGGTAGCTTGTATTCTTGAACTTTTTGAAAATCATGACTGCCAACATGATCCATTGAGACAGACCCTTTGACTCGCTGCAGTCTCTCCATATCTTCCTTCATTCCCCTGACCAATTGGCAGTTAACCTGATAAAGATGTTACTTCCACATTATACCATATCTTTAACTACCTACAGTTACTGATATAATTTATAGCTAATCTATGTACTAGAACGATGGATTAGAAAATTGGTTTCCTTTAAGTCTCCAAAAAGTCTCAAAATTGTAAATACAAAATCAAATCCTACATTCACAAATTGGTTCAACAGAAGTTAACAAACTAGCTCCAAGATGTAGCAAATAAACCTAATTAACAAGTAAGAATGCTCCTTTGGTTAAAAGAGTAGGACAAAAGAATATGGCTATCATCGGCACACCAAAGAAGACGAACCAAGGGAGACCAAAAATGGCTAGCTTAGTAATATATCTTAACACATTCACTCTACATTCAGAATTCCATGAATTTTAAGCCACCTTAATGAACTTCTGGCAGCAGCCATAGAAATTACTGATAAGCCGAATTGTAAAACTACACTACACAGGTTAACAATGAGTTAAACCTTCACTCAGCTAATAAAGAACCCCATGTTTACCATAATCCACCAATAATCAGAAACAAATGAGCAACATCCCCACCCTACATCCAACATCTGGACAACAATATCATCAATTAGACTAAAAACCTAAAAAACATTATTTGACAAATCGAACTTATCCAACAACTTATCTGAAATTTACAAACATATGCACGTGCAGACCCAGAAAAGATATTTTATAATAGGGAAAAAAAGAAAACCCACCTGAGGGATAGAAGCTTTGGTTCTGTCATGAAGATTGAAGCTCCAGCCACTGCCAGAAATCAGACTATACTTCTGCCAATTATTTTGCAAGAAAATGGTATTGTTAAACAAATTAATGACGGGAGTTGGAAGTGAAGACTGAGAGAGAATTTTACCTTAAAATGATGAGGATAAAGTGAAACCATTCTTGAGAGTTATGAGCTCTGCTCTTCCTTCTGTCACATTTGCCATCAACCCTCACATGATTTGTTACTACATTAATGTCCTCGAGAGTTGCTCTCATAATTCATCATTAATATCTAAAAATAAAAAATAAAAATTCAGGAATATATACAAATTTTAAATTAAAATTATATTAAACTTTGCTTACATTTATTTTTTTTAAAAATTAGAATTTATTAAATCTTGAAATTTCTTTTTCAATACGGTTGAGGTAGTAATAAATCTTCACGTCAGACATAATTTTGTCCCCCTCTTTGTACAGTTTGTGTTTTGGCGTTTGTGGGAAGGGGTTTTTTTTTTTTTTTTCAAAATAATATGTATGATATCTTATAATAATATTTTTGTTTTTTAATTCTTATATATAAATGTATTGCGTAATTTATATATAAATTTTTAAAATTTTAACTTAATAATTAACATTCCTATGAATGTTAACCCTTGTAGTTTTAGTATTAGTATAAAAAATTAATAATATTTTCAGAATATTCACATACTTTTAATAAGTTACAAAATAGTTTGTGTGAAATCCCAAATAACATTTTATTACTACCTCTATGCCTTAATATAAGAAATAATTCCCTTTTCTTGGTGTTTGTTATTTTTTTAATTAATATAATTTATTATTTATTAATATATTATTTATATACGAATGAGTACTTTTACAGATGGTAAAAGATAATATAAGGAGAGCAGAAGATTTTATTGGTTTGTGTGAGTTATAATTACCGAGATCTTATAATCCATTTATTTTTCTTGAAAGGCGTTGAATATTAATTACACAAATTAAAAAAATAAGAGAGATAAAATTTTAAAAAAATTAATAATTACGATTTTAGAATTCTGGGTGGTAAAGAAAAGGCATAAATGAGGAGAGAGAGGGGTGGAAGAATAATCTAGGGAAGCGGAATGGATTAATAATTGGTAGTATTAAATTGAAACACAGCCTAAAGTCGTTAGGTTTTGACGGTGGTCGGGCCTCCCAACACAGAAAAGGTTGCCATCTGGAGATTCAAAATACGCAGAAATCCACTAATCAACCCACCAATTACTTTTCTAATTCACATCATTTTAAAATTAACTTTTTTTCATTTCTTGCAAATAAAATTATGAAAATTTTCAATTATGCATTTGTGACCGTTCAGTAGCCATTGAAAAATTGAAGGTTTTGATTACCGAATAATTGAAAATTGATCATATGTGTATATGAGGATGATTTTTTATCATTTTGTTTATAAATAACCTAAAAAATTTTCATTTTTTAATCTGAGTCTCAGAAATTTTTTGTCATTTTATTAGTAAAAGACATGACAAAAAATATATTGTTAGTTATCTCAAAAAAAAATAAAATAAAATAAAATCTGGACTCATAACGCCCAAAGGAAATTCTGAATCCGTCAAAAGTGGCAGCAGCCTCATTCAATTTGCAAACAAAAGGCACAAAAACACATGGCCGATGCCTTGAAACTAACTTGTTCCAAATTCATGTAACTAGTCATCAACCAAACGTCATGGCCATGCAAGAACGGAAGATCCGATGTAACCCGACAATCAAAAGTCGTAGTCACCCATGTTTTACTACTACTTCCCAGTCTTCCAGACCACATGCCGCATTCTTAGGATCATCATCATCATCATCATCATCATCCTTCATCTTCTTCTACAATCTTCAAGAAAGAAAGACGCAGATTTCAGCCCTGGATTGGCCCTGTGCCTCAAGAATTTGACCTTGTCTGAGCCCAGTAAAACAAGATTTATTGAATTGAGATCAGATAATACCCCGACTTAACCATCGTACAAACGTGGTTTATGTACTCCTGAACTTCTTTACATATGTAGATCTCCCTCCTGTCTTCAAACAATCTTTTCCTAAACTGCTACTCCTCTAGTGCCCAAATTAGGACAGGACAGGCCCTTATACAAGGTTGAAGCCCCCCTCCTCAATTCTAACGAATAAAGAGATACAACAAATATTGAACATCTTCATACAAGAGATAATAAAGGGAGAAAATTTGAAGACAGAATAACATTCTTGCTCCAACCAAATCTAACTCCTCTCCCCTTCTCTACATACACCTACATCTATCACCATGCTTCCCTTCTTTGACTCCATTAACCTGCAACAATTTCTCCTTGGAGACTGCCAAAACGCAGACCATCGAAAATGTTTATCCATTCAGAATGCAGCAAAAAAAATAAAATTTACTCTTCTAATGCGTAGTCCAACAGTTGTAACATCTCGCCGATGTTAGGACTTGGGAGGTTAAACGACATTAATGAAATTCAATCAGCAGTTTTAGTTATGTTTTTAAAAAGCCAACTTGTTTGAAATCCAAAATGCTGGTTATGTGGTGCATTTTCAAGTTCACAATAAAGTGTAAGAACATTAAACAGCTAAAAGTTTTAAGGAATAGGAGTTTACCCTGTTCCAAAGTTGTGGATCAGGCTTCTTATGAACTTCTATTTTGATGACTTGAGCAGGATCTGTCATTTTCCATTTGCAAGCTGGATGGACATCGCGATGCTTTACATACTCGGTCACTGTTGTATTTCTTGAAAAATCCATTCTTGCCTTAGATAGGTAAAATACAAAGGGCTTTTGACATGCGTTCCGCATCACAGGCCTGGTATTGAAAGCATATGCTGTATAATCTGCTCTCCTATACCAATTCAAGAAAGTCCTCGACGGCATTTCCATCTCCCGTGGCGATAAAATTCCACGAACTATTTGAATGGCATAACCCCACGATACTGAAACTGTCCAACTTCGATCATTATCATAGCAAATGGACTGTTGCATGAGACCAGCTGAGTCAAGCTTCATAGGTACTAAAAGTCGCTGAAGGGCTTGAACTCGAGTTACATTAGGGAAGATTGGCTCCACCACATCAAGATGGTGCAATGTCACAAACGGAGCTACTGGGTGTGCAGACAGTAAACCAAACAAGTTCCCATAAACATCGTACTGAATCACCACCACCCGAAAGTAAATTGGCATTAGAACCAGTGAAAATAGACAAAAACAACGAAAATGAAATCATTTCACACTCTGTGGAAAATCTAAGCCGAAACTTTCACTAGATGGCACTTAGCTTGGACGTAACTGGGTGTGCAGACAGTAAACCAAACAAGTTCCCATAAACATCGTACTGAATCACCACCACCCGAAAGTAAATTGGCATTAGAACCAGTGAAAATAGACAAAAACAACGAAAATGAAAGCATTTCACACTCTGTGGAAAATCTAAGCCAACACTTTCACTAGATGGCACTTAGCTTGGACGTAACTTAGACAACTCATAATTGCAAAATAAAAAGTTCTCAACTTTTAAAATTCCATTAAGCAGCCAATAACCTCACATTCATGGGTATCATAATCTTTAAAGACATATGGTACAAACACACCTAAAATTGTCCTAAACGAAACTATGAGTAAGTAAACTTTGTGGAGCAGTTGTTTTAGCAGTAATGACAGAGCAAAATTCATCATAAAGCAAACCCCTCCAAAGCACAAAAGAAAATGAAACTTAGAAGAAATGCCTAACAACTTGAATTCTTTATATTAACCAATCTTCCAAAAATTAATAAATCTTCTTCTTTCTTCTTGTGAAGGTCTAAATCTCCCACCCAATATAGGAGCTTAACATTCTAGCCCCGCAATGCTCAAGAATTATGGAAGGCCTCATCAGCACCTAGCAGTCAATTCATCATCCCACTTAAATACAAATTACACTAAACTAGAAGTGCAGCCATTACTCTGTTACTAAAACTGAAACTTGATCTGAAATGCAATCACTACTCTGCTACTAACACTCAAAATGGATTACCTATAAAGATAAAAAAACAAATGCTACTCTCGTGGTGTTTAATCCTCCAAAATTCCACGTGCCATAACCTAAACCAGGGAAGAAAAAAAATGGCATAGATGGTACAAGGGAACTTACTCCACAGAAAATCAAACTCAAATTTTCTTTGTCAGAAACAATCACGCATTCTAAAAGCTAAAAATAAACCCCGAAAATCGGATCTGACCTGGTGAAAGCCGAGTTCTTTGGTGAGTGGGACACCGAGTTCAGCCATACAAGCCTGCATTCTATCATCAGAACCGTATAATCCAGGGTACCTCTGTATACACTCATCTTGCATCTTCTCAAGAGCCTTTGCCAATGGGTAACTAATTGCAAAACCACCGCCTCCATAAGCCATCCCATATGAGAAATAAATATTCTGCAAATGGGATTCACTCACGCTCCCAATATAATAATATTGATTGTGATCGTATTTATTCAAAACCCTCACTAAATTCTCTGTCACAAAAACAGTGTCATCATCCCCCATTACAAACCATCTCACATCCTCCATTCCCAACCTCAGCGTCTCCGATATAATCCGTGAGATCCGAATCGCCGACCGATGGCCCTGCCGGTTGGTGTACCGGAATTTGGAGGTATCCCCAGAAATCTTCAACTCCGGTAAATTATCGGCTTCGGATTCAGCTGTTTTCACGGGATTATCAAGCCAGACAATCCCCCTCATCTTGTCTTCCTTCCACCATAACTTAATGTAATTTTTCCTCTTACCCCACAACTTAGCGGAGGCACCAATGCCGAAAACTATGTGCTGTAGTCCCGTTTTTTCCTCGACTTGGGGCCGCGCCAAAGAAGCATTATTGTTGTTATGGAAAGTATTTAAGACTACGGAAGAAATGTTGACATTGGAGTGGATGGCCATGTTAGTAAAATCATAATCACAAGGGGGTGAATTATTAAGGAGCTTGAGCGTGTAAATAGCATAAGTAGCAAAGACAAAGAGTAGTATCAAAACCATAAGCTTCGGCAAGGCTCGATTTTGAGGCACCGTCCCCGATGACGGGCTTTTCAGTTGATCCCAGAAATCTCTTGGTGCCCCTTTCATTGTCTTGCTCATAAACTTCCAAAAAAAAAAAAAAAAAAAAAACCCAAAAGCTGAATGAATGTCCACACTGATGAAGATGATAGTTGGTAAGCCAAAATAGGAGATAATGTCGGAACTGGGGGTGAGATAACTAAATGAGGGAATCAATTCATACCTATCCGGGGGGGATATTTATCTATCCCTTTTACAGTTTGTTTTTTGGAAGAAGAGATGTGAATAATAATTTTACTTTCCTGTTAGAAAGAATGCGTTTTTAAGCTAAAGTTGAGATCTGAAATGGAAAATAAGGCGGAGAAAATGGAAGTGAAGGAGGAGGAAGAGGGGCCCGGGAGGGGTGGTTGAGGGCGGTGGCAGGGAAAAAGAGGAAAGTGGGGAAGAGAGCAACCGGGGAAGGAAGGAAAGGAAGGAAGCAGAGAGGAGCATGCAATGGTGCCAGGTTGCAGACTCTCCTGAATAAGGCTGCACGGGGCGCTCTCTCTCCTGCTGCGTAAAATAATCAAACATTACGAGGAGAGTAGGCAGAAAATACAGAATACGTTAGGCATATTTCTCTGTCTACTTCTCTATATTCTAGGAATTCAGTCAATACGTGTTTCCCACCTTTAATTATTTGTTTTCCCAAAATAATAGTTTAATAAACACAAATTATTAATTTAGTTAGTGAAGCTATATATAGAAAATAATAAAATACTAATAAATAAGGATGAAACTTACATTTAAAAGTAAAATTGTAATCTTTAGAATAAAAAATATATGTAGATTAACTAATTTATTATATTTAAAAATAATAATTTATATATTAATATTTTTATTTTAAAGTATAATATTTTATTTGAATTTTTTTTAAGCAGATTTTATATGAATTTTAGCCTGGTGTCATTGTTAATAAATTATTTAATAAATAAAACAGATGTTATTGAATATATTTATAGTTTGAGAAGATTACATATTTTTTCAAATCATAATTAAAATGATATTCAAATTTTTTAAATAAATTATAAAAAATGATTTTGATAAGATATGATAACTTGTATATTTTAATTAATTAAAAATTTACCACAAAAACTAAAGAAATGACATGTAAAAATTAATGAAATAGCATAGTCGATCATAATGGATAATTAAGGGTATGCTTGATAAAACTATGTGGAAGTTTGAAAGTTGAAGGCTAAAGGTTTCAACTTTAATATAATTTTAAGTATCATTTTAATATAAATTTTTTAAATATGTAATTGTTTATTTATATGAAGTTCTAATAATAAGAATATTTTTAGAACTCTTTCCAATAATTCTTACTTTATTAATTTTTATTTTAAATTATATTTATTTAATGATAGAATTTTAGAGTAATTTTATATTGGGAATGGGAATGGAATAATCTTAAAATAATTCTGATCATATTTTTTTAAAGAGTAAAAGTAAAGTCAAACATAATATAATATTATTGTAAGACAATTATATTATTTTAGTGAATATTCTCATAATTTAATACACAAGTCAAAGGTAATTAGATTCATTTCATAATTATTGAATTATCAAATTGTAATTATTTATTGTTAGAAAAATAAATTTAAAAATATAAATAATAATTAAATTTTAATTTACATAAACAATTTTAAATATCTTATGTTGAAAAAAAAATGTGAGAAGCATATTTTGCTGAGTCTGCATAATGCAGAAGACCTCCTCCTTTTCAGGCTTCACAAAAATTAGGTGAAGTTGTAGGTGAAGTTGGATATAAATATAATATTGCTTTTTTAAGAAAAAGAAAAAAGAATACGACAACGTATCAAGCGTATTTTGGGGATTTGAGACTCATTTTAGTGGACAATTATTTTTATTAGGGTGGGAGGTTTATGTCTATGAAGTTTATGTTGAGCCATTGGAGCTGCTACAATGAAGCTTTCTTAGCCTTTATTAAAGTCCAATGTTGTGTTGTAATTGTTGCAACCACATTGTGACAAATCTGTGAATTACTAAGGCAATAATGGACTGAGTTCATGAGGATTGTCTGGACAAAATCTCAGCAAGAAGCCGATGAATAAACTGAAGTGCCAAAATGAGAAGGAAGTGTACTGTTGGCACATCAGATCAAAGGCTACACAGATCAGATCAAGTTACGCGCACATCAGATCAAGTTACGCGCACATCAGATCAAAGGCCACACAGATCAGATCAAGGGAAGTGAAGATCAGATCAAATGCAGTGCGCATCAGATCAAAGGATGCACACATCAGATCACATGCAGCACAAATCAGATCAACGGAAGTAAAGATCAGATCAAATTCTCAAGGGATTGCTCAGCAGCTTAGTTTCACAGAAGCAAGGCAAGTCAGCAACAAAACATATTTGCAGCAGAAGAGAACAACTCAAGGCTGGAGAGCTAGAGCAGACACCTAAGAAGCTGAAGTCAAGGACGGCTAGTGAATCACACCTCAAACGCGCGACTCTAAAAGTCTCCCAAAGATTCAGAAGACGCAGGAGCATCATGTTGAAGTATCTAGCAATCCGGTGAGCGAGCAGAAATACAAAAGAATCAAGAAGTGCCGATCAGAAGAACTGCAGGAGCTACATGGATTGTTCTGAGTTGCTGGACAGAACGTTGTGACATGAAGCTAACATCAGATCAACCGGAGGCTAACATCAGATCAACTGCAAGCTAACATCAGATCAACCGGAGGCTAACATCAGATCAACTGCAAGCTAACATCAGATCAACCGGAGGCTAACATCAGATCAACTGCAAGCTAACATCAGATCAACCGAAGGCTAACATCAGATCAACTGCAAGCTAACATCAGATCAACCGAAGGCTAACATCAGATCAACTGCATGCTAACATCAGATCAACCGAAGCGTGACATCAGATCAAATGCCGGGCACATCAGATCAGCTATAAGTTAAGATCAGATCACTTCTGCTGTTTCAACATATCTAAGACAAGCTACTCGAGAAAGTCTGAAGGAGTACAGTCAACAATATGACATGGCAAGCAAGTTGCAACTTAAAAAGGTTGAAAATGGATTATATGAATCTTGAGCCGCCTTCCGTGTAAGATATGCTGACACACCGCACGTAGGGCACAGTTTTTCTTCTGGGAAAAGAAACGGGCAGATGAGTAGGTGTGGTAGGCACAACAACTGCAGAATGCAGGATAAACCACATTGGGAGGAAAAACCCAAAGAAAGAGAAGGCACGAAAAGAAAGAAAAAGAGAGAGAGAGGAGCAGCAGCCAAGGTGAGTGCTGAACAGAACGAAACCGAGAAAAGGGAGGAGAAAAAGAGTGAGAGCAGAAAAAGATGATATGAGAAACACAAGAGAGAAAGAAACAGTCTGCTGCACAAGGAGAAGCTGAAGCGCTGGAGAGGCAGAAGTCAAGGAGAAGAAGAAGCTGAGGAGGAGCAGAATCGGGAGAACTGACCCTGAGATTGCAGCTTCAGGTGGTAAGCCTAGAACACTATCAAACGTCTTTCATTAAGTGATTTTGAAAGATATTTGTGTAGAAAAGGCAGCACAACAGAGATTTACATGTTATTGTTTTAGTTGATGAACTTGTAGAGGTAGTGAACCTCAATGTGTTGAGCAGTGAGCTCTTGTTTATGTTGCTTATGGTCAGTGAGGCCAGAGCTGAATGATTCTGTGATAGTGAAGATTGACAGGAGTGAATCTGTCCGTGGATGTAGATCATTTGATCGAACCACGTAAAAATCCCCCTTGCACATTTACTGCTTTGAGTGTGTCTTGACTGGTGTGGTATTATCAAACTGTAAGCTTGAACAGGAGTGTCATGGTTGTGTAAGTAAACCCTCCTTGAGTGATTGAATTGATCTGATGTCTTCCTTGGTTGATCTGATGTCTTCCTTGGTTGATCTGATCTGCCAACAGTCCATCTAAGCCAAAACGTGAGTTCAACAATAAGCTCTAACTGAGCTAACATTTGAGAGGGAATCCTTTAGTTGAAAGAAAAATTGATAGAGTGTTGATTCACCCCCCCCTCTCAACACTTGACACGATCCAACAATTGGTATCAGAGCAAGGTTTGCTTTTGTCAAGTGATTGTTGAAACTTAGAACCAGCAGTAGAAATGGAGAATCAAGCAACGACTGTTAAGGGAGTTCCTTATTTCAGTGGCCAAAATTTCCAGTTATGGAAAAAGAGAATGAGTGCTTATCTCTTAGCACAAGGTCTACAAGTACAAAGAGTAGTCTTGCATGGATTTACACCAACCGTAGATGAGGAGAATCCTACAGCTGCAGAAATTAGAAACTTAGAAGCTGATGGAAAGGCAAGGAATGCTCTATATGCAGCTCTGTCAGAAAAAGAGAACTTTAAAGTTATAGACTGTGTTACTGCTCATGAAATATGGATTAAACTGATTAATATTCATGAGGGAGACATCAAGGTTAAGGAGGCAAAATTGCAGGTTCTTAGAAGTAAGTTTGAAGGTCTTAAGATGGGAGAAGGTGAAAACATTGAGGACTTTCTAAACAGAGTTGTTGAATTAGTTAGCTCAATGAGGGGTCTGGGTGAGAGTGTTGGAGATTCCAATATAGTTAAAAAGGTTCTTAGATCCCTACCAGCAAGATATGATTCTAAGGTCTCTGCTATAGAGGAGAGGGACCTAGATAAAGTGACATTAGATGAGCTACAAAGCACCCTTGTAGCATATGAAATGAGGATTTCAACTTCAAAGGAGGAGACTTCAAAGGCAGTCAAGGAGATAGCATTTAAAACAAAACACTCAAGGAAGCTAAAGGAGGAAAGCAGTGAAGATGAAGCAGCAGACAGTGATCTTGAAAGAATGATGGTGCTGATTTCAAGGAGCTTCAGAGGCCAGACTGGAAAGTACAAGGGAAAGTTGCCCTTAAAATGCTTCAATTGTGGCAAAATAGGCCACTTTGCAAGCAAGTGCTTCATGAAGAACAAGAGAACAGAAGATGAGGAAGCTGACAAGCCATCAGACAGGTGGCCTGAGCAGAAAGGAAAGAAGAAGATGAGCTTCAAATCAAGAAAAGGGAAAGCTTACAGAAAACGGAGCTACCTGAGCAAGAAGAAGAATGATAGCTCTGAGGAGGATGAAGAGACTGATGTCTCAGACAGTGAAGATGAGTCTGAAGCTGAAGAGGAGACTCTCATGGTAATGAAATCTTCAACTGTCTCATTAAAGGAGGATGCTGAACTAGAGAACCAATCAGCTGATGATGAAGAAGTGGATCTAGAGGAAGAACTGGAGTTTGCATACAACAAGATAGAGGAGCAGAAGAGATTGCACAAGAAGACAATGAAGACAATGAAGGAGATGGAAAAGGTCATCTTGAGCAGTCAAGAAGAAAACTCAATACTGGAGAATAGAGTAACTGAATTGGAGCAGGAACTGATTCTCATGCAAAATGAAGCTGAGGTTCACAAAAACTGTACAAGAGAAAAGATGGAACTTCAAAAGACATGTGAAACCTTGGTAGAAAAGCTAGATGCCACCACTGCCGAACTAGAGGATGCAACAAGAAAGATAGAAGATCTGCTGTCTCAACAAACTGTGATCAAAGCTAAAGAAATGACTGATGGAACTACTGTAGAATCAAAATTGAAAGGAAAGCTGGAGCTTCAGTCAAGCAAAACTGAGCATGGTGAATACTCAAGGAGCAAAGAAGTGGCTGCAAAAACTGAAGAAGCCACAAGGAAGTTAGATGAGTGCCTCAGCAAGCAGAGATCTCATTCAGAAGGGAAGAAAGGTCTTGGTTATGAAGGAGATCAAAAATTAGAAGGACAACCAGCTGCAACAACCAAGAAGACTGTTACCTTTGTCAAAGAAGGTTCAATTTGTGTTGCTGGTGTAAAGGCAGGAACTAGTTTTGTTGATGCTAAGAAGATGGAAATTTCTAATGGATCAAGAAAGTCTAATGAGCAAAATGAAAGACTGCACGAGCTGAGGGGGAGACAATCTATGTATCAAAGAAGCCTGCTCAAAAGTAGAAGGCTGATTGCTGGAGTATGTTTCACCTGTGGAGAATCAGGTCACTATGCAGCAAATTGCTGGAGGAAGGCATTCTGGAGATTTGGAGGAAGAACAATGCAGTCAAGAGGATGGAATAGAAAAGAGTATTATCATCAAAGAAGCCTAAGTACTTCAAGAAGGATCCCTGAAGCTGAAATCAGAAAAGGCCATATCATACAACCTGGAGAAGTGTATCAGAAATTGAATGTCTGGTGCAGATGCAGATTGCCAAATAAGAGAAGCAAGTGGTTTGAAGGAGTGAATAGCAGGAGAGCCCAGCCACTGCAACAAGCTACAAATAGAAGAAACTTTGCAGCAGAAACAAGAAGAAACCAAGCAGATTACACAAGAAGAAATCAGTCTCTAATGCAGCCACTTAATCTGAGAAACAGATTTCAAATTTTTGAAGGGTTAGAAGAGAATGATCACTGGAGCTGCAGCAGGAGCAATCAAAGATTGAATGAACAGCAAGGCATACCAGCAGCAAGAAAAATTTGGAGGAAGAAGCACAGATTTGAAGAAGCTTGCATTGCTGAAGTTGCACTTAAAACAAAAGCTAAGGAAGCCCAATGGATCATTGACAGTGGGTGCACAAGCCATATGACTGGAGACAAAACTCTACTGAGAAACACAAAAGAAGTTGAAAGAGGGTTTGTCAAGTTTGCAGATAAGAGTGGGTTAAAGATCAAGGCTGTTGGAGAAGCCACCATTGGATCAGAAAAGTTCAAATCTAAGGAGGTGCTGTTTGTAGAAGGGCTGAAGTACAACTTGCTGAGTGTAAGACAACTGTGTGACAATGGTTTCAAAGTAGATTTCTCAAAAAATGGCTGTTTCATCAAAGACTGCAAGACTGGAGAAATCATGGCCAAAGGAATAAGAGACAACAAGGATTTATATCTCATAGATGTGAAGGAAAAGTTGTGCATGCTAAGCAAAATGGATGAAAATACGCTTTGGCATTGCAGGCTTGGACATTTAAATCAAAAGAGCATGAGAAGCCTGGTGAAGTGCAATGCAGTGTTAAACCTCCCTGTACTAAAGAGGGACAACAGCACTTGTGACTCATGCCAAAAAGGGAAATTTGCAAAGCTTTCTCACAAGTCCAAGGAGCATAGAACCTCTAAGCCATTGGAGCTAGTTCACACTGATGTATGTGGACCAATGAAAAGAAAAGGTACAGGTAAAGAGATGTATTTCATTCTTTTTGTGGATGACTTCACTAGGATGATGTGCATCATGCACATGAAGCAAAAGAGTGAAGCCTTCAACTGTTTCAAAAGATTTCAAAAACTGGCAGAAAACCAGCATGGAAGGAAGATCAAAGTTTTGAGATCAGATAATGGAGGAGAGTTTACCTCGCAGGAATTTGAAGAATACTTGGAGGAAATGGGAATCAAACATCAAGTCTCAAGTCCTCACACTCCCCAGCAAAATGGAGTTGTAGAGAGGAAAAATAGAAGTGTGATTGAGATGGCAAGAACTATGCTGTTGGAGCACAATACTCCAAAGCACTTCTGGAAGGAAGCCACAATGGCAGCTGTGCATGTACAAAATAGAACCATGTTGAGGCCAAACACTGAAAAGACACCATATGAACTTTGGTATGGTCACAAGCCAAATGTGAAGTATTTTAGAGTTTTTGGCAGCAAATGCTTCATCAAGAACAAGGAGCAAAGCCTTGGAAAATTTGAAGAGAGGGCTGATGAGGGCATTTTCCTTGGTTACTCAAATAAGAGCAAGGCTTACAAGGTTTATAACAAGAGGCTGGATAAGATTATGGAAAGCTATGATGTGAAAGTGGTTGAGGAAGTCAAGATGAAAGCCACTGATCCTGAAAATTTTCTGGATCACTTAGATGACTTAGAGAGCCAAGATGAGGCAGACCTGGAGCTGAAATCAGCTACTGAGGAGACTGATGCAGAAGGATCAGAGACAGAAGTTACAGAAGGCCAGGAAAAAGCAAAAAGAAAGTACAACAAGAGAATTGACAAGATGCCTATCATTGGAGACCCCAAAGCTCCAGTAAGAACAAGAAGGCAACTGAAAAGTATGGTTGCAACTGCCCTACTGTCTCAAGTTGAGCCAAGGTCAATAGAGGAAGCCCTGGAGGACCAGTCATGGCTGCAAGCCATGAATGAAGAGCTGGACCAAATTGAGAAAAACCAAACTTGGGAGCTCGTGGATAGGCCAGCAAACAAGAATGTGATAGGCACAAAATGGGTGTTCAGGAACAAGTTGAATGAGGAAGGAAAGGTTGTAAAGAATAAGGCAAGGCTTGTGTGCAAAGGATACTCTCAAATTGAAGGAGTAGATGTGGATGAAACCTTTGCCCCAGTAGCAAGGCTTGAAGCCATAAGAATGTTTTTGGCAGTGGCTTCAGCAAGGAGTTACAAGGTCTTCCAAATGGATGTTAAATCTGCCTTCTTGAATGGAAATCTGGAGGAAGAAGTGTACATTGAGCAACCAGATGGTTTTCTAGTTTGTGAAGATGAAAACAAGGTGTGCAGGCTCAAAAAGGCACTGTATGGATTAAAACAAGCCCCAAGAGCATGGTACTCAAGGCTGGACAGCTACCTGAAGAATCTGAATTTCAGAAAAAGTTGCATAAATAGCAATTTATATGTTCTTGATGGAAAGGGTGGACAGTTAATAGCCATAGTCTATGTTGATGACATAATATTTGGAGGAGATAAGGAGCAGCTGTGCCATGAATTTGCTAGAAAGATGCAAGAAGAGTTTGAAATGTCCATGATAGGAGAGCTCTCATTTTTCCTTGGACTGCAGATTCATCAAAAAGCAACTGGAATTTTTATCTCTCAAACCAAGTATACCAAAGAAGTGCTGAAGAAATTTGGTATGACTGATGCTAAGCCAATGTCTACACCCATGGCAACTAACTGCAAGCTGAGCAAGGATGAAAAAGGAGCTGAAGCTGATCAAAGTCTATACAGAAGCATGATAGGAAGCTTATTGTACTTAACAGCAACAAGGCCTGATATTACCTTTGCTGTCTGCCAAGCTGCTAGATACCAGGCAAATCCAAAGAGTTCTCATATGATTGCACTAAAGAGGGTGCTAAGATATTTGCAAGGGACAGTAGATTATGGTCTGTGGTATGCAAGGAAAGGAAGCTTGGGATTAAGAAGCTTCACTGATGCTGATTGGGCAGGAAATGTTGATGACAGGAGATCCACTTCAGGAGGAGTATTCTTTCTTGGAAATAGATGTGTGAGCTGGTTAAGCAAGAAGCAAGAAAGTATAGCCTTAAGCACTGCTGAAGCTGAGTACATAGCAGCAACCAAGGCATGCACTCAAGCTATATGGATGAGATCTGAACTGCAAAATCTTAAAGAAGAAATTCTCTTGCCACTGATAATTCTTTGTGACAACAAAAGTGCCATTGATTTGTCAAAGAATTCAGTCCAGCACTCGAGAGCCAAACATATAGAAATCAAGTATCACTTCATAAAGGACAAGGTTGAGAAAGGAGAAATTATGCTAGAGTATGTTCCCACAGCTAAACAAATAGCTGATGTAATGACAAAGCCTCTTCCAGCCGAGGTGTTTGAAACTTTGAGGATGCAAATGGGAGTGCAGTCCTCCTTCTCATGCTGAATCAGTTGAGCATCCCCAAATCCCTTTGAAATTGGTTGTCAAAGGGGGAGAGATAGCCGCAGCAGGCCGGCCAGACGCAGCAGTATTGTCCTTGGGAGAGAAGGACGTTGGAAAAGCTCTATGCAGGGGGAGCTTACTATGTAGAAGAATAAGGTTCAGGGGGAGCTGGTTCAGGGGGAATAAGGTTCAGGGGGAGCTTAGCACTGAGTTGACTGATTGGCTGCAAATGTGGTTGCCAACAATTCCAAAGGGGGAGATTGTTGAGCCATTGGAGCTGCTACAATGAAGCTTTCTTAGCCTTTATTAAAGTCCAATGTTGTGTTGTAATTGTTGCAACCACATTGTGACAAATCTGTGAATTACTAAGGCAATAATGGACTGAGTTCATGAGGATTGTCTGGACAAAATCTCAGCAAGAAGCCGATGAATAAACTGAAGTGCCAAAATGAGAAGGAAGTGTACTGTTGGCACATCAGATCAAAGGCTACACAGATCAGATCAAGTTACGCGCACATCAGATCAAGTTACGCGCACATCAGATCAAAGGCCACACAGATCAGATCAAGGGAAGTGAAGATCAGATCAAATGCAGTGCGCATCAGATCAAAGGATGCACACATCAGATCACATGCAGCACAAATCAGATCAACGGAAGTAAAGATCAGATCAAATTCTCAAGGGATTGCTCAGCAGCTTAGTTTCACAGAAGCAAGGCAAGTCAGCAACAAAACATATTTGCAGCAGAAGAGAACAACTCAAGGCTGGAGAGCTAGAGCAGACACCTAAGAAGCTGAAGTCAAGGACGGCTAGTGAATCACACCTCAAACGCGCGACTCTAAAAGTCTCCCAAAGATTCAGAAGACGCAGGAGCATCATGTTGAAGTATCTAGCAATCCGGTGAGCGAGCAGAAATACAAAAGAATCAAGAAGTGCCGATCAGAAGAACTGCAGGAGCTACATGGATTGTTCTGAGTTGCTGGACAGAACGTTGTGACATGAAGCTAACATCAGATCAACCGGAGGCTAACATCAGATCAACTGCAAGCTAACATCAGATCAACCGGAGGCTAACATCAGATCAACTGCAAGCTAACATCAGATCAACCGGAGGCTAACATCAGATCAACTGCAAGCTAACATCAGATCAACCGAAGGCTAACATCAGATCAACTGCAAGCTAACATCAGATCAACCGAAGGCTAACATCAGATCAACTGCATGCTAACATCAGATCAACCGAAGCGTGACATCAGATCAAATGCCGGGCACATCAGATCAGCTATAAGTTAAGATCAGATCACTTCTGCTGTTTCAACATATCTAAGACAAGCTACTCGAGAAAGTCTGAAGGAGTACAGTCAACAATATGACATGGCAAGCAAGTTGCAACTTAAAAAGGTTGAAAATGGATTATATGAATCTTGAGCCGCCTTCCGTGTAAGATATGCTGACACACCGCACGTAGGGCACAGTTTTTCTTCTGGGAAAAGAAACGGGCAGATGAGTAGGTGTGGTAGGCACAACAACTGCAGAATGCAGGATAAACCACATTGGGAGGAAAAACCCAAAGAAAGAGAAGGCACGAAAAGAAAGAAAAAGAGAGAGAGAGGAGCAGCAGCCAAGGTGAGTGCTGAACAGAACGAAACCGAGAAAAGGGAGGAGAAAAAGAGTGAGAGCAGAAAAAGATGATATGAGAAACACAAGAGAGAAAGAAACAGTCTGCTGCACAAGGAGAAGCTGAAGCGCTGGAGAGGCAGAAGTCAAGGAGAAGAAGAAGCTGAGGAGGAGCAGAATCGGGAGAACTGACCCTGAGATTGCAGCTTCAGGTGGTAAGCCTAGAACACTATCAAACGTCTTTCATTAAGTGATTTTGAAAGATATTTGTGTAGAAAAGGCAGCACAACAGAGATTTACATGTTATTGTTTTAGTTGATGAACTTGTAGAGGTAGTGAACCTCAATGTGTTGAGCAGTGAGCTCTTGTTTATGTTGCTTATGGTCAGTGAGGCCAGAGCTGAATGATTCTGTGATAGTGAAGATTGACAGGAGTGAATCTGTCCGTGGATGTAGATCATTTGATCGAACCACGTAAAAATCCCCCTTG
Organism: Knoxia roxburghii; assembly: GCA_030378225.1. NCBI lineage: Eukaryota > Viridiplantae > Streptophyta > Magnoliopsida > Gentianales > Rubiaceae > Knoxia > Knoxia roxburghii. Next base: position 6,114,736 of record CM059423.1, read on the forward strand.
CACATTTACTGCTTTGAGTGTGTCTTGACTGGTGTGGTATTATCAAACTGTAAGCTTGAACAGGAGTGTCATGGTTGTGTAAGTAAACCCTCCTTGAGTGATTGAATTGATCTGATGTCTTCCTTGGTTGATCTGATGTCTTCCTTGGTTGATCTGATCTGCCAACAGTCCATCTAAGCCAAAACGTGAGTTCAACAATAAGCTCTAACTGAGCTAACATTTGAGAGGGAATCCTTTAGTTGAAAGAAAAATTGATAGAGTGTTGATTCACCCCCCCCTCTCAACACTTGACACGATCCAACAGTTTATTAGTAGTATTAGTTAACTAGACGGCATCGTTTGGGTAATTATGTGAATTGCAATAGTTTGCTATAAGTAGTAGAATTGGAATTATGGTAAAATATGTGTGTGAATTGTTATATCCCAATTCTCATACAATAATGACATTTTGTTCTTAGTCTCTAAAAGAATTGTAAATTTGAGGGCGATGATTGATATTAAAAGAAAAAAAAAGGATTGATTTGACAATACTAGAAAGATTAATCAATGTAAATTTTGTTACATAAAAAGTTAAAAATAGACCGAATAAACATAATAAACATAATAATAATAATAATAATAATAATAATAATAATAATAATAATAATAACAATAATCATGGTCAACTTGTCAAAGAGTCTAAGGTTCTGTTTGATAAAACTTAATTTGAGATCTGAAGTCTGAAGTTTGAATCTATTAAGTTAGCTCTGTTTGATAAAATTAGAAAATATGTCTGAATCTGAAGTTTGAAATCTGAATTATGAAGTATGAATTATAAAATAAGTTTATAAAATTTTAAATTTTAAATTAAATTACCTTATTTTTTTAAAAAATATTATAAACATATTTTTTTAATATATATAACGTAATTTTTAAGATGTGTATTACATAATACTGTGAAATTCTTCTAATAAAAATATTTTAAAATATTTTAATAATAAATTAGAATGTTATTATTATTTTAAAACTAAAATATTAATTAAATAAATATCACACATTAATTAAAATTATAAAAAAATAAAAATTCATGTCATAAATATAATTTTTATTTATTTAAATGATAAAATATTTTTTTTAAAAAATAATAAATAAAAATTATTTAAAGAAAAAACTAAAAAGAATAATAAATATTGAAAATAAGAAAAAATTTACAACCAATTCAGTTCAACAATAAGTGATTCACCAATCACTTATTTTTAGGCTAACAATTGTACTTGCAATTCAGACTCACTTAATCTCTTAAAACTTTGAATTATAGTTATCAAACACACTTAATTATTAAGTACTTAATTAAAAAAGTTCTTAATTCATTAAGTCATAAACAAGTTGAGTTATCAAACGCTCTTAATTAATTAAATACTTAATCTATCCGTTTGATAAAACTTAATTTGCGGTCTGAAGTCTGAAATCTGAATTCTGAAGTCTGAATCCATTAAATTAGCTTTGTTTGATAAAATTAGAAAATATGTCTGAATCTGAAGTCTGAAATCTGAAGTCTGAATCTGAAGTCTGAATTATGAAGTCTGAATTACAAAAATAAGTTTATAATATTTTAAATTTTAAATTAAATCACCTTATTTTAAAAAAAAAATGTTAGAAACATATTTTTTTAATATATAACATAATTTTTAAGATGTGTAATTTTTTACATAATACTGTAAAATTTTACTAATAAAAATATTTTTAAAAAATTTAATAATAAATTAGAATGTTATTATTATTTTAAAACTAAAATATTAATTAAATAAATATCACAGATTAATTAAAATTATAAAAAAATAAAAATTCATGTCATAAATATATTTTTTATTATTTAAATGATAAAATATTTTTTAAAAAAAATATTTAATAAATACAAATTATTTAAAGAAAAAACTAAAAAGAATAATAAATATTGAAAATAATAAAAAATTTACAACCAATTCAGTTCAGTAATAAGTGATTCGCCAATCACTTATTTTTAGGCTAACAATTATACTTGCAATTCAGACTCACTTAATCTCTTAAGACTTTAAATTATAGTTATCAAATGCACTTAATTATTAAGTACTTAATTAAAAAAGTTCTTAATTCATTAAGTCAGAAACAAGTTGAGTTATCAAACACTCTTAATCAATTAAGTACTTAATCTATTTAAAATAAGTACTGAATTAGTTTATCAAACATAGCCTAAGTTATCAAACATACCCTAAGCTATAAATTTGTCGGTTCCCGCAAAATGATCCTTTCTTCCTTTTTAGAGATTCCCCAATTATGTATTCCCCAAAAAGCTACTATTTTCAAAAGATATTCCCTTTAATTTTTTTTTGAAATAATATTCCCTTTAATTATTAAATATAACTACTTTTATAAATTAAAGAAGTAAAATAATAAATAAGAAAGAAAAAATAATTAATTAACTGAAAGTAATTTTTTTATCCAATTTTTTTTATGATTTAGTAATCTTTCTGTTTAACAAATATTTTTTTTGTGAAAATGAAAAAATATTAAAATATAATTCTAATTTTAACACGCGAATAGTATTTTTATAATTTTTATATTTTTCATAAGATATTAAAGTTATCACACAAATTAAAAACCAACCATTATTTTATTTAAAAGACAATATTTCATATACTTTTATTTTTATACAAATTTATCCCAAAAAATTTTTCCCTTTCTATTACATTAAAACTCTATCATCAAATAAGAATAATTTATAAATAAAAAGTAAAAAATTAAATTAAAAATATAAAATAACTTATAAAAGAAATTTACTCACATTTTAAAATATTTTATATAAAAAATTGAATGGATAATTTCCTTGAGAAACTCAAAGGTTCAGGTTTTTTTTTTTAAAGAAATCTATACGAGTTGTAATAATAAATGTAAAACACGAGTATTTTCAGTGCACACTCCCCGTCTTCAATGAAGAGCTTATATATTCTGACAGTTATTAATAAATTTTCAATTATCTTCTTTAATAATCATTTTAATTATATACTCAATTAATTATGCATCATTTAAGTGATTAACGTTAAAAAAAGAGCATAGCCTAAATTTCGTGGCAAATTATATCCTACTCCTAGGAGTAGTACTCTTAGGAGTATATTATAATTTGTCAATAATCAGGGACTTAAGTAGAAAATAGTTGGGGTATAAATATTCCCATGTGTCAAGCCCTAATCCATTTCCTTCCTTCTCATTCCTCTCTCCCCGTCAGACCAAAACCCTTCCCCCCGTCGGCTTCCATCGGCCGCCAACCGTTTCTGCCTTTTCCGGTCTCGTCTCGGCCGCTGAACCCATGAAAAGACTCATCTTTCTCCCGAGAACAAAACCCGATCGATATCCTTCCCGCTCTTAGCCGTTTCCCTCTCGCCCTGATGCCCCGGGTCCCGCCACTAAGTCGTCGCCGGTTCCACACTGTCCGACGGTGTTCTAGGTGGGTTCTTACCACCGAAAATGCTTGTCATGCTCTCGAGAACACAACCCTCAGGTTAGTTTGTGATTTTGATAGTGGGATTGTAATGGGTTTTAACCCATAGCTTCGCCGCTGTGTCTCCGCCGCTCGCCAGTGTTGCCTCCAGTCATTTCGAGCAGCATGTACCCCGACTAGGTTTCTCTACTTCGGATCTGCAAGACCGAGCTTCAGATCCTTCATTTTCCTCTCGCCGGAACTTAGCAATAGGTTAGTTGACTTATGTAAACTGGAAATGATAGCTTATGTAAACTCGAATGTGTACTTATGTAAACTCGAATGTGTACTTATGTAAACTATTTATGTAAACTGAGGGTTCTGAACTCGCTATGTAAACTGAGGGTTCTGAACTACTTATGTAAACTGAGGGTTCTGAACTACTTATGTAAATTGAGGGTTCTGATCTCGTTATGTAAACTGAGGGTTCTGATCTCGTTATGTAAATTGAGGGTTCTGAACTACTTATGTAAACTGAGGGTTCTGAACTACTTGTGTAAACTGATGGTTCTGAACTACTTATGTAAACTGAGGGTGCTGAACTACTTATGTAAACTGAGGGTTCTGAACTCTTTATGTAAACTGAAGGTTCTGAACTACTTATGTAAACTGAGGGTTCTGATCTCGTTATGTAAACTGAGGGTTCTGAACTATTTATGTAAACTGAGGGTTCTGAACTACTTATGTAAATTGAGGGTTCTGAACTACTTATGTAAACTGAGGGTTCTGAACTACTTATGTAAACTAAGGGTGCTGAACTACTTATGTAAACTGAAGGTTCTGAACTATTTATGTAAACTGAGGGTTCTGAACTACTTATGTAAACTGAGGGTTCTGAACTACTTATGTAAACTGAGGGTGCTGAACTACTTATGTAAACTGAGGGTTTTGAACTACTTATGTAAACTGAGGGTGCTGAACTACTTATGTAAAATGAGGGTTCAGACATGGTGCTAGTTGAAGTGGGCCTCATTTTTTGTTTGTTTTTTTTTTTTTTTTTCTAGGAGTACTACTCCTAGGAGTAGGATATACGAACTAAAATTTCGTTCTTTCAATGAAAGGAGCCGATAATTTAGAAGTACTCAAATTGGAACTCGAGATCATGGTCAAATATATTGTATAACTAAAAGTAATATGTGCTATTAGTAGTATTGGTCCAATAGAAATAACTCATTTAATATATTAGTGTTCTTGAATTTGCTTTGTTTCTCCTCATAACTAATGATGTCCTACTATTTGTCAAAAATATACATTACATTGTCCTCCTAGTTATACTACATAAAAATTGATTTCATCCCTAAAAGATCTTCAAAACATAAATATATATTTGGATTCAATTCGTATATGGTAGTACTAGACTAAATTACAAAATAGTCTATTCACAAATGACAATATTATATTGATTAGAGGGGAAAAATAATGACAATTCAAGGGACTTCAATACTAAAATGATTATAAATTGTCAATATAATCATGTCATTTATGTTTTGGAATTGGTAATAGATCGTGGTCTCTTGCATCGCACGGACACCCATAATAACAATCAAATTATTTATCACACTAATAATAATTTAAATATTATTTTTATTTATTTAAATGTATAACATTTTATATAAATGTTAAATAAGTGTCATTATTTTACAAATAATTTGTATATAATTTTTAGTAAATGATTATATTAATAATTTATTTGTCAGTATTATTATTATAGAATCTGTTCTATAATGAAGATAATGTTAATGATTTTTTAATTCAAATAGGTAATATAAAAATTAATTCTTAATAATTATTATAAATATATGTTTAAAATTTTCACTTATTTTATTTTATGTATAATTGTTGTTCTAATATTATTATTTATTAAATTATATATATCAAAATTGATAAATATATATTAAGTTATTAAATTTAAAAGTTAAAATTAGAATTCGTGCATGATTATAAGTGGTGCACTGTAATTATATTAATTAAAAATTAGTATAAATAATAGTTAGAAATTAAAATGATATAATGGTTATTAATATATTATCATTATAGTGTTAAATTGTTAATTGAGTGATTTACACTTATATATTTTTTTAATTGATTGTTTGAATAAAATAATATGATGAATAGAAAATAAATAAAATCAAAGATAATTATATTAAATAATTATATATTATATATATTTTTATGTGAAATATATAAAGATATGTATAAAAAGAGAAAAATATAATTTTTAAATTACGATAAACATAATCAATAAATAATATTTTAAATTTTGAAATGAGATTAATGATAATTTTAGTGATTGATAAGTAAAATTTAAATTGATTGATTGATTAAAAGTGTGATTTTTTATCTTATAGATAAATACATTACATTAGATTTGTTTAAAATTATAATAAATGAAAATTTTGAATTATTTTTTATTTTTTTGAGAAAATGCGAAATTTGATTTTTTTTTTTTTTTAGATATGTGAAATTTGAATTAGATATATATTATGTTTATTTGTTTATAATATGAATCACATTATATCGAATTAATGATACTCTGGGATAAGACATTAGATGATAATGATTATTTTTGTTTAATTTTATAATAAATGCGATATTTTAATTGGATATATATTATGCTTATTTGTTAATAATCATAATTATTTAAAAAACATAATAATGATGTTGTCATCAAGAAATTAATGAATTTTAAATTATTAGTTTCTTACATTACAATGTTAATTCTAAAATTAAATTATGTTTAAAATAAATAAAAATAACAATATATGAATGTATTATTAATATTTAAAGAGTTATAAATTTGTAGTTATTGGAGTATAGATGAAGAATATATTGAGATCTCGTTGGGAGGTTGAAAAAATGAATATATAAGTATTTTCAATTTGAATATGGAGAAGATAATATATGATCAATTCAAATTATTAATGTGAAAGTAAAAATTAACCAAAAAATATATTTTTTTCTCTCATTAATAATAATATTGTTACAAACTCCAAATGCATTAAAATATTTAAAATGAAGAATTTTATAGTTATTTGGTTATAAAAAATTAAATAATATTTGTACTAATTTCTTCCACATAAGACAATGGTAGGTGACAATGCTAAATTTAATTAAGGAAAATCGTATATGCGCAATTAGTGAGAATTAATTATTAACATGAATAATTAAAAAATTATTAACATAACTATATTATTGAAAAATTAATTTAAAAATAATAAAAAAATAATTTGCTCCAAGGAAATAAAAAAATTATTATTACAATTAATACAAATTTTAAGAGATAATGGAAAAGAGTTGAAGAAATATCAAAATTGAAATTGATGAGAAAAATTACGGAGATGAAGAATGGGAGAGATTTGTCGGTTATTTGTGGCACTCATGAAGATTTTTTTAAAAAAAACACAAAATAACATGATAATGAGTTTGTATCATGATTAAACAAATAATAATTGAATTATGATAAAAAACAATAGTAAAAATTTATTGAGCCACCGAAAAAATGCAGAAAAAATTTTATTATTATTACAAATAATTAAAATTTTAAGAGATAATGGAAAAATGGTTGGATAAAGATGAAAATTGGAATTGGTGGGAAGAGTTAGGGAGATGAAGAATGAGAGATATTTGTTGATTTCTTGTGTACATCATAAATATTTTGAGAAAAAAAATAAACACACACGAAAAAAAAAACATGGTAATGAGTTTTTATCATAACTAAAAATATAATAAAGATATAAAATAAAATAATTAAACTATAATAAAAATAAAGTAGTGAAAAAATATTGAGCGACCAAAAAAAAATATTATAACTGATAAGAATTTTAAGAGATAATGAAAAAAGAGTTGAAGAAATATCACAATTGAAATTATGTGAGAGATGTAGGGAGATGAATGATGAAAGAAAATTCTAATTTTTTGTGCAAGCCATGAAAATCCCTGAAAAAAACATAAAAATATATTAATAATTATTTATCATGATAATATATAATCATATATAATGAAGATATAAGTAAAAGAATGAAAGAAAATAAATACACATTGAAGATTTTGGATGATTATGTTAAATTGTTTATCTTTCAGAGATAAAATAATAAATAATATTACTTTTGAGGAAGATGGAGGGAGATGAAGTTATGAATATTTTGGTTGAAAATTTTGACTCTGTGTGGTGTGATTTGGTGTTGTGAGAATGAATGATTTATTTTATAATAAGAGTTTAAGAAAAAGATAGGATTATATTTTATAAATTGAATTGATGATAATTGATTATTAGTTACTAATAGTAATAATAATTGATAAGTTAAATTTAGTTGATTGATAGATTGAGAAGGGAACGTGAATGGAAAAAGAATTTTTTATAAAAATATTTGACATGTCAGTAAATTTATGCCACGTATTCAGGTATGAAGGCTGTTGTTAAAAGAGGTATATGAAGAGTGAATAATAATTAACACTTAAAACTAAACACGCATTCCGAACTAAATACGCACTCTGGACTAAACGTATTTGTCTAAGGGTCTGTCCAAACAGAATTTCCATCTGTCTCGTTCTTTTACATTAAAAAAAAAAGTTTTAAGGTAAAATATTTCAACAGACAATGCTAATAGAAATTGTTGATATTAAGTAATTTGCATACATGGTATTAAATAGTGAGCACTTCCTTCTATTGGAGGAGCCAAGGACATTTGAGAAATGCATTTATTTATTAGTTTGAATAAAAAAATTTCTATGATGATAGTTAGGTTGCTTAAAATGATAGTTACGTTAATTTTTAAATTTAAGATAAATAAAATAAAATAATAATCAAACCCTTTGCGACGGTAAAAAACAATTCGAATCCCAACCGAAAGTTTGGTATGATTCTAAATATGATCTCAATTAAATTTCAATTCAAAATTTAAATCGTTCAAATTTTGATTATTTTTAGAAAATAACAAAAATTTACAATTACTTCCTATGTTAATGTAAAATTAAAGCAACGCAAAAGAGTAGTTGTAAAGATAGCGATAATGGTTTATATGTGTAATGCACTTCCGATCCTCCCTATTCCAAAGTATAACGATGTCGTTTCTATCTTTTATAAGTACCTCCCAGCCTATCCGCTGCCTCTTGGCTTCCAGCCAAGCCAAGAATATTTTTTTATTTTCCCAACCTCCTCTTCCGATTTCTTCTTAACTTTTCTCTCCTCCGTCCGTTTCTTCTCCACCACCTGAGCCAAGTCCTACCGCCCCTTTCCTCCACCTAAGTTAATCTTTTTCCAAATCATCTTTATCTCCATTATCTCCTTCCCTGCAGCAGTTCGATTCAAATTTAAGAACCTGATTACATGAAATTGAGCTGAGAATTTTCCTGTTCTAGAAAAGTTTCAAACGAAACTGGCGAGATAACCGACCAAATTCGAGCTCTAAAGCCTTCTTGAGAGGTAATTTCTCCTTCCATCCTTCAGGCTGGAATTTAGACATTGTTGGTTTGTAAACTTTGTTTTCTTGAATATTTTGTAGTTTCAACAGATGTTGAATGTATGACCCCATAGAGGATTGTTAATTTTCTCATTGGTAGTACCCTATTGAGGATTTTCGGGAAAGAGAAGATTAGAAACATGAATTAGAATGAGAATTTTCGAACGTTAAAGTTTGAGCACAAATGTATGAATAGCCTTCTCATGTTGAAAAAATGAAATCTTGGTAGTATTAGAGGGTACTCAGAATCTCCAGCAGGGGCTGCACCTTTACTGAGTTTTATTAGCAACTATAATTGAGAAAAAACACCACTGTTATCATACGGGACGCTTTCCCGTTTTCTTGTTTTGGAGAAGACTACAGAGACCCGCCAAAAAATAAACCATGAATGAAGAGATTCGCCGCCACCGCCGCCGCCGCCGTCACCTCCATCAAAGCCCTTGTCCACCAAAGCCTCCATTCTCAGGCCCTCAAAGCGTCAATCTCACTCCCCACTCAAAACCTCACTGTAACAGACGCCCTTTATTCTCTCTTCATTAAATCCGGATTTTCACTGGACCCTTTCCTTTCCGCCTCCCTCATCTCCCATTCCTCTCTAGCCCTCCCCGCTGCCTCTGCATTCTTTTCACGCGCCATAAACTTCCTTAATGATACCCTACACCCCGATGTCGTGGTATTCAACTCTATCATTTCTGGGTTGGGTCGGTTTGGCCAATTTGAGTATAAATTTATCGTCTTTAATCATTTAAGGGAACTGGGTTTGAAGCCTGATGTCTATACTTTGAGTTCTCTGATTAAGGGATGTGATGACATTATGCATAATGAGATGGGTCATGGAGTTGCAATCAAACTGGGCCTAGTTAAAAATGTGTTCTTGGTTAGTGGACTTGTGGAGAATTATTCGAAGGCTGGGATTTTGAGGAGTGCAGAGAGATGTTTTGAGGAAAACTGGAGTTCGGATTCAGTGGTTTGGACTTCTATGATCAATGGTTATGTTTGGAATAATAAGCTGGATGAGGCTAAGGATGCCTTTTGGGAAATGAGGGAGTTGGGTTTGGAGTTGAATGAGTTTACTTTGAATATTTTTGTTGGTGGAGTTGGTGAGGTGAAAGAAGGCCGACAAATTCATGGGTTTAGTCTAAAGATGGGCTTTTTAAATGGGTATTCAATTTGTTTGAACAATGCAATTATGAGTATGTATGGCAGACTTGGGTGTAGAGTTGATGCAATTAAAATGTTTGATGAAAATCCTGACCCAGATATAGTTTCTTGGGGAGGGAGGATTGGAGTAGCTTGTGATGGTGTGGATGCTATGGAAGTGTTTCAGTTCTGTATTTCAAGAAACTTGGAAGTGAATGAATTTACAATAATTAATCTGTTGTCAAAAGTTTGAAGGAACAAAAATGCTAAAGCTAGGAGAACAGGTTCATCTTTATTGTTACAAGAATGGTTATTTATCTGTGGTCTCCATTTCAAATACCTTAATTTCAATGTATGGGAATGTTTGTGATGTGGGAGGAGCTGGACGTGTGTTTGGCGAGATAATTATTCAAAATTCTGTTTCTTGGAATGCGTTGATTACTGCTTATGCAGATAATGGATTCACTGATACAGTGACTTCTGTGTTCTCTCAGATGCGTAAACTTGGTTTAGAGCCTAGTGAATACACCTTCGCAAGCATACTTGATACTGTCTCCAGCTCAAACTCTCTGGCATTGGCAATGCAAGTCCATTCCCTTCTAATCAAATGGGGATTGATATCAGATAAATCCATGTTGTCTTGTCTATTGATTGCGTATGGCAACTGCAGGGGAATTGAATTCTCCGAGAGGGTATTTGATGAGATTGAGAACGTGGAGGTTAAACATTTGCATGCTATGTTTTCTGCATTGGGGCATGCTGGTAAACATGACAATATTCTTCAGTTGTTCCAGGCAACATGGAGCTCATCCTTGGAAATTGATATTTTAACAGTGAGCATAGTTCTCAAAGCTTGTGGAGTTCTGACTGAATTGGAACATGGTAGAGTTATTCATTCTTTGGCTCTTAAATGCGGTATTCATGTGGATTACTTTGTAGAAAGTGCTATCATTGATGTCTACAGCAAGTGTGGAAGCTTAGTTGACGCAGAGATGACTGTTAGGTCTGCAGGTAGAAATAATTTGGCTGCTTGGAATGCAATGATGATGGGCTATGCACAATGTGGTTTCTATCATGAAGTTTTTGATCTTTTCAGTATGATGTGTGAGGCTTTTCTTGTACCTGATGAGATTACTCATCTGGCAGTTCTTAGTTCGTGTTGCCATGCAGGTTTAGTTAATGAAGCGCGTTATCATTTGAATTCTATGTTTGAGCTTCACAAAGTGATGCCACAGCTAGAGCACTATGCCTGGGTGATTCATTTACTCGGTCGAGTGGGACTTCTGGAAGATGCAATGACCACCATTGATCATATGCCTATTCAACCCGATGCTCAGATATGGCAGATTCTTTTGTCAGCTTGCAATATCCACAATAATATTGATCTAGGAAAAGTTGCAGCAAGAAAACTCCTAGAGCTGCAGCCTGAGAATGACTCTGCATTTGTTCTTCTCTCAAATCTCTATGCTTCAGCAGACAAATGGAATACAGCTAGAGATTTAAGGTCAGAAATGAAAGAAAAAGTGGTTTCTAAAGAACCGGGCTACAGTTGGATTCAAGTTGTATAATTTCATTTGTTGCTGATTTCCGGCTGAAGATGGGGATTTGAAAAATGTGGATGCCTGGTGATGCTTGGAGGTCTAGTTTGATGGTTGCTTGATGCTTCTCTCAGAGAAACAGGGTGAGTTTTTCCTTGCTCGTTATCATACACATACATATTGCTTTAGGTTACATACTGTAGCTCTTTCAATGAGATTAAACATGATGCAAATATGTTTCTTAATTTTGATGACCATAAATAGTGCTTTTGGGGTGCAACAGATTGGTAGAGTTGCATTTGATTATGCACAAACGACTGAGTACATGTTGAATTCTTGCATTACCCAAAGCCAAGTATGAACTAGTATAAGTTTGTGCTGTGTTGTCAATTAAAGAAGTCATTCCTTTATATTCTTCCAATGCAATCACGGAAGATTTTTGAGACAACTGAATTCTTGACAAAATCTTTCTAATAGAAACAGCAATTACTAGAAGAGAAAAACTAGGAGGTAGTCGTAATCACAAAACAAGAGTCACAAAAATCCCCTCATCTCATGGCTTTCTCATCCCTTGGTTTAATTTTCCGTCAGAATGATGATGATGGTGCACCGAGGCCCTTGACAGCATTGTGGCAATGGAATGCAAAGCATTTGCTGCTATTCTTAATTTGATCTGTCCCCTCCTTGGCAAAGGCCTTGAGCTCCTGCTGAAGCTTGTCATCGTTGCTTCAGAAACAGCACTAAAATGGCGATTCATCATCTAGCAGATAAGGAATTTTTGTTGCATATCTTGACAAATTAATAGATAGATGTGCAACCCTGTATTGTTTGTGAAGCTATTCTGGCGTAGTCTATATATATATATACATCTAGCAAGAGCAAGGCAATTATTGGAGCGGCGGGGGAACTGGGGAAAGATTAATCTACTACTACTACTAAGAAAGTAAAGAATTGATTCAAGGTTTGAGTTGGGGTTGGGTGGCACGCCAGCTGGATAATGATAACGAGGCTGGACAAGATTCTTAGGCACCCCCCAACTTGCAACAAATCAATGTCCCGAAAAGGTTGATTTGTCCCAGTGTTTGATGAAATTGAGGACCAGAATATCTTCCACTGTCAATCAAAAGGTTTTAGACCTTTTGACTTTGTAGTTTGTCCGGCTCTGAATCAAGAAAGGTGACAAAATTCCTGGTATTTGGTTTTGTCTGGATGTTTACTGTTTTGTAAACTGGGAGGGGGGGGGGGGGGGGGGGGGGGGGGGGGGGGAGGGGATCGGATTTTGGTGCCTCTGGTTTTATAAATCTGCCATTGCCAGCTTAATTCTAATTCTATGGGAAAGGTGACAACACGTACTAAAAGAATCGCACGTACTAAAATAATTCTAATTCTGCCCCATTTGACACCTACGACTTTTGCTAGTTTATATTTGGGGAAGTCAAGAGAGTGTGATGACGTCAGCCATGACGATTATTAGAGTGGGAATTTTGAGAGCACAAGTGCTACATAGTAAGAAAAGTTTAGTTGTTACATTTACCACCTTGGTTTGATGAAAATTACTTCTACGTTAATCATTTAAATTCATAATAACTAAAGTCATTTTATCTTATTTTAATAAAAAATTATCAAATTTTTTTATTATTTAACATTTGTCGATATTTGAATTTGATTAATAAAATAAATATAATTATTAAAAATTAGAGTCGATGATAATTTGACCTAATAAGAAAATAAGAAAATGTAATTCAGCAAAAGTTTATTTGCCATAAACTTCAATTGTCAATTCCAAAGAAAGCAAATGAAGAACCAATAAAAGCATGCATGGGGTGTTTTTTGGGGGGTGGGGAGGAATCTTTTGCATGCATGGTCAACGCAATCGAGTTGGCATGCCTGCCTCCCCACAGGCATCGCCGCAGCTCCTACTGCTGGGCGGCCTAACCGAAACACAGCAAAAAAAAAAAAAAAAGACAATCAGAGAAGCCTGCTATGGATGCAGGGCAGCCAGCATCACAGCTAATGCTGTCTCGTTTTAATCTATCTATTAAAGTATAACCCATTGATGCATCTGAAATATAACAATTCTGATATGGAGTTTCAGTCCTAACTTAACTTCTCCACAACTTTAGTGAAGGAAGAAAAGATCAAGAAATTACCACTAATCAGTACTTGTTTTTGAAGGAGTTGGGCAAGATGAGAAGCAGGGTGAATGATTCTAAAGCTGCTGCTCATGCATTTGACAGACGTAAAAGTTCAATAAGCCGAGGTGGTGGCTTATTCATTCCTAAGCGCGGAGCGGTTAAGAGCAGAATAGCAGCCAAGGCGTTCCACACATTTATGTCTGCCATCACACCATGCGTCTCACCTTCTTCATCAAGAAGCTCCAACGCCACATGCTGATTATTGACCTCAACTTTCTCTTCCATCCGCTGCTTTTTCCCGTTTTTGTTATTTTTTGTTCTGTAAAAACTGGATCGAGTTTCTTCACACTCACCACGGAACTGAAGTAAATCAGCTTCCTTTACCATTTTGTTTCATTTAAGTATGTTCAAAGCCTAGAAAAATGGCTCGTCTTTCCTGGATATTTCGCTTTTTTAGTCCCAGAAGTAGAAAGGGAAACGATTTATCTATGAACTGAGGCCACCTTCGACAGATTCTCAAATCCAATGTGGCATCGGGTTGATTAATATTTCCTCTGTCTCAAAATAATAGTTTGATTTCAAAAAATACAACTGTTAAGATAGAGATGCTAACTACTAACTAGGTTCCAGGAACAAAATTGAATTCAGGCTAACTTGACAAGAAAAGATGTTAATTCTTTTATTACATACCACGCCACATAGTACATCATACATAACTAAACCAGAAAGATTCATAGCATAAATCATGAAGTGATTCCAATTTTCGGTTCCAAGGCAAAATGGGACACTCATGCTCTTAGATTCCTCCATCACAAGATTACAATTATATAAAGAAGCCTGAATCGGATAACAGAAAGACAAAGTGGTCTCAAGGACCAGAGTTTCCTTTCATCAAGATGGCAGCTTCTGCAGTTTCAATGTCTGCAATAGCTATAAGACATGGTTACTGCAAAGCTATGCAAAAGAACTCGGTCAGCCCCTTTCCTGGAGGTGTTTTAAAGCAGCAAAATGATAAAATTAGTGGGCTGCTGCAGCAAAAATTCAAGAATCAAAGGGGACAAAGCAGACCATTGCGGATGGTGGCTTTGGCACTTGATGGTTCTGATATCAACATAAGTTCAGCTTCACCAATTACCCAGTTCTATGATAGCATTAATGGGAAGAACTTAACACAACTGAACAAACTTCTGTCAGATGATTGTGTCTTTGAGGATTTCTCCTTCACTAAGCCATTCCAAGGGAAACAGGTAGCATCTGATACATTTCCTACATGGTTACTTTCCTTTCTGAAGGAATTTCTTTACCAAGTTTGCAGACAAATAGAATTTAACTGTATTGTTAAATCCTAGTCTACCATATAAGATACTCCCTCCGTCCAAAAAGACGACTTTTCTGGGACCTTTTCGGGTGGAGGTGGTATAAGAGGTTTTCTTGAACAAGAGATCGAAAGGTCATCAAGTTAATAAAGGAGGACTTTGAGCTAGGTTCTCAACTCATAGTGGTTTTTCTTTTACTAAAACTGAATCAGCCACAAGGATTACAGCCTTAACAGTAGCTCTTCCACACAATCCATCCATTTCCTGTCAAAGCAAAGGAGCAATCCTATTAATCTTTTTTTGATACAAAGGTGACTCGAACTCAAGACCTATCGTCTTAAGCGGGGAGTGCCTACCACTGGGCTATATCCCTCTCGTCAGCAATCCTATTCATCTAATTAGAGATTATGGAAATCTATGTTACTTTACTGAGCATTGTTTTTCGAATGATTGCAGGAGCTAATGAAATTCTTGGAGCAACTAATAGCATCTATGGGCCAGAATATGGAGTTCAAAGTTGAACATATTTGTGAAGGTGATGATCTTACTGCTGCAGTAAAATGGCACTTAGGTACTTCCACTCAAATGGCATACTTTCTTCAATAAGGAAAGCATAGAACATTATAATCCTTAAAAAAACAAGGGTGTCCAAATAAGGTTTCTTCATCAATGCAGAATGGAAGAGAAAACAGGTTCCTTTCACCAGAGGCTGCAGCTACTGCGAATTATCAAAAGATGGAGAGAGACTACTTATCGAGTACGAAGAGGCTAATTGTTATATGTAATATGAATAAAAGAATCTGTTCTGATAGAAACTGACCTAATATACAATCTGTTTGCAGGAGAATGCAAGTTGTTATTGAGTCACCAATGAAACCTGGAGCCT
Organism: Knoxia roxburghii; assembly: GCA_030378225.1. Lineage (NCBI taxonomy): Eukaryota > Viridiplantae > Streptophyta > Magnoliopsida > Gentianales > Rubiaceae > Knoxia > Knoxia roxburghii. The sequence goes on from CM059423.1 coordinate 6,130,703, forward strand.
TAGCACTGGTGCTGACTCTTTTCTTCTCTACATTTTACCACAAACTGCCAACATCATTTGCATATAAGAATGTTCGAATTAAATGTTCCATCACTTTCTTCTTTTACCATTGCTAACTTCTTCAAGTCTCTAATGTAAAACTAGGCTCTACTCAAGATGATCACTTCAGTTTTTGACACATTTCCAGAACCTGCAGAACGTATGTTCAATCTCTTCACAATTTAAACTTTTGCTATATTCATATGCGCACTATAATGAAACATGCTATGGCTCTTGCAGGGTTCCTAAAGAGTCCTCATGTCATATTTCAGCTGTTGCTAAAGATTTACAACATTATTATACAGCCAATTATAAACCCAATATTGTCATGGTATATCAAGTTATGGAGTTTTATAGTCAGTATTATCAGCTTCACAATCAAGATATTGCAATACATTGCAAAGATAATCAACATGTAAATGGCCAGTGAGTGTCAGTTATCTTCATTGTCATATTTATTACTTTCACTAAAGCAAAGATTCACATTCACATCAGAGTTTTTCAATAAACAGATGAGACTTCCAACAAAACTTACTTTTAGAGTGACTTTTTACAATTCAAAAGATAACCCAAGAAGAGGCCTTACATCAATAGTCAATCATCCCTGCTATCCCGTTTTAACCACGAGTCCAACAATGAGAGTGCAACTAATGGTCCAAGAACAGGAGGAAGTGGAGGCGGCCTGCTGAAAGCAATAACAGGATTCGGACTGGCTTCAGCTTTCGATATGTATCCTTCTGCAGTATCATCATTTGCTTGATTCCTAGGAACCACGGAGCCCACTGCCCAGTTTGTTGCGTATTAGAATTCTGTCAACTGACCAGCCTAAAAATATATCTAAAACAAAGGAAAATAAATGGGAACTGAAGTTACCGAATCCCCTTTCAGAAGAACGCATGCGCCTGAATTTGCTTCCAACCTTTCCCCAAGCTGCGATTCTCAGCATATGCAAAGATGCTTTCTTTGTACTTCAGCTAAGTGAGTTCTGCAAAAGCTATGTACAGAATCAAGAGGGAGTTAAAATTTTTATAAACGTAAAAAGGGTAAACTATTCTTTTCTTATCTAAAGTGGAATTTGGAATCGAGTTCTCAGCAGGCAGCACATACAAGCAACACTGATCATCTAAACGATGCATCATTTATGAGAGATCCTTCAAGGAATTCCATTTTTCCTTCAATTTGCATAATCCATACTATGATACTACCTCCGTCCCAGAATTTCAACAAACAGGACAATTCTGGGACGGAGGAACAAGAAGCAAAATTATGTACCAACAATCATTACGTTTTTTCATTTTCTGAAAAATGAAGAACAAGCATTCAAGAAAGCGACCCAGAGAAAAATTCATCTAAACAGGATCAGCAATTCATTTCCCCTTACCAAATTGCCAAGGACAGAATTCCTGCCGAAATCCAACGTAATTGTGTACGTGCCAAAAAAAAAAAAAAAAAAAATCGAATTCCTTAAAATCATGCGAAGACGAACAAAATAATCATTCAAACACAGAGAGAAACAGGTGAGAGTTAAACTACGCAAACATTTCAAAATACTAAAAGGAAGAATATGTTAAACAGGATAGGAATGATCAGTTTACCTCGTACAATTTGAAGGTTTTTCCGAAACTGAATGGTGAAGACGGTGAAGTTGAGTCCGAGTGTAATGTTCTTGAAACTTCTCGACTCAGCTGGGTGGGCTACTCTAAAATACTCTACCAGAAAAGGCTGGATTTTGCATGTAGGCTCCTACGTAAGGGCCGACTTCTGTGTTCGCCATCTGGGTATTGGTTTTTAAGTGGTTTAGACTGGAACTATTGACTCTGTATGATTGGGCTGGCCCAGCTGTGCTGGTGAGTTTGTTGGGCCACTAAAGATACTATTTGGATCCAAGTTCTCGCTTTGAAGTCTGTTGCCCCTTTGCCAGAGTTAATCATTTTTTGTTTTCCAATTTTTTGGGGCGCCCAACCGCCTGGAGAAAAGGTTAGCGGTATAGAATTCTTAAAAAAAATCCTTCCAAAATCTTTCTCTATTTTTAACATTCTCTGTATTCAATCTAACCCTGAAAATTTGAAAAGCGAATATAAAGGGGAAGTAACATTAATAGAGAAGAGGCTCAAGAACATACCATATTTAACTAGTGCTGCCATTGATAAGGTTAATAAATTTTTCTCTTTGAAAAAATTTGTATCTGTTATACATATATTTGACGCAAATTAAGAAAATGGAAGTTTTTAATATCAGAAAAAAAAAGAATAAAGTACAGGGAAAATAAACAATTTTTTTTAATGAAGAATTTGAACTTCAATCCCTTGTTAGGGAACGCTTTGAATTGAAAACGTATTTAGTTATTATGTTTCAGTATCAAATCCTCTATTCCTAATTCTTCTATGTTTCTATTCGAATTCTCTTACATGTGAAGGGTATTGGGTAACAGTAAGGCATATTTAGGTGACCATACACTTAATAACCTAACTCTAAACTTATTATTATAATTGATATAATAAGAGAAACTATTGCCAAATTACATAACCCTAAACCATATATCATCTCTACAATGTCATAGTTGAGTCACAATCGAACATAATGAACATACGTCATTTCAACAATATTATAATACAATTACAATCCAACACAATTTAAAAAATTTGTTACATGTAAACACAAAACTTAATAATCTATTTCAAATAACTCATATTTATTCTTGTACACCAATTCATTTGTAGGTTGATTTTTATTTTAACACATATAAAATTGAATAAAAAAAAAAAAAAGGTAAAGGTGTCTCTTCCTTTTGTCAAACACTTATCTTTCTTATGAATTTTGATTACGTTCATTATTGAAAATGAGTTTTACTCACTATTAAATCATGCATTATAATTTAATTTTAAACTAAATTGATACGAGTTTAGTGTTGATTTTAATCTCTTAATTCTTCTAAATCTCATTAGTAACAACGTCGGCACTCAAATTTTACCCGAGTTAGACTAACAACTAGCTCATTTGGGATTGGAAGCATAGGTAGCTCCACCAAATCCACATGAATCATTAATCCTACCATAGTATGATAAAACCACGATCAAAAACTTAAACTCTATCAACCCTCTAATTAATTAAAGATAAAAACCACTAATCCATGAGCCAATTGATGCGATGGGCGCAACCCATTTTAAAATAATTGCATCCCCCAACTTTCTTTCCCGTTTGAACGGAAAACAAAAAGAAGACATCCATGGTTACATCATCATTTCAATTTCTTAGTCAAATCCCACATTTTGTGATAACTAAAGCTCCCTTCCACTACCCATCATCACATTATTAAAGATATATCGACATATACAGTCACCAGATGTCTCATGACCAGCTGTGTTGAGGCCCAGAGTATGAATATTCTTGGGGAGATAAACATCGCCAAATTCAACTCCAAAAGTTGATAATTACATCAAATTTAATTTGACCCACAAAAAAAATATTACGCAAATCTTAACACGATAAAACCCTTTTTATCATTATCTTTAGATAATATATAACAATGCATAAGAAACCTTCAGGGCTGCTTTGTTTGGTGGCAATCGAAATTTCATAATTCAATAATCATTAAAGCAATCTCAACTAAAAAATCATTCATTAAAATAACTTTTGGCATATTTGGTACTATAAAATTAACACTTTACTAATGAAGATATACATGAATTTTTTTTAATTCATGTATTGATCAGATATCTCCACCAAATTAATAAATCATTGGAATCATCGCAAATTATATACAATGTATAGAGTACATGTAACTACTATTATATTTAGTAATTTTTACTAAATATATACCACTATCCCTAGTTTATATAATAATATATTTACTAAGTACATAATATAATTTTTGTGGAATTATTTTTTCAATTGTTCCATTTATATTTTCGTGAAACAAACGTAACTTTAGGGTTTATAAACCCTAACATTTAGATAAACCCTAATTAAATATAAAATGATAAGTATTGGTTGTAAAAATATACGACTAATTTTTTTTTTTTTTTGGAATTTATATGTGGAAGGTTTATTTATGGTTGAGGTGTAGAATTAGTGAGAAAAAGCAAAACAAGAACTGAGTGCCACTCATATAGAATCCCATCTGGACACCACAAAAGGTTATATGTAAAATTGGGAGAATATCTAAATATATAGTACCTTTGTTGGATCGAAGATCAAGACAGCAATCAAAAACAGAAAAAGAAAGGGGCAGTTAAAACACTGATGGATTTGCCCCACAAGTTCCCCTCCAACCGGTAAATGCCTAATATATGAACAGTGATCACCGATTAATCCCATATGAACCCTTCCCTTTTTCCTAGGGAAAACAATCCTTGTTGGATCCAAATGTTGGATGAGGATCCTCTCTTGTGGGATTTCTATTTTGTGCTCTATTTTTTTTTTTTTTTAATGAAAAGTAGGATTTATAAAGTAGAATTTATTATATGATGAGATTCATTTTCTAAAAGAAAGAATAAAGGTCGATATAGTAATATCGAAACAAATATTTTAACCGATGATAGAAAAGTCTATACGTAGTTACTTAATTTTTTTTTTACTTTACAACCCTATGATGATAAACTCCCATCTTTATCATTTTTTCGAACCCTCAACAATTTTAATTTTTATTTTTGCAATCTTAATATTCAAATCTAAAATCTCGAGATTATAAATTTTCACTCTTACTCTCCTAACCCTCCCCTGACTGCTTAAGTTATCTTTAAACTCATTATTTATTATTAGTGGTGGGTACATCTTGATTTGTTGAAATTTACCCGTGTTAAGAATTTTAATATTTACATTATTTCTATTGATCCCGACATAGATTGGGTCAAATTTTAATATAAAAATAATATTAAAGTAAGACCAAAAAGAGTATTACTCTTGAGTTTAAAATTTGTTTTCACTTCAAGTCTTGGAAATATTCACTATGAACTCTTTAAATATTGACAGCTTAATATTTCGAAATAGAAGAGTAACCATATTATAAAATGAGTTTGTTGAAATAATAAAAAAATATCCATGTTCACTTATCTTACATGAAAAATTTAAGTTCAGATCATTATATAACTCTCATTATCATCATTGATTTTGAGGTAAAACCACATGTGAACTTATATTAAGCTTTCAAGATGGTTTCAGAGCAAGCTTTCAATCTGCGAACTTTGTGAGATTTGTCGGTTGGGCTTTCTTCGCCTATTGGGTTTGATAAGAACGTGTTGAAATAATGAAAAAATATCAATGTTAACTTGTGCCCCACATAAAAAACTTAAACCCTTTCGGATCACCATATAATCTCATAATTTTAATTTTTTTTTTCTAAGGGATAATGTGTCAAAAAATATTTATCACTTTCTTCAATTTTTTGTGCAAAATATTTTAAAAAGTGAGATTTCTTTTATAGTATATTTAAACTTTTTATACAAATCTAGAATTTTTTTTCTTCAATCAAAATTACGCCAGCACGCTGTGGGGTTAACCCATTGATACCATTTATATTTAAAAAAAAAAAAAACTTTAGTTTTTGTGGGTAACTTTGGTCGGTGGGGTATTGATAATTGTAAGGAATTTCGAAGGCAGTTGGTAGTTTGATTAAATTACAAGAAAAATAAATATAATTCATCTTATAAATATTTTAAATATAACTATTTTTATGAAGGGGACGAAATCTTGGGACAACACAATTTAACACCATAATAAACTTTTGGGTGAATTATATTTTATCTCCTAAGATTTGGTTAAAATACGAAAATCTTCCTAAAGTTCTAAAAATTATAAAAGCCCCTCTATACTATCTAATAGTCTTTTTTCGCCCCTTAAACAGATGATGTCATTCAATTTATTAAGTAAATGAACAATAATACCCTTAAGAATATGAGAAAAAATAAAAATTATGAGGTGAAATAGTGATCCAGATTTTCAGTTGGAATACTTTTTCTTATAATTTTCTTTTTTCACTTTTTTACATCATAATTTTTATTTTTTTTTGATAATTTTTAATGATATTATTGTCCATTTACTTAATAAATTGAATGACATCATCTGTTCAAGAGGCAAAAAAAAACTATAAGATAATTTTTATAATTTTTAAACCTTAGGAAGATTTTCGTACTTTAACCATATCGTTGGAGGGAAAATGTAATTCACCCTAAACTTTTAGTGTTGTTAAATTAGTTAGAGTGGGAAACACCGTTGATACTCCATCATCAACGGCCAGTTGTGATTGACATATGCCCCCAATTGGAACGACTTGCATGCACAGTTATGGTGTGTTTTTAATACCCACTAATCTTTTCACTTAACTTAATTACTTTCTAAAAGGTCATTAACTTAATCACTACGTTAAGTTAGTTCCCCATCAACTCACTTCAACACACTTAATGACTGTTACTGTTATTGTTATGTTTCTTTATTATAACTCTTCTTTTAAAAAATCTCTTTTTTTTTTTTCTATTTTATTAAAATTTTATCATTAAAAAAACCTAATTTAAAAGTCAAAAGTCAAAATTTATATTAAAAGTGAAAATATCTTATAAAAAAACTTTTATTTAATTTCCGGAGTGCGTCTTTTGGTTCTTGTAAATTTGTGGATTTTCTTTTGTAAGTTTTTTTTTACTATGATAATTTCTTTTTCGTTTTAAATATTCGAAGTATTTTCTCATAATTTTTTCCCCATATATGTCACTATACTATTAAATCCCCAATATTATTACTTATTGATATCATATTAATAAATTCTATTATCTCAGTCACAAAATAATAATCTTATTTATTATACTATTTTAATATAATAAATAATAATATTATTTTAAATTTTAAAATAATAATTAATATCATAAATAAACAATTATTATATAATAGTATTAGAGGTACATTGTAATATATTATTTGACAAATGACAGGAGATTATTAATTAAGAAAAATAATGGAAAATAAAAAAATTCAGTTTCTATAACTTTACTTCAATATTTATGATTTTATCTTAAATATACTAATAACATTATCATGCATCATTTATATGTATTGTCCAAATGTAATGTTAAAATTGGAAAAAAAAATATAGTAATGAATATTTTTTATAAATTGTACTATAAAAATATAATAATATATTTTTTGGGACCGGGAAAGTAATAATTTATTAAATTAGTTTCTAACAAGCTTCATTAAAAAAAAAAAAAAAAAAACGAAAACAAAAAAAGTTTGATTATAGAACGTGAATATCTATAGTGTGTAGACCACATCTCTACACCTTTAGGCATCTATAAAACTAAACACAGACACCATAGAATCATAAAAACAATACCTAATTAAGTGTTTAAAGAAATATCTATCAAGTAAATATTCAAGCATGAGCAGACGTGTTAGCTCTGGTGGTGGTCAGAGTTCTTTAGGGTACCTCTTTGGTTCCGATGATAAGAACCAAGATGCAACTACTCAGCCACCGCCGCCACCTCAACCACCGGCTAAACCAGTTTATGCACCACCTTACGGAATTGATACCGGCGAGGAAGAAATTAGGGCGAAGCCTCCACGCAACCCTTCTTCGCCTTTCCATAATCAAAGGAGCTCTAGTAATGGTGTGATTGTGAGTGTTCATATATATATATATATATAGACATCATTTCCATTTTATGTTCAAAACTACATTGTCCATTTGTCCCTCTTCTTTCTGTCTTGTAATTTCAATCGTGTTTACAATATTAATATTCTGATTCAATTGTAGTTCAATACGCTTTTTAACATTCTTCTATTTTATATATAAAAAGCAATTATTACAAACCCGACTCAAATATTATCGATGTTTTGTTTCAGGGGCGGCCTTCGACCAAGGTTAACTCAGTTCCAGGGGGAGATTCAAGTCTGGGGTACCTCTTTGGAGAAAAGTCCTGATTATGCTTCCTCAGGTTCAACCTAATATGCAGAAAGTCTTTCAAGCATGGCATTTTGGTCGGAGGAATTCAATAAAAGTAAAGCAAACAACCCGGCATTATTTAGTTTCTTCTATGTTAATTTTCTGGTTTAGTATTATTGCATTCCATATGATTCGTCCTGGATGTTTATGTTTTAGCATCGTGTTGTTTGGATTGTCGTGTTTAATCATTTGAGTTTTATTTGTAATATTGAGAGTTAGTACAACAAAACCAAACTCGACTTCTCAAACAGAGTTTTTATGTTGTTATGCCTTAAATATTACCAGTAATAAAAGAAAAAAAAATAAAGAAACCTTGAAATGAATTGTGGACATATGTGTTAGAAGTTGGATAAGAAATAGTGTTTCTCGTTTCATAGTTTTCGAATTTTTATATTATATATCTCAGATATATATACCTATTACTATATTTAAAAATAAAATAATAATAATTTAATAATTTTCTAAATTTGGAAGTGGTCCTTACAAATACAATGAAGATTGGAACTTTGTTCTTCAAATTATGGCTTCGGATTCTCTGTGACATTTTCATGTGACACTCTTTGTGATAAATTCTAATTATTTTATGTGTATATAATATTTTTAGTTGATTTTTACGTAATATATAATCATTTGTACTCTTATATTTTTTGGACACGACGAGTTCACTTTTTTAGAAGGTTAGGGTATATTAAATTATTAAATATAATTTTCATTATAAAAAGTCTCAAAATATATATAAAATAATACTAAAAAAATAAATTATAAAAATAAAAATAATCTATTAAAACTATATATTTTCAATATATAAAAATTAAAGTAATTAGAATTTGTCACAAGTAGTGTCACAATGAATCCTAAGTCATAAATAATTATGATATTTCTATTAAATCCATCTAGAATAAGTAAAAAATAATAATGACGTTCATTAAAACTGAAACAGTATAAATAAAACGTTTTTTTTTTTCCCCCTTAAACGGATAGTAGATAGACTTAGGGAACAAATAAGTACTTTAATTCAAGGAATATTATCACAATATTTGCTTCTTTATTTCATTGAATGAATCATCAAATTTAAGTGTAGAAAATTGTCTAGGCGAGGAAGGGATAGGCAGGCAATTGAAATCGGTTCAATTGACTAAAAAAGACGAAGTATATACCAATCAAGGGGGAAAACGAAAGATATATAAAGTTGACGGTTCTAGGCAAAGACCCTAATAAATTGAAGGATCTCCTTTAACTAAATACTCCAAAATGTTTGGACTAAAACGTATATTAGCCAATTATTGAGTTTGATTGCTCCATAGCAACCTTTTTCAAATAATCCTTGTCAGTAAGCGGCTTGTTTTTTATTATGAAAAACTTATGATGCAAAATGAAGTTTGAACGTAAATTCAATTCCTTTTTTCTTAGAAAAAAATTATTTGTTTCAATTATTCGACGTAAAAGAATATTTTTATGTATAATATAAGTGATAAATGATAGAGATTGAATTAATTCTTTTATGAAATCGAACAATTATTTTAACACTATACTTTTTGTGAGGGAGTTAGAGTATCTCTATTATGAGATTGGGAAAAGAAAATTTTGTTAAATTTATTGAAATGTCCAGTAATAAATCATGATCAGCAATTTTGTCTGTTAACCAAAAAAATCGCCATTAACTGACTAGGAATGATCTAGTGATGAATAAAACTTTACTCACTTTAAATAATACAAACTAACAAGAAAAAAAAAAAAAAAAAAGTGTATTTTATTTCCTTCGTTAAAAAGACGAGGGAAGAAGATGGGCTTTTTTAACATAGAGAGGAGGGAGAGCAGAAGGATATAGGGCGCCGGAGAATGGGAATGAGGCCGGAGTAGGAAGGAGTTCACCCGTCTTGTATATAGACTTCAATCAGGTTACTAACATTTCTTGCTGGGGTGGCTGATTTCTTTATCACTCATCCCATAAAAATAATTCGACATTGTTATTTTTCGCTCCTATTTTATGTAATTTTTTTTATTTTTATTATTTTAATAAAGAGGGGCAAAATAATTTAAAAGAGCGAGATAAATAAAAGTAAGGGACAAAATGATTCAAAGGAGGCAATACAATTAAAAAAGGTAAAAAATAGCAATTGAGAAATAATTTTATATATAAGATTTTAAAATTTTAGCTTAAATAGTGAGACATCAAATGCTCTAGACATTCAAGTTTGAGTATTAATAATTTCAGTTTGGCCTCAATAATGTCACTTATAGCATATTAATGCATTTGTCTTCTAATCGAAAAAATAATTTCGTTTAAAAAAATTATGATTTTTTTATAACTTTAAACTTTAGTTATAAATCATATATAAGAATGTAATAATTATATAAAATTATGATATTAAAAGCAAATTATAAGTATTAAAAGGGAAAAAATGAAAAATAAAATATTTTTTAGATAAGAATTAGTTTTAAAATAATTTATTTTTATTGGAAGGAGAAAGAAATTATTTAAATGCATTATTTTGATATATAGGGTTGTTTTAAAAAATTCAAGATATAACAACACTAATTTGTGCGCAACTCAAAATTTTTTTTTTTTTTTTTGACGCATACTAAAATTTTATGAAAAAACTTAATACAAAGAAAACAAAAATTTTGCCAAGTGTTGAGAATTTTGAACTGAGTTTGTATCTTTTTAACCATCCTGAACTGTTGAAACAAACAGGTGAACCTCTGAATAACCCGAAGATTGCCTTGAATTTCTTCATTTTCTTGCCTCCGGCGACTGAATCCATTTAGAAGTATTAATATTACAAAACAAAAACTTTGTACTTCTTATAAACCACCTAGACATGGCAATGCCTCTTATTGAACAGCTGAAAGAGATCTAAACAGCTTCCCTCCCATGTCATCCTGAACCAATCTGAGTGTTTATGATAAAACACCTCTTGTACCTGGTACCTGCTACTGAATCTATAAATCAAACAGCTCCATATAATCTTTACTTGGATGGGTTCCCTGCTGGATTCTACCACAAGTATTGAGATGTGATTGGTGATTTTCTCAATGCGGTTTTGCATTTCTTCCGGACAGGGCTGCTGGAGGAGGATTAGAATGAGACAGCACTAGTTCTTATTTCCAAGGTGGTGACATCACAATGGCCAGCAGTCGTGGAATCAATATTTTTTCGATGAGGGTGCAAAAATTTAGGAAGGAAGGAGGCCAAAATTTGGGAAAAAAAAAGAAAGAAGTGAATTTTACTGGAGGAGAAAATGAATGCCCTTGCCTTTTGGAGACAAAAAAAAAAAAAAAAAAAAGAAATGGAGACATGGCAACACTCACTCCATACGTTTTTTTAGCTCTTTTTGTCCCTGCTTATTGAAATGACCGATTTTTTTCTTTTTTTTTTTTTTGGTATTTTCTCTCTTATTGAAATGAGCGAGAAAATAAAAAAAAAAATTAAAAGTTGGCAGGCTTGTTCGGCCACAAAATGGAAGGTGATACTTGGGAACGATATCCCATTCATGATGATTGGATTCTAAGAACTTGGAATCCCCCTTGCACATATTCAGGCCTTTTCAGAAGGTATCAGTTTCAAAGGGGGGGTCTCATAGACCACATGGCCGTCTGATAGATATGAGAGATCCTGTTCTAAAAAAAAATGAGGTCATTTTTTCTCACTGTAAAAAAAATTAAAGAGACTATTATAAAATTCAAACTATTTTCAAAGAAAAAACAATAAAAATAGGACTAAAATAATATCTACTTGAAAAGGGCTGTCATCCTAGCTAGGGGTGTACACAGTTCGGCCAAAATTGTTTAAACCAGTCAAATCAAATCATTTTTTTCAGTTTGGCCGGTTTAAATATACATTTATAGGTCGATAGTTTGAAAAATTTATAAACCGTAATAACGGTTCGGCCAACGGGTTAGGCTGTGAAATCTGCCGTTCTGGCCGAACCGAACCGTATATATTATAAATATATTTAGCATTTAACGTACATAAAAAGTTGGGTTAGACGTTTCTGGATGTAGACGTTTCTGGACGTGGTGCTAGTTGTTCTGAGACGTGGTGGACTGTCTTTGTGAAAAAAAATCAGTTTAAATTCACATGAATGGATGTAGACATTTCTGGACGTGGTGTTAGTTGTTTTTGACGTAGTGGGTTGTCTTTGTGAAAAAAATAGCTTAAATTCACATGAATAGATGTAGACGTTCTGGACGTGGTGCTAGTTGTTTATAACGTGGTGCTAGTTTTTCTGAGACGTGGTGGACTGTTTTTGTGAAAAAAAATCAGTTTGAATTCACATGAATGGATGTAGACGTTTCTGGACGTGGTTCTAGTTATTTTTGAAGTGGTGGGTTATCTTTGTAAAAAAAAATAGCTTAAATTCACATGAATGGATGTAGATGTTTCTGGATGTGGTGCTAGTTATTTGTGACGTGGTGCTACTTATTCTGAGACATGGTGGACTATCTTTGTGAAAAAAATCATTTTAAATTCACATGAATGGATGTAGACGTTTCTGGACGTGGTGCTAGTTGTTTTTGACGTGGTGGGTTGTCTTTGTGAAAAAAATAGCTTAAATTTACATGAATAGATGTAGACATTTTTAGACATGGTGCTAGTTGTTTTTGACGTGGTGCTAATTGTTCTGAGACGTGATGGACTGTCTTTGTGAAAAAAAATCAGTTTAAATTCACACGCATGGATGTAGACGTTTCTGGACTTGGTGCTAGTTGTTCTGAGACGTGGTGGGTTGTCTTTGTAAAAAAATAGTTTAAATTCACATGAATGGATGTAGACGTTTCCGGACGTGGTGCTAGTTGTTTTTGACGTGGTGTTACTTGTTCTGAGACGTGGTGGACTGTCTTTGTAAAAAAAATTCAATTTAAATTCACATGAATGGATGTAGACGTTTCTGGACGTGGTACTAGTTGTTTTTGACGTGGTGGGTTGTCTTTGTGAAAAAAATAGCTTAAATTCACATGAATGGATGTAGACGTTTCTGGACGTGGTGCTAGTTGTTTTTGATGTGGTGTTAGTTGTTCTGAGACTTGGTGGACTGTCTTTGTGAAAAAAATCAGTTTAAATTCACACGCATGGATGTAGACGTTTCTGGACGTGGTGCTAGTTGTTCTGAGACGTGGTGAGTTGTCTTTGTGAAAAAAATAGCTTAAATTCATATGAATGGATGTAGACGTTTCTGGACGTGGTGCTAGTTGTTTTTGACGTGGTGGACTGTCTTTGTAAAAAAAAATCAGTTTAAATTTACATGAATGGATGTTGATGTTTCTGGACTTTAAAAATAATTTTGTATACTTTAAAAATAAATAAAAAATGGCCCAAACCGTCAAATCGCCAAACCAAACCGTTAAAAAATGGTTTAGCCAGTTTGGTTTGAAAAATAACATTGGCGAGATTGGTTTGAAAAAATTTCAAACCGTATATTACGGTTTGGCCTATACTTTTACTTTCAAATCAGCCAAATCGGACCGTGTACACCCCTACTCCTAGCCATTTTAGAAGCAAATTCATCAATCAAGTCCTCATACTTTACTTTCTCCAAAAGATCATTTTCAATTGCTATCATTGCTAGCCCATTCAATCTATCTTTGCATCATTGTAGAACGCAAGTAGGATTTCACGATCTTCAACTTTGAAAAACCCCTTTCTGTAGATGCAACAGTAACAATAACATGTGAAGTTAACAAAATTCTATATGCACTCATCGCATGATCCATAATATCAATGAGACCTAATTTTTGTCTAGGTAAGATATCTCTCAAATACTAAAAAAAATCAAAACAATTTGGTAATTCCATCAACAAAATGAAGTTCTCAAAAATTTAAACCTACAAAAAAATATATATAAAATAAAATCTTCATTATATTACAATTAGAAACTAATAATTATTATATTCTTTTATGGAAAAAAATTCAGTAATTTAGAATTAAAAAAAGACACATGTAAATACCTGAATTGACGGAGAACGAATCAATATGCAATTTTAGGTTTTGCTTCTTTTTATTTTTTTCTTTTAAAATATAGATAGAAAAAATGAAAAGGCTGAGAGAAGGAGATGAGCTTTTGTTTCCCGTGCAGTTGGTAGAGGAGTAGGGTTTAAAAAAATATTTAGTTCTCAGACTTAGAAGGGTGTTTCTGTGTCCACACAATAACAGTAATAGCAGGGCCATCAACGGTAAGCTTGAAGGGCAGTTAAAAAATTTAGTTATTAGACTTGGAAATATAAACAACATCAATGGGCCTGAAGGGAAGTAAAAATAAAAGGCCTCTCAACAAATTTTTTTAGGCCCTTCCAAAATGTGAGGCCCAGTGCAATAGCACTGTTTGCACTGGCCCATCAACGGGCCTGATAGACGGCAACAATAAATGATCACCATCTTTGCTCAAGGTTATATTTCCGCATGATGTGGTGGAGATATTATGCAAATTTACACTACAACAAAAAAATCTACTAAAACACTTGAAAATGTTATAATAGATAAAATTTCATCACATTTTATTTATGGTGATATGAATCTTTTTGCGTGGTCTAAATAGGTGTGGTCAAAAGGGTATTGGATAACACGAGACTTTTTAATGTGAATATACATATGAATTATGTGGAGTTATAATATATAATGAAAACACAAGTATATGTCATGATAAATCATCTATTATGTCACGGTTGTTAGCTATATAGTGTTATATATATTAACATTTTAATACATAATAAAGTGTTTGGATAGAAAACCTATTACGACAATTTTAATGTTTATACAAATACCATAATATCATAAAATTACTGTCATTATATTATATAATTGAAAATATAAAACTATTTTTAAATAGATAGTATATGACGTCATTTGCAAGTAAATATACAAATAGTCTTAGTCTGTTGAAATTCTGGTATATAGTCATCCAAGCTCAATCCTTCTCTTTTAATACTACAGTTAACACCCAATCATTCTCTTCATTTCTGATGTGGGACAGTACTAGACGACTTTAAACCACACTTAATAATGTAATTATATATGTATTACAACAATGTCATTTTATATAAAAGGGGAGAAGTGAGTGGGCATTGTAGACGGATATTTTCATCCAAATTAAGACAATAAAAAGAAAGTACTAGGACGATAATTAGTAATTTCTTTTCTCAAATTTGTTCCAAGTGTAATCTTACGGAGGAATCCACATCCCATAGATTCCTAGAATGTGACCTTATCAAAACGGCTTTTAGATCCTTCTGGCCTCCAATTCGGCTCTGTAATTTTCTGGCCTTCAAGATCTTTAGCCTCTTTGATACCATTGTTAGAAACTAATAGTATAGAAAAATTAAAAAAGATATCATAAAATATGAGAGAAACTGGGCTGTTATCTCTTTATTTTTAAAAAACACAAAAGCCATTTCATTGACAAAATACATAAACAAATCACAACCAAAACACCACCAAATAAGATATCAATATTTGCATAATCTCACGACTAACAAACTCCTAAAAAATCACAACTACTTGGACTATGGCTCACTCAGGACAGCATGAACAAATTCAAATTAATTGAGACTCAATCAAAATAACAAAGACCAAGTTTAACAAGATTTTTCTAAGTTTTATTATTCAATATTTAAAATATATATTAAATATATTGTCCTAAATTAGAACATAAAGTTATATTATAAACATTACTTGTCCTCATAATATAATAATTTTAGACTATGAAAAAAAAAAAAAAAAAAAAAAAAGGAAAAACCCCTTTAGTCATTTTCCACATATTGGTTTTGGTCCATAGCCCGTGAGTCCCTTAAGCGTGATGAATTTAGAATGTTGTGGTGGGCACCAAAACTCACGGGATTCCTGTAATGTCGTGCAAACTTTGGACAAATTTTGCGGCCGGTATTTCTTGTGGGCCAACCAACAATCTTCAAACCCATCAAACTAAGAACCGTCCAAGGAAAACCGGATCACAGCCCAAACTCGCCGATGGTATCAATCTTCTGTCCTCGCTTCAAGTCAATAATGGACCTAGTCCTAAATATTATAATAACAAATATTAAATATAATATACTCAGGCAGTACCAAAAAAAAAAAAAAAAAATTTATAAAGATAATTTAAAATTTAATAACTTAGCTATATTAATAATTGACTCAATTTATACTCCTTCCAAATTTATAACAATATTTTTTTTACTAAAACATTAAGAATTCCTTCATGATTATCTTTAATATTCCTTATATATTCTCTTTCTTCATCAATCCATCACATAATTACCTATCAAATCAAATTGAAAAGTTATTTATAACACAAATTTACTATTTGTATCACAAAAAAATAAGTGAAATTCTACAAATGTCCTTGAGACTGGAAAATACGAAATGCATTGAAAAATCGCACCTATTACGTGAAAATTCGGAGTAAAATCGCACCAAAAAAGCGAAAAATATGAGAAAAATCGCACCTAACAGAAGAATGGACATGTAAAAAATGCATATTACATGTGATTTTACACATAAAAATCGCCCCACTTATGCGAATGAGCCATGGAAAATTGCATAAGTGGGGCGATTGGTTGTAAAAAGTTCGCATAAGTGGGGCGATTCTTCTTATAAAAATCGCATAAGTGGCGAGATTTTACCCTTAGAAATTGCAAATGACACGAGATTTTTAAGAATTTTGCCTATTTATAAGGGTTTCTTGAAACGCTAGAAAAATCACCTATCATTTCCAATTTTCTCAACCATTTCTCTCTCAAGCCTTTCAAAACTCCATCTAAAAATCGCACAATGGACGCGGGTTGATCTTGACCACCACAAGGTCCTGGAAAGGGAAAGGGCTTCTACGGTCAGGTAAACGCATTTAAAATTCGTTGATTTGGCGATATTTTGGGTGAAAAATGCCGCTGATCAGCGATATTTACACCAAAAATCACACGAGATGTGCGATTTTTGGGTGAAGCGGCGATAGTCATACCCAAAAATCGCACATCACATGCGATTGATGTGCAATTTTTTATCCAAAATTCGCACATGGCGTGCAATTTTTTATTTGTGTTCAATTTTTAATTTTAATTATTGTTTGTGTTCAATTTTTAATTTTAATTATTTATCTATAAAGCTTTATTTAAATGTTAAATTCATGAAAATTGTTGTAGGTTGCGGGGATGTCTCTCCCGGGACATCGTCCCACTACTTCCGATAGAAAGAAGAAAACAGAGAGAGCTAGCTAATCCCACATTTTGATGGATGGGGATGTTGACGGAGGGGAGCAGCGTCTCATAGGCAGGAAGCAAAATCCCTCATCCACAGGACGGGATAAGGAGCCCACACGAGGTCGGTCTAAAACTTATGACTAATTTACTGTTTATTTATTTGTCTTAAAATGTAATTTGGTTCAATGCATAAATTTATGTATGTGATTTATATAATTCGATTATATGATTATGTTATGCTATACACATTATATTGATTATGCAATTTGATAATATGATTATGTTATGGTATATGAATTATAGTAGTGAGTTATTTGATTTATATAATTTTATTATATGATTATGTTATGCTATACGAATTATAGTATTGATTTTTTTTTATTTATGTTTGTTAATTCAATTTATTTATAATAAATATTTTATGAAATTAGAAAACAATAAGCGTGGGAGGGTCGATATGTTATGGATGGTGACTGTGCCTTGGGTGGGTGGCCTTATTGATGGGTCAGTGATACCCAGTTGGAAGGGTCATGTGGCTTCGAAGTATAGAGAGGAGGATGAGGAACCTAGGTTGCCCATTAGGTGCTTCAATAGGGCAGTGACATGTGACAGATTAGTTACTTGGTTTAGGGGGATGCCTGATGATTGGAAGGCGAGATTGATGGTGACCGGGTTGTCTCACTTGCCTTCGACGATGCACAGTACCATTTATGCCCCTCTCATATGTGCATTCATTGAGCGTTGGCAGCCCGACACGAACATGTTCCATTTACTTGTTGGTGAGATGAGTATACTTCTGCACGATGTGTGGGAGATACTTCGCATACCTGTGGACGGTAGTATGATCGTTGATTGCACTGCTAAGTCGGTTGTGTGGGGTATATATAGAGACGTGTTCCAGGTATCTGAGCAGGATGGGGAGTGAAGCGAGATGCATTCCGATGGTGGGATTGTGTCTGATTATGTGTTTAGGCGATGCTGACATCCTGATCCGGGTACTATGCACCCTACTTATGATGTGGAGGCCTTGTTGTGGTTGGCAATTGGAGCTACTATATTTGCGGACAAGAGTTTCAATAGGTTTAGACCTCAGCATATCGTGCATATCAGGTGCCCGTTGCATACTGTGGGTCAGCATTCGTGGGGTACTGTGACACTAGCGTATATATATAGGCAATTAGGTAAGACTAGTAGAGGTACCTGTAGTGGGATGACGGGTTGTCTCACATTACTCCGGGCATGGATATATGAGCATTTTTAAGCCTTCAGACCCCATTTTGTGCCTATACATGATGATCCACATACCCCGCGAACTTCTTTGTAGACTGTTGGCCCGCGCCTAAGCGCGAATGAGAGTATGGCGAAGTATCGGGATGCGCTTGACCACTTGAGAGTCAATGACGAATATTAAATTTTTTTTTATATTTTATAATTAAAATTTTTAGCTAAATTGTAAATATTTTTTAATTTTGTATTTAATTGTATATCTTACAGATGACATAGACCTCATATGGGCAGTATCCACATGTATGCATAACGATCACCACTTACCGATGATTGATTGCATATGGGGACGAGGTTGAGCCCTATATGTTAGATAGGTGTGTGTGCGACAGTTTGGATACGTGCAGGATATCTTTTACACTATCTTATGTCCTAAGAAAGCGTATCGGCCCTATAGTGGGGGCTACAGTGTGGATTTCGACCTTCAGTTCGCCAAGAGTCTATGGGAGTGTATACCTGGTTATAGTCTACGTACTGAGGATTTTGACCCTAGTGATTCCCCAGGTGCCTTCACAGAGTGCTACATGACATGGTACTGCCAGCACTCCCACCCGTACCTGTTCATTGATGCCCCCCCGGGTGAAAGAATCTGAATACCCTATTCATACCACTTTCCTTTTTTTTTTTTTTTTTTTTTTTTGAAACTTTCTTTAAAATGGAGTATTATATTTATATCATGATTCCATCTTTTTGAGACATTCTTTTGAGAGTATTATATTTATACCATGATTCCATCGCTTACAATCATCACATCATGTTTACCAACTCTGAATTGTCTATAATTTGTTCCATATCCTCTTTCTACATCCATTCACCGTCTAATATTCATCTTGAAAAAATCAGAGAAGCATCTTCATTCTTTCTCAACATCTCTTTCAACTCTGTTTCCGAAATTTTCCTTACCTCTCCCATATCTAGAATTTTTTTTTTCAAACTTTCTTATATATTCTAATAAAGTTTTATCTTTTCTTCTTGGTTTTTTTCACATCATTAATATTTTGTCTTACCTCTTCATCCTTAGTAATAGTAATTGATAAGTTATATTGAGTTTATTCAGAGATTCAAGAATAGAAAAATGTGAATGGAAGAATACTATTACGCAGAGGGGCTGGTTGTTTAAGAATTTTTTCAAGATATCATATGATATTTTAGTAGGGATAATGAAGATAATGATAATGATAATGATGATTGGGTAATTGGTTAATCATACAACTAAAAAATAGTTTAATTGAATAGGGACGAGACTTTTTTGAAGATTAAATATATCGTAGAAGAGTTGTAAATACGTAAAATTTCTCCAATTAATTAATAATTTTATATCTCGTACATCTTACTTGTGTATTAGTCGAGATATCGGCCAATTTTTATTTTTTTTAAAAAAGATAAAATTGTTGCAACATTAATTTATATATGAGATACTCCCTCCATTTTAATATATAAGTCGTTTTGACTAAAATACAAATATTAAGGCTGTAATTAATTTTTGAAAGTCTCATAACTTTTAATGGTTAAATCTGTTATACTCCTATTTAATGTATTTTTTATATTAGTGCTATAACTTAAAATAGTCATGACAAAAAAAAATCTCGATGAAATTATAAATTAAATAATGGTAATAGAGTAAAAATAATAAATTATTTTCTAAAGTAAACAAGTAACTTATATTTTGACTATTTTTTTAATAGGTTAAAACGCCTTATATTTTGAAATGGAAAGAATACCGACCAAGATAGGAATGTATAAGAAAGAGTAGAATTCCCTCGTGCAAATTGGTGCTGCGAATTGGGATGGAATGGGGAATGTCCGTAGCTTATAAGAATTGACTTATTAATGAGTACAAAATCATGCTTCGACCTAAAGGAATTAATGGGCCTTAAATCTCGACCAATGCAAGAGCAACAAGTCAGGTCCGGTAGCGTAACCCTTTTAAAGCAATATATATATATATATATATATATTAAGCTTTTTTTTTTTAATTATTTATTAACCTTGACCGATCCATGAATGCGTTTTAATTTGATAGTTCAAATCAACTTACATGATTTTTTTCACTTTTTACGGAATACTCTTCATCATGAGTACATGATTAGTCTCGTGCATTGATTTAAGAGGTAAGTTAATAGTATTTTTTTATAATTAATTAAAATAAAATTCACAAACGGGAGTTCATCTATTTCATATATTACTCTTTTTGTTTCTTACTGTAAAATATATCAAGAAAATAAATTAATTTTATATATATAAATGAGTATTTTTCATTTTTACTCATTTTATGCAATAATCAGTTAAAGAGACATAGTGAAGAAAGTAACAGAGAAAAGTGACTTTCAAGAAAAATCAGTAAAGTCACTATAGAAATTAAATAACACTTTATAGTAAGTAAAATGAAAGAATTTGAATTTCTCTCTTATGATAAAGAACATAAGAAATAAAAATTTATTTTTTAAAAAATGACTATTTTATGAATTAAAAAACAAATTATATAACTGTGAATCGGATTTTGATTTTTTCTCTATAAATCAGATGACGTCTCATTAATCAATTCTATTTCAATTGTTAGATAGTATATATTGCATAATATTTTAAAATAAATTATAGAAAATAGAGTGTTAACTTGCAACGAGCACTCTAATGCATTCATTGATAATGTGTTATGGAGAAAATAGTCCGTAAAAAGTGTAAGAAATTATGGGAGTTGAGTTTGCAGGTCAAAACATATTTATATCTTTTGAATGTTAACAGTCACGAGCCCCTTTTTATACATATTTTTTAGTTTTGATATCGCTAATTTTAAAATAAGTGATTATGGTGATTTATTGTATTATTTTATTTTAATAAATAAAATGGAGAATTATTTTCATAGGAAAAAGGTAGTTTTTGAACAAAGTTATCTTTACAATTATGAAAAGTGAGTCACACATCAATTATTTTAATTTATTAACATTTTTCTCCCATTTAATTTTATTTTTCTAATAAACTGTTATATTTATATGGTTAAGAGATCGCACTAAATATATGCTAATTATGGTAAATATATTCTTTTGCCTAAATAAAACTAATCATATGTATTGGTTAAGAGGTTTTGGACTTTCTAGGCCATTTTTGGTGCTTCATTCTCTATTTCTTCTCTTATTAGTGAATATACATTTTGAATTTTTTTGTTAATACTTATACTATTATTATTTATTTATATTCTAATACATTTTAGTACTAAGGATTCACATTTTTATGACTAGAGTATTTTTTTTAATTTAAAGTATAAAAAATTAATAAATAGTATATAATTTTATTAAAAATAATACTAGTGCAAAAAATATATATAAATTTATAATCAAAATGAACTATGATGAGTAAGAATACTAATGATGTAAATATTATTAATAAAGTATAAAATTTATATTCACTAATTTAAAAATAAAATAGGACCCCAAAAGTGACATAAAAATACTAGCTTAAAAAAATAGGATTCGAGCTAACTGACAAATAAATTGTTATTTCGCATTCATTATTTTATTTCAAGTCGAAACAGTGTAACAAAATAATTATTTAAATAATGTATGTATAGTTAGAAAAATGATTTTCTCGTTATCCACAATATTTAAAACAATCAAACCAACTAATCAGTTATGGCAAGTTCCACTTTCTCAAAAAAAAGGTTTTGATATATATATATATATATATATTTAATTCACAAGAAAGTATCGAAAAAAGAAAAAGAGAGATGAGTTGGATTCTTGAAATTTAAGTGGAAAATATGGTTTTACAGAAATTAATGTATAAATAAAATGGTAATTACCGTCTCACTTTTTTGGTAATAATTCATAAATTTTGATAAAAGTGCTCTTTTACATTAAAAGGGAAGAGAAAATATATTATAGAATGACATTTTAGTCTAAATTAGAGCGATAAAGGAAAAGTATTTGGACGGTAATTAGTAATTATATTGTATTTCAGGCATAAAATCACATCCCCGCATAATTTACAATCAATAATATATTTGTCTAAAATAATAATCATATTTATTATTGTTTTATTGTGTATATTTTATTTTTATTGTGTGAATATAGATAAAAGATCATTTTCAAGACGCAGTGGAGGGGTGAATTTAGTAATCTAATTGACCGTCCCGTTAGTTATATTATTTCTGTTTTAAAATAATAATTTTTTAATAAAAATTTTCAAAAATTTTAAAATAAAAGTATTATAAACTTACATGAAATAATTTAACTATTTTTTCAAATTTTCAATTTTAGCTGTGTTTATTGGAAAAAAAAGTATTATAAAATAGTATAATTTATAACTAAAATCAATTAAATAATTTTAAAGGGTTATCTAAGTTTTCTTTAATTTATATGAAATTTATAAAAACACATTTAGTTACGAAATAGATAGAACAAATCTTACTTGTTATAATATTTTAATTTAATTAAAAATAATTATTTTGGAACCAATAAAATATATGAATTAGGTAAAACATGACATGAGGCAGGTTTATGTGACCCTTGGACCCTGGATTTTTGGCCTCGTGCGTGATTTTGCTTTAATGTAGTAATATTACTACCAAAGTTTTCCTTTAACCGAAAAAGGTTTCCTTATGGTATTACCTAATTCTGTTATAAAAATAAACGGTATCAACTCTATGAAAAGTTTTTTTTTTTTTTTTTTTTTTTTTGAATCACTTGAAAAGTTCTTAAAAAGTGGTAAAATGTATTTTCCTCCCTTTAGTTGGAGTGCAATGAACTCCATTAAAACGATCCAAAATCATTTAAATTACGAAAGATTTGAACAGATCTAACTCTCAATAAAACGTAATTGATCGTAATACATGAACAAGGTTCTAAGTTTGGACACAAGTGTGTCATGGTCAAACATTGTACGCCTATAAAAACAAGCATATAACGTTCCTCCTATTTCGTATCTAACCAAAACGAACTTTCAACTGCCTTTGCCCAAAAGCCATAGGAATTCTTTAGAGGATGAAGAAGCGAAGCCATGGAAGAGTGGAAGTAAAGTCTTTCTTTTTATTTTCTTTTTCCTGTTTTCATTCTATCCCAATTCCAATCAACCAAACAAAGCGAAATCATGAAGAAATTTTCCTCCATTTTTGCAGGTAATTTACATAGTTTTGGTCCTGGCGGCTGCTGCTGCTGCTGTGGTTCCGGCGAGTTCAAGAAAGGTAGATGGCCGGAGATTTCACCAACGCGGCGGGCGGGAGGACGACGAATTCGAGTACTCCGGCGTAAAATGCAGAGCTCATTATGCATCATTAACGGATTTTGGAGGGGTTGGAGACGGAATAACATCAAACACACAGGCCTTCCGGGATGCAATCAATTTTCTGAGCCAATATGAATCGGAGGGCGGGTCGATGCTGTTTGTTCCAGCCGGAAAATGGTTGACAGGGAATTTCAACATCACCAGTGACCATTTCACTCTGTTTCTTCACCAAGATGCCGTTCTTCTTGCTTCCCAGGTCGGTTTTGTCTGTTTTTCACATTAACTTCGTCGCTTTCAATGAATTCTAGCCACGAAATTACATGAAAATGAAGACAAGTCGAATTGAATAGGTCTTGTTTTTTAGTGCATTTGGAAAAGTAGGAATCAGTTCTCTTTGACCCGTGACTTGTTTTCCTCAAAATCTTCATTAAACCACTTTTACACTTTTCTTAAGCTACTTAGAATAGCCTTTGCCTGTTTATTGACCAACTGCTTTCACAATTTCATGTGGGCATAATTTCGCCATTCTCCTTTGATTAATGCATGCTAAGGAGTTGAATCATTAATGTCATTTTACTTCATTATGTCCAAAATTTTATTATTTTCATTTTATAAAAACTATATCTAATTCGATTAGTCAAAAGAATAACGAGAAAGTAAATGAACATCTTTTCATATCTCATTATATAGGGCGGTTGATAATTTAATTTTCTTCTTTCTCAATCTACCAACAAGGGTTAGAACTAAGATTAACAATAGGTGGGGTGAATGGTGACCATATTTTTGCATTTCCGTTTTGGCAAAATGCTGTTTCGACATGGAATTCCACTTGGAAAACAACTACTATTATTTTTGCATTCTTGCCTGTTCCACGGGGAAGTGCCCCCCCTTAAAGAGCCCACTATTATAACACGATCATATGGGAGAAAGAAAGAGTAGGGACAAGAAGCAACCACCTTCAACAAGAAGAAGGCATATATGGGCATTTCTTTTGAGGAAATTCATATTGATTAAAAAAATTTTAAAAAAAAGAAGAAGAAAATATTATAGAGACGTAAATTAAAATGGGTATGGACCAAACATGGTAGTGGAAGAAAATGTAGAAGAATTAGGACTTCCCTTTGCGACCTTATAAGATAACCTAACTTCTCCATTTCTAGAATATGAAAATATCTATGCTAGGTTAGTTAGAAGTCTTTTTGCATTATGTATATACCCCTCCCCTCCCCACCCCACCCCACCCCACCCCACAATTTACATTTTTGTTATGTTAATATTTTTTTTCCTTTTTCGTTTGATAAATTTATTTTATTAATATTTCTTACTATAATAGTTGATATTGGGAATATGTTTTCATTAGCTTCTGTCCTATTATCATATTAAAATAAGGTATAACATGAGATACCACTAGTATATTAAATAATTGAGTTTTTTAGTAATTGCTTTTAAGAGTGGGTTCATATATTAATTATAGTAGTTGTACTATAGATTGTAGATGGTAGTAGTGTATAAGAATTGTATTAAATGATTATTATATATTTTAATTATAAACAAAATAAAAATGATATATAGTCATATTGATTTGAATTTTAAAAATAAAATAGTATATATTAATACGAAACATATAAAAGTTAGACTATATTTTAGACAAAAATAATTTTTAAATACAACTATTAGTATAGAACAAATGAATATTAAATTAAAACAAAAATACAAAAATAAATGTGATTTTTTCCCCATTCTTTAGAGGCAATGTGATCTTTTTTTTTTTTTTTTTTTTTTTTGATGATAGAGGCAATGTGATCTAGTTGAAGAAACAGTAGGAAAATATTTTTTTCTCCGAAAAAAAGTATGCCCTTTTCCTTTAATGGAAAAAAGAATTACGTGAGTAATAGGCAAAGGAGAGACTTCCATCCACCTTTACACTTAAAACGGCATGGTAGGCATAACAGTAGAGTCAACTACGTACTGTCGTTTCATGTGGACGGTTCCCAAATATTATACCTAAAACGGCCAAAAACGACTTCTCCTAATCTTTATTTGACATTCCCCTTCCCCCTATGTAGAATGCAATAGTTTGTCCACAGAAAAACTAAGGTACCACTTTAAAAGATTAGGTAGGTGGTTAAGACAGACTAATTTGCAATTTTCACAACTTATTCCATGCATGGTTCTAAAATTCGATAAATTTAAAAGTAATTTCTTAATTTAAGAAGAAAGTTATTAAACATTAAATAGATTATTTTTGTTTGGATCGAATTGCTGCACTTAAAGATACATACAATGAATTTATATAAATAAATTTTCGATCTTATATTATGTGCTGATTGGACATTTTTTTCCTCTTTGAATCTATTTGGGGGGTTAGGTTGAAAGTGAATGGGCTGTGATTGATCCTCTGCCATCATATGGTCGAGGAAGAGACGCTGTGGGTGGAAGATACATAAGCCTTATCTTCGGAACCAACCTCACAGATGTTGTAATAACAGGTATCACCTTCTTCTGGTAATTTAGCTCGAGAAAAATGCAAAAATAGTCCTAAATAATAATTTAGTGGTAAATTTAGTTTTAAACTTTTGGTAGTCGACAAATTTAGTTTCAAACTTTGCTATTTACAATATATTTAGTTCTAATAAATATTTTAAAGGAAAAAACTCACTTTTTATGACTCATATTTGCAGGTAACAATGGCACTATAGATGGGCAGGGCCAAATATGGTGGGATAAGTTTCACCAAAAACAACTTCAGTATACCCGCCCATATCTGATTGAAATCATGTACTCAGACAAAGTCGAAATATCCAATATTGCATTGGTTAATTCCCCCTCATGGAATGTCCACCCTGTTTACAGCAGGTAAACTAGGTTTATGTTTATGTTCTTGCATATCTGCACACAACTTGCAAGTTCTCTAGTTCTAAATGAACTCACACATGTTTTGCTCAATGATACAGTAATGTAGTTGTACGGGGTATCACAATCCTAGCACCAGTAAGATCACCGAATACCGATGGGATCAATCCAGGTAAAACAAGGGAAGATTTGGATTGGGACTGCATTTTCATCCCAAACTAATGAATTTTGACTTGGTTTTGTTTTTGCTGTCTCTCCTGGGGGTAAATTTCAGATTCTTGCACAAATGTGCACATAGAGGACTGCTACATTGTCTCTGGGGATGATTGTATTGCAGTGAAGAGTGGTTGGGATGAGTATGGTATTGCTTTTGGGATGCCAACCAAGTATCTCTTTATCAAAAGGATCACTTGCATTTCTCCAACCAGTGCAACCATTGCACTAGGCAGTGAGATGTCAGGAGGAATCGAATATGTCGTAGCAGAAGACATATTAGCTATCAATACAGAATCAGCGGTCAGGATTAAGACTGCAGTTGGAAGGGGTGGATATGTGAAAGATATATATGTGAGAGGTATGACAATGAAGACAATGAAATATGTGTTCTGGATGACAGGAAATTATGGTTCTCATCCAGATGATAATTATGATCCAAATGCTTTACCTGTCATTGATAACATTAATTATCGCGACATGGTAGCTGAGAATGTAACCATGGCTGCCCGGCTGGAGGGAATTCCCGGCGATACCTTTACCGGAATATGCATATCTAATGTTACTATTCAAATGGCTCAGAGTGCAAAGAAATTACCTTGGAACTGCACTGACATTGATGGTGTTTCAAGTGGTGTCACTCCTAAGCCCTGTGGTTTGTTACCAGACAAAGATTACCCTTTAGCTTGTAGCTTCCCGACTGAGCAGATACCTATTGATGAGTTTGAAGTTCAGACTTGTTCCTGCAAGAGAAAAGTACCCAAGAGAAATGTCTAGTAAATATAAATCTTACTAAATTTCTCATATTGATTCCAACAAAATGATTTCAACTTATCAGTGATGCAAAAGTTTATGAATCTGTAAAACTTTGACCTCTATTTCAAATGGTTTGAATAAAAAGATCACCCATCCTAACCGTGGCAATTCTTACATTTTTGCAGTAAAAAGTTTGTAAAATAAAAGTGAATACTAACAATTTGGATCAGGGTTTTACTTCACTGATTCGCTCCAAATGAGCTCTTTGATATTTTCTTCAGTTATTGATGGATGCTCAAAATCAAAATGGAAAGGTTTAGGGAAAACTGGCATGTCATTGACATCATGAAGAGATTTCAAGACATATCTTTATTGATGTATGAACAAATATTTATAGTTAAGTGTAGGTCCAACCAAAAAAAAAAAAAAAGTCAAGTTATAGCTTAAAAGGAAAGGAAATCTCAGGTAGCCACAGTTCAAAATTGATACACATTTCACCTGTTACGAGTCTGCTGGGATCAAATACAAAGCATCTTTTCTAGCAAATCAAAACAGCCAACGGAGACATAATTGGGAAACTAAGCTCTTACTTTTGCTAGGTAAATCCAGCATAATCCATAAGAGCTTGCATATAGAATTCAAAAATTCAACAAAGATCATTTTAAATTTAACAAAAATAGTAGTATTACATATCCTGCTTTGTTCCACAACAATGAACGGCCAGAATTTTGAATAATAAACGTAAACGAATGCAGTAATTTATTTGAACATCATTTGCATCATCGGCTCCTTATAAAACATAACAAAATTAGGTTAATAATTGAAGATAAACAAATCTGGAATTCCTTTAGGAACTGGGTTGAAACCCCTACAAGCTCAGCTGGGGGTTGGACCTTTCTCTCTTCATGGTGGCAGAAAACTTCCCACTCCAATATCAAATTCCTTCTTCCGGCAATACTGCTATGGGAACTCTGGAAACTTAGAAACTTGGCTTTCTTCGAAGGACTTAGACCAAATTGGTCTGGCTTGCTTCCTAAACTCAAGGTTGAAATCATGGCAACTGTTTCAGTAACCAGGAATTTTCAACAGGTTCGCTCACCTCTTTTGATCTCTGTAGTCTGGAAATCATACTGTATTAGAGATATTGTGGTCAATATAGATGGTTCCAGTCGGACACCAGGCCTTTCTGGAGCAGGATTTATAGTAAGGAACAAGGAAGGTGAGTTTATTTTTGGCCAGTCCCTCTCCCTAGCGCCTATAGCCTCTGTTCAAAGTGAAATTCAAGGACTACTGGCTGCTGTCCGTCATTGCAAACTCAAGGAATACTGTCGCATTCAATTCCTCTCAGACAACTCCCTGCTTGTTAACATGATCTCGGATTCTAAAGGCTTTCTTTGGCGGGAATATCTCTCTCTCACGGAGATTGCGGAATTTATGGAAAATTCAAACTCTTGCCTTCAACATATCTATAGGGAAGGAAACTACCCTGCGGACTTCCTTGCGCGGCTTGGGGCGGATGGTGTCTCTGCTTCCTTTCTATCTCTAGACGAAGCACCTGCGAGGCTGAAAGGACTGATCACCCTGGATGCAGCGTCCGTTGCAGGTTTGCGAACACGTAGATATAATTAACCCATTGAGA
The DNA here is from genome assembly GCA_030378225.1 of Knoxia roxburghii. Classification (NCBI taxonomy): domain Eukaryota; kingdom Viridiplantae; phylum Streptophyta; class Magnoliopsida; order Gentianales; family Rubiaceae; genus Knoxia; species Knoxia roxburghii. Next base: position 6,159,823 of record CM059423.1, read on the forward strand.
ATCCTAACTCTCTGTATAGATAGAGTAGTTTTTGTGATACAGGTTTCTCCCTCCTCTCAGGAATTTTTGTATATGGGCTAATGGTGATAGATGGTGGTCTTTTGGTTTTTGTAGATTAAGGCCTAGTTGTACAGATGGATTAGGATCATCCCTAATCAATGCCCACCACCATGTAACAATCTCAATTAGCAATGGAAAAGGCTTCATGCCTCAGGTCCCTAAGTGGACTGTTTTTTAAAAAAAAAAAAAAAGAAAAGCGGAAAAAATTTCAGTAGCAGCTAGCGGTGAAAGTAGTAACAGCAGCACTGTTGTCATCATTGGAATTCACTATCATCCCAAACATCAAAGGCGACAACAAAAATCAGCAGGAATTTTTAAGTTGGGATTTGTATAATTCTTGTGAGGATTAATTTTAATTCGGTGGTGAAAGAGTGAATCGTGAGTTTTCTTTTTTGTTTTTGAGTTTTTCTTGTTGGTGAGAATAATGTTTGCTTTGGCTAAAAATTGTCACATCTGTTGATTGTGGAATAGTGGGAAAAATATATTTTCCAAGACCTGTATGTTTTTATACCTGATTTCTTTTTACAAATTTGTATTCTATAGACTTATTTGCAAAATTAGAGTTCCTGTTGTTTTTGTGGACTAAGTATGATATTATTTTCAAATGGATAAGATTTCTTCACATATTTTAAGTATAAGTTTTACTAGTTATCACCCTACTTCTTACCTTTTATCGTCCCAATTGGACTAAAATGCTCTCTCTACAATACTCTCTTTCTCCCCCCTTTCTAGTAAAAGGGCAATTTTGTCAAAATTTATGAACTATGCCCCAAAAACTAAGTCGGTAACTAGTAATCCCTTTAAGTATATTATATTTGATAAAGTAAAACAAACTTTGAATCTGAGTATGTAAGTTAAAATCATGATTCAAACACGTGTGTGATTATTGATGAAATAGCTGAAATTATGTTTCATATGTATGTTTGGCGGAAATTATACTCGGTTGTGGGTACATGTGTCTAATAATTATTACTAACATTACCACTTTTACTATAAGAGAGTAGAGATCATGCGCCACTTCTTTTTCTTCAAAAACTCACTTTTTTCTTTTTCAAAAATCACTTATTCTTCTTCGCCGCACTCCATTCGAAACTGAATTCAATCAAATCTTCATCCAAACACAGATTCAACGGAGATCGACGATTGTATTTTTCGATGAACAACACCAAATATAATGGAAAAATCAGTTTTTCTTCTTCAAAAATCACTTTGTCTTCTTAAAAAATACTACATCATAAAGTATGAATTGCATTTGATGCATTTATGAAACCTTATTTTCGCGATTTAATATTGGGTAATTTATTCATGATGTTATATTCGTGTTTTGTTTTTCAAATAATGCTCTATTACTCTGAAATATGATATATATATATATATATATAAATGTTCTCCGTGAGGGATTGATACTTTCATGTGAAATGGGTTGTTTCTGATTCCTCTCCGTTGCTTCCTTCCTGCTATTGGACGTGGGAGTATGTGTTATGGGACGTAGTGGATGTTAGAGTAGTTGTTATTGGATGTAGTAGGACGTTGCAGTAGGTGTTATGAGACGTTAGAGTATGTCACTGTGAAAAATTCAGCTTAAATTCACATGTCTCGATGTAGACATTGAAGTAGTTGTTATGGGACGTAGCAGGACGTTGCAGTATGTGTTATAAGACATTGGAGTATGTCTTTGTGAAAAATTCAACTTAAATTCACATGTTTGGATGTAGATATTGGAGTAGTTGTTATTGGACGTAATGGGACGTTGCAGTAGTTATTATTGAACGTAATGGAACGTTGCAGTAGGTGTTATGAGACGTTGGAGTATGTCTCTGTGAAAAATTCAGCATAAATTCACATGCTTGGATGTAGATGTTGGAGTAGTTGTTATGGGACGTAGCGGGACGTTGCAGTAGGTATTAGGAGATATTGGAGTATTTCTCTATGAAAAATTCAACTTAAATTTACATGCTACGTCCAACATATAAATCAACAACGTCCTGCTACGTCCAAAATATAAAACAACAACGTCCCAACGTCCAAAATACAAAGCAACAACGTCTCAACATCAAAAATACAAAGTAACGTCTCAACGAGAAAAAAAAAAAAAAAAAAGACGCACTCGTCAGTGAAACTTACTATATTTAGTAAGTGTACAGAGAATCTTGGCTTTCATTAAACTCGAAGCAAAAAGAAAACTCTAGACTTAAATCAGCACAATCCATCTTAAATGACTCTAGAAAGGTTGTTATCTAAGTCAAATTACAAAACGTAACTAATTAGGACGGTTACAACTACTCAAAGGCTAACAAAACCTTGAAGTTGTACATCTGACTGAAAATAAAAGGAAGTAACTGCCCACAATTCGACTTGAGTCTTGCCTCAGCTTTGAAGGAGTAATTGTGCTTCACTGCTCAAAAGAAATTGCTTCCTCACTAACCGCCAGCTCAGCCATTCATGTATTAACTATCCGATAACTACTTGCTTGCTAGCTCATTAGGTAGAACCATGCAAAATCTATGCAATGGGAAAAGATCGGAAGCTCAACAATTAGCGAAATTCCAACATAATCCCTAACACTCAATGTAATGTTCACTTATATTGGCTGGAACAAAAAATCTCTTAAGGAAAAAATGGGTTAACAGAAGGCATATTGGATATGTGGTATTAGATGCATGAAATCACAAAGGAAGGAAATGAAAATATTTTTAGTAAGTGTAATTTGGGCTGATTTAATTTTCTTAATCGGGTTAATAATAACATTAAATTGTGACGAATGAATTATATTTAATGGTCGTACTAAATTAAAGTTAGTGATTATAAAAATCGATTGTTCCCCTATCTACAAACATGATCGCACTTTAATAATCGAAGGTGTGATAGATTTCGGCAGTTTTCATCAAGTTGTGTACGAATTAATAGAGCCAAAGGGTGAAATTAGGAATTTTACTTTAAACTATGTTTTATATATTTTATTTGTGTGGTTATTTTCATATTTGAAATCTTTATAGGCTTTAATGTTTTGACAAATTTATGATATTAGAATCTCACAAATGTTTCCACATAATTGATAGCTAAATAATATTTTATTCCTCTAAAATAATAATCACATTTAGTATTTCATAATATATATTCTATTTTTTAATATATAGATATGGGTAAAAAATCATTTCCAAGATGCATCAGAGGGGCGGACTTAATAATCTAATTAACTAGCTATTATTTATTGTTGAAAATAAATTTCTTTTATAATAAAGTTTATTTTGAAAATTTCAAAATAAAAGATATTATAGACTTTTGAAAAATAATTTAACTATTTTTTCAATCTTTTTATTTTGACCTTGACACCTGTCCTTGAACTTGATCCTTGTTTCCAGACTCGTGCGTGATTTTGCTTGAATGTAGTAATATCAACTTCATCAAAAGTTTGGACATGCCCAAACATCGTACGCCTATAAAAACAACCATAACCTTCCTCCTATTTCGTATCTAAACAAAGCCAATCTCAACTGCTTTTTGCCCGAAAAACATACGAATTCCCTAAAGGATGAAGAAGCCAAGCCATGGAAGAGTGGAAGTAAAGCCTTTCTTTTCATTCTATTCCAGTTCCAATCAACGAAACAAAGGGCATCATCATGAGATTTTCTTCCATTTTTACAGGTCATTTACTTAGTTTCGGTCCTGGCCGCCGCCGCTGCTGCTGTTGCTGCTGCTGATGGCCACCGCGGCATGCTGCAGGACGACCATTTCGAGTACAAGAGCAGAGACTGCAGAGCTCATTATGCATCATTAACGGATTTTGGAGGGGTTGGAGACGGAAAAACATCAAACACAAAGGCCTTCCGGGATGCAATCAAATTTCTGAGCCAATATGAAAAGGACGGCGGGTCGATGCTGTTTGTTCCAGCCGGAAAATGGTTGACAGGGAATTTCAACATCACCACTAGCCATTTCACTCTGTTTCTTCACAAAGATGCCGTTCTTCTCGCTTCCCAGGTTGGTTTGTTTGTTTTTTTACGTTAAGTTTTTTGGTTTCAATCAATTTTTACACACAAAATTAAATGAATGAATGAAGAATGTTGTCAGTTTTACTTAAGTTATTTTATCGTACCATATGTGGACGATTTTTTTCTTTCAATCTTTTTGGACATTAGGTTGAAAGTGAATGGGCTCTAATTGATCCTCTACCATCGTATGGTCGAGGAAGAGACGCCCTGGGTGAAAGATATATAAGCTTTATCTTCGGAACCAACCTCACAGATGTTGTAATAACAGGTATCAACTTCATGATGTTAATATTACCTCTGGATGGCCGAGTGTTTAGAGATTGTTTAAAGGAAAAAAGCTCACTTTTTTGGCTCATTTTCCAGGGAACAATGGCACTATAGATGGGCAGGGCAAAACATGGTACGCTAAGTTTCTACAAGGACAACTTCGGTATACCCGCCCATATCTGATTGAAATCATGCACTCACACAAAGTCGAAATATCAAATGTTACATTGGTTAATTCCCCTTCATGGAATGTCCACCCTGTTTACAGCAGGTAAACTAGGTTTCTGTTCTTTGCATATCTGCAAAAACTAGCAAGTTTTCTAGTTCTAACAGAACACATGTTTTGCACAATGATACAGCAATGTAGTTGTACGAGGTATCACAATCCTATCACCAGAAATATCACCCAACACAGATGGGATCAATCCAGGTAAACAACCAGCGAAGATTTGGATTTGGATTACGTTTTCATCCCCAAACTAACCAATTATGACTTGGGTTCTTTTTGTTGTCCACTCCCGGGTTAAAAATTTCAGATTCTTGCACAAATGTGCTTATAGAGGACTGCTACATTGTCTCCGGGGACGATTGCATCGCAGTGAAGAGCGGTTGGGATCAGTACGGTATCGCTTTCGGGATGCCAACCCTGAATGTCTATATCAGAAGGGTCACTTGCATTTCTCCAACCAGTGCAACCATTGCACTGGGCAGTGAGATGTCAGGAGGAATCCAACATGTCCGAGCAGAAGACATAGTAGCTATCAATACGGAAGCAGCAGTCAGTATTAAGACAGCAGTTGGAAGGGGTGCATATGTGAAAGATGTATATGTGAAAGGTGTGACAATGAACACAATGAGATATGTGTTCAGGATTAGAGGAACCTATGGATCTCATGCAGATCAAAAGTTTGATCCAAAAGCTGTACCTGTCATTGATAACATAAATTATCGCGACATGGTAGCTCAGAATGTAACCCAGGCTGCAAAGCTGGAGGGAGTTCCTGGTTTCAAATCCACCGGAATATGCATATCTAATGTTACTATTAATCTGGCTGCGAAACCAAAGAAATTACTTTGGAACTGTTCTAGCATTGAGGGGGTTTCAACTGGTGTCACTCCTACTCCCTGTGATTTGTTACCAGCCAAAGGTCAGCCTTCAGGTTGTAACTTTCCAACTGAGCCGCTGCCTGTTAAGGAGGTTGAAGTTCAGACTTGTTCCAGCAAGAAAGAAGCACCACCCAAGAAATAAATCTTTGTAAATTTCTCATATTGATTTCCAACAAAATGAAGGCATTTTGTGGATCTTGGGGTATTATTTACACACTTCCACACCACAATAAATACTCTAAGTTTATGTCAACTTACAAATGATGCAAAAGTTTATGAATCTGCAAAACTTTGTATCACTATTTCAAATGGTTTGAATCTTTGCAAAGATCAACCATCCTAAGCGTGGCAGTTTTTACAACAAAGTGATTACTTACTATGTTATTGTCTAACAATTTGGATCGGGGTTGAATTTCACTGATTCTCTCCAAATCAGCTCCTTGATATTTTCTTCAGTTATTGATGGCTGCTCAAAATCAAAATGGAAAGGTCTAGGGCAAACTGGCTCGTCATTGATATCATGAAGAGATTTCAAGAATGGGTGACAAAGAGCCTCATCAACTGCAAGTGTAGATCCAATAAATTAAAGAAAAAAAAGTGAAGTTAAAGCTTAAAAGGAAAGGAAATCTCAGGTAGCCACAGTTCAAAATTGACAGACATTTCACCTGTTATACGTCTGCTGGGATCAAATACAAGCATCTTTTCTAGCAAATCAATAGCCAAAGGAGACATATTGGGAAACTTAGCCCTTAATTGTTGTTTTGGATACTGTGGAAGTTGTCTGACATATCTCCGTGCATTGTCACTTTGCAGGAATCTAAGACTTGCATCATCAGGAGTACCTAAGAGCTGTAGCACCAAAGAAAAATAAAAGCACAGTGTCAGAGAAGAACTTTAAATGAATCATAATTAATTATAGCATTTAATTAGGCGAACAAGAATTACCAACTCAATAAATAGTATACTTGATGAAAACTTAACAGGGAATAGGATATAGATGGCAAGAAAGGTGAATTGAAATAGTGAAGCATGGTTCAGCAAAAACTGCTGAAATTTTCTGTTTGTAAAAGTTCAATCAGGACGAGAAAACCTATTATCAGGAAATGGTTTAAAGTTTTTCCATCACAGATATGCTAGACGTGCATTTCAAATCGCTTGTGATGTGTGGCAAAGTAGCATGAAATGCTTTTAACTTGTACCTCATTCAACGGTTTCTGACAAATGCTCCATCCCAAATGCAACAGGAATTTCATTCAAATAAATGAAATCAAAACCAAGAATCAACTGCTGTTAAATGACTCTTAAAGAATCAGAGAAAACCATACCTCAGTAATCAGCTTGAGTTGTTGGACATAATCCCTTCCAGGGAATAAAGGTTCTCTTGTCAATATTTCACCAAAAATGCAACCCACAGACCAAATATCGATTGCAGCAGTATATTCTGAGCAGTTGAGAAGCAATTCAGGAGCCCGATACCATCTAGTGACTACATATTCTGTCATGAAATCTGTTTCTGAAGTTGTTCTTGCCAAACCAAAGTCGCCAATTTTAAGGTCGCAATTTGCATTCAGAAACAAATTACTGGGCTTGAGGTCACGATGCAAGACATTAGCGGAGTGTACATACTTCAATCCTCGCAACAGCTGGTACAAAAAATACTGAAAGAAAATGGAGCATGAATATCAGTCATTCTTGATGGAAATGAAACAAACTCCTAGCAAGAAATATTCATGAAAAAAAATGAAAACCGGCTATGAACAGTTTCATATGATCAATTCCGGAAGGGAATTGAGGAAAAATTTTTCATTTTACTGCACCAAGAGGCCAGCAGGCTAGTGAAGGTTAGAGAACATGGTCGATACAATAAACTAAGGAAAGATTACAACAAGGACATAGTAAAACAACCCAAGATTTAGCACACCATAAACTTAATACAGGAAAATGGCAGCTGGTCTCAAACCTGGCAGTGATCATCATTCAATTCTTGATCGGACCGAATAATCTGATGAAGGTCGGTATCCATTAATTCATAGACAATGTACACATCATTGAAGTCCTCCCGGTTTGGAGGTCTTATAATGTCCTTGATAGAAACAACCTGAGATTGTAGCAGCAGAACTAAAAGTTAATCACAAGCGAAATAAACCCACCTCATGACTATCAACAGCACAACTTAAAATCACTACAGCATGAAGAACAAAGGATCAATCTTGTCAATCACCACGATAAAGGACTCAACTTTTTAAATGAGGAATCTCATACTTATAACGCTAATTTAGTCGATCAATCAGAGCTGAGAGTTACCATCTTTAACTTACATTCTCATGGTCCATGTGGCGTAGGAGGTTAATCTCTCTCAAAGTTCTTTTCGCATCAATTCTATTGTCAAATGCATTTCCAATTTTCTTAATAGCAACCTCTTCACGCGTTTCGACATTGACGGCAGCACTGCAAAATCAAGAAAACAAATAAAAATCCATCTTTCAGCAAACCAACAACAACCCAGATACCCAAATGAAAAATCCAAATTAGGGAAGTTCAAAATTAAAGTAAACCATCCAATTAAGGTTATTACCAAACAAGGCCATAAGCACCCCGCCCAATAGGACGAATGGGGGGAACATATTTGCTGGAGACTTCAAATAAAATACCAGAAACATTGTACCGAACATAACGGCCACCATGAATTTGCACTCCATTCACGTTTCGATTGCTATTGTTTGAACCATTATTGCGAGTAGCAGCACCATTTGGAACCGAACTTGTTTGAGTGGCCATTTAAACTTTGGAAGTAGGTTCCGAATTGGAAATTTGAAGCCCCAAAATGGAATTTCGGTGGCAGAGGGGTGAAGGGTAAGCTCTAGAGCTGCTTCAGGCGAAGTGGATCAAGATTTGAGGTGGGTTTGTTATATAATTATCATGAGGTGCAGAAAATTATGTGTCATTTTTTATGGGCCGTGGGGAAGGGGGAAGAAGAGGGATGGGGACGCTTTCAATTTGGGAACGCGGTTTGAATTGAATGTGAAGTGTTAATTTAACGGAGAAAGGGTCTTTAGGAAAATTTGCCAAAATTGCACCCCGATTGTTTTTCATAATTTAAGTTGACTCCTTAAACTTTTGGGTTGAATTGAATAGGTTAGGTTGACTATGCCGTTTTGGTCAAAACATTTGCATTGACTCATAGCTCAAAATCAAGTTCAATGAAAAAATCACAATTTAAATCATAAATTATGGGTAGTTTAATCTTTGTGGTTCCAAATGAATTAGTCCTCCTCCCTTAAAAATATTTTAAATTTTTTAAAAATTAAATAGTTTTGGTCCTTGCAAAAATTATAAATTGTAGAGTTAATCATCGGTCAAAGTTTAATAGGGCTATTTTAAAAATTTATGAAAATATTTGGATATTTTTAAAATATTAGCAAATTACTCCATGGCACATTGTGTAATTACTGAAAACAAACGAACTAAACAGCTCTAAATGCATCTGATAAACAAAAACACTTCAAAAAAACCAGGGTGGAAATGCAATTTTGGTAAGTTATGTTTGAAAAAATTTTGTTTTTGTCTAACATGTTTAGACTTTTCAAAAGTACCCATTATGTTTGAAAATTTAAACTCTTTTGATCCATTAAAAAAAAAACCTTTATCTTTAGAAAGCCTACAAAACGTAATGAATATTTTTAGAAGGGACTAACATGTTGAGTCAAAAGTGTAAATTCATCAAACATAGTAATTTGACAAGAACAACTGAAATAGATAGGTAGGCACTAAAAGGATCAAACTCCTCTATATTTGATCTGTGGGTTGTATTTTTGGTGAAATATTGAGAAAAGAACCTTTGTTTCCTGGAACAGATTATGTCCAACAACTCAAGCTGGTTACTGATGTATGGGTTTCTCATGCTCAAAGAGTCGTTTCAAAGCTTTTTTTTTTTTTTTTTTTTTTTTTAAAGCAACATTTCAAAGCATTTTGTTCTTGGTTTTGATTTCAATTACTTGAATGAAATTCCTGTGGCATTTTGGGACAGAGCAGAGCATTTCATGCTATTTTGCCACACATCACAAGAGATATGTCTGCAATTAAGAGCTAAGTTTGCCAATTATGTCTCCTTTTGGCTGTTGATTTACTAGAAAAGATGATTTGTATTTGATCCCAGCAGATTCATAGGAGGTGATATGTGTATCAATTTTGGTGGTAAGTTATAACTTGACCTTTTTCTTGTTGGATCTAGAATTGCAGTTGATGAGGCTCTTTGTTATCCATGCTTGTAACCTTTCCATTTTGATTTTGTGCATCCATCAAATACCCAGTAATTTCTTTCTACCGTCTCAATTTGAACTAAAATACCCCCTACAATACATTTTCTCTTCCCCTCTAAGTAAAAGGACACTTTCTCTTCCCATCAAGCTATCCCTCTTTTTAAAGCGTGAAGTTGGTGAATAACCATATGTTTTTAATGAACTTAAACCACTCATCCAAGATGTCTTCCTGAGCCCAAAAACAAAGTACTTGACAAATTAAAAGTATTTCATCAAATTGAATCCATGTTTCTTCTAATAAAAAAAAATCATAAATTACATATTTCGATCGTATCTAAAAAATAGTTCTGTTTAAAAATTTTAAAAATACTATAAACAAAATCATGATGAAAATTAACGGTTATAGATGTTAGTTAACTTACCTTTTGATTGACATCTGGTTCATCAGTACTGCAAGTAAGAAAGAAATTGGTGGCCACTGCGAACAAGAGAAGCCATGGTTTAGAGAAATATATTTTTTGTTCAGAGTGATTGTAATATGACTTTATATAGTACAAAATAAATGGAGTAGAATTAAAGGAAACTGTATTCATAATTTTTTTAAAAAAAAATAGCACTACAATATTTATTTTTTAAAAAAATATTCAGTTTTCATAAATTGATATTGATTTTCATATTTTTCATTCTTTCCATCCTTCCATGCATGCATGCATGCGTGTGTCTTCAAACATTTGTTTGGCACCAGAGTTTTTTTTAATTTTAGTAAGTAGAAATATATAGCAATATATCCTATGCTACTATATACTAATTGCGGGCGCAATAGGGTGACTCCCCCCCGTTTCCCTTTTTTCAGAAAATTAATTTTTAAAAAATTTGTTTCAGATTTTTTGCCTACTCATTTTTCCAAAAAACATAAAGAATCTTTTGGTAAAAAATGTTTTATAGATTTCCTAGTTGGAAAACTGAAAGTTCTTTTTGAGAGAATTTGAGTTTAGAAAAGGTTTTTATATATTTATATATATTTTTTAGAAAAAAACTTGAGTTTGAAAATATTTTTATAATTTTTTTGGGAATATTTTTTTTAATAAAGAGTTGTGGACGACATTTAGCATTTGAAATAAATGAAAGTTTCTACGCGGAATAAATAGCCCATGACCCAAGGGTAAATCAGGAAAACCACCCAAAAAACTTGAAAGATTGGAGAAATTCTCATAGCGCACCAGAAGTAGAATGTAACCGCCAAAAATCATTTGCTGTACTCTGCTTCTCCTCCCCCCGTATTCTCAAGTCAGTCTCATTATTTGTATTTTTCGGACTTATATATATATATATATAGTAGGATCGACTAAATCACTCGTTTTTTGCTGTCACACACTCACACACTGAAAAAATATAGCCAAGGGGGAAGTTAGACATGGCGGTTCCGGATGCTGATATACAATTGGGCGTCGACAACATCGAGACGTTTGTTTTCCAGGCGGAAATTAACCAGCTCATGAGTCTTATCATCAACAATTTTTACACTGACAAAGAAATCTTCCTTCGTGAACTCATCAGCAATGCTTCTGATGTAAGTTTTTGCTTCTATATGGATGATCATTCATTTGCCTGTGCTTTTGTTGTTGTTGTGGTCTTTGTATGTGTGTATGTTTTTCTTAATTTCATTGAAATTGCGAGATTTTTTATTTTTGTTTTTTGAAGGCTTTGGAAAGGATTAGATTTGAACTCTTGACCGCGGAGACTAAGCTGAAGTCGCCACCGGAGCTCCGTATCGAGATCGTTGCTGATAAGGTTAACAAAACTATTTCCGTCACTGATAACGGTGTCGGCATGACCAAAACAGGTATTGTACCGCGCGGTGTTCTGTTTAAGTCGAAATTATGATTGTTTCATGTTTAGTTTTTACTGAATATGTGAATTGATGGAAGAAATATAATTATTTGTTGTAAGGAGGTTTAAACTAGGCCTTAGAACAAGAATACCTTGGAGTGCTTGGTGGTTTAGATCTAGGAACTGTTTGAGATTCTAAATTTCTGTCTAATACAGGCTGTTTGTAATCAATTATACAATGTAAACGAAAGGCATTAAAATTTCAGCTAATAGTCACTGATATAAGTAAGCAGCGTTCAGTAATAATTCTTTGCTTTTTAGTTTTCAAATGATGGAATTATTAATTAGTTTTGTTGTTCGGGATGAATATATTATGTTCGACACATTTGGAAGGATAAGGACGTAGAGATGAAAAGAATGATGATCTATTTACATGCTTTTCAAAATTAGGACAGGCTGGTAATAAGTTCATGTGATGGGTGATTGAGGACTAAAATCAAATAGTTTGTTGTCTTCTTTTTTTTTAGAATTGGTGAACAATTTGGGAACAATTGCGGGGTCTGGCACGAAGGAGTTCATGAAGTCATTTAAGCCTAGCATGATTGGGCAGTTTGGCCTGGGTTTCTACTCTGCCTTCCTTGTTGCTGAAAAGGTAGTTGTGATAACAAAACATAATGATGACGACCAACAGTGGGTTTGGGAATCGCAAGCTGGTGGATCCTTCACTGTTCATAAGGACGTTCATGGAGAACAACTGGGTAGGGGTACCAGAGTCATCCTCTACCTCAAGGATGATCAGGTATCTCGTTTTATATCACAACCAAATGGTTAACTTTCATATTGTTTGAACTCTGGTGTTTGCAATAGCTTTTGTTATAACTAGTTCAATAATCCTAGAGCAAATGAAAGAATTCTCTCTGAAAGAAAAAGTCATTCAGCTCTGATTCCATTGTTGTTGGGTTTGTTTTGATAAATAAATCTCGTACATCTTTTGTTCTAAGAAAAGAATTACTGCATTATGATTTGGGTAGTTGGAGTATCTGGAGCATGGGCGGATTAAAAACATTGTCAGAAAGTACTCTGATTTCATTAGCTACCCAATTTATCTGCTGGTCGAGAATTTCTATGAGAAAGAGGACAGTAGTGACGAAGGTAATGACACTGGGAAGGAACAGGAGCATGGAGTTGGAGATGTAGTTGAGGAGAAAGACAACAACCCAAAAAATCAGAAGAAGAAGAAGATAGTAAAACTAGAGTGGATACATGAGTGGGAAAAAATTAACCAGGAGAAACCTATTTGGCTTCGCAAGCCTCCAGAGATCACGAAGGAAGAATATGCTGCCTTCTATAAGAGCCTGTCAAATGACTGGGAGGATCACCTTGGTGTGACACACTTTTCTGTTGAAGGGCAGTTGGTATTCAAAGCAATACTCTTTGTTCCAAGGTGGGCTCAATATCATCACTTCAATTTCAATGCAAGTAACAGCATCAAGCTCTACGTTAGGAGCATCTTCCTCACGGACAAGTGCGAGGAGCTGATTCCTGGATATCTTGGATTTATCAAAGGTATTGTTGATGCAGATGATCTCCCGCTGAATATGTCTCGTGAGATGCTCCAACAGAACCAAATCTTGAAAGTTATTCGTAAGAATATTGTTAAGAAGAGCATCGAGATGTTCAATGAAATCGCTGAGAACGAAGAGGAATACAGTATGTTCTATAAAGCATTCTCACAGCACCTTAAGGTCGCTGTCCGTTATGAAAACGAAACAAACAGAGCAAAGTTTGTTGATCTCCTGAGGTATCACTCGACAATGAGCCGGGATGAGATGACCACCTTTAAGGACTATATCACGAGGATGATAGAGGGGCAGAAGGATATATACTATGTCACAGGCGAGAGCAAGGAAGCTGTTGAGAATTCTCCATTCCTGGAAAAGCTAAAGACGCAAGGATATGAAGTGCTCTTTATGATTGATTCTATAGATGAGTCTATGATTGAGCAGCTGAAGGAATATGATGGGAAGAAGCTCGTTCCCGTGACAAAGGAAGGTCTGATGCTCGAAGAATCTGAAGAAGAGAGAACTGCACAGGAAGAAAAGAAGAAGTCATTTGAGAAGCTGTGCCAAGTAATGAAAGATGTTCTTGGCAATAAAGTTGCGAAAGTGATAGTATCTGATAGGATTGTTTTTTCTCCCTGCATTATAGTAACTGGAGAATTTGGCTGGACTCCAAACATGGAGAGGGTTACGAAGCTAGCTCAGACATTGGATGTTCGCAGCATGAGTCCTAAGTACGTGATTAGCCAGAAGACAATGGAGATCAATCCGGACAATGGCATCATGGAGAAGCTTAGGGAGAGGGCTGAGATAGATCCAAACAACGAATCACTCGGAGAATCAGTGGAGATTCTTTACCAGACTGCTCTCTTAACATCTGGTTTTAGGCTTGACGATCCAAACGAGTATGGAGGGAGGATTCACAGGATTTTGGAACTGTGCCTTAGAATTGAAGAAACCGAGACTAAGCCAATGGAGGAAGCCTATAAAGGGATCAGCCTGGATGAGATCGACTGAATTGGAGAGCTTTGCATAAGATTGTTGGATTCTTTCCGGCTCTGTTTTGTTTTTAAGTGGCTAATAATAGAGTAACAGTGGCTTACTTGTTTGAGGTTGCAGGGAAATGTAGTTTGTGAATAAAAAAGGGGTGAAGGGATCAAGTAGTTGTGATCAGTTAGTAGGGGGCTAAGTAAAGTGAGGAAGCCTTGTCGTCATCTTCCCGACTTGAATCTGGATTAATAGGCATAAAAAGGTCAATATATGTCCGGGTGCGTGAGAACTAATAATCAAGCAATTGCCCGGTTTACGCAAAACTTGTTTAGATGCGAACCTTCGAGAGATCGGTTTGCTTCAGAAGCAGCCGACCAGTGATACTACATCTTCCTTCAAACAATATCCTCTGGCTGATTGTTAGGTGTTATGTTCGTACTTTTCAATGAGGTAATAATAAAAGGCGTGAGCAAGTTAAGAGGGACTTGAATTATTGAAGAAATTACAAGGTTTAAAGTTGAAAGCAGAACCAAAAACTAACTTGAGAAATTTTTCAAATGATTTGGTATCAGATAGACGAGAGGGTAAAAGGTGCTCTAAACAAATTTTATTATTGCTTTGGTCCAACTTATTAAATATATATATTTGAAAATAACTTATTAAATATATTTCTATCATTATAAATCTACCTTTATAATTTATAACACTCCAAGTATTAATTAATTAAAGACAATCAAAAATAATAATTTAACTAATTAAACTAAAAAAATTTTACCCGCATAACAAGTAAAAAAAAAAAAAAAAAAAAATTTGGCACTCCATAATTGGCTTAGCATTGATAAGATAATCAGTTGGGCATTTGGTGGTATACTTCCTCAATGTAAGCCATTTTGGTATCATTCAGTTTGAGGTTTGATTGGATGTCTGCAATTTGCAATTACGAATGACGGACTTGAAGATTGCTTGGATGCGGTTTTGCTTCATTACGGTGAATAATTAAAAAATCAGCGGGTTAATATTTGGAATATTTACCCAATGCTCAGTATTTACTGAATTATTAAGCTTGACATTTGAATTTTTGAAAATTTTCTTTTTAAATTAAGTGGTTTTTAAACTGATATACCTCATACGAACCAATGAAATATATCGAATAGGTTTAATATATTCAATATTTCAAAACATACTTTTATATATTTTAATTAAATAATTTATTATCTTTTGTTCAAAAATCTTGATTTTAGATTATTTTTGTCTTCATTTACTTCAGAATTTTTTTTTTTAAGAAAGCACCTATAATGATCTTTAGAAGATCACAAGGTGTTCAAGTGTCACTATAATAAATTTTTGTGAAAGAAATGTTTCGTTCATAGGTTCATAATCACTACTCCCAGTACAAGACGTTTATTCAGCCAATATTTAAATAGGACTATATATATATATATATTTTTTTTTTTTTTTGGTCCCAATAATTTCTACTTATTGTTGAGTAAGACTGTTTGATAAATTAATTCAGTACTTATTCTAAATAAATTAAGTATTTAATTGATTAAGAGCATTTGATACCTCAACTTGTTTCTGACTTAATGAATTAAGAATTTTTTTAATTAAGTACTTAATAATTAAGTGCGTTTAATAACTATAATTCAAAGTTTTAAGAGATTAAGTGGGTCTGAATTGCAAGTACAATTGTTAGCATAAAAATAATTAATTGATGAATCACTTATTGCTGAACTGAATTGCTTGCAAATTTTTTCTTATTTTCAATACTTATTATTCTTTTTAGTTTTTTCTTTAAATTATTTTTATTTTATTAAATATTTAAAAAAATATATTTTATCATTTAAATAAATAAAAAATATATTTATGACATGGATTTTTATTTTTTATAATTTTAATTAATATGTGATATTTATTTAATTAATATTTTAGTTTTAAAATAATAATAACATTCTAATTTATTATTAAAATTTTTTAAAATATTTTTATTAGTAAAATTTCACAATATTATGTAAAACATTACACATCTTAAAAATTATGTTATATATTAAAAAAATATGTTTGTAACATTTTTTTTAAAAAATAAGGTGATTTAATTTAAAATTTAAAATTTTATAAACTTATTTTATAACTCAGACTTCATAATTCATACTTCATAATTCAAACTTCAGATTCAAATATATTTTATAATTTTATCAAAAAGAGATAACTTAATAGATTCAAACTTCACAATTTAGACTTTACACTTCAAACCTCAAATTAAGTTTTATCAAACGGAACCTAACTTTTGGATATGAAACCAAATAGGGCCGATTTTGGGGAGAAGCTAAGTATATCATTGATTGGGGCTCCCAATTTTGTGGAACCCACAATCACATGGTTTTAATAAAAAAATTTACATACCAATTTTTATTTTTCTCATATTATTTATAATTTTTACTCTTTAATTCACCTTAATTATCTCTTAATTTCTTAATAATTTTATCTCTATCTTTATATAATTATCTTATATATGGAGATTGGTGATTTCGAAAGTCATTATTGACTTGTGAGAAAATATATTGATGTCAAAGTCTTTAAGAATATTTATTTAATTTTTTCTTGAATAAATGAAGGCGATATTTTGAATTGATTATATTTATATTATTTTATTATTGAACTTATTAATAAATTTTTATTTAACAATAAAAATATTAACAACATATTTGTGTATTTATAAGAGTCATATTTTTTATTTTATTTTGGGTCCCAAAAATATCAAAGAGGACCCTGAGACCGACCACCTCAACTTAGCATTTGCCTTTTACCAGTCTATCAGCCGTAAAAACAAGGTGAAAACGGAGCAAGGAGTGAGAGGAGACAAAAGCAAAATTGGAAATGGGACAAAAGCAAAGATATTTGTTGTGCTGAATATAGCATGGTTGTTAAGGTAATCATGATTTTGATACCCCAATTTGCCCTTCAAGAACTTTCCTTATCTAGAAGAATCTTCATTTTATATACCGACATTATATATATATATATATATTATTTAGCGATTTATATTTACTACATAAAACAGCACACGAATTTGATAACAGGATAACAAATTTATTTATAATGTTTGTTAACATGCAGTTTTTTTTTTTTTTTTTGGTATTGTTTGAGGATTGTGGTATAAAATTTAAAATTGAATTATAGATAAATGATTGAAATAATGAATTCAAAGGTAAAAAAATGGCACGATAAAAATTAATATTGAAAATAAAGAGTAGTTGAAATAGATTTTGACGAAACAAATGCTAAGATAAGGTAGTAATATATTATATACAGTTATACCATGAGTTCATTTTACCATAGGATAAAATTATTAATATTTTATTAAAAAAAAGATTTTTTGAGATTGAGGCATGGGTACGATAATTGTTTAAATAAGTTATAATCTATTTTAAAAAAAATAATTATATACAAAAAATATTTAGAACTAGATACTAAACTCAACTCTCAACAACCATTTTGTCATCATGGGAGGAGGAGAGGATTGAGGAAATAAATTTGTTGTCTATTTTTGATTTCTTATTTTTAGTTTCGTCATCCAATAAATGGAGATTATTCCTAATTTTTATTTTCTTTTATCCTTTAATAGATTCAGATCTACTGGTAATGTATTGATCGTGGTTTTATCGATGGTGTTCGTTATTATGGCGGTGATTTCGTTAGTAAAGTTCATTGGATTGGTAGCGGCGTTATTAACTATGGTCGCTGGTTTGGTCCAAAAGATTCAGTCATCATATATCTAATTATTAAATATATGTTTTGAAATTTTTAACAGAAAATTAGTTATGTATCCTTTTTCGTATTAAAATTTCAGCACGTGATTTCATTGTTGAACGTTTTTCAGTAAATTAATATATATCTTTTTTGTATTAGATTTTTTAAATTATAGATTAATATGTTAATTATCAACCAATCATGTACATGGTGATAAAAATCAATGGAACATAAATGTCCAAAAAATTTCCAGCAAAATATTATCCTTTTACCTGACCCGAATCCGAACCCTGAATTCATTTTTCCTCACCTTCTACTTCACACCTTTTGATGATGTATGCATGGCATCATCGTCTCTTCGTATTATTACAGCCTTAAATCTCCTAATTTTTTTTTTATCTATCTAAACAAAATATACCCTAGTCAAGAAATTTCAAAAAACAGTCCCCTCCCTACCCTCTAAATTATTTTTCTCAAAACATTCCTGTAACTAAGCCATCACGTTGGTCGAACCATGATTAATCTTTTTATTAAAAAATATTTTCAAATGTTCAATATTTGTTGTGTTGTATATGATCATTGAGATTGATTACTTTTTAATAATTAAAAACTATTTTTTTATATCTCATAATAATTATATTTAAATAAAATATAATTTTTTATTTTAAATAAAGTACAACAGACATAAAAAAATTATTATTATTTACTTTTCACTTGAAACTTTATAAAATTTTAATCTTAAACTACACAATACCATGTGTAATTATACTACATGAATTTAGATTTTAAAATGAAATAATATGCATGGATATTAAAAATATAAAAATTAAATTATTTTTATAAAAATATTAAATAAAATTATGAATATAAAACAGAGAAAGTAATAATAATTTACGACGAACAGGGCTTAAAACTTATTCCAAAAGGAGAAAGATTGGCATAGGTTTAATACTTTTTATCGAGCAAAATTTAATTTAATTTTTCTTTTTTGTCTAATTTAATTTTTCTTAAAACATAATGTTAATAATATTAATTTTAATTGTTAAAATCAAACAAAACTTACCCGATTATGAACTTCTCAACCAAAGGATATAGTTTTGTAACTCACTTGAACATGAAACTGATGACGTGTACGTGTCAAACCTCCGTTATTATTTATCGTACAATTTTAATTGTCTCTAATTTTACTTAAATAATAAAATAGGGTTAAATAATAATTCTACTTACCTAAATATGTAGCCTTCATGAACAGCCCACTTGAAGCTTTCATGTCCTTGATTGGCTTAAATTTTAAGTGAATGATTCAATTAAAATTAATTAAGGAACAGTAAAATTTGCATTAAATAAAACTAAAAAGGAACTATATTGGATTAAATTGAAAATTCTTAAATTTTAACGATGATAAAGGAAACAAAAGATGGTGGTCTTCTTCCAGAAAAAAAAAATTCTTCTATTTGATCATTTAATACATATACTCACTTAAATTTTGTGATTAAATGAAAAAAAAAAACACACATATTTCAAAATTTATTATAATGAATACTAACCGAAAAAAAAAGGACAGATTATCCGAATAAAGAGTCACTGGATGATCATAAATTAGCATGTTATCTTTATTATTTCTCAGACTCCTTTTGCATCCCAGAAAGCTGTAAAAACCCAATCTTTCCTTAATTACAATATATATATATATATATATATATCACTTAGACTATCTCAACAATAAAAGCATAATAGATCCCGTATCATGAAAACCAAGAACCAAAAAAAAAAAATGAGAACAAGCATGTCAAATTAGATCTTCTCCATGTTCAAGCGCTTCCATTTACAGAGGTGAAGGATAAGATAGCATTGCTCCAATATTAGAGGAAGTTGGTAATGCTGCTGTTTCTTCCCCTCCAAGTACTGGACCTTCTTCATCTGCTTGATCCCAAAATAGATAACTTGGACATGTTTGTTGTGCATCAAGCCATTGATTGAGCTGATGATGATGATCATGCTGATGATGCTTTTGCATGCAATGATCAAGCGTGATTTGTCCTTCCAAATTAATTTCACAAGACTGAACTTCAATCGGCACCATGTTTTCCAGGTTCTCTATCAATGGAGGCAAATAATTATTCGAATCCATGATGACGCTACTGTTAGTTGTTGCATAACTTGCTGGTTGGATTATTACTGTTGCAGAAGATTGATCTTGCTGCTGCTGCTCTTGGTTCACTGGCCAGATTGAGCTGTGTTGAAAGATTTGATCGTCGGTTCGACTGTTAATAATGCTGCAATCCCCATTATTATTAATGTTGAGGCCTTGCAGTACTGAAAATTCTGTAGTGTCAAACATGAACAATGGCGGGGATGATGAAAATAAGTTATCTTGATGCATATTCTGCTGCGGCTTTATCGTCGCGAAATCTTGAAGATTGATCATGTCTAGTTGGTTTGAAGTGTCAGTGAACTGGCATTGTTGATGATGATGATCAACGCTACTACTAGGTGTAATATTATTTGTTACTACTGGATTCGCTCCTCCTCCTGCTGCTGCTGATGTTGCAGGTTTTCGTATTTTCTTCTTGATCCATGAATTCCAGTAGTTCTTGATTTCATTGTCTGTTCTTCCAGGCAAGTGACTTGCTATATGAGCCCATCTGCAATGCATTCAATAAGAAGTTCATTTCAACTTTTAATTCAAAAAATTCAGATGAAGAAAGAAATTCTATACCGTTGGAAAAAAAATAGTCCTGTTTATAATACTGAACAGTATTACCATACAAACAAATCTGGATTCGTTGGAAGAAACTTAATATGTACTGTAAGTGGTAGTAATAAAAAAACTAGTATTGCACTATAAGGAAAGGGAGTTACTAGTTATCGCCTCACCTTTTTTGTCACTAATTTATAGGTTTTGACAAAAATATTATTTTATATAAAAGGGGAGAAGAAAGAGGGTATTGTAAGGGGCATTTTCGTTCATGTAATTATTTTTTTTTAATATTGTCATAACATTAGTAAAAATATAATATATTAGGTTGAGGAACTTGATCAAGAAATAAAACGTGCTCTCCGACACTTAATTTAGAAGCCTTAATCATTAAATTCTCAAGATGGGGAAAACCAAAGACACTACTACTGGTATTGACACAGAAAGTTTAGGAAAATGAAGTTAGCCCAAATCGGGATGCTTCATGTTGAAGGCTGTCTATCTCATGTCCAGTATGAGTATCAACTTTTTAAGCTATTTTTGTTGGCTGGAATGCTCATCATCTTAATTCTAGCAAGCTGAAAATGCTACAAAATATAAAAGAATAATGGACATCTTTCTTCTTTCTGGCTTCTCTTTTGATACAAAATCGGAAGGAGCAAGCTGACCAATACTCAGTGGTGGAATCAGAAAAATTTGAACGAGAGGCTAGAGGAACGGAGAGGAGGAGCTTGGAGCTGATGAAGATGCTTTAGTACCCATCAGTCCAAGTTAGTTCCACTGCCAATACTAATATAAATACTTTTTGATGGAGAAATACATAAAAATTGAATCTTGATGAAAAGTTTTTTTTTTATAATGCAGGTGACTTTGGATGTTAGTATGTAATTTTGCTTTGAAATTTAAGGTTGTAACTATTAAAATGATGGAAAATGCCACCAAAGTTGATACTAAAAGAAGCAAAAAGAAAAAACCTGTTTCCTACTGCACCATGAAGGCTGATGATCAACTTCTCTTCTTCAGGAGTAAATCTTCCTCTTCTAATGTCGGGTCTAAGGTAGTTGATCCATCTTAACCGGCAGCTTTTCCCACATCTTTGAAGTCCTGGACCAAAGATGCACCCCAACATTAACCATTAATGAACTACTCTTAAACAAAAGCTGAAAATCCCTCCAATATATCATGAAAATGGAAGAAAAAGAAGTGTAGGAAAAAGAAAATAGAAGGTATATAACAGACCAGCTTTCTCTGGAACTTCACTCCAGCAGCCATAGCCATGAGTAGTAATATATCTAATCAGCTTTTCATCTTCTTCGGGTGACCATAGCCCTCTCTTAACCTTCTGCTGGTTGCAGCAAGAATGGTGCCCCATTTTTCTTCTGTTAAAACAGAAATTTAACCCTCTCCTAAACCTTTAAATATGTTGGAAAGAGCAGAGAGAGAGACATGAGAGGAACAGAAGAAGAAGAAGAAGAAGAAGAAGAAGAAGAAGAAGAAGAAGAAGAAGAAGAGGAAGAAGAAGAAGAACAAAGGGTCCCATCAAGAAATGGCCCCCATGATTTCCATCTAACCTTAAAACGACGTTTTATCAGCTGCCGGGCTACCATGTTGTAATATATATGTCTGTAAGGCTCTGTGTCTCCATTTTCTACGTACGTTTTGTAGTAGTACGTAGTAGGAGTATTATGCAACAAAC
The DNA here is from genome assembly GCA_030378225.1 of Knoxia roxburghii. Classification (NCBI taxonomy): domain Eukaryota; kingdom Viridiplantae; phylum Streptophyta; class Magnoliopsida; order Gentianales; family Rubiaceae; genus Knoxia; species Knoxia roxburghii. The sequence continues at coordinate 6,182,028 of CM059423.1, forward strand.
TTCCACGTACTTCATCCCCCCATGCCAGCCATCCTACGTTTGTCTTCCTGTTTTTCTTACATTTTTCAACCCCATAGGTATAGCCAGTATGATCATAATAGCTTCATAGTCATGCATGTAATTAAAAAATATTATTCCTTAACCTGCGTTTATTATCATTTTAACTACCCCTTTTTATGTCTCTTATTTGATTTGGACGGAGAAAATATTATTTTTAACCAAAAATTACTCTTTTAAAAAATAATTTTAGAATTCTTATATATTGCCTCTAACCTCTACATTTTTCTTTTTTTCTTTTTTTCCTCCAAAAACAGTCCTCAAGGGACCGATAGGTCTCACTGCCATTTCCATTGATTAATGAAAAGATTACATATACAAAGTTTTGATTCATCTCAAACCTAATCGTCCTATACAAAAACTAAACTCTATAATCCAAAAAATACACGCCCACCATATAAAGCTAAATGAAATATCCAACTACTAAACACTCTAAATTGGCCCTCGAATCATATCTACAACTAAGTAAAATCCTATTAGTTTTGTACAAGCTACTAAACACAAAAGAGATTCTACTATTTATTAAATTCCTTTAAAAAAAAGGAATGATAAAAGATTTTGGATAGAAATTAAAGACAATTTTGAAAATGAGGAGACCATAAATAATAAAATGGGGGAGTAATAATAACCCCAAATAATTTTGTGACGGCACATCCTAAATAGCCTAAATCGAATTTCATGAAAATTGAGAGAAGCCATCCTATTCATCGACTTCCTATTCATTCATAGCACACAATTTTGACATACAAACAAATCAATTACCGGACTATATGGCTAATTTTGAATTTAAATTCCACAAACACAAAGCATATTCTTGCAAGACATCATTACCATGAGAATTTCAAGAAATTTTTAGGGTAAATTTTGAACCCGATCATTTATATTTTCTTACATTTTTTAATAAAATTGAAGATACCACTCAAATGAATCTAAAATACAAATCAAAAGGTCTTGTCAAAGGGTTATAATGAGGCTCGGGACAAAAGGGTAGGATAAACAAAAGATAAATTCTAGGCTACAGTTACGAAAGCAAGCATATACTCAATTGTCAACCTTCCAACATTCTTACCGATGATGTCTCATGCAAGACAAAAGCAACTCATAAAGATTCCAAACCTAGCTCTTTATTCACCCTTTCTTTTTCTTTTTTTTTTCTAGCCACACAAATTCACTGAAAATTGTTTATATTGGCTGTTTTTTTCTTTCTTCATTTTTTTTCTTCTTTTTTTTTTTTAGCAACCTTTGTGCCTCTATTTTATCCATAGGCATCTTTACACTGTAGAGCACAAACTTATTCTTTTATGAGCTACTAATGTCTTGCATTGTTCCCTTTCAAACCGCAAACCAATGTCAACAACCGAGTATACACTCATTTCAATAACTAGGCAGAAAAAAGCAAGCTAAACACAGACCTAGGTTTTATTTAAGTGGCTTTACAATCAAAGAATAAGGTCCAAGCTTCAAAAAGGTTAACTAATGGTAAGCATAGAAGTTTGAATTTTAAAGCAAGCCAAAAATTGGTTTATCCTAATGCCCTTATCATCTTTGTACATCGAATTCACAAACAATGGTAACATGCATAACAAAGCAAGTTCTAGAATATGCAAACTATGTGTGAAACACTCTAAAGAAAAACAATTGAGCACAAGAAAGAATTGTTGCTCATTAAGGCTCAAAATCTCATTTTATCTAGCTTTTTGGGTGTCACTCACACAAGTATCATCATTTGAATTATCATAAGGAACAGTTATAGTCATCCAACACATAATACTACTATTATTCCCTACATTTCATCCTTACCTCACCTAATCACAAGTTGCATATTAATTCCAGCACACAACACATCACATATAACATGGCACACCTCCCCCACACCTAGCTTCTACACACCATAAACACCCCCATCCCAAAACAATCACATAAACCAATCCAAAAGAATAACATAAACCAAACATTATCCTATAACTACAACCAATCCCCCCACACCTACACTATACATTGTCCCCAATATAGAAAGCAAGAATGAAGGAGATACGAACACACCACCAAGAACACAGAATAGCCAACTGAAACTGAACACTAAAACTGAAAGCAGAAAAACTCCATGGGGTGGAGGACTTAGTCAGTCTAAACCGACACAGGTGCACAGGCATTGATCTTAGAGATGGAGAAACTGGCCGATGAAATCCTCGCCGCGATGACCGATTGAAACTGAGAACTCCTGCGATTGGGAATTGGAGAGGCACGGCCGGGTGATCTTCGATGTTCTTGGAGGAAAAAGCTGTGGAGAGAAATAAAACTCCTTGCGGGTAGGTGAGAAAATGAAGGGGTAGAAAATAAAATATGAAACCCTGATAAAATCGAAAAGGAAAAAGGATTTTTTTTTTTTTTTTTTTTTTTTTAGTATAAGTGACATTGGCATGTCATAGGAAAACTTGTAATCTGCCTAAATCCTTAAAAATTCAAAGAAAAAGCACAGAAAAACTAGTGAAAAACAAAGGGCACTGACCTGGGCATGTTAGAGAAAAACTACTATTCTGTCCCCATTCCTTAAAAATCAGAGGAAAACTCACCTGGGCTTGTCAGAGGAAAAATTATATTCTACCCAAACCTTCAGAAAATGCAAAAACCATTCGAACCTTGACATAGGCATGTCGGAGGAAAAATTCTATTCTATCCAGCCTCCTTTAAAAATCCAAGAAAAATTCACCTGGACATGTTAGAGGAAGAATTGTATTATGCCCAAGCCTTTAATTCCCCTCAAAATTCTCAGCTAAAAAGCACTTAAAAATACAATTAAAAGACTAAAAAAAACTTAGAAAAAATTTGGGTTGCCTCCCATAAGCTCTTGTTTTACGTCTGTAGCTCGACGTGAGATAGCTTGCTTTACGGTGGATGATATACGTAGTTTTGACTATCGTCATGGCACTTTCCTTGTGTTTGAGGTGCATTTACCTTTCCTAGATCAGATATGAGACTCTTAGTTGTAGGCTTCTGACTATTCAGGAATTGGAAAATCGTGTCTTCTAAAATGGTTAGTCTTTCTTTGAATCTCTTTCCCTCTATCTTAGCCTTTTCTCTCTTTAACCGTCTCTTACTCTTCTTACTATGGATGCACTTCTTCTTGGTGTCTATTCTGGCAATTTGAGGCGTCATGTCTTCTTCTGGAATGAGGTTGTGAACCTCAAATGTCATAGCGTGGTCACGCAATAACATTTTTTCTATGACTTCATGCTCTTCCTCGCTAGAATCATCAGGATATGTGCACATCGTTTCAAGAGAGTCATTGATTTGCTCATTCCCACTAATTTCTCTGTCATGTGTTCCCCCCTTGGCATGACTTTTTGGAATGATCCCACCATTTTTGATGTCATTCTTTGCAGAGAGCATCTGAACACTTTCCTTCTCAAGTAGATGGATACAAACATCCTTGACTGCGGAGTTTAATTGTTTAATATGTGATTCCACTTTAACTTCTTGCTCTTATCCTTTGGTGGTTGATCCACTGGCTCTTTTTCTTGCACGTAAAATGCTCCATAACACTGTGGTTGTGACAATTTTTGCAGCACCAGGTCCATTGTTTCTTGCATTTGGGTAAGTCGAGTCTCCAACTCGAGAACTCTACTTTCACATTTGCAAGACCTTTCACATCGCTCAATCTGCATATTTGGTGCTTGTCTGTCCATTGTTTCATTGCTCAATCTGCGTATTTGACTTGCTAGATCTTGTCCATATGATGTATCTTCTGAATGAGCTTGCCAAGCGGGCATATTTTGGTACTCTCCCTCATAGCCATGCTGGTAACTTGCACCGAATCCATTGTGACCTTGCCATGAATAATTGTGCTCATCCATCATTGTTCTTGCAAGCTTCCTAAACAGAAAATACGGAAAATAATGTAATACAGAAAAAAATATAACAAATATATATAATAAAATATAAAAACTAGAATAATAAAATCAAGGTTTTTCTAATATCTTTAATCCCCGGCAATGGCGTCAAAATTTGATTGGCGTCAAAATTTGATGGGTGTCAAACCAACAAATATAAAAAAAAACTACTCTAAAGGGTTTTAGTAGCACAGCAGTGAGTAGGATCGTCTCCTCAGGGACTATGTATTAGAACTAATCTCTTTTCTACTATCTAGTCAAGAAGCGGGGGTTTTTGAGAATTGATTAACTAATTAAACTAACCAACATAAATAAAAATAAAAAATAATAATAAAATTCCTAACGTAGTACTTAGATAAGAATCCCTCATAAACTCTTTAACTTCCTAGTGCTTTATAAACCAACAGTTAAAGATATTTGGATAAAAATATGCAAATCGAATCAACACGTCATCGTCTCACCAATTAGTAGGCTCAATTCAAATCCATTAAATCCACTGACCTTATTAGTCACTTCATCACATTAATTAATTCAACTTATTTATTGCTACAAATCATTGTCTTATTAGTGTTCTAGACCTTAAAAGGTTCCACCTTTTTGACATCTTTAACTCTAATTGGCAAATTCGTAAGCCTTTACAGATTATCCTAATTGAGATTATATTATATCAAACTTAAAAGCTCTAGGCAAATTATTTGACTGTAATATAAACTAAATAGCATAAATCACAATAAATATGCAAAAATATTTAACACATAATCATACTATGAAATTAAATAATTTATGAATTCATCCAATCCAAGTACTATTAAACCTAATTAAAATACATAATTAAAATTAGAAAATGAAATAAAAGAAAACTTAGCCAAGAATGAACCAAAGTTGTAGCCGCCGTTCGAAAACTAAGTCCGGGAGAAAACTCAAACTCTAGCTAACCCAGGGGCGGATTTACGTGGAGAGAATGTAAGGCGGTCGCCCCACGTTGATGCGGAATTTTTAAGGAGTAGGGGGTATGAAATTTGGTTTGCCGATTTGGCCGCCCCACCATCACCGCCGGCGAAAGGAAGGAGGTTGAAGATGAAGTACGGGCAGAAGGTTGAAGATGGATTATATACTTAACACAGCAGAACTAAAACATACTTAACAAAGGAGATCAGATCAGGATTATATAGACATCAGATCAACTCATACTTGACATCAGATCAACAGACTATAGACATCAGATCAAGATTTTAAAAGAAATCATACAGTAGAACTAAAACATACTTAAAAAGGGAGATCAGATCAACAGACTATAGACATCAGATCAGCGTATACTTGACATCAGGTCAACAGACTATAGACATCAGATCAAGATTTTAAAAGAAATCACACAGCAGAACTAAAACATACTTAACAAAAGAGATCAGATCAGGATTATATAGACATCAGATCAACTCATACTTGACATCAGATCAACAGACTATAGACATCAGATCAAGATTTTAAAAGAAATCATACATTAGAACTAAAACATACTTAAAAAGGGAGATCAGATCAACAGACTATAGACATCAGATCAGCGTATACTTGACATCAGATCAACAGACTATAGACATCAGATCAAGATTTTAAAAGAAATCACACAGCAGAACTAAAACATACTTAACAAAGGAGATCAGATCAGGATTATATAGACATCAGATCAACTCATAATTGACATCAGATCAACTCATTAGATATGTAATATATTGTTTAATATTATGCAATTCATATTTTTTTTCTCTATACTGTTATATTTTAATATTATTAGTATATTTTATGTTAGATATTTGCAAACGACGGCAAAACAAAAATTTCCGCCCCATGTTGATAAAAATCCTGCATACGCCACTGAGCTAACCTACGTCTACTACTATATATATTAACTCCTAATAAGGCAGCCCACAATTAAATATATATATATAACTAATTCCTAATAAGTTTGGAAACTAATTAAAATAATACTAATTGTAAAATCCATTTAACTTTGAGTCTAAACATAAAGCTCAATTAAATATTTATTTTTCTTCACAAATAATTCTCCTTGCCAGCCTAATTTGATATTTCTTTAATCTTCTCAAACTCTCGATTTCCTCTAAAAATATGGCCAAATTGCGAATTTAGCTCTACCGAAATCCATCTTTTCCTGCATTCAAAATACAACCATTAAACCATAGAATTCATCTAATTGACCTTCAATTTGAACAAAAACCAATCATTAATTTCAGGCTTATCATACGGGCTCTCGGAATATCGAATGTCATGATTTTTTTTTTTTTTTTAAAAAAAGAGAAATGATTTTGCATGATCCAAGATAATACTGAGCAGTGCAGAGAGTAAACTAAGATAATCATGGTTTGTTCTGAAAATGAAGCTGATGAAGTAGTAGTACTTATATTCCCTCCCTCAAAATTTGAAGTTCAACAACATAATGAACAGCAATTTGACAGGAAATATGTTTTTCTTCGTCTTAATTATGCTGATGATCATGTCACCAGTACTGCTACAACATTATCTTATCTTGTCAATCATGATTATTATTCTTCTCACTCATGACTTCCATAATTAATTACCGCCCTCCCGGCCCCCAGTTCAACTTGAGAGATTAACAGTTTAATCAAGATTTTCTCCCCACCAATCGATCGAATCATAGAGTGAATTCTAACTACTCGATCCATTAATGGAGCTCTTCCTTCTCTTCTCTCTGGGACGTAAATAAATTTAACCATTAATCATCTCACTTCTGGGGTTAATTTTATTGTATATTTACTTGACGGTAGCTATATATATAGAATGATGTATCGTTGTCAAATATTGCAGCAATTTTCAATTTTGACATGGAGTCTGTAGATCATGATTCATCCCCCTTTAATCATTAGAGGAATAGATGTGACATAAAACTAATCATTATTATATTCTTTTCCTTCAATAATAAAATGTGTTTCAAAATTTTATTATTATTTTTTAAATAAAGATATATATTAATTTACTAGAAAACGTCCAGCAACTTTTGACAAAAGAAAGATATAATCAAAGTAACATAACTTAAAGTATAAACGTCATTGTTGTTGCTGTGTTTACTACGGATAAACCTATATAGATCTACCTTATCAAACGATAAATATACCACGTGTCGAAATTTTAATCCAAACAATGATGCATTACTAATTTTCTGATAAAAACTCCAAACCATAAATCTAATACTTAGATATATGATGACTAAATATTCTTGGACCAAACCAGCGAACATCATCAACGACGCCGCTACCACGCCAACGAACTTTACTAATGAAACTATCGTTATAACAACGAACACCATCAATGACACCGCAACCAGACTCTACCAGTAGATCTGAATATATTGAAGAGAAGGAATAATACTCTACCAGTATATCTGAATTTATTGGAGAAATAATAAAATAAAAATTGGGGTTAATCCCCTTTATTGGATGACGAAACTAAAAAGAAGAAAACAAAAGTTGCAACAAATTTATTTCTCTCATCCCCATGATGAGAAGATGGGGAAGAAATATTTTTTGAATATGGAATTATGGTATAAAAAGTCTCAAAAAAATTTTTATTACTCGATATTTATTTTAAGAAATATTTACATGGGTAAAAATTTTAAAAATAGCTAAAATATTTTTAAAAATTTATTCTATTTGTTATTTTAGAATTTTATTTTTTTAAAAAAAAATCTTTTTATAATGAAACCAAGAATTAAAAACCAAGATTTAATCGTGTAAGGGGTTGGTGAAGGTTGAGCAATTTATATTAGGTATTTAAATGTAACATGGAATGATAATCAAGAAAAATCCCCCGTGCTGTTATGGTTGTGTCCTTGTATTATATTAATATTTTAAAAACATAACACGATTATTTTCGAAACTGAAGGGGTATTTATTATTTAAAAAATATATTGCATGCACCTTTTGGGAGATGCCATAAATATACACATTAAAAAAACAAAAATATAGATAAAAAAGAGATATTTTAATGGTTGGCACTCCCCATGTAAGATCATGGATATCTTAATTTCGAGTCACATCAAAATATTTAAAAGCATAGAAGTTTTGAATTCGAGTCACACCGACAGTAGATTAATAGGTTTTATACATCTTACTTTGTACTAAAAAAATAAAAATATACTCTAAGCTGAGTAATTAAATAAAAAAGATTTATTATTTGTAATTAAGATTAAAGGTTCAAATCTTGCATTAAATATACATAAAAAATAACTTTAAATTTTTAGATAGAGGTTGTAATTAATAAAGTGTGTACTCTCTCCAATACATTGAAGGTTAGAAGTTTTCTTTGTTCATTTATGTTAATCACTTCACACATCTCCTAGGAACATTTAGTGCTTGTTTTTCCTAATTTTATCCTCTCTACCTATCACCCCCTTTGATGTTTAATGCTACAATTAATTATATCAATTATATTAATCGCCGAGGATAATTTAGTAAATTAATGATTTAGTTAATATTCTCAAGGGTAATTTATATGGTGGTCCTATAGGACCACCATGAATTTTACTCCTACCCCGCTACAGTAGCGCGCTACAGTAGCGTGCTACAGTGCACGCTACAGTAGCGCGCTACAGTAGTCTTCTTTTCTTTTGTTATTTTTGACTTTTTTTTTTTTTTTGCCTTCCTCTTTGAGACTTTTTTTCCTCCATTTTTTTTCTAAACAATTCAGTATTTTTTTTAATGTTTTTGAATTTTATAAAAAAAATATTTTTAAATTATCATTTTATTTGTTTTATAATTAAATAATTTTAGATATTATGATACATATTATGGACGTTTTTGTTGTATGATATGATTTCTTTTATATTCTTGATCTGATATCTATAGTCTGTTGATCTGATGTCTAGTATTCGCTGATCTGATGTCTGTATAATCCTAATCTGATCTCACGTGTTAAGCATATTTTAGTTCTACTGTATGATTTTTTTTATATTCTTGATCTGATATCTATAGTCTGTTGATCTGATGTCAAGTATTCGCTGATCTGATTTCTATATAATCCTGATCTGATCTCACTTGTTAAGTATGTTTTAGTTCTACTGTATGATTTCTTTTATATTCTTGATCTGATATCTATAGTCTGTTGATCTGATGTCAAGTATTCGCTGATCTGATGTCTATATAATCCTGATCTGATCTCACTTGTTAAGTATGTTTTAGTTCTACTGTATGATTTCTTTTATATTCTTGATCTGATATCTATAGTCTGTTGATCTGATGTCTAGTATTCGCTGATCTGATGTCTATATAATTCTGATCTGATCTCACTTGTTAAGCATATTTTAGTTCTACTGTATGATTTTTTTTATATTCTTGATCTGATATCTATAGTCTGTTGATCTGATGTCAAGTATTCGCTGATCTGATTTCTATATAATCCTGATCTGATCTCACTTGTTAAGTATGTTTTAGTTCGTGTATGATTTCTTTTATATTCTTGATCTGATATCTATAGTCTGTTGATCCGATGTCAAGTATTCTCTAATCTGATGTCTATATAATCCTGATCTGATCTCACTTGTTAAGTATGTTTTAGTTCTACTGTATGATTTCTTTTATATTCTTGATCTGATATCTATAGTCTGTTGATCTGATGTCTAGTATTCCCTGATCTGATGTCTATATAATCCTGATCTGATCTCACTTGTTAAGTATGTTTTAGTTCTACTCTATGATTTCTTTTTTATTCTTGATCTGATATCTATAGTCTTTTGATCTGATGTCAAGTATTCTCTGATCTGATGTCTATATTATCCTGATCTGATCTCCCTTGTTAAGTATGTTTTAGTTCTAGTATATGATTTCTTTTATATTCTTGATCTGATATCTATAGTATGTTGATCTGATGTCAAGTATTCTCTGATCTGATGTATATATAATCCTGATATGATCTCACTTGTTAAGTATGTTTTAGTTCTACTGTATGATTTCTTTTTTATTCTTGATCTGATATTTATAGTCTGTTGATCTGATGTCAAGTATTCTCTGATCTGATGTCTATATAATCTTGATCTGATCTTCGTTGTTAAGTATGTTTTAGTTCTAGTATATGATTTCTTTTATATTCTTGATCTGATATGTATAGTCTGTTGATCTGATGTCAATTATTCGATGATCTGATGTCTATATAATCATGATCTGATCTCCATTGTTAAGTATTTTTTTAAAAAAAAAGTATTTTTTTTTAAAAAGAATTTTTTTTAAAAAGGCTATGAGTCAAAAAAAAAAAAAAACTGTAGCGCGCTACTGTAGCGCGCTAGTAGGAGTAAAATTCATCCTACTCCTATAGGACCACCGTAAACGGACTCATTTTCAAGTTCCATTCTAATATGCTTTCCCATTTTCACCTATATTAATAAAGCTAACCTAATTAACCAACAAAACGTAATTTCTCCAATTATACCCTTTAAGTTTAACTAACCATTGATGAGTGGTACTAAAATTTAATGCATATATTGCAAAATATTGAGGGCATACCTGTTATCATTTGCTATGAAGGGTATAAATGATACTAATTTTTTTTTAGGTAAATCTTAAATATTTTCTAAATTTTGTAGATAAATTAATAAAAAGATGGCCATTCTGATCGATCCTTGATAGCACAATAAATATCGAGATATTTTAAATTATTTATTTAAATAAAGAGTAAATAACTTATTAAAATGCCACCAAGGAAATAAGAAAAACCAGTAACTAATTTCATTAATATGGGAGAAATAAAGTTATTATTTATCGCTTATTTTATTATTGCCCTAATTTATATTTTTCTTTTTTAAAAATAATTTGGATAAAAGTTAAGGGCGATTTTAAAAAAAAAAAAAAAACTGTGAATAAAAGAATAGAGCAACATAAATATGAATTCTAAACAACAAATTTCGTCCTTATTAAAAGGAACGCAAGAGCAGTTATAGTTAAACTTTTCAGTACATTTTCAATGCTAGAGTACATTTTGTTTCTCTCAAATTATAAACTACACATACATTCTTATATGATACTACTCCCATCTCAAAAAAAATATTTTTATTTAATAAAAATATTTAATTTAGTAAATAAAATTATTATTTTGAAACAGATAAAATACGTTTACAACTAAAAAAAAATTATATTAAACTTATTTTCTTTTCAAAGTAAAAATCAAATCTTTACCACCTAGATATTTTTTCACGAGAAGAGAGTAATAGATAGATAGATATTGGAGGATTAATTTCCACAATTATTCATGTTTTTGGATCCAGAGGGCAGGGCAGGGAAGCACATATGTAGAAGATGAACTCTGTAATTCGCCATTGTTGAACCCTCCTCAAGATGCTACGAGTAGAGGAGTTAATTTACCCTAAGAAACAAGAAGAACATCAGCCTCCTAAACAAACCTATCGCTTTCCACTTTGCTAAACATCACCAACGCAAAATTTGGCAGTATCCCAGATCAAAAGCTGGTGTTTGGACACACATTACTTCCTTCCTTTTAGTTACCTTACAAATCCACCCAAGGTGATCGATCGCCACCATTAGCAACATTTTTAGGGACCTTCAAAAGATTTAAGGACGACTAATCCTCCCAACTTACACAGTAGATTCAGTGTAACATTGCCATGCATTTCTTTTAGTATACACGAACATGATTAGTAGGCAAAACATTGGATGGATGCAGGGGCGGACGTATTGTATGGCGAGAGAGGCGCCCGCTCCCTGAAACGCCAGAATTTTTTTTAATAGGGTTATTCTAACTAAACTCCGGTTGATGTTCGACCTTTCATATCACTGTAATTTCGATTCTCAAAAATTTAAAGTATGTGTACAACCCCTGGATGGATGGATCCATCGTTTTACATGTGAAAAATATACATACATAAGTGGTACGTGAGAAATATATTAAAAATAAAAGTGGGAGAGAAGGCAGAAAAGACAGGAGTAACAGCGATATGAAAGAAGGGGGGAATGCTAAATAGGGGGTTTTGTTTGTTGATGCAAATCATTCACCACATTTGATGTGGAAATCAGTGACTTTTGCTTATTGGGAGGGATAGGAAGCTGAATTTGAAAGTAAAACACATATCATTTGAGAAAAGACTGCCAATGAGGAGAAATTTTAAAGCAGAATGATTATTCTTAGCTTTAAGGGGGAGCAATGGAGTTGAGTTGGGGGGCTCATTCGGCCCTACCACCAATTTTTCATTTTATTTTAATCAACTCGATTAATTACAATTAATTTTGTAATTAATTAGTGAGGGGTGACATGGGGACTACTACTATTCCTACTAAAGCAAGGTTGGTTAACTTAATTACTGATCGATGGAATGTCACTACCACAAAATATATATGCTACAACCCTTAACAACATCTTCATCTATATTTTCAACTCTTATTTTATTTTAGTTCAGCAACCGAATCAACATAATATTAAATTCACTTAATTACTTACATCATTCTTCAAAAAAAAAAAAAAAACATACGTATAGTATATTAATAAAACCCAACTTGTTAGTTATGATTGGGATGATGTTAGAAGGAAAATCTGTTTACTAATTTATGTTTGCTTAAGGTGGTTGTAAGTGCAGTAGGAAATAAATCAATCCACGACAAAGAAAATAAATGAGACTATAAAATTCGACAAAATAAAGATTCTAGGCAAGGGAATAAATTTCCGCTTTAATTCAGCAAATTGATCTTTTCCTATCCGAGTTAATTTTGCTTTCTTAAACTCCAACTCCACAGTGATTCGAATTAAGGATTTTCTGATTTTAAGTAAGTAACGTTAATGATAAACTATCTGTCTCTTGTCAGGGCTTAATTCATATTCACATGAATGTTAGATTTAAAAAAGTGTTAATCATCAATTTCTCCTACTTTCACAATAATTATGAAGGTGCTCAATAATTATACAATGGAAAGACAATTCCTAAGTTGCTCATAAAAGATTTAGAGATACCTAATTCTAACAATTAAACTTTACTGTGCGTTTATTTAAAATTAAATTATTTATTTTCACTATGCAATAAATTGTATTATTCGCACTTTTTTAGTCCTTAATGTTTGTGAAAATATCAAATTTAGTATAATTTTTAGACTTAAATAATTTGTTAGACCATCATAATAAGGATCGTATCATTTCTGATGTAACATTTCAATCTTATAAATTGGCCAAATAACTTTCAAATTTTGGTTTGTTTGTCACTTACTTACTTTTTTTTTAAATAAAAGATACATATTAATTTACTGAAAAACGTCCAGCAACAATTGACAAAAGGAAGATACAGTCAAAGAAACACAAATCACGGATAAACCTATACAGATCTACTCTATCAAGCGGTGGATATACCACATGCTGAAATTTTAATCCGAATAAAGATACATCACTAATTTTTTGATGAAAACTTCAAAATATAGATCTAATAATTAGATCTATAATGACTGAATTTTCTTGTATCAAACCGCGAATATCATCAACGACTCCGTTACCAATCCAACGAACTTCACCAACGAAACTGTCTCCATAACAACGAACATCATCAATGAAGTCGCGACCAATACACTACCACTAGATCTGAATCTAATGAAGGACAAAAGAAAATAAAGATTGGGGATAATCTCCCTTTATTGGATAACGAAACTAAGAACAAGAAAACGAAAATGGACAACAAATTTATTTCCCTTATTCTCCTATGATGGGAAAGATTGAGGAAAAAATATTACTTTTTGAGGATTGAGTTTGGAAGAGGAAAGAGCATTAATCCCTTTACTTAATTTGCAATCAATAAGGAATCCGTTTGTCACTTACTTACTAATTGTCCTTTAATGAACCGTAAATAATGATAAATTCATCAAATATTATGCATACGATTCAACTAATCAATATAATCATAAAAGTGAAATCAGAAAATAAATAACATTATAAATTTGTGGACAATTAGAATTCCGACTAGTATGAATCAAGGGTTTAATACTCTTTTTACTAGAAAAATAATAATATCTCCGAGACATGAAGAGTAAATAATAAACAATGAATTCAAATATAAAATATTAATTTATTGGGAGAAAAAAATTTTAAAAAATAAAACTAAGAAAATTCAAAAAGGTGAAAAACGTGAGAAACGGCCGTCCACCGCCCAATATGAAGTTTGAATTTTCGTACTTATTAACCTTATTTTTAATTTATTGTTAAAAATTTTAAAAATATTTTTGTTAGTAGAATTTTATATTATTGAGTAAATAATTATACATTTTAAAAATTATATTATATAAAATAAAAAAATATGTGTCTAATATTTTTAAAATATATAAGGTAATTTAATTTTAAAAAATTTAATTTTATAAACTTATTTTTTAATTTAAATTCAAAATTCAGAACTCAAATTTTAAATTTCAAATCTATTTTCTAATTTTATCTTCTTTTTTTTTTTTGAAGCAATTTTCTAATTTTATCTAATTTAATTTCAAACTTCATAATTCAAATTAAATTTTATAAAAAATAACTTAAATTTTCAAATTATGTAATGTTTTAAAAAATTTCGACTTTTAATCAATGGAGAAATAACCTATAGTATCGGGTAATGAGAGTATTTGTACATAATTTTCAATAGATGGAGGAATAATGAAGAATATTTATGAAGGAAGGGAATTATGGAGAATGATCAATATCAGCATTGCGTTGAACTCACTTAAAATATTTCGTTCCATGTTTTCTGGAATTTGCTTTAAACCATGCGACACTACATCCGCAGTGCTAGCTATGTTCAAGGTTTGGAAATTCGGTGAAATTAAATTAATTTGGTCAATTTTAAAAATTGAAGTTATGGCTGACTTGTTTGAAAATATTCAAATTGAAATATCTAATATGAACAATTATTTTAATTATAAAAATCATTTCGTTCCACAAAACATGTATAGAAAAATAATTTAAAATCGATCATTTCGTTTCATTTATTATATTCTCTTAGCTAAATAATAAGCTAACTCGCAATCTAACTTCCTTTCTTCTTTTGAAAATTGTGTTATTTCAATTAAACTTACATCTGCGTATTGAAAATGAAAAGTTAATGTGAATTTATAAGTCAAGGTGAATTTTTTTTTTTTTTTGTAACAAAACAAAAATAGGGCGCTTAATATAATTATACTTATCTCTTTACTGTTTAATTAAAGTACAAATATCCCTTGATTTTTGACAATAAAAAAGTATGCTTTAGCTAGCTTACTGTCCATATTGCCTCGTGATATTTGTTTCCTCTCTCCAATCTCTCCTTCATCATCGTTGTGTTTTCTTCTTTTGGGCAGTCAACCTAATTTTATTGTATAAATCAACCACAACAGTGACTACTCAAGAGAAGAATCACACGGCTGGTCTCTCTTAATGAGCCCGAATTATAGGCCTTTTAGCTTCCTCTTGGTGGACTCCCTTCTTTAGTTGACCCAATATCATTTAATTAAGTAAGATTAATTATGGGCTCATGAGATGGGCTCTGGCCTTGAGGTTCATCAAAGAATTGTAGAACTAATTTAATAAAAGACTATTCATTCATTTGATTTTGTCATATGCCCAAACATGTTTATTAACGGATCTTTCTCCATGTATTTGGAGCGTTGAGTAAAGGCAAAAATAATTTTGATTGCTACTTTTTATGATAGTAAAGTAAAGATAAAAATAATCAAATTACTTTAATGAAGCGATCAAATTCTTTTAATGAAACAAACAAATTCTTTTAATAGATGTCTTGATAATTTACTAAACAAGTCAAAGGCGATCAGATTCCTTTAATGATTATTGAATTATAAAATTTTGATTACTTCATTATCTTTGTCTTATATCAAATACATCCTAAAAATTTGAGTTAAAGACTTAGTTGATGGGAGAACTCCATCTTTAGTCGAATTCTTCAAACTAGTATAGAAGGTAATGACTTATGGTCGGATATATATTTTTATATATATATATTTATTTATTTATTTATACAAAAGTGACTCGAATTCAATAATATCTATTATCTTAAACGAGAGTGTCTACTACTGAACTGCATTCGAATGTCCCTTATGATTTGGTTCTTGAGTGCCATACCATTTGTATGGATTTTTCCCATAATTTTTAAAATACATCAAGATTCATCCTATACTTTTACCGTTTTCAAATAATAGAGGTTTTAAGAGTTACACAATTATTAAGGATATGATTAAATTATTGAATGTATAGTGAGATTTTAAATTTACAAATGAATATATAACTTAAATGAAAAGTGTTTATGTTTTCAATAGGAAAAAAAGAAAGATAAAAAAGGGAAAAAAATCAAATGATTTCTAAAAAAATGAAAATAAAATATTAAAAAATTTAAATGAAGTATTAATTTGAGAGGAATGGAGTACTAATTTTATACCTTTACTAATTAAAAGGTCAAAAGGAAGTTGCACTCTTTTAGTTTACTTTTTGGGCGGACTGTCCATTTGGCAACAATAACGCATTCAACGCCTAAGCTTTTGTGACTTTACAGCCGCTCTCTACTATGGAAGCGCAAATTTACGTTTTATTTTTTTGGAAAATGTTTCCTTAACTTGAGGAATTGTACCAGGAAGTGTAAGTGCTAGTTTCCATTATGCAGCCGGCAA
Organism: Knoxia roxburghii; assembly: GCA_030378225.1. Lineage (NCBI taxonomy): Eukaryota > Viridiplantae > Streptophyta > Magnoliopsida > Gentianales > Rubiaceae > Knoxia > Knoxia roxburghii. The sequence goes on from CM059423.1 coordinate 6,198,616, forward strand.
CCTAGTATCGTGTAGTTACCGATGATAAGCATTGTGATCTTGCTGGGAAACCATTTTTGTTTTTATATAATTTTTATTACCTTCCTTTTATGGTATTTTAGAAATTTTTTTAAATATTAAAATTAAAAAAAGTTACAAATTTTTAAAAATATTCGTTGTTACTTTTTTTAATTATATTTATTTTTTTGAATTTTTTTTGAAATAAAAGACATATATTAATCTATTATTGTGTTTACTACGGGTAAACTTATATAGATCTACCATATCAAAAGTTGAATATACCTATTGTCGAAATTTTAATCCGAACAAAAATATGCCACTAATTATCATATGAAATTTCAAACTATAGATCTACGATGACTGAATCCTCTCGGACCAAATCAGTGAACATCATCAACGACGTTGCTACCTATCCAACGAATTTCACTAACGAACTGTCGTCCTAACAACGAACATCATCAATGAAACCACGACAAGTAGATCTGAATCGACTTATTTTTTGAAATTTAATTATATTTATTAAGACAACGTATTATAAGAGTGAGTGTGACAATAAAAAATATATAAGGTTTTATTTATGATTGGGTGACTTAAATAACTTTTAAAAGTTAATTAGAATTTTAAATCCTATCCATATTATTATTAAAGATAGTATTGTGAATATCACTTTTATTTTATTTTTTCCTTCGCTGTCTTCTTTCATATGGCTTTGCCTTAAGTTAGGTTGGTTTTTGTGAGTGAGGTCTTCAACACAAATAAATCAAACAAAGAAGACTACAATGAATTTATTTATTCATTTAAAAGAAACAGTAAATATATATATATATATGCTCTACCATTGAGCATCCACTTCAAATTTCAGGTTTTCAAATATGAATTATAGATTAAGTTGGTTCCTAATTTCCATCCTCGAAAATAATAATAATAACAACAATAATACTCCCTCCATTTTCTATATAAAATATTTGTAAAAATAAAAAAATTCAATAAATATTTTAAACTTTTAGTATAACTTTGACTTTTGACTTATTATGATACTACTATTTTGTTTACTAATACATTTACCCCTTTAATCATAAAATACATCAAATCAGGTATATTATAATGCAGAAGGTAAAATTACAAATCTTAATGATAAAAATTGCAAAATTTTTATTTTTTATTTTTTGTAAGATTAACAATTTTAAAAATCAGATTAAATTTACGGGACATGAGCAGTTGTATTCATGGAAATTAAAGAAAAACGGACAAAAAAAAAAGAAAAAAAGGAAAAAACTCAGTCAATCTCCATTTGTTCGAAAGAAGAAGAAATGGTCCACTACCAGACAACCCCCTCAAAAAGCCATTTATCCTTTCCATCCATTCATTCCCCCCTCTGATTATTAACTGCCATAACCAACCTTAACTTCCTCCTCCTCCTCCTCCTTCCCTCTTTTTCTTTCCCTTCACTTCAATCTGTCTATCCTTTCCCCCCCCAATTCTGATCTTTCTAACCATCAATCCTAGTTCACTAATTCAATTTACTCTTGGATCATCACAAATCCACCATTGATAACATCCTGTCTATGTTTACTTGATTAATCCTCACCGGAAAAACAACAAAGAAAGAGAAAATGCCGCCCACCGATAATCAGGGTTCGTTCCTGAACCGCATCAGCATCCGACGTAATCAGGTGGCTTCCATGGATCCCCACGACCAAGAAGTCGAAGACCTCGAGCTTTTCCAGAAGAACACCGCCGAACGTTTCGCCGACCTCCTCCCTCCCCCAACCCATGCCCCTGTCCCTCTTCCTCCCCAACCTGGCTCCTCCACCCCACAAAACAAGGAAAACGCTAATAATAATGGTGATCAACCCCCTTCCGCACATTCTGTAGAATCCCCTTCCTCATCCCAACACGGCCCATCAGCTCCAGCGCCATTGCTGTCGATTGAATGGTTCCGCAAGCTTTTGGACGTTTTCCTCTGTTGCGAGGCGGAGTTTAAGGCCGTACTCGTGATGGGCCGTGATCCGACTCAATTCACTAAGCCTCCTCTAGACCGCCTGATTCCTGATCTTTTAGATAGGGCAATTAAGGCCCTCGACATATGTAACGCCGTCACCAACGGCGTCGAGCTCGTCCGCCACTGGCAGAGGCTGGCCCAGATAGCTGTGGTGGCTCTGGAGCAACGTCCAATTGGGGAAGGCCAAGTCAGACGCGCCAGAAAGGCCTTGTCCACTTTGCTCACTTCAATGACGTTTGATGATAAGGAAAGCAGCGGTAATAATCACGGCAAGTCCACGGAGCGGACCTGGTCATTCGGGCGCCGCGGTGGTGGCTCCTCCGCGGCGAGCAAGGATAGAACCGGCGGGACATTTCGATCATTGTCTTGGTCCATGGCCAAATCATGGTCAGCTGCTAAACAGATTCAGGCCATGTCGGCTAATCTGGTAGCGCCACGTGGCGTGGAGGCAAATGGGCTAGCCATGCCGGTTTATGTTATGAGTACTGTTTTGGTTTTCGTGATGTGGTCTTTAGTGGCAGCGTTCCCTTGTCAGGAGAGGAATGGGCTGTCGAACCATGTCCCAGTCCCCAGGCATTTGAGTTGGGCCCAAGCCATAAGTGGGCTTCAAGAGAAAATTGGAGACGAGTGGAAGAAGAAGGAGAAGAAAGGTACTGCTGGATTATTGAAGGAGATGCAGAGGATGGAGAAAGTAGCACAGAGTTTGATCGATTTCGCAGACGCCTTTCAGTTCCCGTTGGAGGACGAGAAGGTGGAGGAGTTGGCCGGTCAGGTGGCGGAGATGGCGGAGATATGTCGTAAGATGGAGGAGGGATTGGCGCCACTTCAACAACAGGTTAGAGAGGTGTTCCATAGGATTGTAAGGAGCAGAGGTGAGGTTCTTGATGTAATTGACCAAGTTGGTAAAATGTCAGTACCAGTTCCCTATTGAAGAACCCTTTTTTTCCTCTTTTTTAGGCAGAGATTCCAAATGGGAAAAAAAATTGCTGTGTAGTGTCATTCAATCAAAATGGTTGTGTTTGTTTCTTTGACCCTCTTCTTGGATTTGTACATTCTTTCCCCCCCCCCCCCCCCCCCCCCCCCCCCTTTTTCTCCTCAATCATGGTGGAGAATGTCAATTTTCACAGCATTGAGAAAAACCCAGAATTTTCACATCGCCAAATAATGAATTTTCAGAGTCATGGCAACACAGAAGTCCCCTACCCATTTTGTATTCAACAATGGAGATGTTAATAGTTTTTGCAGAGTTTGTGAGAGTTGAAATCTTTTGTTTTCAATTAGCTGAGGATTTTTGTGTACCTTGAGCGTACGTAGAATCATACACCCAGTCGCACGGATGATGAAGTGCCCAAATACTCACCTTGGATTCATTCTTTTATTTAAGTTTTTATTTTGAGATGTCTTAAAGTAATAGTTTATTCTTCCGTTCCAATTCATGTTTCTTTATAAACTTCATAATTACTTTTCATTGCTGGTTTCATTTTACACTCTAAAATATATTTCTAGAATTTTTAAAGCTTTAACTCTCAAGAAAATTAGGATAATTTAAGTAAATATATATACATATAATTCAACTAATTGAATTTTTTATTTTGTAATACTCTTTCCATTTTGTGTGTAAAATATTTTTAAAAATATGAGAAATTTTTTCTTATAAAAAAATAAGATTATTAATTAAATTAAATAATTTTTAATAATTAATTTATATTAATAACTTTAAATATTTTACATAAAAAAATTCAAAAAATAAAGTGACTACGAGACCAAAAAAAGTAAAGTAGTAGTTTTGTTCTGACGTCCATTTCAGGTTTTCTTTTTGACCATTGCTTTCATATCTGATGTAACAAATTTAAATAATTGTTTTTCCTTTTTATTACTCTTCCTTTCCTTCTTATTAATATAAATACAATAATAATATGGGTATTGTTATATCACATTCTCTTTTTTATTAAATACTTTATTTTTTTAAGAAAATTTTTCATTTTGTTAAGTATCGCTCCCTTAATTTTTATTTATCTCCCCCTTTGTGTTTATTTTTCGCCCCTCTTATTATTACCTAACTACCCTTAATTAATTTATAAAAAATTTTATAAGTTCCTTCTTAATTTATCAAAAATTTATAAAAATTATTATTAAATTAGCATATTAAACGGAACTATAAATGATTTTTTTTTTATTTTTAGTAAATTGATTAAGGGTAGTTAGGTAATTTAATATATTATTATATTTTATATTTAAAATTATAGTTGGTATTTCTGAATTTGTCATGGATAATTTTGGTATAAAAATAGCGCGAAATAACAAAATAGAGCCAAAATAAGCCTTCACTAATAATATTAATAAGAAAACTGCCTCATCCAATGTCAATTTTCAACTAAAATAATAGTGGAAGCTATGAGAATAAAAGATTATTTGCCCGGGCCTAGCCAGAAACTCACTTTCGTGCTATGCATTCCAAAATCGAAATCCCTAGTCAGGTCTAGACGCTAACACAATCGCTATTCCAACCTTTGCTTGAAATAACATTGCGTAGGATCTTGGTTTGTACTTATTCGATTTATCACGCAACAAATAAATTCTTAATTAAAAGCGGAAACATAATAATGACCTATTGAAGCGTATACTCAGGTGATTCTCTTGTATGCCTTAAGACTTTGATTGCACGTTGTGTGGGCAACGATCTAGCAACCAATTGATCAACTAATCACCACAATCCACCTATCGAAAAAATACCAGCACCACCGCACCTGGAACGTGTACTACACACGCCGCAATCAAAATTGGCAAATTTCGGCCAAAATTGGACAAATTTTGGCCAGCCAAAAAGCTTCAAAAATCTGAAAATTCTGAGAAGAAATTTTCTCTCTCTAGTTTTCTTATCTTGAAAACTTATGAATTGTATATTGTGGAATAGTTAATCCCTTGTCTATATATAGAGTTACATAAGAAACTCCAAGTTGGTTTAGGATTGGCCTTCCTACTGGGTTTCTGTTTCCTTCAATCCTGTTCCTGGACTGATACACATCCAACTGAAGGGATTCACTTATCCCAATCTAGTTTCTGGTATGATTCACAACTAACTGATACAGGGATTCACTTACCCCCAATCCAGTTTCTGGTACGATTCACAACCAACTGACACAATGATTAATTAATTACTTAATTAATTAAATCTACTTTTATCAATAACCCAATACATAATTAATCGTACCACTAACGGATTAATTATGGCACTACCATCCTACACCAGAATTGCTTTCAGAACAACTTAATTAATTTATTCTTAATCTCCCCACATCAAAGATATAGTGCTCATTAATTTATTAATTTATTAATAAATTAATTAATTAACTTCTTTAATTCTGAGACTAGTACCACTCGACATTTTTACTATACTGGACATAAGTCCACCAGCTGGGTTTAGTATAATAAACATAACGAGCTCATCTCTGGAGCATCAACACCCAGGTTGCACCGGTACATGGTTTCATTTCGACAAGCAGCAGCACACCAAACAACTAAACACGCGCACCCAACCTACCGAGACTATTGGCCACAATTGACCTCGCCCATTTGCAGATCAAAGTACACTATGTCTAATCCTCATGCCCGCTCGAGTCTAGGGATTAAGACATAGAATACTAATAACGATTTATCTATTAAATCAGTACATGACAAATCATCCTAATGGTCAAGTTTAATACGTCACGGGCATATCTATATGATTCAATTAGTTTAGACAAACGAATTATCCGAATCACATAATAATCTAAACCGATAGTTTGTCCAAAGTTGTCTCGGTTACGAACCTCATTTATATATTATGTCTTTTAACCAATGATGAGATCTACTGTGTCACACAAGACACTTCATCATCTAACTACATAATATAAATGGACAAATAATGCACAGCAAGATATAACCAAAACATAAATCGATATATTAACTGAGAAAATGTACAATACAATCATAGCTTATGTATTCAATTCCAACAGAGAATGTGTTAGACAAATTCCAATAAGTTAAAACATATATTATATGTTACTCTTTAAAATGCAAAAATAATAACAAGAGAATTGTAATCTATTGGTTGATGTATTAAAAAACCAAAATAGACAAAACTGAAACAAATTTTAGAATGACACCTAAGCATACACTTAGGTGTCATTTTTTAACTAATTAAGTATTTAATTAATTATAATATCATATTATTTTTAATTAAAATAACTTTTATTATTTATTATCTTTCAAAAAATAACTTTTACTATCATTTATCTCTTACGAATTTTGAATTTAAGATCTAAATTCATAGCAAATTTTTTATTAAAAATATATTTGTTTTTATATCCAATTTTAAAATATAAAAATTTTATTTAAATTGTATATGGTCAAAAATATGTTAGATTAATTTTTGATAATAATTGTTACAACTAGACGAGTTTATAATCTAGTTATTATACACTAAAAGAAAAACATCAAAAAGAAAAAAATTCTAAAAAAATTCTAAAATGCTATATCTAATAACAACTAAGGATTATATGTATCATTTTCTTAATATTTTAGTTTTTGAATTTAAGTAAAATTTTTATGAAAATAATTTTTATTTTTCATAAAATTTTAATCTGTAAAAAATTTATTTAAATTACATATATGATAAAAAAATTAAAGTAATAATATAATAATTATTATTACGACAATCCGTCTAGAAAAAAACATAAAAATCTAGATTTTGTGAATATTACACTTGAACAAATTTGAGACGTATTTATTTGGCCTTATTGAATGAAGTCCGGCCTTTGAAGTCTATGAAAAAATAAATAATCAGCCCTTGACTATACTGATACCGCAAATAATAATTCAACTTTTAGAATTAAAATATTTTAAATTTAATTACATACGTGTCATTTAATGATTTAAAATAAAATTATTAAATCAACGTAATATTTCATCGATTTCACGATATTAGTTATTACATACGTGCGGCCACGATTGGGCTGTAAGCTCCTATTAAAGTTTGTCATATATATAGGGCCCTTTGCCTTAGTTCGATCCCAAGAGTCCAACCCAATTAAAAAGCTTTTATCGCTACTGTCACTCGTTTTTGCAGGCCTGTTATTAGGATGGTCTATAAAAAGTCCTACAATTGGAATGGCGATGAAGCTGCCTAGGTTAGACAAACATTCGATGAGTTCCTTACTTTTGAACACAACTAAACAGCATGGAATCCTATGAAATCAAATGATAAAAAGGAATCTATATTGCTAGAGCATAACATTAAGGTGTAGATTAGGAATTCTGCAGTTGTTTACACCGTTATTTTTTAATCGTAAGGTTGAAAGTTCGATTCTTATTCGTAACAATAGAATAGTCTGATTAAATAGATAAGTGACTTGTCTAAAAAATAAATAACTTTTCTAATTTATTGTTTCTTTCCTCATAGACTCTACAACCAAATAATAGTCTAAAATGCCTCTTAGTAAATATATATATATATATATATAAATTATTATTATTTTTTTAAAAGTCCCTATAATTTGTTCTTTGAGAATATGAACAATGGTAAAAATCATTACCTAAATCAAAGCATGAATATATAGGGCAGCAAGAGTTTCCACTTTTGGACTCTCCTTCTACGTTTTGTTCTTTTGCAGATTAGTGTCTTTGAATTGGAGGTCCAAAATGAAGAAACTGCCATCATACGCTTTGTTGATGAGATGCTTCACCAACAATTAATTCTTAATTAAATAAAAAATGGAGGACTTTTCCTCAAATAATTAATAATGTCACACGGTCAAATAATTATATATGCTCAAGTAGCAAATTGAGAATGTTCTGGTAGCAAATTGAGTGGGTTGATAATGATCAATTTTTATAAAGTAGTTTTAGGATATTATAATTGTTTATATCTTCTTATTATCAATTAATACATTAAATTATTTAAATGATTTAAAATTTAAGAATCGAGCAACAGACAGTCTGGCTAAATTAGCAACTAAAGACTCCAACAACTTCACTAAGCTTAATCTACCTTTAGCATAGACGAAAAGATGGTTAGGTCACGATATTAAAGGGATAGTTTATCTTCGACAGATATTAAATTAATAGATGTTAGCCTATTATCTTATACCAAAAAAATTTAAGAATCGAGCCGTCCCCTGAAACTGTTGCACATTCTGCATCATTCAATTGAGCAGTAAAATTTAATGAATTTATTCTAAGAGATGAATTGGCACTAGTTGCTTGATTGAATGATCCACGCTTCGCTTATGTATTTCTCCGGGTCCACCATTTTTCGTCTTCAACTTTATCTGAAAATCTATTTGTTTAAGAAAAAAAAAAAAAAAAAATCTATCAATCAAAGTGGGCGAATCCATTTATATAAGATACAAAATTTATTTTTTTTATAAAAGAATCCATCAATCTGCCAAAGAGGATCTATTAGTTTAACCAAAAAAAAAAAAAATCATTTATATATAAAAGAGAATTTATATGTGAAAAAATAATCTATCTATAATCTTGAGGTTCGAACTCAATCTCCTAGTTATAAACTCCAACATTTACCATCTCTCCAATTTCACCAGAAAGAAAATTCATTTGTATAAGAAAGAAAATTATCTTTTTTTTTTTTTTTTATAGAAAAAAACATAAACTAAAATAAGAAGAATTAAATAAAATAAGGAGAAAGGAAGTATTGAGGGAGTTGTTATATATGAGAATCTAACAATTATTGGATAGTAAACTAACAATATCTCAATGGAACCATCTTCCATTGATGAGGATTCCTCAAATTTGAATGCAATGTTCAAGACATGAGAAAAAGCTAATGATAATTCAGATTTGTCAAGAATTTTACATTTATCTGTGAATGGTGAGTGGACTAATGTATTTTGGATCGTCCCTGACTTACTAGGTTAGTATTCCTATCTAAAACCAAACTAATATTTTAACTAGAATATAATTTTATCAGGAGATGCATGTAGATCTTCATCGAATCATACAAAGCCAGCTTGAACGTAGATAATCTTCTTGATGGCCTTGACTCTCGACAACATGACATGAACCCTGGTTCTGACTTTACAAAATGAAAGAGAAGGATAACATCGTAAAAATTTTCAAAGAATAACTTTATATTTTGCTATAAGAATAACTCTGTACTTACCTGTGAGACTCCATATAACTTATCTTTCTCAATTAAAAAAAAAATTATTGCGGTTAAGAATTAAGGCCAGACAGCTTCATGAATTGAAGAAGAAAACCAAATGGCGTACATAGACATGATTTGCCTAGGGTAGAGTGTGAATAAAATAATCTGACTCAAAATTAATTGATTAGACATTTAGAGATTTTTAGGTGAAAATATTGCATAGATAATATTTATTTTAAAATCTTTGAAAAACACACTCTCTCTAAATCAACCGACGTCGTATAGCTGCTGTAAGCAGTGGCGTCTGTGTGACACAGTTACGCTGACCGGCTTCCTTCCCCCCGGAAACATGGAAATCAAAACAACTTCCAGAGTTCAGACCTTGGCAGCCAATCCCTTTGACCAATTCTGGACAGTTGTTCCTCTCTCTTTCTTCCCCATACTTGTTATGTACCAGACATAGAGCCTAATATGCAAGTTGGCTGCAACCCATAGGTTGTCTTCCCCCTCCCTCTCTCAGGCAGCCACTTCCAAATTTCTGAATTCCGCTGAGGTGGCAGCCATCGTGTCGACTGTTGTGTCCCCTGATTATCTCTGTTAAATATCGTGACGCTTCAACACTTATAGAGCCAAACGCCACCCATTAGTTGGCCCTTTTGGACACTGTTGTTTATTATTATATTCTTAATTATTTCCCGATGTACCCAGGTTTAATCCCCGACCTTTTCGCTTTTTTCTTTATTTTTTCCCCTGATCTTTTCATCATCATCATCAGTTTCTTGCAAAACCCAATTGTTGGAATACTGTAATTCACTTATTTATTGCTCGGAAAATTCTTGCTTGCAGTTCGTAGAGCAATGGCGAGTATGGTTTCCAACCCGACGTTGTTAAAGCACGGTCTTCCGATGTGGTGCAATCAGCAGCAAATGAACTCAGCTTCTTCTTTTGGAGTGATGAACCGGGTTTTTCTCCAGCCTTCTTTTGTTTCTTCTAGGAGTTTCCCCCGAAGAAACTACGTAGCCGCGTCCTCGTTTGCCAATGAGAATCGCGAGTCTGTACATTTATCCCAAAACATTTCTGCTCTTTTACTTATTTGTTCTATACCAAAATTAAGGGAAAAAGGAAAGGACGCTTAATTATTGGGTTACATACAGGTTTGTGATAGTGGGAGGTGGCAATTCAGCTGGATATGCAGCTCGGACTTTCGTCGAGCATGGAATGGCCAATGGCAAGCTCTGCATTGTCTCCAAAGAGGTACGATTTAAACTTTACTAGTTGGATAATCTTGAAGAATTGATTTTTGCAACGCCGAGTAAGTGTAGTAATAAGACGGTTTCTTCTGTTTGATCATTTTGTTTAGTTTTGTAATGATGCAGGCTTTTGCGCCATACGAGCGACCAGCCCTCACAAAAGCGTATTTGTTCCCTTTGGATAAAAAGCCAGCCCGCTTACCGGTAAATTTAGCCTTAAGTATTTGTTGGGATGATGAAATTGTTGGCTTCCTACATTTATTTGTAAGTTGTTAGTGGGAGCCATTTTCTTTATGAAAATTTATTGTAGGAAGCTCTGATGCCTTTGCGTTTTTTGTGAGCTTGAGAACACTGACAATGACAAAATATGTGAAACCTTTTGATTTGTCCGTAGTTCATGCTTGTTTTAGTAAGCTAGTTGTTCATTCTTTCTAGTTTGTATATCTCTTCCAAGAACGGAGTGTTGACTACCTATAGTTTGTATGGGTGACAATACTATTATGCCAGTGTGTTAAATTATATTGTTCGATGCCTTCTTATATTTAGCTTTTCTCCTTTGTCATTTTTACTAAGTAATGGAGATCCCTTTTACCACCTCAGGGTTTCCACACTTGTGTTGGCTCAGGGGGAGAAAGACAGACACCTGATTGGTACAAGGAGCAAGGGATAGAGGTGGATTGAATACTTTCTTTAAATTATGTGGCGAATGTGTAATTGTTATATTATGATGTCTGTTGTTGTTTTGGGTCAACATTGTGTTAGAGCTAGGTTTAGTCGGTGAACTTGTAGGAAGAAGCTGCAAGATAACTTGTCAAAGAAGAGTTTCTCTATTCTATCAGAATACGCTGCACCATTCAACAAATTATTACAACGGTTTTTTACTTGTTTTACACTTCTCCTTTGATAATGTTGTCATCTAGTTGATGGTTTACATGACCTATTAAATTAGCACAATTCTTTTTTTACTTACTCTATCCTTTTGTGTTTTATTCTAGTGTTTCATTGAATTAATCCCCTATTGTTTATACTACTAGAAGAAAGTATCAGCTTTTCGATTTTTTTAAACAGAAATTTACCTATGCCCATGCAAGTTTTACAATTTTTGGTTGAGTTCTTACCTATAAAGTTTGTCATTTCTGTGTAGATGTTTTATGAAGATCCAGTAACAGCCATTGATATTGAAAAGCAAACCCTAACAACAAATTCAGGAAAACTGATCAAGTATGGTTCGCTTATAGTAGCTACAGGTGCTACAGCTAGCAGGTATTGCAATTATTTCACCCTATATCCCTTGAATGACTTAATTGTCTGATCTGGGAATGGGAAATTGGCATGTTTCCACTATGCACAATGGATAGCCTTGGCTCATACTCAGAATCTTTTCAACTACAACCATGCAACTATTATTCACTAAGTTTATGTTTAGATTGTACCTCAAAAAAGAGATGTACCTGAAAAAAGTGAAGAGATTTTAGACAGATCTTGTTATTTGAAGGGAATGCTTTTTAAAAATAATGTGAGGACAAATTTTGGGGGGAATGAAAATTTTAAATTTTGAATTGAGGATGTTGTTTGGAAGTTAATTTTTTTTAAAAGAAAAAGTGCACTTCTTGTTTCTAGAGTATAAACAAACATAGCCTAAAACTAATAACCCTCAGCAACTACTTGGTTCTTGATGTGCTTATTTCAACTTAATCTCTGTTGACTTCAGACTTCCAGATAAAATCGGAGGAAATTTATCTGGTGTTCACTACATTCGTGATGTTGCTGATGCAAATTCCCTTATATCATCACTGGTATCAAAGTTCATTTTCCTAACTGTTTAGATTTTGGTTGGTTGATCCTTTTATTTGGTCGCATATGTAACATGTTTTATTTTGGTTTTCATATGTGTTTCTCTTATTATTTGTTATTAGGAGAAATCAAGTAAAGTAGTTGTGATTGGTGGTGGTTATATTGGCATGGAAGTTGCAGCTGCAACTGTTGGCTGGAAACTTGATACAACTGTAAGTATTCAGTTGCATGAGTTTGTTCAAGCATTAGTATTTTTCACTCGTGAGCTATCTCCTCTCATGAATACATTTGATGAACAAGAGACAGAGGTGACAGATTGGATCTGCATAAATGGTTTGTGCACCACAAGGAAAAATGTGTTATGTTCATTTGGAGCCAACTATTAACCAAATCTTACTTTCATTTGAGGAACCAGTGGTTACCATGTTTATTTTAGTGTCTTAACTGATTTCAATTATTTGGAGAATAGATAATTTTTCCGGACGAGCATCTGTTGCAAAGGTTGTTCACTCCATCTCTTGCACAAAAGTATGAACAGTTTTACGAAGAAAATGGTGTCAAGTTTGTAAAGGTTGGTGCTTTGTCTCACGGGCTTTCCAAAAACCTTCATTCCTGGAGCTCAAATAATCATATCTCATTTGTGACATCTTTCCAGGGTGCTAGGGTAAAAACTTTGGAAGCTAATTCTGATGGTCATGTCACTGCTGTTAGACTTGAAGATGGTTCGTCTATTGAAGCTGACACAGTATGTATTTACATTTCTGGCTTTCTTCAACAGTTGTCTTTACTGTAAGCGATAGATGTTATCTTGAATGTGCACGCCAACTCACATTGGAAGTCTTCTTGAATATCAACCATTTTGTTTGCTCTTTCTCTCTGCAGGTCGTTGTTGGCATTGGAGCGAAACCTGCTGTTAGTCCCTTTGAAGGGCTTGGTTTAAATAATGATGTTGGAGGAATACAGGTTGGCTTGTTGATCTTTCTTTGTTACGGTCTAATATATCACCTGTAGACAATGCCTGCAAAATTGTTCTGAGCGTGTTTTGGGTTTCCAAAAATGACAATTGAAGGATGCGTATGGATTGCATTCTGAAAATGCATTTTAGAAATATTTTTAATCTCATCCTTCAATATAGCTTGGACTACAAGTGATGCAACACATTTCAAGACACATTTTGAACTTGGTTATTTCCAAATTGTGTTTAGATTACTTGTCCCTACCTCTCTACATCTCGATTACCATGTGGTCAGGCATATTCAAGGGGGAGGGGCAAGTCTGGTTAGGGTGAGTAAAATTGTAGAAGTGAGGAATTGGTCAAACAAAATGTGTTTTGGCTCAAATGCATTTAGAATTTGTTTTTAGACTAAAAGGTAATAAGAATGTAATTTTAGAAATGTTCAAACTATGTATTCCAAACAGTATTTTGCAACATTTTACATCTTAGTAGACATGTACATGTAGTCAAAAGAGGAATTCTTTAGGAAAGTCATAGATAATCCGTTGTTGATAGATAATACAGGATGGAACTGTGTCTGGTAAATTACCTTTCTATTTGAAGTGCAAGCATGCATGTTCTTATTCTCTTCCCATCAGCAGTTTAGTTTTCCTGAACTAGGAAATTTTAAAGAGAATTTTGTTAGATAGTACAGCTGATAGTGATAGTTTCAACTATTTCACTTCCTGTTTTGTTTTCTGTGAAATAATATTTGAAGGGAGTTTTGTAGATAGAGTGCCTGATAATGATAACTTCAACTACAACTACTTATTTTGCACGTCCCGTTTTTACAAAATTCAGAAGGGAGACTGACAATATACTTATGTTAGTAGGTTGATTAAAAATTGAATGAAGTAAAATAAGTCTGTTTTGTTTAGACTGCAACTTATTTGATCCTATTATGTTCAGGTGGATGGGCAGTTCCGGACAAGCGTACCTGGAATTTTTGCTATTGGAGATGTATCGGCATTCCCTTTAAAGGTTTGCTTTTCGTGTAGTTTGACATCATTTCACTCGTACCTACTACCTGGATGGGATTGATGTAGTGTAACATTTGACAGATGTATAACAGAATAACACGAGTTGAGCATGTTGATCATGCTCGTCGATCTGCACAGCATTGCATCAAAGCATTACTGACAGCAAACACTTCCACGTAACCCTTCTGTAACGCAACTCAAGAAATCATTGAGAATTTTACTTCCAAGTGTTTGGATTGCCTTTTCTGAAATTTGGATGATGTGCAGATATGATTATCTTCCATATTTTTACTCAAGAGTTTTCGAATATGAAGGGAGCCCAAGGAAAATCTGGTGGCAGTTTTTTGGTGACAATGGTAACCAATATCACCTTTATTCTGTAGTAACATTTTTGTCTACGTGATGCATGCCTAGACACTAAGTTATAATTCTTTGGTATAGTTGGAGAAACTGTTGAAATCGGGAATTTTGATCCAAAGGTTGCAACCTTCTGGGTAGATTCTGGTAAACTCCTCTCTCAGAATTTTCAGTATGCTCATTTACTGACAGAAAAAATGTTTGGAGATGGAAACAAGTGGAGTTGAATGTACTTGCTGCTTTGCAGGTAAATTGAAGGGGGTTCTCCTTGAAAGTGGAAGTCCTGAGGTAAACATTTTCTGAACATTCTATGCTGAACTTGGTAAATTCCTGGAATGGTGAAGCACTCTTTAATGAAACTTTGTATTTCCACTAGATAAAGAAAGTTGCTAAACAAAAACCCTTCCTCCAAGATTGAAGTTAATTAAAGTTCTCTCCCTAACAATACGTTGATTTAGTTAACGGCATTATTTTAACCAAAATGTATTCAACAATGAAGTGAAGTTGTCCTTCCCCTTATGTTTTACATGCCTATCTAGGTTGAAATCTGACATTTGAAGAGGTGACTAAATGGTTCATTGTTTTTCCTTTTCCATCTCAAATTGGAAACTTGTTTTTTCAGGAATTCCAATTGCTACCGAAACTCGCTAGAAGCCAGCCTATTGTTGACAAAACTAAACTTCAGAATGCTTCTTCAGTTGAGGAGGCACTTGAAATCGCCCAAGCTTCGTTGCAGTAGCGAAAGACGGTAAAGCAAAACCTGGGACGGGGTCCGACTCCAGCATACCGCTTGAATGGTCATTGCAATAGATATGTCATTTTTCACTCCCCTCTTGGATGATTGTTTTGAAGGAAAGAATGCATGCATGACCATTATCCGACTAGTTTTCTTTTCCAAAATATATCTGGAACTGCATCGAAATAAAAGATTTTGGAAGAGTAGTTGAAAGACATAGTAGGACGTAAATGAGGCTCAATAAGTTGAGTGTCCCTTTATTGTTTGAAGGGGATGCACATTCCTTTTCATTTGAAGTTTTTACAGTTTTGGTCTTATCCTCTTATTGATGTTTACATATGATGAATTCCGTGGTCTTTTTTGCCAACAATACGTAGGCCTATCAAAATCATGAAAATATTTCCTCTAAAATTTTGGTTCAATTTTCAGTAAGATGTACGTGTCTAATCCGTTTAGAAAATTTGGAGTGTGGTTCTCCAAGCCTCCATTTCATGATGCATAATGTTAAGAATTTGCTGCCACTCCCTATTGCTATTTTCTTTTTTTTTTTTTTTTTTACTTGTCCTGTCTTTTAAACGATTTTGTCTTCTTCTTACTTGCTCAATCTTCTTTTAAATTATTTTATCTTTTTTTTTTTATTAAAATGACAAAATAGTCCAGAAAGGCGAGACTAAATAAAATGGGCATAAAATAACGATGCCCAAAAACTAACTCAAGGCATGATTTGAAACCCAAATTTCGGACTGGGGTTGGAAAGTGGGATGACAGCAAGAACCAATAACTTACTAGTTAATGTGACAAAAAAAAAAAGGAAAAAATGTTTCATAAGTGCTTTTCTTCTCCTTTTTTGAAAAGAAAAGGAAAAATAAAACATGAACTTAGGTTTAAGGTTTGAAAATATTTAAAAAAAAAGAGGTTTAAGGTTTGAAAAGGTTAAAAAGAGAAGATGAAGCTGTCATTATTGTGGTTGTAAATGCTTTATTTCATCATCAATTGAAGATGCTTTCAAAGATACAGAGAGGGGGAAGAAAAGTTTGATTTGATGATGCAATTTAGTTGGGGGGGTATTGCCATGGTCAGCATTCTTATCTGAGAAAAAACAGTGGCTTTATTGGGTTTTGATGGATATTCCATATTTTGTCACAAATATCTCTTTCTTTGGAAGCATCCCACTCCATATTTTTCAATTCTGAAACTATTCTCCCAACATTTTTAATTTGAAATTTATGAGTAACATGGGAATAAATATGAATTGACGGATTACAGTTCTTCATGATCTTAGGATCATGATATAGATTGTGAGAATTTAAAAAAAATATATATATATGAGTGAAATAGTAAAAGATTTTGGGTTTGAATTTGTCTTATATTTTAAAAAATAATTTAAAAAAATTAGAGATCATATACTCGTATTAATTTTGATCATATAGGCAAGACATAATTCATTTATAATTTTGGGAGTCTGCACCGATTGTCAATAAATATTTGTTTATTTAACATGTATGATATGACTTAATGGTTGACACTTTTTACTTACGAACATAAATATCCTAAGTTCAAATCACACTCGGAGTGAATTAATAAATTTTATGTATCTATTTCGAACCTATCATTTTGAATCTTGAGGTTCGAGACCAGCAGCAGCTCAGGTTTACAGCCTCCAACTCCTAATCCAACCCTCTCCGGACCACTTGTCGACATTCTAATGCCATTAAGTTACTTGGCCAACAAATGAAGTCATACTGTATTAGTTAAAATGCTAAATGTTTAGTTTTAAGATTGAAAATGAGTAATTAACAAGAACTTTGGAGAGCTCTTAGCACCAAATAATCATTATTTTGTATTGTGTCTGACGTTCCTCTTTAATAAATAACATTTTTTAATAAATTACACCGTATAATAATATTAATAAGTTATTAATATAGATCTGTATACTGTAGGGTTATAGGAGTAAAATTCATGCTGCTCATACTGTAGCACACTACTTTTTTTTTTTTTTAATAAAAAAATGCTTTAAAAAAAAAAGACAATAGACATCATATCAGCGAACAACAGATATCATATCACAAATATAAAATAAATCATCATATAGAACTAAAACATATTTAACAGGGGTATAAAATCATACATTCTATATACATCACATCACAAAGCAGTAGACATCATATCAACGAACTATATATATCATATCACAACTATAAAAGAAATCATCTCATAGAACTAAAACATACTTAACAAGGGGGATCAAATCATGATTATATAGATATCAATCAGATCACAAAATAGTAGACATCAGATCAACAGACTATAGATATCACATCAAGAATATAAAAGAAATCATACAATAGAATTAAAACATACTTAACAAGGGAGATCAAATCATGATTATATAGACATTAGATCACAAAATAATAGACAACGGACTATAGATATCACATCAAGAATATAAAAAAACATACAATAGAAATAAAATATACTTAACAAGGGGATCAATTCATAATTATATAGACATCATATCAACAGATTATAGATATCACATCAAGACTATAAAAAAATAATCTTATAGAACTAAAAAATACTTAAAAGGGGGATCAAATCATGATTATATTGACATCATATCACAAAATAATAAACATCAGATCAACAGACTATAGATATCACATCAAGACTATAAAAGAAATCATATCATAGAACTAAAACATACTTAATAAGTGGAATAAAATCATGATTATATTGACATCAGATCATAAAAAAACAGAAATCATATCACAATATATAAAATTAAATAAATATAAAATAAATTAACAAATTTAAAAAATATTCAAAAACATAAAAAAAATTACTAAATTGTTTAAAAAAAAAAAGGACGAAAAAAAAGTTTCAGGGAAGAAAAAAAAAAAAAAAAAAACTGCCCAAGATAAGCAAGAAAGGGAGGAGAAAGAAAATAATAAACTGGGCAGACAAATATAATTTAGTGGCAACATATATGCACCTAAAAGCCATAGTTATTTTGACGAACTCACGGGAGTGCGAAAGAAAAAAAAAAGTTGCGCATACAGTCGCGTATAGTCTATTAATCTTATCCCCAAATATTTATTATTTTCAGAATATGAGTAAAATTACATGGTGATCCTACATGACTATTATAGAGATTACCTATTAATATAGAGTCCGTTTACGGTGGTACTATAGGAGTAGGATGAATTTTACTCCTACTTACTGTAGCGCGCTACAGTAGCGCGCGCGCTACAGTGACGCGCTATAGTTTCGCGCTACAGTAACGCGCAACAGTTTTTTTTTTTTTTGACGCACAAACTTTTAAAAAAAAATACCTTTTTTAAAAAAAATTCTTTTTTTAAAAAAAATACTTTTTATAACAAGGGAAATCAGATCAGGATTATATAGACATCAGATTAGAGAATACAAGAGATCAGATCAACAGACTATAGATATCAGATCAAGAATATAAAAGAAATCATACAGTAGAACTAAAATATAATTAACAAGAGAGATCAGATCAGGATTATATAGACATCAGATCAGCAAATACTTGACATCAGATCAACAGACTATAGATATCAGATCAAGAATATAAAAGAAATCATACAGTAGAACTAAAACATACTTAAAAAGGGAGATCAGATCAACAGACTATAGACATCAGATCAGCGTATACTTGACATCAGATCAACAGACTATAGACATCAGATCAAGATTTTAAAAAAAATCACACAGCAGAACTAAAAGATACTTAACAAAGGAGATCAGATCAGGATTATATAGACATCAGATCAACTCATACTTGACATCAGATCAACAGACTATAGACATCAGATCAAGATTTTAAAAGAAATCACACAGCAGAACTAAAACATACTTAACACAGCAGAACTAAAATATACTTAACAAATGAGATCAGATCAGGATTATATAGACATCAGATCAACTCATACCTGACATCAGATCAACAGACTATAGACATCAGATCAATATTTTAAAAGAAATCATACAGTAGAACTAAAACATACTTAAAAAGGGAGATCAGATCAACAGACTATAGACATCAGATCAGCGTATACTTGACATCAGATCAACAGACTATAGACATCAGATCAAGATTTTAAAAGAAATCACACAGCAGAACTAAAGCATACTTAACAAAGGAGATCAGATCAGGATTATATAAACATCAGATCAACTCATAATTGACATCAGATCAACAGACTATAGACATCAGATCAAGATTTTAAAAGAAATCACACAGCAGAACTAAAACATACTTAACAAAGGAGATCAGATCAGGATTATATAGACATCAGATCAACTCATAATTGACATCAGATCAAGATTTTAAAAGAAATCACACAGCAGAACTAAAACATACTTAACAAAGGAGATCAGATCAGGATATATAGACATCAGATCAACTCATACTTAACATCAGATCAACAGACTATAGATATCAGATCAAGAATATAAAAGAAATCATACAGTAGAACTAAAATATACTTAACAAGGTAGATCAAATCATGATTATATAGACATCAGATCACAAAATAGCAGACATCAGATCAACAGAATTTAGATATCAGATCAAAAATATAAAAGAAATCATATCATACAACAAAAACGTCCATAATATGTATCATAATATCTAAAATTATTTAATTATAAAACAAATAAAATGATAATTTAAAAATAATTTTTTTTATAAAATTCAAAAACATTAAAAAAAATACTGAATTGTTTAGAAAAAAAACGGACGAAAAAAAATTTCAAAGAGGAAGGCAAAAAAAAAAAAAAAAAAAAGCCAAAAATAACAAAAGAAATGAAGGTACTGTAGCGCGTTTACTGTAGCGCGCGGAACTGTAGCGCGCGTTTACTGTAGCGCGGGGTAGGAGTAAAATTCATGGTGGTCCTATAGGAGTAGGATATAAATTGCCATTAATATAATAAAAAAATTACTTACCTATATTTTAATTCTTTTCTTGAATGCAAAACTTAAAATAATTAGAGGACCGTATCTAAAATCTAAATGAAAATACTATTAAATGACACTTGGCCGTAATCAAATAACCCGAAATTTTGAGCAATTATTATTCCATACGCTTAATAGAATATATTTTATTAAAAATACATTAATTGTAAAACTATTAGAATATTATATAATTTGCAAATTTCGATTGCCCTTGTGTTTGTGCGTAGATGACCAAGAATGAAAAGACTACCATAACGACACCACATCTACTTCGTAAACGTAATGATGTTGCCAACAATAAACTACTCTAATATACGTTTCCTTCCTTCCATTTCAGAAATTAATTATTATTATTTTTATTTTTATAACGGGAAATATTATCAAATTAGTCAATTTAATTTTTTTTTCCCCAGCTGCAGTCATCTTCCAACTGGATTTCCAGTGTATGTGGATTTCTTACACGTACACGACTTTTTTTTTAAAAAAAAATTTAAGAAAAATATTTATTGGGGTGAGCTACAAATATAATAAGTTGCTTTTTATCTTTTAGATAATTTTACATTTTTATTGCCTTAAAGAAAAGGGAATCGAAATAATTGAGAGAAAAGTTGTGCGCTTTTTTACTGCAATATTAAACTTTTATTTTAATATTGATGTTGAAATTTAATTTCATATAAGTAACTTTCTAATTAGAAAAAAATTCTTAAAAAAGCTAATTTCAACCTATTTTATTATACAATTTTAATTGTCAAGAAAACTTTTTTTTTTTTTTTTTGGAAAAAAACAAATAAATAAATAAAGATTATAGTTTTACCAGTGCCAATACTCAATATATACATATTACTACGTTGGTGCTTGGAGTTTGACGATGTTGATTCTTACATTAGACTTTAGCGGTAAGATGGAGACCACAAATGATATTTGTCCTGAATTTCGTGTCTTTAATTGATACTATTTTTTTTTTGGTCTTACAAAAAATTTTAACAATATATTAACTTATTTTAATCTTGCAAATAAGTAACGTGCCAAATATTTTTATAATAATAGTTTTACTTAAAATTTATTTTTATTCTGCAAAGTAATTTAATTTCTTTATTTTTACTATTAATATATATCATTTTATTTTTAATATAAAAGTTAATAATAAATTTTTTATATTTCTGAAGTTTTAAGTTGTGATTTACACCTAAGATTTGTTCTTGATATGGACGTTGGTGACGAGTGAAGTGTGTGATTGCCACTCAAATAATATACTTTTATGGCTGTACTTAACGACGTAGTATTATGCAATGGCCCCAAAATAGAGACCAAATCTATCTACTTCTTCCATTCTTATCTTAATTTATAAGAAGACAACACTAATCTTAGTTTTCGACCTCAATTAAGTATGGACAAACTAACTCTCATCATAACAAACTTTTATCCCCTTTGTTTTTTTAAATAGTTTTCTTATTTCTGGCTCTTTTATGTTCAAATTGTCAAAAAAAAAAAAAAATCAATTATAATATTTAAATATAAAATAAAATAATATATTAAATTATCTAACTGGCCTTAATTAATTGACCAAAAGTACTCCTTAAAAAATTTACTTTTAGTTTCACTCATCTATACTACTCTAATTATAATTTTTATAATTTTTAGTAAGTTAAGAAGGAACTTATAAAAGTTTTAGTAAATTGATTAAAGACATTAGATAATAATAGGAGGGGTGGAAGATAAGCACTAAAAGGGCGGAAGATAAGATTAGGGGAGACAATACTTAAAAATAAGAACTTTTTTCTAGAAAAAGGGGCAATGAATAAAAAAAAGAGGAGCGAGATATAATACTATAATTTTTAATAATATATTTAAAATTATTTACGCAAATTAAAAATAGATTATTTGAAAATCAATATTATTATTACATTTTTTTTCTATTTTACTAAAACTTTACGTATTAAATATAGGGATAGTCTAGATTTATAAAAAATTAAAAATTACTAGACAATGTAAAATATTTTATCAATTTATTACCTGGAGAAAGGCATGAAGAACATTCTCAAAGCCAATAAATACCCTAAAAATGATCGGGTCAATCTTGCCACTATGAAATCCACTGATTGTGCTATGACTTTGTGGAATCACCAAAATTATTTGAGAAGAAAAAGGAAAGAAGATCCAATCTACTCTTGGGATCAACTCAAACGGCTCATGAGAAGAAGATATGTACCACCCCATTATACTTATGAGATAGATTATATTTTAGACTAACCCTATGTGGGTACAAAGACCGTTAATGACTACTACAAGGAGTTAGAGATAACAACACTGGATGAGGATGAAGAGATGGTTATGACTCAATTCATCAATGGTCTTAACACAAGAATAGCTCGAATGGTAGAACTCTAACACTATGTGCATTTAGAGGGATTGGTGCACAAAACTGAGGTAGTGAAAAAAAGGTTAAAAATGGATCATATTTCTAAAATAGAAAATTCCTCAATCACATCTTAGAAGACTACCAATTGGAGCTAAGGGTCGAACATGAGACAAAATTTTTAACTGTCATGTTTAAAGGTAAATTCGGTCCCTTTAAAGTGTCCAACAGGTTCTATTCAGTCTAGTACATATTTTACTAACAAGCCTCATTTGAGGCAAATTTCTTGTTTTAAATGTCTAGGTGAAAGACATGTTGCTTGAACTTGCTCCAACAGAGAAAAATCATAGCACTTGAAGATGGAACTTTTGTCGAAAAGATTGAGGACACCATTGAAGAAGAAGAAGTGCCTTATGACATGCCTCCACTTTAAGGAGATGAAAAGGAAGCCGTAGACGCCTCTAAAAGATCATGTTTCATGTCTCTCAAGCACCACCCATGCAACCTGAAGAGGCCGAAGAGATACCCAATGTTAGGGCCCTCAACTCTCACGCTAAAATGGAAAAAAATAATGAGCCAAGGCAAGACATATTTCATAACAAAGGAAAGTGGGTAAATCTACTTATTTAATTATTGTTGATACTGACAGTTGAACTAACCTTTTTCTGATTATCTTGTCACTAACTTAAAGCTAACTACACAGCCTCACCTCAAACTCTATAAGTTACAATGGCTCAATGAAAAGAATGAAACCCAAGTAGATAAATAATGTCTTGTATCATTTCTAATTTTCTTAGTAGCAGAGTGGATCTAACCGATCACAACAGAAGGATGTAATTCATGATTTAATTAAAATTTGGGTTTCAAGTTTTGATAGAATTTGATATAATTATGTGATCATGTATCAATGCATATTTTTTTGTTCATCAAAAGTTTGAAGTGTTCTTGTTTGATTTTTAGTTTGATTAAAACTTGTTTTCATTTATTATTTTTCAGTGTTTTGAAGTTCAATTTTATTTGTGAATGACATTTAGTACCAGTGTTGAATATTTTGGACTGTAATATGATGAGTTTCAATGTCCATCATTTGATTTTATTTGAATGAATTAGGAGATATGGATGAAAAATTTGAAGTAGAATTCCATAGAGTATTTGAAGATAGTTTCGAAGAATAGTATGTTGCTCAAATGGTTCAAAATACGTTTCAAAAAAATGAAAGAAGAAGATTATTTAGAAGATGAGTTAAATAATCAAGGCGGTCTTTGAATCATTTACCTACCGTGTTTCCCTTCAGAGAGACAGTCGAGAACAGAGCAGATAATCCGTCAGTTCATTGCCGTAGGGTTTTAGAGGAGGATTTTTTGTGTCCCAACCGGGCCTTAAAAGGTTAGTTGGAGATTAGGGCGTGAAAGTCAGCAATATTCGTAGAGGATTTGAGTTTAGATAGAAGAGAGGACTCCGTCACGGTAATCACACTGCTTCAGTGGCAGCGGCGGTGGCGGTGGTGGTGGCGGGTGGAGGTACATGTGAATGAGAATGGTGGTCTCCACCATCACCACCCCTTCTCAAGTTATCACACCCTCATAAAATCGCCCATTTTTCATCCATCATTTGAGTGAAAAACATATCCCTCTCCCACACTCCTCCCTCCCATCAATCATCACTTACAAGTTACGGATTTCTACTCTGCTATATACAGTTAAAACTATCAGTTACAAACAACTATGTTCTTCGCCCCTCTCAAGCTGGAGCTAAAGTCAGCTGATGAAGGTGACAAAGCCCCAAACTTGGGTAGAAGTCTACTGAATAGAGGAAATGCTAAGGACTTACCGCTTTTGTATGAAGAGGAATTAGGAAACCAATTTTTCTTTGGGCTGCCACATTTAGCTTTTTTTTTTTTCAAATACCACCTTCTTATAATGCAGTTAAATAAAAGAACACCAATTCGACTATCCAAGAAGTTTTTATTCACATGCAAAAATCAGGGGTGCATGAACAAACAGTAGTATACAAAAACGTCCCCTCCTGAATGAGAAATTTGAGTAATTTACATTTGCAAGTATACTCTTTTAAGGTACATTGCAAAAATGGGATGTAAACGATGCCATTTTGCCAGATCCCAAATCCTAAGGACTTTAATAGTGAGGAAGAAATCTTCCTTCCCTGAACCCTCACACAACCCTTCTCCTGCAAGTTGTTCTTAAGCCTCTCCTCGTAATAATTTCATTTATTCTTTTGGCCTCTTGAAAATATGGGAGAGGACATACATCTCCTGTAGTTTCGATTTCCTCTTCAGGGTTCGAACTAGGACTTGGTATGTCATCATCTTTCAATTCTGCAGCAACACTCTCAGCTGCCGTATTAGCCACTTTTTTAAAGATTATTTGCCCGGTCCCGGTAAAAAACTCACTTTCGTACTATGCATTTCAGAATCAAAATCTTTGACCAGGCCTAGACACTAGCAAAATCGCTATTCTAATCCTTGCTTGAAATAACATTGCGCAAGATCTTGGTTTGTACTCATTCGATTTATCACGCAATAATAATTTTCTAATTAAAAGCGGAAACATAGAAAAGTATCTTTTGAAGTGTGTTAACTTAGGTGATCGCTTGTTTGACTCAAGACTTTGATCGCACGTTGTGTGAGCAACGATCTAGCGAGCAATTTATCAGCAATCAACACAATTGGGTCGCCGAAAAAATTCAGCAACCTCCGCCTCTAGCCCGTGAATCACACGCACCACCTAGGACCCGAGAGAGGAGCTTCATGCGCCGCCGGAATTGGACAAAATAGCTGCCCAAAAATTGATAAAAATCCGGCAGCTTTGAGCTTCTAAAATCCGGTTCTAGAGAGAAAATATTTTTCTCTCTAGGATTTTTTCTCTCTAAGTTTTCTTGTCTTGAAAACTAATGAATTGTGTGTTATGTAATTGCTAATCCCTTGTCTATATATAGAGTTACAAGAGAGACCCTAAGTTGGTTTAGGATTGGTCTTCCTTATGAGTTTAACTAATCTAATAGGATAAACCAATTAGATTTCCTAATCTCTAGGATTTTCTAATTCTAATTGAAACTTAAGACTTAATTAATTAATTAAATAATTTCACTTTATTAATTACTTAATTAACCCTTAGGAATAATTAATTAAATAATTAATTCTACTTATTTAATTAACTCATTACAAAATTAATCGTACCACTAATGGATTAATTTTGGCACTACCATCCTACACCAGAATTGCTTTCGGAACAACTAAATTAATTTATTCTTAATCTCCCCACATCAAAGATATAGTGCTCTTTAATATATTAATTTACTGATAAATTAATTAATTAATCTCTTTAATTTCGAGACTAGTACCACTCGACCTTTTTACTATACTGGACATAAGTCTACCGGCCGGGTTTAGTATAATAAACATTACGAGCTCATCTTGGGAGCACCATCACCCCGGACGCACCGGTATATGATTTCGTTTCGACAAGCATCAGCACACCAAGTAACTAAACACGTGCACCCAACCCACCGAGACTATTGGCCACAATTGACCTCACCCATTGGCAGATCAAAGTGCACTAGGTCTAATCCTCATGCCCGCTCAAGTCTAGGGATTAAGAGATAGAATACTAAGAACGATTTGTCTATTAAATCAGTACAAGACAAATCATTCTAGATGGTCCAGTTCAATACGTCTCGGGCATATCTATATGATTCAATCAGTTTAGACAAATCAATTATCTGAATCACATAATAACCTAAACCGACAGTTTGTCAAAAACTGTCTCGGTTACGAACCTCATTTATATATTATGTCTTTTAACCAATGATGAGATCTACTGTGTCACACAAGACACCCCATCATCTAACTACATAATATAAGTGGACAAATAATGCACAACAAAATATAACCAAAACATAAATCAATATATTAACTGGGAAAATGTAAGTGGACAAATAAGTGGACAACAAATGATGAGATATACTGTGTCACACAAGACACCCCATCATCTAACTACATAATATAAGTGGACAAATAATGCACAACAAAATATAACCAAAACATAAATTAATATATTAACTGAGAAAATGTACAATACAAGCATAGCTTATGTATTCAACTCCAACAACCTCATCATCTAACTACATAATATAAATGAACAAATATATGCACAACAAATTAACTAAAAACATTAAATCGATATATTAACTGGGAAAATGTATAATACAAGCATAGCTTATGTATTCAATCCTAGCACTTTTTTCTTCAACAGGTTCATTACTCCCTCCAGGACAGGATCATCATCCTCACTTCTTATAAGTTCCTCAATAATCTCAGCTGAAGTCTCCTTACAAATATCAATCACGCTCTGGATTTCTCAAAATACTTGTGAGTGTAGTCCTGATCAATGCCCAGGTAATTGGAGACCAATATCCTGAACCCTCAAGGTGTGCAATAAGATATATGAATATGCATGTCCATCCGACCAGGGCGCAACAGGGTAGGACCCAGCTTATCCTTGTAATTGGTAGTGAATATGATGATTCTTTTGTCTTCACAGTTGGACCATAACATATCTATGAAATTCAACAATCTTGATAGCGCCAGCTTAGTGGAAGGTTCATGAGGTGATATATTGTTGTTCTTGCTGCCTATCATGCATCTCCACGCTGCAATCAATATCCTCAATCACAATAATGGAACGATTCATAGTGGCAAACATAATTTTCCTCAAATCAGAGTTGGAATACAAACTCGTGAGCTCTAAATCATATATATAAAACTTTAGATGATTAGCCATGGCTGCTATCAAGCTTGATTTTCCAGTTCTAGGTGGACCATATAACAAATACCCTATTTTCCAAGTCTTCCCATCCAACCTTCCTGTAATAATCCCTCATTTTCACAAACCTCTCCAAATTATCGATTATTACCCTCTTAGCATTAGTTCAATTGATAAGCTAAATAATTTAGAAGATAAATATGAAGAAATTGGTGATGAATAGTGTGGGGTTGTCGATTTTACGGAGGAGAAGGGACCAAATTTTTAACTGCTAAATCTAGGATTCTAAAGTCCTGATTCAACCTCATCCAGCCACTACTTTCCCTATTTGCTTTTCCATCGATTTAATTCATCATCACCATATACTCATTCGATTTTCATCTTCTTCATCTCATATCTTGGATTAGGAGTAAAAATTTCAACTCCTAAAATCTAGGGTTCTAAATTTTTATTCAACCCACCAAAATATATTGGATCTGATCCTTTTAGAACTAAACCCATGTCACATGTTTGCAGTTTCAACCTCTCTAGAGTAAGAAACCCATTACATATATATATATATATATATATATATTCGGTGCATGCATCTGTACCATGTGGTGCTGCCCTTGTAATTTGTTTGGTTATGTTATTTTAAGTTTATATGATCTCTGTTATGTTTTTGATGGATATAGACTTTAGTTAATTGAAATATCTTCATTAGCATTTGATAAAAATACTCATGGTTAAGTTTAATCTAAATGTCACCTTTTCCTTTAAGAAAATTAACGAGCATGAGATGGTGGGGGTTTGCCTATTACTTTTGTTATTAACTATTGGTTTATGACAATCTATGCTTCTTTGTGCATCTTCAACATTCTTTGGAAAGTGCGATATGGAGCTATTTGGTTTAAACAACTAAAAGACAGAAACCTGGAACACTTGATATTTGTCGCTTGATTTTTCTCATCTGATTGTTTTTCATTTCCTCTATTGATTAGATTATTGGCTTCATGCATCTTATCTAGTCCATCTTGGTGCCTCATTGAGCAAAGCTAAACACTCATTTAATTCCCGCCCAATACCCGCCTGTCCCACCCGTTTGACACCACTAGTTTGCATTTTTTATGTCTAAAGATTTGGTGTTTATTGTTTATTTTTCTTTTGTGAATGGGAAGGTTTTACATCTACATCCATCTAAGTGTCTTGGGCAGAATTCAGGTTCTGTAAGTAGGAAATGATTTTAAGGGCTAAAAACCTGGGACTGGGATGGGATTACTACCATTTTGGACAAAAGCTGCTATAATACTTACTACTGATCAAGTTTAGGTGAATGAATAGAATGGAACTGTTTTTGTCAAATCAAAGATGCATTTGAATAATGTGTGTTTTATTTGATTTAATTTGTCAATTCTTTAGTCTGAACAAATTTTGCTTGAATTAAAAGATAAGTTTTGTAGTATAAGCCACCACTAGTGACTTACTATGCTTGTGGGCTTTGTCATGCAAAAAAAAATTGAGACTTGTGTAACTAGCTTCACATTGCCAGTGCATTTTCTATTCTTCTACTGGCTGACTTGCTTGTAATATGAATGCCAACGCCAGTGAGATACAAAGGGAGTGGAAGGAAGAGCTTAACTAGGAGCTTGAAAGAAAGCGTGGTATACCTCTCAAACCTTTTAATTTAACTATAAGTTTGTTCATTTTCAAAATTTATCAGCTTTTGCAAATTCTATATATCAATTTGCTATTTTATGTGAAAATATACTCAATATCATGCTTATAAAATTCTTCACTTTAGGTTTCTTTACTTCCGCCTCCGCCTTATCTCTCTGGTAGGAGACAGTGCTTTCTTGCTTCTTTCGAAATGGCTGTCGAACATTACAACTTGGGGCTCGCACATTTTGAAAATGGGAATTACATAAGAGCCCTTGCTGTGTTTGACCACGCGATTGGGATAAATAGACGAGCAAGATATTTTGAGAAGAGAGCGGATACACTCACTGCCCTAGATCGAATTAGTGATGCGGTTCGCCAATACCAAAGATGCCACTCCATGCAAGATGTCAATGATGGCATAAGGCTTAAACTTGTTGCATTGAATATTAGGTTAGGGCATCTTAATGCTGCTTTAAAACTTCTTGATTCGGTCAGGGAACATCTTGTACATGGTTTACATCCCCTCAACTTGTTCCAATGTGCTCTTTTGACTAAAAGAGTGCCAGACCTTAGAACATGCCTGGAGATGTGAGGCTGCTCGGAGGGAATGACTATGAGAAGATCTATATGGGGCTGGTGTAGCGATGATGGCTGCTGGGGCTGATAAATCTGCCTTTGTCATGGCCTTGTTGGCCGAAGCAAAGGTGAGGGTGCAACAGCCGCAGCAAAGAAACACCGCAAATTCATTAGCTGAAAGAGCCAAGAATATGGAACAACTTCTCTGGACAACCGTGTTATTGGATTCATACCAAGAGCTTACCTACAGTATGTATATGCTCAAGTTCATCTCAGTTTTGATAGACTGGATGCGGCATTTCAAACAGCAGGCAATGCATTAGACAATGACGGAGTGAATGCTGAGATAACTGCATGTATGCAGGCCTGGGTTGCAGCTAACAATCAAAATCAGAATGCCAATCAGAATCCTTAAGTGGCTGCTAATGGTGTCACATTGTTGTTCTAATTTTGATATTGTCTTCTTTTAGTTGTCAATCATAGTTAGAAAGGAACATCTAGTTTGATGATAAAACATTCTTCTACTTTTGATTATTTTCTGCATTTTGTGCTATGGTCCATGAATCTCAAGATTTGTAATCCTGATCCCATCATTAGTATGGACAATATTTTTGCAGAAATCTAGTTTTGGGCTTTTGGGTTGTGAAGAAAAAAAAAAAAAGCTCATGAAATTCTCATTCCTTTCGGAATAGTAATTCTTTATTTATTTGTTAATTTCTATGTATCTACCTTTTAGTATTATTATAGACTAGGGGTGCAAGTGAAATGAGCCGATCGTGAACTACTCGTGAGCAACTTGGTAAAAACTTGGCTCGAGTTTGGAGTTGACCAAACTCGGCTCGAGCTCAAGTTCGCCTCAACTAGTAACGAGCCAAGTTTGAGCCTTGAAGGTAGAGGAAGTGTTTGATATAATATGGTTAATGCAACCTTGGTCTCATAATTTCAATGTTGTAATTAATGCTCCATTAGAGTTAGAGTTTGTGTTTTGTCTCAATATGTGTGAACTATAAACTTACGAAATTGGTTACTTACTCTTGACTTCCTTAGTGGTAACCTGAAGGAAGAGGAGTCAATTCATTCCAAGTTCCGGCTATCAAAAGTGAAAAAATTTGATCAAAACATCATTCATGATGATCAGACTTGAATATAAACAAGGTGAGTTTTGACCATGGCTGAACAGTACTCCATCCGAAAATAATAAAGCTTGCAACTTCAACATTTGGACCTCGGATGCAGTTTGATGTTTTGGTGTTTCCTTTGACGATACCAATTGGGTTTTTTTTTTTTTTTTTTTTCTAACGGGGACTAGAATGTAACGGATTTTAGAATATCATATAAATTTAGTCATTATTTTTAAATTCTAAAAATTTATACAATAAATTATAATAAAAATTATGAAAACTAATAATACAAGTGAATTCTAATTCCAAATTACCAAACAACCCATTTAGAATTATAATTCTAATTCTAAATAAATTCTAAATTTTACCAAACAAATGAATTGGAATTGAATTCTAATTTCAATTCTTCAATTCTAATTCAATTCCAATGCCATGGAACTAAACAGAGCCTGAGATAAAGTCCTAAATCTCTTGTTCTTTTGAGATAGCTTAGAACACAAGAAATAACTCTCCAATGTTCACTACCTGGATTCTTAGTATACCTGGCATGTTTGCACATTGCATAGGCTATATTCGGCCTAGTACACTCCCAATTGCTCTAGCATATTCTAGTTGAACAATTGGTTGACTTTGATTTTTTACTTAATTTTATACTGAGATCCAGAGAAGTATTCACCTTCTCTACATTATAAGATGTTTAAATTTATTTAACACCTTATGAGCATAGTAAGTTTGAAACATATAACCCCCACTATGTTTCCTCACATTGATACCTAAGATAGTATCAATTTCACCAAGATTGTTTATTTGAAATTTAGAAGACAAATATTTCTTGGTATCAAATAACCCCTTGTAACTTAGTGCTATGTCATCCACATAAAAAATATGATCACAATATAAGCATGATTAAATTTAAAATCATGGTTGAGCAAAACAAATTCAAACTTTTCATGCCATTGTTTGGTGCTTGTTTAAGTCCATAAAAAAACTTAATAAGTTTACACACTTTCTTTTCATTATCATGAAGCACAAACCTTTCTGGATGTTCCATATACACCCCTTCATCTAGATCACTATTTAGAAAACGGTTTTTGACATCCATTTGACAGTCATGTAAATTATAAACAGAAGTTAAAACTAGAATTACCCTTAGGGTGCGTTTGATGCAAAGACAATGAAGCTATCATAATTTTATTAACTCAATAATCATTAAAGAAATCTGATTGCCTTTGACTCTTTTGGTAAATTAGCAGGATATTCATTAAAAGAATTTGATTGTTTCATTAAAGGAATTTGATCGTTTCATTAAAATAATATGATTACCTTTGCCTTTACTTTACTAACCAAAAAAGGTAGTAATCGGAATTATTTTGCCTTTGCTCCATTATCTTTGCCTTGCATCAAATGCACCATTATAGAAGCAATTATTGTCACATGTGTGTACGTGACAAAATAGTCAATTCATTCATTTTGACGAAAACTTTTAGCAACTAATCTTGCCTTCTAAGTAAGAATTGTATCATCCGTTGCATATTTACAATGAAAAACCCATTTAAAACCAATAGCTTTAGAACCTGGTGGTAAATCAACTAGAAATCCAAGTCTTATTAGATATTATTAAGTCCATTTTATTATTGATTGCCTCTTCCCCAAAAAAATGAATCTCTAGAAGTCATAACATCTTTCTAGGTGGTAGGATCCTTTTCTACATTAAGTAAAATAAGAATCTTATTTGTTAAACCAGTTCTATTGCCTTCAACTGAGAAAACAATATCACTAGTGATGAGGTCATCTAAGGGAATGATTCACGAGTTTCAAAAGATAGTTCAAAGGATATCCAAGATCCAAAGTCAAGTTTGATTCTCAAGACTAAAGATCCTATTACTTATGGATCTTTTAGTTGGTATAGTTGAGTTTATGACAAGACAAAGGATCAAAAAAGTCTAAAATGCTATCAGATTAATTATTGAAGAAGTCTAAAAACAGGTTATAGTTGAAGTGCCTCTCTTAAAGCCCAAACAAATTAATTATTCAATTGTCTGTGAAGATGAACTTGCAACAAGACAGAGTGATATCAAGAGTTCAAAAGAAACACTCCATTAGGTCTAAAAGACAACAGAGGTTTGGCCATAACTCTGTGTCTCAGATGGAGAATAATTTCGAATTCTCCTTTAAGATTTGTTTTCATGTCATTCTTTTATTGGGATTTATAAGTTTATCTTAATTCATCTAGGACAAGTGGACTAGTGGAGTTGTCATTCCTTAAGATTTTATTTGAATTGTACTTCCTGTAGAGTTGGCCAAAATTATGAGGCAAATTCTAGTTGGATTAGTCTTTATCTTTTTGAATTCCAATTAAAAGATGACAAACCAAATCGATATATAGACATGGTTCGGCCACCATAATATACAAGATTAATAAATTGAAGTTTTTATAATTTGAAATTTACATAATTGTTTCTCAATTTTCTGGGATAACAACACTTAGGGTACGTTTGATGCAAGACAAAGACAATGAAATAATTGAAATTTTATTAATTTAATAATCATTAAAGGAATCTGATCATCTTTGACTCGTTTGGTAAATTAGCTGGACATTCATTAAAAGAATTTGATTGTCATTGTCTTTGTTTTTACTTTACTAAAATGTAGCAATCGAAATTATTTTATCTTTTTCCAATATCAAACGCACGTCCAAAACTGAAAGATTAGGTTTCATTCTTATTCTTTAGACTAGCAAGATTACTCTTTAATTTTGCAATTTTTCAAAACTATTCAACCCCTGAATTATTTATCTTTTATTTTCTTAAATATTTGATATGAAACACAGGAAAGAATACGTTACAAAAATGCCATATATACTAGTACTATTATGGCCCTGGGTCTAATAAAATACTTGAAAATGGAAGCTGCGGTTTGAAACTTTGAATAATACTGTGTTCATATTGAGGCGGGTGACGTACCATAACTAACTTGAAGGATACGATAAATACTAAGGAAAAACGTTGCTTTCATCCAATAAAACCAATCTTAGGTTCAAAAGTATGCATAGTTAATTAAATCCCATCAGACCGTTCTAAGTAATGAAGACTTGAAGGGAACAAACAAATGAACAAAAAAAAAAAAAAAATAATAATAATGATTTTTTTAAAAAACCCAAGTTTATTACTAGCCACTAATTAATATTATTTTATGTTTTAAAACAATAATACTATGACTTTCCATAAATAAAAAAATGGACGGGTTCATTATTTTTCATATTTGGGAAAAATTTTGCCAAATGATTGACGAGACTTTATGATTTTCTTATATTCTTTTTGTTTTCTCTTTCTCATTATTGATTTGTTTTTTAATTTTCAAAAAGAATTCCTCCATTTAATGTATTGCCAATGTGGCAGCTACATGGCATCGCAATTTTTAATATTTTATTATTTTTTATAATACTATACTAGATTAAATGATGACTACCGAACCTATAAAAATGTATATGAATTAGGGCTGTTAAATAACCATGGATCAGAGTGATTTAAAATCACTCCTAACATAACTAACCTATTAGTTTAAGATTAAGATTGGTTAAATGATTTGCGATTGGATTAACTAACGGATCAAATCTTTAATCCAACATAAACAAATTACCTTTCAGGTTAATCTTTATTTCAACTTTTTTTTAAAATTTTTTTTTATCCATGTAGATTAGGTCGGCTCATTTTGAATTTGGATCAATCTGTTCCATATATTTAAAATTGTTCCCTTCATTATTTCGATATAAATGATCAATTTAAATTATATTATGAATATAATATTTCAGAGTGACAACTTATGATAAAGGTATTTTCTAGAACGGCCGCCACATTGAGGCGGCATTGACTTGAACGAGTGGTGGTATCCATCCATTCATCAAATTAATTAAATTAATCCTTACTTAATGTAACCAAAGTCGTTTCCTCTTTTTTTTTTTTTTTTTTTTTTTTAAGTAAAAATCATTTCTGTTTTAATTCTTCATCATAAAAAAAATCATCATACGACAAAATGGCAACTTGGAGTCAATAAAAACCCTTGGTCAACTAAATTTGAGTAAATAATCCTCCACTTTATCAAAAATATGATAAACTTCGTTGTTGTTTGTGTTGTTTGTGTTGAGAGATTACCTAATTTTACAATAGAAATCTACAATATTTTAGTATAATATAAATAGTTTAAAAGCCTCTCTATCTATTATTAATTGATTTTAGATTGAATGTTCGTGTTGGATCGATAAATTTAATATAATATTAGAGTTTAATTTGTTGAAATCAAAGTCCAAAATATGTTGTTCGATTTGGAGTGTTAGAGCGGCGAGTGCAAAAGGCATCGTCGGATTAGAGCGGCGACAGAAGAAGGCATAGCCAGGAAGTTGAAGCCAAGTTTTAGGTTTAAATGTACAGTTTGTTTCGTAACCTAGATTATTTATTTCATTTTAAAAAAAATTGTGCCTTATTTTTTACTAAGGAATGCCACCCACTACTATTTTCTTTGGAAGTGTTGAGCAAGCAACGGTCTTCATACCAACAGTTGGGAGAAAGACTGAGTCCTACAAGATGAACACAATTATTGGCCATGCAGCAAAAATGACGATGCTGCCACCAACTTTTAACTAATTATAAATTAATTTGGTAATTTTAGTATAATTCGATAGTTTTAAAAAAATAGAATATGTTGGTTCCTGCAGTTTTCCTGATCATAATTAACTGTGAAAATTTTCAATTATTAATGGTACTTTCTAAATGTAACCTTGACTATTCTATTTAGAATAGATTTCTAATTTTCTTTTCCATTATGCAGTTTTCTTTTCTAATTGGAGTGACTATTCTATTTTAGAACCTTAACCGCAGTTAAGGAATTATGGTTAGTCAGTCCAATCATGTCAAGTGGAAGTCGTAGAGTTTCTCCATTCCAAAACTACGCGCATAATAATTTGAATTTTCGTTGAAGATTTTTTGCAATATTCTTCACTCAAAGGTCAATACTAACTCTCCCACCATTGATGAACTGAATAATGACTAAAAAATCTTCAAATTTTAGCAAATTAAGGATTGAAGTGAAAGTTTTAGCCTTTGAATCAGCATACATGTTGACTAGTAATCAATTGAGAATTGTCAAAATTAGTAGTCATAATATATGGTGAGTAATACTATAAATTGATTCTGCTGATTTACTATCAATTTTTTTAATTTTATAAATTTTCAACAAATATCAAATTTTAACCTTATCAAATGGAAAAAGCCTATTAATGTATATGTAAGAGGTTCGAACAGAAAATTGAAGTTTTATCTTCATTGTGATGGTTTTTTATTCCTCCTCAAGTTAAAAATAAAAACAGTTTTTACAGTAGATAAATTTTCCAATAAGTTGGAATGGATGATTGGGGTAGTGGTAATACATTTCAACCAAGTGGCAAAAGAGTTCAATTTCCTTTTCTTTTTTATGCCCTAATTTCATTAGATATTTAAATTATTATTTAGATAAGGTTTATTCAGAATGAGACCTTATATTTAGAAGAGATGCATTACAACTTATTAATCTCACGTTCACTGCCCTAATACTCCTCCCATTTCAGTATATAGGTCGTTTTAACCAAAATACAAATATTAAGGATATAATTAATTTTTGAAAAGTTTCATAACTTTCAATGGTTAAACCTGTTATACTCCTATTTAATGTATTTTTGATAATAGTGCTATAACTTTGAATAGTCATGACAAAAATAAGTTTCAATAAAATTATAAATTGAATAAAGATAATAGAGTAAAAATAATGGATTGTTTCTAGAAGTAAACAAGTGACTTATATTTTGATCGGTTTTTTAATAGGTGAAAACGACTTATATTTTGAAATGGAAGGAGTAGTTTTTAAGACTTCAACTGTTAATATTTATCAATTACTTATTTTGTATTGTACCAATTAATCGAATAATAAATGTCATAATAATTAAAAACCAAAATTATCTGGGCACGATTCAATTGGTAAGAGTTGACTAATATGTCCATTGATTTCTTTAAATGCTTGGTTGGTCTTCTCTTCCTGTTTTCTCCTTGTTCCACAAGCCAATTGCCAACAACCTTCCTTTTCAGATGACTTCATCAACTTCATAAATCTCCCCCTGTTTTTTTGTTCTACATTAATATAATATATATACATATGGCCATAGGAATTGACTGCATGGTTTATTGTAATTTGGGATTACAACCATATAACTCTCTCTCTCTCTCTCTTCTCTCTCACTCAATTTTGAGCATTTCTTTTCTCTCATTGGTGTAAGTCTCTGTTTCAAGTCTTCAGGTCAAGCACCATGCCTGAAATGAAGGTGAAATTTCCTTCCCTTTCTCTGCAAGATTCCATTTTTGATATTAGCTTATGTTTGATTCCCCCTTTCATTATCAATTTTGTTTTTTTTTTCTTTGTTTTTAAGAGGGATGATGATAGTAAATGACATCGTTGCTTTCCATATTTATAGTTAATCAATTCTAGATGATCTCTGTTTTTTATTTTGTCTTGCTCTGTTTTATTTCATTTTGATCCTCTCGTGTGTATGTTTTCTTTGTGTGTTTTGGAATCAGCCCATGAAATTTCTGGGAAGAAATCAAGAAAATCTAATTTGTTTTCTGTGTGACTTTCATTTGACTACCAAAAAGACTGAACCTTTTCTGCCTTCTCCATACTAATCTTCTTGGTCCCTGATCTTTTTTTATGAAGCTAAATCCACCCACTGTGAAACGATTTTGTGGGTCTCTGTCCCTAACTCGAGAGAATAGAGCATCAAAACATATTCATACTGTTCAATTTCTTTAAAGGGTCTATAACGTCTTCAATTTGATCCTTAGTTGCTTTTGATTACCATAACCTGTAATTTGTTCTGATTCCTTCTATTGCACCTCAGAAGCTGGTTTTGAAGGTTGACATAAATGATCTCAAGGAGAAGCAGAAGGCCATGAAATCAGTTTCAAGCCTCTCAGGTAAGGCTCTCAGTTTCCAATTGAAACCCGCACACGCAGAGAAGCTTTTGTGTTCAAAATTCTTTACTGACATGGCCGTATAATTGCAGGAATTGATTCTCTGTCCATGGACATGAAAGACAGGAAATTGACAGTGGTTGGGGATGTTGATCCGGTTGAAGTGGTGAACAAATTGAGGAAGAATTGGCACACAGAAATAGTGACAGTAGGACCAGCAAAAGAGCCAGAGAAGAAGAAAGAGGACGACAACAAGAAGAAAGAAGATGACAAGAAGAAGGACGACGACAGCAAGAAGAAGAAGACACAGGAAGAACTTGTTCAAGAGCTTGTGAAAAACTATCAGGACTACAATCCCTACATGACTAAGTATTATGTCGTCCACAGTGCCGAAGAAAATCCGAATTCTTGCGTCATATCTTAAATTGGGAAGAAGTTTATAAATTCAAGAACCCTTTTGAGACGGCAATGCATCTGGGGTGGCGATCGAGCAGAAGGGTCCTTGGCTAAATGCCAGGGGTTGGTGTTATAGGCAAGCTGTGGTTGAAAGTTTAAATTAGTTGTTTATATTTAAGGGAAGCTTGAATATACATACTATGTATAAAATTATGGAGGATAATTTGCAGGCGAGAAAGGAGAAAAGAATAAGTTTTTGGATTAATCGAGAATATTATCATTGTTTGTGGGCTTTTCTTAAAAAGGCATTTATTGGGAAAATCAAATGATCATGTATTTGGATGAGACAGCAAATTTGGATTGTTTCCTTACGAAACCTACATTCGTCAATCGTTTTCCACGACTCCCAAAGTAGATCAGAAATGGCCAATTTGGTTAACAAAAGTTGCATCATATTGGGATTTTCCAAGTTTCTAACTACTTTATCCTTTTATGGTTCCAAACTGGAGTTAGGGGTGCAACGCAAGTAATGGCGCAATGGCGCTTAAACTGAAGTGAATGTACAGTTCATTTCAGTTTGAATACCTGATGAATTCGTTGAATTAAAACCAATTTTAATTATTTTGAATTCATCTACAATATGATATTTGAAATCGAAAATTATATTTTCAATTCAATTTTGGTATGATTATGCACTTCGATATGAACCGTAATTATTTTTAGAGCCCTATTTGAAATCTAAATTGTGCTATTTCTCATCTCTAGTGAAATATTAGTAATTTTTTAGGTTTTTTTTCTTGAAATATAAGTAATTTTTATTGCTTTTATGTTTATTTAAATTAATCTTGCACTATATATCCATTTATCTCTCATTTTAACAAAGTGAATGATATATCTTGAAAAAAAAATTATGTAGACATAAAAAAAATCAAATTTTATATCCAAAAAAGGTACATTTTGGATAAAAATTTAAAAAAGATACTCAAATTTTGCCACATAGGGGTAAAATTCAACTTAAAGTTTATACAAACAACAAAACAACTACAAGGATAATTTTTCACAAATATGTGTATTTTTAACACTAGTATATATGTACACCCAAATATCTAAAAAGAAAATGATTTTGGAGCAAATTACATTATTGGTCCCCAATAACTAAACAATATCCATTTTGGTCCTTCATTTTAAAATATTTCAATTAAATCCTTGGATTTCCGTAACTGATTTAGTTTGGTTCAATCAAAGAAAATAAATTGAATAGTCAAAACTGGTTCTCACTTTTCAAAAGACATGTGATATTCTATGCTTCCTATAGTTAGAAGTCTCACCATGTTGGTGATTTTTTTTTTTTTTAAATATGCATATTTTTTCTGTTAAAAAGAATAAAAATAAAGTCTGACTCACATATTTGAGAAGAATTTTGATAATTTGCTTTACCTGGACCAAATTGAATGAGTTTCTCAAGTTCAGTGGTAAATCAAAAACTTTTCAAAGATGAAGGATCAAAGTGGATCTAATTTCAAAACTCAGGGGCCAATGTCGTGCTTTACTGGAGATTTGTCCTCCATCCCGGAGATGATTAGCTGGCCAAGGAAACATCGAACTTTTCTAAAGCCCAAAATAAAGCTACACGAAAAGTTAAAAACTAAAAGGGAAAAAAAAAAACAAAAAACAAAATCCTTAGTGGTGGACCTTTGGATTTCTAATTTCCTGGAAGAAAAGTGGTCAAACTGACCCAAAATTGAGTTCAAATCGAATTCGTAAAATGCATTTTATTTATTTAACAAACAGTACTCTTTTACAAAAGTTAAAAAATAACTTACAAATTTTAACCCCTTTTTAATAAATTGTATTTATATAATAACATAAATTTCTAAAGAATTGTAGTAATATAATAATAAAAATAACATGCAAAGTTTGAAATGGAGGAGAAAGTCAAATAAGATAGGCAAATGTTACGTGGAATTTGGAGTGGCAATTTGCTATACAATCTTAAAAAAAAAAAAAAAAAAATTTAAGTCCATTTCAGTAACTATTTTAAGAGGCAAAATAAAGGGTTAAAAAAATGTAAAAGGTTGATGTCACGAATTTTTATGGTTAAATTATTCTGACCGAGTCACCGGCTTGAAATATACGCAGAGAGGTAATTCAATTGGAGTTTTTTTTTTTTTTTTTCCAAAAAAATAAAATCTTTAATCTGTGGATTGCAGCAAGTGGAAAGTCGTGGGTAAATCCCTAAATAGAGACAACAATGTTGATGGTTTGCATGATCTCACGTTTTTGGGAGACCAAAAACAAAGAGAAGCAAATTAAATATGTTACAAATTTATTGTCTAGATTTACTAGTGAAGAATTTGAAAGCGATTTAATCAATTTTTGTTCAGTTTTAAATATTTGTGTTATAGATAAGAAGGAATTGGCCTAGTGGTAGTTCGAGTCATACCAAAGAACGCTGAAATGCATGAAGATTCTGAACTCAGAAGACACTCAAGAGTCATACCGGACATAGATTAATAGGTACTAGATATAAGATCAATAGAAAAATTAACCCCTAATACCTTCTAGCCATAATTTACTAACCTTAGTTACATTTTACCCTCTTTCTGTTCCTTTGGAGACATCCATAAAATTAAAACGATATAAAAAAAAATTAGCATGACTCATGCACAAAAATAACACACACAAATCGAGAAACGAACCCTCTTTTTGTGTGGAGATTGCCCAATTGTTTAAAATTTCAACATTAAAAAAAAAAAATCATGCCGAAAAAATTTCTTCATTTTTATGAACCTACTCCTCTAACCTTATGGAGTTAGTCAATAACTTGACAAAACCCCATCGCCATTACTCTCGACATTTAAATTTAAAATTAAATTATAAATTTGGTCATGATATTATTTTTAAATTTAAATTTTGATTATACCTTTTACAAATTTAATGTAAAATCATTAATTTTTATA
Source organism: Knoxia roxburghii (assembly GCA_030378225.1). Classification (NCBI taxonomy): domain Eukaryota; kingdom Viridiplantae; phylum Streptophyta; class Magnoliopsida; order Gentianales; family Rubiaceae; genus Knoxia; species Knoxia roxburghii. The sequence continues at coordinate 6,239,671 of CM059423.1, forward strand.
TTTTATTTTACTTTTAATCACTCCGTCTATTTCCCCTGTTAACACTTTTAACAATCTCATAAAAGAGGGTAAAATATAAAATTATATTTAAATATTCCAAACCTCTCTTCTTTGTTTTTTGTTTGTCAACTTCTAACTCGTCCCTTCTCTCCTCTTGCAGTTCATTCATCGATTTTCAATCGGCTTTTTTTCACATATCCTCATAAATTGCAATTACTTTGAAATTGTGAGCTTCCGAGTATTGTTTCAATTATAATGAGATTTCCCAAGCATCTCCAATCGTATATGTTTTACAATAATTTATATTTATAACCACTCTTTTTACTACTTAAACGGTTTGTTTTCTTTAAATCTATTTTTAACTTTTATTATTATAATTTATTTTATTTATTCTCACCATATTTTTATTTTACTCTCATCTTAATAATTTTGCCTTAAATAACAAGTAACACTTAGTGTTATGTTTTCTTTTTAGGTTTAATATTATACAATTTTATAATTACCCCATTATTTGTAACAACGAGCATCAAAATGTGTAAATTTTGAATTATGCAATTAAATGCTAAAATTTTTAAAGACACATTAATTATTAACATTACAAATAATTTATGTCATAAAATTTTACTAGTGTTGACTGAATTATGCATTAACTGTTTTATTTTATATGTATACATTTTTATGTTCATATGCATTTTATTGGTCTAATATAAAAATTAAAATTAGTTTTAGTATCCTAAAAAATAATACTTTTTCGTAGAGGAGAAAAACAAAATTTAAAAAAAAAAAAAAACAAAGTTCTTTGTAGGGGAGAAAAATAAAATAAAATAAAATAAAGGAAAGAAAAGTAGTGGCTCCACAACAGGAAAAAAAATGAATAAAAAATATAGCTAGATCACATTAATATTGTTTTAGTTTTAGACATTTAGTATGGAAATTTCTTGGTGCATAATATTATTTTATTTACAGTAAAATATGGATTGGTTGGAGTTTAAAAATACTGTATAAAATAGATAAATATATATACTGGGACCACGCGGCAGTTTTTGATTCGATCTGGAAAAACGCGGGAAAAGACTTATGAGTCATATTTTACATCATCAGCCATGAATACCATTCATGCATGGTGTTTTTTTCCACTCTGTTAGTTGAAGATGTCATTGTTAAATACTAAGCAGAAAGGAGGTTTGTAAATTCACTGAACACTTCATTCTCATTCACAATCGCTGCTCTAAATTTGATTTCTCCCTCCGCCCCATTTCCGCCCCGTCCTTGGAATCCATTGTCATCCTCTTCGGTGGTCTCGAGCCTGATCCATTTTGACTTTGCATATATATTGGGTTTTTTTTTTTTTTTTTCAGCTAATTTGTGAAGATTTTTTTTGTTTGATAATGATCTTCTTTTGTGACCCTAATGCTGTTGAAATCTTAATCCGTTTCAAGTTTGAGTTTTCTCTACTGTCTTTCTTTTTGTTTGGTTGTTGTGGCTAGTTTTGATGGCGTAGTTGATCCTTATCAAATTGTTTCTATTCTGATTTTCATTTGCAGATTTAAGGTTTTGTGGAGGGTTTTTAATTGACAGCTTTCATTGGATTTAGTTGATGTGGTTTTGTTGTAATGTTTGATGAAAACTCACTTTCCAAATAGGGAAAAATTTTGGAAGAAATAGGATGATTTATTGAGAATTATGGAGAATACAGTAAAGGAACAAAGAAAAACAGAAGTAGTGGCTACAGTTTGTGTGAACAGCTGGACCAGTGAGATGATTACACATCAGCAACGAAGTCAACAGCTGAAGTTGCTTAGTCTTGAAGCAGAATGAGATGATTAGGCAACTACCTTTATTTGTTAATTATAATTAGCAAGCAATGTACAGATTAGTGAAGGTAGATTAGTGGAGACTATAAAAGCTTGTAAATACTCTATTGTACAGTTTAAGTTTTCATTACAGAAATAGAAATCGGAAAAGCTTCCACAATGAGTTCATTTTTCTCTCTAGAAACCGCTGGTAAGGTTTCTTCAATTTTGCTTTCTTTTATGATTAATCAGTTCCCATGACTTCTAAGAAGAAGAAGGAGAAAGAAAGAGATTGAGTGGATATGTCAAAGTTTCTTGCGTTTTAAGTGTGTTTGATCTTATTTCGTCTCTTAGTTGAGATTGAAAGGACGTAGGAAGACACATGCTAAAGGATGAACCTTTTTCCTTTTCTCTTAGGAATTTCTGAATTATTAACCCAGCAAGGTTTTACTTTTCAACTACAATTTCAGTTGGAAATAGCAAGTTCATTGACTATATGTTCTTCTATTCATTGTTGAACCTGTGTTCCGTTTGCCAGTTAACCTGCTCCTGGTCACATGTCATGCTTGCATATGTAGGAGGACTTTAAAGTTTCAGCTGTATGTTTCACTCTGACGAACACTCCTTTTTTGTTTTTTTGTGGTTGAAATGGTTCCAAACAGATGGAAGAGATGCTTGTTGTTCAACTCCCCTCATAAATGGGGAAGGCATTTTTAGTGCTGCTGGAATTGATAATTTCATGAAGGAAGTAAAATTAGCTGATTATGGACTGTCTTATGCGGTAGTCTCCATAATGGGTCCGCAAAGCAGTGGTATGAATATGGTGTTTTTTAACCCAATGCGGTCTAAATGCTTTTGTTTGCCTTCTCCACGCACCGTTAAAGCAGTTTATTTTGCTTTTCATTCATAATCTTCTTGATTTTATCGCGGATACTTCTGCAAAATGCCATTGATTTTGCTGTCATCTTATGGCTATTTGTGGCTTCTAAATTTGACAGGAAAGAGTACTCTGTTAAATCACCTGTTCCATACTGATTTCAAAGAGATGGATGCTTGTGAGGGAAGGCATGTACACTGCAAGCTAATCTGTAAACATACATTTCTTTTGTTATTCAATTCAAATGAATTTACTGGTTAAATCTTCAGGACACAAACTACAAAAGGAATTTGGTTGGCTAGATGTGTTGGAATTGAACCTTGTACTCTAGTCCTGGATTTGGAGGGTACTGATGGGAGAGACCGGGGAGAGGTACTGCTGTGCTGTATGGAGCATTGTTTCAGAATTGGATGCTACATAGCTTATTGTCTTTAGGATTTGTCTTGCAATATGGTATTTTTTTTCCAGCATCATTTATATTTAATACCACTGGTGGCAGTCCAATGTCAGCTGTAACAAAATGCTGATTTTGTTTTCCTTTCAGTTTAGTCATTTGCTGTGTCAGTATCTTTGCAAAACTTTTGTGCTTACACATTACTTTTTCTGTTGATGTTTACAAATCTAGTGTAGGAGTGTTTATGATCTCTTCTATTTGATGGAATGTCTCATATCTACTCATTTGTCACTTTGATGCATCCCTATTTCACTCCCCTCTTTACATTGTTCATTTACCATTTATTTGTTTTTTGACTTCCCATATCTATTTAAAATATTTGTTTAATTTTGAAGGATGACACTTTATTTGAGAAGCAGACTGCCCTGTTTGCCCTTGCAGTTTCAGATATAGTGCTTATAAACATGTAAGTTTGTTTCAGTAGAACCTGTCAAAATTCAATGATGATATTGCGTATTATTGTCCTAAATATGAGTTCAATTTTCTACTCTTAGGTGGTGTCATGACATTGGTCGTGAACAGGCGGCAAATAAGCTTCTTCTAAAAACTGTATTCCAGGTATATTTTGTCCATGCGTTGTAAGGTTTGGGGCTACTACTGAGCAGCAGAGCAATAACTAAGCTTATACTGCCATCATCCACTGTTAATGCTTATACTTTGTTATCTGGTGAATAGGTCATGATGCGATTATTTACTCCTCGCAAAACAACTTTGATGTTCGTAATACGTGACAAAACCAGTGTATGTTTATTCTCTATTCATGTTCATTATCTGTAGAAAAAACTTATTTGTCTGGTTCCCTCAATCCCTTTTTGTTTTCGAATTTTAATCTCAAAAATACCATGTCTTCTAATGTAGACACCTTTTGAAAAGTTGAAGCTTGTTCTACAAGAAGACATCCAGAAGGTAGGTGGTGGTTATTGAACTTCATATCCTTTGTGCCTTACGAATTATAGTTTAATACTTAATTTTATCATTTTCTTTCACTCTTTTGCTTAACATCAATTTTGCGTTTGTTATTCACTGTTAGATTTGGGATTCTGTTCCCAAGCCACAAGCTCACAAGGAAACCCCTTTAAGTGAATTTTTCAAAGTAAGATTTCATTGTCTGATTGAGATTAGCTCTGTCTTGTATTATTGAAAACCTAAGATTTTCCAGCCTCTTCTGTTTATCTATTGCTTCCATCATTTGCCAGGTTGAATATGTACATTTAACAAGCTTTGAGTATGAGAAAGAAAAATTCAAAGAACAGGTACTTGTTTGGTCCTTCAAACTTTGATAGTCATGTATCTATGGTTTCTTGAATTAAACCCCTAGTGTTCAATTCTGCAACTGGCCTTACAAATATTTGTTGGCATTGTGTTCTGCTCGTCTTTATCATTGTTACATACCTTATTGATATCTGGCTTAATGTTCATCAAGTAAATAAATTTTTCCGTCAATTATCTTGTACTCTGTGGATGTTTCATAACTTTCATGATCCTTGCTTATCAGTAAGCTGAATTTGCTGATTTACTTTTCCTTCATACACCTGTGTTTTCATGATACATTTCGCGATATTGCGCTGAATAACTTACCTTGACTTTCATATTTAGGATACAGGAACCGGAACCTGACCGAAGGTCTTGTTTCTTCTGCTGCCTGTCTTTGAAATTTTTGTTTGTTTTGGGAAGACATTCCTCTTTGCTTTTATGTGTGAATTTGGCATAATATTGATGTGATCTTTTCCTTTTTGGAAGGTGGCTGATCTAAGAAAGCGGTTCTCCAACTCTATTGCCCCTGGTGGACTTGCTGGAGACAGACAGGCAGTTGTTCCAGCATCAGGTTTTTCCTGTAGTGCTCAAGAAATTTGGAATATTATAAAAGAGAATAAGGACCTTGACTTGCCTGCCCACAAGGTTAGGATGTAATAGTCCTTTGTGTTGAAGTTATGGATTAAATATGCGTGGTTGAGCTGATATGTATTTTGTTTTCCTGTAGGTTATGGTGGCTACAGTACGATGTGAAGAGATGGCAAATGAAAATTTTGGCTCTTTTCTGGAAAATGAGGTGCGTTGATTTGATTTGATTGAATGTTCTCTATGGAATGTTTTGAAGAAAGCGTTCGTTTATTTTAAGTTCACTACAACTGGCCTTCACTGTAGGAATGGCGTGAAATAGAAAAGGCTGTGCAATCTGATCCAGTGCCAAATTTCGGAAGGAAGCTTAGTTCAATTCTCAACATTTACCTATCTAAGTAAGTAACAATCCTTGTTTAAACCGCGCCTTTGATTTTTTCCCACTGAAACAAGAAAGGTTCTATAATGATGGCAAACAGTTTGAATCTAGAGGTTTCATGTTGGCAGTTGGCATATTACCTTCCATTGTTGTGGATGGTTTGCAGATATGTTTATGTTCTGACCTTATTATCCTCATTAGGTATGATGCTGAAGCCACTTACTTTGATGAAGGCGTGAGAACTGGAAAAAGAAAGCAGTTGGAAGAGAAATTGCTGCAAGTAAATGATCTTTCTTGTGCTCTTTTGTTCGATTGATATATGGCTATCTGAACAAGAGAATAAAGATATTAAGGAAATATGCTTGTTATTCTCCTGGTATTGTAGCTTGTCCAACCTGCTCACCAATCAATGCTGGAACATATTCGGTCTGATACCTTGAAGAGGTTTAAAGTAGCTTTTGCTGCCGCTTTGAATGGAGGAGAAGGCTTTGCCATTGCTGCTCGACGCTACATCGAGGTTTTTATGCGGCAGTTTGATGAAGCATGTGCCGGTATAGTAATCAGTAGATAGATAATACTACATTTTTAGGGTTGTTGGATCTGTTCATGCTCTGACAACTAACTTTGAACTCAGCAGAGGCCGTCATTGAGGAAGCAGATTGGGACTCATCAAAAGTGAGGGACAAATCAAAAGTGATGGACAAATTAAAAGTGATGGGCAAACTCCGGGTTGATTTAGATGCACATGTTGCCACAGTTTGTAAGGTATTTGGGCCAACAATTTCTTCATTCTCTCCTATTCACTTCCTATGGTGTTGTTTGTTCAATGGACCAAACAAGAGTGTTTATATTTGGGGATGTTTGTGATCCATAACTTAGACACCAAGAGCATGATATTTGCAGACCAAATTAGAGGAAGCATTAGCTGGACCGGTGGACGCTTTACTAGATGAAGCCGATGATAATACATGGCCGGAAATAAGAGAACTTCTTGCACGTGAAACAAAAAAATCTGTTGCTGGCTTTACTGATTTTGAAATGGATGAAGAAATGGAAGAGAAGAAACGAGAGCTGGCAGCTCATGCTAGAGGAGTGGTTGAGTCCAAGGCAAAAGCGAGAGTGGGAAAAATATTGATGTTTATGAAGGATAGGTAGGTGCTGTAACTATTCATTTGTTTATTTATAGTAATCTTTTTTTCAGATGCCTATCATCATTGAAGCAATTTAATAATGTAGTTTACAGATATTTCTTAGAAAATAGTGCTTTCGTGCTTGCAGGTTCTTGACGTCATTTAATCATGATTCTGATTCAAAGCCGCGGGTCTGGACTGGGAAGGAAGACATTGAAGCAATTACCAAAACTGCTTACTATTCTGTAGGGCATATCTCGTTAAAGATCTCTTTCAAACTAATGCTTTGTTTAACATATATTATCGTCTCCCTTAACATATATGTGACTTCTGCAGTCACTCAAGTTGTTATCAGTAATGGCAGCACTACGTTTGGATGATGAGCCAGACAATATTGAAATAACTCTTTATCATGCTTTACTGGATTCCAATACTGCTTCTTCAATTGACCCTCTAGCTTCAAGCAGTTGGGAAGAGGTAGCTGTTTTAACTAACTCGATTATATGTCTGATAATGTTTTGGTACCCCCAAAGATATGCTTTTGTGATTAATTTGGTTGCTCTTGTTACTTTTATTTTCTGCATGTGCTTGCTGAGTTTTGTGTACAGTTTGATTCTTTCCATATTTGATTTGGGTGACTAGGTTCCAGTATCAAAGACTCTTGTCGCCCCTTTCCAATGCATATTCCTGTGGGATAAATTTAAGACAGAGATTGAGGTGATTGTGGCTCAAGCAAAATCAGCACAGGTACAATCCTATATCCTGTCAAATTCTGGCTCTGCCATTTATTACAAAATTATGTTGTTAAACTATAAGTGCACTATATCTCTGTTTCGTTCAGGAGGCTAGCAAGGAATACAATAAGTGGACGGGTGTTGCTAGGGAATTTGGTAAGGCATTCGCAATTCAAGTATGTGTGTATATTTTCTCCCTGATGCGTAACACATACCGCCGGAATTCCTAAACCACGTTATAAAGACCATGTCACGTTTAGCTCAGCTATGGGGTTCAAGTGACCCTAAACCCTAAACCTCCGTTAAAATCCCATTATATATATATATATATATATTCATATTTTCATATTTTCCTCCTTTAATTTGACCATTTTGTAGAAATTTCGGCTTTGAACATTTGCGTGCTTTTGGCTTTTGAATTTGGTTTGTAAATTTTAAATTTGAATTGCTTTTCTTTTGTTTGGATCTGGTTTATTATTATTATTGTTATTGGATTGTGGTTCTATGAATTTTGTATTGGATAATTTGGTTTCGGTTAGTTCGGTTGAATTTTGTTTTATTTGGATTATGGTTGGGTTTGGAGAATTGGTATATTCTGTTGAACTGATATTGTGTTTAACAAAATTTTGTTCGAACGAATGAGATGTAAGAATGATAGTTGTGCTATACAAGTTTAGACTAGGTATTGTGGGTTGTCGGGCAACCCTATTGAGCAAAACATGTGGGTTCGATTTCTCAGGTTGGGTCGATCGATCGTCAACCTGCAATAAAAATAACCCAACTAGAATCTGACATGTTTTTCTAAATTGGTTAAAAATATGAACTCTAACCCAAGCTATCGTTGAAAAGGTCAATCTACTCCAACTCACCTACTATCATTCGTCTCTATAAATATGCATTTTAAGTTGTTTTTGGATCAAAATTAGAACTTTCCTTTGAACTAAAATATATATTTTTTCAACCAAATCCGTCAATTCAACCATAAACCATAATACATAATACACAACCACAATTCAAAATCAAATCCTCCAACATAATTGTCAGTCAAAAATCCACAATCCAAAATCAAATCCTCCAACATAATTGTCACTCAAACATCCACAATCCAATCTAATTAAATTATATAAAATTCAAATGCAACAACCAAACAATCCAATCCAACCAAAACTAACCAAATCCAAAGGATTATTTACAAACCAAATTCCACCCCCATAAAACAACACCAATAAAATTTATATACAACCCCAAATTCACTCTCCAAATTCTAATCCAAATTCTAAGCTACATGTTAAAGAAGAATAATAGATTCTAATTGTTTTAGAAGATAGTAAATAAGATCTAATCAATTATATCAATAATTGTCATGAAAAAACTGTGTTAAATGGGTAACCCGTTAGTCTGACAAGTTAAACCCAATACAACCCGTTTATTAAACAAGTCAATGCAACCCTATATATTTAATAAATAGATTAAAATTTTCAATTTAATTTTTTTTTGTGTTGAGTTCATGTCGACTTGATTTGTTGTGGCGTACATCAATATCGGGCCGAAATCGTGGACATAGTTAAGCGCACATTTTACAATCGGCGGGAATTGTTTTGCACAATAAATTTTGTAACTAGTAGATTAATTTGCACAGTTAATACAAGAATTATATTGCACATTATGTTTTAATTTTGTAAACATAAAATTAATAGAAATTAATTCCTAATTTTTACATTTTTTTATTATTGCTGATTTAGAAGTGTAATAGCACGCAAATTATATCTTGTACCTAGTAATACATCACCACTCTCACTATAAGAGAGTGAGATACACGCTCTTTTCTTCTTCTTCTGAAAAAACCCAGTTCATTCTTTTTCAAAAAATCACTTCTTCTTCTTAAAAAATCAGTTATTATTCTTCACCATACTCCATTCGAAACCGCATTTAATCAAAATTTTCATTCAAACACAGATTTAACGGAGATCGACGATTAATTTTTTCCGACGAACAACACCAAATACAACGGAAAAATTACTTCTTCTTAAAAAATCACTTCTTCCTGTTCAAAAATCTTTTCTTCTTCTTCAAAAATCTCTCATTCTTCTTCAAAAATAACTTATTCTTCTTAAAAAATCACCACATCATAAAGTATGAACTGTATTTAATGGATTTACGGAACCTTATTTTCACGATTTGATGTTGGGTAATGTATTAATGATGTTATATTCGGGTTTCTTATTCAAATAATGCTATGTTACTCCGAAATATGATATATAAATGGTTTCCATGAGGTATTGACACTTTCATTTGAAATGGGTTGCTTCTGATTCTTCCCCACTTATGGGACGTAACTAGACGTTGGGGGACGTTGCAGGACATACGAGATGTTGCTGCTTTGTATTTTGGACGTAGCGGGACGTAACTAGACGTTGTGGGACGTTGCTGCTTTGTATTTTCGGACGTTGCGGGACGTAACTAGACGTTGTGGGACGTTGCTGCTTTGTATTTTAGAACGTTGCGGGACGTTGCTGCTTTGTATTGTATGATTTCTTTTATATTCTTGATCTGATATCTATAGTCTGTTGATCTGATGTCTAGTATTCGCTGATCTGATGTCTATATAATTCTGATGTGATCTCCCTTGTTAAGTATGTTTTAGTTCTATTGTATGATTTCTTTTATATTTTTGATCTGATATCTATAGTATGTTGATCTGATGTCTAGTATTCGCTGATCTGATGTCTATATAATTCTGATGTGATCTCCCTTGTTAAGTATGTTTTAGTGCTATTGTATGATTTCTTTTATATTCTTGATCTGATATCTATAGTCTGTTGATCTGATGTCAAGTATTCGCTGATCTGATGTGTATATAATCCTGATCTGATCTCCCTTGTTAAGTATGTTTTAGTTATACTGTATGATTTCTTTTATATTCTTGATCTGATATCTATAGTCTGTTGATCTGATGTCAAGTATTCGCTGATCTGATGTCTATATAATCGTGATCTGATATCCATTATTAAGTATGTTTTAGTTCTACTGTATGATTTCTTTTATATTCTTGATCTGATATCTATAGTCTGTTGATCTGATGTTAAGTATTCGCTGATCTGATGTCTATATAATCCTGATCTGATCTACCTTGTTAAGTATGTTTTAGTTCTACTGTATGATTTTTTTTTATATTCTTGATATGATATCTATAGTCTGTTGATCTGATGTCTAGTATTCTCTGATCTGATGTTTATATAATCCTGATCTGATCTCCCTTGTTATGTATGTTTTAGTTCTACTGTATGATTTTTTTTATATTCTTGATCTGATATCTATAGTCTGTTGATCTGATGTCTAGTATTCTCTGATCTGATGTCTATATAATCCTGATCTGATCTCCCTTGTTAAGTATGTTTTTTGGACGTTGCGGCAGTTGTTCTGAGACGTTATTCACTCAGCGAAGACGTTGTTCACTCAGCGCGGAAAAAAAAAAAAAAAAAAAAAAGCGCGCGCTTAGGCGAAACTTACTATATTTAGTAAGTGTACAGCTGTCATGCGAAAAATTACTATATATAGTAATAGGTACATATACACTGTGTACAAGGTATACGCGCTGGTAATAGCATACTTAGTTCTATAGTCTATTATAGAAGTCATTTTAGATTGGTATTGTGTAATAGCAAAAATCAGATCAGCAGTTTATTGCAGGAGTGAAATCTTGCATTGAAATATGCATAAGATGGATGATCATCTTTACTTATAAAAGACAGTTCTTTCAAGCGATTTTAACACACTTCTCATTAATCTTCTTCTATCGTTTTCTTTGAAAAATACAAATTTGTCCTTTCACATTTCAGTGTCTTTAGCCTCTATTTCCAATTCTCTGAAATAGTCAGGTTTTGGCGCCAAAGTCGACTTCTGCATCTGTTGTGGCTTGGGCAGCAAACATTCCACGACATCTTTGAGCACTTATTAGGAGGGGGTAAATAGGCTCAATATGATAAATTATATTATAATTATAAAACTATCAAAATAGTTCATTGACAAATGACATGATTATATTGACAATTTATAATTACTTTAGTATCGAGGGCCTCCTGAATTGTCATCGTTTCCTCCTTTAACTAATATAATTCTGTCATTTGTTAATAAACTATATTATAATGTAGTTCTAGGACTATTATATACGGATGAGTGAATTACGTTTACCTCCCCTATGATTTGGTCAAATTACCAATACCCCTCAGATTTTGAAAACTATCAATACCCTCGTTGATTATTCAAATTAATAACAACTAACCCCTGATCGACGAAAAAAATGAGTAAAAATGTTGACGTAAGCATTATTACTATGATAGAAAACAAAATTAACATCATTATAAGCATTATTACGTAAGCATTATTCAAATTAATAACAACTACCAATACCTTAGGTTTTGAAAACTACCAATACCCTATTGACTATTCAAATTAATAACAACTAGCCTCCTGATCACAAAAACAAATAGTAAAAATATTGATGTAAGCATTATTAATGTGATAGAAAACAAAATTAACATCATTGTATAATCTCATTTTGACAAAATATCATCAAATTTTTTTATTTTTTGACATTTTTTTTATGTTTAACTTTGGTCAAGAGGAGTATTAGTAATTTTCAAAAATTTCAGAAGAGATATAATTCACCATATACGGATTGGCTCAGGATCCTTTGTGCCTAAGACAAGTTTTAAATTTTCTTACTCTTTTTTAGTTCTATTCTTTTTCCATTATTTCAATCGTATTTTCATTTTTAGATTTCTTTATATTATGTTGCATGTTGAAGTATTATGTTGCATGTTGAAGTACAATTTTGTTAAGTTTTTACTGTCTGCTATTATTATTATATGTAATATACGTATAATTAGAAACACATATTTTAAGATTTTCTTCTAAATTTAACATAATATATGTGTTATTATTTTAATTATCAATATTTACTTCATTATTGTCAAACATATAGTGAATTTCATATTGGTTGGTAATTGTGGAAACTCATACTAATTTTTTTTATAAGAATGGTATAGTTTTGATAACAAGTCTATCAAGTTTTTAACACCTAGTCAATGAAAAGTGAGTGACTCGACAAGAACGGATTAGTATATGTTGCTCCTATAGGAGCATGTCCTATAGAAGCATGGGCTCACATGCTCCTATAGGAGCGTCAGTTTTTTTTTTTTTTTTTTTAATTTGGGGCTGATGTGGCCCCTCAGTTTTTTCCTTTTTTTTGGGCCATTCTTTTTTAAAAAAGAATTTTTTTTCTTCCCCCAATAATCAATATCCTCTACTATTTATTTTTTTCTTCACTTTTTTTTCAATAAATAATTTTTTAATTCATAACTTTTAAAAAAATTAAATTATATATAATTTTTATTACTTTTTCACAAGAAAAAAAATCATATTATACAACAAAAACGGTCATAACATGTATTCATATCTACAGATTTTAAAAATCATATCACAATACAAAAGAAATCATATCAGCAGACAACATAAATAATATTACAAAACAAAAAATGAATTAGATATCAGAGGACAGAAGATATCATATCAACATATAACAGATATCATATAACAAGATAAAAGATATTACATCAATATATAACAAATATCATATAACAAGACAAAAAATATCATATCAGCATATATATATCATATCACAAGACAAAAAAAATCATATAACGAACTAAAAGAAACATATCAACATATATATAAGAAATCATATCACAAAGACAAAAGAAATCATATAACCGAACAGAAGATATCATATCAGCATATAATAGATATCATATCAGTATATAACAGATATTATATCACAAGAAAAAAGATATCATATCAGTATATAACAGATATCATATCAGTATATAACAAATATCATATCACAAAACAAAAAATATCATATCAGCATATAATATATATTATATCACAAGACAAAAAATATCATATCAGCATATAATAGATATCATATCACAAGACAAAAGAAATCATATCACAATATATAAAATTATTTAAATATAAAATAAATAAAAATAATAATTAAAAAAATACTAAATTATGTAGAAAAAAACGAATGAAAAAAAAAAAAAAAAAAGCTTAAGGGAAGAAGAAAAATAAAAGAAAAAAATTACATTAAAAGGATGAAATAATAATAAAAAAAGTGAGGGAAAGAAATGAAGAAAAAGACAAAAAAGAAAAAATAGTCCCAGCTCACTAAACTGAAAGTAGGAATTGAAGAAAATAGCGTGCCTCGGTCCACGTGGAAAAGAAAAAAAATTATTAATGAATTTAACTTATCCTACAACCTTACTATTGTTAGGGAATTATTAAACTTGCATGTATAAGACCACCATATAAAATACCGGGATCAAATCATAAATATATAGACATTAGATCACAAAATAGTAGATATCAGATCAAAGGACTAGAGATATCACGTCAAGAATATAAAAGAAACTATACAATAGAACTAAAACATACTTAATAAGGGGAATCAAATCATGGTTATATAGACATCAGATCACAAAAGAGTTGAAGGAAAACAGAACAAGCCCGGGCTAAATCGAAAATCTCACTTTCGTGCAATGCATTCCAGAATCGAAAACTTTCGACAAAGCTCAGGCTCAAATTCATTTTCCCATGAACGGATCTAGGCTTATACTTATTTAATTTATCAAAACGTAAATCGACATGCAACGATTCAACCTTTAATTAAAAGCGGAAACTATAAAGGTTATACCTTTGAAGCGAAGTCCAACGCAAATAAGAAAACCGAATCTTTAATTCGCGATCACCACTGAAATCCAATGGATTACTCCAAGAAGCCTCTAATATTGCGTGGGCAATAATCTATCGAGGTGTACTATCAAGCCCATGAGAAACCCACTAAGTAAATCCCTCAATTAGATTAGATCTGCCAAAAAGATCAAACATTTAACCCAAAGAACTTCTGGCCACTACTTTTCTCGTCAATAAAATCGAACCCACTTCAACTCCGGTCACGATCTGGACAACCAGGATTGTGGATCACCAACCCAAAGAAGAGATCAACACAAACCCAGCTAGATCAAGCATCCCGGAGTGATTAGAAGTGGCTGCCATATCACCAAAAAAAAAAAAAAAAAAGTGAACAGTAAATTCATGAACAGTGAATTTCGGGCAAAAATTATAAAATCCAGCAGTGGGCAACTCCAAAAATCGATGGGCTATCTAAAAGTTTAATCTTTTAAGCTTAATCTAAATCGAGAAGTGAGAATCCAAGTTCGTTTTTGAAAGAAAACTCAAAAGGGAAGAGAGTTTCTCTCTAGAACTTTCTCACTCTAAGGAAGACAAAATGTTTCTTGCAAGATTTTCTTAAGTTTCTGAAGGCATAAGTTTTCTATTTATAGGGAGCTCCAATGGAGACCTAGTGGGCTTTTGAATTGGGCCTTTTAATTTGATTTTCGTTGACCACTTAGTCTTTCCTAGACTAATCAACTCCAATCGACCCATTCGAATTATTTTCTTAACCCACTTCGTTAATTTAATTTAATCGAACCCTTAGGATTAATTAATTCAAATAGAATTAATTCTTTAATTCACTTTGTCAATGAAATATTAATTAAACCTTTAGGATTAATTAATTCACTTTGTCAATCAGTCAAATGCATAATTAGTCGTACTACTATCGGACTAACTATGGAACTACCGCTCAAAAATGATTTTACATCGCGGCACTATTTTTCTTCTATCTCCCCACATTAAAGATCTAGTGCTCATCGGTCGTACTACTATCGGACTAACTATGGAACTACCGCTCAAAAATGATTTTACATCGCGGCACTATTTTTCTTCTATCTCCCCACATTAAAGATCTAGTGCTCATCGGTTTATCAATTTACTGACAAACTAATTCACCGACTTCTTGGTATCCGAGATTAGTACCACTCGACCTTTTTATTATACCGGACATAAAGTCCACCGGCCGGGTTTAGTATAATAGACATTACGAGCTCATCTCGGGAGCACCATCAACCCGGTGAACCGGTACGTGGATTCCTCCGACTAGCAACGGCACGTAAGAAGCCAAACACCGCATACCCAACCTACCGAGGTATAGGCCTCAATTGACCGCCTCTTTGGCAAATCAAAGCATACGATATCCAACTCTCACGCCCGTCTCAATCTCGGGATTGAGAAACTGAATACTAGGACCGAATTGACTACGCCGATCAGTATAAGTCAATTCTATCCAAACTGGTCGTGCTCAATATGCCCCAGGCATATCCGCGTGATTTAAACTAGTCTAGATAAATTAATTTCCAAATCACACGATAACCTATACCGATAGTATGTTCAGACTATCTCAGTTACGAGCATACTTTTTATATATCAATACTTTAACCAATAACGGTATCTACTGTGTCTTTCACACACCCCGTTATCTAGTTCTATGATATAATGGAATAATTTAATACTAAAACAAAATGATATGTCATCTGTGGATATTAGTTTTTGATGCAAGCCATAGCTTTTCTGTATTCAAAACTAACAAGAGTAGAAATCAGATCAACAAACTATAGATATCACATCAAGAATATAAAAAAAAATCATCTCACAGAACTAAAACATACTTAACAAGGGGGATCAAACCATGATTATATAGACATCATATCAGAAAACAGTAGACATCAGATCAACTGACTATAGATATCACATCAAGAATATAAAAGAAATCATACAATAGAACTAAAATATAATTAACAAGGGGGATCAAATCATGATTATATATATATCAGATCAACTGACTATAGATATCACATAAAAAATATAAAAGAAATCATACAATAGAACTAAAACATACTTAACAAGGGGGATCAAATCATGATTATATAGACATCAGATTAAAAGACAGTAGACATCAGATCAACTGACTATAGATATCACATCATGAATATAAAAGAAATCATACAATAGAATTAAAATATACTTAACAAGGGGGATCATACAATAGAATTAAAACATACTTAACAAAGAGGATCAAATCATGATTATATAGACATCAGATCAACTGACTATAGATATCACATCAAAAATATAAAAGAAATCATACAATAGAACTAAAACCTACTTAACAAGGGGATCAAATCATGATTATATAGACATCAAATCACAAAATAGTAGACATCAAATCAACTGACTCTAAATACTAAAAGATACTTAACTAAAACATACAATAGAACTAAAATATACTTAACAAGGGGGATCAATCATGATTATATAGACATCATATTATAAAATAGTAGATATCAGATCAGCGGACAACAAATATCATATCAAAAATATAAAAAAAATTATTTAATTAAAAAATATGTTTTTATTACTTGTTTAAAAAATTCAAAAACATTTTTTTAAAAATATTGAATTGTTTAAAAAAAACGAGCGAAAAAAAAATCTGAAGAAGGAAGAAAAGGAAAAAAAAAAAAAACAAAAAATTGCCCAAGCTAGGAAAGAAAAGGAAAGAAGGCAAAATAATAAACTGGGTGTAGGGCAGTAGCGCAGTAGAAGAAGACAAGCATGTGCGAGAAAAAGAATAAGAAGCTCCAGAAGGGCGTATATGAGTAAAATTACATGGTAATTCAGGCTATTGTCCATATTTTACCCTACAGAACTCCAACCTAAGACGAATTATATAAAAAGTAGGTAGAACTCCATTATCGACTACAAATGTCATTCATATATATTTCCAAATCTTTGAAAAATCATTTCTATAGAAATACGTAATCGATGATCCATTCATCTGGGTGGCATTCCCGTCATTTTCTAGCTTTTCTCCTTCAATATTATCCTTAAATATCCTTATTATTCAAAATTATCTATTCAAATATTTATATATATATTGATATTAAAAAATATTTTCTGATATATTAATGTTTGAACAAAAAACTCATTAATTATACCTAAAAAAATGTTAACTGACAAATAAATAAAAATAAAATAAATTTTTTTAAAGTAATTATTATTTATAAACCGAGGAATTAATTACAGAATAAAAATGAAAGTGATTTTTTTTTTTTTTTCATGTAGCCCTTCAAATCTGAAAATTTCTTTTCCTTATGGATGAGATTCAAACCCTGACCACTTTGATGAGTTCATCTCATATAAGTTAAGCTAATCACTGAGTTATTTATTTGCTTTCTGATATGGTTGTTTATTGACTTTTGATAATTTTGTAATCATAACAATAATTAAATTATTATATAAAATCAAGACCTTTATAAAATAAAAAAGAACTGACTAGTGGAGGTTTTACATTTGTATTTCTCTTATCCAACATGCATTTTGACTCCCAATTCAGGTATCTAAGTCTCACATGGACCAAACACATTGACTAAGTGTATTCTTCCTTCCAAAAACATGGGTATTACTAGTTATTGCCTCAATTCTAAATATTATTATTTTATTTTTGATAAAATTATTTTTTAACTTAAAAAAGAAAAAAAGTAAAATAGAAGATATTTTAATTCAAATTAAAAGCGATAAAAAATAAAAATTGTGACGATAATGATCGGTCTTTTGGATTTGGATTGTCAGTGTTGGATGAGGAAGATAGTGGTGGCGATGTTCTCGTGGGATTGAATTTTTAATTTAGTTCAACAAGTGAACCGTCTTAATTTCTTTTAAAAGATCCTGCAGAGCATATAAAAAGTATGAATATATTTAGAAGGATCAAAGCAAATATTGAAAAAAAATAAAGACATGGGCTGTTTAGTGGTACATAAAGTTAATGAATTTAATTAAAGGCATTTGAATGTCAAATATCCCTTCCCAAGTAATCTTTACTTTTCCCGTTGAAAAGCATTTGGCTGGATGGATTATTCAAAATTGCCAATTTTTTTATTTTATTACTACTCAAGGGTTGAATATCCCCCAGTTCAAATCCTCCCCTTTCCTACTAATTTCCGACCTCTTTCTTCATATAAGAAAATTCAAGAGGAAATAGGGCAAAAATGGGAGAAGCAAATTAAACATGGTTATATTTCGAATTCTGCAAATTTTAAAGGATTTGGACATGAATTTTCCGTTGGTTTTGGTCTCATGATATTGACCAATGTGTATATATTAGTCATCCCTTTGCCAATACTTTAATTTAAAAAAAAAAAAAAAAAAAAAGGAAAGAAGTGTCGCACTTTTCAAAATAATAATTTTATTTATTATATTATATTATTTTAGTTTTAGAATGAAAGAATAAACATTCATGGTGGACTTTGTTTTGGAGTATATACATAAATATATTTTTGGTTTAAATGTAACTTTTTACATTAAAAAAAAGAGTTATGAGTTCAAATATTTTTTAATAAAAAAGTAGTCATATTTTTGACTCATTTAAACTAAATAATATAATTAATTAATTAATCTTTTAGGTGGAATATAGTATACATTTACCAGTTGGGGGTGGTGGTAGGTTTGATGGAGGAAATTTAGAAGCAAATGAAAATAGCAACACTGTCCAGAAAGACTTACTTCACCAATCAATCAATTTTATAGCTGAATATTAAAAGCATTACAAATTGAACTTCATTTCCTTTTGTGAAGGAAAAAAAAAAAAAAAAGAAAACTAATAGTATCACTATTAGAAAAACAAACTAACAAAAACAACACATGCATGGCTATAAACCACCATTGATTTGGTGGCCAAAAAACTCATGCGATACAAGTTACAACCAAGAATTAATCAACAAGGGATGAAATAAATATCTATATCGTAAAGGGATTTTTAAGTGCTTAGTCAGGAGTTTCTGCCAATAATTCTGATCCTGCTGTTAATTAGCCATCAAAATGCTGCTTGATTTTAACAGATTAAGTTGCCCGAACCATGGGTGAAGCCATGGGGGAATGAGGCGACATGGCATGCTGTGCCATTCTGTCCTGCCGGAACGATAAGCTGAGTTTCAGTTGCCTGCTTCTGCAATGATTCTTCTTTGGAGTTGTTGTTGATTCTGGAACTTTATTGTACAGAATCACAAACTTCTGGATTCTCCTAAGAGCAACCCTCATTGTTTCGTCGTCCATGTTCGCGAAGCAAACTCTGAACCAACCTGGTTCTGAGCAATGGAAAGATGATCCTGGTGAAACATTGAGCTTAACGTCATGTATTATCACCCTCCAGAGCTCCATTTCAGCCTCAACTGTAGGTGCCCTGAGAAGCCTTTTTAAGTCCATCCAGAAATACAGCCCTGCATTTCCCTGTAAAGTTCCAATCCCAAACTGACCAAGTTCCCTGGTGAAAGTATCGTGCCTTTCGGCTAACCTTTCTGCACTCTTGGCAAGGAATTTGTCAACAAACTTTTCGTCTGAGAGAATTGATGCCACTAAATGCTGAGTTTGTGTCGAAACCAGGCCGAAACTCGACATTTTTCTAGCACAGCTTACTACTGTATCATTGTAGGAATACACAATGCCGACTCTGAAGCCTGGAAAGCCAAAATCCTTGGACAAACTATACCCAATGTGGATGAGGTCTGTGTTGCATTGAAGGTCCTGTTCCTCGATGATTTCGGAGATGCTAATGAAATCAGGCTTTTTGAAGACAGTGGCAGAGTATATTTCATCACATACTAAATGAATGTTTTTGGCATTGATGAATTTGACTATGTCCCTTAAAGTTTCCCTGTCAAGTACAGTTCCCAACGGGTTTGATGGATTGTTTAGGAGGAACCCTTTCACTCTGACATTGGCTTCTTGAGCTTTGTCATATGCATCCTCCATTGACTTAACCGTAACCTTGAAACTATTTGAGCTGTCACAAACAATTGGCAAGAGTTTTATTCCCGTCCGCCATCTCAGATCTCTATCATATCTGCCACGGAAGAAGAAAAAGAAGCCAAGTAAGTGTATGAATTTTCAACTGTCCGAATTTGACAATAAAATGGGACAGAGGTAGTACATCGTCTACATTTTCTTAACCAGTGTATAATTATGAATAAAACTCCTATAAAGTTGTCTTCCTTTTTTACATATGTCACTAATCCCTGATCATGATCTCAGGTCTAGTGGGTCACACACTGGCAGAACTACATGGTGACTTCGGAGGGTGCTCGACCCAACCGGAATTTTCTCATTGATATTCGTCTTTCATTCCGCTGCAATTCTGTCCGTAAATATAAAGTCTGGTATTTCATCTAAAAAAGTGATTAGATGGAGGAAGGAACATCAAAATCTTCCATTGACTCAAGTTTTGGCATTTATATGGGACAACTAGCACTGTAGGAAGGGAACGGAAAGTTTCTACCAAGGTCCTACTTGCTGTTCTTTAAGAGGAGCAGTTGCTTTCGAGTACAAACAACCATTAAAGTCTGAGTTGAAATTTCATGAGGCCCTGACTCCAAAAGTCAAGGGTAGAAATTGTTTGGTTGAAAACTTAGGAAGACTGAGATGCTTGTTGACGAAACTTGAAGGATTGTGGCATTGACCATGAACACGAGTCATATGATAGTAATACTAGACATTAAAAAAATTGCTTAATCAACATTAAAGATAGATATGGAGATATTGATGTTGTAGAGAAGATGTATTACGCTGGATAATACGGTGTCGGCACCAAGAAAGCGTCTCCGGGATCAGCTAAGCAGAAAGCCAGAGTTTCATGGGCTCCGGTAGCTCCACCACTCATCACAATGCGGTCCGGATCAAACTTTACTCTGTCTCCTCTTACTTTCTCCATGAATCTAGCTACAGCAGTTCTGAACTCCGGCAAGCCATGATAATCTTGAAAAATGGCAATCTGCATCAAGTTCTTAACCCCTTCTACAGTGCAAATGGAGGCTTCTGGATGGCTAAGAATCCATTCTTCAATCAGATCAAAGGAAAGCTGAACAAACCACAAAAAAAAAAAAAAAAAAAAAAAGTTATTTGTTTGATTATTTAACACTTTGGTCAGGCAAAACAAAATCATTAAATTTATGCAGAGCTTAAACTTTGAAATTACCTGGTTTTCAGCAAGGCCCATCTGAATAACTCCTTTGGGATTTTCTATAGGATGGTAAGGATCATTATCGTATGCCTTCCAACCTTCAAAATAACCAGAGTTTTCGCCATGCCCATCATTTGTAGCAATTTTGGACAGGAATTGTTTATGGTTTCTTGAACTGAACTCCATTTTTGGTTGCTTAGAAGTAAAAAATTTGCAAACAAACGAAGAAATGAATGAATGAAAGCTGTTATCTGGCGAAACCAAAGATTGAAGGGGATTGTAGGAGTAAAATAGTTGTGTTGATGAAATCAGAAAGAATGAAGGAAAGCAATGAAAGAATGAATTACAGTTAATGAACTCGAATTTGTTGTGGAATGGTGGAGACCAAAGATTGAAGACTATTTATACTTGGGCATGTTTGAAGAATCTGGTATGACGGTCCCAGAGCAGCCCCCTCGCTTTAATCTATGTAAGTAGTTTTGTTCAAATATTCTTACTTATGTGGGCGGCTCTTAATTCTTTTAAATTTTAATAATTAATCAAAAGGGAGAAACGAATTTGAGGGAACATGAATAATTTGACTTATTTTTTATCTTACAAGACTAAAAATAATTTATTAAAATTTGATTTTGTAATACAACAGTCGTAAAAATTAAGGTTTTTTTCAAGAAAAAATATGACCATTGGGATTTTTGAGAATTATATTAAAAATTAATTTACAAAAAAATTACCAAAAAAGGCCCAACCTACGCCATCCTTATGCTACCCTATGAGGGTACGAAACTTCCTACAATGTCATGAAATAATCATTTTTGATATCCGCTGGTGGTGTCACCATCTTGTGTATACCTATGGATGTTTCGTCACCCTTAAGGCCAAGTAATCTATCGCATAATTACTTTTTTTATGAATATGTTTGAACTTCTCTTATCATTTTTGTTTCATCAGATTCTTAATTGCTCGAACAAAATATCCATGTATGCACATATACGTCTTTTATTATCATCACCATACTCTCACTATCGACTTCTGCTGCCACCTGCCTCACTCCTGTCTCCCATGTCATTATTAACCCCCGATAGAGCCCCGTAACTCGGCTCCATTATATTATATTTTTCGATATTCATCATAAAGCCAATAGTCATTGCCCGTGTGAATCTTTAAGCAAACCCCACGTAGTTACAAGTCCACGTAAACGTACCATCAGAATTCAATTCAATTTAATTTAGACTGCCTCATCAATAATTGAAACAATATCATTTAAAATAAAAAAAAACCATAATTAACATAAATTTTATATGAAAATACTTCAAAAATCATACAAAATATTACATCAATTAATGTTCTCTCATCTACCATCACATTATTATCCAAATCTGAACAACTGAAAACTCCTACGATATAATTGAACAGTAGTGGAGAACTCATTTTTCTTTAATTAGAGTCGGTGATTTGAATTTTGATTTGGGCATAGAAAGACGTAAAATCGCTAAATTAATTATTTCACATGTAAATCATCGAAACAATTAGTAACTTCAATAAATACCCCTTAAAAAAGGAAAAAAAAAAATATATATATATATATATATATCAAACTAATATGTCTATATTCAACCTATGCTATTCACACATGCCATGTTCTACTAAATTTAGCGAGTAAAATTAATATGGTGGATGTAGTCACTCCATGAGTACTACTAACGTATAAGAAGGTACAGTCTAGGTATTTGAAGAAAGAATTCTAGTGGCGAAGAAAATTTTCCAGGGAAAAATTATTTTGTTTTAATTAACAAGGAAAATCAATAGCTATATTTTAGATCCAAACGGTTTGTTTCAGAAGGTGAAATTATAAGTGTGGTCAATAAATTATGATAATTTTATCTTTTTAATTAGGATAACTTAAAAATACATTAAAATTTTAATCCATTAATTTGTATTTTTATGAACTAAAACTAATAAAATTTTAAAAAATCTTTAAATTTTTTTAAATTCACCTAATAAAAAATAAAATAACTATAATTCACCAAGAAAATAACAACTCTTCCTTGCTTTCAATGGTACACATAGAAAACTGCAACACGCAATCCTCTTGTCCCAATAGTGGAATGAAGATTAATTGAAGAACCAACAAAGAATCATAAAGAATCAATTTCCGGCAAATCAAATCAAGATTGTGGTACGAATTGATACGAAAGAAGGTCAAGTCCATGAATTTTACTTGAAATATTCACTAATTAAAAGTTTCAATTTTAGAGTAAATGTAAAAAATAGTCATGAAATTGAGGCATAATTATTCATGAATGTTTTTTGGAAAATGATAAACAGAGAATATCATGAACATAGACCAATCTACATAGTGTATTAAGGTCAATTCCTCCAATAAATAGTAATCTAAAAATTACACTGGAAATAATCAAATAAATGGTAAGATTAATTAGTTAGAGAGAAATCATTAACATTTTGGAAGGTCACAATATTAAAATAGGTCAGCAATATTGTCAGAGCAAATTTTAGTCGTGAAAGCATAATTTATATTTTTTTCTTATACTATCTTTCTTTGGTCAAATATTTTGTTACTTTTTTTTTTTTTTCTTATTTCTCCAAACACCTTTGTTACTTCTCTTTTATCCTAGCAATCGTCCTTCAAATGCATAATTTGTGTGTTAGAGTTAGGCGTTTTGCAACTTTGTGCCTATTATTGCGATGGAACTTGAGAAAACTCACGCTTATTTCACCCTCAAGTTAGGGTTATCGCTTCCATGAAAAAAATGTAAATTGTGCTCATGGAAATTTTTGGAGGGAGTATGATATGGGAAATAAAATTATAAATCATGAATTTTGGGAGATGAGGGAGAAGAGAAGTAACAAAGTTTTTGACCAAAGAAGGGTAATATAGAAACAAATATAAATTGTGCTATGACAGTTAAAATTTGTTTTGACAATATCGATGGCCACTAAAATATTATCGACTCATATACTATATTGCATGATACTCGATACACTTTGATATAAAATGCCAGTTCCTTCTTAAAATTTCAAAAATGCATTTTAAAATTAAAATTTTGGAAGATATTACTATGTTTTCTTTCTTTTTTTTTTTTTTTAGTTTTTCTATAAAACAAAAAATGGGGTGGCTAAATATGCGGGAGGATAGTTATAGGAAATATAAGGGGTTACTAATTACCGGCTCTTTTTTGGACGGTAATCTATAAATTTTGACAAAAATATCTTTTTACATAAAATGGGAGAAGAGAGAGGGTATTATAGAGGGGGGCATTTTCATCCAAATTAGAGCGGTAAAAAAAAAATACTGAAACAGTAACTAGTAATTCTTCAAACATAAACATCCAAGAGAATTTCTTTACAATTTTATTTTTTAAATTTATTTTCACAAACTCGCACAAACTTAGTAAGTTTTTCGAATAAATATAACAATTTTTTTTTTTTTTTTTGGCATGATGGAATCCTTTCTTCTTATATTCCAAGAAATGGAGGGTACGAGCCAAAACAATGACATAGAAGCTGACACAATGCGTGAGAATATTTTAGAGAGTGTCAATCCCTAATGACAATGAAATTAAGGACGCATGACAATGAGTCAATATCAGCAATAGTAATTACTGACTTCATGGTTGAAAACTCTAGTTAAAATTTGGATTCCTCCTTTCAAACCTTAAAAAAATAATTCCCAGATGGCCCCGTCTTAAACACTCTTCATATATTTTTATGTTTTAATATAATTGACTGTTGCCTTTGAAGTAAAAAAAAACAAAAAACAAAAACAAAGTAGTAAATGAATTTAGATGTCTTCAAGGTTTACCAAATTAAAGTAAATTCGAACCCACTGAAAATGTCTTCTATAAAATGCTGCTTGTTTTCTCCTAAAAAATACTATAATTAATATTTTTGTTGAGGAGTTAGATGAAACGTAACTATGGGTTCATGAAATATAAGGAGAAAAAATTGGTTATTTAGTTTGATAAAATTTAATATCTAGCATTCAATCAATGAATGGCATCCTATTTTTTTATTTTTATATTTTATTTTTGATACAAAAGAAAAGATCGAGTTTATATGGGTTCATGAAATATAAGGAGAAAAAATTGGTTATTTAGTTTGATAAAATTTAACATCTAGCATTCAATTCGCATCCTATTTTTTAATTTTTATATTTTATTTTTGATACAAAAGAAAAGTTCGAGTTTATAATTTTTATCGGCCTACACTCCCCAAGAAAACTATTCCCTTAATATCATGCTCGAGCCATCTCAAGACTTCCCCGACAGTTCTATTGACCGCTGCCAAATTACTCTCAATCACATACTATCGTTGTCAGATTTTATTCCACAAAAATTTTACTAGTTACCGTCTCACTTCTTATTTTCTTCCGTCTCAATTTGAACTAAAATATCTCCACCTATAATACCCTCTTTCTTCCCCTCCCCCTTTAAATAAAAAGACAATTTTATCAAAATATATAGACTACCGCCTCAAAAGATGAGGCGATAGTTACCCGTTCCGCAATTGCAGGGATGGGTGTTTGGGGTGATTCAATATTTAGGTTTGGTCTGGGTTAAGGTATAGGTAGGGTTTGGGGTTTAAATCTAAATTGAGTTTTGGATTTGAAATTTGGGAAGATTCTGTATTTCGATATTATATTTTTAGGTTACATTAAAAATTTGGAGGGAAAAAAAATAAACATTAAAAATATCCATACTAATGTCGGTTATGAGAATTTTAATAATATAATAAGGGTAATATTATATCGAACCCCTTTTTATTATTGGACGTCCCCTTTTTAAAAAAAAAACCCTTTATTTTGTTAAATATCGCTCTCTTAATTCTTATTTTTCGCCCACTTAATGTTTATCTTCCGCCCCTCCTATTATTACTTAATTGCCCTTAATTAATTTACGAAAAAATTTATAAGTCTCTTTTTAATCTACCAAAAATTTATAAAAATTATGATTAAAATAGCATAGATGAGCGAAATTATAAATAAAATTTTTTGGTATTTTTAATAAATTGATTAAGGGTATTTAAGTAATTTAATATATTTTTATATTTAAATATTATAATTAGTATTTCTTAATTTATTAGGAATAATTTAAATATAAAAGGGGCGCAAAATAAAACTTCACATAAAATAATTATATAAAAGAAATATGATTGAGAACATGAAAATTTGATAAACTTATCTATCGAATATAAATTACAAACATTAATCATGTTCAACATTACTGTAAACCGGCCAATTGGGTTGTCGAAATAATTATAGTAATTTTGTTTTTGAGATATTTAAACATTGAATGTTACCGAACCACCGGCCAAGGCCAACCGTATAGCAGGACAAAAGCTTTTTTCTCTTCAGCTAACAGTTCACGCTGATAATTCATACAAATATAACTAGATAACAAAAAAAAAAACTAGATAACATAAAATTAAGTACCTATGACGTATGTTCTTTTTATTTTGACTAGATCTTATTTTTAACCCCCTAATATATGACCAAATAGGTTTGTAGTCAATTATATTTTTAGACAATTTTTTCTATCACGTGAAAATATTCTCTTTCTTTCTTAATATTTATTACGTCTAAATTGTCATCAATTTCACCCACATTTTCTTGAAACTTATTTAAATGAAGACTAAAATAGTTTGAGCATCAATTTAATTATTAAAAAATTTAAAATTTAAAATCACTAACTCGTTCGAGTTTTTTAAGTTTGATTTAAATTTAAGGTATTTAATAGTTAAACTAATAATATTTAAACCCAACCATAACATTTAGGACTATGAAAGATTGCATTAAATTTGAATGAAGTAGGAAGGTTCTTACCTCCTACCTCATGCACGATTGTGTTATTCATCTGGACCCTTTAAGAATTCACTAAAAAAAAAACTGAATATTGTGCCTATTTTTGAAGTATTTCTCGATAGCTCTAGAAGATTTTTCCTTCTTTCTTCAAATCCCACTAGTAAGCCCATGAAAAATATATGCAAACTTGTTGAAAAAAAGCCGGCTAAATCACATTATTGGTGTCTTAATTTTCAATCAAGATCCATTTTGGATTCTTACTTTTAAAAGGTTTTAGTATTAGTCATATGGCCATGTTTATTGATTATTGATTTGATTAATTATAACTCTTAGGTTCCGTTTGATGCAAGGCAAAGGCAAAGGCAAAGGCAATGACAATGAAGTAATCGGAATTTTATAACTCAATAATTATTAAGGGAATCTAATCGCTTTTGAGTTGTTTGATAAATTAGCAGGACATTCATTAAAGGAATGTAATCGCTTCATTAAAAGAATTTGATTGTCTTTGTCTTTACTTTACTAACTTAGCAATCGGAATTATTTTATCTTTGCCCTCATTGTCTTTGCCTTGCATTAAATGCACCCTTACGTTAATCAATCAGCCAGCTCCTTGGTATATTTAACTTTATTCGTTAATTTACATAAAATATCTAAAATATTTTTTATTATAAAATGAAAAAAGTATTCACAACGATCCCATCTTAAATAAATAACTCTTTTTGAAAATTCTTTTGGGACATTTTCATAAAATATACTATGGGTAACATCTTTATTTGTATTATGTCTTTACTGTTAATTCCCTATTTAATTAGATAGAATTAAAATTGTATTACTAAACACTTTTTATTAATATAAGGGTATATTAGCAAAGATAACAAGCAATTTAAATTTTTATTTATTTTTATTATGTAATAATTAATATTATTACACGACTAAGTCTGATGCTATCACAATTTTTTTTTTTTTTGAAGCACTATCACAACTTTTCTTAATCTCTGTACTAAAGGGTACAAGTCTATCCCTTTTAGTTGATCGTGAATGTTGTCCTTCTTTTTTTTGGGGGGTTAAAAAAGCCTAGCCACATTTTTTTTATTTAAGCTAATTTATCAGCCATTATAAAGAAAATTTACAAGATCTATATTATATAGTAATTTTTACAAAGAATTAAAGGGAAAAAAAATTTGATCAACTCATATAGAAATGTGTTGGTAGAAGAAGGGACGAACATCTAGTATGGCGAGAGAGGACATCCGTATTTTAAAACGGTCAAAATTTTCTCTAGTAAAATTATTCTGATCGAATTTCGATTAATATTACATCTAAAAATTTAAAATTTGTGTTCTATTTAAAGTTTTCGTCCGCTCTACATAAGAACTGATTATTATTAATCTAATTTGGTGTATTATGTGGCGATGGAGTATTATACTTGGGATAGAGGGGTGACGTGGCATTCAAATCTGGAAGATTCAAAACAAGAGGCAGGAGGTCCACTACCTTAAAATTTTACCAGAATAGTTGCTAGTCTCTCTTATACTACTAATACTAATACCAATGCAATAAATGTGCCTTTACCACATTTTGGTTTGACTCAGGGTCTGGGTCTGGGTCGGGGCTGCTCTAATTACCCTTACGCAACTCCCATTAATAATTTTGCTTTACTTTTTTTTTTCCCGATGAATATTTCAAAGCAGAAGAATGTAGGAATTTGGAATATATTCTAAGTCCACTAAATTAATCAGCAGGACGGAAAACAATTCTGATTGATGCAATGCAACGTCTTCAAAGGAAATAATTAAGGAAGCATCACTATTCCGTTTCAAAATAATATCGAAATTTGATAGTATGTTGATCTACATATACTCGTTAGATTTAGTAGGTTTCGAAATTAATATTTTAATGTTAAAATTAATATTAGACATTAAATATATTGTATGTTAAATATATAAATTAGTTACTTGTTCATGTTTTTATAAAAGAATAGGTTAATCAATTACGATAAGGTTGAGAGTTTTTTATGTAATATTAGACGTTTCAAGTGAGTATTGGTGATTGTATAATTCAGGAAGGGTTGAAGGATCTACTAGTGCAGAAGGGACTTGAGTAAGTCTAGACACTGCCCATTATATCACTTTGATATTATTTTTACGATTTTAAATAAAATGATACTCAATTCTACCTGTCTACCTTGCCCGATGGGGCTTGCGAACTGTTTGAAAAAAAACAAAGAATCAATTAGGGTTATTTGTAATTTGTGAACCAAATAAGTCTTGTTTGATCTAATAAATGATTAACCTAAGTTTTTTTGGGATGGTATTATAATATAACTCATTTTCAACTTAGCACATATATTAAAAAAATAATCATTTGATACACACTTTTACAACTTTAAATTATAATTTTTCTATATTTTTAATTAATTATCTTGGTAATATAAAATTTTTTTAATGAGATTTGTTGATGAAGATTTTTTAATAAAAAGATTTTGCATGTTTTCAGGATGGAATAATTAAAATTAACTATTTATTTTTCTGAAACTAAATAAACGTTCTAAGAAACAAACCACTAATATTTTAAAACAAAGAGAATATCAATCAATTAGTTCTTGAGTATGAACATATTAAACTTATTGTGGTTGAATAAAAATAAACACCATTATTTATTTTGGAAGGGATGAACAGTACATTGTGTTGGTCTGTCCAATTTCGGGTGCGTAAAACAGAGCATTAAGATTGGAGTGGAGACTTAAATTTTCATTCATGCACAGGAAAAAGAAGATCAAAATGGTCGGTTCCATATGAATCACGAACTAAACGAAACACCTAACTAATGTCGACCGCGTTCCCCCAGATGCTGGGATTTTTAAGGTTACTAGCCTATTACGCACGTACGGTCAGCATGTCCCCCTACCCAACAGTAAGATTTAAATGATGTACAATTTGGGTCAAATTCTAGTTTTTTTTTTTTTTTCTCCCCAAATAATTTCCCCAGCCAATTCTCCATTTTCTGTTCAAATCAGTCAAGGGGATCAGCCGACCCGAGAGAGCCAGAAATTCATATATTGTTGTTGTCGGTGTTTTGCAGAGAAATTATTTAATGTAACAATTATATTATATAATTAAAAATATTCTCCAAAATAATATTTTTATTTAATATATTATTTTAATTTAATAAATAAAATTATTATTTTAGGACATATTGTAATTTATATCGCTCTATATTTATTATTATATTTTCACATATAAATTTATATTTTAGCTAAAACACTAAAAATATAATCACAAATTAATTTTTTTTTTGACAAATTAAAAAAAGACTAAATTATATTTTTGGTTCTTTACATTTCATCAAATAATTTTTTAACCCCTTACATATAAAGTATAAATTATTTGATCTCTATTGTTGATTATGTCTAAATTATACTAACTCTATTCATATACAATATAAAAAATTTATCTAAATAAATAATATAACAGTATAAATATTAATCGAATGAAACCCCGAACAATTACTAGAACTAATACCATCATCATCAGAGTCGTCTCCATGGGCATGATCGCAACAATGATTTTGATTTCCATCCTCGTGATCATCGTTGTCATCTTCATCAAAGGGCTTATTTTTGTGAAAAATGGAGCATTTCTTGGAGCGGTTCTTCCTGCTACTGTTGTTGCAGAGAAAACAAGGAAGATGATGAGGACATGGTTAGGATTTGGGTAAGGCTGGAAGAAGAAGATGACGGCGTGAATTGCCTCTCTGGCTATCGTTAAGTGATATCCGCAGGAAGAAAAATAATTGTAAAAAATGGGCAAAATAAATAAATAAATATATATGTGTAATTATGAACAAATTCTATTATGTTATTATGAGAATATGTTATGCACTAAGTAAAAATAATTGTTTCAGAATTCAAATGTTCTTTAATTAAACTTTTTGTGCAGAAAATTTTCTCATATCGGAGGTTCATTATCAGTGTTGATCGGGATTTTAAACTTCGTGTAATATAACTATCTTAGTTCAATTGAAAAAATTTATGATAATATGATGCTAAGGTTTCATGTTTTATAACCAAAACTTGAAAAGAATCGATAAAGGAGGAGGTGGAATTGAATGTGAGGGTAGTGTGTTGGTGGTGGAGTTTGAAAAATGAGAAGAAGAAATAAAAAAAAATGTTGAGTTTTTTTTTTTTTTTTTGTTAGAGGGGGATTTTGGATAGTAAACTTTGAAAATAGGGTTACAAATAGTAAAAAGTGGGCTACAAATAGTAGTCCAGTTTGTGGGTGGAGAATTCACTCACAACCCACATCAACCTCAAATCCAATATATAAGCCCATGGAGTTGCACTTTAAAACCAATTGCCAATAGGGGGAGTAGCCCACCACTTATATATTGAGATTGGAACTATCTCTCTACCGATGCAGAATTGGGTTTGTACCCGAACATTTGAAACAAATTATTATTATTATTTCAAAGAAATAGTTTCGTTAAGTTCACAAGAGAACTTAAGAACTCCAAGACCAAATCAACTTTTCATTTTGTGTAAATTAAATAAAGCGCCATTTACCGCTAATTAAGAATGTAATTAGGGATTGCTGATCAAATTTGCATTTTGAAATGGTCAGAATTTCTCCATTCCCTGGATCTGTTCTTCGAAGAAGTAGAAGAGTAATAAGACCAGATCTTGCTGGTTTGCATTATGGGAGTGGCAGATTCAAAGTTTCTCTACGTAATTAATTTGTCGTTTAAGATTTTTGCATTTGAAAGAAATTTAATTAATGATGTTGAAATGATAATTAGTTATTACCCGTTCAATCTCATAATATAATAGAAAACGTAAATTTTGAGGGTAACGGAGGCAAAATTGATAAAGAAAAAAAAAAATCTTTTGTGGTATAAAAGATTTGAATTAATAAAAATATTAATATATATAAATTATATAAAAAAATTCATAACAGATATTTCTTGTATTAATGAGGGGCCATAACTAATTTTTATTTTTTATACTACTAAAACGCAACAGTCGTAAATTTATAATCTTCGAGATGGCTCATGACAAGGGCATTTGGTCTTTTTTTCAAAAAAAAAAAAAAAAAGAAAGTATTATCTTCTTAATTTATCAATAATAGAATAATAATCAATTCGATTGGATCACTGATAAATATTATCATCTGATGTTTTTTTAATTTTCATATAATCAATAGTCAAATTGTTTGACAGTCATATCACATCAATCAGTTCAAAACCTTTGTCAAGTGTAGGAAAAAAATTTTCAAGTGTTTTTTACTCTATAATTAACAAGTAAACATTTCAAATAAAATAAATTCATTCAAATTAAAAATATACAAATTTGATTATTCTCCAAAAAATAGATAGCACAAAATCTAAAGACTCATGTCCTCAATACATATTCAATCTACAACATAATATCATGACCCAATGTTTCATATATTTGAAAATAAACAAAAATATACACTTACAATTAATTAGTATAATTGAAAAGAAAAAAAACTCTAAATATGGAATAAAAAGAAAATCATGCTAAGGGGTTAGAGGGTTGGTTCACATAACATAGGACCAACCCTACTAAAATATTGGTTTTTTTTAAGTATTAAACTAAAATAGAGTAATGAACTTGATTATTATTACAAAATGAAAAAGTGAAATATAATAAAGATAAAGTTTTAAAAACATTTATATGATAATGAAATTGTAAAATGATGAATAAAAATACATTGATAAAAGAAATTTTAAAACGAAAAATTGGAAAAAAAAACTACCGGATGGGGATAATAAGAGAATTGAATACACAATGCTACCTTGACCTAATTAAAGAGAGTCCACATTTCTATTAATTTAATTAATCCTTTGTATATGAAAAGAGGAACAATATAATTAAATTAAATTTGTTATTTTAACTCTGAGAATGCACGACTGTGCCCTAGCGTCACCCGTGGGACATGCTTGTTTGTCTGAGCCAACAACCATGCCACCGGACATACAGGCGCACAAGTTTCCTCCCTTGATTAGGGAGGGGGTGAATATGGGTAATGATAGCTGGTTTTCTAAGAGAAGAAGGGAAGAAGAGCGGGGCATCTTGTCACGCAAGGAACTCGATGAGCGGGAGAAGACCGGGGGGTAGTGGTTCTAAGATTGTTGGAGCCAGTTTTTGGGACATGTTGGGTTGATGACCAAAACACCATGACATGATGTCCGATAGGGAAGAAGAGTCGACCAAGGGGGAGGGATGGAAGTGGAAGGAGAGGATGATCTTGTTGTGGATTGGTCTGCCCAAAACCTTCTCTAAATGTGTCGGGGCAATTCGAGAAGAGTCTTTTGGAGAAATGGAGGCACGTTGTTATGGTGAGACTGATGGGGAGGCCGGTCTTATTTTCAGTGTTGTGTAACAGGTTGCAGGGATTGTGGCTGAGAATGATAGCACCTGATGTAATGGACTCGTCGAATGACTATTACCTAGTCGATTTCAAGAATGAGAAGGATTCAGTAAGTGCGCCAACAGGGGGGTTGTATGTGGTAATGGGGCACTATTTGCATGTCGAACCTGAAAGATTATCTGTCCGGACCTAGCCAGAAACTCACTTTCGTGCTATGCATTCCACAATCGGAATCTCTGGCCAGGACTAGACGCTAGCACAATCGCTATTCCAACCCTTGCTTGAAATAACATTGCGCAGGATCTTGATATGTTCGATTTATCACGCAACAAATAAATTCTTAATTAAAAGCGGAAACGTAAGAATTACCTATTGAAGCGTATACTCAGGTGATTATCTTGTATGCCTCAAGACTTTGTTCGTATGTTGTGTGGGCAACAATCTAACGAGCAATTGATCAGCTAATCACCACAACTGGGTTGCCAGAAAAATCAACAACCACCACATGTGCCGCCACAAAGCCACGCGCCGCCGCCCGGGAAAATCAAACGCCGCAGCCGGAAAAAAAAGTCCGACCAAACGACGCCGCCTAGAAATTCGGGCCACCGAAAATTGTTCTAAGAGGGAGAAAATATTTTCTCTCTCTAGTTTTCTTGTCTTGAAAACTTATGAGTTGTGTATCTTGAATAGCTAATCCCTTGTCTATATATAGAGTTACAAGAGAGACCCCAAGTTGATTTATGATTAGTCTTCCTAATGGGTTTAGATAATTAATTAGTTTCCAAATCCAATTAGGTAACCATTCTAATTGGATAAACCAAATCCAATTAGATTTCCTAATCTCTAGGATTTCCTAATTCTAATTGAAACTTAAGACTTAATTAATTAATTAATTAATTCTACTTTGTTAATTACTCACTTAACCCTTATGAATAATTAATCAATTAATTAATTCTACCTATTCGATTAACCCATTACAAAATTAATCGTACCACTAACGGATTAATTTTGGCACTACCATCCTACACCAGAATTGCTTCCGGAATAACTTAATTAATTTATTCTTAATTTCCCCACATCAAAGATATAGTGTTCGTTAATTTATTAATTTATTGATTAATTAATTAATTAACTTCTTTAATTCTGAGACTAGAACCACTCGACCTTTTTACTATACCGAACATAAGTCCACCAGTTAGGTTTAGTATAATAAACATAACGAGCTCATCTCGGGAGCACCATCACCCCGGACGCACCGGTACATGGTTTCCTTTCGACAAGCAGCAGCACACCAAGTAACTAGACACGCGCACCCACCCACCGAGACTATTGGCCACAATTGACCTCACTCATTGGCAGATCAAAGTACACTATGTCTAATCCTCATGCCCGCTCAAGTCTAGGGATTAAGAGATAGAATACTAAGAACGATTTGTCTATTAAATCAGTACAAGATAAATCATTCTAAATGGTCAAGTTCAATACACCCCGGGCATATCTATATGACTCAATTAGTTTAGACAAACCAATTATCCGAATCACATAGTAACCTAAACCGACCGTTTGTCCAAAGCTGTCTCGGTTACGAACCTTATTTATATATTATGTCTTTTAACCAATGACGAGATCTACTGTGTTACACAAGACACCTCATCATCTAACTACATAATATAAATGGACAAATAATGCACAACAAAATATAACCAAAACATAAATCGATATATTAACTGGGAAAAAGTACAATACAATCATAACTTATATATTCAACTCCATCAGAGTCCTAGACCCCGAGCTTCGATGCCATGTCAAACACCATATCAGCAATGGTGGTGTGGATTCGACTTCCTGAGATGTCCGTACATTACTATGATAAACCAGTATTTCGGAATATCGGCGAGATTGTTGGAAAGGCTGTAAAAGTCGATTATCAGACGGCGTCATGGTCAAAAGGGAAGTTTGCTAGAAATTGCTGTAACTGTGGACCTCAATAAGCCTCTTTGTCCGGGCTTTGTTTTGGCAATGAGGGACCAAAGAGTCGAGTATAAGAGCCTACCCAATATTTGCTATAGGTGTGAGTGGTATGGATATGGCAAGCATACTTGTCCACTGAATAAAGAACAACGAAAAGAAGGAAGAGATGGCGAGAAAGGGGGTGAGATGAATCGGGATGAACCGACAGCGCTTTATGATCCATGGGTCCAGGTACCGACGAGGGGAAGATGAGGATTCTGTGGAGGAGGGGGGCTCCGGTGCAGCATGGCGAGCCGAAGGGTATGTTTTCAAGGTAGGTTCACGGTTCGCAAACCTGGCCTTATATGGGGATGAGGAAGTTCACGGGAGTAGGAATGTTGAAATGAGTGGGGATAAGGGGGAAAATGATCCAAGGGGGGTCGTTCCGCAAAACAAAGGTGTCGAAAAAGACTAGTGGTGAAGGTGTTGGGACTAGGCGGAGAAGGGGGAGGCCAAGAAGTCTATTGGGCAAGGTGTGGCAAAGGAGGGTGGTTACAAAAGGGTCTCTAACCAGATTGGGGAGAGAGTGGGGAGTTTGAAGGAGAAGGAAGTTGGGGTTGGGGAACAAATGAGGCAACTGGGGAGCAATAAAGGGAAAGGGTGTGTTCGTGGGAAGTTTGAAACAGGTGGGTGATCATAACTAGCATGTAGTTGTGGAGTTGGAGACAGCTTTAGACCCAAAACATCATTATGCTTTCATGGTAGTGGAGTCTCAAGCGCATGAACAGCCCACAAGGACGGAGGAGGTTGATGGTCGTGGTAGTGTAACTGAACCAGGGGGGTTCTCCGATCCTCAAAGCCTTCTGATGGATAGCATAGCATGGAAGTGGATGCCGAGAGTATATATGATGCGTGGCTAGTGACTGTCGTCCCTAAGTCGCTTTGAGTTTTTTTATCACTACCACTTATCATGTTTCCTCATGAAGATCTTATGTTGGAACATACAAAGAGGACAGGAGAAGCCACATGAGGAAACAAAGTCACGATACCACTTACCACGGATGAAAAACGTTATCAAGAAGAATCCTATTTAACGTTCAAGCTGGTCGGGGACTCATGAAAAATTGTCCAGAATTGACTGACTTGAGCATTTTTTACTTTTCAGCACTATAATTTGCTTTACTTCATTTGCAAAAACAGTGATAACTAGACTATTTAAGCTGCTTCAAGTGCTTGCAGAGATTAGATCTAAGTTACCAGCAACAAATCACTTGATCAACCTTTAAGGTGCTGCTCAATATCTCTAAAGTTAGCATCTACCTATTAATCATCGATATCCATGTATTCACCAGTGACCCGGTTATACTTCAATAACGCTAAGCATAGCTACCAATGAAAGATCTTGTAAAATTGCAAGAAATGGGTTCTTTTGTAAGGAGTGATGGGCTCAAAAAGGAAAGATTTTTTGTAAAAAAATCCAAGAGGTGAAGAGTTTATATACATGTAATTTTGAGAGACACAAATCGATATATACATGTAATTTTGAGATTGGAAGGCATTTGACTGCTTTTGATTATTGAGGATGGAGTTTTTCTTCCTCATTTTTGTGTCTGTTTTGATGATTTACTTCTCTGCCTTCATTCCTGCATTTCAATTTTATGTTGCATCTTTTCAGTTATTAACTTCTCACTCTTCAGTCACTCCTCAGTATCCTTTTGCAGCTTGCATAAAGCCCCAACCAAGCTTAAGGGATTAGTAACTTTAGATTCAATCTCTCTCCCAACCCTGAGAATCAAATGAGAAGTGGAGAAATCTTTTGCTCAAGTACAAACAGAAGTAGTCTTAACTGGATGTAAATAGAAAGGTAGGATCATCCACCCCCAGTTTTTTGTTGAAGGGCGGTCTTTTGTTTTCCCTCTTTAGGGACTTCTAAGAAGTAGGGGCTTTTGTGCAGTTAGGGTGTCAATTGCTGGCTAGACTTTTTGAAACTCATTTTAATGGATGATGTTTGTTAAAAATTTTCTCCATTGAATTTGTTTTTCTCTTGCTTGGTGATAGTAGAGGAAGTTGATGAAGCCCTTGTGTTATTCTGAAGAACTAAATGCTCCACTGATTTGTGTGATGGAATGAATTCAATGAAGTTAATGCATAATCTAATTAAAAGCAGTCGCTAGAAATCAAATTTTGTAACCATTTTCCTATCGTGCCAAAAATTTCTCCCAACAAGAAAACAAGAAAATTTCTAATCAGAAACAATCACAAAAATTATGAGATTTTGTTTCAGATTTGTATCATTTTACCACTATAGTAAACAGAAATTCCAAAACAAAGTTAAAGAAAACCTCAGTTGCAAAAAGAAAAACTCAATTTTGAGGGCCACATAATAATAGGAGTGTTGGATATAATATAGCTAGTGCAGCAACCTCCTACTTCAGTTCTTCCAGCTCCAGTGATGCCTTTGATCCAGAGACAGCAGCTAGGCATGATGGAGATGTATTTGCCACCGTTCAGATTGGAGGGATAGCAACGGTGAAGATGAAATCTTCCAGGATTGATGAAGTTGAAAATACACTAATTGATCCAGGCTGAATTAGTGTATGAAGTAAGCTAGCTTAACTTGAGCTCAGCTGAAATTAGTTAAGCTTTTTATTCATATTTATCTAATAGCTTGAGGCGGTTACTGTATTATATACTAATTCATTACACATTTCTGTTCATAATAAGGAATCAGAGAAAAACTTCCACAAAAATGCTTCTTCTTTCATTTTCAATAAGTTTCATTACTAGGGTTACAAATTGGGGGTTTGCGAAATCTACATGGTATTAGAGCCATTAGGTGTTTGGTCTTGTTCTAATCTTTGATTCGGATGATCACTATTGATCTGATAGGTTATGCGGATGTAGATGAGGCAATTCCCAAATCGCCAAAGCTCACAGATGTTGAAATGGAGGAGCAGCTTCTATTTCACGGAGCAGACCATCCTGGACTACAGCTAGTGTTGGTCCTTCTTACTGATAGAAACTACATGTTCTGGAGGAAAATATGGTGACTGCTTTGAAGGTGAAAAACAAACTCGACATTGTGGATGGTAGCTTTCCAGTTCCAGAAGTTGACTCACCTTACTACTGAAGATGGATTAGAGTTGATTTGCTGGTAGTTTCTTGGATTCAAGGTGCAATCTCTAAGGATCTTGTATGTCAGCTCATTTACATTTCATTAGCCAGTGAATTGTGGCAATAACTTAGTGATCGTTTTGGTTTATCACATTTGTCAATGTTGTATCAATTGCGAAGGGAAATTGTTGTAGTAAAACAGGACAATCTTAAAGTAACACAATATTATGGGAAGGTGAAAAATTTAAGGGATAAAATTGACCAATTGCGTCCAAACAGATTGTATGAAATTGTGTTTAGAGAACTGCAGAGGGAAAGAAAAAATTCTCAGT
This sequence comes from Knoxia roxburghii, assembly GCA_030378225.1. Lineage (NCBI taxonomy): Eukaryota > Viridiplantae > Streptophyta > Magnoliopsida > Gentianales > Rubiaceae > Knoxia > Knoxia roxburghii. The sequence goes on from CM059423.1 coordinate 6,278,449, forward strand.
TCATGAATTGTGTAAGAGAGTGTTTGAAGATTGTCTTGAGGGAACTGGAGTCAAAGTATGCTAAGGATAAGTGTCTAGAATTTTTTATGGGGATTCATGACATGTATGATGCTGAAAAGAATCATGTCTTGATGCAAGACACTTTGCCTTATATTAGTAAAGTCTATTCACTGATGTTAAAAACCGAGAAGAATAGACAGGTTGGGAGTGATTTGGTTGTTCTGAATGCTGAGAATACAACCATGATGGCTGCTGGTTTTAAGGGAATAACAAAGGATGGGAGGAAGAATCAGAAGGTTGACTAAGAGCAACTTGATTTGTTCTCACTGCAAGAAAACAGGTCACCTTATGGCCAATTGCTTCAGATTGCATGGATTTCCCGACTAGTGGGAAGACAACAAGAAGAAGACTGAAAAAGCTAATGCTGCACAGACCTTGGACAGTCCTCTGGAGATTAGTAAAGAGGATGAGTCATAGAATGAAGCCTTGAATGCAGTTGTGCAGAGAGAACTGGACAAGATGGGCAAAAACAAAGGAAAACGGGTGGCAGCTGAGTCCAATTAAGTAAATTATGCACGCTACATTGTCCCACGAAAAATCCACTGGAGAAGACACTCGAACCTGAAGATCTTTCAAGATGTAAGTAATCCACTTCAATTCCTTCACTGTTGAAGCCATAGCCATAGCTCTATACTCGGCTTCAGCGGTTGAACAAGAGAGGGTAGTCTGCTTTTTGGACTACCAGGAAAGCAGAGATTGGCCAAGAAATATGCAGTAACCAGTGATGGATCGTCTAGTTGTCTTACAAGAACCCCAGTCCGCATCATTGATGGCTTGAAGATGCAAAGAGGCCTGAGCAGAGAAAAACAAGCCTTTGCCTGCGGTGCCAATTAAATATCTGAGGACATGCATGGCAGCATTCCAATGAGATTGGTGAGGAGAGTTGGCACCAGCTTTGCAACAACATCAAGGCATGTTGTGACAATAACTTTACTTCTAGGAAGTCCTAATTGAAAAGGGCGACGTAAAAGATCCCAACTCTGATCGTCCTCATCCCATACATCATCCAAAATAAGAAGAAACTTCTCCTTGGAAAGTCTTCCCTGTAACGTCACTTATAGCGTATTCAAGTCCTTAAATTCACCACTAGTTTGTTTCACGGACTCAAAAATTATCTTTGTCACAGTGTGGATATAAAAATTTTCTTATCAAATAAATAAAAAAATAATAATGAAAAAAATATCCATTAAAAATACTTTTAAAAATGTGGGTATAAAAATATATTTTCAAAAATGAAAACAAAAGAGAAGAAAAAAATAAAATTTACATGAAAAGTGCAACAAAAAACAAAGAAAGGAAGATTAACATGAGTTACTATAGCTTCAAAATATGAATGCGAGCATGAATGGCTTGGAGGAGGAAAAAAATATATATATATATATATATATAAATGGTGTACAAAAGATAATGGTGATCCTTAGGAGCATATAATTTGGGGAGTTGGATCGTTGGTGGATTGTGAAGGGTCATTGGTCCATTAGTGATTAATTAAACAATTATTGGATGAGAGAAGCCCTCGTGTTGGAATGACTATGTCACTACTTTTGAGCCTCCAAAGCATGCGTGCTCGAATTTTGTCAAATATTCAGTAGAATGGTCTGCACCATGGAATGGTCTCAGTTGAAATTCACACAAGAATTACAACTTGGAAACCAAGAAAGACACCACTACCCTACCTAAACAATTACACACCAAAACAACAAAGTTAGTAAATTTTGTAAAACTACTACAAACTGCCTCTCATGTGAACTATAATAGTAGCCATCCCTCCCAAAAACACAGGAAAGAAAAAACTGCCCATTAAAAGATATGAAAGTGTCCTTTTTTCTTATTTTATTTTTTGGGAGACATGTCTACTGTCACCTTTGACTCACTTCAGAAGAGAATTATCAATTCTTCACTTCAAATCTATTATCTTGGAATACGTATGTAATGTAATCACAAATCATCATAAAAAGTAGAAGAAGGGTAGGAAGGCACGGCAAAGAATGAGAAGCAGACAGAAAATGACAACAGTTGTGAATTCCACCATTAAACATACAAGATTTTCAATATTAACGCGGGTCATCTTTAGATCGAGTTTATATTTTGTGCCAGTCAATTCTCTTATCACTGTCAACACTATACAACTGGACTTCCCTAAGCTGTATATTCTCAAGTTTGACATTACAATATATTATTACAGTATACCTTTCACTTCCTCATAAGGAGTACCACCGTGTGTGCAGCAATGCTCCTGTTCTCCCCAAGGCTGTCAACCTTCTCATGCGTTTTTGCTTTTAAATTGACCACCGATGGATCTGCGCCAAGAAGCTCGCACAGATTAGCCCTGATAGCTTCCTTGTGAGGGCTCAATTTCGGTCTCTGCAAAATCAATGTGGCATCTAAATTTCCAAGTTCGTAACCTGCCTCATGCATCAGCCGCACCTGATAACCCATATATGAAGATATTAGTAACTGGAAGATTCTTTACTTTAACTAACACAAAGGAAGTTATTTTCCATTTTTCCTAAACCTAAAGCAGGTCCTCAAATAACACAGCAACCCACATTACAAACTTTCATTAAGAGGATGGTATAAACCACGGAGCTTAATAGAAAAGGAATGATAGTATATTTTCTCCCTAACAGGATTGTTAGTCTAACTAATATAATTTTTCCGTTCATTTCGAAAAAAACATCCTGCATTACTTTTCAATGACAAAGAAAATATTACAAGACTCATTAAATTCTAGATGGAGAGGGATCCATCTGCTTTCTAAAGGAAGTTGCCTTTGTGTATGCTCTCCAGTCATTGTTGACTTTCTCCCTCATTCATATTATTTGATGTTTCAAGAGTGGGGAAAAAATGTTAGTAAATAACCACTTCAATCTTCTTCTTATTAAACCTTTCCTTAGATCTTTGAACAGAAGTATATTAACCTTCAGAACTATTACCTCTTCTTCCATCAAACAAGTGAATAATACAATGATGATTTCGAACTATACATCTGATAATTTTTGCAACAGCCAGCATTCAGATATTAATCTTGTATCTTAATCTTCAGACAAGGCGACCCATAGAATCAGGGGCACCTTTCTCTGTCACTAAATCACAGATATCTTAGTCTTCTGCTTTCCCTACTTTATTTGGCTTTCTGGTGTAATGTGAGACCATGTCCAGCACACTCACATGAGGACTAAAGCAATTTAGAGATTGTATATAAAGACAAAGTGAGTTTCTCAGACTTTGAATAATAAAGATTTCAAATTATTTTGCAAGCTAGTTTTCAAACCAACTCCATGTGTTCTCACATGTTTGTTGTTATCACCAGTTGTCCAAACCATTTTCTCTCCAACATCCTTTTACGATTAGCCCTTAGGAGAATGAATTCAGACGAAAAAGAAAAGTCATCAAGCACCATATTTCTTCATTACATTCCCTGAAACAGGAGTATCTGAACTAGCAGACTTTGGTGAGATCATATTCAAAAGGCAAAAACGTAACTTTTTTCAATTCAAAAATAAATCTAATTCTCTTAGTCACATACTCTTTTTCCATTCAACAAAACATACCCAGTTAGAATAATGAATTCTTCCAAGTAAAATATGTTCATCTGTGCACACTTGATTTTATGACCCCACTCAGGTATTCATTCATGCTTGAATAACTAGTCCACTCTCCAAATTCACAACATTACTCACAAACATTTAAAGACGTTTAGAAATAAAATTCAGACTCAAACGAAGAAAATTGGAATTCAAAGTCATTTATATCTACACAACAGCAATAACTAGTGACACAGAGAAATATCTCTAAACCCATTGCACAAAACCCCTCATTCTTTCCAACAAGCCTCATCAGATGCAAATTTAGAGCAAGTAGACACTTCAAGCAATTGAGAAATAGAACCAATCTACCTATAAAAGAGCAGCCAGGGGCACAGAATGTACCGCATGATAAGGCTCTCGGTACTGCAGGCAGCCCCCTACCACAAATTTCTATAAGTCACAGACCACAGACCTTATAGTTGCACTTGCAACGGAGAACTTTTTCAAAAGGACTCTACTTATCATTGGTAAAAATGCTATAACCATTCCCATCTCCTCATCCCAGAAGGCAAGCAAGAACCTTTCACAAGGCCAATTGTCCTATATTATCATTTCCTAGGAATCAACTTATCAATCTCAGCAAAACACAATTACCGTTCAACATGTCATCGCCCCTTAACATAAGGAAAATGAACAATTAATCAACGTTTCTAAACAAAGAAAATAATTAACAAAAAACATGAGCGTGTAGAACTCACAGCTTCTTTCATAAAGACAGAAGAAGCAGCGCCTTTCCACTTAGGATCGGTATCCGGAAAGATTTGGCCGATATCCGGTAAACCCAAAGCCCCCAAAATCGCATCCACCACGCAGTGTAGCAAAACATCACCTAAAACCACCAAAATTATCATTATTCTATAATTACAATAATTGACCCTCAAAAGTTGAAGGTAAAAAGTACAGTTTTGACCAAAATTATCAGGTTGACAAGAAAAGAAATACCGTCGGAGTGAGCTTCGCAGCCTCTCTCGTGCGGAATATTAATCCCTCCGATGATGAGAGGGTATCCAGGCTCCAAGCGGTGAAGATCGAAGCCGTGACCAACGCGGAAAGGCAGAGCCTTGGAAGGAGTTGCCGCGGTGGATTGCGGCTCCGCTTCCACGGTGGCGGCTGCTGAGACAACCAGAGGCTTTGTCCGCTGAATCTTCAATTTGAGCTGGAACGGAGCCGTAAGGAAAGGATAATTCGCGGTACTCGTGCGAGCAGAAAGGAACTGAGTTTGCATTTGGTTCAAAATTGTGGGGGACGCCGTTGTTTTATTCGCAACCGGAGTGGCGCAACAGAATGAAGCAGTCGTCGTCGGCATAGCCATCGGTCAGAGGTCGACAGACTTATTCAGCTGCGTGTGTATGGTGGTCAATGGCTGATCCTCCACTGAGCTGAGGTGATCGACGGCGGTTGATTTGGGTTTGGTTGGTGTGTGATTGTTTTCGTTTTTCTTTTTGTCTTTGAGAGAAGTCCGAATAAAGGAATCAATTTTCTTTCAAGCTGCCGCACGTGCCCCACGGGGGATTTTCCATTTTGGTTGCTCTAGGTGACACGTGGCATCACAATACCATCAAATAAGTCAATAATTGAAAATAAATTTATAATAATTTGAGGATGTTTTTTCCAAGAGAATATCATTATTAATTGAGAATCTCAGCTATTCAACTTAAGAAATATTACTTGTGACAGCGAAAATTATACTTTAATTTCAAAAGGGATACAATAATATTATAAAAATTAATCATTTGAATTATTAAAATAATCATACAGTAATTTTTATCAAGGAGTAATTTCATTTATTAAAAACAAAATAAATAAGAATAAAAGGAAAGGGTTGTAATTTAATGTTGACACTCTCTGTTTATTTAAAATCAAATTGATCATCTAAATTTCAGTCTCTTCCTTTATACTAAAAAACCAAAATAAATAGACATTATTTACCCTTTTTTTTTATGGAAGTAGTAAAAACACATGGTACATTAACTGTATGATGGAACTGTGAGTGCCTGCAACTTTGAAGCATTAGCAGCATCAGAACTAGTATACATACATCATTAATACACAGCCAAGAAGATAAGAGACCATAATACAAAGCAAAACTGGAGATACACAATGAACAAAATCTCAAATGCCACTTCCCAGAAATGCAACTAACAAAATCTCAAAACTGCAGTCTCCCTTTCTGTGAGAATGAAGCAGCAATGAGAATGAGACCATATATCTCAGCAATGAATATGCCAACCTATACTATGTCAAAACATCAAAGTTTTACACTTTTTGAGGAGTCTTAGCTGCAAAATTAAGGTAAACTAGGCTGTCATCAGCTTACAACAACAAAAAACTGCCCGGTATTTCGATTGAAGTATTTACAAACACATGAACAAAATATCTGAGACCTATGATGAGCAGCTTTCAAAATTCTCAGAATGGAGATTCTGCAGTTGAAGTCCTGGGGTGCTTGAATCCTTGACCTGTTGTCAGATTTTCTGATGCAGGCCTTTTGGATCTCAGCTGCACAAACCGAGCAACGACAGAACACCGATGAGTGAGTCAATTGAATCTCAAACTTTCACATTTTCACAACAATGCCAATTTTTCTATAAGATGGACGGATTCTAACCTTGTCTTCGGTGCGCTTGTACATGTTCTTTATAAGTACATTTCTTGATTCTGAGGCTATCACTGGAAATTGAGTTTAAAAGCAAGTAAATTAGAATTAGGGAGGGAGAAACAAAAAGTTCTCTTACTTCTGAGATAATAAGATTACAACCTAATGACCTTTCCTACTTTAATTAGCCCCACCAACAGGGAGTCCTTCAAAGTGCCGAGGGAGAGCAATAGATTATTAAATGAATTTCAAACTAATGATCACGCGGCTGAAACTGCCATACAACACGTGCTACTAATTTTGTGGAGAAAAAATTTGGATGGATGCACTATATGTTAACAACACAACCACAAGATAAACGTATATGTTAACATCATCGAGCGACTGAAAAGCATGACGAAACTCAAGCATATGCGACAAATAAGCATTTTCATCCTATATTACCTTGGTTAGGTGGTGGAAGGCACCTATCATGAGTAGGACAGTATGTGACAGGCACCATTCTCTACATAAGGGAAAATTAGTTGTTCAGCTTTTAGGAGAACCCAAACGAAAAAGAAAAAGAAAAAAAGAGATCCATAGTTCATGCACCAAACGACAAATATCAAATGATAAAAACAAGTGAACTTGCATGCACAACATAACACGTGTGATACTGCGATATGGAGCAACAAATCACACAAAGCAACAACCACATGAAGAAACCAAACGGATTTTTGTAAGTATATAGAAACAGAAGTCAACAAAACAGAAAATAATAAAAGCAGTTGTCAAGAGTAATGGAAACATGGCCTATGGACACATAATTTAGACATATATGCTTATGGAGAGTTAATCCCTTCTAGTTAGGAAGCTGCAATTGAAATGAAGGCACAAATTAGGCAGAAGACTTTAACTACCCTGATTAAATAATTTCTTCCAAAGCTCTTGCAATTAATAGGTTTTAGCAATAGTTCTTAATCATCAACATTATCTGAGTTCATTTTTCTTGTTTCAAATTTCACAACTGCCATGTTTGAAGACTGTTCAGAAAGCAGACTTGTCGAAACTTCCAATTACAGAGTTGACCCGCTTACGATAAATGTTTTCAACATAATGACTAAATGAATGGATCATAATGTCAAACTTCAATAAACATCCTTTGTTTCTTCCAATTCAAATAGAGTGCTTCCATGCATTCTGGCTCATGACAGAAATCTCATACTTATGAGATCACTTCGCAACTACCTATTGTAAAGTAAAAAAACACAAACACAAATTTAAGAAAGCATGAGAATTGGAACTTGAACATACTTGGCAGACACCATCATGTCTGATAGCTTATCTTATTAGGTAGCTGATTACAAGCTTTAGTTTACTGTCTTCTATTCCACTTTTAATCTTGAATATACCTCAAAATGTCAAATTTTCCATATCTTTTCAATCAAATATCACTCTGTCGGTTGAGATATTAAAAACTAAACAGAATTCTTGGAGGTAAAAGGATATTGCTGCCAGTAAGTGTGCATATTGTTCTATCAAGTGGTAACCAAAGTGTGTACTAACTTTCCAATTACAGTCACTACATGTTCCCATCGTGTTGCTTTCTAGTGCGACAACTTACTTTGTGAAATGGACCAAAGAATGGCATTTACCCGTAGGCAAGAGCGAAAATTGGCAGGCTACATTCCCGGAAATCTCCTTAGTAAATAATTTTCAGAAACACTCTGTGATATGCCAAATTTATACAAAATATAAGCCACATTGAATGACCTATAAGAAGATACAGATAGATGAATCCGTCTATAGATTCAAGTTTGACGCTATGATAAGAAGCTCAACATGCATTTGTCCCAGTAAGCAGTTCAGCTGCCATGACTGATGCATTAAACCATTGACATTTCCAATGGAAATTCAGTCACATTGCAATGTCATACATCTGAATTCATGTAGATAATGATATCAGTAAATGTCACATACTTAACACCACCAATTTACTTATCAAATGCTCATTCCCAACCTAGTGGCTAACAACTCAGCTATTATTTTGAGATCAGGAAGGGATGAACCACTCTAATTCTAGATTTCCATGGATGAACCATATAATTGGGTATTAGTTACAAGACTGGAATTAATACAATTCTAAAGAACCAAACCGATCAAATAATAACCATCAATTATCTTACATGCCATTCAAAAGAAATTAAAAACCGAAGCCAGTAGATTGTTGTATCTTATAGTCGAATCCCTCAAATTCCATTCAAATTTTATACCAGTGCAGCACGGACTCCCAACAAGAAACACAGAAAAATAATGCGAACCCAGCTAAGTTTACCCATCCACTGAAACTATACTGCATTGGTTTTTCAGAAAAACAAACTGAATCAACAACACATCTCTAATTAACAAAATTCAAAATGCTTTGTCTGAAGAAACGGTGCCGTAATCAAAGATAAAGATTGAATTTTTGCTACCGCAAAACATGATCTTGCTTACCGAAGGGCTTGAAGGATCAGATGGTCGGACTTGGCTGAAGTTCATAGGGTCGAAAGAAGGCCAGTTCCCAAACATTGGTTCCATCCGATCCCGGAAAAAAAATCCAAGCTTTGCCGCAAGAATCTAAATGAAGAAACCAAAATTCTCTAAATCCTCTGAATTTGCTGTTAGCATAGCTAAATATACTCGAAGCCACGAGGCACTACACCAAGAAGAGGTAGCAGTGACAGGTGTAGTGTGAAGAAGCTGGGTAAAAAGTGGTGATGTGGTTGTGAGCAAAGCACCGCACTGTGTTAATAAGAAGACTGACCCATTTTTGCTCACATCCCACCAACAGAAGAAATAGGAAAAGATAGTACAAAAGTGCTTGCACTGTTATGCCATTCCCATTATCTGAATTTCGGTTTTGCATTCATTAAAGGGGATTAGGGGGTTGGTTTGGAAGTATTCGTTGAATTCAGCCTCTGCTCTGCAACTCTTTTTAATTCCCCCTTTTCTCCCCCCTTATTTCGCATTCGCCTGCTGTTTTGTTCTCTTCTGTCCGATCCAGCTAAAATGGAGTGTATCAAACCAGAATGTAAATCGAAGTTACCCATTTACCAATGTTGGACTAAAGATTGTTGGGAAAATGTTAAATGTACCAAGCCAGGTGATTGTCCAAGTGAAAAATAAAATTTTCATCTCATGAGTTTAACACCGGATTTGCAAAGGGATCTCTTCTTTTTCCCATTATCCTGAATGCTTTTGTTTTTGTTTGTTTTTTCTTTTTTAATTGGAATATAGGCGATGTGACCAACAACATGAGAATTATTATTTAGGAGGAGGTGTAAAGACTACATATGTTGCATGTTATATCTGATTGTTCTTTATTCTAGGATATTTTGTATTATGATATAAGTTTTCTTCAAAGAAAGTTTTTATGGAAAAAAAAAAAGAAAAAATTATATTGAATGAAGAATTTTTTTAAAAATAATATGAAAGGAATTTTGGAGAGAGACCAAGGAAAGATCTATTGATCGATACCTATTCATAGACTATGATCCAAACAGGATATAGATTATCCTTTTCTTTATTTTTTTCAAAAGAAAAAGAAAAAAATAAAAGTGGACTAACCCTAAACCTAGTAAGGATGTATTATAGGAAGGTAACTATGCCAAGTACGGGTTAGCATTCGTCGTAGGAAATACCATTGGGTGATAGTGGTCTAGGGAGTGCAATTACTAAAGCACGAAAAAATGAAGAGTAATGATTTTAGTAAGAGCAACCAGACACACAACCTCATAAAGGAAATGAGATAAAGAAAAAGGTTTCTATTTATAAGCGTTGGAATCCCTCAACATTTTCTTATTATGCTTAAAAATCTTTTTTAAAACAATGTAAAATCAGGCATCCCATTGCCTTGGTGGTCCTCCTCTGATGTCTTCAAGCCACAATAGACAAAACAGTCAATAACAGTTTACTTTCGCCTATAAATAGATAGCAGGTTCCAAGTCCAAGCAAAGGTCATAATTTGCAGGAACATTCTATACTCTTAATAAGAGGTGGGAGAGTGAAAAATTTGTCAGGTTGCAACCAGACGAACAATTTCATGAAGGAAAGGGGATAAAGAAAGAAGTTTTTATTTATAAGCGTTTGAGGCCCTCAACATTTTCTTATTATGCTTAAAAGTCTTTCTTAAACTGTGTAAAATCAGGCCTCTCATTGCCTTGATGGTCCTCCTCTGATGTCTTCAAGCCACCATAATAGAATAGATAGGCAAAACTGTCAATAGTAATCTACTTTTGCCTATAAATAGATAACGAGTTACTTTCAAGTCCAGGCAAAGGTCATAATTTGCAGGAACATTTTATAGTCTTAATAAGAGGGGGGAGATTGAAATATTTGCCAGGTATAAAATCTCATTGTATTCAAGGAGTGAAAGATTTGTTGGGAATTTTGGATCAAAGAAGAGATCAAAAAACCAACCTATTATAATGATGTGCATTTAAGTCCACCATAAAGCGAAACGAAATAGCGTTTAAGTTCAATATAGAATTCGCCGCAGTAGCAAAGTTCATCTTTCGGAATGGGGGATCCTCGTTATTTGAATTGATGTGAATGTGCTAAGCTCAAATCGAGACCAAGATTTGTATAAATTTAGAAGAAAGAAGAAGAATCGAGAAAATGCTTTAATATATCGGGAAAATGAATTATATTTATCTAAAAATAAATGTATAGTCATTGAGGATTTATATATACTATCATACTTAAGATGTAAGCTAACTTAGCTAAAGACTACTTACTAAGAGGCTGTTTGGTTGAACTCACGGAAGTGGAATCGGAATTGGCTTGGTTTAACTTGGTGGGTATGAGTTTTGAGAATTGGAATGAATATGATAAAAGTTGTTTGGTTTGTAAGGTGATTTGATATTATTAGGGTTTTAAATCTTGTAAAATTACCAGTTTATCCTTAATTTATTAAGTTGCCCTATTTTGTAATGCTTCACCATCGTCCCGCCGTTATTCTTTCACCATGGGAGGAGAAAGATGAGAGATTGCACTATCGCTTCAACTCGTTGCATCACCAGCCCAATTCACCATTTCCGGTCCTTCTCACTGTCATTTTGCTTCGTAACTACCACTACCACCAAGATCCTCCACATTTAGCCTCAAAACCTTGCATTTATCTCTTTTCCCTACGAGTTCTTCTCTCTCCCCGACCTCAACCTTTCTCGATCGCACACCCTCGCTGTCGGAGATTCACGCCGTTGTCGTCACAACCGAAGATGCCGTTGTTAGGAGTCACCAGATCTAACAGAGCGGTAGTGGTGGAGAGGAGCTGAAGGTTGGAGGGTGAAGAAGAAAAAAAGAAACGGTCAGTAATGGGTTTCAAACCTGGGAGAGGGGTTGGGTTTCGTGAAACCCATAGAATAGGGGTTTGAAACCCATACCCTCCTTCAAACAAACTGAGGATAATTGTTGAAGGATAAAATAATTCACGGCAGCAGGATAGCAAAAAGAAGATTGATGACTGTAGTTCATAGCTCAGTACATTTTCACAGCTCAGTTGAATCAGTTAGTTCTTCTAATGAAGTAGTTGCCAGCTCAGATGATGAAGTGGCACAATATGATCCAAGAAGACAGTGGATATAATGCACGTGATAAGGGAGGTTAATGATCAACGCTCCATATGAAGTTTGTTAGTGCAAGTTGGTTACTCCATCCTTTTTTATTTAGCAGTCGTTTTAGAATTATATTATTATCTTTTTTCACTTGTCTTGTTTTCCTACTTTACCCTTGTCAGTTTCTTTTTTTCAATACACTCTACATTAAATATAAATATTGATTAGAGTTAGTTTTATATTAGAGGTCTATGAGTAAATAAGGTAAATGAGGAAGTTAAGGTAAAAATATTAAGTATTAATTAACCTCCTTGATAACAGTGTAATTGCTAGAACGACTGCTAAATAAAAAGTGATGGAGTATCTTATTTCTGACATGCGGTTGCTTCTAGCTTAATCTAATAGCTTCTAGAGTAATTTAAAGATGGAGAAGTAGTTAGCGAGCTAAGCTGTGTATAAATACCATGTAAACAACATTCAATTGATTTGATTAATTCAATACATTCACAGAAATTTTCCATTTTTTTTTTTTCTCTGCAATCAATCTTCATAAACTGAAACCCTAAACCTTAGATTGGCTTTCTTTGATTTTGACATAGTATCAGAGCATTAACATTGTGAATTTTGAGCTATTGAAATTCATGATTACCATCGACTTGATGGGAGGATCCAAATAAAGAAGCGGAAGTCGACATGGAGGAGGTATTGATCATTGATCAGAGACTCTCAACTGAAGAAATGGAGGAGCAGCTGCAGCTCCAAGGATCTGACTACCCAGGAATGCAGATTGCTTCTCAATTGATGATCGATTGCAGTTATATGATCTGGAGAACCGCCATGTTGACCATGATTTGACAATGGTTTGACCATGGTTTGTCTCTTACTAGATTTTTTAAGATTTTTAATGAAGCAACATTCTTAGCATATTAAAAGGATTACTTTTTTCCTCAAAATATGGATATTCAAGAGAGAGTCTTATGAATGATTTTGGTTAGTTAATGTTCATAATCATATTCTAATTAATTTATAAATTATTTTGTAGAGATTTTGATTGATTAGATCGTTAAATCATTTAACTTTTATATATTATATAAAGAATAATATGACAATTTTTACTCTCCATTGTCTTATTTTTCCCTTTGTTAGTAGTTACATATTCATTATTTTACAAGGAACAAAAATAATACAAGAATAATCCCATTTAGTGATAATTTTAATTATAACTGTTTGGTAGTCGACAAATTTAGTTCTAAATTTTTCTATTCACAATACATTTAGTCTTAGTAATTTTTTTTAGATACTTAATGGTTAAATTGCAATTATATCAATTCCTGAACCATGTGAATGCCACGTGGATTAGTTAGATTCATGTGATAAATTTAATGGCACATAAACTAACATTTTATCGTGGGTTCTAAATGCATTTTTTACCTAAAAATAATTACTAGGACTAAATGTGTTGTGAATAATAAAATTTAGAACTGAATTTATCGACCATCAAACATTTAGAACTAAATTTGCTACTAAACCATATTTTAGGGGCTATTCTTGCATTTGTTTTCCCCCCTTTTTGTAACACATGTTCACTTGTTTGCCAAGAGTAAAGGATTTTTTTTGGTCACATTTATAAATAGGCCAAATTGGTGTTTTGGTCCCTTATAAATAGGGGTGTTGTCGTTTTGGTCCCTCATAAAACCACGATTGTCGTTTTAGTCCCTTATCTATTTTTTATTAGCGTTTTACATCCTTTTGGATGGAAAAATGGGTCTGCTAACTGATTGACCATTTTGACCGTCAAAAAATCTCCTTCTTCTTCTTCTTCTTCCATTTCTTTTTCTTTTTATTTTCTCCTACCAACCCCCCCCTCTCTCCCCCCTGCCGGACAGCCTCCTCGCTGCACATCACCGGCCGTTCAGCCCTCCTGCGTCGTCCAAGTCGTGCAAACCCCTGGAAAGCTTCCTCTCTTCACAAGGAACAAAACCTAAGCCTTGTTTCTATTTTTCCCTCACGGTTTCTCTCTCCTTAAACCCTCTCTCCCGTCATTTTTCTGTCACCGATTTTGGTCACTTCTTCCCGTTCAAAAATCTTTTCTTCTTCTTCTTCAAAAATCTCTCATTCTTCTTCAAAAATAACTTATTCTTCTTAAAAAATCACCACATCATAAAGTATGAACTGTATGTAATGGATTTACGGAACCTTATTTTCACGATTTTGAAGACGGGTAATGTATTAATGATGTTATGTTCGTGTTTTCTTATTCAAATAATGCTATGTTACTCCAAAATATGATATATAAATGGTTTTCGTGAGGTATTAGCACTTTCATGTAAAATGGGTTGCTTCTGATCAGAGAATAATAGACATCAGATCAACATACATTCTGATCATACAGTAGGCGTATCTGGACGTGGTTCTAGTTATTTTGGACGTAGCCAGACGTGGTAGACTATGTTCTGTGAAAAAATTAGCTAAAATTTACATGTTTGGATGTCTACAGCCTATATACGTCTACATACATTCATGTGAATTTAAACTTATTTTTTCCCCAAAGACAGTCTACCACGTCTCAAAATAACTAGCACTACGTCAAAAATAACTAGAACTACGTATATATCCAAACATGTAAATTTTAGCTGATTTTTTCACAGAACATAGTCTACCACGTTTGGCTACATCCAAAATAACTAGAACCACGTCCAGATACGTCTACATACATTCATGTGAATTTAAACTTATTTTTTCCCCAAAGACAGTCTACCACGTCTCAAAACAACTAGCACTACGTCAAAAACAACTAGAACTACGTATACATCCAAACATGTAAATTTTAGCTGATTTTTTCACAGAACATAGTCTACCACGTCTGGCTACGTCCAAAATAACAAGAACCACGTCCAGATACGTCTACTGTATGATCAGAATGTATGTTGATATCTGATATCTATAGTCTGTTGATCTGATGTCTATTATTCTCTGATCTGATGTCTATTATTTTCTGATCAGAAGCAACCCATTTCACATGAAAGTGCTAATACCTCACGAAAACCATTTATATATCATATTTTGGAGTAACATAACATTATTTGAATAAGAAAATACGAATATAACATCATTAATACATTACCCGTCTTCAAAATCGTGAAAATAAGGTTCCGTAAATCCATTACATACAGTTCATACTTTATGATGTGGTGATTTTTTAAGAAGAATAAGTTATTTTGGAAGAAGAATGAGAGATTTTTGAAGAAGAAGAAAAGATTTTTGAACGGGAAGAAGTGATTTTTTAAGAAGAAGTGGCCAAAATCGGTGACAGAAAAATGGCAGGAGAGAGGGTTTAAGGAGAGAGAAACCGTGAGGGAAAAATAGAAACAAGGGTTAGGTTTTGTTCCTTGTGAAGGGAGGAAGCTTTCTAGGGGTTTGCACGACTTAGACGACGCATGAGGGCTGAACGGTCGGTGATGTGCGGCGAGGAGGCTGTCCGGGAGGGGGGAGAGAGGGGGGGTTGGTAGGAGAAAAGAAAAAGAAAAAGAAATGGAAGAAGAAGAAGAAGGAGATTTTTTGACGGTCAAAATGGTCAATCTGTTAGCAGACCCATTTTTCCATCCAAAAGGATGTAAAACGCTAATAAAAAATAGATAAGGGACTAAAACGACAATCGTGATTTTATGAGGGACCAAAACGACAACACCCCTATTTATAAGGGACCAAAATACCAATTTGGCCTTATAAATATTGTGGTCCTAAAGTATCACTTCGCAAAACAAAAGGACCGATTGTGTTATTAGTCTAAAGTTTGAGGACCGAAACTACATTTTCCGGAAATTCTCGACTTCGGTTGGCCAAGTCTCTTGAGCTACCGACACTCTTAAACCCTCCTCTTCCACTAACCTCTCTTCACCTCCCTCCACAGCCATAAGCAGAGCCACTTTTGCAGTGGAGGAAACTGCACCGAGAGCCAACAAAGAGTGGGACGGAAGAGCAGAAGGAAGCCATGTCAACAGCGGAGGCTCCGGTTAATTATGTCGGCATCGCCAGAAAGTCCGCGGCTTTCCGCCTCATGAAACAAATGGTATCAATTTTTCCCGTCTCCTGACAAACGCACCACTGAAATTGAATTTATTTGAGCTAATCACGTACATATTTCTGTGACCTATGTACTTATAGGCAATGAAAAATTAGATTTTTGAGCTTTTGAATCATGTACGTTTTGAGGGTTTCAAGTAATCTTGATCATCAGTTGTGTGTTTTTTTTTTTACCGCTTTGGTGGGGCTTTCGTGTTTCCAAAACAATTTTGAGATTAGCGGACTGTAAGAGGAATGGGCCAGGGTAAATGAGATTATCTATTGCTTGATTTACTCTGTTGTAATGTATCTGGAGTAAATTGAGATATAGTTTTCTTGTTTATTTTTATTTTTAAAAGTTTTACGGCAAAGTTCAATTGTATAACGTTAATTTGGAATAGGGATGGGAAGAAGGAGAAGGACTCGGCAAAGAAAAGCAAGGAATCAAAGGATACATTAGAGTTAAGAACAAGCAGGACACTGCAGGTTCACCATTTTCTCGCCTCTGATTTTCTTACCGTGATCTTTCTCTATTGTTCTTTAAGGGATATGGGAAGTGGTCTGCTTTGATGTTGAAGGAAACATACCATGTAGGATTTCCGAACTGCATGAAGCTGAAAAAATGCATTGGGCTTGTCCTTTTTTATATTTTGATGACTTCCTGTAGTGGACTGTTTCATGAATCATTGTTCTTTGTATTGTCATAGGCATTGGAACAGAGAAGCCAAATAACTGGGCATTTGATACAACTCAGTTTGATAGTATCCTCAAAAAGTTGCAAGTGGTAATTCTTCAAAATCTTCCCCTAGTTTCTTGTTATTTTAATTTGATTGATATTTATTTTGTTTGATAAATGTGTTTTTTTTTTCTCAATATGGCAGCAAGTAGCTGATGCCAACAAAGATGAAGGTACAGTAGTTGCACAATTTCTTATTTGCCTTCAAAATTTTATGTTACCATTTAGCTCAGGGTTTCTAGTGCACATAACAGACGAAGGAGATGATAAGGCGCATTCAGATACTGTTTCTAAAATTTCGGGTGATAGTCTAGATAAAGTTGTGAAGGTTACAAGGCCTCAAGGAAGGTAGAACATCTCTATATGCAATTCTGATTTCTTTATGTTCTGTTTTAGCAATGCAGCTCATAAATAGTTTCTTTCATTTGTAAAAATGTTAGATACCAGAAAAGGGAGAGGGGGAAACGTGTTAATGCATATTCTTCTCAGGATCTTGAAGGAATTCTTGTAAGTACTAGTCTCTGACTCCTTGGGGGTTCTGTATGCATTTGTTTTATGATTTGATTAGTTCTGGGGCATCTCAGGCCTGCATTGTTAAGTTGAGTTTGCTAAATATGTAGGTCAAAAGGACAGTAGCTCCAGAAATTAATACTGGGGCGGATGTAGCTCAACCAGGGGAGAATCTGGACATCGAGATATCTGATATAGAAGGTAATACTTTATCTGTATGATAGAGAACTGTAGCTATCAAGTTTACCAATTCATTGAAATTTCAGATAACATTTTGTGGAACCCTGTATTTGGTCCAACCAGTGAAGGAGTATATTGTGTGTTTTGAGTATATGTTAGCTTCTCCTGGCGTTGTTTAACAAACATTAAGTATGCGTAAGAATTAGACTGTATGACTTTCTCAGCTTTTTGTGTTTATAGCCTATTTTCATGGCTATAACACAAAGTTCAGTTAATTAGGTTTTCATATATTTAGATTCTTGTTTCATGTTTATTTACATTTTCTCTGGTAGGAGGCTGTGACCTTTCAGTATATGGCTTCTTGAGTTTGCACCTTTTACTCTATCTTTGATGGCCTTGAAATGTGTGCAAGATGAGCTGGTAGAGGTTATTTTATGTTGCTTGACTGCATAGATGTCTGGCATCACAATTGGTTTTTTTCCTGAGAAATGATCTCATTCAATGTGTCAAGACAAACTTAATCAGAATACAGAAAATAGTTGTATAATATTGTTTCTAGAAATTCCATGGACCCAGTCTGTTTTGCTAAAAACTTTTTTATCTTAGCTCCTGGGAACGGATCTTACTCTTCATACTTACTTTTCCCGTGAGCCTATATTGTTTGCTTGTGGATCATATTCCTGCATCTTTGAATTACCTTTGGCTGATAAGTGATCTCTTGGCTACTATTAAATTTTGATGGTCTCTGGCAGCCTAATTGTCCCATTTTGGTGTATTGGTTTCAACTCTAAGTTAAAGAATATTATCTGTGCAGGAAAAGCTGAACTTAATTATCAAGTTGTTTCACCTGAATGGTGGGGTTTTAAAAGAGGATTTGTTTCGGGTGGGTTTCTTGGTGCTGAAGCTCGGAGAAAGAAGTTATTGAAAAATAACCAAGACGGGAAACAAAGAATTGCATTCCATGAAGAGGATCAAGAGAATCTTTATAACCTTGTCCAAGTATGTATTGATTTTGTTTATCAATTTTTAGTTACTCTTTCCCCTTTTTCCCTCAGCTGGGAAGGGGGTACTAAAAGGGGAGGGGGAGGGAAAGGGGGTGGTTATTAAACAAAAGTTCACCTTTACGGTAAGATTTGAGGGATATTAAACATAGCATATTCACCTTGCAAGTCTTCACTTACCACTACCGAATGAGTTAATTTTTCCTTTAAAGCCTACACCTTACACCTTTTCTCCACATCTAATGTACGCAAGAAACATCAAAGAATAGAAAAGGAAGCAGTCACTCTTGTTGAAATGAAGAAGCTAAACTTGAGTTTTCACTGCAGAACAAAGCCACTTCTGGGAAACAAGGGCTTGGGATCAAAGACCGAACCAAGAAAATAGCTGGTTGTTACTTCCAGGGGAAAAAAACTTCTTTTGATGACAGCGATGAAGAGAATTCCACTGATTCACGTTCTTCTGCTAAAAGGAAACACGATGAATTAACAGAGGTGGAACAAGACGATGATTCAAAAATCAAACTGAAAAAGTTATGCAGACAGCTTCTTCAACAGGTCTATGTCTTCTACCAATGCAGACTCATTTAGATATTCTTTCAATTTCTTAATTTGAATCTTTCTTTCAGGCTCCTGGAGAGTCATTAAAGCTGACGCAGCTAAAAGTTCTTGTTGATGAACAATCATCCAGTGCTTTCTCTAAGTTCTCTTCTAAAAAGGAGGCACTTGATTTTTTAAAGCGCAAGGTATGACTACAAATTCTAATAAAGTGGAGAATAGCATCTTGTGACGCGTATATATCTTTTTCTTGTGTGTTTTTGGTGGCATTTGTATGCCCTGATTGCTGTTGTGGTTGATATTTTATTGTACAGCTTCAGGGGAGCGACAAGTTCTTCGTAGAAGGAAAAATAGTCTCTTTATGTTCCAGGAAACATAAATAGATAGTCTTGGACCAAACTCTTTGAAGAAGGGAAAAGAGTATCTTTATCTTCTGGGAAAACTTGAATAGGTAGTTTTGCACCGAATTCAGATGCGTGTAACGATGTGTACATTGCTGCTGAGGAAGTAGGATTGTAGAACCCCAATTCATGTCTTAGTCGACCTTTCTGCCCTTTTGATTTTCAGTCCCCTATTCTTTTTCTTTGCAACTGTTGAGTCTATATACAGTAATATCAAATTATTTATAGCATATTAGGGCTACCGGGAAACAACAGCAATTTTCAGACCGAGATGAAGGTGTGTCCATTGGTTAGGGAAAGTGAACTGCAAGATTACCCCTGCTTTCAAATCATTTTGTAGCTTCATAAACTTAAAGAAAATATGTATTACATTATGTCTACATATGATTTCAGTTTTTGCTTAAGAGTTTGATGAATTTTTTGTCTGAAACCGACACGTGATCGGATGGATCTGAATATCTGGGACATCTTTCTGTATGCCCATCTGGAAGGACGTCCTAGAACCAATGGACATTGGAAATGGAATTTTGTAACGTTTTTACTCATTCATTTACAGCAATATGCAATGAGAATTGCTTAGCTACCGGATGAGTTCAGAACTGGGGGGACAAGTTTAACGGTTGCTCTTCAAAATGGGGTTGATAGGCAAACTGTAACTACTAGAGGTAATCGGCTTGCACGATTTTGGTTGCTAAGTACTTCCTCAAGAAATCATACCCGTGAAAATAAAGAGCTTCAATTTCTGCTCTGTGCCCATTCTCAACCATAGTAGCCAACTCTTGTTTGTAGTTATCCTAAACACAGAAATGCAAACAAAGCATTAACAATATCAACATAATGTCAATCTTCATAGTTGATCACTCTGTGTTCTTGGGGAAACTTACCTGCAATGCATCAGAGGATGTCAAGCTTTTGGCAATTTGCACATCTTTTGGCTTCAGTGGGACTAAAGATTCTTCAGGCACTAGTTGAGTAATGTCATTCCTTCTCAAGCCAAGCCACTTCACATTGCAAGCTGATATATAACAGGTTTTTTGCAATGGCATCAATGAAATGAATTCCAATCAATAGCGACAGTCCCTATGGTGCAAATCAACTAGTTTACAGAAAGTGCACCATATCTGTAAGCCTCCAGCCCCATTCCTATGCTTCCATACTTGAAAGTGCAGAGTATTGCTAATCCAGCTGGGTTCCTAACAATGTGGACAGAAAGCTAGTCATCTCGAAATAAGGAAACTTAAGGACAGAAATGGTAGTTGATGGAGATGTGTATTTGTACCAGTCAACGAGGCCTAAAATTGGCATTGCAGGGAAAGCTCGACTCATGCGATGTAGGAAAAACCTGCTAGGCATTTGGAAAGGTTTAGTGGAAGAATAATCTACAGTATACTTTTCAGGGAGGTTGTGGAACTGTAGTTACCTTGTGGCAATGTCCGGGTATCCTTTGGCCGTGATCAAAATGCTGGGAATTTGATTGAAAACGCAATCTTCAGCTAGCCTCTGGAATATGGCATGCTAAAGAAAATTGCAGCTGTCCCATTAGTAGGATCCAAGATAAAATGGCTACTGCAAGTTATCTGGGGACACACACACGCACACACACACATATATATATATATATATAGACAAGAAAGTACCTTCTCCACCACAATGATATATCGAGCATCTGTCTTCATGGTCAATTTCTCCAACAAATTTAGGTCCCCGGAAATTGCATAACCAGAAGATCCACATGAAGAGCAGTCTACAACCTCTTTGTTTGGTTCCTATTTGGTATGTAAAGAGACGTGATTCGCAACAAGCATATGAAACCGTACCGACAACTCATGATGGAGGTTCAACTAAAGTGATCCAACATCTTTCTTCTAAGCAAATCAAACATCTAGCCTTATCAAAGATTAAAATAACACAGCTCATGCCACACATTTGTATTTTGCATTTTCTGAAGTTTAATGGCTGCAAGTTTAAGGATACATGCCTGCAGCAGTAAGCGGCCAACAACTGCTCCTCTGCTGGATGCCATGATGCCCAGGCTGTAGCGGCTGCATCGAAGCAGTCCCACTAAATCTAATCGTCAAAAGAGAAGTTACATAAATTAGCACAACAAGATCCAAAACTATTCACACAACAGATGAAGTAACCAAAAACAGCCTAGATATGAGTTGACAGGGATTTAAAAGAATAGAACTCCAGAAATTAATGTATACCTTGGATTGTTCTGTTGACAAGCAATTGAGAAGGGAAATAATGAGGTGAATCACAAAGCAACTTATAGAACAATTCCCTCTGAGTCACTCTTTTTCCTTCTTGCAGTATCTGATAACAAATCTCCATCACCTTCCACACTACATTCCGAAATCATCAAGAGTTCTTATCCATTATAATTTAATCATGGTGGATTACCAAAAATTTTCCCTAGAGCATAAATTCAACTGAAAATGTCTGCATTTATTCATATCTATTTCACCTCTGATAAATGATTTGGCAGTATTTTCTCTCATTAAAGATCTCTTGCAAAGCGATTGAGAGAGAAATATTCGCGAAACATCAGTTAATAATCCATGGCAAACTCTGCGATTACTTGAATTTCTGTTAACCTGCAAGTTCCCCCAAAATCAATATCAATAATAAACTGCGGACAAATGCTACACCTTTATCTGCTAAAGTTTCAATTACCCTCACAAAATAAACTAATCATGCAGAATTTTACTCGGAAATCGTAGTATAACACTTCAAATTTAAAAAATTCAGATATCGGACCAGAGGAAGATCAGAGATTGCAGGCGTCTCTGAAGTGAGAATTTTTAAGAAATTGAGGACGGCCACTTCAATTCTAGCTCGAACCTGAACACCGAAAAAATCACCATAAATAGCAGAATAAACTATAAATCCTTTACTTAAACACTTGAAATACATGGATCGTCCTCCATGGATTACCTCTCCGGGAGGAAGAATATCAGCATAGCAGAGGACTTGATCGGAGAAGAAAATTGAGGATTCGCAGAGCTCTCCCATGATGATAGCTTTTCAAAAAATTGCGATTTCGCGCGGGATTTGTTTTTTATTTTAATTAAGCCGTATTGGGCCAAAGTTATAGGCTTAAAGTTACGCTCGTTATTGGGTTTCTCAAGTCAACATCATAGTTCGGGTTATAATTGGGCTTTATTTAAAAGATTCAATGGAAGGCTTCTCCAGTAGCTGAATTGCTATTTGTATAACAAAATTACTATTTGTATAACAAAAAATGTTCAAATTAACCCTGATATGAAAAAAAGACCAATTTTTTATTAAATTTGGGTAAAAAACGCTGCGTATTGCAAAATTAAAGGACAAAAAACGTAAAATCAGTATAAAAATAAACTCAAAAAATGCTAAATATCACGTTAGTATGGGATGTAAACGTTGAAATGCAGCGTTTAAAGTATACACAAACGCTAAAACGCAGTGACGTATGAGTAAAATAACGCTAAAACGTAGCGTTGGAATGAGACCGAAACGCTAAAGTGTAGCGAAAAAGCATGTCTCGCTTGTTAAAATGTAGCGTTAGCAACGTTATCGGTTAAAAAAAATGAAACGAACGAAAAACGCCGCACAATCCATATTTTGGGCAGATTAAACGCTAGAACTTCAGACAAAAGCGGAAAACAGTAAATCCTTTTTTCAAATTCGGTAGAAATCAGCGAAATGGACGCAGGAGGTAGTGAATCTTCGAGAGGTCATGGCGCGGGCAAAGGTCCAATGTATATTCAGGTAAAAATTCCTTCAACATTTTAATATTTTGTCAAATTCATTTCGCACATTTGTCAAATTCATTTCTTAGAACAACTAGCACCACGTCCAGAACAACATGCACCACGTCTCAGAACAACTTGAACCACGTCCAGAACAACTAGCAAAACGTCCAAAACAACTAGCACAACGTCCAAAACAACATGCACCACGTTTCATAACAACTTGAACCACGTCCAGAACAACTAGCACCACGACCAGAAACGTCTACATCCATGATATCAATTGGTGCACAACGTAAAAATAAAAGCAAAATTAGTACACAACTTCAAATAAAAGTCAAATTACATTAATGGTTAATGTAATATCAATAATAAAAATGTCACATAAAACTGAAATTCTTATGTATCACACCCATAACCGATACCTAAACTTTCTCAAATTATGAGCCTATTGTCCTACAGTATTAGGATTACGTTGATATTGCCAAACGAGGTGCAACGATTGTATAAGGCTGAATTGGACCACATCTACATGTACATAATGATTCCCATCAACGTGAGCTATCGATATCTGCATTTCAAGTATTGTGTCGCCTCATGTCGCATCCAAAGGTAAGACATTGCACTAGCAAGGACATGATATATGTATGTCTATCATATGTGAAATGTACGTGTGAAGTTGTACTCTACATTGTCATTTTCATGGCCAACCTGAAAATGACTTTTCTTATTTTTACTAGTTTTTCATCATGTTCATTTTTCAATTTGTGGTTGTTTGTTTGTTGATGCCAATTCATTACATTTTATACCGTATTCTATTATTGATCCAATGATTATCAAGTTAGAAAATTTTTATATTGAGGAAAAAAATAAAAATAAAGAACGTTTATATAAATAATTAAACCACTCACAATATTAGATTCAAAATGATATAAACGCAATTAAATTATTATTTCACAACTTGTAAAAAACACTACAAATTTCACATACAGCATGTCAAAAACGCTACGTTTTTCATATTCAGCATGCCAAAAACGCTGTATTTTTCATATTCAGCATGTCAAAAACGCTACATTTTCCATATTCAGCATGTCAAAAACGCTACAAATTTCACATTCAGCATGTCAAAAACGCTACATTTTTCATATTCAGCATGTAAAAAACGCTACAAATTTCACATCCAGCATGTCAAAAACGCTACACTTTCATATTCAGCATGTCAAAAAAATTATAAATTAACCAGCGAGCCATGGATAAAAGTCATGTTTTGGCGTTTTTGGCTATACCCAACGCTAATTCATTGTGTTTTTTACCCTTTTTGTTTATGAAATTTTGAAGTCTT
The DNA here is from genome assembly GCA_030378225.1 of Knoxia roxburghii. Classification (NCBI taxonomy): domain Eukaryota; kingdom Viridiplantae; phylum Streptophyta; class Magnoliopsida; order Gentianales; family Rubiaceae; genus Knoxia; species Knoxia roxburghii. The sequence goes on from CM059423.1 coordinate 6,302,789, forward strand.
TTAGTTTAAAGGACATAGATGTAATTTTACCCTACTTTTTGTTAGATAAATAGTAAATTTGTTAGACAAATAGTAAGTCCCCTCGAGTAGTGGAGTTTCAAAAGCCTAACCCAACTTACATCTTTTCAATAAATAATTATTTATTTCGAAATTAATATTAAATTTATTTTTATTATAATTCTTCTTCCCAAAAATATATCTCTTCTGTCCTACTAAATAAAATTATTTTAAAATTAAAAAGTAAAAAACTCCATTAAAAAATATAAAAATATTTTATAAAACATATCTCAAAATTTTTAAAATATCTTACTAAAAAAATCAAAAGTCTTTGGGAAGAACGGAATTAGGAAACAATCACAGAGTTTAATAAAATAAATATAATAATATAGCCGTAAAGAAGGACCACCGTACTCTAAGAAAATGACATCCACGTTTAATCCCATTATATTATATCCTCCATTTTTTTATTGTTATTATTAATTTTACTTAGTTGAAAAGTGCACAAAAGATCTGTTATTCCAACAAAAAGAAGAAAAGCGAAAAAAAGAAACAATGATGGCAATAATAAGTGCAGGAGACCAAAATATCATCAACTCCAAATGTTCATTTCATCTCATCTCCCATCCAGTGATTTGAGAGGTGCTCTTTTTTGAGTGCGAAGAATTATTACTTTATCTCTAATAGTTTTATTTATTAAATTATAATAAATATAATTTTTTATTAAATAAATAAAAAATAATAATTTTAGTCTGATATTCATTTTCTATTTAAATATAAATAATTTTTTTTTTTTTTTTTTTTGTATTGTTTCAGTACTAAGTATTCATTGTAGTTGGAATGGAGGGAGTAACACACATTTTTTATGTACATTGTGTATAAAATAAAATAAAACTTACCCATTCTAATTCTTTTTTCATGTAAGGTATTTTAAAAATGTATTTTAGACTTTTAACGTAATTTTTATACTAAAATTTTAAATTATTTTCATTTAATGATAGAGTTTCATAGAGAGAAGGAAGATATTTTATAGGAAAAATTTGTAATTTAAAAAAAATATCATTATTTTTCAAATTAAATAATAATTTATTCTTAATTTATGTGAATAATCCAAAGGGATTAATACCTTATTTTATGACTATTTGTATAAAATAAATGACTGGTATCTTAGGTTGATGGAAATAATCTCCATCCATAGGAAAGAAGAATTCTCATATAAAACCAGATCTAGAATAATAACTAATATATTTTACTATTATTTAACTTCTAAGTATAATTTATAATTTTTTATTAAATCAGATTATATATTTTATGTGATGCATTCGAGACAGAACCAATTGGTTATGAGTCTGAATCCAAAAAAAAAAAAAAAAAATGATGCGAATATATAAAAATTCTTAAAAAAAAAAAAAAAAAAAACCTTTTTACCTATCTACGAATAATATGAGATACTAAGAGTTAGAAACTGGCTTTGACCATTTCCACATCTAACCTAACTTTGACTTGTGCGTAATAAATACCAAACTTAACAAATATCTACAATAAATATACCCATTTGCGTAATTCAAGCAATAATGTCACTCTGATGAAAATACTAATATATAATAAATATTGACATTCAAGTAGTATTTTTAAATATAAAACCCATCGCTTTCTTTTCCTTTTTTAATATTTTTTTTGAAAAAAATTTTAAAGAAAAAGATTAGGTCAAGGCCACCAGCAAACATATATTCATAAATAAGTATTTAATATTGCGTGTTGCCGCAAATTCAATAATAATCAGGCAGGGTTGGCCTCTCTACTTCTCCTCATTACTCCTTTCAAACTAAGCTTAAGCAAAGAGTAACAATGGAAATGGAGCCAGGGTTTTCCTTTAATTTTTATCATTACTAATAATATATATTAATTTTTTTTAAACAAAAAATTATAAATTAATTTATTGGCTTTTGTCCCTAAGTTGAATAAAATTATAAGGGGAGTAAAAAAATTATTATATTAAAGTCTTAACTCTAGTAGTATTACTTCTAGTTAAGATTAGGGTTTTTCCATGAGGTTAATGGGGATCATTTAAGTAGGGTTTAATAGTATAAGGAAAGATAATCAGACAAATTAGGGAAAAATTTTTATACTAGCCTTGTAAGGCATAGAGGCCAATAAAGAACTCATAATATTAGCTGGTTTTGAGTGATGAGAAGACAAGTGAGGCCAATTAACTATAGTCAACATTGAATATTAATGAGAACAATAAAATAATTACTGTTGCTGTGGTTAAACTTTGAACACAAACAACGAATATAAGGTGTGAAGATTGAAGGCTAGCTAGCACCAAACATGAGTAATGCGGTTTTAAATAATTAGGTTTTTTCTTTTTTCATCCCGATAATATACAAAATAACATTTGAATCATTTATATTAGTTAATATAGTGTGCATGAGATTTTTATACGACATTCTAATATTTTTTCTAACTCACAATATATTTGAGAGTCGAAATCTACAAGTGACGATTTAGCAGTAGAAATAGTGGTACAAGTAGAAATCAAAGCTACATATGATTCAATAAAGTATTTAATTTAAAATCAATTAACAATGAATAAAAGAAGTTACTTTTTAATTTGATTTAAAAATATAAAAAATATTTTATATTTAAAATATGATTTGATACTTTTCCAACTAACTAAATAATTATGAGTTTTTAGTGAAATATTTTATAATTTTATTTAAAATATATTGTTTATTAAATTAAAGTAATTTAACAAAATAATTTATTTTTTTGAGAAGAAATGATAATGCAATGCAGTGTCTATATCCAAAATCAGCGGCCCTTACTAATACTCTCCACTTCCGTCCTTGTGTGCCCCCTATGCCCTATACAATCCCTACCAATTCATAGCCCCCAACCCCAATACGCCCACCACTTCCTTCCCATGATGTCTTTCTTCTTTTAACAAATAAGAAAATATATTTATTCTTCACAAAAAAAATATATTTATCATATTACATGATAAGATTTATGAGAAAATATTTTATAAGAAAATTACACATCATTACATCATCGAATTTGACAAGAAGGAGTTGGTTTTGTAGTTGGTCTTCTCCACCTAGTATCATGAGATCCTGAATTTGACTCATGCCGGAGAAATTTTGAAGCACGAAAGTCCTGAGTTCAAGTCACACCGAAATTAGATCATACCAACACTGGGATCACTAGGAGCATGGTGATCCAGAGTTGAGTTGCACCGGGTAACAGATCATACTAGAGTCAATTAAGAGTATAAAATTCTAAATTCGAGTCACACTGAGAATTAAATTAGTAAGTTTTAATCATCTCTGTAATAAAAAAAAAAAAAAAAAGAAAAAGAAGGAGGGGTACATCATCGAATTTCACTGGTTTTTGTGCTATTCGTTCCTTTATGCATACATAAATGGAAAGTTTAAGCAAGCAAGCACACATGTCATTTTAGCTAGTTGTTAATGGAAGCGTTGTAGAGTAGGGGCATGTTGGTGAAGTTTTAGTAATGGAGGCATGAAATAAGATACTGACCAAGAAAGGCATCAAGTACTTTTTTTCCGTCAATAATTTTGTTTAAAAATAATTTAATTTTTATATTTTTACTATCAACTGACATTATAACCTAACATTTTATACGTAATCGTAGCTTTATTTAAAATAAAAAATTATATATATATATTATCTAAACGAGTGGGACCGACGGAGGGAGTAATAAAGGCAAAGAAAAGAAGAATGGAGAATGAATAGTAGGGGAATAATGTGGGGAAAGTGTGTGTAGATGGAGTTTATGTAAGGAATAAAAGTAGAAATAGTAATAGTTCCATGCATAATTGGACAAAAGACGGTGACGAAAATTGGACCCGAAAAGTCCATATTGCTATAGAGTTCCCAGCCTTCCAAATCACAAGTCACATTCTTCCCTATATTTTCAACAAGCTCCACATTATACGCTGCTAAGTATGCGGTAATAATAGTAAGTCCGTCATGGCGTCGGATGCCCCGTGCTACTATGCAACTTGCAATGGTGCACTATCTATCAAGGACTATATCGTTGTCAAAATCCATTGTTTTTTCGTATGAGTGGTTTCAGATCTTGCTTTATCTATTGGGAGGAGGGGGGGAGATTTGGGGAGTGGTCTTCCATTTTAGATGGAGTTCCAATTCCATCACTTTTTTTTTTTTTTTTTTTTTTTTTTTTTTTTTTTTTTTGGGGTAGTACCAAGCTCACCAAGCTACCTACCAACTAATGACATAATCAGCTTAAGGTTCATACATTTAGATTTTTATTAATCATGACACGTAGAAAACAGCGACAGACTTACAATTGTTGAGAAAAAAGTATTAATTTGAGAAAAAAAAGAATGAATATTAAGGATGAAAGAATAAATAATAAAAAAATGAATAATTTAGAAAGAAAAAAGTGAATGAAAAGAATTGTAAAAGAAACGCAACATAAACTTAATGATTATTAATTAGTCGTTAAGTATATGTTAAAAAATATTAATTAAATAAAATATATTAATTATCAAGCGTTTAGAACTAATTTTAATAATATATCATCACACTATAAGATTATTCTTTTATAAATATTACATCTCCTTAATCTTAGAGGTATGACCTAATTATCTCGAGTTTACCCATATGAAAGTAAATTTATTTTTAATATTGACTTAATTATCGAATTACTAATCCAACTTTCACAAAGTTTTGGAGGTACCCAGGCCACAATGTAAACGTAGCAAATTTCGGCTCCATCACACTCTCACCTTCCTCTCGATCGTGTGTGTATATATATATATCCTACCAAGATGGCTTTCAATCATGTCATGGGCTTTGTATATTATATAATTTTTAAAGTAGTTGATCCCAGAGAATGGAAGGGTCTCTAACTCTTAGATTGCTAAATGTGTTGCCGACTTCAGTTGGAAATGGATCACCTTTTACTTTTCTTACAAAGGATCAATTGTGAGCTATTATTCATTTTTCAAATCCCATTTTACCACGTGTTGCGGTTAATCAAAGAAGAAATCATTCCAAGTATAGAGATGCTAAACATCGTAAAATTTTTTATTACATTAAAAAAAATATATTTATAATACTACGAGTTAACGATAAAAATAGAAAAAAATTAGAATCATTTCAGGAATCGATTTTATGAACTCAACTTTTTTTTTTTTAATTGGCGGGAAGAATTATGTTATTTTTATATGACAATTGGTAGTCTATAATTTAGAATAAATTGGTTATTAGTTAGATTTAGTGAAATTATTTATTGTTGATAAGCTTACTCTCTTTTTTAAACGCGTATAGACACCAGTTGTTTTGCGATCTTGAACCCCACCCTTTGAAACATGCAAAAGTTACTCAATATTTAATTCCATTATGATGATTCATTCCGTACTATTATTTAATTAGAGAGCAACCATTAATCTATTTATATACACAAACTATGATATTGCACCGGTTAAAATGTTAAATCCATAATAAAAATATAAAAATTAAAACATTTTAAAAATAAAAGTAATATTTAGATAAAATTATTAATATGAAACAAAAGAATATAATATTATATGGTAAGAATGAGATGATCTAGTGATTGGTTCTGAATTAGATGATCCTGAATTCGAATTATACTGAAGTCATGAAAGTCCTCACTTAGGTGGTTCTGAGTTCGAATCACGTTGAAACTATGGAGGTCCCAAGTTAAGTATTTCCGAATTCGAGTTACACGGGTATTTTTATTATTACATGTAAGAATTGGATTTGTAATCAAGCTGTTAAATGTGATGGTAGAGTTTATTTTATTTTCAATTCTACATTTCAAAAGTTGTTCGTTTTACACAAGCATGACGTCAAAATAGCACACTTATGTGCACCAACTGGTATATAACACCTAGCCTAGTCAGCAATGAACTAAAGAAAGAGAAATCTTAGCCAATATTATATTAAAACCCCCATGCGTGTTGTATTTCTTCCAACTTGTATAGTTGTCCGTTTGACTTTTTAATCAAGGTCAACCCAAAACCAATGACTGATTCTTCTTTTCGTGTCTATATAGGTTATGTACCAGTCTGACAATGAACGTAACAAAGTGGATGGACTTTTTTTTTTTTCTCTTCTTTTTTCCTTTTTAAAGCGCTAATATAAAATACTGAGCCCAACCCCCCACTTTTCGTCTTAAGAATGCATATCCATTAGCCACTATAAACGAAAACCAAAGTCAGCGCCTGCAAATTTCTGCTCTTAAATTTCTTGCCTTTTCCATTTCCCTCTAAATATCTATAGCAGCATCAGTTGAAGAAAGCTTTTGATATGGCAGATTTTGTCAGGCCGGAAGATTGGGGTTTGCAAGCCATAGTTCGAGGGAATTCAACAACTGAATTTTGGAACACTACTCATGATCCAAGTTCTTGTTTCGGAGCTGGGAATTTCATGGAGATGGTCCCGAAAGATCACAGTGTTCTTTTTGATTTTTCTGGTGTTCTTGATACTGCTTCCGTGTTGACAGATGAATTGCAAGACCTTTACAAGCCATTTTACTCGGTTTCCTCCTATAGTTCACCTTCACAAAGCAGCCCGGCAGCTCCTACTACTCCTCCTTCCAGCAAAGAGGTGAAACAAGAACCGCAACCTGAAGATCAAGTAGCTCAGATGGATAACTCTTCCACTGTTGCCGCAGCAGCATATGTCCCTAAATACAAAAGGAGGTAACTTGTCTTACTGAAAACAAATTAAGCCTACTTGATGAGTTTTTTTGCATAATTAAATTGAAGTTATTTTCAGAAATGAAAGTTTTCCAGCTCTTTTGGGATGCCGAAACTAACGATATAAGTATGTTTGATCAGGAAAAATCAACAAAGTAGAGTTGTGCTCCAAGTAACAGCTGAGGATCTCAGTTCTGATAAGTGGGCTTGGCGCAAATATGGCCAGAAACCGATTAAGGGCTCACCATATCCAAGGTATATATCACCGACATCATTTTGCTTTTGAATTTCAAGATCAAGTTACTCCCCCTTCCCCCACCCACATACACATACACAAAAGTTTTTTGTTAAATTTATTGATCCGAATAAACATCCAACCCCCAATTGGTGGATGAGTGGATTAGACTATTTATATTAGACACTAAGTGTTGTGAGTTTTTGATAGGGGATTGGGAGAATCTTAATATTCTGTTACTTGTTGTAAGCATAATTATTCTTTTATTATAGAGAATTATTATGTTAATCAAACCTTAGCTAACTCGTATTATAAATTTTTGGTGTCAAACTTAAACAGGAGTTACTATAGGTGTAGCAGCTCAAAAGGATGTTTAGCAAGGAAGCAAGTGGAGCAAAGCTGCACAGATCCAGGCATATTTATCATAACCTACACGGCGGAGCACAGCCACAGCCAACCAACCCGTCGGAATGCACTCGCCGGAACCATCAGGCACAAGTTTAGCAGCGGCCCAAAAAGCCCCACAAGTAGTAATACTAGCTCCTCAAAGGCGGCGAGAAGTGGAGATTCTGGAAGATGCAATACTTCTCCAACCCCATATTTTTCAGACTTATCACCAGGGAACCCTCTTCTTGTTGCTGAAGAAGAATCCATAGGAACACAGATGGTCACTTATAAGAATGAAGGCCGTGATGATCATATGCAAACTGGAGCCCTATGCCCGGAAGTCATGCAGCTTGATGATGACTTCTTTTCGTGCTTCGATGATTTGGATGGGTTTATTTCGGGATTGAGGGATGGCGGCCATTGTTATACTGGAACGACTGCTTCATCTGAGTCTGATTACTTGTAGCTAATCACCAAAAAGTATGAATAATATTGGTTTTAGATGTGTTTATAACTCACTTTTGGTTGATTTAGCCATTTTTGTATCTAAAGGGAATAAAATCAGAGTCAGGGAATCATCTACACGAACTGTGTAGTTAGCCTGTAATACGTAGCTATGAACTGTCAGAAAGATAAGAGTATGCATAGATTTTCTTTTCTTTTTTTTTTTTAAAAATACTACATCCGGTGGCTGCTATTCCTGATTCAGGCTAGGAAGGATCAGAATGTCCTAGATAATATTTTGGTCCCTTATAAATGGGGGTGTTACTGTTTTGGTCCCAAGTAAAACTGCGATTGCTGTTTTGGTCCCTTATCAATTTTTTATTAGTGTTTTTAGTCATTTTTTACAAAAACGTTTAAAAGATTACGGATGAACTCATTTGATCGCTAGTCAAACCTATTTTTTTTTCTTCAAAATGATTTGTACCATGATGTTTTCAATCCATTTTATAACTAGGTTTCTCATGAATGTTCAACCCATTTAGGGTTTCGGCCGTTATTTCGGATTGTGAGTCGATCTAAATGGGTTGAATATTCATGAAGAACATAGTCATAAAATGGATTGAAAACATCATGGTATAAATCATTTTGAAGAAAAAATTATGTTTGACTAGCGATCAAATGAATTAATCCGTAATCTTCTAAAATTTTTCGTAAAAAAGGACTAAAAACACTAATAAAAAATTGATAAGGGACCAAAACAGCAATCGCAGTTTTATTTGGGACCAAAACAGCAACACTCCCACTTATAAGGGACCAAAATACCAATTCAGCCTATTGAGAATATAAGAATATAATTGTGAAAATTATGTTCAAAACTTGATGAAAATATTGTAGTTTCCAAACCATATATACAAACCGTGAATCTCTAAAAGAAGTACCCTCTTTAGTTCTCTGTGAATTGTTTTTGGGGATGGATGATCAAATATTTAACAAAATTTTACTAATTATTACCCCAATTTTTATTCTTTATTACCTCAATTTGAACTAAAACACCCCTCCTACAATACTCTCTCTTCCCACTCTTTAAAGTAAAAATACAATTTTATCAAAATTGAGACGATAATACTTAAAAGTGAGGCAATAACTAGTAATACCCTATTTAACATGGTATTAGGAATTTGGATTTAAGTTTTATTTTCCAAATATACATGGCCGATTCTTTATGCTCACCATAGGCTTAGGGATGTTAATACACATCAACTCAGGCTCTTGCGTGCGTGTTTACTTAATTTCATATAAGAGGAATCTGATTCCATATCATATATAGTAAGGTTTCATAACAATATAATAGAAACGTTCTTATATGAAAACAAAAATGTTCATATCATGCTGAATATGATTTCATATCATACATAATAAAATTTTATGTAATACAATATGCATGTTTTTATATGAAAGGAAATAAAGGATTCGTATCATACAAAATATAGTTTTATATAAGATTGAACATGATTTCATATAAGTACAACATACATGTTATTATATAAAAGTAAACAAAGGGTTGATATGATACAAAATATAGTTTAATATCAGATAGAGCATAATTTTATATTATGCATAGTAAAGTTTCATATGAATATATATATATATATATATATATATATATATAAATCACATACATTTTCCTCTCCGGAAAAACAAAGGGCAAATCTTTTTGCAATTCATGCTAGATTATCAACAAGCAAAACAAAGGAATTACCCCTTCTACTGAAATTCCATTACAAGATAGTTGTTTAATGTTAACATCCCAAATTAATTTTCTTTTTTCTTGTTTCTAATATTTGTTTGATGTCTTCAAAAGAGATATTTTCTATTCAAAAAGAGGTGAAGAGACAAACCAATTTGTAAGCCAAAGCTAAAAAAAACTCATGAAAACGAAGGAGAGAGGAGAAAAGAAAATAGCAAAGAAGAAAGAAAGTAAAAAATATCAATCAGTCATTCGAATAGAATGAAGAGACCATTGAAGTTGTGGAGAATAAATCTTCATCGGAGGGTGATGACGGAGGTGACAGAGATGAGGATGGAGGTGACGGATTGTTGGGTTTGAATACTAAAGCTTTGCTTGTATTAAATTATTTTTCAGTTTTATATATCGATTAAATGTTTTAGTTAAATTGTTTATTGTCCATTTATATTATGTAATTAGATGATGAGGTGTTTGGTGTGACACAGTAGATCTCATCATTTGTTAAAAGACATAATATATAAATGAGCTTCGTAACTGAGACAATTTTGGACACACTGTCAGTTTAGGTTATTATGTGATTCTGAAATTGGTTTGTCTAAACTGATTGAATCATATAGATATGCCCGGGGTATATTGAACTTGACCAATTAGGATGAATTGTCTTGTACTGATTTAATAGACTATTCATTCCTAATATTCTATCTCTTAATCCCTAGACTTGAGTAGGCATGAGGATTAGACATAGTGTACTTTGATCTGCCAAAGAGTGAGGTCGTTTGAGACCAATAGTCTCGGTAGGTTGGGTGCGCGTGTTTAGTTGCTTGGTGTGTTGTTGCTTGTCGAAAGAAAAACATGTATTAGTGCGTCTGGGGTGATGGTGCTCCCGAGATGAGCTCTTTATGTTTATTATACTAAACCCGGCTAATGAACTTATGTCCGGTATAATAAAACGATTGAGTGGTACTAGTCTCAGATTATAAGGAGTTAATTAATTAATTTATCAGTAAATTAATAAATTAATGAACACTATATCTTTGACGTGGGGAGATTGAAGAATAATTAATTTAGTTATTCCGGAAGTAATTCTGGTGTAGGATGGTAGTGTCATAATTAATCCGTTAGTGGTACGATTAATTATGTATTGAGTAATTGGCAAAGGTAGATTTAATTACTTAAATAATTAATTAATCATTGTGTCAATTAATTGTGAATCAGACCAGGAACTAGATTAAGGATAAGTGAATCCTTGTGTCAGTTGGTTGTGAATCAGACCAGGGACTGGATTAAGGATAAGTGAATCATTATGTCATTTGGATCAGTCCAGGAACGGGATTGAAGTAAAACACAAATCCAATAGAAAGACCAATCCTAAATCAACTTGGAGTCACTCTTGTAACTCTATAAATAGGCAAGAGATTAGAAATTCACATACACAATTCATAGTTTCATAATTCAAGAAACTAGAGAGAGAAAGATAGAGAGAGAAAGAGAAGAATTCTTCTCAAGATTTATTTCTCGAAAGTCGTGCTTGAGATCCGATTTGTGGCGGCGGTGTGTGATCATCAATTGTGATCGACGGTTCGTGGATCACACCAAAAGGCGACGAGCTTTTTCTGATCGCAAAATTCGGGCGACGGCACTGGTTGTGCGACGCGGTGGTCCGGGCGACGACACTGATTGGATTTTTCGGCGAGTTTTTGTGGTTGTTTTGCTGATCGTTGGTTTGTTGCCCACACAACATACGAGTTGGTATTGAGTCATACAAGCGATCACCTAAGTACACGCTTCAAGAGGTAATTTCTTAAACTTCCGCTTTTATTAAGAATTTTTTGTTGCGTGACAAATCGAATAAGTACAAGTTAAGATCGTGCGCAATATTATTTCAAGCAAGGATTGAAATAGCGATTGTGCAAGAGCTTAGATTTAATCAAGAGTTCTGATTTGAAAATCCATAGCATGAAAGTGAATTTTTGACCTGAACAGATAATCTTTCATGGATGACGATGACAAAATAAATAAATAAAGATGCGTGGAGTAGTACTAGCATATCATTTGCGCTATAGGCTATATCACCCAATTCAACTGCTAGTATTGACTGTACATTATGGATGTTCATTGGGCTTGTTGCTCGACAATCACAATTGCTAAACTCGACTCATCGAGCGCCTGCTGGGCAGGTCGTGAGTGTGCCACGCCCGTTTTTTATAAAATTTGTTTTTATGATAAAATCATAAAAAATGAATTACGAAGTATAAAAATGAGTTGTCATAGCAATATATTTCAATTGAAGTGGTAATTAACAACGATAGTGTACAAAACTAAGTATGTATAATTTATCAATTAGCGTCAATTAAGTAATTAGAGTTAATTAGCCTCAACAAACGGGGAAAGAACCATGCATACTACAAGGATGGAACAATGTAACGTTCATATAATCCGATATTTCTGCTGACACTCTTTCTGCAGAAGGACACCCATGGAGGACTTGGTTTATTGTCACATTTTGGATTCTTTAAAATAGAAAAAACAAGACGGGTTCTAATGACAACGAGCAAAGAAAATTTTTGGACAAACATGGAGTTTGCAGCTTGAAAGAGACTAATTGTCCACAATCGAGGGTCATCGTATATGGTGCACGTTGCTTAGTCCTAATTGGGCAAAACTCAATATTGAATGTCAAAACACCAGCTATCCGACAACGGCAGAGGACCTGGCTCGTGGGTTTGTAATTCGACTGTTTTTTTAACAACTAGTCCCATGATCAGCATCATCGTAACCGTCAGCGACAAGATTAATCTAAGCCTAAATGTAAGATTAACCAGTGATATCTATATAACTAATAATGGAATTTTCAATTTGATTATATGAAGTGAAAGCTTATTTCGCGACTTTTATTTTGTTATTTCTTATTCTTTTTATATCTAAATTATTCTTGAAAAATTAAAAAATATTAAAAATAATATTTAAATATAATAATATATTAAATTACTTAACTCTTTTTAATTAATTTACTAAAAATACTAAAAAAATTCATTTATAGTTTCGCTTATTTATACTATTTCAATCATAATTTTTATATATATATATTTGGTAAATTAAAAAATGACTTATAAAATTTTTGACAAATTGATTAAGGACAGATAAGTACAATAAGAGGGACAGAATATAAGCATTTATAGTTCCGCTTATTAATGAAACGTTAAATAATAACAAAGAAGCGCCATATAATACTATACTTATTATTATCTTGTGACGAAAATATATAGTTTATATGAAATTTTCAACTTGATTAACTGATATGAAGTAGTTGATAGTTTGTGTTTCATTCTCTTTGGCCCATTTCCTGTTGTTGGCATAATAATGATATTCAAAAGGCAAAGACACTAGGCTCGTTGACCATACATACTCCAAAAAAAAAAAAAAAAACATTAATTACTGAATTATTATTGTTTGGTATTTCATATAGCAAAACTCTGTAATTATATAGTTTTTGGATGAGATGAGGTCTTTAGTACATATCATCTCATTATTTTCATGACATGCTGCCCATTACAACATTCAATATTTTAATCAATAAGTGCTATGGGCCACGTTTTCTTGGTGAGGCATTTTGAGACACTCTTGCTTGAGTTGACCCAGCAAGGCCGACACTGAGGCCACAAAAGCTGCGTTCGTGTAAGTCGTGGGCTCTAAATGGTTGTAATCTGATCTCACATCTTGGAACTGGTCACGGTAATCAGGGCCCCCAACAATGGCCCCCACATGAATGTTTGGATTGGGCTTAGGAGAAGAGTACCAGTCATTGGCGCAGCCCACCTTGTCTGGTAGAGCATATTTTGAGGGAATGGATGAACCTCTGTGGTGTAATTGGGTTGGGTATTTAGATCCAAAGCCCACCATGTATGACATCTTTAGGGGGTTGTTTCCCAGTATGTAATCAATCTGATTAAGAAAACACAAAATTTGACAATAATTAGTTTGGTAAAAATAGAGGACTAGTAATAAATTCGGATTTGATAGTTACGGAAAATGAGTTTGATTCGTCCTATAATAAAAACATTTTGGTAAAAATAAAAGGCGATAAATAAAAAATGGACAATAATTAGTAGTAAATAAAATGAAAAGTTTCAAATAAGAAAAGTGTATGGTTTTAGTGACCTGTGACTTGGCAAATGCTGCGATTTCGGAAGCTGTAAAACTGACGGAGCCGCATTGGAGTTGGACTGGGTAAATACTACGAGCTGTATTGAGGACGTTGGAGTAGTAAAGAAGGATCATTGTGGCACCTGTAGCATATTGTATGTTGTTACTTTCCCTAATGTATAGAAGGCCTCCTGCAAAGACAAAAATCAATAACAACGTGAGGACATTACCAAAATCCTTAAAACCATATTAAACTTTATATCGTAGCGTAATATCATTCGCAATTTTACACGTGATTTAATATTTCAAAATGCTATCAGATAGAAAATAATATCGGATTCAATTTTACCGGGAGTTGTCTTAATCTGTACAAAGTTACTTCCTGGCATTAGGGCACATACAAAGGCATCAGCATCGGATTTGTAGTTTGACAAATTCTTGTTCCCGGTTAAAAATTCCTGCAAAAGTTGCTTACTATTAATTTACTACTAATTCGTTAGTTAGCGTGATTAATATTGTTTGATGAATAATTAAAGTACCTTTGCTAGTAAAGTTTGAACACCTGCAAATTTGTTATCCCAGCTGAACTCGGAGACTGCATGGCTCCATCCCTGATTGTTATCTACGTACTTTAAGTAGTACTTTTCTCCAGTTGCCTTGTAGAGCCAGGCAGCAGCCCACAACAGCTCATCCTAATTCACACATTGTTAAACAAAATATCCAAAATACAACATTTACATCATTCAACTGTTTTAACTAACATTACGTCACAATATTTTAGTTTTAAGGATAAATTTTCATATATTTTAACCTATTGATTTGAAGCGAAGAGTGTCAACACTGAGTTACAACTCCGTCGAAAAACTTACTACATTTTTATGGTACCTGATATCCTGAGTAAGAGCAGTAGAAAGGACAGGAACTTTGATAGGATGCTCTGTATTTATCCGCAAACTCAAATAGCTGAGGCCCAAAAAAGAAAACCCAAGTGAATCATTAATTAATTACTGACCAATGCCTATAATATCTTAAATTTTTAATGCAAGTGTACAGATATACTCCATTTTTAAAAAATTATACTCATTTTGTTCTAAAATAAAATTTTTGTTTGTTAAATTAAAATAATAGAATAAATAAAATTATTATTATTATGTGAGGAACATAATAACATTTTTAAAGTAGTACAAATATGATTTGGACGATAAAAAGACAGATAACAAAGTAAATTATAAAAGAAGGATGATTACCACTCTAGCGTGGCGCAACAACTTCTCAGAGTATCTGATATGAACTTTCTCGAAGACAATGGAAGCAGCAGCAAGGGCAGCTGCAACCTCGGCAGCCACCTCGGATCCAGGAGTTCTATGATCTATCTTATAAAGCGTTCTCGGGGTGTCCATATCTTCTGGCCTCTCCCAACATTGATGATCAACATTCCCATCTCCCACCTACAAATTAATCCACTATTTCATTACTAATTTTCTTTTAATAAAAATATTATCTCTATTTTATTATCAATTTTTTTAAAAAATGTGATTGCCTGAGTATAAAGCATGCTGGATGTGTGGGCTTTCAGTAAGTAGTCGGTGGCCCATTCAATTGTGGTGCGGAGGTACCCAAGCTGATTGGTAGAAGACAGTTCCCATTGGTAATCAATTGCGGCCCAACTCAATAAGGTAGCGGAATAGGCCATGGGCCATGTGAACTTAACATTGTCACCCGCGTCGTAGTATCCTCCCGTCAAGTTCACCTGGATTTCATATTCAATAGTGAATAAACTCAAAAGTAAACAAGAATTTTGAGTTAGTAGAAATTATTATTAAAAGAGATGCTCAAAATTTTAAATTCAAATCATATTTGAATCACTATTTATGGACAACCGATAAGTAATTAATCTACAGATTTCTTACATACATATTATATTTAATCTTTGTTTGTGATTTTGATATTAAAGTGTTAATTCCGATAATCCTGAAATTTGTGAAGTCTTATAAAAATTCATGGATTAAAAAATAGATTGTATAGAAGGATTTTGGCTTCATCAACATTGAAGGTGGAGAGGAAAAAAAAAATTAGGTAGATTAAAATAGAAAAATTCATCGGTATTGGGTATTGGGTTTCACGTGTACAGAATATTCATGCTCATTCCATTGCTATTTCGTTAAAAATTATTTAGTTTCATTGCAAGACTTGTCTTATGTGTTCAACTTTATGTGTGAATTGTAACTGGAGAATTTTCAGCAATTCAATGAAATTTATTTTTACTTTAAAAAAAAAAAAAACGGGAAACTCAAAAAATTTTTCCCAAACAAATAATAAAGAAAAGATGAGTTAAAAAAACATATATATTGTCTACCTCACACACATGTAAAATGAGAGTATTTTAAAAAATGAAAATATTTACTATCTCATTTTTTTAAATGAATTTACCGAGAATATCATTAGCTCATATAACTAAATTATTTATAAAAAAAAAAGAAGCAAAATATCAATAGAAAATTAGCAGAAATTTTGCATACATCTTGAATGATGCCGTCGAAGAGGGCGGAGTCTCCTCTCCATCGGACTCGTTGAGTGGGCGGCAACTGGCCGGAGCGCTGTCCTTCAAAGAATAGGATACCATTGGCAAGTACTTCCTTGTAGTCGAAATTATACGACGGCCAGGAAGAAGAGCACAAGTTCTCCACATGGCCTCCTCTTGTTATTGCAATATTGCACAAAAGGAAAAGAAGCAACAACTCCATCCCACCACCACCACAAGCCATTCTGTGCTTCATGATCAATATTATGAATGTTTTTTTTGGGGGGTAGTGGTCTCACCCTTGTTGTCCCAAGTGAGAGATCTTGATCTAAGCTTGCTAAGGTACTTGGCATATATATAGAGGGGCTAGAAGTTTGGGTAGCTTCTTTGATTTGTTTCTATTATTTGAGTTGAGTTGGATGACTTGTAAAAATGGTAAAATTTGGTGATTACATTAAGCCAATAAATTATATAGGTACAAATTTATATAACAAATTCTTGTACTTTTCATGTTAGATTTTTTTCGAGGTTAAAGGTTTATATATTACCAATATGATATTTTTACGGTTTAATATATTTTTATTTTTAAAAAATGAAATATTATTATATTTTTTTTAGTTTTTTTTTTCTTACAAACACGAGATTCCATCCCTGACATCAGGATATAAGGTTCAACTCTTACAATTTTAGTTTAATAAATGTATATATAGACATTGTCTACTCCATCTAGGTAGTGGAAAGTTGAAAAAACAAGTTAATATAATGGTGCATGAAGTTTTATTAGCAATTTCTTCCATAATTGTCTATATTAGATGAACATGGGGGAAACACCTCCCCTCATCATTAATTCATTATTTACTCAAGTTATATTTATAATATGAAAATAATATTATAAATGTGATTTAAATTTCAGAGCGTAAATTTTACTCCCATTTTCAACTATTATCAATTTTAATATTTTGAACTTTGAGAGTGAAATGTCAAGTTCAAAATATTATTGGCTATATAATTTTTAAGGATGAAGAGATTGATTTTACTTAAAATTTAAGATTAGCAATCTAATTAAGCCTTAATTAAAAATATTATGTCCTTTTCGTAGTCTAATTAATATAGAACGGTAGCAGTATTAGTCGCTTCGGATCTCCCGCAAATTATATCCTGTACCTAGTAGTACATGTACCTAGTAACACATCACCACTCTCACTATAAGAGAGTGAGAGATACACGCTCTTCTCTTCTTCTTCTTCTGAAAAAACCCAGTTCCTTCTTTTTCAAAAAATCACTTATTCTTCTTAAAAAATCAGTTATTATTCTTCGCCGTACTCCATTCGAAACCGCATTTAATCAAAATTTTCATTCAAACACAGATTTAACGGAGATCGAGGATTATTTTTTCCGACGAACAACACCAAATACAACGAAAAAATTACTTCTTCTTAAAAAATCACTTCTTCCTGTTCAAAAATCTTGTCTTCTTCTTCAAAAATCTCTCATTCTTCTTCAAAAATAACTTATTCTTCTTAAAAAATCACCATATCATAAAGTATGAACTGTATTTAATGGATTTACGGAACCTTATTTTCACGATTTGATGTTGGATAATGTATTAATGATGTTATATTCGTGTTTTCTTATTCAAATAATGCTATGTTACTCCGAAATATGATATATAAATGGTTTCCGTGAGGTATTGGCACTTTCATGTGAAATGGGTTGCTTCTGATTCTTCCCCGCTTATGGGACGTAACTAGACGTTGGGGGACGTTGCAGGACATACGGGATGTTGCTGCTTTGTATTTTGGACGTAGCGGGACGTAACTAGACGTTGTGGGACGTTGCTGCTTTGTATTTTCGGACGTTGCGGGACGTAACTAGACGTTGTGGGACGTTGCTGCTTTGTATTTTAGAACGTTGCGGGACGTTGCTGCTTTGTATTGTATGATTTCTTTTATATTATTGATCTGATATCTATAGTCTGTTGATCTGATGTCTAGTATTCGCTGATCTGATATCTATATAATTCTGATGTGATATCCCTTGTTAAGTATGTTTTAGTTCTATTGTATGATTTCTTTTATATTCTTGATTTGATATCTATAGTCTGTTGATCTGATGTCTAGTATTCGCTGATCTGATGTCTATATAATGCTGATGTGATCTCCCTTGTTAAGTATGTTTTAGTGCTATTGTATGATTTCTTTTATATTCTTGATCTGATATCTATAGTCTGTTGATCTGATGTCAAGTATTCGCTGATCTGATGTCTATATAATTCTGATGTGATCTCCCTTGTTAAGTATGTTTTAGTTCTATTGTATGATTTCTTTTATATTCTTGATCTGATATCTATAGTCTGTTAATCTGATGTCAAGTATTCGCTGATCTGATGTCTATATAATCCTGATGTGATCTCCCTTGTTAAGTATGTTTTAATTCTACTGTATGATTTCTTTTATATTCTTGATCTGATATCTATAGTCTGTTGATCTGATGTCTAGTATTCTCTGATCTGATGTCTATATAATCCTGATGTGATCTCCCTTGTTAAGTATGTTTTAGTTCTACTGTATGATTTCTTTTATATTCTTGATCTGATATCTATAGTCTTTTGATCTGATGTCAAGTATTCGCTGATCTGATGTCTATATAATCCTGATCTAATCTCCCTTGTTAAGTATGTTTTAGTTCTACTGTATGATTTATTTTATATTCTTGATCTGATATCTATAGTCTGTTGATCTGATGTTAAGTATTCGCTGATCTGATGTCTATATAATCCTGATCTGATCTCCCTTGTTAAGTATGTTTTAGTTCTACTGTATGATTTTTTTTATATTCTTGATCTGATATCTATAGTCTGTTGATCTAATGTCTAGTATTCTCTGATCTGATGTCTATATAATCCTGATATGATCTCCCTTGTTAAGTATGTTTTTTGGACGTTGCGGCAGTTGTTCTGAGACGTTGTTCACTCAGCGAAGACGTTGTTCACTCAGCGCGAAAAAAAAGGCGCGCGCGTAGGCGAAACTTACTATATTTAGTAAGTGTACAGCTGTCATGCGAAAAATTACTATATATAGTAATAGGTACATGTACATTGTATACAGGGTATACGCACTGCGGATCTCCTAATTCTCTCTTTCATTCCCTTCCTAGTCTATCTCAATGAAAATAAAAAAAGTAAAATTTAAATAAATATATATTAAATTTTTATTGAAAGGAATAAAGAAAAATATCAGGGAGGGAATCATGAGATTCGATATAAGTATTATACATATAATTGGAATATGTTAAGTTGGGAATGGGGAGAGGTGGCGTGAGAACTTGAAAAGGTGCCTAAAGAAACATAAACTATAACCTTAAACGCATCACACTATAATATCAAGAGATATACCTACAGATCTAACCCATTCCTTAATTGAATGAACTTTTACCCATTACAAATTTTTCCCTCAAAATAATAATAATAATAACCACCCCATTCCCCTTGACATCAAACCACCACCGAAGAAAAAAAAAAACTTTGAAGAAAATTATCAAAAATTCGCTGAGGCAATACAATCACACGTTCAATATGAGCATCCAACCAAAATTAATTGTAATGAAGTGACTTTTGAATTATTTATACTAGTGAGAAGCATTGTAGAATTAGGGTAATTTTAATATTTTTTCTAATTTACAATACACTTTGGGTTCAAACTATTTGGAAACAAGATCGGATATATTGTCAAAATGAACATTCAACACAAAATTAATTGATAATGTAGTGATTTATATCGTGATAAATGTTGTGGGATTGAAACAATTTAACACTCTCCTGACCCAGGACGCATTATGGACTCAAAATATGGGCAAATAAAATTGGAGCAATGAAATAATATTTATTTATATTAGTGTGGGATTGGGGCAAATTAAAACTCTCCTTTTTTTTTTTTTATGTTCAAGCTTGTGAGATTGTGGCAACTTAACACTCTCCGTACTCAAAATATAAGTAAATAAAATCATATATATTGTCAGGTCAATAAAAAAGACCCAAATCATGAACAAATAAAAGCAGATATATTATCGAGTCGGTCAAAAATCAATCGATAACCAAAGAAATTATAGTTGGATATATTGTTGAGTCATTAAAAAAGACCCAAACTACCGGCAAACAATAGACAACAAAGTCCATCTACACCTTGCCCAGATACCATGTAAATTTACAATTTCAATACGAGTATCTAATCCAAAATCAATTGATGGTGAAAATAAGGGTCTTGAATTCTTTATATTAATGACAAGTGTCATAAATTATCGATGTGATTAGAAAAATCTTAATAATATGAAGCTAAAATCCAAATTTTCTTATAGATAATAATATTTTTTTAGGATATATAAACAATCCTAAAAGTGACTTAGTTTCATGTAACTTTAGTATTTGATTCCCAGAAGGTTATAATTACGTTCACCAAAAGTAACTTAGAAATTCAACATATTACTATTTATGTTCCCAAATAATAATTTTATTTATTGTGTTATTTTAATTCAAAGAACACAATTATTATTTTTAATTAATTCTGTTTTTGTTACACATGGTGCATGTATTCAATCGTGCATGAATGCTACATCATCAGAATGGAGAAAACTCAAACTATTAGATCCTTCTAACCGTATTGCATAGGCATATCGAACTTGAAAATGACAACGTTTATGGCATCATGCGATAAGACCATCCACGCATGTAACCAAAGAAAATGAAAAAAGAAAATTCCACCCTCCTTCCTGATTTAGTCAATACCATATTGATCATACACTTTTTATTTTCTTGTTATTTAAAAAACTCCACCATATTCCTTATACCAAAGCTAAGGGGGAAAGATAAAGTTAAAAGAAAATTGTATTATGTCCGTTTCAAAATAGTACTCTTATCAAATCAATATTATAAAATTTTATTTCATTCTAGAATGAGAATAATTTATATAGAATTGTTTGTAAGGAGTACATTCTCCTTCAAAATTGCAAAATACACCTCTAATTTACTTATAAACTATAAAAGAAAATTATATATTGATGTTGTAAGTATGGCAAAAGCGCATCTTTCAATTGATTGCATCATTGCAATAAAATATAAATCTGAATCCGTTATCCACAATTCCTTATGAAGAAAAATCTACCGTTTATGAACTTAACCTCCCTAATGCTATTCACGAGTTACATAGTAACTTCATTTGTCCAACTTATTGATTACTGTTCAAATAATGAAATGTCATGGTTAACTTGTCTCACATCGAAAACATATGGAGCACTATATAAATTCTATGCTCTATTTCTTTCATTGCCGATTGTTTTTGAAGTGGAACCACATGTGGACTTATATTGGACTTTCAACATGGTATCAGAGCGGGTTTTTTAATCTGCAAATTTTGTGGGACTTGTGAACCGGATTTGAACTTGACCCGATATTGGGTTTGACTTAAAAAATAATTTGACTGGTCCGACAGGTAATGATTTATTCAGGAAAAATAACCGGCACAGAAAATAATATATGGACCTTAAGAGCACTATATAAACTCCATGTAGTACTCCCCTCATTGCCAATTGATTTGAGGTGGAACCACATGTGGGTTTGTATTTGGCTTTCAACAATTACAAATTACAATTATAGGTGATTTCTTTTGTGTTAAATGGTAATATCAAATGAAGCAGTCAAAGGTAAAAAGAAGAGGATAAATTATATTGTACACGTACGGGGCACTTTGTAAAATATCCTTAGCATTTTAATAGAAAAACTCTTTTATCATTTAATGTGGTGGTCTCATTGAATGTTTATTGTTTCTCCCCTATACGAATGTTGTCCTGTCATTTGTCAAATGACACATTATAATATAGATATAATATTACTATATAATGATTGAAAGAAGAGGGATGAAGATTAAGGAGGTATAATACAATTAATGACACTTAGGTGAAAATGAAAAGGGTAATTATGACGTACTCAGTTGTACAATTAAAAGATGAAAGATAATATTTTTTTTTCATATTTACTGTACAAATATTATTAGGGGTTACTAGTTACCGCTTTAGTTTTTGGGGCGGTAGTTCATAGGTTTTGATAAAATTACTCTTTTAAGGGAGAAGAGAGAGGGTATTGTAAGAGGGTATTTTAGTCCAAATTAAAACAGTAGAGCGTAAGAAGTAAGGCGGTAACTAATAAAACTTACATTATCATCTGTTAAATAAGAATAGTAGGTCTGCTTTTAGATTGATAGAAAAAATAATGAGATTTCTTTGTTATAATTAAAATAGTAAAGGATTTTTCTATAATTTGTGAATAGATGAGGGGTTTATTTTATCCTTTACTCCAAATAAAGCTAAGTAGTAATGAAGAAACATGATGAGAGTGTCATTTTCCAAAACTAATGTCCTCTGTTCTAACCTCAAAGGTCAAACACTTGAGTTGGTGACGATCTTTCCTTGTAAATTTCCCGGACTTTGTCGTTAACACCCACCACCATCTCTATTTTGTCCCGTAAGTCTACGTGCCTAACCTCAAAATTGATTCGAATACAGACAGATTGGTTGTCCCTAAAGTTGTTAAAGTGACCATGGACTCGAAAGAACTAGATGTTTTAGTGAACAAGGAGAAGCGCCAGAATTTCGTCATAAACACATGATGCCCTTTAAGAAGGATTTTTGATAAAATATTGCCTCTTCAATTTATTAAATTGAATAAAATAATTATTAATTAGTTGTTCCATAATATCAGATTACTAATAAATTAATCTGATAATTATAATCTCTCTTTAATATTATTATCATGATTAGTCAAATTATTTAAAATTGATGCCACAATAATAAGTTTGGAACAGTTGTTAATTTTAAAGAAGAATTTTCCGTTATATATATATATATATATTTTCAAACAATAACCAAATATTTCAACTAAAACTATATATATTTTTTAAAGAAATATAGTCCCCAAACCCAACAGACAAGACGGATTAGCGGGATTGGTTACCCTTTTATTAAAATTAAAATATTCAAAAGATATATAGTCATGTCACAGTTAGGGGAAACAAATTGTCAAGTATAGCGAGTTTGACTCACAGTCGTGAGCCCTCGTTGTTCTCGGGTTCCACCTGAAAGTCTGCAACAAGACACGTACAACTTTTCATGAGTTACGATCTAACTCAATTTGTTGGTGTAAGTTCCATTATGAGGGCTATGTATTGACATTTGTCATTTGATTGATGTAATATCAAATGAGTTAATTTCATTAATTTAATATTCTTGTGCATATTTAAATTATGAAATAACCCATGTACTAGGACATATGTTTATGATTCAACTATCATAATGTCTTGGTTGTTAAACCCAATAAGCAAGACATGTTTTAAGTACAAAACCTATCCCTAGTCGGTTATTGACGTGAGAACTTCAATATGATAAGACTAGTACGTGCTTTAGTGATGGTACTGTTTCACTAACCATGATGTGGTGACATCAACTAAAGAAACACTCCATGGACTACGTTAGATCATGAGTGACTCTTTTGAGCAGTACTCATATTGGAATCCTTAGATCGTAAATCACTGAATGATTTTAGGTGAAAAGTGTACTTTGACATACGCCTAATAGGGCTGTAATAGGTTGCTAAGTATTGGTATGATTGGTTATGTTACGAATCACACTAAGATATGTGAGTGAAGTTATGAGACTACAAATCTCTCTTAAGGGAGAGATGATATCTTGGCCATTGATAGTGAACTGAGAAGTGCATGATCATGCCCAAGGAATGATTAGCGTTATCATTTGTTTGATGAAAGTCGGTATCACTAAGAGATCAAGGAAACGTTTAGTTAATAAGGATGATGGTTCCATGCCTTATGCTAAACTGGATATCATTGTAGGGGATCGTACGTAGTATGCTCTAAAGGTTGTGTTGAATCACCATTCGACCATCTGCTCTAGATTGGGTATGTCTTGCTAGAGACCACTAATGACTTATGGATTAATCAATAGGATTGAGTTATCCATTGCCAATATTAGAATAGGCTTACATGATCGCACATTAGAGAGTTCGATGATACAAAATAAATATTCACGCCTGTTCTAAGTGTAATTGTTATGCTTGGATAACTAATGCTTAATTAAAGGGTTTAATTAAGTGTTATTGAAAGTTCTGTGGTATTAACTAAAAGTTAATTAAGTACCTAAGAGCTATTAGGATATGCAAATAATGAACCAAAATTACAGTTTTGGTGCTTATTGACCCATCAGCCTTATCCATGGGCATTTGAGTTGATCCATGGGTTACTAGGGTCCCAAATTATTTAAAGTGATTCTATATAAAAAAAATATTATTAACTAGTTTAACCCTAACTATCTTTCATTTAATTCTCTATATGTGAGACGTATCAAAATAGAGAATCAGAGAAAATAGAAAAATCCCAAATTATCTCTACAGGCTTGAAAGGCTAGCACAAATTCTGTGAAGATTCTCGATGGGAGTAGAGGATTTTTCAAGGAAGAATCTTGCGGTGATCAATAAAAAACAATCATTCAAGGGTAAGAATTTACAGACTTTGAAACCTGATTATTAATAATATTTAAACTAAACAGGCATGACGATTCGCAAAACAATATCTTTCACTGCGAAAATCGAAAATTCATGCATGTTGATCCCTAAGAGTGGTATCAAAGCCACATGTTTTGTTTTAATGTTAAGATTAAAATTAATTTTGATTAAAAGAAACCAAAAAGATTTTTTTTTTGAAAAATAAAATTAATTTTAATTTGGACGTTTGGAAATTTGTTCCAAAAAGAAAAAAAAATTTCGAGAAAATGGTTGAAGGTCTACTGTGGCGGTGGAAGTCCAACTGGCCGGCTGGAATCTTCGCCCGAAAACCGGGCTGGCCGGAAGTGTCCCGGCCATGGTTTTGGCCTTCGAACCTCCGGGATTTTGGTCTCTTTTCTCCCGAACGTTTCCGGATTGTTTGGTTTTAAAATCATTTAAGATCTGGATTTTTCCGTGTTGGTTTTGCTGGATTTCGAAAATGGTTTCTGGGTTTCTTTCCCAAAATAAATAAAATTAATGTTAAACAATAGTGTTGAAGGTCTAAATCAAATTCAACAAGACCTAATTCCTATCTAGCTAGGACTTAATTCCAATTTGACAAAAATATATCCATACGCATACAATTAATTAGTATAAAACACGTGGATAATGACGCACGAGAGATCATTTGGATCGTAATTAAGAAGTAATTAATAATGTGGGATTGAAGGTGAAGCCTCTTGATGGGTGAACGTCAAAAGACTCAGAACTATATATTTTGACTGGTATTAGGTGGCCGCCTATCCTCTCCTGATCAGCAAATCCCAAAATATCCTTAAAAGAATTAAACTTAATTTACCAGCTTTTCTTGAAGGCTTTATTTAATGTACATTAGATTAGATGAATAGTTATTACCATTTGGTGCATTCAATTCTTGCCAACCCCCAAAAAAAAAAAAAAAAAAAAAAAATTATTCTCGGCAATTTTCGATCCATCAATGTTTGTTTAATGGATGTTATTAGGGTTTCTTTAGATGAAAGGGATTGTAGCAGAGACCAATGATGTTAGAAGATGCTAAAACTCTCATAATGTCTTACATTAAAATGTTCTTAATACAACTTTGGAAATTACTATGGTATAAACAAATCGTCAAATGAGACTAAAAGCAACGAGCTCGTTTACACTTGTTTAATTTAAAAAATTATGTTATTTTATTATTTTATGATATATATTTTTTAAACTCTTGAAGCCTCATATGAGTAGGGTTGCATGGAAATATAGAACCTTAGGGTTAACTGCATCATTAGTCCTTCAATTTCAAGCTAATATTATTTTTACTATAAAAAATGTTAGGTCTATTGTCCTTAATTATTATTTGGAATTACTAGTTACCGCCTCAATATTTTTTTTTTACCGTACTAATTTGAACTAAAAATATCTTCCCTATAATAACCTCTTTCTTCTCCCTTTTATGTAAAAAGATACTTTTATCAAAATCTATGAACTACCGCCCAAAAATGAGGCGGTAACTAATAATCTTTGAAACCGAAAGGGTATTTGTTTTTGTTTCATCCTTGAAAACTTTCAATTCAGTCTCTTAGCTTCAATCTCAGTACAATAAAAACAAATGGTTAAATTTGATTGTTTCTCACATTTTTAGGCGCGTCACACATTATTTTATTTTATTTTCTTTGTTTTCATAATTACTTTGTTTGAGTTACATTTCTAAAGTTTAAACTTACAACCTCATATTTTATAAACTCTCCTCCCTATTTTTTTTTGAAAAACAAAATAGTTAAAAATTTTAGCCAATATTATTAAGATAATTAAAATCTTGATAGTTAATAGTGAAATTACGATTTTCACTTCATAATATGACCATTTTACAAATAAAAAATGACATGCATTGCATATCTTTAAGTTTTTAGAGGTGATTTGTTTAAAAATTTTATTAATTATTGTCCTAATTTTTACTCGCTCTAATTTGGACTAAAATACTTCCTTACAATACCTTCTCTCCCTTTTAAGTAAAA
Organism: Knoxia roxburghii; assembly: GCA_030378225.1. NCBI lineage: Eukaryota > Viridiplantae > Streptophyta > Magnoliopsida > Gentianales > Rubiaceae > Knoxia > Knoxia roxburghii. Next base: position 6,329,551 of record CM059423.1, read on the forward strand.
GGAGAATTTTGTTAAAATTAGGACAGTAATATTTAAAACTGGGCGGTAATTAGTAATGCCCTTTGTTTAAATTGATTAAAATTGAGGGATTAAATTATAATTTTTCAAAAATAAGAGACTAAATTGAACATTGACTCAAAATTGAAGGATTAATAACGTGAATTTTTTACCCACCCTAATTCCATGCATGCATACATCCACCACCACAACCCTTATGACCATTTTAATCATCATTCATCAATTTGTATAATTCTTTTTAAGAATGAATGGAATTAATTAAGTAGGTTAATTTTTCCCTTAATTAGTAATAGTAATAACAAGGAATACAATAGGATTCCGTGCAACAGTGTTCAAAAAAAAGGTGCTACTACAAATTTTCCAAACAACCTTCAACGACATAGTTACGCAAAGCCACTTATTATGTTTGATTTTAACCTCACGTTAACCTACACTAGTAGTTGTTTAACAACATCCCATATAACACACGCACTCCTCCTCCACTTTTTACCTCATTTTAGCCAATCATCATCAACCTCAACAAATTCAATAAACCCGTAGTAAAGTCAGGAATTTAGATTAGGCGATGCAATATTTTTACAAAAATATTTTATAATTTTATATTAAATAATAACCGTATTTTTACTAATTTTGAAAATCATCTTAGCAATGCAAATCCTCCACCGAGTAGTACTAGAAATATATTGTAGTGTGTCTTTTGATAAATGACATGACAATATTGGTGAAAAGAAAAAAATTATGGACATTCAAGAAGCCATCGTAATAAATGATAAAAAAAAAATTCTATTTAAATGTTAGAGAATATATTGCGAGATATCCTGTAGATATATGATACCGATACCCTTCCCTCCGCCACTGAGTCTATACATACAATTTCATCTTATGCCCACATTAATTCTCTTCATGTTTAATATAAATATCCACGATCAAGATTCAAGATAATCAATCAAGGAAAGAATTTTTAAGGTATTTAAACTGTACATTAAATACCTTATTATAGGTCTTACTAAAATCATACCCTCTGATCAAGTCTAGACTAGCTCTTGTATTAGGGCAGTTGAACTGATTTTGGTAGGTAGTGTAGTTGGCTTTTATTCCACGTTACAAGCCATTTCTGCTCAAAAAATCCCCTACAAAAGGAACCTCTTCCTCCCTTGTGTGTCCTGATGTTTATTCTGTGTGCATGACAGACATTCATCTACCTACCTAACTCAAATCTTCTTAATCTTTTCAAGAAATTATTCCATCCCAACAACGTTACAACTCGTTCTTGATCATACATAATATATCATGTTCTTGGAAGATGGACCACCGCCACCGCCACCGCCACCGCCACTACTGCCAAACATTAATATTCCATATCTCTTCACTGCCCTTCCTCCGGCTACTGCTGATCATCCCGAGCCATTGCATCATCTGAACCAACTACCCATGCAAAACCCTCAAATTGTTTCTGATTTTGACTGGGCTGCCATCTTCTCTAGTACTACTACTACTACTCCCATTAACATTAATGGTAATGATCATCATGATCAACAGATGAAACCCATCTCCCCGAGTATGACGCCCTTAACTGCATCAAGGAATATTATGAGTGATCAATTAGGAAACAACGTTAATAGACACAAGCAGGTAGGGAGAGTTGGTAAAACCAGAAAATATGTTCCACCAAGGGTTGCTTTCCATACTAGGAGTTCTGAGGATATTCTTGATGATGGATACAAGTGGAGAAAATATGGCCAGAAAGCTGTCAAGAATAGTTCTCATCCCAGGTATTTTACGACCGATTGATTTCATTCTTTTTTAACTATGAAAGTAGTATTTCATTTGTCCCAAATTATGAGTAACTTTATTAGATTTGTTTTATTTCAAATTATAAATAATCTTTTGGAGCTTCTACGTTGATATAAATTATTTTTGTTTTAAATTTTACTTTTATCATATAAAATCATTAGAAAAAGAGAAATGATGGTATGAAATAAATTAATAAAAATTCATAAATAAATAATTACTATTAACTATTTTTGTTTATATTATTGATATGATTGAAAGTTACTAATTTTAATTGCTTTAATTATTAGCTTGCTAGAAAAATATGTTCATCCATATATCTTTCCAATGTACGTGATTTCTTGATGAATTCTCAAAAACAATGAATAATGTAGATATCTAAATTTAGATAGTGTACGCGGATTTTTTCCCTACGAAATTCACCTAGAAAAGTAGTTTTTCTTTTTTTTTTTAAAAAAAAAATAATTTTTCTAAAAAACACGCAAGAAAATACAAGAATTTCACATTTTATAACTGTAAGGTTAGAACTGCAAAGTTTAATTTCGACGTTTATGATGAACACATAAGAAGTGTTGTTTATTTAAAACTTTAAATAAATTTTTCACAAAAAGAATATATATTTTTTATTTTATTATTTTTCTTTATATTACAACCTTGAGGTTCGAAACCAGAATCTTAAGGTTACCTTCCCAAGAATACTTAATTTCGTATATTTTGGTGCATGGCGTTCTTGGTATGAATGAATGACGTGATTTATTCCATTATAAGGAGCTACTATCGGTGCACACACCATACATGCAATGTGAAGAAACAGATTCAGCGACTCTCAAAAGACACAAGCATTGTAGTGACGACATATGAAGGCATTCACAATCATCCTTGTGAGAAGCTGATGGAGACTTTAAGCCCGCTTCTCAAGCAACTTCAGTTTCTTTCCAGATTCTGAAATAGGGTGCACGTATAGTATGGCTATGGAGGACATCTGGTCTCAAAATGGTTAAAATTTTTCTTAATAGAATTATTCTGGCCGAACTTCGACCGATATTCTCCCTTTATACCACTGCAATTCTACCTTTAAAAATTTTAATGTCTGCGTCCGCCCCTATTTAGAAGTACTCTGAATGTGTGGATGTGTAATAATTAACTAAGCTAATGAAGCTAAAGTGTTCATATATCACTCATCTTTAAGTTAAGGTGTTTCAAACTGTATATGTATATATGTACTGCGCAGTTGGTGACTTTGTGAATGAGGATCGATCAGAGGCGTGACAGTAAAGTTTTCGATGCCCTTCTCAAAAATCAGGCATTCAACTTTTACCTGTCGGAGAGCCCTTCTTCTCAAAGTAGGAAGAACTTTGTAAATTTTAACACTTGTATCATGCATGGAAATTAAAGTTTATTTTATGGAAAATGCGTCTTTCACTTTAGACTAAGAGCAGGAATTAATTATAAAAGTTAATTTTTGTTATATTTAATTATATTTTAAAGGTTATTCTATTCATTTCCAAATTAATATCATGTTTGTGATATTTTAGGAAAAAAAATGCAATAATAGTGTCTAAAGTATGAACTATGGCAGATATAGCCGATAAATTTAGTTCTAAATTTTATTATTCACAACATATTTAATTTTAATAACAGTTTTTTTTTTGGATTTGATGGTTGAATTACAATTCTATTAATTCTTAAACTACGTAAATGTCAAGTGATTTTCTTTTTTTACAAAAATGTCAAGTGAATTAATTTAATTAATGTGAAAAATTTTATGACAAATGGACTAACTTAATATATAGTGATTCTAAATACATTTTTTACTTAAAAAAAAATTATTACTAAAACTAAATGTATCGTGTGTATAATCTAATATTAGAAATCACGAGTTAGGCAAGTATTCATCTCACTTTTTCAAAGTTCATTTGGTCATGAGGGTTTAGCCTCTCAATCCTCACCCAATCCCCCAAATAAGAAAAAGATCCCATCATTAGTACGTCTTCATCTTTATTTTTAGGGTTCAACCTCTTCCTTTTAGCCAATCCCACATCCAGGTTGGAAGAATTAAGCGAAAAAATTATCATGTATGCATGGATCGATCATGTTTAAAGAATGCTAGTTTCTCCTACAAATTGATTCACAATAAAATGAAACCAAATAATGGGTCACATGGATTTTTTTTTTTTTTTTGGTCTAAAATCCTAATTTGATACCTAATAAACTCTAACTAATGTAAACCTATATGAACTCGCAAATTATGCTATGAATTGACCATTTATTGAATAATTATTTTTTTTGTGATTTTTATTTATTTATTATTATTTTTCTTTCACTCGCTTCTTTTCACATTTATCTTTATCATATCTAATTTGTCTATTCTCGCTCTTTAACTTCTTCTCTTCTCCTTCTCTAAGCATCATAATTGTTCTTGATGCGTAGTTTTTGCATCTAAAATTATTCTAGTAAATGTTACGTTGTATCTACAATTGTTACATTTTTTTTATTATTGTTCTATTATTGCATATAGAGGGACAGTGATAGGTTTTTAAGTGATGATATTATTATAAATGATGATTCCGTTGGAGAACATGTCAATTAACATACAAATAACTACTACAGTATTTTAGTTGATTTTTTTCTAATATTTTAAATTTTATACTTTTTAAAAGTTTAATTAAAATTTTTAAAACGTTTTTTACTATAAAAAAATAAAATAAGTAATAGAAAATGATGTATTCTTTCATTTATATCAAATTTTTAAATTTTAAAAAAATAATAATGATAAAGAAAAAATTTGCATGAAAAAAAATAATGTGTAAAAAATATTTTGTGAAGAGAGAAAAAAAAAAAAAAAAAAGCTCTAGTAGGACTATATAACAACAAGAGTTTCTAAATTTTAGGGATTAATGTTGCCTAATTAAATTACTCAAACTTTCTCAATTTCATATTATAATTCCAACTATTTTTCAGACTATTACTCTTATTTAATTATAATTTTATTATAACTATCAAGAGTGATTTAAATAAAGATATAACAAGATTTATAGTTAAAACTTATGAGAAGTGTAACAAATGATTACTTCATATGTATTGGGTCAAAAGTGACTTATAATATGAAGTGAAAGGGGGTAATATAAGAATCGATGTACACGTTTCTTGTTTGGTTGAGAACACACGGATTAACCTAGGAATATCTAAATTTTCAAGAAACAAGGACAACAATGGCCTGAAGATATAATAACATTTCTTTATTTCTGTTTGCTGCACATAACATAAGGCTATATACTCTTCTACGTCCTAAGTCCAAAGGTTTTACAATGAAAGTTGTACAAAAAATGATGATCAACCAATTTTCAATGCAAATTTCGAAAAAACCCATGAACAAGGAAGGATTTTACGACAAAAATTTGCTAACACCAGCTTACTTCTGCAACCAATAAAATGTCATAATACTATGTACATGAATTGAGAAGAAAAATGAATTATTCTGAAGAGAAATGCGAGGAAAAGCAATATATGGAAGCAACTACGTTTTATAGGTAAGGGAAGAAACAGAAAGAAATGAACTAATCATCTACATACCTGCACCTCACCCACCCCCATCCCCCCAACACAAAACCAAGAAAATATGGGGAAAATAAAACCTCATCATAAGGTCTTCGGATAGCCGCTGTGTTGCTCCTCCTTCAACCAGACTAAACAATGCTCTTGGCTCAGCTCCAGTAGGAAAAGGAATGCAAGAAATCTGATAAGGTAAGAGTTCTTGCTTCGGCAAAGCCGGTCTTGGTTGCACTTGGGGTGACTTTGTGTAATGATAAGTCACTTCGTAATCATCAGAATGCGACTTCAGAATGTACAGCAAACAAAATTTCTACAGGTACGGATGGTCATAGCTGGAAAGTACCTAACTCGCGACCATGTTGTGTGAGCTTTACTTTTCTTTCACCAACCCATTCCAGCCGGTAAGACAGATCCAGATGATGAATTAAAAGCTTCAGTATATCTGTTTCAGTTGAAGATTTCTTTTTATCCTGATAAGAAATCATCCAAGAAGTGCAATGCAATGCTTCAATATTCCAGTTGATTTGACAGCTAAGTAAAAAAAATAAAGAATAACAGACAAAACATGTCAATCAATATGGATCCACTTTTGAGCAAATATATACCGGTGAATTGACTTGAGTTTCATTTGATATTGCACTTGCCATTATGCTGGACCTTGTCAAATTAGGGGAAAATCCCTCCCATGGAGGAACAAAAATAAGTTTTGTGCACTGCACAGGGGTAAGATTCCGACTAAGTTTCTCCCACCAGACAGATCCCAATGACCACCATCTAATCATCAGCACATTCTCTGAAAATGCAACCAGACCCTGCAAATAAAAGGAAGTAGATATGGCCTAAATTCGTTAATGCTTGAAACTTAAGTTCTTATGCAGATTACAACAAAGCTCATAACTGAAGAAGAGAGTAAGCAACAAAAACAGCCACACCTTAAACAGTCCCAAAAATCAAGATGCATCACTGGGGAAAATTTCTTTTTATCAAATAATAGATCCAGGATAAATTCAATGAATGTATCTTGAAAACCTACTGTAATCCTTTCACCAAAAGATTGTTCAAGCATGGTCCAACTCCAATAACAACTGAAATTAAACTTATGAGAGATAACCAGAAAATACAGATGCAACCAAAGTGAAGAGTAAGATAATTCCACTTAATTAACCCGAGGGGAATAAAACTATTAAAATAAATAAATAAATAAAATAGAGAACTCTTCTTAGGATCTACTGACAGCAAATTTTCTAAATCCTTCATTATCCGCTATAACACTAACATAGCTCATAACAGAAAAGCAACAAAATCTTTGTCATTTGATAACCAAAACAACCACAATGGAGCAACAGAATGAAATAACTCATACAGGGACTGATCAACCTAAGATTGTATTGAAATCATGGGGAGTATGAGATGACAGTTCATGACAATAAGAGAAAAGTAACCTCTCCATCCTGTGAAAAGCTTAAAGCTGATATTGCAGTGGTGATTGCTGTCTCTGAAGCCCCGCCAAGCAAAGTTGGAAGCCCTGGAGGTCCACTTGCATCCAAAACCTTTATTTTCGCCATGCTATAAGTAAAATATAAGAAATTACACATATGTACTGTTTGATGCAAAATCTCCAAACAACAAAATGTAGGGTTCTGCTCTAGCTTAGAATGCATGTTTCAGATTCCCTTAACTCCAAACAAAGAAACTCAATTTTTTTAAAATGTAAAACTTATTATGAGTTTTAAGGTACAAGACAAAAGTGATTTATTACATGTTTATCCACTTAGAACTAACATTTTAATTGTGGAACACTCGAGATCATATCAGAAACAATATCAAAGGGAAAATGTAGAAAAATCACACTTTTTTTTGGAACAAGGAATGTTCAGAACCATGACTCTTTCTTGAGAAGAGCAGAGTATTTGCTCAATCCTTTATTCCTTTTGGAATCATACAATTGTTACCAGTTTTAGCTCATGACTTCGTTAGTATAGACGATAATTCCAACAAGCTTGGGAAGAGAATCTCACACCAGATATACAACATTAAAAGGTTTAACTTCCAACTCCTAAGAGGATTTTAAAATTCAGGAACAGAGATTTCAGTTGAGCTAAACAACTTGTGCATTCTTCTCATACCTTTGCATGTCATATACCCGAATGCTAGCATTTTTTATCTCTGCAATTGCATCCCCAACAGCCAACCTAGTTGATGTATCATTTAAAGCAACCATGGGAAAAACACGGACTAATTCTCTCAATGCTGACAGTGAACTTTGAAAGCAACTTCTGCGCATGACAGAGTTGCTTGGATCCATGGTCTGCAAAATGAAAGTGACCACCTGCAAACCTGTCTAGATGTTAGCAATTTCAATAATGAGATACTAGAAACTCTTGGGAAAAGGTAAACCCAGCCACAGGGAACCTGCCTAGGGGGTTAGGACAGATTAAGAGGTACAGCAAACGTTTGATGTGAAGGTTACCCACTAAATAGTTTCAGTACCTTAGCAACGGAGAGATGGCTGCACATAAGAAGAACCAAAAGTTTCACACGTAAACCACTCACATTTCTAAAGCTCAATGGCTGCAGAACTTTGGTAGAAAGAGAAAAATCATTGAAGAACCCTATAGCAGAGGTCTTTATTTAATTTAATGTGTACCCAAGAGCAGGTTGTGTAAGTCAGAAAGCAGACTTAAGAATGATAGCGTATTCTCTGAAAAATGGGGGAATAAGCAAGGCATTCATTAAAGTAGCCAGGTCTGAGATAGAATATCAAATGATTCTTCTGATGTTCAGTTCTGTACATATCTTTTTCTGTATAGGTTTCTTATAGTGGAGGCTTGGGAAGCAAAGAATGGTGAACAAGTAAAGTAAAATTATTAAACCGTCCAATGGAAGAGAAACAAAACTCTCCAAATTTGATTATACAAGAATCTAAGTGTGAAGTTGGCCTATTCACTAACTAATCCTAACTCACTTGAGTCACAGATCACTGATAAAAAATTAAAAAGGTCCACATGTTTGGTCCCATAATTTCTCCATGCTTTCCTCTTGACCAACTAAATTAAGAGGTTTAGTAACCGCAACCAAGGTTATCCAAGAAATAAGGAACAACATATGGTTTCGATCAACATCAAGAAACCAAGTTCCAAAGAAGTTCCACACCAACTTCAAGAAAACACCACAACGTCAATTTATCAATATCAAAAAGAAAACCATCAAGAAGTAAAGGACTCTAATACTAAGAAATAGGAAAATTACCACATATGGTTTCAATCAAGTATCAAAAAGTATGAGCTATATCACAGGAATTCCTGCTAAATATTTTCTTCTACACACCTTATCAAGATGTTGAGCCAAGTTTCTTGGAGAACCACGCACAACTCTGATGAGAGTCATGAGTGACACCACATGAACCGGTGAATCAGATGCAGTAGACCAGATCTGTCTTTGGATTACATTCAGAAATCCGCATACGTCAGCCATGGCTAGACTTGGAAGAAGTATTCCAACCAATGTCTCCCTTATGTTGTTTGACACAGATGAACTATGTGCACTAGCAGATGAACTGCTAACACATTCAATCTGAAAAAACATGTCCCCTATCATACGAGGAATTTCAGAAGCAATACATGCTTTCCATGTGCTTTCCATACCTTCCGCAAGAATCTCAGCCGCAGTGCAACTATATTTTTCATTCATGGCCATAACCAATTTCACCAATGATTGAACAGTCAGTGAAGGAAGAATTGATTTTACAAGGCTAGGGTACCAAACAGCTAACGCAGCAGAAACAATTATATGTGAGGTCATTGCATCTTGATTTGTTCCTCCAACGCAAGAGATCCAGTCTTGCATGTCAAATGACTCTAACCATGAGAGTATTTCAGATTCTTCAGTCTGAGAACCCCCATGTGCATTTGGCTGCGTGTCGGGAACCACAGAGTTGGTTTTGGTGTCAGATATTGGACTTTCATACTCTTTTTCTGTTATTCCATCTGAACTACCAAGAGAATCTTCTTGACTATTTGCCTTTTTCTGGCGTAAAGGGCGTGGAATGGCACGTGATGCAGCACAGTGGAAAAGAGAGCGAGCAGCCATCTTCACAAGTTCAAACTCATCCTGCCAGAAGCTTACCAAGACCTTCAAAGTATGCCATAAGAAACCATCAGGGAGGCAAAGAAACGCAAAGATTCTACTGTCACTACTTTAGCACCTTACTAGAAATTACATAAAGTTGCAGAAATCTAAACTTTTTATCATAGAACCTATGAGAAAAACTTATTCTTGACTGTAAGCAAAGTAGTTTATACCATTGAATTTTCTTCCCGGGGACATTAGATGATAATTATGGAGAAGAAAATAGCTCCAAATCAAATAGGAATGAGCAATTTTCCTACTCATGTTGTTGCTGCTAGCATTTCAAAACCAAAAACTCATTTTCTTGAAGGTCTTGTGTGAAAAATTCTCCATCTCTATGATAGACGGGGCTTTGCTCCAGAAGCATTAACTTAGGCTATGTTTGTTTGCATTTTTGTAGGGTATTTTGTATTAGAAATGTAAAGCCTTTTGTAGAGAGTTTTATGGGAAGAAGAGAAAAAATGTATTGGAGGGAGAATTTTTTAAAATAATGTGAGAAGAATATTGGAGGAAATTGGAATTAATGTGATTGAGTTTGGTGATTGTTTGGATATGTTGTGTCTTGTCGCAAAAAAAGTTAACTTTTTCAGGAAAAAAAACTAAATAAACACAGCCTTAGCCACATTCTGAACCCTAATCTTTTGGTTCACAAGAAAATCAACTTCTGCACCATAGATGGGTATGTTCATAATCCAACTGCAAAACTATGCAGTGAGGATAGTTAAGTTTGGATTCTGCCTTTTCTAGACTTGTTAACTGTCGAATGGTCAGGCAAAAACCTATTAACATGATACATTACCTGGAGCAAAGGAGGCTTTATCTCTGGGATTTTCTCGGCAAAGTTCCTAGTGTAAAATGCAGCTACAGCACTACAAAAGGTAGGAACAAAACAAGGGGGCAATTAGAGTACAAAATGGGCAAAAATTCCAAAAATAGTGCTAAAGAAAGGTAGAACAAAAGTTCTATGAAGAACAAATCAAAATACGAGCAACATTCTTTTTACAACCTTATTTAGTTATTAATCATCATTATAAGTTTTTGTTCAAAGAAAGGATAAATGTGAGACCTCACAAAGCAGATTCACAATCATTTCGTTTTTCTACAATACATAGCACTAGTGTTTTGGACTAATGTCAGTGAAGAATAACAATTCCAAATCCTGATGATATTGCCAAGATTTGGTCGGATAAGAAAAAAAGTCAGTTTTTCTATCATTCATTATTTATAAAGAGGGACCAGATTTTCACTAGAGGATGGGGCCTTTTAGGAATTATGAATGTGGCATCACAATATGCATTCAAAAATTATATGGCGTGACATGTTAAAAAACTTTTATTTCAGTTTTAATTCTTCTTAGCTGAAGCAAAATGAGAACGATTGGATTTAAAACCCATGAGAAGCTAGGACTTGATACCAATATGGGTTCATGGATGACATGATTGCTTGCTGGAAAGTAAGATTTTTTCATTCACATAATGCAACTATCGTTAAAAACTTGACATGTTTGCTCACTAGAAACTGAAAAATAATTTCAATCACATTTTGCTCTTACTTTTACAACAACCAATAGAGGCAATTCAAGAATAGGATGGCTTTCGTCAATAAATACCTGCTGGCTCCAGAACATGAATGGGACAAAGTAATCATTTGCTGAGCAAGGGCCACCATAGTTAATGATCTAAGAGCACAATATTCAGATGATGATTTCCAAAGCTGAAAAGTCAACCACTCCTGGATTAGATATAAAGAAATGGGTCAAACAGATTTATTTGAAATATATTACAACTTAAAATACCTCTAATGTAGCTCTTGAACCAGGAAACATCAAAGTTAAAGCACCTCTATCCCCTACTATACCAGAAGCCACATTGAAAAATTCAGGTCTTTTAAGCTTCATTTCAGTTTCTAGCAACTTGTCAACCTCAAAGTCCACATTCCACAGGTGCAAAAGGGACAAGCTGAAACTAAGCAAGCAACCTCCTAGGGAGTGTAACCAGTCGAACTCTGTTACTGTACCAGAGGAGGTACCTTTGGCATCAGAATTTTCTTCTGTGACTTGGTAGGGATTTAGAATATCTGTTTCTAGGTCCTCGGGTTGCCTGTCTTGATTGTGAGCACCTTTCTTGGGTGTCCCTTCTTGAATCTCCTCTGTGTGAGCTTTTATATGATCGATATTCGCAGTTGTAAAGAATTCATGACTCTTGCAAACAGAAATCAACGACTTAAGGTCAAAACACAATGCGGCAATTCCAGGAAATGGGCAAGTGCCTTCAACTGAAGGCTTGTCACTTTGAAAACCAGAAATTGAAGACTCAATCTCCTTGGTTGCATGTGCATGCGACTTGTTAGATCCAGTCACGCTGGTAGGAGTATGTAAGGTGCGTGATGTAGAATCCTCTTTTGCAGAATGTTTCAAATGAGATTGTGAATTATGTGTTCCTTCAGCAAATGGAAAAATTAGAGAGGAGGCCGAAGTGTTTTTGGTCATCAAACTGCAAGGTGTAGATTCTTTCTTCGTGCCCATTGAGAAATGATCCAACATTGAATGAGCTGCAGCCCCACGAAGAACCCGTTCACGAGCACCTGTCTTGACATCCCATATGTATAAAACATCAGAAGATTCAGATATTCCTGAAAGATTGGGGCATAGGCAAGCAATAAAGCCCCTAGCACCATCCCATACAACTTTAGAAGGATAGTATGGATGCCCGGGGAACATTCTCTCTATCTGCAAAGAACCAAGCGAAGTAAGGGCCACACATGAGTCCTCCGCAACTGAGAGAAAGCAGTCACTCCATGGATACTCAACATAAGGAGGCGGGAGAACTATTTGATGCACAGGAGCAACATGTTGGTGCATGATCACAATGGGATTGCTAGAGTCAAGATCCCATATCCGAACAGTGCAATCCATACTTCCTGACACTAATACATGGCTGAAATCCCCTTTTGTGGGCTTACATACCATCTGGTGCGCAGCCAAACATAGCACTGCACCCGTATGTCCAGTAAGATATTGTTTTGATGCATGAGGATTTGCCTTATAACGTGGACTTTGACCATAAGAACTTACTCCCTCAAAGTACATATCAAACCGTGCAACTTCTATATCACCATCGCAGAAGCCATAAACAAGGGCAAATGGCACATAGCAGTTTTTAGAAATAACCATTGAAGAAGAAACAAACTTTTCCTTCTTGTTTGAACATGATACAGCACTGCCTAAAGATAATGGTTCATCCCCTACACCATTATTTTCAAAGCAAAGATCATTCCTGGAACCTTCAGATTTACAAGTAGAGTTATGAATCCAATTATCAAAATACAGGCCTTCGCCAAGTCTTTCAAAATCCCCAGAAAAATTGTTCTTGCACTCATGAAGTTGTGGCAGCAACCAAACTGTTATACGAGGTTTCCAGAACATTGGTTGCTCATCATGGCAGCAAATTGATTCAATACGAAGAAGACGATTGCAAGCATAAACAAAGGAAAGGGATAATTTCACGTCAGGAGGATGCGAAACAGCAGGAATAGCATACATGGGCTCAGACATGAATCTATTTCTTGAATATGATATCCTGTACAGTATAGCTGAACCTTTATTGTTCCAAACAACCAATACTTCACAAAGTACATCTTTATATTCCTCAAAATCAGTCACTATGCCTCTATCACCATCTCCTATGAATATGCCACCGAGGGCATGTGATTGGCCTTCAAGGCATAGTTGATGGTCTGAGAAAAGTATTTCCCCAATTTTCTTGCCATCGTCCACCAGCCTAAATGTGCAGTAAGTTGAATATACAAGGACTAACAACTGTCCATGGCTAGCGCATGCCATTAATACTCCCCCGTCCTGTGAACCGTCTAACCAATCCTTCAATTCAAACTGCACAGCACCCCGGGTTGCACCCTCCCTGTTTGTCCCTGAATCCTTTAATATTGGTAAGCATTGTACCTTACTAAACGAATCAACCATCATAACAAAATGATTCTCCATATCGCTGACAGACATGGACTTCAATGGCCCAATGGACAAGTTGCCGTGAAAAATTGTTTGCACAATAGCAAGGGAATACGAGTCAACTATTACAACAGTGCATTTCGAAGATTTAGCGAAACCTGATTCTCTATCTAGTAAGCCGTCATCATCCACATCAAGAGACTGATGGTTGGAAAAACGAACACTTTCAGCATTCGAACAAGCAACACATATATATCTCCGTTTATCGGGCAATACTCGAACCATGGATGGACTGCCAACCCAAGGAGGCATTTTCCTCCTACGTCTGCAATGGCCACTTGCCCGGTTCCACACACACAATACACCATCTTTGCATGCGCTAAATAACGCACCACAATTCTCTAAATTTGAGGTGGAAGTGGCATGACCTGTATTTTCTGACTCCCCATCTCCTGAAACAGCTGAAGGAAAACATATCCCTAAATCTGCTATCCAAGCAGCATGCCCACAAAGCATAGCAATCGGTTCCACTTCCTAACCAACCATATGATCATTCCAACACATTAAAAGACCAGAAAACAAATCATCCAAGAAAAAAAAATGCTTAACATTTTACAACTTTTCTAACAAGCCCCGATTAGTACTGCTGTTTAGTAACTAGACATAAAATTGATTACATTTATATAAAAATACAATCCTTTTGTAGGAATATCAAGAGCTTAAAATGTGGAAGAACAGAAAAGGGGGCAGTAAAAAGCTTATTCAAATGTATCGGCTGACCTGTTCCGGAGAGGTAGACGGAGGGAGGTTCCACCAGATGATTGAGCCATCGGAGCCGCCGGTGTAGAGGGTGGGAGGATTATTGAGTACGGCGGTGGCGGTGACCCTTTGAACAGGTGGGGAACCTGACCAAATGCATGCCACAGATCTACACTTCATCTGCTGGCCAGTCCGGTTTAACACCGGGGCCGGGTCGGATCGCCGGTCGTCGTCTTCTTGGCTACTGTTTCAATTGAAGGATTAGTAATTTGAAAGTTTTGAAACGAACGTCGAAAAACTAACAATCTTTCGATCCAATTCCAGAAAGAAATACTAGTTCTTTAGAAGACGGCGAGGGTTAAAAGCGTTGTCTATATGACAAAAACACCTTTAGCGCCTTTGCAAGGCAAACTAGGTATACAGACAGGTAACAAATATTTCGTATTAATCAGATTATATTTATCTATGTTTTACAATCAAATTATTTTTTTATTTCTCTTAATACGGATAGTTGCACTTTTGATCTTAAATAATAATACAAGTGCATTATTGTCCCTTTGTATTTTTATATTAGTAATTTTAGAACCAAAGAGGGTTCAGTGAACTAAGGTGCCTGAGACAATTGGAAAAGTCTGCTAAAGATACCGAAGATCGAGGTTGGACTCTACTCCATATTTTTGCTAGGAAAAGTGATTTGAAGGAGGCGACACGACATGCTTCTAAAGAAAGAAAGAAGAAGCATTAAATTCTTGATTGATATCAATGATACGTACGATGTTATGAGAGGAGATGAGACAGATCCAAAACTCCCGAATCCCTCCCATGTTGACCTTTTTAAAGATTTCATCCATGAATTACCTCTAAGGAAGAAAATAATAGGATATAGGTGGGTGTATAAGGTGAATCATGGATTAGATAGGACTATAGAGAAGTATAAGGCAAGCTTATAGCCAGAGGCTACAATCAAGTTGAGAGGGAACAAACTATAGTCAGAGTTTTTCTTTAGTTGCCAAGTTTAGCAATAGTATACAAAGAAATTACAATCTTATGGTTTTAACCAATCATTCAATAATCCCTGCTTGTTTGCTAAGTCTGATGGTGCAACCTCCTTAGAAATAGATAGAAATACATAGAACTAGATTGTCATATTGTATGCAAGAGAGGGAGTGTTCATTTCTTTGGGGCATTCTTCTTCTAAGGAGCAGCTAGCTAATGTGTTTACCAAGCATCTTGTTGAACTAGCCTTCTTCTCCAAAAAGTGAACGGTAACTAGTAATCTCCATATTTTAATAATATACAAATAATATAAATATAAAATGATGGCTAATTTGGTTTTTTTTTTTTAATTTAGAATTGGGACTGCAGTTGCTTCTTATGTTGATGATAGCAATAATAAAATAAATTTTATTAGTTACCGTCTCAATTTTTACCCTCTACCGTCTCAATTTGGACTTAAACCACCCCCTCCTTCCCTTCTCTCTTTCCTCTTTGAAGTAAAATGATAATTTTGTCAAAATTGGAGAATAATACTTAAAACTGAGACAGTAACTAGTAATACCCTAATAAAATAGTGATAACTATTAAAATTAAAAATGTGACTCTTCTTCATTGTTTGTTTATACTTATATATATACTAATTATGAAGTAGATTAGTATCATTGAAACAATAATAATTGATTTACTTATTTTTAGTATTAGAATTAGAATATTTTACTATTTGAAATTGACTCAAATCTATATTAATTATGGTTAGAATTGGAATATAAAATTTATGTATCATTTTTCGGTTTGTGCGTGTCATTCCAATTTTTTTGGATGTCCTCAAAGGATGGAATTAAAACTTATATTTTTACTTCATTTAGATTTATTAACGTACAATCACGTCATAAAACTAACAAATGTTCTTAATAATTTTTTTTTTTCCTTATTCACAAACTCTTTGCCTTGTTCTCCACAATAATTGTTCAAGTTTTTTTTTGGATTTGTCACGATCATATTATTCAGAAATCAAGTCGTGGATCCAACTCTTCAATTTCTCTCTCTCTCTCTCTCTCTCTCCCCCCCCCCCCCCCCCTTCTTCTCTTGATGTTATTACTAGCGAAAAATATTTGACAGAATTGCCTTTTGTTCTGCCTATGCGAGGTCGAACAATTACACCGGCATTACATGTTGGATCTTTAGTGAGAAGTCTAAGTCAGTAAATATCAAAATTGAGATTCTATAGAGAAATTGTCTTTCACTGAACCCCTGTGCCAAAAACTAGAGAAATCTCATACATTTCTTTCCCTTGTTAACTCCCATCATTGCTTATTCTCAGGAAAAAGAAGTTCACAACCCGTGGGCTTTCTACCTCTACGTAACATTGTTTCGTCAAGTTTTCATCCATTACAAGAAATTTTCCACTACTGTCTCACGTAAAAGTTCGGGCCGTGTCTAAATCCCAATGTGGCTAATCATCCTCGCAGACACACTCATGAATATATGGATGTAAAATGGAGGATTCTATCAACTTGTTTTGTTTCAACTTAAGATAATGAACTCATAAGTTTGGTCTTACTTTTCCCAAAAAAAAAACTTTCATCTCCAAATTTAATTTAGAAGTAACCCCCTCATTTTTTCAAATGCGATGATGTGTCAAAGTAAAACATCCAACAATTATTCGTTCTACTTGACAAAAGGAAGTGATCTAATCACACCTTCTAGTACTACTACCTTGCTACATATATAACCTTACTTCAACCACTAGCCTTATCTCAATAAGCCAAATCCACTCGAGGTTTGGTTAATAGCCACATTGAGGTCAAAAGGGTGAAAGAATGATAAGAATGAAACTGCTAATAAGAGTCTATAGGCTTAATGAAAAATGTTTCTAATACCTTCCTTCCTATCATACTATAAATGGTAAAACTAGATAATTTAAAACACTTTAAACTTTGATAAATTTGATAGTTAAAGTGTTATAAAAGTTCGATTCCCACTTTACAAGTATTAAAAGTCACATTTTGTCCCCAAATCCTCTTGCAAAGTTGTAGAGGGAGCAAATCTATTTAAAAAAAATTATGTTTCACAAATCTTAAAAATTTTCTATCTACATATTAGCGAGATTTTTGAATAAAAATTACGTAGCTAATTTTTGTTACTCATTCAAAAGAATCAAAATCATTAATTCTCAAAAACAAATCTTAAATATAGTAATAACCTCATACTTAATACATGGGTAATGTTATATCGCGCTCCCTTTTTTGTTATTGAACGCCCCTCTTTTTTCAAAAAAATCCTTTATTTTGTTAAGTATCACCCCCTTAATTCTTATTTCTCGCTCCCTTAATGTTTATCTTCCGCCCCTCCTGTTATTACCTAACTACCCTTAATTAATTTACAAAAAATTTTATAAGTCCCTTTTTAATCTACAAAAAATTTATAAAAATTATGATTAAAGTAGCATAGATGAGCGGAACTATAAAAAAAATTTTGGTATTTTTAATAAATTAACTAAGGGTAGTTAAGTAATTTAATATATTAATATATTTTATATTTAAATATTATATTTAAATATTATAATTTGTATTTCTTAATTTGTCAAGGATAATTTAGATATAAAAGGGGTTCGAACTAACAAAATAAGGGAGCCTTCACTTAATGACATTCACCCTATTATATCATATAATTTGAGTTTATTTTCAATATTATAAACATTATTCAGAGAAAGTAGATAGAGCATAAGCACTTAAGAGTTAAATTTTTTTTTGTTTGCCAAATTAATCATCATTAAGATAGGATTAAGCCCATTAACAAGAATCTTTTGAATTTGGCTTCACTTGATCAATGGTGGTGTGTTATATTGTGACATCTAAACAACCAATTTTCTAGAGTCATTATTTGAAATTTTGGGCTCTCTCTACATCTTTCTTGACAACAACAAAATTTCTTGGAACAACATGAGAAACTATGGCCTTATTTTTTTTCTCTTATTTTTGATGGCCGTTGGTTCGAGTTCTTGGGAGTTAGCAAAGACAACAATATACCCCCACGGGCAATACGAAATGGGACAAAAGGCCGAAAGGTAGGGTAGACCAAGAACCACATTGATGATAAGGATTTTACCAATTTGTAGCCCTTTGAAGTTAACTTTATTATTTCCCCCCATATGAATCACCCTTTTTTTTTTTTTTTTTTTTCTTTTCTCTTTTTTGAGGAAGAATGAATGACTGTGTTTCACATATAGACATATAGAGGTGAAAAGGAAAATAATTGAAGGTTTGACAACACTGTTTTGTTTATTCCTACTAAGGACAATTAGTTAAATTCACATCCTACTCCAATTCATGTCACGTCAATATTTTTTTTTTAATAAGTAGGGGAACCTAAATAGGTTATCAGTCGCGACCAGTGTAGACTACATATTAGCCAAATCAACATCCCACCACACTTTAAACTCATTATACCCACTATTATCTTATTATCAATTATTATTAAATAAAACTATTATATTTAAATATTAAACTAAAAAATAATTTAATTATTTACAAAATAAAATAAATAATTATTAAATCACGAAATAAATATATAAAAAGTTAATTATTATTACTTGAATAATACATTGCAAAAGTATATTAAATCATAAAACAACATAATATAAAATTTTATTTCAATACACGAAATCTTCAATATCAGAATAAAATTCTAAAAATAATTAAAAGTAAATAACAACATTAATTTTTTTCATTAGTGTAGAAAAGGAAAAAAAAAACAAAAATTATGTACATTATATATATTAGAATTGGCAAGCTGGGAGAAAATAAGAAAAAAAAAAAAAAAAAAAAAGAAAAGGAGAAAGGGGACAAACCTGAACGCTGGCCAATTGAAAGGGTCACTGGAGTGTAGAATCACTGACATCCCACACCAATTTCACCAGTGTGGATGCTCTAATAAGCATCTCCACCCTTTAATGACAATTTTAATAACCATATGGTTATCTAGATACAACACTATCACTGTGATGTCATCATGAAAACATCTTCGCACCCCTCGATCAATCTTTTTTAGGTCATAATATCTCATCTCTCTTTTCTTTGCTGCTTCTCAAAGTGCAGGTTTCACAAGTTTCCTTGCAATGCCATCTCGTGGACAAGTTACAACAATCTCAACTGCTTCTTCTTGATTACTAACTAAGATGCTCCCACAGTCCATCAGAAGCAAATATATGAATCACCATATTTTTTCTTCCTTATATACATATATATATATATATATCATTGTTCAATTCTTTCATTCTTGCATACGAATTGACCAACGTTTTTTCCTTGTAAAACTTGGTCCATTTCACACTCATTTGACAATGTAAAGTTTATGAAGGACAAGAATAAAAAAAGGGGTTAGTTTAACCTTTTTTTTTTAAACATATCTCAATGAGGGCTGGTGGGATTGAGATCCCTTCTATTGAAAGGCAAAGACTTACATGATGACTCGGGTTTTTTTACAAAAAAATCAAGGTGTACTAGCCCCTATATTTCAGTCAATCCTCTATGCAAAAACAAAAGAAATTCTCATGTGACAAAAAGGGGTGTTTGACAAAAAATAAGGGAGATTGCCACTATGTACATCAATTCTACTAATTTTAAAGTTACTCCCCCTTTCTACTTGTTTCAAGACTACCTAATTCTTAAAGTTGGGATTGCTTCTGGTTCCAGGTTGATGAGTCCCCTTAGTCTTTACTTCATGTATCTAGTTGTAGTGAAAGCAACTGCAGTTCCTTTGGCCCCCATTCTTGCTAAATAATCAGCTGGTTTGTTTCCTTCCCTGAAGATGTGTTTGATTTCAGATTTGCTCTCCGTCATGAACTCCTTGATCTCATTCAAAGCTCTGAACTCTCTCCATAAAGTATCCTTCTTTTCTTTGAGCGTAGAAGCCAAAATTAAATTATCAGTGGGAAGAGTGACCTTTATATGATACCTTTTGCTAGCATTGCCTGAATTTCAGCCTGCGGAGCCGTTGTTTAACTTTTTAGTTAATTTATTTATACAAAATTATTATACTCATCATATATTTGTACATTTTTTTCCTTAAAATGTTTAAAGTTATGCACATATATTAAGTATTAGGATCAGTTATCGTTCAATTTTAAACACAATAGTATTATTACTTTTTTTTCTTATTATAAAGATAGTTAAAATATTAAGCAGATTTAAGAATAAACATGCTTTATTTTAGTGAATTTAGAGGTAATATCAGAATATGTGATATTAGGGTCGATAATTTTTAACACAATAATAAAATTTACATAAATAACTTCATTTACATGGTAATTTAAGTTGTTATTTATAATGCAATGACGAATTTATGAAAATAATTTAATTAAGAATTTATTAATTTTGAAGTGTGTCAAGTGTCAACTCCATCAAATAACAGGATTAACAAAACTTATTCATTTTCCTAATGTAGAAGTGACTCAGCCTTACAAAGATTATAGCATTACAAGCTCCAATGGATAGCATTTTCATTATTAGTGTAGCCCACAACACATATTATCATCATTTATGGGTATTTTCACGAGATTTGAGATGACGATGCAATCAATTTTAACAGCAAATAATCCAAATCCTTATCATCAAGAGGGCCTAATTCAATTCAAAACGTGTCAGCCAGAGCACAGTAATTTGTGATTATGAAGTAAGCCTCCATTATTTATTTCCTTTTCCATTCTAATCTTCTAGTTCAGACTCAGTTGATTAAGAATCCACGCCATTTCTTTACTGAAAAGATGTTTCTCCGCATCAAAGTATACTATTTTCAAACATTTCTTTCTAGAATGGTGAGATTGTTTCTTCCATTTGAAATAAGCCATGAAAAAAAACCCATGATTGCTGCAGTTTCTTCTGGCTAAATTTTTTTTTTTCACCTTTGATTATCCCTGTTTTTTGTGTATTTGGTACTTTCCATAATTATGTGAAAAGAGGATTTGACAGGGAATTTGTCAAATATCTAGATTTGCGACTCTTTGTTTTCTTTCTTTCTTTCTCTCTTTTTTTTTTTTTTTTGATGAAGAAGCCTCTGGGTTGGCAAAAGAACGAAAAGGCATGCCCAGACCCTAGATGCGAACAAAATATATGCTTCTACCTCTAGTTGAAACCTAAGAAAAAAGTTCAAATCTTATTACATAGCTTTGCGGTTAGATTTTATATTTTCCTTCCGAGTGTGTAATTGTGAACAATCTTTGAATTTAGCTGTTGTGATCCTTCCAAACTATCAAAAATCCGGCAGAGGTTTGTTTGTATGAAGGCTTATATAGAGGCTCGGATTTGGATGTTGGCGGAGTATTGTACGAAGGATCAAGGTCCCTAATCTAGTGCTATTCTCAAAGTGTGAAAATATGGTGGTAGTGGGATGAGGCCTTCGAAAGGAAGAGCCTAAGGAGGCAACCACAAAAGCTAACTACCCTAGCTTTTGATAAATGCTAAGAGGGATGATTCAAAATGAGAGAACTCAATTTCTTCTATTCAAATCATGATTACAAAGGTTGAACTTCTCCTCTATTTATAGGAGTAGAAGTGAGCCTTTAGGTTACAAAACCCTAGCCTACATTTATGGTAGAATCTTCAATCATCCCTAATCTTCCTTCAATCTACCTAATCATTATTCAATCTGCCTTATTTTCTTTTTGAAGAATTAAGGCTGATTACTTATTCCTTTATTGAATCTTCTAGAATTTTCTTGTAGCATTTCAATGTCTTCGTGGGCTGGGCTTCACCTCATGGGCTTGAATAAAAGCTAAGGATCAATGCTCAATACTATCACATCCTTTAATGGGTACTTGTCTTGAAGGACAAGCTCTTGTTTGTATATCTCATGGGCTAAGGCATTGAGAGCTTGTGTGGCATTTTTCCTCCTTGATCTGGTCATGGGCCCATCTATGTCAACCAACGGGTCTCTTTGGTAAGGCCTCACTAGTGGACTTGGGTTTTGTGGGTTTTGGTTCATAACATTAGCTTTTTAGGTTTTTTAATTCGTAAAATTTATGGGTTATTTTAGATTGGAAACTAGGAGCTTTTAGGGCATCCACAGCGACGTGCAAAGGAGGGGATAAAAGTGTGGGTTCCATCTTCGTTATCTATTGAGTGTATAATTATCAATGTTATTGGATCTCTCGCACTCAAAATGTATTTGCTCATGAGATAGGTGAAAAACAATATAGTCACTATGCAAGATTGGTCTCATGTGTCAGATTTCCTTTCTCATTCTGTACTGGATTTTTCTCCAGTTGATAAATGAAAGTTTTCCTTTTTCTCCTCAAAAAAAAAAAAAAAACTATTCACAAAAGAAAGATACAGCCAAATAAACACCACTTATAAGTATAAATGTCATTGTCATTATTGTGTTTACTATGGATAAACTTATATAGATATACCCTATCAAACGGTGGATACATATGAATATATTGAATGAACAATACTCGACAATATCTGAAGAAATATAAAATAAATATTGAGGATAATCCCATATATTGGATGACGAAACTAAAAATAAGAAAATGAAAGTTTACAATAAATTTATTTTTCCTATACTCTCATGATGAGAAGAGGGGGAGGAAAGAAATACTTTTCTTTTTAAGGTGAATTTTGGGAGAGGAGATCGCGGTTAGAGAAGAGAACCCAGATTAATACTATTGAAACTAATCAAATAGAAATTAATTTATAATCATTAAAAGATTGTATAAATTTATTCACTTCCCCGGAACCTCATTCTGTATTTTTTTTTTTTTTTAAATTTAATTCTTGTCGCACACTCTTTTCACAAATTTCCCTTAATTTTTCACAAATTTTTATTTTATCATACCATCAATAAACGACTGTCTTAATAGTGAACTTCCATTAAAATATAAACACTAACTTTTTTATTAAACAATAAACCCTAATCATTCTGATGAAACATAGATTCCTAACATTTTTTATGAAAAATTGAACCTTAACCTTTTCAATTAAAACACTGAACTTTAAACCCTAACCCTAACCCTTTCAATTAAATAAGTGAACCCTAACCCTTTCAATTAAAAAAATGAACCATAACATTTTTTATGAGACACTGAACTCTAACATTTTCACTTAATAAACTGACCCCTAACTTTTTTGATGAAACACTGAACCCTAACCTTTTTTACGAAACACAAAAGCCTAACAATTTTGATGAATAACTGAACCATAATATTTTATATAATAACTAAACTCTAACTCATTTTATGAATAACCGAACCCTAACAATTTATTTATAACTAAACTCCTAACCCATTTGATGAATATTTGAATCCTAACCTTATAAATAATAACTAAACCCCTAACTCATTTGATGAAAAACTAAACCCTAACATTTTATATAATAACTAACCCTAACTCATTTGATGAAAACCCCTAACACATTTTATGAATAACCGAACCCTAACCTTATTAAACCCCTAACCAATTTGATAAATAACTGAACCCTAACAATAACTAACCCCTAATCCATTTTCTGAAAATATCTAACCCATTTGATGAATAACCGAACCCTAACCATTTATGTAATAACTAAACCCCTAACCCATTTGATGAATAACTAAACCCTAACCTATATACTAACTAAACCCTAAGCCTATTTGATGAAACACTGATCCTAATCTTTTCGATGAATAACTAAATCCCTAACTCATTTGATGAATAATTAAATTCTAACATGTTTAGGTTTAGGGTTTAGGATTTTAGGGATTAGTTATTATGGTTTAGGGTTTAGGGTTAGGAATTAGTTATTTATGGGGATTAGGATTTAATTATTTAAGAGTTATGGTTTAGATTTTAAACAAATTGGTTAGGGTATAGATTTTAAACGAAAAGGTTAAGGTTTACTTTTTATAAAAAAAATGTTAGGGTTCAATATTTCATTGAAAAGGGGTTAGGGTTTAGTTATTATATAGAAAGTCATAGTTCAGTTATTAATCAAATGGGTCAGAGTATATTTTTTGATGAAATCATATTCAAAATTGATGAAAACTATTTGTTTCTCCTTCATAGTTCAAAAATCTAGATAATTAAATTAGTGTTCGTCACGTATTATTTTTTTATGAAAATAAATTCAAAATCGATTAACCCTATAAGCATCCCTTAATAAAAGAAAGTTGATATAGTTATAATAAATTGATTGATATTTTCAATATATAACAAAATCTTCTTCATGTTTCTCTTATTTAAATTTTAGGTAATATAATTATCTTTCAATCAATAAAGATTAACCATAATTATGAAAGAGTTTGTACAACACACAATAACAAGTGAATAGTAAGAGAATCTTGACAAAAATTTTTAAAAAATATTAAAATTATAAAAAATTTACCTAAAAAATGAATACGTGCATCAAGTTATATACCCTAGGGTACTATATAATTTGCATTTTAGGACTGTTGTATTACAAAATCAAATTTTAATAAATTATTTTTAGTTTTATAAGATAAAAAATAAGTCAAATTATTCATGTTCCCTCAAATTCGTTTCTCCCTTTTGGTTAATTATTAAAATTTAAAAGATTTAAGAGCCGCCCACAAAAGTAAGAATATTCGAACAAAACTACTTACATAGAGTAAAGCGAGGGGGCTGCTCAGGGAACGTTCATACCAGATTCTTCTAACATGCCCAATTATAAATAGTCTTCAATCTTTGGTCTCCACCATTCCACAACAAATTCGAGTTCATTAACTGAAATTCATTCTTTCATTGCTTTCCTTCACTCTTTCTGATTTCATCAACACAACTATTTTACTCCTACAATCCCCTTCAATCTTTGGTTTCGCCAGATAACAGCTTTCATTCATTCATTTCTTCGTTTGTCTGCAAACTTTTTACTTCTAAGCAACCAAAAATGGAGTTCAGTTCAAGAAACCATAAACAATTCCTGTCGAAAATTGCTACAAATGATGGGCATGGCGAAGACTCTGTTTATTTTGCAGGTTGGAAGGCATACGATAGTGATCCTTACCATCCTATAAAAAATCCCAAAGGAGTTATTCAGATGGGCCTTGCTGAAAACCAGGTAATTTCAAAGTTTAAGCTCTGCATAAATTTAATGATTTTGTTTTGCCTGACCAAAGTGTTAAATAATCAAACAAATAACTTGTTTTTTTTTTTTGTGTGGTTTGTTCAGCTTTCCTTTGATCTGATTGAAGAATGGATTCTTAGGCATCCAGTAGCCTCCATTTGCACTGTAGAAGGGGTTAAGAACTTGATGCAGATTGCCATTTTTACAGATTATCATGGCTTGCCGGAGTTCAGAACTGCTGTAGCTAGATTCATGGAGAAAGTAAGAGGAGACAGAGAAAAGTTTGATCCGGACCGCATTGTGATGAGTGGTGGAGCTACCGGAGCCCATGAAACTCTGGCTTTCTGCTTAACTGATCCTGGAGACGCTTTCTTGGTGCCGACACCGTATTATCCAGCGTAATACATCTTCTCTACAACATCAATATCTCCATATCTATCTTTAATGTTGATTAAGCAATTTTTTTAATGTCTAGTATTACTATCACATGACTCGTGTTCATGGTCAATGCCACAATTCTTCAAGTTTCGTCAACAAGCATCTCAGTCTTCCTAAGTTTTCAACCAAACAATTTCTACCCTTGACTTTTGGAGTCAGGGCCTCATAAAATTTCGACTCAGACTTTAATGGTTGTTTGTACTCGAAAGCAACTACTCCGCTTAAAGAACAGCAAGTAGGACCTTGGTAGAAACTTTCCGTTCCCTTCCTACAGTGCTAGTTGTCCCATATGAATGCCCAAACTTGAGTCAATGGAAGATTTTGATGTTCCTTCCTCCATGGAATCATTTGTCAAATTCGGGCAGTTGAAAATTCATGCACTTACTTGGCTTCTTTTTCTTCTTCCGTGGCAGATATGATAGAGATCTGAGCTGGCGAACGGGAATAAAACTCTTGCCAATTGTTTGTGACAGCTCAAATGGTTTCAAGGTTACGGTTAAGTCAATGGAGGATGCATATGACAAAGCTCAAGAAGCCAATTTCAGAGTGAAAGGGTTCCTCCTAAACAATCCATCAAACCCGTTGGGAACTGTACTTGACAGGGAAACCTTAAGGGACATAGTCAAATTCATCAATGCCAAAAACATTCATTTAGTATGTGATGAAACATACTCTGCCACTGTCTTCAAAAAGCCTGATTTCATTAGCATCTCCGAAATTATCCAGGAAGAAGACCTTCAATGCAACACTGACCTCATCCACATTGGGTATAGTTTGTCCAAGGATTTTGGCTTTCGAGGTTTCAGAGTCGGCATTGTGTATTCCTACAATGATACAGTAGTAAGCTGTGCTAGAAAAATGTCGGCCTGGTTTCGACACAAACGCAGTATTTAGTCGCATCAATTCTCTCAGACGAACAGTTTGCTGACAAATTCCTTGCCAAGAGTGCAGAAAGGTTAGGCGAAAGGCACGATACTTTCACCAGGGAACTTGGTCAGCTTGGGATTGGAACTTTACAGGGAAATGCAGGTCTTTATTTCTGGATGGGCTTAAAAAGGCTTCTCAGGGCACCTACAGTTGAGGCTGAAATGGAGCTCTGGAGGGAGATAATACATGAAGTTAAGCTCAATGTTTCACCTGGATCATCTTTCCATTGCTCAGAACCAGGTTGGTTCAGAGTTTGCTTCGCGAACATGGACGACGAAACAATGAGGGTTGCTCTTAGGAGAATCCTGAAGTTTGTGATTCTGTACAATAAAGTTCCAGAATCAACAACTCCAAAGAAGAATCATTGCAGAAGCAGGCAACTGAAACTCAGCTTATCGTTCCGGCAGGACAGAATGGCACAGCATGCCATGTCGCCTCATTCTCCCATGGCTTCACCCATGGTTCGGGAAACTTAATCTGTTAAAATCAAGCAGCATTTTGATGGCTAATTAACAGCAGGATCAGAATTATTGGCAGAAACTCGTGACTAAGCACTTAAAAATCCCTTTACGATATAGATATTTATTTCATCCCTTGTTGATTGATTCTTGGTTGTAACTTGTATCGCATGAGTTTTTTGGCCACCAAATCAATGGTGGTTTATAGCCATGCATGTATTGTTTTTGTTAGTTTGTTTTTCTACTAGTGATACTATTAGTTTTCTTTTTTTTTTTTTCCTTCACAAAAGGAAATGAAGTTCAATTTGTAATGCTTTTAATATTCAGCTATAAAAGTGATTGATTGGTGAAGTAAGTCTTTCTGGACAGTGTTGCTATTTTCATTTGCTTCTAAATTTCCTCCGACTAAGAATGCATCTTCTGTCATGACGGGGTCCTGTTAGTGTGTAATACAAGTTAAAATCATGTTATTTTCCCTTATTCATTTCTTCTTGGAAAGACGATGCATCTTTTTTATTTCATCAAGGCACCTTACCTTATAAGTAAAGTTTGATGTGAATTGCAGCAAAATCCGGTGTTGAGCCATCTGAATGTGTGGGAACTTGCAAAGCATGTGAAGTTGGATTGTCCAAATCTTGAGTTCTCTGGCTTAATGACCACAGGGATGCCAGATTGCACTTCAAATTCACTTCTCTGGCTTGTATTTCATCAATGAACTCTTATAATATGCAAATAAACATAAAGAAAACCCACTTACGGCTGCATATTTTATTCTGCGCTAGAATTTTTCCACATGAGAGAAACCAACATTATTCTGCGCTTGCTGCTACATATCTTATCTTTATTCTGCGCTTGGCTTTTTCCACATGAAATTAAGATGGTTGTCTATGCAATTCAGTAAAACAGAAATAGCACAAAGTGGCGGACACATACATTAGTCCACAGCTATTGTCCCTTGTGAGTTGTCATTACATTCCCATCTGAATCAACATCCACAGTTATGGAATCGCCTTCCTTGATCTCCTGTGCTATCATCTTCTCGGCCAAAACATCCTCCAGCACTCTAATTATGGCTCTTCTTAGAGGCCGTGCTCCATAGCTTGGGTCGTAACCCTCATCCACAACTTTATCTCTAAACCTCTCTGTAACCACAAGTTCTATTTTCTTTTTCTTCAGCCTCTGAACAACCTCCTTCAGCATAATCTCAGCAACTTCGTTAAGATCTAGTCTAGTTAGTTGTCTAAATACTATCATCTCATCCAATCTGTTCAAGAATTCTGGCTTAAAATATTTTTTTAATTCCTTATTGACCAGGCCTTTTATTTCATTGTAACCATTATTTTCCTTGTTCCCATCAGAACAGAAACCAGCATTTTCAAAGACACTACTTCCCACATTTGATGTCATGATCAAAAATGTATTTTTGAAGTCAGCAGTTTTACCATGACCATCTGTCAGACGCCCTTCATCAAGAATCTGTAGCATTATATTGAAAACATCAGGATGAGCCTTTTCAATCTCATCAAACAGCACAACAGCACGAGGGCGTTTGCGTACTGCTTCTGTGAGCTGGCCACCTTCATCGTAACCAACATAGCCAGGTGGTGAACCAATGAGCCTGGCAACCTCGTATTTCATATTATATTCACTCATATCAAGTCTGATTATAGCTTTTTCAGACCCAAAGTAACAAGCAGCAACTGCTTTGGCTAATTCCGTCTTCCCCACTCCCGTAGGACCGGAAAAGAAGAAGCTGGCTATAGGCCTGTTGGGATTCTTGAGTCCGACATGAGCACGACGAATAGCACTGCTAATGGCTTTAACAGCTTCCCCCTGCCCAATGACTTGTTTGTGCAGCGTCTCCTCCATCTTCAGGAGACTATCTGATTCATCAGTAGACATCTTCTCAGGAAGTTTTTCAGTCAATGAAGAGACAACATGCTGAATGTCCAATTCCGTCACAACAGGAACATCATTCCCCCCGGAATGATCCTTGCTCAGAGCTGACATTTGAGCCTCCACAGCGCCATCCTTCTGCTTGGTAATCTTCTGCTGACGTATTTGAACATAAGAACCGGCTTCATCAATCAAGTTTATTGCTTTATAAGGCAAGTAACCGTCTTTAATATATTGGTCTGAAAGCTGGGCAGCTGCGACCAAAGATTCATTCGTGTAATGTACTTTGTGATGGATCTCATATCGCTCACGAAGCCCCTTCAGAATCTGTATAGTGTCATCTATAGTGGGTTCAGGTACTTCAACTGGCTCAAACAATCTTGTCAATTCTGGATCTCTTTCGATGTACCGTTTGTAGCTTTTAGGTGTTGTAGCCCCGATACACTGTAGTTCCCCACTAGCAAGAGCAGGTACGAGAGTTCTTTTAAGATCAAAATGATAATCCCCTCCAATGAATCTGTGCACATCGTTAATGAAAAGTATGACATTATTATTACTTTTTTTTTTAAACTCCTGCATCAGTTTTTCTACCCGTTCCTTAACATCCCAACTAGCTACGAGGCTACCCATGTTTAAGGTTATCACTTCCTTCCTCTGAATATTCTCAGGAACATCACTTACAATTTGTTGACAAAGGCCCTCAACAATAACTTTTTTCCCTACACCAAACTCTCCAACAAGGCACGGATTTGTCTTCTTCAGACACCCCAATATTTGAATAACTTTTTGAATTTGTTCTGATCTTCCAACAACTGGATTCAACTCCCCCTTCTTAGGGGGTTTTGTCAATTTTATACCATACTCCTCAAGTAAACTTTTGTCAGGGGTGTCCGCAGCAGCGCCACCAACATCATCTTCTTCTTTTTTATCACTCTTATCAGTAGACACCTTCTGAAGAGGTATTTCAGTCAATGGTTTTCCGGTCAATGAAGAGACAACATGCTGAATGTCCAATTCCGTCACAACAAGACTATCATTCTGCTTGGTAATCTTCTGGTGACGTATTTGAACATAAGAACCGGCTACATCAATCAAGTTTATTGCTTTATAAGGCAAGTAACCGTCTTCCATATGTTGGTCTGAAAGCTGGGCAGCTGCGACCAAAGACCCGTTCGTATACCATATTTTGTGATGGATCTCATATCGCTCACGAAGCCCCTTCAGAATCTGTATGGTTTCATCAATACTGCATTCAGGTACTTCAACTGGCTCAAAATATCTTTCCAATTCTTCATCATCTTCGATATACTCTTTGTAATTATCCGGTGTTATAGCCCCGATACACTGTAGTTCGCCCTCAGCAAGAGCAGGTATGAGAAACCTTTTAGCATCAACATCACAATCTTCTTCAATCCATCTGTGCAAATCCTCAATGAAAAGTATGACATTAACATTACTTTTTTCTTTTAACTCCTTGATCAGTAGATTTACCCGATCCGAAACTTGCCAACTATATTTTGTTCCAGCTACGAGGCGACCCCAGTTTAAGGTTATCACCTCCTTTCTCTGAATATTCTCAGGAACATCACCATTTATAATTTGTTGAGCAAGCCCTTCAACAATAACTTTTTTCCCTACACCAAACTCTCCAACAAGGCACGGATTATTCTTTTTCAGACACCCCAATATTTGAATAACTCTTTTAATTTGTTCTGGTCTTCCAACAACTGGATCCCCCTTTTTTGGGGGTTTTGTCAAATTTATACCGTACTTCTCAAGTAAACTTTTGTCCGGAGTGCCCGCAGCAGCGCCACCAACATCATTTTGTTCTTTTTTATCACTCTTATCAACAACATCACCAACCATTCCAATGACCTGAGTGCGAATATTGTTGGGGTCGACACCTAAGTTCCCAAGAACACGAGCTGTTACGCCTTCACTCACACGAAGCAACCCCAGCAATAGGTGCTCTGGCCCAATTAAATTATGGCCGAGTTGATGAGCCTCCTCAAGCGAAAGTTCACAAAGTCGCTCTCCTTCTGGACTAAAACTCAGATTCTGACGAACCCCATCTGTGGAGCGGGTTCGGGTTTGCCGACAAAAATTCTTTCTTCCCACTCTTGAATCTAAACCTCGGGGGCCATATCCCTCCTTACTGGTCGTATTCAATCCAGGAAAACCAAGATTATCATCCATCCGACACTGCCATCCAGCCGAAAAATTACGGAAATTAACCAATGCATGCAATCTGATAAAACCATTCAAGCTTCTCCTCCTCAGGGGTACAGTCTGCTGTGTGATATTGCACAATCCACCAATAAAACCTTTCAAATCGGAGGGTGTACCCGGATTCATGACGCCAATTAACCAAAAAGGAGTTCCGAGGAAATACCTGTTTTTATCGGCGATGAAGGTGATTGCCGTCTCAAACGTCTGATTGGTATCGCCGGGAACAATAGACCGCTGCAATGTAGGTGTG
Source organism: Knoxia roxburghii (assembly GCA_030378225.1). Classification (NCBI taxonomy): domain Eukaryota; kingdom Viridiplantae; phylum Streptophyta; class Magnoliopsida; order Gentianales; family Rubiaceae; genus Knoxia; species Knoxia roxburghii. Next base: position 6,361,016 of record CM059423.1, read on the forward strand.
GGATTTTCGATTTTCTGGTCTACGGTAACTCTCCACCACAATGCAGTTTCTGGTGTCGCGTTTCCGTTCGCTGTCGTGTTTCTAACCGGGGAGAATTGCTTTTTCTGTATTGGGATGTTGAAGAATAATGGTTAGGGTTTCGAGATTGAGGGGGATAAGCTCGATTCTTTCCCTTTTTCCAGCCGGCGAAATAGCGGTTATGGAAAGTATATTTTTTTGCCGTTCATCCCGTGTCTACACGCGCCGTCCATGGACTATAGTATACTAACCGGAGAATACCCCCTACGAACCGCCGGAGAAAAGTTCTTGGATGCAGTAACGTTTCGGATGAGCGCCGCAGTAGCGTTTCTGTGTCTTATGAAGATAGAAAGTGCATCCGTTTTTTTCAGGTAACAAATGATGGCTTATGATATCAATCATTTTTAGAGGTCGATTGATAAAATCGTCACTCAAAAATTTAAATATATTATTATATTTTATATTTAAATATTATGATTAATATTTCTTAATTTGTCAAAGATAATTTGAATATAAATGGGACATGAAATAAAAAAAATAAAAAGCGCGAAATAAACATTCACAATTTGGGAAATGAAAAGTGCTAATGGAAGTGAAAGATAAGAATTTGGGAATGATAATTAAAAAATATAAGGCCATTTTGAGAAAAGAGAGTATGATAAAGAAAAGAAAAAGTATAAGGGTGTGTTTATTTGGAGGCAACGGAAATGAGGCAATCGTAAAATGATTTCGATTATTATGTTTCTAAACATGTCAAAGGCAATCAGATTCCTTTAATGATTGTTACGAAACAAGTCAAAGGCAATTTGATTCTTTTAATAAATGTTACGAAACAAGTCAAAGAGAATCTGATTCCTTTAATGAATGTTACCGAACAAGTCAAATGCAATCTAATTCCTTTAATGAATGTTTCCAAAGAAGTCAAAGGTAATCTGATTCCTTTAATGATTGTTGAGTTATCAAATTTTGATTGCTCCATTCCAAAAATCTCCAAACAAACACACATTAAGGATAATTTGAGGAAAAAAGCCCACGATTAGAAAAAGAGAGTAAATATGTCATGCCCTGGGGTTGTTTTCCATTATCAGAATAAGAGAAATTAGGGGAAACAGATAAGAAGAGAAAGGATAGCAGAGGAGAAGAGAAAAGAGAACAGAACAGTAGTATTAGGAAGAAATTTCAACAAAATTCCTGAATGAGTCTCTGATTAGATATGCTCCCTCTTATATCTCTCTTTCTCAAACATGATAACAGAAAACGTGAGCTATGTTTTAATGAATAAGTAAACAGCATCATTTTCCTTTACTGCCTAACAATCCCCTTCCCTTAAGAAAAGTCTTGTCCTCAAGATTGGAATTGAGAAAATCGTTTTTGAATGAATTCTTGATCCTCCCATGAAGCACCTTTTTGTATAGTTGTTTCCATTTAATGAGTCATTGTACTGTCTCCTTGCCATCTCGCACCAGAAAAAGCCACATTGGCATGAAAAGTTGGGAATCCTTAAGCTGAAGGAAACTGATGGCATGCGGGGTTTGATAATTCAGAATGCCCAGTTTTCAAATTTTTTTCTGCATAGCTCTTGTTGAACTTCTGGGTTTCTTTCATGAGATCTTTGTACTCAAACTTGGCATCAATGTTTATTGGTTTCATATTTTCCAAAATCTTTGGAGATTCACATTCTTCTTCTTCTTATATAGTGGGAAGCCCTTTAACCTTGACGTTTTTCCTCTCCATCTTCATTTGCTTCACTAAAAGCTGATGTTCCAGTAGAATATCAAACTCATCTTCATCAATAGAATCTAAATCTGAATGCCATGATCCCTTTATAAAGTTATCTTCTTCAAATCTTCTTGCACCTTCATCCATCAATTTTGTTTCCTCTCCTCAACTATATGCGCCTTCTAAAAAGTTTTCATCTTTCTGAGACAAATTTTCTTCAAGAACTTCATTAACATTACTTAATCTAGGCTTCAGCTCAATGAACTCATCATCCAAATCCTCTTCTATGGCTTCATGAGCAACTGGTTCCCAAGTTTCGTTTTTTTCAAGAACTTCTGGCTTTAGGTTATCAGTAACGAAGGAACTCTCTGAGCCTAGATTTGTTAAGAACTTATTCCTCGGAAACGACTATATCAACTCATAAGAAATATCATCATCTATTTCTTCATAAACTGGAAAAATATCTTGAGATGAATAAAAGGATGGTTCTTTCTCCTGCAGAATCTCTTTTGAATAAGGATTCGTAACAGAAAAATATGCAGTTTCTTGCTAAGAAATGCCTAATTCAATATTGGATTCCATAAGTTTACTTCCACTGCTTTAGAGTTCTGGTTTATGGAAGACAGCATCATCATTTGAGTTGAACATCTGTTATGTTCTTGAAGATCTTCATTTTGGTGAACATTACCATCATTAGAACCCACAAACATTTTTTGAACAGTGAAACTCATCGTTTGTGGTTTTTCCATGAATCCCAAAACATTATTACATGATGAAAACTGATACCTAAGCAGGTTAGGAGTGCTGAAATCTGTCTTAAGAAAAGCATAGCTCTCTGTTTCAGCTGACTCCTTTCCGGAATCTCTAAAATCCTGTCCTAATAAACTGAATGAGAACTTTGAACCCTCTTCTTCTTTTTCAACATCAAAGGAAAAATCCGTGGAACTTTTAGAAAACACTGCATCATCTTCTTGAGAATGACTTGTGATAAAACTCGAACCATTCTCTTGAGGCTTATGATCTGGCACCCCTCTTCTTAAATGTTTGGCTATGAACCAAAAAAACATTGAGTATGAATTTGCAGAAAGCCACCCACATGGAATTGGCATAACAAAACATTATTCTGTACAAAAACTCACTTAAGAACTTAACATCCAGCTCTCTTCAGCCAAAGATCTGTTACTTACTTCAATATCTTTGTCACACCTCCACAAATTATACTGTTCAAGGAATATGGCACCTTAAAACTCCAGAGCACTTGGAGTTGGCATAGCAAGTTCAACTCCTCCAACAGGGATATGGATTCTAGTAGAACCAAGATCGAATGTAACATCCTCAGCACAATTTAAGCCATGGCTAAATCCAGCATGATATGTAGGACAAATTATTACATACTTCTAAGTTTTTGAACAGCCTTGTAGACAGGTACCTTATGTTGTTCCAATATACTTGGAGGGAATAGTGTTGTCTTCCCCAAAAGCACGACAAAAGCCCCATCATCTTCATCAGCTGATAGTATGTCATGAATATATACATGTTTACGAACAGCCTTCTCAAACTCTGGAGCTACATGCCCTGGAATACCATACCAGGTTTTTGCTGCCCAACAATGATGGTAATTGATATAGAGAATGAGCTCACTAACTCATGGGATTGCTATTTCTAAGAGGCGTAGCACGGATTTAGGTAGCCGAGAAAGTTTCTTCAGATTCCATTTGCTTTTTCCAAACTAATATGTGAAAGAAGATAAAATTGCACTACTATCAACATCACATGCATAGTCAACACTTTCAGTCTTTCCACAAGCTATTTCATGCCAAAATTCTTTTCCCATGTATGTGGCTGGAAGACATCCTGAACTCAAGTATCTACAAGCAAAAATCTTGTTTGCCACGTTCATGACATCTCGTAAAGTATAGCTCCTCCCACTCATAAAAAAAGTGACCATGTCAACAGTATCCCACTCAGCAAGACGGAGAAGTTAAACTCTAGTTGTAAACTTGAATCCAGCTTTTTCTTTCTTCAAGACTACATCAGCAAGAACACCAGCATTCACTGGTAAAACAATCTTGCAAATACCATATTTTGATGTTTCAGGAGCTATCTTCTGCAAAAAGGCTAGAGGATCCTCAACTTCCTCTGTGCTTGGACAATAAACTGGACACTCCGGTATTTTATCAATCCAATCAAGAGTACTGATGCCAAACTTTGCAACCTTCCGCTTTGTGAAAAAGTCTCTCCCATTTGAAACAGATCCGGTTTGAGGAAAAGAAATAGCTATAGAATCACCAAAGGAAACAACATATTTCATGTTTTTACCAACTAACTTTATAGAAGATTTATATGTTCTTCTCCTACCAGGTTACAGAGAATTTAAAAAGCTCTTAATATCATAACAATCACTGGAAAGGAGAAAGTTCGGCACAATCATCTGCATTTCTTTCAACCTTCCCCAATGAGAATAGTATCTAGAACCACTTATGAAACCAGATATGAAATATTGTTTAGATAAACTTGGATTAATTCCTGGAGCTCTGGATTTCAACAATTCCAACCCCTCTAGGTACTCATCCACACTAAATAATTGCTGGAGTTTATCACAATCCTCAAAATTTTCCTTAACTTTCTTCTCTCCAAACCTTACCAACAGAGCCTCAAAAAATTCACTCCAATTTATATTTCCTTTTCCTAACTTAAAATCCCGATACCACACATCTGCACTACCCTCTAAATACAACTCAATACAATCTACTTTCCAATAATCCTCAATATTATAGAACAAAAGGTGATTCTTACACTCGCACAGCCAATCCTTAGGGCTATCACCACTAAACACTGACAGCAGCTCAAATTAGGATTGTAAATATAGTAGTTTAGTAGTTTACTATTTCCTGTGCTTCTAAAATTAGGAAACTGGTTTCTTGTTGGGAAAGAAACCCTGAGACCCTGTAACTATAAATATTTGTTCATACATCAATGAAATGGATGTTTTGTACAAAATCCCTCTTAATATTTTGTCATGGTATCAGAGCCAGATTTATTTTAGCCAAGAAAATAATAATAATAATATTTTTATTTTTATTTCTTTACCGTGATTGGTGGTCGGTAGTTCTTGTTTCCAACAGCGTCCCTGTTCTTCGTCCAGCGTGTGTATGATTTCGCAATTGCCATGGAGTTTTATTTGATAATTTGATCAAGTCTGCCGTGAACTTGTATTGCTCGGCCCACAAGGCTATTTTTTTGTGTTGATTGCCGCATATTGAGTTGCAATTTTGGTTGATGATTTTGTCATATGTGGACTACCATTGTTGATTAACATATTTTTTGGCTTTTTTTTTTTTTTATCAAGTAATAATTCTCCAATAATTAGTATAGGGTTTATTTTGGTATTGTGCTTTGTGAAAGTGGTTTGCTGCACAATTGATTTACATATTTGGTTAATATTATCATGGTGATTTTTTGAACATCGCGGCAGTCTATCGCAGTTGATTCTTGTCCGACGGTGGCTTTGTGGTTTCTCTTGCCAGTGTTAATATTTAGTGACATGGCTCCACGTGGCGGTGGCACTAATGGCATCCAACTGGTGTCGACCGTCGGTCCCACTCGGGTGAATTCTGTGTATGTTTCATTAGTTGCAACTGATCTCAGTAAAGCTGCTTCCGGAATGTCTAGTGACCAATTAACAGAAGTATTGGAATTTATTAACTCTGTTCAGACCAACAAATTATTTGGTCTGTCCCAATCTTCTAAATGGATTTTTGATTGTGAAGCTTCTCATCATATGGCAGGTTGCTTCGAATTGCTCAAGGATGTTCGATCAATTCCATCTCGATCAGTTCACTTGCCAGATGGGAATGTGTTTCAGGCCTCCCATATTGGGAATATTTCTCTTGATTCTCATATCACTTTATATGATGTCTTGTTTGTTCATGGATTACGGTGTAATCTAATTTCTTTGTCCCAGTTATTGACCTATTATGATCTAATTGCTTCCTTCGATGCTTCATCATGTCTTATTCAAGATCGTATCACGAGAAGGACGATTGGCATGGGTAAACAGTGTGGGGGGGCTCTATTTCTTTTAGAGGGGGGCGACTGCTGTAGCAAGTGCTGCTCGTTCAGAGTCTTCTTTGGAATTGTGACATCGTCGATTTGGTCATCCATCTGTGACAGCTATTGAGTCTCTTCCCGGGATCTCTGTTTCTCGGTAAGATATTTTGCAGTTTAATAAAGCTTGTGAAGTGTGTCTTTGTTCCAAGCATTCTCATTCTAGTTTTCATGTTAGTCAAACGGTTAGTTTAGCTGCCCTTGATTTGATACATGTTGATGTTTGGGGTCTCTACCGTTCTGCTGCCATTTGTGGAACTCGGTATTTTTTGACTGTTGTGGACGATTTTGGTCATACCATTTGGACTTATTTGTTGCATGATAAGGCTGGTGTGCTAGCTGCTTTGATAAAAAAATTTTAATATGGTTCATCGTCAATTTAATTCTGTTGTAAAAGTTATTAGAAGTGACAATGGTACTGAATTCCTGGGATTGCGTTCATATTTTCATAAGCATGGTATTTTGCATGAAACCTCTCGTGTTGGCACCCATCAGCAGAATGGTCGGGTTGAACGTGAACACCAACACCTTCTTAATGTTGCACGTGTCTTACTTTTTCAGTCTAAGTTACCTATGGAATTTTAGGGTCACTGTGTCTTTACATCAGCCTATTTGATTAATCGCACACCTACTAAAGTCTTGCATAATTCACTCCCTTTGAAAAGTTTTATGGCAAGCCTCCTTCAGTTGCTCATATTCGTATTTTTGGTTACCTGTGCTATGCTCATATTCAGAATCATGGGGGTGATAAATTTGCTAGTAGGTCCCGTAAGTGCTTGTTTGTTTGTTATCCTATGGGTACCAAAGGGTGGTGCTTGTATGATTTAGAATTATAGAAACTGTTTGTTTCCCAGGATGTGATTTTCTGTGAATCTGAGTTTCCTGGTCTTACTGTTGATGACTCTGCTGTCTCCCGGGTTTCTGCTTTAGATACTTTTGATGATGATTTGGATCTCATCATCGCGCCTTCATCGCCGGCACGGCCTGCCACACCTCCATCGCCTCCGGGTGCAATTGCTCCCTCACTGCCGGCAGCCGATCCTCCATCGCCACTTGCTGCCAATCCTCCCTCGCTGCTGGCCACTGATTCTTTTCTGCCGGTGCCGTCCACAGACCCTCTGACGTCGTGGCCGTCCGTCGATCCTCCGGCTGAGGAGCTTCTCGACCGTGGTCTTCGCCAGAAGCTTTCTTCTTCTCGTCTTCGAGATTTTGTTGCTGCTACTGTTAGCCCCCCCAATTGTCCACTGTTACCCATTTGAAGGAAAACTGAACAAGCCCGGGCTAAATCGAAAACCTCACTTTCGTGCTATGCATTCCAGAATCGGAAGCTTTCGATCAAGCTCAGTCTCAAATTAGTTTACCCATGAACGGATCTAGGCTTATACTTATTTAATTTATTAATCGGGACACAAAAAGTTAAAACTTTAATTAAAGCGGAACTTAAAGATTATACCTTTTGTAGCGAAGTCCCTCGCTTAAAGAAAACCCTCTTTTCTTAGCTGCGATTTCCACAAGAAATCCAATCGATTCTCCGTAGAAACTTCGAATATTGCGTGGGCAATAATCTATCGAAGTCTACTCGCTTAGCCCACAAGGAAATCTCTCAAATCGGACACAAAACAACCAAAATCTGATCACTAATTTCACCTATTGCTTTAGCAAACTGCTGCCACTTAAAAGGTGCTGCCTTTTTATAAAATCGCAACTCCAGCAACTGGAATTCGTACTGCCCACTCGTGATCTAGACAACCCAGGCCTCGGATCACCAAGAAGAGATCGACGAGACCTAGACCGAATCAAACGCAGCAGGCAGCAGCGAACTACAGCAGCAGGATTTCATGAAGAAACCCGCAGCAGCCCTTTTCGCGTGAAGAAGAAAAACCCGCAGTAGCTGTTCCGTGCTGGACTCCCATGCTGCATAAACTGGCCCACGAAAGCACACAGCAGCGGAAGCACACAGCACACAGCACGCTGCATAAACTGGGCAGCAATTTGATAGAAACCCATGGAAAAAATTCTGGCGAAAACCTGGGGAAAATAAATCCCAAACTGGGCAGCAGTTTGTTATAATACCCTAGCAATAATTCTGGCGAAAACCTGGGCAGATTATAACCCAATCAATAAAGAAGTGATCTTTGGTTTTAATCCAATCTAGAGGGAGTGAAAAATCTGGTTGTTTTTGAGAGAAAATTCTTGAAGGAAAAATTCTCTCTCTAAACCTTTTCACTCAAGAAAGCAAGAATAATGTCTTGCAAGACTTCCTTAATTTTCTTGGGCTTCAAGTCTTCTATTTATAGGAGCTCGATTGGAGACCTAATGGGCTCTCGAGTTAGGCCTTTTAATTTGACTTTCGTTGACCGCTAAGTCTTCCCGACTAATCAACTCCAATCGACCAATTTAAATTAATTTATTTAATCCACTTTGTTAATTTAATTTAATCGAACCCTTAGAATTAATTAATTCAAAATCGAATTAATTTCTAAATTCACTTTGTCGATTAAATATTAATTAAACCCTTCGGATTAATTAATTTACCTTGTCGATTAGTCAAATGCATAATCGGTCGTGCCACTATCGGACCAATTATGGAACTACCGCTCGAAAACGACTTTACATCGCGCCATTATTATTTATTCTATCTCCCCACATTAAAGATCTAGCGCTCGTCGGTTTATCAATTTACTGACAAATTAATTCACCGACTTCTTGGTTTTCGAGATTAGTACCACTCGACCTTTTATTATACCGAACATAAAGTTCACCGGCCGGGTTTAGTATAATAACCTTACGAGCTCATCTCGGGAGCACCATCAACCCGACGAACCGGTACGTGGATTCCTCCGACTAGCAATGGCACGCAAGAAGCTAAACACCGCATACCCAACTTACCGAGGTATTGGCCTCAATTGACCTCACTCTTTGGCAAATCAAAGCATACGACACCCAACCCTCACGCCCGTCCCAATCTCGGGATTGAGAGACGGAATACTAGGACCGAATTGACTACGCCGATCAGTACAAGTCAATTCTATCCAAATTGGTCGTGCTCAATATGCCCCGGGCATATCTGTGTGATTTAAACTAGTCTAGATAAACCAATTTCCAAACCACACAATAACCTATACCGATAGTATGTTCAGACTATCTCAGTTACGAGCATACTTTTTATATATCAATACTTTAACCAATAACGGTATCTACTGTGTTTGTCGACACCCCGTTATCTAGTTCTATGATATAAAGGAACAGATTTATACTGAAACAAAATGATATGTCATCTGTGGATATTAGTTTTTGATACAAGCCATAGCTTTTCTGTATTCAAAACTAACAACCCATCATGCTATGTCCTCCTCAGGTACTCCTTATTCCTTGACTAAGTATGTTTCTTATGATAAGTTTTCCTCTGCCCATCGAGTATTTTTGGCTTCTATTACCTCTGTAGAAGAGCCTCAGACTTTTAGTCAGGCTGTTCGTTAGGAATGTTGGAAAGATGCTATGCAGGTAGAGATCTCAGCCTTGGAGAAAAATCGCACATGGGATATTGTTGATCTTCCTGCAAGCAAACGGGTAATTGGGTCTAAATGGATTTTCAAAGTCAAGCATAATGCTGATGGTTCGATTGACCGCTATAAAGCTCGTTTGGTGGTTTTGGGGAATAACCAAATCGAGGGTCTTGATTACACTGAGACATTTGCCCCGGTTGCTAAAATGCCCAATGTTCGCCTGTTTCTCTCTGTTGTAGCAGCCCTTAAGTGGGAACTTCACCAAATGGACATTCATAATGCATTATTGCATGATGATCTTGAGGATGAGGTATACATGAAACTTTCTCCTGGTTTTTGGTCTGCAGGCCCGGGCAAGGTGTGCTGTCTGCGTCGTTCTTTGTATGGCTTGAAGCAAGCTCCTCGCTGTTGGTTTGCCAAGCTCACTGCTGCACTTCAAATGTATGGCTTTAAACAGTCCTACCATGATTATTCATTATTTTCCTTTCGTCGGGGTTCTCTTCAGTTGCATATTTTGGTTTATGTGGATGATTTGGTCATTTTTGGCAATGATCATAATGCTATCTTGGCTTTCAAGAATTATTTGAGTTCTTGCTTTCATATGAAAGACTTGGGTATTTTGAAGTATTTCCTTGGTTTAGAAGTTGCTCTGATACCATGACAAAATATTAAGAGGGATTTTGTACAAAGCATTCATTTCATTGATATATGAACAAATATTTATAGTTACAGGGTCTCAGGGTTTCTTCCTGAACAAGAAACCAGTTTCCTAATTTTAGAAGCACAGGAAATAGTAAACTACTAAACTACTATATTTACAATCCTAAATATAGTAATACCGTAATTCCACATATTAGTTATTTGTGTCTTGTGATCGGTAGTGATTTTGGAAAACCTTTGTTGTCCTCATGTGATTTTCTGATGGATCGGTTAGCTGATTGTGGGAAGGTGGATTTAGTCCTGCATAATGAGCAAGTCCTGCGGCAGTTGGATTGGCCATATAGATATAAAGAGAATGACAAGCCTAAATGTCATGCTTACGGGATTGTGATGAAGGCCTTGTTTAGGAAAGGTGATCTGGAAAAAGCTGCTGATTTGTTTAGGGAGACGGTATAAGCTAGGAGGGCCCGATATAATTTTCCTTTCACTTGTATTTATGTTGAAGAACTCTGCTCACATGGATTCTCACATCTGGCTGAAAATGTATTGCGGGACATGAAGAAGCATTGGGTAATGGGTGACGAATATTGTTATCGAGCCTTGATTGATGGTTATTGTGAAGTTGGTGATCCAATCAGAGTTCTTTCACTATTGAGTGAAATGAGAGCTAGAAATATCAAAATTAATTATGTGATTGTGACCACAGTTCTTGATTGTTTGCGTAAATTTGGCATGTTTTGTGAGACGGGAGAGAAACCCAAAGTCATTGAAGAGTTGAACATTTACCTTGATATGGCTGTGGATGATGTTTTATGTAACCTTGAGAAAGGCTTTAAGATTGCTAGAGGGGAGAAGGTGTCATCAATTTGAGAAGCTTAGCATATTTATGATACGGAGGTAGCATCTTTGTATTGTTACTTTGAGGTTTTTCCTCAAACCAACGTTGTATGTCTAGTAATAAAATTAACTTCAGCTGCTAAACAGAAGTTCAGCTGTCAATCTCTAATATAAAGTGTGATATTGGTCAAAACAATATTTTTTCCTGGTTTTTTCTGCTTCCATGACAAAAGACTAAAGGAAAGAACAACAATGAAGAAGTTATTCATTGGACAATGATCCATGTAATTGCCTTTTTGACACAGGCAAAATCAGTTAAGGCATTGAACGTCTACCAGCTAATATGCAACAACTTGAACAGCTTCTAGTTCCATTGTGATAGGTTGTCAGGCCAATAAAAAATAACACATTCTATAAGCTTTTTAAACGTAGAATAGTGAGAGTAAGATCGTATAGGGAGCTCTAGAGTGAAATAAATTCAGTTAAAAGTGATATTTTTAATAAACTAACTAACAAAAATCAAATTAAATTAAAGACAGAAAATTTAACACTTTATCAAATCCAAATTCGAAAAACGTCTAGTCAAGGGAATTGGACCACCTCGATGTACTAATCGATTCTTGATGCAAAAATGTATTAACTAACTACTGGTTACATCGGTTTTCATTGTTAGAACTTCCTAATAATTCAGTTATATTAGTTTAAGCTAGCAATTAAGGAACCTCCGTTAATTGCGTCTATAATAGATGATCAATTCTGAAACCTCCTAAAACCTAGATCACGATAGTCAAGGACCCAGTTCAACTACAACTAACCCAATTAGCTTAATTGTAATTGATTATTTATTCTTTTCAACCCACTAATTACGTACCACGTGATTAGTTTCATTGACTCTATGGAATACCGAACCTCGTGTATTCTAGTGGATTGGATTACCTAAGAAAGCTTATATGCTACCAGCTATACAAACAATGCCAAATAATCCTCAAAAAGTGCACAAAAATAAATAAGAAAACCAGTAATCAATTAATATGAACACCAATTCGATCTCAAGATTAAAGTAACATCGAGGAGTTTTGATTCCCTTGACTAAACTAAAAAATTTAGCTACTCATAATTAAACTAAAATTAACAAATAAATTGTGCGACATAATTAAACTACAATTGGAATTAATTAACAAATAAGCAAAGTACTATGTAATCGTAGCCGCACAAAAGTTGTGCCACTGTTGCAAAAGAAAAAATCCCTTTCAGTTATTGTATCCAGAATTGTGGCCCAAAAGCAAAAAACCAAAGTCAAAAGGCTGCTGCCTACCTAATACTCCAAATTATCTCCCTCCAAAAACGTGGCCCCCAGCAAAAACCCTTTTCTAAGGCTGCTGCTAATTTCCAATACTTATATAGTACAACTAAGTGTACTATAAATATCTGTACACATAGTAAAAATTACTATGAGAAACATCATTAATGACCTCAATTTAAGAAGAGAAAAATTGGGAAACATCATTTAATGACATGTTTTATATACAAAAACTACTATAGGTATCATCCTACTTGTACATCTAGTAGGAAAAAAATTGCCGCTGATTTCCTTGCCGGTCCTACGCATGTCTCCTTCCCCCAAGTCAAAATCAAAAACCCAAAACATAACTCTCGTCAGCCCATTTTTTTTCAAACCTCATTAATTCCTTCCTATCAATCTGGCCCATTCTTTTCCTTAAGCTGCGGCCCAAAATTGTCATTCCTGCTCAAAATTACTCTTCTTCCGTGTCAAAACAGCTTATTAGGCTTCCCTAAGTATTCAAATCAAGCCAAATTCGCACCAAATAGTATTAAGAAATATAAGCTCGTCACATTGGAAAAAGAAGCATAAATTCATTTCACATGTCAACAAATGTTTCAGTATCCTGGACCAAATCCAAGATCTTTTTCTCTCTTTTATCTTTTTGAGTTGTGCGCATATAATGGTAAGGAATTCTAGGGACGGAAGGAGAGTTTAAATTTTCAAGAGCCGAAATTATAGCGATATGAAGAGCGAACATCGATCGAAACTCGATTAGAATAATTCTACTAGAAAAAATTCTGACAATTTCGAAGGACAGTCGTTCCCTCTCGCCATATTATACATCCGATTTTAGGAATTCCATGGAATCACATGGGGGTTAGGAGGTCTATCATGATTGTTGCAAAAGTGCATAATATGATATTCGGACATGATGTTCTCGTTAATTAAAATGTGAAGGTGGCAATCTAAAATTACTGATTCACTATGTAATAAATGATCATGTTAGCTACAGTCATGTTCATATTTATCATGTTCGTGGTTTCTTTTTATTACCTTGAATGTCTATTCATTATTTAATACACTCATTTTGTTTAAAAATAAAAAATATTTTAAAATTTTTATGCAAACTAATGAAGTTGTAACTAACATTTTCAAGCTATATAATTAATCTCAATTATAATTAGAATTTACTTATTTTAAATTTTATTACCTTTACAAAATTCTCTTTTAATAAATAAGTTAGATAGGTAAAAAAATAGAAAAATAGATAAACTATTTTGTAAGAGTTTATAACACATTTTATTTTAAAATTTTAGATTATTTTTAAAACACATTTTATTTGTTTATCTTAGTATTATATGTAGTGGATCAGAGGAATAATACCTTAGACTAAACATAGAGTTAAGCCCAGCCGTTGACTAAGAAATCCCTTTGCCCATCAACAAATCAAACAAAGTGAAGAACTGAATGTTCACAAATTAGCGAGCAACCTATGATGGAACTTGCCTTCAGCTGGATTAGTTTCTTCTTTATTGCTGCGTTTACTCTGAATTTTATCAAGAAATGGAAGAGATCCAACGAAATCAATGCAATCAAGAAGCAGCCACCAGGGCCATGGAAACTACCCTTCATCGGACACATGCATCATTTGATGGGCTCCCAGCTTCCACACCATGCTCTCTCAAATTTAGCCAAAAGACATGGAGATCTGATGCAACTTCAGCTGGGAGAAATTCGTACCATTGTTGTATCATCTCCTCTTATTGCCAAACAGATTTTGAGAACTCATGATCTTGTCTTTTCAGGTAGACCGGAGATTCTTGCTGGGAAGATCGTATTTTATAACCAGTCCGATGTCGCATTCACTCCATATGGTGATTACTGGAGACAAATGCGAAAAATATTTACTTTGGAACTTCTTAGCGCCAAAAATGTCCGATCATTTGGTTCTATTCGCCAAGATGAGGTTTTGCATCTAATTTCATCTATTCAGGCGCTGGCCGGAAGTGGAAAAGCTATAAATTTGTCGGAAAAAGTTTCGTCATACACCAGCTCCATGGTGTGTAGAGCAGCACTGGGTAAAGAATTTGGCAAGCATCGAAACACACTCTTGCCGCTGCTGCAGGAAGCATTATCGCTAATGAGCGGATTTGATGTTTCTGATCTTTTTCCATCCAGGAAAATTCTTCATCACCTAAGCAGGATGAGACCAAAGTTGGTGAGGTTGCACCAAAAGATTGATGGAGTTTTGGATGCCATAATTCATGAGCATGTTCAGAATCAAACTAGAACAACATCTGGAAACGGCGAGTTCAGCCAAGAAGATCTGATTGATGTTCTGCTAAGGATCAGGGGGAGCGGTGACCTTGATGTACCAATTAACGACGCAAATATCAAGGGCGTATTGCTGGTAAGTTGTTTGACCTTTATGATATGATCGATCTTCCTCGGTTAATCAATTTCTAAGTTTGTTTACGATCAAAATTTAAATGAAATGGGCTAAATTTGCAAACGGGCCATAACGATTGAGAACTGATTGCTGCATATATGCAGGATGTTTTCTTAGGAGGAACTGAAACTTCAGCCACTGTTGTGGAATGGGCAATGGCAGAGATGATACGAAGTCCAAATGTATTGGCAAAGGCACAGAGTGAGATACGGAAAGCTTTGATGGGGAAGCAGAGGATTGAAGAGAATGTAATTCCAGAATTGAGTTACTTAAAATCAGTAATCAAAGAAACTCTAAGGCTTCATCCTCCGGGTCCTCTGTTGATTCCTAGAGAGAGCAGGGAGGAATGCGAAATCGAGGGATACGTAATCCCTGTGAAAACAAGAGTGATGATCAATGCATGGGCAATTGGAAGAGATCCCAGGTATTGGGATGAACCTGAAAGTTTCAAGCCAGAGAGGTTTCTTGAGAACAACTTGGTTGACTTCACAGGGACCAATTATGAATTTCTTCCATTCGGATCAGGGAGGAGGGTCTGCCCAGGAATTTTATTTGGTTTAGCTAATGTTGAGGTTCCATTAGCTAATCTCTTGCACTACTTCGACTGGAAACTTCCAGATGATACCATGGAAAATTGTCCTGAGTTAGACATGACAGAAACATATGGAATAGCGGCATCAAGAAAAAACAACCTTTTGTTGGCCGCCTCCAACTCCATGCCTGTGTGAAACCACCAACACTTGATCAGCTTTAATCTGGGCTCGCTCAGTGGATCCATCTTTATTTTACCAGTATATGTTGTCTTCTTTGATTACTGTTGATGGAAGTGCAATGACAGATACTGTATCTTTTATATAGAATAAGTTACAAAATTAAATGTTATGTTTAAGGGTGAAAGACAATTTGATCTTCTGTGGTTTATTGCATTCTCACATTACTTCTTTGTGGTTTAGAAAAATTGCAATTATCAGGTGCTGGTGTCTGATAAAAGTTAATGAAAGTTGAATACTGCACCTTGATTAAGTTTTCATTGGCTAAAGCATCAAGGGTTCACAGTGGGTAGTAAAAGTTATATATGTGATAAAGGCATATGATAAAGGCTGGCCGGGTTCTTTTCCCTTGTTATGCTTAATGTTTACTGCCGCCGCCCAAAACCTAATCAATTGCCGCCCTTGTTTACTTAAGAAAATCATGGCTGCCGCTTAATGTTTTGCTTAATATTTTGCATAATAGCATGGTATTTATGTTTAATTATGAACATTATGTATGCTGCTGTTACTTCATATATTTTATTGTTTAATTATTGCTGTTCATATTTTTTGATTCTATTAAAGTTAGAAGAATTATTAAATATTTTATTATATGACATTATGTAAAATAAATTAATTTGTCCGTCATTAAAGTGGCCAAATTAATTTTTTTGAATGTAGTCATATAATTTTATGTGTTTTATAGCTTTTTATATGATATTAAGGGAAAATTAAGTTCTCAATCACCAAAGTGCTTAGATTAATTTTTTGAATGTAATCATATAATTTTATAATTTATGGAATTTTATGATTATTTTAATTATATGACATTAAGTAAAAATTAATTCGTTTGTCACCAAAATGACCAAATTAATTTTATATGTTTAGTTATATAATTTTTTTATTTATAAAATACAATAATTGTGTTAATTATATGACATTAAGTGCAAGTTAATTTGTTATTCTCACCAAATTAATTTTGACAATGGTCATATAGTTTAAGGTATTTTATGAATGTAAGAAATGTTCAAATTGTATGACATTAAAATAAATTAATTTGTTGTCACCAAAGTGACCAAATTAATTTGAATGTGGTCATATAATCCTAAGAACTTCCATAAATTATTATATGGCATTGAGAAAAGTTAATTTGTTAGTCACTAAAGTGATCAAATTAATTTTGAATGTGCCCATATAATTTCATATTTATGTAATGCCATATTTATTTTATTATATGTAATTTAGATAAAGTTAATTTGTAAGTCATCAAAGTGACCAAATTAATTTTGAATGTATAGTCATATAATTTTATGTACTCTTGGATACATTATGAAATTTATTGGTTGATAGAAATTATGGATTTTACTCAGCGGAAAATCAATGTTCTATAACCAATACATATAAAGGAGAAAATTAATATATTTTTGTTGCATATATATAGTTATCCAAAGATACTATAAATTTATGAAGTTAATTTAATTTTCTTATGAAGTTCAAATAACATTCAAATTATCATGCTGGTTTTTATTGTTTGGGAAATATGGAAGGCTAGAAACAAGAGTTGTTATGATGGGATCCGACATCAGGATCATCAGGGTCCAAATCGGCGTATTTTCCAGTTGGTGGTAGATTTATTTTGCTCTTTCGCCCGACAGTAGCAACGGATTTAGAGGCTCTTTTTATTCGTCTGGTGTTTCATCTTCATCTTCCTTGCCTGAGGGCCCCAGCTGTTCGGGTGGTGAGGTGGAAGGAGTTAGTTACATCCTCTTTTGTTCTTAATACTAATAGATCTTTTAGACAGAATGGAGAGGCGGGGTGGGGTTATATTTTGCGCATGGGAAGTTGTCGGTTTATACAGGCAGCGGCAGGTCCTATTATACATGGTTCGGTGATGAATGCTGAGGTTTATGTAGCTTTGCATGGCCTTCGCTCTTGTAAAGCTTTGGGCTTGCGTGGTATTCAACTGATGTGCGACAACCTGTTCTTGGTTCGAATGATATTGGGAGTGTCGCCTTTTCATGGGAGATTATGGACTGAACTCACTGAGATTTCATGCTTGGTTAGTGATATGGCTTTCTCTGTATTACATGTTTTTAGGGAGGTCAATTTCCCTGCTGATTTTCTTGCTTCTCTAGGATCGTCTGGTGCATCTATGGAATTTGAGCTTCTAACTGACACGCCGCAAAGGTTGAGGGGTTTAATTCAGCTAGACATGCAGTAGAGGTACTGATTGTAATAGTTAGGGGCGCTTTAGCATATTAATGACTGTAGTAGTTAGGGGCACATGGGGCGTATTGGTGTTTGTATAATTGGTAGGGGAAGAGGGCTGATCTAGAATATAGTGGGGATTGGGGTATGTCTCGACATTGCCTTATGTAACTGATTTGTTATTTTTTTATTTTAATAAAAGAGTAATCAATCCCATCGATCCGCCTTGCCCTATGGGGCATGTGGGACTGTTCGTTAAAAAAAAAAAATAAAAGTGTGTTATGCATGATATGAGACCATGTTCTATTTGATATGAAATTATATTTTGTATGATATGAACCATTTATTTGTTTTCATATAAGAATCTATTTTGTTGTAGTGATATGAAAGTCTGTTATATATGATATAAAATAATGTCTTGTCTGATATGAAACTCTATTCTGCATGATATGATTTTTTTTTTTTACTTTCATATGGAACCTCTAATTTGTATTTGATATGAAACCCTACTATGCATGATATGAAACCATGTTATATATGATATGAAAGTATGTTTTTTACGATATGAAACCGTTATTTATTTTCATACAAGAAACTATTTTTATATTATATGAATATGAATTCATATTTGTATAAAATGAATTTTAAAAATAAAAAATTAAACTATTTTATATATGAAAAAATAAAAATAAAAATGAAAAAAATAAAATAATATATGATATATGTTTTTTTCTAAAAAAATTGTGAATTAAAAAAACTATTGATTGTAAAACAAGGGGAAGGGGGGGGGGGGGGGGGGGAGGGGAAGATGTGCGCGCGTCATTAGCAAAAATAAATAAATAAATAAAATGAGCGGCACCTCACTATACTAACCGACCAAGATGACGCACCACAAGTATAACTAAACAACTCCAAATCATACTAGTATAAGGTTACATTCTATTTAATAAAATTTTGAAATAGTAATTAGTTTAACTATATAAACTTACTATTTATTCCAAAACAATTTCAGAGGAAGGAAGAAGTACGTTTATTTGTTGATCTTAGTATTATATAAGTACATGTGGATGAGAGGAATAATACCTTAGACCAAACACAGAGTTAAGGTAAACCAAACTATCATAAACAGCCCAGCCGTTGACTAAGAAATCCCATGTCCATAAACCAAACAAACAAAGTGAAGCACTGAATATTCACAAGTAGAAATCAAACTATGATAGAACTGGCCTTCAGATGGATTACTTTTTTCTTTATAGCTGCGTTTACTCTGAATTTTATCAAGAAATGGAAGAGATTGATGGGTTGTCAACCAATAAAAAATAATTACCTACTCGACACAGAATAAAATAGCAAGCAGTGAGTAGGATCGTCTCCACAGGAAGCAGGGTAGTGAATTAATTAAATCAGAAACTGGTAACCAAGAGGGGGGGTTTTTGAGAATTTAATCTACTTAAATAAACTTCAATTAAAATTAATAAAGAAAACAGGAATTTGCTTAAATCTAATTTAGGAAATGATCTAGTCAAAGGAATTGTTTCCACCCTGATGTGATAAATTGATCCTCAATGCACAAATTTTCCCAATTAACCTTGATTATATTGGTTTTTCCTGTTGGAACCTCCTAACAGTTCAGTCCTATAAATTTAACCCAGCAATTAAGGAACCTCCGTTAACTGCATCTATAATCGAATATCCGTCCTGGAACCTCCTAGAACATTGATTTCGATAGCCTAGGACCCAATTCAATTTACAATTAATCAAACCTTGTTTAATTGCACGTTGATTATTTATTCCCTTCAAAACGCTAACCTACGTACCACGTGATTAGTTGAATTGAAACTCTTAGGAATACCGAACCTCGTGTATTCGAGTTGACTAGACTACCTAGGAAGAATTGAATGCTACCAGCTATTCAATTAATGCCAAATAATCTAACATACAAAACGAAGAATAAATAAATAATCAAACATCAATTGATATTCAGAACAAATTGATCTCACAATTTAATTCACATCTAGGGTGTAATTCCTCTGACTAGAATTAAAGATTTAACTACTCATAATCGAATTAAAATTAAAACTAATCATAATAAACAATTTATCCATAAACAATAAAGGAAAGAAGAAAATAGTACTAATAGCCGCAAGAAGTCTTTGGCCAAAATTTCCTCCTGGTCCGCCGACTAAGTCTGCCGACCCTGTAGCCAAAATCCTCCCAACAAAAGTCCCTTTCTAAAACCTACGTTTTTAATATATATACTCCTCCTAAGGCGGCCCACCATAATGCCAAACAAAAAAACAAATTAAATATTAAAACTCAATCCTAATTAACTTTGGAAACTTCCTTTCACAGAAATTAATTATGGGTCTCAATATAAAGCCCAAATCTTTTTGTTCTCTTCCTTCTTAATTTCTTCAGTCTAGTCGAATTAGATTTTCTTCTTCTCTGCTTCCAACTTCTTCCAAAATCTGCCCAAAATCTCTTTTCTTTGCTCTCCTTATGAAATCTCCCCTGCAAGTAAAATTAGCCTATTAGCTCATTAAATCCCTCAAAACAACCCTCAAATTGCATTCAATCCACCACTTAATTTCCAACTTATCAGAGATCCAACGAAATCAATGCAATCAAGAAGCAGCCACCAGGGCCATGGAAACTACCCTTCATCGGACACATGCATCATTTGATGGGCTCTCAGCTGCCACATCATGTTTTGGCAAATTTAGCCAAAAGACATGGAGATCTGATGCAACTTCAGCAGGGAGTAATTTCTAACGTTGTTGTATCATCTCCTCTTATTTCCAAACAGATTTTGAAAACCCATGACCTTGCCTTTGCAGATAGACCGCAGATTCTTGCTGTGAAGATAGTAGTGTATAACCAATCCCACGTCTCATTCAGTCCATATGGTGAGTACTGGAGACAAATGCGAAAAATATTTACTTTGGAACTTCTTAGCGCCAAAAATGTCCGGTCACTTGGTTCTATTCGCCAAGATGAGACTTCGCAACTCATTTCATCTATTCAGGCGCTGGCCGGAAGTGGAAAAACTATAAACTTGACAGAAAAATTTCGTCATACACCAGCTCCATGGTCTGTAGAGCAGCACTGGGTAAAGAATTTGGCAAGCATCGAAACACACTCTTGCCACTGCTGCAGGAAGCATTATCGCTAATGAGCGGATTTGATGTTTCTGATCTTTTTCCATCCAGGAAAATTGTTCGTCACTTAAGCTGGACGAGACCAAAGTTTATGAGGTTGCACCAAAAGATTGATGAAGTTTTGGATGCCATAATTCATGAGCATGTTGAGAATCAAGCTCGAACAAGAACTGGAAACGGCGAGTTCGGCCAAGAAGATCTGATTGATGTTCTGCTAAGGATGAGGGGGAGCGTTGACCTTCATGTACCAATTACCGACGAAAATATCAAGGGCGTATTGCTGGTAAGTTGTTTGACTTTTATGATCGATCTTCCTTGGTTAATTAATTTCTAAGTTTGATTATGTTAAAAATTTAAATCAACTTGACTAAAGTTTTTCATATATCTAAATGTTTTATATCCAAATTACTTCTTATGCCAAGATTACAGATGTTCTTACATTCATGATATTGTGAGATAAAAAGTTGGGAACGACAGGGTACTCTAAATCAAATTTTCTTAATTACTCCTTAGGAGTCAACAAATGAGTTACTAAAATATAATCTAAAACGCAAAGCAAACGGGCCATAACTATTGGAGATCTAATTGCTACATATATGCAGGATGCTTTCACAGGAGGAACTGACACTTCAGCCACTGTGGTGGAATGGGCAATGGCAGAGATGATACGAAATCCAAATATATTGGCAAAAGCACAGAGTGAGATAAGGAAAGCTCTGGTGGGGAAGAAGACGATTGAAGAGAATGTTATTCAAGAATTGCATTACTTAAAGTCAGTGATCAAAGAAACTCTAAGACTTCATCCTCCGCTTCCTCTATTGATTCCTAGAGAGTGTAGGGAGGAATGCGAAATCGAGGGATACAAAATCTCAGTCAAAACAAGAGTGATGATCAATGCATGGGCAATTGGAAGAGATCCCAGGTATTGGGATGAACCTGAAAGTTTCAAGCCAGAGAGGTTTCTTGACAACAATTTGGTTGATTTCACAGGGACCAATTATGAATTTCTTCCATTCGGATCTGGGAGGCGAGTTTGCCCAGGAATTTTATTTGGTTTAGCAAATGTCGAGGTTCCATTAGCTAATTTATTGTACTATTTCGACTGGAAACTCCCGGATGATACCGTAAATAATTGTATTGAGTTAGACATGAGAGAAGCCTATGGAATAGTGGCATCAAGAAAACACAACCTTTTCTTGGCGGCCTCCAACTCCATGCCTGTGTGAATCCAACCTCAATCAATGGATCCATCTTTATTTTACCATTACTAATCTTTATTTCTAAATCTTGTTTTCTTTGGATTAATCTTGAAGGATGTGTCACGGCAGATCCTGTATCTATTATACTAGAATACTACAAAGAAATATGCTATTTTTAAGGGTAAAAGACAATTTCATCTTCTGTGATTTATCGCATTCTCACATTCCAAAGAGCATCTCTCTGCTCTCTTATTTTCTCTGCAACCTTCTTTGTTTTTTATCTATTTTTTACTCTATATTCTCTTCAAAATTTCCTAATTTCTTGAATATAATTTACAACTGATTCTTAAATTTTGTATTTGTCAACTAAAACAACTTGACGTTATACATGCGTGCGTGCGCGCGCGCACACATATATATTATATATAAAAGGTATTTATGTTAAAATTAAAGGTTAAATTGTAATTTTCATCTTTATAATAGGTTTTGAACTATTTTTAGTCCCAATTAATTTTACGGATACATTTTTAGTTTTATATCTTTTTTTATTATTATTTTTAATCTTTTTCAACAAAAATATCTCGCCGATTTTGACTAACGATTTGACCACCCTTATCGTCGATTTTGTTGCCACCGCGTGCTGTCACCACTACCACCACTCCGTTGCCGTCTCGCTACCTCGCCGCCATGGGTGGTGGTGACGGCGGAATAGTTGCCAACCTTGCGTGGATTATCACGTCAAATCCAACGGCTGATTAGGGTTTCAATGATTTCTTAGGGTTTGTTGATTTTTGTCGGCATTGATTGTAGTTTTTGTTTGGGTAGTCAAAACTTGATAAGCATGTGCAGGATTGACAATATCAAGGCAATAGTGTTGGATAGAGTTACAAATTATAAATAGCATTAACTATAAAAAGCCTGGGTAAATTCAATAATCCTGCACTGATAATCCTTCAGTTTATTTTAAGAATAGTAAATTTTAAAAAATGATGTCTCTCTGATCTGCACAAATTTTTTCCAGCTGTACAGGGGTTTGAAGATTTTGGAATCAATTCGAGTAATATCTTTGGCTTCAATGCAATTTTGGTTTCTTATAATAGCCGTAATTTTATTTTTGGTTCTTCTTATATTTTGAGTGACAATATTGCTCCAAATTATTTTTTTTTCAGCAGATTTAGTTATTTTGTACGAAAAAATTTAGAAAATAACAGATTAACTTATATGATCAGTAGTCAAATATAATTTTTTTCTTCACCACGATTTGTACCATGATATTTTCAATGCATTTTATGACTCGATTTCTCATGAATTTTAGTTATTTTTCCAAAAAGTGAATTATAAATTTAATCATATTTTGGTGAAATTCAGGTTTTGGTTACTTACATTTAAAAACTCAAAAAATATTATTAAATTTCTCATTTTAATTTTATTTTTTGTCATTCCATCAAAATAAACCGTTAAGTGTATTAACGGTGTTAACTTTTAAAGGTAAATTTGTCTAATCATCAATAATTAAAGAGTGAATCACAAATTTGATTATCATACTTTAGTGAAATTCAGGTTTTGGTCACTAACTTTTAAGTAAGCAAAAGAAATTACTAATTTTGTCATTTTTTGTCACTCCATCAAATTGCACCGTTAATACACTAACGAAAAAATTTGTATGAGGTTATTTTTGTCTTTTTCTTTTGTAACTCCCTCCTGCTTATCTAGCAATTTTTCAATAAGGAATTACTAGTTACCGCCTCAGCTACCGCCCCAGTTTGGACAATAATGCCCTTAATAATACACTAAATACCTTAATGAATATTTAAATCAATAAATACTAAAAAAACCTAAACTACCCTCATACAAATTGATCAAAAAAAAAAAAAAAAAAACCCTACAGCCCCCGATCTACCACCACTTCCCCCAAATCGGTTATCTCCAAACCGATTTGCCCTAACGATTCCATCCCTCCCTAACGAAACCCTAGTCGTCGCTACCCACCCTCCCCAAATCGGTTATTGGTGCCCTAACTTCAACCCTTTCCTCTAGCAAAACCCTAGCCATGGTCGCAAAGTCGGTCGCGTCGTGGTAGTTGAGTCTGGGGTCGCGAGTCGGGGGTCATCGCCGATGGTTGCGAGTCGGGGTCGAGCCGTGATCGTGAAGTCGAAGCCAGAGGTCTTCATTGATGATGGTAGCGAGTCGGGGTCGAGCCGTGGTTGCGAAGTCAAAGCCGGAGGTCGTCATAGCCGGTGGTGCGAAGTCGGGGTTTTTTCTAGCTTTTTTTTTTTTTGACTTTAAGATTCGATTTAGAAGCTAAAGAAATGGGTTTTTTCTGCTTTGGTGTTAATTTCTTTTGAGTTTTATGGTTGGTGTATCTGTATGTATATTTGTGTTTGTGCTTAGTTTTCAATCAATTTAGTGATTCACATAGAGAAATTTGATATTCATGTTTGTGTGCATATAGAGAGATGTTAGGTAATCTTTCCTTGTCAAAGTTTCTTCCTTTTTTCGGGTCCTTTTTGTGAAAGGTTGTATCTGGTTAATTTTTGGGCTTAAGGTACTGTGTTGGTCTTGCCAATCTTTTTTTAGATTCTTTTACAGCTCATTTTTATTCTCTATTAAGTGTGCTTCTTCTTTTAGTGGAATGCTATAAAATTTGATATGATAATGGCCTTTATTCTTCTGGGCTCTATCATTGATTTGGAGAGTTTATCCCTTGAATACTACTTGTTTTCTTCTCCATATGGGAATGACTTTGGTTTGTAAAGCCGTTGTTAACGTCAGAATTTTGATCAATTTGTTTGCTTAGTGAGTTGGTTGGGATCAATTTTGACTTTCAGTTATCCGTTGATCTTTTGTTTGCTTTTTTTGATTGACAACAAGAAACAGCTTTATATTTGCATGTATTATCATAAGAAGTTCAGTTGTCCCTATTTGTGTTGCTTGTTTGTTGTTGAATGTCTGCTCATGTCCTAATTCTTGGCGGTGGATTTAAGATGTGTATCTGCTGTAAATATGGACATAAAAGAACTTGGTAGGCTTTAGGTGGGCATGCAGGGAGTATGGTGTAGCCCATAAAGAACCCTACAGACATGAAAACCTTAGAATTTATTACTTCAGAAATGACCAGATCTCAATTTCTATTCATTGAATCTGTATTATTACTAAGTTAATTTTAAGACTATAAATTGTTATTCTCTGTTGCCTCTTGTTATGACTTTATTGTTCATAGATCTGTTATGCTTTAGAAACTTGCCCTGGTTTTGTGATTTAATGTGATTTTAATTATGATACTGTGTACTTTTTTATTTATGAATATATTTATGCTTTAAACAAAAGTGAAACATGGAAAACATTATCATTACTGCAACCAAGCAGAAGTTGGTGAACTTGCCAAATAAATTTTAACTTTGAATTTGTCATTGTGATAAGGATTTGATGATTCAAGTATATGACTGCAAGAATGATTCTTTGTAAGAAACTCAGTAACAATTATTTTTGTTGCGAAAAAAGGAAGTTTCAATCTTAATCGATCTTTATCTGTCTTCTTTGAATAATATTCATTTATGAAAACTCTACGCCTTATAGGTACTTTTATTATTATTATCATATTCGTAATTACATATCTTTTATTTATTATAGGATAATCTTAATGACTCTTCTTTTGGAGCTAATACTTGATCTTCGTAATGAAGGTATGATGAATATTGCAAAGGTTAAATATTATTATATTTGTGCGTTTTATTTTTAAATGTGTAATTTACATAAACTTGCATTACTATTTATTATACTTGAGTTTTTGTTTTCGGAAAGGTAATTATTATATGTAAATCTTCTAATTTTATTTTTCACAATCTTACAGGCTATGATTTTGACTCAAAGTAAGATGGAAGGCTGGATTTGGGAATGAAGCATTTTTTATAGATGCATTTTATTTTTATTTTGTTAAAGTAGTTGTTGGAATCAAATTTCATAGGTTATCGTGAACATTCGTATATATATTTTTGTTTAAATACTTGGCTTTTTTTTTTTTTTTTTTTGTAATACTGGATCAAATGCTTCAAGTAATTTTATAATTATTATCTATGAATGAAATTTATTTTGATTTATGAATTGACTATTACTAATTATGAATGATTGTAAACATTGTACTACGCTTTTAATTTTCACGTTCTTGCGACACTTTTGTTGTGCAACGACGCTTGGCCGACGCTACGGATGTGTCACTATATGAATTACAGAGAGTAAATCACACACATTGATTGAAGACGCTTATAAAGCGTGTCCAGTATATTACGACGCTATGTAAGCGCTTTATAAAGTTACTGAAAAACGTATCAATTTTAGTGACGCAATTTTTGACTTATACAAATGCTAAGAAAAAGTGTCGCGACAGGGTGTTACTAAGCCGGCTATGCCATCGCTTACTGAAACATTTGTAAAAACTCTTACAACGCTATTTAGCGTCGCGATAATCTTTCCTGGAGCGTCGCAAAAGTCCGTTTTGGTAGTAGTGGGAGCAGACAAGAAAAACAAGAGCCTTAGTTCAATCCAAACGGCCATCCGAAACTGCTTTAGCAATGGTTGCTCAGTGTCTGGGAGCACTTTTTCAAGCTCATTGCTTGCTTCCAAATGATTCTTTCTTGATTTTCCTTTTGCATAGATGGGGTTTTTGTTTGATCTGATGAGGCAGCAACTTAATCTTGGAAATGTTTTTAAATAGAGAATCATTGTGTGGGAATTAACTCATGTAGGACATTGAGCTTGTCTTGGAACTTCATTTTCTCTACTTCAAAAAGTAATGGGGAATCATTTTATTTGGTAAAAATTTGTGGTTGGCTTTTGAGCTAAAACTGTAGTCGTTGCTCTTAAATTTCTTTGTTGTTATTATTTCTATTTTTATTTTTGGTTGTATTGATATAAATCATCTCCTTAAATTTATCAATATATTAAACATCTTCACAAATATTAAGAAAAATATAACTCGTGTCAAATTAAGTGTTTACTAAAATTCGTTTTTGCCAAACTAGGTTTTGTCAAATAAAGATTTTTTCAAAACTTTTTTTTTTGCCAAACTAGAGTTTTGTCGAAACTATGTTTTGTCAAACAAGGATTTGTCGAAATTATTTTTTGTCAAACTAGAATTTTGTAAAAACTCGTATTTTGTCAAAGTAGAATTTTGTCAAACTGATTGTGTTTTTTTGACACTTTCTTCATAGTTTTTAAATTATGAATTATAATAAAAATATTAATTATTTTCAATTTTGTTATTATTTAATATTTTAATAAAAAAATAATATTTTTAAATTTATTATTTTTTATTATATTAATATAATATTATACGGTTATATTAGTAAATCAAATTGGGGCGATAAATAAGAATTAAGACGGTAAACTAGGGCGGTAATTAGTAAATACATGGGTAATTTTGTCAAATTAGGAAAATACCGTCCCATTTTTTTGGGCGATAACTAGTAAGCCTCTTTTCAATATCATTTTTCCTTTCCACTAGAGCTCTTCAACCTCATTTTCTCTTTTCTCATTTTTTTTTCTTTCTACTCCAGCACTTCAACCTCCTTTTCCTTTTTCCCTTGTTCTTTGTTTTTTTCTTTTCATTATAAAATTTAGATAAAACATAAAACTGCAGCATTTCAACCTCCATCTCCCTCCGTCCCCCTTTTTTTTTCCCTTTCCACTATACAAATATAGATAAAATATAAAAGGAGATGGAGATAGAGGAGACGGTGGAGGCAGCAAACTAAATTATGTTTTATCTAAATTTTACAGTGTAAAGAAAGAAAAAAAAAGGGGGGGGGGGGGGAAGAGGTTGAGGTGGTGTAGTGGAAAGGAAAAAAAAGGAGAAAAGGAGGTTGAAAATTTGCTGAAGAAGCATGAGAGAGTTGCAAAAAGAAAATTAAAAAAATGGTCTCATACAAATTTGTCTATTAGTGTATTAATGGTGCAATTTGACAGAGTGACAAAAAATAGAACAAAAATGACAAAGTTAGTGACTTGTTTACTTTCCTAAAAGTTAGTGATCAAAACCTAAATTTTACCAAAATATGATGACTAAATTTGTAATTCACTCTATAATTATTGATGATTGGACAAATTTATCCTTAAAATTTAACATCGTTAATGCACTTAACGGTTCAATTTAACAGAATTACTAAAAGTGAAATCAAAATGACAAAATTAGTTATGTTTTTTAAAATTTTTAAAAATTAGTGACAAAAATCTAAATTTCACCAAAACACCATGAGCAAATTTATAATTCACTCTATAACAAATTGTTTGTGTTTTATAATGGGCATGTTTAAATACCTTTGTTATCTTAGTTTTCTTCCTCAAATTGATGGTTAAATTACTATTTCTGACTAAGATATTTTCATGAAGTTTTGTACGTTGATTTTGCATTTTGAGTTATTTATCATTGTTTTGGAGAGGCTAACACTTGTAAAGATCATTTTCACTTAATTCTTTTGACATGTTTGAAATAATTTTAGATATTAAAATAAACAACTATAATTACTATTTGCAAAATAGTTGTGATGAAAAGTTTGATCAACAATTTTAAAAGAACAGCAAACACAAGAATTGATTATGATAAATTAATTTAAACAACTATTTTTAGAAATAGAAGACCTTGTATTGATCATCCATCTTCTCCAACTATTTACCTCCATATTTGCCCAAGTGGTACAACCACCCTCCTCCATTATTTTTCCTCCTAACAACTTCCCAATCACCACCTCCCTTAATTCTTTTTTAACAAACTTTTAGACAAGGAAAACCCTACGGTAACTAGGCTTAGTTATGAAGATCCGTTAACCTTCTGACCGGCTAAAAATATTTGAAGTGTAAGATTTTAGAAAATTCACCTGGTTATCGAAAATGATGGAACCCCCCTTAATTCGAGGTTAGTCGACTCTTTAGTTGACTGAAAATATCTTTAAATTTACTTTTTTTTCTATATCTAATTTAATAAATAAAAGTAAAATTTTTCTAATTATTGGTAATATTCTTTATCAAACACATCTTCTTTTATCAAATTCTTGGTAATAGTAAGAATCATATGAATCCGATTAACTTCCCATTTATTTCTGAATTACTAAAGTTATAAATGGTAAATTATTCCAAAATAAATAAATTTTAAGTGAAATTTTAACATGTTAACATAGTGTGTTAGACCTTCTCTGTAGTCGTTAAAGAAAATTTTGAGAGCTAATTCTGCCACAACTGCCATAACCATTCTCAATAGTATTCTTTGCCAAGCTAGGAAGTCAATGGACAACGAGCTCTGCCATAGATCTCCCATGGTCTGTCTTTAGCATCTTCTCCCATTTTAGGAAATTACGATTACTCTTTAGTCTATTAATCAACTAAATACTCTTGATTACCCAAAAAGTAATAAAATTAATGGTGTCAGCATAAAAATTCTACCGAATTGACCATTTATATAAGACTAAACAATAGTTAGAAGGATAAAAAGGTCAATCTATTAAGTTTGTAGAAATAATATCAAGAATAATTGTAATTTATGTAAGATTTTAGAATAAATCATAGAGATAAATAGCCATTTCATTAAAATTTTATACTTATGAGTCCGTTTACGGTGGTTCTATAGGAGTAGGATGAATTTTACTCCTACTAGCGCGCTACAGTAACGCGCTACAGTAGCGCTACAGTAACGCGCTACAGTTGCACGCTACAGTTTTTTCTTTTTTTTTGACTCACAGACTTTTTAAAAAAAATTCTTTTTTTTAAAAAAAATACTTTTTTTAAAAAAATTCTTTTTTTTTTAAAAAAAATACTTAACAATGGAGATCAGATCAGGATTATATAGACATCAGATCAGCGAATAATTGACATCAGATCAACAGATTATAGATATCAGATCAAAAATATAAAAGAAATCATATACTATAACTAAAACATACTTAACAAGGGAGATCAGATCATGATTATATAGACATCAGATCAGAGAATACTAAACATCAGATCAACAGACTATAGATATCAGATCAAGAATATAAAAGAAATCATACAGTAGAACTAAAACATACTTAACAAGGGAGATCAGATCAGGATTATATAGACATCAGATCAGAGAATACTAGACATCAGATCAACAGACTATAGATATCAGATCAAGAATATAAAAAAATCATACAGTAGAACTAAAACATACTTAACAAGGGAGATCACATCAGGATTATATAGACATCAGATCAGCGAATACTTGACATCAGATCAACAGACTATAGATATCAGATCAAGAATATAAAAGAAATCATACAGTAGAACTAAAACATACTTAACAAGGGAGATCAGATCAGGACTATATAGACATCAGATCAGCGAATACTTGACATCAGATCAAAACACTATAGATATCAGATCAAGAATATAAAAGAAATCATACAGTAGAACTAAAACATACTTCACAAGGGAGATCAGATCAGGATTATATACATATCAGATCAGCGAATACTTGACATCAGATCAACAGACTATAGATATCAGATCAAGAATATAAAAGAAATCATACAGTAGAACTAAAACATACTTAACAAAAGAGATCAGATCAGGATTATATAGACATCAGATCAGCGAATACTTGACATCAGATCAACAGACTATAGATATCAGATCAAGAATATAAAAGAAATCATACAGTAGAACTAAAATATGCTTAACAAGGTAGATCAAATCATTATTATATAGACATCAGATCACAAAATAGTAGACATCAAATCAACAGACTATAGTTATCAGATCAAGAATATAAAAAGAAATCATATCATACAACAAAAACGTCCATAATATGTATCATAATATCTAAAATTATTTAATTATAAAACAAATAAAATGATAATTTAAAAATATTTTTTCATAAAATTTAAAAATATTTTTTTTATAAAATTCAAAAACATTAAAAAAAAATACTGAATTGTTTAGAAAAAAATGGACGAAAAAAAGTCTCAAAGAGGAAGGCAAAAAAAAAAAAAAACCAAAAATAACAAAAGAAAAGAAGACTACTGTAGCGCGCACTGTAGCACGCTACGGTAGCAGTAGGAGTAAAATTGCATGGTGGTCCTATAGGACCACCATATAAATTACCAGTTAATAGTAACTTTTTCATACGTAAAGTTCTATTTGGTAGTTTGTCAAACTTATAGAGGGTAAAGTGACATTTGTATGTGATACTCTTTTTGATAAATTTTAATTATTTTTTGTATATATTATATTTTATGTTAATTTATATACATGGATAACAATTGATTATTTTTATCTTCATAAAATTTATTTTTTCAGTATTATTTTATTTATATATATATTTTAATAATTTTTTAACAATGAAAATCATATTTAATAATTTAATATGCCCTAACCCTCCTCCAAAACCCATCATGTTAGAAAATATAGTGCAAATGATTATGTATTACATAAAAATTAATAAAAAATATAATATATAGATAAAATAATTAAAATTTATCACATCTAAATGTCACGAACGATCTTAAACCCCAAGAAATAGCATTTGCTTTGGTAACGTATCTGTTATCACACGTCCTTCAACAATAAACAATAAACAAAGAAGACAACATTAAGAAATAAAGATTAGTACTAGTAAAATAAAGATAAATCCATTGATCCAGGCCAGGTTAAAGCTGATCAAGTGTTAGGGGGGATTCACACAGCCATGGAGTTGGAGGCTGCCAAGAAAAGGTTGTTTTTTCTTGATGCAACTATTCCATAGCTTTCTGTCATGTCTAACTCAGTATAATTGTCCACAGTATCATCTGGGAGTTTCCAATCGAAGTAGTACAACAGATTAGCTAATGGAACCTCAACATTAGCTAGACCAAATAAAATTCCGGGGCAAACCCTCCTCCCAGATCCGAATGGAAGAAATTCATAATTGGCCCCTGTGAAATCAACCAAATTGTTGTCAAAAAACCTCTCGGGTTTAAAACTTTCTGGATCATCCCAATACCTGGGATCTCTTGCAATTGCCCATGCATTGATCATCACTCTTGTTTTGGCAGGGATTATGTATCCCTCGATTTCGCATTCCTCCCTGCTCTCTCTAGGAACCAACAGAGGAAACGGAGGATGAAGCCTTAGAGTTTCTTTGATCACTGACTTTAAGTAATGCAATTCTGGAATAACATTCTCTTCAATCGTCTTCTTCCCCACCAAAGCTTTCCTTATCTCACTCTGTGCCTTTGCCAATACATTTGGATTTCGTATCATCTCTGCCATTGCCCATT
Source organism: Knoxia roxburghii (assembly GCA_030378225.1). Taxonomy (NCBI): domain Eukaryota; kingdom Viridiplantae; phylum Streptophyta; class Magnoliopsida; order Gentianales; family Rubiaceae; genus Knoxia; species Knoxia roxburghii. The sequence continues at coordinate 6,393,176 of CM059423.1, forward strand.
CCACCACAGTGGCTGAAGTGTCAGTTCCTCCTGTGAAAGCATCCTGCATATATCCAGCAATCTGTTCTTAATCGTAATGGCCCGTTTGCTTCGCGTTTTATATTATATTTTAGTAATTCATTAATAAAGAAAATTTGATTTAGAATACCTTGTTGTTACAAAACTTTAGCCAATTTGATTTAAATTTTTAACATAATCAAACATAGAAATTAATTAACCAAGGAAGATCGATCAAAATGGTCAAACAACTTACCAGCAATACGGCCTTGATATTTTCGTCGGTAATTGGTACATCAAGGTCAACGCTCTCCCTGATCCTTAGCAGAACATCAATCAGATCTTCTTGGCCGAACTCGCCGTTTCCACTTGTTGTTCTAACTTGATTCTCAACATGCTCCTGAATTATGGAATCCAAAACTCTATCAATCTTGTGGTGCAACCTCACCAACTTTGGTCTCATCCAGTTTAAGTGATGAAGAATTTTCCTTGATGGAAAAAGATCAGAAACATCAAATCCACTCATAAGCGATAGTACTTCCCGCAGCAGTGGCAAGAGTGTGTTTCGATGCTTGCCAAATTCTTTACCCAGTGCTGCTCTACAAATCATGGAGCTGGTGTATGACGAAATTCTTTCGGTCAAATTTATAGCTTTTCCAGTTCCGGCCAGCGCCCGAATAGATGAAATGAGTTGCAAAGCCTCATCTTGGCGAATAGCACCAAGTGACCGGACTTTTTTGGCGCTAAGAAGTTCCAAAGTAAATATTTTTCGCATTTGTCTCCAGTAATCACCATATGGACTGAAAGCCAGGTCGGATTGCTTATACAATATGATCTTCACAGCAAGAATCTGCGGTCTATCTGCAAAGGAAAGATCATGGGTTTTCAAAATCTGTTTTGCAATAAGAGGAGATGATACCACAATGGTAGAAACTTCTCCCAGCTGGAGTTGCATCAGATCTCCATGTCTTTTGGCTAAATTTGAGAGAACATGGTGTGGAAGCAGGGAGCCCATCAAATGATGCATATGTCCGATGAAGGGTAGTTTCCATGGCCCTGGTGGTTGCTTCTTGATTGTAATCATTTCGTTGGATGTCTTCCATTTCTTGATAAAATTCAGAGTAAAGGCAGCTATAAAGAAGAAAGTAATCCAGCTGAAGGCCAGTTCCATCATAGTTTGGGTTGCTAATTTGTTAATATTCAGTTCTTCACTTTGTTTGTTTGGTCGATGGGCAAGGGATTTCTTAGTCAACGGCTGGGCTTAACTCTGTGTTGGTCTAAGGTATTATTCCTCTGATCCACTACATATAATACTAAGATAAATAAATAAACGTACTAAATTTAATCTCATCTCCCTCGTAGAATAGGTCATTCCGTTTGAACTAAATTATCTCATCTTCCATTCCTTTCTCATCAATTATACTAAATTTAATATTCTAATACCTATTATACCCTTAATAGTAACTACTATCTCATTGAAAATATAAAAAGGGTTATTTGTCATAGTTTGGATCGTTTCACTAATCGACTAGTATATCCATCTTGTTTGACTAACCTGACTTTGTTTGCCCAGTATATTGTGGATTAAGAACACATCGATAATTCACAACACTCATTACTTTTAGTAACTAAAAATTCTTTAACTTATTGTTAATTAGTTTTGCGTTGAATGCTAATGCAAGATTAATAATTTTTACAAATTCACTTGAAAGTGCTTACAACATATTTAGGGAGTTTTGACTTTACATACCTGTGAGTAGTTGTCCGTTGTTGCAACTTTATCATTTGATTTGATTTAATTGTTGTTCGTCCTTTGCCATTTGATATATCTTTCATGTTTGGGTTAGATATTGTATTGTATCAAGAATAGAATGTTGGGGGCAAATTATATGTACCACCATGTAATTTTGTTTCCACTTTCAAAAGTTATTTTTGAAAACATCATGGTATAAATCATGGTGAAAAAAAATTAGATTTGATTAGCGATCAAATGAGTTAATCCGTTATGTTCTAAACTTTTTCGTAAAAAATTGACTAAAACTATTAAAAAAAATGAGGACTAATATTGTCCCTCAAAATATAAGAGAAATTAAAAGTAGAATTACCTCTATTATGGGGACAAAAATGCATTTAAGCCGTCATCTAATATTATGTATTTTGCAATTCCATAATTTACCTATGACATTCAAGATGGAAATTGATTTGTTAGTCGGCAAAGTGACAAAATTATTTAGAATGTATAGTCATAGAATTTTATGTATTTTGGATGTGTTGTGAAATTTATTGGTTAATAGAAATAATGAATTTTACCTTAAGGAAAATCAACTTTCTATAACCAAAAGATATAAGGGAGAAAATTAATATTTTGTATATACGCTAATCCAAAGATGCCATGTATATTTGTTGATTTAATTTGGAAATAATATACAATTAGTTTTATATAATGACTCTGTTACACAATTAATCCTACATATTTAGAATTTGATAAATTTAGTTCTAAACGTTTCTAAAATTTATAATATTTTTTAATAGGATTTAACGACTGACTCATCAGCCGTTAAAATGACCTCTAATAATAACAATTTATAATATATTATATGTTTACCCAAAGAAAGCCTATAATATGAATGTTTTTATTTAAAAGTTTAATTAGTAAACACTTATGTTTAATTATTTTGCAGCTGTTACTTTTCACTCTCAAACTTCATTTCTTACCCTCTTCACTTGTGTGAATTTATCTGAATGGAGCGGACAAGTCAATTTCCACTTAGGTGCATTGAATATTGATTTGGCGTTAAACCCTAAATGGGTTGAACATTCATGAGGAACCGAGTCATAAAATGGATTGAAAATATTATGGTACAAATCATTTTGAAGAAAAAATTAGGTTTGACTAGCGATCAAATGAGTTAATCCGTAATCTTCTAAACTTTTTTCGTAAAAATGGACTAAAAATGCTAATAAAAAATTGATAAGGGATCAAAACAGCAATCGTAGTTTTATTTGGGACCAAAACAGTAACACTCCCATTTATAAGGGACCAAAATACCAATTCGGCCAAAAAAAAAAAAAAGAAAATAGGGCGCGTCAAGTAAACTTACTGAAAATGGAAACTATACAGTTGGCAACAAAATATTTACTAATTATAGTAACTAAGTACATGTACCTTGGATTACAACATATAATTTGCGGTCTCAAGAGGCGAAAGTAAAGTGCTGGAACAAATAAATTGTTGTGCAAACGGGCTTCAAAATCTTGATTTTGATGGAAAATTTCCTCCAATAACCCTCAATTTCTTTATCAAAGTGGTACAAAATGCCAAGTCGTTCCACAGTATCTATCACGTTCAATTTCTGGATCTCTTCTCTTTGTTCATCTTTTAGCATGCTCCTCACTTTTTCTTGCAATGTTTCACGGTTCCTAGTTATCGCCTCAGTTTTTGGGTAGTAGTCCATAAGTTTTGATAAAATTATTTTTTTACTTAAAAAAGGGAAATAAAGAGGGTATTTTAGTCCAAATTAGGACGACAAAGGATAAGAAGTGAGACGGTAACTAGTAAAATTTATGTTGCAATTTGTTTGGTGCAGATATCATTTGCACCACAAGTGCAAGCATTAGTTAATTTAAGTATTATCATCAATTAAACCGAAAATTAGGTATCATATAAGCAGTTTAGTTCTTTCCATGGATGAAACCATTGTCAAGTAGTTAACTAGTCTTCTTTGGAGGACTAACACATTTAGGTGAAATGTTTTCTAATTAATTATTATTTTCCTATAAACTCTATCTCATATATAATAGTTAAGATACTTTCTAATAATTAAACCAAAAAATATGGAAAGGACAAACTAATTAGGAACAAATGAGTAGAGAGACAAAATTAAAAGATCGTTAATGGTCTCAGTTATACTAAACTCAACCTTTATCAATCTACTGGAGAAAAAATTATTCAATACATCATATATATCAATAAAAATAGCATACCCTATCTTATCCAATCAGTAAAAAATAAAAACACCACAAAATCAGGAGCTTTGTCCTTTCCATATTTTGTTTTCAAAATTAGAAATCCCTTAAATTATATTACATTTACTTGAGATGAAAATTGTATATAGTAATTCCTCCTATTGAAGGATGGAAAAACTTATATAAACATATTTTAAAATTTGAGAACAAGATATAAATAGATTGAACATAACATACCTGTTTATCAAAAGTAAACGAATCGAAAGCATCCAGATGACTTTGCCAAACACTCCCTAAGAAATCTCTTAACGGGCAAAGGATCTCATCCTCCTTGTTAGTAAAGGGATAAACAGCTCTTCCAGAAGCCATTTAGTTACTTGGATAATCAATGGAGGATTGATATTAATTTGTAACGAGTGCAATATAATGTATTGGTAATGAAGTACAAAGATCAAAAACCATGAGTACTTAAAGATGAAACAACCCTCAAGGCATCGCTACATTATATCGGTGAACTCAGAGAGGCAGTTGTGGGACCCCGGAAAAGTTAGATGAGGGTACATCTCGGTTAAACAATTGAATTTTTTTTCAAATTTTATAAAAATTAGAGCTCTTAATGAGAATATGAACAAGGTTCTAGAAAAAATTAATTTAATTTTAAACTACAATTCATAAGATAAAAGAGAAAAACTATGAAATTGAGGATTTTAGGAATTTTGATTTGGAAATTACTTAAGTAAGAACTACATAATTGGAGGTTATGATAAAACAAAAAAGATAATTTGGAATTAAAATAATCAATTAATTCATTCAGATTTAATTGAAATGTATACAAAATTAACTATGAGCAAAAAGAGGTAAAAACCTAATTGAAGAAGTTAATATGTAAATATCTAAAAGATATAAATATTCTCTTTCACCAAAACCTTAGTCCTTTTCTTCTCTTCTCTTGGCTGCCGCACCCCCTCCCCTGCTCCCCCCACACGATAGGCTTCACCACCATCTCTGTTGCACATCTTTCTTTTCCTCTACCTCGATTCACTCCTCCTTCATCCCACCTCTATTCGTTCTTCTCTAACAAAATCGAAAATCCCAGACTCCTCTCTCTACCCAATCACCTTTGTTCTAGTTTGTAATTTTTTAAAAAAATTGCAAGCAGCCATAGATGGAAGTGCTGCTCTATGACTGATCTTTTACCAAAATGTCCAAAAACACATACATGTTAAGAAATTTTTTCTATGATGAAGGTGCTTCAGCCCCCCCCCCCCAAAGCTCCACATTAGTTCCGCCCCTGCAGAGAGGACTTGGTAATGAAAGGGATCATAGTACAAAGAGAGTATATCCCAAAACTTATTGGCTTCAACTTTTTGGCTCAAGTTACGGGTTTTTTTTTTTTTTTCCTGCTTTAGTTAAATTTTCCAAGTTCTATTACTATGATAGTGTAACTACAGTTAAATTATTCGATGATGCAAGTTAAGGGGCTGCTTGGTTTAAAGGTATGACAATGGATCAATGGATTTGATTCCAGAATTTGTTAAAAGGATTGCTTGGTTGCTGTAATGGGATTGAAAACAGTGATTTGATTGCTTCAAACTCGGAATTGAGCCATTCCTCACCAATTTGGTGGGTTTGACAATTTTGGTTCTTCTCCTCCTCTTTCACGTTTCCTTTGCCTTCTTCTCACCTTTTCTTTTTTCTTGTGATTTCTCTCTCTCCACAATACAACGCCACCACATCTGTTCTGCACCTAATTGATACAGCTAGTCATTGATCACTTTCCGTCGGCACCTTGAGTAGTAGTCCCGACAGTACCCTGCTCCAACAAATCACCACTATCGTGTTCAGATCCGGTAATAACAGCAGAAGCTTCACTCGTCCATCCGAACCACAACAGTCCGGTAGCTATCTGGAACCCCTACCCATGGAGGAACTCCTCCTTCTCTTTTACTTTATGTTGATTTAAAGGTTAATGGAAAAAGACAAACCCAGTTGGGGAAGAAAGAGGAGAAGAGGAAGAAGGGGATTTTAATTTGGGTGTATGACTGTGGGAGGGGATGATGGAAGGAGGGGATGATATGGGTTTATGATGGTGGGAGAAGAAAATAAACGAAATAAAAGGGGAAGAAAGGGTGGGTTTGTGTCTGTGAAAGAGAAGGAGGTGGTGGTGGGAGGAGGAGGATGGAAGAGAATGGAAGAATTGTTTCAATGGAGAAGGAGAGTTGACCGGTCCATTCCAGATGTAAAATCCATTCCTATTCCATATTATTTCATATCGATTCGGATTCCAATTTTCATTCTTGAACCAAGCAGCCCCCTAAGTTCTATGTACTTATCCGAGTTCCTTTTTGTTGAGGCCGTCAAATTTATTTTACTAAATAGAGATTAAAATGTAGTTATTATTTTAGTTTGATTTAATAAAAAGATAAACTCTATTTAAAACTCAGTCCAATCGGTAAAATAAAGTATTAGAGTTTCAAAGAAAAATTTTAATCATAGAGGGTATAAGCCCAATTTCGACTCCACCCGCTCTCTGCTTTAATGTCGTAGACAGTGTTGTAGTAAATAAGTATCGAAATTTAATTGATAATATATAATTGATATCACTAAATTCATTAATAATTACGTGACAAAATTAAGCTTTTTATATGAAATAACAAAAGTAATTACTAAAAATTTTTAAAAATATAAATAATTTGATCAAATTAAGACAGCAATAAATATAATTAGTCATTATTAAACTGACTATTGAATAAAAGCAATTAGCTAACATTGGGACATGGGCAGCTATCAATCACGTCAAGAATGCATTGTAGTAAATTGTTATCTCCCGAGTCAAGCGGCCAGATGAAGGCACGCCCCAAGTAGAATCATTTCCGACAAATCAGAATGGAATTTTTAATACAGTAGTAAAACCTTAGGAAAGGAAATCATATCTGACAAGCAGTCGTTATATCAAACTTCTAGTAATATACTCTTTTCGTCCGGATTTATCTGTCATTTTAATATTTAATTTTTTGTCTTATTTATTTAATATTTTTAAACAAACAATGTAAAATTGAGTTAGTATTCTTATTTTAACATTCATCAAACTCTGAATCTTTAATTAATATTAACAAATTCAAACCAATAATATTAATTACATGCACTAAAGTATTAATTATGATCATTGGTAAGAGTACAATCTCTCCTTGGTAATATTAGTAAATTTATTTAATTAAAGATAAAAAAGATATTTTATGAAACAAACTCATTCATTAAATATGATTCTTAAAAACTGTGAAAATTCTAAAATAACAGATAAATCGAAATGGATGAAATATTACTTTATGTCATATGTATAAGTGAGAAAATGTTTTAGTTATGGGAAAAAAATAATGGCTATTAAGAGAGCGAAATTACAAGATAATTTTGAATTTTTATATAAAAAAGAAGTAGGAATACATTATAATATATTTTGGTAAGAATATAATATAATTTATCATCCGACAAGAACTGAAGGCATAACTTACTTTTCTTCCATCATTTGAATAAATTAGTTAGCCATAGCCATTGACTTCTTGTAAGTTGTATCATTATTTCGGTTGTCTAAAAATTTAATTAGAGTGAGTACAAAACCATGAATCATATCCTAACCGAGTAATCTTAGTCACCCTTCAATAGTCAACGGGCAACCGAAATAGCTGCTTCCAAGAATTCATAATTTTTCACACATTTCCCAATTAATTGGGACTGGAAATATACGAAAATTCATGAACAGCGTGTTGATGAATTTTTCTATATTTTCGATCACAACTTTTCTGATCGAAAATATTAAAATTTTACTTCCGTTCAAATACATTCACACATTATTTTTATTCTCCTCCTAAAATACTCTTCCTTACCCATAATAATGATCTAGTTTAAAAATTATTTTTATCTTCTAAAAATAATATAATTTTTATTTATTTTTACCATTAATACATATTATTTTATTTTTAAAATAAAATTCATAAATTAATATGAATATATATGAGTTTTATATAATTTATAATTAAAATATAAAAATTACTATTTCATTTAAATTATAATTTATTTCATAAAATTATTATTGTAAAACTCGAAAAGTACTCACTCCATTTCAATATGTAAGTAGTTTTGATTAAAACACAAATATTAAGGTTGTAATTAAGTTTTTAAAATTCCTATAACTTTTAATGGTTAAACCTATATACCCTTATTTAATGTATTTTTTATAATAGTGCTATAACTTTGAATAGTCATGACAAAAACAAATTCCAATGAAATTATAAGTTAAATAGGGGTAATAGAGTAAAAATAATGAATTATTTCTTAAAAGTAGATAAATAATTTATATTTTGATCGGTATGTGAAAATGATTTATATTTTAAAATAGAGGGAGTAATAAGTTCCACTAAAACATCTTCCCTCTCTCCTAAAGAGATGCCTTGTGATAAGAGATGGCCATGTGGGACGTGGATTGCTCATTTGGTCAAGATTCGCTTCTTCATCAATACAATGTTGTTTGATCAGCTCTCGGCATGTGTGGGTTATTACTCATCATTTCAATTATAAAAATAGTCTAATCTCAATAATTAAATTTAGAAAATAAACCAGTTTAATCTTGAAAATTGAACTATAATCATCATGATACAGTATTCGATTGTCCAAATCTCATGAATTTAATTTTAAAATTTTTTTTTATGAAAATTAGACTTTTATTATGAGATAAAAAGATTAGAAACAAAAAAAGATTTTGGGACAAATTACATTTACTTCAATAATTTGGTTAAATTAGTTCGATTTTTTTATAATTACAAATTCATGAACCCTATAATTGATTAACTAATGGTTTTTGTGGTCTAAATATATATCCAATTGTTGGCATACAAAGCAGAAAGCTCCAGCTCCAGCTCCAAGTCCAAATCCAATCAATACAGCTACAGTAGTTTGGGTTTGAGCAGGTTGCTAGCAGCAGTTCCTGAGGATGCTGCCTTCTTGATGATTCAGTGCAGGAACTCAACGGCACTGATTAATTCTTGGAGCAAGCACATGATTGATGATGTGGCAGTACCGATGGTGGATAATCTGATTATAGGAAGGTTGCCTAATTCATTAGAGTAGGCTTTCTAATTTTTATGCTGACCTGGACTGAAGTGTTTAGGTTGTAAGTTAAGCGAGGAGCAGTTATCCCTACAGATTGTATATAAACGATTTGTACAGTGCATTTGAGCAATACAACACGAAAAGCTTCCACAAATTTCTATCTTTTCTCACCCCCAATTCGTCATTCTAGGGTTTCAAGAATCTTGAGTATCAGATTTGGTACTTTCACAACAATGCTAGATTTGGTACTTTCACACCAATGCTAAATACATAGACACATAATAGATGAATAAAAACATCAAATATTATCTGATAACAGAAATTATACCATGTATCTAATGGGTACATGTACCTATTACTATATTTAGTAACTTTACTAAAATAATTATTAATTACCGCCTCAATACTTTTTCCTTTACCGCCCCAATTTGGACTAAAATACACCCTACAATACCCTCTCTCTTTCTCCATTTTATGTAAAATGACATTTTTATCAAAATCTATGAACTACCGCTCTAAAAAGTAAGGCGATAACTAGTAACTCCCCTTTACTACATATATCAGTAGATACATATACCACTAGTCACTAAATATAGTAACTAGTGATATATATTTAATGAAAGTTACTTATTCTTTTTTTTATTAAATGACGTTTTAGAGATTTTCAGACAATTTAAGAATAGTTTAAATCTCCTCAATTACCCTTTTACTTTATGATTAATTACAAATATTTTACGTAATTATTAATTACAGAATACCTCACCATAAGAATAATTACAACACCTCATCATATTTATCCATCTTTTAGTTTGAATTTGAGTAATCTTCACTAACCTCCTCAAAATCTTCATTAACTTCTCCAATGATTCTTCATTAACTCCGTTCTTCGTTATTTCTTATTTTTTCTACAAAATTTGATATCCTAAAACCCTTCACACATTCTCTTACCGCGACACCAAGGACTTCCCCCTCCTCCTTCCTCTCAAACTAATTGAGCTACAAATAATGGAGCGCCGCAAATTTAGAGAAGCAAGAACAATGGAGCCCATAAATGAAATCGGTGAATAAGTATTGGCACTGTCAAGAAGCAATTCTCTAATGTCTTGAAAGCATCGGCAGAAACGAAGAAGACAACATCAGGCCCAGAAAAGTTTATGAAAAGCAAAAAAGTTATCCCAAAGGTTACATTGAGCAAATTCATGGAAGTTCTATAGAGATTTGATTTCTTTGCAAAGGAAATTCATAGGAAAAAAAAAGATATGGATTTATCCGAGATGGAAGTTAAAAATTAAGTGTAAAAGAGGGAGTAAATATAGGTATTATAAGGTAAAATGGGAAGGAAGTGGGTGAAAATTTATAAAACATGAAATAAAATTGAATTTTTCAAAATCTCTAAAACGTCATTGAATAAAAAACGGAAGGAGTACTAAATATAGTAGTAGGTACATGTATACTAGGTATATGATACTCCCTCCATTTCAAAATATAAGTCGTTTTCACCTATTAAGAAACCTGTCAAAATATAAGTCACTTATCTACTTTTATGAAATAATTTATTATTTTTACTCTATTACCCTTATTTAATTTACAATTTCATTGGGACTTATTTTTGTTATGACTATTTCAAGTTATAGTACTGTTATAAAAAATGCATTATATAGGGGTATAACAGGTTTAACCATTAAAAGTTATGAAAATTTCAAAAATTAATTACAGCCTTAATGTTTGTGTTTTGGTCAAAACGACCTATATATTGAAATGAATGGAGTATAATTTGCAATCTGAAAGGAAAATAGTTATAAATTTTATTGGTTACCGCCCTACTTTTTACCCTTTATCGCTTTAATTTGGACTAAAATACCCCCTACAATATCCTCTCTTTTCTCCACTTTTTAAGGTAAAAGCACAATTTTGTCAAAATTGAGACGATAACTAGCCATTAGTTATTGGTGATAGCTTCTTTTCAATTCTTTCTTCCATAACATGAATGTGGAGGAGGAAGAGTTAAGAGGTGGTCAGAAATTCAAAATAAACTTCAACTACAAACATAATTCATTAATGCAAGCAATTATTAGTGAGGGGACAGTATTATCCCGGCTTTAACAAAATAATCTATCATCAATATATATTAATGATAAGTCTAGAATTAACGCGTTATTTTGTTTTAATTGGAGGTCATTTTTATGAAGTTTATGGCTTAATTGCGCGTTATTTGTAATGTAGGTGGAAGATGGATTTCATGGAGCAAAGTGGACAGTTTAGCTATTTTTGGAGAAAGCTGAGAATTTGACAAAATGAAGAAATATTAAATTGGGCTTGCAGGAAGAATTAATTGTGAAGAAAAATAAAGATTTAATTGGGCTTGCAGGAAGAATTAATTGTGAAGAAAAATAAAGATTTAATTGGGCTTTATGTTTAGACTCAAAGTTAGATTGGATTTTACAATTAGTATTATTTTAATTGGTTTCCAAACTTAATTAGGAATTAATTAAATATATGTCTAATTGTGGGCCGCCTTATTAGGTGAGTATATATTAGGTAGAAACGTAGGTTTTAGGGGGAGATAGATTTTTTGGTGGGAAGTCGGCGGACTGGAGCCAGGATTGGTGCAAGGGCTTCCTGCGGCAATTAGTACTATTTTTCATTCTTTATTGTTCATGGATAATTTATTTTTTATTATTAGTTTTATTTTTAATTCAATTATGAGTAGCTAAATCTTTAATTATAGTCAGAGAAATTACACCCTAGATGTGAATTAAATTGTGAGATCAATTTGTTCTTAATATCAATTGAGTTTTGATTATTTATTTATTCTCCGCTTTGTTTGTTAGATTATTTAGAATTAATTGAATAGCTGGTAGCATTCAATTCTTCCTAGGTAGTCTAGTCAACTCGAATACACGAGGTTCGGTATTCCTAAGAGTTTCAATTCAACTAATCACGTGGTACGTAGGTTAGCGTTTTGAAGGGAATAATTAATCAACGTGCAATTAAACAAGGTTTGATTAATTGTAAATTGAATTGGGTCATAGACTATCGAAATCAATGTTCTAGGAGGTTCCAGGACAGATATTCGATTATAGATGCAGTTAACGGAGGTTCCTTAATTGCTGGGTTAAATTTATAGGACTGAACTGTTAGGAGGTTCCAACAGGGAAAACCAATATAATCAAGGTTAATTGGGAAAATTTGTGCATCGAGCATCAATTTATCACATCAGGGTGGAAACAATTCCTTTGACTAGATCATTTCCTAAATTTGATTTAAGCAAATTCCTGTTTTCTTTATTAATTTAATTAAAGTTTATTTAAGTAGAATAAATTCTCAAAAACCCCCCTCTTGGTTACCAAATTTTGACTTAATTAATTCACTACCCTGCTTCCTGTGGAGACGATCCTACTCACTGCTTGCTATTTTATTCTGTGTAGAGTAGGTAATTATTTTTGATTGGTTGACGACCCATCAAATTTTGGCGCCGTTGCCGGGGAGCACGGTTTAGTGTTTTTAATTTTAGTCAGAATTGTTTTGTTCCTGTTTATGGTTCGCTCTTCTCGTACAGGCAAATTGATCTTTGATCCAGAGATAGAGAAGACTGCAAAGAGGAACAAAAAAGAGAAGAAACAAAAAGATCAACTAGCTGGATCTACATCTGTAGCCCGAGCAGTTGAACAAGAGGAAGCAATTGAGTTTTTCGTAGAGGAAGAAAATTTGCTTGAAAGACCTATGGCAGACCGCACCTTAAGGGAGTTGGCAACTCCTGATGCCAACCCACAATCTTTATGCATTGCTCTTCCTAATAATATACCTAGATTTGAATTAAAATCTAGTACGATTCACTTATTTCCTAAATTTCGTGGTTTGGCAGGCGAGGATCCCCACAAGCATCTGATGGAGTTCCACATCGTCTGTTCAGCAGTGAGCTACGAAAATGTCACTGAAGAGCAGATTAAGTTGCGGGCTTTTCCCTTTTCTTTGGAGGACAAGGTAAAGCATTGGTTATTTGGGTTACCCGCAGGCTCAGTCACCACATGGAATGATCTGAAGAAGCTGTTTTTGGAGACGTTTTTCCCTGCATCTTGGGTTTCTAATATCAGGAAGGATATATGAACTTGCTTTGTTATGCATGTTACCATTGCTTGTGAATTTGAAGTACAAAAAGGATAAAGACAATAGGATAACCAAATTTGGCTTGCTAAAAAAATCCAACCTTCAATGCTTACCCTTAGTTAACCTTTTTGAAGCTTGGACCTGATTCTTTGATTTTAAAGCCACTAAATTAAACCTAGGCCTGTGTTTAGCTTGCTCTTTTTCCCTAGTTATTGAAAGGAGCATATACTTGGTTGTTAACTTGGGTTTGTGGTTTGAAGGCGGACATTGTAAGGCAATAGTAACTCATTAAGGATAAGTTGTGCTCTGACCAAGGCTGTTGAAAAAAAAAAAAGAAAAAAGAGAAAAGTAAGAAAAAAGAAAATGAAAAAAAAAAAGACAAGAAAGAAAATGAGCCAATATAAACAAATTCAAATGAATTTGTGTGGCTAGAAAAAAAAAAGGAGAAAAAGAACAAAAAAAGAAAAAAAAAAAAAAAAAGGGATTGTGGAAAGAGCCAAGTTTGGAATCCTTTGTGGGTTACTAGTGTCTTGCATGGGTTATTCTCGGTAAGATGGTTGAAAGTTAACAATCAAGCGTGTTCTTTATTTCATGACTTTAGCCTTTGTTTAATCCTTGTTTATCCTACCTTGTCCTGAGCCCCATGATGACCATTGACGAAGACCTTTTGATTTGTACTTTGATTTATTTGAGTGATAGTAATGTGATAATTTTGCAAGCTTATGGCAAGAACATGTTATGTGATGAATTTGAGTGATTATATATCCCCTGAACACTTTTGAGTGAATGAGAGATTACCTAAGAGGTGGATGTCACTCTTGCTTGTTATTTGATTTTGGAGAGTTATGAGGAGTGAGTATAGTTATAGCAAATACATGATACTATGAAAGTTTCCTATGTGGATTGCAAGCCTTGTTTGATCGTATGTTGCATATTGAGAATCCAGTTTTTGCTTGTTACTTGTGTTTTGCTTATGTGTCGAGTCTTGAGTCATGCTTGGGGACAAGCATTGTTTAGGTGTGGGAGATTTGATAAGTCTAGAATTAACGCGTTATTTTGTTTTAATTGGAGGTCATTTTTATGAAGTTTATGGCCTAATTGCGCGTTATTTGTAATGCAGGTGGAAGATGGATTTCATGGAGCAAAGTGGACAGTTTAGCTATTTTTGGAGGAAGCTGAGAATTTGACAAACAGTTTAGCTATTTTTGGAGGAAGCTGAGAATTTGACAAAATGAAGAAATATTAAATTGGGCTTGCGGGAATAATTAATTGTGAAGAAAAATAAAGATTTAATTGAGCTTTATGTTTAGACTCAAAGTTAGATTGGATTTTACAATTAGTATTATTTTAATTGGTTTTCAAACTTAATTAGGAATTAGTTAAATATATATCCAATTGTGGGCCGCCTTATTAGGTGAGTATATATTAGGTACAAACGTAGGTTTTAGGGGGAGATAGATTTTTTGGTGGGAAGTCGGCGGACTGAAGCTAGGATTGGTGCGAGGGCTTCCTGCGGCAATTAGTACTATTTTTCCTTCTTTATTGTTCATGGATAATTTATTTTTTATTATTAGTTTTATTTTTAATTCGATTATGAGTAGCTAAATCTTTAATTCTAGTCAGAGGAATTACACCCTAGATGTGAATTAAATTGTGAGATCAATTTGTTCTTAATATTAATTGAGTTTTGTTTATTTATTTATTCTCCGCTTTGTTTGTTAGATTATTTAGAATTAATTGAATAGCTGGTAGCATTCAATTCTTCCTAGGTAGTCTAGTCAACTCGAATATACGAGGTTCGGTATTCCTAAGAGTTTCAATTCAACTAATAATGTGGTACGTAGGTTAGCGTTTTGAAGGGAATAATTAATCAACGTGCAATTAAACAAGGTTTGATTAATTGTAAATTGAATTGGGTCATAGACTATCGAAATCAATGTTCTAGGAGGTTTCAGGACAGATATTCGATTATAGATGCAGTTAACGGAGGTTCCTTAATTGCTGGGTTAAATTTATAGGACTGAACTGTTAGGAGGTTCCAACAGGGAAAACCAATATAATCAAGGTTAATTGAGAAAATTTGTGCATCGATGATCAATTTATCACATCAGAGTGGAAACAATTCCTTTGACTAGATCATTTCCTAAATTTGATTTAAACAAATTCCTGTTTTCTTTATTAATTTAATTGAAGTTTATTTAAGTAGAATAAATTCTCAAAAATCCCCCTCTTGGTTACCAAATTTTGACTTAATTAATTCACTACCCCACTTCCTGTGGAGACGATCCTACTCACTGCTTGCTATTTTATTCTGTGTAGAGTAGGTAATTATTTTTGATTGGTTGACGACCCATCAATTAACCCACTTCAATACAACCAATTGAGAATCAATATTTCCCAATTAAAAAAAGAACAACACAATATGCAATAAAACCTGTAAATCCATTTATTAGAATGACACCAACCAAATTAATCAATGATACACACACATATATATTAGTCTTCAGTAATAAGTCCTCTCCATTCCTTCGAAGCTTATTGTTTGCATCTCTAATTTCCTCCTGCTCCTACATACATTGTACTAGTTATCTTTTCTCAATCACTTACTGCATAAGGTCTTGTCCGGCCCTTGCCACCTGAGCTGATTTCAGTTTGCCTCCAAGGCCCAATGGCGGCAGCAGGAACTCTCCAGGGTAGCACAGAACTCAGTCCACTGATCATCACAACAGGTGATTCATTTCTTTTGCCTAGTTTATTGATGATTACCATAATGAATGAACTCTAAATGGAAATTAGGTATATAAATCTTTTTCCAATGGATGATCAACAGAGGAGGGTAATACTACAGCCAAAAGAATAAAAGAGAGAATAGAATCAATCCGTTCAAAGCTTCAAACCATAGGTGATGGGGATATAAGCGTATCCCCACATGACACCGCATGGGTAGCTCTTGTGGAAGATTTTAATGGAGGTGGAGGTCCTCAGTTCCCTGAGTGTCTTGAGTGGATTGTCAATAATCAGTTACCGGATGGGTCATGGGGTTGCCCAGATTTTTTCCAGGTTTATGACCGGATAAGTAGCACCTTAGCATGTGTTGTTGCGCTGAAATCCTGGAACCTGCATGCACATATGACCGAAAAAGGTGAGCCTTAATTTATATTGTATAACATTTAAACCAATGAATCTAATGCAAATACTGAAAGATGATCACAAAAATTAATTTATTAGACGAATTAAGTTTTTATATTAAAATTGTCACATCGGACTAAGATAGACCGACTCTCCATTGTTCAAATTCTGAATCCAAAGTACTTGCATGGCATTGTACGTGAGTTGACTATTCAAGTTGTTGGTAATTTGCAGGATTAGTTTTCATCAGAAATAATTTTAACAAACTCCAAGAAGAGAGTGCTATTCATATGCCCATTGGTTTTGAAATAGTATTTCCGTCCCTTGTTGAGATAGCCACAAAGTCAGGCATTGATATCCCTTATAACTCGCCTGTCATGGCTGAGATTTATAATCGAAGAAAGTTTAAACTAAACAGGTAATATCTCTCATCATCACAAAGATTTATGAGCCAAGGGAGGAGATTTATGGAGAGAGAGTATAACACGGTTCAATGATAGGATTCCAATGGACATATTACACTCGGTCCCAACCGCACTGCTCCATAGCTTGGAAGGCATGGAAGGACTTGACTGGGAAAAGCTACTGCCATTGAAGTCTAAGAATGGTGATTTTTATTTTTCTCCAGCTTCCACTGCCTATGCTTTTATGCAGACTAAAGACCTTGATTGCCTCAGATATTTAACTTACGTCGTCAAAACCTTCAAAGGGGCAGGTATGCAGGAATTTTTTGTTCTTTGATAATTACAGTCAAATTTGAAATTATTTTGCTTGCAACTAAACACTTGATTAGTTAGGGAGTCAATAAATTTTTTTTATCATAAATTTGGTATATATTTATGGAAATAAATACTAGTAATATATTTTGTTTATCCAACATAATAGCTTTATTTATCGAACTAAAATATCAAAATAAACGAGACTATTTTTGTTATTTTTCACATGCATGGTGATATATAATTACTTGATTGATCAGTTCCCTATCTCTACCCGGTGGACATATACTCACGTGCTTGGGCTGTTGATTGCCTACAAAGATAGGGAATTTCTCGATATTTTCAATCAGAAATTCAGGAGTTTGTTAGTTACATATACGGGTACGTATAAAAAGAAATCATGTTTGTCAAAGTAACTAAACAAATAAAATTGTTAATTTTTCCTGAGAAAAAGTCTGCATCGAGGACTATGTTGGCTTATTTTTAAGTTTTCGTTGACAATTTTATGGTCAGAGAATGGAGTGACAATGGTATCTCATTGGGTCGAAATACCCGAGTTTATGATGTTGATGACACGTCCATGGCTTTCAAAGCTTTAAGGTTGCATGGATACAATGTTGCTGCAGGTTCTTTACTTTAATTTAATTCCAATTACCTATTTTATGGGGAATTTTAATTATGAATTAAAATAATACTTTCTCATTTTATATATAAATATGATTATTATTTTGATATACGAAATTATGGCTGATTAATTGTTACCAACATATGTTTTTCAGCACTTTAGGAAGGGGGATGAGTTCTTTTGTTATGTCGGAAAGCAAGCGAGGGAGTGACAGTAATGTTTAATCTATACAGAGCCTCTCAATTAATGTTTTCACATGAGAAAATATTAGCGTGATAAGCGTGCAAAAAATGATCTTATGGATAAATGGTTTATTGGCAAAGATATACCTGGCGAGGTATGTGCAATGCCGTATTGAATCGTCAAGAAGTACTGTATTCGTCATATTTATTTATGTATTAAATTGAAATAGTTTAATAAATATGATTTTTTTTTATTGTTTAAATACTCAAAAGGGACTATGCATAGTATTAATTGTGCATGCAGGTGAGCTATGCGTTAGATTTCCCGTGGTATGCTAGCCTACGTCGTGTGGAGGCAAGGTTTTTCTTGGATCAATATGGGGGTGAAGCTGATGTCTGGATTGGCAAGACATTGAATAGGTGAATCACGGTTTTTTACAGAAAAATATTTTATATTAATATATATTGTCAAATTTCATGATTAATTTCCTTTCCCTTATTGGTTTGTTTTTGTGAATCCTTTTGAGTTTGAAGGATGCCAAACATAAGCAATAATGATTATCTTGAGCTTGGAAAATTAGATTACAATAACTGTCAAGAATTGCATCAAATGGAGTGGACAAACGTAATTCAAAGGTAAGTACTAAATTTTGAGCAACAAATATCAATCCATGCTTAATTTGAAATATTTACACACATGGTAATTATGATTACCTGAGAATGATTAATTGTTTGGTTATACTTTTACCTACAATCAGATGGTACAAGGATTCCGGCCTAAGAGATTTAGGGTTGAGCGAACAAAGCTTTCTCCTCAGCTATTATTTGGTTACGACTAATATTTTTGAACCAGAAAAATATAAAGCGAGAATTGCTTGGGCTAAAACAGGTGCCCTTATCAATACTATAAAAACCTATCGTAGTAGTCACCATTCTTATCTAGAAGACAAGAGGATCTTTCTTCAAGAAATGGAATTGCACAGCAACAATGCATCCCCCAACCACATCAATGATGAAACTGGAAGGTATTCACACCTCATAATTACTTAGCTAGTTTCAACTTGAACATAGGATAGATTGTGAGATCGACAAATCAAAATTTTGTGTTTGAAGGGAAAAATCAAGACGAAGACTTGTCCAGATTTTAAATGGGACAATAACTCAGCTCTCTTCAGATGCAGTGTCGGCCTGTGATACAGATGTGTACCAACACTTATGTAACGCTGTGAGTTCAACATATGATAGAATTATTATATTATATAATACTCTCTTTATTCTATGAACATGATGATTTTTTGAAGGATATTATTAATTACCGTTTCAGTTTTAAGCATTACGGTCTCGATTTTCTTCAAAGGGGAAAGAGAATAATTTTTTTTTTAAAACATGAATTAATTTGAAAATGAAACTAATGCTAGCATAGCAGGCATGTAGCCATCCCCATGGAATATTAATTCGTCAGGTGGCTTTGCTTTTACCATTGCAGTGGAAGAAATGGTTGTTGAATTTGCAGCAAGAGGGAGATGACGTAGGTACTCAAGGCCAAGCAGAACTGATAGTGCACACACTGAATTTATATAGGGACCAATTTGAGAATTCAATAATTTCACACCCCAAATATCAACGGCTGCTCCATGTTACTAATAGAGTTTGTTTCCGAATCTGTCAATTTCGGTCCCAACTCAAAATGGTAATTATTACATTAGAGACGAAAGTTTCTCATTTTTAATAATATTTGAGTAATTGTGATCGAATGGATTCACTTTTTAAGGTGGAGAAAAATGGAAGAGACGATGATGAGTCTAGTGGGATCTCAAGTATAAGCTCAGTGACATCAGACATGCAAGAACTGGTGGAATTAGTTCTTTCCAAATCCTCAAATGATATTGATGCAGATACTAAGAATACATTTCTGATGGTGGCAAAGAGCTTCTACTACACTGCCCACTGCAGTCCACAAGTCATCGATTCCCACATCGCCAAAGTATTATTTGAGAGAGTGCTTTGACGATGTTTGATCAGCATGCTATACTGAATCAGAGGACATCGAATCTGTTTGCTTACATAATTGATTGTTTCTATACTTTTATTTAGAGTGTGGAGAAGATTATTTGGATGATGAAAACACTAATTTGTGATGTTCATTTCTAGCTCTTTTATAACACTGCATGAACACATGTTTTTACGGAGATTTGTGGCAGTATTTTCCTGTATTGGATTAGAAACTATCTTTGCCAATCAAACTCTTGGTTCTTGATGGTATTTGAGAGACAATGTGGATAGTTATTGCAAAAACTTTTACTTTAATCTAAAGATAGTTACTCTAAAAATAATTAAAGACTGAAAAAAGGCAAATTTTTATGAATTTATTGATATTTTTGTTGATTAAATTGCCGTTGTTTTGTGCAAATTATCAACACAGACGCATTCTTAGCTGCTGAAAGGATTAATTAACATAAACAGAGAGCTTTTTTGTAAAACTGTTAGAGAATCAAAATCGATATAAATATAATAAAAGTGATAATGAATATAGATTTAACTGTTTGAAATCATTACAATTTCTCATGTTTGATTTGCTGAAATAATTAGAATCGAAATGTAACATATATATTATTTATTAATAATAAAAAACTTATAATTACAATATTATAAATATAATATTACTTATTATAAATATATTATTATAAAAATAATAATTCTTTTATACGTGCCTGAGTTTGCGAATTTGGTCTCAATAAAAAAATCTATGAGGTTGTGGGTTTGGTGATCCTCACATTTTTTGGAATGAAATCTAAATTTTCATTCCCATTCCAAATGTTAAACGAGATCAATTATTTCAATTCTATTCCATTTCCATTCCAATCCTAAGTAAGTATACAAGTTCCTTCAATTACCATTCTCGATACCCAAAGGGGTTGCTATTTACACTGAGTAGAGAGTATTAACAAATATGTTTCACAATTTTGTCCAAAAGTTTAATTAGCGTGAGATAAAATCCCAAAATAATTAAAATTTATTAAAGATTCTAAACCATTCAATTATGATGCTAAGTTTTTGGCAATCGAAATAAATATTAGGCATTGCAGTACGCAACTTGCAGTGTGGCCTTCGTGGAACGGTCTTGACTTGGGACGCTGATAACAATTTTCAATTCTTTTTAGTTTTAGGTGGTGAGTTGTTATCATGTGTAGCTTTTAATTTGATATCCTTTCGTTCGATGAAGACAACTATTTATTTTTTTATTATAAATAAAGTGGATAAGTTTAAAATTTTACATAATTAAATTAAACGAAAATAAAAATCTTGATAATTCCTATCACATTCAGGCCCTTTATTCAAGAGTAAAAGGTTTTTAAAAATGATGTAGCTCTGTATGTTGTCCGATGTGGTTTCCTCCCTAACGTACAACTCTATCGAAAACTCCATTTCCGATTTGTCTTTTCTTAGAAATGATTCTACCTGGGGCGTGCCTATCTGGCCGCTTGACTCGGGAGATAACAATTTACTACAATTCATTCTTGATGTGATTGTTACCTGCTCATGTCCCAATGTTAGCTAATTACTTTTATTAAATATAGTCAGTTTAATAATGACTAATTATATATATATATTTTGTAATTTGATCCAATTATTTATATTTTTTAAATTTTTTAATAATTACTTTTGTTATAAACTTTCATATAGAGAGTTTAATTTTGTCACATAATTATTAATGAATTTAGTAATATCACTTATATTAATTTTTATATCATAAAAAGAATTAAATCTCGATACATATCTACTACCACAGCACATAGCTGGTGGTGGCGAAATTGGCTTGATGCCCTCTATCATTAAAATTTTTCTTTAAAACTTTAATACTTTATTTTCTCTGTTAAACCAAATTTTTATCGATTCAATTGAGTTTTATATAAAATTTATTTTTTATTAAATTTTTATCGGATTCAACTGAGTTTTAAATAAAATTTATCTTTTTATTAATCGAAAGTATCAATCACTAATGTCACGATCCTCTTGTCATAATTAAATTTTAATCTCTAGTATTTAGTAAAAGCGAGCGATATTTTTAATTGTCAGAACACAATTTATTCTTTATTTTTTCTATACTACCCTTATCTGGCAACACTTTCCTTTCTTACTTCAAATCTCTCTCACCTTCCTTTCTGGAGCATAAAGCACGTCCTTCAAAGTCAACATTTTGGCCGAAATCAACTTGAGTAAAACCGTTCCTTTCCCTTCGACTTTGGCGACGGCCGAGTTCCCCATATACAGCTTCTCGTCATGGGTCGAAACAAGAGTTGAGAAGTGTCCTCTATTGACACACACATGTTTGGTTGAGCCCGAGTCGTACCACCATTCTTTCTGGTTTGACTCCACCATATTCACCTCGGAGATCACAGCAACCAAACTGATATCCTCCTCCGGGTTTTCCTGGACCATGTTTGCCTCGGAGTTCTTCCTGGGAATACGACACTCCGATGACTTGTGGTCCTACTTTCCACAGTTGAAGCACTTGCCTTTGAAATTGGTTTTCTGCTTCGAGACACCTCCCGTTGCCCCAAGCTTGGCCTTGCCTTTATCGGTGAACTTTGCCTTACACTTGAAGCCTCCATTTCCATGTTCCAACACATTGACCTTGGCTTCTGCAGGGTTGACCGACTTGATCTCAGCTTTCTTGTTGTCTTCTTCAATCCAAAGTCTGACAACGAGATCCTCCATCGTCATCTCCTTGCGTTTGTGCTTGAGATAGTTCTTGAAGTCCTTCCAACTTGGTGGCAATTTCTCGATCATGGCCGCCACTTGGAACGCCTCGCTCAAAACCATCCCTTCCGCACTAATCTCGTGCAAGATGAGCTGCAACTCATCCACTTGACTCATCAAAGATTTCAAGTCAATCATTTTGTAATCGAGGAAGCGGTCGACCACAAATTTCTTTGAGCCTGCATCCTCGATTTTGTACTTACTGTCCAAAGCCTCCCACATTTGCTTTACCGTTTTGTACGTCCCATATATCGTGTATAGGGAATCATGCAATCCATTCAGGATGTAATTGCGATAAAGGAAGTTCGAATACTCCAAAGCATCCACGGTGTCTTCCATTGACTTATCACCTTCGGGGACCTTGGGGCGGTCTTCTTTTACGAACCTTCCAAGACCCAACATGGTCAAGTAGAACAACATCTTTTGTTGCCATCTCTTGAAGTACATGGCAACCCCTTGAAACTTCTCGGGTTTCTCATGGTGGCTCCCTGGCATAGTAGGCATTGAAGGCACAAAGCCCTTACTTGAGGTGACAGGCGAGTTCAACTCGGCAGCAATTTTACTTGAACTAGCCATGGATAATAAAAAAAAAAATTTATCTTAAGATTGTTGGCAAAAAACGAGAATGGCTAGTAGGAAATTCCAAGGCTTGTGCAAGCACAATTTCCTTAAGATAAATTTACCATCTCTATTTAGTGCTTAGAGATTACGTGGGCAATTACCTCCCAGGATACAATAGAACCGTAAACTCAGTTTAGCACAAAAACTGGCTTACCAACGAACTAAAATAGTTATTGAAAACTTAAGAAGATTTCTGGGAAGGCTTAAGGAAAAATTCGTAGGGAGAGAAAGGTTTTCTAGAGAGAAGGAGGAGCAGAATTTCTTGAGGAAGCAAGAAGAATTCTGTTTTTGTTTTTTTGGAATGGTTAGAGTGCTCACTATTTATAGTGAAGGGTGGAAAATTAATTCTGTCCGTTTTAGAATCAAACCAGCAATTAGTGTGGCTCATAAACGGTCACTGATGGCATTCGTGTCCGCAGGTGCAGACATGCAATCGCACACAAGTCCAAGCTAATTCGGTCCCTCGATCGCACCCCCCTGCCCGTGCACACGCGAGCGGGAGCTACAATGTATAAAGTAGTGTAGGAATTCAAAGCTCACTTTACAAGACAATGCTTATAAAGTGCTTCTCTTTTCCTCACATTTACAATGTGGGATTCATTAAATCCCTTAGCTTGATTATTTTCCCATAAAACTCTCTCATTCACACTCTTTACTTCCAACAAAAAGTTATCCCAAAGGTTACATTGAGCAAATTCATGAAAGTTCTATAGAGATTTGATTTCTTTGCAAAGGAAATTCATAGGAAAAAAAAAAGATATGGATTTATCCGAGATGGAAGTTAAAAATTAAGTGTAAAAGAGGGAGTAAATATAGGTATTATAAGGAAGGAAGTGGATGAAAATTTATAAAACATGAAATAAAATTGAATTTTTCAAAATCTCTAAAACGTCATTTAATAAAAAACGAAATGAGTACTAAATATAGTAGTAGGTACATGTATACTAGGTATATGACCTCCATTTCAAAATAAAAGTCGTTTTCACTTATTAAGAAACCTGTCAAAATATAAGTCACTTGTCTACTTTTATGAAATAATTCATTATTTTACTCTATTACCCTTATTTAATTTACAATTTCATTGGGACTTGTTTTTGTTATGATTATTTCAAGTTATAGTACTATTATAAAAATGCATTATATAGGGGTATAACAGGTTTAACCATTAAAAGTTATGAAAATTTTCAAAAATTAATTATAGCCTTAATGTTTGTGTTTTGGTCAAAACGACCTATATATTGAAATGAAGGGAGTATAATTTGCAACCTGATAAGGAAAATAGTTATAAATTTTACTGGTTACCGCCCTACTTTTTACCCTCTATCGCTCTAATTTGGACTAAAATACCCCCTACAATGTCCTCTCTTTTCTCCACTTTTTAAAGTAAAAGCACAATTTTGTCAAAATTGAGATGGTAACTAGTCATTAGTTATTGGTGATAGCTTCTTTTCAATTCTTTCTTCCATAACATGAATGTGGAGGAGGAAGAGTTAAGAGGTGGTCGGAAATTCAAAATAAACTTCAACTACAAAGATAATTAATTAATGCAAGCAATTATTAGTGAGGGGACAGTATTATCCCGGCTTTAACAAAATAATCTATCATCAATATATATTAACCCACTTCAATACAACCAATTGAGAATCAATATTCCCCAATTAAAAAAAGAACAACACAATATGCAATAAAACCTGTAAATCCATTTATTAGAATGACACCAACCAAATTAATCAATGATACACACACATATATATTAGTCTTCAGTAATAAGTCCTCTCCATTCCTTCGAAGCTTATTGTTTGCATCTCTAATTTCCTCCTGCTCCTACATACATTGTACTAGTTATCTTTTCTCAATCACATACTGCATAAGGTCTTGTCCGGCCCTTGCCACCTGAGCTGATTTCAGTTTGCCTCCAAGGCACAATGGCGGCAGCAGGAACTCTCCAGGGTAGCACAGAACTCAGTCCACTGATCATCACAACAGGTGATTCATTTCTTTTGCCTAGTTTATTGATGATTACCATAATGAATGAACTCTAAATGGAAATTAGGTATATAAATCTTTTTTCAATGAATGATCAACAGAGGAGGGTAATACTACAGCCAAAAGAATAAAAGAGAGAATAGAATCAATCCTTTCAAAGCTTCAAACCATAGGTGATGGGGACATAAGCGTATCCCCACATGACACCGCATGGGTAGCTCTTGTGGAAGATATTAATGGAGGTGGAGGTCCTCAGTTCCCTGAGTGTCTTGAGTGGATTGTCAATAATCAGTTACCCGATGGGTCATGGGGTTGCCCAGATTTTTTCCAGGTTTATGACCGGATAAGTAGCACCTTAGCATGTGTTGTTGCGCTGAAATCCTGGAACCTGCATGCACATATGACCGAAAAAGGTGAGCCTTAATTTATATTGTATAACATTTAAACCAATGAATCTAATGCAAATACTGAAAGATGATCACAACAATTAATTTATTAGACGAATTAAGTTTTTATATTAAAATTGTCACATCGGACTAAGATAGACCGACTCTCCATTGTTCAAATTCTGAATCCAAAGTACTTGCTTGGCATTGTACGTGAGTTGACTATTCAATTTGTTGTTAATTTGCAGGATTAGTTTTCATCAGAAATAATTTTAACAAACTCCAAGAAGAGAGTGCTATTCATATGCCCATTGGTTTTGAAATAGTATTTCCGTCCCTTGTTGAGATAGCCAGAAAGTCAGGCATTGATATCCCTTATGACTCTCCTGTCATGGCTGAGATTTATAATCGAAGAAAGTTTAAACTAAACAGGTAATATCTCTCATCATCACAAAGATTTATGAGCCAAGGGAGGAGATTTATGGAGAAAGAGTATAACACGGTTTAATGATAGGATTCCAATGGACATATTACACTCGGTCCCAACCGCATTGCTCCATAGCTTGGAAGGCATGGAAGGACTTGACTGGGAAAAGCTACTGCCATTGAAGTCTAAGAATGGTGATTTTTATTTTTCTCCAGCTTCCACTGCCTATGCTTTTATGCAGACTAAAGACCTTGATTGCCTCAGATATTTAACTTATGTCGTCAAAACCTTCAAAGGGGCAGGTATGCAGGAATATTTTGTTCTTTGATAATTACAGTCAAATTTGAAATTATTTTGCTTGCAACTAAACACTTGATTAGTTAGGGAGTCAATAAATTTTTTTTATCATAAATTTGGTATATATTTATGGAAATAAATACTAGTAATATATTTTGTTTATCCAACATAATAGTTTTATTTATCGAACTAAAATATCAAAATAAACGAGTCTATTTTTGTTATTTTTCACATGCATGGTGATATATAATTACTTGATTGATCAGTTCCCTATCTCTACCCGGTGGACATATACTCACGCGCTTGGGCTGTTGATCGCCTACAAAGATTGGGAATTTCTCGATATTTTCAATCAGAAATTCAGGAGTTTGTTAGTTATATATACGGGTACGTATAAGTATTTAAAAAAAATCATGTTTGTCAAAGTAACTAAACAAATAAAATTGTTAATTTTTCCTCAGAAAAAGTCTGCATCTAGGACTATGTTGGCTTATTTTTAAGTTTTCGTTGACAATTTTATGGTCAGAGAATGGAGTGACAATGGTATCTCATTGGGTCGAAATACCCGAGTTTATGATGTTGATGACACGTCCATGGCTTTCAAAGCTTTAAGGTTGCATGGATACAATGTTTCTGCAGGTTCTTTACTTTAATTTAATTCCAATTACCTATTTTATGGGGAATTTTAATTATGAATTAAAATAATACTTTCTCATTTTATATATAAATATGATTATTATTTTGAGAAACGAAATTATGGCTGATTAATTGTGACCGACAGATGTTTTCCAGCACTTTAGGAAGGGGGATGAGTTCTTTTGTTATGTCGGACAAGCAAGTGAGGGAGTGACAGTAATGTTTAATCTATACAGAGCCTCTCAATTGATGTTTTCACATGAGAAGATATTAGCCGCTGTCAATTTGTTCGCTTCTAATTTTTTGCTTGATAAGCGTGCAAAAAATGATCTTATGGATAAATGGTTTATTGGCAAAGATATACCTGGCGAGGTATGTGCAATGTCGTAATAAATCGTAAAGAAGTACTCTATTCGGCATATTTATTTATGTATTAAATTGAAATAGTTTAATAAATATGATTTTTTTATTGTTTAAATACTCAAAAGGGACTATGCATAGTATTAATTGTGCATGCAGGTGAGCTATGCGTTAGATTTCCCGTGGTATGCTAGCCTACCTCGTGTGGAGGCAAGGTTTTTCTTGGATCAATATGGGGGTGAAGCTGATGTCTGGATTGGCAAGACATTGAATAGGTGAATCACGGTTTTTTATAGAAAAATATTTTATATTAATATATATTGTCAAATTTCATGATTAATTTCCTTTCCCTTATTGGTTTGTTTTTGTGAATCCTTTTGAGTTTGAAGGATGCCAAACATAAGCAATAATGATTATCTTGAGCTTGGAAAATTAGATTACAATAACTGTCAAGAATTGCATCAAATGGAGTGGACAAACATAATGCAAAGGTAAGTACTAAAATTTTGAGCAACAAATATCAATCCATGCTTAATTTGAAATATTTACACACATGGTAATTATGATTAACTGAGAATGATTAATTGTATGGTTATACTTTTATCTATAATCAGATGGTACAAGGATTCCGGCCTAAGAGATTTAGGGTTGAGCGAACAAAGCCTTCTCCTCAGCTATTATTTGGTTACGGCTAGTATTTTTGAACCAGAAAAATCTAAAGAGAGAATTGCTTGGGCTAAAACAGGTGCCCTTATCAATACTATAAAAACCTATCTTAGTAGTCACCATTCTTATCTAGAAGACAAGAGGATCTTTCTTGAAGAAATGGAATTGCACAGCAACAATGCATCCCCCAACCACATCAATGGTGAAACTGGAAGGTATTCACACCTCGTAATTACTTAGCTAGTTTCAACTTGAACATAATATAGATTGTGAGATCGACAAATCAAAATTTTGTGTTTGAAGGGAAAAATCAAGACGAAGACTTGTCCAGATTTTAAATGGGACAATAACTCAGCTCTCTTCAGATGCAGTGTCGGCCTGTGATACAGATGTGTACCAACACTTATGTAACGCTGTGAGTTCAACATATGATAGAATTATTATATTATATAATACTCTCTTTATTCTATGAACATGACGATTTTTTGAAGGATATTATTAATTACCGTCTCAGTTTTAAGCATTACCGTCTCGATTTTTTTCAAAGGGGAAAGAGAATAATTTTTTTTTTTTAAACATGAATTAATTTGAAAATGAAACTAATGCTAGCATAGCAGGCATGTAGCCATCCCCATGGAATATTAATTCGTCAGGTGGCTTTGCTTTTACCATTGCAGTGGAAGAAATGGTTGTTGAATTTGCAGCAAGAGGGAGATGACGTAGGTACTCAAGGCCAAGCAGAACTGATAGTGCACACACTGAATTTATATAGGGACCAATTTGAGAATTCAATAATGTCACACCCCAAATATCAACGGCTGCTCCATGTTACTAATAGAGTTTGTTTCCGAATCTGTCAATTTCGGTCCCAACTCAAAATGGTAATTATTACATTAGAGACGAAAGTTTCTCATTTTTAATAATATTTGAGGAATTGTGATCGAATGGATTCACTTTTTAAGGTGGAGAACAATGGAAGAGACGATGATGAGTCTAGTGGGATCTCAAGTATATACTCAGTGACATCGGACATGCAAGAACTGGTTGAATTAGTTCTTTCCAAATCCTCAAATGATATTGATGCAGATACTAAGAATACATTTCTGATGGTGGCAAAGAGCTTCTACTACACTGCCCACTGCAGTCCACAAGTCATCGATTCCCACATCGCCAAAGTATTATTTGAGAGAGTGCTTTGACGATGTTTGATCAGCATGCTATACTGAATCAGAGGACATCGAATCTGTTTGCTTACATAATTGATTGTTTCTATACTTTTATTTAGAGTGTGGAGAAGATTATTTGGATGATGAAAACACTAATTTGTGATGTTCATTTCTAGCTCTTTTATAACACTGCATGAACACATGTTTTTACGGAGATTTGTGGCAGTATTTTCCTGTATTGGATTAGAAACTATCTTTGCCAATCAAACTCTTGGTTCTTGATGGTATTTGAGAGACAATGTGGATAGTTATTGCAAAAACTTTTACTTTAATCTAAAGATAGTTACTCTAAAAATAATTAAAGACCCAAAAAAGGCAAATTTTTATGAATTTATTGATATTTTTGTTGATTAAATTGCCGTTGTTTTGTGCAAGTTATCAACACAGACGCATTCTTAGCTGCTGAAAGGATTAATTAACATAAAGAGGGAGCTTTTTGGTAAAATTGTTAGAGAATCAAAATCGATATGAATATAATAAAAGTGATAATGAATATGGATTTAACTATTTAAAATCATTACAATTTCTCATGTTTGATTTGCTGAAATAATTAGAATCGAAATGTAATAATATATTATTTATTAATAATAAAAAAATTATAATTACAATATTATAAATATAATATTACTTATTATAAATATATTATTATAAAAATAATAATTCTTTTATACGTGCCTGAGTTTGCGAATTTGGTCTCAATAAAAAAATCTATGAGGTTGTGGGTTTGGTGATCCTCACATTTTTTGGAATGAAATCTAAATTTTCATTCCCATTCCAAATGTTAAACGAGATCAATTATTTCAATTCTATTCCATTTCCATTCCAATCCTAAGTAAGTATACAAGTTCCTTCAATTACCATTCTCGATACCCAAAGGGGTTGCTATTTACACTGAGTAGAGAGTATTAACAAATATGTTTCACAATTTTGTCCAAAAGTTTAATTAGCGTGAGATAAAATCCCAAAATAATTAAAATTTATTAAAGATTCTAAACCATTCAATTATGATGCTAAGTTTTTGGCAATCGAAATAAATATTAGGCATTGCAGTACGCAACTTGGAGTGTGGCTGATGGGTCGTCAACCAATCAAAAATAAATACCTACTCTACACAGAATAAAATAGCAAGCAGTGAGTAGGATCGTCTCCACAGGAAGCAGGGTAGTGAATTAATTAAATCAGAAATTGGTAACCAAAAGGGGGGTTGTTTGAGAATTTAATCTACTTAAATAAACTTCAATTAAAATTAATAAAGAAAACAGGAATTTGCTTAACTCAAATTTAGGAAATGATCTAGTCAAAGGAATTGTTTCCACCCTGATGTGATGAATTGATCCTCGATGCACAAATTTTCCCAATTAACCTTGATTATATTGGTTTTCCCTGTTGAAACCTCCTAACAGTTCAGTCCTATAAATTTAACCCAGCAATTAAGGAACCTCCATTAACTGCATCTATAATCGAATATCTGTCCTGGAACCTCCTAGAACATTGATTTCGATAGTCTAGGACCCAATTCAATTTACAATTAATCAAATCTTGTTTAATTGCACGTTGATTAATTATTCCCTTCAAAACGCTAACCTACGTACCACGTGATTAGTTGAATTGAAACTCTTAGGAATACCGAACATCGTGTATTCTAGTTGACTAGACTACCTAGGAAGAATTGAATGCTACCAGCTATTCAATTAATGCTAAATAATCTAACAATCAAAGCGGAGAATAATTAAATAATCAAAACTCAATTGATATTAAGAACAAATTGATCTCACAATTTAATTCACATCTAGGGTGTAATTCCTCTGACTAGAATTAAAGATTTAGCTACTCAAAATAGAATTAAAAACAAAACTAATAATAATAAATCCATGAACAATAAAAAAAAGAGAAATAGTACTGTAGCCGCAAGAAGTCTTTGGCCAAAATTTCCTCCTGGTCCGCCGACTAAGTCTGCCGACCCTGTAGCCAAAATCCTCCCAACCAAAGTCTGTCAAAACAAAAACCAAAGTCCCCTTCTAAAACCTACGTTTTTAATATATATACTCCTCCTAAGGCGGCCCACCATAATGCCAAACTAAAAAACAAATTAAATATTAAAGCTCAATCCTAATTAACTTTGGAAACTCCCTTTCACAGAAATTAATTATGGGTCTCAATATAAAGCCCAAATCTTTTTGTTCTCTTCCTTCTTAATTTCTTCAATCTAGTCCAATTAGATTTTCTTCTTCTCTGCTTCCAACTTCTCCCAAAATCTGCCCAAAATTTCTTTTCTTTGCTCTCCTTATGCTCATTAAATCCCTCAAAACAGCCCTCAAATTGCATTCAATCCACCACTTAATTTTCAGCTTATCAGTGGCCTTCATGGAACGGTCTTGACTTGGGACGCTGATAACAATTTTCAATTCTTTTTAGTTTTAGGTGGTGAGTTGTTATCATGTGTAGCTTTTAATTTGATATCCCTTCGTTCGATGAAGTCAACTATTTATTTTTTTATTATAAATAAAGTGGATAAGTTTAAAATTTTACATAATTAAATTAAACGAAAATAAAAATCTTGATAATTCCTATCACATTCAGGCCCTTTATTCAAGAGTAAAATGGTTTTAAAAATGATGTAGCTCTGCATGTTGTCCGATGTGGTTTCCTCCCTAACGTACAACTGTGTCAAAAACTCCATTTCCGATTTGTCTTTTCTTAGAAATGATTCTACCAGGGGCGTGCCTTCATCTGGCCGCTTGACTCGGGAGATAACAATTTACTACAATTCATTCTTGATGTGATTGTTACCTGCTCATGTCCCTATGTTAGCTAATTACTTTTATTAAATATAGTCAGTTTAATAATGACTAATTATATATATATATATTTTTTTTTTTGTAATTTGATCCAATTATTTATATTTTTTAATAATTACTTTTGTTATAAATTTTCTTATAGAGAGTTTAATTTTGTCACATAATTATTAATGAATTTAGTGATATCACTTATATTAATTTTTATATCATAAAAAGAATTAAATCTCGATACATATCTACTACCACAGCACATAGCTGGTGGTGGCGAAATTGGCTTGATGCCCTCTATCATTAAAATTTTTCTTTAAAACTCTAATACTTTATTTTCTCTGTTAAACCAAATTTTTATCCATTCAATTGAGTTTTAAATAAAATTTATTTTTTATTAAATTTTTATTGGATTCAACTGAGTTTTAAATAAAATTTATCTTTTTATTAATCGAAAGTATCAATCACTAAGGTCACGATCCTCTTGTCATAATTAAATTTTAATCTCTAGTATTTAGTAAAAGCGAGCGCAATTTATTCTTTTTTTTTTTTTTTTCTATACTACCCTTATCTGGCAACACCTTCCTTTCTTACTTCAAATCTCTCACCTTCCTTTCTGGAGCATAAAGCACGTCCTTCAAAGTCAACGTTTTGCCCGAAGTCAACTTGAGTAAAACCGTTCCTTTCCCTTCGACTTTGGCGACAGCCGAGTTCCCCATATATAGCTTCTCGCCATGGGTCGAAACAAGAGTTGATAAGTGTCCTCTATTGACACACACATGTTTGGTTGAGCCCGAGTCGTACCACCATTCTTTCTGGTTCGACTCCACCATATTCACCTCGGAGATCACAGCAACCAAATTGATATCCTCCTCCGGGTTTTCCTGGATCATGTTTGCCTCGGAGTTCTTCCTGGGAATACGACACTCCGATGACTTGTGGCCCTGCTTTCCACAGTTGAAGCACTTGCCTTTGAACTTGGTTTTCTGCTTCGAGACACCTCTCGTTGCCCCAAGCTTGGCCTTGCCTTTATCGGTGAACTTTGCCTTACTCTTGAAGCCTCCCTTGCCATGTTCCAGCACATTGACCTTGGCTTCTGCAGGGTTGACCTACTTGATCTCAGCTTTTTTGTTGTCTTCTTCAATCCAAAGTCTGACAACAAGATCCTCCATCCCTTCCGCACTTATCTCGTGCAAGATGAGCTGCAACTCATCCACTTGATTCATCAAAGATTTCGAGTCAATCATTTTGTAATCGAGGAAGCGGCCGACCACAAATTTCTTTGAGCCTGCATTCTCAATTTTGTACTTAGTGTCCAAAGCCTCCCACATTTGCTTTGCCGTTTTGTACGTCCCATTTATCGTGTATAGAGAATCATGCAATCCATTCAGGATGTAATTGCGATAAAGGAAGTTCGAATACTCCCAAGCCTCCACGGTGTCTTTCATTGACTTATCACCATCGGGGACCTTGGGGCGGTCTTCTTTCACGAACCTTCCAAGTCCCAACATGGTCAAGTAGAACAGCATCTTTTGTTGCCATCTCTTGAAGTACATGGCAACCCCTTGAAACTTCTCGGGTTTCTCATGGTGGCTCCCTGGACTAGTAGGCATTGAAGGCACAAAGCCCTTACTTGAGGTGACAGGCGGGTTCACCTCGGCAGCAATTTCACTTGAACTAGCCATGGATAATAAAAAAAAATTTATCTTAAGATTGTTGGCAAAAAACGAGGATGGCTAGTAGGAAATTCCAAGGCTTGTGCAAGCACAATTTCCTTAAGATAAATTTGCCCTCTCTATTTAGTGCTTAGAGATTACGTGAGCAATTACCTCCCAGGATACAATGGAACCGTAAACTCAGTTTAGCACAAAAACTGGCTTACCAACGAACTAAAATAGTTGTTGAACACTTAAAAAGATTTCTGGGAAGGCTTAAGGAAAAATTCGTAGGGAGAGAAAGGTTTTCTAGAGAGAAGGAGGAGCAGAATTTCTTGAGGAAGCAAGAAGAATTCTGTTTTTGTTTTTTTTGGAATGGTTAGAGTGCTCACTATTTATAGTGAAGGGTGGAGCCTTTCATTTAAACAAGAATTGAATCATGTTTAATAGGCAGTCATTATTCTTCAAATTAATTCTGTCCGTTTTAGAATCAAACCAGCAATTAGTGTGGCAGAATTATTTGATTTTGCACCTATTGCTCATAAACGATCATCAGTTTTCCAGAACAATGCCGAAACGTCTGCATCTATTGCTCAAAACTGACCAGTATTGCAAACAAATCGGATTAAATTCTCATTTAATCTGCATATTAACTGGGAAAAATTGAAACCGATTAGTAGCAAAATGAATGTTGATCAGGCCTGCCGTTTAAGTCTACAATTCGTCTGGCATTCGTGTCCGCAGGTGCAGGCATGCACTCGCACACAAGTCCAAGCTAATTCGGTCCCTCGATCGCACCCCCCTGCGCGTGCACACGCGAGCGGGAGCTACAATGTATAAAGTAGTGTAGGAATTCGAAACCTACTTTACAAGACAATGCTTATAAAGTGTTTCTCTTTTCCCCACCTTTCCAATGTGGGATTCATTAAATCCCTTAGCTTGATTATTTTCCCATAAAACTCTCTCATTCACACTCTTTACTTCCAACAAAAAGTTATCCCAAAGGTTACATTGAGCAAATTCATGGAAGTTCTATAGAGATTGATTTCTTTGCAAAGGAAATTCATAGGAAAAAAAAAAAGATATGGATTTATCCGAGATGGGAGTTAAAAATTAAGTGTAAAAGAGGGAGTAAATATAGGTATTATAAGGTAAAATGGGAAGGAAGTGGATGAAAATTTATAAAACATGAAATAAAATTGAATTTTTCAAAATCTCTAAAATGTCATTTAATAAAAAACGGAAGGAGTACTAAATATAGTAGTAGGTACATGTATACTAGGTATATGATACTCCCTCCATTTCAAAATATAAGTCGTTTTCACTTATTAAGAAACCTGTCAAAATATAAGTCACTTGTCTACTTTTATGAAATAATTCATTATTTTTACTCTATTACCCTTATTTAATTTACAATTTCATTGGGACTTGTTTTTGTTATGATTATTTCAAGTTATATATCAAAAATGCATTATATAGGGGTATAACAGGTTTAACCATTAAAAGTTATGAAAATTTTCAAAAATTAATTACAGCGTTAATGTTTGTGTTTTGGTCAAAACGACCTATATATTGAAATGAAGGGAGTATAATTTGCAATCTGATAAGGAAATCAGTTATAAATTTTACTAGTTACCGCCCTACTTTTTACCCTCTATCGCTCCAATTTAGACTAAAATACTCCCTACAATATCCTCTCTTTTCTCCACTTTTTAAAGTAAAAGCACAATTTTGTCAAAATTAAGGCGGTAACTAGTCATTAGTTATTGGTGATAGCTTCTTTTCAATTCTTTCTTCCATAACATGAATTTGGAGGAGGAAGAGTTAAGAGGTGGTCGGAAATTCAAAATAAACTTCAACTACAAACAGAATTCATTAATGCAAGCAATTATTAGTGAGGGGACAGTATTATCCCGGCTTTAACAAAAAAATCTATCATCAATATATATTAACCCACTTCAATACAACCAATTGAGAATCAATATTCCCCAATTAAAAAAAGAACAAAACAATATGCAATAAAACCTGTAAATCCATTTATTAGAATGACACCAACCAAATTAATCAATGATACACACACATATATATTAGTCTTCAGTAATAAGTCCTCTCCATTCCTTCGAAGCTTATTGTTTGCATCTCTAATTTCCTCCTGCTCCTACATACATTGTACTAGTTATCTTTTCTCAATCACATACTGCATAAGGTCTTGTCCGGCCCTTGCCACCTGAGCAGATTTCAGTTTGCCTCCAAGGCACAATGGCGGCAGCAGGAACTCTCCAGGGTAGCACAGAACTCAGTCCACTGATCATCACAACAGGTGATTCATTTCTTTTGCCTAGTTTATTGATGATTACCATAATGAATGAACTCTAAATGGAAATTAGGTATATAAATCTTTTTTCAATGGATGATCAACAGAGAAGGGTAATACTACAGCCAAAAGAATAAAAGAGAGAATAGAATCAATCCGTTCAAAGCTTCAAACTATAGGTGATGGGGACATAAGCGTATCCCCACATGACACCGCATGGGTAGCTCTTGTGGAAAATATTAATGGAGGTGGAGGTCCTCAGTTCCCTGAGTGCCTTGAGTGGATTGTCAATAATCAGTTACCCGATGCGTCATGGGGTTGCCCAGATTTTTTCCAGGTTTATGACCGGATAAGTAGCACCTTAGCATGTGTTGTTGCGCTGAAATCCTGGAACCTGCATGCACATATGACCGAAAAAGGTGAGCCTTAATTTATATTGTATAACATTTAAACCAATGAATCTAATGCAAATACTGAAAGATGATCACAACAATTAATTTATTAGACGAATTAAGTTTTTATATTAAAATTGTCACATCGGACTAAGATAGACCGACTCTCCATTGTTCAAATTCTGAATCCAAAGTACTTGCTTGGCATTGTACGTGAGTTGACTATTCAAGTTGTTGTTAATTTGCAGGATTAGTTTTCATCAGAAATAATTTTAACAAACTCCAAGAAGAGAGTGCTATTCATATGCCCATTGGTTTTGAAATAGTATTTCCGTCCCTTGTTGAGATTGCCAGAAAGTCAGGCATTGATATCCCTTATGACTCTCCTGTTATGGTTGAGATTTATAATCGAAGAAAGTTTAAACTAAACAGGTAATATCTCTCATCATCACAAAGATTTATGAGCCAAGGGAGGAGATTTATGGAGAGAGAGTATAACACGGTTTAATGATAGGATTCCAATGGACATATTACACTCGGTCCCAACCGCACTGCTCCATAGCTTGGAAGGCATGGAAGGACTTGACTGGGAAAAGCTACTGCCATTGAAGTCTAAGAATGGTGATTTTTATTTTTCTCCAGCTTCCACTGCCTATGCTTTTATGCAGACTAAAGACCATGATTGCCTCAGATATTTAACTTATGTCGTCAAAACCTTCAAAGGGGCAGGTATGCAGGAATTTTTTGTTCTTTGATAATTACAGTCAAATTTGAAATTATTTTGCTTGCAACTAAACACTTGATTAGTTAGGGAGTCAATAAATTGTTTTTTATCATAAATTTGGTATATATTTATGGAAATAAATACTAGTAATATATTTTGTTTATCCAATATAATAGTTTTATTTATCGAACTAAAATATCAAAATAAACGAGACTATCTTTGTTATTTTTCACATGCATGGTGATATATAATTACTTGATTGATCAGTTCCCTATCTCTACCCTGTGCACATATACTCACGCGCTTGGGCTGTTGATCGCCTACAAAAATTGAGAATTTATCGATATTTTCAATCAGAAATTCAGGAGTTTGTTAGTTACATATACGGGTACGTATAAGTATTTAAAAGAAATCATGTTTGTCAAAGTAACTAAACAAATAAAATTGTTAATTTTTCCTGAGAAAAAGTCTGCATCGAGGACTACGTTGGCCTATTTTTAAGTTTTCGTTGACAATTTTATGGTCAGAGAATGGAGTGACAATGGTATCTCATTGGGTCGAAATACCCGAGTTTATGATGTTGATGACACGTCCATGGCTTTCAAAGCTTTAAGGTTGCATGGATACAATGTTTCTGCAGGTTCATTACTTTAATTTAATTCTAATTACCTATTTTATGGGGAATTTTAATTATGAATTAAAATAATACTTTCTCATTTTATATATAAATATGATTATTATTTTGAGATACGAAATTATGGCTGATTAATTTTGACCGACAGATGTTTTTCAGCACTTTAGGAAGGGGGATGAGTTCTTTTGTTATGTCGGACAAGCAAGCGAGGGAGTGACAGTAATGTTTAATCTATACAGAGCCTCTCAATTGATGTTTTCACATGACAATATATTAGCCGCTGTCAATTTTTTCGCTTCTAATTTTTTGCGTGATAAGCGTGCAAAAAATGATCTTATGGATAAATGGTTTATTGGCAAAGATATACCTGGCGAGGTATGTGCAATGCCGTATTGAATCGTCAAGAAGTACTGTATTCATCATATTTATTTATATATTAAATTGAAATAGTTTAATAAATATGATTTTTTTTATTGTTTAAATACTCAAAAGGGATGGTTTATAGGTCAAAAAGGCAACTTTCACACTAAATCCAGAAAGTGCAGCAGGACCGGATGGTTTCCTTGGATTTTTCTTTCATAAGGCCTGGGATATTGTCAAGGAAGACGTCTTCTCAGCATGTCAGGAGTTTTTTGCAGGTGTGCCGATTCCAAGAGCCATTGCCAGTGTTCTCATTGTCCTTATTCCAAAGAAAAAAGTCACAGCCTCTTTCGCAGACTTCAGACCAATCAGCCTCTGCAACTTCATTGGGAAAGTATTTTCTGAAATTCTGAAGATTCGTATGATGCCGATCATGAATACGTTAATCTCACAGGAGCAAACGGGTTTCCTCCCGGGTCGACAGATTACTGACAACATCATCCTAGCAAAAGATCTCCTTCCCTATCTGGATAGCAAAGCTCCAGGTCATAACCTGGTACTCAAAGTGGATATGTTAAAGGCTTTTGACAGAGTGTCTTGGTATTTCCTGGAAGCTATCATGGCCAAATTTGGATTCCCTCTGCATTTTATAAGGCTGATATTAAATATACTAGGCAGCAGCATGTTTTCTATCTTGATTAATGGAGGTTCGGCAGGTTTTTTTCCGGCAACGAGGGGACTGAAGCAAGGAGATCCACTTTCCCCTTTCTTATTCAACATAGTCTCAGAATCAATGTCAAGAGCACTGATATCTCTTTCTACTAGTGGAAGTCTCTCCTCTTTCCACACTGCAGCAGGTGCCCTGAACATCACTCACTTGGCATACGCGGATGATCTAATGATCTTCACTAGAGGGAACTCCAAATCTCTCAGAAATCTAGCTCAGTTTTTTGAAAGATACGAAAGAGTATCAGGGCAGAAAGTGAACAGAAACAAAAGCTTCTTTCTAACTTCAGACAAAGCCTCTCACCATGCAAGGCAAAGGATGAAAAGGATTCTGAATATCCCAGAAGGTAACTGGCCACTGGAGTATCTAGGCTGCAAACTATACAAAGGAAGAAGTAAAATCAATCACTTCAATAGCATTCTGGAGAAACTAGAGAAGAAAATAGGAGCTTGGCAGAATAGATTTCTTAGTTGGGCTGGCAGACTAAATCTGATCAAATCAGTCTTGCTAGCAATTCCAATTCATACCTGGGCAGCACTGGACCCTCCTATAGCCTTACTGAAGGAGATGGAAAAAAATGTCAACACTTTTTATGGGGAACAAGTATACAGGGTACAAGAAAGCACTGGAGAGCATGGTCAAAAATGGCATATCCGATTGAAGAAAATGGAGTGGGTTTAAGAGACTTAAGGGTAATGGTGCAATGTCTCGAAGCAAAACTGTGGTGGTCTTGGAGGAAACAACAAGGCTTATGGGCTCGTTTTGTCCAATCCTTGTCAATCACAGCTCGGCTCAGAAGTTCATGGAAACGAGCTCAAAGGATTGCCCCTAAGATTGTAAGTTTGACAAAAATAAGGATTGGAGATGGTTCGTGCATGTTCTGGTATGATAACTGGTCTGAGTTTGGTTGCCTCTGGGAAAGTAAGGAAAAACCTCCTGCCCAAAATCTCACAGTAAGAGATTTTGTCACTAACAGGGAAGAAACAATGGAAAAAATTTCCACAAAACTGCCTGAGAACTTGGTCCATCAGCTTGCTGGATTGGAAATTAATCTGCAACCTTACCCGGATGCACTGATCTGGCAACCAGAAAACAATGGGGATTTCACTTTCAAGTCTGCCTACAATGCATTGAGGAAAGTACAAGCTGCAGAAAGGTATAGGAAAACAATGTGGGATCCATGGTGTCCTCCAAAAGTTTCGGTTTTCCTTTGGAGATTATGGAACTCTCTGCTGCCTTTTCCAGAAAATCTATGCAAAATAGGGATAAGCGCATTCCCTTCAAGGTGTCCATTCTGTAAGGAAGCATCCGAATCAGCAAAGCATGTTTTCTTTACATGTCCAAAAATTGTTCCTGCTTGGAAATATTGGACTCCCAACTCCATCTCATCCACACGGCTGCTGCTGGGGAAGGTTTTGGTGCAAAAATGGTGGCAGAGATATAAGAGCAAAAAGGCAGTTTCCAGACTAAAGAGATTAATTCCCTCCCTACTGCTCTGGAAAATATGGAAGGCAAAAAACAAAATTGTATATGACAATGAGAGGCTGGACAACAAATGGTTCTTTGATGAAATGCATTCGGCAATGAGAGACATTGTTTTAGCTTTCTACCCAGCAGTAAACAAGACAGAGCAGCAACACATTTTCAAAACTTTTGGATGCTGGATGCCAAGGAAAAGCCCTTCAGTCCCTCAGATTCTAACATGGAAGAAGTTGACCCTCAGAGCAGACCACATACTACACACGGACGGAGCCTGGAGACAAAGTGGAAAGAGCGGAGGCAGCATCATTCTACGATCCAAGGAAGGTGACATAAGGCATGCAGAAATGTTCAAAGTTCATGCAGACTCACCATTACAAGCTGAAATCAGAGCTCTTCTTAAGGGAGTGAGGTACTGTCAGTCTATTAACATTGTTGGGTGTGTAATATACTGTGACTGTCTGAATCTGGTAAACATGCTTCATCAAGGGGAGGAAAATTATTGTTGGAGAAACTTCATTGAGCTCAAGGAAATCACGGAAGAGATAAAAAAGAGGAAGCACAAGATACATCATATTCCAAGAGAACTCAATGCACCAGCAGATTATATGGCAAAGATGGTTTGTACAGAACAACCAAGGACTTTTGACAGACTGGAATCCATGGATGCAACTCTCAAAAATTTATTCCGGATTGATAAGGATTCGTTACCTATCCTCCGCACCAGACTAGTTTAGGTTGCGGGCAAAGGCGGTGTTATATAGTACATATGCAGCATCAATATGATTAGGAACCTTTTGAGTAATGTAAATCTTTGGTGTTTAGGAAGTTTTTTGGTATAGCTGGGGTAAGGAAGGATGCGGTGGCTTTTATCGGGAAAGCCTCCAACCTCTTTTGTATGATTGCTACTAATTTTAGAAATACAGGGATACCCCCGCCGGTCTACAAGCCAAAATTGGCTGATTAGACTGTTAAATTAAAAAAATACTCAAAAGGGACTATGCATAGTATTAATTGTGCATGCAGGTGAGCTATGCGTTAGATTTCCCGTGGTATGCTAGCCTACCTCGTGTGGAGGCAAGGTTTTTCTTGGATCAATATGGGGGTGAAGCTGATGTCTGGATTGGCAAGACATTGAATAGGTGAATCACGGTTTTTTATAGAAAAATATTTTATATTAATATATATTGTCAAATTTCATGATTAATTTCCTTTCCCTTATTGGTTTGTTTTTGTGAATCCTTTTGAGTTTGAAGGATGCCAAACATAAGCAATAATGATTATCTTGAGCTTGGAAAATTAGATTACAATAACAGTCAAGAATTGCATCAAATGGAGTGGACAAACATAATTCAAAGGTAAGTACTAAAATTTTGAGCAACAAATATCAATCCATGCTTAATTTGAAATATTTACACACATGGTAATTATGATTAACTGAGAATGATTAATTGTATGGTTATACTTTTACCTACAATCAGATGGTACTAGGATTCCGGCCTAGGAGATTTAGGGTTGAGCGAACAAAGCCTTTTCCTCAGCTATTATTTGGTTACGGCTAGTATTTTTGAACCAGAAAAATCTAAAGAGAGAATTGCTTGGGCTAAAACAGGTGCCCTTATCAATACTATAAAAACCTATCTTAGTAGTCACCATTCTTATCTAGAAGACAAGAGGATCTTTCTTCAAGAAATGGAATTGCACAGCAACAATGCATCCCCCAACCACATCAATGATGAAACTGGAAGGTATTCACACCTCGTAATTACTTAGCTAGTTTCAACTTGAACATAATATAGATTGTGAGATCGACAAATCAAAATTTTGAGTTTGAAGGGAAAAATCAAGACGAAGACTTGTCCAGATTTTAAATGGGACAATAACTCAGCTCTCTTCAGATGCAGTGTCGGCCTGTGATACAGATGTGTACCAACTCTTATGTAACGCTGTGAGTTCAACATATGATAGAATTATTATATTATATAATACTCTCTTTGTTCTATGAACATGACGATTTTTTGAAGGATATTATTAATTACCGTCTCAATTTTAAGCATTACCGTCTCGATTTTCTTCAAAGGGGAAAGAGAATAATTTTTTTTTAAAACATGATTAATTTGAAAATGAAACTAATGCTAGCATAGCAGGCATGTAGCCATCCCCATGGAATATTAATTCGTCAGGTGGCTTTGCTTTTACCATTGCAGTGGAAGAAATGGTTGTTGAATTTGCAGCAAGAGGAAGATGACGTAGGTACTCAAGGCGAAGCAGAACTGATAGTGCACACACTGAATTTATATAGGGACCAATTTGAGAATTCAATAATGTCACACCCCAAATATCAACAGCTGCTCCATGTTACTAATAGAGTTTGTTTCCGAATCGGTCAATTTCGGTCCCAACTCAAAATGGTAATTATTACATTAGAGACGAAAGTTTCTCATTTTTAATAATATTTGAGGAATTGTGATCGAATGGATTCACTTTTTAAGGTGGAGAACAATGGAAGAGACGATGATGAGTCTAGTGGGATCTCAAGTATATACTCAGTGACATCAGACATGCAAGAACTGGTTGAATTAGTTCTTTCCAAATCCTCAAATGATATTGATGCAGATACTAAGAATACATTTCTGATGGTGGCAAAGAGCTTCTACTACACTGCCCACTGCAGTCCACAAGTCATCGATTCCCACATCGCCAAAGTATTATTTGAGAGAGTGCTTTGACGATGTTTGATCAGCATGCTATACTGAATCAGAGGACATCGAATCTGTTTGCTTACATAATTGATTGTTTCTATACT
This sequence comes from Knoxia roxburghii, assembly GCA_030378225.1. Lineage (NCBI taxonomy): Eukaryota > Viridiplantae > Streptophyta > Magnoliopsida > Gentianales > Rubiaceae > Knoxia > Knoxia roxburghii. The sequence goes on from CM059423.1 coordinate 6,436,244, forward strand.
TTTATTTAGAGTGTGGAGAAGATTATTTGGATGTTGAAAACACTAATTTGTGATGTTCATTTCTAGCTCTTTTATAACACTTCATGAACACATGTTTTTACGGAGATTTGTGGCAGTATTTTCCTGTATTGGATTAGAAACTATCTTTGCCAATCCAACTCTTGGTTCTTGATGGTATTTGAGAGACAATGTGGATAGTTATTGCAAAGACTTTTACTTTAATCTAAAAGATAGTTACTCTAAAAATAATTAAAGACTGAAAAAAGACAAATTTTTATGAATTTATTGATATTTTTGTTGATTAAATTGCCGTTGTTTTGTGCAAGTTATCAACACTGACGCATTCTTAGCTGCTGAAAGGATTAATTAACATAAATAGGGAGTTTTTGGTAAAACTGTTAGAGAATCAAAATCGATATAAATATAATAAAAGTGATAATAAATATGGATTTAACTATTTGGAATCATTACAATTTCTCATGTTTGATTTGCTGAAATAATTAGAATCGGAATATAATATATTATTTATTAATAATAAAAAATTATAATTACAATATTATAAATATAATATTACTTATTATAAGTATATTATAATAAAAATAATAATTCTTTTATACGTGCATGAGTTTGCGAATTTGGTCTCAATAAAAAAATCCATGAGGTTGTGGGTTTGGTGATCCTTACATTTTTTGGAATGAAATCTAAATTTTCATTCCCATTCCAAATGTTAAACGAGATCAATTATTTTAATTCTATTCCATTTCCATTCCAATCCTAAGTAAATATACAAGTTCCTTCAATTACCATTCTCGATACCCATAAGGGGTTGCTATTTACAATGAGTAGAGAGTATTAATAAATATGTTGCACAATTTTGTCCAAAAGTTTAATCAGCGTGAGATAAAATCCCAAAATAATTAAAATTTATTAAAGATTCTAAATCATTCAATTATGATGCTAAGTTTTTGGCAATTGAAAATAAATATTAGGCGTTTCAGTACGCAACTTGGAGTGTGGCCATCACGGAACGGTCTTGACTTGGGACGCTGATAATAATTTTAAATTCTTTCTAATTTTAGGTGGTGAGTTGTTATCATGTGTAACTTTTAATTTGATATCCCTTCATTCGATGAAGTCAACTATTTAATTTTTTATTATAAATAAAGTGGATAAATTTAAAATTTTACATAATTAAATTAAACGAAAATAAAAATCTTGATAATTCCTATCACATTCAGGCCCTTTATTCAAGAGTAAAAGGTTTTTAAAAATGATGTAGCTCTGCATGTTGTCCGATGTGGTTTCCTCCCTAACGTACAACTGTATCAAAAACTCCATTTCCGATTTGTCTTTTCTTAGAAATGATTCTACCTGGGGCGTGCCTTCATCTGGCCGCTTGACTCGGGAGATTAACAATTTACAATTCATTCTTGATGTGATTGTTACCTGCTCATGTCCCAATGCTAGCTAATTGCTTTTATTAAATATAGTCAGTTTAATAATGACTAATTATATATATATTTATTTATTTTGTAATTTGATCCAATTATTTATATTTCTTAAATTTTTTAATAATTACTTTTGTTATAAACTTTCATATAGAGAGTTTAATTTTGTCACATAATTATTAATGAATTTAGTGATATCACTTATATTAATTTTTATATTTTAAAAAGAATTAAATCTCGATACTTATCTACTACCACAGCACATATCGGCTGGTGGCGAAATTGGCTTGATGCCCTCTATCATTAAAATTTTTCTTTAAAACTCTAATACTTTATTTTCTCTGTTAAACCAAATTTTTATCCATTCAATTGAGTTTTAAATAAAATTTATTTTTTATTAAATTTTTATTGGATTCAACTGAGTTTTAAATAAAATTTATCTTTTTATTAATCGAAAGTGCCAATCACTAAGGTCACGATCCTCTTGTCATAATTAAATTTTAATCTCTAGTATTTAGTAAAAGCGAGCAATATTTTTAACTGTCAGAACACAATTTATTCTTTTTTTTCTATACTACCCTTATCTGGCAACACCTTCCTTTCTTACTTCAAATCTCTCTCATCTCTCTCAAAATTCGTTTACTTTCATGATTTATAATTTTATCTTTGTATATCAAGATCTATCTCCTCTAAAATTTTAACAATTTCCCTCCACAATAATAAATTAGTTAGTTGCAAAATGTTTGGATTATAGTGAACTATTAATTTTAGAAAATTTTAGTTTAATTTTGAATTAGGAAGAAGAAAATTGCTAAAATTTTGGAGGATATCGATCCTGATATACGAAGATAAAACTGTAAATTATAAAAGCGAACGAATTTTGGGAGAGATGGTATAAGAGAGAAGAGCAAATTATGCTCTGACAGCTAAAAATTGCTCTGACAATATCACTTGTCTTCTAGTAAAATAAATTTGAGGGGCAAACAAAAAGTAACTCGGATAAGAACATGGAACTTAACTTGCATCATCGAATAATTTAATTATAGGAATTACTAGTTACCGTCACAATACTTTCTCTTTACCGCTCTAATTTGGACTAAAATGCCCCTCGATAATACCCTCTTTCTTTCCCCTTTTATGTAAAATGATATTTTTATCAAAACCTATGAACTACCGCCTAAAAAGTGAGGCGGTAATTAGTAATCCGTTTAACTATAATTACACCATCATAGTAATACAACTTGGAGGATTTAACTAAAGCAGCAAAAAACAAAACCTAACTCGAGCTGAAAAGTTGAAGGCTTTTGGAATATATTCTCTTTGTATACTAACATGGTCATTATCAAGTTCACTCTGAGGTCACCCATAATTTTTTAAGAAATACTGTAGCGATGCCTGGAGGGTTGTTTCATCTTTAAGTACTCATGGTTTTCGCTCTTTGTACTTCATTACCAATACATTATATTGCACAAATTCATATCAATCCTCCCTTGATTATCCAAGTAACTAAATGGCTTCTGGAAGAGATGTTTATCCCTTTACTAACAAGGAGGATGAGATCCTTTGCCCGTTAAGAGATTTCCCAGAAAGCGTTTGGCAAAGTCATCTGAATGCCTTCGAATCGTTTACTTTTGATAAACAGGTATCTTATGTTCGGTCTATTTATATTAATCGCTCTTAAATTTTAAAAGGTATTTAACTATAAGTTTTTCCATCCTTCAATAGGAAGAATTACTATATACAGTTTTCGTCCCAAGTAAATGTGATATAATTTGAGGAATTTCTAATTTTGAAAAAAAAAATATGGAAAAGACAAATCTCGTGATTTTGTGGTTTTTTTTTTTCCTGATTGGATGGCTATGCTATTTTTATTGATATATGATGTATTGCATAATTTTTTTTCTCAAGTAGATTGATAAAGTTTTGTATAACTGACCCCATTAACGATCTTCTAATTTTGTCTCTCATTTGTTCCTAATTTGTTTGTCCTTTCCATATTTTTTGGTTTAAACTTTTTATTAGAAAGTATCTTAACTATTGTATGAGATAGAGTTTATAAGAAAATAATAATTAATTAAAAAAAATTCACGTGAATGTGTTAGTCCTCCAAAGAAGACTAGTTACCTACTTGACTAATTGGTTTCATCCTCTGAAAGTAAAAATTGAATTTTAAATTTTTTATTTTAAGATGTAAGACTAACCTCTTATATGGTTCCTAAATTTTGGTTTAATGGATGATAATACTTAAATTAACAAATACTTGCACTTGTCAGGCAAATGATATCTGCGCCAAAGAAATTGAAATACTGAAAGAAAAAGTGAGGAGCATGCTAAACGATGAACAAAGGGAAGCAATCGAAAAACTGAACTTGATAGATACTGTGGAACGACTTGGTATTTCGTACCACTTCGAGAAAGAAATTGAGGGGTTATTGGAGGAAATTTTCCATCAAAATCAAGATTTTGAAGCTCATTTGCACAACAATTTATTTGCTACAGCACTCTACTTTCGCCTCTTGAGGCAGCACGGCTTTAAAATAACGTCGGGTGCGTAACATTAGTGTTACCATTTCTTGAACTTTTTGGCAGCTTCCACTCTACCATTTCTTTCCTTTCTTCATTTTGGTTACGAACATGTGTTTGTAGGTCAAGATTGGGATGGTGTATAGTATATTTAAGGGTTAATATTAAAAAACTCATAACGTTACCACGTGGTATGTGAGTGAACGATTGACTGTCCCGTGGCAGATGAGTTAATGGCTGTTGAATCAATCATTAGGTTTGTATAAAATCTATTAATTGAAACGTTTAGCATCAAATTTATCAAGTTATAAAAGTGTATGACTAATTGTGTAATAGGGTAACCAATTGTGTATTTTTTTCCTTAAAAATTTTATGTTTTGTTATTATTTAGTTTTATTTCAACTATGAGTGTATATATGTATAACAATAAATAAATCTTCCCATCTATGGGTAAATTAATACCATTGTTGGTTTTCATTTACAGGTGTCTTTGACCTATTCTTAGATGAAAATGATGAATTCAAAGAAACCTTAAACACAGATATTAAGGGACTTTTAAGTCTATATGAAGCTGCTCATGTTAGGACACACGATGACAACATTTTAGAAAAGGCCTTGTCTTTCACAACTACTCATTTAGAGCATTACAGAGCACAAGCTTCAACAACAATGGCTTCTTCCTCCCTTGTGAAGCAAGTTAGTCATGCTCTGGAACAATCACTACATAGATGTCTTCCAAGGATAGAGGCCCGTCATTACATATCCATTTATGAAGAGGAGGATGAATCTGTGAAGAACCCTTTGCTCCTAAGGCTGGCCAAATTGGATTATAAATTACTACAGATGCTGTATAAGAAAGAATTTGAGGAGATATTGAGGTATATCAATATCTCTCTTTTATAAATTAATTTTTCTTCTCTTCCTTACATTATAGAGACGAAATTGTATTGGTATGGAGGGTGGACATCAGTCGAATCGAGTCAGAATAACCCTATTAAAGGCACCCTCTCTCACCATAGTATACGCCCGCCCGTGTTTCTGTATCCATTTATCTCAATCAAGAACATGCATGCTTGATGATGATGCAGGTGGGCAAAGGACTTGCAAATTGTATCCAAAGTAACGTATTCAAGAGAGAGACTGGTTGAAAGTTATTTTGCGGCGATTGCGGTTTTGTTTGAGCCTCAATACTCTTTGGACCGAATCATCTATGCTAAAACAGTAGTCCTGATTGTATTAGTGGATGACACTTACGATGCCTATTGTTCAATTGAGGGGCAAAGAGCCTTCACAGATGCAGTGGAAAGGTACGTACATACATATCACTCCCTAATAATTTTATTTATTATATTATTTTAATAAAACAAATATGATTATTACTTTTAGATGAATGGGAAATATATGCCTGTTCCATCTTTAATTTACTTTTACTTATATATATACTCCTCTATTTTTTATAAACTATTTTAGATTAAGTACACAAATTAAGTATTAATTATTATTTAATATAAAAGAAAAGTAATATTATCTTTACTTTTCTTTTATCACATCTCTTTTTCCAAAGAGGCAATTTAAAACTAAAAAAAGTCAAAAATAATATTAAAATTATAAAATATCTCTTTAAAAATTTTATTTTAAAAAAATATTTTACATAAAATTTAAATGATGTAATGTATTACAATTATTTGTGAGACAATTAATTAGGGCTACATATATTTACTTTAACGATTTCTTATTCCTTAACAATGAATATAGGTGGGATATGAAGGAAATGGATAGACTGCCTGAATATATGAGACCTACATATTCTGCACTTCTAAACTTGGTTGAGTGGGTCGAACAAGAGACTACTAAACAAGCAAGGCCTTATGCATTTTCAATGTACAAAGAGGAGGTAACGGCCGCTACCATATCTTATGGGGGGTTACTTTTTCAATTTCAAAATACTAATTATTTTTAATAATTTTTTTTAAAAAAATACTATAAATATAACTATTATTTTAAGATCAAAATAAAAATTGGATTTTGTTGGAAATGAGACAAATTTGAATGAGAATTGAGTTTCTCATTGTGTTGAAAAAATCAAAGGTAATATCAAAATGTCGGTTTACTCTGTAATGAGCTGAAAGGTTGTGACTATTGATGAATGAATTTAATGAGCAGAATGAAATACATTGAAATGTTTCTACAATGAATCTAATTTGTTAGATACACTGAAACCTATGTACAATAAATGTGTTATGCAACTATTCAGCTAGATTAAGGATTTTTTACCTATAAATAGTGGCATCCCATTCAAAAATATTCTTCTTGAGTTGTTTAAGTCTCATTTCTCTCATTTTATTAGTGTTCATCATTTCTCTCTGTTCTAGTTCGTGGTGAGACTGTGTCGTGCAAAAACAGATTTCACGTATCCGTTGTATCCTGAGAAACAGTTGTCTAGTTAATATCTGACACGGTGTAAGGGGGCAAAACTGTTTTAAGGAAATCGTGCTTCACGAGTCTCGGATTTCTTTTTCTCTATTTCAGAATATACATATTTAAACATATATTTTCCAACAGATTTTTATATTTGAGACAGCCTCCATGCATCCACTGGAATTTTTGCATAAAACTCTAAAGAATTAACGAGACTATTTGTGTTGAATCAGTTCAAAAATTTTGCAAGGGCATGCTATACTGAGTACCGTTGGTTTCTCACGGGAGAGCTGCCACCATTTCAAGATTATGTAGAGAATGGATTGACCACTGGTGGCTGTTGTTTAGTCATGCCAACATCCTTGATAGACCTGGAGAGTGCCACCATTGATGTCTTCAACTGGTTAGCAGAGAAACCTAAGAGTTTTGTAGCTTCTGCAAGAATATTACGGTTAATGAATGATGTTGCCACTCATGAGGTACGTACTTATTTATAATATTATTTTTTAGTTAAATTAATAAGACTTGAGAAGGGATACTTATTGTCGGTTAATGTTGATCTATTATTTAAGCTTGAGAAAAAAAGGAACACGAAAACAGGGCTTGAATGTTACATGGAACACTATAATGTATCCGAGGAAGAGGCAAAGAATAAATTAGAAGAAATTTGCGAGGATGATTGGAAGGACATTAATGAAGAATTTCTGGAAAGGCCTAGGGTTGTACCAAGGGAAATTCTGCTGCGAATTCTAAACCATGCACGTATGGCCAATTTTTTTTATAAGCATCGCAAGAATGGGTTCACTAATCCACGTCTGGCTGTTGAGCCCCATATCATAGATTTGTTACTGGATGTCATCAATGTTTGATCTTTATATATATAATATGTTCTTGGTGCACTTCATATCAAATCCACCATTTTTATTATAGATCCGTTTTTGTTTGTCTTTGTAATTGATGGAGTGAATATTTATGACAATTACATTAGTCTCATACTTAAGAAATATATTTATGGGTATTACAAGTTATCTTCTCAATTTTAATGAAACTATTCTTTTATTTTAAAAGAAAAAAAAGGGTAAAAGGAATTGTTTGAGGTAAAAATTGGTGCGTAACTAATAAAAATTTATATTTATAAACCTAAAGACTTCTACAGAGAGAAAGTTCAATATTCCTTGTGGGTGCAAAAAAACTTCCAAACATCTTAATGTGAAAGTATGTTAGAATAGTAATTTTAAAAAATCCAATATTTTTCTTGTTTTTTCAAGAAGAAATTTAGGCGTGTGGGAGGGATACAAATTCAGCCCAAACAATTACAAGAAAAAAGATTTTAAAGACAAAAACAAGAAGTTGTATCCCAAAGACACAAAATTGGGCCAAACAAACAAAAACAAAAGATATCATAGCGAAAAAGAAAATTTCTTCAAAAGCTACAGTTGTATCCTTGGGGTAGTTTTTGACCAATAAAATTTAGAATGTGTGCAAAACCACACTCATCATTTGGGCTAAGTTATCCAAAAAAGAATCACAAATGCTATCATCAGTTCACTCCAACCCTTCCTATGAAAATAACTTCAAAAAGGTCTGATGTGCTAAGTAAGCAACTAATTGGCAAATGTAGTTAAAAAACCACCCCCCCACCAAGACTAATCCTACATCAAGAGACGGGGAACCGTGTCAAGGAAAGAAAAGCCCCAAGTCATGTGATGAATATACATTGGTTATACTAAACCTGTACAGTTACAGAAGAATATATATATCCATAGTGCTAGTACGCTCACTGCAACCCGGTAGGATGTGGGGGGAAAGAACCAGTAGGGCTCGAGATGGCAGCTAATCCAGTTGTAGGACAATTTGTGGCTTGCATAGCAGCCCTATTGGCCATCAAAATCTGCACCAGGGCAGCAGAATTGGGTGCACTTGCGTTTACATTTGGCGGTGTCCTGGCAGCTTGAGCTTGTTGCGTTGGCTGAATAATATTATACTGGCTCAGAGCAGCGGAATATGCTTGCCCTGATAGGCTTCCACGCATCCGCCCACTGGGCCGCCAATCCTGATCTGCTGTCAAATTCACCCCTACATCTGCAACTGATGGCGGTGTGCTTCCCATACTCACTCTCTGCTCTCCTACTGCAGAACCCAATGAATTACCATTACCATGCCCTGACAAAGGTGCTGGTCTAGATATATGGGGAGCTCTTGTGGCCTGGGAAGCTCGCTGAGGAGCAGCCAATCCCTGAAAGCGCATTCCAGATGGCGGTGCAGATTGCTGGAACCTGCCAGCTGACGGATTTGTAGGGTGTGATACCCTAAGGTTCGTTGTTTCTTGCAGACTAGAACTCGGAGCTTCATTTGGATGCCCCGGATTCAGTTGATAAGCCCCCAGAGATTGTGTCACACCCTTACTAATAGAGACCTGCCGAGATGGTTGACCAGAAAAAAATGAACGGTCTTGCTGGTCCAAATACCAAAACATAGCAAGGAAAAATCCAAGATTTGCATTTTATGAGCAAAAAGGCATAATGAAGAAATTACATAACAAGCAAGCAACAAATTTGAAGGCAGTATAACTTCAATCACAAAATTAAATCTACTAATTCTCAATGCAGCAGATAAAACCAACCACATTTTCCAGAACATGGAAATTAGTCAAGAACACATAAAAAATTTCGGCGATTAACATTTACCCGAGTATTTGAGTGTTGTTGCTGGGATGATGTCTGCAGCGCCGGGAGGACACTTGGGTCAGATACAAATTGCAGTCTCCTTTCAATGTTGCTTAGGTGTGCATTTAGGCTCAGCCTTGGAGAAAGGCTAGTCGAGGACTGTACTGGCAGGGCCTGAACAGCAACAGGGTTTCTGCTCACATGTCGAGGTATTGACCTGGCATTATTAGTTAAACCAGGGACCATCTCAGGAACAGTAATACCACCAATCTGATCCGAAATGGCACTTCTTGTCCCTGATTGAAAAGTAGACAAGTAGAGTCCAGACCAAAAGTTATCCTCAGCTTGCGGCAAAGTACTCTGTTGGACTTCATTTGCACCATTCAAACAGGGACTGCTACTCAACTTCTGGCTACTAGATTGATTTGCAGAGCTATTTTGCAACACTTTCCTGTCTTCAGTTTCTGCAGTACCTGTAGCAACTAGTGCATCATCATTCTCAGTGAGATCCATAACATCTAATGGAACACTCGAGAGTTTGACAGAACCCAGATCATCCTGAACCAGTCTCGGAATTTGGTCCTGCTGCATTTCAGCGGGATCATCACTTTCGATGATGGCCTTCCATGACCCATCAGATGAGATGATGACGTCATTCACATTCTCTCCAACCTCTTTCAAAACCTTTAAAAGAAATACCGTCACTAGAAAGAAATTGGTTTAACGCCAAATTGAAGTATCAAATGCATCAACTTACCTTGACCATATTTTGATCGATGCGGATCTCGGTGAAGCAGCAATGCTGATTACAATGTGGACAACGCCAGGATGGCCTTTTTGAGTTCATGTCCATGTAGTTGTCAAAATCAAAGCACTAGGGCAGAGAAATATAAATTTGCATTACAATTTAAATGTAGCAGGAAAATGTCCAACAAGGGGGATAAACAAATTGCAAATACTTAAACTGTGACCCATAATTCTTAAGTGCTTAAACTATTTCTTCCTTTTTTGCCCTTCCAGGGATTCATTGAAAACTGTGTTCAACAATATTAAGGGAAGTTGAATTAGCTTCCATCAGAGTTGCATGCAAATTTGAACTGACTCATGTGTATTATTATCAGTATTTCCCAAGTCATTCAAGTACCTCATGTTTCTCTGTATAATAGGCAAATCTAAAGTCCTATGATTCTCTTGTCCTATTGGTCAACCAAGCCTGCCAGGATTTCTGCTAAAGCTAGTTAGATAATGCAAACTAAAGAAGATGCAAATCAAATGAGCTCACCTGAAAATGGTTGCAGGACTGTCCTTTGACAGGAGTTTTTATACGCTTGAAGCTGCTCAAAGTGGGAAGGTAACCACGTTAATCAGATAACAAGATATTGCAGCAAAATAAATCAACTGAAAATAATTAAATGCAATGTATTTCTAAAGGAAAGAACACTGGCAAAACAAGTTATATTCTTACAATTTCATGAATGCTGAAATAAGACATCAAGAAGCTTAAAAAGTTTCTTCCGAATTTCAGGATCATGCTTACATTTCAACTGCCTCTTAAGGGTCAAGAGCAGGGCAAAGTCATTTTCATAAGGCAGAAGCATGACAAAAGTTACATATAAAACAGTTCCATTGTTTGCTTATAAGAAAATATAATTAGAATACTTTCCAATTTTGTTTGTTTTAGTTTTGAAAAGTCACACAGAAGAATACCGCAGTCTTTGAAAAAATTAGTGACTGATTAACGCGTGTAAACATTAAAAGGGGTGATCTTTCGCTAAAAATTGGAAATCATAATAACAAAAACTAAAAAGGTTTCCACAGTCAGCAACATACTCCATTATTAGAAAGGAGAATAGCTGCCTAGCATTCTCATTTGCTAAGGTCGAAAATTAAAATCATAATAACTCCATCAAATAGGAGAGTATACCTTATAGGACAATTCAGTGATATTCGAGATGGCCCAACAATTAGTTCAGAATCTACACAACGAACACGAAATAAGAAATAGTTCTAAAGAAATACAACCTAAAACTGAAACATACCAGCAGTCATTCAATCTTTGACAATAAAGAGGGGTACCTGGATCAACAATATCAGCAGCAGGCTGCACATAGTCTTGAAGAGTTGGCTTCTCCATTGCAGACAACTCAGCCATCAGAGCAACAACTATTATATAATTTCCTGCACAATTACATGTAAAAATTAAATACATCTTCCATTTGCAGTAACAAGAACTTTCAGCCACGAGCAGGTAAAAGTTTACCATTGAACTGGCCCAATGCTTGAAGAAGATTTGATCCATATTTCAGAAGATGGGTCACGTTTGTTGGCATCTGGGGCCCACTGTCCTGAGAAAAGAAAAATCAAGATGAAGATATTCCAATTTGCATATTACTAAAACAAAGAATGAGCTACAGCACATTGAGAAAACAGGTGACATATGGAGCATACCATGAATACACTATTTCTCCTGTCCACTCCTTTGCCATTCAACAGAATACTAAAAAATTAAGAAAAGACAAAAAAAAAATTAAGTCAAGACAATTTATTTATTAAGATCAAATTTATCTGGATTATTGACCTCCAAAGGATGAAAGTCATACTTGACTTTCTGTGGGTTTATGAGACATGATGATGTCTCTGTACTATCTGTTTGCGTGACAAATAATCTCTGCATTCAAAAGAAAGCAAATAACAGTAAAGTAAGATATCTTACAAAAATGTCAAGGTTTATAAAACTTAATCTGGACAAGAAAATGACTGTATATAGATCAGAACAAGTACGAGTCAGATAAAACATTTTTAAATGCCAAGCCATATTTCTCTATACATGACACATTGTATAAGTTAATACTTTGTGACCATGCCTTAATTACACTGCCAATTCAGGTCATTGTTACACAACTATTTGAAGCTGTTAAGCGCAATTTCAACCATTTTCTTTGGAACTAGTCTTTCTGTGGATGCTACTATTCCTGTCCTATGAAAATTTCATTCATCAAAGCCATCGATGAACCTATCCAACCCTTTGACTGATTTTGTTCATTTACCATAGCAAGAACAATCAGTATCAAATTGACATTTCACAAAATTTTCATTCAATTGTAGAGTAGAATGATTGATGTATTGTGTTCCCTTCCATATCTGCCACATACTTTGCCAGGATGTGAACTACAGTACATCACAAGCAACTTTATTTCAATCACACTCCATTCTTAAATAGTCTGGAAGAAATAAGGCATTCAAGTACTGAAGAAATGAACCAAGGACAAGTGGAAAATAATTTTTTTTTTTTCATGCACCCACAGAACTTAAAATAAGGAAGCATCTAGAATAATGGGATCATTCACACTAATGTTGCGTGTCCTCCACTAGCAACCATATAAAAGTGAAATTATTATTATCTACTGACTGAAGTATTTAACATAAAACAAACAAACAAAAGACTAATTTTATAATCATCTACTCGACAAGTCATCAAGGGCAGGCCACAAGCTCCTAAATGATTAGAAAGAGAAGAAACAGACACAAAATTTACATTCATTCCCAGATCTCCGGCTAAAATCCTTTAAAATGGTGCTCCTTCTACTGACTAGTCCAAAAGAAAATCCAGGCCAAAGCACTTGACAAATGCAACTGATACTACCCATGTGTAAGGCTTGTCATGATACCATTACTGATCATATTAGTGAGAAACATTGGAAAACCTTTGCCGTTCTTGGTTTTCCTGAAGGATGAAATAAAGGGTACTAGCTACCATCACTTAGAAGAACCTTGTCAAATCATGAACAAATTTTATATGAGAATCCAAGTTAGTCAAGGAGAGGCTTACAATTTTCTCTCCAGGAGAATGTTTCATATGCTTCGAAATTAGGAAATCTTTGACATAAGCATCATATCCAGGCTACAACCAGCAAGAAAACATGTAAATAACAGATTACGTATAAAATTGATCCATGTTATTTGAACCAACAAATTATCTCCCCATTCTCTAAAAATATGAGTTTAGTAGTAGGTTTGAAGAGACGGAGGAGTGTGATCGTCACCTTGGCTTCGAGAAAAGTAAGAATATGGCCCATTTTCATCTTTGGATAGAATCTGCATAGGTGCAGGAAAAAATTCAGAACAATCTACAAATTAGTACAGCAAAACTTAAGAAACAAAGAAAGGCAGCTTAAATGTCTTCAACAAATCAAAGAGGATGACCATATGAAATTCTAAGTGAGAAAATCTGCCCAAGAAAGTTGGGGAAAAAAGCAGCAGATGAGTAGCTGCAAACTGTTGTACTAAGCTACAATGAAACTTTTACTCATGACACTGGGCATGCTGGAACCTAGCACTTTATTTACTTTCAAACAAAGGAAATTAACTGTGGTACCTCGACATGATTTCTGCAATAACTGCATTGCAACTGCTAGGTTCAGTATTGAAATCCAATCTGGTGCAGAAGTTGCTGGCAATCTTGATCAAATGGAGAAGGATTTCATAATTAGTAATTAAGGATTAAAAAAATGGGATGGGGAAAATTAGATCAGCAAAAAATATGTTATAAACCTGATTTGCAAGATTATTCAAATCATCAGAATCTTTAGCTGAAAACCATCCATGCTGACAGGCATTCTACCAGACAAAGAACAAAACAAATGCAATTTATAAAATAGGGAAGTAACCTGTCTCCTTTCAAGGGTGAGAAGGAAACTCACATGTATCAAAAATAATGTAAAAGGTAATTTTAAAACATGCAAACACACACAAAATCAAACTCTACCAACAATAGCAAAATATTAATTCGCCATGCATGTAAACATAATTTTTTTTCTTGGTATGCTTGATAGAAAAGGAGCCAATCACTTCCTCATCACCTAGGAACAACTGGAAATGAGCATAGCCAAATTCTTAAGCACAAATAATAAGCAGTCCATGGGCCTCATGAAAATACTCTATACCATTGATGCAATAGCCAAAAAAGAGACCGATGAAGTGTTTGTCACATCAGTAAGCAACAAATAGTAGAGCATGTTCACCTCATCATACGAAAGTTATTTATTCAACATGTTACTCTTCTATCATGAACATCATTTTGCTGTAAAAGCAAATGTCTGCCTTTTTGCTTTGATTTTATACAAACTTGGCCACAAGCAATCTTCAGATGGTTTAACGTCAATCGCTATATATATATATATATATATATATATATATATATATGCAGCTTATGAGGTAAACTTCAGGTGTTAGGCTTACAAATCTTTTCCAGCTTATGCAAAGAATCGTTATGTCTTGCAAAACCTCCATTTCTATCTTTCCAAAAGAAGATCTAATCTAATTCAGGTGAATCAATACCTCAGTCTAAATAATAACTTAGTAGATTGAATCTTATTGAGTATGAAGAAGATATGCTCTTAATGCATACCATCATGCAACAATCAAAATTTTAAGTAATATGCTTCAACTGAGAAGATAACAATGATTCATTCCCCTACCAAAACAATCGCAGAATGATTCAGTGCCATCAGGCAGAATCATCCCATGGAAGTGAAAAAGTAATATATCCAATTAAGCATCTTCTCTCTAAGCTGTAAACCACCAATGAATATACAGCTGAAACAATTTGCTGACATCAGAAATTTACCTTAACTGAAATCATGAGGACCATGAGAGCTGCTTGGAACAGTGGATCATTTCCTCGCTGGCACACCTATAATGTACATAACTCACTTCACTATAACAATTGTGGAGAAATTAAAGAGGGAGGAAAGTTGCCAATGGTGCTACTGAACTATTTAGACACAAGTATTACAGAAAGGAATAAAGCCAGCTAAAGCAAACAGGTGCCTGAAACAGGAGAGTTCAGAAAAGGTTCTCTTGTTCTAGCCTTGATCCTCACTAGGCTGTGACAGGCAATCTCTTCACATCGACCCATGTCTAAAGCCCATTTGAAGGAAATGAAGTCTACAGTAGATATCCTGTATCGAAAATTTATGCTTTTCTCTAGCACATCTATTCAGAAGAAAGTACTAAAGCTGAATTGATTGTATTTCAGCAAAAAATGGATCAACATTGTGTCCCAGCTTAAAGTATGCAACACTCGGACATGGGTGGAAAACTATAAATTGACAAGAAACAACATTTTTTTACCACTGTACCGATCATCATATAAATGTTACACCTCAGGGCATTCACTGCATCTAAAAATTTGTGCATCATCTAAAAGAAACCCTTAAATGTAAGTCACAAACGTTTTCCCTCTCTGATTCCATTATTGGATTTCACCAGTTACGGGGAAAAATCAAAAACAACAGACAACTCAAAGAAAATTCGTGCAAAGAAACACAGGAAGATTCAGAAACTAACAAATTATTCATATAAAAGACGGCAAGCAATCACAAGAACATAATATTTAATTGGTATGAATAACAAAAGATGAAGATCCAAACTATTCCCTCCGTCCCAGAAAAATGGGACAAATGTAGTATATAGTTTCATAAGAGAAACCTGCTTCAACAATGTAGGCAAATCTTGGGCTCTGCTCGGAATCTCATGGTTTGCAATGGCAAAATCAATTCCCCTGCATTCAGAAAATATCCATTCAAAAGGGAAATACTTCAATTTCCCAATTTAGAATGCATGCAACAAAACTTTGAGCAACGAAAATATACTATACCTTCAGTTTCACCTAAATCACTTGCACAGGGAAATGAGTTAAAAAAGACAATACTTTTGCTACAAACTACAGGTATTGACATCAACTAAATGACTTTGGACTAAATTTTTAGGACTGAAACTATACTACCTCAATGGAGATCAAACTTGTTATTTTCTGAACTAACTGCTCCCATAATCATCAACAAAATGACTTGAAGCTTACGTCCTTTCTATTGATGCCTCCCATAAGGCATCTCTGTCTTAAACAACAAAAGCTCCACCAAAAATCACACCGTCTCAACATTATACGGAAAACTAAACTACTTCCGAAAGAAGAGGAATTGTTCCTCAGCCAAAAGACAACGTTAATGCGCACAAGAAATTGACCAGCAAAGAACCCAATACTCAACCATTGTTCCCTATCAACTAAGACGCTTGGCCAAGTGACAGTATTGCCCACAAACTGTACATAATGAAACAAGATTTTCCATTTCGTGACATAGTTCATTACTTAAAAACAAAGTGGACCAACAAATATACTAAACCAACAATAATCTAACATTTTTCGCTTGGTTGAAAAAAAAAAAAGAAGCCTAAAACGATTGTCTCCAGTCCAAAAACTAGGGTTTATTTCCCCCTCCCGCAGCCTTCTTTTTCAAGAAATTTTTTTCCCAAAAAAAATATATAAATACGGCTAGAAATCCTTTCAAAGTTTCACAAAACCAGGCTTTTCATCTATAACCAAAATGCAATTGTATCCAAAGGAACGGTACAGGCAAACAAAGTTATTGAAATTCGGAGAAACAGAAGTACCGAGCCATTGAGAGACAGAGGTTGAAGGACTCGGCGGTTTCATTCATCCCATGGTTCTGCTGCTGCATGTTGAAGGCCAATCGGTCCATGACTGCCGCAATACGGTAACCGTTCACATGCGAAGCAGTTGCAGCGTTGTTTCCTCCTCCACCAATCGATTTCATGCCACCCGGCACCGGTGGGGGCGTGCTCACTCTTCCGGACATTAAAACCGACCCGACTATATGTCTCTGGCTTGGTGCCCAATATTTAGACTTGCGGCGTAATTAGTTCACCATAATTGCAGATTAGTTGGAGCATTATTGCTCTTAGTACGGGATTAAACTTAATCGTTCCTCGGGTTTAAGTTGGTGGTATTGGATTGTTTAAGAAACTCATAAATTGGCGTGGCGGTTTTCAAGTTTAAAGCTTTAAAACTTCGAGTAGATTTGTACGTTTACCGCGGTAAAAATAGTTTTTCTTTAGGGGAAAATTTTGAGAACTATTTTCTAACATGTATGTATGGAGAATAAGTTGTAGTACTACAAATCTCTCAAAAAACGTATAATATGATTTTTTAGGGGTTAAAGTCATAATAATATTGTAAAATGAAGAAAGCCAATTACAAAATGAGTCATATCTAATTTTATAAAATCGTAACTAATATTTAAATTTGTCTACACAGATCAATTATTTTATTTTAAAAGACAATGTTATTATTATTTTTCTTTTATTATAAATCTTCTTTCTAAAAATACTTTCTTTTTCTTTTTTGATGAGTAAAAAAAAGTTAAAAACAATTCTTTTATCTAATAACTAGTGATCCCCACCGTGCGACGTACGGTAAATTATATCGTACAGGGACATCTTGCGAGTTTTTATAAAACTATCTACATCGTTATCACGGTAATAATAATTTATTTATTAACATTATTTATTTCAGAGTATAATATTTTATATGAATTTTAAATTGGTAGTGTTGTTTTACAAACAATATGTATACAAATTTTTAGTAAATTATAATATTAATAATTATTTGTTAATTTTATTAATTTAAATTGTTGATATAATTGAGATAATTTTGATCACATTTTAATAGAAAAATGACTATAAAAAAATTGTAACTAAATATTAATAAAAATATTTTAAAATTTAAGATTTATTTAATTTCATATATTTATGTATAACTGTTTTCATAATAATATTATTTAATATATTAAATATTAATAATTAATAAAAAATTTAAGTATGTTATTAAAATCATAAGTTAAAAATCATTAATATTAGTGTATAATTTGTCAATTATTGAAAGTTTAATGAAAATTTAATATCATCAAATTATTATATAATTGATATTTTTTACGATATATTTCAAATTATGAAATATAATTTACATTAAAATTTAATATTTTAGTAAATTTAATGATATAAAAATATTATTATTTCTTTTTTTGTAACCATTCAAATTTTTTTTGTAAAAGGAAAATTAAAAGTAAAAAAAGAAAAAAAATATACAAAAACGTATGAAAAATCGTGGGTTTATTTGATAAAAAGGAGTCCGTTTACGGTGGGGCTATAGGAGTAGGATGAATTTTACTCCTACCTACTGTAGCACGCTACAGTAACGCGCTATAATTGCGCGCTACAGTTGCGCGCTACAGTTTTTTTTTTTTTTTTTGACGCACTGCCTTTTTAAAAAAAAATAGTTTTTTTTTAAAAAAAATACTTAACAAGGGAGATCACATCATGATTATATAGACATCAGATCAGCGAATAATAGACATCAGATCAACAGACTATAGATATCAGATCAAGAAAATAGAAGAAATCATATAGTAGAACTAAAACATAGTTAACAAGGGAGATCACATCATGATTGTATAGACATCAGATCAGAGAATAATAGACATCAGATCAACAGACAATAGATATCAGATCAAGAATATAAAAAGAAATCATACAAGAAAATCAAAACATAGTTAACAAGGGAGATCACATCATAATTGTATAGACATCAGATCAACATACTATAGATATCAGATCAAGAATATAAAAAGAAATCATATAGTAGAACTAAAACATTGTTAACATGGGAGATCAGATCAGGATTATATAGACATCAGATCAGCGAATACTTGACATCAGATCAACATACTATAGATATCAGATCAAGAATATAAAAGAAATCATATACTAGAACTAAAACATACTTAACAATGGAGATCAGATCAGGATTATATAGACATCAGATCAGAGAATACTAGACATCAGATCAACAGACTATAGATATCAGATCAAGAATATAAAAAAAATCATACAGTAGAACTAAAACATACTTAACAAGTAAGATCAGATCAGGATTATATAGACATCAGATCAGAGAATACTTGACATCAGATCAACAGACTATAGATATCAGATCAAGAATATAAAAGAAATCATACAATAAAAGCGAACCATAGTTAACAAGGGAGATCACATCATGATTGTATAGACATCAGATCAGAGAATAATAGACATCAGATCAACAGACTATAGATATCAGATCAAGAATATAAAAAGAAATCATACAATAAAATAAAAAAATAGCAAAAAATAACAAAAAAAAGGAAAGCACTGTAGCGCGCACTGTAGCGCGACTTAATTAAATCCCAAAACCCTTCCTTCCTTTCTCCCGCTCTGAAACTGAAAACCCAAAACCCTTCATTCCTTCATGGCTCTCAAACCGATTTCATCCCCACGATCTTCATCGTTCCATTAACAACATCAGATCTAAATTTCTAATCTCAAATACGTTCAGAGATCACTGCATTTCGATTTTCTGCTCTTCTTCCGGTTCAGAAAACACCATAGCCATCATCTGCGCGAAGAAAAAACTTGCTGTTCAACTCAAACGCTAAAAAAAGTCTCCAAATCGGACGAAAAACTTGCTGCTTTTCTCAAACCAACGTTTTTCCTGCTTCGACATTTATCTACAGGTACAAAAACCTAATTTTATAACCGTTATTTTCTTTGAAT
Source organism: Knoxia roxburghii (assembly GCA_030378225.1). NCBI lineage: Eukaryota > Viridiplantae > Streptophyta > Magnoliopsida > Gentianales > Rubiaceae > Knoxia > Knoxia roxburghii. Next base: position 6,455,748 of record CM059423.1, read on the forward strand.
AATTTGGGTTCTGATGTCTGTATTGTTTTAATCTGATATATGTTTTCGATTGATCTGATGTCTGTTTATGCTTTTAATTTTTCTATCTGATATAATTAGGGTTCGTTGATCTGATGTATATTATATGTTGCTCTGATCTCTGTATTATCGTAATATGATGTCTATTTTAGTTCATTGAAATATTTGCCTTCAATATTTTGTGACCTGATGTCTGTATTCTTTTTGTCTAATATATATTTTCAATTGACCTGATGTCTCTTATATGCTTTTAATTTTGTTTTAGTTCTTTGAAATAAGTTTCTATCAAAATTACTAATCTGTTGACTGTATTATTTTGATCTGATATCTGTTTTGTTTTGATCTGATGTATGTATGCAGTTGATCTGATGTCTTCATTTTCTTTGATCTGATATAAGTTATATCCTGATTTGATTTATGTGTTAAATTTGTTTTCTTTCTGTGAAATGATTTTCTTATAAAATAGTGATCTGATGTCCATTTTTTGTTGATCTGATGTGAGAATTAAGTTGATCTGATGTGTGTTTTTGCTTGATCTGATGTGTGTATTCAGTTGATCTGATCTCTGTGTTTTCGTGATCTGGTGTCTGCCATATACTGATCTGATGTGTTCATGTTGCGATCTGATGTCTTATATCTGCTGATCTGATATCTGCTTTCTTCTAATATGATATCAACTTATTTTTGCTTACATACTCCTACTGACATATTACAGGAAACAACAATATAAACATAATGGCTGATAAAACCAACCAAGATAAACAAGTTATTCAAGCACAAGATGAGAGTTCAGATTTTCAAGAAACCCCTAGCAAGTCGTTACAACATACCTACAAGCGTAAATCAGACAAGAAAAGAAAAGAACAGGAAGTAGTTCAACCATCCCAAAAGGAGCAAACAAGTAAAATGATGAAACTACCTGCAAAGAAGAAGACAAATGAAGAAATTCTTCAACAATTGCAGAAGAAGGATCTGCAGCAGAAGCAACAACAGAAAAAGACCAATGTTATGGTTAATAAGGAAAAGAAACAGGGCGATGTGGATGTCCACATCACAAAAAAACAGAAAAAAGATAAGAGAAACGACAGTGATGATGATGGTGATAATGAGATGAACAAAAGATTCAGTTGCAGTACATCTCCAAACGGTATAAGTTTCGTGGTTTCTAGACTCTCAGAACCACAAAGAAATGCTGTGAGGGATATAGGCTTTGGCAGCTTCCTCAGTATCAACTACACCAGGATGCCAAACAAATTGGGACAATACCTGGTCAAAAAATTCAACTGTATCAAGTTGAGGCTGGAACTGGAACAAGATACAGTTATTCCCATTGCTGAAGAAGATGTGGAATTGGTTCTTGGCTTCCCAAGAGGTCCAATTGAAGTTGAAGAATACACAGCTGCTGAGTCAAAGGGTGAAGATTATGAGCAGCATGTCGAACACTACTGTCAAAGATTTGGCATGCCACCCACAAAAAGACCGACCATCAAGCAGCTTGAGCAGTACATTGTCAACCATCAGGATTACAGTGACATCAACTTCGTCCAGGATTTCCTTATCTACCTGGCCACCACGTTTCTTTACCATCATGGGAGCATCAACAACATCAGATATCGGCTCCTCAAATCCCTGAACAGCATTGATCAAATAAGGCAGCTGAACTGGTGTAGCTACACATTCAGGGCCTTAGTGGAATGCCAAGAGAAGTATTTCCACAAAGATGGCACAACATCAACAGCCTACAATGGACCACTCTCTTTTCTGATTGTAAGTCTCTCATCTTTCTTTTCTGTATTCATTTGATTACTGATTTGATGTCTGTATTGTTGTGATCTGATGTCTTTTATATGTTGATCTGATGTGTATATTTTCTGATCTGATGTCTGTTTTAGTTCAGTTAAATATTTCCTTTCAATAACTTGTGATCTGATGTTTGTATTCATATAATCTGATATTTGTTTCCTGTTGATCTGATGTCTGTTATATACTGTTAATTTTGTTTTATTTGTTTCAAATAATTTTCTATCAAAATTACTGATCTGATGTGGGTATTATTGTGATCTGATGTATGTTATATGCTGATCTGATGTGGGTATTATCTTGATCTGATGTTTTTTTTAGTTTGTGAAATGCTTTGCTAAAAATTTTATTTTCTTAACTCACAACTAACATATTTTCTTCAGCTATTCTATGTTGATAGGGTTGTGTATGGAATTCACAAAGATATTCCAAGAAACCTACCAACATTCACAAACTGGAGTCAGACTCAACTCTTTGAAAGAGCAAAACTCGAAGAGAAAAAGGGAGGACATGGTCAAGGCTGGATAAGAGAAAGGGCTACAGCCGAGGTGCATGTGGAAAAACAACAACATGCACATGCATCTGAAAAGCCTAGCAAATCAAAACAAGCTCCAACCACATCAAAAAGCAAGGTAAACTCTCTGATCTGATATCTTTCATTTGATGATCTGATGTATTTTTTTTTTTTTTTGATCTGATGTCCGATTGTTAAGTACATTTCATTTCTATAGTATGCTTTCTTTTATAGTTGTGATCTGATATGTGTTATATTATGATCTGATATCTGTTTTTTTATGATCTGATGTCTCTATAATGATTCTTTAATCACCCATTTTTTAATTATGTTTTAGTTCTGTAGTATACTTTCTTTCATAGTTCTGATCTGATATGTATTATATGCTGATCTGATGTCTATTTTACCGTAATCTGATTTATCTTTTTTATACTAATATGAAACAAACTAACTATAACAATTATCTTCCGCAACAGGATTTTGAAAATGCTGATGAAATGACGCAAACAGTGGTTGATTTGGCAAAGTCCATGATGGCTTTCATCAAAGCATGGCACAATGTTGGGGCAGCAAACAATCCAGAAGGTGCTGCAGCATTTGCCACAATAACAAGCACAGTGGAGGGGATTATCCGTGACTTGAGGGAGAAAAATACAACTCCTGAGCAACAAGGTCAATCCTCAAAATCCCCAACCGAAGAAAATGAACCAACACCATCACAGGATGCAAGGTTCTATGCGGCATGTGCCGAAATTGCGGATAAACTACAAGAGGATTACAACAAAATGCAGAAGAAATCCGCCACTGTACGCTTGGAAGACGATATGCCAAATTTCAACCTCTTAACACCTTCAGAAGACAGCATTCATGAAGCAGAAGGAGAACAAATACAAGAAAATGTGGTGGAGCAAAAGGAAAAAGAACCTCAGACACCACATATCTCTCCAATAACCCTGGAACAAAAAGAAGTTGAACCAAAAGAAATGGAAATGGAAGATAGCAGAACAAAGCTTAAGGAAGATCCAATTGCAAAGCAATTGGTGTATAGAATGTTACGAAAGGAGAATGAAAAACTGGATGCAGATGCAGAGAGTGGGAAAAACAAGAATGAAAAAGAAAAAGATAGGGAGGAAGAGAAGCCTGAAGAAACAGAAGCTACCAAAGAGAAAGAGAATGAGAAAGGGAAAGCTTCTCTAAATTTGACAGAAACACAAGATATAAATATTGAAAGAATGGTGGAGGATGCAGTACTGCTTGCTACAAACCTCAATGCAATCATTTCAGAAGCAGATCAACCTCCAAAACAAGCCATGACTTCAAAAGATAATAAAGACATAGCAAAGCTCAAAACGTAAGTAAAAACACACTACAATCTGATATGATATCTTTAATTGAATAATTTGATATGTTATATCTACTGATATGAACTTTATTTCCAGCATGATCAATGAAGAGCCAGACAATGCTGAGGAGGATGTCATCTTGTCACCAAACTCAAGACATCGAGATAGACAACTCCCAGTACGTTTGAGATCAGAATTTTGGCTCAAGAAGCCTAGACCATTTTTGATGATCTCAAGGAGAGAGAAACTGTTCACTGATTATGCTTACCTAACGGGGACAAAAGAAAATAAAATCAATCAGCAGTAAGTTCTAATCTTGTCTTTTTGATCTGATATCTAATATCCAATGATGTGATGCCTACTGCCTTTTGATATGATATGTGTAAAATGCATGATTTGATTCTTTCTAAAAAATGTATGATTTCTTTTATATTATTGATCTGATATAAATAGTCTTATGATCTGATGTCTATAGTCCTCTGATCTGATATAAATATTCTTCTGATCTGATGTCTATAGTCTTCTGATCTGATATCTACTGTCTTGTCATCTGATATCTGTTGGATAAATTGATCTGATATCTGTTATATGCTGACCTGCTGTTTACATTTTGTGATCTGATTTCTATTATATGCTGTAAATTTTGGGATTTCAACATACTTTTGTTAACATTATTTTGATTTACGCATACAGAGAAGTACTCTACTCCGATGGAACATATACATTAATGGATCGATCGGACTTCCTGACCATGCTTCCAGGAGAATGGATATCAAATTCGGTACTAAATGCATGGATCACACATATGAACTTCAAAGATCCAACAAGGCTGTTCATATCTGAACAATTTTGTGTAAGATATGAATCCCTTATAATTTTAATATGAAATTCATTTTCAAAAATATATACATGTTATTCCATCTGATATGAATTAAATTCATTATGTTTTCAGTTTGCAATAATGGAAGATACAAAAGATCAACGTCTGAAGTTCGTATCTTCAATGGATGATTACAACAATTTAAAGAAAAAACATGATGCTTCCAAGAAGTTAGGCGTCACAATACCAAAACCAGCATTTCCTCACTATGAGGTTAAACCAGATATTCTGGACAACATGAAAATTCAATTAATAGAAGATGTCACAAGAGCCAAAAAAAACATGGACACATTAAATGTAAAAATGGTAAGTGCAATTTTAATTCCTCTATTCAGTGAATTCAATATATAAAAATATCAACTTCTAATTAGTATTATACTTTGTGCAGATCTTTATCCCAATATTACAGCATGAGCATTACTATACTTTGTGTATAAATGCAACGGCGAGAAAAGTAGTCGTAATTAATAACAAAATCCCAGAAAACACTTGGTACACTGCAATTCCCGAACTTATGGTAAGTACCTGTCCCTTGATCTGATATATTCTTTACCTTGATCTGATGTCTTCTTTCCGATGATCTGATGTCTTTTTTACACGGATCTGATATGGTTTTACACTAATCTGATATCTTCTTTCCCATGATCTGATGTATTCTTTCCCTTGATCTGATGTCTTTTTTACATTGATCTGATAATGTTTTACACTAATCTGATATCATCTTTTCAATAGTCTAATATATATGTTTTCATCATTAATGCAGCTGCGGTATTTTGTTGAGATAATAAAAGGGACATCAGCAGAAAAATTTTTTGGAAATCCCAAAGAATATAAAGTGGAGTATCCAAAACTGGACTGGCAAGATAACAAGAACTACAATGATTGTGGCATTCTTACAATGAGACACATGGAGCTCTACAAAGGACAAACAACTCAAACTTGGGATACAGAGCTCACAAGAGAAGCACGCAAGAGCAAAGCTGCTCTCAACAGGGCTCTACAGATTCTTAGGGTCAAGTATTCTTATAATATACTGGCTTCTCAAACAAATACAATGAAGGATGAGGTCAAATCCAAAATTGAGGAGTTTTATAGTACAAAATTGTAAAAAGTACTAGAGTCTAGTCTTATAGGACAATATTGATTCTAAATGACAATGTACAGTTTTCATGTAGTTTTTGCTCTCTTGTATGACATGTAGTTTTCCTTGTCAAACTCCCGAGTAGTATTTTCGAGAAATACCTTCAGTGGACAAAGACAATATTGATTCTAAATGACAATGTACAGTTTTCATGTAGTTTTTGCTCTCTTGTATGACATGTAGTTTTCCTTCTCAAACTACCGAGTGTATTGTCGAGAAATACCTTCAGTGGACAATACTACTCGGGAGTTTGACAAGGAAAACTACATGTTTCATCGGCATATGGCCAAGCGGAAATGAGGAAATTGGTGAGAAAAACAGAGGAAATGTTGAAAAGCAGATGAAATGTTGTATGAACGTTGCCGGACATGGGTCTTGTTTATAGTAGAATTTTTGAAAGAGTTTATGTTGAAAGTACGAGGTTGGTTGGGCAATTAATATGAATGTAGTTGAAACTATTAATAAGTGGTTGAGGAAATTGAATGAAGTGATGAAGTGTTGTACCTTGGCGGGAGTTGTTTTTCAGAAGTGGCAGGAAGTTGTACGCTTACTCTGAACACAATAATAATGTATCAACTAACAACTAACACCTAATATAGTATCGCATTATTGATCTGATATATATAGTATTCTGATCTGATCTACATATAATTCTGATCTGATGTCTATATTCCTATTATCCGATGACTACAGTCTTCTAATCTGATCTCTATACATATGTGATCTGATGTCTATAACACTATGATCTGATGTCTATATTCCTATGATCTGATATCATCTAGACTTTGTAATTAATATGAATGTAGTTGAACGTACGAGGTTGGTTGGTTGAGGAAATTGAATGAAGGATGGAGTGTTGTACCTTGGCCGGAGTTGTTTTTCAGAAGTGGCAGGAAGTTGTACGCTTACTGTGAACACAATAATGTATAAACTAACAAATAACAACTAATATAGTATCGCATTATTGATATGATATCTATAATACATTGATCTGATATATATAGTACTCTGATCTGATCTACATATAATTCTGATCTGATGTCTATATTCCTCTTATCCGATGACTACAGTCTTCTAATCTGATCTCTATACATATGTGATCTGATGTCTGTAACACTCTGATCTGATGTCTATATTCCTATGATCTGATATCATCTAGACTTTGTAATGAAACAACTAAGTACAGCAAGTCTTTTAATGTTTTGTATCAACTAAATAAAAGAATTCATATAAACTACAACTACAACTTCTCCACAACAGGATTTACAAAATTACCATCAACAACTCCACAATTTTCAATCCCCATTGATGCGACCCGTTCTCTAGTACGCAATGCAAATGCTTCTGCTTTCTTCTTCTTCCCTCTTGCCCTATTGCACATTTTCTCCACAACGCTTTTTGGACGAATGTTTCTAACACCCTTTTCTCTTCTTCTCTTCGGATCTCTAATTTCAGCAATGTTTGAACCTTCTGCTTTTTCACCAACATAGGATGGACCAACCTCTGATTTAATAGAATCTCTAGCCAAATTGAAGTGCCTGTCAAGAATAGAACGTGCAACAGAACTAGACTGTGCATGTCTAATTAAATCCAAATATTTTCTGCTTGCTTCAACTCTCCAAACAGAATCTGAATGTTTCTCAATGCTACTTGATGTCAACAAACAATCTTCTTTCGAATAATAATCACAGCAACTTGCACTCTTAGTCCACCTTTTCAATACATACTTCTCAGGGATTCTCTACAGTATATAACAAATATAAAGTTAAACATATCAGATCAACTAGCAACTAATATCATATCAACTAGCAACTAATATCAGATCAACCATATTACATAAAAAAAAAAAACTCTGAAGTTGCAATAAATACGTACCGAGTAATTATTCAGATTTAGCACACGAAGAGCATGCGAGCATAACAACCCAGCCTCAGAAAAAAGATTACAAGTGCAGCTCACTGTATACTCATTCTCATCAAAATGAACTACGTGTCGAAACAAATCAAGTTTGGTACGCCAAACCTGATATTCATAAACACCATTATCGCTACTCGTCTGCAAGTGATTATAAGATAACATCTTGATATACAGTTCCTGAAATCTTACAAACACCTCTATCGTATAAACCTCAGTAGCATGTTGAAGCATTAATGAATCTCCAACAATAGGATCAACCCTTCCTCTACATCTAAAATCTTCTGCAATGCCATTGTTTCTCCACTCGGTCACAACATCAAGAAACTGCTGATAGAATTCACACAAAGTAGACGTTTTTGACAACTTCATTGAAACCGAACGATTAGTTGTCTCACATCTTTGGGAAGAAACTGCCCCTCCAGAAAAATATTGTTTACTGAATGCAGGGCACCACTTCTCTTTTATCTCATCTAATTTCTTCAACTAAGTGTTTCCTTTGCAATTGTAATCCTTCAACAAACTGATGGAATAAAAATGTAACTGATTAATATATCAGATCAATTCATAACTAATATCAGATCAATTCATAACTAATATCAGATCAGCTTACAGCAAAAAAAAGAATAAAGTAGTATAATAATAATATATCAGATCAACACGAACTTCATATCAGATCAATACATAATTAATATCAGATCACCTAACAACTAATACAGAAAGAAAACACACCTGTTCCAGAAGTGGTTAAATTCAGCTTCTGTGCAAACTTGATTAAGCAAGAATTGAAAGGCATCTGAAAATCCTTCTTTACTCATCAAATGAGGTATATTACTACGAGCATTCTTTGTAATGTGCCAAACACAAAGACGATGACGAACATTTGGAAAAACCACACGCACAGCAGCTGCCATCGAAAAATCCTGGTCTGTCATAAATGTCATTGGTTGCTTGTTCCCCATCGATCTCAAAAATGTACTAAACAACCAAATAAACGACTCCACCTTCTCATTTTTTATGAAACCTATACCAAACATAACATTACGACAATGGTTGTCCATACCAACAAAAGGTCCACAGATCATGTCGTATTTGTTTGTCCGATAAGTCGTATCATGAACCAACAAATCCCCAAATCTACTATAATCCTCCTTCATCTTCTGATCTCTCCAAAATACACTACATAATGAAGACTCCTCATCCAAATCAAAATCATAATAAAAGTCATTCTCATCCGTAAATCTCTGTTTTAACATATTGATCAATGCATTACTATCACAACCTTCAATCTTCCTCCTCTTCTCTTGTTCCAAATGATTATATACATCTCGCATGGTATAACCAACATTTGATGAACCTCCAGACTGAAAAATAATATCAGATCAAACAGAAAAATAATATCAGATCAACAGGAACATAATATCAGATCAACAGAAAAGAAATATCAGATCAACTCAAACGTAATATCAGATCAACTCAAACGTAATATCATATCATAACAAGTATCACATTTATGTAGATTCATAAAAAATAATCTGAAAGTATAACTAACCTCTTTGGACAATATATGATAACCATCCGTTACACGAACACCTGAACTTTTCAATTCCTCAAAATACTGCAATGCAGAATCATCAAACTTCCTCTGAGAACGTAAAAACTGCCTCTCAGCTACAGGACACAGTTCATGATTATGCTTCCTGAAATGCTTTTGGACAATCCAACTCCCATCTTCTCTTTTCTTAAATTCAATAAAAGCTTTACATCTAGATCGCATATCAACTTTCGTATAAATCTTCTTCAAATTCTCCTTGCATTGTTTAGCTCCTTCTCTATTACAAAGATATCTTCTCAAATACCTGATTCCAGTAGTTTTGTTTTTATGATCTTTACCTTTCCTCACACTAAATCCTAACCTAAAAGCATAATCATTATATAAATTGTATGCTGCATCTTCATTTTCAACCACTGATTTACACAAAGATTCCATAGATTCATCATCTGAACCTGTATAAAAAATGATAATATCATATTAGTTTAAACATAGTTGATCAGATAAGGATTATATAGACATCAGATCAGCCAATACTTGACATCAAATCAACAGACTATAGATATCAGATCAAGAATATAAAAGAAATCATACAATAGCACTGAAACATACTTAACAAGGGAGATCAGATCAGGATTATATAGACATCGGATCAGCTGATACTTGACATCAGATCAACAGACTATAGATATCAGATCAAGAATATAAAAGAAATCATACAATAGCACTGAAACATACTTAAAAAGGGAGATCAGATCAGGATTATATAGACATCAGATCAGCGAATACTTAACATCAGATCAACAGACTATAGATATCAGATCAAGAATATAAAAGAAATCATACAATAGCACTGAAACATACTTAACAAGGGAGATCAGATCAGGATTATATAGACCTCAGATCAGCGAATACTTAACATCAGATCAACAGACAATAGATATCAGATCAAGAATATAAAAGAAATCATACAATAGCACTAAAACATACTTAACAAGGGAGATCAGATCAGGATTATATAGACATCAGATCATAGAATACTTGACATCAGATCAAAAGACTATAGATATCAGATCAAGAATATGAAAATATCATACTGTAAAACTAATATCAGATCAACATAGAACTAATATCAGATCAATGCATAACTAATATCAGATCAATTCATAACTAATATCTCATCATGACTTACATTCCAACCGAGATACCGCGGATTCTTGCTGTTTATCAAAATCAAACAATTCAGGAGCATCTTCTTCGCGAATGAAATCAACTACACCACCCACCGTATCTTCCATTGAAATTTCTCCAATCCACAATGATCTATCAACAAAAAAAATAGACTTTAAGCAACAATTTTCGATCAAAAACAAAACGGTAAGAATAACAGAACCGTAGAAACAACAAATTCAAACACATAAATCAATCGAAAGGATCAAAACACAGGAATAAATATCTTAATTATCAAATTCGAAGCAAAAACTCCACAGAAAGATAAACAGAGCACAAACGAAAACAAACTAAGCGAAAAACGAAGACGAAAAACAGATAAACAACAAATTTGTAAACATAAATCAATCACAATCATACCGTAATCAAAATTGGAAGCAAAAGAATTCAAGCGAAAGACGAAGACGAAAAACGGCAACAAAAGACGAAGCAGAATATCGGCAACAAACTCCTGAAAAAAAGAAAAAAAAGAACCTTATATAGCTTAGGGTGGGAGTAAGACGCGTGTCCAATTTTTTTAAAAAAAGAAACTACTAATAAAATTGGGAGGCTAAAATAGAAACTACTACTATATTAGGGGTATGAGTAAAATTGCATGGTGGTCCTATATGACCACCATATAAATTACCGATAAAAAGGGTTGCACATTAATAGATAAATAGATAGATAAATTAATATATGTGTTCAAAGTCATATTTATTTTTTCTTATTATCTTTATCTAGATTTTAATCTTATTTAGTATCATTCTAATTATTTTCATCTCTTCAAATTCTTATCATCTTATCTCATTATTAAATTAATTTTTATATCTTCAAAATTTAAATTCTTATTACACAATAATTATATTTATTGTTATTTCATAATTAGAGTTAAACTCAATTATTTTATTTAAAAATATTTAAAATATATTAAAATATCTTTTAATAACAATTAATGTAGTTATGTATCTATTCACGTATGGGGACTTTTTTTTTTCTCTTGTGTGCATAAGTTATATGTGTAAATGAGAATTAATGATTTAGTGACAAAACTCCCTAAGGAATTAAAATTTATTGATGGATTAAATTAATTATTTTTAATCCATGAAAATTATAGATAAATACATTAAATTAGATAATAATTATTTTTGTTTAAAATCATATTATTATTTTTTTAATAAATCAGTGAAATTTAATGTATAATCTTTATCATCATGATAAACATAATCAAGATATAAAATATATTACAACTAATAAATATTTTAAGAGATAATAGAAGAAGATTTGGAGAAAGATCACAATTCCATTTCATGAGAAGAGTGAGAGAGCTGAAGGATGAGAGAGAGTTGTTGATATCTTGTAGAAGTCATGAAGATTTCTATTTAAAAAAAAAGAAGAAAAAGACAAACTCATAATTAATCTTTATCATCATGATAAAGCTAATCAAGATATAAAAACTTATTACAATTAATAAAATTTAAAAAAACAATAGAAGAAGAGTTGGAGAAATACCATAATTACAATTCGTGAGAAGAGTGAGGGGGATGGAAGATGAGAGAGAGTTTTTGATTTCTTGTGAAAGCAATGAAGATTTCTGTAAAAAAAAAACTAATAATCAGTCTTTATCATCATGATAAAGATAATCAAGATATAAAATATTATTAAATTAATAAAAATTTTAAGAGATAATAGAAAGAGAGTTTGAGAAAGACCACAATTGTAATTCGTGAGAAGAGTGAAGGAGATGAATGATAGTAGAGAGATGTTGATTTCTTGTGGAAGCCATGAAGATTCCTGTAAAAATAAAAAATAAAAAAATCTCATAATTAGTATTTATCGTCAAGATAAACGTAATCAAGATATAAAATATTATTATGATTAATAAAAATATAAAAATTTTAAGAGATAATAAAATAATTAATTTTATCACATAGAATGTATGTACAAAGTAATAATTAAGGAAAAAATGGCCATGAAGATTCCTATAAAAAAATAGAAAAACCTCATAATTAGTATTTATCATCATGATAAACATAATCAAGATATAAAATATTATTATGATTAATAAAAATGTTAAGAGATAATAAAATAATTAATTTTATCACATAGAATGTATGTACAACGTAGTAATTAAGGAACAAAAATTAATGCAAATTAAATATTAACGAAAATACATTATTGCACAAATAATATTTGAATTATGATAAAAAATTTTTTGTGACAAATGATTACGCCACCGTGTATTAATATTGTGAAAAATGTGAAATTATTTTTGTGAAAAATGTGTATTAATATTTGAATTATAATAAAAATTTTAAGAGATAATGGAAGAATAGTTGGAGAAAGACCACAATTGAAATTCGTGAGAAGAGTTAGGGAGATGAAGGATGTGAGAGAGTTGTTGATCTCTTGTGGAAGCCATGAAGATTTCTGTAAAAAAAAAAAATATACACACACACAAACACAAAAAAAAAAACATGGTAATGAGTATTTATCATCACGATGAATATAATCAAGATATAAATTAAAAACGTTAAAGAAAATATATACGACTTGGGATACGTGTCCTAAATTTTGATATCCTTCAAAGAGAAAACAATGAACAATTTTAGATTTCATGAACAATAAATATCATAATGAGTGACATTAGACAAAAGTAATGCAGAGTGATTAACATATAACATATTAATATACCTTTGGTATTTGAGAATTGCGAGGGAGATGAAGAAAAATTGTGGTAGCCATGAAGATTTCTGTATAAAAAAAAAGAGACAGAGAGAGAAATATATATTTTGGTTGATGATTTTCTCTCTGTGTGATCTGTGAGAATGAATGGTTGATGGGAAGTGAAGAAATATATATACAATTGAAGTTCAAGATAAAAATTTTAAAATAAGAGATGAAGAAAACGATGAAATTATATTTTAGAATTTAAATTGATAGTTGATGATAAGTTTACTATTAGTAATAAAAGTGAAATTAGTAATTATAAATGAAATTGTATTTAATGAATATATTAAATCTTTAAATGACACGTCATCAGGTTGAGGGATTGATTGTTCAAGGATTTCACCTGCTTTAGTATATTAATTAAAGATACTTTACCATTAAATATGAACTATTTATGGTTAAAAATTTAAAAGTTGAATTAAAATTTTAAAACATCTTATAAAATAATATTTTTAACTTTTTAAACATCTTACACAAAGAATCCCACAAAGTACTAGGTTACGATACTAACAAAATGAATCAAAAACATAACCTCCTATTTATACTAGTGCTGTCAAATTAGTGGGTTTGGTGATAAATGGATTGGGTCAAAAAATAAATGATTATTCATAACCCGACTTAACTTCTTAGTTCACGGTTTAATATGGGTTAAATGGTTCAAGACTTGTGTTGACCCAGGGGTTAAATCTTTGGGTTAACCCAATTAGTTGATTCGCGAGTCAACCCTTATTTTAACATTTTTTCTCGATTTTATTTATATAATTTGGGTCGACCCGTTTAATGTATTTTTAATTTTTTGAAAATTATCAATATAAAAATATCCTTTATATGTTCTTTTTCAGTCATGACAACTCATTTTGAAATGGGTCGACCCAATTCAAACTCGGTTGTCATGTTTAACATATTTTTCTTTTTTATTTTTTGATATAAATTTATTTTTTATATGATCGTTTTGAAATACGATAACCCTCGACAACTCATTTTAAATCAGGTCGACCCAATTCAATATAGATCGTCCCGTTTGATTTTTATTATTTTATTTTTTATATATTTGTTTTGGAGTCCATTAATCCCCCCAAAGGTATCATTCTTCCTTTGGCGTTTTTACAATAGTTTTTTATTTACACCTAAGGTAGTATGCGGATTAGGGGGTATGGTTGTTTTCCCCTCCCAATGCTATTTTTGTTTGGAACAAAGTGGACAGTGTGCATCATGCATTTTTCTCTGGTACTTTTGTTGTTGTATTTTGGTTCGGATATTCGTTGTTTTAGCTGGATTTCTTAGAAGTGTATTTTTTGGATGGCCAAAGCTCCTGATCAGTAATACTTTTGTCTGATGTTGGTTACTCTCCTTTGGGAGTTGTGGCGTTTGAGGAATGCGGCAATTTTTTATGGTGTTCGTCTAATTTTTACGGGATTGCTTGACATAATTCGCAAGGAGGGCATGATTCCATTGTCGTCGGCAGTTCGTCGGAAGCGGCAGCGTCTCTTCCCCCTAGTTGCTACTGTTGTAGTTTGGCGGGAGCATTGTCGAGCTTTTTATGTTGTCAATGTTGATGGCTCTCGCTTGATGTGTGGTGTTCCTGGCATTGGTTTTTTTATTCACACTAGTTATGGCCGCTTTATATATGGTGCATCATCTTCTTTGCCCCCGGTACTTCAACTCAGGTAGAGATTCGAGCCTTGCTTGCAGGGGTCCGTTACTGTCGATCTTAAGGATAGGAGGAAGTGCAATTCTTATCAGACAACACTTTTGTTGTCTCGATGCTATCTACGGGCTGAGGTTTTCTTTGGAAAGAGTATCATTCTCTTTGCGAAATTTGGTCATTTTTCCAGGAGACTAAGTCCTTCATTTAGTACATTTTCAAGGAAGGCAATATGCCTGCAGATATATTAGTTCGAATAGGTTCCTCTGGTGTTTCATTATCTTTATCGGAGATCTCTTTGGCATCCCCTCGCCTGAGGGGTTTGGTCTCTTTGGATGCTAGTTTCATTGCAAGATTACATGTTAAATAATTAGATAGGAGCTCTGGGAAGAGTATGGGTGTTTGTTTAGAGGGACTGTAATGGTTTTAGTTGGTGCCACGTTAGGAATGTAAGGGTAAGTCTTAAGCATTACCCTCTGTATTCTTTATTCTTTTATTCAATTTCTAATAAACGATAGTCAATCTCATCGATCCGCCTTGCCTGATTGAGCTTGTGGGACTGTTCTTTAAAAAAAAAAAAAACACACACACACACATGGGATTTAAAATAATTAAACATTTTTGTTATTCAGTGAAAGTACTTTTTATCATTTTAGAACACAATCTAGCGAAGACTTTTGGGTATGCCCATTTTTTCCTGAATTTAATTCAATATAAGGCTCTGATAAATCAATTCAGCACTTAATCTTAATTAATTAAGTGCTTAATTGATTTAGGGTGTTTGATAATTCAACTTATTTCTGACTTAATGAATTACAAGTTTTTTTTAATTATGTACTTAATAATTAAGTGTGTTTGATAATTACAAATCAAAATCTTAATAGATTAAGTGGGTCTGAAAAGCAAATATAATTGTTAGCCTAAAAATAAATTATATATAAACCACTTATTGCTGAACTGAATGACTTGTAATTTTTTTCTTTTCTTCATTATTTATCATTTTTAAAGTTTTTTAAAATAATTTTTATTTTATTAAATAATTTTCTAAAAAATTATTTTTATCATTTAAATAAATAAAAAATATATATTTTTCACGTGAGTTTTAAATTTTTTAAATAAATGTTTATTAATTTTTTATATTTATTTCAATTAATATTTTAGTTTTAAAATAATAGTAACAGTCTAATTTATTGTTAAAAGTTTTAAAAATATTTTTTATTAGTAGAATTTCATATTATTAAATAAATAATTATAAATCTTTTAAATTATATTTTATAAATTAAAAAATATGTGTATAATTTTTTTAAATGTAATTTAGTTTAAATTTTAAATATATTTAATTTTATAAACTTATTTTATAATTTAGAATTCAGAGTTCAAAATTTAACCTTTAGAATTCAGACTTCAGAATTCAGTATTGAGACTTCAGATTTCATACATATTTTATAGTTTTATCAAATACACTAACTTAATGAATTCAGTTTTCAGAATTCAGACTTCAGATTTCAAACTTCAAACCTGAAATTAAGTTTTATTTGTACCGCTAAGTACTTAATAATTAAGTGCGTTTGATAACTATAAATCAAAGTTTTAATAGATTAAATGGGTCTGAAATGCAAGTACAATTGTTAGTCTGAAAATAAGTTATATGTCAACTACTTATTGCTAAACTGAATTATTTACAAATTTTTTTCATTTTCTTCATTGTTTATCATTCTTTTTAGTTTTTTCTTCAAATAATTTTTATTTCAATGATAAAAATATTTTTATCATTTAAATAAATAAAAAATATATTTTTGACGTAATTTTTTATTTTTTAAATAAATTTTTATTAATTTGTGATATTTATTTTAATTAATATTTTAGTTTTAAAATAATAATGATAGTCTAAATTATTGTTAAAAGTTTTAAACATATTTTTTATTAGTAGAATTTCACATTATTAAGTAAATAATTATGTATTTTAAAATTTATATTATATAAATTAAAAAAAATATATGTCTAATTTTTTTGAGAAAGAGGTAATTTAATTTAAAATTTAAATTTATTTAATTTTATAATTCAGAGTTCAGAATTCCATCTTCAGACTTCAGACTTCAGACATATTTTTTAATTTTATCAAACGGACTAATTTAATAAATTCAATTTTCAGTATTCAGATTTCAGACCTCAAATTAAATTTTATCAAATGGACCCTAATTCAACGAGGCCATGACTAAAACTCTTATAAATTATGTTTAAGCTTAAGATATTTAAGAGTAAATTCCAAAATTGGTCATCATACTATGGTCAATTTCCAGTTTTGGTCATCATACTTTGAAAACTATTTTTAAGGTCATCATACTTTCATTTTATTTTTAAAAATTGTCACTCCGTCCATGTTGACCGTTAAGCTTCATAACGGAGCCCTTTTTGAGGGTATTTAGGTCAATCTCATTTTTTTCACAAAGACAACTAGCACCACGTCTCAGAACAACATGAACCACGTCAAAAACAACTAGCACCACGTGCAGAAACGTCTACATCCATGCGTGTGAATTTAACCTGATTTTTTTACAAAGACAGTCCACCACGTCTCAGAACAACTAGAACCACGTCCAAAAAAAACTAGCACCACGTCCAGAAACGTCTACATCCATGCATGTGAATTTAAGCTATTTTTTTCACAAAGACAACTAGCACGCATGGATGTAGACGTTTCTGGACGTGGTGCTAGTTGTTTTTGACGTGGTGCTAGTTGTTTTGAGACGTGGTGCTAGTTGTCTTTGTGAAAAAAATAGCTTAAATTCACATGCATGGATGTAGACGTTTCTGGACGTGGTGCTAGTTGTTCTGAGACGTGGTGCTAGTTGTCTTTGTGAAAAAAAAATAGCTTAAATTCACATGCATGGATGTAGACATTTTTGGACGTGGTGCTAGTTGTTTTTGGACGTGTTGCTAGTTGTTCTGAGACGTGGTGGGCCGTGTTTGTGAAAAAAATCAGTTTAAATTCACATGCATGGATGTAGACTTTTCTGGACGTGGTGCTAGTTGTTTTGACTTGGTGCTAGTTGTTCTGAGACGTGGTGGACTATCTTTGTAAAAAAAATAGTTTAAATTCACACGCTTGGATGTAGACGTTTCTGGACGTGGTGCTAGTTGTTTTTGACGTGGTGCTAGTTGTTCTGAGACGTGGTGGACTGTCTTTGTGAAAAAAATCAGTTTAAATTCACACGCTTGGATGTAGACATTTCTGGACGTGGGGCTAGTTGTTCTGAGACGTGGTGCTAGTTGTCTTTGTGAAAAAAAAGCTTAAATTCACATACATGGATGTAGACGTTTTTGGACGTGGTGCTAGTTGTTTTTTGACGTGGTGCTAGTTGTTCTGAGACGTGATGGACCGTTTTTGTGAAAAAAATCAGTTTAAATTCACATGCATGGATGTAGACGTTTCTGGACTTGGTGCTGGTTGTTTTTGACGTGGTGCTAGTTGTTCTGAGACGTGGTGGATTGTCTTTATGAAAAAAATCAGTTGAAATTCACACGCATGGATGTAGACATTTATGGACGTGGTGCTAGTTGTTTTTGACGTGGTTTCTGTTGTTCTGAGATGTGGTGCTAGTTGTCTTTGTGAAAAAAATGAGATTGACCTAAATGCCCTAAAAAAAGGGCACTGTTATGAAGCTTAACGGCCAACATGGACGGAGTGACTATTTTTAAAAATAAAATGAAAGTATGATGACCTTAAAAATAATTTTCAAAGTATGATGACCAAAACTAGAAACTGACTATAGTATGATGACCAATTTTGAAATTTACTCAATATTTAATCAAAACTATATTTTCCTCCCCTAATGTTCATAGTTTAATTATTTTGTACCAATGAAAACTTTTAACGTAAATTTTAGAAATTTTAACATTTTTTATCACCCGTTTCTTTACATATATATTATTTATGATTCGGGAGTAGAAGGGTTTGAGGAGATGGTAAGAGTGCAACTTTATAACCGTGAGGTCGGAGTTCGAACTTGAGAGTTGTAAAAAAAAATATAATAATAAAAAATTTATTATTCCAAGTCAACTCTGGACTGAACTGGTGACACATTGATCCTAAGGTCTTGAACTTGTCCGTTTCACTGTCAATTTTAAAACGTTGACCAATAATTTCTATATTTTTAACTGTTCAAAAGTTGAATTTTTTTGCGTTTAGTGTGACCACACATAATTTTATGACTTTTCTCAATAAGGGACCTTTTAACAATTAATGTGATGACTTTACTCAATAAAGGTCCTTTTAAACATTTAGTGCGACAACTTTTCCATGCACAGCCAATTTTTAATTTTCTTTTGTTGAACTTAAGTACAAAAGTCATCCTTTTGAAGCACACCAAAATAGAAAATTTTATATTTAATGTATGTTTGACCAGTTGTTTTAAATAAATAAATAAATACTTAAATCTTTTAATTTCGAGTTAGGAACCATGATTCTCTAATATGATTGGATTTGTTATGTAATTAACTTGATCTAATGATTGCAGAATTTGATTTGATTGCCGGTGCTAGCGGCACATTGGGGTGGGAATGAAATAGGATCTTGGATCGATATGTTGATCAGTGAAAAAATGGGTTTGGATCAGTTTGATTAAAATTATTTGGATATATACGAATTAGTTTGAATTGACGGATCGATCTACTTTATTCATTTACAATATTTTTTTAAAGTAAAATAATAGTCTTATTAATTTAAAATTTCTCATTTATTGAATTTTAAAATAATTTATATAATGATAAAGAGTAAACTTGACATGACTTAAAAAAAAAAAAAACCCAAAACGTTTAAAATAATTTCCAAAATCTAAAAACTGTGTAGATAATACACTTTTGTGAAGGACTATTTTGCACCCCCTATTTTGTTATTTCACGTCCCTTTTATATCTAAATTATCCTTGATAAATTAAGAAATACCAATCATAATATTTAATTATAAAAATATATTAAATTACCTAAATACCATTAATCAATTTACTAAAAATACCAAAAAAAATATTTATAATTTCGTTCATCTATGCTACTTTAATAATAATTTTTATAAATTTTTGGTAGATTAAAAAGAGACTTATAAAATTTTTCGTAAATTAATTATGGGCAATTAGATAATAATAGCAAGGGTGGAAAATAAATATTAAGGGGGCGACACTTAACAAATTAAAGGGTTTTTTTGAAAAAATGGGGCGTCCAATAATAAAAAAGGAGGCGCGATATAACACTACCCTACACTTTTTTATAAAAGCGTGACTTTGTATAAAAACAAAAAAATTACAAAAAAATCTAAAAATCTAATACTTTATTTTTAAAAAAATAAAAAAACTAATAAGACAACAATTACAACAGAAAATTATTTAATAAAGTAAATATACAAATATTATTATTTTTTTATAATAGAGGTGATTTTTTTTAAATTTGAATATACACATAGTATATATATATTTTAAGAAAATTATGTTGTACAATCTTTTAGTATAATTTTTTTAAAAATATCCAAAAAAAATGATTTTAAGAAAGTTCAAAAAAATATTTAGAAGACGAGAAGATTGTAACTCAATGTAAGCACTTCTCACTTAATATAATAGGTATTGAATTCGAGTCAGCGTTGTATAAAAAAATATATATTCAAAAAATAGTTTAGATCAATTGAAATAAGTTTAGATCTATCCCCAAAAAAATAATCCAATCTGATCCAAACAAAATTGATCAAAATGCCTGGCCTCACAAAGAGTCCGTTTACAATGGGGCTATAGGAGTATGATGAATTTTACTCCTACCTACTGTAGCGCGCTACAGTAACGCGCTAGAGTTGCGCGCTACAGTTGCGCTACAGTTTTTTTTTTTTTGATGCACAGCTTTTTTTTAAAAAAATACTTTTTAAAAAAAAATATATATATAAGACAATATAGTTTTTTTTTTGACGCACAGCCTTTTTAAAAAAAATACTTTTTTTAAAAAAATACTTTTTTTAAAAAAAAATATAAGACAGTATATATAGACATCAGATAAGAGAATACTAGACATCAGATCAGAGAATACTAGACATCAGATCAACAGACTATAGATATCAGATCAAGAAAATAGAAGAAATCATACAGTAGAACTAAAACATACTTAACAAAGGAGATCAGATCAGAGAATACTAGACATCAGATCAGAGAATACTCGACATCAGATCAACAGACTATAGATATCAGATCAAGAAAATAGAAGAAATCATACAGTAGAACTAAAACATACTTAACAAGGGAGATCAGATCAGGATTATATAGACATCAGATCAGCGAATACTTGACATCAAATCAACAGACTATAGATATCAGATCAAGAAAAAAAAAGAAATCATACACTAGAACTAAAACATACTTAACAAGGGAGATCAGATCAAGATTATATAGACATCAGATCAGCGAATACTTGACATCAGATCAACAGACTATAGATATCAGATCAAGAAAAAAAAGAAATCATACAGCAGAACTAAAACATACTTAACAAGGGAGATCAGATCAGGATTATATAGACATCAGATCAGGGAATACTAGACATCAGATCAACAGTACAACAAAAACGTCCATAATATGTATCATAATATCTAAAATTATTTAATTATAAAACAAATAAAATGAAAATTTAAAAATATTTTTTTATAAAATTCAAAAATATTAAAAAAAATACTGAATTTTTTAAAAAAAAATGGACGGAAAAAAGTCTCAAGGAGGAAGACAAAAAAAAAAAAGTAAAAAATAACAAAAGAAAGGAAGGTACTGTAGTATTTTTAAAAAAAAATACTTTTTTTAAAAAAAATACTTAACAAGGGAGATCAGATCAGAGAATACTAGACATCAGATCAGAGAATACTCGACATCAGATCAACAGACTATAGATATCAGATCAAGAAAATAGAAAAAATCATACAGTAGAACTAAAACATACTTAACAAGGGAGATCAGATCAGGATTATATAGACATCAGATCAGGGAATACTAGACATCAGATCAACAGACTATAGATATCAGATCAAGAATATAAAAGAAATCATACACTAGAACTAAAACATACTTAACAAGGGAGATCAGATCAGGATTATATAGATATCAGATCAACGAATACTTGACATCAGATCAACAGACTATAGATATCAGATCAAAAATATAAACGAAATCATACACTAGAACTAAAACATGCTTAACAAGGGAGATCAGATCAGGATTATATAGACATCAGATCAGCAAATACTTGACATCAGATCAACAGACTATAGATATCAGATCAAAAATATAAAGGAAATCATACACTATAACTAAAACATACTTAACAAGGGAGATCAGATCAGGATTATATAGACATCAGATCACCAAATACTTGACATCAGATCAACAGACTATAGATATCAGATCAAAAATATAAAAGAAATCATACAATATAAATAAAACATACTTAATAAGGGAGATCAGATCAGGATTATATAGACATCAGATCAGGGAATACTAGACATCAGATCAACAGTACAACAAAAACGTCCATAATATGTATCATAATATCTAAAATTATTTAATTATAAAACAAATAAAATGATAATTTAAAAATATTTTTTTTTATAAAATTCAAAAACATTAAAAAAAATACTAAATTGTTTAAAAAAAATGGACGGAAAAAAGTCTCAAGGAGGAAGACAAAAAAATAAAATAAAAAAATAGCAAAAAATAACAAAAGAAAGGAATGTACTGTAGCGCGTTACTGTAGCGCGCGCGGAACTGTAGCGCGTTACTGTAACGCGCTACTGTAGCGCGCTACAGTAGGTAGCAGTAAAATTGCATGGTGGTCCTATAGGACCACCATATAAATTACCGCCTCACAAACCACTTGGTGGCCAATCGAATTGCTTGTCACTCCCCGCCCCTCAACCAATCTTTATTAGTGTTATTAATAATCATACCGCTTAAATAAAATTTAAAACAAAACCAGAAATAAATTGTAAGAATTGCTTACAATTAGTGTTATATAATTAGACAAATGAGTAGTCAAACAAATCGTGCATTAATAAATAGTTTGCTTATTTTTTTCAATAATGAGACACTGTAAGAGACAAATTACTTTTGATGTGAAGTTTTAAATTAAATTTTTGGGCTTAATCCCATGATTTAAAAATAAAAATGGTTGACATGAGGGGTGTAACCTAGTGGTAGGTACTCATCACTTAAAATCAATACATCTTCAATTCGAATCATCTAACATCCGTCCTCCTTCTTTATTTAAAAAAAAAAAAAAATTTGTTAACACCCATTCATTTTGTAATTTTGCGCAAATTATATCATACTCCTAGGAGCAAACCGCCCGGTTTACTCCTAGCCGATTTTCTGGGTAAAAACCGGATAAAAATCGGGTTTTTTGACAAAAAGACATAAATGAAGTGGGTCAGCCGCATTTAATGCGTATTAAATGCGCATGTCTCTCCCTCTCACTCCTCACGCGCTTCATTTGTTAAAAGTTTATGTAAACTGGCAGTGAGATACTTGGGCAGGAGAGTTTATGTAAACTGCAAAGTTTACTGCAAAGTTTATGTAAACTAGTGCTTGGGCAAAGTTTATGTAAACTGCAATTTACTGCAAAGTTTATGTAAACTGGTGCTTGGGCAAAGTTTATGTAAACTGCAGTTTACTGCAAAGTTTATGTAAACTGCAACTGCAAAGTTTATGTAAAGTGGAGTGAAAATTCTGCAGCTGTCATTCAACTTTGGAATTCCATATCTCTATCGTTTCTCATCCGTTTTGATCAAACTTTGGCTTGTTTTAAACCTCTCTTTACAAGGATTACACATAATTTTACGGATCTTTATTTGGACTTGTAAATCTCCCATAAATTAGCTCTGAAACAGAGCTGCAAGTGCTGTTATTTTTGCAAAAAAAAAAATCTGAAGTAATGACTGTACTTCAGAAATTCATATCTTCTTAATTCTTTGTCCGATTTGACGTGTACTTCAGAAATTCACCACGTCTCATATCTTCTTCATTTCTGGACGTGGTGTTAGTTGTTTTTGACGTGGTGAGCTGTCTTATTGAAAAAATAGCTTAAATTCACATGCATGGATGTAGACGTTTCTGGACGTGGTGCTAGTGTTATGAGACGTGGTGAGCTGTCTTTATGAAAAATAGCTTAAATTCACATGCATGGATGTAGACGTTTCTGGACGTGGTGCTAGTGTTATGAGACGTGGTGAGCTGTTTATGTGAAAAAATAGCTTAAATTCACATGCATGGATGTAGACGTTTCTGGACTTGGTGCTAGTGTTATGAGACATGGTGCTAGTGTTATTAGACGTGGTGAGCTGTCTTTGTGAAAAAATAGCTTAAATTCACATGCATAGATGTAGACGTTTCTGGACGTGGTGCTAGTGTTATGAGACGTGGTGCTAGTGTTATTAGACGTGGTGAGCTGTCTTTGTGAAAAAATAGCTTAAATTCACATGCATGGATGTAGACGTTTCTGGACGTGGTGCTAGTGTTATGAGACGTGGTGTTAGTGTTATGAGACGTGGTGAGCTGTCTTTGTGAAAAAATATCTTAAATTCACATGCATGGATGTAGACGTTTCTGGACGTGGTGCTAGTTGTTCTTGACGTGGTGATCTGTCTTTGTGATCTGTCTTTGTGAAAAAATAGCTTAAATTCACATGCATGGATGTAGACGTTTCTGGACATGGTGCTAGTGTTATGAGACGTGGGCAAAGTTTATGTAAACTGCAATTTACTGTAAAGTTTATGTAAACTGGTACTTGGGCAAAGCTTATGTAAACTCCGTACAGTGTGCTTATGTGAACTTGTATGTGTACTTATGTAAACTCGACATCTCGCTTATGTAAAATCTGAACAGTGTGATTATGTAAACTTTGAACGTGTGCTTATGTAAACTCGATTTGTGTACGTGTAAAGAAGCATGCTACTGGAGGGAAAGATTGGTTCACTCGCGTTCGACAAGACCAGATCCTCGAAAGGATGATTTTTTGATTTATTTCGTTGCCCAGCGGACAAATAATGATGACGGGGGTTGATTTTCGAGATTCAAATTTGGTAGAAATCATCATGTTCATCTTGATAGTGTTGCAAATTTTGAATTTCCGATCATTGTGGTATCCATTTCAGGGAGTCTTAAGGGCAAGATAGTTTATGTAAACTCTCATATTATGCTTATGTAAACTCGACTGGGTGCGTATGTAAACTCCATTGTGCATATTAGTTTATATAAAGTCGCCTTTAGTGCTTATGTAAACTCGTCTGTGTGTTTATGTAAACAGGTAGTGTGTTTGTGTAAACTCGTTTTGTTTGTGATAGTATACGTAAACAGGTATTTTATGGGGGAAATATTTAATTTAATTGAAGGGGATGATGAAAACATGCCTTCTTTTGTTGGTAGAATAAGCGAGAGTGAGGAGCAAGCATATGAACTTTATAATTCATATGCTTGGGATCTTGGTTTCGGTGTTCGTTTAGATAAAGATAGAAAGAGAAGTGACGGAACGAGGTATTGGAGGAGAATTGTTTGCTGTAAAAATGGTAAGAAGATGGAGAATTGTAAGATAGACCAAATATTCACCAAACTTGATAGTCGTTCTGGTTGTTTGGCTTGTGTTGAAATTAAAATGAGGCCGGAAGAAGGTTTATGGGTCGTCACAAAGCATTTCCGAAAGCATAATCACTTTATGTGTTCGGAGACTGAAAGACATTTGTTACATTCTCACAGAAAGATGTCGAGTTCATCTATTGATTTTTTTCAGTCAATGAAATCTGCGGGGATATCTGTTCGTGATAGTTACAAGCTGCTTTATAAAGAGGTTAGTTTTGTTCGTGTAAAATGCTTTTTATTTGCATACAATAATCGCACGGTATGTTCGTGTACAATGCTTGTTATTTATGTAAACTGATAGTTTACATGAGAAAAATTTATGTAAACTGATAGTTTACCTGAACATTTATGTAAACTACCACTTTACATAAACGTTCACGTAAACTGATAGTTTACATGAACATTTATGTAAAGTACCACTTTGTTGGAGTAGAATACATAAGCTATGCTTGTATTGTACAGTTTCCCAGTTTAATATATCGATTTGTGTTTCAGTCATATCTTGTTGTGCATTAATCGTCCATTTATATTATGTAAGTAGATGATGAGGTGTCTCGTGCGACACAGTAGATCTCATCATTGGTTGAAAGACATAATATATAAATGAGGTTCGTAACCGAGACAGCTTTGGACAAACTGTCGGTTTAGGTTATTATGTGATTCAGATAATTAGTTTGTCTAAACTAATTGAATCATATAGATATGCCCGGGGCATATTAAACTTGACTCTTAGGAATGATTTGTCTTGTACTGATTTAATAGACAAATCGATCCTTGTATTCTATCTCTAAATCCCTAGACTCGAGTGGGCATGAGGATTAGACATAGTGTACTTTGATCTGCCAATGGGTGAGGTCGAGTGTGGCCAATAGTCTCGGTGGGTTGGGTGCGCGTGTTTAGTTACTTGGTGTGTTGCTGCTTGTCGAAAGGAAACCATGTACCGGTGCGTCCGGGGTGATGGTGCTCCCGAGATGAACTCGAAATGTTTATTATACTAAACCCGGCCGGTGGACTTATGTCCGGTATAGTAAAAAGGTCGAGTGGTACTAGTCTCGGAATTAAAGAGGTTAATGAATTAATTTATCAGTAAATTAATGAATTAACGAGCACTATATCTTTGATGTGGGGAGATTATGAATATAATTTAATTAAGTTGTTCCGGAAGCAATTCTGGTGTAGGTTGGTAGTGTCATAATTAATCCGTTAGTGGTACGATTAATTATGTACTGGGTTGTTGACAAAGGTAGATTTAATTAATTTAGAAATTAATTAATCCTTGTGTCAGTTGGTTGTGAATCATCCCAGGAACTGGTTTGGGATAAGTGAATCCCTGTGTCAGTTGGGAGTGATTCATCCCAGGAACTGGATTGGGATAAGTGAATCCCTGTGACAGTTGGGAGTGTATCAGTCCAGGAACAGGATTGAAGGAAACAGAATCTGTATCAGTCCAGAAACAGGATTGAAGGAAAACAGAAACCCAGTAGGAAGACCAATCCTATTCCAACTTGGAGTCTCTCTTGTAACTCTATAAATAGACAAGGGATCAGTCATTCAAGATATACAATTACACAATTAATCCACAGGATTTCTAGAGAGAGAAAACGTTTCTCTCTCCAAGTCGAATTTTTAAGAAAGTGTGCGGCTGGTTTTTGGGTTTCTAGTGGCTGAAATTTTGGCCTTGGTCTATACCAGTTGCGCGTAGCTTTCTCTCTCTGCGTGCGGTGCGTTTATAGTACGTGCCAGGTGCTGCGGGGCTAGAGTTTTCTAGCAGGTGGATTGTGGTGAGTAGCTGTTTAATTGACTTCTAGTTCGTTGCCCACACAACGTGAAGTCATAGTCTTGAGGCATACAAGAGAATCACCAAGTGCACGCTTCAAAGGTACTTTTCTAAGATTCCGCTTTAATAGAAATTTTTGTTGCGTGGTAAATCGAGCAAGTGCAAACCCAGATCCTACCAAATCTTTCAACATAAACGTTCATGTAAATTGACCCTGAATTATGAGCATAGCAGAATATGATTAACCCCGAATTATGAGCATTCCAGACTTAAGAACACTACTGTACCACCAAATTAAGGGAGATTACATGAGAAAAAAACAGTTTAAACAAGCAATTCAGGACTTTATAAAGTCATCCACCAGTTTACATAAGCATAGCAGAAGATGATTAACCCCAAATTATGAGCATTCCAGACTTAAGAACACTACTGTACCACCAAATTTAGGGAGTTTACATGAGAAAAAAGCAGCTTAAACAAGCAATTCAGGACTTTATAAAGTCATCCACCAGTTTACATAAGCATAGCAGAAGATGATTAACCCCGAATTATGAGCATTCCAGACTTAAGAACACTACTGTACCACCAAATTAAGGGAGTTTACATGAGAAATCAGCAGCTTAAACAAGCAATTCAGGACTTTATAAAATCAACCACCAGTTTACATAAGCATAGCAGAAGATGATTAACCCCAAGTTTACATAAGCAACTACCAGTTTACATTAGCAACCACAGTTTTACCGAAACAGCCATCACTGAGTACTTTACACAATGAAACAGTAGTTTACATAAGCAACCACCAGTTTACATAAGCAACAGAAACAGTAGTTTACATAAGAACTTTATGCAAACAACCACCAGTTTACATAAGCAACCACCAGTTTACATAAACAGCCATCAATGAGTGGCAACAAACTTACTATCCAGAACTTGTTTGTCTGATTTATCGGACCCGACTTCCTTGCTTGGCCTCTTTACACCCTGAATATTTTCCGCCCTAGGCTCTGTGTTGCGTTTTTTACCCGGAAAAAAAAATCCATCCATTATCAAAAACATCGACTACCCCTAAACTGCAACTATAAACTGCAAGTATAAACATACCTTTCATCATTCTTTCAATTTTTTCGGCTTCTGCTTGGCTTGTAACTTGCTTAACCCTAACCATGATTTCTCTCTTTGATCGCTTTTTCTTTTTTTCCCACTCGAAATGAACGTCGAATCGCCTTCCGCTGGTGGATTCGTAGCGTTCAGGTTGCTGGTTTTCGCGAACGGTCGTGCTGTGAATGCTGCCTATTTTTTCGGAGCTCGTGGGTCGTGCGGAGAGTTTCAGGAGAGCTGCTGCTACTTCCAATGTAAAATAAATTCCCATCGGTTCAGTTTCCATAAGATTACAGCCTTTGTGTAAAGTCCGTACAGACGGGATTTCAAATTTGATTTTGCTTGGATTCGCGGGATTTGATTTGATGTAAACTCGGGGATACAGACTGCTAATTAGGGAAAGTTGAGGCGCGTCAATTGCACTATACTAAAGCCAAACGGGTTTTTTTTTTTTTTTTTTTTTTCCTAGGAGTAGTAACAGTGTTACTACTCCGTAATTTTGTGAGATTCTTTTATCTACATGAACTTCTGCAATTGTTAAATTTTCTATCTCGAACCAAAAAATTATACATTCTCTTTTGCATTTATAGAGTTTGGATAAGTGTTCATATAAAATTTATAAGACCATCTCTAATAGGAATTTAATGAGGTGGATAATGCCAGTTAGGTTCTCCACATCAAACCCCATTTGAACTCTTTCCTATTAGGGAGGATTTTTTTTTGGAAAGAGGTGGTATTCACTTGTAAACAATAACCCATGGCTGACAATGGTGTGAATTTTTAAAAAATGGATGGCTATTTTTAGACTAAACAAGGAAGATTCATTTTGTAATTTTATAAATTTCTTTAAAATTTTCCTTATTCTTTGTTACTAATGGATGAATTTGGCTACATGAACATGAACTTTCTAAGGAGGCACTACGTTCAAGTTATTAAAAAAGATTAAAGTTAAAACTCAAAAACTATTATTGATTGTGACCGGCCTTCTATTTATAATAGGGTGGCGAAATTACAAGCAACAAAAGCCAATCTTCTCTGCATAGAATTTGAATCTCAATAAAAATCTAAATTAAGAAGGATTTAATCTAATATAGTCTACTCTAGTATGAACATTAGCTTTGAAATATTCTTCTAACATTATTAGTGCGGAAAAAAAAGACTCTAAACTAATGGGGTTGTAGGATTTAAGTTCTCATTTGGGTCTAAGTTTATAACCCAATTAGTTATGCCTATACTTTGGACTTGTGAATCATAAATTAACCTACAAAAATCTTTATAAGTCCAAAAGACTCAAAACAATAATAATTAAAAAAAAGAGATAAGAAGGAGTTGGTCTTCCCCACTTAGGATCATGAGATCCTAAATTCAAGTTATGCGAGAGACACTTTGGAGCACGGAGACCCTTGAATTCGAGTCACATCGGGGGGTAGATCACACTGACATCGGGATCACTTAGGAGCATGACGGTTCTGAGTTGGAATTCACACTTGGGGTAACATATTACACCGACACCGAAATTACTTATGAGCACGAATTCCTGATTTTAAGTCATACCGGAAGCTAGATTACCTATATTAATAGACTTTAACCCTCTCTCTTTGTACCAAAAAAAAAAAGACATTGGCCCAACAAAAAATTTGATAAATTTTTTATTTTACTATAAGTTAGAAAAAATTATATATATATTTTTTGATTCACAAATTATTTATAATCTTGAATGTAATAAATAAAAAGATATGTATTAATAAAAAAATATGTAAAATTTGACTATTTCATAAAAAAAATTTTATTCAAACCAAACAAAATAAATATAATAAATTTGGTACAATCGTTAATAAATGACGGAGACATGTAAGCGACATTTTTGTCATTTTTATCCAATAATTTGGTTTATGGAGTAATTTTTATTTTTTGATTCACAAATTATATATAATCTTGAATGTAATAAATAAAAAGATATGTATTAATAAAAAATATGTAAAAATTTGACTATTTCATAAAAAAATATTCATTCAAACCAAACATAATAAATATAATAAATTTGGTACAATCGTTAATAAATGATGGAGACATGTAAGCGACATTTTTGTCATTTTTATCCAATAATTGTAATATGGAGTAATTTTTTTAAAAAAAAAAATATTGCCAACAAATTGCAATATAAATAGAATCCCTATTACTGGCGTGTTACCCAAACAGAATAATCATTCCGAACAGAGTGTTTTAGCCATGGAACTGAGTTCTGATTTCCTAAGCCTAAACGCTTCCATTATTCTTGGAGCGTTGACTTTCCTT
Source organism: Knoxia roxburghii (assembly GCA_030378225.1). Classification (NCBI taxonomy): domain Eukaryota; kingdom Viridiplantae; phylum Streptophyta; class Magnoliopsida; order Gentianales; family Rubiaceae; genus Knoxia; species Knoxia roxburghii. Next base: position 6,486,310 of record CM059423.1, read on the forward strand.
CTTGCTTTCTACTTTGTTTTCTTGAGATCTAAACCTTCTTCCGAGAAGAAGTCACCGCCGTTAGCCAGCGGTTCACTGCCGATCCTCGGCCACGTTCACCTCTTGGGAGGTCCACAGCCACCGCATGTAACCTTGGGAAAATTGGCCGACAAACACGGTCCAATTTTCACCATTAAACTCGGGATGTTCCGAGCTATCATCCTGAGCAAATGGGATTTGGCCAAGGAGTGTTTCACCACCCACGACTTGCTCCTGCTGTCCCGGCCGGAGTCTCTGGTTGCCGATCTCATGAGCTACGACTTCGCCATGTTCGGTTTCTCCCCCTACGGCCCTTACTGGCGGGAGATTCGCAAGCTGATCTCCATCGAACTGCTCTCCACGCGCCGCCTTGAGCTACTCAAGACCGCCCGAGTTTCCGAAGTTGAGATGTCCTCGAAAGAGCTCTACACCTTCAGCAGCAGCAATAAAGCTGCCGCTCTTGACATCAAGGAGTGGTTCGGGAACCTGACGTTAAACATCGTCCTCCGAATGATTGTCGGGAAACGGTTCTTTGGCGGCGCTGTGGATCGTGACTCCAACGAGGGGCAAGAAGCAAGCAGGGTTCAGAGGGTAATGAGAGAATTCTTTCATTTTGTGGGGCTTTTTCTGCCGGCGGACTCTTTTCCGATCCTAAAACATATCGATTTCGGAGGTTACCAGAAGAAAATGAAGGCGATCAGCGCCGAAATGGACAAGCTGGTTGGGGAATGGTTGAAGGAACACCGTCAAAACAGAAAATCCAGCAAGGTATCTGCTGACCATGACTTCATTGACGTGATGATCTCCATGTTGGAAGAAGCTCAGATCGATGCAGAATATGATCCAGATACCATAATCAAATCCACCTGCATAGTAAGAACATTTTCCTTATTCCAAAAATCTCTCTCTCATTTTAAAATTTATTAGTATTCATGTTCTATAAAAATAGTTTTGTATATGTTTTATTGTTTTAGTTTAATAAATATATTTATCATTTTAAATAATTAAAAATTTACTGCGAAAGTACTTTTTATCATTTGTAAACACAAACCAGGGAAGACTTTTGGGCACTTACATTTTTTTTTTTTTTTTTTTGCCCCTTGAGTTTAATCAATCTAAATCAATGATATCATGACTAAAGCTCTTGTAAATTAATGTTCATAGTTTGGTTATTTTGCACAAAAGAAAACTTTTGACACAAATTTTAAAAAGTTTAACATTTTATTTGTATTATTTATGATTCCAAGTCAACTCTCTGATAAAACCAGTAAACTTGCTCTCGGTTCACTCCCAATTTGAAAACATTGACCAATTAATTTCTATCTATAGGACTATTCGATAGTTGAAATTTGAGGCATTTAGTGTGACCACATTATTTTATGACTTTCCTCAACAGGGACCTGTTAACATTTAATGTGATGAATTTTCCACGGACAGCCTATTTTTAAGTTTCTTTCGTGCAACTCAAGTACAAAAGTCACACAAGTAGAGAAGCACACAAAACTAAAAGAAAAAAATTGATAGTAATTTTAATGTATGCGTGATCTAAGTTTTTTTTTTTAAAGAAATAGATACTCATATTTATTATAAATTTTTAATTTAACCAATAAAAGTATTATTGTTAGAGGAAATAATTATTATGTAAGAACCTTTTAATTTCAAATTAAGAACAATCTTTATACTTTTAACTCTTAAATATTGTTGGATTTGATGACGTAATTAACTTGATCTAATGGTGACAGAATTTGATAGCCGGTGCTAGTGACACAACATCGGTGACTCTTACATGGGCTCTAGCTCGTGTGATGAATAATCCTCAAATCTTGAAAAAGGTCAAAGAAGAACTTGATCTTCATGTTGGGAAGGACCGACGAGTAACCGATGCAGATATTCCCAAATTAGTTTACCTTCAAGCCATTGTTAAAGAGACTTTACGGCTCTACCCAGCTGGACCAATAGGGGGGCCAAGGAAACTGGCGGAAGACGCCAACATCGGTGGCTACCATATCCCCAAAGGAACAAGAGTAATCGTTAACATGTGGAAATTGCATCGAGATCCAAACGTTTGGACTGATGAACCAACGGAATTTAAGCCGGAGAGGTTCCTCACAACTCACAAGGATTTTGACGTGAAGGGTCATAATTTTGAGTTGATCCCATTCAGTGCTGGTAGAAGAAACTGCCCTGGAATGTATTTTGCTTTGCAGATGCTGCATCTTATCCTTGGAAATCTGTTCCATGCTTTCGACTTGGAAATCCCAGGCGGTGGCAAAATTGATTTGAAAGAAAGTGCTGGCCTCACAAACCACCTTGTTGGGCCACTGGAACTGGTTGTCACTCCCCGCCTCTCAGCCAATCTTTATTAGTATCAATAGTCCTATTGTCGGAACAAAAAAAAAAAAAAAATAAATAAATAAATAAAAGAAATAGATGGTATGAATTTCTTATAATTGGTGTTGTATAATCAGATAAATATCAAATTTATCAAGAATGGATTGATAATCCTGTCGTGTAATAGTAAATGGTTTTACTTATTTTGTTAGAAATGAGACAATTCAAGAGGAATGAATAATTGAAAATAATTACTAGTTACCGCCCCAGCAACTGAGACGGTAACCTTGGAATTTTATTAATATAACCTTATAATAATATATTAATATAATAAAAATAATAAATTTAAAAATATTAATTTTTTATTAACCCACCCTCTCCCCGTTACCCCCCTTTCCCCCTGGCAACGCCTCACTCACCGCGCCTCTCCCGCCTTCCCCTAAATCGCCCCGGCAACACCTCTCTCGAAAACCCTAATGATTTCACCCCCCGGCAACGCCTCACTCGAAACCCTCCACCGCGCCCCTCCCGCCTTCCCCCAAATCGCCCCGGCGACCCCTCCCTCGAAAACCCTAACGATTCCATCCCCCGGCGACGCCTCACTCGAAACCCTCCACCGCGCCCCTCCCGCCTTCCCCCAAATCGCCCCGACGACCCCTCCCTCGAAAACCCTAACGGTGGCCGGAATTCCTTCATTGCGGAACAGATTATACTAGACATCAGATCAACAGACTATAGATATCAGATCAAGAATATAAAAGAAATCATACAACAGAATAAAAACACTTAACAAGGGAGATCAGATCAGGATTATATAGACATCAGATCAGAAAATACTAGACATCAGATCAAGAGACTATAGATATCAGATCAAGAATATAAAAGAAATCATTCAGCAGAACTTAAACATACTAAAAAAGGGAGATCAGATCATGATTATATAGACATCAGATTAGAGAATACTTGACATTAGATCAACAGACTATAGATATCAGATCAATATTATAAAAGAAATCATACAGTAGAACTTAAACATACTTAAAAAGGGAGATCAGATCATGGTTATATAGACGTGGTGCTAGTTGTTTTTGACGTGGTACTAGTGTTCTGAGACGTGGTGAGCTGTCTTTGTGAAAAAATAGCTTAAATTCACATGCATGGATGTAGACGTTTTTGAACGTGGTGCTAGTTGTTTTTGACGTGGTGCTAGTTGTTTTTGACATGGTGGGCTGTCTTTGGAAAAAAAAAATAGCTTAAAAAGGGAGATTTATAACATAGAAAAAGATTTATATGTTTTTGAATGATTCTTGATCTGATTTATAACATAGAAAAAGATTTATATGTTTTTGAATGATTCTTGATCTGATTTATAACATAGAAAAAGATTTATATGTTTTTGAATGATTCTTGATCTGATATAAATCTTTTTCCCAAAGACAGCCCACCACGTCTCAGAACACTAGCACCACGTCAAAAACAACTAGCACCACGTTCAAAAACGTCTACATCCATGCATGTGAATTTAAGCTATTTTTTCACAAAGACAGCCCACCACGTCTCAGAACACTAGTACCACGTAAAAAACAACTAGCACCACGTCTATATAATCATGATCTGATCTCCCTTTTTAAGTATGTTTAAGTTCTACTGTATGATTTCTTTTATAATCTTGATCTGATATCTATAGTCTGTTGATCTGATGTCAAGTATTCTCTGATCTGATGTCTACATAATCATGATCTGATCTCCCTTTTTAAGTATGTTTAAGTTCTGCTGAATGATTTCTTTTATATTCTTGATCTGATATCTACAGTCTATTGATCTGATGTCAAGTATTCTCTGATCTGATGTCTATATAATCCTAATCTGATCTCCCTTGTTAAGTGTTTTTATTCTGTTGTATGATTTCTTTTATATTATTGATCTGATATCTACAGTCTGTTGATCTGATGTCTAGTATTATCTGATCTGATGTCTAGTATAGTCTGTTCCGCAGTGAAGGAATTCCGGCCACCGTTAGGGTTTTCGAGGGAGGGGTCACCGGGGCGATTTGGGGGAAGGCGGAAGGGGCGCGGTGGAGGGTTTCGAGTGAGGCGTCGCCGGGGGGTGGAATCGTTAGGGTTTTCGAGGGAGGGGTCGCTGGGGCGATTTGGGGGAAGGCGGGAGGGGTGCGGTGGAGGGTTTCGAGTGAAGCGTCGCCGGGGGGTGGAATCGTTAGGGTTTTCGAGGGAGGTGTTGCCAGGGCGATTTGGGGGAAGGCGGGAGAGGCGCGGTGAGTGAGGCGTTGCCGGGGGGAAAGGGGGGTGACGGGGAGAGGGTGGGTTAATAAAAAATTAATATTTTTAAATTTATTATTTTTATTATATTAATATATTATTATAAGGTTATATTAATAAAATTCTAAGGTTACCGCCCCAGTTGCTGGGGCGGTAACTAGTAACCCCCATAATTGAATTATGAAAATATTTACTTTCCTTTCACAAACTTAATAGTCAATATTAATCCTCTTTTCAAAATTCACTTATATGATACAATACGCAAATGCATGACTAGTTAGGTGTTTAACAAATGGTTTTTTTTTTTTTTTTTTTCAAAATTAGTTATATGTCTTCTAAATATTTTATAAAGTCACCATACTTTTAAAACTTTTTCCATGATCATTAACTTGTATAAAAATGTACCAAAATATTATTCGTTAAACATGTTGAGAGACATATTTTGAAGGTTAAAATTGTTCAATTAGTCCTATGAATTGAATGGTTTACCTACTTCAACCTCCTAACAATGACTGTGACTGCCAACTCTGTTAACAAACATGTCCCTAAGTGGCGAAAAGTGATCTAAACAGTTGATGTTACCAATTCTATTAAATGAAAAAATGAATTTAATCCCGTGGGTATTTTGGTTGGTCAACTTACCAATACAATTTCTATGATTTGGTCCAATTACTGAGTAGGATGCCTTTAAAATTTCATTCTAGTTGTGTTCTAGTTCTCCTGAATTTTCTTTTAAATCATCCACGGCACAACTTTTCAGAGGAAAAAGGAACTATTAAGAATCCTTTTGTTCTACAGCTTGATTGTCTAATGGGCATCAAATCTGAACTTTATATGTTAGCTGTTTTGGAGCTAGCTAAATTATAGATTTAGTCATGCTGATCTTACCTTTCATAATCTAGTTGTGAAAATGTTAATCTGGAATTGGTTTTCAAGACAAAGATTTATATCATGTCTTGAAAGTATACTAAGCATGAAACATTGATTCCTCGAAATGACTTGCTGCTGAGTTTCTGATTTGGGAAAAATCTGAAATTTCAGAATTTAGTGTCGGAATTTGGAGCTTCATAATCTCTCTCATCTTGAATCTAAATTGCACAAGTTTAGTCTTGTTCTAAATCTCTCCTTACGAGGATTACACAAAATTGTACCAATCCCCATTTGGGCTTGTAAACTTCCAGAAACTTGCTTTAAAATAGAGCTGAAGTGTTTTTTCTTCTGCAGAAAATCTGAAGTGATTGCCTTACTTCAGAAATTCACATCTCTTTCATCCGTTATCCAATTTAGGCAAAATTTAACTCGATTTAAACCTCTTTCATTAAGATTTATTTATAAATTTTTTAAAACCAAGTTTGGCTTCCTAGATCTTCGGAAAAACGGCAGAGGTCAGAGCTGCACTCTGCAGCAGTTTTCAAAAAGCAACAGCTGCCTTAGAAACCCTGACAATTCATTTCTTGTTCCTACTATGTTCGAAGCATGATTGCTAGTCACTCTGTCCTATTGAATTGTTTTATGGGAGAAATCTAGTTTCCAAACTTCTCTTTCTATTGAAAAATGCCACAGTTCTTTGGAGAAGTTTCTCCCTCGTCTTTTGGCTTATTTCACTACTTGTTTTTCCTAAATTCTGGAATGATGATTCGGTTATATGCATAGTATGTACCCTTTCTTTAGAATCCCTTGTTTAGGGTGGTTCTCTTTGGTCAAGAAATGAAAAAGGTTGACGACTCTCTTTCTAAAAATCTTTGCTCCTGTCTCCTGATGCTTTCTTTCTGTAAATATTTGGTTCTTTTTTATCCCCTAGCTTACTTGACCACAGAGTCTAAGCCAGTCTCCAGTGATAGTTCTTGTATTCTTAGATCAAACGAAGGAAGTTGTCTCCATTTAGCTAGTTAATCATTAGTGATGTTTCTTATTACTATACAGGAAATTCCTTGCTTTTTTGAAGTCCATAAAATGGAAGAACTTGAAACCTGCACCTTACTTATAACCAGAAAATAGATTGTCTAAACTAGTTAAAGACACATATATAAGGAAGAAAAGAAACCTAAGTTTTAAAGCTATTAGCCATGACTTTCTTTGTTTTAGGAATCCAGCTGGAAAAGTGATCACCCAAAGCCTTGCGGATCGGTGAGTGTTCTCGCTATTTTTTTTTTTTATGCAATTCTTGTTTTATGACTTATACTTATAGTGGCTTTTTATTTTTCGCCCCCAGTTCCCCCCCCCCCCCCCAACACACCATATAAAATACCATAATTACATAAATTACCCAATTATCGTTATATTATCTACCCAAAATATCTAGAAAAAAGAATGGATGAATTATATTTTATCCCATAAACTTTAGTCAAAATACGAAAACCCTCTAAAATTTTAAAAATTACAAAATACAATTATGGTCCAACAAATTTGGCAAATTTACTCTTTTGGTCTAACATGTTTAGACCCTTCCAAAAATACCCATTACGTTTTAAATTTTAAGCAATTTTTTATAAATTATAAAATAGACCCACAATTACTTTATTTTTTAAAAAATGACCCAAAATTACCATTTATACGTATTCTAGGTTGATGGACAAAAATCGTTTAAAAATTAAAATGTAATGGATATTTTTGGGATGGCCTAAACATGTTGGATCAAAAGATAAATTTACCAATCGTGTTGGACCTCCCTTATTTTTTTTGTTTCAGTGGTGTAAAAAGGTTTTTGTAATTTTTAAAATTTTAGGGAGACTTTTGTATTTAGACTAAAGTTTAGAGAATAAAATATTATAAAGTTATATTGGTAATTAAAGGAGGCGGTATATAAGATTTTAGGTGGCGATAGTTAAAAAAAAAGGGTTCTATTGTAATAATAGGAGGGACGGAAGATAGGCATTAAGGGGACGAAAAATAAAAATTAGGGAGACGATACTTAAAAAAATAAGGATTTTTTTGAAAGAAGGGAGCGATGAATAAAAAAAGAGGGGCGACATATAATACACCCGATACTTATACTGATATATATATATATACAACTATATATATATATATATATATATAGAGAGAGAGAGAGAGAGAGAGATATGCATCCATATTGAGCAGTCCTTCCATAAATAGTCAACTTCATTCTAGTAGCTTTACTTGGGTTAATTGTTGTAGGGTTTGTGTGCAGATGAATGCGTGTTGTATGTTGATTGTGGTAGTGTATATGGATACTTAGGTACCCTTTTTCATTTATTTTTGCACTGTTGAGCTAAAGGACCCCAAACTCGCTGTGGACAAATTAAGTTCTCCGAGCTGGTAACGGGCTTTGCTGGAATAGCAAGGCCGCTGGGATGAAGGCACTGTTACTGTTCTACTCTTAAAGGGCGAGGTTTGAAAGATTTTGGTAGGATCTAGGTTTGCACTTGCTCGATTTACCACGCAACAAAAATTTCTATTAAAGCGGAATCTTAGAAAAATACCTTTGAAGCGTGCACCTGGTGAATCTCTTGTATGCCTAAAGACTATAACTTCACGTTGTGTGGGCAACGAACTAGAAGTTAATTGATTAGCTATCACCACAACTCCACCTGTCAGAAAAATCCAGCACCTCCGCACCTAGCACGTACTGCAAACGCACTGCCCGAGAGAGAGAAAGTTGCTTGCAGCTGGTATACACCAAGGGCTTAAAAATTCAGCCACTAGGAAAAAAAACCAGCCGCCAAAACTTCTTGAAAATTCGACCTGGAGAGAGAAACGTTTTCTCTCTCTAGAAATCCTGTGGATTAATTGTTGAATTGTGTTTTCTGAATGACTGATCCCTTGTCTATTTATAGAGTTACAAGAGAGACTCCAAGTTGGTTTAGGATTGGTCTTCCTACTGGGTTTCTGTTTTCCTTCAATCCTGTTTCTGGACTGATACAGATTCTATTTCCTTCAATCATGTTCCTGGACTGATACACTCCCAACTGTCACAGGGATTCACTTATTCCAATCCAGTTCCTGAGATGAATCACTCCCAACTGACACAAGGATTCACTTATCCCAAACCAGTTCCTGGGATGATTCACAACCAACTGACACAAGGATTAATTAATTTCTAAATTAATTAAATCTACCTTTGTCAACAACCCAGTACATAATTAATCGTACCACTAACGGATTAATTATGGCACTACCAACCTACACCAGAATTGCTTTCGGAACAACTTAATTAAATTATATTCATAATCTCCCCACATCAAAGATATAGTGCTCGTTAATTCATTAATTTACTGATAAATTAATTCATCAACTTCTTTAATTCCGAGACTAGTACCACTCGACCTTTTTACTATACCGGACATAAGTTCACCGGCCGGGCTTAGTATAATAAACATTTCGAGCTCATCTCGGGAGCACCATCACCCCGGATGCACCGGTATATGGTTTCCTTTCGACAAGCAGCATCACACCAAGTAACTAAACACGCGCACCCAACCTACCGAGACTATTGGCCACATTTGACCTCACCCATTGGCAGATCAAAGTACACTATGTCTAATCCTCATGCCCACTCGAGTCTAGGGATTTAGAGATAGAATACAATGATCGATTTGTCTATTAAATCAGTACAAGACAAATCATTCCTAAGAGTCATGTTCAATATGCCCCGGGCATATCTATATGATTCAATTAGTTTAGACAAACTAATTATCTGAATCACATAATAACCTAGACTGACAGTTTGTCCAAAGCTGTCTCGGTTACGAACCTCATTTATATATTATGTCTTTCAACCAATGATAAGATCTACTGTGTCACACCAGACACCTCATCATCTACTTAAATAATATAAATGGATGATTAATGCACAACAAGATATGACTAAAACACAAATCGATATATTAAATTGGAAAAATGTACAACACAAGCATAGCTTATGTATTCAAATCCAACAAGGTTGACGAGCATGTAGGATACCACATGGATTGGTATAGTAAGTGGTGAATGCTTACTTTTTGGGGACAGGTAGATCTCCCATGCTAATTAAATTACCTACTGATCGTTGAACATCTTACTATAAATTTCAAAGGTGAAGGTTTCCCCTTTTGTTATGGATTTATTGTTGAGTTTTCTTGGTTCTATGGCTGCTCCTAATATATTTGCATGCTGTAATGATTGTCTTTGCAATAGTTCATATGACTGCTAGTTTTGACTGTGTATTATTTTTTAAAAACCAACTAAAAACCTTACAGACAATACCTCACTATTTTGTTGAAACTATACTTTTCCAACTGAGAACCTACACAACTACCTGTGCAGCGGGAAATTTTAGAGTATGTATAATATACAGGAGTTCCTAAAACACTAAGCTAAAAAAGTGTAAACACTTGAAACCTTTGTAAATACTTTGTACTCGTATAAAGTTCTTCTGGATTGTAGTATGTAACCTAAAAGCGTGTGGTATATGTGGCTATTGTGATAATATTCCTATGTTTCAGTTAAACTTTGGGCATGGTTATAATTGAATTGACCTTGTCATAGTGAGTCCTGACGTGAGTCAGGCCCACGTCCAACTAGACACCCATATTGGGGCGTTACAATATACTTGTGTTTTAATATATATTATATATAACCTAACTCCATACTTTTCACCATATATGTTCATGTTAGAAAGTATTGGGATATTCAATAAAGTTTTAATCACACCAGATTAGATCACACTAAAAAGTACGTTTTCTAACAAACAAAATGTGATGTTATGTTATCTATTATAACATTTAACCCCCCCCCCCCCTTTTTTTTTTTTTTTTTTTTTCTAGTAGCGATAATAGTTTAAATTGTCCAAAACTCTCTACTACATAACTTTTCTAATTGAGTAAAGTTCAATTTTAGTCCATTACATATAGGCAAAATATTTTTTTGGTCCATGAAAAAAAAAGTTTATTTTAGTCCATTACATTATATATTTACACAATTTTGGTCCAAACCCTCTTATCCATCAATTTTGTCAGGGTAATTTTGTCAAAACATTATATATTATATTTTAAAATCTCAAAATAATAAAATAATAACAAAAATATTTGTTTAGTCCATTACATTATAAGTACTAACTTTTTTAGTCCATTACATTATAATGACTAACATTTTTAGTCTATTATATTTTGATGCAAAGAATTTTTCAGTCCATGTAATGGAGCATAGGTCCCTACTCTAAACTATGTAGTTGAATGGAAATGCGCTACTGTTAGTTTTGAATACAGAAAAGCTATGGCTTGTATCAAAAACTAATATCCACAGATGACATATTATTTTGTTTCAGTATAAATTTGTTCCTTTATATCATAGAACTAGATAACGGGGTGTGGACAGACACAGTAGATACCGTTATTGGTTAAAGTATTGATATATAAAAAGTATGCTCGTAACCGAGATAGTCTGAACATACTATCGGTATAGGTTATTGTGTGGTTTGGAAATTGGTTTATCTAAACTAGTTTAAATCACACAGATATGCCTGGGGTATATTGAGCACGACCAGTTTGGATAGAATTGACTTATACTGGTCGGCGTAGTCAATTCGGTCCTAGTATTCCGTCTCTCAATCCCGAGATTGGGACGGGCGTGAGGGTTGGATATCGTGTGCTTTGATTTGCCAAAGAGTGAGGTCAATTGAGGCCAATACCTCGGTAAGTTGGGTATGCAGTGTTTAGCTTTTTACGTGCCGTTGCTAGTCGGAGGAATTCACGTACCGGTTCGCCGGGTTGATGGTGCTTCCGAGATGAGCTCGTAAGGTTATTATACTAAACCCGGCCGGTGAACTTTATGTTCGGTATAATAAAAGGACGAGTGGTACTAATCTCGGAAACCAAGAAGTCGGTGAATTAATTTGTCAGTAAATTGATAAATCAAAGAGCACTAGATCTTTAATGTGGGGAGATAGAATAAAAATATAATGGCGCGATGTACAGTCGTTTTGGAGCGGTAGTTCCATAATTGGTCCGTTAGTGGTACGACCGATTATGCATTTGACTAATCGACAAGGTAAATTAATTAATCCGAAAGGTTTAATTAATATTTAATCGACAAAGTAAATTTAGAAATTAATTCAATTTTGAATTAATTAATTCTAAGGGTTCGATTAAATTAAATTAACAAAGTGGATTAAAATAAATTAATTTAAATGGGTCGATTGGAGTTGATTAGTCGGGAAGACTTAGCGGTCAACGAAAGTCAAATTAAAAGGCCTAACTCGAGAGCCCATTAGGTCTCCTTAGAAGCTCCTTATAAATACAACTTATTGGGCAAGAAATCGATTAAGAAACTTGGCAGCCAAGAAAAGGCTAGAGAGAGAAAGTTTAGCTTAGAGTGAGAACTTCGTCTTCCTCATCGAAGCTTCTTCTCGAAGTCAGCTAAGATGTCTTTCTCCTTTGGAAGATTAAACTTTTATTTTGCCCAGATTAAATCTTGAATCAGCAACTGGAAAAAATCTTCATTTCGCAGCACAGCTGCTGTCCGTTTTTCGTGACTTCAAAACCCGGCAGTAGAACAGACCGGTGCCCTGAGCCGGCCAGTCTGCTCGTCGATCTTCAAGCTTGAGTGATCCGAGCAGATTGGCTGTACAGATCGGGACTGGGCTGGTCTTCTCCGGTGGTCGGTTTTTCCACAAACTCCAGCGGGTTTTGGGCAGCAGTCCGGCGGGTTTATGCTACAGCAAATACTTGCGCAGCAAGTTTTTTTTTGAAAAATTCTGGGCAGGTTTTATTTTTCAGATTTTGGGTTTTCTTCCAAAGCAAGTTTCTTGGCTTTCGATTAATTCGCCGTGGGTAACTCCGTAGAAAATAGCCCACACTATTTCGGAGTTCGTATTGGAGATATTCTTCGGATTTCTTGTGGAAGTTGCGCTAAAGATTGGATTTTTCTTTTAGGCAAGGGACTTCGTTACAAAAGGTATAATCTTTAAATTTCGCTTTTATTAAAGATCGAATCTTTTGTGTCCCGATTAATAAATTAAATAAGTATAAGCCTAGATCCATTCATGGGTAAACTAATTTGAGCCTGAGCTTGGTCGAAAGCTTCCGATTCTGGAATGCATTGCACGAAAGTGAGGTTTTCGATTTAGCCCGGGCTTGTTCAGTTTTCCTTCAGCTACGACCTACGCATCACGTTCTTTATCATCTTCATCAATAACATCACCGTCTTCACCATAGCCATCAACAACTTTTGCATCATTGTGAATGTCATTGGATGATGAAAGAAACGTAAAAATATTAAATGGAATGGACTGAAATAGTTTTTCACTGAAAAAGTCTTCCTTTACAACCACGTGGATATGCAAACACCAACAATGGAACATAGATCGAAATTCAACAACAAACAAATCAAACAGATAGCAACATCCACTATCTACTCAATCCAACTATCCCCTAACAACTAATATGAGCAGAACCAGGAGATTGATAATCAATGATACTTTTACAAGAAAAGCATCGTTGTTTTCCCCACACTTACGTTTGCAATTGCATCCACGACTTCGTATCCCGTCTGATGATCCATCATTCATCACAGAATCGTCGATTGCCTCCAGTCGCCCAAGAAAAAGTCTTCTCCTTACCTCACTTGACCCACTCTCAGCTTCCAATCTTAATTTCACAACCCATTCAACAAACCCATGGTAAGGACAATCGTGATAAATTCGACCTGGATTTGTTATTATAGTGGATAGTACAAAATCTGATACTGCCCCACACCTCCTACAATTAACCCATTCGGGCCAAAGATTAATCACGAGTTTTCCAGTTGGCCTACTGTTTGTACTCCCGGTAGACATTTATTACTCTGGTTTACAAAACTTTTGATCGATATAATGTAGGTGAACGATGAAGTAAGAAGCTGCGGCACTAGCAGGGCAGCGAAACACGACAAATCCCACAATTACACTTAATTCCAAAAGCACCACCAAGAACAAGAAACCAACTTAACAATGTCTACAAATCCAGAAGCCATTCAACTGAAACACTCAAAATTTGAAGAAGCCCACCAAAACGAACGGCGGACAAGACTAGTATTTATACACACAGGTAGAACAAAGTAAGAAGATGAAAAATAGCATATAATACTCCATTCACCATTCTTTACGATTTCAGATAACTCTACAAAAGAAAAAAAAAAATGGATTGAAGAACTAACCTTTGCTCTTTTGTGGTTTTATGCTTGCGTTATTCTTCTTCGTAAGTAACATTATGCAGATGCTTTATCCTCGTCTTACATTTGCAGGTTTTCGGTAGATTGAAAGTCTGGGCAACGACCGGGTTGGAGTTTCGATGTAAGTGAACGATGAAGTAAGCAGCGGCAGCACGGCGGAGCAGTAAAATGACTCGACGACAATGAGTTTTTAGAAAGAGTAAATTGTTTGGGTTAACTTTTGTAGGAGGGAGTATTAAAAATAGTGGGCCGGATGGTAAAAGTATTATTATTATTATTTTATTATTTTGAGATTTTAAAATAAAATTTATAATGTCTTGGCAAAATTACCCTTGACGGAATTAATGGATAATGGGATTTGGATTAAAATTGTGTAAATATATAATGTAATGGATCAAAATAATGGTTTTTTTAATAGATCAAAAATATATTTTACCTATGGACAAAATTGAACTTTACTCTTTCTAATTTTAGGATTTCTCTAATCCCAACAAACAATGATTTCCTTAAGCTCTGGCCGAAACCCATGGGATTGGGGGATCTAATTCTATTTCAATTATTTTGATGGGCAAAATTTCAAAATATTATAACTAATTCTTCCAAGGATTAATTTTTTTTTGGGGGGGTGGGTGGGGTGTGGGGGTGTTGTGGCGCGACTTTGACGCTTTCCGTTAACCTCACATCAAATTCGTTACAATTCTTTGAAAAAGTATCAAATGTCCTTGTAACGTCTTTTGACATCCAACTAATTAATGAGTCCCCCCTCACGACGCCGCAGCCTCCTAAACATTAGTCAATAGAGTTATTTGACCATTTTCAATTTAATTTTCTTAAAATACCATAAAATAAATCTTTATGATAAAAATAACGAAAAAATCAATCTTTGTTCTTAACGCCAATTTTGTTTCATCCCTCCAAATTATGTAAAAAAATACTAGTAAAATAAAAAATGTGTTATTAGTTACCACTCAATTTTGATAAAATTATCATTTTGTTTCAAAGTGAAAAAAAAAAGATGTAAAGAAGGAGGGATTAATTCAAATTGAAACACTGGAGAATAAAAATTGGAACCATAATTAGTAAAATTTAAACAAAAATCACCCAACACATCATAGAATTTCAAGTCCAACTCCACTGTCATTCACTCTCCTTGTAAGCCTGAAATTATTGATTCCCATTGTTTGTAGATATCTACCACTCAAAAAACTTGCAAGGATGTTCCCTCTTAAAAACATCTTCTTTTTTTTAAATAAAAGATATATATTAATTTAATAGAAAACGTCCAGCAACAATTAACAAACGGAAAATACAGTTAAAGAAACACAACTTATAAGTATGAATATCATTGTTATTGTTGTGTTTACTACGGATAAACCTATAAAAATTTACTCTATCAAGCGTTGGATATATCGCATACTGAAATTTTAATACGAATAAGGATACATCACTAATTTTCTGATGAAAATATAAAATCATAAATCTAATAATTAGATTTATGATGACTGAATTTTCTTGGACCAAACCAACGAACATCATCAATGACACTGCTACCATGCCAACGAACTTCACAAACGAAACTGTCGTCATAACAATGAACATCATCAACGAAACTCTACCAGTAGATCTGAATCTACTGAAGGAACAATAAAATAAAGATTGTGGTTAATTTCCTTTATTGGATGACAAAATTGAAAACAGAAAAATAAATGTTTGCAACAAATTTATTTCTTTCATCCTCCCATGATAGAAAGATGGGAGAAGAATTATTTTTTTGATGGTGGAGTTTGGGAGAGAAGAGACGACGGCTAAGACAGAGAACAAAAACTACTCGTAGTTCCTCTTAAAAACATCTTAGTTTAGTGAAATAGATATTTGTTAATATTTGGGAAAAAAAAAAAAAAAAAAGAGAGTAAATTTATTGAATTTTGAAGAACACATACCAACTACGTTAGTTATCATCAGGGCTGTCAACCCATGTTAATTTCGTTTTCTCAAACGTATTATTCTCTCATTTTTAATTGGGAGGGAAAAAATTTCTTTGAAAATTAAGAGTAACTTTTTGAAGATAGTTATATTTTAATATTGACAACGGTCAAATAATGTTGGCGGAGAACCCTTGAATGGGTTTGCTTAAATTCAGATTACCGAAATGACAAATTGTATGAACATTTGCTAGTTCATAAAGTAAAAAATGCAAATTTAGTTTATATAGTGTGGTTCAGTGACAAATTTAGTGTTAAAATAGTTAGCAAATTTAGTTATAAAGTTTTTAATAACAGTAAATTTAGTTTTATAATATTTTTTTACAGATTTAACAGATATTTTTTAATTTTCCCAGTCCATTGTCACGAGGTGTACATGTGGACGCCATATAAACTAATATAATTCACTGGGATGACATGTGAAAGACTCATGATTAAAGCTGCACATGAATATAATTCATTGGGATGAATATTTTTTAACTATTTAACTTGGTAAAATTCATGTGCAGCCTTGATGATGTGTTATCCACATGTCATCCCAGTGGGTTATATTACGTCACGTGACAATGGACATACATAATTAAAAAATAATTATTAAATATGTAAAAACAGATTGTTATGAGAATCAATATGTTGTTATTAGAAAACTTTGGGATTAAATTTGTTGATTACTAAACGTTCAAGACTAAATTTACCACTGAACCATACTATAAGGACTAAATTTGTATTTTTTTCATTTATTAAATATGAAGATCAAATTTACCACTGAGTCAAAGATTGGGACTAAAAATATAATTTTCTTAATCTTTCCATTATGACATGGAATTGTCCAAAGGGTTACTCGTTACCGTCTCAATTTTTGGAATGGTAGTTTATAGGTTTTGACAAAATTGCTCTTTTACTTATAATGGGAGAAGAGAGAGGGTATTATAGGGAGATATTTTAGTCAAAATTGGAGCAATAAAAGGCAAGAAGTGGTGTGAGAACTAAACACTATAATTATTATTATTGGATAAAACTATATTTTCGGGTTATAATTTTGGGATTTAGGAGTTACACGAATTATTATATTTTTGGGTTAAATCATCTAGCTCATGCATATGAACAATTTTTTTTGGAATTTGTTTTATATTTTTCAGATTTTTGGGAAAATAAGAAAATAGTGACGATATTATGAGACACTGGAACTAAATTTTTATGGTTGGAACATTTTTTTATTTTAATTTCAAGAAGAAATTGTTATTTTTGGTAAACAGATGTCCAGTGATTTTCGCCTCTCTCTCCCAAAAAAAAAAAAAAAACAAAAACAAAAACAAAAATCAATGGGCTGCAAAGAAAGTCATCATTGGGGAGATGGAACAAGCTTAGAAGTTAGAATTTTGGGTTACTATTTATCGCCTCAATTTTTAGGGTGGTAGTTCATAAATTTTAATAAAATTATCTTTTTATTTAAAGGGGGAAGATAAAGGATATTGCAGGGTGTATTTTGATCCAAATTTGGGTGATAACTAATAAAACTTTTAAAATTTTGATGAAATTTTGATAAATATTAGTGGATTATTATTTACCACCGTATTTTCTTATTCATGGCCCATTCTTTTACAAATTATTCTAACTTCTACCTAAAATCCTTTGTTTTCCCAATTTTTTAAAAGAAATTTGAGCGCAAGTTAGGGATTATTTAGGAGAAAATAATCGGTAAATGATAGTTTAAGGACTACATTGCAAGATAGTCAATTGACAAATGACAAAATTATATTGATTATAGCGAAAAATAATAAACATATCGGGAGGCCCATAATACTAAAATGATTATAAAATAAACTATCTTGTATGATAGTCTATAAATTATGATATAAAATGCTTGGAGGAAGGGGCGATAATAAGAAAAGGGGGGTAAATGATAATTCTATATTAGTGTTTATTGAGAAAAAAGAGTTGATTAAACATAAATTTAAGGAAAAAAAAAAAAGGTTTCACTTAAAAAAAATTTTACCTTTCATTAGTATAATATATTAAATTTTCTCCTCGATTACGGTGTTAAAAGGTACAGTAATAGTTTTTAGGTGGTAATTTTTAGTTTTAAGTGTAATAATCAGCCTATAAAATTTTTATATAATTTTATTTTGTGTAAATTATAACTCATAAAAATTTGATAAATTTTTTATTTAAATTATAAATTATAAAAAAATTATGTATAATCATATTAATTTCGATATGACATATAAAAAATATAAAAATTAGACTATTTTGGTGAAAAAAATATTATTCAAATCAAACCTACATAAATATAATAAATTTGCTATAATTATTAATTTATTGTTAATAAATAATAAATGATGCACATGTTAGTGACGTTTTTGTCATTTTCAGTCCAATAACTGTAGCACGGAGTAATTTTTTTTAACAATTGCAGTATAAATAGACCCCCTGATTACAAGAATGTTGCCCAAACAGAATAATCATTCTGAATAGAGTGTTTTAGCCATGGAACTGAGTCCTGATTTCCTAAGCCTAAACGCTTCCATTATTCTTGGAGCAATCACTTTCCTTCTTGCTTTCTACTTCGTGTTCCTGAGATCTAAGCCTTCTTCTGAGAAGAATTTACCGCCGTTAGCCAGCGGTTCATTGCCGATCTTCGGCCACTTGCACCTCTTGGCAGGTTCACAGCCACCCCATGTGACCTTGGGAAACATGGCCGACAAACACGGGCCAATATTCACCATTAAACTCGGGCAGTTCCGAGCTATTATCCTGAGCCAATGGGATTTGGCTAAGGAGTGTTACACCACCCACGACTTGCTCATGTTGTCCCGGCCGGATTCTCTGGTCGCCAATCTCATGAGCAACGACTTCGCCATGTTCGGTTTCTCCCCCTACGGCCCATACTGGCGGGAGATTCGCAAGCTCATCTCCAGCGAATTGCTCTCCACGCGCCGCCTCGAGCTGCTCAAGGCCACCAGACTTTCCGAATTTGAGATATCGTCGAAAGAGCTCTACACCTTCAGCAGCAGCAATAAAAATGCCGTTCTTGACGTCAGGCAGTGGTTCGAGAACCAGACGTTAAACACCGTCCTTCGAATGGTTGCCGGGAAACGGTTCTTTGGCGGCGCTGTGGATCGTGGCTCTGAGGGGCAAGAAGCAAGGAGGGTTCAGAGGATAATGAAAGAATTCTTTCATTTTTCTGGGCTTTTCTTGCCGGCTGACTCGTTTCCGATCCTAAGACATATTGATATCGGGGGTTATCAGAAGCAAATGAAGGCGATCAGCGCCGAAATGGACGAGCTGATTGAGGAATGGTTTAAGGAACACCTCCAAAATAGAAAATCAAACAAGTCTGCTGACAATGACTTCATGGACGTGATGATGTCCATGTTGGAACAAGTTCGGATCGATGGAAAATATGATCCAGATACCATAATCAAATCTACCTGCACGGTAATCCTTATTCCAAAATCTCTCTATATATTTTTTCCTTTTGATGGACATTTTAAAATTTATCATCATTATATAAATAGTTAAGTATATGATGGATTTAGTTTAATAAATTTAATTATTATTTTAAATAATTAAAAATTTACTGTGAAAGTATTTTTTAATAGACAAAAAGGTTGGAACTTAGTAGTTGACACTTCCCCATAAGACATTAGGTTTTGAATTCGATTGATCTAGACTACGGTCATTTCTTTCCTATGAATTTATGTCAATCTAAATGAACAAACTATATACTTTAATTCTTAAATATTGTTGAATTTGGTCGTGTAATTAACTTGATCTAATGGTGGCAGACTTTGATTTCTGCGGCTACTGATACAACATCAGCTAGTCTTTCATGGGCACTAGCTCATGTTATGAACAACCCTCAAATCTTGAAAAAGGTTAAGGAAGAACTCGACCTTCATGTTGGAAAAGATCGACGAATCACCGATGCCGATATCCCAAAATTAGCCTACCTTCAAGCCATTGTCAAAGAGACTCTACGGCTCAGCCCACCAGGACCAATGGGGGGGCCAAGGAAACTGACGGAAGACGCCATCATCGGCGGCTACCATGTCCCCAAAGGAACAAGAGTAATCTTCAACATGTGGAAATTGCATCGAGATCCAAATGTCTGGACTGATGAACCTACCAAATTTAAGCCGGAGAGGTTCCTCACAACTCACAAGGATTTTGACGTGAAGGGTCATAATTTTGAGTTGATCCCATTCAGTGCTGGTAGAAGAAGCTGCCCTGGAATGTATTTTGCTTTGCAGATGCTGCATCTTATCCTTGGAAATCTGTTCCATGCTTTCGACTTGGAAATCGCCGGCGGTGGGAAAATTGAGTTGAAAGAAAGCCCTGGCCTCACAAACCACCTTGATGTGCCACTGGAACTGGTTGTCACTCCCCGCCTCTCAGCCGATCTGTATTAGTATTAATAATAATCATACTGCTTCAATGAAATTTAAAATAATATAAGAAATAAATCGTAAGAATTGCTTACAGTTCAGACAAATGAGCAGTCGAATTCACAATGAATGGATTGACAATTGTGTCATGTAATAGTAAATCGTTTACTTATTTTGTTAGTAATGAGAAAATGTAAGAGGGATGAATAATTGAACTTTTAAACTATTTACTTTCCTTTCACAAAATGAACAGCCAATATTCTTATAGGATGCAATACTCAAATGTATGACTAGTTAGGTATTTAATAAAAAACTTTTCAAAATTAGTTATTATGCTTCTAAAATTTTTTAAAAAATCATCATATACTCTAAAAACTTTTTGGAGTTACTAGTTACCGTCTCATTTTTTGGAGCGGTATTCCATAAGTTTTGACGAAAATATCCTTTTATATAAAAGGGAGAAGAGAGAGAGTATTGTAAGGGAGTATTTTAGTCCAAATTGAAATAATAAAGGAAAAGTATTGAGATGGTAACTAGTAATTCCTATAGCTTTTTCTGTGATCATTGACTTGTACAAAAATGTACCAAAATAATTATTTGTTAAACTTATTGAAAGGCCAATTTTTTAAAGTTCAAATTGTGCAACTAGTCCTACGAATTAAATTGGTTACCTACTCCAACCTCTTTTATTTGGGGAATTACATTTATTATTCATGTAGTTTGGTTAAACTAACGATATTATATGATATTTTTGACAATATATAACTCTTTGACTGTCAATTATATTATCAAATAGGCCCCTAAGTGATGTAAACAGTTTATGTAAGTAATTTTATTGAGTAGAAAGATGAATACAACCCTTTGGATATTTTGATTGGGCAAATTACCAATACAATTTCTATGATTTAGTTAAATTATCAATAACTCAAAAAATTCCTTTTTAATACAAATTTTAGACGTATATCTCTTTCTCCTCCTCTCTTTTCCGTTTTGATATAAGTCTAATCAAATCATGTAAAGTTTAAACTTGATACAATCACTCTTTATGTTGAGTTTAGCTCAAAAAAATTACATTTCTCTTACCAACCTGCCAACTCATGTGCCACAACAAAGGGGCAACTTAGGTATTTTCCATTTATCTTTTACCCCCTATTCATCATATTTTCCCTTCAAAGTAAAGCTTAATTAGAAATACCAAGAGAATGCCATTGATATACTTGACTCTGATTGAATTATACAATCCTTCTTTTCACGAGATAAAATTTAAGTTTTACAAGACTTTATTAGATTTTTTAAACTTAGGACAAACAGGAATTGTGGTTAAAATTTAAAAGATCAAGGGAGTTATTTTCCATAAACTCTAATCCTAATCCTAATCCTAATCCAGATATGAATTATGCAAATTTAGTTCTAATATAAAGTAGAAGGGGCAAAACAAAATTAATAAATAGTATTTTAGAATTTCTCTAAGTGGGTTACTAGTTACTGCCTCAATTTTTGGGACGGTTCATAAATTTTGACAAATTACCTTTTTAATTAAAAGAGAAAAGAGAAAGTACCGTAAGGGAGACATTTTAATCTAAATTAGGACTATAAAAATAAGAAGTTAGGCGACAACTAGTAAAACTTTTTCTCTAATCTTAACAAACAATGATTTCCCTAATTCCTGTCCGAAACCCATAGGATTGGGGGATTTAATTCTATTTCTACTGTTCTCATGGGCAAATTTTCAAAATATTAGAATTGAATTCTAATTTATAATGATTAATTTAATGATTTCAAATTTTTTTTTTTTTTTTGTTGGGACTTTGACGCTTTTGGTTCTTAATCTCTAACCTCCAGCAAATTTATTCCAAGTCTTTAAAATTACCAAACGTCCTTTTAATGTTTTTTGATATCCAACAAAGGGGTTCCCCTCACGCCTCTCCCTCCTCGTAAACATTAGTCAACGGTCTAATTGGACTGTTTTCAATCTCACGTTTTTAAAGTACCATACAATAAATCTTTCTGATGGAAATAACAGAAAAACAATTGTATTCTTAATGCTAGGCCGAACACACACGTTAAATTTTCAGAATTATAGCGACATATAAGGCGGGCATCGATTAAAATTTCGGTCAGAATAACCCTACTAAAAAAAATTCTGACCGTTTCAAGGGACGTATACCCTCCATCGTCACCGTGTAGTACCGCCCTTGCTTAACGCCAGCCAATTTTGTTTGATCCCTCCAAATTTTGTCAAAAAAAATGCAAGTAGAACAAAGATCATCCAAAGAATATTTGAAAAAATTTCAGAGTAAATTTATTGAGCTTTGGAAGAAATCATACCAACTACATTAGGTATAAATGAAATCACTCCTCTTGTCAGGATTGCTGTCTTTCCTACTAGTCACCATGGTGGCTGTCATCACCTGTTAATATTGTTTTCTCGAACGTATTATTCTCCAATTTGAAAAAAAAAAAAAAAAAAAATCTTTGAAAAGTAAGAGTAACTGTCTGAAGATAGTGATTCATAAGCTAGACTAATGTTGCCATGGAATCAAAGATTAGGACTAAATATTTGATTTTGTCTGCGTCTTGCGACCGGTGTCTTTTTGGTCAATATTAATATGAGGGATGGAAAAGTTTTCTACAATTTTAACTTAGATATTATACTTTAATTGGGTATTCAATTTAACTTCATTTCGTCACAATTAAAATTCAATGGTACTGTTAATTATAGAAAAATTAGAGGCTAGTTACAGAAAAGAAAAATAGACATTCAAATGTCAATGAGAATTTTAAATAGTGGAGAAGAAAGGAAATTATAGAGAAAAGAAAAATCATCTCTAGTGACCAATGAAAAAAACCTTAAACCCATAGTCTTTTCATTTTATATTATAGGTCATTTTCTACCAGATACGTATGTAAAGAAACAATCATTTATTACATAAATTTATTTTATAATTTCTAGTATATGAGATCTTTGGTAATGAAGTTTGATAATAATTTGTTAATTTATTTATGGGTAATGAGAAGAAATTGTTATGTTTGGTAACTATTTTTCAACAGTTTTAGTTTCGAGTTTTATATTTTTTCTTAAAATTTATATACGAAATTAATAAAAATACTATTTATCAATTGATATATTTGAATACTAAAGAAATATATTGGTATAAATATAAGTCATGGAAAAAATTAAATACGAACTTATAAGGAAATTTCCATTAATATTTACAGAATTAAGTGATGATTATCAAAAAAAAAATTAAATCATATAAGAAAATATTCTAATAATGTTAATGAAATAAAATAAAATATAATAGGAAAGCATATCACCCAATTTGATAATAAATAAATAAATAAAACTCACTAGAGAGACTTAAATAAGATTTAAAAAGACATATTATTGATACTAACAGAATCACCTTTATAGTTAGTTAAAAAAACTTGAAGTAAGTATTATAAATTTTAAAAATTTTCTTCAATTATGGATATCAATTTTTCAAACGAATGAACTGTCACGGAACCGTCAATTCCAATTATTATTTAAGTTTGACCCGTCAGTAGTTCATGAACTCAAATTACTTTCCTACAAGCAAATGCCTTGAAACAATATTTGTCTTTTCTTAAAGTGAAACAAATGACTGTATAAATAAGATATTACATAAATATTTATACATTATTCAAATAATTTTATTTTTATAGAAAAATATATTTTGGCAAATCAACACTTTTGGTTACTAGCTATATTTATAGAATAGATTTTTGTAAGATAAATATTTTATAATTTATCTATTATTTCCCAAGTAAAACGCCACCATTTATATTAAACGGCATAGTTGTAACAAGTCAAATTTGAAATAAAGACGGCACTTTTTTCAGTTATTTAGCAAGGTTGGATGAAAGATGCCTTTGTTATAAAGTTAAATATGGTAAGATACAAGATATGTATCATATATAGTAATACATGTATTATGTGTGATACATGTAAAAGATGTATGAAATAGTTCATTTGTCACTTGTTGATGATGACTCGATGATCATGAAGGAAAAGAGGAGAATTGTGATTACAAAATTAAGTTGGGTTAACTCTTCAAAATTTAAATATGTTTTTAAGTGAGTTAAGGTTGAGTCCAAAAAAGACTCGTAGTACTTTAGTATAGATGTATGTTTTTGTACTAAAGTTTGTAAGTAATAGTAAGGTGATTCATTAGTATAGGCATAAAATTGAGAGTTTGAACACTTTTGTAATCTTTTTTATTTCTATATTAGTGAACTTTTGTGTTGCTACCGTGGAGAGATTTATTGAAGATCGAACCACGTTAATCGGTGTGTTTTATTTAGTTGTTTATTTTGTTGATTGTGTTGAGCATAAACAACTAGTCCTTTGAAATGTGGTAAATACCCAACAGTAGTATCTGAGTTGAAGTTCAAAATTCGGGACAGTTTTTTTGCTATAGGGAGGGTGTCGGATTGAGATCAACATCAGAGAGAATTTATTTTGCAGATCGGAGTTTGCAACTAAATTCTTTGCATCAAAATGCATTGGGTGCCCAAGCTTTGTGAAGTTTGGATCATCAGAGTGAGAGAAATCGGAGAAGAAATAATTCAAATCAAATTCTGATCGCGCGTTTACCGGAGTGAGATACTCTTTGTTCCACCTCGTAATTAGTGAACTATTAGTCTGTTTTTGGCAACCATTTTATCATATTCAACTTGATTTGTGGTATTTTGGTCGAGTGAAGTGATTTAGAGAGCGTAGAAGGTTTTTGAGAACGTGGGGAAGGAAGCTTAATTACCCCTTTTTTATGGAAAAATAGATTTTATTATGTAGTAAAGTACAATAAAAAGATTACTTGTGATGGAGAAGCTTGACATAGAGGGGGATGCATGGGTTTGACATGGGTTTGACCCCCCAAAATCCAACTTAGTCCGATGTTCAAACCCATGACCTCACGATAATAAACCTTCATCCGTCCTTATCTATTCTACAAACCCTCCCACTATGAATGAGGAATACTATAGCTTTCTTGAGACAGATGATTGAGGGTTACAATCAAGCACATTTGTTGCAGTTGTAGTCGAGTCTTGGTGTCCCCCGACAAACCCACACTCCAAAATGTAGACTTTTACTAGTGTGACCAGGAACATTTATCAAAGCTTGAACCTACTAGTTCCATCACATCTGCTTGACAATGAAACCAGTTCAAGTACAACCACTTGTCAAGTAAAAGGGACAAGTGTTGAGTCAAGTATGATTCAGGGATTGGATGTCTCTTAGGTTTCCTTGGATGTTGTATGGCCTTTTTGAGTAACTGTTGCCTATATTCCTTATCAACCTGGTGTTGGATTATATTCAGACAGATTAGGTGTTTAGGGCTATTATTTAGTTGCTTTTTTGGTTACTATATATGTTGGTCATATGGTGAACCCTAAGCAATTGAATGTTAAAGTTCAATGGTTTAAATTGGTAGCACCAGTCTTAATCCTTTTTGTCAGCATGGATTATCTTAGGTCGTCTTCGTTTTTATTCTATTAATCTTCATTTGTTATCGAGTTTGTGAAAATTGAACCAAAAGAATAGATACCTATACAAATGATGCATTGCATTCATTATGGCCTATGCAAACAAGAATTCAAAATACTTTAGTAATTGCATGAAAATGTAGACCAATCTTACAACATTCTTCATTACCAACTAAGACAATACCTTATATACATGATCCAACAAACCACATCTCATTTGATCAATAAATGATCATTCACTAAAGTATTGCCCTATGCCTTTGTGAGTTTCTATTCAAATCCACAATGTCATTCAGTTCTTGTATTTCTATTAGTAAAGGTTGCCATCCTACAGGACTCTTTAATAACAACTATGCAGCATTGCAACAAAGAAAAGCAACGAAAAGAAAATCGAAGACGCATTGCAATTTTTCCGAATTAATGAGGTTTCCTGAACTACATTTCAAAAGGAACCAGAAGATTGTACACCATTCAGTTGAAAGTACAAATGAGCACTTACAGTTTTCCTTGCTCTAGATATCAACCAGTTTTGCGAACAACTGAATTGTATGGTATTAAGGCAACTCTAAATTACATTTCCGGAGCAACTTTGACAATCATTCTACAGAAGATAACATTGAGTTCGGCAGGTTTTCTAATTAATGCTAACTCCAAGTCTTTCTCTGAAGCAGTCAATACTCAGCTACCCCAAATCAATCACCCAGTTTGAAGCAGTTCAAACTTCAACATAGCACAAAACAGAATGGACCTCCCACAAGCAAAGGTAAAGCATCTGGGACAGACAACAGCTGCAGCACATAATCAACTACCCTTTCCACCCTGAAAAACGTAAATATACCATCAGTACCTATATCTCACATTGGATTTAAAGAAGATGATTCTTTTCCAACTGAACACAAGGATAAATGAAACATTTGAGGCTGAACCTCGACGGAATCATCACACCGTGAATCAGGCTCAGTATGACACACACTCAAGCTGTTTTAAGTGAAAATTCACTTGGTCATTTGAGGTGATCAGTTTAACAAGAATGAAAACAATCTATCAGTTGCATATCAAGTCTCTAGAAAAAATCAGTACTCAACAGTTTTTTATCCCCTTTTATTGGCTTTGGATTTCCTATGCCACTCTTGGTGGGGCACTCCCTATTCCATACCTAGTGAATATATATTTTGTACATTTTACTAATAGTTATACCATTAGTATTTATTTGTATTGTACTAAATTTTAATACTAAGAGTTCACTTTTTATGGATAGGGTTTTTTTTTTTTTTTTTCACAATTTAAACTGTAAAAAATCAATAAATAGTATACAATGCTAGAGCAAAAAAATAATAATAATTTATAATTAAAATTAACTATGATGAGTGAGGATACTAATGATTGAAATATTAGCAAAAAGGTACAAAATTTATATTCACTAATTACGGGGTGTAATAGGGAGTGGTGCACTAAAAGTGACATAAGAAATCTAAAGCCACTTATAATATCCATTCTTATAGTGGCAAATTGTCAAACAAAATAGCCAACATTTGCAGATAAACATTGTCAGCTTATTAAATCTCAACACTATTCAGTTTCTATTAGTAGTAGATAAAACATTTTCAACTTATTAAATCTCAAACACAATTCTGTTTCCATTAGTAACAAATCAAAAGTAAGGGCAAAAACATCAAATCATCACATTTACTTCTTGCATTGCAATTTGAGATTTTCTATTAAAGTGACTCTTTTGTTACCTTATGAGGTGGTGTACCGGGCCTCAACATGTTGCTACCAAATCCAAATTTTCCTTTCTTTTCTGAAGCCTTCAGAATTTGGAACGAACAGGTTAATGTGTCATCCACGCTCATCATTGCACCAGCATTATCAAACTCGCCACAGTAATTTGGGGCAGAGAATACAGTGACCAGCTGCCGTTTTGCAAAGAATTCATATCCATCTTCTACAACCTGGCAAGCATTTCCAGGAATTATAAAAAGGAAATGGAAGAAGACATAGTGCATCAATCTCAACCTAGCGTCCTCCTAAGCAAAGGCAGAAGCAACATTAATATGGAACCCCATGCACAGTAATGTAAAGTCATGAATTTAAGGAAGCCGTGGATTTTTCCCTTAAGCCCAAGGAGGACATGCTGGTACTCATGTGCTGCCAGAATATCAAAAGTTGATCGGTTTCGTAACTTCTGGGTGATCTCCCCTAGTAACCAAAGTATAAATATATGATAAAACTCCAGAAACTGATCAGCTAGTGTTTAGAAGTCTACATTCTTGCATCACTATGGTAAAATTTGAACACAACACAACTTTAACTACAATACTGAAATGAATAAACAGGAGTTCAAATTTGTCCTGAAGATCAAAGTTCTACAGCCCAGTAAATTCAATCAAACAAGGTCAATTCTATGAGGTATCCTTTACCAAGGGTTAGAAGGCAGGCGTTCCACCACAGAGTAGCAGAAAGGATGGCAGCTAATGGCATCCATTAGCTGGGCAATACACTAACAAAACCAAAAAAAGAGTACCATAACAGCATCATCCTTCTTCTTTCTAAAGATACCGCGTGATGAATTTTGAACTGGAAAAATAGGACCTGGATGCACTTATTTATCACGACGCATGTTAATAATTACTACCTGATATGATAAATATTTACTACCTGGTGAGCCCTACAAATGAGATCAAGGTCATGCTTCTCAAGGAACTCAGCAACTATGTCAGCTCCAAACGTAAAGGACACACCACGGTCATTATCTCCCCATCCGTTCATTTCTTTGTCAGGATCAGCCCACAATAAATCACAGATAAGACCACCATCTGGCACATCAACTGGACGAGCAATATTCCTAATCTGATCCATATTCTTCAACTCAGGGGACAGTCCCCCATGCATGCAAAGGATTTTCTCATCAATAAGGGCAGCCACAGGCAGGCAGTTAAAGCATTCAGTAAATGTTTTCCATATACGAACATTAAATCTCCTTTTGCACTCATCAAAAAATCCGTAAATGCGATTTATTGAAGCGCATTCATGGTTGCCCCTAAGAAGAAAAAAGTTCTCCTTGTATTTTATCTTGTATGCGAGGAGAAGGCATATTGTTTCTATGCTCTGCTTGCCACGATCAACATAGTCCCCTAAAAATAAGTAATTTGCCTCAGGTGGATAACCACCATATTCAAACAACCGCAGAAGATCGGGATATTGCCCATGAATGTCTCCTGCAAAGTAACATGCACAAGCATTTACGTTAATCTTAATCCAAGTCAAGAGCTTAAGATGTTTGGAGGCAATTGTAAGACACTCAACGGTTAAACACAATCAAATAAACAACGGACACATGAAAAAAAAAAAAGACAAAAAAAAGGGTTTAAGTAACATCCTTTGCAATCATCATCTCAACATAAATTGAAAGAAACAATATCATTAATCATCACAAATGCATTTCTAGGGTTCTCAACGTTTTATCCTTTGGAATGTGATGTTACTTTACCCAGCCACTGCTGAGCTTCAAGCTCTCTAGCCTTAGCTGGTGGCTTGAAAGAAACCTAAATGATGAGCCTCATTAAATTCCAATCACCACACTAAGTTCATCAATTGACATTTACTATCTTAAGCTTTATGCTTATGTGAGACCTTGTAGTAACCAAAAGTGAGATTTCTTAATATCCCTTTTAAAAATTTCATGCTTTCGTTCTTTGCATCGTACAAAGGCAATCTTCCTTGGATTTCTCAAATTAAGAAGCTCTGGCAAACCAAAAAATATCAATGACAGTGAAGCCTTCACGGTAGCAAACCAGTTCGTAAGGAAGAACACAGAGGAACAGAAATATCTTTTGTGCACAACCCAAATAAGAATTACAATCAATCACATAAACTAACAAGAAACTAAAAGGATACATATAATTTTTTAATTTTGGGTGCTACAGAAATTTACCACAAATCTTGATGGGTGCTTCCAGCTCAAGAAGATTAGGCTGGCTCAAAAATATCTCCTTTGAAGCCATACATAGCTGCCTTATCTCCGCCTCCGTCAACTGAACCTGCTTCGGCACTCTTCCAACTTTCGCCTCCAAAAGCCTCTTAATGATATCATCAAGCAACCCTTCATCCATTTCACCACCCACACACACACTCAAGCACAAACCCAACGACAAATTGAATAATTAATAATAAAAATAAAAACCCCAAAACCAGAACCCTCTTCTTAAAATATGAAAACCTCTTTTCTCATAAGAGAATAGCAAAAAGGATGTATGGGCATGCTGGATTACGATTCAAGTGACAGAAGTTTGACGGGAGTTTGACGGGAGTTCTCTCATTTCCCTTTCCAAAAAGTTCTAAACTTTTTATGTGTGGATGGTGATACGATTTCGCCTCAATTGAAAGGACGATGAGTGAGTGGATGGAGCCTCGTGCATGAATTGACGGCGTTAAAAAACAGGGGTGGGTGGTAGAGTGGGGAGGAGAGGGTGAAAGGGAGAAGACCTCTGAGAGCTTCAGTGAGTGCGAGGGAGACGGTGGTCTCATATGCACCCATTTTATGATTTTATATGTCTATTTAAAATTCAGATTTTGAATGAGCCCTAAAATTTTCTCTCTCTTCTCTCTCCATCTTTTTTTTTATTTTTTGCCTTTTCCCCCTTCCACCAAACTTTAACAATATTCCCAATCGACCTCCTTAACAATTGATTTGCTGCACTTTAGTCCAAATTACTAATTTAGTTTGGATTTTTTTTTTTTTTTTTTTTTTTTGAGGTGATAAGTTCGATTCCATTAAGGTACTTAGGTTAATTGGCATAGTTTCACAGTATTGAGGATAGTAATTATCTATATTTATTGGCCGTTGTTAAAAGTAAAAAATAAAACCTATAACTATAAGATAAAAACTTTAACTAAAACGTACAATCATAACTAATGAAATTACAAAAACTTGCTTTTTCTGCCCTAGATTATACAGCATTATATTAACTCAAACCCTCGTAACAAAATTTTTTATAGCTTAATATCTATGATAAAATATATAGTCACTTAAATATTTTTTTTCTCTTACTTCTTAATAGCCACTTTTATATATTTTTTGTATAAAAAAAAAAAAAAAAACCCAAAACCTATATAACTTAACTCAAGATCTCCTCATTTTAAGTAGGGAGTGCTAATAATGTGCTACAACTCTCTTTCCAGTCACTTATATTAATTTAGAATATCAAATAAATCATATTATAATATTTTTTAACATTCCTTTTATTAATTTGTTTCATTTGTCATAAATTTCTTATGATTTAATTAAAAAAATTACTTTATTATATAATTAGGAGTAAACAACTCTAAAATAAGAAGAATTTGTCGCTCTTTTATTGTTAAAATATTTATAATAAATTTATCCTTAAAACATGAAGAGAAAAAAAAAAATTTTAAAAAGGGACATTTCAAGACCATGGAAGCACAAATTTTTGAATTAAATTGATTCCAAATATGAACGTTCCTATATGAAAAGATAATTATAGCATGAAAGAAAGTAAAGAAGTACTTAGGAAGGGGTTCAAAATATTGAAACCTGTAAATGATAAAAAGATTCCAAATATGAACCTTCCTAAATGAAAATCTAATCGAGGGATGACGGGGAATAAAGTGATATTGGGAAATGAAAAAATTTTGAAAATACTGACACTTGTAATTGTAAATGATAAAATTAAAATGGGTATTAATATATAATATACATATATAGAACGCTCTTGATGAAACAAAGATTAATATCTACCAAGTATTTAAGGATTCACAAGCAAACAAATATTGGGAATATAGTATAATTAGTATTAAAGCGAATTGAGTGGTATTTTATTAGTTGAAATGTAAGATGTTTAATTTTGAAATTGAATATTAGATTTTCTCTGTGACAATTCATGTGATAAATTATAATTATTTTGTATATATATTGTATTTTTATTGATTTTTTAACACGACATGTTTACTTTTTAGAGGGTTAGGGTATATTAAAATATTAAATATGATTTTTATTGTTAAAAAAATATATATAAAAAATAAAATAATATTAAAAAATAAAGTAAAAAAATAAAAATAATCTAGTAAAACAATATGTTGCCAATATATATAAATTAACATGAAATATAATATATATATAAAGTAATTGAAATTTGTCATATGAAGTATCACACGAAAGTGTCAGAGACGATCCTAACATATTAGATTCATACATGCAATTGAATGTATGTACTTAGCAGAAGCAAACAGTTGATAGAAACACACAGCTAACTAACAGAATTTAATAGTCCTCTTTGAGAGTATAGATATTTCACTAATATAATTAAGGTAATTAATCTTTTAAAAAAATGTACGAGTTGAAATAAAATATACATCTCTTGATTATTAAGGATGTTTTCGTCTAAGGATGAGGATTTTAGATTTAAATATTTGTAATTTGTTATGTTAATTTATATATGTTATCAATATATATAAATTAAATGAAATACAATATATACATAAAATAATTGAAATTTGTTACAGGTAATGTTACATAAAAGTGTCACAAAGGATTTTGAACCGACTATCAAGAGAGCTATTTCTTTTAAATACAAGATTTTTTATGTATTGATTGTATTCCATTTATTTTAAAAAATAATTATATTTATAATATTAAATAATATAATAAATATAATTATTTTTTTGTTGAGATAGATGGAGTAATTTATTACTTTATTTGTCTTTAAAAAATCAAATTATTTATTTATTTTCTTATAATATTTTTTTAGGATTTTTTTAGGAAGTATGATATAGTTTCTTAATAAAGTTATTTGTGTATAATACAGTTTTCCTTTTTTTCTTTTAAAACTTTCGTTTGGCATTTGCATACAAATGGAATTACATAATTTGGGATTTAATAGAAATAAATTTCATAGCTCAGGGGATTTTTTTAGTGTTGTTGAAAATATTCGGAACATTTTGCTATTATAGGAAGAGTAGTTCTTGCAATTAATAGTCTTTTTGCCAACCCTACCTGAAGTAACTTATGAAAACATGCGTCTTGCACGTGAGTGGGACAAAAAGTCAACTTGGGGTCCCAAATATACGAAGGACCTTGCATTTCTCTATGCCACATCATGGAAAGATAATTCCATTACCGTGCATATCCACATTTTTTGCAAGGATTTTTTTTATCCATTTATAATGCTATTTTCATATTTTAAATCAAATTTTCTATTTTTAGATTGGATGATGTTATCTGCCACTCGAACAAATGTCATATTGTCTATTTCTTTTACGTAATTTTACTATATTCATTTTTTAAAAAATAAAAATAATATTATAATAGTTAACATGAGATAAGAGTGGTTGAGTTGGGATGATAATTCATAAGTTCAATTAGTATTTTTGTATATTTCAACGTTATAATAATTTTTGTGTATTTAAAATGAGATTAGATAAGAGTTAAAGTTTATGTAAAAGATAGATAAGAAAAAAATGATAAATTGTGAGGGGAGGTTAAAAAAATTAGGGGATGGGGGAATCACAAAGAAAAGAAGTAATCAAAGAGAGACATGAAAGTAGTATGGACCTTAGTTTTTTCTCTTTAATTCTTCCTTCTGGACTCCAGTTTTTTCTCTTTCTCATCCATTGAATTACATAACTTCTCTTATGGCGGTATTGTTAAACAATCGGAACTCGCATCTAAATCTGTGAGCAAAATGATCACAAATTTGATCAAAATTGTTGGATTGAATGATATTGACAACCAAATCCTTGAGCAAAATGCTTTTGGATTTGGTGGCCAATTTTTTATTTATTGGATTTGATGTCATAAAATTATTATTTTTATTAAAAAATAAAAAAAATATTAGAAATTGATCAAGCGGATCGATTCGTCGATCCGAACCAACCTGCACCAATCCAAATGATTTTTTATCCGAACCGATCCAAAGTAAAAAGGACAAAAATAGATTGGATTGGATTTGATCAGAGGGCAATTTATATGGTACATCTATAATTCTAGCCGCAATTGTTGACTTTTGGTGCAACAACTTCCATACGAGCGCATGTTTTGGGTTAAGCATGTGGTTTCACTTGCTTTGCTTTTGGTTTTAAGTGAGCATGGTTTTTTTTTTTTTAATTTTCTCAATTTTTAATTAATTATCTAATTTTTCTTTTCGTTTTTTGCATTCAATTTTTTTCAATTTTTATTTTGAAAATTAATTTTATTTATTTTATTTAAAAATAAATAAAAAATTTTAATAAATTACAAAACTTTTAATTAAATTTTTAAAATTATTTAATTAAGTTAAAATGTGAGATTATATCAAATTTTTAATGTCATTATTTTTTTTTTTGAAATTTTGTATATATATATAAAGTAAAGATTTGATTATATCAGTCAAACCATGAATTTATATCATGGATTCATGAAGTTTTATATGTATATATAAAGTAAAGATTTGATTATATAATTGAAAACATGACTTTATACCAAATAAAACATAAATTTATCAAGTAAATCATGTGTTTATATCAATATAACAAGGGGTTACATAATGTGTACAATAGTTTCATGAAGTTTTATATGTTTGATTATATCTTTGAAAACACAAGCTTATATCAAGTAGAACACGAGTTTATATCAATATATCAAGGATTTATTTCAATGATAAAATGACGTTCTATATATTATATTTCATTAAGTGATTGTTTATGAACTATATCAACTGAGGGGTTTATATCAAGTAAAAAAAGAATTTATATCAAACCTTATGTAGAATTTATATCAACTGAGGGGTTTATATCAAACTAGAGAGATTATCTATGATTACTATATCATGATTGGAGACAAGTAGAGGGAAATATGTTCATTCAAAGCTCATTCATAGGTCTTAACACAAACATAACAGTTTAAACAAGTGAAGTTCTAATAACCAAATTCACAAGAGCATGACCTAAAGACCACCCAATCTAAGAAACCTAATTGTAAGAGTCAACTGTTTGTTTCCCGTTTCTTTGGAGACTAAAAAAGTGCAGAAGATGGATTGGCAACAAACAAGGAGGTCACTTCACTTTAGTGACATTCTTGTAGTTTTAAAAATATCACGAATGATTTATACTTGAAAAGCTCTTATATTCTTAATCAAAGGGCTAAAAGGAATTGCAACTTAATTTTATTCTGGGTCACGGGGAATAATCCTGTCACCTGGTTTCTGTTGATAGTGCAATAGGGTTGTACTTTCTACAGTTCCACAACACTCATTAAACTTTTCAACCCATACTCGGCGACCAAGGTAATTGCAGCGTTCGAAAGTAATGATGGTATACTTAAACGTTGCTAGTTCCTTAACAATTAGAAGAGTTGAGTCTTGGATTTGATGCACTTGACAAAAAAAAATCTCCACTCAGACTAAAAAGGAAACTTTTTCTCTCATCACCTATTTCCCCATCGACTAAGAAGTCCCATCTATAACTCTCCAAACATACTTCACAAATCCTTCCACGGTTTTCATTGAAATGTATTCCTCCAGGAAGCTCCTTCAAGAGATAAATATAAGACCATCAACCATTTACCCTAATTTTTCCAATAGCAAAAGTAATGACATATATACTTATAGTTTGTTGTTCATAGCCGTAGGTCAACTCCAGGTAAAAATGATCAATTGGTCTCGAATAAACCTCATTGACTGGAGATTTAGCAAGCATGTATCCCGGTCATGTATACAAACTTCAATATCATCGCACTTTCTGGGCTTAAAAAGAATCAAATCTCCCACAGCTAACTTGGTGGCTTGGAAAAAAGCTTTCCAACCATCACCAAACATGTTCCTATTATTTGTTCTCCCAGAGTCCAACAACCAGAATACGAGAAAATACAAACATCTCATTGCATACTGAAAATTAGGTCATTTTCTATTCTGCCTGGAATTATATGGTTTACGGTAAAAGAACACAAATAGGTAAGATCAGAAAAGAAGAAGAATCCTTTACTACAGCCATAAATACTACAACCATAAATAGAAATTAAACTCCAACAAGGTTAATTCTCCATAAATAGCCATAAATACCAAAACACAAGATGATGATTAAGATTAACTAGAACACTATAGCTAGAATTAAGATAGATTATGACAAGCACCAAACTTCACCCTACTGTTTCACCAGTTCACCCCTCACCCTTACTGTTTCACCACCTTACATACTGTTTCACCCCTACTACCCAGTATTCTACCAGCGTTGTCGCTTACTATAGTAACAGTGACAACTTTCCTTTTCAGCCGGAGAAGCAACACCTGGTAGGAGAGTTGGAGATGGAGGTGGTGGGAGAGTTGGAGCACTTGTGGAAGAGTTGGAGGTGAGGCCACACATTTCATGAAAGATTATCTGCCCGATCTCGGTCAAAAATTCACTTTCGAGCTATGCATTCCAGAATCGAAACTCTTGACCAGACCTAGACTCTAGTACAATCGCTATTTCAATCCTTGCTTGAAATAACATTGCACTTATTCGATTTACCACGCAACAAATAATTTCTAATTAAAGCAAAAGTTTAGAAATACCTTTTGAAGCGTAAACTCAGGTGATCGCTTGTATGACTCAAGACAGGCTCGAACATTGTGTGGGCAACGTTTTAACGAACTAACGATCAAAAATTCAACACAATCTCGCCGGAATAAACCAGCACCGCCGCCACACACGACTATAACCGCCGCACGAGCCACCGATTTGCCTCACGCGCCACCTTACAAGGACTCCATGCGCCACCAGCTGGAGATTGAAGACCCGGCCGTTGACTTGCCTTGAGATTTGAGCCGGCGCACAAAAGGGAAAGAAATTTTGACTTTGAGAAGAAACAATTAATTTATCTCTCTAGGATTTTCTCCCTCTAGTTTTCTTATCTTGAAAACTTATGAATTGTGTGTTATGGAATTGCTAATCCCTTGTCTATTTATAGATTTACAAGAGAGACCCCAAGTTGGTTTAGGATTGGCCTTCCTAATGGGTTTAGGTAATTAATTGGTTTCCAAATCCAATTAGGTAACTAATCTAATATGATAATCCAAATCCAATTAGATTTCCTAATCTCTAGAATTTCCTAATTCTAATTGAAATTTAAGACTTAATTAATTAATTAATTAATTAATTAATTCCACTTTGTTAATTACTTAATTAACCCTTAGGAATAATTAGTTAATTAATTCTACTTATTTAATTAACACACTAAAAAAATTAATCGTACTACTAACGGATTAATTTTGGCACTACCATCCTACACCAGAATTGCTTCCGGAATAACTAATTTAATTATTCTTTAATCTCCCCACATCAAATATATAATGCTCGTTAATTTATTAATTTACTGATAAATTAATTGATTAACTTCTTATAATCTGATATTAGTACCACTCGACCTTTTTACTATACTGGACATAAGTCCATATGCCGGGTTTAGTATAATAAACATAACAAGCTCATCTCGGGAGCACCATCATTCCGGAGGCACTGGTACATGGTTTCCTTTCGACAAGCAGCAGCACACCAAGCAACCAAACACGCGTACCCAACCTACCAAAACTATTGGTCACAAACGACCTCACTTTTTGGCAGATCAAAGTACACTATGTCTAATCCTCATGCCCACTCAAGTTTAGGGATTAAGAGATACAATACAAGGAACGAATTGTCTATTAAATTAGTATAAGACAATTCATCCTAAATGGTCAAGTTCAATACGCCCCGGGCATATATATATGATTCAATTAGTTTAGACAAACCAATTTCTGAATCACATAATAACCTAAACTGACAGTGTATCCAAAACTATCTCGGTTATGAACCTCATTTATATATTATGTATTTTAACCAATGATGAGATCTACTGTGTCACACCAGATACCTCATCATCTAATTACATAATATAAATGGACAATATATGCACAACATATAAACCAAAACATTAAATCGATATATTAACTGAGAAATATTAAAATACAAGCATAATTTCAGTATTCAAATCTAACATTTCAAATATTTATCCCGGAGAGTTTGAGCACTTGGTGGGAGATTTGGAGGTGGAGGTGGTGGGAGAGTTGGAGGTGGGGGTTGGAGAAATGTTAACATCGGAGAGAAGTGTTAACATCGGAGAAATACTGATCCACACATTTCAAATATTTGTCTTAGAGAATTGGAGTCCTACTCACTTATTGGACTAACCCAATAACTTCACCTAATCCAATTTAAATTCTTGTTAATAAATTAATTCAATAATCCAATAAACTCCTTCCCTAAGAGATGGGTGAGTACTCATCAGTAGTATAAGAAGAATATTATTCTTTGTGAGTGATTGAGTTATCATGCTTGTACATTAAAAATGGAGTTATTGGGGTGATTAGATTTTGTGAAACAAGTTTATTTAATCCATAAATTTGTTAATCTAATTTATTAAATACAATAAATTAATAACCCATCTGATAAACAGGCCTACTTGGTGGGAGAGTTGAAGGTGGAGATGGTGGGAGAGTTGGAGCACTTGGTGGGAGAGTTGGAAGTGGAGGTGGTGGGAGGGTTAGAGGTAGGGGTGGAGAAGTGTTAACATTGGAGAAATACTAATTCACACAGTTCAAATATTTCAAAGCTATTTGGGCAGCGAAGTTTTTGCAGTTTTTTTGGTGAAGCACAAGTACACACATCCAACACAATGGCTATGAAATGCCATTCCATTCACAAATACATTTGTTGTGAAAAATGGGCGATGATCTATCCCATGCTTCTCCGTCTGATATACCGATAAAGCCTACGATCTCTTTTGACAAAATTCTTGTAGCTTTGATTTCGAAGACATCACTACTACTTTCCGTGCAGCAATGCCTGTTTCAAATAGGGATAAATCAACTATATCAACTGAGGGGTTTATATCAAGTAAAAGAAAATTTTATATCAGACCTGATATAGAGTTTATATCAACGGGGGGTTTATATCAAATAAATCAATTATATCAATTGAGCGGTTTATATCAAGTAAAAGAAATATTTATATCAAATAAATTAGCACCTTATATAGAGTTTATATCAACTTAGTTTATATCAAATGAATGAGATATATCAACAAATATTTTATATGTATATCAACGAAAAGAGGATTTATATCAAACAAAATATCAATTTATATAATGTATAATAGAGTTTATATCAACTACTCAAAGAACTTACAACTTGTTCAGTTGTTACTGTTTATTATTGTTATAATTGCAGCATCTCTATCAGCTTCAGTAGTTCTTCTTTGGTTCACTGTTGTAGCACCCGTAGTAGTTACCTCTTCAATCCAATGAGAAAGAACCTTGAGATTCAGTTATTTATACCATAACTTAAAAATTCCAGAGCTTTTCCTGGTTATAGATGCATCAATCTGCTTAGCATTATCAATGGTCTTCTGCTGCTGTGGCTTCTTGCAAAGTATAAAATTACGGAACTTGAGTGATCCAATGGTCTCCCATCGAGACAAATCTGGCAACAAAATCACTCAACATCAGTTATGCACAACTTAAACTCAACCTTTCACATTTAGCAATTCAAAGCCACAACAAAAGCAACATCTTATGCACGATTACAATACAACACAACAAGCATTCTACATTCAACTCATAGACAACATCCAGCGAATAGACAAGACAAAGTCATGGATATCTCAACTACATTACTAGCAAAATCATTAAAAACATCAACATCCAACGGATGTCAAAAATAACAATTGTCCAGCTTCGTGATTTCATTCAAGCAAAAACCCATACACTAAATAGGGAAAACAAGCCCAATTTCAAAACAAATACTAGTTCAGTTAAAAACTTAATAGAATGAAGACTAAACATGAAAAAGAAAACAGAAGAAAAAAATCCAATTCCGGAAACAAACAATAGAATGTCACACATACGCTGGATTAGGCCGACCTTCCTAGAAATTGAGGAACTTGCCCAACCCATTCACAACCTCTTCGAGCCAAATAATCATTCACAGTAACAACATGCACACATTTTCCTGTGAGTGCATTCAAGTAAGCTGACAATATAGCAAAGAGTGTCTTCCCTCATCCTGTACTCATTTCAGCTATTTCTCCCCTATAAAGAACCATGCCACCTAGGTTTGGTAGTAGTATGGCCAAGAGTAAAATATTGTGAGCCAGTGCTAAGAAACAGAATGACCATAAAAATAAGTCTGGTATATTTTAAAGCATGTGTCTCAGCAATATTCAATTTGTGTGTGACTAGCATTTTCACCTATCAATTGGATATCAAATGGTCAAAGTCCAAGAACCCTTTTAGAATCCTTTCGCACGATAGCAAATGCTTCCTGTAAGGTAAATATGTTCCCAATTCTAAATGATAAGGTCAAATAAATTTCCCAAAAATTGAGTAAAGGTTATGAATAACAGAACAAGCAGCGATCTTTATTTATTTTTTAGTCGCATAATTGGAAAAGAAGAAGAGGGTAGAAAGAGAGACTGATGGGTAAAAATGAGTCCAGCGAATGACCCTAACGAGAGATCGGCAATGCTGGAGATCCCAAGGTCCGTTCGATCAGTGAGGCGAGGAGATCCCTGAGCAGGAGGCATGACGAGGTTGGGAGAAGGGAAGGAGTGAGTGAGATTGGGAGGCGACGAGAGGGAGGATAAAACGAGGAGTTTGAGAGCAAAGACAAAGGAGGAAAAAAAAGTGTGAGAACACACTCCCGTATAAGAGTGGTAATTAGTGGGTGGAATACCACGAATGGTACTACTATAAGTGTACCATATACGAATTGGGATCAGAGGGTTGATCCAAAATCATTGCTCCATTCCCACTCCTATCTGATTATGATTTTTTCAACAAACTAATTATAAAAAATGATAATAATTTTAACAGCTAAAAAATACTCATTCTTATTTCTAACATACCAATTCTAATTTTCATTGAATATAATTCAACCAAAGAGGTGATGTAACATCCCGGACAAACAGGTGAAAATCCTCACCTAGTTAATCAAAATTTAACTCAGAATTAGTAAAATAAATTAGGACTTGGAATGGTTTAAATTAATGAAAAAACAATCACAATTAGTAATTGAGATCTAATTGAAGTAATAAGACTTGGGGAAAGGTAGAAGGAATGAAGCTTAAGTCTGGAGGGACCAAAGGTGCAAATAAGCACCACATAAATACATTCATTCACTCTAAACCCTAATTCATTTTACTAATTCTGAGTTAAACTTTGATTTACTAGGTGAGGGTTTTCACCTAGTTGTCTGGGATGTTACAGGTGATATATGTTTAAGGTGAGATAAAAAATTGATTTAAAATTTTATTATCATTACTAAATTCCTAAAACTTATTACAAATAACTTTTTAGTCTCTTGCAAAAACAAATTAATATTGATGTTCAATGTTTCAAGTTCATCCTTCTTATTTTTCGAATCCTAAATAAATTCTGGACTTTAATAGTATAGGATTCACCCGAGAGGGACAAAATAAATGCATATCACCAAAAATAATTAAACATATTCTCGGAATTGGAGGAGTATACAACAAAAATCAAAAATCAAACTTTTTCAAACACTCAATAACTATCATAATCATTGCTTCATTAAACTAGGAGACATGTATATTTTTTAGAGTAATTAACACAAGTTTTTTCTCTAGTTTTATTTTAATATAAATTAATGTATAAATATTTAAATTTTGCAGACATTTATAATAAAATACTATCAAACCGGTTATAACAGTCAATCCACAGTCTCCATGTCAACCCAACCACTCAACCGGCTGCAGCAGACCGCACCCTCCGGTTTGGGCGACGATATGGATAACACCAAGTCACCAAATGGAAATGGCCCCACAAACGGTGACGTGTCAAATAAAGAGCATTGCATTAAGCTGACGACAAGCGCACCGGAATATACCCTATCGACGGACAACCCTATCTACTCTTCCATCCTTTCCCGAAAACTATAAATAGCATTCATTTCTAATCCCATCAATGTTTTTAGCCCTAGACCGCTCCTCCACCGGCCGCAATATGCTATTCTTTGAAAAATTCTCCATTTTATCTCCCCCTTGTCTCTTAATCCACTGTTATACACCTTGTTTTTCCGTCACTTTATCGATTGTACTAGCTCAATTTAGCTGATTTCGTTTTCTTCAGCTGAAAATTTGATTTTTTTGGCCTGTTCATTTATTTTTCTTGGTGAAGTTGAAATGTCTACAGGTGTTTTCAACTTCAATAAGGGCTTCATACAGTGTTTCTGGGGTTCTTCCGTGCCGTAATGGACGGGGTCGAGTTGGCTCTCCCGGAAGCTTTTATTTCTGTGCCAAGACTCATGGGATCGAGGGGTTTTGGCGGAGGGGGCGGCGATGTTGGGTCTGCCATCGGAAAAGTTGAGGCTGGTCAATCAGAGGCTAATTCTTTGATAATCCTGTCTTCCCTTGACCCATCCGGTCAAAGAGGTGATTTTTTTCTTCTTCTTGTTTTTCAATTGTTTGTTAGTTGTACAAAAAGTTCAATTTTCATTTAGTGTTTAAACTTTTTATATGCTATTTAGTGTTTCTTCCATATGTATACTAGATTTATTTTTTTTGTATTTAAGTCCATTTGTTTCTTTTCAAATGCGTGGTTGAGTATTTTTTTTTTGCAGGATGTGCTGTTTGGCGGCTGTAAATAATTTAATTTAAATCGTGAATGGTTTTTTACTTAAATAGATTAGTAAGAAAGCATGTATCGAAGGAGAAACAAAAGATCACAGAACTGACGATGGAACATAATTTTTGAGAATGCTCGTTAATTTTATGTAGTTTATAGCTTGGAAGTTTGAAGATAGCTCTGTGGCAAAGTTCATGATTTTTGGAAACAATGTAAATGGAGTTGGAAATTTAGAGCTTGGTTAAGGGCAAGGTAAAGACTAGTAATTTTGAACTCAGAGAGAACCTAACATTTGTGAATTTCTGGTGTTTTTAAGAGGTTTATGCCCCTACACGGAGGAGTTATTTTCTTAGAAAAGTGAAATGGTTCTTTTGCTTGTCTTAACCTGTTCCTCACCAAAATATAGCATCGCCTTTGAGGATAATTTTAACTTATCCTTCCTTCTTTGTGCATTTCTCAGCTAAAATATCTCCTGCTCATGCCTCAGAGCCAGCATTTTTGTTCAAGATACCTGATTCTCGACATAGTGTACCTAATGGCCAGTCATCAAGCTGTCTTGGTGGTAATACTTCCAAAGACTTGAAACAGGGGAGTGTTAATGCCTCCCAACTTTTGATCCCTGGTTCAGAGGCTAAACAGTTGCATCAACGATCAGGGAAGGTGGCAAGAAGCAATAGTGAGTCTCTGAAGAGATCACGGATTGTACAGTTGGCATTTTCTATAAACGAACCTGCTATAGAAGATATAAAGGGCAATTCTGCTGGGGTTGGATCCAGTCCTACAAAATGCATTTCTGCAGGTAGCTTTTGTCTTAGTAGCTGGTTTCTAGCAGCCATCATCATTGCTTGTTAATTAATTTTTATAATTAAACCAGCATCTGCTCTAACCTTGTAAAGACTTTTGTTCCTTCATTTGATTGGTTCTTTTCTTTTTCATTGTTGTAGATAAGTGTCATTATGTTATGGAACTAGAAATTCTAGTAGAGCAGTTGATTTGGGAATATGTTTAGCTATGTTGTGATTCAAGGATCTTTTGGAAATTAGTTTCTGCTGCTGCCTTTTTAAAAAACAGACTATCTGAATTATGAATCCAAGTTGAGCATTCAAAATTTTTCATTCTATCTGTTCTCATTTTAGATTGTTATTACAATCTGAGATTCCAGAAGTGCAAGCCATTTGTTTTCTGTGGT
This sequence comes from Knoxia roxburghii, assembly GCA_030378225.1. Taxonomy (NCBI): domain Eukaryota; kingdom Viridiplantae; phylum Streptophyta; class Magnoliopsida; order Gentianales; family Rubiaceae; genus Knoxia; species Knoxia roxburghii. The sequence goes on from CM059423.1 coordinate 6,529,797, forward strand.
GCTGTTCATTCGTTGAAAAGAATTTACAATGACTTTTATTAGTTAATTTGGTTTTGTACGGATATGTAGTTTGAAATTTAGCTTCTCATCTTTTGGAGATTAATTTCTATTTCCCAATTAGCGGGGTTAAGCTGTTTGTTCCCTTACTGAGTTGCCACTATTTGTAGTGACCAATTGATTGTTGCGAACTATTTTGTAATGCTATAACGTGTCCTAAGTAGCTATCTAAATGTACAAGGCAAATCTCTAAGGATGCATGTTGACAAAGGTTTCCATAATCTTTCATTTCTCAGAGAAAGCTCAAGTGACTAAGCAAAAGAACAATTCAAATGTCAAGCGTGCTGATAAACGAAATGGTAGAGCTCCTAAAAGCCGAAGTGATTCATTCTTTCTGAAAAATGGGATGGTTAGCTTCAGCTCTGTTGGTGGAGGCAGCAACTTTCTTGGTATAAAAACAGGACTTGTTTATTACATCTCAAATATTTATCCATAGTTAGTTGTCTCATTCAGTAAGCCAGGCACTACATTTTAAATTTTGGAGTTATTGATTGTTCCATGTGTAACTCCCAATATTAGCATTTTATTGCAATATCCTCTTTTCTTGTGTTGACTTCTCTGTCATTGTTTTTCTTCGGAACTTAGGCAAGCTGTTTTCTGGACAAAGCCAAGTTTCCTTCAGCCATTTAAAAAACAATTGGAATAGGAATCATTTTTTGTATAGAGTAATTAGTCGTGCTGCAATCATATTCTGTCATGTTGGTTTCTGGCCATTGCCACTGGATCTGTTAGCATGAATGATATTTGGAGTTTCTGAAGTTAGCAGGTGCGTTTATATGGACAAGCATATGATTCTGATCTATAATGATATAGGATTATCTGCTGCTAACCTTTTGTGAAAATTGCCTCTTTTAACTTAATCATCTAGACGTTCAGGTTAATTATACTAAGCCGAGTGACACGTTTCGTAAAGCACACTAATTTTGTCAAGTGGACAAGCAGTTTAAATTTCAACTTTTGATTTGTATATGCCACTTTTAGGCATTGGAGACTGAGCCTCTTTTGTGACTCCAGAGACAAATCTTATTATCATGTGATAAGCTAGGTAGACTCTCATATCAAGTAGCTTCTTTTCCTTCAGCGGTTCCATTTCTCTTTGGTCCAAAGGCCTCTATAAACATGGCCTTGAACTTTTTCTGTCCATGCCTGTTTCTTCAACTTTGACAAAGACAATAAGGGCTGTTAATTTGTTGTAGATCAAAGTTGGAATGAAATGCAGGAAATTCTAGTGACAACCATTTGTGCTTTCTAATTGACTAGTTTTTGTTACATCGGACAGAAAATCTACTTGCGATGAATGTGTTTTTTTTTTGAGTCTTAAAATTGTGTATATACTATAAGTACTGCAGTGAAGTGACAGCTCTTGCTTTTGTTAAGTGGCTTCACTTTTCGCTTATAGTGAATATCTCTGTTAGGGAGGGAAACCCTTTCGGATATCCTCTTACACATATGCTATTACATACACCCATTATACTGTCTCTCTGAATTGCTTATATAGGCCTTTTTTTTTTTCCATTAGTTAGAAGTTTCAGATATCATTATTGTATGAAGGTTGGTCTTTTTGTTCACAGTTTTAAGAGTTCAACTTTTGTTATACCTCAAGGTTTTACTATTACTTGATATGAGTGTGGTTTTTGCAGCAGTCTATGGTTCCAAATCTGACGTATTTGATGTCACCAAGCCCCTCAATGAACTATCTTTGGATGAACTCCTCGATGGCAGTTATAAACGACCTAATTTGGTGAAAGAAAAGGGAAAAGATGTACTAGATTCAAATGAGAATCTCCTCAATTCAGTTAGAAAGGCCTGTTCTGTTCTCCGGCTTGAAAGTCCTGTCCCTGCCCAGAACTCTGTAGATGTTGATAATAATTATAGTCAGAAGGTCTCGTTGGGTTCATTTAGCACTGCTAGTTCTTCAGCAAGTAGAATGGATGGTCATAGAGCCGATTCGACCACTGTAAATGAGCATTCTAGCGTTAAGGTGAGTTGGACATTTTCTTGGCAGTAAAATAGTGGTTGATATCAAAGAGCAACTTTAAGCTCCAGATCTTCCAATGCATCAATTCAGCCTAATGACTTCATCTTTATGCTTTCTCGCTTAAATAACTCTTTTAACAAAAAGTGTTCATGTATGACTCCATCCTACCATTTCCAGAAATGTAGATTAACTTTTTTGCTCATCTTGCTCATCATCATTTTTGTGCTAATGCACTGGGAACATATCCATTATAAGTTCTATTTTATTTAGTTATCAGTTGAACAATCTCTATCCTGCCTTAACATATTCTCTTGCATCCATGGTCACAGGCATCTACATTCTTGAGCTGTCAACTTAATTATCTGAAATTAAATAATTTGTTTTCTTCCTGGTCTGTCAACATTTAAACAATTGTCCCTCCCAATCTGATGCAATCTCATTCTTGATTTAGGATTCTTTTGGGGATGTGAAATCACCTGCCTTTGGTATCAATTCTCCACTAATTGCACCAAGAGAAGTGTTGGAGCGACTTGCACTTCCTCCATCAAAAGAGTTGGATGCTTTGCTTCTAGATGCAGTGAAGCCTGCTTCATCTTCAAGAAATGCAACTGAACTACGTGTAGGAAAGACTGTAACTTGTCGAAATGGCTTGCCGCCTTTTACTTGGTCCCTAAATTCCTCTGGGAATTCGAAATCTGGCACTGATGCAGTTAAAGTATCTGCTAGTAGGACCGCGTGCCCAGGTAGATGGGTAAAGGTGGGAAAGAGTCTCCCAATTTCAGAAGGTTTTAATGGTTTAATGGTGGATTTGAAATCACTCAAGTATGACCATAAGTTGGTTCCTGTGGAGGATGTACAGTCCACACCCCTTGGAGTAGAAAATGTCTCGTCCAAATGTGTGAACACTTCTTCCTTTGAACAAGTTGTATTGTCATCGGCAACATGTTCAGTTTCCCAGGTCCCTGCAGGTAAATGGCTCTGTGATCCTTTTGAGTCATCGTTGTGTCTTTTGCTGGTTTTCTGGTACAAAGGTCATTCTCAACAGAATCTGTCTGTCACAAGTTTAAAAATGACATATTGAAAATGCTTCAAGACCATGTTACTTGTATTAACAAGTTGCTGTGTATACGCTTTAGTTTATGTGGTAATCATTAAGCTGCACAGACAAAGCCATCTTATTGTTCTGATATTTCACATTTTCCTCTGTAATTCAATACAACATCTTTAAGTTGCTATGTTGTTGACTTTAGTCTGTTGCTGTACATTGGTGCATGTGGCTGTGTGGGAGCATAGGTAGCTTTTGTCAGACACTATGTTTAATATGCCATATCGGTCGAGCCTCATTCAGACAAATACACTTGTTGCTTTCAAGATCTTTCAATTGCATTGCTATATGACTTTCTCATGCATTTATTCTTTTCGATTAACATAGACTTGTTTTCAACAGCTGAGTATCCTCCGACCCTTATGGCTGCTGCTGAGACGCTCTGTGGAATTGCGTCCAACGTCTCAAACCAGAGCTCACAGGAAACAGTGAGATGGCTTAAGAGACCTTCTCTGAAGAATACAGAAGCATGCAAATCAAAATTAACTAAAAAATCTGAGATGCTTGGGATGGCGCCAAAATCATCAGCTGGTCCTGATAATCTTGTCAAAGTTTCTGATGGTACTTCTCCATCAAAGAAAATTAGACACTCAGTGGATGTAAAGACAGACAGTGTTAGTCATGCAAACATTGCTAGAAAGGAGCCAGTAAATTGGTCTGCTCCCAGCTCAATCAGATCATCATCGCCTATGAAGCCATTAAGGGAATCCATTCCCGAGAGGAAACACTACAATAACAACATTGTAAAGAAACCATTTATGATGCCACCACCAGCAGCTAGGGGGGCTTATAACGGTAGGCAGAAGCAGAAGCAGACAGGGTCAGTGGAGTGGAACCCTGCTGCCAGCAACCTGGACAGGTAAATTCCTTTTCCAAGGCTCATATTCATGATGCAGTCAGATCCATCATTGTTGTTCATTTGAGCAACCGGGGTTTTTGTCCGTAGCTCGTAGCTTTGTACATATTGTGTTTCGTGTAGGAAGGTTTGTAGTAAGGTGTAACATGTAGTTGTAAGATGTGTATAAGTGGGTTATCCAGGATATTCATCTTTGCCCGTCTGTAGATGATTAATGAGGCAAAAGGAGATTTGCTATATTTCCACGATATATGTTTCTGTATGTTTCTGTCTGTCTCCAGGTGAATGTAAAATCTTGCTTCTTCTACCACAAGCACCGAGGACCCACTTGCTCTGAAAGCTGTTGAAACTTTGCTGTGCATCATAAACTGTATTAATTTTGGCCGTGTCAAAATCGTGTGATAATGTCTGTATCTATTAATTTAGTCGTGTCTGAATCGAATTATGTTATCTATATATCCAACAATGATAATCATGTCGAATGTAGTTCAGGTCGATCAGTGTATATGTGAATGAGATTGTCATTTTTGTATCCAACGGTCAAGTCAGGTGAGAGTACAGATTAAGTAGCGGAACAAATAGATGCAACTGATATGAAAGTTTCTTGTCGATAATTTTATATATAGTCCATAAATTAAAGACCGTTGATTCCTCGATGATGGACAAAATCGCGTATGGGTTGTACAAGGAAGGAACAGAATGCTCCTTTGGAAGGAACCATGGCCAATGTGGTTGGCAGGAGCCAGATGGTAGAAAGGGAAAGTAATTAAGATGTAGTGTAGAATTAAAGTGATTTTATGTTTATAAAAAACAAATAACATATAATATTTATAAATTTATATGTTTCTTTTAGTTATCTATTTTAACGATATTTTTAGTTGAAGAATATAGCAAATAATAGCTGAAATGATGGGAAAAATTCCGAACCAATTCCCTTTGGCAGGCACCACCAATTAATGTGCAATCAGTTACAATGGTTCTGGTAAACAATTATCAAAGCTAAATTAGGCACACCGAATAGCTCGGGGATGTAGCTCAGATGGTAGAGCGCTCGCTTAGCATGCGAGAGGTACGGGGATCGATACCCCGCATCTCCATTGTTTTGACTTTTTTTTTTTTTTTTTTTTTTAATCCGTCAACATTGGATTCAAAATCTGTTTTTAAATATCAAATTCCACAAATCTGGTTTGCCTCCTTCCGTTGAAAAATTTTCGTCGTATAAATCAAAGGGATCTGATTCTGACTTTTCCTATATTTTCCAAAAATCTCAACCTCATCAGGTAGGTGTCCCCAATTCCCCCATATTGTTCTGTAAGCTTAAAAATTCCCCTATGAGAAAAGAGAACTTTCCTTGTTTGAAACTTTCGAGTCATTTCATGTCTTGTCAAACTTTTTTCGTTCATCGGCAAAATTGCAGTTTCACCAAATTCATCATCAATACCGTATTGAGTGGACGCCGTGGAGGAAATTCAAACCACTCCTCAAGAAGACCTTTTTTTTCCTAATCATCATCCCATGCATCAGATCATTTCTATATTCTCATGTGTTTAATTTATTTTTTACGTTGAATCCACTTGATAATCGAGAAATATAAGTGTCATGTTGAAAAAGAGTCTTTGAGTATATTTGTTTGATCCGATTGTCATCATTCCCACTAAACAAACACTTCCTTTATTTTCTTTCAATGATAATAAAAATGATGGCCTAAATTATCTTATCATATTTAAGATTTAATTGTCTTATAATTAAAAATAGAAAAGAAAGCATTGCCACCAAAAACCCACAGTTGTTATCCTAACTCTCAAGCAAACCAAAGTTGGAGAAATTACTCATTTCGATTCCCAAAAGAAAATACTGAGGTCAGTTGGGACGGTGTCGGAGGTAGTACTATATATGTGTATTATGTAATATATACATTCCAATTCCAGGGAAGAGAAAAAAAACCAGAAGAAGTGGACATGATCAAGAAAACATTTGATCCAGCAATAATACAAGAGCCATGGCGAACCCAGCATCAAATCCTGCTCTTGGCTGCACAACTAATATGAATACCTCTACACCAAATGATACTCCTCCGATGTTGGCCTCCTTCCTCTTAATCTCAGCCACCACATTTCTCGATTCATCCAACACTTTGCACGATCGTATTGCGTACGAACCTTCAATCACATATGCATAACTCTTCTCCGACATCCCTCTATATACATACGCCAGTACATTCAAACCCGACTGCGAAAAATTCAAGCTTTTCCTCACCCTGAAAATGGGCTTCTTATTCATCTTCTTGCTGCTGCTGCAATCGTCCACTTCTCCTTCGAATACCAGCCAGTTATCCACTAGTCCAAGCTTCTGCTCAACATATGGTTTATTTACAAAATTTATTATCAGATACTTGAATTATTTATATTACACACAAATTTGTGGATTACGTAGGATTGAGGCAATCTTAACAAAATCAAGGCTGAAATGATAAAACGAACCATGAGGATGAATATTGAATTTACATTAACTGCTCACCTTATTCCGGCGGAGCATTGTGAGTATAGGGATCCCACCTCCGTCCATAAGCACAACCTGACTGGGACGACTTCTTCCTCCTCCTCCTCTTCCAGTGTAGCTATCAACCCGGAAGACTAAACTACCGTCGGAGCCGATCACGGTGAAGCCTTCACAGCTCAAAAGAAGAGATTTCCTCCAAACCGTGAGTGATGTAGTAGTAGTAATGGCGGTGGTAATTTTGTTGGGGTCCGTCGAGTCCTTATGATCTCGATCAAGATTATGATATTGATCCTCCTCAGAACAACAGATAGTTTTTTTGTTTAACGTGGTTTTGAAAGAGAAGACTACCATAGCGCTTTGCTAAGATTTTTCCACACTTTTTTGGGGTGTCTTTTTTGAAGACGTGCGTAAAAGGGAAGTCTTCAAAGAATATCAAGATCCATATTTATAAAGCCCCTTTGAGATTTCTTTTCAATTATTGTTTTATCTTATCAAGAGTTATATCCCCTCATCAATCCCACTCGTTATATAGTAGTGTTAGAAAATTGCAATGGTTATATAATAATATTATATTTATATTGTAATGTGTATTTTTGGCAAATAATAAAATAAAGGATAAATAATAGTTATTTAGATACTACTGTCACATTAAAATGTTAGAAACAACATTCAAGACTCTTATATTCTTAATCAAAATTCAGAAATTAGTCACGTCTTTCATTTTAAATTTATAAATTGATTATTTTAATAATAAAAATATTTATAATTCAAAAAGAGAATTATTTAAGTGATATTATTATTTGGGGAATAAAATTAAAAAACAAAAAAAAAAAAAGAAATGAATGAAATGTTGAATGGAACTATGGCCGACGTTGTTATGGAAAGTGGGACAAGACTGCGGGAACATGTGCGGGTCTCGTATTGGTCGGAGAAGGGAGGGTGAAGGATGTTAGGCTTAGACTAATTTGGATATATTTCCATAACAGGCGGCCAATTATAGGAGCATAACTTTCTAGATATATATCCCTTATCTCCCATATTAAAGTAATTTTATTTAATTTATGTTGAGAAATAATTCGTCTAAAATATTTAATTATAAATTATATAAAAATTTTAAGATAAAATAATATATATTAATAACAAAAAATATATTTATTTTTTGAAATAGAATGAGAAAAAAGTATTATTATTATTATTTCCAGGCGGCATTCTCTTAATTATTAGTCTAGAGAGATTGTGTTTTAATTGTGTAGTTCAAAAAATTAATCTAGTGCACGATAAATTATTTTTTTTTATTTTTTTTTTTTGAGAATCACGATAAAGAAGAGGCAAATGTGTACAAGTGAAGTTCAGAATAGGAGAGTATATCATGTCGTATTCGTTCGCTCAAAAATATTTTAAATCGATTTATTAATAATTCACTATCTGAGTTTTATTTACAACTCGAGCATGATGCAAAGTTCAGCATCATAGGTCAAGTTTCGTTTGAGATATAATTTGAAGGGTGTGTTTATTTTGCTAGAATAGAATAAAAATTGATTACTTTATTTCTATTCCTAAAAAATAAACACACGTTAAAGTATTTCTTACAATCAGTTATTCTCTTCTGAAATAGTATTATAAAGATAATTTTTGCATGTAATAATTAATTTTATTTGTGAATTTTAAATACGATTGGTATTATAATTTCTCAACCTTATAAATTAACTTAAAAATTCTTAAACGTTCTCGTTAATTCAAAATAATTAAATCAGATTATTAATAACCCATCATTTGAGTCATATATACAAATTATAGACTTTGTGATTATATTAACTATGTGAGATATATAGAATATTTTTTCATAACACAGGGCTTGTTATAATCATTAGTTTTATGAGACAATTCATTGTGCACACGTTGAGTGCATAGTTTGGTAATCACAATCAATTATTGATAACACGTGAGACCCTTTCGATCCAGTTTTCAATTGTTTGGTAATGCATGGTAAGATCTAATATTATTTTGAAAAATAATCTTATATTAATTTAAGAAATATAATGTTTAAAATATAGGAAGTAATTTTACTGTGCATTACATGTAATATATGATTTGGTGGCTGCTGCCACATGCATGCTTGATCCCCTCCAACCTGTAACTTCGTTCATGATTTATTATGTCTCTGTCATCTCAATTTGGACTAAAATACTCCTTTTATAATATTATTTTTTTTTCCATTTTTAAGTAAAAGAGTAATTTTATCAAAATTTATAAATTGCCGCCCCTAAAATTAAGTCGGTAACTAGTAACCCTTACTTTTCTCGATTTTTGTTTTTTTGTTGAGTTCAGCTAATAAGGTTACTTAAAGGGTGGAGTGGGGGGGAGGAAGAGTTTGGGGGTTGACGGTGAATATATAGGAAGAGAATTGCAGAAATGGTCCTAAATGTTTCATGCAATACCAATTTTAGTTTTACAAGTTTTCCTCTTTTCAAATGTGGTCCTTAATGTTTCGGGCTCAATTAATTTGAATCATGTAGGCAATATATTAAACGTTTCATAAAAAAAAAAAAAAAAATTGTAAAGCGGTTCAGTTCAAAATATTAAGAACCACATTTGAAGAATGTAAAAGTTTTAGGGCGATAATCAACATAGTAATTAATATTAAGGACTTTCTCTATTTTTTTTCAAATTTCGATGACATTGTATTCCTCTCTACCGTAATAATATTTTCGATTGTAGAAGGTATAATTTTTATTTTGAATAATATAAAATTCACATGAAATATTTATTATTATATATTTTTAGTTATAAATTATATATAATTAGAACTAATATGTTTTGACTTCAAGCATCCAGTGAATATGAAAATATTTGTAAATTTTCTTAAAAAATAAAAGTAAAATAATATTTATTAGTAATAAAATAATAAAAATTACATTAATTTTAAATAAGACTATTATTTAATAAAATTAATAGACTAGTCTTGCAAGTGTAACATGAAACATTCTAAGGGCTCGAAAAGTTAATTTTCTTACTATAAAATACTACCTATTCAAATACTTACTAAATTACATCAAATCAATTCTAGTCTTGTCCAAATTCCTCTCATATTATTTTTAAAAAACTATTCTCCTTGTACATTTTTCTTTTCTTCCATAAAAACTTGCTTTACCAAATAATTTACATTCTCGCTATAAAATATACGAAAAAGAACACCAAATGTGGGCTAAATTTGGTGGAAATGAAAAGAATGTGGTGACACGTGTAAGATTATAGCAGGGAATTTTTTTTTTGTTTTTTTTGAAGAAATAGCTGGGATTTGTTGGATTACAAGGATTTTAATGTGTGTTTAGAGATCTGAGTTAGGTACGGGCTTCTTCTTCATTCAGATCTTGCCGATTGAGAAAAAAACGACACAGTTTTGACTGAGTGATTAATAATTGGACCACGTAGAGTTTTTTTTGGGGGGGGGGGGGGGGGCCGGTGGGAATGGGGGATGGCTGTGGAGGTCCAATCCAGATTCCCTTCTGTTGTTAGTCAAAATTATAGCCTATATTGCTAGCTTCAAGACAAAACACATCATAGAAATTTAACTTCAAATAGAATTTGCTAATGCCAGCTTCTTCACTCGTCTTCCCACGTTGTTCCCCATCTTCCCAACACGCCATAAAAAAAACTACTTCCTCTCCTCCTCCTTCTTTTAGCCCTTTAAATTCAATTATTATTATTATTTAAAAAAAAATTATCAGCGATGTTAGATACCTTTTTATTCAATAATAAAAAATTGATCAAATTGTATACAGCCCCTAATCCGAGAAAACCTAGCACTGATGCAAAATCCATATTTAATTTAAAATATATGCCAGAATCCATCAATTATTATTTAATTTTAAAATATAATATTTTTATTTTTATGGTATAAATAAAAAAGTCAAAACTTGAATGACTCGAATCTAAAACCTATTAATTTTAAATGGAAAGTACGAACCACTAGAATACAACATTCTTGTCTTTATTATTTTTGTTTTTACAACTCTTTATCTCAAAAAATCTCTCTTTTATATATTAAAATTCGACCGTAAATATATTTATTTCACGAGAATGAGAATAGAGCAATGTGCATTTGATTATAATTTTTTTTTTTTGGTTAGTAAAAATAGAAGGTAAGGATGTCTCATATTTCAACCATTGACTAGAGATATCTATTTTCACATACTTATCTTTTAAGGCAACTAAAAATATAATTATTTTTAATTTATCAAACAAATAAAAAACAATTATATCATTTATTAAATGTTGATACATTTATTTAATGAATGTACTCACCAAACAAGTCAAAATAATTATATTTGAATGTTGAATTTATCACATGCGGATTAATCAATTCTCACATCCACAAAATAAATATTCCTCATTAAATAAGAACAATTTAAAACTAAAAAACTAAAAATTGCATTAAAAAATCTCACTTCTTAAACTTTTTTATATTAAAAAAGAGGAAATAGAAAAAGGCAATTATGAACCAATGAATATTTGTAAAGAAAGAAAAGTCCATGCAAGAAAATTTTGGGGCCTTATATGTTGTATTTTTTCGCAAATTATATCACGTACCACTAGGTATATGTACCTAATAATACATCACCACTCTCATTATTAGAGAGTGAGATATATGCTCTTTTTTTGTTCTGCTTCTCCAAAAATCCAGTTCCTTCTTTTTCAAAAATCACATCTTCTTCTTCAAAAATCAGTTATTCTTCTTCGCCGTACTCCATTCGAAACCGTATTTAATCAAAATTTTTATCCAAACACAGATTTAACGGAGATCGACGATTATATTTTCCGACGAACAATACCAAATATAACGAAAAAATCAATTCTTCCTGTTGAAAAATCTCTTATTCTTCTTAAAAAATCTCTTATTCTTCTTCTTAAAAAATACCTTATTCTTCTTAAAAAATCACCACATCATAAAGTTTGAACTGTATTTGATGGATTTACGGAACCTTATTTTCGCCATTTGATGTTGGGTAATGTATTAATGATGTTATATTCATGTTTTCTTATTCAAACAATGCTCTGTTACTCTGAAATATGATATATAAATGGTTTCCGTGAAGTATTGACACTTTCATGTGAAATGGGTTGCTTCTGATTCTTCCCCGTTACTGGACTTGGTAGAACGTGTTATGGGACGTAACTAGACGTAGCTGGACGTTGCTGGACGTTGCGGGATATAACGGGATGTTGCTGCTTTGTATTTTTGACGTAGCGGGACGTAACAGGACGTTGCGAGATGTTGCTAGACGTAGCTGGACGTGGTGCTAGTTTTTTTGGACGTAGCTAGACGTGGTAGACTATGTTCTGTGAAAAAATCAGCTAAAATTCACATGTTTAGATGTATACGTGGTGTGGTAGTGGCCAGTTGTGATTCTGGCTGCCAAATTTGTCAAGAAAATTTTAGAATAACAATTTTACACAACGCAATTTGTACAACAATATATCCAAGTATTATATCTAATTTGTGAAAAAAATCAGTTTAAATTCACACGTATGGATGTAGACGATTTTGGACGTGGTACTAGTTGTTTTTGACATGGTTCTAGTTGTTATGAGACAAGGTGGATTGTTTTTGTGAAAAAAATAGCTTAAATTCACATGCATGGATGTAGACGTTTCTGGACGTGGTGCTAGTTGTATTTGTAAAAAAAATCAATTTAAATTCACACGCATGGATGTAGACAATTTCGGACGTGGTGATAGTTGTTTTTGACGTGGTTCTAGTTGTTCTGAGACGTTTCCGGACGTTTCTGGATGAGACATTGTGGAGGGACGTAGCTGGACGTAGTATTACTTTTTTTGGACGTGGAAAGACGTGGTAGACTATGTTCTATGAAAAATTCAGCTAAAATTTACATGTTTGGATGTAGACGATTCTAGACGTGGTACTAGTTATTTTTGACATGGTTATAGTTGTTCTGAGACGTGGTGCTAGTTGTATTTGTGAAAAAAATAACTTAAATTCACATTCATGGATGTAGACGATTCTGGACATGGTGCTAGTTGTTTTCGACGTGGTTCTAGTCGTTCTAAGACGTGGTGCTAGTTGTATTTCTAAAAAAAATCAGTTTAAATCCACACACATGGATATAGACGTTTCTGGACATGGTGATAGTTGATAGTTGTTTTTAACGTGGTTCTAGTTGTTCTGAGACGTTTCTGGATGAGACGTTGTGGAGGGATGTAGCTAGACGTTGCCGGACGTATCTGGAAGTAGTGCTACTTTTTTTGGACGTGGTAGACTATGTTCTGTGAAAAATTTAGTTAAAATTCACATGTTTGAATGTAGACGATTCTAGACGTGGTGCTAGTTATTTTTGACGTGGTTCTAGTTGTTCAGAGACGTGATTGTATTTGTGAAAAAAAATAGCTTAAATTCACATGCATGGATGTAGACGATTCTGGACGTGGTGCTAGTTGTTTTCGACGTGGTTCTAGTTGTTCTGAGATGTGGTGCTAGTTGTATTTGTGAAAAAAAATCAGTTTACATTCACACGCATAGATGTAGACGTTTCTGAACGTGGTGACAGTTATTTTTTACGTGATTTTAGTTATTCTGAGACATTTCTGGTTGAGACGTTGCGGAGGGACGTAGCTGGACGTTGCCAGACTTTGCAGGACGTATCTGGACGTAGTATTACTTTTTTTGGACGTGGAAAGATGTGGTAGACTTTGTTCTGTGAAAAATTTAGCTAAAATTCACATGTTTGGATGTAGACGATTCAAGACGTGGTGCTAGTTGTTTTTGACGTGGTTCTAGTTGTTCTGAGACGTGATGCTAGTTGTATTTGTGAAAAAAATAGCTTAAATTCACATGCATGGATGTAGACGTTTCTGGACGTGGTGCTAGTTATTTTTGACGTAGTTCTAGTTGTTCTGAGACGTGGTGCTAGTTGTATTTGTAAAAAAAATAGCTTAAATTCACATGCGTGGATGTAGACATTTCTGGACGTGGTGCTAGTTGTTTTTGACGTGGTGCTAGTTTTTCTGAGACGTGACGAGATGTTTCTGTGAAAAAAATCAGTTTAAAGGATGTAGACGTTTCTGGACGTGGTTCTAGTTGTTTTTGACGTGGTGCTAGTTGTTCTGAGACGTGGGAGACTGTCTTTGTGGAAAAAATCAGTTTAAATTCAAACTCATGGATGTAGACATTTCTGGACGTGGTTCTAGTTGTTTTTGACATGGTGATAGTTGTATTTGTTAAAAAAATAGCTTAAATTCACATGCATGGATGTAGACGTTTCTGGACGTTGTGATAGTTGTTTTTGACGTGGTGCTAGTTGTTCTGAGACGTAGTAGACTGTCTTTATGAAAAAAAATCAGTTTAAATTCATACGCATGGATGAAGACGTTTCTGGACGTGGTTCTAGTTATTTTTGATGTGGTGCTAGTTGTATTTGTGAAAAAATCAGTTTAAATTCACATGAATGGATGTAAACATTTCTGGACGTGGTGCTAGTGTTATGAGACGTGGTGGACATTCCTGGATGTAGACGTTGCGACAGTTATTTTTTGGACATTACGGCAGTTGTTATGAGACGTTGTGGACTCAGTGAACACGCGCGTGGGCGAAACTTACTATATTTAGTAAGTGTACAGTTATTAAATAAAAAATTACTATACCTCCGTCGGTGTTTTTACCTCTGCCAACTTTGAACTGTTTAGCTATAGACAAGGAGGCATTATTGGGCTTCTTCTTCTAGAAATGTTTAAGCTGACTTGACATATTATTTTTATTAAATTAAATTTTTTTTGGTGGTTGGGGGGGGGGGGGGGGGGGGGGGGGGGTGCGGCGGCATAGACATATGTAGTATGCTTAACATTTCATGTTAAGGTTTGATTCCTTGCCATGTTTCATTTGAAGGTTACATTCGTCCATATTTTTAAAGATATTTTATATTGAGAATGTAAATGTTTTAAGGAAAAAATAAAATATAATGGAGGGACCTTTTTTCTAAAAAAATAATATAAGGAAATTTTTTTGGAGAAAATTAAAATTAATGTGATATAATTTAATGATTGTTTAGACTAATACTATTCGGTAGTGAAAAAGGTTTTTTTGTGAAAAAAAAATACATAAACAAACGCAGCCATAGGGTTCTTAATCAGTGGGCGAAATCAATTCTATATTATTTAAAAATAATTTCAGAAGAGATTGGCTGAAACTTATGACGAAACTGGCGGGAATCAATTCTTAGGAATGTTCTGTTGACTGGGAGAGGGTGAGTCAACCCCAGTTGCTATATATATAGTCTTAACATTTAGGACTTGATATTTGAAACCTTAATGACACAACTAAATGACTCACAATTTTATTTTGTGTTTCTTAATTGTGTACTACTTTTAGTTATACAATAATAATAATAATAATAATATATAGTTGGAGTCGTTTTGTTATTTTCTTTAAGATACTTTTTTCAAATTTTTTTCGTAAAATGTTCTAAAACTTGGGAAATGGTGGTGGTGGTGGTTGATGGCAGAGGAAGATAGCAAGAGAAAGGGGAGAAAAGATTAATTATATAATTTGTTAATTTATGGAGAAAATAATAAAAATGTAACACACATTTATTAAGTGTTTGATTTTCAATTAACAAAATTTTTATATAAATATTATATTAAAAGTGAATAATTTGTTGGATTACTTTTTTCAAAAATGCACTTTCATTAGCTATATATAAACTTGCATCACCCCTTTCTTAGTAATTCGTTGATTAATTTGTTAGGAAAATAATATTGGACTTGGTATGCGTGCACCATGTCTGGGGGCTGACGCCTGCCTAGTGCCAGAAGGTTAAGGGAGTTAGTGACCTGATGACAGGAGAGTCGGCGACTGAAACCCTGGTGAACGGCGATCATAACTATAACGGTCTTAAGGTAGCGAAATCTCTTGTCAAGTAAGTTTCGATCTGCACGAAAGACATAATAATCTGGGCACTGTCTCAGAGAGAGGTTCGATAAAATAGACATGTCTGTGAAAATACGGACTAACTGAACGATTCCGGCTTCATGCAGGAGAGTTGCAACCTGCAATCCAAACTGAGGACGAATTTTTGAGGTTAGTTCACCCTCGCGGGATCGTGTCCCAGCCATTGTAGCACGTGTGTCGCCCAGGGCGTAAGGGGCATGATGATTTGACGTCATCCTCACATTCCTCCAGCTTATCACCGGCAATCTGTTCAGATTTCCAAATGACAATTAAACACGAGGGTTGCGCGGACTTTACAAGGGAAGGAAAAAGTACATTCTTACTATTTCATTCAATAAAAAAATATATCGATAAATTATAAGGGTTTGTTCCTTAAATTTACATAAATTTTGGACATGTTAAGAGTTTGATATATAAAAGATTTAGTTTATTTTCTAATTGTCTATTCTTAAAATTATATATGATATTTATTTTATGATATACTATAAGTTTAAATATTATTTTGTAATGCTTGAAAAAAATTATTTTGTAATGTTAAAAATTAGTCTTACTATTTAATTATTATATTATTTTTATGTATTATACCATTATTATAATATTTGTTTTTTTTAAAATTTTCATTGTAGTAAATTTGATTAAAAATTTGATTTATTATTTAGGATGGATAAATGTAGAGCCTTGTTGAGTTTTCACTTTCAATGGTAGTACTGTCAGTCACCGTGACAAAATGGACAGTGGCCTCAAAATTGAATTTCATGCATGTGCTTTGCTATGTGATCCCTAGCAAACACCTACTACCCAAAATAGTTCAACATTGTACTATTCTTTAACTTTTACTTTTTCAAAAAAATTAATCAAATTTATTCAACAATTATTTTTTTTAAAAAAGGCTAAGATTAATCGTTATATAATAATACTAGAGTTATATTGCAATATGTCATTTCAGATGTGCAAAAGTAGGTACCAAAGATGTATATAAATGGCAAGAGAGAATTGATTTAGTGGTTGGCCTACTAGAGACACTTTGGAGCACGGAGGCTCTGAGTTCGAGTCATACCGGGGTAGATCACACCGACACCAGGGTCACGTAGGAGCATAGCAGTCCTGAATTTGAGTCATACCGAGGGTAGCAGATCACATCGAATGCACTTAGGAGTACGGAGTCCAGAGTTTGAGTTACACCGGGGTCTAGATTAGTTAGATTAATAGGCTTTAAACATCTCTCTTTGTACCAAAAAAAATATATAAATATAGAATTTGGATTTTTTTTAATTGTTAGAATGCCGCTTTGGAAACCTAAGCAAATCATCACCAAAGAACTAATATTCTCTTTTATCTGGTAAAAATAGTTTTATTTAAATAATGTAAAACTTTTTATAATTTATAAAGTAGTATTCATATGTAAGAAAGCATTTATTGACATTAATTAGAATATGTTGAGGATAATGCTTCAAAAAAGAATATGTTGAGGATAATATTATAGCTATTAAAGGTAAAAATATAAAAGTTGGGACTCTCTGTTTATCTATAACTAATTAGTTTTGAATTAAATATTTATATAAAATATCTTTAAAATAGATAAAAATAATTCTAAAATACTTTGTATAATTATTTTTATAGAACAAAAAGAGTATATCAATCATTCACCATAAATTTAAAAAGAAAAAAAATGTGAATTTGCCTCTAAACTTTTTTAAATATTTTTTTTCTTTTTAGGGTCTGATCTATGCAAGGTAAAGGCAATGAGACAAAGTCAAAATAACTCCAATTGCTGCCTTTTTGATTAGTAAAGTGAAAAAAAAAAATCAAATTTCTTTAATGAAGCGATCAAATTCTTTTAATGAATATTTTGTTAATTTATCAAATAAATAAAAAATAATTAAATTACTTTAATAATTATTGAATTATCAAATTTTAATTACCGTCCTTAATTTAAAAATATGTAAATTATTACACAGGAGTGAGACTTATGAAAAAGGAGACCGTTAACCAGAAAAGACTTTATGGGGTTTTAGCTTCTCACGTCTCTGCTCTTCCTTCCTTTTCTTTCTTTATCCAGAAGAGTCAACAAAATTTTCAGTGAAGCCAAACCAAAAGTTAACTGCAAACTTTAAGACTGTTAACCTATATGATAAATGTTTGTTGAATTTTCGGAAAGCTATAATATTCAACTCGAAGAATAAATATTATTTCTAGAAATACTAAGAGAGGTCAAATGTTGATGATAATATTACTTACGTTATACCATGAAATGAATGATTGATTAGGGCTTTGAAAAAAATTATTGCTCCATCATAAGGATGTCTAGAATCATTGCCTCTTTCCCTTACCTTCCCTCTAAATTGTATACATATTACATATCATTAGTTTGGCGGCTGTCCGTATTTTTAATACCCAATACTATCAACTATTTAATTTCGTCAACTATTTATTTTTTGTCTATTATTTATCTCAAACGGTACCAAAAAACTAAACTAACAAACTTAAAATTGCGTGCAATGCATCCTAATTGTTTGGAACTAAACTAACAACCTTAAAATTGCGTGCAACACATCCTAATTGTTTGGATACGGCATTTCAACTACCTTTGGTTCAAGAACTGAGAGAGGAAAGGGAGAAATTTAAATATGAATTATTGATGTTATTTTTTGTAACCCAATAAAATGAATTAGTTTATATGATATAAATGAATAGAATTAATAGACACTTTAATTTTAGATAAATTTAAAATTGAATATTTATTATATATATATGAATTAAAGAAATTGACAGCAAACTTGGAATTCAACGCATGCAACGCTGTAAACTTTTTTAGGTCAGCTGGTCGGGCTTGGTCGGCTGTCTCTTAGTTAAATTCTGCAAAATCAAATTCCCAAAAATAAATACGCTAAAACCCCTCTCACTTGTTTTATTGTTGTACCTCCAAATGCATTTTATGGGACACAATTCTCATCATTTGGCCCTCCAAACCCTTATCGTGAGAGGTTTTCCCTTTCTTTTTGTCCGTATATAATTCTAACGTTTGATATTTAATTAACGTCTTTTCTTTTTTATTTTAGATTCAGGAATCAAAACCTACATAATTCATGGTAATAGTAACACAATAAATCATTCTTTATGATCATGTTCTAGCCAATCATACATCACCGTTGACGGTTCCCTTAACCTTATAACCCATTTTTAACTAGATATAGCTATCAAAGTTAGGTAATCAGCAACATTATTTGCTTCTCGCAACGTGTGAGAAATTTAAACACTCTCATCATTCTCTGTATCATTTAATTAACGTTTTTATTACTCGTTAATTTAGATAGAATCAAACTATAATTCCAATTAACCGGTGCATTCGGGACAGTATAAAGCTTGCCAAGTGCAGCAGAAACCTTTTGAGTTATGAAGAGTCTCCCAACTGAAAAATCTTGATGCCATGAATCATGATTTGTCACAATCAAAGCTCAAAAGATAGGAAAAAGGAAGCAGAAGCAGACAAATAAGGGTTAGATTTCGCTGCAAATATATATTGATTTTTGGGGCTCATTTGAACAAAAAAACAACTCTCAAGAATCAAAGAAAGACACGGAGTCCACTTTTTATTGCCAAATTATGCAAAGACGTGGGCCACATTAAGATACTAATCACTTCCCCATATAGGCAAAAAAAAAAAAAAAAAAGCAAACCCCCCTTTCTGTTCCCTTTCCAGCATTACCTCTTAAACCCACGTGTCACCTTGCAGCAATATTAGCACTTAACTGAGGTTATATACTTATACTACGTATTTGCTTTTTACTAAACCTTCCACCAGTGTTGTCGCTATATATGCATGTGCATTTCCATCCTTCTTCCTGTCTTCTTCAATCATAAATACTGCACATTATCTATAACAAAGGCTAGATATTCGAAATTTTATTTTAAAAACAAAATTCAAGGTCACTAATTATATTGAAGGTTCGATATCAAATTATCAAATATATTTATATATATATTTTAAAATAATCTATTTTTTTCCTAATGACTCACACGTATATATAATAAAATCAGATTTTTTGTTTAAAAGACAATAATGTTTATATAGTGCACGGTCTTCCCTCAAAACTATCAATATATTTTTAGTTATGGATTGTAAATCATTATATAATATGAACCTGCTGCACTATAAGCGATTCTGAAACAATTCATCCTGAAATTCTAATTGATACTTCTATAAAGGAGCATCAACTTAATTGTAACCAGTGTTGTAGGCATTGTTTACCTGGAGGTGCAGATGGTGGTTTCAGGCCTTCAGTCTACGCAGCAAATGTAAGGTTTAACAAAGAGGAGGGAGTTTTGACGACTGACAGCAGAAGAATCACCACCCTTGCTTGGAAATATTCCTCTTTCTTCCAGTTTGTTGGGAGTATATACCTGTCAACGCAATACAAACGTTCAAAAATGCAGGATTGCTGCAAAGAGAATCACAGATTTACAAAGTATTCGTAAAGAAGCTGATGCACTTTGTCCAGTATATATTCAAGAAGCCGAAAGAGCTCTCACCAAGGGCTCTCAATTTGGCTATCTTGCCATCTTAGTTATAAACATTACCCTCACTCAAATTGAGAAAATGAAATACTGATTTGGAAAAACACACGTTTTATGTAAAAATGAGAATGTGAGGTGAGAAATGAAAAGTTGCAACTAGCCAAGTAGTCCTTCATCTCCTTTAACAAGCAATAATGAACTGAATGCAAGGAAACCAGAAACTGGCTGATAGCTAACTACCTTAACTTGCGCACTCCCCAGCATGTATGCAATCTTCATCAAGTTAATCCTCAAGCAGAATCGCAAATAATGAGCCAGTTACAAGTCATAACTAGCATATCATGACTCTGTGATCTCCCTTAGAGTACTTAAAACATACAAGTACTACCAGTAATCTGAACAAGAACAGTTTCCATCTCTGAAAGTATGGAAACGGTTAGCATCTCTTACCACAATTTGCCGGTTAGTAACCTTAGCAATAAATTTCGCTGCTGAATGGCAATCGTCACACATTCTCAGGTTCTTAATGACACGAATAGGTGCATTTGGAGGTGTTTTCAGGAGTGCATAAGCTATAGCAAGTTTCTCGCTATGAAAAGCGAGATGTTCTGCTTTCTGTTCCTCCCCCACATCATGAAGTTCTGAAGCCAAATCTGGCACATAACCAAGGGGCTTTATCTCGGACAACAATTCTTTAACCTTCTCATGAATTTTTACTGACTCCGGGTGCTCATTATCGTCTGCAACAAAGATATGGGTATCTTTTCTTATTTCTATCCAGCTGGATCCTGGTTCCTTTTTAATGTTCTTTTCTCTCATAAACTTGCGCATCTTCGCAACACCATCCCACCTCTTGGACTTGGCATGCATATTAGACAGCAGTATACAAGTTCCTACATCATTAGGGTATATTTCCAAGATTATTTCTCCCACTCGCTTTCCTACATCATAATTCCGTTGTATATGACAAGCATTAAGCAAAGTGCGCCAAACGATAATGTCCAATTTGACGGGAATTGAACTAATAAATTTCTCAGCTTCATCAAGCTGTCCAGCCTTTCCCAGAATTCCAACCATACAAGTGTAATGCTCCAATCCTGGTTTGACACCTACCTCATTCATAAACTGGTGCAAATAGTAAAACCCTTCTTCTACTAGACCCAAGTGTCCACAAGCTGAGAGGACCCCAATAAAGGTTACGTAATTTGGTTTAACTTCTGCAGCTAACATGCGACGAAACAACGACAGAGCTTCCCCACCATAGCCATGGTGAGAGTAACCAGATATCATCGAATTCCAAGTAATAGGGTCTCGCACACTCATACATTCAAAGACTTCACAAGCCAATTCAATTAGTCCATTTCGTGAATACATATTTATCAAAGCATTCCCAACTATGACATAGTCTTCATACCCAGTCTTCTGTATTCGTGCATGCAATGAACTCCCACATCCAAACACTGACAAGCTAGCACTGGCATTCAGTAGCACTGCAAATGTGTATTCATTTGGTCTTACACCATCAAGTTCCATTTTGAAGAACAGCTTGAGTGTGTTCTCAAAATATTCATTTTGAAAGCAAGCAGCCAAGATTGCAGTCCAGGACACCACATTTCGAACCTGCAAAGAATCAAAAACTTTTCTTGCCGTTGAAATCTCACCACATTTCCCATACATATCTATGATAGCAGAACTGGAAAATAAATCAAGACTAAAACCACTTTTCAACATCCTACAATGAGCCTGTGTCCCCAATTTCAAATCCTTAAGATGCGCACAAAGCGTAAAAATTCCTACATAAGAAACACTATCCCACTCCAGGCACTCCTCAACCATCCTCAAAAGAACATCCAATGCTTCACTAAAATAACCATGATCTTTAAGCCCACTAAAAATGGAATTATATGTATAAATATCCAAACCAGGTACCCAATTAAAAACTCCCATAGCCTCTTCCACATCCCCAGAAATTATATACATAGACACAAGTGCATTCTTCACATGTTGATTCATAATTAATCCAGATTTCTCTGCATAGCCATGACACTGCTGGCCCTCACAATACAATCCACTGTCAGCACAAGAAGAAATAACTGTAGATAGCACATACTTATTAATTCTTAATTGATCACCAGGGCATTTATAATCCACCCTAACCATACTCCTCAACAACCCAAAAACAATGGAACAATACCCATTATGAAAATACCCAGCCATCAAGGTGCCCCATGAAACTATGTTTCTCATCCGCATTCTATCAAACAGCTTCTGTGCAGCTGGCAATTTGCTGCATTTTGCATAAAAATTAAGCAAAGTATTGTTCTCAACAACATGGTTTTCAGAGGCTTGGTAGGATACTAACAAATGGGCATGAATTATCTCCCCAAGCTTGAGGTTCTTGGAATCAGCGGAGGCTTTGAGCAACTTGATGGCCCAATTATAGTGGCTTGATTTGAAGCGCCAAGGTGCATTCCAGCTGATTATGGCTCGGGGATCCAATGGCAGTTTTGGGGTGGGCATTTATTGGACTTCTATGAGCTGATAATGCTTTGTTGTTGTATGTGTATTGGAGGGTAATTGTTGATTCATTTAAAGAAAGAACTTGAGATGTCTCAGTCTCATTTCTCTTTAGTTGATGTATAAGCATTGGAGGGTTTCCAAGAAACAATCAACCTTACAAAAGATACCTCAATAAAGCTGTCAGTTGAGAATAACACAGCATGCAATGCACAGCCCCAAAAAGAATAAAAAATAATAATCTTGTCGCAAATCCTCACTAAATCTGATTCTCCAGAATGTATCAAAATTGGATGATGGGAGAATGCTTAACCACATGGCAGCTGATTTTTGTTACTGAAAAAATACAGACATCCTGTTTAAACTGAAATAAGCAATAATGGTTATGCAATCAATGTCTTGTATTTCATCTGATAAAGGTCATGCAGGCCTATATATTGGTTCACTTCTACAATAAGTGCAAGGCATTGTTCTAATAAAATAAGGGATAAGTAACATCAGCTTCAGCAAAAACCTTCAAATAGCCAATATTTGGTGAATTCCTGTGTGCCTAATGTCGACCAAAATGATTTTTGAAATGTTTCTTGTAAAGTTACATGTATCTAGGAGACACATAAAGAAGGGATTCCAAGTAGTTAGAAAATTAGTTGGTTTCAATAAACTGATTGTTTCATTTTAAAAATTGAGAAATAATATGATATCAAGTAAGCTGCAACATGTGGATAATCCCATTACGTAAGCCATTTGCTTTAAGTCTCATCTTGAAATATTGTTCATGAAAATGTAGTATTTCAATACCAATAAAATATAGGTAATCAAACATTAACTCTCTATCAGTTCTCTGACTTCCACTCACCTCAAATTCTTATTAAAAACCTGATGCATTAACAAGCAGTTCTCTGCATATATATAAAAAATCTAGCACAAGATGTTGTATACATCTGAATCAATTAAAGCTCAGAGTTCATACTTACAATTGGAAATCACCATTAGCCAACAAACAAAACCAACCCAAGGAATGATATCCGATTGCATTCCTAATTAATAGTAAGTGACTTTATTTTTTTATGGTCCTGATATGTAAATATTATCCAAGCTCCTCATATAGTATGATTCTAACGAATCTAAACTCTGCATTAACTACTGTTTCTAAACTAAAATATCCAAAAACTTATTTTGATTTCCTCCATTATTGGTAGAAAGAAAAGGGTCCAAAAATGTATAAATCTAAAAACCTAGGAAAGAATCGCTTCATCTGAAATTGGGACATTTCCTTGCCCATGCTGCTCCGAAAACGTTTAAAAGATAGTTCCGAATTCAGTGTCTACTGTCATAACCAAAATGATGAGTCTTTTGATCTCAAAATCATTACTTTTTCTTTTGTATCAAGGAAGTTTTTAGAAATTTAAAATTCCCACTCCTGATAACAATATCAAATTCATTTATCAGGGTGGTGGGTGATGACAAAACACAGAACAAAGAACATGGGATAGCATATATAATCTATGTTCAAGGGAATCTAACTTATCAGTAACCATTCAAAATAATCAATTCTGTTAATTAACCGCAATAAACAATGAAATAAGTCAATTCCCAATCACACATTCAGATACATAGATCACGAACCCCAGTTCCAGATTTCTGGAAAAGCCTAGCGCGGCTATTACACTGCCAATCCTAAAATAAATCCCACGAAGCCCAAGTCACTAAAATCAAACAACAATTCTAAGTCTTGGCCAAATACTCCCTCACTCCCATTCCTACTATTCAACAAGGCAAAAACCCATCATGCACAGGCTTGTCCGGCAACAAATACTTACAGCTTACGCAGAAAGAAGCTCACGGTATGTTACTATTTTAGAGGACACATACTTTTACTCATTAAAAAAAAAGCCGCCAGCCAGGGAACAAATGCGTTCAGTTGATTTCTACTGAACCAAAAAATCAAACAGGTGATATGTAACTCAGCAAAACTGTGATTTCCTAATACCCGCTGAACAAACATTGTCTTCCCACATAAGCAGTCCAGGCCACCCAATCAGTTGCCCAAACAAGACTCACATAGAAGAAATCATCGACAGAATAACCAATTGAAGAAGAATCCAAGCTAACCTGTCTTGCTGCAATCCCAGTAGAAGCCAATGCTGTCGTAAACTGAAATACAATCCGCTGCAGCCTGCAATGAAGAAAAGGAGAAGTAACTCAAGCGGAAGGAAAGGACCGAAGAAACGAAATGAGCCCAAAGGTAAAATCAGTATCGACAAAGAGTAAGAGCAAAAAAACGTGTAAAATGATTTAGGCAAAAAACAGGCCCAAGGCGATCTCCACTTTCTTGGGCTGATTGTTTTTCATGGGCTTATTGTTTTAAAAAAGTAACGCCAGTAGTTTGTCAGGCATCAGTTGGAAACGGCATCGTTTATATCCCTAGTTCAATTTACAAATAAATTGTAACAGAATTAGTTAATTAGGGGACAAACTTTCTCTCTTCTTTTCTGTTGAGAGTTCACGTTTTTTGTGGGAGGGAGGGAAGAGCGAGAGCTGGATAAAGGAAGGTTAGGCAGTCCGTTGGTAGGCATCGAATTTGTGATTGTAACTTCTTTCCACAAACTTCTTCTGAATTCTCTGAACTCTGTTCCTCCCTCTAGTGCATTCTTCTGCAGTTCTTCCTTTTACTTCTTCTTTCTGAATTTCTGTTTGAATTCTAATTCAAATATTCCATGGCATAACAAATTGGTATCAGAGGGGTGAACCTTAGCGCGTTCCAGGAAAAAGATGACGGAGACACGAGCAAAAGCCCGAGAGAAACAACTTCGGAGATTGGAGAACAACATGGTAGAGCTGATGCGATCGCAGAAAGCTTAGAATGAAGAGTGAGAGCATAAACTGAAATCACAAATGGAGGCGATAAGCAATCTCATGGATCAGAAGATAGAACAGAGTCTGAATCGGGTGTTGCAGAAGGAAAAAATTATGGAACGCACCCCTCTATTTCCCACTCCAGGGACCTCTAGAGTTAATGTTAATATTGACGAGGAATCTGGAAACTATTGCAGGGATAGAATTGTGAAGGGTCTGGGTAATCAAAATCCTAGGATAGAACTGTCTGTGTTTAGAGGGGATAATCCTAGGGATTGGTTGAGAAAATGCCAGAAATATTTTCAACTCTATAGTATTGAGGATAAATGGAAGGTTGACTCTATGGAGTTGTATTTGGAGGACAAGGCAAATATCTGGTTTCAGGGATTCAAAAATGGAAAAGGGCAGTTGTCTTATGAAAAGTTTTCTGAGGCAGTCTTGGTTAGATTTGGAGACAAGGGTTGATGGATAAATTCAAAGAATACAATAAACTTCAGCAAGTGACTAGTGTAGTGAAGTATCAGGAGAGATTCGAAATGTTGAAATCTAGGGTGTTGTGTGTAGATCCTAGGCTTTCTGAACAGTATTTCATTTCAAGATTTATAAGTGGATTGAAAGATGAACTTAAGCCAGGAGTAAGAATGTTAAAACCAGCAACACTAGCTCAGGCTATGGAGTTAGCCATTTTGCAGGAACAATCTTTGGAAATGTGTGTTAAAAGGATGAAATCAGTGACTGCTAGTTATAGTAAACCTAGAATGAATTTAGTTAAACAGTCTTAGGTGTTGAGTAAGGATGAAGAGAGGAAACCATGGCAGGAAAGGTATAAGAACATAACACCTCAGGAGCTGCAATATAGGAGGAACAACCATTTGTGTTATAGGTGTGGAGAGAAGTTCTTAGCTGGTCACCAATGCAAGCTGAAAGATTATGCGTTTGTGATCACTGAGGAAGAACAAACTGAGGCAGTAGAACCCCCATTAGTAGAGCTGGTGGACACTAGTTCAGAATTGGAAAATCAGCACATGATGACTCTACATACAGTGATGGATGATAGTGTGATTAGAACCATTGCAGTACCGGGCAAACTCTATGGAAGATATGTTAAAATCCTTATAGACACAGGATCAACTAACAGCTATGTTTCCCCTAGGATGGTGAAAGAGACCGTGCTGAGAGTTCAGAGATGCAAACCATTTACAGTGACAATTGCCAATGACACCAATATAACAGGGAATTATTTCTGTCCTAAGGTCACTTGGGTCATGCAAAAGAAGGTCTTCATCCATGACTTTAGGATAATGGAACTGGGAATATAGGACATGTTATTGGGAGTTGATTGGATGTATCACTTCAGCCCTGTCATGTTTGACTTCAGGAGAAGATGTATAGGGTTGTGCTTGCAGGAAAGTTGGATAACTCTGGAATGCATAGCACATCCAGCTGACTCTTTATCATTAGTGGAAGAAAAATGAGGGAAATCTTTGGATCAGTGCAGCTCCAGGGTAAGAGTGAAGCATGAAGTTTCTGATGATAATGAACTAGTGGGCATTGCATAAGACATTCCAGTCAGTATTCAGAGGGTAATGCAGAGCTTCCGGGAAGTTTTTTTGTGCCAAACAAGCTGTCACCTTAGAGAGAAGTGGAGCACAGGATTACTTTGATCAAAGATGCTCAACCTTTCAAATTAAAGCCTTACAGGCATCCTCATGCACATAAAGAGGAGATTGAGAAGCAAGTGGAGGAAATGATGATGGCAGGGATCATCCGAGCTAGCAACAGTCCTTTTGCTTCACCAGTAATATTGGTGGACAAAAAAGACCATACATGGAGGCTTTGCATTGATTACAGGAGGCTCAATTTGCTGACAGTAAAAGATAAGTATCCTATCCCTATTATTGATGAACTACTCGATGAATTGTATGGTTCTAAGTTTTTTTCTAAGATAGACCTAAGAGCTGATTATCACCAGATTAGGGTAAACCAGGAAGATATATACAAAACCGCATTTCAAACCCACCATGGACATTTTGAGTTCTTAGTGATGCCTTTTGGATTAACCAATGCCCCTGCCACCTTCCAATCTCTCATGAATCATATCTTTCAGCCATGTTTAAGGAAATATGTGTTAGTCTTCTTTGATGACATATTAGTGTATAGTCCATCTCTGGAATGCCATGTTATTCATCTAACTTGTGTGCTGAATATCTTGAAAGATCATACACTGTTTACCAAACAATCAATGTGTGTTTTTGCTCAGAGTATAGTAGGGTATTTGGGACATGTGATAACTAGTGAAGGGGTGGAAATGGAGGAGGAAAAAATTAAGTGTATTCAGGACTGAAAACAACCGGTTAGCATCAAAGAGCTGAGGGGATTTTTAGGTCTTACAGGCTATAACAGAAGGTTCATTAAGAACTATGACATTCTAGCTAAGCCTTTGACTAACATGCTGAGGAAGGATGCTTTCAAGTGGACTGATAAAGCTACCATAGCTTTCAGAGAACTCAAGAAGGCTGTAATGACAGCTCCAGTTCTGAGAATGCCTGAGTTTGGGAAGACTTTTATCTTAGAAACTGATGCGAGTCTATGAGGGATGGAAGATGTTCTAATGCAGGAAGGAAGACCTATAGCATTCATTAGTAGAGTCTTTGCACCAAAAAATATGGGGCTATCAGTGTATGAGAAGGAACTACTAGCTATAGCGCTGGCAGTGCAAAAGTGGAGGCACTACTTGGTAGGGTATTCGTTTGTGATTAAAACGGATCATCAAGCACTTAAATACTTGCTGGAACAAAGGTTGAACACTCCATTACAACATAAACGGTTAACCAAATTATTGGGGATGGACTATACTATCAAGTATAGGAAGGGTAGGCAGAACAAGGTCGCAGATGCCTTGTCAAGATTGGTTACTGAAGAACAGAAAGGGGGTGAGCAGCACGATTGTTTAGCCATGACAACAATTTATCCACAGTGGATGCAACAAGTCAATGAGAGTTATGAGGGGGATGAGTTAGCTCAAGGGAAGATATCTACATTACTCTTAGAGCAAGAGGTGGATCAGGAATAGAGTTATGATAGAGGGTTACTCAGAAAATGCAACAAGATCTTTGTAGGGAAAGCAAAAGGAATAAGGCAGCTTTTGGTAGAAAATGTGCATGCCACACCTGTAGGAGGACATTTAGGGCAGAAAGCAACATGGCATAGGCTGAAAGCATTATTTTTCTCGCCAAATATGAAATCTGATATTGAGGAGTATATTAGAAGTTGTGTGGTTTCTCAAAAGAATAAGAGTGAAAATGTTCCCTATCCTGGATTAATTAGTCCCATTCCAATCCCTCAACAAGTTTGGAAGCATATTTCAATGGATTTCATTGAAAAGCTTCCTGATTCTAGAGGATATACTGTGATCATGGTGGTGGTTGATAGGTTAACTAAGTTTGGCCATTTTTTCCCTTTGAGACATCCATATACAACAGCTGATATTGCAGAAGTATTTCTTCAAGAGATTTATAATGGACTTCCTGAGACTATAATCTCTGATAGAGATAGGGTGTTCACTAGTCTTTTCTGGAGTGCATTATTCAAGTTATTGGGGGTTAAGCTTCAGTTTTCTACTGCCTACCATCCGCAAACTGATGGACAGACAGAGAGGTTGAACCAGTGTGAAATTCAGAAGAATTGTACAAGGAAAAATAAAATTGGAAATTTAGGGTTCGTGAGTGAAAGAAGAGAGAAGAAACAAAAATGCGGGAATTTTCTCTATATTTTCTTTTCTGTACAGAATGTGTTTATATACAAAGTATATCTCAACTACAAAACTAACTCCTATCCAGCTCAGCATAACTAACTCTTTGTTTAACTTAAAAGCTATTAAAGCAACTAACAACAAATCCAGCTCAGCAAGACGTTTAACCTGGATCATTAACTATACAACCACTTAACTTGAAGTTGATCTGATCTCCCTTGGAGTTGATCTGAACTGCCTTGGACTTGATCTGATCTGCCTTGGACTTGATCTGATCTCCCTTGGAGTTGATCTGATCTTCCTTGGAATTGATCTGATCTCCCTTGGAATCAAGACAACAACCCGCTGTTGCTGCTATGCCACCCAAACTTCTAACTGATTCATGCTGCTTCATCACACAAGATAACACTCCCCCCGCAAGCTCAGCATCAGCAAGCTGAAGCTTGGAAAGCAAAACATGAAAGGTGGAAGCAGGCAAAGACTTAGTAAACAAATCAGCTAATTGCTGCTTAGTACTGACATGCTGCAAAGATATAAGACCAGTCTTGTATGCTTCTCGAGTCACATGACAATCAATGTCAATGTGTTTAGTCCTTTCATGAAAAACAGGATTTTCGGCTATATGAATAGCAGCTTCAACTCCAAGGGAGATCAGATCAACTTCAAGTTAAGTGGTTGTATAGTTAATGATCCAGGTTAAACGTCTTGCTGAGCTGGATTTGTTGTTAGTTGCTTTAATAGCTTTTAAGTTAAGCAAAGAGTTAGTTATGCTGAGCTGGATAGGAGTTAGTTTTGTAGTTGAGATATACTTTGTATATAAACACATTCTGTACAATTCAAAAACTTGAATAAATGCTTCATTACATCTTTTGAAGCATGTCCTAATCTACTATGCCAAGGCTGTTTTCCCACTAAAGTCTGATTACAAGATTGTGAAAAATCCGAATGATCTGAAATCAATGTCTTATTGACAGAATTGAAAGCAAATTTATTCTGTTCTCGAAGAATAAACTCTTGATCAAAAGACTGTTTGTTGAACATGTACAATCTATCAATGTTCAATCCAATAGCCATAATTTTCTTAGTCCTCTGGTCCTGCAACCAACATTGACCATCCAGGAAAGTAAAATAACAATCTGAATCCTTGATCAATTTAGGAACAGATATGAGATTATTTTTAAAGGACGGAGCAAACAACACATCTTTCAGAATGATATCAGGTGACAAGACACGATTTCCTACTGTATGTACGAAACAAAGACTTCCATCAGGAAGAGAAATGGATGCAGGCTTAAGCAAAGTTCTGATTTCAACCAGGGTACTTTTAGTGTTAATCATGTGACTTGTCGCTCCTGTGTCCACTATCCACATTTCCTTATGCACATCATCAAAATTTAACATGCTAGTATTAGAGCTGAAAGACAAACCTGCATACTCTGCGTAATGAGCAAAGTGTGTACCATTTGCAGCATCAGCTCTTTGTCCTACTTGAAATTTCTCAAACTCCTTTTGCATTGTCTGAAATGCTGTTGTTAATGAGCTATTCCAGCCACCATTTGTTTCATATCCATCAAGAGGACAATCTTTAGTTACTGCAGTATGAGCTTTCTCTCCTTTTTTCTTGTAAGCTTCCCACCAGTCTGGCAGACCATGAATTTTGAAGCAAGTGTCCACTAAGTGACCTTTCTTTTTACAATGAGAGCACAACAGTTTGCTTTTGTCAATTTTAGCTTGCATCTTTTTACCACTATCTTTGTAATTTCCAGGTCCTTTGATCATCATTGCTGAATTTTCAGACGTAATTCTAACATCTGTGCTCACCTGACGATTCTTCTCTGCTTTTAGCAACATTGAGTAAATCTTGCTAACACCAGGCAGAGATTCCATAAGCAGAATATGATTCTTTTCTGCTTCAAACTGATCGCTTACACCCATAAGAAACTCCATGCTTCTGTCCTCAGCTTCTCTTTCATCTATAGCCTTCATGATCACAGTCCATGTCTCCTTAATCACATGCTTATACGGTGAAAACCTCCTATCATTCAGCATATTTTTCAAAACCTCCTCTTCCACAAGATGTGGCCGCAGTTGATCAATTCGATCTCTGAGCTCCTGTATTGCGCCATAAAATTGTGTAACCTGCATATTGTTCTGCTTGAGCAATGATACTTCTCTTTTCAGTTGAAACAACAGTGCCAAATTAGACATTCCAAATCGTTCATTCAATTCATTCCATAACTCAAAAGCATCAGTAAAGTACATGAACTGGTTTACCAATTCTTTAGAAATCGCAGACAAAATCCAGGATACTACCATACTATTGACTCTCAACCACTTCCGATAAATCGGTGAATTTATTGACGGCGCCGGATAACTTCCATCAATAAATCCTGATTTGTTTTTAGCTAACAATGCTCTTCGCATAGCAGTTTTCCAAACCATGTAATTACTGTCCGTGAGTAATGATGAAACTAACACCATACTCGGATAGTCAGATCCATGAAGCATCAACTGATCCTCCATTTCTTCAGCCGTGAGAATGCAATTGACATTGATCGCATCCTCCGGTTCAACCTCATAATCTTCGTCTTGGTCTCCCATGAGATCAATTCGAACCGTTCAAATACACCAGAAAAGAACTCAAATCGAGATGCAAGTCATTCGCAACCTGAATCGCTCTGATACCATGTGAAATTCAGAAGAATTGTACAAGGAAAAATAAAATTGGAAATTTAGGGTTCGTGAGTGAAAGAAGAGAGAAGAAACAAAAATGCGGGAATTTTCTCTATATTTTCTTTTCTGTACAGAATGTGTTTATATACAAAGTATATCTCAACTACAAAACTAACTCCTATCCAGCTCAGCATAACTAACTCTTTGCTTAACTTAAAAGCTATTAAAGCAACTAACAACAAATCCAGCTCAGCAAGACGTTTAACCTGGATCATTAACTATACAACCACTTAACTTGAAGTTGATCTGATCTCCCTTGGAGTTGATCTGAACTGCCTTGGACTTGATCTGATCTGCCTTGGACTTGATCTGATCTCCCTTGGAGTTGATCTGATCTTCCTTGGAATTGATCTGATCTCCCTTGGAATCAAGACAACAACCCGCTGTTGCTGCTATGCCACCCAAACTTCTAACTGATTCATGCTGCTTCATCACACAAGATAACAACCAGTGCTTGCAGAACTTCCTAAGGTGCTTCTCAAGTGATCATCCCTCTTCTTGGAGTAGGTGGCTAGCCATGGCAGAAAGGTGGTACAACACTTGCCACCATTCAAGCCTCAAGATGACTCCTTATGAAGCTTTATTTGGAATCCAACCTGTGGATTTTCCCTTAGGCTTATATGAATCAGTGGTGATCCATGCTGCAGAAAACATGATCCAACAAAGAGCAAGGATTCTGAGGGAGGTTCAGGGCAATTTGCAACAGGCTTAGAACCGCATGAAGTTTTTTGAAGACAAAAACAGGACTGACAGACACTTGGAAGTAGGGGATTGGGTTTATCTTAAGCTGCAACCATATCGTCAGTCATCAGTAGTGATGAGCACACACTTGAAGCTCTCTGCAAAATATTTTGGTCCTTTCCAAGTCTTAGAAAATATAGGGTCAGTAACATATAGACTCAAGCTACCTCCAGACTCCAAAGTTCATCCATTTTTTCATGTCTCATTGTTGAAGAAGCATGTAGGAGTAGCCCCTGTTAGCACTGTTCCTTTACCAGAACTTAATTCTGAAGACATCATGGAACTGAAGCCTGAACAAGTGTTGCAAAGAAGATTTGTGGTCAGAAAAGGTAAGAACTTTGTGCAATGGCTGATTAAGTGGCACAACCTTCCTAATGAAGATGCATCTTAGGAAGATCAGACATTCATCAAGCGTCAGTTTCCAGATTTTAAAGCTTAAAGTGTTAGTCTTGAGGACAAGACTCATTTCTAGCATGGGGGAGTGTCAGGCATCAGGTGGAAATGTCGTCGTTTATATCCTTAGTTCAATTTACAAATAAATTATAACCGAATTAGTTAATTAAGGGGCAAACTTTCCCTCTTCTTTTCTGTTGAGAGTTCACGTTTTTTGTGAGAGGGAGGGACGAGCGAGAGCTGGATAAAGGAAGGTTAGGCAGTCCGTTGGTAGGCATCGAATTTGTGATTGTAACTTCTTCCCCAAACTTCTTCTGAATTCTCTGAACTCTGTTCCTCCCTCTAGTGCATTCTTCTGCAGTTCTTCCTTTTGCTTCTTCTTTCTGAATTTCTGTTTGAATTCTAATTCAAATATTCCAGGGCATAACATAGTTTTAGGAGTAGTTTTACGGTACCGCCCATCTTTTACTTAAATATCGTCCATTTTTTAAAAAAATTACTTAAATATCCAAAATTCCTTAATTTTACAAATATGCTAAAAGAAAATAGCCAATATAAATCTGCTCAATTAGTCCAAATTAATATAAAAATAATTAACAAAATTAATAATTAACAATTAAAAGTAATTTATAATTAGTAAAATTATAAATCAATAATTATTAATATTTAAAAACAATTAATATAATTAATATAATTTAATTAATAATTTAAAATTTTACAAAATTGATTCAACATCAAAAAGTTTGCAAAATCTGGCTGCAGAGTTATGAGTGGAGGACTTCAACCATGCCATAGCCCAGGACCTGGGCATTAGTTACGAATTATTGTATTCGTCCCTAATTTTTCACCTTCTACCAGTCGCAGTAGTCGCGCGTGATAGCACAGTTATTTTTTTCCTCCTCTGCCTTTTGTCTAAACCTCTTGTTTTATTTCTGCGTTTTCTACTCCCCCCCCCCCCCCCGCCTCCCTCCCTCCCTTCCTTCCTCTCTCTCTCTCTCTCTCTCTCTCTCTCTCTCATCATCCTCCCGCTGCCTCCTCTCCTCTCCTCTCCTCTCCTCTCCTTCCCGCCTCCCTC
The DNA here is from genome assembly GCA_030378225.1 of Knoxia roxburghii. Taxonomy (NCBI): domain Eukaryota; kingdom Viridiplantae; phylum Streptophyta; class Magnoliopsida; order Gentianales; family Rubiaceae; genus Knoxia; species Knoxia roxburghii. The sequence continues at coordinate 6,563,835 of CM059423.1, forward strand.
CCTCTCTCTCTCTTAGCTCGATCCCGATCCCTTATCCCTTGGTGTTTTCTGCGACCCGTTGTTGTTGTTTAAAATGGAAACGCAGACATCACTTTCCCTTTCTCCTTTCAAACCTAAAAATATTGATAAAAAGTAAGAAATGGTATAGATATTTTCTTTTCTGTAGGGTTTTGTAGCCTCAAGAAACGGGTCAGTAGGTGGAAGGCATGATTATGTGATCCGTTTTCTTGCTGCAGATTAATTCATCTTGTACTGTTCTTGTAATTGCATTAAAAGTAAGAATTCTTATTCCGTGAAATTTGGAAAAACTTGATTTTTCGATGAAGGAAAATGTGGGGATTGAACGATACAGAGTCTCGTGGCCTAACGTGAGGATATTTTCGAATGGGCTAATGATAATGATGAATTGGAGATGCAATCAATTCTTAACATACAGAAACATAAATCATAGACAAAAAAAAGTTTTGAACTTGTTTTCCCCCGTTTAGTTATGTGATTTGCGGAGGTTGGTTTTTTAAATGGATAATCTTTAATAGTTTAAATCTTTTTTTTGGTATTTTGGTTGATATAAAATACTATTGTGTGGATATAACTCTAAGTTTTGTTGATATAAAACACTATTTTTTTATCAGAAATATGGTTAATATAAAATACTATTGTATTTATATATATGTTTATAAACTCTTATTTGTTTGATATAAAACACCATTTAAATCCATAAGAAAAAGTTTGGAATTTTTTTCCCAAATCTGCACAGCTCCACAATTCCACCTAGACAACAAAGAAAATATAGATTACATTTGTCATATTGTCATTATTTACAGTTTTTAGCTCATATGAAAAGAAATACATAAGTTAAAATTATATAGGAAGAGAGTAGAGGTGCAAATGAACTCTCGGAAAAAACTCGACTCACAGGTTGACCAAACTCGGCTCGAGTTTGAGCTATACATTTAATATATGTATTTATATAATTTACTCGATTTAAATTTGTCTATTTCAAGACGAGCCAACTTTAACTAGGGTCTAACTCGGTTTCAACTCTCGCGTTTACCCCTCTAATAGAGAGAAGAATATATATATATATATATATATATATATAAAAGACTGCAAAGTACTATGTACTATTCTATTTTAATTATCTTTATTTTATTTTTTAATGATATTATTCTTTTTGTAGTTTACTAATATAAATTATTTTCTTCCTCGGACCTCATGCCACTGTATTCTAATGTTTCACCTCTTTTTATGTTTATTACTTTTAATTAGTAAGTAATTATTTATATGAATATCATACAATTATATAATTATATTATTATCTTTTCGAAGAAAAAAAATCATGTTTATGTTTATTGTACTATCTAAATTTAAAAATAAGACATTATTTTAAAACGGATGAAGTATTTTCTTAGAAAAAAATAGATGATAATTTTGAGCAAAAGAATATCACATTATCTTTGCAACTATGAAAAATGCGTCAAATATCCATCACATCTTATTTTAGTTTATTAATAATTGTCTCCTATTTAGTTGTATTTTTCTTATAAATAGAAATATATTATATTATATCTACGAACAAACACATATATAATGATTGTAACAATTGTATTCAGCAATAGAAATAAAGTGGTAATTATCCTAACAGTTGGACGATCATGAAATAAAGGTTGTGAAATAGTTTTATTTTTTAGCAATTTGTTCACAAATAACTCTCAGTCACAAGCCCGTTTCTATGCTTGGACAAACCAACATATATCGTATGAATTATACAGCAAATGAAGGTCAACATCGCGATGATTAATTTGGAACTATTTTTTTAGTGTCCATCATCGTCACAACATAATTTCATCAACCGTTCAAATGAATTTACCTTTTTTTCTAATAATGGTTTCATATAAGAAAATATGAAAATGAGCAAAGAAAAAAAATTGGAGAACTAAATTTAGGAGTCAACCTAGAAGTTTCATTTTTGGATATCTAGGTACAAAAAATGGATAAAATGATTGTACAACTTGTATTGAATAACAGAAATAAAATTGTAGCCACTCTCCATTTTGGATGGTCATGAAATAAAGGTTGTGAAATGACTTTAACTCTCAGAAATTTAATGACAGCTAAACTCTCAGTGACTTGTCCAGCAGGAATGAGATTCTCCAGAGTATCCAACAATTGAGGCACACACATTCCTTCATATTCATTTACATCCACAAGAAAAAGCTTGAATTTTTTTTTCCCAAATATGCACAGCTCCACAATTCCACCTAGACAAGAAAGCAAATATATATTACATTTGTCATCTTGTCCAATAACAACAAATATGATAAGAACATCAAACAACAAACGTTCATTGAAAACTGTCATATTTGTATTAGAGACAACTATATATACCAAAAACAAGGTTCTTACAACTTGTAAAATGATGTTACAGAGATTGAAAAATGTCTGATTGTTTGAATCAACAAATCACAGCCACAAACCTCGAAGAAGTGTTCGACGTTTCGAATGCGATTAGATTCAGGCTCAACAAATTGTCTTCACCAGAATTGCAGCCCGCGAGGATTGTCATTCAATGGTAGAGGCGCCCGCGAAGACTGTCTTCACCACACACAACGCATAGTTGCAGTCCATGAAGATTGTCATTCACTAGTAGAAATTTGGCTTATTGACACATGTGAAAATATTTTAATATATAATAATTTGTCACATTTTGGGCTATTGTGATATGAAATTTTAGTATCCTTATATGGTGTTATGATAATAGATCTAATAGCTATCAAAACACTATAAAATGTCAAGATACGTGCTTAAGAGTGTTATATTAGACAGTGATTTAAATATATTATAACATATATAAATATTGTAATAAAGTGTGTGTTGTGACATTTTGCATTGTTTGTATAGACCATGATTTAAATTTATTATAACATATGTAAATATTGTAATTAGTTGTGACACGAAGAAAAATGCAGGTTGATCAGACTCAACATTTTCGCCTACAACCGGTCTGACATTCGTGTCAGCAGGCGCAGCGCTCTCACACAAGTTCAAACTATTTTGGCGTGCACGCACGCAAGCGGGAAGTGTGACGTATAATGTAGAATATAAATTTTAATACCCACTAAAAGTTCATTTACTTAAATAGTGGTATTCACTCATCTCTTTTTCCAATGTGGGACTAAAGTTCCCTTATTATTATCACATTATATAGTACATTAATATAAATAAAAAAATTATATATTTTTTATAATGTTTATAATTACACTTATTAATGTGTTAATATCTAAAAAAATAAATGTGATAATATATTTGATATAAATTACACTAAACACTGTCACTATATTCTCATAAAAATACATTATACTTGTTGATGTCATAATTTAAATATATTACCACAACTACGTCAAATGTCATAATAAGAATTAATTTGGTGTTCCAATAACATATTTATAGAGACATCAATGTTCTATTAGTTAGTAAATTTGTGTACTAATAGAGGTCAATTATCGCACTTCGTATTTAATGTAATAATATGGATGTGATAATAAGCCAATTTTGTACTAGTGATTCTGGATTGCTAAATAGATACTTTCGTCAATCGTATACTTTTGTTGAGTGATGTGTTTTAAAAGTTTAATGGGTAGTCAGTTGAGTCAAAAAGTTCAATGGCAAAAAATATACGATTAAGAAACTTTAGGGTGTGTTTGTTTGGAGGCAATGGGAATGAGACAATCGTAAACCAATTTCGATTGTTACCTTCCAAACATTAAAATTAAAGGCAAACGTAATCTAATTAACACATGAACTAATTTGATTAACTTCGTTCTTTTATAGAATTCTCTTTATAATTATCTTTATATAATCAAAGCAATCAGATTCCTTTAATAAATGTTACCAAACAAGTCAAAGGTGACTATATTCCTTTAATGATTGCTGAGTTATCAAATTTTAATTACCCCCAAACAAACGCACCCTCAATGGTTTGACAAGTTTTTAATCATTTTCATTTTAATAAAGGTTCAAAAAACAAAAAAACTCAACAGCTCATCAAAATTACTCTTAAAAATATTTTTCTTTGCTCTCAATGTAAATTTTCAAATCGAATTACCAAACAATCATATTTCTTTAATAAATGTTACCAAACAAGTCAAAGGTGACCAAATTCCTTTAATGATTGTTGAATTATCAAATTTTAATTGCCCCCAAACAAACGCACCCTTAATGGTTTGACAAGTTTTTAATCATTTTCATTTTAATAAAAGTTAAAAAAAAAAAAACTCAACAGCTCATCAAAATTACTCTTAAAAATATTTTCCTTTGATTTCAATGTAAATTGTCAAATCGAATTACACTTTATTTTCTTGTGGTCAATGAATCCACCAAATTTTCATTTCAAAACTTATGGCTATGTAGCTATGTAGCTAGGGAGGTTTGGGGGAAGGGGTGGGGGGGGGGGGGGGGGAAAGGTGGGGTGGAGTATGTCTTTGAGAATGAAAGAACAAATTGAGTAGAAAGAATTGATTGAGAATCAGGGAAAACGAAACCTTGCTATAATGGAGATGGTTACAAAATGGACAATAATTAATGTACTAGACTTGCAATGTCGTCGTAGTGTATTTTGTACTCACCTAAGTTGTCTGCCACTTCAAATTATGTGGCATATCTTCTCCCAATTGCCCCTAAACCATGGCCATAACTAGGCATCAATCACATTGGGAGAGGCTAAGTATGATACTCCATCTTTGATTTTAAAAATAATAATTTTATTTATAATATTAAATTATATATTGTAAACATGGTTAGTTACTTTTTTTATTTAATAATATATTATATATATTATTTTATAATTTTAATTCAATAAATACGAACAAGCATTACAAGAAAATTGGGTTTTCACCACGCCCCTTTGGTAATACTAAACTACAGATATATATTACTATCTACTATCACATCAAATATAACTTTATTTATATCTAATAAAACACTGCAATAGCGATGTTGTTATAACTATTTTAACGTGTTATCAAATAAAATTCTATCATGACACTAGAAATAAGTGTTATAATAGAATTTAAATAAAAATACTAAGAAGTGTAATTAAAATTTTATAGGTATAAAGACACAATCAAGTGTTCTTTTATTTGTTAATATATCCACTAGCAAAATTGACCTATCGCCACACCCTTACTACATGTGTAGTGAAATAAAATTGACATATAGCGGCATTATTAAGTGTAATTTTATTATATTAATATGCACTACAAGAATTTTGGGCTTTCACCACACACCTTTCATAACACTAAACTATAAATGTATTTATTAATATCTACAATCACATCAAATATTAACTTATTTATATCTACTAAAACACTACAAGAGTAATGTTGTTATAACTATTTTAATGTGTCATTAAATAAAATCATATCATAACACTAGAAATAAGTGTTATAATGAATTTTCAATCAAAACAATAACAAGTGTAATTAAAATTTTATAAGTATAGAAACACAATCAAGTGTTATTTTATTTGTTAATATATTAACTTAAGATATTAATAGATTACTATGTATAGTGTAAATGCAATACATATATAATTATATTATTAAGTGTGATTTAAAGTCGTCTGCTGTTGTCCCACATCAGAAATGAAGGGAATGATTAGGTGTTAACAGTAGTATTAAAAGAGAAGGATTGAGCTTGGATTCTTATAGACCAGAATTTCAATAGCCTAAAACTATTTGTATATTTACTTACAAATGAAGTAATATTACTATCTATTTAAACATATTTCTATGTTTTCAATTATATAATATAATTACACATAATTTTATGATATTATGGTATTTATATGAACACTTAAAATTGTCATAATAGGTTTTCTATACAAACATTAAAGTATGTATTAACATGTTGACATATATAACACTGTGAAGCCAACGATCCATGCCGTGATAGATGATTTATCATGACAGATACTTGCATGTTCATATATATTATAACTCCATATTTTCAGTATGTATGTTCACATTAAAAAGTGTCGTGTTATCCAATACATTTTTGATCACACCTACTTAGACCACGTAAAAAGGTTCGTGCCGCCATAGATAAAATGTAATAAAATTTTATTTATTGTAACATTTTTAAGTGTTTTAAAAGCCTTTTTGTGGTAGTGAAGTAAAGTATTTTTCCAGACAAAAGTTTTAAATTTAATTGATTAACTAGTTAGGATTACCATGTGTTGCTAATTAAAGAGGATTAGTGATGGATTAGGTCTTCCCTGCATTGGCTTTTGTGGCTCTAAGTATAAAGATCAAAAGGGGAAGCCGTAGCTAGAGACAAAAGCTTTTAGTCAATTGCTTTGTGTAGTGGGATTTGCTTTATAATTTTGCATGGGACTTTCCTTTAGCTTTTGCGAGTACTCTCACTACTGAGATTGACCTGTAATTAACATTATGGCCCTTAATTAATCCATTATTAATTAGTGTTCCTTATTTTCTTTCATGCTTTGTAGTTTTAATTATGATAATTTTTGTTTTTAAAAAAATATAAAAAATAAAATATGTGGTGGAGATGTGAATGAATAACCTAGCTGTATAATCATGATGTTCAAATTAGGGTTTGTTTGGACAGCCGTAAGTTATCTATTGATGCGTGGTAGCAAAAGCATAAAGCGGAATTATTACTTGCAAGAATGTATACACTTGGGTTGGGGTTGACATGTTAAATTGTGAATATTTGAGGTATAATTTATGAAGTTTTGCATATATTTTAGTGAAAATCATAATAATCATTCGAAACTTTTTTATTTATTAAAATAGTTTAACCGTGTATTAACGAAATGATTTAAAAATTTAGAATCTTATAAGTTACGACACAAGAGTAGTGTATTTGCGTGCTATTATCAAATTAATCACGAAAGCATGGAAAATTTTTTGTAAAATAATAAAAATTAAACACAGTCGTGTAAGATCCCTATAGTATAAAGTCATCTACTTGATCAGCAACTATCGATGAACTGAGATTATGTAAATCAAGCTAGCCTGCAACTTGGGCCGTTAAAAAGTTGCAAGGTAAAAATTGACCAATGGCTAGGTCCTCTTTGGAGAGCTATTTTGTCGTAATTAATAATAATGGTGGAGAAAAAAAAAAAGTTAATTATTCTTAACGTGACAGTTTCGATTATTGAATATTTGATTAATGGGTGTTAAATTATTTTTTTTACTTTTATTTTTACGAAATATTTGATTATAGTGTTTTATGTTTCAATCGTAACTAACAACTACCACTGATAGTTATCAAAGTGTGATGGTTCGAATAATCATAAATTTTCAATTATTATATGGTATAATTAAGAGACAATGTAATGTACCTTTTTCACAAATGACAGGAGAACATTAATTAGAAAAGATAAACGAAATAAATTCAATGACCAATACATTAAATGTGTTATTTCTATTAGATCCACACATCTAACAGTATGTACTTATGAATGTAAGATATATTTTGCCATAAATTTCACTCGGGCTTTTGAATTCAGGTTTTATTCCTTTGGATTTATTGGTTTGTGCTTATGATTTTAGGTCAGGTTCAAAATTCTTTTTGAAAGACAAAAAGACAAAAAAAAGCCCACCAACACTATAACTTTGGCTGTTGATTGGTGAAAGCTTTGGTTGTTCTTGGTTCGATTTAGGGTTTTGGATTGGGTCTAGCTCTCAGCTTAACTTTGGATTTGATTCAAAGCCTGAGTTTGCATCTAATTCATAAGTTCAGTTTGAGTTAGGTTTATAAATTTTTTAAGGTTAAATTAAGTTTTTTTTTTTTTTAATGAAGAAAGAAAAGATGTAACATTTAACAATTGGTTGTGATTGAGTTTGATAAACTTTATAGCCTAATTATTATTATTATAAATTTCAAAAAATTTGGTTATTTTCTATAGCCCAATAGTGATCAAGATGTGAATGGAGTCGAGAAAAGTCGGTGCTCTCTTTGGCCATATTGGAAACTTTTAAAGGCATATTTAGAATGAAAACTTTATGGATACACTGCATATTGGACATCCCACAAAATCAAAACATTATTATGAGTTCTCCGTCCATAGCATTATCACTAGCAAATACGTACCCAAGCTATCCTTTTATTTTTTTTAAAACATTAATTACGTTATAATAATTTTATTATATTACGTGTTAAAATAAAAATTATTAAACAATTCTTATATTATATTTTTAGAACTATATTGCTTGATATTCTTAATATAGATGAGAGAGTAGATTTGTTATAGGAGAAAAAATTAGGCAATTCAAGGGCTCCATTACAAAGTAGTTTTAATTTTTATTGTTAGAGATATACGTGTCTTTAGGATTATGATATAATTTGCCATTATTAAGAACCGAAAAATGCAAATTCGGCGAGGACCTTTGCCTTTGAACACATTGTTGTTTCTCTAATTTACAATTTTTTATATTTATATTAAAATTTAATCCTGAATCAATATCTCACAAGTATTTTTGTGGTGACCAAGGAAGTTTCTTCAAATTTTCTCTGACAACCAATCAGTTTTGAAGTCCCTATCTCACCCACTAAATATTTATTGGCTTAGATCATCTGCCGATTGCAGCCAAAAATATTTTCAATATTCCTTCAAAAGCCGAAAAAGTTTGAAACGCGTTGATGGTAAAGCTAGACGTGAATAATACGACGACGTGTGAATTCTATATTGCTAAGGAAAAGAAATCAACATTTTGTCCGGCCGAATAGTATTCGGTATCTTCAAATAGGGTTGGGAAAGGTTTTAAATTTGAATTTTGTGAACATAAAAAATAATGTGAGGAGTCTTTTCATTCAAAGAATTTGTTTCAAATTGAATAACGTAAAAAATTACAAATATCAAAACTCGATCTAATAGTTATATAGTACAACTAGTAGTGCGATGTAATGTGCATTTTTTACAAATTATATATGAGAATTAATTTATAAAGAAAATGAGATAAATTCAAGGAGATCATTGTATTAAATTAGTCATACCCTGGCTAACATTATTATGAATATGTACGGTTAGTTGTAAAATATAATTTACCCTTTTTAACCCTTTTTTTTTTTTTTTTTTACATCTTAACTCAGCTTACTTCACCTTTTATTTCTTTCTAGTTTAGCTTTTAATTTAACTCTGATCCCTCTCAAACCTAAATTATTTGAGTTATTTTATATAGATCTTAAAACTATTATAATAGGACTAAAATTTGCTATTCCAATTCTATTCGAATATTATTTTTATAAACTTAATAAGAATAACTACTTTACGAATTATTAAATTTAATTTAAAATTACTAACAAATAAGAATTAATTTGAGTAAAATAAGTTTATTTCTATTATAATGAAACTTAATTTCATATTGCCAAAAAATAAGAAATACTTAGAAGAAGAAGAAGATGCATGGAGTGGAGTCAATGTGCGTGAACGTGTACGGTTGAACCCTACCAACTCTAACTGGACAAACGAGTTTAAATCATAGTAACTGGTAAGAAAATGACGGGCTCGACTCTCTCTCCTCATTTTTCTTTCGTCCCAACAACATCATTCTTGATTCTCTTCAAGCCTCAAAATAATAATATCACTTATTAAATTAAAATAATATATATTTTTTATAAATAGAGAGATCGAAATCTAAATAATCCGAATTCAATTTCTATAGATTTTAAGTAAGAAGTGTCAATCATTGGGTTATAATTCTCTTGTCTTTAAAATGATATTTTTTATTACATAATAAATTTATTTTAAAAAATTCATGAAAATAACAAAAAATTAACTACTAAACCTTTAAAGTTATTCAACTCACCTTATTCATAACTAAAACACATGTTAGATTCTACTATCTCACACAATATTTCCATTGAATAAATACAGTGAAAAAATTAAAATTGGAAAAAAAATAGTTCAAATGTTTTATAAAAATTTATAACATCTATTATTTTAAAAGAAAATTTTAATACATTTTATTATAAAATAAAAAATATAACTATTATTTTAAACGTAAGTAATACCAGGTATTGATAGTTTTGGATTGAAGTAAAAATAATATTAATGCATTGTTTTTAGCCCATTGGTTTTAGGTCGTCCAGATTTTCTTGGTTTAGATCAACCCCTCTATCCATCTTTAGACTCCATATCCAAACTTCCCCTAGTAACTAAATATATAAAATTTCCCACCTTCGTTCCCAGATTTTTATATTATTCAAATTATGAAACAGAGACAATTACCTACCTAAATTTTAAAAATTAGAAAATTAGCTATCAACATGTTCTAGAAAAGTAATCAGCAAAAAGTCTTAATTATTATATTATTTTTTATTTAATAAATAAAATTATTATTTTAAAACCGAAGAAACAATGTTTTTGTTTGGAGAAGAAAAAATTAATTCATTGAATTTGCTAAAATTGTGCACAACAAATGAATCCTAGCTAATATGGGCTTCTCTAATATGAGGAGATTGAATTAACAATTTGCAGGTTCATTAAAAATATATTTACTTAGTCTGATAAATTTTAATGTTAAGGTTCACTTAGGCTTTCTTTTTTTCTTTTTAAATAAATAGATAACATCGAATTTTACCCTTATGTTTTAGGACAAAAATGATTCTTTTTTTTTTTTTTTTTCTTTCTTGAAATAACAACAAATGTAGTTGAACTACCGTATAACTTAACTTGTTAAGAATCTGAAAGATGTTTACGATACCTTCAGTGGACTTTTCAATCTTAATCGTACAACTAATTGTACTAATTAACCAGAGTGTAATTTATTATTATTTTAAGTAATATTATAAGTATGAATATTATTTTCAAACATAAAGAATATGTTATTATTATTATTATTATTTAATTCTTATGTATATGAAATTGGCGAGACTTTTTATCATTAACGTTCATAGATCCTTCACATTAAATTTCTAAATATCTTGGTTCCATAAATTTATTTTCCATAATTTTGATTGTGAAATGTGTTAAATATAATTAACAGACAAACAAATTGTGAGGTTGAACAAAAGTCAACCAATAAAGCCAAACACTACCATTAAACGATGAGAAATTAGCATTTACAAAGAATTAAACATTTAGCCCCAAAACAATGTGGAACGAGGATGGTTTACATACATGGATCATGATATTTGGAAAACTTTCCCATATTAAATACATCTTTTAACATATTTAATAAAAATTTTTATATTTTCAATTTCTAATAAAAAACACAACTCAAAATATAACTCAAATAATCACATTTCACAAATATAATTTAAAAATTCAATCGTTAAAATTCCATTTTCAGCAAATTTTTCTTTCTGTTTTCAACTATAAAAACTAAGACTACATAAGAAGACAAAATCGATTTTAATTACTAGAGATCACTAAAATTGTTGAAAACACAAATAAACATTGTGGGCTGAAACTCTTTTTAGAAGTAATAATAATGAGTTTCGCCGTTCAATTTTTAAATAATTACGATTTTTTTAGCCGACTCAGCGTCTTCTTTTTCCATAAGAAAGTCTTCCTAAAACACTGCATTTTATTAAAGCAAATCAACAGAAGCAACCAAGCGTTTACTTAATCTGCAGGAATTCGGAAATGCAATTATTAATATATACATTGAAAAGTTTTCTTCATGCGATACATATTTCGTCAACAGTCAATTGTGGGAGCCACAATCAAAACAAAATAATTTGATGTGAACTCATTAATTTTATGTTTAAATTTCCCGTCCAGAATATAAGCAAATTTTTTTTTTTTTTATATAAAAGTCGATCATATGTAATATAAAGAAGTTACACGGGATGAGTATTTTTAATTATAACAAGTCGTTATTTAGCGGGAGTTTAACTCGATTGCATTAATTAAACAAAGATTACAAAATTAATGTATTCGAAAATAAGGGATGACAATCCGATTAATCCATATATAATAAATTTCTCAACCTAGAAGATAAACTAAAATAAACCTAATAAAACAGTGAAATCTCTTTTGAAATTTATATAGTCGAAAAATCCGTAACTCCATAACTCCATAACTTGGATTTTTTAATTTTTTTTATAATCAATTAATTTTGAACATTTTCAATAAATTAATAAAAATATTAATATTAAGACATATAAGTGTAAATTCACAGCATAGAATAAACTCAAACAACTATTAATTAAGAGATCAATTTCTATGTTTTAAAAAACAATAGAATAAAGTTTATAATGTACTTTTTTTTTTTCATCCCAAATAATAACATTTATTTATTAATATAAAATCATATAATAAACATAATTATTATTTTAAAACAGCGAGGAGAGAGCAATGCTCCTGCTGATTTTCTAGCTTATTGGGGTCAACATGGATTTAATGCTTATTGGGATCTGATTGAGGAGACTCCTCAGCGTCTTAAGGGGCTGGTAGCTTTGAATATGCAGGGAGTTCATGGGTTAAGGATAGTTAGACAGAGATAGAGGATCGAACATAAATTTCTGTAATAATTAGTAATTTCGAAGAAGTATTCACGACTATGTAATTTAGGTTGGTCTGGAGAGTTATATTAATTTAGAACGGGATTTGGATAAAATTCGACTGTACCTAATATATTTTTTTATTATAATTTTTAATTTTAATAAAAGGTATTCAATTCTTGCCACTGAAATATTAAAATTGGAGCACATGATAAAGTTATTATCATCTTGTTAATTGGGAGTAGGAAGGCTATGGCGATGGTGGAGGTGGAAATTGGGAAATGAGGCCATTAACGTTACAAGTCTATTAGAAATCGGGAGGAGTTGGTGGGGGATTGACTCAGAGGACTTTTTAGTTTTTAGTTCAAATACGTAAACTAGATTACTATTTATAGCTCAATTTTTATTATTTATAGTCTTATTTTCAAAGTTTACTATCCAAAATATCCCTCTAATAAAAAAAAAAATTCAATATTCTTTCTTATTTCTTCTTCTCCTTTTTCAAACTACACCACCAATACACTACCCTGGAAAAAATTTCTGCACAAAAAGTTTAATTAAAGAACATTTGAATTCTGAAACAATTATTTTTACTTAGTGCATAACATATTCTTGTAATAAGATAATAACATAATAGAATTTGTTCATAATTACACATATATTTATTTATTTTGCCCATTTTTTAGAATTATTTTTCTTCCTGCGGATACTACTTAACGATGACCAGAACCACCATGAGGCAATTGACGTCGTCATCTTCTTCTTCCAGCCTTACCCAAATCCTAACCATGTCCTCATCATCTTCATTGTCTTCTCTGCAACAATAGTAGCAGGAAGAATCGCTCCAACAAATGCTGTATTTTTCACAAAAATAAACCCTTTGATGAAGATGACAACGATGATCACGAGGATGAAAATCAAAATCATTGTTGCGATTATGCCAATAGAGACGGCTGTGATGGTGATGGTACTGGTTCTATTAATTGATCCGGGTTTCATTTGATTAACACAAGTAGTTGTTCAGGAATTTTTTACTAAATTTTTTTTTGATTATTTTCCTCCCCCATTTTCTTTTTTTTAATCTTTTTATTTTTCTAAAAAATATTGTATGTGTGAGAATTGTTCTTATAATTGGTTATTATATGATTAAATATGTATAAAATAATTAAGATAGTATTCATTTTATTGGGATAAAAAATATATATTCATTTTGTTGAATTTTGATAAATTATTTAAAAATTAGTAAAAGAACAATTTAAAAAGATTATTTCGAAAATAAAGTTATAAATAGTAAAAAATGGACTAGAAATAATACTAACTTGTAAGTAAAAATAGAAGTTTCGGAAGTGGGCCCAAAATGGAACCAAATATGATATGGGCCTTTTGTAGGCATGGACCTCATCTTCTAGAACTTCACCAACTCATGAATCCATCCATCATCATCAATATCCACTTTCATCTCCAGTTTCCGGCCTTGCTGATGTGAAATGACTTATCTTTTCTTTTCTCCTTCACCAAATTACCTTCCAACTTTGTTTTGTTCAGTCTTCTTTTCCTCAACGAATCTTTCCATGCATGGAAGCATGAACGGACCCAAATTTTAAATTTTTAAGAGACAGAATTATAAATGTATGAAAAGCGAATATCAATTAAAGTTTGATCAGAATAACTTTATTAAAAAAAAATTTAACTGTTTGGAGAGCAGGCGTCTTCCTAAATTAAAGTGTAGTGACACCCTTATATGTAGTATATGAAGAAAGTATATCTAAGTATACATCATAAACGTGATTTAATATGATTACTTTGCATAATTTCATTTTATTTATTTTAATTTTAATATCGAAAGTTAAGAGAAATAACATGTGAATTTTGAATTTTTTTTCAAACAGTCTATAAAACTGTTATAAAAGTTACGTTCAATAGAAAAAATGGTACTAATTTTTTAATTATAATTTCATTTTATGTGAAAATCATTCTAACTTTTAACTATTAATTTAATCTTTTAATTAATTAATTAATTAGTAATATTTTTCAGGTAGGTCATCACTAAAAGCTGTCGAGCTTCTACGAATGACAAGTGTGGGCATGACAAATAAGGGTTCATTGTTTTTTTTTTTTTTTTTTTTGAGGTTTAAAACCTAGATTATCTGCCGAGCTTCTCTTCCGTCAAGAACTGTGTTTTCAGCGTCTATCCTTAGGTATCGGACGACTGTATCTAGCGATTACTGTGTTTGCTTTAATTGTACGATGTTCACATTATATTTCCCTAAAATTGTATTCTATGGAGAATTATTTAGCACCATAGATCTCCTTCCCCCGTTCTGCTGGCCTCACGTTGAATATTATTGTGGCGTTCTTTTGCATTTTGGACCCTTTCTGTACCCCATAACGTTTCGTTTTCACTTTTTTTTTCCTGTAATTATATATCGTCATCATGATTGTGCCCATTTTTTTGGGGGGTTTTCAACGGTTATGGCATTTTTCATGAACGTTTTTTTATTGAGTTTTCACATTGACTGTGATTCAAAAGTAGGACATTTTGTCTAATTAGTGGCCAATAATTTTTTTTAAATATAAATATTACGATATTATAGAATCTATATAAAAAAAAGAATAATTCTATTATGAGTTTTCATATATTTAAGGCCTATCATTGGTTATCAACCTATGTAACCCGTCTTTTTCATTTGCTTGCTTGATATATCATTAATTATGTCCTAAATAATAGTTTTTTTGTTATTTTTTTTAAAAAATTCCTTTAATTATATTAAAATTATTGATAATTGCTCAATATAACGTTTGACGATAAAATATTTAAGGGGTGATAGCTCATGTGTTATAGTATTTAGTGTTGGGTAAACCTAGAATAAACTATGCACAATTGCAAAAGAATATTTACATCCCTGAAAATATAAATGCGATTTTGTAGAAAAATAATCTCAACAAAAATTACAAAAATAATTAGGTAAGAATCATGACTGAGTTGTCGAGCTAAGAGCAGTGTCAAGGGCGGCACTACACTTTAGCTTCGAAGGGCGTCCGTCCCAAAAACGATCGAAATTTTACCTAGTAAAGTTATTTTAACCAAGTTTCAACCGATATCTTTTCTTAATATCACTGTAATTTTATCCCTCAAAAATTTAAAATTTATGTCCGGAATAAGCAATGGCTAATGCAATTGTAGCTTTCTAGTAAATTTAGGGTTTGGTTGGCAAAGTAAATTTTTAGCGACGCCATGAACTAAACGGTCGTCCAAATTACACATATAAATGAACACCCCCACGTACCCAAACACACATTGTCTCCAATAAGAAACTGAGCCATCGAGGAAGATCATGGAGCCCCATAAGCATAATAATATTTTAGTATGATAAATATGATTATTATTTTAAACTGATAAATAATGATTTTAAATTAAAAATTAATCAATTTTATCTTGATATTGATACTGAAAGTAATAGAAATCAAACCCCTGTCCATGGAATAAAAATCGCAGTTGTTCGTTTCTGAGGTTAATACTTCTCAGACCAAAAATGAATGATTATATGTGCGTAGATTCTTTGATCATTTGATACTTAGAGAAAGATCATTTTAATAAAAATCTAATTTAAGTTATTATCTAATTAAAAAATAATTTTATTTATTATATTATTTTAATTTAATAAATATGATTATTATCACTAACAAATAACGGAAAGAACATATTATATATAACTCAAAGGAGACTAAACGGGAATTTCTTGTACTTAAATTAATTTGGGCATCCAGAATGGACTATTTCTTGCTACGTATCTCCAAATGGCAAATTAAATTAGCTAAATTCAAAAAGTACGTAAGGTCTGCTGTACGTGAGTAATTATTTATTTATTAATTTAAAAGATATATTATGGTAGTTTCTTGAACCTGGTTCTATGATGTAATGGTGAATTTTGTAATTAAAAAGTCTTTTCTTTCTTTTAGTCTAAGTTTTATTTAATTTATTGTATTATGAATTAATTTTTTTGGATTCAAAGTCGTTCTTTCCGCTAGTAATATATCGCACAAGTTACTTTCATTATTATTATTTTTTTTTTTGGCAAAGTTACTTTCATTAACTTAAACAAAATATTATTAACTTGTTCTCGTTATTAATCAATCGTTATAATGCAGTAGTTTTAGAGTTATATTGTAAAAATTCTTTTGACAAATTGAACGAATTACATTGGCTAAAAAACAATGAATATTTAGGGGTCACAAAATTAAAAGACAAAAAAATCTTTATATTAAAGTGTCAGAGGACACAATCAAAATTTAAGCAACTTTTACTTATGTCATCAATATCAACATGGTATTACTAGTCACCGTCTTAGTTTTAGGCATTACCATTCTAATTTTGTCAAAATTATCCTTTTACTTAAAAAGGAGATAAAAAAGAAGATAGTCTAAATTGAAGCGTTGGAGAGTAAAACATGATATAATAACTAGTAAAATTTATATCAATACTACCAAAGTTAGTTAATGATAGTTATTTGTCCCCTAATTTCAATACTTCAAAACTTACCTATATTTTAGAATAAAATAAATGTGAAAAATTGCTCTTACTTTCCCAAATGTAATACTCCGTATTATTTTAAAATGAAAAAAATTATTTTTATTAAAATACTAATAACATAATGATTCATACATCGTAAATGTATTGTCCAATTAGAAAAGATAGAAATTAATTAATGATTAAATCAGAACAAAATTTCATCCCTGAAAGACTAATTAGTTGAATAATTATAATTTTTTTCAAAGTAAAATGAATTAAATATTAAGGGAATAATCATGAGTTATACCCATTTCATTCTCTGTAAACTGCAGATTAACCCCCCCACCAAAAGTAACTATAAAAATTCTTCCCCTAACATGTATAATTAATCAATAGTCAAACCATCCTCTTAAATATGTGGACAGAGTGAATAAAATATTACTAAATGGTTTGTGATTCAGTCACTACCCTCAAAATTTTAAAAATAAATTATAAAAAGAATAATCACGAAAATAGAATTCTTGAACTCCCACTTACCATTAATCTAACATGATTCAAGACCAGTGCAATCCCACTTTCGTCATGCTAACTGAATTCTCTTCGCTACGCACCAACACAAGTCCAAACACAACCTTATCATTTTTATTATTTTTCTTCCCAATTAGGAACAACTAAGGAGTCGATTCTTTCCTTTTAGTTTAATAATTCGATTTTTATTATTGAATTTTTTTTAAAAAATTGAAATAAACATGGGACAAGAGGATCGAGTGATTATTTTGGAGGTGATTTCAGTTTTGCAAGTTATTGTTATGGGTGATTTTGACGATTTGTTTTATAAAAAAAACGTGTTTTAAGGTATAAATTATGGGGTGCTTATGATGGTTATAATGAAATTACATATCGATATTCTTGTCTAGTGGAGAGTTTTTTTTCAAATTCAACATAAAAATGACGTCCGAAAAAAAATGCTAGGTGCCTCACCGTTAGTCCCTTCGCGCTGTTCAGTGCACATTCATCAACCGTCATTTCATTTTCGTTGAGTTACTTCAGTGGACTATTTAATATGCCTATATTTTCAGAACTATAGTTTGGATTGCTAATCAGGGCTTACAAAGTAGTAGGAGGTTTTTTAACTCTTATATCTATGAGAATTTTAATTTTATAATAATAAATTGGTAGTCAATATGTGGAAAGAATTAGGAAAATAGTATAATAGAATATTATATTTATAATTATGTTAAATATAATAAATTACTAGTATATTTACAATTATATTAGTTCCATAATTCTTTCCACATAATCCCGCATTTTCTTTAAAAATATTTTTTTATTATAATTTGAGAATCGGTTCGCCGACTCTTAGTGAAAAACTTTACCATAAATTTGGAATATCAAATAAGAAGGATCGGAATAGTAGTTTCACTATTTATATATGCACATCACTTTCATGATTAGGTTCTATTAAACGAGTGTTAAAATGATATCTCCATTTTTTTCATTTGTCTTTTACAATTTTGACATAGACATAACAAAATGTCATTGATTTTGTTTTTCCTTTGGTACCCTTAAACTATATTAAGTGAATCAAATATGGTGCTGGGGTAAGAGGTAAAAGAGAGTAAAATTTTAAAAACAAAACCATTAATGGTATATTAAAATTGTTAAACGATTAAATGTATTGTGGATAATCAAATTCAGAATTAAATTTATCGATTACTAAATGTTGTTGAAAATTAAATTTAATATTCGGTTAAAAAAAACAGCAACTAAAGGATTGTTTTTGCAATTTTTTCCTAATATATACTGAGGATAGTTGAGAGTATTAGAGGGAGGGAGGGGTGTGATTAGAATTATTGTGGTGGCCATGGGAATAGGAAGAAGCTCAACAATCCATTCCAATTTCTTTTCTTCCCCAAAATCATGCCTTTATTAATCTATCATTTCAATTTGCTCCATTGATTTCACAAAGCTAAAAGGCAAAAGAAACAAACCCAAATACCAAAATTCTACCAACAGAGCCCCATTTTCGAAAATTCGATCCATTCTTCCGTCCACATCTCTCCACCATCTTCCTTTTCCTTCTTTGTCTCTATCTTCTTCCTCTAGTCCCCCACCCCACCACTGAATCACTACTGTCAGTTTTTATCACCAGTTTCTTCCACTCCCCATCGTTCTCTCCGCTTTTACGTACTCCTATGTCATAGTTTCCTCCGGACGCTTCCTTTTTATACCTACTTCTCTTTTATTATCTGGTGGGTGGTGGGAACAGTACTGTTTCTACTAGTTTTGGTTTTTAGATGAGAGGATTTGGTAAGCATGAACGCCGGTGGGGCTCCGATACTGTTGCCGCTGAGAGCGTTACCAGCCCCTCATCGTCCCCCGCCTCCTCATCGTCCGTTGCTGCTGGGGAGGAGTACGTCGAGGTCACCCTCGATCTCCAGGACGACGATACCATCATTCTGCGAAGCGTCGAGCCGGCCACCGGGAATGTCATTGACAGTGACGTCACGGTTCTCTCTGCCGGTGTTCTCGGCATCGGTGTTGAGACGCCGACCAGCGTGTCCAGGTCGCCGACCATGAAGAGGAGCTCGTCTCATAACCGGCTTCTCCAGTTCTCTCAGGAGTTGAAGGCCGAGGCGAAGGCCAAGGCCAGACAGTTCTCGCAGGAGCTCAAGGCGGAGCTGCGGCGGTTCTCGTGGAGTCACGGTCATGCATCACGTAATAATAACCTCGGCGCCGCTGCAACAAACACAAGTGGCGGTGGCGGAGGTGGGTTGGAATCGGCTTTGGCGGCTCGAGCCATGCGTCGACAGAGAGCCCAGCTTGATCGGACTCGTTCTGGCGCGGAGAAAGCTCTCCGGGGGCTCAAATTCATCAGCACCAAAAGCAAAACGAAAGGCGTCGACGCCTGGAACGAAGTCCAAAGCAATTTCGACAAGCTTTCCAGAGACGGCTACCTTTACCGGGCCGATTTCGCACAATGCATAGGTTGTTTAATTTCTTCATCAAATTATGTCGTTAATTACGATGATTGCTGCATGAATTAATCTGGGATGATGGTGATATATATTTAGGAATGAGGGATTCGGAGGCATTTGCGCTGGAATTATTCGATGCATTGAGCAGGAGGAGAAGATTAAGAGTGGAGAAGATCAGTCGGGATGAACTCTACGAGTACTGGTCGCAGATCACCGATGAGAGTTTCGATTCGAGGCTGCAATTATTCTTTGACATGTACGTACGTTGTTGATCCATTCTCTCATAAGCATTTTTTTAATAATCACTACTTAATCATTCATTTTCATCTCACTTGATTACGCTAATCACATGATCGTTAAAAACAAAACAAATACGAACAGCGCTCCTTCCTTAACAGCCTGATCATTAATCCTTAATTACCAAAAAAAAAACGAAAATCATTAATTACAATTCTAAAATTCTCCAGAAGGAGGTCAAAATAGTCTTTTCCTGTAATAAATATTTCATTTCGCAGGATAATAATTTTTTTAAAAGAAAACAATTTATTTTATATTTTTAGTATTAAAATTCTAATTAAATAACTCTTGGTATTTTACTCTCCTTAACAGGGTGGACAAGAATGACGATGGGCGGATTACTGAGGAGGAAGTCAAAGAGGTTAATGTTCAAATTTAATGCTATTTTTTTTTATAAAAAAATATAATTTCAATTGTTGTATTTATTTTTTGGGAGAAATATGATGGGTATATATTAAAAAAAAAGGGTCAATTTTTCAGCTTCACTTTTTTTCCCGGGAAGAAGAAATATATTAATAATAATATAATTGCATAAAGTGGACAACAGTCTGTCAGATACTGGTGGACCACTCTCTGACCTTTTCCGAAATGGTGATTATCTGAAACTATAAACTACCCACGACCTATTAATCTTAGCAATTAATTAATCTACATTACTAATTAATTTCAGTTAATCCACATGCATGCATAGCAGATCTTACGACATGTCATTCTGTAGTTGTTTATAGTTAGGCCTAATTAAGCTAAGCATGGCGGTGGTGGTGTTTCATTTCTCCTTTTTTTTCCTTTATTTTTCTCAATAATAGTGGCTATGGTAGACGTGATTTGGTGAGTGCATCTTTGAAAAAAATTACCCTCAAGAACAACGACTCCATCCATGTTGCCTTAAATGAGAGAGAGAGAGAGAGAGAGAGAGAGAGAGATAGGTGAGTGCATCTTGGTTTGGGAACGTTGATAGATAGTGGAGTTGTAGTTGTGAATTATTCTGTTCATTCCATTCGCAATGTGTTTGACAAAATGTAACCTTCGCCCAAATCCTCTAAATTTCGTACCAATTCCCAGTTTCCACCCAAATGAAATCAGCTCTCTTGCGTCATTTCATTGGAGTTGGTGAGGGTATCTTTGTCCATTCACTTATTTCCATGCCAAGAAGAAGAAATTTTTGTTTGTTTTTTGCTTTTTTTTCTCTTATTGTTACAAAGATATATAATTATATTAATTTAGATATTGACAGGAAAAAGTATTGTTTAGGTAAATTTATAACTTTTGGCAAGGTAAAGGGTCAATTTTAATATTACAAATTGGATTATATTTTGTAGGACCAGGGGTTAGTATTGTGATTGATGTGGCCTAATTATTGGTTTTCTAGGAGTGCAACATTAACTTCATGGATATTAATGACCTGATTTTGTGGTTTTGAATTTAATAATTTTTAAAAAAAATTTTTGTAGATTATTATGCTAAGTGCTTCTGCCAATAAATTATCAAGATTGAAGGAACAGGCAGAGGAATATGCTGCTTTAATTATGGAAGAGTTAGATCCCGAAAGGCTTGGCTACATTGAGGTGGGACACTTTCTTGGTAAATAATTCCTTTGATTAAACTATTAATTCTGCTGGATCGCTTCCTCTAATCTAATGTTTTTGTTTGGTTGGTTGGCCCACTATAGAAATTGAATTTATCATGGTTAAGAAACGTAATTAACTTGATTAAGAAAACCTCTCCTAAATCCCAGGACTGATTCTTACTTTATCATGCTAAATAATGCAAATTGACAGTGTTTAGCCAGCATTAATCCACTTTGGAAGCAAGGTATTTGTATGCAAACAAGCCCAGAGGGAATGCTCTTTTTAAATAATGAAGTAGTTGGAACCTAATTTGATTAGATTTAGCTCATATGGAGTTTGAATAAAAGGGTTTTTCTTAGTTGGTGGGGTAGAATTAGATTGGCAAGCAAGATTGAGTAACACAAACATGACTTGAAGTTTGTGGAAATTTGTCTTCATTCTGATTTTTGAGAGAGGGAAAGTTGATCAACTGCAGCAGCGCATGCTAAGAAAAAGGAAAAAGAAATGAGGATTTGTGAGTAAGGATGGTATTTAGTTTCTTGTCACATCAAAACACCATCACTTTGTCTTCCTACTACCCTTTTGAAAATTGGTTGTTTTGATTGCTGACTTGTTTGTATCATACTACTCTATTGAACCTTATAAGTTAGTGCTTTCATCCTAAACACAAAGTCATAATGTTTAGTATTAGAAATATGACTTTACTATTTTAGATGGGAGATGGCAATTGGAGTTGATGGTGTCATAATTAGGTTTTGCTACCAAATTATTTTATATGAGTATGGAAGCTGTAAATGCAACAATAAATATGAAAAATATGATTTTAATTACCGGGTTGTCATGTTAATAGATTATCTTAGTATATCGGGTTTTAATATCATATATTGTCGTAGAAGTATTTGCCATGCTTTGTTGACTTAGAAATTGTTCACCTATTGTTTTCCAAATTTATTTGGTATTTATCTGCCAAAGTAAAACTGAAGGTCCCATGTTCTAACATAAAACCAAATTACAGATTGGGAAAAAGAAAAAGAGCCCCAATCTTTTCTGGGATTGGAGAGAGTTGCACGGCCAACAGTATCTGCTGAGGATATATTATAGTTTTACTTCTTTTCAACTTTAGCTTCATAAATTCTTCAGAAATTATAAGAAAGTATTCTTCCATCACTGTTTTCAGTTCCACTCATCCATATTGTTATGTTCCCCAAAGTACGGTACTTTTTTAGCACAAAACCACTAACCACATGCATGCTTACTCTGTGGTAATGCCTACTGAGTGGGCATGATGTTGAATAGTACTCATCATGGGCTGCAACTGCATGGTCCAACTTCTTGATCATATCATCCTAACCTACATTTCTTGCATGTTGGTTTTATCATCATGGATGATGCAGCTATGGCAGCTGGAAACACTACTACTCCAAAAAGATACATACCTAAACTACAGTCAAGCATTAAGCTTCACAAGCCAAGCCTTGAGCCAAAACCTACAGGGGCTAAGAAAGAGAAGTTCAATCAGAAGGATGAGCACCAAATTGCTTTATTCGGTGCAAGAAAATTGGAGGAGAATTTGGGTTTTGACCTTGTGGTTTCTGATCATGGCGGGGCTCTTCACCTGGAAATTCTTCCAATATAAGCAGAAGGCTGCATTTGAGGTCATGGGTTATTGCGTCCTCACTGCTAAGGGTGCGGCTGAGACACTTAAGTTTAACATGGCTCTTGTTTTGCTACCGGTTTGTAGGAATACCATTACTTGGCTGAGGTCCACCAGGCTGGGCTTTCTTGTACCTTTCGACGACAACATTAACTTTCACAAGGTATGTTACAGGTTGACTCTGCTAGCTAGCTTCTTCCCTTGTTTTATACGTTAATATAATAATCACCATGATCTTTGGACCCACTTGGTTTGAGGAGGTGGCTTTGTTATCATCATAAGCTGGCACATTCTCAACCATGAACTACAAATAAAATTCATCTGATGGAAAAAAAAAAAAAAAAAAAAAAAGAAGAAGAAGAAAAAACTTAATGAGAAGTTTGACTTTGATTCTACTTTTGCCAATCTGTTTTGTCCTAAACAGTAATGGAGTTCACTAACTTAGCTAGATGGCATATTTTACCTACAAGAAGTTGTTGGACACTAAAAGAATTTTAAGTGTTTCTGTCTTAAATTAATTGGTTCTCTAGTGACATGTGGTTCTAATTGATCATGGTAAACATATCTAATTGTTTCTTTGTTTTGGGGACAATGTTTTCCTCTTCAGACTGTTGCTGCTGCTATTGTCATTGGTATCATACTCCATGCTGGTAACCACCTTGCATGCGATTTTCCTAGGCTCATACACGAATCCGATGAAACTTATGAGTTCTATTTGATCAATGACTTTGGGCATCACAAACCTAGATACATAGACCTAGTACGAGGAGTTGAAGGAGTGACAGGAATCATAATGGTGATCTTTATGGCAATTGCTTTCACTCTAGCAACAAGGTGGTTCAGGAGGAGCCTTGTTAAGTTGCCTAAGCCCTTTGATAGGCTCACTGGATTCAATGCCTTTTGGTATTCACATCACCTCTTTGTCATTGTCTACATATTGCTCCTCATCCATGGTGAATACCTCTATCTTGTCCACAAGTGGTACCTCAAGACGGTAGGCTGCTTCATGCTTCAACTTCCTTTCCTTTTAACACAAATAACTTCAACATATACTTAGCTTAATGAAGTTCCTCTTCGGCTTGTGCAGACATGGATGTATTTAGCTGTTCCTGTTATTCTATATGCAGGGGAAAGGATCCTGAGATTCTTCCGTTCTGGCTTCTTCCCCGTCCGGCTTTTGAAGGTCAGGATTTGTCTTAGAATCCATTTACTTATGTAGCCTTTTCTCTACCCTTTACTTAGTAGAGTTATTTTTCCCTTTCAGGTAGCAATTTACCCTGGAAATGTGCTGACATTGCATATGTCTAAGCCTCCCCAGTTTCGATACAAGAGTGGACAATACATGTTTGTCCAATGCCCTGCCGTTTCTCCATTTGAATGGTTAGTAAAATGTTGCCCATCTAGTGAGACATGGTTTTCATTGTTGCAGATAGCTCTTCATTGTTGCCGTTTCTCCATTATTGAAAACAGAAAATCATCTACGAATTCTACATTTCCTCTTTACACCTGTAGCTTCTTATTGAACTTTTTGGTGTTTGAATAGGCATCCCTTTTCAATCACCTCAGCTCCTGGGGATGATTACCTCAGTATTCACATCCGGCAGCTAGGAGACTGGACTCAGGAACTCAAAAGAGTGTTTTCAGAGGCTTGTGAACCTCCAATGGCCGGGAAAAGTGGGCTGCTCAGAGCAGATGAGACAACCAAGAGATGGTGTGTTAATTTATTGATTGTAGACTTTTAGCTATTTGTCAATACATGCTACTGTCACTAACAGAGGTTTGGTGAAGTTTATTCAAAATGGTGCGTCGGAAACAAGTCGCTACGTGTTCTATATACTCAAATTTTATCAGAACTCAATATCTGAACCTGTTTCAGAATGCCAAGTTTTTTGAATTTCGTTTCTCCTTTTTTGGCACCTCAGTTTGCCAAAGCTGTTGATTGATGGACCATATGGAGCTCCAGCACAAGATTATAGGAAGTATGATGTGCTGTTACTAGTAGGTCTTGGGATCGGAGCAACACCTTTTATCAGTATCCTCAAAGATTTACTCAACAACATTGTCAAAATGGAAGAGCAGAATGTAAGTACTTTCTTCCCTCGGAAAGAAATTCATCAAATTGTCTTATTATGTCCATATGCTAAACCATCATTCCTACTACTTTCAGGAGGCAATGACTGATTCCAGTTCGCATTCAGACCTGAGTTCTGGATCGGTTACTCCCTCTCTTAACAAGGTTTCTCCAAAACGCAAGAAACCACTGAGGACGACTAATGCTTACTTTTATTGGGTAACTAGAGAACAAGGATCATTTGATTGGTTCAAGGGTGTGATGAATGAAGTTGCTGAACTTGATCAAAGGGTAATACAACGTCTATAAGGTCTTCCATTTAAGACCAAATCTTTGAAGTTTGTGGACTAATCATCTCTTAGTTTATATTTCCAGGGAGTTATTGAGATGCACAACTACCTAACCAGTGTATATGAAGAAGGCGATGCTCGTTCAGCACTTATTACAATGGTTCAGGCACTTAATCATGCAAAAAATGGGGTTGATATTGTATCGGGAACGAGGGTAAGATGTTTCGCTTATTTGTTTAGTTTCCACATAAGTTCAACTTTGAAGCATTGTACCAGCTGAACATAACTGGAATCTTGTCATTCTTGATCTTGATATTTACAGGTTCGAACGCACTTTGCGAAGCCTAATTGGAAGAAAGTATTGTCTAGACTGTGCACCAAGCATGCTAATGCAAGGATCGGTAAGTACATCATTCTCAGCCTATTAACATATGAAATTTCTCTGCTCGCCGGGCATTACTATACCACAATCATAATCTGAATGCCTTACACAGGAGTTTTCTATTGTGGGGTGCCTGTTTTAGCCAAAGAGCTTGGCAAACTTTGCCAGGAGTATAACCAAAAGGGTTCAACCAAATTCGAATTCCACAAAGAGCATTTCTAGATCATCAAGGCCATGAAATGCAATTATGAAACAGTAGTACCTTGATCTTCAGCTTGAACCAACATTTAAAGAAGGGGTGAAAGCAGAGAATTTCAAGGGAATTTTGAGGAAAACAGATTGCAAGAAAACATTGTACAGTGCCATTTCAGAAGAGCAAGAAGTGTATAGACATACAACAAGAACAGATAAGACCCAATATTTTAGTAGCAGATTTCCTCTCAGAGTATATATTTGCAGGACCAGAAATGCTACAGGCAGAGTTTTCTTCAGAGCAAGTGGGCAGTAGCAATATGTAAAGCTGGATGCTAACCAATTTATCACTGAGAGTGCAACGCAGCTAGAAGAAGTTGACCTCAGTGATAATGATGCATATGGGAAACATTGAAGCATGTGTTGGATATAATTAAGAAAAAAAAAAGTTGCAGTTTTGAGGTTGAGATGAGGCAGATCTTCTGGACAGTTTATAGTAGAGGGTGGTGTGGACAGGTTGTTCCCTTTTGTAGGAGTCTTCTTGGCGGTGGGGGCTCATGGGAATCTTTCTGGAAGATGATGCTGATTTTTTTTTTTAGCACACATTGTATCTATACTTTTGTCTCTTCATTTTGTTTGTCAAAATATATTTCTAAGTTTCAGTGAAATCCAAGGGTAGAAAAGAGGGAGTAGAGAATGGCCAAATATGTAAATCATGAAATTTAGAGTGTCCAATTTTTCTTCTTCCACATTTTCAGTTGGATTAGGGTTATAGATTTGTAAGAATAAGACTGATAACAGCTTGGTAACTTCATACTTAGGAATGTTTCAGCATTCCACAAAATCAAGAATATCTTATTGGAGAAAATATTTGGTGTACACCATGACAAATAAATTTTCGCATTTCATATGTCATGTCATAATTGTTCAATTGGTATAATTTATCGAGTTTAGAGGTGTCAAATGCGTAGATTGAGTTTAAAAAAACAAAAAGTGTGATTTGACTTATTTTAAACTAATATCCTTTTAAATTAGGTTGATACTTTGATAAGAGGATTGTAATTCATGGTAAGCACTCACTTAAAATAATAAATAAAAATTTTGAGTTCGAGTCACTCTATATTAAAAAAAAAAAAAAAAAAAAAAGTTAGGTTAACACAAACTACTAGAATTGTAAGCTAAGGATTTTTTTTTTTTTTTTTTTTTGAAACCCATCATCCTGCCGGTCATCGAACTCACGGCTCATTGGTTCTAGATAAGGATGTCCACCAATAAACTATTACCTTCTCTATCTTTATTATTATTTTTAGTTTTTATATTTTTACTATTAATAATATTGTTTTAATTTTAAATTTTAAATTAATAAGATTATACATATTTTCATATAATTTACAACTAAAATATAAAGTTATGATTAAAAATATAATAATAAATATTTTATGTGAGTTGTATTTTATCTAAAATAGTAAAAAAAAAGAATTATACTTAATTTGTAATCACCTCCCAACCATTGAATTACAACCTCTCACTTCAATTGAAAGTAAAATAAGATGTATTGATAACAAAAATTAAACTATTTGTAATGGAAAAATGCACATTTAATCCAAATTCTAGTGACAAATTTAGTACTAAATATTTAGTAGTTAGCAAATTTAATTCTAAAATTTTTTAATAACAACACATTTAGTCCTATAATAATTTCTTTTTATAGATTTAACAGTTTCTTTTCAATTATGTCAATTCATTGCTATGTGACGTAATATAACCTACTGGAATGATATGTGGACGATACATCACATGAATTTTACCAAGTTAAACAGTTAAAAAATATTCATTCGAATGGATTATATTCATGTACAATTTTAATGACGTGTCGTATATTTGTCATCCTGATAGATTAGATTAATCCACATTGTGTTCACATGTACACTACGTGACAATTGACTAACGAAATTAAAAAATAACTGTTAAATCTGTAAAAACAATTGTTATGAGACTAAATATATTGTTATTAAAAAAACTTTAGGATTAAATTTGCCACTATACAATTTGCATTTTTTTCCTTTCTCTAATCCCTGTTATGATTTGAAATGGAAGGGTTAGTCTTTTTTTATTTGCATGTGGATCACTAGGCATGGAGGCTTGGGCTGTCATTGGGCCATAATCCTCAAATGGAAATTATCACACAGCACCCACATAGACAATGAAAACTCAACTTTAAAGTTGTTGGGCTAATTCGTTGACAAAAAAGTTGTTGGGCCCCCTAATTATGAACACTTGCTGTACATGTAGCCCAAAAAAAGCAAAGGGACGAAAACCAACAAAACTGTTGGCAAAGTGATAAAGTTGGTCTTTATTCGAAATTTAAACTCATCCATGGATTCAAAATTTGGATCATACTGAATCCACCTTTTGCCAAAAACATAACACATAATAACCCCCTGCTTTTGTTTCTTTCTTTAATTGTTTGCTTTTGTCTAATTGGGCTCCCAAATCAACGTTACTTTTTGTTTATTTTTTATTGTTATTCGAATCTTATTCAATTTGCCCTGGATAAAAGAACAGTATATTATTATTATTATTTTTTTTTTTGTGAAGCAGCAGTATATTAAATTTGATATTTGGAAGTGTTCAAAATCCATGTGAAACTGAACTAATTTAATGGAGTTGCCATACTCAAAAAAAAAAATAAAAAATAATGGAGTTGCCACTTGCTAATGTAGCTCTAATTTAGTATGATTTTGATTTTATTTTTCTTTTTAATACCAAGTCGACTAAAATAATCGTTAATTAAAAAATTAAAATTAAGGTCAATGCAGTATTTAGACATCTGTAGTTAAATACCAAAAAATTCAAAAAATAAATACAAGTATTTAATCTTTAGCATACAAATGTTTAGCTGATGGTTAGTTCTCTAATCTGACTTTAGTAAATAATAAATAAATATTTAAGAATAATTATGGTTTAGTCAACTGATGTGAAAAGGTGATTATATAAAAACGCAACCTACATTCAATTCTCCATTTCAAATTACTTGCAAACCGTCTCATTTATTTGTTAATATTTAATTAATTATGCTTATATCATCTTTACTATATTCTTATAAACAACCTAAACTTCTTTCAATCTCAATTTATATATTTTCCGCTTCATTCATTGACCTTATTAATTTTTAACATAAATTATTGAATTAATAATAAATTTATAATTCAAAGTCAATATGAAGATTATATTATTAGGTTATATATTTTAAATCTACTCAAAATTTTAATTATAAAAATCCACTTGTTAGATTACAAAAGCCAATTGGAATGATAAAAGGAAATTGTGTAAAAGTCGAAATTGAAAAAAAATAGAAAAAATAATAAATTATTATTTTTATAATATTATTTATTTCTCTCATCCTTATATGTTACCTGCGTTAACTGTTTTTATAGAACGTGCTTTTCCGTCATGAACGTCATAAAAATCAATTTGCATAATAGAAATGCATGAAAGATGACCTTTGTTTAAAAAAATTATTTTGTGAGTTTTTTTTTTTTTTCAAATTCTTTTGACATTAAAAACTTTTGATTCTTAGTGTATCAATTACGCACCTCTCTTACAGCAATTTGACAATGTTAAAATATTTGATGATTTTGGTATAAAATTTTTTATAAAAAAACACAAAAATTCTATTTAAAATGTTTAAACTTCATTGATTTTAGAGAAAAAGAAGGTAACCTACGCATCCCATTTAAAACAATAGTCGATAAAAAACTTCATTGATGTCAAATATTTTTGAACATTTTTTAGTACCCAAAAAAAGGCTTATAAATTTTGCACTCTTTTGGAAGAAAATGCCAAAAGAATGGACGTGTCTGCGGTAAAAGTGGCGTTCTTTCTCTGTTGTTAGTACTACTTATAATACTTTTTAACATTTATCATTTACGTATTGTTTTTTAAACAACATTTGAAGCAATCAACGACTCGGGACGACCATAGCCAATTCAAACTTTCAAAACCTTTGACAACTGTAAGTCTGTAACAAAACTTACTTTTCTTTAGGGTACGTTTGTTTGCAAACCTTTTCCTAGAGGGAGAAGTTTTTTCTATTCTCTAATTAAATAAAAATATATCTGAAAGAATTATTTATTTAATTTTTAAATGCATTTGTTGCTCGAAAATGAGAACGAAATTATCGACATATGATTAATCGAACATTTATTAAAGTAAATAATGTAATCGCATGGTAGATTAAGAGTAATTTTATTAAAGAAATGAGATTGTTTTAATTGATTTCTATTTTGAAATATAATTAAATATAATTAAATTATCTTATGTGAGTTAACATAGATATTAAAAAAAAATAAAAAAGTAACAATCACAATTGGATCTCCCTCAAATTACCTTAAACTATGTAAATACTCTACCAATAAAAGGAGGACAAAATCATTCATTCACAATTTCACCTTACTTTCAAACTTTCCATTTCTTCTAAAATTTTACATTATTTCGAAAAAATAAAAATATTCCCTCCTGTGCACTTTTTGTGAAAAAATAAAATAAAATAAAATTCACCACCCTAATAAATTGTCTTTTCACTAAAGACATCTCCAAACATAGCCTAAGCCCACCATTTGACCTCGTCATACCTCCAAAAAGGGACCAAAAACCTTGTCTATTTATATAAGGAATCACCCACACAATTACAATCATCACGACAGCCCTCATTCATTCGCCCCTAGCCTTCTTCAAGCTGCAACTTGCGCAGGTCTTCTTCAATAATTAATATCTCATCTAACCCAAAAATTCATTTCTTGTCTCCAATCATAAATCATGGCCGAGGAGAGCCATGCACTGCCGCTGGCGCCGCCACATATTTACCGGAGAAGTGACGAAGAGTGGGCGGCGCCCTCCAAAACCCACTCCCAGAAAGACATAGCTCACCGTTTTCACTTCAGGAAGCCAAGTAGAAACAGCAAATGCTTCGTCTACTTCTTCACTTTAATCGTCTTACTCTGCCTGGCTTCTTTGGTTTTCGCCTTAATCGTCCTCCGGATCGATTACCCCAAGCTCAAACTCGAGGCGGTCCAAGTTAAAAACCTCAGCTATGGCTTCGGAAACAACAACCTTGCTTCCTTAAACGTGACCATGTTGGCAGAAATAAAGCTTAGCAACAATAATTTTGGCGGGTTCAAGTTCCGGAATGGGAGCACGAGCGTGTTGTACGGGAACACGACGCTCGGGACGAAGAATATTAATGGCGGGCTTGTCCGGGGAAGGAAGGCTGAGAGCATAAATGTGGTTGTTGAGTTGAAATCGGACGATGATTTGGGTCGGAATATGAATTTTAGCAGTGATATTGGATCGAAGTTGGTGAAGTTGAAGAGCTACGCTGAATTGAGAGGTAAAGTTCGAGTGATGAAGTTCGTTACGAAGCATAAAACTTCTTTCATGAATTGCAGCATGAGCCTTAATTTAACCAGCCAAGCCATTCAGGACCTCAAGTGCCTGTAGTCCAAAATTTATCCATTTCATTACATGGGCAGAGTTTATAGGAAATAGAAAACGAGACTTCCAACTATCCCGGAGATGTGGCCGGTACTGTTTGGTGTTACTGCGGAGTTGTTGCAAAATTCTGTCCAAAACTAATTGGCAACGTTATACACAAGTATGGTGAGGTTTTGATATGGGATTAGACAATCTCAACCTGTACTGTTTTAAATATTAAAAACAGGGATTTAGTTTTTGGATAGGACTGTGCATCTTGCTCCTATGCTTCATATTGTCTTAGTGAATGTAGTAATTTATGTGAGAGATCAAATGTACATACATTTTGTTAGATTTGTGGGTAATCTGTTCTATTTTGTCCAATGTAAATGTTTTCCTTGAGCTGTAAGAAAGCAATATATTTTTTACGTTTGACTTGCAATGCAAAGCAAAGCAAAAGGACTAGGATGAGGTTTGTTCATCCAAGTTGCAGGTCTCTGTATTTATTTTGCGTTTCGTTTTCTAACTCCCAAGTTGTCTTCCTCACGTCAAGTCTTTCTCTATCATACACTTCAGCTGAAGAATAATTGGAAATATAGAGGATATAAGAATTCATGATGAAATTCTAATAAATTTTTATTAATAAAATTAAATTAAATATAATTAAATTAATACAATTATTAAAAAATAAACTTTTTTTTTGTATGAATGAACGAAATGATAAAAAAAAGTCAAAATGATAAAAAAAAGTCATATTGAACATATAATATTTATCAAACATATACTTTATTTATTTTTAATTATTCAAATTCAATTACTTATTCAATTTATCTTGATAACGTCATTTATTTATTGTGTGGGGTCTAATAATTCTCAAAGATAACGTATTTGCATTATTGAATCTATGCATTGATGTGTATGTATATATATACGTGGAATATATAAGATTTTACATTTTTGGAGATATTTTTATATTAAATAGAATGCCTGCACCCTCAGTTGAGCTGAGAAGCTTCTGATTTCCAAAATGCACTGCTGCTGAAGCTAACGAATCTTCTCCCTATGCCTCTTTTGCCAACTCCTTCCTAATTTAATGAAGCCTCGGTGTGTTATTTTCTTGATAGCTAGTCATAAGTACAGCGATAGAACCATTATGAGACATATTGAAAAAAAATTTAATAGAGTTTTTCGACGAATTATTCCACCATTGGAAAACCTTCATAGTAAATAATGTAGTTTATTTCAATTCTTAATGCAATCTGATGTTTGGATGTTACTCTGTCTTTGAATGATAATGTCGTTTGTTGAACATAATTAATAGGGTGAATTACATTTATCTCCTCTATGGTTTAAATTATCAATTACATTCTGAAATTTCTGACAACTATTAATACATCTTTTGATCAAAATCAAATATAAAAAAAATTAAAAAATGAGAAAATTTGATGATATTTTATCAAAATGAAATTATAAAATGATGTTAATTTTGTCTTTCAACATAATAATAATGCTTACGTCACCATTTTTGTACATGTTTTTTGTCGATCAGAGACTAATTGTTATTAATTTAAATAGTTAAAGGGGTATACGTTATTTTCAAAAATTAAAAGGGTATTAGTAGTTTTACCGAACCACGTTAAAGATAAAAGTAATTCACCCTAATTCGCCCTCATGCCTTTCCCCATCAAGCTCAATACTTCACCATAGTTAGACTTGCTCGACGGCTAGGCGACGCTGTTATTAGGAAATTTGGTTTAATCATGTGGGTCTTTCGTCTTTATCACAAAGAACAATTAGCTATATTAAGATTCGCTTTGATAAACTGATTCTAGAGTTGAAAAATGAATTTTAAAAAGTGAATTTAATAAGTTAGCCAGTTAAATAAAATTAGAAAATATATGTGAAGTTTGAAATTTAAAATCTGAATTTTGAAGTTGAATTTGAATTCTCAAGTCCAATTTTTTTTTTTCTTTTTAGAAACAGTCTCACAAGTCACCGCGGGTAATGCAGATCGGCGGGGATGGATATAATTTTTTTAGAATTCTCCGCTTAAGACAATAGGGATGTAGCCAGTGTTCATTCTTCACCAAATTTTATAAATGATCTAGGAACGATGGAATTTATATTCTGTTTACTGAATCACATAAAATTTTACCTAACTTTATATCTGGAATAGAATGTATGAAATACGTATGGATGAAGAACAAAGAATTTTGTACTTAAATTGAAATTGGAATTTTTTTAATTCAAATTTTGAACGGCTACAAATGGAAAGGAATTTTTAAAAAAATTCTAGAAAAAAAATTCTATAACTAGGCGCTTTTCGCTTAAGATAATGATTCTTGAGTTTGAGTCACTTTTGTATAAAAAGATAAAAAAATAAAATTATTTTAGATAATTGCTGTTGTAGTATAGTGGTAAGTATATCCGCCTGTCACCCGAATGACTCGGGTTCGATCCTTGACAACAGTGATAACATTTTTTTATATTTAAATTTTTTCTTTTATATTTAAATTTTCAACTAAATTACCTTATTTTTTTAAAATATTAGACACATTTTTTAATTTATATAATATAAATTTTAAAATGTATATTTTTTAATAATATGATATTTTACTAATAAAAATATGTTAAAAACTTTTAATAATAAATTAGACTGTCATTATTATTTTAAAATAAAAAATTAATTAATATAAATATCACATATTAATAAAAATTTTAAAAAAATAAAAACTCACGTCATAAATATTTTGTATTTATTTAAATGATAAAAATATGTAATAAAATAAAAATTATTAAAAAAAAAAACTAAAAAAAATTAAAAAAAATAGTAAGTAATTTAGTATAGCAATAAGTGGTTTACCACAAATTATATGGTAATCATATGGGATCGCCATGTAATTTTGTTCAATAGTGACTTTTTATTTTAATGCGATGCGGTGCGCCCAATTTTCTTTCGTTTTCTTTTTCTTACATTATTTCTTTCATTTAATAGGTTTTCTTTCTTCTTCTGTGAGACTTTTTTTCATCTATTTTTTCTAAACAATTCTATAATTTTTTATTTTTTTAAATTATAAAAAAATATTTTTTAAATTATTATTTTATTTAAAGTAAATTCTAAAATTTTCATCATACGGTAGTCAGTTTCTGGTTTTGATCATAATACTTTGAAAACTATTTTTAAGATCATCATACTTTACTTTTCTTTTAAAAAATGTCACTCCGTCAAATTGGACTGTTAACCCACTAACGGTCAACTTTTTTTAGAGTTATTTTTGTCTTTTCATTGACATCTTAAATTAAAAAAGAGTAAAGTCTGAATTTGGTCATCAAATTTTAATAAAATTTTGTTTTTAGTCATCTTAATTTAAAAATTATATTTGAGGTCATCATACTTTCATTTTTTATTCAATTTTGGTCATTCCGTCTAAATGTTCCGTTAAGTCTCTAACGACCATAATTTTTTGAGGATAAATATGGCAAAACGCACCCTATCATGCACTTGAATTTTTTTATTAATTATTTTTTCACATCTCTGTCGCCAACACCCACACTAGGGCTGATAATTTATGACATGACACGAAAATCGAACACAAAATCGATATAAAATGGGTCTTTCGGGTTGAAATTTTGGACCCGGAAATTTTTTGAATCGGGTCCAAGATTTTTAGGTCAAAATCAGGTCAACGGGTTGAGCTGATGACCCGAAATAATTTTTAAAAATTATAGTGGAAAAAAATTGGGTTAGCGGGTCGGGTTAGGGTTGGTCGATCCTAACCCGACCCGATCAACCTATTTGAGTAGGGACAAAAATGTAATTTTCTCTTTCAACTCGACACGAAACCGACACACCGACACGAATTGACAGCCCTAACCCATACCCTTAAGAAGAATAAAACTTTTTAGGGTCACGTGCATGATGAGGGTGAGGGTGTGGGTGTTGGCGGCGGAGATGCAAAAAAATAATTAATAAAAAAATTTCACGTACATGATAAGGTGTGTTTTTTCGTATTTACCCTCAAAAAATTATGGTCGTTAGAGATTTAACAAAACATTTAGACGGACTGACTAAAATTGAATAAAAAATGAAAGTATAATGACCTCAAATATAATTTTTAAGTAAGATGACCAAAAGTGAGATTTTAGAAAAGTATAATGTCCAAATTCGGAGTTTACTCTTTTTTTAATTTAATGAGTTAATGAAAAAATAAAAATGTCATAAAAAAAAGTTACACCGTTAGTGGGTTACGGCCCAACATGATGGAGTGACCATTTTTTAAAAGAAAAGTAAAGTATTATGACCTTAAAAATAGTTTTCAAAATATGATGATCAAAACCCAAAATTAACTATTGTATGATGACCAATTTTGAAATTTACTCTTTTATTTATTTATAATTAAATAATTTTAAAATTATTTAATTGATGTTCAAAAAATTATATACAAAATTTTATATCATGTCAGAGTTAAATTCATATCAAACAAAAGAAAATTTCTCATCATATAAATCTTGAATTCACATCAAATAAAAATATTATTAACTTTTTATATATATATATATATAAAAACATGTTTATTGCATTGATATGAAATCTTATAAGAAAAATATTATAGATTTAAATTAATATGACTAAACATATACATAATTTATAATTAAAGTATAAATTTATACATAAAATAAACATTTTATATAAATGAATCTCATTTAAAATAAAAAAATTATACATTATTCAAACATAACTATTCTCATAAAAAAAAATTACCCCTATTATTTCTCTTTGGCGACTGGGAGATCTTGTTCTCCGGAGGCTGAGGATGGCGGCTGGAGGCTGACATGCATTCTGAAAACATTGCTAATGTGATGACCTTTTCATCCCACCCCCCCCACCCCCCCAATTGAATTGAACAAATCAATCACTCCTACTCGTACGTCAAAATATTGATAATTTGTCCCATTTTATTGACCAAATAATATGGGATATTACATTAATTATAAAATAATAATTTAATAAAAAAGAATTATTATTTTAGAACACGCATACAAAAGACTGCACCTATATCACATAGTGATTCTAAATTCGATTCATACTGGAAGTAGATCACATCAGAGACACTTATGAGCATGGTAATTTTGAGTTCGAGTCACACTCGGGGGTAACAGATCACACCGGAGACATTCAAAAATATAAAAATCCTGAGTTCGAATCATACCAAACCTAGATTAATAGCATTTAATCGACATGATGCCTCTCTCATCTGTAAATAAATAAATAAATAAATAAATAAATAAAGGACTGCACCTATATATAAATGAAGGAATAAGCCCACAATTATTGTTCAAAACAAAACAAAACGCCAAGTAAACTACTCCTCCACGTCAGACTTCCACTTCTTCTCTTCCTCATTACAGAAATGGCAGAGGAGAGACATGAACTGCCACTGGCGCCGCCGCACATATACCGGCGAAGCGACGAAGATCACTGGCCACGCAGAATTTACTCCAAGCCTCGGTTTCCCAACAGGGTGAGCATATGCAGCAAATGTTTCGTGTTCTTCTTCACACTACTAGTCCTACTCTGCCTGGCTCTCTTAGTTTTCGCGTTAATCGTGTTCCGGATCGATTATCCTAAGCTCAAACTCGACTCAGCCCAAGTTAAAATTCTCAAGTACGCCACGCGTGCAGACAATCTGACTTCACTGAACATGACCATGGGGGCAGAAATAAAACTAAGTAACAGCAACTTTGGCGGGTTCAAGTTCCAGAACGGAAGCATGAGCGTGGTGCATGGGAACACGACTTTGGGCTCGGTGAAGATTGAAGGCGGGCTTGTTAGGGGAAGAAAGGTAAAAACTATGAACTTGGAGGTTCAAGTGAGGGCTCAAAACATCAATATTAGCAGTAGTAGTGATGATATGGGTTCGTCTGATTTAGTGAAGTTGAACAGCTATGCTCAATTGAGAGGTGAAATTCGAGTGCTGAAGCATATTTCTACTCATAGAACTCCATTTATGAACTGTAGCATGAACCTTAATCTAACTAGCAAGGCTATCCAGGATCTCCAATGCCTGTGATGATCTTTCTCTTTCGTTTTTTTTCCTTTGTCTTCCTTGTAGATTCTTTTTTGATATTCAGTGTATATATATTTACACCATAATAGGTTCATTGGTATCGAAACTAGTAAGATGACAAGAGCAACAAAACTCTTCCTATTACATACAATTGCATCCTAAATTAGAGTTTGACCACGAGACATTTGGATGTTCATGAGAGGCTATAATACATATATTTGTACAAAGTGATAGGTATAAAACCTATTAATTCACTTTTGGTGTAACTCGAAAGCCTTATGTTCTTACGTGTTTCCGATGTGATTCGAATTCAAGACTTTCATAATTCTAGATGAAAAATGTCAACTATTACGTCTATATACTCCCTCCATTTTGAAATAATTGATGTTTTAGAATTATAGAAAAAATTTTTAATTGATATTTTAATATTTTTTACCCACTTTATTCATATTATATCTTCTCTCTCCCTTCCCAAAGTTTATAATAGGTGATGAGTGTTATTTATAATTATCCTTAAAGTCAAAGGGATAATTTAAGAGATTTAACGTTAAATATTTGAAAAGGGAGGGAGTATTGCTATCTAACGTGTGGCCCATTATAAATATTGCTATCTACCGTGTGGCCCAATTATAATGAATGGGTCAAAGATTTTTTTTTTTTTTTTTTTTTTTTTTTTGAGGAAATGAATGGGTCAAAGATTGATTATAATATTACTTTTTTTTCATTAGTAATTATATTTTGGTTCCTAAACATCATTTCACTTTTGGACCAGTTTTAATTGGGCTGCTCTTGTTGTTGCTTTGGGCTGTGTTTACTATTTACTGTTGGTACGAATTTGTTGAAAAATCTATGGGCTATTGCAAGACATCATTGGGTTAGTGAAGTCCTTTTCTAAAATCTTTTCGTATTTTGGTCTTCCAGCTCTTTATTTCTTTATAAATTGGTATTTCAAAAATAACAAAAAAAAAAAAAGAAAAAAAGTGTGCTGAGTAGGCTTGCCTTGCAATTGGGGTTCAAGAAAGTCATTGAAATGGATAGAACATGAGAGGTTCCTCTGCCATACTCATGAAAATAAAATGGTAAAATTTTGGAAAATAAATATTAGAAAGGACAGAATAACTTGATTCAAATAAGAAAATTCTATTACTGATGAAAAATAAAGAGGAAAAAAATCTCATTTTTTTTTCCAAAACCATCTAAAAAATTTTTTGATAAAAAGTAATTTGCATTTTTTGTCTCTCCAACAAGCGTTGATTAATTGTTGAATTTAGCCAAATCATTCATTAGCTCAATTTTATAGATATCAAGTTTGAAAGATAAAATAATCAATTTATTAAAATTTTATTTATGTTATTGGTTGTGTCAAATTTTAAGTATCTAATGGTGTAGTTATTAATTAACTGAGATCAAGAAAGTAGTAATAATTTTCTGAAATATAAGTTTTGTTATAGAATCTATTCCAAATATGAGGAAAAGAAAAATGTAATTTACACAAAAAAAAAAAAAAAAAAGCACTAGACGACTACAAGGAAGTTTCAACTCGGAAGCAATTGATTTGATGGATGGTAAAAGAAACAAATCCTGACATTTTTTTTGTCATGTTATTACGCTACATTTCCCCCATTACGACAGACTTACATTCTTCTTCCCCTCCTATTATTTGGCTCTATGTCCCTATTTACAAAATTTTAAGGTATTTCGTTAATGAAGAAAAGAAATATATATTGAATAATTTTTTAAAGAAAAAATAACGTAAAAAGTCATAATAATAACCTATAAACATAACACATACACACAACACTAGCCGTATACAATTCAATAAAATTTTATATTTTATATTTATTACAATTTTATGTTATTTTAAAAGTTGAATAATTTTGACATGTCACCTAAAATAATAGGTTTTGAGTTCGAGTCATCTAGGCGTTAACCTCCTTATTTGTAAAAAAAAATTCGATAATTTTTTTTTTGGACGGACATCTTATAATATATTTGAAATACGATTAATTTAATTTTTGCTTTGAAACATGTTTTCAGGAGACTAATGGTATTATAAATTTTTTGATTAGACAAATTTCTCAAAAAGTTTCATTAACATATTATGTTTACTATACTCTACCCGGTAGGTAAATAGGATTTTTTTTTTTTTTTTATACAAGTAAAAAGGAATTTTAAAACTATATCAGAATATAATGTTTATTGTGTATTTGTTAAATTTGTACAATTTTTATTTATTAATGCAATGGTGTTAACCTATGTGCTGCCCTGATTTTGAATTTTTTTTTTTTTTTTTAAGGTTGGTTTAGTTTTTCAAACATGCTGTTAGTTATTGCCTCATTATCAAATGTTGGGTTGGTAGTTGGAGCAAAAATCCACAGTAAAAGTCCGAAATCACCATTTATCATCCTCAAAATTGTTGGCATGCAGAATGGACCTGCTCAGTCAATGGTCAGCTCCTCCAACGATTTACCATTCAAATTATCCAAAACTTCTACCAAATTTGATCCATATTTATATGGTTGCATTTTGACGAATTGAACAGGAGTTATTCATTTCCAGTTTTGGAAAGAAAAATATGCCGACGAAAGAGCAAATGGAAGCCCAACCCTTGGACCCTGCCACCCCCACCTACTGGATCAACAAAGACATTGATGATGGCTTGCCGCCGGAAATGATCCATCGCCGCCGCCACCGCAAGTACGTCACGTGTTGTGGTTGCGTGACCGCTTTGGTTTTAATTTTTGTGGTGATCTTTCTAGTTCTGTTTTTTACTGTTTTTACGTCGAGAAGTCCGAAAATGACCATCAATTCAATCAAAATCCAAGGCTTAGATCGAGTCAATTGGACAGCGATTAGCCCAGATACAAACTTAACCATCTTGGCCGATGTCGTGGTAAAAAATCCGAACTTTGCAACTTTCAAATTCAACGAGGCTTCTACAATTCTATTGTACGACAGGAACATCATTGGGTTAGCAGAATGGCCATGCTCAACCGCCAAGGCTGGCCGGACACTCAAATTTAACGTGAGTATGGATTTTATAGTGGCCAACTTTCTCAACGTTTCAAGACTTGAGTCAGATTATCGTTCTGGAATTTTGCCCGTGGATAGCTACACGAGAATATCCGGCAAGGTGAAAATTTTAAACATCATTTCGAGGGGGATGATGGTGAGGACCAACTGCACCAGAACTGTTAGTCTCACGAATTATTCAATTCTAGAACAGAGCTGCAATAGGAAGCTGGATATATAGGATTTAGGAAAGCTGGTCTTCAGACAAGAAAAGAGTACTTAATGGCGGAAACAGTGATGATTTGATCCGTTACATTGGCTTCTCCCCCTTTTTTTAAACTGAAAGGACACAGTAACATAAAATTAGTTTTTTTCTATTTATTATTTGTAAAATGATGTCATAAATCCTAACTGTTGTTTTAGAATGAATATGAATTTTTTGTAAATCAGTATACAGAATATTCCCACAGTCTTAATAAATAGTTATGTTTAAAATTTAATTTTTATCTCTTAAATAGTATAATTTGTATATTTTTATTATTAATATATATTATTTAATTTTTAATATCTAAAACAATATAATTATACATAAGAAAAGATAATAATATATATTTTTATGAATGATATTTTATTTAAAATAAAAGTTACCTAAAGTGAAGATGGTCTAGTGGTTGAGATGTCTAGTTCGAGTCATGGGTGGCTACTCTGTCGTGTTGTCTTGGGCTGTAATTTTTTTTGCCACCTAATTTACTGAAACGATGAAGTTCTAGTAGGATTTCTTTTAAAAAATATATTATACATACTAAAACTACGTAATTTCAGCATACACAGATATAAAACAAAAATAATAAAAAAGCAAATATGAAATTTATAAGTGTGAATGGGAATGCGCAAATTATATCTTGTACTACTAGGTACATGTACCTAATAATATATCACCACTCTCACTATTAGAGAGTAAGATACACGCTCTTTTATTATTCTTCTTCTCCAAAAACCCAGTTCTTTCTTTTTCAAAAATCACTTCTTCTTCTTCAAAAATCAGTTATTCTTCTTCGCCGTACTCCATTCAAAACCGTATTTAATCAAAATTTTCATCCAAACACAGATTTAACGGAGATCGACGATTGTATTTTCTGACGAACAACACCAAATACAACGGGAAAATCACTTCTTTCTGTTAAAAAATCACTTCTTTCTGTTTAAAAATATCTTATTCTTCTTCTTCAAAAATCTCTTCTTCTTCTTCAAAAATAATTTATTCTTCTTAAAAAATCACCACATCATAAAGTATGAACTGTATTTGATGGATTTACGGAACCTTATTTTCGCGATTTGATGTTGGGTAATGTATTAATAAT
The DNA here is from genome assembly GCA_030378225.1 of Knoxia roxburghii. Taxonomy (NCBI): domain Eukaryota; kingdom Viridiplantae; phylum Streptophyta; class Magnoliopsida; order Gentianales; family Rubiaceae; genus Knoxia; species Knoxia roxburghii. The sequence continues at coordinate 6,606,164 of CM059423.1, forward strand.
GTTATATTCATGTTTTCTTATTCAGATAATACTCTGTTTCTCGAAAATATGATTTATAAATGGTTTCTGTGAGGTATTGGCACTTTCATGTGAAATCGGTTGCTTCTGATTTTTCCCCGCTGCTGGATTTGGTAGAAAGTGTTATGGGAAGTAACTAGACGTTGACGGACGTTGCTTGACGTTACGGGGCATAATATGTTGCTGCTTTGTATTTTGGACTTAGCTGGACATAACAGGACGTTATGGCACGTTGCTGCTTTGTATTTTTGGACGTTGCTGGATGTTGCGGGACGTAGCTGGACGTATTTGAACGTGGTGTTAGTTTTTTTGGACGTAGCGAGACATGGTAGACTACGTTCTGTGAAAAATTCAGTTAAAATTCACATGTTTGGATATATACGTGGTGTGGTAGTGGCCAGTTGTGATTCCAGCTGCCAAATTTGACAATAAAATTTTAGAATAACAATTTTACACAACTCAATTTGTACAACAATATCTTCAAGTATTATCTCCAATTTGTGAAAAAAATCAGTTAAAATTCACACACATGGATGTAGAAATTTCTGGACGAGGTTGTAGTTGTTTTTTATGTGATTCTATTTGTTCTGAGACGTTGTGGAGTGTCTTTGTGAAAAAAAATCAGTTTAAATTCACACGAATGGATGAAGACGTTGTTGGACGTGGTGCTAGTTGTTTTTGACGTGGTGCTAGTTGTTCTGAGATGTGGTGCTAGTTGTATTTGTGAAAAAATAGCTTAAATTCACATGCATGGATGTAGACGTTTCTGGACGTGGTGTTAGTTATTTTTGACGTGGTTCTAGTTGTTCTGAGATGTTGTGGAAGGTGTTATGTGAAAAATTCAGCTTAAATTTACATGTATGGATGTAAATATTTTTTGATGTTGAGGCAGTTATTTTTTGGACGTAGGTGGACGTTGCAGCATTGTTAGGAAACGTTGTGGACATGCCTGGATGTAGACGTTGCGACAGTTATTTTTTGGACGTTGCGACAGTTGTTCTGAGACGTTGTTGACTCAGCAAAGACGTTGTGGACGTGCCTGGATGAGACGTTTATGGACGTGGTGCTAGTTGTTTTTGACGTGGTTCTAGTTGTTCTGAGACGTGGTGGACTGTCTTTGTGAAAAAAATCAGTTTAAATTCACACGCATATATGAGGACTTTGTTGGACGAAGTGCTATTTGTTTTTGACGTGGTTCTAGTTGTATTTCTGAAAAAATCAGTTTAAATTCACATGCATGGATGTAGACGTTTCTGGACGTGGTGATAGTTGTTTCGGACGTGGTGCTAGTGTTAGGAGACGTTGTAGATATGCCTGGATGTAGACGTTGCGACAGTTGTTTTTTAGACGTTGCGGCAGTTGTTCTGAGAGGTTGTTGACTCAGCGAAGACGTTGTTCACTCAGCGCGAAAAAAAAAAAGACGCACGCGTAGGCGAAATTTACTATATTTAGTAAGTGTACAGCTGTCATGCGAAAAATTACTATATATAATAATATATACATGTACACAGTGTACAGTGTATACGCGCCGATAATGAGTCATTTGAATTTACGGAATCTTCTTAAAATTCAAATCTAATTTAATACTTGTAGACATATTAATAGAAAATAAAAATCTTCTCACTTACCCTTTTTACTTTAATTTCATTACACTCACACACCCTTTTTTACTTTAATATAATTACTACTCTAAAATAATTAATCATACACAATAATTACAAGCCAATACAAAATATGATAAAGATAAGATATATGAGATATGAATAAAGAGTGTTTTTTTAATTAAGAATATAGAGTGTTTTAGATATTATTAAAAGTTAAAAATATTAAAAATTGTAAAAATTAAGTCCTGAGCTACAGGAGAGTAAATATACATATGGTAAGATAAAAGGAGGGAGTAAATATCCAAAAGTTAAAATTAATTAACATTCGAATTTTACAAATAACAACTTTCAAAAAAATTTAATTTTTGGATCTGTAAAATCTAGAATGTCTATTTTCAATCCACACCCTCAAATTCAAATATTTCAGAGTACACCCCGTTTTTTGGATTTTTTAAGGTCCGACCCTGTCATGGTGCTGCCACGTCGTTCCAACTTTGTTTTCTTCCTTCCCCTTTTTAAAAACAAAGCACAACACCAATTTTGGTTTCAAAACACTACACACCATAGCAAACCATTTCTTTTTTCTCCTTTGCAAATTACTTATCCAAAGCACAGGGCTTCCATTGAAAATTTTCTAGTTCCAAGTCTCATAGTGCCATTAGAGGTGTCTGTATCCTTACCTGTGGCCGCAACAGAAAATGTTTTGTAAGCCTCCGTTTAATAAAACTTAATCTGAGATTTAAAGTCTAAAATCTGAATTCTGAAGTCTGAATCTATTAAATTAGCTCTGTTTAATATAATTAAAAAATATGTCTGAATCTGAAATATGAATTATGAAGTATGAATTATAAAATAAGTTTATAAAATTAAATATATTTAAATTTTAAATTAAATCACTTTATTTTAAAAAAAATGTTAGAAATATATTTTTTTTAATATATAACATAATTTTTAAGATGTGTAATTTTTTATATAATAATGTAAAATTCTACTAATAAAAATATTTTAAAAACTTTTATTAATCAATTAGAATGTTATTATTATTTTAAAACTAAAATATTAATTGAATAAATATCACATATTAATTAAAATTATAAAAATAAAAATTCATGTCATAAATATATTTTTATTTATTTAAATGATAAAATATTTTTTTAAAAAAAATATTTAATAAAATAAAAATTATTTAAAGAAAAAACTAAAAAGAATAATAAATATTGAAAATAAGAAAAAATTTGCAAGCAATTCAGTTCAGCAATAAGTGATTCATCAATCACTTATTTTTAAACTAATAATTATACTTGCAATTCAGACATACATAATCTCTTAAAACTTTGAATTGTAGTTATTAAACGCATTTATTATTAAGTACTTAATTAAAAAGTTCTTAATTCATTAAGTTAGAAACAAGTTGAGTTATCAAACGCCCTTAATCAATTAAGTACTTAATCTATTTAGAATAAATACTGAATTAGTTTATCAAACATACCCTAAGTATATAAGGAAATTCATTTTAGTGAAACTTAGTTCGTACCCCCTATTTTATTATTTCGTGTCCCTTTTATATTCGAATTATCCTTGATAAATTAAGAAATACTAACCATAATATTTAAATATAATATTTAAATATAAAATATAATAAAATATTAAATTATCTAACTACCCTTAATCAATTTACTAAAAATACTAAAAATACCAAAAAAATCATTTATAGTTCCGCTCATCTATACTACTTTAATCATAATTTTTATAAATTTTTGATAGACTAAGAAGGAACTTGTAAAATTTTTCATAAATTGATTAATGGCAGTTAGGTAATAATAAGAGGATGGAAGATAAACATTAAGAAGACGAGAAATAAGAATTAAGAAAACGATACTTAACAAATAAAAAAAATTTTAAAAAATAAGTCGTTCAATAATAAAAAATGAGCGACATACAACACTACCCTTCATTTTAATCATCTAAAACCAAAAACAATGGAACCTTTAATGCTAACATTTTTATTTTTAAATAATATTTTTAAAAATGTGTATATTACTTAAATTGTACCCTGGTGATCCTAAATTGTTATATTGTGGGACTAATGGTGTCCCTACAGGCAAAAAATCGATCCCCGCTCTCAATAGGCGCGTGTGTGTTTACTGTCCAACTTTTAAATCCAAAACCTTTCTTCTTCTCCTACTCGCCTAAATCACGTTCTGTATCACCATCTTCCTTTTGCATTCCATCACCCATGCCCTAACACCAACGTCCATCTGTATTCAATCTGTAACACGATCAATCGACGTCTTCGTCATTACCAATTCAACGCAAAAACTTCCCGCCACGAACCAGTGAAAAAAACCAACTAGAGAAGATTATAAAAACCCTCACAATACCAAAAAAACATAATTTTCAGTGAAAATTACTCTTTCACGCTCAAAACATCTACAATTTATCCTTTTCAGTAAGACATTTCAATCTGTTTGGTAAAACTCCATTATATATATATATATATATATATATGAAATTTTAAATTTTATGATATGATTTCGCTAGTGTGAACTTCATTTTTTATGATACGAAACCATATATTTTTTAAATGAACTTCTAATAATTGTTGTTTATACTCATTTTCCTGATATGAATCCATATGTAGACTGATATGACATATTTTCATATTTGATATGAATCCTTATATTGTATGATATGATATTTTATGTGTTCTGATTATATATTTTATGTGCTCATATTTGATATATTATGTTGTCTGATATGATTCCTTCTGTACTCTGATATGAATCCTTCATTATCAAATATGAATATATTCTCTGCTCTGATTAAATATTTTTTATTGTATGATATGGATCCTTATAATGTCTAACATGATATATTTTATACTCTGATACGAATCCTTATATTCTTACTTATATGAACATTCTTTGACTGATAAAATAGCAGGAAACAAAAGAAAACAATGGCTGATAACAACAAAATTTTCTTTTGAAACATGTTTTGAGGAGGGTAATAGTGTTACAAATTTTTTGATTATACAAGTTTTTCAAAAAATTTCATTAATATATTATGTTTACTCTAGTCTATCTAGTAGGTAAAAGGAAATTTTAAAACTAAATCAGAATATAAGCTTGAGTAAACTCCAATTTCGATCCATTACATATAGGTAAAATATTTTTTTTGGATCCATTACAAAAAAAAAAAAAAACGTATATTTTAGTCTATTACATTAAAAATTTAGATAATTTTGGTTCAAACTCCTTTTTTTATTGTTTCTATCATGAATAATTTTATCTTAACATTATATATTTTATTTTAAAATTATCAAAATTATTAAATAATCTCACTATTTTAACAAACCTCCTAAATAATCCAAACTTTTAGATAAATTTCTTTATCTTACCCTCCCCTTCCCCCTTCTCTCCCCTCTGCCACCCCGCCGCCGTGCCCGGTTTGCCGGAGCGAACCACAGCCAGGATTTTCAGCAGTCCGACCGGAGCCGAGTGAGGGTGCAGTTGGGGTCCCGATCCCTGTTTCAATTGGCCCTACTGCTCCGCCTTTAGAACGTGGGGGAAGCTTGGAAGGGACATCCATTAATGGCGGTTCAGCAAGAATTAATGGGTCGTCGAGTTCTCGATTGAGTTCGTTTAGGAGTATGCTCAGCTGGGATCGATCTTCTAAAAAAATTCAAAACATCGGATTGTGACAAGAAGCTTGTTCGAAAGATCTTGAAAGGTAGTGAATTCCAATTAGGTCGAGAAAAATTGAGTTTCAAGTCTTCTTGATTATGACTTGATTTATTATTATTATTATTCTTGTTTGTCAATAAGAATTTTCACACATAGTTTTTTCAAAGAAAAGATCAATACTACAGATTATAAATACAAAGCATATATTAATAACTGAATTTCAGTATGATCTTCCTATCTGTTTCTGTCAAGAAGAAGAAGAGGGGGAGGAGGCAGTTGCGGCAGCGACGGCGGAGGGGAGAGAGAGGGAAGGGAGGGGAGGGGAGGGTAAATGAATTTATTTAAAAGTTTGGGGTATTTAGGAGGATCATTAAAATAGTAGAATTATTTTATAATTTTGAGAATTTTAAAATAAAATATATAATATTAAGATAAAATTGCCATGAAAAATGAATTTTAAATCAAAATTATCTAAATATGTAATATAATAGATCAAAATATATTTTTTTTAATAGACAAAAAAAGTATTTTGCCTATATGTAATGTAATAAAATTGGAGTTTATTCTATAATCTTTTATTTTGTGTGTGTTAAACTTGTACAATTTTTATTTATTATGCAATGGTGTTAATTAACCCATGTGCTGGTTGGTTTAGTTTTCCAAACATGCTTGTAGTTATTGCTTCATTATCAAATGTTGGGTGGGTTGTTGGAGCAAAAATCCACAGTAAAAGTCCGAAATCACCATTTATCATCCTCAAAATTGTTGGCATGCAGAATGGACCTGCTCAATCAATGGTCAGCTCCTCCAACGATTTACCATTCAAATTATCCAAAACTTCTTCCAAATTTGATCCATATTTATATGGTTGCATTTTGACGAATTGAACAGGAGTTATTCATTTCCAGTTTTAGAAAGAAAAATATGCCGACGAATGAGCAAATGGAAGCCCAACCCTTGGATCCTGCCACCCCCACCTACAGGATCAACAAAGACATAGGCGATGGCTTGCCCCCGGAAATGATCCATCGCCGCCGCCACCGCAAGTACATCATGTGTTGTGGCTGCGTAACCGCTTTGATTTTAATTCTCATGGTGGTCTTTTTAGTTTTATTTTTTACTGTTTTTACGGCGAGAAGTCCAAAAATGACCATCAATTCAATCAAAATTCAAGGTTTAGATCGAGTCGATTGGACAGAGATTAGCCCAGATACAAACTTAACTATATTGGCTGATGTCGCTGTCAAAAATCCAAACTTTGCAACTTTCAAATTCAAAGAGGCTACTACAATTCTATTGTACGATGGGAACTTCATTGGGTTAGCTGAATCGCCACGCTCAACTGCCAAAGCTTGTCGAACTCTCAGATTTAACGTGAGTATAGATTTTATGGTAGCCAATTTTCTCAACGTTTCGAGACTTGAGTCGGATTATCTTTCTGGAATTTTGCCGGTCGATAGCTACACGAGAATTTCCGGCAAGGTCAAAATTTTTAACATCATTTCGAGGGGGATTATGGTGAGGACCAACTGTACCACAACCGTTAGTGTCGCGAATTATTCAATTCTAGAACAGAACTGCAATAGGAAGGTGAATATGTAGGATTTAGGAAGGTGATCTTCAGACAAGAAAAGAGTTCTTCATGGCGGAAATAGTGATGATTTGTTCCGTTACTTTGTTTTCTATTGGAGTTTCCCTTTTTTTTTCAAGTGAAAGGACACAGTAATATAACATTAGTTCTTTTGTATTTATTATTTGTAAAAAATGACATTACGAATCCTAAGGCTAAGCATAACTGTTTTTTCAGAATGAAATAAAATTTTGTAAATCAGTAAACAAAAACCCCATATAAAATGACTCGAATTTAAAATTTATCATTTTAAACAAGAAGTGATTACAATTCCTCTTGTCAAAAACACCCACAGTCTTAATAAATAGTTATGTTTAAAATTTAATTTTTATGCTGCTTCAAAAAAATTAATTTTTATCCCCTAAATATGTAGATGAAACACATTTGTAATCGATAAGTTAGGCCGACCTGAGATGGCTGCTTCAAATCAATGGATTCGCTAAGGTTTACGCGGAAAGACAAAAATTTACACAACTCCCCCCTAGCCAGGCCAGACCATCCCCATCAAACTCAAACTCCTCCTGTCTCATTCACGTTTGATTTCATTATATGAAAACAATTCGTTTCAGAATTCTCATCCAGCAACTTAGCAGCTACACAATCCATTAAAGAATTTGGGGTGTAAGTGAAGGAACCCTTTTGAAAATGGGTGAGATGAAGGACCAAGTCAGACCTTTGGCTCCGGCGGCATCCCGCCGGGTTCTGCACATAGAGGAAGACGATCAGGCCTTTCCTATGGAGATAAAAAGGAATCACAAATATCGGAGCGGCGTCAAATGTTGCGGCTGCATTACCGCTCTGTTCTTGATTCTAGCAGTCATCGGATTGGTGCTAGCACTCACCGTCTTCCGTGTTAAAGATCCAGTTTTGAAGATGAATTCGGTGAAAATCGAGGGGTTGAATCTGGGATTGGGTTCAACTCTTCTTCCGGACACGAATTTAACACTAATAGCAGAGGTCTCGGTGAAAAATCCCAATGTGGCGTCTTTCAAATTCGACAACACGACCACTGATCTTTACTACGACGGCCGAGTGGTTGGCGAGGCACTGACTCCGGCGGGAAATGCCAGGGCTAGAAAGACATTACAAATGAATATAACGATTGATGTATTGGTAGATCAAGTTGTGGCAGCGCCGCGGCTGGTGACAGATTTGGTGGCAGGGGAACTGGCGGTAAGTAGCTACACAATAATAAGTGGGAAAGTGAAGATCTTGAAGATTATTAAGAGGCATGTTGTGGTAAAGATGAACTGCACCATGAAAATTGAAACGAAGAGCCAGTCGATCAGAGATCAGAACTGCAAGAGACATGTTTCTTTCTAGATCAGTATAGAATAGAGTATGCAAAGGGAGAATTCAAGTTTGAATTTTATTTTTTTGTGTCATCATATTCACTATTATTAGTAGGAAAAATCACAGTATCTTGTGTGACCCATTGTTAATATTTTCTCAATCACCAGAGTTATTGTTATAAAGGGGCACCATTTTAGCAGCCCATTGTGCAGAATTTCAGTTACAAAGTTACACTTGTGAATTCTGAGAAATACTTTTTTATATGTTTCTGGATCTGCCCTGAAGAAGAAGACGATGAAGAAGTATCAAGTTCCATTTTATTTGCATATGGCTCCATCCACACAACCCCCAAGTCGGATAGAACATGGAAATCTGAAGTTATTAGTCAAACTTTCAGAAGAAATAAGTATTCAAAATTATGCCTTACCTCGTAGTGGAGTGGACTAATTACTGGAGTCCACGACCTCTGCAAATGACTTCGATGCGTGAATGTTTGAACTCCGAACACTGTTTCACGGGCCCCTGATCCCACGATGACATTGTTTTGTATGTGACTCACTAGATATAATCTTTCTTCCCACTCCTGATAAAAAGAATGCCGAAAAATAATTTTAAAAAATATTTCTTTATCCATGTGTCTCCGAATCAAGCCTTTCATATTTACTCTTGGTGTAATTTTCTGCTATTTCTTTGAAAACTATTAAAGTGAGAAAGATTATTAATTTATAACACACTTAAAATATTTATTATTTTTTTATATAATTTTTTATTTAGTATAATATATATAATTTATGTATAATTATATTAATTTAAATTTTAAAAATAAATAATATTAAGAAAAGTTAAATTATTTAAACTATTAGCACGTACAAACAAGGAATTTCTTATTCGAAATGCTCTGACCTGTAGTGAGACTCGGCCCGGAGTTTCCCAAGTAACATTTAGGGACACATTGAAAAGATATTGTCTAGCCCAATGTGGTGACAAAATTGTGAGCCCAGTAGTACACTATAGACTTTGTTAGTTGCGAGGCTTGTGATGTGACTCATAGAAGGGGTGCAGGGTCTTAGGGTTTACTAAAAGGGAAGTGAGCAAAAGAATGATGAAGAAGATAATATTGGGAAAAGAGAATGAGTTTCTTCATTTAATTTTTATATTAAATTAATTAATAATTAAAATAATAAATACTTGCTTCAAAAAAAAAAAAAAAAAACTTTTTTTTATTGACATAACCTAAAGAAGATAGGTCTCACTATTTTTTCATTCCCAAATCTCAAACCCCCTAAAATGATGAAACAAAGAAAGGTGGGAGATGGGTGGATTTTAAGCAGGTAATATAGGTAGGGTTGGTTTGGTTGAGGGTTACTATGGTTAGATTAAATAAAGAGTTTATATATGATTAAATTAGTCAAATAGTTAGAATTTTAATTTTGACCGTTAAAAAGATTAAATGTTAGTTATTTTCAATAAAAAAAACTTAAAAGGGATATCGTCGTTGTAACCCTCAAACTCTGCTGCTGTAACCTTGAGACCCAACCCTACATAACATATTTGACCTTGAGGTTGCGTCCGGCATCACCGGACGTTCATCATCAGCCGCTGCCTGATCAGTTCCCGCAATTAGGGGATTCTGTATCAACCGGTGGCATTACATTGCAAAAATCTAGACTTTTCAAGCTTGTTTGCTGCGTAAGCTTCTGCTAAGAAGGCCCCGATGCCACTGCCAAAAGAAATTCATTTTTTCAATGGCTTACCTGAGTTGGTTTTTACTGAAGCTGAACGAAATCTTATGGCCACATCTTTTAAGCATTTTTTGGTTGGCATATTTTCGTTTGGGAGACCCAAGATGTCTGAACTATTACAAGAATTTGTAAATGTTGGTTTTCATGGCGGATATGATATATAATTGATGAACCAACGTCATGTTCTTATTGAGTTTCAATCAGAAACTGATTATCAGCAATATTGGATCAAATCAACATGGAATTTAGTGGGATATCAAATGCGCGTGTTGAAGTGAACGCTGCACTTCAAATTTGAGGAAAACCCTCCGGTCGCACTAATTTGGGTTTCTAAGTATAGGCTCCCCCTTGAATACAGGAACACCACTGCATTATTGTTTATTGCTCGGGCTTTAGGTAAACCCTAACAAATCGACACTTCCATGATGCATGGAACTAGGCCATCTGTGGCACGTTTCTGTGTCGAGGTTGATTTATTGAAAGATCTCCCGCCTGGTATTCACATATGTGTAGACAATTATATAAATAATGCAAGATTTTATGTACAAATATGTCCCCGAATACTGCAAAGAGAGTCGTAAAATTTGACACAAAGCTACTACTGCAAAAAGGGCTTGACGGGTAACCCAAGGCCGGTAACGAAGCCACCAGTTCAAGAATACAGGCCAAAGTTGAAGCAAATTAAAGGTTCTTGGGGATTGAATGCAGCAGAAAGATCTATTGTCCCAACTTTGGATTTGAGGGCTAACACTAATAATAGTTTACTTCCTGTAGTTAATCCTCAGCCGCAAAATCCACGACCTGTAGCTAATCCAGCAGCCCCCGAGGTGCAGGTGACATCACTTGTAATTCCAGTGGCCCGAGAGGAAGTTTTGGTTGAAGACATTACGAATAATCCTAATAGCCTAATACTGGCATTGGCCTTGATCTCCCCTGATGCGGAAGCTTCTCTTACATAATCAGTTGCTCAGCCTTTTGTCCCGAGTTCTAGTTATGCTGCTGATTTGGCTTCTTCCTCTGTGGAGAACACTGCGGAGGATTTTTAACCATTATATATAACATCTGATAGAGGTTTTGAAGGGAAAAAGGAAAAAAAAGAGTCCTGCGCAATCTGAGGATCCTCTGCTCGTAAATAGATTGGAGCCACATAATTTTAATTCGATACAACAGCATTAATTGAATCCTCCTACTCAACGAATTTATTTGGAGGCAATGAACCTATCTGATGGAACACCTGTGGGGAGAGAATTCCACGAACGTCTAGGTTAACCTGTAGGCCTAGAAGATTTTTGACTTGAGATGAAGAATCAAGGCTTGGGAGAGGACATCGATTATGATTCGATTAATTCGGATCCGTTACCGAGCATGTATGAAATGCGATGTGCTTTTGATGATTATTATTATGACGAACTTTCATATCAATATTCCTTTCCTGATGAGGAGATTACCCAGGTGTAACGTAAAAAATGACACACTAAGAAGTTAGATTCCTCATTACTGATGCCAAAGCGTCGTTTGGTATGCACTCACTGTCTATCGGTATGCTTTTGTTAATCTAGTTTGCTTGAGTATTTTTTTCTTCTACCTGTATTTCAGAGTTTACTTTGTATATGATAGTTTCGGTTTGATATTTGGGCCTTACAGAAAAGTATTTGGCTCTTGTATTCTTTTGTGACTTTAAAAATTTTATTAGTAAACAGATAGTCAATTCCATATTTCTTTTATTAAAAGAATTAATGTATTTTTTAATTATATTTATTGTAATATTTGTTTTATAGCTACTAAGAATATAGTAGATGATTAGTATATAAGAGCATCTTCAATGGGTAGTGTAAAACTCAATTTTCCTCAATTTTAAAGTATATTAATCCTCCAATGCATACTCTAAATAATATTACATTTTAGAGGGACTCATTCTCTCACTTTAAACGTAGAGTAAGAGAATAAGCAACTCTATCCCTAATCATGCTGGCTCTAACCTTTTTTTAAAAAAAAATATTCTTTTATTCTACTTCTCTTTATGTGATTTTGCTCATTATAAAAATAAAGTTGAATAAAATATTATTTTTAATAAAAAAAATAGAAGATAAAGTTATTGAGTTGAAATGTATTTATTATAAAATAGTGTAGATATTATATTATTTTAAAGTAAATTGTACTATATTTTTTAGTATAGGGTTGGAAATACTGTAAAAAAAGGGGCGGAATTGTAAAAGAATGAAAAGTGATGGTCAAAGGACAAAGCTTTTGTTTTATATCCTTTTCGGCGGATTTGTAGCTCCCATCCACAAGGAGACAAATTGAATCCCCCCAAGTCCCAAGTATCCTATCGTAAGTAATTTCTTATTAAGACAGCGATCGAGATCGAGGGTCGAACATGCAAACTCATACATCACATAATATCTTCACGACTTTCGATGCCCAATGTAGTCATGTCACGGAGGCCCATCTACATTAATTATTCCATACTAAGTCACTCCTTTAGGTAATAATATAATAAAAATTTTACTTTTCTAATTTAAATCAACAATTGTTTTTTTTTTTTTTTAAATACAGATGCTCACTACAATTTCTTTTTGCATTTCATCAGAATAATCATGATTTTGTCTTTACTTAATTATTTACTATTGTGATTTTCACTATTCAAAAATATATTTTTTTTGTTTCATAATATTATTTATTTAATTTTTATATTTTTATTGTTCAGAAACTTTACCATATAGAATTTTATTTTCTTGCTCAGTAGTATGTAGTAACCCATGAAACGTTCAAGAAGCATTATTGTAGATTATTTCAAGAATAGCATTAATATTATCGCAATAATTAATCGTCAAATTGATTTTAGCTCCTTCTCGCAAAACATTTTGCTCTTCTGCTTTGATATCTTAGATAAAATAATATAAATTAGAGTAAAGTAATATTATATTCTCATTATTAATAATTTATCAATCATACGAACAAGGATCATTAGATACATAAAGTAATACCGAAGAGATGCAGTGAGGTATTTTATATTATAGTTCATAAATTATTATAAAAAATAGTTTATTGTATATGATTTATAATTATTTTATTATTATGAATTTTTAGAATGATCATTATTTTTCTTTTCAATTAATATAATTTTATTATTTTTTAATAAATTATTTTATTATATAATATTTGAAATATCATTTACGAATGGTTGGGTTAAGTATATCAAATTGACCATAAAATGTCTAATATCAAATACTTGAGCAATGGGTGTTAGATTGGTTAGAGGTGCGCATTTATCGGTTTGGAAAGTAAAAATGTGGATTAAAGGTGTGAACTGAATTCGGTTTAAAAAATTTCTAAACTAAAAAATAAAATATCGTTAATTGGTTTGGTGCAATAAATTTGAATATTTTAATAGATTTTTGAAGTTTCTTTGATTTTATGTCGGTCTAAATTACCATTAGTTAATTTTTTTGAGTAATATAAATTTAATTTTTCTTAATTGGCTCAACTTTTTATGAGTGTTAATTTTTTATTTGTTTTTTTGGTTTAAATTAATTATTACTCACTGAAATAATAAGAAAATATGCTTAATTAACAATTTTATCAATTTAGGCACTAAGAAATATAAATAATTAGTTTTTACATCCCATATGAATTTCTATTAATCTTTATTGAACAAAAGATAAGTGTGAAAACCAGAGTTATATTTAAAATATTATAGTGAAAATAATATTTATTTCCCAAGTTGGTGAAGCTTTTGGTATTGGAGCAGCAGCAAGAACAATGAGAAACAGGAAAAGGGGCAAAAGGAAAAGTGAATGTAGCCTAGTAGGTGTGTAGTGTAGGATTAGAAAGGAAGAATCTGAGCGCTGGTTTTCACTAAATTGCATCTCCAACATTTTGTTTTCTTCCTTCCTTATCCAACTCCCCTCCCTCACTATTCTCAATCAAAAACGGCAAGGTCATTCATTTCTAAAAACCCGTCTAATATCTTTAGTATATCGACAGTGGCGAACATATAGTATGACGAGAGAAAATGTTCGTTTTTTAAAATAGTTAAAATTTTTTTAATAAAATTATTTTAGTCGAGTTTTGGTTGATGTCTGTTTTTTATATTATTATAATTTTATTTCTTAAAAATTTAAAATTTGTATTCGTCTTTATATATTGATTGGATAACTTGTATATAAATTTTAATTTATATGTTGAAATATTGTAATGGTATCAAAATTAATTTCTAATTTAGGAATTAAGTGGTATGTCCCTTTGATGTGACTTTAGGATAATTTTATGGGCGTAAATGTCTAATATAATCTAAATATATTATCCATTCATGAAAAAAAGAAGGAAAAGAAAAAAAAATGCCCTATCAATGTTGCTCTACAAATTTATTTTTATTTTTATGAAATAGGAAATAGTAAATATTTTATGTTTTTAATTTAAAAATTACTCCTTTAATGTAACTTTTGTATGTAAATATTTTCTATTTTCTATTTTAAATTATTTATATTTAATGATAAAATGATCACAATTTTAAATGATATTTACTAAAATCCTCCTTAAGAGAGGGCTTACGATCCTGTGATACTTTTATGTGACATTCACTCTGACAAACTCTAATTATTTTATTTATATATTATATTTTCAATTAATTTTTACGTAATACATAATCATTTACACTTTTACATAATTACTTTTTTAGAGGGTTAAGATATATTAAATTATTAAATATGATTTTTATTATTAAAAAAATCTCAAAAATATATAAAAAATAAAATAATACTAAAAAAATTAAACTATATTTAAATTATATGTTACTAATATATATAAATTAACATGAAATACAATATATAGATAAAGTAATTAAATTTCGTCGCATAGCATGTCAAAGAAAAATGTTACAGAGAATCTCAAGCATTAAGGACAGGAAGGATGGATCGTGAGTGGGGATAATTTAGAAAACATAATGGAAGGATACATGAATAGGTTTCATTTGTATACTTATGCCAAATTTGGCATATTTTAATTCAATCTTTAAATTTTAAGAAAAAAAATATAATAAAAAAGATAATCATAATATTAATTTAAATTAAATGATAATTCATTTTTAATTTGTGTTAATCACTTTGAACAACTTATATGTAGAAAATGGAAGGGAGTTTGCATCATCAAAAATACAATTATTATTGTAAGTACAAAATTTGTACCCCCTCTTATTTATAAATAATAACCCCTTTAGATTCTTTTAATTTTTAATTATTTATCACATTAAATTTTTTGAGATGTAACTAATGAATTTTTTTTCTAACTTTATTCTTATTTTGTTCCATATTTTAATAAATAATTAATTAACAAGTTGAAGTACCAATGTAATTAATAAATAAGAAGAATATTGAGGTTAAAATTGAAGGAGGTAAAATAAAGGTAAGGAATATTATTACTACTATTCAAATAAATAAGGGTCAATGCCATTACTTACATCAAAGAAGACAAAAACGATGACCACCGCACCATCCTTCCTTCTTTCCGCCTCTCGCTTTCTATCTCTACTACAGTACTGCTGCTCAGTACTTGTACTACGTTAATTACCTTAATTTTAATCTACACACCGCTTTAATACTAGTACTTCGTTACGTAATTCTTCACAAATCACGGGCCCTAGCTTTTCTTTTCCGTCCCATTTCATTTCCCGATGCCAGCCACCGTTCATCATCACCCTAATCATCACCGATGCTGAGGAGGAAGACCCAATTTTCCAAACGGAATCACCAATTTATACACATGGATTCATTGCCTGAACCTCTAATACAGATGACGGGAACGGAGAAATTATTACTGATGACTAATTTTTAAATTAATTACCTCTCGAAGCATTGAAGGATCTTTTGCAGTGCAGGATGGCGCTTTGAATCCCATCCTGTTGCTGCAACAGGGAATCATCCCGTCGTTTTGACGGTTCCGGAGCAGGGAACGACGGTACCGCTGCCTGTGCCAGCGCCGACGCCGAAGCCGACCGGCTTTTCCCCAAATGCTTGCACACAACTCGGAACCCAGCTTGTAAATTTCCCCCCTGCTTCTGACCCTTCAAGTTTAAGATACTACTAGTAGTCACTGCGCCGCTGGCTTCATGAGTCACCAACACTCCTCCACCAGCCCCTTCTTCACTAGCTTTGACTATCGCCGTAGGTGGTTGTTTTTCTGTATCCTCCATCGGCGAGCTCAGCTGCCCTGAGAACCTTAACTTGTCACCGTACCTCTTAGAAACCCGAACGTATAATGGCTTCACTTTCTTCAAGTACTTGTTCATCAATTCCTTTGCGAATTTTTTTTCATCTTCATTACTGGAACTACAAGTACTATTACTGGTAATACTAATATTTTCACCGATCTCGCTGCACTTATTCGCTTTGGCATTAGTCGTGCCCTTTGAATTTGTTGAGCCATTATGGTCTCTCGTGAACAGTAATGAAACCAGCGGCATAACCTCTTCGACCTTCAATTTGACAGTTAATAGTTTGCTATGGGGCTTCGTACCTTCACGACCCTCTTCCTTTTCCTTCATTTCCTGCTGCTGCTCGGTTTTCTGCACCGACTTCGTCTCATGGGCTTCAGATTTTGAGGGTTTATCCTTATGACGAGATTCTGACTTGGATTTGCTGTTGAATTTAAGCATTTGCACGCGAAATTTGGTGGCGGACTTTAAAATGGAAGAAACCGGGAATTTGGGGACGGTTTCAGAGGCGGCATTCAACCCATCCACCGCAGGAGGAGAATCAGAACACGTGGCGGCATTACTCGGACCACAACCAATGGAACTAGGTGAAATCGTGAACTTAATCTCAGCAGTGCCGTCGTTTGCGTCGTGGTCTTCGTCGTCGGAGACGGCGGACTCCTTTTCACCAATAATAATGTTGTCGTTGTCGACATGTTCCCATTCTTGAACCACACTTACTTTAGTCCTCACCCCCACGACACTGTCAGCTTGGGTTTTAGTTTGGCCTTCGGATTCGCTGTCGTCGTCGTCGTCGTCGTCGTCGACATCATCATCATCACCATCTGGGATGGTGAATTCCAAGTCAAAGAAAGGCCCATCATCGTTATTACCCTCGTCGTCATCAGACTCCGAGGAGGAGGAGGAGGTTGGAGTGACGGCAGTGATTATAGTAGTGCCGGCGGAAGAGGAGAAGGAGGAAGATGAGTCAGCGGCGGAGCGAGGGTTGAAATGGGTGTCTGGGCGGGTGAAAACGGCGCCACCACCGCGCCAGTACTTGAGTAAACTCAAGGCTTCCATGGTAGGAAAAGCCAGTACTACAATACAACAACCGGTGGAAATTATGCAAGATAAAAAGAAGATGGGTTTTTCAAAAGGGTGAAGAAAAAGTCAGGACTTTGGAGAGAGAAATACGGAGGAATTGAATTGATGATAATGGGGCTAGAGACAGGCGGCAGGAAGAGCAGAACGGCAGAAGAAACGCAGAGATAAAGTGAGTAAAGAATGAGGTGGTGGGAGGCGGTGAAAGCTGGGGGGAAGTATTTGGGGGATTTGACACCAAAAGAGAAAGAGAGTTAAAGTGGGCTGAAAATATGGGTTTGTCGTTGGTTTATTTTTGACCGACTGTTGCCTCTCTCTCTCTCTCTCTCTCTCTCTCTCTCTCTCTCTCTCTCTCTCTCTCTCTCTCTCTCTCTCTCTCTCTCTCTCAAATTGGCCTCTTCTTTCTCTGTGGTTTTATTCATCATATCATATTATTGGTTATTATTAGTAGAGTCTTTTGTGTTACTAGTACTAATAGTTAGTGGGTTGGGGTATTCAATGCAACATTATTTTGTCTTTGCAAGATTAACCAAATTATCAGCACTAATAAAAGTTAGTCAAAATTAAAAACTATTCATGGATGATATTCTTGACGAGGGTTGATGAGATACTTGAAAATCTAAAGCTAATTTTGACCCATACATATAAGTTTAAATACTTTTATCTCCTATGTTTGGTTCTATTTGTGATTTTTATCTTTTTAATTTTTAAAAATTATTATGAAATTGAGATAAATTGAAGTAATATTATTAATTAAAGTTCTATGTTCAAATAAGAAGATGATCTTGTTCTATATTTATATATAAAATTTTGGGGTACAAGTAATTGAATAATTTAGGGGTGATAAATAACGATAATATTTGAATTTTATGTTCAAATAAAAAGATGATCTTATTCTATATTTATATATAAAATTTTGGGATACAAGTACTTGAATAATTTTGAGGTGATAAATAACGATAATATTTGATAAGATATTACTTTAATTTATCTCAATTTCATACTCCCTCGGATGTCTATTTTTTGGAAATTATGTCTCCTTAACATTTTACTATGTAAAATCCAATAAAATTCTAGCAAAAGGAAAAACACACGTGCATAATTCTCTAATATGCGGATGATACCTCGTTATGCTATTGGAACAAACCATAGTTAAGAGAAAAAGAGTAGAATGCATACGTTTTTCCTCATTATTACATTAGTATATATTTTTGAGAAGATATAACTCGATATTGTACCACAATTTCTTAAATGTTAATATCTTTGGTAAATATATGTCAAATTCCCATTGGAAGAAACACTTTGAATAATTATATCACTTTTCTTTTTGAGTTATTGCAAGAAAAAATAAAATTTGGCGGGATATACTTTGTTGTCACATTTGACATATATTTTCTTAAGTTGAACAATACATACAACATTATCTTCATATAAAATTGCTGGCATTTCTTTTTTCTCAAACAAACCACAACATTCTCAAACATACAATCTCACGTGTATGAACTAGACACATTCTTAACTAGCTTCATGAATGACCAAGATTTGCATGGTCAGATGAAATAGTTGCAACAGTTTGTTCTATAGAACGCCACCACACCTGAATATATATATATATATATATATATTGAGTTTGTGACCAACCATTATGAGAGTCAGATAAGTACCTTACATATCCAAAATCAACTAAATTTATTTTTGATGGATTAGTTAAATATAACTCGATATCCTTTATATTTTGAAAGTAACGAAATATATACTTCGTTTTAGTTTTTTTTTTTTTTTTTTTTTGGGTAGGACAAGAACAATATCGGGCTAATATCCATTCATAATGAGCTTTAGGTAGTATTACAGTTCTGAGGAGATCATATCTTTCTTTGAGACAATTCTATAGCACAAGTGGGTCTTTCGTGATTAGATATTCACTTTCATACCTTCATGGAGGTTATGACGAAGAAAAATCATCCTTTAGCCTTTTCTTTACAAATTTTACTAATTATCATCCTAATTTTTATTTTTTATTACCCTAATTTAGACTAAAAACGCTCCTTTCCCTTCTCTCTTTTTTTTTTTCTGTAAAATAACAATACAATTTTATCAAAATTGAAGTAGCAATACTTAAAACAGAGACGATATTATTTTTTACTTTAATTGTATCATCAAGTCCATTAAAATCTAAGTACATTTCAACATAATAGATAATTATTTCGAGTAATTTCTAATGCTAAGAATTTAAGTTTGGAGAGATTTGACATGATAGTTATCATAATAATAGAATATGTTATCGATATATATTATTCAAATATTCAAGAAAAGAATAATATATCTAATTTGTATAATACTAATTTGTCCGAGGTATAACAAAATAGCTTGATATTTTGAAAACAATCCAAATTATGAGCCAGTAAACATGTTTTTTTTTTTCTTTCTATTTTTTTTTTTTTTTTTACCTACGGTGGATGCATTTACCAGCTAGAGAGTTCAGGTAAAAAGATTTTTTTTGTGTTTGACCAAAAAAAAAAAAAAAAAAAAAAACAACAAACTATGTGGTTCTTCATATTTTTTCTTACTACAGAATAGCATGAGCAATAAGACTATTATGAATGCATCATAGAATTATCACCCAACTACATAAATCGCACACAACGCCAGATTTATAATGTTTGTATTTTTTTTTTTTAACGATTCATAGGAAAAAGAAAAGTAACAGTTTGCCATAAAAAAAAAAAAAAAAAACAATTGTTATGTACTTTATGATGGTCCCGTAAATTCTTTCCAAAGTTGAACAATTGCTCCCTGATTGAAATCCTTTCCCCTTCAAACTTCTGCCAGTTGATTAATTTATGACGAAAGATTTGTTTTCTTTTTTTTCATAAGAGGGCCTCGTTTACTTTGGTGTAGAATGCAAATTATATCATACTCGTTCAAGTGCATATTTTATAATATTTTCGTATTATATTTAATATATTATTATATTTTAAAAAATATATATTCTCATATAACATTAATATATTCTTAAGTATTAAAAAAATAATATATTTTTATGTAATATTTAATGTATTCTTATAGTATAAATAATATATTTTTTAATTACATTCTAATTACATACCTAATGTTTGTTATAATTAATATATTCTTATAGTTGGAGGGTGTAATATAATAATTGTGGGTACAAGGGTGGCAGCAGTATTTGGGGATGGAGGTGGGGCCTCAGAAGCAGCTAAGGCGAAGGTTTTTTTTTTTTTTTGGAGGGTTGGGTAAGATTGTATTTATAACCTATTATGAAATTGAGCTAAATTAAAATAATATAATTAGTCAAAACTTATATTAATAAAAAGATTTTGTCATATATTTATTATATACATAAGTTTTAGATAATATATAATTTAGTAGTTTGGGTGATAAGTTATGATAAAACTTGATAGGTCAGATTCAGGGAAAAGTATTCACATAATTATTTATAATAAAAATATATTTTTTTTTCTCTTTGACAACCAATTAAGGGAGTCAAACATGTCAATTGACTTTTGATTACATGTATTTTTAATGTGTATTACATTTTACTCTTAAAACTCAATATAAATTATGTTTAAATCTCCTCTATTGTAACTTATGTGTGATTTATGTCCTTGTATTGACAAAATATACTTTTTCTTTCCCTTTTACTACCGGTCAAAGAATTGAAAGGTATCAAATGCCTTTTCAATACATGAATTTTAATATTTATCTTATTTTATCTTTAATCAAAACTCGATAAAATTGATAATTTTTCAATATAAGGAGGTATTAAGAATGACACAATTTTACGACCAACAACACTTGTGTATAATATAAATAATTTTAAAATATCTTCATTATTTGTCAATTGATTTTGAGTTAGATGTTCATTCGAATCAATAAATTTAACAAAACTTTTGTGAAACTGTCAAAAACCAAATTTTGTCTGAAATAAATAAATAAATAAATAAACAATTCATTCAAGTAGGAAGTACTCTATCCATTTCAATATATAGGTTATTTTGACCAAAATACAAATAATATGGTTATTGTAATTAATTTTTGAAAATTCTCATAACTTTTAATGGTTAAACCTGTTATATCCCTATTTAATGTGTTTTTGATAATAGTGCTATAACCTGTAATATTGATGACAAAAATGAGTTCTAATAAAATTGTAAATTAAATAAGAATAATAGAGTAAAAATAATAAATTATTTCTTATAAGTAGACAAATAATTTATATTTTAATAGATTTTTAATAGATAAAAACGACTTATATTTTAAAATGGAGGGAGTAGGGCAACACCTTCATCGAGTGGCTCACTGACTTCACCAAGTCGACGAAGGTCCTTGAAGCTACCCTGCATTATAAATTTTTTAATTTTGGCCCCTCCATGTTTGAAAACTTTGCAACTAACTCCCTCAGTCCTAGGAGGACCTATAAATAGTATAAATTTTCTAGGCTAAAAGTTATGGATTTAGCATCTAAATTTATTGTTTGGGACCATTGGCTTGACAATTTATGATGGCTCTAATAATTTTTAATGGGATTATGTTATTGGTTGATATTAATTGATATTTTCTTATGCTTGTGCATAATTGGTTGAAATTTTATTGAATAATCTTGAATTCATAACTAGATAATAAATTTAGTTGGGATTATCTAGTGTGAGGTGTGCTTTAATTATTTTTTCATATCTTTATTTCTTACTCTGTTATATTTTACGCTAACATTTCTTACATCATCTCTCTCATATTGCTCTCACATCTGCCTCCATCCTCAACCACTCTTTTCTCTCCTCCCGGTTTATCAAATTCTTTCATTAGATGTTTATCATTTATATTTGTCGTTGGCAGATATTTTTTGTTAATAACAATGATTAATCTCTTGCTTTAAGTGTTTAAAAAAAAATAGAACAAGTAATATAATAAGGCAGTATTCAAAGCTCTAATAGGATGGAAGATAAAAATCCAAGTTAAACTATTAGACATGTTATATAAAAGAAGTGGATATGTGCAACCTTCGGAATTATCATGAAAATATACTAATAATAGCTTAGTCAATTGTTGCATTTGTAGATTATTAATAATTTGGAAATGCCAGATTAAATTTTTTTTTTAAAAATATATAATGACTAAGATACAAGCAATTTGAATAAGAGTCGGAGCGTTATGATTGTTTTTTAGCATGCTACCCCAAACTTGTAACCCCCCACAAAAAACCAAAACGGAAAAAAATTAAAATAAAAACAAACGACGGTTTTAACGCACTTGGCCTGGGAAACAATTGTTCAAAATTTCAAAAGAATTATAAAGAATGGAGTAACGCCTATGGCCTTTGTAACTGAATCTATGGAGTAACGCCATATTGCTTATTAAATTGCTTAAAAAATCCAAGAGTATTATAAATTTATTATGCCAAGTTTGAAAGCTCGAACCCTTCCAAATATTCAAAAATTAATAATATAATTTATAATTCGAATATAAAATTTTAATTTCAACAAATATAATAATATTTTTTATAAATTATATAATTTCTTTAAAATTTGGCTTAAATCCATTTTTATCCCTTATAATAGGGATTATTTCAGTTTTGATACCCATTTTATTTTAGTCATTAATATTAGTCTCATTTAATTTTTTTTTCATTTCTGGTCATTTTTTTAAAAAATACCCGTTGACTAACTTTAGCCTTAGCCGCCACCACCGCCACCCTACCACCACCCCGTCACGGTCACCACTACAATGCCACCACCCCATTGCCGAGGGTGGCAGCGGCAGGAGGTGGTGGCGTGGCGACAACGACAGGGTGGTGATGGGGCGGTGGCGGCGAGGGTTAGTAAAACCTTAGTCAAAGGGTATTTTTGTTAAAAAGAACAAAAAATAAAAAAATTAAGTGGGACTAGTATTGGTGACTAAAACAAAAGGGGGACCCAAACTGGAATATTCCCTATTATGAGAAACCAAAACTGGATTTAAGTCTTAAAATTTTTAGGACGAATTACATTTACATCCCCTATAGTTTGGTTAAACTATCAATCGCCATTCGAAATTCTTGATAATTTCATTTATCCCCTTGACAACCTAAACTTATAACAATCAATTTCCAGATTGACAGAAAAAAGAGTAAAACTGTTGACATAAATATTATTATTGAGTCAAACACGATTAGAAAAATCCACACTCACAACCACTTAAACTCATTTTAATCGGAAATCACCATGTTTTTCTTCTTTTGACATTTTTAATATTTGACTTCGTCAATAAAGATAAATGTAATTATCAGTCACCTCGGGTGTAATTGGTATTTTGACTAAACTATAAGAGAATTAAACCGTCTCTTTTCTTATTTATCACTCATAAATTACTACTTAGAATTGCTATTTACCGCCCACCATATTATTATTTACCGCCTATTTTGTGACAAAAATGCCCCTATAAAAATCGTTAATTCCATGGGCGGTAGATAGTAAAAAGGTGGGCGGTAATTATTAGAAATGAAAATGGGCGGTACCCTTTTAATTATAAATTGACAAAAAATACCCTTATTTAAATAGAACGCCTTTTTAAAATGTAAACTTCAGGATGTTCAATGTCAACTCTCGGGAGTTCGCATTTACAAAATGTGAACTATGAGCTAGGTTTTTTTTATCTAATTTATTAATTTTATTTAATTTATTTATACATTTATTTATACATTTTTGTAAGATTTTTTTTATTACCTAATGTTTATTTTGATGAAAATAATGTTATCTTTATTTTTTAGGAAAATTAATATTCTTATGAATAATTTAATTTATTTCTACTAATTAAATGTTATAATTTATTTTTTAGAATAAAAAATTAAATATTTTTATGATTATTTTAATTTATTTATAGTAAATCTTATTTTTATGTAAATATATATTATATTCGTGATTATTTTTCTATTTATTTTATTTTGACATTTGTAAAAATTTGTTTGGAAAAATATTTAATTTAATTTAATATAGCGAACTTTAATTTCTCTTTTTGAAACAAAATTAAGTATTAATATAATTTATAACTATATCTAAGTTGTTAAAATATATTATTTTGAATTTATACACAAAAATTTAAAATATATGTTAAAAATAATATCATATGTATGAAGGAGTTCGCATTATATTATTTTATATTTAAAAAAACGAACTTTAATTTCGTATTTTCTCGAAGAACATGATTTTCGAATATTGTGTATTGGTTTTTTCAGTTGGTTATGGTTGAAGGAGTGGAGTTAGTTATGTTTAATAAATATAAATATATCGAGTTAATAAGATAATTTTTTTATCGCTCATATCATCGGCAAAAATTAATGACTGAAACAGAATGATCCGAGAGATGTAGTGCGAGTATCGAATCGTGCTAAATCTCGCGGATCATTCTGTTCGATGCCAAAACAATATAAGCGAATAAATGTGCGAGAAGAACTTGCGCTAAATCTAGCGGACCTTTCTGTCCGAGGTCAAAAATATTTACGCGATTAAATGCGCGAGAAAGATTGCGCTAAATATCGCGGACCGTTATGTTCGAGGCCAAAAATATATATGCGACTAAATGCGCTATCTCGCGGACCTCTCTGTCAGAGGTCAGATCGACGCTAACTTTCAAATAAGCGAAATGTGAACTCTCGTTTTTAATTTTTTTTTAAAAAAATTCAGAGTTAAAATTAGTAATTAATTTTTTACAAAATTTATTATTTTTAAAAAATTATTATTATATTATATTATAAGGTTATATTAGTAAATTAAGCGGGTAAAAATATTAAAAATAAGGGTAATATTGTAAATTTGAGATTAAGCAAAAAATATTAAAATAACAGGGGATAACTATTAAAATCAGAGATATTTTTATAATTTAGATAGACAATAAAATCAATTTAATTGACGGTAAATAGTAACTCCGTACTATTTTCTCCTTTTTAAAATTAAAATACTAATAAAAAATATTTAATACTGCCACTGAATCTAATTCGCCAAGAATTTATAACGTGGTTGTTGCAGACGGGAGAGGGAAGAGGCATACGGGCATGTCCATGTGATAAGATGTCAGGGCGTCAGTAGTATTATACGGCTGCAGCACTGTACGCACGAATGTCCAGTCTCTACTACTCTATGATATTTATGCATCACGCCAAGTCAACTCATTCATAAATCATACTCCCTTCTTTAGGCTAAATATGCGTGAAACTTACGTGTCCTAGTGGTGTTATTAGAGTATAAGTTTACCGATTTTACCGATTTGAAGGTTAAAGTGCAGTGTAAATTAATTATGGTTTGAAATTTTTTTAAATAAAGTCAGTTAAATAACTATGTCAAATTAAATTGGACAAACTAATTTAAACGATTTGGTTCTGTCAGTTGGACGGATTTAGAATTATTTTATACATTTATACAAAATAACAAGTTTACAACAAAAAATATCTATCAACTTCTCATCCCATAACTTTGATTATAATACGTATACAATTTAATGATTTTTAAAAATTAAAATTGGATTTTTTTATCATGATGGACCGAGCCCAAAGTAGGCAACAAGGGAGGAGGGAAACGGGCAAAAAAGAAAGAAAATACACGATAATGGATAAGAAAAGAGGGTGACGTAGATTTAAATTAAAAGAAAAATAAAATATTATTATATTATATAATAAATTATATCCTACCGGTTCGATCGAAAATGATCAATTTCACCATTAAAACTGAAAATTCAATGGATTATTCCAATTTAAACATTGTAAACTAATAAAAATTGTATATAATTTGAAATTTGCCGATTTAGTCGGTTTAGCATGGACAAATAAAGCCGATTATATAAACAATAAGTTTTATTTAGTTACCGCCTCACTTCTTACCCTCTACTGATTCAATTTAGACTAAAATACTCATCTACAATACTATCTCTCTTCACCTTTTTAAATAAAAGGACAATTTTATCAAAATTTATGAATTACCGTCCCAAAAATTGAGCGATAACTAGTAACCCCACAAACAATTACTATTTCTTACTATCTTACATAGGTGATGACAGATTAACTAAAACATATATTCAAATCTTCTTGCTAATAGATCGTGCAAAACAATTACTAATGACTGACATGACATACAAAAATGGGTTCAAATACATTTTGAAAAATTTAGGGATGACGCTTCGGTTGTAAAAAGAAAAATATAATAAACAAAACTCCAATGTTATGTCATCTTATTAATCTGATAACCAAACACCTGAATTTAGGTAGCTGAATCTCTTGTACTATATGATTTTAGCATAAATTTAAATGATAATGAATCTGGTGGGTTTTAATCAAAAGACCTATTGGTGTAGAAAAGGCCAAGTTGAAGAGAAAAATAAAAGAAGAACCTTCATCTAAGAGAAAAATGATGCATGAATTTAAGTCAAAATCTAAATCATTATGATTATGCGTATATTGTTGCTCAACGAGCAGCAATTATGCAACAATCATCACAATAGTTTCCAGAACTGCAACTATCAAATAAAAATATTTGGTCAATTTTTTACCAACATTGGAGATGGTAAGGATCTAGAAGATTATTCATAATTTTGTATTGTATTTGTGGTTTATTTAGTCAAGATTATTGTGTATGTACGTGGATTTTTCCATAATTTATTATATTTCATCTTATTAATAGATAATTGATTGATTGATTTTATTGTATTTTGAAATGGATGAAAAATTATTATTTTTTAATTTTAGAGTAATAATTATATTTATTAAATTAAAATAATATAACAAATTCATTTATTTTTTTTGAAACAAAGTAATAACAGCATCTTCGCTTGACATGGGCTGATGTGAAGACATGATCCGATACGTCTCTTTATAAATTTTAATGACCTATTGATGTTCTCATCATCAATAATAATAAAATTAATAATGCTTTGTGTACATATATCAATGGCGACGGACGCAATTAAGAACATGAGGGCTCGATCGACTCTTCCGTCAACGAAAAATCTTTTCAAATTTACTAAAAATACCAAAAAATTTTATTTATAATTTCGCTCATCTATGTTACTTTATTTATAATTTTTATAAATTTTTGGTAGATTAAATTATAAATAAAGTAGCATAGATGAGCGGAATTATAAATAAAATTTTTTGGTATTTTTAGTAAATTATTTTTTTTTTTAAAAAAAGTATTTTTAAAAAAAAAGTATATTTTTTTAAAAAAAAAGGCTATGCGTTAAAAAAAAATAACTGTAGCGCGAGCAGCATGTGTACAATATTAATGAATGGACAAAAATACCCTCCAAATATAAGATTGTTAGTGGACTTAACGGTTCATTATAACGGAATGACCAAAACTAAAATTCAAATGTTAAAGTTAGTGACCTTTTTTGGATATTTAAAAGTTAGTGACCAAAACCTAAACTTTACCAAAGTATGATGACCTTTTTTACAATTCACTCAAAATAAATAAATAAAGAGAACTCTTTCTTCGTCCAGTCGATCGTGTCCATTGCTGTCTTTTTTCTTCCAACAGCAACGTCCAACTGTAAGGGTTTTGCTTCGCTATCGGTATTTTTTTTAAGTATTTTTTTAAAAAAATTATATTTTTTTAAAAAAGGCTATGCGTTAAAAAAAAAATTAACTGTAGCGCGCACTGTAGCGCGAGCAGCATCTGTACAACATTAATGAATGGACAAAAATACCCTCCAAATATAAGATTGTTAGTGGACTTAACGGTTCATTCTAACGGAATGACCAAAACTAAAATTCAAATGCTAAAGTTAGTGACCTTTTTTGAATATTTAAAAGTTAGTGACCAAAACCTAAACTTTACCAAAGTATGATGACCTTTTTTACAATTCACTCATTTATTTTTATAAAAGGTATAAGTGGAACCATGCCATTTTATTTATGTTTTTTTTTTTTTTTTAAAAGGCACTTTGCCATAGGCAGCTGAAAGCTTTTTAGTTAATTTGTACGCATAAGTTGGTTGAAGTATAATTGGGCTTGTACCCAATTGTTGGGCCCAAAAATTAAATTAAATGTGATGCATCTAAAATAGAGTGAATTATAAAATTTCATCTGAATAAAATTTGAATTTTCGTTAAAAATTTAAAAAATCACTAATTTTAATATTTAAATTTTAATTTTGCTCATCTCTTTAATTAAAACCGTTAAATTTACTAATAGATCACTTTTTTTTTAAGGATATTTTTATCTTTTTTAGACATGTTATAAAGTCATGCATTTTCCCTAATTTCTTTTTCTTTTTACATATTTCTTATTTATTTTTTAAAATATATTACGTTTATCTCTCCTCTCCCCTCCCTCTCTCTCCAAAATTACTGCAACTTTAAGATCGTCGGCCGCCCGCGCCCACCAACACCAGCATATCGTCGGCCGTAGTGAAGTCCACCACGCCGACCACCACCGCTCGCACCAAGCGCTGCACCAGTCATCACGCCGACTCCGCCGTGGCCAGATCTACCTACCGGCACTACAAATCAGGAGCGAGCAACTCTTTTGGATAATCCCGATGAGGTTGAAGATGAAGCAAAAAAGTTCCCACCAAAAGAGTAACTATTGTTCATTGGCTTGTTCTAATTTTGCCCCATTCTAGTTTTTAAATTTGTAAGAGATTGTATTGGTTGATTTGATTTCCTATTGCTTGGATTAGATAAATGGAAGATGAGGTGAAAAAATGCCGTCTCCCAATGAGGTGATGGTTGGAACATCCGAAGAGCGTTGTTGAAGAATAGCCGAAAAGATGCCATGATAGTCATCCTGCAATTGAAAGTAAATATTGGGATCAATCTACAGCAATAGATGTTCTTTCCTCTTGCAATTTAGCCCCAGATGGGATTAGATTGATGGCTACGGTTAATGCAACTTTTCCTAGGATCCACTTTAGATTTACAACATGCTGGGAATTACTATATATTATATTTGAGAAAAAAAAAAAAAAAGGAAGATTTTCTGGTAAGTTTTTAAAAATTGGATTTGGACCCAATTGTGTTGATGGATTGAAAAAATTTGTGTTGGTGGTGTTGATGGCTTGGAAATGGGTGGTAGTGGTAGTGAACATATGGTGGTAATGGTGTGGTTGTGATTGAACAGCGATGGTGATCGGAGAAGCATTGACAGGATTTTTAATTGGGAGGTAGTGTTTGCATCGAGCAAAGATGAGGGAGGACGGGTGGAGGTGGTGGTTGGTGATGGTGAAGTACCAAAAAGAAAGAAGGTTGAGAAGAGATGTGCATGTGTTAGTGCAGCGAGCGGCGGGGGCCGGCAGTAAGTTTGGAGGGAGGAGATAGGAGAGAGTGAGAATGAGATAAAGATAATATATTTTAAAAAATAAATAAGAAATAGATAAAAGAAAAAAGAAATTAGGGAAAAGGCATGCCTTTATAACCTGACTAAAAAGACAAAAATACTTTTAAAAAATTAGTCTGTTAGTGAATTTACCGACTATAATTTACGGAATGATCAAAATTAAAATTAAAATCTAAATTTTACGATGATCAATTTTATAATTCACTCTTTAAAATATAATTTGTTGTTTATAGTAGGTATTTTCTAATTTATATTATTTAATTTAAATTTTTTATATGATAGTGTAATTGTGTGTTATTTTTTAATGTTATGCATTTATTTCTTTGTTTCTTTTTATTTTTAATTTTAATTTTTATTTTATTTTAGGGTTATACAAATGATAATTTAAAATTACTATTATACTTTTATAATTTAGTGGATAATTTAATATATTGAATTATTATTATTTAATTTGATTATTACATAAATTATTATTTCTCCTCTTGTGTTTGGTAATCAAAATTAATTATGTTGTATTTTAATTAAATATGTAAAATAATTTAAAATATTTTTAATATGATTTATATATGTATCTTAATATTTGTATATTTTTTTAAAAATAAATTATACTAACTCGTAATCTGGCCCTTAAGTTCCTGAGTTCTGGTTCCGTCAGTGCATATCAATGAATTAAAATAGAGTATAAAAACCCATAATAAAATAATTTAACTAACAATTGTAGTTATTATCATCTATCATCGTTAATAAGTAACTTTCACATAACAATTAAAGATAATAATTATAAATCAAATATCATTTTTCATTAAAACAAATGGTCCCATCAATGTAGTAGGAAGTATAGGGCTGAAATTCATAGCAAAATTTAATGTAATTTTAATTTGAAAAAAATTCAATTAAAGGTGAAGGGAAAAAATATTTATTAAAAAAAGCGTAAGTCAAGTGTAATTATTATTAGGAAAAAATACACAATTGATCATATATTTACCCTGTTATATAATTGATTATACACATTTAGAATTCAAAAAATTTGATTCTAAACGTTTCTAAAATGGATACATTTAGTCTATATTAACATTTTTATATAGGGTTTAACGGCTGAATCAATAGCCGTTAAGTTAACTGCCACGTGGATGTCACGTGACATATAACTACCACGTGGCAGGTGATTTAATGGCTGTTGATTCAGCTGTTAAGTTGATGTAAAATTTGTTAATTGAAACATTTAGAATTAAATTTGTCAAATTCCAAACGTATAGGATCAATTGTATAACATGTAGGACCAATTGTGTACTTTCTCCTTATTATTATTAAAGGCATTAAATTATATATATAATTATTTCTGCACTTATTAAAGGACTTTTGAATCTCTTTATTCCACTCAAAAGTAGCAACAACCAATGGACCAAATACAGTATGTACTTCGACTAGGCATTTGTTGATGGGTGCAGTGGCTATATGGTCTATTAATTGGAGAAACATTTATATTTCAATACCTTTAATAATTCTTATATAATTTACGCCCTTTTATTAATTGTTTCTTTTCATACTCCTAATAGAAATTTTCCTTTTTAATTTTACATTCAATTTTTAATCCATTTATTTTCTATATGTGTATAAGAGTGTGTTTGTTTCACAGAATCAGAATTAAGCAGGTGTTCCCATGGAGTTGGCTGACTGCAATGGCAGTGGTGGTTGTAGTGACTGCTTGTTGAGAAAGAAGAGGTTTGGGTAGTGCAAGGAGTCCTGTTGCAATTTTTGAAATTTTATGATGAGTTGTACTTTAACAAAATTTATAGGATAAAATGTAATTCATCACAAATTTTAAATGAGTAAATTGTCATTTTTATCCCCATATCTAGAAAAAATTAACAAAATGACTACTAATATATTGTTTTTAAAATGAGTGGCTCATTAATCGAGTCAAAAAGTTCAGTAACCAAAAGTATACTACTCCTTCCGTTTTCTTATAATTGACGTTTTAAAAATTTTCAGACAAATTGACAATACATCAAATTTACTAAATTATTCTTTTTACTTTAAAGTAATTACTACCACAAATACACATTACTGTAATTTTTAATTACACAAACTAAGAAATTCGCCCAAGAAACGTGAGCCGGATCTGAACCATAAAAGAAGAGGGTTGAGCGAGGCAAAAGCGTGGATGATAGGGCTGGGGTTTTGAGCAAAACCAAACAAGGGAGGAGGAGGATACTGGTGGCGAAGAAGAAGGAGGTGATGGTGAAGGTGGTGTGCGGCAGCAGGGAGACGAGAAGCGCCGCGCGAATCCAGCGGCGATGGCAGTTTCACATCTTCAAGAGGGAGGCCGAACGGGAAAAGAGTCAGGAAGAGAAATCGGGCTGAAGGGGAAGGATGCGATGATCTATGGTGGCTTCAGATTGACCGGTGACTACATATTTCCTACGGCTGGAGACCACCAATTAGGAGATCAAAAAAGCATTTCACATGCATCAAGTATCGTGGCTTTCCCAAGACAGATAAATTAGTGTTGTTTCGGGCTATTTTCCTTGTTAGCTTCATCGTTGCATCAACTATTGTGGCTTTCCCAAAACAGATAAATTAGTGTTTGTTCCCGGCGATAAAGAAAAGAGGAATAATTATAACTGTTACAACAAGGTAAAATTGAGATAATGTAACTAAAATATAGTAAAAAATCAATTAAAAGTGAATTTTCTAAATATTCTAAAATGTCAATTATAAAAGAGCAGAGGGACTTCCAAGTTGTAGTGTTTGAAGGAATTAATTCAACTACTAAAATCACTTATAACTTTGTTTATTTTATCTAATTAAATGTCACCCTCTTTGACTTTTGCAAAGGATCTCAAAATTAAAAATTTATTTTTAAAGTTAATTAAAAGAATTAAATATACCTTTGTCAATAACCCAATACATAATTAATCGTACCACTAACGGATTAATTATGACACTACCATCATACACCAGAATTGCTTCTGGAACAACTTAATTAATTTATTCTTAATCTCCCCACACCAAAGATATAGTGCTCATTAATTCATTAATTTACTGATGAATTAATTAATTAACTTCTTTAATTCCGAGACTAGTACCACTCGACCTTTTTACTATACCGGACATAAGTCCACCGACCGAGTTTAGTATAATAAACATTACGAGCTCATCTCGGGAGCACCATCACCCCGGACGCACCGGTACATGGTTTCCTTTCGACAAACAGCAGCACACCAAGTAACTAAACACGCGCACCCAACCTACCAAGACTATTTGCCACAATTGACCTCATCTATTGGCAGATCAAAGTATACTATGTCTAATCCTCATGCCCGCTCGAGTCTAGGGATTAAGAGATAGAATACTAAGAACAATTTGTCTATTAAATCGGTACAAGACAAATCATTCCAAATGGTTAAGTTCAATATGCCCCGGGCATATCTATATGATTCAATTAGTTTAGACAAACTAATTATCCGAATCACATAATAACCTAAACCGACAGTTTGTCAAAAGCTGTATCGATTACAAATCTCATTTATATATTATGTCTTTTAACCAATGATGAGATCTACTGTATCACACAAGACACCTCATCATCTAACTACATATTATAAATGGACAAATAATGCACAACTAAATGTAACCAAAACATTAATCGATATATTAACTAGAAAAATGTACAATACAAGCATAACTTATGTATTCAACTCCAACAACCTTAGCAAAGCAAGCAGCGACACTACCCTACCCCTTAGTCACCTCCAGTGGCCTTCTCCAGTCCACCACCACCAGTCCTCCGTCCTTTTTAGTTGACCACCCAAGAGCTGTAGCTGCCACCCCCATCACCACCACCACAGCAATATCACGAATCGATACAACCCGTAGGCGATTGACACCTCGACTAATCTCTCTCTCCATAGTCGATTGCGCGTCTTCCTTCCCCTTCTACTACGTCTAGCCAGCGGCCACCACCATCACCATCTCGACTCGCTTCCCGTTCAAAATAAGATGAAGAAAGGGGTGGATCTGATAGTTTCAGGCGAAGAAGATGAAAAAACTGGTGCTGCTGATGTGTATTGTTGAATTGTTGGTATTTCTTAGTTGATTTAACTTGTGGTTTTTAGTTTTCTTATCTAATTTAATTTGCTTGTTTGGTTTGGAGTTTATGGGAAGAAGAAAAACTTGAATTTTGATTTTGTTGGTTGAATTGAAATTGCATTTTCTGGTGTTATTGCAAAGTATGTGTGATTGAATTAAATCGTGGGCTTGTGATTCTAGTTTCATGAATTTGTGAATGCTGATGGTTGATTTTTGCTTTTTTTTTTTAAAAAAATAAAATACGTGTTCGGGTAATATGAAAACCGAACGATTTACCCGAATTTTATTCGGTTGGATTGTTTCGGTTTTAATTATAAATGGTTTGGGGTTTGGGAGGTTGAGTTAATACCAAATAACCGATTAGTTCGAACCGAATAACCCCGTAAACCAAAACCCGCCCGTTTGAACACTCATAATAGCCATTAGATAATATTATATCGCGCCTCTATTTTTCTTTTTTAACGCCCCTCATTTCTCCAAAAAAGTCGTTAAATAGTGCCCTTTAATTTTTATTTTTCGCCCCTTTAGATAATATTATAGTGTGTCCATTTTTTCTTATTCAACGCTCTCCATTTTTTAAAAAAAGTCTCTATTTTTTAATTATTGCCCTTTTAATATTTATCTTTCGTCCATTTTATTATTATAATATAGTTCTCATTTTATTAACTTTTGTCCCCCAAATCTTATATACATTCCCATTTAATTACGAATATAACGTTATAATATTTTAATAAATTAAAAAAATACTAATATAAATTAAAGTTATAAGGGAATTTAGAATTAACGTTATAAAACCTCGGACTCTTCTGCAAGGCGCTCCAAGAATAGACGATAGATGAGTTGAGGGGCTGCCCCGACGAATATACCACCGACGAAATGTACAATCGACTCTGGCTTTGAGTTTCTGGCTCTCAATATCCATGCACCCTGAGAGATTTCAGAAGCAGTTAAATAAGTTTATGGCATATATACCTCTAATTTTTGTTAACCATTCTGTTACTTTTTAATAACTCTTTGAATTTAAGGAGGAAAAAAAAAACTTGCAGCAAAGATGGCTTTGGATAGTTAAGTGACTGGAATTAGGGTTTTTTTTTTAAAATTTTTTTTTTTTCACCTTTTTCCGTTCGTTTATTCAAGAATGGGGTGGTATAAAGAAGTATTTGTAATTTTTAAAATTATAAGGGAATTTCGTATTTTAATTAAATTTTAAGGGGTAAAATGAATATTTAAATTATTTAGTAATTAAAGTAGAAAAAAATAAATTTTTTAATAAGTATTTTTGATAATTTGTTTAAGGACAAGTAAATGATAGTATTTTTTAATTTATTAAGAGTAATTTAAGTATAAAAAAACACGAAATAATAGAATAGGGAGCCCAAATAGGCATTCACTTCAGGAAGTCAAGCTTCATATAATAGAGCCGGTGGTAAAGCAAGTTGGAGGACCTCAAAAGTCTTTCAACTCAAGGGAGGTAATAAATTTGAAAAAACGAATGGCAGGCAACAAATAATTATGCGTATAAATTATCAAATTATGGAATTTCAGTTTGTTATTGTATAAAATAAGAATCGTAATTTTGGTCCTCCCAACCCAAAACTCTATAATTTACAGTTTTACAGATGCTACAGTATCAAAATCTCTATATTTTACAATTTTACAGTTAACTCATCTCCAACCCAAAACTCTATATTTTACAGTTTTAATAATATTTTAAACAATTTCTTTCAACAATCATTTTATATTATTTTTATTATTGTATAAATATATTTAATAATCTCTTAAATCTTAATATATTTTTAAAAAATAATATATTTAATAAATGAGATTAATAATTTGGATTGATTATGTTTATTAATTTTAATTTGGATTGATTATGTTTTTAATCGTAATTTTATTGTGTATTTATTTTTTCCATTTAAAACAATTCACAATGTAATATTAATTAGTAAATTATATTTTAATATTTTTAAATGAAAAATTATTTTAAATACTTTAATAAAAAATTAAAATAATTACAATAACAAAAATTAAATAATGAATAACATATGACAAAAAGAAAATAAATATATAAAATAAATATTTCAGCGGGTCCCACTAAATAAAATATTTAAAAAAATATATAGAGATGCTACAGTACATCTCTATATATAGAGATAATTTTGAAGATAGATTGGAGAGCATCCATCTTCAAATTTTGAAGATCCAACCCATTTTAAAGATGGATTGGAGATGGCCTAATAGTGGGAGATCAAAAAGGGATCTTTGTCCATACCAAATGACAAAATTTGCCCTTACTTTCCAATGGCTATACATCAATTCTGTAATGACTCAAGCTGCAGCATGGAATTGCTGGATTTAGACCCAATCTAGCTTATAGAATAACTTATGAAAGAAAAAGGGTAAAAAAAATGTAATGAATTTGATGCAAAAATTGAGAACTATTTTCAAAACTCTCACCTCAAACACATTTGCCCTTGCAGCAACGACACGGCAAGTGGTCACATTTCACAAAAAGCCAACATGAATGTCTTCAAAGCACATCATGGGATGCCATGCCATAAAAACAGAGTAGTAAAAGCCAACAAACAGTGCCGCAATGCTGATACATAAAACTAGGTACATTGTTTATCATCCACCCTATATTCCACTACTAACTCAAAGTGTCTCATTATAGTTTATTGTATCCCATCTGTTTGATGCAGAAATTTGGTATAACAACGTGGTTTTAAGGAAAGAGGAACAAGAATTCACCAGGAGCAAATGAAACACTACTTCTGTGTCCTTAATAATGGATCAATTTCACCACCATTGATGCACAAGAGAACCCTTTTCTCTGAGTTTAGAGAACAAATCATAGCATTGTTCATAAGTAGCATTGTACCTCTGGGTCCTCTTACCTGAGCAGCATTTCACCCACCGATCATAATGGCATTCCACAAACACCTCATCAATCAAAGAAATCGCACCTGATTCCACCAATCTGGGAACCAACTCCATTTCAGTTCCTTCCACATCCATTTTCAGTACCACATAATCTTGCTTTGTGAAAGACCTCATCAACCAATCAGCGAAATCAAATGCTTGCACAATGTTTTGTTCTCCAACGTAGTCCTGTGTCACTGAAACGTCTTGTTGGATCTTGCCCGTGTATTCCCTTCTCTTGTTTCTTGTTCCAAACACCAACGTCCCGTTTTTAATCCATGCTGCGTATGGCAACAGAGTGACCCCTTTCTTATTCTTGTACTCTTTGTGAAAAGCTGTATCTGCTTCAATTGCATAGATTTCAAATTCTTTGTTTTGCTTAGGGTACAGCTTCAGAAACCAATCACCAATGGTGGAAGCAAAAGTCCGAGCTCCCAAATCAACATAAATGAACCTTTTCTTGAATCTTAAATCAACCAGGTTGGGGAGATACTTGAATGATTTGATGGCCTCTTGATACTTCCCCCATTCGGTCCAATCTTCTGCGGGCTCTTTATCTGATAATGGCTCAAGACTATCAACTAAATCCCACTTGAATTTAGGAACCGTTTCACTATTTTTACATCTTTCTGTATCATCCTCAGAGTTGTTCGTGAAAATTGCTTCCCGGATCCAATGAGATGAATTCAAGCGCCTGATGTCTCTAAACCTCAACAACCCACAAGAAGTGAACAAATTCACAAAAGATTGAAAACTATACTCATCTCTAATTCCTATGTGAACTACCAAATATCCTCCGGGCCTAAGCGTTCTACAAACCTCAGAAGCAGTTTGTAGAGGCTGAAATGACCAAATATCCACACTATCAATACCGGAACTGAGAAATTCAAAGTCAAAAGTATCATTACCAAAGCGATACAAAAGCCCCTGACCTGATGCCCAAAAGGGTGCAATCTTCTTCCCAGAAGATTGAACAACATCAGAAACACCGACCCTTTTCATTGCCGCAGCTTCTTGATCCTTTCCGCAGTTGATGCATAACGATTTGGAGGCCGGTCTAAGGTAGCCCTGTTGGCGCAATTTCTCAAACACTACCCTGTAGCAATCAACAGCATCAATACCATCACAGGGGAAACTATTTCCAGGGACTGAAACGCTAACAAAACTGTCGATGTATGCATCATTATGCAACTTGGAGACGATAATGCTGTCTTTCATTCTTGCAACCAAGGTAAAAATAAGCAAAACAGAAATCCCAATTAAAACCACCCTGCAACGATTTTGCCTGATGCTGATTCTGTCGAAAGGCGACATTTTCAATCGTGACCAAGAAACTAATTCACGAATGAAAATGATCAAAATACTTGGTCATTCACACAATATCAGAGAATCAAAAATGATATGCAGGGTGCAAATGAAACGAATTTGATCTGGGGTCAGGAGAAATCTGAAATCTAGTTTCAAAGTTTAAAATGATAATCTCCCGATAAGAGATAAAACTGAAAAACCAATATGGTCGTAGCCTCGTGAGACTTTTGTTTATGATATTACGACAGTAGTAGAGTAGTAGTGGTGAATAGTAGTCGTAGAATAATCGTGCCTTGGTAGTGGTGGTGAGCTGTGATTGGTCCACGTGTTATTTATTGTAGGCGAGAGTATCTCTAACTGCGGATCTTGTTTTATTTTATTCATCTCTCTGCCTACCGGCTACCAGTGACGAAATAGTTGTAATTGCACGGCTTGACCAAAAACTAATAATTTAATTTTTATGAATTTTATGTAATTTATAATTAAAATATAAAATTATAATAATAAACTTTTTATATAAATTACATTTTATTTAAATAAAAAATTATATATATATATATTTTTAATACAAACACTACTAGTCTGTATAAATACGCACTATCTATTACATTATGTTTATATCAGAATAATCAAACTTAGAACAGGCATGACACTTAATAATTATTGTGAAACAGCCGATAGTAATTTATTTCCTATTTTTTTGGTCTAACAAAAAATTGAAACATCTAATAAATTTGTAATGACAAATTACATACGGTCGCAAAATTTGATAAACTACAAAATCCTTCCATGACATGTCTAAGGGGGAAAATATAAATTAACAAAAACACCAATAATAAAAAAATTTGGACAATTACCCCCTAAAAATTTAGAGAAACTATAAAATGAACCTTATTTATTTGTTAAATCTTACTAAATCAAAATCTATGTAGAGAAATTTGAGGGGAAAAATGTAACGCGTGGAGCACGGTGATAAAATGTTGCGAGTATTTTGGAGGATTGGGATTTTGGAAAGCGTGAAATTGTTTTGTTGATGCAGATCTGTTCGCCAATAAGGATATGTGTCGTGCCCTATGGTTATACAAAAAGTCGACGCTTCTGATTGTGACATGTCGAAACAACCATCCTCCACATTCACTCCACCAAATAAAAGAAAGTTTTTTCTTAGTGCATTAGGTCAACCGTGCCACATCATCTCTCATTTTATTAATATTTTTTTCTAATAGTTTTATTATAATAAATTAATGAATGGACATATTATAAAAATATTTTTATTTTTTTAAAGGAAAGGAGCCACGTCTCAAAACACCACGACGTCTCAGAATACTAGCACAACGTAAAAAATAACTAGTACCACGTCCAGAAACGTATACATCTATGCATGCGAATTTAAGATATTTTTTCCCACAAAGACAGCTCACCACATCTCAGAAAACTAGCACCACGTCAAACATAACTAGTACCACGTCCAAAAATGTCTACATCCATGTATGTGAATTTAAACTATTTTTTTCACAAAGACAGCCCACCGCGTCTCAAAACACTAGCACCACGTCAAAAATAACTAGCACCAAGTTCAGAAACGTCGACATCCATGCATGTGAATTTAAACAGATTTTTTTTCATAAAGACAGCCCACCACGTCTCAGAACACTAGCACCACGTCAAAAACAACTAGCACCACGTCCAGAAACGTCTACATTCATGTGTGTGAATTTAAATTGATTTTTTTCACAAAGATAGCCCATTACGTCTCAGAACACAAGCACCACGTCAAAAACAACTAGCACCACGTCTAGAAACGTCTACATCTATGTGTGTGAATTTAAATTGATTTTTTTCACAAAGACATAAAGTGTAAAATATAAAATATAATACATGACCAAAATGGAAAATCATTTATAACATAAAAGTTTTAAATAAAGAGTACATCAAATAAATAGTATATAAAATTTTTAAATAAAGAGTACATCAAATTTCAAATTAAACCATTAAATTACATGCAACTAGATAGATAAAATTACATAAACTCCTATTTTTTTTATCTTCATAATGTCCCTTATAAATTAAGCCGACTTGGGTTGATTAATTTAAAAAAAAAAATAGATGATATGGTGGGCATATGGAGCCCACTATGTCACCTTTCTACACGGTTAAAAATGAAGTTAATAGGTGGAACCCACCATCTTATTAACCTAAAAATGCACAATTGTGGATGCTCTTAATAAAATAATTCATTATAGAATATAATTATTTTGACACGGATTTTACATTTGGATAAACTAGTATAATTGCCCACAGCCCTCTTCTTATAAAATTTAATTTTTTAAACTATAATTTAAAAGAAAAATATCCAAAAAATAATAATAAAGATAATTTGAACAAATTTCTATATTTCAGTAAGGAAGATTGGGAAAATTTTGGTTGAAAAACAAGTGAGAGAAATTTGAATGGATGATATGTTTAATAGTTGTTAGTTCTTGTTTCAAAATGAGAATGGTAATTCAATAAATATTCTTTAAAAAGTAGAAAAAAGATTTATACATATATGTACATATGTTTTAAACATTGTTGTGATTATTTGATTTTTCACATTTAAACCATATCATTTAGAACTCTTCTTTTCTTTTAACCATGGACATGCTCTATTGATCCACCATGTACCACAAATACATTACTACAACAACGTAGTGTGAACATGAAATCCAATGGCTTGTTATTTAATGCACAAACAAATTCTTTCCTGTACTACAGCAACAATCTTTGAGATTCTGCCACCTTTCTGACATAAAAATTATTAACCATCTTCACATATTTTTCAGCTTTGTCCGCTGTCCTAATGTGTAAACTGCCTTTCCTCCATGCCCCGATTGTTTCAGTAGAGATATTAGGAACGATTGGCTGACCTTTTGTAGTGATAGGTGCATAAATCCCTACAGAAACAAGGCAAAGAATATTGAAAACAATATGTTTAACTCAAACCAAAATACTAATCACCGAGATTGAGTATTGATTACATCATAAAAGCAACATTCATCTTTTCCTTCATGATTAACTGATTCTTTATTAATCCTCAAGTTACATCGTTTTACACAGACCTTCCCAAACTAAAATGTTATCACAACTCATCACCAACAAATGATAAGTATATGGAAAGTGTATTTTCTTGTCATTATGCAATTTTATTGACTTGAATATATTATGTTTTTTCTTTATTCTCTAACATGTTGTAGTCACCAGTGCCCTTTTTGTGTTCCTGACTATTCATATTTATGAAATTAGGGTATATAAATGTCTCCTAGGTTCATGTTCAAATGGGGTTAAGCAAAGTCTAATTTCCTTTCTAAATGTGTCATTCGTTACCTACTTTATCATACTTTCATCTCAACATTCTAGACAACTAAACAATGAATTCATGAATCTACACACAACTACAACAATATATAGAAAATGTAAAACTATGCCAAAACCATCCTTAAGAGTTCGGTTTGATTTATGTTTCTGAACAATCTCTGCAATCTCTGCAATGAACTACATTAATTTACTGAAGGTACTATATCTAGGAGTGATTTTACAACATCAATAAAAACTTTGGAAGCAAATTTCTTTCCTCTGTATGGATTTACAAATACAAATAGCCTCTTGGGCCGACCTACACAAATATTAGTTATTCAGATAAGATGAAAGTAAAACAAATGCAACCATTACCAAACACTTGCAGACAAACTGCAATCCCAACAATCTGCAACATTAAGAAGCTAAGAAACTTCACCATAGTACAGATAAAAATGAACAGCTATACGTTCAAAAATGTTCAAAACATTAATAATTGCTTGTCAAAGTTGCTCATTTTGAATTGAAATTGTAGTTACTGGTGCCAACCATGCCTCTGAAACTCCCAAAATGGTCAAAAAGCCACCAAAAGGGGCCACAACATCCCTAAGATAATCATCTATAGTAGCATCTGGCTTGAGGAAGAACCCGCTTGTTAATGCTATTGTCCCAAAGGTAATGCATAAAGCTATTGCACTAAAATAACTCCAAACATTGCTAAGATTGGTCGACTCAAATTGCAGATCCATCTCAGCCTTCGGTTGCACTACACAAGCCTTAAAAAATGATAATTGGTAGTTGAAGAAGCCAGTTCAATAAGAAATGAAAGGAAAATTTCATAAAAGACAAAGCAACTGTAACTCTTAAAGAATATAAGAACTCAGCCACCAAAAACTTGTACTATCTTATATATTCTGCAATCACAGAATAGCCAGCCTACAGATGAAAATCTAATCAACAAATTCAGACAAAACTAAGCTTAAAGGAATGATGAAGTTTGATCATTCTCTAGTACAAACATATAATTCAGAATTGAGGACTTCCCAGCTACAAATGAAACCAGAAGACAATCATTAACTACAAATTTGAGAAAAAAGTCGTGGCTTGAAACTCCATGCATTCAGCATTTAAAAATCAATGCCCTAACCACTATTGTCAAAAAAAGCTTACATTCTTTCTTTTTGCCAGATGCCTTCACTGCTGCAGCACTTTCTTCAGCAGCCTTCTTTTCCTTTTCAGTTTAATCACCAAAGAGATCTACATCGTCATCGTCATCATCATCAGCTGACGCCTACAATTATATTCTTATTTAAGGATAAGTCTACTCAATGATTTAAATTCAGGGCACAGAAGAGAAACATTTTTGAGGGTCCTCATTTTTCCAAGTAACCCATGTTATTCATTATAGTGATCAGATTAACTCATAAACAAGATAAGCTCTGAAAAGATCATGCCAAAAAACTAAGTTTAAAACCCTATACCTTGGTATCGGCACCCGGAGGGGTAACAACAGCTTCCTCTCCAGCTGGGGCAAAACCTTCAACTGTGACACCAGAACCCTCCCCACATACACCACTGCAGCGGATTACAGCCCATAAACAGACAAAAACCATTAGACTAAGCTCAAATTACACATACGTCATTGAATTTACCCAATATGTCAAACTTACGAAATTCTCAGAAGTGCAATGATGTGGTTGAACCAATAGATTATCAATTCGATGAAGGATAATCTGTAGACTACAATGAAGGATAATCAATTCGATGCTTCGGCCGGCAGCAGCTCCGACGGCAACCTCAATACTATCATCTCTAGGATTTTCAAGCCGTCGAAGTGTTGAGTCTTTTGAAATCCCGATGGCTTCAGCTCTCTCCATATTTATCAAGTTCATGCCCTTGCTGCCAATCCCCACATCAGAGTCGTTTCAACGTATTGGAAGCTATAATGTGTAAAGAATAGAAGAAGATCCAGAGTCGTTCCATTTCAACAGAAGATCAGAGGTCGTTCATCAATGGATATAAACCGAACAAACAAAAGAATAAGAAGAAAGAAGAAAAGGCAGAGATTGAAGAAGACGGAGGAAACAAAGTAAATGATACCGACCAAAAGAAAAAGAAAAAAAATAATAATAAAGCTACAGCTTGAAGGGCACCTATGGTAACAACAAAAGAAATTACAGTTAAAAGAAATCAAAATAGATTATCCGCCATATTAAAAAATTAAGATGCACAGGAAGTGAATCATCATACAGAGGTCTTTTACATGCTTTATAGACATCAGAAAAAAGCCGTAAGAAGAACAGAATTTTCATTACAGTTATTAACGACATTGATTCAAAATATCATGTATTCTGCAGTATGTTCCATCGTAACACGGATTGTTCAACTTGCCTTGATTTTTGTCCTCAAACTTTTGTTGTCAAGATATTTTAATCCTTTCTTTTAGTTCGAAACTTTCAACCTATAGAAAATGCATCACTTTTTAACTTATAATGGAAAATCAAGCCAAGTTAATAGTGCATGACGAATTGTAGGTGAGGTTGCTCCAACCAATAAACCACAATGTTATTCCTTGAAGCAAGTCAACAAAATTCAATACATCATCTAGGTAACAGCCTAATATGCTCATGAAGACAACGAAGGCATCACTGTGGGTGTGTGTTTTTTCTTTAACAAACACTGGTGTGATTAAGTTTCAAAAATGTCACAGATATTTGAATTCAATAATTTATAGACATCAGTCCAGGTGTTCTTGATGAATGATTGGAACACTACCAGAATTAAACAATGAAGATAGCAACGGCATCAGCACGGATGTTATTTTCTTTTTTTAACAACTGCAA
This sequence comes from Knoxia roxburghii, assembly GCA_030378225.1. Taxonomy (NCBI): domain Eukaryota; kingdom Viridiplantae; phylum Streptophyta; class Magnoliopsida; order Gentianales; family Rubiaceae; genus Knoxia; species Knoxia roxburghii. The sequence goes on from CM059423.1 coordinate 6,650,242, forward strand.
AATGCAAGTTACCCTGTGTAGCAAGTGGATGCAACAGAAAACATGTCAGTATCATACATATTGATCATATCTTCATCATCATTCTATAAAGGGGGTTACTAGTTACCGTCTCACGTTTTGGGACAGTAGTCCATAGATTTTGATAAAAATTTCATTTTACATAGAGGGGGAAGAGAGAAGGTATTGTAGGGAGATATTTTAGTCCAAATTAGGGCGGTAAAGGAAAAGTACTGGGGCGGTTACTGTCCCACTTTGGAGAGGATATTATAGGGGGGCATTTTAATCCAAATTAGAACGGTAAAGAGAAAGTATTGGGACAATAATTAATAATTCATTTCTACAAATAACAAAGAAAGGGCACCCAGATGCATTGGTGTAACAAACACAGCCATAGCTTATATTTCTATTAGAGGATCAAGGGAAGCATAACCATTCTTTGAGCACAATTTTAATTTTCTTAAAAATTTATATTTTCCATTGACATTTAAATAATCTAAACACATAAAAAAAAATTAAATCGCCCGTTCATTTACAGGAGATGGTAATTAGTTTAATAATATATTTTGTAACTTAAATTTTAGCATATAATTGTTAATGTAATAAGTGAATGGTAACCCATATCCCACAAAACATTCCAAAATTAAGTTTTTTTTTTCTTAAAATTAAATCCGATCATTGTGTGTTGGATTGAACGAGAATGAACCATTGAATCTGGGGATTCCGAGTCGGAACATTACCACCACCTTCCTCGGCAATAATGCACTTCTTGGTTGTAATTTCTATAGAGCTATCGTTATCCCATTCTAAGCATAAATCCTGGTTGACTAACTGGTATCTTGAATTCAGGGCGAATTTCCAGGTGCTCTTCTCACTGAAGCAATCCTCCGTGAGAATCACCGGTAATCCTTCTCCTACGGCCATCAAACACCGATTACTTCCTTTTCCCTTCAATATGATTGGATTGCCCTCTCCCTTGTAGATCCATAAGCTCGTTTTCCGGCAATCCCCAGCTCGAACCTGATCATTGTCGGCCACCCCACAATTTCCACTCTGCTGATGGTACAACAGGTAATTCTTCCATTTTCTTGAAAATGGATCTGTCGGATTTGGATAGGACAAAATTAAGAGAAGTTTAGATTGAATGAAGTAACTTCACATTGTTTTAATTACCTCGGAGGGTTCCCTGGATTAGTTGAAGCTTGTGAAGCAATGCTGGACTCCTGACATTTGTCCAGGTTGAATCGAACAATCCAAAGGTTTCGTCATAGTCATGTAATCCATCTCTAACATAATAGCTTCCTTGTCCGGCCCATAACGCCCAATCAAGATCATTCTCTGCTAACCAACGCAGAAAACAGGTCAAGAACAAGTCGTCAGCTTGATTGGCCCCGGTCTGATCCGCCCCGAATTCAGTGATGAATAGAGGGGCAGGGTTATTTCGCTTTATCAAAAACCCTACTTTGTCCTCTATTTCCCGGGTCATGTCTCGGCACACATAGTTGACTGATTGGTCCGACCAAACAAGACCTCCATCGCTGAAAGAATACCTGTGTGCCTCGTACACCAATTTTTTCCCAATGCTGATTGTTAATGGATCCGTTTTCAGGAATGAGAAATCAAGATCATAATCCAGGCCTGAAATGAGAACTAAAACATTCGGGTTTCCCATATGAATTGTTTTTGCACCTTGAACTACATAGTCATACCAAACACTTGTATTTTGGAGTGGACCGCGCAACTCATTCCTTAAACTCATTGCCATAACCTGCAATATAGGGACTAAAACAGAATTAGTAGTTAATACTGCGCAAGTATTAGAATCTTGTCAGAATCTCGAAAGCACCAACAGATATTGAACTACTATTATTCATAATATAAGTATTAATATTAATGAGGCCATAATTATAACATACCATTGGTGTATCTCTGTATCTTTGAGATACAATGGACAAGGCATTGAGCCAATCTTGAGGGTCAAAATAATTATCCCCCCAGAATCCATTCCCATCATTGTTGTTGCAACACCACATGGGCTGGCTAACATGACAATCAAGAAGAACCATAAGTCCATGTGAAGCAAGAGCATGAATCACAGCCTTTTGGGCATCCACAAGAGTAAGCCCCAACAAGTCCGGGTTGTATCTCCGAATCCCTTGGATCGCGCCCGTGAGGTTCAAACTCTGAAAATTCTGCTCCACGGTGAGTTGGGCGTGTTCAATGAACATATATGTGGCATATGTTAGACGAATACAATTGAACCCCATCAAGGAAAACTGCCTGGCAATATCATCCAGTGGCTGTTTATTCAGGCCCTCAGGCAACATCGGCTCAAGGTGGCCAGCCCAGTTGGCACAAGTAAGTTTTACTCTTTTCCCGGTGACTTCGTCTACGATCCATCTTGAGTTTGTGGAGAGAGGAAGGGCATGGGAAGAAACTGAGAAGAAAACAAGCACAAGTGCTATAATGGAATGATGCATGATTTGCATGGTTTGAATGACTAATTTTTGTCCAGGATTGAAGGGTTTTTATACAGCGTGGTTTGTTCAAATTCTGATGAAGATTGACTGATAAGATCATATTCATTGCAGAAATCTGGTGAGGGGAGATAAGAAGAAATGATGAAAAATGACTGACGAGATACTTAGCTTCAGTGAGTTTTTATATATAAGGAATGCTTAGAAAGATAGAACAAAACGATTTCTTTCACACCATATTCAGTGGTGGGAATTCATTTTCGGTTGAGAAAGAAGAGTAGATTGGGGACATTATGCATGGATCTACCAGAAAAAGAAATGTAGAGAAACGATTGTGTGATGGATATACCATGTACCCACTGGTACATGGTATAATTTGCGTATCAATATCCCGATATGAATATGGATACGGTGAGAAAATATTTAATCCTTTTCAAAGGAAAGTTATTTAATTGACATTTTAAAATAATTATAAATTTACTTTTAATTTGACACTTTACAATCTTGTAAGTATAATCTTTCAATTTTACTCACATGAATTACCTCTCTTTTCTGACTTAAGTTTTAACTTCACTTCCGACTTAAGTTTTAACTTCAATTCACTACTTGTCTTATCCTTTCATCGAAATCCTCCATATCCATATCCTTGCGTGGAGGAAAAATCTCAAATTTTGCCAAAAAAAAAAAAAAAAAAAAAAAAAAAAAAAAGAAAAGAAAAGAGAGAGAAAGAAAATAACTAAAAATGGAGGTTAATGAAAAAAAAAAAAACCTCAAACTTTTGAATGAAGAGAGGGAGGAGAATCGATTTGAATCTATCATGATTGCGATTTTAATTTAAATAAAATTCTTTGAATCAATTAGATAATTATGATTATGATTTAAAAATAAAGACATATAAATTTTAACAACACTTTTATTAAATCTAATATTATACTAAATATTAATAGTCATAAATAATATTTTATCATAACACTAAAAAAATTATTAAGACACTAATCACAATTGAATCTTATATTATGATATTTTTCTTTTCTTTTTTTTTCCTTTCCTTTCTCCTTTTTCTTTTTTTTCTTTTTCTTTTCTCTCTATACAAAAAATTTGTGTGCTACAGTTGATTTACCTAATTTTTACATTCTCAATGCCGGTAAGGCATGTTTTTCCAGTCTAATTAGTCCCTGCACTCTTTCTGGAAGGGATGCAAAATTCAAAAAGTCTTTTGTGAAACCTGTCTTTGCCATTTTAGCCAGACAGTCCGCCGGGCTGTTTCCTTGTCTGTGGATGTGAGCAATAGTGAGCTTGAACCGAATTATGCAATTCTTGATTTCCTTGAGTTAATGAAGAAGACTCCAGTGAAAACATTATCTCTTTTGTTGATCATCTCAACCGCCTGGAGGTTGTCGCACAGTAGACGAACACCCATCAGCTTGTTTGAAGAGTAGAAAAAGGTTGCCCTTTGAATGGACTGAATCTCTGCATGAAGGGCTGATTCTCATTGAAGGGCAAGGGATTGAGCTATGGTGAAGTCTGAAAGATTATTTGCTCGGACCCAGTTAAAAATTTATTTTCGTGCTACGCATTCCAAAATCGGAACTCTTGACCAGGTCTGGACTTTAGCACAATTGTTATTCCAATCCTTGCTTGAAATAACATTGCTCAGGATCTTAGTTTCTACTTGTTCGATTTGCCACACAATAATAAATTCCTAATTAAAGCGAAAGTTTAAGAATTACCTCTTGAAGTGTGCACTTAGGTGATTGCGTGTATGACTCAAGACCAGCTCGTACGTTGTGTGGGCAATGAACAAATAAACCAACGATCAGCAGTTCAACACAAAAGAAACCTAGCCGAAAAATCTTTCTAGCACCGCCACCGGTTCAACCTCGCCGCCGCCGCCGCGAAATAGAGTCGCCTCCTGAGAAAATTGACTTCGAGAAAGAAACTTGTTTTCTCTCTCTAAATTTTCTCTTTCTAAGTTTCTTGAATTATGAAACTATAAATTGTGTATTGTGAATTGCTAATCTCTTGTCTATTTATAGAGTTACAAGAGAGACCTCAAGTTGGTTTAGAATTGGTCTTTCTAATGGATTTAAGATAATTAATTAGTTTCTAAATCCAATTAGATTCCAAATTTAATAGGATTTCTTAATCCAAATAGATTTTCTAATCTCTAGGATTTCCTAATTCTAATTGATCTTTAAGACTTAATTAATTAATTAAATAATTCTATTTTGTTAATTACTTAATTAACTCTTAGGAATAATTAATTAAATAATTAATTCTACTTTATCAATTAACCCACTACATAATTAATCGTACAACTAACGAATTAATTATGGCACTACCATCCTACACCAGAATTGCTTCCGGAACAACTAAATTAATTATTTTATAATCTCGCCACGTCAAAGATATAGTGCTCGTTAATTTATTAATTTACTGATAAATTAATTAATTAACTTCTTATAATCCGATATTAGTACCATTCGACCTTTTTACTATACCGGACATAAGTCCACTGGCCGGGTTTAGTATAATAAACATAACGAACTCATCTCGGGAGCACCATCACTCTGGACGCACCAGTACATGGTTTCCTTTCGACAAACAACAACACACCAAGCAACTAAACACGCGCACCCAACCTAACGAGACTATTGGCCTCAAGTGACCTCACTCTTTGGCAGATCAAAGTACACTATGTCTAATCCTCATGCCTGCTCAAGTCTAGGGATTAAGAAATAGAATACTAGGAATGAATAATCTATTAAATCAGTATAAAACAATTCATCATAAATGGTTAAGTTCAATATGCCTCGGACATATATATATGATTCAATTTGTTTAAACAAACTAATTTCTAAATCATATAATAACATAAACCGACAGTGTATTCAAAACCGTCTCGATTACGAACCTCATTTATATATTATGTCTTTTAATCAATGATGAGATCTACTGTGTCACACCAGACACCTCATCATCTAATTACATAATATAAATGGACGACATTTGGAAAACATATAAACAAATTTACTAAAATATTTAATCGATATATTCAAACTGAGAAATAGTTTAATACAAGCAAAGTTTCAGTATTTAAATTCAACAAAGTTCCCATCTCTGTTTCTTAAGATATAACTGCCACCTGCCATCCCAAATTTCGAAAAAGAGCCATCTGTATTAATGATCCATTGAGCCTCTTGGAGATAGTTTTTCCAAACAATCCTCTTAATATTTGGAAGCTGGCTAGGGAGGTTATACTCAAAGGCTGCTTTGATCCAATTCTTTTCATCAAGTGTTGTAGCGTTTGGTTTGAAGCCCCATAAAGTCTCCTTTAATTTTTCATGAACTCCTTCTATCAACCAACTTCTCTGGAAACCTACTCCCTCCCAATAAATCCTATTTCTAGCAGTCCAGATATTCCAAAACAGCCATCAAGCGCCGGTTTACACATCCTTTCCAGCACAATTTTATTTTTACATTTTTCTCACCAAGACAGCAGAAAACCTTTTCCCACAGACTGTCTAATGGACAAGTTAAAAAAGAGCAGCCAGTGGTTCCAAGCATATTGGATTTTAGGGCATAGGAAAAAAACATGGTTTAAAGATTCCAGGGCCTTACCACAGAGGGGTTGCATGTGATGCCAAAATTTTCCAGCTGCTCCGGAAAAGGGAGGATGGAGTTCCATAGACGCCAGGAGGGAGTTGCACTTGGAGGGTTTTTTTTTTTTTTTTTTTTTTTTTTCCAAACAGCTCCTAATCCGTGAGATTATGGTGGCCGAGGCTTACCGCATTTCATATTACTTTTGAGCAAAAGAGAGATAAAAAAAATAGAAAACCGCTCCTATACAGTGGATTCTAACTAACGCACCTAAGGCAAAATAAACTAGGGGGTGAACAAAAAAAAAAATACCTATATACATTTTATGCTAAAAGCCACTACTTATAGACATATCATTGGATGGAGTTCTTTTCTAGATTGAGGAGACCACTTACTTTCACAGGAAGACATTCAAAAGAGTTGAAATGGTACTTTAAAAAATAAAAACTAATATGTATTTGGGGTGATGGGCAGGTTCAAATTTGAGTTTATATATTGATTAATTTAAGCAATATTGATATGTTCTATTTTGTATGTTGATTAATTTAGATAATTACTTACCTGATCTATTTTATATATAAATTTTACTAATTACCATATCAATTTTTACCCTCTACGGTCTTAATCTAAAAAACCCCTCTTTGTTCCTCTCTCTTCCTCTTTTAAAGCAAAAGGATAATTTTATCAAAATTGAGAGAGTGATGCTTAAAACTTATAGGGTAACTAGTAATACCCTTTATATATTAACTTGTTTAGGTCATCGACCTCTTTTGTCCTATACACTAACAACTAGTTTAGATAGTTACTAACTTTTTTTTTTAAAAAAATTTACTAGTTATCGCTCCAATTTGTATATTCTACCGCCTCAATTTGGACTAATTCCCTGCTCCTTCCTCTTCCTCTTTGAAGCAAAAGGAGAATTTTATCAAAATTAGAACGAAAATACTTAAAACTGAGACGATAACTAATAATACTCTTTTCAAATATTTGGAGAGTTTCATCCGACCATCTGTAAAATGATACTAATCCTTGATGATACAATTTCCTATTAGCGATAGGGGTGGCAAAAACATGATATCCTCCAAGCGTTTCAAATCAATTTAAATGTTTTGGATTGGCTTGGATCATATCTGATTGAATCAATTTATTTGAAATAAAATTTTTAAAAATTTTTTAAAAAATTTTTCAAAATCATTTTTTAGACATTGTTAAAATTTTTTTAGACTTTTTAAAATTATTTTTTGGACATTAAAATTTTATACTATATATAATATATATTTTCAAATTAAAAACAAATCACTTCCATTATAATATATATATTTTTTGAGATTTGGCCTTATTAAATGTTTTGTCTGTTGTAATTTTCTCATGAAATCGGTTCTGAAGTTGATGGAATATCTTTCATTACATCTCTTTTCTCAGAAGATGATATTATATGTTTTATTTCCTAGTTGAATCCCTATACTTTTCTTCTTTCTTCTCCCTTTCAAGATAATGTTTTAAATCATTGCAACAAATAGTATAGATCAATGGAAAAATATGAGCAACAATTTTCGAAACTAAAAGAGACAAAAATATTCACAAAAGAAACTGTTTTTCTTGATAAACTCCGAACTCCTTTATGGGTTATTTTTTATTTTTGCGTTTAGATTATTTAAATGTCAAAGCAAAATATAAATTTTCAAGAAAATTAAAATTGTGCTCATATCAAATTATTTGGATCTGCATTGCAATACAATGCTCAAATATATGATATTTATGACTAAAATTTTAGCATATAATTATATTTTAGCATATAATTGTGGTAACAATACTGAAAGTCTCCATCATGTTTTCTTTACCTGCTCTGCAATTCAATTCAGCTGGAACTTTTGGAAAAAAAATTTTGGACTTCATATTAGACAAATTGTTGGGAAAAGTTATGTCCAAGTCTGGTGGGAACTTAGTAAAGGCAATTCAGTCTTATAAAAATTGCAAAGGCTACTCCCAGCTTTTCTTTTCTGGTCTATTTGGTTGTCTCGAAACAGGTGCTATTGGGAAGGAAAAACTCTTCAGGAAAAGTGGCTCATTGAAGATGTGCATAACAACTTGATGGATGTCCTCCAAGGTTTTAGACCTTCACCAAAATCGATCCAAGAACGAAACTGGATGGCAGCAAATTTTCACTACACTCAGCCTCCTATCAGGCCGCCTATCCCCACCACTGTATTATGGAAAAATTATGTTCATAATGAACAATGGGTGATGAATATAGATGGCTCGTGGAAGCAGTCCGGGAGTGTTGGAGGAGCTTTCATTCTCCGAACCAAAGAAGGCCAATTCAAATATGCCGAACACTTCATAGTGGAGGCTTCAATGCCTATACAAGCTGAAATTACTGCAATGTTAAAGGCTGTGTCTTTTTGTAACTCAAGAAACATGGACCATGTAAGAATCCTTTGTGATTGCAAGCAGCTAGTCCAGATGATTCAAGAAGGTGAAAAGGCATTCCTCTGGAAGTATCATCAACAGCTAAAGGAAATCCGCAACAAAGTTCTCACAGGCAGACATGTGGTAGCTCATATTTTTAGGGAAGGAAGCACCCCAGCAGATCTCTTAGCAAAAAAGGCTTCATCTGGTCTTTCTTGTAGCTTCAACTCTTTTGAGTTACTTCCAGTAAAGGTGCGTGACCTACTAAACTTAGAAAGATCAGCAGTGCCAATGTTGAGAGTATAGATAGAAACTCAAAGTTTTTGTGCAGCAGCAAATATGGTGTGATTTTTGTGAAATAGCCAGATCTTTTGTAAAAAAAAAAAAAAAAAAAAAAAAAGTAATAGGTGAATTGTAACCCATATCCCACCAAAACATTCCAAAATTAAGTTTTTTTCTAAAATTAAGTCCGATCATTGTGTGTTGGATTGAATGAGAATGAACCATTGGATCTGGGAATTCCGAGTCGGAACATTACCACCACATTCCTTGGCAACAATGCACTTCTTGGGTTGTAACTACTCCAGAGCTATCGTTATCCCACTCCAAGTACAAATCTTGGTTGGCTAACTGGTATTTTGAATTCAGGGCGAAATTCCAAGTGCTCTTCTCGCTGGAGCAATCCTTTGTGAGAATCACTGGTAATCCTTCTCCTACGGCCGTTAAACACTGGTTACTTCCGTTTCCCTTCAATCTGATTGGACTGCCCTCTCCCTTGTAGATCCATCTATTCGTTTTCCTGCAGTCCCCGGCTCGAACCCGATCATTGTCGGCCACCCCACAAATTCCCACTCTACGGATGGTACAACAGGTAATTAATTCTTCCTTTTTCTTGAAAATGGATCTGTCGGATTTGGACAGGTTGTGAAACTGCATAATTGAAAACTTAGAGGAAAAGATGAAACCTTAGATATGAAAATATAAGAGACATGATTGTGGAACCTTTTCTCTCAATTGATGATAATGAAAGAACAGTATTCTGTACAGGATATCACATTTTTATAACTATATCTTCTCTTAACTCAACTAAAAAAATTTTACTAATTACATACTTAATTTTTAACATCTATCGTCTCAATTTGGATTAAAACATCCTTAACAATACGATAAATACCCTTCTTAATAACATATATTTAATATATAATTAGGTTAAATTCCCTTTATACCCCTTATATAAACTACCAAAAAACAAAACACAACCTTATTATACTAAACTAATGTGTAACAGAAAACCCTAGAACCCCATTCCCATAAGCGGCTGTTCTTCTTCCCCTGTAAAATTCAAAACCCTAGCCGCCCCAAACACCCCTTCCTCTCCCAAAAAAACCCTAGCCGCCGCATGCCACCTTCTTCTCCTTCGATCGTACTTCACCGCCACCAATGAATCCATCCCACTTTTGATTCGAAACCCTAGCCTCCACCACCAGCCTTCTTCTCTCCTGATTTCTCTCTTCATTCCCTGATCGGTGTTGCCCTATTTTCTCTTCCTTCATCGGAAGTCACCACGCCTCTACCCCTTCCTTCCTCCGTTTCCCCTCGGTTGAGCCCGTAACTTCCCCCCGATCATATCTCACCGCAGTGCATTGCCACTACAACACCCATATCTACCTTTTCTCTCTCCCCGACCGCAAAACCTCCACAACTGCCATGCATTGTCTCGGCCTCTGCACTGCCAGTCGGCGTTTTTCTTCCTCGCCGCCAGTACGTGCCACCAGCGTTAGACCTGCACCACCCGCCGGCTGTTTTGCATCGCCAATGTCGCGGCCTCTCTCCCTGGTGTCGATTGGATCCCGAAGGCTGGCTTGATGTGCGTATGGTGAGTTTATCTCTTATTAATACCCCATATTATGCATCATTCCATCATTTTGATGAAACTTTTTGGAAGTTTTGTGCAACCCTACCCCTAGCGGTCTGGTCTTCGTTGTTAAGAATGCTATTAACTTGGTTAAAGTTCTTGAAATTCTGGAATTTTATATTTATTTCACATATTTGTTTCTCTAACTTGCGGGTGTTTATATTTATAACTTGGTTCGAACAGAATGAAAATAATTTGGCAACTATGAATATTTAGGCAATTTAATTGGGTGCCAAATAAAAGTAATCACGTGATGGGAATTTAGGTACATTGAATGGGTAGAAAATGAGATTTGCAATTTATGTGACTGTACAGAGCTTGTTGATAGTTGTCTACCCTGCATTTTTTCTTGTTTACATAGAAGCCAAACCCAAATCCAAACCAAATAAAAAAAGAGGGTTTATCACTCGATACTTTTGTAGCTGTTTATTCTGGTTAACATTTTTTATGTTTGCTCTCATCTTATTTTCTTGTTTATCTTATTAATAAGAGATAAACTCCCAGAGATATTTGTATGACATATGGGGGCTGTTCTCGGATACTTAAATAGTTGAAAAGTGTCTTATAATCTGTGTGAATAGGTCTTCTATGGAGACTTTGATGGGAGCTTTCACATGAGTTTGGACTTGATGATAGATCTCTCTGCATTGCTTGGACCTCAACCTCATAGGTATAAAATTCATTTTTAATCGTGTCCTGCATCCCTGGTACTTGCTGTTATCGAAGATTAGACTGCTTTTAACATCTTAATCCATTGTTGAGTGAACACCTACAAACTACTGCTAACTGAAATTACATTTAATCTGAATGCTGCTAGATTACTGGTTTCTTTTCGATGCCAAGACACTATTTTTCCAGGTTTGTCAGTTCTAGAAAATCCTGAAAGTTTTTGTTGTTCTTTTTCTAAACAGATGGTCCGCCTACGTCTCTGATGGAAAGGTTAAGGCTTTCAATCTGGAAGAAGTTTATCTGAGTGATTATTACAGTATCTATCGGGCAGCTAGTTAACAAGAACTGTATGCCTGACTTGTTTTACAGATCATATTATTACCCCTTTTTGTCTGTAGATTTGGCAGTAAAATCAGTAAGTTGAGAGTTTATCACTTGTAATATTGTAGGATTGTATGGTTTCCCATTTGTTTGTTTTGACTTACTCTTGAGGTTCTGTCAAACATTTTACAACTTAAAACAGCTTCGTCTCGCTTCTGTTTAATGGAAGATTTACCTTACTGCACATCCAAAACCCTCCTATTTTTTAACATTTTAATGAATTATAGTGCACTGAATGTCTTGATTCTTTTAGAACAGGTCTTAGTCAAATAGCAATAATTCGAAACACTTCTTTTACACCATTTAGAAAACTTAAGGATTCAATCATATAAATATAAAAAATTCAGGATTTGCAATTCGGAAAGGGATACTCAATTTTAAGTGAGTGAAAAAATTCTATTACTTTCGCAACCAGGATTCAATTTTATCATCAATCCAAATTTTCATTTGCGTTTTTTCTTTTTCTTATTAATTCATTCGATCGGTTTGGGGAGATCTTTCATATCTTTTGAAGTTCACCTTACAATATGGAATAAAAAAGTCAAAGTTTGACTGAGCATTAACATGAATATTTTTTTTTTTTGAACAGTCCAACGATGGACCTGGGCATAGCCTTTCATTGCAAGAGGTAAAGATTATACAAAATCAGTGTGCCTCCTACAAGATTCAACCCCTTTACAAAAACAAAAAGTGACGCCCTTAACAAAAAACAGGGGTGGATGCTACTATTTACAACTGCATCTAATCTGCCTGTTAAATTGGGATTTAATCTGCACTTACTTAAATCTTATATTTGAAATTGCTACAGTTTCGAGATTGATGAGACCTCTGAGCCTTTGAGGAATTGATCTAGGTGAAGTATATGCAACAGAGGTTCCTTTAGCCCCCAATCTGGCCAAGAAATCCGCCAGTTGATTCCCCTCCCTGACTATGTGTTTGATAGCGGATGCACTCCCAGCCATGAATGCACAAATTTCCTTCAATGCCCTGTATTCGCGCCATAACAGATCCTTTCCCCTGGTTACCATATTTGCCAGGGATGAATTATCAGTAACGAAAGTAACATTTGTGATGTTCTTTGCACTGCAGAATCTGGAAGCTTCCAAGGCTGCTCGAACTTCTGCTTGCAGGGGATAAGTGTTATCCAACTCCTATGCTTCACCGTATATAAATTCCCCATTAGTCCTTCTTACGATGAAACCGAAGCCCCCCTTCCCTTCCTTATTGCATGAGCCATCCACATTTACCACCACAGGGCTACTGCAGTGATCCTTCCAGATTATTGCTTTCACTTTCCAGATGCGACTGGCTTTTGGAGTTGAGGAAGTAGCAATCAACAAGGTTTCTTTTCGAAGAGCTCCAGCCAAGTCCCCTATCTTTGGTCTTTTTCCTTCAAACACAAAAGAGTTTTTCTCTTTCCATATAAGCCATAATAGAACTAGAGGAGCATTAACGTGAATATATATTTGAGTTTAAGCAGAAAATGTTAATGGTTTGGAAATTATGAAACAATTCATCCATCTTGTTTTCGAAAAGGGTGATAAGATGTATCAATGAAGTGTAAGGTATATATTTTGTTAAAATAAGTGTTTCTGTAACTTTTTTTTGTCAAACTATGAATTTGTAGAAATCCTATTTTGTCAAACTAAAATTTTGCCACATAAATGCTAATTATTTTTTATTCACAGTTTTTTTAATTATAAATATAAAATATTATTTTATTATTTTTTATTTAATATTTTAATGAAAAAATAGTATTTTAAAATTTATTAATTTTTATTATATTAATATAATATTATAAAGTTATATTAATAAATTAGGGTATAGCGGTAAATAAGATTTAAGATAGTAAACTATGACGATAAATAGTAAAAGAAGACAATTTTATAAAAATTAAACTGATTAAAATTGAGGCGTAACTACTAATTACTTAACTAAAACTCTACCGCTAAGCAATTTTAGTGAGTCTACTTTCTACTGCCTTGCTAAAGTAACTATCCCGATTCTATTGCTGCCCTTGGATCTGCCAAGTCATCAATCCAAAGCTTGTGTCTTTTATTCTGAACCGTAGATCCTCCAAATTTGATAACATTGAAAGTAGGGGTGAGTATTCGGGCGGTTTGGATTTAAATAGCTTATTCGGTTCGGGTTATTCGGTTTTTCGAGACTAACCTCATCCGCCCACAAACCGCACCGCATAAGCTATGAACCGAACCAAATAAGCATATTCGGTTTTTGGTTTTTGGTTCGGTTATCCAATTAACCCAAATAAGCATATTCGTATCGGATTCGGATATCCAATCCAAATAACCCAAATATAATCCACCCAATTAACCCAAATATAATCCTACAAAGTTATCTTCAACAAACTTATATGTTAACAAACTTAATGCAAATTAATTTAGTTAACAAACTTATATGTTAACAAACTTAATGACCTAACCTAATTTAGTTAACAAACTTATTGCAAATTATACTATAGTCCTTTTACTTATTCGGTTTTCGGTCGGGCCCCGAATAAAATTTTCAAATGTCACACCCACCCAATTAACCGTATTTCTTAATCGGTTATCCACCCGAACCCCGAATAAGCCGAATAACCCAAACCAATTAACCCAAATCACTGCGGTTTGGGCGGGTTATTCGGGTCAATCCGCATAGTGCACACCCCTAATTGAAAGTCATGTCATCTGGTCCAGCCACAATGCAAGAACAAGAATTGGAACTAAAATCAACAACACTGGAGCTATAGTTGCTGAACATGACCTTACTGCTACATGACAATACAGATCAAAATTAAGAGAAAATTAGATTGAATGAAGTAACTTCACATTGTTTTTAAGGACTCGGATTAATTACCTTGGTGGGTTCCCTGGATTTGTTGAAGCTTGTGAAGGATTGCTGGACTCCTGACATTTTTCCAGGTTGAATCGAACAATCCAAAGGGTTCGTCAGTGTCATGTAATCCATCTCTAAGGTAATAGCTTCCTTGTCCAGCCCATAACGCCCAATCAAGATCGTTCTCTGCTAACCAAGTCAGCAAACAGCTCAAGAACAAATCGTCAGCATGATTGGCTCCTGTCTGATCCGCCCCGAATTCAGTGATGAATAGAGGGGCTGGGTTATTTCCCTTTATCAAAAACCCTACTTTGTCCTCTATTTCCCGGGTCATGTCTCGGCACACAGAGTTGACTGATTGGTCCGACCAAACAAGACTTCCATCGCTGAAAGAATACCTGTGTGCCTCGTACACCAATTTTGCCCCAATGCTGAATGTTAATGGATCACTTTTCAGGAATGAGAAATCAAGATCATAATTCAGGCCTGAAATGAGAACTAAAACATTCGGGTTTCCAATATGAATTGTTTTTGCACCTTGAGCTACATAGTCATACCAAACATTTGTATTTTGGAGTGGACCGCGCAACTCATTCCTTAAACTCATTGCCATAACCTGAAATATAGGGACTAAAACAGAATTAGTAGTTAATACTGAGCAAGGATTAGTAGGTCCTGTTCAAACCTCAGTTAGTTTTAGAGTAGAATCTTGTCAGAATCTCGAAAGCACCAACAGATTGAACTACTATTGACAATAAGGATATAACATAGTGATTACACTTTTTACTTAGGATTTGGAGGGTCTGACTTTGAGTTATTGCGTCAGGTGAGTGGGTTTAATAGGCTTTATGCGTCAATGTTTGTATAAAAAAAAAAATGAACTACTATTATTCATAATATTAATGAGGCCACAGTTATAACATACCATTGGTGTATCTCTGTATCTTTGAGATACAATAGACAAGGCATTGAGCCAATCTTGAGGGTCAAAATACTTATCCCCCCAGAATCCATTCCCATCAGTGTTGTTGCAACACCACATGGGATTGCTAACATGACAATCAAGAAGAACCATAAGACCATGTGAAGCAAGAGCATTAATCACAGCCTTTTGGGCATCCACAAGAGTAAGCCCCAACAAGTCCGGGTTGTATGTCCGAATCCCTTGGATCGCACTGGTGAGGTCCAAACTCTGAAAATTCTGCTCCACGGTGAGTTGGGCGTGTTCAGTAAACATATGTGTGGCATATGTTAGACGTATACAATTGAACCCCATCGATGAAAACTGCCTGGCAATATCATCCAATGGCTGTTTATTCAGGCCTTCAGGCAACATCGGCTCAAGGTGGCCAGCCCAGTTGACACAAGCAAGTTTTACTCTTTTCCCGGTTACTTCGTCTACGATCCATCTTGATTTTGTGGCGAGAGGAAGGGCATGGGAAGAAACTGAGAAGAAAACAAGCACAAGTGCTATAATGGAATGATGCATGATTTGCATGGTTTGAATGACTAATTTTTGTCCAGGATTGAAGGGCTTTTATACAGCGTGAATTGTTCAAATTTCCATGAAAATTGACTGATAAGATCATATTCGTCGCAGAAATCTGGGAAGGGCAGATAACAAAGAAATGATGAAAAATGACTGACGAGATACTTAGCTTCAGTGAGTTTTTATATATAAGGAATGCTTAGAAAGAAAGAACAAAACGATTTCTTTCACCCCATAATCAGTGGTGGGAATTCTTTTTCGGTTGAGAAAGGAGAGTAGATTGGGGACATTATGCATGGATCTACCAGAAAAAGAAATGTAGAATTGGAGAATCGATTGTGTGATGGACTAAAATTGATGTCCTCAAAATGAGTGTAATATTTATATGGCCTAATTATTAGGTTTGATTGCGTTAAGAATGAGAATTACGATGTTATGATTATCAACACCGCCGATATGAATATGGACGTGGTGAGAAAATATTTAATACTTTTGAAAGGAAAGTTATTGATTTGAAATGAAAATGATGCGATATATAATACTCCCCTTGTTTTTTCTTTTTAATTAACGTTTCAAAATAATTATAATTTATTTTTATTTTATACTTTACAATCTTTTACGTATAATCTTTCAATTTTATCTATATGAATTACCTTTCTTTTCCGACTTAATTTTTAACTTCAATCCACCACTTCTCCCATCCTTTCATCTAAAAGGAAAAATCTCAAATTTTACAAAAAAAAAAAAAAAAAAAAAAAGAGAAAGAAAAGAACTAAAAATGGAGGTTAGTGAAAAACAAAAAACTCAAACTTTTGAATGAAGGGAGGGAAGGGAATCGATTTGAATCAATCAGTGATTGTATTTTTAATTTAAATAAAATTCTCTGAATCAATTAGATAATTATGACTATGAATTAAATAAATTATGAGGACAACAGAGAAAGAGAGAAAGAATGAGAAAGTTTTTAGGAATATTTTTCTTCTTTGTGGCCAAGATCGTCATATCTATGCGCATAGCATCTTCCCTTATGCCATCCTCCAATGTCAATTTCGATTCTTGCAGATCGTGAAGTCATTATAGTGACTAAATAGTATTATTTTAGTTCTACAAAAGAGTCTTTTTATTGTATTATTTAAATATAATAATATAACAATTATTTTTGTATGCAGAAAAAATAGTACAACTTCCCGATTCGAGGATGTATCTGATATATGAACAGAAACTTTGATACCTGTAGAAGTTGGATACAAGTGTATTGGAGAGTAGGGCTGGAAAAAACAAGATATCCTCCATTCTAAATCAATTCAAGCCCTATTTGGACAATAAATTAAAAAACATTTTAACTGTTTTAAAAGTAAAAAAAATTTATAAAACTTGTTTGGATAAAATTATGGGTTATTTTTTAAATTTATTTTATAAAATTTATGGGATACAAATACACTTTTTGAAAAAACAGGTGAGGTGGTGTTTTAATAAAAATTTTACTAGATATCGTCTTAAATTTTACTCTTTATCACTCTAATGTGGACTAAAATACCCTCGTACAATTCCGAAAATTTTATAGTGCCCCTAGGGTATATAGCTTTATACCCTTATTCGTTTTTTAGGTAAATTTTTCATAATTTTAATATTTTTTAGAAATTTTGGTGAAGATTCTTTCACTCACCACTTGTTGTTGTATGTTGCACAAATACTTTCGTAATTATGGTTAGTCTTTATTGGTTGAAAGATAATTATATTACCTAAAATTTAATATTCTTGTATTAAATAAGGGAAACATAAATATATTGAATATTTTGTTCTATATTGAAGATATCAATCAATACATATAACTATATCAAATTTCTTTTATTAAGAGATATTTATAGTGTTCATTGATTTTGAATTTATTTTCATAACAAACAATACCTGACGAACACTAATTTAATTATCTAGATTTTTGAACGATAAAGAAGAAACAAATAGCGTTCATCAATTTTTAATATGATTTCATAAAAAACTATATCCTGACCCATTTGATTAATAACTGAACCATAACTTTCTATATAATAACTAAAATTTAACAATTTTCAATGAAACATTGACCCTAAAATTTTTTATAAAAACTAAACCCTAACCTTTTCGTTTAAAATCTATACCCTAACCCATTTGATTAAAATCTAAACCCTAACTCTTAAATAATTAAAAACCTAACCTCTTAAACCCTAATCCCCTTAAATAACTAAGCCCTAACCCTAAACCCTAAAACACTAAACCATAATAACTAAACCCTAACCTCTAAAACCCTAAACCTAAATAGGTTAGAGTTCAGTTATTCATCAAATGAGTTAGGGAGTTATTCATCGAAAAGATTATGATCAGTGTTTCATCAAATAGTTTTAGGGTTTAGTTAATATATAGGTTAGGATTTAGTTATTCATCACATGAGTTAGGGGTTTAGTTATTATATAAATGATTAGGATTCGGTTATTTATCAAATGGGTTTGATGTTTTCATAAAATGGATTAGGGGTTAGTTATTGTTAGGGTTCAGTTATTCATCAAATGAGTTAGGGGTTTAATCAGGTTAGTGTTTAATTATTTATCAAATGGGTTAGGGGTTTAATAAGGTTAGTGTTCGGTTATTCATAAAATGTGTTAGGGGTTTTCAACAAATGAGTTAGGGGTTAGTTATAATATAAAATGTTAGGGTTCAAATATTCATAAAATGGATTAGGGGTTTATTTATGTATAAATGGTTAGGGTTCGATTATTCATAAAATGGGTTAGGGTTTAATTATTATATAAAATGTTATGGTTCAGTTATTCATCAAAATTGTTAGGATTTTGTGTTTCGTCAAAAAAGTTAGGGTTCAGTGTTTCATCAAAAAAGTTAGGGATCAGTTTATTAAGTGAATGTTAGTGTTCAATGTTTCATAAAAAATGTTAGGGTTTAGTTTTTTAATTGAAAGGGTTAGGGTTTAGTGTTTCATCAAAAATGTTATGTTCAGTTTTTTAATTGAAAGGGTTAGAGTTCACTTATTTAAATGAAAATATTAGGGTTCAGTTTCATCAAAAATATTAGGGTTCAGTGTTTTAATGGAAAAGGTTAGGATTCAATTTTTCATAAAAAAATGTTAGGAATAAATGTTTCATCAAAATGGTCAGGGTTCATTGTTTAATAAAAAAAAGTTAGGGTTTATATTTTAATCAAAAAAGTTAGGGTTCCGTGTTTCATAAAAAAGGGTAGGGTTCAGTTTTTTAATTGAAAACGTAAGTTTTCAGCTTTTCATAAAAAATTTTAGGGTTAAGTTATTTAATTGAAAATATTAGAGTTCAGTTATTCATCAAATGAGTTAGGGCTTTAGTTATTCATCTAAATGGTTAGGGTTCAGTTATTCATCAAATGAGTTAGGGGTTTAGTTATTCATCTAAATGGTTAGGGTTCAGTTATTTATCATGAGTTAGGGTTTAGTTATTATATAAAAGGTTAGGGTTCAATTATTCATCAAATAAGTTTGAGGTTTAGTTATTCATCGAAAATCATAGGGTTCAGTTATTAGTTAAAATGTTAGAATTCAGTTATTAATCAAATAGTTTAGGGTATAGTTATTATTGAAAAATGTCAAGGTTTATATTTTAATCAAAAATGTTAAAGTTCAATAATCCATCGAAATGGTTAGGGTTCAGATTTTTAATCGAAAATGTTAAGGTTTATTGTTTCATCGATAAGGTTAGGGTTCAATTTTGTAAGTGAAAAAGTTAGGGTTCAGTGTTTTATAAAAAATATTAGGGTTCAATTTTTTAAGTGAAAAGGTTAATGTTCAGTGTGTCATCATAAAGGTAAGGTTTAATTTTTTAATCGAAAAGGTTACGGGTTCAGTTCTTCATAAAAAATATTAGGGTTCAGTGTTTCATAAAAAAGGTTAGGATTCATTTTTTTAATTAAAAATGTTAGAATTTAGTCCTTTATAAAAACAAATGTTAGGGGTCAGTGTTTCATAAAAAAAGGTTAGGTTCAGTGTTTCATCAATGTTCTTCCATCAAAATGTTAGTCTCAAAGAAAACGTTCTTTCATACTTATGAACATTCTCAAGAAAAATAGGATAGAAAATGTTCTTAGAAGTCTCCAAGACCGAATGGAATCAAATAGTATACATATATATATATACCTCTGTCCATGGAATCCAACATCAGCTTTTTCAATTTTCTTTCCCCTCCTGTAGTCATACAACATACACAAACACACAATTAGTACATGCTAAAGCCACTTTCATAATCCACGAAAATTCATATACAGATGACATTACACAGTAGCAAATTAATTTTTCTTGAAAGGAAAGATTAACAAATAGCACCCTTATATCATTGTACAGCAGTTCTCAATGACTGCATAAAAAGGTTAGGGTTCAGTGTCTCATCAAAAATGTTAGGGTTTAGTTTTTTAATTGAATAGGGTATGGTTTAGTCCTTATAAAAAAAAAAAGGTTATGGTTCAGTGTTTCACCAATAAGGTTAGGGTTCAGTTTTGTAAGTGAAAAAGTTAGGGTTCAGTGTTTCAAAAAATAGGTTAGGGTTCAGTTTTTTAAGTGAAAAAGTTAAGTTTCAATGTTTCATCAGAAAGTTGGGGTTCAGTGTTTTAATTGGAAAAGGTTACGAGTTCAGTTCTTCATAAAAGAAGGTTAGGGTTTAGTGTTTCATCAAAAAGGTTAGGTTCAGTTTTTTAATTGAAAATGTTAGAGTTCAGTGTTTCATCGAAAATGTTAGGGTTTAGTTTTTTAATTGAAAATGTCAGAATTTAGTCATTTATAAAACAAATGTTAGGGTTCAGTGTTTCATAAAAAAAGGTTAGGGTTCAATGTTTCATCCAAATGTTCTTTCATCAAAAGGTTAGTTCAAAGAAAATGTTCTTTCATACTTATGAACATTCTCAAAAAAAATAGGAAACAGGATAGAAAATGTTCTTAGAAGTCTCCAAGACCGAATGGAATCAAATAGTATATATATATATATATATACACCTCTATCCATGAAATCCAACATCAGCTTTTTCAATGTTCTTTCCCCTTCTGCAGTCTTACAACATTTACAAACACTCAAATAGTACATGCTAAAGCTACTTTCATAATCCACGAAAATCCATATACAGATGACATTACACAGCAGAAAATTAATTTCAACTTGAAAGGAAAGATTAACAAATAGCACCCTTTATATCATTGTATAGAAGTTCTCAAAGACTGCATAAAAATGTTAGGGTTCAGTGTTAAATCAAAATGTTAGGATTCAGTTTGTTACGGTTCAGTGTTTCATAAAAAATGTCAGGGTTTAGATTTCAATCAAAACAGTTAGGGTTCAGCGTTTCATCAAAAATGTTAGGTTCAGTGTTTCATAAAAAATGTTAGGCTCACATTGAACAAAAAGGAGCAAATTATCTAAAATTTCAAATGCAATAATTTTGTTCAAGACAAATCATGATATATATATATATATATATATATATATATACCTTGAAAACAACATAGTTTTAAGTTGTGATCAAAACTTTGAGATCACATAAGTTATGTTTCTCTTACTCAACTACCAAGAACAAGAAGCAAGCAATATAAACATTCTCTTCAATATAACCACACACGTCCTTTTTTCTAGTCAATTACATTCTTTTTGCCTAGTATCTCAAACTTATAAAAAAAATCACAATAATACTACAAATTCTACATACAAAACAAAATTGATGAATGAAATCAGTGGTACACACTTCACTAATTCCATGTACATAACCACAATATAAACTCCTGGTGATGAACTTTTGGGAGGGAGGTGAACTCAAAAACACCTTCATGGCTTTAACTTGATGAAATATTGCTGCTGAAATCCCAGTTGATTGATGTCGTCCTCAATTCTTGAAAAGATGGTTAAACAAAAGACATAAAATGTGTAAAACAATTTTCATCAATATAAGAATATATTATTTTCATCAACTTTGTTTTTGTTTTCATCAGAACTGTTTGTCATCTAACAAAAGATCAAGTTTTCCCAAATATAGTTTAAAAATAAAAGAAAATGATTTAGATTTTAGTACTGCAGTGTTCTTATTAGAAAACATACCATACATACAATGCATAAAGCACATCAAACTGAACAAATTTATCAAACTATACAATGCATCAAGCTATCCCTCTTTTTAAAGCATGAAATTGGTGAATAACCAAATATTTTTAATGAACTTAAACCACTCATCCAAGATGTCTTCCTGAACCCAAAAACAAAGTAATTGACAAAATAAAAGTATTTCATCAAATTGAATACATGTTTCTTTTAATTAAAAAATCATAAAGTTATATATTTCGATCGTGTCTAAAAAATAGTTGTGTTTAAAAATTTTAAAAATACTATAAACAAAATCATGATGAAAATTAACGGTTATAGATGTTAGTTAACTTACCTTATGATTGACATCTGGTTCATCGGCATTACAAGTAAGAAAGAAATTGGTGGCAACTGCTAACAAGAGAAGTTATGGTTTAGAGAAATCTATTTTTTGTCCAAAGTGATTGTAATATGGCTTTATGTAGTACGAAATACATGGAGTAGAATTAAAGGAAATTGTATTCATCCAGTTTTTTTTTTTTTTTTTGAAAAAATATTGTCAGAATATTTATTTTATTTTTTAAAAAAATATTCAATTTTCATAAATTGATATTGATTTCCATGTTTTTCATTCTTTTCATACTTCCATGCATGCGCGTCTTCAAACATGTTTTTGGCACCAGAATTTTTTATTTTAATTTTGGTAAGTAGAGTTATATAGCAATATACCCTAGGGTACTATATACTAATTGGTATAATACTCTCTCTTTTCCTTTTAAACAAGAAGATAATTTTATTAAAATTAGGACAATAAAACTTAAAATTGAAATGGTAACTAGTAATACGGTTGTGGACTTGTTTCGTCATTGTTTTATCTTATATATTGATTAATTTAAGCACTATTGATGTGTTCTATTTTCCAATTCTAACCTATACCGTTTATTTGGGGCGTTTTGTCTTTTTTTTTTTTTTTAATTTCTTTAGTTCTTTTCATACAATAAATTTATAAAATCATTCAACATTATTTCGACTATTATATTTTTATCCCGAAATATTTAGTTCTCTCTTGTCATTTTTTTTATTTTTTATGTTACATTTTATAATAATTTCAATAATTAATTAATAATAAAATAAATAAACTTTAAAAATTACTTCAATGTTCTAAAAATAAAATTTAAAACTATTATATTAAATATTTTATATTTTATTTAATTATAAATTTGAAAATTTAAAAATTATAAGACTAATAAAATAATAATATAAAATTATATTATATTATTTTATATCACCCCCAAAATGGGGGTGATAAACATTGATCGCCTCAAAATGTGGGGTTGCTTTGGGGGTGTGTTAGAGGCCAAAAACAGTACAGGAGAAAAACTGGTTAACAGCAAATTTCTTTTTGGATCTCCCTATTTCTACTCATTCGCCCCCCATTCCAGTAATATGGAAGAGATACATCCAAGAGGAACACTGGATCATAAACATTGATAGTTCTTGGTCTCAAACAGGGCAAGCAGGAGGAGCATTCATTTTGAGAGACAGAGAAGGAATATTCAAGTATGCAGAAAACTTCCCACTTGAAGCAACATCAGCTATACAAGCAGAAATAAAAACAATGTTGAGGGCTATTAGATTCTGCAATACAAGAAATATAATGCAAGCAAGAATTCTTAGTGACTGCTCACAATTAGTCCAGATGGTACAACATGGAGAGCAATATTTCCTTTGGAGAGATTTTCAAAAGCTGAAGGAAATAGAAGAATTTGTGTACATGAAAAGGCATGCAGTAGCTCATGTATATAGAGAAGGAAACGGCCCGGCAGATTTTTTGGCAAGAATGGCTTCCTCCGTCCAGTATTGCGTTTTTAATTCTTTTGACTCGCTTCCTCAAAAAGTGAGGGGACTTCTGAACTTAGAATCAAGATCAATTCCAATGTTGCGAGTATAATTAGGAAAAACTTTCTTTTGTGCAGTAGCCTTGAGAGCTTAGTTTCATCTGTAAATGTCTTGCATGGCTAAGTAGGGAGAACTTTTGTTAGACGACTAGTCTAGGGGGTTGTTTAGCAAAAATAGGGGGTAAGAGATTGTGTTTCTGCTCTACGGCTCTATTTTAATCAATACAATATCCCCTTTTGCCAAAAAAAAAAAAAAACCCCCAAAATGGTCCAATCCTCCATTTTGAGGGGTTGGTTGGAGATGCTTGTAGCGGTATAGCATGCCATATGTTCGCATTTTGGAAGCATGCATTGCTTGGAGCTTTACCTCCCAACGAAGCCGGAGAAGAGCTCTAGTTATGCTGATTATTTATTTATTTTTTTTTAAGGATCGGCGGGCAGAACCCTTTCATTAATATCGAAAATAATTACAAGAGGGCAGTGTGAAGAATAACTTCATGATAATTTCAACCCCAATACAAAAACAAAAGAAAGCCACCATTGACAAAAATTAGGGGATGTTGCCACTATGTACATCAATTCTACTAATTTTAAAGTTACTCTCCCTTTCTACTTGTTTGAAGACTACCTAATTCTTAAAGTTGGGATTGCTTCTGCTTCCAGGTTGATGAATCCCCTTAGTCTTTGCGGCATGTATCTAGTTGTAGTGAAGGCAACTGCAGTTCCTTTGGCCCCCATTCTTACTAAATAATCAGCTGGTTTGTTTCCTTCCCTGAAGATGTGTTTGATATCAGAGTTGCTCACCGCCATGAACTCCTTGATCTCATTCAAAGCTCTAAATTCTCTCCATAGAGTATCATTCTTTTCTTTGAGCGTAGAAGCCAAAATCAAATTATGAGTGAGAAGAGTGACCTGTAGATGCTGATTATAGAACACTTTTTCCTTATAAATTCATTTAAGAATAATTGTACAGAATAAAAGGAATAGATAACTTTTTTAAACTTTCTTTTAGTATTAAACTGTTCCAGTTAATATTATCCATCGTTTTTGTCAGAACCGCTAGATATATATTTATTATATTTTTAATTTTATTTAATTTTATTTTTCTTTCACCCTAATCTATTGTTATGCGTTTTCTTTCTTTCTTCATTCATTAATGTCACCTGTTTCCCTTATTTCACCCTTCTTTTGGTAAACTCTGGGTGATGCTTCAATGGAGAGAAAAGCTCAAGTTTCTATTCAATCGAAACATGCTTTCTAAAGGTAGAACTCATTTATGAGTGATTTAATTTATTTTTTTATGTGTTTAGATTATTTAAATGTCAATGCAAAATATAAATTTTTAAGAAAATTAAAATTGTGCTCTTATCAAATTATTTGGATCTGCATTGCAATACAATGCTCAAATATAAGATATTTATCAATGAAATTTAGCATATAATTATTAATGTAATAAGTGAATTGTAACCCTTTTCAAATACTTTAAAAAGAAAATGTAAAATAAATTACAAAATACAAATAATGAAAGATAAAAGTAAAAATTTAGGAATGCCCAAAAAAAAAAATTACCCTTAAATATTTTCCAAACCCACATCGCACCAAAACATTCCAAAATTGAGTTTTTTTCTAAAATTAAATCCGATCATTGTGTGTTGGATTCAACGAGAATGAACCATTGAATCTGGGGATTCCGAGTCGGAACATTACCACCACCTTCCCCGGCAACAATGCACTTCTTGGTTGTAATTACTACAGAGCTATGGCTATCCCACTCCAAGCACAAATCCTGGTTGGCTAACTGGTATCTTGAATTCAAGGCGAATTCCCAAGTGCTCTTCTCGCTGGAACAATCCTCCTTGAGAATCACCGGTAATCCTTCTCCTACGGCGGTCAAACACCGGTTACTTCCCTTTCCTCTCAATTTGATTGGACTTCCCTCTCCCTTGTAGATCCATATGCTCGTTTTCCGGCAGTCCCCAGCCCGAACCCGATCATTGTCGGCCACTCCACAGTTCCCACTCTGCGGATGGTACAACAGGTAATTCTTCCCTTTTCTTGAAAATGGATCTGTCGGATTTGGACAGGACAAAATTAAGAGAAACTTAGATTGAATGAGAGTAACTTCACATTGTTTAAGGACTAGGATTAATTACCTTGGAGGGTTCCCTGGATTAGTTGAAGCTTGTGAAGGAAAGTTGGACTCCTGACATGTTTCCAGGTCGAATCGAACAATCCAAAGGTTTCGTCAGGGTCATGTAATCCATCTCTAAGGTAATAGCTTCCTTGTCCAGCCCATAACGCCCAATCAAGATCATTCTCTGCTAACCAAGTCAGAAAACAGCTCAAGAACAAGTCGTCAGCTTGATCGGCTCCCGTCTGATCCGCCCCGAATTCAGTGATGAATAGAGGGGTAGGATTTTTTCCCTTTATCAAAAACCCTACTTTGTCATCTATTTCCCGGGTCATGTGTTGGCACACATAGTTGACTGATTGTTCTGACCAAATATGACGTCCCTCGCTGAAAGAATACCTGTGTGTCTCGTACACCAATTTTTTCCCAATGCTGAATGTTAATGGATTCCTTTTCAGGAATGAGAAATCAAGATCATACTGCAGGCCTGAAATGAGAACTAAAACATTCGGGTTTCCCCTATGAATTGTTTTTGCACCTTGAGCAACATAGTCAGACCAAACAGTTCTATTTTGGAGTGGACCGCGCAACTCATTCCTTAAACTCATTGCCATAACCTGCAATATACGGACTAAAACAGAATTAGTAGAATATACTAAGGATTATTAGGTCCTAGGTTTGAGGCCATGATTAGAGCATACCATTGGTGTATCTCTGTATCTTTGAGATACAACAGACAAGGCATTGAGCCAATCTTGAGGGTCAAAATACTTATCCCCCCAGAATCCATTCCCATCATTGTTGTGGCAACACCACATTGGCTTGCTAACTTGACAATCAAGAAGAACCATAAGACCATGTGAAGCAAGAGCATGAATCACAGCCTTT
This sequence comes from Knoxia roxburghii, assembly GCA_030378225.1. NCBI lineage: Eukaryota > Viridiplantae > Streptophyta > Magnoliopsida > Gentianales > Rubiaceae > Knoxia > Knoxia roxburghii. The sequence continues at coordinate 6,677,002 of CM059423.1, forward strand.
TGGGCATCCACAAGAGTAAGCCCCAACAAGTCCTGGTTGTATCTCCGAATCCCTTGGATCGCGCCGGTGAGGTTCAAACTCTGAAAATTCTGCTCCACGGTGAGTTGGGCGTGTTTAGTGAACATATATGTTGCATATGTTAGACGAATGCAATTGAACCCCATCAAGGAAAACTGCCTGGCAATATCATCCAATGGCTGTTTATTCAGGCCCTCAGGCAACATCGGCTCAAGGTGGCCAGCCCAGTTGGCGCAAGTAAGTTTTACTCTTTCCCCGGTGTCGTCGTCTACGATCCATCTTGATTTTGTGGAAAGAGGAAGGGCATGGGAAGAAACTGAAAAGAAAACCAGCACAAGTGCTATAATGGAATAATGATGCATGATTTGCATGGTTTCTAATTGCAAAATCTCTAACAACGCTGGTTGAATGACTAATTGTCCAGGAATGCTTAGAAAGATAAGAACAAAACGATTTCTTTCAACCCATAATCAGTGGTGGGAATTCATTTTCGGTTGAGAAAGGAGAGTGGATTGGGCACATTATGCATGATCTACCAGAAAAAGAAATGTAGAATTGGAGAAACGATTGTGTGAGGGACTAAAATTGAGGTCTTGAAAATGAGTATAATATTTATATGGCCTGATTATTAGGTTTGATAGAGTTAAGAATGAGAATTACAATGTTATGATTATCAACACCCCCGATTTGAATATGGATGTGGTGAGAAAATATTTAATACTTTTTAAAGGAAAGTTATTGTTTTGGAATGAAAATTATGCAATATATAATAGATATATAGTGACTAAATAGTATCATTTTGGTTCTACTAAATATTTTTTTTATTATGTCATTTATTTAAGTGTAATAATATGACAATTATTTTGAACAGAAACTTTGGTAGTTGTACAATTGGAGGGTTTTATTACGGTTCAGATAAAAAATTTGCCCACACAGTTTTAAGCTACTTTAAAAAATAAAAACTAATATATCCTTGGTGTAATGGGCAGGTTCAAATTTGAGTTTATATGTTGATTAAGTTAAATGGTTGTGGACTTTTTTTTTTTTTTTTTTTTAAATACACAGTCCCCAAAATTGAGACCCACGGGATGTGGTGTATTTGGATATATTGAAATTGAAAAAGATTTACTATCAGAGTTGACTCTTGGAATCTATGGACAAAAATCTGGTATTTATTGGGCAAAAACGAGTTGTAATTGGATAGTGGGATCTGAAAACATATCTTGAGGACGTCCTAAAGTGCTCATGATATCATTATGAATATATAAACCAAAACTTTGAAATCTTAAAAATATGCTTACCCAGTTCAAATGTGATTTGATTGTATCACGATGTCGTAGAACGATCTAATAGATCGTTGTACCGAGTAGTTGAATTATAATATCTTACCATAAAAATGACTGCATGTGCAGTAGCATTTCTCTAATCAAGAGCTCCTAACCTATTTTTCACTCCAAAGCCAACTATACGGTTGTGGACTTGTTTTGTCATTTTTGTTTTATCTTATATATTGATTAATTTAAGCACCATTAATCTGTTCTATTTTGTGTGTTGATTAATTTAGATAATTACTGACCTGCTCTATTTTATATATTGACTTGTTTAGGTCATCGACCTCTTTTTTCCTATAAATTAACTAGTTTAGATAGTTACTGACTTTTTCAAATATTTGGAGGGTTTCATCCGGCCATCTGTAATAGGATACTACTCCTAGATGATACAGTTTCCTCTTAGCAGTATGCCACGCCATAAGTTGGCATTTTGGAAGCATGCTTGGAGCTTTACCTCCCAAAGTAGCTGGAGAAGAGCTCTAATTAGGCTGATAATAGAAAACTTTTTCCTTATCAATTCATTTAAGAATAATTGTAGACGGTACAAGGAATAGATAACTTTTCCAAACTTTCTTTTAATATTAAACTGTTCCAATTAATACTAGTATTTTCTAGAGCATAAGTGGTTTGGCCGACTAAACCTATTCGTCGTGATCGGCTTCAAATTTTATTAATTTAAAAATTTTTAAACTGAAAGATAGTTCAATAACGATTTCAATGGTGAAATTTTTCGTTTCATCCAACTAGATATATATTTATAATATAGTAAATATATATTTTATTATATTTTTCTTTCCTCTTTTTCTTCTCTTTCATTGTTATGCATTTTTTCTGTCTTGATTCATATCAACAGTCTCCCTCCTTCCTTTCTTTTTCTTCTTCCCCTTTTCCTTCTCCCTCCTCCTTCATGGTTGCTTACCTAGGGGTCGGGTCCACTGTAGTTAATAATTAAAACAGTAAATTTTAAAATTTGTCACGATATTATACTCAGTTTCTGGTTTTGGTCATTATACTTTGAAAATTACTTTTAAGGTCATAATATTTTACTTTTCTTTTCAAAAATTGTCACCACGTCAAGTTGGAGTGTTAAAACACTGACGGTCAACTTTTTTTATGGTTATTTTTATCTTTTTACTGCTCTCAAATAAAATAAATAAATAAATAATTCTTAAAAAATATTAATTAAAAGACAAAAAAACCCTGGATTGCCTTTAGGGTTTCATCTTTGCTGCCACTAAAAAAATAAAAACCCCCAGTTAGGGCTTCATCCTTGCTGCCACCCCCTCTACCACCGTCGACGCCTCTCCCTCAGCCATCGGATCACTTCACTCCTTCCTTCCTGTCGCTGCCAACCAGCACAACCTTAAGTCTTCTCTCTTTTTCTCCTTCGCCCCGTTTTTCTCTCTCCTATTTTTTCGGCGAGCATTCTTCTCTCTCTCCCCATTTTTTCAGCAAGCATGCTCCAGTTCCACCACACCGGTTTCCACTCTCCCCGCTCGTCTCCCTCTTCCCGTAGTTTTGATCGGCCACCACGATCAAAATCCCCACATCTCACGCATCACATGCTGTAACCCTTCTCTCCCTTGCCAGTCTTCTCTTTCATTTCCGTCACGCCGTCACCTATCCGATCCTTTCCCTCGCCAAATCACACCGCCGCCACCCCAAACAACCTTCGCGATCTCCCTCCCTCCTCTGTCCTCCCGCTCTCTCCCGCGCGTCGATCCTGCCGAATTTTCATAGATCTACGGAAACCTCACCGGGATTTCGTTGTTCTGCGAAAATCTCAGAAATCGACGAGGAGTTCCAAAGTAAATGAAGAACCTCGGGGAAGATGAACTCAGGGATTCCGGTCGTAAGTGTTTCGACGGGGTTAAAGTAAACGAAGAACCTGTCGGGAAAGATGAACTTGGGGATTTTGGTCGTGTCGGTCGGGAAACGAAGTACCTACCTGGGAAGATGAAGCTGGCGACGGGGTGGCTGAAACCCTAACAGGTGTGATTACTAAAATGCCCTCGCCGCTGGCTGAAACCCTAAGTTGAAATTTTAAAAAAAATTAAAATTACATATTGACCCTAGAAATTTTATCCTTCTTTAAACACTAATCCCATAAGTTTGGTTAATTACGAAATTGACTTTTTTTTATTGAGGATGGCAGTGAATAGGGCTGGCAATTCATGTCGTGTTCGGGTTGGCGTATTGGCGTGTCGAGAAACCCCCAACCCTAACCCGACCCATTTAATTAATCATGTCGAAAACTCCAACCCTAACCCGACCCATTTATAATCGTGTTGACCCGAACCTAACTCGCGTAACCCGTTTAACTAAACAAGTCAAGTCAACCACCCGGCCACCCATAGATTTCAAGATCGAGATCCCATGCAGAATCATTTTGTAATTAAATGTAAAAACACGCAACATATATTTCATACATATTATGAACGTTTTTGTTGTATGATATGATTTTTTTTTATTCTTGATCTGATATCTATAGTCTGTTGATCTGATGTCAAGTATTCTATGATCTGATGTCTATACAATCATGATGTGATCTCCCTTGTTAAGTATGTTTTAGTTATATTGTATGATTTCTTTTATATTCTTGATCTGATATCTATAGTCTGTTGATCTGATGTCTAGTATTCGCTGATCTGATGTCAATATAATCCTGATGTGATCTCCCTTGTTAAGTATGTTTTAGTTCTATTATATGATTTCTTTTATATTCTTGATCTGATATCTATAGTCTGTTGATCTGATGTCAAGTATTCTATGATCTGATGTCTATACAATCATGATGTGATCTCTCTTGTTAAGTATGTTTTAGTTATATTGTATGATTTCTTTTATATTCTTGATCTGATATCTATAGTCTGTTGATCTGATGTCTAGTATTATCTGATCTGATCTCTATATAATCCTGATCTGATCTCCCTTGTTAAGTATGTTTTAATTCTATTGTATGATTTCTTTTATATTCTTGATCTGATATTTATAGTCTGTTGATCTGATGTCTAGTATTCGCTGATCTGATGTCTATATAATCCTGATGTGATCTCCCTTGTTAAGTATGTTTTAGTTCTATTGTATGATTTCTTTTATATTCTTGATCTGATATTTATAGTCTGTTGACCTGATGTCAAGTATTCGCTGATCTGATGTCTATATAATCCTGATGTGATCACCCTTGTTAAGTATGTTTTAGTTCTACTGTATGATTTCTTTTATATTCTTGATCTGATATCTATAGTCTGTTGATCTGATGTCTAGTATTATCTGATCTGATCTCTATATAATCCTGATCTGATCTCCCTTGTTAAGTATGTTTTAATTCTATTATATGATTTCTTTTATATTCTTGATCTGATATCTATAGTATGTTGATCTGATGTCTAGTATTCTCTTATCTGATGTTTATATAATCCTGATCTGATCTCCCTTGTTAAGTATGTTTTAATTCTATTGTATGATTTCTTTTATATTTTTTATCTGATATCTATAATCTGTTGATCTGATATCTACTGTATTATTATTTTTTTAAAAAAAATTCGTTCATAATATGTATCATAATATCTAAAATTATTTAATTATAAAACAAATAAAATGATAATTTAATTATAAAACAAACAATTTTTAGTCAGTTTTTTTTTTAATTTTTCGGGTTAACAGGTCAACCCGCCAACCCGGCGGGTTGACCTGAACCTAACCTGGAGATAAACGGGTCGACACGAACCCGACTCATTTACTTAATCATGTCAAAAAAACTCAACCCTAACCCTCTTTTTTTCGCGTCGTGTTCGTGTCGTGTCAGAAATTGCCAGCCCTAGCAGTGAAAGACAAAATAACCCTTTAAAAAAATTGCCATTAGTGTTTTAACGGAGGAAAGTGACGGAGTGACCTTTTTTACAAAGAAAAGAAAAGTACGATGGCCTTCAAAATAATTTTCAAAGTATGATGACCAAAACCAGAAATTAACTATAGTATGGTGACCAATTTTGAAATTTACTCTAATTAAAAATTAAAAATTTTAATTTTTAGGGATAATTGAAAATGTATATATATTATTATAATTTGATTATGATTGTAAAATTGTAGGATGAGAAGTTAAATGATATTTTATTTTGTGAATTTGTTATTTTTTAGAAAAAATATAAAATGACTTTAAATTAGATAAATCGATCCAAGCAAACCAATGGGATTTAACCTATTTAATTTTACATATTTTGCTTCAAAAAAAAATTTTCGCATAATTAAAAATTTTTCAAACTATAATTATTGATTTCGACTATAATTTGGCCTAAAACCTACAAACCGGCACCCTTAATATTTTCTAATGAATTTTTCACATATATTTAAAAAAAAAAAAAAAAAAAGAGAGAGAGAGATAAGAGAACTCGGCGCATTAAAAAAATTGTGAAGAAACATAATCCGAACAGAAAACAATCCAAAACTAATCGATTCAAACAACGATTGTGAACCAAAACTTTCTAGTTGAAAGGTCGATTTCTATTCATCTCTGCTATAAACTCTGAACTGATCATTCTGCAAAAGACTTGGTTAATCTTCAATAATTGCATTGCATTAATTTAATTACCTTCAGAATCATTCAGCATCTATTAACAAAGGAACTCAAGGGGTATCCATCTACAATTTACACAAGAATGAGTCATAATGAGATTTGAAACAGAGAAGCAGTTCCGACCTCTGATCAATCATACTTATGAAAATGATTGTTCTGCAGGTGAAGAATTGAGGGAAATTCCCAACAAGAGATTCGATGACTGAAAATCATCACCTCAAGGTAGAGAATCTCAAGCTTTCATCGGTGGAATGAGGAGATCGTTGGGTTCTTGATGGAGCATGCATCAGTCCCTTCGGGGACATCCGATAAAATTGGAACGATACAGAGAAGATTAGCATGACCCTGAAAATCCAGAGATGGAGCATGCATCATTACTGGAAGAGTAAAGAATCCTGTTTCTCTTCGGATCTGTCCAAGAAAATCATCCATCTAATCAACATTAGTAACAAGAAGTCCAATCCTAAACCAGCTCGCTCATCTTTTATAAGGCTTGAGGTGCAAATTCTCGAATTCTGACCCAAAAGTAATTGATTCTTCATCAAGTTTCTTCTTCAATCTCCACCAAGTTCTCAACAGATTAGATTGTATCAAGCCTTTATACAGAGTCTCAAAGGTGATCTTCTGTGGAAGATATCCTTTCTCTATCATCTCCACGAAAAACTGGCAAGCCTTCTTCCATTTCCGTCTCTCGCACAATCCATGAATCACCACAGTATATGAATCCAAATCTGGTCCAAAAGTGCTGCCCTTTAAATCATCCCAAATCTCTCCTGCCAATCCTATCTTTCCCAAATTCAAAAACATTCCCAGCAATATGTTATATGTGTGTATAGTTGGTGGACACAATGAACAATCTTCCTTCATTTTTTTATACAACCTCATTGCACCTTCCACATCCTTCTGCCCTCGGTACTCCTTAAAGAAACAATTATAAGTTGCAGCGGTAGGGCTGACTCCATTGGAGACCATTTCATTCAGCAAAAGCTCGGCTTCTTCCAGTCTCCCACAAGAAGATAGGCATTTAATGACTGATGTATATGTTGCTATATTTGGGCAAATCCCAGTATTTTGCATCATCTTCAGCTTCTCTAGAGCCATCACAGGCTTATGGGCTCTACTATAAACGTGAAGCAAAATTGAATAACTTGTCACATCAGGCTCTACACCTCTCTTGCGCATTTCCTCAAACACCTTTTCTGCCTCCCTAATCACTCTATCAAACCGTTCATCGGGGTGCAAACTTGCCCTCCTACAAATCCCATTTAACATCACATTATAAGTTACCACGTTGGGTTCAATTCCCTTCTCCAACATTTCCTCAAAAAACCTCTTCGCCATCTCAGTTTTCTTCGCCTTGAACCACCCACATATCAAAATCGTATAAATCTTTGCATCCAACTCAATCCTCCATTTTTGTTTATTAAACAACTCGGTGGCTACCTTTGGGTATCCATACTTACACAGCGTATCAAGAAGGAAACAAAACCGAAACTGGGAAAAACCTTCAGTGTCTTCTGAACTACTTTTGTCTATAAAAATATGCATTTCATCAAATGCTCTTATGGCCTGCCTAGTAAGACCAGAAGAAATATGCCTTCTAATCAGTGTATAAAAGGTAGTGAAGTTAGGTCCAGTATTTAGACCACCCTTCTGGGCGTTTTGATCCATCTCAATTATCAGTTGCCAAGCAACATCAAATTGGCGAACCCTGCAGAGAATGTCGATAATAATGTTAAAAGCCGTTGTGTCATGGGAATAATAAGGAACGTTGGACTTGCAATATTGGAAGAAGGCCAAGGCAACTTTGGAGGAGTGGTTAAGACGGAGGAGAATTTGGTGGACTAATGAGGTTGTTAGAATAACCCCATTGAGTTGAAGAGAGGATTCAGTGGCGTGAAAGGGGTTGTGATGGTCAAGGATCAGTTTGGACAACAAATCAGCATTATTTGAAGGTTCAAGATTTGGCAGCTGAGGCTTAGGCTCCGTTTCGGGAATCCATTGTTCCGAAGATGACGATGGCTCGTCGCCATTGCAAATCGAAGCAAAGCAAGCACAAGATACAAGTCTAGGAAAGAAAATCTTTCTGCAGGATGGAAAAGAAAGGTTCAAAACAAAAGGTAACGCCATCAATCAAAAGCACCACCGTTATAGCACCATTTAAGCTAATTCTAAACACTAAAAAATGACTCAGTAATATCATCAAACACATATAGTGCATAAAATCAAACGCGTCTTCTCTACCAGACCATACCACACATGATATACCAAGAATAATTAATATTCAAAGGGTTGAAGGGGGTTGGGGGTATCGGCTGCCGGAGATTTAAAAGGGATGTGTACCTAGGTGGTGGCGTCACGGGCGGTGGTGGTGGTGGTGGTGGTGGTGGCAAATTAGGAATTTGTGGTGAATGGGTAGGTGGGCCGGCAACAGTAAGACGTGTGGACGGGGCCTAATAAATGCGTTAAAATGAAAGAACGGTGGGCCCGCCTAATGAGATTCGTTAAGATTCACAACTAAAAACTAATGAATGCGACAATATACGTGGAGCCTGGAAAATTGGCCATGCAAACTTGATGACCATTTTTTAAAAAAATTGCTATCTCTATTTCTTAAAAAAAATTATCTACTAGGAATTGAGTAGAATAATTACGATTTTTTATAAATATTAAATCATTTTCATAAATTAATTATAAACTAGGCAATTTAATTAATCTCACACAAACTAGGCAATTTAATTAATCTCACACCTATTTTATTATACCATAAAATGGTAATGCAATTGAAATATTTAAAATTGATAAATACTAAATTAATTATAGCCTGAGTTTTTTTAATTATTTATTTTTTAAAAACTCTCACCTATATTATATAATTTCTAATGTTAAAAAAATGTAACCCGGACAATGCCTAAAAAAGAGTTGATAATTAAATTTTTTTTTTTTTTTTGACTTCTTAACAAATTGATTTTAGATAACTTTTCTCCCACTCCTAAAAGAGAAGGAAAAGAAAGAGAAAATTCTACTTCTAATCCTTAATCCTCCCTTACCCCCGTAAGTTTGTGTAATTCTATTTTAAAATAATATTTAATTTATCATATTATTTTAATTTAATAAATTTAATTATTATATAGGAAAGGAGTAATCATTAATTATTGTGATTTGTCTTCTACAGAAAATGGTCAAAATCAGTTTGATCCTAAGCTCAACTAGTCATATCTTGAAGCTTGTTTCTACAAAGTTATGTAATTTTCATATAAAATATTTTTTAAAATGTGAATTTCTTTTCAATATAATTTGTAGTTTTTTAATTTAATTTTTTAATATTTAAAGGTTGAATTTTAATAGGATTAAAAAGAAATATTGTTAAAAAAATTGTAATAAAAAAATTAATATTATCTTTTAAATTGACTAAGTATTAGTTTCAAATTTTATGTATAGTTTTAAACATTTATAATACATAAATTATATATTAATACTAAAAAACGCTTTGTAAAATTTCTCTACCACTTTAATAGAAAAAATTCATAGTTAATATTCATTATTTTTTATTTTAATTAATATTTTTGTATTATTTTTTAAATGACTCTTTATAATTTAGCGTTAAAATTACTATATAAAAATTGGAGGATACATATTTCAAAATTTTTATAAAAAATTCCCTATACTCAAAATTAAGATTTTACTTTTTTTTGTGGGCATAACTTAGTTTTTATTTTTGTTTTGTGATAAGATATAAGTACATAGAATATAAATAAGAATATTAAATAAGGAATTATATTTAAAAATTTTATTTATTTTAGAAAACAAAAATAGACATAATCTTTATTTCGTACCGTACTCTCTAATCTACCCACTGGTTTCGAGGAAGTTCTAGACTACTACGAATTACATTTTGTAACCCAAACCTCACCTCATCATCTTAACAATCTCAACCGTCCAGTTTTAATCTCTAACACAACCTAGAAAGACATATACTTAATGTACAAGTATTTATGCCTACCGTACTATAACTTGTCAAAAAGTCCTATCTTATTCACCAAGTCTCACTCACACCATCCCATAAAAACTCATCCACATCACACATTGTCATTCATTTTAACTCTTTTTTCCTCACCAAATCTTCCACCCCTTTTGCCCTCTTCTTCAAAGTTCACACACTCACGCACTGGTTGTAGTTTTTTCTTCTCTTGTTGTGTACTTTGTGGGCTGTATTTGTATCTTGCCCATCAATTATTTGCCTTTTTGCTCTGTAAATTTTTCTGGGTTTTGATTTTTTTGGGAAGAAAGGTAAGGAAAGATGGCCGATCATGATGATCATCATGAGGAGGAGCAAAAGGAGGAATCTTTGATTGAGAAGATGACCGACAAAATTCACGCCCATCACGAAGATTCATCCTCGTCTTCAGATGATGAGAAGAAGAAGAAAAAAACTTCTTCCTTTAAGGCTAAGGTTTTCCGCCTCTTCGGCAGGGAGAAGCCGGTTCACGAAGTCCTCGGTGGTGGAAAAAGTAGGTTATTTTTTCTCATTATTCTAGTATATCACAAGAATTTTTATCGTCTTTTTCGTTAAATTTTTTTAAAAGAAAGAAATGTCTGGAATTATGGACATATGATAATATAACGGTGACTTCTTGCTTTTCTTCATCGTGTTATTGTTGTTGAAATAAAACTCTGAATTGATTGATCGAAATGAAAGAAGTGGTTTTTCTTGTCTGCTCTGTTCATATTGATTATGATACTCTGTCTCAGGACTAGGTGAAAGCTTTTGTACTTTTACTTTTGATGGGTTGCTGTATATAACTAACTTTGATGACCCACATAAATTTTCCCCTGTTTTGTCTAGTTTGATTTTGATTTTAGAGCTTGGTATGGGTAGTTTTTGAGAATTTTGGTTCTGGATCTGGTTCCTGCATTAAATTGACCATTTGAAGGAAATTTTTGTGATATACTTCTTTACTTTCCGCATCTGTTTGTAATTATGAAGACAGTCTTGAATCAGTTCTAAAGTAACTTTTGGATTTTTAAACATTATTATCACTAAAAGTATTTATTTGAATCATGAAAAGTTGTACTTCTTAATTTCCTCCCTGAACTTGATCTACAATACAACTACAACATAATTTATCTTTCGCTTGTGTTGTGAACTTAAGCAAGGGACCGAGCCGAAGTGGTAGAAGACTGGAAGAAGGAAAAGGGGGAACTAATCTATTTTGGAAAGGATATATGAATTATAATACATGATAGATGGTATTTGGTTTGTTTTTTGGTGCAGCTGCTGATGTGTTTATGTGGAGGAAGAAGAAGATATCTGCAGGAGTGTTAGGTGTTGCTACTGCCATCTGGGTTTTGTTTGAAGTTATTGAGTATCATTTCCTCACTTTACTCTGCCATGGTTTGATACTTGGTCTGGCTGTGTTGTTCTTGTGGTCCAACGCCAGCACCTTCATCAATAAGTAAGAGATTAGTAGTATCAAATTTCTAAGTTTGATTTGTATCCTTCATTCTCTTGGAAGAAAAGTGGTTGATGTTATGGTTGATGGAGGCTTATAATTTGTTCATGGTTAATGTCTCCTTTCTTTCCAGATCCCCACCACGCATCCCCGAAGTAAAAGTGCCTGAGAAACCTGTTTTACAGTTCGCCACTGATCTGAGGCTTGCAATCAATGAGGGCTTTGCAATTCTGAGGGACATTGCTTCAGGGAGGGATCTGAAAAAGTTCCTTGTGGTATGTTTCTCAATTTCATCTCACAAAGAACTCTAGGAATTAGGATTCACTGGTTTTCATGGATGTGTTGGTAATTAGTCACACATTATTATAAACTATTTTTTATTGCAGTGATTTTTGGGATATGTCATCTCTTTTGTTTCTACATTATTATAAAATACTTTCTATTGCATTGATTTGTGGGATATGTGATCTCTTTTGTTCCTTTTGAGCAGGTGATTGGTGGCCTATGGTTCTTTTCCATTCTGGGCAGTTGCTGTGATTTCTTGACGCTTCTTTATATAAGTAATGTCTTAAACCTTGTTAACTACAAATGGTGAGCTGTTCGTATATTTGAACTCTAATGATGATGTTGATGATTTTGGAAGCAGCTACTGTGTTGCTCCACACAGTTCCGGTGCTTTACGACAAATACGAAGACCAAGTAGACTCATTTGCTGAGAAAGCCTTAGCGGAGCTCAAGAAACAGTACGCTGTCTTTGAAGAGAAGGTGCTCAGTAAAATCCCCAGAGGGCCTATTAGGAAGAGGGATTAAAGATATTATGAATCTTTAATCCTTTGGGGGGGATGATGATGGCTGGGTTAATTGTGGGCAAACAATGTGATCCATTTGCTGGAAAACTTGCTCTGCTTGAATTGGGTATCTGTTTTGGTGGATGGTTTGCTAAAATAACAATGGTGCAGTTTGATTAGGTTCTGTCTTGTACACGTTTATGTCGAAATCATATACGATATTCCTGTAAATTTGTGGTGTTGAATTGAAGGCCGTAACCTCCTCGTTATTGTGCAAGCAAAAATTGATTTATGGCTCATGTTTTATAAATTTTGCTCGGCTACTTTTTCTGAAATAAACATTCGTAGGTGTGGATAGTCGGACGGACATAGCCCTTCCTGGCCTTTCTGGACTCTATTAGCCCGTCGATTATCGTGTTCCGAATGAACGGGGAACTGTGAGTTGTGATTTAAATCAAGATTGAGGAATGAGGATGATGAGTCAACTTAACATTCCCAAATGCTTGCTTCATAGGGATTTGTTGTTCCCATCCAAGAAAAGAGGAAGTGTGGACTAATGGATTTGAAGGAATTGAACAAATCAAACATTGGGTGATTAAAGACATGGATATTGGAGTCCAGCAAATTGTTCAATTTTTTTTTATTAGCCCAACAACCCCAAATAGTCACAAAGCCCAAAAAACCGAAGCACCTCAAGGTCCATACCAGCTCACCATTAATAATACCGCTGCCATATATGAAGATCAATAAATGTCGACAACGAAAGAGAAAACTGAATTGCTATTTGTATTATGAAATTGCTATTTGTATCACAAAAGAAAATAAAAATTATAATTAAAAGATCAAAACACCCTTATGATGAAAAATGAGTAGAAAATACTAAGTACTGTGTAAAAACGCAGCAAAAATGCGTTTTTACCATACACATAAACGCAAGGAAAAACGTTTTTATATGTAAAAATTAAGTAAAATGACGTTTTTGATGCTTAAAAACGTCAAAACTGTACGTTTTTAACCACATAAAACGCAATAAAATTACGTTTTTTCCGGAAAAAAAGCAAAAACGTTGCGTTTAAGCCACGGACGAAACGCCAAAATGTGGCGTTTCATCCACGGCTCGCTCGCCGATTTGGGGCGTTTTTGACGGGCAGAAAACTTAAAAACCCCCAAATCGGCAGCAGCTTCATTAGGTCAATTTTTTGCTCAAAAAATCAGTTCAAAAAACGCAAAAGGGGATAGATTTTGCCCGCCAAAAAAGCAAATCATGGACAGAGGAGATGGCGAACAATCACGAAGGCACGGAGCGGGCAAAGGTCCACTGATAAACAGGGTAAACATCGTTCTGAATTTGAGTTTTTCTGCATTTTTTTCGTTTATATTGCGTTATTTTTATTCGATATCTTTGTTCATTTGTGTTTAGGTATGTAGAAACGTAATTTGGTATAAATTTGATGGATTTTTAGGGCTGAAATTGGCATCGACCGGTGTTTTTCGCCTAAGAAAAACGCCGGCCAATCTGTTATGCCGCTGTTTTCGGGTCTGAAAACGCCATCTGCCGGCGTTTTCAGACCCAAAAAATGCCAAACGATGGCGTTTTGGTATACCCAAAACGCCATCGGCCGACGTTTTGGGTATCAAAAACGCCATCAGACAACGTTTTTCGATACTCAAAACGCCGGCCAACGGCGTTTTGGGTATCCCAAAACGCCGTCGGCCGGCGTTTTGAGATGCCCAAAACGCCGGCCGATGGCGTTTTGGGTTATTCAAAACGCCATCTGCCGGCATTTTGAGCATCTCAAAACACCGGTCGACGGCGTTTTGAGTATCGCACACGACCCCCACCCATAATTTGATTTAAATTGATTTATCGAATATTACAATATAATTGTTTCGTTTTATTTATTTATTTATTTATGCACTTATTCGTTTATTTATTTAGGGTGGCGCTAAGTTAAAGCCACAAGGTGATAGGCAGCGTCCCACAGCTTCTGCTAGGAGGCAGAAGGTGCCAGTTATTAGGGGAGGTGGTGGTAGACGGGGAGGTGGGATTGTTATATCCGAGGGAGTACGGGGAGGTCGTGGTGGACGGGTAGGTGGCGATGACTCCTCATTTCAGTTGAGGGATGAGTATTACGATACTACTGATTCCGATGACACTGATGCGAGTGAGGATGAGCAGTTTGGGCATGAGGAGGAGTTTGAGCATCCCCACGAGCAGTCACGGCAGGGGGACGCTAGTGGGAGTGGACGGCCACTAGGGGACCAAGGTGAGGGGTATACCTACGGAGGTGACCCTTCTCACCCACATGCTGAGAGGACGATCCGGTATAGGAATCCGGACCACGGACAGTTCGAGGAGGTAGATCCTGCTGCAGGTACGCGTTTTAATTTAATTGTATTAGTATTTTTAATAAATAATTGATTTAATTTAATTGTTCATAAAATGAGAATTTGTTATTGCTTGACTTAAATTGTGCGTTTTTTATGTAGTTCAGTAATTATTTTAATTTGTATATGTATTTGCTTTACTTATGTATGTTTTTCTTTATTTATTTTAATTATGTGTACTTATTTTTAATTACCTCTATTTAATTACGTTTTTTGTTTATGTTATACATTTAATTTACTTATATATTTATATATATATATATATGTTGTCGATATAGTTCCCCCTAGGAAGTGCGCGCGGGAGGATCGGAGTTTGATAGTTACAGGGCCCATTGAGGGGGGCCCTATAGATGATAGTCTCATCCCTAGCTTTTTAGGGCATGTGGTATCTAGATATTGGCAGGAGGGGGTGCCTACTAGATACCACCTTAGAGTTCACAATAGAGGTAGCATGTACGTCCTGTTTGAGAGGTGGATCGGATCCATGACGGTCGAGGGTGCGCAGATTTTGAGCGGGACAGGCCTTGGACACCTGCCCCGCATTATGCACCGGAGCATTGATGAGCCTCTCATCAATGCGTTTTTGGAGAGGTGGCAGCCGGATACGAATTCGTTCCACCTCCCCTTCGGAGAGATGACCATCCTCCTACACGATGTGTGAGAGATTTTGAGGATTCCAGTCGATGGTCGACTCATCACCGAGGTTACACCGTCGCCTACCGTACTGTCATGGTCGAGAGGTTTGCTAGAGATTCCTCATGAGGAGCGTATAGACGGGGAGCTGTATAGGAATGGCGGATTTTCTACGCAGCGGGTGATCGAGCGGTGTATGCAGCGGGCCAGGGATGATTCGGACGTTGTTGTTTTAGTATGGAGCCTTATTGGGACTTGTCTGTTTACAGACAAAAGTTCCAATAAGTTTATGCCAGCCCCTGTGGTACAGGTTAGGAAGGGGCTGGACCAGATTGGCCAGGAGGCATGGGGTACCGCGACACTTGCGTACTTGTATCACCATTTAGGGTGCGCGAGTCGTCACGGGACGCAGGCAGTCACTGGATGCATGACTCTATTACAGTCATGGATCTACGAACACTTCCCTGATTTCAGACCCCACCCTCTGCCCCTTCCATTGCATGCCGCTCAGCCACGTGCAGCGAGGTGGGCCATCGACCACCACCGGGCCACAGAGCAGCGCTTAGCAGCCATAAGACTTGCGCTGGACGAGATGACAGCCGACATGGTTAGTAAATAGTTATAAATTTTACTAAATATATTTTGATTTAATCTATTTTATATATTTTATTATTCATAATTTTTAACTACTTTTCAAATGTCACTTGGATGCCATACGGACGGGACGCCATTTCGCGGACGCCGAGGACCCTGTACCGAGGACTTATTGCGTACAGGGACTACATCGAGCCTTACATGCCAGACCGATGCGTCCGCCAGCTTGGGTATGTCCAGTGGATTCCATCGCGCTTCATCCGTCCGGGCCGGGACACTTACCGCGGATACTCAGGGAGACCATACGTGGTACGACACGCCGTTGAGTATGCAGAGTCTGCTTGGGAGGAGTTCGGCACGTCGTCCATGGGTATTTCCCTCGCTGGCCGACAGCGGACAGGTGGCGCTGTTTCTCGGAGTGCTGCGGTCGACGGCTATTTGGAGTGGTTTCGTCCCCGATCACGTCCGCGCGTACTTCCCCCGGATCCCCAGGCTGCTATAGAGCCTCCTCGACCACGTCGCGCCGCCTCAGAGTTTGTAAGTATTCATGTTAATTAATGTAATTTATTTTATTTATTAAATTATGTTCAGGTGAATCTAATATATTGTTTATCTATTTGCAGTGGATGGGTCAGTATGGTCAGCTACATCATGCATTATTAGATGTAGTGCGGGAGAGCGTTCCTGATTTGTACGATCAGTTCGCACCTCGTACTGCAGATCTAGAGGATGAGTTCGACCGTTCGATATGATTTTTTATTGTACTATTTTTGTATACATTATCCAAATATTATATTATTATTTTGCTGATTATATTTTATTGTCTTCTTCATATATATGTTGTATTTTTATACGTATATTTCTTCAAAACGCAAAATAAATATTAGTAAACACAAGATAATAGTAATAAAACATATGTCACATGACAATATACATCCTAGCCACCACGGAGTGCATTCCAAGCATTAAATCTAGCTTCTAAATTTTGTGGCCAATCACCTACACTTTCAGCATGACGTTGATGGTGCCAAACGAAGCTCAACGGCGGGATAGGGCATTCATCGACCACATCTACACGTACATAATGGTTCCCATTTACAAGGGCGAGCGCTATAACCCTTTCAGGTTGTGTGTCGCCAGTAGAGCAATACAAAGGTAATACAGAATAATTTCCATCTGAACGAGTACGGTCAAACTGTATTACCAGTGCATTTGCATAAGTGGCGAGAGGGAACAAATCCGTAGGTGTAGCCATCCAATGCTGCTCACCACAATCAGTGCCTTCGAAATTTATTCGCCTAAGTACCATAGCCACAAAATCACCATCGGAGGGACGCAATTCCAACGATTGGAATACACCCCTATACCTGTCCGGGTGGCTCGTAATCTCTCCACTCAATGACCTGCGAGCTAATCTCCAATATTTCTCGTGACCAAAAAGGTAAGTAGAAATTACTCGGAAACCACAATGGCCATCCCCATTTACATCTGACCACCCTGTACAATAAGGCTGAAAAAATGCTGGCACACACTGAATGTCTCCACCAGACCCTGTTAAGTAATTATGTACATTAAATAAACAAACCTTCATCATTTATTTATTTAATTGACTAAATTAAAGGACTTATTTACCTGTCCTTAATGGAGACTCACCATCAAAACCTGTATGAATGCGGTGTGATCGACCTGTCGATCGACCGGATGACCCTGAACGGCACCTGCCACGGCGGCCACGTGTCACTCTTTCTCGTGAACTCCACTCGCGCATAACAGAATGATGCAATCTATTTGGTGGTCGCCCCCTTTGGGGTCCCGAGGTACCTGGCTCTCCAACACTGGCCATGTCAGGGTACATCTGCTCTACGTACGCCCTATTCAACAGCCGGGCCAAAAAAGACGGACTGGTAGATACGGTGGGGACTACTTCCTCGTTGAAATACCTTAAAAAACAAATATATCAACTCCAAATATTTCTTCAAAATATAAAATGTCAATTCAATTGAATAATATTAAAGTTCAAAATTTAAAAATGCACCTGATGTCCTCATCAATGTAATTCGCATCACCATGTGATGGCACAATGGTCAGCCTCTTCCAAAACTCATGCACGTGTGGAAGTAAGGGATATTCAGGCAATGACTGTGCCTTGAATATGTCACACGCACAGGGAATCCCACGTGTAACCTTGGGCACACATCCACATCACTCGAGTACAAGGCCTCCCAACTTATTCTTCCGTCGAACTTCTTTCCTAACCAACTTCAAACAATGGTGTGACACGTACTTGTTCAAATAACAGTATGGATATCCCTGCATACTTGTTTGAGTCGTGGAGATGGAAGCCTCAAGAGAGCCTCTATAATAATGTCAATTAAAAATAAAATTAATTGAAACATCTGAAATAAATAGAAGCATACCCAAAAATGAATGATATGACATTAAATAACATCTGCTATAAACAATTAAATTAGTAAACTAACCCGATGTGAGGGTACAAGTGGCTGAGGTGAGAGTCGATCTTTGTGAACAAAGTGTCAAGGGAATTGGTGGAAGAATTAAACCAATCTTTCATAGCAGCATGCGAAGCCTCTACTCTGTTAGTGGAAGTATTACCAAAGTGGAGAAATTGATATGTCCAGGCTCGAACAAATTTCTCCTTGTGAATGAGCCATGTAGTCTCTAGATATTCAACAGCCAACGGCTCAAGGAGAGTGTACTTAACCTTGAAATTCTGCAATAAACGATTAAATTCCTCTACTGTCGGAGCCTTAATGATTTTCTTCCACCAGCTGTCATGAATATCACATGCTAAATTTTTGTTTCTCCTCCCAACATTTTTTTCCAACCACACATTCACATCACGCCCAATATGCCACAAACATAACAAGTGATGTGAAGCGGGAAAATGATCCTTAATCGGCTGTAACAAACCCAACTCCCTATCTGTCACAATCACACTAGGTGACAAACTGGCCGGCAGCAAAAATCTCAGGTTCCTCATCACCCAGTTATATGACTCCTTTGTCTCATTTCTAACAATAGCAAATGCAATATTGAAATTCTTATTTGTAGGAGTCATACCTACCATCTCGACGACAGGCATTTGGTACTTGTTGGTCTTGTAGGTAGAATCAATCCCCACCACCCAATATCATCTGTGGAACATCTGAATTGAGGTTGGATGTGCAAAGAAGACATGTGTGATCTCATCAGTGTTCGCATCCTTGAGAATCTTGACATAATACTGCTTCTCCTCAGCCAAATGCATAAATTGCTGCCCAATATTCTGACCTTCTAATCCGGCGGTCTTCATCTCTCCTTTCAAATTGTACACTGATTTGATTGGTACCTGCGAATCGGGAAACTGTTTATTAACAGCTTCCCAAACACACTTTGGCTTCACATTCGACCGAAGCATAAATTCAGCAACAGCCTTTGACTCTTTTGTAAAATGGCTCAACTGTCTGTGACCATATGGATGCCTTATACCTGTAAATACCATTTAGTTATAATAACAATTCATGCATACAACACATTAATCAACTTAATTACTATAATGCGCAACTAATGTAATACCAGTGTGATTGTGAGTTGACGCAGCTCCTGGATTTGTATAAACCTTGTGTCGTCCCAGATCAATTCTCTTACAAGTCAACCTAAAGGGGCAATTAGTGCTGCTCCTTCTTGTATTCTTTCGTCTGGTTGGGAGAGGGGCTTTGGTAGGATCTCTCCATCGCTTGCAAGAAAAGTAGTACGTCGCAAATCCTTGATTACCTCCCCTCTTTGTAATTAGGAACCTCAACCTCTTAGCTATTTTCTGGCAATATTTCAAGGCCTTTCCAATAGTGCGAAACTCTCTGTCAATCTTGAAATATCCACTCAAATCTGCGCCAGGTTCAAGTTCCACCGCCTCTCCTTGAGCATTATCCGCCTCATTGTCATCTTCATCCTCCTCTTCATCGTCCTCCTCCTCTTCATTCCCCGCCTCCTCATCATCCTCATACACCTCCTCATCCTCGTATTCACTATTGTCATCCTGTATGTGAATACACACATTAATTAAAACAAAACGCATTTACTATTATATTATACAAAAACACAATAAAAAGTACATACGTAACAGTATGTATGCAGTATGGTAATAAATATCGAACAAAAACCAAAAAAAAAATAAAACACAGCACAGTTATGATTCTTGCAATAAAAACACAACAATTTTGCGTTTCATGTAATTAAAAACGCAACAATTGTGCGTTTGATGGGATCAAAAACGCAACAATTTTGCGTTTAATGCAATCAAAAACGCATCATTATTGCGTTTCATGGATCCAAAAACGCTACAATGTTGCGTTTCTTGCAGTAAAAAACGCACCAAGATTTAGTTTCCAGCAACCTAAAACGTAACACTTTTTATATAATGCATGACAAAAACGCAGCACTTTTTACATAACAGACGTACAAAACACAGCACTTTTTATATATTAACTGTCAAAAATGCTACAAATTGAAGTTTTTACCATGGCGAAACGTTTTTGAAGTTTTCAAAAAAAATTTATAACTTTACGGTTCGAAGACTTACCATATCGTGATGATTCGCGTGCTAAATATTCTTTCAACGCCAACTGAATGGTGTAACGAATGTTTTTCAACGTAAGAATTTTTTCGTATTTGTTTTTTTGATAGTGGTTGTGTATAGATTTTTCCTCCAATTCACATGAATGTATATAAATGTTTTTGAATTTCTGTACATGTAAAAAACACACCATTTTAACGAGCGAACCATGGTTAAAACGCACTATTTTAACGAGCGAACCATGGTTAAAACGCACAAATTTAACGATTTGAAAGACTAAAAAGCATCATTTTAACGAGCGAACCATGGTGAAAACGTCATGTTTAACGTTTTTGAGAGCCAAAAACGCTATGAATTTGCGTTTTCAACCTCCTAAAACGCAATTTGGCTTATATTTTGTATGTATAAAACGTTTTTTCATAGCATTTTTCCCGTGGTAAAAATGCAATTTTGCCCCGTTTTTTTACATAAAATCTGGCACTTTATCACTATTTTTGTTCATAAGGGCATTTTGGTCCTTTTATTATTTTTTTTATTTTTTTTTGTGATACAAATAGCAATTCTATGATACAAATAGCAAGTCCCCTTTCAGGAATTGAGACAATAATGTTTTGACTGACCGCTATGGCAGAAATTGTGGCATCTCTTTCTTTTCTTTCATTGCTGAAACATGCACAAAAAGGGCGGCACCACATATGAGCGATCTTACGAATCTGCATCTCATGTTATTAGAATCTTGTATGTAATATTAGAATATATTTATAAATAGGAGTTTAATTATGAAAAACATTTATTTTTTATCTCGAGTTTTTCATACAATATGTTCATTCCTTATGGAGGTCTGTTTCGCCAGTTTGATCAAGAAATCTATGAGTTAAAACCCATGTTGTTAAGATACTTTATAAAAGGTGAGAGATCGTTAATAAACACTCCGAGTCATATTTAAGGAAGTAACCACTTAATGCTTGAATCACTTATGTGGAAGTAACCACTAATGTTTTACAAAAAGTGTTGGAAGAATTTTGTATATTTGTAAAGGATAATGTTGTATTTATAGTGAACTTTTAGTTTGAAAAACTAACAACAATGCTATCTGGCATGGTAAAGATTGAAGGAAGGCTTTCAGTATTATTGACGGAAGGCATGGCAAATTTTGCAAGATGATTAGCTCACGTGTGTTCGTTGTTTTACTTCTGTATTGGAGACGTAGCTGACTGATTATTGATGAGAGCTCTTTGATCTGTTATATTATATTCTTGTGAGTGTTATTGGTTGGTGTTGGTGTTGTGAGCATCTGGATTGCCACTTTGCTGTCTGAGTCAATGATGATCTTATCTCTGTTTAGTTGTGAAGCCAATCTAATGCCGTTGTAGATTGTCCATAACTCTATGAGGAGGGGAGAACATTCGCCTATATTTGCCGCAAAACCTGCAATCCAAATGCCTTGGAAATTCCTCACTACTCTTGCCGTTGCCGAAGTCCCTGAAGAAGAACTTGAGGCCCCATGGACGTTTATTTTTGTCCACCCCAAATCTGGAGGTTGCCAGGATTCAGACAGTGGCATATGTTAGTTGAAGGAAGCTGGCGAATGAAAGCTGTTATTTGCCCTGTTGATCTCTTTGGCTCTTGCAAGAACAGTAGCCTTTAAGGTCCTGTAATGTGGCTGCAGTTGAATAAGTCATCGTTCCTTTCCTTCCACAAGGACCAACAAGCTACCCCGAACACAATGCACCATGGAACGCCCACCTGCACAGTTGAGGAGGGACGAAGGTTAGCATAGCTGAGTGAGAAACTGATGTCATTCCAAGACTCCCATAGCTCTGAAGATCTGGGGCAATGTCGAAGGATGTGGAGTAGCATCTCGGGATTTTGGCAGTGGTGGCAATTGTCCTCCTCTGTAATATGTCTCAGTTTTAATTCGGCTTTGGTTAGTAGAGCCCCTCGCCAAGCCAACCAAAGGAAGGTCTTAAACCTGGGAGGGCCTTTCCAACCCTAGTGCTTTTCCTCTAAGTTCCAATCTGGAGAAGCAATGAGCATGTATGCCGATGACACTGTAAAAGATCCAGAGTCAAGTGTCAGTGCGCCAGAGGATATTCTTGGTGAAAAAATTGGGCCTATTTTCTTCCAGACATGCACAGGAAGGAAACGTGAAATCTCCAGCCAATTCCATTCACCGTTTTCCATTACATAATCGGGTAGCACTTTCTCCAAATTCAGGGAGGTGTGTATTTGCATAACCCTGTAAAGGCCTATCCACCGTTGCCCATAAGTCCCTCCAGAATCTGACATTCCTTCCGTCTCCTATTCCCCATTTAATGCTTCGAAGTGCAGTCTCCTTTAGAGCTCTCAATTTGCTAAAGAGAAAAGAAGAGCGCAATCGGGAGTATTCAAATGAGCTTGGTGGTTCCCGTATTTAGACAAAATCATTTTCTTCCACATAGGTTCCTGATTAATTTAAGGAGGAGGAGGAGGAGGGCTTCATTAAAAAAAGGACTTACTATTTGTCTAACAAATTTACTATTTGTCTAACAAAAAGTGAGGCAAAATTACATTTATGTCATTTGAACTAAAAGACTTCAAAATTTCATAAACAAAAAGGGTAAAAACGCAATAAATTAGCATTGGGTATAGCCAAAAACGCGAAAACATGACTTTTATCCATGACTCGCTCGTTAATTTATAGCTTTTTTGACATGCTGAATATAAAAATTGTAGCGTTTTTGACATGCTGAATATGAAAAGTAGCGTTTTGGACATGCTGGATGTGAAATTTGTATCATTTTTTACATGCTTTAGATGAAAAATGTAGCGTTTTTGATATGCTGATTATGAAAAATATAGCATTTTTTACATGCTGGATGTGAAATTTGTGGCGTTTTTGACATTCTGGATGTGAAATTTGTTGTGTTTTTGACATGCTAAATATGAAAAATATAGCGTTTTTAACATGCTGAATATGAAAAATGTAGCATTTTTGACATGCTGTATGTGAAATTTGTAGTGTTTTTTACAAGTTGTGAAATAATAATTTAATTGCGTTTATATCATTTTGAATATAATATTGTGAGTGGTTTAATTATTTATATAGACTTTCTTTATTTTTATTTTTTTCCTCAATGTAAAAATTTTCTAACTTGATAATCATTGGATCAATAATAAAATACGGTAGAAAATGTAATGAATTGGTATCAATAAATAGACAACTACAAATTGGCAAATGAACATGATGAAAAATTAGTAAAAATAAGAAAATTCATTTTCAGGTTGGCCATGGAAATGATAATGTAGAGTACAACTCCACAGTACACCTTACATATGATATACATACATATATCATGCCCTTGCTAATGCAATGTCTTACCTTTGGATGCGATATGAGGCGACACAATACTTGAAATGCAGATATCGATAGCTCACATTGATGGGAATCATTATGTACGTGTAGATGTGGTCCAATTCAGCCCTATACAATCGTTGCACCTCGTTTGACAATATCAACGTAATCCTAATATTGTAGGACAATGGGCTCATAATTTGAGGAGGTTTAGGTATCGGCTATGGGTAAATCATCGTGACGCATAGGAATTTCAGTTTTATTTGACATTTTTATGATTGATATTACATTAACTATTAATGTAATTTGACTTTTATTTGAAGTTGTGTACTAATTTTGCTTTTATTTTTATGTTGTGCACCAATTGATATCATGGATGTAGACGTTTCTGGACGTGGTGCTAGTTGTTCTAGACGTGGTTCAAGTTGTTCTGAGACGTGGTGCATGTTGTTCTGGACGTGGTGCATGTTATTTTGGACGTGATGCTAGTTGTTTTGGACGTGGTGCTAGTTGTTCTGGACGTTATTCAAGTTGTTCTGAGACGTGGTGAATGTTGTTCTGGACGTGGTGCATGTTGTTTTGGACGTGATGCTAGTTGTTCTGGACGTGGTGCTAGTTGTTCTGGACGTGGTTCAAGTTGTTCTGAGACGTAGTGCATGTTGTTCTGGACGTGATGCATGTTGTTTTGGACGTGGTTCTAATTGTTCTGGATGGTGCATGTTGTTTGGGACGTGGTGCTAGTTATTTTGGACGTGGTTCTAGTTGTTCTGGACGTGGTTCAAGTTGTTCTGAGACGTGGAGCTAGTTTTTTTGGACGTTTTTCAAGTTGTTATGAGACGTCGTGCATATTTTTCTGGACGTGATGCATGTTGTTCTGGACGTGGTGCTAGTTGTTTTAGACGTGGTGCTAATTCGGGACGTGGTTCTAGTTGTCCTGGACGTGGTGCTAGTTGTTCTGAGAAATGAATTTGACAAATATGCGAAATAAATTTGACAAAATATTAAAATGTTGAAGGAATGAATATACATTGGACCTTTGCCCGCGACATGACCTCTCGAAGATTCACCACCTCCCGCGTCCATTTCGCTAATTTCGTCCGGATTGTGTAAAAGATTTCGTATTTTTCGAATTTTTTTAGGGTTCTTGCGTTTGATTTGGGCAAAATATGGATTGTGCGGCGTTTTGGGTTCGTTTTGTTTTTTTAACCATTAAAGTCAATAACGCTACACTTTAACGCGCGACATACCTTACTTGCTAATCTTTAGCGTTTTGGACTCCTCTATCGCTACGTTTTACATTCCATAATAACGTCATGATTTGGCGTTTTTACCATGGTGTTTTTTTATACTTTAACATTTTTTTGTTTATTTTCATTACGATTTAGCGTTTTTTGCCCTTTACATTCGCAATTCGCAGCGTTTTCTACCCAAATTTACCAACAAATTAGTATTTTTTAGCTTCCAAAATTATTTTAGACATATTTTATTTATACAAATAGTAATTTTATTATCCAAATAGCAATTCAGTTCCTGAAAGTAATACAATCTACAACTGATACAAACAACAGTTCACACACTAATGTTCTTTTAACAAAGGGAACCAATCACCACCACTTTTTAGGTTCCCAACTATACTCAAAGCTGTAAAACTCGTTTTGGACTTTTCACACGACTGATTCTGCCACTCTAGTCTAATAGTTCCACAAGTATGATGTCAAACCAAGTGCCACAACAAAGCAACTAGTTTAGCATATGCCTACAAACAGGACGGATGCAGACTTTAAATTTTCAAAGGGAGGAATTGCAGCAGTATAGAGGGCGAATATCAGCTGGAACTCGGCCAAAATAACCCTACTTGGAAAATTTCAGCCATTTCGGCGGGCAAGCACCCTCCATAGCCACTATGTAGTTCCGCCAGTGCCTACAAGAAGTAGGACAACTGCTGCTCCGTCTTCCTTGAACCTCCTTCTCCATACAAGTCATTCCACTGCTTCAGCTCAGCCATTATGGATCCCCCAGCTGCAAAGCTAGCTGCAACCTGAAATACGGGTGGCAAATTCGTGCATCATTCGTTACTGGTCAGAGTCCTAATGCATGACAAACAGTTGATCTTTCCAAATGCATAATGAGAGTTTTCCCAGAATAATACTTGAGTAGCTACATGGCTTAGACAAATCAAGAAGGAAAACACCATCTCGACGTTTGTTCTCTTATCACAAAATTATCATCTTAAAATACGCCTCATCGGGTTGGGGGAGGGGAGTTATTTCTCGAATACTCATTTACCTGGTGTTTCGCTTCCTTAAAGTCACCCATGTTCAACGGCCTAATTGTGATTACTATTTCTTCCTTATCTTCTTCAGCAACTGTACCACTTCCCTGTCCGGTTCTATGCTTCTTTTCCTGCATAGATCAAGAACATGTCAATTGCCAGCCAGAAATTCAACAATAGGCTGGCAGCACATGAAAACATAATCAAGCTTATAGCTAAAAGAAAAATACTCACAAGGTCTTTGAC
This sequence comes from Knoxia roxburghii, assembly GCA_030378225.1. Lineage (NCBI taxonomy): Eukaryota > Viridiplantae > Streptophyta > Magnoliopsida > Gentianales > Rubiaceae > Knoxia > Knoxia roxburghii. The sequence goes on from CM059423.1 coordinate 6,703,208, forward strand.
GCTTTCTTGGTGTATCAACTCTCTAACTGGCCGATAAGCAGCAGTTGTGCACAAGTTCTGTTTAAAGCCAAGTCGTTATGTCACACCTTTGAATTGAGTATGTGAGAGCACCAAAATAAAACAGTAAACTACGTGAACAATCAGTTGGAACATCTCCGGGAGTTCTTAAGATTAAAATGACATCCTTATCAATGTTAACGAAATTACAATCCTTCATTCTTTACTCCAGTAAAATCCTCTTTCTTTGAAGTCAAAATGTGAAGACCTCAAACACGACAAAAAAGAATTCTTCAGATGCGGATAATACAATTCAAAATTACCTTTAAATCACTTCCGCTGTATCCTTCTGTCATCATTGCAAGTTCCTTGAAATCCAGCTTTTCATCAACTTTCTCCTTTGCCAAAAGAGTTTTTAATATATTTTCCCTGTTATCTGCAGACGGTAGACCGACCATAATCCTGCTCCCCCACCCCCGAGAAAGGAAGAGCTAATATAAGATTTAAATTCTACAACTAAAGTCAGGATAGACCAAAGGTAAATGTTCCATGCAACGAGTACCTTCTTTCAAAACGTCTTATTATTGCTTCGTCGAGGTCAAATGGCCTGTTTGTTGCAGCCAGAACAAGAATTCTTTCACCTGATTGGGTGGTTAGTCCATCCCACTGGGTCATGAATTCATTTTTAATTTTCCGCATTGCTTCATGTTCGCCGGCTCTTGACCGCTGCCCAAGCATGCTGTCAACTTCATCAACAAATATAATAGTTGGAGACACCTTAGCTGCAAGAGTGAACAAGCCCCTGACGTTCTTCTCATCTTCACCAAACCATTTGGATGTTATAGTAGACATAGATACATTAATGAAGCTTGCTCCAGCTTCCCTAGCAATGGCCTTAGCCAGCATAGTCTTTCCCGTGCCAGGAGGTCCAAACAACAATATCCCTCTACATGGCTTTAAAATACCACCTTTGAATAGGTCAGGCCGTCTAAGTGGAAGCATCACTAATTCTTGAAGAGATTTTTTAGTTTCTTCCAAGGCACCAATATCCTCAAATGTCACCTTAATATCACTTGCTGATATAACTTCTGGTCTTATCCGCTTTTCAAATTCATTGTCAGGAGGGACTTCCTAGTACAAATTAACCAAAAATAAGCTCAGTATGAGAAGAATAGGTACACAATACACAAAACACATCTATGATGTGGGTAAACTTACATTCAATTCAAGAGTCCCCAGTATTTCCTATAAGCTTAGACCCATGAAATATTAGCTTTACTACATTTAAGTTTCCAATTATTGCATAGTATTCCAGACAGGACTCAAATTATGGGACAAAATTAGCACTTCATTTCTGATCAATCAATGTTCTTCTGCTGGGAAGAGACAACTATCCTAATGTTTTCAGCGAGAAAGTTGGAAATATATAGGTATCATTACGGCTCAAGTTTCACAATAGATAAAAACTAAGACCAAGATATGCAAGCAACTTCACTCACTGGAGCTTTGGGGGCCAAAGAAGATGAAGATGAAGAATCGGCATCACTCACAGCTGCTGTTGATGCATCACCTTCACTTTTGGCTGCAGGTTTTGCTTCTGGATTTGCATTTACCGCTCCTCCATTCTGTCAACCACACATCAAACCATTAAAGTAAATGAGAACATTAGCACATGAGGAAGGCACATATCTCATCCTAAACAATATAAACTCTAAACAACCTTCGGCATCTCTGCTTGTGCTTCAAGCTTTAATCGGTCCTTCCCGACAGATTTACCTTCCTGAAATATACTCAAACCATGGGACAAGCTTGTTCACAAACCAAAAACCTAGTCAGCAAAATTATCACAATGCTGAAAGTCGGAAAATGGTACATGAAAGTATGCTATCTTACCTTGAAGAAGAGATAACAAGTTTTCCATTTCTATACTCGGGATTTGTAGTATTCATCAGATGGTATGAAATTGCTGATACGACAATTTCTTCTATATAGGTACTAAGAACCATGGTGTCTGCCATGCAGATTGAACCTAGATCATCGCAGTCAATGTCATTAGCAGCAAGTACTTCAACAATATGGTTTTTATTATCTTGGAACCGCATCATTTTCATATCCTCCTCCAGCTGAGACTTCCAACTAACAAGATGGGTTTCATCTTCAGGGGGTCTAATTTCAATATTGTACGGGAACACAGAAGAAAGCCTTTCATCTAATTCTTGGTAGTCAGTGTTTGCATCAATGATTCTTGAACCAAGGATCAGCACTGGTCCACTCAATTTTTTCAACATTTTCTGGAACAAGACATACACTCTGTCTGTTCTGCAAAGAAGCTGTTCGACATCCCTAAGATACAGGACAATTGGACTAGTTTTGGACACCCGAACTAGAACCTGTACAAACAAGAAGTCAAATCAGCATATTTAGAAAGAGTTGAATAATTCCTGTTCAGCCAAATGATCTTGTATCTGATGATTCAGAATAACACTAGGTGAATAATATCAAATGGCTCAAGATTATACCTTATAAAGTGTGTGAACAAGAAGCTTATCTTCAAACGACCAGCTGATAGTGCGCTTGAGAGGAGCTGAAAAAGAGTGAAAATTAGAGTAAGTCAAAGGGAGAACCTTCTCTGCACAGCACATCTAATATCACCACTTATGATCAACTCCTCAAACTAGAGATAACACCACTAAGCCAACTTCTTAGGCAGTATTTTGACGACTTTAGTAATGAACAATATTTTGAATGGGTATAACTGAACAAAGAATCAGGAAGTCTGTTAATGAATACAAGGAATCATAAAAGGTGAAGAAGGCCATCGTAACAAAACCTCTTCTCTGCTAATCTACAAAAATTGGGTTTTCTCTAGGGTGTGACACTAAACAAATAATTCAGAGATCATTTAATGAATCAGGTCAAGGAAAACCTAAAGCAGCCTCTAACGCATCGCACTAGATTTCACAAAAATAAAACTAGTCCGTATTTGTGAGCAAGACCTGGCTTTAACGGTGTGGAACTTGACGTAAGATTATCCATGTTGGCAGAGGCAGATGCATTCCTGCGCAGCTTTGGAACATTAAATGAGCCATCTGTTCCCCTGCACATGAAGGAAGAAGCAAGATTAGAAATTATGAGAACTAAGACCATCTTCAAATTTGGGAAACTGTACAATCAAGCATAAAAAATGGACAGACCTTGAGCTAAACTCCACTCCACTGCTCTGTCTACGTAATGTTCCTGTAACACCAATAAGAAAGTAATCAAAGACTAAGAATACTAACATTTAGCTAGAATCATGTTCCTGATAGATGCATATCCATACAGAATCATGTTCCAAATCAGTGCAACACTAACTGGACACATTGCCTGTTCTATTTTACTAATATAGAGTTGATCTTGACAACTATCAATGCCATAACCAGCCTCTTAAAGCACGAGAAAAATGTGGAGCTTTTCAAACCAGAGAGAGAGAGCAATACGATAGAATACCAGAGAGCAAATTGAGCTCCACGAAAAGTAAGTATCACACACCTTTGCTTTCTTCCTTGGATGGAAGTCCAGAAAATGATCCAAACAGTTCAGACATTCGACCCAAAGTTGCTTCAGATATAGATCTTTTGAAAGACTGAAAGATAATGAGAAACGCATTAAAATAAACAGTTATACTCACAAGAAATAAAACTAAATAATGCCTGCATTAAAACATAATTGCAAACTGAAGAGATGCTCTAGTACACATATACAAACTCACCGGTTGTTTATTGTTACCATATTTTCCTTGCATCTGTCAAGAAACAATGAAGGGAATTTAAGATATCACCACAATCTTAAATGCTCTGCTACTGTAACAAATATGTAATTTTAAGTTCACACAAACTTATAACAGCAGCACATGTTTATTGTAATTTTCCTTCCAACTCTTAAGACTCACCTTAAGCGAGAAATCAGTTACATCTAAGAGCAACAACTTGGCTCCAAAGTAATGAGCCAAAGCCTTCACAAGCATCTGCTGGTAAGGTTCTACAAACCAACAATATATCATAATATATTTAGTAAATTATCAATCAATTACCATGTAAATTTGAGACTTCTGAAATAACTTACCAGCAGGTCCTGATAGCAAAATTGTTTGACTTGCCGGAGAGAGGTTCCGAGTGTGCTTACACAGTTCAGCTTTCTTCAAATTAACATATGCGGCACTTGTTAGCAAAACCCTTGTTTGTTCACTGTGAAAAGAGAAAAATAAAAAATAAAAAGGAAATAAAAAAATAAAAAAGATACAATCAAAAACTTTAAACCCCCAGCGGCATGAAGCAGAAATGTTTCCGGAATAACAACAGAAAGGACTCGATTGCCAGAAAAGGGAAGATAATACATCGTTGAAGAATAAAATACAATCTATACAAATTCCAAGCGCAAAACCATAACATTAATAATGCGATCAATGAACATTTATTCTTTATAAACTCTACAGATCTTATCGACGGCATTCAGCAAAATAACAACCCTTTAAAAAAATAATAAATAAATAAAAAAAGATCTACTTGTTCTACCTTAAATAGTATGGAAATTGATCAAAAGTGACTTTGCTCTCTCTGCCATCAACGATAAGATTAAGCATTTCTTGCTCCATAACCTTTGGTGTAAGGACGTCTGGAGAAGAACCGCCAGCGGTCCATTTGTTAAGAGTCTGTCCAGAGGCCCACCCAATTCCTACTCCTATCCCCACACCCAAAGCAGACATCATTAGATGTTTCGACTCCATTTTTTAGGCTTCCAAAACTTCCAAACTGTAACTTCGATTCTTTGAATAGCAAAAACTATGAATTTAGAGAAACATAGCAACGAAGTTATGCAACATGGAGTTGCTGAATATATGATGATCAAGCGATAATCATCTTGAAAACATTCAGTTTATTGTTAATGATTAAAACAAAATCGAATTTGATCTGAGACCTATAGTTAATTATTCGTATAATCCAAAGGACAAATGAAATATTCCATACAATATTCTACAAGACAGATAATCTAATTCCAAAAGGCACTTTTCTACTGTGCTAAGAAATGAAATCCGCTTCCAAATCCAAACGTCTTCAATCTCCTGCCTCTTAGAGACTCACTTACGCACTGCGTATGTGATGTGTGCCTCAAGTTTTTTTTTTTTTTTTTTTTTTTTCCCTTTCTTTCCTTTCTCGCTCTCTTTCTGGCTTACTCACTACAGAAAAGACCCTACGACCCGCGCGTTAATCAATCGCCTTCTCCGTGGAAAAAAAAAAACTAACTGTGAGCGTCCATGCCGTATCTCTGTAAAATTTCAGGAAAAGGAGGAGGAGGAGGAGGCGAAGCGGACGAGACGAAAGGACCAGAAGTTCATTCAGGCGAAGAAGCGGTGGTTGACGGCGGCGGAAATGAAGGGGGAAATGGTAACAGAAGTGGTGGTCGAAGCAAAGCAAAAGTTAACCAAACAGAGGGAAAGAGGAGACAAGGTGGTAACGAATTGGTTATGGTCTTAAGGCGGTTCCCGCTTTTTCAGGCTTCGGGAATTGGATTTATTTAAAACCAAGAGTTACTTAGTGGGGCCCATTAGTCTGCATGAGATGGTCCATTTGGACGGCTGAGATGTTTCCTCGTGGAGTTACCTATCAACCCTCGCTTTGGTGCCTGATACGCCTATCCGCTTATCCAATCAGGATTAAAAGGCTGGCACGTTTTTATTTTTAACAATTAATTTTCAGGACTAAGATAAACATTTAATTCAATTCGTTGTCAACATATTTTCTTTCAATTTCTAATATGTCCTTCTAGAACTTTGTAGGAAAAACATAAATGGTCTCATTTAAATCGTCATGATAAATTAATAAATATTAATTTAAGTAATTAAATATCTATTTTTAAAGTACTCTTAATTACTTTAACAGTTGAATATATCGTAAAATATTTTTTTTATACAAATATATAATATAAAGAGAGACATATAAAATTTATTTGTGAATCATTAACTCATCTCTTACTTGTTATTGGATGGCTAGTTTTAGCAAGTGAAGACTGAATTTGGATGAATTAGTGAGGCGTGTTCTAAGTAACGGGCCTTGGATTTTGTAGTTGTCGGCACTACAAGAAAAAAAGGCTTTTAAAATACTTAAAAATGTTATAATAAATAAAATTTCATCACATTTTATTTATGGAGACACGAATTTTTTTATGTGGCCTAAGTAGGGGCAATTTCTATAGTACACTTATGTGTACTATGAGCATGGTACAACTAGTGAATTTTGTATACAAAACATTTCATTAAATGATGCTCCCTACTTTTCCTCTTCTATTCTTACTCACGCGCCTAAACTATGTTTGGAAAACCCTCAATTTTTTTGAAAATTGCTCCATTAATTAATGCTGCATCCTTTATTCCCTTTCTTCCTTCTCCAGCCCTTTTTTTTTGCCTTGAAAATTGTCCCACATTCATTGCACTAAACCCTAGCCAACATTCTCTTTCTTCCTCTCTGCCACTCTCGCCGGGTTCTTCGTCCTCAGAAACCTCAAATCTCAACACACCGATCTTGCCGACGACGGCGTCGGCAACCCCATCGACGTCAAGACCAAGGAAATCAATCCCACTAAGGATCCTTCTAATTCTCCCCATCTCTCTTCCAAGGTCTTAGTTCATTTCATCATTTCTTGTTCTCTTCCATGGTTGTGGTTTTTGTGGTCATCGCTGAGGTCGCTTTTCTGGGTCGTCTAGACATGGCCAAGAAAGCTGACCTGGTCAACTCCTGGGCTGACTCCTTCTACCAGTTCACGACGTCCTCGTCTTGGTTCCCCTCGGCAGCATCAACTCATCCCAAGGTCGACGTCTACGACGACGCCGTCACCGGTGTTGATGATGCTGGTGGTGGTGGTGGTGGTGGTGGAAGTCCCAGCATTTTAAGCGGCGGCGGCTCCAGTATGATGGTTTTCTTCTTTGATTTGATTTTGTTTGGACTGAATTCTTGATATGGGTTTGGTTAGTTTAGTTTGGGTCGGGTTGTTGGTTGATTAATTTTTTGTTTTTCAATACTATCGTTCTCTTTTGCTTCTGAGTGTTTGATTGTGTTTGTTGAAATGAATTCTTGCTGGGTTTTCCTGATGAAGATTGTTACTTTGCAATTTATGCTTTAAATTCTTAGTCTTGAAAAAGAGTTGAACTTTTTTTTTTTCTCTTAATAATTGTTCTTCTGATTATCAAGAACTGAACTTTATTGCCTTTTCTGGTGCTGAGCAGGTTCTGTTTCTAATTCTATTTCCTCATGCAAATGAACTTGTCACTTGTTGTGTGCTTCGTTTTTTTTTTTTTGGTAATCAATTAGAAATGTATTGGGGTACATCTGACAAAATGTTGTATGATATCTGTTATGGTTGATGGAATATGTCCAAATTTGATGGAATATGTCCAAATTTGATGGAACAAAATGTTGTATGATATCTGTTCTGGTTGATGGAATATGTCCAAATTTGATGGAATATGTCCAAATTTGATGGAATAAAATGTTGTATGATATCTGTTCTGGTTGATGGAATATGTCCAAATTTGATGGAACAAAATGTTGTATGATATCTGTTCTGGTTGATGGAATATGTCCAAAGTTGATGGAATATGTCCAAATTTGATGGAATAAAATGTTGTATGATATCTGTTCTGGTGATGGAATATGTCCAAAGTTGATGGAATATGTCCAAAGTTGATGGAATAAAATGTTGTATGATATCTGTTCTGGTTGATGGAATATGTCCAAAGTTGATGGAATATGTCCAAAGTTGATGGGTTATATCACTAAACTCCTGCACTTATTTTTAGTCTGTTATTGTTGATGGAATATCACAATTTGTGATGGAATATCGTACATATGGTGATGGAATTGATGGTAATCATGTTACTTATGTGAAACTGTTTCTCGATGGAATAAAATGTTGTATGATATCTGTTCTGTTGATGGAATATGTCCAAATTTGATGGAATAAAATGTTGTATGATATCTGTTCTGGTTGATGGAATATGTCCAAAGTTGATGGAATATGTCAAAAGTTGATGGGTTATATCACTAAACTTCTGCACTTATTTTTAGTCTGTTGTTGTTGATGAAATATCACAATTTGTGATGGAATATCGTACATATGGTGATGGAATTAATGGTAATCATGTTACTTATGTGAAACTGTTTCTCGATGGAATAAAATATTGTATGATATCTGTTCTGGTTGATGGAATATGTTCAAATTTGATGAAATAAATGTATGATATCTGTTCTGGTTGATGGAATATGTCCAAAGTTGATGGGTTATTTCACTAAACTCCTGCACTTATTTTTAGTCTGTTGTTGTTGATGGAATATCACAATTTGTGATGGAATATCGTACATATGGTGATTGAATTGATGGTAATCATGTTACTTATGTGAAATTGTTTCTCGATGGAATAAAATGTTGTATGATATCTGTTCTGGTTGATGGAATATGTCCAAATTTAATGGAATAAAATGTTGTATGATATCTGTTCTGGTTGATGAAATATGTCCAAAGTTGATGGAAAACTCTTTACGTACAGGCAAAATGAAGAACGATGATGACGAAGAGACGGATGATGATTGATGGAATTGATGGAATATCGTACAAAATGGTGATGTAATGGCAACGTGGGTTTTAATCTATTGGAACTGTCAAGTTTGTATTTTGATGGGTTAATTTCTTTGTGTAAATTGTCATTTCTTTGTTGTTGTTGATGGGTTATATCACTAAACTCATGCACTTATTGTGAGGATTGATGGTAATTTTGAATATGTTAAATTTCCCTAGAAAATTGAAATAATTATCATTATCTTGGAAAGTGGTGAGTTGTAAAATGACAGCTTTATTAATTTATTTATGTTTCCTTATTTCCAAGAAAACATCTCATTAAATGATGTTTCCTTATTTTCAAGAAGAGAGTGTAAACACTCTCTCAATAATTAATTTACTTTTTAATTTTTTTTCCTAGGGGTACCACTCTCATATGGTACTCCTAGTGGTATGATATAAGTACTGCTAAGTAGGTGTGGTCAAAGGAGTATTAGATAACACGACACTTTTTAATGTGAAAAAACATAGGAAAAATGTGGAGTTATAATATATATGAAAATACAAGTATATGTCATGATAAATCATCTATTATGGTACAGTTGTTGGCTATATATGTTAATATGTTAATACATAATAAAATACTTAGATGAAAAACTTATTGTGACAATTTTAATGTTTATACAAATACCATAATATCATAAAATAATTGTTATTATATTATATAATTAAAAATATAAAAATATTTTTAAATAGGATAGTATATGACGTTATTTATAAGTAAATATACAAATAGTTTTAGGCTGTTAAAATTCTAGTCTATAGGCATCCAAACTCAATCATTCTCTTTAATACTACAGTTAACACCCAATCATTCTCTACATTTTCGATGTAAGACAACACCAGACGACTTTGAATAACACTTAATAATGTAATTATATAATAATCTATTAATACCTTAAGTTAATATATTAATAAATAAAATAACACTTAATTATGTTTCTATATACATATAGTAAGGGTGTGGCGATAGATCAATTTTATTAGTGGATATATTAATAAAAAAAAATATTTGATTGGGTCTTTATACCTATAAAATTTTAAAATGAAAGGATGACCGGAAAGATGAAAAGATGATTTGAGACTAGGGTTGAGAAGTTGAATGTCGAGATCCTTTTGACGCAAAAGAAGAAATTACTATTCAAGAGAAAACTAATCAAAAGTTGAAATCGGAAGCAACTAGATTTTTTGTTGAGGGTAGGAGAGAAAAGGATTTGCGGAATAAATACTGAAAAATTTACAAACATTATGAAAAGTCCACTTTTTTTCTTCAAAAAAATTATTAAAATTCATACATTCTTCAAAAAATTTACTAACATTATTCTAAGAAAATTTTCTCTTAAATTTTTTTTTTCAAATCCTCTTAGGAATTACTACTTACCGCCATAGTACTTTTTCTTTATCGTCCCAATTTGGATTAAAATACCCCCTTACAATATTATCTCTCTTACCGCTTCAAAAAGTTAGGCGGTAACTAGTAACTCCCTTTATAATTTGGCCACCAATCTAAAATGACATTTAAAACTCTAAATGAGTTGAATATTAAAAAGGATCCAAGTTGAAAAATGAGTTGAACAAACTATAATATAAATCATGATTAAATAAAAAGTAAATTTGATTAGCGATCAAACGAGTTAAACCGTTATTTCTCTAATATTTTCGTTCAAAAAAATTAAAAATGACAATAAAAAAATTATGCGAAATTATTTTGGTCCAGTAAAATTTAAAAGGGATAAAAAATAACATATACACTAACCCTATTTTGGAGGAAAAAAATATTTAAAGTCTAGTAAAATACCGAATCCAAGCAACCACCTTTAATAGATAGAACGACAATGCCATGATTCACCGAGTGACTAGAAAAATGACAAATAAGGAATAGGACAGATTTTTTTATATAAATTTATAATTTGATTCATAATATTATAGTCCAGTCATAATCTCTCACTTTATTTACTCTTAAAACTTATTAATTTTAAATAAGGAGTATCAATAATTGGGTTAGAACCCTCTTATCATTGTCTCATAACTTTAATTACCCATATCAAAATTTTAACATAGAGAGCTTATTAATTTTGCTTTCCAGTTTGAGAGAATCAAGGTACATCTCTTTAATGTTCTAACTTCTAATTACTGTTGAATTAACTTACTGGTCATTTGTAGTTATTATTTCAGTTTGATTTATGCTTAGTGCGTGATCTTTTTTTTGCAGCTTATAATGCTAGCACTTTATGAAATTTGTCACGAGATACGCCAAATGGGAGAAAATTTCCCTAGTAACAACAAAAGGGGTCTTTTGAATTGGACATGTGGCATCATATTCAAGCTCTAACGAGAGATGCAATTTTAAGAATTGCATTTGACAGCAATTGTGAATATGAACGACTGATTTGAATTCTAGAAAGAATAGACTGAACTTATTATACAATTTGCACGATCAGTTTACATTAATGGATAGAGGTGAGAGCGAAAGTACTATCATTAATCAATGCCTTTTGGATTTGTAGAATTTGTTCTTTTTGCAAGGCAATTTTTTACTTATTTTCTTATTTTGCATAGAATTTTTACCAACTAAGAACGAGAGGATGAAGGAAATTATCAAACAGGCGACGATATTAGTTATGGAGATGATAAACAAAAGAATGAATATCAAGTAAGAGATGCTATTGATTATGGAGATGATAAATAAGAGAATGAAATTGATCAAAACATGTGAATTTTGAAATGAAAATTTACTACATATATTGTTATAATCACATCCCACAAAGATTGAACAACGTGAAGACAATAAATTTAAAATGAGTTTAAATGAAATTATATAGAAGTGCAAGTTATTTTACTTTACCGGCCATAAAACCATTCGTAATTTGCTTATGTGGACGTCATCAAATGCATAAACAAACATAAACATTTCCCAAACTTCTTTCACTTATATAACATTTTTCACTTTGAAGTCAATAATCTTGATTTTAGTTACCCATAAGGCTGCACTTTTTTATTTATTTATTTATTTTACTTAGCATGTTATTTAGCATGTTTACTGGCATGGCACCATACTAGACAGACTCTCAAGCTGGAAATGCAGAAATTTAACGCATATACCAAAATTGACTGCTTCTGGGAAGTGGGCTCTGGGCCTAAAAATATGATGCCAGACGGGAATGGGCCAATTCACTTGATTGGAATGCCATTGGTTGAAAGAGGTGGCAATTACTTCGAAACTTGTGCCCAAATTGCAGAAGGTGGCTTGAATTTAAAATAGATCACTATATTTTTATAAGTTTGATTATTGACCAATCGCCCAAATGATTTGAATAAAGACCTTAACAAATGAAACTTTTTACAATTTGAATTGAAGGACTCATAAAATGCAAGGATTCACATACAAAATAAAAAATAAATTGCCAAAATGATATAAATCCACAAACATAGAGTGAAAAGACAATATAAAATTATATTAATTTATATTTGCAAATTAAAATGATATGTATTGATTGTAAAAATATAAAAATTAAAATTTTTTGTGATAAAAAATAATTTTTAAATAGAATTATTATTACAGAATGGAAGTGTAAATTTTTTCCCACTGTAATATATATATATATATATTCTTTAATCTAAATCAATTAATTCCTCGTTCTTATTAAATTATTCTTTCATATTGAAATAAATGATTAATTATTATTAGTCATGTTTATATTAGGACAACAATTTAGTAGTGTAGCAAGTAGGTGTGTGTGGGGGAGAGTAAACAAATTCTGGAATATTAGAAGAAGATTTTATATAAATGTTTTTTTATAAGATAGATTCTTTTACTTTGATTAATGCATTTTCTTTTTTTTTTTATATATACATATGAATTTTCTAATCTTGGCAGATAAACTGTACATGTATATTACAGCTTGTTTATCGTTTATTTTTAATAGTTATATCATAATAATTTCATAACGGTAATAATAAATTATATTTGAAAGTTTACATATGTGATAATACATAAGATTATACAATCATATCTACATGGGATAATAACAAAGAATTTTTATATTATTTCTTGCCCGAAGCCCTCGAAGACTTTATTTTAAATTATCATTTAATTCTGTGAGCCGTTAAACGACAGTCAGGATGGCCGAGTGGTCTAAGGCGCCAGACTCAAGTTCTGGTCCTCGTGAGAGGGCGTGGGTTCAAATCCCACTTCTGACAATTTTGCACTATTATTATTATTTTTTTTTTATTTTTTCCTCTTAATTTTCTGGGCATCAGCTTTTTGACAAATTTAAAGGAACATTCAACTCTTACAAATTGAGATAAAATCACTTGATAGGATTGAAAAGGAAAACATTTGATCAGAACTGGAGATTCTTGATTGAAGATCATCATCTTTTTCAGAATGACATTTATAAATGGTTCTTGCAAATATGTAACATTGAATTCGATGTCCTTATTTTCAATACATAAAAGAGTTTGCAAAACTTGTATGTATGGCATTATCAATTTAGCCAAGTTTTATAAATGGCAGAGTAAGATCTCCAGGCGTTGCAATTCTGCAAGTCACTTCAAAAAAGGGAAACAAACTTAGTAGCCTAGTTCTTGTTCTTGTTTTCAATAGAATACAAAAAGGACAGAGAGACTTGCTTTTGCTATATAAATAACATAGGAACATGATTTTATTTCATCAAATCTAAGAATACAAATCCATTCCATAAACTATGCACCAGAATTGACGGTAATAGATTCCTAGACCGTGCATAAATTACACCCATCACCACCCCAAGAAAAATTAGCGGTATCATCCTCTGTACATTAAAATGTGCTGAAGCAAAGGCAACTGAACTCACTAGAACAGAACACCACACCGGCATGTATTTAGTCAAGGAAGGGAGGAGAAACCCACGAAACACTATTTCTTCCCACAAGGGAGCGCATACTACGAGTACCAATGCATATAATCCCATTGCCACTGGATCTCTCGCCATGATCGACTGCTCAACGCTTGACAGAGTAACAGGAGTCGAAGGCAGAATAGGTAGGAGATCGAGGTTCAACTGTGATAGTCTGTTTACCAATGGAAACATGAGGCATCCAATAATGACATCAAACAGCCACCTCCCTCTCAGGCTAAATTTAAACCAATCTTTGGGAAGCGGACGGAACTTAGACAGGCAGCGAAGAAGAATTAAAATCCCAGCTAGGCCTTCAGTAACATCAGTTAAGAGGCTGAACAAAGCTTGTCCTCTGTACGTCAACGACTCCTTGTTAAATCCCACCACGTTGGCTCCAAATGGAATCATCCAAGAACCTACAAACCAGAATGAGACAACCCAGAGGAGGGTGACCTGCATCACCATAAGGGATCCAGAAAACAGATGAGATAGTGGAGCCAAATTCTTACCAAAACAATAATGAACTCTCAAATCTGTAATTAAACATCTCTAGAGGTTGAGCAGACATCAGGAATACAACTTTTAAGTTTTAGTGCGCAAAGCTTCCCCGAGGAGGAAACCACTAATTCAGAGATAAATAAATCAAAATCTTCTGCCGCACAAGCTCAGTTAAACAATGAACTACTAAATTCTATTTAGGCTAAAAGTTATCAAGGTGAAAAGTTAGTAAGAAAACTGGATTTAGAAAGAGTTAAAAACAGAGCAGATATTGCAAATTAGCAATTAGTCAAGTGTACCATGGGTTTCAAAAGAACTATGCATGAGAAAATTAGTTGAAGCGACATTCAGAGCATCGAAGACTTGACAATAAGGAGGTTTGATACTGATTCCGTGTACTATATAGGGGTGGATTAAGTCTGTTGTAATACTTTTCCGATAAAATTGAGCTAACATATTTTCTGGTACTGGAGTTTTGTTTTTAAACAAGTCATTTGTTAACACAATGGGATTCTGATAATATACATCCTATGCTGCGACAAAGGTTGAACGGTTAAGTTTCACCTGTATGATGGTCTCTGCTGTCCATGGCACAGTCCACGGTTTCCCAAAGCCTCCTAACACAGCATCTGAAAACTGAAACATAAGAAGATAAAAAGACACTTGTCAGATATACAATTTCCAAGATTCCTTACAAAGCTAATCCTGAAATGCCTTGTATAAGCTTGGGAGGAAACTTGTCAAAGAAAACATATGTTCTCGTACCATCATCTAGGGACAAAAATAGTCCACATGTACACTTTTGAAGTTCAAAAACTTCAAATGAAGACAAAATGGACATAAATTCGTGCTTAGTCTTCTATGCCAATTAAGAAAACATTCAAAATAATCCAAATGATGTCCATAACTCGTTGAGCCTTTCAGAATCTTTTGGATACAAAAGAAAGAGAAACACAAGAAGCACCTCCGGAACTAGATTTTCTGATAATCCAAAAGTTACCGCTCAAGTTTAATACAAAATCTAACAAATAATAAATCTTGGTCCATTATCAGCCATTCTATGAATCATAATCAAATTTAATGAAGTGTAGTATTAACTATCAAAACCAAATAGGGCTGACGTAATTTATTGGGCAATAGTGTTACCGCTTTCAGGCTTGAAAACCAACTGTTTCCCACAGCATTTGGCTTCTCAAGTTCTGATTTTTGCAATTCTTCCCGCAGAATCCCGTCCCCAGTAGACTCTGGATTTGTCCCAGCTGAATCCTCATTTCTAAAGCACGAGATTTTCCATTTCTGTAACAAAATTCCCAAAAGAATAAAACATCCAAAAAATACAATCATCAAATCATAAGCCCATGACAACAGAACCACAAAAGCCAAAGGAAAACTCACATATCTTCCAATCAATCTAAAACAAGGCGAACAAAATTAAGAAAGTGAACTTCATTAAACACACCAAGAAAACACAAAGACAAGCAAAGTGGGACTTTTTACGGTAAGTTACCTTAATGGGTCGGCATTGAGTTTCAGAAAGACGGAAGCTGTGACTGAAGGGAGCTAAAGATTTGATTTTTGGTCGCAATTTCGAAACCCTAAGCTTCGGAGGGGTGGTGGAAGAAGTGAAAAACAAAGGTCTTAGAGGGCGAGCGCAATTCAACGAGGTGGAGCTGAGCATGAGATTAATTTGAGGAGAAGGATGATGACGATGAAGATGAAGATGAAGATGAAGATGAAGATGATGAGAAGCCATCAAATTAGGAGCGTGAGAAATGATTGAATACATGGGTTCTATGCATTTTTTTCTCTTCTTGCAGTCCTCCTCTATCAGCTCCCCAGAAGGAAACCCTAGAAATTGAGTCTATATTATTTTGGGGGAGGATTTTCTCGAATTCTTTTTTTTTTTTTTTTTTGGGTTTAATTTTCTGGGCGTTCAAGTTGTCGTTTTTGACGGTTGAGGAATGAGGACGAAGAGAAAGGGAAAGAATCTTAGGGAATCCTGGTGAGGGGTAAATGGGCAAAGGACTGAGGAAAACGTTTTGGACAGGTTGGAATTTCGTATTTTTCTTTTTCCTTTTTAATTTTAATAGTACATATATGAATAATGAAGTCGCTGCGAATTCATTTTATGGGTACCTACTACATGGGAAGGTAGATGGAAATTTCCACGCTCCATTTTCGAACGGTTGCAAGTTTCAATTTTTACACTCCCACCTAAACTCAATTGGAATTTTTCTTAATGGAATCTTTAATTGCATTAAGTACCTATTTTATCATATAAGAAGATGTGATCGGTGGTAACGTAATTGGAATTTTGGATATTAGGGTGTAGTTAGAGGAAGGGAAGATGAATGAATATTGTAACAGAAAAAAAAAGAGAATGTTTATACGATTTTGGACAGAAGATAAAAAACATACTACGTTGAAACAAATGTCGTTTTAAGAGATGGAGGAGAAAAATAAAATAAATCACTTATTGAAACACGTCGTTTCAATGAGGGATTACTAAAAAAATTTACAACAAAAAGCAAGTCTTGGATATGCAATAGCAGACCTGCTTGACTGCTTCGATGGCGAACCTACATGAGGGGCAGTTGCATCTTATCGCCTATGGTGATTCTGTCAGTAGATGTGAGAAGAGTTAATTTATTGGGAGGAACATGTACCGTAAATTGACAATACAATAATATTATCAGATGGCTCCTTAATCTCCTTTCAAACTCTTGATGCACTGGTAAGGCTGAAAGGCCTAATCTCCCTTGACTCCAATTCAGTTACCAGATTTCGCTTACGTAAATAGAATATGGTCTCATTGAGAATCCTAACTCTCTGTAAAGTTAGAGTAGTTTTTGCATTACAGGTTTCTCCCTCCTTTCGGGAGTCTTTTATACAGGAGCTAATTTGTAAAACTTCTAATCATTCTTTTGGCTGGAAATAGAAGGGATTAATTCCCCCCGGTCTTCGTAGCCATCAAGGCTAGCGGAATGTTTTGGGGGAAAAAAAAAAAAAATCTAGCCGTTCTTAAAGATTTTAGTTATTTTTTAATAATGGTTTTCATAAATGGTCACCATTTTTCAAGTTTATCATGTTACTAGGATATGTAAGAAAAATTTTAGTTGATAATAATGAATTTGAAGGTACTATGTTGTCACACAAAAAGGATATTTTTCCTTATGTGTATATTTTATTGGAAATATTAAATTGTTATATGGATAAAGCCAATAAAGAAGGAGATAAATAGGATTTAGGATCCTCTGTGACACTTTCCTGTCACACCTCATGTAACAAATTTCAATTACTTTGTATATATATTGTATTTTCGGTTGATTTTCACGTTATATATAATCATTTACACTCTTATATTTTTTAACACGACGGGTTCACTTTTTTAAAGGGTTAGGGTATATTAAATTATTAAATATGATTTTTATTGTTAAAAAATCTAAAAAATATATAAAAAATAAAATAATACTAAAAAAATAAAGTATAAAAATAAAAACAATCTACTAAAACTATATGTTGTCAATATATATAAATTAACATGAAATATAATATATATACAAAGTAATTGGAGTTTGTCACATAAAGTCTCACAAGAAAGTGTCACGAAAGATATCTAATGCATCAAATGCAAGCGTCCTATTTAATTAATTAACACATTTCATGTTGTTAGTAAAGAAAAAAATCAATTCTAAATTCTGGCTTAAATGCAATTTTGATCATTTATAATAGGTGTAATATCACTTTTGGTCCTCCTACATTGTATTCTCTTCATTTCAATATATAGGTCATTTTGACCAAAATACAAATATTAAAACTGTAATTAATTTTTGAAAATTCTCATAACTTTTAATCGTTAAACATATTATACTCATATTCAATGCATTTTTTATAATAGTATTATAACTTGAAATAGTTCATGACAAATACAAATTCCAATAAAATTGTGAATTAAATAAGGGTAATCAAGTAAAATCAATGAATTATCTCATTGAAATAGACAAGTGACTTATATTTTGACCGATTTCTCAAAGGGTGAAAACGACTTATATATTAAAATGGAGGGAATAAGTGACAATACTAGTCTTTTCTTCTCCGTCAACGTATCCACCACCAAAGATGGCGATTCTTCTTTTTTTTTTTTTTTTTTTTTGCCAAATTTTTATGAATCTCAATCCCCGTATGACCGGATCTAAAACCAATTGCTCTTGACTCTGAGTCATCTAAGCTCGGCCTCTTCTTTGTACCATCCATAATTTGTTGATATTAATTTGAATACTAAACTCAATTTTGAGATGAGAGAGTAATTATCTAACCTAAAATGTTGGTTTTGTTTATGAAACGACTTTTTTTTACGTAATTTTTTTTCTCTTGTATGTTCTGAGTGGGTATCGGCCAAAACCTTTAAAAAAAAAAAAAAAAAAAATCAATGTAGGCATTGTTGTGTCTATCTTGTTTCATTAATAACTTTATCTCGTGTAAGTTTCAGAAAAATTATAATTTTAATCCATGAATTATTACTACTTTTTTTTGTCCAAAATAAATTCGTCAAAATGTACTAAAAAAAAAAAAAACCTTTCCTAAGTGCTTCCGGTATGATCTACTTTCGGCGTAACTCGAATTCAGAATCTCCATGCGCATCAGCGTTTTACTTGAATTCAGAACCTCCTAATTTGAAATGAGAAGGCTTACTACTAAGTTAATTCCTTCTTGTCTATATGAAAATTTTTGATAGACAATCGTGGTAAATGTATACTTTGCTGATTTGCAAGTGGTAGTTGAACGATTCCCAAACTCCAGGGGTTCCTGAGCCATGATTATGTATCATTTCACATTATTTTTGTTTCTACTTCTGGTTTTGGTCTTTTAAAATTTTTTTTTGATTGATTTTTTCTAGTTTGTTGAAAAACAAAACCAGTTGAAAAGGGCACATGAAATTGACCTTTTCAACATGGTGGTGCCACACTTGATCCATACCATGGCCATGAAATTCATGAGTAATAATGTGGTAATTTCCTGATACTCAATTTTTTTTTTTTTTTTTTTGGTTTCGGTTGTGGACCCTTATAAAACTCAACACTTTCATTTAGTGCAGCAAGAAGTCTATATTCATGTTGGATCAATTAACTAGCTAGGCTTCCAGAAATGCAGTAGCTGGATTGATCTGGATGAATCAAACTCTTGCTGAAAACTAACCTGTAATTAATGGAACTTAGTCCAAATTACATACTATCATGTCTTCCTTCTGTCTCTCTATCTCACTGATGGGTTATTGAGTAAACAAGAAAAAGATTCCTTGAAAGAAAGTTCACAATAACTTGAGCAATCATTGTCAAAATGTATAAAGGATAAGGTTAAATAGACAGCAATTCAAGAAGTGGCTCCTTAGTTGCTTGTTTGGGATGGCATTCAGAAAAGCATTTACTAATAAACTTCTGATAATGATAGTTGACGGAGAAGTGAATTTTCCATTGATTCCATATTTGACTTAGTAAAAGTCAAGATGATTAGATGTCCATAAAAAAGGTTCATCAGAGACTGGTTGTGTGTGTGTATTGTCAGAGAGAACACACTCAGAAGAGAACAGAACACATTCATTCTTCTAATGGATGAAGAAATAGTTCCAAATGTCCCTGATCAGGAAGATTCAATCCAAAGAGAAACAGCCCAGATGGAAGAATCAAACAGGGAACAAGAGCAGAGAATTCGAAAGCTGGAGACAAAAGCACTCCAGAATGTCAACCTATACTTCATTTTCCAGGCTGTGATTCTGATGTCAACAGCCACAGCCACCGCCACATCTCTCACTTGCCACCACTGGTGGCTTCCTTTCCTTGTGTCACTTCTCGCAGCGGTTCAGAATTTCGTCGCCTTCTCGGGCGCCATGCTCAGGGTTCTCAAGTTGAGGGAAGAACTCGATCAAGATTCATTAGACCTTGCATTCATCAAACTGCACAGAATCACAAGGGCTCAACTGAAAGAAGGGAATGAAAATATGATGAGGCCAAAACCAGGCTCATTCCACAGGTGGAGGGCCCGTCTGCTGACTTATATTCCAATTGCTTTGTTTCTTATCTTTAGCGGTTTGCTGATGTATGGCTGCCATATCCTTCTTTGCAATACCAGTCGTCCAAAGTGTGTCAAACCTTGCTGATGCAAATCTCCATAGGCAAGTAAAATAACGCTCTCTTATTTGTCTAAGGCTTCAAGGGTGATTGTCCCCACGTATAGTCATCTTTTTTCCAACAAGGAATGAGTGCGTTGCTTCTTGTTCAAACTATAATAGTGACGCAATGGAAATTTTGCGCAAGTTGAGGACATTTTTGTTATTAGTAGCATGGATTGGCCAACTTGATTGGGGTACTTTATCAGTAAAAACTCAAAATTAAAATTATTTAGAATGAAAGTGTATACTAATTTATTTACATATTAAATAATTTAATTTTGCAGTAGAAAATAGCAAAGGAAGAGTACCAGGAGAAAATTTAGACTGACGCGTGAGAGTTAATAAGGGACATTATGACAATAAATAAGATATTTCATTCTCTGGCCCAAATTTTTGCAACTGATGACTGTAGGAACTGGAAATCCCAACTCAGAAAAACCCCCCAAAAAAATATTTCTCTGGCTATAAGCAGAGCAGTCTACAAAATGCAGAAACAGGAAAGATGGAATCAAATATGTGCGAGCGTGGTAGTATATCGTGGCGCATACATACCCACCGAACCACCACATCAACAATATGAACAGCTACCTATGGCAATTTTTTAGCTCAATGTTCCTTTTGCACGCAAAGCATAGACAAGCAAGAGCACCATATGGTAAACAGGCAAGTTGTGATCCGTTTCCGGGTAACTGGCAAAATGAGAGGATTCGACATCCTTCAAACATGATCATCAACAATTAACACCAGTAGTTGTTGCAGACAATCTGGTAGATTCGACGACATTGATCGTGTTTCAAACTTATTTCCTACGTCTATTTTGGGCTAGCTCTGGATCTCCTTTCCTCATCATTGCCACAAATTCATCATAATTAATTCGTCCATCCTGCAAATGCATCAGAGGGCATTATTATCATCCCCAATAATTTACTAGATTTTCAAGAAATGAACGAAACCACAGTCCTTTCCCTTGTCATTTCCCATCCAGTAACTTGCAGCTAACATCAGTACAATTCAAATTGAATTGAAACTGGCCGGTATAGTTTTTGCTGTATATTCAGAGGAGAAAGAGTACATACATTATCTGTGTCAACCTCTGCAATGATCTCTTTTATTGTTTTCTCATCACCCATGTTGTACTCTTTTAAAGCATGTTCCAACTCTTCCATTGTGATGTACCTAAAATCAGCACCAAGGTTAGAAACAAGTGGAGATAGTGAACACAAACAAACATTTTGAATGAAGATTTACCCGCTCTTATCTTTGTCAAAATACTCAAAGGCTCTATACAAGTGATCTTCTCTTTCCATTCTGTTCATGTGCATTGTAGCTGTAATAAACTCAATGTAATCTATCGTTCCATTTCCATCCACATCAGCCTGTAATAGGCATACCATTTAACTACTTCACTAGTCAGTTAAAAGAACATGGCAATGCCTCTCAAACGTAGACATATAGCATAAAATCAAGTACAAGAAACAAAAATTGTTTGTACAGTTTCAAGTTATGACTAAAAGAGAGAAAAAATAGAACGACCTACTAGCTACTGCAAATAGAACCATGGCAACAATCAAAGTATTGAAGATTTCAATATCACTCGATTCAACTATTTATGGACATTGTCTCTTTCTATTGGCTCACAATTAAACAACGAATTTGATTTATTCTTCATAAAACTGTTACTCACCTCTCATTAGAACAGCAACTATTGAACAACTTTTAATCAGCTAAAACAGAAAAAAGAAAGAAAAAAAAGCGAGATTATCTTTAACAGCAGCATAGTTTAATATAACAACACACACTTGTATAGTGTGACAACCTGTCGACTAAGATAATTCCCTCTTTATTCCATAATGTCAAAAGGAATAGTTCATCATGACACATCCAGAAAAACCAAATTTAGAGCGCAAAGTGAAACGAATAAAACTTGGTTGACCGAAATCAATAAAAGGAGAGTATAGAATAGCAAATTGAATTAATCTGCTTCAGGAAGAAAACTAAGCAAAGGGTATAATCTGAGGTTCTTTTGTTCTAAGTAATGTTCGTATACAAACTTCACTAGTCGGGATCTACAGAAAGATTTTTAAAATGACATTCATTTTGGAGCCTCTGGATAGGTTCCTTTTTGGAGTCTTAAACATTTTAATTATATTTCATTACCATCTAACAAGGTGGTGCCAAATCAGGCTGATGGTACCAGGTACCATAATGATATTACTATTAATAGAACAGAGCTTGGGCGAGAAACCAAAGAAGAAAAAAGCATACCGCTTCCATCAGCTGTCTCACTTCTGATTCGGAGAGCTTAGTACCCAATTTGGGAAGGCCAGCTTTTAACTCTTCAAAAGTTATTGTGTTACTGTTGTCTGTGTCCATGGATTTGAACATCTCCTTTAAGCCAATGATTTCTTCTTCAGAGAGATTTTCGGCAATCACCTGTTAGTGAAAGACAAAGCAAACATTTATAAACAATCTGATTAAAAAATTTCATCCTAAAGTATATGATCTCCTCACCTTGAGAGCAACTTTCTTGAGCTTGTTCATAGCACGGAATTGTTTCATCCTAGTCAAGACAGCAATGTCAAGAGGCTTATCAGATGCGTCACCATCTACCCTCATCCATGGATGGTCTGCAAGCACATCCTTATTAGCCCTTCATCAGTTTCGGTGATGGTAGAACAAAATTTAATGAAAAGAAATTTAGTTGTGTTAGCTCTATTTTATGATGACCTTAGTGGCTCCCATTAGAGGTCAACTTAAGTTTTAGGTTCCTAGTTGTTGCCCTCCTTCAGAGAGGTTAAATCATAAATGCCCTTTTCATAAAGAGAACCATTTCTAATCCCCAAAAAGTAAAAATAAAAATAACCCAAAGCATATGGAACACTTTGAAGATAAGCACCTGATAACATCAGAACAGGAATGAACCACAGTAAAAGAGCATTGCAGTTTGTGCACAGTTTTTAACATTGATGGACTCCGTTTCTGAGCATCATAGTTTATTTACATGTAAGTTCGAGAAACTAGGACGCTTGGTTTTCCATTTCCGCAATCTTAAGCATATAAAGTTGCGAATGCTTTTGTAGATTCACAAAAAAAAAAAAAACAGAGGCAGACAAATGTCTCTTAGAATGCGAACGAGAAGTGGAATTGTTTAATACCACAAAAAGGAAAACAAAAAAGGATGTCAGGAACAAAAGATCCAGTTATTGCAAGTAAGGATTAGATTAGCAGTGAAGGAATTCTTTAGTCATGCATAATAATCAGTGCTGATACTTACTTAGAACATCAACTGCAGAAAGCCTTTCTGTAGGATCAGCACGCAACATCTTCTTCACAAGATCTTTTGCACTACTGGATATTGCCGGCCAAGGATCAGATGAAAAATCGAGATGTCCCCGGAGAATGGCATCAAAAATACCCTGCTCATTTTCTGCAAATGGAAGAACCACATGCATCGCTAAGACGAAGCAAAGAATTGCTTGTAACTGGAAGCTGAAAAGAGGGGATGGAACAGATGGTGGCTGATACTAACCATTCCACTCTAACATGTGACATGCATTATTATGCTCATTGCATGAATAAAAATGCGATTCCACGCTCAAGGATCTCAAAGTAACAAGACATTCAACTCGAAGTGTTAAACAATTAATAACACTTCTGTCTATCTAATTGATGAAATGAAAAATGGCTGGATCAACAAGCAAAAGTAACAGTTTCCACACAATTTTTCCAAATAGTGCCTCGCCCAAGGGCAATGGATGATGAATTCACAAGACTGCAGGAAAGGTGCAATGTGGACAAAATCAAGAAAATCAAAGAACATATCAAACCTAGGGCGAATTGATTACCTCCCCAAAATGGTGGTACACCACTCAACAAAATATAGAGTATCACTCCAGCACTCCAAATATCAGCCTCGGCTCCGTAGTCTCGGCGCAACACTTCTGGGGCAACATAGTATGCACTTCCAACAAGATCTCTGAAAGAATCTCCTGTAAAACGCCATCTGTAAGTCCAAATTATGATATACGCTCCAAAGTAAGGTAACAGCATTTGGTTGTGTGGTAAATTTGAGCAAATTCGAGTACTTTTAAGCAGAAAAATTGCTTTTCAGATAAACAGTTTGCAGTTTACGCATCAGCAAAAAGCCTATACTTGAGGATTCACACACACACACACAAAAAAAAAAAAAGGCCGTAAATATAAAAGAAAAATTCTACAAAATGAATTGCACCATGCATTAATTGCACAAGTTTTTGAATTATTAAGTTGATTTTTTTAGTTAGCATGAGAAGGCTGCTCCTGAAATTTTCTTTTCAATTACTGTAGGAGAGCATGACTACCATTCTGAATCTCGCTAATCAGAAGAAATGCATTCGCATTCAACACAAATTGAGATTAAGAAACAGAGATGGCATTAATTTACTACAGAAACAAGATGAAATGCAGGAAGAAACAAAATATGCATTTTTCATTTATTGAGATGAAATTATGGCGCACTTAATGGGGGGAACAAACAATTCAACACTTTGAATAATACATCAGTCTCAAAATTATCTATAAATCAACTATCCAACAAATTCATATGAATTTGGCACGGAACGTTTTGATATCAGTAAATGTGTGTTTACACAAAACAGAAACAAAAAGAAAAGTCGATGCACTGGACGAACAATA
Organism: Knoxia roxburghii; assembly: GCA_030378225.1. Lineage (NCBI taxonomy): Eukaryota > Viridiplantae > Streptophyta > Magnoliopsida > Gentianales > Rubiaceae > Knoxia > Knoxia roxburghii. The sequence goes on from CM059423.1 coordinate 6,728,069, forward strand.
CCTGGTTTAAAAAAGACAGATAAGCCAAAATCAGTAGCCTTTAGCGGGGAATCTTCATCGGAACTCAAAAACAAGAAGTTTTCAGGTTTCAAGTCCCTGTGGAATACCCCCATTGAATGACAGTAATGCACCACGGTTACCATCTGCCGGCACAGCGCCGCCGCCGCACGTTCCGAGTAATGCCCCTTGGCAATAATCCGATCAAACAGCTCACCACCGCCGCATAGTTCCATTATTAGGTTAACACTCTGGCGATCCTCGAAAGCGCCTTTCAGCTCAACGATGTTCCGGTGACCGGTGAGATGGTGCATGATCTGAACTTCACGGCGGACGTCATCAACGTCGTCTTTGTTCAACAATTTCCTCTTGGCGATTGACTTGCAGGCGAACTTCTCACCGGTCCTCTTGTGCGTGACTAAGTAGGTGACGCCGAACTGCCCTCGGCCGAGCTCCCGGCCGAAAATGTAGGTGTCGCGGACATCTTCCATGGGGCGACCGAGGACGCGACCGATGCCGGAGATAGGACGGGGAGGAGCTGGCTGGTCGGAGGGGATGACGTTGATGCCGTTGGTTGGAGCCGTCGTCGTGGTCGGTTTTGGCTGGGTTGAGGATGTGGCAGGAGTTGATTGGCTAGATGGCAAGCTGCTACAGTTCCCCATTTTTTAGCTGTGTGTTTTGAGAACTTTGAAGTCAAACTGTTAGGAAGAAAAAGCTTATATATCGAAGGATCCGGCATCCGGTCGGAAGGCCGAAAGGGAAAAAGAAAATGAAAGGACATTAGGCTATTTAAACTTTAGACTGACGAAATTGGCCTTGGAGTTGTGCTCTGGCGTGGGGCAATTCATGGACTTTGGTCAATGGTCATTCTCGTCAATTCCTCACTGTTTCAAGCAAAGACCTGAACTTTCAGACTGAACTGAAAAAATAAGAGGAAATATTCTATACAATGAATATCCTACTATATAGAATATACAATATAATTTAATAAGAAATGATTTGCAGGAAAAATATGTTTTATATAAGAGTTAAATAATGATAAACTATAATTTTTTGTTGCTTATTAATAATTATATTTGTTAAGTTAAAATAATATAATAAATAGAATTATTTTAAAATAAATATAATATAAATTTTTGATTTAATTGATATGATGTACTAAACTTGTGACATAAAATAAAATACTAGAATTTTTCTAAATATGGTATATTTGAAGAAGTCAACTTCATTTTTCAACTAGTAAGTTTTTTTTTTAGTTTTAATTAATGTTAAAGCCGGCTTACGATGATGATAGATTGACAGAGAGTAAAGTTAGAAGTTGTAACATTGGTGAAAATTTTGCACTAAACATTTTTTTAATATAAATTTTCTGTTTCATGATTTTTTTTTTTAAAAATACAAAACTAGAGGCTACCGCCTAAGATCAACTAGCATCTCTAAAATACGCGGCTACTTTATGTCATGATTCAGCCAATATCCAACTTCCATCGGTGCTTCTATTTCATGATTTAAATCATATTTGCATACTATTTATAATAACAAACGAAACTATTAAATTTAAAATTAATATAATTTTAGTAAAACGACTATTAATTTTTTTAATATATTTTTAGATCAAATATAATTTTATATTTTAGTTATGACTTATATAAAAATCACATATACTTATATTAATTTAGATATAAAAAGTAAAATGATATATTTTGATAAGAAAAATATAAATTAAATTATTTTTATAAAATAAAATTTTAATTTTTAAACTAAAATATTATTATGTGGGAGAAAATTAATATTTAGGTTATATTTATGAGTAGTGTTATATCGCGCTCCCTTTTTGTTATTGGACGTCTCCTTTTTTTAAAAAAATTATTTATTTTGTTAAGTATCGTCCCCTAAATTCTTATTTCTCACCACTTAATGTTAATCTTCTGTCTCTCTTATTATTACATAATTGCCCTTAATAATTACGAAAAATTTTATAAGTCTCTTTTTTATCTACCAAAAATTTCTAAAAATTATTATTAAAGTAGCATAGATCAGTGGAATTATAAATAAATTTTTTTTGTATTTTTAGTAAATTAATTAAGGGTATTTAGGTAATTTAATATATTTTTATATTTAAATATTATAATTAATATTTCTTAATTTATCAGGGATAATTTAGATATAAAAATAGCTCGAAATAATAAAATAGAGGGCGCGAAATAGGTTTTCACTATATTTATTTACATTCTTTTTTTTTTTTTTTTTTTTAAAAGCCATGTTAGTATTGAGAAATTGTAGAGTCGTTTCTTGAGAATTGGAGGCCCAAAAACAATTTACCAGAAGTCTTGGGAAAATCTAAAATCCTAGACTTGCATTGAGGGGGAAGCCGCGCATGCTTTGATATTTTGAGGAAAAAAAGATTAATTATATTATTCGAAAAAATATCAGTACAGGCCACATAAATAAAAAAAAGATTATAGAAGTTAAATAAAATGACAATTCAAAATAACAAAATAGAACTAATCACTTGCATTGTTATTGAATTTAGATCTTGAGTTTGATTTTGTCTTTAAAATTAAAAAAGAGTTTCAATCTCATCCCTAATAATTTAATTTTAGTTTTAATTGGTCTAGTTGACAAAATTAATACAATTATATGTATTAATTTTTTTTAAAGCAATATAAGTCTTTTAAATTGGACGTGCCGCTAATTTGAAAATAAAAATGCAAAGAAGAAAGAACAATGAAGTTCTGTACTGTATATATGAAAACAAGAATTTGAAACTTTTTAAACTTTGATAACGAAATCAAATAAAAAATCCAATCTGAAATTATATCTAATTAAACTTTGATCAAACTGAGAAATCCCAAGTTGAGAAATTATTTTAGTGATTAACTAAACAAAATATTTAAACAATAAAAGAGAAGGAATTGCGTTTGCCGGGAGTCGAACCCGGGTCTATTGCTTGGAAGGCAATTATCCTAACCGTTGGACTACAAACGCGACGTTTCCGCAAATTTCTTAATTTATATTCAAGAATCAGATATTGGACCTGTGCTTACGCTACATCTGAAATAAATAAAACCAACCTTTCTTGTGAAAAAAAGACCTCTTTTTCTTTCTCCCCAGAAAATCATATTTCCAAATTTCCCTTTCAAAGATGAAATTCACTTCTAATGCATTCATGGCAAGTTATTCTTAAAACCCTGAAATATTACAATTCTTATATTACATTTTTATAGCAATATAATATTATATATCTCTACCCAAAAATAAAAAATAAAAATAAAGTGATGAACACCACACTCCATATCCCATTTTTTAAAAAAATTACCATAAATTTTTTTTAAGCAATTACCATACGAATTCATTCGCTCTAAAAATAAAAAATCTGCACATACAAAAATAATAAAAATCCAAGCAACAACGTCAAAATTCCACCGGAGGGTAAGATGGAGACGAGGATCGCCATCATCAAGGCCTGGCCATTTGTAGCTGCAGCAGGAACTAGCAGAGTTGTTGCTGTTGTTGCAATCACGATTTTTCTCCATTTAATATTTTTTAGTATATATATATTTTTTAATACAAAGATGACTCGAATTCAACACTTATTATCTTAAATTGAGAGTATCTATCACTGAACCACGTACTTTTGTTATATTTTTTAGTAATCCTCTCCATAAACATAAACAGACATTTGCAAATTCCCATTGATCGGGTACAACTTTGCTAAATCCCTGTCAATTCAACCAAAATTGTTGGAAGCCAAACGATGAAAGCGATGCCATCTTCGTTCGACGATATCAAATCTATAATCAGATATCTTTTTGATGAAATCTTACATATTACATGTTGAAATATTACTGCAGTGTTGAAGTTATCCAAATTGAATGTTGTTTTAAGTCTAAGTAGTCATATTTTGTTACTGAAACAATAAATTGTTGATGATAAAATACGAATTGAAAAGTTGTGATAATTAAAATAGGAATTTAAAAGTTGTGATAATGAAACATCTCTATGGTTCCATGCATTTGCTTCCATGGACGAAAGTAATTTGTTGAAATTTTGATTACCAATGTCACTCTAGAGTTGTGCTCTATGTTTTCTCATCGTTATGCTCCACGTTGAAAAGTGAATTTGTTAAAATTTGGGTTATCAAATACTAAAATGTACTCCTTCCATTTCAAAATATAAGTCATTTTCATCCATTAAGAAATCGGTCAAAATATAAGTCACTTATCTACTTCTAGGAAAGAATCTATTGTTTTTACTCTATTACTCTTATTTAATTTGTAATTTTATTGAGACTTGTTTTTGTCATGACTATTTCAAATTATAGCACTAATATCAAAACTACATTAAATAGGGGTATAACAGGTTTAACCATTAAAAGTTATGAGACTTTTCAAAAATTAATTACAATCTTAATATTTGTGTTTTGGTCAAAATGACTTATATATTGAAATGGAAAGAGTATACTAATGCTCTTTGTATACTTGTGGTATCTGTTTTCTCATGATTTTGTTTCCATAGACGAAAGTGAATTTACTAAAACTTAGATTAACAAATGCTAAATACGTTAACTTAATGTTGAAATATATAGGATATTCGTTGAAATTATAGGAAAATTAACAATGGATTCAAGCGATGGTGACTTCCAACCCCCAATAAAGATGACATATAGAAGGCAAAGAAAAAGAAAGAAATGCCAACAAAGTATGTGATTGGATCAAAAGAAGGAAAAAATGTTAAAGAGGGCAAATCAACTCGCAAAGGAAAAGCAAAAACGGAACATGTTGAGAACGAGGCAAAGTAGAAAAATAAAAGAAGGCTTAGGAGGATGATTACAGATTTTAAGCGCGAACCTCGCTAAGGGGTTTGAAAATTTTGTTAGCAAACTGGGATTGTTGAAATTGAAATATTACAGTAAATAAGATATAATTTCAGCAAAAGAACAAATGGATTTGAGCAACACGTACAGTACAATTCAGTAAATTTTAGTAATAATAAAAAAATGATAAACGTATGGTAATTTTTTTAAAAAAATGAAAATTATCTTATCAATGGTTATATTACATAATTCTATTCGTATATAGACACCCATTTTTATCAAGTACATCAAACGAGTTAATATTTTGGAAAAAATTACATTTATATTTACCTCTTATGTGTTTGGTGAAACTACTAATACCCTCATCAAGTTTTAAAAATAACGTATACCCCTTCAACTATTCAAATTAATAACAACTAACTTCCTAATCCATAGAAAAAATGAGTAAAAATACTAACGTAAGCATTATTATTGCGATAAAAAATAAAATTAACATTATTTTATAATCTTATTTTGACAAAATATCATCAAATTTGTTTATTTTTTTATGTTTAACTTTGGTCAGAGAGGTATTAATAATTTTCAAAAATTTCGGGAGGACAATTGATAGTTTGACTAAACCAATGAGAAAATAAATGTAATTCAAACATGCATAACATCATTGCTCCCTGAAAAACCAAACATATAGTCAATATCACGTTAAATTAAACCTTGAGAATTGCTATGAAGAAGGACACGTTTTCTGATAATTAAAGTTAGAGGAGGGATTTTTTTTTTTTTTTTTTTTTGTTTTAACAATTGAAGGTGTTGCACAAGACAGAGTTTTGGTTCGTTTCATCATGGAGTGGATACTCGTTCGTCTCGAATGGGTGGTGCCATCGCTGTGTGGGGAAGCGCGGTAGACAACTCATGGAACTTTCGCTAGACGGATGAACGTGGTAGATGGCTGCATTATTTTGACGATTTGAGAGGTTTTCCAGCAGGAATGAATTGTTTTTGAATTTTTTTTTTGAATTTGACCAGTGGTTTTGTAGGTTTTTCCTTAATCATGTTGCTAATTTTTGAAAAAATAGGATGGTGTTTAAACAGCAAAATATATTGTACAACTAAGAATATGTAGTTCTAATAATGTTGACTCAATAGAAATAACTTATTTAATATATTAATCATCCTAAATTTGTCTCGTTTCTTTCTTAACTAGTGCTTTCATAACATTTGTCAAAATGATATATTACATTATTCTCCTAATTATACGTTATAACAATTAGTGAGAAATCGGGTGTTTTTTTTTTTAGTTATATTTTTAATATAATAAGGCTAGATAGTATTATGATCGTATAAGGCCATGGTATAAGAATTGATATTCCATCTATTCTACAATAATAATTTATTAAAATAAAAAATAATATAACAAATACGATTATTATATTAAGACGAAGGTAATAACTTTCAATTGAATATGAAATTTTTAGGAGAAAATTAAAAATGGTAAAAAAACCCAAAAAAATACAATTAAGTACAATATTACCCCTCTATTATTATTACTATTATTATTATTTTTTCAATTGAGTCCAACGAATATGCATAAAGAATAAAACAATTTGTCAAGTCCATAGAATTGAACTTTTTCTTCCCGGGGGATGATTGCCAGCAATATTAATTTAGGGCTAACTACACTTAAAATAAATAATTAAAAAGAGCCCCTGATTTATAAAATGGAGAGAACGCAATTGCAATTGCGAGTATTTGTCCAGTGAAGACAACACAACATATAGCAGTCCAACTATATCCACTAAGAAAAGTAGTGGGTATTCATGTGTTTTTAAGCTTAATATTAGTATGATTTAAGTAAGTGGAGTAAAACTGGCCATCCACCATATTTATGCACTTTCTCTGAATATGACTCCTTTTGTCTAAAAATGAATAAAGAAATTCATCTATTAAAAGATTTAAATTATTATAAATATATAAACTTTTTAGAGGCAGAAGAAATAATAAAATCGGGTTCATTATCAAGGTACCGATTGCTCCTAATCCTAATATATTGAGAAAAAAGGAAAACATGAGTGAGGTGCAAATTGCAAATTATTATAGTTTTAGAAGTGTTTTTGCAAATTTTGTATAAAATATTTTGTCATTTAATATTGTGTTTCCTGAATGTCCAATTATTTTCTCCCTAACAAGTGTAAATGTACTATACTTTATAATATAATTTTAAAACTTCTATATAACAATTGCATACAAATACCATGGGTTAAAATAAAAAATTATTAGACAACTTAAAGTAGTTGGAATTAATCTCTCTCTTAAAACTAAACAAAATTTGAAAAAATGTTTTTTTTTTGGTTAACCTCTCGGTTATAAGCCCCAACCCTTACCACTTCCCCACACCCTCTCACCCCTTGTTTCGTTCCTATTAATGTATATTATGTTTTTTGTGATTTGGCCAATTTAACCATAATTATATATATATATATTTGTTTCTTATTAATGTAATTTTTTTCTTTTTTATGATTCAGCTCCCGTCCAACTTGTTTTCACCTACGTTACTTTATTTTGAACTTCAGTCTTTGATTTCATTGAACAAAATGCAAAAACAATCCACATAGTATAATTTAGTGTCAAATTTAAGTTTTAAATGTTTATTAGTAGATAAATTTGGTTATAAACTTTAATATTCACAAAATATTTAGTCTTAATAGCAGTTTCATTTGAACACTTAACAGTTGAATTGTAATTATGTCAACTCATATGTCATGTGGATGTTTCACGGATGACAAATTTTATGTCATGTAGACTAACATGTAATCGTGAGTCCTCCATACATTTTTTATTCAAATTAAACGATTAATTTGGTAAAAAAATGTACGTGAGTTTTGATGACGTATTAGTCTATCTGTCATAAAAATTATTGGAATTGTAATTCAACTGTTAAGTGTCGCAAAAAATTATTACTAAAACTAAATATGAAATGAATAATAAAATTTAGAACTAAATTCATCAATAAACATTTTGACTATCCGTTTTGCAGTTTTGTTTTGAGTTGTATTTTACATTTGATGCCAAAGGTAGCATTTCGGTCTGTCGAAAGTGAGCCTCTAGAAAGGGTAGTGTTATCGCTCCTTTTTTTTTTTAACAAAATCCTTCATTTTTTTAAATATCGCCTATTAATTCTTATTTCTTATCCCCTTAATGTTTATCTTCTGCATTTCCTATTATTACCTAATTGTCCTTAATCAATTTATCAAAAATTTTATAAGTCTCTTCTTAATCTACTAAAAATTTATAAAAATTATTATTAAAGTAGTATAGATGAGCGGAACTATAAATAATTTTTTAGATATTTTTAGTAAATTGATTAAGAGTAGTTAGGTAATTTAATATATTATTCTATTATATATTTAAATATTATAGTTGATATTTTTTAATACGTATTTAAGTATATAAAACGCGAAATAACGAAATAGGGGCGAAAAATAACCCTTCACCTCTATAAATAAACTTTGTAACACTACGGAGGGAGTATTACTTTTACAAGTGTATAAAGTTTTATATTATTTCATTATTTTATAGTTTTAAAATAAGTACCATATTTTTTATATAGAAAAGGAGGCAAAACCTAAAATTAGAAAATTATATTTTATGGAAGGAAAATTCCAATTATGTTCAATCACTTTATATGAGTCTAATTTTTTATTTTTTTTAAAAAACCTTATAATCCTAAAAACTGGAAAATTTTAGGAATTCGTATATTCTTCAAAATTTCTTTCTCCACTCAATCAATATTGACCACTCATCCTCTCATGTATTGCAGCACACATGACTGTATATAACTTGATGGAGGAATACTGGAAGTCCGGAACCTCGTCAAATGATTTAAAAAGGAGAATACTTCCCCAAGTGTGTATTATATACATTCTCTACAAATGGCATCATGACAAATTATTGATTCACTCGAACATTCAATCCAAAATTAATTGCGTAAATTCTAAAATTGATCATCATATTTTCAGTTTTGGTCATCATACTTTGAAAATTATTTTTAAGGTCATCATATTTTCATTTTATTTTAAAAAATAGTCACTCCGTCCATCATGTCCGTTAAGCTTCATAACGGAGCACTTTTTGAGGGTATTTAGGTCAATTTTATTTACTTTGCATTCCTAATTTGTCTCCAATTGATGGGACGTTAAAATTAGTGGAAATTTGACACGTGGCCATCACAACCAACTATAAATCCCAGTTTGAAGTATCGTTTCCTTTCATAAAATGTTGTTTTATTTTGTTCTGGATTTCAACTAAATTTTTGTTGTATAAATAATTAATATTTCATTTATATAAATAATTATTTTGTAATTTAATTTTGTAGTGAATCTTCTGTAACAAAAAATGAAACAAAAAATTTGAATTGTAAAAATTTTCACTGCAAAAGTTGAACTGCAGACTACCATAAATTCATAAATTCATTGCACAAGAATTCTGCTCCTAAATAGCTATAATCCAAACTAACTCTAGAATTTTCTAATCCATCAACTCCGGTAAAAATAGTCTCTAAGAAGGAAAGAAATCAGAACAATTCAATAGCTATTTCCAAATCAACCCCACCACCACCACCACCACCACCACCACCACCACCACCACCACCACCACCACCACCACCACCTAATTCAAACATGATATGACTTGGGGAGGGCTGGATGCAGAATTTTTTTGAAGGATTCTAATGATTTTATTTCCTTCTTGTAACTTGATGAAGGAATATTGACAAGGTTATCATCACCATGGCCGAGATTCCAAACCCACAAACACAAAATCCCAAGCTGCTTTTGGTTTTTTTTTCTTCTTGGGGGTTTTGACATGATATATAAATGTTTTCCGTAAGGTATTGACACTTTCATGTGAAATGGGTTGCTTCTGATTCCTCCCCGCTGCTGGACGTGGTAGAAGGTGTTATGGGACGCAGCTGGACGTGGTGGGACGTAGCTGGATGTGGTGCTAGTTGTTTTGGACGTAGCGAGACGTGGTAGACTATATTCTGTAAAAAATTCAGCTTAAATTCACATACATAGATGTAGACATTTTTGGACGTAGTGCTAGTTGTTCTGAGACGTGATGGGCTGTTTTTGTGAAAAAAATCAGTTTAAATTCACATGAATGGATGTAGACGTTTTCAGCTTCCCTCTGACGAATTCCACTACTCAGAAGTACCACTCCTCTCCAACCCCATAGTAGCTAAAGGAAGTGGAGCTGGACGTTTTCATAAATGCTTCCCCCAACCCCATTCTAATATAATTATTTATATTAGAATTTAAATATTTAAATGATTTTTTTTCATCTCATAATAGAAAGTGTAATCTAGTGATTAGTGTTTCTCCCTTGAAACCAATAAATCCTAAGTTATGTGTAAATTTTTTTATGTGTAATAGGGATTTCAACATCCCCTACACATAACACACTCGAAGTGTAGGGGATAAATCAGCGGCACACTTCGGGATTCAGATCATTAGAGAAACACACGTTTTGACAGGCCAGACAAATCACGATTACATAGAAATGTGTGTGAGTTTTCAATATGAGTTTGGAATTTCAACATCCTCTAACCCACAACATACCCCAGAGGTCCACGAGACAAATCAACAGCACACTCTAGGGTCCAAATCATAAAGACAGTACACAATTTAAAATCTCAATCTCACATCAGAAATTCAGACACTTTCACATCACTATGACTAATATAAATAATCTAAGGATTTTTCCAATTAATGCCAATTAATTTTAGATTAGATGTTCATCTTGAATCAATAATTTTCAATATAAATAATCCAAAAGTCTCTCAACCTATTGTAAATATTTCTTTTGTTTTCAACATCTATCACCCTTTACTTAAAAAAAAAAAATTGAAAGTAAAATTATTTACTTTTCTTTTCCTTTTAATATCACCTTTTCCTATTTTTATTAATCTTCCTTAACAATTACTACTTTTTTTCTTATTTATTTTCTACCTAAATTTTAAATCATATCTCATTTTCAACACACAACTAATCCTCTGATACACCTTATTCCCTTCTCTAATCCTCTCAATTAATCCATGATTTGCCTTTAAATTAATTTGAACGCACCTTCAAAATTATAAATTTTCTCAAAATTTATTTTTATAATTATATTTTTCTATTATACTATATTATTGTAGTATTACTTTTATTTCAAAAAAAAAAAATTGAGAAACCATATAATATTAAACCATCATATATTTATACATGTTAGTAATCTAATTTTTTGAATTATAAAGTAAATAATTATATTGAGATAAATGGAATAATTAATTTGTTTTATTAATCCATTTGTCCCTAGTGAGCTTTGAAACCGAAATGTGTAAAAATGTAAATAAAAAAATAATTGTCCTTATTGCACAGTTATATAATTACTTGTGTAAAAATGTAAATGAAAAAAAATAGATTTTTTTTTTTTTGAGAATAATAGATTAATTAACTAGTAATGTATATTATATATTTAAACTTCAATAAGTCAAACATTTATAAAAATGAGGGGGTGGATGGGTTTACATATGGAATAGAGTAGTAGAAATCTCCCTAGTCATCCAAAAGAGAATACTGCTTAAGTCAAACATTTTTAAACTTTTTTTTAGAGTTAAAAAAATTTTAAGTTCGAACTCAACATTCTAATTTCAATTTTAATTGATAAAATTTGACAAAATTACACTAAGGTGCTGTTTGATAAATCAATTTAGCACTTAATCCATTAAGTGCTTATTTGATTAAAAGCGTTTGATAATTCAACTTATTTATGACTTAATGAATTACGAGTTTTTTAGTAATTAAGTGCGTTTGATAACTATAAATCAAAATTTTAATAGATTAAGTGGGTCTCAAATGCAAGTACAATTTGAAAGATTATCTGTCCGGGCCTAGCCAGAAACTCACTTTCGTGCTATGCATTCCAGAATAGGAATCTCTGGCCAGGCCTAGACACTAGCACAGTCGCTATTCCAACCCTTTTGAAATAACATTGCGCAGGATCTGGGTTTGCACTTATTCGATTTATCACGCAACAAAAATTCTTAATTAACAGTGGAAGAATAAGAATTACCTATTGAAGCGTATACTTAGGTGATTCTCTTGTATGCCTCAAGACTTTGATTGCACGTTGTGTGGGCAACAATCTAACAACCAATTGATCAGCTAATCACCATAATCCACATGCCAGAAAATTCCAGCACCGCTGCACCTGGCGCGTACAATCCACGCACCGAGAGAGAGAAAGCTTCACGCAAGGCGCTAAAATCTTGGACAAATTTCGGCAGCTTTAAGGCTTAAGAAATCCGAATTCTTGAGAGAGAATTTTTTCTCTCTAGGATTTTCTCTCTCTAAGTTTTCTTGTCTTGAAAATTTATGAATTGTATATTGTGGAATACTTAATCCCTTGTCTATATATAGAGTTACAAGAGAGACCCCAAGTTAGTTTATGATTGGTCTTCCTAATGGGTTTAGGTAATTAATTAGTTTCCAAATCCAATTAGGTAACCAATCTGATAGGATAAATCAAATCCTACTAGATTCCTAATATCTAAGATTTCCTAATTCTAATTGAAACTTAAGACTTAATTAATTAATTAAATAATTCCACTTTATTAATTACTCAATTAACTCTTAGGAATAATTAATCAATTAATTAATTCTACCTATTCAATTAACCCATTACAAAATTAATCGTATCACTAACGGATTAATTTTGGCACTACCATCCTACACCAGAATTGCTTTTGGAACAACTTAATTAATTTATATTCATAATCTCCTCACATCAAAGATATAGTACTCGTTAATTTATTAATTTACCGATAAATTAATTAACTAACTTCTTTAATTCTGAGACTAGTACCACTCGACCTTTTTACTATACCAGATATAAGTTCACCAGCCGGGTTTAGTAAAATAAACATTAAGAGCTCATATCGGGAGCACCATCACCCCGGACGCACCGTTATATGGTTTCTTTTCGACAAGCAGCAGCACACCAAGTAACTAAACACGCGCACCCAACCTACTGAGACTATTGGCCACATTGACCTCACCCATTGGCAGATCAAAGTACACTATGTCTAATCCTCATGCCTGCTCGAGTCTAGGGATTAAGAGATAGAATACCAAGAACGATTTGTCTATTAAATCAGTACAAGACAAATCATTCCTAATGGTAAAGTTCAATACGCCCCGGGCATATCTATATGATTCAATTAGTTTAGACGAACCAATTATCTGAATCACATAATAACCTAAATTGACAGTTTGTCCAAAGCTGTCTCGGTTACGAACCTCATTTATATATTATGTCTTTTAAACAATGATGAGATCTACTGTGTCACACAAGACACCTCATCATCTAACTACATAATATAAGTGGACAAATAATGCACAACAAAATATAACCAAAACATAAATCAATATATTAACTGGAAAAAAGTACAACACAAGCATAGCTTATGTATTCAACTCCAACAATCTCCCACTAATACTTAAGCTGTGCTTTAAGTATACATCTACACTCAACTCCTGTACAATCTGCCTAAAACTCTTTGAACTCGCCAAAGTACTCGGACTTGTGACGCATTAGGTAAATGTACCCGTACCTTGAGTAGTCATCCGTGAAAGTCACGAAATACTCAAACCCACCTCGTGCTTGGATCGACATTGGTCCACACAAGTCAGAATGAATCAATTCTAGTACTTCCTTGGCTCTATAACCTTTTGTCTTAAAAGGTCTCTTGGTCATCTCACCCTCCAAGCAAGATTCGCATGTTGAATAACTGTCAATCTCTAATGAACCTAAATGTCCATCATTGACCAACCTCTGAATCCTATTAAGGTTTATATGACCTAGCCTGAGATGCCAAAGATAGGTTTGATTCATTTCAGAAGGTTTCTTCCTCTTATTAATGTTAGATAAAGAGCTATCTGTTTCTATGTTTTGCACAACAGGGGAGTTAGAATTAACCACAAACAAATTGTCAGCCAATGAACCAGAACAAATAAATTTTCCATTTCTTCTAATAAATACAGAATCATCATAAAAAATGAACTTATAACCGTTCTTTAAGAGTTTAAAAACCGAAATAAGGTTCTTTCTAAAAACTCGGTACATAAAGACAATTATTTAATTCTAATCTACAACTTCGAAATTTAAAGTGACTGCTCTCACTGCTTCTGCTGACACTCTTGTAGTGTCGCCCATGTAGATGTCCAGCTCACCCTCTCTAAGTTTCCGGGTTACTTGAAACCCTGCAAAGAATTACAAACATGATCAGTGGCACCTGAATCCACACACCAAGTATCTGTGGGAGTCACCGCTAAACATGTCTCAGTAATTAGGGCAGAAACTATCGTACCTTTAGGCTTTGGACAATTCGCTTTCCAGTGTCTCGTTTTCCAGCACCTGAAGCACTTGCCTTTGGGCTTGCTCTTCTTTGCGATTTCAGGCTTAGCAGCAAGTTTCTTGGCCTTATTCTTCTTCTTATTTTTCTTGTCTTTAGGCACAGAAGAAGAACTTGAAGCCGTCACTGTGACCAAAGCTTGCTTCTTCTCATGGAAGATGCATTCAGCCGACACCAAATCAGTTAAGAGCTCGGGTAGAGTGTAACCTCTTTGATTCATGTTATAGTTGACCCGAAACTGCTCAAAACAAGAGGGTAAACTCTGGAGGATGATATCTATACCTCTCAACACCTCTATCTCATTGATGTTACTGATCATGTGAAGCACATGATCTCTCACCGATCCGCCATCAACCATCTTAGTGTTTATCAACTTTCTCACGGCTGCTTGCCTAGCAGTCCTGCCTTGATGAGCGAACATCTCCCTCAGGTGAGCCATCATGTTGAAGGCAGAGACCATGGGATGAAGCTGATGTTGCAGCACATTTGACACGGATGCCAAAATTTAGCACCGCGCCATCTCATCCGTTTTTCTCCACCTGGCATAGACGTCCCTATCCTCTTGAGGAGAGTCCTCATTAGGCACATCTGGGCATACTTCGGTGAGCACAAACTTATATTGCTCTGCCGTCAGGACAATGTCCAAGTTACGACTCCAGTCGACATAGCTAGTTCCAGTTAACTTATTGTCTTTCAATATAGTTACTAAAGGGTTGAATGCCATATCGAAAAAACTGTAAAATAAATAAACAGACAATGTTTCAGTTCATAAAACTAGAATTTCGAAAAATAAGGAAATTCTAACAATTATTGACTTCCTTCCAAACAATAATTTTATTCCACCAACATCTCATTTACCGGGATTCTCGCAAGCCACGATAGTGTGGACGTTTACGCTAACCCACATTCGTTTGAGAAGAACCAAGTTCATTAACTACACTATCTGACCAAATGATCTATTGATCAATGTAGCTAATAGTCGGTGCTTTCAGCAGTACAAATAAGCAGCGTAACCTCGATGGGAGGAATACTGCAGATCATACACTAAGTGTGTGCCATTACGTGACTTTTGAGCTTGTTACCTCAGGATAGTGCGCCTCAGATGGAAAGGGTGTCACATTTATCCTAGATAAACTTACTCTAGTCATCTTACTCAGAAATTCATAATCTAGCGATCTTGGAGTTGGACTCATTCGAATGGAGGAAGACCCTAATGCCAACGCGCAAGTCCACCCACATCACATATGAACTCGTAATGATGGCTGTAGGGATATTAAACCAACCCGCTCCCACTTAGATTTTCAAATTGAGGGTTTTTTTCTGGTTTTAACATGCAATTAACTAACCCTAAGTTATATGCAACCATAAAATCAACATGCTTTAAAATCATGCCTCTAAAATACATCATAATAATTAAGCACAAAAATTAAAACAATAAATACAGAAAATAAATACGAAAAATAAATTTCCCGACTATTATGGTTTTAATCGCTTCCATCTTCTACCTTGATCTCGTGTCCCGCCAAGTTACTCGATGAAAAAAAGTCTTGAATTTCAAAAAATGAAAACTGGAGGAAAAATTGGCCAAAACGCGCCCCGAACGGGGCCGGTGCGTGGCCGCAGCTGCACCGCTGCTGTCCTCCGACCGCGGCTCCCGTCGGCGAGTCGTCGCCGGCGCCGCCCCCGGCCACCAATCCCTCATTCACTTCTTCTACGCTATTTGGTCTTCTTGCAATTCATTCTGGATTTTCCTGGGTTACTACGAATTAACGATAACCCAAAACCTACGAATTTAAGTTGCCCACCATAACGCCTTCGATTACAAAAATCTGGACATGTCTCAGAGTTTAATTAAAACCCATACAAACATAACCATAATAGTCGGGATTTATTAACCACCTGCAAATAAAACCATGTAATAAATCGAACAAGCACAAAACCCAAAACTAGGCTCTGATACCAATTTGAAAGATTATCTGCCCGGGCCTAGCCAGAAACTCACTTTCGTGCTATGCATTCCAGAATCGGAATCTCTAGCCAGGCCTAGACACTAGCACAATCGCTATTCCAACCCTTTTGAAATAACCTTGCGCAGGATCTGGGTTTACACTTATTTGATTTATCACGCAACAAAAATTCTTAATTAAAAACGGAAGAATAAGAATTACCTATTAAAGCGTATACTTAAGTGATTCTCTTGTATGCCTCAAGACTTTGATTGCACGTTGTGTGGGCAACAATCTAGCAACCAATTGATCAGTTAATCACCAAAATCCACCTGCCAGAAAATTCCAGCACCGCTGCACCTGGCGCGTACAATCCATGCACCGCCTGTAGAGAGAGAAAGCTTCACGCAAGCCGCCAAAATCTTGGGAAAAATTTTGGCAGCTTTAAGGCTTAAGAAATCCGAATTCTTGAGAGAGAATTTTCTCTTTCTAGGATTTTCTCTCTCTAAGTTTTCTTGTCTTGAAAACTTATGAATTGTATATTGTGAAATAGCTAATCCATTGTCTATACATAGAGTTACAAGAGAGACCCCAAGTTAGTTTAGGATTGGTCTTCCTAATGGGTTTAGGTAATTAATTAGCTTCCAAATCCAATTAGGTAACCAATCTGATAGGATAAACCAAATCCTACTAGATTTCTAATCTCTAGGATTTCCTAATTCTAATTGAAACTGAAGACTTAATTAATTAATTAAATAATTTCACTTTGTTAATTACTCAATTAACTCTTAGGAATAATTAATTAATTAATTAATTCTACCTATTCAATTAACACATTACAAAATTAATCGTATTACTAACGGATTAATTTTGGCATTACCATCCTACACCAGAATTGCTTCTGGAACAACTTAATTAATTTATATTCATAATCTCCCCGCATCAAAGATATAGTGCTGGTTAATTTATTAATTTAGTGATAAATTAATTAATTAACTTCTTTAATTCTGAGACTAGTACCACTCGACCTTTTTACTATATCAGACATAAGTTCACCGGCCGGATTTAGTATAATAAACATTACGAGCTCATCTCGGGAGCACCATCACCCCGGACGCACCGGTACATAGTTTCCTTTCGACAAGCAGCAGCACACCAAGTAACTAAACAAGAACACCTAACCTACCGAGACTATTGGCCACAATTGACCTCACCGATTGGCATATCAAAGTACACTATGTCTAATCCTCATGCCTGCTCGAGTCAAGGGATTAAGAGATATAATACCAAGAACGATTTGTCTATTAAATCAGTACAAGAAAAATATTCATAATGGTCAAGTTCAATACGCTCCGGACATATCTATATGATTCAATTAGTTTAGACAAAGCAATTATCTGAATCACATAATAACCTAAATCGACAGTTTGTCCAAAGCTGTCTCGGTTACGAATCTCATTTAGATATTATGTCTTTTAACCAATGATAAGATCTACTGTGTCACACAAGATACCTTATCATCTAACTACATAATATAAGTGGACAAATAATGCACAACAAAATATAACCAAAACATAAATCGATATATTAACTGAGAAAAAGTACAACACAAGCATAGTTTATGTATTCAACTCCAACACAATTGTTAGCATGAAAATAAGTGATGTGTAAATCATTCATTGTTGAACTGAATTGTTTGCAATGTTTTTATTTTCTTCATTATTTTATCATTCTTTTTATTTTTTCTTTTAATAATTTTTATTTCATTAAATATTTTTTAAAAAAAATATTTTTGACATTAACTTTTAATTTTTTAATAATTTTATATTAATTTATGATATTTATTTTAATTAATATATTTATTTTAAAATAATAATGACAGCCTAATTTATTGTTAAAAACTTTAAAAATATTTTTATTAGTAGAATTTCATATTATTATTAAGTAAATAAGTATATATTTTAAAAATTATATTACATAAATTTAAAAATATATAAGTAATTTTTAAAGTAATTTAATTTTATAAACTTACTGGTTCGAATCTCAGGTTATAAGTGAAAAAAAAAGTGTGCATTCTTGTTATGTGCAAAAAATAAAAATAAAAATTATAGACTTATACTTTATAATTCAAACTTCATAGTTCAAAATTCGTAATTCAGACTTTAAATCAAAATTCAGACTTCATACTTTAGCATTCAGACATATTTTTTAATTAGGAATTATTAGTTACCGGCCCAGTACTTTTCCTGTACCGTCCTAATTTGAACTAAAATGCCCCCTACAATACCCTGTCTTTTTCCCCCATTTTTGTCAAACCTATGGACTATCACCCCAAAAAGTGAGACGGTAACTAGTAACCCTTTTCTAATTTTATCAAACAAACCTTATTTAATGAATTCAGTTTTCAAAATTCAGAGTTCAGATTTCAGATTTCAGATTTCAGATTTTAGACCTCCAATTAAGTTTTATCAAACAGAACCTAAATTTGGACGGAAAGATAATGAATAATATTAGCATTTTTTGTTTATATATAAAGGAGGCCAAAATCTATATGATTCGAATTCAAAATCTATTGATTTTAAGCGAGTACCAACCAACCAGTGAGTTATGACCGTTTGTCAATATTATCACTTTTAAAATTTAAGGATAAAATTAAACCGAGAATTCCAGTTCAAAAACTATATGCTTCAAAAAAAAAGTTCAAAAACTATAAAAATAAGGAAATTGTCCTGAGAGAAGAAGTAAAATATAACTAGTTGATGAGAATAGGGAATGAAGGAATGTTGTTGGAGTCCCTAGTAAGACATATTCCCCCACCATTAGTACCCTGTAATAATCATAAACAACTTGCGCCCATTTTTCATAACAAAACCTTAGATTAGAGCTATGCAGCAGCTTTAATTTTTCACTATTACGTATACAGTATATTCCAAACAACTCCTGCAAGACAGATAATCAGACATTTTTCTGTTTTTTTTTTTTTTGAAATTTTTTTTCCATGATTGTGCAGTGGTGCATGCATAAAAATTAACGTATGCATGCATGGTTGAAAACGTTGTTACTTGAGATATTTCATGTTGCCCGAAGCTAGCAGCTTCTTGTTCCTGGATTCTAAAATTCCATGCAGCATTATTGATGAGATTAAGCATCTTTTATCCAGGTTTTTATAACATCATCTCAATATCTTTGTATTATTGCCCGTATTATTCCATCTGGTCACTTTATATACTGACTCAACATACTTTCTCTCCTCCTACTTGCATTTAATTTCTTCCACCAATTTCAGTGATTGCAACAGCCCTTCAATCCTTCCACTTCTTTAAATCACTTCCCTCCATGTTGTTTCTGTCACACAATCTCAATTTCCCTCGCTCATTTCTTGTGTTTTTGGACTCAAGAAACTGAAAATTTTCTTAAGTATTTTCCTTCTCTTAGTTTCTTGAGGGTTTTCATCATCTGAATCCCAAATTTGAAGCGACGGGAACTTTAGGGAACAAACAAGATCAGCAGTTTGGGAAAGTTGCGAACAAGGATATATTTCTTCTGTGGAGAATGAATGGAAAAAAGGGTAGTAACGAGATCAACATCCCTGCCATTACAACCAAAGTTATCTGTCCAGATGTCGCGGAGGATTCGAGCTTCTCGTGCAGATGTTGGATTATGGAGATTTGGAAGTTTTGCAAAGAAGATATGAATAGAGTTATATTCTCTTTGAAAGTAGGACTTGCTGTTCTTTTGGTTTCTTTGCTCATACTCTTCAGAGCACCTTATCAAATTTTTGGAGCCAACATTATCTGGTCAATCCTCACTGTTGCCATCATGTTTGAATACACTGTTGGTAAGTATATACAGCCCGTCAAATGTTTCATAATATTGAACTCAAATGTTCCCAGTAATTAATCTAAGAAATCTGTAACACTACACCACAGGTGCAACATTTAACAGAGGATTCAACAGGGCTCTTGGAAGCCTTCTAGCTGGAATTTTAGCCATTGTTATTGGTCAAATTGCCTTAAGCAGTGGTCGTGTTGCTGAACCTATAGTAATCGGTATCAGCATCTTCTTGGTTGGGACGATTACATCTTTCATGAAGCTGTGGCCTTCCCTTGCACCATATGAGTATGGTTTTCGGGTAATACTGTTTACCTACTGTTTGATCATTGTTTCTGGATATCGAATGGGGAACCCGATCAGAACCTCCATGGATCGGCTTTACTCGATCGCCATTGGAGGGATCGTAGCAGTATTGGTGAATGTATTGATTTTTCCCATGTGGTCTGGGGAGCAATTGCATCAAGAACTTGTCCACAACTTCAAATTGGTAGCTGACGCCCTTGAAGGTAATCATTTTGCTGAATTGAGAATGCAAATGATGGAAAGAAATGTTGTGTTAATGGTTTCCTTTTTTTCAACCATTCCAGAATGTGTGAAGAAGTATTTAGCAGATGATGGATCAAATCATCCAGAGTTCTCAAATACAGTGATGGATGAATTTCCAGATGAGCCTGCCTATAAGAAATGTAAATCCACTTTGAACTCTTCAGCAAAATTGGAATCCCTGGTATTAAACTTTAAGCCTTTTCTTTATGAATAAACTTCCAAGAGGGGCTTAAATATTGATAATGGTTCTTTGTGTCTTCTTTTGATCCCATTTGTACCACAGGCTAATTCAGCTAAATGGGAGCCACCACACGGCAAGTTCGGTCAATTCTTCTACCCATGGTCAGAGTATGTGAAAGTTGGTGCTGTTTTGAGATACTGTGCTTATGAAGTTATGGCACTTCATGGTGTTCTTCACTCAGAAATTCAGGTCCTGATTTTCTCTAACATCTGTCCTGTTTGTTTTTCAAGATACCTTGCCCTGTCTGTACCCTTTTTCCCAAACATAGTCATATGATCAGAATATGCCAAAAGTAGATGATGGGAGTGTAGTTTAGCTTGATTAAACGCGTTTGGGGCGCGGTTAATTGCTTCTGTGGAAGGAGGAAAAGCATCCATATGAACAACCTTGTGATTATTCTGTGTTTGAAGCATCTGCTAAATTCTATTCCTTCAACACAACTTCCTTAATTAAGACCTGTATTATGTTCCTGAATATATTCCCCTCCACCTGGAAGTGGAGATGGATTTGAGATGTTATGTCTGAATATGATGCTATGCTTCTTGCAAACTATTTTGAGAATTAAATTCATTCCTCAAACTTGTGACTTATAGTCTTATTTTGTTGAGCAGGCACCTTTCAATCTCAGAATCACATTCCAGAAAGAGATCCTTGAAGCCACAACTGAGGCAGCTGAGCTAGTTAGGTGTTTAGGGTATGAAATTCGGGATATGCGAAGAAGCCTCAAAACCACTCTCCTGAAGAAGCTTCATACAACAACAGAGCGCCTCCAGCGCGCAGTAGATATGCATTCATATCTGCTCACATCCACATATGATCAACCAACACAAGAAAACCAAACAACCAAACCTCTGACAACAAAGCTCTCCCTGACTTCCTCAAACCTAAACGAACTGGCCGACCAGGTGGCTGAGTTAGACCTTAAACTCCCTGAAGAAGAGAACTCCAGCCCACCATCCTCCCAGCCTCTGGGAAATTTCCCACCTCTGCAGACAGAAACTTACCATGAAACAATGAGGAAACAGTCCAGAAGGCTCTACTCCTGGCCGTCCCGAGAAGTCGATGCTTTCGAAGAGGAAGGAGGTTACAGCGCTGATTCCATCCCCAAAATGCGAACATTTGAGAGCACTACTCAGCTGTCACTTGCCACTTTCACATCATTGCTTATTGAGTTTGTTGCTAGACTTGATCATCTTGTTGAAGCAGTTGATGACCTATCTAAACTGGCCAATTTCAAGATTCAGGGTGTCTGAACAAAGGGTGGATTATGTGACCTGTAATTCAGAATTGGAATCTCAGAAACCTTTTAATTTGGAGCAATGAGATTATAAAAATTGTATGTAAAGTTGATGTGAAAATAGGTAGAGGGCACTCTGAATCTCAAAATGGGGAATAGTCCCATGCATAATGGCATAGGCCAAACACATTTTGGGGGTTCATATTCTTGTGTGTGGGATTGTGTCTCCAATGAGACAAGGTGATCTAATCCTATTAAACTTAATTTGTCTCAAAATAATTTCCATTTTCAGTTTCTCTACAGCTTTATTACACTTTTTTTTAATATAAAAATTTAATATTAGAAAGAAATTCAACTGTGTGATTGAGATAAAACAATATAAATTGGCAAATTATATTATGGTACTTACTTGTACTTAATAAAAAAAAAAGTTATCAATGGCCCTCTTAAATATTTTTTTTTCTTTAACTAATATTATCATGTAAATTATCAAAAATACATTAAAAGATAGTTATATTATTATTATATAACATTCATATAAATTGGGATGGATTTAAGGTTAAGGCACATGCCCCCACATGCTCATCTAAACCTTTTATAATATATATATATATATATATATATTACCTCATATATTTACTATATTAACTTTATATTTACTTACTAGATTATCCGCACGTGCTCTGCACGGGATTTTTTCTTTTTGTTTTTTTACACGTGTTTTGTATGAAATTATTATTATTATTTAACTTATAATCCTAAAATTCGAACCCCAAATGTCACGATTATAAGTCATCATCATTACCAATTCCCAAATCTTTCCACTCCACTGCACTCTATATTTTTTTTATATTTTACAATTAGTCTTATGCATTTTTAAAAATTAATATACCATTGAATTTAATTTTAGAACTCGTTTTGATAATAGTTAATTAGTAAAGTAAAAGTATAATAAAATAATAATTAATAAAATAAAAATTTAAAAGTAACAAACTTCCTAAATAATCTAAAAATTCCAAATCAAAATTTAGTTAGGTGGCAGCTTTAGAATTCTTTTTTTATACAGAAGTGACTCGAAGTCAATACCTATTGATTTAAGTGGAGAGTGCTTACTACTGAGTTACATCCCTCTTGTCAGATTTAGAATTACTTTTGATTTCTCTCTCTGTCATTACTTTATTAATAGTTAATAATTAAAAAATTACAAATGGCCCAAATGAAAATGATAGTCCTATGCAAAATTACTTTTTCTTTATTAAAATAGTTTGATTTTTATCATTAACATATTATTTTAATTTTAAAATCCAAATTAATATGATTATATATGATGACGAAAGTGATGTAGCTCAGTGGTAAGCACTTCTCGTTTAACACAATAGGTTTTAACTTCGAGTCACTATTATATAAAAAAATATATATGATTATAGACTATTGCTCAAAAAATTGAGGCGATAACTAGTAACCTAAAATAAATAAATAAATAAATAAATATATATATATATATATAAAAGGCACCCTGGCCATGGAATTGTTAGATAAAAATATATATATATATATATTAAACTCTTTATATTATGGGATCACTTGGTAAAAATTAAACTCATGAGTTTTAATTTGCATTTCATGACACTTCTCTCAACTTATTAAAACACTAATATCATAATAAATATTCAATAAAGGCACCTGACTTTTCACTGCACTCCTACTTAATCTAATACTGCATTAAATATTAATTATCATAAATAATATTATATAATGACATTATAAATGCCACCTATTACTACATATTAATTGTGCATAAAAAATTAATATAAAATGTTCAACCAGTAATTGAAAAAAATAAAAAAATAATAAAAAATAATAAAAATAAAATTTACCCTTTTAATAATTTTAAAACATTATGGAGGGATTAAACAAGTTATTAAGCAAACTTTTTTCACTTTCTCCTTTTCTTCCCTTTTTCCTTTAACCAGCGTTAATCCCTTCATTTCCTTCTCGTCAGCCACTAGTCACCTCCAACTGTCGCTGCTGCCCTCATCCCCGGTCCTCACCACTGCCTCCTTCCCCACTCCTCTCCGGTTTGTTCTCTCCTCTTCTCCCTCGCCCTCACTTCGCTTCTTCTTCTCCTCCCCGACTCTCCCCCTTCGTCACTTCCTGTCGGCGCGTGGCCGGAAACTACCAGCATCTGCACCCTTGTTCTTCCCCTTCTTCCGATCCTTCCTCATTCGTTGCTTCCCTATGTTCCGAAACAAAACCCTATACTCTTACATTTAGATTTTGTTTGTTACTCCAGTGACCCCCTTCTTCATACTTTGCCCATTTTCGCTCTGATTTTTAAAAATTATTGCTTCACTGCTTGTTCAAAATGGGAAGTAATGTGGATTCAACTCAAGCATTTGTCAAAGACGTCAAGCGTGTTATCGTAAAGGTTTCAGCTTTTTATCTTTGTTTTTCTTTTAACCTACATTTTTTCTCTCAATTTATTTGTGAGTTCTGTAACTTTTCTTTGCCCTATTTTAATTATTTATTGGGATGGTTCGCGAATGGCCATTTGTAAGCCAGTCAGTTCTGCCTCACTTCAATTGGGTTTATTTTCTGTTTAATTGTTATACTGATAGTGGAAATAGGAGGATGCTCTCTCAGAAATTGTTTTCAAAAATCTGTAGCTAATTAATCACTGAATTTAGTGATTTTGTAAATATATTTTCAAAAAAAGAGGCCGGCCCTTTAATATGGGGTGTAGCAACCATGCATTTCATCTTTATTGTATCTTAAAGTGGGTGAACTCCCAGACTTCTCAATCTCATTGTCCAATATGCAGTAGGGAATAACAGTTTAAAAGATAATATTTCAGTCGAACGAGGTTGAAGCTGTAATTCCAGGCTTTAGAATTGCGAAAATCGACAGTGTAGGAACATTCTAATGTTCAAGAGGTAAATTTTCATGTTGCTGCTACTGCTAGATTGCTATTACAATTTTCTCTCATGTATAAGATAATTAAGTACAGTGATGAGAGCAATGGTTGGGGCAAAAAGTTTCATATCAACTCCCAAATTCAAATGAGAGAGTACGCTGTTATTTTGGATGATGGTGGTGAGTCTGGTGACTGGTTTTGGTGGCAATATATTTGATGTAGTGGATAGCTCAACAAAACATAAAAAAAAAAGATAGAAAAAAAAAATGGTTACATGCTTTACAGAAAAGAGACTTGTAATTTTTCCATAGGAATTGGCTTTATAAATTTGATGTACATTTTTATACATTGCTAGAGTTTTGATTGCATTTATTAAATTTTAGACATGCTTCTTTCTGATTTTTTTATAGCCAATAACTCCCTTTTTGTGGAAAAGTGAAGGATAGATTAGATTACGCAATCCTGATGATTACCAGGCATTCTTGAAGTGTCTTCACATCTATAGAACATAAATAATTATAAGGAAAGAGTTACAAAGTTTGGTATGTTTGTAAAAATCTGATTTAAAGGTGACATTCGTATTTTTGGCCATTGCTTAGGTTTTACTTTCTGTAACATGTAGTTCATTTTCTTTCCTCCATTCTTCACCATTGTTATTTCTTTTGGCAATACGTTGAAGGACAATATATGAACTCAACCTATAATATCAGATGGTAACCAGAGAACAGAAGTACATCTCAAGATAGGATTCTCTTGGACAGTTTTAGTTATGCATCAAGGTAAACAAATGCATTGATTTTGACTTGAATCACTTGAGTTCAATCTTAATTTATGTGGAAAACAATTATTGCAATTAATAATTATGGGAAGTTTCTATTTACCCACCTTCTTGCTATAACTTCCATTGGTAATATGAACTTAGGCTAAGAAATTATTTAGCTCAAATTTCTTGATGTGAAGTAACAAACTCGAAATGTTATATTTGCTGTTAAGCAAGAGCATTTAATTTGTTTACCAGACATTTCAAGTTGACATGGGTGAAAATTACAATAAAGTTCTGGTGAGTTGGTAATTAATCACTGAACCTGGATGGTTTTGAGTTGAAGCCTTCTATTTTGATGTCTGAGAAGGATATTTCTGGTGCTTATGAAGATGATGGTGCATCTTTTTTCTTGTCATTGGCCATGCAAAGACACTGGAAGAGAACAGATGAAGCTGCTCAAGATATAGAAATTGCTCTAGATGGAACTTTGAGAAAGAAATGAAGCTGCTCAAGATAGAACTTGAGAAAGAAACTTATTCAAATGAACGCGCTATAGTTGCGCGCTATAGTAACGCGCTACAGTTGCGCGCTACAGTTTTTTTTTTTTTTTTTGACGCATAGCCTTTTTAAAAAAAATTCTTTTTTAAAAAAATACTAAACAATGAAGATCAGATCAGGATTATATAGACATCAGATCAGCGAATAATTGACATCAGATCAACAGACTATAGATATCAGATCAAGAATATAAAAGAAATTACACACTAGAACTAAAACATACTTAACAAGGGAGATCAGATCAGGATTATATAGACATCAGATCAGAGAATACTTGACATTAGATCAACAGACTATAGATATCAGATCAAGAATATAAAAGAAATCATACACTAGAACTAAAACATACTTAACAATGGAGATCAGATCAGGATTATATAGACATCAGATCAGGGAATACTAGACATCAGATTAACACACTATAGATATCAGATCAATAATATAAAAAAAAATCATACAGTAGAACTAAAACATACTTAACAAGTGAGATCAGATCAGGATTATATAGACATCAGATCAGGGAATACTAGACATCAGATCAACAGACTATAGATATCAGATCAAGAATATAAAAGAAATCATACACTAGAACTAAAACATACTTAACAAGTGAGATCAGATCAGGAATATATAGACATCAGATCAGCGAATACTAGACATCAGATCAACAGACTATAGATATCAGATCAAGAATATAAAAGAAATCATACAGTAGAACTAAAACATACTTAACAATGGAGATCAGATCAGGATTATATAGACATCAGATCAGCGAATACTTGACATCAGATCAACAGACTATAGATATCAGATCAAGAATATAAAAGAAATCACACACTAGAACTAAAACATACTTAACAATGGAGATCAGATCAGGATTATATAGACATCAGATTAGCGAATAACAGACATCAGATCAACAGACTATAGATATCAGATCAAGAATATAAAAGAAATCATACACTAGAACTAAAACATACTTAACAAGAGAGATCAGATCATGATTATATAGACATCAGATCAGCGAATACTTGACATCAGATCAACAGACTATAGATATCAGATCAAGAATATAAAAGAAATCATGCACTAAAACTAAAACATACTTAACAAGGGAGATCAGATCAGGATTATATAGACATCAGATCAGCGAATACTAGACATCATATCAACAGACTATAGATATCAGATCAAGAATATAAAAGAAATCATACACTAGAACTAAAATATACTTAACAATGGAGATCAGATCAGGATTATATAGACATCAGATCAGCTAATACTTGACATCAGATCAACAGTACAACAAAAACGTCCATAATATGTATCATAATATCTAAAATTATTTAATTATAAAACAAATAAAATGATAATTTAAAAATATTTTTTTATAAAATTCAAAAACATTAAAAAAATACTGAATTGTTTAGAAAAAAATGGACTGAAAAAAGTCTCAAGGAGGAAGACAAAAAAATAAAATAAAAAAAATAGCAAAAAATAACAAAAGAAAGGAAGGTACTGTAGCGCGTTATTGTAGCGCGCTACAGTGGTAGGAGTAAAATTGCATGGTGGTCCTATATACCGGAGCATATATATATATATATATATTGGGTATTACTATTTACCGTCTCAGTTTTAATCATTACCGTCTTAATTTTGATAAAATTGTCATTTTCCTTTTCCTTAAAAGGAATGGAGAAGAGATATGGTATTGTAGGGGGAGTATTTTAGTCCAAAATAAAACGGTAGAGGGTAAAAAGTTGGGCGGTAACTAGTCAAATTTATATATTTTATAATTTGAGGATCCAAAATATTTTAAAAATAAGTAGAGAGGAAAAGACATTCACAATAATCTATAATAGAGAGATAAGCGTGGGAGACCATTTGTAGACTGTTGAGCAAGAACTACCGCTAGAGGAGTCCTCATGCAAAGAAAATTGGTGGAGTTGAAGGCGTGGTTCCGGCAATGCTAAACTCTGAGCCAATTCCGGGCGAGTGATGCCTTGGAAGGGCTCAAGAATTGATCCCTTTTATACTTTTCCATATTCTGAGAGTGAAGGGTGGAAAGTATATGATACTGCAATCAAAACTGAAACTTGTCCTCCAATTATACTGAAATCTCAACATTTTATCTCACAGAATTTCACACAACTAGCACTTCATCTATCCATTGTTTACAATGAAATTGTTGCTCTAATATTCCCAAACCACACAACTGTCACACTGAAACTAGTCAAACGACAAACCATGCACGAGGGGGTTACTACTTGAATCATATTCTTAATCCTAAATTAAAGGTAATATGTTTAAATTTTGAACCAAAGTACTAGATAAGGTTTGAAAGCTTAGAAAGAAGTGTACTCATTTTGGATTTGTCTTATAACAAAAACTTTCTTTTTTGGATATTTGCATCCTCACACTCTTATTTTTGAAATCATCTGGCTAGTGTTTTAAACTCAAGGTTTCCTCAAATTCTTAAAAAAATGGTAAAACAAGCATACTTAGTAGTAATAAAAGAGAAGGGATGAATTATTTGAGTCATGAGAACCCTAACTCTTGCCGTACTAGAGTATTTCGCTCGTAGCACATAACCAGCATAAATTCAACTTCTGAGTATGTGAAGAAGATGGTGATCATTTCCAGATATGCAGTGAACAGTATCAATCCTAACATATTCATATGCAGATATAGATATTAAGAGCTGAAAAGCTCAGTATGAATGGAAAAATTACATAACTGGCAATTACATTGTCACTTCTTCCAAATCATCTTGAGACCTGAATTTCCCCAATCCTTCTGTACTTTGCTCAATCTGGCTCACCAAATCTCCAACACTGTCAGCACAAGAAAACAACCCAATCATTTCAAGTGTCGGAATTGACTCTAGACAAGATCAGGAGCGGCACTACATGGTGGCCAAAGAGAGTCTGCTCTCCATGTCCCTGGACAAGATGGTATCTCTTCCAATTACTTGCATTGACACAATACCAACTTCTGTAAATAGCCAAGTTGATAATCAGAAGCTCTCCACCTAACAAGATACCATGAAGACAGTTGTAAGATTCTAAGTTTAGCGAATTCCCCTTCTTCCATTTCCCATGTTTGTTCTTTGAAGGATACACCTTTTAATTTGAGAATTTGAAGATTCGACAGTTTACCAAAAATTGAAATATTCCTCCATGACAAATCAAAGTCTGACAATGTCAACTTCTTTATGATTGCAGGAAAACCAA
Organism: Knoxia roxburghii; assembly: GCA_030378225.1. Lineage (NCBI taxonomy): Eukaryota > Viridiplantae > Streptophyta > Magnoliopsida > Gentianales > Rubiaceae > Knoxia > Knoxia roxburghii. The sequence continues at coordinate 6,757,602 of CM059423.1, forward strand.
ACTCAAAAATGCTATTCACAGGAATTCCTCTGAATAAGAACTCGTTTGGAACCAATCCAGCTTTTTGTATACGCAGGTTGAACCCAGTTTGCAATTCACCGGAGTGACGATTGAGCCAATGATTCAATATCTGTAAATAAAATACAGATATTAGGTGAAGTACAATAAGAGACAACCCAACCTTGATCTTGATCCAAGAACCTTTGGTGAATTGACGATGCATACTTTTGAAGTCTCCTTTTGGATTCTTTTTACACTCTGATTCTTTCAAATAAAAGTGTGATTTCTTAAGGCTGTCTCCATATTCATCAACCATTCCAGCCAAGCAATTCTAACGAGTGGAATGGTTGATAAATATGGAGACAGCCTTAAGAAATCTCACTTTTATTTGAAAGAATCACAGTGTAAAAGGAGACGACATTTTCTGATCAAGATCAAAGGTTGGGTAGTCTCTTATTGTACTGCTGAATCACTCAGAGGCAGAAAATTAGGTGGTCAGCTCAGCTCATAAGCTCAACAAAATCTGCAGCTGCGGTTATTCGTATTCATCTAAAATAGAAAGGATCTTGATCTTGAACAGAAACATCACAGTTCAGCTTCTCAGAGGCAGAAAATTAGGTGGTCAGCTCAGCTCATTAGCTTCACAAAATTTGCAGCTGCGGTTATTCGTATTCATCTAAAATAGAAAGGATCAGTCTATCAATGTAACAAAATAGATGTGAAATTCTTGGAATTTTCATAAGTAGAAAGAAAATTTTTAATCACCTCAGTTCCCCTCAACGAAGAATTCTCCTCTAAATTTGGAGCTCCAATGTGAATTTTCAAACATCTTGTTCAGCAGGCATTTAAATACCTCCATATCAATTTGAAAATTCTTCCAAATATTCAATCTTAAAACTGCATGCCTGGACTGGACGAATATATACAGAAGTTGGTTCGTGAATCAAGGTGGCCTTCTACACCAAGATAAGCCGCCAGTCCAAATATTTGATCTCCAAGCTGCATACTTTTTCCCAGAAACTTCTTTTGAAAACACAAAAAATTACAAACGACAATTTCTTGAAAATAGCAAATCAGGCATATCTTCAAGCACTAAAAATGTTCCATTTTCTGGGTTACCAAAACCAAGCGTGGTTAATCCATTCCAATCAACCCTGCAAAGAACCAAACAGCAAAACGCATGTGAGCTGAGAAGTGACTTAGTAGCAGAAACATCCATGACAGACTTCCTGCTATATAACATTTGTTCCATCCCAATACGATTATACTCCTTCCATCCTATAAAAAGAGTTGTGTTTGTCCAACAATCTGAAAGAATAACATTTGCCATCTCAGACATTTATGTCCCTTTCAAATTCCTGTCTTGGTCTCACTTTTCTTTTATGATACTGAAGAAGGCTTGTGCGTCATGAAGGGGAAACAATGCTTAAGCATTTTCTTCTTGATTTGTCATATGTACCATGGACTTAGAACCAAGGAAAGATCAAAAACTACAAGTCAGTGGGCAAATCAAACACACAAAAGCTAAGAGTACTATCAAGAGGGCCACAAGCAGAGGCAGAACCAATAAAAAGTACAGATTCTTTGGAGTAGCTGAGAGTAAAATTCATGCAAATTTGGCTGATCTGAATTCTATAAGTACAAAATAGATGCAGAGTTGCACTGCAGATTGCTTGGTTTATTATAATCACAAGACTCGGTATATCACAGACATAAGTCCAAGCTCAGATATATTTACAATGGAAATCACCACCAAATGCTCCAAACAACACCTAAAAGGTCTACTTAACAAAAACAAATAGCTTTCCCCTTATTACCACACGATCTAACAGTAACAGATTCATAGTTCACCAATTAAGACAAATAAAACGCAGCTGCGCATCCTAAATACAGAGACAAATCTGGGGAAGCAAAGGATTTGTAAAAGGATGGGGGGCTGGGAAACATGCCTAACCATCAGAAATTCAGAATCATAGAAATACCAAAGTAGGCAAACCATCTCTCACTTGCAGCTCTGATGGATCCAAGATTTCCCTTGCTCAGATGGAACAACTACATCGCTCCCACTGCTGCTGAAGCTGATACCTGAATTGCCGACGAGCATTGCCATAAGACTTCCACCATGCACCCTTCCTTCTGGTGCTGGCGGCACTGCATTCATTGACACACTAGGCAGGCCAGCTTGCATGGGGTGGATGAATTTCCAGCCGGAACCACATAAGGATGTTACATAACTGCCATCTACCTTCATGGTGTCAGCATTCATGTCCTGTTTCAATAATTCAGGTTTAAGTGGTTCTGGGTCCTGGACCAGTGCTCCTAATGTATCACCACCATGAACCCGTTTGTCCTGAACCAGAGCACCATGAGAAGCACACAACCCAGTCTTTCCCCGGGCAAATGAATTGCAAAGATCTTCACCAATTCCAAATTCAGAACCAGGCTGGCCCCAAGAACACCTCTTACCACCGCCATGGGCCTTGCAGAAATCAGTACTTCCCTGTGCACTTTTCCCACAACCTTCAGATTTGCATCTCTTGCCCCCGCCATGACGTACACAATAATCAGTCCGACCCCTTGCACTCTTAGTACACTCTGGCACGGCACACCTTTTTCCACCCCCATGCGCTACGCAAAAAAGGGTCCCTCCATGCACACTTTTTGGACAGATACCACCTCCTTGGAAAGAACACCTCTTCCCTCCACCATGGCCCTTGCAGAAAGGCGTACTCCCTTCAGCACCCTTGGTGCATCCTTCATAAGTGCATCGTTTCCCACCACCATGTGCCTTGCAGAACATTGTGCTTCCCTGAGCCCCTTTAGAGCATTCAGGGTACTGACATCGACGGCCACCCCCATGTGAAATACAGAGACCAGATAACCCTTCTGCACTTTTTGTGCAGTGTTCCCTTTGGCATCTTTTACCGCCACCATGCCGAATGCACAATCCAGATTTTCCCCTGGCTGCTCGGCCGCAGCCTTCTTGGCTGCAACGCCGACCACCACCATGTGCAATACAGAGGTCAGTCCTTCCTTCAGCACTCTTGGTGCATCCTAGAAATTCACATCGACGACCACCGCCATGAGCCTTGCAAAATGCAGTTCGACCTTCAGCTCCTTTGTGGCAACCAGGTCTCTGACACCTACGACCGCCTCCATGGGCAATGCAGAGTCCAGAAGCACCTCTTGCCCCTTTTACACATCCATTAAATTGACATTGTTTGGTACTAGTACTACTACGCTGCTGTGAGTGTTGAGTTATCCCGGAAGTACAGGTGACTGAGCTTTTTGGTGTTGTTATTATGCTAGTGGAAAGCTCATGAGTGATTGCAGCTGGGTTTATCTCCAAGGCAGCTTTGTTAACAAAGGAGCCAGTCTGCAATGGAAGAAATAAACTCCCCATCGAGCTTGATCCTTCATCAGAGTTTAAAGTCCGACCAACCGCAACAGGCATTAGGTTGACAACATTGTGTGGAGGGGTAGATCCTAAATGGATTGAAGTGAGATCAGATTCAGCAGACCCACTGGAGAGACTCAACTCCAGATCAACCTTTGGCCAGACATTCACTGCTATAGAAGTAGGGCTAGCAGATTTCCTTGAGATAGGAGATTTATCATTACCAAGTTGGAGAGTGAAGTCCAATTCTAGGTCCATTGAGGATGACTCCTCTAATTCTTTTGCTGAAGAAATTGATGTGCAAGCAGTAGTCGAACTCCCCTTACTGTCTGAGGAACTTGAAGATTGGCCTAGACGGAGAGACAGAGAGGATTCGATTTGCTGACTTACAGAGTTGTGCATCAAACTCCACTTCCTTTTGATACCTTTTGAGGAAGACGCAAATGGTATTGGTGAACCAGAAGAATCAAGACGTAATGTGGTGTCAGCGCTATAAGCACTAAAAGTACCACCAGCAACTCCTCCTGATTGAAAGGAACTGCCCAGATTCCTAAACGCATTCAAGGCAGGGTTTGCAGCAAAACCAAAACTGTGGAATCTGGCATCCATCAATTGACAGCTAAATTCCAACTCTTTTATTGAAGCAAATATACAACAAAGAACAGTCTCCTGACTTCCGGGGTTTAGAATAGCTACAAAACTACAGTTAGAAGTGCGTAGATGAGTGGATCCCTCCCCCACTCACAAACCCGGATGTATCACGCCTATCCATTTCCTATATAATTATCAGAAGTTCAACTAATCAGCACCAACCACAGGTGACAACCATACACAAACTCGAATTCTTCAGCACAAGATTATCTGAATCGATCATCCTGTTGGATAAGGGAAAATCAAGTTAGACCATGATTAACAAGATTAGATTTTGAATTTTCATTTATCAGGCATACACTCGCATAGACAGCTATAAGAAGTCCAATAAATAGAAGTATTGTTAAAATACGAAGATTACTGAAGGAGTTCACCTATTGAACAATCCAAACAATTTTATATGCTATGCAACAAACTGCAAAGACAGTAGACAGTTACAGTCACGTTTTCATTACAATATTAGCATATCTAATCAGGTATCAAGAAGTAACCGAGGTACCAATGAGGATATTGGCATCATCTCCATTTTTTTAATTTAGTATTTTGCGGGAAATGAAGGCAAACCTTGGCATAGCGGTAAAAGCTGTTTCCATGTGACATGAGGTCATGGATCCCAATAGCAGAAATGAACCCTTCTAAAATATTAGCTCAATCTGCATACTTTAGGACTTAATCTCTGATCCTTTCTCGTACCTTACACACATATGAAGGCGTATTCAAGCCTGCTCTTTCAAAATTTCTCTTTCTAGGAAATAAATTCTATTCTATATGTTGAGAAAAGCCTTAAATTCCGATAACAGTGAATGTAAGAAGAAGTTAGCTTTCACTATTTTGGAAATAAAAGCAGATAGATTCCTTCTTAATGTAAAACACAAGCTTCCTTCTTACGCAGACAAACAAAAAACAAGAAGAAAACACTGTGTGACTCATATATTGGACATGAACACATCAGAAAAATTTTGGGGGGATGACGAGGTAATCAATTTACGTGCACAACAAATTCAAAACGCAATTCACTTTGATTCATTTGGATCTATTTAGCCAAATAAAGGAAACCAGTCAACACAAGGACCTCAAATTACAAAATTGAGGTTTCATTTCCCCTCGCCCTGGCCCCAAAAGCTTTAAGCTTCAAGAAATAAGAAATTATAAACAAAATCAAAATAAGCTAAATGCTCTAAATTTACCAACCAACCAACCAATACATAAATACAATCAGGTGGAGGAAACTCAAAAAGAAAACGAAGATCAAGAACCAAATTTATCAAAAAAAACACTGAGAAATTAAATAATACCTACAATCCAAAACAAAGCAAAGAATTTCGCTGCAAATTTACTGGCGGCAGATCGATTCTTTTCAAGATATAAACTTTTTCGGGCAAAATTCCAGAAAATTTTGACATGAAAATTAAAAACAGAAAGCTCGCAGAACTGACCGAACGATTATAGCAGATTACAGAGACGAAGCGCGACAAGCAAGGAGCAAATCAGCCAGAGTTAAGTTCGAGAACATCGAGGAAGGATAGGAGTAAGAGACAGAGAAACTAGGGCTTTAGGAGGTGTGCCGGCAAACAGCGAGGAAAACAGAAACATGCGGCTTCTTTTATACCAAGGCTTTTCGAGCGGTATTATAAAATTCGGGAGAGCAAGGATTCAGTGTGTGAGTGTGTGAGAGAGAAAATTGCGCGTGAAAATTGGTAAAAATGGAAATTAACGGAAAGCGATGAGGCGGCGGCTGGGATGAATCATGAATGATGATAAATATATTTTTAAAATATGTAGTATTTTCCAAAAAATATTTTAAAACCAAAATGGTTGTTCACTTCTTTCTGCAGTGCACACGTCATAATTCTCCGTGTGGTGACGTCAAATAAATTTGGTGGATTCTAAAAATTGAGGATAAATTAAAAAAAAAAAAAAAAAGAGTCGGATCGATAATATTCCCTCCCTCCTAAAATAAAATTCATTTCCGAACATTCATACGGTGTTCTAAAATTCATCTTTTATTCATTGTCACTAAATTATGACTCATTTGTGGTGCTATTATTGTTGTTATTAAAAAAATATTTTGATATAATTAAAAAATAACGTTAATTTTAAATTTTAAATATATAATACAGATAAATTTGAATGAAAATTATTAATTATTTTTATTTATTTACTTAAAAATAATAATTTGTGTGAGTAAATAGGAAAATATACAATTTTAATATCAGTTAAAATTTTTAAAAATTAAATAAACGATAAGAGTAAAGTTTATGTAAGAGATAAATTTGGAAAATATAATAATTTGTGTGAAAATTGTGAAAAAAATTATTGTGATACACAAAATTAAGAATCGTATTTATATATACTACCTTGTCTCCAAAAATAAATTACAAATGGAATTTCATTTTGAAAATGCCAATTGAAACTCAAGGTTTTGTTTAAATTAGTATGCCTTAATTATATAGTGTATAATAAAATTATGATTTATATATTTTATTATTTAGTATTATAATAATATTTCCTCCAAAAAACAGTATTATAATAATATTATTAACATAATTTTAATCTTATACAATCTTTAACACTTCATCTTCAATATAATATTAAAAAAGTATATAAAAATTAAGTAAAAATTAGAGAATTGAAAGGGATATGTGTCGATAGTGATTTGATGTTTATGACAATAAAGAGAAGAATTGTAATTATAAAATTAAATTGATGACAAAAATAGTAATGTTAGACAACAAACGCATAAACTAAGCTTATGTTTTTTTTTTTTTTTAATTAAGGGTTTTCGAAAGGAATGAAATTAAAAAAATAAACAAAAACAAAAACAGAAGGTCAATGACGAGTCCAGCCTAATTAGACTAAATGCCTAGTTATGTTAATACTTTTTTAATATTAATATACGTAGGCCTTAGAGCATCTCCAACGCATACTGGATTTTTGCGTTTTACTCTATTTTAGCGTACGAAGCGGCTCCAACGGGTACTGCAAATGGTACTGTAAAATTGGGGGAATGAGAGAGGGACGGTAAATGTAGCGTACGAAGAAGAAGGCTGTATCCCTGTAGAAGTGGGATTGTTTTATTTTTTAATATTTTTTTCACCACTATATTTTCTTTTATCTTTTTTTAAAAAAAACTTACTTATTTCCATTTCTTTCATTTTATTTTTGTCACCACTACATTAGATCAGCGAATAAAAGACATCAGATCAACAGACTATAGATATCAGATCAGGAATATAACAGAAATCATACAGTAGAACTAAAACATACTTAACAAGTTATTTTTGACGTTTCTGGACGTGGTGCAAGTTATTTTTGACGTGGTGCAAGTGTTATGAGACGTGGTGGACTGTCTTTGGGGAAAAAATCAGTTTAAATTCACAAGAATGGATGTAGATGTTTATGGACGTGGTTCTAGTTGTCTTTGACGTGGTGGTTTGTCTTTGTGAAAAAAAATAGCTTAAATTCACACGAATGGATGTAAACGTTTCTGGACGTGGTGCTAGTTATTTTTGACGTGGTGCAAGTGTTATGAGACGTGGTACAAATGGTAATAGTCGATTTGATGTAGAAAAAAATGTAATCTTTTCACACTAATATAGATGTAGAAAAAGTAATCTTTTCAATGCAAATGATACCAAATGGTAATAGTCGATTTGATCAATTTCTCACTCTGTACCGACAAGTCAAGGACAAAAATGCACACTTTGAGTTAAGAAATGGCTTAATAGATCATTTATGGGCACGTCGTGCTTACTTATCGAACTAAGAAATAAGTTATGTTCATTTGAATGATATTGCTATGTTTTTAATTTTTTTTGTAATAATATCTTGTAAGCATGCTAATTTGATATTTTGTATGTTTTAAAATTTTTATGTTTAATAAAATTTAATATGTTGTACGTTTTACCTATTTTATTTCGTTATAAAACTAAATCAATACAATTCATATGTTCATTATTATTATTATACTTAATTTTATACAAATTATTTTATTATTAATTATTTTAAAATATAATTTAAGATTAAATCACTAAATTTACCGATATAGATATGTTTATAAAAAATATAATGTGAATGAGTAAAAAAATTATAGTGATATAATAATAAAAATAAAAATACTTGTGAATAAAATATTATTATTACTGTAAAATAGAGTTGTTGGGTTGAAGTGAATGTACTGTAAAATACTGTAGATACTGGATTTTAGAGTTGACTGTACTGTAAATTGGAGTATTGGGTTGGAGTTGCTCTTAGAGACTAATTTGGCTTACATGAAATAAGGTTATTCAGTGGTACTTTGTTATAAAATTAGTGAATATATATATATTTAGGTATATAATATAAAAATTGCATCTTATTTTTTTTTTTTTTTTTGAGGGCAAAATTAAAACTTTCATTAATCAACTGGAGAAAAATCCAGTACAGACAGAGTAAGGAAGTCTGGCACATGAGGCCAGTCCTGCATGGTGACTACATTGTTTTTCACAAAAGCTGCTATCCCATGGGCAAAAACATTTTGAGCGCGAGGAATCCAATAACATTGACAATCCGTAGCAGCTTGCATAAGCTCCCTGCAATCTTCTATGATGGGTAAGGTAAGATGTGAGCTTTCTTCTATACGGCATGCGGCCATGATCACCTGGGACGAGTCTCCCATAACAGAAAAAGAGGCGATGTCCAAACGTTTGCAGAGGAGGAGGGCCGTCTTCAAAGCTAAAGCCTCGGCTGCTTCAGCATCCACAATCGAGGGGAAGAAACGCCCATGTCCAAAAACATATTCACCCGTTCCATTAACAACGTAAACGCCAACTGCTGAACCGCAGGGACGTTGGGACACAGCACCATCAAAATAGACACAAACTCCTTCAACGATTGCTGGACGGACCGGAAGGGGAGAGTAACCGGTAATCACTTGCGGCTGATGAAAATCCTTCGCAGCCTGGTAGGAGTGTAGCACTGCAGCCGCAGAAAGCGCGACATCAAAGGGCCTAGGATGGATGCCTTCATGGACTCTCCGATTTCTGGCATACCACAATGACGAGAGAATCATGACAATCTTTTCAGCATCATGGACCGGCAACCTCAACAACACATCACACACCCAAGATTGAACTTGAACTGCTGGGGGCGTTGGCGGCAAGTCTGGGATCGGCTATAATAATATTTTATTTATTTTATTATTCATGTTCTAATTTTAGTATTTCAGTGCTAATTCAAACAAAAGTTAAAACGTATAAAAATCGCTATTATAAATATTACAAATTTACAATTAACCACTTTAATGAATTAAATACATAAATTTGCAATGCCAATTTTGAATTTTCATTCAATTAGTATCAAGATTGCTTTTGAAAAAAAATATTTAAAAAAAAAAAAAAAAGGAAACAAAGTGGGCAAAATCTTAAAGGGCGTGCATTGTTTTCCAAAACTGCAGCTGGCTTGGCAGTGTAGTGTCCACTTGTAGGGTTGAGCACGTACGTGACGTGTCCACTATTACTTTGACAAGATCGCACCTGTCACACACAAACAAATTTAAAGATTTTCTTACTGCTTAGCTTTTTCATGTTAAATATTTTAGTAATTTACAAATAAATATTTTTTCTAACTTTTTTTATATAAGATATTTAAAATTATTTATATACATTAAATATTTCTTTTATCAAAATTCCTTACTCAAAAAAAGTCTTATCTTTTATCCGTTTAAACTTTATTATTAAATATAACAAATTTAAATAAAAAGTCACAAATAATATTGAAACTCTAAATATTTTATAAAAAATTTCTTCTATTTGTTGAAATATCTTATCTAAAAAAATGGGAAGAGTAAATGATTATTCTATTTATCATTTCGTTTTGTTATAAATAAATTTTTTTAAAAAAAAGTTATATTTTTTACATTGTTATTTCCATAGTTAACGGTTAAATACGACAAATTATATTATACACCTTTAACTAGACTCTCATGATAGCAAAATGCTCTATTTTTATAAAGTAGTGTTATGTGGCACCTTTTTTATTATTGGACGATCTATTTTTTTAAAAAAAATCTTTTATTTTGTTAAATATCGCCTTCTTAATTCTTATTTTTTTATCCCCTTAATGTTTATCTTCCGCCCCTCCTATTATTACCTAATTGTCCTTAATTAATTTATGAAAAATTTTATAAGTCTCTTTTTAATCGACAAAAAATTTATTAAAATTATTATTAAAGTAGTATAGATTAGCAGAATTATAAATAAATTTTTTTTATATTTTTAGTAAATTGATTAAGGGTATTTAGGTAATTTAATATATTTTTATATTTAAATATTATGGTTGGTATTTCTTAATTTATCAAGAATAATTTAAATATAAAAAAGACGCGAAATAGCAAAATAGGGAGCGTAAAATAGACTTTCACTTTTTATATTATATACCTTTTGTATAATATATATTATATATACTTACTATTTTATAATACAACACCACACCACTTAATAATTACTACACGTACTCTGTCTAAATAAAGAAATTATTCACTTTATTTTCTAAATATAATAATATATATGCCTGGCGTATATAGTATAATTTATCCAAAATGCCCCTTAAAGTTACAGTTGCAACAGTGAATTCCTTATATTGTAAATGAATGAATTAAGTCAATAAAATTTACAGTTAACATAACTACCCCTTCTACTTTTTAATTTACGAGAATTAATAATGAATTATGAAGAAGGATTACTCATTATTATCATAAAGTACATCGGTGATTTTATTTTCTCCTAATTATAAAAAGTAGCACAATTTTGAAATAATTAAATGGGTTAAAATCTTTATTTTAGTTATTTTAAGGGATTAAATGCGAAATTATGTGATTTCCACGAGATTTGAAATCAATAAATAATATGAATTTAATTGATAAAAAAAATTAAATACTTTAGGGGATTAATTGCTACAATTAATAGTTTAAGGGTTTTTATTTGTTATTTTATCAAAATGTGGTATTTTAAAATTAATTCTTATGCTGTTTGATAAATCAATTCAGCATTTAATCTTATCCAACTTAATTCTAACTTAATAAATTGAGAATTTTTAAATTAAATGCTTAATAATTGAGTGCGTTTAAAAGCTAGAAATCAAAATTTTAAGAGATTAAGTGAATTTGAAATGCAAGTACATTTGTTAGCCTGAAAATAAGTAATTTGTTATTGCTGAACTGAATTACTTATAAATTTTTATTCTTTTCAATATTTATATATATATATATTTTTCTTTAAATAATGTTTATTTGATTATTTTTAAAAAAATATATTTTTATCATTCAAATAAATAAAAATATATTTATAACGTGAGTTTTTATTTGTTAATAATTTTTTATTAATATATAATATTTATTTAATTAATATTTTAATTTTGAAATAATAATACAGTCTGATTTATCATTTACAATTAAGATGTAAGTATGTCGTATAATGCATAATTAATACACCTAATGTAAAGTTATACCTCTTTTCAAACTATTTATTGGACAAAAATCAATAAAATTATTGTACTAAAATTCTCATTTTTACCCCATTTACACTAATAATTAGTTATTAGAATTAAGAGAAATCGTGTTAGAAATGAAAATAATTTTTGAAACTAGAGTTTTAGAAAGCACGTATGAAGGTTAATTTTATCATGTAAAATATACTCGGTATAATTTTTTTTATTTTAAAAAAAAGGCTTACTCCCTCAATTTTTTATTTTAAGAAAAAATTTCATTTTTATATCTGTTCCTAAATATAAGATATTATCTCCTATATAGAGTAAATTTATTAATTTTTTTAAAAAAACTATCATCTCTCACTACTCTCTCAACAATCTCTTATAACTAATTTATTACCGACACATAATATGAACAAAAATAAAAAATACCTAATAATATAGACTAATTAATTAATTTTTTAATTTGTGAGAAATAGATATCCATCTTTTACAATTAAAAAAAAAACACAACAAATATATCTTAGACAAAAAAAAAAAAAAAAATTTTATGAATGAAGAATTTTTTAAGAATTTTTTTTGTATATCACTACCCCTCTAATTATTCTTAAAAATCATAGTTATTAATGACGTAAGATTTTCCTCAAATATTATTACAATTATTTTAAATGTATATAGATTCTTAATACAACGGACAACCTTGACGCCGTTACTATATATCGAAGCCCGTTCAACGTCTCAAACTAAGGAAATGGGAAAGAAACCTTTTTGAAGAAAAGGAAATTGGGAAAGCCCAAAAAGATATTTAAGAAATGGAATTAAGAATACCAATGACGATAACGAAATTAAAATTTGACCCGTCATTTATTTCTTATTCGGCAGCGGCTCGTCACCGTTCGTGGTGCTTCCGTTGGGGCCCGATATCTAAATGCCGGGTCCACCACAGGGCTTTCTTCATTAATGATCTTCGACGCGATAACATCGTCTTGTGCGTGGCATTATTCAGCTGCAAATTACTCCACCCCCACTTGTTTTTATTTTTGACGTTCTAGGATTTTCGAACATTTAAAAAAAATGATAAAATATCTGATATTATCTTTTTTAACTATACACAATAAATAAATATACACAATAATTACAATATAATAAAAAAATTAATTGTTATGAATTTAAGGAAGTGAAATATTTATTTTTTATTATACTAGGGTAAAATAGAAAAAGTAGGTGAAAATTTTTAAAAAGTTAAATAAAAATGAATTTAATAATTTTTTTTAAAATGTCAAATAAAAATAATCGGAGAAGTACTTCTTTCATCTCTCATAATATAATTGATTTTTTTTTAAAATTTCATTTTAAAATATAACTAACTAGCATCAAAAGCAAACCTTCTAAGAACTTCATTGGAGAAAAGCTAAAAAATCTACCAATAAGAGAAGACAACGCACCACATGAGGAAAAAAAAAAAAAAAAATCATAACACAACTTACTACTCCAATCCAATAATTTTTAACATAGTCCTAACCACTTCTTCGTATTCTTTCCACTCAAATCCTTGCTATATTTTGTTTTAAAATTTTATTCAAATTAAATCATAAATTTTACACCTATTCAAATTAATACGTGTTAAATTTTTTCTGAATTGATACTTTGAATTTTGACTTGTCTTTTCGTTTGTCCTCTTTGGATTCGTCAAAGGAATCAACATCAATGTCATCATCTATGTCATCATCTATGGTTTCTTTTAAAGGAGCTAGCAACAACTTGATTTAGCAAGTATTCATCATTTTGCTCATTTGAATTCGGATGAAGTAGAAAGAGAATAAGGAAAAGATAGAGATGGACAGGGCTGCTCCTCAGCCTCGTTTTTCGGGCAATGGCCTAGAGCGCAATAAATTATTTTTAAAATTTATTTTTAACCCTTATTAATCTCATTATAATTTTTAATATTTTTTAAAAAATTTAATCGTTATTGTTATTAATCTTTATAGTTTTGACAATGGAAAGAAATTTTGGAGAAAAATTAATGTTAATGTTGTTATTAATGATTTTGTAACTTGAAAAACTCGTAAAACCTATTTTATATTATTTTAGCATGTTATTTATGAGAGGATGACATATGAATTGTTTAAATATTTGTTTATTTTATTAATTAAATTGTATTCATTTAAAATTAACAGGTAATTTTATTATAATTATTATGATAGTTGTTATTTTAATATATTATTTTTTGATGGTTCGATATCTTTATAAACGTTTTGGTTCATTGATGGTTTAGATTCTCGTTTCTCGCTATTTTTATGGATTAAATTTCTTTTCACTTGAATACATACAAAAAGTCTATAAAAATATTTTTATCAATTGACGCATCTAAACAATAATATTTCATTAGTAAAGTAATTTCTTTAAATAAAATAAGAAAATATTCTTATAATTTTAATGAAATTAATTTGAACCTAATAAGAAAACACATCATTGCTACTAATATATTCAATTATTAATACAAATAGAATCCATGTGATAATCAATAAAGAAATAATAAGAAAATATATACTTATTTTTTAAAAAAAAATTCTTGAATTTCCGATTAGGGTTTATATTTCAAAATCCTAAATTACGATTTTAGTTCATGAATTCAAACAATCGATTTAGTTTGGATTTTGAACTGCGTTCTTGTCTTCACCAACCTATTAGTAATTGAAATTAAATATACCTAATGAAAGAATTATCATTTTTTTGAAAAAAAAAATAAAAAAATAGAACATGTAATCCAAAAGTGAGCTACTACTCTTATACATACCCCTGATCTTGCGTGAATAATAAGGGAAGCATTTGCACACATTCTGTTGTCATGGTGATCGCATAAGGAAAAGATAACAATACTTTCTTCATTCCATAAATAAACTCTTACTAATTGAAGTATTTAGCTCAAAAAATAATATCATTTTTATGAGACTCGTTTTTAAATAGTATAGAATTTTTATTTTATTTTTGTATCAGATAAAACTAAAAAAACTATTTTTTTATAAGTTATTTTTTAACTAACAGTCTCACATACCCTAAAGAAGGGTGAGTATGAAGATCGTGGAATTAGTTACCTCGTTATTAATTTATTAAAAAAAGAAAATTACAATGGATAATGCGTGAGGCAAATTATATCATGTTCCGATAGGAGCATACTTCATTAGTATTCTTATATTATATTTGATATAATTTTTAGTTATATTTGATGTATTTTCTAGTTTTAGGAGTAGTATATGTTTATGTAATATTTGATATATTTTCATATTTTTTAAAAGTAGTGTTCTTCCATTATATTTGATGTAATATTTATTATTATATATACTAAGAGTATACTCTATGAGAACAATATAATAATTGAGTACGTAAAACTAATCGAAACCCTCTAAATTTCTTACAAATCAAGGTCATTGTTAAAATTTATTTTCCTTTTTGCCTATCTCTATACCGTCACTAAAACTCGAAAAAAATGTAATTTTGGTCTAACATGTTTGGCAATTTCACTTTTTTGGTCCAACATGTTTGACATTCACCAAAAATACCCATTACGTTTATATTTTAAAGCGATTTTGATCCATTAACCTGCTACAATTGGTTTTTGTAGTAATCAAAGTAAGTCAAAGGTAAAAATAATTATTTTAAAAAGGCTTAAATTTATTTTTGGTCCCTCATAATAGGAGTTATTCCGGTTTTGGTCTCTCTTTTGATTTCGTCAGCAAAACTAGTCCTATTTATTTATTTTTTGTAATTATAATCATTTTTAACAAAAATATCATTTGACTAACACTCGACTAACCCTCTGCCACCACCATCACCACATCACTACCGCTGCCCCCCAGTGGCGGGGTGGGGGTGGTGGTGGTGGCGGGGCGACAGCGTTAGCGTCAGCGAATTAGTCAATAGTTATTCAAAGGGTATTTTTATCAAAAATGAGTATAATTACCAAAAAAAATAAAATTAAGTGGGACTAATATTGGTGACGAAATAAAAAGAGAGATTAAAACCGGAATCACTCCTATTTTGAGAGACCAAAAATGGATTTAAGTCTTTTTAAAATGCCCTCTTTTACCTTTGACTTGCTTTGACTAATAAAAAACCTGTTGTAACATGCTAATGGATTAAATCGCTTAAAAATGTAAACGTGATGGGTATTTTTGGCGGAGGTCAAACATCATATTGGACCAAAAGAGTGAAATGACTAGATTTATTGGATTAAAATTGCATTGTTTCCCCAAAACTCCAAAAACCTAACTCATAATTGAAAATCCCTATATATTGTAAAATACACATAAATGCATAAAAATATTAAAAGCAATAAAAAAATATACTATTCTCCCTATCCCAAAAAGTAATAAACAATACTTGTAATTCTTTTTCAATTATAATTATTTTAAATATAATAAACACGAGGTTCTCTCTGCGACAAAAGTAATATTTTTCTGATATAAAAAATACTTTTTAAAATATTACTAAGACAAAGGGAATAGTAGTAGTAATTGGAAATGTGGAAAATCAAAAGGCCCTTAACAAAATAGAAACACAGCGGACGAGGGCATAAAGAAGGAACACCATATTTAAGGCATCTTTGAATGGGGTTCATTGGTTTTGAAGATGTGAGAGGATCATGTACCATTCCAAATTTTCAAAGACACTCAAAATGATTATGCACCATTATTTATGTCAAACTCTACCCATTTCAGGCCATCAATCTTTTGTAGTATGCTACTCGTACCTAATTTTTTTTCCAATCGAGCCAAACACGTAAATTGGAGACTTTTTTTTTTTTTTAAATGAAAAGTTTATAAATTTAGTGAAAATTAGTGGGAGTTCCAAAATATTCCCAGCATGGATACATTTAAAATTTTATTTTTTAAAAAATAATTTAATATATAAATAATTAATTTTTGCCTTTGTCACATTTGTGATCGACAAAGAGCAAGGGAAAAATATTCCAGCCCATTTATGTAAAGAATCATGATCTTTGTCGCAAAATGTTGACCGGGGAGAAGGTACATTCCGCCACGCCACTCAAATAAATTATAGGGTTTCGAGATATGTTAATTAATTGACGCTTTATACACTATTCCTAAAGTAATGCACTAACGTTTTTCTTCTCTAAAATTAATTGAGTTCGAGGATATATCCATTATTCGACATTTAACGGTTTTAAAAACTTTTTTTTAATGATTTTTATAACTTTTGTTAAATTCGAACTCAAATTATAAGTGGCCAAGTAAAATTTAAATATTAAAACATATTATCTCCATTTTAAAATAAGAATGATGTGATTATACTATATTAATTTATTTATTTCAACTGTAATTATCAAAGATTATAATTAAAAAGTTTTAAACATCAATTAAAACATAATTTTATAATGCTTTTAAAACCTCAATTAATTTAAACTGGAGAGAGTAATGTATAATATCCAAGTCCAATAATCTAATCCGATAATTTTCAAATTTTGCTCTCGTTAATCCTAAATTATTAAACAAATTATAAATAAATTATGAAATTATAATTTAAATACAAATCATTTAGTCACTATACTAATGGATATGAAATGTATTTAATTACTTTTGCAAAAGATCTATCTATGTATTATGGATTATTGTACAACTAGAGTATATATTCTACTGTTTAATATTTTATTATATATAAAATAATAATTATTATTGTTATATAAAAAAACATATGATTATACAAATACATATACTCTCCCGTATGATTCTTTTGGTAAAGGCTTGAATTTTGATGAATTGTAGCGTACTTGGTTCATCGCATCATATCATATCATATCTTTCCTAAATATGCACAAAGTGGAAAGCAGCTGCGTGTAATGAAATTACACAAATATTCTTTAATTTCTTCGTTTGCCAATTTGCCACCAATTCCAACTTTTAGGGACATTTTTAGGTTACGGTTCTCGCTCATATATTTTTTTTAATCGTATAAGTGATAATATTTTGTATAAATGAAATTATGAATTTGAATAATTATGAGAATAAACAAAGTAATAATATTTGAAAATAATTTATTTTTATTTTAATAAAAAGTCTCGTTTTTTAAGTTTTGAGAACGTAATTGTGTTAAATAAAGATAATTTATGGATATTATAATCTTACCTAGTATGAAAAAAAGAAGAGTTTTTTTTTTTTTGAGGTTTTAAAAAGGTGGTTGGAATTATTGGGTTGTTATTCTGGGACAAACCGACCACATTGGTGTGTGATTAAGGTTGGTACCCTTTTCCCTCTTTGATTGAACTAAGGGGCCCTTTTTTAATAAATTTTTTTAAGAATATGCGTTTCGGAGATTCGCCTCTTATGAACTCACGTGACACGTCTCTCTGTATTTGGGATTATAATATTGACATTCTTTTATTTATTTATCGTCTAAATATTTATTCTTCATTTCTTATAATATTACCCATTCGTTTTTCTTCACAAACATCGATTTAAACGAAAATATCAAATTTAAAAATGAAAAACAAAACTAAAAAGGGAATTACGCAAATGCTACATACAATAAATGAATCGGAGATTTAAAACTAAAAAAAGTGAGGTTAATATTTTGAATCCCCTTATTTCCTTTAATAAAAGTTAAAGAGAGTAAAATTTAAATAAATATGTATCATTTTTTTAATTAAAAAAAGATCAGGAAGGGAATTAGGAAAACGACAAGGAGTCCGTTTACGGTGGTACTATAGGAGTAGGATGAATTTTACTCCTACTTACTGTAGCGCTACAGTAGCGCGCGCTATAGTTTCGCGCTACAGTAACGCGCAACAGTTTTTTTTTTTTTTTTGACGCACAAACTTTTTAAAAAAAATACATTTTTTAAAAAAAATTCTTTTTTTTTTAAAAAAAATACTTTTTATAACAAGGGAAATCAGATCAGGATTATATAGACATCAGATGAGAGAATACAAGAGATCAGATCAACAGACTATAGATATCAGATCAAGAATATAAAAGAAATCATACAGTAGAACTAAAACATACTTAACAAATGAGATCAGGTCAGGATTATATAGACATCAGATCAACTCATACCTGACATCAGATCAACAGACTATAGACATCAGATCAAGATTTTAAAAGAAATCATACAGTAGAACTAAAACATACTTAAAAAGGGAGATCAGATCAACAGACTAAAGACATCAGATCAGCGTATACTTGACATCAGATCAACAGACTATAGACATCAGATCAAGATTTTAAAAGAAATCACACAGCAGAACTAAAACATACTTAACAAAGGAGATCAGATCAGGATTATATAGACATCAGATCAACTCATACTTGACATCAGATCAACAGACTATAGACATCAGATCAAGATTTTAAAAGAAATCACACAACAGAACTAAAACATACTTAACACAGCAGAACTAAAACATACTTAACAAATGAGATCAGATCAGGATTATATAGACATCAGATCAACTCATACCTGACATCAGATCAACAGACTATAGACATCAGATCAAGATTTTAAAAGAAATCATACAGTAGAACTAAAACATACTTAAAAAGGGAGATCAGATCAACAGACTAAAGACATCAGATCAGCGTATACTTGACATCAGATCAACAGACTATAGACATCAGATCAAGATTTTAAAAGAAATCACACAGCAGAACTAAAACATACTTAACAAAGGAGATCAGATCAGGATTATATAGACATCAGATCAACTCATACTTGACATCAGATCAACAGACTATAGACATCAGATCAAGATTTTAAAAGAAATCACACAGCAGAACTAAAACATACTTAACACAGCAGAACTAAAACATACTTAACAAATGAGATCAGATCAGGATTATATAGACATCAGATCAACTCATACCTGACATCAGATCAACAGACTATAGACATCAGATCAAAATTTTAAAAGAAATCATACAGTAGAACTAAAACATACTTAAAAAGGGAGATCAGATCAACAGACTATAGACATCAGATCAGCGTATACTTGACATCAGATCAACAGACTATAGACATCAGATCAAGATTTTAAAAGAAATCACACAGCAGAACTAAAACATACTTAACACAGCAGAACTAAAACATACTTAACAAAGGAGATCAGATCAGGATTATATAGACATCAGATCAACTCATACTTAACATCAGATCAACAGACTATAGATATCAGATCAAAAATATAAAAGAAATCATACAGTAGAACTAAAATATACTTAACAAGGTAGATCAAATCATGATTATATAGACATCAGATCAGAGAATACAAGACATCAGATCAACAGACTATATATATCAGATCAAAAATATAAAAGAAATCATACAGTAGAACTAAAATATACTTAACAAGGTAGATCAAATCATGATTATATAGACATCAGATCACAAAATAGCAGACATCAGATCAACAGAATTTAGATATCAGATCAAAAATATAAAAGAAATCATATTATACAACAAAAACGTCCATAATATGTATCATAATAGCCAAAAATAACAAAAAAAATGAAGGTACTGTAGCGCGTTTACTGTAGCGCGCCGAACTGTAGCGCGTTACTGTAGCGCGCGCGGAACTGTAGCGCTACTGTAGCGGGGTAGGAGTAAAATTCATGGTGGTCCTATAGGACCACCATATAAATTACCAAGGACAAGAGATCCGAAGCGAGTTTTAACTCCCTTATTAATAAATAACGTTGTTTTAAAATTGTTATTTTGTATCCAATTAATTGACATTACTACAATGAGGTGAACTAAAATTTGATAAATCTTTTTCTATTTTACCTTTTTATAAAATTTTGTGTAAATATTGATTACTATGTTACTAATTATTAGTACTATTTTTTCTTATAAAACTTGTATTTTTAACAAAACTCTCAGAGTATAATATTCAATTATGAATAAAAAAGATATTTGAGGAAAATAAATCAATGAGAACTATTTATGTGTAATAGTTGTGTGATTACAAAAATGTTTATTTAAATTGAATACTAGGGTTGAGAAGGTTCTTGAAACTTGTAGATATGATTTGAGTATTTTAATAATGATGATTGAGAGGATCATACCATATGCCCATTGGTTGGACGGAGTCAGGCTGGAAGATAAGGCTGTGAAGAAATTAAGAATCGTGGCGCGGCTTTTCGACGTCCACAGCCCAACGTTTTACTAGGGTTTACTACTAGTAGTTGGTCGGCCTTCGGTTTGCCGCGTACCCATGCCTACACCCTACCTTCTTTTAATATTATATATATATATTTTTAATTAAAAAGCTATTTTTCAGACAAGCATGAGAGGTCTAATACTTACCACTTCCCATTTAAAATTATGAATATCCGTTTTAAATGGTTTAGAATCTTATGTGACATTATTTTATGAAACTTTATGTGAGAAATTTTAATTATTTTGTATATATATTGTAACACGACAAATTTATCATTTTAGAGGATTATTTATCATTTTAGAGGATTATGATATATTAAATTATTAAATATGATTTTTATTGTTAAAAAAATCTTAAAAAATAAAGTATAAAAATAAAAATAATATACTAAAACTATATGTTGCTAATATATATAAATTAACATGAAATATAATATATATACAAAGTAATTAGAGTTTGGCACATGTAGTGTCACAAAGGATTCTAAGACTTTTTCAACTCTTATATTGACATTTATAAAAAAAATTTACCTATTTGTACGTCGATAAATCATTTACCTAATTAGATCATTTATTTTTAATATTCTAAAGAATATAATCATACATTATTTATATATAATACATAAGTAAACTATAAAATTATAAATAAAAAATGCAATAATAAAATATTTGTTGAGACGTCGTAATATATAAAAAATATGTATTGTTTAAATGGAATTATTTTATAAATGGACTGAGTACTATATATGTAAAATTATTATTATTATTATGAATATATGTGTACTATATTCCAATATTAATCCTTAACAAAAATCCATTTTTGAATATTCATTTACTCGGAAAAATCATTTTTAATATTTTTTATGTAGTTTATAATAAAATTATAAGTAATTTATATTAAAATTGAATTTATTAAAATAAAGAAAAAGCAAACGAAAACGACAAGAGTAATATTTAAATAATGTATTTAAAGGCTTGAAATGAAAGTGCCATTGAGTTTCCATTTCAAGATTTATATTGTTTCTTATTTGGACCTGTTTGGTTCTCACTAGATTGGAGCAAAGGCAACATTTTCCTTTTTTTTTTTTTTTTTTTTCTCTCTCTCTCTCTCTCTCTCTCTCTCTCTCTCCCTCTTTTTTGGCATTACAAATTTATTTTAAAAGATCACATAATTATCAATAAATTTAAATTAAAAATACAAAAATACATGAATAGTGTAAAAACAGAAAAAAATGCGAAATAATATTAAGAAAAAAAATAAAAAGAGAAATCCACATGTACAGCTTTTGTATCAGTATCCCATTTAATGCATTAATTTTAATTTGATAAAAAATTACTATTATAAAAGAGAAAAAGTATTATTTTTATCTTATGGTTGGTGGTATATGCCCTTATTCTAATATTTTGCACCCCTCCTTTTGTTTTTGGTTAATTTGATATTATATTTTCATGATTTTGTACAAATAGCATCAGATCTCAAAATTCCAGAAAATGAAGATTTTTTTATTCTCTTGATTTTGAAGACTAATTATTTCTTCGTTTTTGACTCTTGACAATTTCGATGCCTGAACTTCAATTTTTGACTGTGAACAAGGCTCGAAATAATTTATAAATAATACTAGTCCGTTAACCTCATAATTGAACCCTTATTTTTTATATATTTTTTATATAACGTGACTTGAATTCAAGATCTATTTTCTTAAATAGGAACTCGAACTCAAAACTTGTTGTCTTAAATGAGAAGTGCTTACTACTAAATTACAACCCTCTTGTCACTGACCCTTACTTGAAATACTATAAAAATACTTCTCCCTCTTTATCTAAATTACTTTAGAAAATATGAGAATATATATTTTTTAATAAAATATTTTAAACTTTTAATTATTTTTATGTCAGGATAAAGTTTTAATAGTACCACAGAAGATATATGTTTTTATAATAAAAAAATTAAGATAATATTATTTTAAAATTAAATAATAATTAATTTTCGGATTTGTGTGAATAATTTTAAAGACAGAGAAGGAGTATAGTAAATGAAACTCTAACAGGACTGAAAGAGTTGCAACTTAATTGTTATAAGAATTCATTCCAACTTTTTTTGGCTTAAGAAAAGCTCAGTTGAGCTTCTTTCTGGTAATATCTTTTTAATAAAGTGATGTTTGATTCATTAATCATTACTAAAAAGTACCATTCCTAACTGAAGATTGGAGAAAGTGCTGCTAATAATGGATACTTTCTCACAGTTTAATAAACAATTTTCTTTTTTCTTTTTTATGAAAATGAAATGGTAAATATTTCTAGTAATGAACTCTTCTTTGGACCGGGTGGCACATGTTGTTGATGAACTGTCTGTCCGAACTCCCAAGCTTAAACTGGTCTAATTCACTCCCAAGTTCGTGGAGTCCGGTCCCAAAATCCTGGTAATATTATACTACCTTCGGTTCTAAGGAGAGAAGAATAATGTATTAACTAAATCGGGACCTTTTTTTTTAAGACGAAAAGAGTATAAATTTTATAAGTTTGGGTTGGTTCATTTTCATGCATTGGAACATAAAAAGATGCATTCCATCATCGTACAGCAAGCTACATGCTAAGAATGTAAAGAGGAGAGCTTTTTAGATCAGGAACAAAAGCTCCATTTCCAAAATCATGGTGTTGCACAAGTTCCACTGCGACTTTGCAGATGCTAAGGAAATAATATTCTTTCCAGGACTTGGAGATGCAGTGGAAAACTGGGCAGTTTCCTATGTTTCTAACTCACTATCTCAATCAATGTTACCCCAGCGAAGACCAGGAAGAGGGTGCCTCCAATATAAGCTACAACCTGAACATGAATCAGTTGTGTATGTGGAGATTGTGAGTTTTGCTTGTGTTTTTCATCATTTCTAAATTTGAAACAAAATATGAGCCTGTTATTGAATTTGGCTGAAGAAGAAGAGCCCTGAAAATTGTCAGCTAACCTTCTCAGATAGAAAACTTCCCAGCAAAGAGCCTCCCAGGACAGCTAGCTGCATCCAACAGTTCATTTCCCATGAGTTTCTGATTACAGAGAAAAGCAACAAAAGACTAAACCCTATTGGATATGTAAAATTATCAGCATGTTTTAGGTAATTGAAGAAGAATTCATGAGTCGGAACCTAATTTATTTTCTTCTTTTGTGTCAACAATTTTCATGTTTTGAAAGTTATATTAACCATAAGCACAACAATGTCCTAGTTTGTAATTTAGTTTGGTTGATGAATTTAGCAGGTCAGAGGTTGAAGGTTCACCAATGTTGCCACTCCATGACCAGCTAGTGCCCCTCCAACAACTCCAAGAGGTGAAGAGGCTGCTGCAAGAGCTGAAAGGATACAACTTTGTCATAAGTAATCATGGAAATAAAGACTTGTCAAAGGACAATATTGGTATGCACACAAAAATGCATTAGCCTCAGAATTACTGGGTTAAGCTATAACTGGTTGATTTCTGTACAAATCATACTATATTAGGATATAAAACAAATTACTAAGTCTCCGCATCTTCAAAAATGACATATAAGATTATTTCTTATTCTAGTCTTCAATAATTGGCACTATTATGTGGCAATATGGACCACAAACAGGAATCCAGTTGCCTAATGGCAACTATTTCTTTATGTGGTTCTGGTGTCTTGTTTTTTTCAGCTACAGATCTTGCATATATTAAAGGGAAGATTAGAGTTCTGACTTCAGTCTTGACAACCACAAATATTTTCTCATGTACCTCCTTCCTTACCTATGGTAGAGAAAAATGACTTATCACCCCATTCAGCAACAAAAACTAAAAGGAATGTGCTGATAACTGTGCTAGCAGCAGCCAAAATCCCAGCACCATTTCCTGCAAATTCTGAAACTGCCAACTCTGCCTGTTCTTGAAGAATGATCGTGTTAGAATAACAAGTTTGTGGCTCATATACCAAAATATTGAACCGATCTTCTTAGCAAACGAAGAAAAGAACGAATTTTATTTAGCTTTCCACAACATGCCATATATGATATATAAAGTGAATGACCATCAAAAGCATTAGTAAGACAATCAAAGATCTACGTTCATTAGAGAGGAAGAAAGAGTTCATGATCCAAATTAAAAGAAATATGGTTAGAATGATTGCATTTGACCTTTTAGATATAGTATTGGGGTGCATCTAGTAGATGGTGGCATTGTTATTCTTAATGTATATCCTGGAAACGTCGCTATCAGTGTCTTGGATTTTTATCAAGTGACAGTTTCTCATGTAATATTCAATCATGCCAAAGGAAGCCAGAAAATTTGACCTATGAGCAAAATGCAATTATCAATCCCACATCAACCTGAATCTTTTTTGCCAGAAATATCAGATTTCAGACAGTATAGTTTTGGAAACTAGTATAGGATATCGCTCATATTAGCTTACCTACCTTTTGACTTTAATAAATGGTCACAAAGCATCAAACAAACTGAATTATTATCTTGGAAGAACTGTACAGACACTTCAAAATTTAAACTGCAGTAGCCCAAGTCATGTAGTTGTACAATGATAAAATGTTTACCTCTTTTTGTTCTTCATCAGCCTTACCACCATCAGCAGAGGAAGCTTCCAGCAATGTTGAAACCCCAAAATAAATCTGTGATTAATCAGTATTACTCTCTCAAAGAACATCTAAAAAGCTGAAGAAAGAAAAGTGCACTTTGATCGCATATCAATTGATTGGTTACCAGAAGACACGCTGCAGCAATGTCATCAACTGGCAAATCAGCACCACCAAACCTGTATTCATTAAGCAGAGTTGACATAAAAGTTGATAAAGAAATTGATAATCCTCCAGTCACACCAAGCAGCAATCTCAGTAAATAAACATGTATACATAATGCCATACCCAAGACCTAGAAAGGATAATTACGTGGATCCTATTAAGTTGCAAGTCAGCTTGGTAGTTACCTAACACAAAGAAGTGGTTCTTTCTAAAACTTGAACATCAAGTCACTTAACCCATACAATACCACATTCAGAGCTTAAATGATTATGAGTTGTCGCAACAATGCCCGAATTTGTCAGCGCTTCTTGTATTAACAATGCCCGGAACATTGAAACCCAATCTCTCATGTGATAGTAGGACCAAAAAACAAGTTCAGAAAAGATGATACAAGAAGAAACAAAGCCTTCTAACCTGAATGGGAGGATATCATCAACATAATGAAAAGTTCGTCCAATAATCACGGAAATGATCGTCATTGCTCTGTCAAATGTTAAAAGGCTTTTGTCAATATAACACTATTTTATTACAGAATTCTCTACACATGTTCCTGCTGAAGATGTACCAGTTCATCTGCATACAGGACAATGAGGACATAGATGAATTCAGTAACCAATATTCTTTCTTTCAGGCAATAAAGCTTTCCAATTTTTCTGAAATGCTGAAAATGAATAGCCTCACAAAACTGGGAAGTTTAAGGTAAAATCATACCCAAGTGCACCAAAAGTGCCAAGAAAAACAACACCAGCGGCATTCCTAGCAGCTAAAAGTGCCTGTTCACGAGATCAAACTATCTAGTGGTGGGTAATAAGAATAATTTAACATAAGACCATGATATATAGTGAAGAGGATAAAGTAATTGGAAAAATGCATCAAGGAACTCTGTATGATTATAGACCAATAAATGGAAGGACCACAGAAAATTTGTCTTGCGAACATTATCTAAACAGTCACTTTTGCACTGGAATAGCTTACTTGACCATTGTTAGTCTGGGGAAATTTACATTTATGATAGCATGCATGCCAATGTTCATGAGAATCCACGAAGCTCTGAACAAAGATTGAATATTGAAGAATAATAACTATTCTCTTACTGCAATAAAGAAGGTTTTGTCACCAAGTTCAGAGAAAAATATCAGCAAGAATGCCTGCAATATGAAGATAGCTTACAGCAGTCAGTTTGAAGGATCATTATTCCTATGAGGTAAAACTAAATAATCATGGACCACCCCAAGCAATGTAAGTTCTGACAGTAAAGAAATTAGATTACTGTTCAATTGGACTCGGAAAAAGCTATAAAGCATGCATATGAATCTAAATCTACAGTAAAGAAGTGCACCTATGTTTCATCCACATTAACACAATTTTCAAATAAAGCAGCTAAAGGGAGATTTTCCTAACTGAAGCAAAACCTGTGCTAATATCACCAGGGTCACCTAGAAATGAACTTGATTGTAATTGACTGGCAATATCTGTTGCAGCAACAGCCTGTTGAGCACCTTGAAAGGCGAAGAACCCACATAGCATCACAAATTTCAAGTCATTGAGAAAAGGCAGATTTAAGCCCTGGAGGTATGAAAGAGTTGGGTTTTTATTTCTATCCAAAATAGGCAAGGGTGATTCCACTGAGTCACCAAAGTGTTCTGGAACATGTATCAATTTCACCTCACTGCAGCTTTTGAACTCATTCATCCCGCAGTCCTGAACCACAAGGTTAAGCATTTTATATTAATGGTAGCATTGAAAAAATTGATAACGACTTATTATCGCGAGACCTGTGATGAAAATTATAGGATAGAGAAGTTCTTGCTTGGACAATTGTCCAACAATGGGTAATCTGCTTGAAAGCACAAAACACAGCATGTCACAATGACAAAAAGAATGCAGTTGATGCACTGTTACAGGTCTGTCAGCCAAGTTAGTTTTGCGTTTTACATATGCATTTAATCCAAAATTGGGGAAGAATTAACTGGAAAATGAGAACTACTTTTGCAAATGAACACTACTATGCATTCCTTATACACTCCGCCAGCATTAGGCACTTCAATCATTGTTATAGTTCAATGACCAAAGAACGCTAATTTTGCCTATTTCTTAAACATATCGAATTGAGTGTCTGAGCCGAGTTCAGGTATCAATTATTGCACAAAATCACATAAAAACTCCATGAGACTAAATGGAATGATAATGTTACTCGTATTCCAACGATTTTTTCACCGAGCAAAACCAATATTCATGGCCAACTAGGAAAAGGAAAGCACAAATTAAAGATGGAATTACGAAGAAGAAGCTTACAGCGTGTTTTTTATTCTCCATTACTTTACACGTGAAGTTCCCCAACTGCCCAGAATTGATTTTCTTTCTTGAATTCCTGCATATACTCCAAGAAATTGCATATAAGAAGAAAAACCCAGAAACAAATTTCAGTTTCTGTTCGAATTGCATTGCATTTTACACGTTACCTGGAAAGTGAAAAACTCCCGCCGGAACAAGTGAGCTTGGAATTAGTGAAAAACCCATCAAATTTTGGAAACAGAGACGATGGCGATGAATTTGCTGGTGTTTTTGTCCAGAAAACCCTCTGCGGAATAATTAGACTCCGCATTTTACCTCCTCCGGCACTTATCCCCCTCGCTGAACCTGGACTTTGAATTGCGAATTCGGTTTGGATTATGGTGGGAAGGTTGATCGACATCGCTACATAAGCAGAAGATAAGCTATCAGAAGGGACCGTTAATTTCTTACCGCATTTTTTCATTTTATCTTATTGGAAATTTTATATCGAATGCTCCAGTCGGAGTTTGTTTGGAAATGAGGGGGCATAATTTCCACTTAATTATGTGTTCCTACCCAAGGATTAAGGATGCCATTTTCTATAGAAAGCTTTGAAATTTCATTAAACTTGTTGTAGATAGTCTTGCAGCGAGTGATTAATAAAAGATGATATTGACATTAAGATACACTTGATGGGACAATAGATTTAGTATACTATCCCTAATTCATGAGATATTTGATTAGTAGAGGTTTATAGGGTTTAATTACATCCAAAATGATTCGAGAGTAGCATGCAGTCATTCAGGTTCAGGTATATAAATAGTGGCTATTGCCATATGAATACTCACTTTCCTTAGGGCTCTGGTGGGTTCTCTTAACCAAATCACTGCCTATTAGTCGCCAGCAAATTCTTCATTAGGCACGCGGTCAGAGCCCCTCATTCACTAATACTTCTAACTGCAATTAAAACTATAGACGAATTATCAGTTCACCAATATCTAAAAATCTTGTCAACTTGAATTTCTCAACAAGAAGAGGGCATAGCGTATAGCCTAACTCTCAGCCATTTAGAATATTTTGTATAAAACTTCTTTTTGCGTATGACCTAACTCTCGACACCTTGTCTCTTAGCCTCGTAAAATAAAATATGTACTCCAAAAAGGATATACTCTAACAGTGTTAAATTAATTATGATGAGATAGAAGTTTTTTGTCGCCCTCCAACTTATATTTGAGGACAATGTCAATGAATCGTATTGATTCAGCGTTATTTAACTTTATAATAAGGTAAGCGCTTATACGATACAGTAACTACTACAATTATTAGATAAATACAGATTTACAAGATAACTATTTAACACGTCCTTTTAGTTAAGGTTGAAAATTTGTGAAACTGACACTTGTCTATTATTCTTGAAAATGACACTTTTGACAAAGGTTTGGTCAGAACATCTGAAAGTTGGTCTGCCGACATAATAGATCGGATGGAAACAAATTTACTTTGAACATGTTGTCGGATGAAATGAAAATCAACCTCAACATGGCGAGTCCGGGTTTGAAAAATGGGATTTGCAGAGAAGAACAAAACACCATGATTGCCACCCCAAATTTGGGGTGAATGAATTAGGGGAACTCAAATAATAGATGGCAAAGCCAATAAAGTTCAACGCATACATTGGAGATCACTCGAAACTCAACTTCTATAGAAGAGTAGGCAATCGTCTGCTGCTTGTGAAAGTGCTAGGCGAGCAAAGTAGAGCCAAGATAGATGAAAAATCTCGATATAGATTGAAGATCATGTGGGCAGCCTGCCCACTCTACATTACAAAAGTCGTGTAAGAATGCAAGGGTGCAGATGATAGGACATTCGATAACATTTCTTCTTCACAGGTCATGATGTTCAGCCTAATGAAACAAATTCTTCTTTTTATTTTGTATTGGTGATGATAATTTGCTCAACAAACCTATAAAAACACATACCATAATAATAATAATAATAATAATAAAACTCACAAAAATTTCAAGAAATACAACAAAAATACTTTTCTTCCTATTAATTTCACACACAAATATTTAAGACACTTAACAAAACAAACACAAATGAACAGAGAGATTTGAAAATATGGACTAAAAATATTTTTAGAATATGATTACAATAAATTATATGTATATATATATATTTAAAGGTATTATACACTTCAACAACAGTTGATCTACAGACTCTAAAAATGGATAAACCGTAGAACAATCAAACGAGTTCAAAACGAATCATCAATCACTCAAGTAGGACTGCATTCCACACATTCGAACACAAATATGCGAAAAGCACAGTAGTACTTACTGAAATTCAAGCGGAGGAAATGACGGATTGATGGAAATTGCACATGATAGTAGAACAACACTGAAAAATGTCTTCGATTTTGGGAGCTTGAATCGATGAGATACGCATTATGATCAGGGTTTATGGGCGAATAATGATAAACCCTGCTTAGCTGAATTGTAGCTAGATTGTGACAATGAACAATTAAACAAGATTAAGTGTTTGGTTTTCTTTGTGGATCGAAATGAAAGAGAAACAGTCTATCTTCTTTATGCATAATTATGTCTTGGCTAGCTTCGAAGGCAGATGACAACCCACATTGCTCAGAAGGGTGAACAATATTTCGAAAGGGGAGAGGATGAGAAAAAGAAAAAAAAAAAAAAAAAGAAAACTGAGGAGAAAGAAGATTGAAATGAATGACATGAAGAGAAAAAGAAAAAAATAAAAGAAAAAGAATTTCCCACGTGTGTAGGAACGACCGACAGCCCACACGTGGGGGAAGGAAGAAGAAGAGGCTCTTTGGATTCTCTTTATATATATATCTTTAGACAATACAAATCACCACACAAATCTCCTCATCAAGATTTGGGGAGTATGTTGTGCAAACGAGACGAGCCGAGTTCGAGCTATGCCCTACTCAAGTTTGGTTTGTCTTAAAATACACAATCTCAAGCTCGAGCCTATGTTATCATTAGCTGTTGTAGCTGTTCTGCTGAACTAGTCATGTAAATCTTTGTCTACCCTAACTGTGTGATAACAGCAGATTGATCAGCTGTCCTACCTCTCTTGTCCTGATAGGTTATGCTGTAGCTGCCCGACACGAGTTGAAACCTTTTGTTCAATTTAAACTCCAGTTGTGCAATCCATGACTCCAAGTGAAATTGAAGGTTTGAGTCTCGTTCTGCCATGTGACCCTAATTGTAACCTCCCCCACGGAATTTTGCTTAGATCAATTATCTTTCACCACTTTTGTATATTAAGCTTCTTTTTGCAAAAGACCTTGAATTCAGGTACAGTCACTACAAATATATATATATATATATATCTTTATTCCTCCGTTGATTGGATATGAGGAATAAAGTTGTTGTTTATGATTTTGTTTAGTTTTAACTTGGATTTTGAGTTGATTTGGATATGAGAAATAAGCTTGTTGTTTTGATTTGGTTTTTAGCTGTTGGGGAGGTTCTGAGAATCGCTTCGTTCCTATCGCATCTCCGATAACATATAACCCTCTGGTAGTATTTCTTATGTTGTTATATATATATATATATATAACACGTTAGTAAAAACACAGTTAGGAACAATATACATCACAACTCACAACCTTACATGTCAGGGCATCAGCAGCATCTTTATGTATTTTGCCTGATAAAGTTTGAATGTGAGATTTTGCTCAGTTAAGTTGGGCCAAAAGGATGGGGGCAGTTGGGTCCAAGTAAGCTGGGCCAGAGTTGATGGTAAGGCTGTTGTTTTAGTGACATGGGAGAAGGCATGGGTTCCTTTGGTTTCAGTGACATTCACATGAAATTAGGCGCTAATTGTTATTTTATATTTTTTCAAAAAAGGGGTTTAAAACAGCTGTTATAAACTGAAAAGAATTCCACAAAAATTTAAGATGCAGAGAGAGGATTAAGAAGGGTTAGAAGAGCAGAAAGGAAAGGAGGAAGAAGAGAGAAGAAATAAGGAAGAACATTGATCAAAATTACCGAATGCTTCACAAGTTCTACACCCTCCCTCTTATCCTTCTCTATCACCTTCTACTGTGTGTAACTACTTTTGGCAGAAGAAACGTGAACAGAGTTCCCTCCAAAACAAAATATTAAACAAAATTAACTCTAGGTTATTAGGTGTTCAAAACTACACCGTTTAGCAACCAAGATATAACAATCCCCACTCCTTAAACAAAGTCTTGTCCTCGAGCTTTAAAGTTTGGAAACTGTTGATTAATGAAATCCTGGTTCTCCCATGATGCATTCTCAGTTGGTAGTTCCTTCCATTTGATCAACCACTGCACCAATCTCTTGCCTTCATGCAACCAGAATCTCCTTTGCAGCACATTTTCTGGAATCAGGGATAACACATCTTCTGAGTCAAATGCAGGAATAGGTGATGAGCTGACTGGTGCAATTCCAATGTGTTTTTTCAGAAGGGATACATGAAACACAGGATGCACTCTTGATTCTGGGGGTAATTGGAGCTTGTATGCCACATTTCCAATCTTCTCTAACACTTTAAATGGTCCAAAGAACTTAGCTGACAGCTTCAAATGCGATCTAGCAGCCACAGTAGCCTGTCTATATGGATGCAACTTCAGATATACCCAATCTCCCACTGCCAATACTCTTTCAGTTCTATTTTGATCTTCAAAAAATTTCATCCTACTTTGTGCCTGTCTCAGATTCTCTTGCACTTTTTTCCAAATTCTGGCCCTTTGCTCTACCATTTCCACAGCAGCAGGTATCATTACTTCCTCATATGGACCAAGAGGAAAATCAGTAGGTTGAACTCCATACAATGCTTCATATGGTGACATCTTAATGCTAACATGGTGACAAGTGTTAGACCACCTCTCTGCCATAGACAACCACTTACTCCATGTTGCTGGTTGATCACATGAAAAACATCTAAGATAGTTTTCTATGCATTGGTTTACCCTTTCTGTTTGACCATCCGTTTGTGGGTGATATGCAGTGGAGAACTGTAACTTGACCCCCAATAATCTGAAAAGTGCTTGCCAGAAATGACTAGTGAAGATTTTGTCCCTGTCAGACACTATTGATTCTGGAATCCCATGTATTTTATAAATCTCTTGCATGAATAACTCAGCAATGCTGCTTGCACCAAACGGATGAGCTAATGCAAAGAATCTGCCATACTTAGTGAGTCTGTCAACTACCACCAGTATCACAGTATAACCTTGAGACTCTGGAAGTTTTTCTATAAAATCCATCGACAAGTGCTTCCATGTTTGTTGGGGAATAGGTAGAGGATTCAGTAAACCCGGATATTGAACATGCTCACTTTTGTTCTTTTGGCAAATCACACACCTTCTGATAAATTCCTCCATATCAACCTTCATGTTGGGCCAAAAAAATATATTCTTCAGTCTCTTCCAAGATGCATTCTGTCCTGAGTGACCTCCCAAGGGTGAGGAATGAATATTCTCCAACAGCAAATTTCTGAAATTCCTATTACTACCCACATACAGTTTGTGTCCCTTCCTCAGAAGACCTTTGTCATATTGCCAGTCTTCACTGTTACCAGGCTGTAACAGTAATGCAGTGATTTGCCCTTGAGCTAGAGAATCTCCTTCATAACACTCCTGTAGCTGCTTCACCCAATCCGGATACACTGTTGATATACCAAAGCTTTGATCTGATCTGTCAAAATTTTGATCTGAACTGCCTCTCCTTTGATCTGATCTTCTTTGAGTAGTATCTGGTTCAGTTGTTCTTGCCTTAGGTAACCTGGAACCTTGATCTGATCTGTCGAGGTTTTGATCTGATAGGCCGCCAATTTGATCTAATCTTCTTTGAGTAGTATCTGGTTCAGTTGGTCTTGCCTTGAGTAACCTGGAACTTTGATCTGATCTGTCGAGGTTGTGATCTGATATGCCACCAAGTTGATCTGATCTTCTTTGAGTAGCCTCTGGTTCAGTCTGTCCTGCCATGGTTATCCTGGGACTTTGATCTGATCTGTCGAGGTTTTGATCTGATATGCCGCCAATTTGATCTGATCTTCTTTGAGTAGCCTCTGGTTCAGTCTGTTCTGCCTTGGTTATCTTGGAACTTTGATCTGATCTGTCGAGGTGTTGATCTGATATGCCGCCACTTTGATCTGACCTTCCTTGAGTAGTCTCTGGTACCAAAAATCCTGCATTGGTGATCCTTGAAAGTGCATCCGCAACCTTGTTCTGTTTACCTTGTTTGTACTGTATTGTATAATCCAGACCCAACAACTTAGTCAACCACTTATGCTGTAAAGGTATATTCAATTTTTGCTCTAATAGATGCTTTAATGCCTGCTGATCCGTCTTAATAACAAATGTGTGTCCCATCAAATAATGCTTCCATTTCTGCACGGCCAAAACTACTGCCATAAGCTCTTTCTCATAAACAGAAAGGCCTAGATTTCTTTGAGCAAAAGCCCTACTGATATAGGCTATTGGTCTTCCTTCTTGCATAAGTACTGCTCCCATTCCAGAGTTGCTGGCATCTGTTTCTAGAACGAAAACCTTTTCAAAATCAGGCATCCTTAAGACTGGTGCAGACATTACAGCTTCCTTCAACTCTTGGAAAGCACTGGTAGCTTCAGTGGTCCATTTAAATGCATCTTTCCTCAATAGGTTAGTCAATGGTTTAGCTTTAACTCCATAGTTCCTAATGAATCTTCTGTAGTAACCTGTCAGCCCCAAAAATCCCCTCAATTCTTTAATGTTTACTGGCTGTTTCCAGTTCTTTATGCAGCCAACTTTAGCCTCATCCATTTCAACTCTTTCAGCAGTTATGGTGTGCCCCAGATAACTCACCTTGATTTGAGCAAACACACACTTAGTCTTCTTAGCAAACAGTTTTTGAGTCTTCAGGACTTCCAAGACTCTGGTAAGATGAGTTACATGTAACTCCAGGGAAGGGCTGTATATTAGAATGTCATCAAAGAATACCAAAACAAATTTCCTCAAATAAGGTTTAAAGATGGAGTTCATAAGTGATTGAAAAGTAGCTGGTGCATTTGTTAGGCCAAAGGGCATCACCAAAAATTCAAAGTGCCCATGGTGTGTTTGAAATGCAGTTTTATGCACATCTTCAGGATGAACTCTGATCTGATGGTAACCAGCTCTCAGATCAATTTTAGAAAAATATTGGGAGCCTTGCAACTCATCCAATAGCTCATCTATAATAGGAATAGGGAACTTGTCCTTAATGGTGAGTAGATTGAGTTTCCTGTAATCCACACATAACCTCCAAGTATGATCCTTCTTATCTACCAGCAACACAGGAGATGCATAAGGACTCTGACTTGCTTGAATGGTGCCAGCGTTAAGCATCTCCTCAACCTGTCTCTCAATCTCAGCCTTGTGAGAGTGTGGATGTCTATATGGCCTCAGTCTGAAAGGTTGAGCTTCACTATTCAAAGTAATTCTGTGTACTACTTCTCTTTCAGGTGGTAAAGTAGTAGGTACGGCAAATACTTCCTCAAATTGATCCAGAATTTCCTGAATGACTGTAGGAATCTCCACTGCTGTACTGATTGTCTTATTTACTTCATAAATTTCCTGCTTCAGTTCCACTCTTCCAGTATGATATTTCTCTTCTTCTTCAGTAATGGTTAAAGACTCTGAAGGGTGAGCCATTCCTTCAATAGAAAACCAACCATCCTCAAGGTATAGTCCAATACATCTATTTGTAAAATCAAACATGATTGGACTGAAATGGCACATCCAATCAACTCCCAGAAGCATATCCCAAACTCCTATCTCCATGATTCTAAAACCATGTATAAACCTTTTATTTTGCATAACCCAAGAGACATTGGGACAGAAACAATTCCCCATCACTGTAGTTCCATTAGCTATAGTAACTGAAAAAGAATTACCAGACAACACACTCAGATCAGCCTTCTTCACCACTTCAGGATTCACATAGCTATGGGTAGAACCTGTATCCACCAAGATTCCAACATATTTACCCTGCATTTTTCCCAAAACAGCTATAGTCTTAAGACCTCTACTATCCATAACAGCATGTAATGACATGTTAACTGGATTTTCCAACTCAGTATTTGGATCTACTATCTCTACCAAATGTGGAACTTCTTCCTCAAACTCTTCTTCATCAGTTAACACAAAGGCATATCCCTTCATCTTGCATTGATGTCCAGCTCCAAATTTTTCACCACACTTATAGCAAAGGTGGTTATTCCTCCTATATTGCAGCTCCTGAGGAGTGATATGCTTGAATTTCTCTTGCCATGGTTTCCTTTCTTCATCTTTATTTACTGACTTAAAGTTCCTTACAGGATTGTTCACTGTTTTACTAGGTTGGACAGCTACATACTTCCCTTTCTTAATATAAGGTTCTAATGCTTGCTCCTGCAAGGTAGCTAGCTCCATAGCATGAGCTAAACTCGCTGGTTTCCACATTCTTACTACAGGCTTCAACTCCTCCTTCAAACCACTTATAAAGCTAGACACAAAATATTGTTCAGTCAAACGAGGATCAAGGCACAACACTCTTGATTTTAAAAGTTCAAACCTCTCTAGATATTCAGCTACATCAGAACCTTGCTGCAATTTATTGAATTCCTCAAAATCATCTTGTCCACCCTTATTACCAAACCTCAACAGCAATGCAGACTCAAACTCATTCCAATTAATGTTTTCCCTTCCTGATTTAAATCCTTGAAACCACACATCCGCCTTCTCTTCCAAATATAACTCAACAGCATCAACCTTCCATTTTTCAGGAATGTTATATATCATAAAGTATTTTTGACATTTTCTAATCCATTCCCTAGGATTATCACCCTTAAACACAGATAGCTCGATTCTAGGAGTACAGTTCATCAAATTCTTAGCACTTCTATCCTTCCAAAATGTACCAATCTCATCATCTAAATGAATTCGAGAGGTACCTGGAGTAGGCAACAGAGGAGTTCGATCCACTCCTTTCTCCTTTTGCAACACTCGTGAAGCATTCTGTTCCAGTAGGGAATTCATCGAATCCATTTGGAGCTTCAACTGGGCGCTAGTCTCCTTCTGTATCTGCAATTGCGCATTCATCTCTTCCGTTTGCTTCCTCGCGCGCTCATTCAGTGCCTCACTCTGCGATTGGATCATCTCCATTAAGGCCGCTTCAATCCTTCTCCAGTGCTCATCTTGGGATTTCGATCGGGTCTCCGTCATTGTTGCCGCGAATTTGTGTCGAGGGTCGGTGCTCTGATACCAATTTGTTATAAACTGAAAAGAATTCCACAAAAATTTAAGATGCAGAGAGAAGATTAAGAAGGGTTAGAAGAGCAGAAAGGAAAGGAGGAAGAAGAGAGAAGAAATAAGGAAGAACATTGATCAAAATTACCGAATGCTTCACAAGTTCTACAACCCTCCCTCTTATCCTTCTCTATCACCTTCTACTGTGTGTAACTACTTTTGGCAGAAGAAACGTGAACAGAGTTCCCTCCAAAACAAAATATTAAACAAAATTAACTCTAGGTTATTAGGTGTTCAAAACTACACCGTTTAGCAACCAAGATATAACAACAGCATCGTTGATATTGAGTTAAAAAATGAAAAACCCAAACGGCCTGGTCTACGCTCTGTCTAGACCAAACCACCTGGGCTTGGAAAAAATAATATTTTGAAAAAATTATTTATTATCCACAGATTACATAACTTAACTATGGATTAAAATGAGCGTTGACGAATTGGGTCAACCCATGTGCCATGCGTTTAAAGATTTGACTCGTGGGTAAACTTGCAACTTATCCTAACTTCCGAACAACTGCGATTGAATAGGAATTAACCTTCTGTAGAGCTTGACCTAGACAAACTCAAACTCGAGCCTAATATCTTTAACTTGAACTTCGCCTCCCTTACACATAATTAGATTACATTGAATAAGGATGTATCAATTCTAGGTTCCATTATCTCAACATTTGAATTAGGATTATATTGAGATATTATTGAACACAAAGTTAAGAAATTTACTATCTTTCCTATTGTCATTCTCTACCCATAAAAAGTCACATAAGTTATCCAATGGACACAAATTGGTTGGATGCCATCCGTAATGAATGCTAGTGCAAATCGAACTTTGAGGTATTCCTATTTGTAACCTATTTTTTACTATTTATAACTCTATGTTTGAAATAATCTTTCTAAATTATCATTTTATTAA
Source organism: Knoxia roxburghii (assembly GCA_030378225.1). Lineage (NCBI taxonomy): Eukaryota > Viridiplantae > Streptophyta > Magnoliopsida > Gentianales > Rubiaceae > Knoxia > Knoxia roxburghii. Next base: position 6,795,521 of record CM059423.1, read on the forward strand.
TTTTTAAATAATTTATCAAAATTCTATATTTATATATATATTTTTATCCAAACAAAATGAATACTATTTTAATTATTTTAAACATATTTAATCATATAATAACTAATTATAAGAATAATTTTCATACATACAGTATTTTTTAAAAAATAAAAAGATAGAAAAAGGAGAAAATAGGAGAGGAAAATAATCAAAAAAATTTTTTTTAGTAAAAATTTCTTGAAAAACTACTAATTTGAAGGTAGTGTATTGGTGGTGAAATTTGAAAAAGGAAAAAAAGAAATAAGAAAAAATGTTGAATTGTTTTTGATTAGAAAGACATTTTAGATAATAAATTTTAAAAATAAGACTATAAATAATAAAAAATTACTATAAATAGTAGTCCAGCCTTTGAAGTCATGACACCGTCTTATCCGACTGACCTCAGATAATGGGCCAACATTTAGAAAACCGTCCATTCATACGCCCTGTGCCCAAATTACACTCAAAGTTTCATCAACATATAAGAAACAGAATAAAGTTCAAATCAATACTTACCTGAAACACTATTTCACACTATTTCCCGTCCTCTATTTTGTTATTTTATGTGTTTTTTATATTTAAATTATTTTTAATAAATTAAAAAATATCAAGCATAATATTTAAATATAAAATATAAAATATATTCAATTATTTAACTATCCTTAATCAATTTAATAAAAATATTAATTAAAAATTTCATTTATAATTTCACTCATTTACGTTACTTTAATCATAATTTTTATAATTTTTTAATACATTAAAAAGAGTCTTATAAAATTTTTAGTAAATTAATTAAGGACAGTTAGGTAAGAATAGGGGGCAGAAGATAAATATTAAGTGCACGAAATAAGAATTAATGGGATGCTACTTAACAAGATGAAGGGTTTTTTTTTTAAAAAAAGGTTTTTAATAACAAAAGGGTAACACGATACAACATTATATAATTTGAGATTAATATTATTATATTTAAAAATAAAGTGTCACCTTCTAAATATATGCATTTAAATTTTACATATAAATAATTAAAAATTATTAAATTATCATCACTATATTTTCAAATATACTAATAGGTATATATAATAATTGACCTCAGTTAGGCTCGTTTTTCTTTTTCTTAGAGCCATATAATTCAACATTATGCCAAAAGAAGAGAAAAAAAAAAAAAGAAAGAAAGAAAGAAAAGAATAGAAGCATGCCCTGGAAACACAATTATTAACCTTAACAAGAACTAGCTACCAACATTCGTACAAATTTATATCAACACGAAGCCGGAAATAAACTGATCCCTCAAATGCATCGGTCATCAGAGTAGCAACCCCTCTGGTCATGAAGAAGTCTCCGGTGCCTCCTATCACTGAAATGTCCCTAGTCTTGTTCATTAACGGATCGGCCCCGGCAAAGTTTATGCTCCCTTTGTGTTGAGTTGAATTAAACACAAAAGAAAAACCAAGCCAAGCTGTGAATATCTCTTTCTTGTCATAGATATAGAACCCTTGTGCCCGCCCAACCGGCGTGGAATGTAGGTTGTTATCCAAGGTAATTGGATCGTCGAATGCCACCAAGTCGCCGAAATGGTTTAGTCCGGCCAGTATGGTGGTGTTTCCCCAAGCTGGAGCTCCAACAATGGCTGAAGTTGCATTTTGAGAATTTTGACCATTGTAAATGATATCATGGAAATAAAACGCCAGGGTTTTGCATGGATTTCTTGACCTCGTCCTCTTTGCTTGCCTCATTGAAGCCGAGGTAGCGGCAAAAGATTGAAATAAAACAAAGTAAAAAATGATAGACAAAGTTAAACAAGATTTAATTGCTCCCATTCTTTTGTTCTTGTAGGAAGACAATTGTAAAAATTCTGGACGAACTTAATCTACTGATTTGGAGATTGACATTATCCACAATCCAACCGGGGGGGACCTCTTTATATAAAGGGTTCTTGAAATTGACATGAATGGTGGTTTATAATCTTGGCTTCAAAGGCATTTCATGATGACTTTGGGAAGAGGGTGAACTAATACTCAGTGGCAATGTGTTTTTTTTTTTGGTAGCTTAGAGTCTAAGTTTGACGTAATTATTTGTTACAACTGGGATTTGGTAGTACACGTTCTGAATCTGAACTTTTAGGTTGGTGCTTTATTGCCAATTATGGACATCTTATATGCAAAGTATTCCATGTGCGTGTAAGATAGTTGGGATGAATGAATTATCATCCACGAAATCTATGATTAAGGTAAAGAAGAATCAATCACGATCTAATGAACTCCATCAATTCTGAAGGGAATTTTGTTTTCCGTAGATAAAAAATTGACTTTCTTATATGACTTGATCTGATTTTTTTTTATTTTATCAAACTGTCGATTGATATTGGTTTGTTAACAAAATATGCAATCTTTTAAACTTTTTTCTTCACTTGAGTACTTTTATGTTTTATGTGTTACTTTATGAGTTTATAAGGTTATTTGCCCTCTTTGAAATCAGGAATTACATATGTAACCCGAATTTTACATAAAAGTTACAAAAGAGTTAAGGTCACGTTTCAACCCCATCAGGAGTATTATTCTTGATGAATGGAGAATGGAATGGGACATACATGAAAGAGAAAGGACAACGGTCTTCATGCATGTATGAAATGACAAGTCAAAGACGAAAGAGATTAGATATAGGATTTATCTTCAAATTAAGTTGATTTATTTGATAATTAGCTTCAGTTCTAATAAACCTCCTACTATTTAGTGAAATTATTGTAATTTTCATTTATTAACGTTATCACATTTGGTTTTGCTTATTATTATTAGGTGTTACATATCCTAATGTATTACCAATTACCCTCTCAATTTTATATTATCGCTTTAATTTGGACACTATTGTCATTTTGATTTAGAGGGGGAAGAAAGAGAGGCAACAAGGGAGGAAGGGTTTTAGTTCAAATATGAGCTCGAAATGATAAAAATTAGAGCGATGACTAGAAAATTTTTATCCTAATGAAAAACTCTATTGTGGGTTTTGTAGACCTGCATTTTATTACTTGCTCGGTTAATAAAATTAGAAATTTATTTATAGGAATAACAATAATAATATTATTATAAATAAAATTCTAATTTTATAACAGATGAAATGCATTTTTATAATTATGTTCAAAATAACTTCATCGATTGCTCATAAAATTTAGGAAGATGATAAGTTCCTATAACTCTATACGTTAACTGTCGAATCTCAATAAAATGGATAGAGAGAATGGGATGAAAAAAAAAAAAAAAAAAACATAATAATGACGAGGACATCAAATTAAGGGTGTGTTGATAAATTAAGAGTAATTATATTTTTTAACAAATAATTAGGTGGTATGGAAATGGCTTAATAAATATTGATTTACTAATAGGCAAATTATACCATGGTACTACAACTACCTAACAAGGTGGTTTATTGTATTATAATTACTGTATTTTAGTAATTGTAACTTTTGATTTATTATTTTTACATTTTATAGCAGCTTATTTTTTTGTGTTGGCAATTTCTCTAATTTATAGGCGTTTTTTCAGTCATGATGTTTGAATTTTGTTATCTATTTTTATGATCAACTCCTTTTGTATCATTATATTGATTCTTGTTGATTATAACAGATTATTTTTTTGTCTCCTTGTTAAATAATAAAAAAAAACGCCAATGAAGAAAATTTCACATATTAATAAACAAATTTCACCAACAAAATAAAAAAATCCCACATAGTATAAAAATTATTCTATTACATGTACAATCGCACATATCACTAAACAAAATTTCACCAATATAAGCAAAATATCACACCATTTCCCAACATCCTCCTTTAGAACTGTTCAATGAAGTTAATCCCACTATCCAACCAATATAATCCCACCATATAATGAAAAGAATCCAACATTTCTAACCAATATAATCCTACCCGTTCACCCTACAATGTAAAAGTTTCACTTATCAACCGATATAATACCACTTTACAATGCATATAATCACACCCTTTCAATTTAATTCAATTCAATCCAAAAACCAACATTATTAATTCTAATTTAAAGTTCTTACCTTTTTAGGGTGTGGTCTTTGGTCTTCTGGTGGAATCGTCGTTGAACTTGGGTATAAAATTATCTTCGTTCTTGGTCTTCGTCAATGGACAGAAAATTCTCTTCGCTGGTGCTCCTTCGATTGTATTCATACCTCGTCTTTCTTGGTCTTCGTGAATGGACAAAAAATCAACTTGTCATCGTGGATGGACAAAAAACCAATTTCGCCGATGTTTCATAGAATGGGTTTATAGGATGTGATTTTTTATTGTTTTGAAATATAACTTTTGAGGGAAATCCAAAGAAGATATATCTAAAATAACTACCAGGATGTTTTCCTAAAAACTAGTTGACATGATTAATTTGTTGGGTAATTGTTTACACACGCGCTTGTTTAATTTATTTACTAATTTTCTAATATTAGTATTAATATTTTAAACCACATAGCATATTAGTCTTAGTACCACTATTTATTAATTGCTCACAACCCTTTTTTTATTATTTATAACCCTATTTTCAAATTATATTCCCAACCTGTCCCTTTAGCACAAAAATAAGGCATTTTCATAGTAAGTTACGTCAAAATGCACCTCCACTATAGTTCGGTTACTCAAAAAAGCGGTCGAACCATGGTTGGGGCACAATCAAAATGCACTCCCATCATGGTTGAGACGCAACACAATGAATGCGCCCGAAACACAATGTCTCGATGGTTAGCAAGGGGGTTGGTTTCTTTTGTAGAGATTTACACAATTTTCGAAAAATCTGTTACTTTCTATCAATTGCAAATTCTTTTTTGGTGCATGTTTATAGAGAAGGGAATACGCCTGCAGATTTCCTTGCTACGCTCGGTTAGGCAGGGTCATCTATTGCTTTCATGTCTTTATATTCAGTGCCTCGAGGATTGCATGGGTTGATTGTTTTAGATACAAATTCTATTTCATCTTTGAGATTTAGATAGTATTGATAGATAGGACTCCCTAAGGGAGTATTGGTGTTTGTGTAGGGGTTTAGGAGGGCTGGAATTCATAGATGGTATCACGATATGAGGGTAGGGTAAGTTTGTGCACTGCCCCATATATTTTATTTAGTTATTTCTAATGATTTAATTAGAGGCGGCACAACACTGGGGTTTGGGGGGTCCCACCCCTTAAATGGCTAGAATTTTTTCTAGTAGGGTTATTCCAGCCGAGTTCCAGTCAATGTCCGGCCCCCCGGTTGGCCGCTACAATCTCCCCGTAGCCTTTCATTGGTTTGAGAAGAAACCAGATGGTTTTGGGCTTAGTTCTGGTAATTTTTTTTTTAAACCCAAGGGCCAATCACTGCCACATCACCACACCACCTCAGCCCCTCAAAAATTTAAAATTTGCGTCTGCCGCTGTATTTTTTAAAAGGGTAACTAAACCGGCCAATCCGCTTTGTCCACTAGGACTTGTGAGACTGTTTTTAAATTTTTTTTTTTTACGAATTAGGTTATTCAGCTGTTAATGCTATCGAATGTGTAGTCATAATTGACGGAGTTAGTGTCTAATCTCTCTCATACCCTTGGGGTTCCACCTTCAAAAGGATAAAAGGGCCAAAAAAAAAAAAAAAAAAAAAGGGAAGAAAAGGTAGGTATCCAAATTCACCAATTGCACGAGCGATGACTTCTTAGACAATCTCCAACTCATATTGCCTAAAAATAAGCGTCTGAACAGTCCAAAATTATTTCAGGGGAATTGCTACAGTACTTGCACTCCAACTTATACTGTTTATTTTAGGTATTTTGCCATTTTTAATAATTTTTTATTCCTTTCATATAATAAATTTACAAAATCATTCAACATTATTTTGACAAATTATATCTTTATCTTAAAATATTTAATTCCATTTTTTATCCACATATACAATTATATATTAATTTTAAGTTACTTATATTGAGGGTCAGAGAGTACGGATCATTCAAGAAGCACAACAACGACTACGCTCTCAACCAACAAACAATCAATTTAGCCAATTTTTTTCCAACAATGATGGAGATAATGATGATATTGGAGACTATTAATTATTTTACTTAATTATATATTGTATGTGTATTTGTTTAGACTATTTTGGGTCAATTTTGGTATTATATATTTAATTTATGCATAATTTTTATCGCATTTAAATAATTTATATATTTTTAACGTATTTTGCACATGTATCTAATATTATTATTTTTAAAATTTTTAAGTTACATTTTATAATAATTTAATTAATTAATTATTAAATAAATAAACTTTAAATATTTTTTATAAATATTTTTAAAATAATACTTAAAATTAATTTATTAAATATTAAATATTCTATTTAATTAGAAATTATAAATTTTTAAAATTATAAAAGCAATAAAATAATAATATAATATTTAAAGCGTAATAATAATACTAAAAAAATAATAATATAATAATATATACATCCTCCCAAATTTAGGAGGGTGAACAGTGTGGGAGGATGTAACCAAACCCCCAAATTTGCATCAATACTGCTTATTGTGAATAAGAAGTTTGTTAGAGAGGAGCAAGACGTGCTGATCCAACATCATTTAAGAAGTAATAAAACATAGCACTATCCTCAGTTAAAACTAGGTTTGTTGATGTTCGACATGCAACGTCATAAGCAATTCCTTAGTTGCTTAGAGTTATTGGAAACATTGGTGAGAAGTAAAAGGAAACCATCGTGGTGTTTTGTGACAGTAAATAAGCTATTGACGATATCACGAATTTAGTTTATCATAGTAGAACTTGTCACATTACTACTCACTAGCATCATTTTATTAGATATGTACCTGCTGTAAAAAGTGAGGTTGGGTTCAAATTTTATAAGAATAGAGATAAATTGGTTTATATTTCTATCAAACCACTACCAAAAGACTAGTTCATGGAATTTTGATGAGCATATGGAGGGGGTAATTTTTTCAGTAATTTGTGTGAAGTAATTTATGAGTGAAGTCAAGTTGTTTGCTGATTTGTGGGTACCCTACATGGAGTTCAACAAGGTAATTTTTTTTTTTTTTTTATTGAGTGAAGTAAGTTTTCTTGCTATTTTAGATATTTTGAATTGCTTGTAATTTGCATGAAGTAATTTATGAGTGAAGTCAATTGCTTGCTATTTTTTTGGCAAAAAGAAGGAAGATTGTATTGATGTGAAAATAGAGACAAAGGCGGCGGTGAGGGCAAATTCTTTCTCCCTAATTTCTCTATAACATTCCCCAGTTAATTATCTACCTACTCGAAAGGCGAAAAACACTAGCGCTATACAAGCTACTACACAAAACCCAATTTCTATCTAGTTATTCTCATAAAGTCGGAATGGATCTCCTATCAAGGTTTAGGAGACTTTTCATTCTCCTTGGAAACAAGCCAAAAGAATCAAAAGTGCAATACTGACCAGATGATGCCCATTTTTCCAAAAGTCAGCCAGGCTATTACCTTTTCTATACACATGCGCTAATGTGTAATGGTGCCGAGTCATTAGGTCTCGAATATCTTTTAGATTTTGAAAATTCCTCCACAAGAATTGATCCTCGCCTTGATTTATCATTTGAACTACTTGAAAATTATTGCAGAGGAGGCGAACATATGTGATTTCAGCTTGAATTGCAAAAGCCGCCTCCAGGACGAACACCTCTGCATAGAAAAAATTTCCTTCCTTATCTCTCTGCACAAAACTTCCTCCTGCTTGTCCTAAGTCTACTCGAGAACCTTCAGAGTTTATAATCCATTGGGCATCTTGAACATGCTCCTTCCAGACAACCGGGATAGTGGGGGAGGGGGGGGTGAAAGGATTGAACGTGGCAAATCACAGGAAAAGTTTGAGGAAATCCAGCTGCACTCCTTTAGGGATGATATCTTCGGCTCGAATCAATTAGCCACCTTCGCTGCATGCTTAGATGTTCCCAAAAGACCTTGTTTCTTGATCTCCAAATGGACCAGAGCAGAAAACCAGGAAGTATTTTGCATAGCCTTTGGGTGAGAGAATTACTTTTACAACAATTCTACCAAGACTGCACTAGGCCTTTCCCCACCGATTGCCTAAAGGATAAGTTAAAAAAATTCAGCCAATATTTCCAGCAGAATCGAATTGCCGGACAAGTGAATAAGACATGGAGAGATGATTCAGATTCAGTATCACAAAAGCCACATCTAGATAGGTGACAAAAAAAATACCAAATTTCTCTAATATGCCTTGGAAGGGGAGCAAGGAGTTCCATAGTCTCCAGATGAAAACTGAGATCTTGGGATGGCACCAAGGATCCCACATTGCTTTTCGAAATTCCTGGGGATAGCCTTCCTACCGAAAAACTAGATATGTAACTCTGAAATTGAAGCATCCTTTCGGAATCGGCTGCCAACAAATTTTGTCCGGCTGAGAGGAAAAGTTCGGCGTTGAGGAGGACAGAAAAACTATCAAATCATCTTCCAAATATCCTGCAAATTTGGAAAGATAAGACACCCTGTCCAGGAAAAATTCTGAAGTGCCCGGGTTTCAGGAAAAATTCTGAAGCCCGGCTTGTCCAAAGACATCCTTTGTCTCACCAATTGTCGAACCAAAATGAGCAAGATCTATTACCCATTAGTATTCAGTTCATACTTTATGATGTAGGAATTTTCGAAATATAATACCAGTATGTTTGTTCGAATGTTGGTGTTATAGAGTTGAAAATAAAGTTCGATGTAATTTGACGTAATTTGTCTAGATTGAAATTTTGTCCCATATATTTGCTCTTATTTGCAAAAAATTACGTCTATATTTTTTTTTTTTGTGTAAAATGATCAAATAAAAAACTGACACGTGAATTTTGAGTGGAGCGCGTGTAGGGGGGGGGGGGGGGGGGGCGTGTATACAGTTTAACAACATGTGAAAAAAGGTGGATAGGTAAGTGGATGATTATCTTATTTTTGTTGAAATGATTGGATGATAGTATGATACAGTTGAGATTTGCTCAACCAAAAGCAGGCCTCAATTAATTGTACATTGTGGCTTTAGAGCTGTAACCTCGTGCATTAGGTTCATTGGTGGAAGATTCGGGACCGGAGCTTCGGTGGGTAGGTGTGCGACCCGACTTTGTGGTATATATATCCTGAAAACCAATAAACGTGTTACCTTCAATTTTTTAATATGATAATTTATATTTTTAACATAAATTTTGAGTCTTTATTTTTAAATTATCCTTATTTAATAATAAATTTTTAATAAATTAAAAGAAATATTTTTCAAAAAAAATTATAAAATAAGTAGAATAAAATAATAATTGATATTTAAATAGTACATAAATTTAAACGTATTTTTCAAAATTCGAATGGTGCATAAGATTTGTTATATTTGAATCCAAAGATGGACCGATGTGCACGTGCCTGTGGAAGAATTGATTAGAATAGGATAAAATCGAGATTAGGTCACCTTTTTTTCTTGGTCGACCTTGCCTTTATAGCATAAACCACGACGTTATGATCAGACAATTGCGATAAAAATAAGCACATATCAATTTATTTAATTATTTTAGTTTATAAGATAATATTAATATTTAATATAGAAATTAAAATATATTACTTTTTCAATTATTTAAATTATAGAAATTAAAAATAAAAAAATGTATTAATTTTTGGAATACTCTTCATTTCTACGGAAGAAGTTGCCTTCTGCAATGAAAGGAAGATTACCTTAACTTCATCCATTGAAGAATGGAGAAAATGAAAAGTACGAACAGAAAATGGAAAGCAGTATTATGTCCCATGTAGGGTTCTATTGACTAAATACTTTGACACATTTTTATAAAAATTAATGATCGCATAGAGAATTTTTAAAATATAATTATATATATTTTTTCAAATTTTTTTTTTATAAAATATGATGATTTTATTTCAAAATTCAGAATACTGTCCAAGATATAGGTAAATAAGTCATTATTGAGTTGTTGAATAAATAAGGTTGTTGAACAAATGCTAAAAACTAGACCATATAAGTTATGTTATGTCCAACCACTTCATATCGGGATTAGAATCGAAATATACGAATAAGATGTTTGTGTTTTTGTTTTTTTAGGGTTTGTTATAAAGACGAATCTGAGTATTGGTTACAACACGATGTCGTGTTATTTGTCTTTTAAAGGGTTTGTAATTTCTTTTCGATTTTCATAGAGTCCATCCAACTAACCATCAATTTATAAAGACGAATCTATGTGTTGGTGAGGTACAGGGCGGACTACACTTGCTTTAGTTGCCCAATTTGCTTCAAAACGTCTATTTCTCCCCTCAAACTCTATTTTTCTGTTAAAAAGAGAGTTATAAAGCTTATTAAACTTATCCCGTGATGACTCGAACTCAAAATTTTTCTAGTCTTAAGTTAGGAGTGCCGACTTGTATATCTCTTTCTTGTCTTAATATTCATTATTGGGAAGAAATTACTTGAATCATGTATACCTTTTTTTTCTTTAATGAAAAAAGTTTTAATTTTTATATTTAATATTTTCATTCTATTGTTAATTCGTTTAATCAATAAAATCGAGTAATTTTCCGACTTAAAATGTTGCTCAACTATGATGGCAGATTATCATTTTTAACAGTTAAGGTTTGTTGTCTTTTTTTTTTTTTTTTTTTTTTCCTATTTTTCATTTGAAATTAGAGGTTCTAATTGGAAAGTTGTCCCATTTTTTTTTGAATTTTATCAAATAAAATAAATTTAAACTTAAAATTAGAAGGTTGATGATGAAATTAAAATCTTTTCAACTTTATGGGCAAAATGAAACACATTATCCAAGTGATCTTAATCAATTAATTTTGGTTGCTTTGGTTCGACCTAAAATAAGTGGGAGGGAAGAAAAGAGAAGGAAACCGTGTCGGAATCAAAAATTTTGGAATAAAAGTGCTAATTTGGTGGAAAAGAAAATGAATAAATACTATTAGAAAAAAAAGAAATAATGCTACAATAAACAATGATGGAGGAATTTGACGGGAGAAGATGAAGGAGGAGGATTTGAGAGGAGAAGAAGAAAATTAATAATTATTTTATATATATTAATTGAAACGATATTGTTTCAGTGAAGATTTTATTTTTTTTAATTCCATACTTATTGAAATGAATTTGCGCCACCGTAATCAGTCATAAAAATATATCGTAATTGCTCTCGTGACAGAATAACCAACATGAAAGTGCTGTTCCGCCACTAGAGGAAGGTTGAGGATGCACTTTTTATTCTTTCATCATGTGTTTATGCGGTCCTGACCACTAACTTATACGTCGGCAGCCAACTTTTCTATATTTTTATTTCATCATCTAAAGACTACCTTTTATTTTATATATATATATATATATAAAATAAATCGTTCATCTTTATACTATCTTCAGTATAGTCTTATTGTGTTATTTCTAAAACAATTAAAGCGAAAATCAAAATGAAAATCTTCAAACATGAGCCATATATTGAGTGTGGTTCATTTAGAACCTCTTGAAGTTTTTCATTTGTATGTACTCTTTCCATACAGAAGAAAATTAGTTTTGTTTGTTAAAAGATACTAATAATGTATAAATACTTATAAATTAAGTCGACCCCTTTTGTAATTCATCGATTTTAGTGTTCAACAATCACTTACATATTCATAGGGCAACACAGTTAAACAGGGCTCCTATTTGGATGAATAAAATCATCATTTCTTATAAAAAAGGCAAAATCAAAAAACACTTTTTATAAAACAAAAGTTTGTATTAAATATTATTGAAAATCGTTCAATAACGATATACATAAAAGAGATGTAAATATAGTCCAATTCAATCTTATTAATTCCGTATTTTCTCAGCAGGAATAGAAATACAAATCGTGCACTAAAATGCACATATATAATAGTGAAATCAATAAGTTGCCATGCCAAATTGAAAAAAAAAGAAAAGAACAAAGCAAATATTTAAGCTTGCAAAACTGCATCACTTCCAGCATTCATACAACTTAATATCGGTTTTCAGTCTAAAATAGACATCTCCCTCGTATGCATCGGTGGTCAATGTGGCAATCCCTCTAGCCATGAAGAAATCTCCCGTCCCGCCAACCACCGAGATATCCCTCGTCTTGTTCATCAACGGATCGGCGCCGGCGAAAGTAATGGACCCCTTGTGTTGTGTGGAGTTAAAAACAAAGGAGAATGAAAGCCAGGCGCTATAGATGCTCTGCTGATCGTAAGAGTACATCCCTTGCGCTCTCCCAACTGGTGTGGAGTGCAAGTTGTTGTCCAAAGTAATGGGGTCGTCGAAAACCACCAAGTCACCGAAATTGAATGGTTTCGCCATCGCAGTCTTGCTCCCCCATTCCGGGGCTCCAACTATGACTGCGGTTGCGTTTTCGCGGTTGTTGCCCAAGTAGAGTATGTCGTGCCAGTAGAACGTGAGTTGTTTGCATGGGTGGGCTTCACTGTTGAATATGAAGCTCTGAGATGGCAGAATGGCGGAGGAAATGAGGAAGAGGAAGAGTAGTACTGCTGCTGCTGGAAGGAGAAAGGATTTTGAGGCCATTTCTTCACTCTTGTGTTCTTGTACGGCTTTGTTTAAGCTAAGTGATGAGGAAGTGGGACTTGATTATGTTAATTTATAGGGAGTGTTCTCTGGATTGGTGAACAGTTTCAAGTCATATGAATAACACGTCATTCATGCGTAGAATCATGTTAATTTTTTCTGTATGATATCTCTGAAGATAAATTAATATAAATATTTTTTTATAATTTATGTTTAAAATCTAAATTAATATAAATATTTTTTATTATATATAATTTACAACTAAAATATAAGATTATAAATAAAAATAAAAATAAAAATAAATATTTTATATAAATTATAACCTATAAAAAATAAGTAATTATATTTATATTTTATCCAAACAAAATTACAAGAAATAATAAGTATAGTTTAAAGATGACATGGGAAACGACAAGGCACACAATAATAATAATAATAATAATAATAATAATAATAATAATAATAATAATAATAAATAGAATTAGACATACAATGATGGTAAATAAATAACAGGAATTAATGATTTTGGGTGTGGTTGCTAGATTTCAAAAGTTAATTAGAATTTCGATTAACTCTTTCAATTTAATATTTTGTATATATATATATATATAAATGAAGATGAAAGATTTTGTATTTACTTTGTGTGTAGTATTTGAAAAAAAAAAAAAAAAAACGGAGAACAAAAGAAGTCGTCCATAATGATGAGAGGTCGAAGAAATTATGAAGCTTTGGCCAAATTTGAAATTGAAATGAAAATTAAGCAGCCTACCACGAGTTGTAGCTTCACCAACCCCCACCATCACCAACCTCGTCTTTAAAGAAGATTAAAATTAATAAAGAGACGTATCGTTATATATTATGCTATATATTAACAACATTATCGAATATTTTCTTTCTTTTTAAATAATATGTGCAATGTAAAGTTTAAGTTGATCATGTTCATTTATTTATATATATATATTTAAATAATTTTATATGTACAACCCCGAAAATTACTGCAAAAAGAAGATGAAAAAATATAATATTGAACTTTCACTACGCCCCTTTCGTAACACTAAAATATAGATATATCTATTACTATCTACCATCACATCAAATATAACTTTATTTATATATAATAAAACATTGCAATCGCGATGTTGTTATAATTATTTTAACGTGCCATCAAATAAAATTCTATCATGACACTAGAAATAAGTGTTATAATAGAATTTAAATCAAAGCACTAAAAAGTGTAATTAAAATTTTATAGGTATAAAGACACAATCAAGTGTTCTTTTATTTGTTAATATATCCACTAGCAAAATTGACCTATCGCCACATCCTTACTACATGTGTAGTGAAATAAAATTGACATATAGCGACATTATTAAGTGTAATTTTATTATATTAATATGCACTACAAGAATTTTGGGCTTTCATCACACACCTGTCATAACACTAAATTATAAATGTATCTATTAATATCTACAATCACATCAAATATTAACTTATTTATATCTATTAAAACACTACAAGAGTAATTTTGTTATAACTATTTTAATGTGTCATCAAATCAAATCCTATCATAACACTAGAAATAAGTGTTATAATAAAATTTCAATCAAAACAATAACAAGTGTAATTAAAATTTTATAAGTATAGAAACACAATCAAGTGTTATTTAATTTGTTAATATATTAACTTAAAATATTAATAGATTAATATGTATAGTGTAACTGTAATACATATAATTACATTATTAAGTGTGATTTAAAATCGTCTGCTGCTGTCTCACATCGAAAACGAAGGGAATGATTGGGTGTTAACTGTAGTATTAAAAGAGAAGGATTGGACTTGAATTCTTATAGGCCAGAATTTCAACAGCCTAAGACAATTTGTATATTTACTTACAAATGAAGTAATATACTATCTATTTAAACATATTTTTATGTTTTCAATTATATAATATAATTACACATAATTTTATGATATTATGGTATTTATATAAACACTTAAAATTGTCAGAATAAGTTTTCTATCCAAACACTAAAGTATGTATTAACATGTTAACATAAATAACACTGTGAAGCCAACGATCCATGTCGTGATAGATGATTTATCATGATAGATACTTCCATGCTCATATAAATTATAATTCCACATTTTCAGTATGCTCATATTAAAAAGTGTCGTGTAATCCAATAGCCTTTTGATCACACCTACTTAGACCATGCAAAAAGGTTCGTGTCGCCATAGATAAAATGTAATGAATTTTGTTTATTATAACATTTTCAAGGGTTTTAGAAACTCTTTTTTGTTGTAGTGAATGAAATATAATTTCTCGTTACTTTCTTAAAAAAACAAAAACGAAAAAAAAGGCCTACCTTTTTGGGATTTCTAAACGTTTTGATCTATTTATATATATAAATTTTACTAGTTACCATCACAATTTTTACTCTTTACAGTCCCAATTTAGACTAATAATATTCTAGTAATATCCTAGGTATATAATGAACTTGAAATCCGTTTTGTCTACACTTGTGTTGGGCCAAGCTCACCTACTTGGTGGCCTAATGAAAGAAAAACCAAAAAAGAAGAAGACCAGGTTTTAGTTGTGAGAAAAAATTCACTATTTGTAACTTCAATTGGGTGATCAAATGGAGTCTGATTTTAATGAAATTTTGGCATCGGGTTTCTCTCAACTAGTTATACACATCTATTGGTTTAGATTTTCTGATTAGCTCTCTACTGGTGAGATCCTTCCAAACTCAATTGTGTTATTTAGGAAGAATATTGTTGCTTGTTGTTGATCCATCTTTGATGATGATGAATAATTGTTGTGTATCCACCATTTGGTAATGGCTTGGTGATGGGTTTTCACACCAATCAGAAATAAAACCTACTCTCTAAGATTTTTAATTAGCATAGTACGAGTAGGATTGTTTCTACAGGAAGTACCGAAGTGAAATCAATCTACTTAAAAGTACGTAACCAAAAGGGGGTTTTTGAATTAAGACTAATAATTAAAATTCAATTAAAACAAATGAAAAGAAATCAAAAGATTTATGAAATCAAATTTGGGAAAACTCTAGCCAAAGGAATTGTTCCACCTCGATGCGACAAATCGATCCTTGATGCAAGAATTTATCAATTAAATTATAGTTATACTGGTTTTCATTGTTTGAACCTCCTAACAACTCAGTCCTATTAATTAAAGCCAGCAATCAAGTAACCTCCGCTAATTGCATCTACAATTAATGACAAATTCTGGAACCTCCTAGAATCTAGGTCATCATAGTCAAGGACCCAATTCAAACAACAATGAAACAAATCTTAGTTAATTGCAATTTGATTAGTTATTCTCTTCAAAACGCTAACCTACGTACCACGTGATTAGTTGTATTGAAACTCTTAAGAATACCGAACCTCGTGTATTTAAGTTGATTGGATTACCTAGAAAATTTGAATGCTACCAGCGACTCAAACAGTGTCAAATAATCTGCAAGACAAATCACGAGAATAAATAAATAACCATGAATTAATTGATATTAAAAATAATTCGATCTCACAATTTAATCAACATTGAGGGGTTTAATTCTCTAAGAAATTAGTTACTTATAATTGAAATACTAAACATAATATATAATTTGTGCGACATTAATTTAACTAAAATTGAAGTGAAATAAGAGAACAAGCAAAAGTACTAAGTAGCCGCAGCCGCACTGCAGGACCTTGCGTCCAAGCCAAGCTGCTGTGCCTCCAAAACCGTTGCCAAAAAAATGTGAGTCCCCCCTCCCTCTCCCAGGTCGTCAAAAACGTGTCCAAAATAATGTCACCAAAAATACCTAATGAAGCTTATAGCTTTTCCACTACACCTGCGGCCCAATTACTACCAAATTAACCCAAATCAAATATCTAAAACCCAATGCCAATTAATTAGAAAACCCCCAACGGTGTCATTTTATTAATTTAGCAAATTTTCCTAAAATTAGTTAGACCAGCTGGAATATGAATTGGAGGGAAAACTTCACGTTCCTTCTGTGAACTAAGAACACACACTATAGGTGCGATGGTGCAGGAAAGGGTTTAAAAACCCCAGCTACTGAATTGTGAGATTATGACTATTTTTGATGATTTTCTTTTCCTCAATGAAATTTTTGTTCTCTTCTTTTCATTCCCTTCTACTTCTCTAATCCTCTGAACTCTTTTCTCCTCTTCTTCATATTTTTATTATTCCAGGGCACAACAATTTGGTAACAGAGCAGTACAATCCTTGGCTCGTTTTCGTTTGAACATTGATGGCAGATACTAGATCCAAATCACAGGATGAGTATTTAAAGAGTTGGAGAACAATTTGAGGGAAATGATGAAGGCTCAAAATGATAACTGGACTGAATAGAACATGAAACAAAAACAGGAATGGGAGGTGAATATGAAGGCACAGATGGAGTCTATTGGGGCAGCACAGATGGAAGCCTTGGGGACGATGTTGGATCAGAAAATTGAACAACACTTGACTCGTTTACTACAGAAGGAGAATCAGGTAGATAAAACTCCCTTATTACCTACTCCCAATAATCCTACGATTGTTATTGATGATGATGTGAGCAATTACTGGAAAGAGAGAAATCTTAAGGGTTTGAGTAATAACAATCCTAAAATTGAGTTGACAAGTTTTAGTGGGGAAAATCCTAGGGAATGGTTGAGAAAATGTGAAAAGTGCTTCGTACTATACAATATAGGTGATAAGTGGAAAGTGGATTCAATTGAATTGTATTTGGAAGATAGGGCGGATGTCTGGTTTCAGGGATTTAGAAATGGTAGAAGGTAGGTTTCATGGGTGGAATTTTCTGAAGCTGTGTTAACTAGATTTGGAAATAAAGGTGGGAGAGATGATTTTGAGGAATACAACAAATTGCAACAGTTGTCTAGTGTGGCAGAATACCAAGACCAGTTTGAATTTCTGAAATCAAGGGTTTTATGCCTTGATCCCAGCTTGTTGTTGCCCCCCCAGTTTTGAACAGTTTCGGTTGAACTATAACATGGGCCAGCTCTCATATTCACTTCCCGAGCTCATGACTGCATTGGTGTCTGCTGAGGACCTATTCGCAGAGAAGAAGCAAGCCTTGGCTACTGTTGGTCCCTCAGGTTCCTCTGCTGAGCCTAAAGCCAGGAAGCAAAAGAGGAAGAGAGGCCAGAAAGCAGGAGCTGATCATGGACCCAAGGCGATGCCAAGAAGCACAAATCGAAAGGCAAATGCTTCAGATGTGGCAAAGCAGGACATTGGAAGAAGGATTGGCCAAAGCCTCGAGGTATGTGTAAATTTTCCCTAGTACTGAGACGTGTTTAGCGCGATTCCCACAGATACTTGGTGTGTGGATTCAGGAGCCACTGATCATGTTTGTAATTCTTTGGAGGGGTTCCAAGTAACCCGGCTGCTTAGAGAGGGAGAGTTGCAGGTCTACCTTGGGGATACTACCAGAGTTTCTGTTGTTGCAGTGGGAATTCTTTGTCTTTATTTTTGAGACTCAGTTTTACATTTAAGAGATTATTTATATGTACCCAGTTTTCGGAAGAATTTACTTTCAGTTTCTAAACTTATTTTGGATGGTTATAAGTGTGCTTTTTCTGATCGATCTGTTTTTATTAGAAAATGCCAGAACCTTATATGTTCCGGTACATGAGTTGACAATCTGTTTTTAATCAAGACATACTCCCCAGTAATGCAAAACACAGAAATTAGTAACTCATCATCGAATCATAGTAAGAGAAAGGAGTATTCCCCTTTAAATCAAACTTATCTTTGGCACTTGAGACTCGGTCACATCAACCTTAGTAGGATTCAAAGGTTGATCAATAATGGGTCTTTGGACTCATTGGATATTGACAGTTATCCGACCTGTGAGTTCTGCTTGGAGGGTAAGATGACCAAGAGGCCTTTCAAGGCAAAGGGGTATAGGGCCAAGGAGGTTTTAAAGTTGATTCATTCTGACTTGTGTGAGCCTATGTCGGTTCAGGCTAGAGGTGGTTATGAGTATTTCATAATTTTCACGGATGATTACTCTAGATATGGATACATATACCTGATGCGCCACAAGTCTGAATGCTTTTGCAAGTTCAAAGAGTTTAAGGCTGAGGTGAAAAACCATCTGGGTAAGAGTATCAAGGCCTTGCAATCTGATCACGATGGCGAATACCTCTCTAGTGAATTTAGGTCCTATTTGTCGGAGGAGGGTATTCAGACCCAGTTGTCTGCACCTGACACACCCCAGCAGAATGGTGCAGCAGAGAGGAGGAACATGACTCTTATGGATATGGTTAGATCGATGATGAGTTATAGCGAATTGCCTATATCGTTTTGGGGTTTAGCCTTGGAGTCAGCGTGTTATCTCCTTAATCTCGTGCCATCTAATTATGTGCCTTCGACTCCAGTAGAGCTGTGGACTGGGCGAAAGCCTAGTCTGAGACATCTCAGGATTTGGGGTTGTCCAGCATATGTGCTTGAGGCAGATACAGCCAAGCTAGATGCGAGATCTGAGATTATGCTTTTTGTAGGCTACCCCAAAGGAATGAAAGGTGTTCTGTTTTATAGTCCTCAAGATCAGAAGGTAGTGGTGAGCACCAATGCCAAATTTCTTGAGGAGGACTATGTTTTAGATCACAAGGCAAAGAGCAAGGTAGTATTGGAAGAGCTTACGGGTGAGTCCACTATTCCAGATGCATGAGTACAGGAAGATACACCACAAGAGACTGCACACACTATCACAGATGATGCTCTTGCATAGGCTTATTAAAATCTGTTACAGCTATAAAAGAGAAGGTCGGAACAGACACTGCACTGGTTCCCGCTGCCATGTCACACAACAATATTATCTGTAAAAGAAATCCAAAAAAACAAATCCAAGAAACCACACATATTGGCCAAGACAAATCAAGAGCAAATTTTGATAAGAAACACAAGTAATTTAAGTCACGAAACCACACAAGTCGATTCCGGAATGAGCACTCAAATTCGGTCGCTGCTCAGTAGTTGTTTGATTTTTGGCAAACCATTATGAGCACACAAAAAAATGACCAAATATTATTGCTGCACGAAAAAACAAATAATATTGGATACAATGCCAAAGCCAACAATAATATTGTGACCAAAGGAAAAATCTAAAATAAGCACGAAAACCAAAATTTGAGTGGGAATGATTAGAATCAACACCGCGGCTCCAATCAAGAATTAGTAGCCGGAAACTTCAAAGACAATTAGGAAATTCAAAGACTCACGGCCGCCGGAAATTTTGTAGCTTGCCGTCGGAAAAAAAAAGAGAGAGAGATCTTTATTGCTATGATATCATGACAAAATATGATCACACATTAAGAGAGTAATTGTCAATTTTTAGGTGTCATCTTTATAAAAACCATGGTAATCTTCTCGGTTTAGTTTTAATTTTATCGGAAGGGCCATCCTTCACAACGGCCATGCTAATCTTCACAACTGCATCACTTCCAGCATTCATACAACTTAATATCGGTTTTCAGTCTAAAATAGACATCACCCTCAAATGCATCGGTGGACAATGTGGCAATCCCTCTGGCCATGAAGAAGTCCCCTGTACCGCCAACCACCGAGACATCCCTCGTCTTGTTCATCAAAGGATCGGCGCCGGCGAAAGTAATGGATCCCTTGTGTTGTGTGGAGTTAAAAACAAAGGATAAGGAAAGCCAGGCGCTATAGATGCTCTGCTGATCGTAAGAGTACATCCCTTGCGCTCTTCCAACTGGCGTGGAGTGCAAGTTGTTGTCCAAAGTAATGGGGTCGTCGAAAACCACCAAGTCACCGAAATTGAATGGTTTCGCCATTGCAGTCTTGCTCCCCCATTCCGGGGCTCCGACTATGGCTGCGGTGGCGTTTTCGCGGTTGTTGCCCAAGTAGAGTATGTCGTGCCAGTAGAACGTGAGTTGTTTGCATGGGTGAGCTTCACTAATGAATTTGAAGCTCTGAGATGGCAGAATGGCGGAGGAAATGAGGAAGAGGAAGAGTAGTACTACTACTGCTGGAAGGAGAAAGGATTTAGAGGCCATTTCTTCTCCTGTGTTCTTGTACGGTTTTGTTTAAGCCAAGTGATGAGGAAGTGGAACTTGATAATGTTAACTTATAGGAGTGTTTTCTGGATTGGTGAACAGTTTGAAGTCATGCATGAATAAAAATTTGGAATTTTAAAATATACAATAGCAACCCTTGTTGAAAGTGGTGTTGTACTTTAGCAATGAGCATCAATACACTTTAGCAATGAGCATCAATACAATACATGCCTATTTTCAAGTTATTTTGGCTTGATTGACGGTTAAATTAAAAAAAAAAAAAAAATGGTGTTGTACTTAGTTGTCGCTACCTTCTAACAAAGTCTTTAGTTTAAATTTTGTGACTTATATTATTAATATATATAATTTTATTTTTAAAATCTAAATTAATATAAATATACATTATTATATATAAGTTATAAATAAAAAATAAAAAATATGTTATATAGATTATAACTTATAAAAAATAAGTAATTATATTTTATCCAAACAAAATTACACGAAATAATAAGTATAATTTAAAGATGACATGCGAAACCACAAGGCACCTAATAATAAGAAGAAGAAGAATTATACATATGATATGGTAAATAAATAACACGAATTAATGATTTTGGGTGTGGTTGCTAGATTTCAAAGTTTAACAACAATTTCGATTAACTCTTTAAATTTAATATTTTTAAAATAAATAAATAAACATATATATATATATAAATGAGATGAAAGATTTTGTATTTACTTTGTGTGTAGTATTTGTGACAGGAAAAAAAAAAAGAAAAAGCTACAGCTTGTATAAAAAATTAATATCCACATATGACATATCATTTTGTTTCAGTATTAAATTATTCCATTATATCATAGAACTAGATAACGGGGTGTAGAAAGACACAGTAGATACCGTTATTGGTTAAAGTATTGATATATAAAAAGTATGCTCGTAACTGAGATAGTCTGAACATACTATCGGTATAGGTTATCGTGTGGTTTGAGTTTATCTAGACTAATTAAATCACACGGATATACCAGAGGCATATTGAGCACGACCAGTTTGGATAGAATTGACTTATACTGATCGGCGTAGTCAATTCGGTCTTAGTATTCAGTCTCTCAATCCCGAGATTGAGACGGGCGTGAGAGTTGGATATCGTATGCTTTGATTTGCCAAAGAGTGCGGTCAATTGAGGCCTATAACTCGGTAGGTTGGGTATGCTGTGTTTAGCTTCTTACGTGTTGTTGCTAGTCGGAGGAATCCACCTACCGGTTCGCCGGGTTGATGGTGCTCCCAAGATGAGCTCTTAAGGTTTATTATACTAAACCCGGCCGGTGGACTTTATGTCCGGTATAATAAGAAGGTCGAGTGGTACTAATCTCGGATACCAAAAAGTCGGTGAATTAGTTTGTCAGTAAATTGATAAACCGACGAGCACTAGATCTTTAATGTGGGGAGATAGAGAAAAATATGGTGGCGTGATGTAAAGTTATTTTTGAGCGGTAGTTCCATAATTGGTCCGTTAGTGGTACGACTAATTATGCGTTTGACTAATCGATAAAGTTAATTAATTAATCTTAAAGGTTTAATTAATATTTAATTGACAAAGTGAATTAAGAAAATTAATTCTATATGAATTAATTAATCCAAATGGTTCAATTAAATTAAATTAACGAAGTGGGTTAAAAATTTAATTCAAAAGGATCGATTGGAGTTGACTAGTCTATGAAAGACTATGGGGTTAACGAAAGTCAAACTAAACGGTCTAACTCAAAGGCCCACTAGGTCTCCTTAGAAACTCCCTATAAATATCCCTTGTTAGGCAACTTACAAGACATTAGAAACCTTAGAGGCATTTGCCTAGTGAGAGAAAGTTAAGTCTAGAAAGAGAAACTCTCAACTTTCTTAGTAGTTTTTCTTTCGAAGTCGACTTTGGAGCTTTCTTCTTCGAGAATCCTAAAAGCCCATAACCTAGAGAATCCTAGTCACCATTTTTGGAGTAAAAAGCTGTTGCCTTTGATTGGTTTTCTCGGCCGGCATTTGGTTTATTTTCGGGGCGGCGACTTTGCTCCTTTTGAAGTGGGTTTGTTAATTCTTGTTGTGTTGATCCTCTAGCTTGATCTTCTTAGATCGCTAGAGTCTAGATCTACGAGCAGGAATACATTCCAGACACTTTTGGTGTGGATTTTCAGATTGGGTTAAGTTCCCGGGCTAAATCTGTTTTTTCAGATTTGTGTGATTCTTGAAGTGGGTTTCTTGGGATTTCTTCGTTTTGCCTTGGGCTACTCCGTAGACACTAGCCCACACTAGTTCGGAGTCGAATTGGAGTTATTCTTCGGATTTCGAGTGGATTTCGTAGCCAGGCGGTAAATAAGTATAGTAATCTTCGGGCAACGATCTGCTGAGGATCTGACGAGTTTTTGGAAGTGGCTCTCATATGGATCTCTTCCTTAGTGTCTTAGATACATTTTGGATAGTCTCCCATGCGATTTCGAGGTAGAGACGGAGTTGTTATCGGAATTCTCTCGTGATTGGTCCCGGGCGGTAAACAGAAGAATTTTTAGCTTTGGTTTTCTTATTGCTAGGGACACGCTTCAAAGGTATAATCTTTTGAACTTTCTGCTTTAATTAAAGATTGTATTTTTTGTGTCCCGATTAATAAATTAAATAAGTATAAGCCTAGATCCGTTCATGGGAAAATAAATTTGAGCCTGAGCTTTGTCGAAAGCTTCCGATTCTGGAATGCATTGCACGAAAGTGAGGTTTTCGATTTGGCCCAGGCTTGTTCTGTTTTCCTTCACCGGGAGCGTATCATAATACAACGAGAATTCATCAATCCCATATCGTAATGACCTTTGAAGCCAATTTTAGCGAAACTCATACGAAGAACCTCCATCTTTGGACGTCCAAACGAAAACTTTCCTACCAAAGTATTCTTATGAGGAGCATTTAACTAAGCCCTTTCCTCTGCAGTAAAAATAAGCTTGGGCATACCATTGAAACCTTTATTGGTTTAGGCTGTATGACTGGAAAAACATTTGAAACCGTTGTTTTTTGCGGAAAAAGGCAGGAGAAAGTACGCACTCTTGGCTGTTGTTCGGTAAACGCAAAGCAGGTATTGGCCGGCGAGTCCACCAGGGGCAGGATAAAGTCTGAGGCATTGCCAGACGAAAAAGATGAAGTGAGGCGGCTAGGGTTGTCAAGAGAGAAAAATCATGGAATTTTGGGTGTCTGTGTTTTTATATAATATGCTATATATTATAGAAACATTACCGAATATTTTCTTTATTTTTTAAATAATTTGTGCAATGTAAAGTTTAAGTTGATCATGTTGATGAAAGTATGCAGTAGATATTGTATATAGGCATATGTTTTGGGCATGTGAAATATATTGAAATATATTTCTCTTTACTTTCTAGAATATAGGCATATTTTTTGGGACTTCTAGAAAATAAAATAAGGACTTTCTGAACGTTTTGATCTTTGTATGCATATAATGAAGTTGAAATCCATTTTGTCAGTACACTTTTAATACCTATAATGTTGAGAATTCATTGGGTTAACACTTCTCCCATAAATATCAGAAGTATGAAAAGTGTATTAATTGAATAATAATTATAATTTACTTGTGGTGTGACATCCCAATTTCATACAATAATTTTCATGTTGTGGGACAAATTTTACATTCTCCTCATTTGGATTTTTATGTCCTTGTAAAACCCTACAAGTAAGTACTTATAACTCAATTTCTCCCAGAATGTGGATCTAGAGGTTAGCACTTGTCTCGCTCAAAGATGGCATGACACCTGTCCAATCTACAGGCTCAAATGTGCGAACAATCAAACACTTATACCTAATCTCCCCCAAAATGGACTTTAGAGGTGACTCATGTGTTTCACACTTGTCCCTTTAGTCTCCACTTGTCCCTTTAGTCTTAATCTCTCCCAAAATGAGACTCACTTGTCGATTTAGTCCCAACTTGTCACTTCAGTTTGAATCTTTCCCAAAATATGACCTTAGACGTGACTCATGTGCTTAATTCTAGTCTTTTCAGTCGGTTTAGAGGTGGCATATCACTTGTTCAACGTCGCACTTGCTGAATCTATGGGCTTAGATATGCAACAAATAAACAATTATAGCTCAATCTCGCCGGTATAGAACTTGTCCAAATTAGCGCTTGTCTAATCTACGGGCTCAGATGTGCAAACAAGCAAGCTCTTATAGCTCAATCTCCTACACATTGAGACTCTAGAGGTGACTCATGTGCTTAAACTTGTCCCTTTAGTCCCTTCAATCCCACTCTCTCCCAAAAAAGCTAATCTCTCCCAAAATGAGACTCACTTGTCCCAAAATGAGACTGTAAAGGTGACTCTTGTATATAACACTTGTCCCTTTAGTCCTAACTTGTCCATTCAGGCCCAATCTCCCCTAAAATGAGACTCACTTGTCCCCAAAATAAGAGAGGTCCAGAGGTGACTTATTATGTACTTAACACTTTTCCTTTTAGTCCCAATGTGTCCGTTTAGTCCCAATCTACAAAATGAATTTTACTGGCACAATTTATAAATCTGGACAACAAACTTACGACATAAGTGATGTCTGGTCTTGTTGTTATGAGATACATCAAGCAACTAATCGAATTTCTATATAATCATTCATCAACTTTTTCAGTTCCATCTTCTTTACTTAACTTCTTCTTCAGATTCATTGGCTTGCTGATTTCCTTGCATTTTTCTATATGAAATTTCTTAAGAATTTCCTTGGCAAATTTTTGTTGGCATATGAATACTTCACCAGCTCTTTGTTTCACTTCCATGCCTAAAAAGTAAGACAATAATCCAAGATCTGTCATCTCAAAAATTTTAAACATGTCAGCTTTAAATTCATCCACCAATTTCTCATCACTTCCTGTAACAAGTAAATCATCAATATAAACATACACCACAATAAATTAGCATACGATTTTTTCACATATAGTGCGGCTTTACTTGGACTTTTCAGAAATCCAAGACTGTGCAAATAATAATCAACTCTGCTATGCCAGGCGTTGGGGGACATGTTTAAGGCCATACAAGGCTTTATTCAACCTGAAAACTTTCTCCTCCTGTCCCTTGACTAAAAATTCATGTGGCTGTTCAACATAAATTTCTTCTTAAAAGAAACCATTCAAGAAAGCTGACTTCACATCCAACTGATAAAGTTTCCACCATTTTGTGCATCCAAGGCTAATAACATTCTGATAGTATCTAAATGTACAACAGGAGAGAAAGTTTCTGAAAAATCAACACCAAACACTTGACTGTAGCCTTTCACTACTAATTTGCCTTTATGTTTGTTCACAGAAAACATCAACATTGAGTTTGGTCCTATAAACCCATTTCACTCCAATGATCTTTTTGTCATTGGGTCTATCAACCAACTCCTAATTATCATTCTTCTCGATGATTTGGAGCTCCTCCTTCATAGCATCTATCCATTTGGCATCTTTCTCAGCTCCATTAAGTTTCGTAGGCTGAAAAATAGCAATATTACTTCTTGCATATACATCAGACAGTGATTTGTTACCACGAACTGGAACATCATCTATATTGTCATAAAGTTTGTGAGACACTTCTGGAAGTTCTCTTTCTATTGGCTCCTCCCTACTCCACACCATGAATTTGACATCACGACTTACAATAATTTTCTCATTTTGAGGTAAGAAAATTCTGTAAGCTTTAGAAGTGTTACTAAATCCAACAAACACACCATATTCTGCCTTCTTATCAAGTTTATCTCTCTTTAACTGTGGAATGTAAGAAAAATAGAGACATCAAAAAATTTTCAGATTTTGTAAATTTGGCTTATAACGAATCCAAGCCTCAAATGGTGTTTTTCCTTCCACAGCTTTAGTTTGCAGCCTTTTAAGCAAGAAAATTGCAATACTTGCTACTTCTGTCCAAAGATTCTTTGGTAATTCCTTTTCATGAAGCATACTTCTTGCCATCTCCATGATATTTTGGTTCTCTCTCACTTACACAATTTTGTTGGGGGAGGGTAAGGAGTTGTGAGTTGGTGCTCAATACCTGCATCCTCACATAAATGGTCAAAAGTAGCATTTTTGTACTCTTTCCCATTACCTGATCTTATTATGCACAACCTGCAACCACTCTAATTCTTTACCAAGCCTTTAAAATTTCAGAATATTTTAGCAACCTCAGTTTTGGACTTGAAGAAATAAATCCAACAAAATATGGTATAATCATCAACAAAGGTAATATAGTACAGATTAGTGTTTAAAGATGATGTTTTCTGATGTCCTCCAACATCTGAATGTACCAGCTGCAGCTTAGTGAGGCTCTCCACGTTGTCTTAGGAAATGGTTTCCTAACTTGATTTCCATATTGCAAGCCATGCAATCTGCCAACTCTTCTTCAAGTGGTGAAATACCTTTCACAAAATTATTTTTCTGCATATACAATAATCTGTTACAGTGAAAGTGTCCCAACCTTTTGTGTCATAGTTCTATATTGTTGAAATGACATGTAAGTGCTGCTTGGCCATCTTCCAACAAATTTAAAACAAAACTCTTAGCTTTCACTATTACCTTGAACACCTCTTTGCCTGCTGCATCCTTAATAACACACCACTTATCCTCAAAAAAAAAACTTTGTAGCCTTTTTCAAGAAGCTGTCCAACACTCAACAAGTTTTGTTCAATATTAGGTACATATAAAACATCATAAATATGCTTAAAACCTGTCAAACTCTTAATAGCCACTGTGTGTTGCCCTTTGACTGAAATAAGCTGTCCATTTCCAATCCTTAATTTAGAGATAAAAGACTCATCTATCTTCATAAAGAGAGTCCAATCATTAGTTATGTGATTGGTGCAACCGCTATCTATCAACCAAGAATTATAAGAGATATTCTTAGTTGCAAAACATATCGCTACAAACAACTGTTCTTCCTCTTCCTCTTCCTCTGTTGCATGTACTCTTGTTGTTTCATGCTATTTGGATTTGCACACTCTTTCCATGTGTCCCATGTTGCCTTACTTGTTGCACTTGACATTAAGCTTTCACCAACACAACTTTGGTTGATGGTTTGACTTCTTACAATGAAGACAAGGCGATCCTCCATTCTTGTCATTGCTGGACTTGCTACTTTTATATTTCCCTTTCAATTTCTTGTTTCTGCCTCCTGAACTGTCTGACTTGGCTATCAAAGCACCTTTCATAGTTCTTTCTTTTCTCATCATCCTTCGTTGTTTTTGATCCTGCAAAGCATTAACCAACCCTACCAAGGATATGCTTGACAAATCCTTAGACTCCTCCAATGAAGAGAATTTTTATTCATATTTCTCAGGAAGGGTGACAAGAATTTTTTGAACAATTCTTTCATCAGAAAAATTCTTACCTAGTTGCCTCACTTTATTGAGAATATCCAGTAATTTTTTCTGAATAATCCTTAATCATCTCAGACTCCTTCATCTTCATCATCTCAACTTCTATAATCAAGTTGAGAATTTTCATGGTCTTGGTTCTTTCATTGTCTGGGTACTCCTTCTTGAGATAATCCCAGATGGTATTGGCTGAACCCAGGTTCATGATCCTGGTAAAAATAGAGCTTGAAACGACAGAGAGACAAGCTATGGCTTTCGATTTTCTTGTCTTTATCTCTTTATGACTTTTCATCTGCGCCTTCGTTGGATTTTTTAATAGTGGTAGAACGTCATGATCTTCTTCTACAGCCTCCCAAAGGTCCATAGCCTCAAGATAGACTGTCATTCTAATAGCCCATGCTTGATAATTCTACCCATAAAAAACTAGTGAAGCAACATGATGACTAAAAATTGATGGTGTATCACTCTCCATACTCACACAAGTCCCTCAAGATAATTGCTCTGATACCAATTTGTAGTTGAGCAATTGGTATTGCAATTTTATGAAAGGAAAAAAATATGAAAACCTAAAATATGAAGGATAATACAAATATGAATATATTGAACTTGAAAACCACATATGACTTATGTTCATGATTGGTATTTATAGAGGAAAAAAAATATGCATGACTCCACTAAATACTCCATGACTCTACTAATTACTCCATGAATCCATAATTTATTGACTCCACTATTCCTTATTAGAAAATGAATAAAGATAACTAAGTCAAATTGATTAGGTAAATAGTTACTAACAGTTTGGCAGACTTCTCCAATAGGAGTTCTTTCGATTTCTTCGTCTTATAAGGCAATGAGCCATTCCCTGCCCTCAATTCTATCACTGCAACAGTTCTGGAGTCCCTCAATTCCTCCAAAGGTTTCTTTTTTCCTTTGGCATCTTTATAATAAATATTTAACTTTCCCTGAAGTATTGTGTAGGTTTGGAAGCTTTGCTGCTAATCCTTCACGTTGTTATTTCTACTTAGGTCACTTGGACTCCATTTCACATGCTTTCTTTGCGTGTCCTGAAGTACTACATCTCTGATGAAGGATTTCTTTGAATTTGGGTTTTTCATTTCGCTATTTGGGTTGGCAAACCCTTTTTCGGTGGTTTACAGGAGCTGTCTCTCAGCGCCAGTTTTTTTTCGTTTGCTTCCTGTAGCTCTGATTTGGGAGCAATGTTGTCTCTATAATTCGGCTATTTTTGAGGGGATGAGGCCGTCATTCTTGGGGCTTCTTAGCAAGGTGCGGCATGAATCTTTACTGCTTGCTTCATTTACATCTCTTTGTAAACCACAACCATATCCAGTTTTGGGTCCTATCCCGATTATTTGGTGATTGTACTGTCGAGAGAGCTATGTTGTTAATGTTGATGGCTCTAAATTGTCTAATGGCAATGCGGGTTATGGCTTTATCGCTCGTTCCACTTCAGGAAATATTGTTTTTGCGGAGGCTTCTGTTCTTCCGCAGTTTCTTCAGTGAGAGCTGAAGTTCATGATCTCTTGGAAGTGGTTCGCTTTTGTCGTTCTTAGTGCTGAGAGGATGTGCAATTTTTGTCAGACAATTCACTTGTTGTCTCTATGGTATCTAAGGGGACATGCTTTATTTAGAGGGAGTATTACAACCTTGAGGAGATTTATATTTTCATGAGGGATTCGCATTCTCTTGTTCAACAAATTTACAGAGAGGACACCGCACAGGTGGATTTTTTGGCCCACTTTGAATCTTCAGGTGCATCTATTTCTTTTTCAAATTTTGCATTCTGTGCCTTGTCTATTAAGAGGCCTTATATCTCTTGATGCTAGCTCGGTTCCTAGCTTACGGTTTAGACATTTAGATATGGGACTTACAGTTAGGAGCTTCCATAGAGGAGTATTGGTGAATGTTTAGCACACGATTAGATAGTCTCTTAATGGAGTATTGGTGAATGTTTGGAATAGGGGGCGATTTATAGAGATTTCCACGTTAGGGGGTACGACGGTAAGTCTTGGCACTGCTATCTGTATATTTTATTCATTTATTTTTATTTGAATAAAACAGTAACTAGGGATTGTTTAAACAAAAAAAAAAACAAATGAATATCCTCCTCACAGCAAAGCTCAACCATCAATCTTGTGTTGAATGTATATTATTTTTGAGATTTTTCTTAACCATATATAATTGCCTACCCTCATACAATAGAAAGAGTTAACCTAGAGTTGATCAATACAAAAGTATTACTTGCATAAGTATTGTGCAAGAAGTATGTGTATAGGGTATTATTTGTGTATACAGATATTCTAGGAATTATCATTGAGTAAGTATAGGAGTTAAAATTGTAAAGATAGTAGGATTGTGTTTATCGACTTAGCTTATCTTCAGCTTATCTTGAAGGACGTTGTATTACTATAAAGTAGGACCTTGTATATCATAGTTGAATATGATTTTGAATATAGATAATCAATCTTTTATACATGGTATCAGAGCATCGATCTTCATGCCTCAAAATGCTTGAAATTTTTTGTTTTTACCTGTGCACGAATCTTAGCTATGAATTGTCAGAGTACTGGTGTTGAGCTTCCGAGCAGTGTCCGTGAAAACGAGTCTAGTTCGTCACAGCATTTAGCCACAATTTTATTGAACGAGTTCAACTGCTTACCATGGTCACGAGCGGTTCGAATTGCTCTTGGAGGGCGATCGAAAATTGGCTTCATCAATGGCAAGGAAAAAGCTTCCGATGCTGAGGATGAAGGATATGACGCCTGGATTTCAAAAGGTCAGTTAGTAATGTTTTGGTTGCTGCATTCCATGGAACCAAAGATCGCTAAGCTATTCAGCTATTACGAGTCTTCACTTGAATGTGGGAAGCCATTTACGACATGTACGGCAATCAAAATAATGCTGCTCGTATTTTCCAAATCCAGCAAAACATTGCAAGTGTTCGTCAAGAAGGTAAACATTTGTTAATGTTCTCACCAGATTGAAGGGGTTGTGGAACGAATTAGATGTTTATCATCCCTATTGTGCTGATCCTGGTATTCTGAAAAAAAGAACAGAAAAGACTGCGTTTTTTCAGTTGCTGGCGAGTCTCGGATACAAATTTGAAGATTTTCGGAGGAATATCCTTATGAATGACGAACTTCCATCGCTAAAGAACATATGCGCTGCCATACAATAGGAGGAGGTTTGCCGGAAGGTCATGATCCACCACGACAGTTCTTCAGGGCTTGGTTCGTCTTTTGAAACTGTCGTGTATGTTGCTCAAGGGATTCCGGTTAAAAAGGTCACCAAAGGAGAACGACTGGTGGATAGAATGTGTAGCCATTGTGGTGGTTCTGGTCACACGAGTGATCGCTGCTGGACCTTGCATCCGGAATTAAAGCCGAAGGCTGTGAATCGAAGAAGTGGTGACCGTAGGCGTGATTCCAAGGCGCACTTAACTAGTCATAATTTGGAATCCTTCTCGGCTAACCCGGTGAATCTCTTGAATGAATTTGTTGTGTATCTCCAAGAACGACTGGCAAAAACTTCTAGTGGCTCCTCAGCAAAAGAAGTCAATGGCTCTGTTGCACTTGTAGGTCATCTTCCTGGTTTATTGGATTCTATCCGAATAAACAATCCACACGGTATTGCTCATGCCTTGTCTTTTGCGTTTCACATTAATTCCTTGTATAATGTGTGGATAGTGGATTCCGGTGCAACGGATCATGTGTTTGTTATGATCATGTCGTAGTTCTGTTCAGGATTTTCGACCATGAGTTTTTCCTACTTTGAATATCATAGTTAACTTATCTTGAAGGACGTTGTTTTACTATAAAGTAGGAACTTGTATATCATAGTTGAATATGATTTTGAATACAGATAATCAATTTTTTCTACAATGTGTTTGTTATGATCAGTTTTTTATAGGACAGTATCACAAAAGATTTTAGGTTTTAGATTTTTTTTTTTAAGGAAAAGTCACATTTTTATTAGATGGTGAATGTACAATGCCAAATAATACATCTGACGTCCATGAAAATAAAAGATAAACACCACAAAATACCCTTAACCTACTGGAAAGACTACATCTTTTATTCATGAATTAAAAGTGATTCCAACGTAAAATAAACTTTGTCTCTATCTGGATTGGAAATATATCTTTTGTCCCTACCCTTATGAATATGACACCCAAATAAGGCAGAGGTCTCTTGGGAAATCCTTGTGACGACATGAATCAGTCCCAACTGTTTGATTCTGCATTTGGAAGTTGCAAAAATAGAAATTTTTTTACTCGTTAACTTTCCGGCCGGTAGCTCTTTCTGTAATCACCAAGAGAGGCAAAGTTATATATTAGTATCTAAATAAAATATTTTTATTAATCAAAGGGAGTACTTACTTTAATAGCATTCGTACAACTTGATGTCCATTTGGAGACGGAAATAAGCTATCCCCTCTATTGCCATAGTCCGAAATGTCGCGATTCCCCTCGCCATAAAAAAATCGCCGGTTCCTCCGACGACCGACAGATCCCTGGTGGTCTCCCCCATCGTATCGGCGCCCATGATTGTAAGAGTCCCTTTGTGCTCCGTGGAGTTAAATATCAAAGTATAAGCAAACCAAGCATTAAACTCCACCTTCGTGTCGTAGAAATAGAACCCTTGAGCTCGGGCAACCGGAGAAGAGAGGAGATGCTCATCTTTGGTGACCGGATCATCGAAAATCACTAGCTTCCCGAAGACGGTTTCGCTGCTCAGTTGAGATGGATTCGTGACGGCTGCGGAGGTGGCGTTGCCGGAATTATTTCCGTTGAAGAGTATGTCGTGATAATAAACCGTGAAATTCTTGCATGGTTTCTTTGCGTCGATCTTCTTGGGGTCACCATAGGTGACAATATTCGACGCGAAAAGAATGAGAATAGTTATGTGATAAATGGTGTATTTCTTCATTTTCAACTTCATAGGTAGCTAGAGTGGTGAGAGTTGATAATTATCTTCAGTTCTTCTTCATTCACTACGTGAGTTTGTACGCCAATTTATAGGCCGACTGACTTCATGTGTTTGGTTATAGCAGTAATAGTCCCTCAAATGTTATCTAATTAATTTTCAACATTTTTCCTTAAGGTTCCTTTTGATTCAAAGCTAAAGCAATTGACAAAGTTAAAATAATTCTGATTGTTATATTTTTTTTAGTTAGTAAAATAAAGGTAAAAATAATCAATTCACTTTAACGAAACGATTAAATTTCTTTAACGAATTTTTTACTAATTAATTTATCAAATAAATTAAATTCTTTTAATGATTATTGAGTTATAAAATTTTCATTATCTCATTCTGATTGTTTTTTGTTTTGCAGCAAACGACCCTAACTATATAATATTCTTTATGGATCCAAACCAAATTTGACTAAATTCTCGAAATTGATTCTCACATTCAAGCACATCTACAATGCATGCATGCTTATTTAAGGATGGGATTGTTAAAATTTTTCAATTCAACAATAGCGCCACATCATAATTTTATTATGTCTTTCTAAAAGAAATTATATTTACTAAGTTGGACCTTTTTTTTTAAGAACATAAAGGTACGTTTTATGGTATTCTTTTTTTAAAACAAAATAGACGCAAGCAATGACATGCGTATTTCTTGATACAAAATTACATATTTTGTTTCGATTGGACTATACCTGGTGAATTATTCAAATTGCAAAACCTAATTGAAATATTTTGAAAATGAAAGATCAAATCAAACACACTAAACTCTGAAAGAACCATTAGCGTAATTTTACACGATAATCGAATATACCATTGCTAATAAATCCATGTTGAAAATGAGAGCAACAAAAAAATATATATATTCCCATGTGATTGGTTGAGAAAGCGCAGGATAAGACAGATATAAGCTACAAAAATGGAGGCATTCAAAGATCCAGTGATGGGGAAATATTGGAGGATGGTGGAATGCTGCTGCCTTATACGGTCCTAGTTGATGTCTGTCTGCACATGCATGCCACATATCTATCTATATATATATATATATATATTTGAACAGTCAATCAGGTTTTTTTTTTTAGTATGATTGACTGACGGAATTGATTTGCTTTCATATATATCAAAGGACCTTGTTCAATCGCCATTAGGATCACATCAATTAGGGTTGACAATGGATGGATTGAATCGCCATTAGGATCATAAATTGAGTCATGGCAAGATCGTATACATGTTCAGTGTATAATTTTAATTTTTATTATGTTTGATATAATATATATATTGTAAAAAAAGTATAATTGAATTGTAAGATCAGAGTTGTATGTGAAATCTTTTAAAAAATAAAGAAATTAATAATTTCTTAATTATTGAAAGTGAATATAGTTGATAAATTCACACGTAATTTGATATTTAACTTTTATTATTCAATCATGTTTAACTTTGTAATATTAGAATTACTATTAGGTATTTTGGAGTCAATTCTTATATAGTAAAATTAGGAGGACAATATAACGTACGCTTTTGATAAATGACTGTGAAACATTAAGTTAGAGAGAAAACGAGATAAATTCAAAAAGAAATATATTAAATGAACTATTTTTATTGACCAACATTACTAAAAATATATACTCTTATTTATACAATATATTTATCTTTTGAAATAATGTTGTACATGGTTATTTAATAATATAAAGAAACTAATAAAATTACACTGAGAATAACTCACCATATTATTAATTAGTATAGAGATTGTTGATGCATGCGAATCTATGACAAATTCAAAATACATTAATTCTCTTTTGGATAGACATGTTCCATTACCCTCCTTCTTAGTTGCCTCGGTGGTGTTGAGAACCGTTAATATTTATTTACTAGTTAATGAATGACCCCAACCCCCCCCACCCTCTTTTGCAAAATATTCCATTATTCCTTAACATTTCAAAAAGTAGTATGAGACAAGCTAGAGTCACCAACTCGCCCGTCTGTACACCTACCAGTTGCTTGGATTTTCTTTATTATTTTATTCAAAGTGACGCGAAATGATATGTAAAGATGGTTTTGAGTGGGGTCACAAACGAAATGAGTCGAGTCAGCCGATAAAATCTTGATTCAAGTTTAATAAAAGGTTTAAATTCAATTTTGTTCAATTATAATAGGGTATTTTTTTTTTTTGGTTGAGTGACAATAGTTATATTCCTTTTTTTTAAGTAGTTTTTATATTTTTAATAAAAATACCCTTTGACTAAATAGTTAAATAAGTCTTAAAAATTTAATTGTTATTCTCTTATGTTTTAATCACAATATTAGTCCTATTAATTTTTTAAAGTAGTTTTAGTCTATTTTTTAAGAAAATACCGTTGACTAACGGTTGACTAACTCTCCAAAGTTTAATTTATCTTCTTATTCGATTCCACCACCGCCTCTCCACCACTACTGCCTCGTCGCCACCGCCCTACGGCCATCCACGGCCACCACTATTACCGCCACCGCCCCGTCGCACACTTTTCCAAACCCATCCCGTCGTTGCTGAAAAGGAAACAAGAGTTATATATAAATTATAAAATAAGATTTTACAAGTAATTTTGTGTTTATTTTAATTTAATATTTATGTTTTGAAAATATCAGACAAAAAATTATTTTAAAAATGTAAAAATTATGAATAAAAATATAATTATAAGTTTTTTGTCTGATTTTTAAATTTTGAAAACATAACAATATTTTTTTAAAAGCCATAAAAATACCAAAGCAGAGGTTGCTCGAATCATCAAATACAACAAATAATTTAGGATTAGGAAGAATTGAAATTAGATTTGATATGGTAATTTAATGACTATTTGGATATATTTTAGTTTGTAGTAAAATTATTAATCTATTCAGTTTTATATGTAAGATGTTCTAAAAAATTAAAAGTTTTTTAAAAAAATTTGACTTTTAATCTTAGTTATCTTTATTCCATAATAGATAGAATTTGTACATAGTTTTTGTAATAAAAGATAAAGATAATACTATCCAAATTATATCATAATTATTTTTTAATTTATGTAAATAAATTTAAAAAAATTTTAAAATGAAGATTTTTTGCTTTTTTTAATAAAAAACCCTAAATAATAACATTGACAAGTCCTAATCATTTGGACAATTTATATCATGCTCTTATAGGGACATATGTCCCTAGTAAAATGGTAATATAATAATTAAAATTATGACCCCCTAATGGTTCACTATTTTGTCCTCACAACCCATATACTCCCTTATCTGTACATAATACACTCTAGAGTATAATTTTAAGACTATTATATAAGAATTGAATCATTTGAGCTCTCACCGCAAAAGATCGTGACTAATAATAATAATAAAAAAAAAAAAAAGTAAGAATACTTTATTTGGGGAAACATGAAAATCTCGAATAGTGACCAATGATGATCTGTTGCTTGTGTGATGACCTGTACTGTACACTTTAGATATAATAATCTCTTCAAGTTAAGATGGTGACAAATAATCCTGCATTATAGTATTCATATTTGGGAGAATCTTGTATTATCCCACTTTTCTCCTGTTCATGTTCATGTTGTCAAAATTAGAATATTTTTTAAAAAAAATATTTTGTATTTTTAATGTGACCGGTAGGTAGGTTGTTACTCATAAATTACTATATTTTATAATAGAGTTTAAACGAATAAAAATATGTTATGAGAACATAAATAGAATAAAAAAAAGTAAAGATGATACAGTCTTTGAATTAAAATAATTAATTCTTAATTTGTGAAACAACCTTATGCAGAATACAAGATTTTTGGGATTTTTTGGAGATTTATTAACATATTTTAAATTCTTTTAAAGGAATAAATGTGTTTGGATAATTATTTTAAAAAATTACTTTTATAGTTAAAAATAGTTAAAATGGTGTTTGGATAACTATTTAAAAAAATTATTTTTGTAATTAAAAATAGTTATAGATGTTTGGACAAACATTATATAAAAATACTTTTATAAATAAAATCATTTAAAAATATTTAGTTTATAATTTATATATAACTTGTGTATCTTCTCGACCAGAACGGGATGGGTTTACTAAAATTTTAGCAACGGTAGTGGTGGTGGCGGGTTGGCGGTGGCGATGGTAGTGGTGGAGGTGGCGGTAGTGGTGGAAGTGGTGGCAGTAGTGGTGGTGGCGGCGGTGATAGTGGCGGCGGCGACAAGATTGTGGTAAAACCGAAGAAGAAGAAAATTTAAACTTTTAAGAGTTAGGCAACCATTAGTCAAATGATATTTTCGTTAAAACTGACTAAAATTGTTTAAAAAAAGTTAATGGAGACTAATATTGTTACTAAAAATATAAGAGAAGAACAATTAGACTTTTGAAGGTTAGTCAACCGTTAGTCAACTATTAATCAAAGGGTATTTTCATAAAAAATGCCTAAAACTGTTTTAAAAAAAAAAGATGGAGACTAGTATTGTCACTCAAAACATAAGAGGGATAAAAAATTGAATTACTCCTATTATGAGGGACCAAAACTGTATTTAACCTTATTTTTAAAAAAAATTATTGTGTTATAATCTTATACTATTACTTTCATTTCGACGAAATACTCTTTTATTAAATTAAAATAATATAATAATAAATTTTATTTTATTTTATTAAACTAAAAGGGCATAATTTTTCAAAAACTTTGTTAATGATTTTTTCTTTTAAAAAAATAAGATTAATATTGTTGAGAGGATAGTACTTACAAAACAAATAACTAAGGGGCGTTTGGTTGAACTCACTGGAATCGGAATCATAATGAGTTTCGTCTAAGTCAGAATGGAAATGAGTTTTGAGAATTAAAATGGGTATGATAAAAACTGTTTGGTGTATTAAGTTGGAATGAAACTGATTACTATTTATGATGTTTGGTTGATGGAATGAATGAGTTTAATGAATTATGAAATACATTTAATGCCCTTATTATAACACTATTGACTTTAATTGTATAATTATTGACAAAACTATAGAAAATGTACATATATTTTTTTAAAAAAATTATAAAATAATAATTAAATTATAATAAACTCCATAAATTTACAACTTAAATTATTGTCTAAAATTCTAATTTAAATCATAAATTTTTTTAGAACTATAATTATTTTTTAAACCTATTTTTTAAAATATATTTAAAAAGGCAAAAGCGAGACCAAATAGGTCGCACATTTGCAACATGATACATAAAATTGTATCATATTGTAAATGCGAGACCAAAAAGCTCTCGCATTTGGCCAAAGAACGATGAAGTTGAAATCGAAAACCAAACTTTTTTGCTGATTTGCTAAAAATATATATATATATCCACTATATTCAACCATCAAAATCCACAAGATACACATCAAATCCACATACAAAGGCATAATAGAATTTGTGAAATCGAAAAGATGATTGGATCTTACCTGCTGCAACTGCAGTTGAGTTACTGGGGCGGACAGAAATGGAAGAAATTGGAGACCTGCAGCTAAGGTGAGGTGAGAAGTGTTTAGGGATTTTGGATGAAAAGGACTTTTCAAGCATTCCCGTATGAGAAACGGAAACCCATGACCCCCCCCCCCCCCCCCCCCACCCCCCCCCCCCCCCCCCCAAGGTTTTGTCAAACCTATACCAAGAGGTTTAGAGGCCATTTTTCATTCTCAATTTGTGTTTCACCAAACTGATGAAATCTCGTGGGAATGGTAATAAAATCCATTACTCATTTCAAAAAATCACAACCAAACGCTACCTAACTACGTAAATTCGAGAGCTAATAATATAAGCTGAAGTGATTCAACATCTCCCGATTTGTAAGAATATAGCGTAACTATAATACCAAAATAGGAATTACTAGTTATCGCCTCAGTACTTTCTTTTTACCGTCCTAATTTAGACTAAAATGCCCCTACAATAGTCTCTCTCTTCCCTCCTTTTATGTAAAAGGGCATTTTTGTCAAAACTTATGAACTACCGCCTTAAAAAATGAGGTGATAACTAGTAACCCCTGCCAAAATCTAATGTGAAAATAATTACACAAAAACAAACAACACACGAAGATTTAAGTAGAAAATCCCAGTAATGTGAAGAAGTAAAAATTATGCACCAAAAATTTTATCAAATTCATTAATCACCAAATAGAAAAATAAGGATATACCACCCAACAATACCAAAAAAAAGTTATGACATTCATTTAAAATGATAAAATCACCAAAAACTCTTAACAAAATCAAAAAATCAAAAAACTCAACAAAAATAGCATTGAATTAAAAAATTCGTAACTCACAAATTGGACCTCTAAAACTAAAACCATCCAATCAAAATGAAACTTGATGAGTTTTCTAACTCTAACAAAAAATTTTAACTTAATCGGACAATATTTACCCCTCCAATGGAGATGAAATCTGAAATACTATTCCTAAAACTACTGTTGAGAATGTGGTTCTGTTTTGTTTTGTCACCACACAAACGCAAGTACTGCTTCATTTTTTTTAATTTTGTTCTTTTAAATCAACTGTTTACTTGCCTATTTGAATGGTCAAAATTAGCTAAAATAAAAATAACATAAAACACGATTTTCTCAATAAATTTAGACACACAATTAAGAATTCACCCTACAAATATAAATTTTTATATATTTTTTTAATAATTCGAATGTGAGATCTATTAATTTTAAATAAAAAATATTAACTATTAAAATATAGCCGTGGAATAAAAGAGAAGTATGAATTGTAGGACTTAAGTAGTCAATGATTTCGTTACAATGTTCTTTGTTTCGTTTAAAGTTGTTGGGGTTTGTTTGCTTAACACAAATCAACTAATTTCTGACTCCTTATGGCCTTTCTCTTCTGTAAACAAAATTATCCGTACATTCAAACGTTCAACTACTCATATGAATAATAGTAACAACTAATTGCAAAAGACACCCTCCAACTTTAGTCAAATAGCAAAATATTGTTTTGATACTTTCAATTGTAACAATTAATCCTCTAAACTACCGATTTAGCAGCAATTG
The DNA here is from genome assembly GCA_030378225.1 of Knoxia roxburghii. Classification (NCBI taxonomy): domain Eukaryota; kingdom Viridiplantae; phylum Streptophyta; class Magnoliopsida; order Gentianales; family Rubiaceae; genus Knoxia; species Knoxia roxburghii. Next base: position 6,835,511 of record CM059423.1, read on the forward strand.
ATTCTAAATGGTTCTATATCATTAAGATTTACGCATATCTGTTAAATAAATCTCCTTTATACACTTCAAAGTTTGCTACAAATAACATTAAATTAGAAAGCAAAATTATTTATTATTGTCATAAAATAAATAATAAGTATTTTTTTTATTTTTTTACACAAATATAAAAGTAGAACCTCCTTAAATTGGTACTCATTAAATTTAAAACATTTCTATAAGATAATATTTTTTCTGCTCCCAACTTGGACTAGTAAAAAAATTTAATTATTTTGATAAATTAATAAGATGATACTTTATAGGAGAACTGATATATAAATATATAATCTCAATAATATAAAATATTTTATTTATTTTTTGATTCAAAGGAGACCGAAATCTAAATAAGTAAAATTAAAAATCTATTTATTTATTTATTTTTAAAATATACGTTTATAACTCGTTTTGTTTTACACAAAAATTAAAATCTGGAAAGAAGATCATTATACGAGAATGCATCTCGTCCTAAGTGTCTCAATGTTACTCAAATTCAGGGTGAGAAGTATGAATCAGTAAACTATCTCCTTCTTCTCCATATTAATTATATATTTAATTTGTTTTACATGCAGCATGACTCCAACTCATTCCAATAATAAAAAAAAAAAAATCCTATAAATAGAAGATGATTTTCGTGCACTTGCTCAAAGACAGAGTGCACAACCAAAAGCTCTATAAGAGAACATAAAAATGGCTTCATCAAGATCCCTTCTCATTTCAGCTCTCTTCCTCTTCCTCATTTCCTTCACTACCATTCTACCCTCTCAAAGCTACGTATTCATCACCGGCGCACGCCCATGCAAAGAACTCGTGTTCTACTGGCACGACATCCTCTACCTGGGAAACAACCGGGCAAACGCCACGGCAGTCATAGTCGGATCCCCGGAATGGGGGAGCAAGAGAGCAATGGCGAAACCATTCAATTTCGGGGATTTGGTGGTTTTCGACGACCCGATTACTTTGGACAACAACTTGCACTCCACACCAGTTGGGAGAGCGCAGGGGATGTACTCTTACGATCAGCAGAGCATCTATAGCTCCTGGCTTTCCTTCTCATTTGTTTTAAACTCCACACAACACAAGGGATCCATTACTTTCGCCGGCGCCGATCCGTTGATGAACAAGACGAGGGATATCTCGGTGGTCGGCGGGACGGGAGACTTCTTCATGGCCAGAGGGATTGCCACATTGTCTACCGATGCATTTGAGGGTGATGTCTATTTTAGGCTAAAAACCGATATTAAGTTGTATGAATGCTGGAAGTGATGCATTCCCTTATAATTTACACCATTTTCATTTTACATTTTTACAAAAAAAAAATTTTAAAAATAAAAAGCTAAAGAAACTAACCTGTTAGGCTGAATTTACTAGTTACGTCCCGTCTTTATCTTTTACCGTCCCAATTTAAATTAAAACACTTTCTTACAATATTTTCTCTCTTTTTAAAGTAAAAAACAATTTTATCAAAATTAGCATGATAATACTTAAAACTGAAGCCGTAACTAATAATACCCTAATTTTTTTGCTAAGAACAATAAGAACAATATCATCCATCGAACTCTTAAAACTCCTAGAGTCAACCAACATAAATGCCAATGTTCTTTCGAAAATTGGAAGCCCCTCTACTCTCATCAAAAAAAATTTATTTCAACATAGGATCTTCCTCAATGTTTGTGTGATCTCCTTCAAGGGGACAAGGTGAAATTTCTAAATTGTTGTGCCTTACATGATAGATCTCAACAAAAAATAGGAAAAAAAAAAAAAGTGATTAAATTCATTAAATCTCATATAATATTACTAATTCTAGAGACGTAGTAATACAAAAAATGCTAAATTATTTCAAACACCAAAACTTTTTTGAAAGAGAAAAAAATTACATTATTCACATCCCATTTAATGATAAGCGGGAAAGCAAAAGCTAATATATATATGTGGTAATACAATTATTCTGACATCCTCTTTTCGGAAAAAATCAGATTTAGAAGAGCTTTTTTCATCATTTGAAAGTGGGGTTTGAGTTTTTTTAGTGAAGAGATTAGCCAATAAAATATAAATGAATTAGACAAGTGATGACTTTGGCTGTTCTGAACTAATCTCCTTCACATTATAATTTTAAAACCCAATATTGTGTTTACCGCTGTAACTCTTACCCTTTACCGCTCCAATTTAGACTAAAATACTCCCTTACAAAACCATCTCTCTTTCCCCCTTTTTTAAATAAAATGACAATTTTATCAAAATCTATGTATTACCGTCCAAAAACTAAGGCGGTAACTAATAACCCCAATTAAATTTTGCATTGCTTACACTAACACAAACAAACTATTGGAGGCATCATGGATAATACTTGCACATTTAATTATAATCAAAGGTTTTAGTTTTAAGTCTATTCCCGTTTTACATCATTTGATTTTAATGTTTTCAACCAATGTTATGATTTGAATCCTTATGAATGTTCAACCTATTTAGGGTTTCGGTCGTCATTTTAGATTGTGAGATAATATAAATGGGTTGAATATTCATGAGAAATCGAGTCATAAAATGGATTGAAAACGTCATGGTACAAATCATTTTGAAAAAAAATAGATTTAACTAGCGATCAAGTGACTTAATCTGTTATCTTCTAAATTTTTCATAAAAAATGATTAAAAATGCTGATAAAAAAATATTAAGGGACTAATAGTGCAGTTGTACTATTATTTGGGATAAAAAGTGCAATTAGAGAGAAAAAAAATATAATTTGGCCAAAAAAGAAAGTTTTCAATACTGAAACAAATCAAAATATAAATAAGTACATTCCCAAAAGGGTAATGTTTTGTGTGGAGAGGTTATATAATGTTTTGGTATTTTATCTCATATTCTTATGACCTTATGTGCCTAATCCAACAAACTAGGCTCTCCCTAATCAATCCACCTTCCTTCCTTCCTCCTGTCTGCAGGTACGACCAAACCAAACCAAAATCAAGAACTTGCATGCACGCATCCCCGATATTTTAATTGGAGGTTGAGTGACAAATAGCATAATAACCTACCTCATTTATATTATAATCTTATAATATCATACATGCTGATCGCCAATAATTTTAAATCGCTAATTTTTTATTATAAAAGAAAATAAATAAATTTCGCAATTAAAAAATTAATTACTAACAAAATAAATAATTTAAAATTATTGAACCACTAAGTTGTGTGATTCTATAAGACTAACTGCACCGTATTCAAAATTGAGGTTTTGTCTTTGACGTTTCAATTCTTTGCTTTTCATTGCATGTGGTCTTGTTTTGAATTATTATTATTATTATTATTATTATTATTATTATTATTATTATTATTATTATTATTATCTATATTGAACAAGCAGATTTTATTAAAATTGAAATAATATTTACAAAATTTGCAGGTGAAAACTTACAAAAGCCTTCTTTTTTAAAATGAAAACGATCATTTGTCGATCTAGTAACAAGCCATTAATAAAATTATAGAAAGGATAAATTCTTACCAATACTTTATACTTCTATGTGAAAAGAATTAGGCAAGTAGTATAGTTGTAAATGTATTAGTAGTTTACTATATTTAGTCTAGTTATAAATATAGTAGTTTAGCATTAAGAAAGCAGTTCAAATCTCACATAAAAAATTTACAAGACTGGTTTCAATCCCTATAACTATAAATACTCGTTTATACATCAATGAAACATATGTTTTGTATAAAATTCCTTCTTATATTTTGTCATGATATCAGAGTAGGTTTGGGTCTGTTTGACTGATCCGACAGTATATCCTACTTGTTTGTCCATAGTTTGGGTCTGTTTATCTAATCCGACAGTATATTCAGTTTGTTCGCCCATAGTTTGGGCCTGTTTAGCTGACCCGACATATATCAGGTTTGTTAGCCCTTTTGGCCTGTTTATCTGATTTGATAGTATATCTGATTTGTTTGCCCATAGTTTGTGCATGTTTATCTGATCCGACAGTATATTCGATTTGTTTACCCATAGTTTGGCCATGTTTATCTGATCCGACAGTATATCTGGCTTGTTGTTCTATTCTAGCAAATCTGACGCCGGTAGCACTCAATTCGATGGCGGTTTTGTTATTGTTGTCGAAATCGCAAATCAATTGTGATTTCTAATCAGTCGCAATTCAACCACAACATCTCGGTCTGATCGCGGTCAGCACTCAGTGGTGGTGGTTAGGTTCTTCTCCAGTTTTGTTGGTTTTATTCAGTTTTCTCTCCGTCAGATATTCCCGGTGTTATTGGCAAGATTTTCTTGCAACTTCAAGGTTTTTTTCTTTTTAGCCACTCATTGCAATTCGATGGATTACTTCGCAGTTGGGCATTGGTGATGTGCATGCTCCAACTTGAAGGGAGGTGTGGAAAGAATTAGGAAACTAGTATAGTTGCAAATATACTAGTAGTTTACTATATTTAGCATGGTTGTAAATATAGTAGTTTAGGATTACGAAAATTCTTCCAATCCCACATCGGAAACTTACAAGACTGGTTTCAATCCATGTAACTATAAATACTTGTTTATACATCAATGAAATATATGTTTTGTAAAACATTCCTTCTCATATTTTGTCATGGTATCGTAGCAGGTTTGGGCCCGTTTGACTAATCCAGCAGCATAACCGGCTTGTTTGCCCATAGTTTGGACCTATTTATCTGATCCGGCAATATATCCGGTTTGTTCGCCCATAGTTTGATCCTGTTTAGCTGACCCGACATATATCCAGTTTGTTTGCCATTTGGGCCTGTTTTATCTGATCCGGCAGTATATCTGATTTTTTCGCCCATAGTTTGTGCTTGTTTATCTGATCTGAAAGTATATCTGATTTATTCGCCTATAGTTTGGGCCTGTTTATCTGATCTGGCAGTATATCTGGCTTGTTGTTCTATTCTAGTAAGCCCGATGCCGGTAGTACTCAATTCGACGGCGGTTTTGTTATTGTTGTCGAAATCGCAAATCAATTGCGGTTTCTAATCAGTCACGATTCAACCATGACATCTCGGTCTGATCGCGGTCAGCACTCAGTGGCAGTGGTCAGTTTCTTCTCCAGTTTTGTTGGTTTTATTCAGTTTTCTCTCCGTCAGCGATATTCCCGGTGTTATTGGTAAGATTTTCTTGCAACTTTCAGGTTTTTTTTTTTTTTAGTCACTCGTGTGCAATTTGATGGATTACTTCGCAAGTTGGGCATTTGTGATATGCATGCTTCAACTTGAGGGGGGTGTGGAAAGAATTAGGAAACTAGTATAGTTGTAAATATACTAGTAGTTTACTGCATTTAGCATAGTTGTAAATATAGTAGTTTAGGATTAGGAAAGTTGTTCCAATCCCACATCGGAAACTTACAAGACTGGTTTCAATCCCGGTAACTATAAATACTTGTTTATACATCAATGAAACATATGTTTTGTACAAAATTCCTTCTCATATTTTGTCATTCTATCATCTAAAGAGTGATTAGCTGAATCCGAATGCCTATGGTATACATGAAACTAATTAATCTCTGTAATTTCAATATTTGAAAAAAATTAATTAACGCGTCTCTTTTTTTTTTTTTTTTTTTCACTGACTACGTCAAACAATTTACATAGACGTATTCAAACGATTCTATTCTAATACTGTAACTGTAAAAATCATACTTATATAGTTTTTTTTTAATCATACTTATCCAGTTAATTTTTTTTTTTTTGAAAAAAAACCAAACTTATCCAGTTAATTTTTTTGAAAAAAAAAGTCAAATTATCCAATTAATTTTTTTATTTATTAATCTTTTATCAATTAGTTATATATATTTTATCAGATTTTTAATATCTTATAATTAGATATCATTATTGTTTTACTAGATGTGTAATACATGATATATCAGATGTACTGCGTAGGCATCAAAGATCTTTTCTCCTCTTGTATATGTTGCTCAATCTTCTCTTGCATGCTGGTGACCTCTTCCTCTTCGGTATGTGTGCTTTTTTTTTATAATCTGATTTTGATTTTAACCATTCTGCGCTTAAAATAAGGTAATTATGTCAATACATTAAAGAGATACGTCAATATATTATACAGATTACATCATATACATTATTTTTAGTGGCTGACTACATCAAACATAAGAGCAAGAACAATTGAATTAAAAGTGTTGAATTCACACACAAACATGATTACGTCACCAACAACCACGTAATACGTGACTAAAAGTTGAATAATTTGTACAGACACATAGTTACGTAATTTATACAAACAGATTACGTCATATGCGTCATTTTTAGTGACCAACTACGTCAAACATAAAAGTAAGAACAACTAAATTAAAAGTGTTGAATTCACACATAAACATGATTACGTCACCAACAACCGCGGAATATGTGACTAAAAACTGAATAATTCACACATACACTTGCTTACGTCATTTATACAAACATGTTATGTCACATAAGTCATTTTTAGTGACCGAATACGTCAAACATAAGAGCAAGAATAACTTAATTAAAAGTGTTGAATTCACACACAAACATGATTACGTCACCAACAACTACGGAATACGTGACTAAGAGCTAAATAATTCGCACAGACACATGGTTATGTCATTTGTGAAAACAGATTGCGTCACACACAACAGGAAGAACGATTGATCCAAAAGTGTCTAATTCACAAAAAAATATGAATACGTTACGTAGAACATTTATATATATATATATATATATATCAAATTTCAGAGTAATAGAGCATTATTTAAAAAGAATACGCGAATATAGAATTTTATAAACATCGAATGCAGTTCATACGCTAATATAAGGTTTTGTAAATCCATTGAATGCAGTACATACTTTAGGATGTAGGAGGTTTTGCGATGTATTACATGTATTTTTATTCGAATAATGCTTTGCAAAGTTCAAAATTGAAGGTGAAAGAGACGTATCCTGACGTAAATCCTCTGTTTGAATTTTGTTTGGTCAATTTGATCTTTGTTTTTTTGGTGAAAAATGAAGGAGAAAGTAACCGATGGAAACTTAAATCGATGGATTGAATGTGGATGAACTGCTGCCACGTTGGATGAATATGAATTTGAAACATTGAAAACGTGTAAATGTGGGTGGCGAGGGGCATGTAGGTAGTTGTTGCGTGGTGAGAGTGGTGTTATCATGGTAAAATAGAATAGGTATACCCCTAGGTATACAGTATAAAAATTGAATGCCTATACTAACTATGAATACTCTTACTTAACTACTCCACGTTCATGAGAATTGTCCTTAATAGCCTTAGTAGTTTTACTCTACCGGTTCTAAAATTTAATACTCCTCTAGTTATATTGTAAAGGCCTAAATTCATTTTTAGTCCCTCGTTAAAAGTTCTCGAGCTTATTCTGGTTTGGTAAAAAAAATTCATTCGTGCAAAACTTTCAACCAGACCCAACAGCATGTTCGTACTATTTTGATTTCATCTAGAAAGATTTCGGTTCATGTAACTCGATGTGAAATCTCTCAGAAATCTATAGTACAGGATCTTGGATTACTTTTATTCAATTTGACACGCAAGCAAATACAATATCTTAAATATAAAAGTGAAGTTAAGATTTGACATTTGAAGAGTGATCCTCAAGAAATCTCTTGTATTCTCTAAGACTTGTCCGGACGTTGTGTGGGCAACGATCTACCAAACAATCTGAATTTGCCCTGACAGAAACAACCCCAAAAGTCTCCTCGAGAAAACCCACCCGCTGTTGCCGAAAAATCCTATGCGCCGCCGCCGGAATGTCCACTCGCTGCCCCCAAAATGTCCCGCGTCGCCGTCAAAATGACGAAGGGGTGAACAATTAGGGTTAGTCAATGATATTTTAGTAAGAAAAGAACTAGAATTATCAAAAAAAAATTAAGTGAGACTAAAATTGATGATTAAAACTTAAGAGAGACCAAAAATGAAATAACTCATGTTATGAGGGACCAAAAATGGATTTAAAACTATTGTAAATAGCAATACAGGTAGTTAAAGGGCTTAGGATCCTCTGTGACACTTCCTTATGACACTCCCTGTGACAAACTCTAATTACTTTATTTATATATTGTATTTTCAGTTAATTTTTACGTAATACATAATCATTTACATTATTATATTTTTTAACATGACAGGTTCACTTTTTTAAATGGTTAGGGTATATTAAATTATTAAATATAATTTTTATTGTTAAAAAAATCTCAAAAATATATAAAAAATAAAATAATATTAAAAAAATAAAGTATGAAAATAAAAATAATCTACTAAAACTATATGTTGCTAATATATATAAATTAACATGAAATACAATATATAAACAAAGTAATTGAGGTTTGTCACAGGGAGTGTCACATGAAAGTGTCACATAGGATCCTAAGCCTAGTTAAAGATAGCTATTTGTTTCTTAATTTATATTAATTTATTACTTTATTTATATTAAACTACGCACTCAACTTTTTTCTCTCATTATGAATTTTTAAAAGTAAATTTGAAAAAAAATACACAACATCATAATTTTAAATATAAATTACATTTTAAAAATTAATTTCTTTTCAAAAAGTGTTTTATATTTTGAAACAAAGGTATTACTTCGATCTAGAATGAGAGACCCTCGAATCTGCCATCTATACATTCCTCTCCATATTAATTTAGGCATTTTTCCTATTTCTTTATACGAGCAGAAAATACACACAAAAAGTGACTTGAGAGTTACCTAAAAATCGCCTAAACACTTGAGGGTTAGAGTGAAATCCTGAGTGTGATGGTGATTGACTCTATTTTGAGTGCTATTTGTGGATAAAATCTCATGCCTTACTTGTTTTAGTGCTTGGCGAGATCCTTTGATCATGAATGCTTAGGGTCATATTTTTAATTGTTGAGCATGCTTGAGATAGACAAAAACATGGAGATGAGCTTTTATGATTTCCCACTTTGGGAATTTTGACATTTTGATGTTGTTCGCTTAAGGAAGGCTTAAGTGTGGGAGAGTTGATGTGACTCAAAATCATATATTTTTGAAGTGTAAAATGCATGATTTATACCTATATTTTGCTAGAAGTTCTCCTTCTGGATGTGTTTCATATTCGATTTATGGCAAAAGTGTGCATTTTGCAGGTGAGGAGACAATATTGGTGAAGTTGGATAAAAAGAAGAGATTTTGCATCAAAATAGAGAAAGAAATGGCTAAAATTGCACAAAAACAAAACAAAAGAAAAGAGGCACAAGAACGCTGAAGAGTCTACAACACTCTGGAGTGTTGTGGACACACTACTAGAAAATTTATCTTTTATGACATTTTTTATAAGGTGCTTTTTAAAAAATGTCATCCTAAATAGGCAAGTGAGGCATCTAAGTTATAACTACATTTTTTCTAAGCCTAATAGTACATTAAATAATAATAGTCAAAAATAATAACATATAATGACATATTCTCCCAATGAACCTAAAGTGCAACCTATTTCGAAAATGAAATTCTCTTAATTTTGTAGTTTCAAAAGTGTTCCTTTGATAAATGCTCAGTAACTTGCTTCATCTCTAATTATTTTCAAGAATATATACACAGCTTTGAGTGGACTGCATGATTGGCATAGAGCTCAATCTCGTAAGGGGGAGAAGTGACAAGTTGATCTAAAAGTTGGATACGCGTATTCTATATTAGATGAATGAATTTGGAGGAGTAAAGATACTAGTAAATGGAGATGAGGTGATAATGTGATTGTATAAGATAAAATTCTAATAATTTTTGTTTATTATTCTAATTAAGTTTTTTTTTGTAATGTAATATTTGTTATTTTAATTTTAATTAATTCATAATAAACTATAAATGAAAATTACATGAAAAATATAATATTAATATAAATTAAATTTTGACAAAAATCTATAATGACAATATAAAATTTCATATATTTATATATATATATAATATAGTATCATTTTATATAATCTCTAAAGGTATTTTTTATTTTTCATTAAAGAAATAAAGTAACATTAAAAATTTTCTTTTAAGTCATTTTAAAGTGTAGTAAAATTTATTTTTTACTACATTTTACCTATAGTGACTTTGGTTTACATGATATTTATTAAAAATATCATTAAAATTTTAAAATCAGAATATAATATATTTTAAAACATTTTGAAATGTCATTAAATCCAATTTTTTTAGTAGTGACACCCTAGGGGGACAGAACACTGAAGAGTCCATAGCACTCCAAAACGCTGTGGAAATGCTAGGAGGCCAGTATACGCAAGGCAGCAGCGTTTTCTGCTTCTTTCCACTTTTAAAATGGCCCCAAATATTTCTGTATTTCACCATAACCCCAACCGGTCAAGACCCTATAATTAGAGCCATTAGGGCAGATTTTTACTCATCATTGGTTTGATTAGCCTCCATTGATCATAAGGTTTTCTTCCCAGTTTAGTTTTGCTTTCTTCTTGTAGTTTTTCTTGTTTTCTTTGTATATTCACATTTTAACACCCATTTGTGAAGGATTATCGTTGTTATATATGGGTATGTTTATGAATTTTCATTTCATGTGGGTTTTGATGTCTTGTTGATTTGCTTTACTTAAAGACTGAGTCTTTGATGTTGGAGTCCACCCATTTGATATCTAAGAAAGTTCTTGTGTTAATTTATTGAGATTTTGCTATGGATTGTTAATCTACATGGGTTTTAGTTGATTTAAATGTTGATGAAACTATGTTGAAGCCGTGGGTTGATAAGGTCCCTTGATTTTGTTAAGGCTTGAATGCAGTTTTGGTCTCCGTAATAGGAGTAATTTTATTTTTGGTCTTCTTATGTTTTGAGTGGTAATATTAGTTCACTTTTTTTTTTTAGTAAATTTAGTCATTTTTTACGAAAAAAAGATACGGATTAACTCATTTAATCGCTAGTCAAACCTAATTTTTTTTCAAAATAATTTGTACAATGATATTTTCAATCAATTTTATGAATGTGTTTCTCATGAATATTCAACTCATTTAGATCAACTCACAATCAAAAATCACGGTCGAAACTCTAAATGGGTTGAAAATTCATGAGGATCCGGATCATAAAATTATTTGAGAACAACATGGTATAAATCATTTTGAAGAAAAAAATTAAGTTTGACTAGCAATCAAATGAGTTGGTCCGCTATCTTCTAAATTTTTTCGTAAAAAATAACTAAACCTGCTAAAAAAAATAATGGGGACCAATATTGTCACTAAAAATATAAGATAGACCAAAAATAGAATTACCCCTATTATTCGAGATCAAAACTGCATTTAATCATTTTGTTAATGACCATAGCTGCGAACACAGTGTTAGCGATAACACAGAACATTGAAGTTGTGGGTTAATGGAATCTCGTAATTCATGTTGATGACCATAGCTACGAACGTAATGCTAGCCATACTACAGAACGTTGAAGTTGTAGGTTGACGGAATCCCTTGAATCTTGTTAATGACCATGGCTACTAACATAATGTAGGCAAGATATAATCAACTAGAAGGGGATTAGCCCATTAGGAATTGTAGTGAGGAGCTCACCAAAACACCATGACTACATTTCTAAGGTTTGTTAAGCTTGCCCTTCCGCGAGAGTCTTTAGTTGGGTTAAGGAGTAAAGAGCGGGTAAAGTTTATTCTTTACCATTGAGATTAGCGGGTAGTGCTCCATTTTTATTCCCTTGGCTCAATGAGATTCTCCCTTGACTATCTTTTATTTTCCTTTTCTATGTTATTTGATGAAATAGAAAACGGCAGTGTTATATCGCGCCTATATTTTTGTTATTGTACGTCTCAGTTTTAAAAAAAAAAAACTCTTCATTTTGTTAAGTATCGTCCTCTTAATTCTTATTCCTTGCCCCCTTAATGTTTATCTTCTGCCCCTCTTATTATTACCTAACTGCCCTTAATCAATTTATCAAAAACTTTATAAGTCCCTTCTTAATCTACCAAAAATTTATAAAATTTATGATTAAAGTAACATAGATGAGCGGAACTATAAATGAAAATTTTTTGGTATTTTTAATAAATTAAGTAAGGGTAGTTAGGTAATTTAATATATTATTATATTTTATATTTAAATATTATGGTTGGTATTTTTTAATTTGTCAAGTATAACTTGGGTATAAAAGGGATGCGAAATAAAAAAATAATGGTGAAATAAGCCTTCACAATAGAAAATTCAACACAAAAAAGATTTTCCTCTTTACTCTCTTTCTTAGATTAGGAGAATAAGCACCTAAACCTTGAGCACAATCATAAATACACAACGCTCTCTCTCTCTGATATTGATACCTCAAATACTACATCGTGAGAGGATTTGATGGTCCTTTAGTATGGAATATGAGATTTAATAAATTTATTGATGTTTAGTGCACCTTCATGTAGGGCTGGCAATTGCTTACACGACACGATACGATAACCCGACACGAAAAAAAGTGGGTTATGGTTGAGATTTTCGACACGTATAATAAATGGGTCGGGTTTGGGTCGACACATTTAAATAGCGGGTCGGGTTTGGGTCGACACGACGGGTTGACACGTGAACCCGTTAAGAAATTATTTTTTAAAAAATTAAATTTTATAACCTTAATAATTAAGAAAACTTCCAAATTTCCAAATCAAAAATTCAACACGACTTCCTATGGTGGTATTTTGTTAATTAAATTTTCTAATTGTAATTACCTTTGCATTTTATTTATTTTGGTTGGATTGAATTGGATTTTGGTTGTATTAGGAAGAATTTCAATTGATGAAATTTATGTTGATGTCATGTATAAAAATGTTATGGTTAAATTTAAATTGATGGATTTAAATTTGATAGATTCAAATTTTAGATGGTGTTATTATAAATAAACATTTATGTTTTAGTCTCCTTGACAAATTCAGTCACATTTTTTTGTGGCGGAAACTTGGATTGAAAAATCACATCAATAATTAAACGGGTTACGCGGGTTAGATTCGGGTCGATACGATTATAAACAGGTCGGGTTAGGGTTGGAATTTTCGACACGATTAATTAAATGGGTTGGGTTTAGGTTTGGATTGGAGGTTTCTCGACACGCCAACACGCCAGCCCGAACACGATAACACGAACACGACACGAATTGTCAGCCCTCCCTTCATGTGCCTTAGTGCATACCTAAACCTCAAGCCAAAAAACACTTCATCACTTACACATATTATTAGAATATTTTTAAACAGTTTCTAAACTAAAAAATATTTCAATAGTATAACAAGATATATTATCCTTAACTGTGTTAATGTAAATATTTTCATGATCGCTATAATCATAGCAATCAGTTAACTCAGTTTTTAAAATATCTTTAAATGGTCGAATCCAAACGTATTACTGTAGCAACCGAACCAATTGATTTATCCATTCGATTTTTTGGTTCAGGACTCAACTACATCGAAATTAAAAAGCTAAAAAAAAAAAAAAAAAAACTAATTCGGAACTCTCGATCCAAACTTTTCTTCACATTTTTGTCGGGCAAGGCCCAAAATATTAGCCTCTGCAATTACGGCTGCAACTTCCTCACTCACTAATATGACTCTCTTTTCAAAGTACTTTTCTTGCAAACAAGAACAGGGCTTTCCAATCAAGATCTCAAAGGGTTTGTAATCCGCAAGTTGGATGAATCTTTAAAGCATTGATCAAAGGGGTATGAACAGCACAGAAAACTGGGGGACGAAATCAAGAACAATGAGACCTTGCATTTGAAGCTTTATATTTACATTTCTGTAAATACAGTAGAAGCAGGGAGAAGATGATTATAAACTTTGCATTATTCATGTTAGCAATATTTTCTTTCATCCTTGTGCTAGTGCTATAGCTCACAAGAGTATGGCCTAAGAGAACAATCACTACAACCAAGCGCTGAAAATCCCCATAATCATCAGCTTGATTCCTCGGTTGAGTCTTCTTCCCCCCTCAGGGACTCCAATGCATCTGCAGATAACTCCCTGCGGTACTGCTGCACCACCAGAACCGATGCAGTTGTCGAGAAATTCGCCGCTGTCAACAAATTCCCTATTGGACCCAGCTCAGGGCAGTCGTTCCTCTCATTTAGTGCTGCAGCCAGTTGACCCTCCGGCATTCTTCCAACCAGAAACAAATTGCAGCGACAGTGATTATTAATCGTTCGAATAGTGTCATCGCCATCCTTCACGATCTTTTCTTCATATGCTATTGATCCAACCTTTTTGGCATGTTCTTTCAATCCAGCAATGAACTCTTCATCCTTGGACCTTGCTTCCGGCATTGAGCTGTCATCTATATCTAAACTGACAGCCTCGCCGACAACTTTAGGATCCACAATGAAGCGAATAGCCACTAAGTTGATGCCAGGGTGCTCAGCCATACGTGCACCGTAAGCAAGAGCTTCACGATCATCGTGGCCCCCAAAGAACAAAGCAGTTATGGTGTAGTCTACATTGCTTGCAGCTACATGAGATGTTCCGCCAAGTCCACGATCAACAAGAATTCCAACAGAACATGGCGCATGCTGAAGAACCCTCCTGTTGACATGCCTAAATTCAGCCCTGGTGACTTCTAAATGTCCATGGACATTCTGATGCTTATGGAATGGGAGGATGATCATCGCCACCTTCTTCCTCGAAGCACTAGTACAAATATCCTCATGAATGCTCGCTAGCCGCGAGATTGCAGTTGTAGGCCTTATGAACACCTTGCTCAGGTGCCTGAAAGTCTCGAAAGCAACGACAATCTGATTCGAATCAGAATCCTGTGATTTGCTCCAGAAGGGAAGCCCATTCTTTCTTGCCTTGTGTACCATTAGGATAGCTGATGACCTTTCAGAAAGCTCCATCAGGTGCATTGCATACACTCGGAGTCCTTCTCTCTTCTCAACACCACGCGAAGCCTCAATGAGATTGATGAGCGTGGGAATATTTCTCGAGCCGTGGAAGCAGGCCAACAATCGAAGTTCAGAACTCATCTCCTTACGCTGAATAGTTCTATGCTTATACTCGGATCTCGCCGTGCTAGCTGGCTTATATATCGCCACAACAATAGGCGTCGTAATGAATGTCGTGAAGAGAGCCATCAAAACCAGGATAGCAAAAGTTTGATCATTAAGAACCTACAAAGGTAGATATGATATAAAATTAGTCACCAAAGATTTCAATCAAAAAGCAGACATAGTTAAAAGTCTCAACAACTTACCCCTCTGTCTTTCCCAATGTTGAGGACAATAAGCTCCACTAGACCTTTGGTATTCATCAAGAAACCCAAAGTTAAAGCCTCCCTTAGGGGCACTTTGCAAAAGAGTGAGACCACAATAGTGCCAACAACCTTCCCAAAACAAGCTGTAAGAATTACCAAAACAAGAAGACCCCAGGACTGAACTCCATGAATTGTGGTAACATCAGTCTTGAGTCCACTAGAGACGAAGTATAATGGAAGAAATAGACCAGAGACAAGGTCCTCTACTTTTTCTACTAAAGCCCCTGCAAATGGCCCCTCCTTCGGAACAAGGATGCCCATCACGAAAGCCCCAAACAGGGCATGAATTCCAATGGAATCAGTGGCGAATCCAGCAGCTAGAACGGCAGCTAATGTAGCACATACGTATATCTCATCTACTGGCTCACCCTCACGGCATCTCTTTGCCATCCAGTTGAAAATTGGAGGTGCTAAAAATGTACACAACACGACGAAACCGCACCCAGTCAACAAGACCCATAGCGAAACAAGAGGAGAACGACCAACACCTGATAGAGCAATGGCAAGAGCAAGTAAAATCCATGCAGCCACATCATTGACGGCAGCAGCAGACATGGCCATTCGACCGACATCAGTGGTTAAAAGCTTCAGTTCAGCCAGGATACGAGCCAAGACAGGAAAGGCAGTGATTGAGAGTGCAACACCCATGAACACCAAAAAGGGACCTTCACTGACACCTTTTGAAATAGTTCCTCGAAGAACAAACGAAGTCCCAATTCCTAATGCAAATGGGAGAGTGATCCCAGCAAGGGCAATACTTAAAGCCTTCTTTCCTGTCCTACGAAGGGACTTTGGATCAAGTTCAAGGCCAACAAGAAACAGGAAGAAAAGAAGCCCTATGTTGGCAAGTGTATCTAACACTGTAAGGCTCCGTTTAGGAAACACTGTGTCAAGAAATTTTTCGCTTCGGCCTATAGCAGAGGGACCAAGTAGAATTCCTCCCTGCAAAAATAGATTATATCATCCACCCGCAATCCTTTCAACTTGCAATTTACACATGTTCATCTTTAAGAAACAAACAGTTAACGGCTGGTTCGATACAATCAGATGAATTTAATTTTGTTATGCCAAAGCAGAACTATAATCCATAAAAGAAGTATACCATCAATTATCTCTTAGTACAGTCTCAAACTGTTGAAAAGCTATTCTGGAGGACCACAATTTACCCGAGATAGAAAGGCCGAAAAACATCCGAAATGCCAGATGAACAAATTAATTTAACTCAAGAAATTTGAAGTTGTGGAGATTTTGTGCGTTTCCGACAATTGCATCTTCATCTACTTCATTCCATCAGACAAACCAACCCCCCACTCAAAAGTTAAGAGACTCCAAAATGTCCGCTATGTTCATAATCATAATATTGTCATTTTTTCATAATAAAATTCATTGATTCAATAATCCTCAGATAACTCAAAAAGCCAATCATCAAGCATTGAAAATAAGCGGAAAAGAAAAAGAGTAAATCCATGGAAACCACAAAAGTTCTCTGATTTGTTTCATACATGACTTAATCATAATCAAAGGAGTCAACGATCCCAATTCAAGAGCATGATAATAGGTATTCGAATCTTATAGAAACCTACACAACAATTGAAAGATAAATCTGCAAAAAGGGGCAGAAAAACTCACAATGATTTCCGCAATAACGCGTGGCTGCCTCAAAGGTCTGAGAATATAAGCAATAACCCTGGTGAGAACAACCACAAGGCATATCTGCAAGATTATCAGAGGGAGTGAATCATGAAGGGGATTATCCCCTTGGAAGACTCCATTCGAGGTAGCCTTCATTGGAGGTGGACATTTTACGGTACCATTCGTAGCCATTTTGCGGCTGAAACACCCCAAAAAGACCAGAACCCACTAAATCTTCCTTCAAGCCTGCATCATTCAACAGAGATTCATATTCCCATCATAAAAGTCAGACTATACATAAATAAAGAAACAATCTTTCGCTTCAGAAACAAAATCTTATTCTTTCATGCAGCATCTTAATCAGTAAATTACAGAGTGCTATAAAACAATGGCTCCATAAACACAGGAAAACAAAATGGATTTTGATGTGGTAAAATCTGGAAAGAAAAACCAAAAAAAAAAAAAAAAAAAACCCACCTAACTGTGGCATCTCCAACAGAAAGAAATGCAACATTCTGAACTTGAACATCGGTATATCATTACAGAAACTATAAAGGCCCTATGGCTTTCAGATGGGGCTAGAGAAGTTTGAAAGCAGTACAACAAGAACCCTCTAAATTAATTTCTCAAATATTAAGTCTATGAACCAAAAAAATTGTGACAAACATGGAACAAAAACAATATAAAAATGTCAAAAATCAGCACCTGCGATTAGTCCCTTTTAACCCAAAGGGTCACTAATCTTGTTTATTTGCTTTCAGTGGGACATAAAAAGATGCATAATTAAATAAGAACCGCACTTTTTGTTTGTTGAGGACTCGGGGAGGCCCAACCAAATCAGACTGACGTACTTCGTAGTAGTAGAAGAAGCTTTGGCCTTAATATTAATGGCAGCCGTACTATTCCTAGTTTCTTACTCTGCACTTAAAGATCTCTTGCATTTTCTTCATAAAACTAGTGATTATTGACATCTGTCCCATCAGTCCCATCATTGTCATCACTGAGATTAAACACAAAAATTGTTCCCAAAATTGAAACGTTGGTAGAAAACATTAAAAATGGAAAAAAAAGATAAAATTTCAAGAATCGTCTTTTTCATTTTTTTCGTAGGTTGTTTGGCTCTTGATTTTGTATCTTGTTAAAAGAAAATTTTACTTTTTCCAATTAAAAAATAAAACACTCTAACAAACTTTTATTCTTCACTCCAAATCTAAATTTTCTTAACAAATGTTTTCCTCCTTTAATAAGACTACAAAACTCTGAAAATGAAAATATAATTTTCCATTCACAAACACTTTTCCTGTTCAGTAAAATTAGTCTCTAAATAAATAAATTTATATGTATAATTTAACCCCTCATATTGAAAATGAAAACTTTTGGTCCTCATAAAAGTGAATATTTTTAGTCTCTTAGTTCGAATAAGGAGAAACCAGCGGTCCAAGTTGATCAAATTGAAATTTCAGCAGCAGCCCAGATTGGGAAATGTTTCACTGGTCAAGAATTTGGAAAATCTTTTTCCAAAATCAACGCATGCAGTGGACCAAACTCAATTATAATTACCCACTTCACACATACATATTTTGGCGCCATAATTTATCACATTAGTTTCGGTGGAAGGGATTTCCAGATTGAGACTCTTCTTCTACTTCATGAAAACGTCAGCAATGATGTCCAAAAATAAAGGAAGAAATCCCACATTCATTTAAAAATAACAAGTTTATTTATTAAATATCAACAATAATGATATCGAAAAATAATATATTACTGTAGTTTAACAAACAAACTATTTTCAGAAGAGCCCAAAAAAACCCAACAAATCATGTATTCTGCATAAGGTTGTTTCACAAATTAAGAATTAATTATTTTAATTTAAAACCCATATAATCTTTACTTTTTTATTATATTTATATTCTCATAACATATTTTTATTGGATTAAACTCTATTATAAAATATTGTAATTTATGAATAACAACCTACCTACCAGTCGCATTAAAAATACAAAATATTTTTAAAAAAAAAAAAGTATTCTAATTTTGACAACATGAACATGAACAGGAGAAAAGTGGGATAATTCAAGATTCTCCCAAATATGAAGACTATAATGCGGGATTATTTGTCACCATTTAACTTGAAGAGCATTATTATATCTCGAAAGGGTACAGGTCATCACACAAGCAACGGCTGACACCATTCGAGATTCTCATGTTTCCACAAATAAAAGTATTCTTACTTTTTTTTTAATTATTATTATATTAGTCACGGTCTTTTGCGGTGGGAGCTCAAATGATTAGTGCTTGTCAGTGGTTGTTTAGGTTTTT
Organism: Knoxia roxburghii; assembly: GCA_030378225.1. Lineage (NCBI taxonomy): Eukaryota > Viridiplantae > Streptophyta > Magnoliopsida > Gentianales > Rubiaceae > Knoxia > Knoxia roxburghii. The sequence goes on from CM059423.1 coordinate 6,854,722, forward strand.
TATTTTTTTTTAAAAAAAAACAATCAAAAAATCTTTTCTTAAAATAATTTAAAATTATTCAGATAAATTAAAAGACAATTATGATATAATTTTGGATAATATTATCTTTATCTTTTATTACCAAAACTATGTACAAATTCTATCTTGTAAAGGTCTATTATCGAATAAAGATAATTAAGATTAAAAGTCAAAATTTATATTAAAAATCTAAACTTTAAAAAAAATTTAAGTTTTTAAAACATCTCACATTTAAAACTGAATAGATTAATAATTTTACTACAAAATAAAATATATCCAAACAATCATTAAATTACCATATCAATTCTAATTTCAATTTCTTCCTAATCATAAATTATTTGGTGTATTTATTTCAAAAAAGAAATATATTTGGTGTATTCCTATTATAGTATTTGTTGTATTTGATGATTCGAGCCACCTCTGCTTCGGTATTTTTATGTTTTTAAAATTTAAATTATTGACACAAGTAAGATATTACTATGCGTCAATCACAGGCAATCGAGCCTAAAAAAATTCCTTACCTCTTATTTCTTATTTTAATAGTATTATTTTTTATTTTTCAATAATACTATTATTTTACTTTTAAAATTCAAATATATAAAAAATATATATAATACTTATATTTTTCATTTTATAATAATAATTTTATTCATTAATTTAAAAATATTATCATCATAAACGAACAGATAGATAATGTATTTTAGTAGTAATAGTAATAGTTATTTTTTTGTAAATAGTCGGTGAGAACGTCATTAGGGACACAAGTCACAACTTCCCAGGAGATTATTAAGTCATGTGATTATGATGATACTAACCATCGTCATTAGGACAGTTCAACGTTTGACCTCGTAATAAGCTTATCCTTAAATTAACCCCTTTTTTTTTTTTTCCGAAATATGATCGTAAATTAACCTTTCTAAAGTTTTCCAAACAATTTTCCCTGTTCCAGATTTCAGAATCTCCATGGCAGGTAAGAAGTTACTGTACAGAAAATACAATACAATCCCAGAAGAAAATTCAACCCAGAAAACCCCACAGAAGACGGAAAAAAAAAATGAAAAAACGAAGGCAAAACATTTAAAACATGGCATGGCAAGTTGGAGAAGAGAAGTCCACTAATAAATCCAAGAACAGAAGACTAATCAGCTTTCACATTCTTCTTCATTCACAGAAAACAGAGCCAAAACTAAAACAGAGTATAGCAAGATGCAATCACAGACCACCAAAACTCTCTTAAATGAATACACCAACGCAAGAAAGAAATAAATTCCCCCATGAAAATCAAAGAACTGCATGGAGGAAAACCAAACCAAAGAGCCCATATACAGATTATGCAGATGATTATGTGTAAATGTTGATGGAGAGAAAAAGATAGGACCTGAAGTGTTGGAGAGAGACGGTGTTTGAAAGCGGTAGTATGAAGATGAACAGCAACAACTGAATTCCACGGGGAATCGTCTTTGAGAAAAATGTTTTCCACTACAGAGAAGACATATTATATATATATATATATCTATATATAAATTTGGGAGCTTTTCTTTTTCTGCTTTTGTGTGGGGACCGTTTTTTGGGCTAAAAGTGAGTCTGAAAATTGAGAATTTGTGGGCGACAGGTAGACAGGAGGAGACGGAGAGGGAGAGTAGTTCCAGGAATGCAGGAATGGGTTTCGAATCGGGGAAAAAGTTGAAAGTGGGGAGAGATGTATCTAAAGGCCTCCTTTATATATCCAATTTTTGAGAGGCTTTGCGTCATTAATTAATTAATAATATACAATACAAAATTTAATAACACATCTTTTATGACTTTTTTTTTTTTTTGTTAATCTTATTTCTAATTTAAGTCTCCAATTTGTCACACATAAATCTACTTCAAATCTGTATATAAATCTCCAAAATATATTTATATACGACTAGAAACTAACCAAATCCTATTCAGATTTTATTATGTTAAGGTGCTTTTGTTGGGGGCAATTGTACAATAATTCGATTATTACATTTTCAAACATATCAAAAATCAATTAAATTCCTTTTATGATTGTTACTGAACAAGTTAAAATCAATCAAATGATTCATGAGTTATCAAATTCCGATTACCTCCAAACAAACAAGTCACCTTAAAGTAAAAAATGAATCTAAATTAATAAGTTTTAACCCTCTCTCTTTGTAAAAAAAAAACTATAATAATAAATAGAAATAAATTATCTCCCGTTTAAAATAAAAAATTATATTTTATTTAGATAAAAGTGTTATTACGATACAGATAATAAAGTAGCGATAACATGTGGAAATTGGAAGGAGGGTAGGGATGGGGATCCTGTTTCTTCGGTATTGTTGGCCTGGCGTATTTATGGGAGAGTGGAAACTGTATCTTTTGAAGAAAAGGAAAGGAAATCAAGTTCCCCAATTATGTCATTTTCGGCCACTTTTCTTTGCAAGGTCGTGATCGTGGCATTGTATTTGACTATTTCTCACATTAACTAAATTAATTACAATACTACTACTCAACAGTGAATCTTTTTCTCCGTCCATACATAATAATTTAGTACATATCTATGATCTATGATCTGTCCGTGACACTATCTTATACTAATTATTATTAAAAAAATATTTTGATAAAATTTGAAAGGTAATTTAATTTGTAAGAGGAGAATATAGAATTGTAATATAGTTTAAAAATATTTAAAATTTAAATAAGATGATAAAAATAAAAATAAAGTCAAAACTTGCTGATGAAGCGACGGTATAAGTATAATATAAATAAGGTCAAAATGTAATTTTGGGCCGATTGCGGAAGGTATCGTCGAAGTAGGAACAACACATAGGAAAGTGTCGTGGGGAAGTTGAAGCGGCATTGTGGATTAGGGAGAGTGTTAAAGGTTGACTAAATTTGTTGAATCAATAAATTTAATATGATATCCGAGCCAATGCGTTGAAATCAAACCGTCATTCTGACAGATTCAGAAGTCCCCAAGATTTCGAGAAAGCTAGATAGACAACACAATCTACTACGAAATTTTATTTCCCGTGTATGTTCTGACTATCTCGAACCAAATTGCCATTCAGGCCACCACTCGCCTTCCGCCCTGTTACCAAAGCCACCACCGTCGTATTGCCCACTCCCGCCTCCACCCTTCTGAGCCCCAAATCCCAGCAAAGTTGAAGCCCACGGAAGAGGCTCCAAAGTTCAGCTGTCAAAACCGAGGCCACCCCAATGTTACGCAAGGCCCCCGCCCAGATTCCATTACAATAAATTAAGGTAGGGTTCCGCCCAGATCCCAGCAAAGGTAGGGTTCTGTTTAGATTATAAAAGTAATTTATGATCATCTCCTAATTATCAATAAATTAAGGAAAGATTGGTTGCTAGATTAAAACCAACAATTATAACTAATTTATCTATAATTTTTATTAAAAGAAATGGTTTCTAATATGAAGATCAACAACTATAATTACATTATCTATAATTTTCATAAATTTATTTTGTGTCAATAATGGATTGCAAATCCAGGTGAAAATAAATTCTTTGGCTAAAAATATTCTCTTATTAGTTTTATTTAATTTTTAATTTTTATTGATTTTTAAATTTTATCTCCTACTTATTAGTTTAAATATCCTCAAATGTTTTGGCTTGGTCAACCTAATTTTAATTAGAAGTATATCCACTATTAATAACGAATTACTAAAATTAATAAAATTTTTGCGGATTTGACACCTGTAATTGACTTTCATATAATAACACTATTAGTTTATAGTTTGCAGATTCCCACTATGCTTCGCATAACATTATACTACTCTTTTAATACTTGTATTATTGAACAATAATAGTAATGGATAAGAATGTAAGATTGTTCTAATTTCAGAAAAAAAAATAAAATAAGCCAAGTGTAACTCCATGAATTAATAGTCAACTTTTGAGCTTCATGCATAATAAGTCGACTCTTATGTTTCATAGCACATTAATAAAATAAAAATAGGTAAAATAACACAAATAATTGAACACAGAAAATAACTAAATGACGTCGAAGAGGGAGACAATGGATCAATCACTTTGGTAGTGTGGGGATGGATAAGATATGACCGCCGTCCAGTTTAGACAATCATTGTCTTTTGGTATTTCGGACTTCCAACTCCTTTTTATTTAAGGAATTATTAATTACTGCTCCAATATTTTTTTTTATGGCTCTAATTCGGATGAAAACGTCCCCTTACAATAAGAATAGAGACATGCCATTGTCAATGGAAGCTGGACGGTGGAAGAGGCTCAGAGTAACTTCAGTGTGCAACGCGAGATTTAACGATCTCCTTCTTCAGATAATCTATATACAGTGACGATATTAGAAATTTTAGGATGAGAATGTTAATTTGATAAAAAAAAAATGAATGAATAAATAATTTAAACAGAAGAATGTAAAGGTGGAGAATTCTAAGTGAGGAGGTGAGATACTTGGATATGAGAGTGTTGTTGTACTCCCTTGCTTCATGTTGATTCCGTCACTATATATATATTTTAATAATTTGAATTCAAAATTTATTAATTTTTATTTTAAATGAGAAATATCAATAAGATAAATTATAATATTCTTATAGATAAACTTGCAATTTTTACTTTTTTTGGGTTTAAGTAGAGAGCAACACTCCATTTGGTATGACTGTTTGATGATGGCCAAACCTCCTTGGAAGAACTCAACTATTTCTCTCACCTAAAAGAAAATTTTTTTCTTGTAATTGAATTAAAGGGTAAAAGAACTCAATTCAATGAAATATATTTTCGAGAGGGACGAATATAATTGATTCAAAAACATAACAATTAAATTACTCCCAAAAAAAGAAAAAATTACTCCTTACAAAATAAATTTTGTTATCTTGTTGGTTAAAATGGGTATTATGACCAAAATTATCTCCTAACCTATCAACCTCCATAATTATGAATAAGTGCTGATAATTTAGGCAAAATTCTAAAGGTTAATCCTTGTGAGAATTTTAGGCAATAATTGTTAAAATATCATTGTAAAAGTCTTAAAAAAAAAATTCATCCAAAAAAACCATGCCAAAATATGCATTGTTATCCCTCTCTTCTTAGTGCACAAGGAAAATTCGACAAGTCTAATCCTAGTGAAAGAATGAAAGATAATTCTCAAAATATTAGACTTTATAATCTTCGGCCAAATCACTTGAATTCATATATTTGTATACATATATAAAAAGTTAAGAAAGTAGAAACCTAATTAAGAAGAAAAAAATCTATCCTTCCGAGTTTTTTTCTTTTTTCAACTACTCTTCCGAATTAAATAAAGAAAAATTTATAGAACTTTCTCTAGTAAATTAGTAAAACAAAAACAAGTCTTAAAGGATGAGGAGAACCTTATTAATAGTTAAGTGAATCCTAAATCAAGATAGGAAACACCTAACATACAAAAATAAGAAAGAAATTTTGTAACTTGTCTTATCCCTTGCTTGATGACATCACTTTTAAACCCTTTATTGAGTTTAACCCAGGTGTTGACCCAAATATCTTCTAATATTATAATTCAGCATTTTGAATCTATTTGATATTTTGAATCTTCAATTTTATGAAGAATAAGATGACTATATTAACCATGATCTAGGTCGAATTCATATCTCCATCACCGTTAATTAACCTTAAGAAAAGAAGTTCATTTCGGGGCTTGGGTCGGAAAACTTCCACCGTAGTCATTTTTGCATTTAGAATTTAGTCGAAAATATCTCTTATATGTAGTCGATTTAGTTGTTAAAAACGTTAAAATATTTAGGAGCATGTAGGTATGAGTTCGACTTACATTGAAAATAACATGTCAAATTGAAACACTTAGGAGCATGAAAATTTGAACTCAAGTTACACCAAAGTAAATTAATGAAATTTATACCTATTTTTTACTAAAAAAAAGATAAAAAAGTGACAAGATGAATATAATTCAGTGATAGATACTCCTAATTTAATGTAATAGATCTTGACTTCGACTCATCCCTATATATATATATATATAAACCTAAAAGGTGTTGACAAGGAAAAAGAAGTTCTGTTGGATTTTACAACATTGCCCAAAGGTGTTGACACGGAAAATAAATAACGTGACGAAAATGTAAAGTCAACTGGGGCTCAAACTTGTAAATTGGTGGTCGATGTCACCGTGGTTGTGAGGAGGATCACACACTACTTACGGCTGATATTGAAAATGAAAAAGATATAAAGGTAACAAACACGGCCCTTGCATGATTGCTCCTTAAATATTGCTTCATACTGTTCATCGACAGCCTCTATTCGGTTGACTTATCTATCTTCTGACTTTTTCTTTTATTTCTCAATAAAGATTTTGCACATGTAGGTATCGATAGTGATTTTAATTATAATTTAAATATTTTTTTGAATTAAAAATTTAAAATAATTATACCTTTTATTTTTATAAATTATATCCTGTACCTAGAGGTACATGTACCTAATAATACATCACCACTCTTACTATAAGAGAGTGAGATACGTGCTCTTCTCTTCTTCTTCTTCTCCAAAAACCCAGTTCTTTCTTTTTCAAAAAATCACATCTTTTTCTTAAAAAATCAGTTATTCTTCTTCGCCGTACTCTATTCGAAACCGCATTTAATCAAAATTTTCATTCAAACACAGATTTAACGGAGATCGATGATTGTTTTTTCCGACGAACAACACCAAATACAACAGAAAAATCACTTCTTCATGTTCAAAAATCTCTTCTTCTTCAAAAATAACTTATTCTTATTAAAAAATCACCACATCATAAAGTATGAACTATATTTGATGGATTTATGGAACCTTATTTTCACGATTTGATGTTATATTCGTGTTTTCTTATTCAAATAATGCTTTGTTACTCCGAAATATGATATATAAATGGTTTCCGTGAGGTATTGTCACTTTCATGTGAAATGGGTTGCTTCTGATTCTTCCCCGCTGCTGGACGTAACTAGACGTTGCGGGACGTTACGGGACATAACGAGATGTTGCTGCTTTGTATTTTGGATGTAGAGGGACGTAACAAGACGTTGCGGGACGTTGCTGCTTTGTATTTTCGGACATTGCGGGACGTTGTCTTATGTAGTTGGACGTATCTGGACGTGGTGTTAGTTTTTTCGGACGTAGCGAGACATGGTAGACTATGTTCTGTGAAAAAATCAACTTAAATTCACATGCATGAATGTAGACGTTTCAGGACGTGGTGCTAGTTGTTTTTGACGTGGTTCTAGTGTTATGAGACTTGGTGGACTGTCTTTGTGAAAAAAATAGCTTAAATTCACATGCATGGATGGATGTAGACGTTTCAGGACGTGGTGCTAGTTGTTTTTGACGTGGTTCTAGTGTTAGGAGACGTTGTTGAAGGTGTAATGTGAAAAATTCAGCTTAAATTCACATGCTTGGATGTAGATGTTGCGGCAGTTATTTTTTGGACGTGCATGGACGTTGAGGCAGTATTATGAGACGTTGTAGAAGGTGTTATGTGAAAAATTCACCACATGCCTGGATGTAGACGTTGCGGCAGTTGTTTTTTGGACGTGCATGGACGTTGCGGCAATGTTAGGAGACATTGTGGAAGGTGCAATCTATGAAGTTGTATTGCACGGACGGTTCAAGAGGGCATAACTCGACACTCGATTGTCCGATTTGGACGCGCGAGTAGTCGATTTGATGGTTCTCGACGAGATCTACGCAATGTACACAGCAGACGGGCATTTGGAGATGGTTCCGATATTGAAAAATGTGTGGTTTTGGACGAAAACTTTAAATGGTCATAACTTTGCGCTCGGTGGTCCGTTTTAGACGATTTTTTTTTTTTTGATTTCATATAACTTTTCGAGATCTATCTATCTGCACGATTTGGGCCGCTCAAAACTCCAAAAAATGCCATATTTTAAAAGACACAAAAGATTTTTAATAATTTTAAGGGTTTTTTGAATTTTCGACGAAACATTTGACATGTATAAAAAATAGTTTTTTACGATTTGCCTGCATGAAAACCTTGTTCCTCCGTGGTTCTACTGACCTATGTATTGAGAGATGAAAAATTCAATATTGACAATAGTGATCTTTTAAATGACATGTACAAAAAAGTGTAATTAAATGTCAACTAACTTTAAGTGGATTAATGGCAATTATATTTTTTGGAGAGTCACAAGACTAAAATAACCAGGTTCGAGTCTCGTCATTGACATTTTTTTTGTTTTTTCCTACTAATAGTTACTTAAATGGTGTCTGTTTTTTACATTACTAAAATCAGCTAAGCCGTTTTTGGACATTGCAGCAGTTGTTTTTTGGACGTGCGGGGACGTTGCGACCGTGTTAGAAGACGTTGTGGAAGGTGTTATGTGAAAAAATCAGCTTAAATTCACATGCTTGGATGTAGATTTTTTTTGACGTTGCGGCAGTTGATTTTTGGACGTAGGTGGACGTTGCGGCAGTGTTAGTAGACGTTGTGGACATGCCTGGATGTAGACGTTGCGACAGTTATTTTTTGGACGTTGCGGCAGTTGTTCTGAGACGTTGTTGACTCAGCGACGACGTTGTGGACATGCCTGGATGTAGACGTTTATGGACGTGGTGCTAGTTGTTTTTGACGTGGTTATAGTTGTTCTGAGACGTGGTGGACTATCTTTGTGAAAAAAAATCAGTTTAAATTCACATGCATGGATGGGGACGTTTCTGGACGTAGTTCTATTTGTTTTTGACGTGATTCTAGTTGTATTTGTGAAAAAATCAGTTTAAATTCACATGCATGGATGTAGACGTTTCTGGACGTGGTGCTAGTTGTTTCGGACGTGGTGCTAGTGTTAGGAGACGTTGTAGACATGTCTGGATGTAGACATTGCGACAGTTATTTTTTAGACGTTGCAACAGTTGTTATGAGACGTTGTTGACTCAGCGAAGACGTTGTTAACTTAGCGCAGAAAAAAAAAAAAAAGCGCGCGCGTAGACGAAACTTATTATATTTAGTAAGTGTACAGCTGTCATGCGAAAAATTACTATAAATAGTAATAGGTACATGTACACAATGTACAGGGTATACGCGCTGTTTTATTTTATTATAAGTTTACAAAATAATTCAAATTGCATATTATTTTATTTTTAAAATTAATATGATTTAAATATAATATCTGAGTTACATTTATCCAAAATAAAAGGTTGTACTTGATTTAAACAAAATGTACTAAACAAAATCTAGAGATAGAAATATGAAACAAAAAATATTTGGTGTCCCTTTATGGTCTTTCTTTTCCCTCCAATTTTCTCCTATTATTTTTCACTCTTTTCACATATTATTATTTTTATTTATTTTTACTCTTATCATTTTATCTAATCTTCAATAATTTTAAAATGTATTGTGATTCTATATTTCCTTTTCACATAAATTATTATCATTTTCTTATCTATCTTTTACATAAATTTTCACTCTTATTATTTTATTTAAAAATTTTTGAATTATAATTATATATTTTCCCTCATCTCTTCTTCAATTTATATGTCTCACATCATATATTTATCTTTTAAAAATTAGATATATATTTTAAATATTTTTTAATAATAATTATATAATATAGTTATTATTAAATTCAAAAAATATATATAGTTATTATTATGGGAATTCTGGGATGATGAGGAATAAAGTTTAAAATATATTTTGGAAATTCGAAAAAAGGAAAACCTCAAATGGTTGATTTTTGGAACCCTACTTTAGAACAAGTGGCGGCATCGCTCTCATAGTACTACTAGGAGTTCAAGTTGGTCCAAGTTGTAACTGCTGAATAAGCTTTATGTGTAAAAGGTTCACACCACCCTTGTGTTGTTGACTTTCTTCTCTTGCGTCCTATCATCATCCTAGAACCAATCTATAACCTGGACGAGTTCTTTAACTCAATTCATGTGTATTTAATAAAATGAAATAATTTTATTAAATATTATGCGTTTTAAGTTAAAGTATATGTATATTTATCGAAAAAATACAGTAATAATTATGGTGTCAAAATTAGTTTTAACGTTTAGTAGTCAATAAATTTAATTATAAATATTTATAAAATTAACATAATTAGTATAATTAATATTTTTTAATACACAACAGTTAACACGTGACGATCACATGCCATAAAGTTAACGGTTACTAAAAATTTTAAAAAAATGCAATTTCAGTTTAACACGTTCTACTTCTGATTTTTGTATAATTAAATCCAGTCAAAGGTTAATTTTTTAATACTGTAAATATACAAAATACATTAGACTTAATTTGTGAATAATGCAAAATGTAAATAATTCAAACCCTAATTACTTCTCTTTCCCCTTCTTCCTTCACTCTTCCTTACAGCCGCCACTCCTTCTCCACTTTTCTTCCTTCCGATGTTCTCCGACCACCATCACCAAAACTACTCCTCCACGCCCTTTCACTTTCAGTGTATCTCTTCTTCCTCCCCCTTCGATCAAACAGAGTCTCTTTGACCGGACTCCTCAGGAACTATAGTATTACCCCTAACTCAACTCCGTTTCAATGTCATCTTCTCTCCCGATTTCAGACACCAAACCCCATTCGTCCTCCCACTTGGTCGCTCCACCATTATTGCGCGCTTTGTAGTGAAAGTTTATTCACATTACCTTATATTAAGTGAGTATAATACTTTGAATCATATTATTTAACAACACTGTAATATTAAAAATGAATCTTTTTGAGAAATAAATGAATGATGCAATCCAAAGATGTCATTTGTGCAACTAACTTGTGCCGATCGATCTAACCAAGACGGATAAGGAGATGTCTGTTCATGTATATGAATTGTACATCCACAACCTATAATTATATTAAAAGAATCGAGTAAGAGGGTTGGTCTAAAACCATTAAATATGTAACACTCCATCTTGTTTCTAAAAATCTTTTTCTATCGACAAACATGTCATCAAATTAAGAGAGTTGGTTTCTTGAATTATTTATACTCATAGTAGGGTTTATTTTAAAAAATCTAATATAATCAATTGCTAGTTTCTTTTAGTTCGTGTACCTTTAGACGTGTCAAATTGCTAGAGTCAAATTATGAAAAGGTTTGGTTCATTGGCCAATAAGTTTTGTTTATTTTAGTAGTTATATAATATAATTTCCTTTGATTGGTTTGGGACTTTTTACGCCGAGACGGGTACTAGATTTCGTTGTGAACTAGGAATCTTGGCCGAACTTGATATGTTTGTGGCCCAGACGTATTAGTACTTTCAAGGGTTTACAAAGTTACGTCCGATCCAAGCTGAACTGGATTTGATTAAAAGAATTACTAGTTATCGTCTTAATATTTTTTTTTCGTTTTAATTTAGATAAAAATATTCTTCTTCCGTTTATGTAAAAAATATATTTATCAAAATTTATGGACAATCACCAAAAAAAATAAGATAATAACTAAAAAGTGAAACGATAACTAGTAGCCTCTGTTAATTAATTAGTTTCATTTCTATTTGTGAATTGGCAGACTGTATGTCGACAAAAACAAGGCTGGTCAACTTTTATGAAACAAGTTTACTTTTATACAACTTGTGATGCTTCTTTCAATTCATTATTATGCGTTAATTAGGTTTATCAATATTTCGTAATTCTTATATCATAGTTTTAGTGGACTATAATCTTATTAAAATATAACTTAAAAATATATTAAATATAACTAGCAAAATATATCAAATATAACATAATAATACACCACCCTCCAAAAAATAAAACTACATCAAATATTACATTAGAATTTATCCGCAAACTATATTATATACTTAGTTATATACACATATTATCATACTTTTGATAAAAGATCTATTACCATATTTGAAAATAAAGTGATGACGACTCAGCAATTGTATTTGTAAATCAATTCCAAATTTAAAAATTTGTTGACTTTTCATCACTTTATTTTTAAATATAGTAATATGTGTATATATCTAGGGTATACAGTATAAAAATTATAATTTATCACCTCCTAAAACATGAAAATAAACCATTTCTCAAATTGTAAAAAAAAAAATATTATATAAAAATATATTAAATATAAGTGAAAATATATTATGTATAACATGACAATACTACTTAGGTCCGTTTGATGCAAGGTAATCAAAATGAAAGAATCGGAATTTTATAACTCAATAATCATTAAAGGAATTTGATTATCTTTGACTTGTTTGGTAAATTAGCAAAATATTCATTAAAGGAATTTGATCGCTTCATTAAAGTAATTTGATTGTCTTTGCCTTTACTTTATTAACTAAAAGAGACAGCCATCAAAATCATTTTGTCTTTGCCCAGCATCAAACGACCCTTAATTCTTGTTGAATTATAAACAGTGTTGCGATTTTCCATCCTAAAATTAAGAAACCAATAATCCGCAGTTCATCGTAATTTCCTCCTCCAAAAATTCCAATTCGTATACCGTACTACTATTACGGTGCTATTGTACCCGCCCTAATTTCTAAACTTCCACCAGTCGCACCCCGCGCGATTCGCAACATGCGCTATTTTCTTTCCCACTAAAATTCAATATCGCGTTTTACATCCCTAAACAAACAAGACGCAACCCATCGCTTCAGCTTCCGCAACTCTTCCAAAGAACACAATCTTCAAAAAGCAAAAAATAGCGTCGATTCGTCGGAAAGCCAAAGTTTATATTAGAGAAACCTCCTGCAACTTTGGCAACCGAATCAAAACCACCACATTATCTTTATCATCGACCTTAAAAAGTTACGACTCTTGACAAAATACCTCTATAAAATAGAGGCAGTACGAACAGTCTCAGAGAGCAAGGGTTTCTGACACAAATTTCAGAACGATCGAAAAAATATTCCAAATACAAAAGGTACGATTCATAATATAATCATCTTTTATTGATTTCCTACTAGTATAATCAACTTCTATGCTATATAATGTATTTTGCTGCTGATATAATGTCCATTGCGAACTACTGTTTAAATTTTAGGTTTAATCTGATGACGGCGATTTAATCCGTTTGCGATATCTGTCATTATTCCTCAAGAAAATAGTACAATCTATTTAAATAGACGATTTCTGCTTGATATAAAAAATATATATGCACATATGTTTGTTTGGAACCTTTTCACCACAGAAATATATAAAACATAATACTAGTTGATGAATATTGTTCTACATGTGATATAATGCATTCAAAACGTTTGAACAAATGTCTGACTGCTGCAAAAAATACTTGTTTGATTGTCTATTAGATGTAAACTTTATCATTTGTTAATATAATGTTTGTTAATATAATGAATCGATCATATTGATATAAACCCTATGTTATTGGCTAACTGTTGGTTTAAAAAATTATAGAATATGTCTCATGTTAACTTTGCAATTGGATGATATAAACTTCATAATTTACTCATATAAAGAATTACACATTGATATACAATACATGTTTGCTTTCTGTTTCCTGGAATATATAAATTTTCATATTATGCATGATATAAACTTCGCGTTCTTATGATATAAACCGCATTGTATGATATAAACTTCATCTTCTTTGGATATAAACCACAGTATATGATATCACTTTACCTTCTTTTGATATAAACCACATTGCATGATGATATAAACTTCATCTTCTTTGGATATAAACAACAGTATATGATATCACTTCACCTTTTTTTGATATAAACCACATTACTGATGATATAAACTTCATGTTCTTTAGATATAAACCACATTATATGATATCAAAAAATAATAACTTTTTCACTTTGTAGGTAAAATGGATACAAGTATCAACGACAGCGATTTTACTGCAGATACAAGCGAAAAAATACAAGATATAATAGACAAGTTTTGAAATAAGAGAAAAGAATCTACTCAACAGGAGAATCCTGAGAAAGAAAATCATGCAACAAACAATCTGAAAATAATGCGTATCAAACTCCTAGCAAATAGAGTCCAAAAGAAACATTTTGATGGACCAGCAAAATCAACAAGGCTTCAAAAGTCACCTGCTGCAAAGCCATCACATACTCCTACACCAAAAGCATCCCCTGCTGCAACACCAAAAGCATCACATTCATCAAAACCATCGCCTGCTGCAAAAAAAAAAAAAAAGACATCAAAGCCAAAACCAAATCCATCCCCTAATCCTACTGCTCCTGCTCCAAAGCCAAAAGCTTCCCCTGCTCTTGCAGACAAAAAAAAGAAAAGCGTCACAAATTGTGGAAATCCCGAAACAAGAGGAGAAACAACAAACAGAAAAGAAACAAAAGAAAATTCAAGTTGCTGAAGTGAAAGAAAAGAAGAAAGAACCTAGGAGATTTCTTAACAGAACATCTCCTAAATCCTTGAGTACTTTGGTTCAATCCCTGAACGACCAACAAAGAAATGTTGTTCGGGAAGTTGGTTTGGGAAGCATGCTGCAACTCAACTACAATTCTCTCCCAAATGTCTTGGGCGAACACCTGTTAACATTGTTGAACCCTATCAACCTCACATTACGCATTGAAGACAACAACATCCACATTGAGGAAGAAGATGTAAATATTGTCCTCGGATTCCCTATTGGTACTGTTGCAATAGAGGAATACACCTTCAAATAAGAAAGTACAGAGGAATATGAAAGAGAAATAAAAGCTTCGAAAATAGACATGGTGGTAAAAGGCCAACTCCTTCTTAACTACGGGATTACATAGCAACCCATGAATACCATGACCTTGCATTCATTCAAGATTTCATCATTTACATGGTATCAACATTCATCAACAGTTATGGCACTGATATAATCAGGTTTAGGTTGCTGAAATCACTCAAAAACATTGAGGACATCAAAAACCTCAATTGGTGTAGATACACCATAAAGTCCTTGATGGATGGCCACAGGAAATACATCAGAAAAGATGGTAGGAAGGTCCTACCTTTCTGTGGGCCATTAACATTCCTAATTGTAAGTATTCTATTCCAAATAGTTTGATTACTTATGCATGTCATATATAATCTGTTTCTATATATCATATAAATATATGGTTTCAATGATATAAACATGTATTTAGTAAGATATATATACTCTATTTATTCTTCATACAAATAGCTGTTAGTGAAAAACATATAAACATCTCTTTTACATGATAGAAAACTATATCTTATTACATATAATTTGTTGTAGCTGTTGTATGTTGACCGAGTGGTATATGTTGGCCGTGACGATGTTCAAAGGAACATTCCCATATTCACAAATTGGAGTGAACAAATGCTTTTTGAAAGATACCTCATGGAAATAGATATGAGTGGTTTTGCCAAAGTACATGTAAGGTAAAGGCCAATTCTCAAATGATCACATTCAAGCCCACCACCAAGTTCAAGTTCATCTCAGAAAAATGATGCAAATCCAAATCCTCCTGCCAGTCCTTGTTCCTCACCAGATAAGAGAGAAAAGGTATACTATTACAATTGACGCTACTTGTTTGATTGTCTATTAGATATAATCTTTATCGTTTGTTAATATAATGAATCAATCATATTGATATAAAACCTATGTTTTTTGCTCACTGTTGGTTACAAAATTTATAGTATAAGACTGATGTAAAGTTTGGATTTTGATGATATAAACTTTATATTTTGTTGATATAAAGAATTACAAAATATATTGGTATCTGTTTCTTGGAAGATATAAATTTTCATGTTATGCGTGATATAAACTCCACCTTTTTTTTATGTAAACCACATTACATGATGATATAAAATTCATCTTCTTTGGATATAAACCAAACTTTATGATGATATAAACTCTTCATGTAGTTGATATAAAAGACTTTACATAGTTATATAATCTATTATACAAGAAGATATAATACTAATGTTATTGACACAGGAAGAAGAGGATGACATTCAAATAATGAACAGAACAACAACTGTATTGGCCCATGCAGTGATGGATTTCATGAGGTCTTGGTGCAATGCTGGTGGGATGAGAAATGAAAGTGCTGCAACAACATTCAAGTTAATTACAGCAACACTTGGAAATCTTTTTGGAACATTCCAGCATATGACATCAAAACCAGAAAATGAAGCATCAATATCCACTCCTTTAAGAGATTTTGACACCACACCTTCTCAAGATTTCAAGTTCTTCAGTGAAGTTGTGAAATTAATGGACCAGTTGGAAGAAGAACGTAAGAGAAGGACGACAGAGTTCACACCTCCATCATTTGACCTCAACATCTCACAAGATATCGAGGATTTCCAGAACCATCAAAAGCAGAACAAAGCAACCACAGAAGGGAAAGAGAAATGGGAAGAAAAGAATAAAGAAGAAGAGAAAGAGCAACAAGAGAATAAGGAAGAAGAGAAAGAGGAAGAAGAGCATAAGGAAGAAGAAGATCAGATAGCTACTGAAATTTGGCAGAATTTGGAAAAGAATCCAAACTTCTATGACATCACAGATATAGATGATGAGGAAACAGAACAAATCATGAACTCTGTCGTGTCATTGGCAACAAAACCAAAGAAGCTGAATATTAATGATTTAGAACCATAATCGGCCAAAAAACTGTCTGCATTGAGAAAGTAAGTATCACACTTTATATTCTATAAGGATTGTTAAATAATTCATATTAAAAAATACTAATACTGTTTTATATAATTTCGTAATTTACAGGTTCATAAATGATGACCCTGATAACTCAATGCAGATAACCACGATCAAGGAAAACCAAGCTCATAGAAATAAAGAGCTCATTGTGGCTTTAAGGTCAGATTATTATGTCAAACTTCCTGTTGGATCAAAGCTGAAAGTGACAGAGAGGGAAAAACTTTTCACCGATTTCATGTGGCTGAAAGACAATAAAGAGAATGGAATCAATGAGCGGTAATAAAATTATATAATTTTTCTAGTTCTGTAAAGTCAAGTTATAATTGATATAATATAATATTAACAATGATAAATAATTCTGTTTTGCAGTGATACAATATTTCAAGGTTCTTCTTTCTATTCAATAGATAGAGCAGATTTCAGAACAATGGTGCCAAAAGAATGGTTGTCAATAAGTGTTACGGAATCTTGGGTGTACCATTTGAACCACAATCCAGAAAGAAGAAAAGAGAACCCACAAAGATTCTACTTTCCATGCAGATTTACAGTAAGTTAAAACATATGGCTGATATATAACACAACTTCTGTTATTTTTTATATAAACATGCATAATTCAAGATATAATCGTTTTTTATACCTTATATAATGCAGAATCAGATGGCGCTTAATATTTCAAAATTTCTGAAAGAATATTTTGAAGCAGAAGAGAGGAAGCATGCAAGGGGAAAGAAATCAACAAAAAAGGATCAACATGTACAAGAACTATATGAACCACCATTGGAAGAATATGACGGCAAGATAGATCCTCAAATGCTGGAAATATGCAAGAACAATTTCAATGAAACTTTGAAAGCTTGCAAGAGAGACATAAATACATTTACTGCAAAATTGGTAAAAAATTCAATATCAATATTTAATCCATAGAGATATTAACTAACAAATAATATTTTCCAAGCAGGTGTTCTTTCCAGTTCTTGCAAGGTCACATTATTATGTGGTTTGTATAAATGCAACAAGAAAGGTTGTTACAGTTCTCAACAATAAGACCACTAAATTCTACCCTAGGATATGGTACAGACATATGCCAGAGCAAATTGTAAGTACTAATATAAACTATTCATATTTTATATATAAAGTGTACTTTATTCTGATATAATGTAACCATACTTAATTTTTACCACCACAGAGAGATTACTTTGCAGAGGTAATCAAAGGCACACCAGTAGCAAACATTTTCAAGGATATCAAGTCTTATGGCATAGAATTTTCAGTGCTTGCATGGCAAGATGATAACAACCATACTGATTGCGGTATAATGACAATGAGGCACATGAAAATGTACAAAGGCCAAACAACAGCTAGCTGGGATAGAGAACTAACATTTGCATCCCTCAACCACCGGGATCTCGCAGAAGCAATGGATATATTGAGGATAAAGTATGCATATGCATTGATAATGAGTGATTTCAACAATCTAAAAGACGACCTCAAGACAATGATAGAAAATATTTATATCTAAATCTACATGAAGGTTTGTGAATTGTTGAACAGTAGTAGTTATTACTGAATAGCTTTAACATGTTTTAATGAACAGTAATATAGTAGTTATTACTGAATAGATTATTTTAGTTTAGTTTAGTTAGTTACTAATATTAGTAGAAGTAGTGAAATGAATATTTCTAATGAATATCAATTATTTTCATTTCATTAAAACTTCTTCTTCGATTCTTTATAGTATCGCGTATCTTACTGAATTTGCCTTATCGCGTATCTTACTGAATATATGACTAGCTAATCATAATAATGAGTTGATACTCTCTCCGTTTTATGATAAAAAGGTATTTTCAAAATTTTTTAAAGTTCCAAAATAAAAAGTATTATAACTTTTTAAGTAATATTTTAACTATCTTTATCTATAAGCACCAAAAAAAAAAAAAAACTTCTTTTTTAATTCTTAGTAGTTGAAACTAAGATGGATAAGATTTTAGTTATGATTATTTTTTGTCTATTAGAAATAACTGGGGGTTTATTTATTTCGTTGCAAGATATAGCTCTCCACGTAATCCTTACTTGTTCTGCTAAACAAATACTTTCACTCTCCCAAAGAAAGGCTGGTCAATTTTTACTAAGCAACTCTCTTAATTTATTATTTTACGTCAATTACACTTATCAATAATTCTCTATTATAAATTATTGTAGTTATTTCTGCCATGATTCTTGTTAGTCGTAAGCATGTCACGACTTTTCTGACCTAAAATAAAAAATCTACAATCATATTAATTTGATTTATGTTACTAAATATATGCCTAATTTGTGAGAGTCCGTTTACGGTGGTACTATAGGAGTAGGATGAATTTTACTCCTACTTACTGTAGCGCGCTACAGTAGCGCTACAGTGACGCGCTATAGTTTCGCGCTACAGTTTTTTTTTTTTTTTTTGACGCACAAACTTTAAAAAAAAATATACCTTTTAAAAAAAAAATTCTTTTTTTTTAAAAAAAATACTTTTTTTAACAAGGGAAATCAGATCAGGATTATATATACATCAGATGAGAGAATACAAGAGATCAGATCAACAGACTATAGATATCAGATCAAGAATATAAAAGAAATCATACAGTAGAACTAAAATATAATTAACAAGAGAGATCAGATCAGGATTATATAGACATCAGATCAGCGAATACTTGACATCAGATCAACAGACTATAGATATCAGATCAACAGACTATAGATATCAGATCAAGAATATAAAAGAAATCATACAGTAGAACTAAAACATACTTAAAAAGGGAGATCAGATCAACAGACTATAGACATCAGATCAGTGTATACTTGACATCAGATCAACAGACTATAGACATCAGATCAAGATTTTAAAAGAAATCACACAGCAGAACTAAAACATACTTAACAAAGGAGATCAGATCAGGATTATATAGACATCAGATCAACTCATACTTGACATCAGATCAACAGACTATAGACATCAGATCAAGATTTTAAAAGAAATCACACAGCAGAACTAAAACATACTTAACACAGCAGAACTAAAACATACTTAACAAAGGAGATCAGATCAGGATTATATAGACATCAGATCAACTCATACTTAACATCAGATCAACAGACTATAGACATCAGATCAAGATTTTAAAAGAAATCATACAGTAGAACTAAAACATACTTAAAAAGGGAGATCAGATCAACAGACTATAGACATCAGATCAGCGTATACTTGACATCAGATCAACAGACTATAGACATCAGATCAAGATTTTAAAAGAAATCACACAGCAGAACTAAAATATACTTAACAAAGGAGATCAGATCAGGATTATATAGACATCAGATCAACTCATAATTGACATCAGATCAACAGACTATAGACATCAGATCAAGATTTTAAAAGAAATCACACAGCAGAACTAAAACATACTTAACACAGCAGAACTAAAACATACTTAACAAATGATATCAGATCAGGATTATATAGACATCAGATCAACTCATGCTTAACATCAGATCAACAGACTATAGATATCAGATCAAGAATATAAAAGAAATCATACAGTAGAACTAAAATATACTTAACAAGGTAGATCAAATCATGATTATATAGACATCAGATCAGAGAATACAAGACATCAGATCAACAGACTATAGATATCAGATCAAAAATATAAAAAAAATCATACAGTAGAACTAAAATATACTTAACAAGGTAGATCAAATCATGATTATATAGACATCAGATCACAAAATAGCAGACATCAGATCAACAGAATTTAGATATCAGATCAAAAATATAAAAGAAATCATATCATACAACAAAAACGTCCATAATATGTATCATAATATCTAAAATTATTTAATTATAAAACAAATAAAATGATAATTTAAAAATAATTTTTTTATAAAATTCAAAACATTAAAAAAAATACTGAATTGTTTAGAAAAAAAACGGACGAAAAAAATCTCAAAGAGGAAGGCAAAAAAAAATAAAAAAATAGCCAAAAATAACAAAAGAAATGAAGGTACTGTAGCGCGTTTACTGTAGCGCGTTACTGTAGCGCGCGCGAAACTGTAGCGGGGTAGGAGTAAAATTCATGGTGGTCCTATAGGACCACCATATAAATTACCAATTTGTGATAATAATAAGTGGCAGTTTCTCCGTTTCATAATAAAATAATGCTATAAATTTTCAAAAAAAATAATAATAAGAACTATTTTTTTTTTATATTCTTTCTCTTTTGACTGTATTTATTAGTTATAGTTAGTCAGCTAAATAATTTCAAATGAATAGTTATGACTTTCTTAATTTATGTAGTTTTTTTAAAACCACTATTTATTATGAAAGGGATAAAATACTTAATTAATAATTTTGATTCCAGAATATTCCAAAAATACGACAGGAATATACCATCCTTAGCCAATCACAAGTATAACTATATAATTTCAAAAGTCGGACTACACTACTATTACTCCATTATTGTTTTTAATATTATAAGTGTATAAAACAATATTAGTCAAAGGTTCAGAGCGGCCCAAAGTTACGCAAATTTAGGTTAAGAAATCAGGTATGGATTATGATGCAATGAATCTATATAATAGCAAGTAGGACATTTATTGGGGTAATTGTGTTTTAAAACTTTAGAATTAATCAAACAAAGCTCAATCCTTAAATTAAATATGACTAGCTGATGATTTTGTTTGTGGATAAGGTCAGGAGATGTTAAAGAGAAATTAGTGAGAGCGATGTGTAAAAGAGAATAATTGAGTTAACCTTTTGTTCTTTTTATTCAAGTTTTAACAAGAAATTTTTTTTTATTATATATTTGAATAAATTATAAATGGATGATAGGGATGTAGACGAGTGATAGTCACTTCCCACTTAAGATAATAAAGGTTGAATTCGAGTCATCTTAGTATAAAAAAATAAATAAATTATAAATAAAATAAAATAAAAAATTTTTCTTAATTATTTATTAAAAAGCGCAACAAATTATATATATACCTATTATTACGTGGTTATAGTGACTACAAACCTCATCATTCAGCAAAATTAAGGTGCAAGAAAGGAATTAAATATGAGTGATACGTAAAATTATGTAATTGTATTTTAATAAATACACAAGTGTGCTTTAATAATACTTAATAGATATATAAATCATAACCACAATCTTAATAGCAATCTGCTATCCAATGATGCAAATAAGATGACTGAAAATATTGAATTTTATTAAATATTGTCTTTTTTATTATTTTAATGTTTTATATATGTCATTATCTATATTAATTTCAATCCTAAACAAATTCCAATTCATATTCAACTTATAATTGACATTGTTTATAGTTCTTTTATAAAATTTTAACCAATTTATACAAAACTATTTGTAGTTGAAAATGCACAAAAACCATCCAAAAAAGTAAATTTTTTCCATTTTCTTTTAAAATTTTGAATTTTGTCTGGCCGTGGATGCCCCTAATTTGCCCCCACCATGCTCTTTGCGCACAAAATGGGCGCTTGAACCGAAGTATGAAGCAAGAACCACAGTAGGCATAGCACCAAATGTGTGGTTTACGATACTGGTGTACACGGTCCAGTTTGGCCGGTTTAAAAATAAAAGAATAAGCCAAATCGTAATATACGATTTGAAATTTTTTCAAACCAAACTGGCCAAATCATTTTTTAATGGTTTGGTTTGGCAGTTTGACAGTTTTTATTTATTTTTAAAGTCTACAAAATTATTTTTAAACTCCATAAATGTCTACATCCATTGATATGAATTTAAACTGATTTTTTTTGACAAAGACAGTCCATCATGTCTCAGAACATTTAGCACCACGTCAAAAACAGCTAGCACCACGTCCAGAAACATCTACATCCATTCATGTGAATTTAAGCTATTTTTTGCACAAAAACAACCCACCACGTCTCAGAACAACTAGGACCACGTCCAGAAATGTCTACATCCATTCATGTGAATTTAAGATTTTTTTTTTCACAAAGATAACCCACCACGTCAAAAACAACTAGCACCACGTACGGAAACGTCTACATCCATTCATTTGAATTTAAACTGATTTTTTTTCACAAAAACAATCCACCACGTCTCAGAACAGCTAGCACCGCGTTAAAAACAACTAGCACCACGTCCAGAAATGTCTACATCCATTCATGTGAATTTAAGCTATTTTTTTTCATAAAGACAACCCACCACGTCTCAGAACAACTAGCACCACGTCCAGAAACGTCTACATCCATTGATGTGAATTTAAACTTTTTTTTTTTTTTGACAAAGACAGTCCACCACGTTTCAGAACAACTAGCATCACGTCAAAAACAACTAGCCCTAAGTCCAAAAACGTCTACATCCATTCATGTGAATTTAAGCTATTTTTTCACAAAGACAACCCACTACGTCTCAGAACAACTAGCACCACGTCCAGAACGTCTACATCCATGCGTGTGAATTTAAACTGATTTTTTTTCACAAAGACAGTCCACCGCGTCTCAGAACAACTAGCACCATGTCAAAAACAACTAGCACCACGTACAGAAACGTCTACATCCATTCATGTGAATTTAAGCTATTTTTTTGACAAAGACAACCCACCACGTCTCAGAACAACTAGCACCACGTCTAGAAACGTCTACATCTAGAAACGTCTAACCCAACTTTTTATGTATGTTAAATGCTAAATATATTTATAATATATACGGTTCAGCTCGACTAGAACGGCCGATTTCACAGCCTAACCCGTTGGCCGAACCGTTATTACGGTTTATAAATTTTTCAAACTGTCAGCCTATAAATGTATATTTAAACCGGCCAAACTGAAAAAAATGGTTTGGTTTGGCTAGTTTAAACGATTTTGGTCGAACTGTGTACACCCCTAATTTACGCACAAAATGGGGTGCTGAACACAAATTATACCAAGTACCCGTTAGGTAAATACATGATATAATTTTTTTAGTACGGGTACAATATATCATGGCCTATAACTCTATTGGGATTTGGGATTGAGAAAGATGGTGGCGGAGAAGGACAATGCACAAGCAGTGCCAATAATGACAGGAGGGGAGGTCATGGGTGGCATGCACGTCAATTTGGTACGTGGAATTCGTGACATCTTTTGAAGGGCTGGAGTATGAATGTATACCTCAGAGAAAAAATTTTTGCAGCAGATGTTAGAACCACCACAAGAAGTGAAGTAATGGCTTGATTATGATGTTAAAGGAGTGATCCGAAACTCTAGTATGTAGATGCGTGCAGACTCCATCTTTGAACTTAAAAAAAAAAAAAAGTACGGGTACAATCTAAATGCACATGGACAATGATAAGAGTGCAACCCGCCTTACATGCACTCTAAGCACAAAATGGGCACTCCGAACAGAGTACAAAACCAAAAATTTTTAATAAATCATAAATCATAATTAGAATATTAAAAATAAAAAGTGGAAGATGTTTATTTCATCACAAAATAAAATAAACCAAACACAAAATAATAGAGAAATGATAATGGGTTTGAATTTGATAGCAGACGGAATGCCCATAATTGAAAGATTTGGTTCAAACTCTAAAAGTGGGAAATCAAACCCATACCTTTATAGTAGTAGAAGGTATACCCTGTACCAGTGATACATGTACTTATTATTATATATAGTAATTTTTCGCTTAACAGTTGTACACTTACTAAATAAAGTAAGTTTCGCCGACGCGCGCGCCTTTTTTTTTTTCCGATGAGTCCACAACGTCTCATAACAACTGCCGCAATGTCCAAAAAACAACTGTCACAACGTCTACATCCAGGCATGTCGACAACGTCTCCTAACACTGCCGTAACATCCCCGTACGTCCAAAAAACAACTGCCGCAAGGTCCAAAAATATCTACATCCAACCATGTGAATTTAAGCTGAATTTTTCACATAACACCTTCCACAACGTCTCCTAACAATACCGCAACATCCTCGTACTTCCAAAAAACAACTGCCGCAATGTCCAAAAACATCTACATCCAGACATGTGAATTTAAGCTGAATTTTTCACATGACACTATCCACAACGTCTCCTAACACTGCCGCAACGTCCCAATACGTCCAAAAAACAACTTCCGCAACGTCCAAAAACATCTACATCCAGGCATGTAAATTTAAGCTGAATTTTTCACATAACACCATCCACAACGTCTCCTAACACTGCCGCAACGTCCCCGTACGTCCAGAAAACAACTCCCGCAAAGTCCAAAAACATCTATATCCAAGCATGTGAATTTAAACTGAATTTTTCACATGACATCATCCACAGCGTCTCCTAACACTGCCGCAACGTCCTCATATGTCCAAAAAACAATTCCCACAAAATAAAAAACCATCTACATCGAGACATGTGAATTTAAGCTGAATTTTTCACATAACACCTTTCAAAACGTCTCCTAACACTGCGCAACGTCCCCGTATGTCCAAAAAATAACTGCTGCAACGTCCAAAAACGTCTAAGCTGATTTTAATAATGTAAATAACGGATACCATTTAAGTAACTATTAGTAGGAAAAAATTAAAAAAATATATCAGGGACGAGACTCGAACCCTGGTCATTTTAGACTTATGACTTTCCAAAAAATTCAATTGCTATTAATCCACTTAAAATTGGTTGACATTTAATTAAACTTTTTTGTACATGTCATTTAAAAGATCACTATTGTCAATATTGAATTTCCCATCTCCCAATACATAGGTCAGTAAAACTCCAGAGGAACAAGATTTTCATGTAGGCAAATCGTAAAAAATTATTTTTTATACATGTCAAATGTTTTGTCGAAAATTCGAAAAACCCTTGAAATTATTAAAAATCTTTCGTATCTTTTAAAATACGGCATTTTTTAGAGTTTGGAGCGGCCCAACGGTTTGCGGTTGGATAGATCTCGAAAAGTTATATGAAATCAAAAAAAATTCGTCTAAAACGGACCATCGAGCGCAAGGTTATGACCCTTTAAAGTTTTTGTCCAAACCCACACGTTTTCCAATGTTGAACCAATCTCCAAACGCCCGTCTGTCATGTCCATTGCGTAGATCTCGTCGAGAACCATCAAATCGACTACTCGCGCTTCCAAATTGGACAATCGAGTGCCAAGTTATGCACTCCCGAATTATCGCTACAATACAACTTCATACATGGCACCTTACACAACGTCTCCAAACACTGCTGCAACGTCCCCGCACGTCCAAAAAACAACTGCCGCAACGTCTACATCCAGGCATGTTGTGAATTTTTCACATAACACCTTATACAACGTCTCCTAATACTGTCGTAACGTCCCCGCACGTCCAAAAAAAACTGCCGCAACGTCTACATCCAAGCATGTGAATTTAAGCTGAATTTTTCACATAACATCTTTCACAACGTCTCCTAACACTGCCACAACGTCCAAAAAATAACTGTCGCAACGTCCGAAAACGTCTACATTTTTTTTTTTTATGTGGGACTAAATTAATTGGAATATAACTACTACCACCACGTCAAAAAATAATTACCATACCACGTCTACGTCCAAACATGTGAATTTTAGCTAAACACAATCCACCGTCCCGCTACGTCCAAAATACAAAGCAGTAACGTCTTGTTACGTCTCGCTACGTCCAAAATACAAAGCAGCAATGTCTTGTTATGTCCCGCAACGTCTCGCAACATCCCGTTACGTCCCATAATACGTTCTATCAAGTCCAGCAGCGGCTAAGAATCAGAAGTAACCCATTTCACATGAAAGTGTCAATACCTCACGAAAAATATTTATATATTATATTTCGGAGTAACAGAGCATTATTTGAATAAGAAAACACGAATATAACATCATTAATACATTACCCAACATCAAATCGCGAAAATAAGGTTCCGTAAATTCATGAAATACAGTTCATACTTTATGATGTAGTAATTTTTTAAGAAGAATAAGTTATTTTTGAAGAAAAAAAAGAGATTTTTGAACAGAAAGAAGTGAGTTTTTAAGAAGAATTGATCTTTCCGTTGTATTTGATGTTATTCGTCGGAAAATACAATCGTCAATCCCCGTTAAATCTGTGTTTGGATGAAAGATTTGATTAAATGGAGCATCGAATGAAATACAGCGAAAAAGAATAACTGATATATTATTAAGTACATGTAACTAGTGATATAGCATATAATTTGCAATAGTAGCCCAGCATCTTCTCTTCCACGCCCTCCGACAACCCGCTTACACTAATATTTTCCTTATTTAGAAATTTATTATTGTTCTTATAAAAGAAATGATGTACTTAATTACATGAGACACTTAAACTATTACATAGGTTTATTGTTGGAGAGAGAGCTGTTTTGTCGTAAATAAAATTCACTTAATTTGTCTAACTTTACTGTCTAACCAATCATAATCAAATTCTCAACCATGTTGTTCTATCAAATTTAACATTTCTCAAATCCATCAAATCACTCAAAAGAATCATTGTGTAAAAATCAAACCTTTCAACTAAAATATTAAAATGTAATTACATATATAAACAAGGATTTTCTTTTACCTACAACTCTATTCACCATTCACCACAATGCTTAAAATTCCGATGAAATATTTAGTATTTCTCCAATGCAGCCTGATTTCCAAAAAAAAAGACGCAGTCGGCAGGATCACTTCAATGAGCAACATCTAGTTTTGCCGTAAGGAGAGAGTATTAACACCTGTCTCAATATCTATTCAATATAATGTTTCACACACGGGATAAAGAAGAGGGCAGCCAGCATAAAACTTTCTCAAACTTCACTATGTAAATTATTATACAAGAACTCCAGAATAACCTCCATGACAAGAAGACGATTTCAACACCTAATTCAATCTAATACTCCACAACGACAAGTCATATTGAAGTTTACTGAAGCAAATATGTGTTTAGCAGTACGCAGTGTATTAATTACCTTTCATATGCTTTGGCTTCATCATTATGTAAGAAGAACGAACCTCCACCAGGTAGCAAACTTGCATGATAAGTAGACTCAAAACTGAATCGACTTCCTTCCGGAGCGTTCCGTTGTCCAATATGATCTTTGTACTAGCACTTCCACCTATTTGCTTTAAATAACTTTGCAAATTGAGGAGTAGCACAGTTCAAATATGAATACTGATCACGTACAATTGCTTACATAAATTATGTATCATAAAACATCACCTCGCGGCTCTGCTGCAAGTCAGAACACTCTTTTGCTGGAAAGCAAAAGGCACTTAAAACTAGCCAAAGCCTCAGAAGGCACAACCTGTTTAAGTAAAACAAGGCATCCTAAGACATAAGCAGCAATCTAGAAAGAAACAAGACAACTCACATTCATGTAGAGCGAAATCACTTTGGTCGGACTCAAAATTGTGAGGTTTTTGGCTGTTTGGGGCACACTCAATGCCACATAGAATGGCATAAGGATTCTATGCACACCCAAAAACGGGTCGCAGCTTCACAGCATTTGATCAGATTTATCTGAACCACTGTGGAGGGTTTTGGGTCAACCTTTAATCAAAATAAGTATGGGATGGGAGAGTATAAAATTAGCCCATTATCAGTTTCCATGGTGTATAATAATCAATGGAACTCATGGATTAAGGAAATCACAACTTCAATTTCGTCGAAAAATATGCAAATCAGCCATCAATCAGTTTCCCTTGGCTCATTATATTCAAATGGAAGACATGGTTAAAGGGAAATAAAAAAACAGTAGCATGGACTTGCCATGATCTTTTATGCCAGAAAGTGGATGCAAGGAGTGTCCATCGAATATACAAAGGAAAAGGCTGAAAAGCCGAAGGTCCCTAACATCATCATTAGACCACAGGAAGCAAGGTATGCGTGGCTCCTTTGTTGGCCCTGAAAATGCAGGGGGGGACTAATCAATAACATCCTCCCAAAGAAAATTCACATGCTTCCAAACAGTAGACTGGAAACCCATTGCGAAAGGAACATATACTAAAGTCAAACCACAGGGTCCCTTAGTTAGCAGCATGCTTGCAGAAGTTGCCCTTGTTTAGGGCATTACAGAGGAAACGATATTTACTGTCAAACAGGGGAAACAAAAAGAACAAAGGAAGAGAAAAAGACGTGCCTATTATCTCCAATATACCATGATATTGAAAAAACCATTGCACTTTACATAACTGAACTACAAATTAGTGATTAAATCAACCATAGAAATTAAGAGATAAAATGGAGACAAGATGTGGCATTTTAATACAGAGTAAACTGCATGACTCACCTGCAAGCATGCTAACTTACTAAAATAGTTGCTCATCTAAATTACATTTGCCAACCATTTAAAATACTCCCACCTTCAAATACATTATCATTTCAAATAACTGTAACATCACCTTCCAGAAAATAGATACGAAGAATAATACAAGACTTCAAAGGAAGCAATAAGTAGAAACATTCTTTTCTTTGCAATATGGAACAAATGCAGTCTTTCCTCGGAAGAATCTGATACATAATATCACAGCTATATTTATAAACTGTGTGATACTTGATTAACTAAACTGTAAGTATAACTTGTCGCATTTTATTACTTGCTTACAATATGTGGAGGAAAAACAGGAAACAAGCCATACTGAACAAGACATAAACAGTTGAATGGCTATTATATATGGTAAGCACCTTTTTGATTAGAAATCAAGTACCTTATCTCTATCAAATGTTCATCATCTGACACATGAAGCATAATACGGAGATTTGTCAACAACGACTCTTGATCCCAGCTTAAAGGACCAGAAGCATGCAATGCCTCTAAAGTACGGCGATAAGCATGCAACTCAATGTCATGAATGCTTAATGCCACATCTTCAGGGGGAGAAAGAGGGCAGCTCTCTTCATCAGCTTCTGAAATTGACTCTCCATCACTGCAAATGCTATCAGACAATGGACCAGTAACTTGCACAAAACCATCAGGAGACCCAATTTTTCCCTCACTAATAGCACTACAACTACCAACAGAAGAAGCAACACTCTCAGAATCATTATGTTCTAATTTCCCAGGTGGGTAAGAAGCAGCAGTACCATTAAATTTCCTTCTTTTTGGTTCATTAGATCCAATCATTTTATCGTCAAAGAGAGGAATAGTATATGACTCACCCAGAGCTTCTCTTGGGTAAGAAACAAAATCTTCCTCTTCCACCACTAGAGGTGAGGCCATCTTTTGTCTAATACCATGCTTCTTAACTGCTCTGCCTTTTTGATCGGCATGAGATTCAACTATTGATGATCTACATGGGGACGCTCGTTTCAGGGATCTTGAGAAAACTGTGGGGGACTCTTGCAACCTAGGTTTTCTGTAAAACTTAGAACAAACATTTTGAGCTTTCTGTGGTCTCTTTGCATCAGATTTGTTCCTTAGACAGTATTTTGAAGTTGATAGGTTATTTACTTGCTCAAGTCCACAGGCACCATAACTCTGCAAAGAAAAAACAATGATTAGAAAGTTCGGAAGGGCGCAATGCTCATACAGGAAGTTCGGAAGGGCACAATGCTCATACAGGTTGGTATAAGGTAGGACACTTATAAGAATAATATCAAATAAAGAACAGCATGGATGGATTTCAAATGATAAAATAGTATGTACCTTGGACATCAGAACCCATTCATCGTCAAGCCACAGTAGCTGGTCTCTAATGGTCAATTTGTGTACGATGAATTCCACAAAGCATCCAACTAACCTCACCATGTAGTAATCCCCCGGCATAACCTTCAAGATGGAGGCCATTTTCCATGAGAGGTTGTCAAACACCTCGATAGTATCTCCAACTTCCCTAGTCTCATCATTAAGTAAAAAGGGGGGACATGGTCTGATTAATTTCCTAGGCACCCTTTCCACCAAAGATCCACAGTTCATAACTGGATGGTAATCATATTGAACACAATAAGTATGCCCATTACCACTAAGTATCTCTGCAGTGGACCATGATATTGTAACTTCCTTGTTCATAACCTCAACTCTGCTTCCCTTTGTAAACCTCATTATTGATTTCTTGAGGCAAACACAATTCCAACCTGGCAACAAACCAAAACCAGAAAAACTATGGTCAGTAAGTCCTCTCACTGAAACTGAACCAGACCAACAAACTTAAACTGAGTTGAATAAGCTATTAAGTATTTGAAACCTTACAGAATGATATCATGGGAATTTAAATATTGCAGACAAAAGAAAGTTTCCCTTGATTTTAACATTAGAATTTGAACCAAAAGGAAAACAAAAATGAATTCTTCCGGCACCATAACCGGATTGATAAATAATCCACATAAACACAGAGGAGATTCCTCACGATTTTAACCCTTATCAAATTTATTACCAAAAATTTACAGAAAAATTAATAAAAGTAAAGATATTAGATCGTTCGGCATTAACAAAATACAAAAATACATTCAAAAAATTTAAAAAAACAGCCAAAACATTAAAAAAAACTAAATTCATTAATTAAAAAAAAAGAAATTTTAACGAATGCATAACTCAGAAAATTTTCGAAAACTTTCGCATATTAATCAATTACAAAATCTTAAAAAAAAAGAAAAGACCAAAAAAGTAAAAACAGCGAAAAAATCCACTCACCTTTGTTCGAATTCCACAAAATCGAGAAAGATTTTGACTTCCCAACACGTAAATTTGCTGATTTGATCGGTCTGCTCGTCCAAGAAAGCCGCAATTGAATCTGCAGACTTTGGGGTCTAGGGTTTGCTTTGGAAAAAATTAAGTTAACGGAAAAAAAATTAATAAGGTAAACAAATTACTCCCTCTGTTTTAATATACATATATCTTAGATTAGTTATTTATTTATTCATTTATTTTATGCAAAGTTATTTATTTCTAATTTAAATGATAATATGATTTTATTTTCTTTAATTACGCATCCTTTTCTAAAAAACATATTTTAATATAATTTGTAATCCGGTATTATTATCAATTATAATAATTATTATAGTAATAAAAAAATCTTTAATGTCGTTTATGTGATATGAAAATTATTATTCAATTTCTAAGAAAAAAATTAAAAGGAAATACGATAAATGTGCAGTTTTGAAAAAAATGATTCTATTTGAATTTAAATTATAAATAAATGCTTTATATTTTTTTGTGATTGGTAAATATGAATATAGATCTTAAAATTCTACCGGAACGGATTACAGGTTTTATTTGAAATTAAAAATCATCCTATAATATCAACTAATCCAATTATTTGTTACCATAATAATGTTTAATCCATCAAATGTTAATTTTTATTTTTATTATAGTAAAATAAATACATTTTAAGGGCTTAAGATCCTCTGTGACACTCAATGTGACAAATCTCAATTACTTTGTTTATATATTATATTTCATGTTAATTTATATATATTAGCAACATATAGTTTTAGTAGATTATTTTTATTTTCATACTTTATTTTTTTAAATATTATTTTATTTTTATATATTTTTGAGATTTTTTTAATAATAAAAATCATATTTAATGATTTAATATACCCTAACCCTTTAAAAAAGTGAACCCGTCGTATTAAAAAATATAAGAGTGTAAATGATTATGTATTACGTAAAAATTAATCAAAAATACAATATATAAATAAAGTAATTGGAATTTGTCACAGGGAGTGTCACATATGATTTTAAGCCCATTTTAAGTGGATTGTTGATTATGATTGACAATTTTTTTCCTCAAAAGAAAAGGATTGACAATTTTGGACCTAGAAAAAAAAATCGGATCATATCCGAATTGGGTCCAAAAAGTCCATGTCAGAATCAGGTCAACGAGTTGACCTGATGGCTCAAAATATTTCAAGAAAAAAAAATCGAGTTGGAGGGTCGGGTTAGGGTTGGTTGACCCTAACCCGACATGGTCAACCCGTTGAGGGTTAGGTTTGGATCGATTGGAATGTCAACCAACCTAAGACCATGTCGAGTTATGTTGACCTGTTTAATATCAGGTTGGGTTCGGGTTGGGAGTTCATCAACCCGTTCGGATTTGGTTCGAGTTTGGGTTGAGAGTAAAATCGTAATTTTTTTTTTAAAATTTAATACAAAATTGACACGTTGATATGAATTGAGAACCCTATTGTTGATTGACATGTAAAGTTGGAGGATATTGACCAAAAATGGGAGTGGGTTAGGAAAGGAAGAATTAAATAGAATGTACTACGAACAAACACTGAATAATTAGGGCAGAAAATAGAAAGGTCATCCATCCATCAAATGGAGGGTAGCAATAGAGCACTGGTCCAACTGTTGAAAATTGAAGTCCCTGCTATAACTATTGCAATTATGAAACCCAATAACTCTATTCTTCCCACAGACATACCCCGACAGACATACCCCACAGAGAGAGAGGCAATACAATTTTGTTCAAATCACATTTGAAGCAAAGTGATGCATGTTGAAATTCCTTTTAGAGCGATTGACTTTAAATGGTTAAATTCACATCATTAATTCAGTGGATCCATTTAGAATAAAACAAAAATTTCTTTTAACAAAAAAGATGTCAAATCCTAAATGATTTGAAGTCAAGAAAACGTTAAGGTTTCGTTTGATAAAAATTAATGTGAGATGTATATATGTTTGATAAATACTATATGTCTGAATTTTGAATATAATTTTTTTTACCATTTTGTCCATTTATACAAAAATAAATGTTTATTTTTTAGCAAAATTTTTTAAAAACTATTTTTTAGCAATTGTATTAATTTAATTATATTAAATTTTGTTAATAAAAATACATAAATTTTAATTATAATTTTATCATGATTTTGAAATTTTAGTTACATAATATTTTAAAAATTAAATATAAAAGGTGAAGGATAATGTGTCATTAAAAAAGTTTACTTAAATCTAAAACACTGAGTGTTCAGTGTTAAGTGAAAGGTGAATCACTTAATTGGAGGAAGAAATTAAAACTAACTTAGACAACTTATTTAATTTAGACATGATAATAACGGTTATCAAACGTACCTAATTAAATAAGTAATTACTATATTTAGATTAAGTGCTGAATTATATTATCAAACAAACCCTAAAATATAACCCTTTTGTCTAGATTAAAATAAATTTATTTAGAGCTAGATAGCTGATGAGCTTATATTTCTTAATATGATTAGGTGCGAATTTGAGTTGATTTGGATGTTTTGTGAAGTATAATGGACTGTTTTGACATTTGTAGGGAGAAAGATTGATTTTGAGCAGGATGAGCCATTTTGGATGAAACTAGAACAAGTTGGGCTTGAAGGAAGACAAAGAGGTGTGGGATGTGTTGAGCTTGGGATTTAATTAAGACAAAGAATTTTATTAATTAAGGAGTAATTGGGCCATAATTATTTTTGTGGGGAGAATTTTGGTTAGGAAATAAGAGTGGGCCCAAATTGGTGAAAGAAGAGTTTTATTAGGTTAAAAACAGAAGAGCAGGATTATGAATTGGGGACGCAGGGTATTATTTTGAGGGTTGACTGCGGGGAGAGTTGGCTGAGGAGACTGGGACAGCAGTTCTGGGATTTTTTTTGGGCGGCTTTCCTGCGAGTGACTATTACTACTTTAGTATTATTTCTATTACTTACTTTTTAGTTCTAAATCATGTCGCACAATTTATTTGATAATTTTTGTTTAATTATGAGTAGCTAGATTTCTTTAGTCTAGTCAAGGGAATCAAAACCCCTCGATGCTACTTGAATCGTGAGATCGAATTGATATTACTATTAATTAATTATTGGTTTCTTATTTATTCTTGTGCATTTTTTGTGGATTATTTGGCATTGTCTGTATAGCTGGTAGCATGCGGGTTTTCCTAGGTAATCCAATTTACTAGAATACACGAGGTTCGGTATTTCTTAGAGTTCATGAAATTAATCACGTGGTACGTAGATTAGTGAATTGAAAAGAATAAATAATCAAGTGCAATTAAGCTAATTGAGTTAATTGTAATTGAACTGGGTCCTTGGCTATCGTGATCTAGATTCTAGGAGGTTCCAGAATTGATCATTGATTATAGATGCGATTAACGGAGGTTCCTTAATTGCTGGCTTTAATTAATAGGACTGAATTGTTAGGAGGTTCCAACAATGAAAACCGGTGTAACCCATAATTAATTAATACATTTTTGCATCAAGGATCGATTAGTGCATCGAGGTGGTCCAATTCCCTTGGCTAGACGTTTTTCCCAAACTTGGATTTTTACAATTTGTTTAGTTTCTGGTCATTTATTTTAATTTGATTTTTGTTAGTTAGTTAATTAAAAACAAACCCCCCATTTTGGTTACGTACTTTTGACCAAATTTAGTTCACTTGGTTGCTCCCTGTGGATACGATCCTACTCGCACTACACTATTTTTAATAGTCTCTAAAGTAGGTTATTTTTGATTGGCCTGACGACCCATCAAATTTTGGCGCCGTTGCCGGGGAGCACGGTGTAGTGTTTTATTTTTGGTTAAAAGTTTTTGGTTTTATTTGTTCCTTTTTATGGTTCGCTCTTCTCGTACAGGCAAACTAGTTTTTGACCCAGAGATAGAGAAGACTGCAAAAAGGAACACCAAAGAGAAGAAACAAAGAGAGCAACTGGCTGAGTCAACATCTTTGGCCCCACCAGTTGACGAACAGGAAGAAATTCAAGTTCCGGAAGAGGAAGAAGAGCAGTTAATTGCAGCACCAATGGCTGACAGAACTCTCAGGGAGTTGGCAACGCCTGATGAAAATCAGCAATCTCTTTGCATTACTTTTCCTGATGATACTCCTAGGTTTGAGTTGAAGTCTAGCACTATACACTTACTGCCTAAGTTTCGTGGTTTGACAGGTGAGGATCCCCACAAGCACTTGATGGAGTTCCACATCGTATGCTCGGCAGTGAGTTACTAAGGAGTTACAGAGGAGCAAGTCAAGCTTAGGGCATTTCCATTTTCCTTGGAGGATAAAGCGAAACACTGGCTATTTGGGCTACCAGCCGGGTCCATTACCACGTGGAACGAGCTGAAGAAAAAATTTTTGGAGAAATTCTTCCCAGCCTCCAGAGCTTCTAATATCAGGAAGGATATCTGCGGGGTCAGGCAAGCAACTGGTGAAAGCCTGTATGAGTACTGGGAGAGGTTCAGCGATTTGTGCAGAAGTTGTCCCCAACACCAGATTCCTGAGCAACTATTGATTCAATATTTCTATGAGGGGCTATCTGAGTTGGACAGAGACAAGATCGATTCTGCCAGTGGAGGAGCATTGATGAATAAGACTCCGGCAGAGGCAATGAGGCTAATAGCTGTGATGGCTGAGACTTCCCAGCAATTTCATAGGAGAGGAGACATGCCCACTAGACGAGTTAACGAGGTGAGTGTCTCTAACATGGAAAATAAAATTGAGCAATTGACTGATTTGGTGCGCCAGCTTGCTGTTGGACAGTTGCAGGCAGTGAAGGTCTGCGGAATTTGTGCAATGCAAGGACATGCATCTGATGACTGTCCAGCAATGCAAGAAGGAGAGCAAGTGAATGTTGTGGGCGGATTCCAGGCCCCTCCCCAGAGAAGATATGACCCCTATTCCAATACCTACAACCCAGGGTGGAGGAATCATCCCAACTTCAGCTACAAGCAGCCTGGATTTCACGACTACATGGGAAATTATACTATATATATATAACTAAAATAATCTTGTCATTTACTTGATGGAGCACAATTATTTAGAAACATCTCATCCAATAATATATTTATAATCAACAAAGAAATTAATTATTATTGTAAACCGGCAAAAGAGGGAAAGAAGGGAGTAATGCAGTAAACGAATGTAATCTTGACAGTCTTTTTTTATTTTGTTTTGGTTTCAATAATTAATATGATTCAAAAAAATAATTAATATGATTGATATTAACTGTTTATAATATTTATTTCGTGACATATTTAACTACTTCATTGTAAAAATAAAATAGGTCCTCAAACTTTTGTCTCTTGATAAAATTAAAAAATTGAGTAGATCTACAAGTCAGCGATGAATAAGAAAATATGTGATTAGAAATTAAAAAAAAATTATGATTTTGGTTTCTTGTAAATCTACCTTCATTAATTAGATATCAAATTCACATAATTGGTTCAAGTATTGCATGTACTTTTTTTTAACCGAAAATTTTGTGATAATTTTATTTTTTCTCAAAACTAAATATTCAGTTTGCGTAATTGGTACAATACCCAAGTATTGCATGTCAAGATAACTATTATAAAAAAAAAAAAAATTAATGTACCTATGAATTTTTTTACTGATTGAAAATCTATCCATTTATGAGTATGTGTTTTTTCTTTTGCCTCTTAAAAAATTAATTTTTTGAGGGGTCAAAGTTTGATATCGGATGAAAGTACGATAAATGATATAATTTAATAGTTTAGTAAGTGATTATTTAAAAAGTTTAATGACTAAAAATACAAACTTTTAACCTTATGATTAGAGAATGAGGTGTGAAGAAGATGAGTAGAACTGAAGGTGGCGATAGCGGTGATGCCAAACCGTGCACTACGGCGGTGTGTGGTGGATAAAGGCTGAGAAGGCTAGTATCCTTTCATTTCATTTCTTTTCTTTTTTTTTTTTTTTAATCTTTTCAAATGTTTTTTTTCCCTCAATTTTTAATTACAGACCACCAGAAATTATATAATTTTTGTAATATTTTCCACATTTTTACCGACAAGTTAAAAAGGATATTAAAAATTTCTTTAAAAATCTCATATTTATTTTATAGTTTAAAGATAAGTAATATAGTTAGGTCAAATATAATTGTACAAAAAGGACTAATAAATTTACCAGTATTAAAGCTTTACCAACCATGCATTGCGAAGGAACATGAAAATTGAAAAATGTAAACAGTAGATTCTATCATTTACCACCCATTTCACACGGAAGAAACCAAGAAATGCACGCTATTCCGTACCTGAATTGCTATTCGTAGCTCAAAATTGCTATTTGTAACTCAAATTTCAGTATAAATTGACCAAAATGTCCATTATTTAAAATAAGAAAAAATTTAAAATAAAAAATATTCAAAAAATCTAATTTGCCATGGATCAGCCACTCAAATTAGGCACGGTCACCATGGGCGGACCACCTAAATAACGTGCGGTCACCATTGAAGAAACGCAAAAAAGGCCAAATCCGCCCACGGAATAGCCACCTTGAACGGGTGGGGAACCATGGGTGCAGACGCATTAAGAACGCGTCTGCACCCATGGACAGTCGCTCGTTTCACCACGGCTCAAACGCCCAAAAGAGGCGCCTACACCATGGGTCGGACGCGTTTTTAATGCGTCCTACCCATGGTGGAGGCGCCTCTTTTGGGTGAGGATGCCAAATGCAGCCTTAAGTAATCCAATGCGGGGCATTTTCTTCATTCCATTCTAAAACACAAAAAAACTCTTCCAACATTTTTCTTCAAATAAACCTTCTATAGAACGCCAGGGCGAATGGACGGTGGAGGAGACGAACCCCAAAGGCGCCATGGAGCTGGAAAAGGGTTATTCGGGAAGGTAATTGATTTTTTGAAGTGTTTTCCTTATTCAAATTCGTGGTGATGTTTTTGAAGATGAAGTGCTGACCGCCGGATCGCCCATGCGATCCGGCGGCAGCGGCTGCCCAGCGGGCGGATCGCCTGGGCGATCCGGCGCGGGTCGCCTGGGCGATCCGCGCAGGGTCGCCCAGGCGATCCGCGGCCGCGGATTGCCCGGGCGACCCTGCGCAGGGTCGCCCAGGCGATCCTGCGCGGGCGATCCGCGCCGGCTGCTCGTCGGGCCTATTTTGACCGGTCGTTTTAGCGGTCAAATTTTAAAATTTTAAATTATAAGTATATTAATTATAATTTATATAATTTTAATTGTTTAAATAATGTATATAATTAAATTTAATTTTATTTGTTGACTTAAATTCGTTAAATGTTTTGTAGGTTCTGGGCCAAATAATTCCGCGACAGCGACCCACAGCTTCCTATAGGAAGCGGAAAGCAGGTCGCTCATCCCAGCAGCAATTTGATGAGCCATCTCATTCGAGGGATGATGCTGACATTGGCGGGCCGGATAATGAGATGGACTTTATACTACCCGAGCCCACGCCTGAGATGGAGTATCTTATAGGCGATGACGAGGATTATCACATTGGGAGTGGGATGGAGCATCACAGCGACCGCTTTATTGAGGAGCTGGGCGGAGATGACGATGATGGTGATGGTGATGGTGATGGTGATGGTGGTTATGGGGAGGACGACGGCGGTGATGATGGTGGTCGTGGTAGCGGCAGCGGTGCTGGTGGCGAACACAGCGGTGATGGCGGGGAGAAGGAG
The DNA here is from genome assembly GCA_030378225.1 of Knoxia roxburghii. NCBI lineage: Eukaryota > Viridiplantae > Streptophyta > Magnoliopsida > Gentianales > Rubiaceae > Knoxia > Knoxia roxburghii. The sequence goes on from CM059423.1 coordinate 6,893,629, forward strand.
CAGGTCATCACTCATAGACGACGAGCTGGAGACGGCCGCTTCACGGCGAAAGGTACACGCTGATCTCAATCTATATTTAAATTCAATTTTTTGTATTAGTAATGTATAATTTTATTTGAATATGCGATTTAATTGATTTATTTTAATATGTGAATAGTTTAGATCGATTTTATGATTATTTTTATAGTCGATTAACGTGAATAATTGCAATTTCATTGTATGATTATTTTAATTACTTACAAATGCTATTTGTCGTTATTTATAAAAATATGTTTATGAATTTAGACAAGAATAAGCGTCCCACCGTTGAGTTGGATCCTTGGGAGGTGACCGTACCGTGTGTTGGTGGGCCTGTGGATGGATCAGTCATACCCAGCTGGTTGGGTCATGTTGCATCTAGGTATGGACAGGCCGGAGAGCGACTTAGGCCACACTTTAGGTGCCAGAACAGGAAAGGGGTTTGTAGGAAGTTGCGTCGGTGGTTCGCTGAGATGCCCGCCGATTGGCGTGATAGATTGAGTGTGACTCGATTGAGCCACCTACCTGCTACTATGTTTCCTTCCATAGATGCCCCTCTCATTTGCGCTTTCATAGAGCGGTGGCAACCTGATAAGAACACTTTTCATTTGCCATTTGGTGAGATGGGGATCTTATTACATGATGTGTGGGAGATTCTACGGATACCTGTTGAGGGTTGTATGGTGAATGATGTCACACATCAGGATGTGGTTAAGGCCTTATGCAGGGAGGTAGTTGAGCTAGATGAGCGCAGTCTTGACTGGCGAAAGATGTATGATAGTGGTTGCCTTGTGACGGAGCGTGTGTTTGATCGCCGTTGGAATAACGGCGACGAGAGGGACCCTGATTTGGATGTAGAGGCATGGTTGTTGGTTACTATTGGCGCTTGTCTGTTTCCGGACAAGAGTGCCAATAAGTTTAGACCCCAGTCTGTGGTTCAAATTAGGAACAAGTTGGGCGAGGTGGGTCAGTATTCCTGGGGGTCTGCGACTTTAGCGTTTCTATACAGGCAGTTGGGTGTTGCTAGTAGAGGTGGTACTAGTTCTATGGCGGGGTGCCTCACCTTACTGCAGTCATGGATATACGAGTACTTTCCTATATTCAGACCCCACGCTGTGCCCTCTATTATTGATCCCCACGCTCCGCGTGCTAGACTGTGGCGTGTGAGCACGGGCAGCGATCGTGATATGCGTCTAGCTACTTACCGGGAGCAGCTGGACAGTTTGACAGCTGATGAGGTATATTACTCTACCCCACTTGATTTATGTAATTGTAATTTGTTTGTGTCGTGTATTTATTGGTGCATGTAATTTGAAGGTGACATGGTTGCCATACGGGGACTTTCCTCACGTGCACACTGAGATTACCATATACAGAGGAGTGCTTGCAGCTCATGGTACTGTTGAGCCATACATGCCGGATAGATGTGTCAGGCAGCTTGGATATGTGCAGGGGGTGCCTCGCCCGATCCTCCGTCCTATATCTTGTATGCGGCGATATGATGGTACGGGGTACAAGGTGGAGTTTAGCCGCGATATGTTTTACATGTGGGACTCATTCCCAGATGGGAGTAGTATACGGACGGATAGATTGATGCACAGTGCCATCAATCCAGCCGCATGTACTGAGGATTACATGGATTGGTACGCGAGACACTCCCACCCGCGTATATTTGCTGGTCTATCACTCCACGACGCACGACGAGTTCCTTCGCGAGGCAACACTGAATATGTAAGTTTACATTTTTTTATCTTGTATGTTATAATTAATGATTGTATATATCATATAAATAATTTATGATTATTTTTTTTTATTTCATTATGTAGTGGATGAGAGAGAGTTTGTCGGTCTCACGGCGATTTTGTGAGATCATCAGATATCGGTGATGCGATGAGGCGGATGAGTGCGAGGAGCAGCTTGCTAGTTTGGTTGATCGCTGGCATTTGGCACAGTGATATGTTGTTGTCCATTTGTGTTTTACAATTGAACAAAGATTTTAGATTTATTTCCTTATTACCATCGAACTATGTGTATGTTTTTTTTATTTGGGTGACAGCAGATCAAATAAATATGCATGAGAATTTAAAATGATTTTTAAATTAAATGGTAAACTGAAAATAAAATACATCGAAATGTCACGCAAACATGTATACTAACGGCGAGGACACATCAATTCCCATTCCTTAATCCTCTCTAAGAATCTCGGATCTCTCACATACTCATCAAAACTAGGATCGCGGTTCCTCTCCCACATATCAAGCAATGGTGGAAGAGGGCAATCAGTAACCAAACTTACACTTATGAAATGAATGTCATGAATATGTGCAATGCATATTTCCATGGCCGGCTCAGTGGCACCATCTACCGACCTCACAGGTAATACAGTGAAACAACAACCTGTACTGCGGTCACTGAGATGCACAATCAATGAGTTCGACCACGTGGCAATAGCAAATAAGTCAGTGGGTGTGCGCATCCAATAATCTATGCCACACGGTGATGAACGGTGAGCTAACCTACTAACTGTCCAATCTACAACTGACTCATCAGGAATCTCACCAGGTGCAAATGCAGTCATTAGAGGAATGTACTTATCTTGATATGCAAGAATCTCTCCAACAGTCGCCATCCGAACTGATCCCCAGGCATTCTCGTTCCCATATAGAGAGTGTGCGATCGCTCTGAAACCACAATTGCCATCTGACTTCACGTTCAAATAACCAGTACAGTAAGGGTGTATATATGCAGGAAGGAGGGGAAAACGATCTGGTTCTGTCGTGCCTAAAAAATAACGTAATTAAATATAATATTCACATAATAGTCATGAAGAAATATCAGTGATTGTATGTCTTACCTTCCCCTAACTGTGGTCTGCGACCCGACGAACGAAGCGATGAATTAGATCGGCTTGTTGCGCGCTCGTAGCCACTCTGCGTCCGCATAACAGATGAATGCAATCTTTGTCGTCCGCGAGGTTTTGCCAACACAGCGGGCTCACACGCACTACTCCTGTCAGGAAACAGAGCCTCATCCATTGAAACAAGCGCCTGACGCATCAAGGCGGCTGGACAGCTCTCGAATGCTGGAATGATTTGCTCGCGGAAGTACCTATTAGGAATGATTATGAATTATACAAACAACTAATACAAACAACTTACATGTATTTTAAACACATATAAACTGTATTGAAAACAATGAACTCACTGCAGCTCCGGAGAAATGGTATTCGATGCTGATTCGGAGGGTACGATCTGCAATCGCTTCCAAAACTCGTGCAAATGGTCGATTGTGAGCTTATCGTTTGATTCCTTTAATTTGAATAGCTCACAAGCACACGGGATACCATGAGTCACCTTGCAGAAGCATTGACATTTCTCAACCACTTTGTCGCCCCAGCTATCCATAAGTTCAACTTGTTTGCTGATCAAATCCATACAGTGATGCGACACAATACCATGCAACAGATCATATGGAAATCGCATCTTATCGATTGGTCGTGTCGAAATAGATTCCTCAAGTTGACATCTGCAAGGAATTTGTGTGCATGTTTAACGTACAAAACACATCAAATTAATAATCGCGTGTATATGTAATTTAATAAATAAAGCAAAAATAATCTAAATTACTATACTTACTTGATCTGAGATAACTGGTGATTGACATGGTTGTCAATCACCCCAAATAGAGTGTGAAGTGCTTGAGTGCCAGAATTCATCCAGTCTTTAAGTGCAGCATGAGTACTTTCCACCCTGTTGCTACTTGTATTGCCAAGATGAAAAATTTGGTTTGTCCAAGCCTTACAAATTTTCTCTTTATGGGAAAGCCAAGTACCTTCCAAGTAGACCATAGCTTCATGCGCAATAGTAGAGTAACTTCCCCTGAACAGCTGCAGTAAAATTTCATACTCTTCAACTGTTGGCGCATTGATGATTTTCTTCCACATGGCTTTGACATCTCTTTTTAATCTATCTCCGCGAACTTTTTTCCGCAACATTGCGTCAACATCACGGTCTATATGCCACAAGCACAACAGGTGGTGTGAATGTGGAAAATGATTCTTAATAGGCCTCAACAAACCACCTTCTTTATCTGAGACAATTGCACTTGGCACAAGTGCATCATCCAACAACATCCTCAAATGTGCCATCACCCAACCATATGTGATGGCAGACTCATCCCTCAAAAGGGCGAATGCAATATTAAAGTTCATGTTGGTGGGAGTCATACCTATCATCTGAAAGAGCGGCATTTTGTACTTGTTGGTTTTGTAGGTTGAATCAACCACAATCACCCAATGATAGCGCGCAAACAACTGAATTGATGCTGGATGAGCTATGAATGCATGGGTGATCTCATTTGTGCCCACTTCCTTCTTGATTTTAACATAATACTTCTTCTCCTTGGCCAAACGAACAAATTGTTCACCAATATCCATACCTTGCAGCTCCTCCTCCCTGTCTTGTGCTATTTGATTGTATACAGCCTTGATTACCACATTATCACTGGGGTATTCCGCATCAATCATTGACTTGATGATTTTTGGCTTCACATTTCCCTTGCCCAACCGTTTAGCTAAGGCCCTTGCTCCGTCACTCATGCAGCTGAACTGTCTATGACCCTGTGGATAAACTATGCCAGGATGATTGTGCGTTGACTCATAACCGGGATATGTTCTGATCCACCAACCAAACTTCGGTTCGTTCTTGCAATATAACTTGAAAGGGCACTCACATCCTTTCCGTCTAGTATTTTTCCTTTCTTTGGGGGTAGGCCCCTGCTCAATAGGATCCCTCCATCGTGCACACCGATACGTGTAAGCATTAGCTTTTTGAGTCCGCCCAGCGATAATAAGCTCGAAACGTAATTCATTGGCTACATCTTTACAATGCTGAAATGCTTCTTCGTGAGTCTTAAAATAAATGGGAGACTCAAAATAGCCACTCAAATCAACCGACAGATCGGGTAATTCAACTGGATCCTGCATCATTCGTAAAATAAACAAAAGTTCACCTTTATAATTATACAAAATACAGCTAAATATGAAAAAACATAACAGTACCAATAACAAACAATTAAAAAACGCCTATACTGGGCGTTCAAACCATTGAAAAATCGCTCAAATGGTCGGAAACACCATTGACAGGAACGCAACCAAATGTTGAAAATCCATGGTTTGACCGCCCATTTTGGGCGGTGAAACCATGGTTCGACCACCCATTTTGGGCGAAAAAACCATGGTACAAACGCCTAAAAAGGGCGTTCAAACCATGGATTTTACGCCCAAAATGGGCGGTCGAACCATGGTTCCAGCGCCTGTTCAGGGCGTTCACACCATGGTTCAATCGCCCATTTTGGGCGTGGAACCCATGGTGAAAACGCCTAAAATGGGCGATTTTACCATGGCATTCACGACCCCAAATGTTGCGATACCATTAACTGCTCGCCCGTTTAAGGCGTGTCTTCCATGCTATTATCGCCCATTTTGGGCGGGTAAGCCATGGCTTGAACGCCCAAAATAGGCGATTATTCAATGGTTTCGGCACCTATTTTGGGCGTTTGAACCAATGAATGAAGGCGCCTAAAATGTAAGTGCTTACCATAGATATTGTAAACATACAACATTACAAATACATAAACGAAAACGTACCATTTTCTCAAGAATCTTGAACCAATGCGTTTCATCAACGTAGTTCAACGAGCATTGTGAAGGTTTCACTGATTTTTAGCCGCGGTTTTGGAGTGTTTGGCAATTTAGAAGTTGATAAAAATGTTGTAGTAGATCATACTTTATTCACGTAGTCAGGGTGGCCACCCATTTCGGGCGTGGTCACCATGGTCTGGGCGCATAGAATAGGCGCCTGGTCCATGGCAGGGACGCCTTACTTATGCGTCCGTGTCCATGGTGACTCACCCATTTTAGGTGAGTCATACCATGGTGAGTGTTTTCGGGCGTGGTCACCATGGTCTGGGCGCATAGAATAGGCGCCTGATCCATTGCATGGGCGCGTTATTTATGCGTCCGTGTCCATGGTGACTCACCCATTTTAGGTGAGGCATACCATGGTGAAGGTTTTTTTTCATGCGTTTCGCCTGTTGTACCAGCGCCTATTTTACGTGGTCCATCCATGGTGAACGTGCGTAATTTGAGTGGGTCATCCATTGCTGATTAGCTTTTTACAATATTTTTTATTTTAAATTATTTCTTATTTAAAATAAGGGACATTTAGGTCATTTTATACTAAAATTTGAGCTACAAATAGCAATTATGAGCTACAAATAGCAATACCCATTCCGTACTGCCTATCACTTGAACTAAACATTGGCTATTGTCCCCTCATAAAAACATTTCTTCCAGATGGAGCCCAGACAGAGAGAATCCCAGAAAAATTCTACCATAACTATTGCCCACAGCACAAGAAGGAGATAAAAGGCAGAATTTGCAGGATTTGCAAGAAAACTAGGTAAGTCATATGGGCAAATAAGCTGAATTGTGGGGAAGGCAACCCATTAAAAAAAGAAAAAAAAATTAAAATTAAAGAAGCCAACTTTGATGTGTGGAGTGAGAAAGAGATGAAAAGCGGAGGAAAAAGTGGGAAAGGGGCCGCAGGAAAGCAAGAAAAATTGGGGGAAAAGTTGAAGAAGGTAGGGAAAAGAGGGGGACATACCACTCCAGTAATACCCTTTTGGAGGCTACAGCTGCAATTGCAATCAAAACAAGAATCAAAACACAACCCTCTTTTAGTAGTGGCTACTAGTGCTAGTACTAACATTGTTTCTGGTAGCGGTGGTGGTGGTGGTGGTTGTGGCAGCTTTGAAGGTGAAGCCGAGAAAGATACCATCTTTGAAGTCAGCCCTTTTGAGTTTCCAACTGTTTCTGCTAGAAAACTTGCTGCCTCACTTTGGGAACTTCATCATTATAAGCTCCCACTTTCTAAAATGCACCAGGGTGTTCGTCCTCCTCCTCCTCCAAGAATCCGCCGCCTCCACCACCATCAACATCATCAGCACCATCACAACCGCCTCCTTTATGACGACAAGGGTGATCTTCAACACCCTGATCCTTCTCCTAGTTCACCGGAGGCTGACCTGGTAAAGGCTGCCTTTTTTCCTTTTGTCTTTTGGTTGGTTACTTTTGAGCTGCTTGTGTATAACTACAAGTTTTTCCTGAGATTATCCTATTCCTGATTTCTGTCTACTTGTTGCTTATGATCAATGTTCTGTTTGATGATAACAAAATTGACATGTGGGACTGTGGAATTTGTTTCGAGTCAATAAATATTTTGTTTCATTTTACGACATTTTTTAGTTATAGCTGATGCAGGTGTCACATTTTAGGTAAAGTTTGGGTTTTTTGATGATATGAATTCAGGGTGCAAAGAGATTGTATAAGTACCTTGATTTCATCATTCTTTAGATGCTTTTTTCCTTCAGTTTTCAAGCTGTTGTTAGTCCAATTGGGAAATTGATAATGGCAGAATTTCTGGTTTCCATAATTACCACATTGTGGGATTGTGTCTTGATTACTATTAGAATGCATTTAGCTCCATTACCTGTCACTATGAATGCTCACTAGCTTCTATTGTAACAGATATGCCTTCCCTACCCAAAGTTGGGAATATATATGAATGTCATTAAAGGCAAATTAGTTCTATGTGCTCTCTCTATTTACTTGCCAATAACCTTGTCCCTATTTCTATCGACAGCCTGGAAGTGCCAGCAGTTTGAGGAGGCATGTGGCTTTGTTGATGCAACATCACAGGCCGACTGAAAGGAACAATCATGCTTTACAACCTGTATCTCCCGCAAGTTACGGGAGCTCTTTAGAGGTATGCTTTTGTTCTTGAATTCTGCTAAATAGTGTTTGTTGCTAAATTGTGTTTTGATCGAGCACAATGACGAGATTTGATCCATATAGCCGACCCCATATAATGGGAAAAAGGCTTCTAGTAGTTGTATGTTTTATGTAACCTTCATTGTTTAAACATAACTTAGTACAATGGTTGTCTGTTGCAGGTGGCACCATATAACCCTGCAGTTACACCCAGCAGTTCTGTAGGCTATAAGGGAAGGGTGGTTGGTGAGGCAGCTTATAGCCTGAAAACATCTACAGAACTTCTAAAAGTACTGAATAGGATCTGGAGTCTAGAAGAACAACATGCTTCAAATATTTCACTGGTGAGAGCACTGAAAAAGGAGCTAGATCATGCACGGGTTCGGATCAAAGAGTTGGTACGAGATCAGCAGGCTGATCGACATGAGATAGATGAACTGATGAAGCAGATTGCAGAGGATAAACTAGCAAGGAAAACCAAAGAACAGGATAGGATTAATGTGGCTATTCAATCTGCAAGGGAAGAACTTGAAGATGAAAGGAAGTTGAGAAAACGCTCAGAGAGTCTTCACCGTAAATTAGCTCGGGAGCTATATGACATTAAAACAGCATTTGCAACTGCTCTAAAAGAACTGGAGAATGAAAAAAGGTTGCGTGCCCTTTTGGAAGACCTCTGCGATGAGTTTGCGTGGGGAATTAGAGATTCTGAACAAGAACTGCATGCTTTAAGACAGAAATTTGACAAGGACAGTGCTATAGGAGCCAATCATGACCGTTTAGTACTTCATATGTCTGAATCATGGCTGGATGGGAGAATGCAGATGAAGTTAGATTCCCAGCATAATTTGAGAGGCAGGATGTCAGTCATGGACAAGTTAAGCTCTGAAATAGAGACCTTTCTCCAAGTCAGACACCATGAGAAAAGTACAAGAGATGTACAATTCCTTAAGAGCCCTTTGGAATCAACCCCACTGAATGTTGCTGTTAGTGCCCCTCAAAATGAAGATGATGAAGAAGATTCAGCAGGTAGTGATTCACATTGCTTTGAGCTACAAAAACCTATTGTTGACTTGAAACCCCTAGAAAATGTTGTTGAGGAGAATCATATCCACAGCACGACGAAGCAAAGCCGAACCAAGAAGAAGCTTTCATCTGAGGACAAAGCAAAATTTCGTGGTCCGGCGGCCAGTTTACAAGTGAAGCTTGAAGAGCAGATGGTTCAAGCTGCATTGCATGAGGAAAGCAACAGCCTGTTTGATAATGTCAACCAGGGAAAACCTCAGCAGGAAGCTATTCCTGTAGAAATTAGCATTTCAAAAAAGTCTGAAACTTGTGAGGCAACTGAAGAAGGAAATACAGTGAGGAGGATTACAGAGGATAGAACCCCTGGATCAAACTCTATGATTGATAATCTAATTAGAAGTCACTATTTACTGTCGGAGAGCGTGAGTATGCATCCTGGAAATGATCATGAGCTAGCATCTGGTGGTACTTCTGTCTGGAGGGGTCGTGCCAGTCCAGTGCGGCAATGGACCGACAGACTCCCGCCTCAGGAGCTTGAAATATCTGAAGCCTCTTCAAAGTTACCTACAGAGTTGAAGGAAAATACTTTAAAAGCGAAACTGATAGAAGCAAGGACAAGGGGACAAAGGTCACGCCCCCGCTTAAAGGGTTCCAAAATCTCATTCTAGCCTTGATTGGGTAGCTTTGAGAGACCCCTTGTCCAGGTAAGTAATGTTTTGTGAATATGAGCCAGGCTACTTTGAATCTGGTTTCCACTGTACTATTTTTAATACTATATATTATTCCTCGTCCTATAGTAATTTTGGAAGTAGAATCTGCTTATTCTGTGCATGTATAAGTGTGTTTTCTATGCCTGATGGTTTTCAGCATAGGGATTCTTTTGGGGTCTTTGCTCATTCATCCTTGCATTGTGTGAAAGAAGCCAAATTTTGAGCTCAGCATTACTAATATTTATCACTGTACTAGAACTTGAGGAATGTTGCTTGAAGTTTATGGCATATGAAAACCGAACATGAAGAACAGAAACCATGAGTTCAAGGCTAAGCCAAGAAAAGTGAAGAGCCCATACACATTTTCGGGGAAATCAACCTGTATGGTGTCATCATGCTGTGGTATATTCACCTGGCTTTTAAGACATTGCAAACTCATAGGTTGATTCTGTGTTCTTGGGATTTCCTTCTAGGATTGATACTGTTTTTTCGTCCAAATCAAATAGAACAGTACAGAGCGTGTAGAGTACTGGACCTGAGAAAAGTCAAAAAGACCATCACACGTTCACCAAAGTGTTTACCAAGAATTGAACTGTAACAAAGAAACATAAGTACCAAAAGTCACCTGTCATGTAGATGGGATATGTTTCATGCTTCGTGTCTCCAAGTAGTGAGAGGAACTCACTCTTTGATCCCTTTGGCAGCTTTGCTGCCATTTTTTGTCTGCTTATTGAATTCTCATCGTGCACCTAAATCAGCCAAGAAAATGTTGTTCATGTTTTCTTCAAGTAACTTCAGCATTATTTTGGGAGGAAGGTAGTATTTTGCATCTTTTACCTGCTGAATTTGAAGATGAAGATACATATTTGCATGGAAGAATGGAGTTTCCTGAACCTCATGTATTGAGATTCGACTTCTTGATGCAGTTTCCACATTCAAAATCCTCCGGGTCCTCATGTCAATCAGATTGTAACTGTGGCCTACAGATGCCTCTGATGAAGGAATTCTCTGCGACCCGACAAGGCATTATATGGTAGTATCACCGGAGCTGGAAACAAGAGAATATAGGTGGCTTACCTTTAGAGCATCTTCAATGCTATTTGCTTCAAGCAAGCCTCTAGAAATGAAGTTCCGGCCGATCCCACCAGCCACAATCTCAGACTCAGATGGCGGTACAGAGTTCAGCGTAAAAGCCTACAAAAAGCATCACTACATATTCAATGGATTCTGGAAACTTGGCAGAGTAATTAAGACTCAGAACAAAGTGTTACCAGCCTACCAGGCCATGATTATTGAATCCGAAGGCACAGCTTGGAAGCTCACCTGCATAGGTGTAAGCAGTAAAACACACTCCATTTTTCAGAGTTCCCTTGATTATATACCTGCAATTCAATTCAATCCATGTTTCCTCTCAATATATATAATTATCTCCTTTCTAAAAACTAGTCGTTTCTAATACTCACGTATGGCCAAGCAAAGCAACATTTGCATCCTCATTATGAGCTGCAACAGCCATGGAATCAGCAACAACAAGAATATCAGAGCAGTCATCATTCTCATCAATTTTTGACTCCAAATCAGCTTTCGTTTTGGGAACAAATGGTAAAATTTCTTTCCGGAAGTTGAGCAATAAAATCTAGGAACAACACAGAATCATCTTTCATTAACATACGAACCATAAACTAAAGCATCACTTCAATGAACTCTGGAACATGAAAATTACTTGATATTCATTTTCATTACATCAAGAAAAGGCACCCCACTTCCTTCGGCAGTTGCTAAGAGTTCGTCCCAATAATCAGGAAACTTTTGCCTGTTGTTTTGGGATAAATCTTTGATGAGTTTTTGACCTTGAGGAGTTTGAGCAAATGGCTGCAGCTGGTTTTGGAGGATAAGGTCAGTGGCAAGCCTGCTTCGAATGAGTGGAGAGAATCTACGACCGATCAAGAAGCCCATTTTGGTGGAATCTTCACAAAGGCCAACTTCAAAGATTTCTAGCCCCTTTTTAGCTCCATTGTTTGGGCTCTCCATGCCCACCCTCTGCGTTGTATTGTTTGGTCTCTGAAAATTTCGTCTCACAGACCAAGGTATACTCTTCCCTTATCTTTTCACTAACGTGTCAAATGACCTTTTTAGGTCTGAGATGAGGGGGATAATGACTAATATTTTAGGATACCAACTTATTTCGATCACTACTTTTTCAAACGATATAAGCAAAGTAAATATCCGATAACTTAATAATTGAGTGAAAAAATTCATATTGCTTGAATGAATGAAACAGTTGAAAGGTAATCGATTATTTTAATAATTATTGACTTATCAAATTTCGACGGCTTTCATTCCGATTGCACACCACCAAACAAACATAATTGTATTGTAAGGGACTGTTTGATAATATAATTTAACACTTAATCAAAATAAATTAAATACTTATTTAATTAGGTGCATTTGATAACGCGTTATTGCCATATTTAAATTAAATAAGTTGTATGAATGAGTTAGTTTTAATTTGCTCATCCAAGTGATTGACCTTTCACTTAACACGCTTAATGTTTTATATTTAATTAAATTTTTTTAATGTCAACATTATCCTTCACCCTTTATTCATTTTTTACTCCTCATTTTATTTTATTTTTTTTCTTCTCTCCCTTCACCCTCTCTCTCTCTCTCTCTCTCTCTCTCTCTCATTCTTCCATGAATTATTTTTTTAAAATATTATGTAATTAAAATTTTAAAATCATGATAAAATTATAATTAAAATTTATGTATTTTTATTAATAAAATTTAATATAATTAAATTAATAAAATTGCTAAAAAATAAACATTTATTTTTGCATGAATGGACAAAATAGTAAAAAAAGTCATATTCAGATTTCAGACATGTAGTATTTATCGAACATGTACACTCTTTATTCTCAGTCATTCAAATTTAGTCAATTAGACAATTCAAAATTCAGACTTCAATCTTCAGACCTCACATTAAGTTTTATCAAACAGAGCCTAAATTATTTTTTCTTTTTTTTTTACTTTACCAGGTTGCTTAGCCTCTTTAGTAATGCTTCTTTCTGCTGCTTGAGGAGTATGAATTGGCACCAAGCTGTGCATATAAGGCAAGACGTAGAATCGCAGGGGCCAGGCTCCAAAGCCACCTAGGCATTCTATCCTGTCTTTCTCTTCATTGATACATATAAACTTCATTTGACATGAATATGATGTATGTTTCAGATTTAGAATCGTATGAAACTATCTTAAACTCACTCCGTCATGTATAATTTGTTATAGTCAAACGACCAGAACCGGAGAGCGACCCAATATCTTCAGTCAAGTTCTTGAAGTGATCACAATCTTCATTTTTCCATTTGACTTATAATATTTGTCACTAACATAAATAATCCAAGAGTTACTCCATCAATTGCCAATTGATTTTTAAGTTGGATATTCATAGTGAATCAATAAAATTTTTTAACTTGTCACCATTGCTAAATTTTATGACTTGTCACTAATATAAATATTTCAATAATTATTTACTCATTATCTATTAGTTTTGAATTGGATGATATTAATAAACTTCACATAGTTTTATAGGGTTGTGATTTGAAATTTCTCTTATAAGTGGCAAATTAAAAAATAAACTACTACAATTATCACTCGTGTCCAAAATTCGTTTGAAAGTAGTTATATCAAGACATTTTTTCATCAAACATAACATATTGTAGTCTAGTGGTTAGACAAACTCGAGCTCGAGCCTAATATCTTGAGTTTAAGCTTAGCTTGATTCAAACTCGAATAGAATTCGAGCTTGATTTCGAGCTTTATTTATTTTATACAAATTCTAAAAAAAAAAAGTCCAAAAAAAAATTATATAACCGCCCAATTAAAACAATTATATATTCCTGCTCTAAAACTAAATACCAGAAAAAACTAAAATTTACTCAACAAAACCTATAAAAACACATACCAGGAAAAAAAATCACAAAAATTCCAAGAAATACAATAAAAAATACTTCTCTTACCATTAATTTCACACACAAATATTTTAGACACTTAGAAAAACAAACACTTCTCTCGTGAAAATCTCGAGAGAAGGAGTTCACTTCTCTCGTGAAAATAATCAAGCACCTTCTCGACATCATCGATATCATTAACGTCATCTTTTCCAGCAATCGAACCATTATCATCCCTCACAGACTCAATGCAAAATCTTTCCCTCCACCTCTTCTCCCTATCGTAGCTTGCCCTGAGATACCTTTGTTTCTATGGCGGCCCATTCTTTTTATGTTTTCTACCTTACAACATATCTGAAATCAGACAAATATGAAATCGGATCGCTATATATAGAAATTCATTTAACCTTCTCCGACTCTGAATATGAAATAATTAATGAAAAATCAATTATAGTTATATTTTAAAACTAATTTATTGGGTCAAACACATTATAATAAAAATATAACTACAGAAACCCTACATTTTCACTTTGGTTTAATACTAATTCTACATTTTCCTTGAGGAATACTTCATATATTATTCTTCCATCACATAATTAGTACCGCATACAACTAGGAGTATTACTCTGTTGACCCAGAAATTATACCACGTACCTACTACTATATGTACTAACTTTTACTAAATATAGTAGGAGGTATATATTTTACTAAATACATGTACCTAGTGGTACATGTATCCACTAGTTAGTAAATATAGTCATAGTGATATATTTTTAGTGAAAGTTACTAAATATAGTACTAGGTACATGTACCTAGTGGGTAAATGGTATAATTTGCGGGGGTCGAACACCCAATAGAAATAATCATTTAATACATTGGTCCATTAGATTTGCCTCGTTTCCCCCTAATTAATGCTCATCTGCCATTTGTTAAAATGATACTTTACATTTGAGTTATTATACCATATACCCACTAGGTACATGTATATAGTAGGTATATTACTATATATAGTAATATATATTATTATATATTATCAAAATTAGAAATGGTTTAGTTGGCATGACAAATATTACTATTGTAACATCCCTACGAAACAGGTCAATCCTTCCCGGTAAATTAAAGAACTCAATTCGTAAATTAATAAAATAAGTCAAAATATAAATAAATATGAGTTAAATGGAATAGTAATAACTAAATTAGTGGAATAAAATATAAATAGATTTAAGTAGGCCAAAAAAAAGTTAAGAAAGGGACTTAATTGAAGGATGGCTTGGGTTGGTGCTAAATCTGAAAGAACATAATAGTAATAATTTATGGTTGAATACTGTTTTCTTTAGAATAAAGTTTGTAAACAGTTTAATTGCGTTACCAATTTAGGAAGTCAAGTGCTTTTGGGCGGGGAGGAGGAGGAGATTGGGGCTGATAAAGGTGTTTCAGCACCCATCAGTCCCAAGTCAGTTCCACCAATGGATAGTTTTCACTTAACATTAAAGGGGTCCTGAATTTGAATTATTGCGGGTGCGAGTTTTTCTTTTTTTTAAAAGAAAATTAGTACAAAAGGAATAGGTTTGGACTTGATCCCTAATATTTAATATATCTATAAATATAAGTTTAATTCCTGATTTGAAGAATTTAGAGGAAGCATCTATATACATAGAAAATAAAGTCTATTGTGAATTAGTATGAAACTGATTTCCGAGTTTTGCCATGCACCCTGAGACCGAAAGAAATGTATACATTAATATTCACAACAAGTATTCAATGATGAAACTGGGGATGAATGAGGGACCCCTAGGGATGTACCAAATGTTGACCGTCTTAAGTTAGCATAAAATATCAGTGTAGCAGTTTGATAGTGAAGAAGAGCTGTAGCTGCCATTACTGAGTTTGAACCAGAAATGGTTGCACAATCTCTATTCATCAGAAAGTCACTTTGGCTCAAAGTATAACTGCCCTCATCTTTTCCTCTGTTACTTCCATTGTTTAATGTTGTACGGTTTTGTCGATCGGGAGGATGATGATGGGAATGGGAATGGGAGAGGTCATATATATTTAGACTGTGCATACCGCAGTTGCATGAGACACTCCTAAAATGGCATCCTCTTCTGTGTGTGCGTGTGTGTCTTCTTTCAGAGCCTCAGAAAATGTGTCTCCTCTCCGTAGCTGTTTGGTGGAAGTATTTAACATCCTTCTTCTTCATTATGATTCATCATTAATATTCAGGCCCAACAATTCTTCTCAAAATTCCTTCATTTTCACTTCCATTATTCGCTTGTATAAATAATCTATAAAAGGTAATATCTCATTTTCATAATAATAATTTTGTTTAAAAATTAATTTTTTTTATAAAGGTATTCTAATTTTTATATTTTTACTACTAAATATATTATTTTTTTTATACAAAGTTACTCGAACTCAATACATATTATCTTAAGCTGAGGTGTCTACTACTGGGTTATATCCCTCTTGTCCTATTAAACTTATCATTTAGTTTTTAATAAATTAATATGATTATATATGATATTTTATATAATCTGTAACTAAAATATAAATATATAAGAATAAACATTTTATCTGAATCGTATTTTACTCAAAATAAAAAAAATTATAATTTATTTAAATAATACTATTTTTGTGAGATAGAAAAAGTAATTAGGGGAGTTAATCATCAAATAAAATTAAGTAATCATGAATGTCATTGTCATTACTAAATATTTAAAATATTTTAAGTCATTTTGACTTTTTAAAGTTGATAAAGGCAAATATATAAAAATTGATCAAATTCAAAGGATTGAATTCAACCATCAATTTGGATCAGGCCAATTAAAGACAGATAAATTGATTATTGAGCCACTACCAATATCAAATTAATTATCTAAACTAATCACTACTACTACTAATTGATTTGCTTTAATTTAAGTCCATAACAGAGAATTAATTCAGCTATCTTTGGAATGTGTTGAATGAATAGGTCAAGATTTTGAAGATGATGATGCTGGACAGGATGTCCCCATTACATACAAGAAAAAATGGTTTTTAAAACACTTGAAAATGTTATAATAGACAAAATTTCATTACATTTTATCTATAGCGACACGAACCTTTTTGCGTGGTCTAAGTAGGTGTGATCAAAGGGGTATTGGATAACACTACACTTTTTAATGTGAATATACATATGAAAAATGTGGAGTTCTAATATATATGAAAACACAAGTATATGCCATGATAAATCATTTATTATGGCACAGTTGTTGGCTATATAGTATTATATATGTTAATATGTTAATACATAATAAAGCGTTTGGATAGAAAACATATTATGACAATTTAAATGTTCATACAAACACCATAATATCATAAAATTATTGTTATTATATTATATAATTTAAAATATAAAAATATTTTTAAATAGACAGTATATGACGTTATTTATAAGTAAATATATAAATAGTCTTATGCTGTTGAAATTCTAGCCTATAGGCATCCAAACTCAATTATTCTCTTTTAATACTACAGTTAACACCTAATCATTCTCTAAATTTCCGATGTGGGACAACACTAGACGACTTTAAACCACACTTAATAATGTAATTATATATGTATTACAATTACATTATACATAATAATCTATTAATATTTTAAGTTAATATATTAACAAATAAAATAACACTTAATTGTGTTTCTATACACATGTAGTAAGGGTGTGGCGATAGGTCAATTTTACTAGTGGATATATTAACAAATAAAAGAACACTTGATTGTGTCTATATACATATAAAATTTTAATTACACATCTTAGTGTTTTGATTTAAATTCTATTATAACACTTATTTTTAGTGTCATGATAGAATTTTATTTGATAACACGTTAAAATAGTTATAACAACATCGCTATTGCAGTATTTTATTAGACATAAATAAAGTTATATTTGATGTGATGGTAGATAGTAATATATATAGTTTAGTGTTACGAAAGTGACGTGGTGAAAGCTGAATTTTCTTGTAGTGATTTGGAGCACTCAGCCATACACAAGATAACGGAATATCTAACCTAAGGTCAAATGAATCAAAACTCACTTAATTGATGATATTTCTCACTTTTAGCTAAAATAATATAACATTAATTCCAAAGTCAAATCCCACCTTCATTGGATTACAATTAATCTTAGAAATATGAGAATAATGAGCACTACTTCTCTAGTAGATGAAGAAAGTATTTTCAATTTTGGGTTCCGGTCGGAATTTATAAAGTTGTGAGGAGTATAATTAATTTTTGAATTTGAAATTACTGTTTACATATTTGTTATTGACTATAATTTACATAAACATTATATAGTTTCGATGGAAAAATGAACGAAAAGATATGATTCGAGTAATAATTTTATTGAGATAAATATAAAAATAAAATAATTGTTTAAGGGAATATAATTTTTGTGACAATTCAATTCATCATAAACATTATTCACCCACCTAACCTTGTTCAAGTTTTGACGCGTGGAAAATCCTTTCCCACAACTAAGATTTTGTATTGATCGTGAAAGAGAGGTGGCAACTTTTTGTTTGCTAAAGATGGTACATTCATCAATTATATAGCACGGGAATATCTACAAGATTACAAATGAAATATTTCTTTGAGTTTAATTTTAGGCCCCATGAGACTATTGTCACACACAAATATACATATATGTACCATCATCTATTTTTCGATTTATGCGAGTTATTTTTGTAGATGGTATATTAATCTTCTGTGTATCATTTCTGATATATTTTATCTGATGTTTCTAAAGGGATATACTTCCCAAAGGGATACACTTCATCCATTTAAAGTAAAGAAAAAAAAGAAGGGGGCTTCAATATAAAAGCAAAACTCTAAATTCAAAAGCAATGTATGTTAGAAACTAAAATTTGAGGGATGAATAATGATAAGAATTGGCTGTATGGATGAGAGAATTGGCGCAAGAATGGAACATTTTGTTTGAGTGTTGTGTTACTTAATTGACGATGAGAAGTGAGAAGAGCCCACCTCCATTGATGGCATGTCTCCTTTTACATTATCCCCTTCCTAATGACTAATACCGGTTTTTTTTTTTTTTTTTTTCTAGGGTTCCATTCAAAGATTCTTATTTAGCTGGACTCTAGCTAGCCATGACGTTAGAACCTATGTGACTTAGTAAATTACGCCACTATCCCCCTCAGTTTTCCTTTTCTAAGGAATATTCAAGTCCATTTTTCAGAAATTTATGCATAAAGCTTGCATAACACAGAATTTTAAAGAGTAAAATAAAATAATTTACAAAGAAAACTAAACATTGTTCTTCCTTAGTCTAGATTTCGTGTGACCATTGTAGGATTTAACATGAACTCCCATCGCTTTGATTTTCTTGCATCGCCGGAACCCTAATTTTGGCATCAACACCGGCAAGGGCAGCTTCATCATGTGTTATTGAGTTTGCATCAAAACTAAATTTGGGTTCTTCATAAATATAATCCATTCGCTTGTTTCGAAAATTAAACCATACATATATAAGTATGAACTAATTCAGCCAGTGAAACTTTAAATGGCTCTAACGTAAGAAACTGGTTTTTAGTAAGTACAACCTATACAAATTTCTTATATTTTAGGCCCGAGAGAATACATGGCAAAAATCTACGCTTTGCCTCTTTCTAGTGCTTAAATTCAACTCTCGAAAATAGTTGTGTCGAATTGGGCAAAAGATGAACTCCGTACCTGGAAATATCCATCCTCTTCTTTCTGTAACCTTGAAACTCAAACAAGGTTTTTAATTGCAAATTGGAAAATAAAACCATAATAAAATCAAACAAATCAACAAGAAAAAGAAAGAAACAACTCAAAAAATACAAATCAACAAAAACACAGTTATAGATTCCACCAAAGGAACTATTGACAAGGGTTTCTTTATCTCTTTTCACCTTTCATTTTGAAATAAACCTAAACAGTATTTAACATGTCGATTCCTGTTATACCCTTAATGCAGACCTATTTCATAAACACTCTTATATTCATGTAACCATGCCCATTAAACTATTTTAAGTTCTTTTAACAAAAAAATATGTTTTGTATTTATTTTAGAACGGGAAGAGTAATAAAGGATGGATAGTTGGTTTTCCAATGAAGGGCTTAAGAGAGATTGGACCGAGGAGATTTTAGGTAATTGGCGTTGGATAACGAGAGACATATCTAGGAACTTGTTTGGGGCGACAACCAAGAAACACAAATGTCGTAGAGCGCAGTAGTACATTGATGTACAACTCTTCACTCTCTCCTACGCCTCCTCCTCATGCGTCTCTGCCCTGACAACAAACCAACTTTGACGAAACCCTAAATCCACTGTTCCCAAGCTTTCTCATCTTCTCCATTAACTCTTTCCTTGTCGAACCTCGTCTACAGTACTAGTACTACTACTGCTCAAGAACAGAACTACTACTATTTTGACTTCAAATCACATAAATAAATCAACACAAGTACATGTGAAAATATAAAGGGTTCGCTTATAAAATAGTAGATCAAGATGAAATTTTGTTTTTATTTTTTGGGATGTTGTAGTTCAAGAAAAAAAAAAAGAAGGGTTTTTATGAAGTCAAAACATCGTTGTCATTTTGGATTCTCCTATGTTATAAAAAAAATTGTACGAACAGTCTTCTTTCATTATCAACAAAATCAAAGTCAAACACAACGTTTATATTCATCGTTGCAAGTATTTGTAGAGATCAAAACCAACCGAAAAGAGCGAGCAATGAAGACTTGTATCATTTACCTCCATCTTGAACTGGCTGAGATTCGATCTTCAACCTGGATCGGTGATGGAGGAGTTGCAGCAGAGTGGTTTAAGATCGATGATGACTAAAGGGAAGGGAGCTCCCTTCAGTCCAAGTACAGAAAGCATAAGAACCAATTTGTCTCCCGCATCATTCACTCAGCTACTAAGTATAACCCGCAATCCGTTACTCAGCATTTGGATGAATGATTCGGCAGCTAATTGAATCCAACTGCCACCCATGAGTGGACTGAAGAAAGCTCTCTTCGGGCTCTTACCTACAATCAGATCAACAACTGCAAAACAAAAATTAAGAGATTCAAAAGAGCAAGAAAATACTAAACTTGTACACAAACCCTGGAAAAGGAAATGGCCAGAAAACCCCAACTCCATGATTCTTAACAGGGCTCTTGAAAGGGAAGACTGTATTAAGTGATGAGGAAAGGGGGGAGGGAGAAAGGGCTTTAGTTGTGTGAGTGGCTCTTAGGTGATCCAGCCAAGTAGCTTACATGTTGTGAAAGGGGGGAAGGAAGGGGGGCTTTATATAGCTGGAAGAGAAAGGCAAATATTATTGATGATGAGACAATGTGGACTATAGTGTAGATGGGGTTCATTTAATTGATAATATACTTTACTACTACTACTACTACTACAAAACAAAGTGTGACAATGAAAAACAAAAAAGTTTCTCATAGTCTTCGTTTTTCTTATTTGCTTTTGAGGGACATGATATTTTACAATAATGCAAGTTTAAATTTTGTAGAGGTTGTTTCAATTTACAATTTATTTAATATATATTTTTTTATACATAGAAAGAAGTAATTGTTACATCTGAAATAATACTTTTGGGATATGTTTCTCCTTGCAAATTATGATCTAGCCATTTCTGAATCTTCCAAAACTGCCAAACGCTCCTCGTAACCAATCTCTCGAGTTTCTGCTAACAAAGTCAAATAATCAGCTGCATAATTACTTTTTTGGTACGTATATTGCATTTTTATATAATATAATTCTTATTTTATAGTAAAGAATTATAAATAATACTACATGATAATTCAATTTTGACCATATTCCATGTATATGGCTTTAGTGCCATTGAATAGTAGATCACTTCCAATTCCAAATACATATACTAGCAAGGACAAACTTTCAATTTTGTGTACAAAACTTTCCAAGGCATCTTCCTTTAGTTTATAATATTAGAGCATAACTTGTAAGTGAAAGATAAAGCACCCTCCAAGCCATTCTTCTTTGATTAATTTATTAATATGGAAAATTCCAGATGTTTGCATTGACTAGTACCACAACTTAGCCACCACTCCATCCCTTCATAATCATTTTGACATTTGTATAAGAATTAAAAATATAATGAAATATATTAATGATATTTATATATATATAAAGTTTAAAGAGGGCACTAATTCTAAACGGAAATGTATTGTTATGAGCTAATTAATGCCTAATCCTTTAATTAGTATGGTTTAAGAAATTATTGGGAACCCTGAAATTCTCCACTTTTGTTATTTATATTGAAGTATACACTTCGTGTCCACACATGAAGGAATCTTTTTGGCTGGCTAAATCTCCTGATGACTCCAAACGAGAATGCTATATAAAATCCTATAGAATCATGTGAAAGCCTATCTCTTTAGGTTGAAACCCTAATTTCAGAATAACAAGTACACTCTACCCTTTAAACTAATTTATCAATTTGTAATTAATTTAGTATTAAATCTAAAGTTAGAGCTTAGCTTTGCTAAGTAAGAATTAATCCAATATTAAAATATTATATATATCCACATGCTTAACCCTATTCATTAAGAAATCTTTATCTGGATTGTTATTTATATAACTAAATTGCTATTTGTATCACAAAAAAAATTGAAATAATTATAAAATAATCAAAAGGCCCTTATGAAGAAAAGAGGTAAAAAATTGCTAAGTAATTGGCGAAAACGCAACTAAAATGAGTTTGCTTCATTTACACAAACGCAAAGAATAACGTTTCTAACATCTAAAATTTAATGCTGATGACGTTTTAATACAACGAAAATGTTAAAAATATCCGATAATGACAACCCAAAACGTAGCACTTGGTTAAAAATGCTAAATTGGTGCGTTTTATATGCTTTGCACTTATTTTATCAATTTTACTTTCACATTTTAAGTTTACAATATAATTGCTTATCTTTATTTATTTATTTAGGGTGGCGCTAAGTTAAGGCCGCATGTGGATAAGCAGCGTCCCACAGCTTATGTTAGAAGGCAGAAGGTACCAGTTAGGAGAGGAGGAGGTAGAGGGACGGGTGAAGGTCGTGGTGAAGGCGGTATCATTATTTCAGATGGAGGGCGAGGAGGTAGAGGTGTAGGTGGTGGACGAGGAGGTGGTGAACGAGGAGGTGGTAGATGAGGAGGTGGAGGTGGCGTTGGAGGTCGAGGTGGTAGAGGTGTTGGTGGAGATGACTCCTCATTTCAGTTGAGGGATGAGTATTATGCTACTACTGATTCCGATGACACTGATGATAGTGAGGATGAGTCTATTGGGCTACAGGAGGAGGATGAGAACCCGCAGCATGGGGAGGAGGAGCAGCCGCAACAGGAGGAGGCGAGTGGGAGTGGACACCCACTCGATCAGCAGGGTGAGGGGGATACTTATGGAGGTGACACTTCTCACCCACACGCTGAATTGACCGTCCGGTACAGGAATCCGGGCGATGGACAATCTGAGGAGGTCGATCCTGTTGCAGATACATGTTTGAATTTATTTATATAATTATTTTGAATAATTATTTGTTCTAATTTAATTGTTGATAAAATTTGTTCATTGCTTGATTTAATTGAGTGTTTATTATTTAGTTTATTATTTGTTTTAATTGCTTATGTAATTATTTATTTTATTTATTTATTAATTACATTAATTTATTTTTGGAGTTATTTATTTTAATTAATTTTGATTATTAATTGCATTAACTAGCATCACGTCCAAAAAACAACTTGAACCACGTCCACAACAACTAGAACCACGTCCACAACAACTAGAACCACGTCCAGAATCAACAAGCACACTTCCAAAAACACCTAGCATCACGTCCAAAAAACAACTTGAACTATGTCAAGAACAACTAGCACCACGTCCAGAACAACTAGAACCACATCCAAAAAAAACTTGCACCACGTCAAAAAACAACTAGCACCACGTCTAGAACATATATCACCACGTCCAAAAACAACTAGCACCACGTCCAAAAACACCTAGAACCACGTTAAAAAACACCTAACACCACGTCCAGGACAACTAGAACCACGTCCAGAACAACAAGCACCACGTCCAGAACATAAACCACAACATCCAAAAACACCTAGCACCACGTCTAGGACAACTAGAACCACGTCCAGAACAACAAGCACAACGTCCAGAACATAAACCACAACGTCCAAAAACACCTAGACCCACGTTCAAAAATAACTAGCACCACGTCAAAAAACAACTAGAACTACGTCCAGAACAACTATTATTTTGGTTTTTATTTTAAGTGATTTAATTTTTAATTGAATTAATTTGTTATTTACTTGTTTATTTTAAGTTGTTTAGTTAATTTATATATTTATTTATATGAGTTTTATATTTTGTAAATTTAGTTCACCCTAGGAAGCGCGTCAAGCAGGATCGGATTTGGTTGGTTACAGGCCCGTTGAAGGGGGTCTTATGGATGATAGTTTGATCCCTAGTTTTTTAGGACATGTGGTATGTAGGTATTGGCAGGCGGGGGTGCCTACCAGATACCACCTTAGATGCCACAATAGGGGTAGTATGTACGACCTTTTCGAGACTTGGATTGCATCCATGACTGTAGAGGTGGCATCCGGATACGAATTCATTCCACCTGCCATTTGGAGAGATGACCATCCTCCTACACGATGTCTGGGAGATTTTGCGTATTCCAGTCGATGGCCGCTTGATCACAAAGGTTACACCGTCGTCTACCATACTATCCTGGTCTAGGGGGTTGCTTGAGATTCCTCCAGAGGAGCAACTAGACCGTGATTTGTACAAGAATGGTGGCTTTTTGACTCAGAGAGTGATCGAGAGGTGCATGCAGCGTGCCAGGGACGATTCAGATATGACCGCTATTGTGTGGAGTCTTATTGGGACTTGTCTGTTTACAGACAAGAGTTCCAATAAGTTTATGCCAGCCCCTGAAGTGCAGGTGAGGAAGTGGATAGATCAGGTTGGACAGGAGGCGTGGGGCACAGCGACACTAGCATTCTTGTACCATCATCTAGGGTGCGCGAGTTGACACAGGACACAGAGCTTTGAGGGGTGCATGACTCTGTTACAGTCATGAATATACGAGCACTTTCCGGACTTTAGACCCCACCCGATGCCCCTCCCATTACATGGTACACAGGCGCGTGCAGCGAGGTGGGCCATCGACAGCCATCGTGGTACAGAGCACCATCTGAGCTCCATACGACTTGCGCTGGACGAGATAACCGCTGACATGGTTAGTAAATATTTATAAAATATAAAAATTATATTTTGGTTTAATATAAGTTTTATATAGTTAATTATTTAAGTAATTTCAAATTATGTTTAAAGGTTCCCTGGATGCCATACGGTCACGACGCTATAGCGATGACTTCGAGGACCCTGTACGGAGGGCTGATTGCGTACAGAGATCACATTGAGCCTTACATGCCCGATCAATGCATGCACCAACTCGGATATGTTCAGTGGATGCCAGCTCGTTTCATCTGTCCCGACAAGGATACTTACCGCGGCTACACTAGGATACAATATGTTGTCAGACACACCGTGAAGTATGCCGAGTCATCATGGGAGGAGTTTGGGATGAAATCTACAGGGATATCCCTTATAGGGAGGCAGCCGACAGGTGGGGTTGTTCCTCGTAGTGCATGGGTGGATGGGTACTTACAGTGGTTTAGAGAGCGTTCACGTCCGCGCGTCCTTCCAGTCGATCCTCAGGCTGTTATAGAGCCACGTCAACCTCGTCGTGCCGCTTCAGAATTTGTAAGTATTTTTAACATTTTAAATTAATTTTTTAAAATTCAATTTATTGGACTCTAATTTATTGTATTTGTAGTGGATGGGTCGTTTTGGACAGCATCATCATGCACTTTTAGATGCAGTGAGGGAGCGAGCACTAGACTTGTACGCGGAGTTCGCACCTGGCACTGCTAACATAGAGAATGAGTTTGACCGGTCCATTTGATTTGTATTCTTGATTGTCCATACTTGATTGTATACTTGATTTTTGTATCATATTTTGATTCCACGTCCCAAAACATGTAGACCACGTCCATAAACAACAAGCACCACGTCCAGAAACAACTAGCACCACGTCTATAATCATCTATATGACCAACATATAAATTACCCAGGTTATTAAATTTTGTTGAAGAAATTAGCAACTAAGTTAACAAAAAAAAAAAAAAAAAAAGGAAAAATGAAAGTTACTATTTTTAGTACAATGATATGAATAATACACCATATATCACATAACAATCTAGATCATAGCCATCACGCAGTGCAGTCCAAGCATTAAACCTAGCAAAAATCTCAAGTTCCTCATCACCCAATCGTATGTATCCTTTGTCTCATTTCTAACAATAGCAAATGCAATATTGAAATTCTTATTTGTAGGAGTCATACCTACCATATCGACAACGGGCATTTGATACTTGTTGGTCTTGTAGGTAGAATCAATCCCCACCACCCAATACCATCTGTGGAACATCTGAATTGAGATTGGATGCGCAAATAAGACATGTGTGATCTCATTAGCGTTCGCATCCTTGAAAATCTTGACATAATACTGCTTCTTCTCAGCCAAATGCATAAATTACTACCCAATATTTCTACCTGCCAACCCAGCTGTCTTCATCTCTTCTTTCAAATTGTAAACTGATTTGATTGGTACCTGGGTATCGGGAAACTGTTTATTAACAGCTTCCTAAACACACTTTGGCTTCACATTCGCCCCAAGCATAAATTCAGCAACAGCCTTTGACTCTTTAGTAAAATGGCTCAGCTGTCTGTGCCCATATGAATGCATTATACCTGTAAATACCATTTAATTATATTAATAATTCATAAATACTAAACATCAATAAACTTAATTACTATTATGCGCAAATAAGGTAATACCAGTGTGATTGTGCGTTAACGCTACTCCTGGATTTGTATAAACCTTGTGATGTCCCAGGTCAATTCTCTTACAAGTCAACCTGAAGGGGCAATTAGTGCCGCTCCTTCTTGTATTCTACCATCTGGTTGGGAGAGGGGCTTTAGCATGATCTCTCCATCGCTTGCACGAAAAGTAATACGTGGCAAATCCTTGATTACCCACTCTCTTTGTAGTGAGGAACTTAAGTCGCTTAGCTATTTTCTGGAAATGTTTCAAAGCCTTACTAATAGTGCGGAACTCTCTGTCAATCTGACAAGAACCACTCAAATCTGCGCCAGGTTCAAGTTCCACCGCCTCTCCTTGAGCATGATCCGCCTCATTGTCATCTTCATCCTCATAAACCTCCACATCCTTCTCCTCCTCGTACTCATCATCGTCATCCTGTATGTAAATACACATATAAATTAAAACTAAACACTTTTAATATTCAATTATACAAAAAATACAGTCAAAATTACATATGCAACCGTATAAATGAAACATTTTAACCATTATCATACAAAAAAAATGCAATGTTTTCTAAATTATAATTATTTCTACAAAAAACGCAAGACATTAACGATTCTTGCAATAAAAAACGCGACATATTTTACATAATTTATAAAGAAAACGCACTCTTTCCACGATTCAGTATACAATAAATGCAGCAATATTTAGTTTTTGTATCAATAAACGCTAAAGATTTATGATTTCAGTACATAAACACGTAGCAATTTTTATATAATACATATAAAAAACGCATCACTTTATACATAATACATATAAAAAACACAGTACTTTTTATATGATACATATTAAAAACGCAACACTTTTGATATATTAACGGTATTAAACGCAGTAAAAAAGCGAGAAAGTCATGGCCGAATAGCTAAAGTGCAGCGTTTAAACGCTTCCTAAACGTCATTTTGACGTGTTTCATACTACATTTTTCCAAGAAAAACAAATTACATTACGATTCAAAAATTTACCATTTCGTGATGATTCTCGTGCTAAATCTTCTTTGGACGTCAACAAAATGATTGCCCGAACGTTTTTTTAGTTAAGAATTTGTTTGGATTTGTTTTTTAGAAAGTTGTTTTTTAGTCAAGTGCTATATTTGTCTTCACATTTTTTCTCAAATTCACATGAATGGATGTAGACGTTTTTGAACGTGTTTAAATGTCAAAAACACACCATTTTTACGAGCGAACCATGGTGGAAACACAATATTTTAACGATCAAATCATGATGCAAACACACCATTTTAACGAGCGAACCATGGTGGAAACACAACATTTTAACGTTTTTTCTGAACATTAATCGTTAAAATATTGCGTTTTTATTAACTGAATCACACAAGTTTAGCGTTTTATTTTCTTTGAAACGTCATCGTTGCTAAATTTCAAACGTCAAAAACGTTTTTCTATGCGTTTTCTATAAGGACGCAAATGCAATTTTGTTTCATTTTTTACAAATACTTGGTCAATTTCTCAAGATTTTGTTCATAATGACTTTTTGGTTATTTTATAATTATTTTTATTTTTTTGTGTGATACAAATAGCAAATTTGTGATACAAATAGCAAGTCCCAATATTTATCCATGTTCATCATCACTTCACAGTTGATGCATCCAAATTCACCATCATATATTTCCAAATTCCTAATGAGAAGGAAGCTAGAGAGGACCATCCTTATGCTTCACACTTGCCACTTCCATGGTCGTTTTGGTTGAGAAATTCATTGGATCAAATAGATGTATTACTTAGACATAAAATCATAAAATCCCTGATCATACATGTATGATCAATACACAATAATTTCCTAAATTCGAGTCTTATTGGAGGTAAATCACATCGGGCATGGCAATCCTGAATTCCAATGATACTGAAAGTAGCAGATTACACTGGAGACAATAAGATTATCGGAATCCTGAGTTCGAATTACATCAAGTCTAGACATGATGTAATAAATATTGCATATTTACGTAATAATATATTAGACTAATTTACTTCTTTCTTTGTATTAAAAAAAAAAACACACAATAGCTCCTCTTTGGCATCCTTACAAGTTAAATTGGTGCCTTAAAAATGAGGTCCAAGCAATTAATTATGAGCTGAGCTTAATCTGAATAGATAATCCTGCATAGTATTATAAGAAAGAGAGGCAGTGGCTGTTGTTGATGATGATGAGGAGGAGGAGGATGATGCAGGAGGGATCTTAGAAAGAGCTAAGAGAGACTAATGATGACAATGGGGAAATAACATGAATTGGGTAGTGTGTGACTCTGTGTAAGCAAATTGTGTGCAGAGATCAAATCACTAGGCAGCGCCAGCCATCACTTACTGGAACCTGTCTTGTCATCCCCAAAAGCCTGCCCCCTTCCCTCTCCTTTGCAACCATAAACACACCCCCCCCTCCCCTCCTCATATACCCTTTCTTCCTCCAACTCATCCCAACATAAATTAAGAACAAAAAACTTTCTATTTCTCATAACTAAAACAAAGAAAATTATTTCTTTTTTTTTTTTTGAAGGAAAGAAAATTATTTCTTAATTTATGATAATCATATTTAGTCCAAGGAGTTGCATTACATAGTAGTGAGGGAGGGTATTACTCAATGATCACAATTTTTTATAATAAAATTATTTTGATCGAATTTGAATTAATGCATTATCATATGGTTGTAATTTTATTCTCTAAAAATTTAAAATATATGTCCGTGCATGTTCTTTCCTGCCAAAAACCTCTTTTCTGAAAGCCAATGATCTTTAATGGCAAATATAGAGACACGTCACCCGGGTATAATGCAAAGAAATGAAATACGATTAGCATTGAGTCAGAATAGCAGGTAATGCCATTAGATTTTGGGATGGTGTAGTGCTATAGTTAGTAAATGTCAGAGTGTGGGTGTGAAACAATTTTAAGTTTTTTGGGGAAAAAATCTTCTTTTCTATTTATAAGTGTCGTCCGCCCATGTATATAAACCAATACAAAATCTTCTAATTAATATAAATCAATACAAATCACCACACAAATATCGTAATCAAGATTTGGGGCTCTCTACTAATTTAGATATGTACAAGAACATATCCAATATTCCCCTTAATTTCGGGAGGGAAGATTCTCAACCCAAAAGTTATTAAAATTGGGAGCCCAAATGTTTTATTAAAACGTCACCAAGCTAACAAGAGTTGCACACAAAATGGTAAGCAACAATTAGTAAACAGTAATTCCATAACTACAATAATAAATCGTCCATCGCAGTAAAAATTAAAAATAAATAAATAATAAAAAGATTAGGGTTTAAAACTTGATAAGTCAGTAAACTTGTTCAATTTGCCCAATAAATTTTTTAGCTTAACTAATAGGTCATTAAACTCTTAAAATATTATACTTTTGACAATTAAACTTTGTTGCTTAACTAATAAGTCATTAAACTATTAAAATGTATAATTTGTCATACTTTTATCAGGTATATTTGTATAATTCAACGAAATATTTTTTAATGACCTATTAGTTAGGCAACAAAGTTCAGTGGCCAAAAGTATACTGTTTTAATAGTTTAATAACTTATTAGTTAAGTAAAAAAGTTCAGTGGCCAAATATATTATTTTAAGAGTCTAATAATCTTTTAGTCAAGAAAAAAATTTAGTGGCTAAAAATATACTATTAAACAAGTGACCTATCAAGTTTTTTACCCAAAAGATAAAAAAGTTGCTTGATTTGTGATTGGGAATGAAAATTAGAATGGACATAATAATAGAGTAGAATGACAATGAATTATTAGAATGGGATGCTAAAAATTTTTGTTGCTTGGATAGTTTTATGGAATGCGGGTATCTTTCCTCCTTCTCCTCTGTCAACTTCCATTCACCTTCCCGTCCACTTCCTCCCCTCTTCCATCTTACACCACAACCAACAATACTTCTGATCTTCCATCATATCCAAACTGAAACTTCACCAACACTTTCTGCTCTTCCTTCATATCCCAAACTCCCATTCCTCTTTTAGATTCAGCTTATTCCAACAGCTTCTAGTAGTTCATAACTTAAGAGCAAAGGAGATGTCGGCTAAATATTTTAAGCATTCAATCCAGCATTCTTGAAGATACCAATTACTAGGAAAAGAAATCCATGAATTAGAGGACCATCAATTCTATCAACTTACACAACACAATAATTCACTAATCAAACAGCCATATTAAACAAAACAAAGTTACCCATGGAACCAAAAAAGAAAAGGAAAAAAACAAAGCAAGGTAACATCAAGAACAAATTAGTACAATATAGGGCAGACTTGAAGACAAAGAGTGGTTTCAATCATCTGCCACTGACTAATATTCCACAGAGCATCCAAATGACAGCAGCAAGTTCTTCCACTCAATTTTCATTACCCAATTCTTGAAATTAATGGATTTCTTCCCTAATTTCTGGACCTATGGTATAAAATGTAGATTTACAGTTCTTCTCCTGGTAGGGTCTGGTCTTTCGCCCTTAGTTTAGGGTTTTTTGCTGCTCTGAAAATGAAAATTAGACTCCTAATGGCGGAAGGATAATTAAAAATCAAAAGGAAATCTAGCACGTGTAGGGAGAGATGTCGATGAAAGGGATTGCAGCGGGGAGGCGAGGGAAGAGGCGGACGAAGGCGGAGAAAGTAGAAGAGAAAGGAATATGGCAGCGGGGAGGCGAGAGAAGAGGGGGGAGAAAAGAAAAGAGAAAGGAAGAAGAAGAGAGATGGTACGAAGAAGAGCCAACAGGGAGGGAGATGAGATGAGATGCATCTATTCCAATTTCCTCAAACCCTCCAATTTAGTTGGGTTTGGCCCATTCTTTACTAGGAATGAATGTACTTAATTTTTTCAAACCCATAGACCAAACCAATCACTTGGATTAGGAATGAAAATGGATGAAAGTCATAGATCCATTGTCATTACATCCAGTCAAACAGCCCCTAAATATCTCATCCCCTTTCCGAAAACATTATTCCATCCAAAAAGATGTGTTAAATATCATATACGATGTCAGATATCTTTGGCTGATATCGTAACATAGATCCACATAATTTCTAAGCACATAAGATATGATGTATTAAATTTACATTCCCAACCAAAAACAAAAATCGAAAGAAGATGTGTTGGAGAAGAAAATATGTTTGAAAAGAAACCCACGACACCGATTCTGAAAAGACTAATCGACTATGAGTCCACGACAAATAATTGAAGTTGTCATTTGAAATTGGCATTGGTCATTGTTGAAGTTGTTCTCAATTTTTAATTGGTTGTTGTAGATTGTGAATGGTGTTTTTCTCTATGGTATTGTGATCGTTATTGATGTTGTGTTTGTCGAAATTCTTTTTCAAGTTTGGAATTTATATTTTTGTTCTCTATCTTATGGAGACTACACAATGGCTTCTTAGCATTTCCAGAAAAGTTGGGAGAGTTTGGCTCGATTTGTATTTTCCCCTCTATATATCCTTTCTGCAGGAACCACTAGGAAACCATGACTCATGTATTTTTTACCTGCATAAAGGTAATAAAACTGTGGGACTCTCTAGCAGCCACCTCTGGTTTTGGACTCACTAGGGGTGCGGGATGGACCATAATTCAGCAATGGTGTCAAGGAATACCAAGGACTCGATATCAAAGATTATAAGGCTGACTCTGCTATTTTTATTATGGTCTCTATGGAAGAAGAGATGCTCTACTTTTTTTTGAAGGCTCCAATCCAAGATTAGAGAACATGTTAGCCCAAGTTAAGGAAGAAATTTTCTAAATAGCTGCACTCTCAACAATTCGCCCCGTTGTTCAGTCTGCAAAACTGGTGAAATGGAAGGACTATTGTGATATGCCTACTGTTAGAGTTGAATGCATAAACTATGCTTGTATTATACATTTTCTCAGTTAATATATCGATTTAATGTTTTGGTTTATATGTTGTGCATTGTTTGTCCATTTATATTATGTAGTTAGATGATGAGGTGTCTTGTGTGACACAGTAGATCTCATCATTGGTTAAAAGACATAATATATAGATGAGGTTTATAACCGAGACAGTTTTGGACAAACTGTTGGTTTAGGTTATTATGTGATTCAGATAATTAGTTTGTCTAAACTCATTAAATCATATAGATATGCCCGGGGCTTATTGAACTTGACCATTTAGAATGATTTGTCTTGTACTGATTTAATAGACAAATCGTTCTTAGTATTCTATCTCTTAATCCCTAGACTTGAGCGGACCTGAGGATTAAACATAATGTAGTTTGATCTGCCAATGGGTGAGGTCAATTGTGTCCAATAGTTTCGGTGGGTTGTGTACGCGTGTTTAGTTACTTGGTGTGTTGTTGCTTGTGGAAAGGAAACCATGTACCGGTGCTTTCGGGGTGATGGTGCTCCCGAGATGAGCTCGTTATGTTATTATACTAAACCCGGCCGGTGGACTTATGTCCGGTATAGTAAAAAGGTCGAGTGAAAATAGTCTCAGAATTAAAGAAGTTAATTAATTAATTTATCAATAAATTAATAAATTAACGAGCACTAAATCTTTGATGTGGGGAGATAAAGAATAAATTAATTTATCCGGAAGCAATTCTGGTGCAGGATGGTGGTGTCATAGTCAATCCGTTAGTGGTACGATTAATTATGTATTGGGTTATTGATAAAGGTAGATTTAATTAATTAAGTAATTAATTAATTCTTGTGTCAATTGGTTGTGAATCAGACCCCAAACTGGATTAAGGATAAGTGAATCCCTGTATCAGTTAGATGTGTATCATTCCAGGAACATGATTGAAGGAAAACAAAAACCCAGTAGGAAGACCAATCCTAAACCAACTTGGGGTTTCTCTTGTAGCTCTATATATAGACAAGGGATTAGCAATTCTACAACACACAATTCTTAAGTTTTCAAGACAAGAAAACTAGAGAGAGAAAACATTTTCCTCTCTCTTCAATAATTTTCGGGTGGCAAGAATTAAATTCCGGCGACGTTGGCGGTTCAATTCAGGCGGCGTCAAGCTGCAGAATTTTTTCGGCGAGTCTTTTGGTGTAGATTGCTGATCAATTGCTCTCTAGATCGTTGCCCACACAACGTGCAATCAAAGTTTTGAGTCATGCAAGTGATTACCTGAGTAACACGCTTCAAGAGGTACTTTCTATGATTCCACTTTATTAGAATTTATTTTGTTGCGTGATAAATCGAATGAGTACAAACCAAGATATTGCGCAATGTTATTTCAAGCAAGGATTGGAATAGCGGTTGTGCTAGGGTCTAGGCTTGGTCAAAGATTCCGATTTTGGAATGCATAGCACGAAAGTGAATTTTTGACCTGGCCCGAACAGATAATCTTCCACCTAATGTGATCAACATAGATGGATCGGTCAAGAGCTTGAGAAGAGTTGGTTATGACTTCTTAGTAAGAAAAAGTTCCAGAGTTTCGCTATTTGGCGAATTATGCCAGATTCAAGCGGACACTCCTCTGTAGGCAGAAATTTAGGCTTTACTCGCTGAAGTCAGATACTGTAAATACAAGGGGCTCGCCCAAGTTTTATTCCTTACGGACAATCTTGGGCTCGCAGACATGGTTAAAAAAGGAGAACATGTCCCATGGAAAGAACACCACTTTTTGGAAGAAATATGTCAACACATGCAGGTCTCCTCCTCTATTATCCGACACATATTTAGGGAAGGTAATCAACCAGCAGACTACCTTGTGAAAGTTGCTTCCGAAGGTATGTCAGTATCCTACTGCAGCATGTATGAAGTTCCCACCAAACTCAAAGGTCTAATTTCTTTGGATGCATTATCGATGCCGACTCTGCGCTTTAGCTGATAAATCATGGCTCTCCTCGGTGTATATAAAAGTTAAGTGTAGGAAACAAATTAGAACAGCTCCTTAAACCCATAGTGATTCAGGACTTTTGTTCATATACTATGGATAGTCAACCCTGAATGTAAGTTTTTGGGCATATCAATCGAAGTGATCCTCTCTCGCCGATCCTCACACCAACATGGCATGGTGGACTATTTTAAAAATAAATAAATAAATAAATCCATTAACAGTTATCCCTCTTTTTTGACCTAAAGTTCTACCTGTTATTATTGAAAATCCCACTGCAAACCAATAACAAACCCACTGAATTATTCACCTTTATTTTGGATCAAAATAAAATCTTGATTGATAATGTTTGATGATTTGTCATACCTCCCAATCTCATATTTCCCACCTAGTACTTCACATTATCCTAGTTAGACTACTTTTTGAATTGAATCAATCCCTGTTGCTTTACAAATCAATGATTTCAATATGTTTGACGTAATGTCTCACCTTATGCTACAGGTTATTCCACAATTAAACTTTCAAATATGTTAAATTAAAAATAATTATACTACTGATGAAATTTCATTATATCCCAAATATCATCAAAAAAAGTCTCACCACGATATATGAAAAATCTCACCCCATATTATGAATTTGCAGAAAATATCCGGATACGAGAAACCTCAACACGATAACGACAACTATCAAAAGGATAAAGAACAAAATATGAATAATTAAAATTAAAAGACAGATAATGGCAACTACCAAAAAGATAAAGAACAAAATATGAATAATTGAAATAAAAAAGGAAAATGACAATTACCAAAAGTATAAATAACAAAATATGGATAATTACAATAAAAAACATAATTAAGGAAACCAAAAATCAGCATTATTAATTGAGTTCCAAAAATTAGTCAATCAATTACACAAACAGATAATGATGAAATATGAAAATTGAAAATCAAATCAGTTAAGTAAGGATAAGTATGGAAATTGAAAATCAAATCAGATAGATAATGATCAAATATGAAAATTCAAAATCAAATCAATTAGTTAATGACCACCAGGTGAGCTTTATGTCTCTCCATCATGTCATTAGAGTGATATTTAATTATAGAAACTCACGGACTAGCAATTTTTTGGCTTCATAACCAGTTCGGTGGCAATAGGTGCACATGTCGGACTTCTCTTTCAACTCTCTTGCATGTTTTCGGCCTCCACCAGATGCTTGCATGGCAAAACTCATCTAATCACCTCGACTGTCTTTTCCCTTTGACCAGTTTAAAACTCTTTATTCTTGACCCAAAAAAAAAAAAAAAAAAAAAAAAAAAGATCGATTCACTCTATGGATTAGATCGATGCCCAGGATATTTGATCGAATGGTTTCATACATACCATCTTATAAACCCATCAAGAACTGGTGTAACTTTTCTTCTTGGCGGTGTTGGTTGAGTTGGACTAATAAAACCTCACTTCATTCTTCATATTGACAAATTTGGAACCTAATCAATACGATTCCTTTGATAATTGTTTCAAATTCCCACGGTAAGTGACAATTGAGGTTTATTTTTTATTCAATTTTGCCAGTCCTACCACAATTTGTTGAACACGAGTTCCCTTAGTCATAAAAAATCGCTCACAAACATCCTCCCACACATTTTTTGCAACCTCCATATGTGTGATGGTAGGTCGTAATATTGGCTCAATAGTGTTGAGACTCCACGAGACCAACATCGAGTTCACAATCCACCATTAGTCCTCAAAATCTAGAGATTTATCATTAAGTATTATCAGTTACCGTTTCAGTTTTAAATATTGTCGTCTCAATTTGTTAGAGAATAAAATTTTTCACCATTTGAGTGGTTCATTGTCCAATCTATGAACCTGTGTTTCTTTTTGGCCCTCAATGCAGTTCGTATTGAACACAAAAATTCATCGTAATTTTCTTCTTTCAACTATGTCCAAATAATCAAGTTTTCATCATTGTCATTTGAGTTTAAGAGATATAGTGAAACGGTTTCCTCTCGTCATACCCTTGTTTTTGCTTTAGATCTTCCATAACTCGAATACCATGAAACGATTCCAAATTTTTAGAAATGTATTAGGATTATCCTAATTGGCTCGGACAATACGACATCGTATAAGTGTGAGAAATTTATACCAAATTAATAGGATACCAGATGACGTATGTGAAGAAAATATAATGACTAGGCGTTGAGAGAGAAAAATCACATTGTAAATTCTTTAATTTTTTTTTCTATTAAATTAATGATTATTTCTTTTGAATATAGATTTGTTGATATAGAAAATCATACTGTTTATTTGGCTTTTATGTTATTTTGATTATTTCATTATCCATGATTGTTGTGACATAAGTTACTTTGAATATTTTTTGGGAAAAATTCATAATTGGTCTTACCTGCGTGGAACTCGACAAATTTGGTTATAAATATTTCTAAAATTGACACATTTGATCTAATTTAATATTTTTTTAATAAGATTTAACAACTGATTCAGTGACCATTAAAATCTGTACCACGTGGCATCCACGTGATAAGGGACAACCACGTGGCAGTCAATCGCCCCTTCCCTTCCCCCTCTCTCTCCCATCTACCCTTCACCATCGCCATTGTCCCATTGCCCCACTGCTGTCGTCGACGCTTCTTCTTCTTCTTTTGTCGATCCCACTAGCCTTCTTCTTCTTTTTCTTCTCCTCCATCGCCACCTCCGAACTTGTCCCCATCAGCGATCTCTCTTTCCTATTGGATCTCTCTCTCCCGCCTGATCTCCCTCTCCCGATATCTCGTTCGATTGGTTTGAGTCCGATCTTCATCGATCTCATCTAATGGGTTCGAGTCCGATCTCCTCGCCCTTTCAATCGGTCGCCCCCATCTCTAAAGAAGAAGAAGTCATCACTTATCACGCCTCGCCCCCGATCGAGTTGATATTGCCTTTCTCCTGATCCCAATCTCGATCTACCTCCTCCCAATCCCGATCTACCTCATCCTGTCTCGAAACCCATCATATTGAAATCCCCTCCCCTTTCTCTCTGCTCGGAGCATTGTTTCCATCCCGATCTCCCTCTCTCGATCGAACGACGGTCCAAGCAGAGAGAAGGGGGAGGGTGTTTCGATCGGGAGAGGGAGATCAGGATCGAGATAGGGAACAATGAAGGCGGGATCGGGATCGAGAGAAGAAGAAGAAGAATAATAAGGAGGCGGCTAGCGACGTTGATGATGAATGAATGTAGAGGGGGAGAATAGGGGCAGTGGCATTTTATGCAACGTGTATGACACGTGACAGCCACGTGACATAAAATTTAATGTCTCTTGAGTCAGCTATTAAATTGGTGTAAAATCCGTTAAATGAAATGTTTAGAAATAAAATTTTCAAGTTTTAAATATTTAGGACCAATTGTATAACGTGCTATTTTATAAGAAGAATTGTGTATTTTTTCTTATTTTTTATTATATGTATGATATTAAATTATAAATATACACCTATATATATGCATGTATAGTCTCTGCCTAGCTCTATACTCGATAGTCCATAGTAATAATAGTTTGGCAGAAATATATAGACATCTGCCACATTGGTTGGTCATGCCTCCTTTTTATTTCTTTCTTGAATTCATTCCCACCCTCGTGGATTCTACTGCTTGTACTCATTTACTGCTGCAGTTTCTTTACCTGTGTTTTCTGTAACTTCATCTCGCAGTTCTCTGCTTCACATCTCCTCAATAGTCACCTCTATCCTTTTTTTTTTTTTTTTTTTTTCCATTTTAAACTTATTCTTCGTCACTGACTCAGCGCCAAAATCCGGACTTTAAGTTTAAAAATTCAAAATTTTTACAAAAAATTAATTAATTTGTATTTTTTTTTTACAAAAATACAATTTCTACTAAATTTGAAAATTAATATGAAGAAGATCATTCATATTTAAACCCTAACCGTGACATTTGTAAAATAATAATATTTGGAGAGTTGATAGAGTTAGAGTTAGAATACATAAAAATGGAAACTTGGACCCTGCCAAGTCCTAGTCTTAAAAGTTGTTACTTATGGAGAAGTTTGTTACCCTATGCATGTCCTTCCTTTTAAACAAACCCCTCCTTCCTTACTTGTCTTTTCAACACTTTTTACAATCCTTTCTAGCCTCATTCCAAATTTAACCATTCTATATCATTTAGGGGCCATTTGTAGAACTAGCTGGAATCGGGATAGGAAGGGGTATGATTTAAATGAAAATAGATATAAGTTCCCAGCCAACTTCAACTGCCACCTACCCGCATCGTGATCCGTGGATGGGCACCTCAAGTAATGATTCCCTCCCACCAAGCAATTGGAGGGTTCTTCACCCATTGCGGGTGGAATTCAACCCTAGAGGGCGTCCAATGGTGGCATGGCCGCAATTCGCGGAGCAGTTCTATAATGAGAAGCTAATTGTACAAGTGCTGAAAATTAGAGTAAGCTTGGGCGTCGGAGTGCAAGTGAAGTGGGGAGAGGAAGATAAGGTTGGGATATTAGTCCACAGGGATGATGAGAAAGGGTAGAGAAGAAAAGCAAAAAAAATTGACGAAACCCACTGGTATGAGGAATGAAACCTGGGGAAAGGGTGGGTCTTGGATTGAAACCCACAAAACAAACACCAATTTTCCTTTTATATCATTCCCAAAGCCACAGCAAATAGCAAACAAGATTAAATTATATTTTTTATCCCTTACATTTAATCAAAATTTTTTTTGATCCCTTATTAATTCTTATATGGTACAACTAGGGGACAATGCAAGGTATTCTTTTGATAAATAATATAGAAGCAAATTCAAGGAGCCAATACATTAAAGAGGCGTTTGGATGAACTTATGGTAATCGAAATGGTTATGAATTTCGTTTTAAGTCGGAATGAATTTAGTTTATATCGGAATGATGATGGATTGAATAGGTATAATAAAAGTTGTT
Organism: Knoxia roxburghii; assembly: GCA_030378225.1. Lineage (NCBI taxonomy): Eukaryota > Viridiplantae > Streptophyta > Magnoliopsida > Gentianales > Rubiaceae > Knoxia > Knoxia roxburghii. The sequence continues at coordinate 6,932,896 of CM059423.1, forward strand.
GGATTTGTATGCGGGTTTGATATTATTAGGATTTAGAATCTTAAAAATTTATTCATTTATCCTTTGATAAAATTAAAAAAAAAAACTTTTTCTCTAACCCTGGAAATTCATATTCCAGCCGCCTCCCTCCCTCCCTCCCTTTCTCCGGTCACTGGCGTTCCAAAATTCTCAAACGCAATTCATCTCTCCCCTCCCTTTCCTGTTCATGTTCCCCCAAAATTACATACCAACTACCGCCGAGTTCTCTCTCCCTGCGCCTCCCTTCCCCTTCCCTCTCCTCTCTCCCGGTCACCTTCACCACTGTCGAGTCATCACCTCCGGCGTAGAGCTTTGTCGATTTGACAGACATGAAAATTGCGGTGAAGGCCGTCATTATGGGCTCATACTCGGCCTAAGATGAAATCATCTTTCGGAGCAATTGCATTTTTGATTTCATTCGTCACCACCGGAGTTCTTCGCGATTCGTCTTGCATCTCGAAGGGCAGCTTCAGGAGAACAACAAAGTGCAAGGAATGAAAATCTAAACTCACCTCCCCCCACAGGTTTGCTAAAAACCATATCCATGGAATTTGTCTCAATTCCCCGATTCCTTTTGTTTTAAACCAAACGCAGGAAATGGGGTGAGGAATGGAGTTCATTCCATTATTCCATTCCAATTATACTAACCAAACGCCCCTTAAATGAGTTATTTCTATTGGGCCAAGTCATTTGGGGTATATATTCATAGGTGTAAAATATTTTGCTTATTAGACTTTCTTTAATAAATAATATAACAATCTAAATATTAATCTAACTATTAAAAATTTTAAAAATTTAAATCAAAAAAATAAAATTTATAAATAACTACTCCAGAATGCACTACATAGAGACAAACAGTTTCAGATTTTCATAACCTGACTTAAATTTTAAATTATTTAATGTAAATAATTATATCCTTTATTGAAAAATTTTTATAAGAAAAAATGCAAGAATAGTCCTTAAAGTATGACATAGTGGCAAATTTAGTCCTAAACGTTTTGTAGTCAACAAATTTAGTAATAAACTTTGCTATTTACAACACATTTAATCATAATAATTATTTTTTTGAATATTTAAGAGTTGAATTGTTATTCCATCAACCCTTAAACTACACAAATGCCACATGAATTAATTTAATTCATGTGACAATTTTTAAGACACATGAAATAACACGTTATTGTGGATCAAAAATACGTTTTTTTTTTACCTAAAAAATATGTTAGTATGACTAAATGTGTTGTAAATAGCAAAGAATTGGACTAAATTTATCGACTACTAAATGTTTAGGACTAAATTTGCCAATAGAGCATACTATAGGGACTATTCTTGTTTTTTTTTTTAAATTTTTATGTATTACTCATAAATAAAATTTGGACAATTTAGATAAAATAGACATTACAGAGACTAAATAATACATATAAAATATAAAAGACCAAATAATATATATTTTAAATGCAAGGGATCAACAAAATTATTTTAAAATATAAGGGACCAAAAAAATTATTTAACCAAATGTAAGGAACCAAAAAAATAGTTTAATCTATTATACATAAACATCACTTTCAATTTTATAGTTATTAATAATTTAACTTTACTATTTTGAATGAGAAAAAATTTAAAAACTATTGGGTCAATTTATCAGACTAAAGATATTACAATTTCTCTTTTTTTTTTTTTTTTTTTGCCCCTCGTCGATTTAATTCCTAATTTATATTTGAAATTTAAGATGTATTTTAAATGAGACTCTAGCTCTTTTTTTTTTTTTTTTCCAAAAAAAGTACCGATGCCCTTTACATTTTTATCAATAAAGTAAGGTTCCCCCTTTAGTTTAATTTAAATTAAAGGAGAAAAAGAAATTCTACTCTACCATGTCACCAAAAAAAAAAAAAAAAAATCATGTTTTCAAATTAATTTTTGTTTCAAAAGAAAGTGCAATTTTAAAATTTTACTTTTATTACCTATAATTTATCATTAGTAATTAATATATTTATACATATAACTTATAATTAAAATATAAATTTATAATTTAAAAGATATAAAAAATAAATATTTTTCAATCGAACATTTCAAAAATTAAAAATTATGTTGTGAAAATAATTTTTTAGGACAAAAAAGGTGACGAATTATATCCTACACCTACAGTGCATCTCTAACATTTTAATAGAAATAATATTTTTTTAATTTTTTGACCCCTTAAATGTTCATTATTTCTCTCCTTAACCAACATTGTCATGTCATTTGTCAAATAATAAATGCTACTACATAACAATTACTTAACCAATGTAATCTACCATATGTGAAAAGGCATCTTGTAATGTAACTCTGAAATTATATATAACGATTGTTATCAACCCCATCACACAAATTGCGCAAATTATATAGTAACCCTACGGCATAGAGCATTATGGCCATAGTAGTTATTTATGTAAATTTTTAATAAAATTAATTTTCTTAGAAAATTTTATAAAGATTCTTTCTCTCTCCACATATTAGTGTGTGTTACACAAACTCTTTCATAATTATGGTTAATCTTTATTAATTGAAAGATAATTATATTAACAAAAATTGAATATTTTAGTATTAAATAATGGAAACATAAATATGTTAAAGATCTTGTTCTATATTTAAGATGTAAATTAATATATTATAAATATATAAAATTTCTTTTATTAAAATATGCTTATAGTGTTAATCGATTTTGAACTTATTTCATAAAAAAAATACCTGATGAATATTAATTTAATTATCTAGATTTTCTGACCAATAGAGGAGAAACAAATAGTATTCATCAATTTTGAATATGATTTCACCAAAAACTATATTCTAACCCATTTGATTAATATCTGAACCATAACTTTCCATATAATAACTAAGCATTCACCTCTTTTCAATGAAATATTGAACCCTAACATTTTTGATAAAAACTAAACCCTAACCTTTTCGTTTAAAATCTATACCCTAACCCATTTGATTAAAATCTAAACCCTAACCCCTAAAACCCTAATCCCCTTAAATAACTAAACCCTAACCCTAAACCCTAATCCCTAACCCTTAAATAACTAAACCCTAACCCCTAAACCTTAATACCTAAACCCTAAACCTAAACAGGTTAGAGTTCAGTTATTCATCAAATGAGTTAGGGGTTTAGTTATTCATCGAAAAGATTAGGATCAGTTATTCATCAAATAGGTTTACGGTTTAGTTAGTATATAGGTTGGAGTTTAGTTATTCATAAAATGGGTTAGGGGTTTAGTTATTATATAAATGGTTAGGGTTCGGTTATTCATCAAATGACTTAGGTGTTTTCATAAAATGGGTTAGGGGTCAGTTATTGTTACGGTTCAGTTATTCATCAAATGAGCTAGGGGTTTAATAAGGTTAGGGTTCAGTTATTCATCAAATGTGTCAGGAGTTTTCATCAAATGAGTTAGGGTTTAGTTATTATATAAAAGGTTAGGGTTCAGTTGTTCATCAAATGGTTAGGGGTTTAGTTATTATTTATATGGTTAGGGTTCGGTTATTCATCAAATGCAATAGGGATTTTCATTAAATGGGTTAGGGTTTAGCTATTATATAAAAGGTTATGGTTTAATTATTCATAAAATGGGTTAGAATTTAGTTATTATATAAAATGTTATGGTTTGGTTATTCATCAAATGTGGTAAGAGTTTTCATTAAATGTGTTAAGGGTTAGTTATTATATGAAAGGTTAGGGTTCAGTTACTAATCAAATGGGCTAGAATTTAGTTATTATATAAAAGGTTAAGGTTTAGTTATTCATCAAATGATTTAGGGGTGAGTTATTACATAAAAGGTTAGTGTTCAGTTATTTAATTGAAAACGTTAGTGTTTAGCGTTTCATAAAAAATGTTAGGGTTCGATTTTTTAATTGAAAATATTAGGGTTTAGTTATTCATCAATTGGGTAAGGGGTTTAGGTATTCATCTAAATGATTAGGGTTCAGTTATTTATCAAATGTGTTAAGGGTTTAATTATTTATCTAAATGGTTAGGGTTCAGTTATTTATCATATGGGTTAGGGTTTAGTTATTATATAAAATGTTAGGATTCAATTATTCATCAAATGGGTTAGGGGTTTAGTTATTATATAAAAAGTTAAGGTTCAGTTATTCATCAAATGGGTTAGGGGTTTAGTTATTATATAAAATGTTAGGGGTCCGTTATTCATCAAATAGGTTAGAGATTTAGTTATTCGTCGAAAATGATAGGGTTCAGTTATTTTATCAAATGGGTTAGGGTTTAGTTATATATAAAATGTTAGGATTCAGTTATTCATCAAATATGTTAGGGAATAGTTATTTATCAAAAATGTTAGGGTTTATAGTTTAATCGAAAAGTTTAAAGTTTAGTGATCCATCGAAAGGGATAAGGTTCACGTTTTTAATCGAAAAGGTTTAGGTTTTTAATCAAAAAGGTTAAGGTTCAATGTTTCATAAAAAATGTTAGGGTTCAATTTTGTAAGTGAACAAATTCGGGTTCAGTGTTTCATAAAAGAGGTTAGGGTTCAGTTTTTTAAGTAAAAATGATAGGGTTCAGTGTTTCATCAGAAAGGTAGGTTCAGTTTTTTAATTGAAAAGGTTACAGGTTCAGTTTTTCATAAAAAAGGTTAGGGTTCAGTATTTCATAAAAAATGTTAGGGTTCAGTTTTGTAATTGAAAATGTTAGGGTTCAATGTTTTATAAAAAATGTTAAGATTCAGTTGTTTAATTGAAAATGTTAGGGTTTGTCCTTTGTAAAAAAAATTAGGGTTTAGTGTTTCATAAAAAAATGTTAGGGTTCAGTGTTTTATCAAAATGTTCTTTCATCAAAAGGTTAGTCTCAAAGAAAACGTTCTTTCATATTTATGAACCTGCTCAAGAAAAGTAGGATAGAAAATCTTCTTAGAAGTCTCAAAGACCACATAGAATCAAATATTACATAATATATATATATATATTTACACACACCTTTGTCGATGGAATCCAACATCAACTTTTTCACTGTTCTTTCCCCTCATGCAGTCTTACAACATACACAAACACACAATTAGTACATGCTAAAGCCATTTTCATAATCCACGAAAATCCATATACAGATGACATTACACACCAGTAAATTAATTCTATCTTCAAATGAAAGATTAACAAATAACACCCTTTATATCATTGTACAGCAGTTCTCAAATACAACATAAAAGTTCTTATGTATTTTCAACTTCAAATTATGAACCTGCTCAAGAAAAGTAGGATAGAAAATGTTCTTAGAAGTCTCAAAGACCGCATGGAATCAATATTATATAATATATATATATATATATATACACTCCTTTGTCTATGGAATCCAACATCAACTTTTTCACTGTTCTTTCCCCTCATGCAGTCTTACAACATACACAAACACACAATTAGTACTTGCTAAAGCCATTTTCATAATCCACGAAAATTCATATACAGATGACATTATAAACCAGCAAATTAATTCCATCTTCAAATGAAAGATTAACAAATAACACCCTTTATATCATTGTACATCAGTTCTCAAATTCAACATAAAAAGTTCTTATGTATTTTTAACTACAAATTATGAACCTGCTCAAGAAAAGTAGGATAGAAAATGTTCTTAGAAGTCTCAAATGAAAGATTATTTGCCCGGGCCCGGTCAAAAACTCACTTTCGTGCTATGCATTCCAGAATCGAAATCTTTGACCAGACCTAGACTCTAGCACAATTGCTATTCCATCCCTTGCTTGAAATAACATTGCGCAGGATCTTAGTTGTATTTATTCGATTTATCATGCAACAAAATAAATTCTAATAAAAAGCAGAATCATAGAATATACCTCTAGAAGCGTGTTAACTTAGGTGATCACTTGTATGACTCATGACTTTGATTGCACGTTGTGTTGGCAACGATCTAGCAACCAATTGATCAGCAATCAACACAAAAACTGCATCGGGATTCTTGCCAGAAAACGAACCTCCTCCCCGCCGCCTTGACCAAGAAATCCGGCAAACCCAAAGCTTTCTAGAGGGAGAAAATTATTATCTCTCTAGTTTTCTTGTCTTGAAAACTTATGAGTTGTGTGTTGTCTAATTGCTAATCCCTTGTCTATATATAGAGTTACAAGAGAGACCCCAAGTTGGTTTAGGATTGGTCTTCCTAATGGGTTTAGGTAATTAATTAGTTTCCAAATCCAATTAGGTAACTAATCTAATAGGATAAACCAAATCCAATTAGATTTCCTAATCACTAGGATTTCTTAATTCTAATTGAAACTTAAGATTTATTTAATTAATTAAATAATTACACTTTATTAATTACTTAATTAACCCTTAGGATTAATTAATTAATTAATTCTACTTATTCAATTAACCCACTACAAAATTAATCGTACCACTAACGGATTAATTTTTGCACTACCAACCTACACCAGAATTGCTTCCGGAACAACTAAATTAATTTATTCTTAATCTCCCCACATCAAAGATATAGTGTTCGTTAATTTATTAATTTATTGATAAATTAATTAATATTAATTTACTGATAAATTAATTAATTAACTTCTTTAATTACAAGACTAGTACCACTCGACTTTTTTACTATACTGGATATTAGTCCATCGGCCGGGTTTAGTATAATAAACATAACGAGCTCATCTCGGGAGCACTATCACCCCAGATGCACCGGTACATGATTTCATTTCGACAAGCAGTAGCACACCAAGTAACTAAACACGCGCACCCAACCCACCGAGACTATTGGCCACAATTGACCTCACCCATTGGTATATCAAAGTACGCTATGTCTAATCCTTATGCCCGCTCAAGTATAGGGATTAAGAGATAGAATATTAAGAACGATTTGTCTATTAAATCAGTACAAGACAAATCATTCTAAATGGTCAAGTTAAATACGCCCCGGGCATATCTATATGATTCAATTAGTTTAGACAAACTAATTATTCGAATCACATAATAACCTAAACCAACAGTTTGTCCAAAATTGTCTCGGTTATGAACGTCATTTATATATTATGTCTTTTAACCAATGATGAGATCTACTGTGTCACACAAGACACCTCATCATCTAACTACATAATATAAATGGACAAACAATGCACAACATATAAACCAAAACATTAAATCGATATATTAACTGGAAAAATGTATAACACAAACATACCTTGTGTATTCAACTCTAACATCAAAGACCGCATGAAATCCATTTTCTTTTTTTCATTTCCATGAGGCTCTGGCAGCAGTTTCTGTCATATTAAACACCATAAACATCCAATAAAATCAAGGACACCCCAAATGCCAAAAAAAAGAAAAGAAATAAATAAAAGAAATCAGGGACATCCCAAATGACAAAAAAAAAAAAAAATACAGAGTAGGAAAAGACAAGAAGTAAGAAAACAAGTTACAGGCAAAATATTAATAGAGTAGACCCAAGCGTAGCAGCTTTCAGTTGTAATATTCTTCAGTCACAAACTGCCTCGACTCGTCCTCCTCTGATGAATATGAATTCATGGCTTCACTACATCTCCAATGCTTTTTCAATATCTGTCTCAATTGCGCGGATTTCTTCATCAAATGTGCCGACAAATTATATTAAAGGAGACGATGGAACCACAATGTTCTAAAAGTGATGGTGCTGACTACAAAAGTTGCAGAGAGCAAATAAAATTGGTGTTGCTTCATTTTTTTTGCAAAAGTAGAGAATGATTTTTCATATAAATTCCAAAATTAATTCGGTTATTTATAAATAGATTTTGAATAATTTTTCATTTAATTGTAAAGATTGATTTATTTATTTTTGGATAGATTTTGCAATAATTTTTTTACCATATTCTTATAATTTCCTTAATTCAAATAGCGTGTGCACTTCACTATCTCAATATTTATTTATTTATTTATTTATTCATTTATTTATTTTTGTTAGTTAAGGGTATATAGCAACCTACCCTAGGTACTATATACCAATTGCACAAATTGGAGGCAATTTTTTCTCCTATCTTTAATTGACATACTTACTGACCTATCAAACATTTATCTTATATCACCAAAACATTAAGATGTAAAAAGAACATATTTTTAATACCTAAAATTACATTGAAGACTTTGTTTTATTGTATAAGTTATTATAACTTGTGCTAACAGAAGATCATAATGTAGTGAGTATAATGTCAGAGTAAAACTATTTATTAAAAATTTACTCAATATGTATAATTTAGCAATGAAAATAAATAAAACAGTCACTACTCAATTATCACTACATGGAAAAGTTTAAAAAATAAAATTATTTATAAGATGAATTAATTACAATAAAAAAGATTATTTTAGTGAGTGACAAATATTTGAAAAAAAATTACAATAAAAAATTATTTTAGTGAGTGACAAATATTTGAAAAAAAATTACAATTTTAGTCTATCATTGACCGAAGTCCGCTTTAGGTCCATACGAATATGACCCCAAAACTACCCAAAACTAAAAAGGGATGACTAAAGAAGATAACGATAAGAAAACAAGTCTGCCGGCTAAAATTATATAAAAAAAATATTATTAGTTATCGTCTTAATTTTAATATTATTACTTTAATTTTAACAAAATTGTCTTATACAGAAAGAAAGAATATATTATAAGAAAATAGAGTATTTTAGTCTAAATTGATGCGATAAAAAATAAATATTGAAACAGTAAATAATAAAATTCAAAATAACTATTTCTAAACAAACTCCACCAAATAATTTCAACATATCAACGTTACAACAAACTCCACAAAATAATTCCAACATATCAACTTTGCCACAAATTTCACAAAATTACAGGTGACATCTCTCTTTTTCACTCCTTATCACAAACCTTCATTCCAACCCCAATCTTCTCTAATTTGCACTCTAATCCCTGCTGCCCTATTTTGCTAAAAAATAACTGACAACTACAAATGTACCTTATAATCACAAAAAATGATTAAAACACTTAAATTCACCTAGGATAGTCCATAAAATTAATAAAATCATGCCAATAAACACATTAATTATGGAACCTATCATATTACCCTACACCACACCATGTTTGACCCTAAACATGACTCTAGACTTTAGACACACCAAGAGAACAACACATCCTTATCATGCAATATGTAACCAAATAAGATTTACATTCCAAATAGCAAACATTCTTAGTACTAAACATTTACAATGATTATCACAAATCCCTAATAAGTTCCCAAAATCAAACAACATGTAAGAGTAACATTTCTTCACAAGGAATTAATAGTTATCGCCTTAGTACTTTTTCTTTATTGTCCCAATTTGAATTAAAATATCCTCTTTACAATACCCTCTCTTTTCTCTATTCTTTTATGTAAAAAGACGCTTTTATCAAAATTTATTAATCACCGCCTCAAAAAGTGTGACGATAACTAGTAATCCCCTTCTTCACAAGTATTCTTTCAAGCACTTAAAGTGTATATGAGACATGAAATGGAAAAAAAATATATAATTTTAGTTCAACGTGTTTGGTGAATATGCTTTTTTGGCTAAAATATTTAGACCGTCAAAAATACATATTACATTTGAAATTTTAGACACTCTTGATCCAACATGTTTATTTTTTATGGATCAAAATTTTGGCCCATCACGGTCATCAATTGGAGTTTCAAAATCTAGCTCAAGGTTCAGCATTGTTCTTCCTAAAGAAGCATATTTTATGATAAAAAATTATCACGCGGTGCAAAGGAAGGTCTTCGATTTGTTCGGTGGTGAAGAGGGGGTGAGATGGAGGAGGAATAGGGAGCTGATGTGCGGTGGTAAAGGGAGGGTGAGATGGAGAAGGAGGAAGGTGCGGCGGCTAAGGGTGGGGGCGAGATGAGGAGGAGGGTGGCAAGATGGAGGAGGAGAGCGTGTCAAAGGTGCTGGGTAGGGTTTTGTTTGTTTACTTTATTTGTTAATCGCAACATAAGTTAAAATATTTTTTTATTTAAAAAATACCACTATTTCTTTTGAACAAATTTATATTTTGACTCCAAATTACCACGGACCCATTTCAGTTATATCAAAACCGTTTATTCCTGGTCAAAGAAGATTTGATGGTTTAAAAGAGTTTAAATTTTCATATATAATAAGTAATTTTGGAGGACTTTCGTTTTAAACTTAAAGCAAATTTTGGCCAAAAATGATAAACCAAAGTTTCAATTTTTCTAACATTTGGCCTTAAACTACAAGGCCTCTCTGGTTGGTACAAAATTACAGATAAATTTTTGAGAGAGAAAAGAGTCTTGAAATTTTTTAAGAATGAAGGGTGGAATTTTGATGTTGGCAGGCACATAAGTTAGGAGTTAAATCAAATCAAATCAAATGCATGTTGGGTCTAGTTGTGCATGATGGAGTGCCATACTGCCATCTTTTATGAATGGAGTTTTGTGGATGAGGGTACAACTTCTTTGTCATATCGTCAGGAATAAAATAATTTCATATCAAGAAACTGATAAAAAGCTACCATTTCAAGACGAATGTAATTACCTAGAGGAATATTACTATTACTACTTTGTCATTTTTATATATATTTTGATCCAACAATATCATGCAAAGTCCAATCATCCTCCCTAACTCAAAATAATAGTTTTATTTAAAGATTGAACCAATTTTTTAATTTAAAATTAGTTAATAATGGGTGAAGAGATCTTTGAACAATTTATATTAAATATAAATGTTATGAGTTTTCGATACGAGATTTGTGCAATCTTTAACAATATTTGATGCAATTATTTGGGTTTAGAAAAACTTGAGAAATACAAGTTTGGGGCATATGCAATAGTTGAAGGGGAAGAAAGAGAGATAATGTTGTGTAGGAAAAGCGCAGGAGGGGATTAGGGTTTTTTTAGATAGTTTGTTTGATTTTAGTGTTAATGCATCTTAACTTCATCACGATCACAGCAATCATAATAATAATAATAATAATAATAATAATAATAATAATAATAATAATAATAATAATTATAATTATAAATAATAATAATAATAATTTATTATTATTATTATTATTATTATTATTTTTTTTTTTTGTGAGAGGCTAACATGGTAGATAAAGTAGTTGGTAATCAGGGAATGATATAAGTTCCTCATGTCGGCAATTAGAAATAAACAAAAGAGATTATTTGGACAAGGAATCGGAATTAGAAATGCTCCATAAGAATACATAGTGCGGTTCTTTTCGGGGGGATAGAAAAATTCGATACTTAGAAACTATTTCTCCCCATTTCATTTATGTGTGTAAGAGGAAAAGGAAGGGGCTATGATATAATAAGATGCTTTCTGACGTGTTGATAAAATTTGGACAGCTCAAGAAAAATAATTGGAACACATGCAAATTTAGTTTCTATAGTAGTAGTGATAAATTTAGTCATGATAAATTTAAAAAAATTTGTTATGAGATTAAAGGTGCTGTTATTAAGAAATTTTAAGATTAAATTTACTTACTATTAAACATTTAGAACTAAATTTGTCACTGGACTAAATTATAGGAACTAAATTTGCATTTGTTTAAAATAATTCAATAAGCATTTGGAACTCAATTTAAACTCAAAAGTTTAAACAAATGATTTTTTTTTTTTTTTTTGGATTTGTGACATTTATTAAATGTCTAAATCTCTTAATTTTTTGGTGTAGGTTTATATTCGTGATATATCATCAACTCTTCCTTTTCATGAATACATTCTAACATCAACGTAGACTTTTCATCAATATCGATTACCTCAGTATTTCCTTAATATGATAATTTATTAGTGTTTATGTTACAATGAGTCTCCACTAAATCTAGGCATCAACTCCGAAAGAGTAATATTCACTTTATAAAATTTTCAAACCGAACACAGAACCAACTAAAAAAGCAACCACTTGTATTATGGATCCGTATATCGTAGTTTTATAGGAGCAAGCTTCTCTTTAGCCTCTTTTTTTTTTTTTTTTTTTTTTCCTGACATACAATCCATTTTTTCTTTTTTAAAATTATGCATTCTATATACATCACATCACAAGACAGTATATATTAGATCAGCACACTATAGATATCATATCATAACTATAAAATAAATCATCTCTCATTAGAACTAAAACATACTTAATAAAGGGATCAAATCATGATTATATAGACATCATATCATAAAACAGTAAACATCAGATCAGCAGACAACAGATATCATATCACAAATATAAAAGAAATCATACAATAGAACTAAAACATAATTAACAGAGGTATAAAATTATGCATTCTATAGACATCAGATCAGCGGACTATAAATATCATATCAAAACTATAAAAGAAATCATCTCATAGAACTAAAATATACTTAACAAGGGGGATCAAATCATGATTATATAAACATCAGATCACAAAATAGCAGATATCAAATCAACAGACTATAGATATCACATCAAAAATATAAAAGAAATCATACAATAGAACTAAAACAAACTTAACAATGGGGAACAAATCATTGATTATATAGACATCAGATCAATGAAAAACAGATATCACATCAAAAATATAAAAGAAATCATACAATAGAATTAAAACATACTTAACAAGGGGATCAAATCATGATTATATAGACATCAGATCACAAAATAGTAGACATCAGATCATTAAAAAATAAATATCATATCACAACTTTAAAAGAAATCATATCATAGAACTAAAACATATCTTTGACAAGGGGGATCAAATCATGATTATATAGACATCAGATCAGCGGACAACAGATATCATATCAAGAATATAAAAGAAATCATATCATCAACAAAAACGCCCATAACATGTATTCGTATCTGCAGACTTCACATATTATATCACAAGACAAAAGAAATCATATCAAAATATATAAAATTATTTAGTTATAAAATAAATAAAATAATAATTAAAAAATATTTTTATCATTGTTTTAAAAAAATTCAAAAATATAGGAAAAAAATACTAAATTATTTTTTTAAAAAAGGATGGAAAAAAATTCTTAGGGAAAAAGGGAAAAAAAAGAAAAATATCCATGCTAATAAAAAATAAATAAATAACAAAGATGCGCCAGCCAAAAAAAAAAAAAGTCAACTTACTCACGCAGGTATAATTTACCTTCCATTAATTATATTATAAAGTAATTTAATTCTTTATACCACTATTAAAAAAATGAAATTCAGGGTATCTAGATTCCGATACCAATCTCTTATAGTAGCTCCTTACTAATTTCAAACAAAAAAAAAAAAAAAAAAACAAACATGAAGAATAATTGAATCAGCACAAATTGTAGAACCAACAATAGGAGGATCAATCTATAGAATGTTATTTGGGGTATAAAAAGCAAACATAAATGCTAAAGCAGCCAAATAAAACAAACCCTTTTTTCGAAATAATTAAGAATGTTGATGATCATTGGCATAACTTGGTACCTTTGGGTGACAAAACTTAATAATAGTGCTCAGCTAGCAGCAGCACTAATGTCTTGTCCTTCTACTTCTAATTATTCTACTCGGGTACATGTAGGAACTAAATCGAATCAAACTTTACTAACAATCAATATTATATATATATATTTATTTATATATTCCTATATCTCATTGTTTAATGTTATTTTTAATACGGTCTTCTGGAATTCGTGTTCAACCACTACTAAAGGAACAAACATAATACTGTCACTATGTAAACATGCAACTTCTATTATATCATGTCATGTTTATTTTCGGTGCGATTCGAATTCAGGAACTTCGTGCTCTTAAGTATTTCGGCCGTGCGACTCGAACTCAGGATCGTCATACTCTTAAGTGCTTCTGATGTAATCTACTCCTGGTAATCCCCGGTAAGATTCGAACTAAGAGTTTCTGTACTCTTAAATGTTCCCAGCGTGACTCGAACTTAGGACGTCATGATTATAAGTGAGAAGTGTCAAATTATTTGTTACACATTTATACAAATTTAAATTATAATTTATTTTATACTCCTATTTAATTAATTTTTTGGTAATAGTATATGAATTTCTAATGAGATTTGGAAGCAATTCTTATGTTGAAAAGATTTTTGATGTCAATAAAAAAGAGTTACTGTAATAATTAATTAAGGATAAATTTGTAAAAACAATTACTAACTATCAGATCGGTGGTTTCACCGTCCCTCCCACCGGAAAAACCATCCTTCGTCGCTGCCCTACATCACCAAATCACCCTCCCCATGAACGCCCCCTACAGAATAAAACCAACGCCTGAAGAATGTGCGCCGACGTTGAATCAATGGCTGAACTGCTCAAACTCACTGACGATCATGAATTTTACCTAAATATTATACACCTTGTTCGGGGTTTCATTAGTAATTTTAATTCATTTAAAGATTTTTTTTTTTTTGAAGCAAAGATATTTATTTTATTTTGTAGGACAATTGATAGATAAAAACTCTCGTTGAATTTGTGAATTTTTGGAGTAAGCGAGGATATTAATTAGTGGGACCCACGAAAAGAAAATGGAGAAAAATGCGAAAGAGAAAGGAAACCAAATTTGATTTAGTTAGTGGTGAAATATGAACTCACGAATGTTTATGTGTTAATTATTTTTAGATATTCATTTTGAATTACGTTGATAAGTTTATATTATATTTAAATAATTTGTTAAATTGAATTGAATTATTTGTGTTGAATTTTTTTATAGTTAATTTAATTAAAATATTTAAGTTTAATACAACATAACTCTAATTAGTATAATCCTGCCAAGATAACAAACTTATTAATTAAAAAAATTGTTCAACGCTTAGAACATTAATGTCCATAAATAATTTTCTGTTTTTGATTTTATGTTTCTGATATTTCTGGTTTGGATATCTCCATACCCATTGTTTCAAACAATATAATGTTTTCGGTAGGCTTATTTTTTTTTTACTTTCTGTCATCCATTGAACATTACGGTGTCGTTTTGTTATTAGTATGAATTAGGATTAAAAATCTCCTTAACGTTTCTGTTGAGGGAAGAAAGAGTTAGGAGACGGATAAAAGGGAGAAAAGCAACTCTGCGTGAGACAACTGATTTTTGAACTGTTCTACAGACTTCTTCCTCTTTTCCTTATCTGTAATTCTTCCCTATTTTCTCTCTGTTTTTCTGAACTCTTATCTCCCTTGTTTTTTTATTTGCTGAATTTTGTTGAATTAATATCAATTGCCCCAGGGCATAACAATCGGTATAGGTTATCGTGTTCAATATGCCCGGGACATATCCGTATAATTTAATTAGTCTAGACAAACTAATTTCTAAATCACACGATAACCTATACCGATAGTATATTCAGATTATCTCAGTTATTAACATTCTTTTTATATATCAATACTTTAATCAATAACGAGATCTACTGTGCTTTTCTACACCTCATTATCTAGTTCTATGATATAATGGAACAAATTTAATACTGAAACAAAATAATATGTCAATTGGATATTAGTTTTTGATACAAGCAAATAACTTTCTAGTATTCAAAACTAACAATACATCTTGTATGGCTTGGAAGCCAAATGGTAATGCCCTGGCAGTAATTGATGTAATGGGGAAGTTTGGTGTATGGGAATCACCTGTACCATTATCAATGAATTCTCAGATTGAAGACATTACAACCAACTTTGGTTAGCTTGGGAAGTTGAACTCCTAACCGAACCAAAGTTGGTTGTAATGGGTGGGAAAGGATGTCCACAGAATGCAAGCAACTGAAGATATTTTATTTGATCCTGGTATTGTTAGGATCTACATTTTTGTTGCTAACATTACTGATTTTTCTGACAATAAGAGCTCTTTAAATTCTCTGGAATCTGGTCAGAGAAGTACATATAAAATTTCTGGAAGGTTAGTTGGTGAGAACATAAGAACTGCTGTCACTTTTGGTGATTCCATAGTTGTTTGTGCGGCCACTCAATTGCAGCAATGGAATATCAAGATGCTTCCAGTAGAGCTATTAGATAAATTCCTTACACATATTGGGAAGTTCCAGAAAGTTTACAAAGTTATCTTACGGAATGACACGGCATTAGTGAAGTCCCTTTACTGCTATCAAAATCCTAATGGCATTTCTTGTATTAGGATGAAGAAAGAAGAGTTAATTGAGCACATTAAGAAGATAAGCGCACCAGAAACTCCTAAGGCTATTGCTGAGTTGATTGTGGTTAAGGCGTCTCATCGCTACTGGGTTGGTCCATCGGGTGAGCTGTTTGTTGGATTTCTTGTTAAAAATTGGGCAATTGAAGAATCTGTGAATTCTAAGGACGTTGTTCGACCAAGCGGTCATTATTTCTTTATGCAGAAGAGGATGGATGTGAGAGATGGAGCATTTTGTCCAATGGAGTTGCGGGCAAACTGTGAGAAAGATTTACTTCTGATTATTGTTACTATTTCGGAAATGGAGTTTGTGTTGTGTCCATTTCTGTAGAAAATGAATTTACCACGAATTGATACAGGAGCAATTGCCACGGTTTGTACGTGCATCTCAGAATTGTGCAGGCATAGATCTTTCCCAAGCGGTACGATGCTGTCTGAGTGTAAAGCTCGAAATAATATTCCACCTTCTGAGGAGCTTTTTGCTCGTCTAGTGATACTTCTACATGATCCTTTAGCAAGGGATCAATTGGCTACTCAATTTCTAAAGGAGACGTGGGATGACATGTTTATTAATTTTCTTGGTGAATCTGTGGATGTGATTCCAGATAATGATTGGATATTTTCTTGCGGAAATGCATTTTCTAAGCAGTATGATCTGTATTCATTTAAAGACCAACATTTTGCCCTGCTTCACAGGTGTCTCGGCATTTTGTTGAAAAAATTTCATGACAGAGCATATGTTAGTACTGAGATTGATTTGATGAATAATCAATCCAACATTTTTTTGCCCAAGAATAGACTTGTCCTGGCCAAGGACATGGAATTGGTTGTTGCGTCACATCTGGAAACGGTCTTGGAGAAACTTGAAGACATTCTTGATAATGTTGGTCAAAGCTTCTTTAAAAGAAACTTGACATTTTTCTCTGACAAAGCCAAGATGGAGGAATCAGATGATATACATGCTACTTTGGCCTTAATGGATGGATATGCTGCAAAATATGCACCAACATCTTTCATTGAAGCCAGAATTGATGCACTTGTTAGAATTAATATGCCTTCACATCTTCTCCATGTAAGTCAACCAACAGCAAAACGGGCTGTTATAATGGCTATTAACTTACTGGGCACTCCATTCAATCCAGCAACTGAATGCTTAAACCATGCAGAAAAATCAACCATCAGTCTTGTAAAGGCTTTTAGAAATATGCAAATGGATGAAGTAACAGCACTTGAAAATGGAGCCTTAGATCATGAGGAGGAACAAAGTGGTGATAAGTTAAAAGTGGTGATAAGTTACAAGAGGATTTGGGAGTTGCAGAAGAGTATAGGCAAGAAGATGAAGCTGGAACTAAGCTTACAAGAGTGACTGCTCGCACATATTTGAAGCCTTCTGCAAAGCACTTTGGTCCCTTCCAGGTGTTGGCCACCAGAGGCTTCATGGAAGAATCAAAATTTAAAGTAGCAGTTTCAACAATTCAAGTCTTGAAGTCAAGTATGTTTTCAAGTGGAGGGGTTTGTCATGCATTGAGCATTACGGTGTCGTTTTGTCATTAGTATGAATTAGAATTAAAAATCTCCTTAACGTTTCTATTGAGGAAAGAGAGAGTTAGGAGACGGATAAAAAAGGGAAAAACTCCCCTGCGTGAGACAACTGATTCTTGAGCTGTTCTACACACTTCTTCTTCTTTTCCTTCTCTGTAATTCTTCCCCATTTCCTCTCTGTTTTTCTGAACTCGTATCTCCCTTGTTTTCTTATTTGCTGAATTCTGTTGAATTAATATCAATTGCCCCAGGGCATGACATTTTCTTACTAGAGGGTTGGTCCCGTAATACAGGGCCCACCATAATTAAGAATTTTAAGAACAAGAACTTTTTAAACAGTATATGCAGAAATATTGAAGAATTACTTCATTATTAGAAAAATATATATCCTCTTTTTATTAATTTGGTATGAAAATTTTACAGAATTCTACAACGACCGTTTATGTATCTTACACATTAAAGATGGAATTTTTTTAACATTCAAATCCTCAGCAAATAATGATACCACACAACAAAATTGTTTAATTAATGAAACTCTTCTGGTCATTTTATTAATTATCATATCAAAACTCTTCAGTGCACTACCTCCTGCTGCAGCATGTGCAGAAATCTCTCACAACTTGAATAATCCATTATTTGCAAAATCGCGAAAATAATAAAATAGATACGGGATCGGAAGGGATCGAGTTTCTGTTTAGGATTAGACTATGATCGGACAGAATCGTGGAATCGGATTGTAGAATCGGATCGTGGAATCGGATACAACTATAAAAGTTCTCAAGAAAAATTTGGTGAGAGTGTAGAAACGGTTTTGTTTCATCAAAATACCCTTATTTCTTCTTTAAGCTCCAATTTGAGAGCCAAATTGCGATTTGAGAAAGCAAAAATCCAATTGAAAATCTAAATTCTTTATACTCCTTCGTCACCGACCAGCGGATGCTGTCGTTCGTCGCCTACCCACCGGAAGTCCGGCGCTGTAACATGAGATCCTAAGGTACTTGGGTATGTGTGGATTGTGATTTAGATTATGTTTCCAGTAATTTTTTTGCATTGGAAATTGAAAAGTGAAAATTTTTTATTGACAACTCGAAAATAAAAACTCGAGTGTTGATTTTAGAATTGCAAACTAAAGTGACTCTTAGTTTTTCATTTTGGTACCTTAAGAAGGATCTTTACACCCACTGCTTGGATAATACTTTCTCTGTCTCGATAAAAGAGTCGGAATTTTATTTTCTCAATTTGAGTGAGGGTAATGTTTATAACTATGATGACAAGATAGCCAAATTGAAAGTCCCTGGTGAGAGCTCTTTTAGCTTCTTAAATATATACTGAACAAAGTGTATCAACTTCTTCATGAATAATCTATAAATCTGTGATTCTCTTTTGTTTATTTAGAATTTTTTAATTTTGTTGAACATTATGGATTTTAAGTAATAATATTGTGCTTTCCATTTCTAATACATTATGTAAGAAATGTATTTGAACAAGTATGTGTTTATAATTGCCTAAATTTACAAATGTAAATTGATTTTAATACTTTTACCATCTCAATAATTTGATCCTACCGATCCGATCCTGAAAACATTGGAATCATCAGATGAGGACAGTGCTTCTAAAATAGAGGAGCAGACAACTTTGATCATCCTTCAGTTTACCAAATGTAACAAAAGTGGCCTAGATTGTAATCTCACACACCAGGGTAAATGAAAAGACCAACTTTGATCTCTTTTGTTATTAGTCTCCAAAGAGTTCAAAAAGAACTAAGAAACAAGGTTTCCTCAAACATCTTAGTGAGTACAAAATCCTAATCAAGCAACTTAAGAAGTTCGCCTTTGACCTAATCTGCTTCACTCTGAACCATCTGACTCATACAAAGGATCTTACACTTAAACATTTAACAAAATAGAAGAAGAACCCATTGAACAGCAGTAGATCACTCATTCCAATGATAACTCAACATTCCCTGGAAGAAATGTAATAAAGCCTCAATTTTTCGAAAAATGAATCGAAAGGACCTTCTCATTCTTTGCAGTGTAAGATAAAATGCCTTACAAACAAGATATCATGGTAATCTAATTAGTTCCCGGCCTAATTAGTTCAATACTATTCATAGTATAAGGTTAAGTGAAAATTTTGAAATAAAGTAAAGTTAATAAATTATAGGACTAACCAATGAGATATTTAAAAGAATCTATTTAGGTGGCATTTTATAAATTAAATGATAGGTCATTTAAATTTTGATCAACACATATTTTTAATTTTCATAATATTTTTTTGGTGCAATTAACTAAAATTTAATACTATTCCTATCTCAAAAAAAAAATGATTATTAAAATATTTTAAATTAACAAAAAATGTTTTTTTAAGACATAAGGTGAATTTTGTAATTATAAATAATAAGTAAATTAATTTTGACCTTAAATGATAGATTAATGAATGAATGCTAACTTTTATATTTTATTTTGAGTGAATTGTAAAAAAGGTCATCATACTTTGGTAAAATTTAGGTTTTGGTCACTAACTTTTAAATATTCAAAAAAGGTCACTAACTTTAGCATTTGAATTTTAGTTTTGGTCATTCCGTTAGAATGAACCGTTAAGTCCACTAACAATCCTATATTTGGAGGGTATTTTTATCCATTCATTAATGCTGTACACATGCTGCTACAGTACTACAGTGCGCGCTACAGTAACGCGCTACAGTTTTTTTTTTTTTTTTTAACGCATAGCCTTTTTTAAAAAAAAATACTTTTTAAAAAAAATAATTTACTAAAAATACCAAAAAAATTTATTTATAATTCCGCTCATCTATGCTACTTTATTTATAATTTAATCTACCAAAAATTTATAAAAATTATAAATAAAGTATCATAGATGAGCGGAATTATAAATAAATTTTTTTGATATTTTTAGTAAATTATTTTTTAAAAAAATATTTTTTAAAAAAAGTATATTTTTTTAAAAATAATAATTTACTAAAAATACCAAAAAAATTTATTTATAATTCTGCTCATCTATGCTACTTTATTTATAATTTAATCTACCAAAAATTTATAAAAATTATAAATAAAGTAGCATAGATGAGCGGAATTATAAATAAATTTTTTTGGTATTTTTAGTAAATTATTTTTTTTAAAAAAGTATATTTTTTAAAAAAAAGGCTATGCGTTAAAAAAAAAAAATAACTGTAGCGCGTTACTGTAGCGCGCACTGTAGCACTGTAGCAGCATGTGTACATCATTAATGAATGGACAAAAATACCCTGCAAATATAGGATTGTTAGTGGACTTAACGGTTCATTCTAACGGAATGACCAAAACTAAAATTCAAATGCTAAAGTTAGTGACCTTTTTTGAATATTTAAAAGTTAGTGACCAAAACCTAAATTTTACCAAAGTATGATGACCTTTTTTACAATTCACTCTTTTATTTTAGAAAATGACATTATTATGATAAAATTATATATTTTAGGTGGATTTAGAATATGGATACTAATAAAATAAATTTTTATAAAATTTTATTATGTAATATTTTAATAAAAAATATATATTTTTTATATTTATGCCCTATAAAATTTTCTTATATAATATTTTTTATTAAATATTTTGCCCGACCTATACTCAGGGCTTGGTTTGGAGCCTGACAAGAAACACAAATAGTAGCAAATAAAACAGAGAGAAAGCGAGATGGGATTTCTAGTCCTTAGGTTTTCTTTTGTTAAAAATTTTACTAGTTATCACCCTAATTTTTATTCTTTATGGTTTTAATTTGGACTAAAATATTTCTCTACAATACTCTCTCTTTTTTCCCTCCCCTTTTAAGCAAAAAAAACAATTTTGTCAAAATTATAAAGGTAATGTTCAAAACTGAGGCGATAACTGTTGATATATAAGGGGGAAAATAGTCTTGGGGATTTGAGTACAAGAAGCAGAAGTGCATTTGTAGTTGAACCTCAAAGTGCAGCTTTCTGTGTATTGCATCAATACAAACTTTTGAGTGGAATTAATGATGTGGATAATCGGATGGTGAAAAATCGATTAGGAAACTTACTTGGCAACTTAGCTTAATAAGTATGCGGTTTTCTAATTTGTATTAAGCTAGACTTCAGCTTCTTAATTAAGTCACTAGAAGCAGCAGTTATTTTTCAGCTTTTGTATATAAGCACACTTGTACATACTGATTGAGTAATGAAAATAACGAGAAACTTTCACAAAACGGATTTTTCCTCTATTTTCCCCAATTCTTCATACCTTCAGTCCTAGGGTTTTCTGGCTTAATTTCAAGCAAAATTTCATGGTATCAGAGCGTCACGGTGGAAAGTGATCCAATTAATCATCATGATTGTTGATCTAATGGACGGAGGTCAGACCGGTGATGAGGATTTTGACGATTTGATAGACGAACTCCGTAGTCTCACCGATGAAGAGAAGGAAGAGCAACTTGTTCTGCATTGGGCAAATCATCCAAATTTGCAGCTGGTCACGAAGGTGCTCACAGATACAAACTATCTACTATGGAATATCAAGATAGCGTGAACACTTCGTTCTAAGAACAAATTTGCCTTTATGGATGGTTCGTTTCTAATTCCGAAGACTAATTCTCCTTATTACAGAAAGTGGATTACTGTGAACTCCATGGTAGTTTCATGGACTCAAGGCGCGATTTCACCAGATTTGGTTGATCAGTTTGTATATATCGAGCTAGTGATCTTTGGGAAGAGTTCAATGCTCGTTTTGGTATGTCTCACCTATCTTTACTATATCAGCTCAAATTTCTATGGTGATGCAGGATGACTTGCCAGTTACTCACTATTTTGGCAAGGTACAGGAGCTGCGAGATAGGCTGGACCAATTGAAGCCAAATCGACTGAGAGAAAGAGTGCTTAAGGAACTACAGAAGGAGAGGAGATCAGTTCAATTCGTGTATGTAGCCAAGGAGTGTTTGCAGGTGGTTCATAGGGAATTGGAAATTGACAAGGCAGAGGATAGATGTTTGGTGTTTCTAATGGGAATTAGCGATGAGTATAAAATAGAGAATAACCACATTCTTATGATAGACTCACTACCATCACTGAACAAGTTCTATTCTACAATGTTAAAGGCTGAAAAGAATAGACAAGTTGGGGGACAAATGTTGTTGCATCCTGAGAATACAGCTATGATGAGTGTTGCGGTGAAAGGCAATAACAAGAAAGATGCTCAGAAGAATCAGAAAGTGGATAAGAGTAGTTTGTTGTGTACACACTGCAAGAAGAAAGGACATGTTGCTAGCAGTTGTTTTAAGCTTCATGGGTACTCTGATTGGTGGGAGTTTAAGAAGAAGAAAGGAGACAAAGCCAACGTGGTTCAGGTCATGGATAATCCTTTGGAAGTCAGCAAAGATGATGAGGCTTGGAATCAAGCATTGGCTACTGCTTTTCAAAAGGAGTTAGACAAGATGAACAAGGGGAAACGAGCTGCTGCATAGTTCAATTTTGCCAACTATGCTCGTTTTCAGGACTTTGCAGGTAGCTCTAACCCTCTTAATGTTAGTACACTTTGGACTGAATGCAATGATGATGATTACTGGATTGTAGATACAGGAGCTACAAACCACATGACCTATAATTCTTCTTGTTGTACTAATTTGCAAGTTATGAATTCTGGTTCATCTGTAGTATTTCTTGATGGCAGTTCTCAGTCTGTTCCCAGTTCTGGCCGTCTGAAATTGTCTGAATCCTTGACTTTGAAACATGTTTTGTTTATTCTGAGTTTCAAGCATAATTTGTTGTCTGTGAGGCTAGTTATGCATGACTCATAATGTTTCTTTTCTTTCTTTCATGATTGTTGCCTACTGCAGGATGACTATATGTATCCTAGTAGTTGGCTCAATCTTTCAGGGGCTTTACATATTCAATAAAGCTTCTTTCATGCCAGAAACTATACTTAGATATCAGTTTTCTATTGATAGTAGGCTGTTGAATAAGGATGAGTTGAATGTTTCAGCATTAGTTACTCATTCTCAAAATAAAAACATGACTTGGCATTTTAGACTTGGACATCCTGAAATTGATGTAATGCAGAAGTTCAATTTCTTTTCTTCCTCTGTAAATGATCATTGTTGCATCAAAGATTGTGAAAATTTTCCTTTGGCAAAGCATCATCGCTTTCCTTTTTCTTCTCATAATTCCAGAAGTTTTGTTCCCTTTCATACATTACACATGAATCTGTGGGGGCCTTATAAGATGAAATCCTTGAGTGCCTGTACATATTTTCTCACTATTGTAGATGATTTCAGTAGATATACTTGGCTTTTCTTGCTCAAAACCAAATATGAAGTTAGTGGAACCTTGATAACCTTTATCAAACACATTGAAAAACAATATGCTTGTTCAGTGAAGATTGTTCAGACTGATAATGGAACTGAATTTTGTAATTCAGAATGTTCCAAATTTTTTACTGCTTGTGGAATAACTCATCAAACCTCTTGTCCTTACACTCCCTAACAAAATGGCCTAGTGGAGAGAAAACATAGGCATTTGGTACAAGTTGCTAGAGCCTGTACCAAATACTACTCATTTGGTACAGGTTGCTAGAGCCTCTCACTGTTCATCCTTATTTAGATTCTAATTTAGATACACCACTCCTTCAACAGCTATCTAGATCAGATGTTGCTTTGTCTTCACCTGATATTCCTGAACTTCACTCTCCTGATCAGTTAACTTCTGAGTCTGATGCTCCTAGTCATTCTTCTCCTGATCAATCTGATCATTCTATTTCTCAGCCTATTAGATGCAGTTCTAGAGAAAGGACTGCTTCAAGATGGATGCAAGATTTTGTGCTTACATCTACTGCAGAGTGTTCTAATTGTGTGTTTTCCAGTGAGCATCATCTTTTCCTTGCTAATCTTTCAACTTTTCAAGAGCCATCGTCATTCAGTCAAGCTAGTATTAATGTTAAATGGTTAGATGCCATATCACAGGAAATTCAGGCACTTGAAACTAATCAAACATGGGAACTAACCACTTTACCTGCAGGAAAGAAGGCCATTGGTTGCAAATGGGTATACAGGATTAAATGTAAACCTGATGGTAGTATTGATCGATTTAACGCAAGATTAGTAGCAAAAGAGTTCACTCAGAAGGAGGGAGAAAACTATTCTGAGGTGTTTTCCCCTGTGGCTAAGGTGGTAACTGTTAGATTGTTGATAGCAATTGCAGCTGCTAACAACTGGCCCTTGTGCCAAGTTGATGTTAACAATGCTTTATTGCATGGAACACTTGAAGAGGAAGTGTATATGAGGCCACCCCCCTGGATATGAGGTTCCAAGAGGATAAGTTTGCCCGTTGAAGAAGTCTCGCTATGGACTTAAACAGGCTTCTAGGAAATGGAATCTGGAGTTCACTGAAAAGATCACATCTTATGGTTTTCAGCAATCTTTTTGTGACCATTTTTTGTTTGTTTTGCATACTCCTGATTTCAGCTTGTTCCTTTTAGTCTATGTGGATGATGTGTTAATCACAGGTACTAGTGAAACTGAAATCAACAAAGTCAAAGTATTTTTGGATCAATCTTTCACTATCAAGGATCTGGGATATGCAAAGTATTTTTTAGGCATGGAGTTGGCTCGTTCTAATTCAGGAATTATGATCAGTCAGCATAAATACATTGTGGACATTCTGAAAGATGCCAACATGCTCAATTGTTCTCCTGCTTCAACTCCATTCCCTCCTGGCCTCAAATTCTTTCAGAAGCCAAAGATGACACCCCTTTATTAGCTCATCCAGATCAGTATAGAAGACTGATTGGCAGGCTGTTTTATCTGGGGATTACTCATCCTGATATATCATATCCTGTGCAGCAATTGAGTCAGTTTGTTAATGCTCCTCATCAATCTCATTGGTTGGCAGCTATGCATTTACTTAGGTATCTTGGAGGCAGCTCAACCAAAGGCTTATTCTATCCAGTTCAGGACTCTTTGAGCCTCAGTGTTTTCAGTGATGTTGATTGGGGTGCATGCAAGACTACTCGCAAATCTATCACTGGTTACTGTGTTTTTCTTGGTGAAGCTTTGATTTCTTGGAAGTCCAAGAAACAAACAACCATTTCTTGTTCATCAGCAGAAGCTGAATATCGATCAATGGCCACTGCAGTCAAGGAGCTTCAATGGATTACTTTTCTGCTGCATGATCTTCAGGTTTCTGTGCCTCTTCCAGTGGAGTTTTGGTGTGATAATCAAGCTGCCATCTATATTGCTGCAAACCCCGTCTTCCATGAACGTACCAAGCATATCGAGATCGATTTCCATGTGGTCCGGGAAGCATACAAGACAGGTCTCATCTCCTTGCAGCATATTTATTCCAATAGTCAGGTGGTTGATCTCTTTACTAAAGCTCCTTCTGTTGCTATTTTCTCCAAGTTGATGTCCAAGTTACAGCTTCTTACAGCTGAACTTGAGGGGGGGGGGAGACTGTTGATGTATAAGGGAGAAAATAGTCTTGGGGATTTGAGTATAATAAGCAAAAGTGCATTTGTAGTTGAACCTCAAAGTGCAGCTTTCTGTGTATTGCATGAGTACAAGTTTTTGAGTGGAACTAATGATGTGGATAATCGGATGGTGGAAAATCGATTAGGAAACTTACTTGGTAGCTTAGCTTAATAAGTAGGCGGTTTTGTAATTTGTATTAAGTTGGACTTCAGCTTCTTTATTAAGTCACTAGAAACAGCAGTTATTTTTTCAACTTTTGTATATATGCATACTTGTACATACTGATTGAGTAATGAAAATAACGAGAAACTTTCACAAAACAGATTTTCCCTCTATTTTCCCCAATTCTTCATACCTTCAGTCCTAGGGTTTTCTGGCTTAATTTCAAGCAAAATTTCAATAACTAATAATACCTTGTTAAAAATTGCATTTCTTATTCATCATCACCCTTACCCTTCAGTTACCCCCGCGCTGTTTAAAATGACCACCAACTAGGAATAATCGAAGGTTTAAGTTGAGTAAACTATTTTTTATTAGGAGTCAAAATGACATTTCGTTTCCATAATTTACATACCGTAACTTTCACCGAAGTTCATCTTCTGTTAAATGATTATTACGTCAAAAAATTAATCAAATTTGAAAGAAGAAATTATTGAAAAATTATTATTAGTTACCGCCCCATTTTTTACTCTCTACTACTTTAGTTTGGATTAAAATGCTCTCCTTCTCTTACCTCTCTCTTCCCCTTGAAGTAAAAGGAGATTAAAATTGAGACGGTAATTAGTAATACCTGAAATCACCACCTGCAGCTGTTGTATAAGCTTGCCATAAGGGATTTGGATTTTCTTACTTGTAGAACCATTCCTGGAATTGTTTGTTTTTTGTTGTGTATTGAGATAATCAGTCGGGCTAGAATTTTTCTTCTTGACAACAGTTGCATCACTATTGTCTCCACTCATCTTCAATAAAATTAAACATCTACTTAGATGACGAGATTCTAACCGTAGCATTCTTCTAATTTTAGTGCATAAAGCTGCCCACCAACCTGAATTGGCTGCAAGTTAGTTTGGAGTCAGAATTCAAAATATTCATACCCTCCGAGTTCTCTTGCATCATCTTTACGTTTTTTTACCCTACTGGTATATAGACATCTTGTATGGGATTTGGTCTTTCATATTTGTAGAACCATTCTGCCTCCTGGAGTTCTTGGGTTTGTCTTGTGCATTCTCTTTTCCCAATTTTTTCCCAAAGGCATTGTGCATATTCAGAAATTTGTTATCTCGATATACATCAAAGAAACAAAATCAGAGTGAGAGAAAAAAACATTGAATTTCTCCTCTTGTCCTGGGTTCCAGCGACTATAATTAAGACATTTTGAAAACTTGTAGTCCAATACAGCAATAACTCCTTTAATGAATGAATGGCAAGGTAATTGCAAAACATGCAGCCAGAGGAGCCCTAGTCACAAATCAAATGAGTAGTATTTGGTTGGCTCTTTGAGACTCTGGACTTTGGAATACAAGGAACCCAGAGATGAATAAGAGGTAACTTTTCCAATGTGTCAGACGATTATGTATGCAAATTATTTGAAGATTTTAAGCAAGAGAAAGATAACATTTTGTAGATAGGGAGGGCAAAAGAATAGCTAGCTTCAAGCAAGAATGTTGAAATGGCTGAAAAAACACACTCCTCGGAATGTCATTTTCCAGCTCCAGTTACAAAATTTGTATCTGCACAGGGGAAACTCCTCCATGGAGAAACAGTCTACAGTGATATGTTCACAGAAGCCCTGCGCGAAAGCCCTCCCAATAGAACCAACTGGTTTGCTAGTATCATCTTCTTCTTCCACCGCTGGATATTGCATTGAATAGCGGTACCTACATTGACCATTATAAAGTTTATCTAACCCAAAGGGTTGTTCTGCTGTACTCAGCATTATCTGCCCAGTACTGTTTCTCCTAATGGGTGCCCAAACCTATACTAAAAAAGAGCTTACAGACAGATTTTCCAAACAAGCCAAAACTTTTCGTTGCGTTCATGTTTGCTAGTCATATTTCTATGTTTTTCCAATGTCAAAGGAAGAAAAATTTCATCATCATGAATAGTTAATAAAACCACCCCCAAAGACCAAGCTCAGCTCAACTACTATCAAACTCCGAGAAAGAATCAAAGCATAAAAAGATAGCCCACTTCTTGTTACAGGACGTCAATTTCACAAGCAAAATCTCCTCCGGCTGGTGTCCATTTCCGGCTTGTGAACCCATTCATATTCACCACATTTTGAATCAAACGTCCCATGCTGAAGAGAGATCAACTTCAAAGTAAAATGAGGGCCGCATTCCTGAAGCCGCACAATTACTTTCTGCTCAGAGCTTCCTTCATCCTTGTTATCCTTACTATTTCTACCCTGCTGCTTACTTTCTTTCGTCTCAAAAATATAACTGTGGTGGCGGAATAAGATAAAATCACGTTGATTATGAAACGTCACAACTCTACGGCCCCGAAAGCTGGAATCTTGAGGGAAAAGTGATTGAATTAACCTGCCAATACGATGTCCCAACCGTGTGGTGAAGTTATTCAAGACCAGCTCAGGGGTGTGGCCAGTTGGATTACCATGATTCTTAATATCCTTCCGCAATACAAGTTTTGAGAGCTTGAAGTGGGCAGTAGGTCCATCAGGTAAGCCAATAATCAACAGAGCAACTGGTTCTCGACGGTTAGTATGAACAACAATAATGGAAGTGAAGTTTTTATTTCTTGCATATTCCACTATCTTTTTTGAGATCATAAGTTCCTCTTTTGAAGTAGACAGAGTTTGGGACGACCGAGAGTAAATCTGATATAAAGGCTGGTCCTCTAGTAGAATTGAAGCGGCAAGTGGTTATGAGTATCTTTGCAGGGCAATCCTACTTTAAAACTGAACTAAATTCATCTGCATCATTTCCAGCAAATAGCTCATCATCATTAGGCATACAAATAGTCTCATCAGACTCCCTGGTATTTTCAATTGTACGAGGAATCTGTTTCGGTGGAGGCTCTTCCCCTAGCTTAAGGGCTCTTTTCTCGGCGGCTTCACGAGCCTTAACTTTCTTACGTTTCTCAAGCTTTTCCTGATGCTTGAGCTTGGCATGGACGGCTGACCTCTTCTCTTTGTTCTTTTTCATCGACGGTAGCAATGACTCCATTTTTGCTTTCTTGTGTTGTTCCATATCGCACTCTGAACCTGAATCTGTGTTTATATTGATATATTTCAAAACTCAGACTGAAAAATTCAAAA
Organism: Knoxia roxburghii; assembly: GCA_030378225.1. NCBI lineage: Eukaryota > Viridiplantae > Streptophyta > Magnoliopsida > Gentianales > Rubiaceae > Knoxia > Knoxia roxburghii. Next base: position 6,962,307 of record CM059423.1, read on the forward strand.
TTTAGCCAATCCCATGATATAATCCCACAATCCAATTATTAAAAAAATTTAATTTTTGCAACACGATAATCTCATAAATCCAAATGCTTAAACAAAAATTCAAAAGGCTACTCAAAGCCAAGAAAACCAGAATGGAGGAGAACAGAAATAATGTAAAAACCAACCTTAAGCAAATTTTTAACAACAAAAAAAATTAAACAGCAGCAAGATAGCATTCACATTAATCCTTCTAAAAAAATCACAACCACAGGGGAAAATAGAAAAAAGAAGATGAGGGAAAAAAATCGAAAAAAATAGAACCTTTCTTCCTTTCTTTTTCTTCTGCCGAACAGCAACAATCCAACGACATGAATAAAAGTAAATATTTATTATAACTAATAAAAATTAAAATTAAAAATTTATTTTGGGCAGTTTACTACTGAAGGATTTTGGTAGGATCTGGGTTTGTACCTGCTCGATTTACCACGCAACAAAAAATTCTAATAAAAGCGGAACCATAGAATAATACCTTTGAAGCGTGCACCTGGTGAATCTCTTGTATGCCTCAAAGACTATGACCTCTTGTTGTGTGGGCAACAATCTAGAAGTCAATTGATCAGCAACTCGTCACAATCCACCTGCTGAAAAAATTCAGCACCTCCGCACCTAGCACGTACTGCAAACGCACTGCCCGGAGAGAGAGAAAGCAACACACGGGGCTGCCCAAAAAGGACCAAATTTTCAGCCACAATATAGGAAAACCAGCCGCCCCTTCTTGCTTGTTAAAATTCGTTTTAGAGAGAGAGAGAGAATTTTCTCTCTCTAGAATTTTATCTCTCTAGATTCTTGAATTATGAATCTATTGAATTGTGTTTCTGAATGGCTGATCCCTTGTCTATTTATAGAGTTACAAGAGAGACTCCAAGTTGGAATAGGATTGATCTTTCCTACTGGGTTTCTGTTTCCCTTCAATCCTGTTTCTAGATTGATACAGATTCTGTTTCCTTCAATCCTGTTCCTGGACTGAAACACTCCCAACTGTCACAGGGATTCACTTATCCCAATCCAGTTCCTGGGATGAATCACTCCCAACTGACACAGGGATTCACTTATCCCAATCCAGTTCCTGGGATGATTCACAACCAACTGACACAAGGATTAATTAATTTCTCAACTAATTAAATCTACCTTTGTCAACAACCCAGTACATAATTAATCGTACCACTAACGGATTAATTATGGCACTACCAACCTACACCAGAATTGCTTCCGGAACAACTTAATTAAATTATATTCATCATCTCCCCACATCAAAGATATAGTGCTCGTTAATTCATTAATTTACTGATAAATTAATTCATCAACTTCTTAATATTCTGAGACTAGTACCACTCGACCTTTTTACTATACCGGACATAAGTCCACTGGCCAGGTTTAGTATAATAAACATTTCGAGCTCATCTCGGGAGCACCATCACCCCGGACGCACCGGTACATGGTTTCCTTTCGACAAGCAGCAGCACACCAAGTAACTAAACACGCGCACCCAACCCACCGAGACTATTGGCCACATTTGACCTCACCCATTGGCAGATCAAAGTACACTATGTCTAATCCTCATGCCCGCTCGAGTCTAGGGATTTAGAGATAGAATACAAGGATCGATTTGTCTATTAAATCAGTACAAGACAAATCATTCCTAAGAGTCAAGTTCAATATGCCCCGGGCACATCTATATGATTCAATTAGTTTAGACAAACTAATTATCTGAATCACATAATAACCTAGACCGACAGTTTATCCAAAGCTGTCTCGGTTACGAACCTTATTTATATATTATGTCTTTCAACCAATGATGAGATCTACTGTGTCGCACCAGACACCTCATCATCTACTTACATAATATAAATGGATATGCACAACTAAATATAATTGAAACACAAATCGATATATTAATCTGGGAAATTATACAACACAAGCATAGCTTATGTATTCAAATCCAACAATCTCCCACTAATACTTAAGCTGTGCTTTAAGTATACAACTACATACAATCCTATACTACCTGCTGCTATCTATCTAAAAAAACTATCATGGCTCTTCTAGATATCTGATCCCCATGCCCTCCACGTGAACCTCAAAGACTTTAGAGGTCAATGTCTTCGTGAATGGATCTGCAAGGTTATCTTCTGATGCTATCTTAGCCACGACCACGTCTTCCCTCTTCACGATGTCTCGTATCAGGTGGTACTTGCGCTGTATGTGTTTACTCGCCTTGTGGGCTCGTGGTTCCTTCGAGTTTGCTATTGCACCATTGTTATCACAATAAACTGTGATAGACTTCTGTAAACCAGGAATCACGTCTAAGTCCACTAGGAAGTTCTTGAGCCATACTGCTTCTTTCGCTGCCTCTGATGCGGCAACGTATTCAGCCTCCATGGTAGAGTCCGCCACGCATTTCTGCTTGACACTCCGCCAAACTATGGCTCCACCTCCTAGAGTAAACACATACCCTGAGGTAGACTTGCTCTTGTCCCTGTCGCCTTGGAAATCTGAATCTGTGTAACCTCGGGGTACCAGCTCAGACGCCTGATAGACCAGAACTAGGTCCCTCGTTCTGCGTAAATACTTGAGAATGCATTTTACTGCCTCCCAATGAGCTTTCCCGGGGTTACTCTGATATCTGCTCACCATGCCAACGGCATAACAGATATCAGGCCTCGTACACAACATGGCATACATGAGACTTCCTACTGCCGAAGCATATGGAACTGTCTTCATGGTCTCTATCTCCTCAACAGTCTTAGGAGACTGCTCCTTAGATAGAAACACTCCATGCCTGAATGGTAGAAAACCTTTCTTGGAGTTCTGCATGTTAAAACTGGCCAGAATCGTGTCTATGTATGAAGCTTGGGAGAGCGTTAGTGAACGTTTCCTACGATCTCGAATAATCTTGATCCCAAGGATATGTCCCGCTTCCCCTAAGTCCTTCATATCAAATTGCTTGGACAGCCATGCCTTTACATCTGATAACACTTTCTTGTTGTTGCCAATCAATAGAATGTCATCTACGTAAAGCACAAGAAACACCACTGAGTTTTCATCACGTCTGCGATATACACATTGCTCATCCGGACACTGAGTAAATCCAAAGGACTGGATTACTTCATCAAACCGGATGTTCCAAGATCTGGATGCCTGCTTAAGTCCATAAATAGACCTCTTAAGCCTGCAAACCTTATGCTCTTGGCCTTTTTCAATGAATCCCTCTGGTTGCTGCATAAAGATGGTTTCTTCAAGACTTCCGTTTAGGAAAGCTGTCTTGACATCCATCTGCCAAATCTCATAATCCATATGAGCAGCTATGGCCAAGAGAATCCGGATCGACTTAAGCATGGCTACCGGGGAGAAGGTTTCCTCATAGTCGATTCCCTCTTTCTGAGTATACCCCTTCGCCACCAGCCTAGCTTTAAAGGTTTCCACCTTCCCGTCAGGTCCTCTCTTACGTTTGTAGACCCACTTGCATCCAATGGGCTTATACCCATCAGGCAGGTCCACAAGCTCCCAGACTTGATTGTGGTCCATTGACCCCATCTCGGATATCATTGCCTTACGCCAGGATTCTGCATCTTTATCTCGAAGCGCCTCATTATAGTTAACTGGGTCAGGTTCAGGTACACCTGGGACCAGGTCTGAAGCCTCTCCCATGCCAATGAACCTGTCTGGCTGTCTCACAACCCTCCCACTACGACGAGGCACCGCCTGTGTAGGCGCATCATCTGTGATCTCATGTGCAGTGTGTGGTGTATCTACTTGCGCTGGTGCATCAGGATTAGTAGTTTGTCGTCTAAGCTCTTCTAGTACTATCTTACTCTTGGGCTTGTGGTCTAAGACATAGTCCTCTTCTAAAAATCTAGCGTTGGTACTTACCACCACCTTCTGATCTTTAAGACTATAGAATAGACCACCTTTCGTTCCCCTAGGATATCCTACAAACAGCATTAATTCTGTTCTTGCATCTAACTTAGCCGTATCTACCTTAAGCACATGTGCTGGGCAGCCCCAAATTCTGAGATGTCTTAGACTGGGCTTCCGCCCGTTCCACAACTCTATTGGGGTTGAAGGCACGGTTTTAGATGGTACAAGATTAAGAATATACATTGCCGTTTCCAAGGCATATCCCCAGAACGAACTTGGCAAATCACTATAGCTCATCATGGACCTAACCATTTCCATAAGAGTTCGGTTCCTCCTTTCTGCTACACCATTCTGCTGTGGCGTGCCAGGTGCAGACAACTGAGACTGAATTCCTACCTCAATGAGGTAATCTCGAAATTCATGGGACAGGTACTCCCCTCCACGATCTGAACGCAGTGTCTTAATACTCTTACCATGATGCTTCTCCATATCTGCCCGAAACTCTTTGAACTTGCCAAAACATTCGGACTTGTGGCGCATTAGGTAAATGTATCCGTACCTAGAGTAATCATCCGTGAATGTCACGAAATACTCATATCCCCCTCGTGCCTGGACCGTCATAGGTCCACACAAGTCAGAATGAATCAACTCTAATACTTCTTTAGCTCTATAGCCTTTTGCTTTAAAAGGTCTCTTGGTCATCTTACCTTCCAAGCAGGATTCGCAGGTTGCATAACTGTCAATATCTAATGAACCCAAAGGTCCATCATTGACCAACCTCTGAATCCTACTAAGGTTTATATGACCTAGCCTTAGATGCCAAAGATAGGTTGGATTCATTTCAGAAGGTCTCTTCCTCTTATTAATGTTAGATACTGAGCTATCTATTTCTATGTTTTGCGCAACAGGGGAGTTAGAATTAACCACAAATAAATTGTCCACCAATGAACCAGAACAAACAAGTTTGCCATTTCTTCTAATAAAAACAGACTCATCAGAAAAAATAAACTTGTAACCGTTCTTCAAGAGTTTAGAAACCGAAATCAGGTTCTTTCTAAAACTCGGTACATAAAGACAGTTTACTAACTCTAGGTTACAATTCTCGAAATTTAACCTAACTACTCCCACTGCTTCAACTGACACTCTTGTAGTGTCGCCCATGTAGATGTCCAGTTCGCCCTCTCTAAGCTTCCGGGTTACTTGGAACCCCTGCAAAGAATTACAAACATGGTCAGTGGCACCTGAATCCACACACCAAGTATCTGTGGGAATCACCGCTAAACATGTCTCAGTAATTAGGGCAGAAACAATCGTACCTTTGAGCTTTGGACAATCCACTTTCCAATGTCCTGCCTTGCCGCATTTAAAGCACTTGCCCTTTGGCTTGCTTTTCTTCGCAACATCTGGCTTTGCCGCAAGTTTCTTGGCGTTCTTCTTCTTCTTATTCTTCTTGCCTTTCGGCCCAGAAGAAGAGCTTGAACCCTTTACCGCGACCAAAGCTTGCTTCTTCTCATGGAAGATACCTTCAGCCGCCACCAAATCAGTCATGAGCTCGGGCAACGTATAAACCCTTTGGTTCATATTGTAGTTGACCCGAAACTGCTCAAAACAAGAGGGTAGACTCTGGAGGATAATATCTATCTGACTTTCTGGGTCGATATTTCCTCCCAACACCTCTATTTCATTGATGTTACTGATCATGTGTAAAACATGATCTCTCACCGATCCGCCTTCAGCCATTTTGGTGTTCATTAACTTCCTCATGGCTGACTGCCTGGCAGTCCTGCCTTGATGCGCAAACATCTCCCTTAGGTGCGCCATCATGTCGAAGGCGGAGAGCATGGGATGAAGCTGATGTTGCAGCACATTCGACACAGAGGCCAAAATGTAGCACCGCGCCATCTCATCCGCTTTCCTCCACCTGGCATAAGCGTCCCTTTCCTCTTGGGTAGAGTCCTCATCAGGCACTTCTGGACATGCTTCGATGAGCACAAACTTGTACTGCTCAGCTGTCAGGACTATGTCCAAATTTCGACTCCAGTCGACATAATTTGTTCCAGTTAATTTGTTGTCTTTCAAGATAGCAGCTAAAGGATTGAATGCCATATCGATTTAAAACTGGAAAGTAAACAAACAGTGTTTCAGTTATATATGCTAGAATTTTCAGAAACATGAAAATTCAATTAATTATTGATTCCCTCAAAACAATAATATTAATCCACCAACATCTCATCCACCGGGATTCTCGCAAGCCACGCAGTGTGGACGTTTACGCTAACCCACATTCGTTTGAGAAGAACCAAGTTCATTAACTACACTATCTGACCAACGATCTTTTGATCAATGTAGCTAATAGTCGGTGCTTTCAGCCGTACAAGTAAGCAGCGTAACCTCGCGGGAGGAATACTACAGATCGTACACTAAGTGTATGCCATTACGTGACTTCTGAGTTTGTTACCTCAGGATAGTGCGCCTCAGATGGAGAGGGTGTCGCATTTCTCCTAGTTAAACTCGCTCTAGTCATCTTACTCAGAAGCTCATAGTCTAGCGATCTCGGGGCTGGACTCATCCGAATGGAGGAAGGCCCTAATGCCAACGCGCAAGCCCACCCACATCGCATATGAACCCGTAATGGTGGCCATGGGGATATAACACAACCCGCTCCCACTTAGATTTCCAAATTGAGGGTTTTTTCGGTTTTAACATACAATTAACTAACCTAAGTTATGTGCAACCATAAAACCAGACATGCTTTAATTCATGCATCTAAAATACAGCATAAAAATTAAAACAATAAATACGGGAAATAAATTCGAAAAAATAAATTTCCCGACTATTATGGTTTTAATTGCTTCCATCTTCTGCCTTGATCTCGTGTCCCGTCATGTCACTCGATGGAGAGAGTCTTGAATTTCAAAAAAAAATGAAAACTGGAGGAAAAACGGGCCAAAAACAGCCCGAACGGCCCAAACAGGCCGCCCGTGGCGCAGCCCGCGCGCACAGCCCGCATGGGCCGTGCTCGCGGCCCTGCACGCGCGCGCGCGCACAGCCCGCACGGGCCGTGCGCGCGGCCCTGGGCGTGTACGCCCGCGCGCGGCTGCTGCTGCTGCTGCGCCCTGGGCGCGGCAGCTGCTGCTGCTGGCCTGTTTTTTGCCTGTCGGCCGGCGACTTTGCTGCCGGCGAACGTTGCCGGCGTCGCCTCCTGCCGCCAATTCCTCCTTCGCTTTTTCCCACGCTATTTGGTCTTCTTGCAATTCGTTCTGGGTTTTCCTGGGTTTCTTCAAATTTATGATAACCCAAAACCCACGAATCCAAGTTGCCCACCATAACGCCTTCGATTACAAAAAAAATAATTTTCCTACTACAAGGCATTCTAGGAAAATTAAATAATCGAAATTACATAGAAAAAATCCTACTACAGATTTAATCTAATCCTACACGGCTTCCAGCACGTGGTTAAACTATTACAAACATTCATAATAAAATTAAATCCGGACATGTCCCGGAGTTTAATTAAAACCCATACAAACGTAACCATAATAGTCGGGATTCTAAACCACCTGCAAATAAAACCATGTAATAAATCGAACAAGCACAGAACCCCCTAAATCAGGCTCTGATACCAATTGAAGGATTTTGGTAGGATCTGGGTTTGTACCTGCTCGATTTACCACGCAACAAAAAATTCTAATAAAAGCGGAACCATAGAATAATACCTTTGAAGCGTGCACCTGGTGAATCTCCTGTATGCCTCAAAGACTATGACCTCTTGTTGTGTGGGAAACAATCTAGAAGTCAATTGATCAGCAACTCGTCACAATCCACCTGCTGAAAAAATTCAGCACCTCCGCACCTAGCACGTACTGCAAACGCACTGCCCGGAGAGAGAGAAAGCAACACACGGGGCTGCCCAAAAAGGACCAAATTTTCGGCCACAATATAGGAAAACCAGCCGCCCCTTCTTGCTTGTTAAAATTCGTTTTAGAGAGAGAGAGAGAATTTTCTCTCTCTAGAATTTTATCTCTCTAGATTCTTGAATTATGAATCTATTGAATTGTGTTTCTGAATGGCTGATCCCTTGTCTATTTATAGAGTTACAAGAGAGACTCCAAGTTGGAATAAGATTGATCTTTCCTACTGGGTTTCTGTTTCCCTTCAATCCTGTTTCTAGATTGATACAGATTCTGTTTCCTTCAATCCTGTTCCTGGACTGAAACACTCCCAACTGTCACAGGGATTCACTTATCCCAATCCAGTTCCTGGGATGAATCACTCCCAACTGACACAGGGATTCACTTATCCCAATCCAGTTCCTGGGATGATTCACAACCAACTGACACAAGGATTAATTAATTTCTCAACTAATTAAATCTACCTTTGTCAACAACCCAGTACATAATTAATCGTACCACTAACGGATTAATTATGGCACTACCAACCTACACCAGAATTGCTTCCGGAACAACTTAATTAAATTATATTCATCATCTCCCCACATCAAAGATATAGTGCTCGTTAATTCATTAATTTACTGATAAATTAATTCATCAACTTCTTAATATTCCGAGACTAGTACCACTCGACCTTTTTACTATACCGGACATAAGTCCACTGGCCAGGTTTAGTATAATAAACATTTCGAGCTCATCTCGGGAGCACCATCACCCCGGACGCACCGGTACATGGTTTCCTTTCGACAAGCAGCAGCACACCAAGTAACTAAACACGCGCACCCAACCCACCGAGACTATTGGCCACATTTGACCTCACCCATTGGCAGATCAAAGTACACTATGTCTAATCCTCATGCCCGCTCGAGTCTAGGGATTTAGAGATAGAATACAAGGATCGATTTGTCTATTAAATCAGTACAAGACAAATCATTCCTAAGAGTCAAGTTCAATATGCCCCGGGCACATCTATATGATTCAATTAGTTTAGACAAACTAATTATCTGAATCACATAATAACCTAGACCGACAGTTTATCCAAAGCTGTCTCGGTTACGAACCTTATTTATATATTATGTCTTTCAACCAATGATGAGATCTACTGTGTCGCACCAGACACCTTATCATCTACTTACATAATATAAATGGATATGCACAACTAAATATAATTGAAACACAAATCGATATATTAATCTGGGAAATTATACAACACAAGCATAGCTTATGTATTCAAATCCAACAACTACCACTTCACCTTTTGCTGTAGTCGATAGCTTGGGCTTAACCCAAATAAACATAAACTTGAAAAGTGGAGAGAATAGTGTCATCCATTGGGGAATTAGGGTTAGGGGTTTGTGGATTCAGGTGACGGCGTCGTTTTCTCCAGCCTGAAGGGAATGGGCTGCTTGCTTGAAGGCGTGATTTTGGGATTGCACTTTCTTCCTCTCTCTCTCTCTCTCTCTCTCTCTTTTTTTTTTTTTTTCCTGCATTTGTTCTCCTTTTCCATGTTTTGCTAGTTGTCTTGGATCATGTCTTATAATTGCTATATATTCACACACAAACGAATAGTAAGAGCATGTTGAATGAATGAATGGCCATATTTCTGATCCTAACAATTCTCCATTCCCCCTCCCTCATTCTTATTTTCTTTTGGAATAAATTCATCATGTATTAAAATTCTTAATAAGTTACATAAACTCAAAATTCATCAACTTAATCTATTGGTCTAGTTGGGTTCATGCACAGCAACTCTAGTTGCACTCACCAAATGGTTCTTGTTCAATTCAGTGACATTTTGGTATCAGAGTTTTCGGAGATTGATGGCAGAAGAAGGAACTCTTTACAAAGTTCGGAAAGAGTTGTTGAAAAAACAGGATCAGAAAATTCAGGACATGAACATACACTGAATTCTAATTTCAACGAGAAATGTGCTTTAAAATTGCAGGTCCTATGAAGGGAAGCCTGAGATCTAGTACCTGTGTCCTAAGCTGGAAAGAGGAAGCAAGAGTGAGCTGGGAAAGTTTTACACATGCTATAATTCATTCAAACTCAATTGAGTGAATGATATCCATTATTTACTTTGGTATGAACTAGGAGAAGTTTTCTTTTAATGGTCGTATCCTTTTCTCACATGATTTTCGAATGAAATTAGTGTGATATGTTCAATGCCATCTTCTTGCAATGCAATTGGTTCAGGACATGGTGCCTTTTTTCAATCTCAATACTTGAGGAACTGAGTTTCGATCTTCTTCAACGAATGAACAGTAACTGCAGCATTTATCCTTATCCCTCGGTGATTCTTCAGTGCATGCCATAGCTAATCTCATGATGGAAGTAATGCATTCCAACTTTTCGACGAAATGTTCATCTCCAGGCCTCAGCAAGTTCGGTGTATTAACACACCATCGACTAAAAAGGGTCTTCCAGACAGGAGAAATTACTTGATTCTCTCCTGGATTGACACTGGTTGTGGATTATCCATAAAAGAATCTGGAAATGTTAATATAAACATTATAGGTTGGTGATTTAGATTGAAAGCTCAGAAAATTAAATACCTTTGTTTTATTTATGTATGTAGGCAGCCATCACCAAGAAAACAAAGAAATTCATGACTTACCCTCATTGCTACAGCTTCCAGAATCGAAATCTTTGAGTAAGCTTAGACTCTAGCACAATCGCTATTTCAATCCTTGCTTGAAATAACATTGCGCAGGATCTTGGTTTGTACTCATTCGATTTATCACGCAACAATAATTTTCTAATTAAAAGCGGAATCATAGAAAAGTACCTCTTGAAGCGGGTTAACTCAGGTGATCGCTTGTATGACTCAAGACTTTGATTTCACGTTGTGTGGGCAACGATCTAGCAACCAATTGATCAGCAATCAACACAACTGGGTTGTCAGGAAAAATTCAGCAGCTTGTCGCCGCCAGAAAAATCCCCTGCCACCACCGGAATTCCTTGCCACCGCCGCCTCCTGCCGGGTCTAATCTCCGGCCGTCGCCTTGGGACAAAATCCGGCCGCCCAAAGTTTATGCTAGAGAGAGAAAAATATTCTCTCTCTAAACTTTCTCTCTATAGTTTTCTTGTCTTGAAAACTTAAAAATTGTGTATCTTGAATAGCTAATCTCTTGTCTATATATAGAGTTACAAAAGAGACCCCAAGTTGGTTTAAGATTGGTCTTCCTAATATGTTTAGGTAATTAATTAGTTTTCAAATCCAATTAGGTAACTAATCTAATAGGATAAACCAAATCCAAATTAGATTCCTAATCTCTAGGATTTCCTAATTCTAATTGAAACTTAAGACTTAATTAATTAATTAAATAATTTCACTTTGTTAATTACTTAATTAACCCTTAAAAATAATTAATCAATTAATTAATTATACCTATTCAATTAACCCATTACAAAATTAATCGTACCACTAACGGATTAATTTTGGCACTACCATCATACACCAGAATTGCTTCCGGAACAACTTAATTAATTTATTCATAATCTCCCCACATCAAAGATATAGTGCTCGTTAATTTATTAATTTATTGATAAATTAATTAATTAACTTCTTTAATTCCGAGACTAGTACCACTCGACCTTTTTACTATACCGGACATAAGTCCACCGGCCGGGTTTAGTATAATAAACATTACGAGCACATCTCGGGAGCACCATCACCCCAGACGCACCGGTACATGGTTTCCTTTCGACAAGCAGCAGCACACCAAGTAACTAAACACGCGCACCCAACTTACCGAGACTATTGGCCACAATTGGCCTCACCCATTGGCAGATCAAAGTACACTATGTCTAATCCTCATGCCCGCTCGAGTCTAGGCATTAAGAGATAGAATACTAAGAACGATTTGTCTATTAAATCAGTACAAGACAAATCATTTTAAATGGTCAAGTTCAATACGCCCCGGGCATAGCTATATGATTCAATCAGTTTAGACAAACTAATTATCTGAATCATATATTAACCTAAACGACAATTTGTCCAAAACTGTCTCGGTTACGAACCTCATTTATATATTATGTCTTTTAACCAATGATGAGATCTACTGTGTCACACAAGACACCTCATCATCTAACTACATAATATAAATGGACAAATAATGCACAACTAAATTTAACCAAAACAATAATCGATATATTAACTGGAAAAAGTACAATACTAGCATAGCTTATGTATTCAACTCCAACAGCTACTGTAAAGTGCAAGGATCTCAACAACTCCAATACAGTGCTACTGACGAGGGTTATCCATTTTGAAAAGAGGGATAACTAAGTATTGTGTAATACCACAGGAGATTGAAGCATAATCCTTCAGTGGAAACTCCTCTTTAGAGTAAATGTCTAAAGGGAATCCCTTTGGGCAGCCACCTGCGAAAGCCCTCCCAATAGGACCAACTGGTTCATTACTATTATCTCCCACTTCCACCACTGGATATTCATATTCTATGCATCTGTACCGATACCTACACAGACCATTATAAAGTTTATCCAACCCAAAAGGTTGTCCTGCTACGCTCAGCATTCTCTGCCCAGTTTTGCTTCTAGTAATGGGTGCCCAAAACTGTACTAACATACCATCGTCGTCACAACTATAGTTTACAGACAGAAGAATTGATTTGATTGTTTCTTGGATTGATGGTGGATTATCTATCATAAAATCTGAAATATATAAATATAAACACAGAAAATTAAATACCTTTGTTTTGTTTATGTATGTAGCCATCACCAAGAAAACAAAGAAATTCATGACTTACGTTGATTTCTGCTGCTGCTCAAAGATGTTCCAGGATTAGTTGGAGCCGCCGGGTACCAGAAAACTCTCAATCTACCCAACAAAGGCATTCCGGGACTTCCTGACAACACCACCCTGCAGAGCTGCTGGGCATGTTAGTGAGGAAATTATCAACTGTGTAGCACTCATGGGGATCATGGGGACCATCCTCAAAGATTTCAGGGAGTTGAAGAGAAATGGCGATTTCAGGAAACACTGTTCCAAAACGAAAGTGGGTATCCTCCTCCATCAACAATGGAACTGAACAAGCAAGAAAAACACAAAACAGAGAGAAAGCAAAATGGATCCAACCCCCCACAGAGCATATCCAATTGATATTCAAAACTCCAGTTTTATTGAATTTTACAATTTAAGAAAAATGGTTTCCACCAATGCATACTGCAAACACTCCTGTATAAAACATAGCAGGCTCCTCTTTTTAAAAGTTTGAGTAACGGAGAAAACAACTCTATTCCTATTTGCCCCACGAATTTTTGACCAAAAGGGAGGTCAAAATAAATGTGTGAACTAAAAAGAGAAAAAATTTGAAAATGTAGACATATAGGGGCCTCTCGGATTCTTAAAATCCGAATTTCAAAAAATTTGGATTCTAAGAATCTGAAAGAAGAGAAAATTTGTTTTAATTAAATACTAATGACACTAATTAATTAAATTAACAAATTTTGGATTTCAGAAATCCGAATATTGAGGACGGTTTACCACGTCTCAGAATAAGTAGCGCCATGCCTCAAACAACATGCACCACGTCCAAAAATGTCTATATCCAGACATGTGAATTTAAACTGATTTTTTCACAATAACATCTCACTTCGTCTCAGAACAACTAGAACCATGTCCAAAAACGTCTACATCCATGCATGTGAATTTAAACTAATTTTTTTCACAAAGACAGTTTGTCACGTCTAAGAACAACTAGCACCACGTCTCAAACAACAGGAACCACGTCCAAAAACGTCTACATCCAGACATGTGAATTTAAACTGATTTTTTCACAATAACATATCAACTCGTCTCAGAACAACTAGCACCACTGCCAAAAACGTCTACATCTATTTATGTGAATTTAAATTTTTTTTCACAAAGACAGTCTACCACGTCTCAGAACAACTAGCACCACGTCTCAAACAACTAGAACCAAGTCCAAAAATGTCCACATCTAGACATGTGAATTTAAATTGATTTTTTCACAAAACATCTCACATCGTCTCAGAAAAACTAGCACCACGTCCAAAAACGTCTACATACCTGCATGTGAATTTAAACTGATTTTTTTTCACAAAGACAGTCTACCACGTCTCAGAACAACTAGCACCACGTCTCAAACAACTAGAACCACGTCAAAAAATGTCTACATCCAGACACGTAAATTTAAACTGATTTTTTCACAAAACATCTCACCTCGTCTCAGAAAAACTAGCACCACATCCAAAAATGTCTACATCCATGCATATGAATTTAAAATGATTTTTTTTCACAAAGACAGTCTACCACGTCTCAAACAACTAGCACAACATCGAAAAACGTCTACATCCATGCATGTGAATTTAAGCTATTTTTTTCCACAAAGACAACCCACCACGTCTCAGAACAACTAGCACCATGTCCAGAACAACTAGCACCACGTCCAAAAACGTTTACATCATCCACGTCTCAATCAACATGCACCACGTCCAAAAACGTCTACATCCAGACATGTAAATTTAAACTTATTTTTTCACAATAACATCTCACCTCATCTCAGAACAACTAGAACCACGTCCAAAAATGTCTACATTCATTCATGTGAATTTAAAATGATTTTTTTAACAAAGACAGTCTACCACGTCTCAGAACAAGTAGCACCACGTCTCAAACAACATGCACCTTGTCCAAAAATGTCTACTTAAAGACATGTGAATTTAAACTGATTTTTTCACAATAACATCTCACATCGTCTCAAAACAACTAGAACCAAGTCCAAAAACGTCTACATCCATGCATGTGAATTTAAAATAATTTTTTTCACAAAGACAGTCTACCACGTCTCAGAACAATTACCACCAAGTCTCAAACAACTATCACAACATCGAAAAACGTCTACATCCATGCATGTGAATTTAAGCTATTTTTTTCACAAAGACAACCCACCACGTCTCAGAACAACTAGCACCACGTCCAAAAATAACTAGCACCACGTCTCAAACAACTAGAACTACGTCCAAAAACGTCTATATCCACCACGTCGCACAACATGCACCACGTCCAAAAACGTCTACATCCAGACATATGAATTTAAACTAATTTTTTTCACAAAGACAGTCTACCACGTCTCAGAACAACTAGCATCACGTCTCAAACAACTAGCACAACGTCGAAAAACCTTCTACATCCATGCATGTGAATTTAAGCTATTTTTTTTACAAAGACAACCCACCACGTCTCAGAACAACTAGCACCACGTCCAAAAACAACTAGCACCACGTCCAGAAACGTCTACATCCATGCATGTGAATTTAAACTAGCACCACGTCCAGAATAGTACACACCCCTATTCCTACTGCTTACCACGTCCGTAGCGCTTTGGAGCGTCACAGACGTGGAGTTTTTTTTATTAATGGCCAACAAGATAAAACGTTCGGATTAGGAAAATCCAAAATACATAAAATTTGGATTTCCTAAATCAGAATTTAAATAAAAATTCGGATCTTCTAAATCTGAATTTAATTGAAAGCGGACAATTATAAGAAAGAATAGATAGTACAATAATCCAATCCATAACACTTATACCAATATACTAACCATAATGTATTCATAAAACTTATATCCAATATACAAATACAATATGACCATAATCCAATTCCCAAATTTAATCCATCGAACATCAAATAAATAATTCTTTCAATTACATATACATTTACATCAATACCTAACCAAATCACCAATGCAACTACACATAATCAACGGCTATACAATTCTTATAAATGATCATGATCTCATATCTAAGACTTGTAATGAGATAAAACAAATAAAATGATCATTCTACTCTTAGAAATCTTCATGATCTTTGATCTAAGAGTTTTGTGAAGATAAAACAATTAAAATAACCATATAACTCTTAGAAATGTTCATGGTCTTGTAAGTAGGTGTTGTAATAAGATAAAACAAATAAAATGACCATACAATATCTCAACTCGTCTCAGAACAACTATCACCACGTCTCAAAAAGCGTAGCACAACATCCAGACATGTGAATTTAAACTGATTTTTTCACAAAACATCTCACATTGTCTCAGAACAACTAGCATCACTTCCAAAAACATCTACATCCATGCATGTGAATTTAAACTGATTTTTTTTACAAAGACAGTCTACCACGTCTCAGAACAACTAGCACCACGTCTCAAACAACTAGAACCACGTCCAAAAACGTCTACATCCAGACATGTGAATTTAAACTGATTTTTTCACAATAACATCTCACCTCATCTCAGAACAACTAGCACCACGTCCAAATTCACAGGAATGGATGTAGACGTTGTTGGACGTGGTGCTAGTTTTTTTTGACGTAGGTCTAGTTGTCTGGGACGTGGTGGACTGTCTTTGTGAAAAAATTAGTTTAAATTCACACACATAAATGTAGACATTTCTGGACGTGGTGCTAGTTATTTTTGACGTGGTGCTAGTTGTCTGGGACGTGGTGGACTGTTTTTGTGAAAAAATCAGTTTAAATTCACACACATGAATGTAGACGTTTCTAGACGTGGTGCTAGTTATTTTTGACGTGGTGCTAAATGTTCTGAGACGTGATGGACTGTCTTGAAGAAGTATTTTGGGAAGAATAAATTCGGATTTTTGAAATCCGAATTTTTGCTTCCGTTTTTTTTTAATCTTTTACAACTGATTCGGATTTGTAAAATTCGAAACTCTTAATTAATTAGTGTTTCAGATTTTACAAATCCGAGAGGCCCCTTTCAGTCCACACACCTATTTTTTCAATTTCTTTCAGTCCACACATTGGTCCCCTTTTGGTCCCTGCCCCTTTGCCCAACTCCTTTTTTTTTTTTTTTAATTACTTTATTCTAATTTTTATTATTGTGAATCACTCTTTTTCTTTGTTTTTCATTTTGCTCTTTTTTTTTTCAAAAATTTTGTTTTAAAGACTAAAAAAACTTTGATTTCTTTTTGTTTAATGTTTTTCTTATCTACGAATTTTTTTTTTTTATGCTATGATTCTGATTTTTATATTTAGCCCTATATAAGATACCCTCTCCGTTTTAATTATTGTTAAAGTAAAAAATAATTTAGTTAATTTTGTCCACTCTTAATTTGTCTAAAACCGTGTAAAGTCACTGTTAAAAAATAATTATTATTATACTTAATTTTATAATTTATTTGCTCGATGATTGGATCTGGATCAAGCTTGAGTCTCATCAAATTCCCTTTGAATGCTTATTATTTTTCCATCTAACCAATATAATCTTGTAATTTATCAGTGGATTATCCTGCATTGTGATCCTTTGACTACCATTTCCGAATTAGGTGAAACTAGTTTTATTGGTGGAAAGGAAGGAGACAAAAGTTGTTTCTACGAGCGTGTAAAATGAGAGTGTTAATTTAAGTAGTAGTACAATTGAATCTTAATCCTATAAGTGTATAATATAAGAATTGAGGAGAGAGTATGAACGGAAGGGAGAGAGAGTATTCTAATTAAAAAAAAAAAAAAAAAAAAAGAAACAGACGTAAGAATAATTTTGCTATTAAAAGAATTTATTTAGATGTAGTTGGTTGAGGTGTTCACTCCTCAGTATTAAGTGATGGTAAATCACGTAATTATAGCGAAAGATTTTGGATTAGACGTTTGATTTAATTCAAACATGTAAAATATGTTAATAAACACATTAATATGAATATTAAATATGTGTTTAATATATTGAAATTAAATATTGAATATAGTTATAAACAGAGCCTTAAAAATAGTTCATAATCATAGATGAGCTTCAATTTTTATTAATTTCTCTATAATATTGTGCATATTTGACGTCATTCAACCACCTCACGCAGAGTCATATAGCAAAACACTATCTAATCCATTTGCCGTATAAATCCACCACAAGCTCACAACTTTTATTATTTAAAAAAAAAATTATAATCGGTGATTCATATTAATATGACGTATGTTTGTTGTTTCTACCTTCTTCCTATTTCTTCTTTTCCAAGAAATGCAAAAAACATTTGCCGCATGAAACAAGTATAATAAATTTTGAGGCGGTAACTAGAAACTGTAAGGTTTTGGACTTAACATTAATATATAAATATGGTTATTGTACATTAAAGTGTTGTCTATATAGTTATGCCTAATTAAAGTGATCAAATAAGGTTAATAAGGCATAAGTATCTTTTTAAGTATGGAATATTATTGTGCAGAAACCGGTATATTCCTATAATTACTTTTTTGCGATGGGTGAAACTGTAATTTAGGAAACCCTGATATTATAAATAAAGGTTATGGTCCCCGGGTGAATCAAGACTTTCTGTTTTTCTTATTCCCCATCAATAAGAAAAATACTAGGGAAACTATCTCTCTGGAAAGGAGGCTGATAATCACCTGGAAGACCATTGCCGGGATTCATCACGAGATTAATTCAACCATCAATTCAGTTGCTTGGTCTATCAATCAATCACTATGGATCAAGGTACGCTTCCGCTTCAGTTTATCCCAATAATTGATTGAAGGTTTATGTTCTTAGGAATTAATTTCCTTACAGAAACCCCAAAAAAATTTTTGAAGATGACCGTTTGGAAACTTTTTCCCATGGGAGGTAAAATCATTTTCGAGTAACTTTAATTATTCAGTATTTTGTTTGAAGCAAATATCCGTATTTAATTTGCGTGTTTAACTTTTTAAAATAGTGTTTTTAGGTTTTCAATAAATTTTTTATTTCTAAAATAAACATTTAGTCATGATAGTAAAAATTAAAAATGGAAAGAAAGTCCATTCTACCTTTAAAAATATTATTTCTGAGGTGATAGTAAAAAAGAATAAAATTATTTTGAAAGAGATTTAACATTGTTTTTGAGTTGGAATAAAAATGATTAAGAGATATACCAATGTATTTGGATTTTTTGAATATAAAAACATTTTTACAAATATGTGACTTAATGTAAAAAGTTATGTTATAAATAGTGCTAGAATCTTCAAAAAATAAAAAAAATTGTGTCTAGATAATTCAAAAAATATAAATAAAAAGGGTTATTTTCTAAAAGAAAAAAGAAAAAAAGACATCAAATAATGTGAATCTCTCCCTGATCACGTGACCTCACGTGACATCCAGTTTGAAGATTTTCAAGGCTTCACAGGTCACACAAACCTCTCGAACAAGAATCAAACATTTATGAAGACTCCTCAAAGGTTCGGTTACTAAAACCACCATATCCCCAGAGCTGGAGTTCTTCTTATCTGTATTCTGCATTCTGTAGTTTGGTTTCTTGCTTGACAGATTGATCTTCCAAACTCCTTCTATAACCGAGGAATCTCAACGTCCCTTTCTCCCCGATTCACCCAAGTAAACACTTTTTTCTTTTCCTTCTTTCTCTAACCATCGTTTCCTTTCCATTTATTTACAGTACTTCGTTTTTTTATGCTTTTTGTTTGGTTTTCCTTCTGGGTTTTGAATGAGAAGTTTGAGCGGTGATCTATTCGACGCTTTTCCGGAGATGGACTCTGATATTCCACCGGGGGACGGGGAGAAGGTAGCGGTGCCTAATCATGGGTCGGGTTTGGAATCGGACTTTGGTTTTGCGTTTAACGACAGCAACTTCTCCGACCGTGTCTTGAGAATTGAGATTCTGCCTGATTTGCCCGACTGCAAGTCTGACCCCGACGGCGGCATCACCATTTCTGATTGGGCTCGCAACCGCAAGCGACGTCGTGAGGAGATCAAGAAGGAAAATGGTATCTAGGTTTTCTGTCCCTTCATATCTCCTTTCTTCTTGATTTCCATATGATTGTTTGCAGCGTTTGAAGAAAGTTTTCTCGTTTGCTTTTTGGTTTTTGAATTTTGTAAAAGGGCTTTCTTGAGTTTTCGTATTATTTGCAAGCTTGAATTTTGACCTGGTTTGTTTAGAAGGCTCCTATTGTTCAAGGTTCCATGTGATTAGAGTAAGTATGGCTTGATTCCGCTAGGATTGGTAGAGTGGTCTAATACAGGAATCAACTTTCTTTTTTGGCTGTAGATTGAATTGCCTTTAAATTTGGGTTTCTTGGGAATGTAGATGGTTTTGAGCCACACGAGATACTGGGTACATGGTGGGGCGTTTAGGGAATTAAGGTATTTATGCTGTTATGAGCCCGTGGATTTTGGTTGGATTATTGGGAACGAACTTTTACAGCAATCATGGACTCATGGTAGTGTTGAAGGGTATAAAGTTGGAAGTAGTGATTATGTTGCCCCAGAAGAGTAATTATGGCTTGATTCCGCTAAGATTGGGAGAGTAGTCTAATACCGGAATCAACTTTCTTTTCTGGCTGTAGATTGAATTCCCTTTAAATTAAGGTTTCTAGGGAATGTAGATGGTTTTGAGCCACACGAGATAATGGGTACATGGTGGTGGGTGGTGGGGGGTTTAGGGAATTAAGGTATTTATGCCGTTATGAGTTTCAAAGCCGGAGGATGTGGATTGAATTAGTGGGAACTAACTTTTACAGCGATCATGGCCTCATGCTAGTGTTGAAGGGTATATAGTTGGAAGTAGTGATTATGTTGCTCCAGATGAGTGATGAAGGAGGTAGAGGAGGGTTTCCTTATTCCTTTCATTTGAAGAGGCGCTATTGAGCCTTGCTGGCTTTTTCATGATCCTCTCAACAATAGTGGCTCTGATTTAGTCTACTTTTTTACCAATGCTTTAATTATTTGTGTGTGCATCTTCTGATATCATTGGGAGGAACTAAATCAATGGGACAAGAAGCAGTTTTATGTGTGTTAGTTTATCCATCTTGGTTTCATTGACTATCTTCTGTAGTAAAATGCTGAAACTTATCTTTGCCTCTTGGGTTGCATGTTTCTGATTGGAATTGTACCATTAATGGGTGCAGATATTATGCAGCGCGAGGAGCAAGTTTTGAACTGTAATATGCCCGACACAGATGATGTTGTTGTCTATGAAAATGAAAATCAAGATGAGGAAGCTGTTGCGATGGTCGAGGAACCAACCCTAGGCATTGGGATGACATCTGGTCAACTTGGTATTCCTAGTACTTTATTATTATGATTATTGGTTTAGCATAAGGATGGTTTCTGTTCTTGTGGTAATCCAAATGCTAAAGATTTTGATATGAATGGAAGATTGATCTATGAGTTGAATTTTGAGATTAGTATTGGCAAAGCTCATTTCATTTACTGGAAATGATTTTTCCGACTTGCATAAAATCTTATCAAGTGGAATTTCCTTTTGTTGCTTCTGATTATTACGGGTTAGGTACTCACATACTATGAAAATGTCATTCTTGTAGGAAATGAAGCTACCGAGGCAAATGACTCATCCTCAAATATGGACTGCGCTATTTTGCTTCGCGTTAAGCCTATACATATTAGTTCCCCAATTTTGGCAGCAAAAAGTCCATTTTTTTACAAAGTATGAAGTTGCTAATGTGCCTTTGTAGTTTATTGCAACTACTTTTGTGATGAAACTTATCCGTTGCATTTTACCTTGTAGCTGTTTTCTAATGGTATGAAGGAATCAGAGGAACGACAAGTAACTCTTCGGATTCATGCCTCCGGTAATTGCAGAAGCATTTGTATATAAGTTTATATACCGCTAATTTAAATATATAAACATTTTCTGTTTCACTGAAAAATGCAGAAATAAGAGAATTGCTTTACTTGGTGTTTATGCTTAAATAATTCATTCAACAGTAGATGGTTCATATGCTTCAATGTTGTGTCTAATTGATATTTGTTACAATTAAGAAAAGAATGAATAATTATTTTGTTGTCACAGACTAATCCTGCTGATTTTTTCTGAGCAGAAGAAGCTGCTCTCATGGATCTTCTGAATTTCATGTACAGCAATAGTTTATCGACAACCGCACCTTCTGCCTTGTTGGATATTCTTATGGCTGCTGACAAGTATGAGGTTGCCTCATGCATGAGATACTGCAGTCGCTTGTTGCGTAATTTGCCCATGACCTGTGAGTCAGCTTTACTATATTTGGACCTTCCATCGAGTGTTTCAATGGGTGATGCAGTTCAGCCACTGACAGATACTGCAAAGCGGTTTCTTGCTGCACGTTACAAGGACATTACTAAGTGAGATTTCACTCCAGAATGATAATTTGTTCAATATTTTGTGATGGTATCTCTTGGCCTGAGGATCTGGATGTGGTTGTCCCTGTGTTATGATTCGGTCCTCATGTTCTTTGTTAAAGTTGTATAGTAATGTGTATGAAGCTAATCATTAGTTGCCTTTGTTTATCAGGTTCCAAGATGAGGTATTGAGTTTGCCCCTATCTGGAGTTGAGGCAGTTTTGTCCAGTGATGATCTTCAAGTTGCGTCAGAGGATGCTGTTTATGATTTCGTTTTGAAGTGGGCCCGCATTCATTATCCAAAACTGGATGAACGGCGAGATATATTGGGCATGCGCCTTTTTCGCTTAATTCGATTCCCATACATGACCTGCAGAAAGCTGAAAAAAGTTCTGACATGCAATGATTTGGATACTGACCTTGCTTCAAAGCTTGTGCTTGATGCCCTTTTTTTCAAGGCTGAAGCACCATATCGTCAGCGCTCTCTTGTTGCAGAAGATTCCAATACCTTGTTTCGTCGTTTTGTGGAGCGAGCGTACAAGTACCGACCGGTTAAGGTGGTGGAGTTTGAGTTACCTCGTCAGCAATGTGTTGTTTACCTGGATCTTAAGCGAGAAGAGTGTGCAAATCTGTTCCCAGCGGGGCGTATATATTCACAGGCATTTCATTTGGGTGGTCAGGGGTTTTTCTTGTCAGCTCATTGCAACATGGACCAACAGAGTTCTTTCCATTGCTTTGGTCTGTTTTTGGGGATGCAGGAGAAGGGTTCAGTATCTTTTGCTGTTGATTACGAGTTTGCATCTAGGTCAAAACCTAGTGAAGAATATACAAGCAAGTATAAAGGAAACTACAAATTTACAGGAGGGAAGGCTGTCGGTTACCGCAACCTGTTTGGTGTCGGTTGGACGACATTTGTGGCAGATGATAGTCCATACTTCATTAACGGGATTCTACATCTCAAGGCTGAGCTCACAATCAAGCAGTGATGAGAATTGCTGGTGGGGACTAATCCTTTTTAGAGTAGAAGACGAAATCAATCTGTGCAGGCTAAGTGTAGTAACTATGAATAGAGAAACCTGAGTCTCTTTGAGATAATCTAAGAATGTGGAAGGATGAACAACTCTTCTGCTTGACTTTGGTTGTCTGGAAACTTTTAGTTGCGCTTTATAAAACCCAATGAATGTACATAAAGTTCAAAATCTTGGTATTTTGACTAATCTGCAAGGCAGATGATGTTTCAGGAATCTGCTGCTGCATTTAATTCCCCGCTTTTGAGATTCTTATGACTTTGATCAGGTTGCAGGCTATAAAATACATGCTATCTTAGGTGATGCCCTGTTCATAGGACTATTATTTTGGCATTGAAGCAGAGGTACTAGTATTCTATATCTTAGCCATTGATAGATTTTGTGTGCTTGAAACATTTTTGTCAGAACGCTGTCGATTTCAACTTTCCATCGTTGGATGGCGTGGAGCCAGCATTTTCAGTTGATAAATTTGGTGCATTTGGCATTGGATTTCAGTCCCAATTGGTTAGAACTTAGAAGCCGGAAGGAGGCAAAGGTCCCGATATCTGGCATAAGGCCACAGGTTCATGTCAAACCTGAAGAGTTTTTGAGGGGTCAGAAGAACAAATCTCAACGTCGTGTACTTTGAAAAGAGGTTAGCAAACCCTGAGGTTGAAGGTAGATACGCCAAGAGTACAAGGTTGTAGTAGGTGGAAAGCCTGATCATCATGACTATGAGAATGCACAGTTTTATTCCACCATTCAGTGCTGATTTGCCTCTTTAGAGCATAGAAAACAAGAAGAAAAGACACAAAGGAAAGCCACTTTTCTTCATGCGTTGATTCCCGCATTCTATGGAGCACAATCATAATTCTTGTACCAGCATAATATCATTGCATCACCCGTTGGAGGAAAACAAACATGATTACCCCAAATTTCCACCTTCCTAATGGGACCATGCCAAGCTTAAAACAGTCAACTTGGGGGGCATCCATGGTTTACACCATTACATATAGTCACCAACGGCTTCCTCTCTTTTTTCTGCCTCATTCTCTGCAACTTTGAAAGAGATAAAAAAGTTCCTTACTTTCATATCCTTCATATTCTCCCGAAACTTATCCATCCCAAAACAAGCATATTTCAGCTCTGAATCGCTGCTACAAAATCAAGGGAAGACAGCTAAATCATAAATGGAGGGAAGCACCAGATAATCATGAGATATCTTCATATACTCTCAACTTCTTGAAGCCTGCAAGTAGATGGAAATGATAAGCAGCAGCAGCAGCTGCTGCTATTGTATCTGGTTGGTTATCTTTCTGATCTTCCCTTTTGTACGCAGCTTCAACACTAGTCTCACTCAGTCTTTAGATGTTTTACTGCATGATCACGCTTTCAATACTTTGTTTCATGGAAGACCTCACACTGGTGCCCTATACAACGCCACGCTCCCAGCCAATCTAGCCGGGATGAGGGTTTCCGCCATTCGTATGAGAAGCAGAACCTTATGGAGACTAGGTGCCAATTTGACGAATGTGTTCATCCCACCAAGAACCCTCCCAGTGCCCTATGTCAGGAGACTGTTAATTGTTTATCATGACCTAGGAAATTGGTCATCTATCTACAATAATATATCAGGTTACACTCTACTGACTTCTGTTATTGGTGTCATGGTTTATGATGCATCAAATATGAGCAGCACCAACCTAACAAAGCTCAATCTTAACCCCACAGAGAAGCCTGTTCTGATTCAATTCAACAATTCTATATCACCTAGCGTTTCTAATCTTAGAGCAAAATGTGCCACTTTTTATGCCTATGGGGAAAAAGTTAAGATGAGTGAAATGCGCTATCCAAATGTTTGCCAGATGACAAGTCAAGGGTACTACTCTCTTGTAGCTCCATCAATGCAGCAAAAGGTATGGGTTTTCTGGGTGATTGGCTTTGTGCTCGGATGTTTTTGCCTGGTCCTTGTCGTACTCATCGGAACAGTACTTCTGAAAGCATTAACTAGGAAAAGAACACGCGAAATGGAAAGGGAGGCTGATGAAGGTGAGTTCCTACATACATTTTGGGTCAACAGCAGCAAAATGCCCCGAGCAACAATTACAAGGACTCATCCAGTCCTTGAGAATTCAGGGCGTCCATAACCCTTGTATAGTCTTCTGTTTCAGCAGTGAATAATATTTATCTTCTACAGTATCATTTGCACTCAATTTCATTAGCCCAGGACCATATGTAATATTCTATCAGCCCAACCAAAACTCTAGCTAGATGAAAGTAAAAATATTGTAATATTGCCATTAACACAAAGGGATGGATATGGACCTTAAGATTTGATCCTAGAAGTTACAGTTCTTGCAATACTCTACAAATGTAACACAGGAAAAACTAAGGAGGATTCAGAGAAACTTGTAACTCATGCTACTTGTACTCATATATTTCCCCACTGTTCTCTACAGGCTGCCAATTTTCATTTTTTGACTTGAGTTTTACATTCCTCTTTACCTAGAATAGGTAGAGAAGAAGGATACACCAACTACAACAAAACCAAGGAAAGCAATTTTTATGTACAGTTTTATCAGCAGAGTGATCCGAGAATCTGATAGGAAAGAAAGCTTACATTTGTTTTTCTATAATTTCTCCAACAAGACTCTCCCTTCCTGCACGGAATCGTAACCTCACAACATACGGAAATCCTTAATCAAAAGAGGCATTTAATTGAACATGTAAGACTAGGAGTATAAAAATTGAAGAATAGAAGCAACATAGAATTAGCAGAACAAATGTAAGCAAATTAAAAACAGAAATCTACATTAGCATAGGATCATTGAAAATAACAAGTGAAAAACCACAGCTGTGACTGCATAACAGCCACATAATTGAAATATACAATTTGTAGCATAGAGACAAAATGGCTTACATGGAATGGGAGTGAAGGAGAATCTAAGTTATTGTAATCAACAAAAAGAAAAAGCTAAAAAGCCATCTGAAACCACGCTTACTCATCAACAATGGGAAAAGGGCAACAAAGATTTTACTTTTCAACCCTTAATAACTCATCATGTGATGGCAAAGATACTCAAAATGAAGGACCTATTATTAATTGCAAAAATAGCAGTGCGAAAGCCAAGTTTGACAAGATTTTTCTATGCCTAAGAAATAGATCCTCAGGAAGAGATACAGCCCAAATTCAAATGAATCCCTTGATAAAAACACACTGTATAACAATGGCAATAAGCAACTAAAAGTACCAAAATCCAGTCTGAGCTTCAAATATTGCCTAGAATTACACTGTCGCCCCACGAGCAATCTTTGACCACTCGGTATGATATGCTCCTGGACGATCGATCCTCTCATAGGTATGCGCCCCAAAGTAATCCCTTTGAGCCTGAACAAGGTTTGCAGGAAGCCTACCGCGCCTATAAGTATCAAAATACTGCAAACTGGCAGACATTCCAGGCACACTAATCCCCTTCTGAACTGCCAATCCCACCACTCTCCTCCATGCTGCCTGCCTCTGCACCATCTCCTTAGCAAACTCGGGATCCACCAACAAATTCGCCAAAGCTGGATTCCTCTGATATGCTTTCTTGATCCTATCCAAGAACACAGCCCTTATAATGCACCCTCCTTTCCAAATTCTCGCCAACTCGCCCAAATTCAAGTTCCAACCTTTCTCCACACTCTTAGCCCTTAACAAGTTCATTCCTTGTGCATAACTGCATATCTTGGAAGCATATAATGCTTGCCTCACATCATCAATCAACCTCTTCTTATCAACAACCCCAACATTATTAATCTCCTCCTTCAAACCTTCACTCCCGAAAATCTCAGCTGCCGCCTCTCTCTCGTCTTTCAACCCGCTCAAATATCTACTGTCAAGTGAAGCAGCAATAGTTGGCGCAGCAATGGAGAGTTCTGCAGCCTGCTGAACGGTCCATTTTCCAGTGCCTTTCATCCCCGTTTTATCCAAAATCTTATCGACCAACTCCCCATGCCCACTCTCTGAATCTTTCACCTGAAATATATCCGCTGTAATCTCAATCAAGAAACTCTCAAGTTCACCCCTGTTCCACTCAGCAAAAATATCAGCCAACTCAGAATTACTCAAGCCGCCAGCATTTTTCAATACATCATAAGCTTCAGAAATTAATTGCATGTCCCCATACTCAATCCCATTATGAACCATTTTCACAAAATTCCCAGAGCCCCCTTCCCCGATATAAGTAACACAAGGCCCGTCCTCGACCTGAGCCGCCACTTTCTCAAGAATATCTTTTACATTCAAATAAGCTTGGTGGGATCCACCAGGCATAAGGGACGGCCCATACCTGGCACCCTCCTCGCCTCCGGAGACGCCCATCCCGAGATAAAGTAGCCCCTTTGAGGACGCCTCCGATATCCTACGCTCCGTATTCTCATACCACTCGTTTCCGCCGTCAATGATGGTGTCACCGGGCTCCATGTGAGCCGCCAAGGCGGCGATAGTCTGGTCAACGGGCGCCCCAGCTTTGACCAAGATGATTACGGATCTAGGCTTCTGAATTGAGAGAATAAAATCCTTGGGACTGTGCTTCCCGAAGAGAGGAAGCTGGCCTTCACGGTCAGCCCGATCCACAGTCTCGTCAACCTTGGAAGTGGTGCGGTTGTAGACGGAGATTGGGAAGCCCTTCTCGGCAATGTTCAAGGCCAAATTCTGGCCCATAACAGCTAGACCCGCGAGGCCTATACGGGAGAGAGCATCGGTGGCTGCCATGAAGATGGATCAAAATCAAGAAAATGGCAGGGAGTTGGTGGAAGGAAATGGGGACTAAAGGGCTGCTGAGTAGGAGAGGGTAGGTGAAGATGGGGTGATAATAGAGTAATATAGAAGAAGTGAAAAGGGATCGTGGGTCGCGTGGGGCGGCTTGGGGGGGGGGGGGGGGGGGGGGGGGGGGGGGTGTGGGGTGGGGGGGAGTTGGGCGGGGAGGTTTTGGACGGACTCGTCGAGGTAGTGAAGGGGTAGCGACTGAAACAACAAACGAGAGGGTGTTTTTCTAGGGGGAAGTTCGATGATTTCTATGAATCGTGAAACGGCGACGTATGAGGAATGGGTTTAGGGAGATAGTATCAGATATTTGTATAGTGCAGCTCCCAAAATGGAAAGTTGTGATTCCGAAAAGGTAGATGATTGGGCCTTTCGAAGTCTTAGATTCAAATTTTGGTCCCTCAACTTTACACTTCATGTCTCTTTAGCCCTTAAGTTTTGGAAGTAGCTTATTATGGAGAGATTTTGCCGTTTACAATTAAATTGAGGGCATTATGAACTAAAGGGACATTTTTTTTGCTCTAGAAGTTAATTTTTCGCTCCGATAATAATACCATTTTTTAACTTTAAATTTTACTTTTTTGTAACTCTGCCAAGAAAGCTCGCAGTGGTGGCATTCATGGGGAACCGAGGAGGGAGTGTGACGGCTAAAAAAGAAGAAAAAAAAAAAAAAGGAAAAAAAGACTACATAATTTTGACTTGATAATGACAATTTTATAAAATAAAAATTGATATAAATGCTAATATCTAGCAAAATCAGCACCCACATTTTATTTAATTAGTCGTATTAGAGTGGTTGTGTCCAAATAAAAATAATAAGACCTGTTAATTCAAATTATATTATATAAATCAACTAATTTAATTATATAATAAAGGATGTCACATGAAATATTACAAAAAAAAAAAAAAAAAAAATTTGAGAGTCAGAGTATCTAACTAAGTTTTCATACAAAGTTTGGAACATGGTCTCCAAGAATCCTCCAATGGTTTATATGGAAAAAAACGCTGTTCTGCTTTCTTTGAAGGTGCTGAACCTAATCTTGACGACCTCCTTGCCCAAGTCAAAGCTGAGGTACATCGGATTGCAGCAGCTACTTTTCGGGGACGGACTGAAGATCACTCTGTTAAGACCGTTATTTGGAAAACTCACACGGCAAGGCAAACTGTGATTAACATAGATGGCTCTGTCACTCAAAGGGGAAATGCAGGTTATGGATTTCTTGTCAGAAGCAACTCTAAGCATGCATCCTCCAAGCAACCACGCCGATCCAAGCGGAAATTCGGGCTCTACTTGCTGCTGTTCGATTCTGTAAGCACAAAGGTCTCGCTCAAGTACAATTCCTTACAGATAATGTTGTCCTAACCGACATGGTCAATCGGGAAACAAATTTCTATTGGAAGGAACACCACTCCCTTGAGGAAATATGTTTATTCATGAAGGACCACTCATGGATAACCAAACACATTCTCAGAGAAGGTAATCAACCTGCAGATTTTCTGGCCAAACTCGCCTCCAAAGGCACTGCAGTCTCTTATAGCAGCTTGCGCGAAGTCCCAGCCAAACTCAAAGTCTTATTTATTTAGATGCAGCCTCAACGCCAACTTTGAGAACCAGATGAGTAGGAAACTGCTGCTTTTGTGTATTTTTTGTAAAGAAGTAGTTGTCAGTCAGGAAGTATATAGTTGTGCAATCATCCCCTGTTTTTTTTTTTCAAGGGTAGCTTTTGTTTTTGATAGTAGTATTCATTAATTTGTACTATAAATATTATAAATTGCAATTATAGGTACGACTAAAAAAGATTGTTGAATCCTAAAAACCCAAACGTAAAAGGAGTCTAGATAACTCGAACTCAACGCTTATTAGTTTTAAGTGAGGCATACCAACTATTAGACTACAATTTTTTTATCTAAATTGGGCTTTATTGAGTAACTACTAAGTACGGATCTTCACGAAATAGTATTTCAGTTTTTTCGAGATTGTAGTCATCAACATTTTATTTTATGAAGGACATAGATCTCTTCTTGCTCACAGCATATTCTTAAAGTTTTCAAGCAGATTGTGTACTTATACTCTATGTTGATAAACCCTTATTTAACAGAGCTCTTGCTTCAAAACCATTGCCATTTACTCCCATCTATTACTCAATGTAGGGGAAGTAAATGAACTCTTTAACAATCTCAATTTGAGTGAGTTTCTTTCCCATCCACTCACTGCAGGATGGCATTTCCAGAGCGCAACCAGTATTCTTTTACAAGCTGACCGAATAGGGAACCCTCTTCATTCATCAGCTTCATAGGTCTGTCATACTCCACCACTTTTCCTGTAAATGAATGGACCAAAAGAGTTATGATTCTGGTTGGTAAGTTTGAAAATTTTCACTGGGATTGAGAGTTTTTAGCAAGTACCATCTCTTAATGCAAGAACCATGTTACAATCCATGACTGTGGGTATTCTGTGAGCAATTGTGATCACAGTGCAATCTGCAAATTCTCCTCTTATGGTTTTCTGGATTAAGGAGTCAGTGGCATTGTCTATTGATGCTGTGGCTTCATCAAGAATCAGTATCTTTCTTCTCTTCAGCATTGCTCTTCCCAAGCAGAACAGTTGCCGCTGTCCCATGCTCCAGTTTGATCCATCTTGTGTGACTGTGTTCATGGTGCAATCCTTCATTAGTCTTTTTTTAAGGTCCGAGTATTCAAACAATCTACATGCATGGTTTATAAGTCTTACCTAAGGAGTTCAAGCCCTGTTCTTTCTTCTTAACAACATCTTGAAGCTGGCATTTTCGCAGAACCTGCATAATGGTTAATTTGTTTTCCATCAGAT
This sequence comes from Knoxia roxburghii, assembly GCA_030378225.1. NCBI lineage: Eukaryota > Viridiplantae > Streptophyta > Magnoliopsida > Gentianales > Rubiaceae > Knoxia > Knoxia roxburghii. Next base: position 6,992,886 of record CM059423.1, read on the forward strand.
CAAGGTCAGAAGCAAATCATTAGTATTTGTCGTGGAAGTTGAGGTTACCTCCCAAATTTCTTGATCACTATGCTCTGATAAGGGATCTAGGTTATATCTGATTGAGCCTCCAAACAATGTGGGATCTTGAGGAATGATGGATAAATTGGACCTGAGATCATGAACTCCAATTCTTGAGATATCCAATCCATCTAGTTGTATAGCTCCTTCTGTTGGCTCTACCAGGCGAAACAATGCGGTGATAAGCGTCGATTTCCCGCTTCCTGTCCTGCCAACTATTCCAACTTTATGTCCTCCTTCAAATGTACATGTTATGCCTTGGAGAACTAATGGAGTATTCGGCCGATATCTTACCTGAAGTATTGGTCCAGTAAAGTTCAGTTTTAAGTGAAAAAGAAAGGGACAGGAGGTTAGCAACTGTTTTATCTTTACCTTCAAATCTTGGATCTCCACTTTACCAACTTGAGGCCAACCAACAGGAGGTCTATTGGCTTGCACAATTTCTGGAGCTTCACTTGGGATGTGCATGTATTGTTCAAGCCTTTCCACTGAGATAATGGAGTTTTCTAGCATGCACTGGCCATTGACAGCCCCAACAAGGTATACATTTAGTGAAAGAGCATATGATAGAGCCATGCCAATGTATCCTGGAAACAACATAAGTTTAAGTACTTTGGGTACAAGATGAACTCAAGTCCTAGCTAACTAGAACATCCTTAAAAACAAGTATGATTGATGACCTGATTCAGAAGCTCCGAAAGGAAGTAAGGTGAGGGCGAGTGCTGAGGAGGACAGAATGACGGCGCAAAGAATTTCTAAGCGTTGGATAAGCCACTCGTTTGCAGAAAATCCATGAAAAAATGAACTTCCATTTTTTTCAATAAGCTTCAAGCTCTCTGAAAAGAAGCGATCTTCTTCGCCGAAAGCCCTAATGGTCATGGCTCCTGCTATAGATTCAGAGAAGTAGCTAGCAACTGAAGATTTGTTTGTGCCATGGATCCTAATTAGCTCTTTCACAGAAGCAAAATAGATTAGCTGCAGCAGAAAAATAAACCAAAAAGGAATTAATCACACAGAAAAGTTCTGAAGGAGGAACAGGAAAAACTAGAAGAAAGATCTTGTACCTGTAAGATTACAGTAACAACAACTGTTGGTATGACTACAAATAAGCTAGGCCAGGTAACAGTAGCCAAAATTCCTAAGCTGAAATATGTAGTCAGTGTTGATGCCACGGCAATGCTGATTTTCATCGACAGCTCAAGATCTACAACACTCAGATCAGAAGATACCTGCAGAAAGGCTATATCACTAAATCAGACTTCTTTCAGGATTTCTAATCTAACTTCTTGCTCTGATTCTTACCCTGCTCAGTATTCTTCCGATTGGCGTTGCATCAAAGAAAGACATCGGTGCTCGAAAAATGGAGGTCATCAACTCTGAGAAAATGGATTCTGATGCCTTGAGACCTAAAACCACTACTACATAAGACCTCAGAAGCAAAGATAAGGCCATGCCACATCCTATGACACTGTATATTACTATGATTTTCAAATCACTGAAACTGGTATCTTGCAAAGTAGTTGCTAACCAAAGATTTTGGAACAATTGGCCTATCATATATATGAGATGGGAAGCTATGGCTATTGACAGATACAAGAACCCCTTGCTTTGTCTTAAGTATTGGATGTATGGTTTAAGCCCAGTATATCCTAATTCACGTTCTTCTTCTTTAATTAGCTGCTCTCCTGATGGCACTACTAATTGCTCCTCAGAATAGATCCTCTCAATAGCGTCATCAGGGATTTTCTGCCTCTGTTGAGGGCCTGTTTCTGCATTCGCCTCGCGTTTAGAGGCTTCGCCATGTGCGTGGACAAGGTCGCGAAATTCTTGACTTGAATGCAACAACTGCTGATATGTATCTGCTTTTAAGATTTTCCCTTTTGACAATAACTGGTAACATGAAAGAAAAGAGAGGTAAACAAGTAATCTGAAACAGAAAAGTGTGACTATCAAGAAGTTTTTTCAACTTTACTCACCAAAATGGAGTCAAATACTGGAAGGAAATCAACTTGATGAGTTACTAGAAGCACAGTCTTCTCGCGAAGGGCTTCCACAACATATTCCTGAAAAGAACAGACATGTTTAGCTTTATGCAGAAGAGAAATTCAGCTGTAGAATGTAGGCCAGTTGACAAGAACAATAATGGTAATCACATTGAATAGTTTTCTTGCAGTCTTTGCATCCAGTGCACTGAAGGGATCGTCCAAAAGATATATATCTGCTTCTTGATACAATGCACGAGCAAGCTGAACTCTTTGCTTCTGTCCACCACTGAGATTCACACCTCGCTCGCCTATTATAGTTTGGTCGCCGAAAGGAAGCATGTCTAGGTCTTTAACCAAACAACATGTGTTAAGTACTTGTTGGTATTTATGTTTATCCATGGTGGATCCGAACAGAATATTTTGTTGGATTGTCCCTGTTTGAATCCATGCACTTTGAGAAACATATGCAATTTTTCCATGTATTTCAACCTGCAATGGACAAATGATTAACTTGATGAAAATGCAAGCCTCTTAACATACAAAATTTCCAAAAAGAATGAAAGTTTCTGGAGTGAATTTGTTACTTACAGTGCCATCATTGTATGGAACTTCTCCAAGGATTGCAGCCAAAAGACTCGATTTACCCGATCCAACTTCTCCGCAAATTGCCACCTTTTCCCCTGGTTTAACCTGGAGGTTAATGCTTTCCAGGGAAGGACTTAAAGAATCAGCATCCCAAGAAATTTTCTTAGAATCAAACAGTACAGAATGCTGAAGTTCTTTGCAGCCCCAATTTTGCTTTGTTTGTCTTGTCTGCAATTCAGGTGCCTGGAGAAACTTGGCAATCCGCGAAAATGAAACCTTTGATTCAATAAAAATTCCAAGAACATCTGGGATTGACCTTATAGGTTCCTGAACAATGCGCAAAGTAGCAAGAAATGTGAAAGCATTACTGGTAGTCAGAGGAATGTTAAGGAAATAACAAGCCCAGAAAGTGACTGCAGATACTATAATTGGAGTTGACCAAAACAAAACCATATAGTAACCCTTCTGCGCCTGAATATTCAGCAACCATTTGGACTCTTCTTCCCTCAGCAAGCCAATGGTGTTCTTGAAATGTGTCTCCCAAGCATAAAACTTGAGAACTTTTATGTTCGTAAGTGCCTCAGTTATAGCCCTGAGCATCCTGTCTTGTGCAGCCATAAGCTGGCTTAGAAACTTGTGCTGTAATTTCGCCACCGGGGAATTCCCCAGAACGCTTAGTACTATCACCACAAGAGCCGGGATAGTAGCGAATCCAACGGCGTAATACATAATTGCCAATGCCATACATAACTGTAGCCCTATTGTCCATATCTGATGAAAGAAGTAGGGGAATTCTGCAATTTTGTAAGCATCTACTGTGACATAATTCATAATCTCTCCAGGGGAATGGATATTTCTGGACGTGTTTGACAAGCGGAGTTGCTTTTTGTAGATTGCTGCTGTTAGTAAAGATTGAACTTGAAGTCCAATCAATCTAGTCCGAAAGAACCAGTGCCTCTCTGCAAGTGATTCTAGGCATTTTGAGAGAAAAAGGCCAGCAGTCAATGCATAACCTTCATATTTGAACATTTCTTTGCCTCCAGCAAGATCAATGAAAGCATAGAGAAACAGAGGGCCACTTGACAGAGTTATTATCTTAATCAGCGCCAAGAAACCAGAGATCAGAATGGCTTTCCTTTGACAGAAAATAATTGAAGACAAAGTTGAAGATTGATCATCACAACTGTTGTCTACCTGACGTTTACTTAGTTCCTCCATGAACAGTGCGTAACATGTTCCAGCTTTATCTTCTGGCCTCAGTTCAGGAACATCTTCAACCTGAAGAGTCTTCTTTTTGCCCTTCTTCAGTAATGGATTCAACCAAGAAAATGAAATCCTACTTAGAAATCCAGCTCCTGCAAATGGAGTTAAGAAGTTATCCTGTGACCCTTCTTCTCCTTTGAGAGCTTCGTAGGAGGACCCTTCAGCCTGCAAATCTTCGCCATTTCCTGAACGCTTCTTCGCCTGAATTGCATACAGGACTAGCAGAACTGCTCCTGGAAACCTCAGCACATCTATGATCCGTTTCGGAGATATGACTTTACCCTGAATTATTTCAGACAAGGGAGCAATACAAAGAAATCCAGCTACCAAACAAGCAAAAGAGCAGAGCTTTAACAGTGAGATAAAAGGAGTACCATATTGGTTCTTCATGCTCCCTAAGAACAAGCATATCAGCAGCCATGTCAAGCCCTGGAATAATACCACAATCCAGGGATCAAGAGGTACGAGACTTTTTCCGCTACTCAAGCTCTTTCCAACTGTCCATAGTCCCAAACTGATATAAGCCAAAGCTAAGCCTCCATTGAAAAACAGGCAAGAAGCTTGAAGGATAGAAGAATTGCACCATTGGGACTCCGGAACATAACTGATTCTCCTGGGCCGAGTTCTACTTCGGATGAAAGAAATCGTAAGAACTATCAAGAGCAAGATACAAGCAGAAATGACCAAAACATGGTTTTCACATGAAGATGAATCAGTGATAGCCGTTATTATTACAGAGCTGCAGTTTCTTCCAACGTTGTAGCGACAATCATTTTCTCCGCAGAAAACTCTCCAGATATCCATTGCATCTGATTCAAAGCTGCTGCTGTTGCAGCATCAACGCTAAATGATTCCAAAACTACAGTAGATTTAGAGTCACTGGCTTACACGTCACTCACTTTATCCTTGATCCCTGAAAGAAGACAGAATTATAAAATGACCCAAAAGCGAAATCAAGGATTTAGACATAATTAAGGAACATATCTTGAAGAAAAGGATGAAGTTAAGATCTAAAACAAAGATGATAATAGATTATGAACCGCGGTTTCCGCTGCTTAACTTGTTCAAGTTGCAATTGGATATTTCATAATTATGTACGTGGGAACGTAGTTTCCACATGGAAGAGAAAAATAATCATTCCAAATGAGTCAGTGGTTTGGCTGGCATTAATTCTAAGTTGTTCGAACTTCGTAACTATTGTTGATTCCATCCAAATTTTATTAACTTTATTTATGTATAGTGTATAATAAGTTTCTAAATGAATAATATAACAATCTACATATTAATCTAACTATTAAAAAATTTTAAAAATTGAAATAAGACGATTAAAATTTATAAATAATTAACTCAAAATTCACTAAATAGAGACGAATAATTTTAAATTTTCATAACTTGACTTAAATTTTAAATGTTTTAATCTATAGACTGGTGTTTAAACTATTATATTATTTATTAAAAAAATTTTATATAACTACTCATAAATAAATTTAGGACAGATTAAATAAAACAAAAATTACATGACGAAATAATACATTTTTAAAATGTAAGAAACCAAATAATGTATATTTTATATATAAAGGACAAAAAGTTTATTTTAAAATGTAAAAGCAAAAAAATTATTTACCAAATGTAAGAAATAAAAATATGATTTAATCTTTAAAAAATAGCTCAATGATTTGGGTCTTTTTTAAAAGTTCTTAACTAAACTTTAATAAAAATGAGCCGTGAGACTTTGAATTGAATATCTTCATTAACTCTCTAAATTTTACATAGGTCCGTCCCTAATTAATAGAAATCGAATTATCTTAGTTAACTATTATAATTCATTGATAATCTAAATCTAAAAATTAACTTGGAGAAAAACATCTTGAATAGGATACAACACATGGCATTTTGTTTAAGAGGCGATTTATAATTTTTTTTTTACTTACTATTAATAAAATATTAAAAATAAAATTATTTGTAATTAAAAATTTCTTTTTCTTTTAACAAAAGTCTCGCAAGCTCCACCGGGTAGGATAGAGCGACGGAATTGGATACTCTATTATTAAAAACTTTTTTGATACTGTAAAAGATATAAAGGGCAGTGTCATGACTTATCATTGTCCCCATTCTAAACTAGTTTTTCGCTGAATTATTATTTTTAATTAGACAATAATTGATCCATAGTTGTACATATAACCTCAAATGATTAGTTGAAAAAAAAAAAAAAAAAAAAAAAAGAAAGCATTAGGAGGATCTCATCATGCTGAGTTGATTCTAACTAAGGTATAGATGAGTTTGAATTATTGATTCCAACAACATTTCAAGGTTATTGAGCACTGACTAGTTAGTAAGGTTGAGTGCTGCTTCCTTTTTTGTTGCACTTTTTACATTAGATTAAGGAATATACCTTTTTTTTGTTTTTTTTTTAAGCCATTAAGGAATAGGCTTAAATTTATTTTTGGTCCCTCATATAATGGGTCATTCCAGTTTTAATCCCCAATATATTTTAGTCATCAATTTTAGTCTCACTTAAATTTTTTTACTAATTATGGTCCCATTTAATGAAAAAGTTTGGAAGATAACGCATTACCTCATTTGATTGCTAATCAAACCTAATTTTTTTTCTTCAAAATAATTTGTACCATGATGTTTTTAACCAATTTTATAATTCGGATCCTCATGAATATTCAACCCATTTAGGGTTTCGGCCGTTATTTTGGATTATGAGTCGATCTAAATGGGTTGACCATCCATGAGGAACCAGTCATAAAATGGACTGAAAACATCATGGTACAAATCATTTTTTTAAAAAAAATAGGTTTGACTAGAGATCAAATGAGTTAATCCATTATCTTCTAAACTTTTTCGTTAAAATGGACTATAATTGGTAAAAAAAATTTAAGTGAGACTAAAATTGGTGACTAAAATATATTGGGGACCAAAACTGGAATGATCCATTTTATGAGGGACCAAAAATGAATTTAAGCCGAAGGAATATACCTAAGATTTATAATATTGATGAAATTGGGAATTCTTGAGGAAATTATTAAAAAACTTGAATTATTGAGGAAAGGTGTGGACTTTTTGTTGTCATTCGGAGATCAAACAAATGGCTGAAATAACAAATCACATTTAAAAAAAAAAAAAAGTTTCATTCTCCTTGGATCCAACCTCCTGCCAGTGTCAAGTGGATGAATGGATGGATTGAGGTTTATCTATGATTTAAGAAGTATCCAATTTGAGATATATTTTTTAAATGGCAACTCTCATATTATTTTATGTATTTACGTTATTATACGAGATAACGAAGGGTTTAGTTGATTAAAAAAATAAGATGATAAATATATATTTTTTAAAAATGATTATACAGAACATTTTTAGTTTAATAACTATACTTATATCCTAATATGTACAAGTACGATCGTTGATAAATTGATTTTTTTACCTTTGTAAATATCGATTATAATTGAATTGTAGTATTAAATTAAATTTTGACGTAAGACATTTCGAATTCTAATAATATCATTAAAATCAAATTCAATAATTAAAACAAATTTATATTTGTACACGTGTTCATATCATGAAATAAAAAATTAATAAATTTTCATGAACCCATTTAAAATCACGAGCAACCTTATTTTTTATATCACAATAAAATTTTAAATTATATGATTGATATTGAAATAGACATAAATAATATTTTAATGATTTTTGAAAAAAATAAATTAATTTTTCTTTATAGAGAAATAAACATTTGTCCTCCTTACGCGATCTTCTTATTTTCAAATGTTGGAGCATGATAATATTATTCTTGAAATATAAGATTTTTTTTTAAGCACAAATATAATATTGTTAGGTTAGAAATTGAGTGTAAATTAGGACATGTGTATTGCCTAAGAACACAAATTGTTACATAAATTCAAAATATAACAAAACTCAAAAAAAATATGAAATGGTCACGGATCCCATAATCTTGCCAATCATGAATAATCCTCCTTCGGTTCCAAAGCAAAAAAAACAACCTTATTTGATCCATGAGCAATTTCCTCGTCTAAAAAAGACAAAACTATGCCATCCTACCATTTAGATCATATCTGTAACATCCCATCCACATCGTTAGTTTACAACTTGAGTGATTTGTATATAACTTTCAGTCTCATACTTATTAATAATTTGGATTAATCATTTTAGACTAGCAATGACGAACCCTAAAAGTTTTTGGGCTAACTTATGAGACTGGGATGTTATTTTGGTATCAAAGCGGACCCTAGTCTGGAGGACAAGTGACGGGAACCATCTCGAAAGTCTCACTTAGGAGAAAACTGAGTCATATGTGTTTGCTTATTGGGTTTTACGGGAAAGTAAATATCCAAAGGAGGAGAGATTGTAACATGAGTGGGATATTACAATATCCGTCGTTTCAACTATCAGTTTAGTTTTATTTTTCATTTAATAATTTATTTTTGTCAAATTATTTGACCGAATTTATAAATTTGAATTAAATCTCCACATTTGTGATTAAATATCTAGCTCTCCAACCATAATGGTACAACTCAATTTAATAGAAGTGAACAACCAGAGTATACATTCAAAAAATTATTTTATTGTTTCAGGAGTTGAGATTGAGATGCTTGTAAATTCAATACTTTCGAGATTTTGAAGGACAGAATTGAGATTGAGATGTTTGTTGTATGAATAAGAAGAATTCTTGTAAAAATTGCTTATGGCAAAAAAAAAATCATAAATGAAAAAAAAATAAAAAAAATTTGGATCATTTTTTAATTTGTGCATGTCATCCTTGTATAGGAGCCATGCTAATCTTCTCTGTATCGTTCCAATTTTATCCAATGTTCTCCCAGGGACAAACATGAAAATGAGCACAAGAGTTTACGTATTGTTATCCTGCTTCATATTTGGGTGATATGGGAACTTCCATCCAAGAGAAACTTGGTTAGCACAGTATTGGACTGGACCTAGCTGATGTGAACTAGAAGTATTAGACCGCACGTTGAATAATATTTTAAATCTATTTTTGATCCTTCATGAGTTATTCTAGATTTAATCACTTATATATTTTAGTGACTAATTTTAGTCCCATTTAAATTTTTTTTTTGACAATTTTAATCCTTTTTAACTAAAAAATTTAGACGATAACGGATTAACTCATTTGATTGTTAATCAACCCTAATTTTTTTCATCAAAATGATTTGTACCGTGATATTTTCAACAAATTTTATAATCCGGACCTCATCCCCGATAACTACCCACTCCTAACCGCTAACCAATTATCCCCACTCCTATTTCTAACCATTAACTACCCTCACTCCCCTGTATGATCACCACTCTTCACTTACCCTTCTTCTAATCCTATCATGCCCCTTCTCTGGTCACCAAATCTATGAAAAAAAAGCGTATATGTATAGAACCCATTAATTCTTGCCCGATATATATTGTGCTTTGATCGGCGATTTGTCGATAAAAGAGGGGGATTTCATCGATTGGGATTTGGGTTTTTAGTTTTTAGTCTGAGAATAATGGGTGGTGCTGGAGGGAACGGCGGAGCAGAGCAGCCTGGGTTGGCAGAAGCCCAGTACACCACGGCGAAGATATCCGTGTGGTGGGATATAGAGAATTGTCAAGTACCCAAGGGATGTGAACCCTATATGATTGCTCAGAATATAAGCTCTACTTTAGTGAAGATGAATTATTGTGGGCCGGTTCTATATCCGCCTATGGTAATACTACTAGAATTGGGAGTAATATTCAGCATGCCCTTAATAGTACTGGAATTGCACTCAACCATGTCCCTGCAAGTAAATCAACATAGATCTAGCCGAATTTTTGTGTTTTGGATGAAGATTTTGGGGATATACTCTTGGTTTAGTAGATGGAGTGTAGTGGGTGGGGGGAGGAATTTTGACGAGATGATTGTTATGGATAGTTTCATTATGTGTATAAGCTTGTAAGTCTTGGGATTTGTATAAAAGTTTCTTTGGTTTTGGTCTGATCTTGATTTATCGTCTTTTGATTGATCTTTTGAGATGTTGTGAAGAGCGGTCGATGGATCATGAGTGTCTGGATCAGTTGGTCTATTGGTCCGTTGCACTGATCATACGGAAAATTGATTTTTGCAAAGTTTTCTTGGTTGCTGTGGTGTCGTTGGAAAAACGTGCTGGCAAGAAAAATTAAGGTCAGGGCTGATTTTGTTACTCTCGCGGCGCTGGAAAATGTAAGAAGAAGAGAAAAGGGAGAGGGAGGGGGGGAGGCAGTGTGAGGCGGCGGGCAGCCAAGGTGGGGCTAACTGGAAATTTTTTAAAACTTTAAGGTATTAGATTTAGTTTATAGAAAATTATATTTTAGTCATTTTTTCTTTTTGAATATTTTATTATTTTCATTCGGTTAAAAGAAAATAAATTTTTATTAAGACAAAAATACCCCTGGTCAAGATAGGCAAAAGTGAGTTTTGGACCAAAATTTTAAAAGAATGATGTAATAGACTAAAAAAGTAGTTTTATTTTGTTTTGGACCAAAATGATATTTTCGTTATATGTAATAGACCATTTTAGAGTATAGTCTTATATTTTATATAATCATAAATTATAAATTTTTAAAATTATAAAATTAATAAAATAATATTATAATATATTATATCATCTCCCAAAATAGGGGGTGATGAACAGTGGCCCCCATCCCATGGATGGGGGTCACTGTAGAACCCTCCATTTTGGGGGGACCATTGGGCGGTTAATTGGAGCCAAAAAAAACCCTCAAAATGGTCACACCTCCCATTTTCGGGGGTGCATTGGAGTTGCTCTAAAACCAAAATGCACGACATGGAACGCCAATTTATTTATACCATTCACAATGCTCTGTGTGTGGATCTTGTGTTAGAAGTCCCACCCTTATTACACTACATATTGGAGGCTTGGAGTACTATGATTTACTACTTAACAGTTATTAAGCACTGTCAATTTTTTTCCTACAACTAGGTGTACAAGTAGGATGGTACCCATAGTAGTTTTGTATATAAAACATGTCATTAAATGATGTTTCCCAATTTTCCTCTTCTTAAATTGAGGTCATTAATGATGTTTCCCATAGTAGTTTTTATTTTTGTTTTAATTTTTACTATGTGTACAGATTTTTATAGTACACTTAGTTGTATTATATAAGTATTGGATTCTTAGAGCAAATGATTGGGTGAAAATGATATGAAATAAAATATTGATATAAAGTCGATAGTCTTATCGACTTGTTTTATGAGAAATTTGAAAATAGTAATAAGTTGGCATATAATTTTATTCTTTTGGTAGACATGTGGTTTCAAAAAAAAAAAAAAGAAAAAAAAACATGCTTCTATGAAAAAGTGGGAGGAAAAGAGGAATTTGGAATTGAAAAAGTAAAAGTAAAAGGTTTCTAATAATTTTAGGGGGTGTTTGTTTTTGGATGGGTGTGAGTTTATTATGGGTTTTATACTATTTTTTCCCTTTGTTTGAAGGGAGAATGAGTATATTTATTATTTTTATAATATTATATTTATTAATAAATAATATTTATATTTATATTTCATAAGTATATATTATTTCAAAACCTAAGAGGATATTTAATTTATGATTAAAACTTAATATCAACCCAAATGATTAAATTCATATAAAACAACTAATAGCAAAACAAAGATTTAACCTATAAAAAATTTATATATTTATATAAAATGTATGGACAAGAGGGATATGACCCAATAGTGGACGATCACCACTTAAAATGATAGGTTTTGACTTCAGTCACATTTGTATAAAAAAATATATATATTAAAATATTTTGTAATAATTATTATTAAATTCTGTCATAAACGATCATAATCTATCAAACATTAATCAGTAAAATGTAGTCCTATCAAATTCACTTCCTAAGCTGTAGTTTAACCTATAAACTTCACATAATCATCAAAATTTAATTTGATTTGATCAGTTGGTTCTGAGTATGATTAGTCTAATACCACCAATGTATTGGGCTGGATAGAGGGCAAGGTTGAAACCACCTGCAAAAATTTACTCTTCCTTTCCTAGTATCAATCTAAAAGAACTACAGATTGTCATCTACTTGTGACACAAAATTGCAGAGGCAAATCCACCACACAACTAAGAAAAATCTTGTTAGCCCTCCACTCTAACAGCACCATTCTGGGATGTAACAAACCTTGGTTTTATGTTCACTTGCTTCAGACATTGGACAACATCTCCAATCTGATAATCAAAGCAGTCATGGATCACAAGTCCACACTCATTTCCTTTATCTACTGCATCGACGTCGTGTGTCTCCTTCTTCAATGATGCACAACATCCTTCAAAAATAACCTCACCGCTTCTCAGAACCCTCATTGTCGAGGACCTTTCGAGTTGACCATTAGTCACTCGGCATCCTGCGATCTTCACGTCTACTCCCTTTAATTTGCCCCTCCCTTGAACTTTGAATATGTTCAGCACCTGTGCTTCTCCCCAAACCCTGGTCTCAGACGTCCCTGGGGACATCTCAACAACCAAGCTACCAATGTCCTCGAGAAGATGATAGATGATCTCGTGCAGTTTTACCTACAATGCCGTTGTAAAATAATCATCGTCGTCAAAACCAATGAAAGGATGGTAACAAAGACAACGGTATACAACTGGTATTAAACATTCATGAGAACCTCTAGGTGATAATCAAAGATTAAGAATATCCTAAGGTGGTACCTTAACTTTGGCTTGATTCGCAGCTTGAGTGATAGAGTAATCTAAAGTTCCCACATTGAATCCAACAATACATGCATCACAGGCTTTCGCCAGATCCACGTCTGACTGAGAAATAGGCCCAACCCCATCATGGATAACGAAGACAGGAAGCTGGCAATAGAAAGGCCAATAGCAAGAAGCCATTAGAATGAATCGTGTGAAGGAGATCCCTTGTAAAAAGTCAGATCTCTTCTTGCAAACAAATTTTACGAAAGTACATCCGCTTTTTCTTACTTAGCAAAGAAAAAATGGACAGTTAAAGTGCTTTAGTGAATTGTTCTATCGTATAAACCAACAACAGAAATATTATGCGATTCTTCATGAAAATAATTCACCATACCTGAGGACTATTTAAACTCATCAAAGCATTCACAACTGCCTCAACAGTACCTTGAACATCTGCCTTCACTATAATTGGTAATTCTGCCCTTCTGGGCTTATCTTCTTTTTCTTGTACTCGTCTTTCTTTTCTTCTTCTTCGCCGCCCTTTTCTTTCTCCTTCTTCCTCATCAGAATCTGAATCTTCAAGTTCTTTTCTTCTTAATCGCTGCCCTTTTCTTTCTCCTTTCTCATCAAGAGCTAAATTTTCATCTACAAGTTCTTTCACTTCCTCTTCATTTTCTAATTTCTCTTTCTGCAGTGATTCTTGCCTCTGCTCTTCTATCTTCCTTAGCCTATCCCTTTCTCGATTCTTCTTCCTCCCTTCACTAAGCATCCTTGCTCTTTCCTCTGAGTGCACAACCGTAATATCGTCACCAGCCATTGGAAGTCCCTTTAGCCCTTCAATCTCCACTGGCATAGCAGGCCGAGCACAATCAGTCAATTTCCCGGCTGTATCTCTCATAGCCCTTATCCTTCCCCATTCAGCACCTACAACAACACACTGCCCGGGAACTAGTGTTCCTGCCTTTACTATAGCAGTAGCTAACGGACCGCGCCCCTTGTCAAGCCTTGCCTCAATCACATAGGCTTGAGCTGGTCCATCAATTCGTGCTTTCAGCTCCATTAACTCTGCCTGGAGAAGTAAAGCCTCTTCCAACTTATCCAATCCAGTTCCTTTTGCAGCTGAAACTTCAATAACCTGAATGTCACCACCCACATCTTCAAGTGCCATACCCTCGGCAGTTAGCTGACTTTTTACTCTCTCTGGGTTAGCAGTTGGTTTATCACACTTATTTATTGCAACCACAATGGGAACCCTAGCTGCATTTGCATGAGAAATTGCTTCAACGGTTTGAGGCATGACACCATCATCAGCTGCCACAACCAGCACAACTATATCTGTAATTGCAGCACCTCTAGCACGCATGGCACTAAATGCAGCATGACCAGGGGTGTCAAGGAATGTTATTGATGCCCCTGATTGCAAGCCAACAACAAAGGCACCTAAATGCTGTGTTATGCCTCCAGCTTCCTGAGCTGCCACAGAAGTTTGACGTAAAGCATCCAAAAGAGAAGTTTTACCATGGTCAACATGACCCATCACTGTCACAACTGGGTATCGTGGTACTAAGACAGCACCCTCATTTGAGTGACGCTTCCGCACATTGACTCCGAATTCCTGAAACAGGTAATTTTAACTCGCAATGAAATCTGAAAAGAAGCTACAAATAATCAATCAAATGGGTAAAAGAATAAAGAAATTATCCATGCACAATTCCATCTCACAAATTTATACTTTAGAATCACTATTTGCCTTAATCACAGTTGTTCGGAGGACATCCTTGGACATTTCAATCATCAGTTGGCAAAGAAAAAGATAGTCATAAGTGTAACCAACCATTTCGGTTCCAAGCCATCGGAAATACCAACAGCTCAAGATGAAATTATGAACAATCAGCTAAAAAGAACAATACCATGGCAACTAGCTCAGCCACATCAATTCCCAGCTGATCAAATTCTGAGCCAACTTTCTCTCCAACACTCACAAGAACACTCTGCACAGTAGATATTGATTTTCCACAATGCTCAGGAAGTTGCTTGGAAAGTTCTCTAATGGTAATGCCCTCAAATATGTCGATTGTTTTGTTTGTGAGAGATTTGGCAGGCCTTTTTGGTTCAGGAGGCACAGATGCAGCCTCAATGGGTGCAGTCGAGTGTTTTTTTTGGTCTTTTTCCCACTCTTTCTTTTCTTTCTTTGTAAACTTTCCTTTTCGCTCCCTCTTGAATCCCCACCCCATGTCATCATTTCTCCACAACAGTTGAGGAGTTGCACGAAATGACCTGAGAAGAGATAAATGAAAAGTCATCTTGAACTTAAGGTTGTGAACTCAGAAATGTTCCAACTACTGACTTGGAAACTTAAGTGAATCCCAACAGGGGAAAATTAGTGGCGGTATCATACTAAATGTATGTACACAGTAATACCGCATTACTAGTGCAACAAGCTTCAAGGGAAAGCCTAAGTAGCCCAAAAAATTTGAAGAGATTCCTTCTAAAATTAAAAATAATAATAATAATTGAGAGAGAAACAAGAGAATTCCAAAACAAATATTAGAAAAAATAGGATGTACCGTATCAGATGTTTGTTGGTCACGAAATTGAGATCATCACAAAACCTAGATCCTGGAACAAGGCAACATACTAACAGTGTAAAAAATAAAAATTCACAAACCAGTTTACAATCCTTCCTGCACACGTATCTATGTCTATCACGCAAGGACATGCAAATAATAAAACATTTCATGTCAAAATTTGCATATTTTCAAGACAACAGTAGCTTTCCGGTGACAAAAAGGTGGGTAATAGAGAAAGAAACTGAGTGAAGAGAAAACTCTAGTGATTTACTATCAACTAAGAGCCTAAACAATCAGAAGAGACATGAAACAACCAAAATCCTTAATTAGCATTTTAAAAGTTAATCAGCACCTGACAGACAAATGAACTAAAAAAAAAGGTAGCAGGAAATGTAGAATGAAAGTGGGATCTTAATTACCATGTATTTGTCCCGCCGAGGCAGAAAGTGAAGTCCAAGCCTGTTCAAGGTTGAACTTACCACTTGGGACAGGTTCTCTAAAAGCTATAGACAGTGCCTTAGCTAGAGTAGTTGGGATACCCTACAAATTCCATGAAAATATTCTGAGAGTGGTCTTATAAAAGTTCGACTTAGGATGCTTTCTAACTACACGTCAACCAAATGCGATTAGATGAGAGTCTGAAGCATAAAAAACCTCAAGAATGAGCAAAGTAACATCAGTTGAAAATTATACGAATGCAAATTATATCAAAGACAAACCTTTCTCCCTGCTACTCTCCACGCCATTGATAAGGATATCAATTTCTGCCCCTACACAGAAAATTTTAAGAACTTACATAACCTCAAATTAGCATAGTGATGTAAAGAATCCGCAACTTAATGGTTCTTAAGGTACCATTGATAACCAAAGACGCTAACTAGATAAACAAGCAGAAGCTACCCATGTCCGGATTTCTTCTTCAAAATTGAACAAAATAAGCGCCAAAATTCCCTCAACAAGATTAATTAAACGTAAGGTTTGCCAAGAAAGCCGGGACAACAACCAAAAAAAAAACCACTATAAACTGTTTCTAATACACGGAAAAATAAAACCTTTATAACAATTCAGAACTTCAAATATGGCATTCCCTTTCAAATTTTCACTCCCTCAAAATAAACACTGGAAATTCGAAAGTATATCCAACCCGATAACCCAATTCTGAGATAATGAATAAAAGAAAATGAAGACTAAACTTACAGAAAACGGATCCTTCGAAGGATCTAAAATACTGGGATTCTCATAGAATGTTGAATAAAGAGAAAGAAAGGAGCTTGTTTGCAGCTTGGGGCAATGCTTGATGGGAAAAAGCGAGGGCCGCTGAAGAAGGCAGAAGAGAAAGAAACGATTTTTATGTTGCTCGATTTTTTAGTGAAGGCCGTAAATTTAGCAGCAGGGTAACCTCGTAAAATTGTATATAATTCCAATCTTACCCTCAAACATATCATCATTTCCTATTTAATCTAACATTTTATGGAAATCAACAATCTCTAATGTTTCCTTTAGTTCATCAAAAATCGCAGTTGTTGGCTACCAAATAACTTGTTTGTCAAGTTTTACATTTATGATTCATTTTTCAAATGTTCCCCAAATTCGCTGGCTACTTGCTTCCTAAGTGGATACATTAGAATTATGAATTAAGGATGGTTCCTTCATCCTTGTAATTGAGCACGAGTTGAACAAATAATCCAATTGCTTTTAATTTTTATACACTTCTTTAATGTTATTAACAATCAAACTAAAATAATTATCGATTATATCACAAATTTTGAAATTAAATAATTTAAAATAAAATTTAAACATTGATTTGATTAATGATAAATCTTTGATTTGATAAAAATAAGTCTAAAATAAAGTAAAATATTTAAAATAACAATTTACGTGAAATGCCTTTACCCTTATTATTGAACAATAAATATTTCAATCTAAAAATTTACATTTTCTACAAAAATAACTTTAAACGACTTAGAAAGTAATTAACTTTACATATATATTTGTTATTATTAATAATTAAAATTGAAACACTTAAATTTAACATTAGGAACATACCACGGCTTCCCAATATACTTGTGCAGAGACTACAACCTATTCTACCTTTGATAGTGGGGCCTGCCCAAGTAAGTTTTATACAGGGACGCAAGATTACTGATAATGTTATTATTGGGCGGGAAGTCATACATACAATGAGGAAGAAAATGGGAATGACTGGCTATATGGTTATCAAGGTTGATCTTGAAAAGGCTTACGACTACCTTAGCTAGAGCTTCATTAGGGAAACTTTGGTACTAGCAGGATGTGTTGGAATTTTGTGTTAAAAAGTGAATGAGAATTTGTTTGGAAATTCTGTGGACACGAATGTCGGAAGAAATAATTACAGGCCTAATCAACCTGTGTTTTCTCCATTCTAGATTCGATGTTTCCATTTAATTTTCATTAGGAATGTGGAGAGAGTTTGGAACAGATTAATTGTGTAATTAATCTGATTATTTTAGAATTCCACGATGATTAATCAGATTCATGAATTGGAGAATTCGAAGTGACTTATTGTTCATTTAATCTGCAGATTCATGAATGGAAGATTAATTGTCTCTCTCATCCTATAAATGCCTCACTCTGCAAACCAACTACAGACAAGCCTAAGTTCTCAATTATTCTAAGCCCTCTCTGTGTATTCATCATTCATCAGTGTTCTAGTTCGTGGTGAGGCTGTTTCGTGCAAAACAGACTTCACGTATCCGTTGTATCCTGGGAAACAGTTGTCCAAGTTAACCTCTGGTACGGTGTGAGGGGGCAACACTGTTTTAAGGAAAACATGTTTGTACGTGTCTCGAATTTTTCCTTCTCTCATCTATTTGCTATTATCATCACAAATACTGCCAATTATTTCCAACGGGATGTCCCAAATAGTTTGCGGGAAACATCATGCTTTGCGTGGAAACAACAACAATGCAAATCCTCTGGAATGGCCTCCCAAGCGAGGAGTTTACACCATCTAGGAGTGAGGCAGGGAGACCCTTTCTTGCCTTACCTCTTCGTCCTTTGCATGGAGTGACTAGCACATCTCATCAACAAGAAAGTGGAGGAAGGAACTTGGTGACTGATACACGTAGGGAGAGGTAAAATACAAGTCATTGATTTAATGTTCGCTGATGATTTATTTTTATTTACATAAGTTACAGTAACTCAATGAGAGGTTGTGAAGTCGGTCTTAAGGACCTTCTGTAACCAATTTGACCTCAAGGTGAGTGAAGCTAAAATAAGGGTATTCTTCTCAGCAAATGTCAATCAGGAAGGGAGACAAACCATAGCTACTACTATGGGCTTCCAAGAAGTCTCAGACCTAGTAGACTATCTTGGGATGTTGGTGATCCATGGGAGAGTGTTACAAGCAATGGCGCATGAATGAAGAGATGATAATGAAGCTTAGGTGAGGGATCTTGACAAAACCGGATGCCATGTGAGTCTGAATTATAATGGTAAAATATGGAGTGAAGCAAGATGAATTGCTAGGGAGAAACTCTCTACCCAAAGGCTCAGCTATCATGGGTGCTATAGGCAAAGTATGGGCTTCAATCCACAGAGGTTTAGTGTGGGAGCTACATAATGGAAAATCAGTGAGGTTTTGGGAAGATTTTTGGCTACCAAACTCAGAACCTCTTGAACACTTTGCCTTAGTAGATATCCCTGAGGAACAAAAAGACCTCATAATGGCTTCTTTTGTCTCAGAAGAGTGGCTATAGGATTGGAACTTTTTTCGACATCTACTGCCAAGCCATATTTTGAACTTAATACCCGCAATTTTTTCCTCGAATCCCGAGGCTGGCATGGACAAATTGAGTTGGTCTTCATCTCAAAACGGTAGATTCTC
The DNA here is from genome assembly GCA_030378225.1 of Knoxia roxburghii. Lineage (NCBI taxonomy): Eukaryota > Viridiplantae > Streptophyta > Magnoliopsida > Gentianales > Rubiaceae > Knoxia > Knoxia roxburghii. The sequence goes on from CM059423.1 coordinate 7,011,913, forward strand.
TACAAGGGCAGCCTATGACTTTCTAAGCAAAAACCCGGAATAGGAGACGATTGTGCTGTGGAGAGATATTTGGTCTTGGAACGGCCCTCATCGGGTGTGTCACACACTTTGGTTAATGGCGTTAATGAAGAATTGGGAAAGATTTCGCCAGAACCTTCATAATTAACCAAGGTGCAATCTGTGCGGAAATGGCCATGAAACGATGCTACATGTGGTAAAGGATTGCACAAGAGCAAGACAGATTTGGAACATCTTGTTGGCTGGAAGCTGGATGAGAGAAGGAACGTCTCCCGACCTTCACCTTTGGATGCGTTGGAATTTAACAGGTGGAGGAACGAGAAATGATAATTGGAACTGTCTCTTTGGCAAACAGCATGGCGTTTGTGGCAAGAACGGAATTGCTGGATATTTTGAGGGTAGATGAAATCCGCATAACAAGTTGCAAAGAACGACGTTCATTACAACGAGAAGTATGAATGGTTGAAGCTCAATGTGGATGCAGCTGTTTCGGATCAAGGCTCTGCTGCAATTAAGGGTCTGATACGAAATTGTCAAGGGGAAGGGGTGATGGGATTCTAGGGGAGCGTTAGAGTGTGTTAGGTCATTCAAACTAAACTGTGGGGAGTTTATAGAGGACTTTAGATTGCGTGAGAAATGGGATGTCGAAAACTGGAATTGGAGTCGGACTGCAAGGAGGCTGTTCAATTGCTCTTAACCATCAAAATAAAGTTTGACTAATTTTTTGAATCGGCACATTTATTTCACCACTTAGAATTAAAAAAATTTTCAAATCATAGAGTGTCCACCCCTGCACCTAATGTTAGATTATAGGTTTAAAACTCATTATTTTCTTACTAAAACCTCCACATGACCACCCCATGCAGTACACAAAAATCAAAATCAATCTATTAGTTTCATGGACATTCCTGTTCTCATTATACCTAGATAGTCTCCCAAACTTTTCCATATATATATTTTTTTAATTCACAGTATTTAAATTCAAGATCATATCTTGAGACCTTAGTAGGGGGTTAAGTCTCATAATTTTATATTCTTTACCAAAACCAATAGTTTTATTTTCTTTGTTTGCAAAACTAAGCTCGATATTCCTACCTAAATGAACCCCAATTGGGAGCAAAATCAAAACTCAAAATCTTTACTAAAGTATGGCTCTAACAGGAACTATCCAAAGATCAAAATCAGATGTTATTTTGTAGAAACCAGAGGCGGTCTTGGTACTAGTGTAAGCAACAAGGTAAGGTACATATCTAAATCACCATGAGCCAATGGCCTAATTGGATCAGGTCATAACTGATTAACCACCCAATATCCAGTGAACGAAATAAACAAACAAACAAACATTTTTAAAAACCAAAATAGCAAAGAAAAAAGGCTGGTTAAGCCAGCAGAAGTACGTCAGATATAGAGAATTTGTCAGGATCCAAGACATAATTTCCATTTTATTGGCTCCAATGTAATGCAGGTCCAGGTTTGAGTAGCTTAACCTTATTTTACAAAAATAAAACAAATAATTATAGGAAAAAAATAGGGGGAAAAACTCGGAAATACTGAAGCAAATTTCTCAGTTGTGTTCCGTTGAACTATAATAAGCCTGAAGGGCAAGATGACACTTCCACTAAAGCAAGCACTGATCTGGGATACAAGGAAATAAGAAGAGGAACAAGTAACTGACTGATCTCAAGGTAGATTGCCAGTTCTAAACTTTCAGCACTTGAAAAACCCACGAACCATTAAATACAGGATATAATTCTACCCATTAGGCAGCAACTTGGCCAAACAACAACTTGCGGATCTGTAGATAGAAGAAAGATAGCGTTACTGTCATACATTTGCTTGTCTATTAACCAAAACAATCGCTGATATAATGATCAGAAACTCAAAACTGTCACCATCCAAAAAAAAAAAAAAAAAAGACAATAATAACAAAGGAAAAAGTTGGTGCACATGTAAGTTCAGTACAAATAGCCTCGAAAATCATCAAATCTAATCGTTACCAACCAGAGAGGGCATACGATTGGAGCACCACTCTTTTAGGGCTTCATTAACATTTGTAGAACAATACATGAATTAGATGCCTAACTTTGGAAAAATTTTTAATCCATTGTTCAATTCCCACTTCATTCCAGATTAACATATTCACAGTCAACCATCACAATAAATAAAGGCCAACTCACTTTTGGACAACATAATTTAAAGTTGAAGGTTTCAGAAAAGATAATACCTCTGGAAGTTTTTTGCGGAACACAACATCCAACCTAGCATCAAGAGTGTTTTCGAACACAATCTTTCCATCTCGGGATGCCAATACCACACCTCCAGAGCTGAAAATGCAAAAGGTGGAAAAAATTGTTCAATATTTTTACAGCACTTCCTCAACTGTTAGATGTTCACCATTAAAAAAAAGTGCGACCAAGAGGGACGGTGGTGGTTGTAGTTATGCCAAGGTATCAATCAAAGTGTGGTATTAACTGTAAATCAATTAGAACTAACAAAATGGAAAATTACCAATTATGTACATTTGCATAACAGTGCCTTCACATGCATTTATGAAGCTAATAAAATTACCAGAAAGGACCATGTGAATCGTGATGGGAAGGAGCAGGTGGAAGATGGATAGAGTCAACAATGATCTCGGGAGAATGAACATTCGCCTTCTCAGCATATTCTTCTTTAGCTTTCTCTAAGACAGAGTTCACCAAATGCACGTCATCTTTGCGGCATCGAAGTAAGACAGAAGGTTCTTTCAATCTGAGTAAACTCTGCAAACAGAAGTTTTCTTCAGTGGTATCAAAATTTAGCTTTCTGTACATGTATCACTATCTGTCCGCCACACAAATCTTGCTAGAAGGCCCTTTCCATTAAGTAATAAAATGCTACAAAACAAGTAGATAATAATGTAAGCTGAAAATACCTATTTAATACCTGAACAATAAGATCTTTCAGAAGTTCTTTGTATTTATGGTGGTCATGGCTAACACGCAATAACTCCTCTGATGCTGACTCCTTCATAGAGTTAACTAAGTCATCCTGAGCTTGAAGAACCTTAATTCTAGAGGCATTAAGCTGCATAGAGTACTCGCTGCAACAATCAACATGAAAAACCAATAAATTTCCTATACTGCTGTCAACTAAAGAGTTCAATTACAAAGCATTGTGATCCTATCCCCAATCCAATAAGGTTGAAAACAACCCGAAATGTATTTCATCCCAATTTAAAAAAACAAAAAGGATCAGAGTATTAAAAACCCCTCCAATAAATCAAGATTGAAACCTAAATATAAGTTCGATACAAGTCCCAAAAATTGGATACAATTAGAAATCGAATATAACTTTGATCCACACCAACTAGTTTTAATTGAATAAATATAAACCCCAACTGATTAGCATAAACCAGTTAAAACTTATCATAAATCAGAATCAACAATTCCATAACACAAGAAGCAGGAACCAGATCTCCATGATTAGTACATAAACCCAATTGCATAAATCAATAATGTTACTATCCTGTAACTCCAGAAATATCCATCGCAACAGATAAATCCCCACCAATGAAATCATCAAACATACGAAAAGTTCATTATTTAGAGTAAACTGTAGAGGAAAATTACATTTTCTTACGGACTTCAACTTGCTTCTGCTTACGTTCGTACTCTTGTCGGATCTTCTTCTTCTCCGCTTCCACTAATTGCAACTTCTCAATATTGAACTCCTGAAAACAATCGACACACAATGAAAATCAACAAAAATCAAACTTTAATCCCCGAACCCAGAAACAAAATCAAACCCAAATTACGATTAACACAACAGAAACTAAAATTAGTGGGCTAAATAAGAATTTAGATACTTCTTCAGCAGAAACGGAGATCTCATTGGCCTTCTCTTCGGCTTCTTGCCGAATGAATCGAACCATCTGCTGGATCTGCTTGGAGACATCTGTGTCGTTCATCTTCGGGATCTGACGGTTACGATTGGAGGAAACTGAGATCGAAGGGGATACGGAGGGATGGATTGAATTGATTGGAGCAGTGGTGGCAGGAGGGCCTCGATGGACCTTCTTCGTTTGAAGCAGTTGTACTGTTACTTGATTAAATACGACGAGATTAGAAAGCCACGACACTACTCCCGCAAATCGTAATAATATTTGACTGTTGAGGGAAGATGACGATTTTTTATTTTTCTAATGGGCTTTGGAATTGGAATTGGAATTGGATTTGGATTTGGATCTATGAACCCGCTTTTACCGTTCTAATTTTAATGACAATAATTATATTTCAACCCCTCTATTTTCTGCCATGTTTATTATGGTCCCTCTTCTTTCAGAATATCTACATTGCCCATCTGTGAATCTTTTACTTTCTTGCTTTTATAGGTGGTAGGTGAAATTACCAGATTGATCGATCCTATTTTTTTGTAGAAAAATATTTTAATTAATTCTATTGCTTCAATTTTATCTAATCACATATAATACAACACGTAGTTGTAATCATGTACGAACATTTTTATAAAAAAAAATTGAGAAAGTTACCACACACAAAATTTATGAAGCAATTTGAGACAGAATTCTACAATGACCAGTTTAGTAAATTGCTTAGCATTTAGTTAGACTTTTCGGTATAGGGGTGTAAACGAACAGAGCTGCTCGCGAGCAGCTCGGTCAACCCGAACTCCAGCCGAGCTCGAGTCGGCTTGTCTCAATAACGAGCCGAGTATCAAGCAGACCAAAAACAGGCTCGTTAGGCTCGCGAGCCTACCATTTCTCATACAACCAGAACCACATCTAAAAATAATAGCACCACGTCTAAAAACACTAGCACCACGTCTACCTCCATGCATGTGAATTTAAACTGATTTTTTCACAAAACATATCAACTCGTCTCAGAACAACTAGAACCACGTCAAAAAATGTCCCAGAACATTCATGTGAATTTAAACTGATATTTTTCACAAAGATAGTCTACCACGTCTCAGAACAACTAGAACCACGTCTAAAAACACTAGAACCACGTCCAAAAACGTCTACATCCAGACATGTGAATTTAAACTGATTTTTTCACAAAACATCTCAACTTGTCTCAGAAAAACTAGAACCACGTCTAAAAACGTCTACATCCATTCATGTGAATTATCTAATTTTTTTCACAAAGACAGTCCACCACGTCTCAGAACAACTAGAACAACGTCTCAAAACACAAGAACAACGTCCAAAAATGTCTACATCCATGCATGTGAATTTAAACTGATTTTTTTACAAAACATCTCAACTCGTATCAAAACAACTAGAACTACGTCCAAAAACGTCTACATCCATTCATGTGAATTTAAACTGATTTTGTTTCACAAAGACAGTCTACCACGTCTCAGAACAACTAGAACAACGTCTCAAAACACAAAAACCACGTCCAAAAATGTCTACATCCATGCATGTGAATTTAAACTGATTTTTTCATAAAACGTCTCAACTCGTCTCAGAACAACTAGAACTACGTCCAAAAACATCTGATGTGGACCGAAATGTTCATAATCTATTATCTAAGGGTTTTGAAAAGATAAAACAAATAAAACGGCTATACAATTCTTAGAAATGATCATGATCTCATATCTAAGAGTTGTAATGAGATAAAACAAATAAAATGACCATTCAACTCTTAGAAATGTTCATGATATTTGATTTAAGAGTTTTGTGAATATAAAACAATTAAAATGATCATATTACTCTCAGAAATATTCATGATCTTGTAAGTAGGTGTTATAATGAGATAAAACAAATAAAATGGTCATACAACATCTCAACTCGTCTCAGAACAACTAGAACCACGTCAAAAAATGTCTACATCCATTCATGTGAATTTAAACTGATTTTTTTCACAAAGACAGTCTACCACGTCTCAGAACAACTAGAACAACTAGAACAACATCTCAAAACACAAGAACCACGTCCAAAAACGTCTACATCCATGCATGTGAATTTAAACTGATTTTTTCATAAAACATCTCAACTCGTCTCCGAACAACTAGAACTACGTCCAAAAACGTCTGATGTGGACCGAAATGTGCATAATCTATTATCTAAGGGTTTTGAAAAGATAAAACAAATAAAACGGCTATACAATTCTTAGAAATGATCATGATCTCATATCTAAGAGTTGTAATGAGATAAAACAAATAAAATGACCATTCAACTCTTAGAAATGTTCATGATATCTGATCTAAGAGTTTTGTGAATATAAAACAATTAAAATGACCATATTACTCTTAGAAATGTTCATGATCTTGTAAGTAGGTGTTATAATAAGATAAAACAAATAAAATGGCCATACAACATCTCAACTCGTTTCAAAACAACTAGAACCACGTCAAAAAATGTCTACATCAATTCATGTGAATTTAAACTGATTTTTTTTCACAAAGACAGTCTACCACGTCTCAGAACAACTAGCATCACGTCTCAAAACACTAGCACAACATCCAAAAATGTCTACATCCACACATGTGAATTTAAACTGATTTTTTCCCAAAACATCTCAACTCGTCTCAGAATAACTAGAACCACGTCCAAAAACGTCTACATCCATTCATGTGAATTTAAACTTATTTTTTTCACAAAGACAGTCTACCACGTCTCAGAACAACTAGCACAACGTCTCAAAACATAAGCACCGCGTCCAAAAACGTCTACATCCACACATATGAATTTAAACTGATTTTTTAACAAAACATCTCAACTCGTCTCAGAACAACTAAAATCACATCCAAAAACGTCTCAGAACATTCATCTGAATTTAAACTGATTTTTTTCACAAAGACAGTCTACCACGTCTCTGAACAACTAGCACCACGTCTCAAACAACTAGCACCACGTCCAAAAACATCTACAATTAGACATGTGAATTTAAACTAAGTTTTTCACAAAACATCTCAACTCGTCTCAGAACAACTAGAACCACGTAAAAAAACGTCTATATCCATTCATGTAAATTTTAATTGAATTTGTGTCACAAAGACAGTCTACTACGTCTCAGAACAATCGAAACACGTCTAAAAAAAATAGCACCACGTCCAAAACTGTCAACATCCATACATGTGAATTTTAACTGATTTTTTCACAAAACATCTCATATCGTCACAAAACAACTAGCACCACGTCCAAAAACGTCTACATCCAAGCATGTGAATTTAAAATGCTTTTTTTTTCACAATGATAGTCTACCACATCTTAGAACAACTAGCACCACGTCTCAAACAACTAGAACCACGTCCAAAAATGTCTAAAAAAAAATTCACAAATACAAACAGCAAAGACATTGTTTCTCTACTAAATTCCATAAAATATACTGCAACGTCCAGTATAACAAACACAAAGTTAATTTTTTCATAAAAAAAAAGGCAAATAGACGTGCAACGTCCAATATAATGGGTACCACGTATCGCTACGTCCACAATAATAGGTACCACATCCTGCTACGTCCATTATAATGGGTACCACGTCTAGATACATCCATTATAATGGGTACCACGTCTCACTACGTCCACTATAATGAGTACCACATCCCGATACGTCCACTATAATGGGTACCACGTCCCGCTACGTCCAAAATACAAAGCAGCAACGTGAGCTCAAATCGTGACTCAGCCGAGTCATGAGCCGAGCTCGAACTCAAAAATTATTTACCGAGCTGAACTCGAACACTGAGAAAGGGAGCTCGCTGAGCTCGAGCAGGGCCCTGCTCGGGCTCGGCTCGGCTCGGCTCGATTACACCCCTAATTTGGTATATATCTTGCAAAATGTCTTACACCAAGATGCTATCGTAGGTTTCCATATTTTAATATTGTGGTCCTCCCTAAATGTCCATTATTTTTTCCCTCAACATTTAAAGTCTTGTCATTTGTCAAAATGAAACTTTGCAATGTAAAGGATTACTATATAACGATTGAAATCAATTCAGCATTAATTTTAATTGATTAAATATGTAATTAATTATTATTGTTTAAGAACTCAACTTAACACCAATTTAATGAATTAAGAGTTTTTATTTATTTATTTATTTTGATACAAAGGTGACACCTATTATCTTAAGAGCGGCGTGCCTACCACTGGGTACATCCACGTTTGATAACTACAAATTAAAGGTTTTAATAGATTAAGGCTTTGTTTAATAACTATTTTCAACACTTAATTTTAATATATTAAACACTTTTTCAATTAACACTACTAGAATTTTGGGTTTTCACCGCACACATTTCATAACACTAAACTATAAATGTATCTATTAATATCTACAATCACATCAAATATTAACTTATATACATATATTAAAATACTACAAGAGTAGTGTTGTTATAACTATTTTAATGTGTCACCCAATAAAATTTTACCATGACATTAGAAATAAGTGTTATCATAAAATTTCAATCAAAACACTAACAAGTGTAATTAAAATTTTATAAGTATAGAAACACAATCAAGTATTATTTTATTTGTTAATATATTAATTTAAGGTATTAATATATTACAATGTATAGTGTAATTGTAATACATATATAATTACATTATTAAGTGTGGTTTAAAGTCGTTTGGTGTTGTCCCACATCGAAAATGAAGAGAATGATTTGGTGTTAACTGTAATATTAAAAAAGAAAGATTGAGTTTGGATGCCTATATGCCAAAATTTCAACAGCCTAAGACTATTTGTATATTTACTTACAAATGACGTCATATACTATTTATTTTAAAATATTTTTATATTTTCAATTATATAATATAATGACAATAATTTTATGATATTATGGTATTTGTATGAACATTAAAATTGTCATAATAGGTTTTCTATCCAAACATTTTGTTATGTATTAACATGTTAACATATATAACACTATATAGCCAACAACCGTGCCATAATAGATGATTTATCATAGCATATACTTGTGTTTTTATATATATTATAACTCCACATTTTTCATATGTATATTCACATTAAAAAGTGTCGAGTTATCCAATACCCCTTTGACCACACCTACTTAGACTACGCAAAAAGTTTCTTGTCGCTATAGATAATATAATATTTTTAAGTGTTTTAAAAGCCTTTTTTATTGTAGTACAAGTGCATTTGATAACATAGTTTGCATTTGAATTAAATCAAACATATGAATCTCTTAGTTGATACTCTCTCACGCTCTATAAAATGATTTACCTAACACTCAAGGCTGAATCTCTCTCTACTTCCATCCGTTTTCATTTCTGTTTTTACTAATAAAATTCTTTTATTCTTTTTTTTTAAAGGGAGATATTTTTTAGAATACTTCTTTACCAGCTCGGGTTTCCCACATTTAGTTAACTACCACTAAGGCACAAGGCGGCCCGGTATTCTTTTATTTTTATAATAATAGTTTTATTTAAATTGCTTTTTATTTTATAAAAATAATATATAAAATTACTTTTAATTATTTTTGTAAGACTACAAAATTTAATATATCAATCATAACTACATTTTATTTGTAGGAAGTATAATACATGTATAGAGATTATCTATCAATAATTTATCTAACGATATTCACTCACTCGTTCATTACAGTGGTTATTCGTTATGAGACTTATCAACTAACGCTAAATAATTACTCTTTCCATTTCAATATATAGGTCGTTTTGACCAAAATATAAATATTAAGACTGTAATTAATTTTTAAAAATTTCTATAATTTTTAATGATTAAACCTGTTATATACCTATTCAATACATTTTTAATAATAGTGCTATAACTTAGAATAGTCATGATAAAAATAAGTCCCAATAAAATTGTAAATTAAATAAGGATAATAGAGTAAAAATAATGAATTATTTCTTATAAGTAGACAAATGACTTATATTTTGACGAATTTATTAATGGAGAAAACGACTTATATTTTAAAATTGAGGGAGTAAAAATTAGATTTTGAAAAAACCTTTGATAAAATTGGGTGAGATTTCCTCCTCAACATCCTTTTTGCAAGCAATTGGGTTAATCTGAATACCGACTGCATATCATGGCTAAGTTATCCTAACTTTTTTGGTACATAAATTATCCTAATTTTACTTATTCATTTTATTACCCTAGGTATTTATACTTATTCATTTTATTTTTTAATATAATAATATATAGTTTTATTTCTAATTACTGAATTGTTATAATTTTATTTTTAAATATGGTAATAAGTATATTACCTAAGGTATATATATAATTTGCCTAACTTATGCCTTCTAAAGAATGGCAAGATAAAAGAGTACTTCAACTCCAAGAGCACTATGCCAAGGAGAGCTCTTTCCCTTCGCCTCTTTATTATTTATATCGAAAAACTTATTTCTAAATTCTAATATATGTTTGCAGGTGAAGTACTTGTCGGCATATTGTGTCAAAACCTCAAAGGAGGACCTTCACTCTCTCATCTTTGGTTTACTAACTGTTTGATTTTTTATTTATTTATTTTTTTCCATGTCATAAACAATCAGAAGGTATATTTTGTACCAGTGGTACATGTACATATTACTATATATAGTAATTTTTCGCATGAGAACTGTACACTTACTAAATATAGTAAGTTTCGCCAACACGGACGTCTTTTTTTTTTTTCCTCGCTGAGTGAACAACGTCTTCGTTGAGTCAACAACGTCTCAAAACAACTGCCACAACGTCCAAAAAATATCTGTCGCAATGTCTACATCCAGGCATGTCCAAAATATCTCCTAACACTAGCACCACGTCCAAAACACCTAGCACCACGTCTAGAAACGTCTACATCCATGCATGTGAATTTAAACTGATTTTTTCACAAATACAACTAGCACCACGTCCAGAAACGTCTTCATCCATGCGTGTGAATTTAAACTGATTTTTTTCACAAAAACAGTCCAATACGTCTCAGAACAACTAGCACCACGTCAAAAACAATTAGCACTACGTCCATAAATGTCTACATCCATGCATGTGAATTTAAGCTATTTTTTTTCATAAATACAACTAGCACTACGTCAAAAACAACTAGCACCACGTCAAAAACAAAGCTAAAAGAGGTTTGGGCATATGGTTTGGCCATAGGAGACCACGAGAATTATAGACTAATGGATTACCACTGTTCATTGAAGAAATTATTATTAATAAAAGAGTGAATTTAAAAAACGGTCATCATACTTTGATAAAGTTTAGGTTTTGGTCACTAACTCTTAAAAATTCAAAAAATGTCACTAACTTTTGCATTTGAATTTTTATTTTGGTCATTCCGTCCATATTATCTGTGAAGCCCACTAACGGACCAAAATTTTGAGGGTATTTCTGTCTAATTATACCCAAAAAACCCATATACTTCCTTTTTTTTACTATTTATCTTTCTTCCCCTCACCCTCCCCTCTTTTTTTTTTTTTTTTTCGTATTCATCTTTTTTCTCCATCCACCCTGCCACCCTTCTTGTCAGAAACAACAAAACCCATCACCATTCTCCCAGAAACGTCTACATTCATGCATATGAATTTAAGCCGATTTTTTTCACAAAGACGGATGTGAAAAAAATCGGCTTAAATTCACATGCATGGATGTAAATGTTTCTGGGAGAATGATGATGGGTTTTGTTGTTTCCGGCAAGAATGGTGGTTGGGTGGCTGGAGAAGAAAAATGAATACGAAAAAAAAAAAAAAAAAAGAGGGGAGGGTGGGGGGAAGAAAGATAAATAGTAAAAAAAAAGGAAGCACATGGATTTTTTGGGTATGATTGGACAAAAATACCCTCAAAAATTTGTTCCGTTAGTGGGCTTCACAGATAATATGGACGGAATGACCAAAACCAAAATTCAAATGCAAAAGTTAGTGACATTTTTTGAATTTTTAAAAGTTAGTGACAAAAACCTAAACTTTATCAAAGTATGATGACCTTTTTTAAAATTCAGAAGGAAGCACATGGGTTTTTTGGGTAAGATTTGACAGAAATACCCTCTTTGGTCTGTTAGTGGGCTTAACGGATAATATGGACGGAATGACCAAAACCAAAATTCAAATGCAAAAGTTAGTGACATTTTTTTAATTTTTAAAAGTTAGTGACAAAAACCTAAACTTTATCAAAGTATGATGACCGTTTTTAAAGTCCACTCTTTTATTAATAATAATTTCTTCAATGAACAGTGGTAATCCATTAGTCTATAATTCTCGTGGTCTCCAATGGCCAAACCTCTTTTAGCTTTGTTTAATAAACCAATTTAATATTTAACCTAAATTAATTAAATATTTATTTCATTAAAAACTTTTGATAACTCAACTTCTTATTTCTGATTTAATGAATTAAAAGTTTTTTTTCAATTAATACTTAATAATTAAGTGTATTTAATAACTACAAATCAAAGTTTTAACTGATTTAGTGAGTTTGAAATAGAAATACAATTGTTAGTATGGAAATGAGTGATTTGTATATCACTTATGGCTGAACTGAATTATTTATAATTTTTTTCTTTTTTTCACTATATATCATTCTTTTTAGTTTTATTAAATATTTTTATAATTTAAATAAATAAAAATATATTTATGATGTGAATTTTTAATTTTCTAAACAAATTTTTATTAATTTGTGATATTTTTTTAATTAATATTTTAATTTTAAAATAATAATGACAGTTTAATTTATTGTTAAAAATTTTAAAAATATTTTTATTAATAGAATTTTATATTATTAAATAAATAATCATACATTTTAAAAATTATATTATATAAATTAAAAATTACGTGTCTATTTTTTTTTAAAAAATAATTTAATTTAAAATTTAAATTCATTTAACTTTATACCAAAATTCAAACTTCACATTTCAAACTTCAGCTTGCAAACTTCACTCTTTAACTTTTACACTTTAGAAATGAATTCAATTTTCAGAATTAAAACTTCATAATTCAATTTTCAGAATTAAAATTTCAGATTTCAAATTAAATTTTATCAAACGACCTTAGAATACTCATTATCTATTTTAGTTAAAGAAATAATTGCTTCTAAAATTATCATTTCTAGGAAGAGGGATTATAGGAAACAACGGGTTTTATCCGCAACTATTAATTTGGCAGAACCCAAATTTAAAACTTTTTTTTATATACATAAATAACTCGAATTCAAGATCTATTATCTTAAATAGAGAGTGTCTACCACTGGATTACATCCTCTTGTCCAAGTTTATAGCTTTCTATGTATTGAAAAACAAAGAAAAACTAACCAATAAGAAAACTGATATCAAGTATAATTAATCTACAAGTACAGGACCAATAGCGCAAATAGTTAGTTGCAGAGTGGCAGTTACCAGATCAATCTGCTGTTTCCGTTGAAGGGCCAACTTCGAAACGACCAATCATCTGTCGTTTCCAAATCAATGCTTTTTTACCCTTTAAAATTGGCAAAAATTTCCAAGTGTTTCAGCTTCATTTCAAAGTTCCGTCAGAAACAGGAATTCGCCAACTGTTAACGACTCTTTTGGAAGTAGCAATGACTAGCCGGGGATCAAGCAACCACCGGCTGTCATCAGCGTCGAGCTTCCGATCTCGATTTTCCTTTACAATGCTGTCCATGTTCGCCTCCATGGCTGGCCTTTACGTTGCCGGCCGGTAAGTTGTACTCTCCCAGCTCTTCCATACCCTTTAAAAATTCCAACTTTTTTAGTTGTTATGAATTTTGTTTGAAATGTATCATGGGTTAGATTGTGGCAGGATGCAGAGAATAGGGTTCACTTTATTCAAGAGCTCGATAAACGAACTGGGCAGGTGGATTTCCTTCATTTCAGTTTTTTCCCACTCTGTTGCAGCATTTATGGTCATTATTGATCGCCTGCTCGGCAGTCGGATTAGTGGATGGGTGAAAAGTTCGTTTCTTGTAATGGTTTAATTATTTTCCTCTTTGGGCTCTTTCTTCTTCTGGCCGGGGGGCTGGGGGGTGTCTTGGTGTATACTGTTTAATATTCTTCTTTTCTTATGGTGTATCTGTTAACTTTGTTCGTTCGTCCTTTGTGGTTTGGATTTTGGCATCATTTCTCCTTAGTGCTAACCATTTTACTGTCAAGTCTATATATTATTGGGCAAGTATTACTTTACTGTAAATTTAACCTTTGTTGAAAATGCTTGTTCGAGTATTTATAACCCGTATTGAGTATGTGAGATTGAATTAAGACATTGCTGTTACCATTGCAGGGGCATTCTGCTATATCTGTTGATGAAACTTTGAAGATCATTGATTGCAGGTGTGGTTGATTGCATCACATTTCCTTCTTTCACTACTTATATTTGAGTTAACGGAGGGGTGGGTGGGTTGGGGGGGGGGGGGGGGGGGGGGGGGGCTGTATTTGAGGGTTTGATTTTCTTTCATTTGCTTTTACTGATGTCAAGTTTTCGGAAACTGATACCTTGTTTCCTAGGGAACAGCAGAAGAAGTTTGGGGTTCTCCACATGGAGCTGGAAAAGGCTAGGCAGGAAGGATTTGTGTCAAAGCATCCCTCAGAAAATAGCGGGACACATGAAAAGAAAAAGCTTCTTGCTGTTGTTGGGATCATTACGAAGTTTGGCCGCAAGAATAACAGAGAAGCAATCCGTAAAGCATGGATGCCTGCTGGTAAAGGCTTCTTTGGTTGCTTTATGATAGTTTAAGATATGAATAATTTGGGTCGGTCATTTGAATTTCAATTGGGTAATCATACTACCGTGCTTAGATTGTTGTTGTAATTCTGGAGTTTTATTTGATGCTAATTTCTCCTCAAAGTACTTTTTTGTCTTTTATGCAAATTTTCCTAACACTTTCCTCATTTACATTCACTTGATGCAGGTGCAGCTTCAAAGACACTGGAGGAGAAAGGCATTATCATAAGATTTGTAATAGGGAGAAGGTGTTTGTGATTAATCAATTCGTGAGTAATACAATGTTCCTTAAATGCTTCATTTAATTGACTAAAAACATCATGCAGTGCAAATCGGGGCGATGGTTCAGATAAGGACATTGACAATGAAAACAGGCTGACGAATGACTTCATAATTCTTGTAAGTTCATACTGTACAATTATATCTAGTTTTTCACACCTTCTGCTTTCCAGCCTTTCCTTCAAATGCAGAGATTAAACTGTTCTTCTTATTGAAATTGACATCAATTGCCTGATATCATATTCTTCCCTTTCCTCATGAAATTTACATTGTGCCTGTTCTTGCTTCAGCAGTTTCTTCTTTGATTTCTCTATATGCTTATTTATACAGTACATACTTATACATGTTTTTTGAGTAAAACCTTTTATCTAGCGGATACCAAACTCGGTTTTCGAACTTTTAGTTGACCAAATGTGAATTTCCTATTTGTTTCTGGGCAGAATGATCTCGTGGAGGCTCCCGAGGAGAGTGCAAAGAAGGTGAAGTCGTTTTTTGCTCATGCTGTGGAGCACTGGAATGCTGAATTCTTCGTTAAAGTCAATGATGATGTCTATGTAAATATTGGTACGTCATCCTTTTGTTAGTGGAGCCGTGGAATCTTGCGGCTTTTCTTGCTTTATTTAGAGGTGGGTTTAATCCAGGAAAAGGAGTGATGGAGAATTGATTACTTGGCATGTGTAATTATACTGGTCATGACAAATGTGGTGGACCTGATGGTTACTGGTGGAGGTCTGTCTTTGAAATGTAATATTCTACAAATGCAAGAATGAGAGCTGATGCCACTGGGAGGTGCCATATAATCAAGAAAGAATTGTTACGGTGACTTTTGGAAACTTAAAATGAGCCAGGAAGCATTTCTTGAAGGACTAATTCGTTTTCTTGAATAAGGCCAGCTATAGCTATTTTCTTTGTGCTTCAGGAAACATGCTGTTCTCAGCATGGTGAATGTTCTACATTTGACATCTTTCATTCATATTTTTTGAAAGATAAATAGCAAAGAGAACCATGTTTAGACCACACACACAATGATTTTTTTGGAGACTGGTAATAACTGTTTTAGGACGTTTGAGTTTGGGATTTTCAATTTGCTACTCATATTTGTTGTCATCATTTGTTTTGCAGATGCTCTTGGAACTGTGCTAACCAATCATTTGGATAAGCCTCGCGTTTATCTAGGCTGTATGAAGTCAGGGGAAGTTTTCTCTCAACCGTGCGTTTCTTCTTACTTTGAAAACTCGAGCAACTTTTTAATCTAATAATTAGGGAAAGTAAAGATATTGGAATCTGTAGAGGTTCCATTTGATGATACTATGTTTTGGACCTGCAGTTCCCACAAATGGTATGAACCAGAATGGTGGAAATTTGGTGATGGAAAATCGTGAGTACCGCACTGCAGATTTTACTGTTTAGCCCTTCGGACTACTTTTTCCAAGTATTTTCACCAAGTACTCTCTGATATGACCAGGTACTTTAGGCATGCCTCTGGAGAAATCTTTGCCATATCACAGTCCCTGGCACGCTTTATATCAATCAACAGGTTAATCTCATACTTATTTTTATGCTTTAGTCCACAAGTTTAACTGATCAGCAATTTTTACTAAATTACAAGCAAAAGAAGCTCCGGAATAGAAACTACAAAAGAATTGCCATTGCATTTTGTAGTTTATTGTTTCTCCTTTGTTTGGTTTTTAAGGCCTATGCTTCGCTCGTACGCCCATGATGACATCAGTGCTGGATCCTGGTTCATTGGCCTTGATGTAAAGCATGTTGATGAAGGGAAATTTTGCTGCTCCTCCTGGTCATCAGGTCTCTCTCATTCGCTCTTCCCTCCCATTTCTATTAATTTGGTAATGGACTAATTTTGAATGGTTGGGGCAATGGGTTTTTACCTGTGAGTGACTTTGTCATTGAAAACAATGCCAGAAAATACATCTTTTAGGTTATATTAGGTTTGGGATATTTTTCTGCATTTAAGTCGAAACTCAAAAGTGATTCCTGTTTGGCATATCTATCTGAATGGATCACAAGAGTTAATCAAATCTTATGGACAGAATAGCAAAATATGTATAGTAACACTTCTTTTTCCAGCAACTGGCGACCGTAAAATATGAAGGCTTAAAAGTTTGCCCACCAGCAAGGCATCTAAACCAGATAAATTGCTGATACCAAAAGCTTGCCAACTCTTTGGTGCCTTAGCCACTCGTGTCGTTCCTTTTGCTCTACAAGGTTATAATGGTTCTTAAATAAGATGATGGTAACTGAATCTTGCTCTTCTGACTTTTGTGTTCAGGATCTGTTTGCGCAGCGTCCTGATATTCTTGCACTAACGGAATTTTCGTTGAAGACTTAGCAACTTCAACCTTGCTGTCCGAGTCAGACATTTCTGTATAAGTACGAGCATTCTTTTTCTGCTGAAGTTGATTTTCACCGGCATCACTTCACCACTTAACAGGTTTCTTGTGCGGTATGTATATCCTTCCGAGAGCCCACGGCTGTGTGCCGGTTATCCCGTTCTTTTTGGCCTTTTTCCGTTCTTAAACGTGAGCCCGGGACGCTTGGATGTCTTCAATATAACCTCCTGTAGTTTGAAATGTTTTGATTGTTTGATGGTGCATAGCCATTTCGATCTAAGAGTAACATTAAATTCCCTGGAAAAATTGGTTCTATTTGCTTGGAGAAATTGGAGATGCTCTGATACATAGAGCAAAATACTATCTATTCGTGTATATGGTATTGCAGATTGCTTTCATCTTTAGTTGGAGCAGCGTGGAATTTAATTGCACACCTTTGCAGAATGCAGTTACAACCTTAGCCTTGTAAAATAGTGATAAAATAGTAATCCAATCTCATAATATTATTATGGAACAAACTTTCACTTTCAAAATATAATTTGTTTTAGAAATTTTATACATATTAGCGAACCAATGATTTAATGACAGAATTTAATAATATTTCTTTTTATACTCTTGATTAATTATACTCTAATTTTATATTTTTTTCATTTCATTAAAATGATAAAGATAATTTAAGAATATCACTCATAATTTACCTAAAATTTTTTAAAAATTTTATATTTTAATATATCTCTATACAACACTATTTCCATTGCATTTACTTTAGGAATTACTAGTTATCGTCCCAATATTTTC
Source organism: Knoxia roxburghii (assembly GCA_030378225.1). Taxonomy (NCBI): domain Eukaryota; kingdom Viridiplantae; phylum Streptophyta; class Magnoliopsida; order Gentianales; family Rubiaceae; genus Knoxia; species Knoxia roxburghii. Next base: position 7,029,976 of record CM059423.1, read on the forward strand.
TCAACATTTACCTACCTTTTAACCACTTCCTAATTTCCGGAGGAGATTATGCTAAGCGAAAATAACCCCGATGCCTTCTAGCTGCAAGAGAAGCCAAAAAGTCTGTCGCCATATTCGCCTCTATGTACAGATGGGATACCTTGACATTCCAGCTTGATCCATCAAAACCCGTATCCTCTGTACCATATTGAAGAAAATGCCACCATCCATGTTCTGCTCCAGCACTTTAACTTCTTCCCCATTGTTTAATTCTACCTCCAAATTACGTATCCCCTCATTCCAAGCAAATTCTAGCCACTGAAGAAGGCCCCAAAACTCAGCTCCCAAGCTGCTGCTATGTCCTATATTCAGTATAATACCACACCTCCAAGCCCCATTATCTGCCGACGCCCGCCCAGACGACAACGCCGCACCATCCACATTCAACTTAAACACTCCCACCCCCGGCTTCTGCCATGAAATCCACCGCTGCTCACAACACAACCCCGGTACCAACAACTTCCTTGACACATCCCGCACTTCCATAATACAGAGAAGCTTGGACCGGATCTCCCTTTCCACCATTGCTGCCGGCTTAGCAGAACCTTTGAAAATCCACTCATTGCGACATTGCCACAATTTCCAAACTGTAATTCCAAACAAACAGCCCAGTTCTCCACTCCTGTACCCGCATCGAGTTTGATAGATTATTAATAAACTATTTTTATTTCCATGATTTTTTTTAGTATTATTTTTATATATTTTTGAAAATTTTTTAACAATAAAAATCATATTTAATAATTTAATATACCCTAATTTTCAAAAATTTTTAAAAAATATAAAATTGTAAATAATTATGTATTACGTAAAAATCAAACTATATATATAATAATTCAAGTTTTGGACAAAACACAATGCATAATTCAATGTCACAAAAATGTGATCCTCCTAAGCCGTCCGACGAGTCATGAAAGAAAATAAATATAGAAACAAGGATGAGATGAGAAGAATCGATGGGGATTGTTGCCATTATGGCAAAATTTCATTGCTATCAAATTAAGGGAGGGAGAGAAGAAGGATTTGTTAATCTTAAAAGGTTTTCAACATGATATGTTTTCATGTTACTACAAAACCTAGAAGATTCAAACCTACATGTACCCTTTCTATCATCAACATAATATATTCTTCTTTCACTCTTGCTATCAGCCAACACAATCTCTCCTGTTGGACAAACCCCCATACCAACAATCCTTAGCGACCCTATAAAAGATAAGTCCAATGGAAACCCTATCTCCTTCTTTTCCACAGCCTTCAACCCATTATCATCAGAATCATCTTCATATACCTTCCACACCTCAATTATTCCCTTTTTTTCTCTCCTTTCCCCATGAAATTTCAGAGTCAGCGCCACTAAATTATTCCCTCCATGGGCACTGAACAAGTTTAATGGACTATCCAGAGGCAGTGATATCTTAGTCAAACCATAAACTTCTTTGCCGACATTGAAGGAGATCAGAATCCTCTCACCGGCTATATAATTTAGCCAATAGATGATACCATTGACACAAGTGCTCTCTATCCCGCGATGTATAAGCCCTGGGCCAACTGGCCACTGAATTTGCAGGAGGAGCTCCGGCGGCTTCACACAAGGCCGCCATAATGAGGAAGAAGACCCTATGGTAAAAACTTCCGATATTGGTTCTCCGGTTCTTGTGCCATAATGCAAAACTTTGTATTGTTTAACCCTAGGATTGGGATCATACCCTAATGCGTATATTCCCTCTTCGAAATTGGTGGCCGGAAGATGCAAAACCTCACGAGTGGTAATGTTCAAAATCGATGCATGATCCACGTAAAAACAAACCAAGCCGTCCAGGATTGTGGAGAAGCACAAGGATCTAAAACCGTCACGAACTCTACCTTTATTCAAGGGGAAGAGATCCTCGGTATGGAGTTCTATGGGACGGGGAACCCTCCTGTACTTTCTGCGATCTTTAAAACTGATCGTGACCGTTTGCTTATCAAGCGTTTCATAGAGCAAGAGTGAGGCAAAGTAGTTACCGCCGATTCGAGTCCGGGAGTATCGGCGGTGGATCTCGGCGAACTGCGGATCACAAAGGGTGAAGCGCCAAAGTTTGCACACAGCCATGCATCTCAACAGCGTTTTGGCGGGAATTCTTGCAAGAATTTCTGTTATGATTTCATGTGGGATTTGTAGAAAAAAGGAGGAGGAAACGGAGGCTCTGCGTATTTTCTTCATGATCTGCGCACTACTTCTTTGTTTGGTTGAAGGATTGATCGATTCTATGTAGAATCTTATGCTCAATGAAGTAAAATATGAATTAATGTTGCTTCAGCCCTAACAATATGAAGGAAAGGATGTTGGGTGTTTGAAGTTTTTACGACGTTTGGTTGTAATTGGACCATAATTTTCATTAGAATATGACAACATTGTATCAGGGACGATAGGTGTTACCTGCAAACAAATTTGTAATTAGAAATATTAATGTTGTAATTATTGTTTAGTTTTACTTTAATTTTAATTATTCTATAATTATCTTAATTAATTTTAAGATAAACATATGTGTATTGAAATATCCAAGTGTGATTGTGGGATAATTTAATCTTAACATAAATTGTTAATAATTAGTAGATTCCAATTAATAAAAAAAGTAAATTAATAAAGTGTTGATTGATTAGATCAAATTAAAATATGTGATTAGTTTATTTTAAGATAGAGATAGAATTAGTTTAGTTTAAATCTGATTATTGAAGATTGCAGAAATTTGGTAGATGCTTCAATGTTTAGTAAATTCTATTGGATCCCACGTGCGGAAAATATTTATGCTCACGTGATTGTGAGTTTTATAATAGAGAAGGAGGAGAATTCTTCTTTAGAAAAGTAAGAATGAATTCTAAGGTGTCTTGTGGAAGCTCTAGTGTGCAGTATTTATAGGTGAAGGCTAGAGCCTTTTGCACGAAAAATTAAACCACGGTTTAATTGCTCCATATTTATTCTTCGTCTGTTTTAATCCATTTTAGGATTAATATAGTAATTAGTGTGCAGAATTAAGTCTTGAAAGACACTGCACCTATTACTCATCAAAAGGGTTGGAATTAATTCAAACGTTTCATGCACTAATGCAGAAATCATTTTTTAAATTAATTCAGTCATCAAGCAACTGTTTTGTTTTTTGAAGAATAAAACAGTCATTCAAATGCAGAGAGTTATTTGCAGCCATTAAACAGGTTTTAATTTGGATTAAAAACTGCCACATTAATGTGCAAATAAATTTGGGAAAAACTGAATCCTTTAAGTAGCGAAATGGAGGTTGATCATGCCTGTCGTTTAAGCCTACGAGCGGTCCGACATTCGTGTTCGCTGGCGCGGGCATATTTCCCGAACCTCTCTCTCATTCACACTCTTTCTTCCAACAGCGGAAACGAAATATTATCATGTGCAGCAAGAGCAAAACAATTCATATAAACTATTTTTTATTTTCTTTAATGTATAACTATATATTAGATAAAATTGAAGTAATATTTAAATAAAACTATTATTATAAGATATAATATTTAAATTGAATTGAAGTACAGCTCATAATCTAAACAAATAATACTTGCACATTTAGGGACAGTTGAAATTGGTTTGGAGTTTGGACCCCAGACTTTCGCTTCATACAAATATTTCCCCTAGCTTATTGGAAATAAGAAATCAGCCAAAGAAAAACAAAATGAAAATCTTCATCTCATATGCCTCCATCATATGCAAAGTATCTAACTTTGATCTTCTTGATTGAGTCAACGACATCAATTATGGTGACTCTTTCCTTTGGAGATTCTCTAACACAATTTATGGCCAATTCCATAATTAATGATAAACACTCCAATGTTTCATTGGAAATGGGATGTTCTTCATGATTTGCTTTTAACAAATTAGCATCTATAATTTCATCAACTGAATTAGGCATAGAATCACTTATCCAACTTTTCAAACTCAAATTCTCACCAAAACTTTTGTCATTGGGTCTTCTTCCGGTAAACACTTCCATTAAGAGAACTCCGTAGCTATATACATCGCATGCTTTTGATACCAATCCTTCTCTACCATACTCTATAAAGAAGAAACATAGTAAATAATCCAAAAATTGTTTGAGATGATAAATAAGGAAAAGAAAAGGGAAAAAAATTAAGATACCTGGAGCAATGTAACCGACTGTAGCCATGGTCTTAGTCAACGCAAAGCTTTCATCCTCATCCAGAAATTTAGAAATTCCAAAATCGCTTACATGGCCGACCATGTCTTCATCAATTAAGATATTACTTGGCTTTAGATCACAATGAATCACAGATGTTGAATATTCTTCATGTAGATAATGTAAAGCATTAGCCACATCGATCATTATGTTCAATCTTTGTAGCACATTCAAGCAAAGATTTTTGGAGTGCAGCCATCTCTCAAGGCTCCCATTTGGCATGTATTCTAGCACCAAAGCCTTAAAATTTGGATTAGAACAACTACTAATGACTTTCACTAGATTTCGATGACGAAGGTTGCGTAACACTTCACATTCTGCATCAAAACTCTTGAGTGAACCTTCATGCTGTAAATTAAACACTTTTACCGCCACAAACTTTTCTTCTTTAAGGATTCCTTTATAAACTGACCCAAAACCACCCGAACCAAGAAAATTTCTCTCGCTATATTTATTAGTTGCGTGCAAAAGTTCATAGTAAGAAATCCTTCGGTTTGTCAATATTACTGCCTCATTGTCTTCACTTAGACTCTCATTCTTCCTTTGATATCTCAAATATATATATCCATAAGCCAAGATAACCAAAACAATAATCACCAACGGGATCAATATGAGAAGAACCACCTTTCTTCTCATTGTTAACCTATGTTTTTGTTTAGTTTGACATGGCGGGACTTGGAATTTGGGATCTCCGCATAATGCATCATTGGAAATAAATGAATCACTTGTGAAGTTTGTGAAAGGACCAAGAGAAGGAATTTCACCTCTTAAGTGGTTAAAGGAAACATCAAAGACCTTGAGAGAACCAAGTGCCTCCAATGACTTGGGTATTGAACTTGACAGGCTATTATATGACAGGTTCAGAAATAGTAAACTGAACATTTTTCCAAATGATTCTGGTATAGATCCTTCTAATTTGTTATTTGCTAAAGAAAGATTTTGCAAGTTCTGTAAATTACCCAGTGTGTTTGGAATAACCCCTGATATTTGATTCATGGACAAATCCATGAATATTGCAGCTTTCATGTTTCCAATCTCTAGAGGCAATGATCCAATGAAGGAGTTAGAGGAAAGGTCGAGCTGTGTGAGATCTGAGAGTTCCCCAAAGCTTTTAGGAATACTTGAGGTCAATAAGTTGTGACTTAGATTGAGAATCCTAAAAGAAGTTATATTGCCAAAACAATCCGGAATTGGCCCTGCAAATTCGTTTCCACTTAGATACAACTCACTTAATCTGGGCATGTTGCATAATCTATCCAAAGTTCCCCCTAGTTTGTTTCTCGTAAGAGACAATCCTTGAAGGTTTTTCAATCCTTGCATTTCTCTTGGAATATTTCCTGTCAACTTATTGTTGTGTAGAGAAAGTTGGATTAGACTACTTAGATTGCCAATTCCACTAGGTATGGGACCTCTGATACTGGCATTTATCGCTTGAAAGTTTCGAAGGAAAGAAGAGAGATTCCCAATTGAAGAAGGCAGAATCCCATTGAGTGGATTATCAGACAGCAATAAGGTGTTCAAAGCCTTGCACTTTGTCAAGGAAGAAAGGAAATCTAACTCCAAGGATGTTGGATCATTAGTCAAACTATTAACAGAAAGAACAAGTTGTTCCAGTAGTTGAAGATCGCCTAAGGATCTAGGAATGGAGCCAGTGAATTGGTTTCCAGAAAGATATAGAAGAGTGAGCCTGGAGCAATTCCCAATTGAAACTGGGATCACTCCACTGAAGTTATTGTGCTGAAGATCAAATTTTCCTAGATTAGGCAATCCACCAAAACCAATATTTGATGGAAGGTTGCCACTGAGTTGATTAAATGCAAGTGTAACCACACTTAATGTTGAGATATTGTAAATCCCAATTGGTATGGAGTCATGTAAGTCGTTGAATGAAGCATAAAATCCCTCCAGTTTGTGAAGATTGCTCATCTCTTCAGGTATGGTACCTATCAATTTTTAAAATGCTTTGGATATTAATACAAACAAGTATTCTGTTTCTTTTGCCACCATTGAAATGTAAGGAAGTGTGCATGTCTAGGCAAAAGACAATATGTCTAAAGATGAGATGACTATACCTGAAATGAAATTATGGGACAACTCAAGAAGAGTAAGCATTGTCAAATTCCCTAATTCTTTGGGTATAGTGCCTGAGATTCCATTGTGTCCTATACTGAACTCCTTCAGGTTTCGAAGGTTGCCCATCTCCTTGGGTATCACACCTGTCAATTTCATAAAATGTTTAGCGTGAATTTGATGCAACACGAATGTAATGAAGCAAAGGCAAAATAACTCCAATTGCTACTTTTTTTGGTTAGTAAAATAAAGACAAAGGCAATCAAATTACTTTAACAAAGCGATCAAATTCCTTTAATGAATGTCCTGCTAATTTACCAAACGAGCCAAAGGCGATCAGATTCCTTTAATGATTATTGAGTTAATAAAGTTCCGATTGCTTCATTGCCTTTGCATTGCATCAAACGCACCCTTAGTGTTTTTTAATGTTCTTTTCCTTCCTAAAAGTTTAAAACAGGGCAATGTATATACTACTAATGCAGTTTCAAGGAAACAATTGTTGTAAGCATCAATAAGGTAAAACATCATTCAATCATTATTTAGCTCTAATAATCAACGTCGTACCTTGTAAATTATTGGCTGCAAGATATAATCCTCCCAATATTTCTAAGTTCCCAAGTTCTTTAGGTATGGATCCACTGAAATTGTTTAGGGCCAATGCCAAACGTTGTAGTTGCGAACAATAGGATAAACTTGATGGAATTTCACCATTGAATTGATTGAGAGATAGGAGAATCACTTTGAGATTTGGACTATGGTGACAAATATCACTTGGAAGATTTCCTGTCAAATTATTTGACATCAAAGCGATGACCTCCAATGTTGAGATGTTGAAGATGACAGACGGAATGGCACCAACTAGATAATTAGACCCAAAGTTCAAAAATCTCAGCATTCGGAGATTCTCAATCTCTTTAGGAATTTCTCCTGTGAGGGAATTGCTTAGAAGATTGAGTTCTTCTAATCTTGACAGGTTAGAGATGGAAGAAGGGATAACACCACTAAAATCATTTCCGTATAAATTCAAGACTCGAAGGTTTGGCCCAAACCTTGTAGGAACTTGTCCGGTAAAGTTGTTGAATCTGAAACTAACAAACCTTATTCTGCGTAATCCAGACAACTCTTGAGGCAGAGTTCCATAGAAATAATTCTGGCTTATGTCCAGAGAAATGAGAAAAGAGAGATTACCCAAATGTGGAGGTATAGTACCTGTAAGGTTCATACCTGAAATATTTAATGCAGAAACTCTATGATGGAGAGGGTCGCACTGAACTCCAATCCAGTCACAAACAGAAGAGGAATTAACTGTAGAAAACCAGTTCTTGGATAAGATTTGTAGAGGATCGGAAGTAACGTAGGCTTTCAAAGATAGAAGGGCAAATTGATCGGTCGCCATGTTTGATTCATGCAAGGCCATGCTATAAGTTGTTAGTAGGCAATGCATGAAGATAATAAGAGCAAAATGCTGTCTGGACATTGCAAGATTGAAAGTATACTATGAAATTTGAAGAAGATGATGATGATGATGGGTTGTTTAGACTGAGAGGTAGTGTATAGTTTTGCAGAACATTTATAGCGTTGGACGAATACGAAATGTGGGTTCACACCAATATGAGCAATTTCCAAGATGTGTCATACTGCATGGATGGAAATGAGAATCATTGACTTGTTGACTTGATCTAAATGGGAATGTGGGAAAAGAAAGGATGAAAAAAGTACTAACAAAAGTCGTCCTTGGACTTTGACTATTTAGTACATTTCGCGGCCTAATTTCAATTATGTTTTACTTTCTCTTGCATCGCTATAACAAAAGGGATATATTGTAATAGTAGATAAAACCTATTTAAAAAAATAAGTTTTGAATTCGAATCATTTTTTTTTTTGAAATATGAATTTGAATCATTTTTGTATCAAAAATAAAAGATTCTGGATAGTTTAAAATTTAAATTGAATTAAGAAATTATTGTTATCAGAACTTTGATCACTTTTTTAATTTTTTTTTTATTACGACACCATCGTCACTCTTAACCTATTTGTAATTTGTGAGTTATTTTGTTCCGTGTGGTGTATAATATTCCCAAAACCTCTTGATGATTAACAAAACTATAACAAGGTATGAACGCGTGGCGGCCGTCAACTGTCCTAGTTTTACTAAAAAATGAAAATAAAAAATATACTAGTTTTAAATGGAAAAAAGGGATTGGTCTTAATTTAAAAAGCCTTTTTCCCATTCAAAGAAGACTCTTAATTTGGAGGGACTTTAATTAACTCTTAACAATGACTCAATTATTAGGATATTGTTTGTGGTTTTATTGTTATGATTTTGCTTGAATTTCATACTACTAATAATTTTTTTATAATTTAAAACTAGTTTAATGATTAGATGAGTTGTGCTAAAAAGGATAACTTATTATAAAATTTGTGAAAAAAAAATTAACAGTGAAGTTATCAGCGAGTTGAACGTGTGGTGTGGACCAATATTTGAAAATAAATATAAAAGTGGACTTTTGGCAGTAGTTTATTTGAAGTTAATGGCTTTTTAATTATGTTAGATTTCTTTTTTTTAGAGTATGTTAGGTTTCTTTTTAGTATAAAGTAAGAATTTTTGCCCAAAAGGGAATTAAAAATAAATGTGTGGATTGAAAAGAGGAAAAATTTAAAAGTGTAGATATATAGGGGCCTATCGGATTCTTAAAATCCGAATTTCAAAAAATTCGGATTCTAAGAATCCGAAAGAAGAGAAAATCTGTTTTAATTAAATACTAATGATGTCAATTAATTAAATTAATAAATTTTGGATTTTAAAAATTCGAATATTTGGAACGGTCTACCACGTCTCAGAACAACTAGCGTCACGTCTCAAACAACATACACCACGTCCAAAAACATCTAAATCCAGACAAGTGAATTTAAACTGATTTTTTCACAATAACATCTATCATGATCTCAGAATAACCCACGTCTAAAAATGTTTTTATCCAGACAAGTGAATTTAAACTGATTTTTTTTCACAAAGACAGTCTACCACGTCTCAAACAACTTGAACCACGTCTCAAATAACTAGCACCACGTCCAAAAACGTTTACATCCAGACAAGTGAATTTAAACTGATTTTTTCACAATAACATCTCACCTCGTCTCAGAACAAGGTACAAAAACGTCTACATCTATGCATGTGAATTGAAACTGATTTTTTTTCACAATGACAGTCTACCACGTCTCAAACAACTAGCACCACGTCCAAAAAGGTCTCCATCCAGACATGTGAATTTAAACTGATTTTTTCACAATAACGTCTCATCTCGTCTCAGAACAACTAGCACCACATCCAAATTCACATGAATGGATGTAGACGTTGTTGGACGTGGTGCTAATTTTTTTTTTTTTTTTTGATGTAGTTCTAGTTGTCTGGGATGTGGTGGACTGTCTTTGTGAAAAAATCAGTTTAAATTCACACACATGAATGTAGACGTTTCTGGACGTGGTGCTAGTTGTCTGGGACGTGGTAGACTGTATTGAAGAAGTATTTCGGGAAGAATAAATTCAGATTTTTGAAATCCAAATTTGTGTTTCCGTTTTTTTTCTTTTACAACTGATTCGGTTCGAATTTTACAAATCCGATAGGCCATTTTCAGTCCACACACCTATTTTTTCAAATTTTTTCAGTCCACACCTTAAATTTTTTACCCCTTTTGGTCCCGACCCCTATGAAGTAATTTATTTATAAATTTTTATTATTATGCTATTATTTTTAAAACCTAATAGAAATTAGATAAGGAAAAAAATCAGGGCAATAGAGCCGGCGTACATACTTTGAGAAGTTTTGGTCGGAAATTAAGATCCAGAATTGATGGAAAGAATTGCGCCGAAGCTCTTTTTATTGTTCAGTGGCTGAAGTTGCCCAATTTTAATATCTTTGGGGGCTCTTTATAGTTATTTTAATAACATTTAATACAATTTACTTTTTCTTAAAAAAAAAAAAAAAAAAAGAAGAAGGAAGCAAATTGTTAGTTGATTTTATTATCTGTAGAAGCCAAGAACCAGCCGCCGGGGGGAGTTTTTGGGCACGCAGGATTTTCTTAATCCATAAAAGAAAAACATTGGTTTTTCCTTCAGCTTTTAGGGGCGGCTTAGTCAGTTAGGGTCCAAAATTTGCTCCTACACGCCTCTCTCTTTTAAGTTTTTTTTAAAAAAAAAATTTTCAGAGGGACCCGCACAACCCCCTCTTCTGAGCTGCTATTTGTAGCTCGTTTTTGCTATTTGTAGCTCAAAAAAATTGATGAAATGACAAAATTGCCCTTAAAAGGAGGAAATGTGAAAATTGAATGAAAAATCGGATACAATGTGCGAAATAACTTGGTAAAATCGGACCCAATTTGTGAAAAACGCAGGAAAAATCACCTACAATGCGTGAAAAAACATGCAAAAATCGCCACACTTATCCGAATTTGCAGTCAAAATTTGCCTAGAACAGGTGAAATTTGACAGAAAATTCGGATAAGTGTGGCGAATTTTCTGTCAAAATTCGCCTGTTGTGGGCGAATTTTGTGTCAAAATTCGCCTGTTCTGGGCGAATTTTGTGTCAAAATTCGCCTGTTCTGGGCGAATTTTGACTGCAAATTCGCCCACAACAGGCGAATTTTTCGCAACTTTGTGTTGTTATATTTGTCTGCAAACCTTACAAAAATCATAAGTCATTTCATATTTTCTTAGCAAAACTCTCTCAGACCAACGAAAAAATTTTGCAAAAAAATCGCACGTAATGGAAGCCGGCGGATCTCAACCACCACAGCGTCCCGGGAAGGGGAAAGGATTGTTTGGACAGGTAAAAAGCGTAAAATTTTGGTTAAATTTTTGAATTTCGCCAAAAAATTCGCACCTGATTTGCGATTTTTTGGGCAAAATTCGCACATCATGTGCGAATTATTTTTAAATATTATTTATATTTTGCATGTTTCTAACTTATTATTTGCACTTTCTTGTAGGTTGCGGGGAAAACCCTCCCGCGACAGCGACCCACTGCCTCTGCTCGGATGAAGAAAGCAGCGCGACGTGTGCCTGCACATACGCTGGTAGACGAGGACTCCGATCAGGAGGAGCAGCATTTTGAGCATTTTGCTGGCGGCGAGGAGATTCCGTCGCCCTCAGGACGCGCTGAGGAGCTTCCGTCGCCCTCAGGACGCGCTGAGGAGCCCCCACGAGGTAAGTTTTAAATATAATGCACTAATATCATGTATATGCTTTGATTTCTATTATTTAAATTTTGTAGTGCATCCGTGATTATAATTATTTGTGTAATTTGATTATATGATAATATGGTGTTATTTAAATTACATTGTTCAATTTTTATTATTAATGTAATTTGATTATAATGATTATGTGTTTCTATTTCAAATGATTATGTGTTGCTATTTCAATTAAATTATTGAATGTATTTGTTTTATGTTTTTTTAAATAAGTTTATTTATAGTTCATATTTTTCGAAATTAGTTACGAATAGGCGTGGGCGGAGCGATACGTCTTGGATTGTGACTGAGGCGTGTACGGGTGGCCCTATTGATGGGTCGGTGATACCTAGTTGGAAGGGCCATGTGGCCTATAGGTATAGACCGGACGGAGAGGAGGGTGAGGAGGTCGTACCACCTAGGTCCACACTGAGATGCCAAAATAGGGCAGGTGTGTGTGAGCGTCTGGTATCTTGGTTGGCTTCGATGTCATCTGACTGCCAGCTTTTGTTGCGCGCCACTGGTTTAGCACACTTGCCTTACATTATGCACACGTCCATCGATACCCCACTACTTATTGCATTTATTGAGCGGTGGCAGCCGGATACGAACACGTTTCATCTCCCTGTCGGTGAGATGAGTATACTCCTGCACGACGTGTGGGAGATACTTCGTATCCCTGTGGATGGTCCCATGCTTGCTGACAGCACTGACAAGTCAGTGCTTTGGAGCCTGTGCGTAGATTTGCTTCATGTGTCCGAGAGGGACGCGGATTGGTTGGCGAGCCACACCGATGGTGGCGTTCTAGCTGACTACGTGCTCAGGAGGGGGTCAGCTTTAGTTACGGACTTGCCGCGCGCTTTGGAGACTTGGTTGTGGTTGACTATTGGTTCTACTCTTTTTGTGGACAAGAGTTCCAATAGGATTAAACCACAACACCTTGTGCATATTCGGGGACAGTTGCAGACTGTGCATCAGAATGCTTGGGGTACCTCTACATTAGCCTACTTGTATAGACATCTAGGTAAGGCTAGTAGAGGATCTTGCAGCGGGATGACGGGTTGTATGACCCTATTGCAGGCATGGATATACAAGCACTTCCCAGCGTTCAGACCGCATTCAGTGCCGATGCCTGATGATCCACACACCCCGCGCGCGTCTTTGTGGACCACTGGACCCCGACAGGCCAGCAGTTCCAGTCTGCAAAGGTACCGGCATGCCCTTGACCACTTGCGTCCGGAGGAGGTATGTCAACATATATTTGCCGATTTTAGTAATAAATGTTTATGATAAATTGTAAATATGTATTGTCTTTGTAGTGGGTCCGCCGGTGGCGAAATTTCGGTGAGGACGCCGTACAGATCATCAGACGTGGTGGGTTAGCCGAGACGGAAGAAATGGAGGCTAGGTTGAGGGCGGAGATAGATAGATGGCATTTGGCTGGTTGATTGTAGTATATTACTATGTTATGTTGTTATTCTATTTAGTTTGTGATGCTATGAGGATTCTGTTACATTATATTTAACATGTTTACTCCTTTTTTTGTGCACTTATGAAATTAAAATCGGAAAACTACAAAAATGATAATTATTATAAGAACAATGTAATTTTCAAAACAAAGTGCAATGGCTACAAAAAATCATGGTCCACAAATCATGTTCCAATGGTCCAGCCTATTTTTAAATTCAGCTTCTTCTGCAAAGCTAGCCATAGCCGCATCACAGTGATGCCTCCACACCAATGCCAAGGAAGGTACAGGACAGTCACCAGTCAAACTGACATGAACGAAATGATTACCACGTACGTGCGCAATGGCTATCTGACGAGATGGTCTAGAGACACCACGTAGAGGCCGCAAAGGTAGAATGGAGAAACAGCAACCGCGAGCAAGACTGAGGTGGATTACCAAGGCGTTTGCATAATTGGCGATAGCAAACAAATCCGTTGGGGTGATCATCCAGCCAGCAAAGGGGCATGGTGATGTAAAATGATTCAATCGATCAAATGCCCAAGCAATAGGATCTGCGTTGGCTTCAACAAGAGCCTGTGGTAGACATGCACCTAGGAGGCGTCTGTAAGTATCCTGATGCATAACAATCTCTCCAATAGACGCAGTTCGTACCGTCTCCCATTCATTCTCATTGCCATACAGTCCGAGTGCAACGGCGCGAAATCCGTAATTGCCATCTGCCTCTACGTCCGTAATGGCATTGCAGAAAGGATGGACATAATGTGGAATCATGGGGATACTCTCACTGTCCGCTCTAACTACAAATTGGAATATAAACACATAATAGTAATTTTTAGTCTTATAAAAAAAATAAAGTAACCAATCAATATAAATTCACAAAAAAGAACAAAACATAGATTACCTTCATCGAACGGCAACGATCTCTGAGAAGATCTCCTGGATGCATTACTGCGTCTTAAACCTCTCTCGCGAGCACTTTGCTCGCGCCGCACGGATTCATGTAATCTTGGTCTACCCCTTGATGTTGACAAAATGGCTGGTTCGAACACACTTGCATTGTCAGGATTGAGGGACTCATTCATCTTCACAATCAGACCTCGCATGACCACGCGTGGACTATTCTCGAATTGAGGAACGATTTTCTGGCGGAAGTATCTGTTAAAAAACAATGAATTACAACAAATTAAAATTATTTATATAAATGTATGTTAATAAATCAAAATATCATAAAATAAAATACATAATGTAAATCTTACTGAAGTTCTGCAGATATTGTGTTCGAATCCACTTCAGATGTCTCAATCGTCAACCGCTTCCAAAACTCGTGCACCATTTTAACGGTGATCGTGTCGTGCGATTCCTTCAACTTCCAGATGTCACAGGCACAAGGAATCCCATGCGTGGCCTTGCAGACACATCCACATCTCTCGAACAAGTCATTACCCAACTTGGTAATCCTTTCAACTTGTTCGCTGATTAACTCCAAACAATAGTGAGAGACATGGCCATTCAATAATTCATACGGGAAACACAACATAGCTGTTGCTTTCTTGGAAATGCATGCCTCAAGGGTTTCCCTAAAATTACATCAATAAAGTCAAAGGTACATAAATTAAATAAATACCGTAAAAAGCGAATTAATCTAAGTAATAAACGTACCTTATATGTGATAACTGGTAATTGACGTGGTCGTCAATCACCCCAAATAGCGTGTCAAGTGAATGTGTGCCAGCATTCATCCAATCCTTCAGTGCAGCATGCGTACTCTCCACTCTGTTACTGCTAGTATTGCCAAAGTGCAAAATTTTGTTTGTCCAAGCCCTACAAAACATCTCTTTATAGGACAGCCACGTCCTTTCCAAGTAGACAACAACAGATCCAGCAACTAAAGAATAACCATTCTTCAACCGCTGCAGTAACACTTCATACTCTTCAACTGTTGACGCATTAACAATTCCCTTCCAAAGCTTTTTTATTGCTTTTTTCCTATCACCCTCACCAACAAGCTTTCTCAACTGATTATCAACATCGCGGTCGATATGCCACAAACAAAGCAGGTGGTGTGATCCAGGAAAATGATCCCTTATAGGATCCATCAAACTCATCTCGCGATCAGAAACAATAACGCTAGGAACATTTTCAACATCCAACAACCCTCTCAATTGTTCAAAAACCCACTCATAACTAATTCTTTTCTCATCTCTCAAAAGGGCACATGCAATATTAAAATTCTTGTTGGAAGGAGTCATACCTATAATCTGAAAGAGTGGCATCTTGTACTTGTTCGTCTTGTATGTTGCGTCCACCACAATCACCCAATAATATCTGTTCAACAGCTGGATTGAACTTGGATGGGCTATGAATGCATGTGTGATAACATCTGTGCCCTCTTCTGTCAAAACTTTTACATAGTAATGCTTCTCCTCGGCGTAATGAACAAATTGCTGCGCAATATTTCTACCCTCGAACTTTGCTCTCCTGTCATCAGCTTTAAGATTGTTTAGCTGCCTCACTGTCACATTATCTTCAGGATACGTCTCGGCAAGATGATTCCTAATCAATTTTGGCTTCATATTTGCATTGTTCAAAGTCCTAGCAACCTCCCTTGCTCCATCACTCATGCGGCTAAGCTGCCTGTGGCCCTCTGGATACACTATAGCAGTGTGATTGTGCATTGAATTCGGACCTGGAGTAACTCTGACCCACCAACCATTATCCTTCACCACCTTGCAAAATAACTTGAACCTGCACTTACATCCTCGCCGGCTAGTGTTCTTCCTCTCTTGTGGGAGAGGCCCTTGTTCAACCGGATCTCTGAATCTGTTGAAACGATATGTGACTGATTTTCCATTGTTACCCCTCCCCACTTTAATCAGCTCGAAGTGAAATGTAAGAGCCAACTCCGAATAATACGTATATGCTTGTTCTTCAGTTGGAAAAAAACCAAGACACTGAAACTCAAGACTCAAATCCCTCTGAATGTCTGGTAATCCATTTGGATCCTGCGTCATTAATCAAATTAAAACCAAAAATAAGTAATTACATAAACAATTAAAACATATAAGTTTGAAAGAAAAATCGCCTGTAATTGGTGAAGTATCATGAAAAATTCGCCCAGCTTAGGCGAGTTTTGGTTTAAAATTCGCCAATTGCATGTGAATTTTGTGTGAAAATTCGCACACTGTAGGCGAATTTTCACACAAAAATCTCCTGCAATGTGCGAATTTTGCAATAAAATTCGCCAATTGTAGGTGAATTTTGTGTGAAAATTCGCCTACAGTGTGCGAAATTTCACACAAAATTCACCTTCAATTGGCGAATTTTGCTATAAAATTCGCCAATTGTAGGTGAATTTTGTGTGAAATTTCGCATGCACTGTGCGAATTTTCACACAAAAATCGCCTGCAATGTGCGAATTTTGCTATAAAATTCGCACATTGCAGGTGATTTTTCCCAAAAGTTTCACCTGCAATTGGCGAACTTTCCACAAAAACTCGCCTGAGCTGAGCGATTTTTTCTTGATACTTCACCAATTACAGGCGATTTTTCCTTCAAAATTCGCAAAACATGTGCGATTTTTCCAGCAGTATGCAAAAAACTACACGAAAGAATTAAATTCGTACCATATTTGCGTATATTTTGGAGTAGACGCTGTCCCAAATTAACCAAATTATGTGTTCCAATTTGCTTCTACGATTTTGAACGTTTTTTGGAGTGATTTCGAATGGTTTTGTTTGATTTTTTGAAGGAGTTTTGTCTGTTTTGATATGTATTTTGAATTGAATGAAGTATATACCTTATTCATATGTTATGGGCAATTTTGTCATTTCACTTTTTTTTTTGAGCTACAAATAGTAAATTTGAGCTACAAATAGTAAGATCCCTTTTCCTTTTTTTTTTTTTTTTTTAATTTCTCTCGATGCCCTTTATTTTCCTAAATTATTATTTTTATCTTAGCGCTACTGTGACGTCGCATTACTGTAGAGATTGTTTTTTTTTTTCTTTTTGCTAACATACAGTTCATTTTTTCTTTCTTAAAATTTTTTTTCCCAATTAACATATTTTATTATTTTTTTCTTTTTTACTTTTTTTCAATCAATATTTTTTTAATTAATATTATAACATATTTTATCACATCACAGGATCAAATCATGTATTATATAGAGATCAGATCACAAAATAATACACATCAGATCAACGGGCTATAGATTTCACTTCAAGAATATAAAAGAAATCATACAATAAAACTAAAATATACTTAACAAGGGGGATCAAATCATGCATTCTATAGACATCAGATCACAAAATAGTAGACATCAAATCAACGGGTTATAGATATCACATCAAGAATATAAAAGAAATCATACAATAGAACTAAAACACACTTAACAAGGGGGATTAAATTATTATTATATAGACATCAGATCATCAAAAAACAGATATCATATCACAATTATAAAAGAAATTATCTCATAGAATTAAAACATACTTAACAAGGGGGTCAAATCATGATTATATAGACATCAGATCACAAAATAATATATATCAGATCAACAGACAATAAATATCGGATCAACAATATAAAAGAAATCATATTATATAACAAAAATGCTCATAACATGTATTCGTATATGCAGACTTCACATATTATATTACAATATATAAAATTATTTAATTATAATAATTAAAAAATATTAAAAAATAATGAATTGTTTAGAAAAAAAAAAGGACAAAAAAACTCAGAAAAAAAAGAAAAAAAAGGACCAATGCTTGTGGAAAAGGAAGGAAAGGAAAAGAAAAAGAAAAAGAAAAGAATGCCGGAGGAGAGAGAAAAAGGAAAAAAGGAAAAAAAAAAAAAAAAGAATTGCTTAGCGTCAATCAGGAAAAAAAAAAAAAAAAGAGAAAACCAATGCTCATAAAGAAGCAACCCAAGCGAATCCCATGTAAAAATGGAGACGAACAATGCCAATACCCTGGCATCCTCCTCGAAATTAGCTACTTAAAAGACCACTATAAAAATTACCAGTTAGTTATATTAATATTTAAGTAAACTTTAATTTTGGTCTATTATATATATCAATAATAATTTCGTGTTAACATTATATATTTTTGTTTTAATTTTTCAAAATTATAACAAATAAAAAAAATATTTTTATAATCATCTTATTTTACCGATCCCTCCTAAATATGGCAATTTATTTGCTACAACTAAGAGTATCAAGGGTATTATACTCCTAGTGACTTTTCTATACAAAACAACATTAAATGTCTTGTTCCCCACTTCAAAAAAAGGCCACAGCCTCACGCGTCATCACACTGCAGCAAACATCACTTCACTCTTCTGTCATTAATGCTATTAAACATGCGGCCGTTTTTTTCTTTTGGGAACCCAAAATCATCTGCTGCTTCAGCCGTTTTTTCTTTTTGAAATTGGCACATAATAATTATGATTGATGCTGCTTTCAAGATTACTCCAATCACGTTTCAAAATCATCATATCACATTTGTGTTTAGATTCGTATTTTTGGTTTCACTATGCATTTCCCGTTCGTTAACTTTTTATGATGGAAAATCATAAATGTCAATGTAAAATCGCGATATTTGACATGTTTGGCTCTCAATCACTACTTTTTATTTATATTTCGATATGTATATCATTAATACTGCTTGTTCCGAGTGATGTTAATTGCTAATTCTCCGGTTGATGGAATTTTTCTCCGTGCCTTCTTGCCAAGTTCCGTTTGTCAACTTCATATCACATTTGTGTTCAGATTCGTGTTTTTGGTTTCAGTCTGCATTTCCCGTTCGTTAACTTTTTATGATGAAAAATCATAAAAGTTGATGTAAAATCACGATATTGACATATTTTGCTCTCAGTCACTCCTTTTTATTTATATTTCGATATGGATGTCATCAATACTGTTTGTTTCGAGTGATGTTAATTGCTAATTCTCCGATTGATGAAATTTTTTCTCCTTGCCTTCTTGCCAAGTTCCATTTGTCAACTTCATATCACATATGTGTTCAGATTCATGTTTTTGGTTTCATTCTGCATTTCCCGTTCGTTAACTTTTTATGATGAAAAATCATAAAAGTTGATGTAAAATCACGATATTTGACATATTTTGCTTTCAACCACTATTTTTTATTTATATTTCGATATGGATACACCAATACTGCTTGTTCCGAGTGATGTTAATTGCTAATTCTCCAGTTGATGGAATTTTTTCTCTGTGCCTTCTTGCCAAGATCCGTTTGTCAACTTTATATCTATCAGATCTCTCTTCCTTCCTTGAATACTCATCTATTTCAAGTTCACCCCCAAGGAATCCCATAACAAGTTCTACATCAAGCTCATCAATTGGAAGGTGACTTGATGGCAACTCTAAATTCTTAGTGTTTGTGTTCAGCTTGGTGAGCAAGTATTCTCCCAATACATTTGGAAGAGTGTCTATATTCAAGTGAAACAAGCAGGCCAGTCCAACCTGTCTCAATGCTTCCTTTTGAGGTTCACTAAGGTACTTCAGCAGGGCTGATATTGCGGAAGGAGATATTCTGCTCAAGAACCTCATTGAATCATAATATTTCTTCAAATTTTTCGGACGTTTGTTCCATTTATTTTTCTCCTTAGGTTTCTTGACTTTTTTCATTCTTGATTTAAGCAACGATAAAGGGATGTTCTCTGTGAAATCATTATTCGTTTCTTCGTCGTCATCTTTCTTCCTTTTGCCTGTAAGTAAAGAGTTTTTCATCAAAATACTTATACTTAAATCATTACAACAAAATTGAATGAAAATACATTTACCATCATTTGTGATTCATATAATGATTCTCTATCAACTATATCAGTAAGTACATTTACCATCAACATCTTAATACAAAACATATACCATCATCTGTCATTCATATAATGATTCTCCATCAACTATATCAGTAAGTACATTTACTATCAACATCGTAATACATAACATATACTATCAACTGTCATTCATATAATGACTCTACATCAACTCTATCAGTAAGTACATTTACCATCAACATCCTAATACAAAACATTTACCAATATTATGTTATTCATATAATGATTATCCATCAACTCTATTAGTAAGTACATTTACCATCAACATCCTAATACAAAACATATACAATCATCTGTCATTCATATAATGATTCTCCATCAACTATATATCAGTAGGTACATTTACCATCAATATCATAATAAACAACATTTACCATCATCAACATAAGAATACAATTTTCATCCTCAGGGTTACATCTACGACACAATATCAGAACAAAATCAAAACAAAAGCATACAAGAACATCATA
Source organism: Knoxia roxburghii (assembly GCA_030378225.1). Classification (NCBI taxonomy): domain Eukaryota; kingdom Viridiplantae; phylum Streptophyta; class Magnoliopsida; order Gentianales; family Rubiaceae; genus Knoxia; species Knoxia roxburghii. The sequence continues at coordinate 7,050,306 of CM059423.1, forward strand.
TTAAAGATTTCCATCAATAACAAACATAATACAATACATTTATCATCAGTCAATTTTTTTTAAAGAAATACAATTACCATCATCAGGGTTTCATTCACGGCAGAATATCGGAACAAAAACATAACAAAAGCATCCAAGAACATCACAATAAAGCTTTCCATCAACAAAAAACATAATACAAATACAGTTACCATCATCAACATAAGAGTAGAATTTCCGTCATCAGTGTTCATTTTACGGCACAATTTCATAATTTTTTTTAAAAAAGCATCCAATAACATACATTCTCTCTGTCGCGTTTCTTCTCCTCCCTTAGATGCATTTTTGGTTCTCATTTTTTCACCCTTTCTCTTTCGTATTGTCCGTTCCTTCAATTTTCTTGCTTTTTTTGATTCTTCAAATAAAATGGAAAATCTTGTTGCTCTGTTGTCGGATTTGGTTTTATATTGTTGATGGATTTCTCTTTTGATGATGGTTGAAAGCGGATGCTTCGTGTTGTAGGATTCCCGGAGCAAAAATCTCGGACGTGAGCGGCAGTTTCTGGGAAGAATTTTGCTTGCGAGGTGCACGGTTTGCTGAAAAAAGAAATCAGCAAATTTGCAGCTTTAGTCGACAATGGGGATGAAATGGATGGAATGCCGGACTTGATTTCTCTTTTGGAAGTATTGATGGAGGATTTGAATTTTTTCAATTTCCCAGACATATTGAATGATTATGGCAGCTGCTGTGTTTTGTGGGTTTTCAAGGAGCGCGAATACAAACTCCTCCCTACTTAATTTATATATTTTATTTTGATTTAATTTTTACTATGTATACCACTTTATATAGTACAACTAATTGTACTATATAAGTATTACCTAAATATCCCTAATATTTAATAAATCACTCCACCCTCCTCCTCCTCCCTCCGCGGCCTCTCTCCATCTTCTCTTTTTTTTTTTTCCCTTCATCTTCTTATTCTCCTCATTTATGTATGGGCTATACAAACAAACAAGGAAGACTCCAGGCAACTTGGTCTTCTTCTTGTCCTCTACTGCTTTGGACTCTTCTAATAGTTGTGTGAACTTGGATTTATTAATAATAAATTATTAGATAGTTCCATAACGAAAAGTATATTTCATCTGCAACTTGTCCAGTTGATGATTAAATCCAAGGTAAATCGTCGGAAGAAGGAGAAAGCTATCAAAAATATCTAGTTAATTCGGAATTGTATAAAAACAATGCATAAAACTTAGCTTCACATGTCTTAATATTTATTTATTATATTTATTTTGTGATGTTAAAATTTTGATTATTATTTTATGATAATTGAGGTAGATTTACTAATAATTATAATTATGTTTGTGAATTTGTCTTATACGTTTGATTTTAATTTGATTTATATTTAATTAAAATGTATAATAAGATAAATAAATTTGTTAATCGATGAATTTTGAACAGTTTAAATCCGAATTAGGTAATTTTAAAATGTGAAGTTGACATTTTAATTTTTTTTTTAATGTACGAAAAGGGAAAATTGGAATATGTGTTGGTCCATTTAATTACGATACGTACAGAACGTATGGTAATTCATGTAAGTATTGAAAGGTAATTCAAGTTATAATTTCATTCTCTTTAGAAAACGTGGTAAGGAGCTGCGTGCGGCTGCTGAGTGTTGACAAAACTGCACAAAAAGTTTCTCTGTGAGTCGAACTGAGTCAGAAAGAACTTTGATAGAGTTTCATAAGCTGAAAAAATGGCTGAACTCTTGCTTGAAATTGTTGTGGAGAAAGTCTTGAGTGCGGCATTCTCACTTGCTACGGAAGAGGTGAGCCTGATATGGGGCGTGACTGAAGATCTCAAAAAGTTGGGTCAAGATTTGGAGATGGTTCGAGCTTTGTTGGCTGATGCAGAGCAGAAGAGTAGGAATAGCAGAGCTGTTGAGCTTTGGCTGAGAAGGCTTCAAACTGTGGCATCTGAAGCCGATAACGTGTTGGATGAATATGGATATGCAGCTCTTGCGAAAAGGGTTCGACAACGAAAGCGTGACAAGGTATCCCATTTCTTTTCCCATTCAAATCCACTTGTATTTCGTACGAGAATGGCTCACAAGATTAAGAATTTCAGTTCGAGGTTTGAGGAAATATTCCAGGAGGCCCATAGGATTGGACTTGTCCCTGTTCAAATTGCAGCATCTAGCGTTGGTATTCCCACTAGTGAAAGATTGAGTACAGATCCATTTGTTGATGTTTCAGAAATTGTGGGAATGACTGATTATGCAGAGCAGATTGTAAGAATTGCAGTTTCCTTTGAGGGTGAAAAAAGTTTATCCCTTGTCGGAATAGCAGGGATGCCAGGTGTGGGAAAGACAACACTTGCTCAGTTAGTTTATAATGATGAAAAAATTGGAAAGCATTTTGATCATAAAATTTGGATACACGTGTCTGATAAGTTCATTGTGGAAGGGCTCTTGAATGAAATGGTGGAATCTCTTACCGGAACTGTTTCTAAGTTGACAAATAAGGAAGCAATAGTGAGAGGGCTTCAAGAATCCCTCAGAGCTAAAAGATTCTTGCTTGTGTTGGATGACGTCTGGAATGAGGATGAAGAATTGTGGAATACAATGAAGAGGTGTCTGGTACAAATAGGTGCATCTACTGGAAGTAGGATTCTTGTAACGACTCGAAAGGAGAGCGTTGTATCAACAATGCAAGCATCTTTCGTGTGTCGTTTAAAGATACTTTCTGAGGATCACAGCTGGGAATTGTTTGAGAACATAGCATTTGGCCCTGGTGGAGCAATTAAAAGTCCTGAACTGGAGAATATAGGCAGGGAAATTGCCAGAAAGTGTGGTGGTGTTCCATTAGCTATTAAGGCAATAGGACGTTTGATGCGCTCCAAAAATGGGGAACAAGAGTGGTCAAAAATAGAAAAAAGTGATGTGTGGAATATGTTTGGCGCGGATGGAAACGAAGTGAAATCTGCAATCAAGTTGAGTTACGATAATTTTCCTTCAGCATCTTTGAAACATTGTTTTGCATACTGTACCTTATACGGGAAAGGTCGTGTCATGGAATCAGAAAGTATGATACAGGTGTGGATGGCTCAAGGGTTGCTTAATCTTTCCATGAAAGATCAAGGGACAATGGAGGACATAGGATATGGATACATCAACATTTTCCTTCAAAGTTCTCTATTGGAATGTGTTAAAAGGGATGACTATGGAAACAATACACATTTTAAAATGCATGATCTTGTGCATGATTTTGTTTCTGAAGTAGCCAAAGATTTTTCCTTGATTGGATCTGATGAACTTCTAACGGACAAAAATAAGGTGACAGGGAAGATTTTGAAGCAGACATTCTCCAAGCAGAGAACTCTGATTTTAAAGAATCACCTTGAAGTTGCATTGCCACACTGTGAAGATGTTCGAATTCTAATTGTAGATGACAAAAGTCGACAAGAGCTGCCAAAATCAATTGAAAAGTTGAAGCATCTGAGATATCTTGACGTAACTGAGACTTCTATAACTCAACTCCCAAATTGTTTCATCAATCTCTACAATTTGCAAACTTTGAGACTTCATAATTTGCAAGAGTTGCCAAAGAATTTCTGCCATCTGGCCAGCTTAAGACATTTGTATATTCAGGAAGAAGGAACTATGGAGAACATGAATTGTTTGCTTCCTGGTATCGGGATTTTGACTTCTCTTCAAACTTTGCCTTTCTTCCGGGTGAGCCCGGATGAGCAATGTCAAATCTCGGAGCTGGGAGCTTTGAACAATCTCAAGGGCAACCTCAAAATTTTTGGTCTTCAGAATGTTAGGGATCTTGAAGAAGCAAGAAAAGCCAAAATATCAACAAAGATAAATCTTGAGAGTTTAGAACTTCGATGGAATGAAGCATTCAACTTTGAGGATGCCTTCAGATATCGTGATCTTTTCTCAAAACTTCAAGGCTCTACCAGCGAAAACTGGACAGCTGAGGATTTCTTGGAATTCGCTGTGCTTGCTTCAAAATTTGAAGGCCTCATGAGCGAAAACAACAATCAGGAGGATGTCTTGAAAGGTCTTGAGCCTCATTCAAATTTGAAAGGCTTGAAGATTGAAAACTACAAAGGCCAAAATCTTCCACCATGGATGTCTGTGACAAGTCGACCAATAATTCTTCGCAACCTTGTGAAGGTGATATTAAAGAACTTCATCAATTGTGAAACTATGCCACCACTTGGGCACCTGATGCATCTCAAGATTGTCAACTTTGAAGGGATGTGTAGCATAACAAGCATCGGAAGGGATTTCTATGGCTGGACAAACCTTGATTTTGGCAATAATCCAAGTGCTGTTGCAGTGATATTTCCAGCATTGGAAGAACTCATTTTGAAGGATATGCGAAATCTAAAGGAGTGGTCGGGTGTTTTTGATGATTATGACACATCACATGCAGCAGTAAAGATACTCCCTTCTTTGGTGAAATTCCAAATTGAGAGCTGTACGGAATTAATAAGCTTACCAGATGACATTTGGAACGATCTCTCCTCCATAAGAGAACTCTCAATCTTAGGATGCCAAAGTTTAAGTTATCTACCGAGGGCTGTAGGAGAATTGGCATCTCTGGAGGTTTTAAAGGTGGTGAGCTGCCCAAATCTTGAAGAAATTCCAGACATGCATAGACTGAAAGGTGTGAATGACTTGTCTATCTTCGGATGCAGCCAGCTTCGTTCATTACCTAATGGGATAGAAGCATGTACATCAATTGAACAGTTGAGTATTGTTGATTGCCCAAATCTTCAGCTAGGGAATTCGCGACAACTACCCATAACCCGAGTCCGAATTTTGGGAATAGGTGGTGGATTCTTAGATGATGTTGATTATTTCCCCTGGCCCTTTCACACCCTTGCCACCACCAACAATACTGTGGAGGAAAGCCATGAGTTCCAACAACCTTCGACCTCTTTGGAGTGGCTTTTATTATTTGGCTGGCAGAAAGTTAGGTCTCTACCTGAGCAGATTCAGCATCTCTCCAACTTGTCTCTCTTGGTAATTTTAAATTTTGATGGTATTGAGTCTCTGCCAGAGTGGTTAGGAAACATTAGCTCCCTTCAGACGCTGCATATTACATCCTGTGAAAAGCTTTTGAATCTGCCCCCTGCTGGAGCAATGCGAAGCCTGATTAATTTGAAGGAATTGCGTATTGAAAAGTGTCCTCTCCTGAAAGAAAGATGCAAGAAAGATAGTGGCTCAGAATGGCACAAAATTGCCCATATTGCCGCAATTGAGATACTTGACTGATATGTGAGTTCTCTGTCTCCTTACTATCTATTCAATCCATTTTAGATGCTGTTTCCATGCATCCATTTTAGTTCTGTTCAAGCATTGAAGAATTCATTGTTCTTGTGCAGATATTAGATATTGTGTGTGCTATATCTTTCTTGGCATTTAATTGTAGATCACATTGATTTGCAGGTAGGGGCAGAAGGACGACTGATATCATTTATGGCGTCTCAAACTCTTTCCCTGTTGTTTGTGCAAGAAGATTGAAGTTCTTATTTCCTTGGATATAGCAGCAATATTGCTGCTTACGTTATGTTCTTTCATAATAAAGATTTGTATTCCCTCCCTATTTGCTGTGCCAATTCTGTTGTGTTTTATTTGTGGAGTGATGTTTTTATTCTTCTGGACAGTATTATATGCTGAAAAACCATCAAACTTGGCTCTGTATTATATCATTTGTTAAACTCTCTATAGTTTTGTTCATATTTCATGCAACAAGTGTAAAATTTATATGAAAATAACACAAGCTACTTAAGCTTGGAGTTGACTCACTAGGAATGGAACCAAAGTTTAGGTTCCCTTGAATATTTGGTTCATTTAGACTGCTTCAAATTCTCAGAACAAATCATGCAGTTATAACGTAAACTCTTAGATGAACAAAACTGAAACATACAATGACTTAGATTCTTGGTAGAAGATAATGGGCAGAAAAAGTCATTGAAATTTTCACTAGGTATATCACTTATCATTTCACTACTGTCAATAACTGTAGTTTTATTTCATTGTCTTGTGTCATTGTACTGGAAAAAACACCACGACATTACCTATATTATGCAAATCAGGCTGCTTTAGGCTTACCAAAATTATTGCAGATTCGCAGGAAAAGCAAAATCCCATTGCAGTGCTCCATTTTTTCGCTTTCTGTCATTCAACAAACATATTTCAGGGTGGCCAAGACCCTCGAATTTCTGTAGCAGAGGGGCTTTGACCAGGCAATCTCTCTTACTGATGAAGAAAACAGCAACATGTGGAATATCAGGGAAAACCTTGGGAATTGGGTTCGAAAAGTGACTTGACAGGCAAGAACCAAGAATGAAAGTTGCATACCTATTGTTCGCCCTTGACCTGAATTGCTCCAGGGATGGTTATCTGAGATGAATTACCTTTCTGATGAGCTCCTGGAAAGTGAGTGGCTTGTCCGATCGATGTCTTGCCCCAATTTGATGCAACTGGGAATCAAGAAGCGTCCTGATTTGGATTTAAATTCAACTTGAGCAATTTATAAATAAGAGTAAGAAGAATGGTGGATTTATGAATTGATTTGCTAAAGTGGTGACTTAGGAAAATTAAGGACTGAGGTGCAATTTAAGGAAAATAATAATAATAATAATAATAATAATAATAAAAGAAGTAAAGCTCTCTTCTCCTCCCCCGTCGTTCTTCCACCCGAACCACCTCCTCCATGGCGTCTCCCCTCTCCATCAACCACCCTCCGTTCAGCTCTGGATGCAAGAGCAAGACAGAGGAAGTTGCGATTTAGCCCTAACGTGAACCCTCTTTCGGCTTCACCACCTACTCAACCCATCTCTCACTCAAATTTCCCAAGTTTATGTTCCGTCACCTTCTAATACACCTAAATTGAGCAGCGGCTGCATGAATTGGAAGTGAGCAGCCTCAATTGGATATAACTGGAGCTTAGGAGGACAAAAATCAACCGGAGGAGCTGGCACCATTTTCACGTTCAACTATATCCTCTACACTTCAAAGAGGTAAAATCAGTCCTTCAACATCCATTAATCCATTAATTGTAGTAGTATAAATCGATTCGTGAATTTGGAAAAATATATGGCTGTTTCAGATTTCTCAGAACTTAGGCAACCCGAATTTTTCTTCAAGGCTCAGGCGGTTATAGGATCTAAGTAAGGTGATATTATCGTCTTTACAATTTTGCAAGTTTTCAAAAGTTCAGTTTGTTGGATTTTGGTCATTTTTTGTGTGCTTGAAGAAATAGCTAGCGTGTTATGAATAGGATCTTTGGCAATTGTCGTGATTTTAAGGGCTGCTGCCCTTCTGTTGCTTTAGTGTCATCCCAAGGCTCCCGAAAGATAAATCACTCTTTGGAATCATCCTTATTTGTTTGGATGTCAACTGTTTAGTTTTGTTGAATTTCGGTCATTTTCGGTGAAATTGAAATTTGAAGAAATTGCTATGATCTTCTAGTGCCTAAGTTGTTACTAAGCTGCAAAACTCTAATATTTTTGAGAGATATTTGAACCATGTATGACTCGATTGTGGCAGGGCATCTGACAATAGCTGCTCCATCAAGTATTTTTTTGTGTAGTTTCATTTCACATATAACATGGAAGTCCAACATTTCCACATTCAAAGTAGCTTCATACTCGGAATTATATTGATTCTCAATTTTAGCCAGGTAAGTTGACTCCTTTGGCGAAAAGCCCTTTCTCTTTGTTGTTTAGATATAACTATTAGCTCTAATATGGTAGGATGCTGAACATGGACCTTCTCTTGGCCTGGTACTTAAAAAATTGTAGGCAATTCATCACTACCACATCATTTGCTGAATACTTCTTGTTTGCTTTGTGTGTAGCAACTTCTTGTGACCTTTATCCTTTGATTTTTAAATTTCCAGGGTCTTGAGGATTACATTGCTAAACCATACTTTGAACAACATGAAACTCTGAATGAGTCAGAATTTGGGATATTTTTAGATAGTGAGATTCACCTCACCTCATGCCAAATCTTGCCAGCTAAACTTAACACTGAGCCAAAAATGCTAGCTTTACATAGGAATCTAATTGGTGAAGGTTCACACCGTCGTTTAGTGACATTAATTTCATTGGAGTTGGAGCTATCTCGACATTCTTTTGAAGCCATTATTGTTGAGAGACTTCCCTCTGGAGTGTTTGCAGATCCTTTTGAGTTGCAACATCTTGTACTTCGTGGAGGTAGAATTTTCCTACCCTTCATGAAGATGACTTTTATGTATAGAGAAGTACCATTCTTTGAGGCTTAGAAAGTTCTTACAGTACGCCTTTTCTTGCAGTATTGAAGGATGCAGCTGTTTTTGGAGACACGAATCTGGAATTGCCTTCATTTCGTTCAAACAGATCACTAGTCGAGGTACATGTGGAGATTAGTCCTGACATGTATTCTGAGGACCATTTGCAGCTGGAAGTCAAAATTGAACTTCCATTGCATGCACGCTATCAGGTATGAGGACATTCTTATTCTTCTTTCAGCCTATTGGTTGAAACTATATTTCTTCTCTCTTTTGAACGCATTTTCTAGTGAGTAGTATTACTCTATGCAAAACTTTTCTTGTGACCATCATCTAAACTGAGCTGGCCGCATGGGAACCACACATTCATCGCCGCAACCAACAACATTCATTAACTAAGGAAACTGTTGTGATACATAATCTTTACTGTTAGCCCATCTTTGTTTTGGGGTCTGTTTGTCTGGTTCTGAATGGTGGAGAAGTTTGCTAAAATGGACGAGTTCGTGTTTCCCTTTTCTTGTTGTTAGTTGATTTGGTCTGTTTGCCTAAATGAACATTAATTGGGGGAATTTTGCGTTGGTGCTGGTTCTTCCTGGTTCAAGGTTCTTCATCGGTTCTTTTCTGTTTCTTGGGTTAGTCAAAAACGGGAGAAATTTTGCAACTGTTACTCATTTGTAGTTTATCTGTTATCATAGTGGGGATTGAAAACTATAGTTATTTTCTCCCATTTTCCATCCTGGAAGCAGTTTTGTAGATTGCTGACTTTAATGGTTTGTCTTTCTACAGCCTTTGGGCCTTGGCTTTTCGCTAGTTGAATTTGGCCAACCCGATGTATTGCTGCGCTATAGAATTGAAGAAAATTCCCACAAACAGAGCTGTTTACTCGTTCCAACGGATGAAAGCGCCAAGTCAGAAGAAGGTAGGATAGTATGGGAAGTGCCTTGTGGAAACAAGGAACACCTAAAAATTGTCTCATTTGTTACATTTGCTTCAGCTCTTTTGTCGGCATTTCTGATTGTCTTGACATCCCTTTCTTATTCAAACTTTCCAATTGTCAGTGACTTGAAACAATCTTAATATACTGGTGAATTTTGTTCGTTCTTATTTATTGAATCAGTACAACAAATAGAAACATTTATAGAAAGATACACAAAGAATGAGGGAAATTTCCCTTTTTCAAATCAAGTTCAGCCATGAATATTAGGGTGAATTATAGGAGTGGTAGGGTGGTGATCTAACTTGTTTAATCCACCTAGGATAATGGAGGAGTGACACGAGAATACTTAGGAGGATGAGTTATAAAACAATATTATTACCAAACAGGGATATTACGAATTACAATGGATAACATTTAGCCCAAAAAAAAAAAAAAAAAAAAAAAAAAAGTGGTGCGAAAGATGTTTTATTATGCGCTTTCTGAAGCATCTTGGACTTTTGGAGACAACTCCTTTCTCCCAAACTAAACCATTGAGTTATTATTATCCTACAAATAATACTTTTCTGTCTTAAAATAGTTCAGTAAATAGAACAGTTTTTTTTTAAACCGACAAAGTATTTAATTAAAGGCCAGAAATAACAATAGAAATTAAAAAAAAAAAAAAAACCTATTTTTCAAAACACTAATTCAACAATGCAATTTCAACTTCATTTTTCAGCCCCCCCTCAATCTTCTTGATGATCATCTTGACATCTCAATCCCCTTCTCAAGATCATTACTAGAAAGCCTTTCACCTTGGCCCCAAATGGCATAAGCTTCTTCACCATGTGCAGCTTCATCACCAATCTCCATATCTTCCTCAGTCATTCTAAGCGGAACAACAAACTTCACCGCAACACAAACTAAACTTGTGACAACAATGTTAAGTCCGACCACAAAAATCACTCCCAAAAGCTGAATCCCTATTTGTCTGACCCCGTTGTGGTACTCCTTGTTGTGTATGCCGTAGAATAGGCCGGTGTATTGTGCATACTTGCCGTAGAAAATGTTGCATAGGTTTGGTTCTGCGAAAAGACCCGTCAGGATTCCTCCCAGGCTGCCGGCGACGGCGTGGGTGTGGAAAACGGCCATCGTGTCGTCAACTTTCTGGAGTAGCTCCGATTTTTTGTGCAGAACCATCATGGTGAACCATGGGATTGAGCCGGAGCAAATTCCCATTATTATGGCTGCCCATCCTTGAACCACACCTGATTAAGACAGTAACCAAAACAAAATGAAAAAGGATTTTGCACAAATTGACAGAAAAAAAAAAAAATCTATAATCGACAAGTACGTTAAATTATTTAATTGTATTTTTAATTGTGATGCAAATTTTAAATAAGCTGTTATCTACTATTAAAAAAACAAAATGTAGAGATAGTTATGTAGTACATTATAGTGTCAAATTATAATCAATAAATTTAATTATGAACTCATATTATTAACTTATTTAGTCTTAGTAATTGTTATTTTGCATTTAAATTTCAATTCCGTCAATCATTATATCAGTTGGATGTCAAATGTAACAAATTTTATATCATAATACTAATATATTATCGTGGCCTATAAATACATCATAGTGGTCTTCAGAAACTATATGAATTTCTTTTTATCGTTTAATTTTGATAAAAAATGTATATGAGTCCACGATGAAATGCTACAATTTAATTATTAAATATTTAAAAAAATTATTGTATTATAAATAATAAAATTTAAAATTAAATTTGTCAAGTATTAACCTTTTGAAGTAATTTAAAAAAAAAAAAAAAATGAACGAATTACCAGCGGCAGGGGTGATGCAAACTAAGCCAGTGACCATGCCTTGAACCACACCAATCACAGAAGGCTTCCGGAAATAGATGATGTCCAGTATGAGCCATGTGAGCAAGCTTGTGGCGCAGCAGACGTGGGTGTTCAAGACCGCCAAAGATGCATCCGTACTGGCTGCGTAGGGGTCTCCTCCGTTGAACCCGGTCCACCCCATCCACAGCAGACCGGCTCCGGCCAGCATCAGAAGAATATTGTTGGGCGGGAAGTTTTGTCTGTCCTTCGTCAAACGAGGCCCGACCTGCCCGCACAACACAACACCCAAACCTATTATTACTCCATTTGTCCTAAAATCATAATTTCATCCCTTCTTTTACCACCACCCAAAAAAAAAAAAAAAAAAAACCTAAATAATTTGAACTGATTTTAATCGAGAAGTGCTAACTACTGATTTATAATATTTTATTATCATTATTTCATTTATTTTAAATTAAATCCTCTTAAATTTAAAATTTTAATCAAATTTAAAAAATTATTCAAGTAATTGTAATTTATTCGTAAATAAAAAATTATATATACTCCTACCGAAGATACAAAACAATGAACCGGAATAAAGGTTCCTTTATATATAAGTAGATGAATGGGTCAAAATTCGTTTCTTATTGATTTTGACTTTTACGTAAGGTTGTAGTGAGCCATTTGTGTATCAACCAAAACAAAATACGATCATTTCTTTCTTTAATTGATTGAGAAAGATAGAAAACATATTAAAATTCTTCTTCGATCGATTAATTTCATTAAAGACAAATAAATTCGATTTATTATACTCAGACAAAATGCCGTTCCAATAATTTAAGAGCGCATACTAGATAGTAAACCTGATTAACATATATTATTTTTAGAATAAATAATATATGTTATTCTCTCTGATCTTTTATGTAAAATATTTCAAAATGTGATTTTTTAAATAAAATATTTTAGAATTTTAGTACAATTTTCGACCTTTTAATTTTAAATTAAGTAACATATAATAATATAATTGTTTTCAAAACAAATAATGATTAATAGTATATTCCCCCCCCCCCCCCCCCCCAAAAAAAATATTTAGTATATGTGAATGATTTTAAAAATCTCATATTAAAAATCAGATAGAGAGGATATAGTGTTATATTGTACCATTTTTTTGTTATTGAATGTCTTAATTTTTTCAAGAAGGCCATTCATTTTGTTAAGTATTGCCCTCTTAATTCTTATTTCTCGTCCCTTAATATTTATTTTCTGCACATCCTATTATTACATAACTGTTATTAATCAATTTATCAAAAATTTTACAATTTCCTTCCTAATCTACCCAAAATTTATAAAAATTATGATTAAAGTAGCATAAATGAGTGGAACTATAAATAAATTTTTTTTATATTTTTAATAAATTGATTAAGGGTAATTTAATATATTATTATATTTTATATTTAAATATTATGATTGATATTTCTTAATTTGTCCGGGCTAATTTAGATATAAAAGGGGTGCGAAATAATAAAATAAGGCGCAAAATAGACATTCACTTTACGAATTTTTTTTTTTGGCTGACAAGTTTCTAATATTATTTTTTATATAGATTTAATTAAAAATTATAAAATTTCACCCCAATTAATATAAAATTTTAATTTCCCTAATGAGACAGTTTTGTGCATTAAAAACAAAAAAGAAAACTCAACAATCATTACTTTTCGTCCACTATTAAAAATAATTTCAAACTAAGAACAGATTTCTTAACTTTATCCTCAGAAAAATACAATTTAAAGCCTCCAACTTTCCAGTTCCATTCTTCCAATTGGAACATTACTTAATACCGGAATCAATGCCGAATACAGACTCCAAAATGAGAACCAAAACCAAATCATACCGGAAGCCTACCCCTCGTAGAAATTGTCTACTTAATATCGTACTTATCAGTACAAAATTAGAAGGGTATGGATTTATAATCATAAGTCCGGAGGTTCAAAAAAAAAAAAAAAAACACTGTGCTTGCGTGTTGGGTGAAAAAAACAAAAAATACACAGTACAAAATTAGAATTCTAATTTTTAAAAATAGTAACTAACCTTGAAAGGTATCAATTTGGATTTTGTTATCTTATAATTTTTATAATGAAAAAATATATTTTAAATTGTTAGATTACCACTGTAAATTGAGTTTAGTGGATTGTCATGTTAGAAATTAAAACGTTAACTAAATAAAGGGAAGATAGATTGAGAAAGTTGAATGAATTTACCCAATATGCAGCGGTGAAACCAGCAACTCCAGAAGACAAATGGATGACATAACCACCGGAATAATCAATAATCCCAGTCGTGGCTAACCAACCCTCAACCGACCAAATCGTAAAAGCTCCAACTGTATAAGAAAACGTTAACCACAAAGGAACAAACAACATCCACGCGTAGAAATTCATCCTTCCCAAAAGAGCTCCAGCGATCAAAATCAGAGTAATGGCCGCAAACACAAACTGGAAAAACACCATGGTCGCATTTGGGAAGTTCCCAAGGAATGCTTTATCCATTAAGTAATGTTGCTCAAGGGCCACATCCAGTCTCCCCCAGATCGGAATCAGTTTGTCCCCGAAAGAAAGCCGGTAGCCCCAGCAAACCCAACAAACCAAAACGCAGGCGAAGGCGTATAGAGCCATGAAAGCCGAGTTTACTGCCCATTTCTTCTTCACAGCTCCTCCGTACAAGATGATCAGCCCCGGAACGCTTTGTAATCCGACAAGGGTCGCCGCCGTCATTTGCCATGCGTTGTCTCCCTTGTTCATCCAGTCAGGATACCCTAATCCATCCGGCTTTAGATTTGGAGGAAGAAAGAAATATGGAGGTGGTGGTGAAGATTGATTCATTTTTTGGTAGAAATTAAGCCCAACAAAAAAAATATTTTGGTAATACTATCTCAATGGAATCATATGAATATGTGGGATCGATGCTGCTTAAATCTTCATATATATTTATATATGACGAAAGGAACTTCTTGATGATTCTTGTGGAAAGCTGGCCAATGAAGTATCTGTTTCTATATGAGCATAGTTGGTTTAGAATCCATTATTTAAAAAAAAAAATTTTTGAGATCCAGTTTTGATTTATTTCAACTTTGAAGAATTGTTATTTAAAGGAGTTTTTGGGTTTATTAGTGATGATGGAGATTTTAAGGTATGTTCTTTGGACATTGGCGCCTGTTTGTTGATCAATTCAAGGATTTAATTTGTTTAATCAAGAATTTAATCACTTGAAAAGGATTTAGTGTGGTTTGCAGCTTCTATTTTCTAATTACCTAAAAGAGCATTTCTTGCTTAGTAATCAACAAGGCGTTTTCACTTTTAACTTACTCCTACAAGATGGATCTATGTATTGATGTGTGTTGAATTATTTTAGTTTAATAAATAGTTTTTTGAAGGTCAAATTGATTTTTTGGTCCGTCTTAATAGGGGTAGTTGCATTTTTTGTCTCAAATAATAGTACGAATGTATTATTGGTCTCTTAGCATTTCTTTCATTAGCGTTTATAGTCATTTTTTATGAAAATACCCGTAACTAACGGTTGACTAACTCTCAAAACTCTAACTGTTTAAATACTACCTCGTTGCCATCACCACCAACCCGCCGCCACCACCACAACAGTCTCTCCGCCGCCGCAGCTGCCTCCAACCACCCGCCTCGTTGTCAACACCACCGCCCCGCTCACCGCCGCTACCACTATTTTAGTTTATATTAAATTATTTATAATTATATTTACTTAAATTTTGAAAAAATAAAATAATATTTATTAATAGTAGAAATGCATAAAATAAACTATTTTTAAAATTAAAAAATAATGATGGTGACGGCGGGACAGTGATAGTGGTGGCGAGGCGGGGTGGGGAAGGTGGTGTTGACGACTTGATGGTAGTGGCAGCGGGTGTGGTGGTGGCGACGGTAAGACGGGATGATGGTGGTGGCAGCAAGGCGGGTGGGTGGTGGTGGTGGTAGGGTGGTGGCGGTTGCAGGGCGGTATTTAAATAATTAGGGTTTTGAGGATTAGTCAACTGTTAGTCAAAATATATTTTCATTAAAAATGATAAAAAGTGCTAATAAAATAATGTTAAGGAACCAATAATGCAGTTGCATTATTATTTGGGACCAAAAGTATAAATACTTCTATTAAGAGGGATAAAAAGGTAATTTGGTATTTTTTAATAATAAAAATAACAAAAAAAATATTATTTTTGTTTGTATTATTAGTATTATGTTTTCGAGATAGGAAGAGTATGTAGTTAGTTGCACGAGGATTGTACTTCACTCCATTAATTGGAATAAAGATTTACACTTATCGTTTGACCAAAATACAAATATTAATGATGTAATTAATTTTTAAAAATTCTCATAATTTTTAATAGTTAAACCTGTTATACTATTATTCAATGCATTTTTGATAAGAGTGCTATAAATTTGAATAGTCATAACAAAAAAAATCCCAATGAAATTATAAATTAAATAGGAGTAATAGAGTAAAAATAATGAATTGTTTCCTAGAAATAGACAAATGACTTATATTTTGATCAGTTTCATAATGGGTGAAAAAGACTTATATTTTAAAATGGAGAGAGTATAACTTAACTATTAATATTTTTCAGATTTATTTTCTCATGGAATAGAACAAAAATTAAGGAAAAATAAAGAGAGGAAAAAAGAGTGCTAAAAGTTTTTCGAGTCACAAATTTTTGAAGAAATTTGTTGCAGTTTTGAAGATGCTATGTTAGATATAGTTCATTATATGTACTCCCGCCCATCTAGCTTTTTACTAGATTAAAAAGTGATTGAAACTCCCTATCTAATCGGGCAATGCCAGTGTGGAGTTAGCATCTAGTGCGATGAGGCCTTGCAATATTGGAGGCGTTTCTTTTATGTTCCCGAATATGGCCGATAGGAGCGTTGCCTTCTCTTCTCTGGGAAATGAACTTTATTTATGAGGAATTTTGACCTATTAAAATGCATATCTCTACGAGAGCATTGTATTCTTTTTCAATTGTATTCCTTCCAAAGGAAACCATCTCCTCTTGAAACCATCTTAACCATCCATTCAAGGTCAGTGAGAAACAAAATTCTTTCTAAACGTGTTCTTTGACAATACTTTATAGCCTTGTGGAGAGCCTGAATTTCTGTTTGAATAGCTGATTCTGCCTCTATGTGTCTCGCTTATCCATGGAGTAGTTTCTCCGCACTGTTTCGAATAAGTAATCCGAAAACTGCTGCACCAGAAGGAGATTTGGAACCATCAGAGTTTACAACAAGGTTGGGGGAGTAATAGTTTTGTTGCAGTTTTGAAGTTAAATCGTATTTTGGACGTATTCCTGTCGCCAAAAATTGTGTTATAGTGCTTTTCGAAATTGAAGCTTTCTATGCGCTGTGTCGCCGGAAATCGTATTTTGGAAAAAAAATTTCAAACGGAATGAATGAATGTGAAAAGGTTTGGGCGTGGTTGTTTAAATGCTTCAAAAACGTGGTTGAGACGATTTTTTTTTTTTTTTTCCCGTGATATTGTGAGTTTATGGCGCATGTTATTATGCCTGAGTTTTTACTGGGGTAATGTTTTAGTGGTTTGCAACTTGAAGTATGTCCCACCTGGAGTAGGGAATAATTATTGCCCTTAAATTATCTTATACAAAAAATAAATGGGAGTATATATAACCAAACTAAGGCATCCACAATAGAAAAGATTTTGATGGCACTAAAAGAAACTCCCCTTCTCACTATCCTGATTTTCTTTTGCATTTTCTGTGGAGCAATTATCAGCACCGCTGCCAACAGCAGTCCAAATGTAAGTTTTCCTTTGGCCCCCACACAATTTCTTGATTTTTTCTTTCCAAATCCCCAACATTATCCTTTTGTACATTGGTTTTGGTATTGTTCATAGAATTTTTGTTCCAGGGAAATCATAACAACCATTTCGGGAATTGGCTGAACCACGGGGGAGACATATATAACCGCAGATATGCATATGGGGAAACTGAAATAAGCCCTTCAACTGCACCAGGGCTACAGCTAAAATGGAAGTTCTTTGTCGGAAACACAGTGACCGCAACGCCGGCGATATACAAAGGGTTCCTTTATTTCACAGCCTGGAATGGATTTCTGTACTCTGTTAAAGCCTCAGATGGTTCTTTGGTGTGGTCCAAAAACATAACGGAATTAACAGGTATTACAGGAATTCCAGCATTACGAGTTAACCTGACAACCATAGCAAGGTCAACTCCAAACATTGCCGGTGATGATATGTTGATTCTTGGAATGACTGGCCCTGCTTACATTTTCGCCGTTCGACGATCGACCGGAAAGCTCATTTGGTCCACTCGAATCGACGACCATCCATTAGCCATTATCACCATGTCCGGGACATATCATGACGGGTAAGTTTTCCCCCCATTTTAGAAACCTCTTTCTTCCTCCCTTAGCAGTTTTCACTGTACTTGCATTCAAGACTCGAAAATTAAGCTAAATTAGAACTTAGATTGATCCTCCTGACCAACTATACAAAATAACATTCAGTCACTACCAAAGGGTTGAATGGTTCGTTTCTAAATTACATATTCTGCTGTTGATTGAAAAAAATAAATGGCATATTTCAGAAGAACAGCTAGTGTTCTTTTTTTTTTTTTTTTTTTCCCTCCATCTTTTCAGACATTGATTTGAAGGTCAAGATTGATGTAATGGATCACCAATTGAAAGGAACATTTGGAGAATGATTAATAAAACTTTAGATCCAATCTTGAATAGTTAATTTGAGCCAGCTCACAGCCTGCTACATTATTTGCGTTGACATTATCCAGTGGAAGAAGTTTCCTTATTTAGCGGCAGTTTAGTTTCCATTTTTCTACTGGATAAAGACAACTTGATTTTTTTTATGCAAAATTGTGGTTCTTGTTTGACTTGACTGTGAAGTAATTAATTCTTCCGCAATCACATAATTATGGATATATTATTTATAATATCCCGAAAAAATAGGTATTATTATTGAGATAAACACTTGTAATAAAATTTTTACCATGTCTAAATTTAAATATGTACAAGGACTCAAACTCCACAATTTGGAACGGGAAGTGCCAATGGGTTACAACCTCTTATCCAATGTGACTGACTTATATATGATATGTCTACTATGTACATGTATCTAATACGTATATTATTATATATACTAATTAGAAACAGTATCGTTGGCATCACAAATATTACTACATATATTAATAAATAGGTACATGGTATAATTTGTGAATATTTATAGTCGGGCGTTTATATATTTTAATCTTATTTTGTTCCAGGAAAAAATAAAATCAAATTGACAAGCAGGATAAGTAACTAAAATAAAAATACACAAAATCAAGTAGCCAATTTGTACACAAGACTGTCGGGTTGACTAAACACCTACTAGGACGAAACTTATTCCTAAATTTTATATAGAATGTCTAAAATGCATTCCTGATGTTTGCTAAACTTTAGAAAGATGAATTTGGAAAATAAATTTGAAAAAAGAAAAAGGAATAAACCTTACATTGCATTCACTCTGCTGGCTTATAACAATTTAAGTGCGATGGTGCAGAGGTTTTTATGTAGGAGTATCTTCATTAGAAGAAACCTTGCCGATTGAACAATGTTGCACATTTCGGGGCAGCTTGGTGAAGTTAGACGCCCGAACAGGCAAAATCCTCTGGAGGACTTTCACTTTGCCCAATAACCATGGGAAGAGAGGGAAATACGCCGGGGCAGCAATTTGGGGAAGTAGTCCATCCATCGATGTTAAAAGGAATTTGGTTTACATTGCCACAGGAAATCTGTACTCAGCTCCTGAACGTATCCAACAATGTCAAGAAAGTCTGAATAATATGACTACACCACCCCAGAATCCTAATGAATGTGTGGAGCCTGATAATCACTCAGAGTCTATATTGGCTCTTGACATGTCCTCTGGAAAAATCAGGTGGTACAAGCAGCTTGGTGGCTATGATGTTTGGTTCATTGCTTGCGCCAATTCGTCCACCCCAAATTGCCCAGCTGGACCGAACCCGGATGCTGATTTCGGCGAGGAGCCCAAGATGCTATCAGTCACCATCAATGGAACTAAACGAGATCTTGTCGCTGCTGTCCAGAAAAGTGGGTTTGCATGGGCACTGGATCGAAACAATGGCGAAATCGTCTGGGTCACTGTAAGTTAATTTATTGATCCAATATGAACATTCAACCCAAAACTAATTGACAATGGGTGAATAAATTCTGAATTATTTATATTACACACTCGCGTTGTAGGTGGATTTCTGACGTGGGATTTGGGTAACCTTAACAGTTTCAGATTGAATGGATGCAGGAAGCTGGCCCAGGAGGGATTGGAGGAGGAGGTACTTGGGGTGCTGCAACAGACACAAGAAGGATCTATACTAACATTGCTAATAGCAACCGTTTCAACTTTACTCTTAAGCCGTCAAACCAAGTCACAAACGGCGGAGGATGGGTTGGGATGGATGCAAAAACTGGGAAGATCATATGGTCAACTGCCGATCCCAAAAGTGGCATGACTACTCCTGTCACCGTTGCCAATGGAGTTCTTTTTGGTGGCTCAACAAATCCAATAGGTCCTGCGTATGCCATTGACGTTAAAACTGGGAAAATACTGTGGTCCTACGAGACTGAAGCCACCGTATACGGCGGCATGTCCATTAGCGATGGTTGCGTCTACATGGGACATGGAAACAAACCTCCGAGCCATCCTATTGGAACCTACCTCTTCGCTTTTTGCATAAATCAAACTTCATGAGTATTTTTTTTTTTTAATTAAAATGCGAGATTAGCTACTCCTTTATCAATTTTCAGAGTATCGTACTCAAAAATTAGACCCAAATGTTAAATTAAATTGACAATTTAGATCTTGATGTATCAGTACGAAGGAAAAAGAGCAATATATATATAAAAAAAAAGAAAATAAGAATTTGTATTTATGGAATATCAACTAAAAAGTTACATAAATTTATAAATTAAATTATTAATAAAATAGTGAAGGTTCCAAAAATAAAAGATAAATAAAGATATGCAATAGATTAATTCAATACTTTAAAAAAAAAAAAAAAAAAAGAGGAAGGAGTTCCCATTTTGAAATTGCAAACTCAAATATTCTGGAAAAAAAAATTTTTAATGGCCCCGAATGTAAACACCCTACTAGGGGTGTAAACGAGCCGAGCTGAGCTCGAACTTGCCTATGTTCAAGCTCGGCTCGCTTAAATATGAAGGGGCTCGAGCTCGAGTTCGAGCTCGTTCGAGCTCATTTTTTGGAGCTCGAGCTCGAGCTCGTTTAAGAATTGTGAAGCTTGAGCTCGAGCTCGCGAGCTCGGCTCGTGAGCCAAGCTTGATTTTGAGTTTGACAAAGTGCTTATTAAATTTATCCAAAATTTTAGGATCTTACTATTTGTACTACAAATTTGTTATTTGTAGCACAAAAAATTGAAAAAATGCCTAAAATGCCCTTAAAAACAGAAAATGTGAAGTTTGCATGAAAAATCGCCGGTAATTTGCGATAGCAGAACAAACAATCGGACCCAAAATGCAATTTTTAATCCAAAAATCGGACGAAATGTGCGAAAATGGGGCGAAAAATCGCCTCACTTATTCGATTTTTGGGAGAAAATGTGAAGTTTGCCCCACAATCGCACATTTATCCGATGTTTGGCTTAAAAATTGGAAAGTAGGTCCCATTTTTTCACATTCGTATGTTTATATAATTGTCTTCACATGAATGGATGTAGACGTTTCTGGACGTGGTGCTAGTTATTTTTGACGTTGTGCTAGTGTTATGAGACGTGGTGGACTGTCTTTGTGAAAAAAAAATTAGTTTAAATTCACATGAATGGATGTTGACGTTTATGGACGTGGTTCTAGTTGTCTTTGACGTGGTGGGTTGTCTTTGAGAAAAAAATAGCTTAAATTCACATGAATGGATGTAGACGTTTCTGGACGTGGTGCTAGTTATTTTTGACGTGGTGCTAGTGTTATGAGACGTGGTGGACTGTCTTTGTGAAAAAAAAATTAGTTTAAATTCACATGAATGGATGTTGACATTTATGGACGTGGTTCTAGTTGTCTTTGACGTGGTGGGTTGTCTTTGGGAAAAAAATAGCTTAAATTCACATGAATGGATATAGACGTTTCTGGACGTGGTGCTAGTTATTTTTGACGTGGTGCTAGTGTTATGAGACGTGGTGGACTGTATTTGTGAAAAAAAAAAATTAGTTTAAATTCACATGAATGGATGTTAACGTTTGTGGACGTGGTTCTAGTTGTCTTTGACGTGGTGGGTTGTCTTTGAGAAAAATAACTAGCACCTTGTTAAGTATGTTTTAATAACTAGTACCTTGTTAAGTACATTTTAATACAATAGAATTAAAACATACTTAACAATGTGCTAGTTATTTTTCTCAAAGACAACACACCACGTCAAAGACAACTAGAACCACGTCCATAAACGTCAACATCCATTCATGTGAACTTAAACTAATTTTTTTTTCACAAAGACAGTCCACCACGTCTCATAACACTAGCACCACGTCAAAAATAACTAGCACCACGTCCAGAAACGTCTACATCCATTCATGTGAATTTAAGCTATTTTTTTCTCAAAAACAACCCACCACGTCAAAGACAACTAGAACCACGTCCATAAACGTCAACATCCATTCATGTGAATTTAAACTAATTTTTTTTTCACAAAGACAGTCCACCACGTCTCATAACACTAGCACCACGTCAAAAATAACTAGCACCACGTCCAGAAACGTCTACATCCATTCATGTGAATTTAAGATATTTTTTTCTCAAAGACAACCCACCACGTCAAAGACAACTAGAACCACGTCCAAAAACGTCTACATCCATTCATGTGAATTTAAACTAAATTTTTTTTTCACAAAGACAGTCCACCACGTCTCATAACACTTGCACCACGTCAAAAATAACTAGCACCACGTCCAGAAACGTCTACATCCATTCATGTGAATTTAAGCTAGTTATTTTTCTCAAATACAACCCACCACGTCAAAGACAA
This sequence comes from Knoxia roxburghii, assembly GCA_030378225.1. NCBI lineage: Eukaryota > Viridiplantae > Streptophyta > Magnoliopsida > Gentianales > Rubiaceae > Knoxia > Knoxia roxburghii. The sequence continues at coordinate 7,072,425 of CM059423.1, forward strand.
CTAAAACCACGTCCATAATCGTCTACATCATATGAATTTAAACTGATTTTTTTTCACAAAGATAGTCCACCACGTCTCGTAACACTAGCACCACGTCAAAAATAACTAGCACCACGTCCAGAAACGTCTACATCCATTCATGTGAAGACAATTATATAAACATACGAATGTGAAAAAATCGGACATACTTTCCAATTTTTAAGCCAAACATCGAATGAAATGTGCGATTGTGGGGCAAAAAATCGCCCCACTTATCCGATTTTTGGGGGAGAAATGAATTAGGATTAGGGTTAAAGGATAGTTACTTGCTTACAAAACGAAAAATTTTAAAAATATTAAAAATATTTAATATTATAAAATAAATATAAATATAATATATAAGCTCGTTAGGCTCGTCGAGCCTAACAAGCCTATATATTACAGGCTCGAACTCGGCTTGTTACCTTAGCGAGCCGAGCTCGAGCTCGGCTCGAGCTCGGTCAACTCCGAACTCAAGCCAAGCTTTGACCGAGCCAGCTCGCGAATAGCTCACGAGCGGCTCAGTTCATTTACACCCCTACACCCTACTGCGAGATTTTATTCAAAAAAAAAAAAAAAAAAAACATCATAAGTGACCACCTTTTAAAACACTATTGTTTCAATAATTAGTAAATAAAAAAATAATACATTTACTGAAACAATGTAATTTTAGTGGGTGAAGACAAAAAAGAAAAGAAAACTGCAACGTACGGAGTGCTGCAACGTCTCCATCAAACTTTATTTCCTTTTTTTTATTAACAGTATCGCAAGCTTGGAGGCGGGCGAGATTTGTTATCCTACTATTAACTTGAAAGATAGCTTTCTTCATATGCTGTACAAGTATCAAAAGTTGGTCCTAATTAGGGTTTCGGCCGAGACCAGTTAAACCGGCTAAACCGTTCAAGTTTGGTCGGTTTGGCTGGTTTCAAAATACTTAAAATTATTACTGGTTTGAAAATTTTCAAATCGTAAGGTCTGATTCGATCGACGGTTTTAGCAGTAAAATCGGCCATTTAAACCGGACCGGACCATATATATTTATTATATATTAATATTATATAATATATATTGTATAATAAATAAATATTTTATTATTTTTCCCCAACCCTAATATTCTCTTAGGCAATCCTCTTCTGCCGTTTCTTTCTCAGCCAGCTACCAGCCAAACGAACTCCATCTTTCTCAGTCGAACGAACCTCCCATTTCTATATTTCTTGCTCAACCAAAACGAAGCTCGGTCTTCTCCTGTTTTTTCTCAGCTTCGCTTCTTATTCCGTTTCTCTCAGCGCGAAACTTCATCTTCTCTCATTTCTTATTTCTCTGTTTGTCTTTACGCCCTTGATACCACGCCTCCTAATACCAGTTGAATCGGCCTCAATCTACAGCAATAGATCTATTCCAGGTGATTATTCATATTTTTTATTTTCAATTTTAATGAATTTGTAAAAGGGGTGATTTTCTTTCATTTGTACTTCGTGATTCTGACGGAATGAATACTTGGAATTAATGTGTTGACTGTAAGCTCTAAAGGAAAAAAAATCAGTTCAATTGAATTTGCATTAGGTCATCAGGAGTTACTTGTTGGATTATGGTGAACTTAAACTGAAAGTTTTTGTTAGTTTATTGATGCATAAATACATCTCCCCAGTACACATGTAATGAAACTACGCCTATTCTATGCCCACTAGCTTGTTTGAGGACTATCTGAGACCCAAGAAACAATAAAAATAAATAGAAAACATATTCATAGTATGTTTGCCTACTTTGATTAACACATAGAAACGTGGGGATTGAAAGAATCTTATTTTGACTAATTAATCTCTTGGACATAATTTTTACTGGTGAGCATTGTTGGTTATGAAAGTAAATTTTCTGAATTTCGGTTAGGGGCTATCTCTACACTTAATATACAACAAAATGTTTCTGCATAAAGATCATTAGCAAAGTCTCCATTTCTTTTTCTAAAACAAAAACAATGAAAATTTTCCTTTCTTTGTTAGTTCTGTTCATAAAATGTCTTTAAAGTATAGTATTTTCATGGATTAATAATTATCTTTTTTTTCCAACCATAGATATCTCAACTATCATGGATGATGAGACTCGTGCAATTATTGATGTTTTACAAAATATAGAAGCTCCAGTTATTCTATTTGTGTGTACTTGTTTTTTTGAAATAAAACGTAAATTTGTTTGAAACCGTCCAAACCGGCCGAACCAAACCGTCTAAATATGGTTTGGCCGACTTGGTTTGACATATTTATTTGGCTGACTTGGTTTGAAAATTTGTCAAACCGTAGTTATTGATTTGGCGGTACTTTAGCCTTCAAACCGGCCAAACCGGCCGATTTACACCCCTAGTCCTAATCACGCTATCATGTAACAATTTAATTTTTTCCTCCTATTAGCTGTATATTCACTAATATTTCAAAAAGAGGATCTAACTGTACACTTATCTAACTCTCAAAGCCGGAACTAAGTTTGCATCCAAGGAGACTAACCATGGAGCCTGGAGGGTGCCGAGTTTAGTGTCAAAAAAGCTAGTGATGCACCAGGAGACCCCAAGCACATCAAAAGATCAGTTGGCATATTCCCTTATCTGAAGATGTGCTGTATAGAAGAACTACTTTCCTTTATAAAGCCAAAAATCCCATGAGGATGGAGATACTCTTTCCAAAGAAACTCCTTCCATGTGGAAATCATAAAAATCAGGAGAAAATTATCTGTCAAAAACTGCACTTCACCCAGGCCTTTTGTGCGACAGCACCGTAGCAAGCAGTCCTCGGATCTCCGCCTGCACCGAATTCACATCAACCAAGGGATTTGGACCATAAATCTAGTCCCAACCGACACTTCCACAAGAACTTAGCCCATAGACTATCAACCACCACAGACTCACTCTCTTAAACCATGATTATGTAGCTTAATTCGAATAACTTATTGAGGGTTGGGATTTTCATACAGATTGATGTTGACTTTTTCCAATTTAAATTGAAGGTCAACTGAAATATATTAGAGCAGGAAATTAAAGTTTGTCCCTGTCCAATGAATACAAATTTGCCCATTATAATATTCCGTTGATCCCACAAAAGTCGTATAAATTTTTTTAATAATATAAATATATATTATTTATATTTAATTATATCTTTAAAATATAATATAAATTTTATTTTATATATTAGGCCAAAATGTAATTTTGGTCCTTTATAATAGGTCATGTACTACTTTTGGTCTCTTTTAATTTTACGAGGACAATTTTAGTCCTTTAACTTTTTTTATTAGGTGTTTAGGTCCTTTTAACGAGAAAAATAGTCAACAAACGGTTTGACCATTTTTGACCGTTAATTGGGGACCCATTTGTGTAAAAAAAAAATTCAAGAGTCTTTGTATAATTTTTTCTTTTTCTATTTCTTCCTCCACCATCACTCATTCTCCTTGCTACCGCCGCCGGGAATGACCCTGCCGTGCCGCTGAAAACCGCCATCAGGAAACCCGTGATCGAGAGATCTCAATCGGGTCGATCGTCGAGTTTCTTGGCGGCGGTGGTTCTCAGCAGCGGCAAGAAGAATGGGTGGTGTTGGATGAAGAAGAAGTAGAAAAAAATTATACAAAGACCCTTAATTTTTTTTTTATAAATGGGTCCTTAATTAACGGTCAAACATAATTAACCCGTTAGTTGACCAACTTTCTCGTTAAAAATGACCAAAACACCTAATAAAAAAAGTTAAGAGATTAAAAATGTCTCTGTAAAATTAAAATGGACTAAAAGTGATACAATGGCAAATTATATCCTTCCCTTTCAATATCGGTAAAATGTGTATAGTAGCTAGGGGGTCTGTTTAGTTAATTTTTTTTTAGTTTTGAAATTGAGGCTGACAGATTAGTAGGAGGTTTTGCCTATGTATCCTTTTCGGTTTTAATATTTTTTAATAAAAAAATAGTTACATTTAAAAATATATATATAATAATAATAACTCCTCCATTATCGACTCAAAGGGTCCAAGCTATATAAAAAGTGCGGCCTCCTCCACACCTGGCGAAGGCATTGTCACCAACAAGAAATTTGTCATGGAACAACACAAAAATCCACGATTCATCACTCTTGTTATTTTCTTCTCCATTTTTCTTCGTCAATCAACTGTCAGCAAAGCTGCCAATCGTACAAACGTAAGTCTTACTTTGGCTCCCAACAGAGTTTCTTGTTTTAAATATATATATATATATATATATATTTGCTTTGCATGATTGTTTTTTAGCAAAAACCTTCGTTCCAGGTGAATCATGGTCACCATCCTGGGAATTGGCTCAACCATGGAGGAGACATATATAACCGAAGATATGCATATGGGGAAACAGAAATAAGCCCTTCAACTGCACCAGGGCTAAAGCTGAAATGGAAGTTCTTCGTCGGGAATACTGTCACCGCAACGCCGGCAATATACAAAGGGATCCTATATTTCACAGCCTGGAATGGATTTTTGTATGCGGTTAAAGCCTCAGATGGTTCCTTGGTGTGGGCTAAAAACATAACTGAGTTAACAGGTATTAAGGGAGGTCAAACAATAGGGGTCAACGCTACCATAGCCAGGTCAACTCCAACCATTGCCGGTGATGATATGTTGATCCTCGGAATGACTGGCCCTGCTTATATTTTTTCCGTCCAACGATCCACCGGAGACCTCATTTGGTCCACCCAGCTCGACGACCATCCCTTCGCCATTATCACCATGTCTGGGACATACTTTAACGGGTAAGTTAGTTACTAGTTACCGCTTCAATTTAAGCATAATTGTCTTAATTTTGATAAAATTATTTTTTTATTTGAAAGAGAAGAAAGAGAGAGGGTATTATAGATAGAGTGTTTTAGTCCAAATTAAGACTCTAGAGGATAAAAATTAAGACGGTAACTAATACAATTTTTATACTGATTTTATAAACTTAAGTCATATCACTATGGAAGATACACAACAGAGTTGTAAGTTAAGGATAAACACTTTTCGTTTAAAACAATAGGTCTTGAATTCGAGTCACGTTGTATAAAAAAATATATATCTTCCAGAACATTTGCTTAAATATTTCATATAATATAATCTAAATAATTTTTATAAATTAATATAAGGTAAATAATCTCGTTGGTCCGTCTAACCCGTTGGAGTTGTGAAACTGTTTTAAAAAAAAATTGTAAATAATTCATATATACATTCATCATTATTTCTATTAATATTTACATCGTCATTATTATTTCATTCTGAAATTTTAATTGGATAAATTTACATTTTGGAGGTTAATGTATATTCATGTAAGGAACATTTTTCTTCTAAAGAACAATTCGAGAACTGAGCAAAGCTGCCAATGGTCCAAACGTAAGTATAATTGAAACTTTTTTAAGGATGAATAACTATACAGATCTTCGTCAAATTAGATCGTAGATCTATATATGCACCATTTTAATAAAAAAAAATTTTATCATTTAATGCGGTACTCTAAATATGGATTATTTTTTCTTAACCAATATTATCTTGTCATTTGTTAAATAACATATTGCAATATAATTCTAATACTATTATATAACGATTGCATGAGTAACCATCCAAGTTTTTTTTTTTTTTTCCTTTAAAAGCTTTTGAAACGATGACTTTTGTGCACTGTTATTCCGATGATTAAAAAAGAAGAGAAACAAGACGGCCAAACACAAAAAGGTCGTTCCTTAACTAATTATAAAGGCTGAATTGGTATTTTGGTCCTTTATAAATGAGAGTGTTGCTGTTTTGGTCCCAAATAAAACTACGATTGCTATTTTGGTCCCTTATCAATTTTTTATTAGCGTTTTTAGTCCCTTTTTACGAAAAAGTTTAGAAGATTACGGATTAACTCATTTGATCGCTAGTCAAACCTAATTTTTTCTTCAAAATGATTTGTACTATGATGCTTTCAATCTATTTTATGACTCGATTCCTCATAAATGTTCAACCCATTTAGGGTTTCGGCCGTTATTTCGGATTGTGAGTCGATCTAAATGGGTTGAACATTCATGAAGAACAGAGTCATAAAATGGATTAAAAACATCATGGTATAAATCATTTTGAAGAAAAAATTAGGTTTAACTAGCAATCAAATGAGTTAATCCGTAATCTTCTAAACTTTTTCGTAAAAAGGGACTAAAAACGCTAATAAAAAATTAATAAGGGACCAAAACAGAAATCGTAGTGTTATTTGGGATCAAAACAACAACACCCTTATTTATAAGGGACCAAAATACCAATTCAGCCAATTATAAAATAAACTTTAGTTGGGAGAGAATGTGTACGGATCCATTTCACTATATAAATTGTTTTTCCTTTTTTTGTTTGGTACAAATTGTTTTTCATTTTTATGAATATGTTAAAATATAAGTGATTTATTTAATTATAAGAAATAAATAAATGTTTTTACATATTTATTCTTAAATATTTTATCTTGAGAACAAGTCTTCCCATTACAAAACTTTTGTCAAAAAATCTTATTAAAAAGTTTTGAACAACCAAAATAATTAATTAAGAGTATAAAAAGAATTGTAATTTAAATTTGAGAAAGTACGTATGTGTATCCTTAGCATATGCGTTAATGTGAAAGGAAAAGAGTATTTAATGAATAATTTAGTTGGTGCAGAGGTTTTTATGTAGGGGTGTCGTCACTTGAGGAATTGGCGACCATTGAACAATGTTGCACTTTCCGTGGTAGCTTGGTGAAGTTAGACGCTCGAACGGGCAAAATTCTATGGCAGACTTTCACTCTGCCGGACAACCATGGGAAACGAGGAGAGTATGCCGGAGCATCAATTTGGGGAAGTAGTCCGTCAATCGACGTTAAAAGAAACTCCGTTTACGTTGCCACCGGGAATTTGTACTCAGCTCCAGAACGCATCCAAAAATGTCAAGAAAGACTCAACAATCAGACCACACCCCCTGAGAATCCCGATCAGTGTGTAGAGCCTGATAATCATTCTAACTCCATTATGGCTCTGGACATGTCCTCTGGAAAAATCAAATGGTACAGACAGCTTGGAGGGTACGATGTGTGGTTCCTGGCTTGTGCTAATTTATCCACCCCAAATTGCCCAACTGGGCCGAACCCGGATGCTGATTTCGGTGAGGCGCCAATGTTACTCTCAGTTTCCATCAATGGAACTAAACGAGACATTGTTGCTGCAGTTCAGAAAAGTGGATTTGCCTGGGCTCTGGATCGCGATAATGGAAAAATCATCTGGTTTAAGGTAAGGAACTTTTATGCGTATAACTTACTTATAACAGTAATTTTTTTTATTTTTTATTTTTTTGGCCATTTTATGCTCTATTTTCCATCTTTTCCTTAACAAATACAAACCATCATTTCTACCATCTGTTAATTTGCTGTATGTAGAAAGCTGGACCTGGAGGGATTGGAGGAGGAGGTACTTGGGGTGCAGCAACAGACACAAGAATGATCTATACTAATATTGCTAATACCGAGCATTTAAACTTTACTCTTCAGCCGTCAACAAAAGTCACAAACGGCGGAGGCTGGGTGGGGATTGACGCTCCTACTGGTGAGATCAAATGGTCAACTGCCGATCCTAAAAATGGTGCCCCTAATCCTGTCACGATTGCCAATGGTGTTCTTTTCGGTGGCTCCCCAAGTCCAATAGGTCCCGTCTATGCCATGGATGCTAAAACTGGGAAGATACTGTGGTCCTATGAGACTGGAGCCTCTGTATTCGGTGGCATGTCAATTAGCAATGGGTGCATATATGTCGGACATGGGTACAGAACTCCAATTTATCCTGTTGGAACTTTCTTGTTCGCTTTTTGCGTAGACCAAACTTCATGAGTATCTTGTAGAGGATAATTTGTATCAAAATACTTAGTGAAACTGTAATTGAGTTATTGGTGAAATAATGTCACCCTAGTAGAACAAACTTTTAATATGTTAAATTATTTCTCAGTAAATAAAGTGGATTTTTAAATATTATTCAATTTTTCTTATTACATATGGTAGTATTGCTATCGGGTTGATCTGATAGCGGAAACACACAAATCAACAAAGTTATGCACATGTATTTTGCTCCTCTCACACGAAAGAGGTGTGGGTGAATTGGCTTGTAAATAGTTTAGTTCCCTCATCAACACGACTTAGTAGTTCAACCTACAACTATAAATCATATATCATATAGAGAAACGTATTATGAAAGTTTTTATCACACAAAAAGCTATCAATATATTCAAAATTCACCCATAATTCGTGTGAGGTGACGACCTTATATAGACTACAATATTCTCTCCTCCTTATCTAAGTAATCTCTAATCTAGTGAAATAGAGATTAAAACAAATCCTACTTGATTTAGTTCTGCAGGGACCTCAGCTTGGTACCTTGATGAGTTGGGGCAAAGCATCATCATGTGACCTGGTACCAAGCTGTAGATTGGCAAGGGAATAGTAATTTAGTTCTTGATTATTTTTTTTACCCAAAACAAATAAGGGTTCGTATACTATTTTTCTCCAACATATTTCAAACCAAAATTTAAGATTGCAATTTAGTTTTTGTGAACTTTTTAGTATTAAAATTCTGAGCTTTCATTTAGGAAAACAAAATAATTTTTTCTTTTGTGTAATTTTTGGTATTTACGAAAATACAGTCATTTGATTGTAAAGAATTTAGGAATTCATGAAGGAACTCAATCATCATTCCGGGGCTATTCTCAACGCCGGGCCGCACAATCCACCTAGTTGTCAGATCTAAGACGGAAGTTTACACTAACATAAATAAAAACACTTAAATAATCCCAAAAATGCATTCTATTTGGAGAACCAAAAGCTCAGAGGAGACCAAATAACAGACCAGGTTAGGAGAACCAAACGCTCATAGACTCGCATTTCAATTTGGAAATGCCCTAGACAAATAGATTTCTATATTAAATCTACTATATTTAGTCACTACTAGTGTATATTTATAATATTATATTTAATATTTATATATCTGTTCAGCCAATCATATGTGTATGATCATGATCGAGCATTTGGTCGTGTACAAATAGACGAGAATGAGTTTGATAGAACCGAGTAGGGTTTGTGGATTTCATGGTTCCCATTTGAATCATTTGTAGAAGCTAATTTTGAAACTCATGTAACAAATGGTAGGAATTGAATTAATTCGGTTCTTGTTATACCAAATGGACCAAGACGTATGTGTATTTGGGACATAGGAAGTATTTAATTAATTTGAGCTCTCCCTCCTCAATTAATTAGTAGGAGAGTAGGAAGCCTTTTGTTGTGGTGTTGGGTTCCTTTATGGGCACATAGAAGTCAGGGGAGTAGAATAGACGAGAGGGGGGTTCTCAAGTAAGTAGTTATATAGTAAAATTACTAGTAAAATGTAATATGCATTTTTGATAAATGGCAATCAAGTATTAGTTAAGAAGAAAACGGAACAAATTCAATAGATCTTTGTATTAAATGATTCATTTTCATTTAACCAACACTATAAAGAGATGTAAATGTAATTGTACAATTTTTTTTTTTTTTTTTTTTTTTTTTTTGTAAACAGTCACGCAAGCACCAGCGGACAAGGTAGATCGGTGGGATTGGTTACCATTTATTAAAATAATAAAATATTTAACAGATAGTACAATAGGCAGAGTCGTATCATACCCAAGCCTCCTACTAATCTAGCATAGCCCTCTTCCTCTTATAAGCTATACAGCCACTAATATTCAGTTAGAGCTACTCACTATTATAAAAGAGTAATTTAATTCAACCTATTATGAACTATTCTCAAACCAGGAATTCCCTGATTGTCCAAAGCCACAAGACCCTGTAATCGTTGTGTAGCATCCGTTATCAAGTCCCAATCAGCTCGGAAGCTCTGTTGTCCCAATGATGCTAAAAAATCCGCAGGCGCATTTCCTTCTCTATGAATATGTTCAATTGATCCTCCCAGTGTCCTCAAAATGTCCCTCATCTCCCCCAACTGCTGCACAAATCTCCAAAAATCACCCCATCGTGCCGACACCATGTGAACCAACAAGAGATTATCAGAAGTACCTGCAACCCCTGAAGATTTAATTGGTGGCAGTAACGTACACCGTGTAACAAAGCTGAAATTTCAGCAAAAATGACAGATCCACCAGTTATGAACCCAGACTCTACATGAACAAAAAAGCCACTTGTCGTGCGCAAAATAAAACCCCAACCAGAAGCTCCATTCCGATTAAAAGCACCATCCGTATTTAAGACAAAAGAACGCTGCGCCTTTTCCCTCCAATGTATAGGCCGAATCCTTTCCGGGCTAGCAACCATCAATTCCACACTAAAAAATTCCTTCAAAAATCTTCTTTCATCCAAAGACTCTGCAGAAGGCTTGAAAGTTCGAAGTAGAAGTGTCATAGACTGAAAAATTCTCCCTTGAATAATATTTATCGGTATGAGGGCAGCATTGTCATAAAGGACTGCGTTCCGGACTTTCCATACTTCCCAAATGAGATAAGCCAGAAGCACCCTGCCAAGGTGTCGCATGACTGAACTCCCTTGAGATCGACGCCACCAGCATAACAAGTAACGGAGCCCCGAAGCTGCTGAAGGTGCGACCTGCTGAGTAAAAATTGATTGCCAAAACCTCCAAAGTGGCTGTACAAAAGGGCACTGAAAAAAACAATGTGCTATTGAATCATCTGCATTCAGAAAAAATGGACACACCGAAGGAAGGCTGGCGAATCCCCGTCTCATCAAAGATTGAGGAAAAGGTACCAAAGAGTTGTAAACTCTCCACAGAAAGCATGAAATCCTCAGTAATACCCAGCTGTCCCATATATATTTAGAATATGCAAGGGGCGGAGAGACAACTCGAAGAGCCTTGTAGGCAGAGGTGAGGGAGAAAACTCCTTGTGGAGTAGGCTGCCATATCAATTTATCCTTCCCTGGTTGAAACGTGACATTCATCTGTACCAAGCTTTGAATCTCATAATCTGTTAAATAGGGCGCAAAAATCTCCAAATAAGTGGACCTGTCAAGTAAAAATTCAGCTATAGGGAGTTCTGAAAAAGGGAGCTGATTCCACTTCTTCCAAAGGACTCCTAAATCATAACAGTTATCATGTCAAAATGAGCTCACCCCTGCTGCAATACAAATCTTTGACAAGGAAGCAGCCTGGTACGATATTCTGGCGACCCGAATCCATGATGTGCGAATCTTGGCCGTATAAGATAAGGAATCGATAAATCTTGACCAAATTCCAATTCCCTACCTCCACCGCCACCATAGCTTAACAGAAAAAGCATCCACCACTGCTGCAACTTGACGAACACCCAATCCATTCTCTGACTCCGAGCAAGCCAATCTAGTCCAACTTCTCCAAGACTCTGAAGCCCCCTTCCAGAGAAAAGCCTGACAACGCCTCTCTATTGCCTTAATAATCGATTTGGGAGGATTCATAGCTGCAAAAGCGTGATTTGGAATAGTGTGCAAGACTGACTTAACTAAAGCCAGCCTACCCCCCATGCTTAGAAATTTATTCTTCCATGCAGATAATCTCCCATCCATATCCAGGATTCCTTGGAACAAAATTTTTGATTTATAAGACTTTGAGAGATAGCAGCCTAGATATTTAATAGGAAAATGCGCACTAGTCATCCCCAATATCCTTTCCACACGAGCCACTACTTTAGGAACAGCATGATCGGGCAATATGTAGGAGGTTTTGACAAAATTAACTTTCTGTCCCGAGGCAAGCTCGTATGTACGAAAGAATCCTTTCAATTCTCTTAAGGAATTGGAATCTCCCCGTGTAAAAACAACCAATTCGTCTGCAAAACAAAATTGTCATATAACCATCGAGGAGGCTGGCATACCATATGGTGAGATACGCCCCATATTAATTAGACCTTTAATGCCACATGAAAAACTCTCCATCATCAACAGAAACAAAAAAAGGGGAGAGTGGCCAATTAAATGGTATGATTGTACAATATAATTCGCCTATTTAAATGGTATGATTGAGTGTTAAGAATTTTTTTAATTATAAGTTAAGTGTTTGATTTTGGTCCAATTATTTTATTTAATAAATTATTTATAATTTAACGAATGAATTTGTCAAAATTATTCATCATAAGATATGCCAACAAAAACTTTTTATGTATATATATTGATGAGCTTGAAATTCCTAACTATATTTCATGTGAATTTGGATCGATTTGGAGGCATTGCGGAGTTTAATGGGGTATTTTTGAATTTGTAGAATGGAGATTGAGCTTGGGGCATAATGAGCTATTTTGGAAGAAGTGGAAGCTGTGAGGAAGAGAAATTAATGGGATTGATTGAAAGAGTGATGAGGGCAAAGAATTTGAGCTGAATATTGAGACCCGAGATTTAATTACATTAAAAGGGATGCTCTTAATTAAGATTGGGTTTTAAATATTTTAGTTTGGGTTTTGAATATTTTATTTTGGATTTTATTTTGGTAACAAAAGTGTGGGCCTAAATTGGGAAGAAAGGTTTTATTAGGTTGGAAAAGAGAGCAGATTTTTGCTGGAGTGGTCTGCGTGGGCGGCTAAGGAGCAGAAGGCAGCAATTTTGGGGGAGACTCCATTTGGGTTGGGACCGTAGCCTTTGGGGAATTTTGAGGGGCTTTCCTGCGGACAACTACCATTATTTAGTACTATTCTAGTCTTAATTTTTAGTTTTAAATTATGTCACACAATTTATTTGTTGATTTTAATTTAATTATGAGTAGCTAAAATTTCTAGTCTAACCAAGAGAATAAAAACCTCTCGATGTTACTTTATTCGTGAGATCAAATTGGTATTCATATTAATTGATTACTGATTTTCTTATTTATTCTCGTGCATGTTTTTGAGGATTATTTGGCACTGTTTGTATAGCTGGTAGCATACAGGCTTTCCAAGGTAATCCAATCCACTAGAATACACGAGGTTCGGTATTCCCTAGAGTCAATGAAACTAATCACGTGGTATGTATTTAGTGAGTTGAAAAGAATAAATACTCAATTACAATTAAGCTAAGGGGTTACTAGTTACCGCCCCAGCAACTGGGGCGGTAACTTTGAAATTTTACTAATATAACCTTATAATAATATATTAATATAATAAAAATAATAAATTTAAAAATATTAATTTTTTATTAACCCACTCTCTCCCCGTCACCCCCCCTTTCCCCCCGGCAACGCCTCACTCACCGCGCCTCTCCCGCCTTCCCCCAAATCGCCCCGGCAACACCTCCCTCGAAAACCCTAACGATTCCACCCCCCGGCGACGCCTCACTCGAAACCCTCCACCGCGCCCCTCTCGCCTTCCCCCAAATCGCCCCGGCGACCCCTCCCTCGAAAACCCTAACGATTCCACCCCCCGGCGACGCCTCACTCGAAACCCTCCACCGCGCCCCTCCCGTCTTCCCCCAAATCGCCCCGGCGACCCCTCCCTCGAAAACCCTAACGGTGGCTGGAATTCCTTCACTGCGGAACAGACTATACTAGACATCAGATCAGATAATACTAGACATCAGATCAACAGACTATAGATATCAGATCAAGAATATAAAAGAAATCATACAACAGAATAAAAACACTTAACAAGGGAGATCAGATCAGGATTATATAGACATCAGATCAGAAAATACTAGACATCAGATCAAGAGACTATAAATATCAGATCAAGAATATAAAAGAAATCATTCAGCAGAACTTAAACATACTTAAAAAGGGAGATCAGATCATGATTATATAGACATCAGATCAGCGAATACTTGGCATCAGATCAACAGACTATAGATATCAGATCAAGAATATAAAAGAAATCATTCAGCAGAACTTAAACATACTTAAAAAGGGAGATCAGATCATGATTATATAGACATCAGATCAGCGAATACTTGACATCAGATCAACAGACTATAGATATCAGATCAAGAATATAAAAGAAATCATTCAGCAGAACTTAAACATACTTAAAAAGGGAGATCAGATCATGATTATATAGACGTGGTGCTAGTTGTTTTTTACATGGTGCTAGTGTTCTGAGACGTGGTGAGCTGTCTTTGTGAAAAAAATAGCTTAAAAAGGGAGATTTATAACATAGAAAAAGATTTATATGTTTTTGAATGATTCTTGATCTGATATAAATCTTTTTCTATGTTATAAATCTCCCTTTTTAAGCTATTTTTTTCCCAAAGACAGCCCACCACGTCTCAGAACACTAGTACCACGTCAAAAATAACTAGCACCACGTCTATATAATCATGATCTGATCTCCCTTTTTAAGTATGTTTAAGTTCTACTGTATGATTTCTTTTATAATCTTGATCTGATATCTATAGTCTGTTGATCTGATGTCAAGTATTCTCTGATCTGATGTCTATATAATCATGATCTGATCTCCCTTTTTAAGTATGTTTAAGTTCTACTGTATGATTTCTTTTATAATCTTGATCTGATATCTATAGTCTGTTGATCTGATGTCAAGTATTCTCTGATCTGATGTCTATATAATCCTGATCTGATCTCCCTTGTTAAGTGTTTTTATTCTGTTGTATGATTTCTTTTATATTCTTGATCTGATATCTATAGTTTGTTGATCTGATGTCTAGTATTATCTGATCTGATGTCTAGTATAGTCTGTTCCGCAGTGAAGGAATTCTGGCCATCGTTAGGGTTTTCGAGGGAGGGGTCGCCGGGGCGATTTGGGGGAAGGCGAGAGGGGCGCGGTGGAGGGTTTCGAGTGAGGCGTCGCCGGGTGATGGAATCGTTAGGGTTTTCGAGGGAGGTGTTGCCGGGGCGATTTGGGGGAAGGCGGGAGAGGCGCGGTGAGTGAGGCGTTGCCGGGGGGAAAAGGGGGGTAACGGGGAGAGGGTGGGTTAATAAAAAATTAATATTTTTAAATTTATTATTTTTATTATATTAATATATTATTATAAGGTTATATTAGTAAAATTCAAAAGTTACTGGGGCGGTAACTAGTAATTATATTAAGCTAATTGGGTTAATTGTAGTTGAACTGGGTCCTTGACTATCGTGATATAGGTTCTAGGAGGTTTCAAAATTAATCATCGATTATAGACACAATTAATGGAGGTTCCTTAATTGCTGGCTTAAACTAATAGGACTGAATTGTTAGGAGGTTCCAACAATGAAAACCGGTGTAACCAGTAGTTAGTTGATACATTTTTGCATCAAGGATCGATTAGTGCATCGAGGTGGTCCAATTCCCTTGACTAGACATTTTTCGAATTTAGATTTGATAAAGTGTTAAATTTTCTGTCTTTAATTTAATTTGATTTTCGTTAATTTAATTAAAAACAAACCCCCCATTTCGGTTACGCACTTTTGATTAAATTTATTTCTCTGGTGCTTTTGTGGATACGATCCTACTCGCATTATATTATTTTTAATAGTTTTAAAAGTAAGTTTATTTTTTATTGGTACGGCAACCGATCATATATAAACTCGGACCAAGGCATCCGCATTCAGCGTAGGAAAATATATGATATGGCATTAAACCAAATTCCCCATCTCACTATTCTGTTTCTCTTTTCCATTTCTTGTCCAGCAATTATCAGAAGTGCTGCCAATAATCCGCACGTAAGTCTTCCTTCAGCTCTCCACACCCCCCCCCCCCCCCCCCCCCCCCCCAACACACCCCAAACACACACAACAAGCTCTCCCAATTATCTCTATATTGTTCTTAACATTATACAGAATTGGATTTTGACGAAACCATGATTGTTTTGCAAAATTTTCGTTCCAGGGATTTCCGGATGCGGAGGCTTCTGGGAATTGGCTAAACCATGGAGGAGACATATACAACCGCCGGTATGCGTACGGGGAAAATGAAATAAGCCCCGAAACGGCACCAGGGCTGCGACTGAAATGGAAGTTCCATGTCGGGAATTCAGTGACCTCAACGCCGGCGATATACAAAGGGATCCTATATTTCACATCCTGGAATGGATTTCTGTATGCGGTTAAAGCCTCAGATGGTGCTTTGGTGTGGGCTAAAAACATAACCAAGCTAACAGGTATCAGAGGAGGTCAAGCTTTACAGGTTAACACTACCATAGCCAGGTCAACTCCCACCATCGCCGGCGAGGATATGTTGATTATCGGAATGACTGGCCCTGCTTACGTCTTTTCGGTTCGGCGGTCCACCGGAAACCTCATTTGGTCCACCCTGCTCGACAGCCACCCCTCAGCCGTTATCACCATGTCGGGGACATATTATGACAGGTAAGTACCAAGTTTTTTCCCATTTTTGGAAACTTCTTCTTTAGTTCACTTCTAGCTGCATTTCGGTTAAGAAGTTTACGAAATAGTAATATCAGGAAAAAAAAAAAAAAAAACTCAATCGTTACTAATAATAGTTTAATTTGATCAACTACAACTTTTTATTTTAAATAAAACGTTTATCATTATATTATTTTACTTTTAATTTTATATTTTAGTTGTAAATTACAAAATTATGTCAAATCAAATTATTTTGAATTTTAAAAATAAAATGATTTATATTCATAATAATACAAAAATAAGACTATTTTATAAAATAAAAAATAATATTCAAACAGAACTAAGATAGAATGAAGATAAAGAAAATAGTTATATTTAGATATTTGCCTCTTTATTTTAGTTATTTTCAAATGTCTGAACTCCTAATTGAACAATACCATTCATCCATCACTAGTTAAAAGTATGGATTTTACTTTAAGTAGTGTTAAATTTTTGGGTCAGTTGTCCATTGATATACTCTTCAAGAGGGTTTGGAAAAAATAAAATTACTTATAATTTCGTGCTTTAAAAAGCCCCATACTAGGTAATATATATAGTAAAAATTCATTTAAAAATTGTATTTTTTTTAAAAAAAAAAGAGTAGATCGAAATTTGAATAATATAAACTCTATTAATTTATTTTCAATATGACTCAAATTTAAAATTACGTACTTTTAAATATTTCTGGTGTAAGATGCTCTTTAAGTGTGACTTGAACCCCTAAGTCAAATTGCATTATTAAGTGTACTAGAGAAGAAAAACAAAAAGTCAAATGGCCAAGGCACAATCTACGACTTTAAATGTGATCCAAATCTTAGGGCCTGCCACATTAATATCAATATTATCGGCTTGACAATACCATCCCAGTGGCCCAGTCTCCTCTTTCAGTGGATCGAAGAAGTTTCCTCCTCCAAACCTTAAGTTGCACGGCACAAAAAAATTATAAATTTTTTATTACTAAAATATATTGAACGGGGAGGGAGAAATTTATTACTTTTGTTTTCATTACTAGTCTTATTTATTATATAATTTTAATTAAAGAAAGGAATGGAAAAATAGTAAATTTAGTGAAGTTGGCAATTTGGTGCAGGGGATTTTATGTGGGAGTATCTTCATTGGAAGAAATCGTGACGCTTGAACAATGCTGCACCTTCCGTGGTAGCTTTGCCAAGTTAGACGCCCGAACAGGCAAAATCCTCTGGAAGACTTTCACTTTGCCCGACAACGGTGGAAAGCGCGGACAATACGCCGGAGCAGCGATTTGGGGAAGCAGTCCATCAATCGACGTCAGAAGAAACTCCGTTTACATTGCCACCGGTAATTTGTACTCAGCTCCTGAACGTGTCCAACAGTGTCAAGAAAGACTCAACAATCAGACCACACCGCCCGAGAATCCTAATCAGTGTATTGAGCCTGATAATCATTCTAACTCCATAATGGCTCTGGACATGTTTTCTGGAAAAATCAAGTGGTACAGGCAACTTGGAGGCTATGACGTGTGGTTCTTGGCTTGTGCAAATTTGTCCACCCCGAATTGCCCAACTGGACCGAACCCGGACGCTGATTTTGGTGAAGCGCCAATGATGCTATCCATCTACATTAATGGTACTCAACGAGACATTGTCGCCGCTGTCCAGAAAAGTGGATTTGCCTGGGCTCTAAATCGCCATAATGGGAAGATCATTTGGTTTACGGTAAGTTAATCAGTAAGGAAAATTATATCATAGCCCTAGAACTATCAAGATAGTAATTTATAATCACTTTAGTGTTAAAGCCTTGAATTGTTATCGTTTCCTCTAACTAATATAATCATGTTATTTGTCATTGGAATATCTTGAATCAGACACATTCTTGTCTACTCTAGATGTGCATTTCGTGTTTTTTAGTCCCTAACATTTTAAAGCATCTTTTTAGGAAGCTGGCCCTGGAGGGACTGGAGGAGGAGGTACGTGGGGTGCTGCAACCGACACTGTAAGAATCTATACTAACATTGCTAATAGTAACCGTTTAAACTTTACTCTCCGGCCGTCAACCAAAGTCACAAACGGCGGAGGCTGGGTGGGGATGGACGCTCGAACTGGCGAGATCAAATGGTCGACTGCCGATCCAAAAAATGCAGCAGTTAATCCTGTTACAGTTGCTAACGGTGTTGTTTTTGGTGGCTCAACAAGTCCAGTTGGTCCTGTGTACGCCATTAATGCTCAAACAGGGAAAATATTGTGGTCGTACGAGACCGGAGCCACTGTATATGGCGGCATCTCAATTAGCAAAGGATGCATGTATGTCGGACATGGTTACAGAGCCCCGGCCTATCCTATTGGGACTTACCTGTTCGCTTTTTGCACAAACCATACTTCTTCAGGAGTTGTCACTTAAAATAAACTATTTCAATGTATTAAAATATTTTCACTCAATAAAACAAGTTCTAAACATTCTGATAAGCTAGCAACAATGTCAAGAACCATTTATAGCTGGCAACAATTTCAGGGGCAGATGCATGAAATTCAGTTATCAAACGTTTTAGGGTTGTTATTAGCATTCATGTTTAGGATTCAGTGTTCATTTTCTAGGGAGAAGAAAGGTTGTACTGGTAGTGATGCATATTGTTGTGCATGGCGAGATGCGGGTCGAAATGCTCATAAGCAGGGGATGATGCCTGGTACTTCTGCTGCAGGTTGTGGCTCATCACCAGGGGTGGACTGTAATGCTCATAAGCTGAGGATACCGGTAAGTACTGGAGATTCATCATCATGTTAGATGATGGGAGGTTGAACTTGTACTGCTGCATGCTGTTGTTTCTCATGGCGAAAGGTGCATAGTGATGGCCATATTCAGGGGGTGACAGCAACTGCTGGAATCCAGGGTATCCTTTCTCTTCAAAGCCGGTGTTTCTCGAATTCAGAAAAGCCATGGATATTCTGTTGTTATCTTCCATGCGGCTTGCTTGATCAGGAGCTATATCTTCATTCCAACCGAACTGCGGATTGTTTTCCAACGTTGTAGCCCCAAAGTTGTTACCTTCGGGCACTAAAGAATTCATTCTTCTACTCTGGTCCAGGTACTTCTGACGCCTCCAGTCAAAATCAGGGGGTATTATCACCGGGTTGTTTTCGAAAGCTTTTGCGCCACCGTTTTGGCCCTGAATCAGGTTGTTTTGGTAGGGATCATCCACAAGCCAACTGGGTAATGCTTGGAGACTCTGGTTCTGGTTCTGATCATGGGCTGGTGACCAAACTTCAGCATGTTTTCCAGCTTTCATCAGTTTTCTGATCAATTTTGCACAATCCACAGTTCCAGAGACCTTTACCTTGTGCTTTTCAGCATCCACTCCAACAAAATAAACCCCTAATTGACAGACAGCCTCAAGGAAAATGAAGAAAATACAACTCGCTTAAGCATTTTGATTTCACACATGAGATGACATGCATCATGCAGTTATAGTAGTTTCATTGTATTATTTTCCTACATGTCAGATTTTGTGAAAACAGAGCATTCCAAAGATTCTGGGAAAAAAAGCAAAAAAAAAAATCTTGATCATGGGGTTGTTTTCTTTGGGAACGGGGCAGGACTCCATACATTTGTGACATATCCGACTACCATTTCATTTCAACGAAAACTGAAGAACATGATATTATGCAACGCTACGAAACAAAGAAAAAACCCTGTTTTACTTCTCCCGTCCGGATGGGATCGGAGAGAGGGCATGGCACGGCACGGCATGGAAGAATGACGAGGAGAGATGAGAAGAAAAGTTACTAGTAGTACCATCAATTTTCTTGAGGAGTTTCTTGACCTTCCGGGCGCATCCATCACAATGAATCTGAACTTTGAGAACATATGTCTGCAAAAAAACCAAAAATCTTGTTGAGCAAGAAGGGCATTTTGAAAAGACAGAGTGAAAGAAGCTTTTGATCAGGAGAATATGAAAAGTGGTAACCTGGATTTTGACAAGCTGAAACCCGCTCCCCAACATGATGGATTGGTGGATAATTCAATTCTGTGATTGCCTGGAATGGAAAGCCAGAGCCCAAAAGGTATAAATGGAGTCCAGAAGAGTTCATACTAATATTATGACAGGGATAGAGTGTCTGTCAGTCAAAGATCGGGAAAATCCCATGAGCTTCAAGACCAAATCACATGTCAAAACGGCCTGGTCATAAGTACTATAGATTCGACCGTGTATTAGTAATGAGGTGGTACTAACTTGTACTTCGACAAAATAATAATAATAATAATAATTTGATTTATAATAACGAAAAAAAAACAAAGTTGATTTATCTATGTTATGTAGAACTCAAGAAGAAAATTATAAATTATAAAAATAATTTAAATTTAACTTTTATACATATGTAATATTGACATTTTAATAGGATATTTTAAACTTTCATAAGGTGAACTTGAACAAAATTATATTGTCACCCTGATAATCCTTTGTTGTGCCGACAAGATGTAGTCTTTTTCTTTAATAAATAAATATAGAAACTGTTTGGTTTACATTTTTTAATACAAATGACAATGATAATAATTAATGAGTTATTGAAATATAACAATGACATTTAATTAATAAGAAAGCTAAAAAATATATCTATAAAATAATTTTCAAATTTTAATTCTACCTCCTCCCAACCCAAAAAATTTAGCTCTACCTTTCGGTTATTATGGGAGGTGGCCATTAAAATATGATTTAGTCTTTTTAAGTTGACATATTTATATTTATTTAGCTTATTTATATTGAAAATATTATTTTGGGTTTGGAGAAGATATGTAAGCCCAGCTATGAAATGGAAATGAAGTTTTTGGTTGATTTGCTTCTTCTCAAAATGTCCCATTAACCTTCCTCTACTTATTGTGATGAGTAATTATACCTTGTACCAATAGTTACATATAACTACTATTATATATAGTAATTTTCTCATGATAGTTGTACACTTATTAAATATAGTAAGTTCCGCCGATACGCGCGTCTTTTTTTTTTTTTTCTCGCTGAGTCCGCCACGTCCAAAAAATAATTGTCGCAATGTCCAAAAACGTCTACATCCAGACATATGAATTAAAGCTGAATTTTTCACATAAAACATTCCACCACGTCTCCTAGCACTATTGTAACGTCCCCGTAAGTCAAAAAAATAACTCCCGCAACATCCAAAAAGTCTAAATCTAAGCATGTGAATTAAAACTGAATTTTTCACATAACACCTTCCACCACGTCTCCTAAAAATACTACAACGTCCTCGTACGTCTAAAAAATAACTGCCGCAACGTCTACATCCAGGCAGCATGTGAATTTAAGCTGATTTTTTCACCGACATAACGTAAAAAATGGATCAGGAGCAAGTCTTGAACCCTGGTAATATTTGTCTTGTGTCTCTCCAAAAAAAGTCAATTGCTATTAATCCACTTAAAGTTAATTGACATTTAATTAATTTTTTTTGTACATGTCATTTAAAGGTCACTATAGTCAATATTGAATTTCTCATCCCCCAATACATAGGTCAGTAGAACCCCGGAGGAACAAGGTTTTCATGTAGGCAAATCGTAAAAAACTATTTTTTATACATGTCAAATGTTTCGTCGAAAGTTCAAAAAATCCTTGAAATTATTAAAAATCTTCTATATCTTTTAAAATACGGCATTTTTTAGAGTTTCGAGCAACTGGATAGATCTCAAAAAGTTATATGAAATCAAAAAAAATCGTCTTAAACGGACCCCCAAGCGCAAAGTTATGACCCTTTAAAGTTTTCATCCAAAACCACACATTTTCCAACGTTGAACTCATCTCCAAACGCCCGTCTGATATGTCTATTACGTAGATCTCGTCGAGGCACATCAAATCGACTACTCGCAAGTCCAAATCGGACAATCGAGTGCCAAATTATGCCTTCCCGAACCATCCCTGCAATACAACTTCATAGATGGCAGCAATTCCTCTTCACAAAGACAGCACACCATGTCCAAAAATGTCTACATCCAGGCATGTGAATTAAAGTTAAAATTTTCATATAACACCAATCACCACGTCTCCTAACACTGCCGCAACGTCCAAAAATGTCTACCACTTTTTTTTTAATGTAGAAACAAATTAATTAGAATATAACTACTACCACCACGTCCAAAAATAACTACCACACCACGTCTACATCCAAACATATGAATTTTAGCTTAATTTTTCACAAAGCACAGTCTACCACATCCTGCTACGTCCAAAATACAAAGTAACAACGTCTCATTACGTCCCGTTATGTCTCGCTACGTCCCATAACACCTTCTACCACGTAAACAGTGGGGAGGAATCAGAAGCAACCAATTTTACATGAAAGTATCAATACCTCACGAAAAACATTTATATATCATATTTTGGAGTAATAGAGCATTATTTAAATAAGAAAACACGAATATAACATCATTAATACATTACCCAACATCAAATCGCGAAAATAAGGTTCCGTAAGTCCATCAAATACAGTTCATACTTTATGACGTAATGATTTTTTAAGAAGAATAAGTTATTTTTTAAAAAGAAGATGAGATTTTTGAAGAGGAAGAAGTGATTTTTTCGTTGTATTTGGTGTTGTTCGTCGTAAAATACAATCGCCAATTTCTGTTAAATCTGTGTTTGGATAAAGATTTGATTGAATGTGGTTTCGAATGGAGTGCGGCGAAGAAGAATAAGTGATTTTTTAAGAAGAAAAAATGATTTTTGAAGAAGAATGAAGTAGGGTTTTGAAGAAGAAGAAAGTGAGTTTTTGAAGAAGAATAAGAATAAGAAGAGCGTGAATTTCACTCTCTTATAGTGAGAGTGGTGATGTTACTAATATTATTAGTAGATACATCTGGTACATGATATAATTTGTGTCTTGTGATGTAATTAAGGTGGCTGCTTTTTCTTTTAGTACAAATAGAAGCAATTGCTGATTTTATTGAATTTTGCTGACTGTTATATTGCGAGCTCAATTACTCCGTGAGTTCCAATTGCCCATTGGGCCTAGGCAAGGTATATGAGTGTAAAAATTTGTTAAGCCCTGAGTTGGAATAGGAAAAGAAAGAACAGAAATAAGAGCAGAGAATTAGAATTTGATTAAGAAGGAAGAGTAGAGAGAATTCAGAAGGAAGAATTTCATCAACATTCAAGACAAAAATCAAGTAATGCTCCTGGTTCCGTTTTATCCTACCACTCACACCTACTCTGAGTGAATGACCAAAAACGTGAAGGCAAATTCCCTCCAAAACTACAACTCATGCTTCAAAAAAATAAGTAAAAACAACTTGGATGCCAAACGACACCGTTTCCTTTCAAAGTCTAACAAAATTTTAACTTGACTAATTAAGTCTGATTAATTAAAAAATAATAATAATTTATCATTTTTTTGAAATAATAATAATTTATCATTTAAAAACGTTTCGTTCTCTCTTTGTAACCCAAAAAAAAAAGAAAATTTTAATTCAGTATACATATTGTATCATTAAAATCTCTATCTAAATTTATTTTCAAAAAAAAAGTAAATAAGGCTTGTGAATAGCAATAATTTCTCACTCTCTCCTACATACAATAGTTGTTGTATTATGGCCATATTTTATTAATGAAATTAATTTCGATTAAATATGTATAAATTTATCCACAGTAAATATAAAAAAAATAATGTGCATAATTAGTAATTGGTCTAATCGATTTATTGGTGTTGCAAAATTACTTTTGAGTGCATTATATTTATCTGGATTCTAATTTGATATTACACCATATTACAAGATTTTTTTTGGCAAATTATATGATACTATTATAGTAGTACCATGCTATTGTACCTGTCGCGGGTTTTATATGGGGAGCAGGTTTAATTAGTGGTCCCCATATTTTTTTTAATTGAGGCGATTTGTCTGAATTTTATTTCCTCACGCGCGCTTTGATACCCAACTAATCACATTCTATATATAAGGCACCTGTTTTTTCGTTTTCAACTACTGCATTCATTCAACTTACCAAATATCGTTTATATCGTTTCTTTTTTCTTCTCGCCAAATTGATCTTCAACTACTGCAGATTATTCAGATTCCAGGTATTTCAACTTATAAATGTTATTTTTGTGATCGGATCGTTGGTATCGTTCGTTTTTTGTTGTTTTTGTTGCTGAAGTTATTGCTCTGTTTTTTTTCCTGATATTTTGCTTTCTCGATCGTTTAGAATGGAGATTTGTGATCTCACTAGTAAATTTGATCGATCAGATTGCAGGTATAGTGATTTTTTTCTTATTTTTCTTGCTGAAACTATATGTTCTTCGTTCTTTTTGTTATATTTTGATTTCTCATTAATATTTCATTTAGAACGGAGATTTGTGATCGCTTTAGTAAAGTTGATCGATCGGATGATGATTTATTCGGAAGCGATTGTAATGTGTTGAACAGAGAAGGTATTTCGATTCGTTTTATGATGTTGCAATGATTTTTTATTTGATAATTTGTGGAGATACGATAGAACCTAAATATTTGTTCTGTGTTTTGGACGTGCAGTGAATTTTTCAGGATGAGATGATAATCGATCGGATGAGAGTTCTGTTTTGAACAATGTTGTTGTTTTTTATGAAGGTTAGTTATGAATTATATAAATGAAAGTGTTAGTTGATATAATATTGAGATATCATTGATATAAGTGTATCGTTATTGGTTAGTATGTATAATGTTAGACTTTTTAATGAAGTAAGGTGGAGTTATAGTTGATATAAAGTAACATTTTGTGTGATATAATCTTTTTTTGTTAAATATGTAGGCAAACAAATATCCAAACTTATTGATAATGCGCTACAAGGAAGTGATGTTATTGCTTCCGGTGAAGGTAATAGTTTAAAGTTACGTTAATTGTTATGTTATGTCAATATCTTTTGCTATATTAACTGTTTTTTGTTTGTAGGTTCTGAAGTATTGGTTGATGAGTCAAACAAATCTTTGGTTGATGAGATTGTTGAGAACGAGAAAGCTGCTTTCGATTTATATAATCAACATGCTTTTAGATTAGGATTTAGTATTAGAAAAGGAAGATATCGTAAATCAAAAATTTCTGGAATTAGATATTAGAGGAGGAATGAATGTAGTAGACAACGTTTTTATTCAGAGATCGCTTCTGTTTATATGTATATATACAAAGGAAATATGATTATATCATTTGAGACATGAGTTTATATAAAGTAGAACATGAGTTTATATCATGTGAAACATGTGTTTATATCAATATAACAAAGGGTTATATAATGTGTACATGGGTAAATATTTGATTACATCGTTGAATAATCCGAGTTTATATCGAGTACAATGTGAGTTTATATCATGTAAAGCATGTATTTATATCAATATGACAATGATTAATATCATGTATAAAGAGTAAAAATTTGATTAATAGTGTTTGAGTAGAGTTTATATATATAAAAAAAAAATATGAGTTATATCATATAGAATGTTGTTTTATATCAGCCAGAAAAGAGTTTATATCAACAAAAAAATACAATACAGTAGTATTTTATATCAACCATATTCCTGATAAAAATAATAGTGTTTCATATTAACTAAAATTGTGTTTAAATGTATACGTATATATACAAAGGAAAGATGAGTATATTATTTGAGATATGAGTTTATATAGAATAGAACATAGTTTATATAATGTGGAACATGTGTTTAGATCAATATAACAAGGGGTTATATAATGTGTACAGGGGTAAAGATTTGATTACATCGTTGAAAAATACGAGTTTATATCGAGTACAATGTGAGTTTATATCATGTAGAGCATGTGTTTATATCAATATAACAATGGTTAATATCATGTATAAAGAGTAAAATTTTGATTAATAGTGTTTTAATAGAGTTTTTATAAGCAAAAAAAATGATTTATATCATATAGAATATTGTTTTATATCAACCAGAAAAGATTTTACATCAACAAAAAAATCCAATACAGTAGTATTTTATATCAACCATATTCTTGATAAAAACAATAGTGTTTCATATCAACTGAAATTGTGTTCATATGAACCAAAATTAAGAATTATATCTACACAATAGTATTTTATATCAACCAAAACACCCAAAAGAGATTTAAAGCTATTAAAGATTATCCACTTAGAATTGAGAAAAATATGAAAAGAGATAAAAATGTAAGAAGTAAAGAATTGTTTTAAAACTCATTTGATAAAGTACATGATGTGTTCGTTTATAGAATGCTACTCTTGGTAATAAACATAAGAGATATTGTAGATAAAATGATTACTTGGGATTCATTATCACAAAATAGATCTAGATAAAACTATGAACATGATAACCTTATCACTCTAATGCATTCTTATCACTCCAAGCATCCTTATCACTCCACATGTTCACTGATCACCACCATTAATTATGAAGAACCAAGCCTTGTGATAGTAGAAAATGAAAAATTACGGCGCCATATATCGGAACAGGTCATCGGAGAGGAGGCGATCGAGACGTCGAGAAGAGTGGAGAGGAGGCACAGAAAATCCTGAAGTCAAAGAAGAGGAGGCGCGACAGAGTCGAAGGAGATCTGAAGGAGGGAGGGTGGCGGTGTGTGTGTGTGTGTGTGTGAGAGAGAGAGAGAGAATGGAGGGTTGGAGAAAAAAAATCGCGTGTTACTAATCGCCCTTACTACGACTAGTGGATGATGAGCTTGAAATTCATAATTATATTTCATGTGAATTTAGGGTGATTTGGAGGTATTGCGGAGTTTAATGGGATATTTTTGCACTTGCAGAAAGAAGATTGAGATTGTAGCATAATGGGCTATTTTGAAAGAAATGGAAGCTGTGAAGGAGAAAAATTAATGAGCTGGGCTTGAGTGGGGAATTTGGGCTGTAATTAATTATTGTAAGATTTTACTTGGAAAAGAAAAGTGGGCTGACTTAGGTTTTTTAGAGGGGAGATGCTGAATTTTAAAAGGAGGTTTTTGTTTTGTTTTTGGAGTGGACTTCGGAGTGGAGTAGACTTACGTTTTTGAGTAGGGCAACATATTTTTTAGGACTCAAGTTTGGAGTCATATTTTGGGTTGGCCACGACTGGAGATTGACTACGTTTTGGGTGTGGACAGCAGCCAGCAACTTGGAAGAAGTCAACTTTGGGGGTTTTTGAAGAGGAACTATTGGAAGGAATTTTTGGAAAACCTGCTGGGGCGACTTCGAGGGTTTGGATGCACGGCACCGCTGGACCATTCACACTACTTAGTACATTCTTTTGTTTGTTAATTTATTTCAATTCTAGTTGAATTCATGGCATACAATTTATTTGTTATTTTTAGTAGTTTAATTATGAGTAGCTAAATCTTTTAGTCTAGCCAAGGGAATCAAAACCCCTCGATATTACTTTAATCGTGAGATCGAATTAGTTTTCATATTAATTAATTACTGGTTTTCTTATTTATTCTTGTGCACTTTTTGAGGATTATCTGGCACTGTTTGTATAGCTGGTAGCATGCAGGCTTTCCTAGGTAATCCAATCTACTACAATACACGAGGTTCGGTATTCTTAAGAGTCAATGAAACTAATCACGTGGTACATAGATTAGTGAGTTGAAAAAATATATAATTAATTATAATTAAGCTAATTGGATTAATTATAGTTGAACTGGGTCCTGGGCTATCGTGATTTAGATTCTAAGAGGTTCCAGAATTAATCATCGATTATAGACGCAATTAACAAAGGTTCCTTAATTGCTGGCTTAAACTAACAGGACTGAATTGTTAGGAGGTTCCAACAATGAAAACCGGTGTAACCGGTAGTTAGTCAATACATTTTTGCATCAAGGATCGATAAGTGTATCGAGGTGGTCCAATTCCTTTGACTAGATGTTTTCCGAAATTGAATTTGATAAATTGTTAAATTTCCTGTCTTTAATTTTGATTTAATTTTCGTTAGTAACTTTAATTAAAAACAAACCCCCTTATTAGTTACTCACTTTTAACTGAATTTATTTCACTATAGAGTTCCCTGTGGATACTATCCTACTCGCACTATTCTAAGTTTAAAAAGCTTATAGAGTAGGTTATTTTTTATTGGTCTGACAACCCATCAGTGGAAGGTGAAAAATTAGGACGGGTATAATAGCATCGTACTAGTAGTACTGTATACGAATTAATTTTTTTCCAATTATAAATTAGAAGGAATACTTTATTAGTCTCGTAACTAAAGTTCTCTTTATAATACTGACACAAAATTTGGCTTTAATAATAGGATAACCAGAATATGCATATACTTAATAAGAGCACAACTACAATATAAATATGGATAGATAGAGCCTTAACATTAAGCCCGCTCAACTTCAAGATTTACATTAAGAGAGTGACAAAATCAAAGGGAAAAAAATAAAGAAGGACAAAGATGGGATCTATTTCTCTGCGAAAAGAAAAACCTCATGCTGTTTGCATTCCGTATCCAGCACAAGGCCACATAAACCCTATGATGAAACTAGCAGATGCCAAAATAAACCCTTGCTTTGTCAGATGCCAAAATAATTAACAAAACTTCATTTGAAGAAACATAGGAGGGAAAGGCGACAACGACGGAGGGGAGAGAAGGGGGAAGGGAGGGGGAGGGTAAATGGATTTATCTAAAAGTTTATGGTATTTAGGAGGGTCGCTAAAATAGTGAGATTATTTTATAATTACGAAATTGCTCCTGACAGAAATAATGAAAAAGAGGGATTGGACCAAAATTATCTAAATATGTAATGTAATGAACCAAAATATACATTTTCTTTTAATGGATCAAAAAAGTATTTTGCTTATGTAATGGATCAAAATTGAAGTTTACACTAAAAATTAGAAAGTACAATATAGAACCCATGAAGTCGGGTCTTCGAAGACGCCGAAATCCATTCGGCCGAGGAATTCATGAATCATTTGAGTTTGATTCATAAGCCTTGCTAATAATTTCTTAATAGGTAATAAACACTTGATATTAAAATTCATGAAATGGAATTGTTGGATGATACTTACAGATTGCTCTATTTCGACGATGGAATCAAACTCATCAAGTTGAATTGGATTTTGATTTGAAAAAATATGCTATGATAATTAGTGTGAAAATTGAATGGTGTTGAACTGATTTGGCTGAGAAATTTTGACTGAAATTAATTTTTCTAATGATTTAGTTTTGGATTCGAGATTTGCTTGAATGCTTAATTTGAGAAAAACTGGACTTGAATGGATGAACAGAGTGAATTGGAAAACTAAAGTTGCAACTTGAAACCTTTTCGACCATTTCTTTCATACAATAAAGGGTATTTTAGTTGAAAAAATTTCGCGAGGTTACTACAGGGTTAACATTATTTTTTTAGTCAATAAAAGTGCTGAGATCAGCTGCTTTGATCACTTTTCTTTCAAATAGGGGGTTATTTGTTACTAGTTTGGAGAGTCAAATGAGTAGATATAGTTTTCAGAAAACTGAGAGGGTATCGGTAGTTTAACCAAATCTCAGAGAAGGTAAATGTAATTCGTCCAATATTATCTTTTATAGGCCAAATAGATTCTCAATAAAAAAAAAAAAAAATAGGCCAAATTATATTTTTGGTCCCCCTTAATAGGGGTAGTTATACTTTTGGTCCCAAATAATAGTACGATTGTATTATTTGTCCCTTAGCATTTTTTTATTAGTATTTTTAGTCAGTTTTAACGAAAATATCCTTTGACTAATGGTTGACTAACCATCAAAACTCTAACTGTTCAAATATTGCCCTGTTGCCACCACTACCGCCCTGCTGCCACCACCACCCTGCCGCCACCACCCAACCGCCTTGCCTTCACAACCACCGCCCCGCTTCTGCCGCTACCACTATTTTAGGGGCTGTTTGTTTTCCCTTCATTCTTGGTGTTTGTTTTGTGGGTTTCAATCCAGGGATTTGGAATTGAAACCCACCTAATATGGGTTTTGGGAAACCCGCCTCCCCTCTCGGTTTTCAATCTCCATTCCAGTGGGTATCGCCCTTTTTTTTTTTTTTTTTCCAACTTGTCCTTTGTGGAATTATAGTATTACTATATTTAGGATTGTAACTATAGTAGTTTACTATTTCTTGTTTTTTTAGAATTAGGAAACTGGTTTCTTATTCAGAAAGAAACCTGATACCCTGTAACTATAAATATTTGTTCATACATCAATAAAACACATGTTCTGTATAAAATTTCTTCTCATATTTTGTCATGGTATCAGAGCAGGAAAATCTTCTCTTGATTTTTCATTTTTAAGAAACATTGACGGCGGACCTCTTTTTGTCCGACCGACTATTGCTTTCAGTAATATCACGGTTGGTGATTGGTTCTTTAATCGTGCCTTTTGCTTTGTGCACCAGATTCTTCCTTTGTGGTTTTTCTTTTGAGCGGCGGCTGACAAATCAACAATATTGTGTTGGTTTGGTTATTTTGTCATCAATATTATATCAATATTATAGTAGTGAATTTTACTTTGCCTCAATTTTTAAAGGTGACGATGGACTTAAAAGTAGTAAATTAGTATTGTCAATAGTTTGTGAGTGATCTTGTTGGGTTTTGTGCAACATTTGGTTTTTGTGGCCAAAATATTATTGCCAATATTTTGATCATTATTATCGTGGTCAAATTTTGGGTTATCAGTTTGTTTGTGAATTTGG
This sequence comes from Knoxia roxburghii, assembly GCA_030378225.1. Lineage (NCBI taxonomy): Eukaryota > Viridiplantae > Streptophyta > Magnoliopsida > Gentianales > Rubiaceae > Knoxia > Knoxia roxburghii. The sequence continues at coordinate 7,103,348 of CM059423.1, forward strand.
GGACATTTGTTGGTTTTCTTGCTCGTGGTAATATTTATTGTGTGACATGGCTCCACGTGACGGCGACACTGATAGCATCCAACGGGTGCAGACCATCGGTCCAGCTCGTGCGAATTCCGTGCGTGTCCCCTTAGTTGCAGCTGATATCAGTAAAGCTGCTTCCGGAATGTCTAGTGACCAATTAGCAGTAGTATTAGAATTTATTAATTCTGTTCAGACCGACAAATTATCTGGTATGTCTCAGTCTTCTGAATGGATGTTTGATTGTGGAGCTTCTCATCATATGATAGGCTGTTTGGAATTGCTCAATGATGTTTGATCAATTCCGTCTCGATCAGTTCACTTGCCAGATGGGAATGTATTTCAGGCCTCCTATATTGGGACTATTTCTCTTAATTCTCATATCACTTTATATGATGTCTTATTTGTTCCTAGATTACGGTGTAATCTAATTTCTTTGTCCCAGTTGTTGACCTGTTCTGATCTAATTGCTTCATTCGATGCTTCATCATGTCTCATTCAGGACCGCATCACGAGGAGGACGATTAGCATGGGTAAACAGTATGGGGGGCTATATTTATTTCAGAGGGGGGCGACTGCTGTAGCAAGTGCGGCTCATTCAGAGTTTTCTTTGGAATTGTGGCATCGTCGATTTGGTCATCCATCTGTGGCAGCTATTCAGTCTCTTCCCGAGATCTCTGTTTCTCGTTCAGATATTTTGCAGTTTAATAAAGCTTGTGAAGTGTGTCTTTGTTCCAAGCATTCTCGTTCTAGTTTTCCTGTTAGTCAAATGGTTAGTTTAGCTGCATTTGATTTGATACATGTTGATGTTTAGGGTCCCTACCATTCTCCTGCCATATGTGGAGCTCGGTATTTTTTTACTGTTGTGGACGATTTTAGTCGTACCACTTGGACTTATTTGTTGCATGATAAGGCTGGTGTGCCAGCTTTGATAAATTTTTTTAATATGATTCATCGTCAATTTAATTCTGCTGTGAAATTTGTTAGAAGTGACAATGATACTGAATTCCTAGGATTGCGTTCATATTTTCATGAGCATGGTATTTTGCATGAAACCTCTTGTGTTGGCACCCCTCAGCAGAATGGTCGAGTTGAGCGTAAACACCAACATCTTATTAATGTTGCTTGTGCCTTACTTTTTCAGTCTAAGTTACCTGTGGAATTTTGGGGTCACTGTGTGTTGACAGTAACCTATTTGATTAATCGCACACCTACTAAAGTCTTGCATAATCTCACTCCCTTTGAAAAGTTGTATGGCAAGCCTCATTCAGTTGCTCATATTCGTGTTTTTGGTTGCCTGTGCTATGCTCATAATCAAAATAATGGGGGTGATAAATTTGCTAGTAGGTCCCGTAAGTGCTTGTTTGTTTGTTATCCTATGGGTACCAAAGGGTGGTGCTTGTATGATTTAGAACTACATAAACTGTTTGTTTCCCGAGATGTGATTTTCTGTGAATCTGAGTTTCCTGGTCTTACTGTTGATGACTCTGTTGTCTTCCGGGTTTCTGCTTTGGATATTTTTTATGATGATTTGGATCTCATCGCCTTGCCTTCGTCGCTGGTGGGGCCTGTCACACCTTCCTCACCGAAGGCTGCCATTGCTCCCTCACCGTCCGCCGTCGATCCTTCCTCGCCACCGGCCACTGATTCTTTTTCATCGGCACCGTCCGCCGCCCTTTCGCCGGCCGCGCCACCTCCTCATTTAGCCAAGAAGGCATTGGGTTGAGGTCTCCATCAGAAAATTCCGTCATCTCGACTCTGAGATTTTGTTGCTTCTGCTATTAGCCCCCATCTCTTGCCTACTATTACCCCTCCTGCCTTGTCCTCCTCAGGTACTCCTTATTCCTTGACTAATTATGTTTCTTATGATAGATTTACCACTGCCCATTGGGTATTTTTGGCCTCTATTACCTCTGCATAGGAGCCTCAGACTTTTGGTCAGGCAGTTCGTCAGGAATATTGGAGAGATGCTATGAGGGACGAAATATCTGCTTTAGAGAAGAATAATACTTGGGATATTGTTGCTCTTCCTGCAGGGAAAAGGGCTATTGGATGTAAATGGATTTTTAAAATCAAGGATAATGTTGATGGCTCCATTGAACGTTATAAAGCTCGCTTGGTTATTTTGGGAAATAATCAAGTTGAGGGGCTTGATTACACTGAAACATTTGCTCCGGCTGCTAAGATGCCCATTGTTCGTTTGTTTCTCTCTATTGCAGCTGCTCTCAAGTGGGAGCTTCACCAAATGGATGTTCGTAATGCATTTCTCCATGGTGATCTTGAGGATGAGGTGTATATGAAACTTCCTCCTGGTTTTCGCTCCGCAGGCCCAGACAAGGTCTGCCGTTTGCGTCGCTCTTTGTATGGCTTGAAGCAAGCTCCTCTCTGTTGGTTTGCCAAGCTCACCACTGCTCTTCTTCGGTATGGCTTTAAGCAGTCATATCATGATTATTCTCTTTTTACCTTTCGCTGAGGTTCCATTCAGTTGCATGTTCTGGTTTATGTGGATGATTTGGTCATTTTTGGTAATGATCATAATGCTATTTCTGCTCTTAAGGCTTATTTGAGCTCTTGTTTTTATATGAAAGATTTAAGTGTTTTAAAGTATTTTCTTGGTTTGGAAGTTGCTCGAACCCAGACAGGGATCTCTCTGTGCCAGTGCAAGTATACTCTGGACGTTGTTACTGAGGCAGGTTTGTTGGGATACAAGCCAGCATTGTTACCTATTGAGCAGAATCACCATCTTTCTTTGCTTCAAGGACCTGTATTTCATGATCCAGAGGCCTACCGTTGTCTCATTGGTCATCTCATTTATCTGACAGTTACTCGACCAGATCTCTCGTATTCGGTGCACGTTTTGTCTCAGTTCATGCATCATCCTTTGCATGACCATTGGGAAGCAGCTTTGCGGGTTATTCGTTATCTTAAAGGGTGTCCCGGCAAAGGCCTTTTCTTTCCGGCAGCCTCATCTCTTTCTTTAATCGGGTGCTGTGATTCAGATTGGACCGGTTGTCCTACGACTTAACGTTCTCTTACTGGTTGGATGGTACAGTTTGGTCGTTCACCTATCTCCTGCCATACCAAAAAAAACCTACTGTGGCTCGCTCATCGGCGGAAGCAGAATATCGGGCTATGGCGGCTCTTACAGCTGAACTTAAGTGGCTCAAGGGTCTCTTATTTTGTTTTGGAATTTCGCATTCCTCCCCATCTCTATGTTTTGTGACAGTCAATCAGCTCTTCATATTGCAGCCAATCCCGTTTTTCACGAGCGCATAAAATATATTGAGATTGATTGTCATTTTATTCGGGAAGCTATTGCTCAAGGTCTTATCACTCCTATGCATGTTTCTTCTCAGCATCAGCTTGCTGATATCTTCACTAAGGCACTTGGTCATGTCCAGTTTGATGGCGTACTTCGCAAGTTGGGCATTTGTGATCTGCATGCTCCAACTTGAGGGGGGGTGTGGAATTATTGTATTACTATATTTAGGATTGTAAATATAGTAGTTTACTATTTCCTGTTCTTTTAGAATTAGGAAACTGGTTTCTTGTTCAGAAAGAAACCTGAGACCCTGTAACTATAAATATTTGTTCATACATCAATAAAACACATGCTTTGTACAAAATTTCTTCTCATATTTTGTCATCATTCTAATTGGGCTCATCGGGAAAGTGGGAAATTGAGCAGCAAAGCCATTGAGAAACACGTTCGACGCTACTTCACCACCCACTCCTCTTCTCTTCACTTCTCTTCTTTTCTTCCAGTTCCAATATACTCTTGTATTTACTACGCTTTTGATCATTTATGTTAAGTCACCGCCAAAAGTTTGATAGTAGAGACTCTATAGTATGCTATAACTAACGGGGAAGTACATCCCGTGTTTTCGTGATTGGATTCTTTGTGAATTTATGCAGAATTGGTTATAGGATTTTTTTGTGGATGGGTTTGAATTTTTTTTTAATTCTCTTTTGTTTGTTTTTCTGAGGTTGTGAGATTGTCCTTTTCAGGTTTTGTCAAAATGGTGGCATAGTGATGTGAACGAAGGCATAAAAAGAATCGAAATTCTAGAGAGATCGCCATGTTCCGTAAATGGGGTTGGCATAGATTTCACTATCTTGCAACATACTGAATCAGTGAGGGGAAACGAGAAAGGGAGGAAGAAACAGGAGTTTTGGGTGGAGATGGAATGGAAGAAGGTGGTGTTGATGGTGGTGGTCGACGGCGGCGGAAGAAGTTGGTCGGGTAAGAGAAGAGAAGGGGGGAGGCGGCTTACCTTAAGGATAAAATCGACATTTTACACCATAGAATCAAAATAGAATTAAAATACCCAAACAAAAAAACGTTTACCAATCCAGGTGAATCAGAAATAAAAAGTTTCAGTTCTTATTCCATGGAAGACCAACCAACACAACAAGAGGTGAAAAATCAGGCTCAAATTAAACCATGGAACCATCTATTTATTTTTTTATTATTTAAATTTATAGGCAAACAAACAGTATGTCCCAGAATCTCCGATTGGGGTGTCGAATCCCTTACAACCACTCCATTATCTCCATTCACTATCCTCTCTTCGTATCCATCAGACAATCTAGCTCTCCCGATTTCTCAGGCGAAAACATCTCCTCTGTCTGGATCCATGACAACCCAGATCAACTTTTGCTCGCTGTTTTCCAACCCAATTGCGATTTCACCAACTTGTTCATCACATAATGAGGTCGTCGACCCAAAAGAAATGAAAATAACAGAGTTAGAAAGCTGTTTGTCAAGCCAATCTAAGCATTTGTGTCAAATAAACATACACCTAGTATATAGATGAAGAAGCGCATGAGGGTTTTTCTTATGAGAGCAAATCAGTGTATGGAAGCCCCCGTCTGCCCACATAGCCTGAAAAAGCAAGGGACAATATTGGATTGAAAGTATACGCCAAGGTTAATATTTTTACTTTCTTTTGGTTGGCTTTTTAGTCATTTTACAAATTTAATTTGTGGAAGGGGGTTTTTGATATTTTTCATAAATTATGAGGGTTTTTGATATATAAGTAAATGTCAAGGGGGTTTTTGATATTAACCATAGTTTATATAAAATTATTTATAATTATATTTATTTAAATTTTAAAAAATAAAATAATATTTATTAGTAGTAAAAACGCATAAAATAAACTATTTTTGAAATTAAAAAAATGATGGTGATGGCGGGCGACGATAGTGGAGACGGAGTGGGGTCGGGAGGGATGGCGGCGACGACGACGACGGCGAGACAGGGCGGTAGTGGCGGCGGCGAGCTGGGTGAGTGGTGGTTGTGGGGTGATATTGGTGGTAATGAGACTATTTAAACATTTATAGTTTTGAGGGTTAGTTAATTGTTAGTCAAATGATTATTTTATAAAAAAAGATTAAAAATATTAATAAAAAATATTAACGGACCAATAATATAGTCGTATTATTATTTGAGAATAAAAGTGCAACTATAATAAAACAATTTGGCTAAAAAAATATAATGAGTTATCTAAAATAGCAAAGAAAACTAACTCAAAATAAATAGAGAAAGTATCTTTAAAAAAAAAAAAGAAAAAAAGCAGCAATTAATAATTTGAGAACGAACCAAAGGTTAATTTCGTCAACAAATTTTATGTAGAAGTAGCTGGGACATGCTTTATAAGCTAACCCTCAGGTCTAGGTTTTTCTTCGTTTCATCTCTCACACAAACTCACGCACTTGCTACTTTTATTTTATCTTTCACTTCTCTCTCTAATCGTTACAATTTTTTTGTGGAGCAGCTTCATCAGCTGCGCCATCTTGTGAGGTACTATCAAACCCCCATAGCCATTTTGCCAATATGTTTGTTTACTAAATTTTGTATATTTAATGTAATGGGTTGGTGGGGGGATTTTTTCCGTGATGTTATGTTGGACTGGGTTTTGTTTTTCGACAATTGGGTTTAGATTTATCTCTCAAAATTTTCTGGTTTCGTCCGCTGTAGGTATCTTTAATTGATATATTTTTTTTCCTGCTGATATAATACGGTTGGATTTAAGAGAGTAGAAACTCGCATAGCTGCTAGGGTTTAGGGTTTGAACTTGATTTATGGAGCATTTTTTTTTCTTTTGATTGTTTTTATCATGTGGATTTTCACTCATTGAATGTAATTTTATTTTTTGTTATGCGGTTCTAGTAATTTCTAATTGATTTAACGTTAAGTGTAGTATAGACTTAATGGGAAGAGGTAGAATCCTAGTGGGGTTTTTGGTTTCAAGTTTTCGCTTTCATTTGTTAGTTTTAGTAACATTTGATTGTCTTGGTCCCTACTGGTGCATGTGTGCAAAAACACCTAAAATTTGTGTGTAGTTTTTCGTGAGAACTGTTCCGTAAATACACATTATTTATGTCTACTGTGTTTTTCCTCTAATAGGTATAGTTGGGAAGCTTGGTTATAATTTTGAATCTTTATGTGCCAAGAGTGATGTATAGATATTGTTTTAAATAATACCTTTATTTAATGTGTTCTTGTTTCCTTCAGTCTATACCTGTCATGAGACATCACATGAGCTCCATCCATGAGCTCGTAGTATATTTTGGAAATTTGTGCCATATAGTTTACCTTCTGCATGTGTTCTAATGTGTATGTTTGGAAGCTGTTGTTGTTCTTGTGCTGTGAAGCAATTGGTCATTTTTGTTTATATGTTGTTCAATTGTGTATTCTGACGTTTTTGACTGGTTGTTTTTGTACCTATTTACTCTTATTGTATCTAACAAGGAACTTGTTAACCAGATCTTTTCATGTGAACTGGAGTTAAATACATCAAAATTCTGCTATAATGAGTAAGCACAAGCCACTAGTTTTTTTGGACGTGTCAATTGATGGAGATCCATTTGAGAGGATGGTTTTTGAGGTATTGTAATATATATTTTTTCCCATTAAGTTATATAAGCTGCCTTTTTGTCCTCTCCAGAACTTTGGAAGCCTTTCTTTTGGTTGTATTCCAGTACTGGCAAGTAAAAGTTGTTTATTTCTTTCATTTTCTTTCTTTGATCTCTTCATAGGGGGGGAAAAAAACTTATAGCTGATTGCCTTTGCCTTCTTGCAGCTTTTCAATGATGTCGCTCCCAAGACTGCAGAAAATTTCCGTGCACTTTGTACAGGTGGATTTCAATGTGCTCTGGAAATGACTTACTTTATGACCTTTTTGCTTCTTATTGTGGTTTTATCACTGAGTGATTTGTGTGCAGATAGCTTTTAACCTTTATATGTTTTTTGTTAGTTGGGTTGAATGCGAAATATAAGCAAGTGTTGTTGTGAGAACTGTTAGGTGTGATATTTCTCTTCCTAATATTTCAAAGATGTGCCTGATTTTCTCATGTTTAAGAGGGTTTATTTGCTCCTTTCATGTAATGGAAATTGGAGGAAATCAAGCAAAAGATATTGTCAAACCCAAATTGATTAATCCATAAGAGTAACTAGATTTGTTGGAATATGATAGAACTGAAAATGGTTTATCATGTCTCAGGTTGTGCAATGAGTTGACATGGTTAACTCCATCTTTTTACTGTGGCATCATGTCTTAGCTTCATAAGTTTGCATTTCATTTGATTGTTTCTTCATTTGAAATTTTTACCCAACTCTTGTCAATCTGCTGGAAGGCTGGAGTGCTAATATTACTACCCCATAGAAGATCACCTTAAACAAAGCATTTGTCACTTTGGTAACTTATAATTGAGAATCAAGTGATTGTTCAGGCCACTTGAGTTGTTTATGTACATCTGACTAAAAGTCTAATACTAATTTGTTTAGGGGAGAAAGGTGAAAGTTCAAGAACTGGAAGACCTCTACATTACAAAGGCACCTTTTTCCATCGTATTATCAAAGGATCCATGGCCAAGGTATGTCTGTTTTTTACTTGTTTTGATCTGTTATTTTCGAGTTGCAAATATGACTCAAGCTATGTGTGCTAGATTGTACGGTTGTGAAAAACTTAGAGGTGTGCTCTTTTTTAGCCAGTTATCTGTGTTTATTCTGTAGGATACAGGGCTGATGGTCACGACTGCTTTTCTTGTGATGTAGTTTTGAGGTTGTACTTAGATGTCCATCTTCAAAATTTTCTGAACTTTGTCATGTGGAACCCCAAGTTTTAAATCATTTATCTGCTTAAGTGGTTAATAACCTCTGTATTTTCCATTGCAGGGGGGTGATCTGCTTAGGCGAGATGGTATGTATCTCTTTAACTGTTGCCAGTTGCATTTCTGTATTGTTTATTCTAATATTGGTGTGCGTGTTGGGTGATTGTTTGTCACATGAACAGTTGTGATAATTTAAAGGGCAACAGATTTCTAGTATTAAATTGTCAAAACATATGAGATTTAGGGCTCGTGACCTTAAGATGATTCTGAGTAGTGCTGTAGCTTGAATTGAATGTTGATTTATTTTTATTTCTTCCTTGTATTCCTAGTTGTCCTTTCTGACTAAAACTACTTCATTTAATCATATGGCTAAGTGGAAGTACAATAGGAAGTCTGGTTTGTGTTGCTGTGGTATGGTTTTAAGGTGTCATCAAGTCATCACCAAGCTCAAATTAAATCTTTCCTTTACTGGAGTTAATAATTATCTACAGAGAGTTCTTCCCACTCGCCCCTCTCCTCCTCCTCCTCTCTTTTTTGGGTGCTGAACTGCCTTCTGTTTGATTAGTGGGTTATAATTGAACCTGCTTCTTCCCTTCTGTTTGATTAATGGGTATTATTGATGCTAATCTTTGTTTTGAGGCCCAAAGTGTAATCTACGTCGGTCTTTAATGTATTGTGTAGAATGTGGTCTTCAGGTTTGAGATGGGCTGTTTATAATGGTCCAATGTCAGTAAGTGGTGGGAGCTTGAATCATTCCTTGGTCCTTAATTCAACAATTTACATCATTTATGCTAAATAATGTTTCTTTTAAAAGTTAAGATGTGTAAATTCTGCTAGTAGTAAAATTTTATAATCATTTGTCAACAATTTTAGAAGAGAAAGCAGATGGGAAAGGACGATGTTCTTGTTTATGAACATAGTTCTATTTTTCCCAATGGTTCTGTAAGAGATGTTGGTGTGTTTGACATTATCTGAGCTGTTTGGATGGATCAGTTAATCTTTCTAATTTAGCCGATGATGGGATTCCTGACACAGCTGTTAAATTTTTTCTCCTTACATTTTATTTTCCATGTACTTCCTACTTTTAATTATATTTCTCTCTTCCCAAAAAATAATGTATTCTTTAACTTTGAATTCCTATAAAAAAAGGTAATCTCTTTGTACAGGTAATTTTGGGGAAAGCATATACGGGGAGAAGTTCCCAGGTGAGAAGCTGCTTGATTGTTGTATTCCTTCTACTATTTTTTATTGCTGATTCTTCTTTCTTCTTTCTGGAATCTTTAAAAAAATGTATGGTTAGCCTTGTAAGAAGCATTTCATAGATTTGTTTTGCACAAATCATTTGTGTCTTGAAAGCAAATGGTTTTCTTTTTGCATTGCCTGTGAAGGTGGGGCCTGACTTTGATGTTGTTCTCGCTGCATGGGAGCTTCAAACAAATCATTTTGGACATAGTTTTCTCTCTTACAATGGTAGGGAATGATATTATGCCTGCCTCCCTACATTTGGTGTTTCAAGTCCTTGGAATATTTCTCAGAAAAGGCAAAAGAGTGATGATTTTTCTTTTGAACTGGATTCTTCTGTTTCAAAAATTTTCTCAATGCATTTTGTGCTTCAAGGAATTTTCCGCCCTCAGTTGTTTGTTGTTTCATCCGAAAGGGTAATAAATAGTGCCTTAATCATTGATTCTTTCTTGTTAGACCTGTTTTGCCGCACAAGTGTGTTTTTTGGCTATTTAAGCAGATCTTAGAAAATCTCTACAGGGTTCAAGGATGCATGATTTTGGTTCCACTAATAGTTAAAAAAGAATAGAAAGCTGCAGGAAAATTGAAATCTGTCTGGAAATCACTTGTAGGACCCTTGGTCATGATGCCCAGGGGCTTGGGAGGCATTTCAAAACCTTTGATGAAGGCCCCCTGTCTCAGGAAATTTGGTTGATTTTAACTGTACTTTCTCCTTGTGAAGGATGACATTTTGTATGGACCTCAAAACTAAAACCAATTTAGTAGATTAGGTTCATCATTCTCTTTCCTAAAGAATCTCCTAATCTGGACTCAATTCCAAATAGTTAACACTTGCCTTAATAAAATGGCAGTAAGGAAAAGAAAGCACGATTCAGAATTAATGCAAGGCAACAATTTTCTGAAGTACCCTCGACAACTAACACTCAGGATTACTAAGAACATACTAACTATAAATACCTGCGTCAAGATATCTTGTTCAGTTATCAAACATGTTGGTTTCATTCATGGATTCTAATGAAACTTTGGCACAAGAACTATTAATCTTGGAATCAAAATTGGGCTTTAGAGGGAAATCTGTGATATTGGTCCTTAAGTTTGTTGTCTGCATGAACCTGTGTATGAACCACTATAGCTGAATTTGATGGTTCATTGGGTATGTAACTGCTAAATTAAACAGCACAAATATTTGGGTGAAGCTGAAATCTGTTTAAGAAGTTGATGAAGTATTTGTTCACTTGTTAACGTATCAGTTAATTGCTTACCTCTGCATGTAGCCTAATCTATTTCTTATATGCTATTCTTCTCCTTTTATGGTAAAATCTAGTAATGGTTTGAGTGGTGGTTTGACTTTGAGTGCTACGAATGGTAATTTCTATCCCTGTTTGACACTCTTATTCATGTAGGTGGTCAAAATCTTTTTTGGGTTATATGGTGCAAGGTGCTCCTAGGGTGTTTAAGGAATTTTTTTTTAATGTGCACGTAAGATTCAAGGCATTTGTTTCTGCAGTTTATTGCTGAATATCTGGTGGGTCCACTCTGTAGGTTGTCCCTAGATTGTTTCTTGGTTAACCTTTAGATTTATTGAAGTTTGGTATTTTTGGTTGGGTTTTGGGGAGATATGTTACTTTATTGCATCTTCGTTTCATCAATTCTGAATGTTTCATTTTGTGGCTTATATTGCTGGGGTTTATGAATTGCTACCCATTTGAGTTACATCGGTCTGAGCATGTTGGTTGTATGAGGTCTTGACATAATGACTTGTCTGATTTTCACCAAAATCGCTGTGATGAACAAACAGATCACTGGTTATATACTGTTCTTAACTTATGAAAAAGTTGCCAGGAAATGATTGTTCCTTTATCGGATGAGTAACATTCTCTATCTAAAAGTGCCATTATTAGACCCGCATTTGACTGGTCTGGTATGTTTAGTGTCAATATGTAGTGTGATGTGGTTGTTCTGCATTTCAGATGAGTCTCCAAAGCTAAAGCATGACTGCCCAGGTCTGCTGTCAATGGCAATTGCTGACCGGGATGAGCGTGGGTCCCTGTTCATTATCACATTTGAAGCTGATCATCATCTCGATAGGTTTGTTTTTGCCCTGCGAGAGTGCTAAGTGCTCCCAAGTCTTTTACTTTAACTGTCCAGTTTTGGCAATCCCTGGAAATGATGGAGTGTAGCAAGTATTGATCTTTGTGGGCTGTGCTTAGATTGGCCAGGAAGTTCTCACTCTTTACATCTCTGCAACAGGAAATGCGTTGTTTTTGGAAAACTTGTGCAAGGCATTGAAGTTTTGAAGAAGATTGAAAATGTGGGAGATGAAGATGGCAGACCTTCTGTAACTGTAAAGATAATAAATTGTGGTGAACTACATGGGGGTGAGACTCATTTCAATCACTTTAAGCATCACTAATTAACCATTCCTATGGGAAATTAGACTAGCTTAAAAAAGACTCGGCGTATTAAGAACTAATTTCTAAAATTTTCTGTTGAGGCTATTTACTTTTAACTTTGAAACTATTGAGGATAAGCATATCCCTTATGCCTTTTCATCCCTATTAATTGTATTTTTACCTGTTGTGTTGCAGATAAAAAGAAACTGCACAAGTTGAAGCCGGGAAAGGATGCTTCTCCTGAACCAAACAATCATGAAATTCGGCGCAAAGGGAAGCACAAAAAATCTTCAAAAGAGAAACAAAAGAAGAGAAAGCGATACTATTCTTCTGATTCAGACAGTTCCTCTGATGAAGAAACTGAATCTTCTGAATCAGACAGTGAATCCGACTCAGATGAATCTTCATCAACATACAGTAGCTCATCAAGTGATGATAGGCGCCGCAAGAGGAAGAGATCGAAGAGAGACAAATATAGACGTGGAAAAAAGGATAGGCGCCGTGAGAAAAGGCGCAAGAAGCGTGATAAAAAATCCAAGCGCAAAAGAAGGTTGTGCCATTTGTTTTTAAGTTTTTACCTTTTTTATATTGGGGCTTTTATGCATTTCAATGACAAGCCTTCATGGGTTTGATTTTGTGTTGCTCTGACACAATATGAGCATGAACCTTTGGAACAATTCTCCTTGTTTAGAAGATGTTTCAAAATCTTTTTTTTTTTTTTTTTTTTTGTGTCGATGTGTTTATATTGTCTTCTCACTGAAGTTTCTTCTTGTTTTATCTCTGTTTAGAGCATCGGATAGTCCTTCCGAAAGTGAGAGTGGGAGTGGAGCTGACTCTAAAAATAATAATGCTGAGGCTCAAGGTTTGGATAAGAAGCAAAAGAACCAAGGTAACAGTGCTCTTCTGTTTCAAAAAGCCATTGTATCATTCATAAGGGTTAAATGCCTTCTTTTATATCTGTCTTCCTCTCCTGGGTTTACTGGCTTTATGCATTCAGATGTGTAACTCCATTTGCCATCCTACTGAATATTGTTATTCTGGATTCCAGGCCATTTATGTTTACCTGTCCCTGATCTGAACTAAATCCTAATCTAAACAACCTTGAACGGTTAGCTTTAGGAATGTGGAACCTGCATTTTTGTAGTCCCTGGGGTAAAGACAACTTAAGACCTGATGTAAATGAATGATATGGCTTTATCCATTTTAGTAATGGGGGATTAGTTGTGGCCTTTGTGTACTTTCTGGGTTGTGAATCATTCTTAGATGGGCATTTACTTTTGCGCCTTTTAGTTATCTATTTTTGGACATTATGATCTTAACTTCTTTGTGAATGCTGCTCTTTGAGGTTACTGAGAATAGTACTCACGATTGAAAATGAAACTCTTAGCTACTCATTTCCCTGCATTTTATCTTTATGATTTGAGTATAATTTCAGAAGGAACTTCCTTACCTCTGTGTTATAATACCCTGATACTACTTTTTATGAACTTATCGCAACAGAAAGAAATCAATCTCTTCTACCTGAGGAGGGAGGAGTTAGTTCAGTTCGAGAAAAGAAGAGAGAGTCAGTTGATATGTTTGAAAGAGAAGATGGTGAATTCCCTAAAGAGAATGGAGAACCACGAAGCAATGGGACTGGAGTGGATAATCGATCTCAAAAGAGTGCAGATAAACAACCTGATATTGTAGATGACCACCCTGACAAGTCTAGGTTCAGATACCCTTTCTTTTACGCCACAATTATTGTTTGTTAAGGATTCTGCAGATTTGGTGTTTTATTGAAATTTAATGAGCAGGAGCAGAAGCTTGAGTCCTAAAAGAACTATGAGCAAGAGCATGAGTATTAGTCCAAGGAGGAGGAGTTCCAGCAGGAGCAGGAGCTTTAGTCCCAAACGCAAAGTGAGTAGGAGTCGAAGTGTTAGTGTCAGCCCTCAGCGAATTTCACAAAGGAGCCGGAGCATCAGCCCTGTAAGAAGTGCAAGCAGCCAGAGTCCCGTTAGAAGTGTCAGTAGAAGTCCAGTAAGAGGCACGAGAAGGAGAAGCATCAGTGCAAGTCCTCCAGCAAGAGACCAAACTCGTAAAAGCAGTAGCAGAAGTCCCTCTTCATCTCCACCGAGGAGGCCTAGTCGAAGCCCGCCTAGGACATCGTCTAGGAGGGCATCATGGAAATCTGCTAGTAGAAGTCCAGTCAGGTCATCTAGGAGGAGTGTAAGCCGAAGCCCTGTTCGGCCAAGGAGGAGTGTTAGTGGAAGTCCTGTCCGTATACCTCGGAGGAGTGTGAGCAGAAGCTCTGGTAGGGCTCCTTCCAGGAGAAGCCCTAGCCTTAGCCCTGTTAGGGCACCTAGCAGAAATAATCGTCGTAGCTATTCAAGGAGTCCCAGGAGTGGAAGTCGAAGAGCAAGATCACCTATTGCTCGGGGCCGAAGCTCTTCAAGAAGTCCCTCAGTGGATGGATCCTCTAAGCGCACCAGGAAGGGGAGGGGCTTTAGTGATCGTTACTCTTATGTACGCCGTTACAGGAGCCGTTCTCCAGATAGATCTCCTGTTCGGTCATTCCGATATGGTGGCCGAGACAGGTTAGCTAGCCATTGTTTGCAAATGTTTCCTAGATAAATGTCATAACTGATGTTCCTCTTTTACTATGTTCTTTGCTGATAGATATCCCAGCTACAGAAGATCCCCTAGACGTTACAGGAGTCCCCCAAGAGGAAGAACTCCTCCCAGGTCTGTAATTTTTTTCAACTTCCAGATCTCCTTTACTTCGATCCATAATCTTCTGGGACCCTGTCTCTGCACAAAATAATCTAAGTGTATTATGATGGAAGCATGCAAGATAAATGGATTTTATATGTTAGTTTATTATGGTGAGTTTTTGTGAAATCAAGCCTTAAAACGTACAGTATTAACACTCTTCTGCCACAGTTGAAGATAAAACCATTTTATTAGAATTATGCTAGGTCGTGACTCCAGGTCATTTAAACTTGTTGCTGCACTTCTTGTTTATGAACCCTATTTAAAGGGGTAAGCTGATAATACACCGTTCACTGTGAGAGATTGTAAAATGAAAAATAGGATAGGATGTTTGAGTTGGATGCATTGTGAACTTCAATATATTATGAAAAGAGTTTAGTGAAACTTGAGAAAACTATAAAGCTTTTATCTTTCCGTTATGAACACACGTCTTAATGGTTAGTAAATTCTTTATTATTTGAAGCAAGGTTAGGATTACATATTTAAGTATTAAGGTTAGGATTATATATTTAAGTATTATCAGTTGCATTCTCTCTCTCTCTCTCTCTCTCTCTCTCATGCAGTTCTAGATCAATATCTGGTTTTAGGAGACCAGATAAAAATATGAAAATAGTTTTGATGATTTACTTGTGTACATCCTCATTCAGGCTTTCTTTTGTATATGAATTTGCGAATTTGTTATTGGAGTGGCAGTATATTTGGAGAAAACACAATTGTGTAGTGTGTGACATGCTGATGCCCTACCTTCTTTGCAGATTCAGCAGAGGCAGGAGAAGCATCAGCAACAGTCGTAGTGTATCCCGCAGTCCGATACGGTATCGCCGTCGCTACAGCCGCAGCCCAGTTCGCAGCCGTTCACCTGCTGATAGGTATCGTGGATCACCACGTGCTGAGAGGCGCCGTTCACCTTCTCAGAGTAGGAGCCGTTCAGCATCGCGTTCTTCTCTCGGCTCTCAATCTCCAAAGCGGGTTGGAAAGGAGAAGTCAAGGTCCTCTTCCAGGAGCACGCCAGGGAAGACAGGCCTGGTTTCCTATGAAGATGGTTCTCCTGACTCAGGACAAGATTAAGATCCAGGGCTAGCTATTTGGGTCGCAACGCGAAAGTATTTATGAGTAACTATGTACGTCTCTTGTGGTCTCAGCGGCGGCGGATATCATAGGATTTGCTTGGCTATATTTGCTTGGTACCTGTACTTAATAATGTTGTGCCTGCATGGTGTTTATGGTACTTGCCCATGGAACATTCTATATATCAAGTTTTAGCGACCTCAATTCATGTTAGGAAATGTGACTGCGGTAATTTTAAGTAAACTTAGAAGTTTTTCGTATTTACCTTTTCACGCCAATTATTAATAGGGGATTTTGCGGATACTTTGTGTTTGGAATTGATATTGGAGTTGTTTATATCTTTACAATTATTGGAACTCTGCCATGTCATTAAGAATCTCCCTTTGAATTTGAGTATAATAGGCCGTACTAGCTCTAAAATAGGCCAGTAGGAAGCCTGAGATTTGGAAGCGGTTTGTGGTTTTGTTTTTTAATTTATAAAAAAGGTGGAGTAATTTTTTTTTTTGGTATTAAATAATAATAATTTGGTTGGTGAATTTTGTTCATGTTTTGTCGTTGGATATGTGCAAATCTTGTTATTGATAGACACTTCATGATTAAATTCAAAGAAGATAAATCAGTTCAAAACATGTTATGATTAAATTCAAAGAAGAGACATTTTATGGTTATAATCCCTTCAATATTTTACATAAAATATTTAATATTATGTATATAATTTACAGATTATCACAAACTTAATAAATTTTTTCACGTTGTTTTACCTGTTTCTTGTAGCTATATTAATAAAAGCGTATATTGAGCAAAAGATTTCATTATGCGTTGATCCAAATTATATTCTTATTTTGTGTGCACTATGTTTAATTAAAATTTGTAAATTCAATCAAGCGAACTTGCTTTGCATATTTTTGTCTTGCACCAAAAAAAAAAAAAAAAAAAAGAAAGAAAGAAAGAAAGAAGTTGACCTAACAGTAATACCAATACTTATATAGTACAACTAAGTGTACTATAAAAATCTGTACACATAGTAAAAATTACTATGAGAAACATCATTAATGACCTCAATTTAAGAAGAGAAAAATTAGGAAACATCATTTAATGACATGTTTTATATACAAAAACTACTATGGGTACCATCCTACTTGTACACCTAGTTGTAGGAAAAAAATTGCCCAGTAATACCATTATTATTGTTCAAGATAGTGACGTTAATTTTCTCTCCCCAAATTTAGAAGAACAAATTGTAATAAATATATAAACAATTAATCATGGCTGTCGGTTGACCAATGAAAATTGCGAAGGTCACAGTTTGTTACTTACGCAAGTTTTGGAGAATCTGTACATTGCCGGCCAGCCAGAAGAAGACGGCCGGCCGGCCTCCTTGGGCTTCATGATCCTCGACAAACATCCTTCCCATCATGTGTAGTATATTTACCTAGTTTCCTCACATTACTCTCAAATCAAATTAAACTTTAGAACAAAAATTGTGTAATATCTCATTTTCTATCACTTACAAACTGTATGAAGATGAGGCAGGCCGGGACTTATTCCGGCATCCTATCCGGCGGGATTTCGGGGAAAACAGGGCACCACTCGTTCCCGTTGGCAAGAATCAAGAAGATCATGAAGAAATCAGGGGATGATGTGAAGATGATGATCTCAGGGGAAGCACCCATTGTGTTGTCTAAAGCGTGTGAGCTTTTTGTTGAGGAAATTACGAGGAGGGCTTGGTTGATGACCATGCAAGGCAAGAGGAGGACGCTTCATAAAGAAGATGTTGCTTCTGCTGTAATTGCCACTGATATTTTTGACTTTCTTGTCAGTTTGGTTTCTGAGCATTCTGCTAATAATAATAACAATAATCATAGCTCTGAGGCTGAGGAAACAGCTGCACCCGCACCTGAGATGAATTTTGAGAAATGATAATAATCATAGTACGATGTTTTCAATTAAACTGTTAACAACTGGCCTCAGGTACCTCCTACTTTAACAAAAATGTAATATTGAGTTATTTACAGTAGAAAATCAGCAGTGGTTTTCAATTTCCCCAGCAGAAATCAACCAAAATTGGAATCTTTGCATCCAGAAATAAGCTAATTCCTGCAACTAGCAGTCAAGAAAATGGAGGCGACAAACTTTTGCCCAATCTTAGGGATTTTAAACCATCACACCAGAAAACACCACTGCATTACAGAGTCAAATAAAAATGCTTGTTTAACAGCATTCACAAAACCTCAATGTGGGAATAAATTCATCATGTGCTCCTTCCAAAGATTCTGCAATGAAGTAAAAATGAACCAAAAAAAAAAAAAAAAAATTTTAACCTATTTGTAATTTTTTTTGGTTGAATTAAAAATCATTTAATTGCTTTTAAGTCTTCACCCAAAATTTCACCCAAAACATTAAACATCATTCCATACATATTAAAGTAACTAAATGTACATAAGTTTCACCCTGAATAGTGTAAATCAAACGTGCAAAGATATATATATATATATATATGTATATATATATATGTATATATTATGTTCATAGTAGAGCGTAGTTTTAAGAGTTATTTATACTTTTTTGCGGTTCTTGTTAATTTTTTAATTTTTTTATTCACTTATTTCACAGACACATAAATTGTACTCCTTTTAACATATTATAATTTGAGAAAATTATACTATTTTCATAGTGAAACATACTTATAAAAGTTATTTATAACTTTTTTTTTAGTTTTTATTAAATTTTTTGATTTTTTTTCTCCTTCATTCACCTCTCACGCACATGACATGCTCTTAGCAGTTAGTTATATATATATATATATATATATATATTTTGCAGTACCCATTAATTTTTTGAATTTCTTCTCCTTCACTTACCTCATTGAAAAAGGGATGGTATTTAGGCATTCACATTAGCTAACTATGATACTACAATATCACTATTAAATATTACCATTTTTCTTATTTATCGCCCTTTGATCATCATTTTGCCCATTTTTATTATCAAAATAACTTTAATATTTTTTAATTAAAAAATAGTAAAGACATTTTGGTAATCTAGAGATGGTAAATAAGAAAAAATGGGTGATATTTAATAATGCGTGTACTAAACGAATTTTCGGTGTAAAGATAATAAAGATTGAATTACTAGATAATATCTTTTTTTGTTAGTATCATTCTCTAATTTATTATTTTGACTCTCGACAATTTTTTAAATATAAACATGCTCTTTAAATTACCTATAACTCCCTCTGAATTCCTCCAGCGTCTGGTCAAACACACTGCTTACATAAATTAAATACATTAGTTTAGTTTATGAATATTAAATTCAGTAATCTATTTTACATACATATATATATATATATAACTAGTTTGTCTATCGATTTTTATACCAATAAATAAGTAAATTGAAAGGATATATACTAAAATGTGGGATCATACAAAATCTCTCGTGTTGTAATTCATTGGAATGATTTTCCATTTTTTTCTTTAGAAAAAAAAGAACCTAATAAAAAAGGGAAATACTCAATATTGTTATGAATTGAAAAGAAATTGGTTACTATTACCAAAAAAAAATATAATTTTTGAATTAATCACTCACCAACCATTTATTTTATCCCTAATAAATTTTGTGAAGTGCAACATTAGTTTTTCTTATATTTTTTACAAAATAGATATAAATCTTTTGTTCTCAATATAATTACGTAGTTTTAAAGTATGTTTATTATTTTTTATTTATATATTTGCAACTGTACAAAGATGCATAAATAATAATTATAACAAATTAATTAAAACACAGAAATAATGAATTGGGAGGAGCAGCGGAAAAGGTGTAGCTGCATCATCATCATATGTTGGGTCAAGTGATGGTTATGAGGGGTCTTATGGAGATTTGTACAGCAGCGGGTCTGTTTATGGTGACCCAACTTGGCAATCTGCATCTTCTGAGGTAGATGGCGCTCCTTCATTTGGTTATGATCTTGGAAATTCAGCCCATGTTGCTCCCAAAGACTCTTGAGGGCTATGTTGGAGGATATACTATTGCAAATAGGCAGCCCAATAGAGGTATTGCTGCATAGGAGTTTTCTTTTTTTTTTTTTTTAGAAAACAGTCCGTGCCAAAAGTAATAGCGGATCGACGAAATTGAATACTTTTATATATAAGTTAAAACTACAAAATACAATGAGCAGTTATTTAACTCTCCTATAACCTTTTTATATATTGTGAGATTATCCTCTCTCCGTGCATAGAAATTTTCATTATTTTGAATGTCGGATGATAATTTTAAGAGGAGAAAAGATCTAAGTGAAAAGAAGTTGGACTATAGAGTTTCCATACATGTTCATGAAAAGTATTTCAGTTTTCAACAAGGACAACATTGATGATATAGAGAGCTACTAACGACGACGGGTCACATTCAAACTATACTATTCACTGAGATAGCATTTTGAAGGGATGATATTTGTAATGGAGGTTTGAAATTACGATTTTCTAATGTAATTGTTAGGTTTCTTTTTATCGACATTCGATTGAGATGTAAATGAGTGCAAAATATACTCTCAAGAAGGTCCAATTCTCTTCTAAAAAAAAAAAAAAATACACACACACACACAAAATTAATTGCGTGCAACGCACAAATTCAACACTAATTTTTATTATATAAATATCACATTAATCACTATCACAATTATTAAGGCTGCTTGGTTGAATGGAATCGGAATGGATCAATGGGATTCATTCCCAATTTTATGAAAAATGGTTGCTTGATTGCTACAATCGGAATGAAAACAGTGGCTTCATTCCTACAAACAAGGGATTGAGTCATTCCCCACTAATTTGGTGGGATTGAGCATCTGGAATCAATTCTCATCCTTCCTCCTTCCCGGTGTCTTTCTCCCTCCCTATTACAGTTTTTTTTTGACGCACAGCATTTTTTAAAAATATATATACTTTTTTTTTTAAAAAAAATACTTTTTTTAATACAGTTTTTTTTTGACGCACAACATTTTTTAAAAAAATATATACTTTTTTTTAAAAAAATACTTTTCTTTTATATGATTTCTTTTATATTCTTGATCTGATATCTATAGTCTGTTGATCTGATGTCTAGTATTCTGTGATCTGATATCTATAGTCTGTTGATCTTATGTCTAGTATTCTGTGATCTGATGTCTATATAATCCTGATGTGATCTCCCTTGTTAAGTATGTTTTCGTTCTACTGTATGATTTCTTTTTTATTCTTGATCTGATATCTATAGTCTGTTGATCTGATGTCTATATAATCCTGATCTGATCTCCCTTGTTCAGTATGTTTTAGTTCTACTGTATGATTTCTTTTATATTCTTGATCTGATATCTATAGTCTGTTGATCTGATGTCTAGTATTCGCTGATCTGATGTCTAGTATTCGCTGATCTGATGTCTAGTATTCGCTGATCTGATGTCTATATAATCATGCGTGAAAGTTTTGATTGCAGCACTGCATACATATTACTACTGGAGTTTATCTAATTTTAATCATGTTTTCATAATTTTTTAGTCTTTACATGAATGGTAAAATGTTTGATTCATTCTCATTCCAAAAATTTTAATAACCAGGCATTAACAATGGTAATGAAATTCATTCCAGATAATGAACCAAGCAGCAACAATCACTTTCAGAAATCCATTGTCATTCCAGATTACTATCATAGTCATTCCCATTCCGATTACTATTAGTGAACCAAGCAGCCCCTAAATATTTTTACTAAGTATATTATCATCTTTCAGTAGATAGGATGTAACTGCTATGAGTTTTATTAGTTAAAATATTTATACAATTTTAAGATATTTATAATATAATAAAAATTCTAACAAATATTTTACTTTATTTATATAATTGTGATAATTGTAACAAATGACATAAATGCAATAATTTTTTCATTCCAAAAAAAGTTAAAGTTAGTAACTTCATCCTACTAAATGGCACTAACTTTTAACTTTTCCAAAAATGGAAAAATTATTGCAATTGTTGTCAAGCAAATGAAGTGCTTAAAAAATTATATGGTTTGCGACTTATATGCTTTAGATGGATGTGGTGATTTTGTATCAGTAACGACGGCATTTGTCACAAGCACATAGAGTGCTTAAAGAATCATTGATTAATTTTACAAACTCATATGCCTTAGATGGATGTGGTGAATTTGTATTAGTAATCAGTTGGTATATCCTACTTCTAGGAGTAAAAGTACACTTCTACTCCTAGCAAAAAAAAAAAAAAAAAGGCAAAAAATGAGGCCCACTTCAACTAGCGCCACGTCTGAACTTATGTAGTTCAGTTTACATAAGTAGTTCAGAACTCTCAATTTACATAAGTAGTTCAGAACCCTCAGTTTACATAAGTAGTTCAGAACCCTCAGTTTACATAAGTAGTTCAGAATCCTCAGTTTACATAAGTAGTTCAGAACCCTCAGTTTACTTAAGTAGTTCAGAACCCTCAGTTTACATAAGTAGTTCAGAACCCTCAGTTTACATAAGTAGTTCAGAACCCTCAGTTTATATAAGTAGTTCAGAACCCTCAGTTTACATAAGTAGTTTAGAACCCTCAGTTTACATAAGTAGTTTAGAACCCTCAATTTACATAACGAGATCAGAACCCTCAGTTTACATAAGTAGTTCAGAACTCTCAGTTTACATAAGTAGTTCAGAACCCTCAGTTTACATAACGAGATCAGAACCCTCCGTTTACATAAGTAGTTCAGAACCCTCAGTTTACATAACGAGATCATAACCCTCAGTTTACATAAGTAGTTCAGAACTCTCAGTTTACATAAGTAGTTCAGAACCCTCAGTTTACATAACTAGTTCAGAACCCTCAGTTTACATAACGAGTTCAGAACCCTCAGTTTACATAAGTAGTTTACATAAGTACACATTCGAGTTTACATAAGCTATCGTTTCCAGTTTACATAAGCCCACTAACCTATTGCTAAGTTCGTTCTTGCACCCCATTCACTCCAGCCCCTTCATTGCCACCGTGGCCTCTGCAGTCCCACCACCACCAACGAAATCTTCTTCTTCTTTTTCTCTCGCCAATCCCCTCCCTCCACCGCCGCTTCTTCTTCTTTTATCGTCAATCTTCTCCCTCTCTCCCTCTCCATCGTCGGTCTCCCTCCATCGTTCCAAAATAACAAGTAGCAAAAGACCGCGAAATGAGATCTATCGTTCAAATAAAATTTGGCAGCCACAACAAGATAAAAATAGAAAAAAAAAAAACAAAAAGTAAGAAATGGAAGTTCCTGATTCTTTATTTTTTTTTTAGATCTGCCATTTTGCCCAAAGATTTTGACGGAACCCAGAGGTGAGAAATCAGATCTGCTGCGGAAAAAAAAATGAAAGAGAGAAGGTCGCGGGAGTGGCGATGGAGAAGAGAAAGATCTGCCCTTTTGTCAACAGATTCCGACACCACACTCAATGCCAACTTTTGTCAAGAAAAGATCATCAGCTAGTAACCTTTCCTTAAACCCACCAAAATTAAGCAACCACCGGAGCATGGGAGACTTCTCCAACTCTAAATACCTGGAAACAATCGAACCCGGTATTCTTCCTGCCTCAATAGCCGCTGCTAAGTCCTTAGGAATACTGTCAAAAGAGGAAAGGAATCAAGCAAAATTCAAAATCCAAAACAAAAAAGGTCTCAAAAATCAACAAATCAAGACCGCAAACAAAAAGGAGAGCAAGACCCAGAGATAGAATACATAATATTACCTTTCTGATTAAGAAGAAGAGATAATAATCGGATAAATCGAGAGGTGAAGACAAAGAAAGAGAGCGTGAGAACGGAGAGAGAAAATGCAAATCCAAAAGGGACAGGCGGTGTGTGTTTTATCGTGGGTAGTGTGGGTGGGGGTTTGGTATAAATTTTAGTATTAGTAAATTGCAAACAACCCTTCAAATTATGGCAAATTATAATATACTCCTAGGAGTAAACCAGCCAGTTTACTAGTATGATATAATTTGCGTATTAGTAATAATGGCGTTTGGTAGATATACTTCTAATAGTTATTTGTACTTTTATTTGTTTTGTTGAGGTTCCCATTAATTTTTTAACTTTGACTCCTTCAATCTTCTCACAAGCATGTTTATTTATTTATTTTTTTTCAATTTTCTCTTTCTGAATTTTATTTTAGTACAACTCATGATGCTGATGTTGCTGGAGAGTTTGCTACCTCGGCCAATTTAATTATTATTTTTAGTTTGTCTATCAATTTTTATGACAATAAATAAATAAATTGAAAAGGAAAAGTACTAAAAGGGGTCCGTATACTGTAAGGCTATAGGAATAAAATTCATCATGCTCCTACTGTAGTGCTACAGTAACGCGCTATAATTGTCCGCTACAGTAACGCGCTATAGTTTTCTTTTTTTTTTGACGCACAGCCATTTTTTTTTAAAAAAAATACTTTTTTTAAAAAAAATAATAAGACAGTAGATATCAGATCAATAGACTATAGATATCAGATCAAAAATATAAAAAAAATCATACACCTGTTCCAATTCATTATTTCTGTGTTTTAATTAATTTGTTATAATTATTATTTATGGATCAACCATTGCTATAGTTGCAAATATATAAATAAAAAAAATAATCAACATACTTTAGAATACGTAATTATGTCAAAAATAAAAGATTTATACCTATTTTGTAAAAAATATAAGAAAATCTAATATTACATTTCAAAAATTTTATTAGGGATGAAATAAATTGTTGGCTAATGATTAATTCAGAAATAATATTGTCTTTGGCAATGAGTAACCAAATTCATAACAAAATTACTAAAAAAAAATTCACAACAATATTGAGTATTTCCCTTTTTTATTAGTTTTTTAAAAAAATAAAAAATCATTCCAATGAATTACAACATGGCAGATTTTGTATGATCCCACATTTTAGTATATATCCTTCCAATTTATTTATTTATTGGTATAAAAATTGATAGACAAACTAACAACATAATTAAATTGGCCGGGGTAACAAACTCTCAAGCATCATCAATATCATAAGTTATACTAAAACAAGACCCAGAAGAAGAAAATTGAAATAATTTCTCATTTGACGCATAAACAAAAATCTTATGTGTTATTTTTTTAGTTTTTATTATAATTTTTTAATTAATTAAAATATACTGGTTATTATTTTTTTTTAAAAAAATTTGATACTCCCTCTATTTCAAAATATAAGTCGTTTTTACCCATTAGAAAATCGGTCAAAATATAAATCACTTATCTACTTTTAGGAAACAATCTATTATTTTTACTCTATTACCCTTATTTAATTTGTAATTTTATTGGGATTTATTTTTGTCATGACTATTTCAAGTTATAGCACTAATATCAAAAATGCATTAAATAGGGGTATAACAGGTTTAACCATTAAAAGTTATGAGACTTTTAAAAAATTAATTAGAACTTTAATATTTGTGTTTGAGTCAAAACCACTTAAATATTGAGATAGAGAGAGTAAGACAGTACTATAACAGAGCTCCAAAAGGTAGAAATTTTGAGGACAGTACATCAGCAGCAAGGCAAATAATGCATTTCTTTCTAGCTGGCATTGTTTCATTGGATAGAGTGCTGCTTAAACCGATCATACGACAAGATCGAAGATGATCAAGGCTGAGTTATCAAGGAAGTTGCGCTATCTCCCAATCTTCAGCATTGGGAATATCCAAATGCTTCCTTGAGAAATTGCTTTTTATTGGGAACCACCCGCAAAAGAAAAACCATTAATTCTTGCTATGGACTGACAACCCTCCAATTTCACTCTGCATCATAAAAATTTCTTCTTCAGTGCAATCAAGAATCGGCATAAACAATGACTTCGGTTCGTGTACGCGAAACCATTCTTGATTGTCTTGAAGAAATAAAAAGTGATACACAAGAAGAAAGCCAGCTCAAATCCCTCCAAACTTTGGTTAGCATCACTAAAGTTAGCCCTCAAAACAGGAACTTATTAGCGCAAACAGATGGAGCCATTTCCATCCTTCTTTCCTTGTCCAAATCATGCTCCCCTGCTGTTGAAACTCTGGCTCTATCCATCTTATTCAACCTCTCCCTCAATCCCAATCTCAAACTATCTTTAGCGGATTCAGAGAACATATTGTACCTCAACTCTGCCATCCTTTCCCCCCGCTCAGTCGAATCCAGCAAATTAGCAGCCTCACTTCTGTGTAGCTTAGCAATGCTGGATAAAAACAAGGCGAAGTTTGGAGTTGCTGGCACCATTCAGGTTCTAGTAAACGTGATTTCTTCGGGATTAGGAGGTCCATCTTGCCATCATCTTCTGAGTTCTCTAGCTGAGCTCGTGCAATTTCATGGAAACTGTACTGTGGCTGTGCATTCAGGGGCTGTTCCAATGCTAATCAGAGTAGCAAAGCACGAGGAAGGCGAGGACCTCGCAGGGACTTCCCTCGCGATTTTGAGCCTGTTGGGCAGGTTTGAAGAAGGATTGAATGCTTTGCGAAAGAGCGATGAGATGGTTAGCACAATGCTGGGAGTTTTGAGAGGAAGATGCATGTTGAGTAAGGAGGGTGCTGCTGTTATTCTTCTGAGATTGTTTGAAGAAAGTGAGGAATGCATTAGGGAAGCTTTAAGATTGCCTGATTTTATGACTGTTTTAGCTGATGTTTCTGTTAGAGGTTCTGCTGTGGCTAGACAGAAGGCTGGTTTGTTGATGAAGAAAATGATGGAGGCTGATTTGAATGCTGTTGCAGATGGGAATTCAATTCTTTGTTGAATTATCATCAACGGTGAAAAGATGGATTTTTTTATTGTTCATACATTTCTTATAATAGCATTTATTTTTTTTATTTTTGCAAGAATTATTTTTTCTTAATTTTTTGATACGAAGGTGACTCGAATTCAAGACCTATTGTCTTATCCGGCGGAGCCCCTTTGTCGTTGTTCTTCTGAATTGAGGACAAGTGAAAAAGTGGTGTAATCATAATTTGCCAAAAAATATAGATATATGGAGTAATTTAATTCAACAATAAATAATAGATTTATCATTTATTTTGAAATTGACAATTATACTTGAATTTCATTTTGGACATTAAATTTTTTCATTTCTAGTCATGAGACGTACTTAATTATTAAATATTTAACTAAAATTTTTTAATTCATTCACTTAATATTAAATTAAATTATTAAATGGTGATAATTAATTAAGATTAAATATTGAATTAGTTTATCAAGTAAAAGAAATATAGAGTCAAAGTGTAAATTTAATGCATTCGTTTATCTACTTTCAATTCAAGAGTGTCGTAGCATCATTTCTTATTTGCAACTGTTCAGGTCGCCGGACATTTGAATTCGGAAGGACTTATGCTGTCAGACCCAAAGGAGAACACCAAGCAACTATAGTTTGGCTGCACGGTTTGGGTGATAGTGGGGGGAGGTAATAGTAAATTGTTTGCATGAAATACCTGTTTAGCACAAATTTCTTCTTTTAGCAGCAGAGCAGAACTGGTTTTGTTGTGCATTTCCTTTTGAATGCTTTTCAAAGGTATTGATCCGTTTGCGCTTGTTTTTCAGCTGGTCGCAGCTTCTTGAAAGTCTTCCCCTACCAAATGTAAGGCTTCCAACTACAATAATTCTTTTCCTGTTATTCATAAATTTACAAGTTAATGCATATGTAAGGAGCTCTTAAGGTAGCTTATGTAGACTGCAGGCATCCATTATTAGCCTGAAGCTAGTTCCCTGATTCTAAGGATATGGCATATTGAGTTACATGATTCTGGCAGTTTTAATACATATAATTTATGCAGATAAAGTGGATATGCCCCTCTGCACCAACACGCCAGGTGACAAAAACAAGAAATAGTAAACTACTAAACTACTATATTTAATACCATAATTCCACACTCCCCTCAAGTTGAAGCATGCAGATCACAAATGCTCAACTTACAAAGTATGCCATCAAACTGAACATGACCAAGCGCCTTAGTGAAGATATCAGCAAGCTGATGCTGAGAAGAAACATGCATAGGAGTGATAAGACCTTGAGCAATAGCTTCCCGAACAAAATGACAATCAATCTCAATATATTTTGTGCGCTCGTGAAAAACGGGATTGGCTGCAATATGAAAAGCTGACTGACTGTCACAAAACATAGAGATAGGGAAGGAATTTGAAATTCCAAAACAAGATAAGGGACCCTTAAGCCACTTAAACTCAGCTGTGAGAGCAACCATGGCCCGATATTCTGCTTCCGCCGAGGAGCGAGCCACAGTAGGCTGCTTTTTGGTGCACCAAGAAATAGGTGAACCACCAAACTGCACCATCCAACCAGTAAGAGAACGTCGAGTTGTAGGACAACGGGTCCAATATGAATCACACCACTCGGTTAAGGAAAGAGAGGATGTTGCAGAAAGAAAAGGCATTTACCGGGACAACCTTTATATAACGAACAACCCGCAAAGCTGCTTCCAATGGTCATGCAAAGGATGATGCATGAACTGAGACAAAACATGCACCAAATACGAGAGATCTGGTCGAGTAACTGTCAGATAAATGAGACGACCAATGAGACGACGGTAGGCCTCAGGATAATGAAAAACAGGTACTTGAATCAAAGAAAGATGGTGATTCTGCTCAATAGGTAACAATGTTGGCTTGCATCCTAACAAACCTGCCTCAGTAACAACATCCAGAACATACTTGCGCTGGCACAGAGAGATCCCTGTCTGGGTACGACCAAATTTCAGACCAAGAAAATACTTTAAAACACTCAAGTCTTTCATATTGCTTCAAAAACAAAAAAAAAAAGTCTTTCATATAAAACATGAGCTCAAATAAGCCTTAAAAGCAGGAATAGCATTATGATCATTACCAGAAATGACCAAATCATCCACATAAACCAGAACATGCAACTGAATGGAACCTCGACGAAAGGTAAAAAGAGAATAATCATGATATGATTGCTTAAAGCCATACCGAAGAAGAGCAGTGGTGAGCTTGGCAAACCAACAGCGAGGAGCTTGCTTCAAGCCATACAAAGAGTGACACAGACGACAGACCTTGTCTGGGCCTACAGAGCGAAAACCAAGAGGAAGTTTTATATACACCTCATCCTCAAGATCACCATGTAGGAAGAGGTTGTTTTGGGAAATAATCAGTTTCATATCAGGTTGCATTATGAACATCCATTTGGTGAAGCTCCCACTTGAGAGCAGCTGCAATAGAGAGAAACAAACGAACAATGGGCATCTTAGCAACCGGAGCAAATGTTTCAGTATAATCAACACCCTCAACCTGATTATTTCCCAAAACAACCAAGCGAGCTTTATAACGTTCAATGGAGTTATCGTCATTATGCTTGATTTTAAAAATCCATTTACAACCAATAGCCCCTTTTCCTGCAGGAAGAGCAATAATTTCCCAAGTATTATTCTTCTCTAAAGCAGATATTTCGTCCCTCATAACATCTCTCCAACATTCCTGACGAACTGCTTGCACAAAAGTCTGAGGCTCCTCTGCAGAGGTAATAGAAGCCAAAAATACCCGATGGGCAGAGGAAAACTTATCATAAGAAACATACTTACTCAAGGAATAAGGAGTACCTGAGGAGGACAAGGCAGAGGTAAGAGTAGGCAAGTGGGGGGGGGGCTAATAGTAGCAGTAACAAAAATCCCGGAGATGAGAATAAGGAAGCTTCTGGCGAAAACCACGCCCGAGAAGCTCCTCGGCTAGAGGAAATGCGGCAGACGGCCCCATACCAGGAGCATCGTCGGACGACACTGTCAAAGAAGGGCTGGCGGCCACCACCGATGGAGAGGGTGGGACGGACGAAGCCGGTGACAAAGTGACGGCAGACGGCGCCTGTGATTGGGGAGCGGCTAATGACACCGGCGACTGCAACGGAGGTGCGGTGGTGATCTCCAAATCATCATAAAAAATATCCAAAGGTAACACCCGGAAAACATCAGAAGTATCAACAGGAAGACCAGGAAATTCAGATTCACAGAAAACCACATCCCGGGAAACAAACAGTTTCTGTAATTCTAAATCATACAAACACCACCCTTTGGTACCTATAAGATAACCAACAAACAAGCACTTACGGGACCTACTAGCAAATTTATCACCCCCATGATTCTGATTATGAGCATAGCACAGGCAACCAAAAACACGAATATGAGCAACTGAAGGAGGCTTTCCATACAAATTTTCAAAGGGAGTGAGATTATGCAACACTTTAGTAGGTGTGCGATTAATCAAATAGGCCGCTGTCAAGACAAAGTGACCCCAAAATTCCACAAGTAACTTAGACTAAAAAAGTAAGGCAAGAGCAACATTAAGAAGTTGTTGGTGTTTACGCTCAACCTGACCATTCTGCTGAGGGGTACCAACACAAGAAGTTTCATGCAAAATACCATGCTCATGAAAATATGAACGCAATCCCAGGAATTCAGTACCATTGTCACTTCTAACAACTTTCACAGCAGAATTATATTGACGACAAACCATATTAAAAAATTTTATAAAAGCAGTTGGCACACTAGCCTTATCATGCAACAAATAAGTCCAAGTGATACGACTAAAATCATCCACAAAAGTTAAAAAATACCGAGCTCCACAAATGGCAAGAGAACGGTAGGGCCCACAAACATCAACATGTATCAAATCAAATGCAGCTAAACCAAACGTTTGACTAACAAGAAAACTAGAACGAGAATGCTTGGAACAAAGACACTTCACAAACTTTATTAAATTGAAAAATATCTGACCGAGAAACAGAGATCCTGGGAAAAGACTGAATAGCTGTCACAGATGGATGACCAAATCGACAATGCCACAATTTTAAAGAAGATTCTGAACAAGCAGCACTTGCTACAGTAGTCGCCCCCTTTTGAAAGAAATAGAGCCCCCACACTGTTTACCCATGTCAATCGTCCTCCTCGTGATCCGGTCCTAAATGAGACATGATGAAGCATCAAAGGAAGCAATTAGATCAGAACAAGTCAACAACTGGGACAAAGAAATTAGATTACTTTCTAATCCAGAAACAAATAAGACATCAGATAAAGTGATATGAGAATCAAGAGAAATATTCTCAATATGGGAGGCCTGAAACACATTCCCATCTGACTAGTGAACTGATCGAGATTGATTGTGAAATGTGCACTCAAATTTGACCGTTGCTCAGTAGTTGTTTGATTTTTGGTCAAACCATTGTGAGCACAAAAAATGGCCGAATAATATTGTGATCAATTATTGCTGCACGAAAAACCAAATAATATTGGCAACAATGTCAAACCCGAAAAACCCAATAATATTGGCAACAATATTATTGCCAAATTATGAAAACACGCAACCTGAAAAAAAAATCAACTACGGGGAAGGCAACAAATAATTTGCAAACACTGAAACAAATTATTTGCCAAATTATACTCACACTCAAACAGACAATTAATTTACCAAATTATGCAAACACTCAAATCAAATGCGCAGGAAATTTTCTAGAGAGAAAAGAGATTAAGAAAATTTTCATGTTCTAATACCATGACAAAATATGAGAAGAAATTTTGTACAAAGCATATGTTTCATTGATGTATGATCAAATATTTATAGTTACAGGGTCTCAGAATTTCTTTTTTAACAAGAAACCAGTTTTCTAATTCTAGAAAAACAGGAAATAGTAAACTATTAAACTACTATATTTACAATCCTAAATATAGTAATACCATAATTCCACACTTTGGCTTTCTCTATATTCTATGAAGCTTATTATGAAATTGATTCACTGATGCTATGGATGGTCTTTTTTTTTTTTGTATTAATCAAGGTTTGATGTTCGAGATATTTCAGAAGATAGTCCAGATGATTTAGAAGGTTTAGATGCTTCAGCTCCACATGTTGCAAATCTCTTGTCAACTGAACCTACCGATAGTATGTATTCTTGTACATTGCCTTTGTATTCCTATTAAACCACAAACTACTCATTAGTTCATTCATTTCATTTCTATCCGGTAAATCATGTAGTTCTACTATATTGATCCGTACAAGTTCATAGTTATAGAGAAAGGAGCGAGATTTAAGTAACTTTACCAAATCATAGTTGATATATGATTGGCTTCCTACATAAAATCATTCTACGAGTTACTTACATATTACACTTTCATGAAACTTATACTTAATTTATGGTCCAAAGTTAAGCTTGGTGTTGGGGGATTTAACATGGGTGCTGCAACAGCTCTTTACTCGGCCACATGTCATGCTCGGGGCTAGTATTCAAATGGGAATGCATATCAGATCAACCTTGACTCAATCTTTGGGCTTAGCGGTTGGCTTCCTTGTTCAAGGTACTACTTCACTTCTTCTGTGGTAACTTTCTATACTAAGAAAACAAACAAAACTCATGTTGTAGTTGTGGCTTTAAAGAATGCTAAAGAGTTGGATGGATAGATCGCCTACGGCTGGGAGACGTGCACCATCATTGCCCATTTTGCTCTGTCATGGCTCTGATATTTATATATCTCTTAGTTCCCAATCTTGACGATTCAATTGAATAGGAAGATCATACAGGTTGCATAGTGCTTAACTAGTACATGAGCATTTGAATTACACAAAGCCCCTATTGGGATACGGCTTTTATTCACAATATTTTGTGTTTGAACTAGTCAATAATGAATTTGTTGTTTCACAAACTTTTCATTGTAATTAATCCTTGATTACTAAGATTGTTTATTCTTTAAGGTTTTCTTACTTCTAGATTAGTGTTTTAGAAAGTAGATCACAGTTACAATTTATAGACCATGTTGATAAGAATGCCTGGAACCCACAATTAAGATTCCATAAGAGCGCATATCCTATAACCCACAAATGGCTCAAAACTGAGAGTTTTGGTTTTGAATCATCTTCATTTGCAATTAGTGGAAATGGAAATTGAAGAAATAAATAAATTTGAAGAAATCAGAATTTGGATGTAACAAGATTCATACTTTACAATCCATAAGCTAATTTAATTCCTTTTGTATTCGCAAAACAATAACAACACATTTATATACAATTTGTTGTTCCAGGTGATGATGTGGTGGCATATGCACACAGTGAAAAATCTGCACGGATTCTAAGTTCAACTGGCTTTCAAAACCTAACATATAGAACATTTCAAGGGTATTGATCTAGTTTTTTGTTTTAGCAGTTGTACAAAAAGCTGTTTGATTAACGCTGAAAACTTTCTTTTCTGTAATGCAAACTAGGCCATTACACTATACCTGAAGAAACTGATGAAGTATGTCACTGGCTCATCACAAATTTGGGACTTGAAGGGTTGTTATGAATATGGCAAAGCAGAGTGCAATGCAAAAAGTTTAAGAGTAAAATGACGAGGTTCCATGGAAATGGAAAGGGGTAATATACTTGAATTGCAGCCATATCCACATATCTTGTTACCATTTTGGAATAAAGTGAAGAAGGGCAATAATCTTTCTATCTTCAAAGTTCAAACTCGACTCAATACTAGTCGAACCAAACTCGAGCTCGAGCATCTATTATTTATCAACCAAATTCATATATTAAAACACATAAATAACTAACCAAAAAACATGACACTAAAGAAAAAATATAAGAAGGTAAAGTTCCACTTCTGCAATTTATTATTTAAAGAATGAGTTTCTTCAAGAATTAGAAGATGCAAAGTCATAAAGAATAGTCAAGCAACATTAGAGTACGTGAAATCTAAAAGCTACTTTGGCTAATATTGTAGGAAAAAGAATGGGGATGGATAAAAGAACAATTTGGTACTCCATCTTTATTGTTGAAGATACTAGCAGCTTTTCTAGTTCAACCCATAAGGGCAATAAGGTTAAACCTGCAGGTAAACAAAACAGTTAATTACAGCACAAGGTTTCAAAATCCAAACTGAAATATTCTGACTCACCCACTACAAACTAAGCCAGCTTCTGTTAACTGTGACGATTGGACCTAGTGCTATTATACCTGACAAGACAAATGAAATTTAGCAGGGTAATTGGGAGCAATTTCTGCTCTATATAGAAGGAAGAATGCCTCATCATAGCAATTACCTATTAGTATTATTGGTTATTTGCAACTGCTAGAACTCTGGGAATTTTCTGCATTCTGATCAGGATCATGTTTGGATTGACTATGTGGAGTACGTGGTGACATAGCCGGAATACCTTTCAGTACAAACTTGCGGCAAGTTCTCATGCCTGATGATGAGAAAGAACTAAGCTCACTCAATCGACCATGAGGAGGAGAAACTCTCTTTTTATTTGGCGAGCTTACTTTTACACCACTAGTTGGCACAGGATCCTCCTTCAGTATATCAGGCGTATCATCATCCATGATACTGCGCAGTCTATCCTCAAACTCAGCTGCTTCCTGAAATTTGCTTGCTCCTAATTGAGTTAATGAGGTCATTGGTGACCTACGCCAGCGAAGGGAACTTTCAGATGAAAAGTGGTGATTACCAGCAAAGGTTTGACCTCGCGAGTTACTCCCCACCCAGTCTTGTGGATTAGGGAAGGCAGCAGGAGTAACATGATCTACACTCCCAGCTCCAACATATGGAGAGAATTGAGTATCATCACGCCCATCACTATAATTAAATCCCTGCTGATACGAAACTAAATCCATAATCCCAGTATGGGTTTCTTGGTTCATGTCACGACTATCAGGATCTTTAGCTGGTACTGGGGACTGTCCGAGAGGACTTATGAACTTGAGATCAGATTCAGGGGACTGCAAATACCTTCCAGAAGGAAACCAAGGTCTTGATGTACCTCTTTCGTTTCTGCTAAGAGGGAGAGCCACCCGAATAAAAGAAATGATTAAGCAGTAATGAGGAGAGAGTAGAAGATTGACGCTTTTAAGTACATTGAAACTTCACCTTTGAACTTTAAAAGGGAACTTACATTGGGCACTGAAATTGAGGTGTTAGAGGAGTCAAATTGTGAGCACTGTATAACTCGTTCTGAAGTAAACCATCTTTTGACAACATTCTCTCCATCGAATTATCCAAATTTTCGCTGTTGCCTTGATTGCTGATCAGATCATTCGTGATACCATATGCTGAATGAAAAAGAGGCACTGCTATGACTCCAAAAGATAACAAGACTTTGAAGGAAAAACTAACTTAAAAAGGGAAAACAATCTGGTTTGACCAAGAAAGTAGTCTTCAATTTATCATAAATTTCAAGAAAATTGCAAATATGGAGTAAGTTTCAAGAAAGATATTTGGCAGTAGTTAATCCGACCGTCTAGCTTTTAAAGAAACACCTATTAATGCTAACCCTGGAAACCTCATACAAATCACATGTGGCAACTCTTGTCAAACATTACATTAAATCTGCTAATTGTAAGCACCGTGCTTATTAAAAGCTTATATAACTAACTAATGCATGAGAGATTAATTCTGCAGGAAGTGAAGATTTGATGTACCATGGCATCATAAGCTGCTATAAGAGTGTGAAAACTATTGATATCTCAGAAGATTATAAAAAGGTAGCCCAATATATAGAAGCACCCGCACATTTTTGGGGGCCCAAGCAAGGTTCGGGACAATTAGGCCTAATGTATGGATCGTCACCTATATTTCTATAAAAGGCAATTTCTGCAACCTGAACCCGTGACCTTAAGTCACATGGAAACTGCTCCAACTACTGCAGCAAAATTCCCCTTCTAAGAAAAGTAAATGTGGTTACTGAAATAAGAAATTAGAAATTTGAGCAATGAGGTGAAAGAAAGTTCAACAAGAAGTTTGATAATGGAGCCTCCAAAGTGCATCTAAGGCGACCTTTGTTTATGATATGTAAACATCAGTAAATTCCTTCAGAAGTGTATATTTCCCATATTTTACTCATTATGCTAGCTAATTCTTAGTTATTTCTATTCCGGGACAGTGCATCTCTTCTGCAAATGATAGTCTGTCAATGAAATAATGACATTTTTTTAAGTGTACATAATTTAGGCAGAGGCTCACAACAAGGATTTAGGAAACTAAGTACAAGAATAAATTATTTGTCAATGTTGCATTAGAAAGATGAAATTGTTGATTGGCAAATAACAAACCGAAAAGATTAAGATGTTCAGACCCAACCAAGTACTATTTCAGTTTTAGTGCACATTACTAAGTTGGTAAGGAAAGGGGCAGTCTACCTAATATAACAATCTGAACCATAACCAAAGTAACTTAAGCATCATTTAGTTTCTATTTTGTCAGCATAACAGTTTTCCTGAATTTTGAGTAACTACGGCCATATGTTATACAAACTCAACTTCGTGATAAAAGTCCCCTGTGTACTCATCAGCTTAATATTCTATCAAAGGGGTTCTTCAGACTTTCTCCTCACCTATCAGCAAAATTTCTATGTTCAGCTGAAATGTTATTGCAGCTAGTCTTTCTTTAAGATAATATGAAGCCTTATCCACAACCATATCCATCTAAAGAATCTACATAGTAGGCATCAACATCCTGACAGGTCTTTCACCAACTTGGAAGTTCTTTAATTTTCTCAACTGAAGTATTTTGCAATGAATTTTTAATAAAAGAATTGCAAACAGCAGATGTCTACCGTATAAATCATCAAATGTCTCAAACTTTATTTCTCATCATTAAAAGTTATTTTGAGAATTTGTTCCCCCATTAATTGTCAAATAAGTAAGAGTAAAGTTTAAAAAACACATAAAGATTTCACAAAAGTACCATACCATCCTTTCGACCATAGGCATTGTCACATCCTTCGCATCGACATCCATCAGAGCATCCAACATTAGCCTTTAACCAAGGAAGCAAAAACAAAAGGAAAAGGAAAATTGATGAAAACAAGTCCCCCAAGATTAGGCTAAATGCCAACTGCAGAAGCATATTTTGTGGATCTTGCAAGAAAACTAGAAGTGCAACCTGATAGCATTCACAGTACTTCTTCAAACATTTTGACTTCTTGCAATTGCAACCCCTCTTGTGCCTCGCTGAGGAAGGTGTAAAATCTCCATCATCCTGGCAAACGGGAATAAATGTAAGATCCTATGTCCTATATGCTCTGGTGGAAAAAAAAAAAAAAAATTCTAAAGGATTACAATACCACACAAACTTTTGTTGGGGCTTCACTGCTATGCTTAATGATTTTTGGAGCAAATGCAATTGGATTTCGCGATTCAATTTGTTGTCTGGTTTCAAGAACAGTATCTTCATATTCTGGCCGGTTGAAGCAGCCTTGGCAAGCACAAGGTCCTGCACAATAGATCCCTGCAGCAAAGCAGTCACAGTATCTGCAAAGGGAAAAACTCTATTGATGAAAGATTCTAGAATAAGTCAAATGACCAAAACTATAAATGCTCTTACAACTTCAAGCACTTCGTTTTCTTGCAATTGCAACGTTTGCAACCATTACTATCACCAGCATCCATTGTATTTCTCCTGTTTTATGCACATAATTGAGTCAAATTGCATTCAAAATTATTACAACAGGCACTGTAGCTCGAATGACTCAAAGGATACAATATAAAAAATGCTAGTTTTACTTTAACAAAATGCAAGCTTGCCTTTTCTTTTTAGGGCTTGATGGAACAAAATCACCATAGCTGTCTAAAGTTTCAGCATTGGATTTCCTTTTGTCAGAATAATTTGATTGAATCTGCATATTTTGCTTAAAAGTCAGAGGCTCAAACAAAGGTTTCATGCTGTAAGGGGACTCAACAGAACTTGCACCCAAGGCAGGATTGTCACACATATTGCTGTCCCTGCTGAAAGATGCACCTCCCACCATATTTGGAGAAATAGAATAGTTCTTATTCAAGTGAAAACTCATTGTAGATATATACTTCTTTCCTAGATCCAAACTCTCTTCCTCTGACTTTCCACTGATCTTTGAAGCAGAATAATTTAACTGCTTACCACCAATAAGACTGTTTAAGTGTAAGCCAATCCCAGATGGCTTGGGACCTTGGATATAGTGATTTCCATTATCTTGAGGAGAAAGCATATCATGGTTTATGTTGGCAAATGACATATTACTAGCACCCACTGGTTTGTATAATGAAGCTGATTCTGGAACATCTGAATCAGCAGAATCAGTAGACAATCTATGATAACCAGCTGCTCCAGACGAAACCTGAAAACCAAGGTCTGTCATTTTTTTGCTATGAACATCTTCAAACTGCAGACGTCTGCTGATACCATGCTGGTGCCGACCAACCTAAATGAAGTATCATACAGATATTTTATCCCAAAGACTTTCATGAAAGCGTGACGTGGCATAAGACTTGATTAGAAGAACAAAAAAAAAGAACAAGTCTTTCAAATATCTTATGCACTGAAAATGAAGCACTACATTCACCACTCGGAATCAAGTAATATCATCAACTATCAGCTCTCATACCAAAGTTCAGAATCACTAGGGTGACCTTAAGCAACTAGATTTTTCACTTAATATTTACAAGCAATTATGTCATTATATTCCAAATACCTTAGAATAGTGGTCATTCCCACTTGATGCAATGCATTGTACAGCATTCACGCGAACTCCCGAGTCCTGAGCAGTTTGCATATCTCCCAAGTGTGAGGTAAAACCCCCTTCAAAGACCTGACCAGATCCTGCAGTCTGCATTTAAACATTTGGAGGGTGAAGTTAGAAGATATTTATAGTTTGTGTTACCGCAACTGAAATGGGACAAAAGATAAAACATAGCAAAAAGAAAGATACCTCAGCCTTCAGTTCCCCTACATGTTGATTGTCTGAAGCATTATCTTCAGAGGAACCATGGTCGATCTTCGAACAAGCACCATGAGCCATATCAGTGTTGGGTGAGTTCTTATCCGATTCAAAAGATTTAAGATCAGATATTGAGTTGCCTGGATCATTTTTATCAGCCTGATCTATCAGCACCGTAGGTACTCCAATTTCCAACTTTTCCGTAAAAGGGTCATCCTTGTTTTCAGTTTTGTCAACAGCCTCGTTTGAACCATCCAAGTCATTCTGTGACTGAAAAAGGCTATCAGAGTTTTTAGGACTCAAATTTACAGACGAGGCTAAAGCTTCACCATCCATTTTGACAATCGCACTACAATCATCCCTATTGCTTGGAGGGCTGCTTGCTTTTGTATGTGGGTGAGGTTTTGTCAGTGATCCCTCGTGGGGACTAAATTGTGAATAACTGCTCAATTCATTGCCAGCCATTCCAGCTTTCTCATCAACAATGTCTTCATCCTCAACATTTTCATCCAGTTTTGGTGATTTTGCATATGATGACCGAGTAAACTGGTCCCTAAATAAGATTCATCATTCAAAATGACATCATTGTTACTTATTACTCATACGTGAATATACTCTTGGAAGGAACTTTAAAATCAAACTTTACCCTTTCAGGCAATTATGGTTTCCTTTTGGATTGGTTTGAGGCGATCTTAATTCAAGGGTTGGAGAGTTGATTCCTGGGAAACCTTCTGCCACTAATGCAGTATTCTCAGGCTTTTCTGGGGAAAGGTTGCTTATGTATGAAAAGAAGGGGAATCCCTGAAACCAGATATTCAACCTAGTAAAACATTCTAGCGAAGAGAAAAAAATATATATATGGAACATTCAATCCAACATACCCAACAACATTCTACTTCATCCCAACAAATAAAACACAAAAATCAAACGGACATGAATTCGACCAAAACCCAGTTCATATCCAACTCATGATTAACTTAAAAGAAATCCTTAAACCCCCATAAACCCAAACACCAAAATTCTCACATAAAACGACAATTTAACAAGTTAAAGTTCACCTGAGCTTGGATAGGGTTCGGTACAGCCAAATGAGTCGAATTGGAAATGGGTTTGGAAGATTTAGGTGAGGAATCCATTGTGTGAAACCCTAAACTTAACACTCATTCTACAATAAAAATAACAAGACTTTTCCTGCGTCCTTGCTTACCAAATTATCCTCAGTTGCTCACGCACTCACACATCCACAGTAATTTTACCTCCCTCTAACCTTCTATAGTGGGCGTTTCATCTAGAATCAGTAGCAGAGAAGGAGAAGAAGAAATCCATGGAGGTTAGCACCGAGCAGGGACGAAGGTAATATTTAGGCATTCGGGTTGAAGACTTAAAACATTTTCAGTCGGGGAATTTTCCCCCCAAAAAAGGCATAAGAGATAAATGGTTGTTAAAATGGATAGGTTAGAAAATGGGATGTGTGGGAAAAATGCGTGGGATTAAAAAATTTTCAAAAAATTGATTTTACATCGGCGGGAAATATCTTTTCTTTATCCAATGCGTACCAGTCGGATCCGGCTCTGACCCGGACCAAAACGTGTCCCCCGGATAACGTTACTTGTGGAATTTCATTTTCCATAAAAAATTATATATGTCCCCTAAATTTTAGTATATTGTAAGAATTAACCCCTTAAGTTATTAATGTCCGAGTAACCTAATTTAATTTTTTTAATCAAAATCTAGACATAGAATTACCAATATAGTATTGGATTGCAAATTTATTGCAAAATTATATTGAGCTTGAAAGAAAAGTTTTTATTATTTGTTGTAAAATATATAACTAATTTTTATTTTTTTAATTATTTTTTCGGTTTAAAAAGGATAATTTTATTATAAAATTAGATAGACTTTAGATTGAATTTCTATAAAATTAATAATTTTAAGAGACTAATTACTAAAATTTAAATTTTAAAGGGTATTTGGCTAATTTGACAAAAGTTTGAGTTGTATTTAATTTTTTTTAAATATTTTATCTTGTACTTTTTTTGAAAGCAAAAGATAACTTTTATCTTATAATTAGGTTTGATATTATTATCAAAGTAGAAAATTTAATTCTTAAAATTAATTTTAAGATTCAACACAACATAATGTTGGATCGTGTCAAGTGTTGAGAGGGGGGGGTGAATCAACACTCTATCAATTTTTCTTTCAACTAAAGGATTCCCTCTCAAATGTTAGCTCAGTTAGAGCTTATTGTTGAACTCACGTTTTGGCTTAGATGGACTGTTGGCAGATCAGATCAACCAAGGAAGACATCAGATCATCCAAGGAAGAGATCAGATCAATTCAATGAAGAGATCAGATCAATTCAATAAAGAGATCAGATCAATTCAATCACACAAGGAGGTTCACTACCAGTCAAGACACACACTCAAAGCAGTAAATGTGCACAGAGAATTTTTACGTGGTTCGATCAAATGATCTACATCCACGGACAGATTCACTCCTGTCAATCTTCACTATCACAGAATTCTTCAGCTCTGGCCTCACTGACCATAAGCAACATAAACAAGAGCTCACTGCTCAACACATTGAGGTTCACTACCTCTACAGGTTCATCAACTAAAACAACAACATGTAAATCTCTATTGTACTGCCTTTTCTACACAAATATCTTTCAAAATCACTTAATGAAAGACGTTTGATAGTTTTCTAGGCTTACCACCTGAAGCTGCAACCTCCTCAGCTTCTTCTTCTCCTTGACTTCTGCTTCTCCAAAGCTTCAGCTTCTCCTTGTGTAGCTGACTGTTTCTGTCTCTCTTGTATCTCTCATATCATCCCTTTTTCAGCACTCACTCTTCTCCTTCTCCCTTTTTCTTGGTTTCTTTTTGTTCAGTATATCTCTCTGCTGTAGCTCATTTCACTCTATTTTTCTTTTTTTTGTGCCTCCCTCTCCTTCTTTTTTTTTTAGGGTTTTTCCTCCCGATGTGGTGTATCCTGCATACTACTGTTGTTGTACCTACTCCACCTACTCATATGCCCGGTTTTTCATTTTCCCAGAAGAAAACTGTGCCCTACGTGCGGTGTGTCAGCATATCTTGCATGGAAGGCGGCTCAAGATTCATATAATCCATTTTCAACCTTTTTAAATTGCAACTTGCTTGCCATGTCATATTGTTGACTGTACTCCATATTTCTCAAGTAGCTTGACCAAGATATTTTGGAACAGCAGAAGTGATCTGATCTTAGCTTATAGCTGATCTGATGTACGCGGCATTTGATCTAATGTCAGCTTGCAGTTGATCTGATGTTAGCCTCCGGTTGATCTGATGTTGGCTTGCAGTTGATCTGATGTTGGCCTCCGGTTGATCTGATGTTAGCTTGCAGCTGATCTGATGTTAGCCTCCGGTTGATCTGATGTTAGCTTGCAGCTGATCTGATGTTAGCCTCCGGTTGATCTGATGTTGGCTTGCAGTTGATCTGATGTTGGCCTCCGGTTGATCTGATGTTAGCTTGCAGCTGATCTGATGTTAGCTTGATGTCACAACGTTCTGTCCAGCAACTCAGAACCATCCATGTAGCTCCTGCAGTTCTTCTGATTGGGCACTGCTTGATTCTTTTGTATTTCTGCTCTAGCTCTTCAGCCTTGAGTTGTTCTCTTCTGCTGCAAATATGTTTTGTTGCTGACTTGCCTTGCTTCTGTGAAACCAAGCTGCTGAGCAATCCCTTGAGAATTTGATCTGATCTTTACTTCCGTTGATCTGATACGCACTATCCTTTGATCTGATGCGCACTGCATTTGATCTGATCTTCACTTCCTTTGATCTGATACGCACTGCCTTTGATCTGATGTGCGCGTAACTTGATCTGATCTGAGCAACCTTTGATCTGATGTGCGCATAACTTGATCTGATCTGTGCAACCTTTGATCTGATCTGTGCAGCCTTAGTAATTCACAGATTTGTCACAATGTGGTTGCAACAATTACAACACAACAATCTCCAATGGCTCAACAACAATAAAGGCTAAGAAAGCTTCATTGTAGCAGCTCCAATGGCTCAACAATCTCCCCCTTTGGAATTGTTGGCAACCACATTTGCAGCCAATCAGTCAACTCAGTGCTAAGCTCCCCCTGAACCTTATTCTTCTTCATAGTAAGCTCCCCCTGCATTAAGCTTTTCAACTTCCTTCTCTCCCAAGGACAATACTCCTGCGTCTGGCCGGCTACTGCGGCTATCTCTCCCCCTTTGACAACCAATTTCAAAGGGATTTGGGGATGCTGAACTGATTCAGCATGAGAAAGAGGACTGCACTCCCATTTGCATCCTCAAAGTCTCAAACACCTCGGCTGGAAGAGGTTTTGTCATTACATCAGCTATTTGTTTAGCTGTGGGAACATACTCTAGCATAATTTCTCCTTTCTCAACCTTGTCCTTTATGAAGTGATACTTGATTTCTATATGTTTGGCTCTCGAGTGCTGGACTGAATTCTTTGACAAATCAATGGCACTTTTGTTGTCACAAAGAATTATCAGTGGCAAGGGAACTTCTTCTTTAAGATTTTGCAGTTCAGATCTCATCCATATAGCTTGAGTGCATGCCTTGGTTGCTGCTATGTACTCGGCTTCAGCAGTGCTTAAGGCTATACTTTCTTGCTTCTTGCTTAACCAGCTCACACATCTATTACCAAGAAAGAATACTCCTCCTGAAGTGGATCTCCTATCATCAACATTTCCTGCCCAATCAGCATCAGTGAAGCTTCTTAATCCCAAGCTTCCTTTCCTTGCATACCACAGACCATAATCTACTGTCCCTTGCAAGTATCTTAGCACCCTCTTTAGTGCAATCATATGAGAACTCTTTGGATTTGCCTGGTATCTAGCAGCTTGGCAGACAGCAAAGGTAATATCAGGCCTTGTTGCTGTTAAGTACAATAAGCTTCCTATCATGCTCCTGTATAGACTTTGATCAGCTTCAGCTCCTTTTTCATCCTTGCTCAGCTTGCAGTTAGTTGCCATGGGTGTAGACATTGGCTTAGCATCAGTCATACCAAATTTCTTCAGCACTTCTTTGGTATACTTGGTTTGAGAGATAAAAATTCCAGTTGCTTTTTGATGAATCTGTAATCCAAGGAAAAATGATAGCTCTCCTATCATGGACATTTCAAACTCTTCTTGCATCTTTCTAGCAAATTCATGGCACAGCTGCTCCTTATCTCCTC
This sequence comes from Knoxia roxburghii, assembly GCA_030378225.1. NCBI lineage: Eukaryota > Viridiplantae > Streptophyta > Magnoliopsida > Gentianales > Rubiaceae > Knoxia > Knoxia roxburghii. The sequence goes on from CM059423.1 coordinate 7,146,851, forward strand.
CAAATATTATGTCATCAACATAGACTATGGCTATTAACTGTCCACCCTTTCCATCAAGAACATATAAATTGCTATTTATGCAACTTTTTCTGAAATTCAGATTCTTCAGGTAGCTGTCCAGCCTTGAGTACCATGCTCTTGGGGCTTGTTTTAATCCATACAGTGCCTTTTTGAGCCTGCACACCTTGTTTTCATCTTCACAAACTAGAAAACCATCCGGTTGCTCAATGTACACTTCTTCTTCCAGATTTCCATTCAAGAAGGCAGATTTAACATCCATTTGGAAGACCTTGTAACTCCTTGCTGAAGCCACTGCCAAAAACATTCTTATGGCTTCAAGCCTTGCTACTGGGGCAAAGGTTTCATCCACATCTACTCCTTCAATTTGAGAGTATCCTTTGCACACAAGCCTTGCCTTATTCTTTACAACCTTTCCTTCCTCATTCAACTTGTTCCTGAACACCCATTTTGTGCCTATCACATTTTTGTTTGCTGGCCTATCCACGAGCTCCCAAGTTTGGTTTTTCTCAATTTGATCCAGCTCTTCATTCATGGCTTGCATCCATGACTGGTCCTCCAGGGCTTCCTCTATTGACCTTGGCTCAACTTGAGACAGTAGGGCAGTTGCAACCATACTTTTCAGTTGCCTTCTTGTTCTTACTGGAGCTTTGGGGTCTCCAATGATAGGCATCTTCTCAATTCTCTTGTTGTACTTTCTTTTTGCTCTTTCCTGGCCTTCTTTAACTTCTGTCTCTGATTCTTCTGCATCAGTCTTCTCAGTAGTTGATTTCAGCTCCAGGTCTGCCTCATCTTGGCTCTCCAAGTCATCTAAGTGATCCAGAAAATTTTCAGAATCAGTGGCTTTCATCTTGACTTCCTCAACCACTTTCACATCATAACTTTCCATAATCTTATCCAGCCTCTTGTTATAAACCTTGTAAGCCTTGCTCTTATTTGAGTAACCAAGAAAAATGCCCTCATCAGCCCTCTCTTCAAATTTTCCAATGCTTTGCTCCTTGTTCTTGATGAAGCATTTGCTGCCAAAAACTCTAAAGTACTTCACATTTGGCTTGTGACCATACCAAAGTTCATATGGTGTCTTTTCAGTGTTTGGCCTCAACATGGTTCTATTTTGTACATGCACAGCTGCCATTGTGGCTTCCTTCCAGAAGTGCTTTGGAGTATTGTGCTCCAACAGCATGGTTCTTGCCATCTCAATCACACTCCTATTTTTCCTCTCTACAACTCCATTTTGCTGAGGAGTGTGAGGACTTGAGACTTGATGTTTGATTCCCATTTCCTCCAAGTATTCTTCAAATTCCTGTGAGGTAAACTCTCCTCCATTATCTGACCTCAAAACTTTGATCTTCCTTCCATGCTGGTTTTCTGCCAGTTTTTGAAATCTTTTGAAGCAGTTGAAGGCTTCACTCTTTTGCTTCATGTGCATGATGCACATCATCCTAGTGAAGTCATCCACAAACAGAATGAAATACATCTCTTTACCTGTACCTTTTCTTTTCATTGGTCCACATACATCAGTGTGAACTAGCTCCAATGGCTTAGAGGTTCTATGCTCCTTGGACTTGTGAGAAAGCTTTGCAAATTTCCCTTTTTGGCATGAGTCACAAGTGCTGTTGTCCCTCTTTAGTACCGGGAGGTTTAACACTGCATTGCACTTCACCAGGCTTCTCATGCTCTTTTGATTTAAATGTCCAAGCCTGCAATGCCAAAGAGTATTTTCATCCGTCTTGCTTAGCATGCACAACTTTTCCTTCACATCTATGAGGTATAAATCCTTGTTGTCTCTTATTCCTTTGGCCATGATTTCTCCAGTCTTGCAGTCTTTAATGAAACAGCCACTTTTTGAGAAGTCTACTTTGAAACCATTGTCACACAGTTGTCTCACACTCAGCAAGTTGTACTTCAGTCCTTCTACAAACAGCACCTCCTTAGATTTGAACTTTTCTGATCCAATGGTGGCTTCTCCAACAGCCTTGATCTTTAACCCACTCTTATCTGCAAACTTGACAAACCCTCTTTCAACTTCTTTTGTGTTTCTCAGTAGAGTTTTGTCTCCAGTCATATGGCTTGTGCACCCACTGTCAATGATCCATTGGGCTTCCTTAGCTTTTGTTTTCAGTGCAACTTCAGCAATACAAGCTTCTTCAAATCTGTGCTTCTTCCTCCAAATTTTTCTTGCTGTTGGTATGCCTTGCTGTTCATTCAATCTCTGATTGCTCCTGCTGCAGCTCCAGTGATCATTCTCTTCTAACTCTTCAAAAATTTGAAATCTGTTTCTCAGATTAAGTGGCTGCATTAGAGATTGATTTCTTCTTGTGTAATCTGCTTGGTTTCTTCTTGTTCCTGCTGCAAAGTTTCTTCTATTTGTAGCTTGTTGCAGTGGCTGGACTCTCCTGCTGTTCACTCCTTCAGACCACTTGCTTCTCTTGTTTGGCAATCTGCATCTGCACCAGACATTCAGTTTCTGATACACTTCTCCAGGTTGCATGATATGACCTTTTCTGGTTTCAGCTTCAGGGATCCTTCTTGAAGTACTTGGGCTTCTTTGATGATAATACTCTTTTCTATTCCATCCTCTTGACTGCATTGTTCTTCCTTCAAATCTCCAGAGTGCCTTCCTCCAGCAATTTGCTGCATAGTGACCTGATTCTCCACAGGTGAAACATACTCCAGCAATCAGTTTTCTACTTTTGAGCAAGCTTCTTTGATACATAGATTGTCTCCCCCTCAGCTCGTGCAGTCTTTCATTTTGCTCAGTAGACTTTCTTGATCCATTAGAAATTTCCATCTTCTTAGCATCAACAAAGCTAGTTCCTGCCTTTACATCAGCAACACAAATTGAACCTTCTTTGACAAAGGTAACAGTCTTCTTGGTTGTTGCAGCTGGTTGTCCTTCTAATTTTTGATCTCCTTCATAGCCAAGACCTTTCTTCCCTTCTGAATAAGATCTCTGCTTGCTGAGGCACTCATCTAACTTCCTTGTGGCTTCTTCAGTTTTTGCAGCCACTTCTTTGCTCCTTGAGAATTCACCAGGCTCAGTTTTGCTTGACTGAAACTCCAGCTTTCCTTTCAATTTTGATCCTACAGTAGTTCCATCAGTCATTTCTTCAGCTTTAAACACAGTTTGTTGATACAGCAGATCTTCTATCTTTCTTGTTGCATCCTCTAGTTCGGCAGTGGTGGCATCTAGCTTTTCTACCAAGGTTTCACATGTCTTTTGAAGTTCCATCTTTTCTCTTGTACAATTCTTGTGAACCTCAGCTTCATTTTGCATGAGAATCAGTTCCTGCTCCAATTCAGTTACTCTATTCTCCAGTATTGAGTTTTCTTCTTGACTGCTCAAGATGACCTTTTCCATCTCCTTCATTGTCTTCATTGTCTTCTTGTGCAATCTCTTCTGCTCCTCTATCTTGTTGTATGCAAACTCCAGTTCTTCCTCTAGATCCACTTCTTCATCATCAGCTGATTGGTTCTCTAGTTCAGCATCCTCCTTCAATGAAACAGTTGAAGATTTCATCACCATGAGGGTCTCCTCTTCAGCTTCAGACTCATCTTCACTGTCTGAGACATCAGTCTCTTCATCCTCCTCAGAGCTATCATTCTTCTTCTTGCTCAGGTAGCTCCGTTTTCTGTAAGGTTTCTCTTTTCTTGATTTGAAGCCCATCTTCTTCTTTCCTTTCTGCTCAGGCCACCTGTCTGATGGCTTGTCAGCTTCCTCATCTTCTGTTCTCTTGTTCTTCATGAAGCACTTGCTTGCAAAGTGGCCTATTTTGCCACAATTGAAGCATTTTAAGGGCAACTTTCCCTTGTACTTTCCAGTCTGACCTCTGAAACTCCTTGAAATCAGCACCATCATTCTTTCAAGATCACTGTCTGCTGCTTCATCTTCACTGCTTTCCTCCTTTAGCTTCCTTGAGTGTTTTGCTTTAAATGCTATCTCCTTGACTGCCTTTGACGTCTCCTCCTTTGAATTTGAAATCCTCATTTCATATGCTACAAGAGTGCTTTGTAGCTCATCTAATGTCACTTTATCTAGGTCCCTCTCCTCTATAGCAGAGACCTTAGAATCATATCTTGCTGGTAGGGATCTAAGAACCTTTTTAACTATATTGGAATCTCCAACACTCTCACCCAGACCCCTCATTGAGCTAACTAATTCAACAACTCTGTTTAGAAAGTCCTCAATGTTTTCACCTTCTCCCATCTTAAGACCTTCAAACTTACTTCTAAGAACCTGCAATTTTGCCTCCTTAACCTTGATGTCTCCCTCATGAATGTTAATCAGTTTAATCCATATTTCATGAGCAGTAACACAGTCTATAACTTTAAAGTTCTCTTTTTCTGACAGAGCTGCATATAGAGCATTCCTTGCCTTTCCATCAGCTTCTAAGTTTCTAATTTCTGCACCTGTAGGATTCTCCTCATCTACAGTTGGTGTAAATCCATGCAAGACTACTCTTTGTACTTGTAGGCCTTGTGCTAAGAGATAAGCACTCATTCTCTTTTTCCATAACTGGAAATTTTGGCCACTGAAATAAGGAACTCCCTTAACAGTTGTTGCTTGATTCTCCATTTCTACTGCTGGTTCTAAGTTTCAACAATCACTTGACAAAAGTAAACCTTGCTCTGATACCAATTGTTGGATCGTGTCAAGTGTTGAGAGGGGGGGGTGAATCAACACTCTATCAATTTTTCTTTCAACTAAAGGATTCCCTCTCAAATGTTAGCTCAGTTAGAGCTTATTGTTGAACTCACGTTTTGGCTTAGATGGACTGTTGGCAGATCAGATCAACCAAGGAAGACATCAGATCATCCAAGGAAGAGATCAGATCAATTCAATGAAGAGATCAGATCAATTCAATAAAGAGATCAGATCAATTCAATCACACAAGGAGGTTCACTACCAGTCAAGACACACACTCAAAGCAGTAAATGTGCACAGAGAATTTTTACGTGGTTCGATCAAATGATCTACATCCACGGACAGATTCACTCCTGTCAATCTTCACTATCACAGAATTCTTCAGCTCTGGCCTCACTGACCATAAGCAACATAAACAAGAGCTCACTGCTCAACACATTGAGGTTCACTACCTCTACAGGTTCATCAACTAAAACAACAACATGTAAATCTCTATTGTACTGCCTTTTCTACACAAATATCTTTCAAAATCACTTAATGAAAGACGTTTGATAGTTTTCTAGGCTTACCACCTGAAGCTGCAACCTCCTCAGCTTCTTCTTCTCCTTGACTTCTGCTTCTCCAAAGCTTCAGCTTCTCCTTGTGTAGCTGACTGTTTCTGTCTCTCTTGTATCTCTCATATCATCCCTTTTTCAGCACTCACTCTTCTCCTTCTCCCTTTTTCTTGGTTTCTTTTTGTTCAGTATATCTCTCTGCTGTAGCTCATTTCACTCTATTTTTCTTTTTTTTGTGCCTCCCTCTCCTTCTTTTTTTTTTAGGGTTTTTCCTCCCGATGTGGTGTATCCTGCATACTACTGTTGTTGTACCTACTCCACCTACTCATATGCCCGGTTTTTCATTTTCCCAGAAGAAAACTGTGCCCTACGTGCGGTGTGTCAGCATATCTTGCATGGAAGGCGGCTCAAGATTCATATAATCCATTTTCAACCTTTTTAAATTGCAACTTGCTTGCCATGTCATATTGTTGACTGTACTCCATATTTCTCAAGTAGCTTGACCAAGATATTTTGGAACAGCAGAAGTGATCTGATCTTAGCTTATAGCTGATCTGATGTACGCGGCATTTGATCTAATGTCAGCTTGCAGTTGATCTGATGTTAGCCTCCGGTTGATCTGATGTTGGCTTGCAGTTGATCTGATGTTGGCCTCCGGTTGATCTGATGTTAGCTTGCAGCTGATCTGATGTTAGCCTCCGGTTGATCTGATGTTAGCTTGCAGCTGATCTGATGTTAGCCTCCGGTTGATCTGATGTTGGCTTGCAGTTGATCTGATGTTGGCCTCCGGTTGATCTGATGTTAGCTTGCAGCTGATCTGATGTTAGCTTGATGTCACAACGTTCTGTCCAGCAACTCAGAACCATCCATGTAGCTCCTGCAGTTCTTCTGATTGGGCACTGCTTGATTCTTTTGTATTTCTGCTCTAGCTCTTCAGCCTTGAGTTGTTCTCTTCTGCTGCAAATATGTTTTGTTGCTGACTTGCCTTGCTTCTGTGAAACCAAGCTGCTGAGCAATCCCTTGAGAATTTGATCTGATCTTTACTTCCGTTGATCTGATACGCACTATCCTTTGATCTGATGCGCACTGCATTTGATCTGATCTTCACTTCCTTTGATCTGATACGCACTGCCTTTGATCTGATGTGCGCGTAACTTGATCTGATCTGAGCAACCTTTGATCTGATGTGCGCATAACTTGATCTGATCTGTGCAACCTTTGATCTGATCTGTGCAGCCTTAGTAATTCACAGATTTGTCACAATGTGGTTGCAACAATTACAACACAACAATCTCCAATGGCTCAACAACAATAAAGGCTAAGAAAGCTTCATTGTAGCAGCTCCAATGGCTCAACACATAATTCTATAAATTACAACGTGATAATCGATTTTATGAATGTAATTTTGCCTAACTATTCTACAAACTATATTCGGGAATCAATGGTTGCTTCAGCAACTGTGTCATATAAATTATTATCCCCTGAATATTTAAGTTGATCCTTTTTGTATATTAATCTTAGGCTAGGTTTGATAACAGAATTCAAGACTTAATTTAAATAGGTTAAGCGTGTTTAATAACAGTTATTAATATGTTTGAATTAAATTAGTTGTCTTAATTGACAGTTTTAATCTTCTGTTCTAACTAATGATTTAGCTTTCAATCAACGCTCAAAATTAAACACGCTCAAGTTTAATTTACACGTTAATTAGATGAATTATTAATTTATTAGATTACTTTTACCTTTGTTTTACAGTTTAAAAAATAGTAATTAACGCATGAAAAAATAATAATTCTAATTATTTTATGATTATTTCATTTTCATTCCACAAACAAATACACCCTCACTGTTTTTTCTTTTCTACGGTCACCCTTCTTCCATCAAATCTCTCTCTCTTTTGAATTTATTTTTTTAAATATATATTGTAATTAAATTTTCAAAATCATGTAAATTTTTATGTATTTTTATGGATAAAATTTAATATAATTTTTTAAAAAATTAATATATATATATATATTTATATAAATGGACGAAATAATAAAAAAAATTATATTCAAACATATAGTATTATCGAATAGTTCAATTGCATTCAATATTAAGATTCCCACATGTCAGTCATTCCATTAAGTTTTATCAAAGCAGTCTTATTCCTCATGTACTCAATTACTAAACTTACAGTTTAACTCTACATATATTTAAATTTATAATATTAAAATAATATAATAGACTTGACAATTATTTTTAAAAAAGAGTTAATATATGCCGCCATTTTTAATATAGTCCGCCCCTTTTCTCCCCTAAAATTACAAAAAAAATCTCTAATTTTAATATTCTCTGCCCCCTTTTTAATATACTCTGGCCTTGTTACATTTACGATATAACTCTTTTTAATACTTCCCACTCCTAAAATTTTATATACTGTCATCTGTCATTTACTAATATAACCTTATAATATAATAATAACTTATTAAAAATAATTTAAAAAATTTAATTCCTAATTTCATTATAATATAAAATACTACTAATATTTTTATTATAACTCATACTTAAATGTGTAAATTAAATTGAATTTGGCAAAAATATACTATGCAAAAAAACAATTTCAGCAAAAATCTAGTTTGTCAAAATACAATGAAAGTTAATGTTGGAAATGCAAAATAAAAATTTTGACAAAGAGAGACTTTGGCACCACGACAGTTTGGAAAAAATATACTTTGTCAAAAAGAAATTTAAGCAAAATACTAGTTTGCCAAGCTACATTAAAAGTTACTATTGGAAATGTGAAATAAAATTTTGACAAATAAGAATTTTGACACCACGACGATTTGGCCAAAATATACTTTGCCCAAAAAAAAATCTGCAAAAATCTAATTTGGCAAACTACAATGAAATGTAATATTGGAAATGCAAAATAAAAATTTTGATAAATAGAAATTTTGGTAAGAAACCACGACGACAAACTAGATATATGTCATTTAAATTAGTTTTAAAAAAATGATTTGGTAAAGGATATATATGTCAAATGCATAAATTGACATTATATATTAAAACGTTACCAAACACACTATAAAAGACACTACATACATTGCACGATTTGAATTCAATAATTTTTCTATTTTTACTAATAGTGAACACTTTGAATTACACTTTTCTTATGATGAAGATTTTTTTTTTAGAATAAAGTAGCATTTTAAAGTAGCATCTTATCATGAAGAATTGAATTATTGTTAGTGACAGCAATGAAGGTGATTGGGTTGTTTTGGAATCAGTTCAGATAATAAATTAATAAATTCAAGGCAAACTAATTAAGTAATGAATGGAGCCTATCATAATACTACAAGAACTAATCTATCCCTCTTCCCATAAAATCCAAGTTTCATTTTCTTTTGATTTCTACATCAAATAAAACAAGCTCCCTAAAACCATTTTCCAGCATGAGTTCTCCATTTTTCCAGAATCCCAATGGCCTCTCAACCTCTGAACTCAAACCAATTGTTGATAATTTAACCCAGCACAATTCCTCCACATGTGGACATAATTCATTCACCGGCCAAATCTGAAAAACTTTCTCAATTTCCTTCACATGATACACCACTATCGCAATCGAATCATTCAACGGCATGACGGCCCTTGTAGTTCTTCTATTCCCACCAAAAGCTTCAATTCCAAATGGCAATGGCATCTCTTGAAAATTTTCAATTGTCATGTCAAAAGAAAGAATCACTTCAACTTGATCCGCCCATTGTGCCCACCAACGTTACCTTCTCTTATGTCAAGCCTGAATCATATAAGAATTGTGCAAGTTATTAAAGAAAATCCAGTTAGTCTTATCTTATTGTATAGAGTACCTCTTTGTATGATTAAAAAAAAAAAAAATTACCACCATCAAGGTTCATAGACCTCAGGGAGTTGAAGACCAACACTAGCAGCCGATTTTCCAAGAATTTTCTTCATCTCATCTGACCTATTCACGGCTATATTACAGGAAAATATCAAGTCCTAGAAATTCAAAAGAACAATGTAAGATAGTAAACATATTTTACAAATTAAAACACTTTCATGAGCTACCAAGACCAACCAAAGGCTACCTCCGAATAAGTGCCCATGGTCAAACCAGAGATGCAAGTAAGCAAGCAAAGCAACAAATGAGAGATCCAAAAAGTATATCAACTCAATAACACAAAATTTTCTTTGAGAACCTGTCAATTACTTATTCAAAATTCATCATACTCAAGCAAAGCATTCTAAAATCTCCAAATATGATATAACAATAACAGAGTAACCAAAACATGGCATACCTGACTGTATTATGGTATTAGCAGCAACATGTCTAAGTGAATACATCCGAACCTCAACTTTGTTTGCAACATTTGTCAGCATGCCAGGGGTTATAGGGGCTTTCACTGCATTGTTATTAGGAGAAACAGCACCTGAGGGGCCACCAGGATAAAAAGAAACAGAGATAGGGCTAGAAAGTGCAGAGCTAGGTTGTGGATTCATGGTTTGGTTAACAAAAGCAGCATCTCTAGCTGCAAATTTAGAGGCAAGTGGTGGAACGGTAGGTCTTTCTTGTGATATATTTGACTGAACACAACTAACCCCCGCTAAAAACATAATAGCTTGAGCCTGGAAAGTAAACAGCCATAAAGGAGGGTCAAGAAACTTACCAAAACAGCAAAAAATAGTCCAAGTCGAGCTTAATAAACAACACAAGAGGTATTTAAAAGTATGTGTATCTTCTCTGGGGCTATATCCTCAAAAACATTCACCGATCCTCCATAGAAAATGGTTAACTGAGCAAGACTATTAGAAGCATTGGCACTAAACCTGTGAGGGATTGATCCAATATGAATAAAATAATTAGTCATCATTCCTGCCTTTTCTTCCGTGCGCAGATTAGAAAATGAAACCAGGAGACCTAATATCATATTCCTTAAGGTAATTTTGAATACTAGATTTATATCAGGGTTCAGTTGTTCCAGCCATAAAACTGCTAGAAGGAATAACTGAACGAGAAGCCGCAACATAAACACCTCCAACAAATTGTTGTTTTAACATAGCACCACCAAACAAGTTCTGATCAGAATCAGTAAATTGAGTTTTCAAGAAATGGTTACTCAGTAAAATGGAAGCATATTGACACCTCGAGTACGATGCATTAACTAGTGGATTTAACGTAAGTCACTATAAGGGAGTTAAATAATAACACCACTTATGATGTCTGAACAAGAATATAAACCAAACCTTACCAATAAAAACAGTATAACTGGAAAATGTAAAATCCAATTTTCCTTTACTGATGTGTTTAACATACTGCCACTTATATCACAAGCAATAATTCTCGCAAATAAATGGCATGAGAAGTCTAAGTGTCCTTTTGGCACAATATATAATTTCATCCACCACCCAAAAAAAATAGGCATGTCTATACTACTGAACAAGCATGACAATTTTTTTTTGGGACGAAGGGTTATTTTGTGCACCAAAAAAAAAAAGATCAAAATTCTACTTCTCCAGGCTGTCGTTTCATGTCAAATGCATTAGTAGAAGAAGACATAGCCATGAATCCAAGATATGCCTGGTGATCAGACACAAATTTTGCCATTTTCTCGTCTTGGACAGACTTGAACGACTTGAAAGCAGGGAGAGCGGACACCCAGAATCCCAGAATCTCAACTATATAATTGCACAGATACCTAGAATTTTATCGAACCATCACCATCACCGCACCATTTCTCTCTCCTAGGTTCACCCCTCTGTTCGGCCATTTCGTGTTGTCGATGAAGCCATCACCCATTAGCCGTTTTTGGTGGCTGAACCCCAATCGGAGTCAGCACTTTCCAACTTCAAAATTCGACACCCCCATTTCCCCTTCTCCGGTCTTCTTCCTCTCTTCCCGGCTAGCCCTTTCCCATCACGATTCAGGCCATCTCCGACGTTGTTTAGATCTCACAACCACCAGGAAACACTCATCCTTCAAGCTTCAAGACCCTGTCTTTTTTTTTTTTTTTTTTTAAATCTGGTGGAGCCTAAATAGGATGGACAAAAAACAGACTTAAGTCTCTCTGACCAAGTCTTCTTAATAGACAAAGGGGGTTATCTCAAAAAATGCAATCTAATTGGAAACTTTGAAGCAAGCTTAGCCAGGATATGGGCACACCGATTTCCTTATTTGAAGACATTTTTGAATTCAATCCACTTTTGGCCTTTATCAATTAGATCCACTATTTGTCTTTGAATGTTCCAATGTTGCCCTCCAGTTTCAAGGGGCTCTGTGACTAGTTTGATTGCTTCCCTAGAGTCAGATTCAATGATCACCATAGTTGCAGCTATTTTGAAGTAAGCCGAACGCCGTTGTAGATGGCCCAGAGTTTCACAAGCAGAGGGGGGCACACTCCAATGTTAGCCAGATAACCGACTAGCCATTCTCCTTTATGGTTCCTCACAAGACCTTCTGCAAAAGCTTCCTGGAGGGTTCCTCAGACTACACTGTCCACATTAATTTTGATGTAACCTTCATTAGATTTTTTCTAATTTGTTTGAGCTCTTGCTTTTTTTATTGGATGGGAAGCTAGCTTTAAATTTTGTGGTTGATCTTTGTGTTTCCTTGGCTCTGTCCTGGATAGAAGCTAGGAGGGAGGAGGAGGGCTTGAACTTACCATTGACAACCTCATCATTCATCTGTTTCCAAATTGACCAACACGCTATAGTGAACCAAAGAGGCCAAGGAATCCCTTCCTTTAGAAAGTGGCTCTTGATGTTTTCATCAAACCATTCCTGAAGAGTGGAGTTAAGCCATACGTGAGAAGCAGTTTGGGCACCAAGACATTTCCAGAGGTCGCTTGCTCTCGGGCAGTGACAAAAAATGTGATAATCTATCTCAATTGCACAACAAATATGGCAGAAACGGTCATGTGCAATGTGCCTTCTAGCCAGTTCGTTCTTGGTGACCAAGGCCCTTCTTCACATAAGCCACATGAAGCAACGGATTTTTTGGGGGTCTTTTCATCTCCAAATGAGGTTACAAGATTTGTCTGGGGAATTCCAAATGCTACCTGTTATCAGAGAGTATGCAGAGGAGTTGGAGAATAATCCGTTCTTGGATAAGTTCCAGGTTGCAATATCAATTCTTGGAGGATATATTGATCCTATGTGTTTTCAAATGTGACTTAGTAAAAAAAACATGAATTTTGGCCAGCCCCAACTTCCTTCAGCATTGACATAGTCTGACACTTTTTTGTCCAGTTTTGAATCAGGGAGATGATGATTAGCATAGAATTTCAGAGGGTGGTCTGTGCTAGCCCAACGATCCTTCCAGAAAAATACTTGTTTGCCATCGCCAATTTCCCATTTGACTCTCTGATGGGCTAAGGGTTTTTGCAAAAGCTTCCAGAGTTGTGATTCACGTGAATTTGGCAAAGAGACCAAGTTATTGTATTTGGCTAAAACTAAAGTTCTCCAAGAGCTGGGATTATGAGTCCATAGACCCCAAAGAAGTTTTAGGAGGAGCGCTTGATTGAAACTCTTGGTCGTACGCAATCCCAAACCTCCCTTAGATTTTTTCTGACAGGATTCCCCTAAATTAACATGGCTAATTTTTCCTCTGTTGGAAGTTCTGCCCATAGAAAATTCAGCTTCACTCTGTCTAGACTGTTACATGTATGGGTTAGGAGGAGGGCATACTGCATGATGTGTGTTGGCATGGCCTCAAGGATAGACTTGCATAGAACTAATCTTATGGCTAAAGAGATTCTGGAGGCCACCCACCGATATGAGATGCCAGTCACTTTCTTCAACAGTTCATCATAGGTAGATTTCCGGATACGACCATGGATGAGTGGGGTTTCCAAGTATCAGCCAAGGTCATTGACAAGTTTAGCTCCCAACTTGCTGCTTATCTCCTATGCCTTTGCTAACTCAATATTAGGGAAAATATATACGGAAGATTTTTCTTTGCTTATGGCTTGACCGGAGTGATAACAAAAAGGTTGAAGCACCTCATTTACGACAACAACTTGTTCCAGAGTAGCTCCCAAAATAGGATAAGGTCATATGCGAAAAAAAGGTGAGAGAAACAGGCTGCAGGACTGCCTATTTTGATTGGTTTCCAGGTTCCATTGCTCACAAGCAAATTGATCATATTGGCCAATTTTTCCATGCAAATGATGAAGATATAGGGGGAGATGAGATCCCCTTGCCTAACCCCCCTCGTCAACTTGAAGGTGGTTCCCCTGATGTCTCCCTAACAAATAGACGTGGAGCTGAATTTAAGTACTGTCTGGATTGAGTTACGGATAAGTGGAGGCAAGCCAGCATCTTCCAGGGTATCCTCTATAAAGCCCCAGCTCAGTTTACCAAATGCTTTCTCAAGATCGATTTTGATGGCCACCCACCCCCTAGCACCTTTCGTGGAACGCAGAGAGTGAAGCAGTTCTTGGGTTGTGACAATATTGTCGATGATGTTGCGCCATTTGATGAAGCTGGTTTGCTCAGGCTTGATGAGTATATTCATGAGAGGCTTCATTCTATTATCCAGGATTTTGGTAATCACTTTTGTGCAGACGTTAATTAGGCTGATCAGCCAGAGGTCCTTGAATTTAGTTGGATGATGAATTTTGGGAATGAGTACCACCAGGGCCATGTTAAACTAAGGATCAATCTCTGAAGCAACAAAATTAAGTAGGGATGACCAAATAGTCTCCCAGTTTCTTTGGAAAAAATGAGCATTGATACCGTCGGGACCTTGGGGTTTTCAGTGGATCAATTTTAAAAAGAGATGCTTGGATTTCGTTCTTAGAGACTGGACTGCTCAAGTCAACTTTTTGAGTGCTGGATAGGGATGAGAATTTGCCTCTGATTGGGAAAGGTTGCCCATTGGAGGTATCCCTAGAGTAGAGTTTCTAGAAGAAATTGGAAGCTTCTTTATGGAGGGTTAATTTTTCAAAGCACCATTGCCCGTCTTCCAACTGTAGGAGGGAAATTTCCATTTTGTTTCTTTTTAGCCTATGAAGGGAGTGAAAAAATTATGTCATCTTTGCTAATCCACTAAGTGTTAGATTTTTTTAGGTCTGAAAAGCTTTTCATGGCTAACGATGTATTATACTCCAACTGCAGATTATTTTCCAAGGACTTCAACTAATGCCAGAGCTTTTTGAAGACCATCCAATCTAGCAAGAATTCTTTTTTCCTGAATAAAGATGTTGCCAAACACTTGCTTGTTCCATTGGGATACATCATTCGAGAAGGAAACAAGGGCATCCTTCAACTTCAGGTTTCCTTTCCAGTGGGAGGTGAGCCAGCTATTCCATTCTGGGTGCAAGGTTCAAGGGGTAAGGTATGGTATCTAAATGGCGGTGAAGAAGGTAGAGAAGTGTTACTGCTTGGATGGATGGAGATAAGTAGAGGGGTATAGTCAAAATGTAATCTTGGGAGGTGTCTCATAGATGCAGGAAGGTAGAATGAGGTCCACGAGGGATTTGATAGATCACGGTCTAAACGGATGTGGTAGGAACCTCTTGCCCAAGTGTATTTTTGCCCTGTGAAACCAATTTCTTGCATGTCGGATTTGTCTACCTATGAGTTGAATTTCTTGCATCCTTGTTTGTTCCTACCTCCAATTTTTTCAGAAACAAGATAGTATGCATTAAAGTCTCCACCTACTAACCACGGGCCATAACTTCACGACTGATTGTTGTCAACTCTCTCCAGAGGTGTTTTCTTAATTTTGGGGAAGGGCTCCCATGCACAATTGTAAGGAAAAATCTTGGAAGTTTTGAACTGGACATGCTAATGTGAATGAGTTACCAGTTACATTTCAGAATTTGCACCTTCAAAAAATCTTTCCAGAGAATCCAGATACCCCCTGAGAAGCCAGATGCCTCGATGCGACGAGAGTTATTGAATCCCAATTTTTTGATGGTAGCTGAGGCTTTCGGTCCACTAATCAGAGACTCAATAAGCGCCACAAAGCAGGAGAGAAAATGTGAAAAAGAATTAAAACTGCAAGGAGTTTGTCACTAGCTGCTCCTTAGCAGTTCCAGGTGAGGAATTTAGCCTCCATTATATAAGGTGGTTTATAAGGGAGTTACTGAGAGGTTGCACAAACCTCTTCCTCAGAGGGTCATTGGACAATCTATGCCAGGGATTGAATCGGGAGATTGTGTTTCTGGAATAACTAGAATTTCTCCTTCTTGAGAGGATTCCAAGATCATGGGGGTCAGTGACTGACTTGGTTGATTGTTTCTGCAAGGAATTTCTTCTTCTTGAGAGGAGATTGCGTTTAAGGAATCAGACGAGTGTGGATTATTTTCAAGCTGGCAGGGTTAGGGGTCTGGGTCAGACGCTCCACTCTCGCGGTCTGGATGTTCAATTTCAGGATCTTTTTCTTTCCTCTGTTTTCTATGATTTTGGTTGGATTTGTATGTGAGGAGTTGAATTTTTCTTTTGAGGTGAATGGTGTTGGTGACTTTAGGTTGATGGCGATTGATAGGGGGTGGTGAAAGGTGGTCGTGGTGTGATTTCTGGTGGGGGTGTGGGGATCAATCGTGATTTTTGTTGGTGAAGAAGAAGATGGATTAGGTTTGCTGGTGAGGGCTGAAGCAGGCTTATCAGAGGTTGAAACATATGATTGTTCATTGGACTGGACAAAGGGAGATGGTTGTGTACTTGGGCCTGCAGTGAGAGGAGAGGCCCATGGGATATTGTTGACTTTTCTGGCTCTGGGTTTTCTTGGCCCAGTTGGAGTATGAGTTTTGGCTTTATTGGCTTAGAAGGATAAGACCTTAATGGACTTTTGAGACATTTGGGTGTCATCGTCATCTGCGAGAGAGAGAGAGAGAAGCAAACCTTACTGAGAAAGGCGAAAATCTCGGCTTTGGGGGATTGCTCTATGAAATCTTTTTTGTCTCCGTCTCTTGTTTGGGTGTAAGAGGTGGTATTTTGTTGTACTTTTTTACTGTATAGACCCAAGGACCAGCGAGATAGCTATCTTCGCTGTCGATTTGAGGGGGCTTGTCATTGTCATTTGTACGGACAGTAGTACTAGTCACGTGAGAGGCCTTGGGCATCGGTTGGTGAGCATCGGTTCTTGTGGCAACATGATCTGACTGTGGAGCTACTACATCGAACATGCCGGATGCCGAGGATTTACCTAAATTTGTGGGGTTTGCAGCGCAGGGGCGGGATGGGCATTCCTCCTTTGTGTGGCCATATAAAACGCACCTGAAGCAGATTTTAGGTAGGTCATCATATTCAGTCAACTATACTTGTCCATCAATCTTCATCTTTGCTTTCAAGGGTTTTGTAAGGTCAAGTTCAATGGCAACACGTGCGAAGTTGACCCTTCCCCGATTCAAAGTATGATTATCACTCTTAACAAACTTCCCTATTTTCTGAACAATATAGCGCAGAACATCATCATGATAGAACTGAATGGGGAGTCCCGAGAGTCTAATCCACGCTGCTACATTGGAGTTAAAATCCGCCTCTGGGTTGAATCTGGGATTCCATGGCTGCACCATGACATAATGACCAAAAGTCCACTAGGGTCCATTCAGTCTTAACAAACTTCCATATTTTCTAAACAATATAGCGCAGAGCATCATCATGATAGAACAGAATAGGGAGTCCCGAGAGTCTAATCCACGCTGCTACAGTGGAGTTAAAATCCGCCTCTGGGTTGAATATGGGATTCCATGGCTGCACCATGACATAATGACCAAAGGTCCACTAGGGTCCATTCAAAAGTGCAGCAGTGTAATCCTCCACGCAAGACAAAGTGACCAGGAATATGCCATTAATGAATTCCAAAAGCTTGATGTTTCCTGTAGGTTTCCACAAAGCCATGAGTTTTTTGTAAAGGGCCATGTAACCGATAGATCTACCCAGGAGTTTGATGACTACTGCATTTTGGATTAAATTATTTAGTTGATTTTTTGCTGATTCTGAAAAGATCACTGATAGAATAGAGCCTTCAAGGTCATAGGAGACCCTGTTTCTGGAATTCTGAAATTTTCAAGAGACTTTGTTGGTGTTAACTGTGGAGAGGAAGAATGGGTGTTACAGGACCTCAATTGAGGAGGGCTTTCTTGAATGAGATTGTTTCTGGCAAGGTAGTTCTGAGGTGGGAGGTGGGGGGTGATGATCATCTGTTTCCATCGAAGAAGACATGGTGAACGAATGAGTATTCAGGTATCGTTCAAAGGGAGCATTGGAATTCTAGAGAAGAGGCAGCTTTCCGGCTCAAAACCCAGTCTTTGATTTGGCATTTTCCCTCCGTCTCTATCTCCGATCGCGAATTTGAATCAGGAACGGACACAGAAAGGATAAAACCCGAACAACTGAACCCCAAAAAACATTTTACAAATCTTTTTCTATGGGGGTATTTTGGTCAATTTCATAGGTAATTCAGTAAATTACTTTTATTAAATTATATTATATATTGAAATTGAAGTTTGGAATTAGAAGGTTTGATAGGGTTATTTTAATCCTAAAGGGAACAGATTATATTAAAAAGGAAGTGACATACGAATTTCATTTTCAAAATGACGGAGCACTATGATTTTATGTAAATTATATTACTAGCCCTACTGTACCTACCCGATTTTTTTAATTTTGTTTTTATAGTGAACATAAAAATTTCACTTTTTCTCCTTATAAATGGGAACAATGAAAAAAAAAAAAGATATCTCGGTAACGAAATCTATAGGGGGCTGTATTGGCGAGATCTAACGGTGAACAGCTGCCCAAAAGAAATACCGCCTGGAAGTCCGAGGACCTTTAGTACTGTACTCTACCCCCGAACCAGCAGCTTTCGCGCCAAGCAAGATCGCCCTTGTCCCCTTCCTTTCTTTATTCCGCCCCCTTCTTTGCCTCAGACTCTATTGGAACAAAGCAAAGAAGTTCGTATACCTACTTTTCTTACTGGACGAAAGGGAATGAAGTTTCATTTCTGGGTTTCTCAATTGGATTCAGTCAGCAGCACTACATAATCAAAAGGAAGGAGTGAGGCTTTGGTTACCGGCGAACGAACGAACAAAGCTATGCGAAGTGAAGTGAAGCTATACACACACTTGTTATTCAGCATTCTGAAGCATTATTCATTCTCTAGCATTCTCCCCCATATTTTTTTATAATTTTTTCGTTCTTTCTTTCTTTCCTCCATTTTTCTGCCATTTTTTCAATTTTCTCCTTTTTTTGAGGGTTGTTATTACTTTACTATGTATTAAATAGAGTAAAAACACTATAGAATGGTGTCCTTAAAACCACTATATACTAATTGATCAACGCAGGTATGATTTGTATTTGATATCGTTTTTATATTACAAATTGAAAAAAAAAAAATTGTATTGAAAATGTGAAAAACTGTATTAAGAACAAATAATTCCTACCCTAAATCTAGACTATATCAAATTGGGTCAACTTGTTAGCCAATATCTAGAGGAGTCTCTCATATTTTCAAGAACAAGGGCCAGGCCCAGCTTCGTAAGACCCAATGACAAGGAATGCAATACTACATGAAATTTTATTAAAGGAGATGTTAACAAATTTAGGGTGTAGGTCAAGAAATGAGTAATTTGTTAACATCCTAAATTTAGACTATAATAAAACTTGGGAATAAACTAAATGGTTCTAACTCAAAGTTTATTTAGATCTAAATTTAGTTGATTATTTAACTATAATATAAATTTTTTGCTCCGTTCTATTAAAACAAGATGAAAAAGAAAAAACAAAAATAAAAAGATAAAGAAAACGTTTGTATCGGTTACTTTACTCCATTATTTTTTTTTTCTTCCCAACCCCATATGCACTATTCAATTTCTTATCACAAAATTTTTTTCTATCTTTTTCACCCGAATAAAACATACAAATTTTTACTATTTTCTCATCTCCACCCAATAATACTCACCATGCAACAATAGTCAGATCAACAACGGCCAATTAGTGCACGAAGTAGCAAAGTGATAGAATTACGATTTTTTCACCATTGTCACCATGCAAAAATATCCTATTTCCATCACGGCCAGTGATGTAACACTCATCGATCGAATGTCTAATGTCTCAAATATGAGATTTAGTTTCATACACGTACCCCCTTTCTATATATATAGCTATTTTAACTCAGAGCGGGAATGAAGATGGCTCTAAAGTGAAGCTCTGAGTGATACAAATATATAGAGACATTCTAGCTTGAAGAAGGATACAAAATACTAAGGTGTGTTTGTTTGAAGGCAATGAGAATGGACAATCACAAAATGATTTTGGTTATTACGTTTAACATGTCAAAGACAATCACATTCCTTTAATGATTATTAAAGAATAAGTTAAATGTAATCATATTCTTTAATGAATGTTACTAAATAAGTCAAATGCAATCACATTCCTTTAATGAATGTTATTAAACAAGTCAAAGACTATCAAATTTCTTTAATGATTGTTGAGTAATCAAATTCTAATTGTCTCATCTCGATTGTTTTCAAACAAACACACCTAAGGAGATGAAATAAATGCAACAGGTTCAATGCCCTCCCTCTTGTTGAACGCTAAGGTTGTTGGTGGACCAACATAAAATCAAGGGGATCTATATATGGCGATCCAAAACGTTCTCTAACTCATCCTTAAATCTATTTAATAATTAATAGTAAAACCAATTCGCCTTCAGTTTTAAAATTTACAATTTGTTGTTATTATTTGAATAGTAATTTTAGTATAGAGAAAAAGTAAGCTTTTCTTGAAAAAAAAAATACTAAATAAACCTAATCTTAATATTGTAAAAATCAGACACAATGTTAGTTCCATTAATTTTATCGATTTAATCAGTACAAGTTAATTAAATTTAGTTAAATAACATAAAGATTCGGAAAAATAAATATTAATTTCCGGGTCAAAAAGAGTAATTTTTTCCAAAAATTTAACAACACTAATTCTGTTTTGGAACACATTTAGCAAGAGTGAGGAGCAGGACATTATCCTTCCTTCGATCAAACCCGAGGTATAATAATTACAAACAAAACAATTACTTGCACTTTTGATGATCAATTTCATAAGTAGTAGTAAGTTATGAATTCGAACTTGAAGTACGTATCAATGGAAGAGTTGGTAATATTAAGATGTAATTACAATTTTGATCCATAAATTATTCAGTCAAATAATTTTAAAAATCTAAAATTTTAACTCGTCAAAAACAATTTTTATAGATTATAATCTAATTAAAAAATAAAATAATTACAATTTATTGGTCAGATTAATATCTTATAAATTGTGGATAAACTAAAGGGAAATGAAAAAGCAAGTGTATTTTGTGTAGGTTAATAAGGGGGCAAATGAAGATTGAGAATGAATGGGAGGGTCATGGTCTTGCATGTAATGGAAGCATTCCCAATGAGAATCGAATCAGTCCCCTCTCATTTCTTTTTGCTTTTTCGCAGTTAGCTACAGCTCTCTTTAGCATTCCCCAAGAAAATGGCGGACGATATCCTTATACTCATGTTTGTATTTTACTCTTTTTTAACTATTTAAACTCTATTTTTGTCCCCAAAACGTAATGACCAAAATACTGTTCTAATAAATATTTCATGCTTTTATGCATATTTTATTTTTTATATATTTTCCATGACTCTAAATCAGAGTATTATTTTCTTTAGAACAATTCTTGAAGGATGAGTCATGCATTATGTTTTCCCTATTCATGACCCGATCTTGTTATCTTTGAATAAGTAGAAAGATATATTTATTTATCGCATTTTTACTAATCATAATTTTTTTAATGATTTTGTTTTTATTATTTTTCTTAAAAAAATTACCAACTTACTACACAATGGATGATCGATTTTTTTTTTTTTTTTTTTTTTGAGGTCATGCCTGTATGTGACCGAAAAATGTGTCATAAGTCGAAAAAGTCAAAAATCAACAAGACAAATATTTGACAAAATATTTTTAACTTTATTAAAAAAAATAGAATTTTAATTTCGATCGTCAATATTGATAGATGAAAAAAGCATTCGATCATCAACGGTGAAGTGGTTGATCCTCACTAGAGAGGAAAAATCGGAGCATGGCCGCACAAAAATTTTTTTAAAAAGAAAAAGAGAAAAATTGAAGGAAGGAAGTAGACGGGAGGGAGGGAGGCCGCCAAGAGAGTGACGGGAGGGAGGAGAGAGAGGGTGAGGGTGAAAAAAAGGGAAAAGTTGGGAGTATTTTGGTAATTGGGGATAGTAATTAGTAAAATGGGATGGTATTTAGTAGATTTTGCCAATCGAGGCTCCCACTATTTGGAATTATTGTGAAGTATTTGAAGGGTATATTTCACAAAGTACAAATTGGCTTCATTGTCCTTACAGAGTTACTTTGGCCAAACAACATTGTTATCAATGCCACAATATACTATGTCTACTTTTAGGCAGCCTTGCATGATAGTTGTTTCGATGGATCAAGTTCTACTGCACATTAGATGGTTTGGTAGGGGAGGATCAATGACGAATTTAGAAATTTTGAAACAGGGATGCTAATCTGAGAAAAAAAAAAAAAAAGAATGAATGTTAAGAATGAAGGAATGAAAGATGAAAAAAAAAATAATAATTCTAAGAGATGATGATGGAACCACCGAGTATGAGAGTGCTGTTGCACCTTCTTGTTTCATGCTGGTTTCACCACTGACTCGATCTTTGATCTTGCAAGGAGATGAATTATACCCTATCAAAAAAGTTAGTAGAAGATCTAAATAGATAAATCCTAGTTATCCTCTGATTTCTTCCAACCAAATATTGCATGTGAGATGATTAATTGAAAGTAGAGTTGTTTACGGGAGTTTTGTGGGCTTAGTGTGACCTTTTTCGGGGACAAGACCTACATAAAATAGGTTCGAAATGACAATTCGTGCAAGGTCAGATCCAAGTCTAGGTGAATGGCCTCCGCATGAATATCCTTTGATGTAGTCAAAGATAACTGTGAGAGGTACATTGCTTTGGGTTGAGCGTTTAATTAGTCGAGATTGCAAATGACAAATTTGTTGCTATTGAATAGGCTGTTTTCCTTCGCATCTTGTGGATTGTATTCCTTGGATCTATATTCCAAAATTTTAGGTTCCAAAAGAAGGGGGCATTGTCATTGTGGAAGAATATCAAATTCGTTACATGAGAGGTTTTCTAAATGGTTTTTCTATAACTTAACATTTTTTTAAAATATAGGTAAAATTTTTCTTGCGCGGTTATAATATCACAGAGAAACCAAAACAATCATATCTAGTTCTCGATTGGGAGGCCAAAACAATGGTTTAGGGATTGCATTGGGACAACTCCAACGAAGTCAGTAATTGAGGTTTCATACTGATTTTTGTAAGGAATTTAGCATTTTCAAACCTAATTTATTTTCGATAGGCTAGCAACTAGCCCCAAGAAGGTTGTGCATTTTGCACTTCTAGAAGAAGCCAAATATAGGAGGGTGTGTCAAACACTGTGTACCCTAAGAAGGAACAAGAGGAAAGATCTAATAGTCAGGTCGTTAGAGGTCCTTAGTCTTTTCCAACCTATAGAAGCATCAGAGAAATGCAAACCTCATCCTATTTTGATGGTGTCTATCAATATTGGATACACTCCTCTGTGGGTCAACACAAATAGTAGTTATCGATTCAAATAATCATCAATGGTAAAATTCTCATCAATGGTAAAATTCTTATATAACATATATACGTTACATTCACAATTAAATTTTTTTTAATCAGAAGTACAGGTTGAGAGGATGTTAGTAGACTAAGAGCATACAATGGTATAATTCATTTTTTATAAACCCTAGAAGTCTCCTTCCTCTCTCCTCTCCCAAACTCAACTTTTAGAAATATTTTTTCTCTTTTCATCCCATTATGGGACGATGAGGGAAATAAATTTGTTCTCCATTTTCGTTTTCTTATTTTAGTTTCGTTATCCAATAAAGCGGGTTATCTTGAATCTTTATTTCTTCTGTCATTCAATAGATGATCTATAGAAGGGTAAATTGTTTTTTTCTTTCAATAGATTCAGATATACTGGTAGTGTCTGGTCGCGATTTTATTGATGGTATTCATTGTTATGGCGATAGTTCGTTGGGTTAGTAGCGGCGTCGTTGATGATGTTCATCGATTTGGTCCAAGAGGATTTAGTCATCATATATATATATATTAGATTTATGATTTGGAGTTTTCATCTAAAAATTAATGATGTATCCTTGTTCGAATTAAAATTTCGGCAAGAGATATATCCACCGCTTGATAGAGTAGATCTATATAGATTTATCTGTACTAAACACAATAATATTTGTAACTTGTGTTTATTTGATTGTATCTTTCTGTTGTTAGTCGTAACATTTATTACCAATAAAAATAACACATGATGTTTTTTTTTTTAAGAATGAATTTATCTATATATATATATATATATAAAGAGTTCTTGGAGAATGGTGTGCTGATGCTCCTCTTTACACAAATAGGGAGAGAGAGATACAAGAAAAGACCCAAAAATGAAAAAAGAAAGAGGCAAAAACAAAACTCATTCAAAAATGGTAGCAGTAGAATCAAAGAATCATAAGGGGAAGGGGGGGGGGGGGGGGGGGGGGGGGGGGGTGGTGGAAAAGAAAATATTGACAGCGAAAAAGCCAGTGGCAGTATACAAGAAAAAGAAAAAAAAAAAAAAAAAAAAAAAGATGGTCAAATTAGACCTCGAAGACTTCTCTCCCCCGTCATCATCATTTTCTTCGACTATCTTTATCGAAACTCCTAACCATTTTCCTTTTCTTCCCCCACTTTCTTTTCAGTTCATTCTAAGCTCAACCCAAATTTTTATTTATGTCTTAATTTCTTCCCTAATATTTTCTCTCAAATACATACTTCACTATCCATTTTTGAAACGTCTCAAATAATTAGATCATTTTTTATTTTGCCATTAATATGGATTACTTAATTAATTATATGTAGTTAGAATAATATTAAATATGATAAACTAACATAAGAATAATAACTTAAAAATTTATTATTCGAACCGTGAAATTTTGTTCTGAATGAATGATATATATATAAATTTTAGTCTCATAAGTTATTAATAATTTAAGTTAATCATTTTAAGTTAGTGAAAATAAAACGGGAAAGTAATTGTTAATTTGTGACAAAATTAATTTTGTTTCAAGACTGTAAATTTGTATTTTTTTTAGAAGTAAAACTTTTAAAAAAACGTTATTAATATAAAATCATATATTTTAAAAATATATATAAAATCATATAAATTGAATTTTTTTGAAATAAAAAATAAAAAATTTTATTTTTTTATAATTAAAAGAGTGTCATTATACAATATACCTAGTACAAAATAACATTACTATCTTCTTACATCGATCCCTTCAAAATGTAATAAAATAATGAGTCCAAATTATAGATTTAGTATGAAAATTTGGGAAGCAATGTTGTTAGCCATGCAACTACTTTAACCTACGTCTCTCGATTTCAGCTTCAGATTCTCTCCCAAATCTGACATGCACGAGTGGCTCTCATCAACCCAAGAAAGAGAATTATTAGAGCTCGTGAAAATTATCCAAGAATAAAATAAATCATTAATTCTAATTTAACTTTTAAACTCGTACAAATCCACATCTTAATTTTATTTTTTAAAGAAGTTATCTATAATTAGGATCTAAGCTTTATCAGCTATTTCAATTTTGATCAGAAATAATTAGGAATTAATTAAATACAAAACAGAATTATTTTAATAAAATATTTTCAAATTTTCTTAATCATTTTACACCCACAATTTTAAAAAGATTAAACATTTTAAAGTAACTTGTATTCATTATTATGTAAAGTCAAACTAAATTGGCTTATAATTAATTATTGACCATTCTTGCTAAAAAAAAATCAAAAAAATTAAAAAAAAGAAGTTACATTACTCAATAATAATTTAAATACGATTAGGTTAAGGTACTAGACGTATCTACATGAAAATTTTATGTTTACCCAAAAAGGGTATAAGTTGTAAATTTTTGTTTGTGCAAACTAAAATGATTTAAGCATATTCTAATTTTAAATTTAATTATTATCTAAATTTTAAAACTCGATTTAAATATTTCATATAATTTAGTATATGACAAAATATTAAGAGAGATTTTGTACAAAAGTATGTCTTTATTGATGTATAAACACGAGTATTTATAGTTATAGGGTATGAGGGTTTTTTCCTTATGAAAAAACTTCATAATTCTAGAAAAACAGGAAATAATAATCTACCATATTTACAAGTACTCTAAATATAGTAATAACAACTGAATACAATCACAGCCTCCCTCAAATTGGAGCATGCAGATCACAAATGTCTAACTTGCAGAGTAATCCATTGAACTGCATTTGTCCCAGTGCCTTAGTAAGTAAAAATGTCAGCCAATTGATGTTGAGTGGAGACGGAGACATGTTGAGTGACTATAAGACCTTGATTAATGGCTTCCCGAACAAAGTGACAATCAATCTCTATATATTTTGTTTGCTCATGAAATACCGGGTTTGCTGCAATGTGAATAGCAGACTGACTATCACAAAACATAGAGATAGGGAAAGAGTGAGATATACCAAAAGATGTCAAGAGACCCTTAAGCCATTTGAGTTCGACAGTTAGTGCTGCTATGACCCAATATTCTGCTTCTGCTGAAAAACAAGCAACTGTCGGTTATTTCTTGGTGTGCCAGGATATAGGAGAATCACCTAACTGCACCATCCAACTTGTGAGAGAACGCCAAGTAGTAGGACAACCAGCCCAATCAGAATCACACCACCCAGTTAAAGAAATGAAGGATTGCGCAAAGAAGAATAGCTCTTTCCCAGGGCTACCTTTGCGATAACGCACAACCCGAAGAGCTACTTCATAATGATCATGCAAAGGACGTTGCATAAAATGAGAGAGCACATGCACAGAATAAGATAAATTTGGCCGAGTAACCATGAGATAAATGAGACGACGATAAGCCTCGGGATCATAAAAAGCATGCCTCTGCAGTAGAGCAAGATGATGATTGTGCTCAATGGGTAAAGGGCTGGCTTACAACCCAACAAGCCAGGTTCAGTGATGATATCAAGCGCGTATTTGCACTGACAGAGGGATATGCCCTTGTGTCTACGAGCAACTGCTAAACCAAGAAAATACTTCAATAAGACTAGAGGGTTATAGCTCATTCATAAGCACTCCCCACTTAAGATACTAGGTCTTGAGTTCGAGTCACGTTGTATCAAAAAAAGATCTTCAATAATATTATACTCATATTATCAACAATTTGTGGCAGGGTATAATAAGGCTTAAATCTATTTTTTATCCCTCATAACATGAGTTATTCCATTTTTGATCTCCCTTAAATTTTAGTCACAAATTTTAATCACACTTAAAATTTTTTTTTTGACAATTCTAGTCCATTTCTTACGAAAATATCCTTAACTAACCCTAATTATTCACCTCTTAGTCAAGAGTATTTTCGTAAGAAAATAACTAGAATTGTCAAAAAAAATTTAAGTGGGACTAAAATTAGTGATTAAAAATTAAAAGAGATAAAAAATAGAATAACCCATGTTATGAGGGACAAAATTGGATTTAGGTCGTATAATAGTTATCATCCTATAATTACAAAAGATAAATGGGTAAATTAGGGTAGTAAACAAGTTGAATGGAGAGTTGTTTAGGCTCGATTCGGCTGTAGAAGGGTGGCTTGATGGGTCGTCAACCAATCAAAAATAAATACCTACTCTACACAGAATAAAATAGCAAGCAGTGAGTAGGATCGTCTCCACAGGAAACAGGGTAGTGAATTAATTAAATCAGAAATTGGTAACCAAAAGGGGGTTTTTGAGAATTTAATCTACTTAAATAAACTTCAATTAAAATTAATAAAGAAAAACAGGAATTTGCTTAAATCAAAATTAGGAAATGATCTAGTCAAAGGAATTGTTTCCACCCTGATGTGATAAATTGATCCTCGATGCACAAATTTTCCCAATTAACCTTGATTATATTGGTTTTCCCTGTTGGAACCTCCTAACAGTTCAGTCCTATAAATTTAACCCAGCAATTAAGGAACCTCCGATAACTGCATCTATAATCGAATATCTGTCCTGGAACCTCCTAGAACATTGATTTCGATAGTCTAGGACCCAATTCAATTTACAATTAATCAAACCTTGTTTAATTGCACGTTGATTAATTATTCCCTTCAAAACGCTAACCTACGTACCACGTGATTAGTTGAATTGAAACTCTTAGGAATACCGAACATCGTGTATTCGAGTTGACTAAACTACCTAGGAAGAATTGAATGCTACCAGCTATTCAATTAATGCTAAATAATCTAACAATCAAAGCGGAGAATAATTAAATAATCAGAACTCAATTGATATTAAGAACAAATTGATCTCACAATTTAATTCACATCTAGGGTGTAATTCCTCTGACTAGAATTAAAGATTTAGCTACTCAAAATAGAATTAAAAAACAAAACTAATAATAATAAACAATTTATCCATGAACAATAAAGAAGGAGAAATAGTACTGTAGCCGCAAGAAGCCTTCGCCCAAAATTTTGACCAAGTCTGCCGTTTTTTTCCTCCAGCAAAATTCTCCAACCAAAGTCCCCTTCTAAAACCTACGTTTTTAATATATATACTCCTCCTAAGGCGGCCCACCATAATGCCAAACTAAAAAACAAATTAAATATTAAAGTCCAATCCTAATTAACTTTGAAAACTCCCTTTCACAGAAATTAATTATGGGTCTCAATATAAAGCCCAAATCTTTTTGTTCTCTTCCTTCTTAATTTCTTCAATCTAGTCCAATTAGATTTTCTTCTTCTCTGCTTCCAACTTCTCCCAAAATCTGCCCAAAATCTCTTTTCTTTGCTCTCCTTATGAAATCTCCCCTGCAAGTAAAATTAGCCTATTAGCTCATTAAATCCCTCAAAACAGCCCTCAAATTGCACTCAATCCACCACTTAAATTCCAGCTTATCATGGCTTGAGTTTGGTCCAGCGACAGTTTTTGAGTTAACTCCAACCTTGAACTGAAATATGAGTGAGTTTTTTGCGAGCAGCCCGCTTCTTTTACAACCCTAAGTTAAACCATGTAAAAGAATAAAATAATAAAGGAAATATATAGTTTGTTAAATTTAACTTCATAAAGATATATTTTAAAATTATAATTAAAATTATATTTATAATGATACATTTTAATTAGTTAAAAATTACACAAAAACTAAGACAATGTTTCCTTACCATTTAAGATGAAGTAGAAATATCACCCCATTAAGAAAGGAAAAGTGGAAAAGATTATTGAAGAAAACAAATTCGAAACAAGATTTGGTCTTAGGAACTTTTGAGTTGCCTTAGATTTGGGTTTGTTTCCAAAGTACAAGTTTACCACAATGGAATATCCAAAATGCTAGAAAGTAATAACCATTTACTTTGAAACAACTAATAGGTATATTATATGTGGGTCTAGGTATATCAAAGGCAATTGGGATAAGAATCATACCTTCTTTAAAAACCCATTTAAAATTCTGAGAATATTCAAAATGTCTGATGAGAAAATAGTGAAATTTGTTATTACTTATCCAAAAATCTTCCTCTCCCCTCTTTCTTAGCTAATACTCTTTCTTTCAGCATCTTATATCATGTAAGATAATTCATTATATAGAGTATATAATTATTTTATTATTGTGAACTCTGAATGTCTATTATTTCTCTCTAATCAATATAATCCTGTCATCGTGGGATGTAATCCTTGACTACCATTTAAGGATTGTCTTCTTCCTGTGTGTCCGAACTAAACTCCTCTACATTTAACCTATTTGATATTGTGTAATGGGAGTTTCCGCAAGCTCTTTTTTTCCCAATGTGGGGAGGATGAAATCTGTAGGACTGCTCCTTTCTTTCTAGTTTCATAGTATTTTGTTTTGAAATGATTTAGTTAACATGCCCCAAGATTGGATACTTTTATATGTACTGACTTGTTACTTTAAATAAAGCAAGAACAAGTTTTGGAGTTAGAATAAAATGTCTAAGCACCAATTGAAATTTAGCTTGTTTTTCATTATTATATCAACCAATGCTATCACAAGAACAAATTCTGTTTCTACAGTCTCCCCCGACACCCCCCCCCCCCCCCCCCCCCCCAAAAAAAAAAACAGAAAAGACAAGAAGAAGTATTTGTAAATAATAATATTCCATGCAAGCATATGTACTGTATTAGTTAGAAGCTTAGAAGGCATGCATGGTTCAGAAGTAAAACAGTCTTTTCGGTGTCATTTTCAGTGAGATTCTAAACCAAGCAAGAAGCCATTTTGGCATTGAGGAAACTAAAAGAAAATTGTGGCAAATTGTAGCCAAATTTATCAAAACTTCATTAATCTGCTAGAGTTATTTTCCCAGAAACTGAAAAACATCATGAGGAGGATGATGATGATGAATAAAGAAAGGAATTTTTGGGCCTTAGTAAGGAATTTGTTGGTATGTGTTAAATTTCAATGCACTTCCAACCTCTAGAAGCCTTAAAAGAAGCTATTACTCACACACACATAATATAGCTTTATCAAATTTCACAATAATTTTCCTTTCTTTCTTTGGAATCCAACCTTAATTTTCCTTTATCTGCTTTTTCTCCTTTATTTATTTATTTATTTGTTTTTTTTTTTGTTTTTTCCTGATTCCATTGTTGAAGGACACAAGTGAAGAATATGAAAAAGACACAACACCCTAGTCCCCCCCTCCAACCCCCCTCAGCTGCCTCAAATCTCCTCGATTATCGAGGACTCCAGCCCAGTATTTAAAGCATAACCAGCCACTACAAAACACTGCAAGTTTACCTGAACAAATCTCATTCTTCTTCAGCTTCCATAGTTTTTTTAGAGGTTACTCCAACAACTTCATATTGAGTGATGTTGTGTTATAATATCATCCAATTCTGTATTGTTTTGTAATGGGATTTTTTTCTTTTTCCTTGCATTGCCCTGGATTGTCAATATCTTAACTTTTGTGCTTGAATTTGAAAATTTCAGGACAGAAAATGAGCAGACCAGGAGATTGGAACTGCAGGTCCTGTCAGCACCTGAATTTCCAAAGGAGAGACTCGTGCCAAAGATGTGGAGATCCGCGACCTGGTGAGAGGGGTGATTTCGGGAGCTTTCTTGGACGAGGGAATTCGTCGTCGTTTGGATTCTCGTCAGGTCCAGATGTGAGGCCAGGTGATTGGTACTGCTCATTTGGAAACTGCGGAGCTCATAACTTCGCCAGCCGTTCCAGCTGCTTCAAGTGTGGAGCACTTAAAGATGAATCCTCTGGTGGTGGTGGTGGTTTGGATGGCGGCGATCACATGCGAAGAGGGTTCGGATTCGGAAGTGGTGGCGGTAGTGGCGGCAGCGCCGGCACTCGTTCCGGATGGAAATCTGGTGACTGGATTTGCACCAGGTACGTTATTCCCTGAATCGCCCTGTTTCAATTTTTTTTTTTTTTTTTGTCATTTTATGTCATGATAAAGGCTTCCAGGAGTCAAAAGGATACTGTTTGACTACATATAATCGACGCTAGCTTTTGCCTTAATGGCATGCATGTATCAAAAAAATATGGTTTCATTTCACGATTTGTGGGTGTCATCCTTACGCAGGAGCCATGCTAATTTTCTCTGTATCGATCCAATTTTATGATTCCGTTTATGCTCATTAAGTTGTTATCTTGGTTAAAAAAACTACAACTACACAGGTCTGGATGCAATGAGCACAATTTTGCTAGCAGGACAGAATGTTTCAGATGCAGCGCACCAAGAGAATCCAGCAGCAGGCCTTCCTATTAAATATTCTTCATAGATTCTCCATTTTTGGTGAGCCATATACTCTTCCTTTAGACTTGTAATACATCAGCAGAAACCTAACAACAGCACTTAAAATTGCATGGATGGCAGATTTCCAGGTCCTCAAGTCTGAGAGAATCAAGAACTTAAGATCGCGACGACGCTGCAAGATGATGTATTTTGCAGCCAAATTTTCCCCCGCCCTAGCTACCATTTTCCTATTTCAATTAGTTTCCAGCTTTCAGTTCCGATACCTTTCGATATCTTCATCTTATTTAGCAGGTTTAATTAATTAGAGAAGTGGTGATTGTTGAAGATTGCAGTTTTAGCTGAGCTATATGTTGTTGTTTGCAATTTTTAGTTGTAGTTTTTCATTAACTAGAGCTATTCTAGTATTTCTCGGCTTGTTCCAATCTAAAGTTAATATATCATTGTGTGTTCAGAGAGTGCTTTATCTGAAACTATTTTGCAACTTCCTCAGCATTTCATGTTAAAGATAAAAGAGAATCCACAAAGACATACAAGCATTACAACAATTCTCCTCCAAATCCACTGGTTTCAAAGAGTGGTCCAAACACAAATTCTGACATTCATTTCTTTTAACATTTTACTATTGAAAAATCAATGTTGCACAAAAAAACAGCAAAGCAACTAAAGATGTTGTTCAATTTATGGACCACACTTGTTGTGCCACTGATTTCACCTATGTAAATAACGCATGTGCACAAGTATCTCAACATATTCTCACTATATATAGCTCATCTCCCCCGAAACGGCTGAAATTTTCCCTACGAGGATTATTTCGACCGAATTTCGACCGATATCCGCCCTCCATGCCGCAGATAAAAGCCAGAATGGATGGATACATCATACATCATACACAAAGCAAAGGGTTTTTGAATCCCTGTTGTATAAAAAGAACTTCCTCCGTACCAGAATTAGAGCCTTGTCAATAACGTTGTTGAAAGCAATAATATTCGGAACAGGACTCTGATGTTGAGAGGGTGGCATGGCAATACACTCGTTCCATGCAGTTTCTTTTTTAATCACATTCCAGCCATTTTAATTTTCAAGCTTTATTGACTGTCTTTCCTTTACTTCCCCCTGCTTTGATTAGATTAAGATGTCCCAACTCCTATAAAAACCTGTTGCTAACAGGGAATCTCTTTTTATGTATTCTCTTCTTTTGTCAGTCAAGATGAATGAATCTCATCAACTATATATGTTCCTCTCTTACTACTACTCGTAATCTTATCGAGACATAAAGACCTAGCTAGGGCTGCATCTTCCCCTTTTGCTTTAATGATTTAAAGTGGGATTGGAAAAAGAAGAAAAACTAATTTCTGGAAAAAGTTTGGGAAAAAATTGAATCCCATTTTTTGTCCTTGAAAGCTCATAAAAAAAAAAAAAAGTAAAAGCTAACACAAAAATTCACCTTCAACAAAGTAAAAGTTTGAAGCATAGGTGGAGGTTAAAAGAATAACACAGCTCAAAAATACACTTTTAACTTGAAAAGAATGCTGGAATCAACTTATATACATAGAGGGCAGCAGCAGCCTTTTCAACAGTGCCAAATTAGAGTCATATTTGTAGTAATATTTAAGGGCCTTAATTTCTGTTGCAAGTTGTTAACAGCTCATGCAAGATTTTCATAGTTAAAGTGTTACATTACAATGATCATTAAAAATATAAGTTTCAGAACCTTATCAAATATCTATGAGAGAAAGAAAGAAAGAAAGAAAGGGGGAGGAGACATGATAAAGCAATAATGATAAAATTCATCTTCAGATAAGTGTTTGACAAACACCACTGATATTAAAATATGAGCAAAGAGGAGATTTTTAATGGCTACATATGACAAAAACTCTTTGTGAGAGGGGAGAATTAGAGAAATTATTCCTTCTTTTTTCTTGTCAAACCCTCTTTGTGTTTTGTTGTGGGGAGGAACTAAGCTATATGGGACTTTGAATTGAATATAGAAAAAGAACTTTACTTCACATAGGATTCCCAATCTTCTCATAAGCTAAAGATTTTTAAGGGTTTCCTTTCCCCTCCTTAGCTCCTCATTGACCTTGTTTGTAGCATGCTTAACTAAAGATTATTGGTCAAAAAGTAACCACAACATTCATTTTTATGTTTCCTACTACACTCCATTATTTAGCTTTTAGCAAGATTCTTGTCTTCCTTTAAGCAGGCTTAATGAACCCTTGGCTTATTGATGATGGTCAAGTAGCTCACAAACTAGCTCTATCATGCATGTCACCTGGGGGTCCAACCCCCTGCTGGACTATTATTGGTTGGGGATTAAATTCTCAAGTTAGGTTTAGTCACTCATTGGTTGAGTTTTAAAAAATAAGTGATATAAAATTAAAAAAAAAAAAAAACAAAATCCAGTTTCGGTCCTTCTATTCAAAATTAGTCACTAACAATTTTTAAATTCTAAAATTAATCCATTTTCTTTATATTTTTAGTCATTTTCCTTTTTATTACAAAACTTAACCGGTTACTTTCAAACATCGTTACTTTTCACTTCTTTTATATATTTTTTTAGGACAAAATCCAAGGTTAGTCACTAAAAATTTTTCAGTTCCAAAATTAATAATTTTTCTTCATATTTTTAGTCCCTTATTTTAGTTTAACAGAATATGTTAAAAGTTAATGAGAGTTTCGAAAACCGTTACCTGCCTATTTTTTTCTTCACTTTTCAACTGAAAACTTAAAATTACAATATAAAAAAAGAAAAAAAAAAAGTGAATGAACAAATGGGAACGAAACACCGTCCAAATACTCTCATATCCTTTCGATAAAAAAAAAATATATGAGTCATTTCCAAAAAATAGACAAGTACCAAAATCCACAAAATGAAACAAGTCAAGATCTAGTAGCACCTATTATATAAGGTAGAATCACTTTTTTTGTCTCTCTTAATAGGCAGTTCTTATCCATATAAGTACATGTACCTAGTAGTTACTAGTAGAAACACCAGTTTCACTATACCTATTACTTTTTATATATAGTAATAGGTACATGTATAAAATTAGAAATTATACAGTTGGCATGACAAAACTTACTATA
Organism: Knoxia roxburghii; assembly: GCA_030378225.1. Classification (NCBI taxonomy): domain Eukaryota; kingdom Viridiplantae; phylum Streptophyta; class Magnoliopsida; order Gentianales; family Rubiaceae; genus Knoxia; species Knoxia roxburghii. The sequence goes on from CM059423.1 coordinate 7,180,965, forward strand.
TATAGTAATAGTTACATGTACCTATAAAGACATGGTATAATTTGCACTTAATTGGGGTAATTACACTTTTGGTCTTAATTAATACTACGGTTGCATTATTGGTCTCTCATCTTTTTTTTATTAGCGTTTTTAATTTTTTTTTACAAAAATGCCCTTTGACTAACGGTTGACTAACCCTCAAAACCTAACTGTTTGATCACCGCCCTGTTGCCACCATTACCACCCTACTGCCACCACCACCCCTTCCCCGGCCCTGCCTCGTCCCGCCCCGCCGTCAACGCCATTATTTTTTAAATTTCAAAATTAGTTTATTTTAGAGTAAATTCCAAAATTGGTCATCATACTATAGTCAATTTCTGATTTTGGTCATCATACTTTACTTTTTTTTTTTCAAAAATGGTCACTCCGTCAAGTTGGGTCTTTAACCCATTAACGGTCAACTTTTTTAGGGCTATTTTTGTCTTTTCATTGACTCCTTAAATTAAAAAAAGAGTAAACTCTAAATTTGATCATCATACTTTTTTAAAATCCCGCTTTTGGTCATCTTACTTTAAAAATTATATTTGAGGTCATCATACTTTCAATTTTTATTCAATTTTGGTCATTCCGTCTAAATGTTCCGTTAAGTCTCTAACGACCATAATTTTTTGAGGGTAAATATGAAAAAACACACCCCATCATGCATGTGAAATTTTTTTTTATTAATTATTTTTTTGGATCTCCGCCGCCAATATCCATACCCTCACCCTTTCTCCTTTGCTGCTGCCAGCAACCACCTATCACCACCATCTTCTCCGCCACTCCAAAACGACCCCAATCACCTCTACTACCTCCATCTCCAAAAATTTCACCCATCTACTTCATAAAATCCCAAAATAGTAACAAAATAAAGTTAAAAACAACATTAAACAAAGGCACGAAAAATAGGAGCCCCAAAAATCAAAGAGTCAAATCACCATCAAGGTTGCCTTCTTCCCTCCCTTGCTCTTCCATCGTATCTGATGGTGGTGGCCGCGACGAAGCAACGCAACGGAGGGAGGGAGGGGGTTGGGGAGGGGGGGGGGGGGAGCAGACTCTGCCTAGGAGGTAGCGGCGACGATGACCGACCACAGGAACACAGAGAGAATATAGAGGTTAGGGTTTTGTGGTGGGGTTTTGTCGGCAACCTGAAGGGTACGATCTAAAAGTGAGCTGAAGGGAAAAGATCTGGGGTTGTTGGACTAAGAAAGAGGCTGAGACAATGCCGACACAGATGAAGAGAGGAGAAGAGGAAAGGAAGATTGAGGAGACAAAGGAGAAGGGAAAGGGAAGACAGGCGAAGGAGAAATGGGGAGAGAAGATGTCGGCAAGGACGGGTGGCAACGGGGTTGGGGGTTTTCAGGGCGGAGTAGACGATGGAGAAAAAATTGGGGGATGGTTGGTGATGGTGAGCAACCAGGATTCCAAACCCAACTTCAGCGGCAGCTCTATTAAACCGAAGAAGAAGAAAACGTTTTAGGTTTCTTGTTAAGTTTAATAGAAATTGCAGTTTTAGTACTTAAGAAGAATAAATCATTTTAGGCTCACCACTAAAAAAAAATTAAGAATAAGAGAAGTGAAGGAATTGACAAAAATAGCCCTATAAAAAATTATCCATTAGGGGTTTAACAAAACATTTAGAAGGAATAACTAAAATTAAATAAAAAATGAAAGCATGATGACCTCAAATATAATTTTTAAGTAAGATGACCAAAAGCGAAATTTTGAAAAAGTATGATGACCAAATTAATATTTTACTCTTTTTTTAATTTAATGAGTCAATAAAAAGACGAAAATAACCCTAAAAAATTGATTGCTAGTGGGTTAATGACCCAACTTAATGGGGTGACCATTTTTGAAAAGAAAAGTAAAGTATGATGACTAAAACCAGAAACTAACTATAGTATGGTGACCAATTTTGGAATTTACTCTTTATTTTATGCTTTTTTACTATTAATAAATATAGTGAATTTTAAATTTGGTCATCATAGTTTGATAAAGTTGAGGTTTTGGTCACTAACTTTTATAAATTCAAAAACATCACTAACTTTTACATTTTAATTCTATTTTTTGTCACTCCATCCAACTCGGTCGTTAACACTTTAACAGACCATTATATGTGGGGTTAATTTTGTCAATCCACAAAATCTATGTCTTGTGCCCTGTTCTTCTATCCTTTCGCCATTGTTGGCTTTGACACCACCACCATGGTTGCCACCACCACCACCAGCTAACTGAACAAAACACCACAACTAAATAGCCTAATCCTTGCTAATCCCAGCGAACTGAACAAAATGCTAAACCCAATAAGCCAATTACAAAAGGGCAAAATGCAATAAGCAAACAGAAGCATCCATCCAATGTTATCAAATTCCGTCAATATAAATTCAAGATGTGTGATTCAATGCTTTAAATTTATGCAAATAAACAAATAAACAGATTCCAAAATGCATTTGAAGCATTGGCATCCGCGGCCACAATCAAAGTCAAGCCCAAAATCAACGATGTCTAAAACTGGCACCACCCTCCAAATCCTAATTCAATGCTTTTAATGATACACCACATTTCTTTTAAGAACAATTTTTCTTTTTTGCAACCCTCAATCCCTACAACAGCAACAAACCAAAACAAAATTCCAGCTGAAATCCTTCCCAGGTTTGATCAAAATTAACAACTTTCACATCCGCCAAATTCAACCCAACCCAGGAATCAACCCCAAAGCCAATGGTTCCCAATTCCCAATTCTACAAGAAAAAACAAAATAAATGAATAAATATTCACCGGAATTCACAAAATAGAAAAGGTTCATTTTCTCGAATAAAACTTACTCCTAAAAATTCTAGCTTCTCTGTTATCTGAATTTGAATAGATTTAGAAAAATAGAGCTGAGGTCGGGGAGAGAGAAACCCGAAAGAGAAAAAGGGTTGTGGTCCTAAAGGTGTGGGCAATCCAATCGTGGTGGTGGTGGCTCAAATCGGCGGCGGCGGTGGTCTTGTCTGCGACAGTAGCGGGAAGGTTCGGGGAGAGAAAAACGTGAAGGCTAGAGAGAGAAGGGTTGGGTTTTGAAGAATAGAGGTAGTGGTGGTGGCGTGGCCAAAACATAGGCAAAGAGAGGTGGCATGGTAGTGGTTGGGCACTTCGGGAGGGGAAAGAATAAAAGGAAAAGGGAATTACGGCTTGAAGAGGAAAGAAAAGAGGAGGGGTTTAGGTTGAAAAGTGTAGAAATTATGTTTAAGTCCTTGACTTCTTGTGGTCTTTTTAATTTTATTCTAAGAGGGAAAGAGAAGGGAGAGTTGCAATACAAAATGACAAAAATATCCTTAAAAATAGGTCCGTTAAAGGATTTAATGGCTGTTATGAACGGAGTGACCAAACTTGAAATCAAAATGTAAAAGTTAGTGATGTTTTTTGAATTTTTAAAAGTTAGTGACCAAAACCTGAACTTTACTAAAGTATGATGACCAAATTAAAATTCACTCTAATAAATATTATTTTATTTTTATAATTAATTAAATTTAAATTTAATAAAAAATTTATATTTAATAGTAAAAACACATAAAATAAACTAATTTTGAAATTTAAAAAAAATAATAGTGGTGACGGCGGGGCGGCGATAGTGGTGAGGTGGTGGTGGTGACGTGGCAGGGCAGTAATGGTGGCAACGGGGCGGTGATCAAACAGCTAGAGTTTTGAGGGTTAGTCAACCTTTAGTCAAAAAATATTTTCATCAAAAAAGATTAAAAACGCTAATAGAAAAAAAGATGAGAGACCAATAATGCAGCCGTAGTATAATTGGGACCAAAAGTGCAACTACTCTATTAAGAGGAATCAAAAAAATAATTCGGTCATTATATAATGGTACCAATAAAATACTGAAATAAAACAATATGTTTACACTTATTTTATGTCACAATTGTTCATTCACTATATTTTTTCATTGATTTTTGCTTTCAATCACTGCATTATATCAGAAATGTTGTCTTTCCTGACTTCATAACCTGGCAAAATGTAGAATTACACGTCTGTTTTATAAATGTTAGGTGTGTGCTGAAATATCATGCATGCTACAAGTGACCACAGACATGGATAGACTTTTCTACCTCACCTATTTAAACCCGTACATTTAAACTCATTAACTATATGGGTAAAGGCGTATGAATATCCTTAAATTAAATATTCATTTAATGCCCGCCCAATATTCGTTCTACTCACTTGTTTGACACCCTTAGAAAAGGGATTTTTCGGTTTTAAATTTATGTTTAAACCCCTAGATCCTTGTAGTCTTCTAAAGTTCACCTTAATGTCTTTGTTTTCTTTCATAAAGTCCCTAAGTTCTTAAACTCCTTTAATTTCCTCCTAAAGTTCTTTAATTCGTTTAATTAAGACCCTTTATTCCTAAACCCCTCTAATTTCTAAACTCCTATTACCTTAATTTTCAATCCCTAGTCCAATTCCCTAAACTTCTAAGCTAATAACCATTATACTTCTAATTTATTTACGTCTTTCTTTCTAATCTCCCTAATTTATTATTTAAATACCATGAACTTTGTGGACAAGTCACCTGCTTCGTACAGGGATGTCACAGTAAAAGAATGCCGCTAAGGCACTAACAATCAGTAAGCTTAACTCATGAACTTTTAGAACACAATGGACTTCAGCCTTATAAAAGCGTGATTAACAGAGACATCAGGATTCGGTTTGGAAATATAGGCTCACGCAACATCCTACCCGGATCTTGAGTTGATTTAAATGGGTTTAAAATTTGTGAGAAATCGAGTTATAAAATGGATTGAAAACATCATTGGACAAATCATTTTACATAAAAAAAATTAGGTTTAACTAGTGATCAAATGAGTTATTCATTATTTTATAAATTTTTTCGTAAAAAATGACTAAAACTGTTAAAAAAAATGAGAACTAATATTTTCACTCAAAATATAAGAGCATCAAAAGTGAAATTATCACTATTACGGGATCAAAGCTGCATGTAAGCCAATATATATCCAAATTGGTGACTTCACAGCAAACACAAAGCATCGTCACATGTTGCGATTACGGAGAGATGCTAGTTTTTAATTGCGACAACGGAGAGTCCAATTTAAACCCATAAGTTTAAAACAATGATTTTTAAGTCAAGATACTTATTAAGATGGAATATGTGAGGCTACAGTTTCCAACTTTGAAGGAAATTGATGGTACGGATTGCTGGTCCTATTGGCAGCAAGGTCGGGCCTGGTCCTATTGGCAGCAAGGTCGGGCCGGGTCAAGCATGATTATGGAGCTTAAGGAAATATTCGATATGTACTAAACTGATGAAGCAATTATGATGGAGGAAACTCACATGTAATTCATGGAATCAAATCAATGGGTTAGTGCCATTGATATACTCTACTCATCAGCTGCATTTTTTTTTAGTATGTGCATAAAAAAACGAGCTCTAAATTTCTTGAAGACAAGACAATATGGGGCCATAGTTTGCAAATCCGGATCCTACGATCCAAAAGCACAAAATCGATCCAGGATCATTGGGGATCGAGTTTATAGGTGGGATCGTGGTAGGATCGTACAGAATCGTATGGGATCGTGGGATCGGCCGATTTCAAGAGTTTGTACGATCCATAGGGAAAATTTGTAGAAGTGTTTAGCCGGGCGCGGGACCACGTCAAAAAAACTAGCACCACGTCCAGAGACGTCTACATCCATTCATGTGAATTTAAACTGATTTTTTTCACAAAAACAGCCCACCACGTCACAGACAACTAGCATCACATCCAGAAATGTCTACATCCATGCATGTGAATTTAAGCTGATTTTTTTCACAAAGACAGTCCACCACGTCTCAGAACACTAGCACCACGTCCAGAAACGTCTACAATTCAAACTGATTTTTTTTACAAAAATAGCCCACCACGTCATAGAACAACTAGCACCACGTCCAGAAACGTCTACATCCATGCATGTGAATTTAAGCTGATTTTTTTCACACATACAGTCCACCACGTCTCAGAACACTAGCACCACGTCCAGAAACGTCTACATCCATGCGTATGAATTTAAACTGATTTTTTTCACAAAGACAGTCTATCACGTCTCAGAATAACTAGCACCACGTCAAAAACAACTAGAACCATGTCTAGAAACGCCTACATCCATGCGTGTGAATTTAAACTGATTTTTTTCACAAAGATAGTCAACCACGTCTCAAAACAACTAGCATCACGTCAAAAATAACTAGCACCACGTCCAGAAAAGTCTACATCCATGCATGTGAATTTAAACTATTTTTTTCACAAATTGGAGGTAATACTTGGAGATATTGTTGTACAAATTGCGTTGTTTAAAATTGTTATTCTAATTGAGTGCTGAGTTATGCCCTCCCAAATAAATTAATTGGAACATAACTACTATCACCACGTATACATCCAAACATGTGAATTTTAGCTAATTTTTTCACAGAACATAGTCTACCACGTCTCGCTACGTCCAAAAAAACAAGCACCACTTCCAGCTACGTCCAGCTACGTCCCATAAATGAAATGACCTAATAGTGCACACCCCTACTTTTGTATTGGCAAATAACTTGATACTTGATAACTTTAAATCTTCAAGTGTTCGTTGAATCTTTTTATTTTGTTGAACATTATGAATTTAAAGTAATAATATTGTATTCTCCATTTCTAGTACGTTACGTAAGAAATGTGATTTGGACAAGTATGTGTTTATGAAATGTTTCATAAATTTATATTTTTTTTTGCCTACATTTTAATACTTTTACGATCCTAATAATTCGATCCTACCGATCCAGGGACCGATCCAATCTTGTGATTACAAAACGATTCTGTATGGGATCTCGATCTTGAAAACTATGATGGGAGCACTTCCATCACTATTATTTCTCTTTGAAGGTTTCATGAAATTCAAGACCTTTAATAATCTCCTTTAGTAAATGTCAGATGGACCCCAACACAAATCATCATCAAATGGCCAAATCTCGGTTTTAACCATGCATCCACGTTAGTCCAATGAGTAGACAAATTGCTGATCTTCATGTTTGTCCATGATTCGATTTTTACACGTAGAAGTAGATTAATTGTTGACGTAAACAAATATTTGACATATATAAATAATTAAAATTTACAAATTCTATCAAACCACAAACACCAGATATCGGATTGTAGCACAGTTAAAATTTTGGTTTAAATCATTTTTTGCTTCTATTGCCAAGTCAAAGTCATATCACTTTTGATTTTTTTAAACTAAACTTGTCCCTCTTAATATTTTTTTAAAATCACATTTAATTTTTTTAGTAAAAAATTCTGTAAATTAACGGTTTGACTCATTTGACCACTAGTTAAACATACTTTTAACTCAATTATGGGTTGTTCAATCCATTTTAATGTTCAACCCACTTAGAATTTTGGCCATCATTTCGGGCCGAAACTCAAACTATATGGGTGAAACATTAAAAATAGTTTGGATAATCAAATCAGTTGAATAAATCATGGTTGAGTAAAAGTAAGTTTGACTAAGAGCATCCACAATGGTTTGCTCCTAAATTTGGTTAATAAATGGGTCCAACAGTGCCACATCAACTTTCCATTAACCTCTTATTTTATTAACTTTTTCCCTCAAATGGTTTTACATCACAATTGGTTAATGGATGGACCCACTATAATATTATATTTAGTTCACTTCCAATATAAATATTTATAATTATATCAATAGTTAAATTTATTTTATTAAATACACATGATAAATCATATAACATAAGAAATATAGAAATAATTATTTCATAAAATATTAATTAAAAACAAAAAAAAAATGTGCATAAAAATATTATAAAAAATACATAAATTGTAATTATTAAAACTTGAATATTAAACATATTACATTAATTTTTACCGTTGTTATTTCCAAAACGTTCCCAAATATGTTGAACTAATTTGAGATGGTAGAATTATAGGAAAAAAAATATAAGATAATGAGAAAATATAAGATCGAAAATCTTCTGCAATTCAAATGGTTTAAATGAGTTAATAGGAGTAGGTGGCAGTGGGTCACACTTCTATTGACCCATTATTAACTCCCATTGGAGTTGTCCTAACGGTCAAATGAGCAAAATTATTTATTCACCAAATTTTTCATTGAAAATTATGAAATATGATGTAAAAAACTACGAGATGCTAGGTTGGTAGACTCGGAATAATCTGAGCCTTATTACAAAAGATAAAAAAGCACGTAAATCTAAAATTTTTCCCAAATAAATTGGTCTTCTATAAACTCTACTAATATTATTGCATATAATGGGATTCAAACAATCCCATATTTAAAAAACTCCCACTTAGTTAGGAAATCAAGGTTCATTTGGGATCTACTGATCTCCTTCTTCGTCCCCTCAATACAAAATTGGCAAATGTTCATTTACATTTTACTCTCTCTTCTATTTTTATTTTTATTAAGAGGGATAAGGAGCGGACGAAGGAAGAGATCAAGATATTTTAAGTATCAAACTCGCACTTGACAAATTTATTTAATTTTGATTGATTTAGTGTTATTTATCATAGTATGAACTAAAATAGATAAATAATTAGTTGCGATGACCTCTAAATAAAAAATTAAAATAATAATGATATTTATCTCTATAAATTAGTTATAATTTTTTTAATCTTCTATAACATTGCTAATTTTAGTATCACGTTATTAGTTATGTTGAATGAGTATTATATATGTAGAAATCAAATTAGAAGTTTTAATATTTGAAGTACTGTTGTAGTCAATGAAATACAAAGGTAAGAAAGCGAAGGTACCAATGTCTTACAATCCTCATGGGTAGCCAAGAAAAGGTGGCTTTTTTTTTTTTTTTTTTTTTTTTTTTTGAGACCAGATGGACTCTAAAGAGTTTATGGCTTCAATTCCTTTGCAAAGACAAACATAGTAGGCCCAACAACCCAAGTTGACCATTGATATGACAGGTAAGCAAGCCCATTAAGTATAATTAGGAGAATACTTATAATATATATATATATATATTTTTACAAATAACAAAGGATGATTAGTTAGGGAGAAAAAACGAAGCAAATTCAGGAGGATCAATGCATTAAATGCGTTATTTCTGTTGGGCTAACAGTACTTTTAGGTGTAAGATATATTTTGCTTACTCCAAAACCCCTATAAAGTAAGGATAAACCTTAACGAGAATAATTTTTTTTAAGGTAAAAAAAAAATTAAAATTGAATCCAAAGCTGAGATGAATTTTGTCCCATAATTTTGTTTGGAGGAAGGAAACAATTTCAATTAGATGCATCAATCAAATCTATTAGGGGGTGTTTGGATTACGAGTTAGAACGAAGGAAATGAGAATAAGGAGGAACGGTGATTATTATTATTATTATTATTATTTAGTACACTAAAAAAAATAAAAATTCTAGCATGATTCTTGTAAATTATTCTCAATCTCCCATTTTAATCATTCCTTGAAATCATTGTTACCCAAAATATCTTTCATCATTCTCATATCTAAAACAAGAAAGAACTGTTATGATTGGTTTTTTATTTTTCCTGAGAAATTTTCTTGAAAAAGAGAAAAAAACTTCAGAGATGTTTTTTTTTAGAAGATAAAGAAAGTGTGTCGAAGGAATTATATATTTTTTTAAAAGAAAATACTAGTTGAATTTTATGAGGTAGAGGAATAAGAATGGATGGATTTACTTATTTAATTTTGTATTTTACATTAATTCATATTATATGATAAATTAATTTATAATTAAAATAGTAAATATATTTTTATGTCAATAATATTAATTAATATAAAATTGATATGGCTATACTTTTTTATTTTATTCTCGAATCTCCCAAAAATGAAGAGAAATAGACTAAAATCAAGTTTCAATTTCATTCTTCACTTTTCAAGTTCTCTAACCAGTTCTATTTTATTCGATTTCCATTCATCACTTCTTAACTCTTAAATCCCTCAACCTACCACATACTCAATTTTAAATTTTGAAGTTTTGTAGGAGTAAACCAAATATTGTTTATATATTATTTTTTCACATAAAAAATGTTAGTTCTCTTTGGAGGAAATACAACCCAAAAAAAATAAAACTATTCTCGTCTTTAATAATAATAATAATAATAATAATGATGATGATAATAATAATAATAATAATCATCATCGTATAAGGTTAAAATCTTCTTTAAATGCTACTAAAAGAAGGATGAAAGGAAAAATTTTGAAACAAAAATGATTGTCTTACTAAAAGAAGAATTAGAGAAAGAAATTTGAAACAAAAATGAATAAATTTTAACTTTTTTTGTCAAAAGAATAAAGTTAGTATATTAAGAAATTATATAATTCAATCACTTTAAATGTTTTTTTTCTTCTGATAATAAGAGTCTCATAATTTTTGGTCTCTGTTAAAATTTGACCGATCGAACTAGGCCATTTTAATCCTTTTTCATATCATATTTAATTATTTTTAATCATTTGACCTTAGTCAAACATATTATTTAATTAGCCGTAAATAATTTAAACATATGGTTCACCCATTTTTAGAAGGGACTAAGAATAATTCGGTAAATATATCATGCTTCTATAGAAGCAGGGGTGTCCTATGCGGTAATTTATATGGTGGTCCTATAGGACCACCATGCAAATTTACTCCTACTGTTACAGTAGCGCGCTACAGTGCGCTCTACAGTAGTCTTCTTTTCTTTTGTTATTTTTGGCTTTTTTTTTTTTTTGCCTTCCTCTTTGAGACTTTTTTTCGTCCATTTTTTTCTAAACAATTCAGTATTTTTTTAATGTTTTTGAATTTTATAAAAAAAATATTTTTAAATTATCATTTTATTTGTTTTATAATTAAATAATTTTAGATATTATGATACATATTATGGACGTTTTTGTTGTATGATATGATTTCTTTTTATATTCTTGATCTGATAACTATAGTCTGTTGATTTGATGTCTACTATTTTGTGATCTGATGTCTATATAATAATGATTTAATCTACCTTGTTAAGCATATTTTAGTTCTACTGTATGATTTTTTTTTGTATTCTTTATTTGATATCTATAGTCTGTTGATCTAATGTCTAGTATTCTCTGATCTGATGTCTATATAATCCTGATCTGATCTCCATTGTTAAGTATGTTTTAGTTCTAGTGTATGATTTCTTTTATATTCTTGATCTGATATCTATAGTCTGTTGATCTGATGTCAAGTATTCGCTGATTTGATGTCTATATAATCCTGATCTGATCTCCATTGTTAAGTATGTTTTAGTTCTACTGTATGATTTCTTTTATATTCTTGATCTGATATCTATAGTCTGTTGATCTGATGTCTAGTATTCCCTGATCTGATGTCTATATAATCCTGATCTGATCTCCCTTGTTAAGTATGTTTTAGTTCTAGTGTATGATTTCTTTTATATTCTTGATCTGATATCTATAGTCTGTTGATCTGATGTCAAGTATTCACTGATCTGATGTCTATATAATCCTGATCTGATCTCCATTGTTAAGTATGTTTTTAGTTCGTGTATGATTTCTTTTATATTTTTGATCTGATATCTATAGTATGTTGATCTGATGTCAAGTATTCTCTGATCTAATGTCTATATAATCCTGATCTGATCTCACTTGTTAAGTATGTTTTAGTTCTACTGTATGATTTCTTTTATATTCTTGATCTGATATCTATAGTCTGTTGATCTGATGTCTAGTATTCCCTGATCTGATGTCTGTATAATCCTGATCTGATCTCACTTGTTAAGTATGTTTTAGTTCTATTGTATGATTTCTTTTTTATTCTTGATCTGATATCTATAGTCTGTTGATCTGATGTCAAGTATTCTCTGATCTGATCTCTATATAATCCTGATCTGATCTCCCTTGTTAATTATGTTTTAGTTCTAGTATATGATTTCTTTTATATTCTTGATCTGATATCTATAGTCTGTTGATCTGATGTCTAGTATTCCCTGATCTGATGTCTATATAATCCTGATCTGATCTCACTTGTTAAGTATGCTTTAGTTCTACTGTATGATTTCTTTTTTATTCTTGATCTGATATCTATAGTCTGTTGATCTGATGTCAATTATTCGCTGATCTGATGTCTATATAATCCTGATCTGATCTCCATTGTTAAGTATTTTTTTTAAAAAAGTATTTTTTTAAAAAAAAGAATTTTTTTTTAAAAAGGCTGTGAGTCAAAAAAAAAAAAAAAATTGTAGCGCGTTACTGTAGCGCGCTACTAGGAGTAAAATTCATCCTACTCCTATAGGACCACCGTAAACGGACTCGTCCTATGCTCCTATAGGAGTTAGGGACTAACGCGTTAGTTAACTTTGTCAATTTTTTTTTTTCTTTCTTTCTTTTCTTCAAGGAGCCTATTTTGTCTTTCCCCCCCCCCCCCCCCCCTTTTTTTTTCTCTCTTTTCCCATTAGTATGGATCATTTTTTTCTTCTTATCGGAGATTTTTTTTGTTCATTTTCTAAAAGTAATTTAGTATTTTTTAAATTTTTTTAAATGATAAAAAATATTTTTCAATTATTATTTTATTTATTTATAATTAAATAATTTTATATATTGTGATATGATTTCTTTTGTCATGTGATGTGATATGTGAAGTCTTCAGATATGAATACATGTTATGGGCGTTTTTGTTGTATGATATGATTTCTTTTATATTTTTTATATGATATTTGTTGTCCGCTGATCTGATGTCTACTATTTTGTGATTTGATGTCTATATAATCATGATTTGATTCCCCTTGTTAAGTATGTTTTAGTTTTATTGTATGATTTCTTTTATAATTGTGATATAATATATATAGTCCGCTGATCTGATATCTACTATCTTGTGAATATATATATGATGTAAGATTTTTTTAAAAAAATGTGAATTAAAGAAATATTGATTAAAAAAATGAAAAAAAAAGTGACTATCTAAAAAAAAGAAAAAAAAAGGAAACTCCCTAAAAAAAAACCTAACGCATTAACGCGTCACTCCTATAGGACCAACATATCCAGATCCGAATAATACAACCTGTTACAAGGATAAAAAAACATATAAACCAAAAAAAGTAATACCATCCTTGCATTTGCTGCCAAAGCCTAGCAATAAGAAATTTAAATCGTTGTTTTAGTTTGTACGCTAACTTTCCTTTTATATTATCATTATCCAAATAATTAATAAGGAGTGCATCATAAGAGGAGACACCTTGCTGATCGTTCTGTCATTTTCTCTGTGTAGATATGCTACGGCTCCCACATCATACTCAATCAATCTACAAAACTTCTTCAGAGTTTTACACACTTTTACAAAACCCCTTATTTCTTTGACTGTCAATGAAACTAATTAATTCATTGCAAAATTATTTTTTCCATGGTCCATTTGCACTCATGTTCTAACATGTCTCTTATTCCCCCAGTAAAATACTATATTCTCGTCGTCGTTTTGTACAAAATTATCACATTTATATTGTCACCTCAATAAGAACTAATATTTTACCTTTAAAGATAGAGAAGTCGTGGAAGGAGATCAAGCTATAAATATAGTTATTGATTTCAGCGTTGATGGTTCATTCTTACTTTTTTTATTATGATTTTGATTCAACAAGTACCTCGTAATTGAACAAGAAAAAATGGATAAAAATACAGAAAAAATATTTAATTAAAAGAGATTCATCAGTATCAAGCGTGGGCTTTCAAATTCAAGTGTAGCCCTCCTTGTGCCCTGAACCCTCTCTGTCTCTTTCTTTTCTTTTAAGCTTATATTACTCCGATGAAAATGATTAAGAACTTACAAGTGATCGAATTTCCAATGATAGTAATCCATTTTAAGCTGAATTTATGTGAGGAAAAATATATCATAAACCCCAATTGGGGACGTTTCCCAAACCCAATGCAACTCTCTTACCTAACCCTCTAAAATTTGGCTCTTCACGGAGGAACAAAATTCTAAAATTGAAGTATAAGAAGTGTAAAATTATTAGCATGTTCCTTAGTCTCCACAATCATACGCATCACACGCCATTGATGGTTGCTTTTTCCATCCCTTCATCAAGAATGGGATGAGCCCAAGTAAAGTGTGACACCGGTATCTTCGTTGAAAAGAACAATATCAGCTTTCCCACTTCATTCCGGTGTGCTTTTTCTGATCGATATTGTAACTTGAACAATGGGTTCCAAAGAGAATGTGCAAAATCCATTGAAAAGAAGCTTTGATTGCTTGAATTCCACGCCTGAAATAGCTGCTGAAGCTATGGATATTGATAAAGATCGAAGCTTTACACCCAAGAAGTATGTTCCCACTTACTGGGTTCTCTTTTTTTCTTATTTCTTCCCATAAATGTTTAACTATTCTAGAGTAGTTGAATGATGGTTGTAATATTGAGGGGTGTGCATGCATATCGCAGTTCTGAAGTTAAGATTTTTGAAGTGGCAATGAGAAGGAATACCATTGCTGTATTGGAAACTGGTGCCGATAAGACCAGGATTGCTGCGATGATGATCAGGGAGTTTGGTCAGTCACTTAAGAATAATGGTGAAAAGAAGTTGATAATTTTCTTGGCTCCTACTGTCGCCCTTATTCAACAGGCATCCCTCTTCTTCCATCTAAACTTTTTTTATTATTATTATTTTGATCTCTTCATTTCTTTGGATAGAAGTTGACGTTTAATTGAATTTTCATGAGTCTCCACATTACTTTGGTTGGTTGGTATCTATCTTCTCATTGCTGTGTCTGCATTATGTGTTTTGTCATTGAAGAGAAGACATTAATGAGATAGATAGTGGCTGAGTTCCAAGAGGAAACCTTTTGTTTGAAAAGTATAAAAGGATCGATACTCTTCTCGTTATTGACATTGTTTATTGATTTAGTCCTTTTGGTAATTGGTAATACTGCATTATGTGGTTTTAGTTCAAGAAACTTCATGCAGTGTATCTATGATAGTTTGTTAGGAGAAGGACATTTTGTCATATACCTGATAGGAAAATTTTTATTCTTTAGTGAGTTACTCAAATGCTTATGCATATACAACTAGCATATGGTTGTTTTCTTAGTTGCCATTCTTTGTTCCAATCATGGCAGGGATGTGAGGTCATAAAATGTCAGACAGAGCTTCGAGTGGAGGAGATTTTTGGGGCTAAAGGGGTTGATGATTGGAGCAGGGAAACCTGGGAGAAACAAATCGATGAACATGATGTAAGTTTAATCTGCTTTGTGCTGGCATTGACTCAGTAAAGTTTGTCCATTTGGATATCTTGTGTTACTAAAGGAAGTACATAGGCATTGTACAGCTTATTGTATTGCTTAATCTCAGATGGAATTCTCTTTCATATATTTTGGATTTGTCAAATTTTGTTCCTTTGGAAATAATTTTCTTTGGATTTGTTTCATATTTTTAAGCCCAAAGTATACAGTTAATTAAGAGGAAAAAATGACTTCAACTTTCCGCATGTAATTTTTAATACCACTAAAATGTGAACAGGATGTCAAAACATTATCCCAATCATTGATCTTACAAACTTAGGCCTATATAACCAGCATCCAAGTGCAAAGCTTAAGTTTTGATCACAGTGTAAAAGGACAGGCCGGTGTTTGGAGGTTCCCCATGATGTAGGCAGCCTTACTTTATATTTCTGAAAGAGGCTGTTTTTTGTGGCTTGAGTTTGTACCCTCGAGTCACACGAAACAGCTAACATCTGCAACTAGGCTTCCTTTCAAGTTTTGATCAAAATGCTAATGGTTAGTTTTTATACTTTGTACAGGTTTTGTTTATGACTCCTCAAATTTTGTTGGATGCTTTAAGGAAGGCCTTCTTGACTTTGGATGTAGTGTACTTAATTATTCTTGATGAATGTCATCGTGCTACTGGTAACCATCCCTATGCGAAAATTATGAAGGTGTGAAAATCATTTATACTTTTTGAATCACTCTCTATTTTATGCCCTGTTTTTTCAACTTATTCCCCCCCTACCCTCTCCAACGATGGGACGGTGCTGGAGGTTGAGGTAGCTAGCCATCTGAAGATTTCATATATCAACAAGAATATGATGTCCTTGGCCTGCTCTTCCCTTGAGAAAATTTCTCTATGCATTAAAGATAGTTTTTTAATGCCTTTGTTTATATATTTTACTCTAGTTATAAGAAACTTATTTATCTTTCCCAACAATCCCCTATCCTCTTAGAAGGGGAAAAAGAAAGAAGAGAAAAGAACTCACTCCTCCTCGCCCTCCGTGAAAAAGATTTAACTTTGATGTGGATAACATTCATCTGCTTTCTGTTGAATAAATCTCTCACAAATTTGATATCTCCTGGTATTCACTGTGAAGGATTTCTATCATGAGAAATCGAGAAATAAGCCAAAGGTCTTTGGAATGACTCCATCATCAGTAATTCGAAAAGGTAGCTGCATGTCTTTCATGACTTTCCTGCTTGCAATATTTTTTTTTGCTTGACTTTAATATAAAACAACTTCCCCCATGTCATCTTTTTTCACAAAATGTAGTGATCTGATTTGCATATATTGTGGAGGTGTTATTCCTTGATAAATATTTAAGTTCAATCATATTTTTGGGATATTTCTGTAAAGATGCAAAATTAATGAACCTTTTGACTTTTTACATCATTGCTTAAATTCACAAATCTGTGATGCTAGCCTTTGTATAATGGGACCATGATCGAGTCTTTCCATTCTTTTTTCTTTGCCAATGTCAAAGTTATGCTTGCAAATTTTTTCTCTATTGCTTCACACATACCAATTCTTGATCTCCAATATTCGTGATATGGATTTGGGTATGAAAATGCCCAAGGCAATTTCTCAACAGAGTTTGGGGCTATTTTCATGAGTTTTTCTTGTCTTCGGTTTGATTTTCCTTAAGAGAAACATTTCCATGAATAGTTTTCTAGTTGTGCACTTCAAGGATTTTTTTAAAATTTGTAAACTGTAGAATATAACTGTTAGTTGTCATAGCTGTCAAGAGTTAAGGAAAAGATCCCTGAAATCAAGTCCTAGCTGTCTTAGTAAATGTCTCCTATAATGTAGCACTTTCTATATGGAAAGTAACTGTCTATAGATTCTGTCAATCACCTGGATTGAACCTGTGATTTAGAGAACTGTTTCTGTCCTAAATTGTCCCTATAAGAAGGGATCTTCTGTACAGTTTTGATAACAAAGAAGAATAATAGAATTCCTCTGTTTCCTATAGTCATTCTATGGTTAGAGTATCAGATTCTACAATAACTGATCTCACAAAATGGGATAAAGCCATAGTTTTTGTTGTTCTAAACTATAGGAACAAATAAGTTATGGTTTGACATGGAATATTAAGTTTTTTTTTTTTTTTTTTATTGGCTGGCCTAGTTTATCAGATTATTTTTAGGACTGACAGTTTTGTGGATCTACAAGGTTGCTTCACTTGCTACCTGATGTATCATATACATTTTTTAACTGGTGAAGGTATAAGCCTTTCTTGTATTTCACCTGGTGTAGTTTGGGATCTCTGACTAAGCTACCTATTATTTGTCTGCATGTTTTCTTGTCAGATGGAATGTTTCTCTCTTAAATTGTCTTGCTTCCTTTTTCTTACTGTAATCATATTACTTGAGAATTATCCTTTACCTTGTCTTTTACTTGAGTTACTTGTTTTGATACACTCCATTACCACAGGTGTAACGTCCGCCAAAGACTGTGAGCAGCAAATAACAGAACTTGAAAGTCTTTTGGATTCCCGGGTAAATATAGTATTAAATTTACGTACTGTTCCTGCCATTATTTTTCTCACTCAGCACTATATTAACTTTCTTTGGACCTATACAGATTTGTACTGCTGAAAACAGGGTGGAGTTGGAAGAATCTGTTCCTCCTGCAAAAGAGATTTACCGATTTTATGACTCACCTGTCTCATCAACTTTGAAACTAAAAGAGAAGATGGAATTGTCGTTGTTGAAGGTCATACTTTTTGCATTTCACACATTTAGTTTATTATTTATAAATAATACTCCCTCCGTCCCAGAAAAAGTATCATTTAATGAATTTCACCAAGATTAAGGAACATTTAAGTAGTTTCCTGATTACTCCTACCACACTATTCCATCTTAAGTACTCACTACTCCCACGACTCTACTCCATCTTGAACACAATACAAAGGGTAACTTTGGAAAATATTGATATTATTTTTGATAATGTAAAACGACACTTAATTTGGAATTATTTAATTTTCCTTGATCTGACATTTATTTTTGAAAGGAAGGAGTATGTAAGACTTGTTTTTCTGTTTGATATTGCACAATGTACTGTCTTCTCTCCTTTGTTTGTCTGCCTTCTTGTTGCCCTCAAATTAGAATTCTGAGTATTCACAGCTTCCTGTTCTGTTTGAAAACTTTTTACTCTATTCCTTCCTAGCTGCCTGTATCTGTGGCAGAGTTTTACAACCTTTGCTGAAATCATTGAAAATGCAATAGATTGCTAGGAAGCAACTATTTTTTGGGTGTTATCTGTGGTTTGACAAGCATAGAAGGGTGATTGTAAGTCCTTGAATCTGTTCCTTTCTTTCAATAGGGTAATTTACTTGTTGGTAGCTATCTCCAACACTGTTTGGTGTGTTATTGTAGTGGAAACATATGAATTTAAGTAACCGAAGCATCGATTGAAGGAAGACTTTGAAGATTTGATCTTAGAAATTTGCATGTCTAAGTAATCTAGTTTAGGCGGTGCTCTCATGCATACGAATCTCTAATAATTACATATATGAATTGTCTTCTCCGGGAAGGATATTTATATATGGTTTAGTTCAGGTGGAATTCAGATAGGGAGAATGTAAAACCTTCTTTTACAAAATCCATTTACATCTACATGGTTTAGGGTTAAATCTTCATTTCTAAAAGCAGAAACAAGACATGATTATATGTTGCAATCAACCCAAAAATCTTTCACACCTCCACACTGCCCCCCCCCCTCCCCACCACCTCCCACTGAACCCTGTCCCATATGAAGAAGTTATTGCACGCGACATGCTGCTTTTCACCACAGCTCAGTAACATTCACCTTGTTAGTAATACAAATTATTCATCCCTTAAAGAGTCCACAATTTAGTAATACAAATGTACATTAGTCTTTCTTATCAAGGTTCAGCAAAGCAACTATGCATACCACGCAAAATTGTTATCTATTAATTACGTTTGGAGGCCCAAGAGACTTGAGGTAAACATTATGAAGTATATTAAACCTCTAGCTTAGTAAATGAGAGTATGAATCTTAGGAATTTGGGTTCTAGAAACGCAAAACTTCTACAAATATTTGATCTTCTTGGCATCAAATGCGAGCTCCATTATTAGTGTTTCTATGTGAGTAAAACCTGTATTTACCATTGTTTCCCACAAAGTGAAGTTTCTATTCAAATTGCACAGCTCCCAAGCATATCCTACAGAGCCCCTGTATATGCATACTGTCTCTGTTTGAACATGTAAAATATATAGTCTTGAAGTGAAGGTGGGCTACGGTATTGGGCATACACATGTAGAAACTAGTAACTAGATAAAGATGCTGTCTAGAAGAAATGATTGTTCTGGCCACAGGTACAACACCTATGTGACTGTGTTGTGCATATTGCTATGGGGCTATAAGATACTCTTTTAATGAACTTCTTTGCATTTCCAGTATATATTTACTAACTAAAACTGTTAGAAAACCCAACAAAAAAATGACATGAATTTTACTTTACAATCTTACTGTAGCTATTGCGGGCATGGTGAAGGCTGTTGCCATGTTACCTGAGACCTGAGGCCTCGCTGTAGCAGCCTCTTATAGTAATATAAGATGAGCCTAGCATGTAATTAAATGCTAAAGGTCTGACTTTCCTCAGACCCACACATGTTGGAGCTTCTATACACCTGGTGGTCCCCATTTTTTTTATTTAAACTATTTGTTAACACATGCCTTGAGTAAGTTAATAAGCAAGGGGTTTGTAGATTGAGACAGGATAAATGGAGCAATATGGCCTTATTTCTTGCTTGTGCATACTGACAATCATTGAGAATGTCACAGAAAAAAAGGATGCAATAATTCAAATTGCAGGTGTGAAAAATTGTTAGTAGTGAGATCAATAACTGTTTTATAAATCTAACATGCCTGGTGGCAAATGTAACCTGTTGCTGTTGATATGTATCCTTATATGATTGAATTGGCCTCTGATTCTATGGTGCCTACTTCACAGAATAAGTTGCAGAATTTGCTTCTTGTTTGTTGCAAGGATTCAAATAATATAGTCAAAACTCCATTCAACACATGTTCGATTTTTGGCTACGATCGTATACTTCCTTTTTCTTGGTCTGAGTGTAAGTTTCTGGATTTTTGGAATAATGTGGAAGATGTACAATGATATCATGCCAAATGGATGAGAGAAGATGCATAAACAACAAATACAAGTAATTTAAAATTGATGCAATGAGAAAATTAAGCAAGCAAGACAAACAATAAATATCACCAAGATTTATGATCCAAGTTTTGCGCTTTCCTCTCTGTTAAAACTAAGATTCTTTGAAATGTAAGAATAAATAAAGTGATTGTAGGGCTGCTTTGCGCAAACTCACAACTAACTCTTCTCAAAGTGTGGAGAATTATAATTGAGCTCAAATACAAATGGCCTCAATGGGTTGTTACTCATACCCAGATCCACTCTAGTTACATGTAAAGATGTGGAAATTGAACTCTCAAATTATATGGATGGAAAATAGAACTAGTCTACTTCATCAGACCTCAATCTTCTTCCTTCATGATATTTATAGTGGATCATCTCTGGTTCCAACATTCATAAATAGTTATTTAATTGCATGAGCGCTGGGAACTTCAGCTAGACAAATTTCTGAGGTTGGGTTGATGAACTAACTTTGATGAGTAATTTCTGAAAAGTTTGGCTGGATATCCGCTGGCCGATGCTTTGATCGAACTCTAAGCAGCTTGAACTTTTGACCATTAGAAGGATCGGCTGGACCAAAGGCCTGCCTGATGTCGTGACCGAACTGAACCGTAGCTTGTCTTCTGACTGAGTG
This sequence comes from Knoxia roxburghii, assembly GCA_030378225.1. Lineage (NCBI taxonomy): Eukaryota > Viridiplantae > Streptophyta > Magnoliopsida > Gentianales > Rubiaceae > Knoxia > Knoxia roxburghii. Next base: position 7,202,042 of record CM059423.1, read on the forward strand.
ATTGATCAGCTAAACTGACTGAAAATTGCTTTAACCAAGATCTTCATATTTTATTTTCTTCTTCGATTGGCAAGTCGTTCTGTTGGCTGAAGTTTGTGCATTTTGCAAGTTCTCTTCATTGCTTGGAGTGGCTGGCAAAATTTAGGCACTTCAACTGATTCATAACATTCTGCTAACTGCCAAGTTGATTGGTCCGATTGACATTTTGGCCAATTCCAATCTTGAGATTCTAACAACATGCAACTTATTGAATCAGTCGCTTCTTTCTTAAATACATCATTGTAACATTGGGATTAGACTCTCTTAAGTCTAACAACGTGTTCAGTGCATGTTAGAGAGTCCAATATTGGGGAATGTTTCACTGTCTTACAATATCAAAATGAAATTAGAAATGAGCATGTGAATAATTTAATTGAATAGATTTTGCAGCATCTGTTTCCAACTTGCTTGATGTTTCTATCTCAATGCAATCCTTCTCTTTTTGTTGGACAGTTTGATGCTGTTTTACTTGAATTGCAACGTTCATGTGTAAGCCCAAACAGAGATACTGATGATAAATTTAAGATGCTGCAGAGGAGGTTGTCCAATGATCATGCAAACATATTGTGTTGCCTTGAAAATCTTGGCCTTATATGTGCTTATGAGGTCAGTGTCATGTTTTTAATTTCTCATTAGCAAAACCTTCATGCGTAAAAGTATGGATTGGCTGTTCTGCAATATGTAAACTAGGATTGTCCTTCATGATTTTCTAGTTCAGATGATATAATTTTCTACCCTCACAATGTACAAGTTCCTTTTCGTTTTTTTATGGCTTCTGTTTTTTTAAAGTTGATCACCGGAAAATCAGCTTAAAAACTGACTTTTCCTTTTAGAAGCTAAAGGCTGATTTCAGAAGTTTCCCGAGGGTGCTTCTTTATATCAACATTTTGTCTAAAAATAATTTAATAGCAGAATAATCATTTGGGATTATTTAGAACCAGATTTCAGGTTCAAGGGGTCATGATTAACTGTCTATAGCATTTGAGAGAAAGCCCCAATTCATCCACTTTTGACCACTTGTAGTTTCATGCCAACTTATTTGATTTTATGTGAGGTACTTTCTCTGCTTGTGCCTGTTCTTCCCATTTACATTATATAAGATGAACCAAATTTTCATTTATCTTCAATTCTTCGTTACAGTTTTAGTAGCTTATGACATTTACATATTCATGTGAATTGTATGTTGGCTGTCAATCATGTTGTGGTTTTAGTGCTCAATTTCGGTTTTGTGCATAGGCTGTCAAAATCTGTCAAAAGAATGCCCCCGATGTGAAAGAAGATTGTGAAATATTCCAGAAAGGTTCTTCGCAGTGTAGCTATTTTCTTGAGGAAGTTGCATCAATAATTCAGGAATCATTGCCACAAAGTAATTTTCTGATCTTTGGAAAGTTTTGTTTTAGTGCTTGCTTGCCTTTGTTGGAAATTTTTTATTGTGCTTACACCCATAACCAGGGATTGAAGTACTATTATTCAATGAAGACTCTGGATGCGGTAATTAGTTTTGTTGTTGTGCTTTCTGTTCGTTGGGTTTTATTCGAAGTGGTACTGAATTTCATTCAGCTTTTGGTTAGCAAGCATTATTTGCCATTGGTGGTTTGGTAAAATTTCAGTACCCAACACCTCTTTCCTTTCTTTCAGTGAATAGATCTCTTTCTGTGATTTTAACTTTCGCAGTTGTAGATAGCCCGAGTAATAAGCAATTAGGACTTGATTTAAAATGTATTTCTTTAAGTGACAGCTTACTTCTGTAAGGGCATGCACCAAATTAGAGTTGAGAAGAGACCTGAAGCAACTTTTTTTCCTGTTAGTAACTTTCATTGTTCTTTATCTTGCATCTTGTTATTGTAACCTAAGCTATAAAAGTGAAGATACGTTGGAATAGATACTACTTTCTTAGGAACTTATTATTTCAAATGGTTATTAGTCTCTGTTTTTTCCTTTTATCGCTCTTTCAAAACATCTACAACTCTGTACCTTGTAGCATCAAACTACTCATTGATATATAATCGTTGACTATTTCTACTTATAGGGAAGTTGTTTTACCCTGCAGCTGATATTTGAAGTAGTGCCACCGATGTAACTTAACAATTGGTTGTTGTGTGGCTGGTTAAGGGTGTTTGAGTGCGCATGTGCATCTGTTCAGGGAAATGGTTGGGGGAGTGTTGTAACCGTAATTGTAATTGTCTGTAACTTTTAAATTCAGTTTCACACCACTTGATGTGTGACAACATTGAAGTTTGGTTGTTGATTATCATAAGTCTCTTTTGGTGCCTTTAGATTATGAGGTGCTTCTGCCAGTTGATTACACTTCTTCAGACGCATTATCTATGGGTTATGTATCTTCCAAACTACAAGAGCTTCTTGGAATTTTCAAATCATTTGGGTATTTTTCTACTTGACCTACGTGACTTAAGAAATTTTCAGCATTTACTTTTGCTTGCCTTGTTCCTTGTATTTTCCCATAAGGTCCTGTTATGTTAGTTGCAGGAAGGAAAGTACAACGTGTCTCACTTTGGTTGAGAGAACTATAACAGCTAAAGTGATTGAGATAATCATCAAGAAAATAACATACTTGTCTCATTTTTCGGTTTCATTCATGACCGGAAGTAACTCTTCCGTCGATGCATTGGCACCAAATGTACAGAAAGAAACCCTTGTGTCATTTCCATCTGGAAAGGTTACTATCTAATACAGCTCAACATATAGATATTTATTCGTCTGATACATTGACTAATGAATGAGACTTCTTTGATAGGTCAATCTGCTCTTTACTACTGATGTTGAGGATGGAAGTAATGTCCCTCATTGCTCCTTTGTGATATGGTTTGATCAACCCAAAACAGTTCATAGTAATGTCCAATCACTTGGACGAGCTCGGCAAAGTGACTCTCAGTATATTATGATGCTTGAGAGGTGGGTGGTTGTCATTCTACCTCACTTTTCAAGATTTTGCTCCATTATTGGATTATCTAGAAGAAATAATTTCTTGGTATTATTAAATAATTTTGGAGGTCATTCAATGTGTTCTTACTGTAAATTACGTTTCAGGGGAAACTTAAAACAAAGGGATAACTTTTCTGATATCAGTAGGAGTGAGTTGCCAAAGGCCAATACAGCTATGAGTAGAGATTATGATTCCAGTTTGGGAAAAGATTATACTGTGAAGGAAACAGATGCATATTGTGTTGAGGCAACTGGAGTGTCAGTTGCTGCAGGTTCAAGTGTTAGCCTCATACAGAGATATTGTGACAAACTCCCACGAGACAAGTGCATATGCTTATTTTCTTTTATGAAATTTACATAAAAATAATTACATAAAGGTTTTTGCAGTAAGTGAGAGTTTCTTAAATTAACTTGATTGTTTTGTCCTCAGGTTTTTTACTCCAAAGCCAATATATCAGTTCTTATTGGAGGGCCAGTTGTATCGATGTCAATTGACATTACCTCCAAGTGCAGCATTTCAAACTATGATTGGTCCTGCAACTAGGAGTACACATTTATCCAAACAGCTTGTCTGTTTGGAAGCATGTAAAAAGCTGCATCAACTCGGGTCTCTCAATGATTATCTTCTTCCTTTAAGTGCAAAGAATTTAAAGAATGATTCCTGCCTGAATGGTGAAACATTAACTGCAGGCACAGGTAAGGTTACTTATATTTTTTTATAAAAGGCAGTTTCTATTACTCAAATCCATGCCTTAGGTCACATGGTAACTGCGCTTACTTTGGCTCTTAGATAATCTGTTTGATTTTGGAACTAGCAAGAGCAATTACAGTGTGTTCCCTACTAGGGTTTCAGTGTGTTCCCTCTTGACTAAAATTGTTGTAGTGTTTTGGGAATGCAATATGCTAAGGTTAGACTTTCGATTGTGATAGTGGTGAACATTTCCTGTCAAGCTATCTTTTAGACCTTACTAGAATGAAGGCCAAATATAGTCTAGGCAAAAAATCTCTTTTATCTACTGCATTTGACTTAATGACGAATGCAATTTATTATATTGACATGGACTTCATTTTGTAATTTCTAATAAATTATGATTCTCATCTATAAACAAGATTAACTAAATTACTGTATTTCTGTGAAGTGATATCTATAGACTTGTGATCTCGACTATAATGAATGGGGAGTAGTTACTAACTACTGTTGTTTTAAATTGAAAACCAATTGTTGTTGGGAATTTTTTTTAAACAAACCTTCAATAAAACTTTAAAGGCCTAAGTTCTGAATTGCCCCGTGACTAAGTATTTACTCTTAAATATGAAGAGATAGCATAGCCTTCAAATTGTACATTGAATGCTTTCAATCTTGTGATGTAACTGGGATTAGCTAAGAAAATTGAAGAATTTTTATTTGCTCTCATATTCCTCAAATACCTGTGTTGCTTTTAGTTGTGTAAACTTGAAAAAATAATCAGTTCAGATTGCCATTCACATTAAAGCACATACTTAGATATTATAATCTTGTCTAGTCGGATAACATTATGAATTTTCTTCCATCATATAATCCTCGCTTGCATACACTTTCTAAGAATCCAACTTAGGTGTTATGTGATTATGTTTTTTTAGCTTCTGAGTGAAATGGGTCAGGCTCTTTCCATGTATCTTCACTTGTTATATCAGGGCTGTTCACAGATAACCAATTAATTGCTTTACACTTGAAGTTTCTTAGTCACAGAGTAATTTCTTAGATTGTGCTCTAGTGCACTCGATTCATACCTTATGAGAATGTTGAGGTTTGCTTACTTTCAGGAACTACAAAGAGGAAGGAGTTGCATGGGACAACCCGTATTCAAGCGCTTTCTGGAACATGGAGTGACAAACTAGATGGGTTTTTATTTCAAGCATATAAAATGGACTTCACTTGTAATATCAAAGACCAACATTATTCCAGTTTTGTCCTTTTGCTCGAGTCAAAGCTTGATGATGATGTGGGAAATATTCAGGTGGAACTCTACCTACTTTCAAAGTTTGTCAAGTCTTCTGTTTCTGCTTATGGGCAAATATATCTGGATCAAGAACAGGTTAATTCAACTCGCCAAATCTTTTCTGTTTTTTGGAGGGACAGTACAGTTGATTTAACTTTTACCTTCAGAACATACATGTAACTGCAATTTCTCTATTTGCAACCAGGTGACAAAAGCCAAATGCTTTCAAGAGTTTTTCTTTAATGGCTTGTTTGGTAAACTGTTTGTCAATACATCTGGAGAAAGGAAGTTTCTCTTAGAGACTCAGGAAGCTTTGTGGGACCCTTCAAAAATGTATTTGTTGCTACCACTGGAGTCATTACCCAATTGTGCTAAATCTTGGGACATAAATTGGAGAGGAATTGAATCCTGTGTTTCAGTGGTGGAATTTTTGAAGGAAAATGCTTGGTTAAATGCTCAGCTATCTGAAAGCGGAAGGAAAAGGTTGTTAGTCGATCGACCTGACCCAGTTAGAATTGATGCAGAAAGCACAAACATCATCCATCTGGCCAATGAATCAGTTTGCTTAAACAAGCTGGTAAATATGGTGGTTGTTTCCATCCATACTGGAAGGATATATTCCATCATGCAAGCTCTGGAAAATTCATCGGCAGAAAGCCCTTTTGATGGCAATTCTGATCCAGAGTCACCAAGTTATTCATCTTTCGCCGATTACTTCAATAAAAGGTAACTAAATATTTTCTGTTTTCAGTATTAGAAGTGATAAATTGCTCATGATCTCTTTAACTATCTCTCTCTATCACAAAAGTAACTTGCTTCCTATTCTTACTCTCCTGACTAGGTATGGGATTGTTCTTGTGCATCCAGGACAGCCTTTGCTGCTGCTAAAGCAAAGCCATAATCCACACAACCTTTTGGTGGATTTTAAAAATGAAAGTATGTCGTGATTCCAGCCAAAGAACTTTGATAAAACTGCATAAGCAGATTGAGGCTTAATGTTAACCACCCTGAGTTTCTGTACCCTTTAAATCTAATTTTACGTATCTTCTGGATAAGCAGGCATTCAAGATGACAGGGAGGTGGTTGTTCAAAAGCCCCGATATTATGCTCATATGCCACCAGAACTTCTCATCAGCATAGATGTCCCTATTCATGTCTTAAAATCATTTTATTTGCTACCATCACTAATGCACCGATTGGAGTCTCTAATGTTGGCAAGCCAGCTCCGAAAGAATCTTGTCCTTTGTTCTGACAACTTGCACGTATCAAGCTCATTGGTCTGTGTCTCTTCTGTGTTGGTGAAATAAGGAAATGCACATTTGCTTTTATTTCCTTATTTTGGTGATTTTTTGTTTAGCAGATTTTGGAGGCTCTTACAACCTTAAAATGTAATGAAATATTCTCCATGGAGCGCTTAGAATTGCTCGGAGATTCGGTGATAAAATATTCTGTGAGCTGCCACCTCTTTCTTAAATATCCCAAAAAGCATGAAGGAGAACTAACTGCTCAACGTTCCTGGGCAGTTTGTAATTCAACCCTGCATAAACTGGGTACAGAGCGCAAGCTGCAGGTATTGCAGACTGTCATACATTTTCTGCTCTTTTGTGTTCTATATGTTTATTTTCATATGCTTGCAAACAAGGACATGATTGGGTCGTTACTTTCCAAGTTTAACCTGGTTTCAAGCAAGGTTCTTGTAACTTCAAACTGGTTCCTCCTGTAAGCTATTTGGCACTGGGGACTCTTGGTCGACTGTCAAATCTCTTTTCAACATTATTACGTCATTGAAATCTATTTGACACTTAGGACTCTTTGATTGACTGTCAATCTCTTCTGACATTGTTACGTCAATGAAGCTTTTGGGTTTTACCTTATTCTGCATGTTGAAACTTGAATGAACCTCTTCTTTTTAATTGTGAGTTTGAACCAAGGAAAGCAAGTTTGTCACTTGGAAAAATTTATTCCAAGTGCTTCCACAAATATTTATATTAAAACTAAGTTTCTGAAGTCTTGAAGTTTATGAAGTTAGAAGAGGTAAACAATAGACATTAACCTGTTGTCGCTCGTTTGAGTTAATTGAGGATGGGAGAAGCACAAAGGCATGCTTTCAAATGTGACTGTGTATATGATGGTAATGATGTTCCATCTTTTCCTTTCCAATGTGGCAAGATTGAATTAGTAGAGCCAGTTTGTAAGTTTCAAGATCCTAATGAGGTGCTTCTGCAGTTGCTGAGGATCTTTTTGAAAAAAAGTACTGTTGTAGTAAATTTTTTGCATAAATAACTTTCTTGCTTGCTGTTACTGTAGATATAACTGAGCGTGCGCATAGTGTTCCTGTTGTGGATAACTAACTGTTGGAAATTCTTTGCATAAATAACTTTCTTGCTTGCTGTTACAGTAGAGATAACTGAGCGTGCGCATAGAGTTCCTGTTGTGGATAAACATGGAGTGTTCTGAGAATATAGATAATAGTATAATCTCAGTGTTCATGTTTGGAATAAAACAATCCTCTATTTTATTTCCACAAACTGAAGGCTTCATATGAGTCTAGCACAAACGAACCAATATCCATCTTTTCCTCTGTCCTTCCAATCCCCCACTTCTCTGACTGCTAAATGGGGAAAAGCATTTAGAGAGAGAAAATAAAGCATTTTGGCACGCCCTGTTCACACCCCCCCCCCCCCCCCCCCCCCCCCCCCCTTTACACGCATAGATTAATTGATTTTTGTTCAAGAGTGAGTTATAAATTTAGCTTATTACAGACTATCCTGTTCTTCATATGATACTTTAGTCACAATGTCTTGTCTTTCCTTCGACAGAGTTATATAAGGGATGGTGCATTTGAACCCCGTCGATGGACAGCTCCAGGACAGCGTTCTTTGTGGCCTTGTGCTTGTGATCATGGGGTGGATTCCGAGGAAGTTCCACTGGACAAAAAATTTGTTACTGAAGACACAAAAGTAAAAGTTGGAAAGTCATGTGATAGAGGTCATAGGTGGATGGGATCAAAAACAATTTCTGACTGTGTTGAAGCCCTAATAGGGGCATACTATGTAGGTGGTGGATTGATTGCTGCCCTTGACATGATGAAATGGATCGGTATTAATGCTGAAACTGACCCTGCATTAGTACATGAGGCCATTAAGATTGCGTCTCTTCATGTGTATTCCCCCAAAGTCAAAGACATTGAAATTCTGGAGGGGAAGCTTGGGTATGAATTCAGGGTCAAGGGATTATTGCTCGAGGCAATGACACATGCAACCGAACAAGAGCAAGATGCTAGCTTATCTTACCAGGTACCTTTAGTTCAAACATACAAGTCAAATTTGTATGTTCATTATTCAAAGTAGTTTGAACATATACCAACTTCTTGATGTATGATATGGTAGCCAAAAGAATTTGCCCTCTGCAAAGCTTTGACTGGTCTTGTGACAACAAGTCATTGCTTTTGGAGTAGACTACTGGATAATTTTGGTTTAGGTTTCACTTTAACAAACCTGGGGCTTTTTCAATGCATTGACTATGCCCGTCTTCCTTTTACTATCCAACAGAGGCTAGAATTTCTTGGTGATTCAGTGTTGGACATACTTATTACCTGCCACCTTTACTACAATCACTCCGAAATTGATCCTGGGGAAATGACAGACTTGCGTGCTGCCTCTGTAAACAATGATAGTTTTGCTCTTGCTGCTGTTAAGAAAAACCTTTATCTGCATCTTCAACATTGCTCGGAATATCATCAAGACCAGATATCAACATATGTAAAGTCTGTTTCTGATTCTATCAACAGCACAAAGTCAATCCAAGTTTCAAATGCCCCTAAGGTGAATTCCCAGTTAATATACTTAAATTTCAACTTTTCAGAGTTCAAATTCAAAGTTGTGTCACTTTTTATGTGGCTATATACATTTGTATGCGATAAGCAGTATTCCCATCTGAATTTCTACAATTTAGATCTTTTTGTATTTCCTTTTGTCTTCTCCATATTGGCAGTTGTTCATGTTTTGTTTTTTCCCTCCGAAGGTGCTGGGGGACATAATTGAAAGTATTGCTGGGGCAATACTGATTGACACCAAGCTCAATCTGGATGAAGTCTGGAGGATCTTTGAACCATTATTATCACCAATTGTAACTCCCGATAAGCTTGAACTACCTCCACAGCGTGAACTGATTGAATTATGTGATTCACTCGGTTACTTTATAAAAGAAAGTTGTACCACAAAAGGGGATGAAGTGATGGTTGAACTTAGCTTACAATTGGAAGATGTCCTGTTGATTGGAAAAGGTTCTGGTAGGAACAAAAAAGCTGCCAGAGGTCAAGCAGCTTTTTATCTGTTGAAGGAGTTAGAGGTATGTGTTCATTTTGATCTTATTCCTTAGTTTGTTTGCTTTGAGAGTGTGAAGCTTTCAAGTTTCTTGTTTCCTATTTTTGTACATCCAAAGTGTTTTTGTGGATTAGTTCTTCTAAATCATTTCTGGAATTATATGCTTGATATGCATGGGGGATGCTCTGCCTTTGTGACAGGAAAGAGGAATTTCAAACTCCAAAAGGTTGAAAGAAGGGACTGATGTCGTTTGCAATCCTCTTCCTCTAAGCTCTGGTGACTATGCTTGTGTTCTTGCAAATGCTGAAGATACTGAAGTTCGATGTAGTAAAAGGCAGCAGACAATTCAGTTGCATCAGTTGCCAGATAAAGTTCCTCCCTTGAGCACTGATCTGAAGGAAGTTCCAGGTACTGCTGATTGTAGTTTTGTTAAATGATGATTTCATATAGAATTTAGCAGTTGATAAGCAATATATGAAGCTTGCACCCTTTACACAGAATATGTTATATGATGCATTTGTACAAACCATTTTACTTAATCTCCTTCTTGGCAGTAGTTGTACCTGTTGACATGAAAAAAGGAGGTCCACGGAGCACTCTTTTTGCGCTCTGCAGGAAGCAGCAGTGGCCAATGCCTACGTTTGATTGCTCCGAGATTAAATCAAGGTTTGTCTGACAAAATCTTGTTGGGATCTTTGGTTTGTCTTGTTTTAGGCAGTTTTTTGCATCTGAGTATCCAGAACACTAATCTCCACTTGTGTTATACAGAACTCCTATGGTATTTGGGGAAGGGTCTGAGCGAAGGACAGGCTTCAATAGTTACGAATCAAAGATTACCCTGACCATTCCCAACTCCGGCGCCATAGTAGTCACCGGAAAGCCACGAGCCGACAAGAAGTCATCGTACGACTCAGCTGCTTTAACCATGCTTCTCGAGCTGCAGGGACAGGGGAAGATAGTAATTGGTGAAGTTGAACCATAATTTTTATCCGGTTGGAAAAATCAGCCATCCCAACTGGGTTCTGGAGCATCTAACAGTGGAATCTTTCTAACTGTAGGAGCTTAATCACTAGAGATATGAGTGTAGTAAGGACAAGCATTTCAAACAAACAATCGTTGCTGTCATTTCATATGGTCTATCATTTTGACTATTAACGTTAGCAGTCTTATCAGTTGAAGACAATGTCTTAGATACAGTAAGTGGCATTCTAATCTAACAGAAGATGCATATATATATATATATATATATATTTTTTATCCGTTCCTCGAGACAGTGTTTCCAACAAAATACAGATGAATACATATTAACACAGCGAAGGAATTACATGAAACTAAAATCTATGCCGAATCCTTCTACTAGATGACCACATCAAACGTAGCCAACAGTGAGTTTCTGGGCTTTTTATCAGCTGAGATGTCAGCACAGATTCAGAACAGCCATGGAAACCATTAAAGAGGGAAGGGGGGAATGATCTTATGCTCTGATCAACAACTCATAAACATTACTATTGTTGTCGCCGGACACACGCTTCATCATTTCAAAGCTTTTACGACTTCCCAGAAAATCTATCCGCTTGAATTTTAAATAACCATTTTCTGCGGCTTCTTTGCTGGAGAATAACAATCGCAGCCGGTCAGCATGCCTGGAATCGGTGTGAATGGAGACCTCTATTTCTGCAGCTGACATGTTCTCCTACAGAAAAGCAGCATAATAAGATGCCAAAGATTTGAGAGAAGATGCTCAACTTTCTAATGGAAGTCATTTACAGAACCATAGACAGCAGATCAGCAAGTATATTGAGTTACATATGATCTCTGCTGAAAGGGATTGAATGCACCTAAATTAAAAACATGGTACAGTTGCTAAAACATTCCCAACTTTTCACAGATAGCCCAAGAGATATAGATACCTGGTAAAATTCATAAATATAGTTCAACACTTGCAAACACGTGAAGCCTGTATCGCTAAAAAAAGTCCTCGAACAGGGGCCCATCTCAGAAAATCGATCAACTGGGAACAATATTGTAAGGAAGTGGCTCTTCAAGATCAACTCAGACTTCTCACTGCAGTTATGGGAAAAAAAATTAGGTGTAATCCTTTACCTTCTTTATGAGACATAAATGTTAGACGAAAATGGAATGAACTTCTCTAAGATCAAAAGATGGCTTCTCTATGTTAATAGAAATTCTCTCAAATCCAAATAATCAAGATTAGTAAGTGTCCCATCAGAAAGCTACCAGTTAAACAAACTAAGCATTGTTAACTAAATGATTGATACATCAGGGGGGAAAAAATGGAAAACTTATAAATAAACCAAGGATGCTGCTTCAGTCACCTTTCTGTAATTGGTCGAGACAAGTTGACAAAGGAAGCTTCTGAATCCTTCCCATCAGACTTTGCATCAAAAAATACAGAAGTATCCTGTCCATTTGCATCCTCCATACTTGTAGACTCAGTGTAGATAGCAGCAGAGGAAGTGGGCTCAGATATTGACCAGCAGACAGAATCCAGGAGGCTGTTCGGAGTAATTGGACGTATGGGGCTTTGACAAGTCTGAAATAAACAACAACTAAGCCTTTGTCCCACTTTATGGGGTTGGTAAACCCAAATAATATAAACAAATCTAAAGACAAACGGAAAGCATCAATATAGCATTGAAATTGCAAAGATTGACCAAATTATAGAGGGGGGGGGGGGGGGGGGGGAGTCTAATTGCTGGACTCGATGGTATGTAGCCACATTAAATGCAATACAATAAAGTTTCCAGGTAGCATGCTGTGCTGTGATTCAAAGTTTTCGTTAGATGTCTTAAGTAACCCATTTGTTGAAGCATAAGCGGATTTTCCATCTAAACTCTTCCCCTTAGCTACATCTCCCTCCACCCCTTCCAGCACGCCTAAAAATAACAATACAAAATAAAATAAAACCCAAATAAGCATGGAAAATACAAGCACTTGTATTGTGTCCATGGGAACCCTGCCTAGAAACTAATTCTACCATCCATTTTCACAACATTGGAGGACTAATTCAACCATAAAAGGCCACACTAATTTAAGTAAATTGATAAAAGAAAACTACACACAAACTCATCATAAAGGCCAAACTTGCAGCAAAGCACTACTTGTTAGAAGAATCAATTGTTATGGTAGCAATAATGTAAAATATCAGCACAAATAGCAACAATTTGTTTATATTACAGAAGCATGGGCATCATCTCAAGCAGTTGCCAGTAGAGATGGCTCAGTACCCAGAAACATGACTACAGTTTCAAAAACAACACACGCGAGATTAGATTAGACATCAAAAAATGAATTTTACCATCTACCTGCATGCGGCAATTACGACGCTTCCTAACCCAATCTTTGGCCTGGTTTGCGATCTTCAGCCTTTCTCCATGGTTTGCATTGAGTGCAGAACTGGTGGCACCTTGATGATCAGTGTCCCCAACATCTTCCTAAAGAAAATATAAGGACAAGAGCCAAGCTCAAAACCAAATCCCTCTAGCATCAGAACAACCAATGAAGCTGTAACTCAAAAATAAACATCTACAAATCGAAATCCTAGTGCAGTTTGAATTTTAGTAATAATGTGCTTGAACACTGAAAATTTAAAAAAAAAAAAAAAAAAGTTTGAAAAAAGGAAAAAAAAAAAAACCTTTAGGAGAAAAGACCCTGAGAGAAAGGAAGCAGAAGAAATTCAAACAGCAGCAGAAAAGTACCTCCTTATATGTGCAACTTTGAATATTATCAATTGTCATTGCTGTCTGTCTGGCCAGGTCAGCAGATATGTGAACAAGCCTCTGCAAGCATTTTTCCCTTGCCGTCTTCAAGACCCAAAGGGGCTAAGGCACATGATAGTCGTTCAGGATGATGTTATAAAAGTCAGATGATGAGTAAGAAATCTAGAACTAATACACACTAAATTACAACTAATCATCCCCAAACTGCAACAGATTTTTTTTAAAAGAGAGTGACAATTGATCATGCTAGTTACTATCAACATCAAATACCAAAATTTCTATTCAGACTATGAAACCAACTGTATCAAAGAGAATAATCATATCTATATGTCAACAGAGAGAAGAATCACTTACTGTGACGATATTATTTGAATGACCAAGATATTTTCTAACTGAAGGTCCTTCACAAACCACATGGCTAGCACTGCAACCAACATACCATTGATCCAAGAAGATAGCACCTTCAGGCACTGCAGCTTCAATCACCTACAGGACTAATGTGTGAGATAGCATTTGAAGCAGGATTCAAAGATACGTCTACAAAGATTTGAGTGCTTTCAAACTAGCATGACAGGAACTCCATATTTGTTAAATATAATGGTCGAACTAAATTGTGTTCCTTCAGCCACTCAAGGATTCTGAAGCTATCTCAGGAAACACTGTAATTTTACAAAGCATTACTATGTAAAGTAATCTCAGAAAAACATTGCTCTCTTACAGGCAGAATATGTATACCTTGGCCTGCAACTCAGCAGACACATCTTCATCGATGTAAAAGGAATGGCCAGATAGTGGCAAGCTCAAACTTCTTCTTTTAGACTCTCCTGGAAAGTGTATCCTTGGCGTTCCTTCAGTAGTCCCATATTTCTCAGTGTATTCAAGTGAACCAAAAGGTAGACAAGACCTTTCAGAGCCAGGATTATAAAGAAGCCTGTTAAGATCATCCACTGCTACACCACCTTCTCCGCCAGTTTTAACGCAATACAGAGATTCACTCAACCTCACTGATTACATCCAAAATAACAACAAAAGAAAAGGTGTTAAGTAAGATTTTGATTAGAAAATATCAGGGTCGTCATAAACTAATTTCTCTTTCTCATTATAGTACTCAAACAGAGGTCTCCTAAGCTTGTATTGATGCAGCTCAGATAGGCAAGAACTGGACTTTTTTGAAGTTCAGAAGGAAAAATGTTGCTACCTGGTGAAGGTGATCATTTATTATTAGATTTTTATTCGGAAAAAGGAAGCCTTTAATATCAGCGAGTTTAACGCAAGCCATAATCTCAATTAAGAAAATTTCAGATGCAGTATGTCCCTTTTGGAAATTAATCAGGTTAAGTATCTTGTTGAGTTCATGCGTGACACGTCATGTAAAATGGAAATAAAGTCTAACCACGAAAAATGGATGAAGAGTAACCCATACGCATTGTCCCAACTGTACCAAAAAGAAAAGAATAAAATACTTGCCATTTCTTCGAACGCTATCCACAAACCATCCAAGTGTAACAATAGAAAGACCATTTTTTGGTCCATGTTTCAAAGCATGCTCAAACTTGCGTCCGTGAAAGCTGTAGGAAATGTTAAGAAATGATTGACTAAGCCCTGTTACTGACACATAAAAACATGATGTATACTCGAGCATGTAAACAGAATCTCAAATCTATTTATTACATAATTATATGTACATCATCAAGAACAGTAGTAAAAGAAAGTGCATCCCAGAAAAACAAACACGTAAAGTTAGGCTGAAAATAGAAACAGAATAATCAAAACTAAAGGATATCTGAACAACCAAATGTGTACATTGCGGATGCAGATTTGGACTATATTCCCCACCCAATCTTTCAGTTGCGGTCATAACTTGTTTCCGAGCTTCTGCAGATTACATCATAAATCAAAGTGGTATGAATAATGTATTACATGGACACCAGCATTAATGACTAATTCAGAAGGCTAGAAACATTCAGGAATACACCAAATAACATCAAACCATGAAATTACGGAATTCACGAATTTTTTTATTAATTGATAACGCTCCAGAAAACTGAGACCACTGAAAAACAAGGAGGGAAATGACACATGAAAAGTATAAAGGAATTGACTTAGTTGCTTATTCATCTTTCTTGGAGCAAGAGATTAAAAACAAAACTGTTGAGCGTTTTCAGTTAAACTTAATCCAACACTCATGTAACATGAACATAAGAAAAGTAACGCCTCTTAAAACCCCTCAGGAAACAAATACATAATCATTCATCCTAAAACTGTAAAAACGCAGACCCAAAAAGGAGTGAACGAAGGAAATTTGAATGAATCTCCAACATTAACACTTTTCCAATTTGAATCAAGCATAACTGCGTGAATCAAACTTGACATGCAAAAGCGCCAATCGATATTTCGTCACAATTCCGACACAATTTAGAGAACTTTCTGTAGAGACTATACAGACGCGCACACAGTTAACTATGCAATAAAGAGATCCGAAATTTCGAAAATACTAAACAGTTGAACTTGTTTGGTTTGAAACCAAAGCTACCTTAAATTAAGAAACAGACTCAAACAAATATAAAGCTCAGCAATACACAAAAAATAAACGAGCATCTGTTAAATCGCTGGTGACTAAACAAAATGGAACAACAATATCATGATTCACAATAGATACCTTTGGAGAGTCCAGTAACACAGATAACAAGGCCGGTAAAAGGTTCCTTAGATTTGTTTTTGCAGGGCTGTTCATTAACTCCAGAGGCAGTTGACTCATGAGACATCGACTCCAGTGCGTAGGATTGGAATTCATGCCCTCCTCTGAATGAAGGCATCGACGTTGAAATTTGTGCAAATAGCCTTGAACACCCCTTGCTACTTATTACCTCCGCACCCCTCATTCGGTTAAAGCATATATTAATTCGAAACAAGAAAAACCCAGAAGACTAAAGTTTTCTAATTTTGATGCACTATGATCCCAATCAACCCTTCACCTTGGTGCAGAATAAATGGAGGGTGAAAACAAAAGTTGGGTTCTGGGCAATAGCGAAAAAAGAAGAATTTTGGGAGGGAAATGGAAAAGGCAATTGAATAGGGATATACAAGTATGAGTGTGAAAAAAGACAAAGGAATGGAAAAGGGGAGTCAAATCGAAACAGAGGGATTGTTTGTGAAGAATCTTTAATCCTGTTTCTGCTGACAGAATGATGAGAAAGACCTTACTAAAGGAGGCTGAAACGCTATTTGTAGCTCAAAAACGCTATTTGTAGCTCATAAAAAGAGGTAAAATGACTAAAGTAACCCCGAATTAAGAATAATAAATTTTTAACAGACAAATTTCGGAAAAATTCACTCGACCCATGGATGTCGCGACATGAATTTAAGTAATAACCATGGTACAAACTTTAAAATGGGACGCAAATACCATGGTAGGAGAGATAAAACCATGCGCCCGGCCATGGTGCCGGGCGCATGGAGGACGCGTCCGACCATGGTGCCGGACGCATCATCCATGCGTCCGGCCATGGTGCCGGACGCATTAGTTGTGCGTCCGGCACCATGGCCGGACGCATGGATCATGCGTCCGGCCCATGGCCGGAGCGCAAAAAATGGGCGTCCCAATTTTTTTAATAATTTTTTAATTATATTAATTTTAATTGATTAATAATTGTTGTTAATGTTAATTTTTAGGTACTTTTAATTATTTCAATTTGTATCGTAATAATTATGTGTGTAATGTGTATATTATTTATTTGTATAATTTATCAATGTTTGTTTTGGTTAATTTTAATTATTTAAATTAGCATTAACTTGTTTGAGTTAATTATTGAATTTATGTGCCTAATGTTAAAATTATTTATTTGCACATATGTTATTTGTTTTTTATGGCTAATTTGAATTATTTGAAATATTGTTTAACTTATTTCACTAATTTTATACCAATTTAATTTAATTATTGTTAACTTAATTTTTGAATTATTATTTGTTTTGTAGGCTCCGGATGCACCTGCACCACGACAGCGGCCTACTGCTTCGTATCGGAAGCAGAGAGCAAATAGGGGTAGCTCATCCCAGCATTGGATGGATGAGCAGCAATACGAAGGAGGTACGGATCATGACATACACGGGGAGGATTATATCATGCCCAGTTCGGATTACCTCACTGGTGGTGAGCAGTACATCCTAGGCGGGCATGATTTTTTCCTCGGCGGGGAGGAGGAGCACATAGGCGAGGAGGACGATCATAGAGGTGGAGGTGGGGAGGAGCAGATGGATAGTGAAGAGGATCAGGAGGATAGTGGAGCGAGTGGGGATGATCAGGGCGATGATGTGCATATCCGCGAGGAGAACGTCTCTCAGATTCGCAGCAAATCTGATGGGCGGTTTACAGTTAAAGGTACATGCTTAAAAATCTATAACTATTTAGCGTTAAAATTGAATTACTATATTGGAATTTGCATTCGTAATTTATGCATATTTACTTTTTATTTTACTAAGTGTCTTTCATATATGTGACTTGAGATATGTTTTTTCAACATTTACATATTTAAGTTTCTTCCACATGCCTTTCACGTCGGACCTCAATTTCTCATCGCGAATCTTTTTCCTCAGCATGGCATCAACATCGCGGTCTATGTGCCAGCTCGAACCGTAATTCCTTAGCTACTTCATTGCAATGCTCAAAGGCCTTTTCTTCAGTAGCAAAGTATACAGGCGAGGAAAAAAGTGCGCTCAAATCTTGCGACAAATCGGGAATTTCAACTGGATCCTGCATAATTTATAACAATAACGTAAGTTCAATTTTTCAATAATAAAAAGTAAAAATACAAATGAATAATTACAATATTAACACTGACGAATACTACGAAATAATATATAATAAAATATTCTTTAAATATAGCAAACATGGTAGAAACGCCATTTTGGGCGTGTGTTCCATGGTATCACACGCCCAAAGTGGGCGTTTCTGCCATGGAACAAACGCCCAGCGTTTGTTCCATGGTTCAGACGCCCACTTTGGGCGTTTCTGCCATGGAACAAACGCTAGGCGTTTGTTCCATGGTTCAAACGCCCAAAGTGGGCGTTTGAACCATGGAACAAACGCTGGGCGTTTGTTCCATGGCAGAAACGCCCACTTTGGGCGTTTGAACCATGGAACAAACGCCTAGCGTTTGGTCCATGGCATTCCCACACATCTTTCGGTCCATGGTGCACACGCCTACTTTTTCGGTCCCTTCCATGGTATCCACGACCACATTTTTATTCCTTACCATGGACGTCACTACTTCTTTGGGCGTTTGCACCATGGAAAATGCGCCCAAACTGGGCGTGTGTACCAAGGAATTCGCTAACAAATCGAACGACAAAAAAATACGTCAAACACGTACCATTTTCCCGAGAATCTTCGATCAATGCGTTCGCTTCAACGTAAATATACGACGATTGTGACGTTTTCTGCAATATTTCTCTTTTATTTAGGGTGTTTTTGGATTGTGAAATGAATTTATAATATGTTTTGAATGAAGGATAAAGTTGGAAATTTACAAAATTTTTTGAGCTACAAATAGCGTTTTTGAGCTACAAATAGTAACACCCTAAAGGAGGGTACAAAAGAAAAGTAGTGAAATTTTTGAATGAAGACATTGAAGAGTGGTGCTGACCCCTGAGAGAATTAAAAGAATAGTATAAGAATGTGAGAGAAAGAGAAAGAGTTGTGTGTCTTTTTGTGTTGAGAAATTCTGCAGCTTTTTTGCTTTAATTAAGGGGATTTTTAGGAGATTCAAGACGAGAATGAATGAAGTGAAATGTCATCGAAAAAGAAAAGAAAAAAGGTGAAATGGCGTGCCAAAATTGGAAGAGGAAGTTGAAACTTGTTGGGAGGAAGAGGAGGCTGCGCCGGAGAGGCTATACTCATGGAGGTTTCAAAACAAGAAAAGGGAGATCCTTTGTCCGATTCCGGTCGTCGACGAAGAGTGTTGGTTGGTTTCTGCGGGTTTTTGTGAGAGTTTTACAGTCATACGTTTAAATATTCAACTTTTGAGTATTATTGTCTGTCAAATACCATCTATTTCAACGCTGCCACACCATTCTACCACTGTAAATTTACTGCCAATTTATATATCTTTATTTGTTTTCCTTAATAATAACTAAATTATGGTATTGTACATCCTTAATTTCCATTTTATTATAAAAGAGAAAGAGGTAATAAACGGTAACAATAACTTTGGTCATGTTATAATTGTTATCAAGGTTACTCCTTTTATCTAAAATGGTGTTCTACTTAATAATAAAAATTCTATTATAAATAAGATTACTATTTTTGAAAGTTGATTAAGTATTTTATGAACAAAATTGGTAAATTATGCATTTTATTGTTATTATTATTATACTCTGATCATGACATGTTTGGTAAACATCTTCTTATTAAATTTAATATTTATTTCATGTTGAATTAAATTTAGAATGAATTAGGTTAGACAAACTATAACAATTTTTACATTTGGTGAATTATGTTTCTTGCTTCTTTAAAAAAACAAAAAAAAACTATAAATTTCAGCTGAATTTTTTTTTTTAATTTTTAATTTTCTTTTTCGATAGTTGACTTTGTAAATCAGGCAACTAAAAGAAGTATTTATATTTTTCTAAATCAGCTAAGGAGAGTATTTTGTAGTTTTGCTGGACATAATAATTCATTTTGTATTTTTTTTTTTAAAATCTGAGAAGGATAAGTGTGATTCATTTTATAATCGAATATTTGATTTTTATTGCCTTATTAAAATAGACACTAGTATAATAAATAATTAATAAAATAATTTAATCATACTCGTAAATGCACACGAAGTTTCTCTTAATATTTCTCATAAATCTCATTTTCATGTAATAATGTAATAATGTGGTCCTTTCTATTTTTTTTGATGGCTAAGAATTGTATATTCATTACTAATAAATAAGTACATCTATCCCAATTTAATAACAGGCTTACTTCAATTGCACGAATCTTGCCCACCTCCCTTTCCTTCTCAACTTTGTTTTTTTATATAATAAAAATATAAAAATATTATTTGAATAGGAAAATAATGCAAAATAAATATATTTATCTATACATATAGTTTTCTTTTTATGAGACAGTCTGAGATTGAGACAATCTTTAACACCTTCTAAACTCGCTATAATACTATATTAAATTTATTGATCAAATACGAACATCAATTCAAAATTAATTAGTAATTAATAAAAAA
The DNA here is from genome assembly GCA_030378225.1 of Knoxia roxburghii. Taxonomy (NCBI): domain Eukaryota; kingdom Viridiplantae; phylum Streptophyta; class Magnoliopsida; order Gentianales; family Rubiaceae; genus Knoxia; species Knoxia roxburghii. The sequence goes on from CM059423.1 coordinate 7,222,288, forward strand.
TCTTTTAAATTATTTATATTATACACAAGTGTTATATTATGATTGAAGTTGGAGGAAGATAAGAGGAGGACGCTTTTCATTGGAGCAAGTGCGGCCTTTCCTTTTCTTATTTAAAAGGGATGGATGGATGGATGAGACCACTCCTTCCTTGGCTTCGTTGTATTCCATGGCTGTTATTGTGGCCTGCCAATGCCATCAACCCATGTTGTGGTTTTTAGTTCTTTGATTCAACTCCCCACGATAGTGAAAGCTCCTCAAACTAATTTCAATTAGGCTTCCTTCAAATCCTCCCATCATCAACCCTCCTGCAATCATTCATCCATCCCCCCTAAATATATTGTATACTTACGGACATTTTAAAATACCGCTAATACTTTTATCATTTATTACGATGACTCCCTCTCAATATTCATTATTTTTTATTTAATCAATATTATTCTGTTATTTATCGAAAGACACATTACAATATAATTTTAGTACCACTATATAACGATTGACTCATTCCTAACTCTATTTTATGATGTTTGCTATATACCCTAAGACAATTTAATTTATCCACATAATGTTAAATTAAAATCTGTCAATTTGAAAATTTGTTATTATTATTTTATTATATTTATAATATTTATTCTGATATAAAACTTTAATCGCATTCGAAACGTTTGAGATTTTAGTTGAAATAAAAACTAAAATTTTAAAAGAAATTATATCCTCGTAAGCACCAAAATAATGACTATTTGTTGGGGTGAGAGGGTTAGGGAATGTGGAAAGGGTAGAGGATTATAACCCTGAGGTTAAATATATATATTTATTTGTTGAAGAAGATGTTCTTTTAAATATTATTGATCAACCACCCATTAATTTCGCTTTCTTAACATTGATTAGGTAACATATATAAGTACCTAATTTGAGGTGAAATTAAATTTTTTTTGCCCTTTGTGTTCTGTTTGGTAGAACGACAATAGCCATAAAATAAAAACAACATTATATAGCTGCCAAAGGAAAAGTTAAAGAAGCGGATAAAATTTACTCATCCATAATGCCTTGCATGCGGAAACACGTCCATATATGATATTCCCTCCAAACACATACTTCATAATTCAATTTGCATATGCCCAAATCAGCACAAAGTTGAAAGGTATATCTCTTAAATCAAAGCAAGTGAGATAATAATAGGTATTGAATTAGTGAGTTTTAACACATATAAAATATTTTATAGTAAGTAATTTCTTCTATTGTAAATTTATATCAATTAATAAAGATATTGTATAGGATAGATGTATAATTTTTACTTTGTATTGTAGGGACTCCAAAAGGATTATCGGTGAATGTATAGATATAAGTGTTTCAAAATGAGTATTAATTGGTGACTATATAATCCTTTTTGGTGGATATTTTTGAGATCATAATAGATGGTTTTATATATAATGTAAGGCGTCTTTGGGTTGAGTTACTGTAATATTGTCCTTATATTTTAACGACTTTTTCTTAAAATAAATAAGAAACTAAACTTGCTTGCTCTCCATACTCGTTGAAATATGTGAGACTATTTATTTAAATATATATTATCTTTACTTTTCATTTCTTATATTTTTTTTCCTTTCAAAAAATAAATATATTGGGTAATTTAAAAATCAAAAATTAAATAAAAAACCTAAAACATTTTTTAAAAAAATTCTCCTATTTTTAAAAATATTTTCATAAGAACAGAGGGAGTACGTGTTTAATGAAATCAGGCATATTAATCTAAAAGAAATATATAAAAAATTGGTATAGGTCTTCGTCATTTGGTCACAGCAAAACATATTTTTTAATTTGTACTATTTTTTTGGTCTATAATTAATTATTTAATTAGATATTCTTTTCGATGGCCCCATGTTTGGTCCTATATGGTTGGCAAAAGATTTGAGTTGATGGTTCATACATTTGTAGAGATTCTAATCCATTAAATCTACGGGTACCTGTGAACCCGTAACGACTTAATATGACCAAAAAAAAAAAAAAAAAATTGGGTTGATATTTTTAACCCGTTTATTAAACGGGTTAGGTTAATCCATTAAATTTACGGGTGACAATTTTTTATCTAATATGTAAATTCGTAACGACGCAACATGGAAAAAAAAAAGAGGTTGGGTTGATATTTTTAACCAGTTTAATAGGTGGGTTGGATCGAGTCAATCCGACGTGTTAACAGGTTAACTCGTCAACCCGCAAAAAAAATTTATGTGAAGAAAAGTCTTTTTTTTTTTTGCTGCCCAAGCGTCTATCACACAGTCAGTCACTCACTTTTTTTGTGCAGTTGGAAATTTTATAAGAACAGTAAAAGGGAACGAACAGGTGGAATGGAGAAAAAAGGGATATAGCCCAGTGGAAAACACTCTCCACTTCAAACAATAGGTCTTGAATTCGAGTCATCTTTGTATCAAAAAAAAAAAAAAAAACAAGTGGAATGGAATCAGTTGATCTGCTTCAGTTTTGCACTAATCAAAAGGAGTTTTATAGACAAGTTTATACTAATCAGTTATTTATATATGTGATTTGTTTCTGTTATTGGCAACGAACGGCCATCAAGAAAAAAATAATTTATATTATCAAATAAATAATTAAAGTATGTTAGGCGAGTTGACGAATGATCTGTTTAATTAAATGGATTAGACGAGTTGAGTTGAGTTAACCTGTTTATTAACAAGGTTGGGTTGAGTTTATATTCTTAACCCATTTAATAAACGGGTTAAGTATTCCACCCGTTTTTTTCGCATATTGGGTTGACCAACCCGTTTTGCCAGGACCATCTGACTTGTCCAATTTACAAGCACGCTGGTTGATCAAAAGATAAAGCCAAGTTGGCCCGGCCTTAATATAATTATAATAAATTAGTTAGGGATTATTATTGTTGTCTTGTAGTCGTAATATAAATACTACTTAAATTACAAGTCAAGTAAAATACATTTTTGTATTAAAACTAAAAGTTATATTTGAAATGAGCTAATTATGATATTATTTGATGTGAAATGTTTTTAGTTGTTTTTGTTTCATTGTTGTCTTGTACAATTGTTTTAACAATATTTAGTATTATAAGAGCGTTTCAAATGCGCAAATTATATCAAAATACTATGAGACATCTAGTAAAGTTCTTTTAATACTTTAATAGAAAAATATTTTGTTATTTAATATTGTGACTCTCAATATTGATTGTTTTCATCTTAACCAATGAAGTATGTGAATCTCCAGTCAAATTTTGATAATCCCCATGTAATGGTATATACCATTTGGATGTAGGCACTCAATTTGTTTCGCGCATGCTCACTACTAGAAAATACATTTTGAATAATACTAAAAAGTGTTTTAATATATTAATCATCAAGAAATTTAAGTTATTAAAACACTTTTAAAAAATGGTATCTAAACGAAAGTAATGATAGGTAAAGTGTAACAATAACATATATTACAAGTTATTTGGAAATGTCTTTATAAATAATGTTTAAAGACATTTTCACACTTTTAATGACATCTATAAATGTATTTAGAAATTACAAGTCATGTATTACTACGACAAATTATATTGTATAATTTGGAGTACATACTTCTACTAGTGTTGATCCAATGAGAATAAACCATTTAATGTAGTGCCCCCTGAATTTGTCTCGTTTTCTCCCTTAACTAATGCTCATTTACTATTTGTCAAGACATAATATATTGTACAACTAGGAGTATCGTTGGCCCAATAGGAATAAGTCATTTAATGCAGTGACCCCCCTGAATTTGCCTCGTTTTCCCCCTTAACTAATGCTCTCCTACTATTTGTCAAAAATGTATATTGCAATGTACTCCTAGTTGTACTATATAACAACTGATTTGTCAAAATTACATTTTGCATTGTACTACTAGTTGTACTATATAACTACTAGTATTACTACACTATAGTCAGGGAAGGAACTAGTGTGGAGCAATATCGTTGAGGCGCAGGGTATAGATCTGTTGTGATTAAGGTGTTTGGGTTTTGAATTTACAATCGTGAAAGAAAAGGGATGGGAAAAAAGGGGAAGAAGTGTGATAGATGAGGTGTCTGAAATTTGGAAAAGAGAGGATATAAGTGGTGGGGTGTGGCGGTAGAAGGGAGGACTAGAATCAGAGAAAAAGAAGAAGTGTGACAGTAGCACCCCTCATTTAAAATATTGGTTCCGTCACTGACTATAGTAACTCAAAATTATATTATAACACTTATACCTGTCTTTATAAATGACCTTTATGATAATTTAAGATGTCATAAAATATATTTTTATAATTTTTTTACCTATTAAATTATGAAACTATATAGTGTCATTATATATATATAAAATAGTGTCATTATAAATAATTTTAAATTTTAAAGTTTTGTTAATATTATATTTTTTTATAAAAGTAAATATATATTTTAAAATTTAGTAACTATCAATTATAATTAAAGTACTAAATATTGTACTAAAAATAAATTAAAATAATAAACAAGAATTTATTTAAAGTTATCTATACAATTATGAAAATACTTATTCCACCAATAACCAAGAAACAAACCCATACACAAAAGAATATGTTCTCTCTATCTCTCTCTTATATGCTTCCTTGTTGTTTTATTTCTCCTATTGTAGTTGTGGTGATTAGGGGTGTCAACGGGCGGATATTGGGTGGGTATTAAATGAGTATTTAATTTAAGGGTATTTACCCGCCCTTACCCATATAGTTAATGTGTTTAAATGAGCGGGCTTAAATGAGTAATGAGTATTTTAGGGTATCTATGAGTACCCTGAATATTAATTTATATGATACTCAATGAGTATTCATGATGGGTACTCATTGGGTATCTTATATTAGAATTTTTGACCAAATAAATCCCCAAAATCAATTTGCGGACAAAAAAATTAGAAATTTGAAATTTATGGCCGGAAAGAGGCCTCTCGGATTTTGAAAATCCGAATAGAGATGAACTCGGATTTGAGAAATCCGAATTCATCATATTTCACATTTTCAAAATCCGAAATATCAATACTCTAATTAAATTTAAAATTAATTAAAAATTAATAAGGGAGATTAATTAAATTAATTAAATTCAGATTCTAAAAATCCGAAATCATTAAAATTCAGATTTTCAAAATCCTAAATCATTATAATTCGGATTTTGAAAATCTGAATTTATGAAAAAAAATTGAAAATAATTATGAAAATGAAAATTTTTTGTGTAAATTAATAAATTGAATTAAAATAATTCGGATTTTGAAAATCCGAATTGTGAGAATTCGAATTTTAGAAATCCGAATTATTTTAATTCAATTAAAAATAAAAGTGTTTATTTAATTTAATTAGTTAGGAAAAAAGAAAAATAACTTGTAATATAGGAAAATTTAAATGTAAATTAATCAATACGAAAGAATATTCATAATGAATTAAATCAAAAAATATATAAATAACAAAAAATGTAAAATGTTGAAATATTATAAATATTATAAAATGTCAATATCAAAACATACAATGAAAAAAAAAAAAAAAAATCTAACTACTAAATTCATATCTCGAAGGTGGCAACGCATTTCTTCTACCTACTCTTTTGGAAATAGGTCCAGTACTAGAACCTGAACCCTGCGAACCTCCATCTCGAGAACCTCTACCTCCATGTCCACCTCCACCTCCAGCTCCACTTGGACCCCTACCTCCAGCTCCACCTAAACCCCGTGGCGGCGTCGGACCGCCATCATAATCGCCGGAGTCATCATCATCATCTTCATCTTCCGCCCCAAGTTGTTCCACATGTAGTGGAACTCCTTGCTCTTCATGAATGACCCTCCTTTTTCTGTCTCCCCTCCTTGGAGGAGCGTGCCTTTGTTGGCGAGCTGGAATAGGGGCTTGAGTGAAAAGAGGTGGATCATCCACGAGAAATTGGGAGTCACCATCTTGGAATTCTTGAAGATATGAAGACCCAAGCATGAGGGCACTCTGGAACGAGGTGGACATCTCCTTGATGAATTGAAGTACTTCAGGGTGAGCGTCATTCTGCGATAGTAATCAGTTTGAAATTGAATGCCCCTATTGTACCATTCACTCATCTGATCCGACTACAAATAAATAAAAGAAGTGTAATAGTTAGGAAAAACAATAGATAATGAAAGCATAAATTTAAAATAATTTAGACAAATACCAAAAAGATAGAGAATGATGGCATAAATTTAAAATAATTTAAATAAATAGCAAAAAAATAGAAAATGATGGCATAAATTTAAAATAATTTAAACAAATACCAAATGAAAAACTTATGTATACTTTGGCTCGGTTCATCGCTCCACGGTAGCCAATCTGGGTGGGATCATCTCTGCTTGGATCGCTAATGAGCCGCATTGTTCTACGATTATACCAACTCTGGTACTCCGCGTTAACAGTTGGAGGATCCGGTGGCATAGCGTCAGATAAATGGTCAGCTGACATCCTAGCTCTCCGATCCAAGGTGTAACGAGCACGTTCAAGCCCCCATTCAGCGTACTGCTTGCCTTGCATACCCTTGCTATATGACCGTTCATATACGTCCGCACTCAAAGGATAAATCATTGGCGGCCCAGGGATAGGCTGATGGTAGCCAAATTGGCGAAGGACCCTCGAAGCCTCATGTGGCTCGTGTGCGTCGTAGTAGATCATCCAAGTGTTGGACATCCAACACTCCCTCCCTTCTCGACAATATTGTGGGAGGTATCCATCAAGCAAATTATCCTCCAGATAAGGTTGTCATCGAAACTGAAAAAATAAAATCAAAACCGATCAAACAACCAATAATTATAAATAATATTTAAATAATCATTGAAATTTGACAACAAAATTTAAACTAACCTCCTCCTCTCGGAGACCATCTAGCTGATCTCTAAAAGTGGGCAGACAATGAGTAGTCATGCTGTGAAATATCTTGGGCGTGTGCCACCGTTCTGCCAAAGGGCAATCTTTCGACGGTAGGACACTAAGAGCCACTCCATCTGGCCTGACAGCACGAATACGTTCTCAAGCCCATATATGGACAATAAAATTAAATTGATATTAAAATAAAATTATACTTGACGACAAATAAAGTGCAAAACATTAAATATAAAATAAGCATAACATCGTAATTAAAAAAAATTCCAATATTAATTTACCTGAAGTAGGAGCGAAAAACCCGTAATATCGTTTGATTCTCACCGCTAAGCCTTGCAAAGGCCGCGGTACAAACTGCAAAGTGTTGGAGACCCCCAACTCAGTCGCGGACATCTATTAGGATCCTCTATATTTTGAAGAAGATATAGAGGAACGATATTGACGGCGGTGTCCGCAAAGAGCAAACCAAAGCAGACGTACATGATGTAGCATCGAGCCCTCCGCGTATAACTCAATGGGTCAAGCTCATCACGTGTCAGTGGTGGACTAAGTGCATCCCTAAGCACATCAATATGTAAATTGGCGCTCCTCAACTGATTCTCTTCCACAGGGAAGCTCAAAAGTCGCTCACACTCACGGCACCAATCTTGGCGTGTTAACTCAAAACATACACCAGTAACTGGCTCCCCGTTTGTAGTGAGACCAAAAAGTACTTGGATGTCTTGCAACGTCACAGTGGCCTCACCGAAGTTGAAGTGAAATGTGTGCGTCTCTGGATGCCATCTCTCACATAACGTCGTGATAAAGGAATGGTCGAGTCTGATATGGTTCACACGGCATAGACCCCCAAATCCGAATTTGTCAATATCAACCCAAACTTCTGGCGATTCCTCAGACAATGGTTTCCACATCCCACCATCTGCCCTACGACACTTGGGAGTCCGAGAGTGAAACCCTTCATAACCTAAGTATACACTCTTCGAACGGTGTCGCTGCTGCATATATAATAACTCTGGATCTATGGATCCAGGATGAAGGTACTGGCGACGACCTTGTGATCTACTGGATACCACCATTGGACCTAAATTAAGAATTTTATTAGAAAAATTAAAAATTTTGGCAGCATAACGTTAGTAAATATAATGTTTCTGAATTCTCAATCAGTGCATAAAACATAAACATAGCACAACACAATTTATAGCAACACACAATTATAAATATAAAACAACCTATGTGCCGGCAAGGCCATAATTTTCTAAATTGAACATAAACTAAATTAAATGATCCAAAATATATAAATATTGAATAAAATAATATAAAATTACTATATTAATAATACTAACAAATTTAGAATAATAATTAGGTGAAACGTACAATTTTTTGTGAAACTTTTGGTTGGGGTTAATGGCGGCGGGCGGCGGTAAGGTGTCAAAAATGAAAATCGATCAGTGTGTTTTGTAGAGTTCAACAAGAGAAATATGTTGGTGCTATTGTATCACAAAAACACCGGCCGGAATTTCGTAGATCTATGAAAATTTAATGGGTTTTGATTTTTGGGAAATGTAAAAAACCTAAAAAAAAAAAAAAAAAGTTGGATTGGAATGTATGGTTTTGTTCCTTGAGATAAGATGAATGTTTTGATCGGTTTAGATTTTTATTTGGAGGTCCGGTTGGTCGGAAACAAAAAATTCAGTGAGGGAGTAAAATATTGTCCGACGAGAGGAATTGGGAAGGAGAAGAAAGAAGAAATGGAAAAATCTGCCCCCTTTTATAATTTGGGTAGAATTCGAAAATCCGAATTCTACCCAAATTCAGATTTGCAAAATCCGAAATTGCATAATTTAGATTTTGCAAATCTGATGCTTGGCAGGGATCCGAAACCGGATTGAACTACTGCCTTAGGCAGTAGCTAGCGTCCTATTTCGGATCCGAAACCGGATTGAGCTACTGCCCGAGGCAGTAGCTAACGTCCGGTTTCGGATTTTCAAAATTCGAAACTGGATTGAGCTACTGCAGTTTTTGATTTTCGTTTTTTTATCTTGGAAAATATATTATTAATTCGGATTTTACAAATCTGAATTAATTAATTAATTCGGATTTGTGAAATCCGAATTAATTAAATTCGGATAATGAATATCCAAATTAAAAAAAAATTTAAACAAAACGATATATTACGAGACTTTTCACCAAAATGAACTTCAAAATCGCCATTTTACATATTCCATATACCAAAACATCAATAACTCATCCAAACACCAATATGAACTTGAAAATTATAATTCTACATATTCCATATACCAAAACATCAATAACTCATCCAAACACCAATATGAACTTCAAATTCACAATTCTACCTATTCCATATACCAAAACATCAATAACTCATCCAAACACCAATATGAACTTCAAATATACAAATGTAACTATTACATAAAACAAAAAAATAATAAGTCAACAAAACATCAAAAGATACATCAAATAATGTGATCAGCGTCATATAGTCTACAAAGTCTTGTTTGATCTGCTCTGGGACGCGAGACGGGACACCTTCTGGCTCCATGTAATCTACTTCCACACCTCGTGCATTCACTTCGACATCGTCTTCCACGGCGATCCATTTGCATTGTGAATCTCAGCTTCTGTCTCCTTCCCGGCTATGCATTGTGAACGATGAGACTTCATAGTCGATATTCAACTTCCAGTCAATGTGTTTTCGCCAATATTCACTCAGAGGGATTGGGACGAAATTGCCATGCCCAAATTGCCTCTTCCAGTTTCGAGTCGTAAGAAAGTCGTCCACTAGATTGGATGGATTATCACAAAGAGGATGACACACCGCCAAGGCATGTGAGCATGAAAACCTATAGGTTTGCCACTTCTGATAAGTACATGTGCGTGACTGATAATCAACAGCGTGTATGTTTCCTCATTTGCCATCATAACGGACAAATATACTAACCCTGAAGATTTTATTGGTCCAGTCATAAGGTTCAACCTGATGGCCCCCAGCTCGTATCTCGTAATCCTTGAATATTTTCCATAAAAGCGGATGAAATTGAGTGTCGCATTCACGAGACTTTTCATTTTCCTGGCGGAATATTTCTTTAGTTTTCTGGAATGTCGACTCAATGATTGCTCGAATAGGTAGAGCGCGTACGCCTTTCAGTGCACTGTTGTAACTTTTCAACATATTCGTCGTTAGGTTACCCCAGCGATAGAATCTATCGTGTGCAAGACTCCATTTATCAGCACCGATATCCTGCAAATACATAAAGGCGTCCTGACTGTATTCATACAACTCCGCACCTACTCTATCAAACTTCTGAAGTTGATAGTATGAGCCCATTTCCCAACACAGACTATTCAATCTATTGCTGCGACAATGCGTTAGTAGATTGCTTCGAACGTGTCGCAGGCAAAATCTATGGTGACCTGTAACACCTTCTTCCCATTTCTCCAAGTCTCTAAATGCGGCAAGCAACCCTGCATTTCGATCTGATAGCACACACGTCGCACGCTGAGGAAAGACATGACTAATGAGGTTTCTAATGAAAAAGCTCCAACTCTCAATGGTTTCTTCATCAACTAATGCATATGCCAGTGGAAGAAGTCGGCGTGCTGCGGTAACTGTAATGGCAACAAGCAACTTCCCCTTATATCCACCCCGCAAATGTGTACCGTCTATACTAACCACAGGTGGACAAAATCTCCCAAACGTACGTTGGGCTGGAGCTAAAGCCCAAAACAAATATTTGAAATTCCTCTCAGAATTGCCCATTTCACACTCCCCTCCCTGGAATTCCCATTCTACAATCGTCCCTAGATTCGACGACTGTAAGGCTTCAACAAACCTATATAAAACAAACCATTAACATAATCATTACCCAAGTATCATGTCAACAGTAATTCAAAGCAATAAATTGATAAAAAAAAATAACATCATCATTTATAACTTACCTTGGTAACTCAACAAAGTTTGTAACCCAATTACCATATACCAATTCAATGGCCTTCCTTTTCGCATGCCATGCTTTCTTCTTCTTCTTCACGTCAACTTTTAACTGATTTTTACATCAATTTGAATAGCTACCACTGGATACTCAGGATCTTGTTCAATTTGCTTCATTATCAATGGTGCTATTGTCGACGATGTCACATTGTGGTGGTCGTTTTCCACCGCCATTCCAAGGCAATTATGACTCGGACACCAAAGAACCACTTCCCATTTACCATGAGTACGATTCTTTTTCGACACCCGAATTTTCCATGCACATGGAGAATAACCTTCGGGTGTCTCAAATCGTCTATTCTTGCATTCCACGGACCACGTTGTTTTATTGCTCTCGACGTTAACATATTCCCTGAGTCTTGCCACGTTCCATGCGGATATGGCCCGTTGTGTTTTCTCATTGTTTATGAAAATAGTTCCAAGGTCTATAGTCTCACGATTGCCTTTATATCGGGGCAACGCATGTTTCTATCGATCAATGGCGTACGGATCTTGGTGTCCCACATCAGAGTACACGAAATGCCCCCCTTCATACGTCCCAATCTCATCCGAACTTTCCTTATAACTGAAATTCGTAGAATCAGAACAAAAATCACTATCGGATTCATGGTCACAGTCGGCATCGTCCTCAATGTTATTATCCAAGTCCCCTGCCTCCTCTTCAAAATCATAACGAAATCCATAATCAAGTTGCCCTTTTCCACCATGTGAAGAACTCGAAGCAATATTTTGTCTATCAACTCTATATAAAGACTGGATTTCCTCAATACCGACGTTAACATTAATAAAACTCCATGGTCAAAAAGTATAAAAAAATTCCCAGCATAGCATCAGACGTAATTACTACTTTTGTCTTACTCCCATACACTTCAAAAAACGCTATAAGTGTGATTTTGCACGAATTCATAGACACCCCAATTACACTGCAAACAGTTTCTACCAAATCATCCATTGACATTCTAAGATTAACGCATATTGAATGATCCGGATTCGGAGAGTTATCAAAATCAAACGTAGATGTCCAATAGAAATTAAAAATATACGGACCATTAAATGCCATTATACCTGTCGATCATAAAAATGTCATTATATCAATTAATTATCAATTTTCGTCATCAAAATTTTTTAAAATCAACTTTATAAATCACAATTCATTAAACAATCCACAACATGACGATTTTAATTATAATTTCATTACCACTTACGACTAATCATATTTAAAATAGTAATTAGAATAATTACCCTACTAATGCATGCATACAACTTAATAATTCAACAAAACTTACCCAAATATTAGTCATATACTAGTAATAAATGTATTTACTAACCACATTTCATCAAATACGTACATCACTATTCAAAATGTCATCTAGTCACATTAAAATCGTAATTAGAGTAATTACACTACTAATGTATGACTAATAATTAAAAAGTCCACAAAACTTACACAAATCTTAGTCCTATACTACTAATACGTGTATTTCCTAACCACATTTCATCAACTACATACACCACTACTCAAAATATCATATAATCTCATTAAAATCATATAATTACATGAAAATCTTACGTTTTATGAAATATCAACCATAAAACACTAAAATCTTGACTTACCTTATTACGATATCACAACGTGACGTAGATCTTCGGAATAAATTTGCCAAAATCCAAATTTTGTAGGTGAATAGTGTTTGGCCGCTAGAGAAAGAATGTTTGAAGGAAGAAGAGGAGAAGAATGCTGCATAAAAAGCTAGGGTTTGTGTTTATATAGTCAAACTGAATTCGGAAGTTGAAAATCCGAAATTAGATAAATTCGGATTTAGAAATCCGAATATGAATTTATCTAAATTCGGATTTCTAAAATATGAATTTATCTAATTTCGGATTTTCAACTTCCGAATTCAGTTTATCTGGGAAAAATTAAATTGTTATTAAATTTTTTTACTTCTACAAATTCGGATTTGTGAAATCCGAATTTATATAATTTTTAAAAAACTAGCTAATTTTTTTTCCAATAAATTCGGATTTTGAAAATCTGAATTTAATATTTATTCGGATTTTCAAAATCTGAAATGTTTCTCAATTTTTTTACTCATTCTTCCTTTAAAATTAACAAATTAAATTACAAATTTTTTTACTCTTCAAGAATTTGAATTTCTAAAATCCGAATTCTTCTTGGATTAAGAAATCGGATTTGTGAAATTCGAATCTCTAATTAATTAAGAGACTCAGATTTCACAAATCCGAGAGGCCTAAATTTGGTCCACACCTTTCAAATTTTTATTATTTCCGTTCACACCCCCAAATTTTGTATTATTTTGGTCCGGGCCTCTCTTATATTACCTATTATTAAAAATTATTGGGTATCTATATTTCAACCCGTTTCAAGTTGGGTCAGACCAATTCGAATTGGGTCGACCCATTTTGTAAATTTTGAATTTTTATCATCTCAGTACAAAATTTTTTTTACATGCATTTTTATAATCATGAAAACCTATTTCAACCCGGGTCGACCCGTTTCGAGTTGGGGTCGACCCGTTTTCGTAAATTTTAAAATTTCAATATTTCAATACAAAATTATTTTTTACATGCATTTTTATAATCACGGAAATCTATTTCAACCCGGGTCGACCCATTTCAAGTTAGATCGGCTCGTTTCGAGGTGGGTCAACCCGTTTCATAAATTTTGAATTTTTATCATTTCAATTCAAAATTATTTTTACATACGTTTTTATAATAACGAAAATCTATTTCAACCCCGGTTGACCCGTTTCGAGTCAGGTCAGTCGATTTTGAGCTGGGTCGACCTGTTCCGTGAACCCATGTTGAAATAGGTTTGCGTGATAATAAAAACGTATGTAAAAAATATTTTTGAATTGAAAGGATGAAAATTTAAAATTTACGAAACGGGTCGACCCACCTCGAAACGAGCCAAACCGACTCAAAACGAGTCAATCGGGGTTGAAATAGGTTTCTGTGATTATAAAAACGTATGTAAAAAATAATTTTAAATTGAAAGAATGAAAATTCAAAATTTACGAAATGGGTCAATCCAGTTTGAAACGGGCCAACCCGGCTCGAAACGGATCAACCGGGGTTGAAATAGGTTTTCATGATTATAAAAATGTATGTAAAAAATAATTTTGAATTAAAAGAATGAAAATTTAAAATTTACGAAATGGGTCGAAGCAGCTCGAAACTAACCGACTCGGCTCGAAACGGGTCAACCCGGGTTGAAAATGGTTTTCGTGATTATAAAAACGTATGCAAAAAATAATTTTGCAATGAAAGGATGAAAATTCAAAATTTACGAAACATGTTGACCCAGTTCGAAACAAGTCAATCCGAGTTGAAATAGGTTTAAAAACGCATGTAAAAATAATTTTGCATTGAAAGTAGGGAAATTTAAAATTTATGAAACAGGGCGACCTAGTTTGAAGCGGGTCAATTCAGCTCAAAACGGGTCAACCCAATAAAGAGGGTAATTTAGGATATTTTTATTTTAAAATGAATAGGATAGATTAGGGTATTTTATGGGCGGGTTTAGGAAAATTCATTAGGGTACTCTATAGTTGGGTTGAAGGTATCCTAAAATTTGCCCACTATTTTATAGGGTAAAATCCGCCCTAGTCCAATAATATATAGGGCGAGTTAAATTAGGGTAATAAAAGATTAGGTTAGGGCGAGTAATGAGTTGATGAACATTTTTTGCTAGACCTAGCGGTGATAGTCATTAAGCATTGGGTTTTGCAAATTTGTTAAGTATTGGATTGTTTTATATTTTCATGGATTTGTTGAAATTATGAAGTTCATAATCCTAGAACTAATTGGGTGGACATATTGAGGGTTAGATTTGTTAATTCCTAAATTTATCCTTTAACTTGCTTGCTTAATGCGTTATAGGAATTTGGACTTTACAATTTTGTTGGATCTATGGGAAGGAGGAGTTAGATTTTTAGGATGGACGATCTTAAGATGACGTTAACTAGCCCATGACATTGACATTCACTATTTTAATTCTAACTTGTCGAATTCATGAATTAAACACAACTTGGCCCTCTTGATCTAGTGTATGTAAATTCCCACCCTTTTGGGTATTTGATTAATTTTGTGTTGATCAAGCTATGTTGAGGTTGTGGGTTAACAAATTTTTGTGAAACTAGAGGGAACAAAGTAAACTCATTACACTAGGATGCCTTTACGTAATCTCGATCATTGTTAATGACCATGATCACGAACATAGTGTAGTCAAGCATGGTTAATCAAGTATTCTCCCTTCACCATCTTTTATTTTCCTTTTTTTTTTTTTTTTTAGTGTAGTTGATAAACAATATATATATATATATATATATATAATTGATAAAAGAGAAACAACAAAAATATTTATTTTTTTATTCACTTCTTTAATTAAAAAAAATAAGCATCTAGGTTAGACACATACATAAACACAATAGATCCCTTGAGTTCGACCCTTAATGCTACATATTAGGATTCTTTTAAGATTCTAATTTGTATAATTTGAGATTATAAATATTAATTGAACCGTAAGGAGCGGAGATTTTATTTATTTTTTAAAAAAGTTAGGACAGGGACAAAATCGTCCACATAAGCAATAACTAGTAAAATGATGAGAGGTGAAGAGCAATTTCCAAACAAAAAGAAGAACATCACGTACTCATTTCCCTCCATAACAAGCGCCTGCACAAATTCAAAAGTAGTAGCGAGTGATGAAATAGGATTTCCCTCTCTCCACCTAGGTCGCACTCTCACCCGCACGGCTAACCAGGCGCCACCACCCAATAGACCTAACACGACTCCTCAATGGCCTTGAATCACAATAGTTCTCTTAATAGGAAGAAAACAAAATTTGCATCTTCACAACCGCTCAAATTTCAAAACTTTGCCAACATTTTCCAGGACGACGATGATTTTCAAGACCCATCTCCCTCTCTATTTCATTTCAAAAGCACGCTAACTCAAAACCCACTTCAAGTTTCCAACAGTTTTACCCAGCGCTCAACCAAAAAGCTCAAGAGGAACCAGAAAATTATCAATCCCGGGAAAGAGAACAACTTTGTTGTTCAAGAAGATTGTGGGTGTTGTAGAAAAGAATTTGAGTTGGATTTATTGGATGCTGGATTGGATTCTATCAAATCAACCATAGATTGTGAGGCTAAGGGGAAATCTAGCGAAATTGAGGGTAAACATGCTATTAATTTGGAAGAAATTGGGAAGAGGGAATGCTTTTCTAATTTTGAAGAATTAGGGTCAGAGAAATGCGAAGGAGAGGGTGGCGGCGAGGAATTTGAACGCGGGACACAGCTAGATTTGTTGCTCAAGTTATGTGAGGCTGATGAGGAGGTGGAATGTTGTGAAGAAGCTTCTAATTTTAGTGATGATGCGAAGTTTTGCAATGAAGTTCAGGAGGAGGAAGCTGGAGATGGATCAATTTGTTGCCCATTATGTGGAAAAGATATCACAGAGTTGACAGATGAGTTAAGGCAACTTCACACAAATGAGTGCCTTGACAAAGAGGGGACAGCAAATGAAGTATGTACGGTTAATAGTTTGATTGAATTAATTCCTATTTTACTTGCAATGCTATGTCGTTATAGTGTGGTAATCTACATTCACATATATGGATGCTTATGTAGCAGGCAATTCTCTGCTAGTTTGCCTTCTGTCAACGAGGAAGTTTAACTATAGTCGTTCATTGCTTGGATGGTTTTGATTGTTTTCCTTTTCCTTTTTCTTTTGAGTCAGTGAAGGCTTTTTATGTCAAATTTAGAGTGCAGTCCAACTACAGATAATGTACTAAAGAAAGTAATTCTAAGTATCACTGATTGTATGAATGCTCGGTGGACCTGGATTAGTTGGCACATGTAAAGCTTATCAAAAGGAATTTATTCTATGTTCTTACTATTGCCGCTACCAAATGAAATGAGAAATTTGTTTCACAAAGAAGTTGAGTTGTTTTATATAGCTTTGAATTTGTTAGACTCTCTTAGTTGAAACCTGGAAGAATGAGAGGCTATCATCAGATGTAATTTCTTGTTTCCTAATATGCAATATTTCCAGTTTAACTCTAGTTTTGTTGTGATTGTATATGTTTAAAGAAAATATCGTTTAATTACATTGTTTTTCCAGATATTTTATTAGTGACAGGAAATTGAGTCCCACCATTTTGGTTATAGCTAAATTCTTGAAAAATTACTATTCTTTCATCCTAGTGTTTGTTATAGTTTACTATCTTTTGTCAGAGATTATGTAATATCAGTTTTTGGCCCATGGCATTTGCAGATAATTCGCCCCCATGAAGCTGAAGCTTATCAGTGTCCAGGGCAAGTTCTTGATAATTCTCCAGGTCAATCACCTAGTAAAGTTCTTGATGTACCTCCTGTTCTAGAGTGGCTACGCACTCTAGGTCTTGCTAAATATGAAGAAGTATTTGTGCGAGAAGAGATTGATTGGGATACTTTAAAGTGGCTGACAGAAGAGGTATACCCAATTTCGCTGATCGATCCCCTGCTTATTTGTGGAAGGCATAATAGAAAGGAGATGCTATTCTTGGGTCATGAAACTCAGGGCTTTAAACGTTGCTGTTTACTGCAAGACTTTCCTTTTGCCAAAAAAATGTTTTTAAGTCAAATTTAGAGAGGAGCAAGGAACTGGAGTTACCTCTTTCTGTTAGAATCTTTGATTGATCCACTGCCAGACTCTGTTTGTAGTCAAAATAAAAAAGAAATGAGTTATACTGGCAACGTAAACTTTCTCAAAAATGGTAAACTCAAATTAACATTTGGATCTTATATAGGTTTACTAATGCATATTATTTTGCATTAAGTGAACTAAGATTGCAGATGTTTTCTTTTACTACCATTGGATCAGAGATGAGATCGTTTGCATGATTTGGTGCTGTCAATTAGCTAGACCTTTAGCAGTTTTTGTTCTTTTCCCACGGGAGTTGCTTGCATTATTTCTGTTTGGGGTAGTTCTTTCATGATATAGTTGCATATCTTTTTGATCTGAAACCTTGCTAACTGCAGGATCTTCTTGGCATTGGTGTCGCTGCACTGGGTCCCAGGAAAAAGATGATTCATGCCATTAGTGAACTAAGAAAGGAGGGGTGCAATGTAGAGGAAAATCATGCTGATGTCCCAGTAGTTGTGCCTGATGAGAGCAATAAGCTTGGTACAAACAAATTGATTACAGATTATTTTCCAGGTTCTTCTACTAGAAAGAGAGATAGCAGCACTTTCAAAGTACCGCGGAAGGTCCAGAAAAGTAACCCAAACTCTACTCTTGGGAATCCAAAGAAGAAAAACCATATGAAAGATTTGAAACATAAACATATTCCAATTTGGTGTGACATACCAGGAACAACATTTCGAGTGGTAGGAGTCCTGCATTTCTTTTAGGTGCAAAGGCTACTTGCTCACCCATGGCTATTTTTTTTTTTCCCCCTGATTTATATCCTTTAAATGTTTGAATGTTGTCTTTACTATTTATAGAGCCAGTTGCATACTTTGGCAGGCTCCCAGATTATAGCTGAATAGGTTAAGGCATCTGCTGACATAAGTTTCCTTTGTGGTCATTAGCATACCTTTTCCTCATAGAATATTACTTTTACTACATATTCTTTTCTTGTCTGCACATGTTCCTAGTTTATTCTACTTTTAATTTTCCTCCCGATAGCAGTTTGAGATAAGATATAGATATGTGTAAGATGTATCTGTAACAACCTCCGCTCTTTGCTTCATAAGTTTATTATTATGATTGTTTTAAGATTGCAAGTGTTTTGTGTAAGAAATTTCTTTGAAATTTTAATTTATTGAAACTCATTTATTGTTATGTTGTAAATTAACTTCATCTAACAGATAAAATTGTTTAAAATTTTCCATTTTCCTCTTATAATAGTTTTCTGCCACAACAAGGTTGGTTCTTGCCACCTTAATCACTCACAAGACTTTTCAAAGCTTGCTTTTGTTTTTGGAGCATTGATATTTATGGAACTGTCTTCTTTCCTCCAGGATGCATTCAAATATCTTAGAAGGGATTGTTCGCATTGGTTTCTTACTCACTTCCATATGGATCGTAAGTATTTTTTACGCATCCATGTCCTACTTGTTAATGACAAAGGTACATTATTCAAAGTAAGTATCATACTGAATGTCTTCAAAAATTGACCAGCTAGGAAGGTGGCTTAAATTTTATTGGTTCAATTTCCTGATGCGTGCTTGTTGATAGTTGATGCAGATTTTGATTCCACCATTTCTTCAAAAATGTGTCGATTTTCTCCCTAGAGCTTCTTCCAGTTTAGTTATTATGTGCTATGTTTGACGTTAGTGCTGCCATCATATATATAAACATCAGTTTGTAACTAAAGTATCCAATTCTGTTCCCCTCTCCAGTTAAATGCATTACCTAGGTGCTATCTTGCATACGGAGCGCAATTTATCTAGATGATGATTCGTTCAAGGGATTATCACAAAATGTCATCGTAGATCTCAATTATCAGCTCTTGGTCTATGGATCCTTTTTCACCTTTGGTTTCTCATGCAGTATTTTATCAAATTAAAATAAACCAAATTAATTATAAGTCTTATGCTTTATTCTTACATGATTACAGATTATCAAGGTTTGACGAGGTCCTTCTGTCATGGAAAGATATATTGTTCCTCAATTACTGCAAAACTTGTCAATATGAAACTCGGTATTGCATGGGACAAACTGCAAATTTTGCCACTGAATCAAAAGATCAATATTGCTGGAACTGATGTCACATGCTTTGATGCAAATCACTGTCCAGGTGCCATTATAATTCTGTTTGAACCACTCAATGGTAAGGTAAAGCCGAAACACATATCCATAATTGAGGTATTTACAAATTCTGGTTATAATCATATCCTTTGTGGGACTGATCCCATATCGTGTTTCATGCGCCTAGGCTGTATTACACACTGGAGATTTTCGTTTCTGCGAGGAAATGGCGAAAATATCTACTTTGCAGACTTGTTCTATTCATAGGCTTATCCTCGATACCACCTATTGTGACCCACAGGTTAGATTCTAAGATGTTACTCGCTCAAGGATAAAGTTTGTTATGCTGTGAAAGTTAAGCTGAATTCCAGCTTACAACGGTTACAACAATGTGAGAGCTATGTGGCTATTGTACTTATATTGTACACCTTTTTGGGGTAGGCAGTGAATGTTGTTTCAAAAAGTTTAAATGCCCAAGGAACATATACGCTCCCTTCATTGCAAAAACGAGTCTTCTTTGTAACACTAAAAACAGTATTAGAAACAGGATTCATTTTTTGGGACAGAGGTAGTAATATCATTTGAATCAGTTAAGATTTTGCTCATGCTGCAGCCACTTTTACAAACAGTTGGACATTGTAGCTGTCATACTATTATCTTGATTTTATTTCATGGTACTCTTGGGTATGATAAGGTTGCTTATTGTCCTTGCAGTATGACTTTCCAAAACAGGAGGCAGTGATTCAGTTTGTCATAGAGGCTATCCAAGCTGAAGATTTTAATCCAAAGACCCTATTTTTGATTGGTAGCTATACCATTGGTAGAGCCCTTATCCATGCTAAATCATTTGCTCCAGCATTTCTTTCCGTTAGCTTCAAACCTCTTGCCTGACTATATTATCGCCATAATTCTGTTTCCAATCTGTTTCATTTTCCCTTTAAACCTTGTTCTTTCTTTATGATTTTGTTTCTTGGCAGGTAAGGAAAGGTTGTTTTTAGAGGTTGCCCGTGTTCTTCGTAAAAAGGTGTATGTCACTGCAGCTAAATTCCGTATTTTGGAATGCCTCGGGTTTTCAAAGGAAGATAGTCAGTGGTTTACTCTAAACGAGTATGAAAGTCACATTCATGTGGTGCCTATGTGGGCAATAGCAAGCTTCAAAAGATTGAAGCATTTAGCTAACCAGTATGCGGTAAGAACAGAGTTATTCTTTTATCCCAATTTTATAGATATTCATGATGCACAACCTAAAGTGGTGTTTTGCTTGAAAGTTCCATTGGATTGCCTTTAACTAAAAAATGTGACTTCTATTTTAGCTTCGTTATTGAAAAGTTTTTTATATTTCCTGGCAAACATAATAGATTAGCAGGGAATAGCAGTATGAATGTTGAGAGTCAAAAACTCATCCATTATTTTTCTTTAGGGATTCTTCTTTTCTTGCTTTGCCATCACATAGAAACTTAATTGCAAATAGCAAAGAGCTCATTTATATCTGATGCGAAAGAGCATTCTTCAGCAAGAAGTGCAAGTATGTTGCAATGAAATTTGATAAACTTCATCTTCTTTAGCAAGTTCAATGACCTCAGATTATTAAAATTCAGAAAAGGTCAGTTGTTGTCATATTATGGACAACACAGTTTGTTCAGTACATTGAACTTTATGTCCTGCTGTAGTGGCTAGTTCTCTATAAGATAAACCCGAAATTCTTCCTGGCTTCATGTCTAATAAATACGTGACTGTCTCCTATTCTCTGTGCTCTTGTCAGTATGGATTTCTCAACAATTGAAACTTAATGAGATATTATTAAATAATTAGTTTCTGCTTTTAACTTAGTTTCGGTCGGCCATTTATCATATCCCATAACAATTGGTGGTTTTCACAGATGACTGTTTGATGTGAAACATTTGAGTTTGTTGGTTGCCATGGGAAATCATCTACCTTTATGGATCTTTATTGTTTCTATTTAATTCATGTCTCGTATGGATAGACTGCTTGCTATCTATTCTTTGTTAGGAATATGCTTTTCATTATTAGTGAAACTAACTAATTTTGTGCTTCTTGTTTAGGGTCGATTTAATCTTATAGTTGCTTTTTCACCTACTGGCTGGTCCTTTTCTAAGGGAAAGAAGAAGTCTCCTGGAAGAAGGTGGCAGCAGGGTACCATCATAAGGTAAGGTTTAGAGATTAGCTATCTTTTGCATAGTCTTCCTTATAGTTATATATCAAGAGAATATTGTGGATGTGGCTTTCTCATGGTGTTAATGACTCGGTAGCCCAAAAGAAAAGCGCATTGCAATACTGGCTGTTATGAGACCACAATGACATACCTCTCCAGTTTCATCCAAGTCTTTTATCACCATTTATTACTACTTATTTGCATATATTCAGATCCCTGAATGCAACAATTAATGCAATTAAATAGCCCACATTTTCTTTTGCATAATGCCCTCAGTCAGATATTAAATCACCAAAATGGTGTCTTAAAGAATTTGGTATTGTTTCTATCTCTTTTGCTTTATATCCAGCCTCCATCCTGCGTAGTGATGTGAAGATTTAAGACTTAATTTCTTTCTGGTGGTGTTATATATTAGAGTATTTCTGGTATATGAAATATTCTTTGCCTATAGATTCCATTGAGAATCGTGATGTAGAGAATGTAAGGTCTACTCTGCCTAATAATATCATGAGATCAGATCTTTATGAGGTACTGAGAATCTTTAGAAGTACAAATCTTATGGCCCAAATTGCTATCGGAAAATTGGTTGTCTTAACTTAGTCTTAAATATATATATATATATATATATGCTCTCTTATTAGTCACTATTACATTTTATGCTGGTAGCTTGAGATATCCTCAAATTATTGGCCACTTAAACCAAGAAGTGCACCTTTCGGTACCACATATACTTGAATGAGTTTAACATGATCTTTCTTTTAACTTTGACTAAGAGGTAAGGTAGATGACAAAATCCACAAGCTACTTTTTCAAATTCTGGCTGTTCTAAGGCCTTTCAATGATAGATCATAAGGACTAAAACTTTTGCCTGCATGAAACAGGATAGAAGGTGCACAGATTTCTTTGGAATTAATTTATAGACATTACGACAAGCTGAGGAATTTAAGTTTCAACCTGTTAGGCAAACTATAGGTCTTGAAACAACTCTGCCTATTGTTTTTCATTGGTGAAGACTTGTTTCCTCTCATCTTCAGGTATGAAGTACCATACAGTGAGCACAGTAGCTTTTCAGAGCTGAGAGAGTTTGTCAAGTTCATATCTCCTGCTAGCATAATCCCAAGTGTAAATAATCATGGGCCAGAGTCCACTAATACAATGCTTTCCCACCTTTTGGTTTGATCAGGTAACTCACCGAAGATCCCTTTACAAGTTGATTAGATGTTGTCTTGTGGTCCTTAATTTCTTCACATTTTGACTTGCTCATTACTTAATTACTTTGTCATCCTGATTTACATGTTTGTTTTGGAATATTGTGTTGCATACAGTCTTGTTCTAAGGAGTATAAACACTATCCATTCTGGAAACAACTAAAAGACTCAAAACTTTTAGAACACTTGAGCTTTCCTGACAAGAGAGTTTCCAAATCGATTCTTTTAACCATTAACGTAGTTGTGCTGCATAAATTCTCCCCAACTTGAAAGAAAACTCTGCCCCTGGGTAGTAAAAAGAAGCTGTAATGGCATTAGATAGAGGCTTTCATTCCGACAGTTCTTCCAACCTCAGTTTTCTTACTCATCTTCATGAAGCATATATTTATTCGTAGTTAGAAAATGCATCGTATCTCGATCATCTGATCTAGGATTTGGGATAACAATCTATGACATGCATTGATGGAATATGGCAACAACATTTTCAAAATGATAGCTTTTAGTAACTTGATGGCTTGTTCAAAACAAGAAGTGGATGCCTCTTTTCAGTTGGTAACTTCAACTTTTCCATTGATTCATTCATGTAAAACTAGATTTTTTGCAGCTCCTATAATCGGGCTATCAGGCTGCAAACTTTTCCAGCTTATATTGATTGTGCTCAAAAGATGCCATGGGGTGTTTATAATCTTCTTTCTCGTCAGTTTTGGAGATGGGCATGATTGGTGCAAACAAAGCTTTTCAGCTTGTACAGAAAATAGATGGAATTGTTTGTTCTTCATCACATTCTTCATAACTAGGAAGATCTGAAGGTTTCCCTTATTGTTTTTCTATGTTGTGGCAGTCTAAACTCGCCCTCTTCGACTATTGGAATAGCCATGCCCAGTTAAAGTAGGTAAGACATGTGTTAAATGCACATTTGTGGTGCAGCAGCATAATCAATTATTCATATACAAATATCTATACCATGTTAAACTCGCAACCTAATCTATATTCCGTTAACATTTTATTATTTTTTTTGGGTTTCATTATTTGAGCAAAAAAATATGAAGCAAACTTTTGAGAATTCACGCTAGACATTTTTTGTTTTGAAAATAATGTTATTTGATGAAAAGAAGGTGTATATGCAGCCTAACTATTTTAATTTGTAATGATATTTGTTTTGGTTATAATATTATATTATTGTAAATTGTCTCTATTTATTTTGATTACAACGTGACTCAAACTTAAGACTATTGTTTTAAGCGGGGAGTGTTTACTATTGAACTACAACTCTCTTGTCTAAGTCTATATTTATTTAATTTTAAGTTTTATTAATTTTTTTAATTAAAAGGGAAAAAATTTGTGCCTTTAACTTATGGAATAGATGGTTAATATTGGAAAAAGAGAGGTAGAAAGAATGCGTGGTGGAGGATGCAATATCAAACACAGTTTAGCGCGATGAGCAACATTGGAACGCATTATAAACCAACCAACCAACCAAATCCTTTTAGAATCCAAAAAATAAGTAATACTCTCAGATTTTCCCTGAAATAGGCCCTAACAAAACGTTTCCTTCTCTCTTCTAAAACTTTCGCGATTGTCTCCTTCATTTTCCAATTGAAACTCACGAATAACATGCACGATTAATATTATCGTATTTATAAAAAATTCACGATTTTATAACGAATGAAAACAGATTTTATTTTCATTAATCCATGATCATTAGTCAGCTGTTTTGCAACATTAAAAAACGTAAGAAAAGTACCAAGATATTAGATCTCATGAAATGATCGAATTACTATGTTTATCGATATGGACAATTATCTACGACTTCATATTTTAAGTCTCCGTTCAATCCATGTTTCAAGTTTTAGTATTTAAATAAAAAATAAAATAATACATTTCCATTGAGTACATGTTAGATGATGAAGACTTGGACTATAACATAAGATTCTACTTAATGGTCTTTAGTTTACCATCAATTTATGTGATTCGTCAACATATGAATTTGACCATAACTGAGGATTCCATGTATATACTAATTAATTCATCAAAATTTATTTTAGGAATATTCATGAATTAGGGCCTCTTTCTGATTATTACTTAATAATAGTTTGCCTCTCGTGAAAAACTATTATTTCATCCTCGTCCCAAAAAAATTATTTATTTAATAAATATAGTTTAAAAAAAAAAAAAAAGAAACTTGTTACGTAATAAATTAATAATGTAAGCTTCGTAACATTTATCTCCCAGCTGAACATTTTTTGTAAAGTAAAACATGCATTATGGCTAAAAACAAAAGTGGAGACATGTTATATTTTAGTAAATTATATCCTGCTTGCTCATATAGGAGCTGACTGACTCGGTCTGGTGATTTGTGTCAGTCAATTTTTTAAAATCTATTTTGTCTTTTTTTTTTTTCCCTTCTTTTTTCCATTAATATTTCCATCCATTTATTTAAAAAACATAGAAAATGATACTAAATTTTTTTTTTAAAAAATAATAAAAATATTTTTAATTATTATTTTATTTATTTTATAATTAAATAATTTTATATATTGTGATATGATTTCTTTTGTCTTGTGATATGACATGTGAAGTCTACATATACGAATACATGTTATGAGCATTTTTGTTGTATGATATGATTTCTTTTATATTCTTGATATAATATTTGTTGTCCGCTGATTTGATATCTACTATTTTGTGATCTGATGTCTATATAATCATGATTTGATCCCCTTGTTAAGTATATTTTAGTTCTATGAAATGATTTCTTTTATAGTTGTGATATGATATCTGTTTTCCGATGATCTGGTGTCTACTATTTTGTGATCTAATGTCTATATAATCATGATTTGATCCCCTTGTTAAGTATGTTTTAGTTCTATTGTATGATTTCTTTTATATTCTTGACGTGATATTTATAGTCCGTTGATCTGATGTCTACTATTTTGTAATCTGATGTCTATATAATCATTATTTGATCCCCATTGTTAAGTATGTTTTAATTCTATGAGATTATTTCTTTTATAGTTGTTATATGATATCTATAGTCCGCTGATATGATGTCTACTCTCTTGTGATGTGATGTCTATAGAATGCATGATTTTATACCCTTGTTAAGTATGTTTTAGTTCTATTGTATAATTTCTTTTATAGTTGTGATATGATATCTATAGTCCGTTGATATGATGTTTTCTATTTTTTGATCTGATGTCTATATAATCATGATTTGATCCCCCTTGTTAAGTATGTTTTAGTTATATTGTATGATTTCTTTTATATTCTTGATGTGATATCTATAGCCTGTTAATCTGATGTCTACTATTTTGTGATCTGATGTTTATATAATCATTATTTGATCTCCCTTGTTAAGTATATTTTAGTTCTATGAGATTTTTTCTTTTATAATTGTGATATGATATATATTGTTCGCTGATCTGATGTCTACTGTCTTGTGATGTGATGTCTATATAATGCATAATTTTATATCGTGTTAAGTATGTTTTAGTTCTATTGTATGATTTCTTTTATATTTGTGATATGATATCTATTATATGCTGATATGATATTTTCTGTCATGTGATAAAATATGTTATAATATTGATTAAAAAAATATTGATTGGAAAAAAAGTGAAAAAGAAAAAAAAATGTTGATTGGGAAAACAAAAAAACGTTATAGTGATGCGCGTCACAGTATTGCTACAACTGAATTGCTATTTGTATCATGAATTTGCTATTTGTATCACAAAAAAAAATAAAAATAATAATAAAATGACCAAAATGCCCTTATGATGGAAAATGAGTAGAAAATACTAAGTACTGTGTAAAAACGCAGCAAAAATGCGTTTTTACCATATACACAAACGCAAGGAAAAACGTTTTTTAATGTAAAAATTAAGTAAAATGACGTTTTTGATGCTTAAAAACGTCAAAACAGTAATTTTTTAACCACATAAAACGCAACAAAATTACGTTTTTGTCCTGTAAAAAACGCAAAAACGGTGCGTTTCAGCCGCGGAGGAAACGCCAAAATGCGGCGTTTCCACCGCGGCTCGCTCGCCGATTTGGGGCGTTTTCGACACACAAAAAACATAAAACCCCCAAATCGGCAGCAGCTTCATTAGGGCAATTTTTTTCTCAAAAAATCAGTCCAAAAAACGCAAAAGGGAAAAGATTTTGCCGGCCAAAAACGCAAATCATGGACGGAGGAGATGGCGAACAATCACGAAGGCACGGAGCGGGCAAAGGTCCACTGATAAACAGGGTAAAAATCGTTTTGAATTTGAGTTTTTTCAGCATTTTTTCAGCATTTTTTTCCGGCAGATCTGCTGTTTTCGGGTCTAAAAACGCCATCTGCCGGCGTTTTCAGACCCGAAAACGCCGACCGTCGGCGTTTTGGTAACCCAAAACGCCATCGGCCGGCGTTTTGGGTATCGAAAACGCCATCGGCCGGCGTTTTCGATACCCAAAACGCCAGACGTCGGCATTTTCGATATCCAAAACGCCATCGACAGGCGTTTTGGATACCCAAAATGCCGGCGTCCGGCGTTTTGTGCATCCCAAAACGCCGGCGTCCGGTGTTTTGAGATGCTCAAAACGCCGGCCGTCGGCGTTTTGAGTATCCAAAACGCCGACAGCCGGCGTTTTGGGTATCCAAAACGCCGGACGCCGGCGTTTTGGGTATCGCACACCACCCCCACCCATATTTTGATTTAAATTGATTTATCGTATGTTACAATATAATTGCTTCGTTTTATTTAGTTATTTATTTATTTATGCAATTATTCGTTTATTTATTTAGGGTGGCGCTAAGTTAAAGCCACAAGGCGATAGGCAGCGTCCCACAGCTTCTGCTAGGAGGCAGAAGGTTCCAGTTATTAGGGGAGGTGGTGGTAGACGGGGAGGTGGTGGTAGACGGGGAGGTGGGATTGTTATATCTGAGGGAGGACGGGGAGGTCGTGACTCCTCATTTCAGTTGAGGGATGAGTATTACGATACTACTGATTCCGATGACACTGATGCGAGTGAGGATGAGCAGTTTGGGCATGAGGAGGAGTTTGGGCATCCCCATGAGCAGTCACGGCAGGGGGACGCTAGTGGGAGTGGACGACCACTAGGGGACCAGGGTGAGGGGTATACCTACGGAGGTGACCATTCTCACCCACATGCTGAGAGGACGATCCGGTATAGGAATCCGTACCACGGACAGTTCGAGGAGGTGGATCCTGCTGCAGGTACGCGTTTTAATTTAATTGTATTAGTATTTTTAATAAATAATTGATTTATTTTAATTGTTCATAAGATGAGAATTTGTTATTGCTTGACTTAAATTGTGCAATTTTTATGTAGTTCAGTAATTATTTTAATTCCTATACGTATTTGCTTTACTTATGTATGTTTTTCTTTATTTATTTTAATTATGTGTACTTATTTTTAATTAGCTTTATTTAATTACGTGTTTTGTTTAAGTTTTACAATTAATTTACTTATATATTTTTATATATATATGTTGTCGATATAGTTCCCCCTAGGAAGCGCGCGCGGGAGGATCGGAGTTGGATAGTTACAGGGCCCATTGAGGGGGGCCCTAGATGATAGCCTTATCCCTAGCTTTTTAGGGCATGTAGTATCTAGATATTGGCAGGAGGGGGTGCCTACTAGATACCACCTTAGAGTCCACAATAGAGGTAGCATGTACGACCTGTTTGAGAGGTGGATCGGCTCGATGACGGTCGAGGGTGCGCAGATCTTGAGCGGGACAGGCCTTGGACACCTGCCCCGCATTATGCACCGGAGCATTGATGAGCCTCTCATCAATGCATTTTTGGAGAGGTGGCAGCCGGATACGAATTCGTTCCACCTCCCCTTCGGAGAGATGACCATCTTCCTACACGATGTGTGGGAGATTTTGAGGATTCCGGTCGATGGTCGACTCATCACCGAGGTTACACCGTCGTCTACCGTACTGTCATGGTCGAGAGGATTGCTAGAGATTCCTCCTGAGGAGCGTATAGACGGGGAGCTGTATAGGAATGGCGGATTTTCTACGCAGCGGGTGATCGAGCGGTGTATGCAGCGGGCCAGGGATGATTCGGACGTTGCTGTTTTAGTATGGAGCCTTATTGGGACTTGTCTGTTTACAGACAAAAGTTCCAATAAGTTTATGCCAGCCCCTGTTGTACAGGTTAGGAATGGGCTGGACCAGATTGGCCAGGAGGCATGGGGTACCGCGACACTTGCGTACTTGTATCACCATCTAGGGTGCGCGAGTCGTCACGGGACGCAGGCAGTCGCTGGATGCATGACTCTATTACAGTCATGGATCTACGAGCACTTTCCTGATTTCAGACCCCACCCTCTGCCCCTTCCATTGCACGCCGCTCAGCCACGTGCAGCGAGGTGGGCCATCGACCACCACCGGGCCACAGAGCAGCGCTTGGCAGCCATACGACTTGCGCTGGACGAGATGACAGCCGACATGGTTAGTAAATAGTTATAAATCTCATCAAATATATTTTGATTTAATCTATTTTATATATTTTATTATTCATAATCATTAACTACTTTTCAAAGGTTACTTGGATGCCTTACGGACGGGACGCCGTTTCGCGGACGCCGAGGACCCTGTACCGTGGACTTATTGCGTACAGGGACTACATCGAGCCTTACATGCCAGACCGATGCGTCCGCCAGCTTGGGTATGTCCAGTGGATTCCATCGCGCTTCATCCGTCCGGGCCGGAACACCTACCGCGGATACTCAGGGAGACCATACGTTGTACGACACGCCGTTGAGTATGCAGAGTCTGCTTGGGAGGAGTTCGGCACGTCTTCCATGGGTATTTCCCTAGCTGGCCGACAGCGGACAGGTGGCGCTGTTCCTCGTAATGCTGCGGTCGACGGCTATTTAGAGTGGTTTCGTCCCCGATCACGTCCGCGCGTATTTCCCTCGGATCCCCAGGCTGCTATAGAGCCTCCTCGACCACGTCGCGCCGCCTCAGAGTTTGTAAGTATTCATGTTAATTAATGTAATTTATTTTATTTGTTAAATTATGTTCAGGTGAATCTAATATATTGTTTATATATTTGCAGTGGATGGGTCAGTATGGTCAGCTACATCATGCATTATTAGATGTAGTGTGGGAGAGCGTTCCTGATTTGTACGATCAGTTCGCACCTCGCACTGCAGATCTAGAGGATGAGTTCGACCGTTCCATATGATTTTTGGATTGTACTATTTTTGTATACAATATCCAAATATTATATTATTATTTTGATGATTATATTTTATTGTCTTCTTCATATATATGTTGTATTTTTATACGTATATTTCTTCAAAACCCAAAATAAATATTGGTAAACACAAGATAATAATAATAAAACATATGTCACATGACAATAAACGTCCTATCCATCACGGAGTGCATTCCAAGCATTAAATCTAGCTTCTAAATTTTGTGGCCACTCACCTACACTTTCAGCATGACGCTGATGGTGCCAAACGAAGCTCAACGGCGGGATAGGGCATTCATCGACCACATCTACGCGTACATAATGGTTCCCATTCACAAGGGCAAGCGCTATAACCCTTTCAGGTTGGGTGTCGCCAGTAGAGCAATACAAAGGTAGTACAGAATAATTTCCATCTGAACGAGTACGGTCAAACTGTATTACCAGTGCATTTGCATAAGTGGCGAGAGGGAACAAATCCGTAGGTGTAGCCATCCAATGCTGCTCACCACAATCAGTGCCTTCGAAATTTATTCGCCTAAGTACCATGGCCACAAAATCACCATCGGGGGGACGCAACTCCAATGATTGGAATACACCCCTATACCTGTCCGGGTGGCTCGTAATCTCTCAACTCAATGACCTGCGAGCTAACCTCCAATATTTCTCGTGGCCAAAAAGGTACGTAGAAATTACTCGGAAACCACAATGGCCATCCCCATTTACATCTGACCACCCTGTACAATAAGGCTGAAAAAATGCTGGCACACACTGAATGTCTCCACCAGACCCTGTTAAGTAATTATGTTACATTAAATAAACAAACCTTCATCATTTATTTATTTAATTGACTAAATTAAAGGACTTATTTACCTGTCCTTAATGGAGACTCACCATCAAAACCTGTATGAATGCGGTGTGATCTACCTGTTGATCGACCGGATGACCCTGAACGGCACCTGCCACGGCGGCCACGTGTCGCTCTTTCTCGTGAACTCCACTCGCGCATAACAGAATGATGTAATCTATTTGGTGGTCGCCCCCTTTGGGGTCCCGAGGTACCTGGCTCTCCAACACTGGCCATGTCAGGGTACATCTGCTCTACGTACGCCCTATTCAACAGCCGGGCCAAAAAAGACAGACTGGTAGATACGATGGGGACTACTTCCTCGTTGAAATACCTTAACAAACAAATATATCAACTCCAAATATTTCTTCAAAAAAAATTGTCAATTCAATTGCGTAATATTAAAGTTCATAATTGAAAAATGCACCTGATGTCCTCATCAATGTAATTCGCATCACCATGTGATGGCACAATGGTCAGCCTCTTCCAAAACTCATGCACGTGTGGAAGTAAGGGATATTCAGGCAATGACTGTGCCTTGAATATGTCGCACGCACAGGGAATCCCACGTGTCACCTTGGGCACACATCCACATCGCTCAAGTACAAGGCCTCCCAACTTATCCTTCCGCCGAACTTCTTTCCTAACCAACTTCAAACAATGGTGTGACACGTACTTGTTCAAATAACAGTATGGATATCCCTGCATACTTGTTTGAGTCGTGGAGATGGAAGCCTCAAGAGAGCCTCTATAATAATGTCATTTAAAAATAAAATTAATTGAAACATCTAAATAAATAGAAGCATACCAAAAAATGAAATTCTAAGACATTAAATAACATCTGCTATAAACAATTAAATAAGTAAACTAACCCGATGTGAGGGTACAAGTGGCTGAGGTGAGAGTCAATCTTTGTGAACAAAGTGTCAAGGGAATTGGTGGAAGAATTAAGCCAATCTTTTATACTAAAAAGCGACTTTTTTTACACTCAGAAACGCTAAAAAGGGACGTTTGACCGCTTCCTAAACGTCATTTTAGCGTGTTTCGACATACAATATTTTTTAAAATAATTTATATAACTTTAAGGTACGGAAACTTACCATATCGTGATGATTCGCTTGCTAAATATTCTTTCGCCGTCAACTGAATGATCCAACAATGTTTTTAAGTTAAGAATTTATCTGGATTTGATTTTAGGATAGTTGTTGTGTATGAGTTTTTCATCCAATTCACATGAATGTATGTAAACGTTTTTGAACTTCTGTACATGTAAAAAACGCAACATTTTAACGAGCGAACCATGGTGGAAACTTCACATTTTGACGTTTTTTGGTGTAGAAAATGCACTATTTTAACGAGCGAACCATGGTGGAAACATCACATTTTTGCATTTTTTACATGCAAAAACTCACTCATTTGGCGATTTTTACATATAAAAACGCACTGATTTGGCGTTTTTTACATATAAAAACGCAATTTAGGGTAAATTTTGTATGTCCAAAACGTTAATGCATTGCGTTTTTTTGAGATTAAAACGCAATTTTCGCCCCTTTTTTTGACATAAAATCTGTCAATTTATCAAAAATTTTGTTCATAAGGGTATTTTGGTCATTTTATTATTATTATTATTATTTTTGTGATACAAATAGCAAATTCATGATACAAATAGCAAGTCCCTTGCTACAATGAAAAAAAAGATCCATACTAATAGGAAAAAGTAAAAAAAAAAAAAAAAAATTGGCTGAAGCGCGTCAATCCGCGTCAGTCAGCTCCTATAGGAGCAAGGTATATGGACTCCATCCATATGCTTAAATTATCTGTTTAATTTTGTTCTAAAGTTTAAAATTTATAATTTCCTTATTAATATTTAGATTTTAATTTTAATAAGCTTAATTAACAAAATAGGACAAAATCAGATAAATTTCCAACTTAAATATGTCCGACTGTGAAGATGAAAGAACATGAAAGTTTTGAACGTTGAAAAATCACTATTCTTAACATATTCAAGTTGCAAACTTACGCAACATTACCAAATTTTATCAATTTGAACCAACTAAAATTTAAATTATTTTTTGAAGACAATTCAAGTGATTAATTTTCTAGAACAGAGGATCCATACCAAAAAGGATTTAAGTGGTTAATTCCTTAGATTTTTGTTTTAAAAAATTGATAATTTAACTAAACGAAAGTTATAACTTCTATTGAGTTTTAATCTGAAGCAATTACTGATAGTCATTGATTAATTACTCTTATATTTCTATTTCAAAACAATAATATTATTTATTAAATTATAAAAATATAATAAATAAAGCTATTTTTACGAGTGAAATGTAATATTTACTTCATTTTCAGCCAAATGAAGAACTCAAAGATGCATGAGGAAAGCTTGGAATTAAAGAAATGAATTAACTTTAGGTCACACTTTTTGACCTTGCCGGAAATCTCCGTAGAATGTTTTAGTATAATATAACATGAACAGCTTCAGGAAGAATTCGACCTTTTCGAATCGGGTCAAAAAGGTCAACTAATAATTACCCAAAAGCCTTCAAACACTTGAGTCCATAGTCAAATTTTCCCAGCATTATATCCATATTTTACGATTTTCAACTTTTTCTTCTTCCTCTTTCAATTTCACCCCTAGTCTTTTTGTTCATTCAATCTTCGATGACTTCATGTTTGCTGACATCATACATCACCGTGTATTATAAGCTATGTTTCTAAACTTGTAATTCGACACGAAATTGATTTAGTTTTACATTATAAAATTATTGAGCGGAATAATACCCTAATAATGGAAAGGTCTAAAGCTTTTTACTATAAATGGAGTGTAGCCAATTCCTGAAAGGATTTTAATTCTTTTAAAACATAATTTTAAATGAATTATTGGGAAGAAAACTAAATGGAAGCGTATTTTGATCTATAGCGATTGATTGATGACTGTATGAAATTTCGACAATCGTTCTTAAATGATAGAATTTCTTTTTCAGAATTTGTGTCTGACTCACCTGAGTACCATAACCTTCTTTTATATAAAATAATAGAGTTTCTTAAGTTATAATTTCACGCATCGTAAAAAAATAATTATAGAAATTTACTATTTTTTACATAATTTTATTCTATATTTAAAAGGCACGTATACACTTATTAAATAAATTTAATTGACCACTTTAATTAGACATAACCATAAACAACACTTTAATATATAATAATGATATTTATATATTAATTGCATATCTAAAACCATACAATTCATCCATACATAAATTGAAAATTGATATTTAACGCAAATCATGAATTTTTCAAAACCTAAATTGTTATTGTCGCTAACTAAAAATTTAATTCTATTCATTCATATGACGTCACTAATCGTTTATGATTTTTGAAAATTATAGTAAATGCAAAGAGGAAATATTATTATAATAAAGTCGAATATAAATCTATTCATGTGTAATTTAGAATTGCTTGACATTTGAAGTCGCTGCCAAATTAATTCTTCGTCTACTTTATGCGAACACGATCAATGGACATAAGCTTGCCGTATTTTTATTCTTTATTTATATATAATACTTTATTTAGATCCTGGCCAAGAGGCCAAGACGGTTTATAAATTTTATAGATTCCAAATATGAAGCGTTGAATATCCATTTAGTCGATTTATATTTTTTGTTTTATTTTTTTATTTAAAAAAATGCTATAGACGATTTTATACTTTATATTGTAAAAAGTCAAAATCTATCCTATTTATACCATGATTGAAATTTCGTTAAGGTAAACATTCCAATCCAGTCGGGTTGACATTCAATGATTAATTTAGTATTAGAGCAATGTATAAATATTGTATGTGTGAGAAATCAGTAAAAATCACGTAATTAAAAGATAATGAAAAGTTAATACTTATATGAGATGATAAAAATGATTAGAATTATGATTCATCTTCTTGTCTAAATCACCCATATAAAAATAATTATTAGGAGATTTATAAAAATTTATCTATTTCGATTTTATGTTTGAAATAAATCCATCAGTATTGGTGAGGTGATAGAATAAAAGTAGAAAAGGAAATTTTGATCATGTAAAACAAAAAATATTTTTCTATCAAAAGTTATTGTTATAATAATAATAATTTTGAAGGCTAAATCCACTCCAATCACATCTATCTGACGTAACAGTGAAAATATTAAAATTTCTAACATTAATTTATTATTCATGGAATCAGGTGATGGGTTGGATATGTTCTTTAGGGTCTACCATTGCCAAATAATCACACGCTAATTAGGTGCAATTACTTGGTCCTACTTGCATGCAAATATTGGATTAGACCATGTCATTATAGCTTAATTATTTGGTCAATAAGACTTGGTTTGAATTTCAACTACTTGACCCGAAAGTTCTCCGTCACCAAGGCTTGTTTCGCTTGGATGTATAGTAAATGCATGTCGAAATTAACAGATTTATGTTTTTTTATTCTTAATTAATTCTCGTATTGTGAATATTTGGGAGTTAGAGTTTCTTTTGAAGGTTTATTTTAGTTATTATAAAATTAATCCGAAACTTGAATGACATATTATTTATGTGTTAAAATAATAATTTTATTTATTTTATTATATTTTAATTTAATTAATATGAATATTTTTTGGGATAAAACAGTTTTTTCGTATTATTTTAAGACCTAGATCAATGGAACTGGCACAGATGTTATACTATGGTTCTATATGGATGCTTTACCCTAATTAATACATATTTTAAAACAATTACTATCACTATTTTTTGGGGAATGCGTGCGTGCGTGCGTGCGTGCGTGTGTTTTTAAGGGAGGTGCATTTTTTTCTTTTTTTCTTTTTTTTTTGAGAGAGGCTAATTTTTTTTTCCTTGTTTCTGTGAGACTCTTTTTTTTCTGTGAGGTTTTTTTCTTTTTGGCTCCCGTGAGGGACTTTTTTTTTTTCTGTTCATTTTTCGTCCTAAAAGTTACAAAAATATTTTTTTATTATTATTTTATTTATTTTTATAAATAAAAATTTTAAAATTATTTAATTGACTTAAAACATGAGATTATATCAAAAAAATATATACAAAATTTGATATCATGCAAAGATTGAATTTATATCAAACAAAATAAAGTTTTATGTCCAGCAAAACTAGGGTTACTTTTCTTTATAAGAACATTTATGTTGTATTGATATGAAACCTTAGTAGACATGATATGAAATCATGCTTTGTTTGATAAGAAATTATATATGTTCTGTATGATATGGACTATTTGTTTACTTTCATAAAAGAAATTGTATGTTATATTGATATGAAACCCAACTATATATGATATGAAACAATATTATGTCTGACATGAACTTATGTTCAGTATGATATGAACCATTTGTTTACTTTCATATAAGAATCTATATGTTGTATTGTTATGAAATGAAATTATGTTATTTGTAATATGAAACTATGTTATACTATAGGAACCTCTAATTTACTAAAGAAGATAATAAGTTATTAAAAATGAATGAAAAGGGTTGTGGACTAGTGGTTGGCACTTCCCGCTTAAAACAATAAGTCTTGAGCTTGAATCATATTAGGCTACGGCCTCCTTCTTTGTACTAAAAAAAAAAAAAAAAAAAATTTAGTCCCTTCAGTTATTTTTATTTATTTTTTAATACAAATTTTAGTTTTTTACTATTGAATTGTTCTAATCTAATAATAAAAATTTTAATCAGAACATATCTGTTTTTGAAAGAAGAATTATATTTCCAAAAAAAAAAAGTACTCTTTATTTTTTATAAGATATTTAAGATTATTTACATCAATTATAGATTAATTATTTATTAATTTGAAAGATAATATTATAATTACTTTTTTTTATATCATGACTCTTATATAAAAATTATTAAAATTTATATTATTAAAATAATAATTTAAAATAAAAAGACCAAAGAATATTGAAAATCTAATATATTTTATTAAAAAAATTTTACACAAATTTTAAAATATTTTATATAAAAAATAAAAAATTATTATTTAAATTAAATAACAATTAGTATACAACTTTAAATATTTTATTTAATTTAATAACTTAAAAGTTCATGAGTATGGATGATATATATATATGAGAAAAATTAGAGAAGGCAAAAAAGACTAAATCACAGGTTTCAAAGGATATAATATAGAGGCATGAAAGCCCAAAAATTGCTCAAAAGTCGGCTGCTCAGAGTTGACATTAGCTCAGGTCGGTGGCCTAAGGAAGACGGAGTTGGTTGACTAGTGAAGGTTTAGAACCAACTCGATGAGCCAGTTAAAAATGAGCCCTTTAATATTCTCATTCAGATGTTGACCTCAGAAAACAACTCTCCCTATCTATATAATAAGGGACCAACATTTCGGAAGTGGGTGATTAATAAAATCTGAAAATTATCCCTCATAAATTTTAAAAATTTTAATTGAACTCATACCCTTATTACTATTGATCCATATTGACATTTGGGGACTTACAAGGTTATTTCAACAACATGATGCCAATATTTCTTGACAATTATGGATGATTTTAGTATAACAACATGAATTTTTTTGTTCATATTCAAAAGCAAAATATTAGTCATTCTGAAATATTTCATTTCCCTTGTCAAGAATTAGTTTCAAACATACATTAAGACTATTAGAATTGATCATGGGACAGAATTCCCGATTAATGCATGCCAGCAGTTCAAACATCATGTCCATACACACCACAACAGAATAGTTTGATGGAAAGAAACCATAGACACCTCATACAAGTAGTTAGATAATTTTTATTGCATTCTAAACTTCCTAAGAGTTTCTGCGGTGAAGCATGCCTATCTTATCAACTGAATCCCATCAGAAGTACTTAATTGGACCTCACCATACACTGTTATGTTTGATAAGCTCCCTGAATATCACAATTTGAAGGTTTTTGGTTGCGTTTTATGTTCTGAATAAAACTCCTTCTCATTATAAATTTGATAGTAAGTCCATAAAAGGTATTTTCATTGGTTATGCAACAAGACATAAAGGCTATAGAGTTTAATGCTTAGATACAAAAAAGATAGTTATATCTAGATATGTGCATTTTGTAGAAAACAACTTCATGCATCATTTTGAGCCTAATAGCACATAGAACAAGAAAAAATTGCATAGTCTCTTTGAATATGGACACTTGGCTAAGGACCCAAACCTCTATAAACAAGATTCTCTAGCCAATATTATTGAGCCTATGACAAGAAATAGGACAAAGAAGGTGCAAGAAGCCTTAAAGCTGATTATCTGAATTGCTATTTGTATAACAAAATTACTATTTGTATAACAAAAAATGTCTAAAATACCCCTGGTATGAAAGAAATATCAGTTTGATGGCAAATTTGGGATAAAAAACGCTGTGTATTGCTAAAATAAAGGTATAAAAACGTTAAATTGGTATGAAAATAAACAAAAAAAATGCTAAAACACCACGTTTCAAAAGGGAAAAAACGTTAAAACGCAGCAATATTATTGCTACCGAACGCCAAAACGTAGCGTTTTTTCGAGTCAAAAATGCTAAATAGTAGCGAAACTGACCCCCATAAACGCTAAACCGCAGCGTTAATGTCAACGTCGCTCGCTGAAATGCAGCGTTCGAACGCGGCATTTTGTTAAAAAAAAAAACGAACTCCAAACGCCATCTTCTCCCAAAATTCAATCGGTTTTCACGCAAAAACTCAACGAAAAAAAACCAAGAACATTAATTTGTTTCGAAATGGAAGCAGGTGGTTCTGGATCTTCGAGAGGTCATGGCGCGAGCAAAGGGTTACTCTATAATCGGGTAAAATTTCTCAATCATTTCAATCTTGATTTGAAATTTATTTTGGCCAATTTTGGCCGGAAACACGCCGTTAATCAGCTGTCGAACGGTATAAAAACGCTTCCGATCGGCGTTTGGAGCGGTTCCAAACGCCGATCGGAAGCGTTGGAAGTGGGTCCAAACGCAGATCGGACGCGTTTGGACCCGTTCCAAACGCCGATCGGCGGCGTTTGGAACCGGTCCAAACATCGGTCGGCGGCGTTTGGACCAGTTCCAAACGCATCCGATCGGTGTTTGGAACCGTTCCAAACGCCGGTGGGCAGCGTTTGACATTGAGTCAAACGCTGCTAAGTAGCGTTTGACTCAAAGTCAAACGCTAAATTGTAGCGTTTGACCCTCAGTCAAATGCTACAAATTAATATGATTGTCTAGGGTTTAGGGTTTACGTTTTAAAAATATTTACGTAATATAAAATGTATGTGAATTAATATGATTGTTTGTGTATTAATATATTTGAATTAAATTTTTCAGGGTGGCGGTAAGGTTAAACCGCGCGTTCCTCCTTCCACTGTTGAGGAGAGACAGCGGCCCACAGCTTCTGCCAGGAGGCAGAAGATGCCAGCCGTGAGAACTCGAGGTGGCCGATCCAGGGGTGGCGGTCGAGGGATTGGCGGGGAGTCGGCGTTCCATCTGAGGGACGAGGACGATGACGCGCCGAGCGACGAGGATATACGGTCAGAGGAGGAGGAGGCTCACGAGGAGCAGCCGAGATCGAGCCATCAGCATTATCAGCAGCAGTCTGGTATGCAGCAGCAGCAGCGGGCGGAGCCCTCTGCAGGTACGCGATATAGATTAATTAATTACGTTTATTTAATTGATCTATTTGTCTAATTTGTGAATTATGTAAATTCTGTATCCCTTTGTTTAGACTATTATTAATTAAGTAAATATTTAAATTATTATTTAATTGTTAATTTATTTGGTAATATGATTACTTAGTTAAATTATGTTATATTGTTTTATAAATTGTAATATTTATTGAGTTATTTACTTTATGAAGTATTTGTTTATTTATTTGCTAATTTGTCTAGTTAGTGAAAATATGTTATATTTGTTTATATATGTTATTAATTTGTCTTTTTTGTTTATTTATTGTGTAAATTGTTAAAATATTTATGAATGTTTCATTTATTTTATAACATGAGTAATTATTAAAGTATGTTTTATTTGTTTATTTTGTTAATTAGTTAAATTAATTATATATATTATATTTGATAAATATAGCGATTCCTAAAAAGCGGAAGAAGGATGACAAGAGCTGGTTAGTCACTGGACCAGTCGAGGGTGGGCCGATCGATGCGACGGCTATTCCTAGTTTTTTAGGCCACGTCGTATCGAGGTTTAGTGAGACGGGGGGTAGAGCCCCTATTTGGTGTCACAATAGGGGTTTGATGTACGATTCCTTAGTTAGTTGGGTGCGCGGTATGTCACCCCTAGGGGCTCAGATACTTAGTCAGACAGGGCTGGGACATATTCCCAGCATTCTGTTTAGGCATATAGACGCGCCATTGATATGCGCTTTTTTGGAGAGGTGGCAGCTGGACACCAATACCTTTCATTTACCCTTCGGTGAGATGACGATACTTCTCCACGACGTGTGGGAGATTATGCGTATACTGATAGAGGGTTGTTTGATTACTCAGTCCGCGAATACTGCCACCATGGTAGCTTATTGTAGAGATTTGCTCGAGATACCTCCGGATCAGCACATCGATAAGGAGAGATTTGCTGGAGATACCTCCGGATCAGCACATCGATAAGGAGTTATTCGAGAATGGGGCATTCTCGACCGAGCGGGTGATAGATCTCTGTAGGCGTAGACCCCGGCCCGACTCGGACGTCACAGTATTTCTATGGGCTACTATTGGGACTTGTCTGTTTACAGACAAGAGTTCCAATAAGTTCATGCCAGGCCCTGTCTTGGAGCTCAGGGGGGGGGGGGGGGGGATGGCTCAGGTGGGGGAGTATGCGTGGGGCACGGCGACGCTAGCGTATCTATATAGGCATTTAGGTGCTGCTAGTCGTCATGGCTCGTCGAGCGTCGCGGGTTGCTTGACGTTGCTACAGGCCTGGATCTACGAGCATTTTCCATCCTTTAGGAGTAATGCCAGGCCCCTGCCAGCGCACCCTGATCGACCGCGGGCCACCAGGTGGACGATCGACGCACCCCGCAACAAGGACGACAGACTGGCGGTTTTCCGAGAGGCACTGGATGCCTTGTCGCCGGACGATGTAAGTAAATCAAAATTGTAAATTAATTAAATATATATATAAAAAAATAGGAAATGTAATTGGAAAATATTTTTTATAGGTTGTATGGATGCCCTATGGTCGCGCTGCTGTCACGCGCACGCCGAGGACGATGTACCGCGGACTCATTGCATACCGAGAGGACATAGAGCCGTACATGCCAGACCGGTGTGCTCGTCAGTTGGGGTACGTGCAGTGGATCCCCAGACCGTTCATTCCGGCCACGGATGGGACATATAGGGGGTACGGGGGTAGTGGGTATGTCGTGCACCACCCACGGACCTATGCGGAGTCCGACTGGGACGCATATCTGGCGACCGGTCCTATCTATTTTGTGCACCGTGCACAGACAGGCCACGGCGTCAGATATAGTGCATGCGTGGACGATTATCTGGACTGGTTCGTACCCCACTCCTATCCGTACGTCATAGGGCCCCCACCGGAGCAGCCACATCCACGCCGATCATCATCGGAATACGTAAGTTTTTTTTTACAAATTTGTAATATATTTTATTATATTGTTCAAAAGCAAAAATTGATATAATTGTGTGTATTTTTTGTAGTGGGTTAGCGATGTGCTGGGCGTGCAGCACCGGTTGTTGGATCAGCTGCGAGATCGAGCACCGAACCTGCATTCGGAGTATTCTGCTCTGATAGACGATTTTGAGCAGCGATTTGACCTGGCCGATTGAGCCCGTATGTATGTTTATATGTATGACATTTTTTATACATTTGTATATTTATTGTATGACATCAGCACCATTTATATAGTAGTACTATATGCATTACATTTTTTGTTAGTGTTTGTTTAGTTATATTTCATGAATGTGAATTTAAGTTAATACAAAACAAACAATCATATAATACCAAACTTAGTTCATAACTACAAATATTATTTACACAAAAAGTCACAGTAAACTAAAGCCGCTAAGCATCACGACGATTTACCCATAGCCTAAAACGCATTCTGAAACTATTAGCCCAATGTCCAACGGTCGCTTGGTTGCAGTGATCGCGCCAAACAATGTGCAGTGGAGGAAGAGGACAATCATCAAGAACATCAACACGAACGTAATGATTACCACCCACGTGAGCAATTGCTATCTGTCTCTCAGGGCGGGTTTCGTCCTCTCCAGCATCCAAGGGTAATATGGTATAATTCGCCATTGGCTCTGACCGGCTGAGATGAAGTACCAGGGCATTTGCATGTGTGGCAAGTGGGAACAAGTCAGTGGGTGTGACCATTCAATAGGCTTCAGAACAACTTCTACCTTGATAACGTAAACGCCTCAGCACGGCACCCAAATGATCACCATCAGCAGGTCTCTCCTCCAACACTGCAAACAAACCTGCATACCTTTGTGGATCACGACCGATCTCACCAACAAGCGCTCTACGTGACAATTTCCAATTGTGCTGGCCGCCTGAAAGGTAACTAGCAATCACTCTGAACCCACAATTTCCATCTCCAATGACATCCGACCATCCAGTACAGTAGTGCCGGAAAAACACTGGTACGCATGGTACATCTTGTCCAAATTCTAACGTGTTAAATAAATTAGAATGAACATAACTGAATTAATTTTGTAAATAAATAAATTCTTGAAACATCACTAACAGTATTTACCTTCACGTAATGGAGACTCACTAGAGGAGTCCGTCGTATTGTTGGATGTGCGCCCAGTTGATCTTCCACTTGAATTTGACCGACCCCTACCACGTGGTCCACGTGTCGCTCTCTCGCGTCCACTCCACTCACGCATAACTGAATGGTGCAGTCTGCTCGGCGGCCGTCCCCTATGAGTACCCTAAACCGATGGCTCAGCTGCACTAGACCTATCAGGGTGCATCTCTTCTACATAGGCCATATTAAGTAGACGAGCCAAGAATGACGGACTTGTGTTAACTGCAGGAATGACTTCCTCATTGAAAAACCTTTAGGAAACATTATTTTCAATCAGCATCCAATTGTAAAATTACAAAAAATAAAACAAATTTAGTATAACTAAAAACATAAGTAAAATGTATCTGATGTCCTCATTCAAAGTATTAGAATCCCTTTGGGAGGGTACAATTGTCAATCTCTGCCAGAACTCGTGGACTAATGGGAGCAATTGATATGCGGTCGAATCCTGTGCTTTGTATATATCACATGCACAAGGAATCCCAAGCGTCACCTTGCACACGCATCCACACCTATCGATCACTTCGCCTGCCAACCTATCCTTTTTTTCAACTTGTTTGCTAACCAAATTCAGGCAGTGATGCGACACATATTTGTTCAAGTAACAGTATGGAAACCCCATCATACTGGTTTGTGTCGTGGCAGTAGAAGACTCGAGCGACCCACTGTTATTGTTTTCGCATACAATAAAATTATAATAAAATTATGACATTAAATAAATAATCGAATGCAGTTATTGAACTTACGCGATGTGAGGGAACAGATGCGTGAGATGAGAGTCGATCTTCATGAACAACGTGTCGAGAGAATTGGTGGAAGAATGAAGCCAATCTTTCAATGCAGCATGGGAAGCCTCAACCCTGTTAGTTGCCGTATTCCCAAAGTGTTGAAATGTGTCCGTCCAGGCCCGACAGAATTTCTCCTTATGAATGAACCATGTCCCCTCCAAATAATCAACAACCGCAAGCTCAATCATAGAGTATGTAACCTTGAATTGCACCAATAAGAGGTTAAACCTTTCAACTGTGGGAGCCATGAGAATTTTCTTCCACCAATTACTATATATATCAGTGGCCGTGTCCACATTCCTCCTAGCAACATTTTTTTCCAACCAACTAGCAACATCACGGTCAATATGCCACCGATATAACAAGTGATTGCAAGATGGAAAGTGATCCTCAATAGGCTGCAACAAACCCAACTCCCTATCTGAGACAACAACACTTGGTTCCACATTACTAGGCAACAATTCCCTCAAGTTTTTCATTACCCAATCTTATGTTTCTTTTGTCTCATCCTTAACAATGGCAAAAGCAATATTGAAGTTCTTATTGGTGGGAGTCATACCGATCATCTCAACGACGGACATTTTGTACTTGTTGGTCTTGTAGGTTGAATCAACCAC
This sequence comes from Knoxia roxburghii, assembly GCA_030378225.1. Lineage (NCBI taxonomy): Eukaryota > Viridiplantae > Streptophyta > Magnoliopsida > Gentianales > Rubiaceae > Knoxia > Knoxia roxburghii. The sequence continues at coordinate 7,266,554 of CM059423.1, forward strand.
TACAACCCAATACCACCTGTTGAACATCTGAATTGATGTAGGATGAGCGATGAATGCATGTGTGATCGCATGAGTGGCCTCGTCAGTGATAATCTGAACAAAATATTTCTTCTCGCGAGCCAAATGCAAAAATTGCTGCCCAATATTCCTACCATCCAATCCATCTTTCTTCATATCTTCTTTCAAATTGTAGACCAGCCTTATCTGTACATTGTCTTCGGGAAACTGCTGATGAATAGCTTCCCAAACGCTTTTTGGTCTCACATTGAAAGAAAGCATGCGTTTAGCCTCAGCCTTTGACTCTTTCGAGAAATGGCTCAGCTGCCTGTGCCCATATGGATGCCTTATACCTACAAAAATTAGTAATAATAATATAAGTAAATGCTAATTATAGAAAAAATAATATAACATATTCAATAACGAAACGTATTCATACCAGGATGATTATGTGTGGACATTACCCCTGGCGTAACAAGCACACTGTAACGCTCATTAACAACGACAGTCAACTTGAACGGACATTTACATCCGCACCTTTTCGTGTTCAACCGTATGGTGGGGAGAGGCTCCTTCAATGGATCTTTCCATCGACCGCACCTAAAATAATACGTCGAGCCACTTCCGCCTTGCTTCGAAAGCACAAACTTCAGGCTATTAGCTATAGGATAGCAAAACGTAAATGCATCCTCCACACTTGCAAAATCCCTATCTATCCTAAAATATTCACTTAGATCTGCCCCAATGTCTTGTTCCTCACCCCCTCGTCATCCTCATTATCCTGTTCTTGCTCGTAATCATCATGTGTACTCATATTCGAATCATCGTCCTGTATAGTCAGAATCCAAATCCATATTGTTACAAACGCTATAAATTACACAATAGGACTATAAAAAACGCTTCACTTTACATATGTAATCTTAAAAAAACGCAACGTATTTCACAAAATTTGCATATAAACGCCACAATTTTCATGAGCTATACAAAAAAACGCTACACTTCACAAAAAAATTAACTAAAAACGCTACAGATTTCACATAAATACCCTAATTTCGCAACAATTTTCGTAAAAATACAGCATAAAACGCCACCATTTGACGTTTTTTAATAGTAAAACGCATTGTAATAGCGTTTTTGATGACAAAAACGCCACTTACTAGCGTTTTTAGTGATTACAAACGCTATTAAGTTGCGTTTTTTGTGCATTAAAACGCTAAAAAATATAAAAATACATAGCGGGTAGCAAAATTACCATTTCGTGATGAATGTCAATCGAAATTTGTACAATACGAATGGCAAGTTGATATGATTCGACGAAACCTTCTTTTGATTGGCGATTTGAATTTGTTGTCACTATTTGTAAGGGAACCTTTTGTACAGAAAATGTACAAAGGTTATGGTATGATGAAATTTGTTGTCAATATTTGGTCTGTTCATATTAGTTCCGTTCGTTTTTTAACAGGAACCGTCACAAACGCTACTATTTAACGAGCGAGATATGTTTTTCCGCGACACTTTAGCGTTTTTTGTCCTTAAAACGCTACAATTTAGCGTTTTTTGTCAGCTAAAACGCTAAAACGCTACATTTTAGCGTTTTTTGGCAGCTAAAACGCTACATTATAGCGTTTAATATACACTTCTTCGCTACCTTTTAGCGTTTTGATCCAATTTTAACATGATATTTTAGCGTTTTTTTTGTTAATTCACATACATAATTTACGTTTTTGGCCCTTTATTTCTGCAATGCGCAGCATTTTTTACCCAAAATATTGTTCTTTTTTCATATCGAGGGTACTTTGGACATTTTTTGTTATATAAATAGTAAATTTGTTATACAAATAGTAAATCCCGCTTATCGAGCAAACCCAACAATAGGCCCAAGCCCAACAACCACTCTCCTAGCCCAAGATTATAAGTCGGACTTGTTTTATAGGAGCCTAAAATAAAAGAGACTAATTGAGCCAAATGGACAATAAGGCATGCGCAAGTCTCCCCCTAAACCTTCTTTCGTTAGGATTGTACTTTCCGTTTTCAAGTTCGAGAAGGTTTTGTACGTTTATCCTATTCATCATCGGATAAATTGAGTTTTTCCTTCTTTAGTAGGATTTTTATTTATCTTGTATTACTAGCTATGACTCTCAAAATTATAAGTGAATCAGAGTTAGAATAGGATTTCTTTTACAATCACCCTTTTAATAGGATTGGATGATTCCTTCTTAGAATAGGAAGAGATGACTATTGTAGAGTATAAATAGGAATCCATATTCACGAATTTAGACAGTTGTTGAATATATTGAAAGCTTTCGCGGGTTAAAGCCTTCATAATTCCCTCCTTATAGGTCTAAAGTTTAGGTTGAATTTTACGCCTTGTTCCAGTGTGTAAACTAAAAACCATCATAAGCCAATTATCCATCATTCACTCGCGTGAAGGCCAAATTCACGATCCCTCTATTGATTGATTATCCATTGGTTAATTCAATAACATCTAGATAAAGGAAAGAATAGTTAGAAAGATCGGACACCTTAAGAACTTCTTCAAGAACACATCAACTTGACAGTTTTGCTACCATCGGTAACCTGTCTCTCTTGAAAGATCGTCATCAAGTTGTATGCCAAGTTCACTGGTTTTGGTTTCAGGCAGTCCTATCATGATCATTGCTTGTCTTTTAAAGGTGAAGATAAGAAATTCGTTGCTCTGTTGGTGTATTTAGATGATGTGTCAATTACAGGGCCTTATGAAGGTCTTATTGATGAAGTGAAGGCATACTTGCATAACTGTTTCACTATGAAAGATCTTGGTCCTGCCAAATATTTTCTGGGAATGGAACTTGCAAGACAGCTAAGGGAATTCTTATTACACAGAGAAAATATGCTCTGGACATTCTTAAGAATGCATAAATGAGTGATTATACTACACCCTTGGTAGCCAACCCTAAGCAATGCCTGATTGGAAGATTTTTATACCTCAGTCACACTAAACCTGATCTCACTTATGCTATGCAAAAATTAAGTCAATTTGTGCACATACTACATACATCTCACTAGAATGCAGCCTTACATGTCTTGAGGTATTCAGATGGATCTCTTGCTATAGGATTGTTTTATCCTTCTGAATCTTCTCTTGGTCTCACTGCTTTTAGTGAATCTTATTTGGGCGCCTGTAAGACTAGTAGAAGATCTCTTACTGGATTCTGTATCTTTCTTGTGATTGCTTAGTTTCTTGGAAGACTAAGAAACAAACCACAGTCTCTAGCTTAACTATTGAAGCTGAATATAGAGACAAATCTTCCACAATCTAATAACTAAATGGATTTCCTATATTCTGAATGATTTGCAGGTGAAATCAGTTCTCCATATTCCATTCCATTGTGGCAATCAAACAGCAATATATATAACAAAGAATCCTGTGTTCCACGAGCACACAAAACATATTGACATAGATTGTCACATAGTGGGTGCATACAAGGTTGGCCTCATTGATCCCTGGCACATTTCCTCCTCTGGTTCAATTGCAGATATTTTTACTGAATCTTTGACTGTTGCACATTTTCAATCCATCATTTCCAAGCTAAACATTTGGGATGTTCATCTTGAGGGGGGCATGTTAAGTAATAACAAGAAAATGCTGTAGCAAATCTCAACTCCAGAAAGTTCAGCTCTGGTTCAAGTGGCTCAATGCTCAGCTACAGTAAGGTGTACAGCTGAAGATGTAACCGATTCTGGAAGGTGCAGGGAGTTAGAGCTAGAGCTACGAGCTTTCACACAAAGGATACCAACACTTGATGCCTTAGTAGAAGATCCAACTTGAAGATAACAGCTGGAGTTAGAAGTTAGTTAGGATTTTTTTTTTTTACTAAAGTCACATGCAAGTTGCTTGTAATTTGCTGAAGTGAAAACTTGCTTGTTTTATTTCTTTTTGTAATCAATTGGTTAATTTAATTTATCTAATTCTTGGTAGTTAGAAGTTTAATCACGTGTATATAAACGGCTAGAGGGTACCAAGCTAACGGATCGAGATTTCTAGATCATTCTTCATCTTCCTCTTGCTATCTTCATCTTCAAGCAACTTCTCTGTAGACTTCATGCGTGAATGTGTTTATTTTTAGCTTGGCAGAATTGCTTTTTTAGTCTCTCTTAATAGGGGTAGTACCACTTTTGGTCCCAAATAATAGTACGACTGAATTATTGGAGCCTTAGTATTTTTTTATTAGCATTTTTAGTCATTTTTTTACGAAAATACCTTTTAATTAACGGTTGACTAACCCTCAAAACCCTAATTGTTTGACCACCTCCCTGTTGTCACAATCTCCACCCACCCGCCTCGCTGCCACCACCATCGCATTGCCTCATCGCCGCCACCACCTCTACCATCCCGCCATCACACCACCCCTCTCCCTCTCCCCCCGCCCCGTCTCGCCCCACCACCATCATCTCACCGCCACCTCTTTCGTCGTCCTGCCGTCACCATCATTATTTTTTTAATTTAAAAAATAGTTATATTTTATGCATTTTTACTATTAGTAAATATTATTTTATTTTTAAAAAAATTTAAGTAAATATAGTTATAAATAATTTAATATAAACTAGAAAAATGGTAGCGGCAGCGAGCGGGGCGATTGTGGTGGTGGCAGCGACGAGCGGGACGATTGTGGTGGTGGTGAGGTGGGTGGGTGGTAGTGGTGGTGGCAGGGTGGTAGTGATAAAAACGGAATGGTGGTAAAAAGGTTAGTCAATCGTTAGTCATAGGGTATTTTCGTCAAGAAAGACTAAAAATTCTAATAAAAAAATATTGATGGACCAATAATGCAGCCGTACTATTATATGGGACCAAAAGTGATATTAGACCTATTATAAGAGACCAAAAATCGCAATTTGGCATTTCAATTTTGAATTCAAACTCTAAATCTCATGAGTGAAAAATTGAATTTTAATATTTTCACCCTCCCAACTAATTAAATTGGATGATGCTAGATGAATTTACCCAACCATAACTGGATCATCAATTACATCCATCATATCCCCTTAAATCCAAAAAATTATTACTAGTTATCGCTTCAGCTATCGCCCCAGTTTGGACAATAATGCCCTTAACAATACACTAAATACCTTAATGAATATTTAAATCAATAAATACTAAAATACCTAAACTACCCTCATACAATTTATGTAAAAAAAACCCTACAGCCCCCGACCCACCAACGATTCCACCCCTCCCTAACGAAACCCTAGCCGCCGCTACCCACCCTCCCCAAATCGGTTACCGGTGCCCTCACTTCAACCCCTTCCTCGAGCGAAACTCTAGTCTCCGCTACCCCACCTCCCCCAAATCGGTCTCTTCTATTCCACAAACCGAAGCCCTTGTGGGAGTCCTGGTAGCGAAGTCGGGGTCGCGAAGCCGGGGGGTAGTCATCGCTGTGGTCGCGAAGTCGGTCACGAAGTCGAAGCCGGTCACGAAGTCGAAGCCGGTCGCGAAGTCACGAAGTCGAACGCCGTGGTCACAAAGTCTTTCGTAAGTCGGGGTCGAGCCGTGGTCGTGAAGTCGAAGTCGGAGGTCATCATCACCGGTGGTCGCAAGTCGGGGTAGAGACGTGGTCGCGAAGTCGAAGCCGGAGGTCGTCATCGCCGGTGGTCGCGAGTCGGGGTCGCGAAGTCAGGGTCGCGAGTCGGTCGTGAACTGAAGTTGCAGTTATCGTTTCTCAAGCCGCGGCCGTGTGTATGAGGTATTCAAACAACAGTAATGATTTTTGACTTCATTTTTTTGTAAAAATTTTCTTGGGGGTTTGATTTTGATTTTGATAAAGATTGATCCTAATTAAAAGATTTTGGGATTGGATGGTTTTTCAAAGAGGGCTAAATTTGTTTGATTCTATTGGATGGGCTAAATTATTGGATGGATTAATGTTCGATTTTGATGTTCTTTTGAATCCCAGAATCTTGTATACAATTGGAACTTTTGCTATTATGTTTGCAAAATTCTGTAGATAAATATCAGTTCCATTCCCTTCGGTCAAAATTGATCCTTCCGCTTCTTGAATCGTTACTTGTGTTTTTTGCCTTCAGATTTGACAAGATTATCAAGAAGGAAATACCCGCTAACATTGTTTACGAGGATGACAAGGTAGTACTGCCTTTCCGCTGTCATTAGTTGTTTTCGTTTTTTCTTTGTTCATGCAATTGATACTTTTCATTTCTAACCTTCTGGATGTGTTAATTGATCCCTAAATGGAGGAGAAATGAATATTTTAGCGATTGTACTCATAGAAGTAATTGAGTCCCGAAAATTTGAAGGTTATTTTCATTTAAAAAGTGTTCTTTTGGGTCAAATTTCGCCTTTTTAGCATTGTTTTATGAGCATATTCACTACAAGTATTTGGAATTGTTTTTGCTCAGTAATGTGGCAGTTCCTTGTTCTGATTAACATCATAAATGTCCAATGTTTTGTTGTGTGTTTATCATTAAATATCATGATTAATTTAGCAGCTTAGGTAATTTTTATGGTTCATCCTGTCTGGATTTACATTGGTTTAACCCTTTGTGTTCCTGGTAGGTTTTGGCATTTAGAGATATAAATCCTCAAGCTCCTGTACACATTCTGCTAATACCTAATGTGAAAGATGGCCTAAGTGGAATCTCCAAGGTAATTTCCATTTGCATAGTTATATGATATTTTGATATTGTCAGAATGTTTTGGAGCTCCTGAAAAGAAACAACTTGTGAACTGGAAATTATCCTTCATTAGCACCGTATTTTGGTTCGTGATATTAGAAAGGCATTTTTAAAAAAAATTATTTTACATGTTTTAAAAGCGGTAACAAAAATGAGACGGATATTTTTATTTCATTACAGGAACCACTAGGACAATGACTTGTTAAATTATTGCTTTTGTTAGATAGGCATTATTGAGTGACGTAGAACAAAAACGAGATCTTGCTTATTCCACATGCGATAGTGGAAGGCTTAGACAGGCTTAGGGAGTAATTATGGGTCTGTGAACTGTACCTGTGATTGGGAGAAAAGAAAAATAAGTCAAATTTGGGAACAATTTACTGCTCATGCTAACCACAACTAGATAGTCCCGACAATCATTTAGTAATAATGGAGATATGAGGAATTTTGTGTATATTGAACAAAAAAGACCCTAAAATTTGAAGGTTGGTATGTGAGTTCCAAATTTGATCTTAATCGGGAATTTCATGAGTCTAAGATAATGCTATTTGTGTATTTCTTTGTCTAGGCTAACTATTAACTTTTGTATATTGAGCTAAGGTATTTTACTTGCAGAAAATAATTTCACTTACAAACAGTATAATTTGGATCGATAAGACGAGAGAGTGAACACCAAGCTAAGTTTGGAGGGGACATTAAAATTGAAAATATTTTACAATAAATAGAGTTAAACCTAATATATCAAATGTTTTGTAGTGATCATGTGAGAAGTAAGGTAAATGTGAAGATTGGGGGACAAGAAATAGATGTATCCTTCATAGAAATTAGAAAATTAATAAAGATACCACCCATAAAGCAGGTGGAATGAACTTAAACCTGTTTGTTGAAAGAACTTAAACTTGATTTATGTGTTATTACTCCTCTTTGTTGTTGATATTAAACCCTCAATGTAAGTTGATTGGATTGGTTTATCTTAATTTCATCTTCCAAATAATGGTTTTTTCAGGTAAATAAGAATGCTACACTATGCAAATCATTTGATGAGCTTTTTGAGAAAGGAACAGATCAAGTTGCACAATCGTCTTTGAATGGACTAATGCAGAAGGTGAGGCTCTTACAACATGTATTATTCCAGTAGACATGCTATGCCATTTTTCAAGTCTGTACCTTTGCAACTATTACTTCAATCTTACCTTCTTTCTTGTGGAATTTTTCATGTGCCTGGAGATTGGTTAACTTTGACAATGCCAATGATGCGCTTTCAGACAGGTTTTACTATGGAGGAGATATTCCGGAAATATATCAGTGTCTTCCTTTTTTGTTTTTAGTTACCACTACCTTTAGAAATGTTAGTTTTTCCTGAAAGAATTTTATTCTAGTTCTTTATCTTGGATATTTACGTAAAATTGATGGAACTTTGTAGATATTTGGGGTTTTTTTTTTTTTCTTTCCTTTTCTTAAATTCTTGATCTGTATGCAACCGATGGACTTTGGTCTTTCTTTTTCAATTGATTATGGCCGACTATATCTCCAATCTGCTTATGACATATCAAACTTGGAGAGCCAGGATGGAAGAAAGGTATTATGAACAAAATCGGCTCTATGTGGTGTCGATTTTGTCAGCAGGGTTCGGTTCCAAGGAAGTGGAGTAATTGATGGCTTAGGAAGCAAATGGTGGGCTGCGTCTTGCAAAAGGAACAAAACCAATGTAGTAATAATTTGGTTTTTTTGTAACATATCTTGCCATTTATCTCATACAGATGGATCCTAACATTTCTGTTTTCTGTGGTTATTTTTTTTTTGTTTTTGCAGCCTTGTAGAGGAGCTCCAATGGTAAGGATTTGATGCCTCATAATGATCATTTTGTGGAGAATTGTCTTGAGTTTCTTATTTGGTTGCAATGATGTTTAATGCAGGCCTTAACAATAGATTCAAGCTCGGAAGTGAGGGTGAAAGGCCTGACGATTCAGAATAGCCAGCAAATGCATTTTGTGATTTCAAGATCAGATTCTGTACATGTAACTTGTGTTAAAGTATCTGCTCCAGAAGACAGTTCCAACACTGATGGAATTATCACGTGATAGAGAGTTTGGGATGCTTTTATGTTATAGAGAGGTTGGGGCTCTCCTGCCTTGCTTATAACCTAAAAAAAAAAAGAGATTATATAATATATATCATGTGATCTATTCCAAATATGAAGGAATTGTTAGAATATGTACGAGTGAATTTTTGTACTTGTAGATTTCCCTTGATTGAGATTTAGATGTACGAGCGGATTTTTCTACTTGTAGATTTTCATAATTGCAAATGCGCGTTTACAAATTGGTGAAATGTTATGGAAATTTTGACATCAATATTTAAAGTGAAATACATGATTGCTTCAAAAAAAAAAAAAAAAAAGAATTTCATGATGATTGATCGTCAATTTTTTTCCCATTTTCTTCAATACATAGCTTGTGTTGCTAGAATCAATACATAGTTTTTGTTGCTAGAATCTAAATTTTCGTTGTTCGTCAAAATTTCATTTTCGCATTTAACTCATTAACGCTCAATGTAGTTAGATGAAATGAATTTTTGCCAAATAAATATTAAAACAAATATAACTCGTGGCCAACTAAGTGTTTGCTAAAACTTTTTTTTGCCAAACTAGAGTTTTGCTATAAACTATGTTTTGTCAAACAAGGATTTTGTCGAATTTTTTTTTTTTGCCAAATTAGGGTTTTGCCGAAACTATTTTTTGCCAAACTAGGGTTTTGCCGAAACTATTTTTTGCCAAACTAAGATTTTGTAAAAAATCGTGTTTGGTCAAAGTAAGATTTTGCCACACAAATGGTAATTATTTTTCTTCACCGTTTTTTAATTATGAATTATAATAAAAATATTTTTTATTAAAAATAAAAATATTTTTATTATAATAAAAAAAATTAATTATTTTTATTTTTGTTATTATTTAATATTTTAATAAAAAATTAATATTTTTAAATTTATTATTTTTTATTATATTAATATAATATTATAAGGTTATATTAGTAAATTAGATTGGAGCGATAAATAAGAATTGAAACGATAAATTAGGACGGTAATTAGTAAATACAAGGATAATTTTGTCAAATTAGGGGATTACCGCCCCATTTTGAGAATGTAAGAATTTTTAGTATAATATGGTGGATTCTTTTCAAAGCAAAAATTATTTAGATTTCTAAAGTCGATTTATTTCTCGTAAACAAAGTGTACTATGACTTAGACATACGGATAACGTACTGAAACAGACTAAGCAAGAGGACAACATTTATATGGTATAGATTCCCACAAACTGCGCCACCCACTAACCATAGAGAACTTTCATTGGGGAAAAAAAAGCTGGGCTGCTATTTGCAGCATAATTTTACTATTTGCAGCATAAAAAAATTGATGAAATACCTAAAATACCCTTAAAAACATAAAATAAGAAATTTTAATGAAAAATCGCACCTACTTTCCAATTTTCCAATGAAAAATCGGACCCAATATGCAATTTTTACAGGAAAAATCGGACTCAAAGTGCGAAAGTGGGGCGAAAAATCGCCCCACTTATCCGATATTTGGGGGAAAAATCGCCTAAGTGGGGCGATTTTTCCCCCAAAAATCGGATAAGTGGGGCGATTTTTCGCCCCACTTTCGCACTTTGAGTCCGATTTTTCCTGTAAAAATTGCATATTGGGTCCGATTTTTCATTGGAAAATTGGAAAGTAGGTGCGATTTTTCCTATATATATGCTTATATCAAACCTTACAAAATCAAACTTCATCTCAGATTTTCAAAGCAAAAATCTCTCAAACCATCAAAAAATTGTGAAAAAATCGCAAAATGGACGCAGGCGGCTCGCAACCACCACGGGCTCCCGGGAGGGGGAAAGGCTTACACATCCAGGTAATAATCGTATTATTACGTTTAAAATTGTAGAAAATCGCACATATTTTTGCGAGTTTCAAGACAAAAATCGCACATATTGTGCGATTTTCCTCAACAAAATCGCACAATAGGTGCGATTTTGTGTTGGAAAATCGCACAATAGGGCCGATTTTTTCGGACAAAATCGCACAGTAGGTGCGATTTTGACCGAAAAAATTGGGATCTGGTGCGATTTTGACCGAAAAAATCGCACCAGATGGCGATTTTTTCAGACAAAATCGCACAATAGGTGCGATTTTTTCAGTCAAAATCGCACCTATTGTGCGATTTTGTCCCATAATTGTGATTTTATGTTTGTTTCTAATTAATTTTAAATATGATTAACATTTGTCATGATTTTAATTATTATTCGTAGTTTTAATGTTTTTTTTTTTTTGAAATTTGATGTAGGCTGGAGGGAAGGCGCTCCCGCGACAGCGTCCCACAGTTTCGAATAGGAAGAAGAAGGCGAAAGCAGGGAGGACTATCCCTGTACATGGGCTGATAGATGAGGACAGCGACAGGGAGGAGCAGCACTTTATCGGCGGAGAGGAGTTTCCGTCACCTTCAGGACGGGATGAGCAGCCCCGACGAGGTCAGTTTTAAATTTACGACCAATATAATGTATATTTATTTATTTCTCTTATTATGTATTATATTAGTGAATGTTATTATTTATGTAATTTCATTATATGATTGTGTGGTTATTTGAATTATATTACTGAATGTTATTATTACTTACGTAATTTGATTATTTGATTATTTGATTATGTGGTGATAGTTGAATTATATTAGTGAATGAAATTATTTATGTAATTTGATTATATGATAATGTGTTGTTATTTGAATTAAATTACTGATTTTTATAATTATTTATGTTAAATAAGTTTATTTATAATAAATGATTTATGAAATTAGCTACAAGTAAGCGTGGGAGGACCGACACATCTTGGATTGTCACAGAGCCGTGTATTGGTGGCCCTATTGATGGGTCGGTTATTCCTAGCTGGAAGGGCCATGTGGCCTATAGGTACATACAGGACGGGGAGGATGGTGAGGAGTCTTTACCACCTAGGTCGTCCATGCGATGCCACAATAGGTCCGGGGTTTGTGAGCGACTAGTGACATGGTTTGCCGCTTTGCCTGACGACTGTCAGACAATGTTGCGGGGGACGGGTTTGGCTCACTTGCCCTCTGTCATGCACACGTCTATCGATGGGCCGCTTATTTGTGCATTCATTGAGCGGTGGCAGCCCGATACCAACACGTTTCATCTCCCCGTCGGTGAGATGAGTATACTCCTGCACGATGTGTGGGAGATACTACGCATCCCCGTATCTGGCAGTATGGTCGCTGATCGTACTGACAAGAATGTGATGTGGGGATTGTGCAGAGATGTGCTGCAGGTGTCGGATAGGGATGGGGAGTGGATGATGAACCACGACAATGGTGGGGTTATGGCTGATTTTGTGTTCCAGCGGCGTTCCATGTTACATACAGGCACTACACATTTGCCGCGAGATCTGGAGGCTTGGTTGTGGCTGGCAATTGGTTCCACTTTATTTGTTGACAAGAGTTCGAATCGGATTAGGCCACAGCATATAGTCCAGATTAGAGGACAGTTGCATACTGTTCATCAGTATGCATGGGGCACCTCTACATTAGCTTACCTGTACAGACACCTAGGTAAGGCTAGTAGAGGTGGTTGCAGCCATATGGCGGGTTGTTTGACACTGCTTCAGGCATGGATTTACGAGCACTTTCCGTCGTTCAGGCCCCACTCCGTGCCTATGCCTGATGATCCACAGACTCCGCGCGCTGCTTTGTGGAGTGTTGGCACCCGACAGGGCTCAAGTTCTCGTCTCCAGCGGTACCGACATGCACTTGACCACCTGCGTCCGGAGGAGGTATGTTAAAATATAGTTGTACAATTCATGATTACATTTGTATGTAAATTGTAAATATTTACTAAATATCTTACCACAAGTTAATGTAATACAGGTGACATGGACCCCTTACGGTCAATTTCCTCAGCTGCGCACCCCGTTGACCACGTACAGGGGATTGATCGCTTGTGGTGCGGAGGTTGAGCCGTACATGCCGATTTACTCGCATGACCGAGGACTGCATACAGACCATGAGAGACAGGGGAGTACCCGAGTCAGATGATTATGAAGCTAGGTTGAGGGCGGAGATGGATAGATGGCATCTGGCTGGGTGATTGTATTACTTTACTTTGTTATTGTTATTAGCTTTTCAAAGTTGTTTGTAAACCATATTGAATTTTTTTTTTTATTTCTTGAATATGAACCTCTGCTTCTATTCAGGTGAATTTAATATGAATTTAAGCTGAATTTAATCAATCTAATGATACAAATAGCAATTCAAAAATTGGATTCAACGTGAAATGTTACAAAAAATCATTGTCCACAAATAGACTCCCAATGGTCAACCCTCCGTGTAAATTCCGGATCCGCTGCAAATTCCGCCATAATATCATCGCAGTGATACCTCCACAAATATGCCAAGCGAGGTACAGGACAATCATCAGTCAAACTAACATGGACAAAATGCATACCATGTACATGGGCAATGGCAATCTGGCGAGAAGGTCGTCCGACACCACGTAACGACCTCAAAGGTAAAATAGAGAAACAACAACCGCGAGCGATACTGAGATGGATTATCAAGGCGTTTGCATAAGTGGCGATAGCAAACAGGTCTGTGGGGGTACTCATCCAGCCATCAAAGGGACATGGCGATGAAAAATGATTCAATCGACCAATCGCCCAAGCAATAGAGTCAGTGTCTTGAGGAAGAGTGTGTGGTAGACAAGCATGTAGAAGCGGTCTGTAAATATGCTGATGCACAAGAATCTCTCCAATAGACGCAGTCCGAACTGTTTCCCATTCATTCTGATTGCCATAAAGACCCAGTGCAATAGCTCGAAATCCGCAATGGCCATCTGACTCTACGTCTGTAATGCCATTACAGAAAGGATGGACATAAGGTGGTATCAGGTGACTGCTCGCGCCGTCTCCTCCAACTTCGCATTAGGAATAAACAACGATTGTTATTTTAGCATTGAAGTAAAATTAAAATAAACCATTGAATCATAAGTGACGGAAAACAATGCTTACATTCCTCAAATTGCAATGATTGCTTGGAAGATCTCTTTGATACAGCACTGCGCCGTGCACCTTTCTCTCGAGCGCTCAACTCGCGCTGCACAGATGGATGTAATCTTGGGCGACCCCTTGATGATGACATAATAGCTGGCTCACACACACTTGAATTGTCTGGATTCAGCGACGCGTTCATCCTGACAATCAGATCACGCATGACAACACGTGGACTGTTCTCGAATCTAGGAACGATTTCCTCGCGGAAGAATCTGTTTAAAAAAATTATTTACAATATATAAATAATAACGTACTTAAAAATGTATGTAAAAACATAAATCATTGCATCGTAAAATAAAATACATAATGTAAATCTTACTTAAGTTCCTCAGAAATAGTGTTCGAACCAACTTCTGATGTCTCAATCGTTAATCTCTTCCAAAAATCGTGCACCATTTCAACGGTGATCGTGTCGTGTGACTCCTTCAACTTCCAAATGTCACATGCACAAGGAATCCCATGCGTCGCCTTGCAGACACAACCACATCTCTCAAACAACTCATTGCCCAAACTGGTCATCCTTTCAACTTGTTCGCTGATCAACTCCAAACAATAGTGCGACACATGACCATTCAACAATTCATACGGAAAACACAACATAGATGTTGCTTTCTTAGAAATGCATGCCTCAAGAGTTTCCCTAAAAAAGAAAATTAATGAAGTAAAAAATCCCATAAATTAAATCAGTAAAGTAATTATATAATCATGTTAAATAATAAACCTAAAATTGGTTATTAAAATAAGTAATAAAATTACCTTATCTGTGATAACTGGTAATTGACATGGTCGTCAATCACTCCAAATAGCGTGTCAAGTGAATATGTGCCAGCATTCATCCAATCCTTCAGTGCAGCATGAGTACTCTCCACTCTGTTACTACTTGTATTGCCAAAGTGAAGAATTTTGTTTGTCCACGCCCTACAAATCATCTCTTTATAGACCAGCCACGTCCTCTCCAAATAGACAACAACAGACGGCGCAACCATAGAGTAACTATCCTTCAGCAGCTTCAAGTACATCTCATACTCTTCAACTGTTGGCGCATGCACAATTGCCTTCCAAAGTTTTTTTATAGCTTTTTTCCTTGCACCCTCACCAACAAGTTTTCTCAACTGATTATCGACATCACGGTCGATATGCCACAAACATAACAGATGGTGTGATCCAGGAAAATAATCACGTATAGGATCCATCAAACCCATCTCTCGATCAGAAACAATAGCACTAGGAACATTTTCAACATCCAACAACTCTCTCAACTGCTCAAACACCCAATCATAAGTAATTTTTTTCTCATCTCTCAAAAGGGCACATGCAATGTTAAAATTCTTATTAGAAGGAGTCATACCTATTATTTGAAAGAGTGGCATCATGTACTTGTTGGTTTTGTATGTTGCATCCACCACAATAACCCAATAATATCTGTTTAACAACTGAATTGACATTGGATGCGCAATGAATGCATGCGTGATCACATCTGTGCCCTCTTCTGTCAAGACTTTAACATAATAATGCTTCTCCTCGGCGTAATGCACAAACTGCTGCCCAATATTCCTGCCTTCAAATTTTGCCTTCCTGTCAGCAGATTTAAGATTGTTTAGCTGCCTCACAGTCACATTATCTGCAGGATGCGTCACAGCAAGGTGATTCCGAATCAGCTTTGGCTTCATATTTGCATTGTTCAAGGTTCTTGCAGCCTGCTTTGCTTCATCACTCAAGCGGCTGAGCTGTCTGTGACCCTCTGGATACACTATAGCAGTGTGATTGTGCATTGATTTCGCGCCTGGAGTAACTTTGACCCACCAACCATTATCCTTCAGCTCCTTGCAATATAACTTGAACATACACTTACATCCTCGCCGTTTGGTGTTCTTCCTCTGTTGTGGGGGAGGCCCTTGTTGAATTGGATCTCTGTATCTGCCGCAACGATATGTGACCGATTTACCATTAGTACCCCACCCTGCTTTAATCAGCTCGAAACGAAATGTAAGAGCCAAATCCGAGTAATAAGTGTAGGCTGCTGCTTCAGTAGGAAAAAAGCCAGGACACTGAAAATCGTGACTCAAATCCCTCTCAATATTGGGCAATCCATTTGGATCCTGCATCATTAATCAAATGCGAAACTAATAATAAGTAATTACACATACAATTAATAATAAGTAATTACACAAACAATTAATAAATACCGCGCACAATGTGCAACATTTCGATAAAAAATCGCCTACATGGAAGGAATTTTTCTTCAAAAATCGCCTGCCATAGGCAATTTTCTACAGGAAAATCGCCTGCAATAGACGATTTTCCTAAAAAAATTCGCCACAGAAGGCGATTTTTGAAGAAAAAATCGCCACAGATGGCGATTTTGTCAGGAAAAATCGCACTCAATTTGCGATTTTTCTTGAAAAAATCGCACATTAAGTGCGATTTTTCCTGACAAAAACGCCATCTGTGGCGATTTTTTCTTCAAAAATCGCCTATTGCAGGCGATTTTTCCTTACACTCTCGCCAATTAAGGGCGATTTTACTGAATAAAATTGCAAAACATGTGCGATTTTTTTTCAGAATGCTAAAAACAATACAGAAGTATTAAATTCGTACCATTTTTTCGTAACTTTTGAAGTAGTCTCAATCCCAACTTGAACGAACTTTGTGTTTTAATTTGTTTCTACGATTTTGAACGTTTTTGGAACTATTTGGAAGTTTTTCGTAAGATTTTTGAGGGAGTTTTGAAATGTTTTTGCATTTTGTGAAGTATATAACTTATTCATATGTTAAGGACATTTTTGTCATTTCATTTTTTTTTTTATGCTGCAAATAGTAAATTTATGCTGCAAATAGTAAGATCCAAAAAAAAGGGAGGAAAACGAAAAAAACAAGAAAGTACAGGTAACCCCAACACAGGAACTCTTCTTTTATAGTGGCCAAGCTTAACTAGAATTTTTGGCTTTAGAAATTCCAAAGGAAAGATTGCTGATGATAATCGTGTTCATCCACAGTTTGTTCATCTTGACCACCATTAACGTTGTCATCAAATCTGTTCCCTAGATGAGGCGTCATGTACATGTCTTCATGCAAATGATCCAGCGTGGAGAACATGGAACCATAATCCGGAAGAGCAGGGTTAATATTATTGGAGCCCGTCCCTGCAGCTGTTGCTGCAACGTTAACACCATCATTTGGATCTTGTTCTAATATATTGTCATAATACGGTGTTGGCCAATAATCCATATTTTCCGTCCCAAATATTGCTCCATCTGAATACGATGATATTCCGATCGTTTGAGAACCGAAGAAATGATCCTCCGCTTCAGCATTGTTGCTATTATTATTACCATTCATTACCTCATCATTATTCTCCTGAGGGCGGTGATCCAGATCATTCCCACCGAAATTCTTGGCGTGTTGGGATGCGATGTCTTGGATTTCAGCCGGAGTAAGCATCCCCCGGCCACCACCGCCACCGACAACATCAACAGTACTAGGGCTATCTTCGAAATTGAACTTGGCATTAGGACCGCGCAGGCAGAACTGGGCGGCGTCGAAAGCTCGAGCCGCCTTCTCGGCAGAATCATAAGAGCCCAGCCAAATCCGCTCCCGGCTATTTGGAAGCCTTATCTCCGACACCCACTTCCCCCATTTCCTCAACCTCACTCCTTTATACTTCACCTGATCCTTTTCAGCCCCAGAATGAGCCGAAGACGAAGAAGAAAACGAACAACTCCGCTTAAACATTTTGGGGTTAACGATTTTAAAAACTTCCCTTAGCAGCTTGGTTAGGTACTATTATGGGTTCTTGTTCGATACCATGGAGCATGCAAGAACAAGAGAAAGAAAGTTTTTTTTGAAGGGAATCTGTCATTGGATTTGGCGGCTTGATGGAATGAGTTGGTGGTGTATATATATGTATCCCCACAGTCCAAATCCAGAACGAACTCCATAGTTTGCTAATATTCTTTGAGGAATGTCAAAGTGATGGATTTTGGAGGTCTTAGTAAGCGTGTTGATTGTTAAAGGGGGGGGGGGGGGGGGGGGGGGGGGCAGTCCAAATAAGCGTTAATGTTGTGTTCACAGACCATGGAAAGTTGGAAATGTAAATTAGAACGGCCAACAGGGCCGGTTTTTGTTGGCTCGGATGGACAGGGCTATTTTGGGAGGTTGAGGAAATGGTCCTCCTTTCTATTTTTATTTATTTTCTTTCAATTTTCAACCCTATATAATTTATGTCATTGGTCCAATCATTTTTTTTAGTCAATTCTTGAAATCATTGCTTATGATTTTTTAGTATTATTCTTTTATGTGTACAAGAGTTCGAGAGCCACTATTTTATGGAAAGGGATATGAAATTTGTAATTTTTTTCATAATTATTTTTTATCTTATAAAAATAGTTCTTATAATTATTTTTATATTTTCATAATTATTTGCATGGTCTTATTGCCTTTAGATGCTCAGGACACTCCAGCACTTCGAACTTTTCCACGACATGTTTTATACCTTTTTTTTTTTTTTTGGATTTTCCCTCTTTAATATGTAATTACTCCCTTTAATATTGGTGGTCAGAGATTGGGTAAGTTCTGGTATTGACCTTTGCATTTTTTTATATTTTTATTATTTCTCACATTAACAATAGGATAATCAAATTCATCTGTCTTATCTATTCGAATTTGAAAACTGTTCGTTAAAAAAAGGATTATACAAAATTTTATATAGTTTACAACAATAATATAAAGTTATAAATTAAAAAATATAATAATAAACATTTTAAATGAATGGTATGTTATCTAAATAAAAAGTTGTGCTTAATTCAAATATAACTATTATTATAATACATAACAATAATGTTTTCCTAATTTTGAAGTTGAGAGAGGGTATGAATATTGACCATCTTTCAACCCTAGGCTCCTCCATTAGGTAAGTTAAGGTTGCTAATTAAGTATGAAAATTGTCATTTATCTTCTTATTATTAATTCATTTATGAGAATCTTGGTTATGCATGGATTATAATTGGGAGTATTCTTTTTTTTCTTTTAGATTAAAAACTGAGAAAGTTGTATAATTGAAAAAATTACATTAATAATATAAAAATTATTTGTGTTTTTCATTCAAAATGTAAATTTAAAATTTTTTTAACAAAGCTATAGCTAAAAAACATGAAAAAAAATTGAAAGGGATCAATTAATTACATATTAATATATGTAACATGCTTCAAAAATTAATATATATATATATATATATATATATCAGAGTAACAACGGTAACAATAAGAAAGGTTTTATGCATGTTTATTGAGCAGGTCAAAAGTTTGGTACTAAACCCTCATTTTGCCAACCTGATGGGAAAAAAAGAGATGAATTGTAATAAAAAAATATCTTCGTTGTTAGTATATTTACAAGCTTACAGTAATGTAAAAATATTAAATTTCTTTTATTATAAATTTAATTTTAAAAAATTCCTAATTAGAAAATTAATGACATTTTAAAATGTAGTTGCGAGAACATGGGGGATTGTTTTATAGGGCATTGTAGTTTGTAGTGACGGGTGGGGGCCAAATGATATAATGGATGACGTGAATTGGGATAGACGCGGTGGTGGGGTTCTAATATATTAACTTTTTTAAATAAGCACGTGTTGAAAATAAACATTGTTTTCGGGGAAAACAGATCCATTTTCAACAGCGATTGATAGGGTCACGATCTTGCTTCATCTTTCTTTTTTTCGAGCTTTAAATTTCCATGGCCGAAATTTATCAGGGTGTGATAGAGGGAAAATGACTATTTTTTTTAATTATAATTTAAGTGTTTGAATATCATTTTGACGAGGAAATAGGTTTAAAATTTTTAATTTAACTGTTTTATTTAATGATATGTCTAAAATTTAAGAAAAAATTAATCATTATTGTCCACGATTTATATGAAAAAAAATTTGTCGAAATGTAGATTAACTCGAATTTTGAGTTGAAATAGAAGTTTTATATTTAAAATTTAGAAATGACATATCGTGTGATTGAGAAAGTTTGGACATCTTTTAATAATTTTAAAATTTGAATATAAATGAATAGGGTCGTAAAATAATGTAATGTAATTCGATTCGATGTGATGTGATAACGATAGAATAAAATTGGGGCTTGTCTGACTGAGATCAGCCGGAAATATTACCGGTCGTTTTCTTGGATTTGAGACATTAGTTTTTCCGGCTAACCCCAGTTCTTGATTCACGAAATCGAAATCGTCAAGGTGGATCTGCTAATCAATCTAGTCTATTCACTTTAAGGTTAGAAATAGAATTAGTTACTGCCAGAAGAAGAAGAAATAGTGGTAAAATCATATGACTTTTGGTCGGTTTTGTTTGTTTGCAAGAAGCAGCTCAGAATTTGATTCTCTATCTGTTTTGGGTTTGTGATGCCTAAAATATGGCTGTCAAGAAGTTCATTTCAGCTTAATAATGGACGGTTGAGTTTTTATTGCCTCTATCTTTGAAAACATCATGGTTTCAACCTTATTTTTAGTATCAATAGTATGACTTTTCATATATGTTATACATGAGTCAAAAATAGAATTTCATTAGGGTTTTAATATTGAATGAAAAAGTCTATTATACTCACAAAATTTTCTAAAATTAGGATAATATTAATCGCTTTAAAAAGCTTTAAAAATTATTATCGTCCCTTCCCAGACAATTTAAAGGATTGATCATACTGGATAGGGATTTTGTCCTAATACTCACCCTAGGTAGTATTTGCATAGAACATGAGAAGTATTGGTACTTATATAGATCAGAACTATTCTCATATTAGTTCCTTCAAATGATCATTTACTTTTTGAATTAGTAGGAACTACTTTCGTATAGAATGATTAGGTCTATCTCAAATCCATCACCAGGTCTGTTATTCTAACATATTAATTGAAAGGGAAAATAATCTCATCGGCCCTTATTGAGTACTGTTTTTTTTAAATAATAATAAATTAAAATTTAACATCCAATTCTATTCATCGTGTTATATGGATACATTTTTGTTGATTTTGCATGATCATTAATTTGTATTGGAACCTAAAATACCTAATAACTTGCCTTTGAAAATAAACAGAAATTAAAAAAAAAAACTCAAAGCTGTAAAATTCTAGCAGTTATGGATGAAGAACACATAGTGAAGGTGTAAAATTGCAGAATATATTTCCTATAATGAAATATGTACAATCGGAGTGTATATAACAACTTCAAGAAACTACTGAACAACTAACCAACTACTCCACGTCAGCAGGCCACAGCATCTAATTAACTTATTTGTACAAGAAACTGAGCCAAATGTACAACTTACATATATATCAAAATGGAGTACTTGACAACTTGTCCAACCATAAAAACTGACACCAAAAATGATGCAAATCATCCAAAACGTATACTTTCAACCTCAGGTTTTTATCGCTGTTAAATTTATTGATCCAATATAAACATTCAAATCAAAATCAATTGATAATAAATAGAAGAGTTCTTGAACTATTTATATTATACATAACTGTTGTGAGTTTTCGATGCGACATCGAGACAATTTCATCAATTACAATAAAATTTTTATTTAGTTTCAAAGGTATTAATTAACAAAAATAAATTTCAGTATAAGATTTTACGCGAGACATTGTAAAATTACGAGTTAAAATAATTTAATCTAAAAAAATTAATAGTTTAGATGTTGTTAACTTTGCAGTCTTAACTTACTCACAAATATTTAAATCGAGATGAATCATTTTTTTTTTACACTATAAAATTTAAAGAAAAAATGTAAGAATAGTCCGGTAGGTCAAATTTAGTTATAATGTTTAGTAATCAAAAATTTTAGTATTAAATTTTGTTATTCACAACACATATAACCTGAATAATAGTTTTTTTTGGACACTTAGAGATTGAATTGCAATTTCATCAATTCCTTACGTGGATTATATCCAGTTAGCAAACTTTATGTCAAGTAACCTAACACATCATCGTGTGCCCCACATACATTTTTTATCCAAATTAAATGTTTAATTTGGGTAAAAAATTTAGATTAAAAAATGTATGTGGGCCTATAATGGCGTGTTAGTTGAAGAAAACTATAGTTTTATATTTCAAATCATAATGATAATTATACATCCGACTACACTTTATAGGAAAACAAGATAAAGAAAAGATGAGGAAAACAAGATAACTACAATCCTTATCTGACTATATTTACTCATATATTGACTACAACAGACTAGTAATACAATATTAACTACTATATACGTAATCTCCAACACACCCCCTCAAGTGGGATCTAACAGGTTGATGGAGCCGAACTTGCTAATTAGTCGATGAAACTATACTGACAAAAGAGTCTTAGTGAAAACATCGGCGAGCTGATCGTTACTACGAACATAAGATGGAACAATAAACTTCGACTGAACTTGCTGACGAACATAATGACAGTCGACCTCAATATGCTCAGTTTGTTCGTGAAACACCGAATTAGCAGCAATATGCATTGCTGCTTGATTGTCACAAAATAAGGAAATTGGAGTGTTGAACGAATAGCCAAGATCATTTAGGAGATATTTAAGCCATACCAGCTCACACACAGCAGATGCCATAGCTCGATATTCCGCCTCTGTACTAGAGCGAGTAACGACATGTTGTTTCTTGTTTTTCCAAGAGATCAAATTACCCCCAACAAACACACAATAACCAGTAGTGGATCGACGATCAAGAGTGTTACCTGCCCAGTCCGAATCAGTGTAACCAACAACATTGGTATGACCATGCTTAGCCTTCAACAGCCCCGATTGATGGTACCTTTTAAGTATCGAAGAACATGCTTAACTAGCTGTATATGGTAAACTATGGGCGCATGCATATACTGGCTAACCAGACTAACTGCAAAAGCAATATCAGGTCGGGTAATCATCAAATAAATCAATTTCCCGACAAGCTGTTGGTATAAACGCGGGGATGATAACGGCTCCCCCTCATCACGCAGGTTCAACTTACTATCTAGGGGCGTTGCGGCTGGTTTGGAATCTGTCAAAGCAGCATCTCGAAGTAATTAGTAATATACTTCCGCTGATTTAAAAATATACTTTCAGATGACATTTCCATTTCAATACCAAGAAAGTACGGCAATGCCCCAAGATCTTTAACAAGAAATCGAGTCTGAAGCTCGCGTTTAACTTCCAAAATCAACTTGGAGCAATTGCCAGTGATAATTAAATCGTCGACATAAATCAAAACCACCAATATGGTGTGCGACTGCTTGCGCACAAATAATGAAGAATCTGCCGAGCTCCGAACAACCCCACAGTTTTTAAGCGCACAACTAAGCTGAGCATGCAAAGCACGAGCACTTTGCTTCAACCCATAAATTGATTTGTGCAATTTACAAACCAAACCAGGAATATATGCCTGCGGATGACCCGGTGGAAGACACATATAAACTTCCTCATCAAGTGTACCATGCAAAAATGCATTTTTGACATCCAACTGCGACAATTCCCAACCGTGATTAACAGCAACAGACAAAAGTACAAGAACTGTGGTCATTTTCGCCACAGGAGCGAATGTTTCTTTATAGTCCACTTCAAACTGCTGAGTGAATCCCTGAGCTACAAGTCATGCTTTATGTCTTTCAATAGACCCATCGGAATCAAACTTGGTTTTGAACACCCAACGACTGCCTATTGAATGTTTTCCAGGTGGAAGCTCCGTGACACTCCAAGTCTTGTTCTCTGCTAGAGCTGAAAGTTCATCATTCATAGCCTTGCGCCATTCAACATGTTTAACTGCCTCCTAAATGCTTGTTGGGTCTAAAGAACCGGAGATTGCTGCAAGAAACACAAGATACACCGGGGAAAAAGACTTAGACTTCAGCCCATCATTAACTGGCTGAAGAGTGCGGCGTGCATAATTCGCAACATAATCATCTAGATGCGCTGGTCGACGTCGAACGCGCTCAGGATTACGACGAGGGAGCGACGAGTCTAAGTTGCTAGAACCTGAGGATTCTGATGATACGGTGCACTGGGCAGTACGGGTTCAGCAGCAGAAGTTGGCGCGGGTTCAACAGCAGAATGTTTCGAAACACTCAAGTTCAGCGGTAGAGGAAAAAGGGACAAAATATCCTCAATGGGTCTTTCAGAAAATGGCCCAGTCTCGAGAAATTCAACTTCCCTACTGATATGCAATTTCTAATTGACAGGATCATAACACTTGTAACATTTTGTTGTAACCGAGTAGCCTAAGAACACACACTTTATAGCACGAGAGTCTAATTTGTCGTGATGAACACTAGGCACATGCTCGAAGCATTTGCAACCAAATACTCGCAAGCGAGATAAATTAGGCTTCAATTGTTTTAACACCTCAAGCGGGCATTGAAAATCGAGCACTCGACTTGGTAATCGATTAATCAGGTATACCACAGCAAGAACACCAGAAGACCAAAAAAATTTAGGAACATTCATTTGAAAAAGAAAGGCCCGAGTTTTTTCCAAAATATCTTGATTCTTTCGCTCTACCACACCGTTCTGTTGCGGTGTGTAGACACAACTTGTTTGATGCATGATCCCGTTAGTAGCAAGATAGCCAGTCATTTCATTAGACATATATTCAGCTCCATTATCGGACCTTAGAACTTGGAGTTAAACTGATTCAGAACTACCATATGAAAAACCTCAAAAAAGTGCAGCACTTCGCCCTTAGATTTGAGCAAATAAATCCAAGTGACTCGAGAGCAATCATTGATGAATGTCAAAAAATATTTAAACTTATCAATTGAATCCGGGAAAGGCCCCCATACATCAGTATGAACAATCTCAAACATGTGACTAGTCCTGGACAATGAATTTAAAAATGGTGTCATATTAAACTTAGCAAAACGGCAAACATCACTTAAAAAACAATTTTTAGGCATCTTAAGCAAGAGATGGGACATTACACCTTCAGATGGCTGAGCAAGCTGTTGATGCCACAATACTCCCGACAGATCACTTATTGAAGACGCCGAAGCAGCGGCAACTGAAAAACTACCACCACCAGTTGACTTAAAACCTGAGACAAAATAATAGAGGCCTTTCATATGGAATCCCTCACCAATCATCCTCTTGGTGAGCCGATCCTGGAAAAACACTCCGTCAGACGTGAAATGCACCTCACAATCAAGAGTAGCAATTAAACTCTTAATCGATAATAACTGTAACGGAAACATAGGCACATATAAAATAGGAGAATCAATAGGCGAGAAAAGCTGAATTTTCCCCTTGCTTTCGACAGACACCCCCTATCCATTTGCAATCGAAATAACAGCAGAAGGTGCACAAGGACAATAATTATGAATGTATGCGAGACGGTTCATCACATGGTCCGTAGTACCAGAATCTACGACTCACACATCACACAATGAACTCATATGAAACACAAAAGCCAAGCTTTCAAACATAACCTTGGACATTGTCACCTGTTCCAGTATTTAGAAACTCAGAAAGCTAACCCATCAAAGCAGAGGAATCACCCGTCTGCGGAGAAACCTGGCTAGACGATTTTTTCCGATCCTGTAGGTATGCGGCGAATTCACTCAGCAACAAAAAAGGACTGGAAGTCAGTGATTCGAAAGTTTGGTCAGAATTCCGATTCCGATTAGCAAGATGAACTCTGGGGTGATGAACCTTGGGCTGCTTATCACCGTTTCTCTTATTGCCAAACTGTGGTCGCTGCTCTGGGTGCAAAATCCAGCAGCAATCAATAACATTCTCGGACGCATTACAATGTCCACATATGCGATCAGACACCTTGCCGACTGGTTTTCCCTTGCTGGACTGCTTTCCTTGCATTGTCTGAACCAAATGTGCACTATTTTCAGACGAAACCTCTGGAACCATAACCTTGTGGCGAATTTCCTCCCTCTATACCGCAACACATATAGCCTTAAAGGATAACAACTCGTCAGTCATCAAACTATTACGTCTAAAGTCCTCGAATTCAGGTCCAAGACTAGCTAGAAGTTGAAAGACACGATCTTCTCAATGCGTTTCTTCAAAATGATAGGATCAACACAATATGGACGATAGACATCTAGCTCATTCTATAAACTTTTCAGCCTAGCCAGAACATTCACAAACGGCTTCCCGTCCTGACGAATGTTAATAATATTCTGCTGAATCTGAAAAATGTGAACCAAATTGTTTTGATTGCCATACATGTCATATATGGCTACCCACATGTCAAACGCAGATTCGTAGTAACTAAAGAGCTCGGCGATCTTTGGCTCCATAGAATGCAACAACCACGACATAACCATCTGGTGTTTGGAAATCCACGCATCATATCCCTCGGCATCGGAATCAGGTGCTCTTCTTTGCCATTAACAAACCCAATCTTTGAACATTCTCCAACAGCAATCTTAATATCTCGTGACCATGGGAGATAGTTGAATTCGTTAAGCAAAATCGTACTCAACCGTTACGACGAATTTGAATCACTCTCTTTGCCACCAATGGGAAGCTTAAAGCTATGACCACTCATGGCTCACGACTTGTGACTCAAATAATATTTGCAGGAAAAAATAAAAAAAAAACACACAGATGCAGTAGGATCAATGCTCTGATACCATGAAGAAAACTATAATTGAATATTTCTAATCATAATGATAATGATACATCAAACTACACTTTATAGGAAAACAAGATAAATAAAAGATAAGGAAAACAAGCTAACTACAATCCTTATCTGACGATATTTACTCCTATATTGACTACAACAGACTAGTAATACAATATTAACTACTATATACGTAATCTCCAAAATTAGTCATGTGTCATAAGGGTTAATGAAATTCCAATTTAATCGTTAAGTGCTCAAAAAATTATTACTATGATTAAGTGTTTTGTGAATAGCAAAATTTAGGATTAAATTTGATAACTAACAAACATTTAAGAAGAAATTTGACACTAGACCATATTATAGGACCATTCATGTAATTTTTCCTAAATTTTATTCAATGGACGGTAACTTTTGAAGGAGATATTCAATGAGGTTTTGAATGATTGGGTTGGGGCAAAAAAATAATGAAGCTGATGTAAACTCTAAAATAAATTGTGACAAAAGGCATTAAAAAGGCTGTAGTGATTAAGTGCTTTTAGAACCGGTCATGCGAAAAAAGAAGCACTCAAAACGACAACAATTCTTTATAGGGTTCGCGAAACACATGAGCACCATAGCTCCCATGGCTTAAAAAAAAAAAAAAAAAAAAGGAAATTTTCTAATCATTAATTAATTGGAATTGTGTATTTGTGTCTATATTGTAGGTCGTAAAATGTGAATTTGTGTTAAGAAATTGAGTTTTGAGTATTTCTGCTATCTAACTTTTTTTTTTTTGGAGATATTTAAGATGAGCATTTTTTTAAATTTAATTTATTTTAGTTAAAATGTTTAGTTATTATTTAGAGGAAAAAGAACATTGGAAAAGTTTCTTCTTAAATTTGATAAGATTCAAAATGGATTATTATCCTATCAAATTCAAATAATTTGATTATTGATACTGAAAATATGAAAGAATTCCACTAGAAATAGAATATGGGAAGATGATATTGTTAGTAATCTAGCATTGTGGGTATCCGTATCCTCACCCCCATTTTATTTAATTTCGCTCTCTTTGAATTATTTTGTCCTTTTAATAAAAAGGGGCAAAATAATTTAAAGGGATGAAACAAATAGAAAGAGAGGACGAAATAATTTAAAGGGAGACAAAACAAGTAAAATGAGGGCAAGAAATAACAATTCAACTAATTATTAATGTTTAAATATTATATTTATAGACAAGAAGGACATCCAGTAATAGGCATTTATAAGATAATAGGTGTTGAATTATAAATCATCCTTGTATATATATAGGGAATGTCTAGCCAAAGATTTTTACCACGAGACATCTGGGAGAGTATAACAATTGTGTATTAGTAGTGTCATAAGAAATAATTAATTAATGTTAAAAAAATTGTTATAATTTTTCAATATAATTTATATATTATTAGTTTTTATTTAAAATTTTGATGTAATAAAAAGTAAATTTGTTTAACTTTGCCCTATTACTCTCGAAAATTGATTCCACAATCGCCCTTACATATAAAATTTAACAAAAACACACAAAAATAGATTAGTAGGTGCCCTGATTTTCTTAATTACTTGTTAATATAATTTTAAGGAATTATTAAATTATGATATTATGAGGCTATATATTTATATAGAGGTTTTCTTAAAAAAAAAAATATTAGTTTCCTAGTGTATTTTGTACCGACGCAATCTCAAAAATTATATTCTAAAAAATAAAATTATTTATTATGAGGCGTAAGTATTCTAGAAATATTTTGATATATTTAAGCGGGAGGTTATAGATGGGGTTATATGAGAGGAGGAGCACGTGTCCTGAATTCAGCGGGAAAAACTTGGTCACGAGTGAATAGTTGACTTAGTCCTCAGCTAAAATCACGTCTATTTTGTGATGCTTCGTTAGATTTAGAGTACTTGTGAGAAAGTGACGTTGGTGTGAATGTAATAATCAGCGGTAATGGCCGTCCGATATCTGCTGGTCCGAATCATACGTATAACCGACGCACTCGCACAGCAACCAAATCTCCCAATTTTTCATCCAAAATCTTTATAATTAAAATTTTATTTGTTATATTCCAAAGTAATAGTTCTGTTATTTTAAAGCCCATAAATTCAAACAAAAATTTATAGTCAAACTAGTCGATTAATTTAGGAATATAGAAATCGTGAATTCGAATCACACTGAGATTAATTAATAGGGTTTATGTATCTCTTTTTGTATATAAAAAAATTATAATTTAATAATTTAGATTATTGACTGAACTGTCAGATCAATTCAACTAAAAAGTATTATGGGAAACTTGAACTTGGAATGCACTTTTAATTATTCAGGTGTCAATTTCATATTGTGGAAGTGTAATTGATTTTTTCCCCCCTTAATGTTTGCATGGTAGTTAATAGATTAGGAACTAACTCAATCACTTTGGATCCCATTAACATACGAAATTTTCAAAAAGCACAACGAAATCGATGAGGTCCAATGAAAATGACAAAATATATTGTACAACTAGCACTTTGTACTTCTAGTTGAATAATGACTCATGTTCATTTGTTCTACTTGGAAAACATAGAGACATTAAGAGCACCATATAAGCCTCATGTGATACTCCTCTCACTCATTTCTAATTAATTTTGAGGTAGAACCAAATATGAGTTTGTATTGGACTTCCTACATCATATCAGATCGGATTTTTCGCACATGAAAAACCATAAAAATGTGACAAGATACTAAACAATCAAACGCTTAGATGAGCTACATAGTTTTAGTTTGAATTAATCACTTGAATTGGCGGAAAAGTTGGACCGTCAATTATATTTCGTTTCTAAAATTAAAAAGTTTCAATTGCCTTCTTAACATTTTAATCTTGGTTTTGAGTAGTTTAATTGATAAAATTTGACAACATCAAACAAATTTCACAGTTGGATGTGCATTCCCTATTAAGAGAAAATATGGAGAAGAAAGAATAACAAAGTTTTTGTCCGTTAAAAATAACAATCTATCATTCCATTGGAGTTATATTCAGGATAGAGATACTCAAGTTTGGTCAATTGAAATAAGAGTAAATAAAACTGAAAATTGAATTTGATAAACTAAATCCAATTGAAAGTCGAAATTTAGAGAAACCCTATATAATTAATACTTTTAGGTTTATGCTTGTTTTAGTTAAGGTTGCACAATGTCTCCCCATCTTTGCTGGCAATTTTTTTTTAATTATCGATTAGTTTTCCATGAATCAATAAAAAAACACTTTTGCTTTTCTTAAAAAATGTAAGTTTTAAAAACATTTCATTATCATGTTTGATCATTAGAACTCGCCGTGTAACCTGTACACCTTTTCTACCATTGATTGAATCATGCATGGAGCCACTTTGTCCATTTAAGAAAAAAATAATAATAAAATTCTAAATAGTCGTATTTTAACGTATGTTTTTAGTGTTTGTTCAGTTCTTCACTGCCGAAGACCTCTGTGCCCGTCGCAACTCAGTTCAATTTTAACTTTTTTTTTTATATAAATATAAATAAGACTCAGAGACTCTTCTTGCAATTTGAGGGGTTATTAGTTACTGTCTCAATTTTTGAGACGGTAAATTGAGACGGTAATATATAAATTTTGACAAAATTACATTTTTACTTAAAAAATGAAAAAAAGAGAGGATATTATAGAGAATATTTTAATAAGGGTTGAAGGGTAAGAAGTGAGACAGTAAGTAGTAAAACTTGTAATTTCAATTTTTTTTCTTTTTTATATATTTCTCTTGTTTTATTTTCCTATTAGTTTAAGGATTTGTTTTTTAATTTTCTCTTTTATACTACACTAATAAATTTAATTTTAAAATTTTCAAAACATTAATTTTCTTTTCCTCTTTTTATAAACAATTTTGCTTTTTTTTACTTACATTATTTATTCTTTCTAAAACATTTATTAATTTATTATTTTCTTATTTCAGCTATACGTCGGCCATGTTTTCAATCACTCAAATCCAAGCCTCCATTTTCCAACTCTAATTATCTTTTCCTTTCTTTTTATTTGTAGATATTTTAATTATCTCTTTCTTTTTTATATATTTAGAAAATTATTTTTCATATTTTTCTAATAAATTTCGATATTTGTAGGTATTTGTTTTCCATATTTCTATTTGTAGATATTTTAACCATCTCTTTCTTTTCATGTTTTCTTTTTTTTTTTTTTCCCTGTCCTAAAAAGGCATTATTTTATTTCATTATGGAGTTCGGCCAGAACTTTTGCACAACTTGATGTGTTTGGTCACGTGCTGGTTGAGCAAGTTTAGGGTGATTCCTCATGAGTTTCACGCGAGCTTTTGAGCGACTAAAATAAATTGATGAAACTCGAATGTAAATTCATGTTTTAATTGATATGAACTCCCTAATGAAATTTTTATCATAAAAAAAATTTATAAAATCTTATTGTAATGATATAAATTCATATTTGATTTGATATAAATTCTGTTTTAATTGATAATATACATATGGTTGGATTTTCTCATTAGTAAATAATATATGGAGGGGAAAGAAAAAATGTGTAGAAAAAAAAAAAGTTCGGCATTAATAAAAAGAAATTCCATGAATTACGGTAGTAAATATATGGGATGCAACAAAAAAAATTATGCAGGAGAAAAAAAGGGAAATGTTATACTGCAATTATTATATGATACAATTAGGACGACAATGTAATGTACCGTTTTGATAAATGGTAGAGCAGCATTAGTTAAAGAGGAAACGAGACAAATTCATGGAAGGTCAATGTATTAAATAGATTATTTATATTAGGCCAACACATCTAAACGTATGTACTCTAAGTCTAAGATATATTTTGTCTTATAATGTAGGGATATAGGGACACTAGTTTTTTAGGTTCTAATTAATATACAATTTAAAATCAATTACCACTCTAATTTTCGTGCACGTGTAAATCACGCGCCAACACACACTTCGCGTTTGCAGCCAACACCCAATTAATAGCATCAATCTCCCAATTCTTCTTCCTTTCTTTTTTTTTTTTTTCCTTTATATAATTCACAATTTTTTTAAAAAAATACTGCATCATCTATAATAAAAATTTTCTTTTGAAACAATAGTTTCATATCATATAAATATAGTTTCATATTAGTAAGAAAGAAAGTTCATATCAAGCAAACTATAGTTTTATATAAAACAAAATAAGAGTTCATATTAATCCAAACCTTATTTCATATCAAAAAATACTTGAGCAAAGGCAGAGATTTCTTATTAAGCAATACTTAAGCAGAGATAGAGACATAGAGACAGAAAGGGAGAGTTTCATATCCGTAAGAATGGAAGTTCATATCAGGTCAAACTTTGTTTCATATCAAATAGAACGAGAGTTTATATCAAGCCAAATATTGTTTTATATCAAACAATACTTTGGTAGAGACACAGACAGATAGACAAAAAGGGTATATAATGCATATCATGGCTTCATATCAATATCAATACAACAGACAGGATTTCATGTACAGAAAAAGAGAATCACTGCACCAAATTCAATCAACAGACATGGTTTCATATCAATCAATCAATGACGACATATTTAATCAATTTCACCTCCTCAAACTCTGCCACCAATTTTAGAGCAAAACCCATATATTTGAAACCCCAAACTTGCTCTCTGGATCGAACTTTCAATTTCGAAAACGCCTTTCGGGATCGATGAAATATATTAAATGGAATTAAGACATCAGTATCATCTTAAAAAGGGGAGGAGGTAATAAAAATTAAAAATGGGTTAAGGTTAGAGAGGTGACGGAGTAGGAAGAATGAGGTAGAGGATTTGGTAGCATGAGATGGAGATGCTGGAAGATGCGGATGGAGACAGAGGAAGATAAGAGAATAAATAATCAAATGAAGACGAAAATGGATCTGAGAACAAGGGATTAAACCAACAAATCCCCGAAAATGAGTATGGCAGGAGGCTAAGGAGAATAAGTCTTCATCGGAAGATAACAATGGCGATGCTAGAGGCGATGGAGGCGATGAAGGATGAGGATGAAGACGATGAAAGCGATTGAACCAACTAGCCTGATGAGGATGATGTTAGTGACATCTCCACTTTTGTATCTCCTGAAGTAGTGTCTGATCCTCCCATTGACAGGGGGGATCGGTTTTTCCTGTGGTTTCAGATGCATTGATTGGATGAGGACATAGATCTAAAGTACCCTCCACTTGTCTTTGAGACTTTGTGACACATACTATATGACCCCTGCCCCCACCTCTGCTCCCTCTGCTTCGTCATCATTCTCAGGTACTCCATACCCTCTTTCTCAGTATATTGATTATAGTTTTTTTTTTTTTCTTCACAACACAAGATTTTTTTTTGGGTGCTTTAACTGCTGGGGTGGAGCCTCAAACTTTTAGTGAGACAATCTGAGATCCACAATGGCGGTCTACCATGCAAAGTGAGATCGTTGTTCTTGAGCACAATCTCACTTGGACAGTGACTTCCCTTTCTCCTAAAAAATGTGCTATTGGCTGTAAATATATCTATAAACTCAAATATAAATTTGATGGCACGATTGAGTACCACCAAGCTTGACTGGTTATTTTGGGCAACTATCAGGTTGCAGGAATTGACTATTAGGAAACCTTTGCCCCTATTGCCAAAAGGGTGACTACACAAACCTTTTTGGCTTTAGTTGCTGCTCGCTACTAGAAACTTCATCAGATGGACGTTCATAATGTTTTTCTTCATGGGAATCTTAACAAGAAAATTTACATAAAATTCCAGCCTGGCTTTCATTCTTCTTCTCCATGCTACATTTTTTGGCACTGTCGCTCTCTTTATGGCTCAAACAAGCTCCTCGATGTTTGTTTTCCAAACTTACTATTGCTTTACAACACTATGACTTTACTCAATCTTCTAATGACTACTCTCTGTTCACTATGCATCGAGCTCATTTTCAGTTGCTTGTTTTAGTTTATGTGAATGATCTTGTGATCTTCGGTAATGATTCAAATGTCCTCTCTCAATTCAAGCGCTATTTAAGTCAATGTTTTCATATGAAGGATCTTGGCATCCTTAAATATTTTTTGGGCATCGAAGTTGCATGCAATTCCTCAGGCATTTTCTATATCAGTGCAAGTATACTTTAGATATTATTTGAGAAACAGGTTTGCTGGGT
Source organism: Knoxia roxburghii (assembly GCA_030378225.1). Lineage (NCBI taxonomy): Eukaryota > Viridiplantae > Streptophyta > Magnoliopsida > Gentianales > Rubiaceae > Knoxia > Knoxia roxburghii. The sequence continues at coordinate 7,300,088 of CM059423.1, forward strand.
GTCAAACCCGCAGGTTTTCCATTAGAGCCTAACCATCATCTTGCTCTAGCTGTTGATTCTCTCATTTCTGATCCTGATCGGTATCGACATCTGGTTGATCATCTGATTTACCTTGCTGTCACACACCCAAAATTTAATTGTCGTGTTCACTTCCTTGCTTATTTTATGCAAGCTCTAGTTCAAGATCATCCTGCATATTGTTCGCTATTTGAAGGGAAATCCTGGCCAAGGCATCATGTTGCGCTCTAATTGTGATCTTCAGTTGTACGTTTGGTGTGACTCCGATTGGGCTAGTTGTCCCCTCACTCGCCGTTCTCTTACAGAATGGTTAATTCAACTTGGCCAATCTCCTATTTCTTGACGTACTAGAAAACAACATACTGTCTCCCGATCTTCTGTTGAAGCTGAGTATCTTGCTATGGAATCCACAACATGTGAGTTCAAATGGTTAAAAAGCTTACTTCGTTGTCTTGGGGTAGCTCATTCTCTGCCTATGCTACTTTATCGTGATAATCAAGCCGCCCTCGACATAATGGCTAATCCCCTCTTCTATGAACACACCAAGCATATCGAGATTGATTGTCATTTTCTCCGTGATACGTTGGTCCAAGGTGTTATTACCCCCAGCTATGTTCCTTCCCGCGATTAGTTGGCGGATATCCTAACCAAAGCATTGGGTAAATATCAGTTTGACAATTTCTTGTCTAAGTTGGGCCGCTACTTCTTTTGTACCTCTACTTTGCCCATCAATATCAAAGGTCCCGATATGCTTAATCTCCAGTGATTAGGGGACTGTTAACCAAAAAATAAAAAAGACACCTTACAAGTAGGTGTACGATATAATTTGCCTAGACTAAAGGTGTGAATTTTAGCATAGTTGTTGGACATTTTTAAAATAATCAATTTATTTTGAAAAAAAAATATTTATGTTTCTTGACCAAAATTCTGAAATTTTCATTTTTTAGCCTTTTAACCTTGTTTATTTGTTGTTAGCCTTTGATCCTCTAAGACCAAAAATTATTATTTTTTTTTTCAAAATTTTGGAGTTCTTTTAGCACTATTTTTTTCAAATTAAGGTTTTAGTCCCAATTTGTGGTTGTTCTTTGGAGGGGATTATTACTGCAATACAGTTTTTCATTCTCTCTTATATGTTTGAATCTTTATTCAGGGCTCATTGCTCTTGTAATAATTTATTCTATTTAGTTATGCGTACTTATTTATTTCATCGTGAGGGCTGGATTTTGATGATTCGATGTCTATTATGAATTGTTTTGCGATTTTGGAATAGGTAGTACTATTGTAGCCCATTTTTTACTATTTGTAGTCCTGTTTTCAAAATAATTTTCCCAAATTATCCGTTTACTAATTTTTAAATAATTTATCAAAATTCAACAAAATGAATATATATTTTTCTATCCCAACAAAATGAATACTATCTTAATTATTTTAAACATATTTAATCTTATAATAACTAATTATAACAATTCTCATACATACAATATTTTTTAGAAAAGTAAAAATATTTTAAAAAAGGAGGAAATAGGGGAGGAAAATAATCAAAAAAAAATTTTGGTAAAAAATTTTTGAACAACTATTTGTGTTAATCGAATGAACTCGGATTAATTACTAGAACCAATACCATCACCATCTCAACCGGTTCAATGAGCATGATCGCAACAATAATTTTGATTTTCATCATCGTGATCATCGTTGTCATCTTCATCAAAGGGTTTATTTTTGTGAAAAATACAACATTTCTTAGAGCGATTCTTCTTGTTACTGTTGTTGCAGAGAAGACAAGGAAGAAGAAGATGATGACGTGAATTGCCTCATGGTGGCTCTGGCCATCGTTAAGTGGTATCCGCGGGAAGAAAAATAATTCTAAAAATGAGCAAAATAAATAAATATATATGTGTAATTATGAATAAATTCTATTATCTTATTATGAGAATATGTTATGCACTAAGTAAAAATAATTATATCAGAATTCAAATGTTTTTTAATTAAACTTTTTGTGCAAAAATTTTTTTTAGGGTAGTGTGTTTGTGGTGGAGTTTGAAAAATGAGAAGAAAAAATATTGAGTTTTTTTTTGTTAGAGGGGCATTTTGGATAGTAAACTTTGAAAACATGGCTACAAATAGTAGTCCAGTTTTGGAATATGAACAAAAGTCGTATCTTTTATCTCAATAAATTAATGGCCAATATAAGATTTTCTTGGATCATTTTCGCTTAACAACTTTAATTAATTTTTAAAAGTAGTTACCAGTTACCGCTTCAATTTTTGAGACGGTAGTTTTTAATTTTGATAAAACTGATATTTTACTTAGGAGAGAGAGAGGAGAGAGAGGGGGTATTGTAAGGGGTATTTTAGTCTAAATAGAATAAATAATAAGGTGGTAATTAGTAATAGTTTTTTTAAAATTGGTCACTCCACCCTCTTGTTACATTTTATAACAGGTTTCTTCTTAGTCAAATCACTGTTAAAGGCAATTTAGTGTTAATTTTATTATATTTTGAAAATTTGGTGGCTATTGTGTTAAAAGTTTTAACTGCCTCGTGTAGGCCTTTACTTTACTATCGGTTTGCAAATTATCTTTAACACTCAATAGTTTTGTTTTATCTTTCGTGACATATGTGGTCTAGGCATGCTCACGATTTATGAATCGACAGTTCCAATTCGTGAACGACCCATTCCGAGTCAGGGTATGCTTGAGGCCGATTACAATTCCGGTTAAAAAATTCGGTGATTGCAATCCAGTTTGGGGTTATGGTTTGGTGCCGGTTTGGTGTCATTTTAGAATATTAAATATAAATATAAAAATAGTAATAAGTAGGCTACAATTTTATTTTTTTTTTGGAAAATAAAGAATGAGTGGATGTTTTGAGAGAGAGAGAGAGTATTGAAATTTGAAATGTGAAAAAATATTACGAGATTGAGAGTTGAAACTGAGTTGAGAAAGTATTGCTATGAAAAAAAATTATGTAAATGGTGGTGATATTTATAGAAAAAAAAAATAGGAAGGAGTATGTGCAGGGAAGAATGCAATTAAGAGAATCTTAGAGAAATTTTCTGGTCACTCTTTAAAAAAAAATAAAATAAAATGATGGTATTATTTATTTATATTTTACGTATATTTTTTTAAAAAAAATAAATAATATTATATCGACCATTTAGTCTTGTCTCAGTTTTGATTTTGTCACGGAACAGCAACATGCATCATGTGCCAGTGTGTCGACTAAGCTCATAACATCTGTGGAACTCCCCTTAGTCAAGTTCCCTCAGAAGATTAGGTGTAAAATTCATTGGATGAAGATCTAAAAGTGATGGCTTTTCATTCTATATAGCGATGTTAGGAAACGAAGACAGATTCCTCGAGCTTCTCGTGGTAGCGATGTTTGGAAGTATTAGAATGTTTATTCAATGACCCTATAGCCGAAATTGGCCTTTAAGTCAACTGCTTATAAGTCAGTCTGGCTGTAGCAATGTTACAAATTTTTCCACAAGTGGGAATTCAAAGATACATTGTTCATTAGCATCAATTTTCTCCGACTTCTGGGGATTTGCTGTCTACTTTCTTTCTTTGAGTTGAATGTCCTCTTATATAAGTACACAAAGTATCGCCTAAATAAGTTAAGGAAATTAGACCATTCAAAACTAATTACAATATTTTACTTTATTTAGGCAAAGTCAATTGATATTCTACTTTAATTAGTTTGTTTTCATACCGTAACATGGTTATATTGAAAATCCTAATTGATACATGTTTGATACACAATTCATACATATTCTTAATTGTCACGGCAATATATTTATTAAAAATGTGGATTAGGAGTTTGGAATCTACTTCTACTAAGGCTGTGCGTGTCAAGAGATGATCTTGTTAGCTCTAAACCTTTAACACAGCTTCATATTTTGTCTTTACTCGTGTCAAATTCATAAGGTTTCACAAAGGTTAGCAAGTTAAGGTTTTCTTCCCCAGCTCCTATGCATGCGTTATCTACTTTTAGTTTGTGAGGGATGCTGGACATTACACGTACGGTTACGTTGTTTGTTTGAGAGGAAAGCAGTATGAAATAGGATTATAATTCTTAGAGTTAAATGTTTCTTTTGTTATTTATAATTAGGTCGTATCACTCTGATCTCTTTTAAAATTTGGTAAATCAAATTAGTCTTTTTTAAAGTTTTTATATTATATTTGGTTATTTTTAATAGAAGAATTAGTGAATAACTGGTTGATTCATTTTGACCGTTAGTTAAATAAATTTTTTATTCAATTATAATTTGTTCAATCGGCCCTTTTTTTTGTTTAGACCGTCGATAGAGTTAGTGGAGGCAAATAACATAATTGTTTCGGATAGAGGGATTGAAGGCCGACTGCAGTGACCAAAACACTGCTCGATCTTCATCTCGCCTAACGTCAGGTTACTAGCCCGAGTAGTGACACAAATATCAACAGTGAATGTCATCGTTGTGTCCTCGACCGAAGTCATCAATCCACATCCTCCACGACTAGACTGGTCGTAGAGAACTCCTTAATGGCCAGAACCTTCTAGCTCACGTCAGGCTAGTAAGGTTTTGGCCAAATCAACGCTTGCGGAGCCAGTGTTGGAGAAACATAAACGGAAAGGAGAACGGTCACCAGAAAATTGAGAGAAAACTGGCAAAAGAAAGAAGAAGAAAAAGGAGAAGGGTTACGCCCGACTAACCCTAAAAGAAAAAAAAAAAAAGAAAATTTTCCATGCATTATAGTGCCTAGACTTTGTGCCTTCCTCAACTTTTACCCAAAAAAATTTTAAGTGAACAAAATATAATGGGTGAATTATATTTTACCTGTTAACATATGAATTCAATTATTTAGGCCCGGTCCAATAACCTCTTTTAAAACCTAATTAGATTTAGGTTATTGAGGAGGTACTCTATATATACCTCATATCTTACCTTGCCTCTATAGAATTAATTCTGACACTCCAAAAGAGATATGAATTCTGAACTTTTGTTAGGCACAAGTAATCTGTTCAAACTTTAGGTTAAGCTTCTGGTTGATTGCCTAAACTTAGGTGATTCTGTTTCTGGTCATTGTATTCTGTATTCTCTCCACATACACATAATACAATTTGTTCTCCCTTTGCCCTGTGAACGTAGGCAACGCGTTGTTGGTGAACCACGTTGAATCTTTGTGTTATTATTTTTTGTTCTTTACCATTCTTCTGTTATTTTCTATTTCTTTCTCACGTCTGTTACAACAAACTGGTATCAGAGCTTAGTTATTTTCGATCCATCTGGGGTTTGTATTTGGGTGAGAAAGATGTATGCTTTGAATGTAAAGATCGACAAATTCACTGGGAGAAATAGTTTCAGTCTATGGCAGATCAAGATGCGAGCCTTGTTAAAGTAATAGGATCTGTGGACGCTATTGTCAAAGAAATTGATAGAAGGAGGCATAAGTGACGACACCACCATGGCAAGTCTGGAGAAAAATGCCCATTAAACAATTTTACTTTGTCTGGCAAGTGATTTCATTACCGAAGTCGCAACTGAAGATACTACTGTTGGTCTTTGGTTAAAGCTCGAATCTTTGTACATGACAATGTCTTTAACCAATAAGTTGTTGCTGGAACGTGTGTTCAGTCTCCGTATGCAAGAAGGTTTACCTCTTCAGGAACACTTAGATCAATTAAACACAATATTGCTTGAATTGCGTAATATTAATGTTAAGATTGAGGATGAGAATGCCACTTTGATTTTGTTAGTTTCTTTGCCATTGTCATATGAGAATTTTGTTTAGTCTTTTCTTGTTGGTAAAGATTCTATAACTTTGGAGAAAGTTAGATGTGCATTGCATACTAGGGAATTACGTCATAAGACATCTGGTAGTAGTACATATAGTCAGGGTGCTGGTTTGACTGCTACTAGTAGTGGTAATGGACATGGAAATTCAGGAAAGAAGTACATGCAAAGTTCCAAGGGTCCTAAGCCAGATGACATCTGTAACTACTGTACGGGCAAGAGGCATTGGAAGAAAAATGTCCAAATAAAGAGCAAAACAAGCATGCCGAGCAACAGTCAGCTGCGACTGTTGCGCATGATGACCCGAATTCTGAATAAGATGTGGCGCTATCTGCAAATGACCTATCACATCATAGGGATATGTGGATTCTTGATTCTGGAGCGTCGTATCATATATGTCCTAATAGGTAATCGTTCTTAACTTATGTGTAGGTCAACGGTAATGTTTCAATGGCAAATAGTGATGTCTGCAAGGTTGTTGGGATTGGTTCTATTAGGGTAAGGACACATGATGGTCGGGTTGCCATATTGAACCAAGTTAGGCACGTTCCTTAAATGACGAAGAATCTGATATCGCTTATCGTGTTGACAAATAAGGGTTTCAGTTTTGAAGGAGGAGGTGAAGAATTATGCGTGAGTAGAGGTTCATCGGTGATTCTAAAGGGAATCAAAAGGGATGTCTTGTATGTTTTGCAGGGATTTACAATAGTTGGTTGCAATTCTGTTCAGTGGCCTTCAACCATAATTCATGGTGATATTAATGAGTCTAGGCCTGGAGGCTTAGATGATTCTAGGTTGAAGAGTAATACTTGGGTTGAGGATGATAGTGTCAGCAGTAAGGTGGAGTTTGTGGAAAACACTACACAACCGGTTAAAGGTATAAATCATCAAGAAGAACAACCAAGGGTTTTTCAACAGCAGACTGGTGTGATAAGGTTTGGTTCTATTGACATTTGTGTGCCAATAGATAGCTACTTAGTCTCGAGTGACAAGTTTTTCAGGAATATTGTTGGGTTGAGAGGTGATTCCTAGAGAAGTCACCAAGGAATATCTAGATGAAAACTCCATCGGGAGTTGTGAGTAAAGACATGAGCACTAGAGTGCTCCACGCGAGAGCACCTGAATTCGAATTTCGATGGGAGTTCCCCTTGTCCAAGGGTGATCTGATGGTACTTAGATGTAAGTACAATGCTTGGGTGAAAGCAAAGTAGCTCTGGTAGGAGGATCTGTTTTATTGGTTTAAGGTGGCGCTAGTAGTGTTTGCGGTTCAATGAAGGTGATTTGATCTCCAGTGTGTGATAAATTGTGATTTAGGTGAAGACAACACGGGTCTCATAGGTTATGAGATATAGTTGTTCATGATGATGTCAGTTTTGATTACAGAAAAGCTATGGCTTGTATCAAAAACTAATATCCACAGATGACATATCATTTTGTTTCAGTATTAAATTGTTTCATTATATCATAGAGCTAGATAACGGGGTGTGGAAAGACACAGTAGATACCGTTATTGGTTAAAGTATTGATATATAAAAAGAATGCTCGTAACTGAGATAGTCTGAACATACTATCGGTATAGGTTATCGTGTGGTTTGGAAATTAGTTTATCTAGACTAATTAAATCACACGGATATGCCTAGTGCATATTGAGCATGACCAATTTGGATAGAATTGACTTGTATTGATCGGCGTAGTCAATTCGGTCCTAGTATTCAGTCTCTCAATCCCGAGATTGGGGCGAGCGTGAGAGTTCGATATCTTATGCTTTGATGTGCCAAAGAGTGCGGTCAATTGAGGCCTATACCTCGGTAGGTTGGGTATGCCGTGTTTAGCTTCTTACATGCCGTTGCTAGTCGGAGGAATCCACGAACCGGTTCGCCGGGTTGATGGTGCTCCCCTGATATGAGCTCGTAAGGTTTATTGTACTAAAACTGGCCAGTGGACTTTACGTCCGGTATAATAAGAAGGTCGAGTGGTACTAATCTTGGATACCAAGAAGTCGGTGAATTAGTTTGTCAGTAAATTGATAACCGACGAGCACTAGATCTTTGATGTGGGGAGATAGAAGAAAATAAAGTGGCGCGATGTAAAGTCATTTTTGAGCGGTAGTTCTATAATTGGTCCGTTAGTGATACGACTAATTATGCATTTGACTAATCGATAAAGTGAATTAATTAATCATAAATGTTTAATTAATATTTAATTGACAAAGTGAATTAAGAAAATTAATTCTATATGAATTAATTAATCCTAAGGGTTCGATTAAATTAAATTAACGAAGTGGGTTAAAGATTTAATTCAAAATGATCAATTAGAGTCGACTAGTCTAGGAAAGACTAAGATGCCAACGAAAGTCAAACTAAAAGGCCCAACTCAAAGGCCCATTAGGTCTCCTTAGAAACTCCCTATAAATATCTCATGTTAGGCAACTTACAAGACATTAGAAACCTTTGAGGCAACAAGCCTAGTGAGAGAAAGTTTAGTCTAGAGTGAGAACTTTGTCTTCCTCGTCAAGTTTCTCCTCGAAGTCGACTAAGATAACTTTCTTCTTCGTGAAAAACCAAGCCCATTCTTATTGTTGTTCGGATTTACTTCTTAGCGCCGCCCCCTTTGGGTTTTTTCAGCGACAGGTCTGGCGACCGTCCAGCATAACTCCGGTCGGGGTGTTTGATCCCTGCGAGCTGCGTTGATCACCACGGTTGATCCGCTGTTCGTAGGTCCAGATCGTGACCGATAGGATTCCGCTAAGGAGGTTTTCCGACAAGATCTAGCAGCGGCGCAAGGTGGTGACCGACTGTTGGCGCAAACAGCCTTCGGGCAAGATTCTGTTTGCTTATTTTGGGTTTTTCCTAAACGGGTTTCTTAGGATTTCTTCGTTTTTCCTTGGGCTACTCCGTAGACACTAGCCCACACTAGTTCGGAGTCGATTTGGAGTTATTCTTCGTATTTCTTGTGGAATTCGCTTGCCCGAAGTTTTGGATTTCTTTTTGCTAGGGACTTCGCTACAAAGGTATATTCGTTGAACTTTCCGCTTTAATTAAAGATTGTATTTTTGTGTACCGATTAATAAATTAAATAAGTATAAGCCTAGATCCGTTCGGGGAAAAATGAATTTGAGCCTGAGTTTCGTCGAAAGTTTCCAATTTTGGAATGCATTGCACGAAAGTGAGATTTTCGATTTAGCTCGGGCTTGTTCTGTTTTCCTTCATATAAGTGATCAGTGATCTAGGCAAGATTGATTGAGACTCATATGAAGACAATCAGGGGTATTTGGCCTTAAGGGACGCTCTAATGTGGTGAGTACAACTAGCATGACTATGCATCTGGTACAATCTGTTTTTCTGGTGAAGATTGAGTTCAAGGTGGAGATTTGTCAACATATGAACTCAATTATTTAGGCTGGTCCAATAACCTCTTGTAAACCCTAATTAGGTTTAGGTTATTGAGGAGGTAATCTATATATACCTCATATCTTACCTTGCCTCTAGAAAGTTAATTCTGACACTCCAAAAGAGATCAAATTTCTGTACTTGTGATAGGCACAAGTAATCTGTTCAAACTTTAGGTTAAGCTTCTGGTTAATTTCCTAGACTTAGGTGATTTTGTTTTCGGTCATTGTATTATATATTCTCTCCACATACACATAATACAATATGTTCTCCCTTTGGCCTGTGGACGTAGCTAACGTGTTGTTGGGGAACCACGTTAAATCTCTGTGTTATTATTTGTCGTTCTTTACCGTTCTTCTATTATTTTCTGTTTCTTTCTTACGTTTGTTACAACATTACCCCTTAAATTTTTGTCAAAATACGAAAATCCTCCCAAAATTCTAAAAATTACAAAATAAAAACCCTATACTATCCAATAGTCTCTTTTCGCCCCCTAAACAGATGATATCATTCAATTTATTAAGTAAATGGACAATAATACCGTTAATAGATCCCTGAATAAATTTTTAGACCAAAACACTCTCCTATTCAGTATACATATACCAAAATTGTATAAAAAATCTCCATTTTTTTATCTTAAAAAATTTTGAAATAATAATTTCTTCTTTTTTTTCTCATAATTTTTCCCTTTTTTTTTTCACTTTTTCACCTCTTATCCTTCTTTTCTCACTCTTATTAATCTTCTTGCTAACAATAATTTTATCAAATTATCGTCCGAATCAAAATACTCCTTTTGTCCCAACAAGATGATCTTGTACAATTTTAGCTTATGTATACTAAATAGGAGGGTATTTTGATCTCAAAATTTATTCAGAAATCTATTAAGGGTATTATTATCCATTTACTTAATAAATTGAATGACATCATCTGCTTAGGGGGCGAAAAAAGACTATTGAATAGTACAGAGGGATTTTTGTAATTTTTAAAATTTTAAGGAGATTTTCGTATTTTGACAAAAATTTAAGGGAGAAAATGTAAAAGTAGATTTGACTAGTGATTAAATGAGTCAAACCGCTAGTTCACTAACTTTTCAGGGAGCAAATGTGATATAAAATAAATTCAGAGTAATTATTTTAGTCGACTAAATTTTAGGAGCGACCAAAATTGATAGGAATGAGGATTTAAAAAAAAAAACATTTAATTCTAATTCTTAAAGTTTTAATTTTGATAAAAGTGAATACGTTTTCAGATTTTTTTTTTTTTTTTAATAGTCTCCTATGAGATCAGTGTTTGAAAGCACCTATATTAATTTGTTAGCAATGAGATAAGTACAAAAGAGTTATTCTTGCTTGCTCCTATACAAGCTTTAGACGACAAAAGAGTTGTTAAAATCTACCTTTCTAGCCTGTATACAATTGAAGCCAAAAAGGTCTATCTATGAAGTAAAAAGGTCTCCTACAATAATCGCAGCCAAACAAAACCTTCAGTTGCTGCCGATAGGTGCTCAAAATTACCACAGTGAAATTGGTGTTCAAAATGTACAGTCAGAATTACTACAGTGAAAATTGATGCTCAAATCCTTCTGTTGCAGAACTTCTAAACTCCAAAAGAGACCATTGACCTCACACTAGCCAAACAAAGAGGGGGTACACTTTGCCAATCATAACAAGCATCCGAACTCCAAACGAGGAATAAGAAGCCAAACAAAGCAAGAGGTCATACAATTGAATTCTTAAGAATTTGATTGTGAAAATCTCAATATTTTACTATGTTTATCAAAGTATCAAGAAAAATGACACCCTGAAGAATCTTTAAAATTATCACTGCTTAACTTTTAATTCGCCTCTGACCATCAAATAAAATGTGAATAACCCGTCTTCCTCTCTTTGCAAGAAGGGACAAGTTTTTATTATATTATTGATTATATTATTTTTTTTAAGGGATTATATTATTATTAAGTTCAAGAAATAATAAATAAAATTTATATGTGTGTTATGTGTATTCAATATAGGTTTTTAGTAATAAGTTATATTACGAATTTCTCCTACTGTTTTTATCTCTTATGCGATATTATGTTCTCACTTTTGCCTTTTTATTGGCTAGACCTTTATAAATTTTACTTTGATTTATTATTAAATTAACTAATTAAAAGTGCATAATTATATAAATAACATAATGCTTATGTTTGTTTATCATTTATAGACAAAAGAATCTTAACAACAATTTGTGAATATATAAAGCAAAAAATATTTAATTAGTTATGTATTAAAATTAATCCATGGTAAAAATACTTCAATAAGAGTTTTTCTCTCTCCGCCACATCCCTAGTTTCCTGCCGCCTGCCGCCTGCCGCCACCTTTAACGTCCGGGGATAGAACTGTCGGACAAGGCAGCTACCGCCCAACCACAACGAAACTGCACCTTCTCAGCGTTGTTTGTAGCTCACATAACCTCAGAACGGACTGCCTTGGCTGACCCAAAACTAATTCGTTTCTTCAATGGTTTGCCAAAACTAGTTATTACTCGGGAAGAACGGGCTGAAGTGGTTGCTCTACTCGAGTATGCCCTTGTTAGAAATTTTCCTTCGGTCGCCCGAAGATGACAAACTTGAAGCAAGAATTCTCCAAGGTTGGTTTTTTAGGAGGACATGAGATTGGCCTTATGAACCAACGCCACATCATTATCCGGTTTAATCTGGAAGCTGATTATCAGAGGTGTTAGATGCGTCCTACATGGTTAATTGCAGGATATCAGATGCGAGTTTTGAAGTGGACGTCGCACTTTAAGTTTAAGGAGGATCCCCCAGTTGCCCCGATCTGGGTTTCTATGCATGAATTGCCACTAGAATACATGAATCCCAAAGCCAAATTCTCAATAGCCTCTTTAGTTGGGAAGCCTTTGCAAATTGATACCCCAATAATGATGGGTACTCGCCCTTCGGTTGAAAGATTTTGTGTTGAAGTGGATTTATTGAAGGATTACCCCCCAACCATTCGTATACGAATCGACCAGGACATGATTATACAATCCTTCACGCAGAATATTGTCAGGATTGTAGCAAAATTGGTTACAAGACGATTGATTACGAAAAGGGAAAAACAGGAAACCCGCGCTAAGCTCTGAAACCTGTATTACAGGAGTACCGCCCTAAACTAAAACAGGCCGAGGGATCCTCAGGTCTGACTCAGACGGAAAAATAGAAAGTTCCCTTTTTGCTAGAAGATGCCTCAAGGAAAGCTCCCCAAATTGTGCCACCGGTTGATGCTCCTTTAACTCTTGCTACAACAGAGGCTATTCTTCCAGTTCCGAATCAAACCTAAGGTAAGATTATTGTGATTAGTACTCTTCTGTTGCCAGAAACAGCCCCGGTGATTGCAATGGTTGTTGATTTAGTGACCGCTTTTGAAAGATTGTCACATAGGATCTGGGTTTGCACTTGCTCGATTTATCACGCAACAAAAATTTCTAATTAAAAGCAGAATCTTAGAAAAGTACTTTTGAAGCGTGCACTCAGGTGATTCTCTTGTATGCCTCAAGACTTTGACTTCACGTTGTGTGGGCAACGAACTAGAAATCAATCGATCAGCTAATCACCACAATCCACCTATTAGAAAATTCTAGCACCGCTGCAACTGACACGTACTGTAAACGCACCGCCCAGAGAGAGAAATATACATGCAGCTGGTATAAAACAAAGCCAAAATTTTAGCCAACACAATCCAAAAACCAGCCGCAATTATCTCCAAAAATCCGACTTGGAGAGAGAAAGTTTTCTCTCTCTAGGATTTTCTCTCTTTAGTTTTCTTGTCTTGAAAACTTATGAAATTGTATGTCTTGAATAGCTAATCCCTTGTCTATATATAGAGTTACAAGAGAGAGCCCAAGTTGATTTAGGATTGGTCTTCATAATGGGTTTAGGTAATTAAGTAGTTTTCAAATCCAATTAGGTAACCAATCTAATAGAATAAACCAAATCCTATTAGATTTCCTAATCTCTAGGATTTTCTAATTCCAATTGAAACTTAAGACTTAATTAATTAATTAAATAATTTCACTTTGTTAATTACTCAATTAACCCTTAGGAATAATTAATCAATTAATTAATTTTACCTATTCAATTAACCCATTACAAAATTAATCGTACCACTAACGGATTAATTTTGGCACTACCATCCTACACAGAATTGCTTCCGGAACAACTTAATTAAATTATATTCATAATCTCCCCACATCAAAGATATAGTGCTCGTTAATATATTAATTTACTGATAAATTAATTAATTAACTTCTTTGATTCCGAGACTAGTACCACTCGACCTTTTTACTATACCGGACATAAGTCCACCGGCCGGGTTTAGTATAATAAACTTTACGAGCTCATCTCGGGAGCACCATCACCTTGGACACACCGATACTTGGTTTCCTTTCGACAAGCAGTAGCACACCAAGTAACTAAATACGCGCACCCAACCTACCGAAACTATTGACCACAATTGACCTCACCCTTTGGCAGATCAAAGTACACTATGTCTAATTCTCATGCATGCTCGAGTCTAGGGATTAAGAGATAGAATACCAAGAACGATTTGTCTATTAAATCAGTACAAGACAAATCATTCTTAATGGTCAAGTTCAATACGCTCCGGGCATATCTATATGATTCAATTAGTTTAGACAAACCAATTATCCGAATCACATAATAACCTAAATCGACAGTTTGTCCAAAACTGTCTCGGTTACGAACCTCATTTATATATTATGTCTTTCAACTAATGATGATATTTACTGTGCCACACAAGACATCTCATCATCTACTTACAAAATACAAATGGACAATTAATGCACAACAAGATATAACCAAAACATAAATCGATATATTACTGGAAAAAAGTACAACACAAGCACAACTTATGTATTCAACTCCAACAACTACAACTTTTGAAAAGGTGGTGAATGCATCTTTAGACGTACCTATTCCTAACCCAAGCCCAATTTTGGAATTGCCTGCGTATACACATGTTTCCGAAACCTAGTTGCCGGGTGAGCCAATTATTAAACCAGTGCAAGTTAGTTCCCCTCAAACGTTGATGCCAAAAAAATCCCCTGCCGCAATTGAAAACATAGCTCAGGCGATGAACAATTTGTCGATGGAGATTAGCCGAGCTTTGTAGATTCCGCCGCCAATGTTCCTTTCAAGTTCTGCGGATCAATTGGACCTGCCGCTTAGTCTACCCTCCCTGTCCCTCTCAATTCCCAAGGTTCCTAAGAGGTCCGAGCTGGGTGCTATTTGGGAAGGAAGATATGGCAGAGTGGGGGATGAATATGATGATAGTGCTCAGGCCCGGCCCTGAACATTATTTTATGAGGCGATGGTCTGGGGCTCAAATTTTAAAGGAGTCCAAAGTTTTAGCGTATTAATAAATTATGAAAAAAAGAGAAACCTTACCTTCAGGAGTCATCACACACATAACATCATAACTCTAGCCTTCCTTGACCCTCCTCTTTTAGACATAATTCAAAAGAGGGCAATTTTAAAAAGAATAGGAAGGAAAATAATAAAAGAGACGGTGATAAATAATAATTCATAAATTTAATGCAATATAATTTGAGATTTTTTTGTACTATTGCATAAAATTCTTACTTATGTTAGACTTACACCAATTCTTTAACGATCAAAAGGGATGTAACCGACTTAGTTGGTCACGTCAAAAACCAAAGGATGTGACTCATAATTTAGTTAAATTTTCAAAAAAATAAATGTAATTTGTTCTAAATTTAATGTGATATAACTGAATGTGTTATGTGTTTGTTACACAAAATTTCTATTGATGTCGTGAGTTTACATCAGCTTTTTAATCACCACGAGATTACATCTTAAAGATTCAATTGGTTAAAAGAGATATTTATTATTGTAAAAATATTAAAGAAATTCGTGGGTAATTTAACTAAATCATATATAAATAAATGTAATTCGCTTGGTTTTTTTTTTTTTTTATGCCCCTGTGAAATTTAAAAATGAAGACCACCACCACCATCAGCATCATCATTCATAGGAAAGCCAATTTGCCATGTTCAGAGTTGAGCCAGTTGTATATTTTCCAAAGCATTGTACGATGGGCAAAGCTCTATAATATTGATTGCTGACGAACTTTTGAGCGGTGGTAGCTCAACGGTTTCTAGTACGACTTAATTAACAACACTTATCGCTATGGACCCAACTTCTTCTTCATACGCTGCGGATATATGGGTGATGATATTAGCATTTAATTACTCCTAATTAGCCTTTTGTTTTAATTTTATGATGGTTGATTGAGGCAATAGAAAGCTAGTATAACATAAGTGCCATTTTTATTGAGATATTTTACTTTTATTTTTAAATAATTATTTTAATTAATAGATTTATGTAATCAATATTATTATAAAAAATAAGACAGATGGAGTATATTTTATTTTTTTCCATTTTCATATATGGGATAATTATTTTTTGTATTTCAACCACAAGTAAATCAATGGTACCTCAATTTTTATTTTATTTTATTTTATTTTTTTGGGTTAAATGGAGGATCCTATTCATTGAAATTCGAGTAGAAGGAGATGTGAAGACAATCCATTACTCCCTAATTTCTCTAAATCAGACCTAGAAGTGATATCTACAATTTAAATAAAATCATTTATCTTTATCAACGCAAAAAAAATATTCTACCTATCTAACTTTTTACATTCGTAATACCGGAATTGTCTCATTTTTTAGTTTAAGAAGACCATGCAACTTTCTTGGTAGCAAAACAAACGAATCAAAAATAGTATTCTATCATGAAAATGCCAGTTTAGCAAAAAAGCAAACTAGTCCATTATCTTCTCTATATACATGATTTAATTTAAACCCTCGGTCATTCATGGTGGCCCAAATTTCTTGAAGCTCCTGGTGATGTTTATAAAGGAAGTGTTTCTCTCTTTGTTTTATCATTTCCACTAACTGCAGGCTGTTGCTAAGTAACTGTACTCCTGTTAGGCCTTTCCCAAAGGGGTGTTACTAATTATCGCCTGAGTTTTAAGTATTACCGTTTCAATTTTGACAAAATTATTTTTTTACTTTAAAGAAGAGAAAAGAGAGAAGTAAGGAGGAGGGATTTTTTAGTACAAATTAGGAGGGTAGAAAATAACCATTAAAACGGTAAGTAATAAAAATTTGCCTAGAACAATACTTTAAAGCCTTCATAAGTGCATGCGTATCTGCTTGGAGTGGTATCAATGGTATCTACATATGCAAACCGATACATTGAAGAAGCACATAGTCACTTTTGACAATCTCAATCAAATATTGTTTATGTGTCAAAATAGTAGTTTTTTTATCTATTATTTTAATTTATTTATCATATATTATCCGTAAGAATGACAATTTGGGCAGTTAATATATCTTGTACCAGTGCTACATGTATCTATTACTATATATAGTAAATTTTTTCTTAATAACTGTACACTTACTAAATATAGTAAGTTTCGCCCACGCGCGTGCTCGCTGAGTCCACAACGTCTTCGCTGAGTCCACAACGTCTCAGAACAACTGTCGCAACGTCCAAAAAATAACTGTCGCAACGTCTACATCCAAGCATGTCCACAACGTCTCCTAACACTGTCGCAACATCCCCGTTCGTCTAAAAAACAACTGTCGCAACGTCAAAAAACATCTACATCTAAACATGTGAATTTAAGCTGAATTTTTCACATAACACATTCCACAACATCTCAGAACAACTAGAATCACGTCAAAAATAATTTGCACCACGTCCAGAAATGTCTGCATTCATGCGTGTGAATTTAAACTGATTTTTTTCACAAAGACAGTCCACCACGTCTCAGAACAACTATCACCACGTCAAAAATAACTAGAACAACGTCCAGAAACGTCTATATCCATGCATGTGAATTTAAACTATTTCTTTCACAAAGAAAACTAGAACCACTTCAAAAATAACTACACCACGTCCATAAACGTCCTCATTCATGCGTGTGAATTTAAACTAATTTTTTTACAAAGACAGTCCACCACGTCTAGAAAAACTAGCACCACGTCAAAAACACTTAGCACCATGTCCAGAAACGTCTACATTCATGCGTGTGAATTTTAGATTTTTTTTTTTTACAAAGACAACTAGCACCACGTCTCAGAACAACTAGAACCACGTCTAGAAACGTCTTCATCCATGCGTGTGAATTTAAACTGATTTTTTTCACAAAGACAGTCTACGTAAAAAATAACTAGCACCACGTCCAGAAACGTCTACATCCATGCATGTGAATTTAAGCTTTTTTTTTTTCATAAATACAACTAGCACCACGTATCAGAACAACTAGCACCACGTCAAAGACAACTAGCACCACGTCCAACAACGTCTTCATCCATTCGTGTGAATTTAAACTGATTTTTTTCACAAAAACAGTTCACCACGTCTCAGAACAAATAGAATCACGTCAAAAACAACTAGAACCACGTCCAGAAATGTCTAGATCCATGCGTGTGAATTTCAACTGATTTTTTTCACAAATTGGAGATAATACTTGGAGATATTGTTGTACAAATTGCGTTGTGTAAAATTGTTATTCTAAAATTTTATTATCAAATTTGGCAGCTGGAATCACAACTGGCCACTACCACACCATGTATACATCCAAACATGTGAATTTTAGCTAAATTTTTCACATAACATAGTTTACAACGTCTCGTTACGTCCAAAAAAGCTAGCACCACGTCTAGATATGTCCAGCTACGTCCGGTAACATCCCGCAACGTCCAAAAATGCAAAGCAGCAACGTCCCACAACGTCCTGTTACTTCCAGTTACGTCCAAAATACAAAGCAGCAACATCCCGTTATACTCCGCAACGTCCAGCAATGTCCCACAACGTCTAGTTACGTCGCATAATGCGTTCTACCAAGTTCAGCAGTATAGAAGAATCACAAGCAACCCATTTCACATGAAAGTGCCAATACCTCACGGAAATCATTTATATATCATATTTCGATGAGTAACAGAGCATTATTTGAATAAGAAAACACGAATATAACATCATTAATATATTATCCAACATCAAATCGCGAAAATAAGGTTCCGTAAATCCATCAAATACAGTTCATACTTTATGATGTGGTGATTTTTTAATAAGAATAAGTTATTTTTGAAGAAGAAGAGATTTTTGAACAGGAAGAAGTGACTTTTTCGTTGTATTTGGTGTTGTTCGTCGGAAAATACAATCGTCGATCTCTGTTAAATTTGTGTTTGGATGAAAATTTTGATTAAATGCGGTTTCGAATGAAGTACGGTGAAGAAGAATAACTGATTTTTGAAAAAGAAGGAACTGGGTTTTTGTAGAAGAAAAAGAAGAGAAGAGTGTGTATCTCACTCTCTTATAGTGAGAGTTGTGATGTATTATTAGGTACATGTATCACTAGGTATAGAATATAATTTGCGCAATTTGGGTCATCAAATAATGTTCAAATCAAAATTTAAAAGCATTTATGTTAAAATATCAGCATCATTTCAAAATATTAATATAACACATTTTTTAAGATTAAATTTTGTGTTGAATTATGTGTTGACGTAGGAAATATCGGAGTCATATTCATATGGCAAGTTTGAAGAATTGGCGCATTACTTGGTGCAACCGCATGCCCATGATATCACAAAACTCCACCCCGAAGGTTAGAGCAAGTATAATTCCTTCCTGGTCGTTGAACAAACATTTGGATCATGAAAATGGATTACTTCATTTTAATTTTTCTTTTTAATTTGTGGCATTTGCGACCAATATATCATCAAAGTGTGGCATTGAAGGTGACAGAAAAGCTACAGCTTTTGATCAGCAAATTACGGTTCGTCACACTCTCCCATGCATGACATAATGACATTGATGTTTGATGTTGTTTAATGCAATGAATTTTGAATTTGGCTTGTTTCTCTCTTAATTACTCCCTCTATTTATATTTATTTATCATTTTAGTAATTAAATAGTTATTAAAAAATAATTAAATAATTAGATGTATTAATGAATTTATTTTATTTATCCTTCACCATTAAATGAATTCATATTTCAAATGATAAATATTTATATTTTAATAACAAAAAAAAAGAAGGAAAAAGGTATTAATAATGTTAAGAAAAATGTAAAATAACAATTAAAAAAAAGTAAAAAGTCTAATTAAGACGGAAGGAGTAATAATTATTTATTATTTGTAAAACATGTACATCATATTGTCCAATTAATTGTACGTACTGAATAACTATTGTCATCTTCTCCATTCTACTACTACTTTTTTTTTTTTTCATAGTTTTCCTTTTTTATTCAAAAGAAAAAAAAATTGGCATATTTTTTTGAAAAAACATGATTAATTTGTTTGGCATAAACTCCCTCCTCTTCTAAATTTAATGATTTTGTTAGCAAATTTCAATTCTTTTAATTTGTCCTTCTCAATTTTCAAGAAACATTTTATCAATTTTGTACTGTTTTACCCTTCTACATTTATGATTGATGATAGAGTAAATAAAATTTTAGTGAAAATAACTTGCATACAATCTAAAAAATGTTAGAGGTATGCTTCAAGAGAAAATAATGTAGGATATATACTTGGATTTAATTTAATTTAATTTTTTCAGATATTTGGATTTAATAAATACCCAAAGTAGTAGAAGTAATACCCTAGTAGAGGGGAAGCTATGTCGGATGTGTTATATAGGTGATATATTATAAAAGATTTTTACGTACCGTCTACTAAAAATTATAATATTAAGGGATAAAAAATAAATAAACAAGAGTATCTTTATTAAAAGAGAAAAACTAAATTAAAAATTCTAATTTTACTAAAAATGTTAATAATAATTGAACCTGTAACATTTAATTTTTGACAAATAGAATTTAAATTACTTTTTAAATCTTAATATTTTTGAGCTATTAAAAATTTTAACGAAAATATTTTATATATTAAATTTATTGTCCACTAAAACTTCAGAGACAGGCTTGACTCACCCCTAAATAGAAATAAATAGAAATGCAATTAAAAATTATCATTACCAAATTAAACCTTAGTCTTCATCACTATTTTGAATAGTAGAGGCAAAAAATCTTTAAATTAAAATTATATTATTATTATTTTTTTTATAAAACAATTTATAGGTCTGATGTCTATATGATCATGATGTGATCTCCCTTGTTAAGTATGTTTTAGTTCTATTGTATCATTTCTTTTATATTCTTGATCTGATGTCTATAGTCTATTGATCTGATGTTTAGTACTCTGTGATCTGATGTCTATATAATCATGATGTGATATCCCTTGTTAAGTATGTTTTAGTTCTATTGTATGATTTCTTTTATATTCTTGATCTGATATCTATAGTCTGTTGATCTGATGTCTAGTATTCTCTGATCTGATGTCTATATAATCATGATGTGATCTCCCTTGTTAAGTATGTTCTATTGTATGATTTCTTTTATATTCTTGATCTGATATCTATAGTCTGTTGATCTGATGTCTAGTATTCTCTGATCTGATGTCTATATAATCATGATGTGATCTCCCTTGTTAAGTTTGTTTTAGTTCTATTGTATGATTTCTTTTATATTCTTGATCTGATATCTATAATCTGTTGATCTGATGTCTAGTATTCTTTGATCTTATGTCTATATAATCATGATGTGATCTCCCTTGTTAAGTATGTATTAGTTCTATTGTATGATTTCTTTTATATTATTGATCTGATATCTATAGTATATTGATTTGATATCTACTCTCTTATTATTTTTTTTAAAAAAGTATTTTTTTTTAAAAAACTGTGCATCAAAAAAAAAATGTAGCGCTTACTGTAACGCGCTACATTAGGTGTAAAATTCACGATAGTCCTATAGGTCTACCAGAACTTTTGGTTGGCCCTTTCATAAATTTGTCAAAAATCGTAGAAACAAAAACATGTTCAGACCATTTTCCTCCCCAATAAGCTAACTGAACAAAAGATAGGGGTGAGTCCCTACGTTATATTATATCTATTTTAAAATAGTCATATTTTGTATATATTATTTTATTTTAACAAAAATATTTGCCACAAGGAGGATAAAAACAAAAACAAACAAAAAGATCCATTTTTTTGAACTAATAAAAAGATCCATTTAATTTGAAGACTTTGGAAGTTATATGAACAACTAAGGGCACCCCATCATAAATGCGACCCAAGCAGGTAAACTTATGGGCGTTGAAAGCATCCAACTACATAGACCCAAGTTGGGTGCTCTCATTAACTATCTCCCCAACCAACTTTCATACTAACTCTCACAATAAATACTTCACCAATTCATTCAATTCAAACACTTGTCTTCCATCAATCCAATTTTATCATCACACAAGAATTAAAAAAAAAAAGAAAAAAATGGATGCCGAGCAGCATCTGCTGTCAACCGAGATTGTGAATCGTGGGATTTCTTCATCAGGTCCGGATGCGGGATCCTTGACGTTCTCGGTGAGGGTCCGGCGGCGTTTGCCGGATTTCGTTCAGTCAGTGAACTTAAAGTACGTGAAATTGGGGTACCATTATCTGTTGACGCATGGGATTTATCTGGCGACGGTGCCGCTTCTGGTGCTGGTGTTCAGTGCGGAAGTCGGGAGTCTGAGTAGGGAAGAGCTGTGGAGGAAGTTGTGGGATAGCACCGCCCGGTATGATCTCGCCACCGTTCTTGCCTTCCTCGCCGTCCTTGTCTTTACCGTTTCGGCTTATTTCATGTCTCGCCCTCGACCTATTTATCTTCTTGATTTTGCATGTTGCAAGCCCCATGATGATCTCAAGGTATGTTTTATAGTTACTTGCTTTTAATTTCGCTAATTTAATTCATAATTTTTCCAAGGTTTTTCCCAATTTTTGCAATGTACCTCTATTAGTATTTTATTTCCATTTTATCTAAATATATGTTTAGAATTATTATTTATCGTTCCTTATTTTATTATTCACCTTACATTTTTACCGAATTGCACTTACCTTATACTCAAATTCATTTAGAAGAAGAGGGAGAATAAAAGAATTTTGATTAAAATTAAAAATAATTTAATAAAGATGAGACTATAAATAATAAAACAGGAGACATAAATAATGACCCCATATATTTATCATCTCAAAATAATATTTATACCTATTGTATTATTTTAATTATTGTTATAGTCCAATAATTTCATTGTCAAGAATGTATAGGGGTTAGCCAAAGACCACTTATAAACCTTCCCCCTAACACACCCCAAAAAAGTTATAAATGCACAAAATCTAACACCAAATTTGTAACAATCTTGCAAGTTAAATTTTGTGTTACAATTATAATTTTGTTCTTCTGTTAGAAAAAAATGTTTGATGATTCAAATTCGAAATTTATTGTTGATTGTATTGAATGAAAAACAGGTGACAAAAGAAGAATTCATTGAGATGGCAAAAAAATCAAGAAAATTTGACGAGGCAAGTCTCGAATTTCAGAAAAGAATCGTAGAGTCATCAGGGATCGGGAACGAAACCTACGTCCCAAAATCCATAATGTCCACAGAAAACACAGCAACCATGAAAGAAGGACGAAGCGAGGCATCCATGGTAATATTTGGGGCCCTAGACGAATTATTCAAAAAGACGGGGATTCGGGCAAAGGACGTCGGGGTCTTAGTTGTAAATTGCAGCATTTTCAATCCAACCCCATCACTTTCGGCAATGATAATAAACAAGTACAAAATGAGAGGGAATATATTGAGTTTTAACCTAGGTGGGATGGGATGTAGTGCTGGAATTATAGCCTTGGATTTGGCTAGGGACATGTTACAAGCAAACCCTAATACTTTTGGTGTGGTGGTTAGTACCGAAATGGTCGGGTTCAATTGGTACCCGGGAAAAGACCGATCCATGCTCATTCCCAACTGCTTTTTTCGGATGGGTTGCTCCGCCGTGTTGCTGTCCAACCGCCGCCGTGACTACACTCGGGCAAAGTATAGGTTGGAACATATTGTGAGGACTCACAAAGGTGCTGATGATCGCAGCTTCAGGTAGGCTTTCTTCAATTTTATTACTTCAAGCATTCATCTCAATTTCCCATTTCAAAAAATTTGTTTTATTTATTGAACTATTTTTTTAGGTAAAAATAATTTTAACTATTTAATTTTGCAACATAAAAAGTATGAATATTTAGTTTTATATTTTATATCATGATGATCAAGTTTTAATATAATAGAATAAATATATTTTTTTATAAAAGAATTGTAATAAAAAATAAAGATAAATTTTATTTTTATATTGAATAATAATTTTTTCTTCAATTTTGTGAATAATCTTAAACATGAGGGACTGAGACAGTACTTTGAAATGAACTCCAGATATAGAATTGTAATCATCCTGCCCGCCCAAAATAAATATAGAGTCCACTTATGATATACCTTTTCTTTCCTTTCTTTGTCTAATAAAAAATATATTCTTAAAAATTAAAAAAACATTTATTAAAATAAAACAATTTAAAATATATATATATATTTGGAATGAAATAAGCACATATTTATAGTAACGAATAAAAAAAGAGAAAACATTACGTAAAGGAGGGTATTAATCGATAAAGAAGCTTGAAGCTAATGGTTGACATCAATATTTTGTAACGAATAAACTTTGTAGTTTAGTGATTAGTATTTTTATTTGAAATCAATAAATTTTAAAATTGAATTAATATATATAATTTTTTTGAAAAGTAAAAAAAAAAAATTACGTGGGATGGGGGAGGGGGCGAAAACTTAATTGCTATTTTCTGTCTCTATTTTTATACTTGTTCTGCTCCTTTTTATTCCATTTTGCCCTCTATTTTTACTTTTTTTGTCCCTTTTGAATTAGTTTGCTCCTTTTTATTAAAATGATAAAATGGTTTAAAGGGGACGAAATTAAATAAAATGAGAAGTAAAAATAACAATGGCCGATGAAAATGAGTAATTGTTATATTATAATCCTATGACTATAATACTCTATGTTCTTACTATAAAAGTAATTAAACAGATTAAAAAAAAAACTTTATGTATAAAACACTATTTCATTATTACATAAAATTAAAAAAACTAATTTATTATCAAATTACAATATAAAATTCACCATTAATACAATATCCGATATTGTAAGATTACTGTCGAAAAAGAGAGATTAGTGATGGGGACTCATGAAATGTTTGAAAGATAGAAACGTAAGGTGGGGATTGTGATTGACAAATTATTCCTAGTAATAATAACTTCACAACTACCTTAATGACGATAGTGGGTCTCATTTTCATACCTCATGTGCTAATTTGATCTTCAAATTACTCTACGCCTAGAATTAGGGCTGGCAATTCGTGTTGTGTTCGTGTTATTATGTTCGGGTTGGCGTGTCGAGAAATCTCTAATCCAAACCCAACCCATTTAATTAATCGTGTCGAAAACTCCAACCCTAACCTGACCCATATATAATCGTGTCGACCCGAACTTAACCCGCGTAACTCGTTTAATTGTTGATAGGCGATTTTTCGGTCCAAATTTTCGCCATAGAAAAAGGGGACTGAATTTGTCGAGGAAACTAAAACATACATGTTTATTTATAATAACACATCTAAAATTTGTAACTATCAAATTCAAATCCATCAATTTAAATTTAACCATAACATTTTTATACATGACATCAACATAACTTTATCAATTTAAATTCTTCCTAATACAACCAAAATAAATAAAATCCAAAGGTAATTACAGTTAGAAAATTTAAATAACAAAATACCACTATAGGAAGTCCTGTTGGATTTTTGATTTGAGAATTTGGAAGTTTCATCAATTATTAAGGTTATAAAATTTAATTTTTAAAAAAAAAAATTTTTAACGGGTTCACGTGTCAACCCGCCAACCCGTCGTGTCGACCCAAACCCGACCCATTTATTATACGTGTCAAAAATTTCAACCCTAACCCACTTTTTTTCGTGTCGTGTCCGTGTCGGGTTATCGTGTCGGGTCAGCAATTGCCAGCCCTACCTAGAATTGTAGGGAAATGTATAATAATGCAGATTTAAAATCTTTTTTTTTTTAATAATAATGTTAAAAGCCTTCAACTAAAAAAATAAACAATAAAGCTTTCATTAAACCAATTTCCCTTTCATGAATCCAAAGGAAACAAAATTTTATTAGTTATGCCCTAATTTTTACCTTCTTCTGTTTCAATTTGGGCTAAACTTCCTCCTTGTCCATCTCTCTTCCCCTTTTAAAATAAAATAACAATTTTATCAAAATTAAAACTGTAATACTTAAAACTGAAGCAGTAACTGGTAATACCTAAATAAAAATTGCTTATTTTAAGAGAAAAAAATATATATATGTGAAATAAATAATTCCAAGTTAAACTCAGAAAATTCAGTTACTTATTACTTCTTCCCTCTCTAATAATAATAGCTTAGGCCAAGCCTTAACCCCTCTTTGTACTAATAATATAGAGTACTAAACGTCCTACCCTTTGTACTAATTCTCTAGTAATACAGGGATCTCTCCCTCCCGGGACCCCAGACCAAGTTGGTTTTGGAAAAAAAAATAAATAAATAAATAGTATTAATGAATAATTTATTTTGATAAATTATTTTATTTATCCCTAATTAAATAATAGAGCGAGAGAATTTTATTAGAAAAAGAAGTTTTTTTTTTTTTTACATAACTTACACCCGTGAGATTCGAATCTCCAACCTTACGATTATAAGTCACATCCTTAACACCTCTCCAAACTCTGTAACAAGAGAAGTTTTATAGGGAGGAATAGTAATAATTAACACAATCACAAATATTTACGTACAATTTTATAAGATAAAACTAAAAAAATATAATTTATAATTTACCTCATTTGTGGTACAAGGTCACTTATTTGGAAACAAAAACAAACTGTTAAAACAACTATTATTATGTTTAAACGAGGGGAGTGTATTCAAATTTGAATTAATTAACCCAATAAAATATTGGAATATGAGGCGATTGTTGTGAAGAAGGAAAGATAAAAGTCTGTGAAATTTGTTCAAAAGGGGCTCCAACTTAGCATGTATTCACATTTATTGCAAAATAGTCCAGCTAGCTCCAGCTTGCATTTGTTTGGATTGGATGTGAAGAACTTTATGGATTAGTACTTCTTGGGCCCTTCTGATTTTTCTCAAATTATAAAGCCCTATAAACTATAAACAACAAAAAGCCATATAAATAACAAAATCATATTTTTTATAGAAAAATTAAAAAAAAAAAAAAAAAAAACATTTTCGAAACGTTTTAAGGAAACACTCCCAATTGCTTTAAAAAAAAAAGGGCCAACACTCCCAATATTTTTCTCTAATACGCTACTACCAGAAAAAGAATGAAAAAGAAAAAGCCATTTTCTCTTTTCACATAAATTAAAATTTTTATTTTTATTTAATTTAAAAATAATATTATTTTTAATTTTTAAATTATTATTTCTCTTTTTTTAAAAAAAAAAATATTCCTCTTACATCAGTTGAAAATTTACTATTAAATATATGGATGATTCAAGGCTACCAAACTAAAAGTTGTATAGAAACTTTAAAATATTTGACGAAAAAATTTTTAACTCTTCAAAACATCTTAATAAAAAAACTTGAGGAAATAATTGTTTTTTTGTTGCAACTAATTTTTTTTTCTATACTATAATTATAACCCCATGTAAAATTGCTTCAAAAAAAAAACCCCATGTAAATTAAAAATTCGAGTCTCCTGATTAAAAATTAGAGAATGAAATTGAAAGAAAACCAAATTACTCCCATGTCCCACTTTACATTTTATTTGCTAATTACATAAGTTGATGTAGCATCATATTAGTTTGAACCAATGATATATATATATATATTATATATATATATATGGATAGTAAAAATATTAAAATTAGATTATTTTTATGACAAAGAAATTCTAAAATGAAATTATTTTTATACGATAAAAAGAATATTATTTTAGATCATTGTTGCACTCATCTCCTAAGTGTAATGATCTAATTAATTGTAGAAAAATTATTGTTTTATTGAGCCAAACCCTAATGGTTCTGTTAATTGATTCAGGAGCATCTATCAAGAGGAGGACGAACAACGATTCAAGGGCTTAAAGATCAGCAAAGATTTGGTTGAAATCGGAGGCGATGCACTGAAGACCAACATCACAACTCTTGGCCCTCTAGTGCTCCCATTCTCTGAACAGATCTACTTCTTTGCAACATTGATTTGGAGGCATCTGTTCGGTTCTAAAGGTGGAGGGCAACACCCCAAGAAGCCATACATCCCTGATTACAAGCTGGCATTTGAGCATTTCTGTGTCCACGCTGCCAGCAAGACAGTTCTTGATGAACTCCAGAGGAACCTTGATCTAAGTGAAAAGAACATGGAAGCCTCAAGAGCCACCCTGCACCGTTTCGGTAACACATCCAGCAGCAGCATTTGGTATGAATTGGCGTATTTGGAAGCTAAGGAGAGGATTAGGAGGGGGGATCGCGTTTGGCAGCTCTCGTTCGGTTCGGGGTTCAAATGTAACAGTGCAGTTTGGAGATCGATGGGGCGAGTAAGGAAGCCTTCTAGAAATAATCCATGGCTTGACTGCATTGATAGGTACCCGCCTTCCAACGCTTTATGAAGCTGAAACAAGGCGGTCAATGCAAATTATACCATATATCTATAGGTACATGTCCCTATTATTATATTTAGAAATAAAGTGATGATCACTCCTTAATTTTCTAAATTGAAATTAGTTTGAATTTTCATCACTTATTTTTAAATATAGTAATATGTATATTTACCTATAGGTATACGGTATAATTTCTGACTTTCAAGGGTTGTTTGGCTTGTTGCAGTTCTTGGGGTTTTCCAACATGACTCAAATATTTCCTACAGTCCTAGGTTTGTTTTTCCTGATCAGTTTGATGAAGTCTATTCATTAATTCTTGAAAACTGATGGTGAAACTTAATGTAGAATGTCTTAGTCAACTTTGAAACTTTCTAGTTCGTAGTATTGTGATTTTTATGTCAATGTACCGTTCTACAATATTGCAACTTTCTTAATTGTGAATTAGTTATGTATCAATAGTTATTGATTTCCAATTGTAAAAAGGCCCATTACATTAATTTTTTTAACCAAAAATGTGTCGTAGTTAATTTTTTGAAAAATAGTCAAACAATGATTGATATAAAAAGTTGGAAACGAGTCTTCCTGAAACAGTTTTTAGACCAGTGATAATAAAAATCAAACCCTAGTTTTTAATAGCAAATCTATGAGATCCCAACTATAGTAGCAGCAAAATAGGGTGCCTTCATTTGTAGAGGCAATATAAGGAGATCGTATGTGTAATGGAGGAGAAGCGGGTAAGATGGAGAAGATGTAATGTTTATGGACTTGACATTAATATATAAATATGATTATTGTATATTAAAATGTTGTCTATATGATTATGTCGATAATTGATTTCAGTTTACGTTTGTAGGATATCAAGAGGCCTCTATGTTGTGAGTAATGACTTTTCTTTCATTATTCGTTTGTTTTGGTAGGAAAGTTTGTCTTTCCATGATTTTTTTTTTTTTTTTTGTTTAATTTGAAAGTGGAAAGAATTAGTCCCATTTTTTATCTTTTTCCATTAGACTCTGTCATTAGATTGTGAAATGTTTTTGTAATCTTCAAAACTTTAAAAACTATCTACACTAATTGTGAAATGTTTACTTAATTGTCTTGTTTGTGATGAATTTAATTACACAGAAAATAACAAGGATGAGTGCAAATTCCCACTACTTCTCACTGATAACAAATTCTTTTCTTGCTATATACCATTCAAACAAAATATTTTAATCAAAATTTTTAAAATATACTAACAAAAAATTTCAAGCTTGTAAACATAATTATGCTCCGATAAACCAGTCATTTGAAATCAAGGAGTCAATTCCACATAAATATGGCCATGTTCTTCTTGCATCAAATACTTTTCAAAATCTGTAAATTCGTTTGAGATCGAGGGAGTCAATTCTGCATAATCTTATTCCTGAATAAAAAATTTTCAACATTTCTAGTCAACATCCCTCAAACTAGAAATGTTAGTCCCTATTATTGTTATAGTTGATGAGGAGGAAGCTATGCTTTGATTTTCTTTCGCATATTGATGATCAACGTATGATTCTGTAGGGTATAATGTTGATCATAAGTGACGTATTCTTGATGATCCACATTTGTGTCAACTTAATCTCTAGGTGTCTTAGTACTCTTCTTTCCGGCCCTAGACTCATTAGCCCAACAACTGTTTGAGTCGTCCCTCTGTACTCGATAAATTACATAATCTGTGGTATCGATTCTTATTTCTTTCAAAGATTCTTTGGAAAGGGAATAATCATGCATGCACTAGTAGCCTTTCTCTACAATTTCATATTAACAATTTGGATCATAAGAAAATTTAACATTCTTATGGCCCCGATAATCTTTCACCTTTGTAGTTCTTGATAGGGTTCAATTCCGTCTGACTATCCCATGTCCCGCATCTGGCAGTTCTTACAATTTTCTTCCCTATTCGAGACAATTTGGTAATAACGTAAATAATCCTCGTAGTGTCATTTTTCCGCCCTTGTCATACAACTCTCTGTTAGAGTTAATTAGATTGATTGACTTAATCATAGAAAATTCGATGGTTGATTGATGTACATATTTAGATGATTCGAATACCTTAGTTAGAATGTACAATTACGGGTAGATTGACAATCAATTAAGGTAGTTGATACTATTACCATAACATGTAATTCATCTTTGTACTATATTAGGCTGATTGGCCTTGAATAGAAGATCAAGAAATTGCCTCTCAGAAATTCAGTCTCTCTAAAATTATTTCATGGTATCAGAGTCAGGTTCGTTGATTGGTCATGGAGAAACAAGGTGATAGTTCTAGTAAAGGTGCTGATGAATTGTCAGAACGTAAGACAATCTCTCCCTATGATCTAACTGCCAATAACACTGGCAGCATATTCAGCTAAAAGAAGAGAACTATACAGAGCGGTCAACGTCTCTGCAGATGGCTCTTCAGGGAAGGAAAAAGTTCATATTCGTGGATGGCTCTATTGCTCGACCGACAGAAGATTCAGGTGACTAAGAGGACTGACGGACTATTCAGTCCCTTATTTGCTCGTGGATCATGAACACCATAGTGCCATCTATACGTTCATCCATTACAACAACAGAAATTATGACTGCAAAGGAATTATGGGACGACATCAGAGAACGTTTCTTTGTTGTCAATGGCCCGATAATTTATCAATTGAAAACTGAGTTGGCGGAGTGCAAGCAGTTTGGTCTTAGTATAAGTGCGTATTTCAGAAAATTAACAAAATTGTGGGGAGAGCTTTATAGTTTTGAACCTCTGATGGGTTGTTCAACGTGTGCAGTGTGTGCATGTGGTATCAAGCGGACGCTGGAAAAGTATCGTGAAGAAGAAAAGATTCATCATTTTCTCATGGGTTTGGATGTTGGTTCGTACGGGATCATTCGCTCAAACATCCTTTGCCCGTGCTGAACAAAGTGTACTCTCTGATCATCCAAAAAGAGAGAGTCCGGACGATGAACAAAAGTCAAGACGGCGGTGGTGTATCACCGGTAATGGCTTTTGCCGCTCGGGGTCAGAATTGGGTTATAGGAAGAGGGCGTCATATTGTGTGCTCAGTTTGTAATAAAGGCGAACATGATATTACCGCTTGTTTTGAGGTGATCGGATTTCCCGACGGCTGGAACTCTCAACGAATGGAATAACCGGGCAGCAAAGTCTTCAGAATTTTGATAAATAACAGTTTGGTAGTGGTCGAGAAAGCACTGGTCGAGGAGCTTGGTAAGGCGATTGTGGTCGTGGCCGTCAGAAACAGTTCACCGGTAGTCACGGGACTGGAGCGCGCGGGAAAGGCACTCGTGGCTGAGGAGAAAGTCTCGCAGTCGGGCCTGGAGGAATGTTTGGTGGGTTGGGCGGAGTCTTTGCAAATGGACCCATTGCAGCATCTATTGGGCCAGTGGGGAGTGAGCTTTATGACAAGCTTTTGAAAATTCCTTTAGCTTTTATTCTGCATGTCCGTTTGCTAGGCCAATGGGTCAAGCTAGTGGTGGCTCATCTTGAGTCTTTAGCATTGCATCTTATTCACCCAATCTTGGAGAAAATTTGGGCAGCTGTTCGGCCCAAACAAATAAGCCCGAAATGTCAGGCCTCAATCCTGATCAATGGGCTCGCTTGGTATCTATGTTAAATAAGCCCGAATCCATTGACAAATTAACTGGTAATTATGTTTCTAGTTGTTGGATGCTTGATAGCGGGGCCACTCATCATATGACGGCTTCTGAAAATTATTTTTCGGTATTATATGATATTGTTTCTAGACCTGTGCAGCTTCTTCATGGGACAGTCACATTGGCAAATAAGGCAGGACTAGTGCAACTCAGCAGTCATGTGACGTTATATGACGTGCTACTTATTCCGGACCTTAGATGCAATTTAATTTCTTTACATCAGCTATTGGACAAAACTCATGTTACAGCCTATTTTACTAATCAATTTTGTGCTATTCAAGACCGCACTTCAAGGATGCTGATTGAAGTGGGTGAGCAGGTAGGGAGCTTGTACTTTTTCCACGGGATTGTGAGTACATCAGTGGTTAGAGCAACAAATAAAATTTCTCTGGATATTTGGCATTGACGTTTGGGACATCCTTCATCTCATATTTTAAAACAATCATCTTTGAGTAATTCAGTTGATTCAGAAAATAAAACTTGTGATGCTTACTTTAGAGCAAAACATAGTAGTGATTATTTTCCTAAAACTATTAATAAAGCTGCTGTAATATTTGATTTGATTCATTGTGACATGTGGGGACCCTATCGAGAACCGAATGTGTGTGGTGTTCGTTATTTTTTGACTGTGGTTGATGACTGTTCTCGTGCTACTCGGTTATATTTACTTCGTAATGAAACTGAGGTGTCCCAGCATATGTTACATTTTTTTGCTATGGTACAAAGGTAATTTGGGAAAAGGGTTAAAACAGTGCGAAGTGATAATGGCTCGGAGTTTATGACATTGACTTCTTATTTTGTGAAAGAAGGAATCTTTCATGAGATGTCTTGCGTTGGCACTCCGCAACAAAATGGTCAAGTAGAACGCAAACATCAACGTGTATTGAACGTTGCTCGAGCTCTCCGATTTCAAGGTAATCTGCCGCTCAAATTCTGGGCCATGAATAGAATATCAAGAAATTGCCTTTCAAAAATTCAGTCTCTCTAAAATTATTTCACTCTAACATGCTTTCGTTAATGTCACGCAAAACATTTTAGTACCCTCGCATCTATACATGTTCCTCTTTAGGACGTCAATTGTTTATTATCCTTAATGTCCTTACCCATCCGCCTTGAGCCAAAGGACCAAAAATTCTTTCCGGGTTGGCCGAAATCATGAACCAATAACTTGATCATCTACATTTGCGATTAAGAAATGGATTAAGAATGCACGGTAGTTAGAAGGAATATGGAAGAAAGCACTGAAAAATCATGATGGAGAAGAATCGCTATTGATGATTATTTATAAAATAAATGAAATCCTTGTAGAGTGTTTATAGGATCCATCTTCCTAATTTAGGTAAGAATTACCAATGTTTGTATGTATTTACATGTATTTTTAAAAAATTTTAAATTGTATTTAATATTATACATATAATTTTTTTATACATAAAAATTATGAGATAATACTAAGTGAAGATTTGGAAAATTATATTATAGGACAATGGAACATAAAAATCATGAGATAATATTTACTAGAGATTTGGAAATTATATTATAGGACAATGGAACATAAAAATTATGAGATAATATTGACTGGAGATTTGGCAAATTATATTATAGGACAATGAAACATAGAGTATTGTAACCTAGTATTTTGATATAGGTGGTTACTAGTTAACGCCTCAATTTTTGGGGCGGTAGTTCATAAGTTTTGATAAAATTTCCCTTTTACTTAAAAGGGGGAAGAGAGATAGTATTGTAGAGGGTATTTTAGTCCAAATTGGGGAGGTAGAGGGTAAGAATTGGGGCGGTAACTAGTAAAACTTTTTTTATATATAATAATTTTGGTAACTACAACTAACTAGAATTTTTTTCCCCTTTTCTCACTCGCCTTTCTTGGTTTTGTTTGCTATATATTTACTATGATAAGATAACTTCTTTAATATTTGATAACATAACTTTTATATTTTAAAAGATTCGGGATAAATTTCTTTTTAAAAAAATTCTCACGTATTTGTGGCGTAATTCAAGCATTGATTTCACGTCATGTCATCATCTCCCCTTTCTCAGTAATAAAGATGGTGTTCTCAGAATATGTATGAGATGTCAGTAATAAAGATAGTGCTTTTAACAACATGAATGAAAGAGATTTCATTGGCAACCCGACATATCGATAATAAAAATGGTGTTTTCAGCAACAAGAAAATGAGGTTTAGCAATATTATTATTCTCTTGAAGCACACATATACAATTTTCAACCAGCATTACATGGTAAATTATATTGTACAACCTCTGAATTTGCCTCGTTTTCCCCTCTTAACTAATGCTCTTCTGTAATTTGTTAAAAATGGACCTTACAATTTACTCTTAGTTGTACTTTATAACAACTGGCATTACATCGATTCTAGCAAAATATATATGGTATCTTCATTCACAAACTAAATTCCTTATATTTGAATTCCACCTTCTTGTCCTTTTCTCCAACTTCTTCATTTGTTGTCCTTCTTTTCTTCAAAATCCAAGTTGTTGGCGCTTGAAAATCACTGTAACTAAATTTCCAAGCTTTTTCTTATGGATGTAAATGAATATGAAAGAATGGGGGTGTCTCAATTGTTGGATACTCAGGAAAATCTCATTCCTACTGGACAAGTCACTGAGAGTTTAGCTATCATTAAAATTGTTGAGAGTTAAAACTTTTTTACAGTTTTTATTTCATGACCATCCAAAATGGAGACTGGCTACAATTTTATTTCTGTTATTCAATACAAGTTGTACAACCATTATATTCATTTCTTGTACCCAAATATCCAAAAATGAAACTTCTAGGGTTAGTCCTAAATTCAGTTCTCCAATTTTTTTCTTTGCTCCTTTTCATATTTTCTTATAACAAACGAAAATCTAAAAATGAGCAAAGAAAAAAAATTGGAGAACTAAATTTAGGACTGACCCTAGAAGTTTCATTTTTGGATATCTGGGTATAACAAACGAATATAATGGTTGTACAACTTATATTGAATAATAGAAATAAAATTGTAGCCAGTCTCTATTTTGGACGGTCATGAAATAAAGATTGTAAAATGGTTTTTAACTCTCGGCAATTTAATTGCAGCTAAACTCTCAGTGACTTGTCCAGTAGAAATGAGATTTTTCAGAGTATCCGACAATTGAGGCACCCTCATTCCTTTATATTCGTTTACATCAATAAGAAAAAGCTAGGAAATTTTTTCCAAATTTGCACAGCTCCACAATTCAACCTAGACAAGAAAGCAAATATAAATTACATTCGTCATCTTGTCCAATTGTAACCAATGTGATCAGAACATCAGACAACATAAAATGTCATATTTCTATTAGAGACAACTATATATACCAAAAAAAATATTTTTACAACTTGTAAAATGATGTTACATAGACAACTATATTAATTTTGCTTTTAAACAATTTGTTCACAAGTAAACTCTCTATCAAAAGTCCTCCAGCAATGAGATTGAATTCAAAAGTATGGAAAGTTTCCCAAATCTATACAGCTCCACAATTCCACCTAAACAAGAAAGCAAATATAGATTACATTTGTCATCTTGTCCAATTGCAACCAATGTGATCAGAACATCAGACAACATACATTCATTGAAAAATTGTCATATTTCTATTAGAGACAACTATATTTACCAAAAACAAGGTTCTTACTGATTGTAAAATGATGTTAGATAGACAACTATATTAATTTTGCTTTTCAACAATTTGTTCACAAGTAAACGCGCAGTCAAAAGTCCTCCATGAATAAGATTGAATTCAAAAGTATCCAACCATAGTTAGACAAGTTTCAACATTTATTTTACAGTTAGTCTTACACCAAACATTAATCTTATGCAAAATATTATAAAATATCTGCAACTTTATTTATGCATGAAAAATCAAATGTCAAGGTCATGCTTGGAGAAACCAACATATGCCGAATGAATTATGCGACAAATGAACATCAATATAGTCGCGATTAGCTTCGTGCGATTTTACTATTGTACATCGTTCTCATGACAAAAATTGTTAAATCCTCCAACTGAATTTACATTTTTCTCTAGCAATGGTCTAAGGTAGGAGAATGTGGAAAAGGACAAAGAACAAGATTAGAGACATAAATATAGAAAAAAAAAAAAAGCTAAATTTATTTATTAAATAAATCCAAGGATCTTTTCATGTAATAAAGGCAATGCTTGAGTCCATTTTTCATGCACGACACAACCCTTATTTTTCTCTTTAGCTAAGTTTTGCTCATATTCTTTTGTTGTTAGTTTTAATAGTGAAATATTTTCTTTCTCATTCTCACAATTCATCTTTTGGTCACAGCTTAGGGTTCTCCGAGAAGGCACGGAGCAAGAGTTTGTTCTCTTGATTCGAATAACAACATTTTGACGCCAGGAGGAAAGGATTGGAATTTCAATATATGAAAATATTTGCAAAAAAATTAATTAATTGGCTCAACTTCAAAACTCATTATAACAAATTTATCTGCCTAAATAATAGTTAAAGTATTAATGAAATTTCGTCTAATTAAATTTAAAGAAATAAACTAAATTAAAATAATCAAAATAAGAGTTAGTTACCTAAATTTAACACAAGATAATCAATTATGAATAACTAAAGTTAGATAAATGTTTAAACTCCTGGAATTAACATCATAAATATATAAGTGCGCTTTTTGACCTGATATTTTTTTTTTCCTTTTTGGGCTATGGGGTCCATTGGACGTAAGAAAGTACTACTTCCCTTTTGGAAGTCAAATCTTTTAATTTTGGAGATGGAGGACTATTTCGCGCACCTTGTGCTTTTTTTATATTTAAATTGTTTTTAACAAATTAAAAAATATTAATCATAATATTTAAATATATTATTTTAATATAAAAGATAATAATATATTAAATTACCTAACTACCCTTAATTAATTTACTAAAAATACCTTAAAAATTCATTTATAGTTCCGCTCATATATTCTACTTTAATCATAATTTTTATAAACTTTTTGTAGATTAAAAAGAGACTTATAAACTTTTTGATAAATTAATTAAGGACAGTTGGGTAATAATAAGAGAAACGGAAAACAAACTTTAATGGAGCGAGAAATAAGAATTAATAGACGATACTTAACCAAATAAAATATTTTTTAAAAAAATGAATGCATTCAATAAAAAAAGGGTAGTACTATTCGTAGCCCATTTTTTACTATTTGTAGCTCTATTTTTAAAATAATCTTTCTAAATTGTCCTTTTATTAATTTTTAAATAATTTATCAAAATTCAACAAAATGAATATATATTTTTTATCCCAACAAAATAAATACTATTTTAATCATTTTAAACATATTTAATCATATAATAATCAATTATAAGAATAATTCTCATACATACAGTATTTTTTAGAAAAGTAAAAAGATTAAAAAAAAGAGGAAATGAGGAAGGAAAATAATCAAAAAAATTTTTGTAGTAAAAAATTCCTGAACAACTACTTGTGTTAATCGAATGAACTCGGATTAATTACTAGAACTAATACCATCACCATCACAGTCATTTCCATGAGCATGATCGGAACAATAAGTTTGATTTTCATCCTCGTGATCATCGTTGTCATCTTCATCAAAGGGTTTATTTTTGTGGAAAATGCAGTATTTCTTAGAGCGATTCGTCCTGCTACTGTTGTTGCAGAGAAGACAAGGAAGAAGAAGATGATGTCGTTAATTGTCTCATGGTGGCTCTGACCATCGTTAAGTGGTATCTGCCGGAAGAAAAATAATTTTAAAAAATGGGCAAAATAAATAAATATATATGTGTAATTATGAATAAATTCTATTATGTTATTATCTTATTATGAGAATATATTATGCACTAAGTAAAAATAATTGTTTCAGAATTCAAATATTTTTTAATTAAACTTTTTGTGTAGAAATTTTTCTCAGGGTAGTGTGTTTGTGGTGGAGTTTGAAAAATGAGAAGAAGAAATAAGAAAAAATGTTGATTTTTTTTTGTTAGAGGGGTATTTTGAATAATAAACTTTGAAAATAGGGCTATAAATAGTAAAAAATGAATTAGTAATCCAGAATAAGAAGGCGGGGATATGACACTACCATTTTGAAATCTTTAATTGGGCTTTTCTATATTTATTCGGCTTGTGTAAAGATTTGGGCTTCTGAAAATATTACGAAAATTCTTTAAAGCAAAAAGATTTATCTTGGTTCTTGGTTAGTCTATTTGATCTAATTTTAATATATTGTACAGTGGTGTTTTTATTAAGGTGAATTACTTTGTGAGTTTAATGATCTAATTAAAAGGGTTAGTTTACTAAGTACGATTTAGTTGAATTTATGCTTTCAATTTTTCTTCTTCCGTTGATCTTAAATAAAAGAAAATATTTTTTACATCAAATATACTATGTAGGATGGTGTATAGACTTACTTAATAAAAGTAAAAGTTATTAAATTAGCAAAAAATTTATAAGTCATAAAGGGGCTATATCCTGCTCCTATAGTTGGTATACAGGGAGACCCGCCCCCACTATTTAATGGGTTACTATACTAGTAGTAAAATTGGGGGTCTGACGCGCGGCCCCCTAATTATTATTATTTTTTTTTTTCTTGGGCCTCTGCAGCCCCTTATTTTCTTTTTTTTTTCCCCAAATTTTCTTTTCTTCATCCGATATAATAGGCCCAAAAAAGAGTGAATTATAAAAAAGGTCATCATACTTTGGTAAAGTTTAGGTTTTGGTCACTAACTTTTAAATATTCAAAAAAGGTCACTAACTTTAGCATTTGAATTTTAGTTTTGGTCATTCCGTTAGAATGAACCGTTAAGTCCACTAACAATCCTATATTTGGAGGATATTTTTATCCATTCATTAATGTTGTACACATGTTGTGCGCTACAGTAACGCGCTACAGTTATTTTTTTTTAACGCATAGCCTTTTTTTAAAAAAATATACTTTTTTTAAAAAAATACTTTTTTTAAAAAAATAATTTTTTAAAAAAAATAATTTACTAAAAATACCAAAAAATTTTATTTATAATTCCGCTCATCTTTAGTAAATTATTTTTTAGTAAAAAATTTTATTTATAATTTCGCTCATCTTTAGTAAATTATTTATAATTCCGCTCATCTTTAGTAAAAATACCAATAAATTTTATTTTTTTAATAAAATTTTTTGTTATTTTTAGTAAATTATTTTTTTTAAAAAAAAAGTATATTTTTTTAAAAAAAAGGCTATGCGTTAAAAAAAAATAACTGTAGCGCGCACTGTAGCGCGAGCAGCATGTGTACAGCATTAATGAATGGACAAAAATACCCTCCAAATATAGGATTGTTAGTGGACTTAACGGTTCATTCTAACGGAATGACCAAAACTAAAATTCAAATGCTAAAGTTAGTGACCTTTTTTGAATATTTAAAAGTTAGTGACCTTTTTTGAATATTTAAAAGTTAGTGACCAAAACCTAAACTTTACCAAAGTATGATGACCTTTTTTACAATTCACTCGCCCAAAAAAAGCATTTAAGCATAAATTTTACAAATTAAAATTAGATATGAAAATAAAATAATTAATTTTGATAAAAATTTTATTTTGAATTTAGATTTTAAATTCGAAATTTGTAAGAATTAAAGATAAAATAAAATAAGATAATAAATAAATTTTAATTAATTAAAATATATTTTAATAATTCGATGCTTAAATATTTGTTTAGCTGTCATTCTAATATTTATTTCAATTTTCCCTTGTTGATTTTTTTAATTTATCGTAGTAGATTGATTATTTTTATTGTGAAAAGAAAGACTATTAATATTATAATTCTCCGAAAGACTTTTTGGGTTCTTATATTTGCTCACAGGAATTACAATAATGAGCGCCGTGCTCCTCCGTACGATCAACAATCCTGTCCGCAACATTTAATAAGATGTTTTCCCATTTATGTTTATTTTTTATAATTTCTTCCACTTTAAAATTTTAAAAATAGAATGTGAATTTTGAGTTTTTAATCATAAATTACTTATATATAATGATAGAGTTTAAATAAATGGAAAGAAATACTTTTTAAACGAAAATTTGTTAAATAAAAGGTAAATATAATATTATTTTTCAAATTTCTTTTGAAGCATATTATTTTTCAAATTAAAATAATGATTGGAGTTTTAAAACATATTATACAAAATTTTGAATAATAGATATTATTTACGAAAACACGTTAATTGTCATCCACTTCCCATGATTTATTTTCTATAAGATTCAATTTCTTTTTTGTAAAATACAATTTTTTTTGAAAAGAAAAGTTCACTACGAAACTTTTTTCCAATTGTACTTTAACTTACATTTGTAAATTATATTAAACATATTTATTACCCTTGTTTTATAATAATAATGATCTTTGAACAAAATATAAATTTTTATTTTGAATAACGAATAAGTCAAAAAAATATTTATAATTTTATATTTTAGTATAAAATTATTGAATATTAAAAATAAAATGAAATGTATTGAATGTAAAAATATATAAAAATTAAACTATTTTATTAAGACAAAAAAATATTGAAACGCGATTATTATTTTATAATTAAAAAATAGTTGTTTATTTCATAAAATAATTGAGTATTTTGTATTTTTCCTGTTATCTACATCTTGTTTTTTTTTGCATGGGTGGAACTAAATTTTCAGGGAACACAATTATTGCAGACATGACACCATATCCGTACATAATTTTATATGTTGGTGCAATCATTACTATTATTTATTATTATTATTATTATTATTATTATTTGCTCCAAGATACGAAGAGATTAATTGGTGAACATGAAGCTCCGGCCATTCAAGTTCATTCCCGGAGCTCATGACAGGCCAAATGCAATTTGCACTGGAGCAGAGCGAGGACAGCTCCGTTGGTGGCTGGCCAGGCGGCCGACAGAGTGCTGCCGCCGGATCTATTTTGACAATGCGAATATTGTTGAATCTGGTTGGCGGCGGTAGGTAGGAGCCGCGATCGCTTGGCGAATGCTTAATATATGAAGGCTCTAATGAATTTTGGGAGGTTATAAAGTAAATGGTTAAAATTGTTTCAATCTCACATTCATAAATCACAATATTTGTATCTAATATAAATAATTCAAAAAAATTACCATTCATTGTCAATTAATTTTGAATTGAATACTCATATTGAATCAATAAATTTTACATGCTTTTATATAAATTAGGGTTGAATGATTGATAACACTGGGGCCAAGAATTAAGAACGTCACACCTTAGAGCAACTTTAACCACATACTATAATTTACACTACAGTTATAATATTTTACAGTACATCCATTCCAATCCAACAAGTCTATCTTCTACCTAAAAATAATATTTTATTCAAATTTATTTTTATTTTTGTTGTTATATCATTATAATTTTTTTTACTCATTCAAATTATATTTTTTATAAACATATTTATATTTATAAATTTAGTGATTTAATTTTAAATTATATTTTTAAATAATTAATATTAATTAATAATTAAAATAATTTGTATAAAATTAAGTATAATAATAATAATGAACATATGAATTGTATTAGTTTTATAACGAAATAAATTATATAAAATGTACAAAATATTAAATTTTACTAAGCATAAAAATTTTTAAAAAACCAAATTAGCATGCTTACAAGAAATTATTATAAAAAAAAAAACATAGCAATACCATTCAAATGTACATAACTCATTTCTTAGTTCGATAAGTAAGCACGATATACCCATAAATGATCTATTAAGGCATTTCTTAAGTCAAAGTGTGCATTTTTTTCCTTGACTTGTCTGTACCGAGTGAGAAATTGATCAAATCGACTATTACGATATGATATCATTTGCACATCAGGCGTTGGAGCTTCATTTGCATCTCTTATAGGTGCATTTATATCACGTTCATCTTTCACTATCATATTGTGCATGATAATGCACGCAATCATGATATCATGCAACACCTTCTTATCCCAAATTCGTGTCGAATTTGCAACAATAGCAAATTTAGACTGTAGGACCCCAAAAGCACGCTCCACATCTTTTCTACATGCCTTATGTCTTTCTGCGAAGTATTTATGATTTTCTTGATATGGATTACGAATTGTTTGAACAGTTGTAGACCATTTCGGATAAATACCGTCAGCCAAATATTATCCCATATGATACTCTTTTCCATTAATGACATAATTAGCAGGATGAGCACTCCTTTGAGCCATATTATAAATTAAAGGAGATACTCCAACACATTGATATCATTATTAGAACCGGGCATACCCAAATAAGCGTGTCATATCCATAAATCATAATTGGCAATAGCTTCAAGAATTATTGTCGAAGATCCCGAACGTCCAGTATATTGTCCTGCCCAAGCTGTCGGACATTTGTTCCACTTCCAATGCATACAATCAAACCAACCTAACATTCCTGGAAAACCATGTTGCTCATTTACATAAAGAAGTCTTACAATATCATTCTCATTTGGCAATCGGAGATATTACTTTGAAAAGACCTCAATAACAGAATGACAGAATCTCTTCAAGCATTCCATTGCTGTTGATTCACCAATTTTAATATACTCATCCGTTAGATCTCTTGGGAAACCAAATGCTAACATTCAGAATACGGTTGTTGCTTTTTGTAGAGTTGATAATCCAAGCCTGCCTAGACCATATCTTCGTTGTTCAAATAATTATCATGATCTTTAACAGCAATAACAATACGAAGGAACAAACTTCTAGACATCCGAAATCGTCGACGAAACTCAACGTCACCATACAATGGATTTTGAGAGAAATAATCACGTACTAAATTAATATACGCACTTTCACGATCACGATTTATCACTCTGTGTCCTCGAACTGAGCCACCACGCCTCCTTTGATTATTTTCTTGCTCAAGAATACGCGTAATTTCTGCATTATTTCCTTGCATCGTCTGAAGTATGAGCATTTGTTGTAACTCCAATCTACGAATTTCTTGTTCGAACTCTTCCGAACTTGACGAACTCGATGAAGATTGAGATGGTGAACTAATTTGGGAATTGATATTAGAAGGGCTGCCAATATCATAATTTATGATTGCAAATTTAGAGGATTTTTTTTTTTTTTTTGAAATAGATGAATTCGAAAAATATAAGGTGAAATGAGAAATTTGGTATGGATTTGAGTTTGCATGGCTAGACATTTGTAGAGAAATTTTGATAAAATAAAGATTATAGTTAAATATATTGGACAGTTATGATGATGATAAAATCAATCAAACGGTTGAGATTGAAACAATAAATGAAGTAAAGATAAGATAAGATAAGATATCTTAAAATCTAACGTTCTAGATTTTGAGGAAATAAAAACCTACGGTTGAGATTATAGTGAAATAATTGGACGGTTATGATGATGATAAAATCAATCCAACAGTTGAGATTGAGACAATATATAAAGTAAAGATAAGATAAGATATCTTAAAATCTAACGGTCTAAATTTTGAGAAAATTAGAACCTACGGTTGAGATTGTAGTGAAATTTATTAGACGGTTACGATGATGATAAAATCAATCCAACGGTTAAGATTGAGACAATAAATAAAGTAAAGATAAGAAGCTATCTTAAAATCTAACGGTCTAGATTTTGAGGAAATTAGAACCTACGGGTGAGATTGTAGTGAAATCTATTGGACGGTTACGATGATGATAAAATCAATCCAACGGTTGAGATTGAGACAATAAATAAAGTAAAGATAAGAAGCTATCTTAAAATCTAACGGTCTAGATTTTGAGAAATTAGAACCTACGGGTGAGATTGTATGAAATCTATTGGACGG
The DNA here is from genome assembly GCA_030378225.1 of Knoxia roxburghii. Classification (NCBI taxonomy): domain Eukaryota; kingdom Viridiplantae; phylum Streptophyta; class Magnoliopsida; order Gentianales; family Rubiaceae; genus Knoxia; species Knoxia roxburghii. Next base: position 7,343,420 of record CM059423.1, read on the forward strand.
TTATGATGATGATAAAATCAATCCAATTGTTGAGATTGAGACAATAAATGAAGTAAAGATAAGGTAAGATATTTTTATTACCTAAGCAATAAATGAAGTCTATAAATATGAAATGCTTCACACATAACAATCACCCACTTTATTACCTAAGCATTATATTTCTCACTCACTTTCTTACATAAACACTCTATATACGAAATAATCATATTTTTTTCAAAGAAAAGCGCAGTATCACGAGATGGCAAATACAACCCGATGGAATATTTAAATCTTTGCATAGTTCATATGCAAATTTCGCAAGATCCTGCTGTTGGAAGATATCAAAGTGGTGATAATTTTTGAAAACGAGTAGATAGAAGTTATCATGAGATCAAAGCTAAAGATTGGGAGGATCGTAGTACGAGGTCATTGCAATCACGATGGAAATATATCGAGAAAGCAGTACAAAAATTATTAGCATGCATGAAACAAATCGAGTGCCTACATCCAAGTGGCATATCACCATTAGATGCGGTAAGTACATAACAAAATTTTAGGTTAAAATTTTCATATATTTTGTATTCGTTGAATTAATAAATATGTATATTTTTTATAGATGAATCGAGCAAAATTGATGATGATGGAGGATTCTAATTTTAAAAATGGATTTAAGTTCGATCATATTTGGAACACTCTCAAGGACTTTGAAAAATTCAATGATCATGTACAAATAGCAAGGTAGAATTACCAAAGCCAAAATTCTGAGTACAATATATTTGAATCAGATTATCCAATTTTTCCTGAAACACATGTACCAGAATCACCGGGACTTTCTGGTTTTTCTCTTAATTTATCTAGTTCTGATGCAGGCGGCTCTTCATCCGAAAGACCTATTGGAATGAAGAAAGCTAAATCAAAAAGTAAAATTGATGAATCAAATACGTCTCGTGTCAATGATCTTACATAACATAATATGAATCTTATGGAGATGTTTAAGAAAACACAAGAAAGTACACACAAAATGAATGAAGAGAGGAGGATTAGGCACAATAATAAGATGGAGATGAAAAACCAAAAATTGAATTTTGCAATTATGTCTCAAGACACAAATCAAATTAAAGATTCTTCTCGCCGTGCTTATATTATATACTGTCAAACCAACATTCTTAATTTAAGAGCAAGTCAAGAACTATATCCAAATCCATATCAAGATCCATATTCATCAAATGTTATATTTGGAGTTGACTTTAATAACATTGGTGGGAGTGGAAGCTGTTGGAGTTGAATACATAAGCTATGCTTGTATTGTACATTTTTCCAGTTAATATATCGATTTATGTTTTGGTTATATTTTGTTGTGCATTATTTGTCCATTTATATTATGTAGTTAGATGATGAGGTGTCTTGTGTGACACAGTAGATCTCATCATTGGTTGAAAGACATAATATATAAATGAGGTTCATAACTGAGACAGCTTTGGACAAACTGTCGATTTAGGTTATTATGTGATTCCGATAATTGGTTTGTCTAAACTAATTTAATCATATAGATATGCCCGGGGCGTATTGAACTTGACCATTTAGAATGATTTGTCTTGTACTGATTTAATAGACAAATTGTTCTTAGTATTCTGTCTCTTAATCCCTAGACTCGAGCGGACATGAGGATTAGACATAGTGTACTTTGACTTGCCAATGGGTGAGGTCAATTGTGGCCAATAGTCTCGGTAGGTTGGGTGTGCGTGTTTAGTTACTTGGTGTGTTGCTGCTTGTCGAAAGAAAACTATGTACCGGTGCGTCCGGGGTGATGGTGCTCCCGAAATGAGCGCGTAATGTTTATTATACTAAACCCGGCCGGTGAACTTATGTCCGGTATAGTAAAAAGGTCGAGTGGTACTAGTCTCAGAATTAAAGAAGTTAATTAATTAATTTATCAGTAAATTAATAAATTAACGAGCACTATATCTTTGATGTGGGAAGATTATAAATAAATTAATTAAGTTGTTCAGGAAGCAATTCTGGTGTAGGATGGTAGTGCCATAATTAATTTGTTAGTGGTACGATTAATTATGTATTGGGTTGTTGACAAAGGTAGATTTAATTAATTAAGTAATTAATTAATCCTTGTGTCAGTTGGTTGTGAATCATACCAGGAACTGGATTGGGGATAAGTGAATCCCTGTATCAGTTGGTTGTGAATCATACCAGGAACTGGATTGGGATAAGTGAATCCTTGTATCAGTTGAATATGTATCAGTCCAGGAACAGGATTGAAGGAAACAGAAACCCAGTAGGAAGGCGAATCCTAAACCTGTTGGAGTAGAATACATAAGCTATGCTTGTATTGTACAGTTTCCCGGATTAATATATCGATTTGTGTTTCAGTCATATCTTGTTGTGCATAATTGTCCATTTATATTATGTAAGTAGATGATGAGGTGTCTGGTGTGACATAGTAGATCTCATCATTGGTTGAAAGACATAATATATAAATGAGGTTCGTAACCGAGACAGCTTTGGATAAACTGTCGATTTAGGTTATTATGTGATTCGGATAATTGGTTTATCTAAACTAATTGAATCATATAGATATGCCCGGGGCATATTGAACTTGACCTTTAGGAATGATTTGTCTTGTACTGATTTAATAGACAAATCGATCCTTGTATTCTATCTCTAAATCCCTAGACTCGAGCGGGCATGAGGATTAGACATAGTGTACTTTGATCTGCCAATGGGTGAGGTTAAATGTGGCCAATAGTCTCGGTGAGTTGGGTACGCGTGTTTAGTTACTTGGTGTGCTGCTGCTTGTCGAAAGGAAACCATGTACCGGTGAATCCGGAGTGATGGTGCTCCCGAGATGAGCTCAAAATGTTTATTATACTAAACCCGGCCGGTGGACTTATGGCCGGTATAGTAAAAAGGTCGAGTGGTACTAATCTCGGAATTAAATAAGTTAATTAATTAATTTATCAGTAAATTAATTTATAATTAACGAGCACTATATCTTTGATGTGGGAAGATTAATGAATATAATTTAATTAAGTTGTTCCGGAAGCAATTCTGGTGTAGGATGGTAGTGCCAAAATTAATCCGTTAGTGGTACGATTAATTTTGTAATGGGTTAATTGAATAGGTAGATTTAATTAATTAATTGATTAAGTATTCCTAAGGGTTAATTCAGTAATTAACAAAGTGGAATTATTTAATTAATTCCTAATAGTTAATTAAGTAATTAACAAAGTGAAATTATTTAATTAATTAATTAAGTTTTAAGTTTCAATTGGAATTAGGAAATCCTAGAGATTAGGAATCTAGTAGGATTTGGTTTATCCTATCAGATTGGTTACCTAATTGGATTTGGAAACTAATTCATTACCTAAACCCATTAGGAAGACCAATCCTAAACCAACTTTGGGTCTCTCTTGTAACTCTATCAATGGACAAGAGATTAGCTATTCAACACACACAATTCAATAGATTCATTATTCAAGAATCTAGAGAGAGAAAATTTTCTCTCTCCTAAACGAATTTATTAAGCAAGTGGCAGCTGGATTTTTTATACCTTGGCCGAAATTTTGCCTTGGTTTTGCTAGCCCCGTGTGTTGCTTTCTCTCTCTCCGGGCAGTGCGTTTGCAGTACGTGCTAGGTGCGGAGGTGCTGGATTTTTTCTGGCAAGAGGATTGTGGTGAGTTGCTGATCAATTGACTTCTAGATTGTCGTCCACACAACAAGAGGTCATAGTCTTGAGGCATACAAGAGAATCACCAGGTGCACACTTCAAAGGTAACTTTCTAAGGTTCCGCTTTTAATTAAAAAATTTTGTTGCGTGGTAAATCGAGCAAGTGCAAACCCAGATCCTATGTGGCAAATTCTTTCAAAACCAACATATATACAAGGGATTAGCTATTCCACATATATAATTCATAAGTTTTCAAGACAAGAAAACTAGAGAGATAGAATCCTAGAGAGAGAAATATTTTCTTCTCTCTCCAAGTCGGATTTTCAAGCTTTGTGCGGCCCTCTCTCTCTAGAAACCGGCGGCCGGACTTCTCTCTCCTCCCGGCGCACGATTTTTGAGGCGGCGGCGCGCGTGGCTTTCTCTCTCTCCGGGCGGCGTGTGGATTGCACGCGTCAGGTGCGGTTGTGCTAGAATTTTTCTGGCAAGTGAATTGTAGTGATTAGCTGATCAATTGATTGCTAGATATATATTAATTATTAATATTAAATATATGTTAATAAAAAAAATTTATTAGTGTTGAAATTAAAATAAAATGAATAAATTATAAAAAAGAAAATAATAAAAGAAATAATAAAGTTAAAAAAATAAAATTAAAAAAATATTTAAAAAAAAAAAAAACCCACTACTACAATAATGCAGTGGGTTTTTCCATATGCTATATTTTGCTTATGGAGTTCATTTTCTCTCCATACGATAAAAATTTACCGTATAGATTGAAGGCACTTTTAACTGCAAATTGAGAAAAAACGAAATTTTTTCATATCGATTGAAGTTGCTCTTAGAAATTAGTCTCTCCCGAGCCAATAATCACCCATGTTTATATGTCATATTAGTGCTATAAAGATTTTTGGTAATCTTATTAGGGCATATCATGGTGAAATTTTGATTGGAGTAAAGTCTAACGAGATGTGAAACTAACAAGCGTTTATATATAAATGATGTAAGAGGATTCGTTTAAAAAAAAATTCATGTAACATTTCTTCATTTGTAAATAATTCTCGAGGTGGTTAATGGTGAGAAAATTGAGTGCATGATAAGTTGAATTGGATCCCAAAATCTGCTCAAGGATCATTCTCTATTTCAATTTCCTTGGCAAATTATGCTATTTTAATTCAATAAAATTATTATTTTGAAATAGATAGAGCAACAGCAAGAGCAGTTTTAGGCTCAGAATTTTGATATTTTTATCACAGCATTTTTAGAGGAAGATTAACAAATAAATATATCTTCCTTCTCTGTCTTATTTTATGACTTGCTTGTCCACATCGCAATTCTCTTGCAAGCCTTATTATGTAGAAAAAAATACCCAGAAAAAAAAATTAAAAAAAAAAAATTGGAGAAGAAGAAGAAGAAGAAACAATTAGTAGTGTAGTGGCACCTTTCTTCTCCTTCCTTAGTGTTCTGCACCAAAAAGAATTACCAAAGATTTGATTATAACAAAAACTAATCAATCTTTTTTTTTCAGGACAACCATTCCCCATCCATCCCTTCAATTTCCTCAATCTCCATGCTGCAAAAGTATCAAAAATGGAAATAATTAAACACAGGAGCAGCCCAAGTGGAAAATAAAATCTGAAGAAGCATATAAGAAGGCTGCCCCAAAGATCAAAGTACACAACAATGATGGAGAATTGCAAAGACAAACATAAGCATATTCCATCAGCAGAGTAGTTCAACCAAAAAGATGCACTAATTTCCATTATCAATCAAAGCAAAATATATTTCTATATTTGCTGAGGCAAACATCCCAAGAAAGACAGAGCAAACATATGTATGTACAAACAAGTATCACTTTAGGGCAAAGAATATTCATCCAAGAGATTTGTTTTTTTTTTAAAACTTGTCCTTAATATATTAGAAATAAATATTACCAGAGTACCAAAGTTAGAGTTTTTATGGTAATCCTGAAAACAATATTAGTAATCCAACTCTAATTTTATTTTCAGTGTTATAAACTGGAAAGAGTTGGAGATAGACTTTAACCAAAGATTTTAAGAATAAAGGTAAGAGTTAATTCAATTCAACCAGATAAAGCATGAAAAGTAAGGAAATTTGTTTCTTATTTCTTACCATGGCAAAGCAGGATCTTGCATGTACTCATCAGAACAATAATCATTCAGATGATGCTCCAAGCAACTCTCATTTGCATTCAACCAAGATGGAAATTCCATGGCTTCATCAAATGGATGATGCTCTAACTCCTCCTCAGCCTTTTCCTCAGGATCAATTTCCATAGCCTTCAAGAACTTGAACCAGCATGCTGAAGTAACCAAATTCAGGGTGTCATTCCACTCCATCTGATGCTGCTCCCCAATTGATCGAATCTCCGCCATCTCTTTATCGTCCACCGCGTGATGCAAATCTGAATCTCCATAATTCGACATGCTTGGTAGAGCATTAGCAGCCATAATTGGAGGAAACCCCTCTTGTGATGCTAATGCCTCATTGCAGGGGACCTCAACAGAAAGAGAGGGTGAAGAAGAAGTCGATGAAGATGAGGTTGCAGAGAAACATGATGGGTTACTGACTGTTTGGTAAAAGCAGCGGTCTAAGTTGTTAAAGTCTTGAAGATTGAGATTCAGGCCTAAAGTCTGATTAGGGAGTGCAAAATTGAGATTTTCCGGTAGGAGTGGAGGAGCAACAGGAGGCAGAGGCCAAGCATAAGGATTATTATTTGGAGGACAAACAAAACCAGAGTAAGGAGAATTATCCACATAACTAGTGAAGTTGTTGGGCATCTGGGATGCATAAATTCTTGGATTTCTCCTAGATTTTGATTTCCCTTCTTGTTCAAGCCCCAGTTGTTGCATTGGCTGCAGGGAAGAAGGCTGCAATTCAGTTTCTTCTTGCTGTTGCTGCTGCTGTTCCTGCTCCTGCTGCTGTTGCTGTTTCATTGCTGCTCTATGAAACTTGAGGGCCGTCACAATTTCCCTTCTAGCCTCAGCCATATTCAGAAGCCTCTCTTGGTAAGGCCTGCTTGTGTGGAGTCTCCTCCTGACCTGCTTTTTATGTTGTGGAGGCTGCTGGGATGGCTGCTGAGTTGGCTGTGTCTGATCACAAAATCCATCATTTCTTTCAGTCGATTGTTGCTGGCTGGAGATCCCATCTCCATCTAAACATTGATGATCTTTGGAGTTGACTGAATCTTTGGTTCTGGTAGAGGTTAATTGTTTCACCAAGCTACGAATGTAAGCTCCAGAGAGATGAGGTTCTTCTTTCGGTTTATCAAGCTTATTGTCTAATTCAAATCCAGCTTTACTTCCTTGCTTTGAAGAAGATTTTCCCCTCATCTCTCTCACTCTCTTTCTGGTTTTCTTGTTTCTTGGTTTGATGGGGATTAATATGTTAGATGGAAATGAAGCGGTGGAATCTGGAAATATGGGCGGTTGTTTGTAACTTCATGCTCTTTTTTACTCTTTCTGAAAGATAAAAAGTACAGAAGAATGCCTGGTGGAGGGAGGGAGGGGTCATATTGGGGTCATGGCTATTATAAATAGCTGGAGGAGACAGCCTAGGGTTTTTAAATCTTTTTGGAATTTTCCCTCATTTGGCAAACTACAAGGTTTCCCCCTATTTTTAATTCTTTAGCCTTAAATTGGTTAGTTAGGAAGGAAAAGCTTCTTAACTGAAGCACTTACTTCTCCTCTCATCAAATTTTTACAAGTGTAGTTGCATGGCTTTTTTTCCCTTTTACCTTAATCTTATCAAAACAAACCAGAATTCTACATATGTGTTCTGACCTCAATCAACTTGATACATTTTAATAACTTCTAAATCTTATTTTACATTATTTAAACCACATCTTAGATGACTATGATCTCATACCATCACAAGCTCCAATTTTTGCCTATTGCCACAAATCACAAATGGACAAACAAAGATTTCATATCTAACTATCAATAGTTTTCAATGTATAGATGTTACTATCAATACTAAATTTTCAATATTTGATCCCGTAAGACTACTATATAATTCGCAAAAATCTATAGATAGCTTGAAATTTGTCTTTAGTTTCTATCCATGCAATGATTTTATTTGTATTATAATTTTTCGGCATTCGATAGTCTTTAAGTCCCTAACCGATAAATCTTATCATGTAATAAAAACAAAAATGTAAACATAGTTAACAAAAGTGTTGTGAGAAAGCTTTACACCTTTCTTGTTTTTTTGTCCTAACTTCCTTGTTACAAAGAAATTATAACCTCAAAAGTGGGCAAAACCAACAACTAATATTGTTTTGTGAAAGCAAAAACACGTCTTTTTTAAGGGTCAAAAACGTTTACAAAACTGCTTGAAACATATGAACAGAAACCCAATTTGTAATGAATTCTATAAAAATTTCACGAGGAACTCGCTTCAAGTCAACAAAACTCAGCTCTACTTCGTGACTGCGCCTTTTCCTAGCAAATGTGACACAAGGCCTCTATCTAGTATGACCATGGTCACAAAATTACGCATAAAGATTTCGAGAAGAGGTCAAGTTTCTAAACAAATAATAATTCAGTTCCTAAATTTTAAAGACAGAGGAAGTATAAGGTAATGGTAGATCCTTTCCTTCCACTAAGAAATAAAATCAACAGAAGCCATATTTAAATGCATGAATTTCTACACTGATGATTGAGTAACTTATTCTGAGACACAGATTATCTAAAGGGTTTTTTTTTCTATTTGTTTGCAAGCTCATACACACCGGGACCAGATTCTGTGGATGTCACCATGAAAGCCATGGAAACTGACAGGAGAATCTTCATTACTGTTGTAACCTTCTATTGTGGAATAAAGAAATATGCTAATGAATCGTGCAATATAATAATAGTCATTAAAAATCCCTGCTTTTTCTGTTCAATTCTTTCAAAATTATTAGTCTGTTGATGAAACAGAGAACTTGGACCTTTCTGCAAGGCCTCTACACTAAGTCCTGCCTATTAAGGACAAATTTGCTCCATACCTTTCCCTCTTTCATTTCTTGCTATGACTTCTCCAAACACACAATTTCGTTTTTTCCAATACTATTTAGGACATGGCAGTGGCATGGCTTCTGAAACCATCTAGCAGAATGTTATGTCAGCAACCAATTGGTAAACAAAAATTTTCTCAGCATAAACAACTTGCCAAATACCACTCTTCCTAAGGCCTAACTAACTACTTATGTTATGCCCAACTATAAAAATAATCAAAGAATCCAATACTCGAGTGATTGAACTAGCAAAATTATTCAGTTATATCAAGGAGTGATGACGACTGTCACACTTATAAACTAATTATGTTCAATCATGCGAATATCATATCTGTTTTATTAAATTTATAAAAATTTACTGAAAATACTCACCCTATAAATCATTACTCCATAACTAAACAATAATCATCTTCAACATGTAATGCCTAACAAGTATTAAATTAATGTGAGACAGTTTTCACAAGTTCTATCTTGTTGTGCACTTGGGGAGCAATGGAGTAATTTATATCAGAAACAATAATGCAATGCTAATACTCCTACAATTGCTGGTGGGAAACGTTTCCCCTATGATGCAGAAATTATGGTTGATGAGACATGAAATGAGGGATGCTTGCAGCCCTACCAGTTTTGAGCAGGTTGCTAACTTCCTATTGCTCAAAATTGCGGTTGATGCAGCTGCAAGACTCTTTACCACATGGCAATGTCCAATTAACAGCCTCTTTATGGGAGTACAGAAGCACCAAATCACTTTTCTTATTCTACCAAGGCTTGCTATATAATGAACTTGATGCTTTTATCTTAATAGTTCAAATAGAACACTACAAGGAGCATTAAACAGAATTTTCCAGTCAATTACGAACAATCCAGCCATTTAGGATGGCTTATGGTACGCCATTTGCCCACAAAAAAGTGAAGAACTACTAGTTAGCAACTTAGCAGCCATCAATGTTTCTTGAAAAACTACTCAAGTTTCATCTACCACTGTTTCAGTTCTACAAAAATCAAAAAGTACTCTTCAAAATTTTAGAGAGGTAAGCATAATTATGAAAGAAATGGAAAACAAAGAATAATGGAAGACAATGGGTTGCAAACACTCATCTAAAGATGATTAATATGATCCCTTAAGAACTAGTAATCTGGATTCACTTAGTTCCCTACCCAGTTCAAGAGCCATCAGTGTTAGCAGTGAATAATTTGACAAGGTGCAGTATTTACTCATGTTCTAGACTAGGAATTTAACTCTACCTTCTTGAAAGGGCAAAAGAATATACCAATTGATGCAATAGTACTATAATATGCTTATATGGTAAAATTTTCCACAAATGTATGATGTGCCAATGCTTAAACTACTTCTTCACTAGTCTTAATTTCACAACTTGTGTTGCATATGATCCCATTTATTTATTTCATGTATATTGGACTTCGTACCAATTCCATTTACGTGCTATTGAAATATCGTAATTTTTTGTGAGAACTCTTCTTTCAAACGAATCAATTCAACAACAGACTCTTTTTTTTTTTTTTTTTTTTTAAGATGAAGAGAGTAATTTTTTAAAGGTACCAAAAACTTCATTTGCGTTATGCTCATGCCGCCGTTGCTCGACTCGCACCTTATAAATATTTCAGTTTTGAATTGTTTTAATCTTTTAGTGAAGATTGAAATATTAAATTAATTCCAAACCATTACCAACCATTTAGCTAGGGGCAATCCAAAATTTACTTAAACATCTATTTGGGTCATATTGACGATAGATATTTAGATTAAAAAATCTAAAAAAATATTCTTACTCTCTTCTCCTTCCATCTTAGTGATTGTAGTTATTGAAATATTTGATGCATAACACTATTCCATCTAATCCATTTTCGTTTTGCCTTTAAGGATATTTGTCCAAAATCTTTAGAAGACCAACAAAACTTTTAAAGTATGAACAAATGAGCAACACAAATTGAAAGAGAATATAACTCACTTCATGAGTTTGAAGTTAAAGCAACAATTCATCCCTATTCATTTCTAAATTTTCACCATTTTAGGCCATTTTACTAGTAACATTCAAAGTTTCTACTGATCTGCAGAGCCAAATTCTATGACGCCATACCATGTGACCTATCATCAATAGATTAAGAAAGGATAAGAATTCCAATTCCCATAGATTAGGAGGTTAAAAAAAAAAAAAAAAAAAGAGGATAAACTTGAGAACAATAAAAAAATTAGTAAAAAAATAATATTATATGCACATGAAAAAGAAGAAGGGAAAAGTAAATTGAAAAGGGGGAAAAGAGAAGAGAGAGGGCCTGACTGGCAATTGCTGTTGTGGTGGTAATTGTTGTGGATAACATCAAAGAGAGACAGCAGCAGCAGCAGCAACTAGCAAAAGCATTGGCGTCTTTCTGATGAGGAAACCTGATTCCACCAATCCCCTTCGTTTCCCAGGTGGGTTTTGCAGATGGTTTTTGACGAATGGCAATAAAATTAAAAAAACCCATTACTCATATCAGGACCAGAAACCAAAATCAAAATCAAACACTCTTTTCTTTCTTTCTTGGATTCCATTCAAATTTCACATTCACATTCACACCTCCTACACCGATGTGTGCGCGTGTTGTGGGGGTGAGGGAGAGGAAATGAATGATGTAAACATACACGTATATCTAGCAGTATCTACGCCAACCCTTTTCGGGGTTTATCCTAATGTATTATTGTGGGATAAAGATGAGATGAGATGAGATGAAGCTGGTCATGGCAGTTGCAAGATGTAAAAGAGGTGGGGAAGAAGAAGTGAGAGTGGAAAGAGTAAAAAAGGGGGCATTCAATTAAATCCAATCCAATCCAACTGATCTTTCATAGTCAGCTCAGCTGTATGTTGCAGGCCTAAATTATGTGTACACTTGAACATAAACAGTCCCACCTTCACCGAATTTGAAGGCCAAAATTTTCCAATTTCTTTTTAGAAAACTTCAAGAATTTGGAAATTAATTGGAGCCACATAATTTATGCCAGGATTCTTCACCATGTTACACCAACATGATGGTAATAGGAGTCTTTCAATTTTCTTTTCAAGAAAACATGGCCCACACAAAATATAGACCAGCTGAGTGACAATGTTTATTACTCATGAACACATTCAAAGGAAATAATTAGAAGCTCAAATTGTAGCCAGACATCGGCAAGTACTTGTGTTTTTCAAATCTAAGCATGCAATAGAACAATAACTTATAACACTATGTTGTTGCAAACTCCAACCATTTAGTTTCTGCAGACTTAAATTAGAAAATGGTTACACGGGTTCATCTCAGTTGTCCCAAATTCAAGCAATGCATATGAGAAAGTATGAAATATTTTAGAGAAACTTTATGTATATTGATCATAGAGAATACACAAATATTCTTCTATAAACTAGGTACTGATTGCCTACAAAATATTCACAGATAATACCTAAAATAGTACAAAATCTTGGACACTAAAGTAAAAAAGATGGTAGAAGGTAAGGCTTTCGTGAACAAATCTACTAATTAAAGGCGAGATGAAACATATTGAGAAATAATGATGTCAATACACATTATTTATCAATTTCTATTTAGGGGGAATTTGGTTGAAATGTTTGGAATAAGAATCAAAATAGATATAATAGAAGTGTGAATAAATAATAGTTAACTGTCTGGAAATCAAAATCAGAATATAATAATATTATAATTATAATATAATGTTATAATACTACAAATTAAATATTGTAATATTATTTGGATCAGTATAACCCCAATATTGAGATTAATATAAACCATTTCCGTGGCCTGGTTGCACACTGTCAAGCAATCCAATAAAATAGATTGATTGTTGGTGATCATTTTGGCCAGAGATTTGGTCTCACGAACCTTGTTAATGGTGACATCACAGAATTAATCTTTTTTCATCAATCCAACCATCTCTTTTTTCCTTTCATAATGTTATGATGATGCTGGTATATGGGTATTAGGTAAGGCTGACCCAACAAAAGAGATCTCCAAGCTTTTCGAGGAGAAGGTCCGCAGCGAGAATGGAGTACATTTTTAAAGTTGTATAATTTTTTTTTTTTTTTCAGCAAAGTTTTATAAATTAGATTTATTACATTGTTTTTAATTAGGATATAACTTCTTCAAAATAATTGAATTGTGAAATATTATTATATAAATATTTATTAATTCTAATTCGTACTAAAATGCGGACATGATATACCATGACAAATATAGCCATAATCCAAACTACTGCCGTAATCCCGGCAATATTGGTCATTCTTCTAATGACTCTCCAATTCTTCAGTTGAGGATTTGTCATGATATATGATGACAAATTTGAAATGACTCCAAATGAGTATGATACATGTCAGAATGAGTGTAAGTTTAGTTGTTTGGTTTCATTATTATTTTTTATATTTAGTTTTTTTTTAAAGAATCAGCAACATTAAAATAAAACAAAACAAAAAAATGAATTGCTCAATAAAAGTAGGCTCATATTCAATTTTAGTCCATCATAATATGGGTTATTCTAATTTTGGTCTCTCATATATTTTAGTCACTAATTTAGTCCTATTTATTTTTTTTTTATCAATTATTGTCATTTTTAACGGAAAGTTTAGAAGATAACAGATTAACTCATTTGATCGCTAGTCAAACCTAATTTTTTCTTCAAAATTATTTGTATCATGATATTTTCTATCAATTTTATGACTCGGTTCCTCATGGATATTCAACCCATTTAGATCGACTCGCAATCCAAAATGACGGCCGAAACCCTAAATGGGTTGAACATTCATGAGGATTTAGATCATAAAATTGGTTAAAATATCACGGTACAAATTATTTTGAAGAAAAAAATTAGGTTTGACCAGCGATCAAATGAGTTAATCTATTATTTTCTAATTTTTTCTATTAAAAAGGACCATAATTGGTAAAAAAATTAAATATGACTAAAATTGGTGATTAAAATATATGGGGGACCAAAACTGAAATAACTCATATTATGAGGGACCAAAAATGGATTTAAACCATAAAAGTAAAGATTTCTCACTAAAACATTTCATATTAATTCTAAATCTAAAAGTTTAAAACATTTTTTACTCCCTCCAAATATTTAAATGCCATTGGAGATTTTGTTATATAAACATGATTCAATGTAAAAAGCAATAACATTTTCTTTATAATATGGCTTTGAAACAAAAATAGCCAACTCTTGAAATTGATATGAATCTTGAATATATGAACAAATGTGCAATGAAGTTGGAGGAACTTTCAACAATCATTTGCCAGTGCTTAATGGAGATGCAATGAAGCATGTAGTAAAATTTTGTGTATTATACCGAACGTATTATTTTATTCTCTTGTTCAGAAAATGCATGTCCTATCGATCCCATATCAAAAGTCTCGGTTTGCTTAGTTATAAACGACCAGCACTCTCATCTCCCTTAAGGGTTTTTTATACATTCTTTAAAATCATAAACTTTAATTAATTATTAAAAAAGACAACATATTTTTATCCATAACAATTGAATGTTGAATGGAGTTCTTGCAATGATTTCTAGGTGATGATTAGACTTTTTTTAAGAGAATATTTTTGTATATCTATTGATTATGATAAGAAAAGTGAAATGCACTACTATAATTTTGGACTTTCACCGCACATCTTTTATAACACTAAACTATAAATGTATCTATTAATATCTATAATCACATCAAATATTAATTTATTTATATCTACTAAAACACTACAAGAGTAGTGTTGTTATAACTATTTTAATGTGTCACCCAATAAAATTTTACCATGACACTATAAATAAGTGTTAAAATAAAATTTCAATCAAAATACTAACAAGTGTAATTAAAATATTGTAAGAATAGAAACACAATCAAGTATTATTTTATTTGTTAATATATTAACTTAAGGTATTAATAGATTATAATATATAGTATAATTGTAATACATATATAATTACATTATTAAGTGTGGTTTAAAGTCGTTTGGTGCTGTCTAGTATTAAAAGAGAATTATTGAGTTTGGATGCCTATAGGCCAAAATTTCAACAACCTAAGAATATTTGTATATTTACTTAGAAATGACGTCATATACTATCTATTTAAAAATATTTTTATATTTTCAATTATATAATATAATGACAATAATTTTATGATATTATGGTATTTGTATGAACATTAAAATTATCATAATAGGTTTTCTATCCAGACACTTTATTTTGTATTAACATGTTAACATATATAACACTATATAGCCAACAACCGTGTCATAATAAATGATTTATCATGGCATATACTTGTATTTTCATATATATTATAACTCCACATTTTTCATATGTATATTCACATTAAAAAGTGTCAAGTTATCCAATACCCCTTTGATCACACCTACTTAGGCCACGCAAAAAGGTTCGTGTCGCTATAGATAAAATGTGATAAAATTTTGTCTATTATAATATTTTTAAGTGTTTTAGAAACCCTTTTTTGTTGTAGTTACGTTTGATTGATTCACCCACAAACCATACCTTTTCGTTATATAATATAAGTTTTAAATTATAATTTTACCCATCACAAAAAATAATTTTAGGAATTTACCAATTTTTACATTGTATTATTTTATATAGGAATTTATATAGATGTCCCTAATAAAATGTGTCTTGCTATTTATAGCTCAAATTTGCTATTTGTAACTCAAAAATATATATATAAACTTTCACATTCACCCTTCATTTAAAAACTTACAAAATTTTTAACACTCCAAAAACACCTCAAAACATTCGAAAAAATTTGAAACAACCTTACAACGATTGTAGAACTACGTTGAGGAGAAACATTAGTTCAAAATTCTCGCAAAAATGGTAAGTTTCCGATATATTACTTTCAATTAGTTTCTCATTTCCATGGTACGCACACCCATTTTGGGTGCATTATACAATGGTACGAATGCCCAAAATTGGCGCGTTCGTCCATTGTAGACACACCCAAAATGGTGTGGTCACCATGGAATCCACATCAATTTTGGGCGTGGATACCATTGATGAACACACCCAATATGGGCATGGATTCCATGGTGACCACACTCATTTTGGGCCTGTCTACAATGGATGAACACGCCCATTTTGGGCATGGAATCCATGGTGACCGCACCCAAAATAGGTGTGAACATCAATGGGAGGCACGCCCATTTTGGGCATGGATTCCATTGTGACCGCACCCCTTTAATATGTGTGGGAACCGTGGGTACGGACGTCTTACTAATGTGTCCGTGGCCATGGTTCCCATGCCCATTTTTGGCGTGGCCACCATGGTACACGTGCTTTTTGCACGCGTCCTTTGGATGGTGTTCGTGCTTTTTTTGGGCGTAGTTCCCTATTGTAATCATGTCTTTTTTAGGCTCATCGCCCACTGTAAAGTCGAGTTTTCAAGATTTTTTATTTTAAATCAGTAAAAAAAGTCATTCAAGGGGTATTTTGATCATTTCACTACAAAATTTGAGTTAGAAATAGTAATTTTGAGTTACAAATAAGAATTCAGTATAGTCCTAGAACTATCATTTCACTACTTCCCTCATAACCAATACACTCTTCCACCTGTACAGAAGACACCCTGCAGTATAATCTTAGAATTGATTTTATACATGAAAAAATTTTATACCTTTATTAATTAAATTCAATTGATTACTTTAATTGAACATAGTAATAAACAACATTTAATCTATAATAATCATATTTATATATTAATGTCATGTACAAAACTTACCGTCCGATCTTCAAAGATGACTTCGACCATATACTTTTGATCCATTCTTGATAGTGCGTCAATTTCCATACCAGTATTAGTTGTAATTCTACGCCTAATGAGTTTTAGTTTAAAATGTGAAAACAAATGACTTCACAACCATAAAAAGACTTCTAATAATTTTCGTTATCTATTATTCCATTATATATTAAAACCGAATATTGTTTCCTTTTACTTTTGTTTATTGTGAATAACAGCGATTAATCTTGTCGTTAAATTATAAGTATTTTATTGGATAAAATAATTATTTTAAGAATTTAAATCTACTCACAAATTTAAGATGATGATCGGACATTTAAATATATTTAAAAGAGAATAAATTATTTTTACCTAATTACAGCTATTAAATTAAAATATGTAGAAACTAGATCAACCTAGCTTGAGTCCCACTTATTGATAACATTAAAGATGTTTGGCTTTGAACAATTTCACTAGCTAACAGACACTAGAGATGGCGGGGAAGGATGGCAACCATAAAACAGCCAAACATCAATGAAAAGGGGCGTCCCCTTGGGGAGGACCAGTAAACGTTTTGGGACCCCTACCCTACATAATTAAACTTTGACCTTATGAATTTAGGTAACATTAAATAGGGTTTTGGGATTTTTGCTTTAATTTTGCTGCCACCCCTCACTCCGCGTCCGTGTCCGTTTCCTGCCCACTGCGACCATTTTTCGGCTGCCACCACCGCTGCTGTACTCCACTACCATCTTCTTCGTAAGTACTTCATCGGTCTTGATTTATCTGACACTTTAAAATTTAATTTTTTATCTAATTTATGTGACACTTTTAAACAAACGAATTCAAACTAATAGTATTAATTACATACACTAAAGTATTAATTATAGTCATTAGTAAGAGTATAATCTCTCATTCGTAATACTAGTAAACCTATTTAATTATGGATAAAAAATATTTTATTAAACAAATTAATTAATTAAATGTGATTTTTAAGAACGGCGAAAATTCTAAAGTGATAAATAAATCTGGATGGATGGAGTACTAGTAGTAATAGTATAGCCTGCTTTTGCTACCGCCATAACCAAATTTAATTCCTCAATAAATTTCCAAATTGACAAGTCTACAAGTTTGCGTAATAATTAAATTATGCAGTGACAAATTTAATGAAATTATAACAATTTTACTACTTATGATCGTTAATCCAAAATTGGACTAAAACCTAATATGGTAATAAGGGATAGAGGGTGAGGAATACTTTTGAATCAAAAATCAAACAACAGCTCACGAGATTTTTTTCTCTCCCAACAGCCCGGCTAATATCGAAGGAGTGTGTATTTTCTTTGATGGGGCTATTTCTCAGCAACGTAATGAAGCGGCAGCTGGGATGTACATAGCGGATGCAGCGGGTTCTTATGTCTACGGTTTTGGCCGTTTTTTCCTCGTCATTTCGGAACCAGAGGCAACGGAGGTTTTGGCATTGCATGAAGCTCTCCTCCTTTGCCAACGACTCAATATTGGGTCCTTTTCAGTGCTGGGGGATTCATCACAAATAATCTTGGCCATGAGGAATGCAGAAGAAAGCTAACATATTAGTAACCCAATCCTTGAGGATTGTCGTGGTCTAATTGATGTGTCATTAGTTCACAAGTTTTATTGGATCCCGAGGGCACAGAATTTGTATGCTCACGAAATTGCAAACTTTGTGAAGTTGAATGTTTCTTTTGTAAAGGACTAGCCTTCTGTGCCAAATTTCTTGACTATCCGTGCTGGACGATTTCCCGTCATTCTAATGAAATTTTCTTTATCCTTAAAAAAAATCAAACTGATAATTTATTTTGTACTTTTGTTAAATAGAAACGGGTTAAATTTTACGGAATCAAACTTATGAAATTTAAAATATATAATAATAATAAATAAAAATGAGGTAAAAGAATTTAGATTTCAAATCAAATAAATAAATTCAAATGGGAAAAGTATCTTTAGAATTCTCGAAGAATGGGAGTTAAAATCTCTTGCATTGAATCAATTTGATCTTCGACTTTCTCTTTGAACCATTCAACAACTCAATCGATTGGAAATATCTAGAGTTCTTTTATTAAATGGTAATTATATGATATTTTTTTCAACGGACTATTATTTTGGGAAAAAAAATAATAAACTATTATTAGATTATTATAATAGTACTGGTAAGATATTATTTTGTTTTTTCACACGAATCCATCATTCATGAATATTTTGTTTTTTCTTGGGATAAATTGTTTTGGCCACCCCATATTTCGATCAAATAATTTTGTCTGTCAAACTTTTTATTTATTTATAATAATAAAACAGCTACTGCCTATTATTCAATTAAAAGTTTGTCATTATTCCTACTCTATTTTTATATATATATAATATATTTAACATTATACACTTATATTTATGATTAATTATTATCTAATTTAAAAGATAATATTATCATTTTTATTTCCTTTTTCCTACTACAAATCTTCTTATGATAAATATTTTTTCTATTTTATTAAAACTCCCTCGTTAAATTGGATAATTTAGACGTAAAATAAAAATTGCATTAAAAATATAAAATTCCTAAATAATATCATTCACATTATAAAAATATTTTATATGAAAAAATGTCAAAGATCTCCCTTTGAATCTTTGCGTCATCGCAAAACCCAACAAGCGGTGACTCTTGCCACTTGTCCAATTTTCACGCTTTGTCCTCACTAGTTCAAAATAGTTAACACTAAGTATTAATAACCTATGAGACTAGAAGTTATATACAAGTCACTCAAAATGTAAATTAACGATGTGGGATGAGATGTTAGAGGTACGATTTTGTAAACAGGGATAAATAGAATCAAAAATAAAAAAAAGAATCCAAGAGAATAGAAGTTTATCTTTTTTAAATCAACTGAAGAAATATGAATTAGGTTCTAAGAAGTGGTTTGCTAACAAAGATAGTGGAAGGTATCTGAGAGATTAAACATGGTGACGAGAGGAGAAAATTAGTCTACACAGAGCATAGTTATTACAAGAATAACTTTGATAGTAAAAATAATAAATAATAAATAAGGACTGAGTGAATGAGACAAGAGGTGGGGGGCGAGGTGGAGGTGATGGAAATGGAAAAAAAATGAAGGAGCAATCATAATTATGAAGGGAAGATAATCTTAATGCTCTAATACCAATTTAAAGTAATAAAGATAAATATATGTATTATGTTGATTACGGATTACAACAAACAATTCACTTATATACGTGATGAGATACAAAAAATACATAACTATAATAAAATTGATATTCACATTTGAGTAAATAGTATACTATAACCTAGCAAATGAGCTAGTAGAGAAAATATATTTTTCCTTCTAGGTCAAGTTGTCTTCTATAAGTCACATTCTATACACTGTTACACTCTCTCCGCATGGTTCTTTATTTTGAATTTGGAATACAATGCCCAAAAAGAGACTCTCCTTCCCACTCAAGATCCTCTGTGATACTTCCTGTGATAATTTTTAATTATTTTATATATATATATATATATTATATTTTTTATTGATTTTTGTACATTGACAACATATAGTTTTAATTGATTATTTTTATTTTTATAAATTATTGTTTTAATATTATTTTATTTTTTATAAAATTTTAAGAATTTTTTAATAAAAAAATCATATTTAATAATTTTATATGCACTAACCCTCAAAAAAGGGAACTCGTCGTGTTAAAAAGTATAAAAGTGTAAATTATAATGTATTACATAAAAATCAATCAAAAATACAATATATACACAAAATAATTAAAAGTTATTATAGAGAGTGTCACGTAAAAGTGTCACTATGACTAATTTAACCAAGTCAGATTGTGATTCTCAAATGTTAAATTTAATTCAAATTCACATTTTATCGCCAAAATCCTTTCTAAAATATCCTCATAAAATTTTTTATAAAAATCTTCAACTAAACTCCAAAAATGGTCCCTTACATGTAGCGAAAATATCATTTTGGTTCAAAACAAAAAAAAAAAAACTACTTTTTTAGTCCACTACATTATGTTTTTTAAAAATTTTGGTCCAAAACTCACTTTTGTCTGTCTTGACAAGGGGTATTTTTGTCTTAATGGAAAATTCTTTTCTTTTAACCAACTGAAAACAATAAAATATTCAAAAAAAGGACTAAAATATAGTTTAGTACCATAAAGTTTTAAGAAATTCCCAACCGACCTCACTCATTTCTTCTTTTCCTTTTCCTTTCTTTTCTTTCTTTCTTCTTCATTATTTTTTCTTCCTCTCTCCCCGACAGCCACCCCATCTCGCCGACAACCCTCGCCGCCACCAACCCTTTTCACCCTCAAACTCGCAGCCAGCTTCTCGACTTCCGGCGATAAAATTTTTACCCTCTCTTCCCTTCCCCCTCTCTCTCTCCTCTCTCCCCCCTCTGCCCGCCGCCCCGCACCACCCCCATCGTCCCCCTTGAGGGGTATTATAAAATCATCTTTTTTGACTTTGGCTTTGGCTTTGGCACTAATTAATCTAAAGTTTTTCCAGGTAATAATATTAGTTTTGATTTCTTCACTTCCATTTCCACAATCTTCTCCAGACAGTGAAAAGCCTTTTCG
Source organism: Knoxia roxburghii (assembly GCA_030378225.1). Taxonomy (NCBI): domain Eukaryota; kingdom Viridiplantae; phylum Streptophyta; class Magnoliopsida; order Gentianales; family Rubiaceae; genus Knoxia; species Knoxia roxburghii. The sequence goes on from CM059423.1 coordinate 7,364,476, forward strand.
AGTCCCTTCTTCCACCTCGGTCAATCTGAAAAGAAGAATGGTCGTCGGGACAGAAACCAAAAGTCCGATCAAAACCATAATAGTATTAGTCCAAGAAAATCGATCATTCGATCACATGATGGGATGGATGAAGCAGTCACTGAATCCAGAAATCGACGGTGTAACTTGGAAAGAATCAAACCCTTTATCAACCTCTATTCCTGACTCAACCCGTTTCTACTCCGGCGACTGATTGGGTTCTATAGAACAAGATTCGGGCCACTCATTTGAAGAAATATACAAACAATTCTTCGATGTCCCATGGATGGAATCCTCCCCGGCTTCCCCAAATCTTCCTCCCATAATGGACGGTTTTGCTCAGAATACCGAGAAGAAATCGGGAAGAGATGCCGGGATGTCTTCGGAAGTTATAAACGGGTACAAGCCGGAGTACTTTTCAATTTTTAAGGAATTGATATTGGAGTTCACTGTTTGTGATCGGTGGTTTGCATCGGCGCCGACGCTGACGCAACCGAATTGGCTGTTTGTCCACTCTGCTGCATCTTGTGGCGTTGTGATCAACGATACTCAAATGATGATTCAAGGGTATCCTCAAAATACCATTTTTGAATCTCTGTAAGAATCCGTTTGTTTGGTTTTGAAATCTTCTGTGGTTTTGGTAGTCGCCGCAATACAGATTTCACCATTCTGGATTCCGTTTTCTATTTTAGGTTTTGATTTCCTTACCGGAAATCTGAATCGGGCTGGTTAGAAAAAATGATTTCTCACTTGGCATTTTCGTTTACAAAGGAACTGGGTTCTTGTTTGAATTTATGGTCTGACGGGATTCATGGCTTCTTGCTGGAAAATTTTTTTCCATTTGGGTTTTGGGTCGCTAATGTCACCGAAAAAAATGACCAATGAAGTCGGAATATGGGTTTCTCAAAATTCCTTACCGAAAAATCGTTTTATGGTCTGTTAGGGGGGGGAGTGGAAAGGGGAGGTAAGTGATTTCTTTGTGTTCTGGGTTCTGGTTGTTCTGGGTGGAGACGGTGGTGGAGAGGAGAAGGAGCGATCATGAGGGATGGTGGTGAAGAAGGGAGAGGTGGGATGGTGGAGAGGTTAGGCGGTAGTGGAGTTGAACGGCTGACTACGGTGGCCAAAAGAAGAAGAGAAAAAGGAGCGGGGGCGGTGGGCGGAGATGAGAGAGGAGAGAGGAGAGAAGGAAAGGGGAGGGTAAATATTTTTTTAGAATATTTTATTATTTTCAGTGATTAAAAAAATATTTTTTATTAAGATTAAAATACTCTTGGTCAAGACAGACAAAAGTGGGTTTTGGACCAAAATTTTTAAAAAAATAATATAGTGGACTAAAAAAGTAATTTTTATTATTTTAGATCAAAATAATATTTTCATTATATGTAATGGATGATTTTTTGAGTTTCGTCAAAATATTCAAACGCAATATTTATATTTTCTATTTTCTATTTCTTATTCCTCCACCTCGAATAAAATAAAAATGAAAACAAAATTTTCCTCATCGAAATCTCCCCTAAAATACCTTTCGTTTTCAAGGGTGTTGTGAGCTGGACCGGTGGAGTAATTTTCAGGCCCAAAAATTGCTGAATATTCTCCGTGGAAAATGGTACGGCCCACCCTGCAATCAAAGACTCAGAGAATTGATGTGACTGTTCATCATGGAAATCAAATCAACGGCTAGCTTTTGAATGCGGTTGTGGGTGGGGAACTGACACACTGATGCCACGTGCCTCATCACCCTAAAATCCTCCAATAGTAGAAAGCCCGCACGTGGGGTTTCTACTGAAAGGGACATGTCAACGCCAGCCCAGCGCGACTCTATCCAAGCCCTACCCCTCCCCCCTCCCCACCCTATAAATTACAAATGCCCAAAAATATCACTACTATAAAATTATTTTATACAAAAAACGTAATCCTCCTCCTGTTTCATTTTAATAATTTTATTTAGATAAAATATAATTTTTTTCATTTTAAATAAAATAAAATTTACCTAAAATATTTATTATAATATTTTTTGATTTATAATTTTATATTTTAACTATATATTACATGATGTTTATGTATATTCATATTTATTTAAATTTTAAAAATAAAGTAATATATACCAATACTAAAAATATAAAAAAAATTCTGAGAAATGAGCTATGGGGCTCTATCATGGACTTCTAATGAGTTACGAGTTGGGAATTCGGATGATTGAAAAAGAGGTAAATAATGAGAATGTAGTGTAATTTATTTCGAATAGATATGACTATGTCGGGATCCATGAGAATTTAATTTAGGGCATTACAGATTTAATGACGGATGGCGAGTGAAGTTACACCATACCTATCGACAAGGTAATAATGCAAAAGATTGTTTTGCCTTATTCGCAACATCTAGGTCATCGGGATATTATAGAGTGTCAGAATCCCCAGTAGAGATTATACATTGATTGAATCATGGCGTTATAGATATCTCCTATATTCACAATGTAATATCGTAGAATTATATGTTTTGATCTCTTTCATTATACCCAAAAAATATAAAAAAAATAAAGTATTTTTTGAGCTAAAAAATAATATTAAAATAAAACTGTTATTATGGGACAAAAAAATATAGTTAATCTTAAAATTAAATTGACACTTTTAATATTTTTATGATATTATTTATGGCATCTAAAATTTTATATTTAGTGATTTCATTTTTACTAAAATTCTTAGTTTCGTCAAAAGACCAATTAAGATCTATTTGAAAAATTAAGCTAAGTGAAACTAAATTGGAAAATTTAATAGCACAGAAAAAAATTATAGAATATTATACTCAAATTTAAATTTTGTATTCAAAATAAGAATCGATTAGAAAAATAAAAAATAAAAACTACATATATACATAAACAAACCAATCATATGAAATTAAATAAGAAATATTTTATTTTTCACCCTCTTAGAATTAAGAATTATTTTTAAAAAAAAATTGTGTCAAATTGCAGTAAATCTACACAATAATCCCTCGAATCTAAGGAATTGAGCCGATTCTCGACATTTCCATAATTAGTAAATTCAGTATTTAAAAATGAACTATCCATAAATATGATATTTTACCTAAAAAGTAAAAAAAAAAAAAAACATTATAAAAGTGAGACATATTTGTTCTTGGTGAGTTGGCGTATATCCATCCCTTGTTATACAGAAGAGAGTGAATAGTCACTTTCCAGAGTAAGGCTGGCAACTTTTGATATTAATACAAAGTAACAGAGGAGAAAAGTAATATTAGCAATTAATTGGGTTTGTTGGTAAATATAAATAAATAAATAAAAATTGATGGGTTGGGGACCATGCAGTGTGAATTATTATTATGCATGTAATAGCAATGAAAATGGGATGACCACAAAGATGGTGACGACAACAACACCAACACCCAAATTGACGCTACATTTTCTGCTTCAGTGGGAAGCACATGATCTTGTAACAGAAATATTTAACGTTTGCAAGTTGTATGTTTAGATATCATCGAATTGAAATATTTTATTCTTTTAATTTTTTTGTATCTTATTTTATAATTTGCAATTTATAAATCTCATTTTTTTAAAAAAAATAAATTCAATGGATCTACGATAATGTTCAAGTTTAAAAGAGACTTTGATGGTTGATCACATTTTCTACCTTTAGAGTATTTATCATTGCCAATAATAATTAATATTCTCAATAAATTGTATTTTATTAAATACGCCATGTAATTTTACTCATACTCTAAAAATAGTAAATTTGTAGGATAAATTAAATTGATATATAATTTATACACTAAAAATAGGTGCGCATCCTGTAATGATTTTTTTATTTTCATTTTTTTCTTCTTTTCCAGGAACCCTACGCGCGCTATTTTCTTCATTTCCCTTTCCTTTCAGTTCGGTGAGCTGAGACTATTTTTTCTTTTTCTTTTTTTCTTTTTCTTCATTTCTTTCCCCTATTTCTTTTTATATTATTTCATTCTTTTAATGTAATTTTTTCTTCTTACTTGAAGTTTTTTTTGTGTTTTTTTCTAAATAATTCAGTATTTTTTTAATTTTTTAAATTTTTTTAAAAAAATAATAATAAAATATTTGTTAATTATTATTTTTATTTATTTTATAATTAAATTATTTTTTATTTTGTTAATAATATATAATTAAATAATATTATTTTTATTTATTTTGTAATTAAATAATAAAAATAATAATTTTTTAATTATTATTTTTTTGTCTTTTTTAATTTTTTTTAAAGAATACTTGATTTGATCCACTGCCATGTGTATTTTAGTTGTATGATATGATTTTTAATATGTTGTGATATGATATCTTATGATATGATTTCTAGTATTTTGTGATCTGATGTTTATATATTCATGATTTGATCCTCCTTGTTAAGTATGTTATATGCCAATATGATATCTATTATATGCTGATATAATATATATTACATGTTGATATGATATCTATTATATGCCGATGTGATATCTATTATATGCTGATATGATATCAGTTGTACGTTTATGTGAAATACACTACAAGAAAATATTCAATTACCCAGTAAAATTACCCATTAATATAATTTCATGGGTAAATACCCATATCTTACACATGAAATTCCCATAAATAGGGCACAAAAATCTCATCTATTTTTTTCCCATGAGATACCCGTAAATTTTCCCATAAAATTTCCCAAATCATAAAATCCCATGACTAATACTTGGGAAAATTTAGGAGGGAAACTCTCCCTCCAATTATTACCCAAAAATTACCCATATATTGTGTTTAAGGGAAAAATTTTATTGGGTAATAGTTAGAAAAATTTAGGAGGGAAACTCTCCCTCCAATTACTACCCAAAAATTACCCAAATATTATTTTTATGGGAAAATTTCATTGGTAATACTTGGGTAAATTTAGAAGGAAAAACTCACTCCAATTCCTACCCAAATATTACCCATTATAATGGGTAAATTATGAGTCATTTTAACTACCCATTTTTTACCCATTAATATTATTATGTGAAAAATAATTAAATAATAATAATAGTTATCCTGGATTACTTTTTCACTCCACCAATAGTCCAGATTTTAGTTAGCCCTTATTTTGACAGCCCCTGTTTTTCTCACTTGTAAAAATTCCAAACTCAATTGCCATGGTTGTCTTTGCCCGCAACTGAAATACAAGCTTTTTTTTATTAACTTAGAAGTTTTAATCGATATATTGACAAGTTTAAACATCTATTTTTACTTAGGTTCTTACGGAAATTGAAGCTGAAAGTCACCAAAAAAGCAAAGGTAGAGAGTTCAATTGCTAATGCTTATTTGATTGAGGAAACATCAATGTTTTGTTCTCATTACTTTGAGCCTGATATTAGTACAAAGATAAATAAAGCATCTCGTAATGATGATGGGGGTGAAGTAGAACATTGTGAGGAGAGTATTTCTATATTTATGTCTTCGGGTCGATCATATGAGAAAGCAAAACCAAGATGTTTGACTGATGAAGAGTACAATGCTGCAAGGACTTATGTGTTACTAAATTGTGTTGAGATTGAAGAATACATTAAGTAAGCTTCTTAATGCAAATTAAATAATGTGTAAAATTCTTATGGAATTAGTGTTAATAAATACAATTTATTATGTGTAGGATATTTGTTGAGGAGATGAAAGCAAATGACACAAATGTAACTGATGAGCAAATAGAGAGTAAGATTGAGACTGAATTTGCAAATTGGTTTGAAAAATATGTAAGTGTTACAAAAGCTATGGTTCTATTATTTTTTAATATATGGGTACTTACATTTTATTTTTTTTTATAGGCACGTGATGAAAGTGGCACCATGATTAGCCAGATCATCAAAGATGTTGCTTGTGGACCTTTAAGAACTGTGATCTCTTATCCGGTGTATTTTGTTAATGGGTTTAAGTTCCATACAAGTGATCATAATTATGGGATATCAACTTTCAACAGTGGAGTATGCATAAAGGGTTCAAATTATAGCGATCTGTCATGTGATTATTATGGTACATTAAGAGAAATCGTGCAATTGGAATACCCTGCACTGCCTATTAAACGGGTCGTACTCTTTAAGTGTGATTGGTTTGATCCAACTTCAAATATTGGGACGAAGGTTCATAGGGAGTATAATATAGTTGATATAAACCATAAAAGAAGGTTTAATAGGTATGAACCTTTTGTTTTGGCTACTCAAGCGGCCCAAGTATACTATGCACCTTACCCGAGCACAAAAAAGGATAAAGTTGATTGGTGGGCTGTGTGCAAAATTAAAGCAAGACTTGCTTTTGATAATTCTTCAACAGATTTGGCTTTCCAAGATGATGAAGTGGAGGAGCATTCAGTTGATATGTTTAATCATGTAACAGTTTTAGATGATCAAAGTGGTGTTTTGATTGAAGGAAATGATGGCCATAGTGATGTTAACTTAGGAAATGATGCAAGATGAAAACATGTCCGGGTGTAGTGAATAGTCTTGGTGATGTTGGTGTATTCTAATATTGATATACAATTCCAGATTTTACCCTTATAAGACTATTTATGGTCCTCTGAATTTAAATTTAATTTTTAAATATTTATATCCTTTTAACTTATGGTTTGTATTACCTTTCATTTTTTTAAAACCACTAATTAAAACTAATTTGACTTTATATAGTGATTGCAGATATGACCAGAATGAGGGGAAGAGGTGGACATCAAATAAAGGGAGGTAGGTCCGTTCCTAATGCAGTACTAAATGACATTTCTCGTGTCGAAAATAGAAGTGACAATGAGCATGGTGATGATTCGATATCCAATGGTACGACATACTACTGTTATCTATCAAATTCATCTTATAATTTACTTGCTATGCTTTTATGATGTGCTGAATAGTCACAAATATATAGAAGATTCAAGTCTGCTATTCAATTTGATTATTCATTGCACAAGTATGCTATTACAACCAGCTCTACCAATGGAATTTTGTTGCAGAAATGCCTATCATGAGGGGAAAATGTGAGTATACAGCAAGGGGAGGTAGACCCCTTCGTAGTGGAGGACCACCAAAAGACAATACACACGTTGAAGAAGGAAATCAAAATCGACGTGTTGGTAGTTCAACGGTCAACGGTTAATGGTACTAATCTGAACTTGTAAATTTTTTTAAAAATGATATTCTTGTACCTTCTTGATTTGTCACTGATTTTTTCTTGTTATCAACTGAAATTCTTGTTTTTTTTCTCTCTTTTTTTATATTAAAATTTTTAATACATATTAGGTGTGAATATGCCTATGATGGGTGGTGGACATGTAGAAAGTGGAGGTAGATCTTTGCATAGTAGATCTTATTTATTGAGTATGTATTTACATGAGTTTAATCTCTCGTGTTGATGATGTTTTACTTTAGGAAATACTGGTGGGAATTCAACATGTCTTTTTACCATGAAAGACACTTCTGACACTTCTGACATTTCAAATACATCACATGGTGATGGAAATGATGCTGAAAATATGGTTTCACCTACAATTCCTCGATCAAGCAACAACAATTCACTACAACAATCCCTTCAAGGTCATTGAAATCTACTCAGCATCAACTTGGTTCTAAGGGTTTTTTTTTTCCAGAGTTTATGGTTTAGGTTATACTTTGTGGTTTATTTATTGATTTTTATCTACAAACTTGTCTTTTCTTTCTCTCCAACTTTCTCTTTCTTCTTACATAAGTTTCGAGTCTATAATTTCTTGATTCTAAGTTTACTATGATGGTTTGTTCAGGAAATACTGGTGGGAATGCAGCATCTCGTGATTCTAGAAGAAAAACTTTAAATAATTCAAATACATCACATGGTGATGGAAATGAAGCTGAAAATGTGGTATCACATTCAATTCCTCAATCAGGCAATAATTCATTACAACAGTCGCATGAAGGTGGAAGAAAAGAACTCACCATCATCAATGGATTGTAAGTAATCAATAATATATGCATATAATACTGTATGTTGTATTATCTAATATACTTGTTCATGAATTTATTAGGTTAAGCTACTCTAGTGATTGCTCCCGAAAAATAACAAAAGTGTTCAAGGAGTAGGTTGATATTAAAGGCTACACATGGAGAAATGTGTCACAAGCTACAAAAGAATTTTACTTCAAAGAGTTCAAGGTATAAATATTTAGACATCAATTTTCTTATGTTATTCATTTTGAACATTGAAAATATTCATAAATTCAATTTAATGTAGAAACATTTTATATGGCATCCCGTGATTGACGCACAAGTGAAGGAGGCGTGAAATTTAAAAGCTTCAGAACGCTATGCAGACTTTATGAGAGACATACGAGATAAAGTGGAAAAATCAGTTTTCTTAAATGAAGATGCTTGGATAAGCTTTAGATGTTATTGGGAATCTTCTCAGTATAAGGAAAAACGTGAAAGAAATTCAAACAATAGACGCAGTGAGACGGGATATTCATCTCATACAGGAGGATCAATATCTTATATTGAGCATGCAAGGAGACTTGTAAGTTTACTATACCTTAACTTCGATAAAAAGTATAGTGATATATATATACGAACTTATTTTTAAGTTAATTCGGGAAGAGTGAATGTGGTTGGCTGGCAAGATGATGCAACAGCTATTGATGTTGTTTTTACGTAGTTGTTGGTTGTGTTTATGAATGTGGCTGATTGGCAAGATGATGCAGCAACTGTTGATGCTGTTTTAACTTTGCTGTTGGTTGTTTTATGAATGTGGCTTATTGGCAAAGATGATGCAGCAGCTATTGATGCTCTGTTTCTACTCTTTGCTATTTCTACAGCTTTCTGTTTGTTTTCTTGTCATGTTGCTTGCAATTTTGCAAATGTACTCCTTTACTTTTCCTCATTTGGCCTGGTCTCCTTAAAGATGGTTGAATTTATCTGATGATTATTCTTTTTCTTTGTTATCTTTATCATGTACTTGTTGGGAACCTAGTCCTTTTTCTCCTTACACTGCAAAGCAGTACATTTTTTTACAAAATCAGATGTTAAAACGCTTAAATATGTATATATTCTTCTTTTGTCTGTCATGCACTTCTGTTCCACCTATTCCACTCCTATTATTTAGAGTTACATGTCCTTGTGGTAGAAAAATATAGGTTCTGATTTTCTATACGACTTGCATTGATATGGTTAATTTTTAGGAATCAAAATGGGGTCGAGCGCCTACGCCACATGAGTTTTTTAAACATACCCATACCAAAAAAAATGATGGTATAAATTTCATTGATGCAAAAGCAAAATCAGTTGATGTAAGTCTTGGTTTATGATTTAGTTCTTTCAATTGTTTGATTCATTAGTTCGCTTTTCCAACAGTAATATGTTATCTACTATTACAGGATGATATGATGAGTTTGAGACAAGCACATGAGGCAAATCTCGAGACTGGAGAAGATGTAGATGAGTATGCTATGTACTGTGAAGCTGCCGGAGGAAAAAAGAAGCGAAAGGTATATGGTTTGGGCTCACAAACAACTAGTTATTACTCTCCAAGTGCACATAATTCAAATGCATCATCCTTTAATACTTTGCTTCATGGACAGAATATGAGTAATCAAATGTTGGTTAGGAAGGTTGAAATTCAGGAACATACCATCAATATTCTTAAGCAAACTGTAGAGAAGCTGTGCTATCAACTTGGTGAAGAAGTTCCACTTTTTGATGTTCCAAGTGAACATACTTTGAGGAATCAAAATGTAGAAAATGTTGAAGATGCAAGTCCTTCAGAAACAATTCCAGAAAATGAAGGTGATCATGATTTTGGTCTTGATTGAAAGTTATAAACACCGACATTAGTTACATAGAGCAAGTATGATGGATTGTTATTAGACTTTCTATTTTTAACTCTTCACTTTTGTACAACATGGGTTGTTTTAAGTGTTTCTAGTAATCAGTCGTGTGTTTTAAATTTCAACTAGAAACACTTAAAATTAGCACTAGATTGTTGTAAGTAATCCTAGTAAGTGTTCATATTTTGAGTCTCAGCTTTTTACAAAGCTTGGAGCTGTTTTGGGTGATGCTTATACTAGCTTTTTGATGCAGACTAGTGTTAATCTTAGTACTTAATAGGGTAGTTTGCATGTTATGCAATGGCATATTGCATTTGAAGGATGTATTATTTTTGTATAAATTATGGTAATTAATTGATACATTATTTTTATAATAGGTTAATTATATTTTGGAAATTTTAATTTGTGTGTGTTAATTAATTCGTATATTATTTTTTACTCAAGAAAAATTTACTTATCAAATTAATCCAAATAATTATTTTAAAAATTATTAATTTGTATAATTACCCAAGAATCACTCATAACCAATGAATTTTTACATTATTATTGCGAAAAATAAGTAGACAAACATTACCCATGAAACTGGATCTGTGTAATTTTTGCCCATGGTTCCCAACAAATTTTCCTAGGTAAACTATAATTTTTTATTAATTTCTTAACAAAAATACCTAGGGCCATGACACAATTCTCCCATGAAAATTCAATGGCTAAAATTACCCATGACATTTCCCATGAGTGCTATGATGGGTACTTTATGGGCATCTACCCAATTTTCTCAAATATTTACCCATGACATTTATAATATTAGTCATTGATTTTGTCATGGCTAAATTACCCATGAATGAGATTTTTTTTGGTAAAAAATTTACCCACGGAGCTTTTAGATAGGTACCCGTAAATATGGGTAAATCATGGGTAATTACCTATTACCCATGAAATTGAGTTATTTTTTCCATAAAATTGTCCCTGACTAATATGATATTTTCTTGTAGTGATATGTTGTATGTTGATGTGATATATGTTATATGCTGATATGATATCAGTTGTATATTGATGTGATATATGTTGTATGTTGATGTGATATATGTTATATGCTGATATGATATCAGTTGTATGTTGATGTGATATATGTTATATGCTGATATGATATCAATTGTATGTTGATGTGATATTAGTTGTATGTTGATGTGATATCTATTATATGCCGATGTGATATCAGTTGTATGGTGATGTGATATATGTTATATGCTGATATGATATCAGTTGTATGTTGATGTGATATCAGTTGTATGTTGATGTGATAGATGTTATATGCTGATATGATATCAGTTGTATGTTGATGTGATATATGTTGTATGTTGATGTGATATCAGTTGTATGGTGATGTGATATATGTTGTATGTTGATGTGATATCAGTTGTATGGTGATGTGATCTATGTTATATGCTGTTATGATATCAGTTGTATGTTGATATGATATATGTTGTATGTTGATGTGATATCTATTATATGCCGATGTGATATAAGTTGTATATTGATGTGATATGAGTTGTATGTTGATGTGATATCTATTATATGCCAATATGATATATGTTATATGCTGATATGATATCAGTTGTATGTTGATGTGATATATGTTATATGCTGATATGATATCAGTTGTATGTTGATATGATATCTGTTATATGTTAATATGATATTTTCTGTCATGTGATAAAATATGTTATAATATTGATAAAAAAAATATTGCTTGAAAAAAAGTGAAAAAGAAAAGGAAATTTTTTTTGAAATAAATAATAAAATATGTGATGGGAAAAACAAAAAATAAATTATGTCCCAAAAAAAAAAAAAAAAACCTATACTAAGCTACAGTACAGTGACGCGGTCCTATAATATAGGGATCCTGATAACTGAACCACGAATTTAAAATTTATAACTCATATGACTCATATATATAATATTTGCAGTTAGTATATAATAGTACATAGACTATTTAGTATTATAGACCAATGCAGAAATATATTAAAAAATAAAATTAGTAAAATAGTAAATGGTCATCAGTCATAAATCTTTATTTATTTTGAAAAATATCCATAAATTTATGAAAACTGATTTATAAGATCAATGATTGTTGATTTTAACTATTTTGTGCATACAATGCACTACTGCCGTTTTTTCTTCTCTTAAATCTTTATTCCAAATGGGTATAAGACATTGTTGAATGGCTTTATTTGACTTCTTGGGCCCAAGAATATTACTGACCCATTCACTTTAGTAAGTCAATCTTGGGTTTCCATTGGCCCATGGGATCAAGAAGCAGCTAGTAAGGCTTCTAACGTACAAATAGTAGGCCACATATTGTTATATATTGGTTGCTAAACGGTGTAGTTTTGGACACCTAATAACTTAGTGTTAATTTTGCTTAAGTATTTTGTTTTGGAGGGAAACTTTGTTCACGTTTCTTCTGCCAAAAGTAGTTACACACAGTAGAGGGGTAGAGGAGGATAAGAAGGGGGTTGTAGAACTTGTGAAGCATTCGGTAATTTTAATCAATGTTCTTCCTTAATTCTTCTCTCTTCTTCCTCTTTTCCTTTCTGCTCTTCTAACCTTTCTCACTCTCTTCTCTGCATCTTAAATTTTTGTGGAATTATTTTCAGTTTATAACAAATTGGTATCAGAGCACCGACCCTCGACACAAATTCGCACCAACAATGACGGAGACCCGATCGAAATCCCAAGACGAACACTGGAGACGGATTGAAGCGGCCTTAATGGAGATGATCCAATCGCAGAGTGATGCAATGAATGAGCGCGCTAGGAAGCAAACGGAAGAGATGAATACGCAATTGCAGTTACAGAAGGAGGCTAGTGCCCAGTTGAAGTTTCAAATGGATTCGATGAATTCCCTACTGGAACAGAAGATTGAACAGAATGTTTCACGAGTCTTGCAAAAGGAGAAAGGAGTGGATCGAACTCCTCTGTTGCCTACTCCAGGTACCTCTCGAATTCATTTAGATGATGAGATTGGTTCGTTTTGGAAGGATAGAAGTGCTAAAAATTTGATGAACTGTACTCCTAGAATCGAGTTATCTGTGTTTAAGGGAGATAATCCTAGGGAATGGATAAGAAAATGCCAGAAATATTTTATGATATATAACGTTCCTGAAAAATGGAAGGTTGATGCTGTTGAGTTATATTTGGAGGAGAAGGCAGATGTGTGGTTTCAGGGATTTAAATCAGGAAGGGAAAACATTAATTGGAATGAGTTTGAGTCTGCATTGTTGATGAGATTTGGTAATAAGGGTGGACGGGATGACTTTGAGGAATTCAATAAATTGCAGCAAGGTTCTGACGTAGCTGAATATCTAGAGAGGTTTGAACTTTTAAAATCGAGAGTGCTGTGCCTTGATCCTCGTTTGACTGAACAATATTTTGTGTCTAGCTTTATAAGTGGGTTGAAGGAGGAGTTGAAACCTGTAGTAAGGATGTGGAAACCAGCAAGTTTAGCTCATGCTATGGAGCTAGCTACTTTGCAGGAACAAGCATTAGAGCCTTATGTTAGGAAAGGGAAGTATGTGGCTGACCAACCTAGTAAAACAGTGAACAATCCTGTAAGGAACTTTAAGTCGGTGAATAAAGATGAGGAAAGAAAACCATGGCAAGAGAAATTCAAGCATATCACTCCACAGGAGCTGCAATATAGGAGGAATAACCACCTTTGCTATAAGTGTGGTGAAAAATTTGGAGCTGGACATCAATGTAAGATGAAGGGATATGCCTTTGTGTTAACAGATGAAGAAGAATTTGAGGAAGAAGTTCCACCTTTGGTAGAGATAGTAGATCCAAATACTGAGTTGGAAAATCCAGTTAACATGTCATTACATGCTGTTATGGATAGTAGAGGTCTTAAGACTATAGCTGTTTTGGGAAAAATGCAGGGTAAATATGTGAGAATACTGGTGGATACAGGCTCTACCCATAGCTATGTGAATCCAGAAGTGGTGAAGAAGGTTGGTCTGAGTGTGTTGTCTGGTAATTCCTTTTCAGTTACTATAGCTAATGGAACTACAGTGATGGGGAATTGTTTCTGTCCCAATGTTTCTTGGATTATGCAAAATAAAAGGTTTATACATGGGTTTAGAATCATGGAGATAGGAATTTGGGATATGCTTCTGGGAGTAGATTGGATGTGCCATTTCAGTCCAATCATGTTTGATTTCACAAATAGGTGTATTGGACTATACCTTGAGGATGGTTGGTTTTCTATTGAAGGAATGGCTCACCCTTCAGAGTCTTTAACCATTACTGAAGAAGAACAGACATACCATGCTGGAAGAGTGGAACTGAAGCAGGAAATATATGAAGTAAGTAAACCAGTCAGTACAGCAGGGGAGATTCCTACAGTCATTCAGGAAATTCTGGATCAGTTTGAGGAAGTATTTGTCGTACCTACTACATTACCACCTGAAAGAGAAGTAGTACACAGAATTACTTTGAATAGTGAAGCTCAACCTTTCAGACTGAGGCCGTATAGACATCCACACTCTCACAAGGCGGAGATTGAGAGACAGGTTGATGAGATGCTTAAAGCTGGAACCATTCAAGCAAGTCAGAGTCCTTATGCGTCTCCTGTGCTGCTGGTAGATAAGAAGGATCATACTTGGAGGTTATGTGTGGATTACAGGAAACTCAATCTACTCACCATTAAGGACAAGTTCCCTATTCCTATTATAGATGAGCTATTGGATGAGTTGCAAGGATCCCAATATTTTTCTAAAATTGATCTGAGAGCGGGTTACCACCAGATCAGAGTTCATCCTGAAGATGTGCATAAAACTGCATTTCAAACACACCATGGGCACTTTGAATTTTTGGTGATGCCCTTTGGCCTAACAAATGCACCAGCTACTTTTCAATCACTGATGAACTCCATTTTTAAACCTTATTTGAGGAAATTTGTTTTGGTATTCTTTGATGACATTCTAATATACAGTCCTTCCCTGGAGTTACATGTAACTCATCTTACCAGAGTCTTAGAAGTCTTGAAGACTCAAAAACTATTTGCTAAGAAGTCTAAGTGTGTGTTTGCTCAATTCAAGGTGAGTTATCTGGGGCACACTATAACTGCTGAAGGAGTTGAAATGGATGAGGCTAAAGTTGGCTGCATCAAGAACTGGAAACAGCCAGTAAACATTAAAGAGTTGAGAGGATTTTTAGGGCTGACAGGTTACTACAGAAGATTCATTAGGAACTATGGAATTAAAGCTAAACCATTGACTAACCTATTGAGGAAAGATGCATTTAAATGGTCCACCGAAGCTACCAGTGCCTTTCATGAGTTGAAGGAAGCGGTAATGTCTGCTCCAGTGTTAAGGATGCCTGACTTTGAAAAGGCTTTCGTTCTAGAAACAGATGCCAGCAACTATGGAATGGGAGCAGTACTTATGCAAGAAGGAAGACCAATAGCCTATATCAGTAGGGCTTTTGCTCAAAGAAATTTAGGCCTTTCTGTTTATGAGAAAGAGCTTATGGCAGTAGTTTTGGCAGTGCAGAAATGGAAGCATTATTTGATGGGGCACGCATTTGTGATTAAGACTGATCAGCAGGCATTAAAGCATCTGTTGGAGCAAAAATTGAATATACCTTTACAGCATAAGTGGTTGACTAAGTTGTTAGGTCTGGATTATACAATACAGTACAAACAAGGTAAGCAGAACAAGGTTGCGGATGCACTGTCAAGGATAACCAATGCAGGATTTTTGGAACCAGAGACTACTCAAGGAAGATCAGATCAAAGTGGCGGCATATCAGATCAAAACCTCGACAGATCAGATCACAGTTCCAAGATAACCATGGCAGGACAGACTGAACCAGAGGCTACTCAAAGAAGATCAGATCAAAGTGGCGGCATATCAGATCAAAACCTCGACAGATCAGATCACAGTTCCAGGATAACCATGGCAGTACAGACTGAACCAGAGGCTACTCAAAGAAGATCAGATCAAATTGGCGGAATATCAGATCAACACCCCAACAGATCAGATCAAGGTTCCAGGGTACTCAAGGCAAGACCAACTGAACCAGATACTACTCAAAGCAGATCAGATCAAATTGATGGCATATCAGATCAACATCTCGACAGACCAGAACAAAGTTCCAGGTTACTCAAGGCAAGACCAACTGACCCAGATACTACTCAAAGCAGATCAGATCAAAGGAAAGGCAGTTCAGATCAAAGTTTAGACAGATCAGATCAAAGTTTTGGTATATCAACCGTGTATCCGGATTGGATGAAGCAGCTACAGGAGAGCTATGAAGGAGATTCTCTAGCTCAAGAACAAATCACTGCATCACTGTTACAACCTGGTAGCAGTGAAGACTGGAACTATGACAAAGGTCTTCTGAGGAAGGGACACAAACTATATGTGGGTAGTAACAAGAATTTCAGAAATTTGCTGTTGGAAAATATTCATTCATCACCTCTAGGAGGACACTCAGGACAGAATGCATCTTGGAAGAGACTGAAGACTATATTCTTTTGGCCCAATATGAAGGTTGATATGGAGGAATTTATCAGAAGGTGTGTAATTTGCCAAAAGAACAAAAGTGAGCATGTTCAATATCTGGGGTTACTGAACCCCCTACCGATTCCTCAACAGGCGTGGAAGCATTTGTCTATGGATTTTATAGAAAAACTTCCAGAGTCTCAAGGTTATACTGTGATCATGGTGGTAGTGGACAGACTCACCAAGTATGGCAGATTCTTTGCAATAGCTCATCCATTTGGTGCAAGCAGCATTGCTGAGTTATTCATGCAAGAGATTTATAAAATACATGGAATTCCAGAATCAATAGTGTCTGACAGGGACAAAATCTTCACTAGTCATTTCTGGCAAGCACTATTCAGATTATTGGGGGTCAAGTTACAGTTCTCCACGGCATATCACCCACAAACGGATGGACAAACAGAAAGGGTGAACCAATGCATAGAAAACTATCTTAGATGTTTCTCATGTGATCAACCAGCAACATGGAGTAAGTGGTTGTCTATGGCAGAAAGGTGGTATAATACTTGTCACCATGTTAGCATTAAGATGTCACCGTATGAGGCATTGTATGGAGTTCAACCTACTGATTTTCCTCTTGGTCCATATGAGGAAGTAATGATACCTGCTGCTGTGGAAATGGTAGAGCAAAGGGCCAGAATCTGGAAAAAAGTGCAAGAGAATCTGAGACAAGCACAAAGTAGGATGAAATTTTTTGAAGATCAAAATAGAACTGAAAGAGTACTGGCAGTGGGTGATTGGGTATATCTGAAGTTACATCCATATAGACAGGCTACTGTGGCTGCTAGAACGCATTTAAAGCTGTCAGCTAAGTTCTTTGGACCATTTAAAGTGTTAGAGAAGATTGGAAATGTGGCATACAAGCTCCAATTACCTCCAGAATCAAGAGTGCATCCTGTGTTTCATGTGTCCCTTTTGAAAAAACACATTGGAATGGCACCAGTCAGTTCATCGCCTATTCCTGCATTTGACTCAGAAGATGTATTATCACTGATTCCAGAAAAGGTGCTGCAACGGAGATTCTGGATGCATGAAGGCAAGAGACTGGTGCAGTGGTTGGTCAAATGGAAGGAACTACCAACTGAGGATGCATCATGGGAGAATCAAGATTTCATTAATCAACAATTTCCAAACTTTAAAGCTTGAGGACAAGACTTTGTTTAAGGAGTGGGGATTGTTATATATTGGTTGCTAAACGGTGTAGTTTTGGACACCTAATAACCTAGTGTTAATTTTAAGTATTTTGTTTTGGAGGGAAACTTTGTTCACGTTTCTTCTGCCAAAAGTAGTTACACACAGTAGAGGGGTAGAGGAGGATAAGAAGGGGGTTGTAGAACTTGTGAAGCATTCGGTAATTTTAATCAATGTTCTTCCTTAATTCTTCTCTCTTCTTCCTCTTTTCCTTTCTGCTCTTCTAACCTTTCTCACTCTCTTCTCTGCATCTTAAATTTTTGTGGAATTATTTTCAGTTTATAACACATATATGACTCGATGTACTGTCGGCTCGAGCCCAAAATGCCTAATTTTGTCTTTCCCCTCTATACGCGGTTTCCTGCTCTCCAAGAAAATTCACGACTTTCAGTTGATCATTTTCGCATATAAAGACCCTTCACCTTCAATTGTTTAATCTGAAAATTTGATTTTGAATCGATAAAGATGAACACCATTCAGGGTGATGTAGATTTAGAGAATAAATTACAACAGCTTCAGAAACAGCTATCCAAGAAGCAACAGTTTGAAGAATCTGTTGCCACCATTAAATCCCTTCTTCAACAGTTCTATTCATCTGCTTCTCCTTCTCTCCAGAATTCGGTAAGTTAATCCCTTATCTCTCTCTCTCTCTCTCTCTCTCTCTCTCTCTCTCTCTCTCTCTCTCTCTCTCTCTCTCTCTCTCTTTTTCATTTCCCTCCCTTTTTCTGTGGTTATTTCATTCCTTGTTTTTGTACTTCATCGGTTAACTAATTTCTACGTATGTTTCGTGGGGTTATTTGTATCTGTTTCCTCGCTCGTTGCTATTGAGTCTGTTAATTCGGATTGATAATTTTGCCCTGGTACATCTTTATTTTTTGCGGACAGTTATATTTATCTAAGGAAATGATTAAAGATGGCATTTTAAAGAATTTTTGGGTTTAATGAAGAATGAGACAGTTCTAATCATAGCAATTATGAAATTCTGTCGCAAAAGAGACAAAAGAAATCATGATAGAATGACTAGAGAGATCTATAGAAATCTGGGAATTTTTCCTGTTTATACTTTAGGTTTTTGCTCGGATTAGTTAGCTAGTCTTTGGGAACAGAGAACCACTATGCATTGCTTCACTATGGATCAAATTGATGGCAGAATCTTTTGAAAATAAAACGGTTTCTTTGTGTTGGGCAGTTTGTTAATGATTTTGTTTTTTTGTTTTTTTTTTCTGTATGGGGATTACGCAAAGGGTGTTTAGGATAGTTATAAGATTAAAGAATTGAGGACTTTCTAATTTTCCAAATACCATAATGATGTGGTTGTGTTTTTTCTTTTCTGTAAATTCCCCTCTTGAGAGAGGCAGGGGAAGAACTGCTTGGATTGGGGCATGGAGAAACTGCGCAACATGGTTGAAAGAGCTCGTAAAGCCATAGTAAAAACTATAATAGATCAGTAGAATAGAGTGTGTCGACATAGCATAGGGAGAAGAATAAGTTCAGTTAATGAAGTGGCTTGGTTTGTGAATGTGTTTCTAGTATGTTATGTTTCCTCAGTAATTTTGCAAGAGATGGAATTTCCACAATATACCTAAAGAAAGGTTTTTTAAGTGCAAAAAAAGAATTGGTGACTTTCTTATGCTGCATGCAAGCTAAAAGTCAGTTTCCAGAACTAGATAAACTGAAGTTACTAGGCATGTAACAAGGGTCTGACCAGAATGATACGTTATATCGTGCAATACTAACTTTGATTGCTTATAAAGGAACTGTATTGTCAAACGCTTAGACTTTTTAGATTAAGAAGATTTTTGCACTGCTGAGTATTTCATTTCCCCATACTCATTTACTATAGTAAAAGGTCAAATCAGATTTTATCTCATCGCATCTTGGAATTGGAAATCTAGGTTTCCTTGATGATTTTGGAAGCTGAACTTAGATACTAACCTTGCGCATTTTTATGATGGGCTGAATTTTGTTTTATTGAAGACATTAAAGTGTCTCATCTCTGTAGTTTCTTTCGGCGATCAAAAACCAAACCAGTACTGAGTACTAGCCTGCCTTCAATTACCATAGTTCTTCCTTTACTTCCTATCCCCATTCCTGAATTAAATATCCTCACCGATCTCTCTTCCTCCCAGTTAGAGAAAAATGCCAGAGCAGGCCCTTTGCCAATCAATTAAGAAATTGGTTTATCTGTGCCCATGATCTCCAAAACCGAAAAGATTCTCATGGAAAAAGGAAGATCTTGTGCATTAAATGCCTGATTTGCATGACCCACCCAAAAACTAATTGAATGAAGTGGTCTTGCCCATAAAAAATTAATTATTTTGATTTGCTGGATTCTGATTATTCTGTGCTCATTGAAAGTTGACATACTCCAGTACATAGAATATAAATGTGCTTCCTACTGTTCTAGGCCAAAAATCTTGGTTCCAGAAAAGGTTTTAGATTGATTTTGGTATTTGGGAACATGATTTTTATTCTAGAAGTTAGTTGTTAAATGCAATTGGAGGAAATTTGAGATGTTCACCTTTCTCAATTGCAGCATCTTAAATGAAGAGTATCCTCACCTTATGGATTGAAGGATATCCATAAAAGAAAAGGGTGGAAAAATGAGCGTATATAAGGAGAAATTCCCACTTCCTCATAACAGTCTGAAAAACATAATATTATGCGCCTTTGAAACTCATATTGTTTCTGTATTCAAGTGGCAAACATAAATGTTTGTATGTGCATTTACCTGAAATTAAACATAACTTTTGTTGTTAGTAAGAATTCAGTGTTATTTTTGTTGCGTTACCCTCCAAACTTGTTGCAAATGACAATAATATTCATTGTCAAAATGAGAATAAATTAGTTGAAATTCTGACTGGAATCTCCTCTGCAAGTTTTGAGGGGGTCAAGTGAAGGTGAAAATTGTAGTTTGCTTGCATATGCAAAATTTAATCTATTCATTAGGTATGAATCCCTATATTGTCATCATACAAGAAACAATCTTGCGTGATACTAGTGTGCTTGTAAGAATTTTGCTTTATATGCATTATCATCTTTTGGTTTCTTTGTGTTAATGGACTGTAAATTTAACTTTTGCAGTTCTACTCTGTAATATGTCGGGTTGCAACTGTTCTAAAGACAAGATACACTTCACCTGGATTTTGGAACGCAGGGTTGGGGCTATTCCTAGAGGCTGAACAACGGATATCTGGCACATCTGAGAAGAAACATTTGCTCAGTTGTATTGCTCAAGCCAGGGAACATTTGGGTGAAGTAGAGAATCGGTCCGAGGATGTGGCTTCTGCACAAACTAGGGCAAATAGAGGTCCGGTCCCATGGAATAATATTTTTTAACTTCTAAATCATGAAACTTTAGTACGTGATCGGTCATTTTAATTGTTAGATTTGGTAACTGTGGTACCTCTTTCAAAACAAATGTTTATATTTTTCCTCAGGATTTCTATTTGAAGGACATCTGACAGTGGACCCTGAGCCTCCACAGCCCGATTGGCTGGTGCAATCAAACCTTTTGACAGCTGCTGCTACTTTACTATCTGGTGAATCCTCTAATGGCCAAGTAGGCAACAGTAGCACAACAGAAGAATCTGCATTTCTGATTCGGCAGCTGGTAGAAAGACTTGATGATATGGTGCCAATGGTATTCTATTCTTTTAACTCCTACTTACAAAGTAAACTGCAACATGTTCTCATTTCGCAATCATTATTTGTTGAAGATTGTAGCAAGCATGACAGTAAGAATCTTTAGGGGAATTATTGAATATGAAGTAAATGTGCACCAGAAACTTGCACTTAATCATAAAACACTATGCCTGCCAGAATCCTTGAATTGTCCATTTCTCCTTCAACTGAACTTTAGAAAAGTTGCTAAGAGAAGCTTCAAGTTTGCATTGGAAGGTGTCTTTTATGGAATTTGACTGTGTGTTGTTGAAATGAAAGATTTTAGACGATGGACAAGCAGCACCAAGAGCACCACCTGCAAGTAAGGAGTTGGTGGCAAAGCTTCCAGTTGCTACAGTTACAGAAGATATGCTGATAAAACTGGGTAAAGTTGCGGGGTGTGCCATTTGCACGGAGAATTTGGTGCTGAATGACAAGATTCAAGAATTACCTTGCAAACATTTCTTTCACCCGGCTTGCTCTAAGCCTTGGCTGGATGAACACAATTCTTGCCCGGTTTGTCGGTATGAACTGCAAACTGATGATCATGCCTATGAAAGTTGGAAAGAGCGAGAGAAGGAGGCTGAAGAAGACAGGAAAGGTGCTGCAAATGCCATTCGCGGGGGAGAATACATGTATGTCTAGTTTCCAAATACTATTTGTCAATCTCTTATAACTTTGCTTCTGTTGTAAGGATATGGTTTTCATTTACTTGTCAATCAGGGTTCTCTTCTCTTGGAGTGTAAACTGCCCTGAATCTTTTTCATTAAAAATATTATGTAGGTAATATAATGTGATAAAACCTACTTACAACATTATCCATAAGGTTAACCCCGACATAAAACCTTTATATGCTATGGGGAGGTAACTCAAATGAATTGGCAAATATTTTCTTTGATATTCATGGAATCTCCTTGTGAAAAGCTTTTACATTACCAGTTTTTGCTACTCTAAAATGGGACGAACTTTTTCTCCCCTAATTTTAGTAATTTTATAAATGTGAAACTTGGATATTATACTAAAATGAAAAAAAATGCAATTTTAGTCTAATATGTTTAGTCATTTCACTCTTTTGGTCTAATATGTTTGGTCTTTTCCAAAAATACTCATTACGTTTATATTTTTAAGCAATTTTAATCCATTAACCTGTTACAACAGGTTTTTGTAGCAAGTTAAAAGTAAAAAATGGTCATTTTAAAAAGGTTTAAATTCATTTTTGGTCTCCCAAAATAGCAAGTCAAAAGTAAAAAATGGTCATTTTAAAAAGGTTTAAATTCATTTTTGATCCCCCAAAATAGGATTTATTCTGAAAAAAATTTAAGTGAGACTATTATTGGTGACAAAATAAAAAGAGGGATCAAAATCGGAATAACTCCTATTTTGGGGGACCAAAAATGAATTTAACCCTTTTTAAAATGATCATTTTTATCTTTGACTAATACAAAAATCTGTTGTAGCAAGTTAATGGATTAAAATCGTTTAAAAATGTAAACGTTATGGGTATTTTTTACGAATGCCAAATATATTAGACCAAAAGAGTGAAATGGCTAAACTTGTTGGACTAAAATTGTATTTTTTCCATACTAAAATTATCTTGATGTTATGGATTTTAATAAGTATTCAATGTAGAAAGCTAACAACATTGATTAAATTTTCAAAATTTAATTTTGTTATGATTATTTGAAAATCTCTTTTATTATGTTTTATAGAGAAAAAACATACAAGTCTCCCCTTATAATGCCGAAAAATCTAGAATAATTGATAAATATATTAGATACTCGAGTGTCTCATTCTTGGAAGGATCAAACACCCATCCTTCTTATTTTCCTATTCAAATGCCACATTAAATAGAAGGATGATGGGATTTAGATCTTGAAAAATTGGCTCACTTTTTTACATATTAGTGCTCAATATGAAATTGTTTGAAAATATATAAACTTTTCAACTCTATGTTCTGCGTGGAAAATACGTCTCTCCTTGCTTGTCATTAATAGGTTTAAAGAGGACTGGCATGATTTATAGTTTTTGGGTACACAGGATATTGATTTAGCCATAGGTCTCCCTTTAGAAAATTTAGGTAAATTAGCCCATTAAACCTTTGAATGCTGAATTGAACTCATTATATCTCATTAGGAGTTGTATAGGTTATTTAGAGTACTTAAAATTCTCTTTAATTCAATATATTGTTTATGATTTATAAATTTTTGCATATATATATATATTTATAATTTTTTTGAAACTTTTGGGGTGAGGCTTCATCTAGGTTGAGTTCTCCAGCAATGTTGGAAACGAATCGCTCTAAAGCATTCTTCTTTCCAAATGAGCGGAGGAATTCCTTCAGGCGTGTCCTTATTTCCAAAAGGGTTGGAAATGGGTACTCCACTATGAACGGCCAAAGTATGCTCAATCAATGGTCTATCTCCAACTCAAAACTGACCAGTACAACCATGTGTCATCCTGCAAGTTTCGTCGTACTCTTCCTAATCGTCTTTAACCGGCCTATTTGTACAAAAATACATGATGAAAGTACCTCTAAAAAACCGTCACTTAACATCCCGTCCTTACTTAGGCGAGCCTACCACGTGAGATTGAAGCTAGCAACTCTCTTGACTTGATTGATTGATTGCTTTTTTTTTTTTGTCCTTTTGACATATCTCCACTTATAAGAGTGATCAATTCTTTCCTTATGTTGTAGTAAAATAGGTTTGGGTATAACAGGGCTTGAACCTGTTACCATTTTGAGTCAAGAGATAGATAAATAGATGCATCTCATTGCATTAATCGAGGGCATTTATAGTGACTGAGGGGATCGAAAATCAAAAAATGAATTATTTATATCAAACATCCATGTGATGACGCCAAATCACAATCTCCACAAGCATATCATCCTGCAAAGAGGAAGACCCCAAATTAGTACAAAATCAATTATTAGGATCCTTAAAAATCTCATAATTATTTTTGGGATGTCTTTGTTGATGTGTCTCCAAATTGACTTGTTTCTAAAGCAATCTCTAAGGATATGTAACTCTGTTCCCCATTCTCCACAAAGATGACTGGAGATATTGTTGGCTTCTTACACAAAATTTGTACTTCCCTTTATGGGTTTACGTTGGTTTCTAATAAACAAGAAATTATGGGTAATTTAATCAAATTAGAAAGAAATTATTTATAATTATTAAAGATGGAAGGGGGAGGATCCATAATTTAATTAAACACTATGAGAAAGGAAATATAATTCACCTTTTGGGAATTGGCGCGGGTGAAGCCAACGGTGTGGCTCCAAGGTAGCCAACCCCATCCTTCATATTGGAACCCAACTAGTCCCCACCCACACATGAAGTCCCATCATCATCATCATCATCATCAATCACTCCCTTGGTTTTTCAAGTAAAATGATTTTAAGCATAGAGAATTTTAAATAAGATATTTTTAAAAAAAATAAATAATAATTAATTTTTAATTAGCATGAATAATTTTAAATATGTTATAAAAAAACACAAAAGAGTGGTAAAAATACTTTTCTCTAATATTTAACTTGAGTTGATCTGTGCAAAAATATATTATTATAGGTCAATTTTTTGATAAATTAAAAGTATTTAATTTTTCAAATATAATGCGTATTTTTTTGGAGTCTATTCTTTGTGGATCTAAAACAAAAATCAGTTATAAAGGATGAATCAAAATTGTTATTTTGGCTTTGATTTAGAATGTGAAATACAATTTTGATGAAGATAATGATATGAAAAATGATGTTGACAATGAAGCAACGTCAAATATAGTGGATTATAATGTGCGTTCCCCAAATTCTGGACCCAAATCCAATCAATTAAGCCTGCAAGCCTTGGGAGTCGGCTCAGTCCTGAGGCTCCAAACCCAAGTCCCATCATGTTATAATACTTTTTTCCATTATAGTCAGAATCTGGTTATTGGAAAAGCAATGTTTCAACTTTTCTCTCATTTCTCTAATCGTTTACTTTTTTTTACCCATATAGAATCCTATGCTCCCTTTTTTCACCCCCACCACTACTCTCTAGTTTCTTTGTTTCTTCATCAAAACAACATCCCATTAATAATTAATATTCTGCTCGGGTCGGGTCGGGTCGGGTCGGGTCGGGTTTCAGTTCTGCTCTTAAAAATAATATATATATATATTTAATCTTTATTGTATGATTTAGTGGTACATTTAGTCATAAATGTTTACTAGTCGATAAATTTAATTTTGTTATCCACGACACATTTAGTCTTAACAATAATTTTTTTAAATAAAAAGTGTATTTGAAATTTACGATAACGTGGTAATTCATGTGTTATAAAATTTGTTACATGAATTAAATGAATTTACTTGACATCCGCGTAATTTGGGCAATACTTATATAGTACCACTAGGTGTACTATATAAATTGGTACACACAGCAAAAATTAAAACAAAAATAAAATGTGTAAATTAAGTGAATAGGAGAGTGTATTCACGCTCCTTGAAAACCATCAAAAATACAGCCGCCTAAACTTTATTCCTTCATCAGTTCCCAACACAAAACAATTATTCACTCCTGGGAAATTGCACAAAATCATTCATTGAATCAATGGAGAAAAAAACCCTTCATCCATCAAAACCATCATCATCGTCGGTTCATGATGCCAAATTGCTGATGTCGTTCCGATACAAACTGCCGGCGAGAACCAAACCACGATATTACATTCCGCAAACCACGATCGAGGATTCCGCAACCGCCGACGTTCATACAGGAGGAAGCACCCCACTTCAACCTTCCGCAAAAGCGAAACCCATCAACCCTACAAAACAAAATCCGAAAAACAAGCAGCAGCAGCAGCAGCAAAAAACATCCTTTGAAGAACAAGCAGCAGCAAAAAACATAAACGCGACGACAAAACTCAATCCAAAGGGAGGAAAAATGAGTACAAAAAATCCATCAACGGGTGGGGACAAGGCGAAAATGCAGCAACAGCCCCATAATGAAGGTAAATGTCTCGATTCTTTGCTTCTGTATTTTGTGTTTTCGATATGATGATGTTTGTGATGGTAAATGTGAAAATGGTGATGGTAAATGTCAAGATGCTTTGGTTCTGTATTTTGTGTTTTCGTTGGAATAAAATGGCGTATGATATCTGATATAGTTGATGGAATATGTCGATAGTTGATGGAATATGACCAAAAGTATTCTGACCTGGTTGATGGAATATATCAAAAGTTGATGGAATATGACCAAAAGTATTCTGACCAAAGTTGATGGAATATGTCAAAAGTTGATGGAATATGTCAATAGTTGATGGAATATGTCGATAGTTGATGGAATATGTCCAAAATTATTCTGATCTGGTTGATGGAATATCATATTCCATCAAATATTGACATATTCCATCAACAATATTTGATGGAATATGTCAATGGTTGATGGAATATGTCGATAGTTGATGGAATATGTCGATAGTTCATGGAATATGACCAAAATTATTCTGATCTGGTTGATGGAATATGTCCATATTCCATCAATATATCCACATTTGATGGAATATGTCAATAGTTGATGGAATATGTCAAGAGTTGATGGTGAATGTGAATATATTGATGGTTAATGTGAAGTTGCTTTGGTTATGTATTTTGTGTTTTCGATATTTTGTGAAGATGTTATGTTTTGAAACATATGACTGATTAGAAACTGTTTCTCGTTGGAATAAAATGGTGTATGATATCCGATATAGTTGATGGAATATGTCGACAGTTGATGGAATATGTCCAAAAGAACTCTGATCTGGTTGATGGAATATGTCAATAGTTGATGGAATATGTTGATAATTGAAGGAATATGTCCAAAAGTAATCTGATATGGTTGATGGAATATGTCCAACATTTGATGGAAAATGTATTGTATTATATTATTCTATGGGATGTTGTTGATGGTAAATGTATTTTATTTAATTCAATCTCTTTACGTACAGGCAAAAGGAAGATAGATGACGAAGAGACGGATGATGATTTCACAGATAAACCAGTGAAAAAAAATGTGGAGCAGAGTAAAGCAAATAAACGTTCAAAAAAAATGGAGAAAGGAAATGATTCAACGAGGTTCTTGAGCAGAACTTCTCCGTCTGCAATATCAGCAATGCTTGAGTATCTTTCAGAAGCTCAAAAGGAAGCATTGAGGCAGGTCGGACTTTCCTGCCTCTTCCACTTGAATATAGACAGTCTTCCAAATCTATTGGGAGAATATTTGCTGACAAAGATGAACACATCCACGAGGAATCTAGAGTTGCCATCAGGTAATATTTCACTTGATGAGATTGATGTGGAACTTGTTATGGGTTTTCCCGGGGGGGAACTGGAAATAGAAGAATATACAAGGAAGGAAGAGAGGTCCGAAAAATATAAATTGGACAAACAAAACTTGGAAAGAAGGCATGGAGGGAAGATACCATCAACAGGTGAATTAGCACTTCACATCGTGCGGAACAAGGAATATCACAACTTGGATTTCCTTCAAGATTTCCTGATTTTAATGGTATCAACAATGGTGTTTAGCTATGGAAACACCACCATCAGATACAGATTGCTGAAATCTTTGGACAGTGTGGAAAACATATCAAAGATCAATTGGAGAAAGTATATATTTGACAAATTGTTGGAAGCAACAAATGACTGGAATAGGCGGAATGGTAAAGACCATTTTAGAGGCCCGCTTACATTTCTAGTGGTAAATCTCATACCAATATATTGTCATTTTTAATAGTTGATGGAATATGTCATTTTTTGATGGAATATGTTAATAGATGTTCAATAAAATGTCATTTTTTGATGGAATATGTCACTTTTTGATGGAATATGTCATTTTTTGATGGAATATGTCATTTTTTGATGGAATATTTATTATGATCTGATATGAGTGATGGAATATTGATCTTGTTTCTGGTTTTTCGTAACAGTTGTTCTACGCAGATAGAGTTGGGTATGGCAAATCAACCAACCAAGACCGACGCGTACCAACAATTCAAAATTGGACAGAGGCGCAACTGAATGTACTTGCAGAGTACAAAGGAGATTTTGGGGTGGGCAGAATAAGGGGACGCCCAAAAAACAATGATGATGATGAGGACAAATCTGGTGATGATGTAAGATGTTCATTTTTTGTTTTCAGGATTATCTGTTATGGTTTATGGAATATGTCAATAGTTGATGTAAAATGTCAATAGTTGATGGAATATGTCAATTGTCGATGGAATATGTCCAATAGTTGTTGGAATATGTCATTTTTTGATGGAGTATGTCATTTTTTGATGGAATATGTCATTTTTAATAGTTGATGGAATATGTCATTTTTTGACTGGAATATGTCATTTTTAATAGTTGATGGAATATGTAATTTTTTGATGGAATATGTCATTTTTAATAGTTGATGGAATATGTCATTTTTTGATGGAATATGTTAATAGATGTTCAATAAAAAGTCAATATTTGATGGAATATGTCAAATTTTGATGGAATATGTCATTTTTTGATGGAATATGTCATTTTTTGATGGAATATGTCAATAGATGTTCAATAAAATGTCAATATTTGATGGAATATGTCGAATGTTGATGGAATATGTCAAAAGATGTTCATCTTGTATTGGCAGCAGGTGAAAGAATCCGAAGATTCCGAAGATGAGGAGACAGATGAAGAAGAAGAAGAGGATGAAGAGGAAGAAGAGGAAGAAGCTGAAGGAATGCATGAAGAAAACGACATGGACATTGATGAGGAAGAGGTAGTTAATGAAACAGGAAATGAAAACATCATGGACATTATATATGCTATATCTAATGGCATTGTTTACGATGTGTTCACAGGAACAACCAAGTGACTTCGAACAGATGAAAGGTTGCATTGTTGCAATTGAAAATGCAACGACAAAATTATTACAATTCTACAACAGAGCAAAAGATTCAGATGGAAAGAATGACATGCAACTACGTGAAATCGTTGATCAAGTTGATCTGATCTTTGCGAGAACGATAAAAGAATTCAGAGACATCGACCGTAAGGATGATGGACCTGATGTTGCTGAGCAGGAGGAGAAGGAGAAATCACAGGAAAAACATCCTGCAAGCGATAAAGAGGCAAAGGTAGAGGTAAGCACGAAAATGTCAAAGTTGATGGAATATTTCCAAAAATTGATGGAATATGTCAAAGTTTATGGAATATCTCCGGTGTTGATGGAATATGTCAAAGTTGATGGAATATGTCAAAGTTGATGGTAAATGTGAATATGTTGATGGTAAATGTCAAGTTTAACTTCTTTTTTTTTTTTTATTTGCAGGATGAAAATGAAGAAGAAACAACAATTGGGATGCAAACCCCCGATAACATTAAAAAAGCTTTTGTAGAGGTAACCGATACCCCGGACACGGAGTGCATAAATGAGATGTGCAGGGTACTGGACCTAGTGGAAAAAGAACAACTGATGGGGGATAAACATGCTAAGAAACGAGATGAGTTTCCATCATTTGATCTTGGAATATCATTAACACCGGTGCGTTTGAATGAAAAATTTCAGGATGCTACAGAAACAAAAGAAACAACACCAAGCACACCAGAATTGGACGAACTTGTAGCGTTAGTTGTTGAATCCACCAAAGATAGAGGTGCAGGAGAAGAAGGATCAAAACGAAATGAGTAAGTTGATGTAATATATCCATAGTTGATGGAATATCTCTAAAATTTGATGGAATATATGTAAAGTTGTGTGCTATCTTTTGTTTTCAGGACGGTTGATGAAGACGACGTCCGAAGTTTAGAGAGAGTGATTTTTGGTCAACAAAATGAACGAAGAGAAGGCAAAAAACCTGCCAAATTGATGTCTCCATACATGACTAGCTGGCCAAGGGAGAGACTCAAGCTATCGGAGAAGGAGCTAATGGTAAATGATTACGCCATGCTGGAGGAAGATAAAGACAAAGGCATTTTGGGGAGGTTTGTATACTTTCCATCCAAAATTATTGGTATCTTTTATGATTAATCAAAAATTGATGGAATATTCCAAAAGTTGATGGAATATCTACAAATTTGATGGAATATATCCAAATGGGATGGGATATGTCCAACTTTGGACATATTCCATCAACTTTTGGACATATTCCATCAACTTTTGGACATATTCCATCAACTTTTGTACATATTCCATCAACATTTGTAGATATTCCATCAACTTTTTGGCATATTCCATCAACTTTTTGGCATATTCCATCAACTTTTGGAATCCAACTAATACATGTACAATTTACTTTATTCATGTATAATGCAGTGAGACGCTTTTTAGAGGATCATCATTTTTTGGCATGACCAGGGAAGATATGGAATGTATGAGGGTGCCTAATTGGTTAGACATCACGGTAATCAACTGTTGGGCATACCACTTGAACCAAACGAGAAACGTCCCAAAGCTTGAAGATCCTACAAGAATCTATTTCTCCATGAGTTTTACTGTAAGTAGAACATTACAGCATGTTTATTTATTGTATGCAAGTTACGTGTTATGTTTTGGTATGTGAAACTGTTTCTCGATGGATTATACATTGCAGTCTATGGTTCAATCACCTGAAAATGATCGTAAAACGTTAGTGGGTGAGATATGCCAACGGTTCGGTAAACAATTGGAAGCGGAATTAAGGTTGATAAACTTAACACCGGACAGATTTGATCCATCCATGGTGTTCTTCCCAATATACCTTCCCAAACATTTTGTGGTGTTATGCATCAACAGCGTGTCGAAGCAAGTGATAGTGCTGGACAACATGTGCGGAGGACCTGCTTCACTTAGGGGACACCAAAATGAAATTGTAAGTATTAATTAGGAATGCAGCTGCTTCATTTATGGTTCGTTAAAGTTAGTTTGAAATCATCCATATTTGATGGTATATTAATGTAGGTGAAATACTTCGCAAACTGGGTGAAATCATCCAAGGGCAGTCAACTGTATCTTGATTGCGACAAATGGAAGAAGATCTACCCCAGAACCAAATGGAAAAATGCTGATGGCATAAATTGTGGCATATACGTAATGAGGCACATGGAAACATACAAGGGACAAAAGACATTCGACTACGACAAGTTGATGATTGATGCAGTGAGGGACGTTGATGTACTGATAAGATTTAGGCTAAAATACGTATACGAATTGATTATGTCGCCATGTAACAGGGAAAGGGGGGAAGTGATGAAAAGAATGGCAGATTTTTATTCCAAGTAACATATTGTTGATGAAGTATTAGATGTTTTTTATGGAATATTATCTGTTTTTCAGATGGAATATATTATCTTATTTAATGTACAACTTATAATTTCGTTTGCTTTAAATTTTTGTATCTTGCGTTTGACAGTTTTATATGGTAAAAGTTGATGGAATATCTCCAAATTTGATGGAATATCTACAAATGTTGATGGAATATCTACAAATGTTGATGGAATATCTCCAACTTCGTATATATTCCATCAACTATTGACATATTCCATCAACTTTTGGACATATTCCATCAACTTTGGGAGTCAAACTAAGAAATGTACAATTTACTTTTTTCATGTATAAATCCTGAACTATGATGGAAAATATATTTGACAAAAGAACAATACATATTCCATCAGAAAAACAGAAAAACATAACATATTCCATCAAAAAACAGTACATAAATATAAGATTTTCAATCCAGAAACAAATTTCACAAATAGTCCTAAACTTAATCATCAACAGGGTTTATAAAAACACCATCTAAATTATCATAAGTCCTCTTCAGAATATCGGTGACCACCTTATTAGATCGCAATGCAGCTGCTTCAGACTTCCTTGAACGCCCTTGATGTTTGAATTTGGATTTGTTGATTCGCTTCTCCACAGTACTCTTTATACGAACATTCCTAACACCTTTTGCGCGCCTGAAACTGGGATCTCTGATTTTATTAGACGATGGAACATCCAAATTCTCATCCACAATCTGAGCTTCAGCAGCAATTGCATCTCTAGCTTTGACAAAGAACTCATCCAAAATACGACGAGCAATAGAACTAGTATGAGATAATTTAATCAAATCGAGATACTTTCTACTAGCATCTGCCCTCCACAAAGATGGGGAAGGATCCCCAGGACATTTGGACTCTTGAGAAATACTTAACTGCTCATTACGTGAAATTGAAGCAGCTTTTGTCCACCTATTCAATATGTAAACAGCAGGAATTCTCTGCACAAATATGATATTCCATAAGTTGATGGAATATGTCCATAATTTGATGGAATATCTACAAAAGTTGATGGAATATGTCCATAAGTTGATGGAATATCCTCAAAATTGATGGAATATATCCATCTCTGGACATATTCCATCAACTTTTGGACATATTCCATCAACTTTTGTAGATATTCCATCAAGTCCATAAAAATACCAACAAAAGAAAAAATACCTGGTAATTGTTCTGCATAAGAACACGAAGACAATGGCAACACAGAATACCAACTTCAGAAAACATTTTGCATGTGCACTTTACAGAATAATCGTTCTCATCAAAGCGAACAACATGACGAAAACTATCTTTTTCAGGTACCCAAACCTGAAACTCATATAAGCCATTTGATTGAGTAACCTGTACCAGATACAAAGCAAGCATTTGCATATATTGCTTCTCAAATTCTGTATACATTTCGATTGTGTATACTTCGCAAGCATGTTTCAAAATTAGTGAATCTTTCACAGCAAGAACAACTTTACCATAGAAGCACCTATGGTCTTCTTGAGCAGCATTGTATCGCCAATCATTCACAACATCCACATAATGGCCATAAAACTCACACAATGTGGAAGTCTTAGACAATTTAAGAGAAATGGAACGATTAGTAGTTTCACTCCTCTGAGAAGACACTATTCCACCAGAAAAGTAATCCTTGCTGAAGGCAGGACACCATTTTTCGCGTAACTCATATAAGCCTTTCAACCAATCAACGTCACGACAACCATATGTTTGCATCATGCTGATAAGAAAAGGATATCAACAACAACAGATATTCCATCAACAACAACAGATATTCAATCATAGAATTAAAAAAAATTATTCATAAGCATATCATTTTGATGGAATATGTCCAAATTTGATGGAATATGTCCAAAGTTGGATATATTCCATCAGCTTTGGACATATTCCATCAAAAATGGGACATATTCCATCAAAATTGGACATATTCCATCAATAACAAAATCTTACTTGTTCCAGAGCCATTCAAATTCAGCAACGGTTTCCACTTGGGTCAGCAATTTATATAACATTTCCGAAAAACCTTCACGTTGCCTGAGATATCCAACATTCTTCTCAGAGTTTTTAATGATATGCCAAACGCAAAGACGATGCCGGGAATTAGGAAACACAACAAGAATAGCCTTTGCCATAGAGGCTGATTGATCAGTCATGATAGTTATAGGAGGCTTATTGTCCATAGACCTCAAGAATGCAGAAAACAACCAAACGAAGGATTCATATTTTTCGTCCCTTAGAAAACCGATTCCAAACATGACATTGCGATTGTGATTGTCCACACCGACAAATGGGCCACATATCATATCGTATTTATTTGTACGATATGTTGTATCATGGACTACTAAATCCCCAAAAATACTGTAATCTAACTTCATTTGACCGTCTCTCCAAAAAATATTCCTCAACGAAGACTCAGCATCCAATTCGAAATCAAAGAAAAAATCTTTCTCATGAGAAGCCCTGTATCTCAAAGTTTCTATCAAGGAATTTGAATCACTGCCATCAAGATATATGCGTTTTTCAGATACCAGTTGGTTATGTGCATCCCTCGCTGTAAAGCCAACCTTTGAAGGACCGCCGCACTACATGAACAACAATAAAAAATACATATTACATAACACTCATAACATAAAATATAACAATTTATATCATATTCCATCAACGTTGGACAAATTCCATCAACCATATCAGATATTATACACAACCATATGATTAAAAAATATAACATGTTATATCATATTCCATCAACTGTAGACATATTCCATCAACTGTATACATATTCCATCAACAAAATCAGATATCATACACAATCATATTATTCAAAATATAACATGTTATATCATATTCCATCAACTGTAGACTTATTCCATCAACTGTAAACATATTCCATCAACTTTCGACATATTCCATCAACAAGATCAGATATATTCCATCAACTTTCGAACATATTCCATCAACTGTAGACTTATTCCATCAACTGTAGACATATTCCATCAACTTTCGACATATTCCATCAACAAGATCAGATATATTCCATCAACTGTATACTTATTCCATCAACTGTAGACATATTCCATCAACTTTCGACATATTCCATCAACAAAATCAGATATATTCCATCAACTTTCGAACATATTCCATCACTTTTTTGACATATTCCATCAATTATATCAGACATGAACATGTGATATTCAAGTATAAATGGAGAAAAATCATTTACCTCTCTAGACAAAACCTTGTAACTATCACCGACAGATATTCCAGCACCTTTCATTGTCTTAAAAAATTCAACTGAACTTTTAGATACATTCCGATGAGAACGTAACAGGTGTCGCTCATTCTCCGGACACATAACGTGATTATGCCTACGAAAATGTTCGGTGACTTCCCATAAACCATCATCCCTCAGTTTAAATACAATGTAAGCCAAACAACCACAGCGATAATCAAGCTTCGTGTACATTTGGTTTAGCTTATCAGACGCCCTCTTCTCCCCCTGTTTACAACAAACAAGTTTCCTGTAGTAACGTTTTCCGTCACGAGCTCTCTTTCGATCTCTTTCTAGACGAATACCAAAACCATGATTCCAAGCATACGAATTATACATTTCGTAAGCTTTTTCCTCACTCTCAACAGTTTTATGTAAAAGAGACTCCATTGAAACATCATCACCTTGTTCAGAAACTGAAAAAATGCATGAAACTGTTTACTGAATGCTTATCGTCCACATAGGAATCAAAAAATGAGAAAAGTAACTTACCATCACATATGACTTGCACATTCTGACGATTTTGAACATTGTTGCAACCACTTGAACCATTATCTCTATTCAGAATCGTGATATCCATATCGAAATCGAAACAAAGCACCGTCTGCAATGGAGTCTGGGTTCATACAGGACGAAGCACCCCACTTCAACCGTCCGCAAAAGGGTTTTGCGTTGGAACCTGCCGAACAATCCACCGCCGATTTCTCCATTGATGGCACCGCCGATTTCTCCATTGATGGCAGAAATTAATTTGTGCAATTTCCAAGGAGTGACTGACTGCTGGAGAAAGAAGAAAGAGAAGAAAAGGAAAAGAGGGTTGTGCTTACCGGCTGAATAGGCGCGTGGAGGGAGTAAAATGAGGAAAATAGGGAAACATCATTTAATGAGATGTTTTATACCTAAAATCTGCTATGGGTACCATCCTTTTCCTACACCTAGTGGTATAATAAAAATTGCCTAATTTGGGATTGACGAAATTGCAATTTAACCGTTAAATATTCAAACAAATTATTAATAGAACTAAATCTGTTATGAATGACAAAGTTTAAGACTAAATTTATCGACTATCAAACATTTAGAACTAAATCTGCCACTAAGCTATTCGACTAAATTTATATTTTTTCCTAAAAAATTCGTTATTTCAACACCAAATAGAGATGATAAATGTATAATGAAAACAAAACAAATGGTCATAATTAGTAAATGAATGTTGAAGTATTGAATATTGGTGATTGATTTCTAATTCTAAGGCTGCCCTATTGAATATTGTGGTCATACAGAGGCTTCAATCCTAGGCTCAAATGTGAAAGCACAACTGAACTCTTTGACTTCATCATTCACGCAACATTTTGGTACTTCAATCCACTTCTTGGCCGCCAAATCGCACAAAAAATAGCTGCAAACTTCAGCTGAATTCATGCACACCAAAATCTGCTTATTATGACCAGAGCTGCAGTTTATGTCAACCCTCTTGCCATAAAATTCATGTGACATTGCTGGAGGCATTGCTGCAATTTGATCCCAAGACTGACCGCCCTCATCGAATCTCCATATTCGGAGGCTCGTGCTTTCCAGGAATTCCATTAGTACAACTGCATAAACCTCCCCTCCACACTCAACCAGATCGATTGAGTATTCGTGGTAAAGAGGCAATATCCTTGGGTATTCCAAGTAGCATTTCTTGCTAAGATTACAGGCAACGATTCTCCCCGAAGAGCTGAAGAAATACATGATCTTTTCGCCGTCTCTTTCCATCAGAACCGATGAATACTGCTTACATGGGCTTCTTTGCAAGTCGCTTGATACAACATTCCCACATTTGCTCAAGAAATAGACTGCATGATCATCATCATCATCTTCCTCAGAAGAACAGGAATGATGGGAGTCTGTTTTTTTCTTCAGCAACATTGTTTCCTCCTCCCATTGGCGGTTCATTGAGTTGTACTCTCTGAATGAGAGTTCTGAAGCACCACCACCATGAACTAACACAATTCTGTACGATTCGGGGCAGGAAATCATGGCAATGGCTTGAAGATTACTGCTCTGCTGCACAGAGTCAGAGTACACAGAAACAAGTTCTCTGCAACTGCCGGTTAAAGGGTTGCAAACAATAAAGTTGAAACTTGAAGACATGAAGCATATCAGCCCTCCTGACGCTGCAACAGGGACATAATTGCACATCTCATTTCGCTGAGAAAATGGTGAGAAAAGATTCAGCTTCTTCCAATTATTCTCAGCAGAGTCAAAAACAACTGGTGGGTTCTTGAATTGGGGATCTTGAGGATCAACCATGAAGTACCATGGCTCCCGAGATGGGATTTGAGAGCAGGCAATCTTAAAAGTTGCTGAAGTTGCCGCTGATCTCCATCTTTTGCAGACTGAAGTAAGGCGAAAGAAACTGGATGTTGGCAACCAGGACAGAACCTGTTCAAGAAGATCTTGATTCAGCTCATCCAATTGGAAGTATCTTGAGCTCTCATTCTCGTATTCTTCTGGATATTTTCTTTTCCTCGTACTCCTCTCCGACGCAGAATGAACGGCAGCAGCATCCATTGATTAAGAAAATTTGTATATGAATCGGCTGGAAAATTGGATCAAATCAAATTAAGGATTAAGTGAGATGAACTTGCACAATCTGAACAGAAGACTGAAGAGAGGATGATGCAGGCGAGAACTTGACCAATTTGGTCAGGGGGGAAGCGATATCTTTGCCTCTTCCAAGCTTTGTTTCTAAGCTAACAAATTTTACTTTCACAACACTAATGTCAAAGTGTTGGTTTGGAACTTGGAGAACAGGACTCTTATATAAATTATAAAGGTGAAAGTTTCTTTTTTTTTTTTTTTTTTGTAACTCCCCCTTTTACCTTATTTGCAATCTACACCCTTTATTGTTTGTCCAAGTTACATTTTGTTCTCTAATTTATGAAATTTTTCATGATTTCTAATCTTTATGTTAGTTAAAAGCACAAATATTTGAACTAATTCTAATTAGTAAACATAACCTAGAATATATGAATGCGGCATCTAGAATATCTTTCATTGGGTGAAAGATTTTAGTAATGAGTAGTAAAAAAAAAATGTAATTTTATATGGGGTGGGGATAAAAAAAAAACATGTAATTTTATATATTATTAACAAGCTTTTATAATTAATTATTTTAAATGTAGACATTAAAGTCTACTGATTTGAAAATACAATAATACATGTATGATTTATTATGAGAGGGCCAAAGAATAAATTACAATACCTTATTTTTCAATCACAAAATAGGAAGATTAACTCAAAATTTATATAAAATATATCAACCAACATTAATATTTATATTTAACAGTTTAATTCTATTGATGCATGAGAACTTTTTTACCACGAATATCGTTACTCTTTTAAGAAGATTCAATTATCATAACTTTCATGACATTTTTTTATAAATGCAAAATTTGAAGGACGTGAAGTGCAATTTATGATCATCCTCTTCCAATAGGGCGTTGATTATAAATCTTGGAATAGAAAAATCTTTTCCGCAGGAGTTCCCTTTTTTATTTTGCGTTGACAAAAGGGCAGCCAAAGGAAAGAAGGAAGAGAGAGAGAGAGAGAGAGAGAGAGAGAGAGAGAGAGAGAGAGAGAGAGAGAGAGAGAGAGAGAGAGAGAGAGAGAGCGAGCATGTCACGGGTGGATTATGAAACAAAAAGAAAAGGCCAAACGGAGTACTCGAGGTGGGGCCCGCTCTCCCATTTTTTCTGACCCTTGTGAGTGAACAGGTTAGAGATCCCCGTCAATCTAAAAGAGTAATTCCGTATCGATCTTAACGGCGCCGCTTAGCTGTTGTTGTTATTTCTGTCTTTTCCCACAAATGTTCGTCTGTTGTAAACTTTGTGTAAGAAAAATAATTCCAATATTTACCACCCTGGTTTGGAAAATTACAAAAGTACCACTTCATCAATAAAAAATGGCAATTTATATCCTACTCCTATAGGACCACCATGAATTTTACTCCTACCCTGCGCTACAGTAAACGCGCGCTACAGTTCCGCGCGCTACAGTAAACGCGCTACAGTACCTTCATTTCTTTTGTTATTTTTGGCTTTTTTTTTTTTTTTTTTTGCCTTCCTCTTTGAAATTTTTTTTCGTCCGTTTTTTTTCTAAACAATTCATTATTTTTTTTAATGTTTTTGAATTTTATAAAAAAATTATTTTTAAATTATCATTTTATTTGTTTTATAATTAAATAATTTTAGATATTATGATACATATTATGGACGTTTTTGTTGTATGATATGATTTCTTTTATATTTTTGATCTGATATCTAAATTCTGTTGATCTGATGTCTGCTATTTTGTGATCTGATGTCTATATAATCATGATTTGATCTACCTTGTTAAGTATATTTTAGTTCTACTGTATGATTTCTTTTATATTCTTGATCTGATATCTATAGTGTGTTGATCTGATGTTAAGTATGAGTTGATCTGATGTCTATATATCCTGATCTGATCTCCTTTGTTAAGTATGTTTTAGTTCTGCTGTGTGATTTCTTTTAAAATCTTGATCTGATGTCTATAGTCTGTTGATCTGATGTCAATTATGAGTTGATCTGATGTCTATATAATCCTGATCTGATCTCCTTTGTTAAGTATGTTTTAGTTCTGCTGTGTGATTTCTTTTAAAATCTTGATCTGATGTCTATAGTATGTTGATCTGATGTCAATTATGAGTTGATCTGATGTCTATATAATCCTGATATGATCTCCTTTGTTAAGTATGTTTTAGTTCTGCTGTGTGATTTCTTTTAAAATCTTGATCTGATGTCTATAGTCTGTTGATCTGATGTCAAGTATACGCTGATCTGATGTCTATATTCTGTTGATCTGATCTCCCTTTTTAAGTATGTTTTAGTTCTGCTGTGTGATTTCTTTTAAAATCTTGATCTGATGTCTATAGTCTGTTGATCTGATGTCAGGTATGAGTTGATCTGATGTCTATATAATCCTGATCTGATCTCATTTGTTAAGTATATTTTAGTTCTGCTGTGTTAAGTATGTTTTAGTTCTGCTGTGTGATTTCTTTTAAAATCTTGATCTGATGTCTATAGTCTGTTGATCTGATGTCAAGTATGAGTTGATCTGATGTCTATATAATCCTGATCTGATCTCCTTTGTTAAGTATGTTTTAGTTCTGCTGTGTGATTTTTTTTAAAATCTTGATCTGATGTCTATAGTCTGTTGATCTGATGTCAAGTATACGCTGATCTGATGTCTATAGTCTGTTGATCTGATCTCCCTTTTTAAGTATGTTTTAGTTCTACTGTATGATTTCTTTGATATTCTTGATCTGATATCTATAGTCTGTTGATCTGATGTCAAGTATTCGTTGATCTGATGTCTATATAATCCTGATCTGATCTCTCTTGTTAATTATATTTTAGTTCTACTGTATGATTTCTTTTATATTCTTAATCTGATATCTATAGTCTGTTGATCTGATCTCTTGTATTCTCTAATCTGATGTCTATATAATCCTGATCTGATTTCCCTTGTTATAAAAACTATTTTTTTTAAAAAAAAAAGAATTTTTTTTAAAAAAGGTATTTTTTTTTAAAAGTTTGTGCGTCAAAAAAAAAAAAAAACTGTTGCGCGTTACTGTAGCGCGAAACTATAGCGCGTCACTGTAGCGCGCGCGCTACTGTAGCGCGCTACAGTAAGTAGGAGTAAAATTCATCCTACTCCTATAGTACCACCGTAAACGGACTCATAAAAAATAACCCTATTTGTAATTTGTTTAATCTATTGAAAATTAGTATTTTTCATTGTTTTAGTTATGTAACAAATAAATTGTATTACATGAAAGTTGATGCAGCGGAGTATTTAGCTATATAATTTTTTTTAAACAGATTTATGTAAATTTTAAAAATAAAGTATATGAATTATAAACGGGTAATTATTTAAATAGATATTTGAGTAAGAGTAAATATTTTTTTATTTTTAAAAGCAAATTGTACAAAGAATGAAATTCATATTTAATGAAATAAATATATGAGATAATTATGAGTCCTTATCATATAATGAAATACTGAAATGTCAATTATATGATATTGAAATGAATATTATGAATTATAAGATGAAATGTTATGATAATATTATAGAAGAAAGCATAGTGAAGTGCTGACGTACACTAATATAGTATGATTGAATGTATTTAAAATTTATGGATACTCAAAGATTTTGAAAATAATAAATCCGACT
Organism: Knoxia roxburghii; assembly: GCA_030378225.1. Lineage (NCBI taxonomy): Eukaryota > Viridiplantae > Streptophyta > Magnoliopsida > Gentianales > Rubiaceae > Knoxia > Knoxia roxburghii. Next base: position 7,405,519 of record CM059423.1, read on the forward strand.
CTAAATTAGATAGAGATTTTCATTATGTGGAGACATTTAACCATTCTTTCGCTTTCATTTTCTAATTAAAAAAGGATCGTCCTTTCAAATAATTCAAACTCATAACTTTATGCGACCATGTAGTCTTCTTCTTAGTTATACTTCCTAATTTTCTAATTAAAAAAAAATTGATGAATTACATTTGGTTTAGTGAAACTATCAATATCCCTTCATGTTTTAAAAGTAACGTATATTTCATTGACTATTCAAATTAATAACAATTATCCCCTTGATCGACGGAAAAAAATGAGTACAAATACTTACGTAAACATTATTATTGTGATGAAAAATAAAATTAACATCATTTTATAATTTCATTTTGACAAAATATCGTCACATTTTTTTATTTTTTGATATTTTTTATGTTTAACTTAGTCAAAAGAGGTAATAGTTGTTAAAAATTTCAGGAGTAATTAGTAGTTTGATAAAATTATAAGGAAAATAGATGTAATTATTTAAAAATAAAAAAAATGCAGACAATGCATGTTACAAAAACATATGCAATGTAGTGAAGGGTTTTCCTTCCTTTCCTTCTTTTCGTTTTTTCCTTGGAATGGAATATTTTTCAGTTAAAGATGGAGAGGGGGTTGACATGGAAAAAAAAGGTTTAAAAGGGTCTATTAAAGAAATCCAAAAAAAGTCAAACATTCGAGGCTTCAATGTCGTTCGTTGAGGAATCCACCGCTCGTGGGAAAAAGTCAAATGGGTTACGAGGCAGAAAGGATCCTAAGCGGTTGAGTTGAGCTGTTTGAGGCCATCTCACAGTAGACTTTTGCTTTTTCGTTGTAAAAATTGACTTTGGATACTCCTCAAGGTCAGACTCCCTTGGACTTTTTTCACAACATTATATATTAATTAAATTGTCTTTTTTATTTATTAAATTTTAAATCATATAATAAATATTATTATTTTATAAAAGGGAGATAATATTAATATTAATATTAAATAACGTAAAAGCCGCCAATTACGAATCCCTTTTCTGGTTTCGGCCTTCATCTCACTCCCACCATTATTCCTGCCTTTTATACTTGGTATTCTGGAAGTTTATCTTTGATTTGAAAAGAAAAATAAATGAATTTGGAAATTTTCATTAGGAAATAATAAGGGGTGGTTCTTTTGGATTAAATTTTAATTTACTTTCTGTTAAAAAAAAAAAAAAAAATTTATCTCAAAGATATTACAGCTTTGATTTTCAATGTGAAATGTTTTAAAAATAGGAAAATTTTATTTATATAAAATGTTTTATAATTTCAATGTAATATTTGATTTTTCATATAATTATCTTTATTTAATGGTAAAATTTTAATATAATAAAAGATATATGTTTTAGAAAAAGGAGTTATAATAAAAAAAACAAACATTATCTTTTTAATTAAATAATAATTAATTCTTAATTTTATATGAATAATTTTGAACATCTTATATAAACAAATTATAAAAAAATAAAATGTATTAAAAATATAAATTTTTTGTTAAAATACAACCACAATTGAACCTATCCGTCTCATTGACTGAAAAAGATTTATCATTTTTACGTTGAAAAGGACTAATTCAAATGATTAATAATTTATAAAATTAAAAATTATATACAACTGAAATTATAAACTAAGTGAGACATCAGGTTACGAAGGAAGGGTGTGAGTTTGATGAGAACTCAACTTAGGGCTTAATGGGCCTATTCCACTTCGAGATGAGTCAAGATCTAATATGCTTAAATGACTTCTTAGGCCATCTCCAACCCAAAACTCTATAATTTACAGTTTTACAGATGCTACAGTATCAAAATCTCTATATTTTACAATTTTACAGTTAACTCATCTCCAACCCAAAACTCTATATTTTACAGTTTTAATAATATTTTAAACAATTTCTTTCAACAATCATTTTATATTATTTTTATTATTGTATAAATATATTTAATAATCTCTTAAATCTTAATATATTTTTAAAAAATAATATATTTAATAAATGAGATTAATAAATTAAATAAAAAGTAATTTAAAAATTAAAAATTATTTAGTAATAAAAATATATTATTTTTTTGTATGAACTTTTGTTTGTTGTTGTAGTAGTTTATTAATTTTAATTTGGAATGATTATGTTTTTAATCGTAATTTTATTGTGTATTTATTTTTTCCATTTAAAACACTTCACAATGTAATATTAATTAGTAAATTATATTTTAATATTTTTAAATGAAAAATTATTTTAAATACTTTAATAAAAAATTAAAATAATTACAATAACAAAAATTAAATAATGAATAACATATGACAAAAAGAAAATAAATATATAAAATAAATATTTCAGCGGGTCCCACTAAATAAAATATTTAAAAAAATATATAGAGATGCTACAGTACATCTCTAAATATAGAGATGTACTGTAGCATCTCTATATAGAGATGATTTTGAAGATGGATTGGAGATCATTCATCTTCAAATTTTGAAGATCCAACCCATTTTAAAGATGGGTTGGAGATGGCCTTAGGATTAAAGAGAGTATGTTTTCACTCTATGAATCATATGAATCTTATTTTATTTTGTCAATTTTTGTGAGTCTAAAAAATAATTAACTACTAGCTGTATACCCTATTTAAGATGGTGAATTTGGCTCTAACAGGTTGTGATTATAGGAGCTTGGCATATGGATTTTCCTCAAGGACTAAACAGTTTGGCCCATAAGGATATTGGGTCGTCAAGGTTCCATCCCTGTTCCCTACAAAGTTCAAACCACCAAAAAGCAACATAATTTTTAAATTGTAATTTGCTGCAATTGTTACCCTTTTTTTTTTTTTTTTTTTTTTTTTTTAATCTTCGGTATAGTTGTGAACCGCAGATATCCCTTCTACATCCAATTCTCACGCTAAGAAAGTATTTTGGGCCATATTTTTTGTGGAATGGTGGCATCTTGATTTTTGATACTTTGGCTGCTTTGAATGGTTGGTTGCTATTTTGCTTATCGATCTTATTTATTTGTCAATTCATGTTTTAGATATAATCAATCAATATACTAAATCTGTTTATAATCTCTTCTAACTCAGTAATAACTTTTCTAATTTGGTGTGATTCTCAAAATATTTGTCCCTTAAAAGTTTTGTTACTTATCTCAAAAAAATTCTACCTTCTTTTTAAGGATTTTGATTGATAGAATTGAAATCTTTCATCAATAATTACAAAGATTTTAGTCAATCAAATTGTTGCACGAAAAGTATGACTAGGTGTTGTTTTATAATCTTTTCAAATCCTAACTCACAAAATAGATAGACCCTTTTTTTATCTAAGTAATTATTTAAAGTAAATCGTCTAACTTAATTCGAACGGCAATACACGATCAAAATAAAACCAAGCACTTGCAACTTATTGTCGCATCTTGAACTTCAAGAGTCAAGAAAGTGTCCAAGATCACACTTGATTGAGCTAAAATTTTAAATATAGGTTCCTTTCTAGGTAAGTTATGTTATGAATACTTAAGATTTGGAAAATTCACATAATGAGGCAAACACCAAATTTTTGAAAGACATTGCTATAGCGCGATGTCCATCTTTTTTAAGAAAGCCATTCATTTTATTAAGTATCATCTTTTTAATTCTTTTTTCTTGTTCTCTTCATCATATTATTATCTAACTGCCTTTAATCAACTTATCAAAAATTTTATAAGTCCCTTCTTAATCTACAAAAAATTTACAAAAATTATGATTAAAGTAACATAGATGAGCGGAACTATAAATGAGTAAATTGATTAAGGATAGTTAGGTAATTTAATATATTATTATATTTTATATTTAAATATTATGATTGGTGAAAGGAGCGCAAAATAAACCTTAACTTTTTTAAAATTTTGGACTGTATAAATGTAATAAATTTCAAAATAAAAACACACAATCCAAGAATAATCCCAGCTCTAATACAAATTGATATAGATTTTAGGTGGAAAAATAAATCCTAAAGTGTTTCTCAAATTTTACAACGCAGGAATTTAAAAGAAATAAAATAAAACACCTGAAAGTAGTCACTTTCAATGTAAAAGCGAATATATGATAATTCTTGCCCTTACCCTAAAGCGGTATGAATCTATGCTTCATTCAAAAGTTCAAATTTAACCCAGGGGTGTGAAAGTAAATTATTGCATATTGAGTTCAAGTAATGGTTTTCCATATCCACTTAATGGTTAAATTAAAAAGTGAAGTCAACTATTAAGTGAGTGTAATTAGTTAGATCTACTTCTTTGGCTACTAATAGGGCTGTCAATTGCTCGACACGAACACGACACGAAAAAAAGGGGTTAGGATTGAGATTTTGGACACGTATAATAAATGGGTTTAGTTTGGGTCGACACGTTTAAATAGCGGGTCGGATTTGGGTCGACACGACTTGGCGGGTTGACACGGAGGAAACTTCCAAATTCCCAAATCAAAAATTCAACACGACTTCCTATGATGATATTTTGTTATTTAAATTTTTTAATTGTAATTACCTTTGTATTTTATTTATTTTGGTTGGATTGAATTGGATTTTGGTTGTATTAGGAAGAATTTCAATTGATGAAATTTATGTTGATGTCATGTATAAAAATATTATGGTTAAATTTAAATTGATGGATTTAAATTTGATAGATTCAAAATTTAGATGGTGTTATTATAAATAAATATTTATGTTTTAGTTTCCTTGACAAATTCAGTCACCTTTTTCTGTGGCGAAAATTTAGACCGAAAAATCACCTATCAACAACTAAACGGGTTACGCGAGTTAGGTTCGAGTTGACACGATTATAAACATGTCGGGTTAGTGTTAGAGTTTTCGACATGATTAATTAAATGGGTTGAGTTTGGGTTGGGGGTTTCTCGACACGCCAACACGTTAACCCGAACACGATAACACGAACACGACACGAATTGCGAGCCCTAGCTACTAAGATAGTAATTAATATTAAATTTGACGTTGAATTATATTAAGATAAAAAAATATATTTTTCCCTTAAATTTAATAATGAGATGAAGGATTTTTCCTTTTAGAAATAAAATATGAGCTACGATAATCACAATAATAATAATAATAAAATAATACTTAATGGTCTGTTTTATAAAATTTCATTTGAGATAGGAAGTTAAAAGTGTAAAATCTGAAAATTAAATTTTATTAAATTATTCTTTTTTTAAACAAAATTATTCTATTTGATAAAGTTGAAGTTTAAAGTCTAAAAATATGTGTAAAGTTTGCAGATTGCCATAAGCTTATAAAATAAATATATCTAAATTCTAAGTTAAATTAAAATTATATATATTTTAAAAAGTTGGACACATACACTCATCATAATAAAAATAATTATTTCCTTTTAAATTTACATAGTATAATTTTTTAAATTTGTATTTATTTATAATTAATAATATAAAATTTTGATAGTAAAAATATTTTTAAAATTTTTTAAAATAATATTTTCTCACATTATTATTTTTTAAATCAAAATAATGAAAATAAACACCATCATATTAATAAAATTTTGTAAAAAATAAAACTCAGGTCATGAATATAATTTTAATTATTTATATGATAGAAATATTTTTTTGAAATAAGATGATAAAATAAAAAAATATTGAAAGAAAAAGGGAAAAATATAAGATAACAAGAAAGAAAAAATTGTTTAGTAATCTAGTTCAATAATAAGTGACACAATTATCACTTATTTTTTATTAACAATTTTACTCAGATTTTGAACTTATTTAATCTATTAACTCTTCCAACTTGTATTTTTTCAAAAGTACTTAATTAAAATAAATTATTTTGAATAAGTGTTAATAGAATAATCAATGAGTGGGGATTATAAGTGGGGGATTTGAATGGGCTCAGAATAATCAATGACCACGCCTTTGGTGTTTCTTCCCCATTTTGCAAAAGCCTAAAGCAGGGCCTTCCACCATTAATAAAACCACAGGGTATTCAGCCTTAATAACAGTACGATTTTGAAATCTTCCCATTTCTATTCTAAGAGCCATGCAGAGTTTTGTCCAACAAGTCAAGAATGTGCATACTAGTTTCAGCTCTATTGCTGATGTCTTCACGTACTTGTTCATGGCGGGGTGTGGTAATGCATCAAAAGTTACCTAAACTTTTACAGACTCTTTTATTTCTTGCAGAGTTGCAGTTGGCTATAACTTTTACATCCCTGAATCTTTATAACTTTAATTTGAGCAGTGGTGCAGTTGCTCAACTCTCACATTTGAAGGGGACTCAAGAGACTGCCACTGGAGAGAACTGCCAAAGTTCTCTCAATTGCTTTCAAGATGGACACAGGTTTGCCCAAAGCTTCCACTCTTCTTGTTTCCATAATTTTTTTGGTTTAGTTGCAACTACGTCCTGCTTATCACACACTTGTTCAGGTTTCCTGAGTTTCAGAAGGTTTAAAAGAAGGCACACTGCTTCAATTTCTATGGTGAGATTCCTTATTTTGGTGGGTTTTTTTCTCTCTGTTGTGCGTTGGTGCCTTGTGCTGTACTGGTGGTTGATTTACCTTATGGGCTTGTATTTTGTGTTCATTCTTGCTGTAAATTCCTGATGTTTGTTGCTTTGCTTGCAATTTAGTAGTTTGATTCTTGATCTGATAGGAGGATAATCAGAGGCTTGTAACTTCATTTGGTCCCTTTTATTGTCTTGTATGATGTATTCTCTGTTTCATGGTTTAATTTGTAGAGCTGATATAGAGTTGTCTTGCAAGTAAAGACTGTTTATCCAGATTAACATTTTCAGTTCATGGGCAATGTGACTTGGAATTTTGAGGAGCTGATTTTTGGCCTGCATTCAGTAATTTTCACTTTTCAGTGCACCCTTTCCTGATTTTCTAAATCTTATGCAGTTTACTCCACATAAACATTTAAGGGAACAAGAATAAACAATTTTCAGTACTCAAAGAACCAATTAAGACAGTGCTTCATTGAAGAACAAAATCCATCAGTTCCTTGCTACTGTTGGTGCTAATAAGTCACGCTTGTTGTTCTGAGTTCTGAGTTGTTGTTGTTGTTGTAAAATGTAGGAAGAAGATCAAGTTACGAGCCGCTTCGTCAATGTCTTGATGCGAGGATTCGAACGAGAACTTGTAAGGCCTATTTTGTTTTTCTCTACTGTTTAGGTTGTAATCCGAAATGAATCCTTTTACAGCTCCTTTTTATTGTTTGTCTACCTACACAGAAGCTTCCTATAGATTTCTGTCACAGTGTGAAAGAAGAAAAAATTCCATACCATGCCATTTTAATTAGCCGTAAAGGGATGTGGGCAGTTGATATAGCTATAGCTAAATGCAACACCGGTCGACTCATGTCTCTACTTGGAGATGGTTGGGATAGCTTTATCGCCCATCATCACCTCAAACTTGGAGACGTTATCCAGTTTCAAGAAACTGACCACATGGTATTCAAAACTCTTGTGTTTGATGGGGACAATGGTAATGGTTGTGAGAAACAGTTTTCTCAATCTCCTCCAGCGGAACCCAATACAAGTAAGTGTTACTTGTGACCAGATGACATTTATTTTTAAACTAACATATCTGCTTATCAATGCAATTTTTTGGAGAGGACATATTTTGGCTTCTTCAATATCTATGCAAGAACAAATTTGATTAATGATGCTATGGTGTGATTGACATATATAAATTTGTGTGAAATCAGGATCTCATAAAGCCAATCGATTCGCAGTAGTAATAAGGAAAAATCATGTGCGAGCCAATTCTTATTTGGTGAGCATCAGTTGTTAATCTTTTCTTGGTAAAAGACTTTTTTATAACTCAAATCTTCATTAGTCCAGAGTAAATTATTTAACAGCCAACATTTTTTTTTTTTTTTGGCTCTTGTTGTGTATAATAGACCATACCATCAAAGTTCTTGGAAGAAAACGATCTGAGTGAGAAAGAAACAGCTATACTCATTAATGCTTTTGGAGAAGCATGGGAGGTGGAAGTTGCAAGTTACTTTGACAGTCGTTTCGAAGAGAACAAACACATGGTACTGCGAAAGGGTTGGAGAGCTTTCTTTGAATCAAACCAGCTTGGAGAAAATGATAGTTGTACTTTTGAGATTGACTATTCTAGTACTCTCACAACTTCTAAGAGCATTGCTGTGAGAGTAAAGGTTACTTAGGATTAATCTTAACATAACCATTTCTATAATTTATATTATGTCTTAGGTCTCGATCTATCATTTCTCCATTCGAATCATGTGTTATGTTGACTGGATAACTTTTCTATCTTTATTTTATTGTTTTAAACGGGGAGTAAACCTAAATGAACCAATGATCCAAGTTCATAGATGATCAAAGTGATTAATTTTAATTACCTTTGATCCTCGTTTTAGGTGTTGAATCCAAGCACAGAAATAAATTTGCTTGAAGGTAGTTTAATTGGAACTAACAAGAGTTAAAAACAACAAAAGAATGCTCACTCAAGGTTGAAGGTCCTATTCAATTTCTGAAATACAGACTTGACAGTTTCAGCTGAGACAAACAATGCTATACTCTGCTTATTTTAGCTATCATTAAACATCTTCAGCAAATAAAAATGTCAACAAATACTTTTGAGGATAAAATGGATAAATCTTCACCATTAAAACTTCCCACATGAAGAAGCATGAGTGAAGGAAGATGTCTGGTTACCAATAAATCCTGTCTTCCAGTAGCTGAAGCCCTGTTCTGAGGTTATCAAGATTGCGCTGTAAAATCTCTATAATAGATTCAGGCTCTTAATCATCTTAATGGTGGAAAATAGTAAAACACTAGACACAAAGCACAGCAATAACCTAATGAACAAAACAAAATATACCTCAAAACGATCAATGAAATATCCAAGCCAGATTCTGTGAGCCATAATTTGCTCCACAGGATCATTTTCAGGAGGTTGCTATGCCTTAGCTTTGCAGCAGGCCCAGCATACCTCATTTCAGAAGCAAAAAAGCAGGCCCAGCATACCTCATTTCAGAAGCAAAAAAGGCCTCGCTTGGTATCAATCGTCCACAATCATGCATCAACAAGTTCAGCAAGGGCAAGAGAACCCAACTGAGGTGAAGCTGAAACTAACTACGTCCAAACAAACACACAGGTTATTGTATTTCAAGAAGTGTGATCATCTATCTTAGTAGAAAAAATAATCACCAACAAAAAGGGCAAAAGTAAAACTCATGCACGCCTGAACCTCAGGAAAAAGAAAGTTAAATTCCAATTTCTCCATGTTGGCACTGGGGTCATTGAATGCAAAGATTGGTTAGAGTCGAAACATGTGTGTTTGTGAAGCAAAAGTGTCATCTATGTACTCCATTTGTTCATCGTAATTGTTACAAATAAGATTCAAATTATGAAACAAATGAAGTATTTTCGATAAAACGCAATATTATGAACACTTACTTGCTTGAACTTCAGCTTTTAACCTGCGGGATAATCATTGAATCAAAATCAGCAAAGGAATAAACCAGGAAATTAGATTTTGCACCGTACGTAACATTTTTTGTCATGAAACTAGTATATACACGTACGTATATGAAGAAGTAAAATTACCGTGATCTAGACTCCAAGAAAGCTGTGGTTTGAATATTCATAGAATTGCTCATAGAAATCTTGTGCATCATTCCTTCTAACCCTGAATATATATGCTTATATAATTTGCTCAAAGTTTTGAGATCGATGTGATGTTTATACAATCCCAGCAGAATGGACAAATAATTTTAATCCTACATTCTCCTATGCATGGGAGCACTAATATACCATCTACTTTCAAGCCAAACTAATAATCATGCCTTATAGGCTTTTGAGAGTTATTTCTTCAACAGGCTAAGAGCAACGCAGAACCAAGTTCCTAACTGTAAGAATGAAAATCCAGCCAAACCATGAAAGAGTGCCGCAGGCAAATAATCATATTCCAGGAATCATTAAAACACGATATATAAAACAGCAACAAATTTGGGTACGCAACAACAAAAGGATTTTCATATAATGTGGAAATGCTAGCATCAAAATGAAGTACCAAAACTTAATTCTCCCGAGTGACACAGAAATCAAACCTGAATGTTCAACTCATAGTTACCTTACCTCACTGGAATGTAGGGGGTTTATAGCTTAAGCCCCAAAACCACTCAAATAGGTATATTTCCTACATTCCTTTATCTACATTGGTAAAACCGAAATCCAACAGGCTAAGAATCAGGAAAAAGAAAGTGCTCCCTGCCAAAAATATTATGAAATGGCATCAAAAGATTAAGAATCAAGCCAAGAATTTCTTACCACTAATATTCCCTATAGCAAGTCTTACCGAACAAAATGGATGAAATATATCATATCAACAAAAAATTGGAAAAATCCATGAAATTACCTTCTCGAGTTTATAAGTTTTAGCAAAATGGATGAAATATATTATATCAACAACAAATTGGAAAAATCCATAAATTACCTTTTGATGTTTCAGGAGCAATATGGATTTTGCTTTAAAAACTTAAATTATATCAAAGACAAAATTCCCTTTTTGGTCCCTTAGCTATAACCTCCAGTCAAACTTACTCCTTAAAAATTTGTATGTTCTAAAATTATTCATTTTTTTTTTTATATTTTAGGTCCCTTCTTACTTACTCATGAGCTTGAATTTCTTAATGATATTTCGTGCGAATTTGGGTCGATTAGGATACTTATTGGAGTCTAATGGGTTGTTTTCACACTTATAGGGAGGATGTTTAATTTGGAGCAGAACGGACTATTTTGGATGAAATTTAGAAGAATTGGATGCTGTGAGGAAGAAATGCGAGTTGGACTTAAATAAAGACAAAGGAATTTGGGCTTTATTGAGACTTAGCTTAGAATTTAATTATGTTATAAGGGATTTTATTAATTAATTAGTAATTGGGTTGTAATTAAGTATTGTGAGATTTTTATTTGAAAAAGGAGTTGTGGGTCCAAGAAGCGAAGAAGAGAGTTAATTAGGTTTTTAGTGGAAAAAGCTGGAGACTTACGTTTGTGTTTTTGGGGTTGACTGCGGGCAGCAGCTTTTTGGGGATTTATTGAGTACTCAATTTTTAGAGGAGAAGTCTTCAGACGCAATTTTGGGAAGCGGCCTTGGTCTTTGTGCGGCTGCGCAGCTACTACTCCTAGTACCCAGTTTATTTCCTTTGATTTTACTTGAATTCATAGCATACCATTTTTGCAGTATTTTTAGTATTTCAATTATGACAACTTAATTTTTTTTCGTCTAGTTGAGGGAATTAAACCTCTCGATGTTGTTTAAATCGTGATATTGAATTATTTTACTATTAATTAATTCATAGTTTTTTACTTATTCTTATAAATTGTGTTGAGGATTATTTGACATTGTTTGGATAGTTAGTAGCATGTAAACTTTCTTAGGTAATCCAATTAGCTCAAATACACGAGATTCGGTATTCCTAAGAGTTAAATATAACTAATCACGTGGTACATAGGCTAGCGTATTGAAAAGAATAAGTAATCAATTGTAATTAAATAAAGTTACTTAATTGTAGTTGAACTGAGTTCTTAACTATCATGATCTAGGTTCTAGGAAGTTCCAGAATTGGTCATTGATTAAAGATGCAATTAACGGAGGTTTCTTAATTGCTGGCTCAATTAATAGGGCTGAATTGTTAGGAGGTTCCAACAATGAAAACTAGTGTAACTATTAGTAAATCGATAAATTCTTGCATCGATGATCGATTTGTCACATCGAGGTGGTACAATTCCTTTGACTAGAGTTTTCCCCAAATTTGAATTCTTAAGTTTGTTTAATTTTCTGCCATTTATTTTAATTGAATTCTAGTTATTAATTTTAATTCAAAACACCCCCATTTTTTTGATTACGTACTTTTAACTGAGCAAATTTCACTTTGGTGTTTTCGTTGGAGACGATCCTACTCGCACTATACTATTTAAAAAGCATATATAGTAGGTTTTATTTTTTATTGATCTGACAACTCATCACTTACTGCTCATTCTTTTCTTATTTTTTCATCACTCTTTTCAAAATTGTCCTTTTTTTCTTATTTATCGCCCCACTTTTTCTATTCACTGTCCCTATTTTCTGCCCGTCCTTTTGACGTCGCCGTCGGGCTCCGCCGCCATCACCCGATTGGGAGATAGGGAGAAGAAGAAGAAGAAGAAGCGGTGGCAGTAATGAGATTGACGACAGGATATCGGCGGTGAAGATGAGAGTTTGGCGGCGGAGCCAGCGGCGACGTCAAAAGGACGGGCAGAAAATATGGACGGTGAATAAAAAAAGTATGGCGATAAATAAAAAAAATAAGGACAATTTTGAAAAGAGTGATAAAAAAATAAAAAAAGAAGGGGCGATAAGTTAAAAGGGACCTAAAATATAAAGGAAAATGACTAATTTTAGAACATACAAATTTTTATGGACTAAATTTGGATGGAGTTATAAATAAGGGATAAAAAGTGGATTTTGTCCTTATATCAAATTGAAAAAATGGAGCAGCATGTATTTTATCTTAAACATTTGCCCCTCCTATTCCTTAAAATCGGCAGCCCTAAACCCAACACCACTGATCACCTTTTTCACGTTTTCTTCTACTCCCTCCCTAATGGTTTCAGTACCCTTTTCCTTCCAAGTATGATGATGGATATGGTTGATTGGAGAATTTTATTGGGTTTTCTTAAAATATCTCCAATGGAGAAATGGGTTTGAGTTGGGAAATGAAGTGTGGAAGGGGAAAGGGGGCCGAAATTTTCGGCCAAAAGGGAAGAAGAAGAGAGGGCTGCGGTTTGGGGTGGCAGGAAGAGTAGAATGGAGAAGTAGATGAAGTGGAGGGAGAAGAGGTAGGTGGTGAGGAGAGGGCAGACTATAGAAATGATCCGTTTTTGTTATAACCCGCAAAAGAGTTCCGTGTTTATTCGATATTAAAGAATTGGAATTGTAATTTTTATGTCCAGCAAAGAATTGAAATCATTTGTTGGATAGCAGGATGGTCAAAAATCTTTGAATTTTTCGAACCGAATTCTTTCTTGAGGTGTGAAAAGAACTTTCTTTGCCAACATATATATATATATATATATAGTGGTCCTTAAACACACATTTCCCGTTGAAAATTCATGCAGGCTACAATGGATTTAATGTTAGAGGTGAAGAAAAGTAACTTGAGAAGTTGTTGAGCTTGTTTACAGAATCAGATCTTTAGGTTCTTTCTGTTTTGTTTGTTTTTTTAAGATTCTTAATTGTCTACCAGGGCACATGTTGTTTGGAGATTATAATATCTTTCATATTTGCTTGAAGGCTAATCTTGTTTATTTCGATAGACTATGATGAGAAGATATGATCTATAATGATATAACCAGCGTTACATTATGTGATGGATAAAGACTAGATAAACAATAGAAATGCTATTGCTTTGCAGCTTTCCTGATGCAAGCCTCGCTTGCCATAGAGTGGACATATATGTTGTTCACAGGGGAGCATAACTCAGTGCTTCAAGAAGATAGGTTGGTTATCTATGATGAGGAAAAAATGAGTTGGTTTTGGGGGTTGGGGGGGGGGGGGGGGGGGGGGGGGCTGGCGCAGACATTAAATTAGAATGCATGCAAAAAGTATTAGGCATTGGGGCTTTTGAGTTGGTGATGTTTGAATGGTGAAAGTGATAAAATAACTGTGAGTGATAATATGTTTGAATGGGGTAGTGGCAGCGGGGGTGGTGGTGGTGGTGGTGGCCAGACGAGGCAGTGGTGGTGGAACGGGGTGGGTGGGTGGGTGGTGGTGGTCGCGGTTGCGGGGTGATAGTGGTGGCGGTGGCGGCTACGGGGCGATATTTAAATAGCTAAGTTTTGAAGATTAGTCAATCGTTAGTCAAATGATAGTTTTGTAAAGAATAATAAAAATACAAATAAAAGAATGTTAAAGGACCAATAATAATGTCGTACTATTATTTGAAACTAAAAGTGTAACTATCTCTATTAAGAGGAATCAAAAAAGTAATTTGGCCTAAAAAGATAGTATTACATCATATTTTTTAATTTTTTTTATTTATCGATTTTTATAATCAACATATTTTAATAAAAAATAATAATAAAGTGATAATTTAAAGGAGAATAAATAAGGCCATATTTAAGGTGTTTACAATTTAAAATTACAATTTAATTTCAATTCTTTCATATTTTTCTCAAACAAAAGTAAAATTAGAATTACACCCTCCATATTACTTGTCTTTTCAACCAACAATATCATACAAACCACAATATCTTAACTCGGCTCTAAACAGCAAGCAATTTGTTAATATTTCAAACAAAGTCCCGTCATAAGTCAAAATTTATTCACGAAAAGTTTATGCTATTTCCAACAAACTCTACAAACCAAAATTTTTTTCACAAATATTGTGTTCTATTCCACTCAAATATAAAGGCGGCTAGAATCGCCACTCATATACATTAGTTGGTTTGGTGATGAGGCAGAATTTTCTTCAAAGGGCATTTAGGGCGTGCTTGGTTTAAAGGAATCGGAATGTATCAATGGCTTTGATTCCAGTTTTTTAAAAATTAGATTGTTTGGTTCATTTATTTAGGATTGAAAATAGTAACCCATTCCTGTCTGTTTTGGTGGGTTTGGGCATACGGGAATGGTTCACTCCTCAGTTTGCCCAATTCTCCATCTCCGCAATCTTCAATTGGGCTCATCTTCTTTCATCTTTGGTTCAAAATCATCATCTTCTGCCCCTTCTTCATATTCGTTTGAAAAACTCCAGAACAATCGGTCTCAATTGGTGCCCTCAGATCTGTTTCAAAACTTAACAATGGAGGTAAAAAAATGGGTTTTGGTTGGATGAAGGTAGAGAGAATTTTGAATTGGGAGATGAAATTATTAATGTGTTTATTTTATTTTTTTTTCCTAGAAAACTTCCAAAAGCTTGAAAGCTTCAATAATGTATAATGTGTTAAGGGTTTGGGTTTGAGGTTGTGGCCGTGGGAAGGAGATGTTGATGGCGGCTGGCTAAGGTTTTAAGGGGTTTGGGTTTGGGGTTGAGGCCGTGAGGAGGAGATGTTGGTGGCTGTGGGGGGAAGAAGATGATGTGGTGGAAATGATCCACTTCTTGGAAACTGCCCTCTATCTATTGCAATTTGATTCAAGTCTTCCAGCTTGAAGACAAAGTCATTCATGTTTCACCAGATAAGATGCCCAGATTTATGTTTTGTCACACCTTTAGTCCCATTTTGAACATCTTTTTTTATTATCAATGGCAGCCGAATATTGGGTCACTGGGTTCAACCACCACCACCGGCCGATGGTGGAACTCTCCTGGTGAAGGAAAAATAGGGAGCAAGATATAAAAATTGACATTTTTCCATTTCATGTCTTTCAGAAAAAAGAAAGAAAAAATTGGTGGTAGGAAAGAAGGGATGGGAAAGGAGGAGGTAGTGGTGGTTGGTTGACGAAGGAGAAGAGGATATACATTCCAGGAAACGCAGCTCCTAATTACCAAATTGCATTAATTATTGTCATTCCAATTCAACAATTCATTGTCATTCCACCTTACTATCATATCCATTCCAATTCTAATTCCTAATTACAAACCAAGTAGACTGTATTTCACCAAACAATGACTTATCAATTCATCAATAATTAGTGAAATTCTTTAGTTAAGAGATGTGGAAATTGATATGATCTACACTAATTATAGTTTTGATTAGTGATAAACTCGGATAGTGAGACAAGATCAAATTTTTTTTTTTGGGGTACAAGAGACAAGATTAATTTAGATGCAAAGCAACAATTTTATTTATTCAACTTTGACCTCAAGGGTACGAAATTCACCTCTATATATATGGGTGGTTTCAGCCAAATAAGGCTTAGTACAAACGAGGAAAACTAACTAAAATTAAAAAGCTATTCCCTTCCTTTTTTCGATTCTGTCTAATCTTGGAAGAACCTAACTTGAGGGAATAATTCTTCTCCAATCTAGGATTATCATAGGATCGAAATATTCATCTCTTATTTACTAAGAGCTAGTGCAGTTCCTTGATAGTTTGGGCTTGTTAAGAGCAGGCCGTTGAATGAGTTGTGCAAAGAGAGTTATTGCCCAAGGGTCTCAATTTTGAGAGGGCCTCATATATTGTCCACTAACTAAAATTTTAGTTCTTTTTTTTCAACCAGAAATTTATTTTTATATTATATTTAGATATTTTAATTGAATTTTTTTATTCTTATATTTTAACTATCTTTTTATTAGTTTTCCTTTATAGATAGTTTGAAATTTCGTAATCTTCTCTTTAAAATTTTTTTACATTAAGAAAGAATGGCTTTATTTTAATTTTAGAATAAAGTCTTTCATATTAATTAGACAGTCCTAGTCAAGAGATGCATTGATCGGCAAAGTGTTGGTGAAAAACCCTTTCATAATGGTTTTTAGTGTTTGATAAAAAGACTACACCCGACCAGAGAGTTCTTGAGCTCATTAGGTCTCAATGAAACGGATCTCCAATGAGGTGTTCAACTACCATGAAGTTTTGTGTAGAGATGTCAACAAAATACTAAGACGGAATCTTACTTTCCAACAATCTTGTGGTTTTGGACATGGCCAAGTTGCAGCTCTTGTTGCTGGTTACCCTCCTGTTCTTATTAAAGAGCATCACCAATTCTTTACCACCAATAATTGAATCCTTCACAAATGTGACCCCCCCGGAACCCTAAACCCTAAACTCTCATGAGATTTAATATTTCCTTGGATTTAAAAATATAAAAGAACTTTATTGACTGTCAATTAACTATTATATTGATTATTTTGTGTCAAAAAATTACTATACGTTGACTAATAAATTCATAGATATTTTGAGAAAGAATTGAAATTGACGTAATGTGATTTTATGATTTTTGAGTGAATTTCAAAATAGGTCATTTTACTTTGTTAAAATTTATTTTTTTGATCACTATCTTTTAAAAAATTCCTCTAAAATCACTAACTATTCATTTCCGTTCAACTTTTAGTCACTAAATGACACCGTTACTTGAGTTAACAGACTCTTTTTTAATGGGTATTTTTGTCCATTCAATTCCTTCTCTTATCTTCATCCCCTCTCTCTGCTCATGTCTTATCTATCTCCTTCCTTTCATGTTCTCTCTCCTCCAACAACCCCTCTCCACAGGCGGTTCTTCATCAATCGCTCGGTCGTCGGCTTAGCCCAATTGAAAGAATTCCGAAGCTATGGCCATGGATTCCGGCAGCAAGCGCAAAAAAAATCCAAAATCCAAAACAAAACACACCATCCAAAATTCAATATGCTAATCCATTTATTGTTTAACACCAAATTAAAACCAAATAAATCCAATCATCCGTATTGTTTACCACCAAATCGGAACAAAAACAAATCAAAATTCATCCATCCCATCATGGGCAGCGGCTGGACGGCAGCTACTGCAAGCTGTTCCATTAGATGAGACTGAATAAAATGGTTGAAACGAATATAACTCACTTACATAGGGCAGCAGAGCAAGACCTCTTTCTCACTCTCACCCGTCATCTAACACGGCATGCGTAAATACTTCCGAAGGATGCGACCGGCAAAGATCTGCGCATTAGTTAATGGTGCTTATTATCTACTTGGTCTGCCTTCCGGAATACTTCTAGCTTTCCTCTATGGCTTTGGAGGAAAAGTACCGTTCTAAATCATTTGCCTAATTTCATTACAACCCCTTTATTTAGATGCAACTAGATCAGTATTACAAACACTAATTTTGCGGAATGAAAACTATATCTTTGTGGATTTATTTTGTGAAAATAAGAGTGGAATCCTACGAGTGAATCAAGAAATGTCTTGGGTTATTACTGAATACATGGTATGAACAGGGTTTATGGGTTGGAATTCTACAGGAGTGAAGTGAAGGAGCAGAGGAATTGACCTCTAATTGCTTTCCGGAGGCTGTAGCAAAGAAGTGGGGGTGTACAAAAATAACCCCAACAAAATGTTCTGTTAATTTAACGGTTTAATTTGACGGAATGACTAAAACTTGAACAAAAATAAAAAGTGGGTGATTTTAAATAAGATTTTTAAAAAATAGTGATCAAAAGTTAAATTTCATCAAAGTAAGGTGACTTATTTTAAAATTCACTCTTGATTTTTTAGATAAGTTATTGTTAGGTAAGAAAAAAAGTAATTATTTTTTGTAGAAGAAAAATTTAAAGAAACAAAGCCGAAGTAAATTGGCAACTATTGGAAACACTTACAAAGCGCGAGAAGATCAATCCAGTTATGAAGGTTGAATTACTTGTATTTGAAGCAAGTGTATTTTGTTTTTGCATGTTCGAATAAGAGAAGCAAATAAATGTAAGGTGGATGAACTTAGCTTAAACATGTATTGACCTTACATATTTCACGTAAGCCACTACTAAATAACAAAGTTTAAAATGTACTACCTTATCCAACACCACCCCCACACCCCCCCCCCCCCCCCCCCCCCCCCCCCCTTTATTTTTTTTACTAGTCGTTTTAGGATTTACACAGGAGGTGTAATAATTTTTATTTTATTTCCTTATTTACCCCTTATGTCCCATACTTCAAACACGTAGAGTTTTAAAAAAATAAAGTTAATTTTATTGGTGTTTACAATTTGTTTATATTATTTTAATAATATCTCAATAATAATAATAATAATAATAATAATAATGTTAACTCTATTGATAGTAGATAATGGTTGTCGATAAATGTGAATGTTAAAACAATTTGGATAAGAATAATGTAAAATTTTAATAATAACAAAATAACAACTAAAATAAAAATATAAAAATTATAAAGTTAATGATTTGAAAAAAAAAAAAAATACAAGACCCAACAAACATACAACTGTTTTTGCATTTGGATGGTTAGAATTGTTAATTAAAAATTGCATTGGGAATCTCAGCTAATCACTCAAGTAACTTTTTGTTGGAAGTAAAAGTTGCATAGGGATAAAGTATTATAATGGTAGAATATCTTGTAATTTTAAAACGAGAAGTAAATAGGTAGAATGTAAAATATGTATAACAACTCCTAAAAAAGAAAGGAGGGAGTAAAAAGACAAATGATTAACTCTTTGCTAAGATATGTAGACCATAGCCAAAGAGTGATCAAACTAGAACACGACCACTATGTTAGATTTTAGGTTTAGTTAGATTTGTGCCATGATGATGGTTAAGGTATTATATTTTCAATCATAAATTTGGAAACTTTTATTATTACTATAACAATATAATAGGGAGCAAATAGCATATTAATTTTGAAACTAAATCACTTTAAGAATCATCAGTTAACAAGTACTAAATAGTGAATTTTAGTGTATTTGGAATCTACTCATATTAACTGGTAAATTATGTGGTGATATTATAGTACCATTATTTTTTAGTGTACCTACTAAGTTTTATACTACTTTTCTGTTTTTTAGTGGAGCCCGCCAAAGCAAATATTAGCCTCAATATCAAATTTAGTTTGATATTACAAAATTATCTTTTATCAATAAATTTATTCATTTATAGAGTTTATTTACATTTATCCATAAAAAAATAAAATCATTACCAACAAATCCTTCCCTCCACTACCGCCACAGTAAATCCTCCTCTTCCGTCACCGTCACCACCGACACGAATCGACTTGAGCGGCATACGAAATTTACCGAATAAAACGTCTATTTCCCAACAAAAATTTCAAACACTCGAATGTCTAGGGAAATAAACACCACTAGAATTTTGAGTTTTCACCACACACCTTTCGTAACACTGAACTATAAATATATCTATTAATATCTACAATCACATCAAATATTAACTTATTTATATCTAATAAAACACTACAATAGTAATGTTATAACTATTTTAACGTGTCCCCCAATAAAATTCTACCATGACACTATAAATAAATGTTATAATAGAATTTCAATCAAAATGCTAATAAATGTAATTAAAATTTTATAAGTATAGAAACACAATTAAGTGTTATTTTATTTGTTAATATATTAATTAAGGTATTAATAGATTACTATGTATAGTGTAATTGTAATACATATATAATTGTGATTTAAAGTCGTCTGCTGCTGTCCTATATCGAAAATGAAGGGAATGATTAGGTGTTAACTGTAGTATTAAAAGAGAATGATTGAGTTTGGATTATTATAGGTCAGAATTTCAATAGCCTAAGACTATTTGTATATTTACTTACAAATGAAGTAATATACTATCTATTTAAACATATTTTTATGTTTTCAATTATATAATATAATGAAACATAATTTTATGATATTATGGTATTTGTATGAATACTTAAAATTGTCATAATAGGTTTCTATCCAAACACTTTATTATTTATTAACATGTTAACATATATAACACGATATAGTCAACAACCGTGTCAATGATAGATGATTTATCATGGCATACACTTGTGTTGTCATATGTTAGTCTAACTCCACACTTTCAACGTATATGATCACATAAGAAAGTGTCGTCGTATCAAATACACATTTGGTCACACAAGAATAGATAACACACAAAGTGCGTGTCGCCATAGAAAAAATATAATCAAATTTTATCCATTAAAATATTTTCAAGTGTTTTAAAAGGCTAATATTCTAATAGTGAAATTGAATAAGAAAACGATGATTCTAATCCTCCTGCTAGTGCACTGTACACTTAATACTTCCTAGAAAAGTAGTAATAGTCGTCTTTCACTTCCCAATGAGTCCTTCTGATAATAGACTTCCAAGTCAAGCCAAACATAACCTCTTCAAAGAGGCAACTAGCTCGCCAACTGACTACACTAAGCACTCTAAAATCCATTTGTTTACCTTAAAACTGAAGGATATTGCTCTTTCTTCCCTCTCCAACAAAAAACATATTTCAGGATTGTCCATTTTTTCTCTAAACTAAAAAAGATACCTTCGTGTTGTTCTACGATTTCCCGGTGAGAAAACCCAAATTCAAAACAAACCCCTTTTTCCAGTGAAGAAAACCTCTTCGTTTTTTCCGGCGATGAAAACCAAATCCCAGAAATAAAATTTCAAAACGGAATCGAGTTCGGAACCTTTCCGGTCAATTTACTTTGCCGGCCATTTGTTTAAAATTCAAACAAAAATAACCAGAAAATCAAAACCATTTCTTTCGAAATTCGCTCGGGCGAGGTTCAAAAAACAAATCCACAACATCCGTTTTAAAACCCAACAAAATCCAATAGAAAAAAAATCGATCTTTGAAAGTTTTGGTGGGAAATAGCAGTTTTATTCAGTAAATTCCCTATGCCGGTAATGTCGGTTCGTGGTGACGGTGCCGGAGGGGGAGATTTACTGTGGCGGCGACGATGGAGGGACAGGTGGTGCTGGGGAGGATTTGTGGGTGATGATGTTTATTTTGTTTGTAAATTTAAATAAATGAATAAATATAAACCCTGTAAATGAATAAATGGAAAGGGTAATTTTGTAAAATAGAAACCAAATTTGCTGTGGAGGCTAGTATAAGCTTTGTCAATATAGCCAACCTTTTAACTTTTAAACATCCATTTTGGTGTTTGCGCTTTTAGCATTTTGTTCAGCATTCATGCGTGCCACTCTTTCCTTCAGCATGCAACATTCCTTCAATCCTTTTGCATTATTTTTTTCTTTCTTTTTTCCAGGTTCCACTTTTTAAAAATATACTAAAAATATTTTTTTTAAAAATTCATTAAAAATATTTTTTTTATATTCACATCTTGTTTCATTAATTTTTTTGCACGAAATTTTTTTCTTCATTATTATTTTATTTTATTTTAAAATCAAATATGTTAAAAATTTAATATAATTTAAAAATTTTTTAATTAAAATTTTAAAATGTGAACTTATATCAAATTTTTTAAAAGATGTGATTATATCATTTACAAGGTGAATTTATATCATAAATCATGAAACTTTTTATATATATATATATATATATATATTATATCAAAATAGCAATGGATCGCACCTCCACCTCTTATTCTTATGCCCTTTTGCTCAGGAAGTCTGACTACAATGGTTCTACCTAGAAGCTTGACTACAATTGAGTATTTAATTGAGTTCGTCATTTGAGACTTGATGTTGGCTGAGAAATCCACCTTAGGCATCGAGTCCTTCGTGTTATAGAAAACTTCAGAGTCAGGGACCTTGATTTGTTCTTCAATGGTGTCACTATGGTTCCCTTTAATGTAGAGGTCTCTGAGCAGAGCATTCTTGAAAGAGGTATGTGTTTGTTGCATTTCGGGTATATGGCCGAAACTTTGGGCTCTCTCCCTAGCATGGCCCAATTGTTTTGGACTCAATCTATGTTTTGAATTTTGAAAAGTAAAATTAATGTTGTAGGTGTAAAAACTCTTTCAAGACCTAACCTCTCAAAATATAACGGTTAATATCAAAAACTCTCATAAGATTTAGTAATATATCAAGCACTCCATTAGATTTAAAATTATAGAAAAAAACCCTATTGACTTGTTAATTAATTATTATATTGATAATTTTGTGTCACAAAATTACTATACGTTGATTGATAAACTCAGAAAAATTTTCGATACTTTTTAATGTTCAGGGAGGTGTTTGATATATTAGTAAATCTCGTGGAGGTTTTTGATATTAAACTTGGTGAAAGAGAGCTGGAAGGGGCCATATTTGTAGGCAATTTTTATTATACCACTAGGTGTAGGAAAAGGATGGTACCCATAGCAGATTTTAGGTATAAAACATCTCATTAAATGATGTTTCCCTATTTTCCTCATTTTACTCCCTCCACGCGCCTATTCAGCCGGTAAGCACAACCCTCTTTTCCTTTTCTTCTCTTTCTTCTTTCTCCAGCAGTCAGTCACTCCTTGGAAATTGCACAAATTAATTTCTGCCATCAATGGAGAAATCGGCGGTGCCATCAATGGAGAAATCGGCGGTGGATTGTTCGGCAGGTTCCAACGCAAAACCCTTTTGCGGACGGTTGAAGTGGGGTGCTTCGTCCTGTATGAACCCAGACTCCATTGCAGACGGTGCTTTGTTTCGATTTCGATATGGATATCACGATTCTGAATAGAGATAATGGTTCAAGTGGTTGCAACAATGTTCAAAATCGTCAGAATGTGCAAGTCATATGTGATGGTAAGTTACTTTTGTCATTTTTTGATTCCTATGTGGACGATAAGCATTCAGTAAACAGTTTCATGCATTTTTTCAGTTTCTGAACAAGGTGATGATGTTTCAATGGAGTCTCTTTTACATAAAACTGTTGAGAGTGAGGAAAAAGCTTACGAAATGTATAATTCGTATGCTTGGAATCATGGTTTTGGTATTCGTCTAGAAAGAGATCGAAAGAGAGCTCGTGACGGAAAACGTTACTACAGGAAACTTGTTTGTTGTAAACAGGGGGAGAAGAGGGCGTCTGATAAGCTAAACCAAATGTACACGAAGCTTGATTATCGCTGTGGTTGTTTGGCTTACATTGTATTTAAACTGAGGGATGATGGTTTATGGGAAGTCACCGAACATTTTCGTAGGCATAATCACGTTATGTGTCCGGAGAATGAGCGACACCTGTTACGTTCTCATCGGAATGTATCTAAAAGTTCAGTTGAATTTTTTAAGACAATGAAAGGTGCTGGAATATCTGTCGGTGATAGTTACAAGGTTTTGTCTAGAGAGGTAAATGATTTTTCTCCATTTATACTTGAATATCACATGTTCATGTCTGATATAATTGATGGAATATGTCAAAAAAGTGATGGAATATGTTCGAAAGTTGATGGAATATATCTGATTTTGTTGATGGAATATGTCGAAAGTTGATGGAATATGTCTACAGTTGATGGAATAAGTATACAGTTGATGGAATATATCTGATCTTGTTGATGGAATATGTCGAAAGTTGATGGAATATGTCTACAGTTGATGGAATAAGTCTACAGTTGATGGAATATGTTCGAAAGTTGATGGAATATATCTGATCTTGTTGATGGAATATGTCGAAAGTTGATGGAATATGTTTACAGTTGATGGAATAAGTCTACAGTTGATGGAATATGATATAACATGTTATATTTTGAATAATATGATTGTGTATGATATCTGATTTTGTTGATGGAATATGTATACAGTTGATGGAATATGTCTACAGTTGATGGAATATGATATAACATGTTATATTTTTTAATCATATGGTTGTGTATAATATCTGATATGGTTGATGGAATTTGTCCAACGTTGATGGAATATGATATAAATTGTTATATTTTATGTTATGAGTGTTATGTAATATGTATTTTTTATTGTTGTTCATGTAGTGCGGCGGTCCTTCAAAGGTTGGCTTTACAGCGAGGGATGCACATAACCAACTGGTATCTGAAAAACGCATATATCTTGATGGCAGTGATTCAAATTCCTTGATAGAAACTTTGAGATACAGGGCTTCTCATGAGAAAGATTTTTTCTTTGATTTCGAATTGGATGCTGAGTCTTCGTTGAGGAATATTTTTTGGAGAGACGGTCAAATGAAGTTAGATTACAGTATTTTTGGGGATTTAGTAGTCCATGATACAACATATCGTACAAATAAATACGATATGATATGTGGCCCATTTGTCGGTGTGGACAATCACAATCGCAATGTCATGTTTGGAATCGGTTTTCTAAGGGACAATCACAACATGCTTGCGAAGTATACACAATCGAAATGTATACAGAATTTGAGAAGCAATATATGCAAATGCTTGCTTTGTATCTGGTACAGGTTACTCAATCAAATGGCTTATATGAGTTTCAGGTTTGGGTACCTGAAAAAGATAGTTTTCGTCATGTTGTTCGCTTTGATGAGAACGATTATTCTGTAAAGTGCACATGCAAAATGTTTTCTGAAGTTGGTATTCTGTGTTGCCATTGTCTTCGTGTTCTTATGCAGAACAATTACCAGGTATTTTTTCTTTTGTTGGTATTTTTATGGACTTGATGGAATATCTACAAAAGTTGATGGAATATGTCCAAAAGTTGATGGAATATGTCCAGAGATGGATATATTCCATCAATTTTGAGGATATTCCATCAACTTATGGACATATTCCATCAACTTTTGTAGATATTCCATCAAATTATGGACATATTCCATCAACTTATGGAATATCATATTTGTGCAGAGAATTCCTGCTGTTTACATATTGAATAGGTGGACAAAAGCTGCTTCAATTTCACGTAATGAGCAGTTAAGTATTTCTCAAGAGTCCAAATGTCCTGGGGATCCTTCCCCATCTTTGTGGAGGGCAGATGCTAGTAGAAAGTATCTCGATTTGATTAAATTATCTCATACTAGTTCTATTGCTCGTCGTATTTTGGATGAGTTCTTTGTCAAAGCTAGAGATGCAATTGCTGCTGAAGCTCAGATTGTGGATGAGAATTTGGATGTTCCATCGTCTAATAAAATCAGAGATCCCAGTTTCAGGCGCGCAAAAGGTGTTAGGAATGTTCGTATAAAGAGTACTGTGGAGAAGCGAATCAACAAATCCAAATTCAAACATCAAGGGCGTTCAAGGAAGTCTGAAGCAGCTGCATTGCGATCTAATAAGGTGGTCACCGATATTCTGAAGAGGACTTATGATAATTTAGATGGTGTTTTTATAAACCCTGTTGATGATTAAGTTTAGGACTATTTGTGAAATTTGTTTCTGGATTGAAAATCTTATATTTATGTACTGTTTTTTGATGGAATATGTTATGTTTTTCTGTTTTTTTGATGGAATATGTATTGTTCTTTTGTCAAATATATTTTCCATCATAGTTCAGGATTTATACATGAAAAAAGTAAATTGTACATTTCTTAGTTTGACTCCCAAAGTTGATGGAATATGTCCAAAAGTTGATGGAATATGTCAATAGTTGATGGAATATATACGAAGTTGGAGATATTCCATCAACATTTGTAGATATTCCATCAACATTTGTAGATATTCCATCAAATTTGGAGATATTCCATCAACTTTTACCATATAAAACAGATAATATTCCATCTGAAAAACAGATAATATTCCATAAAAAACATCTAATACTTCATCAACAATATGTTACTTGGAATAAAAATCTGCCATTCTTTTCATCACTTCCCCCCTTTCCCTGTTACATGGCGACATAATCAATTCGTATACGTATTTTAGCCTAAATCTTATCAGTACATCAACGTCCCTCACTGCATCAATCATCAACTTGTCGTAGTCGAATGTCTTTTGTCCCTTGTATGTTTCCATGTGCCTCATTACGTATATGCCACAATTTATGCCATCAGCATTTTTCCATTTGGTTCTGGGGTAGATCTTCTTCCATTTGTCGCAATCAAGATACAGTTGACTGCCCTTGGATGATTTCACCCAGTTTGCGAAGTATTTCACCTACATTAATATACCATCAAATATGGATGATTTCAAACTAACTTTAACGAACCATAAATGAAGCAGCTGCATTCCTAATTAATACTTACAATTTCATTTTGGTGTCCCCTAAGTGAAGCAGGTCCTCCGCACATGTTGTCCAGCACTATCACTTGCTTCGACACGCTGTTGATGCATAACACCACAAAATGTTTGGGAAGGTATATTGGGAAGAACACCATGGATGGATCAAATCTGTCCGGTGTTAAGTTTATCAACCTTAATTCCGCTTCCAATTGTTTACCGAACCGTTGGCATATCTCACCCACTAACGTTTTACGATCATTTTCAGGTGATTGAACCATAGACTGCAATGTATAATCCATCGAGAAACAGTTTCACATACCAAAACATAACACGTAACTTGCATACAATAAATAAACATGCTGTAATGTTCTACTTACAGTAAAACTCATGGAGAAATAGATTCTTGTAGGATCTTCAAGCTTTGGGACGTTTCTCGTTTGGTTCAAGTGGTATGCCCAACAGTTGATTACCGTGATGTCTAACCAATTAGGCACCCTCATACATTCCATATCTTCCCTGGTCATGCCAAAAAATGATGATCCTCTAAAAAGCGTCTCACTGCATTATACATGAATAAAGTAAATTGTACATGTATTAGTTGGATTCCAAAAGTTGATGGAATATGCCAAAAAGTTGATGGAATATGCCAAAAAGTTGATGGAATATCTACAAATGTTGATGGAATATGTACAAAAGTTGATGGAATATGTCCAAAAGTTGATGGAATATGTCCAAAAGTTGATGGAATATGTCCAAAGTTGGACATATCCCATCCAATTTGGATATATTCCATCAAATTTGTAGATATTCCATCAACTTTTGGAATATTCCATCAATTTTTGATTAATCATAAAAGATACCAATAATTTTGGATGGAAAGTATACAAACCTCCCCAAAATGCCTTTGTCTTTATCTTCCTCCAGCATGGCGTAATCATTTACCATTAGCTCCTTCTCCGATAGCTTGAGTCTCTCCCTTGGCCAGCTAGTCATGTATGGAGACATCAATTTGGCAGGTTTTTTGCCTTCTCTTCGTTCATTTTGTTGACCAAAAATCACTCTCTCTAAACTTCGGACGTCGTCTTCATCAACCGTCCTGAAAACAAAAGATAGCACACAACTTTACATATATTCCATCAAATTTTAGAGATATTCCATCAACTATGGATATATTACATCAACTTACTCATTTCGTTTTGATCCTTCTTCTCCTGCACCTCTATCTTTGGTGGATTCAACAACTAACGCTACAAGTTCGTCCAATTCTGGTGTGCTTGGTGTTGTTTCTTTTGTTTCTGTAGCATCCTGAAATTTTTCATTCAAACGCACCGGTGTTAATGATATTCCAAGATCAAATGATGGAAACTCATCTCGTTTCTTAGCATGTTTATCCCCCATCAGTTGTTCTTTTTCCACTAGGTCCAGTACCCTGCACATCTCATTTATGCACTCCGTGTCCGGGGTATCGGTTACCTCTACAAAAGCTTTTTTAATGTTATCGGGGGTTTGCATCCCAATTGTTGTTTCTTCTTCATTTTCATCCTGCAAAAAAAAAAAAAAAAAGAAGTTAAACTTGACATTTACCATCAACATATTCACATTTACCATCAACTTTGACATATTCCATCAACTTTGACATATTCCATCAACACCGGAGATATTCCATAAACTTTGACATATTCCATCAATTTTTGGAAATATTCCATCAACTTTGACATTTTCGTGCTTACCTCTACCTTTGCCTCTTTATCGCTTGCAGGATGTTTTTCCTGTGATTTCTCCTTCTCCTCCTGCTCAGCAACATCAGGTCCATCATCCTTACGGTCGATGTCTCTGAATTCTTTTATCGTTCTCGCAAAGATCAGATCAACTTGATCAACGATTTCACGTAGTTGCATGTCATTCTTTCCATCTGAATCTTTTGCTCTGTTGTAGAATTGTAATAATTTTGTCGTTGCATTTTCAATTGCAACAATGCAACCTTTCATCTGTTCGAAGTCACTTGGTTGTTCCTGTGAACACATCGTAAACAATGCCATTAGATATAGCATATATAATGTCCATGATGTTTTCATTTCCTGTTTCATTAACTACCTCTTCCTCATCAATGTCCATGTCGTTTTCTTCATGCATTCCTTCAGCTTCTTCCTCTTCTTCCTCTTCATCCTCTTCTTCTTCTTCATCTGTCTCCTCATCTTCGGAATCTTCGGATTCTTTCACCTGCTGCCAATACAAGATGAACATCTTTTGACATATTCCATCAACATTCGACATATTCCATCAAATATTGACATTTTATTGAACATCTATTGACATATTCCATCAAAAAATGACATATTCCATCAAAAAATGACATATTCCATCAAAATTTGACATATTCCATCAAAATTTGACATATTCCATCAAATATTGACTTTTTATTGAACATCTATTAACATATTCCATCAAAAAATGACATATTCCATCAACTATTAAAAATGACATATTCCATCAAAAAATTACATATTCCATCAACTATTAAAAATGACATATTCCAGTCAAAAAATGACATATTCCATCAACTATTAAAAATGACATATTCCATCAAAAAATGACATACTCCATCAAAAAATGACATATTCCAACAACTATTGGACATATTCCATCGACAATTGACATATTCCATCAACTATTGACATTTTACATCAACTATTGACATATTCCATAAACCATAACAGATAATCCTGAAAACAAAAAATGAACATCTTACATCATCACCAGATTTGTCCTCATCATCATCATTGTTTTTTGGGCGTCCCCTTATTCTGCCCACCCCAAAATCTCCTTTGTACTCTGCAAGTACATTCAGTTGCGCCTCTGTCCAATTTTGAATTGTTGGTACGCGTCGGTCTTGGTTGGTTGATTTGCCATACCCAACTCTATCTGCGTAGAACAACTGTTACGAAAAACCAGAAACAAGATCAATATTCCATCACTCATATCAGATCATAATAAATATTCCATCAAAAAATGACATATTCCATCAAAAAATGACATATTCCATCAAAAAGTGACATATTCCATCAAAAAATGACATTTTATTGAACATCTATTAACATATTCCATCAAAAAATGACATATTCCATCAACTATTAAAAATGACAATATATTGGTATGAGATTTACCACTAGAAATGTAAGCGGGCCTCTAAAATGGTCTTTACCATTCCGCCTATTCCAGTCATTTGTTGCTTCCAACAATTTGTCAAATATATACTTTCTCCAATTGATCTTTGATATGTTTTCCACACTGTCCAAAGATTTCAGCAATCTGTATCTGATGGTGGTGTTTCCATAGCTAAACACCATTGTTGATACCATTAAAATCAGGAAATCTTGAAGGAAATCCAAGTTGTGATATTCCTTGTTCCGCACGATGTGAAGTGCTAATTCACCTGTTGATGGTATCTTCCCTCCATGCCTTCTTTCCAAGTTTTGTTTGTCCAATTTATATTTTTCGGACCTCTCTTCCTTCCTTGTATATTCTTCTATTTCCAGTTCCCCCCCGGGAAAACCCATAACAAGTTCCACATCAATCTCATCAAGTGAAATATTACCTGATGGCAACTCTAGATTCCTCGTGGATGTGTTCATCTTTGTCAGCAAATATTCTCCCAATAGATTTGGAAGACTGTCTATATTCAAGTGGAAGAGGCAGGAAAGTCCGACCTGCCTCAATGCTTCCTTTTGAGCTTCTGAAAGATACTCAAGCATTGCTGATATTGCAGACGGAGAAGTTCTGCTCAAGAACCTCGTTGAATCATTTCCTTTCTCCATTTTTTTTGAACGTTTATTTGCTTTACTCTGCTCCACATTTTTTTTCACTGGTTTATCTGTGAAATCATCATCCGTCTCTTCGTCATCTATCTTCCTTTTGCCTGTACGTAAAGAGATTGAATTAAATAAAATACATTTACCATCAACAACATCCCATAGAATAATATAATACAATACATTTTCCATCAAATGTTGGACATATTCCATCAACCATATCAGATTACTTTTGGACATATTCCTTCAATTATCAACATATTCCATCAACTATTGACATATTCCATCAACCAGATCAGAGTTCTTTTGGACATATTCCATCAACTGTCGACATATTCCATCAACTATATCGGATATCATACACCATTTTATTCCAACGAGAAACAGTTTCTAATCAGTCATATGTTTCAAAACATAACATCTTCACAAAATATCGAAAACACAAAATACATAACCAAAGCAACTTCACATTAACCATCAATATATTCACATTCACCATCAACTCTTGACATATTCCATCAACTATTGACATATTCCATCAAATGTGGATATATTGATGGAATATGGACATATTCCATCAACCAGATCAGAATAATTTTGGTCATATTCCATGAACTATCGACATATTCCATCAACTATCGACATATTCCATCAACCATTGACATATTCCATCAAATATTGTTGATGGAATATGTCAATATTTGATGGAATATGATATTCCATCAACCAGATCAGAATAATTTTGGTCATATTCCATCAACTATCGACATATTCCATCAACTATCGACATATTCCATCAACTATCGACATATTCCATCAACTATTGACATATTCCATCAACTTTTGACATATTCCATCAACTTTGGATATATTCCATCAACCAGGTCAGAATACTTTTGGTCATATTCCATCAACTATCGACATATTCCATCAACTATATCAGATATCATACGCCATTTTATTCCAACGAAAACACAAAATACAGAACCAAAGCATCTTGACATTTACCATCACCATTTTCACATTTACCATCACAAACATCATCATATCGAAAACACAAAATACAGAAGCAAAGAATCGAGACATTTACCTTCATTATGGGGCTGTTGCTGCATTTTCGCCTTGTCCCCACCCGTTGATGGATTTTTTGTACTCATTTTTCCTCCCTTTGGATTGAGTTTTGTCGTCGCGTTTATGTTTTTTGCTGCTGCTTGTTCTTCAATGGATGTTTTTTGCTGCTGCTGCTGCTGCTTGTTTTTCGGATTTTGTTTTGTAGGGTTGATGGGTTTCGCTTTTGCGGAAGGTTGAAGTGGGGTGCTTCCTCCTGTATGAACGTCGGCGGTTGCGGAATCCTCGATCGTGGTTTGCGGAATGTAATATCGTGGTTTGGTTCTCGCCGGCAGTTTGTATCGGAACGACATCAGCAATTTGGCATCATGAACCGACGATGATGATGGTTTTGATGGATGAAGGGTTTTTTTCTCCATTGATTCAATGAATGATTTTGTGCAATTTCCCAGGAGTGAATAATTGTTTTGTGTTGGGAACTGATGAAGGAATAAAGTTTAGGCGGCTGTATTTTTGATGGTTTTCAAGGAGCGTGAATACACTCTCCTATTCACTTAATTTACACATTTTATTTTTGTTTTAATTTTTGCTGTGTGTACCAATTTATATAGTACACCTAGTGGTACTATATAAGTATTGATATTTGTAGCCCTGGGTACGATGCTGGTGCAGAAATGCCAAAGAATGAAAAAATAAAATAAAATAAAATAACAAAGGCTGTGTTTCATAATTCACATCCAAATATGTTACATGGGGATTGTACGACGAGTTGGAACAATATTTTCAGGATGCAATATGCAAAACTTTAACCTCTCTTGGGATAAAACGAATTTGCTTAATTTTCATCTGAATCAAAGTTTATAATTCTGTCTGAAATGGCAGCTGCGACTGCTGCTGTAAAACTGGGATTTCTAGTCAAGGTAGAAGCCATATGTTCAACCATAAGCTGTTGAATGGCATTGGTCCCAGTGGCTGAGGCGGCCGTGGATATCGACTTTAGGAAGCTGCTGCCTATTGATCCACGATCTAGGAAATCAACCCTCTCTTTGGAACTTGGATATTCAGAGAAATTTGAACTCGGGGTGAATGTTGCTGCAGCTGCACCTTGCGCTGATGAGATAAACATTTCAGTTTTGAGAGGGTGTTCATGGTTGTGTTCCCCTTCATATGTAGCTATCAGTAAACATGGATCCCCAACACTTTTTTGAACCTGAAATCACACCAACCTTGAGACATTTTCAATGCAATAAAAAACAAATTCAGAGCACCATGTGGATGATCACTGGCAAGGGCGGACGTAGAGTACGGCGAGGGAGGGCGCCGCCCTCGAAACAGTCAAAATTTTCTTATTCTGGCCTAACTCCGGCCGATGTCCGCCTACTACTGTATTTTGAAAATTTAAAGTCTACGTCTGCCCTGATCACTGGGCAAGTCAATTTAAGAGAGAGTGAGAATATAATATCATTGAGCTTTTACCTTCTTCTTGACTTGGCAAGATGGGGCATAAGAACATTTGTAATAGGCTCTTGGTGAAGGATTATCTTTTGTAACCTTTTGTCCATACTTTCTCCAGTGATATCCATCCTTCACTATTAAGCTAGTATCCGATGGATCGACTTTCACATAAACTCTGGAGATATTTGTCCTGATTTCTCTTGGCCTTTTAGGTGATCCTTCCTGATCAGAAATGCATCCATCATAACTTACAGTATCATTTCCCATGGTGTTAATGGAGTTTTCGACCTCGAATTTTCGCTTCCTCGAGTTATTCAGCTCTTCTCCAGAATAATTTTGCACCAGCTGACTCAGATGGCTTTGCAGTGTGCTGTAACTTGCAAATGAGATGATCAGCATTTCAATTAACTTCTTCTTCTCTGATTTCATCTGGTTCAATTTGTCAATCAAAAGATCTCGCTGCAAACAAATACAAATGTGTAAGTAAATATATATCTCAACCCAACTCCTTATTCTCCAGGGCATGTGAGTCTATTAACACTTTATTTTCAAAATTAAAAATTATTAACACTTATTTTCAACTTATCTTCAAATATAATAATAAGCATATATCTCTAGGGTATATAATTTAATTTCTCTCCTGCACCCATCGTTTACATGATTATTAAGAGGGAAGAACTATTGCTGATATCGAGAAAATCAAGCTGAGACACTACTGTTATATCACTGTTGGTTACTGTAGTCATCAATTGGATGCCTTATTGGAAATGGAAGGTGAGACATTGGGGGGTTCCTTAATAAAGAGGAGAAAAAAAGTGGAGAAAGCTTAATTAAGAGGGTCGATGACACCATTGGGGGGTTCCTTAATTAATAAATCTTTGGTCTTTGTTCGATTTGGTCAAGATCATGCTTTTCCAAAGAGTCAAAAATTGCTGCAACAAGACATGCAGTTGGAGTTTTGGAGGAGGACGCAATCGTGTTTTTTCTGGTAACCATGCGCTTTTATTCAACATTTGACCTCTTTCTTAAACAGATATCATGGCTATATAATTTGTGGGAAAAGAATGGCAGGCACAGCATTAACACATACTACAAGAAAAAGGGTTAAAGAACCAGTTCTTGACTTGACATTGGTAGAATATTACCTCCAATTTCTTATATGTTCATAGTACTTGTATTGCTCTCTAACCATCTTTAGTTTTTTAAATTTAAAGTTTTATATACAATATTAAAAATTTAATGTAAATAAAGACTCAAATTATAAGAGGGTCAAATTCATTATAGATCAACACAATATTAGAAAGATTTAATTCGTAAACTTTGTATTTCAAATCTTCTCTATTTCAATTAAGTCTGGATTAATATGTGCAATAGAATCTTTATATTCGACTCAATCATTTTTAGTAAAAGATTGGGTGGACTTAAAGTTCAAAATACTAATTTTCAAGAAAAGAAAATTTCTTAATTAATTGCATCTAATATAAACATGATTTGGAAACAAGATCGATAAAAAAGAATATTTAAAAAGGTAAAATTTCAAATAAATCTTATTAGAGTTTTTGAAAACAAGAGAAATGAATGTGGGAGAAATTAAGAATAATATTGTAAATAATTAACACACCTCTTCTTTCCCTAAAGATGATGACTTATTGTTTCCATCAACATGAATTTCAGCACCACCTTCAAACTCTTTCTCCTGATTCACAGCGAAAGAAACATCATATGATCATATGTAAGTCCTCTGCAGAGCTGAATAAATATCCAACAACGTACGAATTCATAATTTAAAACATGGGATTCGTTTATAATCTTTTTCTTTTCTCGATATAAAGATTAATTGTAAATACACACCCGAATATCATCATTGAGATCAAAACCGAGACAACTCTCTGCTAAGCCAGTAGTACTTGTGTCCATTGAAAACAGTTTGAAGAGTGTGTGTGTAATGGGAGGACTAGAAGAAGAGAAAGAAGACAAGTTGTTTGGTTTTGTTGAAATATTAAAGATTTCTTTGTGAATGGGAAGAGGTGACACCCATTTATAGGAAAAAGAAAAGGGGGGGGGGGGGGGGGGGGGGGGGGGGGGAGATGTAGGCCTCTAGGTAAGGATTTAGAAGAGTCAAAGTCTATCTTGGTGGAAGGAAAGTCTTAGGAAATTCAAGTTTTTCGCTCTTTCCTTTAAAAAATTCCAAACAATCCTTTCTTTGTTTTTTTTTATTCAATTAATACTTCAAAAAAAGTCACTTTAATAAGTTAAATCGAGTAGTTAGTACTCCCTGATTAAATTAATAATTCGAGTTATTTAAATTTCGATTTTTTTTATAAAACAACAAATCTCCTTTTATAAATTCATTTTTTATCTCAAAAAATAGTATTGATGTGACATCTTACTAATATAATTATATTTGGTTTAAAGTATAAATACAGGAAAATATAATAGGTATCTTTTATATATATAAATATATATTAAAGATATGACATATGTATATATATGTCATATCTTTAATAAAATAAAAAAGTTTACTCTTTGAAAATAAGATCAATTTCTTGTGACAGAAAGAATATTTTTTATATTACCTACAAAATGTGTCTCCAGGCAAAGTTTTCTTTTCTCTTACCAATAAATTCGTACTACGAAAGAAAAAAAAAAACTTCCTTCATTCCACAATGATGATGTATTTTTATAGCTCAATTTTTTATATTTTTCTTATCAACATCTATTACTTTACTTTCAAATTTTAAATTAATATAATTATATATAATGTTTTTATGTAATTTATAAATAAAATACAAAAATTCATAAAATAGAGAAATAAAAAATTATATCTTATATAAATATGACTATTATCAGATGAAAGAGTAATGTTGAAAAGTTTTCCTTCTTTTCGAACCAACAAAACATGCCAAAAGGAGTACATATGTTTTTTTTAAAAAATATTGTTGTTTACATTTTTATTATATTATATTGAATATATATATATATATAATGTAATGTAGATCCCAAATGTCAATCCAAAAAAAAAAAAAAAAAAAAATTCCAAGTATATGTGATTACCATGAGATTATTTAACATGAGCATTCAACCAAAAATTAATTGGCAATAGGTGGAAAGACCGTTGAATTATTTATATTAGACACAAGTGTTGTAGGTTACCGATATGTGATTGAAACAACCTTAATAATTAAAAAAATTTGTTATGCTTTTAGAGGATTTTTCATTTTTGTGAATTTATAAAAGCTGTTTAAATTGGTACTTTTGGAATAAAAATTTTATGATAATTTGAGTGAATAGTAAATTTCTTTAAATACATATTTTTCGACACAAACCTAAGAGTTCGTCATATTTCTCAAATTTTAAAGAAGCATGTGATATATTAGTAAATCTAAAGAGAACTTTTATATTAACCTTATATATTATTTTCTCGCCTCGTCATCTATTGAAATACAAGAGTTTGTATACGGTAGACCTATAGGGCTACCGTGAATTTTATTCGCTACAGTAGCGCGCTACAGTAACGCGCTACAGTGCCCGCTACAGTTGCGCGCTACAGTTTTTTTTTTTTTACGCACAGCTTTTTTTTAAAAAAATACTTTTTTTAAAAAATAATAAAACAGTAGATATCAAATCAATATACTATAAATATCATATCAATAATATAAAAGAAATCATACAATATAACTAATACATACTTAACAAGGGAGATCACATCATGATTATATAGACATAAGATCAGAGAATACTAGACATCAGATCAACAGACTATAGATATCAAGAATATAAAAGAAATCATACAATAGCACTAAAACATACTTAACAAGGGAGATCACATCATGATTGTATAGACATCAGATCAGAGAATACTAGACATCAAATCAACAGACTATAGATATCAGATCAAGAATATAAAAGAAATCATACAATAAAACTAAAACATACTTAACAAGGGAGATCACATTATGATTTTATAGACATCAGATCAGAGAATACTAGACATCAGATCAACAGACTATAGATATCAGATCAAGAATATAAAAGAAATCATACAATAGAACTAAAACATACTTAACAAGGGAGATCACATCATGATTATATAGACATCAGATCACAGAATACTAGACATCAGATCAACAGACTATAGATATCAGATCAAGAATATAAAAGAAATTATACAATAGAACTAAAACATACTTAACAAGGGAGATCATATCATGATTATATAGACATCAGATCACAGAATACTAGACATCAGATCAACAGACTATAGATATCAGATCAATAATATAAAAGAAATTATACAATATAACTAAAACATACTTAACAAGGGAGATCACATCATGATTATATAGACATCAGATCAGAGAATACTAGACATCAGATCAGGAATATAAAAGAAATGATACAATAGAACTAAAACATACTTAACAAGGGAGATCACATCATGATTATATAGACATCAGATCACAGAATACTAGACATCAGATCAACAGACTATAGATATCAGATCAAGAATATAAAAGAAATGATACAATAGAACTAAAACATACTTAACAAGGAAGATCACATCATGATTATATAGACATCAGATCACAGAATACTAGATATCAGATCAACAGACTATAGATATCAGATAAATAATATAAAATAAATCATAAAATAGAACTAAAACACTTAATAAGGGAGATCAAATCATGATTATATAGATATCAGATCAACAGACTATAGATATCAGATCAAGAATATAAAAGAAAACATACAATAGAACTAAAACATACTTAATAAGGGGGTTCAAATCATGATTATATAGACATCAGATCAACAGACTATAGATATCATATTACAATATATAAAATTAAATAATTATAAAATAAATTAAAAATATTTTTTTAATCATTTTTTTAAAAAAAAAAAACATAGAAAAAAAGTACTGAATTGTTTAAAAAAAAGGACGGAAAAAAATTTTTAGGAAAGAAGAAAAAAAAAACTCCAATAGAAATAATATAATATTAAGAGAAAGAATGAAAAAGAAGAAAAATGCCCGCGACTTGCTATTCAACGTCATTAAGTCGCCGCGCGTATCTTTTCGCAAAAAAATTAGAACACCCTAATAACTTACTATTTTAGGGGTAGGAGTAAAATTGTATGGGACCACCATATAAATTACCGAAATACAACAATATAATAACTTTAACTATTTTTATAGAATGTAACAAGTTATATTTGCTTTGTTAAAATCTTATTTGTTGATTTAAAAT
The DNA here is from genome assembly GCA_030378225.1 of Knoxia roxburghii. Lineage (NCBI taxonomy): Eukaryota > Viridiplantae > Streptophyta > Magnoliopsida > Gentianales > Rubiaceae > Knoxia > Knoxia roxburghii. The sequence goes on from CM059423.1 coordinate 7,443,547, forward strand.
GGTTTAAATTATTCCTATAGTACAGAAAATGTATATTTTTGCCGTCCGTCCTCTCCCAACTCAAAAAAAAAAAAAAAAAAAATTCTCTTTGTATTATAAAATTTTGTTTATTAAATTAAAATACTATAATTAATAAAACTATTAGTTTAAAACTGAGATATTTCAAAATTATTTTTTTCTTCCAAAAAATACTCACTTCAAACATTTTTTAATTTATTTTGTAACTTTAATATTAATATTTTAGGCGTACAAGTAAGGATATAAATAAAAATGTATCAGCAAATCTGCAACGAACTTGCAAATAGATTACCCCTTTTATTTTCAGCTGGGATGGCCTTGTAATTTTATTTAAATGAGATAGTAAAAGTTTCTTGGTATTTTAGTATATGGAATCTTATATATTTTTAAAATATTTCATGTTTATTCTTTAAGGAAAAAATGCAAGAATAGCGGCTAAAGTATGATTTAGTGAAAAATTTAGTCTCAAACGTTTGGTAATCGATAAATTTAGTTCTAAACTTTGCTATTTACAACACATTTAATCCTAATAGCTATTTTTTTTGGATATTAAAGAGTTGAATTGTTATTTCGTCAATCTTTAAACCACACAAATATCAATTCATGTGAAAAATCTTATGGCACATGGACTAAAATGTTGTTGTGGATTCAAAATACGTTTTTTACCTAAAAAATATGTTAATATGACTAAATGTGTTGTTATTAGTAAAGTTTAAGACTAAATTTGTCGATTACCAAACGTTTAGAACTAAATTTGTCATTAAGCCATATTATAGGAACTATTCTTATATTTTTTCCATTATTTAATGTTATCTTTATTAATTAGTGAAGAATGGGAGAGAAAAGAGTTGCTGGAAATTAGGTTTTGGGGAGGGTAAAAAAACTTCAATCTAAAAATAGTTGTAACTATAAATTTCATAGTCATTTATTATGTTTATTAATTAATTAGTTAATTTTTTTCTAAAATATTTATGTATTTCATCATATTAATAGTTAATAAATAAACGGTAAATCAGTATGATAATAAAATTGCATCAATTTGTAGTTTGAGTAGCATTACTTGTGTTTTTATTATCTCTCTTAGGTTAATTCTTTTGTTTCTTTTTTTTTAAACTTTTTTTTTTTCAAAAGAAATTACCTTCTCTGGGAAAAGTAACGAACCAGTCAAGAGAGACACGCTCAAATACCTTCAAGTGGACATAAAACCACTTAATAGGGTAGTTTACTTTGTAGTTTGATTAGTAGAATCCATTGCTATTTCATGAGTGATAGAGTCAAACTATTTTTTCAACGTTTTTTATTGAAAACGTCATTACGACAAGCGACTTATTTAAAAATAAAATAAAATAAAATAGCAGCATCTCCTCCTTCAAGTTGTCTTCTCAACTACAGCCCAGCCACCAAGCCCAGATACCCTTTTCTTCCTTTTTACTTCTAGATTTATTTTTATACTTTTAAAGTAATTCTTCCATACACAATTTTCTGATTCCATCACTGAATCTAAGGGTATAATTAAGTGCGAAAAATTCATCATTTTTCAAATAAAAATAAAATGTTCGATTTATAAAATAGAATAATTTTAAAATTTCAGTTTCTTATTACACCTAATGAGATGGTTGCAGTTTAACAAAGAGATTAATTACTCTCGTCGATGTAAATATATATATATATATATAAAAAAAATAAAATTGATGAGGGTATTTCTAGAACCTAGAATCTTTTGCCCAATAAATTTTCCTTGTAGAAATAGAAAATTTGCTTGAAAATTCTTGGCAAAAGTGTTTTTTTTTTCTTCCAAAATAATAAATAAATACCCAAAGGAAAGACATTTTAAACGCAAGAATTTCCCAGGCACAAATTTGCATGGCATAGTTGGAGAAATACAGAGGAATGAGAACATTCCGCTATTCTAGATGCCTAAAACGGTGCGGAAGTGACTTGGACTAAAACCAATATGGAAGTCCTATTTCCTAAATAAAGATATCTACAAATATTAACAGAAAATGACACCCCATCAAATAACATCTCCTACTACTCCGGGGTGGGAAATGATGATCGATCTGTCAAACATTTTGATTCCATCCACCTTTAATCCATTTAGATCATTAAAAGTTTCGATCGATTTTCACTGACCGCTGTTTAAAATTATTTGTCTAAATATTAATATATTAACATTAAAAATATGTCCAAGTTCATTAATTTCTTCAGTGAATTAAAAATAAATATTTTCTCCTCAGAAATTAATTTATATTTATTTAACGTGAAACAATAGGTTGAATATAAAAATAGTTCCTTATTGTTGTGACGTTAGTTTTTATGTGAGACTTAATCAGTCTTGTGGAAAATTTTGGCTTCATTAAAAATATCTTATTCTGCGTCCCAGACAATTTTTTTCCATAAAATTTCCTTCAGAACTTTCTTTTCGACCCCTTTTCAATACAACAACAAAACAAAAAATAAATATCACATATTAATAAAAATTTATAAACAAAAAAATCTCAAGTCATAAATATATTTTATTTATTTATTTAGATGATAAAAATATTTTTTTGAAAAAATATTTAATAAAATGAAAATTATTTAAAGAAAAAATTAAAAAAATTAACAAATTGTAAGTAATTTAGTTCACCTATTAGTGATTTACAAATCACTTATTTTCACGCTAATAATTATTTAGACTCACTTAATCTATTAAAAATTTTGATTTGTAGTTATCAATCACATTAATTATTAAGTACTCCCTCCATTTTTTTAATTGACGTCTTAGCATTTTTAGACAGAATATCGATGTGATTATACTAAATTAGGAGCATTTGGTAAAATAGTTAGGAATCATAATTGGAATGGGTATAATAGACATGAGAATTGTATCAGTTTAATTGTCTGAAATCATTATCATTTCTAATGTTTAATTTACTCAAAAAATTGAAATCAGAATATAATAATATATAAATATAATATATAAATATAAATATTACTTATTATAAATATATTATTATAATTATAATATTATAAAAATAATAATTTAATTTTTATTAGATGTGAAACCAAATGCGCAACCAAAATAATGGTGCATTTGCGATAGGGAATCAAATTCGGGGGTGACAAGTTTGGGGATACTTTTAAAATTGGGTATGAAACTCATACCCCCTCAAACAAAGAGCCAGAATGAGTTTAATATGCATTTCAAACCCATACACCCTCAAAACTAACAGCTCTTAACCTTATTTATTTCAACTGTAATTATCATATAACCAATAATAAGTTTTGTTCTGGTAGATAACCTTGGTTTCTTTTTATTTATAGTTTTACATAGTAAGATAAAATTAAAATTAGAAGATTATATTTAAAAAGTAGTAAAACCTAAATTAAAAAAATTACCATTATTCTAAAACGTCAATTAAAAAAAATAGAGAGGTAAGCAATTAAAAAAATTCTTAATTTATTAAGTTAAAAATAACTTCAATTATTAAATACTTTTAATCAATAAGTAGTTAATGAATTAAGATTAAAGGGTTGAATTGGTTTATTAAAGAGAGTTTTAGTTTAATTTTTTTAAAAAAAATCTTAAATCAGTGTACTTTTTATTAAATATTATTTATTTTTTGTATAAAAAATTATCATTATATTCTTAGCATTTTAAAATATTTTTATAAAATTAATTTTTTAGAAAGAAGGTAAGTGCAGTTGTTCTGCTCTCGCCCAGCAGGTTAGATGATTGGGCGGGCACACTTGGGTTACGCCTATGCAACCTTTTTTTTATGAAAATATCTTTTAAAAAAATTACTTTTCAAATAATAAAACTATAAAATTAAAAAATTTATTGATATAATTTTTTCTTTTGATGTAAAATAACTCTGAAAATCTATTATTTTAAACAAAAAGTACATATCACTAACTACATCCCTCTCGTCAAAAAAAGATATTAATATTTAATATTAACAAATAAGTGGTAAACAAAACTCTTTGAAAATGGCATATGTACCCCGGTATTTTGGAATGAGGACGCGGGTTCAAGTCTACTTGTTCAATAATAATTTATTTTTTTGATGATAAAAAAAAATAATTATCGTAAGTTTTTTGTTCATTTTTTCCTGCTAATGAATGTGAAGACTAACTAGAAACTTGTCCAATCAAAGCCACAACTTGAGAAATATCCTTTGGGTTAGGTTTTGTCCATAGAAAAAGCTTTCTTTCATCATCAAATCGTACCTATTCAAATGACGTCAAAAGGCTAACGTCATCATTAACAACCTTATTCTTGGTCCGTCAAATATGCATTATTTAACTTCACAACCTTTCTATTAAAACAGAGTAACCCAATTTTAAATATTTTAAACTTAAAGCGTATTTCAATGTAATTTTTTTTAATTTAATGGTTTTAACTATAACAAAAATATGTAAAAAAAATAAATTAATGAAATAGTTCGTTGTGAATTTAACATGGGTCTTTTCTTATTATTGTTACACAATGATTAGGGTATGTTGGGTCCTGTTTTTCTTGGTCTTTCTTTTCTACTTTTCCAAGTTTTTTTTTTTTAAAAAAAAAACGTTTTGTTTTGTTTTTCATTGGTCTAGCACAAAGTCCTCGGACATACATCAGCCCACTTACGTAAATTGGGTCACGTCATTGTAGCACTAATTAGCTGGATAAAGTTAAAGAGGGTTGAGGTCTATTTTAGGGAGCTTGATTTTTTTTGAGAATACGGAGGAAAAGAAAGAGAAATTACTGACCAATTTGAATTGTGGGTATAATAGTCATAGGCAAGGCATTAATGATATGATTATTAAAAGGGAACGCCACCCTTAGCCCCTCAAACTATATCTTCACTCACACTCTCTACCAATCCTTGTAATATACGATGGACCCCCCACTATGGTACAAGTTGATGTCTTTTGGAATATCAAGATTGATTTAATAAATTTTAAACTTTCACCGTTTACGGTTATTAATATAGTAATTAAATAATTTTATCGAATTATATAGGGTAAATATTGTATAATTATTTGATTTTCAGCAATTTTCTCTATTTATCTGTGTAAATAATTTAATATTGATTCACAGTCAATAACATTTTTTTTCAAAAGTATAAAAAAAAGTCGTTATCCCTTTTTTTTATTTTGTGATAATGATAAATCTTATTGTCAAATTTATTATTTTGATTACTTCTAGTATTGATTTTGTCTTCTTATTAAATTAAAATGATTAACTCTCGTTTCTTTGGATCTTTTTGTAGTTTCTGAGACTAAAATTCATGATGTAGGACGAGATTTTACTTTTTTCCTCCCTTGAATCCTTGCATTCTCGCAAAACCTAATACTCTAACACTTTATGGCTCATTCTCTCCTGGAACACGATTCACCTAATACTCAAACACCTTAATACTCAAACACCTTGTAGTCTAGTTTTTTCAAAATAGAATTCTAAAGGTGACTCTACACACTTTGCAATCTAATTTTCTCTGAAATGAGATTTTAGAAGTGATTATTTGTCATTGTTATCCTAAAACGATTAACTTAACTTATTAATACCCTATAAAATTTGTAATTTATATACTTATAGGTCCAAATTTCACACCTTTTTATGCAAATAATTATTTTTAGATCACTTATAAAAGAACATTTATTATTTGAACTATATCTAAACTGAAGAAGTCCAACAAGAGTATAAAATGAACTTTCTTCTATATTAAAAAAAATTACTATCTAAACAATAATTATAATTTAAAATTTAAAACTTATCATCTTTCAAAATACTCTTCTAGTATTATTTAAAAAAAATATATATTTTCTTTCAACTTTTTCAGTCTCTAAAAAAATTCCTCTAATTTCTTCACTTTTTATAAAGAAAATTCGGCCCCAAAATAACGATCCGGACATCGCCTTAAATGGGTTGGAAACTAATTGTGTGAAAAAATAAAGACCATAAGGAGACGTCTTTAGAAATTTGTATTGAAGAAGACAAAGAAAGAAGTTCAGCAATGGATTAATGATTATCTCGTGGACTCTGGGAGGACTTTGTGAGTTTGACGAGGTTTTTTTTTTTTTTTTTTTTTTTTTCACTTTTTGCATAACAACCCTTTTATTTTTAAGATTCCTCTTTTTCTACCATCACTCTTATTCTACTACTCAAATATGAGACCGTTTGTAAATGGTGGTACTTCCACACATACCTTTTTTTTTATAAAAAAAAAATAAATATCATAACTTTTAATACATAAATAATTAAAATATGTGTTATATATCAATTTAAACTAATTGACGAGATATTTCTTTTGACATCCATATTGTATATTTTTTTAAGTCTAAGGTGTGTGTCCATATATTTTTGCTTATAATTCAGGATTTTCTTATTTATAAAATTTTCATTTGTTGTCCATATATTTTAATTTATTATTCATGATTTTTACGTAATAATCCATGGACAAGTACATAAATAATACATCCATAAAACTAACATGAACACAAAATCATGGATGATATAAAAAAATTCACAAATAGTCTCAAAGAATAAAAATTCAGTAATAAATGGCAAACCAAAGTTTCAGACTTTCAAGGCTTATGACATCTAAATTTGGTTGTTTCTCACTTCACAACAGCTCCAGACTTAGAGACTGATTTCAATTTTGAGCCGACATATCCACCCTAAAGGCTCCAAATCACCATTCGCAGTACAATTTCAAGAAGCCTCATCATGTAAAAAAAAAAAATTGAAAACTCCAAAACCCGTTTCATTTTTCAACAAAATCACGCGGCAGCAAAATTTCAGAAACAAAAAAAAAAAAAAAAAAAAAAGAGTCACTGGCAGCAGTCGGAGTTGGACGTGAAGTAGACAGAACTATCACGGGAAGCAAGTCTGTAGGGGGTAATGGTGACAAGTCTAGAGTGGATAAGGGTGGCGTGGGTCTGTCGGGTGGATTTGCTTGCAGTACTCCACTACAAAAATTGTAAATCTGGCAGGTTTTTGAGGTGCGGCGGCTGCGATTTTTGGTCAGTTCAGTTCACAGAATTCACCAGTGATTTTATATCGGTGAGGTTTTTCGGCCACCCTCTGACGGAGCGAAAGAGAGACGGTAGGCCAGAGAAATAGAGAGCAGTGTCAGAAAGAGACGAGGAAGAAGAGCCTGTGCATGCGAGAAAAAGGAAGGTGGGAGAAGAAAAAATGCAAAACAGAGGTGATGGGCGTGTTGATGGTGGGAAAGGATGAAAAGATTAAAAAAGGGGGTTATCTTTCCCTCCCAAAATGACGTCGTTTTGGAGGAATGGTAATTTAATAATGAAAATTCTATATGTAGATATCAAATATCTATCATTAAAAGAATTTCACATTCACTTATTTGCATGATTAAAATTTTATAAGGATGGATATTATATTTAAATTCAATCGGTAAAGTGAATGCTTATTTCTCACATTCTATTTTTTTTATTTATCACTTCTTTTATGTCTAAATTGTCTCTAATAAATTAAAAAATAACAATAATAATATTTAAATATAATATAAAATAGGAAAATTTTGGATTAAGAGAGGTGAAAGAGTTAAAATTAATAAAAGGTACAACTTTCATATTATTTGGATTAAGGTCAGTGAATTACTTTATACAAAATATAAAATTATAATATTTATACTATGACGCAAATATCTTTCCTAGAAGGTTGTACAATTTAATCCTCTACAATAAAGGATGAGAAAGATAAGCGGAAGAATAAGCAGACCACGGTTGAAACTATATCGGTGAACTCATTTCTGTCAAGTATTCCGACTCCCAAAAATTATGCCAATTTTGGTGCTTAATGAAATCAATCACATCTTCGTTCGAGGAAGTATCAAAATTGACAGAGTTTTTGTGAGCCAGAATACTTGACAGGAAGGATTTCACCGATGTAGTCTCAACCATGCTCTGTTTTTTCTTCCGCTTATCCTCCTCATTTCACTGTAAGAGACCTAAATTGCATAACCTTTAGAGAAGATATTTATGTCATAGTATAAATATTCTAATTTTGTATTTTGAGGAAATTACTTTATTGCCCTTAATCCAAATAATAAGAGAGTTGTACCCTTTTTATTAATTTTAATTCTTCCACTGCCCTTAATCCAAATTTTTCCTAAAAAATAATATCTTAAATTATCTAACTGTCTTTAATAAATTTATCAAAAATAATCATTAAAAAATTCATTTCTAATTTCGTTCATCTATGCTACTTTAATCATAATTTTTATAAATTTTTGGTAAATTAAAAAGGGACTTATAAAATTTTTGATAAATTGATTAAGGGTAATTAGATAATAATAGGAGGGGCGAAAGATAAGAATTAGGGGGGGTGATACTTAATAAAATTAAGGACTTTTTTTAAAAAAAAAAAGATGACGAGATATAATACAACCTATCCGTAAATAGTAGTCTAATACTACATTGCAGGATAGCCCAGTGACAAATAACATAATTATATTGGTTAGAGGGGAAAAACAATTCTCATTCAGGAGAACCCACATTATTAAAATAATTGTAAATTTTATACAATAGATTATCCAGCATGATAGTGCTATAACTATGATATAAAAAGTCATTTAAATTAAATTTTTGAATGAGTATGACCTTTTATGTTTAAATTTGAGACTTAAACTCATCCCAGATATTTTTAAAACATTGATTTGAAGAGAGAAATTAAAATTAATTAGTTTATTGTACCAAACCAATCCACCGTGCCAACCTTTTTTTTTTTTTTTTTGGTTCTTTGCACAGTTTCCCCCCCCCCCCTCTAAAAAATCATTGCATCGTAAATTATATGCTGCACCGTGTGTACATGTATCCAGTTACCATTCACCACTCTCACTATAAGAGAGTGAGACCCACACTCTCTTCTTCTTCTTCTTCAAAAACCAACTTTCTTCTTCTTAAAAAATCAATTTTTTTTCTTCTTCAAAAAATCAATTCTTCTTATTCGTCGCACTCCATTCGAAACCGCATTCAATCAAATTTTCATCCGAACACAGATTTAACGGAGATAGGAGATTGTATTTTTCGACGAACAACACCAAATACAACGGAAAAATCACTTCTTCTTCTTCTTCTTAAAAATCACTTATTCCTCTTCAAACACTCTTCTTCTTCTTAAAAAATAACTTATTTTTCTTAAAAAATCACTACATTATAAAGTATGAACTGCGTTTGATGAATTACAGAACCTTATTTTCGCAATTTGATGTTGGGTAATATATTAATGATGTTATATTCGTGTTTTCTTATTCAAATAATTCTCTATTACTCCGAAATATGATAAATGTTTTCCGTGAGGTATTGACACTTTCATGTGAAATGGGTTGCTTCTGATTTCTCCCCGCTACTGGACGTGGTAGAAGGTGTTATGGGACGTAGCTAGACGTAGCAGGACGTAGCTGGACATTGTTGCTTTGTATTTTGGACGTAACGGGACATGATAGACTGTGTTTTGTAAAAAATTTAGCTAAAATTCACATGTTTAGGCGTATACGTGGTGTGGTAGTTATTTTTGGACGTGGTGGTAGTAGTTATATTCCAATTAATTTATTTCCACATGAAAAAAAAAGTGGTAGACATTTTTGGACGTTGCGACAGTTTTTTTTGGACGTACGAGAACGTTATAGTAGTGTTAAGAGACGTGGTGTAAGGTGTTATGTGAAAAATTCAGTTTTAATTTACATGCCTGAATGTAGACATTTTTGGACGTGGTGGGCTGTCCTTGTGAAGGGGAATTGCTGTCATCTATGAAGTTGTATTGCAGGATGGTTCGAGAGGACATAACATGGCACTTGATTGTCCGATTTGGACACGCGAGTAGTCGATTTGATGGTTATCAACGAGATCTACGTAATGAACATGGAAGACGGGTGTTTGGAGATGGTTTTGACATTGGAAAATGTGTGGTTTGGGCCGTTCGAAACTCCAAAAAATGTCATATTTTAAAAGATACGGAATATTTTTAATAATTTCAAGGGTTTCTCGAACGTTCGACGAAACATTTGGCATGTGTAAAAAATAATTTTTTGCGATTTGCCTACATGAAAATCTTATTCCTCAAGGAGTCTACTAACTTATGTATTGGGTGATGAGAAATTCAATATTGGAAATAGTGATCTTTTAAATGACATTTACAAAAAAGTTTAGTTAAGTGTCAACTAACTTTAAGTGGATTGATGGCAATTGACTTTTTTGGAGAGACACGAGACAAATATGACCAGTGTTCAAGACTCTTTCCTGACATTTTTTTTTCTTTTTTTTTTCCTACTAATAGTTACATAAATGGTATCCATTTTTTTACATGTTGCTTGGATGTAGACATTTTTGGATGTTGCGGCAGTTATTTTTTGGGCGTACGGGGACGTTGCAATATTGTTAGGAGACGTAGTTGAATATGTTATGTGAAAAATTTAGTTTTAATTCACATACTGTCTGGATTTAGACATTTTTGGACATTGCGGCAGTTATTTTTTGGATGTACGACAACGTTGCAGTATTGTTAGGAGACATGGTGGAAGGTGCTATGTAACAAATTCAGTTTTAATTCATATACTGCTTGGATGTAGACATTTTTGGACATTGCGACAATTTTTTTTAAACGTACCGAGACGTTGCAGTATTGCTAGGAGACGTGGTGGAAGGTGTTATGTGAAAAAAAAAATCATCTTATATTCACATGCATAGATGTAGACGTTTTTGGACATGGTGCTAATTGTTTTTGGACGTGGTGTTAGTCGTTCTGAGACGTGGTGGGCTGTCTTTGTAAAAAAAAAAACAGTTTAAATTCACATACATGGATGTAGACGTTTCTGAACGTGGTGCTAGTTGTTTTTGGACGTGATGCTAGTTGTTCTGAGACGTGGTGGACTGTCTTTGTGAAAAAAAAAATCAGCTTAAATTCACATGCATAGATGTAGACGTTTTTGGACGTGGTACTAGTTGTTTTTGGACGTGGTGCTAGTTGTTCTGAGACGTGGTGGGTTGTCTTTGTGAAAAAAAATCAGCTTAAATTCACATGCATGGATGTAGAAGTTTTTGGACATGGTGCTAATTGTTCTGAGACGTGGTGGGTTGTCTTTGTGAAAAAAATCAGCTTAAATTCACATGCATGGATATAGACGTTTTTGGACGTGGTGAGATGTTTTGTGAAAAAATCAGTTTAAATTTACATGTCTGGATGTAGACGTTTTTGGACGTGGTGCTAGCTGTTCTGAGACGTGGTGGATTCAGCGAAGACGTGGTGGACTCAGCGATGAAAAAAAAGATGTGCGCGTCAGCAAAACTTGATATATTTAGTAAGTGTATAGCTGACATGCAAAAATTAGTATATATAGTAAGTATGTGCATGTACCCACGATACATGCAAAAATTATTGCATGAATTTGATGGGATTTTTTTTTTTCATTATCATGCTATTTGTTTAATGTTAGATTTTTGTTTGTCACTTTTTTTTTTTTTTAAGAATGATTTCAAATTATATTTTTATACATGAAAACTAACAACACAACCTAAGAGGAGGGGGGTGAATTAGGTTGTTTAAAAAATTTACTTAAAAATGAGAAAATCTTAAAATAATTTCTTTTTAAAATAAACAATGACTATCTATGTGTATGAAACAAATAACAAATAAATCTAAATTAAAATAAGATAAAATAAGAATAATAAGATTAATCAACAATATAAAAGTATACAAGGAAATAAGAAATTGTTAGCTCACAATATATAATAATCAAATTAAAATAAATGTCAAGTATGTGACTTGAAATGGACAAGTCTTGAAATTGAATAATTTAAAATAAAGCTCAAGTATTGACTTGATTAAGGACAAGTCTTTAAATTGAATAATTTAAAATAAAGCTCAAGTATTGACTTGATTAAGGCCAAGTCATTGACTTGATAAGGACAAGTCTAGATTTGATTAAGGACAAGTCTAAGATAAAGTAAATACTTAACTAAAGAAAGCTAGACTTGAAATAAGAACAAGTCTTAATAAAATCTTAAAATTAAAGATGTAATACTTGAAATGAGCAACTCTAATGGTGATGTTTTATAATGCAAGAAATGTATAAGAGAGAGTATGAATGCAAAATGCAATGCAATGAAAGAGACAAAATTTTTAAAGTGGTTCAAGCTTGTAACCCCCTTACAAGCTCTACATCCACTCCCCAACTTCTAAAGTTGAGGCCCTTCCTATTTCTTAAAAAAAAAAAAAAGCAAAAATTCCTTGAGCTGGAATTCAAACATTTATAAATCTCCTAAGAACAACTTAGTAACTCTACTAAGAGGTTCTTCACTACTCACCCTCTAAATTGTTATTGACTTGCAACCCATTGCTTTCAAGAACAATAAAACCTTTTTGTGTGTAAAGTGTTTATGGCTTACAAGTGACAAGGTTCAAGTCTAAGATTGACACTTTGAAAAATAACTAAAACACTTTGAAAAATAACTAGAACTTGAAAGTAAAATTTGAAAATGAGCACTTGAAAACTTGAAAGAATTTTGACAATAATAAGAATGGCTTAATAGCTTGTTTGTCTTGAATGTCTTCACTCATGGTCTCTATTTGCAGGCAGATTTGGACTCCAATTCAAACACTTGAATTTTGGCTCCAAAGATGATTTGACATAGTCTGAAATTCCTTCAATTTTTTCGACTTCTTGCAGCTACTTTTGACTTTTGTATCAGAAATAAATGTTGTAGAGCTTTCTCTTAGCTTTCCAAGGACGTCAAAATCAGTTGATTTGGACTTTTATAGCTCAAGTTACATCTAATTTACTGAACCGTGGCATTACAGTGACATAGTTTTGTTTTCAAAAAATCCAAAATCTTAATTTTTGGCTGAGTGAAACGAAATGTATACTTATTTGAAGATAAATGTATCAATCTGAAAATTTTGCACTTTCTACAAAAAAATAATTTTAGACAATTTAAGAAATTGTTAGTTTCACATATTTATTTTGTTATTATTAAAACAAGATTGAAACACATAAGTCTAACACTATCATGACTTTATATCAAGTTCAACATGTGATTTATATCAAGTAATTATGTGATTTAATTTGTTATATGATTTACGTAAAGTACAATATTGATTATATCAAGTAAAGTACGATTTTATATCATGTATACTAGAGATTTATATCAATAAGAAGATGGTTTAATGAATTTTTTTTGTTATTATTATAGGAATTTTAGTAGAGGTTTATATCGTGTAAAACATGAGTTTATATCAAGTAAAACATGATTTTATATACAACATGGGTTTATATTATGTACAATAATGTTTCATGACATTTTATTATTATTGTTGTTATAAAGGTTTCAACCATAAATTTATATAATTTAAAACAAGAGTTTATATCAAATAAAACAAAATTTTATACGGTGTAAAATATAAATTTATATAATATAAAATATAAAATCATCAAAATGGTCGAGTGATCGCGTGAATCCAAAAAAATGTGTGTATACACATGCGCACAATGTGAGAATTGCTATTATTTTTTGTTCATTTCTTATATAATACGACTAGGAGTAAATGGGGACTGGTACACCTAGAAGCAAAAAATTAGAGCTGCCCATTTGTTTGAACCCCACGCGCCACTTTTATATACTCCCCTCCCCCCTCCCCCAAAGCCTAATCTCTTTATCTTTCTCTCTATATTTTCTCTCTCTAGCGGTTTCTCTCCTCTAAACTCTCATCCCCCGCCGCTTCTTGCCGTCGATTTCGGCCATTCCGGCCAAAATTTTGAATATCTCTCACCGTCAAAATACTCACCACCTCTTAAACTTCAAAACCCATACCTTATTCCACAATTTTCATACGTATTTAAAATGAGATAAGGCAAAAAAGAGGCGGATTGCGGCGGTAGTGACAGCGGCGGCCAAGAAGAGATGATTTTTTATGAAAAGAAAACTAGGGTTTGCCCAAAAAGGTATTTTTTAATGTAAAATTGTAAAAAAATTTTTTTATGTAAAATCGTTTATTTTGAATATGCTATTTTGAATATGGCCAGATCTAATGTTGGTGACAGCGGCGGTAGGCGAGGGTGGCGGAAGGGAAGAGGGGAGAAGGGCTAGCGGCTAGAAAGTAGAAAAGAGAGAAAGGAAAACTAGGATTTTGGCAAAAAGGTATGCTTTTTATGTAAAATCGTATGTTTTTGCTATTTGTTTATTGGTGTAAACTGTTCATGTATCCATATGCTTCAGCCCGTCCAGAGATGGCTCCGGCCCTTCTGTGAATGAGCCGCAGCCATCTCTGGCCGGACTGAAACATCTGTGGTGTAATACTTGTTTATATAAAGAGTTGAATGTTGGTGTAAACTGCTATTCGCTGATGTAAACTACTAATTTTTTGGTCAAAATGTTTTTCCTTCATGTAAAATACTTTTTTCTGGTTCAAAGTGATATTTGTTAGTGTAAAAACATCGTTCTGATTCATTTGTGTAAAGTGCTGGTTGCTTATGTAAAGTGCTGAATGTTTGTGTAAAGTACTGTTTGCTGATTTAAACTACTAATTCTTTGGTCAAAATGCTTTTCCTTTATGTAAAATACTCTTTTCTGGTTCAAAGTGGTCTTTTTAGTGTAAAAATATCGTTCTGATTCGTTTGTGTGAAGTGCTGGTTGTTTATGTAAAGTGCTGAATGTTTGTGTAAAGTACTATTCACTTATGTAAACTACTGATTCTTTGGTCAAAATACTATTTTCTGGTTTAAAGTGGCCTTTGTTAGTGTAAAAACATCGTTATGATTCGTTTGTGTAAAGTGCTGGTTATTTATGTAAAGTGTTGAATGTTTGTGTAAAGTACAGTTTGCTGATGTAAACTACTAATTCTTTGGTCAAAATGTTTTTTCTTCATGTAAAATACTCTTTTCTAGTTCAAAGTGGTCTTTTTTAGTGTAAAAATATCGTTCTGATTCGTTTGTGTAAAGTGTTGATTTGTGTAAAGTATTGTTCACTGATGTAAACTACTGATTATTTTGTCAAAATACTTTTTCTTTATGTAAAATACTCTGTTAGTTTGTGTAAAGTACTGATATATTTGTGTATTTGTGTAAAGTACTGATATGTTTTTGTAAAGTACAACGCGACTTTATATCAATTTTTATGTAACTGGCAGTTTACATAAATGTAAACTGCTGCAACTTTACATAAAAGTTTGTGTAAAGTGGCGTGAGAATTGAAGCACCCCGTCGGTCACGATCTGGACAAACTTCCTGTGGATCACCAAAAAGAGATCAACATGAAGAAATTTAGATCAAGCACCCCGGATTTTGGTGATGAAGGCTGTCGGAATAACACCAATTTGTGGGTTGTTTGTGTAAAGTACTGATATGTTTGTGTAAAGTCCTGGTTGTTTGTGTAAAATATTGATATGTTTGTGTAAAGTAATGGTTATTTGTGTAAAGTACCGATATGTTTGTGTAAAGTGGTGTGATATGTTTGTGTGAAGTACAACGCGACTTTACATCAATTTTTATGTAAATTGGCAGTTTACATAAATGTAAACTGCAACTTTACATAAAAGTTTGTGTAAAATGGCGTGATATGTTTGTGTAAAGTACTGATATGTTTGTGTGAAGTACAACGCGACTTTACATCAATTTTTATGTAAACTGACAGTTTACATAGATATAAACTGCAACTTTACATAAAAGTTTCTATAAAGTGGCGTGAGAATTCAAACAAATGAGGCGCATGATGAGTGAGAGGGAGAGAGAAGATGAGGACAGCTGGGGATAGACGCATTTAATACGCATTAAATGCGCATGGTCCACTTGTTTTGTGCCTTTTTAAAAAAAAAAACTCGATTTTTATCCGATTTTTGTCTAACAAACCAGATTTTTCCAAAAAAATCGGGTAGGAGTATATTTCCTGATTTACTCCTAAGAGTATGATATAATTTGCGCTTTTTGTTGAGTATAAATTGGGATGAGTACAAAAAAATAATAGACGATCATATATAAATTGTTTATAGTGTCGAATTAATACAAAAAATAATTCAAACCATGAAAGCATAATTTAGTGAGTAAAAGTTGGTAAGAATTGTACTCATGATATGCCTGCGCGCTTAAAGGGCCTTATCTCCCTAGATGCTCAAGGAATCTCGGAACTACGAGAAATTCATTCATAATTTTTTTTCTTTGAACTGTGTAATAATTAGAAACTCTTCAAAATATGGATGTTTATATAGGGTTCAAGAAGGGAAAGAACCTAACTGATATAGATATTGAGATATTGGGTAAGTTTTTGACACTGTTTATATATCTTTTATTCATTTTATTTATTATAATAATAGAATTATCAATCTCGTCGATATACTTTGTGAGTCTTGTGAGCCGATTCTTAATAAAAACAAAAAATCAATAAAAAAATAAAAAAAACAAGAGTGGGTAAGAATTGTTAACAACCCAATGTGGTTGCACCGTTCCATCAAGGAAAAAGCTAGAGAACTTTGGTTATTTTCTTTGAGCATCTTCCCTCCAGTCAAGGTACCCACATTCACAAAGACTAGAGACATCCCAGGAGTCAACTTGGAAACATCAACCAATACAATCCACAAATGGCAATTGAATACTAACTACAATACAAACATTATCCAAAATCAACGGATACGTCTGCGGCTTACGTCATCTTGGTGACGCACATAAAGATATTCTCATTTTCAAAATTCTTTTCTATTTATCAATTTTCTATACTTTTACTATTAATATTTGTAATACTATTTTTGATATTCAAACTAATATAACTTATAGTCTAATTTTTTTTTTATTCTTACAAGATATAACTCAAAATAATATCTTATTATACCTGTTCATTTTAAATTTAATTATAAATTACATATTTTTCTCCATGAAAAATGTTATATTGTTGAACCTTTCTAAAATATGGTCATTTTTATGGGTTAAGAAGATATTAGGTAAACTTCTGTAGGGAAAATTAGGCTATAATTATTGTCATCCTTTTGGAAGAGAGATTATTTAATTCCATAAATATAACACATACAATGGTACAATATAATATTAATTGGATAAATAAAGTTCAATAAAATATATTTATTATTAATTTAATCGGTCTTCTAAATTAAATTTTATGAGTACAATCAAAAAATATTTCACTTCTTGTGCTTTGGGTTCTATATATATATTAAATAATATTTTTTGTCCCTTACATTTAACTAAATAATTTTTTTGGTCTTTTATATTTTAAAATAATTTTTTTGGTCTCTTATATTTAAAATATGTATTATTTGGTCTCTATTGTTGATTCGGTCCTAATTATATCAATTCTATAAATATTCAGTCTACTACCTTCTTAAATGAATAATATAATATTCTAAATATTAATCTAACTATTAAAAAAATTTAAAAGTTAAATCAAACGATTAAAATTTATAAATAAATAACCCAAAATTTACTAAATAGAGACTAACTATTTCAAGTTTTTATAACCTAACTTAAATTTTAATTTTTTTAATCTATATACTGATTTTTAAACTATTATATCCTGTATTGAAAATTTGTTTGTACATTACTCATAAATAAAATTAGAACAATTTAGATAAAATAGATATTATGAGACTAAATAATATATTTTTAAAATGTAAAGGACTAAATAATATATATTTTATATGTAAGGGAATCAAAAAAATTATTTGATCAAATGTGAGAGACCAAAAATATGATTTAATATATATATATATATATTCCCTGCAATAATTTTAGAAGTTGAATTCATCTTTTATTTAAAATTAAATAAGGGGGTCAATTCAAATTTTCATGTTAAAATCTGATTATATTATGTATTTTATGCCCATTTTGGTCAAAATATGGCTTTACATTTATAAATACATTTTTGATACAAATACAGAGTATATAGCCTATTATCCATCTCGACGGTGACTTGAACTCAAAATTTTCTTAAGAATGACCAATTATTAGATTATCTCATTCTCGTATTTAAATATTTTAAAAATTCTGTTCTCTCACAAATAAAAAGTATACTCGTGTTAAGAATATTATGTTGTTGATAGAATTGTCTTTAGATAATAAATTAAAACCACAAAAAAAAAATTAAATCTTAATAAGTGATTTTGTTAAAAAAAGAAAAATACTAGTATTAAGTAAGTATAGTAATTATACCTGAGTGAATCAAATGTTTAAATAGCCGACACGTTATGGTGGTAATTA
This sequence comes from Knoxia roxburghii, assembly GCA_030378225.1. Lineage (NCBI taxonomy): Eukaryota > Viridiplantae > Streptophyta > Magnoliopsida > Gentianales > Rubiaceae > Knoxia > Knoxia roxburghii. The sequence goes on from CM059423.1 coordinate 7,461,750, forward strand.
AATGAATAAAGTAAGTGATTGAGTAAAACCTTTTCGGCTTTTTATAAGGAAGCTTTTCAGAAATGTTACCTCTTGAGGGAACTTCATGGCTTCATCATCTTCAATTCTTATTAATATTATTTTTTTGTTGAAATCGACGGTAATTTCCAAGTAATTCACAAACAATATTTCAACTCATATTATTGCCTTCTGGATAGAGTGGATACGAACTAAGTTCATGCTCTTATCCATTACGTGGAGGATTCCATCTTTGAAAAAAAAAAAAAAAAAAAAAATCCCCAGTCGAGGGAATATATTTTACGTCAAATCTATTATTATTACATATAATGATATAATATAATATGTATGTAGGTTGAGTTAATAAGAATGAAAGTTTTTAATTTTAATTGAGGTATGAACACTATACCATGGGTTAAATAATGATAAATTATAATATAAAATATTAGTTTAATTAGTCTGATATATCATCAAATTTATGCCTACGATCCATGTACGTTAGAATTTATTTCTGTGCAGAAGAGAGAAGAAAATATTGCTATAAATAGAATCATAAAGATTTAGGATTATAATTTTAATATTCTAATTTGAAATAAGACTTGTTTTTTTTTTAAAAAAAATTAGTTTTTGAAATTGGATTTTTTTTGGGGGGGGGGGGGGGGGGGAGGACAAAAGAGTATTATTTATCCCTTTAACAAAAATAAAGAATAAGGGTTCCGCATTTTATTGGTTGTATTTTGCCTTTTAAGTATGCTTTCTTACATTGCGTACATGTTCTTACATGGATTGTACATTATGCATTAGCTGTGGCTAATTTGTTTATGTCATGTAATTTATACTAAATTATACTTTGTACTAGATTTGTCCAAAATTATATAATTTTCATTTCTAATATTAAATTTACTTAGTAAGAAAGCGAATACTCACTCTTTTAGTTAACAAGTAACTAATATGAATAGAATTATAATTTTTAGTATTTTGATTCTGAGAAAATAAATATTTTAGGGAAAAAAATACTTAGCGAATGTCAAATTTTTAAAAGTTTGATTATAAGACATTTGAATACTATATCATGTTTCGTTGAGTTCGTATACGGTAGACCTATAGGACTACCATGAATTTTACTCCAACTGTATCGCACTACAGTTTTTTTTTTTTTTAACGCATAGCCTTTTTAAAAAAAATAATTTTTTAAAAAAATAATAAGACAGTAGATATCAAATCAATAGACTATAGATATCAGATCAAGAATATAAAAGAAATCATACAACAGAACTAAAACATACTTAACAAGGGAGATCACATCAGGATTATATAGACATCAGATCAGAGAATACTAGACATCAGATCAACAGACTATAGATATCAGATCAAGAATATAAAAGAAATCATACAATAGAACTAAAACATACTTAACAAGGGAGTTCACATCAGGATTATATAGACATCAGATTAGAGAACCCTAGACATCAGATCAACAGACTATAGATATCAGATCAAGAATATAAAAGAAATTATACAATATAATTAAAACATACTTAACAAGGGAGATCACATGAGGATTATATAGACATCATATCAGAGAATACTTGACATCAGATGAACAGACTATAGATATCAGATCAAGAATATAAAAGAAATCATATAATAGAATTAAAACATACTTAACAAGGGAGATCACATCAGGATTATATAGACATCATATCAGAGAATACTAGACATCAGATCAACAGACTATAGATATCAGATGAAGAATATAAAAGAAATCATACAGTAGAACTAAAATATACTTAACAAGAGAGATCACATCAGGATTATATAGACATCAGATCAGAGAATACTAGACATCAGATCAACAGACTATAGATATCAGATCAAGAATATAAAGAAATCATATAATAGAACTAAAACATACTTAATAAGAGAGATCACATCAGGATTATATAGACATCAGATCAGAGAATATTAGACATCAGATCAACAGACTATAGATATCAGATCAAGAATATAAAAGAAATCATACAGTAGAACTAAAACATACTTAACAAGGGAGATCACATCATGGTTATATAGACATCAGATCAACAAACTATAGATATCAGATCAAGAATATACAAGGAATCATACAATATAACTAAAACATACTTAACAAAGGAGATCAAATCATGATTGTATAAACATCAGATCAGAGAATACTAGACATCAGATCAACAGACTATAGATATCAGATCAAGAATATAAAAGAAATCATAAAATAGAACTAAAATATACTTAACAAGGTAGATCAAATCATGATTATATAGACATCAGATCACAAAATAGTAGACATCAAATCAACAGACTATAGTTATTAGATCAAGAATATAAAAAGAAATCATATCATACAACAAAAAACGTCCATAATATGTATCATAATATCTAAAATTATTTAATTATAAAACCAATAAAATGATAATTTAAAAATATTTTTTTATAAAATTCAAAAACATTAAAAAAAATACTGAATTGTTTAGAAAAAAAAGGACGGAAAAAAAGTCTCAAGGAGGAAGGCAAAACAATAAAATAAAAAATAGCCAAAAATAACAAAAGAAAGGAAGACACTGTAGCGCGCAACTGTAGCGAGTAAAATTGCATGGTGGTCCTATATAAATTACCTGTTTCGTTAAATTATAAAAAAAAATATTTTTTATTATATAAGTAAATTAAAATTAAATTTTTATTAGGTTCAAATCATTGAAATCAAGACATATCAAATGAATTTTATTTGTGTGTTATGCATAGTTATTGTAATTTTTCACTAACAAATTATATTGTGAATTTGTTTTTTATTTTTATGCAATGGTTCATTTTTGTTTCAATACTTAAGATATAAAATATATATTAATTTACTAAGGGAATTGATAGGAAAAAAATTAAAAAGACAAAAGGTGATTTTATTTTAAAAATAAATAACTTAATATACAAAAGAATAACGAATGTTTAGATCCTCTACCAATAGAAATCATGTAAGAGAGTCAGTTTTCATTAATTTTCACTGAAAATAAGTGAGATCAGAAACTATTTTTGACAATTCTAGCAACTTTTCAATCATAATAAACCTAAGTACCAGTTAGTGTAAAGTGACATGTCTGGAACAAAGTGGATCTTCATTTTCTTATATATAGACATTTACAAGTGCATTTCAGCATTTCTAAGTGTCATTCCAACACCAAACTCTATTCTATTTGAGCTAGAAAGTCAGCCAAAGAGTTGCAGAAAAGGGCTCCTCTTGAAATTAGTATTCATCTTGAATGATACAATCTCTTCCCTTTGTGCTGCTACACTGCTTCCCTTTCAAGCAAAGATGTTGCGCTGTTACGGTAGTTGCGCCAGAAGACCGTGGCAAGATTAAGATACTTGTGCATCAACCCTCATGCTGCTATATAGCTTGATATGAGTGTTTGGATACATTACAAGCATCTGTCCTCTCATCCAGTTTTGTTTTCGAAGCTGTCAGATTTGCTCTTTCATTTACAACATCCTTCTGTGCTCTCTTCTTTTCCAACTCGATTTGCTTGCAGTTTTCCTTGTGTGCTTTTACAAACATCCTCACAAAATTAAGCAAAGTTGAAACAACTGCAGGATCACCAGGAGTTAATGAATGAAAATTTCTTTCACCTCAAAGAGGGAACAAGAAAAGAATGGATTCCAATAGCCTAAAATTTCTTCAACTTTTCGATCAGAACACTCTTTTCTTCAGCCGACAGCAGTCCAATTTGCATAAAAGAGAAGGAGAACATGTACCTTGCTCAAAAGGACAACGAGTAGGATCTTCTCCAAAGTATTGAGCTAATGCATCTGCATTTTTTCCCTAAGATCAGGAATAGTTGCTTATTAATATCATATATTTGGCCATCAAAGATAAGAAATAAGCCAAACTCTCTCCATACCACAACAGAATAAAGCATGGCCAGGGACCTCACTTCAGCCTCAGCAGAATGGAGAAATTCCTTTAATGACTGAAGAGCAATCATAATTAGTAATAGCTCATGAACTAAAACAGTATAACAAACATGACTATTATTTTGGGACGGAGGTAATAATTTTTATGGTCTAGAACTGAAGTTTTAAGCAACACAACAACATTACAAAATTTAGCTTTCAGGAAACAGAAGAATATGAAAAATCTCTATAACAAAATGAACATCAAAAGATTGTGAGAAACCTTGCAAAAAATTTCAGACACGGGACCATCATTTTCTGACACTATCAGTTCCTGCCCGACTTTATCTAGCCCTTTGCTGATAGCTTGCATTTCCTCAGCCAAATATTTTAATTGTATCTGCATGATAAAACATAAAGTTAACCACGTTGTGAACAACAGATAACACAAAGAAATGTTTTTGATAAGTAAATGGAAAAAAGATAGACCTTGGTTGCCCCCTCCAGGCTCAGTAGATCTTTTGGAAAATCTAGAAGTTCTGGAAGCTTTTCGGCAAGAACCTACAAGACAAAAGCATAATTGTAATGGAAAAAGATAAGATGACCTCACCGCTTACATGATTTTAGTTTGTCAAATGGAGGCCATACTAAAGATCATGTATAATAATTTGTGAATTGCTATTGCCTTGAGTAGGTGGAATCAAAAATAGACAGGATAGAGAGATGCTTCATGAAATTCACATTGTTCTGTAAGTGGCCCCAGGATAATTTCTTCAGTTTTCTTCAGAAAGAATAGTACATTTGACACTTAGTACGAGCATATAATACATATTACCATTAACAAGAAGAGAATGATATGTTTCACTTTGAAAGGAAGATGAAATAGATCATCTTAGTGAAAGATTTAAGGGTACTCGCAGTTACGGTTATTTTTGCCCATATTTTCAGTTGGACTAAACTAAAATTTCCACTGGAAACTATTTACAATCATAATATATCATCAGACTTAACTAAATGTTTTACCTTACAAAGATAGTGCATGAGAGTCATCCTGTTGTTATGAGCTCGAGTGTCGCTGAGTTTTAGAAGACTATCCAATCGAAATCCAACAGCAGAACCTAAATTGGAATGTATTAGCTAATAGAGAAAAAATTTAGGATATACTACTCTATTCTCTTGAGGTTTCTCATCATTATAAAGATAATTGATTTACTCTTAGATGTTTGGGTAAGCCAGCTCTTTCAAGCTCCTCCCAATATTTTACATGCATATAGATAAAAAACCTGCCCTAACAATCATCTACAAGATAACAGACTTGGAAATTCAAACGTTTTGCTAATATTAAGATTAGGGAACATTTTTGCAACTTTTCTTTAAAGCAAGTATCACACTCCTAGCACCAGATGAAAAGCAGTTCCTGGAGCAAGGAAGAACCAGACAAGTATGATTTGAACCCATGGAAAATGCAAATCAAAGACCTGCTCTGTACAATGTTTGTTTTCAGTGACCTATGAACTGTTAGAAAATAGCATTTCACATTGGATTTCTAAAGCTCATGCACTAACTAATAAGATCCTTAGGGCACTGCCAATTTATTCTGAGTTGGATTTCCTAACATGGTATTAGAAGTTCAGATCTGAATTAGATTTTCCAGACATAACTAGGATCAACATGTCCTTCATCATAGAGTTTTCAACCTAGTCACTACTTTGTTCAGATTCTCATCGGTTGATTTCAGTTTCTGTTCAGTATTATTGGAATTGATGCTCTTTCAACTCAAGTTATGTTTGAGAGGTGTTAAAAGATAAAGTTCCAGTTGGTTCCTCCGGTCTTCTTTATCCTTTAAAAATTGGTTAAGTTGGATACTCAAGTTTTCTAGTATGAACAAAACTTCATATACCTAAGCTGGTAGATCAGCCAAGTTTAAACATGTAAGTTCCAAACCTCTGAAAAGCAGTAGAACATCTCATTGTTTATGCTAGTCTGGAACTTTAATAGTCATGGCACTATAATTGTTGTGGGTACCAACATTAAACTCTCCATGCAACATTGGAAACAAAAAAAACAAAAGGAATCATGGCTTAGATCATTTTTCTCATCTCTCTATTTTGACTTTTGGCAAAAAATGACAAATCTTGTGTTTTTGCCAATGAAGAAGCTACAGATTGCCATCTTATTTCTTAGGTTCGCTTTCCAGGTATAAATGGTACCCTTAAATTTGATGTGTATGATGCATGTTATCTGATTATAGGATCAGCAAAATATCTACATTCCATACAAACACTGTAATTTTGTCAGGAACAACTACTTACCCCTTGCAGTTCCATGGTTCAAAGCATTACCCAAAGAGAGAATGGCTTGCATCACCCTTTTTAACTTGATAGAATTCCTGACCTGTTAAGCAAATTCTTTCAGAGGATATTCTTAAGCATGGTGATTGAGGCAAGAGGACCTAAAAGGGACATCAGAGCTTGCCTCTTCAGATGCCGAGTTTACGAGGTTCAAAGTGCCTCTTAAATCAGAGACCTGTGAGTAGGAAGTTGCCAAGTTGGAGGTAAATCAAAAAGCTATCAAAAAGGGAAGATAAAAAGAAAAGTAAAATTTCCATACCCGTGAATGAAATTGGATTTTATAGGAAAAAACTCTCAACTTCAACTCGGCACGTGGAACTTTCATCATCTCCAAGAGAAACTGACAGCACAGAGTTTAGAGCATGTTACACAAAACCTATATGGTGTTTTGCTTAGCTTAAGATTTATTTGTTCAGCTTCCATGTTTCTTTTGTTTGTAAGCAGACAGTACATGTTGTCTTTTGCTTTATATTCTTCCCCAAATGAAGAATTGCAGATGCAGATCATATCCATATACATTAACAAGGAGCCTAAAAGCATTGGTAACATTCTGCAGATAGTAAAGAATTGGAAGGTTAAAATAATCTTTTTATTTCTCCTTTATAATCTTGCACATGGAACTGAAACTTTCATCATATTCTTTCCGAAGAGGACGACTGTAAACTAACAGAAGGAATTTTCTCCCACCTGCTCACATTTTCCAAGGTTCTCTATGTCACCATTGTAGTTCTGAAAACAGACAAGTTTTTTCAAATAAGAGAGAGGCGGCCATAATCAAAATATATGCAAAACTGATGCTATGATTTCCTGCACAAGCAAAAACTGATGAAGAGTATCAGGAACTAACCTTAAGAAGTTCCATCTCTTCTTTTGTTGGACAAAATTTGATCAAATTTTCAACCTGATCGGCATCCAATGCTGAATCATCCAATGAAAGGACTGAACTCTGGCAACCAATTGGTTAAGGCAAAGAATAAAACAATAGCTCAATCAAAATAACAATTCAATTATTTTCCTTCAGATGCTTATTGAAGGACAAAAAGAAAATTGAACAAAGTAACTGAAAAAGGCCTGAAATCATACTAATCCAGTGGAGCTTTTCGATTTATTATGCAACTAGAAGTTTTCAAATCAAAACTAATTCCAAAAGGGTTTGAGAAAGACACTTTCTTTATCGTTAATGGCAATATCAAGGAGAAGTTGAATTTTTTTTTAAATATTTACCATTATATCAGGCAAAGGAATCTTAATCTTTGTCAGCATGATCTCACAGTTGTATGCTCTCCTAAAGTCAATCTGCAAAAGCACCATCAAATATCAAACAATAAATGTAATTCTGAAACTATTGCTATTACTGAGAAATGAATAGAAATTTAATATAAATGCAATGTTGACAATGCTGATAATTCTTGCAGTCCCGCCAAAAAGAAGTTAAGTTGACAAGATAACATGGTCAGGAGTAAACTTTTGGGAGCTAACATTAAACAAACAAACAAACAACTATTGTTCAAAGCTTTAGCAAGAATGGAAGAAGCTATAACCTTTACAATGTAAGAAAAGTAAGGAATTCAAAAGGCATCAATCAGATACTGGAAGGATGAACACTTGTGAGTAACTTGTTTAATTATTAACTGAGTTTAGCTTTGACCGAGGGTGGGGGCCTTTCTTTGGTCACGGTCTTCATGAATTCATATTGGTATATAGTAAGGGTATGAACCATCTCAATAAACAGCGGACAAGTGCAGGTCTGAAGCTCTTGGACTGATGAGACTAACAGATTCCAATATATGTCTATACTAGCAGAATTTTGTGAAGGAATCTATAACTTCTTAAGGCATATTGTTTCTCATAGATATTCCCAAAGAAAAGAATCATCTCAAATCTAATGAAGATTAAAGAAAAAAACACTATGATATGCACTGTGTTTTATGGACACTAGTCCCTGAATTACCAGGTTAACTTTGTCAGATTTGCTTCTTGAAGCACGATTTGATTTGCCATTGGTGCTTCCATGATCTGTAATACGGACACCGGCCGAGAAAAGACTCTCTAGTTCAGACATGTCAAATTCTGGGGTCCTGGCAAAAGGAAGTTGGAAAATAGTGAGAAAGCAGCAGAATCTGTGAATTTTTTGGACAAAGTATGCTGGAATATGTATCACCTAATAGAAATTGAGAAATAACAAAAGAAGAAAATCCCTGAAAAATATTGCTGCCGTACTTGGAAGCTTCTTCGGGTTTCCGTGTCTCAGCCCATATACTTCCCTGCAAGGCTCTGGTCAACTTCAGCCAGTGGTATGGCTTCAAAGAAGACTTCTTGGTTACAGTCTGTGGTTTGGCTGTTGGGCTAGGTTGCAGCCTCCCCTTTGGACCTGCCGGTGGCGGTACAGGTGTTGGAGGAATGCCATTTATTCCAGAAATATTAGATTGCAAAGTGGCTCCAGCTTTTGGTAATGCACTGCAGAGTGGAGCAGGAGGAGGTGGAATCTTTGGAGACATTCTTGCTACAGATTCCTTTGGAGGGCAACTGGGAGGAGGAGGTGGAGGTGGGGCGGAAGATGCCGCAGAATTTGACACTGCCCTTGAATGTAGAGGACATGGTGGTGGTGGTGGTGGTGGTGGTGGTGGTGGAGGAGGAGGTGGCTGAGGAGGTCTAGTGTCCGTTCCAGAGTTTTTCTCTAGAGAAAGGGAAGAGATTGAGCCATCCAAAGCTACTAAACCAGAGGATACTGACAGGGTTGAACATGAGTTTATGGTGGAGAAAGAAGCTTCTCTGGAAGGATGGGAAGGCAGAGTTTGAGCCAGAGGAGCTGATTGTTGTACTAATGGTGCTGTAGTTGCATTTGAGAGGGACATTAAATGTTCAGAAGGAAGAGTGGTGATCTCTAATTTTTTTCCTGCCACCATCAAAGATATCTTGCCACTTGATGAAGCTATGTCAGAAGTTGTAGTAGTGGTAGTAGTTAACAAAGATGGAAAATTATGAATTGAGGAAGATGTGGTTACCATTGGAACTGAAGATATTAATGATGACGCTTTTACAGAATCATTTGACTCTGATACTGAATCTACTCTTGGAAGAGGTTGCATGAAGGAGCTAATTTCAAATTCTGAGCCTTTGTCTGATAGTTGGGAAGACATTGAGTCAGTGAATGAAGCTGTCTCATGTACTGGAGGAAGGACTGATGATGTATTTTTCATGGAGGTTGTTGGAACAAAATTTCGGCTTGATGAGGGCGGAGATAAGGCAGGAGAGCGAACTGGACCGCTAACTGAGTTCTGCACAGATGCAGCTCTCAGAGAAACTGGCTGGGGAGGGGGAAGAGGAGGAGGAGGAACTGAATTATTCGCAATCAAAGACAGAGAAATCCCCGAATGAGGAAAGGATAAAGGTGATGGAAATGAAGCAGTTTTAGAACTTGCTGTATCCGGTGTCAATGTATTGGAATCCAGCTCTTTTGGAGCTGATAAATTGAAAGTGGATGATCTTAATAATATTGAGGTTGGTGCAATTGGTGGTGATAATAATGACATTGATGGTGGCGGAGGTGGAGGTGGAGGTGGTGGTGGGGGAGGTGCCGGACTGCTGGTAGCTACTAGCGAAGAAGACCACGAGCCAGATGGTGGAACCACTGAAAGCAAACTTGGAGTTGCAGGCTTGCAGAGTTGAGGAACAGATGCTGAAAGAGTGGACCTGGGAGACAATGTTACCACATGAGACCCCAATTTATTGTTTAATGAAGTATCATGTAATAAAGCTGTGATCCCCAGAGCTGAGTGTGTATTCGGATATTTTAAAAGGGAAGGAGGCGACTCCTGCAAGGACTGGGAAGCTGGATTGGAAATAGAACTTTGAAGAATTCTAGGTGAGACAACATTAGAATGAAAGGCAGACTGAAGGTGGTGGTGGGGATTTGGCTTCAATTTTCTGGAATTCAAGAACAATGATGCAGAATATCCTGAATCTCCTTCTTCCAACACTTTAGATTGAGAATTCATCATGTCAGATTCCGACGCCCTGGAATTTCGCGCCTCAAATGTACTGAAACTTTCCTGCTCCTCTTCCTTACAAACTTGAGACCCCAGGATTTCCAAGTTGATTTTTCCTGAAGCAGGAATGCTTCCAACATTCTCTTGTGTGGTAATCAAGTTTCTTTCAACATCATCTTTTTCATGTAGTGAAGAGGATCCCATCTCTGAGAAAAGGACCTTGATTTACAAGCAGCAGTATTATCAATAAGGTGATGGAAAATCAGTAACATTAGTAATGACATAGAAACAGGAAAACAGTATTTGGTACCTCTGCATTGAAGTCCCTGGAGAAGCTGTCTAGGAGATTCCATAGAGCATCAATCTCGTCACGGCTAAGTATCAACATATTTGATTTAATAAATGCTGTGTTGAACATAATGCGAAACATGGTCTCTTCAAGTTGCATTTTATGATCCAGTTTTAGACACTCCAGCACCACATCACCTTTGATTTGACAGTTGATCTCAATCTTAACCAGGTCACAATCTGCCTGCAATAAAATTACAAAGCATTATGCAAGCAGAATCCTAAGTATAGCAAATGACTCAAACTTTTTGGAAATATTGAGAAAAGTCTTTAAGGACACATGCAACATGACTGCTCTAAGATGTAGAAGTTCTTCTAGATTAACCATTCATCCTTATTAATCCAGAAGGCATAAAACTGCTGGTGATTTTTCAACCTTAAGATTCCAAACTTCTTGAAAGGTTTCAAAATAGATAAAGAGAGGGGTGCAAGGATGAAAAGGATGGCATGGCTTGATGATGAAAATTAATTTACTTAAAACAGATTTAACAGATTCCAGACCAAATACACATAATAAGAAATTTAAGTGCATCCCATTCATTACAGAAAGAAGAGTATCCTTTTGAGAAAAAGGGACATGGAAAAATAGTAGAGAAACATCATCAGCAGTTCAGCAGAATCATCAAGAAATAACCCTTAAAAGCATAACTTTGCGGTAAACTGCATTTGTATATTGCAGTAGTAGAAAGGTATATTAGTTTAAGAAACAGTGCTAGTATTACAAATACCAAATAAACTGGAATCAACCTGCTGGTAATGTCGAATGACTTCATTGTTTTTTGGACTTGAATATAGCATCTTAGGTATTTGATCAGCTTCCGTGACCGGATCCAGTCCATATACCCTAACTATTGGACAACAACCACCCTCTGGATCCATACTAGGGATAAATCTCAAAATGATGCAATCAAGCATGAGGGGTCTGACTAGGGGTGGCCATTCTGAGTGCCAATTCCTTCCTGAGACATACTGTAGGTACCTCAACTGTGATGGCAGTGGATTGATTGGTGACAGTGACTGCAACAACTGGGGAGGTCCTTGCTTGTAGATCATGTCTAAGGTTCTTTGTTCCCCAGAGGACTGATTCCTGTAAATCAAGAGGGCAGCGAGCGCAAAAGCTAGTACAGGCCAGCCACCACATTCAGAGTGCAGTAAAAGGATATTTCTCTCCCCGAGATCAAGCCAGATTTCGGTTGATTTCAAAAAGTGATGGATCATCTCCAGTGAGAGTAATGGGCAATTCTCATATGTTGTAGGATAGTTCATCACAGTAAGATCATACTCAGATAGTATACCGGCAATCTGACCGTGATTCTTCCCGTGAAGGAAGTTAAAAACCAGAAATGAACCATCAGGCCAGTGATCATGCAATTTAGTCAGTACACCTCCCACATAGTCTCTAAATTTGTCATCTCCAAAGGCATGCATAGAAAAGCAGCAATCCAAAACTACAACAGCATTAAAAAAGTGTGATAAGAGTAAGGAAGCCGAAATGGTATATATTAAAATAAGTCCAAGTCTCCTTGCCCCTAATGAACCTAATATGACTAAACTAGTCTGGCAAATGCAGACATGCAACTGTCACATTTTTGGAGGTTATAGCAAATTCAACAGACAAAACATCCAATTAACAGACATTTGCATCATTTCTTCCACAAATTCAACAGACAAAACATCCAAATAACTTTTCCACTAAGAATAAACCAGGATGTAGATGCAAACACTGTCATAGCAAAGATGCTTGCAGGCACTAAGACATGAATAGGCATCAACATATATGTTAGTGCACTTTTAAGTCAAGGAAATAGCAAGGCTGAAACATTTTACAGCAGAAATCGATATAAAAGCCAGAGCAACAGCCTAGAAGGTACTAGTTAAAATATGCAATAGCTAAATTTCACCATCTGAAAAACACTGTAACTCCAGGAGCAATTCCATGCAGCCGATCACTAACTTGTTGGAGCTAAACATCATATAAGTGATTAGTCCAAGTCAAGTTTAAACAAAGTACAACGAGTAAACATGATTTCTACTGGTAGAGGATCTAAATATATGGATAATAACTATATTCAGTCAATTGTAATCTTAGAACACATTGGGTCAATGCCATCCATTAAACCAGAAAACATCCTCCTAGAACAACAATACTACGACACTTTCTGTACCAACTCCGAACTTTCCTAACCTTTGGACTTCAACTCACGTTACTGTGAAAAATGTCCTGTACGGCTGCACCCCACATTTTTAACCATGTTATAAAATTCAGTCCCACCAGCAACAGAAAAGTTCATAAAAATAGTTCTTTGCAATAAGTCGGAACTACTAAAATGTTCATAATCCGCAAAATTGCATCAAAATTTGCCGAAATTGGAACAAAAATGTAATCACATTGAACATTTATAAGACATACCAAAGACCCTTTCGGATATCTCCAAAAGCCCTTCAGGTGGCTTCCTGTAGAAAAGCTTGCGAAAAAGCGCCATCTTTTTTTCACCAAAAATCAACAAGAAGTCTCCATCAGCTGCTCAAAAACAACCCACAACCCCAGATCCAATGGACACACACAGAATCTAATGTAATGTGCATATGGGTTGTAAAGAAACACATGTACCCAAATAAGCAATGTGTGCTAGCTGATAATGCTATCTCCAAGAGAGTGTAAATTCAGTAACCAAAAAAAAGAAAGAAAGAAAACACTAGTACAAACACATATTGCTGAGGCTTTAAGGAAGTATAGCTGGTGGACATGTGTCAGAGAGGCTTGGCTTTCAATGGGAGGAAACCAGAAAGAAGAGAGAATGTTTTCTGTTGGGCAAATGAGGTTTGGGGGTCCAGACTTGAGCAAAGGCAAAATGGGGTCAGAATATTTTGTTGTTAAGGTTAGTTTTTTGTGTGGGATTAATGTTGTTGGAGCGTAGGATCTTGCTTAGATTTGTCATTGTCACTATCTGGGAATGTCTGTGATTAAAATAAAGGTAGTAAGGATTATTGTGTTTCTGTTTTGGTCCATCTGAGTTTGGTTATGTCAATCTATAGTCCCTTTCTTTTCTGTTAGTTTTTGGGTATTGGGAAGTCTTCTTCCATCAAGATTCTTGCACATGCTTTGGCAACTCACTTTTTTTGGCTACTGTGCTATACTAATTTTCGGGCTAAATCACATACCTACATTTTATGTTTTTGATGCTCTTAAGTGGCAAAACTGAGGAATGTCCATCACTTGATCATCTCTTACTTGTCATTTTTAAATACTTTTTTAATAATTTACATTTTAAAAATATATTTTTTATTTTCTAAACACATTTTGTCTAGATAACCTACAATATCTTTTAAACAAAACATAAGAAAACATTAATCTAACATGAATGTTAAAAAATAGGGTTTACTTTATTTTTTATTTGGAGGATGGATTAGGAAATATATATATATATATATATTTTTAACTTAGTAGACCAGTATTGAACAAGGGTCCCTCCTTCAAAATCTCCGGTATGGATGGTTTTTCAATTAAAAAGCACACACGAAAATGTCTTTACTATAGAAGTTAAAATTTAACCACACTAGTAAGTTATATTTTCTTCATTCTCGTACTATAATAAAATAGTTTGAACCAGTAACCACATATATAACACAAAGACGTAAGGAGACATCAGAATATCACTAGGACGTGATCATATTAGACTTGAGTGTTTCAATCTTGTTTTAATAATAACAAAATAAATATTTGAAACTAATAATTTCTTAAATTGTTTAAAATTATCTTTTGTAGAAAGTGCAAAATTTTCAGATTGATACATTCATCTTCAAATAAGCATAAATTTCGTTTCACTCAGGCAAAAAAATGGTGTAAAAACTCCTTTCAATTATCTAAAAAATGGTGTAATAGTCATTGTAAAATTCAAATAGAATTTTGGTGAAATAGACAAAAACAAAACTATGTAACTGCAATGCCACAGTTCAGTAAATTATATGTAACTTGAGCTATAAAAGTCCAAATCAACTGATTTTGACGTCCTTGGAAAGCTAAGAGAAAGATCTACAACATTGATTTCTGACACAAAAGTCAAAAGTAGTTGCAAGAAGTCAAAAAAGTTGAAGGAATTTCAGACTATGTCAAATCATCTTTGGAGCCAAAATTCAAGTGTTTGAATTGGAGTCCAAATTTGCCTATAAATAGAGACCATGGGTGAATACATTCAAGACACACAAGCTATCAAGCCATTCTTATTATTGTCAAAATTCTCTCAAGTTTTCAAGTGCTCATTTTCAAATTTTACTTTCAAGTTCTAGTTATTTTTCAAAATATCAATCTTATACTAGAACTTTGTCACTTGTAAGCCATAAACACTTCACACACAAAAAGGTTTTATTGTTCTTGAAAGCAAGAAGTTGCAAGTCAAGAACAGTTTAGAGGGTGAGTAGTGAATAACCTCTTAGTAGAGTTACTAAGTTATTCTTGGGAGATTTGTAAAGGTTTGAATTCCACCTTAAGGAATTTTTTTTTTTTTTTTTTTTTGAAAAAAAAAATAGGAATGGCTTCAACTTTAGAAGTTGGGGAGTGGATGTAGAGTTTGTAACGGGGTTACAAGCTTGAACCACTTTAAAAATCTTCTCTTTTATTGCATTGCATTT
Source organism: Knoxia roxburghii (assembly GCA_030378225.1). NCBI lineage: Eukaryota > Viridiplantae > Streptophyta > Magnoliopsida > Gentianales > Rubiaceae > Knoxia > Knoxia roxburghii. The sequence goes on from CM059423.1 coordinate 7,476,985, forward strand.
TGCATTCATACTCTCTCTTCTACATTTCTTGCATCATAAAACATCACCATTAGAGTTGCTCAATTCAAGTATTACATCTTTAATCTTAAGATTTTATTTAAGACTTGTCATTATTTCAAGTCTAAGAATTTACTTTATCTTAGCATTGTCCTTAATCAAGTCTAGACTTGTCCTTATCAAGTCAAGAACTTGGCATTAATCAAGTCAATACTTGAGCTTTATTTTAAATTATTCAATTTCAAGACTTGTCTATTTCAAGTCAAAGACTTGCCCTTAATCAAGTCAATACTTGAACTTTATTTTAAATTATTCAATTTCAAGACTTGTCCATTTCATGTAACATACTTGACCTTTATTTTAATTTGATTATTATATATTGTGAAATAACAATTTCTTATTTCCTTGTATACTTTTATATTGTTGACTAATCTTATTATTCTTGTTTTCATCTTATTTTAATTTAGACTTATTTGTTATTTGTTTCATACACATAGATAATCATTGTTTATTTTAAAAAGAAATTATTTTAAGATTTGTTCATTTTTAAGTAAATTTTTTAAACAACCTAATTACCCCCCTCTTAGGTTGTGTTGTTAATTTTCAGATCCGATTAACCCGGACAAGAAATTAAGATATTTTTTTTGACAAATAAAAATTCTTTTTGCACAACGGATAATTTTGATGCCCTAAAAGTATTTCAAAACTTTTAAATCTTTCCTTTAGAATTGAGATAGTAAAAACTCTTTAAGAAAATCAATTCTATCAAATCATCATTGGAAGTATGAATATCATCAATATAAACAATGAGAAAGATTTTCTTACCACTCGTCGGCACATTATATAATAGAATAGGATTATTTCAAAAAAAAAAAAAAAGGATAATTTGTTTTTAAAAAATTAAGGCATGATTATAGAGGTTTGTTTAGAAAACTTTTGTCTAAACCGAACTTCTGAAATACCAGAACGTGCTAAAACGTTGAAATTATCTCTTGTTTTATAATGTTTGCATTTTAACTGAATAAAACGTAGTATAAAAAAAGCTCCAGAATGCCTCAAATGATTTCTCAACCGTTACATGTTTACGAACAAAAATGTTAATGTCAACAACAGTTTCTACATATTAATGAGAGTTTTATACCTAATAAAAAATGAACCTTACTTCAGAGAGAGCAAAAAATACTTGTTTATCTCAGAAAAATACCTCTATTTATTAAAATTAAAATAATACAAAAATCAAGATTATTGTAGAATATGATGGTTTGTATCTTCAGGAAGAGAGCCAGGAGAAGAAAGAGAATACAATTCCATACAAACTGGAAAAATAAATATCCATAATCCATTTGAAAACTTCTAATTGTAACAGATTCCGTTTTGAGCAACATCAATACTGATGAAAATACTACCTTGGTCATACTCCCAGCAACTATGATATGTTCCATTCCTCTAAAATTGCAAAATTGACAACACAGATTCCTATCCAGAACACAAAAAAGTGCAATAACACAAAAGCAATAAGAGATCAATAGGCTACTCCAATTCTTCACTCATCATCATCTTCATCATCATCGTCACCGTTTCCAGCAGCAGAATTCAAAGCATTTAGCCTCTCTATCAACCTAGCCTTCCTCTCCTCATAAGTTAGCTTCTTAAGGTTGTATCTGTAGAAAAAAAGGCAACCAACAGGACATATCAAAACAACTGCCCGAAATTCTAGCAGCACGTATAAATCCCCAAAGATGACAGTGCACATGTTAACAAAAGTTGGTTCATCACTTTTATCTGATTACAATTCAAGTATTGAAGCAAACCATTTTCACAAACAGGTTTCAAGCAGGTTTCACTTTTCAAAAGTTTATCATTAAAATCATCAAAAGAAATGGGTATATAATAGAAAAGGAAAGAAAATCCTTCCCAAACTAACCTCTTATGCTCCTTTGGAGCAGGTTTCTCAGATTTCTTAGCAGTAGGATCAGCACGAATAGCAGCATGAACCTTCTTGTACAAGCCTTCAAGATCATCTGCCTCAATACCTTTCTTAATATACTCACTAAAATGAGATTGAAACCTCTCAGGCTCATCTTCCGCCAGCGTCTGCACATACATTTCAGAGATGTAATATTACGAGGAATAGTAAAAAATGTGAACCGACGGGAGAAGATATATCAACAAAACATTACACTCACCCTCATGTATGCGGCAACATGGCCACCATAGATGTATTTGCGGTGAACCTCAGGATCAAGTTGTTTACTATCCTTGCCATATCCAGCAAACCTCTTGTCACTGTGAGGAATATCCAGACCACCATCAAGTGCCCCCTAAACTCAAGCAAACAACTAGAATGGTCAATAGAGAAGAAAAAAGAAACTAAAAATAATCATGATACAAGACAGCCCCAAAAACCTCAAATGGAAACTTAGGTCACAAAGAGCTGATTTCTACAAGCCAAAACATAAACTAAAACCATAACCTTAAAAGTCAATTCAAAGTCTCAATGTCTCACTAGACAGAAACAGTAAACATATCTTAACTACATAGGAGAAGAGCAGCTACTTCTGACTATAATTATTTCTCATCAGCTTTCTATGGTCTTGTCCAAATTACTTTACTTACTAATAAAGATTCAATGTATTATTACATTACAACACCACACTTAGCATACATGACATCCACAGCTTGGATTTACATTCATTGGAAGTTTCCATGTTCCCATAAACATAATAGAGTTCACAGAGCGATCATACAAACAGTTAAAATAGGCATGATACCTTCAAGGCACCAAAAACACGATTCCCGGTTGTAGTTCGGATAAGACCAACATCTAAAAGAGCACGGAAAGGCCTCCTGCTCTCAGCTGGTTCAACAGAATAATCTTCACCGGTAGCCTGTCAAAAAAAATAGCTCAATAATTTACAGAGAAGGGATAACCCAAATCTTCAGCGGAGATCAATAATCAAATACCTCGACATTTCCTTCATACTCCCCCTCCATTTCCAAATGTTTCAAAACTCGGCGAGCAAGAAGAAGTCCAGTGCAGTAGGCTAGGATACCATTTATCACAATCAGTATAGCGGATATCCAAAAGCCAGGGTCATGAATTTATACACAATAGTTCAAATATCATACGCATACCAGCAGCATAATTGGTCAGGCCCACTTCAAGACCATAACGAGGCAACTCGTGTGAATAAGCAGCTGCCATAACCATGTCACCGGCAATGCTAGCTGAAGTGATCTGTGCAATGATATCCTTCTTCGTCTGGAGCAACATTAAGGAATTTGTACAGAAAAATAACAATCCTAATATGTGCTCTTAATAGAGTTTACAATTTACAGTTTGCAGGTACAATATCCAATTGCTTATGTACTAAATCAAATTGACTTGCAAGACTCTCATATTTACAATGAACAATCACATTTGTACCTGAAATAAGGCAAATGATAAACAGCAAAAACACAGGGGATGGAGAAATCCAAATATACGAGTAAAATCCTTCAGAACAATTATTCTGGAGCCCTAGGCCAAGTAAGGACAGGAGGCCAAATTCAAGAATCCCCTTGGCTGAGCAGCAAGAAGTGATGCAAACATTTAATTCAAGACTTCAGACAATAGAGAAGGATACAAAACGCACAACAAACCGATATTTCGGGGTGTTGTATTTATTTTTGTCTTGGTTGATTAGCCGCACTCTCGCGCGGTAATCAGTTTTACCCTCTGCCAAGTTTTGAAAATGATACAACTAACCATTACCAAATCAGCCATAAAATAGTCAGAAGGGAAAAAAACAAAGCAAGTGATTGCATACCTCTTCTCCTCTTAAATTGAACTTGGTATCTCTTGAAGTAAGCTTTTGTCTTCTGGGCTTTAACAAAGGCCTGCATATAATGTGATCCCAGCTTGAATTAAACACTATACCACAACCATTGTTCTTTTATTCTTTAAATTGAGGTAATAATCAATACATCAAGCACAAGAAGCTGATAGTAAATAAAGGCATCTCTAAACCAGTGAGTAATCAAGTCAAAAAAAAATCATCATTTCAAGCAGCAAACATCTGGCATCAGTGCCCGTAAACCCATTTCAAAGAGAAAGTTGCAAGGTTCTTATAGCATTTTAAGTGCAATTCCTCAAACAAACATACATTTGTAACTCTTGAAGAGTGAATCTTACAAACTAATCCATCTATTTCTGAAGCACCAAACTTGGAGCAATTATTACAACACGAACCTAAAGATAAAAGCCTCAGAACATTAAAACCTTAAAAGCCATATAATTTTATACTTCACCTCTAACTTTAGTTTTTACACTAGTAAATCAATTACCACAAAAAAATAAGGAAAAAAGAATGAGAAAAGAACTGATTATACAGGTCATATTCCAAAGCCCATACAACAGAGTTGAAATTACTAACTCATAAATCCAGAACCCCAATATAAATTTCAATTCCGTACACCCGATGAAAAACCCTCGCAAGTATGAACATTGAAAATAAATTTTTCAAGCTAAAGAAAAGAACCCATTAGCCGAGAAGCGGTAGCTGAATCATAGAACCCAAAAACCACCGAAAAAAGATAAATTTCATTTTCATCACCCACATAAATCCATCTTAAACAGCAAAAAGAAGACACGTGGAAATGATAAATTTTATCAGAAGCTCAAATAACTTGGGTCTGTGAACTTTACCATTGCTGCTGTTTCTCCGGATCCGGGCGGCGGGGAGAATAGGGGGGAAGGGTGTGTGTGGCGAAGAACAGAAGAGGACCGATGTGGAGAAAAGGAAGTCAAATATCAAAGCTAAAACCCTAAACCTACTACAGAGTAAATGTGGGCTGGGCTTTTAACAAGGTGAAATAGTCCCAGACGAGACCATAAAAGCAGGTGAGGACATGGAATCTAAGTTGCTTGGGCTCCAAATTTAGCCCAAGCTTTCTTCTCTCTGATTACCTTTTTGTAGTTTTAGATATGATGATTATGGTTCACGAAATATATAAACTGGAATCGATTTTAGCTAGAAGGTTTCAGTTCATTTAAAACGTTTTTTTTTTTTTTTTTTAATGGTTTCGATTTTTGATGTTTCATGATATTTCTACAGTTCAAAAATTTTTAACTTTATGTTTAATTTGAAAGTATTTTTATGAAAAAATGCCCGAATTCATCCATACGACATAAAATTCCTCCTACGAATATAAAATATAGAGCTTTGCATCACATCTTAGTTATCTTTAAAAAGTACACAACGTATGTATGCCCCTTTAAAATGAGCATTTTCGGGGACTAGACTGCTTAAATACTATATTGAAGGAGAATATTGGTTTTAAATATCACTCGATGTTTTGGAGAAATCTCACTTTTCCGGTTGAAGAGAATAGGTTAGGTATTCGAAAGATTATTTTATAACAAAAGTAAAAATTTTACATATTTAAATATATATATATATATTATTTGGTAAAATTTGATTTGAGAGTTGAAATTTGAAATTTATTTGGTTAAACGTTTTGATAAATTAAAACATAAATTTTGAAAATATAATCAAAAAATTTTTTTGGGTACATATAAAGAGGCCGTAGTCTAGATGGACTCAAGATCTATTGTTGTATGTTAGATGATTCGAATTTAATACCTATTGTCGGGAAGTGTCACTGGACCACAATCCTCTTATTAGAAAATATAATCAAAGTTTGAAGGCAAAAGTCTGAACTCTAAATAAATTTATAAAATTAAATATATATTTTAAATTAAATTATCTTAATTTTTTTTTAGAAATATCGGATACATAAATTTTTCATAATAAAAAATTTATTTTTAATTTATATAATATAATATTTTAAATGGATAATTCTTTGTGCTTAATAATATGAAATTCTGATAATAAAAATACTTTTAATATTTTGACAATAAACTTCTCTTTCATTATTATTTTAATATAAATATAATATTATAAAAATAGTAATTTTTGTTGTTTATAGGTGCACGACCAAAATAATAGTGCATTTGGTTGCACAGAATAAAACCAGGGAATGGGGTTGGGATTCTCATATTTTTGGGTAAGAATCCCAAATTTTCATAGCAATTCCCGACTATCAAATAGAGTCAAATCATCTCGATTCTATTCCCGCATTCCATAGGAGGCACAAACTTCACTTATATCTTTCACTAATAATGGCCGTTGGGAAATGTTTTGTCACGTTTCTAATAGCTAAACGCATATGAAAAAAAAGTATTAGAGTTACGAAATCGTATTATAGAGTAATAGAAGTATGGAGGAATTACTAAAACCCTAACATAACAAATCTACTTACATCATTTGACATAAATGCGCGACCAGGGTCCTCCACGATTGGCGAAAGGGTTTCATCATAATCTAAAAATATTACTATCCTACTATTCTTTGCACCCTTCATGATTTTTTGAAGAAGAAGGAACTCAGCGCAGATAGGTACTTGACCTGCAGAAGAAACGGTTTAAAACGATTATGGGCACGCACATTGCGATCAAAACTTAGATGGATAACTTTAAATGACTGATTGGATGTAACTAGACACTCATACATCCAATAATGGTAAGCAATATCACCATCATCTGAATAGACTGACTTCATATTCTTCTTTCAGGGAGGGGAAGAAGCTTTCATGGCATCTAGCCAATCATTAGACTTGTCCATTACAGTAGGATCAACAAGAACATGAGAAGCTTTTGAAGACTTCAAGTCTATCAATTAGAGAAACAAGTGTTATCATATAAATAAAAAACGATGATATATGCGTCATACTTTCGGAAAAAACGGGGCACAATACCATTTAAACAACCAACCAAACCATGCATTCTAATTTAAATGTTTGCCCCCCTTCTCGGAAAACCAACTCCTTTTTTTTATCATCCTCTTAATCCCTAGAAAAAGCTCACATCCATAACCAATCTATCTCCTTAAAGCACCGAGTTATGCTCCGCTATGAACAATATATATGTCAACTCTATGCTAAGTGAGGTTTGCATCAGGAAAGCTGCAAAGCAAACACATTTCTATTGGTTTATCTTAGTCTTTATCCATCTCACAATGTAACGCTGGCTATATCATTATGGATATTATCTTCTCATCATAGTCTATCATTATCATTAAGATGAATCAAATCAAATCTCAGGCTATATCTCGGGATTTGTCTTGAAGTCCAAGAGAGGATAGTCCAAGAGAGGAGATTGTCTATCCTCTCTTGGCTTCAAGAGAAACGGATGTGTAGGAAGAATGGTGGGAGATTGGAGGTACGTAATTGGAGCAAATATCCAGTTGATATATTAAGACTTTTTTGCCCTTTATATATTTTTTATTTGCAAAACTTATAATAATAATTTTCTTATTTAATTTTGTAATTTCAAACTAATAATGTATTAATCATTACATCAATATAAATTTATTCCGTCAAATTCTTAATACTCACAATACTACTCATTATCAGTTGTGGGTGGCATAAATTTGTGAATGTAGAAACTTGTGAAAACATATTAACTGGTTCGTTTTTATAACTTTGAAATTGATTTTTATATTAAAATTGGTTCAATTCATTTTTTCCAATAACTAAGTGCAAGAAATTCACGTATGATATAGGATTAGGCGTTTCTAACACGAGATTCGTGTGCAAAAGAGTTACGCATGGACCTAGATTCGTGCACATACCGCTTGCGCATGAACCTAGTTCGTGCACAAAAAGGTTGCGCAGGGTCTAGGTTCGTGCACATAAAGGTTGCACAATGTTTGTAGTGTCTTTAAGTTTACAAGTGATTATTTCAAAACATTTTTTACGTTTTTTTATTGAAATTAAATTTAAAAAAAATTGTTTATTTTGTCGTAAAAAATTAACATAATAGAGTATCATTATTCATTATATTAATATTAACTAAAGCATGATATCCTAAATTCACTCATGAGATACCTCCTTGAACAACAGCCCCTTACCTGATTACGTGTCATCACTTCATTAACCTTGATGACGTGTCAAGTATTGAATAAAAATTCTTCGATTGACATTCTGTCATTCTTCAATCTATCAATCAACTCAATTTAACCTATTATTTACTAATAGTAACTTAATTGATAAATCATAAATTATCCATTCAAACCATAATCTCTCTATTCAATTATCAATTCAAATTATAAAATATAATCCTATAATTTTCTTGAACTCTTATTATAAAATCTTCATAGCCTGCATAACCATTATTTTCCTTCATCTCTCTTCCTATTCCTCAAAGGTCATATTAATTACTTATAGTTTTAATAATAAATTTGTATTAATTTTATCTATTGTCACTCAATATGATATGTATTGTTCTTGAAATCTTAAATTATTTATTTTTTTTATCTTTGAAGGATATCAAAATTTATTTGGTAATCTCAAATCTTCAATGTGTATTTATTTTCTTTAAATTCTTTTACTGTATATTTCATTATTATATATATATGATTGTATATATTATCATGATAAATAACCATTAACATGTTTTTGTGTTTTTTTTCAGAAATTTTCATGGCTTCCACAATAAATCTAGAACTATCTTTTATCCTTCATCTTGCTAAATTTCATTTTTTATCAGGGAGCATACATCGTGAAGAATTATCATACCAATATACACAAAAATATGAAGAAAGTTTTGAGTGCCTTCATATTTCTAAACATTCTCACAAAATTTCAATTGTCATCTTTTTCCAATTCTTTTTACATTTATCTCTTAAAATTTTTATTAATTGTAATAATTATATATTTTTTAGTCGCTCAATGTTTTTTCACTAATTTATTTTTATCATAATTTAATTATTATTTATTTAATTATTTGATTTTATTATTTTATTATCTTCATTATATTCTTCAATTATTCAATCATCATTATATATAAATTACCAATTTTTTGTTGTTGTTTTTTTCACATATCTTGGTGGCTTATACAAGAAATCAACAAATATATCTCGCTCTTTATCTTCTTAAATCTTCTCATCAATTCCAATTGTGATATTTATCCATCTATTTTTCTATTATCTCTTAAAATTTGTATTAATTGTAATAATAATTTTTTATTATTTTCGTGTAGCAATTATTTTTCGCATATTATTTTTTTATTAATTTTTAATAATATAAATCTCTCTCATTCTCATCAATTTCAATTTTGATATTTCTTAAACTCTTCTTCTATTATCTCTTAAAATTTTTATTAATTGTAATAATAATTTTTTTATTTCGATAGAGCAATTATTTTTTGCATATTATTTTTTATTAATTTTTCAATAATTTATTTATGTTAATAATTTTTTGAATTATTTATGCTAATAATAAATTCTAATGTAGTACTTTGCACATGCATTCTAATTAAACTCCGCATTATGACCACATCTGTTTTCTTTTTTTCATCTTATACTGTTAATAATACATTCTTATATTGTTATTTCTTTATATTTTAAACTTAATTTAATTTTAAAATTTAACATTATATACTATGAAACTAATAATTTAAAATTCATTAATTTCTTGAAGACACAACATCATTAATATATTTGTTAACATCATTAACAAATAAGCATAATATATATCCTATTAAAAGTGTCACATTTATTATAATATTGAACAACAATAAACATTATTATCCAATGTCTTATCCCATAGCACCAGTAATTTGATTTAGAGTGTTTCACATTGTTAACAAATAAACATAATATATATCCAATTCAAATTTCACATTTATTATAATTTTAAACAACAATAATAATTATTATATAATTTAATATATTTATCTATAAGATAAAAACTACACTTTTAATCAATCGATAATTTAAAGTTTACTTTTTAATTATTAAAATTATCATCAATCCCGTTTAAAATTTTAAAATATTAATTACTAATTATGTTTATGGTAATTTAAAATTAATATTTTAAATAATGAGATGAGAGGATAAGATTCGAAGAGATAAGACTAATTAAAATTACATTAAATAAGATTAAAATTTAAATAAAAATAAATAAGAAAAAATAAATATTTATGATAAATATAACTTTGAACACATCTATTAATCTATTAACATATATAAAAATATTATTATCACCATGAATATTATTTTTTTTACCAAACTATTTTTCTACTAAAATTTTTTATTCTAATATTTTATATACTATTATTTCTTTTACTATTTTATGATCCATTATGTATGTTATTACGAGGATTATATATATTTTTACCATTTTCTCAGATACACTACCAAATATATTTATTTGATAAAAAATATGGGTGAGAAATAATAATTTTTTACTCTAATATTTATACATAGCTATCTAATCATTATTATTATTATTATTTGAGTATTTATTTTCTGATCTTGCTAATTTGTGAGGGAGAAATCTAAAACTAATTTCCTCAAACTATTTACTTTCTTTATGTCATACTTATTTTTCTTCCCATTTTTTTACTTAAATTAATTCTTTTACTCTAATCACGAACCAATAAAAGATTAACATATGATATAAAATAAGTGAAAATTTTGAACAAATATTTATAATAATTATTATGAATTAATTTTTATATTACCTATTTGAATTAAAATATCATTGATATTATCTCCATTATATAAAAAATTCTATAATAATAATACTGACAAATAAATTATTAATATAATCATTTACTAAAAAATTAAATACAAATCATTTGTAAAAATAATGACACTTATTTAATATTTATATAGAATATTATACATTCAAATAAATAAAAATAATATTTAAAATATTATTACTGTTACAAATAGTTCGGTCGTTATTATAGGTGTCGTGCGATGCACGAGCCCACGATCTAGTTATTCTACTAAGTTAGAGTCTAATGGTTATAGTTATAAAGTTAAGAATTCATTCAATAAATTTGAATTATTAGAAATATTTAATTTAGATATATTAAATTAAATAGTATAAAATTATATATTATATATTATAAATATTGATTAAGTTACCTCTTGAATATATTATATTGATTAAGTTACCTCTTGAATGACCAAACCCTACATTCCCTTTTTCCATTCTTACCAATCAAAATTTTCCATTGGAAAGATTCAAAATATTCTTTCTACAGCTTTGATCATTTAATAGAAAAAATCTTTTCATTATCGTAAACCCTTTTGTAGGGTATTTTATTGTATTTAAATTAAATGATCAAAATACAAATGGAAAGTTCTTTTACCTTTTGATTTTGTTGTCTTAGACAGTTAAACTTAACTAATTCAATTTGTATGACACAACGGATATACGTTCATGTTTTTTCTTTGTTCCTCTGTCTTGCCCTATCACTTTTTTTTTTTTTTTGTGCCATAAGTTTTTCAAAATTGTCTAAAAATTTGATGATATATAAATTTTGTGAGAGTGAAAGTATCATTTTATGATGATGGTAAGAAGTGATGGTGATATGCTGGTGAAGATGGAATGTTTTTTTCAAAATATATATATATGAAAATAAATATATATTTACTTATATATATCAAAATAATCAAAAGGGTAAAATAGAAATTGAATAATAAAAAGTAGGTTGTAACAAGTAAAAAGTGGACGGCGAATAGCAGTTCACATCAGATCAATTCTATGATCCAATCAAATCCAAATTATTTTGATCGGTTTTACTTCGGTCTGGATCAAAATCCATTTGGATTGGTGTGAACCGGTTAATATTATTTATTTATTTATTTAAATTTGTTTACTTATTAAATTTTAAAATAATTTATATAAGTAAATAAATAGAAGCATGACTTTTTATAAAAACAAAGAAAGGTATAAAAAAATTTTAAAAATCTAAAATTTTTTTTTTATTTTGAATTTTTTTTATTTCATTACTTTGATGGTAAGTATTGATTGAATATCCTACTAGAACGTATATTTTGAGGGCAATTTTTATTGTACAACTAGGAGTATTATTAGCATGGTACTTCTAGCAGTTTTTCAATACAAAATGTCATTTAATGATATGTTTTCTACTTTCAAAACCTCATCCCCCTTCACGCGCTTATTTTTTGTTTGCAAAACCCTCATTTTCTACTAATTATTACAGCAACCACTTTCTTCTCTTTCTTCTTCTCATCTTTTCTTTGATGGCTGCAAAACTCATCCCCCTTCTCTTTCTTCTTTTTTCTCATTCTCATTCAAATCAGTCTCAAATTAGTCCCAAATGAGGCCAGGAAGAGTGGCGAGGAACGTCAGTGGTGACGTTGGACCACGGTTGCCGGGAAAATCAGAGAGAGAGAGTGGCAGTCCGCTGGCGGCAGCGTCGCCCCTAGGGTGGTATTCCAGCCATCAAAATGCCAAAACTCTTGAGGGGTTATGTAGATCTAGTCTAGGGGAATATTTCTAGGGTGGTTTCAGCCCAAGAGAAGGTTGGACGGCGGCGGTGCGTGGCAGGGCAGCGGCGGCGAACCTAGGGTTTCCATTAAATCTCCATGCATGTTTTGGCTGCTCCTCATCTCCGTTTTTTTGAGCTTTTTTTTTTCTTGATTGGTGTGTGTTTGCTTGAATGTGGTATATTTAAATTTTGGTTGCTTCATTATTTTTATTACATATATGTGTGGAATTGGGTGCTATAACAGAGGCTTTTGAGGAACTTTCTGGGTTAGTGAAGAAGAACCCACATGATGGAATATCGTACAAATGGTGATGTAATTGATGAAATTGATTGTAATCATGTTACTGATGTGAAACTGTTTCTCGATGAAATAAAATGTTGTATGATATATGTTCTGGTTGATGGAATATGTCCAAAGTTGATGGAATTGATATAACATGTTATATTTTGAATCATGTTACTGGTGTGAAACTGTTTCTCGATGGAATAAAATGTTGTATGATATCTGTTCTAGTTGATGGAATATGTCCAAAGTTGATGGAATTGATATAACATGTTATATTTTGAATCATGTTACTGGTGTGAAACTGTTTCTCGATGGAATAAAATATTGTATGATATCTGTTCTGGTTGATGGAATATGTCCAAAGTTGATGGAACTGATATAACATGTTATATTTTGAATCATGTTACTGGTGTGAAACTGTTTCTCGATGGAATAAAATGTTGTATGATATCTGTTCTGGTTGATGGAATATGTCCAAAGTTGATGGAATAAAATGTTGTATGATATTTGTTTTGGTTGATGTAAAATGTCCAAAGTTGATGGAAAATGTATTGTATTATATTGTTCTATATGATGGTAAATGTATTGTATTATATTGTTTTATAACGGCCAATATGGACGGAGTGACTTTTTTAAAAATAAAATGAAAGTATGATGACCTTAAAAATAATTTTGAAAGTATGATGACCAAAACTGGAAACTGACCATAGTATGATGATCAATTTTGGAATTTACTCTTTTTAAAATTCAATCTTTAAAAGTATACTTTTTGGTCTCCAACATCATTTCATCCAAATTTTTTTGTCAAAATTATTTATGTGGAACCCATGAATATAAAATTATGAGCAAAATATTATAAGAATAATACTAAATATTTAAAAAATCAAAATTTAGATTAGCTGCTAAAAATTAAATCGATTCTCCTTCATATAGTAAGATCTTGGGTTAGTTATCTTAGATTGTAAGCATTTTATTCAAATTTTAATAATTTCATCTTTGATTGTCTCGACTCCAACTGAAGAAACAATTAAATCTAGCTATAATTTATAGGACGAACACCCAAAATAAAGATGACAGCAAAAATGGGGTACCAGTGAGATGATGAGCGTCTCAAGTTGTGGTGCATTCAGCAGTAATTCAGCTACTGTACCACGCATGCAATTTTGGACGAAACAAAGCAAAGAAAATTTTACTTGCTTCAGTTTTTGAAACGTTGGCAGGGAATTTGAAGTCCAAAAGTGCGCAAATACCTTTAAAAGAAGAGATAAAAAATATTCAAAAAGTTGAAATTCTGGGAGGGAAGTAGTAATATAATCTGAGAAATAATTTAAACATGGAGGATAGATATACCTGCAATTACCCCACTTGAATTCTCCAAGAACAGGAGTTTTAACCATAAGGATCTTCACATTCGACAAATTACAAAGTAAAGGAGAGTAGAAGAATTCAAATTGCAAAATGCTGGCAGCAGTAAGTCTAAGAGCGCAACGATTCAGTTCCAATTTGGTCAATAAATTGTGGTACTCAAACAAATTAATTAGGACTGAAAACAGAAGAGACTGTGTGTTTGGCTTAGGCTGCTTGCGAATAAGTGGCAGATTGAGATTGAAGGATTGATGCAAAATGCTGTTTTTGCTATGAGGGAAGATGAGGCTGTTGTAATTGCTGTAGCTGAGATAAAGAAGAATGTTAATACATTTATGGAAAAGGGGTTATTAGTTACCGTCTCAATTTTTGGGACGATAGTTCATAACTTTTGACAAAATTACACTTTTACTTAAAAGAAAAAAAGAAAGAGGATATTGTAAGAAGTATTTTAATTTAAATTGGGATTGTGGATGATAAGGAATGAGATGGTAACTAGTAAAACTTTTATCGAAACCATTCAGGAATTGAATAATCATGTTGATAGCTCAAATGAGGGTATGGGTACGTACGTTTTTGTGATGATATTCTCTTCATAGCCTGTGCAATACTGTTGTTAACATTGTATAAACTTATTGAGAAGCTTATTGGGTCTGTATCAAATCTTTTGAGCTATAAATGGTAAAAATGTGAAGATTGACAAAGATAATTCATCATTTATCATCCATTTCAAATCTTTTGAACTAAAATGAAATCGATTTTTTCTTTAAACAAGGGTTCGTGAAGGATTACGGTTTTGATGATGTATAAGATATGCTTAGTTGGAATGAGAAATATTTCCTAAAATGAATCGAACAATGGGGAATAGAATCAAGGCATGAGCTTCAAGAACATGCAGAATCATTCTTGGAAAATGACATCCACCAATCTCCCTTAAAAAGTTTAACTACAACTTGGTTACGTTTCTTACAAAATTTAATCCGAATTTTACAATGTTAAAAGTTAAAATTTTCTTCTTATAAAATATTAATTTTATTTTTTTATAATTTCTCTCATATTATTTAAAAAACCCTCTTTTAAAAATATTTTTCTCTTACTTTATTAATAAAATATTTACATTCTCAATATAAAACATTAAAAAGAAAGAAAAGTAAACAAACACATTCTTACAATATCTGTCATAGGTAGTTAGCATAAGTGATCTAGCTAGTATTCCATCCGTCTCCATTCATTTGTCACTTTACACTTTCACTGTTATCAAAGAAAAGTAGTTAGTATTGATTTATTTGGGTAAGTGTTCTTTTTTATCCCCAATTAATTTGGAGAGGGAGTGAGTTGTATATGAAGAAAGTAGATAATTAAATGGTAGAATTTAATAAACTCACAAATTTCAAAGAATGATAAAAAAAATAGAAAAATTACCTAGATAATTATAAAACGTCAAGTAATAAAGGACAAATCCTATTTTCTAAAGTAACAATAGATAAATGAAGACGGAGGAAGTAGTACGTAAGGTGCAATAACTATAGGGGTTTAATTAATTTTGTACAATATATTATGGCCTTGGATTTACGGGGACTGTACGTTGAAAATGATGGTCTTTAAATGCAACCCTATTTTAATTCATATGTTTTCTCGTGGAATCATACATTTATTAAGTACTCCCTCCCCCAATTACGAGCAACATTTGAAGGTTTTTTTCTTGTTGGAGTAAAAAATTAGTGTCACATTATCGTTGAATCGAATTTCTTAGATGTAATCTCAACCATCAATGAGATACACCTAATCTGATCTCTTCCATTCAAAATTTGCTTTTGGCACAACGACCTATCCAGTTGGTCTATTATTACAATTAGTCTAGTCATTTAACTGACTATTTAGGTAAATTAACCTTCAGTATCGAGAGATTTGCCACATTTGAGTATTGCCTGGAGGAACAATCATAACACAATTTTGATGATCAAGAGAGTCAACAAAATTCCGATTATAGTTTAATCATGTAAACTCATTATATACTGAAAACAAAATATCATATAATTTTTTTTTTATTTTGCACCTA
This sequence comes from Knoxia roxburghii, assembly GCA_030378225.1. NCBI lineage: Eukaryota > Viridiplantae > Streptophyta > Magnoliopsida > Gentianales > Rubiaceae > Knoxia > Knoxia roxburghii. The sequence goes on from CM059423.1 coordinate 7,493,044, forward strand.
ATATAATGCACATAAAATGTTATGTTTATTATCATTCGTAATTTTTTATTTTAATTTCAAATTATATAAAAATACGTATAGTTTTGTAAATTTGAATATTAAAAATGAAAATGACATCTATTAATAAAAACTTTTCTTTTTTCTGGGATTAGTTTTTGTTTGTATATAATTATTCTATCTTCTCTTAAACTCCCACTTTGTAGCTTTTGCACAGTTACTCATTTACGTAAGAGCTATAAGTGTTTTAATCATTTTTGCTGTGATGTTTATGAACGGTTACAATCTTTGGAATATTGGCAATGTAAGATAAAATTATTTTTTAATAAAAAATATTATTCAAAGAGATAAAGGTAGTTTTCAAAGACACTTTGATTTTTTTTTTTACTAATCAAAGGCACTTTGATATTGGTTGGGGAATAAGGAATAAGAAGGAGAAGGTGACATTTTTGTCATTTTAAGCAAGGATGAAACAATATTTGACATAATTTCAGCTCCATTTACCAGATAAACTCTACATTTACGGCTCATTAGAAGTTTTGAAAAGGAATTACTAGTTACCCTTACAGTATTTTTCCTTTACCGCTCTAATTTAGACTAAAATGCCCCCTTACAATACCCTATCTCTTCCCCTTTTACGTAAAAGAACATTTTTGTCAAAATTTATAGATTACCGCCCCAAAAAGTGAGGTGGTAACTAGTAACTCCGTTTTGAAATTAAGAGGGGCTCTGCTCTTTGTTGATCCCGGTGTTGAACACTCCACAAATGAATGAGTTGATGTGTTAATTATCGCAATTGATCTTAAGCTAAAGCAGTAATAAATCTTTGGCCTGGATTTGATGTCGATTAGTATGAGGGACCATTTTTATAGCAAAGCCTTGGGGTTTAGTTGGCCTCCATATGGCATATACTCTCTCATTATTTACGATCATCATTCAATGGTCCGTTGGAGCTCGGGGTCCGGTCCAAATTAATACAAAATTTGGGAGTGTGGACAGAAATATTTAGAATATAAAATGTGTGGATCATTTTTAGACCTCTCGGATTTGTGAAATCCGAGTCTCTTAATCAATTTGAGATTTGAATTTCACTAATTCGATTTCTTAATCTAAAAATAATTCGAATTTTGAAAATCTGATTTCTAAAAAAAAAAAAGTAGTACCATGTCCAGAAAAACTAGCACCACGTCAAAAACAACTAGAACCACGTCCATAAATGTCTACATCTATGCATGTGAATTCAAGCTATTTTTTTCACAAAGACAACCTAACACGTCTCAGAACAACTAGCGTCAAAAATAACTAGCACCACGTCCATAAACGTCTATAACCATGCATGTGAATTTAAATTGATTTTTTTCACAAAGGCATCCCACCACGTCTCATAACACTAGCACCATGTCAAAAACAACTAGCACCACTTTCATATACGTCTACATCCATGTGTGTGAATTTAAACTGATTTTTTCACAAAGACAGTTCACCACGTCTCAGAACACTAGCACCACGTCAAAAACAACTAGCACCACGTCTAGAAACATCTACATCCATGCATGTGAATTTAAGCTATTTTTTTCACAAAGACAGTTAGCTTAAATTCACATGCATGGATGTAGACGATTCTGGACGTGGTCCTAGTTTTTTTTTACGTGGTGCAAGTTGTTCTGAGACGTGGTGGAATGTCTTTGTTGAAAAAATCAGTTTAAATTCTAGTGAATGGATGTAGACATTTCTGGACGTGGTCCTAATTGTTTTTTACATGGTTCTAGTGTTAATAGACGTGGTGGACTATCATTGTAAAAAAATCAGTTTAAATTCACACACATGGATGTAGACGTTTATGGACGTGGTGCTAGTGTTTTGAGATGTGGTTCTAGTGTTCTGAGACCTGGTGGACTGTCTTTGTAAAAAAATAGCTTAAATTCACATGCATGGATGTAGACGTTTCTGGACGTGGTGCTAGTGTTCTGAGACGTGGTTATAGTGTTCTGAGACGTGGTGGACTGTCTTTGTGAAAAAAATAGCTTAAATTCACATGCATGGATGTAGACATTTCTGGACGTGATTCTAGTTGTTTTTGGCGTGGTTCTAGTTGTTTTGAGACGTGATAGACTTTCTTTGTTGAAAAAATCCGTTCAACAATGTTTTGATTCAGATTTTGAAAATCCGAATTCAATTAATTTCGGATTTTTGATATCCGAATTTAATTAATCTAATTAATTTCCCTTATTAATTTTTAATTTAATTAGGGTTATTGATATTTTTGATTTTCAAAATTCGAAAGTTTATAAATTCAGATTTCTAAAATTCGATTTTGAATTATTTTGGATTTTCAAAATCTGATAGGCCTCTTTTAGGTCACACCTTCCTATTTTTTTTTATTTTTTTATCTATAAATTTATTTAGGGGATTAATTTGGTCAAAAATTCGTTGGGGGTCCTCTGAGCTTTGTTCTTTTTAACATTCGCCAGAGAGAATACTTCTTTAAATTTTACGAAGGAGTAGCCTTGATCTCAATGCACAAGGTGCTCTTTCAGCCAGTTAGATATCTTGCAACAAAAAAAAATTTGTTTCTTCGACAAAAATAACGTTTTAAAACAATATTTGAGTGGGGGAAAAATCTCTCCAAAAAGGATTCTCCCCCAAAATTATAATCCAAACACAAATTTCATCGAATTATACTACTGAGAAGAGAAAAAAAAAAAAAAAAAAAACCCACAGTTTTATTTGGGGTAGCATTTTATGCCCTAAAATTTATCTAGGTTACTGCTTTTGGGTCGTTTTAGGGAGCCAACAGAATAAGGTATGCATATAATTGGTACTAAGTAGGACAATTGGGAAAATTTTTTTATTTTCAAAGTAGAAGTTGAGTGCAAATTATATCAGATCATACTCTATTATTATTTTTTATCAGATCAAATCTAGTTTTTGTTGTTTACCACAGATTTTCTTTAATTATTCCACTCACCATACGGACTCAATACATGTGAGCAGATTCTTATTATTAGAAATAGGAGATTTGAGATGTTGGCTACATCTCAAATCTTTAATAAGCATTCAAGCATTCTACCAAAATGGTCTTCTTTGATCCCTCGGGACTTCAAGATTTTCTTTTCATATTAGGCATTAAGATGGGAACAAATTATCAATGAAACAAATTATTTTTTGGAAAAAAAATAAAAATTATACAGGATGCCATTAGGAAATATGTACGGCTTGACAAGAGATGTATTCGAGTGGTAAGCACTCCCCGCTTAACACAATACTGTTGGGAATTCGTTTAGGCATTTAATCTAATTAAATGGCGGAATCCTAAACACTAAGGATCGGGTCTTACCCTTGAAACGTAATCGGTTGCGCACGTCGCCTGGCTCCTCTGAGAAGATGGCGTTTTGTTGTCTCCAAAATCCTTCCTTGAAGGATCCTCTACTCTCAAGCACGAAAGCCAGGTTGGTGCTAGCCAATCTTGCCTACCGGGAGAATTTTGGAAATTCTGTGTATTTTGTCTGATGAGAATAACTCAAAAATCCTCCTCCTACAATTATATCTCTAGGACATTTGTAGAGAATTAATTTTCAAAATCAGTATTGTAATTTATCCAATTATAACTTAACTGATTTTAGTAATTTCCAAATCAGTATTATTACCAAATATTATTTAACTGATTCCAAGTCAGTATTTAAATAATATTTACTAATTCCAAATCAGCCTTAAATAATACTTTAATGATTTGGGTTATACACCAAGCCCGTGGATCAACCCATGACCCATGGATCAGGCTGATGGGTCAAGAACTTCAATTGCAATTAAGTCCCTTGATTTATCAGCCCATCCCAATTGTTCTCAGGTAATTAATTAACTATTAATTAATACCATAGACCTTTCCAATTTAATTAAACCATTTAATTAAATCTTATTTATTTAAGTATAACAATTATACTTATTGTAGGCAAGAATCCTTATTCTGCATCATTGAACTTTCTTATGTGCGATCCTGTAGGCCCATTCCAAATTGGCAACGGATAACTCAATCTCATTGATTAATCCATAAGTCATTAGTGGTCCCTAGCAAGACATAATGACTACCCAATTCAGAATGGAGGGTCGAATGGAGATTCAACACAACCTTTCCGAGCAAACTGCGTACGATCCTCTACATTGATATCCAGTTTAGCATAAGGCATGGAACCATCATCCTTATGTAGCTAAACGTTTACTTGATCTCTTAGTGACACTGAATCCATCAAGCAAATGATATCCTTATCATTCCTTGGGCATGGCCATGCACTTTTCAGTTCACTATCAAGTGGCCAAGATATCATCTCTCATTTAAGAGAGATTTGTAGTCTCATCACTTCACCTATATACCTTAGCGTGTCTCATAGTGTACCCAATCATACCCGTACTTGGCAACCTGTTACGGCCCCGTTAGGCGTATGTCAAAGCACACTACAATTCACCTAAGACCATGTAGTGATTTCTGGTCTAAGGATCCTAGTACCAGTACTACTCAAAAGAATCACTCATGATCTAATTAGTCCATGGAGTGTTTCTTTTGGCGGATCGATTTCATGAATTTAAATATGCACAAGGATATTACTATCATGAAATTAACTCATTTGATAAACAATCAATCAAGCGACAAATATCTTATTTACATAAATACCCTCAAAGTATATTTACATAAATAGCCCTCATTAAGGCACATTCACCAATAAATACGTCTTGAGTTCGAGTCGTATAAAAAAGAAAATATGTATTGCAAACCAACTTTCAACAAATCTAGTGCTTTTTCCTAGTTTTCTTAGCTTTTGATCGGATGAGAGTGGTATTTTGCTTGTTAACTCTCCCTCAAATGATTTGTTTCACAAAGTTGCACCTCTGTGTAAATTATTAAATTAGTTATGTTTGTAATATTAGTATTTTTATTTGTAATGAAACTATGATGAAGGGAAGAATTAGTTATATACCATTCTAGTTTATTGGACCCCTTAATTTTTTAAAATTATTTACAATTATTTTATATTAATTCTATTTATATAAATAATTATTGAATTACCAAAAATATATATAATCTCCTAATTTCAATATATTTACTTCAAATTATAAATTTTATTTCACAAAAAAAGACAAATATTAAATATTACTACTAAATTAAAAATATTTATTTTATCTTAAAAAAATTTATAAAAATAGATAAAATAATATATTTTTTAAACTTTTATATAATTAATATATATCTCAAAATTTCTATAATTAATAATTTAATAAAAAAATAAAATAAAATAATTTTTTTATTGAAATCCAAAACTAAATGGGACCTCAACAATTGAAGTCCGCAACTTCAATTGGCGCCCAGACGACTTTTTTTTTTTTTTGTTCTCAGATATTATTTGTGCATTAAAATTTGATATATATTTTAGAATAAAAATACTGGTGCCCAGATTTTTTTTAAAAAAAATTTGTGCCCAGATATTATTTGTGCATTAAAAATTGATATATATTTCAGAATATTTGGTCAACTCTTGTTGTCAGCATGGCTGAGTATCCTTTCTCTTTCAGCCAAAAAAAAAAAAAAAAAAAAAAAAAAATTGGGACTCTTTATTGTATGGCTGAGGCCATTCCAAATGAAGTTTTGGATAATGTCTGTTTTATGATATATGTGGATCAAGATTATTGATTAGTCTAATCAAACAATGGTATTATGTATGAGATTTTTTATTTGTTCTTCTCATTCATTTGGTTACAAGAGATATCAACTTTAAATATTCTCCCATAAACATTATAAGTAAGCATAAATATAGCTTCTGGTTAGAAACTTAAAACCTCATAAAGGTTATAAATAATTCCAGAAAATTTGCATTTACATGTACTACTGCAGTTGAGAAAACTATCCCCCATCTCCTCTAGCCCTTTTTGTTCTGAATCTGCAGGTCAAGCTTTCTTGCCAGAGCACATGATAAATGAAGACACTAGACAATCATATGCAGAATTTAAAATGGTTCAAGCTGTTGAAAAATTATGTAGTGACTGAGGTCTCATCATAAAGCTTAATCAAGACGACGGAGAAGATATTCAACTTCAACATCTTTTGTTAGAGGCATCACCCATTCTGCGTACAGCCGATTAGCCACAGTTGGATCGATTTTGAACTTTCCATTGCTGCTATCATCACTCTCAAGCTTCACTTCCTGTCCAAACACCTTGGCTTTCTTTTCCACCCTCTTCTTTACCATCTCCTCAACACTTTCAAATGTTAAAAGCTTCATCAATGCATCTCTATCCTGCAAGGACCCATTCATCTCATGAATGCTAAAATACTAGATGGTTGCAGAATGCTGCTTACAAGTCAGGGGTACAATTTGATGTGATTCAAACTTTAATTAAGCACGCCTTAACATTACAAAAGAGATTGTTTCTACCAAAGCCAGAATGATAGCAGGCGCTCGCTAGCTTACAAACAACCTTCCAGATACGACAAAGGAAGACCACAACATTCGATGATGATCAGCTAATTCATTATTATAATGTTGAGAAAAAGTACCTGGGCTTGAATTGCTGGTGTATACTCTTCAGGAGCATCTTTGAATTTCACTTCAGCTACGAATTTTCCATAGTGAATCCTTCTAGATAGTGCCTAAAAAATTAAACATTTAGCATCAAATATGATTTAAAAGTAGCTTCGTAGATCAATCACTCCTGCTCAAAGAAGCCGTAATTTTCTTGTGGTTCTCATGGAATATGTATGCATTACATTTTTCATTAATATCAACAAGACATAATCCAGGATCCCTTTTACTCCTTTGAAGCAGTTTTCAAGGGTAAGGTGATTTAGCTACATTGTATCTTATGCAACATCCTAGATTACCTGCAAACACTGTAAATCACAAGCAGCAATGCATGAGTAATTTTCATCATGACCCTCAGATGCAATAAGTGGAAGCAATTTGTTGATGTAAAAATCCCAGATTGTCTGATTTATGTTGATAGAAGCTGTTGCAGGGTGCAAAATCTGTATACAAATTGTATCAGTAAGCAGGAAACATGATTTGATTCTGAGAATCTTAAATTATAGGATATGCTTCCTTTTATTTACCTGTGGACAGCTGGGAGGTGGCACCAAAGGTTCAGGTAGTCCATCCGGGAAGAAAGGATGTTCTTCAGGTGATTGATAACGACCAAACTGTAGAAATCCATATTCTTAAGCTATACAACAATAGGGGTTTTCACAAGACAAACATTATTTAGTTTAATAATTCAGAGGTACAAGAATTTAGTGGCAGAATCCACATCACCATTGAGCAAAGCATCTTATTGGTAACATGATTGGCCATATGAACAAACTACCTGACATAAAGTTCTTAGTTATTTCAACTCATAACAAGAATGACTTAAAACGAAAAAGCTGCTCATGGTCAACAAGTGTTCTACTTGTTCAGAAGCCCAAAAGGATCATACTACTAATAGGTGATAGCTGATGAACTACAGAGGAAAAGTTTAATTTTTTATTTTTTTTTTGCAAAGCATATGAGCTTCAATCAAAAGCAAAACGATTAGTCAAGTTTCAAACTTTCAGCACCAAAGTTCAAATCCTCAGCTCTAGAACAAGAACCGATCTGGTGGACTTTCTCTAATCATCAACAAAATTCAGAAATAGAAATGACATCCTTTTTACTGAAAGAAAGAAAATGCTAAGAAGAAGATAGTAAAAAGATGCCAAAAGCAATGCAAGAATTCCAAATGCAGTTAACACAGATACAAACTCTAAAACTACACATTCCAATAAAAATAAGTGAAATTTTCACTTAAAGGTAAAATAGAAAACAAAATTAACTGGCGCAAGAATTTTCTGGTTAGACATAATTGACTGGGATTAGAATCTGTGTCAACGTATGGATCTTTTTTTATATAATAAATTTTTAGGGCCCATGTATAACTTCGACCAGATAAACAAATATTGATTGAAAGATTCCTGCAAATTCATTTCTAACTACTGTTATCAAACCTTGTTAAGAAGGGAACAAAAGGTAGAAGGCATACTCAGAAAAATATTAAAAAAGAAGGAAAAAGAAAAACAAGTCAAAAGCCATTAAAGAATACTTCTTGGATGTGATAATCGACATCTTTGTCGTAAACCATACAACAACAGTGGCGACAACAAGAAGTAAGCCATCCAACCGGAACTTTCATAACCAAAGCAGAAACCATCCAACAAAAAAGCATCAAATTTTACTCTTATGACACTTGAGTCATCAAGAACTGAAAATGGCTCGAAGGTTATTGGCACTTCCACTGCAAACCATCAAAGTAACGGAAAATCATTAGGAAGAAAAAGGAAAAATAAATGGTACCTTAGCTTGGATGGCCTCTGTTTCTTGAACAATTTTCTCAAGCAAGGAACCCGAAATTCCGGGTAAAATGGGGCAATTGCTATCATAAAACTGAGAAGTGATTGGGTATTTTGCTCTCTCAATAAGACTGAAAATGATTGTATCTTCTTGCCGAATTAGGCTGTTTCTGATAGATTCAAGATTGAATCCTGCAGAACTCGTCATTAGTACTGGTCTCTGGTGTATTCTTGCTTCTCTTATACTCTTGTGCGTAATTGCTCAGCAACTCTTTTGATCTGAGTGCCAATCAAACAAGTTTCCTCTGCCCTTAATCGTATGGTTTCACTCTCTAAATGGATTGCGATTTTGGAGAAATTCCGTACTCCTTTGCCCGATACAAATGGGACATTGAGGTTGCTCTTATTTGGAAATGGTGCAAAAAGAAATCGGTTACTTTCATTTACTACCTTTCTGGTGGGTTAAATTATTACAAATAACTCACTTTATTGTCTTAAAGTGAAAATTAGATACTGAAAAATGCGAAAAGACAATTATTAGGACAAAAGTAGTGTATTGCAATCAAAATACATAGTAGGCTTTATTGAAATCAAAGCACTTTTGACTTCCAACAAGTAATCCTCTACCCATGACGGAAGTGGGAGACTAGAAGTTGGACCGACCATAATGATAAAAGAGTTCAATAATGGACATTATTGACATTTGTAAATATTAAATCAAATCTAATAAGAATATAATTTGTTTTGATATAAAGAAGAACGCTAAAGCTTAAATGATTCGAATTTAATACTTATTATTTTAATTGAAAAGTGTCAATCACTGAATTACGGCTTTCTTGTCTAATAAGAATATAATTTGATAATTGGTAATTTCATTGTTTTATATTTTTTTAGAATAAATAATATTTGAATTAGATTAGTTAGTGAATTTAGGGTCTGTTTGATAAACTAATTCAGTACTTATTCTAAATAGATTAAGTACTTAATTGATTTAGAGCGTTTGATAACTCAACTTGTTTCTGACTTAATGAATTAAGAACTTTTTTAATTAAGTACTTAATAATTAAGTGCTTTTGATAACTATAATTCAAAGTCTTAAGAGATTAAGTGGATCTGAATTGTAAGTACAATTGTTAGCCTAAAAATAAGTGATTGGCGAATCACTTATTGCTGAACTGAATTGGTTGCAAATTTTTTCTTATTTTCAATATTTATTATTCTTTTTAGTTTTTTCTTTAAATAATTTGTATTTATTAAATATTTGTTTCAAAAAATATTTTATCATTTAAATAAATAAAAAATATATTTATGATATGGATTTTATTTTTTTATAATTTTAATTAATATGTGATATTTATTTAATTAATATTTTAGTTTTAAAATAATAATAACATTCTAATTTATTATTAAAATTTTTAAAAATATTTTTATTAGTAGAATTTCACAGTATTATGTAAAAAATTACACATCTTAAAAATTATGTTATATATTAAAAAAATATGTTTCTAATATTTTTTTTTAAAAAATAAGGTGATTTAATTTAAAATTTAAAATTTTATAAACTTATTTTGTAATTCAGAGTTCATAATTCAGACTTCAGATTCAGATTTCAGATTTCAGATTTCAGATTTCAGACTCCAGATTCAGACATATTTTCTAATTTTATCAAACAAAGCTAACTTAATGGATTCAGACTTCAGAATTCAGACTTCAGACTTCAGACCTCAAATTAAGTTTTATCAAACGGAGCCTTAGTCATGTTAAAATAATTTTGAAATTTATATAAATAAGCAAATTATATCAGACTTCACTGTAAGTATACCCCATACCATAGTAGTCTCGTATTCTAGATGATGTATTCCGGACCTATATTTGATTTATTCTCATATTTTTAAAAGTGACATATTATGATATAATATTTTATGTATTTTTATGGGTTTAAAAAATAGTGTATTTTAATGTGATATTTAATGTATTCCCATGTTATAAATAATGTATCATATAATTATATTTGACGTAATGTTTGTCATAATTGAGATGTGCTAGTGGGTATTTCAGTAGGAGTATAATATAATAATTGACATAAATAACATAATTACTCTAGATTTAATTGTGACAACAATTTAAATTAGAAGTCGCGGGATTAATGTTTGACTTAAGAATTTGTCTTTCATACTCCACCCATTTCAATATATAAGTCGTTTTGACCAAAACACAAATATTAAGGTTGTAATTAATTTTTGAAAATTCCTATAATTTTTAATGGTTAAACCTGTTATACCCCTATTCAATGCATTTTTGATAATAGTGCTATAAGTTTGAATAGTCATGATAAAAACAAGTCCCAATGAAATTATAAGTTAAATGGAGGTAATAGAGTAAAAATAATAAATTATTTTTTAGAAGTAGACAAATAACTTATATTTTGACTGATTTCTTAATGGATGAAAACCACTTATATTTTGAAATGTAAGGAGTACTTCTTCAGATATTCAAGCCCCCCTTCACCAACCCCAACAATAAAAAGCAAATAAAAGTTGACAGCCATTCACTGCAACTCTTATAATAATTTCAATGCATTATTGCTATTGTAATTTTAATATCCAAATTCTGGAGTTGTTTTCTTTTAGGCATTCAACTTGGAGATGGTTCATATCCTAATCCTTGAGTTCTTTTCTTTTATACCTATCCTAATTTTCATACTCATGTTATTTTTCACTTCCAAATGATTCAGATGGTTCAATACAATTTAACAAACAAGTACAATTGATCAAGTATTTTGAATGTTTTCTTAGCAAATTTAATTTCTAAATACAAATTCATTCAGCCACATTTATGCATTCTGACAATATACACTTAACTTCGACAATTTTAAACTTTTAAAAGTACAAATAAAACAAAATGAAAAAGAAATAAAGCTAATAAATACTTCATCGGACAGGAATTCATTTTTCTTAAATAATTAGAATTTTTTGTAATTTGAAACACCAAATACTTCTAAATAAATGAAAATTCAAATTAAAAATATTTATATTAACAAAAGTGATTTTCAACCTTCCCCTCAAAAAACACTAAATCAATTTCAATTTCTATGATAATATAGTGGGCCGCGTGGCTAAATCCACTCGTTATAATCTAACGAGTTTAAAATTACATGCATGATTGTAGACGTTTTTGGACGTGATGCTAATTGTTCTGAGACGAGGTGAGATGTTTTGTGAAAAATTAGTTTAAATTCACATGTCTAGATGTAGACGTTTTTGGATGCGGTGCTAGTTGTTGAGACGTGGTTCTTGTTGTTCTGAGACGTGGTAGACTTTCTTTGTGAAAAAAAATCAGTTTAAAATCACATGCATGATTGTAGACTTTTTTGGACGTGGTGCTAGTTGTTCTGAGACGATGTGAGATGTTTTGTGAAAAAATCAGTTTAAATTCATATGTCTGGATGTAGACGTTTTTGGATGTGGTGCTAGTTGTTTGAGACATGGTTCCAGTTGTTCTGAGACGTGGTAGACTGTCTTTGTGAAAAAAATCAGTTTAAAATCACATGCATGATTGTAGAAGTTTTTGGACGTCGTGCTAGTTGTTCTGAGACGTGGTAGACTGTCTTTGTGAAAAAAATCAGTTTAAATTCACATGTCTGGATGTAGACGTTTTTGGACGTGGTTCTGGTAGTTTGAGACATGGTGCTAGTTGTTCTTAGACGTGGTGGGTTGTCTAATATCTATAGTCTGTTGATATGATGTCTAGTATTCTGTGATCTGATGTAGACGTTTTTGGACGTGGTTATATTTGTTTGAGACGTGGTGCTAGTTGTTCTGAGACGTGGTAGGTTGTCTGATATCTATAGTCTGTTGATCTGATGTCTAGTATTCTATGATCTGATATCTAGTATTCTGTGATCTGATGTAGATGTTTTTGGACGTGGTTCTAGTTGTTTGAGACGTGGTGCTAGTTGTTCTGAGACGTGGTGGGTTGTCCGATATCTATAGTTTGTTGATCTGATGTATAGTATTCAGTGATCTGATGTCTATATAATCATAATGTGATCTCCCTTGTTAAATGTGTTTTAGTTCTATTGTATGATTTCTTTTTTATTCTTGATCTGATATCTATAGTCTATTGATCTGATATCTACTGTCTTATTTTTTTAAAAAAAATATTTTTTTAAAAAATGGTTGTGCGTAAAAAAAAAAAAAAAATCGTAGCGCGTTACTGTAGTGTGCTACAGTAGGAGCATGATGAATTTTACTCCTATAGCCCTACAGTATATGAACCCGAGGGGAACGGGTGAATCGAAAGGGCAAATTAGATGAGGGAAATATCGCCAAAGAGAGTTCTAGAATTTTCTAAACAATTCATATAAAATCAATTGTTGAAATAGAAAATACACACATAATATTAAAAAATTACTAAATTTGACAAGAAAAAATTGGTCCAGTGATAGGCATCCTCTAGAAATTATACCCTGTACCGTGGGTACATGTATCTACTTACTATATATAGTAATTTTCGCATGACAGCTGTACATTTACATAGTAAGTTTCGTCGAAACACGCGTCTGTTTTTTTTTTTTTCCCTCGCTGAGTCTACCACGTCTTCGCTGAGTTCACCACGTCTCAAACAACTAGAACCACGTCCAAAAACGTCTACATCCGGACATGAGAATTTAAATTGATTTTTTCACAAAACATCTCACATCGTCTCAGAACAACTAGCACCACGTCAAAAAACAACTAGCACCACGTCCAAAAACGTCTACATCCATGCATGTGAATTTAAACTGATTTTTTTTCACAAAAATAGCCCACCACATCTCAGAACAACTAGCACCACGTCCAAAAACAACTAGCACCACGTCTAAAAAACAACTAGCACCACGTCCAGAAACGTCTACATCCATGCGTGTGAATTTAAACTGATTTTTTTCACAAAGACAGTTCGCCACATCTCAGAACAACTAGCACCACGTCCAAAAACAACCAGCACCACGTCCAAAAACGTCTACATCAATGCATGTGAATTTAAACTGATTTTCTTCACAAAAACAGTCCACCGCGTCTCAGAACAACTAGCACTACGTTAAAAAAAACTAGTACAACGTCCAGAAACGTCTACATCCATGCATGTGAATCTAAGTTGATTTTTTTCACAAAGACTGTCCATCACGTCTCAGAACAACTAACACCATGTCCAAAAACAACTAGCACAACGTCCAGAAACGTCTACATCCATGCATGTAAATATTTAAACTGATTTTTTCACATGACATCTTCCACCACGTCTTCTAACACTACTACAATGTCTCCGTACGTCCAAAAAATAACTGCCGCAACGTCTAAAAATGTCTACCACTTCTTTTTGTTTTTTTTTTTCATGTGGGAATAAATTAATTGGAATATAACTACTACCAACACGTCAAAAAATAACTACCACACCACGTATAAATCCAAACATGTGAATTTTAGCTGAATTTTTCACATAACACAGTCTACCACGTCCCTTTACGTCCAAAATACAAAGCAGCAACGTCCAGCTACATCCAGCTACGTCCAGCTACGTCCCATAACACCTTCTACCACGTCCAGCAGCGGGGAGGAATCAGAAGCAACCCATTTCGGAGTAATAGAACATTATTTGAATAAGAAAACACGAATATGACATCATTAATACATTACCCAACGTCAAATCGTGAAAATAAGGTTCCGTAAATCCATCAAATGCAGTTCATATTTTATGATGTAGTGATTTTTTAAGATGAATAAGTTATTTTTGAAGAAGAAGAAGAAGAAGAGATTTTTGAATAGAAAGAAGTGACTTTTTAAGAAGAAGAAGTGATTTTTTCCTTGTATTTGGTGTTGTTTGTCAAAAAATACAATTGTCGATCTCTGTTAAATCTGTGTTTGGATGAAAATTTGATTAAATGCGATTTCGAATAGAGTGCAACGAATAAGAAAAATTGATTTTTGAAGAAGAATAAGAAGAATTGATTTTTTAAGAAGAAGAAAATGGGTCTTTGAAGAAGAAGGAGAGTGCGTGAGTCTCACTTTCTTATAGTGAGAGTGGTGAATAGTAATTGGGTACATGTACCGTTGGTGCATCATATAATTTGCGGGCCTCCTCACTCAGGACCTCCTGGTTCTGAATTCGAGTCATAACAGAGACACTTAGATGTATGAGCATGGCGGTGCACTCAAAAGCATGGAGTCACACCAAACCTAAATTAATAGTCTTTCATAGGCGTTATAACTCTCTCATTCTATATATATAAAAAAAAAAAATAAATTTTCTTCATTTTCTTTTCAAATTTTAAAAATTTAAATTCTGTAAATTACGAACGCTCCCAGATGATGCTGCCCGCCGATTAAGGGGCGTCCGCACCTGCCCACCGCGCATATCAACACATTCTGTGTATTTCGTTGCTTCAGTGGCATCCCCATCATGATAAAGAACATTTTTTTTTTTTTTTTTATATTTGTATATTTATATTATATACTTTCAAACTCATTATATCAAAAATAAACTTCTGTTTTTTTTTTTTTTAAGAAACAAGGCATATTAATTAATTTCTCAATCGAAATATATTTCATTTCTTTTTAGAAAAAAAGAAGCATTATTTGTTGAACTATTTTTTTTTAAAAAAACTAATTTTATACAGAATTATGGTGAAAAACAATTTTTGCAGTATCTTTCCACCAAGAAAGCTCCTTTTGGCTCTCATCAATGTTGTTTAATGCATTTTGCAGAGCTGATTCAAGCTCTCTAATTCTCTCTCGCTGTCTCATCACTTGTTGAAGTTCATGCAGTCTCCTTTCCAGCTCTCTCGGGTTCACACCTTGCTGTTGTTTTATATTACTCATATCCTCCATCTCCTCCACCTCTTCTTCTTCCATTGCTGCTTCCTTCATACTTGTGCTTATACTTTCTTCCAGACCACCTTCTTCAACCTCCATTATCTGCAAAATTTATAGTTTTTAAAATATTCCAAGCCCTTCAATGGAACTTGACACGGACCATTAAGAATATATATATATATATATGTATATTTTAATTTTAAAAGGAAAAAAGTACAGTGAAAAGCTTTGTCATTTATGTATATCATTTATCCTGATTACTAAATCACTGTGCTACGTCTCCCTCTTGTCCTCCTAAATGAATAATATTACAGTTTAAATATTTATATAACTATTAAAAAAATTTAAATTAAACGATTAAAATTTATAAATAACTAACCCGAAATTAACTAAATATAGACGAACCGTTTCAGATTTTCATAACCTAACTTAAATTTTAAATATTTTAATGTATACATTGGTATTTAAATTAATATATGTTTCATTGAAATTTTTTATAAATTTAGAATAATTTAGATAAAATATACATTATAGGAATTAAATAATATATTTTTAGAATGTAAAAGACCAAATAATACATATTTTATATGAGAATGACCAAAATAATCAATTTAAAATGTAAGAAACTAATAAAAAAATTTTGATCAAATGTAAAGCGCGTTCAATTGTACCTCAGACTCTGGGCGTCTCTGGTCAGAGTAATTGAACGTAACATCATCGTCGTCCAACCGCAATTGAAGGCATTTCAATTCAGCTTCAAGTTCAGCCTCAAGTAGATCCATTTCGAGTCTTTTCCCTTTTCTTTTCAGTTTTGAAGTAGCGGAATTCTGATAACTGGAAGAAGCAGTGAAATGGGACGACTCTGAATTTTCTTTCTCCCAGGAATAAGATGGGCATTCTTCTTGCACAGACAAACTGGAAAATACTTGGGCCTTGGGGGTGGAGAAGGAAGTGTTATTATTGATATTTGCTGCACTATAGTTATTGCTTTGTTGATCATTGGGAAATTCCCTTTTGAAATTCTCAAGGACTGTTTCCATTTGTTGGCACAGTGAAGACAGCTTGGTAATCTCATTTTTGTTTGCCGCCATAAGATAAATTAGGCCAAATCCAACTCCCAAGCTAAGAGAGGCCTCTTTGCTATGGTGATCTCCTCCTTTAAACATACATGCAAAATATGATAATGAATGTCATCTAATTTCTAAATAGAGTCCCGTTTGTTAAAATAACATCATTACAAACAAGAGGGATGTAACGCGTGCTTATCACTCTCACGTTTAAAACTAATAAGGTTTCAATTCTAGTAGGTTACAACCTCCTTTTTTTTTTTTATATATAAAATAATAATAATAAATAAATAACATCCTTACCTGATACATGTAAAGAAGAGTTGGATGATTCAGGATCCAGCTCCAAGCATCCAAATGCGGTTCTATCTTCCGTAACTTCACCCGCAGCCAACTCGTCGAAATCGAAATTCATCCCACATTTGGATCTTCCAAGATGGAACCAGCAGGAGATAACCGACCACGGGGAAAAACAGGCGACGGCTCTGCCTCGGCCTCTGCCCTTATTCTCTGCCATTTTTCTTCGCCTGCAAGCCTCTGTAGCGGCTGTAAAAGGGTCCATGCTGCTCCTGGGGAAACCCTTTTGGGCCATATTGTGGTATTGATGCAAAAGATGATCTGGAGGGGACAGAGAACACTGAATTTGTAGAAAAATGAGACAAATTTCATGTACTTCTCGTGAATGGGTAGGTGTGTATTACTGCATTTTTCTGAATAAGAAGGGATCAATCAGTGTTGTTGTCTGTGTGCATTTAAGGCAGGGAAAGTGACTACTAAGTGTGGCGATCCCGAAATGAGTGACGGCCGGAGCGTATCTCTTTCCCCGATTAAATCAGTATTCCCTCCATTTCAATATATAAATTGTTTCGATCAAAATACAAATATTGAGATGTAATTAATTTTTAAAAAGTTCAATAACTTTTAATAGTTAAACCTGTAATATCCCTATAGATAAGTGACTTATATTTTGACTATTTTTTAAAGGGTGAAAACGTCTTATATTTTGAAATTGAGTGAGTAACAAGAAAATAGGGAGGGAAAATTTTTGAATGGGATTTTGCTTCCACAATGTTCAGTAATTGGAAGAACATCATCTCTGACATAGTCTAATGGATCCCTCAGCGGTGGGTGCGGGCTACTGTTGGGTTGGGTTTGGATTATAGGTGATAAGTTATGGGTTTGGGTTTGGGTGGTATGGAATTTAATATTTCAATAACTCAAATACTAAATACCCCTACTGTTTATTAAACACTACTTATTTTTTAAAAAATTTATTATTATATCCTTAATATAATTTATTTATAAATATTATATTCCAAACTCAAAAAAAAAAAAAAAAAAAACTTATAAAACCCTTTCTAAATCTAAATTCTCCACCCCTCCCCCCAAAAAAAAAAAGGTGCGACCTGGAGTATAATATAATTTGCTGCGAGCTGGGTGGACTCGAGTGGGCGCACTTTTAGATTAGATTAGCTGGTTTTTTTTTTTTTCCCAAAAATTCATTTTTTTAAAAAATTATTTTAAAAGGAAAAAAATATAAAATTATAAAAACTGATGATACTTAATAGAAAGTGAACGGTGAATAAAGCTAATTTTTTTTTTTTTTTATGAGTTTAGACTTATGACTTGGGTTTTTTTTGGGTTGGTTTAGTGTTTCTAAAAAAATTATGAATTTAAATTTGGGGTTGTGAGTTTGGATTTAGTGTTTATACATATGTATTAAATTAGGGCTTTAGTTACTAAAATAACAAAATTATAGGTAAAAAAATTTTAAAATAAGAAACTTATAGGTTTAGATTTAGGATTTATGCATTTGGCTAACTCAGAATTTTCAATTGTTATAATATTATAAGATACAATATTTCATGTTCCTATTATAATAATATTTGAGAATTTTTAAAAATATAGAAATTATGTTATTACCACGATAAGTGTAAGAGTTTAAAAAAAAAAAAAAAGTTGAGGGATGAGGGAAAAATTTCAAATTTATAGTTATCAAAAATTTTTACGTCAAGCAATTAATTGAGGACGTGAGTTATTTGCAAACATAGGGAGTATGTTCCAGTGCCAATACATGCTTGACTTTATATATATTCATAATAATTTTGTTCATGATACTATTTTAGTTCAAAATTGTTATTTTAAAATGGAAAGAGTGTATTTATATATAATATTGTATCTATATAAATCATAACCTATCTAGTAATTAACTTAATATTTTAGTATGCTTCAAAAAACAACTTAATATTTTAGTATTGAATAAATTCTCCCAAACACGATAAATTACATCTCAAAAATCCAGAGAATTACGTGAATTACTGCAAGAATCCCCTTTTGGTATGTCGAAGTCACAAAGGCAACGGATGTTTGTGGGTTCTTGAGGAAAATTATAACAATCAGCTGAGGTGAATTGCCACCCTGGTCGATGTATGGCTCGACATGGAGACTCGCATTCTTGCGCCGTTTTGCAGTTTGATGCAAAATTTATCTGACAAAATCTGGTGGTGCCTGTACCAGGTTTTTGCAGAGAAAAGTTAGTGCATTTACAATTATAACGTTTTCAAATTTCTCAAAAGAGTGGAGCAGTAAAAATTGATTCCCATATTTACACATGCTAAATTACAACATCTTATAAACTTGTAGGGATGGGAATGTAAATTTAAGAGAAAAATAACGAATAAATATTATTAAGAACGGAGGAATGAATGTTATGGTGGGGAAGAACTAAGAGTTTGGAGAGGAGAAAAAGAAAATCAAAACTACTATGTTGTTTGCTGTTTATTTATTTAAAATTGGTTCAATGAAAGGGGGTGAAAATAAAAATTAACAAAATCTGAATCTATTTTGTCGTGAGCAGTTATAAAAGTAACTTTTACGGTGAAACTTGCCGACATGAAGATTTAGTTACACTTTCTTACCTCATGTAGTTTGTGCTGCTTATAAATTTTGTCAAATTCATTATATATATAACACATATAAGAAATTATGTAAATGTTAACGTGAGAGAAAATATGCACCATAAGGACGCTGTCTCACCTAATACCTCACACGCCAAGGCTAAAAATAAAACGAAAAGGATGCATAATTTGGCCATGTTTAAGCTGGAATGTAACAGGGGTACTGAGAGGCTAGACATCCCTTTTATTAATAATCATCTCTTTGGAACCCTAATTATTTTTATTTAATGGCGAAATCTAATTTTTATGGTTACTGTCCCCACACCCGTATTCTTATTAACTTCAATGATAATTATTTATGTGGTCATTAAAGGTGTTTGATTATACCGTATGCGTATTTTTATTCCTCATTTTTAATCGTGATTGAGTGTCCAAATTTTATCTTAAATGTATATTAGTTTTGAATTCTTGAATGAACTAACCGATTTATCAACTCACCTAAAGGATTCTTAATCACCATGTTATATAGTGGTTCCAGTCTTAATTACAATTGTTATATTAATAATTCTAGAATTATATGTCAAAGTGTCTTCTATAAATAATAAGACCACATTGACTAGGGAGAAAACAATGTTTATTTGGTGGGAATGATAATATGACAATCGTAAAATAATTTTGATTAATATTTTTCAAATAATAAAGTAAAGGTAAACGTAATATGATAAGTTAGTATTTTAGTGAAAACATCTTATTAATTCATGCATCGAACTTATTACTATTTTTAAAAAAATTCATGCATATTTGAATAACTAAAGTGATAATTTTGTGTTATCAAACATGTTAAAGGGCAATCACATTGCTTGAATGAATACCTTTTAATTTACCAAATATGTCAAAGACAATCAGATTGTTTTAATGATTATAGAGTTATTAAATTATGATTATTTTTATTCCTATTCCCATCAAACAGACGCACTGGTAGGAGTCATAACATTAAATGACAAAAGATTTTTTTTTTATTAAAGTATTAGAGACCGCTCACAGAATTTTACCTTAAATATAAATTAGTTTTAAAATTTTAAACCAATCTATTTATCATTTCAATAAAACTATCTTCAAAACAAAATTGTAGTATTTATCAACGGTTTTAAATATAAGGCTCAAATGCAATTTTGGTCCCCCATAATGGGGGTAATTTTACTTTTAGTCTATTTTAATTTTACGAGGACATTTTTAGTCCCCTAACTTTTTTTTTATTAGAAGTTTAGGTCATTTTTTATGAAAAAATTTAGAAGATAACGGTTTAACTCATTTGATCTCTAGTCAAACCTAATTTTTTATTCAAAATGATTTGTATTATGATGTTTTCAATAAATTTTATGATCCGGGTCCTCATTAATGTTCAATCCATTTATGGTTTCGGCTGTCATTTTGGATTGTGAGTCGATCTAAATGGATTGAACATTCATGAGAAATCGAGTCATAAAATAGATTGAAAACATCATTGTACAAATCATTTTGAAGAAAAAATTAGGTTTGACTAGCGATCAAATGAGTTAATCCGTTTTTCTTCTAAACTTTTTCGTAAAAAATTACCAAAACTCCTAATAAAAAAAAGTTAGGGACTAAAAGTGTCCCGGTAAAATTAAAAGGGACCAAAAGTAGAATTACTCCTATTATAAGGGACCAAAATTGCATTTTGGCCTTAAACTTATCATTAATTATCCATTTAAATTCTAAAATATAATTCTATCATTTTCTTCATCTCTTATTTATCTTTCTTTATCTCTTATTTATCTTTCTTCATCTCTCACCAACCATTCATTCTCACACCACATCACACATAACCGAAATCATGAACCAAAACTCATATATATATATATATATATATATATATCTCTGTTTCTTTTGCAGAAATTTTCATAACATCAACAAGCAATCAAGAACGATCTCTCATCCTTCATCTACCTCACCATTCTCACATATCAAAGGTATTACATTAATTAATTTTCATAAATTATTTTATTTTCTATGTTCCTTATGTTCAATATGATATGATAATAATTCCTTCATTATTACATTTGTATGTGTTTTATTTCTTTTTTTTTTTTGCACCAAAACCCATGAATACGAGTTACCCAAAATAACGTCTTCGTTATAATACATAAATTCCTATATAACGAAAGACGTTATAATCTGAAACAGCCGGAGGCCTAAGGAATAAGCCAAAGGATCAGCGCGACGGAAGAAGATCAAGCCCAAGAAAATGGCTACACAAACGCCGCCGACAACTGGCCGCCCATCGGATGCGGCGAAAGTGCGGTTAACTCGAGCGACAAGCTATTTATAAGAGTTTCAAGGGAGACCTAGTGGGCTTTTGAGTTGGGTTTAAATGTTTGAATTTCGTTGACCCTTTAGTCTTCCCTAGACTAATCAACTCTAATCAAACATTTTGAATTAATTTCTTAACTAATTTCGTTAATTAAATTTAATCGAACCCTTAGGATTATTTCGTATAACCCACATAGTCAATTAAATATTAATTAAACCTTTAGGATTAATTAATTCACTTATCGATTAGTCTAATGCATAATTAGTCGTACCATTAACGGACCAATTATGGAACTACCGCCCAAAAATGAATTATTATTCTTCTATCTCCCCACATCAAAGATTTAGTGCTCATCGATTCATAAATTTACTGACAAATTAATTCATCGACTTCTTGGTATCCGAGATTAGTACCACTTGACTTTCTTATTATACAGGACATAAAGTCCACTAGCCAGATTTAGTATAATAAACCTTTGGTCTCATATCGGGAGCACTATTAACCCGTCTAACCAGTACATGGATTTCTTCGACTAGCAACGGCACACAAAGAAGCCAAACATCGCTTACCCAACTTACTGAGATTTAGGCCTTAATTGACTGCTCCCTTTGGCAAATCAAAGCATACAATATCTAACTCTCATATCCGCTCCAATCCAGGGATTAAGAGATTAGAATATTAGGATCGAATTAACTACGCCGATCAGTACAAGTTAATTCAATCCCGAACAGGTCGTGCTCAATATGCCCCGGGCATATCCGTATGATTTAATTAGTTTAGTCAAACTAATTATACAAATCACACGATAACCTAAACTGATAGTATGTTCAAACTATATCAATTACGAGCATCTGTTTATATATCATAAATTTAACCAATGATAATATCTATTGTGTTACACCCGGCACCTTATCATTTATGCATATGATATAAAGGAACGATTAATACTGAAACAAAATCGATATGCAAAATGTGGATATTAGTTTTTCATTCAAGCAATAGATTTTCAGTATTTAAAACTAATATCATCATGACTTTCAAAACTCCATTCTTACCCTGCAACCTGATTGGCTCTGCAGCATTGAATAGTATTGTGCTGATTTATGTCATGATGACTTCAAGAATCTCTCCTGTCTGTATATGTTTCTATTCTTGTAGTATTATTATATGATGACATGTAGATGAATCATCTACTGTGCACGTTTCCTTGGTTAGCAGATGTAGCACAAAACGAAACCAAGTTGAATGTCTCTCCCAATTTAATGTTCTCTGAGAAAGGATTTTCCTGTTTTTCTTTTGTGTGTGAAGTAAATATAAGTGTTTTATGTAGTAGTAATGTCCTATATTATTATTGTTACTCTTGTTAACTCATTGCTCCCATTTCCTTAAACTTTTTTCCTTTTATCATTTGATTGTGCAGAAATGAGAGACAACTTGGAAAAACCACTGCTCCAAAAGAACAGCAACCAGGAGATCAACGAGGAGGAGGAAAGTCAACGTTGTCGCATCCCATGTGGATGCATTTAAAACTGCATGGGAAGCTGCCTCTGCTGCATTCCAGGGTTGTAAGCATGGTGTTGGCAATGATATCTTTCATTGGAACTCTTCTCTCGGTTCTATTTAGAAATACCAGGAAATGGACTACTACACTCTTCATGGGACTTGTATTTTTTGGCGATGATCATCGCATTAGGGGATGACTTCTTCTCCAAAGAGGATGGCCACGTGAACCTACTGTTGTAGTGAGAAGTGCTGCTGTAGAGAGTGAGAAGCAGCTGCTTCTGTATAGAGTGCTTTAGAGAGTGAGAAGCTGCTGTAGAAGTGAGAGAGATGCATCCAAGAACTATGAAGGATAAACAAAATTAATAATAGGAACACAGACAGAGAGAAATATTTGATGCATAGTATTTTTGGATGTTATGATGAAATATTTGAATAGTGAGTTTTTACCAGTTCTTGTATGATGGAAATTTAGCCTCATTCTCATACTTGGTACTTCAACTTCACTTATCTGTTCTCTCTTCTCACTAATGCATAGTTGTCTGTTCTCTCTTCTCATTGATGCATAGTGTTCCTCAGGCCGAAAAACATCTAGTTGTGGCCGACATTCATTTCCCATGGCTGCAATCCATCATAAACTAAACGAGCATGGTCTGGAAACAATTCTGCTAATGCTATGAACTTTGAAGATGTCAGGTTTGAGTCCATTGCAACTTCTGGTTACTATCATCTTCATAGTCCTCATCCAAATTCAAGAAAAACGAGAAAATCCTCATTTGAATGTGATGGAATCAGGATATCTTCAAGAATGGCCTAGTCTAGCTGCAAGTCATGGATGCCGATGCTGTCATGGATGATTTCAACAAACTTGAAAAGAAAGGCCATTGGCACCACACTTTTCTTGGATTCAGTTGGTAGTAAACTCACTATTGTTTCAACCTGCAAGTCTGAATCCAGTGAGGTCCTTTAGTGAATCCAGTGAGTTTTGACCATAGTTAATCAAGATCCTGCTGATTATGTCATGTTTCAGGCCCTTTGAAAGAAATCACGATTCAACACAACCAATGACTTTCCCCACCAATCTGCAATTCTTATATGGGTGCTAATTTTGTCAGAGCAAATATAGCATCCAAAGCACATTTTTATTAATCTTATAAAACTGCCCTTACAAAAAATGAGCCGAGCCAAACTCGAGTTTTGCCCTGTTCAAGCTTGGCTTGTCTTGAAATATACTTGAGCTTGCTCGAGCCTAATATCTTGAACTCAAGTTTGGCTTGATTTGAACTCGAATCGAGCTCGAGCTTTATGTCGAGCTTTACTTCTTCTATACAAATTCTAGAAAAAAGTCAAAAAAAAATAAATTATACAATAACTAGTTAAAACAAATTATATCTTTCTGCTGTAAAACAACTAATTACTCTCATACTTTTTTTAATAAAATGTTAAAATTAATTTTAACTATTAGGATCAAGCCACCTCTGAATTCTAGAAGTTTGATTTATTTAAGTATGTGTTAAAATCAAAATGTAACCATTGATGTTTGTCAAATTTATAGTATATTTGATATAGTACTTAAAATTTTTTCAAAAACAGACAGACATAAAAATTAGACAAAAATTTAAAAATTAAAAAATAGACCAAAAAAATCTAAAATAAAAAATTTTTACCTAAAACAATGATCCAACCATAGTAATTGTATTTTGGTCCTCCAACTCCAGTATTTTGTAAATGAAAGAAGGATCTAACATTCCCGTATGTATTTGTACATTAAGCTAAGTCCTATCATTCATATTCATCACACATGCCCAACAACCAAATTAGTTTATGAAAGTATCATTGGCTAATTTGATTCTTCAAATTCACATCAAATAAGGGATAAACACAAAAAAATACCAGCCATGTTGTTTAATATTTTCAAGGTTTGCACCTTGACAGAAAGAAATGGTTATAATTGATAAAGATTAAAGGAGAAATTTGAGTCAATTGATTCAGCCAATTTGCAAGAAAATTGCAGCCCAAGACCCAAAATCATGGAAGGGGAATTTCAGCAAAATTAAATGAAAATTCATGAACAATGGTGCTGTGAATAATAATCATGTGATGATTATTCACAAATATCCCTCGTTGAATACATTATGAAAGGAAAGTAAACAGTTAACAGGCAACTAATATATTCAATAAAAAAATATTCGATAAAAGGAATGTGGCTCAATGGTAGGTGCTCTCCACTTAAAACAATAGATATTGAATTCAACGGAATCAGAAATTTAGAAAAGTGCAAACTATTAAATTCGGCAAACTTGAGTTGTGGTTCAATGGGAATACAGGTAATCAATTCTTGTAACTTCCGATTATTTATTGGTTTTATCACATTTGTTAAAAATAATTTGTATTTAATATTTAGAGAGTGAGATAAATCCAATTTATTAAAAAAATTTTGCTTTTAAATAATGATAAATTGATTCACATCTTTTTGTTTCAAATTAACTCTCTAATTATTAAAGAATATGACCAAATACATGTGTAAATAAATTAGTATTAATTTTAAAAAATTATTCTGATGATTGTCTTGTTTCGTTGTCGACAAACTCACCACTGAGAGAATTTAGGCGTTGTTACCTCCTTATTTGTACCCAAAAAGAAAAAAAATATCTACAAAATTTTAAAGATGTCCTAAATTATATTTAAGTAGTATTATATTCTGCCCCTTGTTTTTATTTATCGCCACATTTTTTAAAAAAAAGTTCATAATTTTTTTTAATATCGACTCCCTAATTTTAATCTTCCACTCCCTTAATGCTTATTTTTCACCACTCTTGTTATTATTTAACTGCCATTAATGCTTATTTACCACCCCTTTAATGTTTATCTTCCGCCCCTTATATTATGGGTATTTTTGTTAATACACAATTGTGTAATTTTTGTATTTATCATATTTCTTTACAAAATTTTTCCTTAAATGGTAAAACCATCAAATAGTACAATCATTTGGAGTAGTCTATTGACAAATAATATGGGTTAGAGGGAGAGACATTCACAAGGCCCATAATACTCTAAGGGTGCGTTTGATGCAAAACAAAATCAATGGAACAAAGGCAAAATAATTCCAATTGCTACCTCTTTTGATTAGTAAAGTAAAAATAAAAATAATTAAATTACTTTAATGAAATGAACAAATTCCTTTAATGAAGCGATCACATTCATTTAATGAGTGCCCTGCTAATTTATCAAACAAGTCAAAAGCGATCGAATTCTTTTAATGATTATTGAGTTATAAAATTCTGATTACTTTATTGTCTTTGCCTTGCATCAAACACACCCTAAGTGATTATAAACTATATACAAGGAATATAAAATGGCCCAATAGTGATTCCCATTAACTTGGGGGAGCAAAACCAAATATAATTTGGTAAAGTAGAATATTAAATAAAAATAGATTAGGATTTACTCAATTATATTTTTATTATGATTTGTTTATAATAGAAAGTCAGAAATATTTTGTTCTCGATAAATAGAGATTTGTAAATTCATATTTTATACAAAAACACAACACAAATACAAAAATAAATATAAATAATAAGGAGGTGGTGGTTTAACAGCGGAAGTCGGGTTTTGGAGTTGAATTGTTTTGATCAAAGGTTTGTTTATCTTATATGGGATTTATTTTGGGTCATCTTTGATTCCTTGCTTGTTTAATTGATTGCCGCATAGTCGATTAGGAAGTTCGCCTGGGGCCGTGGAGGAGAGGTTTCTTCCGGCGGACAGCGGCGGTGGGAGTTCTACGGTAAACCATCAGGAGGCTGCGACCACTATACACATAAAACAGAACGATGGCTGCTATTATTCCTTTTCTGATGATGAATGAAACTGATGACCGTAATAAATATATTAATTTATTATTTTTTTTTCTATTTCCATTATGTTGAGTTCTTAAATTCCTGTTCTTTCTAGTCAATACTTACTATTGAAAATTTAATATTATTCAATTTCCAGATTGAATTGTTTTTTATTTCTCTAATTTACTTGAACAGAAAATCACATTTTAATTAAACAAAAAAAATTTATTTAGAATTTGAATTGAAAATTTCATATTGGTTTTCCATGCTATTGAGTTATTTGAATGTTCCAATAATAATAAATAATCCATATATTCATAATTTTTTTAGTTAATTATCAATTGTATAATTTTTTTTACTAGGGTTTGTGTGTATATTTATTTATTTATTAATTTTTCTCTTACTTAATTTATTTTAGTTTGAGATAATTTAAATTTTTAGGAGATGACCTAGTCATACCAATACTATCAAATTTTAAATTAGTTTTCACATTGCTCTTATATTGAGATTTTTTTTTATTTTTTTAAGGATTTGGATGTACGATGGCTAGAAAGGAAAAGGAAAAACTTTGTGTTCCGTAAAGCCTTGGGTTCCAGCAGTCGGAATTGACTTAGGAACGACTTACTCTTGCGTAGGTTATTGGAATATGATTCACAATAGAGTAGAAATCATTACAAATGATCAAGGCAATAGAATGACGCCGTCTTATGTATGTTTTAATGCAATAGAAAGTATGATTGGGGATACAACTTTCTACCAAATGGCTCCAAACCCTACAAACACCATCTTTGGTAACTAATTGAACTCTCTAAGAGAATTTTTGTGCTGCAGATGCTAAGAGATTGATCGGTCGTAAATTTAGTGACGAATTAGTACAAAATGACATGAAACTTTGGCCATTTAAGGTCATTTCAGGAGAAGATGATAAGCCCATGATTGTTGTTTCATTCAAAGGTGAGGAAAAGCAATTTGCAGCTGAAGAGATTTCGTCAATAGTTCTGATGAAAATAAAGCAGACTGCTGAGGCCTATATTGGGTTAGAGGTGAAGGATACAGTTGTGACTGTTCCTGCATATTTTAGCAATTCACAGCGTCAGTCAAATATAAATGCTGCATCAATTGCAGGCATAAATGTATTAGGTATCATTGGCGAACCTGCTGCTGCTGCCATTGCATACGGTCTAGATCATTATTCTAACAGCACAATGACAAGGAATGTTCTTATATTTGATATTGGGGGTGGTACTTTTGATGTGTCAATTATCTGCATTAAAAATGGTCAAGGCTACATCTGGCGATGCTCATCTTGGTGGAGAGGAGTTTGATAACAACATGGTGAATTATTACATTGAAGAATTCAAAAGAAATCACCACAAGGATATCAGTGGAAATTCTAAAGTGATCAGAAGATTAAGAACAACTTGTGAGAGGGCTAACAGGATACTTTCTTCTTCAGTTTCAACACTAATTGAGATTGATTGTCTTTTCGAATCCATTGACTTGTCTGCCAATGTTAGTCATGCAAAATTCGAAGAGTTGGACTTGGATTTATTTAAAAAGTGCATGGAGATAGTGGAAAATTGTTTGACAGATGCCAAGATAAACAAGAATGCTCTGGATGATGTGGTTTTGGTGGGCGGTTCGAGTAGGATACCAAAAGTTCAACATATGTTGCGACAATTGTTCAACGGGAAAAAGCTTTGTCAAAGCATCAACCCTGATGAAGCCATCGCGCACGGTGCTGCTATTCAAGCCGCAAGCTTGATTAATCAGTTGGACAACAAAACTCTAGACCTCGTGGATGTTACCCCGTTATCCATAGGTGTTGAGACTTATATAGACACCATGACTATTGTGATGCCAAGGAACACAAAGATTCCTACCAAAAAAGTACAATCTTTCACCACTGCCAGAGATAACCTTTCTAGCATTCAAATTCGAATATTCGAGGGCAAGAGAGCAAGATTGACTGACAACTATTTTTTAGGGGAAATGGTGTTCGATGGCCTGAAAATAGCACCCAGAAGAGTAGCTAGCGTGGAGGTCTGCTTTGATTTGGAAGCAAATGGCATTTTGAATGTTTATGCATGGGATAAAGTTACAAGCAAAGAGCAGAGCATGAGTATCATAAGAGGAAAACTATCAAATGATGAAATTAAGAAGACGACAAAGGAGGCAAATAAGTATAAGGCCGAAGATGAAGCGCACAAAAAGAAGCAGGATGCAAGGGCTGACTTTTTGATAAATGTTTGTGGGGTTAGGAATAATATAAAGAACAACATGTGTTCCACCCAGAAAAAGACGGCTGAAGACGCAATTGAGGAGGCCCTCAAATGGTTGGACTCAAACCTTGAGTACGTCCAAGTGCATGAATATGAAGCAAAAAAGGAGGAACTGAGGAGGCGTTTGAAAGAAATGGAGCAGCATGAATATGAAGCAAAGGAGGAACTGAGGGCGCGTTTGAAAGAAATGGAGCAGCATCCATCACTGTTGAGAAGATTGATTATTCTGCTGGCCACCTGCTGCGATCGCTAAATGAGCTTGCATTCCATGAATTTATATTCGTATTTTGGACAAATTTCTTCCTGCAGATGATGATACAAATTTTGCAACAGTTTAACAGTTCAAGCTATGCATGCAAGAGCAAATAAAATCATTTTCTTATTTAAATTAGAGCCAGCCAACGTGGACATAATTTACCAATATTTACGAACCTTGTTGTGGTTGCATGTGCCATAAATAATGTTACCACCAATAGGTTTGATTTGAGGAGCTGCATAAATAGCAGAACCATCCTCTTGATGTTGGCTGAAGAAATGTTGTTTTGAACTTCAGTTAGAGATGAGTTTACAAATGACAGATTCCCTATAACAGACGTAACATACAAATGAATGTGATACCTCATCAGCTAATTTCTGCCTGGATGAATTTGCCTGGCTGACAATTCTCCCCTGCTAGATATAGCTTAGAGATATTCATCAAAGAGACTCAGACCCTCAACTACATATATTGTATATTTTCAATCTTTCTGCATTGAAACAGGCTTGACATAAAGGAAATCAGCAAGAAGAAAACCAGATGATATACCTATGGTTTTCATGTCTATCGTGTATGACTTTCACTTCCACCAGAACAAGAGAATAAGAAGCTGTGAGATATCCCATAAGCAACAGACAAGTAAAGGGACAACTTAGACGAAATTTTACTAAACCTACTTTTTTATCATGCAAGAAAAAACCATCAGAAAGAAGCTCGTGATTGCTATCATTTCTATCTATGAAAAATTCAATAGCCAGCAAATACGTTTCTAATGATTTCTGAGGCAATTAGACAAATGAAATCCATGAAATGAAGGAGCATAGGATAAACCCAAAGATGTAATTGGTCCAGTATAATTCCTTTTTCCTATACTATGTGTATACTTATACTGCATTGATTTCCCACAAGGAAAATTTCCATTTTTATGCCACCTTCCTTGTATTAGTTGATGCAGTAGAGATTCTATGATACCAGAAAAACCCTATGTCCTTTACACACAAAATGAAAGATTTTGATTCATTAAACCAAATAGATAGAATTCATAATCATTGAACCCATTTTCAGGTCACGTAAATTTCTTATGAGAAATTACTAGTTATCGTCCGAGTACTTTCCTTTTACCGTCCCAGTTTAGATTAAAATGTCCCCCTATAATACTTTCTCTCTTTCCCTTTTATGTAAAATGATATTTTTATCAAAATTTTCAGACTACCGCCCCAAAAAGTGAGGCGATAACTAGTAACCCCTCTAATGAGTTACTCCATCGTTTTCAAATAATAATTTTATTATTTTTATTAAATATATTTATATAGTAATTATACTGATCATCGAACTTGTGCATCCCACGATAAACTATAATTATTAATTTTAATTCATTATATTTAAAATAACAATTTATATATTAATATTTTGTATTTCAAAATATAATATTTTATATAAATTTTAAGATACGTAAACATTTTGGAGGGCTTCTTTGCTCAAAATTTTCCCATGTGTTTTTTTTAATAAAGTAGTATATCATGAGCGGAGTTAGGGTCATGACCAATAAATTTGATGAAAGTTTAATAAACAAGATTAATGTTATGAATTTTTCAAAAAGTATATAAATTATTAACTTTATTTATGTATAGATCATTTTTATATTGATTTATGATAAATTTAATAAATTGAAAAAATAAATATTATAAGTATTTAGAATATAAAAGATTTTGAAGATAATTTTTTTATTGATCCACACTTCTCAGCAATTGATATGTGGTAGCCACCTTAGATCCTGTTTTCATATGGTTAAAAAATTATACTTTACTTACTAGTTTATAATTATACTTTAATTATGATAAATAAAACAGAGCAGTAACACTGTAATTGTTTTTTTAGATGGTAAATGTAAAATTTTACATTTTAATTTACTTTGTCTCATTAATTTTTTTTTGCCCCATTATTTAATAATTTTTTTGTAGGACAAAATATAAAAATGTTTAAAATATTTATATATAATACTACTATTTGCTTAATATATATATAATACTACTACTTAAAAAATGTTAGGTGGGCATAGCTCCGCCCCTTAATATCATAAGATAGGGCTAAGCACCAGACGGAATGAGACGGGATTTGATTATATTTCGTAAATCTTATCCCATTTGGGATGAGATTTTATCGGATCAAGATCGAGATATTGTCGGAATCGGAAAGACGGGATGTCAGGACCGGGATCGGAATTTCGGGATCGAGATTGTGGGATATGTAAAAAAAATTGATTTTCGTATTTTATTTATTAATTATTGTCATACTTTTAACTAAATAATTCAAAATTTTATTTATTAAATAAATAAACAAAAAAATGGTCTACTAAACGTCAAACGTATCTCATAAAAAATATAGGTATTTTTAAAAAAAAAAGAATAAAAAGCTAAATGAACAAGGTTCTGCATTAATTATCATCCACATATAGAGTGAAAAGTGATCGTGAATATTGAATTAGAAAAAATAAATAGATATAAAAAATTGGCACCACATGATTTACTACCTAATTAACATATTTATAATAAGGAAAAAAATATGCAAATAAAAAATTAAACATATAATGAATAATAAAATCTAATTTTTGCACCAAACTAATAATTATTAAAAAAAATATGTATATCTCAAAACGGAATTGGGACGAGATCGGGATATTTGTTACTATATCCCGGTCTCGTCCTAGATGTCACGGGATCGGGTCAGGACGGAATCGAGATCTACTCAGGATCGAGAATATCAGAACAGGATAACGATACAAGTTCGAGAAATTTTTGAGATCTTATAAAATTTGCACACTCCTATCATACGATATAATGAACTAGGAGGATAGGGGTTAGCTTTTGTACAAATGATTAGATTTGAGACTAATCACCGCCTTCCACTATGTAATTTTTCATTAATCAATAGAACGGGCATCGGACACGTCAGTCCCGATGTGGACTGTTTTTTTTAAATAAAAAGAAAAATGATGAACCAGGAGCAGTGTATTACTAACTCAATCTTGTGAATAAATTCTCAGGATCAAAATAAATTAGATGATCCAAAAATTATGGAAATTTTAACGACAAAGATCCCCTAATGGTATGTGAAAGTCACAAAGACACAGACTAGTTGCTTGTTCTTCAGGATTGTCATCATTATTAGAACAAGTAGTTCCAATGTATTTCCAGCTCGGTCGATGTATGCCTCGACATGTAGGGTCGCAGTCTTGCGGCTCTTTGCAGTTTGATGGAATACGTACCTCACAAAATTTGGTGTCCCCTGCACCATCAAAACAATATAATTTACAAAATCCATCATTACTTCAGTACTAATCCATGGAAAAAATTGTCAAATTCATTGAATTAAATGCGTTAAAAAAAGACTTCTGTCTGGGACAACACTACACTTAAATAAAAGAGGGCGTTCATCCTCCGAAAATTTAAAATTTGTGTCCGTCTTTAACTTTCGGTGAAAACCATACAATTTTATGAAAAAGAAATGGAAGTAATTGGTGTGGAATATTAAATCTCACCTGATACCACAAATGCCAATGCTAAGAATAGAACGAAAAGGATGCACAGTTTGGCCATGTTTAAGCTTGAAAAGATAAAAGTTTGGTGCACATAGAGGCTAGAGACGTCCCTTTTATTTATAATCAATCTCTTTCCGCCACCTAATTATTTTTATTGAATGCCGTAATCTAATCTTAATGGTATTAATCCTCCCTGCATGCTTTACTATTAATGTTAATTATTAATGTGGTCAACAAGTTGCGTTTGTTTGGCGAGAATACGAATGAAATAATCAAAAAATTATTTTGATTATTACTTTTTCAAACGTTAAAAGTAAAATTAAAAGTAAATATAATTTAATTAATAGTTCAATGAAAACATTTGATTAACGCATAAATTAAACTGATAATTACTTTCCGGTTATAAGCTCCAACTCTTACCGCCTCCCCAAACCCTCCCACCCTATATTCATCCTTAATTATGTACAATTGAATATTTAAATTTTACGTTATATATAAATCGATTTTGAGGTTTTAAACTATTTACCTTATTTATTAATTTAAGAAAAGAACTAATCAGTATTAAAAAAAAAGAAGTCATTTATGTATGGATTTTATAATATTAGATTCTTTTATTACAAATGTAAATTTAACTTTTTTTTTTTAACCGAATGTAAATTTAACAACTTAATTATTTTATATCATTTTTAATAAAATATGGGGAAAAAGCCTAAATATTGACTAAATTACAAATGATTGGGATGATGTGATCAATTTTTTTCTGCGGACGTTGTCGCTTAATGATATTTAGGGGCAGCAATGGATGACAGAATATGACAATTTAACACGGGGCTGGCAAAACGGGTCAACCCGCTGTAAACGGAGCGGGTTGGGTCAACCCAACTCGTGAAAAAATGAATTGGATTGACCCAACCTGTTTATTAAATGGGTTAAGAATATGAACTCAACCCAACCTTTTTAATAAATAGGTCAACCCAACTCAACACAACCCGTCTAACCCATTTAATTAAACAGGTCACCCATAACCCGCCAACCCTCCGACCCAACCCGTTACAGATTTGTGCATTTTCACCATGGCTCGCTCGTTAAAATGGTGCGTTTTCACAGGAATGGATATAGGCGTTTCTGGACATGGTGCTAGTTGTTTTTGACGTGGTGATATTTGTTCTAAGACGTGGTGAACTGTCTTTGTGAAAAAAATCAGTTTAAATTCACAGGAATAGATGTAGACGTTTCTGGATGTGGTTCTAGTTATTTTTGACGTGATGCTAGTTGTTCTGAGACGTGGTAGACTGTCATTGTGAAAAAAAGCATTTTAAATTCACATACTTGGATGTAGACGTTTTTGGACGTGGTGCTAGTTGTTCTGTGACGAGGTGAGATGTTTTGTGAAAAAATCAGTTAAAATTCACATGTACGGATGTTGACGTTTTTGGACGTGGTGCTAGTTTTTTTAGACGTGTTTCAGTTGTTCTGAGACGTGGTAGACTGTCTTTGTGAAAAAAATCAGTTTAAATTCACATGAATGGATGTAGACGTTTTTGGACATGGCTATAGTTGTTATGAGACGAGTTGAGATGTTTTGTGAAAAAATCATTTTAAATTCACATGTCTTGATGTAGACATTTTTGGACGTGGTTCTAGTGTTTTGAGACGTGGTGCTAGTTGTTCTGAGACGTGGTAGACTGTCTTTGTGAAAAAAATCAGTTTAAATTCACATGAATAGATGTAGAAATTTTTTGACGTGGTTCTAGTTGTTCTGAGACAAGTTGAGATGTTGTATGGCCATTTTATTTGTTTTATCTTATTATAACACCTACTTACAAGATCATGAACATTGCTAAGAGTAATATGTTCATTTTAATTGTTTTATATTCACAAAACTCTTAGATCAGATATCATGAACATTTCTAAGAGTTGAATGGTCATTTTATTTTTTTATCTCATTACAACTCTTAGATATGAGATCATGATCATTTCTGAGAATTGTATAGCCGTTTTATTTGTTTTATCTTTTCAAAACCCTTAGATAATAGATTATGCACATTTCGGTCCACATCAGACGTTTTTGGACGTAGTTCTAGTTGTTCTGAGACGAGTTGAGATATTTTGTGCAAAAATCAGTTTAAATTCACATGCATGGATGTAGACGTTTTTGGACGTGGTTCTTGTGTTTTGAGACGTGGTACTAGTTGTTCTGAGACGTGGTGGACTGTCTTTGTGAAAAATATCAGATTATAGTCACATGAATGGATGTAGACATTTTTGGAGGTGGTTATAGTTATTCTGAGACGAGTTGAGATGTTTTGTGAAAAAATAAGTTTCAATTCACATGTCTGGATGTAGACTTTTTTGGTCGTGGTTCTAGTGTTTTGAGACGTTGTTCTAGTTGTTCTGAGACGTGGTGGACTGTCTTTGTGAAAAAAATCAGATTATATTCACATGAATGGATGTAGACATTTTTGGAGGTGGTTATAGTTGTTCTGAAAGGAGTTGAGATGTTTTGTGAAAAATAAGTTTCAATTCACATGTCTGGATGTAGACTTTTTTGGACGTGGTTCTAGTTTTTTGAGACGTTGTTCTAGTTGTTCTGAGACGTGGTGGACTGTCTTTGTGAAAAAAATCAGATTATATTCACATGAATGGATGTAGACATTTTTGGAGGTGGTTATAGTTATTCTGAGACGAGTTGAGATGTTTTGTGAAAAAATAAGTTTCAATTCACATGTCTGGATGTAGACTTTTTTGGACGTGGTTCTAATTTTTTGAGACATTGTTCTAGTTGTTCTGAGACGTGGTGGACTGTCTTTGTGAAAAAAATCAGATTATATTCACATGAATGGATGTAGACATTTTTGGAGGTGGTTATAGTTGTTCTGAGACGAGTTGAGATGTTTTGTGAAAAAATAAGTTTCAATTCACATGTCTAGATGTAGACTTTTTTGGACGTGGTTCTAGTTTTTT
The DNA here is from genome assembly GCA_030378225.1 of Knoxia roxburghii. NCBI lineage: Eukaryota > Viridiplantae > Streptophyta > Magnoliopsida > Gentianales > Rubiaceae > Knoxia > Knoxia roxburghii. Next base: position 7,528,914 of record CM059423.1, read on the forward strand.
GAGACGTTGTTCTAGTTGTTCTGAGACGTGGTGGACTGTCTTTGTAAAAAAATCAGATTATATTCACATGAATGGATGTAGACATTTTTGGAGGTGGTTATAGTTGTTCTGAGACGAGTTGAGATATTTTGTGAAAAAATAAGTTTCAATTCACATGTTTGGATGTAGACTTTTTTGGACGTGGTTCTAGTTTTTTGAGACGTTGTTCTAGTTGTTCTGAGACGTGGTGGACTGTGTTTGTGAAAAAAATCAATTTAAATTCACATGAATGGATGTAGACATTTTTGGACGTGGTTATAGTTGTTCTGAGACGAGTTGAGATGTTTTGTGAAAAAAACATTTTAAATTCACATGTCTTGATGGAGACATATTTGGACGTGGTTCTAGTGTTTTGAGACGTGGTGCTAGTTGTTCTGAGACGTGGTAGACTTTCTTTGTGAAAAAAATCAGTTTAAATTCACATGAATAGATGTAGACATTTTTTGACGTGATTCTAGTTGTTTTGAGACGAGTTGAGATGTTGTATGGCCATTTTCGAGTTGCTATTGGAGAGTGCTCACTGCTCTGCAGCTCTGCTATTCTTCGAATTCAATTTCAAAGGAGTCTCTGCTCTGTCTAACCTGCTACTATTCTTCAATATATAATATATATAAAAATATATATTATATATATTTTTACCTGCTATTTATAAACCTGTTATAAAAATATATATTATATATAACCTGCTATTTATAATATATATCAAAATATATTATAATATATATTATATATATTTAAATATATATTTTTACGAGTTCACGGGTTAACCCGTGAACCCGTCGGGTTGACTTGACCCAATCTGTTTATTAAACGGGTTGGGTCGAACCCAACCCGTTTAATAAACGGGTTAAAAATCTACCCAACCTGCATTTTTTCCGTGTTGGGTCGTGACGGGTTCACTGGTTGGGTCAAAAATTGCCACCCCTAAACACGGGACTACACCAAAAAAAAAAGTTGAACGAAAGACGGGAGTCTTGTGGCGAGGTCCGACAGCGACGACAAAAGAATCAGCGAAAGATAAGAACGATGAATAAGAAAGGTGAGACTGTGAATAAAAAAATAAAATAATTGATGGGTTGTCAAACCAATTAAAAATAAACCTACTCTATAAGCTTTTTAACGTAGTACAGAGCGAGTAGGATCGTCTCCACAGGGAGCACCAGAGTGAAATAAATTTAGTCAAAAGTACATAACCAAAATGGGGGTTTGTTTAAATTAAAACTACTACTGAAAATTCAATTAAAATTAAAGACTAAAAATTGAACAAATTGTTAAAATCAAATTCGGGAAAATATCTAGTCAAGGGAATTGGACCACCTTGATGCACTAATCGATCCTTGATGCAAGAATGTATCAACTAAATAATGGTTACACCGGTTTTCATTGTTGAAACCTCTTAACAATTCAGTCCTTTTAGTTTAAGCCAGCAATTAAGGAACCACCGTTAATTGCATCTATAATTGATGACCATTTCTGGAACCTCCTAGAACCTAGATCACGATAGTCAAGGATCCAGTTCAACACAATTAATCAAATTAGTTTAATTGCATCTGATTATTTATTCTTTTCAATACGCTAACCTACGTACCACGTGATTAGTTATATTGATTATGGAGAATACCAAATCTCGTGTATTCTAGTTTATTGGACTATTTAGGAAAGCTTGCATGCTACCAGCTATACAAACAGTGCCAAATAATCCTCACGATAATTCACAAGAATAAATAAGAAAACTAGTAATTAATTATTATTAAAGCAATTCGATCCCCCGATTAAAATAACATCGAGGGATTTGATTCCAAAGAGTAATTCTTCAAAAGCCCCAAAGTTGACATCTTCCAAGCTTTGCCCGTTGTTCACACCAAACACACGTAGTCACTCCCAAATCGTGGCCAAAAGTGGACTCCAAACTTGAGTCCTCAAAAATATGCTGCTGCTACCCAAAACGTAAGTCTCCTCCCAATACTTTGCCAAAAACCTAATTTTAATTCCTTTCCGCTAATTGGGAGTATTCTTTTTTCCTTCTCAAAATTCTTCTAATAAAATAAAATAAATTTAGCCCAATTATTAATTAATATCATTTGTACATGATTAAATTTCAGGCATAAATGACAGTCCAACTTCCTTCGTCTTTCTTCAAGCCCATTCGCCTTCTTTCCTCAAGTGTCTAATTTGTCATAATTGTGTCCAAAATGGCTTATCTTTCTCAAAATCAACCTTTCTCCCTACAAATGTCAAAACCACTATTAGATTTCACCAAAACATCTAAATTAGCCCGAATTCGCACCAAATCCTATCAAGAAATATAAGCTCATCAATAATTTTAGAAAAAATAAAAAAAATAAGAAAAGAAATGAAATGACGGTAAATAAAAATGAATTTAATATATTAAAAAAATATTAATTTTGGAATTTAAAAATTTTTAGGGACTAACCTTTAATAGGAGTTATACTTGAAGAATGAAACTGAATTTTTTTCAAACTAAAAACTCAGATTACCATAAATTCCAATAATTCCTGTGAAAATCCTCGTAAAAATATAATGTAATTTATATTTTAAAATATGTACAGGCAAAATTTTGTGGATATATTATAGATTTCGAAAAATATGCAATATTGATGTGAAGAGAAAGATCTCGTCAAATAGTTGAAAGGGATATAAAAGTTATGGTATTTTTTATAAAAAATAAAAAATAGCAACAAAAAGAAAGAAGAAGAATAAAGTGGGGTGTATATAAAGAAAATACTACTAAATGCTACTCTAGAAATATTATTTACAAATTTTAATATTTATTGAACTGCTACGATAGTATTTCTTAACACATTTAATTCAATAAAATTGAGATTTTATTTTTCAAAATTATGATTTTTTTCTTATTTAATTAAAATTTGACAGAATTTATTTTCAACCAACTCATCAAAATGTGAATAAATTCATTCGAGAAAATAGCATGATCCCGTAGCAGCCTCATCACAACCATGAATAGGTCAATTCTAAACTTAATACTGAAATGGGCAAGCAAGATGAAGACTTCAAACAGTTTGATATGTTTTGAGTTGATAAACTTTTGAAGAATACGTATGGAATGGGAACCAAGTCTTGTGTCCACAAATGAAAGATGATCCACCAACTATGAAAAGCCAAAGTTAAGGTCCCTGGGGACATCCGATAAAATTGGAACGATACAGAGAAGATTAGCATGACTCCTGTGCAATGATGACGTGCACAAATCGAGAAAAATCAATGTTAAGTATTAACCTACCCTCAACTATGGTCCTTCTGGAGGCTTATTCTCAGAGGGAAAATGGTTGCACTAGTATCATCATCATCTTGAGAGCAGTCCTCCATCATTCTTCAAAAAATCTCTAATGAAAACCATTAACTTTGGCATGAATGGCCTTCTTCCAATGGTTCAACAGGCACAGCATATGGTGAATTCCAATCAGCATCAAATATTGCTTGGAGCTGTGAAACGATTTCTGGGTCATATGTCCCAAAGCTGACCCCAGCAGTGGTATAAAAGTAGTCCCAGATCAGATTACTGGTGCCAATATGGGCTCGTACATCACTAACTGCATATTTTCCATGGTTGACCCTTGTATATCCCGGATAAAGATTTCCAGTGGCAGAACCATTCCTGACAGCAGGTCCAGTCAGATTATATCCCGGCACAATGTAGTATTTGATCTCAACTTTGCCGGAGCATTTGTTGTACTTGGACGAAGAGCATAAATTATTTGAATATAGGAGAGACTTCAAGTACTGGTCTGTGTTGTTTATGAAATGTGCCCAGAACGCAACCAGTATCTTAACATTTGCATGCTTGGAGAAGACAACCTACAGAGTACAAAGATGCTCAGGCCAGAAATCATGATCATCAACAGAATGCTTACCTTCAGAACTGGAAATCACTAGGATAAACTATATGCCATAAAGCAAGTGATTCGAATAACAAACAAATGCCAGAAAACATGAAACTGAAAGGAGGTATTATTGAATGTGTTCCAACAATTATCTGCACCTCACTCGTAAACCAAAGGAAGCAAATTTTTGTGAAGAATAGTAGCAAACTACCTCAGAGATAGCCGAAGAAAGGGAAGACCAGTAAATTGTTTCTGTTGTGTACTGTGACTGACCAAGCCAATCCATTGTACTAATTCTAATGGTTGATCCTTTTCCTACCGATTTGATTGTATCCACCCAGGCCTGTTCATCAATTGGGAACTTGCCAAATGACAGCTGCAAACATCAGGAAATATTTTTTAATGCCAACCCTGACACAAAAAGATCACATGTTCTCAAATTGGTTGCAATAGCTGATAAGAATTAGCAGTTGCAAAGATATAAATTGGTTGGACTCAAAAACCAATCAAAACCTCTCTAGAAGTTTTAACTTGTGCTAATAAATTATCACCACCTCCCTAGATAAATAGAAAGAAATTTCAATGGCATAAACCTACTTTTCCTATAAGACAAAGGTTGCAATTTATTATAGACAAAATTTGACACTAAGACAAACCTCCGGAGGAGCAAATGATAGATAGCTGAACTCAGGTTGCAATGCTGAATCAGGAAATGCAGGTGTTTCAAGTGATATGTGGAACATAGAAGGGTCTGATAGAGGGGGATAACCTGCCACATGAGGAGTCTCTACAGTATCATGAAACGGCGTCCTGAAAATAAACATAGAGACAGAACACAAATATCAATTCAGATCATGATGGGAAACAGTGAGATTGTAAGGAAAAAATACTAAGACATTACCTGTAAAATATTCTTGGGTAACAAGTAAGAGTAAAACTTGTACAAAACTACAGTAATGTCAACATACAGATTTGATCATAACAGATTTCACCAAAAATCTTACTGGGATTCAGTACATACTCTAAGGTAAGTTTTCTTTACATAATCTAGAAGGGATACAAAATGAAATACCTAGAATTAACTCAATTAACGGGCATGCTTGCTCCCTCACAGGGTCAACATGCTTCAGACATCCTATCAGTTAGCAGTTAAAAAAATCTCCTCATTCAACCTTTTTTATGAGATTAAAAAGAGATGTTCACATACCCCTATGCAGTTGTCTTTCTTGATGATGGATTGTGGCCAAAGAAAATGGTTTTGTTACAGGGGTCAAATTTAATCAGTAGGCCAAAAAGAGTACTTATCTTAAGAAACTCTAGCTATCACATGTTGATTCCGGCTAAATTTATCAGCATTGCCATTACTGAAGTTATCCATTTATCTTTTCCAATTTTCAAGCTTCAATTTCCCCCCAAAAGATTAGAAACTCCTATTATTTATGTTTCTTTTATCAATTGTTATGCACACTTATTAAATGTGCAAAAAATGAAGTATGAGGAGCATCAATTGCGAACATCAGTTATATCTCTGATACCTCTTCACTTTCATGATTAAGATTAAAGATACCTAATATTTCTAGCATGCAACAACATCAGGAGTCATGTTGGTTGAGTAATTTTTTTAACGAAATTGGATCCTTTAAAGTTTTAAGTTAATGTTTCGTGATCTTATGAGGGACTCAGGTGCAGGTTACAAAGTTCTACTGATGTTCAATGGTTATTTATACCAATTCTACAATTCTTCATGAAATTTTATACATTGCTGCATCTTCCCAAAATAGCAAAGTCGATATTGGGAAGAAAATCAACTCTTCTGTTATGCGCCTAAATTCAGTTTATCACTTTCAAGGTGAAGTTAATGACTTTTTTCTTCTTAAAATTGGAAGGTATTCCAAAAAATACAATAAATAGGTTGGCAGGGAAAACAATCTTGTGCCAGGAGCCTATGGAAATATAATCAACAAGCTATGTTCTTCATAGAATAACCAGATGTAATAACTTTTCAGACATAAACTCTCAGGCGAATGCCAACTTGAAGATGACTCCCTAGAGCTTGTAAGAAATGTCAGGATTGCTAATTATATCAGCAGCTATTGCACATCAATCAGAAAACATTAGATTATATTTTACTACAAAATTTTGAAATGGCCAACCATCATGGTTCCAAAAATCTCATGCTAACTAATCTCAGTTTCTTTTTCTGGGTCCTGTTTTCCCTAGACTCTAGAATAAACACCCGTCTCACCTCCCATTTCAATTACTGTTTAAGTGTGCTTTTGGAAGAACTGGGGCTTCCTTCAACATTCTATAAAAGAAAGATTAATATGACAACCAGAGAAAAGACATGGATGAGTCCAATTAATTTCCTTAGCATACCTGCATCTTTCTTTTGCATGAAGAAAATGTGACCAGCATGGAACTTTCCGCCTAACTTGCCATTGTTCATCCCATGCTAATTTAGTGTGTGATATAGCGTTCAGATGGGCAAGCGTCCAAAGGTTGGAAAAGTACCTCGTCACTTTTCTTGCTATTGTAGGACAGTTGACAAGATATATTCCTACTTCCTTTACCTGAAAACAAATGGGACACCACCTGACTGTCAAAATGCATTGCTAATGGTTATAATATGAACACTTGCATAGTAGGAGTAAGGGATCCATGGATGCAGGTAGAAAGTTGGCTTCAAATCATGACTAAATCTTCAATTTTTGCTATAAGTCAACAAGCAGGACTCTTTTCCGTTCCTGAAGCAGGCTGGCGAACAGGAATTTTACTGCCAATACAATTATTAATGAAGATCATGCTCAACTACAGCTACATCAAGGCTTTTGAAGTAAAGAAAACAACCAGCATTAGGATTATCTAGCTAGTTTCTTTTAATACCTGAGTTAGAGATTTCCAGTCATTGTTTGCAGACCCAATGTAAACATCTTCATCATCAGATATCCAAACCTTTGCATGAACGATGCCTGATCCCCACCACTCATTAAGCAGCAAAGTTACATTTTTCACATTGGGCCTTCCTGAGGCAAGACTGGATGCTTCCTCAGTGAAATCAGGATAAACTCCAGAGTGCTGTAAAAATCTGAAAAAATAATTATTTGAGATGCCTCCAAGTGAAAGTATATTAGCAGTGACAAAATGAACTTCCGTAAAAGCAGAATCACACTTTTAGCATTTTTATTGGTAGTCCAGCAAGCGACAATCATGGCAAAAACTTCTTCCCCCCAGTCCCTCCTCCGTACCTCCCTTACATTTCAATTTGTTGGGCATTGAGGAATTATAAGTTCCAAAACAGATACGTATAGCTCAATTTATTGCTAACAGAGATTTCAGGACGTTATTACAACACTTAGAAAGAAGCTTGTTATACAAATCCCATTACATGTTACTCCAACAATATTATCTCAGGATAATTTGATGTTTGTCACATTCTACACATTCAAGCTTATAATTTGCTTTTTGGGATCTTTGTTGTTTGTCACATTCTACCTGTATCGGGTAATAAGTGCATTCTTATATAACCTTGAATAAATTTTTAGGAAAAGAAAAATGAAACGTACCTAATTGTGATATTTCGGTCAGCAGCATTTTCTAACGCTCTATACACTTCAGAGCCCTCATTAGCACCAAATTTCTGCATCTCATCTTCTGAGTATCCATAATCTCCTGAGCGTGGATCATTAGGATGTGCTACTAATTGCCAGTACTGTGCAATTATGTTCAGACTTTTCGAAGAGTTCCCAGCCAACCATCGAAATACATCCGCTGTTAATGACAAAACCCAAAGAAAATAAAACCATATAAACAAGTATAAGCAACACAGAGAAGAAAATGTTTGGAAATAAGAGCACATTTCAAGCCAAAGCATTCTAGTAAGGACAACTTGTGCCAATTACAAATTCTCCTTTAGAAGGCATCATATACCCAACTGTTATTTGTTACCATGTAATGCAATAAAAATGCTTCTCCACTCATTGAAATTTTTAAACATCAAGATTTACACTCATTGAAGATGACAGCTAAAGCATAACTCCAAATCAGGGCTTAATCATTTGAACTTCGCTACTTTCATTGAATACAGATTAAGTTGCTGGGCATTCTTGATTTGAAGATTCTATTTATATTACGTAGTTTCCTGATCAATTTCCGTTCCCATAATTAACGTAAATCATATTTATAGTATAAGCTTAGAACAGAGAGCAAATCAAATTCTAAAGAAATTAAGCGCAAAAGTCAGCTTTCTAGCAAATAACTAATCCAGAGTTTGCAAGCTAATCCTTAAGTTCAGGCCTTTCTGTTTTTCTATGGAAAGCACAAAATATACAGAAGCCCAACAAATAATCCTTATCTTAAAAATCCCTTCTTGAGAATCTGAATAAAAATCAAATTTTTCTAAAAAGACAAACTGTCATTATTGGAGTTCCCAACCAAAAATTTCTAGACGCTAGTAATATTGCCCAGAATAATTCAAAAAAAAGAAAAAAGAAGCATTCCCGGGAACTGAGAAACAAGAAAAGATCGCATCTTTACCAGTGGAAAGAACACCGGGAACACGAGGGAGCTGGGGCATATCAGTGGGAATAGATTGAACAAGCCATGCTTCGCATTGCTCTCGTTTTCTGTCATCACCAGTCTTATCATCATTATCATATTTATCACCATCAACAGATGAAAAGTGGGAGTGAGAATGAGCTCCCACAATTTCGGTAACACAAATATTAAAGAAAATGAGGGAAAAGAGAAGAACAAGAGAAAGCGCGATGAATTTCGTCATTGGTTTTGACGTTTTTTTGTCATAAAAAAAATGGAATGAATGATTTCTTGGATTTTAATGTACAGTGGAATCTTGTAGAGAATAATGATAAATGGAGTAGAGTGGTCAAATCAAATCATCAACTTATGATCATGCTCTACTAAAAGTTAACGTTGGACTTTTAAGTTTAAACTTTTATGGTTGTAATTGGGCCGTTTAACATTTGGAGGAAAACAAAAATTAACGATAGTTCTTCCCCCTTTTCTATAACTAGTAACAATATTTTCCTTGATAAGAATATCATACAATATTAAATTTCAGTTAGTCAACTGTTAGTCATATAGTTAGTCAATAGTTAATGAAAGGATATTTTCGGAAAAAATAATTATAATTGCTAAAAAATTTTAAATAAACAAATATTGATGACGAAATAAAAAAATTAAAATCGAAATAACCTCTATCAAGGGATCAAAAATAGATTTAACATTTTTAAAAACATATAAGATTGGACATTGTTTTAAAAATGCTTAAATCCATTTTTAGTCTCTCGTAACATGAATTATTCCATTTTTTGTCCCTTCTTAAGTTTTAATCATCAATTTTAGTCCCACTTAAATTTTTATTTGACAATTCTAGTCCTTTTCTTACGAAAATACCCCTCACTAACCCTAATTGTTCATCGCTTAGTCAAGGGCATTTTTGGGATAGAGGTTTTAATATGCTCAATTGTTCACTATCATTTCATGGTATTTGAAGTAATTTGTGGATGTCAGAGAATTTTTGGGAGTTATTTGGCCATTTTTCCATCTTTTGATGAAATTCGGCCAATTGATGAATATTGGCCCTTTTATGATGTTTATAAATTATTTTTATGGTGTTATATGATTTATCAAAAGTTGGAATAATTTTTGGAAGCTCATAAATACAAGTTTGGATTTCTATGGCGAATTGGCCATATCTCCGCCACCTTGATATTTCATGCCTTAATAGTGATTTTTTAGGCTTCTTTGATGTTTAAGTATCCATTTTATAGCATTTGGAAGGATTCTTGAAAGTTTTTGAATTTTTTGAAAATTATTTGACTACTTTGTTATTTGGGGCCGAAACAGAAACTCGGCTTTATGTTAAGCCTTTTGATGATTTTATTGTTCTAAAATCACTTTTATGATGATATATGATTTATCAAATGATTACATAAATTTTTGGAGGTTTCTAACCACAAGTTTGGATTTTGAAGGCCATGTTTCGGCCATCCTACTGTTTTATGCTTTAAATCTGGACTTTTTTATGCGTTTGATGTTTAAGTATCCATTTTATAACATTTGGAATGATCTTTTAAAGTTCTGAAATTTTTGGAAACCGTTGGACCAAAGTTTCCATTTTTGACCCGATAGGCCATCTTGACATTTTCGGCCATTTTTGCTGATTTGATGGCTTAAGAACTGTTTTTGAAGTGTTTTAGGAATGTTTGAATGCTTGGTTGAAATTTTTGGAGGCTTGAAAATATCTTGGAATCAATAAGGGTATTTTGGTCATTCTACACTTTTGGATGTTTAGAATGTTTGAAATTAATTTTGAAGCATTCTAGATGTTTTTAAATAGTTGGAAATGATTTTAGAAACTTGAAAATGAAAGTTTCGACTTTTGAACTAAGAAGGGTATTTTGGTCATTTTACACCTTCGGACATTTTAAGTGTTTAAAACTGGTTTCCAAGTATTCTAAAGTTTCTTTTATAATTGAAATGATTTTTGGATCCTTGCATTGAGAGTTAGGATGTTGAAACTGAACAAAATTAGCTTCGGGTCCTTTATAAACATGCATGAGAGCTAAGATGATTCTAATTGACCCGTGTTATATATATGCCTATATTAATTTTACGAGTTGTTGTTTTCTATATTATGCTGAATTTTTATTTTCTAAATAAAATTAAACAGTTTTTAATTAAGGTGGACTGTTTTTTAATAAAGTTAGCTATTTTAAATCAAGTTGGTCCTTACTTTATAAATTGAACTAATCAAGTTGGTCCAGCTTTAGAAAAAATTGGACCGATTTATAAACTGCACTTTTATCATGCTTAGCTAGACATTTGTTTTCAAAGAAACTCCTTAAGGAGTACGAAAATATATTGCGTTTAGGTAGAATGTTGTTTACATTTCCGTACTGTTTTGGACTTACTTGAAAAAGGAAAAAAAACATAGTTTTTAAGCGGAAATGCTGTTGAAATTTCGGTAGACTTTTATGCCTTGAAAATATGTTGTTTGTATGAACCAACTTAATGTGCTAGATAGGGAATAAAGGCATAGTCTAGGACTACTATCGGGATTTAGAAAGTCTAGACAAGGTACAACGAATGTACCTTGAAAAAATTAAGGAATAGAACGCCACGAGCTTTATGACCTAAACCTCCGAGTCTTGTCTTGTAATTGATAGCTTATGCTATTAGGGTACATTGAGTTAGATTCTAACTTATGAAAGGTTATAATCGTTTTTGTACAGACTTTCAAGTGGATCTTGAGAACATCAAGGAATACCCCAATGTAGTTCGACTTGTTAACCTTGACAATTTTTCCCTAGTATGCCAGGGATATATATATATATATATGACTATACTCCAAAAATGGTCCATTACATATAGCGAAAATATTATTTTGGTCCAAAAAAAACTACTTTTTCCTCTCTTAACTAGGGGTATTTTGGTCTAAATGAAAAGTATTTTTCTTTTAACCTTTTAAAATTATGGACTGAAAATGTAGTGGACCAAAATGTAGTTTTTTTTTCTGTTTATTTTATATAGTTATTATAAAATAATATGTTGTTTGTATGAACCAACTTAATGTGCTAGATTGGAAATAAAGGCATAGTCTAGGACTACTATCGGGATTTAGAAAGTCTAGCCAAGGTACAACGAAGGTACCTTGAAAAAATTAAGGAATAGAACGCCACGAGCTTTATGACCTAAACCTCCGAGTCTTGTCTTGTAATTGAATGCTTATGCTATTAGGGTACATTGAGTTAGATTCTAACTTATGAAAGGTTATAATCGTTTTTGTACAGACTTTCAAGTGGATCTTGAGAACATCAAGGAATACCCCACTGTAGTTCGATTTGTTAAACTTGACAATTTTTCCCTAGTATGCCAGGGATATATATATATGACTATACTCCAAAAATGGTCCATTACATTAGCGAAAATATCATTTTGGTCCAAAAAAAACTATTTTTTCCTCTCTTGACTAGGGGTATTTTGGTCTTAATGAAAAGTATTTTTCTTTTAACCTTTTAAAATTATGGACTGAAAATGTAGTGGACCAAAATGTAGTTTTTTTTTCTGTTTATTTTATATAGTTATTATAAAATAATAATAAAAAAACATTTACCCTCTCTTTCCTTCTCTCCTTCCCCTCTTTCTCCTCTCTCACTCTCTGCCCGCCACCTTGCCCCTCTCTATCTCCGCTGTCGTAGCCACCTCCTCATTTCTCATCTTTTTTTTCTTCTACTTCCCTTCCCCAATCTCTCTCCTCTATCCCTTATGCCCTCCTTCCGCCACCCCGCCACCGCCGTCGCCGATATCCTTGAAATTTTTGCTCACAAAAGCCAATCAAGTGGTAGTACTGCAGAGCATGAAAATCCATGGTTTTCTTTTTCTTCTTCTGTTGATTTTGGCTACCAAGTGGCAGAGGACATCTGCCAAAAAGGATATCTCACGGCCTCCATGGGTAATAAACCCAGACCATTCAGCAAAATCAGCAAAAAAAATGGAACTCAGAACAAAACTCATTCAGCAAAATCAACCCTAAGACAAAACCGAAACGCATTCAACAAAAAATAATAAAAGTTGGGAATTTATTGAAGAAACCGGTTGTTGTCATTATCGGAGAAATCGGTTTAGGTAAAAGTACTCAACTTTTGCAAATTCTTTACTAGCGAGGTTACACTAAATTTGGTATCATCACCGTTACTCAGCCCCGTCGCGTTGCTATTGTCTCCGTCACTCGGTAGCCATGCTCGATGACAGGAAGAACCCAATTCGGATTCCATCTTGGTGACGCTGGAGGGTATGGCCATGGATGTAATCTTCCTCGTGAGATCAAGTTGCTCGTACGGGTCCGTCAGAATCACGGGTATTTTGTCTGGCAGGGAAAATTCTGGCGAATTTGTTGTAGAGAATAGGGGGATAGTCCAAGGGGAGGTAGCGGGGGCAATGGGTGGCTATGAAGAATTGAGAAAGGAAGAGGGTCGGTGAGGTTGTCGGGGATGAGATTGAACAAGATAAGTAGAGGGGCGATGAGGTTGTCCGGGATAAGGTTGAACACGATAAGAAGAAAAAGAAGAAGCGAAGAGGGAGGGGGAGGAGGAGAGGGGCGGCTGGCGGGGAGAGAGGGGTGGGGGTGATGGAAAGGGTAAATATTTTTTTATTTATTTTAAAATAGTGGATTATAAAAAAGTTTTTTTTTATTATTATTTGGTCCACTACATTTTTAGTCCATAATTTTAAAATGTTAAAAGAAAAATACTTTTCATTAAGACCAAAATACCCCTGGTCAAGAGAGGCAAAAGTGGGTTTTGGACTAAAATTTTTAAAAGACATAATGTTATGGACTGAAAAAGTATTTTTTTTGGATCAAAATGATATTTTCGCTATATGTAATGACCATTTTTGAAGTATAGTTTATATATATATATATGTATATATATATCATATATATATATATATATATATGTATGTGTGTGTGTGCTTGGATATTGTATTTATATATAAAAGTATGCATGTGAAAGGTGAACATGATTGAGCATGTGTACATGTGTATATCTATATACCTGTTTGTATCTTCTATGGAGTACTGTATCTAATTACTACTTGAATCGTGTTGTCTAATTATATATGTATGGGTATGGGTATGGGTGGGGTGCGTGTGCGTACAAAAGGGTTTCACCAAAAAAATTTTTTACCACATTATAGAAATATATTTTTATATAATCTGTAGTTTATATTGAGTTCAATATGTGATAATATCGTACATGTGAGTCGAACACAACTCAACAGGAAAGAGCGCGTGGAAAGTGTCCGCTAGGCGCAACTACCTAACCCAACGTTCAATAGATAAAAAATGTAAAATCAAATAAAAATAAGCAACATTTAATAAGAAAATATGAAATTTAATAAATAAAAAATAACATTCAATAAAATTTTGAAAAAAAAAAAAGGTGATATTTTAAAAGAATAAACCATATTTAATAAAATCCTTTATATAGGTATTGAGCACAGAGCTAATGGGCCATGGCATCATCTTGGTAGCTGTGGTGCTGCCTTGATTATGAAAAAATAATGTGATTCAATTTGAATGGACCAAATTTTAAAGGTTAAAAAGCTCTTTTAATAGGTCAAGTAATAATTAATTTTAAGAAAAAAAGAACGATGTAGTAGCGTTCGGATATTGTAGTAGCAGAATTACTTCCATCGTCTCTAACTAATAAATATTTTAGAAATTATATAATTATTAAATATATAATTACATGTACTAGTTTGAGCTAATAAACTAGTTGATCTTGGTTTGAGTTATGATGTCTCAATAGAATTTGTCTTATTTACCTTAGTTAATAAATAAATTTATATAAATGACTTATGTTTCTAATATAAAAAAGAAAGATAATGAAAGAAAAATTATTAATAAAATTAAATTCAAAAGTCTACATAAATTATTAATTTGAGACAGAGAGAGGACAATAATTTTTTACACTTAATAGAAAACCTTTATTTTCATTATAACTCTATATTTTAATTATAAATTACGATAAAATTCAATGAAACCATAATTACTGAGTTTAATAAATAACTACATGAAAGCAGTACATACAAATGGTAAGTTCCCTATAAAGTTATTACAGTACAATTATCATATAAAGAAACTGAAAAAAATAATCAACAACCACTGGAAACAAACTCAATTGAAAGAACTACAAATTCCAGTAGAAAAGCCAGTCTATCATCATCATCATCATCATCATCTACATCAATGAAATGCTATGACTTTTTACACTTCCAGAAACTAAATCCAGGTTCAAATGAGGGATCATTCAGTGGCTCCTCATGTTATTTCTATGAAATGGAATGTCTCCTGTGTCTAAAGTATGCACCAGAAGAAGATTTAGTCTCTCCCTGAATGGACCTGGGGCTCTGGGAACTCCCTGAGGTCTCCTCAGAGCTCTTGTTCTCTGCATTTCCATTCGCTTTACCAACAGCCCACAGTTTATCGAATATCCTCCGAGAGCGAGATGGCAGCAACTGCGCTCCACTGCCTCGATTTTTACTCCCCTTTTTCCCCAACTTGCCTGTTCTTGCTACATTATCATCCTTTACCTTCATTTGATTCATTTCTTTTGTTAAGGATTTGCGGCTTTCAGCCTCCATTCTCTCCCATTCGTCTTCTTTCTTTATGTTGGTTTCCAATGCATCATCTTTGGAGTCATTCGTCGTGTGAACACCGGTGGTGGTGGTTGTTCTCACTTGCTCAAAGTACAGAACTTGCACCACAACTCGGAGGGGTAGCCTATCGTTTTGTGCTGCATGCATAGATGCATCTGAAGTCAGTTTCTTGACATCCATTAACCCGCACAGATGTTTCCTTTCAGTTTTTGTCAAGGTTGAATGCTCCTGCATCAAGACAACAAAATGAAATTCAGCAGCATTCAACTCAATGAGAGTGGATGAATGTAACATTTCAAAGACACAATGATTGCAAAAAAGAGTCACCTTCAGATATATATCAATGGCTCCATATAGTCCATCGTGGATCGGTCTTGCTGAATCTGGAACCATCTGCACTAATTCAATGAAGCTGGAGAGAGTAAGGTGAGGATCATGGGCAATTTCTTTTAGGTACTCATCAACCAGTTTGGCAACATTTAACCAATTTCTTGGAGCCAATGCAAAGCCTGTGATCTCTTTATCAAGTTTCTCAAGGACGCTGAATCCCTGGTCCTCGTTTTTCCGAGTAACAAATCGATTCACAAGGTCTTTGACAAGTTCAACATCATAAATGGTAGTTTGGGGAGTTCTTGCTGGGATCAACAAGTCAATGACAGAAGCCTCATCCAACTTAAAACTGATATTGTCTATCAAGTCCTCTCTTAAGGCATCATCTGCTCCGACTAGAATGGAAACTTTTAGTAGTTTAAGCAAGAAACTGCAAGAGCAACCAGCACTAGAAGGCAGTAGGCAAATCATTGTTTCAACCAAAGATCTGTTCCTCCTATTGTGAACTTCAGACACCAAAGCATTTATGGAATCTGGCAACCATCTCATAGCATAAGTCCTTAATGCTTCTCCAATTACCTTACCTTCCATTCTTCCTTTTGATTTGATTGAAAGCATAACTCGCTTGTAGAGCTCAACTTCAAGTTCACATACATCTTCTATCCACCAATCCGTTGGCACGCAACCTGGGATTTTCATCCCTTCCTCAAATAGTTTTTCTTTTGTGGCTAACTTCCGGGTATAAGTATAGCTCCAGGTTATATTTGAGGGATCCACAGAGGTCTTAGATGCAATAGAATCTATGCATCTCCCAATGATCTTTAGATCTTCGGACCATGGAAGTAGAGACTTGGTGGTTTGTAAAACTATGATAGAGTCCTTCCAGCTGCGGAAAACACTGGTATTGAGAAATAC
This sequence comes from Knoxia roxburghii, assembly GCA_030378225.1. Classification (NCBI taxonomy): domain Eukaryota; kingdom Viridiplantae; phylum Streptophyta; class Magnoliopsida; order Gentianales; family Rubiaceae; genus Knoxia; species Knoxia roxburghii. The sequence goes on from CM059423.1 coordinate 7,545,242, forward strand.
CTCAATCTTGAAAATAAGGTTTCCACGGTCAACATCTTCAGTCATCTCAAGGTACTCGGCAGCACAACGAGCAGCTACAACATTGTAAGGGTTAAGAGTAACCGTTATTCCATAACAGAATTTGGCACAGATATCAAATGCTTTTGGACCACCAGGAAAGTTAAGCAATTCAATCTCATCTGTGTTCTCCTCACTGGCTCTAGACACTAGTTTCTGCAGATGATTGCTCTTTGATAGGAGAGGAAACTGAGAGAACAAAATAAAATTGACTGAAATGACAACTAAAAACGGAGACATTAAATATCTAGCTCGTCAGAGAGTACATTGATCAGCCAAATGATAAAATTTCTGTCAAATTTACAACACAGATATGTGATCAAAGATCTTCTACAGGTTTGTCTCATTTATGTTAAACTCAACGGAAACACTTCAGTTAAAGGGGAAAAAAAAAAAAAAAACCTTTCTTTTTTCATTGATAGATCAAAAGGATTTACCTTGTGAAGATGAAATGTAACATCCCCGATTGCTACGATGACATCCGTTGCTAATTCAGCTGACACATGCCTGCATGATTAGATAGCTTATCACAAACCTTGTCAGAATAGCATGTTGCTGATCAACTATCTTCTAGCCTATTGAGATACAGATTGTCTTCACGGAATTAGTGGAAATTGGACAAGCATAATTTCGAAGAAAAGTTTCATACATAAACTCCAGAAGTAAACAACTAACTCATCTAAGCTTCTACCTGTATTAGTTTGCACTCTCAATAAAGATTGCACTTGGTTAATCAGAAGTTAGAGAACATCAAGTATGGTCAACTACTCCATAAAAATGCAGTGTCCACACTCTCTATGATAGTTTTTATGCTAGTGAATCACTGATCAGCAAAATTTACCCTCAAGCTTGAGAGACAACAAAATATTTCTCCTAATGACCCGATACTTTTGAGTAATTGGTGACAAATGGATCATTCGATGGGAAGAGATGCGCCGAACATGCATTTTCTTTCTTAACTTCAAGCATCTGATGGTTCATAATATCAAAAAGCATAAAGCAGAATCATGTCTCATCTTAGTTATAGTAACAAAATTTTAACAAAGTTATAATTTGTTGTTACATCCTGTTTCCAAACTAGCTCCAAAAATGCAAGGGGTCAAAGCATTCGTTAATCAAGGGCTCGCGGTATAGTAAAGGTTCCATCAGCATAAAAACACAGCTAATCATCTTTTCAGCTCAACATTAATCATTAAGTTAAGATTTTATAAGCAAGGGAAAAAGTGAACCAACAACAAAAGAAGAAAGGACCACACCGAAGACCATAAAGAAAGCTGGTAATCATCAAAACCATATGCCAGACACTTCAATATATCCCTTATGTCTAAATAAACTATACTGTGGGTAGGTATATTTCTAACCTTTTAAACAAGAACTAGAAATTATCAGCTAAAGCAACTATAGATTCAGCTAATTAGGTCCTGTCCCCATCCCATATGAGTTTATCATAATTGGACCACAGACTAATCAAAATCAACAATTGAATAACTGGACCACTTGTGAATTCTCTGAGCCCAGCCAACTGTAAAAGCCTTCTAGATTATAGAAAGAAAAAGACCATAGAGGAGGAAATAAAATAATTATGTTTATCTATTTCAGCCAATAGCTGTTCTTAGCATTGGAAGCTTTGTCATACTCTTTTCTAAACAATACAATAGCGAGTGTTCTCATTGCTCATCTTCCTCAAAGTCACCCAGGAGAACATTTTTTATACTAACTACAATCTGCAAGTCGCGATAAAAATAACATTAAATGCAAACGTACAGACACTAACGTTGATCTAGACAAAATTGCTGCAGAGCAGATTCTAAAATTGTAAGGGGGGGGGGGGGGGGGGGGGGGGGGGGGGGGGTGGGAATTAAACTTACATACAAAATTACCACAGAATATTTACAGATTACAGAATCAGGACAATTGAGTGAAATCATTGATTTCTACGTGATGTGAACATAACGGTTCCCAGAAAAACACAAGAACTGTAGGAAGTAAGAACAGAATGCAAGAAAGCAGAGACGAAAATGCTGAAAGATTACCCAAGAGAAGATAGATATTCCATTTGTTTACCAAAACAAAGGACAAGAATTTAAAGATGCTCTCACCTTATGCAGTTTCCTTCAGATTGGAATGCGTCAGGTTTTGAACCCAGTTTCATAAACTTCATTTTCTTCCCCAAAGCACACTCGAATTCCCTTTACAGAGATAGCACCCCAATTTCCAAAAGCAATTCACTTAAGAAAAAACAAGCTTTGGCTCACTCCACAATCCTAACTATACACTGTCCTTTTTAACTACAGGATTCTCAGTTCAACCTCAAAATCAACAATCCTCGCCACACACACCCGCTACTAAACTGTGAAAGCAACAAGTCCCTGAAAAAAAACAGAAAAAAAAAAAAAAAAAGGTCTCTGGGCTCTGAAAATTCACAGCTGAAAAGCCAAAAAAAATGCACTAAAAGCACAAAACTTTATTATCTTCCTCACCTCCCCCGAACAGAATATTGACTCTGCATAAACTGATCCAACACTACAGTACAAGAACAAAGAACAAACACACCAAAATCACAAAAAAAAAAAAAAAAACAAAACCTTTCACCCCACCTTCTCGGTCCTGGAGCTAAACCAACTAAAGCAAGCAAGGTTTTTTCCAACTCCCCTCTTCTTCTTCATAAGTGGTACTAATAATAAGTAGTAGGACAACTATGAATAAACCTATAATCAATCACATTGATGACCTTTCCTAGTTCTTACAGGTGGAACTGACTCTTCCCAACGCAAAAAAAAATTAAAGGGCCATAAATTCTAGCCGCCTTTGACAGCGATCCTCCAAGATTGCTTCTTTTCCCTTTTTCCCAAATCTCAAGATGATGTCGTCATGGTCCCAATGCAGTAGTACTGACGAAGTTGTCCCAATCTGTCTGAACACTAGAGGCTGTGTGATTTGCAGGAAAAAAGAAAATATGGCAGAGGAGGATCATTAGCGTGTGTGCGTTATGTTTTTGGGCACAGTGGTTTTTGGTAGTAGTAGTAGTATGAGGGTGGACAGTGGGGAATGGTAATGGAAGTCAGTACTGAGTAGTTGTTGTTTTAGTAGGGGACTGTAGCTGTATATGGGGGTCAGCATGGGGGGACTTTATTTCAGTTTCTCTGATCCGTTATATGCACGCCAACTTTAGGAGGACGATTTTGCCCCCATCATTCTTTTAATTAACTCCCTATCGATTTTATTTATTTTTTTGAAGGGAGAAATTTAGCTATATCTACGGCAAGTCGTTCTTTTATTATCCTGTTCTAGTCAATGATGCTCCTCTGATCAGATACATTTTCAATTTCAATATATAGGTCGTTTTGATCAAAATATAAATATTAAAAATATAATTAATTTTTCAAAAGTTTCATAATTTTTAATGGTTAAACTTATTATACTCTTATTTAATGTATTTTTGATAATAGTGCTATAACTTATAATAGTCATGACAAAAATAAGTTATAAGAAAATTACAAATTAAATAAGGATAATAGAGTAAAAATAATGGATTGTTTCCTAAAAATAAATAAGTAATTTATATTTTGACCGATTTTCTAATAGGTGAAAACGACTTATATTTTCAAATTGAGGGAGTATTCCCTAACCTTGTAACCCCTTCTAACTAGATGCACTAGCCAATGATGCACCTACGTCGATTTTGACTGAATACATATATTCGATTTTGACTGAATACATATATTAACGAAGCAATCATTTATTACACGTTTTCACAAATTTTAATTATAAATGTTGTTATACTTTTTTTTAAAAAAAAAAATCCATTTCTTGGTAATAATAGTGTAACTTGGAGTATCACATGGGAAAAATATATCTCAATCAAATGTAATTAATTAAAAGTAAATAAGTAAAAATAATTAATTGTTTCTCTAAAACTAAACAAATTACTTATATAATATGAAATGGAGTGAGTATCATTGTTTGGACATAAGACCATGCTAATTCAGCACTTCTTCAGTTTTCAAAATGCAAGTCACCTGTTTTTTTTTTTTTTTGAAATATGTTAAAATGTAACTCACTAATATAATGATAGAGAAATAAATAATTATTTCATCATCTTTATAATGTAACTCACTAATATAAATTGGTTGAAATGTGTATTAAATGATTATTTTTTAAAATTTACGTATTAAATACAAAATGAATTAGCGTATCAATGGCCTCAATCTACCTTGAATGATCAAGAACTTTATGCATGCAAGGATGATTAGGGAGTAATTTCCATTGCAGATTTCCTCAAATTCTTGAAAAGGAATTAAGGAAACAGAAGCATTTATTTGGATGTGGATGGGCAGCCAAAATCTTTCTTTTTGATATTTGTGAGAAACTCCGTGGATAAGTATACCATAGAAAAATAGTATTTTATGAGTTATTACGAGTACATAACACTTTAATAAAAAAAATTTATCATTTAATGTGATGATCTTGTATGAATGTCCATTATTTCCTTTTTAATCAATGTTATCTCGTCGTTTGTCAAATGATACATTGTGATATATGTCTAATACTACTAAAAAACGATTAGGTGTTATATGATACTTTTATGATTACATTGCAATATTACATTTTGACAAATTGTTGAATTGCAATGTAACCATATCATAGGACTATAATAAAATTTGTCCTATTTTGTCCCTTTTAAACTATAAATCTTTTTAGATTTGAAAAAACATGTCAAATTATAACTTTTTGTAATTACTTTTATGTGAATTAATTATTATTATTTTAAAAATACCCTTACTAATTAATAAACTCGAAAACCAATGTAATTAATATTTGAAATAAATAAAAAATATTTATAATTAGTTAGAAATATTAAAAAATTTACTTTTTTAAATATTTTGAAATATGTATCAAAATAGTTGTTTTTTTAATATACTTGTAAACTTTTTTAAAAAGTTATAATTTGAACAAGATAGTACTAAATTAGACATAAAAATTGGTATATTTGTTTAAATTTTTATTAATTATAATTTTTTTTGAAAATTAATTATAAAATTCAGGTTTAAATTCATTTTTGGTCCCTCATAACATGAGTTATTCCAGTTTTGGTCCCCCATATGTTTTAGTCACAAATTTTAGTCCCACTTAAATTTTTTTTTACCAATTATGTTCTCTTTTAATGGAAAAGTTTAGAAGATAACGGATTATCTCATTTGATCGCTAGTCAAATCTTTTTTTTTCAAAATGATTTGTACCATGATATTTTCAATGACTCGGTTTCTTATGGATGATCAACCCATTTAGATCAACTCACAATCCAAAATGACGGTCGAAATCCTAAATGGATTGAACATTCATGAGAATCCGGATTATAAAATTGGTTAGAAACATCACGGTACAAATCATTTTAAAGAAAAAAAATAGGTTTAACTAGCGATCAAATGAATTAATCCGTTATCTTCTAAGCTTTTCCGTTAAAAAGGACTAAAATTATCAAAAAAAAAAATTTAAGTGAGACTAAAATTGGTGACTAAAACATATGGGGGACCAAAACTGAAAAAACTCATGTTACTAGGGACTAAAATTAGATTTAAGCCTAAAATTAATCACATACTCTTGAATGTGTATAAACGCTCCATTGTTTGTATATAAAAGTTTTTGTAAACTACTAAGGAAGACAATGACTTATCTGCAACAATTTCTAAGTAGTAAACCCATTGTTGTCATTGGTTGGTAATTTCTCCTACCACCATAACTAGTCAATCATGATACATTACTCCATTACAATGTGTTATTTGATAAATGACATAATAATATTAGTTAAGAGAGTAAATAATAGATATTCAGGAAGGATGATTCCATTAAATAATAAAATATTTTTCTATTAAAATACTAGAGACATAATGCTTCATGCCCCATAAATATACGATATAATTTGTATAAATTTGGTGAAATCAACTAGTATTTTTTGAAATTAACTAGTAATTTTTTCATGAATATATCATATATAACTTTACTTGAAACCATTTTATGGTATATATATTTTTTTATCGTGACTCAACCTCAGGAATTTTAGGTGAAAGGTGCCATGCACTAACTACTTTCTCCTTGTCAATATTTATTATGGGTACTCAATGAATAAATTTGGTGAAATCAACAAATATTTTTCACAGACATACTGCGTGTAAATTTACCTATGTCTATTTCGTGGGAATTCGGTAGATAAATTTTTCATGAATATGTGGTAGACATATTTATCTAGCGTTCTTGTTGTCTGAAAGTCGTCGCAAAATATTAACTATAACCCTATTATTATTTATCTGTGTGTGGTCCATGTTCTAATTTCACCAGGTCCTTTCATACGTAATTATCTAAAATATGCATGAAATGTTGGTGGCCAACTACAAATTTAAATCAAATAATTATCAATCAAATAAATTATCAAAAAAATACAAGATAGTTATAACCAATGATTGTCTCACCTAAAATTAATAGATTTTAAATTCAAAATTCAACTCATTTATGTTTCGACATTTTCTCAGTGTATAGTGTTAAATGGTTCGTGAGAGCCATTGCTACTAGCTATGAATTGTCAATCAAACATTGTTTGACAGCAAATTAATTCTGGGGTTTCTCTCATTTTAAGTTTTTCGATAATTTCTCATGTGAAATCTGAGTAAAAAATTACAATTTTAAGAGAAATTATTATAGAAAAATAGCAAGTAAATTCAAAATTAGTATGAACATGATAAATTATGAAATTATTATTTTTTAGTTCTTTAGAAGGGGGTGTATTTTCGTATTTTAAATGATATAATTTTATATTTTAAGGAATATATATTCTCAATGGGCACAGAACGCTACAATTTGATGCAACTTCTGCCACGCAGCGCCTGTTGTGCTTCTTAAGTAGTCATATGGTTTGTTTAAATGTTGCTCAATGGTTACGGTTACTAAGCATGTTCAACAAACAGAATCGGTTGTTACAAATTTCTTCTTCAGTAAAGTTTAATTAAATTTATATAATTTTTTAAAAAATTTAATAATAAAAGTAATGAGATTGTTATGTTACTATGGAAGGTGGTAAAATATTTTTAGGCCTCTACCTATTTGAGCCCAACTAGGTTTCTCTTGGGCATTACCTGCTCTGCCTCGCCGGATTGTCCTGAGATTACCCTGTTAGTCTTTCGGTTTCGCGAAACTCCAACTCTGCAGCGGATTGGAAATGAGCATAAATGGTTCGAACATGTCAGAAAGTCCGAAATGCTAGTGAACAATTCGGAACTTCAGCCAAGTGCAGAATTCTAGAGTAAACCAGAATGCTCCATAATCTCACGCAAAACCCTCTTCGCTTTCACGCTTCGATATCATCATCAGCGGCAATAACAACAAGGTATCCCTATTTGTGGTCTCTCCATTTCTTTAGTTCCATATCCCTAAATAAGAATATCCCGTCTCCTGTTCCTTCCAACCCTGCTTTGGACGACAACGTAGAGACAGTATTTCGGATAATAACAGCTGCAGAAACATCAGTTGATCTCAGACAATCAATAAAATCCGCAGCTAGATCAATCCCTTTCACGAATGATTTAATTGATAGGGTTCTTAAAAGGGTCAGGTTCTCTCACTCTGATCCGCTACAGGCTTTTGAGTTCTTCAGATTTACCTCCAATAAAAGGGGCTTTTTTCATTCCGCATTTTCTTTGGATACTATGCTGTATATTCTGGGTAGAAGTAGGAAATTTGAATGTATTTGGGGTTTACTGTTGGAAATGAAGAAAAAGGATCAATCTTTAATTACCCCGAGAACTGTTCAAGTAGTTTTGGGTAGAATTGCTAAGGTCTGTTCGGTTAGGCAAACTGTGGAGTCATTTAAAAAGTTTAGAAGGCTTGTTTTGGAGTTTGATACTAATTGTTATAACGCATTATTAAGAGCATTGTGTCAAGAGAAGAGTATGACCGATGCTAGGAATGTATATCATAGTTTGAAACATGAGTTTAGGCCTAATTTGCAGACTTTTAATACATTGTTGTCAGGTTGGAAGTCAGCAGATGAGGCTGAGGTATTTTTTCAAGAAATGAGGGAAATGGGGGTTGAACCAGATATTGTTTCTTATAATTGTTTAGTGGATGTTTACTGTAAGGGCAGAGAGATGGATAAAGCGTATAGGGTGGTTGAAGAGATGAGGCAGCGAGACATTAGTCCCGATGTGATTACATATACAAGTTTGATTGGCGGATTGGGTTTGGTGGGGCAACCAGATAAGGCTAGGGATGTTTTGAAAGAGATGAAAGAATATGGATGCTATCCCGATGTGGCAGCTTACAATGCTGTTATTCGGAATTTCTGTATTGCTAAGAGGATCCTGGATGCAAATTGTTTAATGGATGAGATGGTGAAAAAGGGGTTGAGTCCAAATGCAACTACTTACAATGTGTTCTTGAGGTCCTTCTTTTGGTGCAGTGATTTGACAAGTTCATGGAGCTTGTATCAAAGGATGAAGAAGACAGGGTGTCTACCCAATACACAATCTTGTATGTTTTTGATCAGATTGATGAGGAGGTATGAGAAGGTGGAGATGGCACTTGAGCTTTGGAATGATATGGTTGAGAAGGGTTTCGGGTCATATATATTAGTGTCAGACATTTTATTTGGTTTGCTCTGTGACTTGGGGAAGTTGGAGGATGCTGAGAGGTCGTTCTTGCAGATGGTTGAGAAACGGCAGAAACCTAGTAATGTTTCTTTCAGGAGGATCAAGGTGCTTATGGAATTGGCTAACAAACAAGAAGCTCTTCGTAATATATCGGAGAAGATGGCAACTTTTGGTGGGGATATTCCTGTTTGTCAGAGTGAAAAGAGTGAACGTGAAACAGCATGGGCCACGATTGATGATTGGTTTTGATCTAGGGATGTATGGTATAAGAGTGACAGCATTTGGTTTCTGAACAACCTGCGAAATTTGAGTGTCACCCCTTCAACCTATCATCAGAGAATAGGGTCAATGCCTTGTTCATGAAAATAACTAGATGGATTCAAGTTTCGTGAAGAAGTTCCTTAATATTGTCTCCTACCCAGAAAATCCAAATGCGCAAACCGGAGCTTTTATCAAGTTGCAAAGGATATTTTTGCTTACAAGGTACTCCCAGTTGACTGTGTGTTTCTGCGAATTTTCGGCTTTTAATTTTGCGATTGAATTCCTTATCTGGATTCTTAAGTTACTGTGGTTTAGATCTGATGATTTTGAAGAATTTGATACTATTTTGGGGTATTTTTCTTGCATCAGAAGCTGGAAATGATTATAGTCAACTGATGTCAACAAAGTCTCAAAATTTTTTTGAGTCAAAATGAAATTTATGGAAAGATCGAAGGTTATATGTTTACAGTGGTTATAAAACGTTTGAATTCTTGTTGTTTTCGTGAATGTTTACATGCATATGTTTACAGTGGTTATAAAACGTTTGAATTCTTGTTGTTTTCGTGAATGTTTACATGCATATGATTTGCCTGTGAAGTTACTTATAGATGAAATTTCGTCAGATGATAGTACTTTTATAGTTTCGTCAGAGTAATTTTTATTTTTATTTTTCGAGTTCTTATGTGTTTGAGATAAAAAATCAGTTTATTTCTTGTCTTGTTCTATGTTGAGTATGGTTGGATGTGTTGTCAAATTTTTATATGGTGTATGATATAGACGGTTTGATTGGTGAAATGATGAGTTGCTTATTTCTGTGAATGCTGATTGATGCACTTGGGAAAAATTTATGCAATTATGCTTGATCAATATGTACTGAGTCTTGTATCCTTGTTGATTCCGCTATGTTAGATGTGATGTTCGAAGCGTGTGATTGATTAGTTGGTATTTGGATTATGCTGTACTTGAAATGTTGAAGTTTTGTTATTGAGATTCCATAGCTGATAGTAATACCTCTGAGCAAATTGTTTTGGTAAATTTCAGGTTTCTTATACAGAATGAAGGAATTGGACACAGAAGGCGAACAAATGGCTCTAGTCTCTGAAGGTGGGTCTACTCTGAATCCAAATGCACCCTTGTACATCCCTGCTTTGATGCGCCAAGTGGAGGATTTCTCACCAGAGTGGTGGAACTTGGTGACTACCTCCACTTGGTTCCATGACTATTGGCTCAGCCAGCACCAGAGCGAGGATTTCTTGGGCTATGAAGAAGATGGCTTCGGAGAAGCTGATGTCTTAGATTTGTTGCCGGATACTATTGATCTTGGTATGGATGAGGAGTTCCTCAGGTCCATTAAGACTTGGATATACGATCTTATCAATGGACTATTTAGCGTCGGAAAGGCGTTGTTTCTTTCATGTAACTTTTGTATAGAACAAGGTTGCTGTTCCCTGTATCTTTGCCTTGTTCATATTCTGACCCTTGAATTCAGTTTTGAGAAGGAAAAAAGTATGCAAAAGCTATTTTAGTTTAATCTTTCTTTGTAGGAGCCAAGGATACTTCAATCCAGTTTGCTTATCCTCTCATTTTCAATGGTTGCTTGAAAATTCTAATTGATGGTATGGTGAAGAAACAAAACCTTGCGTGAACTTGTCATTTTTCTCATTCTTTTTCTGCAGATTTCGAATACTTGCTTGCCTAAGTTATATATGTTCCATATGGGCACCAGATTCATGATGCGTTACCCTCTGCTTTTTTAACTGTTGGCTGATTATTGATATAAAGTAGAAGATGATTCAATCCTAGGAAATGCAGGAAAGCTCATCTGTGAATATATCATGGATAACTAGAATCGGTATTTTTCAGAGTTGTAATATCGAAATTGTAGTTTATTCTTTGGTGTATCGACTCGTGATGATTTTTAATAGGTTGATATGATATTTATTGAATTTAGAAATCGTTTCAAAATTATCATTTGCACCAAAAAAAAAAAAAAAATGGAATTTTTTATAAAAATGAGAGGCAAAATAATTTAGAGGTAATGTTATATGGTATTTCTTTTTGTGATTCAACGCACATTTTTTTTTAAAGAAATTCTTTATTTTGTTAAGTATCGTAGTCTTAATTTTTATTTCTCGCCCTCTTAATGTTTATCTTCCGCCCCTCCTATTATTACTTAATTGGTTTTAATTAATTTACAAAAATTTTATAAGTTTCTTTTTAATCTACTAAAAATTTATAAAAATTATGATTAAAGTAGCATAGATGAGCGGAATTATAAATAAATTTTTTTTGGCATTTTTAGTAAATTGATTAAGGGTATTTAGGTAATTTAATATATTTTTATATTTTTATATTTAAATATTATTGTTGATATTTCTTAATTTGTCAGGGATAATTTAGGCATAAAAGAGATGCAAAATAACAAAATACGTGACTCAAAATAATAAAATAGGAATCACGAAATAGACCTTCACTAATTTAAAAGGGTGGGAGAAGTAAAATGGAGGCGAGAGATAGTAATTCAGTTTTTTTATTGACAAATAAGAAAATAGGGGGAGAGAAATAAGATGTCACTTTCCTAATAGGTATGGTAAACCTTTAAGTAGTAATAGCGAAAGAAAATTAAATCATGACTCATCTTTTAATTGCTTTGAAATTTTTTATTTTTTTTTGGTGCAAAGAAAAATATCTAAATCTGACTAATTCCGAACTACGTATCTACGATAAGCCATGCCTCTGTTGTTGTGGTCAAGCCAAACCTTGACCTCTTCATGTGGTTCCTCCATCTTGGTCACCCCTCTCCGGCCCGTCCTAATGCAGTTAGGCAATCAGCAACACAATTTGCTTCCCGCAGAGAATGAATAATCTTAACTCTTCAATCCTTGTCCATAAGCTGCTTTGAAATTTTCTTTAATAATTAGTTGTAAAAGCCTATTTCGCGCCCCTTTTATACTTAAATTATCCCTGACAAATTAAGAAATACCAACCATAATATTTAAATATAAAAATATATTAAATTACCTAAATACTCTTAATCAATTTACTAAAAATACCAAAAAAATTTATTTATAATTTCGCTCATCTATGCTCCTTTAATAATAATTTTTATAAATTTTTGGTAGATTAAAAAGAGACTTATAAAATTTTTCGTAAATTAATTAAGGGCAATTAAGTAATAATAGCAGGGGCGGAAAATAAACATTAAGGGGGCGATACTTAACAAACTAAAGGGTTTTTTTAAAAAAGGGGGCGTCCAATAACAAAAGAAGAGACGCGATATAACACTATCCTAATTAGTTTTGCATATTCCAGCATGTAAGAAGTATTAATGAATTTGGTTATCCTTTTATTAATACTAATAAAAACTTACATTTTATAACAAGAAATGCTTTAAAGTTAAGAATCCTTTATTATTTCCTGAAAATTAAATCCTGACTCCTCGTCTTTTAATTGCTTTGAAATTTATAACTTTTATTATTTTCTGCGGCCATAGTCTTTGAATGAGATAACAGAGGAACACTAAAAAAAATATACAGTAATTGTACACAATACTCACATAGTTTACATTATAATTTGTGTAGAACACTACACACTTTTCTTCTTAATTTCAATATATTGATTCTCTTTTTCCTTTTTGTACTTATATATATTTAGGGTTAAAAGTTGTCGGATCATTAAACTTATTTAATAGTATATTTTTTGTCACTAAATTTCTTAACTTGACTAATCAATTATTAAACTTCTCAATCATATCATTTGTCATATTCCCCTCAAGTATTCACCTTTAACCCAATGAAAAAAAAAAAAAAGTGATAATTTTCTAGAGGACAAAACAGTATCTACCCTTCCACCCTTCAATTCACCCTTCAATCCACATATTCATTTTGGCATTAATATTTACCGCCCCTCCCCATTATTTCCACCCTTTTTTGGAGCTAACCCCCCCTCTCCCCTCTCCCCTCCTCTCCACCGCCGCTTCTTCTCCCTCTTCTTCTTCTTTCCGCCGCTCTGCCTCCTCTCCCTCTTCTTTTTCTTCCCATAACCCACCTCTTCTTCTTCTTCTTCCCCCCGCCTTCACCTTGCCTCTTCTTCTTCTTCTTCTTCAGATGGACATGTCAAAAAAGAAGAAGACTGTGGCGTGATTTCGGCAACAACAAGCAGTTTTCGACAGTGACAGTGGTTTTCGGTGATGGCAGCGGAAGGTAAGGGGCAATAAATTAAAAAGGGGGATAGAGAATAGAAAAAGTAGGGGCAATTTTGGAAGAAAGGAACAGAGAATAATAATAATAAATGGCGGTATATGGTAACCCGCTATTTATTTTTATCCTCAAGAATTTACCTTAGTTCGTCCCTTCTTTTTCGACCGCATTTTCTCCTTTCCATAGCGTCACCGAACATTGTTTCGGCTATTCAATAAGCGCAAGAAAACAAAAACCAACATCAGTGATGACAAATAATATCACAGAAAGACATTAGAAAATGCTAAAATTCCAATGGTCAAACCAACAGATCAATTGGGCATAAAAAAAAATAAAAATGACAAACCAACACCAAAAAAGCAAGAAAGCAACGACACCAAGAAATCAATGGCACCACTCAACATAGATGACCTAATAAAAATCAACGAATTCAACCCAAGAAAGAAATAATAGAGCAATCTGAAAGGAAAAAAAAGAGACAATCGGGCTACAGCGACGGAGAACAAAGAGCAACCTCGCGCGACGGCAACAGAAACATAGAAGAAAAGAAGCACACTTCGAAAGGCCGACCCAACCACTACTAAAAGTCTAGGTTGGACAACAAACTTCAGACAAGAAGAAGGGGAATCAATCAAGCAACAAACTCAATAAATTGATATCCAAATGTTAACCAAGACAAAATGTAATGGGCGACATAATAGCCATCCAAATGTAATAGCCGTTCAAAAATGAGAAGAAAAAATTACAACCCCTAAATTTCTTTCATGGTTTGTCCTGCTAGAAAAGAGAAAATGACATATGGCAGGAAGAAGCAGAAGATAGATAAATTCAATTAGGTAAAAGTAAATTTGGAAACTATGAAAGGGTTATGTACTCCTTTTTTGCCCATAGAAAATTAACGGTTTTTACACATGTTGAATTTTTCAGTTGGGTCAAACTTAAATATCTAACATAAGTATGACAAATAATATGATTTAAAATTTTAATGAATGATTTGTTGGATTATAGAGAATAATCATTGGGTATAAGCGGAAGCAAGAGTTTAAATCAAAGAACCTTTTGGGTTTAGGAGATGAGGTTTATGGGTGATGAACAAAAGAAGTTGGAATGGAAGAGAGGTTTACTACTTTGTAGTAAAAGGAACACTCAAATTTACAAGCCTTTGGCTAAAGGTTTCTCACTTCTCTACAACTTCTCTAGGTTGCTTAACTTGTTTTTCCCTTATGTACAAATGAGAGGGTGAGGGCTATTTATAGCCTCTCCAAGAAAGTTCTAGACACAGAATATTCTTAGAATATTACTAGACCACTCTAACATATTCTAGAGTATTCTACATACAAGTGAGAATGTGGAGTTCTCTACTAGGTTCTAAAGAGTTCCACAAGGTTCTAGAATGTTCTACTACATTCTAGACCAACCCGTTACCTTCTTGATACTTCCAAAACATTCCGGTCTTCCAGTCCCAACCAGTCCCTTCCGGTAATTTCTGGATCACTCCAGCACGGTCCAGTACCTTCCACTATGTTCTAAAAAATTCTATTGTCTTCTTTGGATAGCTCAATTTAATTAATTGGACTAAAACAGGTTTAGTAACTAACACTCCCCTGTAAACTTGGTTTATTGACTCCAAGCATCATCCTTAATCTTGCAAAGTCTTCCCCTTTAAGTGGCTTAGTGAAAATATCCGCAACTTGATCTTGTGATCTCGTATGTTTTAACTCAACAACCTTCTTTGCAACACATTCTCTGATGAATTGGTACTTGGTATCTGTGTGCTTGTTTCGCTCATGATAAACTTGATTTTTTGCTAAATCGATTGCTGATTTGTTGTCCATGTAGATTTCTGTCACTTCTTCTTGCGGCATATTCATCTTCTTCAACATGTTCCTGAGCCAAATCGCATGACACACACACGATACTACAGCCACATACTCTGATACACATGTAGATAATGTGACTATAGGTTGCTTCTTAGAAATCTAAGTAAAGGCGATGTTGCCAAGAAAGAATGCAAACCCAGTAGTGCTTCTTCGATCATCCAAATTTTCACTGTAATCGCTATCACTAAATTCCACCGGCTTGAAGTCTTCAGATACTGAATAAAACAAGCCAAAGTCAATCGTACCTTTGATGTAACGAAGTATTCTCTTTGCAGTCTTTAAATGTGTTGTCGTTGGTGCTTCCATAAATCGACTGACAAGTCCCACGACAAAGAGAATATCTGGACTTATGCATGTGAGATAACATAAACTCCCAACTAGACTCTTGAATTTAGTAGCATCAACAGCTTCTCTTTTGTCATCTTTCGAGAGCTTTGCTCCAAATTCAATGGGGGTGCTAATAGGTTTGCAAGTCTCCATGCCAAATCTTTTAAG
This sequence comes from Knoxia roxburghii, assembly GCA_030378225.1. Lineage (NCBI taxonomy): Eukaryota > Viridiplantae > Streptophyta > Magnoliopsida > Gentianales > Rubiaceae > Knoxia > Knoxia roxburghii. The sequence goes on from CM059423.1 coordinate 7,560,773, forward strand.
CACTTCCTTAGCATATCCTTTTTGTGAAATGAAGATTCCATCATCAACTTGCCTGATTTCAATGCCCAAGTAATATGACATAAGTCCAATATCTGTCATCTCAAACTCCCGAGCCATGACCTTCTTAAAATCTTCAGTCATGCATGGAGAGTTCCCCGTGAAGATAAGATCATCCACGTACAAACATACAAGTAATATTCCTCCGTTACTTGAGAACTTCACATAGAGTGCATGTTCACTTGGACATTTCTTGAAACCGTTCTCTTGAAAATAACTGTCGATTCTTGCATTCCAAGCTCTTGGTGCTTGGTTTAGGTCATATAGAGAGCCTTCCTCAACCTTAGAACTTTGTATTCGTGACCTTTGACCAAAAATCCTTCAGGTTGTTCTACATAGATTTCCTCTTCAAGATAACCATTCAGAAATGCAAACTTCACATCCATTTGATGAATTTTCCACCTATTTTGAGCAGTAATTGAAATTACTAACCTGATAGTTTCCAGGCGAGCTACAGGAGCAAACACTTCTTTATAGTCTATGCCACGCTTTTGCTTGTAGCCTTTAGCGACAAGTCTTGCTTTATACTTCTCGACTTCTCATTTGGCATTCTTTTTCTCCTTGAATACCCACTTTACTCCAATCACTTTGTGGCCTTCTGGAAGAGTAGCTAACTCCCAAGTCTGGTTCTTTTCTATAGATTTTATTTCCTCATCCATAGCTTGCCTCCACTATTTTTTCTGTACCGCTTCTTCGTAACTAAGAGTTTCACAATCAGCAAAGAGATAGAAGAGTGTTAGTGCCTCAATATGCTCTGTTTCTTGATATATGTCTTGTAGAATCCTTGTTCTTTGTGTTCATTCATTTGAAAGTGGATGACGTTGCACATTTTCAGTTGTATCATACTCTTCTTCTTCATATTCAGTTACTATTGGGAGGAAGTCATATCTTTCATTCTCTTCAGTATTCCAATCCCAAGTTCCTTCTTCATCGAACTCCACATCTCTGCTTATGACAATCTTGTTCGTACTTGAATTGTAGAGCTTGTACCCTTTTGATTGCTTGTCATAACCAACAAATACAAGCTTTTCACTTCGATCATCGAGCTTTGCCCACTTTTGCCTTGGTACGTGAACATAAGCTATTCTCCCAAACTCTCGTAGGTGAGCCATTGTGGGCTTTGCCCTATTCCATGCTTCTTGTGGAGTTTTGTCTTCTAGACTTTTTGTCAGACACCAATTTAAGATGTAAACTGCACAATCAACTGCTTCAGCCCAAATTTCATTCGGCATCTTCTTACTCTTTAGCATACTACGAACCTTATTGAGAATGATCCTATTCTTTCTTTCTGTAACTCCATTTTGTTGTGGGGAATAAGGCACTGTAAGAAATCGTCTAATCCCATTTTCTTCACAAAACTTAGTGAATTCTTCCGATGTGAATTCTCCACCTCTGTCTGACCTTAAGGCTTTAATTTTCAAACATTTCTCCTTTTCCACCATAGCCTTAAATGCTTGAAGGCATCAAGGGTTTGTGACTTCTCCTTTAAGAAATATACCCAGTTCTTCCGAGAGAAATCATCAATAAATAGAATAAAGTACTTGTTCTTACCATGAGATGCCGGAGTGATAGGTCTACACAAATCTGTATGGATAAGTTGCAAGGGCTCCTTAGCTCGTGATTTTGGAAAAACACTCCTTGAATGCTTACCAAGTAGGCATCCTTCACACACTTGATCAGGTTAATTGATAGGAGACAATCCCTTCACCATGCTTTTGGCAGATAAAGCTTCCAAGTCACCAAAATTTAAATGTCCATACCTCATGTGCCAAATCCACGAATCATCTTTCAAGCATACTTTCATGCATTTTCCATGACGGATATTTAACAAAAATATCCGATTACTTTTCATTGGCACGATGGTAATTAACTTCTCTTCTGGACCTCTAATTATAGCAGTGCGATCTTTTAAATGAATATCATAATTCTTCTCCAAAAGTTGGACCAAACTTAATATATTACTCTTAAGACTTGACACATAGTAAACTTCCGGAATATACTGATGACTTCCATCTTTAGTAAGGATTAGTATCTTACCTTTGCCTTCCACCCTTACTCTAGAATTATCTCAAAACACCACGAGACCTTTGGCTGGTTCCATCTTCACAAAATATCTTTCTTCTCTGGTTATGTGATTACTTGCAGCAGAGTCCATATACCACTTTGTGGTACTTTCATCTCTTTCTTTATGCCTTGTCATTAATACAGTGAGCTCAACCTCATCCTTAGCCTCCACAAAATTAGCTTTCTCATTTGCTTGACTGGAACTTCTACACTCACTTGCATAATGACCATATTTATGGCAATTAAAACATTGAATTTGAGATTTACCTCCTTTTTGGAACTTCATACCTCTTCCACGACCTCTCGTTGATGGAGAACCATGGTTGATATATGCATTCCTACCTTGTGCATAACCTTTTCCTCTTCCTTGTTTATGGAATCCAGCTTCACCTCGTCTCTGACCTCTGTCACGGACAAAACATTCTTCTCTTTCTTTGAAAAAGAGTTTTGATTGAAGAGCTATTAAAGTACCCATGAGTTGATCGACGCTTATAGAGTCAAGATCTTTTGACTCCTCTACAGCCACCACAACATAATCAAAGTTTGGTGTCAAAAAACGAAGGATTTTCTCTATCACTCCTGTGTCACCCAAGCTTTCTCCATTCCTCTTTGTGAAGAATTCTAACGTAAATAATTCTAAGACACACAACAATTTGTGAAGACCATTTTTCTGTCTGATTTACAAAGCAAACTTGCTTAATTATAGTACAAGGGTGATCTCCAAAATATGGAAACCATATTACTACCTATTATTCTATGCTACGATTATGCATCCTACAAATCAATCACCAATCTACCATATTTACATTAATCAATTAGGCTGATCAAGTCAATCAATTAGCCACTAAAATCAATCACCAATCTACCATATTTACATTAATCAATTAGGCTAATCAAGTCAATCAATTAGCCTTAACACCCCCCTCAAGTTGGAGTGTGAGGGTTGCGAATGCCTAACTTGGATAAGAAAACATCAAACTGACATTTGCCCAGAGCTTTAGTGAGAATATCGGCCAGTTGATTTTGTGAGGACACATAGCTGGTAGCAATTAAGCCTTGAGAGAATGCATCCCGTAAAAAATGGCAATCATTTTTTATGTGTTTAGTGCGTTCATGAAAAACGAGATTAGTCATAATGTGAAGCGCATATTGATTGTCACAGTAAAGTCTCATTTGTTGTCGATGCGGGACACCAAGGGAATGCATAAGTGATCGAAGCCACTTTAGTTCACAAGTAGTAGAGGCTATAGCCCGATACTCAGCTTCGGCAGAGGATCGAGACACTGTTTGTTGCTTCTTGGTGCGCCAAGAAATCGGAGACTGACCAAGCTGAATAAACCAGCTAGTTAAGGAACGACGAGTGAGCGGACAACTTGCCCAATCCGAGTCACACCAAGCATAAAGTTGAAGATCACAATCATAGCGTAGAAGGATGCCCTGACTCGGTTGTCCCTTCAAATAACGAACCACTCGGAGAACTGCTTTCCAGTGAGTCTGGAGGGAACGATGCATAAACTGAGCTAGCGTATGAACACAATACGAAAGCTCGGGTCGGGTAACCGCAAGATAGATAAGTCGACTGATAAGACAACGATAACGATCTGGATCAGGCAGAGGAGCGTCATTAGCAAGAGCAAGACGATGATTCGATTCTAATAGAAAACCAGCAGGTTTAGCACCAAGAAGTCCTACTTCATAAATAATATCAAGAGCATATTTTCGTTGACATAAGAAAATACCAGAAGCATTATGAGCTACTTCAATGCCAGGAAAATACTTAAGGAGACCTAAATCCTTCATATGAAAGTATTTGTGAAGATAGTTCTTGAAGGCCACAATGGCAGCAGAGTGACTGCCAGAAATTACCAAGTCGTCGACATAGACAAGAACATGAAGGTGCACATTATCACGTTAAAAAGTGAAGAGAGAATAGTCGACAGACGATTGAACAAAACCATATTGGCGAAGAGATGAGCTAATTTAGCAAACCAGCATCTAGGGGCTTATTTGAGACCATATAAGGAGCGTTGAAGATGACAAACTTGTTCAGGTTTAGAGGAATGAAAATCGGGAGGAAGTTTCATATAAAAAATCTTCAGTGAGATCACCATGAAGAAAAGCATTGTGAACGTCCATCTGATGCAATTCCCATTTATGAGCAGCTGCAACAGTGAGAAAAGTTCGAAGAGTAACCATTTTGGCAACAGGAGCAAACTTTCTTGATAATCAATCCTTCCACCTGATTGTTGCCAAGAATAACAAGCCGAGCTTTGTAGCGTTCCACAGTACCATCAAATCGGTACTTTATTTTATAAATCCAATTGCACCCGATGACACGTTTGCCAGGAGGCAGACTAGTGACAGACCAGGTTTTGTTGGCTTCAAGAGCCGCAATTTCTGATTGCATGGAAGCTCGCCATTTAGAATCCTTGACCACATCTCGAAAGAAAGTAGGTTCATGACACGCAGTAATGGCAGCAAGAAAACTTCTGTATTGCGGTGAAAAAGAAGCACAAGCTAGATATTGAGAGATAGGGTACGGAGTACCTTAGGACACGGAAAGGGTAGGAACTTCGGAAGTGGCAGAAAGGGTTAAAACTGTATAAGTAACATAGTCACGCAGACGAGTAGATGGAATCTTGTTCCGATGACCGCGTCCAAGATAATTTGCAGTAGTAACTGGTGTAGGAGAGATATCACCGGAAGAAGAAGACTCGGTAGGAACTGAAATTGGTGGCGTAGTATCTGGAGTCTCAAAGAGTGTATTTCCGGTATCTATTTCCGAATCCTCCTAAAAAATAACCATTGGAGGAGGAAGGGACAAAACTGAAGATTTAGGAAGAACTGGTGCGAAAAACGGGAATTCGGTTTCACAGAAGATCACACCCTTTCTTACCAAAGGGGTAGCCAAGAAAAACACACTTACGACTGCGACTTGCAAATTTATCCCATTTGTGATCTTTGTTGTAAGCATAACAAAGGCAACCAAATACCCGAAGATGTGTAAGTGAGGGAGACTTGTCGTACAAAACTTCAAACGGAGAGGCACCGTTTAAAATTGGTGTGAGAGGGATATTTATTAAATATGTTGCAGTCAATACACAATAGCCCCAAATTTTGAGTGGCAAATTAGCTTAAAATCGCAGAGCCCGAGCCACATTCAACACATGCTGATGTTTACATGATCATTTTGTTGAGGAGTGCCGACACAGGTTGTCTCATGTAGAATGCCTTCTTGTGCAAAATACGGAGTCAGGGTCATGAACTCAGTCCCATTATCACTTCGAACTGTTTTCACAGTTTTCCCGAACTGTGTTCGTACCATGGCAAAAAATTGAAACATATGCTGAGACACTTAAGTTTTATCACGTAGTAAGCATAACCAAGTAGCACAAGAGCAATCATCAACCACAGTTAAAAAATACCGAGCACCACACACATTCGTTTCCCGATAGGGTCTCCACACATCACAATGAATCATATCAAAAATTGCGGCTGCTTTATTAATACTAGTGGGAAAGGAATCACGAGAATGCTTTGCTTTAAAACAAGTATCACAAGTTTTATTTCCTAATTTTGCTGAATTATTCGAAGATAATTTTTCTAAAACACGGGAAGAAGGATGCCGCAAGAACAAACCACACAAGTCGAACAACCCGGTAGGGGTTCATACTGTATAACCCCCCCCCCCCCCCCAATAATTTTTTTAATTTTCCATAATATGCACTAATGCTAAAACCAAACTGTTTACACTCCGCCAATTCAGTTTTCAGCTAGTAAATTCTCGGGCCATTGACAACAGAGAAACGTTCTCTGATGTCGTCCCACAATTCTTTAGCCGTTATGATTTCTGTTATTGTGATGGATGATCGTAGAGAAGTTCTACGGTGTTCATGATCCACGAGCAAATCAGAGACTGAATAGTCCGCCAATCCTCCAAATCGCCCGAGTCTTCGGATGGTCGAGGAATTGATCCATCTACAAAGCCAAACTTTTTCCTTCCTTGAAGAGCCATCTGCAACGATGTCGACCATTCTGCATAGTTCACCTCTTTAAGCAACACTTGACCGATAACACTACCAGTGTTATCATTGGCCGTGAGATCGTACGGCGAGATCGTTTTACGTTTTGACAACTCATCATTTTTACTAGAACTATCACCTTTGTTAGCCATGACCAATGTACGATCATGGCTCTGATACCATGTGAAGAATTCTAACGTAAATAATTCTAAGACACACAACAATTTGTGAAGACCATTTTTCTGTTTGATTTACAAAGCAAACTTGCTTAATTATAGTACAAGGGTGATCTCCAAAATATGGAAACCATATTACTGCCTATTATTCTATGCTACGATTATGCATCCTACAAATCAATCACCAATCCACCATATTTACATTAATCAATTAGGCTGATCTAGTCAATCAATTAGCCTTAACAATTAGCCACTAAAATCAATCACCAATATACCATATTTACATTAATTAATTAGTCTTAACACTCTTCATCTCATTTGATACTTTTAAAACACGGCTACAATAATCTGAAACGGACTCCGATTCTTCCATTTGTAAACTTTCAAATTCTCCTCTAAGAGTTTGAAGACGTACCTTTTTCACATTCTCAATGCCTTTATGAGCATTCTCTAGAATTTCCTATGCCTCTTTAGATGTAGTAGCATTTGCCACCTTCTCGAACATGGACTCATCGAGATATTGATAGATGATGGAGAGTGTTTGTTAGTCCCTTCTCTGAGCTTTCAAAAATTCCCCCATTTGGGCAGGACTTAACGAAGCCTCATCTTTCTCATATCCTTTCTCAACAACCTCCCATAGCTCATGAGAGCCAAGGATTGCCTTCATTTGAATACTCCACCTACCATAGTTTTCTTTGGTAAGTTGAGGAAATTGGAAAGGAATCATCCCACTTGCCATATTTCTTCAAGTTCAAAGCTGGATCAACTCGGCTCTGATACCAGATTGTTGGATTATAGAGAATAATCCTTGGGTATAAGTGGAAGTAAGAGTTTAAATTAAAGAACCCTTTGGGTTTAAGAGATTAGGTTTATGGGTGATGAACAAAAGAAGTTGGAATGGAAGAAAATAGATTCTCTTGAACAAAGAGAGGTTTAGTACTTTGTAGTAAAAGGAACACTCAAATTTACAAGCATTTGGTTAAAGGTTTCTCACTTCTCTAGAACTTCTCTAGATTGGTTAACTTGGTTTTTCCTTATGTACAAATGAGAGGGTGAGAGCTATTTATAGCCTCTCCAAGAAAGTTCTAGATATGGAATATTCTTAGAATATTCTTAGACCACTCTAACATATTATAGAGTATTCTACATACAAGTGAGAATGTGGAGTTCTCTACTAGGTTCTAAAGAATTTCACACGGTTCTAGAATGTTCTACTACATTATAGACCAACACGTTACCTTATTGATGCTTCCAGAACATTCCAGTCCCATCCAGTCCCTTCCGATAGTTTCTGGATCATTCCAGCGCGGTCAAGTATCTTCCACTATGTTCTAGAAAATTTCATTGTCTTCTTTGGATAACCCAATTTAATTAATTGGTCTAAAATAAGTTTAGTAACTAACATGATTAGTCAAATCAAAAAATTTAATGGCGAAAAATAAATTTGGCAGTACAAGTTTTTAACCTATATAATTATATATGAATGATTATTCCTGTGATATGACCATTTTACACGGTCTTTCCAGATCTCCATTATCATCCCAATTATTAGAAAATAAGAAATGTATCATTGAACCATCAATTATTTCTCACCCTTTTTTCTTCCTCAGCTCTTTGATCAGCCATGGAAGTTAGCTTGAATGCCGGAACGACGTCATCGGAACGGAGATAATCATCTCATGCCCGAAGGTACAATACGCTATTTTAGCCGCCTATCTTTTGAGCGGCCTCCGGAAGAACAGCATCACTCTCAGAAGCACCACCGCTCCTCTGACCGGGCCTTCCAAGCCTTCCTTTCCGATGTGCTGCCGCTTTCAGCAGCAGGAGACGGCTCAGTTTGCGGGAGAATTCAGCCTTATTCGGCAGATTGGGAGTGGTTTTTGTCTTCCGTACAAACAGGTGCATAAATACTCACAACTAACTCATCGTCAGAGTTTTACACTGCCCCTCCCTCGATCCTCAAAACCCATAAAAACACAACAGCTAAGCTATTTACTACTATATAAGAAAAGCCTATCACCAGCTCCCCCATTTCTCATTTCCCTCTCTCTCTTTCTCTACCCTTTCCCATTCTGTACGGTAAACCTGAAGAGTAGCTTCCGAAGATAGGTTTCTGTAATTGCTTTGAAATCAATAACCCTTTATTATTTCCTGAAAATTATATCCTCACTCCTCTTTTAATTGCTTCGAAATTAAGAACCGTTTATTATTTCCTGCAGATTTTGGCCAGTACACACTTTTCTTCTTCGTGTTTTGACATATTGATTCGCTTTTTTCTTTTGTACTGGTATATATTTATATATATGTGAATGATGAATCCTGTGATGACAGCATGACCATTTTACATGGTCGTTTTCCGATCTTTATTATCTTCCCAATTAGAAAATAAGAAAGAAATGCGTCATTGATCCATCAATTGTTTCACCATATTTCTTCTGCGAATGCTGGAACGGCGCCATCGTAAGGGAGATAATTATCTCATGTCGGAAGGTACAACATATTATTCGAGTAGTACTGATAGTCATTGCACGAGTTTTAGCCGCCTCTCTTTTGAGCTGCCCACTAGCTCCCCAGAAGAACAAGAACAGCATCACTCTCTCAAGCCCCACCGCTCCTCTGACTCGGCCTTCAAAGCCCTCCGATGTGCTGCTGCTGCTGCTGCTTTGAGCACCACGAGACGGCTCAGTTTGCGGGATTTCAGCCTTATACGGCAGATTGGGAGTGGCGATATTAGTAGAGTCTACCTTTGCCGGATTAGAGCAGTTGGGGAGGAGGATGACCATGGTGGTGCTGCTGGAGTTTATGCGATGAAAGTGGTGGATAAAGAGATTTTGGCCATGAAAAACAAGATTCAGAGAGCTGAAACCGAGAGGAAAATCATGAAAATGCTTGATCATCCATTTTTACCGACCCTTTGCGCTGAATTTGAAGCATCCCATTTTTCTTGTCTCGTCATGGAATATTGTTCCGGTGGTGACTTGCACTCTTTGAGACATAACCAACCTCGCAAGCGATTCTCCATCAGCTCTTCAAGGTAAATCAAGATTTCCTTTCTGTCTGAGCCTGCAGAAAAAAGCTGAAATGTTTTGGATTCTTGGAGTGCTAAACGAACATAGACATTTCATTAGTATATAAGAGATGTAGTTTTCTGCTCTTTCCATGGTATCAGTCTCTGTATATATGCATAAAAGTGACTGCTCATCTCAGTGTTTATCTAAAGCTGTCATGTCCATTTCATCTCTGCAGAGGAAAACAAGAGAACAATAATACTCTGCACAAAAGTTGCATTATCTCTGAAATTTGCCACATTTCCTTTTAGATTTCAGCATAACATTAACAAAAATATACCCTTTTTTTTTGTTGTTTAGATTTTATGCAGCTGAGGTTCTGGTGGCTCTAGAATACCTTCACATGCTGGGAATAATTTACAGGGACTTAAAGCCGGAAAATGTGCTGGTGAGATCGGATGGCCACATTATGCTGACGGATTTTGATCTCTCACTTTGCTCCGATGCGACACCAGCTGTTGATTCACTTGACTTTGTCTCCGACCCGCCATCATCACCAGCTGTAACAGACCAGCCCTGTACTCCGATGCCTTTTTTATGCATTTCCAACCGTTTGTTCCGGTCAAGGAAGATTCAGACACTCTCCAACAACAACAACAACCGGAGGATGTTTGTGGCGGAGCCGGTGGCAGCGCATTCTTGTTCCTTTGTCGGGACCCACGAGTACGTGCCGCCTGAGGTGGCGTCGGGTAGGTCCCATGGGAACGCAGTGGATTGGTGGGCCCTTGGAATTTTTATATACGAAATGATCTACGGGCGGACCCCATTTGCCGGGCCAACTAACGAAGTTACACTGAGAAACATAGTGAAAAAGCCGTTGGCGTTTCCGGCTGACGGTCCGAATAGTATGAGTGAAATACACGCGCGGAACTTGATATCGGCATTGTTGAACAAGGATCCGAATAGAAGGCTTGGATCCAAACGCGGGGCAGCTGACATCAAGACCCACCCGTTTTTCAAGGGATTGAATTTTGCGTTAATACGGTCGGTGACGCCACCGGGGGCAGTCCCAAGGAAGAAAACCACAAGCACAACAACGTTGGCTAATGAAAGTAGGGAAACTAGGCTGCCGTTTGACTTCTTCTGATCACTACTATGAATCTAATCTATGGTGACTATGCTTTGTCTCCTACATTTTACCTTTAGCCGCTAAAAGTCTACCACTTTGTCTTCACGTGGACCGGATCCACAAGATTTTGTAGAGTTACTACCACAACCTATTACTAATTATTATTGTCACTGTTACAATCACATTGCAAAATTTATTTTTAACAGTGACAATCAAGTATTAAGTAAAGGAGAAAAAATAGAGAGTCACTGAATCGATCCTGTGTTATCTCACTCAATATCTATTTCAAGAAGAATGTGTCAACTTTCGTTGATCGGTAAATCAATGATCGAGTTCGCTTGTTAACGTTTTAGTTCAAAATATACTACTTTGAAAATTTCAATGATCAAAAACGTTTACGTGGTTGTTATTGTTGTGGTTTCATTTTACCATCTTACAATCAAATTTTCACTACATTAGTAAAATATTGTAAGGTTCTAAAATATTAGGTGGTGGACAATTTCGCGGTTTCTTAATTTATGTGGAAGAATGGCATCAACACAATTAAGAGTTTCTTTCCTAAGAATATTTTACTCTTAAGTAATAAATATAGATGTAATATTTTATACTCCTACTAGATAATGTTAATTACGAGTGAAATAACATTTAGTATACATTTATTAATTAATTGTGAAATAAGCGATAGTACACAACAAATGTCACAAAAAAATTCAAAGCGTAGCAAGATGAGGCAGTAGTAACTAGGTAGGCAAATTTGACCTCCGGAGTCTCCTTTCATCGGACAACAATTTTGCAAATCTGAAAAACGGGGAAAATTAAATAAGGACAATTTCTAACTACTGTAATAAAATTAAGAATTATCTTAAAACATAAGAATTTACTCACTTTTATATTTTAAAATGATTTTTTACTTAAAGTAAATTTTGTGTTAATAAGTTATTAATATAATAACCTTTTCAAAGCTGCCTCATTGGTACCGCCATTATCGACGACGTCAACAGTTCCAGTCATCAAATTAACTCTAGAAACAGGTTTCTTCAGCAAAATTGAGGCAATTTCCTCTAACTTTTCCATGTTTTCCTTTGTCGCCACGTCAACTGAAGAGGCTACACCTGTTAAGCTATCATCCTGCACGCATTACACCTACTTTTTAATTTGTTAAATATTTAAATATTTTTTTATTGATTTAATAAATAAAATTATTATTATAGGATTTTTTTATAGATATAGTAATAAATGAGTAATTACTAATTAGTGTGGAAATATTTGAATTGATATATTTGGTACAAAGGGTTTAGGCTGTTAGCCTTTTTTTAAAGAGAAAAAACCTAATTTACATACTATTATTATGATTTTTGAATTTTTCTATACTCTTTTTTTAAAAAACAATATTTCAGTAATTTCTACTCTTCTGGAACAGTAATACTGTGGACAACCACCTCTACTTATTGGAACAAAATATACACCGCATCAATCATACACAACGCAATCATCAATAACAAATAAAATGGTCCCACCAGGATTATCACTACACCTTCCATTTTAATATATAAATCATTTTCATCTATTAAAAAATTAAATAAAATATAAATCACTTATCTATTTTTATGAAATAATTTATTATTTTTACTCAATTATCCTTATTTAATTTACAATTTTAATGAAATTTGTATTTGTCGTTATGCACTATCTCAAGTTACAACATTACTATAAAAAATACATTGAATAGGAGTATAACATATTTAACTATTAAAAATTATAAAAATTTTCAAAAATTAATTACAGTCTTAATATTTATGTTTTGATCAAAACGACCTATATATTAAAATAAATAAAGTAATAAACTAGCAATGCATATCGAACCGGCTTCAAAAAGTATCTAGCATGGATACTTTAGAACCACCTCTTAACTGGACCCGAACCATATCTGAACTCAACTAAATTAAAAAAAAAATAAGTTTGACTATCAATCAAATGAGTTAATTTATTATTTTTTAAATTTTTTATAAAATTAATTATAATTATAAAAAAATTTAAGTGAGACTAGTATTAGTGACCAAAATAAAAGAGTGACAAAAACTGAAGTAATCTTTATTGAAAAAGACAAAAAATAATTTGACTAACTAAAATGACTAATAACCATGCAAACGAGTACTTGATATAAGAAGTGAATATAAGCTAATGAGTGATAAACGTGCGTACTTGAATTCGAAGATAATTAGCTTCACAATAATGAGCTTGGAAAAGCAAAGATAGATGATAATCCACCATATCTTCACTTGCTTGAGCAAACATCTCCACCAATGGCGGTACACTTCCCTGAAGAATCCATCCCCAGGTTAGCCATTTGTTCACCATTTCTGCGCTGAATTTCTTCTCGTTTTTGGCTGATCCAGCGCCCAGTGAAATGACCACAACCCGACCGTAGTCCACTTGTGTCATCGGGAAAAAATTTGGATCATGCCTGAACACCTGTTTTGTTACTTGGCTTACAGCAATTAAGGCCTGCACCCATTTGATAAAAAACCAAAGTGAAATGAAAAAGGCTGTTTCAGTTTAAATATATATTTTTAATATCTTATAATTATAATAGGAGGTATAATTTTCGATCTATTTTAAAATTTGTTCGATCAAATTATACTTTTTAACAAAGAAATTAAACAATTAATAAATTGACTCATTTAATTAATAGTCAAACTTATATTTTACTCCACCATAAAAGATAGCACATGGATCCATATGATTATTTATAAAAAAAAAAAAAAAACTATAAGGAAAATGCCCCTAAAGCGTAATTGAAAATGAGGAAAATAACGATAAGAAATTATGTAGTTACCTTCAAAAATTATTTATCTGCATTTTGTATTTTATTTTCAACTTAGAAAAAACATACCAATATTGGTTTTAGGATTAAAAAAAAATCGCATTTAACTTCATCAAATGAAGGGAAAAAAAAAAATTGATTCAAATTTAAAGAATAAAAAAAATTGACCGGATGTTGTACAAATTAAAATACTCATTCCCTCCCATAATAATAATAATAATAATATAATTTTATATGTCAAACTAAAATAGTAAAATAAACCTAAACTAACTTTTTGGGCCGTATTTGTAAAACAAAAATTTGGACCGAAATAATAACAGAAGTAGTAGTACCGGATTATTTGCAGCGACACCACCATCAACCAAATTGAATTCCCAGCCCTCATTTGTAAAGCGATGAGCCGGAAGAAATGTCGGAGCTGCAGATGTACTTATGCATATATCCGACAGCCGAGCATCCAGAATTGGTGAATCCCAAATCTATGTATATATATTTTTGAACGAAATTTAGTCTTCAGAGACCATTTATTATATTGTAATATCATAAAACACAAAATTTAATTTTGACTTATTTATACTAAAAAGGTATTTTGATTTAAAAATTTATTCAAGATATATTAATGACATTATTATCTGTTTACTTAATAAATTGAACGACAAGTCAAATTATTGAATTGGATAGTATATGAAGAGTTTTGTAATTTTTAAAATTTTAATGAAATTTTCATATTTTGACGGGGAAAAAATATAATTCACTCCAAAATTTTTTATGTTTATAGTTCCAAAATAAGTCAACATAGAAATAACTATTAACAAATAGGCTTAAATCTATTTTTGGTCCCTTATAACATGGGTAATTTTAGTTTTGATTCTCTATATATTTTAGTCACCAATTTTAGTCTCCCTTAAATTTTTTTTGCCAATTATGGTCTTTTTTTAACGGAAAAGTTTAGAAGATAGCGGATTATCTCATTTGATCGCTAGTCAAACATAATTTTTTTTCAAAATAATTTTTACCATGATGTTTTCAATCCATTTTATGACTCGATTCCTCATGGATGTTCAACCCATTTAGATCGACTCACAATCCAAAATGATAGCCGAAACCCTAAATGAGTTGAACATTCATGAGGATCTGGATTATAAAATTAGTTGAAAATATCACGGTACAAATCATTTTGAAGAAAAAAATTAGGTTTGACTAGCAATCAAATAAGTTGGTTCGTTATCTTATAAACTTTTCCATTAAAAATGACTAAAATTGTAAAAAAAAATTCAAGTGAGACTAAAATTAGTGACTAAAATATATGAGGGACCAAAACTGGAATAATTCATGTTATAAGAGACTAAAAATGAATTTAAGCCTATTAGAATAGCCATTTAAAGCTCAAACATGGGCTGAAATTACGTTTTCATAAATTCATGTAAAATTTACGAGACAAAAATCAAAACCTTGTTTTATTTTTCTTGAAAAAAATAAAAATTCTCTAACCTTATTAAAAAGCGTAAAATGACAAAGCTAACCTTGTAGGAAGCAAAGATGACTGGCTGCAAATACTTGATATCAAATGTGGGAATAACAACATTGGTCAATGTTTGATGCAAGCGAGTCTCTCCTAACTTTTCCCTCAACAATTTGTGAAGGTATTTGCCATCATGTCTTGGACCACGGATCATATTCAATCTCGTCCCAATAAATTCCATTAATCCACTGCAATAATATTAACCAATTAAACTTAACACACCCAAAATTGTTCATACTTTTTCGAGAATGTCAGTTAAAAATTTGGGTAAAAATTAGGGACAATTTTAAAAAAAAGACGTGAATAAGAAAATATGGACAATAAATATGAATTCTATTATAATTTTGAAATAGTTGGTTTAAATTTAATATATTAGTGAAATCTAAACTTAGCCGTTTATAGATGTTTTCAGTTTTAGGTCAATTTTAGTTTGATTTTGTTCCAATTTTTAATTTGGTTTTCATTCATTATTAAATAATTTGTCTTCTATCCCTCAAAAAAAAAAAAAAAAAAAAAAGAAGAAAATTTTGTCTTCTAAATTTTTTATTCGTCTATTTTGTTTTTCATATTTGTTCATTTTATATTTTAATTCTTTTGTAAATTAACTTCTTTACTTAATTATTTAATATTTTATATTACTATTTAATTATAAAATGAAATAATTAGAAAGCCTAACAACTAAAAAATATTAAATTTTATTTATAAGATAGTTCGTATATATTAAAGTAAATATATTTATATTTTAGGTATAGACATAAGGGAAGACTTAAAAAATATAAGGTGGAGAGTTTGGAGAGGTAGAGATTTATAATCATGAGATATTAAGTTGGAAGGGTTGTTAAAAAAAAAAAAAAAAAGATAAGAATTAAAAAATATATTATGAAACTAACTCAAAATATCCCAAAAAAATACATTAAACTAAATCTAAAATTATCTCATAACTAATTCGATTTTACAACTGAAATTGTTGTTAGTTAAAATCCAACTAGTGAATATCTCTATATATTGATACCATTGTGAATCTATATACTTGTTAATTTTCTCTAAACCCCTACTGATACAAAATGTATATGAAATTCCTTTCAAAAAGATGTCAGGTTTGTTGAATTAAAAGAACCACCTTTTAAATAAGAGTAGATTATCTTGTTTTTGTCTCCCTCCCATTAGATTCCAGTTCCGCCATTAATAAATAGACCCAGTTTCTGGGTTGGGAAGAGTATTTATACACAGAAATCATGAAGTAATACTTCTGATATTAAAAAAAAGAAAAAAAAAAAAAAACCTTTTCCGCGGGAAAATCTTGGGGCCATTCTCAATGTAGAATGGCTTGATTTCTTTGGCTGCAAAAAGCGGACGATTCTTAGCATCTGGGGCTGTTAACATGGTAGTTATAAGTCCTCCGGTACTTGTCCCGGCAATAATATCAAAATAATCTGCAATTCTTGCATCTTCACCATCTAGCTCCTGACAAATTTCACACAAAAAAATTTCAGACACCAACTAAAATCAAAATATCACAAACAACCAGTGTTGATCAAAGTTAACGACATAGTATTACCTGAAGTTGGGATTCGAGGAAACTAAGGAGGGTGGCAGGGATGATGCCTCTGATTCCGCCTCCATCAATGCTCAGAATGGTGATGAGATTCCCAGATTTTGGGGGCTGGTTTTGGGCAAGAGAAGTTGCTTGAGCTACCTCCATCTTCAAAATTTGGCTCATTATTCTTGAATATTATTGCCACTTCTTCAGACTTTCAACTGTCTCCCACCAAGTATTTATGCTCAATAAAAGTTTCTTTTTTTCTTTCTTCTTTACCATTTTCTTCGAATCATTTCTATTGATTGATTGGCCAACTACAGAGGGCCCTCCCAAATAAAAGGAACCAGCTTTTTGCTAATGCCGCAATATTTTATCCCTTTGATGATGGCGTTTTCTTTTCATTTTCAAACTAAATATTGTTAGTAAAATTATTAATACAGTATATATACTGTTACTCCTTTATTTATTTTTGCAGAAAAATTATCTATCTTTTGATGTTGATTGTTTCCAAGAGAGGTTTTTTTTTTTTAAAAAAAAGAATATATAAATCTATTAATCCACCTAGCCCGACCTACCATTAAACTAATTCCTTCTTGTCATTGTCATTGCTAAAATTGGATAGTTTTGAGCTCAGTGTTAGAAATTTTCTTTTTAATAAATGTTACTGTACATGCACCTGATTATAGTATATAGATAATGAAATAAGCCTCAATTAGACAATTGAAGTCATTGTAGTATAGTGGTGAGTATTCCCGCCTGTCACCGATCCCGGTAATGGCGGTAAAAATTTTTTCCCCTGTCTTTTTTTACGTTAGTTGTTTTTAAAATTTTCACGATTTTTTAGGTACTATTTAACCGAGCCAAACTATCTTTAGAAACCTGATGACATGTCATCCTAATATATTATAATAGTTCACGTAGACGTCACGTATCAAATGACTCGCGTAATTGAAAAACAAAAGTCGAATTGGTATTTTGGTCCCTTATAAATGGGGGTATTGCTGTTTTAGTCTCAAATAAACTTACGACTGCTGTTTTGGTCAATTATCAATTTTTTATTAGTATTTTTAGTTTCTTTTTACGAAAAAGTTTAGAAGATAACGGATTAACTCATTTGATCGCTAGTCAAACCTAATTTTTTCTTCAAAATAATTTGTACCATGATGTTTTTAACTAATTTTATGATCCGGATCATCATGATTGTTCAACTCATTTAGGGTTTTGGCCGTTATTTTGGATTGTGAGTCGATCTAAATAGGTTAAACATTCACGAGGAACATCATGGATTGAAAACATCATGACACAAATTATTTTTTTTGAAAAAATTAGGTTTGACTAGCGATCAAATGAGTTAATCTGTTATCTTCTAAACTTTTTCGTAAAAAATGATGTAAAACGCTAATAAAAAATTTATAAGGACCAAAACAGCAATCGTAGTTTTATTTGGAACCAAAACAGCAACACCTCCATTTATAAGGGACAAAAATACCAATTTGGCCAAAAACAAATGTTATCCCAATAGATTATAATAGTCCACGTGGACGTCACGCATCAAATGACTCACAGAATTGAAAAAAAAATGTTAAATCTGTAAAAAAAATGTTATTAGACTAAATGTGCTATTTTTATGAAACTTTATGACTAAATTTGACGAATAGTAAATATTATGACTAAATTTATCACGTGACCAAAATATAGGGACTAAATTATATATTTTTTTTAAAAAAAGAAAACATATAAAAAGCCCATGTGTTACACGTTTATTCTTTTTTATCTGCATTATTGCGCATAAGGGATCGATCGTCAAATGGGAGACGTACTCATGATTCCACTTTCACTGATGCTCAAAGTTGGTGACTATTAGATTTTTTTTATTTTTTCTTATGGGACGAGTCATTGAGCGAATTACTAATAGTGATGTAAATTATTTATTTGATGCTTGTTGCCTAACAATTTTTTGAGAGTTTTAATTGATTGCTTTCATTAATTACTTGCTTCTACGAGTCATTTGCTGAAGGTACGAATCCAACCTTTGATATCCATTTTTATACCATAATTTTAGAATTATAATGCAAGATAATTTATTTTATAGTTTAAAACCATTTTAACGATGTGGTCCCCTTAAATCATTATATTTTTTCTCTCTAACCAATATAATACTATCAATAAATTATCTTATAATGTAATTTTTTAATATTATTTACGAATAAATATTACCGTTAAATATTATAACATGACTCGATTTGTAGGTGACTAAATTTAGATAGGTATAGTTTTTACATAAAACATGCTAATATGATCTAATTTACAATATAGTCTATCAAACAAGTAAAAGAACTTGTTTCGAAGGACGTAACACATCTAACAAGTGATACACACATAAGTTATACAAATTAAATATGATATATATGATATTAGTGCTCTTCGTTTCATAATGAGTAAATTCTAAAATTGGTCACTATACTATAGTCACTTTCTGGTTTTGGTCATCATAATTTGAAAACTATTTTTAAGGTCATCATACTTTACTTTTATTTTCAAAAATGGTCACTCCGTCAAGTTTGACCGTTAACCCACTAACGGTCAACTTTTTTTAGGGTTAATTTTGTCTTTTCGTTAACTCATTAAATTAAAAAAGAGTAAACTCTGAATTTGGTCATCATACTTTTCTAAAATCTCATTTTTTGTCATCATACTTTCATTTTTTATTTAATTTTAGTAATTCCGTCTAAATGTTCCGTTAAGTCTCAAACAGCCATAATTTTTTAGGGTAAAAACCAAAAAAAACACTCCATCATGCACGAGGAATTTTTTTTATTTATTAATTATTTTTTCGCATCTCTGCCGCCAACACCCACACCCTCACCCCCATCATGCACGTGTTTTTAAAAAGTTTTATTCTTCTTAAGGGTGTGGGTTAGGGCTGTTAATTCATGTCAGTGTGTCGGTTTCAAGTCGGTTGAAAGAGAAAATTATATTTTTGCCCCTGGCCCTAACCCTAACCCGAACCCGAACGGGTTGGAAAATCCCAACCCGAACCTGACCTGATTTTTACCAGGTCAACTCGAAACTGACATAGTTAACCCGTTGATTGACCCACCAACCAGAGTCAAACGGATTGACCGGGTCGGGTTAGTGTCGACCAACCCTAACTCGACCCGTAAACCCGATTTTTTTCACACAATAATTTTTTAAAAATATTTTGGGTCATCATGTCAACCCGTTAACCTGGTGTGTTAACCTAATTTTGACCAGAAAATCTTGGACCGACACGAACCTGGCCTGAAAATTTTTTGGGTCCAAAATTCCAACCCGAACCCTACACATTTCGTACCAATTTCGTGTTCAATTTTCGTGTCCTGTCGGAAATTACCAGCCATACTGTGGGTGTTTGTGGCGAAGATGCGAAAAAATAATTAATAAAAAAAAAAGAAATTACACGTGTATGATGGTGCGTGTTTTTCTGTATTTACCCTCAAAAAATTATGGCCGTTAGAGACTTAACGGAACATTTAGACGGAATGACCAAAATTGAATAAAAAATGAAAGTATGATGACCTCAAATATAATTTTTAAAGTAAGATGACCAAAAATGAAATTTTAGAAAAGTATGATGACCAAATTTAGAGTTTACTCTTTTTTTAATTTAATGAGTTAATGAAAAGATAAAAATAACTCTAAAAAAAGTTGACCGTTAGTGGGTTAATGATTAAACTTGACAGAGTGACTATTTTTGAAAAGAAAAGTAAAGTATGATGACCTTAACATTCAAGTAACATGGATGATGAGGTTTAATTCTTCAATATTTATCAACATTAATCAATACTCTCTCTATTGGGCTCTCTGATGATGATTATGTCCTGTGTTCTTCCAGGTGATCTCTTTCCTTCTTCTGAACATGTATTTGCATGTCACCTGGACTCTGCATGCGCTCATAAATAGTGAAAAGGTCTCCGAGGCTTCATTATCTTCACTTTTATTGAAGCGCGATACACTGTTCAAACACCTTGAACACTTTCTAGTCTGGTCTCCTGAGTTTCAAGGAGAGGGGAAACATGGAAATCAGTTAGCATACCGGGTAGGACTCTTTATGACTCCATTATCTCCATATGTGCTGCCTTGTGTTGTAGGAACAGCTGTATTTTTGGATAAAATTATTGCACCTAATGTAGACTGTGTGGCTGATAACATTTCATGTTTCCTCGAGGTATGTACTATACTTGCAGAACTCTGGTTCTTATTCAGAAAGACCAACTTTGTTCCAACCAAACTGGAAAGTTTAGGATTTTGCCTACCTGAACCCGTCAGTCAAAAGTTTTGGAGAATTTGTGAGCAACTCCTCGAAATTTCAGGTGGCTACAACTCTGCTTTTTAAGTGGATAATTTTTTATTTAAAATACCAAAAAAAAAAATTTTTTTTTTAAATTCTGTCATTTGGAGTTTGGATGAAATGATTGTCCTACATGCTTTGCCACTGTTTGCCTTGTAATATTCTATCAACAGTAGGAGTTGTAGAGGCATATTCACTTTTGTGTAAACAATAAGCACCTTCAGCTTCCAAACAGCCACTCTGGTTACCACCTGCAATAGGTATTTAGTGTGAAGAGGCATCAACTAAATTTTCTTCCTCATCTCCTCTTTTGGACTTTGACTTCTACGACATTTGTTATTGGTCATGCTGTAATTGCTGAATTTTCTCTAGGAACTTCTCTTCAAACAATTATGTTGCTGCTTATTTTGTGCTCAGTCATTTCCCTCCCTGTTCATCTCAGGGTGATATGGATTACTATATGTACAATCTCAAAAGTGACATCTTTAGTCTTTCATATCAGTGCATTTCTTCTGGACTTTTAATATCTGTGTTTGATGTATTTCTGGTTGAGTACCGGCATACAGGTGACTGGTGCTTAACTTTGTTGTGTCATCTCTAAACAGCTTGCATTAATTTTTTTTTTTTTTTTATTTGGGAACTGAAACCTTTTATTTGCAACACTTGTTGTATGAGATGCCGTGTTGATGCCTTTAGGAACCGAGGATAGGCTATGAGAACACAGTTGCATCTTTGATGTCATTAACTGCATTAGTTGGGCGGACAGTGTTAGGGGAGGGAATGTTAAAAGCTTTAGAACAATTTTTGAAACACCTTTTTTTTAAGTAATAGCATGTTTATGGAGGTCAAGTTGTGGATAGAAAGTTTTAAACATTTTTAAAAATTTGACAATTTGGCAAAGTTTCTGGAACATCATTTGTCTGGCATTTTGGAACATGTTACAGATGAGACAGAAGAAGATGTGAACAGAGAATATGTTGAGGAGACGAATCATGATGCTGTCATGATTGCTGCTGCCAAACTGGTTGCTACCGAAGCGGTTCCTAAGGTTAGCTCTAGTTGCAACTATCTTAATGCTTATTGACAATCATCTAACTTTTCTAATTGCGGAGTTGGGATGATTATCTCTCATTTTGTAACGTACGGAGCAAGTGTTTCCGAGATTGTGAAGAACCTGATCACTGTTCTAAAGAAGAGGGGGATATGTCAGTTATCTTCCTAAATTCTCTGAAAAGGGTGAGACTTGTTGTTTGTAATGGAGAACAATGCTTTATTATAATTTTGGTACTTGTATATTTACAAAGATATGATTACTGTGTTTTTTTCTTGGCCATTCAGCTTACTTAAATGAGTTCTCTTTGCATGTGAGTGTTAGAAGTTTGTAATTAGTGCAAGAATTAAATTTAAAAGATATATGTTCTTCTGTTAATAGTGCCTCTTTTGTGTTATCTTTCTAGATATATTAGATACTTGGCTCACTTCAAAATCACTTTTCTAAGTCGTGTGAAGATTGGCAAGGGAAAGAAATTGGTGCATGAATGTATTAACTATTACTTATATTTATCTGGATTGGAATAGGATGACGTACCTTTAAACTGAGAGCATGACTCATATGCCAATAAATATACTTTTCTACAAAATAAATACTTGTAAATCTTATTTTTATTTGTGCAGTGTAAACTGCCTTTATAATGGGCTTATGTGGCATGTTTATGTAGCCATGTTTTTAATTGTATTATGTAGAATGTTTTTGTGATTACAGGTTCCTAATAGGAACCAATGCTGAGCAGTTCATTGATTGTAGGAAACCTTCCAGAGTGTTTGCGGAAAAAGAGTTGAACATAGATGAGAACAAAATCAAGTTACTTGTTGTGAAAAGCATATCTGATATTTAGCTTAAGTTGTTTGACTTTTGGAGTGCAGTAGGAGAGTTTTAGATGATACTACTCAAGGGGTTAGCGAATCTGTAGAAAGTGCAGCAAAGGGTGGAACATCCTTGTTACATGAAACCTTCCATAGTAAAATTTTGGAACTTTGGACGAGTTAAAGACATCAAATTTCTAGTTACAAGAGAAAGTTAGATAGTATTTCTTTAGTGTGTCAATTGATTTGTAACAGACGGTGGAATTTAATAAGTGTTAATTGACTATGATTATTGGTATTGGATGCTACCAATGTTTTATCTGTTGGTATGTTGGTGGATAGGAAAGATCATCTCCTTAGCCAACGGAGAATTAATTAGTATGATGCTCAAACATGCGTGCATGAAAATTACATCTAGACTTGTTTCGGAATAAATAAAGTTCCGAAAATTAACTTGAATGGATACGGAATCTGAAGGGTGGAGAAAAGATAGTAATTTGGTTTCGTTAAATCAATAGGGAGAAAAAAGAAAGATGACTAAATAATGTTGAGGGGGTATTGAATATGGCTTGCAATGACTCACATTTTTGAAGTAGTGCTTCTAAATATCTGTTGCTTTTCAGTTGGCCCTTGTTGAAAAACTAAGATCATGCATGGAGTGGAGACTTGTTTTAATATTATTTTATGGTCTGACTTCAACTAAAAGTTGACATGTGTCTCTTGTTTTTGGTGAAAATAGGCCTTTCAGCGGTGTCTACTTGGACGAGAGTCCTTGTCAACCAAGAAATTTCAGGATTGTAAAGATCTTGCCACCCGACTTGCCAGATTATATGTTGGTGCATCTCGAAACAAGCATAGATCGAAAATTCTTAATATTGTGACAGCTGGGCGTGGAGTATTCATTTTTGGATGCACCAAAGCATGTGTCTTTCTTAGATGGGGGCAGTGTTGCATTTTGTGTCCAGACTTCCCACTACTGATATTCTTGATGTGTAAAGAGTTTGCTCCATAGTAATTTTTCTTAGAAAATGATTTTAAAATGGTTCATATATACCACAGTGATGCTCTTCCTGTGTAATCTCAGCAGATATATCAATGTCTTGGAGATTAAGTTTCCACAGAATCTAAAAAAAACTGGTTCTAAATGGGTTGGGGCTTCCATGGAGTAAAATTACAGCAATTGATGCATTTAAAGGGGCAAATTGGGAGATGGAAGAAGAGCTTTGGAAATTCTCAAACCTTAGATTTCTTCTCTTCGTCATATTTAGATTTGATTACATGGACAATCTCTCCAGAGTAGGATGATGATAACTTCTTTTCATGTCTTGAGAATTTAATATTGGAACACTGTTATGCGTTGGAGCAAATTCCAGTATCGTGTTTAGCAGATCAGTGAAGCGAGTTGAGGAAGAAAAGGCTAATAATGGAAATGAGAAGATGAAGATCATCATCCATGATGAGGGCTTAAGACCTTCTAGCTTAGTTTTGTAGGGTATGGATGTACACTATTTTTCTCTTTTTCTTTTCATTTCTATCATATGTTTTCACGATTCTCTTCTATTAATTTGTTCAA
This sequence comes from Knoxia roxburghii, assembly GCA_030378225.1. Classification (NCBI taxonomy): domain Eukaryota; kingdom Viridiplantae; phylum Streptophyta; class Magnoliopsida; order Gentianales; family Rubiaceae; genus Knoxia; species Knoxia roxburghii. The sequence goes on from CM059423.1 coordinate 7,584,881, forward strand.
ATTGCTCATTGTAAGACAAAAACTCTATCACTAATTAATTTAATATCAATTCCTTTCATAAAATATTATTACATTTTTTTTTCTTTATTATATTATTCTCCCAAAAAGTTTTTTTTTTTTTTTTTTTCCCAAATCATACTAAAACTCCATCACTAATTTAAATAGGAACAATTTTAGGCTTGATGTTGTTATCAATAAGTACAACAGTGCGACTCTAAGCCGTATTGATGGAATGCTAAATAAAATAAGAACTAATGAAACATAATTAGAGAAAGCAAAAAAAAAAAAAAAGAATTGACATAGTAGTAGGCCTTCTCACTTATGATCAGGAGGTTCTGAATTCGAGTCATTCACATCAGGAGCACTTAAAAGTATGACAGTTCTGATTTTGAGTCGCCCCTCGGGTAATAGATTGCACAGGAGACACTTGAAGAATTCTATGTTTACTTACAATATGGAAAGTTTTTTATATGCAGAAGGGTTAAAACATACCCTGTATATTTTTAGGGGAGAAGATGAAACATATTTTTCTGTCTGCTTTTTAATTAATACTTCCCCATCCCCATCCCCATCCCCTCCCTTTCTTTTTTCTTTTTTTTTTTAATAAAAATATCTATTTTAAACTGTACTAAAATAATGTCCTCTATCATTCATTAATTATTATTTTATCCTCATAAATTTATTTTTATATTTTTTAAAAGTTTAATTTTACTTAATTTAAGGAAAACAAAGAAACTTTTGGCGAGATGTTTGTAGTTTTGGTTGGTTTCACTTTTTACCAAATTTGTGAATTAAACAATTTTTAATTTTTTTTGAACCAAAACTAAATCATTTAAAACTACAATCGGGAAAAATCAAATTCTATTGGACAGTTTGATTTGGTTTGCATTCACAATTGAACACCTAAAATATTGGTCATAAATATGGATCGAATTTTATGTAAAAATAAATGAAAAAAAACAAGAAGAGAATTGTAACTAAATAATTGGTATTTAATATTTTTGAGTTTGAGTCAATCACGTTTCTTATTTTTTTTAAGGGATGAATCCAATAAATTTCACAAGTCACTTAATAGTTTTACTAAAAATTCTAACTAAAGTTTTATAACATTGGTTGAACATGTGTATATAGTAAATTCTAAACTTGGTCAACAAACTATAGTCAGTTTTTGGTTTTCATCATTATATTTTGAAAATTATTTTTAAAATTATCATTCTTTACCTATCTTTTAAAAAATGTCACTCTGTCAAGTTGGACCGTTAACTCACTAACGGTCAACTTTTTTTAGGGCTATTTTTGTCTTTTTATTGACTCCTTAGATTAAAAAAAATGAGTAAATTCTAAAATTAGTCACCACACTATAGTCAATTTCTGGTTTTGATCATCATACTTTCAAAACTATTTTTAAGGTCATCATACTTTCATTGTTTTAAAAAAATGATCACCCCGTCAAGTTGGAGGGTTAAAGCACCAACGGTCAAATTTTTAGGGTTATTTTTTACTTTTCACTTCCCTTCTCAAATCAAAAAAAAAAAAAAAAATCAAAAAAATAAGAAACCCTCCATTGCCTCTACTATTAGGGTTTATCTTCCTGCCACCCACCCCCCACCGCTCCCACCGCCACAGCCGTCATTCTTCTCCTCCTCCCCCTTTCTTCTTTTTCGTTTCTCATCGCCGCTGCCGCCCTCCTCCTCCCCCTTCTTCTTCTTCTTCTTCTTCGTTGAAACCCCAACCCCTCTCCCGTGAAACTCTAACTCGTTGATCTCCTCCCCGACCTCAACTGATCTCTTCCCAGACATCCTTGAAAGTCCTTCGCCGCTGGAGATAGTTGATCGACGAGGGTTTTATCGACTTCACGTTGATCTGCTCATCTTCGATCTCCTAGATCGACGCGAGATTGATGAACCTCGTCGATCTCGTGTCGATATGCGAGACCGAACGCAGATCGACGAGAGTTTTGTGGATCTCGCCTGCTAGAAGGGTGAAGGTGAGGGGAGAGAGGGAGGGAGGGAGGCGATTGTTAGTTTTGAATATAGAAAAGCTATGGCTTGTATCAAAAACTAATATCCACAGTTTACATATCATTTTGTTTCGGTATAAATTTGTTCCTTTATATCATAGAACTAGATAACGGGGTGTGGAAAGACACAGTAGATACCGTTATTGGTTAAAGTATTGATATATTAAAAGTATGCTCGTAACCGAGATAGTCTGAACATACTATTGGTATAGGTTATCGTGTGGTTTGGAAATTAGTTTATCTAAACTAGTTTAAATCATGCGGATATGCCCGGGGCATATTGAGCATGACCAGTTTGGATAGAATTGACTTATACTGATCGGCGTAGTCAATTCGGTCCTAGTATTCCGTCTCTCAATCCCGAGATTGGGACGGGCGCGAGAGTTGAAAATTGTATGCTTTGATTTGCCAAAGAGTGCGGTCGATTGAGGCCTATACCTCGGTAGGTTGGGTATGCGGTGTTTAGCTTCTTACGTGTCGTTGCTAGTCGGAGGAATCCAAGTACCGGTTCCCCGGGTTGATGGTGCTCCCGAGATGAGCTCGTAAAGTCTATTATACTAAACCCGGCCGGTGAACTTTATGTTCGGTATAATAAAAGGACGAGTGGTACTAATCTCGGAAACCAAGAAGTTGGTGAATTAATTTGTCAGTAAATTGATAAACCGACGAGCACTAGATCTTTAATGTGGGGAGATAGAATAAAATATAATGGCGCGATATAAAGTCATTTTCGAGCGGTAGTTCCATAATTGGTCCTTTAGTGGTACGACCGATTATGCATTTGACTAATCGACAAGGTAAATTAATTAATCCAAAAGGTTTAATTAATATTTAATCGATAAAGTGAATTTAGAAATTAATTCTAAGGGTTTGATTGAATTGAATTAACAAAGTGGGTTAAATAAATTAATTTAAATTGGTCGATTGGAGTTGATTAGTCTGGAAGACTTAGTGGTCAACGAAAGTCAAATTAAAAGGCCTAACTCGAGAGCCCATTAGGTCTCCTTAGAAGCTCCCTATAAATACAACTTGTTAGGCAAGTCAAAAACAAGAAACTTGAGGTCCAAGAAAGGGCTAGAGTGAGAAAGTTTAGCTTAGAGAGAGAATTTCGTCTTCCTCATCGAAATTCATTCTCGAAGTCAGCTAAGATAACTTTCTCCTTCGGAAGACTCATCCTATACACTGCCCGGAATTTACTTAATCAGTCGCCGGTCGGATTCTTCAGCCGGACAGCGCCCAGCGCTGATCGGACTTGCGCGTTTTTAAGAAACCCGGCAACTGCTATACAGTCCGGTGCCCTGAGCCGGCCAGTCTCCACGTTGATCTTCTTAGTTGAGTGATCCGTGTAGATTGGCTGTACAGATCGGGACTGGGCTGAGCAATTCCGGTGGACTGTTCTTCATCAAGGCCGGCGGTGGTGACTTGCGCAGCAAGGGTTTTCTCGAAAAAAAAAACTGGGCAGTTTGGTTTTTCCAGTTTTGAGTTTTCTTCCGAAGTAAGTTTCTTGGGTTTTCGTATATTTTGCCGTGGGTAACTCCGTAGACAATAGCCCACACTATTTCGGAGTTTGTATCGGAGTAATTCTTCGGATTTCTATTGGAATCGCAATCAAAGATTGGATTTTTCTTTAAGCAAGGGACTTCGCTACAAAAGGTATAATCTTTAAATTCTGCTTTTATTAAAGATTGAATCTTTTATGTCCCGATTAATAAATTAAATAAGTATAAGCCTAGATCCGTTCATGGGTAAACTAATTTGAGCCTGAGCTTGGTCGAAAGCTTCCGATTCTGAAATGCATTGCACGAAAGTGAGGTTTTCGATTTAGCCCGGGCTTGTTCAGTTTTCCTTTCAGCGATGGCGGTGGATTGATGGAGAGAGAGATGGACAACAACAAAACCCTAATTCCATTAGGATTTTTTAATTTTTTTAATTAAAGAGTCAATGAAAAGACAAAAATAGCCCTAAAAAAAATTGACAATTAGTGGGGGTTAACGGCCAATTTGACGGAGTGACCATTTTTGAAAAGAAGTAAAGTATGATGACCTTAAAAATAGTTTTCAAAATATGATGACCAAAACCAGAAACTAACTATAATGGTGACCAATTTTAGAATTTATTCTTTTTTTAATTTAAGAAATCAATGAAAAGACGAAAATAGTCATAAAAAAGTTGACTGTTAGTGGGTTAACTGTCCAACTTGACGGAGTGACCATTTTCTAAAAGAAAAGTAAAGTATGATGACCTTAAAAATAGTTTTCAAAATATGATGACCACAATCAAAAGCTATGGTGACCAATTTTAAAATTTATTCATACAATATATATATATATATATATATATAAAGATGATAAGATGCCTTGCACATTTGCTAATTTGTTTGTTACATGATTTTATTATTAGTACCGCGATAATGATTAAATTAACATTTTGATATAAAAGACGGAAAATTTATGATTTTTTATTAATTTCTTAAAATTTTATAATTTTTTGCATAGAAGGAGTGAAAAATAAATTAATTTATAATTTTATATTAAAAAATAAAGAAATATATCTTTACTAATTTGAAAAATTAAAATGGGAGAGTATGTCAAAATTACTGTACAGTCGATACTGTAAAAGTTTCCAATTAAAAATAGGAGGTAAACATAATTATGAAAAAATGATGGGAGGCAAGTTGATTATAGTCAAAGATACTAAAATGCAACCGACAAGGCCAATTAACATAAATTTAAGTTAACAAAACCAGAAAAATCCCACTCATTTCCCATTCGTGTTTCTTACTCAATGTGGTGGATCTGAAATCGCAGTCCCACCGCTTCTGTTTACTGTGTTAGTGTGTGATAGAGAGCGATTGATCGAAGATAAAAATTAGGAGAATTCTCTAATGGGAAGAAGGTGTGGATCTGTGAAAATGCTGCAAAATTTGATAATTTCATCAGTCATTGCTCTCTTGCTTTGTTTCCAGAATGCGCATGGCTTCTACCTCCCTGGTGTTGCCCCTGAAGATTTTCGTACGGTATGCATGCTTAGCATGATTTGTGGCTTCAAACGTTCAGAACCCTTTTCTTATCCAATGCTTCTGCAGCTCTATGTGTTCCGGATCTATGTTGAGTAGGGTTATTTTGGGTCAAATTTTGTTATTTTTGTTTGGCATTTCGAAGTTGTGAGTCTGTGTGTGTTGGTTTTCCCTTCTGGGGTTTCTTGAATTAGGCTATCATTGCTGAACTTGAGTTGAAATAGAAAGATATCGTTGGTTGAGTCTGGAACTCTGCGTTTGGCGAGAAGATCAGACGAAAGGGATTGAGAAATGGAGGCCAGCATTTTGGCGACTGTAATGTATTATTGGAGGAGTGGAATCTTTAAGTGTTAATTTCCTCCTCAGAAAAGCTAACGGGCTTTAACTCTTAAGGAATCGGTAATCTGCGCAGGAATTCTTGAAAAAAATTGTGTGGTTTTGAAATTTTGGTTCCGTAGTTGAGATATTGTTTGCAAAGCACTCACTTAAGCATGTTTTAGAGAAAATTGGTTTGTGCTTAGCGGATTAATTGGAGAATAGTATTCATCAGTGGCTTTCAAGGATAACTTACTGTGGATGGCTATTAATTTAGTGTTTTTTAGTTGACTTCACTCGATTTCAGTAGTATGAACATAATGCCAAAGATCCAGGTTAGTTATTCAGGGGAAGAATTAATATAACCTAGTAGTTTTGCTAAGGATTAATACCTTAATCAAGCTGTTGCTTGGTGAATCGCTTATGTTGGAACAACATAAACAGGAGCTCAGTAGTACATAGTTGTTAAATTGTAGAAATCAAGTTGAATTAGTTAGACTGAGTTAATAATGAAATAGGGTTTAAATAAAATATATGCAAAGGAACCAGACTGAATTTATTCTTAGACTCCTTTTGCATGTCGGTTCTTACATGTTTGCATTACCTTAGTAGACCTGAAAAAGTTTATATGCCGTGTTATCACTTGTTTCTTTGTTACATATGAACCCGGCTGAAATTAAAATCCTACAGAGTCAAAGGGATTCATTTGTTTCACATTTTATTCTGGTATAGGTTCATTTTCTGATGATGACCACAGCATGGACTTGCTTTCTGCTTTAGAAACTTGGTTTGATGAGGATTTTTATCTCGTTTCTACATTCTTGTCATTGATAAAAGTCCTTTTATATGTAAAAGAAAAGGAGTGGATGGAAAAAAGCTAGCTGGCTTTATCCTTCTACATTTTTGGCTTAGATATTGATTTTTTATATACATTAATTTGGTATTTTCTGTTTGATAATCTTAAGGAAAAAGTGTTTTCTTTATGTACAATCTTTCAAAAACTACACAATAAACATTTGCCTAGACTAATGCTGTCCCGATTTGTATTAATATTTACTGAGATATTCATTAATATGGTGAGTTTTTTTCCCTCCCTCTGTCTTTGTTGGTCATTCCAGGGCGATAGCTTGAATGTGAAAGTGAACAAATTGACTTCAACAAGGACTCAGCTTCCTTATTCCTACTATTCTCTTCGGTTCTGTCCTCCAGAAAACATAGTTGATAGTAGTGAAAATCTTGGAGAGGTGCTGCGTGGTGACCGCATTGAGAACTCCCCTTATGTGGTAAGTGTGATTCCAAATGTAAAATAGTTTGCTGTGTTGGTGCCATTAACTTGGATATAAGTCTGATTTTGCAGTTTAAAATGAGGGAACCAGAGTTATGTCATGTCCTCTGTCGAATGACTCTTGATGCTGATAAAGCAAAACAGTTTCAAGAAAAGATCAACGACGAGTATCGTGTGAACATGTAGGTCATTGCAATTTAAAGAAGCAAATTTATTGTCACTATTTGCTTTCTTGTAGAGTTGATCGTGCATTGTCTAACTGATTTATTGGCAGGATCCTTGATAATCTTCCTTTGGTTGTTCCTATTCAGAGGTTAGACCAAGAAGCCCCTCCCCTATATCAGCTTGGCTATTTTGTTGGGCTTAAAGCTCAATATGCTGGTGTAAGTAGATTAACTATCACCATAAATCCCTTGCAATTATCTTCTATAGAAATTTGCACTATTCATCAGTGTCTTATTATTTACAGAGCAAGGATGAGATAGCTTTTATTAACAACCACTTGTCCTTTACTGTTAAATACCATAAAGATGAGCTGACTGACTCTGCAAGGATTGTCGGTTTTGAAGTTAAGCCATTTAGGTTGGTTTTTTGGAGACCTTACATCATTATCTAATTGTTCTAGTATTTATTGATGATGATGGTTGTATCAGTTAATAAAATCTTATGTTTAAAATGCTAATGATTTCGCACTTGTTATCTAGCGTGAAGCATGAGTACGAAGGAAAATGGAACCCCAATACTCGTTTGAGCACCTGTGATCCCCATGCCAAGAAAACTGTTTCCAACTCAAATACTCCTCAAGTTGTTGAACCTAAGCAAGAAATCATATTCACATATGACGTGGACTTCCAGGTAGTTTGAAGTTATATTTACTTTGTTTCAGCTAGTGTATACTGTGTGTTAGCATTTGTAGGAACTTCTTACATCTTGGCCATAGCTTGCCTTATAACAGCGTTGGTTTTTTGCGTATCATTTTCAGTATTAATTTTAGCGGTCTCTGAGACTGTTTGCTCTTATTTGAATATAGGAAAGTGATGTAAAGTGGGCATCAAGATGGGATACATATCTTCTAATGAGCGATGATCAAATTCATTGGTTCTCGATTGTCAACTCTTTAATGATTGTTCTCTTCCTCTCTGGCATGGTTGCAATGATTATGCTGCGAACACTTTACCGTGATATCTCCAAGTACAATGAACTTGAGACCCAAGAGGAGGCCCAGGAAGAAACTGGATGGAAACTAGTTCATGCGGATGTTTTCAGGCCCCCAGAGAACTCAGACTTGCTCTGTGTGTATGTTGGAACAGGTGTGCAGTTCTTCTGTATGGTTCTTGTCACAATGATGTTTGCTGTACTAGGCTTCCTATCTCCTTCGAACCGTGGCGGACTTATGACTGCCATGTTATTCCTTTGGGCTTTCATGGGTCTTTTTGCCGGGTATGCCTCTACCCGCCTATTCAAGATGTTTAAGGGAACTGACTGGAAAAGTATTGCACTGAGAACTGCATTCCTTTTCCCAGCAATAGTCTTTGGCATCTTCTTTATCTTAAATGCACTCATCTGGGGCCAGAAATCATCAGGGGCTGTGCCGTTTGGAACAATGTTTGCATTGGTGCTTTTGTGGTTTGGGATTTCTGTTCCACTCGTATTTGTAGGTAGTTATGTTGGATTCAAGAAGCCAGCAATTGAGGATCCTGTGAAGACAAACAAGATACCGAGGCAGATTCCAGAGCAAGCGTGGTATATGAACCCCATATTCTCGACTCTTATTGGAGGGATACTCCCATTTGGAGCAGTTTTTATTGAGCTTTTCTTCATTCTGACCTCAATTTGGCTGAACCAGTTCTATTATCTCTTCGGATTCCTTTTCATCGTGTTGGTGATTCTGATCATTACCTGCGCCGAGATTACAGTTGTGCTCTGCTATTTCCAGCTATGTAGTGAGGATTATCTGTGGTGGTGGAGATCTTATTTGACATCAGGTTCATCCGCTCTATACCTCTTTCTGTATGCCACATTCTACTTCTTCACAAAGCTTGAAATCACAAAACCGGTATCGGGGATGTTGTATTTCGGCTACATGCTCATTGCATCATATGCATTCTTCGTTCTCACCGGCACCATCGGGTTTTATGCCTGCTTCTGGTTCACAAGGCTTATTTACTCCTCCGTGAAGATTGATTGAAGAATATGAATTATGTACAGAGGAACAGGGTAGTTGAGTGATGGTTTAAGCAAAAGCCAACCAAAAAAAAAAAAAGAGAAGTTGCCATCACTTAAGATTCAAAGAGTATTATGTCCTTAGCCTTTTAGCCCTTTTAAAGACGTAATTTTTTTGCAAGTTACATTATCATTTTGTAATTCTTTTGCTCCGGCGAGTCCTGAACATGCCTTTGTGACAATTTCTTCAACTGTGAAGGATTAAAACACTTTTTTCCCCTATCAACTTTTTTAGAATTGAACACTTCCTAACCTTATTGCATTTATGCTTCCTTCATTCAATTATTCTTTTTCCTAGGGAGGGTGCTCAACCCCGGCCAGAATTTTTCCTAGTAAGATTATTCCGGTCAAGTTTCAACTGATGTCCGTCCTCTATGTCATTGCAATTCTTCCTTTCGAAAATTTAAATTTAAAGTTTGTGTCCGCCCTGCACACAATGCATGACTTCATATTCTTGAGTGTACGATCAAGCAGGAACACTCCCATTCACAATCTATGATTTAGAAAATATGCTCGACACCAAAGTTTTAAATACTTCTATGTTTCATCATAAACATAAAATTAATATGTCCAACACAAGATCAGGAATCTGTGTCATCTAGTTGAACAAATGCAATAGTTATATGAATGAGAAACAAATGCAATAGAAATGACAAGGGGGCTAGCAGTAGTTATATAGTATACTACTAATAGTATATTATTAGCTTCATTTTTTATAAATGGTGGATGGGTATTAATTAAGGGAGAAAACGAGACAAATTCAAGGAGTCACGATATTATATTACTTATTCTTATTGGACCAACACTATTATGAGTATATACTACTAGTTGTGTATAATATACTTTACGAAAAGGGTTAGTATCTTCCATGTTCACTATAGGCCCCTCATTATCTTCTTCTCTTGCAACCTTTGGTTGATGTGCAACTGATTCAATTCCATGCTACATTCGAACTTCATATTGAGGGGCGGATGCAGATTTTAAATTTTTGAGAGTGAAACTGTAGCGACATAGAGGATGGACATCTGTTGAAGTTCGGTCGGATAACCCTACTAGAAAAAATTCTGACCGTTTCGTGGGTTGGCACCCTCCCTCGCGACCATGTAGTGCCGTCCCTGTTCACATTTATCTATTTGGATTTCTAAGACTTTTCTTTGAACTCTAATTCATCCCAAAAGAATTGATATGGAAATGCAGATCTAAAAGTAATGTTTTTACCAAACTGGACAAATAAGCATATGTCGGTAATAATAAGAGAGGCGGAAGATAAGCATTACGGGGGCGAGAAATAAGAATTAAGGAGCGATACTTAAGAAAATAGAGGACTTTTTTGAAAAAAAATGGCATTAAATAACAAAAAGAGGGGTGCGATATAACACATCGAATTGAATTTTCACTTATTGTCGCAAATATAATGGTATGTGTCTGGTTATTTCATCAAAATAGTCTATGTAAAATAGAATTTTTATGTATCGATATTTGATTATTAAATATTCTCGAAATGGTCTTCATTTTTTTATACAAAAGTGATTCGAACTCAAAACCTATTGTGTTAAGCGGAGAGTGTCTACCACTGGATTACATTCCTCTTGTCGAAATGGTCTTCATTTTAGATATTCACTAAATTATTAAATTTACGCTAAATTAATATTTATGTCTGACTTCAAAATGGTTTTTTTTTAATCACTATGAATTTATTGGTTATTAATTTAAGGCTTAAATACATTTTTGGTCCCCCGTAATAGGAGTAATTCCACTTTTGGTCCCTCTTTTGTTTTGAGTTGTAATATTAGTCCCATCCTTTTTTATTTTAGCAGATTTATTTTTTTTTTTTACGAAAATATTAAGAAGATAATGAATTAACTCATTTGATCGCTTGTCAAATCTAATTTTTTTTTCAAAATTATTTGTACCATAATATTTTTAACCAATTTTATGATTGTGATCATCATGAATGTTCAATCTATTTAGAATTTTTGCCCTTTTTTTGATTTTGAATCAATCTAAAAGATTATTTCTATTAAAATATTAAAAACACATTGCAAGATGCTGTGTAAGTGTACAATAGCAATTAAAAAACATGACGACAACATCAAAGAAAGTCTCAAATGATTACGCAATTCAAATATTTAATTTCTCCAAACATTAATATATAATCTAATTTAGGTTAAGTATCGACAATTCCTATATACTACTACGTACACACCACCAAAAAAAAAAAAAAAAAAAGAGGAGGGCTGGGAGTGTTTTACAGCGCCTACTATATATACCCAGTACTGGCGCAAATTATATCCTGTACCACTGTGTACATGTACCACTTAACACATCACCACTCTCACTACAAGAGAGTGAGATACACGCTCTTTTCTTCTTCTTCTTCTCCAAAAACCCAGATCCTTCTTTTTCAAAAAATCACTTATTCTTCTTAAAAAATCAGTTATTCTTCTTCGCCGTACTCCATTTGAAACCGCATTTAATCAAAATTTTCATTCAAACACAGATTTAACGGAGATCGACAATTATTTTTTCCGACAAACAACACCAAATACAACGAAAAAATCTCTTCTTCTTAAAAAATCACTTTTTCCTGTTCAAAAATCTCTTCTTCTTCTTCTTCAAAAATCTCTTCTTCTTCTTCAAAAATAACTTATTCTTCTTAAAAAATCACCACATCATAAAGTATAAACTGTATTTGATGGATTTACGGAACCTTATTTTCACGATCTGATGTTGGGTAATGTATTAATGATGTTATATTCGTGTTTTCTTATTCAAATAATGCTCTATTGCTCCGAAATATGATATATAAATGGTTTCCGTGAGGTATTGGCACTTTCATGTGAAATGGGTTGCTTCTGATTCTTCCCCGCTGCTGGACTTGGTAGAACGCGTTATGGGACGTAACTAGACGTTACGGGACGTTGCGGGACGTTGCGGGACGTTGCGGGATATAACGGGATGTTGCTGCTTTGTATTTTGGACGTTGCGGGACGTAACAAGACGTTGCGAGACGTTGCTGCTTTGTATTTTCGGACGTTGCAGGACGTTGCGGGACGTTGCTGGACGTATCTGGACGTGGTGCTAGTTTTTTCGGACGTAGCGAGACGTGGTGGACTGTCTTCGTGAAAAATATCAGTTTAAATTCACTCGCATAGATGTAGACGTTTCAGGACGTGGTGCTAGTTGTTTTTGACGTGGTTCTAGTGTTATGAGACTTGGTGGACTGTATTTGTGAAAAAAATCATCTTAAATTCACATGCATGGATGGATGTAGACGTTTCAGGATGTGGTACTAGTTGTTTTTGACGTGGTTCTAGTGTTAGGAGACGTTGTTGAAGGTGTAATATGAAAAATTCAGCATAAATTCACATGATTGGATGTAGACGTTGAGGCAATTATTTTTTGGACATGCATGGATGTTGCGGCAGTATTAGGAGACGTTGTAGAAGGTGTTATGTGAAAAATTCACCACATGCCCGAATGTTGACGTTGCGGCAGTTGTTTGTTGGACGTGCAGGGACGTTGCGGCAGTGTTAGGAGACGTTGTGGAATGTGCAATCTATGAAGTTGTATAGCACGAACGGTTCAAGAGGGCATAGCTCGGCACTCGATTGTCCGATTTGGACGCGCGAGTAGTCAATTTGATGGTTCTTGACGAGATCTACGCAATGTACACAGCAGACCGGCATTTGGAGATGGTTCCGATATTGAAAAATGTGTGGTTTTGGACGAAAACTTTAAATGGTCATAACTTTGCGCTCGGTGGTCCGTTTTAGACGAATTTTTTTTTGATTTCATATAACTTTTCGAGATCTATCTATCTGCAAACTGCCGAAGGCGGTTTGGGTAGATCGAAACTCCAAAAAATGTCATATTTTAAAAGATACGAAAGATTTTTAATAATTTCAAGGGTTTTTTGAATTTTTGACGAAACATTTGACATGTATAAAAAATAGTTTTTTACGATTTGCATGCATGAAAACCTTGTTCCTCCGGGGTTCTACTGACCTATGTATTGGGAGATGGGAAATTCAATATTGACAATAGTGATCTTTTAAATGACATGTACAAGAAAGTGTAATTAAATGTCAACTAACTTTAAGTGGATTAATGGCAATTGAATTTTTTGGAAAGTCACAAGACTAAAATAACCAGGGTTCGAGTCTCGCCCCTGACAATTTTTTTTTTGGTTTTTTCCTACTAATAGTTACTTAAATGGTATCTGCTTTTTACATTACTAAAATCAGCTAAACCGTTTTTTGGACGTTGCAGCAATTTTTTTGGACGTGCGGGGACGTTGCGGCCGTGTTAGGAGACGTTGTGGAAGGTGTTATGTGAAAAATTTAACTTAAATTCACATGCCTGGATATAGATTTTTTTGACGTTGCGACAGTTGTTTTTTGGACGTTGGTGGACGTTGCGGCAATGTTAGTAGACGTTGTGGACATGCTGGGATGTAGACGTTGCGACAGTTATTTTTTGGACGTTGCGGCAGTTGTTCTGAGACGTTGTTGACTCAGCGAAGACGTTGTGGACATGCCTGGATGTAGACGTTTGTGGACGTGGTGCTAATTATTTTTGACGTGGTTCTAGTTGTTCTGAGACGTGGTAGACTGTCTTTGTAAAAAAAAAAATTTAAATTCACACGCATGGATGAGGACGTTTCTGGACGTAGTGCTATTTTTTTTTGACGTGGTTCTAGTTGTATTTGTGAAAAAATCAGTTTAAATTCACATGCATGGATGTAGACGTTTCTGGACGTGGTGCTAGTTGTTTTTGACGTGGTGCTAGTGTTAGGAGACGTTGTAGACATGCCTGGATGTAGACGTTGCGACAGTTATTTTTTGGACGTTGCGACAGTTATTTTTTGGACGTTGCGGCAGTTGTTCTGAGACGTTGTTGACTCAGCGAAGACGTTGTGGACATGCCTGGATGTAGACGTTTGTGGACGTGGTGCTAATTATTTTTGACGTGGTTCTAGTTGTTCTGAGACGTGGTGGACTGTCTTTGTAAAAAAAAAAATTTAAATTCACACGCATGGATGAGGACGTTTCTGGACGTAGTGCTATTTTTTTTTTGACGTGGTTCTAGTCGTATTTGTGAAAAAAATCAGTTTAAATTCACATGAATGGATGTAGACGTTTCTGGACGTGGTGCTAGTTGTTTTTGACGTGGTGCTTGTGTTATGAGACGTGGTGGACATGCCTGGATGTAGACGTTGCGACAGTTGTTTTTTGGACGTTGCGGCAGTTGTTCTGAGACGTTGTGGACTCAGCGAAGACGTTGTGGACTCAGCGAGCGCGCGCGTGGGCGAAACTTACTATATTTAGTAAGTGTATAGTTGTTAAGTAAAAAATTACTATATATAGTAATAGGTACATGTACCACTGTGTATAGGGTATACAGACTGCAGTACTGGGGTGTTTTAATATCCTTTGAAGTGTTTTTTGAAGAAAAACGGGGTTATGTGTAGGATGGCTTCAGTACTAGTACTATTAGTATATAATTTGCGAAGTATTGATATATAAATAGTTGACCTAGAGTCTTTTTTAAGTAAAGTTTGGGCTTTCCATTCCCTTACCGTCAAAGATGAAGCCAGTCGTATTCAAATTAATATAGTTTGAAAAACAACAAATATTTTTATTATTTTTTGTCATTTTAATTTTCTCATAATTTATTACCCTCATAATTTTTTTAATAAAATGTTAAAATTAATTTTAACTATTAGGATCAAGCCACCTCTGGATTTCTAGAAGTTTGATTTATTTAAGTATGTGTTAAAATCAAAATGTAGCCATTGATGTTTGTCAAATTTATAGTATATTTGATATAGTACTTAAAATTTTTTCAAAAACAGAAGACATAAAAATTAGACAAAAATTTAAAAATAAAAATTAAAAAAATCTGAAATAAAAATTTTTTACCTAAAATAATGATCCAACCACAGTGATTGTATTTTGGTCCTCCAACTCAAGTATTTTGTAAATGAAAGAAGGATCTAACACTCCCGTATGTATTTGTACATTAAGCTATCATTCATATTCTTCACACATGCCCACCAACCAAATCAGGTTATGAAAGTAGCCTTGGCTAATTTGATTCTTCAAATCCACATCCAATAAGGGACAAACACAAAAAAAGACCAGCCATGTTGTTCAATATTTTCACCTTTTGCAGCTTAACTGAAATGGTTATAATTGTTAAGGATTAAAGGAGAATTTCGAGTCAATTGATTAAGCCAATTTGGAAGGAAATTGCAGCCCAAGACCCAAAATCATGGAAGGGGAATTTCAGCAAAATTAAATGAAAATTCATGAAAAATGGCTCGGTGAATACTAATTATGTGTTGATTATTCACAAATATCCCCCGTTCAATACATTATGGAAGGAAAATAAACTGTTGATGGGTAACTAATATATTCAATAATACAAATATTTACATTATGGAAGGAAAATAAACTGTTGATGGGTAACTAATATATTCAATAATACAAATATTTGACAAAAAAGAATGTAGCTCAGTGATAAGCATTCATCCCTTAAAATAATAAGTTCCATGTTACTAGAAAACATCACCAGAATTTAGAAAAGTGCAAAATATCAAGTTCAGCAAAGTTGTTCAATGGGCTATAATGTGTAATATGCAATTTTTTTTATACCGATGTGTCAGAGTTTTGATTTAAATTTACCATGAAAAGTTGCATTTTCTTCACTACTTCTTTAGATTTGCTGATGTGGTTTTTTTTTTTTTTTTGGTACTGGGCTTTTGCTAGCAATTGATATGGTAAATATTTGGCTTTTATTACGGGGCAGTATAATTTTTTTTTTTTTTTTTTTTTGGCTATTTGCATTGTCTGTGCTTCGCTCGGTCAAAGAAATTCCCTTAGATTAATTTTTTAATTTTTTTAATTGAAATTTGACATTTTATACAAATAAACCAAATAAACAACAAAAGAAAAATTAATAAAATAATTTAAATACAAAAATCGAAACTATATATAAAATAAAATAAAGAAAAAATGATATAATTTTTTTCAAACTAATATATAAAATTATAAATTAAAAATATAAAATAAAGTTTGGGAGCAGCTCGAACTCGATCTCAAAAATTTAAACTCGGCGAGCTTATATATATATTATTTTTAAGGGAATTATTTTTTTATTAATTTTAATTATTATATTATTTTGAGTTTTAGGAAGTCACGAAACCTAGGCGGAAATAGTATATATATATAGAAACATATAAAGGGCCGTGGAGGAGAGTTTTCTTCGGCGGACAGCGGCGGCGGGAGTTCTACGGGAAACCATCAGGAGGCTGCGACCACTATATACACGTCAGGAGGCTGCTATTGTTGCTATTATGATGATTAGGGCTGGCAATTCGTGTCGTGTTCGTGTTATCGTGTTTGGGTTGGCGTGTCGAGAAACCCCCAACCCTAACCCAACCCATTTATAATCGTGTCGACCCGAACCTGACCCGCGTAACCCGTTTAACTAAACAAGTCAAGTCAACCACCGACAACCCATAGATTTCAAGATCGAGATCCCATGCAGAATCGTTTTGTAATTAAATGTAAAAATACGCAACATATATTTCATACATCTTTTGTTCTTTTATATTATTATTATTTTGTTCTTTTGTTCTTTTATATTTCAACATATATTTCTTTTATATTCTTGATCTGATATCTATAGTCTGTTGATCTGATGTCTAGTATTCGCTGATCTGATGTCTATATAATCCTGATGTGATCTCCCTTGTTAAGTATGTTTTAGTTCTATTGTATGATTTCTTTTATATTCTTGATCTGATATCTATAGTCTGTTGATCTGATGTCAACTATTCTTTTATATTTCCTTTTTTTTTTTAATTTTTCGGGTTAACAGGTCAACACGCCAACCCGACGGGTTGACCTGAACCTAACCTGGAGATAAACGGGTCGACACGAACTCGACCCGTTTACTTAATCGTGTCAAAAAACTCAACCCTAACCCGCTTTTTTTCGTGTCGTGTTGTCGTGTCGTGTTGTCGTGTCGTGTCAGAAATTGCCAGCCCTAATGATGATGAATGATGACGGTAATAAATATATTAATTTATTATTTTTGTTTTCTATTTTAACTATGTTCAATTGTTAAATTCACTTTAACAAATCTCATGCCACAAAGATTAAAAGACCTTATCCCACTTAATGAGGAAGATCTTCCTGTAAGAGTCAACTAAGAAGTCCATGAATGGCCTCAGTTTAAAAGTGTCATTGCTTGTATCTTATTTTTATCTTGCGGATAGTTTCTGTTAGGAAGTTTTTTATTAGCATCCTCTCATTTTTTTGATATAGTCAGTTTTCGAAGTTTTGATTTTGGTACAGGGGTTGTAAATTCATTTCCTTCCATCTCTGTAAACAGCTGAAGTAATGGAAGGGTTTGTCCATCGGTTCCCAGTCTGTTGACTCTAAACTGTTTTCGTTAAAAAAAAAATTAAATTCCTGGTCTTTTTAGTCAATACTTACATATTAAAACTTTAACATTGTTCACTTTCCAGATTTAATTGTTTTTTATTTCTCTAATTTACTTGAAAAGAAATCACATTTTAATTAAACAAAATTTGTTTATTTAGAATTTGAATTGAAAATTTCATATTGGTTTTCCATGCAATTGAGTTATTTTAATGTTCAATAATGATAAATAATTTATATATTATTAATTTTTTTAGTTAATTATCAATTGTATAATTTTTTTACTAGGGTTTGTGTGCATATTTATTTATTTTTGTTTTTTTAGTGTGAGATAATTTAAATTTTTAGGAGATGATCTAGTCATACCAATACTATCAAATTTTGAATTAGTTTGTTATTATCACTTTGATATCAACATCACATCGCTCTCATATTGAGATTCTTTTATTTTTTACTTTTTTTAAGGATTTGGCCGTACCATGCCTAGAAAGGAAAAGGAAAAGCTTTGTCTTCCAGAAAAGTCTTGGATTCCAGCAGTCAGAATTGATTTAGGAACGACTTATTCTTGTGTAGGTTATTGGAATACAATTCACAATAGAGTGGAAATCATTGCAAATGATCAAGGCAATAGAATGACGTCATCTTATGTATGTTTTAATGCAATGGAAAGTATGATTGGGGATGCAGCTTTCTACCAAGTGGCTTCAAACCCTACCAACACCATTTTTTGTAATTAATTGAACTCTCTTTTTGAGTTTTTTTTATTAAAAAAAAACTATAAATCCAATATTAGACATTCACATAATTTTTGTGTGCAGATGCTAAGAAATTGATCGGTCGTAAATTTAGTGATGAATTAAGGTCATTCTAGGAGAAAATGATAAGCCCGTGATTATTGTTTCATTCAAAGGTGAGGAAAAGCAATTTGCAGCTGAAGAGATTTCGTCAATGGTTCTGATGAAAATGAAGCAGACTGATGAGGCCTATATTGGGTCATAGGTGAAAAATGCAGTCATGCCTATTTTAACAATTCACAGCGTCAGTCAACTATAAATGCTACATCAATTGCAGGCATAAATGTATTAGGTATCATTGGCGAACCTGCTGCTGCTGCCATTGCGTACCTTCTAGATCATTATTCTAACACCACAGGGACAAGGAATGTTCTTATATTTGATGTTGGGGGTGGTACTTTTGATGTCTCAATTGTCAGTATTAAAAATGGTAAGATTGAGGTGAAGGTTACCTCTGGCGATACTCATCTTGGTGGAGAGGATTTCGATAACAACATGGTGAATTATTATATTGAAGAATTCAAAAGAAATCACCAGAATATTAGTGGAAATCCTAGAGTGAGAGGGCTAAGAGTTGAACTTGGATTTATTTTAAAAGTGCATGGAGATAGTGGAAAATTGTTTGACAAGATGATGTGGTTTTGGTGGGCAGTTCGAGTAGGATACCAAACGTTCAACAGATATTGAGACAATTGTTCAACGGGAAAAAGCTTTGTCAAAGCATCAACCCTGATGAAGCCGTCGCGCACGGTGCTGCTATTCAAGCCGCAAGCTTGACAAATCAGTTGGACAACAAAACTCTAGACCTGGTGAAAGTTACCCCGTTATCTATAGGTGTGGAGACTTACATAGACACCATGAGTGTTGTGATTCCAAGGAACACAAAGGTTCCTACAAAAAAAGTACAATATTTAACCACTACCAAAGATAACCTTTCTAGCATCATAATTCGAGTATTTGAGGGCGAGAGAGCAAGATCGATTGACAACTATTATTTAGGGGAAATGGTGTTCGATGGCCTGAAAATAGCACCCAGAAGAGTAGCTAGAGTGGAGGTCTGCTTTGATTTGCAAGCGAATGACATTTTGAATGATTGAGACAATTGAATTTAGAATTGTCTACATTTAAAAATTAAAGAATAAAGGAATTCATGACGAATACATCCGTTATCCATGTAAATAAAATTATTATTAACGTAATAAATAAGGGAATGATTGTTGTAATCGAGTGTGGAGTTGAAATCCATGCCTTAAAATCAAGAATCCCAAACATACATATTCGATATCCAAATTAGGTTTAATGATTATCTGCCCAATAAAAGCGATGAGTGGTTATTAAGCCTTCAAGGAGAAAAAAGAAATGGTTAGTATGGTTATGAAAGTACACTACCAACACCGTTCAGTCAAGAAACGAATACAAAAGAAACCACAATGTCCTTGTTTTAACCAAATCGAATGATGCACTTAACATTTTGCCTCAACATTTTGAAATTAGTTACTCTACCCTAAAAAAAAAAAATGAATTCTAAAGATCTTGGGCAAATATAAAAAAAAAAATTTTACGCGTTCCTCGCAAAATATTTCTAAATTCCAACATCCCCAATGCCAGATAGCCACAGTTTAATCTATGATTAATCTTATGGAAGAGAAGTTATTGTAAATTAGAAAATTAGAATTTGCCAGAATTTTGTATTCTCAGGTTTTGAAAGCGAAAAATATTATGGAGATCCCTAGTGAATACATATTGGCAAATCTAATTTTATATTTTCTTTTTCTTTATAAATAAATATATACAACATTTAATTTTTAATTTTAGTTTAAAGTTCAATTACGAGCAAGCCTTGGGTCGATTTCCAATCCAAGCATGCCAAAAATGGTGCTTATGCAAATGCATCCACCAAAAATAATTTATGTCTTCACCATATTCACTAGCAAATCAAAGTCTATATATTACTATTTGACATATTCAGTCTCAGAAGAAAGAAACCCCCCCCCCCCCCCCCCCCCCCCCCCCCAAAACAAAAAAAAAAAAGAAAAAACAGATTACAAACACAGCGTGACTAAGGCCAAAATCGATTTCAAGGCCAGAAAAAAGACCCCCAAAATTCAAAGGTTCCACTCGACCCTAAGAAAAATTTCTAACTGCTAACAGCTGAGAACCAAGAAAAAGTTCTAGACAAGTTACTCTTGCTTCTGAAGAGACAAAAGGGCCATCTGTTCTTCAATGGAGCAGTCAACATGACAAGATGTCCGACAAGAAAAAGGAATGAGAATCAGACCATGACCTCGCTGTTCCAAAGGGGAAGGAGAAGTGCGTCTGGTGCTACGATACTCAACTGCATCTTGAAGAATTATGTTTCCTTGTTTATCCAAGCAGTAGAAGGAACCTAAAAAGAACCGTCCATCTTTGATTCCCACCAAAAGTCTTCGTGACACAAGCTTCTTGACTCTGCTAGCAGGATTCAAGTCTTCTGGCTCCTTCCTACCAGAGCTTGTGATCTGACCTACACATGTCTCAGGTTTTTGCTCAATGTCCATTCACTTTAAACTATACAATTCCAAGTAGTTCACATCAGTCTTTGCATGAGAACAAATGAAAGTCAAAGAATTGAATAAATTAAAGCCACTTTGGAAGCTTATTCATGTTCTTTTACAGAAAAAGATTTTTTTGAGGTGCAGGCCCGTTGAACAATAGTATCAGAAAAATCAAGGGGAAGAAACCAGGACTAGTATTAAGTATAGTAACGCAATACTTTCCTTTCCAATCGCCTTATATTTCAAAAAGGTGCAGTATATAAAAGCATAGGCAATCATTACAAAGACACCAAAGATTATAGATTAATTTGTTAACTTATGAGTCCATGTCTGAACTCAAAACTATGGACACAATGAAAAATCCTGTGACTTCTATCAATGTCAATTTTCCTTGTTGATCAAATGTTGCTGTCCCACCAGACAAGAAGATTCAGAAAATGTTAAACAAATCAGCAACCATCATAGTTGGGTTTCGCTATTGTACTGCCAGTAATTTATCGATCATGATCTATGCAGACAAACTCCATAAAGAGGGACAAAAGTATGGAGAATTAAGATATATAAATAAGCCAAGGGTTTTCGGTATGCTCCAAACAACATCGATAACCCGAAACTTTATCTAAATACTATGTACCTTACTTATTTTCAATTTCAGATGTGAATTTTAGCTTTTGGTTACTAAAATAACTTTAGCTTTTATTTAAAGGGGTTTTATAACTTGGTTTCGTAAACCGAAAGAAGTGCCTTAAAGTGAGAAGTACCAAGGCCTTCAATCAAGTTTCAACTAAAAACATTATAAATCGAAGAAGATACAAGGCCTTAAAGTTGGTCCCTCGAATTTAGATTTTCAAAAGTAAAATTCAGCAGCAAGCAACCCTCTTCAAGACCACTGTTAGAATCATTTAGAAATCCATTTTGTAAACATTTGAGCTATTTTAAACTATGGCGTGTGAAGAGTTTCTATAAAAAGGTTCAAGAACAATGAGTTTTAGGTTCCTCAAATCAGCCCTTCAATTTAAGTTTATAAACTTTCAGATTCATTAAAGCTTTCAATTTGACAACAATCTTTTATAGAACATTTTCAATCATCTCAACATAGTAAATAGTCCACAAGGATTGATTTTAAGCTTCAAAACAACTTAAAAACTTGAGTTTTCTTTCAAGTGCCAAACAATCATAGATGACCAAATTAACATCCTAAACTTTAAAACTTTCAAAATAGCATGTTTCAAACAAAATTAGATAACATCATTAAGAAAATAAGAATGCGCAGTTTAAGTTTCAAACTCAAAATGTTCCCTTTGGTTTCAAGCACAAAATTCAGTGCAATCTCTAACACAAGAATCACAACATCATAAACAAAAATCAATATCACAATAAGACAATGCTCAAGATATAAAGTAAAACACAAGATCTATTATAGTTATAGAAAAAGGGTGAGGAGGGAACTGTCACCACCTCACAAGTTTAAACCCAAGAATCCAAACACATCAATATGCGAGATTATCATGTTCGATCTTCACATTACTATAGTCCTAAACCTTAGAATCCAATATTTAGTTCATGTATGCGTAGTTACAAACTTTCAACTAAAATATCTCCAAAATTGCAGAAGTAATCCAAAACCATTCCAACTCTTGATATGATGTTTCAGTTGTTGTTTAGACTTCTTTCTCACCAGCAATTCAAAGAAAACACAGGAGTCCACAATTCAACTTTAAGTCCTAAGATGACACATAAATCCCAAGAATCACTGACCAATTTTAGATTGGTAAAAATTATAAGGGCTGTGATTTTACCTATATTGGATACCAAGGAACACAATAGAATCTACCAAATCCGCAGGAAAAGTCTGTATCTTCTCCTCCCTTTAGTAGCCGAACTCCCCTTTTTTTTTTTTTTTTTTTTTTTTCAATTTCACCGATTAAACTTCAGTATTGAATTTCATGAATTGATTGACGCATAGGAAGAGATTTTACCTCGGTTGAAACTCAAAGAACCCATTGGGCATCGAAATAAGTTTAACTCCTGCATTTCAAATGTTTGTGGTTTGCTTCCAATTGAACCAATTAGCTTTTTACCTCTTCTTGCTAGATGTTTCCTGCTGCTCTGGAAATAGAATGAGAGGAATTCGAATTCGGTTTTGGGAATTTTGGGTGTGCGGCCGAGATGGGGACCCGGGTTTAGCGGCTCGAATTGCTGCCTCCCTTAACTTCCTCCGGCATCCGGGATGACGAACGAAGGTTGGTTGACCTGTATGACGGTGAAGATGAGTGCGAGTGTTCGGTGGTGGTGGTGGTGATTTCGGGAAGCAGAAAGGGGTAGAAGACGGGAGAGAGAGAGAGAGAGAGGGTGGAGAGGAGAAGAGAATTCTAACCTTTTCTTTTTCTTTCTTTCTCCTTTCTTACTTTTTTTTTTTTTTTAGTAAATTTCATTTCGGTCCTTACGTTCTAAAATTCATCAATTTAACTTATCAATTTTTTAAATATTTTCTTTGAAGTCCTAATTTAAGTTGTTATTTATTCTAAGGGTGAATTTCAAAATAGATTTTTTTTACTTGGTTGAAATTCAAATTTTGGTTACTACTTTTTAAAAATTTTATATAAAATCATTAATTTTTTGTCATTCTGTCATCTTTGACTAACTTTGACCGTTAACCATTTGGCAAACATTTTTTTTAGGATAAATATGTAAAATCATATTCTTTTATCATTTCTATTTTCTTTTATCTATTCCTTTTCATTAAATCTTTTCTTTAAAAAATGGACAAAATAAATAAATAAATATATATGTGTAATTATGAACAAATTCTATCATGTTATTATCTTATTATGAGAATATGTTATGCACTAAGTAAAAATAATTATTTCATAATTCAAATATTCTTTAATTAAACTTTTTGTGCAGAAATTTTTCTTCATATCGGAGGTTCATTATTAGTGTTAATAGGAATTTTAAAATTCGTGTAATATGACTATCTTAGTTCAATTGAAAGAACTTATGGTGATATGGTGCTAAGATTTCATGTTTTATAACCACAACTTGAAGGTAAAGAAGGATGTGAAATTGAATATGAGGGTGGTGTGTTGGGGGTGGAGTTTGAAAAAAGAGAAGGAGAAATAAGAAAGAATCTTGAGTTTTTTTTTTTTTTTTGATAGAGGGGCATTTTGGATAGTAAACTTTGAAAATATGACTACAAATAGTAAAAAGTGGGTTGCAAATAGTAGTCCAGATTAAGTAATTAATTAAGGCCTAAATATTGGGTCAAAAATTAATTAATAAGCCATTAAACATAGGCTTGGCAGAAAATAATACAAATCAAAAACAAGACAAGGCATAAACTATAAGGCCAAAATTATTCAAGCTAAATAACAAGTTTTTTGGTTGAAAGTAAAAGAGCATTAAAACAAAATAAATTCAAGTGAATTAAAATGAGAAAGGCTAAGGATAGATGTTCAATATCATATCCTCCTTGGGTGGGTATTTGTCTTGAAGGATAAGTTCTTGAGTGAAGATCTCATAGGCTAAAGCATTGAGGGCTTGTGTGACATTTCTTATCATTGCTTTTGTCATAGGTCTATCTATGTCAACCAAATGGTCTCTTTGGTAGGGCCTTGGTGGTACAGTTGGGTTTAGAATTCTCTGTGACATTCCCTGTGACAAATTTCAATTACTTTGTGTATATATTGTATTTTCGATTGATTTTCATGTAATACATAATCATTTGCACTCTTATATTTTTTAACACGACGGGTTTACTTTTTTTGAGGGTTAGGGCATATTAAATTATTTAATATAATTTTTATTGCTAAAAATTTCTCAAAAATATATAAATTATAAAATAATACTGAAAAAAATAAATTATAAAAATAAAAATAATCAATTAAAACTATATATTGTGAATGTATATAAATTAACATGAAATACAATATATACACAAAGTAATTAAAATTTATCACAGAGAATGTCACATATTATCTGAGCCATAAACTTGGATTTGGTGGACTAGGGGTCATAATAGTAAAGGAAGATGAAAAGGGGAAGATGGAGAGTTTGGGAAATTGCTTGTGAAAATCTGTGCTTCTAATCGGCTCTGTTTGATTGAGAATAGATTTTTTAATATATATATATATATAATAATACTTTTTTATTAATTAATTTAATTATATTACAAATCAAAATTAGTGTCATAGAAATTTTACACTTCCAAGTGATAACAAAATATCCAAACTAAATAACTTCTCACATGTATTCAAAGTTTTAATACAGGTTAATGACAAGAAGGAATCAGCCAGGTGGTAGGTCTTCTCACTTAAGACCAAGAGGTCCTGAATTCGAGTCATGACGGAGACCCCAGTGCATGGAGTCCTAAGTTCAAGCCACACCCGGGAGTAGCAGGAGGCACTTAAAAGTCACACCGGAGATTAATAGGTTTCAATAGACGTTATGGCTCTCTTATTGTACCAAAAAGAGATATGAAAGAAAAAAAGGATTATTAAATATCACATATTTTTTTATTTAATGTCTTTAAATTACTAAAATATTTTTATTATTAAAAATAATAAAGATATTTTGATAATAAAGAAGGGGAAAATATTAATTAAAAACAATAAATGAGAAAAAAAAAAAAGATATTTAAGAATCCGTGAAAAAAAAAAAAAAAAAAAAAAAAAAAAAACTCTTTGGAGATTGTTTAACATTGACTTGCCCTTACTTGGAAGTTCTTCTTGAATTAAATATGGAAGTTGTATGTTCCATCAGTTTTCAGTAGTCCCCAACCTGTGTTAAAACGAAGGCCTTGGAACACAGCCAACAGTTAATGAAACAGTAATCATTTTCTGAGAGTTTTTCAAGAAGTGCCTGCACAGGTTGAGAAACTGTGCTGTAAAAATAATAACAAGACACATGCTATTCAGGTGTTCTACAGTCGATCTGAGACGGTGACCGATGAGGTATAACAGCACTATCTCCCAAAGCCAAACACCATATAATCCTTCCAATCTCAAAATATATTTCAGGCTAGCACTTAATTCACACGAAAGAAAGCAGATTTAATCAGACTAGAGATACAACTGCTGCAGAAATTCCCAAAAAAAAAAAACCATGTCTCAAGGACATTAAGCTCTCACCCTGAGAGAAGATGAAATTCACTAGCCAGCCAGATGAAAATTTCATTCAGAACACCAATATACAGAACTACTTCATCTGCAAAACTTTGCTCAGAACAAGTTTGAGCATTCAGGATGATCTCAGCCTATTTTCTAAGTTTTTACCAGTGTATGCGTAAAGCAGATCAAAATTTTGCTGCACCTAGAATTATAGAAGTTTTGTATAAAGTAACTGTATAGCAAGCTTCTAGAACATTACTCTTAACTCTGAACACTGCCTGTTCTCACAACAGACTGGTAATCTCAACTCTGGGACATAGATTGCTTTATTGCCAAAATTACCACCTATTGAACCTAATTCTTTTTCATCATTGTCACTGACAACATCCTTTGGAGTCACCCGATTTTGGTAATTTCTGCGCCGAACAAGAAAAACATTGTAATAGTAGCTAACCAACTGTTCCCTTGTTTCTGAAGGGAAAATTTTGAAAGCATTGCTCCAGAATTTGCTTAAGCTCTGATGGCTAGACTTTATCACGTCCTGGAATCTCTTTTCCTCCTCCATTGTCCAAGAAAGGGAAACTTCCTCACCCATGCGATTAAACCTCCAGTTGTAGAACACTGAACCAAGTTCACGCTTCAATTTTAGCCTCTTCTCTGCAATGTGAAACTGAATGCATTCTGTATGACCTGGAAATGAACAATCACAGGCATTTGGTCTTCCCTTTTCAAGGGAATGGCAGGTTCATCTTTTAGATCTTTGGGAGGCCACACCTGAACCTAGCCAGTTAGCATCACTTTCATAAACATCACCAGTCCATTCTGGATCTTCAGCTTGAAAGAGAGGGCCAACTGACACTTCCTTTTCAGATGGTCCATCCAGTAAACCATTACTAACTATGTCTTTAGGGCCTACCTACATCAACACTCAGAAGATCTGATTCCTTATGCCTACATCCTGCTTCTGTCTTTGGATAAATGACCGCTGTACTTTGAGGTGCTCAATTGCAACAGGAACAGGAGTGAGACTTAACCAAGGCAGCCTTTGGCTGCATCGTGACTTTTAAACAGATTGCTGATGAAGGATAACATCATCGTACATGGAAGGATGCATCTTCAACTTTTTCTGCTCATACAATATTTGCAACATGATGTATTAAACAAGTAGATGGCAAACAAACTAATGTAGTTCAACTTGCATTTGAATATTAGCCATTTCTAAAAAACATTTGGCATGGTACTTTTAAAGGAATTTCACATGAACTTGTATTTTTGCATACTGACATTTTCTACAAGAGAGTCAAAATTTGTCATTTCTTAAATAAGCAAATACTAAGCTTCCTAATTCAACCAAAAAAAAAAAAAGACTAAGCTTCATATAAAATCACTTTCAGATTCTAGTATAGCCGCAAACAATAAGAACAAAGCGTAGCGTAATGCAAGTGATTCTGCGATAACAAAGGTTCACAAGCAATAACAAACAAAGTTTCATAATACAGGGGGAAAGAAACATAAAGGTTCACATGCATAGCTTAATGCAAAAAAGTACAGAACACAAGCTTGCATTGCTTCAAACTTTCTGCCTAGCAGAAAAAATGTATTCAACGTTGTTGCTATTAATAGATTTCAAGAGAAAATTTGGAATATAGGCAATGCAGCATTGTACACAAACAGAAATAGCACTTATGCTGAATTAAGCCCTACTCACAACAAATATCAACAGATTAAATATTCGTCAGTGTCGGCATTTTAACTCTGCTCTCCTTTTCATACACATTTGTATGCAGAATTAGATATGATGTAATGCTTTACAGTGAAAGAAAATAGAGGGCAAAAGCCCACATGCAACCAGTCTTTGAGCTAAGCAACTATATATGAAAACGTGAAGCAAATGGCTGAATTGTACCTGCGGGAGAGATGACTCTACTGGCAAATTGACATGCGTTCTCATCAAGAGTGGCATGATCTTTCCACTTGGAGTGATCAGGTATTCTCCCAACTGCCTTTTCGTCAGGGTGTTTAGCCACATTTTTAACCCATCTAAGCATTTTGGAAAATGATGAAGATTCTCGCTTCCTCTTTGCGAGAATGAATTTCTAGGTCAACTGCACTGTTGGAGGATAGTGTCATATCACCACTAACTTGTGGAAAGAACTTCTCCTCATCAACATCAGCATTGTCAAATGCATTACCACTAATCCCTTTCTTGGTGAGTTTCTTAGTTGATTCAGTGACATCATTCCCATTTTGGGAGCAGGATTTGCTGCCATCATTACAAGTTCTCCCTTCTGAAAATCCATCAACTTCATTAATAACTTTTTCTATGACTTTCTTAGCTAATACTACCCAATTATTATCATTGTCTAGGTAACATATTTCATCATTATTTTCACAACTTTCTTCCATGCAATCATAAACTTCATTCCTATCTTTGCCGGATGAACGACACACTAATTTCTTCCTAAAATCAAACCCATTTCCACATTTAGCAACTTCTGATGAAACAAGACTTACTCCAGTTTTTCCTTCTTCTGCCTTCCATCCCTAAAATCCCCCAATTCTTTCATTACATCCTGTAATAGCTCCTCCAACTTTTTAACAACTCTATCTCCATCATCCAAAAATTTACTATCTTTTAACCCCTGCCACAGCCAGTGATCCAATTTATACAAGTAATCAACTTTACTGATGCCATTGCCCCAGAACCTAGCCCACATTCTTCACCTACAAAATCCCACAAATTTCAAACGAAATCATATCCACCCAGTCTCCGGACTACCCAGAAAAGTTTAAACAAATCCACGGGCTTTCCATTTGAACACAAAGCGGGTAAAGGCTTCATGCATTTCTGAACACTCTCTCCCTCAAGAAACTCTACAAGAACCTGATTAAACAATCCCCTACTTTCATCAAAACCACGTTCTAGTAAACTAAAATCATGATCACGAGCAGACCCCCTTTTTTCAATTAAGAATATTGAAAGTTTTCCACTTTATTCATAGCTGACCCATCTCTCAAATTCGACCATTCTTCCATTAACTTCAATTTATTTTCCCTCAGAACATACAGTATACGATATCTCACCGGTATCTCACGGGTTTTCTGGTTTTTCCTCCTCTAGAATCTTAAGCTACAGCAAAACCCAAGAATAAAAATTAATACCATTTAATAAAATTGAATTAAAGTTGATAACTTTAATACAAAAAATAAAAAACAAAAATTGTTAAGCAGTATTCATGAGTTGAATTTTTACCTTTAAAGCCTTAATTCAGAGGAGCCCACCAAAAGTTTTTCCTTCATAAGAATGAATATGGACAGAAAGAATAGAATCCAAACAAAAAAAAAAAAAAAATCAAATCAAAATTAAAGAGCTGGTTGAAATAGTTTTTGGGCAGTGAAAGCTGCACAGGATGAATAGAAAAAGAGAAGGGAGGATCTTAGACAGCTAGGATCCACATAATCACGGAATGGGTTTTGCCCTCAAAAACAAATTAACATTAAATCAACCAAAATTAGTATGAGAAGATGACGACACTCATATTACTATTTCAAGCACAAGTACTCTAAATAAAAATCATTCACATCAAAAAAAAATATTTCCATTCATCGTGCAGTTCATGAGATTAGAGAAAAACTAAGAGTAAATAGTTACGGAAACCTTTAAAAAGAATCAAATTGAAAAGCAAAAAGTAAAAAATTTAAAATCATAAAATTTTTTTTGAGAAATAGTTTACTTAATTAAACTACAGTTTGACAGATATTTATAAATTTTAGTCCAATAAAGATGAAAAACCTGTTTTACCCTTTTACATCTATAAATATAAATGTTTTTAACTTTACGTATTTCTTACATTTCTCATTATTTGAAATTAATAACCGATAAATTCATAGTAATTAAAAAAAAAAACTCCATCTTGGGTATAGTTGCTACAAGAATTTATAATTAAAGAGCAGAAATAAGCAATATATATATATATATATATCAATCAAAATTTGGGTACTGATTCTGTGACTTTGGGCCGTAATTTTGGGAAGGAAAAACAGAACAATGTTGGTAAATTATGTCCATGTACTCTAATTTAAATAAGAAAATGATGGAATGTAAGCTCATTAGGGATCGCAGCTGGTGGCCAGCAGAATAATCAATCTTCTCAACAGTGATGGCTGCTGCTCCATTTCTTTCAAGCGCGCCATCAGTTCCTCCTTCTTTGCTTCATATTCATGCACTTCGAAGTACTTAAGGTTTGTGTCGAACCATTTGATGGCCTCCTCAATTGCATCTTCAGCCGCCTTTTTCTGTGTGGAATACATGTTGTTGTTCTTTATATTATTCCTAAGCCCCCAAACATAATTCCCAAAGTCATACATTGCTTCCTGCTTCTTTTTGTGCGCTTCATCTTTGACCTTATACTTATTTGCCTCCTTTGTCATCTTTTTAATATCATCATCTGATAGTTTTCCTCTTATGATACTCATGCTTTGCTCTTTGCTTGTAACTGTATCCCGTGCATAAACATTCAAAATGCCATTCGCTTGCAAATCAAAGCAGACCTCCACGCTAGCTACTCTTCTGGGTGCTATTTTCAGGCCATCGAACACCATTTCCCCTAAATAATAGTTGTCAGTCGATCTTGCTCTCTCGCCCTCGAATATTCGAATTTGGATGCTAGAAAGGTTATCTCTGGCAGTGGAGAAAGATTGTACTATTTTGGTAGGAATCTTTGTGTTCCTTGGTATCACAACACTCATGGTGTCTATATAAGTCTCAACACCTATAGATAATGGGGTAACTTCTACGAGGTCTAGAGTTTTGTTGTCCAACTGATTAGTCAAGCTTGCGGCTTGAATAGCAGCACCGTGCGCGATGGCTTCATCAGGGTTGATGCTTTGACATAGCTTTTTTCCGTTGAGCAATTGTCGCAACATCTGTTGGACTTTTGGTATCCTACTCGAACCGCCCACCAAAACCACATCATCCAGAGCATTCTTGTTTATCTTGGCATCTGTCAAACAATTTTCCACTATCTCCATGCACTTTTTAAATAAATTCAAGTTCAACTCTTCGAATTTTGCTCGACTAACATTGGCAGACAAGTCAATGGATTCGAACAGACAATCAATGTCAATTAGTGTCGAAACTGAAGAAGAAAGTATCCTCTTAGCCCTCTCACAAGCTGTTCTTAATCTTCTGATTGCTTTAGGATTTCCACTTATATCCTTGTGGTGATTTCTTTTGAATTCTTCAATGTAATAATTCACCATGTTGTTATCAAAGTCCTCTCCACCAAGATGAGTATCGCCAGAGGTAGCCTTGACCTCAATCTTACCATTTTTAATGGTGACAATTGAGACATCAAAAGTACCACCCCCAAGATCAAATATAAGAACATTCCTTGTCCCAGTGGTGTTTAAATAATGATCTAGACCGTACGCAATGGCAGCAGCAGCAGGTTCACCAATGATACCTAATACATTTATGCCTGCAATTGATGCAGCATTTATAGTTGACTGACGCTGGGAATTGCTAAAATAGGCAGGAACGGTCACAACTGCATCTTTCACCTCTGACCCAATATAGGCCTCAGCAGTCTGCTTCATTTTCATCAGAACCATTGACGAAATCTCTTCAGCTGTAAATTGCTTTTCCTCACCTTTAAATGAAACAACAATCATGGGCTTATCATCTTCTCCTGGAATGACCTTAAATGGCCAAAGTTTTATATCATTCTGTACTAATTCGTCACTAAATTTACGACCGATCAATCTCTTAGCATCTGCAGCAAAAAAATTATGTGAATGTCCAATATTGGATTTATAGTTTGTTTTTAAAAAAAAATCAAAAAGAGAGTTCAATTAGTTACCAAAGATGGTGTTGGTAGGGTTTGAAGCCACTTGGTAGAAAGCTGCATCCCCAATCATACTTTCAATTGCATTAAAACATACATAAGACGGCGTCATTCTATTGCCTTGATCATTTGCAATGATTTCCACTCTATTGTGAATCGTATTCCAATAACCCACACAAGAGTAGGTCGTTCCTAAGTCAATTCCGATCGCTGGAACCCAAGGCTTTGCTGGAACACAAAGCTTTTCCTTTTCCTTTCTAGCCTTCCTACGCCTAAATCCTTAAAAAAATAAAAATAAAAGAATCTCAATATAAGATGTGATGTAGGTATCAAAGTAGTAATGACAAACTAATTTAAAATTTGATAGTATTGGTATGACTAGGTCTATCTCCTAAAAATTTTAAGAGAAAATTTAATAAATAAATAATATACACACAAACCCTATTAAAAAAAAAACTATACAATTGATAATTAACTAAAAAAATTATGAATATATCAATTGCATGGAAAACCGATATGAAATTTTCAATTCAAAGTCTAAATAAACAAATTTTGTTTAATTAAAATGTGATTTTTTGTTGAATAATAATAAATTTTCAACAGGAAAGTATTGACTAGAAAGAGCATGAATTTAAGAACTCAGCATAATGGAAATAGAAAATAAAAATAATAAAATAATATATTTATTACGCTCAGCAGTTTCATTCATCATCAGAAAAGGAATAATAGCAGCCATCGTTCTGTTTTGTGTGTAGAGTGATCGTAGCCTCCTGATGGTTTCCGGTAGAACTCCCGCCGCCGCTGTCCGCCGAAGAAAACTCTCCTCCACCGCCCCAGGCGAACTTCCTAATCGACTATGAGGCAATCAATTAAACAAGCAAGGAATCAAAGATGCAACCCAAAATAAATCCCATATAAGATAAACAAACCTTTACGTCCTTATTATTTATATTTATTTTTGTATTTGTGTTGTGTTTTTGTATTAAATATGAATTTACAAGTCTCTATTTATAGAGAACGAAATATTTCTGACTTTCTATTCTAAACAAATCATAATAAAAATATAATTGAGTAAATCCTAATCTATTTTGATTTAATATTCTACTTTACCAAATCATATTTGGTTTTGCTCTCCAAGTTATCGGGAATCACTATTGGGCCAATTTATATTTCTTGTGGTATCTGTTATGCCTGACTTAGTAATTCAATAGCAATGCCCAATTCCTTAATAAGGCTCAAAATGGTAAGGCCTGTCCAACCCTATTGTAGAGAATATAAAAGAAATAACTTTTAAGTAATGGGCCTAAGATTCGAAAGCTGATGTTATAAACTGAAATAATTCCACAAAAATTTAAGATGCAGAGAAGAGAGTGAGAAAGGTTAGAAGAGCAGGAAGAAAAAGAGGAAGAAGAGAGAAGAATTAAGGAAGAACATTGATCAAAATTACCCAATGCTTCACAAGTTCTACAACCCCCTTCTTATCCTCCTCTACCCCTCTAATGTGTGTAACTACTTTTGGCAGAAGAAACGTGAACAAAGTTTCCCTCCAAAACAAAATACTTAAGCAAAATTAACACTAGGTTATTAGGTGTCCAAAACTACACCGTTTAGCAACCAATATATAACAATCCCCACTCCTTAAACAAAGTCTTGTCCTCAAGCTTTAAAGTTTGGAAATTGTTGATTAATGAAATCTTGATTCTCCCATGATGCATCCTCAGTTGGTAGCTCCTTCCATTTGACCAACCACTGCACCAGTCTCTTGCCTTCATGCATCCAGAATCTCCGTTGCAGCACCTTTTCTGGAATCAGTGATAATACATCTTCTGAGTCAAATGCAGGAATAGGCGATGAACTGACTGGTGTCATTCCAATGTGTTTTTTCAAAAGGGACACATGAAACACAGGATGCACCCTTGATTCTGGAGGTAATTGGAGCTTGTATGCCACATTTCCAATCTTCTCTAACACTTTAAATGGTCCAAAGAACTTGGCTGACAGCTTCAAATGCGTTCTAGCAGCCACAGTAGCCTGTCTATATGGATGTAACTTCAGATATACCCAATCACCCACTGCCAGTACTCTTTCAGTTCTATTTTGATCTTCAAAAAATTTCATCCTACTTTGTGCTTGTCTCAGATTCTCTTGCACTTTTTTCCAGATTCTGGCCCTTTGCTCTACCATTTCCACAGCGGCAGGTATCATTACTTCCTCATATGGACCA
The DNA here is from genome assembly GCA_030378225.1 of Knoxia roxburghii. Taxonomy (NCBI): domain Eukaryota; kingdom Viridiplantae; phylum Streptophyta; class Magnoliopsida; order Gentianales; family Rubiaceae; genus Knoxia; species Knoxia roxburghii. Next base: position 7,618,699 of record CM059423.1, read on the forward strand.
AGAGGAAAATCAGTAGGTTGAACTCCATACAATGCCTCATACGGTCACATCTTAATGCTAACATGGTGACAAGTATTATACCACCTTTCTGCCATAGACAACCACTTACTCCATGTTGCTGGTTGATCACATGAAAAACATCTAAGATAGTTTTCTATGCATTGGTTCACCCTTTCTGTTTGTCCATCCGTTTGTGGGTGATATGCCGTGGAGAACTGTAACTTGACCCCCAATAATCTGAATAGTGCTTGCCAGAAATGACTAGTGAAGATTTTGTCCCTGTCAGACACTATTGATTCTGGAATTCCATGTATTTTATAAATCTCTTGCATGAATAACTCAGCAATGCTGCTTGCACCAAATGGATGAGCTAATGCAAAGAATCTGCCATACTTGGTGAGTCTGTCCACTACCACCATGATCACAGTATAACCTTGAGACTCTAGAAGTTTTTCTATAAAATCCATAGACAAATGCTTCCACGCCTGTTGAGGAATCGGTAGGGGGTTCAGTAACCCCGGATATTGAACATGCTCACTTTTGTTCTTTTGGCAAATTACACACCTTCTGATAAATTCCTCCATATCAACCTTCATATTGGGCCAAAAGAATATAGTCTTCAGTCTCTTCCAAGATGCATTCTGTCCTGATTGTCCTCCTAGAGGTGATGAATGAATATTTTCCAACAGCAAATTTCTGAAATTCTTGTTACTACCCACATATAGTTTGTGTCCCTTCCTCAGAAGACCTTTGTCATAGTGCCAGTCTTCACTGCTACCAGGTTGTAACAGTAATGCAGTGATTTGTTCTTGAGCTAGAGAATCTCCTTCATAGCTCTCCTGTAGCTGCTTCATCCAAACCGGATACACTGTTGATATACCAAAACTTTGATCTGATCTGTCTAAACTTTGATCTGAACTGCCTCTCCTTTGATCTGTTCTGCTTTGAGTAGTATCTGGTTCAGTTGGTCTGGCCTTGAGTAACCTGGAACTTTGTTCTGGTCTGTCGAGATGTTGATCTGATATGCCATCAATTTGATCTGATCTGCTTTGAGTAGTATCTGGTTCAGTTGGTCTTGCCTTGAGTACCCTGGAACCTTGATCTGATCTGTCGGGGTGTTGATATGATATTCCGCCAATTTGATCTGATCTTCTTTGAGTAGCCTCTGGTTCAGTCTGTCCTGCCATGGTTGTCCTGGAACTGTGATCTGATCTGTCGAAGTTTTGATCTGATATGCCGCCACTTTGATCTGATCTTCTTTGAGTAGCCTCTGGTTCAGTCTGTCCTGCCATGGTTATCCTGGAACTGTGATCTGATCTGTCACGGTTTTGATCTGATATGCCGCCACTTTGATCTGATCTTCCTTGAGTAGTCTCTGGTTCCAAAAATCCTGCATTGGTTATCCTTGACAGTGCATCCGCAACCTTGTTCTGCTTACCTTGTTTGTACTGTATTGTATAATCCAGTCCTAACAACTTAGTCAACCACTTATGCTGTAAAGGTATATTCAATTTTTGCTCCAATAGATGCTTTAATGCCTGCTGATCAGTCTTAATCACAAATGCGTGCCCCATCAAATAATGCTTCCATTTCTGCACTGCCAAAACTACTGCCATAAGCTCTTTCTCATAAACAGAAAGGCCTAAATTTCTTTGAGCAAAAGCCCTACTGATATAGGCTATTGGTCTTCCTTCTTGCATAAGTACTGCTCCCATTCCATAGTTGTTGGCATCTGTTTCTAGAACGAAAACCTTTTCAAAGTCAGGCATCCTTAACACTGGAGCAGACATTACCGCTTCCTTCAACTCTTGAAAGGCACTGGTAGCATCGTTGGACCATTTAAATGCATCTTTCCTCAATAGGTTAGTCAATGGTTTCGCTTTAATTCCATAGTTCCTAATGAATCTTCTGTAGTAACCTGTCAGCCCTAAAAATCCTCTCAACTCTTTAATGTTTACTGGATGTTTCCAGTTCTTGATGCAGCCAACTTTAGCCTCATCCATTTCAACTCCTTCAGCAGTTATAGTGTGCCCCAGATAACTCACCTTGAATTGAGCAAACACACACTTAGTCTTCTTAGCAAATAGTTTTTGAGTCTTCAAGACTTCCAAGACTCTGGTAAGATGAGTTACATGTAACTCCAGGGAAGGACTGTATATTAGAATGTCATCAAAGAATACCAAAACAAATTTCCTCAAATAAGGTTTAAAAATGGAGTTCATCAGTGATTGAAAAGTAGCTGGTGCATTTGTTAGGCCAAAGGGCATCACAAAAAATTCAAAGTGCCCATGGTGTGTTTGAAATGCAGTTTTATGCACATCTTCAGGATGAACTCTGATCTGGTGGTAACCAGCTCTCAGATCAATTTTAGAAAAATATTGGGATCCTTGCAACTCATCCAATAGCTCATCTATAATAGGAATAGGGAACTTGTCCTTAATGGTGATTAGATTGAGTTTCCTGTAATCCACACATAACCTCCAAGTATGATCCTTCTTATCTACCAGCAGCACAGGAGACGCATAAGGACTCTGACTTGCTTGAATGGTTCCAGCCTTAAGCATCTCATCAACCTGTCTCTCAATCTCAGCCTTGTGAGAGTGTGGATGTCTATACGGCCTCAGTCTGAAAGGTTGAGCTTCACTATTCAAAGTAATTCTGTGTACTACTTCTCTTTCAGGTGGTAAAGTAGTAGGTACGGCAAATACTTCCTCAAACTGATCCAGAATTTCCTGAATGACTGTAGGAATCTCCCCTGTTGTACTGACTGGTTTACTTACTTCATATATTTCCTGCTTCAGTTCCACTCTCCCAGCATGATATGTCTGTTCTTCTTCAGTAATTGTTAAAGACTCTGAAGGGTGAGCCATTCCTTCAATAGAAAACCAACCATCCTCAAGGTATAGTCCAATACACCTATTTGTGAAATCAAACATGATTGGACTGAAATGGCACATCCAATCTACTCCCAGAAGCATATCCCAAATTCCTATCTCCATGATTCTAAACCCATGTATAAACCTTTTATTTTGCATAATCCAAGAAACATTGGGACAGAAACAATTCCCCATCACTGTAGTTCCATTAGCTATAGTAACTGAAAAGGAATTACCAGACAACACACTCAGATCAGCCTTCTTCACCACTTCTGGATTCACATAGCTATGGGTAGAACCTGTATCCACCAGTATTCTCACATATTTACCCTGCATTTTTCCCAAAACAGCTATAGTCTTAAGACCTCTACTATCCATAACAGCATGTAATGACATGTTAACTGGATTTTCCAACTCAGTATTTGGATCTACTATCTCTACCAAAGGTGGTACTTCTTCCTCAAATTCTTCTTCATCTGTTAACACAAAGGCATATCCCTTCATCTTACATTGATGTCCCGCTCCAAATTTTTCACCACACTTATAGCAAAGGTGGTTATTCCTCCTATATTGCAGCTCCTGTGGAGTGATATGCTTGAATTTCTCTTGCCATGGTTTCCTTTCCTCATCTTTATTCACCGACTTAAAGTTCCTTACAGGATTGTTCACTGTTTTACTAGGTTGGTCAGCCACATACTTCCCTTTCCTAACATAAGGCTCTAATGCTTGTTCCTGCAAAGTAGCTAGCTCCATAGCATGAGCTAAACTTGCTGGTTTCCACATCCTTACTACAGGCTTCAACTCCTCCTTCAACCCACTTATAAAGCTAGACACAAAATATTGTTCAGTCAAACGAGGATCAAGGCACAGCACTATTGATTTTAAAAGTTCAAACCTCTCTAGATATTCAGCTACATCAGAACCTTGCTGCAATTTATTGAATTCCTCAAAGTCATCCCGTCCACCCTTATTACCAAATCTCATCAACAATGCAGACTCAAACTCATCCCAATTAATGTTTTCCCTTCCTGATTTAAATCCTTGAAACCACACATCCGCCTTCTCCTCCAAATATAACTCAACAGCATCAACCTTCCATTTTTCAGGAACGTTATATATCATAAAATATTTCTGGCATTTTCTAATCCATTCCCTAGGATTATCTCCCTTAAACACAGATAACTCGATTCTAGGAGTACAGTTCATCAAATTTTTAGCACTTCTATCCTTCCAAAACGAACCAATCTCATCATCTAAATGAATTCGAGAGGTACCTGGAGTAGGCAACAGAGGAGTTCGATCCACTCCTTTCTCCTTTTGCAAGACTCGTGAGACATTCTGTTCAATCTTCTGTTCCAGTAGGGAATTCATCGAATCCATTTGAAACTTCAACTGGGCACTAGCCTCCTTCTGTAACTGCAATTGCGTATTCATCTCTTCCGTTTGCTTCCTAGCGCGCTCATTCATTGCATCACTCTGCGATTGGATCATCTCCATTAAGGCCGCTTCAATCCGTCTCCAGTGTTCGTCTTGGGATTTCGATCGGGTCTCCGTCATTATTGGTGCGAATTTGTGTCGAGGGTCGGTGCTCTGATACCAATTTGTTATAAACTGAAATAATTCCACAAAAATTTAAGATGCAGAGAAGAGAGTGAGAAAGGTTAGAAGAGCAGGAAGAAAAAGAGGAAGAAGAGAGAAGAATTAAGGAAGAACATTGATCAAAATTACCCAATGCTTCACAAGTTCTACAACCCCCTTCTTATCCTCCTCTACCCCTCTAATGTGTGTAACTACTTTTGGCAGAAGAAACGTGAACAAAGTTTCCCTCCAAAACAAAATACTTAAGCAAAATTAACACTAGGTTATTAGGTGTCCAAAACTACACCGTTTAGCAACCAATATATAACAGCTGAGGTCAGAATCAGTTTGGTCTAATCTAGTTAAACTGAAGCCCAATTTGGGTGAGTAGATCAGGAGTCACGACCCAATGAATGTGACATCATAAACCTTTCTGATAAAGTGGATTGGCCCATGTCGATGGGCACGTTTAACACAATCTACTTGAAATGGACACAAGTAAGAAAGAAAGCAAGGAATCCACACCCTACTACAACTTGTCGAGTTTCTTGAGAGGCTGGACCACCGTTCTTTCCGCCATTATTATTGGCCCATTCTCGTTAACTATTTTTCAACTCTTTTATTTTGCCTTGTTTGGCATTTTCATTTTCCTTTGCAAGTTGTCTCACTAGCTCACAACAAGTTCTTTCCCAAATCAGGATAAACATTCAATAAATATATAAAGTTCTTCCAAATGCAATTACATATTCTATATATTCAATCAACTTGACTATGTATATTTTTTATCCATCTATATTTAAATTATGACATGAAATTGTTATATAACAGAAAATATAATTAACTGTAAGAAATTTTATGCACGCGAGTCTCTTGTTTGGTGTGTTTAAACTCCAGAGCATATCACTTGTCTATTTATCTATAAGGTGCGTTCGATGCAAGTCAAAGGTAAAATAATTCCGATTGCTGCCTCTTTTGGTTAGTAAAGTAAATGCAAAGGCAATTAAATTACTTTAATGAAGCGATTAAATTTCTTTAATGAAGCGATCAAATTCCTTTAATGAATGTTTTGCTAATTTATCAAACAAATCAAATGCAATCAAATTCTTTTAATGATTATTGAATTATCAAATTCTGATTGTCTTGTATCAAACGCACCCATAGCAAGTAAATCAATCAATGGGAAGAACTATAAAATGAACCCCAGCTACTACATTTTCTCTAAGCATGGAATCTAAATCAACAATCGCTTCCCACACTCTAGGCTCATAAAGTTAAACAACGCGATGGGTTTTTCCCTCCTTAAAAAAAATAGTTTTGTTAAATTAAAATTATTTAATAATATATATATTTTTTTTTGGGAAATGGATGGGGGAGAAGATATTTTTTATTTAATATTCCTAAACAATTACATGAAGCGGAGTTAATAAGGAAAGAAATAGTTTACCTGAAATAAATTACACATGAGTGAGCCTCTCGCTCAACTTTTATCAAACCCTCCAATTACAAATATAAATCTTTTATCTACTTTGTTTTATCATAATGTTTCGTTAATACCTATTTTTTTAGATTATTTCGTTAATTATTAATTTGACCAATTACTTATTTTTATTATTGTTAAATAAAAAATTAATTCTCAATCTCACAATCAAATGTACATCACCATGTTATCATCAGCACGACTTGATTAGTGAAAAATCATTATATACCAAAGGACTTAATTCTACAGGCATCTTTAGATTTAATGTTGTTGTCAACAAATTAAACATCTCCTTTGTTTTCCCCACAAGAGAAGATAGTGAACTACTATAAAATTTTGGTTATGGAAATGAAAAAGACAATAGTGGACTAATCATCTAAGATAAACTTCTTTAGTTTTGTTCTTTCCTTGTCTTCCTTTTCGACTAGTCCATCAAGCCTTCAAGCGTGTGGATATATATCTAAAATTAATTATGTACTTAATTTGCTGCTTGTTTTCCATTCACTTTTTGAATAATTAACTCTTGGAAATATATATATATATATGTATATATATATTTGTTACTATGAATGCAAGGTTTATTCATCATTTTTTTTTCTAATTTTAAAAATATTTTAGCTCCATTGCTTCGAGCTATAAAAATTCCAGTCCCAGTCAATTATTTTATTATTTATTTGGTGAGAAATTCTTCACTTCTAGAGAGATACAGAAATTTCAAGGGATTGTTTTTGATTAATTTATATTTTAGTAGATTTTAATTGAAAAGACCATTTAATAAATCAAAGGCTTAAATCCATTTTTAGTCCTTCAAAACATGAGTTATTTCACTTTTGGTCCTTCATATATTTTAGTCATCAATTTTAATCCTTATCCTATTTTGTTTAACCATTTTTAGTCCTTTTTAACATAATTTTTGGTCAATTAACGTTGACCAATTTTTAGGGTTAAATAAAAGACCATTTTACAATTTTTTTTAACTTCCCAAAATTTTTTTTTTCCTAAAAACCCTAACCTTTTCTTCCTCCTCCTTCTGTTCAGGCAACCTCCCGCCGCCCTCCTCCACCACCACCTCCTTCTTCTTCTTCTTCTTCCATTTTCTCCTCCGAACCCTAGTCCGTCCCGATCTCCCTCCCTCAAACCCCCTCTTCTGTTTCCTCCCCCCGAACCCTAGCCCCGTCTCGATCTCCCTTTCCCCGTCTCGATCAATCTCCCTCCCCCGAACCCTAGTCCCGTCTCGATCGAAGGAGGTGGTGAGAGCCCGATTACATCAGCGATGGGGTGCAACGGGAATGAAGGGAAATTAGGGAAAGATGAGTCGGGGCTAGGGTATCGAATGAGGTAAAGAGAAAAGGAGAATCAAGATGAGAAGAGTGAGATCCGGTGGTGTTGAAGCTTGGCCGCCGGGAAAAAAATAAGAAGAGAGACGAGAGGTTGATTCAGGAGAGAGAACCCACAAAGGAGGAAGATAACAGCTGGGTTTTGGAGCTTGGGACGAAGGGAGTCCGTTCGGTGGTGTCGGGATGGTGGCTAGCGATGACTGGCGAGTAAGGAGGGTAGCCTGATCAGAAGAAGGGAAAGGGGGAAGGGGGTGTCAGCTGGTGAGGAGAGAGGATTGAAAAGAATTAGGGTTTAGGAAAAAAATTTGGAAAGAAAAAAAATTATAAAATGGTCTTTTAATTACCCCTCAAACTTGGTCATACGTTAGTTGACCAAAAATTTCGTTAAAAGGGACTAAAAATGATTAAACAAAATAGGATGAGGACTAAAATTGGTGACTAAAACATATGAGGGATTAAAAATAGAATAACTCATGTTATGAGAGACTAAAAATGAATTTAAGCCTAAATCAAACTAGTTATTGAAAATTTTTATTTTCTCCATTATTAACTAAATTAAGTTGATTAGATCTTCTATAATACTATTTTTTTATATATATATTCACAAACAAATGTGGTAACTGTAGATTATTCATATTATTACGGTCTGAGAACAAGAGTTATACTACATTATTTTTTAATTAATTTAATAAATAAAATTATTATTTAATAAATAAATAGTCCCGAAATTTACGTGTCCCATCCCCTGTGGGGTGAATTTGGAGGAAAGGAGATGAAGGGCGGTAGCTTGTTTAACTCATAAACGCGTGGCTTATTTAGAAGCTTTCTTTTCATAAAAATATATATTAGTATTTGTAAAAAATCATTACAGTTTCATTTGGATGTTACGATTTATCTTATTTTATTTCTGACATATTAAAAACACCAAATACATTATTGAAATCAAGTCCACTTCCACTTTCACGCTTTTACCGCACAATTTTTAAGAATTGTGGCATACTCATCTTGTTCACAGAAATTTTAGGAATTAATGAAATAATCAAGTATGGATGAAAATATAAATCTTATAAAAATTTTGAAATTAAAACAGAACTATAAAAGGGTATTGAGTAAAATTTGGAGTGGAAGTATACCTTTTTCTTTTAAAAAAAAAATAGAATTATATAACTCTTTTTTTTAAAAAAAATCATTTATTTTTTAAAATAACGTTCTTCTAATTCTTATTTCTCGTTATTTTAATGTTTATCTTTTACCCCTCTTATTATTGCAATATAGTCCTTATTTTTTTAACTTTCGCCCTCCAAATAATGTTCACTTTATTTATCAATATAATCTTATAATATTTTAATAATTTAATAAATTAGTATTATAATCGCCATTTGTTTTATTCATTTTTTTAATTTATCCCAATTATTCTCATAGCTTCTGCCCATTGTACATATCATTTTAGAGGAATCAAATTTAATTTAATAGTATATTTTTGTAGAGGGGTTTATTTTTTTTAATGATTCAGGTTGCAATTTCTTGAGTACATAATCTAAGTAATTTTCTGGAGGTGAAGTTTAGGATTTTCTTTTCAAGATTGTTCATATATAATGAATTTGAAAATCGGAGGCCGAGCAATGAATTAATCTCAGCATTGAAGAGGTCTATCATGAATTGGCATTGTAGTCATTTACCATGTCTCGGCGTTCTAAACAGGCCAAACCGAACAGGCATCTCCCCGTAAGTACGGTCGGGTTCCGACGAGGAGGAACATACTTACATTTTAATAATTAAAGTACATACATATATTCCCAACAAACTCAAAATATTAAACATTATAATTGCAATTTGAACCAATTGAAAAGAAATGATTACCGTCAAAACCCTCTTCAAACTAGGGTTTATGATTTTTCTTTGCGTAGGAGGAAATAGAAATATTATTACTTTACAAAATAATATGTGCAGTAGTTTTTTCGATGGGCTCTTTGTCTTATATGATAGTTATAAGACAATAGCAATGATTTTTTGATGGTGTGCTGCGGAATCATAGAAAATGACTGCGGTTAGCTTAGCTTGTGCCGTAGATCAATTAACAACTCTTTTTTCTCTTATAAAACGTGATTACTAGCTCGATCGATGCCACATCGATCTAGGGCTGTGTAAATAAATTCATCGGACTTTACCGATGGAGTAAAAAATCTTCTATGATTCCGAACAAACTCAAAATATTAAACATTTATTCCACTTATACAAAATAAACGAAATTTTGTACTCCTACCAAGTCATTCTCTATGATGATAATATCATCTACATATACAATTAAAACAAATTTTATTAGTAGCAGAGGTTCTAACAAACAATGTGTGATCTGAGTGACCTTGTTTGTACCCCTGTCCTTTAACACATCTAGAAAATCTGTCAAACCTATTCCAATTCTATTGAATAATTAAAGTTAAGCTCACTGTCTTCCAAAATTTCACAGTGAATTAACTGGAAAAGGGATCACTTTTACTACTGCTCAAAGGAAAAGTAACACCAGATTGTTTAGGTTGGAAACTGTAGTTTTTGAACCAGACCCTGAAGTAGAACAATCCAAATAAAATTTCTCAAACACACTAGAAGAAGGATGTCCCAACTGTTGATGCCAAACGTCAGTTGGAACAGAAGACACTTGAGAAGCAGCTGCAGTGACTGTTTCCCTAAAGTAGTAGAGTCCCCCTACCTGCTCACCTGCTCCAATCACCTTTCTCGATTTGCAGTCCTGAATCACACAAAAACCATCATTAAACTGGGGCGGTTCATCCTGGTTTATTATGTACTATGTCATCAGCTCACTAAAGACATCTCTTGTGCTGGAAATCGAAAATTTCAAAATCTTAGCAAATAAAGAAGGGTATATCATGTAAATGAACCGGTTATGCAATTGAGATTTCTGGTTGCTTTTCTTTAAACAACATTTTGGGAGATTGGCACTGTTAACCTGTTATCATTCAATTGCTTTGGATAATTGATTTACATTTTACGCATTTGTTATATATATTGTCCTTCTAATTTACAATTATCAAAATATGCTTTTATTCTATTAGTTTTCCATGGACTATCTAATAATTTACTACTAAAAAATTTAAAAGAAAGGAGTACTATTAACATTAAAAATCCTTTTAATATTATAAATTTTGATTTACTATTTTTACATTTTATATACTGAAGCGCTTCTTTTTTGTGTGTTGGTAACCTCCCTAATTTAAGGGGAGTTTGTTCAGTCATTTGTTTGAATATTGTTATCCACTTTTGTGTTTAATCAACTACTTGAATTCAGGAGTTTTATTAGTTTTTGAGTTGGTGTTTCAAAAGTTTGTTGTGAAGTAGTGTGTTTCAGTGAGTGGAATGGATGGTGATGAATGTTGATTCGGTTACAGGGTGTGATGTTTTGCACATACTGGTGAGATTTTGTTTAGTGATAAGTGAGATTGTACATATAATGGGTAATGTTTATACATGGGGTGGGATTTTCTGGTATTATTTATTGGATTTTATTTAGTAATATGTAGGATTTTCTTTAAATTTGTGAAATTACAAGATATATGTCTAAAAATATATTAGTAGCAAACCTCTTCCAATTAGCTTCTATTTATTAGTAGTAAATATTATTTGAATAAGCCCTATGATGACGACGAAGCCCTCGAATGTTGCTGATCCGTCTACCAAGATGTCAACTGATGATCATCGGGCGAATACTACGAAGGATCTGTTTGTATTTAATAGAATCGATCTGATGCTTCTGATCATTTATTTTATGGCTGCATTAGCGATATTAGTTCTTCCGGAAGACCCCAGCGGAAAAGGACTCCCCACCATCATATTTAGAGGTAATGGAATTTTTGTTTTGCTGATTATGGTTGGATTTACAACATCTTTTTTCGCCTTTGTCTTATATGATAGTTATAAGAAGTAGTACAATTCCCTATAATGATAATATCATCTACATATACAATTATAGTCATTTTCTTATGAAAATACCCTTGACTAAGGGGTAAACTCTGTTACAATTATTTAACACTAGGAGAGCCCAAGAAGCTAAATACTGCATTGGAGTTGTACTTCAAAATGGAAGAGTGGAGAACTACTATAGTAATTTTCTTGGGAAATAAATTTGTTTTTTTATCGTTTAATTATTAATTTGTTCAAAATCAAAAAAGGAAAGAAAGAGGAAGAGCTCATGTATCAATTTGGAAGGATGAATGTATTCAAATAAAAACCATTATTTAGTTTTAATCTCCAATATATGGCTCGCTCGAGTCATTTTAAGAGGCTTGAATTCACATTCTAATTCTATGGAATTTGAATTGAATAATTACAATTACAATTCAATTCCAATTCTTTGTTTTGTAGAATGTAGAATTGATTTGTAATATTAGATTTCATAATTTTATTATAATTTTTGTAAAAATTTTAAAAATTTATGAATTCACAAAATTTATAAATTTTTAAAATTTTGTGATATGTAAGATTTTCTTCATTGCGTTTTTTATTTTCATGATTTACAAGGAGACAAAAAAAAAAAAAAAAAAAAAAAGTAGTCCAATGAAGATAATGCCACCCTCCATCCAATATAATCTCATCCTACAATGAAGTTGATGAATTCAATTATAACAGATGATATTCTTTTTTTTTTTGTCATTCCTAGCTCCAAACACAAAACTTTCACTTCTGTCACTAAAACTCAACTTAGAGCTACTCTTATTGGTTCCTAACGAAAAACCCTCATTCTCCTTTCCAAAATTCGACCCTAAACTAGTACACTCGGCACAAAAAATAGAACTCACTTTACCAAGTGTCCCAAACGAAAATGAATCACCAGCATCACTTTCTTTCCCAAACTTCCACCACACGGATCATCGCTAGTACTATTAGGAAAAAAACTAGCTTCATTACCCATACTTGAAACTACTGAAGTACGCAGCACATTAGAAAAATTATTACTCTTAGGATTACCAATTTTACCCAGACTTGAAACTACTGAAGTACGCACACATTAGAAAAACTATTACTCTCGGATTACCAATTTTACCCCTCACTTTCTTACCTTGATGCTTGATCTTCGGAGGCTTAGACCCAAACATCTCGAACTCTTGTTATTAGAGAAATCAAAGCTGAGATCGGGTTAGGGTTTTGGGAGATGGGATGCAATTGAGATGAATTTGGATAGGAAAAATCCGCAGCTGCTGCAGTACTAGACATCGGCGTGTGCAGCCCGCGTGTCCTCTTCAAAAACCCGCAGCCCCGTCTCCTCTCCAAATAACCAGAGCCTTTTCTCTTTGCGAAGTCCCTCTAGTGGTGAAGTCTTCTTCCTCCAAAGACTCTCACAGATGAAAGTTTTTGGAGGAAGAAGACTTCACCCATAGAGAAACTTCGGAGAAAGAAAACTCTCTAACAAAATAGTCTTTTTTTGTGAAAGACTTACAACATAGTAAGACTAGATCCATAGAAGACTCACAATATTATGAGACTAGATCCATGAAAGACTTACAACATTGAGAGACTTCCACCATGGAAGACTCACAACATTGAGAGACTTCATCCTTGGAAGACTAACAATGTTATGAGTCTAAATCCTTGGAAGACTCACAATATTTTCGGCCAAAATTCGTGGAAGACTCACTAAAATTACGTAATTAGTAAAAGATTTTTTTGCAGTAAATAATGGTTAATTATAATTAACTTATTACCACTAATTAATTTTTTTACCTATATATAGGGGTGAAATTTTTTTTCATTTTCACACATCTTACCCATATTTTTTTCTCCCACTTTTGACCCGATTCCAACATATTAGTAAAAATTTCCACCTACAACAATTCAAAATCCACTCACATTTTAATCTCAACACATTTCATCAACTAAGGGTAAAAATCATGAGTTCCGAAGAGGTGGGTAATATGAGTCTTTTGTTGCTTCCGGCTATCCACCCACTGGATATTCCGTAGATTGCGACCGTCTAGTAGACGAGACTTCCAGAGAGGAAGACTCCACCGTAGTGAAGTCTAAATAAACAGAAGCTTCTGAAGTGGTGGAGTCTTCAACATTGGTAGTCTCCACCTCAAAACGTGAGCAAACGACGGACATCCGGCAAGTTGTTTACTGTAGTATTAATACACATGTGCAATATTTTTAATATTTATGAATTTTGATTTTATTATAGTATTATTTTAGTTTTGAGTATATTTGATTTGGTTTTGTTAAATTCTAAGTAATAATTATATTAATGAAAAAATAGACATGTGTAACATTAATATTTACTAATAATGGTTATTTTAGTTTTTAGTACATTTGATTTAGTTTAAATAAATTGCAAGTAATGATTTAATTATTGAAAAATATATGACATGTTCATAATGTTTATTTATCCATAGTGATTTACTATAGTATTATTTTAGTTTTAATTAAGTGGTAATGTTAATATTTGTGCATTTTTTATTCGAAGGAATATTCTGGAGAAGAGGAAGTGGATGCGGAAGTAGAGGTATCCATTATGTTATGAATTATGTTTAAATTTATATTTTTTATAAAAAATGTAATGTATAATTAATTATATAATTATGTAATTTGTAGATCCGTGGCGACGGTGTGGACTACAGTATATATTTCAGTCATGAAGATTTTTTTCCTTAAGATGCAGAGGCGATTAAATGGGTGAAGCAAGTTGCAATCGGTCATGGTTTTGAAGTGATCATATTGAGCCATCCTAAACCAAGAAAGAGGAAATTTTGATGTAACCGTGGGGAAAAACCGAAGGCCAAAAAGAATGAATCGGAAAGTGGGGTGAGGCGATCTTTAATGTCTATGTATTGCGAGTGTCCATTTATATTATAGGTACAACAGGTTCAAGTAGATTGTTGGATTTGAAGGAAAACAGAACAAGCTCGGGTTAAATCAAAAATCTCACTTTCCTGCAATGCATTCCAGAATCAGAAACTTTTGACGAAGCTCAGGCTCAAATTCATTTTCTCATGAACGGATCTAGGCTAATACTTATTTAATTTATTAATCGAGACACAAAAGATACAATCGTTAATTAAAGCGGAAAGTTCAAAGATTATACCTTTGTAGCTAAATCCCTTGCAAATAGAATACCAAAATTTCAGGCAATCGATTACCACCGAAATCCGAAAGATAACTCCAAGAAACCTCGAATATTGCGTGGGCAATAGTCTAATGAGGCGTGCTACCAAAGCCCACGAAAAACCCACAAAGAAAATCCCTCGAAAAGATTAAATCTGCCCAAAAGATCAAACCTTTAACCCAAAAAACTACTGCCCAATGTTTTTCTCGCCAATAAAATCGAGCCCACTTCAACTCTGGTCACGATTTGGACAACCGGGATTGTGGATCACCAACCCAGCTGGATCAAGCACCCCGGAGTGATTACAAGAGGTCGCTGGCCTGCTCAATGAAACCCGTGAAGAATTCCGGCCAAAGTTGGAAAAATCCGGCCAGAAAATTGAATAAAAAACTGGGTAGCAATTAAATAAAATCCATCAATGAGCTATCTAAAAGTTTGATCTTTGGACTTAATCTAAATCGAGAAGTGAGATTCCAAGTTCATTTTTGAAAGAAACTCAAGAAGAAAGAAGAGTCTCTCTCTAGAACTTTCTCACTCAAGAGGAAGACAAAATGTCTTGCAAGATTTTCTTAAGTTTCTTTGGCCTTAAACTTTCTATTTATAGCGAGCTCTTAAGGAGACCTAGTGGGCTTTTGAGTTGGGCATTTTAATTTGACTTTCGTTGACCGCTTAGTCTTTCCTAGACTAATCAACTCCAATCGACCCATTCGAATTAATTTCTTAACCCACTTCGTTAATTTAATTTAATCGAACCCTTAGGATTAATTAATTCATATAGAATTAATTTCTTAATCCACTTTGTCAATTAAATATTAATTAAACCTTTAGGATTAATTAATTCACTTTGTCGATTAGTCAAATTCATAATTAGTCGTACCACTATCGGACTAACTATGGAACTACCGCTCAAAAATGACTTTACATCGCGCCACTTTATTTTCTTCTATCTCTCCACATTAAAGATCTAGTGATCGTCGGTTTATCAGTTTAATGACAAACTAATTTACCGACTTCTTTGTATCCGAGATTAGTACCACTCGACCTTCTTATTATACCGGACATAAAGCCCACTGGCCGGGTTTAGTATAATAAACCTTACGAGCTCATTTCGGGAGCACCATCAACCTGGAAAACCGGTACGTGGATTCCTCTGACTAGCAATGGCACGTAAGAAGCTAAACATCGCATACCCAACCTACCGAGGTATAGGCCTCAATTGACTGCACTCTTTGGCACATCAAAGCATACGATATCCAACTCTCACGCCCATCCCAATCTCGGGATTGAGAGACTGAATACTATGACCGAATTGACTACGCTGATCAGTACAAGTCAATTCTATCCAAACTGGTCGTGCTCAATATGCTCTGGGCATATCCGTGTGATTTAATTAGTCTAGATAAATTAATTTCCAAACCACACGATAACCTACAGCGATAGTATGTTCTGACTATCTTAGTTACGAGCATACTTTTTATATATTAATATTTTAACCAATAACGGTATCTACTGTGTCTTTCCACACCCCGTTATCTAGTTCTATGATATAATGGAATAATTTAATACTGAAACAAAATGATATGTCATCTGTGGATATTAGTTTTTGATACAAGCCATAGCTTTTATGTATTCAAAACTAACATGATTGTTTGGTCAGTCGCCAGGGAGAAAGGCACACACAACCATCCGATGGCTGTATATCCACATGGTTGTCGGCAGTTGAGTCGACTAAGTGAAGATTCCATACAACTGGTGAAGAATATGTAGGCTGCCCATGCAAAACCTAGAGTAATCTTGGAAGCTATCAAGCAGTCGAATCCGAATGACAATGCCAACATAAAGCAAGTTTATAACAAAGGTTCTCAGTTGCGTATTGAAAATATGAAAGGCAGGAATGTTGCTGAAGAATTTCTTCACTTTGCTAAAATAAATGAATATTATTCTGCAAATGCTGTTGACCCTGGTACTCAAAGGTTAACACGCGTGTTCATGTCACCTCCATCCTCAATCAACCTATTGCGCACATACCCCTGGTACGTTGGTTTGGATTCCACGTACCAAACAAACAGGTATCAGATGCTATTGTTTCAGATTATCGGGACGACTCCTACGAACACAAACTTCTTGATTGCATATGCAATAGTGGCAGATGAAACTAAAACTAGCTATGGTTGGGTGATGATGCAATTGAGATATTTGTTTGGTGATGTAGTGTATCCTAACTGTATTGTGACGGACAGGGAGTTGAGGCTCATGACACCAATCAAACTGTATTTTCACATTCTGCTCATTTTTTGTGTAGGTGGCACTTTGATAGAGATGTGGAAAATAGAGAAAAAAATGTTGGGAAATTTGTTGGATAGGTTCAATAGAGGTACTTGGTTGCACATAATTAATGCACCAAATGAGGATGCATACGATGAGGCCATGCGAATGATGTGCATAAGGTGGTCAACAAATGAGAAACTACTGAAATACATTCAGGAAACATAGCTAATTTACAAAGAGAAATTTGTTCTAGCATGGACGAACAAAGTGATCCACTTTCGTAACATAAGCACTTGTAGAGTGGAGAGTGCACATTCACTATTGAAAACAATGGCTCGACACATCCACTGGTTCCCTGGATACAGTGGCGAACAAGATCAACGCACTTGTGAAGGCTCAACTGGATAATATCAAGTAAGTTTCTCAATTTGAATAATTATATACTATTACATCTATTATTTTAACATTATTGTATTAATCAAATATTTTTGTTAATTACTATTTTCAGGTTAAAGTTGGAAAAGTGCAGACGTAAATGTAATTCAAACCACGTTCGGTCCCCATTGAATCTATTGATGAATGTGGTCTCACATCATACGCTGGATATAATGGTGGCTAAGTTAGGAAGGATGCGTTCATTAAGTTCCGATGTGTACACAAAATGTGGTTGCGTGTTGTGAATGACTCACGGTCTACCATATGCTTGCCAATTGAAAACAACATTAGACAGGAGAGAAACTATTGGTGTTAATAATATTCATATTTTTTGGAGAACATTGGAGATATGTGAACCGTCTGTGACTAGTTTGTAAGGTTTTTGGACTTAACGCTAATATATAAATATGGTAATTGTACATTAAAAATGTTGTCTATATAGTTATGCCTAATTAAAGTGATCAATTAAATTTAATAAGGCATATGTATTTTTTTTTAAGTATGGAATAATAATGTGTAGAAACCGGCATATTCCTATAGTTACCTTTTTTGCGATGGGTGAAACTGTAACTTAGGAAACTCTAACATTATAAATAAAAGATTATGGTCCCGGGGTGAATCAGACTCTTATGTTTTTCTTATTCCCTATCAATAAGCAAAAATACTAGAGAAAATCCTCTCTGATAAGAAGAATGATAATTAGTACTACCCAATAATTGATTGAAGGTTTACGGTTCTTAAGAATTAAATTCCTTACAAGTGGTATCAGAGCCACCTTCACATCAATTATTTGGAAATCAATTAAATTATATTAATCTAATTCCATATTTGGTTGTTTGGAATTAATTGATGAATATTTGGTATATTTAAATATTAATTCCGTTATTATTTGGTTGTTTTTTGGATGAAATTTGCATCGTTTATTCAAAATATTTTTTTTTTTGGTCTCCTGATTGAAAATTCAAGTTGCAAATTTTTTATTAGGTTTGGTTGACTATGGTAATTTTGGGTGTTATTACCAACGTAAAGAAAGAAAAAATTTTCTAGACCGCAGTTTCTTTTTCGTTTTGTTTTTCCTCGGGAAAATATTTGTTAGGTTTTTTTCCGTTTTGTTTTTTTTTTTCCTCGGGAAAATATTTGTTTTTCTTCTTCTTCAAGTTGCGTCTTCCATTCAGTTTTGGAATCCGCCGCTCACCGGTCACCGGTTTCGTTCTACAAGTTGTGTCTTCCGTTCGGTTTTGGCCTCGAACGGTTGAAGGCCGCCGCAAGTTTCAGTCCCTCGCCTTTAAGGTTCTGTTTTTGGTTCCGGCTTCTCCATTCGGTATTTTGGTTTTCGTTCGGATTTGGCTTCCCGTTCGCTGTTTTAATTTTCCGTTCAGCCTTTTGGTTCTGGTTTGAACAGTCGCCGGTGGCCGCTAGTCGTTGTTACCGTTCAGCTTTAGTTTGCGGTTTCGAACGGACGCCGCTCACCGCCATAAGGATTCTGGTAATTTTTTTGGTTCACCCTTGTCGCCTGCGTCGGAAAAGCGGAACGGTCGTGAAGGTTTTGCGACCGCCGGAGAGCCCGCTTCTCCGTCCAGTAGCGGCGGGTTTCCCGCTTTCCACCTTGCTATTCTTGGTCTTCAGTTTTCGCTTCCGTCCTCCTTGTTCTCCGCTTTCGGTTTCACGGTGGATACGTCGACATGGGTGGTGAACACGCAGCAGTGGTGGCGGGTGTTGACAGCGGCGGTGGCGGTTTTGGTTGAACGAAGAACGAAGAACGAAGAAGAAGTACTTTTAGGGTTTAGTAAATTTAATAAAATTGCAATTCAGTCTCTTAAATTAGTAAGTTCTAAAATATTTTCTACAGGTTTTAGTTTTAATTAAATTAAGTCCGAAAGTTTTAGACAATTTTGATTTGGCCCTAAAGTATTAAAGAGCTTACAATTTGGCTGAAATCTTTTAGAAAATTGCAATTTTAACTATAAAGTTTAAAGAAATCATATTTTGGTCTATTTAAGTTTGGAAAATTATATTTGGTTCCTAATTTTTCCAAAACTTTAATTAGTTCAGATCTTGGGAATACAGATAATATGATTGATTTATTTCGACATAAAATATAACGTTTTGTAACACCTAGTATATTTGAGTTGATTAGATGACACAAAATGTTGCCAAAGTAACCTCTTTTGTGTTTGATGATCAATTTTAAATTACCAAGGTGATTGTGTGTGTTTTAATTTCATGCGAGTGACGATCGGCCCAAATGAAGGTTCTCACTTGGCCGAAATTAAACATGCTTGTAGTAATAAATATGTGTCAATTATTAGGATTTTTCATGTGAATAATAAGTCGGCCAAAATGAAGGCTTATTATTTGACAGGAGTGTATTGTCAATATTTGATTACTGTAACAAGAGTATTACTTGAAAATTGATGTTTCTGTCCAAAGACTAAATCCAATGTTGAACTAGATATTTTGTGATAGGGATGTCAATTTAAATATTTTCATGTTAAAATTTTCTTCAGTGTGAGCTTATATTTGGTAATTTTTTGTTTTTCCAATTGATTCTACTACAATTATATCTGCTAATATTAGTTACATTCCAACACTTTATGATGCAAATTTCAAGAACTAGAAGGACAATGTTTGATAGTTCTTGGTTGCATGGATCTAGACCTTTTGTTTCGGTAAGATTGTCCCCATGCTATTAAGGATACTAGTTCCTATGAGGAAAAGGGAACACTTAATGGTGGGAGCAATCAAATCGCATAAGTCTAATGATCATAAAGCGATCAATTCTGGAAATCTTTAGGGGCACCGTTAAAGAGGAAAATAATGTCAAATTGTACCTGCAATAACTCGAAAAGTCTTATGTTAAAGTAATAAAGGGGAAACAAGTAGTCTTTTGAGTAAACTTGTTTCCATGAGGTATAAGAGTTCTGGGAACATAATGGAGTACATTATGCAGATGTCTAATATTGCTTCAAAATTAAAGGTACTAAAGTTAGACTTGTCTGATAACTTGTTGGTGCATTTGGTATTTATTTCTTTTCTTGCACAGTTTGGGCAGTTTAAGGTTAGTTATGACTGCCAGAAGGAAAAGTGAGATCTTAATGAACTCATTTCTCACTATGTGCAAGAAGAGAAAATATTGAAGCAAGAAAAGACTAAGAGTACTCATTTGGCAACAACCTCTAAACATAATAACAAAAACAAAAGGAAAAGGAAAAGAAGGATAAGGAAGTTGCGATTGCAGCACCACAAAAAAAACAGACTGAGGAATTCTCTTGTTTCTTTTATTGTGATACCCTGTCATTAAAAGAATCAATGTACCAAATATTATACTTAGGATACCAAGAAAGGTATGGTCATTGTTAATGCTTGTTATGTGGTTAATTTGGTTTCAGCAACAAGATACTTGGTGGGTAGATTTTGGTTCTACTACTCACATAAGTGTGTTTTTGCAAGGTTACCTTCATTATCGCATATGCCAATTGATGCTGAAAGAATCATCTATGTGGGCATGAGCGAGGTAACTAGAGTTGATGCAACAAATGCCTTAGGTTATTACTAAAGACTGATTTTTATTTGGATTTAAGAGACACTTATGAGATTCAGTCATTTAGACAGAACCCAATTTTTTGTTTCCTTATTGGACAAATTACGTTGCTTTGTCTCTTTGGAAACAATAAAGCTAGTCTTTCATTTAATTCAAAGAAGGTTAAATTCAGTCAGTAATAATAACCTTTAGTTGTTTGATAATGTTGCTTCGTACAGTGAAACCTTACATGTGGATACACTTGGTACTAATTGCAAATTAATCAATAGGGATTCCATGGCAGTTTTGTATAAAGCCCTTAGGTCATATCTCTAGATAGAGAATTGAAAGGCTTGTGTCAGATGGAATTTTTTATCCATTGGCCTCTACAGATTCTTAAATATGTGTTGAGTGCATTAAGGGAAAACAAACAGACAAAACGATATTTAAGGCTGAAATATCTAAGGATGCCTTAAAACTGATAAATACAAATGCTTGTGAGTCATTCCCTACGTTTTCTTGGAATAGTCAAACATATTTTATCAAGTTCATAGACGATCTTTCATGATATGGTTACCTTCATAAACTGCAACATACATATTTAGCAGAGTTCCAACTAAAACAACTATTAAAACCCCTTATGAACTATGGACTGGCATAAAACCCAGTATTAGGTACCTTCTGAAAGATTTGTGCAGGATCTGGGTTCACACTAGTTCGATTTACTACGCAACAAAAATTTCTAATTAAAAGCGAAACTTTAGAAAGTTACCTTTAAAGCGTGACTTGGGTGATCGCTTGTATGACTCAAGACTTTGACTTCTTGTTGTGTCGGCAACAATCTAGAAGACAATGGATTAGCAATCAACACAACTGGATTCGCCGGAAAAATCAGCAAACCACTTCGCCTAGCGCGTGACCTTCACGCGCCGCCTGGCCCCGAGATAAACCACACGCGCCGCCGCCCAAAGCTTGTAAACCAACCGCCGGTCAAGAAGGAATTCCGGGCAGCAAAGCTTGACTATGGGCAGCCATAATTTTGGTCTATAAATCCAATTTTGAGATACAAAGAGGATGGTCACGTGAAGCTACTGCTACCTCTGCTAGTTTCTTTTGTTCTTTTGCTTCTTATATCCAAATTTAATGCCAAAATTAGAAAATGAAATAAAGGATTAGCATTCAAACATTAAATTTGAGGCTGTGATGAAATTTCTGAGCGAATGGGCACAGAGGGGAAGTGGCCTGCATCTTGGTTTGGCAATCTCAGATGGCAAGTGTGAGGGAAAAGGTTGATTTGTATTTTCTCTTAACATTATGCAACCGGTTTTTAATTTTGAAACTATGGCGATGTGGTCACTCCCTCTTTGCTTAAATCATTATGAGCCTTTTGTGGTATACATACTTTCTGATGCATAATGGATTTTTGCCTTCTCTGCTTGGATGAGTCTCTTCTCTGCTTTGTGGGTTTTATTGATTTTTTGTGTTTGGATGTTTGTTGTTTTTCTTCTTATTATGATAGGTTTAGGGTTTTAGGGATTTTAATTTTTCGAGGGTGCATGCAAAACAATGGCTAGTTGTGGGAAGGGGGATATAAGATGTCATATAAGATAGTTAATCACAGCGTCTGTTGAAGCAAACCCTTCATTTGCTGATTAATCACAAGATGAAGCTCTTTTGTATATATGTGTTGAACTCAACCTTTAAATACTAGTAAAAGAGGAGAATATGTTGTAGTAATTTAAGATGATCATTTGATTGTGAAGAAATAGGACATAACGTGAATAAACGACTGCTCCAGAAGGACAGCGATCAGGAGGAGATCCGCCAGGAGGAAAGCTACTGTATCAATGTCTCTGAGCGCAACACTGTCCCTGATAGCACTAATGCATGCAATATTATCCCTGATACCACTAATGCAGGCAATGCTATCATTGATACCATCACTGCAACCGCTAATATTGTCGCATCCTGTGAGGATGCATTTAAAATTGTATGGGAAGCAGTCTTTACTGCTGCTGCCACGGCCTCTGCTCCTGCCTCTGCCGCAGCAATGAATTTCTCAGTAGCAACGTGTGCCATTACGGCTCTCATTGGACTTCGGAATGGAAGGAAATATGATTCCAGGGAAGTATGCATGGTGTTGGCACTGATAGCATTTATTGGAACTCTTCTCTCGATTCTATTGGGAAATAACAGGAGGTGGACAACTGAACTTTTCATGATACTTGTATTTTTGGCAATGTTGATCGCATTAGGGGATGACTTCTTATACAAAGAGGATGGCCGCTGCTGCTACCTCTGCTAGTTTCTTTTGTTTTTTTGCTTCTTACATCCTAATTAAAACCCAAAATTAGAAAATGAAAGAAAAGGTTAGCATTCAAACATTAAATTTGAGGCTGTGATGAAATCTCTAAGCGAATGGGCACAGAGGGAAAGTGGCCCGCATCTTGGTTTTGGCAATCCCGGATGGCAAGTGTGGGGGAAAATGTTGATTTGCATTTTCTCTTCACATTATGCAACGGGTTTTTAATATTGTTGAAATAAATAGAGAAAATCGTGTGTGAATGAGAGAATGGTTGAAAAATTGCGCTCGAAAATAAAACGTCGGACCTGATCAACCAGCGTTTTACTTCGTTTCGGATTCAAAATTTCCCGACTTAATCTCATTTTAATTTAATGTTGCAGGGATTAATGTTTATTAATTGGAGCTGCAGGTTTATAAATTAAAATGTTTGAGATGTTTTTAAATTAATAAAGGATTGGTTTATCTTTTAAATTGGTTTAAAAAACCTTACGGTTTTCATTAATGGACAAAGGTTTTGGGTTTGGAGGATTAAAGCAGCTTCAGTTTCTTCCTCCTTAAAGGTGAAAACCGATGCATGGCCTTTCAAAATTAATTCATTAATTTGCTGTGAATTAATTTTGAAACCTATGAAATTGATGACATAGAATTAATTTTGATTAATTCTTTGCTTAGGCCTGATGCCTATAAACAACTCTCTTGTCAAATCTGTTTTTGGAGATCTTTAGCAGAAGGAAAAATTTTCTCCTCTCTCAAGTCCAAAAATTCTCCTCATTTCTTGAAATACTCCCCAAAGCCTTTTACGGAAGTTTTTTCATCTAAGTGTTCTACCTTTGTTTTAGTTTGTTGGCGAGGCAATTTTGTTCAAACCGAATTCACGATTTTTATTGTATCTTGGAAAATATTTCATCCACAAATCCTTTTGCACAATTTGTAGAGAAGACAAATTTATTTTAAAAAATTGTGTTTACACAAGTTTTAGAATTTCTCATATTTTCTAGTCATCTAAATACTAGTCTTTTTAATGTATTTTCTAACACAAACAGCCGTAACCGCATTCAGTAAGACAACTGAACGTTGTCGTGTAGCCAAATGAGTGACTAGGTTTGCAGTGCATTTGGTTGCAATGACTAATGAGTTGAATTGCAACCAAATGTTTGTTTGTTTTATCAATTTGTTATGTTCTTAAACTTATTTTTTAGTAAATCATATGTTAAAAATGGTAATGATTTGAGATCGTTAAAGTCATACTTATTTTTATTTTTATGATGTCATTTCAATTCGAGACAAATCAACCCAACGTCCTTTATGGGATCCCTCAATCAAAATTCTATTTTTATTCTATTACTATCTTTTAAAAATATCTTTGACCACTTAACAAACTATTTTTTTTAAGGTAAATGTGTAAAATCATAATTTTTTATTATTTTCATTTTCTTTTTTCTATTTATTATTATTTTTCATTAAATGTTTTCTTTAATTTTAAATCAATATCTCTTCTTCGTTTCTTTTTTTTCTCTTCTTCCTCCACTACTCCGTCTTCTCCACCTCCACCTCCGCAACTCCTCTTTTTTTTTTTTTTTTTTTTTTTTCTGGCGACAAAAACCTAAATAGAAACAATTTTCAATCTTTTCTCTCCATTTACATAATCTAAAAATCAAATAAAAATTTGAAACCCTGCAAACTGATTCAATCTTTTCAGCAAACAAGAGAATCAAAGCAAACAAAATCCTGCATGCATATTTTTTTGCTACCCCACTGCCATCGCCCAACCCACCCCACCGCCATTGCCATTGCCATTGCCACATCCACAAGGTTTCTTAACCAAGTTACAAAATTGCTCAATATTAAGATTTCAAATTCAGAAAACATATTGAAAAGAGATTTGTCAACCCAATATAGGCAATCGACCTCATCAGCAGCGGGTGGGGTTCCTCACCTTCGGAAACAATTCCGGTGAAATCTGCATAAAGCCAAAAAAAAGAAAAAATCTTCTCCATCGTTGGTACACAGAACCCAAAAAGAATCAATTCAGGGTCCGAATGAGGAAATACTACATTGTTGGGTGAGCCAAAGGCTCCGCCGTGCCGTGACCTTGATGCCTGCTGAAGTAGTTAAATTGTTTGCCAATAACAAAAAAAAAATTCCTGCCGGCAGAGCAGAGCATCTATAAGGACATCCATTGAGTCTAAATTTCCATGTAATCTTATCTTAATTTTATGGGACTGATCAGATGGATCGTGCGAGGAAATAAAGAAGGAGGGTGATTGTGTTGCCTGTAGGAGTGGAGAGAGAAAAAAAAATGAGAAAGAAGATGAAAATAAAGATATAGATTTAAAATTAAAGAAAATATTTAATGAAAAGGAATAGATAAAAGAATATGATTTTACACGCAAATTATATCTTGTATCTGTACCTGATAATACATCATCACTCTCACTATAAGAGAGAGTGAGATACACGTTTTTCTCTTCTTCTTCTCCAAAAACCCAGATCCTTCTTTTTATTCTTAAAAAATCAGTTATTCTTCTTCGCCGTACTCCATTCGAAATCGCATTTAATCAAAATTTTCATTCAAACACAGATTTAACAGAGATCGACGATTATTTTTTCCAACGAACAACAACAAATACAACGAAAAAATCACTTTTTCCTGTTCAAAAATCTCTTCTTCTTCAAAAATAACTTATTCTTCTTAAAAAATACCATATCATAAAGTATGAACTGTATTTGATGGATTTACGGAACCTTATTTTCACGATTTGATGTTGGGTAATGTATTAATGATGTTATATTCGTGTTTTCTTATTCAAATAATGCTCTGTTACTCCGAAATATGATATATAAATGGTTTCCGTGAGGTATTGGCACTTTCATGTGAAATGGGTTGTTTCTGATTCTTCCCCGCTGCTGGACTTGGTAGAACGTCTTATGGGATGTAACTAGACGTTGGGAGACGTTGCGGGACATAACAGGATGTTGCTATTTTGTATTTTGGACGTAGCGAGACGTAACAAGACGTTGCGAGACGTTGCTGCTTTGTATTTTCAGACGTTGCTGGACGTATCTGGACGTGGTGCTAGTTTTTTCGGACGTAGCGAGACGTGATAGACTATGTTCTGTGAAAAAAATCAGCTTAAATTCACATGCATGGATGTAGACGTTTCAGGACGTGGTGCTAGTTGTTTTTGACGTGGTTCTAGTGTTATGAGATTTGGTGGACTGTCTTCGTAAAAAAATCAGCTTAAATTCACATGCAT
Organism: Knoxia roxburghii; assembly: GCA_030378225.1. Classification (NCBI taxonomy): domain Eukaryota; kingdom Viridiplantae; phylum Streptophyta; class Magnoliopsida; order Gentianales; family Rubiaceae; genus Knoxia; species Knoxia roxburghii. Next base: position 7,644,860 of record CM059423.1, read on the forward strand.
GGATGGATGTAGACGTTTTAGTACGTGGTGCTAGTTGTTTTTGACGTGATTCTTGAAAGATTTGTGGGATCTGGGTTTGCACTAGTTCGATTTACCACGCAACAAAATTTTCTAATTAAGAGCGGAACTTTAGAAAGTTACCTTTGAAGCGTGACTCGGGTGATTCTCTTGTATGGCTCAAGACTATGACTTTTTGTTGTGTGGGCAACAATCCAGAAACCAATTGATCAGCTATCACCACTACTCCACCTGCTAGAAAAATTCAGCACCTCCGCACCTAGCACGTACTGCAAACGCACTGCCTGGAGAGAGAGAGAGAGAGAGAGAGAGAGAGAGAGAGAGAGAGAGAGAGAGAGAAAGCAACACACGGGGCTAGCAAGAGAAGGCCAAAATTTCGGCCACCTTAAGTAAAAAACCAGCCACCAATTGCTAAGAAAATTCGACTTGGAGAGAGAAAGTTTTCTCTCTCTAGAAATCTTGTGGATTAATTGTGTATGTAGAATAGCTAATCCCTTGTCTATATATAGAGTTACAAGAGAGACCCCAAGTTGGAATAGGATTGGTCTTCCTACTGGGTTTCTGTTTTCCTTTAATCCTGTTCCTGGACTGATACACATCCAACTGTCACAGGGATTCACTTATCCCATCCAGTTCCTAGGATGATTTACAACCAACTGATACAGGGATTCACTTATCCCAAACCAGTTCCTGGTATGATTCACAACCAACTGACATAGGGATTCACTTATCCCAAACCAGTTCCTGGTATGATTCACAACCAATTGACACAAGGATTAATTAATTTCTCAATTAATTAAATCTACCTTTGTCAACAACCCAATACATAATTAATCGTACCACTAACGGATTAATTATGGCACTACCACCCTACACCAGAATTGCTTCCGGAACAACTTAATTAAATTACATTCTTAATCTCCTCACATCAAAGATATAGTGCTCGTTAATATAAATTAATTTATTGATAAATTAATTAATTAACCTCTTTAATTCTGAGACTAGTACCGCTCGACCTTTTTACTATACCGGACATAAGTCCACCGGCCGAGTTTAGTATAATAAACATTTTGAGCTCATCTCGGGAGCACCATCACCCCGGACGCACCGGTACATGGTTTCCTTTCGACAAGCAGCAGCACACCAAGCAACTAAAACACGCGCACCCAACCCACCGAGAATATTGGTCACAATTGACCTCACCCATTGGCAGATCAAAGTACACTATGTCTAATCCTCATGCCCGCTCGAGTCTAGGGATTAAGAGATAGAGTACAAGGATCGATTTGTCTATTAAATCAGTACAAGACAAATCATTCCTAAAGGTCAAGTTCAATACGCCCCGGGCATTTCTATATGATTCAATTAGTTTAGACAAACCAATTATTCGAATCACACAATAATCTAAACCGACAGTTGGTCTAAAACTGTCTCGGTTACGAACCTCATTTATATATTATGTCTTTTAACCAATGATGAGATCTACTGTGTCACACAAAACACCTCATCATCTAACTAAATAATATAAATGGACAATTAATGCACAACAAATTATAACCAAAACATAAATCGATATATTAATATGGGAAATTGTACAATACAAACATAGCTTATGTATTCTACTCCAACAATTCTAGTGTTAGGAGACGTTGTTGAATGTGTAATGTGAAAAATTCAACTCAAATTCACATGCTTGGATGTAGATGTTGCGGCAGTTATTTTTTGGATGTGCATGGATGTTGCGGCAGTATTAGGAGACGTTGTAGAAGGTGTTATGTGAAAAATTCACCAAATGCCTGGATGTAAACGTTGCGGCAGTTATTTTTTAGACGTGCAGGGACGTTGCGGCAGTGTTAGGAGACGTTATGGAAGGTACAATCTATGAAGTTGTATTGCACGGACGGTTCAAGAGGGCATAACTCGGCACTCAACTGTTCGATTTGGATGCGCAAGTAGTCGATTTGATGGTTCTCGATGAGATCTACGCAATGTACACAGCGTAGATACGAAAGATTTTTAATAATTTCAAGGATTTTTTAAATTTTCGACGAAACATTTAACATGTATAAAAAATAGTTTTTTACGATTTGCCTGCATGAAAACCTTGTTCTTTCGGGGTTCTACTGACCTATGTATTGGGAGATGGGAAATTCAATATTGACAATAGTGATCTTTTAAATGACATGTACAAAAAAGTGTAATTAAATGTCAACTAATTTAAAGTGGATTAATGACAATTGAATTTTTTGGAGAGTCACAAGATTAAAATAATCAGGGTTCGAGTCTCGTCCCTGACAATTTTTTTTTACTAATAGTTACTTAAATGGTATCTGTTTTTTACATTACTAAAATCAGCTAAGCCATTTTTGGATGTTGCAGCAGTTGTTTTTTGGACGTGCGGGGACGTTGTGGCCGTGTTTGGAGACGTTGTGGAAGGTGTTATGTAAAAAATTCAGCTTAAATTCACATCCTGGATGTAGATATTTTTTGACGTTGCGGCAGTTGTTTTTTGGACGTAGGTGGATGTTGCGGCAGTGTTAGTAGACGTTGTGGACATGTCTGGATGTAGACGTTGCGACAGTTATTTTTTGGACGTTGCGGCAGTTATTCTGAGACGTTGTTCACTCAGCGCTGAAAAAAAAAAAAAGGCGCCCGCATAGGCGAAACTTACTATATTTAGTAAGTGTACAACTGTCATGCGAAAAATTATTATATATAGTAATAAGTACATGTACACAGTGTACAGGGTATACGCGCTAGATTTTACATATTGATCCTAAAAAGAAATTGTCTGTAAAATTGTTAACAGTCAAAGTTAGTGATTTTATATAAAATTTTTAAAAGAAAGTGATTAAAAGATAAATTTTAATAAAGTAAGAGGACCTATTTTGAAATTACCCTTAAAATAAATAACAACTTAAATTAGGACTTTAAAGAAAGGATTTAAAAAATTGATAAGCTAAATTGGTGAATTTTAGAACTTAAGGACTGAAATGAAATTTACTATAAAAAAAAAGTAAGAAAGGAGAAAGAAAGAGCAAGAAAAGGTTAGAATTCTCTTCTCCTCTCCGCCTCTCTCCCTCTCCCGTCTTCTACCCCCTTTCTGCTTCCCGAAATCACCACCACCACCGAACACTCGCACTCATCTTCACTGTCACTACAGGTCAACCAACCTTCGTTCGTCATCCCGGACGCCGGAGGAAGTTAAGGGAGGCAGCAATTCGAGCGCTAAACCCGGGTCCCCATCTCGGCCGCACGCCCAAAATTGAATTCCAATCCCTCTCATTCTATTTCCATACAGCAGCAGGAAACATCTAGCAAGAAGAGGTAAAAAGCTAATTGGTTCAATTGGAAGCAAACCACAAACATTTTAAATGCAGGAGTTAAACTTATTTCGATGCCCAATGGGTTCTTTGAGTTTCAACCGAGGTAAACTCTCTTCCTATGCGTCAATCAATTCATGAAATTCAATCCTGAAGTTTAATCGGTGAAATTGAAAAAAAAAAAAATAATAATAAACAGGGGAGTTCGGCTACTAAAGGGAGGAGAAGATACAGACTTTTCCTGCGGATTCGTAGATTCTATTGTGTTCCTTGGTATCCAATATAGGTAAAATCACAGCCCTTATAATTTTTACCAATCTAAAATTGGTCAGTGATTCTTGGGATTTATGTGTCATTTTAGGACTTAAAGTTGATTTGTGGACTCCTGTGTTTTCTTTGAATTGCTGGTGAGAAAGATGTCTAAACAACAACTGAAACATCATATCAAGAGTTGGAATGATTTTGGATTACTTTTACAATTTAGGAGATATTTCAGTTGAAAATTTTTAACTACCCATACATGAACTAAACATTGGATTCTAGGGTTTAGGACTGTAGTAATGTGAAGATTGAACATGATAATCTCGCAGATTGATGTGTTTGGATTCTTAGGTTTAAACTTGTGAGGAGGTGACTGTTCCCTCCTCACCTTTTTTCTATAATTATAATAGATCTTGTGTTTTACTTTGTATCTTGAGCATTGTCTTATTGTGATATTGATTTTTGTTTATGATGTTGTGATTCTTGGGTTAGAAACCGCACTGAATTTTGTACTGAAACCAAAGGGAACATTTTGAGTTTGAAAGCTAAACTGTGCATTCTGATTTTCTTAATGATGTTATCTGATTTTGTTTAAAACATGCTATTTTGAAAGTTTTAAAGTTTAAGAAGTTAATTTGGTCATCTATGATTGTTTCGGCACTTGAAAGAAAACTCAAGTTCTTAAGTTCTTTTGAAGTTTAAAATCAATCCTGGTGGACTATTTACTATGTTGAGATGATTGAAAATGTTCTATAAAAGATTGTTGTCAAATTGAAAGCTTTAATGAATCTGAAAGTTTATAAACTTAAATTGAAGGGCTGATTTGAGGAACCTAAAACTCATTGTTCTTGAACCTTTTTATAGAAACTCTTCACACGCCATAGTTTAAAATAGCTCAAATGTTTACAAAATGGGTTTCTAAATGATTCTAATAGTGGTCTTGAAGAGGGTTGCTTGCTGCTGAATTTTACTTTCGAAAATCTAAATTCGAGGGACCAATTTTAAAGCCGTGGATCTTCTTCGATTTATAATGTTTTTAGTTGAAACTTGATTGAAGGCCTTGATACTTCTAACTTTAAGGCACTTCTTTCGGTTTACGAAACCAAGTTATAAAACCCCTTTAAATAAAAGCTAAAGTTATTTTAGTAACCAAAAGCTAAAATTCACATCTGAAATTGAAAATAAGTAAGTTACATAGTACTTAGATAAAGTTTCAGGTTACCAATGTTGATTGGAGCATACCGAAAACCCTTGGATTATTTATATATCTTAATTCTCCATACGTTTGTCCCTCTTTATGGAGTTCGTCTGCATAGATCATGTTCGATAAATTACTGGCAGTACAATAGCGAAACCCAACTATCATGGTTGCTGATTTGTTTAACATTTTCTGAATCTTTTTATGTCCTGAATCTTCTTGGCTGCTAGGACAGCAACATTTGATCAACAAGGAAAATTGACATTGACAGAAGTCACAGGATTTTTCATTGTGTCCATAGTTTTATGTCCTGAATCTTTGTAATGATTGCCTATGCTTTTATGTACTGCACCTTTTTTAAATATAAGGCGATTGGAAAGGAAAGTATTGTGTTACTATACTTAATACTAGTCCTGGTTTCTTCCCCTTGATTTTTCTGATACTATTGTTCAACGGGCCTGCGCCTCAAAAAATCTTTTTCTGTAAAAGAACATGAATAAGCTTCCAAAGTGGCTTTAATTTATTCAATTCTTTGACTTTCATTTGTTCTCATGCAAAGACTGATGTGAACTACTTGGAATTGTAAAGTGAATGGACATTGAGCAAAAACCTGAGACATGTGTAGGTCAGATCACAAGCTCTGGTAGGAAGGAGCCAGAAGACTTGAATCCTGCTAGCAGAGTCAAGAAGCTTGTATCACGAAGACTTTTGGTGGGATCAAAGATGGACGGTTCTTTTTAGGTTCCTTCTACTGCTTGGATAAACAAGGAAACATAATTCTTCAAGATGCAGTTGAGTATCGTAGCACCAGATCCACTTCTCCTTCCCCTTTGGAACAGCGAGGTCTTGGTCTGATTCTCATTCCTTTTTCTTGTCGGACATCGTGTCATGTTGACTGCTCCATTGAAGAACAGATGGCCCTTTTGTCTCTTCAGAAGCAAGAGTAACTTGTCTAGAACTTTTTCTTGGTTCTCAGGTGTTAGCAGTTAGAAATTTTTCTTAGGGTCGAGTGGAACCTTTGAATTTTGGGGGTCTTTTTTCTGGCCTTGAAATCCATTTTGGCCTTAGTCACGCTGTGTTTGTAATCTGTTTTTTCTTTTTTTTTTTTTTTTTTTTGGGGGGGGGGGGGGGGGGGGGGGGGTGTTGTTTCTTTTTTCTGAGACTGAATATGTCAAATAGTAATATATAGACTTTGATTTGCTAGTGAATATGGTGAAGGCATAAATTATTTTTGGTGGATGCATTTGCATAAGCACCATTTTTGGCATGCTTGGATTGGAAATCGACCCAAGGCTTGTTGGTAATTGAACTTTAAACTAAAATTAAAAATAAAATGTTGTATATATTTATTTATAAAGAAAAAGAAAATATAAAATTAGATTTGCCAATATGTATTCACTAGGGATCTCCATAATATTTTTGGCTTTCAAAACCTGAGAATACAAAATTCTGGCAAATTCTAATTTTCTAATTTACAACGTCTCTTCCATAAGATTAATCATATAATTAAAAGGTGGCTATTTGGCATTGGGTATATTGGAATCTAGAAATATTTTGCGACGAACACATAATTTTTTTTTTTTTTATATTTACCCAAGATCTTTAGAATTCATTTGTTTATTTTAGGGGAGAGTAACTAATTTCAAAATGTTGAGTGCATCATTCGATTTGGTTAAAACAGGGACATTGTGGTTTCTTTTGTATTCGTTTCTTGACTGAACGGTGTTGGTAGTGTACTTTCATAACCATACTAACCATTTCTTTTTTCTCCTTGAAGGCTTAATAACCACTCATCGCTTTTATTGGGTAGATAATCATTAAACCTAATTTGGATATCGAATATGTATGTTTGGATTCTTGATTTTAAGGCATGTATTTCAACTCCACATTCGATTACAACAATCATTCCCTTATTTATTACGTTGATAATAATTTTATTTAACATGGATAACCGATGTGTTCACCATGAATTCCTTTATTCTCTAATTTTAAAGTGTGGATAATTCTAAATTCAATTGTTTCAATCATTTAATTGTATATTATGTGAATAATCATTTGATATTATCGTAGATAACAAATATGTATGCCATGGATTCATCGGTTTTAAGGCGTGAATGATTTCAAACTCTTAATTATAACAGTTATTTCCTTGTATATTAAGTGATTATCTTATGATTTTCCGTGCAGAACAAATATGTATGACATGGATTTCTTGATTTTATGGTATGGATAATTCCAAACCCGATTGCATGAATTATTTCCTTGTACACTACATGCATAATCATTTGACTTGACATGAATAATGAATGTGTATGCTATGTATTCTTTTATTTTAAGGTGTGGGTAATTCTAAATTCTTTTATTATATATTACATGGATAATCATTCAATTCTCAATTGGTTTATTTTTGGACATTACTACCACTTGTCTTGTTTTGCCGCTGGATACTTCACCTAGACTTTTAGGCAAAGTATTTAGACTCATTTTAGATGTGTTATCCATTACAGGTATCACATTCATTTCTATGTTATGTCTGTTATAGGGAATCTGTCATTTGTAAACTCATCTCTAACTGAAAGTTCAAAACAACATTTCTTCAGCCAACATCAAGTGGATGGTTCTGCTATTTATGCAGCTCCTCAAATCAAACCCATTGGTGCTAACATTATTATTTATGGCACATGCAACCACAACAAGGTTCGTAAATATTGGTAAATTATGTCCATGTTGGCTGCCTCTAATTTAAATAAGAAAATGATGAAATAACTTTATTAGCTCTTGCATGCATAGCTTGAACTGTTAAACTGTTGCAAAATTTGTATCATTATCTGCAGGAAGAAATTTGTCCATCCAAAATACGAATATAAATTTATGGAATGCAAGCTCATTAGGGATCGCAGCAGGTGGCCAGCAGAATAATCAATCTTCTCAACAGTGATGGCTGCTGCTCCATTTCCTTCAAACGCGCCCTCAGTTCCTCCTCCTTTGCTTTATATTCATGCGCTTGGACGTACCCAAGGTTTGTGTCGAACCATTTGATGGCCTCCTCAATTGCATCTTCAGCCACCTTTTTCTGTGTGGAATACATGTTGTTGTTCTTTATATTATTCCTAAGCCCCAAAACATACGTCCCAAAGTCATACATTGCTTCCTGCTTCTTTTTGTGCACTTCATCTTCGACCTTATACTTATTTGCCTCCTTTGTCATCTTCTTAATATCATCATCTGATAATTTTCCTCTTATGATACTCATGCTCTGCTCTTTGCTTGTAACTTTATCCCATGCATAAACATTCAAAATGCCATTCGCTTGCAAATCAAAGCAGACCTCCACTCTAGCTACTCTTCTGGGTGCTATTTTCAGGCCATCAAACACCATTTCCCCTAAATAATAGTTGTCAATCGATTTTGCTCTCTCGCCCTCGAATACTCGAATTATGATGCTAGAAAGGTTATCTTTGGTAGTGGTTAAAGATTTTACTTTTTTTGTAGGAATCTTTGTGTTCCTTGGAATCACAACACCCATGGTCTCAATGTAAGTCTCCACACCTATAGATAACGGGGTAACTTCCACGAGGTCTAGAGTTTTGTTGTCCAACTGATTAGTCAAGCTTGCGGCTTGAATAGCAGCACCGTGCGCGACGGCTTCATCAGGGTTGATGCTTTGACAAAGCTTTTTCCCGTTGAGCAATTGTCGCAACATCTGTTGAACTTTTGGTATCCTACTCGAACCGCCCACCAAAACCACATCATCCAGATCATTCTTGTTTATCTTGGCATCTGTCAAACAATTTTCCACTATCTCCATGCACTTTTTAAATAAATCCAAGTTCAACTCTTCGAATTTTGCTCGACTAACATTGGCAGACAAGTCAATGGATTCGAACAAACAATCAATCTCAATTAGTGTCGAAACTGAAGAAGAAAGTATCCTCTTAGCCCTCTCACAGGCTGTTCTTAATCTTCTGATCGCTCTAGGATTTCCACTGATATCCTTCTGGTGATTTCTTTTGAATTCTTCAATGTAATAATTCACCATGTTGTTATCGAAGTCCTCTCCACCAAGATGAGTATCGCCAGAGGTAGCCTTCACCTCAATCTTACCATTTTTAATGGTGATAATTGAGACATCAAAAGTACCACCCCCAAGATCAAATATAAGAACATTCCTTGTCCCTGTGGTGTTAGAATAATGATCTAGACCGTACGCAATGGCAGCAGCAGCAGGTTCGCCAATGATACCTAATACATTTATTCCTGCAATTGATGCAGCATTTATAGTTGACTGACGCTGTGAATTGCTAAAATAGGCAGGAACCGTCACAACTGCATCCTTCACCTTTACCCCAATATAGGCCTCAGCAGTCTGCTTCATTTTCATGAGAACCATTGACGAAATCTCTTCAGCTGCAAATTGCTTTTCCTCACCTTTGAATGAAACAACAATCATGGGCTTATCATCTTCTCCTGGAATGACCTTAAATGGCCAAAGTTTCATGTCATTTTGTACTAATTCGTCACTAAATTTACGACCGATCAATCTCTTAGCATCTGCAGTACAAAAATTATGTGAATGTCTGATATTGGATTTATAGTCTTTTTTTTAAAAAAAAAAAAACTCAAAAAGAGAGTCCAATTACATACCAAAGATGGTGTTGGTAGGATTTGAAGCCACTTGGTAGAAAGCTGCATCCCCAATCATACTTTCCATTGCATTAAAACATACATAAGACGGCGTCATTCTATTGCCTTGATCATTTACAATGATTTCCACTCTATTGTGAATCATATTCCAATAACCCACACAAGAATAAGTCGTTCCTAAATCAATTCCCACGGCTGGAATCCAAGACGTTGCTCGAACACAAAACTTTTCCTTTCCGTTTCTAGCCATCGTACGGCCAAATCCTTAAAAAGGTAAAAATAAAAGAATCTCAATATAAGAGCGATGTGATGTTCATATCAAAGTGATAATAACAAATTAATTCAAAATTTGATAGTATTGGTATTACTAGGTCATCTCCTAAAAATTTAAATGATCTCACACTAAAATAAATTAAGAGAAAAATTAGTAAATAAATAAATATGCACACAAACCCTAATAAAAAAATTATACAATTGATAATTAACTAAAAAAATTAATAATATATTTCTCAAAATATATATATATGAATTATTTATCATTATTGGAACATTCAAATAACTCAATTGCTTGAAAAACCAATATGAAATTTTCAATTCAAATTCTAAATAAACAAATTTTGTTTAATTAAAATGTGATTTTTTGTTCAAATAAATTAGAGAAATAAAAAACAATTAAATCTGGAAATTGAATAATATTAAAGTTTCAATATGTAAGTATTGACTAAACAATTGAACATAATTAAAATAGAAATCAAAAATAATAAATTAATATATTTATTACCGTCAGCATTCATCATCATAATAGCAACAATAGCAGCCTCCTGATGTGTATAGAGTGGTCGCAGGTTTCTCGTAGAACTACCGCCGCCGCTGATGGTTTCTCCTCCACGGCCCTTTATATGTTTCTATATATATACTATTTCCGCCTAGGTTTCGTGCCTTCCTAAAACCCAAAATAATATAATAATTAAAATTAATAAAATAATAATTCTGCTTCAAAAAAAAAAAGAAAAAATAATAATTCAACTAACAAAAATAAAGCCAGGCGAAATTCCTAATCGATTCTGCGACAATCAATTATATTTATATTTATTGTTGTATTTGTGTTGTGTTTTTGTATAACATATGAACCTATAAATTCCCTCAAAAATTATGAATCTATAAATATCTATTTATAGAAAACAAAATATTTCTGACTTTCCATTCTAAACAAATCATAATAAAAATATAATTAAAATCTTAATCTATTTTGATTTAATATTCTACTTTTCCAAATGATATTTGGTTTTGCTCCCCCCAAATTAACGGGAATCACTATTGGGCCATTTTATATTTATTGTATATAGTTTATAATTATATAGAGTATTGTAAATTTTTTAAATATCTTTCCTCTAACGAATATAATCTTATTATTTGTCAATAATTTATGATTTAATGTTGATGAGTTACACCAAATCGGGCGTCCGTGGTGAAAGTACGGGTGACCGAAGACGATAGAGGTGGAGGGGTAGGTGGAAAAGGGAATAACTAATAAAAATTGAGAGCAAAGGATGATCGTGAGGGTGAACTCCGCAAGGAAATAACAAACTGGGCTGAATTTTTAAAAAGTCTCACACGTGGGAATAGAAGAAGAATCCCACGTGGGAAGGTAAGCAGGGAAAGCCCCTAGTTTCTTTTTACATAAGGTTGAATGAATGAATGAATAACATTTTATCCTCTAAGATTTGGTTAAAATACGAAAATTTTCTTAAAATTTTAAAAATAACAAAAATCCTTCTGTACTATTTAATAATTTTTTCCCTCATAAGTAGATAATATCATTCAATTTATTAAGTAAATGGACAATAATACCCTTAATAAATCCCTCAAGAAATTTCAAACCAAAACACCCTCTTATTCAATATACATACACTAAAATTGTATAAAAACTCCTCCATTTTTTTATCTTAAAATTTTTTTGAAATAATGATTTCTTCTTATTTTTTTCTCATAATTATTTTTCCTTTTTTCACTTTTTCACATCTTATTCTTTTTGTTCTCACTCTTATTAATCTTCTTGCTAACAGTAATTTTATCAAATTAGCATCCGAATAAAAATACGTCCTTCGCCCCAACAAAATGACATCGTTTTAGAATTTTGTTTTGGTTTATGTATACTAAATAGGAGGATGTTTTGGTCTGAAATTTTATTTAGGGAACTATTAAGGGTATTATTATCCATTTACTTAATAAATTGAATGACATCATCTGCTTAGGGAGCCAAAAGAGACTATTGGAAGGAACATGGGGATTTTTGTAATTTTTAGAATCTTAGGCGATTTTCATATTTTAACCAAATTTTAGGGTGTAAAATGTAATTCACCCATTTATATATATATATAATATATATAGATAGATATAGATAGATAGATTAAACATGTGACTTATGGGTATGGAAATCATTTCATGCTCATTCATGTTGTTTGTTTGATGGATTTCAATCCTGTTGAATGGAATTGACAAGATGTGGGTTTTCCCAAGGGGTATTACTATTTGTAGCTCAAAAACGCTATTTGTAGCTCAAAAAATTTTGTAAACTTCCAACTTTATTCTTCATTCAAAATATACTATAAATTCATTTCACAATCCAAAAACACCCTAAATCAAAGAGAAATATTGCAGAAAACATCACAATCGGCGTAGATTTACGTTGAAGCGAACGCATTGGTCGAATATTCTCGGAAAAATGGTACGTTTTTTCGTATTTTTTTGTCGTTCGATTTGTTAGTGAATTCCATGGTACACACGCCCAGTTTGGGCGTTTTTTCCATTGTGCAAACGCCCAAAGAAGTAGTGACGTCCATGGTAAGGAATAAAAATGTGGTCGTGGATACCATGGAAGGGACCGAAAAAGTGGGCGTGTGCACCATGGACTGAAATATGTGTGGGAATGCCATGGAACAAACGACCAGCGTTTGTTCCATGGCAGAAACGCCCACTTTGGGCGTGTGATACCATGGTACACACGCCCAAAATGACGTTTCAACCATGCTTGCTATATTTAAAGAATATTTTATTATATGGTATTTCGTAGTATTCGGTAGTGTTAATATTGTAATTATTCATTTTTATTTTTAATTTTTCTTATTGAAAAATTGAACTTACGTTACTGTTATAAATTATGCAGGATCCAGTTGATCTTCCCGATTTGTCGCAAGATTTGAGCGCACTTTTTTCCTCGCCTGTATACTTTGCTACTGAAGAAAATGCATTTGAGCATTGCAAGGACGTAGCGAAGGAATTACGGTTCGAGCTGGTTTGCGCAGGGTGGAATCCAAAGAGGAATGGGGTCACATATCGTTGCGCGCGCTTTAGAAATCCTATTGAGCAAGGCCCTGCACCGACACAAAGGCAGCATACAAAGCGCAAAGGATGTGGTTGCCCGTTCAAATTATATTGCTTGCAAGTGCCGAATTATGGTTGGCGGATCCGAGTATTTCCTGGGCATGAGTCGACGCATAACCATCCTGGGATAGTCTATCCAGAGGGTCACAGGCAATTTAGTTTCATGAGCGATGATGCAAGGGTTTTGGCTAATCGGTTGGATAAAGCAAATGTTAAGCCAAAAATGGTGAAGGCAATGATTGATGCGGAGTTTCCCAGAGACAATGTTACAATCAGGCATATTACCAATAACAAGTCGCAGAACAGGAGATCAAATTTGGAAGGTAGAGATATTGGGGAAGAATTTGTTCGTTTGGCTATTGAGAAGCATTATATGGTGCGGACTCTGAAGGAACCTGGGACTAATGCGATCACTCATGCATTTATGGCGCATCCAGTATCCATCTAGATGTTCAACCGATATTATTGGGTTATTGTGGTTGATTCCACTTACAAGACAAATAAGTACAAGATGCCACTCTTCCAGATAATAGGTATGACTCCTACCAATACAAATTTCAATATTGCATTTGCCATTTTGAGGGATGAGTCAAGAGATACCTATGATTGGGTGATGTCGAATTTGAGGCTTTTGTTGGATGAAGAGAAAATACCAAGTGCAATAGTCTCAGATCGAGAGATGGGCTTGCTTCAGCCTATAGCGGATCATTTTCCACATTCACACCACCTGTTATGTTTATGGCACATAGACCGCGATGTTGATGCCATGCTGAGGAAAAAGATTCGCGATGAGAAGTTGAGGTCCGACGTGAAAGGCATGTGGAAGAAACTTATTAATGCACCCACAGTGCAAGAGTATGGTATGTTATTACAGCTTTTCAAGGATAGTTACTCAACTCTTGCGCGTGCCGCTGTCGTATACTTGGAGGGTACATGGCTTTACCACAAGGAGAAGATTTGTAAGGCTTGGACAAACCAAGTTCTCCACCTTGGCAATACCAGTAGCAATCGAGTCGAGAGTACTCATGCTTCACTGAAGGATTGAATGAATTCTGGGACCCAAGCACTGGACACGCTCTTTGGTGTGATTGACGCCCATGTCATGCACCAGTTATCTCATATCAGGTACATTCATTAATTTTGAATACTACATATTTATTTTTACACTGTATAAAAATATATTTTGATTATTTTTTCATTTAAATTTATACGCACACGTATATATGTTATTATAGGGGAAAACTTGAGGAATCCATGTCGACGAAACCAACTGACAAGTTACAGGGTACATACGATCTGTTGCATGGTTATGTGTCGCACCATTGTATGGATTTGATCAGCATTCAGGTTGATAAAATGATTAAGTGGGGCGATCATGTGTTTGAGCGCTGTCGGTGCTTTTGCAAGGTGACTCATGGGATTCCCTGTGCTTGCGACTTATTCAAATTGAAGGAGGCGAACGATAAGGTCACAGTCGACATAGTTCACGAATTTTGGCAAAGATTGCAGATCGTACCCTCTGAAGTGGATTCGAATACTATTTCTGCAGAGCTCAGGTATGTTTGTTGATTCGCATGTTATATTCAAAATATATATATATATGTCGCCTCTATATTCATATTATATTTATTAACAGGTATTTCCGTGAGGAAATCATACCAAGATTTGAAAACAGTCCAGCTGCAATGATGCGCCAGATGCTTGTCTCAATGGAGGGAGCAGTGTTTCCTGACAGGAATAGTGGTTGTGAGCCTGCTGTCTTGTCAACATCTCGCGGTCGTCAAAGGTTACATTCATCTGTGATGAGAACACAGAGCACCTTCGAGAGAGTGATGCGTCGATCAACTTCATCGGGTCGCAGATTGCATTTTGATGATGATAGAGAAGAGGTTCGTAGCTTTCCCCTATTGCCAAGGTATATCCACCCTTATTGCACTGGGTATTTGGACGTAAAGTCAGATGGCAATTGTGGTTTTCGTTCTGTGGCACATTCTTTATACGGGAACCAGGATTTATGGGCAACGGTTAGGATGGTGGCATACGGGGAAATTATAAGTAATCAAGATGTGTACAGAAATATTTTCGCTGCTTTTGCACCGAATGAGATCCCGGAGGAGCAGGGTTTAGAGTGGGCAGCGCAAAGGATAATACATCGGGAACCTTCATGTGGGATGGAATATTGGATGCACACACCAGAGGACTTATTTCCTATCGCAACATTCGCGAACGCATTGGTCGTCCATCTCAGCGATCAAAGTACAGCTTCTTGTTTCTCTGTCTTGCCTTTGAGGGTGGTAGAAGGTGCCGTTCGACCGGATAAGGAAATATGCATTGCGCACGTTCAGAATATGCATTTTATTAGTGTAAGTTTGATCCCTAATGGTCCTATTCCACCATTGATCCGCATCTGGCATCGTTATCGCGATGCAAGGCTGGCGGCGTTTGCAACGTCAGATGAGTTTGTGGATAGGGTTACAGCGTGGGATGGGATATGCCCATGATTTTGTACATCTGACTATGTTGAGGCAAATAATTGTTTTTTTTTTAAATACTATTTTGTGCGTATGTATGTAGACGTAGTATATGCTAATTGGCACACACTAACAACGAAATATATCAATAATAATAGATCAACTGAAAATGTACTACAAAAATGTTAACAATTACTTAACAATTATATCAAGATGTGCATATATCAATAATAATAGATCAAATGAAAATGTACTACAATAATGTTAACATGACCTAACTATCATCTAGATAAGCGCCATCTATGCATCAATCTGGCCAGCTCTGCATCGTACTCCTCCGCCTGGGGGATGCCTGCATCTCTAATAACTGCGACATGCCTCTGAGCGACCCTCTCGTACTCTCTGACCCACTGAAAAATGCAAATACCAAAAATGAATATCTATAATAAATAACTTGAACCCATTATTATAATTATAATACATAAAAAAATAAAAAACTTACATATTCAGAATTGGCGCGCGATGGCACGCGATTCGGGTCACTGAGTGGGATGTCACGGAAAAGCCGGGGATGAGAGTATTGCTCGTACCACTCCATGTAAGTGACGTCGCATGAGCCGGGATTCTCAATACTGGACTGTAGCCTATCAGTCCGTATGCAATAAATATCCGCAGAATCCCATAGATCCCGGGCCATTCCCTTAGCGAACTCAACCTTGTAAGTCTTCCCATGATATGGCCGAAGACAATCAGTAGGCCGGAGTATCCTATTGGGGACTCTCTGAACGAATCCCAACTGGCGGACGCATCTATCGGGCATATATGGCTCCACAAACTCGCCATATGCTATCAATCCTCTAAAAATGGTCCGCTCCATGCGCACGTGAGATCCGGCCCATAGGGCAACCAGGTCACCTACATGATGAAGTCAAAATACATTAAAAATACTACCTATGTAACTTCAAATAGCATATGTAAATTTTAATAAAACAAATATTTATTAACATACCTCATCGACTGTCAGCCTATCGAGCTGCTCCCGGTACTCAGTCATACTCCATCCCTTGTCGACGCGGGTGCCAACCTTCCACAATTTAGCGCGCGGGGTATGCGGAGGAACAATCATGGGCGCGGACTGGGGTCTAAATACTGGAAAATACTCATATATCCAGGCCTGTAATAACGTAAGACATCCGGCCATAGACGAAATGCCACCTCTACTAGCTATACCTAACTGCCTGTATAGCCAAGCGAGTGTAGCAGAACCCCATGAAAACTGGCCAACACCCTCGATGTTGTTCCTAATCTGCATAATGGAGTGTGGCCTAAACTTATTCCCACTCTTGTCTGGGAATAAACAAGCGCCTATGGTAACCCACAGCCACGCCTCCATATCAAACACCGGATGCCTCCGATCACCAACATGCCTCCGACGCTCAAAAACCTTCTCAGTAACAATAGCCCCACTCGTATAATACTCCTTCCATGTAGAGCGACTGGAAGAAGAAAGCTCAAGAATATCTCTAGAAAATCCCAGGATGATGTCCAAATCCACGACCTCGTCCAGCAACTCACCATCTACAGGTATGCGGAGTATCTCGAACACGTCATGGAGCAGTATCCTCATCTCCCCAAACGGAAGATGGAAGGTGTTGGTGTCTGGCTGCCACCGCTCGATAAATGCGCATATAAGAGGTATATCTATAGACCTAAACATGGTCGAAGGCAAGTGGGCCAAACCTGTCTCCCTCAGTGTCAACCGCCAATCATCGGGCATCTCGCCATACCAGTCCACCAACTTACGACACACCCCGGCCCTATTCTGGCACCTAAAGGGCTCCCTAAGTGGTTGGTTGGGGTCTACGTACCGCGATGCCACATGACCCAGCCAACTAGGGATCACAGACCCATCCCTAGGGCCACCAATACAAGGCGTAGTAACCCGCCATTGTTCCTCAACAACTTTTGCACGCTTTCTTTTCTCTAATTTAACAAAAAATGATATATATATATATAATTACCACCATTCAACCGAATTTTAATAAAGGCCACAAACAATTATAATTAATAATAATCATATAAATATTTTGTACATTAAATATGTAAATGTTGAAAAAAATATATCAAGTCACATATATGAAAGACACTTAGTAAAATAACAAGTAAATATGCATAAATTACGAATGCAAATTCCAATATAGTAATTCAATTTTAACCCTAAATAGTTATAGATTTGTAAGCATGTACCTTTAGCTGTAAACCGCCCATCAGATTTGCTGCGAATCTGAGAGACGTTCTCCTCGCGGATATGCACATCATCGCCCTCCTTATCCCCACTATCTCCACTATCCTCATGATCCTCTCCACTATCCATCTGCTCCTCCCCACCTCCACCTCTATGCTCGTCCTCCTCGCCTATGTGCTCATCCTCCCCGCCGAGGAAAAAATCATGCCCGCCTAGGATGTACTGCTCACCACCAGTGAGGTAATCCGAACTGGGAATGATATAATCCTCCCCGTGTGTGTCATGCTCCGTACCTCCTTCGTATTGCTGCTCATCCATCCAATTCTGGGATGAGCTACCCCTATTTGCTCCCTTCTTCCGATTCGAAACAGTAGGCCGCTGTCGCGGTGCAGGTACATCCGGAGGCTGCAAAACAAGTAATAATTCGAAAAGTAAGTTAACAATAATTAAATTAAATTGGTATAAAATTAGTGAAATAAGTTCAACAATATATCAAATAATGAAAATTAGCCATAAAAATCAAATAACATATGTGCAAATAAATAATTTTAACATTAGCCACATAAGTTCAATAATTAACTCAAACAACTTAATACTAATTTAAATAATTCAAAGTAACCAAAACAAACATTGATAAATTATACAAATAAATAATCTACACATTACACACGTAAGTTCAATAGTTGAATTTAATAATTACGATACTAATTGAAATAATTAAAAGTACCTAAAAATTAACATTAACGACAATAATTAAATAATTAATCAATTAAAATTAATATAAATAACAAATTATAAAAAAAAATCGGGACGCCTGGCGTCCGGTCCATCGGCCGGACAGCCGGCCGTCCGGTCCATCGACCGGACAGCCGGCCGTCCGGTGTCCGCCGCCGCCGCAAATTTACTGATAAATTTCAAAAAATTACCTGGCCAATCATCAAGCCTTTTCCTGCTCCGTGCCGCCTGGGTTGTTCTCCTCCAGCACCTTGGCGTCTGTCCATTGATTTTTTTGAGAGATGAGAGTTTTCAAAATTTTCAAAGAATGAAGATGCTGCAATGCTTTGGAAGTCCTTATATATATATAAAAACCGGACGCCCGGTTTTTTGCCTCCGACCATGGGCCGGACGCATGGAGGGTGCGCCCGACCATGGTGCCGGACGCCCCATCCATGCGTCCGGCCATGGTGCCGGACGCACAACTTATGCGTCCGGCACCATGGCCGGACGCATGGATGGGGCGTCCGGCACCATGGTCGGGCGCCTCCTCCATGCGTTCGGCTCCATGGCCGGGCGCATCGTTTTTTCTCTCGTACCATGGTATTTGCGTCCCATTTTAAAGTTTGTACCATGGTTATTACTTAAATTCATGTCGCGACATCCATGGGTCGAGTGAATTTTTCCGAAATTTGTCTTTTAAAAATTTATTATTTTTAGTGCGGGGTTACTTTAGTCATTTTACCTCTTTTTATGAGCTACAAATAGCGTTTTTGAGCTACAAATAGCGTTTCAGTTTCCGAAGCCCACCTCCCCCCAGGTATCAAAATGAGGTTCCCACTTAGCATCCAAATTTTCACCATGTAGGATGATGTCATCCTTAACGAACGAACATCATCCTCCGTCGGCCGATCATCCATTTTCACACAAAAAGGACGAAGCCAACATCTCTCTGCTTGGAAGTATATTTGACTTCTACTGGAAAGTCCTAAAAAACGTTGCTGTAATTTCACCTCAGGCTATTTGGTCTGTAGGATCGAGACCTAATCATCACTGAGGATGATTCTTCTTCTGGCGCCAGGAAAGATTTTACCCCTGGTGGTAAGAAAGTGATGAAGAAGAACCGCTTGGATTCACATGCTGGGTAAGGATTGAGTGGGGAAAATACGAGAAGAAAAATCGTTTGAGTGAAGGTTTCTCTTTTTGGTCCTTCATCGGAAGTCTAAGCAAGCCCTTGAGAATCCGATAGAGCTCTCCATCTGAAAAAGAGACGGCATGCCCGACGGACATCAATTTTTAATCTGGGTCGAAGGTTTCAAGAAGAGCCAATAATTAGTTGTCAATGTGGTAATTAGGGAATTAATCTTCAGTAATTAGTTGTTAATGTGGTAATTAGGGAATTAATATTCAGTTACTAGTTGTTAATGTGGTAATTAGGGGATTAATTTTCAGTAATTAGTTGTTAATGTGATAGTTAGATTCAGTAACTCTTCAATTGAAGATGGAGAGACCCTAGCCATTGAGAAATACATGAGACGGTTTGGACGACAGGAGGGAGAAAGAGTGACCGTCGGTGAGAGGGAAAGGGGAAGAGAAGGGCTATTAAGGACATTAAACAATAGTATTTTAAGGACAAAATATATATTTTACAAGATTCTAAACTCATTTTCAAAATAAACCAAACATCAGAATTGGTAATAATAACCAAAACGTTCTTGCAAACCAAAAGTCATATTGGATTCACAAAATCCATATATATTCTCACTTTAATCATACCCATTTCGATTCTGATTCCAGTCAAGATTACTAAACGCCCCCTTAGTTTTTGAATGACTTTTCATTGATAAGGCAGTGTTTGGGAAAAAAAATTTAAAAAAAAAAACACAAAACAAAAAGTGAACCTTTAACTTCTACAAGAAAAATATCTCAAAAAAAATTATATTTTCTTCATAAAAAATTTGTAGGGTTCAAAAGGAAAAATTTTTTAGGTTGTCTGCGTCTCCTCTCTAAGAAACCCGACAGCCTTTTGTTTTCATCCCCTCTCGTGCAACTTCAACCTCAGGCTGACCTCGACAATCGAATTCAATGATCACTTTGTCTCCGACATTCCGTTCTCTGCAACCCTTCGTCTTCGTCCACAGCGGTTCTGATCGAAGCAGTCGATGTCCGTCGGCAGCCATTCCCGTCCGTTCATAGCCCTTCGCGTCCGCTCGCAGCCTTTCCCGTCTGCAGCCCTTCTCGTTCGAAGCTGAAGGCGGAAGAGGCCGAAGGTTTTGGAGTCGTTCATGTCCCAATCGAAGCTGAATGCAAAGGAGTAAGAGGTCGTTTTGATCAAAGCCGATTCCTGTCCATCCCCATAGAAGGCCAAAGGCGGAGAATACCGTCCTGATTGAATTTCCAATTCAGATATGAAGGAAGGCGGATGATCCGTTCCCATTCTCGATCGAAGCTCTCGTTTAGTTCCTGATTTAGATTCGAAGGAATGCGGAGAAAGATGACGTTCCTGTCGATCCCAGAGGAGTACCATCGTCAATTCGCCCATCCAAATCCCGATCCCGTTGATTCCGAAGGAGTGCCTTCGTCGATCCCAAAGATCCCAATCCCGGTGATCCCGATCCTGTCGATCCCGAAAGAGTGTGGCCGTCGTTTGTCGTCTGCATTCAATCGCGAAAGTAAGAGCATCTCCAACCCAATACTCCAATTTACAGTACAGTCAACTCTAAAATTCAGTATCTACAGTATTTTACAGTACATCCACTCCAACCCAACAACTCTATCTTCTACTTAATAATAATATTTTATTCACAAGTATTTTTATTTTTATTATTATATCACTATAATTTTTTTACTCATTCACATTATATTTTTTATAAACATATCTATATCTATAAATTTAGTGATTTAATCTTAAATTATATTTTAAAATAATTAATATTAATTAATAATAAAATAATTTGTATAAAATTAAGTATAATAATAATAATGAACATATGAATTGTATTGAGGCAGATTATCCGACTCCTCCGGAAACACGTGTACCAGAATCATCAGGACTTTCTGGTTTTTCTCTTAATTTATCTAGTTCTGATGCAGGCGGCTCTCCATCCGAAAGACCTATTGGAATGAAGAAGGCTAAATCAAAAAGAAAAGTTGATGAATCAAATACGTCTCGTTTAAATGATCTTACACAACATAATATGAATCTTATAGAGATGTTTAAGAAAGCACAAGAAAGTACACACGAAATGAATGAAGAGAGGAGACTTAGGCACAACAATAAGATGGAGCTGAAGAAAAAAAAATGGAGATGGAGATGGAGATAGAGAGACAAAAGATGGAGATGGAGAACCGAAAATTGAATTTTGCAATTATGTCTCAAGATCCAAATCAAATTGAAGATCCTTCTCGCCGTGCTTATATTATAGAATGTCAAACCAACATTATTAATGCAAGAGCAAGTCAAGATCCATATTCATCAAATGTTATATTTGGAATTGACTTTAATAACATTGGTGGGAGTGGAAGCGGGTTAGATGATGACAATAATAAATTTTAATGTATTTAGTTCTATTGTATGATTTCTGCCATATTATTGATCTTATATCTATAGTCTGTTGATCTGATGTCCATTATTCTCTGATCTGATGTCTATATAATCCTGGTCTGATCTCCCTTGTTAAGTATGTTTTAGTTCTACTGAATGATTTCTGTTATATTCCTGATCTGATATCTATAGGCTGTTGATCTGATGTCAACTATTCGATGATCTAATGTCTATATAATCCTGATCTGATCTCCCTTGTTAAATGTGTTTTAATTCTATTGTATGATTTCTTTTATATTCTTGATCTGATATCTATAGTCTGTTGATCTGATGTCAAGTATTCGCTGATCTGATGTCTATATAATCCTGATCTGATCTCCCTTGTTACGTGTGTTTTAATTCTATTGTATGATTTCTTTTATATTCTTGATCTGATATCGATAGTATGTTGATCTGATGTCAAGTATTCGCTGATCTGATGTCTATATAATCCTGATATGATCTTCCTTGTTAAGTATGTTTTAGTTCTATTGTATGATTTCTTTTATATTCTTGATCTGATATCTATAGCCTGTTGATCTGATGTCTAGTATTCTCTGATCTGATGTAGTGGTGAAAAAAATAAAATGAAAGAAATGGAAATAAGTAAGTTTTAAAAAAAAAAAGATAAAAGAAAATATAGTGGTAAAAAAATATTAAAAAAATAAAATAACCCCACTTCTACAGGGATACAGCCTTCATCTTCGTACGCTACATTTGCCGTCCCTCTCTCCTTCCCCCAATTTTACAGTACCATTTGCAGTACCGATTGGAGCCGTTTCGTACGCCAAAATAAAGTAAAACGCAAAAGTAGCGTATGCGTTGGAGATGCTCTAAGGTTCTTTAACAAGTACAGACCCTATATCCATGAACCCTAATTTATTATTATTATTATTATTATTATTATTATTAAGCTTAAATCCATTTTTGGTCTCCTATAATAGGGTTATTCCGATTTTGGTCTATTTTTTTATTTCGTCACCAATACTAGTCACACTTAATTTTTTTTGGCCAATTATAGTCATTTTTATCGAAAATACCCTTCGATTAATGGTTGATTAACCTTTTGATTAACAGTTGACTAACCTGCCGTTGGCTCTCCCCCCATCACCACCACCCCACCCCCGTCGCCGAGGGGTGGCGACAAGGGGGGTGGGTGGCAGTGGCGGCGATAGCAGGGCGGTGTTGATGGGGTGGTAGTGGGGCGACACCGGCGGCAGGTTAGTCAATAATTAGTCAAAGAATATTTTTGTTAAAAAGAATTATAATTGGCCAAAAAAATTTAAGTGAAATTAGTATTGATAACGAAATAAAAAGAGAGACTAATATTGGAATAACTCGTATTATTATTATTATTTAATAAAAAAGAATTTGTTCCATTTTCCATGGATCCCGATCTATATTTACAACAATTAATTTTTTACTAGAGAATCATAAATTAAATTTTTCTGCTTCATGTAGTAATTTACTATGATTAGTTTGAAGAAAAGAAAAGGTTCAAAGCATCTGAGAATCTCTCCTGTGTATATTGTGGATTTGTGGCCTATGAAAGTTTATTGCTCTCTGGAAAAGAATAAGAATTGAATTGATGGATGGGTTAATTTCAATTGGTTAAGAAACTAATTACGTAGTGGAACTATAACACTGAACCTAGGGTTGGGCAAAAAAATCGCGGTTCGGTTCGAACCGCCGAACTGAAACCGAGTTTTAGTTCGGTTTCGGTTATTAGCATATAGGACCGAAACCGAACCGCATTCTTAGTTGACCCTTTCGCATTCCTACTCGTTTGAACTTTGAAGTACCGCCGGCGAATTCCTCCTCCCCTCAACCACTCAAATCCGCCACCATCGTTCGTTTCCCTCTTTGGTCTCTCCAATCTTCACCCTGAGTTTTCCGTGGTAGGACTTTGATTTATGTTATGATTTTAAATGGTTGCGGATTGTGTGAATTATTAATATGCAATGTGGGTTCTTTGAAGATGAATTAGGTCCAGATTGTAAAGTGGAAGAGTAGAGGAACTTGAAGTTTAATAGAGTTTTCTTTTAATATTTAAATTGCTTCTACTTAGTAGCATTAGTACCTTTATGATTTTCCAGTTCATTATGATCATCTTTCTCTTCGGTAGTCTGAGCGCGTTGCTCAATTGCAACTGGCTGGCTGTGCTTTGTGCTTCCCTCTCTGATTTTGAGTTTTTTATTTTCATTTTAGATTATCCCTCTCTGATTCGCTTCCCGTTCCCAACCTAACATGTTCTACATTTTGGTTTTGTCTTCCTTTACAGGCAGTTGACATAAAACTACTTAGTTCCCTTAATCGGAATGACTTGAAAAAAAATCTGTGGTGAAAATTTTCCTGAGTGGATATCTTTCCCAGTGTTTGAGCAGGTGGGATTTTCATTTCTTTTTAACAAAGAGATGCTTTTTACTTTTGGTATTTTTTTCTCCCCTTTGTTATTTCGAAAGATGGTTAACTGATTTCAAATGCCATAATGATTTCATACTGCTGCTTACTGACTTTGTTCTAGTATAGTGTAAAAAGTCATTGCTTAAAACTTAGGTTCAACTTTAATTTTGTAAGTATAATCTAGTCAGTACATCCATTACTCTTATTTAATCTAGTCGGGTGAAAACTCTGGCCATTTGTTGTAGATGTAAGATTATCTTCTTATCTTCATATTCTTCTATACATAAAAAGGTATTGAGCTGATTGGTAACAGTGCTTGGAATTTTTATTACTCCCTACAAACAAAGCTTTATTTTGGAGACGAAGTTAGTATCTTCTTTTCCATGCTTCAAATGGTTGATTTTTGTACGTCAGGCGCTCTCCTTTGAAAACTACTGTGTCTTATTTCATCTTCTGTTGTATTTTGTGAAGGATACCTAACTGATGATGAGTTCATCAGTGCTTGAATTTCTTCCTAATTCAGCCAAGATTTTGGTTGTGTATCGTGAATCATGATTTACTTGCAACTTGTCTGTTCAGTGTAACCTTAGGTTGTGTCCCTATTGAGACAGTTTTCATACTGCTGTTTCTCCCTTTTTGAAGTTACCGCTCATTGATTCAGATTTTAATATAATGGTGCAGAAATGGCTGACCATGTTATTCTAGATTTAGAGGTCGCCAGGTCCACCCTTGAGGAAGCCCGTCATCGCACGGATCCTATGTTTGCAGAGTTTTTAGCAACTCTTGAGGCCTCCACCGCTGCTGCCGAGAAGGAGGCCGCCGAGAAGAAGGCCGCCGCTGATGCTGAATCCAACATTCAAAATGTGAACTTAGCTCTGATTGCATCCAGTATTACCGTGTTTGTCGGCCTGTTGACTGCCCGCCATACAGCTACCCGGCTGTACACGATGGGGCTCATGGTTGCCACCTTTATAACAAGCGCAGTGTCTTCCATCATTGATTTTGGATTTGGATGGAGAAGACGTGTTACCATTATCTGCATGGTTGCGATAGCTGTGACGATGCTCACTGCCATGATCAATGAGTTAGTTGATCCACCAGCTGCTGGCTTCTCCTACGACTTGGCTTCCTACTGCTTGGCTTACTCACCATGGCACTTTAGCCCTTTCTACACTCCCTTTTGATTACTACCCCGGAGCCCATTCCAAGTTTCTTTCCAGGACTCTTAGTTGTAAATAAATTCAAAAGTTTAAAGACATTATACATTGAAAAAGCTAAATATAGCTAGTTCCGCAATTTTCTTAATGATCAACATGGTCGGTGTAATGAAAATTCTCACCCTAGTTGTATGAGTGGAGAAAATTCAGAAGTTTTGAACTGAAGACCGTCAGATTAAATAAGGAGTTTTCTCTTTTTGGAACTCTGAATTCTGGAGAATGTACAGGTGCTGAGAATCAAAAGATTGTTCTTTTTAGCCATTTTCTTTCATCTCTCAAGAGCAAACTATGTACAAGTATGAAACCATTAAACCAATATTTATTTTTCTTTTCCCTGGTAGCCTATTACATACAAAATCTTTCTATAATCACCCATGCTAATGAGCAATTGGCTTTAATTAATCGCCGGAAAATCAGTTAGTAGAACTAAGAAATGATGATGGTGATCCATCATAATCTGTGATTAATGAGGGCAAGAACAGTCATTAGAGCCACAATTAGCAATCGATCTGTCTGGGGTTCCACCAGTAATGTCAGCACATCATCTCCATAGGATACACCTGTTAATGACCTCTTCTGTTTTGCCTGCACAGACAGCCCAGCTGATATTAGGGAAAGAACAAATAAAGCTTATTAATAATGCTGTCGGAAAATTAAATGCCCACCAATCTTCTTAAACATAAATAACTTATCGAACAGAACTATTTTTATGCTTAAATGGAAAAGGACTTTTGGAATAGGCAGAGAGGGCTGTCGATTCTTGAGGAAGAAAGCAAGCCCCACTAATTAATATTCGGCATAATGAGGAAGGAAAAGGGATTAGGGATTTGTTTTATTTAGTTTCATTTATTACGGAAGAGAGGAAACAAATTTATTTGATGGCCAACATGTTGGATGGGAGAAAGGGCAATTTTTATTGTACAACTAGGAGTATTATTAGCATCATACTCCTAGTTCTTTTTCTATATAATTTGCTATTAAATGCTATATTCCCCATTTGAATTTTGGAACCCTCCCTCACGCGCCTCTCTCTTTGTTGCAAACCCAACAAATATTCCCTATTGAATGCAGCTGTTTTTTTTTTTTTTGGAACCCCAAATCAGACTTCAATTTTCATCAGTCAGACTTCAATGCAGCTGTTTTTGTTGGAGAGAAACGAAGAGAACATAATTATTATGATTGATAATATTTCCAAGATTATTCCAATCTATTTTTTGAAATGGGAAAGAATTTTGTTTTCAGATTCGGAAAATTGCTTTCATCCTGCAGTTTCCTTTTTCATATTATGTGATGTAAAATCTTAAAAGTTGATGTAAAATATCGATATTTGTCATATTTTGCTCTCCTCCAATTCTTTTTTTTTTTTATATTTCGATATGGATATCATCAATTCGTACGGAGATGGAGATAATTGTTCAAGTAATCGCAACAATGTTCAAAATCGTTCCAATGTACAAGTTATATGTGATGGTAAGTTTCTTTTTACATTTGTTGTTTAGTATATCGACCAGATGCATTCTGTTTATAGCAATAGTGTATCTTTTTACAGCTTCTGAACAAGGTGATGATTTTTCAATGGAGTCTCTTTTATATCAAACTGTTGAGAGTGAGGAAAAAGCTTTCGAACTGTATAATTCGTATGCTTGGAACCATGGTTTTGGAATTCGTCTAGAAAGAGATCGAAAGAGGTCTCGTGATGGGAAACGTTACTACAGGAAGCTTGTTTGTTGCAAACAAGGTGAGAAGAGAGCGACTGATAAGATAAACCAAATGTACACAAAGCTTGATTCTCGTTGTGGTTGTTTGGCTTACATTGTGTTTAAACTGAGGGATGATGGTTTATGGGAAGTAACCGAACATTTTCGTAGACATAATCACGTCATGTGTCCTGAGAATGAAAGACATCTGTTACGTTCTCATCGCAATGTATCTAAAGGTTCGGTTGAATTTTTTAAGACAATGAAAAGTGCTGGGATAACTGTTGGTGATAGTTATAAGGTGTTGGCAAGAGAGGTAAGTTATTTTTTCAGAATGTTATACTTGATGTGATATAATTGGTGTAATATCGCTTGTTTTTTGATGCAAAATGTGTTCATAAGTGTTAATATGCAAGTTATTTTTCAGACTGCTATAATTGATGTAATATTTATTGTTTTTGATGGAAAATGTTTACAAAATGTTAATACGTAAGTTTTTTGTAAGTCTGTTATAATTGATGGAATATAGTATATTTTTTATGGAAAATGTGTACGTAGTGTTAATATGTTCTCTATTTTTTCAGGCTGTTATAATTGATGGAATATATCGGGTTTTTGATGGAAAATGTTCACAAAGTTTTAATATGTCAGTTATTTTTTCAGACTGCTATAATTGATGGAATATATCGAGTTTTTGATGGAAAATGTGTTCAGAAGTGTTAATATGCAAGTTATTTTTCAGACTGCTATAATTGATGTAATATTTATTGTTTTTGATGGAAAATGTTCACAAAGTTTTAATATGTAATATGGAATGTTATGTAATATAATTTTTTTATTGTTGTTCACGTAGTCCGGTGGTCCCTCAAAGGTTGGTTTTACATCGAAAGATGCATACAACCAAATGGAATTTGAAAAACGTAGATTTCTTGATGGCAGTGATTCAAATTCGTTAATAGAAACTTTGAGATATAGGGCTTCTCACGAGGAAGATTTTTTCTTTGATTTTGAATTGGATGCTGAGTCTTCATTGAGGAATATTTTTTGGAGAGACGGCCAAATGAAGTTAGATTACAGTCTTTTTGGTGATTTAGTAGTCCATGATACCACATATCGTACTAATAAATATGATATGATATGTGGCCCTTTCGTCGGGGTGGACAATCACAATCGGAATGTCATGTTTGGAATCGGTTTTTTAAGGGACGAAAAATATGAATCCTTTGTTTGGTTGTTTTCTGCATTCTTGCGGTCTATGGACAATAAGCAGCCTACAACTATCATGACTGATCAATCAGCCTCTATGGCAAAAGCTATTCCTGAGGTGTTTCCTACTTCCCGGCATCGCCTTTGTATTTGGCATATCATTAAAAATTCTGAGAAGAATGTTGGGTATCTCAGGCAACGAATAGGTTTCTCGGAAATGTTATATAAATTGCTCATCCAAGTGGAAACCGTTGCTGAATTTGAATGGAGCTGGAATAAGTAAGTTTCTGTTTTTTGATGGAATATATATTTTTGATGGAATATATATTTATATATCCGTATTATTGATGGAATATATATTTTTTGTTTGTAATATTTATCATTTTATCAGTATGATGGAAACATATGGCTGCCGTGACGTTGTCTGGTTGAAAGGATTGTATGATATACGCGAGAAGTGGTGTCCTGCTTTCAACAAGGCTTACTTTTCTGGGGGAACATTATCTTCTCAGAGGAGTGAAACCACTAATCGTTCTATTTCTCTTAAATTGTCTAAGACTTCAACATTATGTGAGTTTTATGGCCATTATGTTGATGTCGTAAATGATTGGCGATACAATGCTGCTAAAGAAGACCATAGGTGCTTCTATGGTAAAGTTGCTGTTGCTGTGAAGGATTCTCTAATTTTGAATCATGCTTGTGAAGTGTACACAATTGAGATGTATACTGAATTTGAGAATCAATATATGCAAATACTTGCTTTGAATCTGGTACAGATTTCTCAATCAAATGGTTTATATGAGTTTCAGGTTTGGGTTTCAAAAAAAAATAATTTCCGTCATGTTGTTCTCTTTGATGAGAACTCTTATACTGTCAATTGCACATGCAAAATGTTTACTGAAGTTGGTATTCTGTACTGGAGTTTGTTTGGGACAACTTCCTACCAAAGTTATGATATAATTCAACTTTCCCCACTTCATAATAAAGTGGCCTTTTTTTTCCTACTAATAGTCTTCTAGTTTCCTCATCAAGATTTTAAACAGAAATGGTAATCACCTAACTTGAACAGTATGCCAATTTCATGAGTCACTTATATATTACTCTTACTAAGAACTTGGTAAAAATTTTCAAGATTGTTCATTGTGCAGATCCTATTGATGATTTGACTGTTTTGTTAAGGGGGAACACCAATTTGTTTTTCTACCACTAAAGCAACATTGGGACTTTAAAAAAATGACATATTACTAGTGTTTTTCGTTCCATGAAAGCAAAGAATATTTTTGATAAAATGATCGGCATATATTGTTCCTTGTGCCCTACATTTTGTCTTGAAATGGAAAATGGCTGCTGTTTGTTTGTTAGGTTTCCAAGGAGCGTGAATATAATCTCCACATTATTTGTTTTTTCTAATTTATTTTTGATTTAATTTTTACTAGGAGTACCAATTTATATAGTACACCTAGTTGTACTATATAAGTATTGCAATTTAGCGGGAGTAATGAATTTTCAGAATGTTGCAATGCTGATTATGCCATCTTAAATCTAATTTCATAAAACATACGCTATTAAGTACAATAATATAAAACATATGCGGAATTTATTATTAAACAAGAAAATTTCAATCATCTTAACAAATTATTTTTTCTCCTTTGACCATTTTGAGCGGTCGATATCTATATCAAGAGTCAATTTAATTTTACTTACATAGTTGATTTTGTCGTGTGTTCTTATGGATTAAGAGGGAGAATTGAGTTAATTTATACAACTATTAAGTTGTGTTCTAATGGATTAAGAGAGTTCTTATGGATTAAGAGAGAAAATTAATTTAAACACTTATAAACTTTAATCTATACATATATTAAATTTAGTTTAACGGTTTAAATTTAATCTTATATTAAACTTAAGAGTGTAATTAGAGTGGTAGGTTTGAATCGGCCCACGGATCAAATCCAATCTGATTTTCTTTCTTCCGCGTTTTTTATGTTCAGATCATCTGAATGTGTGTGAGTGTATATCTTAAATATCTAGATAAAAGATTTACTGTATTTAAAAAATAAAAATAAAGATTTACTGATTCACAAATTATTTTATCTGTTTTATCCTCTGATTTGCGCCTAAAGCACTGTCTTGTCAGGTTTTATCCCCTGACTTGTACGTAAAGGGCGCAGACTGGTCTACTTTATCTTCTGATTTGTGCATTGTATGGAGTGTTTTAGAATTCAGTTATGATACTATCTCTCATGCATAGAAAATTCATTTAAGGAGGATGAAATCTGAATTTTTTTTCAAACTTAATTTGGATTTAATGAATATTTTCCCCTCTATTTACTGAACATTTCACAACAAGATGGATAGAGAGTGACATACCAAGTTCATAGAAAAGACATACAAAGCTTGTCTACTGCATTCTAACAACAAAAATCCAAAATTTATTTGTGGAATGGGGTTTGTCAACTTCCGGGGAACAAACTTACATGTTTAGGAAATCAGCTTATATATATGCTCAACAACAAAATGAACAAAGTGCCATAATTTTCGGTCAAAAGTCAGCAGAACTTAACTTTAGGAAGCATATGGGCCTGCCGCCTACGTGGTCTTGGAGGACTTACGTCGAGCAATTGGAAGACATAGCTGCTCTGTGTTAAAATGAACGATTATCAAGTCCTCGCATTGTGGGCCCTGAAATTGTGTTTTCTTCTTCTTCTTCCTGTAAATTAAGAAATTTAGTTGGTTCCTTTGATGAGGGGGTGGAAAGGTGGGTATTGAGAAGGTTTTGGTCTTTCTTATTGGAGCTAAAAATGGCGAAACTTGTCTGCACTTTTTAGTTTTGCAGACTGAAAATGATAGAAGCCCATCAACTTCATTCTGAAATCCAGTATAGTGGCTCATTGAGACGATGGCACAGTTGCTGAACAATTAAACAGTAAAAAACGCAAAGCTAGCGTTTCCAGTTTTCATCATAAGACCACAAATTTGGTGCATTCCACTATGAAATTGCAGCGGGAGTAATGAATTTCAGAATGTTGCAATGCTGATTATGTCATCTTAAATCTAACCTCATAAAAACATCAAAACATTAAATATTAAATACAATAATATAAAACATATGTGGAATTTATTATTAAACAAGAGGGCACATAATTTCTTCTTTCCATTACACTTCTCAATCAAATGTCCCTTTTTCTTACAATGTGTACAATATAATTGACTCTTATCAACCTTATTTGATCCCTTCTTTGCACTTTCCTTAAATCCTATGGACTGCTCTTTAGCTAGCATAGCTGAATTGTCTAAATTCATCCTCACATCATTACTGACCTGCCTCTTCTTCTCTGATTTCATAAACAAAGAGTACACTTTGCTTACTGCAGGAAGTTGATCCATCAACAGAATGTGATTTTTACCTGCATCATATTCTTCATTTAACCCCATCAAGAATTCCATGCACTTATCTTCTGTCTCCCTTTCATCATTTGTCCTCATTACTTCTGCTAAACAGTCCCTAACACCCCATCTTATACTGAATTGAACGTTGTTCATCGGTTAGTAACTTTTTCGCCATATGTACTCCCACAATACTTGGCCTAAGCTGATCATCAATACGATCTCTAAGCTCTGTAATCCTTCCATAGTACTGTGTGATATGTAGATTACCCTGCCTAGCTATAGACAACTCTCTCTCTTCAATTGAAACAACAAAGAAAGGTTGGAAACTCCAAACCTGTTGTTGATCTCGTTCCACAATTGCTTCACATCAGTCATGTATATAAATTGGTTTACCAATTCCTTATAAATCGCAGCATGAATCCATAAAACTACCCGTGTGTTAATTCTTTTCCACTTCCGATACTCCCTCCATTTCAATATATAAGTGGTTTTGATCAAAACACAAATATTAAGGTTGTAATTAATTTTTGAAAATTCCTATAACTTTTAATGGTTAACCTGTTATACCCCTATTTAACGCATTTTTATAATAGTGATATAATTTTGAATAGTCATGACAAAAACAAGTCTATTATAAGTTAAATAGGGGTAATAGAGTAAAAACAATGAATTGTTTCTTAGAAGTAGACAAATGACTTATATTTTAACCGGCTTCTTAATATGTGAAAATAACTTATATTTTGAAATGGAGGGAGTAGTTCGGTGAATTCGCCGATGGTGGAGGAAAACTTCCGTCCACAAATCCAGGTTTATTCTTCATTCAAGCACTCCTATCATGGAGGTAGGCCACTTCATGAAGTTGTACTCAGTTAGCTACTGAGATTCAATCAACATCTCTGGGTAAGCAGAATTATGCAACATCAACCGCTGCTCTAACTCCTTGTTTGTCAAAATTTGCTCATTTGGAAAGAAATTCTCTGAGCTCGATTTCAGATATTTCTTATTTATATTTAATAAAATACGACAATGTTAATATAATTATAATTATTTTAATGTATCATTAAAATATTATACTACAATTTTAATAAATATACTAATAAGTGTAATTTATAAAGATACAAATAATATTAAGTGTTATTTTATTTGTTGATCGATTAAAAATGGGAGAGAATCCAATGGGTTGTGTAGTTAAAAGATTTAATCCTTCAATTCCTTCCTCTCGTATAAGCTACGATTCAGTTAAAAAATACCTGGTAAACTTTATTCAGAAAAGAATTAGTACTCCGAATCAGAAGCTGATACCTCCCATTCCCACCGACGATCCTTGTGCAAATTTGATTATCATCACCTTCCCAGTTCTCGGCCTAAGTCTAATCCCCAACAATGGTTCTTATCGGAAATCGAATATTCTCATACTGTATGTTTCTGTCTCAATTAAATTGAAATTGTATAAATTCATATACTTGGTATTTTGTTTCCACATCGACGGTATCCTCTCATCCCCGCCGACGATTCACTTCTGGAGAAGGTGTTGGGTGTTAATTATTCAAGTTCTTTGAAGCTGTTATATTACTTTGTGAAATTGGTCTGGAAAGGGAGTTTGCATATAAAACTGCTTTCATTTATTCGCCTTTTATTTTATGCAACAAACCAAAATTGCATCATATAATGGCATTTTTTTTTTTGTTGTGGTATAATTGCTGACTTACTTGAGTGTAGTTGGTGGCTTAAAAAGCTTCCTCGTGTAACCCAGGGGTTGTGGTTGAGCAGCTGGGGGTAATCCATCCTTAACCAAAGGTTAGGCATGGAACAGCCTTGAATCTTTGGGCTGGCTGTTCCACCATTTGAGGTGCCACAATTTAGCAAAGGGGATTAATCAATGGTGGACACCTTAAAAAAACAAAGAAGAAAAATGCTCCTTTGTGTCGGCTATGTCTTTGTTTTGACCCTTTCAGCAGTTAGGGTGCTTTATAACTAGTAACTAGAAAATAAAGACTTAGATTTGCCTCGATTGAAATTCTTCTTGCCATCCCGCGTGTAAAAGGAATGTACTGCTTAGAATATTCTTGAAACCTTACTATTTTTATTTATCCATTTCTATAAAGTTATAGATTTACTTTCTGCAATGATTTGTATATACTGATACAGTTATTACTAATTTTGTACCTCTCAATAGTGAAAATCTGAGGAATATTAAGCATTTTAAGAGGCAGACTTTTCAGTTTTCATTTTACAACTACAGTGTACGCATGAGTTTGATGTTGTATTACATATGTTCTTGAATTAAAAAAATATTTTCATGTTCTTTTTTATATGAGTTTTACATTCTAATCCGTCACATGGCTTCATTTTAGGCAAAGTGGCTAGTGGAATCTGCTTTGGTACCGCTAAGGTTTTTCTAGGAGCGCTGTGAGGTACCTACAGATTCTCTCTGCGTATTGCTAATCTTGAATTAAATGCTGCCCTAAAAAGAATGACACTAAACTTTTGTTCACATGTTTTAGGAAGAAATTTTGTGGGAATCTGAAATCAAGATAAAGGCTGCATATTTGAAATCTAAAGAGATAACTGGGTCAAGCATTCTGCTACCTGTTATGTTGTCTAAGGATCAGATACTAAGTTTCAGATTTTTACATACCAGGACTGACAGATCTTGACCACTTTATTTATTTAATTGTTTACTTTAATTACTTTTGTTGATATCTGGTTTTATCATATTAGGTCAGAGTAAACACTAGACTTCTCTACCAACAAAAAAATTCAGACTCTTTCAAGAAGAGAGCGAGGGATATGCTAAGCTGGTAGTATTCTGGTCCTTCTTCTACTTTATTTTTGTTTAGGTGCGTGGTTCCTTAACTGTAGTTAGCACAATTATTTTGGACTTGGTCAATTGATCTTGAGCCTTATAGTGGCTGCAGTGGGAGAAAAAGTTATTTTTGTCCTGGGTGACATCAATTTGTTTTTGACTTGCTAATGTGGTGAGCAGTGATACGAGTTTTGATAGATGAAGTTGCATAGCTGATGAATGTTGTAATAATCACTTGATGATTTGGAAGTCTTTGTGATTCTTGTTCAGTTTATTGTGTTATCATAAGATGCAACCTAAGTTAAGATCTTTGTAAGCCTATAGCAACCTCTTTGCTCTCTGCATCTGTGGTTACATTGAGTTATTTTCTCCTTCAACACGCAATCTTATGAAGCTTTCTGCATTTTATTGCAACTTTTTATCCCTGCTTTTGAAAGTATATTCATGTAATTGTGCTTTCTAAGTTCTGCTTTTGATTTATTAATTTTTGAGATATAGTAAAGTCATGCTGTTCTTTGCACCACTTTAATACTAATATGAAATTTGGAAACTATTGTTTTTGCTTCATGTTGTCATCTTGCACTTGTATTTACTATCTTCATATTCATAAACAAATAGTGGATGTATTTTGTAGGTTACTCTCCTTTGTCAGGTTCCTCAAACTTTTACTGATAATGGATCACCTGCCATAGTGGGCATCATCAAGGTTCATAGCTGCATTTGACTTCTTCAAATGGATCGTATTTTATAATTTTTTTACTTTTTCTTTTTCAATGTCTTCTCCTGAGTAGCGAATCTCATGCAGTCACTGATTGGACATTTTGATCTAGATCCAAACCGTGTATTTGACATTGAAAGTTTTATGCAGAGTTGTGCCTCATACGTTATTGTTTACTCTGTACTTTTATCCTCAGTGTTTTGTGCATTGCTAAATGCAGGTGTTGGAGTGCTTCGAACTTGAGCCTAATAACAGTGTTTTCTTGGAACTGATTCCATTGTTTCCCAAGGTAAGAGGCACTTGCCTTAACTTTTTATATTTAAATTGTTTTGGTCTTTGATAGTTTTTTGTTTACTCTCTTAGAATGCTAGGTGTTATCTCTACAAATTCACTAGTTTCCGTGATGGGTTTAAGTTGGTTAACCATTCTTAATGCATTTCTGTTCTAATGCATTGCAGTCTCATGCCTCACAAATCCTGGGCTTTAAGTTTCAATTTTACCAGCGTATGGAAGTAACTCATCCAACACCAAGTGGGCATCTCACTGCTTTGTTAATTAAACAAGACTTCATTGATGTTGACAGCATGTGAGTTTGTTTCCTTTCATTTTTCTTCCTTTAATGTTGGTTTGCGGGCTATTTTGCAGTTATATTGTGTATGTATAGATGTGATACTTGTTTCATTTGTTCAAATATCAGCTCAGTCGAACTTGATACTTGTTAGCTGAAGCCTTCTAGTGATTCTCTTTTTTGCTGCTAATTCCCACTTACTATTCCTTAAGTGTCTTTGATTCTTTGAATTTGTACTTGTCAAACTCATTGCTTTTCTGTTCAGGAAGCCCTTTTCAAAACGTTTAAGGGGGAGATAAACAGTTATGATTCTCAAACTCTTTTTTCTGACAATTGATTTTTAGTTTGATGGTTCTGCCTGATTAGAACCTTTCTAAACCAATAGATGTCACAGTTTCTTGGTTTGGTGTGTAAATTGGTGATAAATTATAGTGGACATGATGTTTAGTGTTTTTCTGGCTGGGCTTTCAAAGCAATGTTTTTGTCAGTTATGGACAAATTAATTTTTTGAACATTTCAAAAGTTGATGTATCACCTGAATAGTTACATCATACACAACCAAGATATAAAGACTTATGTTGTTAGAATGATAGCAAGGAAGCTTTTGATTTGGTGAGCAACAGGGAGATGGAACAGAATGTGTACTCTAATCTCATTTTTGGTATTCGCTCTTTGCTAGATAGAGAATGGAGAGTGAAGCTGACCCATGTGCGTGAAGCTAACTTTGCGGCTGATTGCTTAGCGGCTCTAGCAATGAAGAATCTCGGGGTGTTTCGGAGGTGGCAAGTTGCACCAAGAGAAGTACATAAGTGACTTACTTGATTATGGTCGTAGACAGATAGCGCACTTGAACATTTATTCTATTAAAAATATATATATATATATATCAATATTGAATGTATATACATCAATATAAAATGCATTAGGGGCCACAAATTCATTTTGTTGGTTAAGAAATCAAATCACTAAAATGCTTAGGGGACGCCCCACTATTTTTCTTTTTTCTGATCAATTGGTTTTTCTTTTTTTCTGATCAATTGGTTTTTCTTGTGGGTTTGGGGTAGGTAAAAGGTTCAAGATTTCTTTGGTAGATAGAAGACTAATTTTATGTTGATTATCAAAAGATTTTGTATTACGGGAGTAAATTATGGAGCGAAGTATTATGGTGTAGGTGGATAACCACGACTCCCTGTTTTGGAAAATTTTTTTTTTAAAAAAAATTTATTATAATATTTTAATTTAATAAATAAAATTATTATTTTAAAACAAAAGTGGAATTTGCTTGCTGCAATATATCACATATATTAATCGTCTCTTTCGTTTGGGTGTTAAAATTCCATTTCACATGTGAAATCAGCAGTCAGGCCTCTGCTATTTTTTGGCATGGGATCTCCAAGTCCATTTCATGTTCCATTCCCTGTACCACCTAATAAAAAAAAGCTGACATGTATCCACTAATTTTTAACTTCATTTACTCAACTTTTCTCACTCTGTTTCCTTCTTTCCTTCCGTTTTCTTTCATTCCTCTCCTTCTTCTCTGTTCAAATCTAAGATTTTTTTAGGTAGTCTGCAGACTTGAGGGAACTGTTTTTTTGGAGTTATTTTGGTGCTGCGGGTTATCTGCTATCTCCTACTTTCATGAGAGCACAGACTGATTTTACTCACCAGAGTCCATCTACTTATGCAGACCACAGCCAATCACCTTAATATGAATTCCTTTCATAGTTTTTCCAACTAGGGCAAGCCTATTTTCACCATTGTGAATTCAATGTCAGCAAAATATGTTCTGTTTATTGTATTTAGGCAAAAATTGTCAGGACAAGGAAATGGAACATATGAAAGGAGCAATTACATGCTTGTAAAATTTCATTTATTTGCTAAAATGTGGCTTTTCAGTACATCCAAACTTGAAACAACTTTGGAACAAACATTAATCAAGCTTTTTATAAGTTCTTCACAGGCAAATCTCACAAGAATATTATACCATAAGCAATAACCATCCCAGAAGCTGTGTAGATGTTCAACATTTTCTTTCTTTGACACAACACATTGATCTGGAGATTGTACGGCATGAACTTCTCAGACGGCTCAAAAACCTCCTCGTGGCTTGATTTTTTATTGGATGGTACAAAAAATGGTACATGGAGTGGATTAGGAGATCCCAAGCCTATTTTTTTTTTTAAAAGTGCTGAGTAGGCGATAGTGTTTTCAACTACAATTATTAAACCCTTTTAAATAAGGTCCATTTACATATTCGAAAGCATCATTCTTGATTCTTTAATGATTATCCTGGAGTTTTCCTTAATCTTTTTAGTTCAAAATGTAAATATTTGTTAAGGAAAAAAGAAATAATTAACTCCAAGTGAGCTTACCTCTTGCCTAAAAGAATAGCATTCATAATTCAAAGGCAAAGGAAGCATTTCGTGCTATGGAAAGGCTAATGGTTTTGAATATTGGCATTGATAGATATCTAATTCCCAATTCAACTTAGCTTAACCCAAAATCCCCAAAATCTATCTCCAAAATAACTAAAAAACTTTTAAGTTATACATCTCATCCACCAATATGTTGTGCAGTTTAATATCAAATAGAAGATCCTTCGTTCACATCCTTATTGAAAATACTCAATTCTCAAGATTCATGCCATATTTCATTAAATCAACAAAGCTTTGAAGACTTTAGTAGTTTGATTGATTTTTCTGCAATAAAATCTTCTTATTTAACACCTTATATACAAAGTTATTTGAGATGTTTACTTAAGGTGCATCATCCTCAAAAGTTGCTTAAAACACCCCACCTGTCCAGGTTGAGAAAGTAATATGAAAATTTCCCAACAATCCCTTTCTTGTCACCCATGTTTTCAGCTTTTAGCCCATGCTTTTCCTAACCAATTCATAGGATTTACTGGCTCTCTGGGAATCCCCAAACTTTAGTCTTATCATTCCCCTCAAGTTATCATTCCTAAGTCAATATCATGACAGAGAAGAGTAAAAATACACATATCTGAATAAAAGTTAAATCCTATACAGATTTTTTAAAAAAATTCAGAAATTTTCAGATGAGATAGAAAGAGAATAGCAAACCTAAATACTAAATCAAAGTTAAAAACTAAATTTATTACAGATCCAGAAGGAGTTCCACTAATAATTTTAAAAGCCACCACTATCAACACCAACACCACATCACCACCACCACTCTACTCGGCGGCGGCTGAGGACCGATCTTTTCCGATATATATATATCCAAATTGGGGATGGGAGGGATACGGATCCCAATAGATTGCAACGAGTGAAACTAGCACAACAACCGCCCAAACTAAGCAAACCGCAGCACACCATCTAAAAATCCTTGGTATTGTCTTATAATTACAAGTACTATATGAGAGAAAGGCGCAAAAGGATGTTGTAAATCCAACCATAACCAGTATGACAAAAATTCCATTACCTCTAAATATGATGGTGGAGAGTCCTTTTCCGCTGGCATCTTCCGGACGAACTATTATCCATAAAGCAACCACGAAATAGATTATCAGAAGCATCGCATCGATTTTGTGAAATACAAACACATCCTCCTTCATGGTAGTATCCGACGTATGCTCAGTGCAGATCTTGGTAGACGGCTCAGTCGGTGATTTCGTCATCATAGGGTTTCCAAACGGCTGAGGATTGAGG
Source organism: Knoxia roxburghii (assembly GCA_030378225.1). Lineage (NCBI taxonomy): Eukaryota > Viridiplantae > Streptophyta > Magnoliopsida > Gentianales > Rubiaceae > Knoxia > Knoxia roxburghii. The sequence continues at coordinate 7,684,374 of CM059423.1, forward strand.
GAAGGGGACTTGGTGCACGAACCAGTACCTGCCTTTACTTTTATTTATACTTGGGCTGGGCCAAAAAAACCCGGTTTAGCTTATCGGTTCGGTACCCTGCTCTTGAACCAATTCCAGTTTTGAAATTTGAACCACCTCGGGGAATCTATTTCATGTCTTTGGTTAAAAAAAAAAATGGGAATGGGAATTGAAAATAAAACCAATAGGAATCGGTTTTGTCACTGGGGGGGTGGGTTTCAATTCTGATTCCTGTGGCTTTCTTCCTTAACCTCAGCTGCCCTTTCGTTTCTTCTCCCACACCGACTGATTCTATTTCGTCTTTTTTTCAACACTTTCTCTGTGCCTACATACCGAATCAGACAAGTGAATCAATCGGCAAACTGGTGAGATCAGAGTTCCCAACCTTATGAAGACACCCTTCAATCGCTCGGTATCGCCTCCGGTTATCTAAGCTTCTTCACCATGTCTCCTTCTGTAACCCTAATTCCCAAATCTCAAATACCCATCTCAATTCCTTCCCAGAATTCCAAGACTGGGCTCCACTTTAGGTCACGAAGATCGGCCAGAACCCAGTTCGACGGAGTTACAAACTCCTGTGGCTTTCACGATCGAAAATACTGGAATTGACTCTAAATCACTTCCGGAACCTAGCTTAGTGGAGCCGCAAACCGCACGTACTGCTGAGCCGAGTTCGCCGTTGCAACAAGATGATCAATCGGAAGTAAGAAGTTCAATGCCCAGAGCGAAAAAGAATCACCGGAGAATATGGATATTGATGAGGATGATAGAGATGGTTTGCGTTGTTGTGAAGTTCGTTTTCTGTCCTGGGGAGGCGGGTAGGTTTGAGTAAATGGGGAAGAAAACTTTTTTTAAAAATTTTTACCAAGGACCAAAAAAAAAAAAAAAAAATATTATTATTAAAGACAAAGTGGATATTTTATGCAATTCCAACCCTATTCCCAATTTACATACCAAACACCCATATTAAATTTATAAAACACATACTCATCCCGACTTAATTTCGATTCTGATTACAGTCAATTTTACCAAACGCCCCCTAAATTCTTTATTTGGATTGTGTGGGATTATGACATGCGATTCGCAGAATTTTGACTGCCATCAGTCTCAGCATCTTTATCACTTGGTTCATTTATCAGAGTTGTAATTTGGTAAAAAATTGGCTGGCTTGGGTGGTTCAGGAAATGCAAATTTTGTTTCTTGTTTTGATAAGCTAAAGAAGCTAATGAATGCTAAATGGCAATTGCGGAGAGAAATGGGAAATTTGATGTTTTCTAATTGAGGAATCAAGCAAGAAGATGACAAGGGCCCGATATTTGATTTCTGGATAATTGGACAAGACTTTAAAACTGTGTTGAGCTGTGAAAGTGGAGATTTGGAAGCAATTTACGAAAACAAACAAGAAAGTGCTGTATTGCTTTAGGTGTGACACAAGTTGGGAAAGCTAATCCGATCCTGCTCTCTTCGTGTAAAGATTACTAAGTCGTTTATGAGTTGCCATCATTTGCTGAGAGAGGTAGAATATTTTCAAATGGAGAAATTTTAGCACTGAAGACAGCTGCTACCAGTTGGAAATTGGAGGAACAAGTGAAGATCAACTAAAACAAGGCATCATTATCCTCTTCAGTTTATGCACCATCAGAATTGTATGTATATTTAGATGGATGGATTGTCCACAATTTTGTTTGGTGTTTTGGTGTTAAGTGTAAATCTGTAAAGATTAAGATTCTTTTGTTCATGATTTTGAAAATTGTCATTCCTTTGAACACATATATACTATGAACAAATTTTGATGTTATTTGAAGTCAAGTAGAAAATTTCATTATTGATTACTTGAATGTTATGTTTTCTGCACAATATTCTGAGTCCTGAAGAAGGGGTTGGGAAAGACAAGAGAAGAACAGAAACAAAGAAGAATGGAGGGTAAAGAAATTCATATTGTCATTATCACCAATTAGTGCAGAACAAGAATAAAGTCTCCAATGAAAATTCCAAAACCACCCCACCTTGCATCCCTTTGGAATTTCATATTTTTCTTCAAACACAAATGTAACTACTCACTCATCCCTCAAAATGATACTCGTATTTGTAATACTATTTTCAAGAATCAGTTAGCAAAATTTAACAGAAGAACCTGTGAAATCTTCTAAATATTGAGAGGAGCATCTTCAGCTTGTGCAGTTCAGACAATCTCATCAGCCAGCCACCACTATGTTTAAGTGAAGTGAATATCATGCTGACTTACCTTTTGACATTACAGATAGAGCTACCAGTTAAACTAAAAATTGTGGCTCTATAGATGAAGTCCAGCAGAATCAGCTTTGTATGAACAAACTTGCTACTTCACTCTCTTCCACCCTTTTGGAACTTTACAAGTCCTGATAAGTATAGATGCAACCTTTAGGTAAGTGATTTGCCAGCACATTTTATTTCGCGCCCCTTTTGCTTGGCTTGCGTTTTGTTGAACTTCTCTTTCTCCCTCTCCAGTAGAGGGTCATGCACCACATAGTCATTTGGGTCATTACTCCGAGACATGTTATCATTAGTAGCTATACAACAGCCGGCACTCCCAAGAAAATAACCAAATTTCATTGAGCGGAAGCAGAAACACATTTCTCCACTTGGGAAATCGCATAAATCACCACTTCAAACTTGAATAGATAACAAGCTTGCTTTATCCACTTACTCTAAACACAACAGGTTGCTGTAGAATAAACCTATTGTATAGTAAATTATGCGTGCTCGGCTTTGATGAACACGGGATCTGACTCATCCAAGAAGTAGGGGTCTTATGGTTTTGCTCTGATATATTTAACCTGTCCATACATTTGCAAGATGGCAGCAAGAAACAGGACAGGAGCAATAAAGTAAGTAACTGAAGATTACCTTGCCAGGTTCAGGAGCAAACTTCAACGAATTCTTCATCCAATCTACCAGCATTTTCATCTTTTAAACCATTGGATTTGGAGGAAAACGCTGCCTTGAATTTGTCCAGTTTCTTGAGAACCTATAATTAAAAACGGCAACTGTCATTTCACAGAAACAACCTAGTGCTGACCATCTAAAGAAGCTAGCCATGATGCGGTTTATAATTCAAATTTTTCACTTTTCCTCATAAACCATTACCCAAATTCCGTATGTATTTCTGGATGCTTTAGATATTTTGATTTAACATGGTCAAATAACTTGAGAAACAACATAAAAAACATCACAACCTTCAGGTCTCAATAAACCTATTTCTGCAGGAGCTTATACAAATTAGTGGATATAACAACTGTAGAAAAAATGAATTCGAGCACAAATTTCTTGAGGAAATGCTGAAACTGCTGAAATCACAATATCTAAGTGTATTTAACCATAATGTGCATCATCACATGTTATGGCTCTTCTTACTCAAATTTGTATAAATAATGCTTTCTAAACAAATTTTGGTGCCTATTGATGCCCAATTAAATGCATATGAGAAGGTAAAAAAATACCGAATAAAAAAAATACTAAGTATAGTTGATGAGAGAGGAATGGAAGATGAGATTTCTTGAGACGGAATGACCTATACACAGAGTTAAGGTAGGCCACACAATCACTAAAAGCACCCATCCGTTGACAATGGAAAGTCTTACCCACCGACCAAACAAACAAAGTGAAGAACTGAATATTCACAAGTTAGCAAGCCAACTATGATGGAACTGGCCTTCAGCTGGATTACTTTCTTCTTTATAGCTGCCTTTACTCTAAATTTTATCAAGAAATGGAAGACATCCAACGAAATGAATGCAATCAAGAAGCAGCCACCAGGGCCATGGAAACTACCCTTCATCGGACACATGCATCATTTGATGGGCTCCCAGCTGCCACATCATGTTTTGGCAAATTTAGCCAAAAGACATGGAGATCTGATGCAACTTCAGCTGGGAGAAATTTCTACCATTGTTGTATCATCTCCTCTTATTGCCAAACAGATTTTGAAAACTCATGTTCTTGCCTTTGCAGATAGACCGCAGATTCTAGCTGGGAAGATCGTATTGTATAACCAATCGGATGTCACATTCAGTCCATATGGTGATTACTGGAGACAAATGCGAAAAATATTTACTTTGGAACTTGTTAGCGCCAAAACTGTCAGATCGCTTGGATCTATACGCCAAGATGAAGCTTTGCATCTCATTTCATCTATTCAGGCGCTGGCCGGAAGTGGAAAAGCTATAATTTGACAGAAAGAGTCTTTCATACACCAGCTCAATGGTGTGTAGAGCAGCATTGGGTAATGAATTTGGCAACATCGAAACACACTCTTGCCACTGCTGCTGGAAGTACAATCGCTGATGAGTGGATTTGATGTTTCTGGCCTTTTTCCACCCAGGAAAATTCTTCATCACTTAAGCTGGATGGTTACAAGATTGATAGAGGTTTGGATGCGATAGTTCAGGAGCATGTTGAGAATCAAGCTCGAACAAGAACTGGAAACTGCGAGTTCGGCCAAGAAGATCTTATTGATGTTCTGCTGAGGATCAGGGGGAGTATTGACCTTCATGTACCAATTACCGATGAAAATATCAAGGCTGGTAAGTTGTTTGACCTTTTTGGTCGATCTTTCTTGGTTAATTAATTTCTAAGTTTGATTATGTTCAAAATTTAAATCAAATTGACTAAAAAGTTTTTCATATAGCTAAATGTTTTATGATCCAAATTACTCTCTATGTCAAGATCATAGATATTCTTATAGCCTGATATTGTGAGATAAAAAAAATTCGGAATCGATTTTGTAACAAGGCAAAGCAAACGGGCCATAACGATTGGAGAAGTGATTGCTACATATATGCAGGAGGAACTGACACTTGAGCCACTGTGGTGGAATGGGGCAATGGCAGAAATGATATGACATCCAAATGTATTGCAAAGGCACAGAGTGAGAGAAGGAAAGCTTTGATGGGGAAGCAGACGATTGAAAAGAATGTTATTCAAGAAATGAGTTACTTAAAGTCAGTAATTAAAAGAACTTTAAGGTTTCATCCTCCATTTCCTCTGTTGGTTCCTAGAGAGAAGAGTAGGGAGGAAATCCAAATCGAGGGATACATCATCCCTGTGAAAACAAGAGTGATGGGCAATTGGAAGAGATCCCAAGTATTAGGATGAACCGGAATGTTTCATGCCAGAGAGATTTCTTGAGAACAACTTGGTTGATTTCACAGGGAGTAACTATGAATTTCTTACATTCGGATCGGGGAGGAGGGTCTGCCCAGGAAATTTATTTGGTTTAGCTAATGTTGAGGTTCCATTAGCTGATGTGTTGTACTATTTTGACTGGAAACTCCCAGATGATGCTGAGTTATACATGACAGAATTCCATGGAATAGTGGCATCAAGGGAAAACAACCTTTACTTGACCGCCTCCAACTCCATGCATCAGCTTTAATCTGGCATCGATCAATGGATTTATCTTTATCTCTAAATGTTGTCTTCTCTGGATTAATGTTGAAGGAAGTGTCATGGCTAATCCTGTATCATGTATTATATATATTTGGTACAATAAAGGAAGCAATTGGCTAATTTAACTCCGGATATTTGATTGCCATCCATATTTAAATTATTACATGAGATCGATATATAGCAGAAAATATAATTAACTGTATGCAATTTTATGCGCGTGTCTTTCTTATTTGGTGTGTTTAAACTCCAGAGCATATCGCTTGTCTATTTATCCATAAGGTGCGTTTCATACAAGGCAAAGGCAATGAAGCAAAGACAAAATAATTCCGATTGTTGCTTCTTTTAGTTAGTAAAGTAGAGGCAAAGACAATCAAATTATTTTAATGAAGTGATTAAATTCCTTTCATGAAGCGATCAAGTTCATTTAATGAATGTTTTACTAATTTATCAAACAACAATCAAATATAGAAATTGAAACTTTCTTGAAGTAAAATTAATTAATTTTAAAATAAAATTATTTTTATGGGAGGGAAGGCAGGGGCGGATTTACGTGGAGAGAAGGTAAGGCGGTCGCCCCACGTTGATGCGGAATTTTTAAGGAGTAGGGGGTATGAAATTTGGTTTGCCGATTTGGCCGCCCCACCATCACCGCCGGCGAAAGGAAGGAGGTTGAAGATGAAGTACGGGCAGAAGGTTGAAGATGGATTATATACTTAACACAGCAGAACTAAAACATACTTAACAAAGGAGATCAGATCAGGATTATATAGACATCAGATCAACTCATACTTGACATCAGATCAACAGACTATAGACATCAGATCAAGATTTTAAAAGAAATCATACAGTAGAACTAAAACATACTTAAAAAGGGAGATCAGATCAACAGACTATAGACATCAGATCAGCGTATACTTGACATCAGATCAACAGACTATAGACATCAGATCAAGATTTTAAAAGAAATCACACAGCAGAACTAAAACATACTTAACAAAGGAGATCAGATCAGGATTATATAGACATCAGATCAACTCATAATTGAGAGATTGCAGTATGAACTTGAAACATTTGTCTTCGATGTACGAAAAAGTGAGGATTTTGTTGGTTGTGAAGATCTTGCCAGCCTTGCAATAAAGATGGTGAAAACCTTTAAGCATGAGGTGTTTCCTCTAGTTTATCGGTTGATTGAATTGGTTTTGATTTTGCCGGTTGCTACAGCATCTGTTGAGAGAGTTTTTTCAGCTATGAATATTATCAAAACCGATTTGCGCAATCGGATGAGTGACGATTGGATGCATGATATGCTAGTGTGCTACATTGAGAAGGATGTTTTTAATTCGATTGATGATGAAAAAATTTTACAACGTTTTCAAAGAATGGCTACTCGTAGAATTTCACTTCCGCCTATTTAGTACATGTATTATGGATTTCATTAGATATGTAATATATTGTTTAATATTATGCAATTCATATTTTTTTCTCTATACTGTTATATTTTAATATTATTAGTATATTTTATGTTAGATATTTGCAAACGATGACGGCAAAACAAAAATTTCCGCCCCATGTTGATAAAAATCCTGCATACGCCACTGAGGGAAGGGCATCATACTTGGAAACGAACAATAAAATTTCTGGCATATTGTGATGTGCTACATATAAAACTTCACGTCTCAATCCAGTACTAAATTCTGTTGACGTCACGCATGGTTAAAAAAAAATGTTCCAAAAGAATAAAATCATTAAAAAGTGAGTTGCAATCCCAAGGGGAGTAATTTCATTCTAAAAAAGAGTTATATTTATTAAATTAAATTAATAAACACGATCTATTTGTTAAGACGTATGTGACATTTATGTAACTTAAACAATTATTATTATTTTATAAAAATAATTATATTTATTATATTATTTTAATTTAACAAATAGAATTATCATTTTCATAGCCTGATTACTTAGAATAATTAAGTCAACTATTTGACAAATTGGTACGCCAAATTGATATTTGTTTGCGTTGATGGAGGTTAATGGCTAGTAATTGAAGGAAATAAGAGAGTGCCGATTCATTTATATTTTGCTTAATTCATTATATGATTGACATTTTCTGAATACGAACAGGAAGAGACAGCAATAGCTCGTGCCTAGTTATCTCACGAAATTTTCAATTTTTATTTGTTTTTTGGCACATTCTTTAACCAAGAGTTTTGTTTTGGTGTTTGTTGTTTGAGTAACTTAATTAGTAAACTATTAGTAACTAATAATTTTGGTATTAATACTAATTCTTTTCATATCTTGGAATAATTTTTTTGACTAATTTCAAAAATTTGTACATATTTATTTTGGTTAGTATGAAATTTTTACTAATTAAGGTTATTAGAAACACATTGCATAGGTGGGTCGTACGTATTTTTATCATCTCATATACATTGCTGACAAAAATATCCGTTAGATCATTCTTTTTTTTTTTTTTTTAATAGCAATAAATTTAGAGACCGAGTTTAACCCCTTTTTTCCATTTTATTTATTTATTTTTTTTTCACAATAAAATAAAATTTACAAAAATTATATGGTCTTATATCTTGTTTTTACATTTTAGCTAGTTTAAGGTAAAATTTTATTTTATTTTTTAAAAATATTTGGAATAAGATTCCAAACTTCTCATCTACCTTTTTAACAATAATAAGAATAAATAAATAAAAAGAACTTAATTTCTTCCATCACCAAAATCATTTCGTAACAATTTTAACACTGTTACAGGCAGGTAAATCAATCAAATACAAAAGAAGGGGGAAGAACTATAAAATGAACCCCAGCTACTACATTTTCTCTAAGCATGAAATCTAAATCAACAATCGCTTCCCACACTCTAGGCTCATAAAGTTAAGCAACGCGATGAATTTTTCCCTCCTAAAAAAAAATCGTTTTTGTCAAATTAAAATTATTTAATAATTTTTTTTTTTTTTGTTGGGAAATGGATGGGGGAGAAGATATTTTTTATTTAATATTCTTAAACTATTATATGAAGCGAAGTTAATGAGAGAAGAGATAGTTTATGTGAAATAAATTACACATGAGCGAGTCTCTCACTCAACTTTTATCAAACCCTCCAATTACAAATATAAATCTCTTATCTACCTGTTTTATCATAATGTTTCGTTAATACCTATTTTTTCAAATGATTTCGTTAACTATTAATTTGACCAATTACTTGCTTTTATTATTGTCAAGTAAAAAATTAATTCTCAATCTCACAATCAAATGTACATCACCATGTTATCACCAGCACGACTTGATCAGTGAAAAATCATTATATACCAAAGGAATTAATTCTACAGACATCTTAGATTTAATGTTGTTGTCAACAAATTAAGCATCTCTTTTGTTTTCCCCACAAGAGAAGATAGTGAACTACTGTAAATGAAAATGACAATGGCGGACTAATCATCTCAGATAAACTTCTTTAGTTTTGTTCTTTCCTTGTCTTCCTTTTCGACTAGCCCTTCAAGCCTTCAAGCGTGTGGATATATATTTAAAATTAATTATGTACTTAATTTGCTGCTTGTTTTCCATTCACTTTTTGAATAATTAACTCTTGGAAATATATATATATATATATATATATATTTGTTACTATGAATGCAAGGTTTATTCATCATTTTTTTTTCTAATTTTAAAAACATTTCAGCTCCATTGCTTCGAGCTATAAAAATTCCAGTCCCAGTCAATTATTTTATTATTTATTTGGTGAGAAATTCTTCACTTCTAGAGAGATACAGAAATTTCAAGGGATTGTTTATGATTAATTTATATTTTAGTAGATTTCAATTGAAAAGAACATTTAATAAATCAAAATAGTTAATGAAAATATTTATTTTCTCCATTATTGTCAACTAAATTAAGTTGATTAGATCTTCTATAATACTATATTTTTTATATATATTCACAAACAAATGTGGAAACTGTAGATTATTCATATTATTACGGTCTCAGAACAAGAGTTATATTTACTACATTATTTTTTAATTAATTTAATAAATAAAATTATTATTTAATAAATAAATAGTCCCGAAATTTACGTGTCCCATCCCCTCTGGTGTGAATTTAGAAGAAAGGAGAAGAAGGGCGGTAGCTTGTTTAACTCATAAACGCTGGCTTATTTAGAAGCTTTCTTTTCATAAAAATATATATTAGTATTTGTAAAAAATCATTGCAGTTTCATTTGGTTGTTACGATTTATCTTATTTTCTCACTGTCATATTAAAAACACCAAATACATTATTGAAATCAAGTCCACTTCCACTTTCACACTTTTACCTCACAATTTTTAAGAATTGTGGCATACTCATCTTGTCCACAGAAATTTAAGAATTAATGAAATAATCAAGTATGGATGAAAATATAAATCTTATAAAAATTTTGAAATTAAAACAGAACTATAAAAAGGTATTGAGTGAAATTTGGAGTGGAAGTATATTTTTTTAAAAAAAATTAGTATTATATAACTCTTTTTTTTTAAAAAAAATCATTCATTTTTTAAAATATCGTTCTCCTAATTCTTATTTCTCGTTATTTTAATGTTTATCTTTTACCCCTCTTATTATTACAATATAGTCCTTATTTTTTTAACTTTTGCTCTTCAAATAATGTTCACTTTATTTATCAATATAATCTTATAATATTTTAATGATTTAATAAATTAGTATTATAATCGCCATTTGTTTTATTCATTTTCATTAAGTTATCCCAATTATTCTCATAGCTTCTGCCCATTGTTCATATCATTTTAGAGGAATCAAATTTAATTTAATAGTATATTTTTGTAGAGGGGTTATTTTTTTAATGATTCAGGTTACAATTTCTTGAGTACATAATCTAAGTAATTTTCTGGAGGTGAAGTTTAGGATTTTCTTTTCAAGATTGTTCATTTATAATAAATTTGAAGAGGTCTATCATGAATTGGCATTGTAGTCGTTTACCATGTCTCGGCGTTCTAAACAGGCCAAACCGAACAGGCATCTCCCCGTAAGTACGGTCGGGTTCCGACAAGGAGGAACATACTTACATTGTAATAATTAAAGTACATATATTCCCAACAAACTCAAAATATTAAACCAATTGAAAATAAATGATTACCGTCAAAACCCTCTTCAAACTAGGGTTTATGATTCTTCTTTGCGTAGGAGGATATAGAAATATTATTACTTTACAAAATAATATGTGCAGTAGTTTTTTCGATGGGCTCTTTGTCTTATATGATAGTTATAAGACAATAGCAATGATTTTTTGATGGTGTGCTGCGGAATCATAGAAAATGACTGCGGTTAGCTTAGCTTGTGCCGTAGATCAACTAACAACTCTTTTTTCTCTTATAAAACGTGATTACTAGCTCGATTGATGCCACATCGATCTAGGGCTGAGTAAATAAATTCATCGGACTTTACCGATGGAGCAAAAAATCTTCTATGATTCCGAACAAACTCAAAATATTAAACATTTATTCAACTTATATAAAATGAACAAAATTTTGTATTCCTTTCAAGTCATTCTCTGTGATGATAATATCATCTACATATACAATTCAAACAGAAACTTTATTAGTAGCAGAGGTTTTAACTAACAAGGTGTGATCCGAGTGACATTGTTTGTATCCCTGTCCTTTAACACATCTAGAAAATCTATCAAACCTATTCCAATTCTATTGAATAATTAAAGTTAAGCTCACTGTCTTCCAAATTTTCAAAGTGAATCAACTGGAAAAGGGATCACTTTTACTACTGCTCAAAGGAAAAGTAACACCAGATTGTTTAGGTTGGAAAATGTAGTTTCTGAACCAAACCCTGAAGTAGAACAATCCAAATAAAATTTCTCAAACACATTAGAAGAAGGATGTCCCAGCCGTTGATGCCAAACGTCAGCTGGAACATAAGACACTTGCAGTAACTGTTTCCCTAAAGTAGTAGAGTCCCCCCACCTGCTCACCTGCTCCAATCACTTTCCTCGATTTGCAGTCCTGAATCACACAAAAACCATCATTAAATTGGGGCGGTACATCCCAATTTATTATGTACTATGTCATCAGCTCACTAAAGACATCTCTTGTGCTGGAAATCGAAAATTTCAAAATCTGAGCAAATAAAGAATGGTATATCATGTAAACGAACCGGTTATGCAATTGAGATTTCTGGTTGCTTTTCTTTAAACAACATTTTGGGAGATTAGCACTGTTAACTTGTTATCATTCAATTGCTTTGGATAATTGATTTACATTTTACGCATTTATTATATATATTGTCCTTCTAATTTACAATTATCAAAATCTGCTTTTATTCTATTAGTTTTCCATGGACTATCTAATAATTTACTACTAAAAAATTTAAAAGAAAGGAGTACTATTAACATTAACAATGAAACAAATCCCTTATTAGAGAGTTAATACATTCGAAGAGATTTTTTTTTTTATGCAAAAGAGAGATATTTACTTCAATTTTGAATTATTTAATAATTAAAATAGGAAATATAAATGAAATTTTTGGTAAATTGTTTAAGAATAAATAGGCAATTTAATATATTTTTTATTTTATATTTAAATATTATGATTAGTATTTTTTAATTTGTTAGAGAGGTAATTTAGGTATAAAAGGGGCGAAAAATAAAAGAATATGGAGCGGAAATAAACATTCACAATTTTATAAGAGAAAAAAGTCAGGATTACGGCAAATTATTGTATTAGAATTACTGTATTTTAATAATTATAAATTTTGATTTGCTATTTTTACATTTTATATACAAAAGCGCTTCTTTTTTGTGTGTTGGTAACCTCCCTAATGTAAGGGGAGTTTGTTCAGTCACGTTGTTTGAATTTTGTTATCCATTTTTGAGTTTAATCAACTACTTGAATTAAGGAGTTTTATTAGTTTTTGGGTTGGTGTTTCAAAAGTTTATTGTGAAGTAGTGTGTTTCAGTGGGTGGAATGGATGGTGATGAATGTTGATTCGGTTAAAGGGTGTGATGTTTTGCACATACTGGTGGGATTTTGTTTAGTGATAAGTGAGATTGTACATATAATGGGTAATGTTTATACATGGGGTGGGATTTTCTGGTATTATTTATGGGATTTTGTTTAGTAATATGTAGGATTTTCTTTAAATTTGTGAAATTACAAGATATATGTCTAAAAATATATTAGTAGCAAACCTCTTCCAATTAGCTTCTATTTATTAGTAGTAAATATTATTTGAATAAGCCCTATGATTACGACGAAGCCCTCAACTGTTGCTGATCCGTCTACAAAGATGTCAACTGAGGATCATCGGGCGAATACTACGAAGGATCTGTTTGTATTTAATAGAATCGATCTGATGTTTCTGATCATTTATTTTATGGCTGCATTAGCGATATTAGTTCTTCCGGAAGACCCCAACGGAAAAGGACTCCCCACCATCATATTTAGAGGTAATGTAATTTTTGTCTTGCTGATTATGGTTGGATTTACAACATCTTTTTTTGCCTTTGTCTTATATGATAGTTATAAGAAGTAGTACAATTCCCTATAATGATAATATCATCTACATATACAATTATAGTCATTTTCTTATGAAAATACCCTTGACTAAGGGGTGAACTCTGTTACAATTATTTAACACTAGGAGATCCCAAGAAGCTAAATACTGCATTGGAGTTGGACTTCAAAATGGAAGAGTGGAGAACTACTATAGTAATTTTCTTGGGAAATAAATTTGTTTTTTATCATTTAATTATTAATAGGTTCAAAATCAAAAAAGGAAAGAAAGAGGAAGAGCTCATGTATCAATTTGGAAGGATGAATGTATTCAAATAAAAACCATTATTTAGTTTTAATCTCCAATTTATGGCTGTAATTGACCGAGCCAAACCCGAGCAGAGCCCTGACTCGAGCTCGAGTCAGTTTAAGAGGCTTGAATTCACATTCTAATTCTATGGAATTAGAATTGAAGAATTACAATTACAATTCAATTCCAATTCTTTGTTTTGTAGAATGTAGAATTGATTTGTAATATTAGATTTCATAATTTTATTATAATTTTTGTAAAAATTTTAAAAATTTATGAATTCACAAAATTTATAAATTTTTAAAATTGAGTGATATGTAAGATTTTCTTCATTTGCGTTTTTTTTTTCATGATTTACAAGGAGACAAAAAAAAAAAAAAAAATTGTCCAATGAAGATAATGCCACCCTTCCTCCAATATAATCTCATCTTACAATGAAGTTGATGAATTCAATTATAACAGATGATATTACTATCGGATTACCAATTTTACCCCTCACTTTCTTACCTTGATGCTTGATCTTTGGAGGCTTAGACCCAAACATCTCGAACCCTTGTTATTAGAGAAATCGAAGCTGAGATCGGGTTAGGGTTTTGGGAGATAGGATGCGATTGAGATGAATTTGGATAGGAAAAATCCGCAGCTGCTGCAGTACTAGACATCGACGTGTGCAGCCCGCGTGTCCTGTCCTCTTCAAAAACCCGCAGCCCCGTCTCCTCTCCAAATCAAGGTAAGAAAGTGAGGGGTAAAATTGGTAATCCGAGAGTAATAATTTTTTCGACTGCTGATTAAATGTATTTAACTGTTGAGTTAAAGGATGTCCCGTAGTTGGAATCAGCTACAAACACGAAACTATAGTTCTTATTATTCGAACTAGGCATCAAACTACTCTTTTCAACTCCAAACACCGTACCTTCAATGTCGAAATTCAACTGTGAACTATCATTCCTAGCTCCAAACACAAAACTTTCACTTCTGTCACTAAAACTCAACTTAGAGCTACTCTTATTGGTTCCTAACGAAAAACCCTCATTCTCCTTTCCAAAATTCGACCCTAAACTAGTACACTCGGCACAAAAAACAAAACTCACTTTACCAAGTGTCCCAAAAGGAAATGAATCACCAGCATCACTTTCTTTCCCAAACTTCCACCACACGGATCATCGCTACTACTATTAGGAATAAAACTAGCTTCATTACCCAGACTTGAAACTACTGAAGTACGCATCTTTGATAAATGATCACTATGAGTCAGACTCAATAGAATTTGATCAATCCCCTTTTCTTTTCCTGTCGTTAAGGTGGAGAGCTGAACCAAGAATTCTTTTTCTTCATCACCAATCAAATCACTGTTCGCAATCCAGGATTCTATTTTTTTATCATCAATCCAATTTCAATTCGCGTTTCTTATCAATGAATATATCTCTTTACTTATATGACTTAGATGTCTCGTATTTCTTGAAAATGTGATTCGATTGATAGGATTTGGTATGAGATCGACGATATCGATGAGATTGATTTTCAAATATTTAGAACTTATTGATTGACTTGAAACTACTGAAGTACGCACACATTAGAAAAATTATTACTATCGGATTACCAATTTTACCCCACTTTCTTACCTTGATGCTTGATCTTCGGAGGCTTAGTCCCAAACATCTCGAACCCTTGTTATTAGAGAAATCGAAGCTGAGATCGGGTTAGGGTTTTGGGAGATATGATGCGATTGAGATGAATTTGGATAGGAAAAATCCGCAGCTGCTGCAGTACTAGACATCGGCGTGTGCAGCCCGCGTGTCCAGTCCTCTTCAAAAACCCGCAGCCGCGTCTCCTCTCCAAATCTCCTCTCCAAATAGCCAGAGCCTTTTCTCTTTGCGAAGGGCCTTTTCTCTTCCGCCAGAGCCTTTTATCTTCACAAAGGGCCTTTTCTCTTTCCGTCCCTTCACGAATGTCTACAGAATCAATGCTCTACGGCAGTCGCACTTCTTCTCGCGGTAGCGTCGGCGGCCACACTTTTTCCCGCGGTCGTAACTATTTCAAGCTTCAAGTTCCGGCTACTCTTTTCCTCTCGAGTAGACCCACTCCTCAATAACTGAAACCAGCATGGTAAAACACATAACAACCATGCAACTGACGGTCACAAATCTCGTCCATCTCCCTCCCAATACAACACCGACCATGCTTGCCGTAAAGCAATCAAACATAACTGCGATGGTGATTGGCTTGGTGGTCGAGTCCCTGCCATCGAACAGGCCCACCATAAGCGTAGCACTGAAGCTGGTAACGGCCAAATTTATATTTGGCAAGTTGGCGGCCACCTCATGGCCGCCTCCGCGCCGTCGTCGTCGGGGGGAGGGCTGCCGCTGTCGTCGGGGAGAGGACCGACGCCAGGGAGAGGGCTGTCTTCAGGGAGAGGGCCGCCGCCAATGAAAGGAGGAGGAGGGGGGACGCCGCCGACGAAAGGGGGAGGAGGGGGTCTCCGCCGACGAAAGGTGGAGGACGGGTGCCTCCGCGAGGGGGTGGACGGGGGCCGCCGTGACTGCGGGAAAAAGTGAGGACTCCGCGGCGACCACGGGAAGAAGTTTGACCGCCGACGCTACCGCGGGAAGAAGTGCGACCGCCGTGTAGCATTGATTCTGTAGACATTCGTGAAGGGACGAAAAGAGAAAAGGCCTTCGCGAAGAGAAAAAGCTCTGGCGGACAAAGAGAAAAGGCCCTTCGCGAAGAGCAGTTTCGATTTCTCTAATAACAAGGGTTCGAGATGTTTGGGTCTAAGCCTTCGAAGATCAAGCATCAAGGTAAGAAAGTGAAGGGTAAAATTGGTAATCCGAGAGTAATAACCTAAACCGATAGTTTAGAAAAACCAATTATCCGAATCACATAATAACCTAAACCGATAGTTTATCCAAAACTGTCTCGGTTACGAACCTCATTTATATATTATGTCTTTTAACCAATGATGAGATCTACTGTGTCACACAAGACACCTCATCATCTAACTACATAATATAAATGGACAATTAATGCACAACAAATTATAACCAAAACATAAATTGATATATTAATATGGGAAATTATACAATACAAGCATAGCTTATGTATTCTACTCCAACAGTTCTAGTGTTAGGAGACGTTGTTGAAGGTGTAGCGTGAAAAATTCAACTCAAATTCACATGCTTGGATGTAGATGTTGCAGCAGTTATTTTTTGGACGTGCATGGACGTTGCGACAGTATTAGGAGACGTTGTAGAGGTGTTATGTGAAAAATTCATCACATCCCTGGATGTAGACGTTGCGGCAGTTGTTTTTTAGACGTGCAGGGACGTTGCGGCAGTGTTAGGAGACGTTGTGGAAGGTGCAATCCATGAAGTTGTATTGCACGGACGGTTCAAGAGGGCATAACTCGGAACTTAATTGTTTGATTTGGACGCGTGAGTAGTCGATTTGATGGTTCTCGATGAAATCTACGCAATGTACACAGCGTAGATACGAAAGATTTTTAATAATTTCAAGGGTTTTTCGAATTTTTGACGAAACATTTGACATGTATAAAAAATAGTTTTTTACGATTTGCCTGCATGAAAACCTTGTTCCTCCGGGGTTCTACTGACCTATGTATTGGGAGATGGGAAATTCAATATTGACATGTACAAAAAAGTGTAATTAAATGTCAACTAACTTTAAGTGGATTAATAACAATTGAATTTTTTTGAGAGTCACAAGATTAAAATAACCAGGGTTCGAGTCTCGTCCCTGACAATTTTTTTTCTACTAATAGTTACTTAAATGGTATCTGTTTTTTACATTACTAAAATCAGCTAAGCTGTTTTTGGACATTGCAGCGGTTATTTTTTGGACGTGCAGGGATGTTGTGGCCGTGTTAGGAGACGTTGTGGAAGGTGTTATGTAAAAAAATTTAGCTTAAATTCACATGCCTGGATGTAGATATTTTTTGACGTTGCGGCAGTTGTTTTTTGGACGTAGGTGGACGTTGCAGCAGTGTTAGTAGACGTTGTGGACATGTCTGGATGTAGACGTTGCGACAGTTGTTTTTTGGACGTTGCGGCAGTTGTTCTGAGACGTTGTTAACTCAGCGAAGACGTTGTGGACATGCCTGGCTGTAGACGTTTATGGACTTGGTGCTAGTTGTTTTTGACGTGGTTCTAGTTGTTCTGAGACGTGGTGGACTGTCTTTGTCAAAAAATCAGTTTAAATTCACACGCATGGATGAGGACGTTTCTGGACATAGTGCTATTTGTTTTTGACGTGGTTCTAGTTGTATTTGTGAAAAAATCAGTTTAAATTCACATGCATGGATGTAGACATTTTTGGACGTGGTGCTAGTGTTAGGAGACGTTGTAGACATACCTAGATGTAGACGTTGCGACAGTTGTTTTTTGGACGTTGTGACGGTTGTTCTGAGACGTTGTTGACTCAGCGAAGACGTTGTTCACTCAGCGTGAAAAAAAAAAAAAAAGGCGCCCGCGTAGGCGAAACTTACTATATTTAGTAAGTGTACAGCTGTCATGTGAAAAATTACTATATATAGTAATAGGTACATGCACACAGTGTACAGGGTATACGCGCTAGATTTTACATATTGATCCTAAAAAGAAATTGTCTGTAAAATTGTTAACAGTCAAAGTTAGTGATTTTATATAAAATTTTTAAAAGAAAGTGGCTAAAAGATAAATTTCAATAAAGTAAAAGGACCTATTTTGAAATTACCCTTAAAATAAATAACAACTTAAATTTGGACTTTAAAGAAAGGATTTAAAAAATTGATAAGCTAAATTTGTGAATTTTAGAACTTAAGGACCGAAATGAAATTTACTATAAAAAAAAAAGTAAGAAAGGAGAAAGAAAGAAAAAGAAAAGGTTAGAATTCTCTTCTCCTCTCCACCTCTCTCCCTCTCCCGTCTTCTACCCCCTTTCTGCTTCCCGAAATCACCACCACCACCGAACACTCGCACTCATCTTCACCGTCACTACAGGTCAACCAACCTTCGTTCGTCATCCCGGAAGCCGGAGGAAGTTAAGGGAGGCAGCAATTCGAGCGCTAAACCCGGGTCCCCATCTCGGCCGCACGCCCAAAATTGAATTCCAATTCCTCTCATTCTATTTCCATACAGCAGCAGGAAACATCTAGCAAGAAGAGGTAAAAAGCTAATTGGTTCAATTGGAAGCAAACCACAAACATTTTAAATGCAGGAGTTAAACTTATTTCGATGCCCAATGGGTTCTTTGAGTTTCAACCGAGGTAAACTCTCTTCCTATGCGTCAATCAATTCATAAAATTCAATACTGAAGTTTAATCGGTGAAATTGAAAAAAAAAAAAATAATAATAAACAGGGGAGTTCGGCTACTAAAGGGAGGAGAAGATACAGGCTTTTCCTGCGGATTCGTAGATTCTATTGTGTTCCTTGGTATCCAATATAGGTAAAATCACAGCCCTTATAATTTTTACCAATCTAAAATTGGTCAGTGATTCTTGGGATTTATGTGTCATTTTAGGACTTAAAGTTGATTTGTGGACTCCTGTGTTTTCTTTGAATTGCTGGTGAGAAAGATGTCTAAACAACAACTGAAACATCATATCAAGAGTTGGAATGATTTTGGATTACTTTTACAATTTAGGAGATATTTCAGTTGAAAATTTGTAACTACCCATACATGAACTAAACATTGGATTCTAAGGTTTAGGACTGTAGTAATGTGAAGATTGAACATGATAATCTCGCAGATTGATGTGTTTGGATTCTTAGGTTTAAACTTGTGAGGAGGTGACTGTTCCCTCCTCACCTTTTTTCTATAATTATAATAGATCTTGTGTTTTACTTTGTATCTTGAGCATTGTCTTATTGTGATATTGATTTTTGTTTATGATGTTGGGATTCTTGGGTTAGAAACCGCACTGAATTTTGTACTGAAACCAAAGGGAACATTTTGAGTTTGAAAGCTAAACTGTGCATTCTGATTTTCTTAATGATGTTATCTGATTTTGTTTAAAACATGCTATTTTGAAAGTTTTAAAGTTTAAGAAGTTAATTTGGTCATCTATGATTGTTTCGGCACTTGAAAGAAAACTCAAGTTCTTAAGTTCTTTTGAAGTTTAAAATCAATCCTGGTGGACTATTTACTATGTTGAGATGATTGAAAATGTTCTATAAAAGATTGTTTTCAAATTGAAAGCTTTAATGAATCTGAAAGTTTATAAACTTAAATTGAAGGGCTGATTTGAGGAACCTAAAACTCATTGTTCTTGAATCTTTTTATAGAAACTCTTCACACGCCATAGTTTAAAATAGCTCAAATGTTTACAAAATGGATTTCTAAATGATTCTAATAGTGGTCTTGAAGAGGGTTGCTTGCTGCTGAATTTTACTTTCGAAAATCTAAATTCGAGGGACCAATTTTAAGGCCTTGGATCTTCTTCGATTTATAATGTTTTTAGTTGAAACTTGATTGAAGGCCTTGATACTTCTAACTTTAAGGCACTTCTTTCGGTTTACGAAACCAAGTTATAAAACCCCTTTAAATAAAAGCTAAAGTTATTTTAGTAACCAAAAGCTAAAATTCACATCTGAAATTGAAAATAAGTAAGGTACATAGTACTTAGATAAAGTTTCAGGTTACCGATGTTGATTGGAGCATACCGAAAACCCTTGGATTATTTATATACCTTAATTCTCCATACGTTTGTCCCTCATTATGGAGTTCGTCTGCATAGATCATGTTCGATAAATTACTGGCAGTACAATAGCGAAACCCAACTATCATGGTTACTGATTTGTTTAACATTTTCTGAATCTTTTTATGTCCTAAATCTTCTTGGCTGCTAGGACAGCAACATTTGATCAACAAGGAAAATTGACATTGACAGAAGTCACAGGATTTTTCATTGTGTCCATAGTTTTGAGTTCAGACATGGACTCATAAGCTAACAAACTAATCTATAATCTTTGGTGTCTTTGTAATGATTGCCTATGCTTTTATGTACTGCACCTTTTTGAAATATAAGGCGATTGGAAA
Organism: Knoxia roxburghii; assembly: GCA_030378225.1. Taxonomy (NCBI): domain Eukaryota; kingdom Viridiplantae; phylum Streptophyta; class Magnoliopsida; order Gentianales; family Rubiaceae; genus Knoxia; species Knoxia roxburghii. Next base: position 7,704,660 of record CM059423.1, read on the forward strand.
GGAAAGTATTGTGTTACTATACTTAATACTAGTCCTGGTTTCTTCCCCTTGATTTTTCTGATACTATTGTTCAACGGGCCTGCTCCTCAAAAAATCTTTTTCTGTAAAAGAACATGAATAAGCTTCCAAAGTGGCTTTAATTTATTCAATTCTTTGACTTTCATTTGTTCTTATGCAAAGACTGATGTGAAATACTTGGAATTGTATAGTTTAAAGTGAATGGACATTGAGCAAAAACCTGAGACATGTGTAGGTCAGATCACAAGCTCTGGTAGGAAGGAGCCAGAAGACTTGAATCCTGCTAGCAGAGTCAAGAAGCTTGTATCACGAAGACTTTTGGTGGGAATCAAAGATGGACGGTTCTTTTTAGGTTCCTTCTACTGCTTGGATAAACAAGGAAACATAATTCTTCAAGATGCAGTTGAGTATCGTAGCACCAGACGCACTTCTCCTTCCCCTTTGGAACAGCGAGGTCTTGGTCTGATTCTCATTCCTTTTTCTTGTCGGACATCTTGTCATGTTGACTGCTCCATTGAAGAACAGATGGCCCTTTTGTCTCTTCAGAAGCAAGAGTAACTTGTCTAGAACTTTTTCTTGGTTCTCAGCTGTTAGCAGTTAGAAATTTTTCTTAGGGTCGAGTGGAACCTTTGAATTTTGGGGGTCTTTTTTCTGGCCTTGAAATCCATTTTGGCCTTAGTCACGCTGTGTTTGTAATCTGTTTTTTCTTTTTTTTTTTTTGGGGTTTTCTTTCTTCTGAGACTGAATATGTCAAATAGTAATATATAGACTTTGATTTGCTAGTGAATATGGTGAAGGCATAAATTATTTTTGGTGGATGCATTTACATAGGCACGGTTTTTGGCATTCTTGGATTGGAAATCGACCCAAGGCTTGTTGGTAATTGAACTTTAAACTGAAATTAAAAATAAAATGTTGTATATATTTATTTATAAACAAAAAGAAAATATAAAATTAGATTTGCCAATATGTATTCACTAGGGATCTCCATAATATTTTTGGCTTTCAAAACCTGAGAATACAAAATTCTGGCAAATTCTAATTTTCTAATTTACAACAACTTCTCTTCCATAAGATTAATCATATAATTAAATGGTGGCTATGTGGCATTGGGTATATTGGAATCTAGAAATATTTTGTGGCGAACACGTAAATTTTTTATTTTTTTTTTATATTTGCCCAAGATCTTTAGAATTCATTTGTTTATTTTAGGGGCGAGTAACTAATTTCAAAATGTTGAGTGCATCATTCGATTTGGTTAAAACAGGGACATTGTGGTTTCTTTTGTATTCGTTTCTTGACTGAACGGTGTTGATGGTGTACTTTCATAACCATACTAACCCTTTCTTTTTCTGAATTGCTATTCGTAGCTCAAAATTGCTATTTGTAGCTCAAATTTCAGTATAAATTGACCAAAATGTCCATTATTTAAAATAAGAAAAAATTTAAAATAAAAAATATTCAAAAAATCTAATTTGCCATGGATCAGCCACTCAAATTAGGCACATTCACCATGGGCGGACCACCTAAATAACGTGCGGTCACCATTGAAGAAACGCAAAAAAGGGCAAATCCGCCCACGGAATAGCCACCTTGAACGGGTGGGGAACCATGGGTGCAGACGCATTAAGAACGCGTCTGCACCCATGGACAGTCGCCAATTTAGGGCGATTGAACCGTGGTGAAACGGACTTCGTTTCACCACGGCTCAAACGCCCAAAAGAGGCGCCTCCACCATGGGTTGGACGCGTTTGTAATGCGTCCAACCCATGGTGGAGGCGCCTCTTTTGGGTGAGGATGCCAAATGCAGCCTTAAGTAATCCAATGCGAGGCATTTTCTTCATTCCATTCTAAAACACAAAAAAACTCTTCCAACATTTTTCTTCAAACAAACCTTCTATAGAACGCCAGGGCGAATGGACGGTGGAGGAGACGAACCCCAAAGGCGCCACGGAGCTGGAAAAGGGTTATTCGGGAAGGTAATTGATTTTTTGAAGTGTTTTCCTTATTCAAATTCGTGGTGTTTTTTTTGAAGGATTTTCGGAACCGCCGGATCGCCCATGCGATCCGGCTGCAGCGGCTGCCCAGCGGCCGGATCGCCCATGCGATCCGGCTGCAGAGGCTGCCCATCGGCCGGATCGCCCATGCGATCCGGCTGCAGAGGCTGCCCAGCGGCCGGATCGCCTGGGCGATCCTGCGCGGATCGCCCAGGCGACCCTGCGCGGATCGCCCGGGCGATCCGCGTAGGATCGCCCCGGCGACTCTGGGCGGATCGCCCGGGCGATCCGCGCAGGGTCGCCCACGCGATCCTGCGCGGATCGCCCAGGCGACCCTGGGCGACCCTGCGCAGGGTCGCCCAGGCGATCCGGCGCGGGTCGCCCAGGCGATCCGGCGCGGGTCGCCCAGGCGATCCGGCGCGGGTCGCCCTGGCGATCCTGCGCGGGCGATCCGCGCCGGCTGTTTGCCGGGCCTATTTTGACCGGTCGTTTGACCGGTCAAATTTTAAATTTTTAAATTATAATTATATTAATTATACGTTATATAATTTTAATTGTTTAAATAATGTATGTAATTAAATTTAATTTTATTTGTTGACTTAAATTCGTTAAATGTTTTGTAGATGCTGGGCCAAATAATTCCGCGACAGCGACCCACAGTTTCCAATAGGAAGCGGAAAGCAGGTCGCGCATCCCAGCAGCAACTTGATGAGCCATCTCATTCGAGGGATGATGCTGACATTGGCGGGCCGGATAATGAGATGAACTTTATACTACCCGAGCCCACACCTGAGATGGAGTATCTTATAGGCGACGACGATGATTATCACATTGGGAGTCGGATGGAGCATCACAGCGACCGCTTTATTGAGGAGCTGGGCGGAGATGACGATGATGGTGATGGTGATGGTGATGGTGATGGTGATGGTGGTTATAGGGAGGACGACGGCGGTGATGATGGTGGTCGTGGTAGCGGCAGCGGTGCTGGTGGCGAACGCAGCGGTGCTGGTGGCGAACACAGCGGTGATGGCGGGGAGAAGGAGCAGGTCATCACTCATAGACGACGAGCTGGAGACGGTCGCTTCACGGCGAAAGGTACACGCTGATCTCAATCTATATTTAAATTCAATTTTTTGTATTAGTAATGTATAATTTTATTTGAATATGCGATTTAATTGATTTATTTTAATATGTGAATAGTTTAGATCGATTTTATGATTATTTTTATAGTCGATTAACGTGAATAATTGCAATTTCATTGTATGATTATTTTAATTACTTACAAATGCTATTTGTCGTTATTTATAAAAATATGTTTATGAATTTAGACAAGAATAAGCGTCCCACCGTTGAGTTGGATCCTTGGGAGGTGACCGTACCGTGTGTTGGTGGGCCTGTGGATGGATCAGTCATACCCAGCTGGTTGGGTCATGTTGCATCTAGGTATGGACAGGCCGGAGAGCGACTTAGGCCACACTTTAGGTGCCAGAACAGGAAAGGGGTTTGTGGGAAGTTGCGTCGGTGGTTCGCTGAGATGCCCGCCGATTGGCGTGATAGATTGAGTGTGACTCGATTGAGCCACCTACCTGCTACTATGTTTCCTTCCATAGATGCCCCTCTCATCTGCGCTTTCATAGAGCGGTGGCAACCTGATACGAACACTTTTCATTTGCCATTTGGTGAGATGGGGATCTTATTACATGATGTGTGGGAGATTCTACGGATACCTGTTGAGGGTCGTATGGTGAATGATGTCACACATCAGGATGTGGTTAAGGCCTTATGCAGGGATGTAGTTGAGCTAGATGAGCGCAGTCTTGACTGGCGAAAGATGTATGATAGTGGTTGCCTTGTGACGGAGCGTGTGTTTGATCGCCGTTGGAATAACGGCGACGAGAGGGACCCTGATTTGGATGTAGAGGCATGGTTGTTGGTTACTATTGGCGCTTGTCTGTTTCCGGACAAGAGTGCCAATAAGTTTAGACCCCAGTCTGTGGTTCAAATTAGGAACAAGTTGGACGAGGTGGGTCAGTATTCCTGGGGGTCTGCGACTTTAGCGTTTCTATACAGGCAGTTGGGTGTTGCTAGTAGAGGTGGTACTAGTTCTATGGCGGGGTGCCTCACCTTACTGCAGTCATGGATATACGAGTACTTTCCTATATTCAGACCCCACGCTGTGCCCTCTATTATTGATCCCCACGCTCCGCGTGCTAGACTGTGGCGTGTGAGCACGGGCAGCGATCGTGATATGCGCCTAGCTACTTACCGGGAGCAGCTGGACAGTTTGACAGCTGATGAGGTATATTACTCTACCCCACTTGATTTATGTAATTGTAATTTGTTTGTGTCGTGTATTTATTGGTGCATGTAATTTGAAGGTGACATGGTTGCCATACGGGGACTTTCCTCACGTGCACACTGAGATTACCATATACAGAGGAGTGCTTGCAGCTCATGGTACTGTTGAGCCATACATGCCGGATAGATGTGTCAGGCAGCTTGGATATGTGCAGGGGGTGCCTCGCCCGATCCTCCGTCCGATATCTTGTATGCGGCGATATGATGGTACGGGGTACAAGGTGGAGTTTAGCCGCGATATGTTTTACATGTGGGACTCATTCCCAGATGGGAGTAGTATACGGACGGATAGATTGATGCACAGTGCCATCAATCCAGCCGCATGTACTGAGGATTACATGGATTGGTACGCGAGACACTCCCACCCGCGTATATTTGCTGGTCTATCACTCCACGACGCACGACGAGTTCCTTCGCGAGGCAACACTGAATATGTAAGTTTACATTTTTTTATCTTGTATGTTATAATTAATGATTGTATATTTCATATAAATAATTTATGATTATTTTTTTTTATTTCATTATGTAGTGGATGCGAGAGAGTTTGTCGGTCTCACGGCGATTTTGTGAGATCATCAGATATCGGGGATGCGATGAGGCGGATGAGTGCGAGGAGCAGCTTGCTAGTTTGGTTGATCGCTGGCATTTGGCACAGTGATATGTTGTTGTCCATTTGTGTTTTACAATTGAACAATGATTTTAGATTTATTTCCTTATTACCATCGAACTATGTGTATGTTTTTTTTATTTGAGTAACAGCAGATCAAATAAATATGCATGAGAATTTAAAATGATTTTTAAATTACATGGTAAAATGAAAATAAAATACATCGAAATGTCACGCAAACATGTATACTAACGGCGAGGACATAACAATTCCCATTCCTTAATCCTCTCTAAGAATCTCGGAGCTCTCACATACTCATCAAAACTAGGATCGCGGTTCCTCTCCCACATATCAAGCAATGGTGGAAGAGGGCAATCAGTAACCAAACTTACACTTATGAAATGAATGTCATGAATATGTGCAATGCATATTTCCATGGCCGGCTCAGTGGCACCATCCACCGACCTCACAGGTAATACAGTGAAACAACAACCTGTACTGCGGTCACTGAGATGCACAATCAATGAGTTCGACCACGTGGCAATAGCAAATAAGTCACTGGGTGTGCGCATCCAATAATCTATGCCACACGGTGATGAACGGTGAGCTAACCTACTAACTGTCCAATCTACAACTGACTCATCAGGAATCTCACCAGGTGCAAATGCAGTCATTAGAGGAATGTACTTATCTTGATATGCAAGAATCTCTCCAACAGTCGCCATCCGAACTGATCCCCAGGCATTCTCGTTCCCATATAGAGAGTGTGCGATCGCTCTGAAACCACAATTGCCATCTGACTTCACGTTCAAATAACCAGTACAGTAAGGGTGTATATATGCAGGAAGGAGGGGAAAACGATCTGGTTCTGTCGTGCCTAAAAAATAACGTAATTAAATATAATATTCACATAGTAGTCATGAAGAAATATCAGTGATTGTATGTCTTACCTTCCCCTAACTGTGGTCTGCGACCCGACGAACGAAGCGATGAATTAGATCGGCTTGTTGCGCGCTCGTAGCCACTCTGCGTCCGCATAACAGATGAATGCAATCTTTGTCGTCCGCGAGATTTTGCCAACACAGCGGGCTCACACGCACTACTCCTGTCAGGAAACAGAGCATCATCCATTGAAACAAGCGCCTGACGCATCAAGGCGGCTGGACAGCTCTCGAATGCTGGAATGATTTGCTCGCGGAAGTACCTATTAGGAATGATTATAAATTATACAAACAACTAATACAAACAACTTACATGTATTTTAAACACATATAAACTGTATTGAAAACAATGAACTCACTGCAGCTCCGGAGAAATGGTATTCGATGCTGTTTCGGAGGGTACGATCTGCAATCGCTTCCAAAACTCGTGCAAATGGTCGATTGTGAGCTTATCGTTTGCTTCCTTTAATTTGAATAGCTCACAAGCACACGGGATACCATGAGTCACCTTGCAGAAGCATTGACATTTCTCAACCACTTTGTCGCCCCAGCTATCCATAAGTTCAACTTGTTTGCTGATCAAATCCATACAGTGATGCGACACAATACCATGCAACAGATCATATGGGAATCGCATCTTATCGATTGGTCGTGTCGAAATAGATTCCTCAAGTTGACATCTGCAAGGAATTTGTGTGCATGTTTAACGTACAAATCACATCAAATTAATAATCGCGTGTATATGTAATTTAATAAATAAAGCAAAAAAATTCTAAATTACTATACTTACTTGATCTGAGATAACTGGTGATTGACATGGTTGTCAATCACCATAAATAGAGTGTGAAGTGCTTGAGTGCCAGAATTCATACAGTCTTTAAGTGCAGCATGAGTACTTTCCACCCTGTTGCTACTTGTATTGCCAAGATGGAAAATTTGGTTTGTCCAAGCCTTACAAATTTTCTCTTTATGGGAAAGCCAAGTACCTTCCAAGTAGACCACAGCTTCATGCGCAATAGTAGAGTAACTTCCCCTGAACAGCTGCAGTAAAATTTCATACTCTTCAACTGTTGGCGCATTGATGATTTTCTTCCACATGGCTTTGACATCCCTTTTTAATCTATCTCCGCGAACTTTTTTCCGCAACATCGCGTCAACATCACGGTCTATATGCCACAAGCACAACAGGTGGTGTGAATGTGGAAAATGATTCTTAATAGGCCTCAACAAACCACCCTCTTTATCCGAGACAATTGCACTTGGCACAAGTGCATCATCCAACAACATCCTCAAATGTGCCATCACCCAACCATATGTGATGGCAGACTCATCCCTCAAAAGGGCGAATGCAATATTAAAGTTCATGTTGGTGGGAGTCATACCTATCATCTGAAAGAGCGGCATTTTGTACTTGTTGGTTTTGTAGGTTGAATCAACCACAATCACCCAATGATAGCGCGCAAACAACTGAATTGATGCTGGATGAGCTATGAATGCATGGGTGATCTCATTTGTGCCCACTTCCTTCTTGATTTTAACATAATACTTCTTCTCCTTGGCCAAACGAACAAATTGTTCACCAATATCCATACCTTGCAGCTCCTCCTCCCTGTCTTGTGCTATTTGATTGTATACAGCCTTGATTACCACATTATCACTGGGGTATTCCGCATCAATCATTGACTTGATGATTTTTGGCTTCACATTTCCCTTGCCCAACCGTTTAGCTAAGGCCCTTGCTCCGTCACTCATGCAGCTGAACTGTCTATGACCCTGTGGATAAACTATGCCAGGATGATTGTGCGTTGACTCATAACCGGGATATGTTCTGATCCACCAACCAAACTTCGGTTCGTTCTTGCAATATAACTTGAAAGGGCACTCACATCCTTTCCGTCTAGTATTTTTCCTTTCATTGGGGGTAGGCCCCTGCTCAATAGGATCCCTCCATCGTGCACACCGATACGTGTAAGCATTAGCTTTTTGAGTCCGGCCAGCGATAATAAGCTCGAAACGTAATTCATTGGCTACATCTTTACAATGCTGAAATGCTTCTTCGTGAGTCCTAAAATAAATGGGAGACTCAAAATAGCCACTCAAATCAACCGACAGATCGGGTAATTCAACTGGATCCTGCATCATTCGTAAAATAAACATAAGTTCACCTTTATAATTATACAAAATAAAGCTAAATATGAAAAAACATAACAGTACCAATAACAAACAATTAAAAAACGCCTATACTGGGCGTTCAAACCATTGAAAAATCGCTCAAATGGTCGGAAACACCATTGACAGGAACGCAATCAAATGTTGAAAATCCATGGTTTGACCGCCCATTTTGGGCGGTGAAACCATGGTTCGACCACCCATTTTGGGCGAAAAAACCATGGTACAAACGCCTAAAATGGGCGTTCAAACCATGGATTTTACGCCCAAAATGGGCGGTCGAACCATGGTTCCAGCGCCTGTTCAGGGCGTTCTGACCATGGTTCAATCGCCCTTTTTGGGCGTGGAAACCATGGTGAAAACGCCTAAAATGGGCGATTTTACCATGGCATTCACGACCCCAAATGTTGCGATACCATTAACTGCTCGCCCGTTTAAGGCGTGTCTTCCATGCTTTTATCGCCCATTTTGGGCGGGTAAGCCATGGCTTGAACGCCCAAAATAGGCGATTATTCAATGGTTTCGGCACCTATTTTGGCCGTTTGAACCATTGAATGAAGGCGCCTAAAATGAAAGTGCTTACCATAGATATTGTAAACATACAACATTACAAATACATAAACGAAAACGTACCATTTTCTCAAGAATCTTGAACCAATGCGTTTCATCAACGTAGTTCAACGAGCATTGTGAAGGTTTCACTGATTTTTAGCCGCGGTTTTGGAGTGTTTGGCAATTTAGAAGTTGATAAAAATGTTGTAGTAGATCATACTTTATTCACGTAGTCAGGGTGGCCACCCATTTCGGGCGTGGTCACCATGGTCTGGGCGCATAGAATAGGCGCCTGGTCCATGGCAGGGGCGCCTTACTTATGCGTCCGTATCCATGGTGACTCACCCATTTTAGGTGAGTCATACCATGGTGAGTGTTTTCGGGCGTGGTCACCATGGTCTGGGCGCATAGAATAGGCGCCTGATCCATGGCACGGGCGCGTTACGTATGCGTCCGCGTCCATGGTGACTCACCCATTTTAGGTGAGGCATACCATGGTGAGGGTTTTTTTTCATGCGTTTCGCCCGTTGTTCCGGCGCCTATTTTACGTGGTCCGTCCATGGTGAACGTGCGTAATTTGAGTGGGTCATCCATTGCTGATTAGCTTTTTACAATATTTTTATTTTAAATTATTTCTTATTTAAAATAGGGGACATTTGGGTCATTTTATACTAAAATTTGAGCTACAAATAGCAATTATGAGCTACAAATAGCAATACCCTTTCTTTTTTCTCCTTGAAGGCTTAATAACCACTCATCGCTTTTATTGGGTAGATAATCATTAAACCTAATTTGGATATCGAATATGTATGTTTGGGATTCTTGATTTAAGGCATGGATTTCAACTCCACACTCGATTACAATAATCATTCCCTTATTTATTACGTTGATAATAATTTTATTTGACATGGATAATCGATATGTTCACCATGAATTCCTTTATTCTCTAATTTTAAAGTGTAGATAATTCTAAATTCAATTGTTTCAATCATTTAATTGTATATCACGTGGATAATCATTTGATATTATCGTAGATAACAAATATGTATGCCATGGATTCATCGGTTTTAAGGCGTGAATGATTTCAAACTCATAATTATAACAGTTATTTCCTTGTATATTAAGTGATTATCTTCTGATTTTCCGTGCAGAACAAATATGTATGACATGGATTTCTTGATTTTATGGTATGGATAATTCCAAACCCGATTGCATGAATTATTTCCTTGTACACTACATGCATAATCATTTGACTTGACATGAATAATGAATGTGTATGCTATGTATTCTTTTATTTTAAGGTGTGGGTAATTCTAAATTCTTTTATTATATATTACATGGATAATCATTCAATTCTCAATTGGTTTATTTTTGGACATTACTACCACTTGTCTTGTTTTGCCGCTGGATACTTCACCTAGACTTTTAGGCAAAGTATTTAGACTCATTTTAGATGTGTTATGCATTACAGGTATCACATTCATTTCTATGTTATGTCTGTTATAGGGAATCTGTCATTTGTAAACTCATCTCTAACTGAAAGTTCAAACCAACATTTCTTCAGCCAACATCAAGTGGATGGTTCTGCTATTTATGCAGCTCCTCAAATCAAACCCATTGGTGCTAACATTATTATTTATGGCACATGCAACCACAACAAGATTCGTAAATATTGGTAAATTATGTCCATGTTGGCTGCCTCTAATTTAAATAAGAAAATGATGAAATAACTTTATTAGCTCTTGCATGCATAGCTTGAACTGTTAAACTGTTGCAAAATTTGTATCATTATCTGCAGGAAGAAATTTGTCCGTCCAAAATAAGAATATAAATTTATGGAATGCAAGCTCATTAGGGATCGCAGCAGGTGGCCAGCAGAATAATCAATCTTCTCAACAGTGATGGCTGCTGCTCCATTTCCTTCAAACGCGCCCTCAGTTCCTCCTCCTTTGCTTTATATTCATGCGCTTGGACGTACCCAAGGTTTGTGTCGAACCATTTGATGGCCTCCTCAATTGCATCTTCAGCCGCCTTTTTCTGTGTGGAATACATGTTGTTGTTCTTTATATTATTCCTAAGCCCCAAAACATACGTCCCAAAGTCATACATTGCTTCCTGCTTCTTTTTGTGCACTTCATCTTCGACCTTATACTTATTTGCCTCCTTTGTCATCTTCTTAATATCATCATCTGATAATTTTCCTCTTATGATACTCATGCTCTGCTCTTTGCTTGTAACATTATCCCATGCATAAACATTCAAAATGCCATTCGCTTGCAAATCAAAGCAGACCTCCACTCTAGCTACTCTTCTTGGTGCTATTTTCAGGCCATCAAACACCATTTCCCCTAAATAATAGTTGTCAATCTATCTTGCTCTCTCGCCCTCGAATACTCGAATTATGATGCTAGAAAGGTTATCTTTGGTAGTGGTTAAAGATTTTACTTTTTTTGTAGGAATCTTTGTGTTCCTTGGAATCGCAACACCCATGGTCTCTATGTAAGTCTCCACACCTATAGATAACGGGGTAACTTCCACGAGGTCTAGAGTTTTGTTGTCCAACTGATTAGTCAAGCTTGCAGCTTGAATAGCAGCACCGTGCGCGACGGCTTCATCTTGAGCAATTGTCGCAACATCTGTTGAACTTTTGGTATCCTACTCGAACCGCCCACCAAAACCACATCATCCAGATCATTCTTGTTTATCTTGGCATCTGTCAAACAATTTTCCACTATCTTCATGCACTTTTTAAATAAATCCAAGTTCAACTCTTCGAATTTTGCTCGACTAACATTGGCAGACAAGTCAATGGATTCGAACAAACAATCAATCTCAATTAGTGTCGAAACTGAAGAAGAAAGTATCCTCTTAGCCCTCTCACAGGCTGTTCTTAATCTTCTGATCGCTCTAGGATTTCCACTGATATCCTTGTGGTGATTTCTTTTGAATTCTTCAATGTAATAATTCACCATGTTGTTATCAAAGTCCTCTCCACCAAGATGAGTATCGCCAGCGGTAGCCTTGACCCCAATCTTACCATTTTTAATGGTGACAATTGAGACATCAAAAGTACCACCCCCAAGATCAAATATAAGAACATTCCTTGTCCCTGTGGTGTTAGAATAATGATCTAGACCGTACGCAATGGCAGCAGCAGCAGGTTCGCCAATGATACCTAATACATTTATTCCTGCAATTGATACAGCATTTATAGTTGACTGACGCTGTGAATTGCTAAAATAGGCAGGAACTGTCACAATTGCATCCTTCACCTTAAATCTCTTCAGCTGCAAATTGCTTTTCCTCACCTTTGAATGAAACAACAATCATGGGCTTATCATCTTTTCCTGAAATGACCTTAAATGGCCAAAGTTTCATGTCATTCTGTACTAATTCGTCACTAAATTTACGACCGATCAATCTCTTAGCATCTGCAGTACAAAAATTATGTGAATGTCTGATATTGGATTTATAATCTTTTTTTTAAAAAAAAAAACTCAAAAAGAGAGTCCAATTACATACCAAAGATGGTGTTTGTAGGATTTGAAGCCACTTGGTAGAAAGCTGCATCCCCAATCATACTTTCAATTGCATTAAAACATATATAAGACGGCGCCATTCTATTGCCAATGATTTCCACTCTATTGTGAATCATATTCCAATAACCCACACAATAATAAGTCGTTCCTAAATCAATTCCCACGGCTGGAATCCAAGACGTTGGAACACAAAACTTTTCCTTTCCCTTTCTAGCCATCGTACGGCCAAATCCTTAAAAAGGTAAAAATAAAAGAATCTCAATATAAGAGCGATGTGATGTTGATATCAAAGTGATAATAACAAACTAGTTCAAAATCTCAATATAAGAGCGATGTGATGTTCATATCAAAGTGATAATAACAAATTAATTCAAAATTTGATAGTATTGGTATGACTAGGTCATCTCCTAAAAATTTAAATTATCTCACACTAAAATAAATTAAGAGAAAAATTAGTAAATAAATAAATATGCACACAAACCCTAATAAAAAAATTATACAATTGATAATTAACTAAAAAAATTAATAATATATTTCTCAAAAAATATATATATGAATTATTTATCATTATTGGAACATTCAAATAACTCAATTGCTTGAAAAACCAATATGAAATTTTCAATTCAAATTCTAAATAAACAAATTTTGTTTAATTAAAATGTGATTTTTTGTTCAAATAAATTAGAGAAATAAAAAACAATTAAATCTGGAAATTGAATAATATTAAAGTTTCAATATGTAAGTATTGACTAAACAATTGAACATAATTAAAATATAAATAAAAAATAAAATATTAATATATTTATTACCGTCAGCAGTTGCATTCATCGTCATAATAGCAACAATAGCAGCCTCCCCTGATGTGTATAGAGTGGTCACAGCCTCCTGATGGTTTATCGTAGAACTACCGCCGCCGCTGATGGTTTCTCCTCCACGGCCCTTTATACTGGTCGACCCGCGATAAACGGGTTGGGTTGACCCAACCCGTGAAAATTACGGGGTTGATCCAACCCGTTTATTAAATGGGTTAAAAATATGAACACAATCCAACCTTTTTAATAAAAATGTCAACCCAACCCAACCCGTCTAACCCATTTAATTAAACAGGTCACCCGCCAACCCTCCGACCCGCCTAATATATTTTAATTATTTATTTGAAAATATAAATCATTTTTTCAAGTCATTCGTTCGTTGCTAATAACAGAAACAAAACACATATAAATAACTTATTAGTATAATAAACTTGTCTATATTATTATATATAATATGCTTGCTCATGAATTCACGCACATCAGATATACATATATTATTATATATATGCTTGTCTACCTAAAGAGCAACTCCATCCAACCATCAACTTTAATAATATTAATGAACATATGAATTGTATTGATTTAGTTTTATAACGAAATAATAAGATGGAGATGAAGATGGAAGCGGGCTAGATGATGACAATAATAACGGTGAATAAATATGTTAGTTTATTTATTATTAATTACTTAATAATAAGTTTGTATGAGTTTGTTTATATTGAAGTGAATGTATTTTATGCGAATTTGTGTTTTTTTTAATTGTTGCTTGTAATAATATTGTATTTAGTAAGTAATAAATTTTAATGTATTTAGTTCTATTGTATGATTTCTTTTATATTCTTGATCTTATATCTATAGTCTGTTGATCTGATGTCTATTATTCTCTGATCTGATGTCTATATAATCCTGATGTGATCTCCCTTGTTAAGTATGTTTTAGTTCTATTGTATGATTTCTTTTATATTCTTGATATGATATCTATAGTCTGTTGATCTGATGTCTAGTATTCGCTGATCTGATGTCTATATAATCCTGATCTGATCTCTCTTGTTAAGTATGTTTTAGTTCTAGTGTATGATTTCTTTTATATTCTTGATCTGATATCTATAGTCTGTTGATCTGATGTCTATATAATCCTGATCTGATCTCCATTGTTAAGTATGTTTTAGTTCTAGTGTATGATTTCTTTTATATTCTTGATCTGATATCTATAGTCTGTTGATCTGATGTCAAGTATTTGCTGATCTGATGTCTATATAATGCTGATCTGATATCCCTTGTTAAGTATGTTTTAGTTCTAGTGTATGATTTCTTTTATATTCTTGATCTGATATCTATAGTCTGTTGATCTGATATCAAGTATTCGCTGATCTGATGTCTATATAATCCTGATATGATCTCTCTTGTTAAGTATGTTTTAGTTCTATTGTATGATTTCTTTTAAATTCTTGATCTGATATCTATAGTTTATTAAATGAAAGGCTGTGCATTTATGCTTCACTATAGCATTCACTCCAAAATTCAACTGCCATTGCTCACTTAATCCCTCACTGAGCATATCTGGCTACCCGTTTACGAACTCAGATCAAAAGAAGCAAACTTCCTGGTGGAAAATATGCAAGAAAAGGAAATCCATTACATAAAACAAAACACTTTAAATCCATTACAACTTCCAAATCAATCCAAATCTAACCACAAACCAAACCAAACCAAATCCAAGCAATGCAAAATGAAAGTTTATGAACCATATGTCATCACTATAAAACAACACACTTTAAATTCATAATACAAGTTGAAATTCTTCACAAACCCTCAACTTTGCTTCATTCTTTCAAAAACCTTTGTAATCGGCACCTATAATTAATACAACATTTCAAATCAAATCATAACTAATCAAGTATTTTTTTAAAAAATATATATATGAGAATTAAAATCTTACCATTGCAGAACTACAAACCTCGGATTGTAAACCTCGGGGAGAGAAACTCACAGGAAAAGGATAGGAAGTGCTGGGTTTTTAAATCGTGGTGGTGACGGCGCGGCAACGTGGCGGGAGAACGGCTGATGGTGGCGGTGGACAACTGCGGGGAAAGGGGCTCTAGGTCCGACGGGGTCACGGGGAAAGAAAGAAAGGGGGAAAACAGGAGAGAGTGAGAGTCTTTCCAAGTCAAAAGTCCATCGGCTCTGCTATTTTTATTTTTTACGGGTTAAACGGGTTAACCCGTGAACCCGTCGGGTTGACCTGACCCAACCTGTTTATTAAACGGGTTGGATCGACCCAACCCGTTTAATAAACAGGTTCAAAATCTCAACCCAACCTGCTTTTTTTCCGTGTTGGGTCGTGACGGGTTCACGGGTTGGGTCAAAAATTGCCACCCCTACTATATATATACTATTTCCGCCTAGGTTTCGTGCCTTCCTAAAACTGAAAATAATATAATAATTAACATTAATAAAATAATAATTCTGCTTAAAAAAAAAGAAAAATAATAATTCAACTAACAAAAATAAAGCCAGGCGAAATTCCTAATCGATTCTGCGACAATCAATTATATTTATATTTATTTTTGTATTTGTGTTGTGTTTTTGTATAACATATGAACCTATAAATTCCCTCAAAAATTATGAATCTATAAATCTCTATTTATAGAAAGCAAAATATTTCTGACTTTCCATTCTAAACAAATCATAATAAAAATATAATTAAAATCTTAATCTATTTTGATTTAATATTCTACTTTTCCAAATGATATTTGGTTTTGCTCCCCCAAGTTAACGGGAATCACTATTGGGCCATTTTATATTTATTGTATATAGTTTATAATTACATAGAGTATTGTGGGTTTTTTTGAATACCTCCCCTCTAACCAATATAATCTTATTATTTGTCAATAGATTATCATCTAAAGATTGTACTATTGGATGGTTTTACCATTTAAGGAAAAATTTTGTAAAGAAATATGATAAATAAAAAATTACACAATTGTGCACTAACAAAAATACCTATAATATAAGGGGCAGAAGATAAACATTAAAGGGGTGATAAATAAGCATTAAGGGTAGTTAAATAATAATAAGAGGGGCAAAAAATAAATATTAAGGAAGCGAAAGATAAAAATTAGGGGGACGATATTTAAGAAAAATTAAGAACGTTTTTTAGAAAATGTGGCGATAAATAAAAAAAAAAAAAACAGAATATAATATTACCTAAATATAATTTAAGACATCTTTAAAAATTTGTAGACTTTTTCTTTCTTTTTTTTTACAAATAAGGAGGCAACAATGCCTGGATTCTTATCCTATAACTTTTCGCAACTAAACAACACTTATAACGTCATGTTGCAACTAGCCTTTAACTGTCAATGGCGGCTCTACTATCTCTTGTAGTCCCAACAGTGAGACCAACGAAGCAAGACAATCAGCGTAATAATTTCTTTAAAGTTAATACTAATTTATTTACATATGTATTTGGTAATATTCTTTAATAATTAGAGAGTTAATTTGAAACAAAAAATATGAATAAATTTATCATTATCTACAAGCAATTTTTTTTTTATAAATTAGATTTATCTCACTATCTTAATATTAAATACAACTTATTTTTAGAAAATGTGATAAAGCCAATAAATGATCAGAAGTTACAAGAATTGATTACCTGTTTTCCCATTGAACAACCTCAACTCAAGTTTGCCGAACTTGATATTTTGCACTTTTCTAGATCTCTGGTGATGTTTTATAGTAATGTGCCACCTATTATTTTAACTGAAGAGCGCTTACCATTGAGTTACATTCTTCGTGTCGAATATTTCTGTTATTGAATATACTAATTGCCTATCAACAGTTTATTTTCCTTCCATAATGTATTGAACAGGGATATTTGTGAACATGATTATTATTCACCGAGTTATTCTTCATGAATTTTCATTTAATTTTGCTGAAATTCCCCTTCCATGATTTTGGATCGTGGGCTACAATTTCCTTCTAAATTGGCTAAATCAATTGACTCGAAATTCTCCTTTAATCCTTATCAATTATAACCATTTCGGTCAAGTGCAAACTTGAAAATATTGAACAACATGGCTCGTTTTTTTTGTGTTTGTCCCTTATTTGATGTGGATTTGAAGAATCAAATTAGCCAAGGATACTTGCATAAACTGATTTGGTTGTTGGGCATGTGTGATAAATATGAATGATAGGACTTAGTTTAATATAAAAATACATACGGGAGTGTTAGATCCTTTTTTTCATTTACAAAATACTTGAGTTGAAGGACCAAAATACAATTACTGCGGTTGGATCATTGTTTTAGATAAAAGTTTTTTTTTTTTTTTTTTTGTCTATTTTCTTTTTAAAAAATTTTTGTCCAAATTTTATGTCGGCCTGTTTTTAAAAAAAATTTAAGTACTATATCAAATATACTATAAATTTGAACACCAATGGCTACATTTTGATTTTAACACATACTTAAATAAATCAAACTTCTGGAAATTCAGAGGTGGCTTGATCCTAATAGTTAAAATTAATTTTAATATTTTATTAAAAATTATGAGAGAAATTAGGAGAAAATTAGGGGAATTTCAGCAAAATTAAATGAAAATTCATGAAGAATAACTCGGTGAATAATAATCATGTTCACAAATATCCCTCGTTCAAAACATTATGGAAGGAAAATAAACTGTTGATAGGCAACTAATATATTCAATAACAGAAATATTCGACAAGAGGAATGTAGTTCAATGGTTAGCACTTCCCACTTAAATAAGTTGCGCATTAATATAAAACATCATCAGCGATTTAGAAAAGTGCAAAATGTTGTTCAATGGGAAAACAGCTAATCAATTCTTGTAACTTCCGATCATTTATTGGCTTTATCACGTTCTCTAAAAAAAGTTGTATTTAATATTAAGATAGTAAGATAAATCTAATTTAAAAAAAATTACTTGTAGATAATGATAAATTGATTTATATTTTTTGTTTCAAATTAACTCTCTAATTATTAAAGAATATGACCAAATACATATGTAAATAAATTAGTATTAATTTTAAAGAAATTATGATGCTATTGTTTTGCTCCGTTGGTGACAAACTCACCATTGGGACTACAAGAGATAGTAGAACCGCCATTGGTAGTTAAAGGCTGGTTGAAACATGACGTTATAAGTGTTGCTTAGTTGCGAAAAGTTATAGGATGAGAATTCAGGCGTTGTTGTCTCCTTATTTGTAAAAAAAATAAAATAAAATGAAAAAGTCTACAAAATTTTAAAGATGTCTTAAATTATATTTAGGTAATATTATATTTCGCTTTTTTTATTTATTGCCATATTTACCAAAAAACGTTCTTAATTTTTTTTAAATATGGTCCCCTTAATTTTTATCTTCCACTTCTTTAATACTTATTTTCGCCCCTCTTATTATTATCTAACTGTCCTTAATGCTTAGTTACCACCCTTTAACGTTTATCTTCCTCTCCTTATATTATGGGTATTTTTGTTAGTGCATAATTGTGTAATTTTTTATTTATCATATTTCTTTACAAAATTTTTCCTTAAATAGTAAAACCATCCAATAGTACAATCCTTAGATGATAATCTATTGACAAATAATAAGGTTATATTGGTTAGAGGGGAGGTATTCAAAAAACCCACAATACTCTATGTAATTATAAACTGTATACAATTAATATAAAATGGCCCAATAGTGATTCCCGTTAACTTGGGGGAGCAAAACCAAATATCATTTGGTAAAGTAGAATATTAAATCAAAATAGATTAGGATTTACTCAATTATATTTTTATTATGATTTGTTTAGAATGGAAAGTCAGAAATATTTTGTTTTCTATAAATAGAGATTTATAGATTCATATTTTTTTAGGGAATTTATAGGTTCATATTTTATACAAAAACACAACACAAATACAAAAATAAATATAAATATAATTGATTGTCGCAGAATCGATTAGGAATTTCGCCTGGCTTTATTTTTGTTAGTTGAATTATTATTTTTCTTCTTTTTTTTTTTTTTGAAGCAGAATTATTATTTTATTAATTTTAATTATTATATTATTTTGGGTTTTAGGAAGGCACGAAACCTAGGCGGAAATAGTATATATATAGAAACATATTAAGGGCCGTGGAGGAGAAACCATCAGCGGCGGCGGTAGTTCTACGAGAAACCTGCGACCACTCTATACACATCAGGAGGCTGCTATTGTTGCTATTATGACGATCAATGCAACTGCTGACGGTAATAAATATATTAATTTATTATTTTTGATTTCTATTTTAATTATGTTCAATTGTTTAGTCAATACTTACATATTGAAACTTTAATATTATTCAATTTCCAGATTTAATTGTTTTTTATTTCTCTAATTTATTTGACCAAAAAATCACAGTTTAATTAAACAAAATTTCGTTATTTAGTATTTGAATTGAAAATTTCATATTGGTTTTTCAAGCAATTGAGTTATTTGAATGTTTCAATAATGATAAATAATCCATATATTATTAATTTTTTTAGTTAATTATCAATTGTATAATTTTTTTATTAGGGTTTGTGTGCATATTTATTTATTTATTAATTTTTCTCTTAATTTATTTTACTGTGAGATAATTTAAATTTTTAGGAGATGACCTAGTCATACCAATACTATCAAATTTTGAATTAGTTTGTTATTATCACTTTGATATGAACATCACATCGCTCTTATATTGAGATTTTGAATTAGTTTGTTATTATCACTTTGATATCAACATTACATCCCTCTTATATTGAGATTCTTTTTTTTTTACTTCTTTAAGGATTTGGCCGTAAGATGGCTAGAAAGGAAAAGGAAAAGCTTTGTGTTTCAGCAACGTCTTGGATTCCAGCCGTGGGAATTGATTTAGGAACAACTTATTCTTGTGTGGGTTATTGGAATATGATTCACAATAGAGTGGAAATCATTGCAAATGATCAAGGTAATAGAATGACCCCGTCTTATGTATGTTTTAATGCAATGGAAAGTATGATTGGGGATGCAGCTTTCTACCAAGTGGCTTCAAATCCTACCAACACCATCTTTGGTAAGTAATTGGACTCTCTTTTTTGAGTTTTTTTTTTTTAAAGACTATAAATCCAATATCAGACATTCACATAATTTTTGTATTGCAGATGCTAAGAGATTGATCGGTCGTAAATTTAGTGACGAATTAGTACAGAATGACATGAAACTTTGGCCATTTAAGGTCATTCCAGGAGAAGATGATAAGCCCATGATTGTTGTTTCATTCAAAGGTGAGGAAAAGCAATTTGCAGCTGACGAGATTTCGTCAATGGTTCTGATGAAAATGAAGCAGACTGCTGAGACCTATATTGGGGTAAAGGTGAAGGATGCAGTTGTGACAGTTCCTGCCTATTTTAGCAATTCACAACGTCAGTCAACTATAAATGCCGCATCAATTGCAGGCATAAATGTATTAGGTATCATTGGCGAACCTGCTGCTGCTGCCATTGCGTACGGTCTAGATCATTATTCTAACACCACAGGGACAAGGAATGTTCTTATATTTGATCTTGGGGGTGGTACGTTTGATGTCTCAATTATGACCATTAAAAATGGCAAGATTGAGGTGAAGGTTACCTCTGGCGATACTCATCTTGGTGGAGAGGACTTCGATAACAACATGGTGAATTATTACATTGAAGAATTCAAAAGAAATCACCAGAAGGATATCAGTGGAAATCCTAGAGCGATCAGAAGATTAAGAACAGCTTGTGAGAGGGCTAAGAGGATACTTTCTTCTTCAGTTTCGACACTAATTGAGATTGATTGTCTGTTTGAATCCATTGACTTGTCTGCCGATGTTAGTCGAGCAAAATTCGAAGAGTTGAACTTGGATTTATTTAAAAAGTGCATGGAAATAGTGAAAAATTGTTTGACAGATGCCAAGATAAACAAGAATGATCTGGATGATGTGGTTTTGGTGGGCGGTTCGAGTAGGATACCAAAAGTTCAACAGATGTTACGACAATTGCTCAACGGGAAAAAGCTTTGTCAAAGCATCAACCCTGATGAAGCCGTCGCGCACGGTGCTGCTATTCAAGCCGCAAGCTTGACTAATCAGTTGTACAACAAAACTCTAGACCTGGTGGAAGTTACACCGTTATCTATAGGTGTGGAGACTTATATAGACACCATGAGTGTTGTGATTCCAAGGAACACAAAGATTCCTACAAAAAAAGTACAATCTCTAACCACTACCGAAGACAACCTTTCTAGCATCATAATTCGAGTATTCGAGGGCGAGAGAGCAAGATCGATTGACAACTATTATTTAGGGGAAATGGTGTTCGATGGCCTGAAAATAGCACCTAGAAGAGTAGCTAGAGTGGAGGTCTGCTTTGATTTGCAAGCGAATGGCATTTTGAATGTTTATGCATGGGATAAAGTTACAAGCAAAGAGAAGAGCATGAGTATCGTAAGAGGAAAATTATCAGATGATGATATTAAGAAGATGACAAAAGAGGCAAATAAGTATAAGGTCGAAGATGAAGCGCACAAAAAGAAGCAGGAAGCAGTGTATGACTTTGGGACGTATGTTTGGGGGCTTAGGAATAATATAAAGAACAGCAACATGTATTCCACCCAGAAAAAGGCGGCTGAAGATGCAATTGAGGAGGCCATCAAATGGTTCGACACAAACCTTAAGTACGTCCAAGTGCATGAATATGAAGCAAAGAAGGAGGAACTGAAGGCGCGTTTGAAAGAAATGGAGCAGCAGCCATCACTGTTGAGAAGATTGATTATTCTGCTGCATTCCATAAATTTATATTCGTATTTTGGACAAATTTCTTCCAGCAGATAATGATACAAATTTTGCAAACAGTTCAAACTATGCATGCAAGAGCTAATAAAGTTATTTCATCATTTTCTTATTTAAATTAGAGCCAGCCAACATGGACATAATTTACCAATAGTGTTCTCTTTTTCCTTCCCAAAATTCTTATATATATATATATATATATTGCTTATTTCTGCTCTTTAATTATAAATGCTTGTAGCAACTATACCCAAGATGGAGTTTTTTTTTGTTTTAATTACTATGAATATATCGGTTATTAATTTCAAATAATGAGAAATGTAAGAAATACGTAAAGTTAAAAACATTTATATTTATAGATGTAAAAAGGTAAAACAGGTTTTTCATCTTTATTGGACTAAAATTTATAAATATCTGTCAAACTATAAGTTTAATTAAGTTGCTTAAAAAAAAAGGTTTAATTAAGTAAACTATTTCTCAAAAAAAATTTTATGATTTTAAATTTTTAAATTTTTGCTTTTCAATTTGATTCTTTTTAAAGGTTTCCGTAACTATTTACTCTTAGTTTTTCTCTAATCTCATGAACTGCACGATGAATGGAATTTTTTTTTTTATGTGAATGATTTTTATTTAGAGTACTTGTGCTTTGTGCTTGAAATAGTAATATGAGTGTCGTCATCTTCTCATACTAATTTTGGTTGATTTAATGTTAATTTGTTTTTGAGGGCAAAACCCATTCCGTGATTATGTGGATCCTAGCTGTCTAAGATCCTCCCTTCTCTTTTTCTATTCATCCTGTGCAGCTTTCAACTATTTCAACCAGCTCTTTAATTTTGATTTTTTTTTTTTTTTGGATTCTTTTCTTTCTGTCCATATTCATTCTTATGAAGAAAAAACTTTTGGTGGGCTCCTCTGAATTAAGGCTTTGAAGGTAAAAATTCAACTCATGAATACTGCTTAACCATTTTTGTTTTTTATTTTTTGTATTAAAGTTATCAACTTTAATTCAATTTTATTAAATGGTATTAATTTTTATTCTTGGGTTTTGCGGTAGCTTAAGATTCTAGAGGAGGAAAAACCAGAAAACCCTTTAATAAGGTGGTATCCCCCCATCATACTCCTCTCGTGCTTCTGGCTTCCTTCTTCTTCCTCCTCTCCTTCTCCCTCCCCCTCTCCTCCTACTTCTTCTTCTTCCTAACTCCTCCCCCTTTTCCCTTCTAGCACCTTCATTCGAATTTTTTTATTCCGCCACTGCTTACAAGGTTGCTAAAATTTTCTTTGCAAAAGTCTACTTAAATGAGGACTCCTAAAACTACAAGGATAGCCCCAAAAACTCGATTCTTCATTAGAATTACACTACCTTGAGGAGTTCTAATCGTCCAAGTAGTTTAGGAGGCTGCACAAGACGTTACAATTGGTTATATCAACTCTTCAAAATTTCAGCACAAGTGAGAGTCCACTACTTCACAAATTCTCGAGCAACTACTTCTCCAAAGTGGCAGAAACTTCTAGAACACCCAAAACTCCAACCCTAGAAGGATTCAAGGTCTATAAGGTGTCTTCTATCCTTCAAAATTCGTTCAAACTCAAGATTAAATCTCAGCCACACAAACAAGGGTTTTCAGAGTTAAGCTAGAGATTGAATTGTATAAGGACTAGTTTAGGGATAAGTTTGTAACTTCAAGGCCATTCTTTCTTCATTTATCAAGTTTGTGGTAGAATAAGCTTGTGGTTGCTCTTCCGAAGTTCTTCCCTTTGAAAACATTTTTCCTTCTACCACCCAAAGTACTCATCCCCCTTGAAAGCACTAGATTGAGACCCCTTTTGATCCTTCAAATAGCTTCTAAAATTCGGCCTCATTTCCCTCTTCCATCCATAAAACCGAGCCTACAATAGCCATCACAAACAAACCTCTGCCGAACTTTCATTGTGAGGAAGGATCATACCACTTCCATTTTTTTTCTCTCGTGTTATTTCTAATTTTTACTCATTAATGCCCCTTAATTATCTCTTAATTTATGAATAAACTCTTAAATTTATTCCATTTTTCACCCAATTAACTTTATGTTCAAGGGGGAGATATTTTGCATATATTTGTTGGAATTTATTTACTGATATGTAGGATTGTACATGTAATGGATTGATTTTTATACTATTGCGGGATTTTTGGATTTTGTTAGTGGGATTTTCTTCATTCGCGTTGTTTTTTTAATGATTTTACAGGATAAAAAAAATATATCATCTGTTATAATTGAATTCATCAACTTCATTTTAGGATGAGATTATATTGGAGGGAGGGTGGCATTATCTTCATTGGACTACGTTTTTTTTTGTCTCCCTGTAAATCATAGGAAAAAAAAAACGCAAATGAACAAAATCTTACATATTACTAAATTTTAAAAATTTATAAATTTTTTGCATATTCATACATTTTTAAAATTTATACAAAAATTATAATAAAATTATGAAATCTAATATTACAAATCAATTCTACATTCTATAAAACAAAGAAATGGAATTGAATTGTAATTGTAATTCTTCAATTCTAATTCCATAGAATTAGAATGTGAATTCAAGCCTCTTGAAATGACTCGAGCGAGCTCGAGCAGGGCTCTGCTCGGGTTTGGCTCGGTCGATTACAACCATAGATTGGAGATTAAAACTAAATAATGGTTTTTATTTGAATACATTCATCCTTCCAAATTGATACATGAGCTCTTTCTCTTTCTTTCCTTTTTTGATTTTGAACCTATTAATAATCAAACTATAAAAAATAAATTTATTTCTCTCATCCTCCCATGATAGGAAGATGGGGGAAGAAAATTACTATAGTAGTTCTTCACTCTTCCATTTTGAAGTCCAACTCCAATGCAGTATTTAGCTTCTTCGTCTCTCCTAGTGTTAAATAATTGTAACTGAGTTCATCCCTTAGTCAAGGGTAATTTCATAAGAAAATGACTATAATTGTATATGTAGATGATATTATCATTATAGCGAATTGTACTACTTCTTAAACTATCATATAAGACAAAGGCGAAAAAAGATGTTGTAAATCCAACCATAATCAGCAAGATAAAAATTCCATTACCTCTAAATATGATGGTGGGGAGTCCTTATTCGTTGGGATCTTCCAGAAGAACTAATATCGCTAATGCAGCCACAAAATAAATGATCAGAAACATCAGATCGATTCTGTTAAATACATACAGATCCTTCGTAGTATTCTCCCGATGATCCTCAGTTGACATCTTAGTAGACGGATCAGCAACAGTCGAGGGCTTCGTCGTCATCATAGGGCTTATTCGAATAATATTTACTACTAATAAATAGAAGCTAATTGGAAGAGGTTTACTACTAATAAAATTATAGTTTTAGACTTATATCTTGTAATTCCACAAATTCAAAGAAAATCTTACATATTACTAAATAAAATCCCATAAACAAAATCAAAAAATCACACCCCAAGTATAAACATTACCCATTATATGTACAATCTCACTTATCACTAAACAAAATTCCTCCAGTATGTGCAAAACATCACACCCTTTAACCGAACCAACATTCATCGCCATCCATTCCACCCACTGAAACACACCACTTCACAACAAACTTTTGAAACACCAACCCAAAAACTAATAAAACTCCTGAATTCAAGTAGTTGAGTAAACACAAAAGTGGATAACAAAATTCAAACAACGTTACTGAACAAACTCCCCTTACATTAGGGAGGTTACCAACACACAAAAAAGAAGCGCTTTTGTATATAAAATGTAAAAATAGCAAATCAAAATTTATAATTATTAAAATACAGTAATTCTAATACAATAATTTGTCGTAATCCTGACTTTTTTCTCTTATAAAATTGTGAATGTTTATTTCCGCTCCATATTCTTTTATTTTTCGCCCCTTTTATACCTAAATTACCTCTCTAACAAATTAAAAAATACTAATCATAATATTTAAATATAAAATAAAAAATATATTAAATTGCCTATTTATTCTTAAACAATTTACCAAAAATTTCATTTATATTTCCTATTTTAATTATTAAATAATTCAAAATTCAAGTAAATATCTCTCTTTTGCATAAAAAAAAAAAATCTCTTCGAATGTATTAACTCTCTAATAAGGGATTTGTTTCATTGTTAATGTTAATAGTACTCCTTTCTTTTAAATTTTTTAGTAGTAAATTATTAGATAGTCCATGGAAAACTAATAGAATAAAAGCAGATTTTGATAATTGTAAATTAGAAGGACAATATATATAATAAATGCGTAAAATGTAAATCAATTATCCAAAGCAATTGAATGATAACAAGTTAACAGTGCTAATCTCCCAAAATGTTGTTTAAAGAAAAGCAACCAGAAATCTCAATTGCATAACCGGTTCGTTTACATGATATACCATTCTTTATTTGCTCAGATTTTGAAATTTCCGATTTCCAGCACAAGAGATGTCTTTAGTGAGCTGATGACATAGTACATAATAAATCGGGATGTACCGCCCCAATTTAATGATGGTTTTTGTGTGATTCAGGACTGCAAATCGAGGAAAGTGATTGGAGCAGGTGAGCAGGTGGGGGGACTCTACTACTTTAGGGAAACAGTTACTGCAAGTGTCTTATGTTCCAGCTGACGTTTGGCATCAACGGCTGGGACATCCTTCTTCTAATGTGTTTGAGAAATTTTATTTGGATTGTTCTACTTCAGGGTTTGGTTCAGAAACTACAGTTTCCAACCTAAACAATCTGGTGTTACTTTTCATTTGAGCAGTAGTAAAAGTGATCCCTTTTCCAGTTGATTCACTGTGAAAATTTGGAAGACAGTGAGCTTAACTTTAATTATTCAATAGAATTGGAATAGGTTTTATAGATTTTCTAGATGTGTTAAAGGACAGGGATACAAACAATGTCACTCGGATCACACCTTGTTAGTTAAAACCTCTGCTACTAATAAAGTTTCTGTTTTAATTGTATATGTAGATGATATTATCATCACAGAGAATGACTTGAAAGGAATACAAAATTTTGTTCATTTTATATAAGTTGAATAAATGTTTAATATTTTGAGTTTGTTCGGAATCATAGAAGATTTTTTACTCCATCGGTAAAGTCCGATGAATTTATTTACTCAGCCCTAGATCGATGTGGCATCAATCGAGCTAGTAATCACGTTTTATAAGAGAAAAAAGAGTTGTTAATTGATCTACGACACAAGCTAAGCTAACCGCAGTCATTTTCTATGATTCCGCAGCACACCATCAAAAAATCATTGCTATTGTCTTATAACTATCATATAAGACAAAGAGCCCATCGAAAAAACTACTGCACATATTATTTTGTAAAGTAATAATATTTCTATATCCTCCTACGCAAAGAAGAATCATAAACCCTAGTTTGAAGAGGGTTTTGAAGGTAATCATTTATTTTCAATTGGTTCAAATTGCAATTATAATGTTTAATATTTTGAGTTTGTTGGGAATATATGTACTTTAATTATTACAATGTAAGTATGTTCCTCCTTGTCGGAACCCGACCGTACTTACGGGGAGATGCCTGTTCGGTTTGGCAAACACCGAGACATGGTAAACGACTACAATGCCAATTCATGATAGACCTCTTCAATGCTGAGATTAATTCAATGCCTCCGATTTTCAAATTCATTATAAATGAACAATCTTGAAAAGAAAATCCTAAACTTCACCTCCAGAAAATTACTTAGATTATGTACTCAAGAAATTGTAACCTGAATCATTAAAAAAAATAACCCCTCTACAAAAATATACTATTAAATTAAATTTGATTCCTCTAAAATGATATGGACAATGGGCAGAAGCTATGAGAATAATTGGGATAACTTAATAAAAATGAATAAAACAAATGGCGATTATAATACTAATTTATTAAATCATTAAAATACTATAAGATTATATTGATAAATAAAGTGAACATTATTTGGAGAGCAAAAGTTAAAAAAATAAGGACTATATTGTAATAATAAGAGGGGTAAAAGATAAACATTAAAATAACGAGAAATAAGAATTAGGAGAACGATATTTTAAAAAATGAATGATTTTTTTTAAAAAAAAAGAGTTATATAATACTAATTTTTTTTAAAAAAATATACTTCCACTCCAAATTTCACTCAATACCTTTTTATAGTTCTGTTTTAATTTCAAAATTTTTATAAGATTTATATTTTCATCCATACTTGATTATTTCATTAATTCTTAAATTTCTGTGGACAAGATGAGTATGCCACAATTCTTAAAAATTGTGAGGTAAAAGTGTGAAAGTGGAAGTGGACTTGATTTCAATAATGTATTTGGTGTTTTTAATATGACAGTGAGAAAATAAGATAAATCGTAACAACCAAATGAAACTGCAATGATTTTTTACAAATACTAATATATATTTTTATGAAAAGAAAGCTTCTAAATAAGCCAGCGTTTATGAGTTAAACAAGCTACCGCCCTTCTTCTCCTTTCTTCTAAATTCACCCCAGAGGGGATGGGACACGTAAATTTCGGGACTATTTATTTATTAAATAATAATTTTATTTATTAAATTAATTAAAAAATAATGTAGTAAATATAACTCTTGTTCTGAGACCGTAATAATATGAATAATCTACAGTTTCCACATTTGTTTGTGAATATATATAAAAACAATATAGTATTATAGAAGATCTAATCAACTTAATTTAGTTGACAATAATGGAGAAAATAAAAATTTTCATTAACTATTTTGATTTATTAAATGTTCTTTTCAATTGAAATCTACTAAAATATAAATTAATCATAAAGAATCCCTTGAAATTTCTGTATCTCTCTAGAAGGGAAGAATTTCTCACCAAATAAATAATAAAATAATTGACTGGGACTGGAATTTTTATAGCTCGAAGCAATGGAGCTGAAATGTTTTTAAAATTAGAAAAAAAAATGATGAATAAACCTTGCATTCATAGTAACAAATATATATATATATATATATTTCCAAGAGTTAATTATTCAAAAAGTGAATGGAAAACAAGCAGCAAATTAAGTACATAATTAATTTTAAATATATATCCACACGCTTGAAGGCTTGAAGGGCTAGTCGAAAAGGAAGACAAGGAAAGAACAAAACTAAAGAAGTTTATCTGAGATGATTAGTCCGCCATTGTCATTTTCATTTACAGTAGTTCACTATCTTCTCTTGTGGGGAAAACAAAAGAGATGTTTAATTTGTTGACAACAACATTAAATCTAAGATGTCTGTAGAATTAATTCCTTTGGTATATAATGATTTTGCACTGATCAAGTCGTGCTGGTGATAACATGGTGATGTACATTTGATTGTGAGATTGAGAATTAATTTTTTACTTGATAATAATAAAAACAAGTAATTGGTCAAATTAATAGTTAACGAAATAATCTGAAAAAATAGGTATTAACGAAACATTATAATAAAACAGGTAGATAAGATATTTATATTTGTAATTGGAGGGTTTGATAAAAGTTGAGCGAGAGACTCGCTCATGTGTAATTTATTTCAGGTAAACTATCTCTTCTCTCATTAACTCCACATCCTGTAATAATTTAGGAATATTAAATAAAAAGTATCTTCTCCCCCATCCATTTCCCCAAAAAAAATATATATATTAAATAATTTTAATTTAACAAAAACGATTTTTTTTAGGAGGGAAAAATTCATCGCGTTGCTTAGAGAAAATGTAGTAGCTGGGGTTCATTTTATAGTTCTTCCCCCTTCTTTTGTATTTGATTGATTTACCTGCCTGTAACAGTGTTAAAATTGTTACGAAATGATTTTGGTGATGGAAGAAATTAAGTTCTTTTTATTTATTTATTCTTATTATTGTTAAAAAGGTAGATGAGAAGTTTGGAATCTTATTCCAAATATTTTTAAAAAATAAAATAAAATTTTACCTTAAACTAGCTAAAATGTAAAAACAAGATATAAGACCATATAATTTTTGTAAATTTTATTTTATTGTGAAAAAAAAATAAATAAATAAAATGGAAAAAAGGGGTTAAACTCGGTCTCTAAATTTATTGCTATTAAAAAAAAAAAAAAAAGAATGATCTAACGGATATTTTTGTCAGCAATGTATATGAGATGATAAAAATACGTACGACCCACCTATGCAATGTGTTTCTAATAACCTTAATTAGTAAAAATTTCATACTAACCAAAATAAATATGTACAAATTTTTGAAATTAGTCAAAAAAATTATTCCAAGATATGAAAAGAATTAGTATTAATACCAAAATTATTAGTTACTAATAGTTTACTAATTAAGTTACTCAAACAACAAACACCAAAACAAAACTCTTGGTTAAAGAATGTGCCAAAAAACAAATAAAAATTGAAAATTTCGTGAGATAATTAGGCACGAGCTATTGCTGTCTCTTCCTGTTCGTATTCAGAAAATGTCAATCATATAATGAATTAAGCAAAATATAAATGAATCGGCACTCTCTTATTTCCTTCAATTACTAGCCATTAACCTCCATCAACGCAAACAAATATCAATTTGGCGTACCAATTTGTCAAATAGTTGACTTAATTATTCTAAGTAATCAGGCTATGAAAATGATAATATGAAAATGATAATTCTATTTGTTAAATTAAAATAATATAATAAATATAATTATTTTTATAAAATAATAATAATTGTTTAAGTTACATAAATGTCACATACGTCTTAACAAATAGATCGTGTTTATTAATTTAATTTAATAAATATAACTCTTTTTTAGAATGAAATTACTCCCCTTGGGATTGCAACTCACTTTTTAATGATTTTATTCTTTTGGAACATTTTTTTTTTAACCATGCGTGACGTCAACAGAATTTAGTACTGGATTGAGACGTGAAGTTTTATATGTAGCACATCACAATATGCCAGAAATTTTATTGTTCGTTTCCAAGTATGATGCCCTTCCCTCCCATAAAAATAATTTTATTTTAAAATTAATTAATTTTACTTCAAGAAAGTTTCAATTTCTATATTTGATTGTTGTTTGATAAATTAGTAAAACATTCATTAAATGAACTTGATCGCTTCATGAAAGGAATTTAATCACTTTATTAAAATAATTTGATTGCCTTTGCCTCTACTTTACTAACTAAAAGAGGCAACAATCAGAAATATTTTGTCTTTGCTTTATTGCCTTTGCCTTGTATGAAACGCACCTTATGGATAAATAGACAAGTGATATGCTCTGGAGTTTAAACACACCAAATAAGAAAGACACGCGCATAAAATTGCATACAGCTAATTATATCTTCTACTATATATCAATCTCATGTAATAATTTAAATATGGATGGCAATCAAATATCCGGAGTTAAATTAGCCAATTGCTTCCTTTATTGTACCAAATATATATATTAAAGCGAAGTTATTTGAGTGGTAAAATGCAGACTTTAAGAATCAGTTGTAAATATATTCAAGAAATTAGAAAAAAATTTGATTTTTTTGATTTGAGTGAGGTTTTGGTTGTGGTGATTTCTCTGTGCTGTGGAGAATAGAGTAAAAAAAAACAGAATATAAAAGAAAGTTGAAGAGAAAATAAGAGAGCAGAGAAAGATACTCTGTGGATTTTTCAGATTTCGGTGAAGACAATCATACCTACCAATTGGGGTTTTTCTAAACCATAAGGAAGGAACGTCAGCATGAAATAAACCACAAAAGATCAAATTTGTTTTTAGCCATAAAAATTGCAACATATTCTATTATATAATACATGATACAGGATTAGCCATGACACTTCCTTCAACATTAATCCAGAGAAGACAACATTTAGAGATAATGATAAATCCATTGATCGATGCCAGATTAAAGCTGATGCATGGAGTTAGAGGCGGTCAAGAAAAGGTTGTTTTCCTCTGGGAGTTTCCAGTCAAAGTAGTACAACAGATAAGCTATCTAATGGAACCTCATCATTAGTTAAATAAAATTCCTGGGCAAACCCTTCAACCAGATCCGAATGTAAGAAATTCATAATTATTCCCTGTGAAATCAACCAAGTTGTTCTCAAGAAATCTCTCTGGCGTGAAACATTCCGGTTCATCCTAATACTTGGGATCTCTTCCAATTGCCCATCACTCTTGTTTTCACAGGGATGATGTATCCCTCTATGTGGATTTCCTCCCTACTCTTCTCTCTAGGAACCAACAGAGGAAATGGAGGATGAAACCTTAAAGTTCTTTTAATTACTGACTTTAAGTAACTCATTTCTTGAATAACATTCTTTTCAATCTTCTGCTTCCCCATCAAAGCTTTCCTTATCTCACTCTGTGCCTTTGTCAATACATTTGGATTTCATATCATTTCTGCCATTGCCCCATTTCACCACAGTGGCTCAAGTGTCAGTTCCTCCTGCATATATGTAGCAATCACTTCTCCAATCGCTATGGCCCGTCTGCTTTGCCTTGTTACAAAATCGATTCCGAATTTTTTTATCTCACAATATCATGCTATAAGAATATCTATGATCTTGACATAGAGAGTAATTTGGATCATAAAACATTTAGCTATATGAAAAACTTTTTAGTCAATTTGATTTAAATTTTGAACATAATCAAACTTATAAATTAATTAACCAAAAAGGTCAAACAACTTACCAGCCTTGATATTTTCATCGGTAATTGGTACATGAAGGTCAATACTCCCCCTGATCCTCAGCAGCACATCAATAAGATCTTCTTGGCCGAACTCGCCGTTTCCAGTTCTTGTTCGAGCTTGATTCTCAACATGCTCCTGAACTATCGCATCCAAACCTCTATCAATCTTGTAACCATCCAGCTTAAGTGATGAAGAATTTTCCTGGGTGGAAAAAGGCCAGAAACATCAAATCCACTCATCAGCGATTGTACTTCCCGCAGCAGTGGCAAGAGTGTGTTTCGATGTTGCCAAATTCTTTACCCAATGCTGCTCTACACACCATTGAGCTGGTGTATGAAAGACTCTTTCTGTCAAATTTATAGCTTTTCCACTTCCGGCCAGCGCCTGAATAGATGAAATGAGATGCAAAGCTTCATCTTGGCGTATAGATCCAAGCGATCTGACATTTTTGGCGCTAACAAGTTCCAAAGTAAATATTTTTCGCATTTGTCTCCAGTAATCACCATATGGACTGAATGTGACATCCGATTGGTTATACAATACGATCTTCCCAGCTAGAATCTGCGGTCTATCTGCAAAGGCAAGAACATGAGTTTTCAAAATCTGTTTGGCAATAAGAGGAGATGATACAACAATGGTAGAAATTTCTCCCAGCTGAAGTTGCATCAGATCTCCATGTCTTTTGGCTAAATTTGCCAAAACATGATGTGGCAGCTGGGAGCCCATCAAATGATGCATGTGTCCGATGAAGGGTAGTTTCCATGGGTCTGGTGGCTGCTTCTTGATTGCATTCATTTCGTTGGATGTCTTCCATTTCTTGATAAAATTTAGAGTAAAGGCAGCTATAAAGAAGAAAGTAATCCAGCTGAAGGCCAGTTCCATCATAGTTGGCTTGCTAACTTGTGAATATTCAGTTCTTCACTTTGTTTGTTTGGTCGGTGGGCAAGACTTTTCATTGTCAACGGATGGGTGCTTTTAGTGATTGTGTGGCCTACCTTAACTCTGTGTATAGGTCATTCCGTCTCAAGAAATCTCATCTTCCATTCCTCTCTCATCAATTATACTTAGTATTTTTTTATTCGGTATTTTTTTACCTTCTCATATGCATTTAATTGGGCATCAATAGGCACCAAAATTTGTTTAGAAAGCATTATTTATACAAATTTGAGTAAGAAGATCCATAACATGTGATGATGCACATTATGGTTAAATACACTTAGATATTGTGATTTCAGCAGTTCCAGCATTTCCTCAAGAAATTTGTGCTCGAATTCATTTTTTCTACAGTTGCTGTATCCACTAATTTGTATAAGCTCCTGCAGAAATAGGTTTATTGAGACCTGAAGGTTGTGATGTTTTTTATGTTGTTTCTCAAGTTATTTGACCATGTTAAATCAAAATATCTAAAGCATCCAGAAATACATACGGAATTTGGGTAATGGTTCATGAGGAAAAGTGAAAAATTTGAATTATTTACCGCATCATGGCTAGCTTCTTTAGATGGTCAGCACTAGGTTGTTTCTGTGAAATGACAGTTGCCGTTTTTAATTATAGGTTCTCAAGAAACTGGATAAATTCAAGGCAGCGTTTTCCTCCAAATCCAATGGTTTAAAAGATGAAAATGCTGGTAGATTGGATGAAGAATTCGTTGAAGTTTGCTCCTGAACCTGGCAAGGTAATCTTCAGTTACTTACTTTATTGCTCCTGTCCTGTTTCTTGCTGCCATCTTGCAAATGTATGGACAGGTTAAATATATCAGAGCAAAACCATAAGACCCCTACTTCTTGGATGAGTCAGATCCCGTGTTCATCAAAGCCGAGCACGCATAATTTACTATACAATAGGTTTATTCTACAGCAACCTGTTGTGTTTAGAGTAAGTGGATAAAGCAAGCTTGTTATCTATTCAAGTTTGAAGTGGTGATTTATGCGATTTCCCAAGTGGAGAAATGTGTTTCTGCTTCCGCTCAATGAAATTTGGTTATTTTCTTGGGAGTGCTGGCTGTTGTATAGCTACTAATGATAACATGTCTCGGAGTAATGACCCAAATGACTATGTGGTGCATGACCCTCTACTGGAGAGGGAGAAAGAGAAGTTCAACAAAACGCAAGCCAAGCAAAAGCGGCGCGAAATAAAATGTGCTGGCAAATCACTTACCTGAAGGTTGCATCTATACTTATCAGGACTTGTAAAGTTCCAAAGGGTGGAAGAGAGTAAAGTAGCAAGTTTGTTCATACAAAGCTGATTCTGCGGGACTTAATCTATAGAGCCACAATTTTTAGTTTAACTGGTAGCTCTATCTGTAATGTCAAAAGGTAAGTCAGCATGATATTCACTTCACTTAAACATAGTGGTGGCTGGCTGATGAGATTGTCTGAACTGAACAAGCTCAAGATGCTCCTCTCAATATTTAGAAGATTTCACAGGTTCTTCTGTTAAATTTTGCTAACTGATTCTTGAAAATAGGATTACAAATACGAGTATCATTTTGAGGGATGAGTGAGTAGTTACATTTGTGTTTGAAGAAAAATATGAAATTCCAAAGGGATGCAAGGTGGGGTGGTTTTGGAATTTTCATTGGAGACTTTATTCTTGTTCTGCACTAATTGGTGATAATGACAATATGAATTTCTTTACCATCCATTCTTCTTTGTTTCTGTTCTTCTCTTGTCTTTCCCAACCCCTTCTTCAGGACACAGAATATTGTGCAGAAAACATAACATTTAAGTAATCAATAATGAAATTTTCTACTTGACTTCAAATAACATCAAAATTTGTTCATAGTATATATGTGTTCAAAGGAATGACAATTTTCAAAATCATGAACAAAAGAATCTTAATCTTTACAGATTTACACTTAACACCAAAACACTAAACAAAATTGTGGACAATCCATCCATCTAAATATACATACAATTCTGATGGTGCATAAACTAAAGAGGATAATGATGCCTTGTTTTAGTTGATCTACACGTTCTTCCTGCAATTTCCAAACTGGTAGCAGCTGTCTTCAGTGCTAAAATTTCTCCATTTGAAAATATTCTACCTCTCTCAGCAAATGATGGCAACTCATAAACGACTTGGTAATCTTTACACGAAGAGAGCAGGATCGGATTAGCTTTCCAAACTTGTGTCACACCTAAAGCAATACAGCACTTTCTTGTTTGTTTTCGTAAATTGCTTCCAAATCTCCACTTTCACAGCTCGACACAGTTTTAAAGTCTTGTCCAATTATCCAGAAATCAAATATCGGGCCCTTGTCATCTTCTTGCTTGATTCCTCAATTAGAAAACATCAAATTTCCCATTTCTCTCCGCAATTGCCATTTAGCATTCATCAGCTTCTTTAACTTATCAAAACACGGAACAAAATTTGCATTTCCTGAACCACCCAAGCCAGCCAATTTTTTAACAAATTACAACTCTGATAAATGAACCAAGTGATAAAGATGCTGAGACTGATGGCAGTTTGTTGGGGCATGAAAGGTTTAGTCACTAGGCCAGATTGTTCACGGACAGACTAAGCTAAGTTTAAAACTCAAACAGAAAATTCAAAATTCTGCGAATCGCATGTCATAATCCCACACAATCCAAATAAAGAATTTAGGGGGCGTTTGGTAAAATTGACTGTAATCAGAATCGAAATTAAGTCGGGATGAGTATGTGTTTTATAAATTTAATATGGGTGTTTGGTATGTAAATTGGGAATAGGGTTGGAATTGCATAAAATATCCACTTTGTCTTTAATAATAATATTTTTTTTTTTTTTTTTTGGTCCTTGGTAAAAATTTTTAAAAAAAGTTTTCTTCCCCATTTACTCAAACCTACCCGCCTCCCCAGGACAGAAAACGAACTTCACAACAACGCAAACCATCTCTATCATCCTCATCAATATCCATATTCTCCGGTGATTCTTTTTGGCTCTGGGCATTGAACTTCTTACTTCCGATTGATCATCTTGTTGCAACGGCGAACTCGGCTCAGCAGTACGTGCGGTTTGCGGCTCCACTAAGCTAGGTTCCGGAAGTGATTTAGAGTCAATTCCAGTATTTTCGATCGTGAAAGCCACAGGAGTTTGTAACTCCGTCGAACTGGGTTCTGGCCGATCTTCGTGACCTAAAGTGGAGCCCAGTCTTGGAATTCTGGGAAGGAATTGAGATGGGTATTTGAGATTTGGGAATTAGGGTTACAGAAGGAGACATGGTGAGGAAGATTAGATAACCGGAGGCGATACCGAGCGATTGAAGGGTGTCTTGATCAGGTTGGGACTCTGATCTCACCAGTTTGTTCAAAAAAAGACGAAATAGAATCAGGCGGTGTGGGAGAAGAAACGAAGGGCAGCTGAGGTTAAGGAAGAAGCCACGGGAATCAGAATTGAAACCCACACACACCCCCAGCAGGGTTTGACAAAACCGATTCCTATTGGTTTTATTTTCAATTCCCATTCCCATTTTTTTTAACCAAACACGTGAAATAGATTCCCCCATTCCAAGGTTTACCAACCAAACGCCCCCCTTAATCTATAGGTGGTTCAAATTTCAAAACTAGAATTGGTTCAAGAGCAGGGTACCGAACCGATAAGCTAAACCGGGTTTTTTTGGCCCAGCCCAAGTATAAATAAAAGTAAAGGCAGGTACTGGTTCGTGCACCAAGTCCCCTTCCCTCAATCCTCAGCCGTTTGGAAACCCTATGATGACGAAATCACCGACTGAGCCGTCTACCAAGATCTGCACTGAGCATACGTCGGATACTACCATGAAGGAGGATGTGTTTGTATTTCACAAAATCGATGCGATGCTTCTGATAATCTATTTCGTGGTTGCTTTATGGATAATAGTTCGTCCGGAAGATGCCAGCGGAAAAGGACTCTCCACCATCATATTTAGAGGTAATGGAATTTTTGTCATACTGGTTATGGTTGGATTTACAACATCCTTTTGCGCCTTTCTCTCATATAGTACTTGTAATTATAAGACAATACCAAGGATTTTTAGATGGTGTGCTGCGGTTTGCTTAGTTTGGGCGGTTGTTGTGCTAGTTTCACTCGTTGCAATCTATTGGGATCCGTATCCCTCCCATCCCCAATTTGGATATATATATATCGGAAAAGATCGGTCCTCAGCCGCCGCCGAGTAGAGTGGTGGTGGTGATGTGGTGTTGGTGTTGATAGTGG
Source organism: Knoxia roxburghii (assembly GCA_030378225.1). NCBI lineage: Eukaryota > Viridiplantae > Streptophyta > Magnoliopsida > Gentianales > Rubiaceae > Knoxia > Knoxia roxburghii. The sequence goes on from CM059423.1 coordinate 7,742,259, forward strand.
TGGCTTTTAAAATTATTAGTGGAACTCCTTCTGGATCTGTAATAAATTTAGTTTTTAACTTTGATTTAGTATTTAGGTTTGCTATTCTCTTTCTATCTCATCTGAAAATTTCTGAATTTTTTTAAAAAATCTGTATAGGATTTAACTTTTATTCAGATATGTGTATTTTTACTCTTCTCTGTCATGATATTGACTTAGGAATGATAACTTGAGGGGAATGATAAGACTAAAGTTTGGGGATTCCCAGAGAGCCAGTAAATCCTATGAATTGGTTAGGAAAAGCATGGGCTAAAAGCTGAAAACATGGGTGACAAGAAAGGGATTGTTGGGAAATTTTCATATTACTTTCTCAACCTGGACAGGTGGGGTGTTTTAAGCAACTTTTGAGGATGATGCACCTTAAGTAAACATCTCAAATAACTTTGTATATAAGGTGTTAAATAAGAAGATTTTATTGCAGAAAAATCAATCAAACTACTAAAGTCTTCAAAGCTTTGTTGATTTAATGAAATATGGCATGAACCTTGAGAATTGAGTATTTTCAATAAGGATGTGAACGAAGGATCTTCTATTTGATATTAAACTGCACAACATATTGTTGGATGAGATGTATAACTTAAAAGTTTTTTGGTTATTTTGGAGATAGATTTTGGGGATTTTGGGTTAAGCTAAGTTGAATTGGGAATTAGATATCTATCAATGCCAATATTCAAAACCATTAGCCTTTCCATAGAACGCAATGCTTCCTTTGCCTTTGAATTATGAATGCTATTCTTTTAGGCAAGAGGTAACCTCACTTGGAGTTAATTATTTCTTTTTTCCTTAACAAATATTTACATTTTGAACTAAAAAGATTAAGGAAAACTCCAGGATAATCATTAAAGAATCAAGAATGATGCTTTCGAATATGTAAATGGAGCTTATTTAAAAGGGTTTAATAATTGTAGTTGAAAACACTATCGCCTACTCAGCACTTTTAAAAAAAAAATAGGCTTGGGATCTCCTAATCCACTCCATGCACCATTTTCTGTACCATCCAATAAAAAATCAAGCCACGAGGAGGTTTTTGAGCCGTCTGAGAAGCTCATGCCGTACAATCTCCAGATCAATGTGTTGTGTCAAAGAAAGAAAATGTTGAACATCTACACAGCTTCTGGGATGGTTAATGCTTATGGTATAATATTCTTGTGAGATTTGCTTGTGAAGAACTTATAAAAAGCTTGATTAATGTTGTTCCAAAGTTGTTTTAAGTTTGGATGTACTGAAAAGCCACATTTTAGCAAATAAATGAAATTTTACAAGCATGTAATTGCTTCTTTCATATATTCCAATTTCTTGTTCTGACAATTTTTGCCTAAATACAATAAACAGAACATATTTTGCTGACATTGAATTCACAATGGTGAAAATAGGCTTGCCCTAGTTGGAAAAACTATGAAAGGAATTCACATTAAGGTGATTGGCTGTGGTCTGCCATAAGTAGATGGACTCTGGTGAGTAAAATCAGTCTGTGCTCTTCTGAAAGTAGGAGATAGCAGATAACCCGCAGCACCAAAATAACTCCAAAAAAACAGTTCCCTCAAGTTTGCAGACTACCTAAAAAAAATCTTAGATTTGAACAGAGAAGAAGGAGAGGAATGAAAGAAAACGGAAGGAAAGAAGGAAACAGAGTGACAAAAGTTGAGTAAATGAAGTTAAAAATTAGTGGATTACATGTCAGCTTTTTTTTATTAGGTGGTACAGGGAATGGAACATGAAATGGACTTGGAGATCCCATGCCAAAAAATAGCAGAGGCCTGACTGCTGATTTCACATGTGAAATGGAATTTTAACACCCAAACGAAAGAGACGATTAATATATGTGATATATTGCAGCAAGCAAATTCCACTTTTGTTTTAAAATAATAATTTTATTTATTAAATTAAAATATTATAATAAATTTTTTTTAAAAAAAAAAATTTCCAAAACAGGGAGTCGTGGTTATCCACCTACACCATAATACTTCGCTCCATAATTTACTCCCGTAATACAAAATCTTTTGATAATCAACATAAAATTTACCAAAGAAATCTTGAACCTTTTACCTACCCCAAACCCAAACCAATTGATCAGAAAAAAGAAAAATAGTGGGGCGTCCCCTAAGCATTTTAGTGATTTGATTTCTTAACCACCAAAATGAATTTGTGGCCCCTCATGCATTTTATATTGATGTATATACATTCAATATTGATATATATATATATGGAATTAAATATATATATATATATTTTTAATAGAAGATAAGAGGTTCAAAGCCTAAATGTTCAAGTGCGCTATCTGTCTACGACCATGATCAAGTAAGTCACTTATGTACTTCCCTTGGTGCAACTTGCCACCGAAACACCCCGAGATTCTGCATTGCTAGAGCCGCTAAGCAATCAGTCGCAAAGTTAGCTTCACGCACATGGGTCAGCTTCACTCTCCATTCTCTATCTAGCAAAGAGCGAATACCAAAAATGATATTAGAGTACACATTCTGTTCCATCTCCCTGTTGCTCACCAAATCAAAAGCTTCCTTGCCATCAATCTAACAACATAAGTCTTTATATCTTGGTTGTGTATGGTGTAACTATTCAGGTGATACATCAACTTTTGAAATGTTCAAAAAATTAATTTGTCCATAACTGACAAAAACATTGCTTTGAAAGCCCAGCCAGAAAAACACTAAACATCATGTCCACTATAATTTATCACCAATTTACACACCAAACCAAGAAACTGTGACATCTATTGGTTTAGAAAGGTTCTAATCAGGCAGAACCATCAAACTAAAAATCAATTGTCAGAAAAAAGAGTTTGAGAATCATAACTGTTTATCTCCCCCTTAAACGTTTTGAAAAGGCCTTCCTGAACAGAAAAGCAATGAGTTTGACAAGTACAAATTCAAAGAATCAAAGACACTTAAGGAATAGTAAGTGGGAATTAGCAGCAAAAAAGAGAATCACTAGAAGGCTTCAGCTAACAAGTATCAAGTTCGACTGAGCTGATATTTGAACAAATGAAACAAGTATCACATCTATACATACACAATATAACTGCAAAATAGCCCGCAAACCAACATTAAAGGAAGAAAAATGAAAGGAAACAAACTCACATGCTGTCAACATCAATGAAGTCTTGTTTAATTAACAAAGCAGTGAGATGCCCACTTGGTGTTGGATGAGTTACTTCCATACGCTGGTAAAATTGAAACTTAAAGCCCAGGATTTGTGAGGCATGAGACTGCAATGCATTAGAACAGAAATGCATTAAGAATGGTTAACTAACTTAAACCCATCACGGAAACTAGTGAATTTGTAGAGATAACACCTAGCATTCTAAGAGAGTAAACAAAAAACTATCAAAGACCAAAACAATTTAAATATAAAAAGTTAAGGCAAGTGCCTCTTACCTTGGGAAACAATGGAATCAGTTCCAAGAAAACACTGTTATTAGGCTCAAGTTCGAAGCACTCCAACACCTGCATTTAGCAATGCACAAAACACAGAGGATAAAAGTACAGAGTAAACAATAACGCATGAGACACAACTCTGCATAAAACTTTCAACGTCAAATACACGGTTTGGATCTAGATCAAAATGTCCAATCAGTGACTGCATGAGATTCGCTACTCAGGAGAAGACATTGAAAAAGAAAAAGTAAAAAAATTATAAAATACGATCCATTTGAAGAAGTCAAATGCAGCTATGAACCTTGATGATGCCCACTATGGCAGGTGATCCATTATCAGTAAAAGTTTGAGGAACCTGACAAAGGAGAGTAACCTACAAAATACATCCACTATTTGTTTATGAATATGAAGATAGTAAATACAAGTGCAAGATGACAACATGAAGCAAAAACAATAGTTTCCAAATTTCATATTAGTATTAAAGTGGTGCAAAGAACAGCATGACTTTACTATATCTCAAAAATTAATAAATCAAAAGCAGAACTTAGAAAGCACAATTACATGAATCTACTTTCAAAAGCAGGGATAAAAAGTTGCAATAAAATGCAGAAAGCTTCATAAGATTGCGTGTTGAAGGAGAAAATGTAACCACAGATGCAGAGAGCAAAGAGGTTGCTATGGGCTTACAAAGATCTTATGTTGCATCTTATGATAACACAATAAACTGAACAAGAATCACAAAGACTTCCAAATCATCAAGTGATTATTACAGCATTCATCAGCTATGCAACTTCATCTATCAAACCTCGTATCACTGCTCACCAAATTAGCAAGTCAAAAACAAATTGATGTCACCCAGGTCAAAAATAACTTTTTCTCCCACTGCAGCCACTATAAGGCTCAAGATCAATTGACCAAGTCCAAAATAATTGTGCTAACTACAGTTAAGGAACCACGCACCTAAACGAAAATAAAGTAGAAGAAGGACCAGAATACTACCAGCTTAGCATATCCCTCGCTCTCTTCTTGAAAGAGTGAATTTTTTTTTTTTGGTAGAGAAGTCTAGTGTTTACTCTGACCTAATATGATAAAACCAGATATCAACAAAAGTAATTAAAGTAAACAATTAAATAAATAAAGTGGTCAAGATCTGTCAGTCCTGGTATGTAAAAATCTGAAACTTAGTATCTGATCCTTAGACAACATAACAGGTAGCAGAATGCTTTACCCAGTTATCTCTTTAGATTTCAAATATGCAGCCTTTATCTTGATTTCAGATTCCCACAAAATTTCTTCCTAAAACATGTGAACAAAAGTTTAGTGTCATTCTTTTTAGGGCAGCATTTAATTCAAGATTAGCAATACGCAGAGAGAATCTGTAGGTACCTCACAGCGCTCCTAGAAAAACCTTAGCGGTACCAAAGCAGATTCCACTAGCCACTTTGCCTAAAATGAAGCCATGTGACGGATTAGAATGTAATTAAACTCATATAAAAAAGAACATGAAAATATTTTTTTAATTCAAGAACATATGTAATACAACATCAAACTCATGCGTACACTGTAGTTGTAAAATGAAAACTGAAAAGTCTGCCTCTTAAAATGCTTAATATTCCTCAGATTTTCACTATTGAGAGGTACAAAATTAGTAATAACTGTATCAGTATATACAAATCATTGCAGAAAGTAAATCTATAACTTTATAGAAATGGATAAATAAAAATAGTAAGGTTTCAAGAATATTCTAAGCAGTGCATTACTTTTACACGCGGGATGGCAAGAAGAATTTCAATCGAGGCAAATCTAAGTCTTTATTTTCTAGTTACTAGTTATAAAGCACCCTAACTGCTGAAAGGGTCAAAACAAAGACATAGCCAACACAAAGGAGCATTTTTCTTCTTTGTTTTTTTAAGGTGTCCACCATTGATTAATCCCCTTTGCTAAATTGTGGCACCTCAAATGGTGGAACAGCCAGCCCAAAGATTCAAGGCTGTTCCATGCCTAACCTTTGGTTAAGGATGGATTACCCCCAGCTGCTCAACCACAACCCCTGGGTTACACGAGGAAGCTTTTTAAGCCACCAACTACACTCAAGTAAGTCAGCAATTATACCACAACAAAAAAAAAATGCCATTATATGATGCAATTTTGGTTTGTTGCATAAAATAAAAGGCGAATAAATGAAAGCAGTTTTATATGCAAACTCCCTTTCCAGACCAATTTCACAAAGTAATATAACAGCTTCAAAGAATTTGAATAATTAACACCCAACACCTTCTCCAGAAGTGAATCGTCGGCGGGGATGAGAGGATACCGTCGATGTGGAAACAAAATACCAAGTATATGAATTTATACAATTTCAATTTAATTGAGACAGAAACATACCGTATGAGAATATTCGATTTCCGATAAGAACCATTGTTGGGGATTAGACTTAGGCCGAGAACTGGGAAGGTGATGATAATCAAATTTGCACCAGGATCGTCGGTGGGAATGGGAGGTATCAGCTTCTGATTCGGAGTACTAATTCTTTTCTGAATAAAGTTTACCAGGTATTTTTTAACTGAATCGTAGCTTATACGACAGGAAGGAATTGAAGGATTAAATCTTTTAACTACACAACCCATTGGATTCTCTCCCAGTTTTAATGGATCAACAAATAAAATAACACTTAATATTATTTGTATCTTTATAAATTACACTTGTTACTATATTTATTAAAATTATAGAATAATATTCTAGTGATACATTAAAATACTTATAATTACACTAATATTGTCGTATTTTATTAAATATAAATAAGAAATATCTGAAAATCGAGCTCAGAGAATTTCTTTCCAAATGAGCAAATTTTGACAAACAAGGAGTTAGAGCAGCGGTTGATGTTGCATAATTCTGATTACCCAGAGATGTTGATTGAATCTCAGTAGCTAACTGAGTACAACTTCATGAAGTGGCCTAGCTCCATGATAGGAGTGCTTGAATGAAGAATAAACCTGGATTTGTGGACGGAAGTTTTCCTCCACCATCGGTGAATTCATCGAACTACTCCCTCCATTTCAAAATATAAGTCATTTTCACCCGTTAAGAAACCGTTAAAATATAAGTCACTTGTCTACTTCTAAGAAACAATTCATTATTTTTACTCTATTATCCCTATTTAACTTATAATTTTATTGAGACTTGTTTTTGTCATGACTATTCAAAGTTATAGCACTATTATCAAAAATGCATTTAATAGGGGTATAATAGGTTAACCATTAAAAGTTATAAAAATTTTTTAAAATTAATTATAACCTTAATATTTGTGTTTTGGTCAAAACAACTTATATATTGAAATGGAGGGAGTATCGGAAGTGGAAAAGAGTTAACACACGGGTAGTTTTATGGATTCATGCTGCGATTTATAAGGAATTGGTGAACCAATTTATATACATGACTGATGTGAAGCAATTGTGGAACGAGATCAACAACAGGTTTGGAGTTTCCAACCTTTCTTTGTTGTTTCAATTCAAGAGAGAGAGTTGTCTATAGCTAGGCAGGGTAATCTACATATCACACAGTACTATGGAAGGATTACAGAGCTTAGAGATCGTATTGATGATCAGCTTAGGCCAAGTATTGTGGGAGTACATATGGCGAAAAAGTTACTAACTGATGTTCAACGTTCAATTCAGTATAAGATGGGTGTTACGGACTGTTTAGCAGAAGTAATGAGGACAAATGATGAAAGGGAGACAGAAGATAAGTGCATGGAATTCTTGATGGGGTTAAATGAAGAATATGATGCAGGGAAAAATCACATTCTGTTGATGGATCAACTTCCTGCAGTAAGCAAAGTGTACTCTTTGTTTATGAAATCAGAGAAGAAGAGGCAGGTCAGTAATGATGTGAGGAAGAATTTAGACAATTCAGTTATGCTAGCTAAAGAGCAGTCCATAGGATTTAAGGAAAGTGCAAAGAAGGGATCAAATAAGGTTGATAAGAGTCAATTATATTGTACACATTGTAAGAAAAAGGGACATTTGATTGAGAAGTGTAATGGAAAGAAGAAATTATGTGCCCTCTTGTTTAATAATAAATTCCACATATGTTTTATATTATTGTATTTAATATTTAATGTTTTGATGGTTTTTATGACGTTAGATTTAAGATGACATAATCAGCATTGCAACATTCTGAAATTCATTACTCCCGCTGCAATTTCATAGTGGAATGCACCAAATTTGTGGTCTTATGATGAAAACTGGAAACGCTAGCTTTGCGTTTTTTACTGTTTAATTGTTCAGCAACTGTGCCATCGTTTCAATGAGCCACTACACTGGATTTCAGAATGAAGTTGATTATGGGGTTCCATCATTTTCAGTCTGCAAAACTAACACGTGCAGACAAGTTTCGCCATTTTTATCTCCAAGAAGAAGGACCAAAACTTTGTCAATATCCACCTTTCCACCTTTCCACCCCTCATCAAAGGAACCAACTAAATTTAGGAAGACGAAGAAAAGGCACTAATCCATTAAAACAGAAAATAGAAAGCAAAAGAACCATTTTATTATGACGGGATGAAGAAGAAATCTACAGAAGAACCAAAATACATGTATATATATATATATATAGATTATTTTCGGGGACGAGTATCTTGAGGGTCAGCAGTATTAGTGGCCACTCTAGCAACGTCTCCGGCGGTAGCCTCAGGCTTCTTCTTGGTGTAGAGAGTGAAGTAAAAGATGGAACCAGCAATTCCCAACCCAATTAAAGCCATGGTCATAGGACTGTAAGGCATTCCTCTTCTCTGGTGCAATATCCCACCAGGGTTGTGGCCCGGTGGCCTTTTTGAACCCTCTACTCCGGCCCTTTTCACCTCTTCGGGACTCATCTTGTGGGTGTCGGCGTTTCTCCTCCAACCATCATCTCCGGCCATTTCTTAACAATAGTGAATTTTTCTGTCAAACGACGAATACTTAGTGATATTTTTTTCGTCTTTTTGTTTGAGGATGTTTCTTCTGCTTCCCCTTTTTGTATGTTGAGGAGAGGCTTTGCCACGTTCTTCCAGAGTAGTTAGGCGGTGGAGGTGTCGGTGTGGACGTGTGGCGGCCAACGGTGGCACCATTTGTTGACATCTGGGATTTCTTTGATTTCATGTTGCTGATTCAGGCTTCTTTAATTATTTCCATGAGTTTTTTTTAATAAACCCCTTTATTTATATATATATATATATATATATTGATTGATACAAATAAAGAAGTTTATGCCAAATTAATTAGGAATCACATATTTAAATTTATTAATTTATTTTCGATGTGACTTCACTCACAACTCCATTCCCCTAAATACTTTGGGTGTAATTGTTACCCCGTTCCCTTTTAATTATTTTTCTTTATTCTCCTTATCTTTTAATAGATTCTTTACTAACTCATCATTTTACTAATTTTTAATAGTGGATCAATTAATTTTAACAATTGCTAAAAAAAAATAGTAGCTAACAAAAATTAATTTCTTAAATCTTAAGAAAATTATTTTATCCTGTTTATAATTAAGGCATAAATTATATCATAATCTATAAAACTAAAATATATTATGATCCTATAAAATTAGTACTCCTTTGTTTTCTTTTCATTCCTACCATTTATCATATTATTTGTTACTTCAAATTATATCTTAAAACTATATCTTGTTGTTGCATATTTTAGCCACCAAAAATGCATTAAAAAATATCCTAATTTAGTGTGTTATTGACCATCCAGAAGGTTTGTTTAAAGATGTCTAAAAGTATAAATACTTATTTATATACATATAGTGTGATTCCAATGGAAAATGAGATTACCCATTCTTAATCCATCTCATTAATTAAAAATAATTACCAATTAGCTACTTATTCCAATTAATTTCCCACTATTTTCCTCCCTATTTACCCAATTACCAGCTCTAGGTTTGAACCCTGGCAAAGGAAATTCCTTCCCCTTTTTATTTACATAGTTCTTTGATGAAAATAAATTTAAGTTTTTAAAAAAAGCTTAGCTAGCACTTGATTCCATTGTAGAACATTGGCAATTCTTATGTTTAAGAATCCGAGTTCGAACCTTCTCAAAGTTTCGTTCCTGTTAAATATTTGATTAAAAATAGGTAATTTATTTTTAAAGTAGAACGCGATAGATTTATTTCTGACAAAATCTAACAATATTTATCTGCCAAAAATATTATAAAAAATTTAAAGATGGAGTTAAAAATAATTGAATAGGCTTAGAGGTAATTTATATGGTGGACCACCATGCAATTTTACTCATACCCCTAATATAATAGTAGTTTCTATTTTAGTCCCCCAATTGTATTAGTAGTTTTTTTTTTTTAAAAAAAAAAAAAAAACTCTGGCACGCGCCTTTTGATACCCGAAGGCTATATAAGCTTCCTTTTTTTCTTTTTTTCGGCATGTTTGTTGCCGATCTTTTACTTCGTCTTTTCCTGCCGTTTTTCGTCTTCTTCTTTCGCTTGAATTCTTTTGCTTCCAATTTTGATTACGGTATGTATTTGATGATGGTGATTGATTTTTGTTTAAGAATTCTTCGTGTTTCGCTTAGTTTGTTGCCGTTTGTGCTCCGTTTTATCTTTCGATGGAGTTTTTGCATCGAATTTGATAATTAAGGTATTATTCCTGTGTTTTGATCTTTTTAATTGATTTATGTGTTTGAAATTGTTATTTCTACGGTTCTATTCTTCTTCGTGTTTTGTTTTTGATCGAATATTGTTGCTTAACATCTGTTTTTTTGTTGATAGATCATTCTGGATTAAAGAAATTGCAATGGATGATATTGTTGATTTCTTTCACGAAGAAGATGCTCATGAATTGTTTGATTTTGATAAACAGGAATAATCCATGGTATCTATGTTGAAAAGTAAGTCATGATGTGATACTAGTTATTCATTGATCTGATATTATGTTTTGATTGATCTGATATTAGTTCTATGTTGATATGATATATTTTTAGTTTATTGTTTTGGATCTATATGTATTGTGGTATGATATTAGTTTTAGTTGATGTGATATTAGTTATGCATTGATCTGATATTGCATTTGTACTGATATGATATTAGTTCTATGTTGATGTGATACGTTTTCAATATATTGTTATGAATCTATTACATGATAGTAGACATCAGATCAACGGAGTATAGATATCAGATCAGAAAGTAATAGACATCAGATCAATGTACTATAGATATCAGATCAATACTATTAAACAAATCATACAATAGAAGCAAAACATACTGAACAAGGAGGATTACAATTATAGACATCAGATCAACTGATTATAGATATCAGATCAACAGACTATAGATAACAGATCAACTTACTATAGATATCAGATCAACTGACTATAGATATCAGATCAACTGACTATAGATATCAGATCAACAGAGTATAGATATCAGATCAAGCATATATAAGAAAATAAAACAATAGAACTCAAAGATAATTAAAAGTGTATAAAGTCATTGTCTAGATGATATGATATTACTTTTTTGTTGATCTGATTCAGATCAAGCATATATAAGAAAATAAAACAATAGAACTCAAAGATAATTAAAAGTGTATAAAGTCATTGTCTAGATGATATGATATTACTTTTTTGTTGATCTGATATTAATTTGGAGTTGATATGATATGTGTTTTTATTATTGTTATGATATTGTTATGTATTTTATGTTTAAACTAATATGATATTATTATTTTCTATACAGGTTCAGATGATGAATCTATACAATCTTTGTGTAAATCAGTGGTTGAAAATGAATAAGCAGCATACAACTTATATAATGATTATGCTTTTAGGTTAGGATTTAGTGTGAACAAAGGTAAAGATTGTAAAAACAAAACTACTGGAATCAGGTATTTGAGAAGGTATCTTTGTAATAGATAAGGAGCAAAACAATGCAAGGAGAATTTGAAGAAGATTTATACGAAAGTTGATATGCGATCTGGATGTAAAACTTTTATTGAATTTAAGAAAAGAGAAGATGGGAGTTGGATTGTCCAAAAACATTTCAGGAAACATAACTATGAACTGTGTCCTGTAGCTGAGAGACAGTTTTTACGTTCTCAGAGGAAGTTTGATGATTCTGCATTACAATATTTTGATGAATTGAAAAGTTCAGGTGTTCGTCTAACTGATGGTTATTATATATTGTCCAAAGAGGTTAGTTATATTTTTTCAGTTTATTTTTTTTGAATCTACATAAATGCGACATTTGTTATGATCTGATATTACATTTGAGTTTATCTGATATTATGTTTGTGTTGATCTGATATTATGTTTCTGTTGATCTGATATGTGTATTTTTCAGTCTGGAGGGTCATCAAATATTGGTTATACCATGTGAGATGTATATAATCATTTGGAACAAGAGAATATGAGGAAGATTGATGATTGTGATAGTAATGCTTTGATCAATATGTTAAAACAGAGATTTACGGATGAGAAGGATTTTTATTATGATTTTGATTTGGATGATGAGTCTTCATTATGTAGTGTATTTTGAAGAGATCAGAAGATGAAGGAGGATTATAGTAGATTTGGGGATTTGTTGGTACATGATACAACTTATCGGACAAACAAATATGACATGATATGCGGACCTTTTGTTGGTATGGACAACCATTGTTGAAATGTTATGTTTGGTATAGGTTTCATAAAAAATGAGAATGTGGAGTCCTTCATTTGGTTGTTTATTACATTTTTGAGACCGATAGAGAACAAGCAACCAGTGACATTTATGACAGACCAAGATTTTTCGATGGCAGCTGCTGTGCGTGTGGTTTTTCCAAATGTTCGTCATCGTCTTTGCGTTTGGTACATTGCAAAGAATGCTCGTAGTAATATACCTCATTTGATGAATCAAGAAGGTTTTTCAAATGCCATTCAATTTTTGCTGAATCAAGTTTGCACAGAAGCTGAATTTAATCACTTCTGGAATAGATGTGTGTTTTTTCTGTATTTTATATATATGTAATGCGATATGATATTAGTTGTTAGGTGATCTGATATTAGTTATGAATTGATCTTATATTATGTTTGAGTTGATCTGATATATTTTTCTGTTACTACTTTATTCTTTTTTAGTTGAAGCTGATCTGATATTAGTTATGAATTGATCTGATATATTAATCAATTACTTTTTTATTCTATCAGTTTGTTGAAGGATTACAATTGCAAAAGGAACACTTGGTTGAAGAAATTAGATGAGATAAAAGAGAAGTGGTGCCCTGCATTTAGTATACAACATTTTTCTGGAGGGCCAGTTTCTTCCCAAAGATGTGAGACAACCAATCATTTGGTTTCAATGAAGTTGTCGAAAACTTCTACTTTGTGTGAATTCTATCAGCAGTTTCTTGATGTTGTGACTGAGTGGATAAACAAAGGCATTGCAGAAGATTTTAGATGTAGAGGAAGGGTTGATCCTGTTGTTGGAGACCTAAGACATAATATAAATTAAAGAAATGGTTATGTTAAGATTACTCCTAACTAACATTTACTCTCACAGCAATGCTCTTAGAAGTTGTGAGAGTACTAGAATAGTCAACTCAAAAGTACAACTATCATTTTCTCCAAGCTGGTTTGATTCAAAGAAAGCTCTCCAACCCTTTCACAGTACCATGTGTTTGTTCTCTTCGTAACGACCGTCAAAGTAACTTCCAACTTTCACCTCCCATGCATCTCCAGAAGCATTAATGAGTATAGCTATTTCTTTCTCACTCAGATCGTTTCTCCCAAGAACTTTGCTGGTATGGTCTATTATTCACAATAAGAGCAAAAAAAATTGTTGTTGTTAAATAATTTACTCTAGACTAATGAAGATTTGAGTTATAAAAAAGTCTTTTACCAAGAAACATAAAAGATTAAGAATTGATGCTCACCAAATAAGAATTGACTCGCATGTGATTTTCCACTACTACTACTGTGAATCGATTGAGTTTATGCGATCCAGATTTCACACAAATTTATGTATGTTAATCACACAATAGCGTCACTGAATCACTGACTATTCTAGCTATAGCTCTATACTCAGATTCTGCAGTTGAGCAAGAGATGGTTGATTGTTTCTTGGACTTTCATGAGATTAAAGCTTCTCCAAGGAATATCCCATATCCAGTTCCTGACTTTTTGTACTCTTACATGTTCCCCAATCAGAATCACTAAATGCTTGCAATTGAAAATTATTCTTACTGGAGTAAAACAAACCTCTTCCTATAAATCCAAGTAGATACATGAGAATGTGGACCTTATAGTGTGAGATGTGAGGTGCATGCATGAATTAGCTTAGTTACTGAACTGGATAAGCCAAATCTGGTATAGTAAACCCTAAGGTCATCTCCAATCCAAATATCTATATTTTACAGTTTTATAGATGCTACAATATAAAAATCTCTATATTTTACAATTTTACAATTAACTCATCTCCAACCCAAATCTCTATATTTTACAGTTTTAATAATATTTTAAATATCTTCTTTCACCAATCATTTTATATTATTTTTATTATTGTATAAATATATTTAATTATCTTAAATCTTAGTATATATTTTAAAAATATATATCTAATAAATGAGGTTAATAAATTAAATATAACATAATTTAAAAATTAAAAATTAATTAGTAATAAAAATATATTATTTATATAACATAATCTAATAAATTAGGTGGTGGAGGGAGTTATTTCCCGATTATTAAAATTTTAGAGCGTTTTGCAAGATTATTGTAGATTATTAATGTCTACTTTTATTATATTAATTTTTTTCTTTGTGTGAACTTTGTTTGTTTGTTGTTGTAGTAGTTTATTAATTGTAATTTGGAGTGATTATATTTTTAATCGTAATTCTATTGCGTATTTATTTTTTTCGTTTAAAACACTTCACAATGTAATATTAATTAGTAAATTATATTTTAATATTTTTAAATAAAAAATTATTTTATACACTTTAATAAAAAAAATTAAAATTATTAAAATAACAAAAAATAAAAAATAAAAAATAAATAACATGTGAGGAAAGGAAAATAAATATATAAATGAGAAATATATATGTGGGAAAAAAATAAAAATAAAAATATTTTAGTGGGTCTCAATTATTAAAAAATTGAAATATATATATGCTACAGTACATCTGTAGCACATTTCTATTTTAGAGATGAATTTGAAGATGCATTAGAAAATATTCTTCTTCAAATTTTGAAGATCCAACCCAATTTCAAATTGGGTTGAAGTTGCCCTAAGTAAAGCAGCTTTCCGACAAGTCTTTGTACTTTTCAAGATTTTTAAGTTTTTTGTGTTGATATTGTGGCCTCTTATTTTTGTTATTGGTAGTCCCCCTTTTGATATTTTTACCTTTTTATAATTTTAAAAAAAAAATTATCCTTTTTAAATTATGTCTTTTTAATTTAAAAATTACACGGAGTGAATCAAGCCAGTCCGTAAAAATTCAACGGACTGGCCTGGCCTGGCCAGTCCGAGAATAGTACACGAAGGGGTCAGGCCCCTCTATGAATACTACGGCCTAGCCTGGCCCTTCTTTTTTTTTTTTTTTTTTAATTTTTTGTTTCTTTTAATTTTCCTTTTCTTTTATATATTTAGTATATTTGTTATTTTAATTATATATTATTAATGTAATTTTTTATTATTAGATGTATTTATTATAATTTATAATTTTTATCTATATTAATTGTTATTATTAAATATATTTATTATAGTTTATGATTTTTATAAATTTTAATTTATGTATTTTTTTATTAATTAAATGTATATTAGAATTAGATTTTTTTTTTAAATTGTCAAGATTCGGGACAATAGTATTAATAAATTTGTTAACATTAAAAACATTTATCTTTTTCCTATTTAAAAAAAAAAATTCTACAATTAATTATGATTATATTTAATTTCTAATTTTAATAATTAAAAAACAAAAATAATAAGAGTGGAATTTTAAGGCCGAATACCCTGTCGTTTTATTGCTGGCCCTCTTTTGGGCTTACATGGAAGGCGCTACTTTAGGCTTTAGCAAAATGGGGGAGAAACACCAAAGGCGTGGTCTTTGATTCTGACCCCATTCAAATCCCAATTATAATTCAACGGTCTTCTACTAACACTAATCATTTTCACAATTTAATTATTCAATTTAATAATTATTATTTTTTAATTAAGTACTTTTAAAAACTACAAACTAGAAGAATTAAAAGTTATCCATTTGGAACCTTAAGTATTACCCAACACTACTCACAACTCAACAAATACAACCTTTCCATAAACAAACATGCTAAATGAATTGCGAGTAGATATAACCCGTTTTGACCCGATTTCAAACTGCAAATTTATTTTTCAAACACTCTTAAAATATCTCATACTTATTTTTTTAAAAGTGTATTTATAACTCATTATTCTATAAAACAAATTTTAAAACTAACACATCATTTTTGTCCAAACATATTCTATAAGATTTTTTAACCCTTAAAACACTTCAAACGTTACACTTGTCCAAAAGAAGCCAATCATTATCACAATATAATTATTCAATTTATTAATTAAATTTTTTAATTAAATACTTTTGAAAACTACAAATTGAAAGAGTTAATAGATTAAAGAGGTTTCAAATCAACCTAAAAATAAGTGAATATAGATTTCTTTTTTCTTATTATTCTATCATTTTTCTCTTTTTCTTTAAATATTTGTTCTTTTATTAAATTATTTGAAAAAAATATTGTATCATTTAAATAATGAAAATTATATTCATGATATGAATTTTATCTTTCATAAAATTTTATTAATGTAGTGGTGTTTATTTTCATTATTATTTTGGTTCAAAAAAATAATGTGAGAAAATATTATTGTAAAAAGTTTTCAAAATACTATTACTATCAAAATTTTATATTATTAATTATAACTAACTACACATTTAAAAAAATTATACTATATAAATTCAAAATAAAATAATTATTTTTATTATAATGAGTTTACATGTCCAATTTTTTGAAGAAAAAATATAATGCTTCCTGTTTCATAGTAGATTAACAGTAGTGGATGTGTTCGCATCGGATCTGTTTAGAATAGCGGTGTTCTCGAGGGAGATGTTGGTCTTCTGATGATATTGTTGTAATGATGTCCTCCTCATGTGACTCAAACTCAGTGAGAAGTGTCAACAGATCATCTCCTTTTTGTCTGTTTTTTTTTTTTTTTTTGGTAGGAATATGTAGCATTGTAGTCCTAGGACTATAATAGGAAAAATTGCAATTTTGTTTACTATATTTGATAAATTTTCGCTTTAAGGCTAACATATTTAGATGCTCTCAAAAATATTCATTACGTTTTGATCCAACATAGCACCCTCTATTTGACTTAAATCGACCTCATCAAAGAACACTCTTGCTCCATTTGGAATGCCTGAGATTTTGCTTCGTCACCAAATTTCCCTTCTAGTGATCTCTCTCCTAACATTTAATTGGACGTGATTATTTTGTTGTAATATAATAGGAATTTAAAAGGGAAAAAGAATAAAGTAAAACTATTCCAATTTTATTACACTTGTTGCAGCAGTGCTAGACATCCTCGTTTTGTGAATGAAACTTCATTTTATACCGTTACAAACTATCCAGTCTTTTGACCGTCGGTCACAGCAGAAAAGCAGAACGGCAAAAACTTTCCCAACGGCTAGTTTCTCGGCCGCCTTCAGCCCTTGTTCGTCAATTTAAGCACACACCACTCCCATCGCCATTTCCCATCTCTTAGCTCTCGTCTCATCCTTCTGTCTCTTACTACGTGTGTGCGTGTTTTTCTCCAAGTAAAAAACAATGGCAACTGTTTCAGCAACTCCATTTTCATCCTCAATATTAGTCCTTTCTTGCCTCTTCCTCTTCTTCTTCCTCAGCTACTCAGAAGCTAACAGGGAACTCTTAGTCGGCGGCAGGACTGATTCCTGGAAGATCCCATCTGCTCCCAATTCAGATTCACTCAACCAATGGTCTCAAAGATCACGTTTCATCATCGGTGACTCTCTAGTGTGGAGCTATGACGGAACTAAAGACTCAGTATTGCGAGTCAACAAAAGGGATTACGTGACTTGCAACACATCAAGTCCAATTGCAGCGTATAATGATGGAAATACCAAAGTGAAGCTACAGAGTTCTGGGCCGCACCATTTTATCAGCGGCGCAGAGGGCCACTGCGTAAAGGGCCAGAAATTGATGGTGGTGGTTTTGTCTGAAAGACACAGCAGACGATTTTCGGGAATTCCTTCCCCAGCTCCTTCCCCTGTGGAGGAGAAGTCTCATCAAGGTCCAGCTATGGCGCCGACCAGTGGTTGTTTGGGTTTAGAAGCCCAGTCATTTTTTATGCTGGCAATGGTTTTTGGGGCAGGAATTCTTTTGTTACTGTAGGAAGGAAGGTCTGGGGTGGGGGGCATGATTAATTCCATTGGATTCATTCATTTAATTTCTAACCTAAGCAATTGAGATTTCAGTGTTGTTGAATCTCGGACACATTATTAATGAAACAACATTTGAAATTTCATTGAACTATATATTCTTTATAACTAATATAAATATATGGAACAAAACTAGGAAATGCATAAATAAGGGGCCAGATACACAGCGAACATAAACAAATACATCCTAAGACCTCAACGATTCTGTTTCAACGCCTTGCCACTCAAGCAGCTTTACTCAATGTCCATCTTCTCAGTTTAAGAAGAATTCTGGTATTAGCAGGAACAATAGCTGCAGGAAGAGAACAGCCTGTAGCTGCAACCTAGAAAACACCAAAATGACAAAGCAAATGTTGATACAACTCCAGAGAAGAAATCTTTTAGCATAAACAGATAAGTATTAAGCTTGCTTGTTAAGATATTTAAGATATGAACATGGAATGGTTGTGAAATAGTATGCCAAGACATCTTGTGCTATTAATATCTTTTTTTTTTTTTGCCTGTTTCCATCATTACATGAAAGAAAAGGTAAGACCACTTCTCTGTGAATAACAACAAACAGTGTTTGAACACACATTGAAACTTCTGGGAGCAGAATGTAGATTCTGGAGTTTTACCCAGAATAATACCGAGACAATGGCCCAACAAACTTTGGCTAAATAAAACGTTTGACATGCAAAGTTTTACTGTAACTAAGTTTCACATCACCTTTGGATGCACTTTTGGTCATAGTAATAAAGTAGCTTCAAGTACATACAAGAAGTAACGATTGAACCATGGTCTAGACCTAAATAAACAACCCCCAGAAAACTACACATCTAAAGAGCTGAACCATCTAATTTAGTTATAAAATTATATCAGATTAGTGAACATCAGGAAAACCAAAGGGTTGGTAAAATTTTGTTCAAGGATGAGGTGGGGAGAGAAGGGAGAATAATATTTCAAGAGGGAGAAGGATAAAAAAATAGAATAAGAAGATTACTGCTTCCAATCCATATTCGAACAATGACCACTGCTCAATAGTCCAGTGATGTCTGTATTCACAGAATAGATTACTTAAATTGCTAGGATTTCATCACCTTTATAAAGAACTGACACGATCATCATCAGCAAGACGCCGCATGCATCATGGAATCCCGAAGCAATCGTATCTTTGTACCTCCAGAGCCGAGCCCTGAAGTAAAATTTGAGATTGATTAGAAATACGTTAAATTAGAGTCAAAGAGATAAGTACAATGTAACAATCAGTCATTTTGGAGTAATTTAAAACTTTGATAAGCCAAACTTGAAGCACTACAAAAGAGCTGAATGTTCTGTCCAAAGCAGTCACAGATAGAAACACAAGTACAAAACTAGACAAGCTCAAAAGTTTACCAATGAGAAATCACTCTAGCTTTAGTATAGCATTAGCAGTACCTTTTAAGCCCTCGAAGGTGCACCATAAACAGCTTCAAGTTTGTCATACAAAGTCTGAATGCAGTCATTACCCATATAAACCTATATCCCTTTTCCCCTGATCAATCCAGCTGTAACCTGGATCCTTCATTGCTTCCTTTTCAATCATCATATTCCTAATATGGTTTGCCTCATCCCACCATCCCAAAGATGAATACATATTGGCTAAAAGCACATAAGAGGAAGAATTTTTTGGGTTCAGGCGGAAAAGTTCATCAGCTGCTCTTCTTGCTAGGCTCACGTTAGTATGAACCCTGCAAGAACTAAGCAAAACTTCCCAAACAATCTGGTCATCTTTGTACGGCATCTTCTCAATTAGTGATTCTAATTCAAGAAACCGCCCAGCACGGCCCAGCAAATCAATTATGCAAGTGTAATGATCCGGAAGTGGTTCCACTCCATGTTCTTCCTTCATTGAATTGAATATATTAAACCCTAGATCAACCAATCCAGAGTGGCTGCATGCTGTCAAAACAGAAACAAATGTTATACCATCTGGTTTCAGACCTGATTGGATCATCTGGTGATATAAGCAAACAGATTCCTCTCCACACCCATTCTGTGCATACCCATGTAGCATTTCATTCCAAGTAACATTGTTTTTATAAGGCATCAAATCAAAAAACTTCCTAGCATCGCATACATTGCCACATTTAGAATACATATCAAGAAGGGCACTACCAACAAAGACATCATTTGCATATCCATCCTTTAGTATTCGACAATGAACTTGCTTCCCTTGGGATAGCGATGGTAGTTTTGCACAAGAACTTAATATCGAGGCATAAGAGAATTCAGTAGGTAATATCCCCTCTCTAAGCATTTGGACAAAGAACGAAAAAGCTTCACCGTCTATCGAATTAAATGATAGGCCAGTTATCATAGCATTCCAACAAACGGGATCCATTTGATGATGTCTATGAAAAATATTTTCAGCAACTTCTGTCTTGCCACACTTCAAATACATACCAATGAGTCCACTTGCAATAAACCTGTCACTGTGGAGGAAAAATTTTATTAAAAAGGCATGGATCTGCTTTCCACCCACCAAATAACCTAATGCAGCACACGAACTCAATAGGATTGCCAATGTTGTCCGATCACCCAGTACCTTTTTGAATTGCATCTCTCTGAAAAGCCCCACTGCCTCAATGTGATACCCGTTTTGTGTATACCCTGAAAGCATAGCATTCCATGAGCTTAAGCTTGGATTTACCATTCTGTCAAAAATCCTACGTGCAAGTTCAATATCATTACTCTTTACACAGGATACAAGCATATTAATGTTTGTAACATCATCAGGTTCAAAACCATAAATTTGCATTTGCTCCAAGTAGTGCATTGCTCTTCCTTTTTCATTTCTTTGACCATACCCGCCAATCATAATATTCCAAGAAACAACACTTACCTCATTAACATTAGAAAAAACCATTTCAGCACTGTCCATATCACCATTTTTGGCATACATATCAAGCAATGAATTACACAAGTGAAGACCATTTCCAAAGCCAAGTTTTAGCGCAAGCCCATGAATTTGTTTCCCTGGAATAATCCGTACATCCCAATCATCCTCACTAATTGCTCCAAAATCCCCACTTCTACCCTTAGCACAAACACCCAAAACACTCGACAATGAAACAGAATCAATGGTAATCCCGTTCCTGTGCATCAATTTAAACATTTCAAATGCCTCCTCAATCTGCTCGGCATCAAGCAATCCTCCCATTAATGCAGTAAATGAAACCTCATTTGGCTCAATCAAATCCCCAAAAGCATTGACTGCATCCCCAATGCATCCAGATTTTGCATACATCGCCAAAGAAGCATTTCCCACATAAACATTCTTGTCCAATCCCAGTTTAACGGCAACACCATGACACTCTTTTCCAAACATTGTCAACCCTAAACCACCACATGCACTCAAAACACTACCTAAGGTAAAACGGGTTGGCTCAAAACCACACCTTCTCATGTTCCAATAAAACTCCAAAGCTTTCATTTCGTAACCATTACGCACCAATGCACTGATAATGGTATTCCAAGACACGCTATTTTTCTCAGGCATCTGGACAAACAAATCATGTGCCTTCTCCAACTCATTCTCCTTACAATAACAACTCAACATAGCATGCCAGGAGAAAATATTTTTGTGGGGCATTCTATCAAACAGCAGACGAGCACCCCCAACTTGGTCGCATTTTGAGTACAACTCAACCAGACGGTTTACCAGAAAAGTTTCCGACAGAATCCCAACTCGGAGTATGCGGGCATGGAGAATCTTTCCAGACAAGTAGGCTTTGTTATCGATGCAGGTCTGTAAGAGATTAGCCAAGTAAGATGAGGCACTCCGGGTTTGCATTGTTAACAATAGGAATCAAACCTCGGGCCACTGGGATTCCCAGCTTTCAAGACCAACCCATAAAGCTGGAGTCTTGGAATATATTTAGCTGCAGTTGGCTCTCATAGCTCACAGGCATTGCATCAAACGTTGGTAGATGCATGCAGCATTTACGTTTCCTATTTGGAACTAATTATAAAATTGCATCTTATCCATCAGTACGCATAACAAAAACACTATACCTTGAGCGTTTTAAATGCATCACATAAACCAGCCAATTATATTGTGGTACACCCTTGCAATTGTTATTCAATGTTGTAGCCCTCTAAATATTAGTTGGGTTAATTTTTTTTTCTATTTTAACGCATCCATTCACAATCACTAAGTCATCTCCTTCTTGTCATTGATCATCTAATTCTAACATTAAATCAAAAATTTTGGAGATATCATAGGTGAATTTACACATGATATATCCATGGGAACATTTATCAACACATTTTTCACAGAATAAATCAAATTTGAATTAACAGAATTTTTCACAGGATCTCTTTCGCCTTTGGCTTTCTTCTTTCTTTATCAATTAACAGAATTTCAATTCAACGTCATTAAATCAAATTTGAAACACAAGGCACGCTCTACTCTCATACACGATAACGAGCATAACCTTCCCTACTATGTTCATTTTACAAAAGAGATCCTGTAATACTGCAAATCACAAGGATACAACATGACCAGCATCACACAGGAATGGCGACATGAGCCACTAAGTGATTACCGTTTCCACCACAGAACTAAACAATCCTAGATCACTAACATGGCAAACATGTCGACAAATCGATGCAAATCTGATCACGGCGAGAAGCATTTCTCAATCGGCCAACAAAGGATTACTGATTCTGAGGAACTCTGGTTTCAAGAGCTATCCAGAAGAACTGATAATCTTCATTTGATGAGGCTAGGCATATTTCTTGACTGCTTCGTTCTGGATTTATTAACTCTCTTCGGCATCTCAGTAACTAATGCATACATCTTCACAGCAAATAATTCATCAGGAAAACCACTCTGATCCTGCACAAGTTTACCATAACAAACTAACTATATTAACATGCGTTCCAAGGAGAATTAAATGTAATTCACCTACATCTCTCTTCTTTCAGCTTCAGGATTCCCTCTAGAGGAATATGCTTGCTCAGACGTTCTTTTGGCAAACGAGGTGAGCATCTCAGTGCCACCTCAAACAAAATAGTTAAGTGCTTAATTACACAAAAACCTTCATATAAATGTCAAATATGCACGGAACAAATATCGCCCCAAAACATAGTCAATGTGTTTTACACACCCAAAAGAAAAAGAGAGGGGGGAGGGGGACCTTGTTGAAACTTCTGCACCCTATGCAGAGATTTCTGGTTATTCAGGGCAATGAATAATTTTCAAATATTAGTTTCCACTACCATTACCCATGATAATTAGGTGCTACACGTGTGCATTGCTTCCATCATAGTTGATAAACCATTCGGCATTCTCTCTCTATCTTAGCGATAATGTCTACATGCCAGCATTAGAGGATCATTTACATTATGTACGACTGAGTGTCGATCTTCATTCTTCTAATACTTTTATGCACTAGCTAACCCACTCAGAAGGAATAACAAAAGGAATTGCCAGATAATGTATGTGTTCAGATCCTAGCCAAGCTATGTATATCTTAATTGTCATAAATGATGCAATTCATAAAGCAGATCAAATAAGTTTATGATCCAACCACTCCAAACAATTGAACAAGGAGTTTGATTCAATTATGTTATTTGAAGAAATGGATGCCCTCATACATTTTTCTAGATATATCATTCATCTGGTGCATATTAACTGAGAATCACATGGCACAAGCTTAAGCTAATACCTTCATTTTCCAAATATGCAGTCCACATCGATCAAAGAGCTCCTTGAAGTAAGAATCAGATCTTGTAATGCTCTTATCTTCTTTGTCCAGCACAAACCCTTCAAAACATGAGATGTTACATTTTAACACCTATACAAATTTTATACAAGTACACTTTCTGCTGACAAGAAACTGAAGCAATAAATCCCCAAATACAAATAAAACACAATCTTTAAATACACCTCTTGATGGAGCTCAGACCCCTGGGTAAGGAAAGATCCCGGAGGGAGGGGGTGCAACTAATTGAAGTAGTTGTCTTTTAATTTAGCATTTTAATGGGTGAACTACCATAACAGTTGGTTCATACATGAGATTATCATGATTAGTGTTTAATTCTAGCATTTTCAAGCCACTGAAAACTCACGCTGATTTTATAGGGAAAGAAAAGAACAGTCAGAGCTTATATTTTATAAATTTTAAAATAGTCAATAACTTATAAAAACAAAATAAGAATTACTATTGCTTTCAGCTAAAAGAATACTGACTAACTCACAAAGATTAACTTCAAAAAAATTTAGCACCATACGGAATCAATAACATGATGAAAGGTGATGATCACAAACAAGAGAAATCTATGTGCAACAAATTTGCAACTATTAGAATAGGAACTCAGAACAGGGCACACGTTTATTCATTAATAAAGATAAAGAAGAAGACATAAACCTACACAAATTCCTCTAAGCCATGATACATAAACAATTTATTTGCGTTTCCTTCCTCTGAACTTTTGCAAGTCAGACATTAACAGACACAATAAATATTTGAGGATTACCGAACCTCTGAATGTTCTGTACATTTCTACTAACAACAGGATGGGAGTTATAATGATCTATGCTTTCTATCAATGCCTCAAAATTAGGATATCCCAAGTTCAAAACACCTAAATAAAATCAAACTTCCAAATACAACAACAACAACAACTAAGCCATCATTCCACTACATGGGGTCACATATATGGATCAATATGTTGCCATCACGTTCAATTCATAGACATATTCTCATCAAATATGTTCTTTCTAATTGTTTTTTTTCCAATTCCTTTAGCTCCTCACACTACTAATTTGAGTTACCAGTTCTCTGTTTTCTACGAAACGAGTTTATGAACTGCATATGAGGGGGCAAGAGCCAAAAACAATAAAAAAGAGAGGAAACAGAGGCCTCTGATTTTAATCTTCAAGCAAACAAAATATCAACAAACTATATCATCTTGAATAGAACCCTATTTATAGAGGATACCAGTTTGTTTAGTGGCCCATTTTCAATAGGATTCCGCTTTGGAAACCTCCAAATGACTTATTACTTCTAGAATGCCTAAACTGTCCTAATAAAACAATTGCCAAATAATTTCTTTGAACAGCATAAAAATCAGTCCTGTGTAACTTTGTTAGTCTATATAATGTTAGCTAAACAGTGAATTATTAGGTGCAGTTGTAGTCAGTATTCACAACATAATGTCTGAAACCATGACATTCGCACTTTTTTTTACAATAAAATGCCAAATACAATTTATTGCAAGGATAAGTTGAGAAGCAAAATGAAATCAACATAGCACTGTATCAAAATTTGTAGTCATGAAATAATAAAAATGGTGATTTGGATGGCTCTAAAGAAAGTGTGCATCAGTCTTGCTAAATCAAATAGTTAAAATGAAGACAGAATTAGTAAGAGTAGTACCACTTCTGGAAATGTTCTCCTTCAGAATAAAGAAACCTTTAGGTTTGAGGCCAGCCTGGAGGAAAGGCAGGAGTTAGAGTAAAACAAAGCTATAAACAAAATAGCACAAACTTTAGGAAAGGTAACATTTTTTGTTCGCATTTACAGATTCCCAGCAAGCTTGAGCCACCTAATCATCAATCATTGAGGAAGAATTCGGTCATTACTTCATGGTAGAAGAATAATATCCAATCACGTTTCTGCTCTTATATATATTTTTCCCATTTATATTACTCTGTTAAGGACCAATACCAGTAATCTGGAAACTAGATAGTTTTAACATTCAGTGGATCCTCTATGAACAAGTAAGATTCTAGCTTCTACCGTGCATAATACTGAGATGAGGATCCCCAAATGCTCAGTTTAAATAAATCTTTGACGTTTGAGGCTTTAATGAGTGTTAAATATCAGATCCCACAAAGATGCACTTTCCTTATGTAGTACTCCCTCCGTTCCATAATAAAAGAAGTTTTAGAGAATTCACATAGATTAATGAAATCCAAATTAAGTCTTTAAAGTTACTTAATTGACACTTATCCGCAGCAGTCTGAAATTCTACTACGCTCACAATACTCTCTTAATAAATACAGTAAAAAAGGTAAGAATGGAAAAAACAATTAAAATGTTTCTAGAAACTCTATAAAATCTTTTATTTTGGAACTTTAGAAAATTTCTAAACATCTTTTATTATGGAACGGAGGGAGTAGTAAACTACCTTCTCTAACATAAAAGAAGGTAATGATAGAAACAGGGTGTAGGGCTACATAAACAACCACCAGAAGATCACGCTCTTAAAGAGTTTAACCATCTCACTCAGTTACAGCACATACTGAACAAAGAAAACTCTAACAAAACAAAGCTTGCTAAAAGATTATCTGAAGGTTGATGTGGAGAAAGTAGGGGAAGGGAGATTTTCAGGGTAATAAGAAAGAAATTTAATAAATAAAAAAGGTAAATTAAGTTCTCACTGAAAATCCAGCCATTAGCTCTGCAGAGCACTGCAGCAATGTCTCATATTTAGAAAATATATTACTTGCATTTGAAGGATTTGTTCACCTTGGCTCGCGTAAAGAATGATACAAAATCATCATCGGCAAGATGCCCAATACACCATTGGATCCATATGCAATCATATCTTTGTGCATCTGGAGTGAAGTCCTGAAGTAAAAAAGAATACTATAAGATATAGCATAAGAGATAACTACAACATATATGTGCAAGGTTCAAGTGCAAGATCAAAAGTAAGAGTCTTCTTCCCAAGTAGTTGTAAAATAGCAGTAAATGGCAAGACAAGTATAAAACAAATTAGACAATCTCAAAGTTGAGATGGCACTCTGGGTCTTCCCTTTTTAACAAAAAAGATTTCAAAAGTTTAAGAATTCAAAAATAAAAGAATTAAAAGAACCGAGAACACTCAGCTAGCTAATTGAGTATCAGCAAGCTTCAGAAAGGTCGGATAAGAATATATCTGAAGCATTTGGAGAACCCCAAGGACATGAAATAAAACTTCTGAAGGTACAAGTTTCCTGGTCTTTTTCTCTCAAACATGGACAACACTCATGGGAAGCAAATCAATAATGAGGCATATGAAGCTGTGAAGCAAAAGCAAAGCTCAAATAAGCCCATTAAATAATTATATCAAGGTCAGAATGAACTCCACAGAAATCCCCGGCTCTAGTTTCTCCAAAAGAAAATTTTATCATTCTAGCAACTTTTGACATACTATGGGGGGAGGGCTTCCCAAATTTAGATTCTGATACCACAAATTAATGAAACAAAAACTTTTGGAATCCATAACATCCACCCAACTCAAGGATGAAAGAGCGCAACTTGCAGATCTTGTCTCTGTTCTTTCAAAAACTTAAATGGCCAAGCATTACATTAAGGAACGGAGGCTAAATCAAACAAGAGTTTTCAAGGGAAAAAAGAATAAACTAGCCTCAATTTTAACAATCAGGAATCAAAGTTGAAGCAAACAGAAAAGTTCATAGAAAAATATAAGAATGCTGAATTTGTTATTCGTGAGACTAGAGCTGAGAATTGGTATTCTATATTACTGTAATTCCAATTGCTTAAAAGTCATAATCTTTTCAGCTACAGATCTAATAATTACTTAAAAGACCCATAAAGAATTTCTAAAATTTGCCTCATCAACACACCTGTGACAGCTTTCAGCCCATTAAGCAGCTAAAATATTTGAAATATAGGAACATGACTGACAAAACTATAATGGGCATGCAACATTATAATATGCTGATTCTACATGGCATTTCCTATGCAGAGTGTATAATCGCAAATTGGAGATCAGTAACTTTCTCTAAAATTCCCCAAAAAATCATACTCCAATAAGAAATATCCAGTGAGGTGGAATAAGAAATGTCCAGGACCCTTTGCATATAAAGTATCCAATTGAAAAAAATCCCAGGCATTACATCTAATCACATACATTTGAACCATGTCGAAGTTGACAACAAGAATTAACCAGAACTGAAATTACTTCCCGGTATCACAGGGAATGAATGAGACAACATAAAACTAAAGTTTCCCAAATGTCCCAAATGTTATGATTTTATGGATCATTGTTTTAAATTTTTTTGTCCAATGTTTTACGAAATTTCCAGTCCGCCTTTTACCTTCTCAATATGATTGTTCAAATTTCCGATGCAACTTTTAAAATTTCCAAGATAAAAAACAAAACCATAACGATCTCTGTACAGACCTGTAGTTCTCTATTCTAAACTCTTTACTTCTTTATAACGAACCTGCAACTCTCAGAACCAATTACGTTGAATAAAAAAGGCGGTACTACAAAGTATAACCACTATTTTCATCAAATTTGAGTGATGCAAATTCATGCCAAAGGTTTTCCACAAAAGTTTGTATATAATTGTCAGACAATACTTCACTGGAAAGGGTAATGTAACTATGAAGTTGTAGAAGAAGCTAGGAAGGCAATAACATAGACACAGCACCTGAAGTGGGAGGCAGTAAAAGTTGACAGCCTTGTATGAGTCTGAGACCATTAGATTCTCAGGAGCTAAATTTACTCGTGCAGCATCCAGAAAATGAGATACAGGTTCTAAAAGGTCAACCTGGATGGAAAAGAAAAAAAAAAAAAAAAAAAAGAATAAGTATAGGCAAAAGTTTAAGAACAAAGCTCAAGTGATTAAAGAAAAAGATGTGGAATCCAAAGTTGGCCAGATTGTTCTAGAGCAATTCTATCAACAAAATAAAGATCTGAATAATATGCTGTGCCTTAAAAGAAATTCAATATAAGATCAAAATTCCAGCTACCTGAGCATCATTCTTGAAGACAAAGAAAGAGGGTATTTGCAAGATTGAAGCTCAAGTGCCCCCAAAAATGTTAATATAATATGGCTCCTCAAAGCAATGGAAGTTTTAAAAAAGTTTAACTCAAGGATCAACACTAAGATAATGACCAAGCTACCAACGTCATATTAAAAAATCTGTCACTAACTTGATGAGATCAAATAAGCAATCATGGGGAATCAACGCCTCCTCCAAAGACAAAATAAAGGAACAAAGCCTAAGAAACCTTACTTGGAGTCAGAAAAAAAAGGATAATATATACAGTAGAGCAAGAATGATATATACTGTAAAAGAAACCAAAAGCATTACCTCATTAAAATATCTTATTAGCAGATTCCTAGTAACCCTCCCAATTCCTGAACCACAGTCTGCAGCAGGTTCAGAACATAGTCAAATTCATGAAATCAATGAAAGCTTTCTACCTAAATGTTTCCACCCTTTCCCAGCCCTTGGCTGTTTCTTTCTATAGTACAAGGTTCGCAAATAGCTCTTCCTTTTATCAAAAAATTGAAAACAACAAAGAAACATCATCACATCATCTGCTTTGTATTCTTCCTGACATGAGTAATCAAATAAAATCCACACTTGTCCAAGGGATTAGCATATGTACCCAGAGCAACAAGCTGCCGACTTGTGCCAGTTTCAGGGAACCTTTCAGCGAAAAGGGTATTAAGAAATGCCTCGCTTCCCCTAATATCCGCATCATTCACGTGCCCATATCCCCCCAGCACCCCATCCACTGTTGCCTCAACGCCCTTTTCTTCAAAAAACACCCAGGAACGAAAAATCTCTCATCAAAACAGAAAAGACAACTACATAAAATATCATGTTGCGAAAAAGAAAAACCATTAAAAATAAAAAAGAATAAAAATTACAAATTTTTCATTACCTGCCAATAACTAACACCTTTGGTGTACCACTCAGACTTCTTGGATTGATCCCCGACTTCTTCTCTCCACATCTCATCGCAATTTTTGAACTGACGACCTTCGGAGTCTAAACCGCCAGCGTTCATTTTCTTTGGCGGTCGAAAGCCAATGTTTCCTCTCTTAAATGTTGTTGTTCTGATGGTAGTCCAGCACCGGCAGCAGCAGCAGAACCAGGGTGAATAAAAGGGAGTAGTACTACACTGGAGAGGATGGCTAGGCAATAGAAAATTATTCATGGCGAATGGGACTTGCTATTTGTATCATGAATTTGCTATTTGTATCACAAAAAAAAATAAAAAAAATAATAAAATGACTAAAATGCCCTTATGAACAAAAAAATTAATAAATTGACAGATTTTATGTCAAAAAAAGGGGCGAAAATTGCGTTTTAATCTCAAAAAACGCAATGCAAAAACGTTTTGGACATACAAAATTTACCCTAAATTGCGTTTTTATATGTAAAAAACGCCAATTGAGTGCGTTTTTGTATGTCAAAATCGCCAAATGAGTGCGTTTTTGCATGTAAAAAATGCAAAAATGTGATGTTTCCACCATGGTTCGCTCGTTAAATTATTGCGTTTTTTACACCATTAAACGTCAAAATGTGAAGTTTCCACCATGGTTCGCTCGTTAAAATGTCGCGTTTTTTACATGTACAGAAGTTAAAAAACGTTTACATACATTCATGTGAATTGGATGAAAAACTCATACACAACAACTATCCTAAAATCAAATCCAGATAAATTCTTAACTTAAAATCATTGTTGGATCATTCAGTTGACGGCGAAAGAATATTTAGCAAGCGAATCATCACGATATGGTAAGTTTCCGTACCTTAAAGTTATATAAGTTGTTTTAAAAATATTGTATGTCGAAACACGCTAAAATGACGTTTAGGAAGCGGTCAAACGTCCCTTTTTAGCGTTTCTGAGTGTAGAAAAAGTCGCTTTTTAGTGTTTCCGACATGCATTATATAAAAAGTGTTGCGTTTTTGACATGCATTATATAAAAAGTGTTGCGTTTTTTACATGCATTATATAAAAAGTGTTGCATTTTTGACATGAATTATATAAAAAAAGCTGCGTTTTTGACATGCATTATATAAAAAGTTCTGCGTTTTAGGTTGCTGAAAACCACATCTGGGTGCGTTTTTTACTGCATGAAACGCACTGTTATTGCGTTTTTTGTGGACGAAACGCACATTTGTAGCGTTTTTATCTACAAAAACGCAAAAATGGAGCGTTTCATGTTGCATGAAACTTCAAACTGTTGCGTTTTTTGATTGCAAGAATCATAACTGTGCTGTAATTTTAATTAATCTGTGTATTCACCTACAGGCTGACAATGATGATTACGATGAGGATGAGTTGTATGATGATGATGAGGAGGCGGAGCATGAAGAGGAGGATGACGATGAAGATGAGGATGTAGATGACAATGAGGCGGATAATACTCATGGGGAGCCGGTGGAACTTGAACCTGGCGCAGATTTGAGTGGATATTTCAAGATTGACAGAGAGTTTCGAACTATTGGCAAGGCTTTGAAATATTGCCAGAAAATAGCTAAGAGGCTGAAGTTTGTAATTACAAAGAGGGGAGGTAACCAAGGATTTGCGACGTACTACTTCTCGTGCAAGCGATGGAGAGATCCTGCCAAAGCCCCTCTCCCAACTAGACGGAAGAATACACGAAGGAGCGGCACTAATTGCCCCTTTAGGTTGACTTGTAAGCGGATTGATTTGGGACGGCACAAGGTTTATACAAACCCAGGAGCAGTGTCAACTCACAATCACACTGGTATTTCATTATTTGCGCATAATATTAATTAAGTTGATTGATGTGTTGTATGTATTAATTGTTATTATAATTACATGTGATTTACAGGTATAATGCATCCATATGGTCACAGACAGTTGAGCCATTTTACAAAGGATTCAAAGGCTGTTGCTGAATTTATGTTGCGTTCGAATGTTAAGCCAAAGTGTGTTTGGGAAACTGTGAATAAACAGTTTCCCGATTCCCAGGTACCAATCAAATCTGTGTACAATTTGAAAGGAGAGATGAAGACCGCCGGATTGGAAGGTAGGAATATTGGGCAGCAATTTATTCATTTGGCTGAGGAGAAGCAGTACTATCTGAAGATTCTGAAGGATGCGAACACTGATGAGATCACACATGTCTTCTTTGCACATCCAACATCAATTCAGATGTTCAACAGATGGTATTGGGTGGTTGGGATTGATTCTACCTACAAGACCAACAAGTACCAAATGCCTGTCGTCGAGATGGTAGGTATGACTCCTACAAACAAGAATTTCAATATTGCATTTGCTATTGTTAGGAATGAGAAACAGGATACATATGACTGGGTTATGAGGAACTTGAGATTTTTGCTGCCGGCTAGTTTGTCACCTAGTGTGATTGTGACAGATAGGGAGTTGGGCTTGTTACAGCCGATTAAGGATCATTTTCCCGCTTCACATCACTTGTTATGTTTGTGGCATATTGGGCGTGATGTGAACGCGTGGTTGGAAAAAAATGTTGGGAGGAGGAACAAAAATTTAGCATGTGATATTCATGACAACTGGTGGAAGAAAATCATTAAGGCTCCGACAGTAGAGGAATTTAATCGTTTATTGCAGAATTTCAAGGTTAAGTACACTCTCCTTGAGCCGTTGGCTGTTGAATATCTAGAGACTACATGGCTCATTCACAAGGAGAAATTTGTTCGAGCCTGGACCAATCAATTTCTCCACTTTGGTAATACTTCCACTAACAGAGTAGAGGCTTCGCATGCTGCTATGAAAGATTGGCTTAATTCTTCCACCAATTCCCTTGACACTTTGTTCACAAAGATTGACTCTCACCTCAGCCACTTGTACCCTCACATCGGGTTAGTTTACTTATTTAATTGTTTATAGCAGATGTTGTTTAATGTCTTAGAATTTCTTTTTTTGGTATGCTTTTATTTATTTAGATGTTTCAAGTAATTTTATTTTTAATTGACATTATTATAGAGGCTCTCTTGAGGCTTCCATCTCCACGACTCAAACAAGTATGCAGGGATATCCATACTGTTATTTGAACAAGTATGTGTCACACCATTGTTTGAAGTTGGTTAGGAAAGAAGTTCGGCGGAAGGATAAGTTGGGAGGCCTTGTACTTGAGCGATGTGGATGTGTGCCCAAGGTGACACGTGGGATTCCCTGTGCGTGCGACATATTCAAGGCACAGTCATTGCCTGAATATCCCTTACTTCCACACGTGCATGAGTTTTGGAAGAGGCTGACCATTGTGCCATCACATGGTGATGCGAATTACATTGATGAGGACATCAGGTGCATTTTTCAATTATGACCTTTAATATTATGCAATTGAATTGACAATTTTTTTTTTTGAAGAAATATTTGGAGTTGATATATTTGTTTGTTAAGGTATTTCAACGAGGAAGTAGTCCCCACCGTATCTACCAGTCCGTCTTTTTTGGCCCGGCTGTTGAATAGGGCGTACGTAGAGCAGATGTATCCTGACATGGCCAGTGTTGGAGAGCCAGGTACATCGGGACCCCAAAGGGGGCGACCACCAAATAGATTACATCATTCTGTTATGCGCGAGTGGAGCTCATGCGAAAGAGCGACACGTGGCCGGCGTGGCAGGTGCCGTTCAGGGTCATCCGGTCGATCAACAGGTAGATCACACCGCATTCATACAGGTTTTGATGGTGGGTCTCCATTAAGGACAGGTAAATAAGTCTTTTAATTTAGTCAATTAAATAAATAAATGATGAAGGTTTGTTTATTTACTGTAACGTAATTACTTAACAGGGTCTGGTGGAGACATTCAGTGTGTGCCAGCATTTTTTCAGCCTTATTGTATAGGGTGGTCAGATGTAAATGGGGATGGCCATTGTGGTTTCCGAGTAATTTCTACGTACTTTTTTGGCCACGAGAAATATTGGAGGTTAGCTCGCAGGTCATTGAGTGGAGAGATTACGAGCCACCCGGACAGGTATAGGGGTGTATTCCAATCATTGGAGTTGCGTCCGGCCGATGGTG
The DNA here is from genome assembly GCA_030378225.1 of Knoxia roxburghii. NCBI lineage: Eukaryota > Viridiplantae > Streptophyta > Magnoliopsida > Gentianales > Rubiaceae > Knoxia > Knoxia roxburghii. The sequence goes on from CM059423.1 coordinate 7,775,910, forward strand.
ATTTTGTGGCCATGGTACTTAGGCGAATAAATTTCGAAGGCACTGATTGTGGTGAGCAGCATTGGATGGCTACACCTACGGATTTGTTCCCTCTCGCCACTTATGCAAATGCACTGGTAATACAGTTTGACCGTACTCGTTCAGATGGAAATTATTCTGTACTACCTTTGTATTGCTCTACTGGCGACACCCAACCGGAAAGGGTTATAGCGCTTGCCCTTGTGAATGGGAATCATTATGTACGCGTAGATGTGGTCGATGACTGCCCTATCCCGCCGTTGAGCTTCGTTTGGCACCATCAGCGTCATGCTGAAAGTGTAGGTGAGTGGCCACAAAATTTAGAAGCTAGATTTAATGCTTGGAATGCACTCCGTGATGGATAGGACGTTTATTGCCATGTGACATATGTTTTATTATTATTATCTTGTGCTTACCACTATTTATTTTGGGTTTTGAAGAAATATACGTATAAAAATACAACATATATATGAAGAATACAATAAACTATAATCAGCGAAATAATAATACAATATTCGGATAATGTATACAAAAATAGTACAATCCAAAGATCATATGGAACAGTCGAACTCATCCTCTAGATCTGCAGTACGAGGTGCGAACTGATCGTACAAATCAGGAACGCTCTCCCGCACTACATCTAATAATGCATGATGTAGCTGACCATACTGACCCATCCACTGCAAATATATAAACAATATATTAGATTCATCTGAACATAAGTTAACAAATAAAATAGATTACATTAATTAATATGAATACTTACAAACTCTGAGGCGGCGCGACGTGGTCGCGGAGGCTCTATAGCAGCCTGGGGATCCGGGGGAAGTACGCGCGGACGTGATCGGGGACGAAACCAATCTAAGTAGCCGTCGACCGCAGCACTACGAGGAACAGCGCCACCTGTCCACTGGCGGCCAGCTAGGGAAATACCCATGGAAGACGTGCCGAACTCCTCCCACGCAGACTCTGCATACTCGACGGCGTGTCGTACCACGTATGGTCTCCCTGAGTATCCGCGGTAGGTGTCCCGGCCCGGACGGATGAAGCGCGAGGGAATCCACTGTACATACCCAAGCTGGCGGACGCATCGGTCTGGCATGTACGGCTCGATGTAGTCCCTGTACGCAATAAGTCCACGGTACAGTGTCCTCGGCGTCCGAGAAACGGTGTCCCGTCCGTACGGCATCCAAGTAACCTTTGAAAAGTAGTTAATGATTATGAATAATAAAATATATAAAATAGATTAAATCAAAATATATTTGATGAGATTTATAACTATTTACTAACCATGTCGGCTGTCATCTCGTCCAGCGCAAGTCGTATGGCTGCCAAGCGCTGCTCTGTGGCCCGGTGGTGGTCGATGGCCCACCTCGCTGCACGTGGCTGAGCGGCGTGCAATGGAAGGGGCAGAGGGTGGGGTCTGAAATCAGGAAAGTGCTCGTAGATCCATGACTGTAATAGAGTCATGCATCCAGCGACTGCCTGCGTCCCGTGACGACTCGCGCACCCTAGATGGTGATACAAGTACGCGAGTGTCGCGGTACCCCATGCCTCCTGGCCAATCTGATCCAGCCCATTCCTAACCTGTACAACAAGGGCTGGCATAAACTTATTGGAACTTTTGTCTGTAAACAGACAAGTCCCAATAAGGCTCCATACTAAAACAGCAACGTCCGAATCATCCCTGGCCCGCTGCATACACCGCTCGATCACCCGCTGCGTAGAAAATCCGCCATTCCTATACAGCTCCCCGTCTATCCGCTCCTCAGGAGGAATCTCTAGCAATCCTCTCGACCATGACAGTACGGTAGACGACGGTGTCACCTCGGTGATGAGTCTACCATCGACCGGAATCCTCAAAATCTCCCACACATCGTGTAGGAGGATGGTCATCTCTCCGAAGGGGAGGTGGAACGAATTCTTATCCGGCTGCCACCTCTCCAAAAATGCATTGATGAGAGGCTCATCAATGCTCCAGTGCATAATGCGGGGCAGGTGTCCAAGGCCTGTCCCGCTCAAGATCTGCGCACCCTCGACCGTCATCGAGCCGATCCACCTCTCAAAGAGGTCGTACATACTACCTCTATTGTGGACTCTAAGGTGGTAACTAGTAGGCACCCCCTCCTGCCAATACCTAGATACCACATGCCCTAAAAAGCTAGGGATAAGGCTATCATCTATAGGGCCCCCCTCAATGGGCCCTGTAACTATCCAACTCCGATCCTCCCGCGCGCGCTTCCTAGGGGGAACTATATCGACAACATATACATATAAAAATATATAAGTAAATTAATTGTAAAACTTAAACAATACACGTTATTAAATAAAGCTAATTAAAAATAAGTACACATAATTAAAATAAATAAAGAAAAACATACATAAGTAAAGCAAATACGTATAGGAATTAGAATAATTACTGAACTACATAAAAATTGCACAATTTTAATATAAGTCAAGCAATAACAAATTCTCATCTTATGAACAATTAAAATAAATCAATTATTTATTAAAAATAATAATACAATTAAATTAAAACGCGTACCTGCAGCAGGATCCACCTCCTCGAACTGTCCGTGGTCCGGATTCCTATACCGGATCGTCCTCTCAGCATGTGGGTGAGAAGGGTCACCTCCGTAGGTATACCCCTCACCCTGGTCCCCTAGTGGCCGTCCACTCCCACTAGCGTCCCCCTGCCGTGACTGCTCATGGGGATGCCCAAACTCCCCCTCATGCCCGAACTGCTCATCCTCACTCGCATCAGTGTCATCGGAATCAGTAGTATCGTAATACTCATCCCTCAACTGAAATGAGGAGTCACGACCTCCCCGTCCTCCCTCGGATATAACAATCCCACCTCCCCGTCTACCACCACCTCCCCTAATAACTGGCACCTTCTGCCTCCTAGCAGAAGCTGTGGGACGCTGTCTATCGCCTTGTGGCTTTAACTTAGCGCCACCCTAAATAAATAAACGAATAAGTGCATAAATAAATAAATAACTAAATAAAACGAAGCAATTATATTGTAACATACGATAAATCAATTTAAATCAAAATATGGGTGGGGGTGGTGTTCGATACCCAAAACGCCGGCGTCCCGCGTTTTGAGGTGCTCAAAACGCAAGCCGCCGGCATTTTGGATACTCAAAACGCCGGCGGCCACCAAAACGCCGGCCGCCAGCGTTTTGAGTATCCAAAACGCCGGCCGATGGCGTTTTGGCCGGCGGTTTAGATATCCAAAACGCCGACGGCCGACGTTTTGGGTATCGAAAACGCCGGCCGATGGCGTTTTCGATACCCAAAACGCCGGCCGATGGCGTTTTGGGTTACCGAAAAGCCATCGGTCGGCGTTTTTGGGACTGAAAACGCCGGCAGATGGCGTTTTCAGCCCCGAAAAATTCAGATCTGCCCGAAAAAATTATGAAAAAATGCTAAAAAACTCAAATTCAAAACGATTTTTACCCTGTTTATCAGTGGACCTTTGCCCGCTCCGTGCCTTCGTGATTGTTCGCCATCTCCTCCGTCCATGATTTGCGTTTTTGGCCGGCAAAATCTATCCCCTTTTGCGTTTTTTGGACTGATTTTTTTGAGAAAAAATGCCCTAATGAAGCTGCTGCCGATTTGGGGGTTTTATGGTTTTTTTGTGTCAAAAACGCCCCAAATCGGCGAGCGAGCCGCGGCTTAAACGCCTCTTTTTGGCGTTTCGTCCGCGGCGGAAACGCACATAATTTGCGTTTTTGAAGGGTCAAAAACGTAATTTTGTAGCGTTTTATGTGGTTAAAAAATTATTGTTTTGACGTTTTAAAGCTTCAAAAACGGCATTTTACTTAATTTTTACATGTAAAAAACGTTTTTCCTTGCGTTTGTGGCTATGGTAAAAACGCATTTTTGCTGCGTTTTTACACAATACTTAGTATTTTCTACTCATTTTTCATCATAAGTGCATTTTGGTCATTTTATTATTATTTTTATTTTTTTTTTGTGATACAAATAGCAAATTCATGATACAAATAGCAATTCAGTTTTGTAATTTAGGAGAAAAATTGCCAGGGCTATTTATGACCATTCAATCAATCTATGTATAATTATAATCTATATGGATTTTTAAATATCCCCCCTTTTTCTAATTTACCCCACTAAATTATCAGTTCGTATACCCTGTACACAGTGATACATGTACATACTACTATATATAGTAATTTTTTGCTTAACAACTGTACACTTACTAAATATAGTAAGTTTCGCCCACGCGCGCTCGCTGAGTCCACAACGTCTTCGCTGAGTCCACAACGTCTCAGAACAACTGCCGCAACGTCCAAAAAACAACTGTCGCAACGTCTACATCCAGGCATATCCACCACGTCTCATAACACAAGCACCACGTCAAAAACAACTAGCACCACGTCCAGAAACGTCTACATCCATTCATGTGAATTTAAACTGATTTTTTTCACAAATACAACTAGAACCACGTCAAAAACAAATAGCACTACGTCCAGAAACGTCATCATCCATACGTGTGAATTTAAACTGATTTTTTTCACAAAGACAGTCCACCACGTCTCAGAACAACTAGAACCACGTCAAAAATAACTAGCACCACGTCCATAAATGTCTACATCCAGGCATGTCCACAACGTCTTCGCTGAGTCAACAACGTCTCAGAACAACTGCCGCAACGTCCAAAAAATAACTGTCGCAACGTCTACATCCAGGCATGTCTATAACGTCTCCTAACACTAGCACCACGTCAAAAACAACTAGCACCACGTCCAGAAACGTCTACATCCATGCATGTGAATTTAAACTGATTTTTTCACAAATACAACTAGAACCACGTCAAAAAAAAAAATAGCACTACGTCCAGAAACGTCCTCATCCATGCGTGTGAATTTAAATTATTTTTTTTATAAAGACAGTCCATCACGTCTCAGAACAACTAGAACCACGTCAAAAATAATTAGCACCACGTCCACAAACGTCTACATCCAGGCATGTCCACAACGTCTTCGCTGAGTCAACAACATCTCAGAACAACTGCCGCAACGTCCAAAAAATAACTGTCGCAACGTCTACATCCCAGCATGTCCACAACGTCTACTAACACTGCCGCAACGTCCACATACGTCCAAAAAACAACTGCCGCAACGTCCACCAACGTCCAAAAAATAACTGCCGCAACGTCAAAAAAATCTATATCCAGGCATGTGAATTTAAGTTAAATTTTTCACATAATACCTTCCACAACGTCTCCTAACACGGCCGCAACGTCCCCGCACGTCCAAAAAAATTGCTGCAACGTCCAAAAAACGGCTTAGCTGATTTTAGTAATGTAAAAAGCAGATACCATTTAAGTAACTATTAATAGGAAAAAACCAAAAAAAAATTTGTCAGGGGCGAGACTCGAACCCTGGTTATTTTAGTCTTATGACTTTCCAAAAAATTCAATTGCCATTAATCCACTTAAAGTCAGTTGACTTTTAATTACACTTTCTTGTACATGTCATTTAAAAGATCACTATTGTCAATATTGAATTTCCCATCTCCCAATACATAGGTCAGTAGAACCCCGGAGGAACAAGGTTTTCATGCATGCAAATCGTAAAAAACTATTTTTTATACATGTCAAATGTTTCGTCAAAAATTCAAAAAACCCTTGAAATTATTAAAAATCTTTCGTATCTTTTAAAATATGACGTTTTTTGGAGTTTTGAGCTACCCAAACCGCCTTTGGCCGTTTGCAGATAGATAGATCTCGAAAAGTTATATGAAATCAAAAAAAAAATTCGTCTAAAACGGACCACCAAGCGCAAAGTTATGACCATTTAATATTTTCGTCCAAAACCACACATTTTTCAATATCGGAACCATCTCCAAATGCCGATCTGCTGTGTGCATTGCATAGATCTCGTCAAGAACCATCAAATTGACTACTCGAGCGTCCAAATCGGACAATCGAGTGCCGAGTTATGCCCTCTTGAACCGTTCGTGCAATACAACTTCATAGATTGCACATTCCACAATGTCTCCTAACACTGCCGCAACGTCCCTGCACGTCCAACAAACAACTGCCGCAACGTCAACATTCGGGCATGTGGTGAATTTTTCACATAACACCTTCTACAACGTCTCCTAATACTGCCGCAACATCCATGCATGTCCAAAAAATAATTGCCTCAACGTCTACATCCAATCATGTGAATTTAAGCTGAATTTTTCATATTACACCTTCAACAACGTCTCCTAACACTAGAACCACGTCAAAAACAACTAGTACCACGTCCTGAAACGTCTGCATCCATCCATGCATGTGAATTTAAGTTGATTTTTTTCACAAAGACAGTCCACCAAATCTCATAACACTAGAACCACGTCAAAAACAACTAGCACCACGTCCTGAAACGTCTACATCTATGCGTGTGAATTTAAACTGATATTTTTCACGAAGACAGTCCACCACGTCTCGCTACGTCCGGAAAAACTAGCACCACGTCCAGATACGTCCAGCAACGTCCCGCAACGTCCGAAAATACAAAGCAGCAACGTCTCGCAACGTCTTGTTACGTCCCGCAACATCCAAAATACAAAGCAGCAACATCCCGTTATGTCCCGCAACGTCCCGCAACGTCCCGCGACGTCTAGTTACGTCCCATAACGCGTTCTACCAAGTCCAGCAGCGGGGAAGAATAAGAAGCAACCCATTTCACATGAAAGTGCCAATACCTCACGGAAACCATTTATATATCATATTTCAGAGCAATAGAGCATTATTTGAATAAGAAAACACGAATATAACATCATTAATACATTACCCAACATCAGATCGTGAAAATAAGGTTTCGTAAATCCATCAAATACAGTTTATACTTTATGATGTGGTGATTTTTTAAGAAAAATAAGTTATTTTTGAAGAAGAAGAAGAGATTTTTGAACAGGAAAAAGTGATTTTTTAAGAAGAAGTGATTTTTCCGTTGTATTTGGTGTTGTTTGTCGGAAAAAATAATTGTCGATCTCCGTTAAATCTGTGTTTGAATGAAAATTTTGATTAAATGCGATTTCAAATGGAGTACGGCGAAGAAGAATAACTGATTTTTTAAGAAGAAGAAGTGATTTTTTGAAAAAGAAGGATCTGGATTTTTGGAGAAGAAGAAGAAGAAAAGAGCGTGTATCTCACTCTCTTGTAGTGAGAGTTGTGATGTGTTAAGTGGTACATGTACACAGTGGTACAGGATATAATTTGCGCTAAATTATCATTTTGTCCCTTATTTTATTTTCAAAATAATTTTATTATTTTTAATTAAAAAGTAACAAGGGTATTTTAAATAAAAAATATTTAAATCCATTTTTAGAGTCTCTTAATAGGAGTTATTTCGATTTTGATCTATTTTTTATTTTTGTCATTAATATTAGTCTAACTTAAAATTTTTTTAAACAGTTATAGTCCTTTTTTTATGAAAGCAGCACTAATTTGACCATTAATAAGAGGGTTTTTATGCACCCAAAAAAAAAAAAAAAAAAACTAATACCCCCTTCTCCTTTTTCATTGAACTTTCGTTGCCGCCTCAATGCCACCGTCGGAGAGCAGCCACCGCTTCCTCAGCGCGACCTCAGCCTACCCGTCCCGCTTCCTCTCCCTCCTCCCTCCGCCTATCCTTCCTCCTCATCCTCTTCCGCCTTGCGTCTTCCTATACTTGAGTAATGTGTATTTAATAAATAATTTTTTATTATTGGTTTAAAAATATAAATAATTTTTTATTATGTTTTGAGTTGAGAGGAAAAATGACCAATAATTCAAGCCATATTTATTTATAATATATTAATATTATGATCCAAATTTAAAATTGCAGGATGAAGACGATATGATATATAAAATAAGTTATTTGGTACTCTTTTTATCTTTATTATATTTGGACAAAGTACAACCATTTACTTTTAAATTGGCAAAGCGTAATTCACAAGAAACAGGGCCTATGAGGCTTTAGTTTGAGTAATCTGGTTAGTACTGAGTAGCAGTAGGAGGACAACCATGGCCATGAGAGTTCAGCTGGTAGGAAATATAGATGCTAAGTTATGAACTTTGTGAATATAACTGTAATTCCTCCGTGGGAACCATAGCTTACAAGCGGAAGAAGACGAAAAAGGGAGGAGAAGGAGGAAGAAGAAAAAAGGGCGATGGGAGTAGAGAGAGGAAGCGGGACGGCTAGCCTGAGGTCACGCTGAGGAAACGATGTCTCCTGTCTGGCGGTGGCGGTGGCGGTGGCAAACGAAAAAGAGAAGGGGTATTAGGATTTTTTTTTTTTATTTTTATTTTTTTTGCATAAAAGCTCTTTTATTAAGAATCAAAATTGGCCAACCATTAATTACTTAATTTTTCGGTAAAAAAAAACTATAAATGCTTAAAAGAATTTAAGTAGGATTAATATTGGTAAAATATATCTTACATCTAGGAGTACATACTCCTAAATGACTTGGCCCAATAAAATTAACATATTTAATACATTGGTCCCATTTAATTTGTCTTGTTTTTCCTTTAACTATTGTTTCCTTGTCATTTGTCAAAATGGTACCTTGCGTTGTCCTCTAATTGTACCATATAAGAATCAATTAATATTGGTGGGGAAAATAAAAACAAGGAACTAAAATTGAAATAACTCATATTTAGAGGGATGAATTTAAGCCATAAAAAAAAGGGTATTTAATAACCCACATTTATATATTTAAGAGCAAGGGAGATTTTTTTTTTTTTTAAATTTTACTTGAGGACAAAAAAGGTATTAAACACTAATATTATGAACAAAATAGATATTTTACACAATTATAACCTCATTCCCAATTTACAAACCAAACACCTTATTTAAATTCACAAAATCTTTATTCATTCCAACTTAGATCAAATCTATTCCGACTTAAATAAAATCCATTTCGATTCCAATTCCGGTGAGTTCAACCAAACCAACCCCCCCCCCCCCCCTAAAATACTAATATTGCCTACTAATAACCCTTAATGGACAAGTCAATTAATAATTAACCTTATTTATCGAAAACTAATGCAAACAACTATGTGAACAAAATTTGTGTGTAACTGAATTTGAATACCTTTGATAAATAGAAATGTAATTGTTAATGGACTCATCAAAACTTCGTTTGTAGGTTTAGTTCACTTCCTCTTTTTTGTAAAAAAAAATACATAAATAGTCTAATGTCAAATTCAATTTTAAATATTTAATAATCAAAAAATTTAGTCATAAAATATGCAATGTGAAACCAACAAATATAAAAGACCTACTCTAAAGGGTTTTAGCAGCACAACAATGAGTAGGATCGTCTCCTCAGGGACTATGTATTAGTACTCTTTTTTACTATCTAGTCAAGAAGCGAAGGTTTTTGAGAATTAATTAACTAATTAAACTAACCAACATAAATAAAAATAAAGAAAATAATAAAATTCCTAACGTAGTACTTAGAGAATAATCTCTCATATACTTTTTAATTTCATAGTGCTTTACAAACCAACAGTTAAAGATATTTGGATGCAAATATGCAAATCGAATCAACATGTTATTATCTCACAAATTAGTATGCTCAATTCAAATTCATTGAATTCACCGACCTTATTAGTCACTTCATCATATTAATTAATTCAACATATTTATTGCTACAAACCATTGCCTTATTAGTGTTCTAAGCCTTAAAAGGTTCCACCTTTTTAACCTCTTCAACTCTAATTGGCAAATTCGTAAGTCTTTACGGATTATCCTAATTGAGATTATATTATATCAAACTTAAAAGCTCTAGGCAAATTATTTGACTGTAATATAAATCAAATAGCATAAATCACAATAAATATCCAAAAATATTTAATACATAATCATACTATGAAATTAAATAATTTATGAGTTCATCAAATCCAAGTACTATCAAACCTAATTAAAATTCATAATTGAATTCAAAAAGAAAAGAGAAAAAGTAACTTAGCTATAATCCTAAGACAAGGAGTGTTCGTCCACTTCCTGCGTTAAAAAACTCCTCTCTAAAACCTATGTCCACTACTATATATACTAACCTAATAAGGCGGCCCACAATTAAATAAATATATATATATAACTAATTCCTAATAAGTTTGGAAACCAATTAAAATAATACTAATTGTAAAATCTAATCTAACTTTCAGTCTAAACATAAAGCCTAATTAAATATTTATTTTCCTTCAGAAATAGTTTTCCTTACCAGTCCAATTTGATATTTCTTTAATCTGCTCAAACTCTCGATTTCCTCCAAAAATATGACCAAATTGCGTATTTAGCTCTACCGAAGTCCATCTTTTCTTACATCCAAAATACAACCATTAAACTAAAGAATTCATCTAATTGACCTTCAATTTGAACAAAAACCAATCATTAATTTCAGGCTTATCAATCCCCCACACCTAAACAATGCTTGTCGCCAAGCATGACTCAAAACTCAACAAGAAAAAGAAACAAACACACGGATCTCAAGATGCAATATATAACCAAGCAAGACTTGCAATCCACAAAGGAAACTTTTCATAGTACCAAACATTTGCAATGACTATACCAAGTTCCTCATAACTCTCCAAAATCAAAAAACAAGCAAGAGTGACATCCACCTCTCATGTAATCTCTCATGCACTCAAAAGTGTTTAGGGGATATATAATCACTCAAATTCATCACATAACATGTTCTTGCCATAAGCTTGCAAATATATCACACTACCATCACTCAAATGAATCCAAAATACAAATCAAAAGGTCTTGTCAAAGGGTTATAATGAGGCTCGGGACAAAAAGGTAGGATAAACAAAAGATAAATTATAGACTACAGTTACGAAAGCAAGCATATACTCAAAAGACCTACTCTATATTTAGTCATAAATTTTATTATTTATAGCCTATATAATCCTACTAACAGTTTTTTTACACTTAATAATTATATTATAATTTATTAATCCTATAACACTAACTCCTCATCCTGGTCTCTATCTATTTAAAAAATATATGTGGGGTCATGATGACATGTTAATCCACATGACATAAAATTTACTATGTGAGATATACATGATATAGAGTTGATAAATTTTGTGATTCAATTGTCAAAAAAAAATATTTACTAGAATTGAATGTATTGTGAATATTACCAATCGTTGGGTTTATTTCACAACTATGATGGCTATATATTTTCTGGGCTCATGGTAGAAATCCAAAATCTGAAAGTATTCACAAGATATTTAATAGTACTGGAAATTCTGCCACTTCACCGGCACAAAACGTCCACCCGAGCGATAGATATTTATTCCTATCACTTCACAGTCTCTCTCGTTCTCTACTCACAATGGCAGATTGCTGGTAAGTTGATTATCATCTCATATCACTTTGAATTTGAGTACATTTATCTACCTTTCTGTTGAGCAATTCAACGAACACAAAGCAGTCATCAAAGCAAGCATTTTTCCCGATATAATTTTCCTTGCATTTAACTACTCTTTGTTTCACTGAATTTCATTGCATTTCACCGTTAATATTTTGGCTGGCTTTCGTTTCACAATCTTTGCATGGAGGTTATTATGCTCAGCTCGCCGAGGATTTACTGTAGTAATGTCAGTTGCAGAAATGCAACTAGGCGTAGACCAGCTGATAGTAATTCACTTGGTTTGCTTTATGGTGGGTTCCTTGAAGGGCCAAAGTTTCGAACTTTGAGGTTTTTGCCATGCGGGTCTCTGTTAAAACGAAAGAAAATTAGGAAAAAGAATGTGGATATTTGTGGGGTTTTTGTGAGAAGTTCATATGATGTTGTGGCGGTAGATAAAAAATCCAGAAAGGGTCTATCTTCCGATGAAGTTTGTGCAGAGTTGAAGTCAATATCTGACCCAAGTCAAGCCTTTTGTTATTTCAAATCTATGGCCGAGTTGCCTACTGTGATTCACACGACAGAGACATGTAATTACATGCTTGAGCTGCTGAGTGCAAATAAAAGGATACATGATATGGTTCTGGTGTTTGATTTGATGCAAAAGCACATAATATATAGGAATTTGGACACCTATTTGACAATATTTAGGAGCCTCAACGTGAAGGGAGGAATCAGGCAAGTGGTGTTTGCTCTTGGAAAAATGCAGAAGGCAGGGGTTATATTGAATGCCTACTCCTACAATGGATTAATCCATTTGGTTCTTCAAGCTGGGTTGTGGAGGGAAGCTTTGGAAGTTTATAAAAGGATGGTTTTGGAAGGGCTTAAGCCTAGTCTTAAAACATACTCTGCGCTGATGGTGGCATGTGGGAAGAGAAGAGATACTGAAACTGTCATGAGATTGCTGGAAGAGATGGAGAGTTTGAAATTGAGGCCTAATGTTTATACTTTCACCATTTGCATCAGAGCTCTTGGCCGGGCTGGTAAGATCAATGAGGCATATGGTATTCTGAAGAGAATGGATGAGGAGGGTTGTGCACCTGATGTAGTTACATATACTGTTCTTATTGATGCACTTTGTGATGCTGGAGAGCTTGATAAGGCAAAAGAAGTTTTCACACAAATGAAATCTGGGAGCCAAAGACCAGATCGTGTGACTTACATTACGTTGCTGGAAAAATTTACTGACCGAGCCGATCTGAAATCTGTTATGGAGTATTTGGACCGGATGCAAGCTGATGGTTACAAAGAGGATGTCGTGACTTTCACAATACTTGTTGATGTCTTATGCAAAGTTGGAAAAATTAATGAAGCTTTTGCTACTTTGGAAGCCATGAAGGAGAAAGGTATATTCCCCAATCTTCATACGTACAATACTTTGATTGGCGGCCTTTTGAGGGAAAATCGACTCGATGAGGCATTTGAGCTATTTGATAGCTTGGAGTCATTAGGTCTGGAGTACAGTGCATTTACATACATCCTGTTTATTGACTACTATGGAAAATTGGGCGCAACTGACAAAGCTCTTGAAACTTTTGAGAAAATGAAAGCTCATGGAATTGTTCCAGATGTTGTTTCTTTTAATGCCTCTCTCTATGGCCTTGCACAATCGGGTAGGCTTGAAGAGGCAAAAGATATTTTTGATGGTATGAAAAGGAGTGGACTTATGCCTGATTCTATAACGTATAACATGATGATAAAGTGCTATAGCCACGCAGATAAAGTAGATGAAGCTGTTAAGTTACTTAATGAGATGTCTGAAAACGGCTGTGATCTTGATGTGATGGTGGTCAATTCTTTGCTTGACATGCTTTACAAGGCTGATCGTGCAGATGAGGCGTGGGCTATGTTTTTTAGAATGAAGGATATGAGACTTGTTCCTTCAGTTGTGACATACAATACTCTATTAGCTGGACTGAGAAAGGAGGGCAAGTACCAAGAGGCTTTTCAGTTATTTGAGAGCATGACTGAATGTGGATGTCCCCCTAATACAATAACTTTCAACACACTTTTGGATTGTCTTTGCAAGAATAATGAGGTTGACTCAGCCATTCAAATGCTATATGAAATGACAAAAATGAAATGCTACCCTGATGTTTTTACATATAACATTGTCATTTCTGGGTTAACCAGAGCAAACAGGTTTAAGGAAGCATTTTGGTTCTATAATCAGATGAGAAAAGTTCTGTACCCTGATTCTGTGACTCTCTGCAGTTTCCTTCCTGGTATTGTGAAAGGTGGTTTGGTTGCGGATGCGCTTCAGATTGTAAAGGATTTTGCTCGCCATGCTAGAAATTTATTAGTTAGATCTTTTTGGCAAAATCTAATGGAAGGAGTCACAAGTGAAGCAGAACTGTCTTTCTCCATCTCATTTATGGAAAGATTACTAGCTGATGGTCTTTGCAAATATGACTCAGTAATGGTGCCTGTTATGAAACTTCTTTGCAGGCAACACAAAGTCCTTGATGCACACAGATTGTTTCTAAAAGTCATAAAATCTATTGATATTCAAGCATCACTGGACACATATCATGTTCTAATTAATGGCCTTCTTGAATTTCGTCATCGAGAATTGGCTTTGGAGCTTTTCTTGGATATGAAAAATGTTGGATGCGCTCCTGATGTTTCCACGTACAATTTGTTGCTTGAAGACCTTGGAAAATCGGGAATGGTCAATGAACTTTCCAAATTGTATGAAGAGATGAGTCACAAAGGGTGTACACCTGACACCATAACTCATAACATAGTCATCTCTGGTCTTGTGAAGTCAGGTGATGTGGAAATGGCCATGGATTTGTATTTCAATCTTATAAGTGGAGGGTTTTCACCTACTCCTTGTACATATGGTCCTCTTCTAGATGGTCTTCTTAAGCAAAGAAAGATGGATGAAGCAAAGAAATTGTTTGAAGAAATGTCTCATTATGGCTGTCGACCTAATTCTGCTATATATAACATTCTTGTCAATGGGTTTGGGAAAGCTGGTGACATGGACAATGCTTGTGCTTTTTTTAATAGAATGCTAAATGAAGGCATACGACCTGACCTCAAATCTTATACCATTCTGGTGGATTGCCTCTGCATTGCTGGAAAGGTGGAGCGTGCTATGCACTATTTTGAAGAGTTAAAGTTAAATGGCCTTGATCCTGATCTGGTGTCCTATAACCTCATGATGAATGGACTTGGCAGATCAGGTAAAATTCATGAAGCTTTGAGTCTTCTGAGTGAGATGCGCAGCAGAGGTCTTTCTCCTAACTTGTTTACCTATAACACTCTAATTCTCAATCTTGGAGTTGTTGGCTTAATAAAGGAAGCAGAAAAGATCTATGAAGAGCTGGTACTAGCGGGCCTTGAACCCGATGTTTTCACATACAACGCTCTCATTAGAGGATACACTGTTTCGGGAAATCCTGACCGAGCATATGAAATCTTCGAGAAGATGATGGCTGGGGGATGCGTACCTAATGGAGGCACATTTGCTCAACTTCCTAACTAGGTGTGCATGAGCCACTGTACACCTGTGTCCAGTACATATACAATGGCAGGATTCCGAAAGAACATGGCTTCCTCATCTCCAGGTGCCGTATTCTCAACTATTGGGATATAGCTTCCTATGTTTTGTCTGTTTTGCTTCATTGTTTAATTCTTAACCTTTTGTGTTCCATGCATGGTAAACAGATATTTCTTGCAATTTGTAAGGGCAAGGTGGATTTATTCAACTTTTTGAGGCGCCTCAAAGCTTCATTTCGACTGTATGTGATACTTTGTTGCTTTTAACTACCATTCCCTGAAAATATTTTACTGCAAAACCATGGATATAGGTTTTCTTTAGTCCTTTAGGTGTCTATTCATTGTACATATCAGTTATTGTATAACATATGGCTCACATAAAGCAATTTAAAGTGTAAATGCTGATATCTTTCTTTATACTGGTATGGTCCATGTGCAATTGCAAGAAACATTCTTCTTGAAAACTTTTAATAGCATATTATGTTGGGATTATAATTTTAGTTCAACACTTGATGGAGTACTACTCTGCTCAAAATTTCCCCCTTCCCTTTTTTTTTGTTTTTTTACATAAAAAGAACATGAAAACTTAGGGTACTGAAGAAATTAGCATATTCCAACTTGGTTGGTTGGCTCATATCCATGTCTCAGATGTTCAAACTAGCAGAAGACACTTTTCTGCAGTAACTGTTATTTGAATCATTTAAACTATTCTTTCATTCATGGGAAATGTAAATCAGCTAGCAATTTTTTTATTTTTATTTTTTGGTGAAATATATCCAGCCAATGTTCACAAGTGTAGTAGGACACTCCAATCCTTCTCAGGCTGGATATAGAACAATTCAGACTGATGGTATTGCTTCACAGTGAGCATTATCTTAACAATTCAGACCTATCTCAATAAACTTTCTTGGCCAACGTTGTTTTCCTGGACGTCAAAGGTTTGCCCCTTGCTATGAAGTCTTTCCAATGCATCATTCTTAATAAGCCCGATCCCTTCTCTGATGGTAGAAAGCAGCACAACAAAATTTTGTTGAGCATCTCCAGCCACTAAAGAATCAGGGACAAACTCTATCTCAAAATCTAAAAATAGATGCTCCAATTTTTCAACAAAGCCCCCTTCATCTCCTTTTTCTACGTGAAGATAAAAAAGTAAAGTTCCTCCCTCACAAATCACAAGCCTAACAAGATCTTTCATACTTTCATACGCTTCATCAACCTCATAAAGGTTCTGAATAATTTTAGACCCTCATTCAGTTTATGCATTTGATGGTCAAAGATGTACATAAACTTGGTACCATTGAGTAGTACTATCCGCAGGAGAAGAGAAATGAGACAATCAAAAAAACTGCCCAAGGTAAGTGTATGGCTTACAGAAGTGGGATGGTGGCATAATGATACTAGTATTCCAACATAAATCCCACAAACATGGATGTAACTGGCTTAAATCTTTTCTATGATTCAGACAATATGAAACCTTGGGTTATAAGGTTTAATCCGATCAAGGTACACGTCGAAAGAGAGGACCACAATGTCGAATATCAAGCCTTCAACAAGACTCAATAGTTCTCCCATCTTCCTATGCTCAACTCCACTAGAAACCTTAAACACAACATTTGTAGACGTTGACAAAGAAGGTTATGGTGGAACTAAGATTAGCACAATTAATCCTTAGACAATGATGCATACAGCAATTTACTGGCCTGTCAGAGATGCATTTGTTAAACAAATACGAATCAATGTAAAGAATTTGTGATTGTTCTATCTTATCTCCTCAATCAATTACCCACCAATCAATGATGGATTATATTTCTTACAGATCTTAAAATTTAGTAATTTTTTTTGGTTCTTAGTTTATCTCTTCTCAACACTCCCCCTTAAATTAGGTTGTGGAAGTTTCCATCACTAGCTCGCTCACTAGCTACCAAGAAACATTTGGATCTCTTAATGAGCAAGCTAAGAATGCACTTTGTTGAGGTTTTCATTTGTTGGAACCTCAACAAAGTGCATTCTTAGTCCATTTGATTTGTTATTGTAGTGCTTGATCTTAAGCGTCTGCCACAGCGGAGATACGAGGTACTTGTAGTTTCCAGCAGTTCATCTAGCCACCCAACATCTTTCCCTCAAATCTGAATTGTTTCATTTCAGTAAGCGAAGCTGCTAGAAATTAAGGAAAATACAGTTTAAGAAAAGACACGATCGCCACCAGGTTGCACTTTGAGGCATGTTGCTTATATCAACCTTTTCAATTCATCAGGAAATGATGTATCAAACTAAAAGATTTGTGCTTTAAATCAGGGTGTGATTTATGTACATTCTCAAGTATACATTGCTACAACAGGAAAAGGGTATAGAGAAAAGGACTACACTTAATATTCATTGTAATGAATGGCACCCACTTTCCAGACAATATAAGTCGTTGCAAACATCACAGTGCTGATGAATACAAATGAAAATGCAATGAGGAACACATCTAAACCACCAGGAAACTCAAATGTCCACCCTGGTTTTGGTAACCCTCTTTTGCTGTCGTCGAATAGATTTGTAGGGGCTTCAGGAAGGCCAGATCTTCTTTTCCCTTTCTCACTTTCTTTCAGGGCATCCAATAACTTGTTCCCTGGTTCTGATTTGGTTGCCTTTGATTCCGTGTAACGGCTCAGAACTCTGGCAGCCCTAAGTTTCTCTCTTGCAGTTAATGGAGATCTTTTCAGGGCTGGTTTTGGGTTCACTGAGGGTGTTTCCTCTTTTGACTTGGAAGCAAGTGACCCATTCTCACTTTCTGTGAGCTGCAGTACTGAACCTTCCTCAGCTTTAGATGGATTTTCTCCATTTCTTTCTGATGATGGTACATTCACAGGGGATGGGCTGTCAACCAAATCTGATTTTTCAGCAGTTATAGTTTCCTTATTGTCACCATCTCTCACGATACGATCACCATTTGCAACTGAAAGAAAGAATCTTCGTTGATTCCTCTTCATATGGCGTGGTAAGCCACCAAATCTACTGCTAGATGTCAAGCATGAATACGTGGTTGTTGTCCTAGCAGTCCTCAAGGCATTCTGACAGTTTATATACATGTAACATGAACGGAATCAGCTCTGCATAAATGCTTTCCGAAAAGAAAAATGGTCATATGTAAGTCATTCAACACATACAAGAATGAATATATGTCCACATATCCAACTTTCTAAGCAATTCAACATCTATGAAAAGCATTATCACATAATACCAACGACCGAATCATCAGTTAGTTGCAGAGAATTGGCTATACTAGATCTATGTCCGTCTTTATCATTGATTAAAATTGTCCAGCAAAGTGTTTAGCATTCTTTCTCCGGAACATTTGCACAGGAAGGTAGCATGTCCAAAAATGGAGAGATTCAAAAGCAGTTCTACACAGAATCTTTTATGTTGTACACTCTTTCCACTTTAGAAAACAAAAAAAATACATAACAAGTCCAACGAAAAAGCCGATTTAAGAATGAGTTTCTTTTCCAATAGAGATGATGAGCGAAGAGTTATCACCTGAAGCATGACAATCTCGTACTAATCATGCATAAAAAGAATTGGAACACAATGTTAATATTACACTCTGCATTGATGTAGCAGACACAAACATGCAGAAATCAAAAACTTAAAGAGCATGGTCAACATAGCCTGCTGGATTTAGCAGCTATAGATCAACGGCCTTCTAAACCCACGCCTTGAACTTCCAATAATATACATTTCATCTATGGAAAAAGCATTTTCATTTCAAATTTACTATTTCATCTATGGCATATGATCCATATAGGCTTAGTTGTTGTATTTAAAAGTAAAAAACAAGGGTCATGGTCTACCACAATAGAGCCCAACGCGACAGCGAGAAAGAAGAGAGAGCCCACATATAGCAAACATTCCCCAAGTAAAAGAGTGCAATACAGGTATGAAATACAGAGATGACCATACCGATAACTCCTGAAAGGGAGCAGTACCGGGGAAGTGTAATGAAATTATACTCCAAATACCAAGCACTATACAATCGAAGGCTAATTAAGACTAACGAAACTGTAATGTGAGGGCAAACAAAGAACCCACATTCAAATAGAGACAATAAACCTCAACTTCACTATAAACAAGGCGTATCTAAGATGCAGTGACATAAACATCCATAAACTCTTATTTCAGGAATCACAGTTTCAGACATTTAATGAAATATGCGTAACCTGAGTAGCAAATAATTCGCTGTTCAAATACTGAGAATTGGAAAGACTGTGAATCACTTGAAGCCCCATGTCTCCGTCACTTCAAATCATGCAAAGATATCAAGTGCAGTAATCCTGAAGATGGACCAAAGAAATTAAGAAGTTCCCAAGGGAAAAGGAAAAGGAAAGTAAAGGGAAACGAAAACTAAAGAGAAAGCATTTTCAGCTAATAAAACTAATGAACTTCACAAATGAACATGTTTGCAACCAAATACTGCATACAGTAATCTTCGAATCCGATTCAAAAATTCTAGTTGATTTCATTAGAAGAAAATCAAACCTGCCAACAGAAGTTTGCAAGTCGACTAAACAAAATCTTAAACGTAATGGAAGGAAGGAACTTCACAATCAAGCACATTAACAGACAAGGAAGTGCCTGTGCTGACCATAGTCGACAAGAAACTCATTGCAATTGAAGACCTGCCCAATGAACTTCGCCTCAAAGGTCTGATTGCACTTGGTCCGCACCAAATACTTACATTACAGTCAAATAGATAGGTAGTTGATATTTTGTTCCGAATAGGCGCAATGTTTACTCACAGAGTATTGCAAGCCTAGAATTTTAGGCACAAAACTATAACCCATCCCAAAATCCCAGAAAGGTTTTAGTACAGTTCTATTTCCTATCTACCTGTCTACGTATATTAAGACAAAAATTCAAGAACTTCATGGAAGTACGACGAAAAAAAAAAAAAAAAAAAGCGGCCCTTGCAGAAATGAGATAGGACTCAAACCCAAGTAAATGGAAAACAAAGGAAGATTCACAGAACAAGTTAAACAGTTTAAACTAAGCATTTTTGGGACGAGAAATAATGAAAACCCAGAAATCGAAAACAAAAATATACCAGATTACAAAGGAAAAATGAAGTTGACCCAGAAACGCCAATCGAAAGGATGCGGAAGTGGATGTTGCAGCTGTGTTGAGCGTGGCGTTCTCTTGGCGGGAGTGTCTCTGGAAGGATAAGATGGCTGGCGGACGAAGATTGGTTAGATTCTCTCGTGGGACCCGCGTCGCCCATAAAATCGAATAGCGCGGATCCTTTTTTCCGGGTAAAATATTTAGCTTTCGGGTTATAAGAAAATAAATGGATCCCTTCGCTAGTTCTATTCAGAGTATAGTTCAGAGAAGAGAAGAGAAGAGAAAATTTGGTAGATTGCTAGAAAGTGAAAACTGTTGAAGAATTTAAAGCTGAAAATGCATTCTCTGATTTACCACACTCTGTTCCTTAAATTAAAATTTGAGCTTTTACGGGTTGCTATGTCCAATTCTATAGCACATGCTCATGGAGGACAAAAAACGGCCAAAGTAAACACATGCAATAAGGCGGTTGCAATTCCGGCCGGACAAGCAAGAATGTACTCCATTGGTTAACTAGACGCTTCGAATTCTTTAATACCAAATGCATGAGGAAGTTGCGATGTTTTATGGATTTGAAATTCCCATTTACTGAACAGGGATGGATCAATGTTAGTTCGATTCGATCTCCCTTTGTTGCAATGGCAGATAGCAGAGCTATAAATA
Source organism: Knoxia roxburghii (assembly GCA_030378225.1). Lineage (NCBI taxonomy): Eukaryota > Viridiplantae > Streptophyta > Magnoliopsida > Gentianales > Rubiaceae > Knoxia > Knoxia roxburghii. The sequence continues at coordinate 7,796,622 of CM059423.1, forward strand.
TATAATCAAAGTAGGCTTTTTTTTCAAGCACTAATCTTTTGTTTTTTAACTTTCAAAATGGGGTGGTTACTAAACCTTCGTAGCTATTATGGGATTGTCTTTGAGCTTTATGTGCAGAGCGGAGAGTGAAGCGGCGTTGGAAGAAAGAAAGAAAGGGCTCGTTATGTCAATGGTGATGAGATGAGAGTGCGCAAACAAGATGACATGTTTGGTGGTGGATGGGGTACGAGTACAGATACAGGTGGAGGAAATGGTGGCTGGGGGAACGGTAGCGGAGGAGGCAATGGTTATGGTGGAGGTGGTGGAAGCGGCTATGGTGGAGGAGGAGGCAGAGGCAGAAGCGGCTATGGAGGTATGGGTGGAGGTGGAGACGGAGGCGGAAGTGGGCACGGCGGCTATGGAGGAGGAGGTGGTGGTTGGACACCATACCAATGTGCACCGGATGTGAAATGCGAGGGATGCGAAACTTTCAAGCATTACAAACATAACGAGCACATCCACGTCATCACTGAAGATGGCGTTCATTCCTTCTTCCCCATTAACACCACAAAAACATCAGCTGATTGCCACCTTCTCAGTTAAATTTACAAAGGCTAAACCTCTTTTGGTAGCCTAAAATCAACATTATTATGTCAGCTATGAATGTAATATTACACCCATTAATGGAGTCCCAAAAATTTCCCCATTAATGATGATGCTTAAATATGAATTTATTTTCTAACAGCCCTACATTTTACTCCACAAATGCTCATCTTCTTTGGGACAAACTCTGATTTTCTTACATTTTTTAAAGATGCAGTCAAACCGATCTTCAAATTATGCAGTATTAATCTCATGGAAATGTTGCTTTTGTCATTTTAATTGCCTTCTACCTCATTCTTCAGTCTCTCAATCCAGGAATCAGTAAAGATTTAACAAACAGAGACAAAAAAAAAGCTATAAAAGATTCAAAGAGTGAAATTAAAACCGGGCAACAGATCATCTTATACCTTTATCGCTCGTGCTAAAATCATCTGTACATTATCTCATTCCAATGGTTAAGTTTCAACAATGTTGTCACACTGTCAAGGTCACTCAAACCATGACCTCTTCCAACTTCAATCCAATCCGTTTCAGCACTCACCAAAAATCATGTACGACTGTGGTAGATTTTCAATTTCTGACCAGAGCTTTTTATCAAGTTCAACCTGCTGCAACAGAATTAAAACACAAACCCCATTAACACTGTCCATCCTCTACAGGTTGCGATACAGAGGCGTCAGCTTCTTTAGGATCCGAGGAGTCTTCTTCAGCTGGTGGAGGAGCAGTAGCGGATTTGATTGCTTTCTTAAACTGTACCAATATCATAGTCATGTTATCGCATCCTTCTCCTCCAGCTGTAGATGGTGCAAGACATCTATCAAGTACTCTTTCACATACTACAGAAAGCTTCGACTCCTGCACCAAGGTTTATATGCAATGTCAAATAGCTGACGGACAGCATATGGTGAACGCCAAAGAATCTACCAACAACGGTCCTGCCTATTTAGCCAATATTACTTACAGAGTGCAACTGCTCGTGTATGTAATCTACAAGTTGCTGGCTTGACATGCAATCCCTGAATACCAGCGGTAGAAAGTGAATCTATTATCAGAACTAGCAAAAGTTTAAATCATAAACATGAAGAATTGAAGCCAAGGACACCAAAAAATATATCAACCAGTTGTTCAACAAGAAATGAAACCGGAAAAGGACTCACCAGGTCAACACCGAACCCATTTTTGTTCGAAAATTGATGCCAAACTAAGAAAATATCCAGGACCCCCCCTTTCTTTAATGTTTCTAACCAAAACCATGGCTAGACAAAGATGCTAGAGTCAAAATCATTCAAAGATCAGTGAAAAATATCCAAAACCCAGTATTTTATACGATGTAAGATATCTTCAGAAGCTGAGAGTTCTAACTGCTGAGAATCTAATTAGTGAGCTCCATTGCTGTCATTGTATTTATATTTGTCCTTTCAAAAATTTATATGCAGAGCATAAATAATATTTGACCATATTGTTTCATTTGTATCCCTCCCTCATAAGACTAGCATCTAATTCTTGACATCTAGCTCACACTGCTTCAGTTGCCATAAGCGAGTCTTAGATTCAACCACTTGGGGTGAATTTTCTTCATATGAACAAGTGTCTCCAACTGCTCGCCACACTTCTTTAGCTGGGGGGTGAAACATGTAAGTCTTTCCAATGGCTGGTTCCACGGAGTTGACCAACCATCAAATCACCATGGAATTCTCAGATTCCCATTGCAGGTTTGCAGAGGAATCAGATGGAGGTTCTATAGTTTCACTGGTAAGAGATACCCCTGATTCACAATCTGACTAACTGAGCCCATTGACGTACTGTTCGCAGGAATAACTTCAGAACAACTTTGATGAGTTTCTGAAATCATTGATCTCTCTTCATCTTGACTCTTGTGAGATGGTTCTACCATTGTGGGTTTGGGCTAGACAGAAGCTCTAATAACGCGAAGTTTATGAAGAAGGTATTTCTTCAATTATTTCTATATCATTTCTGGTTTCAATATGATATCCTATTTATCATAAATGGGCCAGCAAAGAAAGAAAAGAAAGTCCCCAAATTGTCTCCTAGTCTAGCTGTCAGAAATATCATTTCTATTCTACCTTTCTATAGCACAGTCATCTATTTAATATTATGCCTCCTAATCTAATACAGCATTTACCCATAACTTATCCATAATCATAGGGATTCCTACCCTCCCCCACTTCATAATACCTTTCCTACCGTCCGGCTTAAATCTGTTCTTCCACTTTGAATCTTTTGCAGCCTTTGTACATAATCATGCTCATCAACGATCTAAATTAACTCAAAGAGCAACCAAATCTGTTTTCATGGGGTACTCACCCTCAAAGAAAGGGTACAAATGCTATGACCCAAGTCTTAGTGTGTCCTTACCAGTGTAGAGGTCACCTTCTTTGAAACCACTCCATTCTATCCTTAATCCTCTATTCAGGGAGAGACTAGATCAATCTTGGATGAAGGATTCCAGCCATAACCAGAAGTCATCATTAATTCCCTCTCAAATTCCTATGGTGACTCTGCAGGATTCCAGTCACAACATCAATTCCCTCTCTAGGTCCTATAGTGAGTCCCTCATTTCTCCCTCCAATTCCTAAACCACTCATAGAGGGACAACTAGGGCAACCAAACAGGGAAAATTTCCAATGATTTCAGAGGAAAACAGAAGTACAACCACATGAGGAGCTTTTGGTCTATTCAAGAAGGCCAAAACCAAGCAGTTACCCCATATCCGTACCACCACATGAGTCGGAACCTGTGACAGCTCCAGTCAATGTGGAAAGCTTCTCCTGAAAAAGTAACTAATCCTACTCTTGATAGACTTTTTGTTGATGCTTTACCAATTACACTCAGAAAACAGCCTCACACATGTACCCTTCATCCAATTGAAAGATTCAGGAGGCATTAGCAAATCCAAGACAGAGAAAAGCAGTCATGGAAGAAATTCAGGCACTAGAAAAGATGAAAATGGGAGATAATAGATATACCACAAGGGAAGAGGAGGCCAGTTGGGTGTAAATGGGTTTTTACACTGAAATATAATGCTCATAGTACAGTTGAAAGATACGAAGCCAGATTAGTCGCTAAAGGGTTTACACAAACCCATGGAATTGATTACACAGATACATCTGCACCAGTGGCTAAATTAAACACCATCCGTGTTCTTTTATCATTGGCACTAAACTTGATTGGCCACTTCAACGGCTGGACATCAAAAATGCATTCTTGAATGGAGAATTAGTGGAAGAACTGTATATGACTCTATAACCCGGATTTTGCAGAAAGAAGGACAGAAACAAGATGGGCAAACTGAAAAAAATCCTTGTATGGGGTCAAGTAATCTCCTAGAGCCTGGTTTGATAGGTTGCAAGGGTGATGAGAAAGAAGGATACACTTAAAGGGCAGTCTGATCACACCTTTTTCATCAAGCTTGTAGGAGGAAAAAGAACTGTTCTGATAGTCTATGTTGATAATATAATCATAACTGGAGATAACATTGAAGAAACTGGACAAACTCAACCAAGTTTTAGCCTCAGAATTTGCAGTGAAAAACCTAGGTCAGATGTGATATTTCCTAGGAATAGAGGTGGCTAGAACAAGGAAAGGTATTAGTATATCACAATGAAAATACACACTTGACATTTGACAGAAATGCTTGGCTGCAGACCAAGTGTCTCATTGAAGCTGGAAACAGAAAAGGCGACCATGGAAGATTGGTTGACAAGTAGAGATATCAGAGATTAGTTGGGAAGCTGGTCTACTTGTCACACACTAGACCCGATATTGCCTTTGCAGTTAGCATGGTAAGCCAACATATGCAATCACCAAAGGAAGCTCACCAAGAAGTTGTATTTAAGATCCTATGGTACCTTAAAGGATCTCCTAGAAAAGGCTTATTATTCAAAAAAGATGGTCCAAAGAAAGTGGAAGTCTTTACAGATGCTGATCGGGCAGGTTCTACTGAGGATAGAAGATCCACCTCTGGGTATTGTACTTTTTGTCTAGGGAAACCTGATGGAGTAAAAAGCAAAGCAGAATTTAGAGCAATTGCAGGAGGGATATGTGAAGGATTATGGATCTAAAACTGACGAAAGATATCAGGATTGGCTTAGGATTACCAGTGAAGCTCTACATGATAGAACCAAGCATATTGAGATCAATATGCACTTCATCAAAGAAAAGGTGGAAAAAGGGATTATCTGCATGACTTATGTCCCCATAAAGGAACAAACAGCAGACATGTTCACCAAAGGCTTACAAAGACAGAACTTCAAAGACTTCATTAGCAAATTGGACAGGATTAACATCTATGATCCAACTTAAAGGGAAGCATAGGAATCGCAATGGTTATGGATAAGTTAAGGGTAAGTTAGGGGTTAAATCCTGTATTAGATTAGGAAGAATATTGAATAGATTACTTTACTCCAGAAAGATAGAATATGAAGGATATTTCTAACAGCTAGACTAGAAGACAATTAGGACTTTCTTTTCTTTCTTTTGTGGCCCCATTTATGATAAATAGGGGATCATATTAAAGAGAAATGATATAGAAATTACTGAAGAAATACTTTCGTCATAACTTTCACAACATACAACATGTATAAAACTATGCTTCCAAGGGCGAAACTACGACATGATCTCATCCGCTTATAACTGGCAATGTAACGCAACTAACTATAGAAGGTTATCATTTCAGCATTTTACCATAACTATCGCCAAAGTATGTCAGGTAGCTATTGGGTACTAATTCAAGAAATCAAAATTTTAAAACATCATAGGATGCAACATGCTACAGCTATTTGTAACCATTTATAGGTCAAATGCTATGGGGAAAAGACTTAACCAGGATGTATTTTTAAGTAGTGTAAAATGTTGCACCTTTCAACCAATAGGAGTTAATGGAGCCAAGTTTTTGTTTCTAAGAAGGGCTACTCCAACTAAAACAGGAAGCTTAAATAGGAGGCATCAACTAATCTCTCAGTTCACAAAACTTTGTCAAATTTTTAATGTCATATAATAGAATCTAAACATCTAAAGCATAAGAAAAGGATGATATGGCTTACCAAATACCATCACAGGCAAGCACGATAAAATCATCATCATCACATAGCTCCACCTGATTAACAAAATCAAGAGTTAAATTTCTTAATGTCCTTGCAATATTTATATCAGGATTAGCAGTTACAAGAAGGTATTAGTTCCTTACAACATTTATATCTGGATTAGCAGTTACAATTTGCTTTTCAGCAGGCAAAAACTTGTTCTGCTTGAACTCCATATCACCTGAAGCGAATTAAGAAACTCCTCAGTTATTGACATCCTTCAGTTTGCTTTGAATATTTTAAAAGCATAAAAAATCCAGGATCCTGGTTTTAGTTCTTGCCAATAGGATTAAAAATTCCATTTGCGGTCCACACACAAGCCAAAAGCAGCCTAAGAGCTGTTATTCATTGTTAGAGTCATTTCCAACAAAGCCAACAGCAACAAATTACCAAACAGGACCATACCTATAGCTCTTGCAAGATTTAGACTACCATTGACACGACCTGCATGAATAAAACCTCCTGCTTTCAAAATCCGCTCTCTCTCAACTTCAAGATCAGGTTTGTGGTCCCTTGAAAGATTATATGCCTGTAGTACAATAAAAGCTGGTATTGACCGGAACACGTAAAGAGCACTGTGCAAGTAAGTAGCAGTATGAGAAGCCATGCCAATCTCCAACTTTAAGACACGTGGGATTGATATGTTATCAAGAAAACTAAACTCAACCTTGTAGCAGCATAGGCGCATCATTCATTCTTTTGGAAAAGAAATAATTCAGGCAGATGTTGAAAATTTTGAAGTTATAGTTACCTGACCCTTACGAGATATAACACAGCGGGAATCACCAGCATTTGCAACAACAAGTTGGTTGTCCCTAACAATTGCCACACATGCAGTGCTGCCAGATGTTGGTCCAGAAAAATCAGAATGAGGTCCCTGCAATAGTGAAGATCACAATGATCACAACAGTTAAGTAGAAAAAAAAGACAATGATACTGAGAGTTCCCCAAGTGTAAGGAACAGCCTGAAAGACAAATATGAAGCATTTTACGAGGAAATAAAAGTCAGATCACTAATTTCATCAACCTTTCATGAAATCATTTTGTAAAATATTATTATAAGAAAAACTTTGACAAAGTAACCAAACTTGTTAATGGAACTAAATTAGCTTCCCAATAAAATATCATTGAGGTAATAATGCTTCAAAGAGTGATGCACCACAAGTCAAATCTCATACTTTTGAAACACATAACTTAAGTACATCATTAGCTTGCTCGATACAAATATCTTTTACGTAATAATCCTTTAAAAAATGGCAAGTGATGCAGTACAAGTCATAAGTTTCACGCTTTCACATCACATAATTTAAGCACATCCAAACCAAACCTTTAATCATACAAAAAGAACATTTCCTTTAACTTCCCAAAATGGTATAAAAAAGAAGAAGAGAATACATCTCTCCCTCCTCCTCATCTCTCAGCCCTCTCATGTCTGCAGCTACCAGTGTTTTTTCAATTGTAAAATTGGTACAGCCCCTGAAATAACTCTCTTAGTGCAGGTATGTATCAAAATGCTCTTGCAAATGTTGGGATTCCCGCCTCTAAAATTTGAACAATGTACAAATAATACTACCAAGTGGCCAAAATACTCGTATATATGGATTGCAAAAAATGGAGTTTTCCGAAAATAATGTACAAATAATGCAAGACAATGCTAAATTTCAAATACAGAATTTAAACCCTTGGACAAACATAAATAGTGTGGATATTCTAAAAAAATTTTAAAAAAAAATACAGGTAAAATGAGATTCAATATAAACTCATTTCTATTGTGTTAGCATGAAGGATCATCAAGCAACAGTATTATGTCAGAAGGTTGATCTGTTTCTTAAATATGTATAGGCGAACTTTTTTTTCCTTACAAGGCCTCCAATATGCAAACTGTCATTGCTGATATTTACTTTTAAAAGATCGCAGAAAGCATCAACACAACTTCAAAAACAATTTGAGCCATTTTATTACGCAAATACCTCTTCGAAGGCCCAGTCGTCAACCTGGTCATTTGCATCACTACTTCTTGGAGACCATATTAAACCCTCTATCATACCAGTAAATTTGTTGATTTTATCACCTAAAACGGCCAACTCCCTCCAACCACGCTGTCCACGCATCATTTCATCCATTCTGCACAAGAAATCAAGCACAGATTCAAGCCACAAACTGAGAAGAGGTGTTAAACAGACTGATCTCCTAAACCTGTATCACAATTAGTGCTGCAACTGTAAAATTTAAACCAGAGAATTATTAGGAAAAGTATATATAATTTCTGGTTAAAGTTATCATACATAGAGCTAAGGTCAAAAGAATCCACTTTGAAGGGCAATGATCACATTGTAATGGTTTTAAAAAATTGAAAATTTAACTGTTGAGTTAAAACAGAAGAGACAATGTCTACTCTCACGTGGTAAAGTTGAGGAGGAATTCTGGAACCTAATCATTGATGGCTGCAAGTAAATTAAAACTCACCAGAATGACTAAGCCAAAATCTTGTTTTAGCAGGTATGGATGATTTAAGTAATGATTCATCTATGAACTACCAAAAAAAAGTAAAAAAGAACTAGCAAAAGCAACTGTTAAGTCTTAAATTAAACAAAAAATTAGTTAGTGGAAAAGTTAGGTTTAACTGAGAAACAATTCATTTTCGAAATCCCTAACTGCAGATTGAAAATCCAAAGATATCTCCTTAATAAATTAATTCTACTAGGCATCTTGCAGTATAAATGTATTCTAGAACACCTCAAACTTCCAATAACATCCAAAGCCTCCAAAACTCTGCTCTTCAGACACTAACCAAAAATGAATAACTGGAGAGACATAACAATGAACATCAAAATCCATACTCCAGACGTATTAATTTTTCCCAAGCTCAACTCCTGACAAAAACTAATATAAAAAAGGGTAAAATCCCTTCAGGTTTAAACAAGAAAATCCACTGGTTATATTTCTTGTTGAAATTTTCCAAAGGCACAGCTATAAAGTGAACATAAAAACTGCAGAGGGAAGAAATTAAAGTGTCAATGTAGCAATAACCTGAAGAAAGCCTTCTGAACAGAAGTTCCTATATCACCGGCTGCATATGCATCATGCTTCAGCACTTGTTTGTGAAGATACTTGGCACAGAACTTAGCAACCACTTTACCTGCAACCATTTTCACAAATTCAATTAGTTTGAAACGTCTACTTCACTCTCTTTACCACCTTAGAATCTACATTGAATAATTCTAAAATTTCATGAAAGCAGCAAAAGAAATGACACCCTTATCCTTACAAGGACCTCCATCCACAAATGATCAAAAGTGTACTCTTTGTAATAACAAGCCTTCCTACCTTCTACCTCAATATCCATAAAGAATAATTTCTTTAGTCAAATCCTTAAAGCTTACCTACAAGCAGTCACTCAATCAATAAAATATTAGAAACTATTCTGCTTCTTTACACTTTTGCAAATTAAAATAAGGGGGAGAACTTCATTATTTCATCCCAAACGTTGAACAAATTTTCAGAAGTAGACATTCCCTTGAAGAGAACATAAGCAATATAAGAAATAAAAAAATAAACCCAAAAACAAACACAAGCACAATGGAGACTGTATTCTAGCATCCAGTGTAGAGAAGTGAACTATATTTCTTTCTTTTTTTTTTTTCCAAATGAAGCCTTATGATGCAAGCGCTTCCTTTTCTAAACTTACATCCTTTTATTTAGTGCTAACCAAGTAGAAAGTACAAAGACTTGAGGATGAGGGAAACTAACCGCCATGACCATCATAGACACCAAAAAAGGAAGTAGAAGCATCGAGATCAGTTATTGCTGCATGCTACAGAGAGCCAAAAAAAGTATAATTAGATTACAGCCATGACAAACTCAGTCAAATGTCGTAAAAAAAGGAATTCCAACAATAACTGCAACTAATTCTGTATCCCACTAAGTGATGTCAGTAATATGGATCATATTTCCCATCACGGTTCTAAAAAATTTTCAACAATTAGATTTATCATAACCAAGAAACACATAAAGGCATAAAAAGAATTTGTTACAACTTGCGATACTGACCACAAAGTAGAAAAAATCATGTCATATACCTGACTGAAACACAAGTTCCAAGCATTTCTTCAATAGTTAAGATCAGATATTTGAAGGAAAAATAAGTCAGGAAGTGTAGCATAGTATTATTTTCTTTTAAAATTTTCTCAACCGTGTTTTTCCCCAAACTTTTGTACCACAACCGGCTGCCTGTGCAGTATACACTCATCAGCAGGGCCACAAAAAACTAAGTGTTATAAAACCCAAAAGTTGATTAAATTCATATCTCAATTGCATAACACCAACTACACTCTTTTACATGGAAATTACTACAATTATCTTTATCAGCCCTACATCATTCCCCAGACTCAATTTCCACGTGACAAACCTAATAAAATGGACCCCCATAATTCAATATATGGTATTAGAAAGAGAGAATTTCCAAAAGGGGATATGGTATCATGTATCGAAAAAACAATTGTTGAGATACCTCCTCCACTTGTACAGATAACTGGCCTCTGCCACAGGTTTTGGATCTAGGGTTATGTTCAAATAAGCCAAAAGGCCACAGGCTTGCAAAACAACATTTCTTTTACCGACAAACTTTGATGCCTAAAATACAACTGTTCCATGTAAGTAAGATGAAACGAATCAAGCATATCCTTAAACTTCAATTAAAATTTTATGCATAGAACAGAGTGCAACTATTTAGACTAGCAAGCCTGCCATGCAAACATTAAAAACATGCGGTAATTGATTAAATACTCACAGCATCTTCCATAGTTGCACGCCATCCTTGCATGGATGATAGACCATATCTAAGTCTTCCATTATCGCCATCCTCAGAAAACTTTTCAGTTTTCGGGCTGCTAAGGTAAATACCCATCCCCTCCGACTGGAACAAGGAGAAAATATGCAATCATGAAGCATTCAGCGAAAAAGAAAACACTTCAACCAGCAGGGCCCATTAGAAAAAGAAAGAAAGAAAAACAGGAACCATGAAAGAGATCCTAAAAAGTTTTCACATCCCAGTTTAATCAACAACAACGTCAAGTTTCAGATGGGAAAAAAGAAAGGAATTTTGAGAAGTTCTTATTTGCACTCTGGAAAACCAGGAGATCCCCAAAAGTATCAGAAAAAACACAAGAAAATCCAGGAATACCCCTTTGATTGCATCAAAGAAGAGATCACTGAAATTATAGACCAAACTCAAAACTGATCACCTCAATCGTTCTTTCATTTTCGATTTCTAATTGCAATTTCCCACAAGAATCTTGATCATTAGTTAAAAAAATAATTTATACATTTGAACCTTCCGAAAGAACCAACTGAAAACTTAATCCAAAACGCAATCTTCCAAAGAACAAAACAAAAAGAATAAAAGTAAGAAACGCAACCGTTAAAATCAAATTCAAGAGAAGAAAGTAAAAGCCATAAAATACTCCACTATTTTACTCCAACCAAATTTACACGATTTTCAAATTACCCATCCATTCGTGTAAACTGATCCCAAGTCACAGAAACGATTTCGAATATACAAACTGAAGGGGGGGAAAAAAAAAAAAAAAAAAAGAAAGAACCATGACAACAATAGCAAAAAGGGTTGACGAGAACTATACTTGGTGTAGCGATGCTTCTTCAACTTTTTAGAATAATCCCAATCAAGGAAGAAACTCAAAAGATTGAATCTTTAACAAAAGAAGCGAAACCCAAAAGAGTTTTCAAGGCAAGGCTGTATGCCAAAACCTGGAAGGGAAGAAAAATATAATAATAATAAAGAAAGAAAAGATACGAGATAAAGTCATAAAAATATAAAACTGAGAAAGATAGAGCCAGACAGAGGAATAAAACTTATTTAAAAAGAGAGAGACAAAAACAGTAAGGCTCTCAAGACTTTCCTCTTTTCTGATGAATTTGGAAAAATTAGGAATGACTGTGTGGATGAAGCGTGAATGGATTATGATTATGATAAGCTCTTGGGTACTGGCGTCAGAGTTACGACTGTTAAGTAAACTTTGATTATTGTCTGCATCAACATCAAGATGAAACCTTTACTTTAATCACCCCGTTTCAGAAGATCAGACCTGCATATCACCCCCCACATTCCATTCTTTATATGCAATTATTTACAAGATCTTGTCTTGGGCGTCTTTATTTTCTTATTTTTCGTACGGTAATTATAATTTACAAAATATCAAACGACTGTAACAGTCAACGAATTGGTGCTGTTGCTCGGATTTTATTTTAAAGATTCTGTAAAATCTGCTCATTCAGAAATAGTTGGGAAAACGACTACATAGTGGGGAGTTGACGCGTCTAGTTTTGAATTTGTTAAAAAACTGCTCCTTTTAGGTAGGGGAATGAATTTATGGGTTTAATTTCCATTTTTAGTGATAAAATCTGTTTGGTTGCAACTTTGGAAATAATGGATTGATTTTTAAAATTTTGAATGATTCATATGATACAACCACATATAATATAATCTCCAGACACATAAGTAATAAAATTATATTATATTATACTTAGGAGTATGGGCAAATCATAAGGAAGTCTTACCAAGGAAATTTTATATTGTAATTTGATAATAAATTAATTTTTTATTATTTTACACATATATTTTATGTGATAAAATTAATTATTTTATTATCTCTTAAAATTTTTATTAATTGTAAAATAATCTTATATTTTGATTCTGTTTATCGTAATGATAACTACTAATTATGAGTTTTTTTTTTACATAAATTTTCATGACTTCCACGAGAAATCAACAACTCTCCCTCACTATTCTCACCAATTACAATTGTGATCTTTTTTCATCTCTTCTTCTATTATATTTTAAAAATTTTATTAATTGTTATAATTTTTTATATATTGATTAACTTGATGATAAAGATTAATTATGAATTTGTCTCTTTTTTTTCTTTTTTTTTACAAAAATATTCATGACTCCTATAAGAAATCAACAATTTTCTCTCATCCTTATCTCCATCGCTCTTCTTATAAATTACAATTATGGTCTTTTTCCAACTCTTATTCTATTATCTATTAAAATTTGTATTAGTTATAATATATTTTATATATTGATTATATTTATCATAATGATAAAGACTATACATTAAATTTCACTGATTTCATGAAAAAAAATAATAATATGATTTTAAAGAAAAATAATTATTATCTAATTTAATGTATTTATCTATAACTTTCATGAATTAAAAATAATTAATTTAATCAATCAATTTTAATTCCTTATGGAGTTTTGTCACTAAATCATTAATTCTCATTTACACATATAATTTATGCACACAAGAGGAAAAAAAAATCCATACGTTAATAGATACATAACTACATTAATTGTTATTAAAAAATATTTTAATATATTTTTAATATTTTTAAATAACATAATTGAGTTAAACTCTAATTATGAAATAACAATAAATATAATTATTGTGTAATATGAATTTAACTTTTGAAAATATAAAAATTAATTTAATAATGAGATGAGATGATAAGACTTAAAGAGATAAAACTAATTAGAATGATATTAAATAATATTAAAATTTAGATAAAGATAATAAAAAATATTTATGATAAACTTTGAATCCGTCTATTACTTTATCTATCTATTTATCTATTAATTGTGCAATCTATCTTATCAAATAAACCCATGATTTTTTGCACGTTTTTTGTATAATGTTTTTTTCTTTTTTTACTTTTAATTTTACACAAAAAAAATTAATGTTACACAAATAAAAAATAATCATATTTTTATATCATATCATCAAATTTACTAAAATATTAAATTTTTAATGTAAATTATATTTCATAATTTGAAATATACCGTAAAAAATATCAATTATTCATTAAACTTTTAATAATTAAAAAATTATACACTAATATTAATGATTTTTAACTTATGATTTTAATAACATATTTAAATTTTTTATTATTTTTTACTATATTAAATAATAATATTATGAAACCAACATGTAACTTTAGTACTAGTCCAAAAGAGAGAAGTTTTTGGGGGAATAAGTTAATTGACCTATGGGCGCGTCCCTGGGGAATGAGTTTTCTAATTTTGTAATTCTTTTCCACACGCGGGCCATGCGCTACCTTTTCTTACTTTTCAGTACCTGAGCAATGGACTCATTTTTTTCTTTTCGACCACTTCTCTATTTTCTTTATATATATAATTTTATTCTTTTTATATTTTATTCTTTTTTTTTTTGTTTTTCCTTTTCTGAAACTTTTTTTTTCGTCCGATTTTTTTCTAAACAATTCAATATTTTTTTTAATTTTTTTGAATTTTTTTAAAATTATTAAATTTTTTTTTGATTATTATTTTATTTATTTTGTAATAAAATAATTTTATATATTGTGATATGATTTGTGAAGTCTGCTGATACGAATACATGTTATGACCGTTTTTGTTGTATGATATTATTTCTTTTATATTTTTGATATGATATGTGTTGTCCGCTGATCAGATGTCTACTATTTTGTAATTTGATGTCTATATAATTATGATTTGATCTCCATTGTTAAACATATTTTAGTTCTATTGTATGATTTTTTTTATATTCTTGATGTGATATCTATAGTCTATTAATCTGATGTATACTATTTTGTGATCTGATGTCTATATAATCATGATTTGATCCCCTTATTAAGTATGTTTTAGTTATATTGTATAATTTCTTTTATAGTTGTGATATGATAACTATAGTCTGTTGATCTGATGTTTACTGTCTTGTAAAAAAAAATATATATATATATATGATGTAGGATTTTTTTAAAATGTGAATTAAAAAAATAAAAAAGTTGCTAGCTAAAAAAAAGAAAATAGAAAAAAAAAAAACCTCCCTAAGAAAAAAAAAGGAAACTTAGCACTGACGCGTCAATGCGTCAATGACTGGTAGCGCGTCAGCATATACGGATCCGTTCTCATAGGTGTACGATATAATTTATCGTAAATTGCACGGTAGGGATTACTAGTTATAACTTATAATAACCAAAAGATTACGATTAATGCTTAAAAAAATATTACGATTAGTTACAATAATTATACATGATTGTAATTAATTTATAATTATAATAAAAAAATTAAAATATTTTAATTAATTTATAATTTTAATAAGAAAATAAGTTTGTAATTAATTTATAATTATAATAACAAAACGATTACGCATAGGTATTTGAATGGTAATTAAAAATTTAATTGAGATAAAAACTCTTATTCATAATTAAAAATTTAATTGAGATAAAACTCTTATATATTTCATGTATAAGTGTTGTATTAATTTGTAATTTATAGTTATCATAAGTCTACGATTAATTATAATACATCATTTATTTCCAAAAAAAATTACAATACATAATTTGTAGGTTATTTAGCAGTTTATAACATTTACTATTTTACCCTAATAATGGGTTACATTTACTATTTTATTTATCAATTATAGTTTTACCTATTTATTAAAATAAGCATTCATTATTTATTATATTTTCAATATATATATATATATATATATTTTGGTATAATGAAAGAGACATATCGCCACTCAAAATTTCATGGGCCCAAGTGTTTTTGTATGACTCAAACTCTGGAGGACCTCCTATCCTAGTGAAAGGCTCAAATCTGGAATTAAAGGAGAAACTTTTCCGGGAAAGGGAAGATGAGCTTACTGGAAAGGCACAAATCTTGGATAATAGGGAAAGTGATCTTAATTCCAGAGAAGAAACTCTGGGGAGGCGGCAAAATGGGGTTGATTCTAAAGAGAAGATTTTGGAGAAGAAACAAAAAGAGATTAACTCAAAGGAAAAACTTTTGGAAGAAAAGAGAAGATGAGCTTAAATCGAAAGAGAGAGTTGTGGAGAAACGGGTGGAAGGAGCTTGATTTGAAGTCGGAAAGATTGGAGAAATTGGAAGATCATCTTGATTTCAACGAGGAAGAGCTGAAAATATGTTCAATTTGTCTGTCATCCATGATTTCAACACAAGGAAAGAGGATCTCCATGGTAGAGAGTGGCATCTGGAGCAGAAGAAAAATGAGTTTGATCGTAAAGAGGGTGTTGTTTTGCAGGAAAGGGAATACAGGCTTGTTTTGGAGAAGAAAAATTTGAAAAAATGGGAAAGTGAGCTTGAAGCCAAAGAGATAGTTTTAGATAGTAGAGAAAATGAGGTTTGTTCCACAGAGGAAACTCTTGAAAGAATAAATAATGAGCTTGAGCTAAAAGGGAAAGCGCTGGAGATGTCAGAAAAGGAACTCGGCTCAGTCGGAGAGAAAATTCGTAATCTGGGATTGGAACTTGCTTCCATTCCATTAAAATGTCCCCAAATAAACACCTTGTTCGCCAAATCGAACAGAATTGGGAGAAATGAGAAAATGAAGTAGAGAAGAAATGGGGAGTTCAATGGTGGAAGCTGATGGAGAAGGAGGGGAGGTGGATGAAACCAATTGCAGCAAGTCTCAGCGAAGATACGACGATACTAGAGAGATTGGAGAAATTAAAGATGAGAAAGAAGTAGTGAATCCAGAATTTCGTAGCAGACAACTGATTGGCTATGGGTTGATGTTTGAGCAGTGAAGTTGAACTTGTGCAAAAGTAGAGTTGTTTTTGATGTCAGATAGTTTGACTGGCCTCTGTAGCAGACAATTGATCTAGGTAGAAATCAATCTAGATTCAGTACTTCTGGTTAAGTTCTGCATTTCTGATCTTAGTTTAACTGGCCTCTGTAGCAGACAATTGATCTACGTAGAAGATCAATGTGGATTCAATAGTTATGGTTCTGTTAAATATTGAACTTCTGCATTTCTGATCTTAGTTTAACTAACATCTTGTGATCCAAGAAACAGGTACAGAGCTTTTCTCCACCTTATCTTCTAATTTTGATTTTGTATGAACAAAAGGCAAAGTAATCACATCAATTCTGCAACTTATTTGAGGAATTTCGAGCATCATTTGTCCCTTAGAATACAAGTGCAAATATCTATATATAAATAACTACAACAACAAAAACATTGAAACATGCCAAAACCTTGTAAGCCAAACTAGAGCTATTGATGAAAATAACAATTATCATCATGTTACCCTAAAACATGTTCAACATTTCATTGTTAGTACTAATTCCTTCGAAATCAAGATGCAGAAATTCAAGATAGAGTGGAAATATACCATTTTTCCCTTAGAATCTAAGTTTGATTCGAACTATCAACTGTACTTTGATAATTGCTGGCAGTTAGTGGCTTAACTTGATCTTCATCTGTTTCATCTGGAAAATGAAAATGAATTTGTTTGTTAAATCACAACGGGATCATAACCTAAAAAGATATCAATGCTATAAGCAACAAGTGTACCGGACTTACCAAATTCACGAGTCATTGCATTTCCCATCTCTGCAACCTTTTTTTCCATCTATGTCCATCTTCGCCTCTTTTGCATTGGCATCAGGGCTTCCTATAAACTCCTCCAACGTTGAATTTCTTCTCATTTCTGGAGATGGAGATGGTTTAACAGAACAAATTTCTTCATCACATTGATAGGGAGATTTTCTAAAAGCAACAAATTCCCGGCCTAGATCCAAAAACTTCACAAGTTCGTTTTCAAACTTCTCCAGACTTTTCTCTTTCAAGTCAAGTGCAGTTTTGCGATTCTCCAACATTTCCTCTTTGGAACAGAGATCATTTTCCTTTCTGGCCAAAAGTTGCTTCAGATTATTCTCCTTTGAATCAAGCTCATCTTCCCTTGTCTTCATCTCACGTTCCCTTAAATCAAGATCATTTCCCCTTTTCTCCAACATTTTCTCCTTGGAGTCAAGCTCATTTTTCCTCCATCCGACCATTTCCTCTATGCTATCAAGCTCAGCTTTCCATCTATCCAAATTTCTTTCTACTTTCGAATGCTTAGCTTTTCTTTCCTCCAAAAGGGTCTCCATTGATTCAAGATCATTTCCCTCTTCCGCAAACATTTCTCTGTAGAAGAAAGCACATTGCGCTTTCTCTGAAGCTCTTTCCGATCTGAAACAAGCGCATCTTCCAATTCCTTCAAATTTTTCATCTTGGAATCAAACTCACTCTTCCTTTTCTCCAAACTTTCCACTTCAGAATGGAGTTCATTTTGCTTTCTATCTAACAGACTCTGAGTCAGCTGCAGCTCTTCAGAAAGATGCTGTCATCTCCATCTCTGAGTTGAATTTGAATATAGTAGCTCCTCGACCTTGCTAGTGGATCGACTTCAGGCCACAAGCAGTCCATTTCGTCTTTGCCCAAGTCTGTATTGCTTCAAATCCTGGTCTATAACCCACCACAGAGGCAACTAGACAGTGAGTCCATTCTGGCTGTCCCTCAGTCCATATCCCTTCATCAAACTTAACTTCTGTGAAAAAGAGGGAGATCTAGCTCTTGTTCATATGCCTCAGCTTGGGTTAACTCCGCTTTGGCAACTAATCTATTCGATGTCACTTTTGTTCGTGGCGAAAACAAGATCTGCAAGCTTTTCTTCCACAACATCCTGAATTTCCCCAAACTTCTTTCTCTCGATTTCGATCTTCTCCACAACCCCATTTAACGACCTTTCTTTGTCATCCAATTTCTTGAACCCTTCTTCCACCCATATTCTCCTGGACACGAACCCTTTCAAACTATCCGACACTGATTTGCTAACCACCTTCAATCTCTCTTCTTTGGTTTCAACTTCGCTGAAGCATTCTGTCAAACAGGTATTCATCGCTGAATAATGACCTTCTAAATCCTTGCATTCAAGCAATATCCGGCCCATCATACTATGGAGGTCACCTTTCCTTTCTTCGGTTAGCTGCATCGCCTCTAAAACCTTCTACCGGAAACCCATATCTCGAATGCTGCTATACAACGTTTCTGGTGTCAGCGATCACAATATCACCACTGAATAGCAAGATAAATTTTGATCTTGGACGAATGTTTAGCCCCTTTTTTCTTACCTCGGTTTTTGATGAGTAGATAAATGGCTTTCTGGAGCATATACTTTATCAAATTCGCCCATCTAGGGAAAACTGAACTCTGCATTTGGGAGATTTATCAAATGAGGGTTTCTACATTGCTTGAACTTCTGCAGGAAATTTATTGTTTTTTGGGTTTCTACATTGCTCGAATGTCATGTACGAACGATTTCCTTTTCCATGAAAGCTTCCGTTTGCTTTTCAGTCAAATGCAAACAAAGTCCCTTCAAGGTTTCTAATTTTGCGAAATAACCCCCCTAGTGACAAAATTATTGCACTCAACTACCTTTATATTTTTGAATATTGCACGTGACTTTTTTTTTTTTCCTTTAACGTTTTAAATAAAATAATGAATTCTAAAATCGTTTATTATAGTAGGGTCGTATATTGTGATCCTATAGGAGCAATTTTGGACAAATTATATTATAGGATTATGAGTAAAAAAAATTACGGTACACCTAGCTGAAAAAAATAAAAAATACAACTAAAAAATTGGAGAGGTGGGGGGTGTTTCACATGCACCTCCTTCATATATAAAACCATAATTTTTTCTTTTCTCCTCAAACTCTAATCCCCCTTCTCTCTCTCTCTCTCTATTTTCTCTCTCCAGCGGCTGCCTCTCATTTCTCTCCCCGAACACTCTTTCTCGCTACTCCTGGACGCGATTCCGACCATTCAAGGCAGATTTTTAAAGATATCTCACCGCCAAAATACTCTCCACCTCTCAAGCTTCAAAACTCATACCATTTTCGACCAACTTTAGAATTCCATATCTCCCTCGTTTCTCGTCCGTTTTGACCAAAATTTGGTTTGTTTTAAACCTCTCCTTACAAAGATTACACATAATTTTACGGATCTTTATTTGGACTTGTAAATCTCCCATAAATCAGCTATGAAATAAAGCTGCAAGTGCTGTTCTTTTCGCAGAAAAATCTGAAGTAATGGTTGTACTTCAGAAATTCATATCTTCTTCATTCTTTGTCCGATTTAAGCAAACTATAGCTCGATTTAAACCTCTTTGCATAAGGTTTACTCAGAAATTTATATAAGAAACTTTGGCTTTCTAGATTTTTTGAAAAATAGCAAAGAACAGAGTTGCATTCTGCAAAAGTACTGTTGGTTTATGTAAACTACTGATTCTTTAGTCAAAATACTTTTCTTCTTTTATGTTAAATACTCTTTTCTGGTTCAAAATGGTCTTTGTTAGTGTAAAAACATCGTCCTGATTCGTCTGTATAAAGTGTTGGTTGTTTATGTAAAGTGCTGAATGTTTATGTAAAGTAATGTTGGCTTATGTAAACTACTAATTCTTTGGTAAAAATGTTTTTCTTTTATGTTAAATAATGTTTTTTGGTTCAAAGTGATATTTGTTAGTGTAAAAACATCATTCTGATTCGTTTGGGTAAGTACTGGTTGTTTATGTAAAATGCTGAATGTTTATGTAAAGTACTTTTGGCAGTTTACATAAACTGCGAGTTTACATATGTAAACTGCAAAGTTTATGTAAAGTGGCTTGAGAATTCAATGTAAACTGTCAATTTACATAAAAGTTTATGTAAAGTGACAGTTTACACCAATACAACGTGACTTTACATAAACTTTTATGTGTAAACTGCTAGTTTACATAAACTGCGAGTTTACATATGTAAACTGCAAAATTTATGTAAAGTGACGTGAGAATTCAATGTAAACTTATGTAAAGTGGCAGTTCACACCAATACAACGCGACTTTATACAAACTTTTATGTAAACTAGCAGTTTACATATGTAAATTGTAAACTGCCAGTTTACATAAACTTTTATGTAAAGTGGCGTGAGAATTCAAACAAATGAGGCGCGTGAGGAGCGAGAGGGAGAGAGAAACCAATGACAGTTGGTGACAGACGCACTTCTTTTGTGCATTTTTGACAAAAAATCCGATTTTTGCCCAATAAACTCAGTTTTTTTAAAAAAATTGGATAGGAGTATATCTCATTTTTTACTCCTAGTCCTACTATATACTAACTGACAATTTTGCTCTATAAGCTATAGTACAGTGACGCGTCACTTCTTTTTTTCTTTCTTTTTTTTTTTTTACATAAGCCCAATTTTTAAAAAAAATTTTTGTTTCTCCAATCTAACATATTTTATTATTTTAAAATAAATAAAACAGTAGAGATTATATCAGCGGACTATAGATATCATATCACAAGTATAAAAGAAATCATACAATATAACTAAAACATACTTAACAAGGGAGATCAAATCATGATTATATAGACATCAGATCACAAAATAGTAGACATCAAATCAACGGACTATAGATATCACATCAAGAATATAAAAGAAATCGTACAATAGAATTCAAACATACTTAACAAAGGGGATCAAATCATGATTATATAGACATTAGATTACAAAATAGTAGATATCAGATCATCGAAAAACAGATATTATATCACAACTATAAAAGAAATCATACAATAGAACTAAAACATGCTTAACAATAGGATCAAATCATGATTATATAGA
Source organism: Knoxia roxburghii (assembly GCA_030378225.1). Classification (NCBI taxonomy): domain Eukaryota; kingdom Viridiplantae; phylum Streptophyta; class Magnoliopsida; order Gentianales; family Rubiaceae; genus Knoxia; species Knoxia roxburghii. Next base: position 7,817,817 of record CM059423.1, read on the forward strand.
CATAAGATCAACGGACTATAGATATCACATAAAAAATATAAAAAGAAATCATGTCATAGAACTAAAACATATTTAACAATGGAAATCAAATCATGATTATATAGACATCAGATTACAAAATAGTTGACATCAGATCAGCGGACAACAGATATTATATCAAGAATATAAAAGAAATCATATCATACAAAAAAAACGGTCATAACATGTATTTGTATCCGCAGACTTCACATATCATATCAGAAGACAAAAAAATCATATCATAATATATAAAATTATTTAATTATAAAATAAATAAAATAATAATTAAATATATTTTTATCATTTAAAAAAATTAAAACATTAAAAAAATAATAAATTATTTTTAAAAACGGACAAAAAAAGACTCCGAAAAAAAGAAAAAAAATGATCTATACTAATGGAAAAGAGAGGGAAAAAATGAAAAACAAGGGACAAAATAGGACAGTAAAAATTGATTTTTGTTCCCTAATTTTTTAAAATTCAATTTAAAATTATTAAAATGACATTTAATGTCTCTCCGTCAAACCTTACCATTAAAAATTAACAACGATCAATTTTTTAAAGTGTTTTTGTCAATTTATTATAGCCATCTCCTTGTTCACATCATCTCCCTGAATGTTTAATACCCATAATGATTGTGGATGATGATTTCCAGAACAATCTTTTTTTTCCACATGTAACTACTGATCTGAAAACGGCAAATTATATTATACTCGTAGGAGTAAACCGGCTGGTTTACTCCTCACACACTCACACACTCCCCCCCTCTCTCTCTCTTCCCCCCATTTCTCTCTTCCCCACCCCCCGCTTATTTCTTCTATTCATTTTCCTTTATTCTTTTTCTCTCTCCCCGCTATACCACCTCGCCGGTTCTTCACGGTCGCCCCCGTTCCGGCCAACCGGCGACCGTTCTCGGCCGTCCTAACCCATGAAAATGTTCCTCACACTCTATAGAACAAAACCATGTCTTCGTTTCTCTATTTCGTGTCCATTTTCTCTCTCCGCGAATCTCCTTTTCCCGCCGACCGTTCGCAACCGATTCATCCCTTTCCGGTCAAGATTTGGGTCGGTTTTCACCACTAAATGATCCCCCATGGTCCCTAAAACAAAACCCCTCCATTATATTTGCATTTTGGAAGAGTTGGAGTGAGGTTGGTTTTTGGAAACCCTAGACTGCCACTTCTCCGCCTCGAACCGCCGTTCTCCGGCATCTTCCTGGGCTACCGACATCTTGCATGGACTTCTCTCCTTCAGAGCTTCAAAAGCCACCCAGAATCTTTGCATTTTGGTGACCAGAAAAACCGCGCCACCACCGGACCACTGCTCGACGGTTTCCCCCTTCCTCCAGTTGTCGGTCGGAGCCTCATTCCTTCGACTCCAGCCTTATTCTGAATTCATTATGTAAACTGAGGGTTCTGAACTACTTATGTAAACTGAGGGTTCTGAACTACTTATGTAAACTGAGGGTGCTGAATTACTTATGTAAACTGAGGGTTCTGAACTACTTATGTAAACTGAGGGTTCTGAACTACTTATGTAAACTGATGGTGCTGAACTACTTATGTAAATTGAGGGTGCTGAACTACTTATGTAAACTGAGGGTGCTGAACTACTTATGTAAACTGAGGGTTCTGAACTACTTATGTAAACTGAGGGTTCTGAACTACTTATGTAAACTGAGAGTTCTGAACTACTTATGTAAACTGAGGGTGCTGAATTACTTATGTAAAATGAGGGTTCTGAACTACTTATGTAAAATGAGGGTTCTGAACTACTTATGTAAACTGAGGGTGCTGAACTACTTATGTAAACTGAGGGTGCTGAACTGCTTATGAAAACTGAGGGTTCTGAACTACTTATGTAAACTGAGGGTGCTGAACTACTTACGTAAACTGAGGGTTCTGAACTACTTACGTAAACTGAGGGTTCTGAACTACTTATGTAAACTGAGGGTGCTGAACTACTTATGTAAACTGAGGGTCCTGAACTACTTACGTAAACTGAGGGTTCTGAACTACTTATGTAAACTGAGGGTGCTGAACTACTTATGTAAACTGAGGGTTCTGAACTACTTATGTAAACTGATGGTGCTGAATTACTTATGTAAATTGAGGGTGTTGAACTACTTATGTAAACTGAGGGTGCTGAACTACTTATGTAAACTGAGGGTTCTGAACTACTTATGTAAACTGAGGGTTCTGAACTACTTATGTAAACTGAGAGTTCTGAACTACTTATGTAAACTGAGGGTGCTGAATTACTTATGTAAAATGAGGGTTCTGAACTACTTATGTAAAATGAGGGTTCTGAACTACTTATGTAAACTGAGGGTGCTGAACTACTTATGTAAACTGAGGGTGCTGAACTGCTTATGAAAACTGAGGGTTCTGAACTACTTATGTAAACTGAGGGTGCTGAACTACTTATGTAAACTGAGGGTTCTGAACTACTTACGTAAACTGAGGGTTCTGAACTACTTATGTAAACTGAGGGTGCTGAACTACTTATGTAAACTGAGGGTTCTGAACTACTTATGTAAACTGAGGGTGCTGAACTACTTATGTAAACTGAGGGTTATGAACTACTTATGTAAACTGAGGGTGCTGAACTACTTATGTAAACTGAGGGTGCTGAACTGCTTATGAAAACTGAGGGTTCTGAACTACTTATGTAAACTGAGGGTGTTGAACTATTTATGTAAACTGAGGGTTCTGAACTACTTATATAAACTGAGGGTGCTGAATTACTTATGTAAACTGAGGGTTCTGAACTATTTATGTAAACTGAGGGTGCTGAACTACTTATGTAAACTGAGGGTGCTGAACTACTTATGTAAACTGAGGGTTATGAGCTACTTATGCAAACTGAGGGTTCTGAACTACTTATGTAAACTGAGGGTGCTGAATTACTTACGTAAACTGAGGGTTCTGAACTACTTATGTAAACTGAACGTTCTGAACTACTTATGTAAACTGAGGGTGCTGAACTACTTATGTAAACTGAGGGTGCTGAACTACTTATGTAAATTGAGGGTTCTGAACTACTTATGTAAACTGAGGGTGCTGAACTACTTATGTAAACTGAGGGTGTTGAACTACTTATGTAAACTGAGGGTTCTGAACTACTTATGTAAACTGAGGGTTTTGAACTACTTATATAAACTGAGGGTGCTGAACTACTTATATAAACTGAGGGTTCTGAACTACTTATGTAAACTGAGGGTTCTGAACTACTTATGTAAACTGAGGGTGCTGAACTACTTATGAAAACTAAGGGTGCTGAACTACTTATGTAAACTGAGGGTGCTGAACTACTTATGTAAACTGAGGGTGCTGAACTACTTATGTAAACTGAGGGTGCTGAACTACTTATGTAAATTGAGGGTGTTGAACTACTTATGTAAACTGAGGGTGCTGAACTACTTATGTAAACTGAGGGTGCTGAACTACTTATGTAAACTTATGGTGTTGAAGTGGGCTAGTTGAAGTGGGCCTCATTTTTTGCTTTTTTTTTTTTTTTTTTTTTTTTTTTTGCTAGGAGTAGTACTCCTAGGAGTATGATATACGAACTGTCCGAAAACACTTACCTTGGATCTATACATCCTAAATATATATATTATTATTGGAAAATATTTAATTGACTTATCAGAGTTATATGTACATGGGTTAAATATCAAACTTATTTATATTTTCATCTCTATATATTATTTTAATTTCAATTTTACTTATTAATTACTTAATAATAAAATTATCATCAATTATTTTTCAATTTTAAATATATTCTATCTTTTTTCTTTATCTCTTCAATTATATATATTTCTTTTGTTCAACCTTTGTCTCTTTTCTCCATTATCTTTTTTTTTTACCATTTCTCAAATAAACTAATCACTCTATTTATTTGAGAAAAAAATAAAAGTGAAATTTTTATAATATTTTATTGTAATATTTATACATATCCTAGCTCTGGTGTTCTAGCAAATTACCTTATATAGGAGTCAATTACACCAAACATGTGATGGATGATGATTTCAATTTACTCCTCCTATACATACAACAGATTAAATTTCTGTGAGTGCTATTGATACAAGTGGAGTTGCATTCTTCAATGACTTGAAATCTGGTTAGATGATTGTGGGATTTTTATGTATCATCTCCTATTCAAGTTTCATAGCAAAATCAATCAGAAAGTAGATTAATAAATTTGTTGAAATCGGTTATTATAGGAGCAAAATATAGTCATTTTATCTTGGGTTAAAACTTGATAGGTTCCTAAACTTGTTCAATTATATACTTTTGGTCACTAAACTTTTTTGTTTGATTAATAGGCTATTAAACTCTTAAAACAGTATACTTTTGGTAACTGAACTTTTTTGTTTGACTAATAGGCCATTAAACTCTTATTGAAAGATTATTTACCCGGGCCTGGTAAAAAATTTACTTTCGTGTTACGTATTCCAAAATCAAAACTCTTGACCAGGCCAAGCACTAGTGCAATTACTATTCCAACCCTTGCTTGAAATATCATTGCGCGGGATCTTAGTTTTTACTTATTCGATTTGTCACGCAACAACAAATTCTTAATTAAAGCTTGTATGACTCAATACCAGTTCGTATGTTGTGTGAGCAATGAACCAACGATCAGCAAAACACCACAAAAAACTGACCCGGAGTGACCGAGCCACCGCTACCTAACGCGTTGCACACATGTTCCGCCTGAGCCGACGAAGAACCTCCACACGCGCTGCAACACTTAAGCCCACACACCGCCGGGTGAACTGAAGAAATCCGGCCGCCGACCTAGGGAAGAGTGTCGTCGCTTAGATGGAGAGATATTCGACTTCGAGAAAGAATTCTTGCAAGTTCTCTAAGTTTCTTGAATTGTGAAACTATGAATTGTGTGTTGTGTATTGCCAACTTCTTGTCTATTTATGGAGTTACAAGAGAGACCCCAAGTTGGTTTAGGATTGGTCTTCCTATTGGGTTTGAGTTTTACTTCAATCTCGTTCCTGGACTGATTCACATCCAACTGATACAAGGATTCACTTATCCTTAAACTAGTTCCTAGACCGATTCACAACCAACTAACACAAGAATTAATTAATATCTTAATTAATTAAATCTACTTTTACCAATTAACCAATATATAATTAATCGTACCACTAAAGGATTAATTATGACACTATCATCCTACACCAGAATTGCTTGCGAAACAACTAAATTAATTATTCTTTAATCTCCCCACATCAAAGATATAACGCTCATTAATTTATTAATTTACTAATAAATTAATTAATTAACTTCTTATAATCCGAGATTAGTACCACTCGACCTTTTTACTATATCGAACATAAGTCTACCAGTCGGGTTTAATACAATAAACGTAACGAGCTCATCTTGTGAGCACCATCACCCCTGACGCACCGGTACATGATTTCCTTTCAACAAGTAACAGCACACCAAGCAATCAAACACGCGCACTCAACCCACCTCAAGTGACCTCACTCTTTAGCAGATTAAAATACACTATGTCTAATCCTCATACCTGCTCAAGTTTAGGGATTTAGAGATAGAATACTGTGATCGAATAGTCTATTAAATCAGTACAAGACAATTCATCCTAATTGGTCAAGTTCAATATGCCTCGGGCATATCTATATGATTTAATTAGTTTAGACAAATCAATTTCTGAATCACATAATAACTTAAACTGACAGTGTGTCCAAAACTGTCTCAGTTACGAACCTCATTTATATATTATGTCTTTTAACCAATGATGAGATCTACTGTGTCACACCAAACACCTCATCATCTAATTGCATAATATAAATGGACAACATATGTAAAATATAAAAATAATTTAACTAAAATATTTAATCGATATATACAAACTGGGAAATAGTTTAATACAAGCAAAACATTAGTATTCAAAATCCAACAAAAACAGTATACTTTTGGTCACTAAACTTTGTTGCTTAACTAATAGGTCATTAAACTATTAAAACGTATAACTTGTCATACTTTTATTGGGTATCCATGTATGATCCGACAGAAAATTAATTTTATGCAAAATCTGTTAGTTTTTTAAAAGGTAAAAATGAAATATTAATTCTGGATTTTTTTCAGTGGCCAAAAGTGTACTGTTTTAAGAGTTTAATGGCCTATTAGTCAAGAATAATGATAATTTTATATATTCATATTCAAATTATTATTATGATTATATATATTATCATATATTATCATATAATATATATTAAAAATTTTAAAAAAAAGGATAAATTTATATATTCATATTCAAATTATATAATAATTATCTTAATTATGTTAAAAATTATAATTAATGAAAATTTTATAAATGGATATAATAATGATAATGTGGATAATTGTATTGTGGATAGCTTCTCGAATCATGAAGTTTCCATTTCACAATGGATGACTTTATTCTGGGGATATCTATATGTAATATTCATTAATAGTATAATTGGGATTAACTTTCTTTTATTCATTCGAATAGTAGCACCTTTGTGGTTTCATAATAAAATATATTTTGAATTTCTTAAAAATATTTTAACGTATTGAGAGCCCAATCTTTTGAGGTCCATTATATGCCATGATATAGAGGTAATTTATAAATGGATATATATTATATTTATTTTTCATTTATATGGAATTTTAGTATGCATAAAAATAAAAATTTTGATAAATTATTATAATATAATTATGTGATTATTAAAATGTAATTACAATATTTTGTAAGATATATTAAATTAGTGGATGAATTTTTTATATATTTTCAAGTTTGATATATATGGTAAAGAAGTAAATATCAAAAAGTGAATATATAACATTTTTCAAATAAGAATTAGATAAGTCAATTTATAATTTATTGCAAATATTGTAATGAAATCAAAATAAAAAATATAAGATGAACAACGAAATTCAAAATTCAAAATAAAAAATCAACTTGAAAATAACATTATTTAATGTTTTGCAACATTGCTGACAAAAAGAAACATACAAAATGTGTTGTAAAAACACAAATTCTTCATATGTCAATCCATCCAAGCTGCAAGATAAAATAAATAATTAATAATGGCATGTGATTTATTTTTATATTCTTATTTATTGAATTTATATTTGTGCTCAATAAATTTTTTTTAAAAAAAATAAATTATTAAGTTAACAAATTTTAATACCACAATCCCGAAAATATGATATTTGCCATCTTCGATGAGTTCAAGGCTGTAATGTTGACCTTCTTCGATGTCCAATGCATTTCGAATCTCTTTCCATCCATGTACGATTTGGAAATGAGAATCATTTCTCTTCAATTTGACGTTCCATTCATTATCATAGGTGTCTATGATGATCATCTTGCTCTTCTTTAATAGACCAGCTTTTGTAGCAAATTCTATTGGTAAATTCTGAAAATAAAATAATATAAAATAATTAAAAGTATATAAAGTAATGGCATAAATAAAATAAATATATAAAGAATGATATTGTGAATGATAGTTTGAATTACCAAATCGGATCTCTTCATGTAATAAGGCTTGAAATATGAAGTGAAACCTGGCGGATCATTCCTTGTACGCCGTTTGGATATTATCTCCAAATGTGCCCAGGTAAATCTTTTGGAAGATGGAACAGTGAATATGTTTTGTGACTTGGATACTTCAGTATTATGGAGCTTTGATGGAATAGATTTTATAAGGAAGATATTATTATGCATGGCCAAAGAAGATGTAAGGAATTTAAAAAGAAGATAAAAAAGATTGGAGGCAAAAACATACAATTATGATATGTATAAAAAGATTGGAGACAACTATGATATAAAAGTGGAGTTGAGTGTTTGTGCAACAATTATTAGTATAAAAAAAATTTAACAATTTTATCATTGGATATACTATTTGATATCAAATGTATTTATATAAAAAAATTTAAATTGAAAATTTTTTTTTTTATAAATCGGATAAAATTTTTAAAATAAAAAAATGATAAGTATTATCTAAATGAAACAATCTTAAATTATATAATCCTTTAATTCATTTTTAATGTATTAGATAAATAAAAAAATTCAATTACAACTTTAAAATTTAAATATGATGATGTATATAATCGTAATAATAATTTTAAAAATAATATAATTTTATATATATTCAAAAAAATATAAAAAGGATAAATCTATATATTTATTATATTAAAATTTATTGAACTACGTTGAATATATTTTATCAATATGATGTGATGAAAATTATGTAAAATTTATTATTTTAAATAAAGTACATAGATTAAAATCTTAATACTGAAGATCAACTTAATTCAATCCAAAAGAAAAAGAAAAATAACATAAACATTAATCTAAATTCAAAATAAAATATCAACTTTTAAATAACATATACGATGATTGCCACTTGAGTGCTCGTGTATCCTGAATAATAATTTGGAGAGTTGAAAAAAAAAAAAAAAAGAGATCAAAATAATTACAAAATTATCAATCAATAAAATAACCTTATAAAAAAATTATAAAACAAAGGAAATAAAATTGTAAAATTACCAAGGAGTAGCAAGATTTAGTGATCTTCATTGTAAAGGAATATTAAACCCTTGTTCATAAAGGAGATATTTGTTGTTTTTGGTAATAATTGTTCTCTATAAAGAAGGAACGAATCAATAAGAAAGTATGGAGGGGATTAAATACTACTGTATACACGGATTATATATATATATAAGTAGTTATTGAGAATTTAGAGTTTAATTGAAAGAAGAGTTTAAGTAATGAATAAATTATTAATGTTTAAGGATACTATTATTAGTAGGTATAATATAAGTAAGATTAAAAAATTCAATCAAATTTTCTAAATGAATTAATTGAAAAAATTTGTCAAAAATCTACGTCATCAAGTTGAGGGGCTTAATTGCTCAAGGAATTCATATGCTTTAGTGTATTTACTAGTACACACGCCCGTGCATCGCACGGGATGCGATAGGAACGCACTAATTATTTATGGCACTTCAAAATATAATAACGACCGACATTATTATTTATAATAGTTATAAAAATTTAATTATTAAAATTTTTAGTTTTTAATCATAATATTTTATATGAATTGTAAATTGGTGTAATTATTTGTAATAGAATTCCTATAAAATTATTTTATAAATTATAATATTATTAATTTATTTGTTAAATTGATTAATGACTATGAATCTCGATGAGTTCAATTCTAACTTAGATGAAGAAATTTTCGCATCAAGCAGGATCTTCTATGGTCTTTACAGCAGATTGTAGATAAAGATGGCAATAATATGCATATGATTTGATAGGAACCAGAGATAGAACACAAGAATATCAGTACAAAAATGAAAAGGTAATGCTAAGAGGAAGAATTCATGTAAAGATATTATGCATTATTACAAATTCTGAAGTACTTCTTTATAAACTACATTTGTTGTTGTTTTGGCCAATTGACCATCCTTGTCACAAATGAGCACCTTCAATCCTTGTCTTGATTTAACCCTGGATATTGCAACATATAGTTGTCCATGAGTAAAAACCGGCTGCTTTAAAAACAATCCAACATTGGAAAGAGATTGTCCTTGACTCTTATTTATAGTCATAACAAAACAAAGAACCGCTGGAAATTGTCTTCTCTGCAACTTAAAAGGGAATTTCGTGTCTGATGGAGTTAACACTATGCGAGGAATGAATACTGGATTGCCAATATTTTTTCCAGAAATAACCTTTGCCTCAATTACATGACTTCCCAACCTGAAAATCTGCAATCTAGTACCATTGCACAAGCCAGAACATTGATCCATATTTCTAAGCAGTATAATCGAAACTCCAACTTTTAACACAAGCTTGTGATTAGGTAAACCGGATGTTGTAATAGCATTGAGTACTTCAGGAGTGTATATAGATTCATTAAAATCAGTCTGGCTCTCTGATTCACAAATTGTATCAGAACTGAGATACACTCTTTCTTCTCCTGGTATAGTTGACATCTTTTCATTTATGATGTCGACAACATCATTTGTTGGAGGAAGGATTGATCTCTGTTGAAAGTATGACGGATTCCATATGTTTTCAACAATAGAAGGATAAGTAGAATCCACTATGGATCCAATAGGATCCTGTGATTCCTTGATGAGAATGTCATCAGGAATTTCAATAACAGATTCTCCATCATTAGGCTCACCTACACAACCATCTCCAACCTTTAAAATCCATTCAGCAAACTCTCTGGTTTCCTCTGAATTTCCATATTCAGATTGTTTAAGCCTCATGTTTGTTGTCAATTTGAGAACTTTACAGTAATCCCACAAGTAAGAAGCATTCAAAGCAGAATGGACAATATCTTGCCTACTACCTGAAGGCACAACATGAAGTATCTGATGAAAGTCTCCTCTAAATACAACAACTTTGCCACCAAAAGGTTGTTCCAAACTCCTTGGATTAGAGGATCGAAGTACATCCCTCAAAGTCCTATCCAAAGCCTCAAAACATAACCTGTTAATCATCGGAGCTTCATCCCATATAATCAGCTTTGTTTTATGTATCAAATTAGCCAACTCACTACCCGGTTTAATGACACACGTAGAAACTTCAGTAATATTTATAGGAATTCAAAATCTAGAATGTGCAGTCCTACCTCCAGGTAATAATAATGAAGCTATTCCACTGGAAGTAACATTTAGTACAATATACCTTTAGCACGCAATCCAGCCGATAATGCCTTCCAAATAAATGTTTTTCCAGTTCCTCCATAGCCATAAACAAAGAAAAGACCACCCTCTCCTTTTGATACAGCATCAGTTACTTGCTGATACACCAAATTCTGTTCATCATTCAAGCTGCAAAAAGTTTGCTGGTGTTCCATCTCCAAAGACAAATGATCATAACAAAGTTCATCTTGAATTAACTTGTTACATCCATGTAAAATGATGAAATCATCTGGATATGGCAATGAGGGATGATTATTGAGGCTGCTGCCATTGCTAGATAATATTTTTTCAATACAAACCAGAGCATGTTTCTTTAGTTCCTCATTAGTAAGCTGCATATCTGTAAAACAAAACACAAGATAAATTATACATTAATAATATTAGTAAATTTTTGGTAATATCAAGTATCATAATTATAAGAAAAATAACATATAAATAAGGTTACCATCTAATTGAAGAATGGACCTCTGATTATGAAGAATGTCATCGGACAACAATTTTCATGTTTCTTCCCACACAACTTCAGGTCTATTTATAGCATCAGATGATAAAAGAGATGCGAACATAGTTCGTAAATAATGCCCAGATCCCCAAATGCTTGCTTCTTTTATAGCTTCAATGTACTCTTTATCGTCATCCAATAGTCCAAGGGCGTAGCAAGCTTCTTTAAAAGTTGGATAAACTATGCCATTAACTATTCGTATGTCTTCATGACATGTAGGTCCTTTGACTTTACACAACAAAATCCTCATGAAATATATTTCACCTGACCTAGGCGGCACATAATGAACCATGCCAATTGAAAAACCCCTTTTCCTTGGAGTCCACTCCTTAATCTGTTTATTCCAAACATATCTGGTAGGGAATTCCTCATAAGTGAGTAACTTTGCTTCATCATATGTGTTATTGCATTTCATCCATCCTAGAAATATTGATTCATTAATACCAGGCCTGTTTATAACATATTCAAGATCATCGTAATCATCAAATACAACTGACTGTTCACCAGGAAGATGAAAAGTCAACCTTTCCACGGATGGAGTCCTGTAGTGAATATCAAAACCATATAATCTCCACACCGCCTCACAAGCAGAAATATACCTTTATTTCGTCGGTGTCCTTGTTATCTTTTCTCTGTACATTGTAAGAGCCATTTTCTGAAAGAACAGCAGTAACTCTGTCATTTCCCTTACTAATGTACTTAAAAAGATACTTGATGGCCCTAGACTGATTGCACCACTCAATGTTTATGTGAGTCCGATATCTCTTCAACAATCCTGGGTTGTATGACACAACAAATCTATTGTCCAAAATGCATCCGTTCTTTTGGACTGTCCTTCCATCGTCCCTCCTCCTATAAACAGGATAACCATCATCATTAACAGAACTAAATTCCTTAAAATCCTTTGGGAATTTTTTTGAACATCTATCATGTGTCATGCATGGCCATTTAGGATTTAAAGAACCACAAGGACCATGAATCATAAATTCCTTCACAAGATCATAAATTTCAGGATCCATGTCTTTATCTGGAATTTCTGCACAAATGATATTGTCAATATGATCGGCATCTGGAAACTTGTCTTCGGGATGCAAGAACAATATTACATGAGAGTGAGGGAGGCCTCATTTTTGGAATTCCACTGTATATACAACTGCAAAGATAACATAATCAGTAAGTTAGGTAGAATATCGTATGCATTTCATGTCATTTACAAAATATATGTTACAATAATATTAAAATTATAAGATAAATACATTGAGATAATAATAAGCATATGAGATAATTATGAGGTTGACAAAATGATATATTAAAGTATTTCATCAAAAATAAAATGACTATAAAGAAATATAATTGAAATAAAAGACATCACAGTAAAAATTATAAAGTAATTATTCAATATTATTGAATTTACCTGCTTTAACTCGACCAAACAGCTTTTCATTCTTCAATTCATTGATAAAGTGATCAAGTTTAATCTTAAAAACTCTAGAAACAATGTCTGGTCTATCCTCTGGTCTGAGCTCTCGGGAACTTAGGAAATTGGTAATTTCTGGCCACTTAGAATTGCAAGTAAACGTGAGGAATAGATATGGAAATCCAAAAAACTTGCAAAGTGACATTGCATGAAGATAATTTTGTGCCATATATCTTTCACCACCAGTGAATGAAGAAGGCAATATTATTCGTTGTCCGACCAAGAAAGTGTCCTAATTTCCATTTTGAAATGTTGATGATAAATTTTGATAAGACTCACTCCTAAGAGCATGTTGGTTGGATCGAATATAAGAAAGCCTCTCCGCCTCAACCATTGTGTATGCATCCACCAAAAACTGTTGAAACAGTCTCCTTGAAGATAATATAGTAGGAGGTTCATTTAATCTCTCTTGAATCCTGAAAGCAAAAAACTCTCTCATGCTCAATCTCTTTCTTTTCCTGGCAAAAGGATCGTCCAATTCTCTCAGTGAAATGTCAAATCTATATCCATCTTCTTCGTATGGAAAAAGTAATGGATATTGTAGCGACAAGTAAGAAGGATGCAACTCATGTATCCGCTGCAGATTACCGGATTGAGTCTCCACTACAATATCCCTGTTAGTAGTTGAAATATCAATATCACCAACAATGAGAGCAGCAACTTCTGAGGCTGTTGGAAGGTTATACATTCTTCCATCTCTTTCTCTAGTTCCTATAAGTTTCAACTTGAAGTCCTGATTATCATTTGAAACATAACGATCACTTGTCATTCTGAACACCTTTACCAAAGTATTATTATCATCAAGAAACTTCTTCAAATCAAGAACAATCTCTGCATCTAATGAAGTTTGTTTTTCGGTGGATCCTTTATTGCTGGAAAAAAATATTAACAAAAAAAATAAGATTAGAAATATAAAATATATGTTAAATATGAAAAGTAAACACATGTTAATTAATTTAACAATAATAACGTACCCAAATGCATTTAATGTGTTGTCAACTTCATTTTGAGTGTCATAAATGTACAGCTGTGAAAATTTAGGAATTGATCCGGAATTTGGTACCAAACTACCTATTCTGAGACAGTTTTGTCCATTTATCCTGAAGGTGTATGGACCACGGCCTTTTGCAACAGAAGAATCAACCTTTCCTCCCATTGAAGTAAAAGAAAACATCATATTATATGCTCTAATATTATGAAGAAAATGTTTACTCTTATCATCGTTGTTATCCGGTAGTTTCTTCAACAATATTGGCGGATCTTTCAAAAGGGGTAGTTGAATTTTCCATGCATGCAACACCTTGAGAAGGTAGGTTTAGATGGCTTTTTTGTATAGCGCACACTTTCTTGGATCCACATCAATGCGCCACAATATTGGCAATCATAGGAAGGATTTCCGATGTCCCAATAATCTATAAAAAAATTACATAAAAATATAATTTAAAAAATAAGCATGATTGAATGAAACATGAATATGATAATTTGAATAATAAGATTAATAAAAATGCATTTTGTGGTGAACAATTTAGTAAATAATACTAAGATGTAAAATTTATATGAATTTGTAGTGCAATAGGTAAGTTTTGTGCGTTTACCATCACATATAGCCTTAGGTCTCTTATTTGCATCATTGTTTGATGTCACGGTGTTGTTTTGTTGAGGATGATAATTAGACTGCGTGTATGAACAATATTGAAAACATTATAAGTTAATGAATATATTTATTTGAAGAATATTAAGAAATTGATATTTAATTTACAACCTATATGGAAAGAAATGAAAATTCACAAAACTTACATTGTTACGTCTCTAATTTGCATCATTGTTTAGTGTCACGGTGCTGTTTTCTTGAGGATGATCATTAGTCTGCGTGTATCAACAACATTAAAACCATTAGAAGTTAAAGAATATATTTATTTTAAAAAGATTAAAAATTGATATTTAATTTAAAAACTATATGGGAATAAATGAGTATTCACAAAACTTACATGTTGATTAGAATATAATTTATGTATAGTTCTACCCCTTTTTTTTGCCAAAATGATTCTCCTCTTCAATCTTGTTTCGCGTGTTTTGATGGCCTGATTTATGATTTACAAAAGAGGAATTTAGAAAGATGAAAATGTTGCATATTAAAAAACATTTAAAATGACATTTTCAACAAAATGGATTGTTTAAGAGATGAGATTAAAAACTTACTTTGCTATAGCAATATGGATGATATAAAGTTCTTCCTCTCTTATTGGCCAAAATGAATCTTCTTCTCAATCTTGCTTGAGCTGCAATATCAGGAGGGTATATTTGAGTTTGTGTTTGTTGTGGATTGAAGAAATGATGTGATGGAGTGATATGCTGAAATTGGTTTGTGTTGAACATTTCTTTGAAGTACGGGTGAGTTGAATTTGTTTAATGTGTAATATATATATAATAATGTAATAATTAAGATTTGAGATTTGGATAAGTAATTGGTAAGTTAAAGTTCAAATATTAGTTATATATATAATAATATATTAATTGTTCATTGAATTTTAAATTTTAATATTGAGATTAGTTGTTAGGATGATGAATTTTAATATATATTAAAAAATTTAAAAAAGAATAATGATAAATTTATATATTCATATTCAAATTATTATTATGATTATATATATTATAATATATTATCATATAATATATATTAAAAATTTTGAAAAAAAGGATAAATTTATATATTCATATTCAAATTATATAATAATTATCTTAATTATGTTAAAAATTATAGTTAATGAAAATTTTATAAATGGATATAATAATGATAATGTGGATAATTGTATTGTGGATAGCTTCTCGAATCATGAAGTTTCAATTTCACAATGGATGACTTTATTCTAGTAACATCTATATGTAATATTCATTAATAGTATAATTCGGATTAATTTTCTTTTATTCATTCGAATAGTAGCACTTTTTTAGTTTCATAATAAAATATATTTTGAATTTCTTAAAAATATTTTAACGTATTGAGAGCCCAATCTTTTGAGGTCCATTATATGCCATGATATAGAGGTAATTTATAAATAGATATATATTATATTTATTTTTCATTTATATGGAATTTTTGTATGTATAAAAATAAAAATATTGATAAATTAATATAATATAATTATGTGATTATTAAAATGTAATTACAATATTTTGTAAGATATATTAAATTAGTGGATGAATTTTTTATATATTTTCAAGTTTGATATATATATGGTAAAGAAGTAAATATCAAAAAGTGAATATATAACATTTTTCAAATAAGAATTAGATAAGTCAATTTATAATTTATTCCAAATATTATAATAAAATCAAAATAAAAAATATAAGATGAACAACGAAATTCAAAATTCAAAATAAAAAATCAACTTAAAAATAATATTATTTAATGTTTTGCAACATTGCTGACAAAAAAAAAACATACAAAAATGTGTTGTAAAAACACAAATTCTTCATATGTCAATCCATCCAAGCTACAAGATAAAATAAATAATTAATAATGGCATGTGATTTATTTTGATATTCTTATTTATTGAATTTATATTTGTGCTCAATAAATTTTTTTTAAATAAATTATTAAGTTAACAAATTTTAATACCACAATCTCGAAAATAGGATATTTGCCATCTTCGATGAGTTCAAGGCTGTAATGTTGACCTACTTCGATGTCCAATGCATTTCGAATCTCTTTCCATCCATGTACGATTTGGAAATGAGAATCGTTTCTCTTCAATTTGACTTTCCATTCATTATCATAGGCGTCTATGATGATCATCTTGCGCTTCTTTAATAGACCAGCTTTTGTAGCAAATTCTATTGGTAAATTCTGAAAATAAAATAATATAAAATAATTAAAAGTATATAAAGTAATGGCATAAATAAAATAAATATATAAAGAATGATATTTTGAATGATAGTTTGAATTGCCAAATAGGATCTCTTCATGCAATAAGGCTTGAAATATGAAGTGAAACCTGGCGGACCATTCCTTGTACGCCGTTTGGATATCATCTCCAAACCTGCCCAGGTAAATCTTTTGGAAGATGGAGCAGTGAATATGTTTTGTGACTTGAATACTTCATTATTAAGGACCTTGGATGGAATAGAATTGATAAGGAAGGTATTATTATGCATAGCCAAAGAAGAAGTAAGGAATTTAAAAAGAAGATAAAAAAGATTGGAGGTAAAAACATACAATTATGATATGTATAAAAAGATTGAATGCAACTATGATATAAAAGTGGAGTTGAGTGTTTGTGCAACAATTATTAGTATAAAAAAATTTAACAATTTTATCATTGGATATACTATTTGATATCAAATGTATTTATATAAAAAAATTTAAATTGAAAAATTGTTTTTTTATAAATCAGATAAAATTTTTAAAATAAAAAATGATAAGTATTATCTAAATGAAACAATCTTAAATTATATAATCCTTTAATTCATTTTTAATGTATTAGATAAATAAAAAATTTAATTACAACTTTAAAATTTAAATATGATGATGTAAATAATCATAATAATAATTTTAAAAACAATATAATTTTATATATATTCAAAAAAATATAAAAAGGATAAATTTATATATTTATTATATTAAAATTTATTGAACTACGTTGAATATTTTTTATCAATATGATGTGGTGAAGATTATGTAAAATTTATTATTTTAAATAAAGTACACAGATTAAAATCTTAATACTGAAGATCAACTTAATACAATCCAAAAGAAAAAGAAAAATAACATAAACATTAATCTAAATTCAAAATAAAATATCAACTTTTAAATAACATATACGATGATTGCCACTTGAATGCTCGTGTATCTTGAATCTTGAATAATAATTTGGAGAGTTGAAAAAAAAGAGATCAAAATAATTACAAAATTATCAATCAATAAAATAAACTTATAAAAAATTATAAAACAAAGGAAATAAAATTGTAAAATTACCAAGGAGTGGTGTGCAAAGCAAGATTTAGTGATCTTCATTGTAAAGGAATATTCAACCCTTGTTCATAAAGGAGATATTTGTTATTTTTGGTGATAATTGTTCTCTATAAAGAAGGAACGAATCAAAAAGAAAGTATGGAGGGGATTAAATACTACTGTATACATAGATTATATATATAAGTAGTTATTGATAGAGTTTAATTGAAAGAAGAGTTTAAGTAATGAATAAATTCTTAATGTTTAAGGATACTATTATTAGTAAGGATAATATAAGTGAGATTGAAAAATTCAATAAAATTTTCTAAATTAATTAATTGAAAAAATTTGTCAAAAATCCACGTCATCAAGTTGATGGCTTAATTACTCAAGAAATTCACGTGCTTTAGTATATTTAAGATAAGATACGTCATGTGTGTTAGCCGTTAAAGGCATTCTTTTCGGTTTTTGTTTTAAAAAACTTTAAATAGATAGATAAAGTGTTGTGTGCATATCTTACAAAATTAAAAAGTAATTAAATATACATTTTTCAAATATGCCTATTTTTGTGGGGTGGGATTATAATTTACTGAAATTCCATTATAATTTCACGTGTTACTATAAATTGATTTTTTTGGAAAAAAAACTCTAAATTAATTTTTGTACATGTACATTAATTACACCTCAATTGTTTCATTCAAGGGTACAAGTTGCAAATTGTCATCCTCGCCGGCGGTGGCGCCTTTGGTAATAATCCCGTCGGACGCCGGGACTGCAAGACTCGAATGATCAGCATTTGGAAGAAGGAAAATCAAAGTCAATGTACCAAATCTCAAAAGATTTCTGATAAAAAGTGCCAGCCACAAGTTTTTGAAGTCAGTTCTGGTGACATGGAGCAGATGCAAAACCACCCCACCGGCCGATTTGGAGGTTAGGGAACCGAGGCTGTCGATGCACATTAAGAGTGCGAAAAATGTACCCTCAATCCCCATAGGGCATAGCCGGCTGCTCAGGACCATCATCGGCATCCATCTGATTCGAGCAATGATTCTCGAAACGCATTCTTCGGTGATTACAAAGAAGTAATCTGGAATCCCAAGGGCTAAATTCCACCGGAGAACGAAGACGACGTCGAGCATTCCGGCGGCGGCGTAGAGCAGTTGGGCTAAAAAAAGCAGACTTCTGAATGGGTAGTCTTTTAATGTTTTGTGGTAGATTAGAACCCCAACTATGGATGCTAATGCACCAATTGCATAAATCATGCCTACAAATTCCTGTAAGAAAACTAATACTGTAAATCCAAAATCGGTATATTCCCTTCTTCTTTCAACACAAATATAGAGTCTATGTCGAAGGCAAAGAAAATGATCAATGATGCATGTATTTTTTTTTAATTAGAATTTTAATTTTAAAAAAAATTAAAAATATATATAAGATTAAAACCGCATTAAAATCATTAACAATACTTTATTTTAGCAATTATTTCTTAATTTTTTTATAATTTTTAAATAATTTATAAATGTTACCACTAATTACATTACATTACAATTTTAAAAATTATAAATTCGAATGAAAAGGCGTTAAAATTTAAGAAATTATACAAAAAAAAAAAATCTTCGTCCGAACAATTTAATATTTTTTTACACTGCGTGTTAAAATAGTCTAGTATTCTTTTAAGGCTTCCGTCAAAATCTAACACATATTTCGATAATAAATTGTGAGCCAAAAATAAGTTCTGAGTACGGAAAAATTCACTTTTCAACCATTGACAATATAGTTGAAAGGTGTGTTTAGTCATCCATAGGTGAGTTCAAAAAACGTTTAACCATTTGGATGAGGAAAAACCTTTTTTTTTTTTTTTTTTTTGTAATTTCTTAATTTTTTTTTTAAAAAAATGCTAAGGACAAACCTATCCTAAGGGGTAGTAACTAGTTAAAAAATGCGGCATTTAGTAATACCTTCCAAATTTTATGAAACTCTGCTGTTTTGGCTAGCTTTTGTTTTTTTTTCAATATAAATAACTGATTTAATTAATTACCTCTTGAATTTATCTTATTTTTTTCTTAATTAATGCTCTCCTCATTTATTAAAATGATACATTGTATTATTTCTCTAGTTGTATTATATAACAATTGACACAAATACCCTTCTAAAATTTATTCACATTATTTTTGTATTGTGCAATTGTGGAGCTATGTGTATTAATTACTTCACCTTAAAAATTCTAAAATATCCTTAATATTTTTGTAATATTACAAAAAGATTTTTATGTATGACCCAACAAAAAAATTATAATATTAAAAGGAAAAAAAGAAAATGAAGAAAAATAACTTTTAAAAGAGAGAAAATGAATTAAAATATTATAATTTTAATAGCAAATTTAGTATCTAACATTTAGTTTTTACAAATAGAATTTACATGACTTTTTAATTTTTAACCATTTAAACTATTAGTTTAACGTCTTCCATACCAAATTAGAGCTATCCCCATAATATAAATTTCATTATCATATTTAAAACTAAAAATATTAAATTTGAAATATAGTAATATGTACAAAAGCAACAATAAATATAATTTTCACAAAAATTGTGTTCTGAAAATCAAACCATCTTTTTCTAAACGTAAAAAAAAAAAAAAATTAATTAATTTTTTTTAAAAAAAAAAGGAAAAATTGAAGGAAGGAAGTTATATAAAGGGGTGTAATTGAGAGAGAGTACCTGAGAGAAAGCTGGACCAACTTGAGGGTTGGTATACCAATAGAACTGGCCTTCTTGTGTACTAATGCTCAGGGCTAGAGACAAATACATGTACAATGAGGGCTTCCATATATCTGGGATTTGGATAGTCTTACCCATCCCCTTCAATGCTGTTATTAAGTTCTCTATTGCCTGAATTTAGGACTACAATGTTAATATTTTTCTTTCATTCAAATAATTTTTTTAATAATATGTTTTTTTTATATTTAAAAGACAATAAAATTTATTTCTATAAGTTTACATTTTTTCTATTTCTAATTTAACACAGTCAAATTCAAACGAAATGAACGTATTGAACGGTATAATTTCATTTTTCACGCAACACTTTTGTCCTCTCCGCCCCCTCCCTTTCTTTTCTTCTTCTTTCCCAACGGTAACAAAATATATATATATATATATATGTATAAACTATTTTGGGTAGGAGGTTTTGGGAGGTGATAAGGGGAGGATTTATAACCGTGAAGTAGAGAGTTATAACCTCGTGTTGTAAGAAAATATATATATATATGTGTGTGTGCGTGTGTTGCCTGCAAAATATATATATATTTTTCATCTATATATACATCTCTTCCTCTCTTATTCTTTTTACGTCTCAATTTTTACACTTCTTCCTTTAATTCAATTTTTTTACATCTCATCCTCCATATTTTCTACCTCCATATTTTCTACACTTTTTATCCTTAATGAATAATAATAATAATAATAAAAACTCAACAATTCTCCTCTCTCTTATCATCTTATCATTGTGGATTTGGTACTAGGGGAGGGAAGTGGGAAGGGGGTAACGTGTTAAATATGGTTGGATGGATAAGAAATGTAAAAAGAAAATTAAGGAAGTAGATTATAATTAAAGAAAAATAAATAAATAAATAAGGCACACGATACTTAATTATTGGGGTTCTAACTCTAGTTTAGCTGGTTTTTATTTTCTCTAATTAAAAAATATTTTTTATTTTTTTATATTTTCAACAACATTTTTCGAAAATGTAAAAATTTAAATATTAGTAGAATATTAAAGATCATCCCTTTCCACTCATTACCGTTCCCCCATTTATTAAAATAACCCCATACTTTAAACACACAACCCAAACCCCCCCCCCCCCCCCCCCCCACCCCCATCTTCTCTTCTCCTATTTTTCATCCAACGCAAAAGGAGGCAGTGAATAGTAAAGGATAATTTCGGTTGTGGAGTAACACAACCAAATGTCTCTTACGATGTTTAAACTCGCACTTCAAACTTGAGTTTCGATCCTGAATTCCTTTTGAATTAAATAATAACTAATTAAAAGTAATCTCAATTTATATAGTACATGATCGAAACTTTTCTCAATATTTTCATTTGTATAACTAACATTATAATTCGATCAGCGGTAAAAAAAAAAAAAGTAACGTCCGACGTGCTTATGACCTAGTGACACATGGGGTGTAGAGCCCAATTAATTTTTTTAAAGAAAATATTAAGAACAAAACTGTCCAAAAGGACGATAATTAACCTTACCCTAAATATTATAGGAAACTTCCCTGAAATAGGATAACAAATGATGTTTGAAAACTGTAAGATGGTGGCGCTTATGACCCCACGCGTTTCCAAATTCACGGGACCTTGCCGTCGTAGGAGAAATGGAATGGACTCTGGACCTTGAACGATTATTAACACTTTTATTTGTATTTCCTTTCAAAATGATAGGTTTACTTTTTTAAAAAAAAAATTTATCTTTATAATTATTTTTTATATATATTGTTTTTAAAAAAATAAATATATAGGGTTCTAGTTCTACGATTGATAGTCTTCCTTCTCTATTTTTAAAAAATGATTTTTTTTGGATAATTGTGTTCATAATATTCAATCCCAAGTTAAAAAGTATTATAGATTTCCATTCCGTCAATAAATTAAGAATTTTTATTTTTGAAATATCAAATAGAATAAAATAATTTCTTCTTTGTTTGGACAGCTAGCCGTAGATTCCATTGTCCTTTTCTTAATTTGCTCGTAAGCTCCCATCACTTTCCCCAGTAGTTACTAGATAACCGAATTTTCTGCTTCTTTTGAATTCTTCCCATTTATCAGTTAAAAACAACCCCACCCCACCCCACCCCAAATAAAAACAAAAACAAAAACAAAAACAAAAACTATTTAAAGAATGATAATATAATAAGGGAGCGTTTGTTTGGTGGGTTTGTGGAAATGAGAATGTTGCAAACGTAATTTTGAAATATAATACATGTTAAAGATAATGAAATTCTCTAATAAATGTTCTCATAATTTATGAATCAAGTTAAAGAAAATAACAAAAAAAAAAAAATACACCAATCATATTCTTTTACTGATTATTAAATTATTAAATTTCCATTATTTTATTTTCATTTTCGCAAAAGAAATGCTCCCTAGGTATAACAAAAGAATTTTCAATCCCTGGTGTTAACAAATGTTAATTACTTAATTAGCTGCTAATTACGTGAGTTGATCATGGAAGATTATATTCATTAGAATCTTTGTATAATTTATTTACCTAAATTCTAATCAAGCAAAATAAATTTCTTGATGTTTTTAATAACCGTATACATTAAAATTAAAGTTTACTTACCTTATTCTTCTCAGAATTAATATCACTAGTTGTTCTCGACTCTTTGATCACAAATCCCAGTGCAGCCATTGCCCCAGCTGGTATCGCCAAAAGTCCCAATGATCCCTGGGAAACAAAAAAAATTTCTACAATTAGGGTTTTATTTATAATATGATCTCCGGCGCCGGCGAGAGGAGAGGTTGTAGGGCTCGCCTGAGGTCCAATATGGTGAACAAAAAAGCCGCTAGAGGAGTACCCTAAAAGTGCACCAACCGAAGAGCAGAACATACAAAGGCTCTGCATATCAGGAGCCAAGGATTTGATTTCAATGCTTTTTCTTGCAATACATGCATCAATGGTGACATCAGCAATGGCTACTCCGGCCATTATCCCAATCAGAAGAAGCAAACCCAAAACAATGGCCAGTTTACCACTCAGAGCCAAAACCAAAGCAGAAGCTGACCCCAAGATTCCGGCAAAAACAAAATAGGGTCTTCTTTTGTAGCCATTCACCGGGAAAACATCAGTCAGGAGACCCCAGATGGGCTTCATCACCCATGGAATATAGTACAACCCGATGAAGAGCTGGACAGCCGAGGGCTGTACTTTCTGGACATCTTTCCAGTAGTAATCCGAGACAACTTTGAAGAAAGATGCTGCGAATCCTTGGGATAATCCGTAGACTAGGATAACACCAAGAACAAAAGTTGAATCCAATCTGGAAGACAGCATTTGGAGCCATTCAACTGGCTCAAGAAGGACTGATTTGAGTGAGGAAATAAGGCTCTTCTTCATCGTTTTCATTCTACTTCCATTTTGATCGGAAACCGACGATGATGACGCAATTACTCCTCCTTCGTCATCTTCATCCTCTTTTCCCAAAGTTTTTGGATTGAGTTCTTGAGTTTCTGATTGGCACATTTTTCTCTCTTTGGTGGGAGATTCTGATTTCAATGAGAAATCAAGGATCTCAAACTTTGGAAGAAGCTATATTATTGTTGACTTTTAATTGTGTTTATTGTGAGAAAAATTATTGCTGATATATATAAAAATAAATTAATTAATAATAGATTTATTTATTGTTATTTAATTTTTGTATAATTTATAACTTTTCTTATATATTTAATTAATCTGTGGTTTCATACGTTGTATACACGATAAACTGAAAATTAATATTTTATTAAAAAAACTTAAAATCTTAAACGACGAAGCATATCCCAACTTTTGATGCAAAAGACACGTGCTACTTCCAGATGCTGCAAACTGCACTATTAAAAATAAAAGAAGAAGAAAAAATTCAAGTTGAGTGCATTAAGTTACAAGAAAAATATTAAATATTGAGTTAATCAGGGCCGTTAGTACTTAGAACCTTATTTAGACGGTCACTCAACACAATTCACTTTTTACTAAATATAATTCATCTTTTTACCATTTTATTTTACCTCTTTTTTCTATTTATAATTCATATACTAATCCACTTTTTGTGCCCGCGGGCATATTATTTATCTCTGACTTTACTTACGTCCCATTTGTTGATGTTCATCTAAGAAATACCCTGAATTTTTTTTTTGCTGTTGTTCTTCTTCATCGGTAATCATTTTGCTCTATGTTCAAAATGTATCTGTATCAAAGTATTAATGTAAACCTTTTGTTTTATCACCATTTTTTTTGGTTTGTTTTAAACATATGCAAACTCTATTTTGTATATATGCAGAGCTTTAGTGTTTATGTATGATGATGTGATCTCTTCACCAGTATGAAGAATGTAGTGTTCGTCTGACATTGTTCTCTACTCACACGTGAATTTGGCGAAAGACTTATGCTATGAGACGTGTTTCAAAAGGAAATTCTTATAGAATGGGACCACACTAGTTATAGCGTCCACTAGCGATAAACTCAACGAAACTTGTTCATTAAAGAGAGAGTAAAAACTCAACCATAAAATTCTCACAAGGCTTTAAACTATTATGGTCGCGGCTCCCCTCTATATAGTTAGAGCACGACAAATAGCTTGTCTTTATTAATTAAACTAACTTATAAAAGTTGGAAAGATTGACATATTCCAAAACTAACTTTACAATATTTGGTAGCTAGTGAGGTGTTTTCTTTATTAAACAAAGATAACTGCGTCGACTAGATTTTACTATATCTTACTAGATCTAACTTTATTATCTAAACTCAAGTAAAAGGAAGGCAATCCACGAAATCAAGGAGGCTTTCTTGCATCTCACGGCTTCTAGAGGGTATCTCTCTTCTATAAGGTCTTCTCTCATTCTCTTGTACTTTGACATCAACTAATGGGTTTCTCAAAAACTAAAATTAATCCATAAGGATTTAAAAACTCTTTTGATAGCCTAAGACTCAAATTAAAACATACAATGGCCAAAATACATGGCCCAAAAATGCAAATAAAAGTAAGAAAGCTTATAAAATTACAAATGCTTAATATATTAACCAATCTTAAACAGAACTTATCTTGAATGAAAAGTTCTTGACTTGAGCACTCTTGGTTAATATATTAAGGGCTTTAGTAACTTTTTTAAGTCTTATTGAATCTTGCTCTTTATTATGGATCCAACTAGATTAATCTAGTGGATCCATTTTGGTACACCCAGCTTCTTTGTAGGAATACCGCATGATCCGTTCTTGTCCTGAATCTTCATCCCCAACCCTGCACATTGATCTTATTTGACCATCAGCTCCTGTTAGACCCATAAATTAATTTTGATGGTGCTATTTCTCACCAAAGGGAAGGAGCAGTACTCGGGTGTATGTTGAAACTGAGAAAGAAGAATATGTTTATAGCCATGGCAAATTTCGTCAAATGACAGAGTGTCTAGCATTACGAGAGGCTCTCTTGTTCGCCAAGTAACTGAAATTGTCTCCCATATCTACCCTTGGAAATTAATCTAATGTTATTTTGGTAGTGAAGGGGTTGAAGAAATCTCACATTGGTGTATGCCTATCGTAGAAGATTGTAGGTTTCTTCTCTCTAAGTTGCCTATCTGTATAATATTTTGAGTTTTTCGTTTTAAAAATGTGTATGCTCATGAGATTTGGTAGTTTACCCTTCTAAAATCTAATGTTAGTTTACCATTTTCTTTTTTATTTTTATCTGTCTTTTTTTTTAAGAAAATATGGTCGTCGTTCACATTGATGAGAGATAAAAATGTGACCAGAATAAAAATGAAAGAACATTTTGTATTTTTATTTATAAATAATCATTAACAATCTAATTTTTTTTTTGATAATTTATAGAGAAAGATATAAATTTTCTTATTTCTCTTGACGAATTATGATTAAAAGAGACAATTAAAAACTACGCGTAAATTTCTTTGACGGAAAAAAAAAAAAATTCCAATAACAAGAGGTTTGAGAGTCCTAAAATTACACGTGGATAATCAGCTTCCACACCGAAGTGCGAGCTTTTCATTCACACCTCCATACTTTCAAGTTTCAACTGCGTTTCACTGTTTATGATCTTGATGAACTTTGTTAGATTTTCCTGAAATTACTAGTGCGTCTGTGTTTTGCGAGGATTCCAGTTCCAACACCATGGCTTCAATCGCATTCTCCACAGTTTCTTCAACACCTTTGCAGACACTTATTTCAAACTCAGTTTTCCCTTGTGCGGTGTCCACCGTTTCGTCCATCAAAACCAATTTTGGTTCCGCTAAATCAGCAGTTTTCGGACATGGGTTCTCTCTTGCATCGCCGAATTTTCCTGGGTTTGTGTTAAAATCTTCATCTTTACGTACTGTTTATGCTAGAGCTGCCACAGGAAAGAGTATTTATGATTTCACCGTCAAGGTAAGCTCTTCTGTTCTCTGTGTGTGTACGCCGTTGGAATTAATTGTTCGCTTTGGTTCAATCGATCATTTGCCAATAAATGGAATTTTAACTAGTTTTCTTGATTATTGTTCCTTGTTTTTATATTCTACATTTTCTTTATTGATGGAGTAGTATTAGGGTGTTACAAAGTTCCTTTTTTTCATATTACCTTTGTCTGTATATCAATTTTCTGATTGGAACGTAACTGAAGCAAAATGATATTGCGTATTGGCAGGAATTGTTGAAACCTTAGCCTGGGCTCATGAACGAAGACCTTTTAGCCAATATTTTGATGTGCTTAACTGAGAATTCTTATCTAGGGTGGTCAAGTAAAGTAGATGTAGACTTGATTTTGAAAATTATATAACTTGCATATTCGCAAAGTGGAAACGATGTCACTGAATTTTGCTTTCTAGCAACAAACTTACTAGCTGAAAACTTATGAAAAGCTATTCCTTTTACATACATTGTTGTTTCTTGTACATATTTCCTGTGGCTGTGTTGAACTCTCTGGATGGAAATAAAGATGTTGAATAGATATGCCTATTCCATCAACCGTAAATTCTATGAAATGACCTATAGGTGCTACACTTCCCATTTTGTTTTGTCCAATCAGACCTACCCACCTGCTGACGGTGGCCTTCAGAGACTTGCCCTATTTTATCTGTCCTCAGAGCACCAAAGAAAGCAATTTCATTTTCTCCTTGGTTCAGTTTCTGTATTGTGAGTTTGCTTTAGGGATAGAATTAGTGTACTGGCTCGAACTGGGAATTCATGAAGGTGCCATTTGCATGCAAGGAATTTATGATGAAGACTTTCTTTTGTTTCAAACATTAAATGGTTAAGTGTAGTGCAGAATGGATGATCCGTAATGTTGTTATCGTGTTCCAAAAGTGCTGACAATCTTATATCTAATGTGTGACGAGGATTTAATGTCATAAGTTGAGTTTGACTAAAATTTGAAAATTGAAAATGCAAAGTAGTTATTGTAATTTAATCATGTACATGAGCTCGTCTTGTTCCTTGTCAAGTAGAAGAACTGGGCTTGTTCGTTATAATCCTTTCATACATAACGCAGTTATTGTGGTTGATTGTACACGGCATTCTCTTCCTTTTCTGCATTGTTAGTTGATTTTTTTGCCACTTTCTTTATCAGCAGGCACATAGAATTTCACTTAAGATTATGAGACCTTGTTCACTTTTGCCCAGTTGTTAGATCTCTATGCTAGAAGAAACTTGTTCCTTTCTTTCTTAGATGGTTGTTTTCCTTAATTGATTTCTTGTTGAATTTAGTGAGAATGGGAGAATTTTTGTGTTGGCTGTGCACCATTACACATTTTCCTTAACTGATTTCTTTTTGAATTTAGTGAGAATGGGAGAATTTACGTATTGGCTGTGCACCATTATATATTCTTTTTGTTTTTTTTTTTTTCTTTTTGCCCTTTTTCCCTTTCCCCTAACAGGATATTGATAAAAAAGACGTTTCACTCAGCGATTTCAAGGGGAAGGTCCTTCTGATTGTCAATGTTGCTTCAAAATGGTATTTTTTTGCACTTTGGATTAGATTCATACTCTTTTTTTCCTGTTGCTGAATGGATTAAGATTCTAGTCACATTTTCATCATAATCTTGATGTATACATTTGGTTGTATGTGTTATGCTTTGTTATCTGACTAAGTTATAATTCTCAATTCAGTGGATTGACATCGTCAAATTACTCAGAGCTTACTCACATATATGAGAAGTATAAATCTCAAGGTGAGGTTCTGTTCATTTTCATATTTTCCATCAGAGACTATGCAGTGTGGCAGAAATGACGTACTGTAGTTGCATGCAACAGTGTTAGTATTCCGTTTCATTATCTTTAGTTTGTCTTTGCTACACACCTGATGGTGCTGTGAGTGGGAAATTAATTCCCATCTAATCCTGACCTGAGTTCAAACTACTTATTCTCACTGATATGAGAAGTATAAATCTCAAGGTGAGCTTGATATGTTCTGTTGGACTATGCATTGTGGCAGAAAAATGAAGCTACTGTTGTTGCATGCAAATAGTATTAGTACTTCTCAGTGTCATTATCTTTAGTTTGTCTTTGTAATGAACCTGGTAGTGCTCTGACTCAGAAAATAATTTCTATATAGTCCTGACCTCACTTCAAACTACTCTTATCTTGGCAGTGGTTTCCTTCAACTTCTGCTTGGAGGAGATTTATGGCCTTATAATTTTCAGATTGTTTCTTGCACCTTCAGTATTCCTTGTTTTATTTGCGTGAACTAGTGATCTCCAGAACATTATGACATCTGTTTTCACGGTTGTAGTTTTGTTGAGAGGGTTTTATGATTAAGAAACCTTAACCCTAGCAGATGAATACATAATTATCCGATGTTTGCTTCTTCTGGATTTGATGATCTTAAACTCCTGAATGCAGGATTGGAAATTCTAGCCTTTCCATGCAATCAGTTTGGGGGACAGGAACCAGGATCCAACTCTGATATTAAACAGGTTGCCTGTACTCGGTTTAAAGCAGAATTTCCAATTTTTGATAAGGTAATTTTGACATCTTCATCTCAGTAGATCAACAATGTTACTTATTACATGTTGCAAATTAAGGGCTGAAAGTTATTTACCCCAGGTTGATGTTAATGGACCCAATACTGCTCCGGTCTATCAGTTTTTGAAATCAAATGCAGGAGGATTTTTGGGTGATTTGATCAAATGGAATTTTGAGAAGTTTCTATTGGACAAAAATGGCAAAGTCGTTGAAAGATATCCACCTACAACATCACCTTTCCAGATAGAGGTATCTCTATATTTTGTGACATTCCTGTTTAGGATCAAATGAACCATAATATATGAACAATTGGATAGAACGAAAAGTCGTGATTTGATACAATAAATAATATTGGCAATTGAGTTTATACGGGATGAAAATCAATAGCTTGGTGCAATTTATTTCCTTTACATAATTATTTTTTGATGTCTATCATGCATAAACCTTTAAGGTAGCAAAATTAAATTTGCAAGTTGTTTATGAGTGTGTTTGTTGCGTGAGAATGGGAATGAAGGAGTCATTTGATTTCCTTTCCTGTCATTTTTGCGTTAGTAAATTTGAGTTGAAGGCAAGCAATCAATTCATGTTGTGCTAATTTTTAAAATTCTCATCCGTAATTTTTAATTTCAAGTAATATAATGTGATTATGCTTGATAAGGTTATTATTAAAGTAATTACTTTATAAATTAAAAACATACATACTTTCTGAGCAAAAATTTAATGTACATTCCGTGTTATAATGGCTATTTTCAAACAAGTCAATGGGAATCTAAGATTCCTTTAATAAATGGCTGTTCTATGGTTCCATATCAAATGATGATTCCTTCATTCCCATCCTGTGAAACAAACACATCCTATAGAAAGAGCATTTCATGCAAATGATGAGAAAATATAGTCTTGCTTGATCATCTTTCTGAGCACATTGCCTCTGGCTGTCCTATCTAATATGGTGCTCTTCTTCAAATTGTAATGCGAGGGAAGAATTGGATTCTTAGTGTTCTTGTTTTACATCTGAGCTCCTAATGTGTGGGACAATAATTTGTAAATCATTGTAAGGTATGTTGCAAACAACTGCCGAATTGTAACTTTTCACTTAAGAATTTGACCTGATCGGGAAACCTGTTGGATTAACATTGATACATATTCATAGATTGAAGCTTTTATTTTGATATCCAGATTACTGAAATCTTATGTTTAAAAGATCACCGCTGTATCGCATTCAAATCTGAAGTAAATGCTGTGTTCTTTCAATTATATTGTGAGCGTGCCTTCAAAGTGAAGTGTGCATCGTAAACTTTTTAATCATTTTTGGTGATCTGATGTGTACCTAATTACCCCAAATCCAATGGTAAAAAGTAGATAGGGTCAACAGCTTAACCACTAATCTGAGTGTTGCAGCAGTTTTGATCCCACTTTCTCATTATTCTCCTCTTTATTTATTGAAAAAGGTCTAGGTAGTTCAGGTTTCTGCATTTACTTTTTTAAAACTGCCATCTTACAGAGGCTGCTGTACTTCTTACCTTCTTGGAATGCACTTTCTTGCATAGCCTAACCCTATCATAATGCATTAGATATTGTTATTTGGTAATAATTGCTTTCCTATCTTACTCTTAGCTTTGTGAGAGTGACTTTTGCCTGCAGCCTGCATGCTAGAGAGAGATAGAAACAGGGAGAGAAGAGGTACAGAGCACAAAATGGATTCAAAATTTTACCAGTATCATGAACCAAGCCCATTTCAATTTAAAGTCCCATATTTTCCCTCTCCTAGTTGATAAACTTGGGTTAATTGTATGTACAACATTTTTCTTTTGATCTCTTGTTTCAAAACTGCTCTCTCCTATATGCATATAGAGGGTAATAATTCTGGTAAAATGGCTTGCTGATGTTTAAGTCTAGCATCCCATGTTGCTTTGTTGATGCAGCCAAGGTTTATATTAGGATCATTAACCCAACACTCAACTATCTTGATGTCTTATTCTCATAAAAAAGTTATCATTGGAAAACACAGGTAAGTATAACTAATACAACGATAACCTATGCATTCTACACAGTGTATCAGCCCTATGTAGGGAACATTTTTTATGCTCAGGTGTCTTTGTTAGGATATCAGTGTTGTTCATAGTACTCCAATTTAGTTGGCTCTGAGATTTAAATCTTGTGTTGCTTGGTTTCTGATAGAAGATGCTTTAATCTGAAGCTAGATTTCTTCAGTCTGTGTTTTTCCTGACTGTCACCTTTCTTTTGATGATACAAAAACCTTAATCGGTTCGCTCTTAAATTCTGTCTTCTACAAATGTTACAGAAGGACATTCGGAAGCTTCTTGCAGCATAAGCCATCAACTGATACTCAGGCAACAGAAGCTTTTGCAATGTAGAATAGATCATTGAATTCTGATTCTACCATTCTCTCTTCCTACTAACTGGTAACATATATATTACTCCGATCCTAAAATGTAATCTATTTCATCAGAAATTACTTCTCCAATGTGCAAGATGCCTTCAACTGTAATGTTTTGCCTCAGTATGTATGTCACTGGATTAATTGCTATTGTAGATAGTTTCTCTGAGTTGTAAATCGCTGCGGTTCTCTTGGTTTTGAAGATTTTCTATGAACAAGCATACAAAATATTTGCTCTCTGGTTTTTGGCCTATGGAATGTGCCGTGGAGGCTTAGTTAGGAACTTTCCTTGCTGAAGATGTTATGATCATTCTCTGTGCTGTATGGAACTTGTACTCCAAACGCAAATTACAACTATTAGCCTCAGCATCAGTTGGCGATGAAATTGGTGTTCTTAAATTCATCCCTTCGATTGTTCTTTGATATTTGCTCGGGTCTAAGGAAGATGTCAGGGTATGGCGAGGAAGGGTAGAATTTTCTCTAGTAGGATTATTCTGGTCGAATTCTGGCCGATGTCTGCCCTCCACACCGCTGCAATTTCGCCCCCAAAAATTTATATGTCTGCTCTTGTTTAACTGTCAAATGATGGGAAACTTTCAGCTGAGCTCAGTTCAAGAAGAGGTAAGATTATGCGCATTTCTGGGAGTTAGTCTCTCTAGCGCGGACAAGATTTACGGATTTTTTTTTTTTTTGTACCCTCTTGCGTGTGGCCGACATTAAAATTTCGTTGATAACGTTCTCATTCTCAACGTTATCCAAATAAATAGCTTTTCCATACCCTTCTAAAAGCTTGGATTTCCAGGATTTTGATGGCTGCCCTTTCTTACCATCCTGTTCTTCCTCCTCATACTTTACAATCTTGGAACAAAATAATAAAGCAGCAGTTTCTTGAAGGCAAACCTGAGAAAGCCATTCTTACTTTCTTGCGTATGCAAGAACATGGTCATTTTGCTGATAATTTTACATATCCTGTTTTGCTTAAAGCTGCCGCAAATCTGTCACTGGACCAAGTTGGAAAAGCCCTTCATGGTCAGATTATAAAGACTGGTTTCTGCAATCACTCTTTCGTTCAAACAGCGCTGCTCAATCTGTACTCAAATTTGGGATGCAACAACGAGGCCTGGAGAGTTTTTGAGCAGATGTCTGCAAAAGATTTGGTTGCTTGGAATTCAATGTTAGATGCATATGCATCTGTTGGTCAGATGGGGAGTGCAGAGACAGTGTTTGATTCAATGCCTGTGAAGGACCTTTTGTCTTGGAACATAATGGTGTCTGGATATGCTAGGACTGGAAACCTCGTATTAGCTGAAGGTTTCTTCAATCAAATTCCAGAAAGAGACATTATTTCGTGGAATTCCATGATTTTAGCCTCCTGTAATGCCGGAGAGATGAACAGGGCAAAGCTTTACTTCAAACAAACGCCTTCGAAAAATACTATCACCTGGAACACAATGCTTACTGGATATTTGGGTAGCAGTTGCTTTGATCAGGTCATTGCTTTGTTT
Source organism: Knoxia roxburghii (assembly GCA_030378225.1). NCBI lineage: Eukaryota > Viridiplantae > Streptophyta > Magnoliopsida > Gentianales > Rubiaceae > Knoxia > Knoxia roxburghii. The sequence goes on from CM059423.1 coordinate 7,851,093, forward strand.
GAGGAAATGAAGGAAGAGAACTTTGAACCCGACTACTTAACAATCACCACTGCGTTATCTGCCTGTGCCAATTTGGGATCACTTGAAAAGGGCAAAGAGGTTCACATTTTTGTTCTGGAGAAAGGACTGATATCAAGTCCACATGTTACAACTTCTTTAATCGACATGTACGCGAAATGTGGAAGGATTCTCAGTTCAGTCGAGGTTTTCTTCAAGTCCCAGATCAAGGATATCTATTGCTGGAATGCAATGATTTCAGGGCTTGCTCATCATGGTTATGCCTTTGCTGCACTTAAACTATTTGATGAAATGATTGCAACAAATTACCTTCGGCCTGATGACATAACCTTTATCGGCTTGCTCAGCGCTTGTAATCATGCAGGATTAGTTCAAAGGGGGCTTGAGATTTTCAGCTCCATGGAGAAGGAATATGGAATGAATCCCAAATCTGAACACTATGGATGCATTGTTGATCTTCTGGGACGAGCTGGTTATCTACATGATGCATTCCAACTTATCGAATCAATGTCATTCCAACCGGGAAAATCCATATTGGGCTCTTTGCTTGCAGCTTGTGTGAAATACAGCAATGTTGAAATTGGAGAAAGAGTACTGAAACTGTTACTGAAAAGAAATGAAGGTTTTAGTGATGGAGAGTACATGATGGTGGCAAACTTGTTGGCATCTCGGAAACAATATGAAGCTGCAAACAGGTGGATGAAGATGATGAATGATTCTGGAGTTAGTAAGACTGCTGGATGTAGCATTGTTGAGGTTGAAGGAAACATGTACAGATTTGTGGCTGGAGATACAAATAACAGCCATATCATGCAAATCCCATTATACTGACTCCAGAGGTCATGAAGGTACTTTTTAAGAGGAAGAAGCAAATAACATCCTGAGAAGTCCACTTATCACCATTATGGAAGAATGGAAGTGATGTTGGACCTCAAAGGAAGGTCAAACACTTCTTAAAATGGTTTCATATTAATATCCTTCTAGTTTGAGCAGTTCTTATGAAAAGAATTCAAAGTTGTGATGACTGTAACAGGCCGGCCACAAGATAGAGCATTAAGTGCGACTGTTCAGGGTCCAAAAAATTGTAGGGGCCTATAATTTTTATATACTATTAATATTAATATATAGTTGACCAAAATAACAGGTTAAATTATATTTTTTTTATTTCTAATTTTACTTTATTTTTTATGATACTAAGTTTTCTTCAAAGTGTAAACTTTTATTTCACAATTTTCATTCTCTTGTTTAGATCGAATACCATCAAAAGGACCATCATTATTAATTCAAATAACGTCACAAGAGTCAATAATTATTATTTTGCCTTAAAACCCTCAAAATCATTAGAAATGATCCTGACTGTAAACTTACGAGAATGAATTTATTGGATAAATTTATAAACATGACAAATTTTACAACAGATTATATAGTTTTTAACTTAGACTTAAAAGCATCTGCATTAAACCAAATTTTCTTCATTCACCCATGGTGAAGGGGCCGTTTGTTTATTATTTTCATTAATTTTGTTTATTTAATTACTTATATAAATACTTTTTTCTTTTTTTTAGAAAAATAACCATAATTATTTATAATTGATTTATTTTGTTAAAAAGAATTTTTCTTTTTCATTTTATTTATTTATCACTACATGAATATATGACTTCTAAAATACTTTAAAATATTATAATAAATAACATTTGCTCACATTTTAGCTATGACGATGCGTATTTTTTTGTGTGATCTATGTTGATGTGGTCAAATGTGTATTGAACAACATGGTACTTTTTAAGGTGAATATATATGCTGCAAAGTGTGAAGTTAGGCTATAATATCTATGAAGATCCAAGTATATGTTATGATAAATCATCTATCATGATATGATTTCTTGACTATATAGTGTTATATATGTTAACATGTTACTACAAAATAAAGTGTTTAGATATATAATATATTATGACAATTTTATGTGTCATTATATTATACTCCCTCCGTTCTGTATTAATTGACGTTTTACAAGTTTTCAAACAAATTAAGGGATAAATAAATTTACTAAATAATCCTTTTTACTTCAAAGTAATTACACATAATACACTCAAGTAATTTTTAATTAAACAAAAATTACTGCAAAACTTGCAATACGAATTCGTAGGGGAAGAAATCTCAAGAATGGCATGAGAACAATATCAACACCATTTTCGAATCATATTCAAAATTCCATGGATATATCTCTTTCTTTTTCTTTTTTTTTTTTTTTTTTGAAATAGGATATATCTCTTTTTTGAACTCAACAAAATCCAGTGCCCCTCCAATCACTGGCACCATTTTTGCTATTTGCGCCACAAATATCTCGACAGCTAAAGGGGAAGGATGGCGGTGATCTATGGTGGCTTCAAGTGGCGAGGGAGGTGGTAGTTGCCGGAGACGAACGGGAGAGAGGGGTTGGCGGAGAAAGAAGAAAGGATGATAGCGTTTTGTGGATTTAGTTACACAATAATTATAACTGTTACATAGGGTAAATTTGGAAAAAATGTGAGTAAAAATCCATAAAATCTCAATTAAATGAAAATTTTCTAAAACTGCTAAAATGTCATTTAAAGGAGAATAGAGAAAGTACCATTTAAGACATACAAATATGCTTAGATAGATAATGTATTATGACATTTGTAATTATGTATACAAATATTATACTATAAGAAGTTTACATGTCCTAAAAAATCAGCTACCGTTACATGATTTATTTTTTTAAAAAACAACTTGAAATGTATAGATAGATAACCTATTATTACAACTTTAAGTGTTTGTACTAACATTTTACTAACTGAATTAACATTAAGCAACGAATCATACCAAATAACTAAAACCAAGATAAACTCAAAATCACGAAGCTCATTTTCAGTCAATGACTTAGCTTCACTACTTATCTTATGATCCCTATCGGTATCGACTATCTCAAGCAAAGTTTCTTTAAATTATGAAATTTGAGATCTAATTACTCTCACACTATCCACACGGCTCTCCTAACGAGTTGAAAATAATGATTTAGGAGTCAATTCTTTCACATTTTCCTCCAAAATTTGCCATCTCTTTGTAGAATTTGCAAATTTTGTGTAAATACGTTCAAATTATGCCAAAAAAAATCCCTAGGTTTCCTAGAATTGTTTGCCATGTCACACAACAGAAAACTAAGGCTATGAGCACCACATCGAGTGTAAAAAGCTCTAGGATTCTTATCTAAAAGTTTTCTTTACACTCCTTGATTTTTTCCTTTCATATTTGCTCTATTGTCATAACTTTGTCCTCGCACATCATCAATATCAAGTTCAAGTACCTCCAATTCATGAAACAAAACATCATACAGTCCATGTCCAATTGTGTCTTTAACATTTAAACATCCTAGAAATGATTCATCTACACTAACAAGTTAGAAGAAATCCACATATCTCAAAATCAATGAAATTTGCTTTTGGTGGCTAATATTTGGAATGCAATCCAGAATCATAGAATAATACTTTCTTTTGCAATTGTTAGAAACAATTTCGTTTTTTCATTTAAAACTGTTAAATATACCCGTTTTACAAATTCTTTTTCAAGTTCCTCAATAACAGGCTAAAAAAAATCAACATCAAAAAAAGGGAGGTGTCATTTTCGGGGAGAACCAAAAGGCTCTTCAATTTCCAGTCCCAAAGCTGTTGACTTTTTTTTAATTTCTTAATAATTTCAGATTTAATAGCAAAGGCAAGCAAATAAATAAACTCATTTTGGATGTTGTGACCAATATAATAAACATGAGTCTCATCATTAATAATGCGCTGAATATGCTCTTGCATGATGAGATCAATCTCTTCTAGCATTTCAATTAATCCTAAGAAATTACCATTGCTTTGTTGAAATAGTTTCTCATTAGAACCATGGAAAACTAGAGTATGTTTTTCAAGAAACTTTACAATGGAAATAATTCTTATTAAGACATTTTTCCAATGCTCTTTTTCTTTTTGAAGTTGTTTTTGGGTTACTTTATCAATAGTTGCATCTTTTTTAAGTCTCCACTCAATTCAAACGAAGTTGACATATTTCGAAGATGTTCCCTACTAGATTTATGCTTTCTAATTCTTCTAGAAAGATTTAGCCAATTACAAAACCTCCATTTGCTAATTTACCCACACCACATCTTTTGTTAAACAATTTATAGCAAAAACTAGAGTCGGCTATATAGTATGGACCACAATCACATGACTTTAGTAAAAGGTAAAAAAAAAATAATAATAATAATACACTACACTACCAATCTTTAAAAACATTTATTTAAATTTTTTCTTAAATAAATGACAATGACATTTTTTTTATTATTTTGAGCTGATTGTAGTTATATTATTTTATCATTAAGCTTATTAATGAATTTTTATTTGACAATAAAAATATTAACAACATATTTGTCTATTTATAGGGACAATATTTTCTGTTTTGCTTCGGGCCTCAAAAATGTTCAAGACGGCCTGGTAAAAATAGAAAACTCTATCAAATTTGTTTAAATATACTAGTCAATCTCTATCACATTTTTTCACATTTGGCAAGACTTTAGTGTAGAATGAGGCAGAAAAGTACCTTCCGGATTTATCTCAAACACCTCTTTCAATGACTAATCCCCTTTAGGACCCTTTATTGCTAAAACATCAACCATATGAGCTTCTACACTACCTCAAACTCTAGGATCAAATATGTTAACAGAATTAAAATCAATATCATCAAAAAATCTGCATTATCAATATTAACATCACAACTATGCTCAAGCTCAGTAAAAGCATCATCTTTGTTCTCGACATCAATATTATTAGAGGCATTTATAGGCACATCATCTCTAGTCAATTTTGTCATTTGATTCATCAAAATTCACATTATTAACAATATGAGTATCATTAATATTATCACAATTAACATTGACAGTATCATCGTAACCATCACCATTGTTATGACCAACGACATCATTTTCATCATCACACACTTGGGGATCTTTTATTAGAAATTAATGTAATGCCCCCTTTTGAGATTGAATCAACTCATCTATTCTTTTTTTTTTTTTTACGCTTCTCACAACCAGAATCATACTTGCGTTTATGAAGCATAATTGAAGAATTTTTATATAAAAAAAATTTACCAAATAAACAAGAAAAAATTGAATGAAATTAAAATAAATAAATTGGAACAACACAACCTGATTTTGGATTATGGAGTCAATCAATTGTAAAATAAACAATGTCTCCCGGTGGGGATATTGTGAGTTGCCTGAAACCTTGTCGGAGAACAGCGACGACTTTCGAAATCACCAATCTCGACATGTATAGACAAGCCTTCAATTTGATGATATTTCTATTTTTTCCAATTACTTGTTGATTGAATTTAATAGTTTTAGGAAAGAAGGCAAGAGCAATTTTTCCATTCCGTTAGAAAGAAAATAGATAATTGAGTGAAAAATAGAAGAAAGTTAAGAGTTTATTGGGAAATTAAGAGATAATTAAGGAGAATTAATGAGTAAAAATTAGAAATAATATGAGAGAGAAAAAAAGGGAAAATGGAAGGGAGATGAAATGGGGAAGATTGAGAGTTTGAGAAGTTGTTCGTGAAAATTAGTAGTGTAGTGTACTAGTGGTTTTTTCTTTAAAAAAACTTGTTTACTAAAATCATGTGATTGTGAGCCCCAATCAATTGTATACTGTGCTACCGGCTATAACCGGCTCTGATGTGAAATAGAGAGAGAATTACCATTACCAACGGTAAGCCCATCACTACCAAAATAAGGATCACTGAGACTCAACGACGTAAGATCGGGAGTAGTATGATGATTGTCATTGGAGTCCGGATGCCCCTTAGAGAAATTGACATGGTTAACTTGAGGGGTAGGGAGAAGTCCGGAACTTGGGAGTGTGGAGAAGGACTGCATAGGCTGGAATGAAGGATCAAATATGTGATGACAAGTCATAACAGAGTGGTTGTTGTAACCACACAATTGACACGGTTGAATGGTGGTAGAAAACGTAGGGGTGAATCCATTACGTCCGTCGCGATCCCGTCCTCTGAAGGGACCGCCGCATGTGAAATTGGAGTGGCCGGAAGAGAACTTCTATCCACCACCCCAGGAAGAATGGGACAGAGAAGAGGAGGAGTGAGCAAGATTAGCCATGAAAGAAGGAGCTTGTTGAGCTTTTAACAACAATTCAGACAATACTAACTCACCTAAGAGATCGGGAAAAGAAACAGGTTCAGAACGTTGTTGAAGTGCACCTATGATACAATTAAAATCAGACCCTAACTTACGATATATTATGGCATTGAAATCAGCAGGATATTTAGTATGACCAGTAAGAAAGAGCTTTGCCTTTATGGAGAAACGCACACACGGTGAGATCATCCTTATAGATGTTGTGAAGTTATAAGAGGAGTTAGGGGGCGTTTGGTTGAACTCACTAGAATCAGAATCAGAATGAGTTTCGATTAAGTCGGAATGAAAATGTGTTTTGAGAATTGAAAGGGTATGATAAAAACTGTTTGGTACATTAAGTTGGAATGAAATTGATTACCATTTATGATGTTTGGTTGATGGGAGGAATCAGTTTGATAAATTATGAAATACCTTTAATGCCCTTACTATAACCCTATTGACTTTAACTGTAGAATTATTGATCAAACTATAGAAAATGTATAGATATTTTTAAAAAATTTATAAAATAATAATTAAATAATAATATTATAATAATAAAATTATAATAAAATAATAAACAAAAATATAATAAATTAACTATAATTATAATTAATAATAAAAATAATAAAGGTACCTGAAGATTACTTCAACAAAATTTTGATTTTTTTTTTGAATTCTGATTTTTTTTCTGGGTGAACAATTTAGAAATTGTATGTACCTTTGGTTTTAGAATGTTCGGACGATGGAAAACTATAAAATCTTTTATTAATTTTTACCTAAGTAACTATGAATTTTTTAAAAAATTTTTTACTCTCATAATAAACCCTGTTTAATTTTTAAATTTTTTTTAAACTCCAAAAATTTACAACTATTATTAAAATTATTTTCTAAAACTCTAATTAATCATAATTTTTTTTTGAGAACCTCTAATTTTTTTTAAAACCCAAATTTTATAAAAAAAATATATATTTACCAGTGACCAAATGGGTGAGCTATTTGCTCGCACTCCAAATGCGGGAGCAAATAGCTTGCACATTTGGAGCATCATACAAAAATTTTATGATACTGCCAAAAACGCGAACAAATAGCTCGCACTCCAAATGCGGGAGCAAATAGTTCACGCATTTGGAGCATCATAAAAAAAATTTTATGATACTGCCAAAAAACGCGAACAAATGGCTCGCACATTTGGCCAGGTTTGTCTTCAACCTCCACCATTGCACCATCGTCGTCAGCAACAACGTCCGAAACGCAACAGCAGCAGCGTTCGGCGACAACAACAGTAGCAGCGAAAGACAAAGGACAATGGAAGGAAAAAGAAAAAATTAAATGAAATCCATGCGGAATCAATTTGAAACCCACCCCCCAACCGGGTTTTGTATACCCATATCTAGGGTTTTAATTTCATTCCCCCATTCCTTTTTTCTCCAACCAAACAATGGAAATGAGATGGGAATGAATTTTATGCCCATTCCTCATTCCAAAAACCCCCAACCAAAAGCCCCCTAAGTTTTTTGAGCATGGGACATGGTTCTATAACTTAGTGTTAAGGCTTGCGAGGCAACAACATAATAGGTATGGTCTTGGAGACATGGATAGATAGTTTCAGAGATGGAAGATAGAATCCAGGAAAACAACTATTGATCCTTTTGGAGCCAGATTAAGAAATCAGGATTGGAACCTAAGGAATGAGGGTCGCCACTAAGAATGGTGGAAGGAGGAGCACGTTCATAACCATCTAGGATACTGGTAAAGTTAAACACAGTAAGAAGATTGATGAATTATAGTTTCCAGGGAGTGTAATTATCACGCGAGGTGAGTTCGATGACAAAAGAGTGGTTAATGGATAAGAGAGAATGAGTAAGAGGAAAGAGAGAGGAGGAGGAGGTAGGAAGAGTAGTGGAGGAGAAGAGGAAGATGAAGATGGCATAGACATATTGTTTAGATTAGAGAGGCCAATTATTGACAAATAGGAAAAAAAGAAAAAAGCCTGTTAACGATTTGATTCGGTCAAAATTGACCCATTTGACTTTTTTTAGATTTTTAGGGTGTGTTTGTTTGGAGGCAATGAAAATGGGGCAATCGTAAAATGATTCCGATTACTACGTTTTCAAACATGTCAAAGGCAATTAGATTCCTTTAATGATTGTTACTAAACAAGTCAAAAGCAATCAGATTTTTTTAATGAATACTACCGAACAAGTCAAATGCAATCAGATTCCTTTAATGAATGTTACCAAACAAGTCAAAGACAATCAGATTCCTTTAATGATTGCTGAGTTATCGAATTTCGATTGCCCTCATTCTGATTGCCTCCAAACAAACGCACCCTTAGTTAGTATCTATAATGTAGTGATTTTAGTTAGATTTGGACTGATTACCTATTTGATTATTAGTCGAACCGGTTCAACCATCCGATCTAGTCTAAATATGATAACATTGGTTAAAATAAGTCGATTTGGGTTAAAATAGGACAAGTATAGAAAAATAATAATTTTACATCAAAATGACGAAAAAATAATTAAAAAATCAAATGGTCTGACCTGGGTTACCCTTTCTCGTATCGACAACCCGAACTAAACCAAATTGATCTTAAATATTGGCGAACACTGGTAAATGCACTAATACCCAAACCACACTTGAACTGCCTTAGAGTTCAACACAACCGAACCGAGCAATTCGGTTCAATTTTTGCTCAAGTAACCGCGTTGTACACTTTTAGATGTCGATTTCCTTAATTCTAAGTGAAGAGTGTCAACCACTGTATTGTCTCCTTCTTATCGTCCATTTCCCTTGTTTAAGCCTCTTAGTTCTTCATCTCAAAAAAAAAAAAAAAAAAAAAAAAACTTGTTAATTATTAATGACTTAGCATCCAAACTTTTCAATTACTTGTTGTCGAGAACTTATACATAGGACAATATCTTAGTTTGATTAAGGGTTAAAAACTTGATAGGCCATTAAACTTATTCAATAGTATACTTTTGGCCAATGAAATTGTTGACTCAACAAATTAGTCATTGAAATTTTAAAATATATAAGCAAAAATGAAGGGACAGACTGTTCAGAAAATTTAGGGCACAATATCACCAGAAACCACAGTTTCCAACTGACCGCAAAACCTGTTCAGATTTTATTCCTAGTGTTCAATCATTTGTAAAAAACTAAACTTTGGCTATAAATTTACAATAGAAAACCCTTGACTAATAATTGATGATGCATTTAAGGAAATATTGGGCATCAAGAAAGGATAACAACATGTTCTATTATACAATGGTGGTGTGCTGTGGTGTTGCAGGGAAAGTAAAAAATCATTTTTCGGGTACTTATCCCTAACCAATTCACTCTTTTTCCTCTGATTGATTGAACCTATGGCTACTATTAGTATTCATCTAAGCGTATAGTATATCATCTTTCTTGGACTTCCTCCGGCTCAGCAACGCCTTGAGCAGCTGTTTACATTTGCCGGGGTTGTTCTCAATATCTTTGGGGCTTTCTCTTTGCGCATCAAGCCCATCAAAGTTGATTTTCGAGGTTTTGATGGAAACTAATGCAGGAAAAAAAGGTATTTAAGCACCAAGAAATGCTATTCACCAGTAATATCGAAAAAGGTTATACTCTCACTGGAGCTAGGAGATCAAAACATGTACAGAAGGATTTAGAAACTAACATGTCTTCCAAATGAAGGGTTTGGAGTGGTCGGTCGATTGGATTTGCAATAGAACTATTCAATTTTAGTTGCCCGGTCTTCATAGGGGCAAAAACATCGAAGAGAAATTTTTTTGATACGAACAAAAACAAAAAATGGGGGTGGGGAGAAGGGTAGGACTTGTTGAGAAGGGAAATGTTGAAGGAAACAGCCGACCGCCATTGAAATGTGAAGGGGGAAGGAGAAAATAAAAATCAGATTTGAGAATATTTCAGCCAAATATTTTTAATAATTTAAATATACTTTTTTAGTTTTTTAATTTTCTATTAAGTTAAAAATAATTTTTAACATAAGTATGTCAATTAATATATTTTGATACTTTAATGACGAGCCAAAAACTTGATTGGCCAAAAGTATACTATTGAATAAGTTGAATGGTTTGTTAAATTGTTAACCTTCGATTAATAATAATAATATTCTTTTGGCTCAATTTTATAACACATTTGAAAGTGATGATTTCGCTAATTAACTTTAATTATTTGCGCTTCTAAATTGTACTTATTACTGATAAGGAATTCATTAGGATTAGGCTGTTTACTATCGTACCCTTCACACCCCTCCAATCCAACCCGTTCTTACTCCATAGTCTGCACACGAGTTTTCCTCTTCTTCTCCTTCAGCCTTTCACCTATTCCGTACATCGTTTTGGTTGTGGGGTGAAAATCCCACCTGGTATTCTCTTCGTCAACAATAATCTCTGTAGATTCAGCATTCCTCCCTCCTTTGGTAATCTCCCTTCTCTTTTAGATTCATTCTACATATATTTGCTTTGCTATTTTGTTTTTCGTATTAGTTTGGGGTTCAGTTTCTACAGGTTCTAACTGCGGATTCTATCTTTTAATCTAACTAAAATTTTCTTGGTTCTGTTTGGGCAAGAATGGGCCATTTATTTATTTATTTTTTTTTTTCCAGCTGTTTCAATGTTTATCACTGAATTTGTGAACTAATATTTATAGGGTTCCAGATTTCTGCTATAGAGAGTACGGTTTCCTTGCTTTAGAAGATAGCTTCGTTTTAGGGTTTTTTGGGTTTAGACTTTGCTTGATGTTGTACCGTCTAAATAATAGTCCAAGTCCTTTTCTTTTTTGGATTGGAAGGCAGAGTTTTACTATATTTAAGGGGATTTCGCCACCTTCTTTCACTTTTGGTTTCAAGAGTCATTTTCTTGCAAGGTACCCTTAATACTTTGGTGATTTAACGTATCAATTTGTTATAAGTTACACGTTGGTGTTTTCAATTGGTATCATCAAAATATATTTTTTCCCTTTCTGCTGGTAATGCTGCCATGGTACTTCTTGTGTCTTGAAAATTTTAAACTTGGGTCTGTAGTGCTTTCATTTGGAATCATATTGTTGTCCTTTTAGCTTTGAGAATATGCTCTGGCATTTGTAGAAATAGAATTCGAGAGTATTCAATTTTGTTCCTTGTTTTCTTGTGCTCAGCAGTCATCACAATTTGAGGAAAACAGCATGAGTTCAAGGAGAAAGACTCCGTTGCAGAAACATAGAGAAGAAGAAGAAGCGAAGAAGAAGGTGTGTCTTTTAGTCATTTTATTTCATTGCTTTTGTTTTCGGGTTGTTTCTATGGTGGTTTGATTTTTTTGTAGATGTTGTTGGCTCCATGGGGAGTGGAAAGGTTATGTTGTAACTAAATTGTAGGTTTGTTGCAAATTGAATTTTACAGAGGGCAGCCGAGGAAACGGCTAGGCTATATCAGGAATTTGTAGAATCATTTGAAGTGGATAACACACCTGGTTCTAAGGCATTCGTTAGGGGGGGACTGATCAATCCCAATGATCGGTTGAAGCCTGATTCTGAAGGTATGTTGAATAGCAAATCCCCCGTTCTACGTTCAGTAGTTTAATTATTTGTATCTAGATCCAATTATTTTCCTCGCTATGGATAAATGAATGCTTTATTTTATATGGAGGCGTTTAATAAAAATATGGGCCTTTTCTATTCATGCACGGATGGCAGGTGGAAATTCCAGAGATGAGGGTTCTGGTATAAAGAAGGGAAGTAGGTAAACAAATGCTTTTGATCTGCTATATTGCAATGCTCTTTGATAAGACATGCTGAATATAAAATTATTTGATGATGATATCTTCAGATGCAGATTTTACTGCTTTTGCATGTTAAAAAATAGCAATTGGAAGGCATACTATTCTTTTTTTTTTTTTTTGGGAAAAGTTTGCAATTCTAAGGTTCTATACTTTTAATTTAGCTTGTCTGCTTTTGTAAACTTTCTGACATCTAGGTTTGGAGTTTTTCATGATAGGGAAATGCCTACTAGACATGTTATGTTCTACCCCTGAAAGTTTAGAATTGTGATGGAATGAAAGATTCCTGTACCATGTTAGTTTTCCTTCGATGCTGCCCTCGGATGTAGTTGCTTGAAGTTCAGACGAGAGAAACCTAAGTCAGAAGGGAAACAGGGCAGCTTTACAATATTCTGCAATATTTTGCCATTTATTTTACCATGTAGAGTAGTTATTCACCCCATTAAATGTGAAATGATATGTTTCTCATTGCATTAGTTCCAAGCGGGTGAATCATTGTTGGAACAGATGTTAGTGTCGTAATTGATATTGCTCTCTCCTCTCTCTGATTTTCTAGTTTTCTGTAACAAATTGTGATATTTATTAGTTTGTTCAAGTACAAATTTTGAGCTTGTTATTTCCCTCCCACTCCTGTAGAGGACTAGGTTTCAAAGTTTTGAGTTCTGTGACAACAGTTTTCAGTTGTCCGTTTTTTAAGAAAGAGGTCACTTATCCTTTAATCAAATGCTGGCAAAAACTGGCCGTGTTCTAATACCCTGATAGTGTTGTCATGAATATTTGTTTAGATATTTTCACATTATGCAGATCCTGGCTCTCAAAGAAATCATCCCCTTTAGCCAGATCACTTATGTTTCCATCTTGTAAGATATATATATTTTCTCAATAAGGACTTGAAGTTCTTTTTACTAATGCCACCAGCCTGTTGTATTCATTTGCATGAGCCAATGGTTAAGCAATCTATATGATCTTTATGGTCTGATTGTTCATTGTGTGGGCTCTGAAACATAATGCATGTCCAGTTCTATTGGTCTGTTTTTCTTTAAAATTGTTTGAGAACAAGCTTATTCGTAGCATGGTGTCGGACTCTACTTCTTTCTGCAGGTATGTACCCTCTTTCATACCACCTCCTTTGGTAACCAAGAGTAGAGAATATGAGAAGAAGGTTAGTGATGCAGATGAAGAGTTTTCTGATTTATCATTTTGCTTTTTGTATGTGATTCATATACCATATTAATATTGCAGAAGGAGGAGAAACCAAAGGAGAAGGATAAAGGGAAGTCAAGGAACATTGATCATTTTATGGAGGAGCTGAAGCATGAACAAGAAATGAGGGAAAAGCGTAACCAAGAGCGTGAACACTGGCGAGATACTCGCCATGGTGATAATTCTGCTGTAAGGGACTTTACAATAACTGTTCATTAAACTAACTTATACTCATTGTTTCATGAAACTAGAAGTGAAGTTCTCATTGGCAATGCTTTATGTAATTACTGCTTTAGAAATCATTGATCATTTTGTGTTGTGTTTTTGTTCTCTTTGACTTCTTTACTTAAATTCTTTTTTGTATTTCACCACTTACTAATCCAGTATACGTTACGTATATAAGATGATCTATGACCCAGTTTATTCTATGCACCTCTTTGATTTGTAGCATTCTCCTGCCACTCGGTGGTTATTTAATTGTAATCTGTTGCCTACATGCAGTGCTTTTTATATTTTTTTGGGGTAAAGGGAGAAGAAGTCCAGTGTATGGTCAGTTCAGTGACATTATGAGTCAGCAACAGAATGTTATTTTTTTACCATGTGTGGTTAAGCTAGGATCCAATTTTTTTCCTACTATCTTGTCTAAAGAGAAGATTCAATTTTAACCTGTAGGGGGATCTGAGAATCGGTGGTTGTGCCAGTTATTAACCCCATCTCTCAAAATGAAGAATTTTTTTTGTCTTCTGACGGTTGAATATTTGTTCAGTTTGTCAAATGCACCCTCTGAAGTGGGAAATTACTCTTTGTTTATAGTTGCCTTGGTGTTCAATAACGAGTAGGCCCAAGTTTTGAATTAAGTTGTCTCAACTGTTTTGAGTTGATCAGGGTTATCAGGCAGAAGTAAGCTGAAATTTTGTTGGTGCAGAAACTCAATAAATAAGATCATATTATTTTATAAAAATTTCAAAAATGCCAACAATTTGGTAGCACTAGTACATACTAGGTGTACTTGAGTTGTGGTGGTTTGATGAACCATTTGGAAAGCAGATGAATTTTGAAAAAGTTGAGCTGTCCAGATTGTGGACGTTGAGAAGAAACTGGACAAGTAACTCAATTTGCACTTAAAGATGGGGAGGAATCAAAATGATATTGATGAATTTGTTAGTCAAAGAGATGCGGAATGTGCTTATGTGGAAAAGATTTCCTTTGTCAATAGTCAGTACACAGCCTGAACTACTTTTTGCCATTATTGCCTGTCGAGCTCGTACTTAATATGCTGGTGAATCGATAATTTTTTTTAAAATTTCGGTGGTGTTCTGTTTTTGTGCTTGTCTAAAGTGTCTCTAGTCTCCTTGTTCACACTATAGTGTTCCCCTTCAAAGTAAGACCGAATAATGTCTATACTCTTTTCACACAGCCATCTAGTCGGTTTGATGAACTGCCAGACGATTTTGATCCTAGTGGAAGGCCTGGATCATTTGATGATGGAGATCCACAGACCACGAATCTTTATGTTGGAAATCTATCCCCTCAGGTAGAAGTTCTTTGTAAAGTTTTAGTTTGGTCCCTCTAGTTTTCAGCGTGGCATTTTGCTGTGTATCTTGAGAGAACAGACTGTGTTTTCACCTTTGTTAATATTGTCCTTGTGGATAATGTTAGGTTGATGAAAATTTTCTTTTGCGTACTTTTGGACGATTTGGTCCCATTGCTAGTGTGAAAATAATGTGGCCTAGGACAGAAGAAGAGAGGAGACGGCAAAGAAACTGTGGTTTTGTAGCTTTCATGAATAGGGCTGATGCGCAGGCTGCAAAGGATGAAATGCAAGGTAGTTTGTTTACTTACTTTTTTAAAAAAAAATTTAAAATCAAATATAGTTTAATTTTGAGAGTATATTTCATTGAAAAATATTTGGTTACCATATTGTTCGTGGGCAAAGCTTGTTTGCCCACAACTTTTTACAACATTACATGTTTGTATCATTCCAAATATTTCTGACTTGTCAAACACATGCAGTACTTTCTTCTTGTTTCTGTCTTGGGAACCTTAGGTTGGTTGCAATGTTCCATTTTCTAACTACGCTTAAGCTAGTGTGGTTCTTGGGGTAGCATGATTATGAAATTCAATTTTTGGCTTCTTGAGGGCTTTGTTTTTTGACCATTAGCTGTCACCCAATTCAATGAAACTTGTATTATGATTTTGTATATTGTGCTGTGGGGCTTTTGTTCGATTTCTTTCTGCAATGTTGTTAGATTTTGGTATGCTCAGCCTTTGATGTCCTTAAAGTTCTTTGCTTTGGTAAATTTTTTGCTTTCATGTACATATAAATCTTTTGTAGCTCACTTTGAAATCTAAAACTGAAAACACTCCTTTATGGCTCAGGTGTGGTTGTTTATGAATATGAGTTAAAGATTGGCTGGGGTAAATCTGTGTCTCTTCCATCACAAGCACTTCCTGCCCCACCTCCAGGACACATGGCCATCAGGAGTAAGGAGGTTCGGGATTATTTGTCTTTTCCCTTTCATTTGCTGGAATAATCATCTCTTGCAAGAGTTGAGAGATTAACTGGATTATGTTATCTGTATTTGACAGGGTGCGACTGTCATCTTGTCTGGTCCATCAGGTCCTCCAGTTACTACTGTTCCGACCCAAAATTCTGAGTTGGTAGTTGACTTGAATTTTTCCCCTTTTATTAAGTACAGATTATTGTTCTTCACTTTCAGAGTTTAGGGCAACCTTTTATTTTCCCACCTTATGTTGTGTTTGGGGGGGGGGGGTTCTTGGGTTCTTGTGCTGCGGCTTTAAGAAAGAGAAGGGTTGGGTTTGAGATTGAGACATTGTCTTTGTATGCTAGTTATAAAATTGCAACTGGATTTTGTTGGTTCTCCATGCAGAACTTCATGTGTGAAATCCTTTTTAGAGAGCATTGGGTCCGTACAGTCCCTTACTTTGCGACAAAGTGGTTATTGAAATGGGATGCAGCATTTGAACAGTTGGGAGATTTTGTTGTCTCAATTTCATTGGTGCTTTAGAAGGCATTGCCAAACTTTTGGTTAATAGGTTGTCCGAATTTACTTTTATTTAGATAATTTATTGTTGCATTTGGGATATAGGTGAGGGACACTTGTAACTTGGTTTTGTTGTTGGTTCAGTTTTTCCTGTACTCTACCTATATACCTTTCTTGAAAGAATTTTCATGCTTGCAAAACCCATTTATTTTAGTTTGTTCTTTATGCTGTTAGGGTTTCAGTTGTATTGCTCTTATAAGCAACAATTTTTTTTTTTGGTTTTTTAATCTTTTATTCTATTTTGTTTGCAGTAATGCTATCACATAGTTCATTTATCATAATTGCCATATATTGTCAGCTTCCCCTGTTAGTCTCATAGCTATCGGAACTTTGTTAAGTTAATTTTATTAGGCTTGTGAACCCTTAGATGTCATGCATATGGTCTGGCTGCTTAAGTGAAGATAGCATTAAATCTGGATTGTTGAATACCAGGAGAGGTGCTGAGTGTAAATCCTTCTTTTACCTTGGAAAAAAGTGTAGATGTGACTGATCCATCTCATGTTTTACAAATGTTTAATGCTTAGTTCTTGCTGTCTAGGTTCTTACTCCAAATGTGCCTGATATTACTGTTACTCCACCGGAGGATGATCATCTCCGTCACGTGATCGATACAATGGCCCTCTATGTTCTTGATGGTGGTTGTGCTTTTGAGCAAGCTATAATGGAGCGAGGTCGAGGAAATCCCTTATTTACTTTCTTGTTTGAGCTCGGGTCAAAAGAGCATACATACTATGTTTGGAGGCTGTATTCTTTTGCTCAGGTGAAGCCTTTAGAACTTCAGTTTGATCTTGGTTCTCACCGTCACAATTCTACTTTCTGCTACCCTGCTGGCTGTACTAGCTGTCTGTACATTTTCATGGTTATCATTCCACTATTCTATTGTAGACATCTCATATCCTCTTTCTTCTAATTTATCTGGCTTCTACTATAGCCTGTAATATCTGTAAGTGAATACAATATGAGGAATTCGCTTTTGTGTCGATGAATTAATTGGAACTGATCATGTTCTGTTCTCTTCAAATCATGCATACAGAAACACTGTAAATTAGTGTTTGATCCTCTGGGTAAAAGTTGCGAAGTACAGAAGAGTTAGTTTTTTCACTTTATTTACTTATTCTCCTTTCTGTTTGCTTTTCCTTATTTTGCATTGGCAGGCAATAAATTGTTTGTAAGATTATAAACAAACCGTAACGTTTCATGCAAACCCTTTCTTGTTGGACCTTTTGTAGTGCATCTGGTATAAAATCATCAGCTGTCTTCAGTTGGACACAAATTGATATTACAATTTGTTTGTAGAGAACAAATGATATCTTCCATTTCCCCTCGACTATAAATAGTGTACAAGCATTAGCCTTGTATAGGTGTAGGGTAATTATAAATATAGCTGTCATTACAAATAAGGTGACTAACATCGTATGATAAGAGTAGTTATAACAATTCTCAAAATGCAATGTGGTAAGGTTGAGTCTGTGAAGTTTAGTTTGTTCAGTAACAGTTGTAGATTTGGCAGTAATAGGGGAAGTTTTGATGGTTGCTAAACTTAATGAGTCTGCAATGTTTAAGTTTTTCTTTTTATTTTTTTCAAATAAAAAGGTTTGAATACAAGATCTCTCACCTTTATCCCTCCCCCCTTAGTCTGCAATTTTCTCTCTTTAGCAAATATGTTGTACAGCATATACTCCATATAAACACTGGTACAGATTAACTTTCGTGGATATTTAAAGGAAGTGAATCAGTGCCGTAAAACCAGTCTACTTTATTATTCCTGTATACTGGTGGTTTGAAGTCTCTAAGTTTCTATGCTATTGTCGAACCCCAATTTTTGGCATTGACAGTTGTGGGATTGCAAGATGTCAAACCATACAAGCCTTAGAAACCTACTCCCAATTCATTGCAAAGTTTTGGGTTGATTGAGGTTGTGATGCTGGCAAAAAGTCTGTTTTCCCTGCAATTGAATACACATCATTCCTTTTGTGTTGCCCTGCTGTATTTTGAGAAACTACTGAAGATATTTCTTACTTATGTTAATATAGGGTGATACTCTACAGCGTTGGAGAACTGAGCCTTTCATCATGATAACTGGTAGTGGGAGGTAACACATTCTGCTTTGATCTGCTTTCGGTATCATGTCTGAAATTCTGTACATCTAATATTCTTTGGTTTGGACAACTCCCCTCAAAACTTTTATTGGTAGTTTATTTACATTTGGACCTGCAATTGGGTATAATTCTGTGTTTGGGAAAAATTTACGTGTCCAGCTGTTTTATTCATCTGGGACCTATGTTGGCCTAAAGTTTACTGCTTTGGTTGCAAAACTTGGTTGGTTAGACATTGCCATGCCAGATTATTCCTGTATTATTTTGTTGAGATTAAGCTGGTGGTTCATAGAAATCTTTTCTAGATGTTTACGTGCTTCTTTTGTTGACAGGTGGATACCACCTCCTCTCCCAACTCTTAAAGGCCCAGAGAGTGAAAAGGAAGCTGGAAGTACATATGCTGCTGGAAAGAGCAGGGTATCGTCTTTAATACTGGTTATGATTTGAAATGACATGATAAATCAAATCAGTTGTTTGCTAAAAGATTATACTCTATTGATTTTGTCAGCGTGTTGAGTTGGAAAGGACATTGACTGATGCTCAGAGAGATGAATTTGAGGATATGCTACGTTCATTGACATTGGAAAGAAGTCAGATAAAGGATGCTATGGGTTTTGCTTTAGACAATGCTGATGCTGCTGGGGAGGTTAGTTTCTGCTTATCTTGGTGAAAGATTCCTGATTTACTGAAAATTTCAGACCTTTTGGGGAAGCTACATTGCATCTTTTGTCAGTCACGACAATGGATTCTTTCTTTGTTGTGATGATTTGTGCATTAGTTCTACAAAAGCTCTATATCATTAAGCACCCCTGTTTTGCTCATCAAAATATTGACTGCTTACATAGTCTAAGAAGTAGTGAAGAAATAAAGACTGATCTTTTAGTTCCAGTAGCTTTTGTGTACTGTCCAAAGTTTTTGGGTATTTATGTGGAATGGCTGTCAACAGGTAGTTGAAGTTTTAACCGAGTCTTTGACTCTTAAAGAAACACCCATTCCTACAAAAGTTGCAAGGCTTATGCTTGTCTCGGATGTCCTTCACAATAGTAGTGCACCTGTGAAGAACGCATCTGCCTATCGCACCAAATTTGAAGCGAGCCTGCCAGATATAATGGAAAGCTTTAATGACTTGTACTGTGGTATAACTGGCAGAATTACAGCAGAGGCCCTTAAGGTATGCCATGACTGAAAGATACTAGTTTTTTGTACCCCTTACCCTGAATGACCTGTTCAGTTCTTAATTTTTTGTTAATGACATCTACAGGAACGTGTCCTGAAAGTGCTTCAAGTATGGGCAGATTGGTTTTTGTTTTCAGATGCATATGTGAATGGACTGCGGGCAACTTTCCTTCGGTCAGGAAATTCTGGTGTGGTTCCATTTCATTCTATATGTGGTGATGCTCCTGAGTTAGAACAGAATGCTAAGCCTGATGATCGAGGAGAAAGTGAAAAGAGCAATCAAGATGCTGCATTAGCAATTGGGAAGGGAGCTGCAATGAAGGAGCTCTTGAACCTTCCACTTAGTGAACTGGAGCGTCGATGTAGACATAATGGGTTGTCTCTTGTGGGTGGCAGAGAAATGATGGTTGCAAGGCTACTTTATCTGGAAGAGGCGGAGAAGCAGCGAGGTTATGAAGTGGATGATGAATTGAAGTATCCACAAAGTCAGTCAAGTTCAACTCGATATGCTACTAGCAAGAAAGGGACATCTGATGATGGTGAGCCAACAGGGTTATCTGGATGGAACAGTTATGGGGATGGCACACTTTTAAAGGGAAAAGGTGTGGTACCTTCACTCCAGACTAATCCTGTTCAACACGATCTAAACTCCTACACTAATGAAGCAGAAAGTAATTCAATCTTGCCGGCCTCAAAGTGGGCTAGGGAGGACAATGAGAGTGATGATGAGCAAAGCAGAAGTGCTGGGGATCTTGGTTTAACCTATTCCTCTTCTGGAAGTGAGAATGCTGCTGATGGGTTTAGCAGGAACCGTGAGTCAGATTTTGCAACTGTAGCGAGCAATTCATCACATCTGGATTCTGGGTTAAATGAAGAACAGAGGTACTAAACTTGTGGTCTATTGTTTGAGAATGTTGGTGATTTAATTTTTTCCTAATATTTTTTTACGTGATTGACAGAAATTCAGTTTGCAAATCTGATATTTATTATTTAGAATTTTTGATAATTTAGGAAGTAGCAACTGTTACTGTGCACGTTTCATTAAGAACTATTTGTGGAACTGTTACTGTGCAGGATTTTATACCAATTATTTGATGATTGCAACTATATTTTCCCACTAGAGTTGGACCTTTATGTTTGCTTGATGCAGTGACTCTCAATGATTGAATAAATTATATCTTAAAAATGATGATGGACAACAGACGCCTTTATTTTGTCATATTGTGACCTGTAAAGTTTACTGTGTTGGTTAATAAAGAAGCTCTATTAAAATAAGTTTAAATGACAAGGGTGTACAGGCAAGGGGTCGAGCTGTTAAGGTTTAGGCTTATTTTCTATTATTCCTGGAAAAAATTTTTTCTTTACGAAAACATATCCGAATAATGATGCACTTACATCACCTTTAAATTTCAATCTTTCAATTCCTTCTAGAATTCCTGCATTACTTCAATTTTTGTTTTGCCTTCGGCTCTTTTCCTCTTCCCCCATAAAAAAATCATTCCAAAAAACTTTATCTTTGCAATATAATTTGCTCAAGGGAAAAAAAAAGAATGTTTCCAAACAAAATCTTAATCTGCAGTCTTACCTTGTATTTCTGTAAGTGGTAGCTTTAGATACAGGAACCTGTAAGTTTTGGTCAGGTGGTGACAGTTCTTACCAACTGCTCCAAGGTCTGCCTTTATTAAATAAGTTAAACCTTCATGAAAAAGAAACAAGTCTTTGAAGAACCTCTCTGTCCACCGCGTATCTATTTAGATTGTTTGGACATCTGTGTGGGTACAGAATTGGTCCACAACCACTGCTGTTTGGGTGTAAGTGATAGAAAGATTATTTAAACTGCCGTTCATTGTCCTAAATGTGTTTAGTAGCTGACTGATTACAGAGATATGCATCATCTCTAGTCCTGGAAATTAATTAAGAAACTATAATTACGAATGACGAGATAATTGAAATTCATTATTCTGCGTCTCATTTAGTATATTTTTCTTTTTTATGTGCATTCAATGATACTCGAGGAGCAAAGCTTTATCTATTGTGAGGACAACATTTTTAACTTAAAGTATTTAATCACCTAGATTCAGAATGTTTTCTGGGTTTGTGAGGAGTTCGGGTGATCAGGGAATGATGAAGAGATTACCAAATAGATCAGCAAGTTTTTAGGTGACTATAAATGCTGGTGAAAAATCTGCACTTTTGAGAGTCTATAGAAGAAACATTTGAAGAAGCAAGTAGAATTCTTACTGAAATTTTCCGTCCTTGTAAACAATGATTGTTTGAATACTGAGATCTGTTTGCTTCTTACAAGGTTGTGCCTCTTATCATTAAATCATCAATAGTACATTTCCTGTTATGGGTTTCCTACAGATCTTGTATCTAATCTACACATGTTCTTCACGATATAGCTGTGTTTTTGTGGCCCTTCAGATTGGCACGGTATCAGTTTCTGAGTTTTTTTTGTTAATGAGATTTCGACATGGTGCTTGAAAATGATAAATGCAGACAGAAATTAAGGCGACTCGAGGTTGCATTAATTGAGTATCGTGAATCTTTGGAGGAGCGTGGTGTAAAGAGTCCCGAAGAAATTGAGAGGAAAGTTGAAATTCATAGAAGACGACTACAATCAGCGTATGGATTGTTAGATTCCCATGAAGACGGTCTTACGAAAAGTAAGTGACTATCACTATAATTGTTGCCTACGAAAAAAAATGCTCTATTTGATTCTGCATGTAACCTTGTTTGATGACTGAATCTATTGCCTATTAAAGTTTGAGCGATGCCATTGTTGCCAACCTCATGAGCTAGCGAGACAACTGTCCCTTGGGTTTCATGGGCATCCTTTTTAAGGGTTTACAGTTGCTAACTTGACTTCCCTGTCTCTTCAGAGATGACCCTCCCCTCAATCTCTCTTCCCTGTCTGAATCTCTGTGGGTTTTTGCAGCTTAAATAATTACCTTCAAATTTGCATGGACCTTCTAAAACCTTTTGATTTGTTGGTTGCTGTCATGGATTCAGAACAATAAGAAACTTGGGATTTTTTTTTTTTGTTTTCCTTAAAGAAAAGGATAAGTACAGTGACTTTCTTTTTTATACGAATGATTACCAAATACGTGACCTGAATTATCTTTTTTCCTTGGAACTGATTTTCCTGGGGCTGATTTGTTATATATATGTATCTAAGTATCTTTCTGCTTTGTGCTGGTTCTTATAATTTGTTCTCTGCGTGAATTATGAGCCTACAGAGAGGTCTTCTCTGGAGAGCAGAGACAGAAGAGGAGATGATTCCCGTGAACCTTCAAAGAAGCGTCGGCGTAGCAGAAGTCGAAGTGATAGCCCACAGAGAAACTCTTCGAGCAAAGACAGGGATAGAGACAGTGATCTAAATAGGGAGAGAGAAAGACGCAGAGGAGAAAGGGATTCAAGAAGTCATGATCCGGAAAGCGATAGGGTAAGGGATCGTGAAAAAAGTGGAAGTAGGGAGAGAGATGATCATGATAGAGACAGGGTGAGGGAAAGGAGAAGGGCAAAATGAGAGGTTGGTTGGCGTGGATCCAATTTGGTGGTTTTGGTTATAATGATTTAGGGTTGGGGATGGGATGGGATGGGGTTCTTGTTTAGAGTTGAGTGCTGCATTGCATCATGTGGATTTTGGAATTTACAAGGAAGAAAAGATTCATCTGCCAATTTCCAGATTCATTATACACATCAGTCTCTATGTATAATGACATCTTAGGCATTGAGCACTTGTTGTAGCCACCCAACTTTGAAGAATATTCAAGGTTTATTTTTTGACCACCTTTTCAGTTGATTCTCCGTTTTGATTACAGCTTTTGGTGAACCAATTGTTTTGAAATCCCTTTATTGAAGACTCAGATAATTTTCTCTATCACCACTGCAAATCTATCCTCATTCACCAAACCACCTTACCCCCACAGTACACCACTTCGAGTGAACTCTAATTTTGGTCTATTTTTTGGTTCATTACAGAAAAAAAAAAAAGAAAAATTATATTTTAGTTCATTACATTATACATTTGGATAATTTAAGTTCAAAATTTATTTTTCATTGCTTAGGGCAATTTGATTTTAATATTATATATTTTTGTTTTAACCTCTTCAAAACAATAAAATAATCAAAAAATATTTTTACCAATCAGATCTCATTATTAAACGGTCCCTCCCACCACCGTCACAACCCTAGATCTTCTCACGTCCGTTCGAAATCACAGTCGGATACCACTGGTCGAAATCCCCAATGGCAAAGGAACCGACCAAGGAAGGTGCGGTAAAATAGTGAGTTCAGGTTGATAAAAATATTTTTTAATTATTTTATAATTTTAAGAAGTTTAAAATAAAAATATATAATATTAAAACGAATTACCCCTCATCGAGATCATGAAAAACGGATTTTGAATCAAAATTGTTTAAATATATAATGTAATAAAATATACGTATTTTTTGTAATTCACGATAAAGTGTTTTTCCTTATATGTAATCGACCAAAATTAGGTTTACTTACGTCACGTAACTCCTGTGAACACTAGCCACCATCTTCTCAATTCCGGACTGCTATTATTAGTCGCCTCCCCTTTTGGTATTGGTAGCCCTTTTGGATAAAAAAGTCCTTATCTTTTTTTAAAATTCCATCCCCTTTAATGAATAAAAAAAATCCTTCACTTACCTCTCTCTCTCTCTCTCTCTCTCTCTCTCTCTCTCTCTCTCTTGTTTTTCACTACAAAAAATTCCACTCTTATTATTTTTGTTTTTTAATTATTAAAATAAAAAATGAAAAATAAATATAATTTATTGTATATTTTTTTAAAAAAATAGTAAAAAAATAAAATTTTTTAATGTTAATACATATTGGTCTCTCTTCTTGTATTAAAAAAAAAAAGCTTTATTAATGCTATTGCCCGACCTTTGACAATTGAGAAAAAAAAATCTAATTCTAATATACGTTTAATTGATAACAAATTAGCAACCACTCTCTTTTTCTTCCATACTCAACCTTCAAAAAATATTTCTTTCTCTATCTTCCCATCATAGGAAGATGGGATAAATAAATTTATTGTGTCATTGATAATGTTCGTTGACAATTAGTAATGTATCTTTGTTCGGATTAAATTTTGACAAGAGGTATATCCACCGCTTGATATGTTAGATCTATATAGGTTTATCCGTAGTAAACATAACAATAGTTGTAATTTGTGTTTGTTTGGCTGTATTTTCCTGTTATTAATCCTTACTGAAGGTTTTCTAGTAGATTAATATATGTATTTTATTTTTTATAAAATAATAACAAATTGAATAAATTAAAATTTATAAAAATCATAAACTATAATAAATATATTTATCATAAAAATTAATATATACACAACTATAATAATTACATTTAACAACAAACAAATTGGATTAATAATATATAATTTAAAATAACTAATTACATAATTATAATATATATAATATATTATATAAAATATATATGTAAAAGAAAAAAAAAAAAAAAGGGACTGGACACTGGTCCCGTAATATATGTATTTTATTTATAGTTTTATTTTGAAAATAAGACTATAAATAGTAAACAATGGGGTAGAAATATTAGTGAACACTAGCCACCATCTTCTCAATTTTCTTCCCTTCCGTCTTCATGGCTCATCTTCTCTTTGTGATTGAGGAGACATTTAATAGTTTGAACCAACTAAATCGGAGCAGAGTGTTTTTGAAAGAGTTAACTAGGATTTGTGGAGGGATTGACGCTCTTTGTTAGAGGAATTATCACTCTTAGTGAAATGGATTGTTACATATAGCCTTAAATCCTTAGCAGTAGTGTAAGCAAATACAACTCCGGTCGTCCCTGAAAATTCTGGTATGGAACAAGAAAACAAAGCCATACCCATGGCTGATCTTGTTCCAAGCCTTCCCCAAGACCTCATCACCTCTATACTAGTGCGTCTCCCTGTCAAATCAGTGGCAAATTCAGGTGTGTTTCAAATCCATGGCGATCTTTACTCTCAAAGCCTGAATTCATCAGAGCCCATCTAAACTTCCACATCCTCCATGACCTGTGAAGCTCATCCTGACAGATGGTTGCTATGATCACTACTCTCCTCACGTTTTAACTTTTCCTAAGGAGAGAAACGGCAGCGGATTCCACGGCGTTTCAAGAAAGGTCATTTGCCCACTTTTACCGCAGAGTAATTAGGCTATTTTAGAGGGTTCTTGCCATGGTTTGGTTCTGCTATTGTATGAAGCCAGTAAGTTCTTGTTGAATCCCATTACGTTAGAGGCTTTTAAAGTACCAAACTTTGGTCTATCGTTGGACCCTTGTATTAGCTTTTTCGCGTCTGGTTTAGGGTACGATGAATCTAACGATGACTACAAAATTGTCACTCTTTCATGTTATGTCGACACGGATGACCACGAGACGGATTGTACTCACACTTTTGTGGATATTTATAGTGTAAAAATGAAAACTTGAAGGAGATTGGATAGTTCTCTTTATGATGTCAAATTTGCCCCTGGAATATTTCTGAATGGTTGTTTACACTGGCTGGCTTCTGATCCTTCAGCTATAGCTGCTTTCGATTTGTCCCAGGAGGAATTTGTGGAAGTACCACCTCCTCCAGGTGTTGATGGAGATAACTTTAGGATTAATGAACTTACCGAACTTGGAGGGTGTGTTGCAATGGTTGTTTATGGAAGCAAAGGTGTGGTCGTTTGGGTGATGAAGGATTATGGCGTGCAAGAATGTTGGACCAAACTCACCATCCATTATCCTGAAGACTATGCATATGCGGATTTCAAACCTGTTTGTGTTTTGAGTGATGATGAGATTGTGTTGGAGAAAGTTTGTGAGAAATTGTTTGTTCATAATTTGTCCAATGGAGTTTGGAGGAATATGGAAGTTGCTGGAGTTCAAAATGTCTTTGGAGATGTAATAATGAGTTTTTCAGAGAGCCTTCTTTCTCCTCATTGCCATAACTAAAGGTCGGGCGTCATTTCAATTTGCAGAAGTTGGGGTTGGCATCAGCAGCAGCAAATTTGAGGTTTCTCTATGGATCTGCCTCCAAGAACTTCATGCAATGGTTTAGCTCTGTTTCCAGATTCCGAGGTCTGACATTTTCTATGATGAATCTGCTTACTTGCCGCCAGATAGGCCCTTTAGTTTACAAGCTATGCAGCCTTCATATGTTCCACTATTTGTCAATGTTGTTCTACATTGGTTTGGTCGGAACCAGGTTTTTTCTTGTAATTTGGCATCTGGGATTTGGATTTTTAGTGTTATTGGCTCTGAAAAAAAAAAGAAAAAGAAAGGGATTGTTACTTGAAGGTTTATAATTCTTAGTTCGAGGGATTGTTACTCAAAGTTTGGAGGGATTATCACTCTTTGTTAGATGGATTGTCACTCAGCTGCTAAGTTAGCTTTTCAGATGAAAAAAGATGTTTCGTGTATGCTAATTTTCCAATGGAAATGACTTTGCAATTGTAGATTTCAAAGACTCATCATTTTCCTTCAAAGAAGAAAATACTACAAATTTCCTTAACTAATCCAAACTCAGAAACTCAAAATTAGACTAGAAAACAAGAGCTGCAGAGGTATAGCTTAACCAGCACTGACATCAGGTTTCAAGAGAAGGATTATATGATTTTGGTAGCAAGATAAGAGGATTTGTTTTTGATGCAATTATGCCAACAGTCTCTGCCATGTCTAGATCACTCGGGTTGAGGCCATCTGGGAGTTTCCAATCAAAGTGGTAGAGTAAAAGGGCTAAAGGAAAATATACATTAGCAAGACCAAAAGAAATTCCAGGGCATATCCTTCTTCCTGCACCAAATGGTATATACTCAAACTGACTTCCTATGAAGTCTATACTACTCTTCTCAAATCTCTCTGGTTTGAAACTCTCTGGATCCTCCCAATACTCCGGGTCTCTTCCGATCGCCCAGGCGTTAACTATGACTCTGGTTTTCTTAGGTATAATATAACCATCAATCTCACATTGTTCCCTGCTTTCTCTTGGTATCAACAAAGGTAATGGAGGGTGCAATCTTAGAGTTTCTTTAACCACCAACTTCAGGTACCTCAGTTCTTGAATGTCACCCTCTTCAACTCTTTCCTTCTCCAAGAAAGCTGTCCGAATCTCGCTTTGTGCCTTAGCCATCACATATGGATTCCTCGTCATTTCGGCCATAGCCCAGTTCACCATTGAGGATGAGGTTTCAGTTCCTGCTGAGAACATGTCCTGCATGAAATTTTATTGTTAACCAAAGAAGAGAAGATAAGGTAACAAGAGTTAACACACTAGCAACTTACAAACAAAACAGCTTTGATGTTATCCATGGTGACTGGGAGTTGAAGGTCACCGCTTTCTTTGACTCTTAGTAGAACATCAACCAAGTCTTCATATCCACATTCACCTGTAACTGTTTTCGATCTACCTAAGTTGTTGTCCACATGCTGATCGATTATGCTGTCCAAAAGTTTATCCAAATTACTATGGATCTTCAGGAACTGCTTCTCAATCGAAAAGAAGGGATGGAAAATCTTTAGTGATGGGAATAAATCCGAAATTTCGAAGGCACTCGAAAGGTTTAGCGCTTGCTTCATCAGCCCAAAGAATACATCCTGGTCAGCATTGCTCACATTCCCAAATGCTGCTCTGAGAACCATAGAACTGGTGTATTGGGATAGTTTCTCAGTCAAATTGATGGGTGTAGCATTATAATCAACATGAGCTTTAATAGATCTGATGAGGTTCAAAGCTTCATCCTGCCTAATCCATCCAAACGATCGGACACTTTTGGAACTGAGGAGTTCCAAAGTGCATATTTTGCGCATCTGTCTCCAATATTCACCATATGGAGCACAAGCAATATCTGTAGAGTTGTAGCACACTATCCTCCCTCCCAAGAGCTCTGCCCTATCTGCCATGGCAAGATCATGAGTTTTCAAGATCTCCCTCGCCAGTCGCGGCGAGGATACGAGGATTGTTGGAATTTCTCCCAGCTGTAAAAGTATGAGAGCTCCATATTTCTGGGATAGTTTGCTGAGAGCATGATGGGGTGGAGCACCAGCCAAATGATGGAGATGCCCAATGATAGGTAGCTTCCATGGAGATGGCGGCAGCTTCTTCTGGGATGCCTTTGATCTCTTCCATTGTTTGACCAAACTGATCAGAAAGCCAAAGAAAAGACAGAATGCAATGAAGCTGATGATGGGAAGTTCCATTTTCAGGGCTAACATTTCTTCTTGTTCTTACTTATAATATTTGATCAGCCTCATGGATTACAGAATCCGAGCAGGACAGATCCTTGATAAATTTTAGAGGAAAATGACAATACATATGGAGTTGTGCTGATTAAAAAATAAGTGGTCCTAAGAAAAACAAGAACATGGCAAGTATCAGCTCCAAGAATCTAAAGTCAATAAGCACACAGAATCAACTTACAGCTGGAAGATTATAGTTTAGTTTCGTTTAGCATCAACTCCGAAAACGTGATATCTGCCGGCTCTGCCTTTCTTTATAGAAAGCATCTCGAATTTTTTATGTGACGCTAAAGAATTAAATCAACCTCTACCTCCATTATTATGTGTTTACCTCAGCTTTTTGGTTCATCAAGGTTCCTCCTCTGGAGCCATATTTAGCTCATCAATCTCATATATATTGTAAAGTTTCGGTTGTTGTCTCATATTCATTAGTCATTTTCTCGAGACATTCCCAAAGGAGTTTCTCTTGTCCGATAGCAGGGACTCCATTTTCAACTTCTATGTTTCCCCAAGGTACGTGCAAAATTGAGAAAACAAGAAGATTTCCACAAGAACTTTGTAAGAATATGCGAAATACTCTTGGGTTATTACAAATATGATTATTATTTAACGTTCCTCTTTTATTATTCTCTTTGGACTAAAATATCCCTGTCACAATATATAAAAAAATACCATTCTTAAAATTTAAAAATATAATATAATTAAAAGAATATTTTAGTCCAAAAAAGAAAATAATAAAAGAGAGGCCATAATGAAAATTTTATTGAGGTGGTAGTTGATTTTCACTTTGATAAATTAATTATGACTTTCACCATTGACATGGCAACCTAACGGTGTAACATGTGGACAACTCAAAATTTAACACATGATGCAACGGCCTTCTTATATGGATGGTCTACAATATTTCAATTTCAAGTCGTAATATCTTAAAATTTGACTGTTAAATTTTAACAAAATTTTGACAATATCTCAATTTTACTAAATAGATTTCAGATATTGTGTCTAATCTACCATATCTCCCCACGCTAAACATGTGATCAAAATTTGATATGAATTCTTTCTTTTCTGATTTCTCCCACTCTGATTATCCAATGTTCACAAAACTTGGGTACCCAATGTATTTGGATGCAAAGAATTTAGTTGCAACATTTGATTTGCAAAATACATTTCTTTTGATGTCGATATCAATCTGATACCACTATTGGGTATCTTGATACCCACATTTCAAAAGATTGATTGTTTATACTCAATAGAATTAACAAAATAAACAAACAAATAAAATACATAAATTTACATAGTTCGATCCTCAACGGATTTACTTAATGGCACAAACACAAAATTTTACTAGTATAATAATAAAAGAAATTACAAAGTATGTTCTTCTTTTCAATGCACCATGTCTATCGAACTCTCAATTTTATTCCTATATATTTCTCCCACGTCTACTATAAACTTCCGTACAAAAAGTATATATATATATATACTAGTACCAATTTTATGTTTATGCTAATGTGTTTTTTCATGTATGTAACAAAATTGGTCATCATACTATGATCATCATACTATGGTCAATTTTTCTGATGTCAAGTATTCGCTGATCTGATGTCTATATAATCCTGATCTGATCTCCTTTGTTAAGTATGTTTTAGTTCTACTGTATGATTTCTTTTATATTCTTGATCTGATATCTATAGTCTGTTGATCTGATGTTAAGTATTCGCTGATCTGATGTCTATATAATCCTGATCTGATCTCCCTTGTTAAGTATGTAGCGCGTTACTGGATGGAAATTGGAAAGCAAAATAAATGAGAATGACATAAATGCCCTAAAAAAAAGGCTCCGTTAAGAGGGTTAAAAGCCAATATGGACGGAGTGACCTTTTTTGAAAATAAAATGAAAGTATGATGACCTTAAAAGTAGTTTTGAAAGTATGATGATCAAAACTGGAAACTGACCATAGTATGATGACCAATTTTGGAATTTACTCTATACTAAATTACCAATTTTATGTTTATGCTAATGTGTTTTTTCATGTATGTAACAAAATTTCGTACAAAAGTATATATTTATATTAAAATACTACCAACCCTATTAGGTATAACTCTAATCCACCCTACAATAGATTTAGATTTTGAAGGTTAACCCTACAATACAAAACCCTTATGTTTAGTGACGGAATCAGGATTTTGCTACAGTGGAGTCTGAACATATACGATAAATTAAAAAAAATTATATTGCGTAAATAAATTTTACATAAAATATTAATAATATAATTTTGTGTTGGATAAGAAAGAGGCAAAGGGACAAGGTTTTGTTTTGTTGGAGAGAGAATAAAGAGGGAGTAAATTGTAATTTAAAAATAGATACAGAAAGGGGGGGGGGGGGTGCGACTTGGGAATAAAAAAGGAATTGAGGGGAAAAAAATTCAATATATATATATATATATATATATTAGGCCATCTCCAACCCAACTTCAAATTGGGTTGGATCTTCAAAATTTGAAGATGTATGCTCTCCAATGCATCTTCAAATTCATCTCTAAAATAGAGATGTGCTACAGTACATCTCTATTTTAGAGATGCACTGTAGCATCTTTATATATATTTTTTAAATATTTTATTTAGTGGGACCCGCTGAAATATTTATATATTTATTTTCTTTTTGTCATATGTTATTCATTATTTAATTTTTGTTATTTTAATTATTTTAATTTTTTATTAAAGTATTTAAAATAATTTTTCATTTAAAAATATTAAAATATAATTTACTAATTAATATTACATTGTGAAGTGTTTTAAATGGAAAAAATAAATACACAATAAAATTACGATTAAAACCATAATCATTCCAAATTAAAATTAATAAACTACTACAACAACAAACAAAAGTTCATACAAAAAAAAAATTACAATAATAAAAGTAGATATTAATAATTTAGAATAATATTGCAAAACCCTCTAAGATTTTAATAATCGGGCAAATAACTCCCTCCATCATTGAGATTATTGAAAAACTCAAAACCCTCTGGATTAGACTGGGAATTGGTTGGTTGTTGAATACTCGCTTCTCTATCTTGTATTATTTCAGCTTGTCTCTGTTGAATATGAGCCCGTACTTTTGGATCTTGTATCGTATTCAAGTCCACCATCAATGAGACAGGAATCTTGTAGGAAAGATGTGAAGCGTGCATTCGGAGTTTTACAATCACGTTTCGCAATCGTTGCCGGACCTTCTCGATTCTGGAACAAGAAAGTACTTCATGATATAATGATGACATGCATTATCATGCACAATATGATAATTGAAGATGAACGTGATCTCGATGCGCCAATTTTAAATGAGATGGAAACTCCAGCTCTAACAGTTGAACGAGCAAGTAATGATGCTGAGGAATTTCAACAATTTTTGGAACGTTATGGGCAAATTAAGGATAAAAATGCTCATTTTGAACTTCGAAATGCATTGATAGAGCATTTGTGGGTGCAATATTCAAATTATGCTAGTTAATGTATCCTTATATTTTGTTTGTTATATTTCGTGAGTGCCTTTTTTTAATTTAATTTTATTATTTTATGTAATGAAGCACTTGTAATGTTTTGTTTAGTTTTCAATCTATTAATCGTGTTTCATTTTTTAATGTTTTATTAATTTACATATGTTCAATATGCTAATAAAATTTACTTAATTTATTAGATTATGTTATATAAAAATAATATATTTTTATTACTAATTACTTTTTAATTTTTAAATTACTTTTTATTTAATTTATTAATCTCATTTATTAAATATATTATTTTTTAAAAATATATTAAGATTTAAGAGATTATTAAATATATTTATACAATAATAAAAATAATATAAAATTATTGGTGAAAGAAATTGTTTAAAATATTATTAAAATTGTAAAATATAGAGATTTAGGTTGGAGATGAGTTAACTGTAAAATTGTAAAATATAGAGATTTTGATACTGTAACATCTATAAAACTGTAAATTATAGAGTTTTGGGTTGGAGATGGCCTTATAAGGGTTTAGAGACTAATGGGCTTGCTTTTACATTTAAACTTGGCCTAGAAGAAATGTTGAAAGAGGCCCGTCAGTTAAAATAATTTTTCCTTAGGTTTTTTTTAAGGCCTAAGTAAAATGAGGTGTTTTTTTTATTAAAAAAATTGACGTTTTACTTAAGTCAATTTTTTAAAAATTAATAAAAGAAAGAAGATATTGCAGTCCCAACCGCACCTCCACCTCAAGGGCACTGCTGGAGCTGAAGTATGACGACTAAGGGCTGCTGGAAATATCACTAGGGATTTTTTGATTTCTGTGAAGTCGATTAACTCCCGAACCCTTAGTTAGGTCCGTCCCTGCTTATGCTACTAAAGAAGTAAATAAAGATAGAAGCAAGAAATTGTTAAGCATTCACAACTTTCTCCAATTTTCAATAAAATACTAAACAATTGCAATTTATCTAACTGAATTGCAATTTGTGTAAAATTAATAATGAGCTAGATTACAACTTATATTAGCCATTTAAAGTTGTTTATTAAAGTAGTAAACATTTTATCTTCTATAGAATATTTTTTGAATCACATGAGCCAAAAATAACTTTTTTTATAACAAATTTTTTTTTATAACTCAATGAATTTTAACTTACTTGACAAAAATAGAAGAATGATTAACTATTACAAATAATCTATAAATTAAACAAATTGAGTTTGAACTATTTAAATTTGAGTTGCTCCTTTTGATTTTGTGTTGACTTGATTAATGAAGTGAGGGTTTCATCTCCATTCTTAATTCTTGCACGAATTATAGATTGTCAATATTGAGAAGAAAATCTTTTTGAAGGACTTTTAAACCCTTAATTTGAGTTAGCGGATGAGGTTGGACTAATAAGTTGCTAGCTCGTGACTTTTATTAGAATGTGAATTCGAAAAGGGGAAAAAGTGGTAATAAATAATTATTAGAAGAAAGAAAAAACATATTTATGAAACAAAGTCGTCAAAATGGCCACTCTTTTTTGACAAAAACTATGTATTTCAACTCTCATTAAGGCCTTCCTCTAAAAAGAAAAGACTCTAGCTAGCCACCAGTATTCTTCACCAAAATATGAACATCCCCAAAACATGCCCCTTTCTTTTACTGAATTCCTATTTGTATAATAAAATTACTATTTATATAATAAAAAATACCAAAAATACCCTTATGGCCAAAAAATTACTTGTTTTTGTGTAAAAATGGTCCTGAAAAGCATGAATTTTGCGTAGGAATTACAAGAAAACGTAAATTGAATAATATGGAAGGCACAAAAAAAAAGGCTAAAACATAACATTTGACCATGGCTGGACCGCTAAAACATTACGGGAATCTGAGTCAAAAACGCTAAAGCACAGCGTTCGAAGCATCCAAAAACGCTAAAGCGTAGCTCGCTCGCTAAAATGCATCAATTAAGGGCATTTTTGACATATATAAAAAGAAACCCAAACTGATTTTTTTCACAAAAACTGTTCACCACGTCACAGAACAACTAGCACCACATCCAGAAACATCTACATCCATGCATGTGAATTTAAGCTATTTTTTTCACAAAAACAGTCCACCACGTCTCAGAACACTAGCACCACGTCAAAAACAACTACCACCCGTCCAGAAACGTCTACATCCATGCATATGAATTTAAGCTGATTTTTTTCAAAAAGACAGTCCACCACGTTTCAGAACACTAGCACCACGCCAAAAACAACTAGCACCACATCCAGAAACGTCTACATCCATTCATGTGAATTTAAACTATTTTTTTCACAAAAATAGTCCACCGTATCATAGAACAACTAGAACCACGTCCAGAAACGTCTACATCCATGCATGTGAATTTAAGCTGATTTTTTTCACAAAGACAGTCCACCACGTCTCAGAACACTAGCACCACGTCAAAAACAACTAGCATCATATCCAGAAACGTCTACATCTATTCATGTGAATTTAAACAGATTTTTTTCACAAAAATAGCCCACAACGTCACATAACAACTAACATCACGTCCATAAACGCCTACATCCATGCATGTGAATTTAAGCTGATTTTTTTTCACAAAGACAGTCCACCACATTTCAGAACACTAGCACCACGTCAAAAACAACTAGCACTACGTCCAGAAACGTCTACATCTCTTCATGTGAATTTAAACTTATTTTTTTTCACAAAAACAGCCCACCACGTCACAGAACAATTAGCACCACGTCCAAAAACGTCTACATCCATGCATGTGAATTTAAGGTATTTTTTTCACAAAGACGACCACGTCTCAGAACACTAGCACCACGTCAAAAACAACTAGCATCACGTCCAGAAATGTCTACATCCATGCGTGTGAATTTAAACTAAGTTTTTTTACAAAGACAGTCCACCACGTCGCAGAACAACTTGCACCACGTCCAGAAATAACTACCACATCACGTATACATCCAAACATGTGAATTTTAGCTGAATTTTTCACAGAACATAGTCTATCATATCTTATCCAAAACAACTAGCACCACGTCCAGCTACATCCCGCTACGTCCCGCTATGTCTAGTTACGTCCCATGCTCTACGTGATATATTGATATAAGCACATGCTCTACGTGATATAAACTCACGTTCTACTTGATATAAACTCGTGTTTTCAATGATATAATCAAACCTATATAGACGTATAACTTCATGAAACCATTGTACACATGATATAACCCTTTGTTATATTGATATAAACACATGAGAAATTTTTGAAAAAAAAAAAGAAAAAAAACCGTGTCAGAGACAATACATAATAACTGAAGCAACGCATGTGAATGTGACCCACTTACGCGCGCTTGAAGTTTGAGTTGCACAAAAAGTCAACAATTGCGGCTAAGAATCATTCAAACTGAAAAATAGTAAAAAAACTAGTAGGAGTATAATAATATTGTACTACTATAGTAGTCGATATAAATTGCCCATTTTATATATGAAATAAAATTAAAAACATAACTCATAATGAGATAAACACAATAATATAGTACCTTATTTATTTTTTTATGTAAGATATTTTAGAAAATAGTATAATTTTTTAATAAGAAATCTGTTACATTATCTTGTTCCTCACCCTCTTACTCATCCTCTTCATCATCATCCTAGTGATCCTCCTACATAGTTATCTCCTCATATTCTTACTGTATACTTAAAATCATAAATTAAATCACTCACAATATTATATTCACAATGATACAAACGCAATTAAATTATTATTTCATAACTTGTAAAAAATACAATAAATTTCACATCCAGTATTTAAAAAACGCTACATCTTTCACATTCAGCGTGTCAAAAACGCTACATTTTTTATATATAGGATGTCAAAAACACTACATTTTTCATAATTAGCATGTCAAAAACGCAACAAATTTCTTATCCAGCATGTCAAAAACGCTATAAATTTCACATCCAGCATGTAAAAAATGCTACATTTTTCACATCTAGCATGTCAAAAATGCTACATTTTTCATATTTAGCATGTCAAAAACGCTACAAATTTCACATCCAGCATGTTAAAAACGCTACATTTTTCACATCTAGCATGCCAAAAATGCTACATTTTTCATATTTAGCATGTCAAAAATGCTACAAATTTTACATCCAGCATGTCAAAAACGCTACACTTTTCATATTTAGCATGTCAAAAAAGTTATAAATTAACAAGCAAGCCATGGATAAAAGTCATATTTTGGCGTGTTTGACTATACCCAACGCTAATTCATTGCGTTTTTTATCCTTTTTGTTTATAAAATTTTAAACTCTTTTAGTTCAAAGGACATAAATGTAATTTTATCCCACTTTTTGTTAGATAAATAGTAAATTTGTTAGACAAATAGTAAGTCCCTATGACAGTCGGCTTTATTGAGCCCGAGTAGTAACTGGATGTTTCTTCTAACAATAATAGAAGGCCTTCCCTTATATTCAAAACTTTTTTTCCTTTTTTTTTTTTTTTGGCAAACTGTCCAAAAAATGGACCTGTGGTCAGAACCCTTTCATTACTATCGGAAAGGATTACAACAAGATAGTAACCTCAAAAGTTTTAACCCCTATACAAAAAAAAAAAAAAAAAAAAGCCGCCCTTGACACACAAAGGGGTGGTTACCGCTATATACATGATTCTCAGTGCTGGAATAGCTACTGCTTCTAAGCTAATTATTCCCTTCAATCTGTTGGGCTTGGGATTGGTTGAGGTGAAGGCAACAGCTGAGCCTTGAGCTCCCATTCTTGCCAAGAAATTTGTCGCTTTGTTTCTTTCCTGAAAAATATGTTTGGTTTCAGAGTTGCTCGCAGCCATAAACTCATTCATCTCTTTGAAGGCTCTGAATTCTCTCCATAAAGATTCCTCCCTTCTCTTATCATGGTTTCCAAGGCCAAGTTGTCTGTGAGGAATGTGATATTTGATAGCCCCTTCCTTCTGCAAAATTTAGATACTTCCGAAGTTGCCTGAATTTCTGCATGCAACGGCGTGGTATTCCTCAATTCATTTGCTTCTCAGTATATAAAGTCCCCTGTTATTCTTCTTGTAGTGAAGCCGAATCCACCATGGCCTTCCCCATTACATGAACCGTCCACATTCACCACAAAGGGACACGAGTAGTACTCCTAAACAATTTTCCTTGCTTTTTTGACACGGCTGGGATTTCTGGAACCAGAAGCTGCAATAAGGAGAGTTTCCTTTCTCAGAGAATTGCCCAGACTGACCAAATTTGGTTGATTCCTTTCAAGAAAATAATCATTTTTAATCTTCCAAATGAGCCAAATCAGTATCACCGGTGCATTCCTCCATGGGTTTTGGTTTGATTTTGACAGAGGGGGGTAAACCAAGCCTGCACTCTGTTCCAACCCATCTCTCTCATCAAGACTAACTCGGTCGTGACCATTAGTGAATCCCAAAAAGTTCTGACTTATGGGCAATTAAAGCAGCAGTGCAGGATCGATTCAGAATTATTCAAGCAGAAATAGCATCTTGAGGGGAGAATACAGAGATTACCAAAGCTGCTCAGTATTTCAGGAGAGGCAATAAAACCGTTGTAGAGCCTCCACAAGAACATTGAGATTTTTTTCTGTAGTTGCTGGTTCTAGAGGTGTTGCGCCAACGGGTCTTCCTCTATGCTGAGACAAAGATTCTTGTAAGCAGAAGCAGTAGTGAATTTTCTATTTGGGGTTGGACACCAAAACAAAATATCAGGGGAATCAGTGAACTCCATGCGCATATTACTTAGCCTTGAGAGAAGCTGATCATCAATAAGCCCTTGAATACCCTCCAAGTAGTGATCCTTATTTCTGAAAAATTCCCTGACAGTGCGCTCCAGAAAAGGGGGAGGATTGGTGTGTTTCCAAAGACTCCATGATCATCCCAATTGTCCAACCAGAAGGATGATAAGCCGTTTAAGATTAGACTTTGATAGGGCCGCGAATCTCATTGAGAGTTTCCAAATTCTGCTCCAAAAGGTTTTCATCCGGGCTGAGTATGAGAGTGAGTCTATGAAGACTGCCCATAGACCTTCTTTGGTTTTCTATTTCCACCATAATTTAGCCCAAAGGCTCTCTAACATGGCAGGGAGTTGTCTTATCCCCAATCCGTTTTTATTTAAAGGAAATGTCATGCTTCTCCATGAGCTCCAGTGTTTTCTAGTCTCCTTGTCTGCTGCCCAAAGGAATTGCTAGCATCTGTTCTCAATCTCTCCTATGGTAGTTTTTGGAATCCAAAAGGCTGCTGCAATATGGATTGGCATAGAGAGCAGAATCGATTTAATCAGCTGAAGTCTTCCCGCCTGAGAAAGCAACTTATTTTTCCAACATGACAACCAAGAGTCCACCCCTTCAAGAATGTGACAGAAATAGCAGACCTTCGATCTCCCTTGGAAAATATTCGCCCACAGATATTGGAATGGCAAGTGAGCTTCTTTCATGTTTAGGAGCCTTAGAATTCCCCTTTTCCTTGGAACAATCCAGTGCTTGGGAAAGATGACTGTACTTTTTGAGAGGTTCACTTTTTGCCTCGCTCCTTCCACGTACAACTCCAAGAATGTTGATAATGCTTTGAGGGACTTATTCGAGCTGTGCGAGAAGATCATAATGTCATCAGCGAAACTTAAGTGGTAGATAATTCTTGAACCCGGCGGTTTGTAGAAATGTCTTATTGTTCCAGCTTATGTTCTCTTTTTTATACCTCTTGACAAAGCTTCAGATGCTATAATGAACAGTAGAGGGGAGAGCGAATCACCCTGTTTCAGCCAGCGAGAAGATTTGAAAAATCCAACCGGAGGGCCATTGAGTAATATAGAGAACCAGCCACTTTGAAGAACATTCATAATCAGGATGATAAAAAAATTAGGAAAACCAAACTTTTGAAATATCCTTTCAAAAAAGATCCATGCCACCCTGTCAAAAGCCTTTTCCATATCCAGTTTTAGGCTCAGATTTAGGCCAGCTGCCCTGTTCTCAATGAACTACACTAGATCTTGAGCTAACAAAATATTATCTACAATCCCTCTGTCCTGCATAAATCCAGTTTGCTCAGAAGATATTATTTTAGGGAGAACACTTTTAATTCTATTTTTAGACCCGAAGAAGTATCTTGCATGTGAAATTGCAGAGGCTGATTGGTCTGAAATCGGCAAAGGACGAGACTTCTTCCTTCTTGGGAATGAGTCTGATAAAGGCGCTTCCAATGGCTCTAGGAATGGGCACTCCGTTCATGAAATCTTCGGTGGCTCAAATGAGATCATTTTTTATGATTCCCTAAGCTGCTCTAAAAAATAACCAGTGAATCCATCTGGCCCAGTGGCGCTGTCCTCGGTTAGCTCAAAAACAGAATTTTTCACCTCCTCCTCCTCAAGCGGCCTTGAGAGTGCTACCTTGTCCTCCCAGCTTAGAGTATCTGGGATGTCATCCAGAAGTTCTGCTATGGCTGCTTGGCTTGTAGTTCCTTCCTCTGATAAAAGGGTAGCAAAGAAAGAAACATCTTGATCCAATAATCTTCTTGTCTGTCACACAGTCCTCCCCAATTTTGATTTTGTTTATTGCTTGACGTGCCCGGCGTTCTTTCATAGCAGCATGGAAAAAAAACTGTGTTCCTGTCTCCATCTTGAAGCCATTTAACTCTTGATCTTTGGCTTATGAAGTCGTCGTGTTCCCTTTTAGTGATATATATATATATATCACTAATATGCACTAGTGATATATATCACTAATTCCTCATATACTAATATTCTTATAGATAAAGGAGGAAAAACATGTCAAATAACTCTAATTGACAGATCCTAATTTAGCCAATTCATCTGCTAGCATATTATATTTGATAACTCCAATTGAATTGCACCTCCCAGTTGCAGTTTAACATAGCATTGAATCCCTTCAGAACTGGTATCATGCATTGTTCTTGTTGTATTTTTCTCATAATATCAATTGTCTCTTTGCTACCATTTCCAAACAAATTTTCCTGTGTCCTAGAAACCGAACATGCTCCAAAACTCTAATTGCTCCCTACAATTTAGCTTTTAGAGTATAACAATATCCTAAATTGCTAGAAAAGCCAAATATCCATTCACCTTTCCTATTTCTAAGAACTCGTCCACAACTAGCCCTATACACTTCATGTCGTACCAATCCATCTGTATTAAAATCCATCCTTTGGTGGTGGTTGCCAAGTCTCATCTATATTTGTTCTAACTTGTTTCGTAGAGCAGCTTACAAAATTTTCCAAAGTCCAAGATATTTCTTTGATCATTGCATTCATCCCATGGTATATCTTTAAACCCCTCGTGTGTTTGCCTGCAATTGCTTCCTTATTTCTAACTTGCCAAAGCATCCAACATACTACCCTTAACCACAAATTTCATGACTTATTATCTTGCAGAACAGATGAATTTAAATTAGTTAAGATCTAATGTGTAAAATCATTACCTGCTCTGACGTTGTCTTGTAGTCTGTGATTTATTTGCCGACAAATTTTCTTGTTTCGGTAGCACTCCCTCATCACATGCCAGATTGTTTCCAGTTCCCCACAAAGATGGTAAGAGTCTTCATTTGCCATGTCTCCATTTCCTTTTCATGTTACTTATCAAAACTTGTCTCATCATTTACCAGAATAAAGTCTTAATCTTTTCAGGTCCTTTCTAATGCCAAATTCCTTCCGATGTTTTGTCCTCAGGTTGCCATCTTTGTAAGTATACTAGTTTGTATGCTGAAGCTAACAAAAAGTTAACAGCCTTTGAATGTTTCCATACCAATTGAATCCTCCTCCTGTGTGTTACTTGGTGGTGGAAGTGCTCATATCAAACGCTATATATTTTCATGAAAGAATTGAGTAAACCATTCTATACTTCTAAACTCTTGAAACGTCAACAAAATTAGGGACCTTCAAATCCTCCAAATGATAGGGATTCGTTTCACTTTAAATCTAGCAGGGGTTTGTCTTCTCTTAGCCATAAAGTTTTCCTGCCATTTCATGAGCTCCATTTCAGCCATTTCCCTACTTCCCAAACCAAACAAATTTGCTTCCACAAATTAGACCCCTTTATCCTATGATCAATATCAGGGATTGTCCATCTATTATGTTGTATTTGTCCTTCAATTTCTTACACGATAAATTATCCGAGTTTGTCAGAATTCCCCATACAATTTTAAAATAAGACTTATATTGATGTTTTTCATTTCCCAATTTCCTAATCCTCCATGGGATTTTGGTTGACATACCTTCTTCCAACTCACCAAACTCACTTTTTTCTCATCCTTTTTAGCTCCCCATAGGAATCTCCTTCTAATTTTGTCAATCTCCTTGCACGTTCCTTTTGGTATTATAGTAGATGGCATCAAATATGATGGTATGGCAGCCAAAATTCATTGGCATAAGGTTAAACTTCCAGCAAGTGAAACTCTATAGGTGTTCCAATATGTCGCCCTTTTATCTACCTTCTCTACCACCTGGTTTTGAATCGGTCGTCACTCACTGTCGCTGATCGATTGCCGGAGAAGGTGAAAAGGGCTGCCGACCGATAAATCAAATGAGAGAGAAGACGATTTGGCCGTCACCAACCGCTGCTGATCGATTGCTGGAGTAGTTGAAGAGCAATGTCTTCGTGCCGACCAACCAACTAATCGAACAAGGGAGAAGACGAATCGGTGCCGATCGATTGATTTCCAGAGAATGTGAAGAAGAGGGATGCCGTCGATCGATAAATCAAATGGAGGAGAAGATGAATAGGCTCGGCTCAAGAGACTAATCCAATGAGGGAGATGAGATGATCCATCGATTTTTTGGGTTGCGAAGTCTAGATGAGATGATTCGGAGATGGATCGATAGATTTGTTTGGACAAATGTAAGAAGAAGATTCAAAGAGAGACCAAAATGTGGACAGCCCACAGAGGAGGAGAGATGAGGAGTAGTGGTGGTGGAGTCACAGGAGTGGAATGGAGGAGGCGGCTAGGGTTTCTGGAGAGAATGAGGGGGTAGACGAATGCGTGTTTGTGTGTGCGTGGCTAGTGTCACACCCCCAAACGCTAGTCAAAGATTTAGCGGAACTTATTAAGGCAGTAACTAGAAATTGAAGTCGAAATCACACAAACAGAACCAATTCTAGCACACAAGTGATTTTAATAGGCTGACGCCCCAAAACTCAGTGCAACTTTTATTGAAATCACTCAATAGTTACAAAGAATTTTTCCGTTCAAAACTAAGGCATCACACTTAGCCAAAGCCTGAACCAACTAGTCTAACTCCCTCTCAAAGCTAAACTAGCCCGGCCCGATTTTCTGGAATTCCCTTACCAAAATCCCGAGCTCTCTTTTTTTTTTCTTCCGCCCTTACAAATGAGCGAGTTTCACCCATTTATAGGTTTATAATGCGTGCTTGACAGCCCCAAGCACTAGGCCCGACTAAAGCTCAAGGAAACGATTACCAGCCCACGTTTGAAGAAACTGCCCGCACTTTCCGGTCGACCATCCCACGTTCTCAGCCAACTCAGCACGTCTCCAGCAACTTCAGCCCACGTCTTCAACCGCCTAACCGTTCTTCAAGCCTTAGCTCCACATCGGCTCGATCGTGTCTCAACAATCCCAGTTTGCCGCAACCGAAGACCAGTCCGTTCGAAGTTGTGCGCAACTTCTCGCAACTAAAAGCCAGCCCGCCCAGCCGTGCATGCATTTCTCGCAACTGAAGACCAGCCCGCTCAGCCGAGTGCGCATTTTGCCGCACATCTCGAACCATCTCTCGAACATGCCCACAAATTCTCGACATCCAATGCCTTTGTGCGCATCTCCTCGGCCATGAACTTAGAAACTCGCCCCTCAATCCCCTCCATTCATTTTCTCTCGGCCAACATGAATTAATTCTTTGCCAATCCACCAAAGCTAAGCTAACTATGCATTCACATGAACACACAAGTTAATAAAAACAAGGAGATAAAATTAGCACACAAGCTTACCGCTAACAGCTAGGGTTAAAGGGCAGGTTACAAAACAAAACATATACAAACCCTAAAAATCCCTTATATGCCTATTTCTAATGAGGGTTTGGGTGATCCCCAATTAAGCAAATCCAAATTCAAAACCGCCCAATATCTGCATATACCCTCCCCCTCCGTGAAATAACCCGATCACCCGAATAAGCCAAATCGATTACTCCAAATTGATGCGGGTCAAACGAATTATTCTATTAAACCCGAATAATGAATACCCCTAACTATAGCTTCAGTTATTGCCATGTTCCTTTCTTGCCCTCTATTCCTAACTTTCTTTGTTCCCTGGTTGAGTGAATCAGGGATGGGCAGATCCAAGCTTTCATTATCCATGTCCTCATGGTTATTGAGTGCCAGCTGGAACTTGTTTGCTAGAATGTCAAAGAGAAAGCTTTTCGAAACTCTCTCTCTAACTAAACAAACATGTCGTAAACTATTTTTTAATCAAAATTAAACCGGTACCTGGTGGAAGTTTGACCTGATTGCATTAATGAATTAATAATGTCTACACAAAGATAAGACAATTTGATTCTATTAATCTCTCCAAACACATGTTTTAAAATATAACTTAGATGGTTCTACACCATAATTCTTCCAGTAAAAATGTGCATCTTTCTGCAACTCATACTCTGTGAATAATAATAATAATAGAAGAAATTTTCAATTTGAACCCATCAAAACCTGCCCGATCTAGAATCATCGAATTTTCCTTTACCTTTCTACATTAAAATTCAAATCTAAATCTATCCAATAAATTTAAATCAATTATGACCTTCAAATACTTTCGTTACTGGCCCTGATCCTCATATACTCTCTACAACTCTGCAAGTTAGGAACACAAAATTCCACAGTAATGACAAATCAGTTTGTCCTCTTGGTTTTTCTTTTTTTTTTTTTTAAAAAAAAATCCTTTTGCTTCTAAATAATGTAGTGAATAAGAGAAAGCTGAAAAAGATCAATCCTCGGACTTTTCAAGGTTGGATGGGGACTTGGATTGACTGGAAAATGTCCATATTCTTGATTAACAAGCCACAATAGTAAGACAAGCAACTTAAGAAATGTGGATATGGGCTATCCCTGAAACTTCCTTCTTTCATTAAACCCGACAAAAATGAGCACATCCATGACGTACCAAGTATTTGGCTTCTTCTTCGTCCTCTTTTAACATGCAGCCTGTAAATTTTGAGTTGTGAAGAATCTGAACAAAGCAGATAACTAAAAACTACAACGGTTAAAGAAGCAAAATCATAGAGATTTGATATTTCACTAATTTCATGACACCTTTGTAATCATGTAATTGTATTTACATAGCTCATGTTCCGCCATGGAAACT
Source organism: Knoxia roxburghii (assembly GCA_030378225.1). Lineage (NCBI taxonomy): Eukaryota > Viridiplantae > Streptophyta > Magnoliopsida > Gentianales > Rubiaceae > Knoxia > Knoxia roxburghii. The sequence goes on from CM059423.1 coordinate 7,895,713, forward strand.
GTCAACTTCTGTGAAAGTTTGGCTTCTCTAGAATTATCCAACCGTTCCCATCTCAATTCCAAAATAATAATTGCATTTATTATTTTATTTTAATACAACAAAGAAATTATTATTTTATTTTATTTTTTAAGCAACAAAGAAATTATTATTATTATAAAATAAAAAATATTATATATATATATATATATGAATTGACTAAAGAAATATTTAGCCCCAGAAAGTTGAAGAAAAAGACTAAAGAAATATCATAGGTTTTGTGGACAATACGTAATTGCTTTCGCATGCATCGCTAATTTGCCAACAATACGCCTACCCACTCAAAGCAATACTTTATCATTTCGGAATTCATTAAAAAAAAAAAAAAATACTAACAATAAGCTGCGTCCTATATATAGTGCTAGTTTTACATTCTGAAAGAATATATCCACCAATCGAATCCTCAGTTTACAATAAGTAAACCCTATCTTTGCTCATTAATTCCATTAAAGTAGAGAGCTTAATTTATTTTAAAATGGCAGCAAGTGATGTAAAGCTTCTTGGCGCACGTCCAAGCCCATTTGTGAACCGGGTTCAGTTCGCCCTCAACTTAAAGTCAATAGATTACGAGTTCCTCCAAGAGAATTTTCCTGCAAAAAGTGATCTCCTCCTGAAATCGAACCCGGTTCACAAGAAGATCCCAGTTCTCCTTCATGGTGATAAACCTATCTGTGAGTCTCTTGTGATTCTGCAATACATAGATGAGGTCTGGTCGGACGGCCCCTCTATCCTCCCCTCCGATCCCTATCTCCGAGCCACCGCCTGCTTTTGGGCTGCTTATATTGATGACAAGGTACTCCCATGTGTATCTAACTTTGTATATTTTTATGTTTTTACTTAATTTTGAATGTACATTTAATTTTCTTTAAAAATAATTCTTAACAAATCAGCATGCAGGGGGGAAATATTTCTTCAAGAATTACTTTTTTTTTTTGTACAAAGAAGGATGCTGACGTTTAGATGTTCTTCAAGAATTACTTATGTGATCTGATCTATACATAAATCTATGCAGTGGTTTCCAGTATTAAGGTCGCTGAATGAAGCTAAAGAAGAGGAAAAGGCATCACTTTTGGAGAAAGTTGGAGAAGGTTCAGCATTATTGGAAGATGTTTTGGTTAAGTCGTCCGGTGGATTTTTTGGCGGAGAGAAATTAGGGTACCTGGACATTGCTTTGGGGTGCTACTTGGGCTGGGTGTTTACCATAGAAGTCTTTTCAAATGTGAAAATAATAGATGAAACCAAGACCCCGACTCTTAAGGAATGGGCTCATAGGTTTACTTGTCATCCAGCTGTGAAGGGAACTCTTCCGGAGACTGAGGAACTCCTCAACCTTCTCCGGTCGAGGGTAGCTAAGCAGAAGGCGGATGCTGCCGCCGCCGCAGCTGCCACAGAGGAGGCTTCCAAGTGAAAGACTGGCTTGTTTCCCCTTCCACCTAGTTTTGTTGGCCGTCCTTGCTCATTCCAAACTTTTGTTTTCCTATATATTCATTCCCTTTGCATTTATCTGTCCTTTTAGAATATGAAAGTTGTTGAGATTTTATTATTATCAAGATAATTTTTTTATTTTACTTTTATCAATTACCAACATCGTTAATGAAAAGTATAAACGTTTATTTATAGACGGAGGAAGTACTATAATTGTTGTCAATTCCATGTGATGTGGGACAGATCGAGGAGATTGGTACTCATCTGGACTTTAATTGCATGGCTATTTAATGTATTTTTTCCATTGGAGACACTTGGTGTCGGAGATAATAATAAGAATAGTATCAGTCTTCAACTGAATTTAGGTTGTGCTTCACTCTTTCTTTTGACTTGTGTTGTTTTGGAACGCATATACGTATGCAACTACGCACATCAGTTGGTCTATTATGGCTCCTCTCAAGTACTATTTCCGTTGTTTTTATTTAGAATAATATATGGAGGGATTTAAAATCTATCAATCTAGCTAATCTATCGGTGTGACGGATTACTCATGCTCTTAAATGATTTTAATGTCGGTGTGATCTACCCTTTGATACTAAGTGAGAAGACCAATCACTTATAAATTCTTTTTTGTCAATATGTGAACAATGCTAGATTAATTAAAAACATTTTTGTTTCAAAAAAATTAAAAATATTTTTATATATTTATGATCCATAACATTAATTAAAAACGTTTTTAACAATGCTTCAGTTTTTTTTCTAATAGTCAAAACTGATGGTTAATGATTGCGGTTTTTTTTTCCCCCAAAATATGCACAACAATTGCTGGAAAACGTTTAACAGATGTATTTTATATTAAATCCTAAAACGTATGAAATTGATAGGGAGGAATTAATCTTTGGATTAGTTCTATGCTTAGGCATCAGCCTATAAATAGTCCATTGTTCAGTATGAATTGCACACACTTTCAGCTGGAAAAAAATTCTTCCTTCTTTCTCCCTCAAACCCTAAAATCTCCCTTCTCCTCCTGCAGAAATACTCCATCAACCTTCCTTCGGAATTTTTTGCATCAAGTGTTCTCCTATTGTTCTACTTCATTGGTGAGGCAGTTTTGTGTGCAGATCGACTTCATATTTTTATTGCATCCTGGAAAACATTTCGTTCGTAGAACCTCTTGCACATTTTGTAGAGGAGACGAATTTGTTTTAAGGAAATTGAGAGTTTTCATAAGTTTTGCTGAGATAAAGATAAAAAATGAGAAAGTTGACAGATAAAGTACAAAAATATTCTCACAAAAATAGTCTGTTAGTAAAGTTAACGATCAAAATTTAACGAAATAACTAAATTTGTGGCAAAATACAAAAGTTGAGACAATAAAATAGTTTCTAAAATATGATGGTTAAAACCCAATTATCACTATAATATATGACTAATTTTATATTGTACTCATAAATAAAATACCAGTGGAGAGAGGGACTTAGAATTTCAGCCACTCCAGATCTCTTGGTTTTGGCCGAAAGCCCTTAGACCATTTGGACCTATTGGAGTGTTTCTTTTGAGATAAAGAATTACTAGCTACCACCATATCTTTTATTCTCTATTGCCTAATTACTATTTTATCTTTTACTCTCTACTGCCTTAATTTGGATTAAAATACCTTCTATAATACTTCTCTCTTCCTTTCTTTTTAAATAAAAAGATAATTTTATCAAAATTAAAGACTACCGTCCCAAAAACTGAGGCGATAACTAGTAACCTCTTCGAGCTGATTTTCATTAATAAAGGGGGTTATTATTCATGCCTCTCTTTTATTATTCATTGTTCCTATTAAACTAAAATATCCCTTTGATTATATTATATTTTAAATTTTAAAAATAATATTTTTTTTATATTGATAGCGGTATTTTAGTCCAAAAAATATAAAAAATAATAAAAGATGGGATAGAGAATAATAATCATATTAATAAAAGAACAAGTTATTTGTTGGGCTTTAAGAGCAAACGTCAAGTTGAGCCTAATCTGGTAGTCTTAGAACAAGTTATTTGTTGGGATAGATTTCGGATTTTGATTGTCCTTTGACCTATCTTTGGAATTGTGAATCAACCATTAAGATGATCACATCACATATTATCCTAGCCAACCATAAAAGGTTGTGTGTAAATCTTTTATAGTGTTTTTTTTTTTTTTTTTTTTTTTTTTTTTTTTGAGAGAATTGACTAAAGAAATATTTTGTCCCAAAAAGTAGAAGAAAAATAATTAAAAAAGAAAGACTAAAGAAATAATTTTTTGTGGACAATACGTAATTGCTTTCGCATGCACCGCCGACTTGCCAACAATCCGCCTACGCAGTCAAAGCAATACTTTATCATTTTGGAATTCATTAGAAGAAAAAAAATACTAATAATAAGCTTCGTCCTATATATAGTGCTAGTTTTACACTCAGAAAGAAAAATATCCACCAATTGAATCCTCAGTTTACAGTAAGTAAACTCGATCTTTGCTCATTCCATTAAAGTAGAGAGCTTAATTTATTTAAAAATGGCAGCAAGTGATGTAAAGCTTCTTGGCGCACGTGCAAGCCGATTTGTGAACCGGGTTCAGTTCGCCCTCAACCTGAAGTCAATAGACTACGAGTTGCTCCAAGAGAATTTTCCTATAAAAAGTGAGCTCCTCCTGAAATCGAACCCGGTTCACAAGAAGATCCCAGTTCTCCTTCATGGCGATAAGACTATCTGCGAGTCTCTTGTGATTGTGCAATACATAGATGAGGTCTGGTCGGACGGCCCCTCTATCCTCCCCTCCGATCCTTATCTCCGAGCAACCGCTCGCTTTTGGGCAGCTTATATTGATGACAAGGTACTCTCAGGTGTATCTAATTTAGTATTTTTATGTTTTTACTTAATTTTTGAATGTACATTTTATTTTCTGAAAAAAAAAATTATGCAGAGGAGAAACATTTCTTCAAGAATTACTTATGGGATCTGATCTATACATAAATATACGCAGTGGTTTCCAGTATTAAGGTCCCTGAATGAAACCAAAGAAGAGGAAAAGGCATCCGTTTTGGAGAAACTCGGAGAAGGTTTAGCATTATTGGAAGATGTCTTGGTGAAGTCGTCCGGTGAATTTTTTGGCGGAGAGACATTAGGGTACCTGGACATTGTTTTGGGGTGCTACTTGGGGTGGGTGATGGCCATAGAAGTTTTTTCAAATGTGAGAATAATAGATGAAACCAAGACCCCGGTGCTTAAGGAATGGGCTCATAAGTTTACTTGTCACCCAGCTGTGAAGGGAACTCTTCCGGAGACTGAGGAACTCCTCATACTTCTCCGGTTGAGGCTAGCTAAGCAGAAGGAGGATGCCGCCGCAGTTGCCGCGGAGGCTTCCAAGTGAAAGCGCCTATGATTTTGTTGGTTATAAGCAGGCCTTCTAATGATTTTGAAGGTATCATGACAAAATAATAATTATGGGTTTTTTATTTTGTTGGAGTTAATAATGATGATCCATTTTAATGTTATTTGAGTTTAACTATCTGATCTAAAAAAGATAATGAAATCTGCAAATTAAAAATTGCATTGCGATCAGAAGAAACAAAAAAAACCTAGAAATAAGACTATAATTTTTGAAATGCTAAATAGTCGCACTTAGTGTTCTACACTATGAAACGACCCTAGTTATAAAAGCAGTTACAAACTGGCAGGGGGTGATACTTGTAGCATTACTACTGAAGCCTGCTTTGTTGGGCAAATTGTATGATGTACCGTACATGTACCTAGTAATACATCACCACTGTCATTATAAGAAAGTGAGATACACTCTCCTCTTTTCTTCTTCTTCTTCAAAAACCTACTTCCTTCTTTTTCAAAAATCACTTCTTCTTCTTCAAAATTCACTTCTTCTTCGCCGTACTCCATTCGAAATCACATTTAATCAAAATTTTCAACCAAACACAGATTTAACGGAGATCGACGATTGTATTTTCCGACGAACAATACCAAATACAACGAAAAAATAACTTCTTCTTAAAAAATTACTTCTTTATCTTCAAAAATCTCTTCTTGTTCTTAAAAAATAACTTATTCTTCTTAAAAAATCACTATATCATAAAGTATGAACTGTATTTGATGGATTTACGGAACCTTATTTTCGCGATTTGATGTTGGGTAATGTATTAATGATGTCATATTCGTGTTTTCTTATTCAAGTAATGCTCTGTTACTCCGAAATATGATATATAAATGTTTTCCGTGAGGTATCGACACTTTCTTGTGAAATGGGTTGCCTTTGATTCCTCCCCGCTGTTGGACTCGGTAGGACGTATTATGGGACGTAACTAGACGTAACGGGATGTAGTGGGACATAACGGAACGTTGCTGCTTTGTATTTTGGACGTAGCGGGATGTGGTGGACTGTGTTCTGTGAAAAATTCAGCTAAAATTCACATGTTTGGATGCAGACGTAGTGTGGTAGTTATTTTTGGACGTGGTTGCAGTAGTTATATTCCAATTAATTTAGTCTGAAAACAAATAGTACACGTTTTTGGACGTTGCGACAGTTATTTTTTGGACGTTGCAGCAGTGTTAGGAGACGTTGTGCAAGGTGTAATATGAAAAATTCAGTTTAAATTCACATGCTTGGATGTAGACGTTGCAGCAGTTATTTTTTGGACGTGCAGGGATGTTGCGGTAGTATTAGGAGACGTTGTAGAAGGTGTTATGTGAAAAATTCACCACATGCCTGGATGTAGACGTTGCGGCAGTTGTTTTTTGGATGTGCAGGGACGTTTCGGCAGTGTTAGGAGACCTTGTGGAAGGTGCAATCTATGAAGTTGTATTGCACGGATGGTTCAAGAGGGCATAACTCGGCACTCGATTGTCCGATTTGGACTTGAGTAGTCGATTTGATGGTTCTCAAACAGATCTACGCAATGTACACAGCAGACGGACATTTGGAGATGGTTCCGATATTGAAAAATGTGTGGTTTTGGACGAAAACTTTAAATGGTCATAACTTTGCGCTCGGTGGTCTATTTTAGACGATTTTTTTTTGATTTCATATAACTTTTCGAGATCTATGTATTTGCAAACTTCACATGCCTAGATGTAGATGTTTTTAGATGTTGCGGTAGTTATTTTTTGGACGTACGGAGATGTTGCGGCAGTGTTAGGAGAGGTTATGGAAGGTGTTATGTGAAAAATTCAGCTTAAATTCACATGCATGGATGTAAATATTTTTGGACGTTGCGGCAGTTATTTTTTGGACGTACGGGGACGTTGCGGCAGTGTTAGGAGACGTTGTGGACATGCCTATATGTAGACGTTACGATAGTTATTTTTTGGACGTTGCGGCAGTTGTTTTGAGACGTTGTGGATTCAGCGAAGACTTTGTTGACTTAGCGAGGAAAAAAAAAGGAGCGCGCGTGGACAAAATTTACTATATTTAGTAAATATACAATTATTATATGAAAAATTACTATATATAATAATAAATACATGTACCACTGGTACCGATTTACATTCTAGCGTTGTTGTACCAAATTTTGTAGGCCGTCCTTGTTCATACCAAACTTTTGTTTCACTATAATTGCAGTCAATTCCATTTAATGTGGGACAGATCGAGGAGATTGGTGCTCATCTGGACTTTAATTGCATGGCGTTGGGAATAATAATGCAAGTATCATTTTTCAATTGAATTTAGGGCCTCTGGACAAACAATATAAAAACATTTTAAAGGTTTTAAAGTTAAAAAATTTTATAAAATGTGTTTCAACAAAAATTTATGTTATTTTTAATTTTTATTTTATAAAAATTCTGACTTATAATTACACTTATTGAAAAGTATGTGGGAAGTGTTTTAAGAATTTTTTTAAAAAAAATCGCGGGTCAATAAATCGGGTCAAAAGTGGGTTATAAAAAGAAATTAATTTAAAAGTATTTTTGTAATAGTAATTAACAACTTGAGGATAAAGAAACGATCTCAATAAAATGTTAAAAAATCTCTTTAAAGTTCTTTTTTAAATGCTCTAATTTCTACTTATCTTTCTCGTCTCAAAATAACAATTTTATATAAAAAATAGATAAATTTTATTTTTGAATGAATATATAATAAAACGAGACGAGACTCATCTAACTAGACGGGAGGGGATTTTTAGTATGTGCCCTAAGGCCATCTCCAACCCATCTTTAAAATGGGTTGGATCTTCAAAATTTGAAGATGGATGCTCTCCAATCCATCTTCAAAATCATCTCTATATATAGAGATGCTACAGTACATCTCTATATTTAGAGATGTACTGTAGCATCTCTATATATTTTTTTTAAATATTTTATTTAGTGGGACCCGCTTTATATATTTATTTTCTTTTTGTCATATGTTATTCATTATTTAATTTTTGTTATTGTAATTATTTTAATTTTTTATTAAAGTATTTAAAATAATTTTTCATTTAAAAATATTAAAATATAATTTACTAATTAATATTACATTGTGAAGTGTTTTAAATGGAAAAAATAAATACACAATAAAATTACGATTAAAAACATAATCATTCCAAATTAAAATGTTTTGTTTAGTTTTCAATCTATTAATCGTGTTTCGTTTTTTAATGTTTTATTAATTTACATATGTTCAATATGCTAATAAAATTTACTTAATTTATTAGATTATGTTATATAAAAATAATATATTTTTATTACTAAATAATTTTTAATTTTTAAATTACTTTTTATTTAATTTATTAATCTCATTTATTAAATATATTATTTTTTAAAAATATATTAAGATTTAAGAGATTATTAAATATATTTATACAATAATAAAAATAATATAAAATGATTGTTGAAAGAAATTATTTAAAATATTATTAAAACTGTAAAATATAGAGTTTTGGGTTGGAGATGAGTTAACTGTAAAATTGTAAAATATAGAGATTTTGATACTGTAGCATCTGTAAAACTGTAAATTATAGAGTTTTGGGTTGGAGATGGCCTAAGAGCATCTCCAACCCATCTCTAAAATGGGTTGGATCTTCAAAATTTGAAGATGGATGCTCTCCAATCCATCTTCAAAATCATCTCTATATTTAGAGATGCAACAGTATATCTCTATATTTAGAGATGTACTGTAGCATCTCTATATATATATTTTTTATTATTTTATTTAGTGGGACCCGCTGAAATATTTATTTTATATATTTATTTTCTTTTTGTCATATGTTATTCATTATTTAATTTTTGTTATTGTAATTATTTTAATTTTTTATTAAAGTATTTAAAATAATTTTTCATTTAAAAATATTAAAATATAATTTACTAATTAATATTACATTGTGAAGTGTTTTAAATGGAAAAAATAAATACACAATAAAATTACGATTAAAAACATAATCATTCCAAATTAAAATTAATAAACTACTACAACAACAAACAAAAGTTCATACAAAAAAAAAATTACAATAATAAAAGTAGATATTAATAAAATTTACTTAATTTATTAGATTATGTTATATAAAAATAATATATTTTTATTACTAAATAATTTTTAATTTTTAAATTACTTTTTATTTAATTTATTAATCTCATTTATTAAATATATTATTTTTTAAAAATATATTAAGATTTAAGAGATTATTAAATATATTTATACAATTATAAAAATAATATAATATGATTGTTGAAAGAAATTGTTTAAAATATTAATAAAACTGTAAAATATAGAGTTTTGGGTTGGAGATGAGTTAACTGTAAAACTGTAAAATATAGAGATTTTGATACTGTAACATCTGTAAAACTGTAAATTATAGAGTTTTGGGTTGGAGATGGCCTAAGAGAGATCTCTAAAGGGAGCAAAGGAGGGGGGTAGTACATAATTTGGCTTTCTAGTACAAAACTTTTTGTGACAAAAGAAAATGAAGGAAAAAAAATAATAAAAAAAAAATGAACGAACGTCCCGCCTCAGCAACATTGCTTGCAAGCTGTCTAGCTTTAAGGATTCTTCTTTAAAAAACATGTAAAACCTACCACTGGTTTTCCCCGGCTAGTTTGGTACGTCCACAATGTTTGTACTTACAAACTACGTCCCAGCCGGGCCTTCCCTTTTCTTCTTCCCTCTTTCATTTTTTTTCTTTCTCTTTTCCTTTCTTCCGCCCTTCACCCGCCGGACAGCCCTCCCCGCCATGCCATCACCTCCGGTGCCATTTCGATCGTGCAACCAGAGGGAAAACTTTCTCTCTTCACAAGGAATAACAACCTAGTCTCCATCTCCCTTGTTCTTTTCGGTTTTCTCTCTCCCAGTCAAGTCCCGCCGCCGCCTTTCCCGCCGCGATTCAGCCTCCACCGGCGTCGTTTGGGTCGCACATCACCACGAAAAGAACCCCCATCTTGCAAGGAACAAAACCCACCCTCCATTGCTTTCTTTTCTCACGAATTCTCTCTCCCTAAAATCCTTTCTCCGCCACCCGACCGCTGCCGATTTGGCCATTTCCGGCCATGCATGTGGTCGATTCTCACACCAAAAATACTCCCCACCCTCTCTAGCACAAAAGCCTTCAAGATATTTTCCATTTTCATGGTCGGAACGCCACCCTAGGATCGGCGCCGCCAACCGCCGCCGCCGCCGGACCTCCTCGTCGTCGGTTCCTCCTTACCTTCAGTCGCCGTCTAGAATATTCTCTATTATGTCTTAGCTTCATTTCCGGCAAGTTGGTGGTAAACCTTAAATTCTATCTAAGCTAGTGTTTCTACATTTAAGTTTATGCATATTTAAGAGTTAGTAGCTGATTTTTGTGACGCTAAGCATGAGATTTTCAAATAGAATAAATGTGGCATGTTTAGAGTAAATGAAGGCTTGGAAACAATCTAGGGACTGCTGTAGCTAAGAGATAGATGATTAAAGTAACGAAGTAAATTATGTTAGTGAAGAAAATACATAGTAAGTCAAGAAAATGATTAAAAATTGCATCTATGACCCTAGTTAAATATTTGTCAAAAGGAGTTAGAACCAATTTGAGCCTTGCAAACTCAAGGAGGATCTTTTTCCCTTTGACATCTTGTTTGGTTAGAGACATGCATAGGGATAGGTTAGTCTCATTTAGAGAACAATAGGTCATAATGCATTTATACATCTTAGAAGTGAATATTGATAAAGGATTGTATGATATTTGTAATAGGTATCTTTTGTGTAATAAGATTGTTGGTGTCTTCTGATCAAGTGAGACTCTCGTAAGGTATAACGCGGTAAAGGTGAGTGTCTCCCCCTTTGTTGTGCTTGTTGTTCTGACTAGGAGTACACCGAAATGTTCTATGGACATACAGGCGTAACCTAGGAAGGACCTGGATTACATTCAAAGTTCCAAAGTTTTTCTTATGCTTGTGTTTGGTTTATATTCTGTATAGAAGATTATGGCCTTGTCGGCACATAGGTTTCAGTTATGTATATTACGTTGTGTTGTTGGTTGATTCTGTGGCTGTTTTTGAATGATTCTGTGTTGTTTGGGTATTTGGATTGTTGTTTTTTCAGTCGTTATGCTGCCAAAATCTCTGTAGAGTCTATGGCACGACCGTATAATTATTTGTACTACTTGCTGTAGTCATGGTTGTGTTTGCATCTTTTGGGGGCCCCGCCCTTTCCGTGCCGGCCTACTAGGTAGGGGCCGGATTGAGGCTTAGTACGTAGGACAGGTATGGCCCGGGGTACCTTTGGTGGCTCGGTTGATAGCGGGTGGGATGCCCGTTTCCGTTGGTTGGTACAGATCCAGGTTTGTTGGTTATTTTGAGTGCGCATTATGTGATTAGTTAGTATAACATTGGCATGCTAGTTGAGTTACGTTTTGAATACATGACTTGAGTTGTATGCTTTCCTGCTGTTTGTTGTCTTTCATTTTGCTTTGTTGGGTCCAGGAGGCGACCCTCACTAGGTATGCGTTTTCGCATACTTTTGTTTATTTTATCTTTGAATGTGATCCAGGTAGGAGTTTATCGGAGACAAGCCTAGGAGAAGCTTGAGAGTGGTTGGGATTTCATAAACTTTGAAAATACTTAAAATGTAATAGCTCGTTAAAAGCTAATTTTGTAGGTTGTAATTAGTTTAAATTAGCTTCATCATGCTTTGTTGCGAGTTTAGGAAATCAGGTGCTTTTGGGGCCTGACAATTGTAGGTTACAATTGCCAAATCTAAAGGTGTTGTCTAAGAAAGCGCTTTCCTTTGAGGAGGATTGTGCAGTCGTAAAGCCGCTTAACAATGGCCATTGCCACCATCAGAAGACTCTCCACTACCCTTAAACGGCCCATCGCCGCCGCTCCAGCTTTCCTCCGCCATAAAACAACGTCGGCGGAGTATGTCGCAGCCAAAGCCCGAGACCCCACTTTTGAAAAACTCATGGAGAAGTACAAAAACTTCCTCAAAGTGATCTCAATCCAAGACCTCATCCTGGCCACCACTACCCCTGCCTCAATACCGGACCAGCCTCCCTCCGTTTCCCTCGACTTCCTCAACCGCCTCTCTCAGAAACTTCATCTCAACCGTGGCGCTGCCTCTTTCCTCCGGAAATACCCTCATGTATTCCATATTTTCAACCACCCCACTAAATTTCAGCCCTTTTGTACCCTCCAAACTGCTGCCCTGGAAATATTTGATGAAGAATCAAAGGCCATCAGTGAATCAATTCCACTCGTCGTCCAGAGATTGGTTCGGATTCTTACAATGTCACCCACCAAGACTGTTCCTTTGAGGGCTATTTTCAAAGTGTGGAAAGAGCTTGGTCTTCCTGATGATTTCGAGGATTCGGTAATTGCAAAAAACCCGAGTCTTTTTTCCCTTGATGTTGGTAATGAGCCTAATACACATGTGTTGAAGTTAGTTTGTGATGTGGATAGGAGTAGTTTGATTTCTGCTGTTGAAAATTGGAGAGTGATGGAGTGTTGTAGGGAGGATTACAATGTGGATAGGACTGAAATGCAATATAGTTTTAACCATAGTTTTCCACCAGGGATGAAGTTGAATAAGTGCTTTAAAACTAAAGTTAAAGAATGGCAGAGGTTGCCTTACGTTGGGCCTTACGAGCAAATGTCGGTTGAGGGGAAGAGGAGGAGCAAGTATGGGATGAAAAGATTGGAGAAAAGGGCAGTTGGGATAGTTCATGAGTTCTTAAGTTTGACTGTGGAGAAAATGGTGGAGGTTGAGAAGATCAGTCAATTTAGGAAGTGGTTTGGGATTGATTTGAATATCAGGGATTTGTTTTTAGATCATCCTGGCATATTTTATTTGTCGACTAAAGGGAAGAGACATACTGTGTTTCTAAGGGAGGCTTATGAGAGAGGATGTTTGATTGAGCCAAACCCAGTATATGAAGCAAGGAGGAAGCTTCTTTATCTTGTTAACATGGGCCACCGAGGATTTTCAAGAAGTAATGCTCAATCAAAGAATGCTGGTAAGGAGGATGTAGTACACAAGGTGGAAAGTTCTGATGATGATCAGTTGGAAGAGGCTGAAAGAAATGAAGATGATAGATTCATCTAATAAACTGAATTTAGGTTGATTATTAGGATTGATATGAACTGAAATGGTGGGGCTTAGAAGATTGGAGAAGGATAAATGACTGCAATATGAGAACAGCAAAATTTGTTGAGTTTCTATCAAATATTTCTCCGTGGGTCACTATGGAAACCAGCTTATTTGACAGTGACTTCTGTCAGTTGCAAAATCAGTCGTGCGGTAATGAGGTTAGTGCATTGTTTGTTCGAAGTGAATGTTTGAATTTCAATTTGTGTTGGAGTTTTTTGTATGTTGATGCTTTCTTATTACACCTCCCCTAGTAAAGTATATTCGAGTGTCTTATGACGTTTAACAATGCCGCAACAGAAACATTTTTCTCTTGAATTCGTTTTCAATATCTGGCTGTAGTAAACTTACTACAGTTCCTCTAGTTTACAGATTTTTGCCACATGGTGACAGATTTTTGCCACATGGTGACATTGCATAAAACATTTACACTTAAGTAGATGTATACAGATTTTGATGGACCTTTGGCCTTCTAAAGTTTTATCCTTTGGTGAAGTTAGAAGTTGAAAGGCATTAGAGGATTTTCCATGTTCCTACTGCTACTTTCTTGTATGTGTTTTTTCCCATTGATTTATACATCATGAATGATGCTTTTTGTTAAACACAACACAAGACATGGTAGGCTTTTCACTCCAGTTTCGCAGGTAACAACTAGGTGTTGATTTTCTCTAGCTGGTGACTTCTTTTCTCTCGTGTCACTTGAAGAAATATTGTGCTGATATGTTCTGTATCTTGTTGCCGTCATGGCTAGAAAAATGTAGTTGCCTTCCGACTTTCCTACTTAACCCCGTCTTCTTTAGACTTAATTGCCTTTCTGAATCTCCCAAGCATGTGATTGTTTCAGAATCATTGGAGTGTTCGATCAATATATTTGTTAACCTCTAAATGTTATTGACACACATCCTTGATTAACTGGAAACGGTGGTAACTCACTCTGATAGAACAGTTAATCAGCTCTGAGATGATTGACCCAAATGGTTGGATAATGTTTACTAGATCCGGTTCTTTCATTTTCTTGACTTAATCGTCCTCATTGAATCCTTTAGATTTCTTTCATTCTCTTTCAATGTCTATTAATTTACTTCCATTCTTGAAACTGTGTTTTCAGGTATTAAAAAGCCTTTTTGCACTTTAAGAAATAGTTGAACATGCATAGTAGAGAAGCAAGTAGTGTATGCTTCAATGGAGTTTGCAACCTGAAATGATGCCTTTTCTGGTCAATGGCTTAAACTAACCCCCATTTTCCCAAATGGCTTTTGAAGGATCACCGGAAGTATGTTGGCTCCAACACTTGGCAATGAGTTTCCAGCAAAGCAAATGAGGACAGGCTTCGCAGCGACAATCAATTGTCGCACTTATGGCGCTAAAATGAAGAGACAAGCGCCGAATCCTGGAAATTTAATTTCGAACCTGCACGTGTGCGCCATCGATAGAGATCAACACATAATGAATGGCACTGATCAGAGAGATGAGTACTTCTTTGATACAGATCATTTTCACTGGATCAGTTTCCTGTGTTTGCCAGGAAATAGCTTGCGAAATTTCAGTGAAAGGCGACGAGGTCCAAGTAGTCCGAGGAATGGTTGAGAAAACCCACATTGGAATGATGAAACTGGAACCGTACCAGAAGACCAAGTAAACGAAGACGAAGACAAACGTGGGTGGGTTCATGTTCTTTTGAACTGTGACAGTAGCCATAACTTGGAACCCAAATCACAGCATCTCCAACCATGTAGTTAAAAATTTATTACAGTTTATTCTATAATTTAGTATAAATAATATTTTACCTAATAACTCTATCTCTTATTTAAAAAATATAATATTTTATTTAAATTTATTTTTATTTTGATTATTATATCATAATTTTATTACTCATTCTCATTATATTATATATATTTATTTATAAATTTAATGATTTAATTTTAAATTATATTTTTAAATAATTAATATTAATTAATAATAAAAATAATTTTTATAAAATTATGTATAATAATAATGAAGCTATGAATGGCAGGAAGGTTGGTGGCTATTTTGATTGTACAAGCGTTTTTTAATGGAGAATTGATATAAATTTTGCTTCTTTTTTTTTTTTTTATATAAACCTTGCTACTTTATATATTATACAAAGTAATTGATATTTTTTTTTATCTAATAAACGTTTTTTTTTTTATATAGATTTCACTTTTATATAAATTGATATTTTATTTAAAACTCTTATTTTTTTACGATTAAAAAATTATATATAATATAAACTCTTATAATAAAAATACTATGTAAACCTATGTAGAGTTAATGAAATATAAGATATAGAACGTTATTTTATCATTGGTATTATATTAATATAAACATATGTATTCTGTGATATAAACTCGTGTTCTAAATAATATAATCAAATCTTTACTCTTTTTATATACATATAAAATTTCATGAAATCATTATACATATGATATAACCATTTGTTATATTGATATAAACATATGCTCTACATGATATAAACTCATATTCTACTTGATATAAACTCGTGTTTGAATGATATAATCAAATCTTTCTTTTATATATACATATACATATTAAAGTTCATGAAACCATGATATAAACTCATGTGTTTGACTGATATAATTAAAATTTTACTTTTTATATATATTAAACTTCAAAAAAGAAAAAAAAAATCATGAATTAAAACATTTGATATAATATCATATTTTAACTTAATTAAATAATTTTAAAATTTTAATTAAAATTTTTTAATTTATAAAAAAATTAAATTTTTTTATTTTGAAATAAAATAAATAAATGAAATTCATTTTCAAAATAAAAATTAAAAAAATTGAAGCCAACAAAAAGGAGAAAAATGAGATGAATAATTAAAAATAAGAAAATTGAAAATAAAGGGCAAAAAAAACCGTGCATAAGAAAAACAACTAAAACCAAAGCAAGTGCAATTTCTATCGCTGACGCGCGCGTGACCCTTGCTCCAGTCCAAAAGTCAACAATTGTGATTGTAATTATTACAACTAAAAAATAGTACAAAAACTACTAGAAATACAATTGTATTCCTATAGGGTGTACCATATAAATTGCCACAAACTTTCTAAACTAACTCTTTAAATATAAATTTTGATAATAATAATAAATAGTTGATTAAACTAGGCTTAAATCTATTTTTGGTTCTTCATAATAGAGATAATTCTACTTTTGGTCCCCTTTATGTTTTGAGTGACAATACTAGTTCTCAATCTTTTTTTTAAAACCATTTTCACTCATTTTGGATGGAAAAATTAGGACAATTTACATAAATACTTAAATGTAATTTTGGTCCCCTATAACATGAGTAATTTCACTTTTGGTCCATTTTAAATTTACGAGGACACTTTTAGTCCTCTAACTTTTTTTTTTAGGAGTTTTGGTCATTTTTTACGAAAAAGTTTAGAAGTTAACAGATTAACTCATTTGATCGCTAGTCAAACCTAATTTTTTCTTCAAAATGATTTGTACCCTGATATTTTCAACAAATTTTATGAACCGGATCCTCATGAATGTTCAACTCATTTAAGATTTCGATCGTCATTTTGGATTGTGAGTCGATCTAAATGGGTTGAACATTCATGATGAGTTGAGTCATAAAATGGATTGAAAACATCGTGTAACAAATCATTTTGAAAAAAAAAAAGTTTGACTAGTGATCAAATGAGTTAATCGGTTATCTTTTAAACTTTTTCGTAAAAAATGACCAAACCTCCTAATAAAAAAAGTTAGAGGGCTAAAAGTGTCCCTGTAAAATTAAAAGGGACCAAAAGTGGAATTACCCCTGTTATGGGAGACCAAAATTGCATTTTGACAGTAGATAAAATAGACATTACGGAGACTAAATAATACATTTTAAAAATGTAATGGACCAAATAATACATATTTTATATATAAGGGACTAAAAAAGTCATTTTAAAATGTAAGGGAACAAAAAAATTATTTGACCAAATGTAAGGAACCAAAAATCTTTTAAAGGTACCGATTTTACCAGAGCAACTATTAGCATCCATAACGATTTTTATTTCATCTTACAAAATTGCCCCCACTAAGTAAACACTACATATTTACCTTCTGTTTTTTTTTTTTTTTAATCCCTTTTTCTCCAAAATTAAAAATCATTGTTTCACCTTTCTATTATTCCCCTCTGCATTCTACTTACGCTCCCCTCCAAAATTTTCATTATTTCTCCCTCAAAAATCAATATAGCCCAATCTAAACTCGTTGAGGAAAAGGGAGGGACACAGTCAAATGGATCTTCAAGAGAAAGAACCAACAGGAAATCATGGAAAAGTTCATTTTTTTCATGGTTGAAGAACAGTGACAAGAAAACCAAGCTTCTGTCTGAAACATCAGGATGCAGCCTTCACCATTCCTAAACCAAGAAGCCGAGGGGCTGTTTCCGGTCCAACACACATTGGCAGTGTGGCGGCAGGTCCCGTAAGGCAATGCATTATTCCGGAGCCCTCCTAACCAGCATTTTCAATCCAGCAACTAAAAGAGAGGAGCTTGCTGATGATGATGGGATTGAGATACATTATGTTTGTCTAAGCCATCTTAGTAGTCCTGCTGTTCCTCAAGCTCAATCCTATGGTCCTGTTTACTTGGTAACATGATAAACCATTGATCCTGTTAACTATGTTTGTCTAAACCCATCTTAGTAATGCTTGAGCAGAGTTTTTGGGATGAAGTTTTCATCATTGAACAAAATAGTAGTTAAATCATTTTGGTATGACGACAGTTTTCTGAAAAAAAGAATAGATTGGAGGATTTATTTTTCTGCATTCTGAACAAGAACCATGGAGACAAAAAGAAGGTTAAAAATCTCTTTAATCTTCTTTGAGTGGCAATGAATCCCTTTTATATTACATCTCTAAAACTGAAAAACCTAACCATACAACAAACAATACAACATATTCATTTCTTGAATTTCATTAAACAGCAGACTTCAAAACAGAATGCAGATATCATAATCTTATAATCATCTGTATTAAGAATCAAAGAACATAAGCAGACCACCGTTATAGATAATGAGATGGATAATCGTTACCCGTATGTTCATTTGCTTCCCAATGGACATCTCTTTGTTTTTGCAAACAACAGAGCTGTACTCTATGACTTCGTTACAAATAGTATAGTCAGGAATTATCCAGTATTAGAGGGGGGTCCACGGAATTATCCATCAGCTGGATCGTCAAGGATACTGCCGTTGAAAGGTGACTGTTCATCTTCCACGGTTGTAGTATGTGGAGGAGCAAGATACGGGGCATATCTGCTGAGGACGAACGACAGCCCTGCTAATGGGAGCTGTGGGCGGATCGAGGCAACCAATTCCGACCCGGTTTGGGAGATGGAGGACATGCCCTTCGCTAGAATTATGGGTGACATGGTGATTTTGACGACCGGAGATGTTCTGATCATCAATGGAGCTCAGGCTCGGGGAGTCAAGGGTACGAGATGGCAACTGAGCCTTGCTTTAACCCGGTTCGGTATACTATAACTGCAAAAAAAAAAAAACAAAAAACAAAAAAAATAATTGTCAAGAGAAAGAAATAAAAATTGAGAGATATTAGGAAGTAATATGTAGTGTACTTAATAACGAAAACTGGGCTGCTATTTGTAGCACAAAAAAATTGATGAAATGCCTAAAATGCCCTTAAAACAGAAAATGGGAAATTGCAATGAAAAATCGCTTGTACTTTGTAAAATTGGAACAAAAAATCGCACTCAATTTGCGAAAACAGTGAAAAAATCACCACCAACGTGTGATTTAATACAAAAAAATCGCCACACTAATCCGAAAATGCATGAAAAAATCGCAAAAGTGATCCGATTTTTACCTCAAAAATCGGATAAGTTAGGCGATTTTTTACCCCAAAATCGCCTAACACATGCGATTTTTGGGGCAAAAATCGGAAAGTATGGGGGATTTTTTGCCTATTTGTATGTTTATATAATTGTCTTGGAAACCTTACAAAATCAAACTTCATTCCAGATTTTCTAACTAAAAATCTCTCAAACCATCCAAAAAATTTTGAAAAAATCGCAAAATGGACGCAGCCGACTCTCAACCACCACGGGGTCCCGGGAGGGGAAAAGGCTTGTACAACAAGGTAAAAATTGTATTATTTCGTTTAAATTTTTGGAAATCGAGTAGGAAATCGTCACAGATCTGCGATTTTGTTGGGAAAAATCGCACTTTACGGTAAAATCGCACATAGGTGCGATTTTACCCAAAAGTAGTATTTTAAGTTTGTTTTTAATTAATTTTAAATAATACGATTTTTATTTAAGTTTGAAGACTAAGTAAATGACAATTATTAAAAGGAAAGCAAAATAAATATTCAAATCAAAGTGAAATGTTACAAACAATCATGGTCCACAAATCATGTTCCAATGGTCCAGCCTCCTTTTAAATTCATCAGATTCTGCAAATTGCGCCATAACATCATCGCAGTGATACCTCCACAAGTATGCCAACGCAGGGACAGGACAATCATCAGTCAAACTGACATGGACGTAATGATATCCATGTACGTGGGCAATGGCTATCTGGCGAGAAGGTCTTCTGCCACCACCTAACGACCTCAAAGGCAAAATGGAGAAACAACAACCGCCAGCAATACTGAGATGGATTACCAAGGTGTTTGCATAAGTGGCGATAGCAAACAAGTCTGTGGGGGTGGTCATCCAGCCAGCAAATGGACATGGTGATGAAAAATGATTCAATCGACCAATTGCCCAAGCAATAGGATCAGTGTCTTCAAGAAGAGTCTATGGTAGACAAGCATGTAGAAGCGGTCTGTAAGTATCCTGATGCACAAGAATCTCTCCAATAGACGCAGTTCGAATCGTTCCCCATTCATTCTGATTGCCATACAGACCATATGCAACAGCTCGAAATCCGCAATTGCCATCTGACTCTACGTCCATAATGCCATTACAGAAAGGATGGACATAATGTGGTATCAGGGGACTGCTCTCACTGTCTTCTCTAACTGCAAATTAGAAATAAACAATTATTGTAATTTTAGTCTTTTAGAAAATTAAAGTAAACAGTCAATCTTAATTGACACAAAGAATGCTTACCTTCCTCAAATTGCAACGATCTCTAGGAAAATCTCCCGGATGCATTATTGCACCGTGCACCTTTCTCGCGAGCGCTCAGCTCGCGCCTCACTGATGGATGTAATCTTGGGCGACCCCTTAATGTTGACAAAATAGCTGGCTCAAACACACTTGCATTGTCAGGATTCAGCGACGCGTTCATCTTGACAATCAAATCACGCATGACCACGCGTGGACTGCTATCGAATTTAGGAATGATTTCTTCGCGGAAGTATCTGTTAAAAAAAATTAATTACAACATATTAAAATTATATATGAAAATGTATGTAAATAAATCATAACATCGTAAAATAACATACATAATGTAAATCATATCTAAGTTCCTCAGAAATAGTGTTTGAACCCACTTCAGATGTCTCAATCGTCAATCTCTTCCAAAACTCGTGCACTATTTCAACAGTGATCGTGTCGTGTGATTTCTTCAACTTCCAAATGTCACATGCACAAAGAATCTCATGCGTAGCCTTGCAGACACAGCCACATCTCTCAAACAAGTCATTGCCCAACTTGATAATCCTTTCAACTTGTTCGCTGATCAACTCCAAACAATAGTGCGACACATGACCATTCAACAATTCATACGGAAAACACAACATAGCGGTTGCTTTCTTAGAAATGCATGCCTCAAGCATTTCCCTAAAAATACATTAATAAAGTAAAAATTGCATATATTAAATTAATAAAGTAATTATATAATCATGTTAAATAATCAAGTTAAAAGTGCATAATTTAAATAAATAAAGTAAGTAGCCAATTAAACTAAGTAATAAAATTACCTTATCTGTGATAACTGGTAATTGACATGGTCGTCAATCACACCAAATAGCGTGTCAAGTGAATGGGTGCCAGCATTCATCCAATCCTTCAGTGCAGCATAAGTACTCTTCACTCTGTTACTACTAGTATTGCCAAAGTGCAGAATTTTGTTTGCCCAAACCCTACAAATCATCTATTTATAGACCAGCCACGTCCTCTCCAAGTTGACAACAACAGACGGCGCAACTGTAGAATAACTATCCTTCAAATGCTGCAGTAACAATTCATACTCTTCAACTGTTGGCGCATTAACAATTGCCTTCCAAAGCTTTTTTATTGCTTTTTTCCTTTCACCCTCACCAACAAGCTTTTTCAACTGATTATCAACATCACGGTCGATATGCCACAAACACAGAAGGTGGCGTGACCTGAAAAATGATCCTTTATAGGATCCATCAAACCCATCTCTCGATCAGAAACAATAGCACTAGGAACATTTTCAACATCCAACAACTCTCTCAACTGTTCAAACACCCAATCATAACTAATTTTTTTCTCATCTCTCAAAAGGGCACATGCAATATTGTAATTCTTATTGGAAGGAGTCATACCTATAATCTGAAAGAGTGACATCTTGTACTTGTTGGTCTTGTATGTTGCATTCACCACAATCACCCAATAATATCTGTTCAACAACTGAATTGACATTGGATGCGCTATGAATGCATGTGTGATCACATCTGTGCCCTCTTATGTCAAAACTTTTACATAATAATGCTTCTCCTTGGCGTAATGAACAAATTGCTGCCCAATATTTCTACCTTCAAACTTTGCTTTCCTGTCATCAGCTTTAAGATTGTTTAGCTGCCTCACTGTCACATTATCTTCAGGATGCGTCTCAACAAGATGATTCCTAATCATTTTTGGCTTCATATTTGCATTGTTCAAAGTTCTAGCAACCTGCCTTGCTTCATCACTCAAGCGACTGAGCTGTCTGTGACCCTCTGGATACACTATAACAGTGTGATTGTGCATTGAATTCGCACCTGGTGTAACTTTGACCCACCAACCATTATTCCTCACCTCCTTGCAATATAGCTTGAACATAAACTTACATCCTCGCCGTTTGGTGTTCTTCCTCTGTTGTGGGGGAGGCCCTTGTTCAACCGGATCTCTGAATCTGTTGCAATATGTGACCGCTTTTCCATTATTACCCTTCCCTACTTTAATCAGCTCGAAACGAAATGTAAGAGGCAAATCCGAATAATAAGTGTATGCTGCTTCTTCAGTAGGAAAAAAAGCCAGGACACTTAAAATCGTGACTCATATCCCTCTGAAGGTCGGGCAATCCATTTGGATCTTGCGTCATTAATCAAATTAAAATTAATAATAAGTAATTACATAAACAATTACAAACCATACAAAATATATAATTTTAAAAAATGGAGCAAATAAGTTATTTTCATAAAAGAAATCGCACATAAAGTGTGATTTTTTAAATAAATCTTGCACACATTGTGCAAGAGTTCCATAAAAAATCACCAACAATGTGGAAAATATTGGAGAAAAATCGCCTGCAAGGTGCGATTTTTTCTGCAAAAATCGCACCTAAAAATCGCAATGTGCAGGCGATTTTTCCCTACTATTTCGCCTATAATTGGCGAAATTTGTATAAAAAATCGCCAACACTGGGCGATTTTTTAGTAATGTCTCGCCAATTAAGGGCGATTTTACCAAATAAAATAGCAAAACATGTGCGATTTTTTATGCAACATGATAAAAATAACACAAAAGTATTAAATTCGTACCATTTTTGCTTAAATTTTGAAGTAGACTCTATTCCAACTTGAACGAAATCTGTGTTTGAATTTATTTCTACAATTTTGAACGTTTTTTTAAACTATTTGGAAGGGTTTTGTAACATTTTTGAGGGAGTTTTGTATGTTTTGAGATGTTTTTTGAATTTTGTGAAGTATATAACTTATTCATATATTAAGGGCATTTTTGTCATTTCACTTTTTTTTTTTGTGTGTGTTACAAATAGCAAATTTGTGCTACAAATAGTAACATCCTAAGAAAAATTTTGTAAGATGAAATAAAAATCTGATCTTTCACATCCCTTTTGGTCTGTGATTTGGCAAAATCTGGTCATTACTTAATGATTAATGATGAGGAGTAATATTGATAGATTTTTTTTGACAAATTATATTATAGTTTTATGAACCAATTGATAAATAACAGATTATATTCACAATCTATAATCAGTATAGTATGAGACCCTTAAATTATCATCATTTGTCTTTAATCAATATAATAATTCCTATCTAGAACTACCATATAAGGATTGATTCTCTCCCTAGTCATTACTTAACGATAATGATGAGGAGTAATATTGATTGTTTCTCTCTGGTCATTACTTAATGACAATGATAATGATGATTAATGTTGAGGTGTAATATTGATTGATATTTAGCCATCCAACTTTTTTTTTTTAGTAAAATACCAAAAAGAAACAAAAAGAAATGCTAACAAACAGACAGAGCCGCTAATAAAATTATGAGACTGTGAGTACGAGACTGTCAGAGTGTGTGACTAATTTTCATCCTCCTTTTCGTTGCTGTTGCGTTTTTTTTTTTTTTGTGGTGCAGTTGTAGATAGTAATTAGGAGATGGTTTCCTCAATCGGTCCGATTGTTCTTACTCCAAGCAATGGTTACAAGGTGTGGGAAGATCCTACGTTTTTCAAGTGGAGGAAGAGAGATGCTCATGTTCCTTTGCAATGCCATGAATCGGTGGAAGGTAATTTTTTCTCCTTGGAAATTTTAATGTTTTTCGTGCCAACGTCATGGGTGAGATTGCTTTGTAACTATATACCACTTACTTAATCGCAATGGCATTTAATCCTGAAAAAACCCTTTTTCTTCTGTTCGTCAAACTTATGTTAAGTTTGCTTTAAGTTCCTGTTGAAATTGCTGTACTAGAAATATACTGAAACAAGTTAATCGTTCTCATTTGGTCATTCTTTCAATTCTATGCTCATCACAATACGGGGTATAGTTGTTTGTTAATTTGCGCATGATATAAAATGTATTCCCTACTTTGGATGGCAAAAAATGGCCCCTTCAAAGATTTGGATGATGAATTTTTAGCTATAACATTTTCTGATTAAAAGTGATGCTCCCTCCTGTTTTAAAGAGTTGGAGAATTTTTTTTTGATAAGATCTTTTACACTTTCAATGCAAATTTTGACTTTTTAATCCTAAGTTGTCCCTATTTAATGATAGAGTTTTAGTGTAGGATACAAGAGAGATATTTTTTGGTACAAGATTTTTAGTAAAAGAAGGTATGGATAACACTGTCTCTCAAATTAAACAATTGATTCTTAATTTGTGCGAATAACTTTAAACATCATCTTGGATAAATTGGATGGAGTACAAGTTACAAAGTTCAATCTTCAAATCGGTAATTTTCCCTTAACTCCCTGGTGCTAAGAATGTTGGATGCAGCAAAAGAAGTTAATGATGTATTATCAAGTCTTTGAAATAAATTGGGAATGAAAATAAGAAGTAGAAATCGACATTAGCCTTAGAAAATGAGACTAAATGGTACTGCTCATGCCTCTATATACTAAGAATATATATATTTTTTCAAATTTTAGTTTTATAATTATGTAAAATGCCTATAAGTTCAACATTCTTACCCGTTCTTTGTGAGATTCTTGGTTTTATTTTTTGTTTCTTTTTTCATCTTTTCAACATTCCTAGATTGTAATTGTGAAATACTATGCAAATTGTAGGATCTCTTAGATACTGGTATCAGCGCAACAAAATGGACGCTCTGGTGTCAAAATTGGCAGTTTGGGATGATAGTGCAGTACCTGCGGCTTTAGATTGTGCAGCTCACTGGGTCAAGGGCTTACCTTTCGTCAAGTCTTTGGCTGGCTACTGGAAATTTGTTCTAGTACAGAGTCCTAACGATGTTCCAGTGAATTTTCATGATAGTTCCTTTGAAGACTCTACGTGGAGCACTATACCAGGTTGCACTCACACAAATCTTTTGGTTTTAAAAGTCCTCTCTAGTGTTTATTATGAGTTTTTTGGGTATACTATTGATTCTCTTGCATTGTTTTCGGACCTTTATTTGCAATATACACCTTAGGTATGGAAATCGTTGTGCATATTTCTCAACTATGTAAGCTTTACTTGTGTTTTTTCATTAGCAAATATCTGTTTAATGTGACTAGATCCAACATGATGGAAATATACAGAGATTAGCAGCTCCCACTTAATATACATTTATATATTTAGGCTGAGAGGGCGTGTCATGTGTTGATTTGAGTGTTGTCTGCTTAATTTTTTGCTTGCATGAAACCAGCATCTGGAAAGCTTTGTTTTGCACTGATAGTTGTTTGTAAAACTGACTTTTTTTGCTCTGATTTTTCTGTGTTGACAGCAATTTAAGTATCTGATGTCTAGGTTTTACTTGGTTTCCAGATAACTATTGTTTTTTGATAGGTTAGATTTCTTTTGTAGACTGGTACTATTCGGGTATTTTATTTTTGTGGGGTTTCTACTGAGATTTATGTGTGAAAATTGTTGCCTGAATCAGAAGAAAAGGTGTTAATTGAAAACATCGGTCAGCGAGTGCTTAAGCTTGTTGTAGAGCAGATGCATTTTGCTTGCCATGAAATAATTGGTCAGCGCATATATCTAGTATTTGTTCTATGGCTTGATTTATGCAAGTTTGTAGTTTAGCGGCTTAATGCTTTGAGGCTTTATTTACACAATTTTACTCAATTTCTTAAAAACTATCATAACTGTATGGTTTTTAACTGATTTGGGAGGTTCCACAATAGGTTCTCGTATGTAAGAAATACTTTGAACCTTCTTCAACATTAAAAAATGCGTCAGTTTTCGTGTTTGGAAAACAAGTGTGGAGCTTCTTTCTGTTTCATCGTTGAGTCTGGGGATTAACGGAACGTCTTAGCGTGTAGAGTCATCCTCATAGCGGTTGTTCAGGTGCAGTGAGAAAATTTCAAGTGCCCTGGCACTGTTCATCACCAATATGCAGTATTCCTGCAAACTAAATGTTGCGATCTTATCTTTTGTCAATTGCTTGATTTCGTACTATTGTTAAGTGAAATGGTGTCCCTTGTAATAGACAGATATTGTATAAACTTAAGAAGTGTCTTATAAAAGACTGTTATTAAGAAACTTTTAAGAGCTGATCAACATGGTAATGTCTGTGTTGCAATTTTCTGATTCAGTTAACTTATCCACTTTATTGTTTGGTTCTTGAGAGAGTGATTGAAGCATCAAGAAATTTGTGTTGTTTAGGTTATTCAGAACTTTTTATGGAAAGAAGTGTTAAGTTAGTAAACCTATTTTTTTTCTTTTTTTGGTCAATAATATGCTTATGCTTCATTTTGAATTAATAGATGTCAGAATAGATGTTGCGATGTTTATTTAGGGAATGATTGGAATTATTTTACCTTACTGTTTCTGATTTGCTTTGTTTCCCCCTCAATTGCATCAGTTCCCTCCAATTGGCAGATGCATGGGTTTGATTGCCCTATCTATACGAATGTAGTCTATCCATTTCCTCTTAATCCACCTAAAGTGCCAGAAAATAATCCATGTGGCTGCTACAGAACTGCCTTCTTGCTGCCCAGAGAGTGGGAAGGTGAGTTTTCTCTTCAAAGCATTTTTAAATTCAGGTTTCTATCCCATGGCTACTTTCCTGCGTCATCTTTTGTTTGCTAAAGATTGTGCCATGCTTGATGCTAAATGTCACAGTATTTGCTCCCATACTTTGTCTGTCGTTTTGCCTTATCCTGAGTTCAAGCTTGGGGACAAGCTCTTTGTCCAGGAGGGCAGTAATGATGTGGATGCTTTTTATTGGGAGAAACATAGCTGCAAGTAAAGTCACGAATAGCAGCAGTTATAGTCAAATACTAAAATATTCCCCAGCTCAGCTTTGGCAGCAGTTAGTCAAATGAATTATTGCTCCTCAGCTGAGCTTTAGGACTTGTTCTTTAATGTTTTGCTGAACATTCAGAAGCTGCATTGTTTCTTTACAGAAACAGCTGTTTTCTAAAAAAACATCGTTATCCTTTTGTAGGGGGTTATTAACCTATGTAAAGGGGGAATTATATTTGATAAAATCATGGTTGTTTTCAGTCCAAGGAAAAGTAAAGAGGGGTTGGTGGTCTCTTGCAAATCACAATTTAGCTTTCATGATAGGTTCTTTGAAGAACAGAAACGAGAAGGGAAATCAAGATAATTTTCCTGCTAATAGATCTGTTGATGAGATCCTACTTGAGGGACTGTTACAAGGGGGAGTAGCAAAAAAAAAACTTGGAGAGAAATTATAATGCATTTAAAAGATATGTCTAAAAATTAAAGGAAATTATGTGCTTTAATAGAACCTATGATCTATAGAACCAGCTCCTTAGAGTGGGAGGCTTAGCTGTTGTATAGTTGAGACATGTTAGCTGTTGTATAGTTGAGACATGTTACTATAAGTAGAACTAAGTAGAACAGCAACTTCCTATCTAATGCGATGTGACCAGGTTGTTAACTCACTTTTAATCCAAATTGTTTCTCTTTAAATTATTTTGATATCTGATCTTTTTTTTTTTTTTTTTCCCCTTCTCTTTCTGTTTAAAATATTTGGCCTATTTGGTGATGTGATTATACATAAGTATGCAAGACAGCTAAACCTTTATTCCCAATTCGCTATATTGATCATATCTTGTCATTATGGTACATATCATATATTTTGGTTTAGCTTTAATTTTATTATGTATTCTTTAATAAGTTCTTTCCTAATCCTTTAGGTCTTTCATTTCCTTTTTAGTTTGAGTTAATAATTCCCTACAATTACATATAAGTACGGACTGTGTTTTTTTTCCTTAACAAATGTGACATTGATGATCATGTGACAGGTCGTAGGATATTTCTGCATTTTGAAGCTGTTGATTCTGCATTCTTTGCTTGGGTGAATGGTGTTCCTGTCGGCTATAGGTCAGTAATGGAAAAACTCAATTCAAACTACTTGTACTTGTAATTGGTTGTCAAGAATGTAATGATATTCTTGTAAAGACCTAGCTATATATTATATCTATAAGTATAAGCGTATCAAGTCATATTGGGTAGAAGACTGTTCCTCTGAAGTATGTTCATACGATAAAAGGGAACTAGTGATTGAATCCTCATTGACCATATCTTTGACTTGAAATGTGAAGTAAGAGTCTTTTGTAGTACTGACGCTGTGTGCTGTCAGCTGTTTCCGTTATTTTTTCAAAGGTGTTGATGGTCAGCATTCTAGGTTTATGTGGTTCTAACTTTGACTGTTGTCAGGGTGGCCTCAATTTCTTCTCGAAGTAGCTAAATTTTGTTACGTTTCTTTGATATAATATGTTGATTTATTCTCGAAGAATTCTTGTGAAGATGGTTTTTCGTTGCTTTCATGTTTATTTATGGGGATATTACTAGTTCTAGGTGGCGTTTGGTTTGACACTTGGGAACCACTATGGGAATCGATGGTAGGGTGGAATGGTAATGAGTATGATCATTTCGCTATTGATGCTTGGTTTATGAGCTGGGTTAAGATATCGTTCGCAATATATATGTTTGGTTTGTTATGTTTATGAGTATAAAAATACATTAAACATCATCTGTGACTCTACCTTTAATTTAAATAAAAAAATATAGAATATATTTAATATTAGTTTTATTTTTGCATTTAAATTGCCTTTCTGTGTTTTGTAATTCTTTAACTGCTTGTAATTTGAGTGACTTATTTATTAGTTTATACACCCTCTGTTCCTTGTAATGTAAGGTCTGGTCTGGTCAATCATAAGTCACAAACCAATAAAACCATTTACTCCTTCCATATTAATTATAATTTTTCCTCTTTTGACCAAATGAGAAAGTGGTGAGTTAAGTGGTAAATAATGAGTTAGGAGTACTTTGGAAGGATAAGTTTGGAGAAAAATATTGAATTCACTCTTAGAAAAGGTAGAATGACTTCCGGGAAAAAGAAATTTTTTTCCTGATATTAAGTAACAGATGGAATGTTATTTTATTTTATAATTGTAATTTTATAATTTACAATCATTTTATTTTTATCTTTTCTGTTTGTATTTTATTTTATTATTTTAATTTTACTCTTCTTAAAATTTCCGAAAAAGAGTCTTGAAACAGTTTAACAAAGAGGACTTTTTTTAAGGACACAGGTAGTACTTTAATTTTTTGAGTTATTTATTATTGATTTTTTTTGTTTAATTATTAATATTAGTGTTATTTTTTACTTAAGTGATTTAGTTTTATTTTTATTTGGAGAGTAAAAAAAATGAAATTATAAAGACGTAAAAGTATAAAAATATCATCATTAGGATTGGATGGGCGTCAGAAAGTAAAACCTACTCATGTTAATTGATTTGGGTGATTCCAAATAGTTAAACTATTATTCTGAAATCCTCATTCCCAAACTAACCGAACTTCACTTTATGATATCATTCTACATATCTAATCTCTCCTTTCCAAACCCACAACGGAAATGGCACTCAGGGTATTTGTTTATGATTGAGGAGTTTCCTCTTGTTTGTAGATTGGGTTAGCTATTTAAACTCTTGTAATGAGTTAGATCTAGTCCACCATGAAAATTTTGTGGAATAACTTCATTGTTGGAGATGGGTACCTTTACCCATGAGGGAGTTCATGATGTTATTTAGTTCGTGCTGAAACTCTCTGCCTATGGATCGTATGTCTTTTATCTGTCATGTTGTATTGAGAAACTCTTGACTTGCGGTCTTTCCTTCTCACATCTGCAAATGCTTTTACTGGAACTAGAGCATTCTTGTAAGAAATCATTCGCTAAGAGTATTTTATAGGCTATGAGATCCTTGAATTGCGCCAAGGTAATGAATCTACTTGTTGTACCTGGCATTCTGTGCTTTTTCAGATGGATATTAATGATGAGAAAGTTGGGTTCCTCTGGTAATGGTCAGTTGAAAATTATGCTAGATATGTGAATTTCATTGATGATCTGTTGTTTCAAACTAAAATAGTTGGAGTCCTTTGACTCGTATATTCCTGTATAAGTTGATGCTGTAATTGCCTACTCCATGTTCCATGTTTCTTAGGATTGGTTACATTTAGTTTAACATAATGCTTATGTAAATGTCTCCTCCACAAGTACCCTGGTAGAACAGTGATAGGTTTAGAACCTATCTATATATATATATATATATATATATTTTTTCTTGATGTCTCATATGAAAACCAAAATACTGCTAATGTAGAGTATAACGCCTCCAGAAATTTAAGAAAGTTTTGATTCTACATGCATCATTGATATTTACCTATCTATTCGATTTTGCTTCAACTTTTACATACTGTTTTTGTTTAAAATTCTAACTGTGCATAGTTTAATTGCACTATTTAGTCAGGACAGTAGACTCCCTGCTGAATTTGAGATAACAGACTTTTGTCATCAATGTGGATCTGGCAAGAAGAATTCCCTTGCAGTCCAGGTATTACGATGGAGTGATGGTTCCTACCTTGAGGACCAGGATCACTGGTGGCTTTCCGGCATCCACCGTGATGTGCTTCTTCTATCCAAGCCAAAGGTTTGTTGTTGAATTCACAATGCTTGTATTTTGCTATGTCATCTTGAAGTAAAACACATTGATCTGCTAGTCTTGTTCGTCCTAGTTTAACAAACATGATTATTATTCTGTGACTGGGGGAGTATTTTGTTTTGTGATTCTGATTTTGTCACTCGAGAGTTTTTTAACTTATGGAAGATTTTGAGCATGTAGAGGTGGATATGCCCTTGAATATGACACCCATAATTTTTCGGCTCAAGAACATAAACCTCACATTTTCTTCTTGATTATATAAATGACATTTATTTTTACTCCATGTCATTCACTAAACCTTTCTGGAAAATTGGTTGCAGGTTTTCATTGCAGATTATTTTTTCAAATCAAGCTTGTCGGAGGACTTATCTTCCGCAGATATTCAGGTAATTATTGGTGTCCAGTTTTTGGTTGTTGCCTTCTTTAGAGATTGTGCAACCTTTTTCTTTTATTTGTTGTCGTATATACTACAAGTATAGTGTTTTAGTCAAAAGCGTGATTTAAACACAGTAACTACCATGATTGTTAGGCGGCTCTTTTGTAAATTTCTTCTCACATAGAATGTTAAGCCTTGTTAGCCTTATTACGATATTTACCCCCAAGATGCTTATTACAATGTTTAGTACTAGGGTACCACCAGCATGAACGCACCCTTTCTTCCAAAGACATCCAAGTAAGATCAAGACACAGAGTTGCCAGCTCATAGCAAAAGTAAAACATGAGTTGGGAAGGAGACATGCAAAATACTTAGGCTATGTTTGTTCACATTTCTTTTGGGGTAAATTGTTTTACGCGGGAAAAAATTTTGGAGGGAAGGTAAAGGAAAGAGGGATTATTTTTTAAAACTATTTGAGGAGAAATTTTGGAGGGAGGATTAATTTGGAAATTTAAAGTTTTGAAATTGTTTGGATTATTGATCGTTTTAGGAAAAAGTTTTCCCATCAAATATTAAGGGTTTGTTTGGTTACATCCAAGCTTGCCATGACTTAGAAACCTAGAGGATTGACGAGGCGAAAAGACTGTCGAAATGATGATGTTATCACCTTTTTTTGAATTTAAGTTTCTTTAGCAATTTAATGTCTTATTGATAGGTGGTCACTGTCGATTTCTTCTGATCTATTTCAACTATTTTTTTACCAAATATAAAAATTAACTTTACAATGATGTATCTTTAAACAATTCTCAGTTGCACTGCTGTGTTCCATTTTTCTTGAGGTTCTTAAATGCTTTAAAGGCATATGAACAGCTGAAAATGCGATTTTTTTTTCTTATTTCTGTCTGAATTTCAGGTTGAAGTGCGGATTGATTGTTTAAACGAAACACTGGAGGAAAACCTTTTGTCGCAGTTCAGGATTGAAGCAGCATTATTTGATAATGGGAGCTGGCGCAACAGCAGTGACAATGAACACATTAATCTGCTTTCCAGTGACGTGGCTCTTTTAGAACTCTGTTCATCACAAACCAAGTATCTAGGATTTACGGGATATCAGTTAATGGGAAGATTACTTATGCCAAAGCTTTGGTCTGCAGAGCAAGTAAGATACATCTAGACCTCAACCTTTACAATTTGTTCTGTATATGCTCATTAGAATATTAATGACTGTCCTATGGAAAGTTACATAGTGTTCTCACAATGTTTTCGTTGGGGGTTCTATGTGCCGTGTTTCCGGTTGCATAAGTTTCAGTGCTTCAGTTGAACACAAGTGGACAAATGCTTCTCTTATCCAATTCTCTGCAATATCCTATATGCTGAAGGCAATGTGTGACAGTTTGGATTCTGATTAGCTTAGTGGTAATTTTAGTCTCCTGGGTTGAGATAAGCTGTTAACTTCTAATGATCCAGTGCATTGTTGTAGGAAATTTTGTGCTCCAATCTTTTTAATGTCGTGATAAAATAGAACAGGTCCGTGAAAATTTTATATTAGGATAGTTATATTCATTAGATGCATATATTTAGAAATATCTGTATGCCAACTTCCTCTTTGGAAATCTTTTATTGTTGACGTGACTTAATGACTCTGAAGACCACCTCATGATTGAGTATATAAGTGAAAGCTTGGCTAATATTTATATCAAAACTCATCTTGATAATTACTATTGCAACCAGTTGAATTTATAAAGTTACCTGGCTAATTTATCTGATTATTTTTCCATCTTATGGATTAATGATACAACCCTTGGCATGTGATGGAGCATGGTAAGATCTGGTCATAACCAAGAATAGCCGATGATTATTCTAAGTTTTATATCTGTATTTAAGTTGGATAGAGTTTTCTGGTTGCCTTGTTCTTTGTTATCTTCGTTTTCTCTTTTTGGTTTAACCTTGATTCCAATCTTCTGTATACACAGCATCACAGGCTTCAAATTTCTTCTATAAATTTTCCATATATGATGTCTGTTCAGTTCACTACAAGTTAAAGATGATAGCAAGATTGAGTCTCGCCTTCTTTTCTGTTTGGGCGGTCAGGCTGAATGAGTTTGAGATCAGATCAGTTCAAAGTTTGTAACACATGATAAGGAAACTCAGACAGAAAAGTATTATCATAACTGGGTAAGGATTGGGAAAGTAGTAAGGAGTGAGAAGATTCTGGTTTGGACCTTGAGGTTGCAATCCACGAAAAAAAAGCACTTATTATCATTATACAAAGTGAAAATCAGGAATTCTAAAAAGTAATTTTCATAGTGTCTGTCAATCTGCACAGCTACCGCAGGTAGCAGCTATAAGACTAGAGCTGAGGCACCTTGACTTCTGATTGGAAACGGTGAAGCTTTGGTATTGCTTAAAACATGATACATGAGCAGAGTCTATCCAAACCGGTGAAAATTGATGAAAATGAATTTAAAAAATGGTAAAAACAAGATTTAAGCTTTAGTCCGTTCTTGTTTTTCAATATTCCATGAACATAATGGTTTCTCAGCAGTTGGCCATGTTGAAACTTTAATAAGCCTTTAATTTTTTTTGATCGGTGTTCCATACACGCAGAGGGTATTTTTGCTGAGTGCTAGTACTGGGAATTGGGAAGCCAGGTTTAGCACTGGGTTTTGGCATGTTTGACTCCTTTTTTATTCTTCTTAATCTGGTCCTTTGACTCTTGTCCACATTTTCAGGTTATGCGTTTATCACAGTTTCTAAAATGCTGAACTGCAATGTGGTATGAATGTGATGTGTTTCTTTTGTTTTAAGTAACAAACCCAGAATGCTGTGATATTCATGTTTATTAGGAAAACACTCTAGAAAAAGAGCTTGTATTTTGGGAGAGTGCTTTGTTGAAGTTAGTGATTTGCTGTGCATTATATTGGTTAACTAGATACTGGATGCCTTTTAGGTTGCTGAATGCACAAACATGAGATGTAGCTCTAACCTTGTACAACAACCACCTGGCCCTCACTTTTCCATCCTTGAAAAGTAGTGATACATTCCACTTAATGGTGGACAAATACAGTCTTGAAATTTGAGTACTCAATTCTAAACCTACGCGTCATGCGTACGAAACTATTCTTGGAAGGCTTTTGTAATCTGTGAATGAACATGAAACAACAGTACTGTTGTCCTCCAAAATATAAAGCCAAATAGTGGATGGTAACTGCAGCAATCCATTGAAAGACTTAAGTACCTGTATCCAATAACAACAAAAACTAGGGGTTTGTTAAATAAAAATTAATGCTTTATTCTGAATGCTAAATCACATAGATCTGAATGCTTAAACTTAATTTTTCAATGTTTGAATTAATATGCTTAATCAGTTCATTTTATTTGATAAATATGATGCTATGAGTGCTGAGATGCCTAAATTGTTCCACTTTGCCCTTGTAGTGATTTGTGTTCAAAGTGTATGAAAACTATTAATTTTTAAAATGAAATATCTAATATGATTCACAAAATATAAATATTAAAATCATAATGTCAATCTCAATTAATTATTAAACACAAAAAAAGTGTCATTGTATATTTTCAGTTAATGAATTTAAAGATAAGAAAATAAATAAAAAACCCATTAAAAATTAAAACTTTCTATATTTTTTAGAAAAATAGTAGTACATCTAAAATTAGTTAAAAATGATGAAGACAAGAAACATGAAGATTGGGATAATAGAGAACACAATAGAGGAAATGGGGAAAAAAAATTAGATGAAGAGGTGGCAAAAAGGGCAATAAGGGATTTTGATGAAATATTTGTAAAGATACATTTTAAGTGATGAGCAATAAGCTGGATTTTTGCTTGAATTTTGTACTTTGGTTTTAGTACCTCTTAATCAATTAAGGAGATAACTTTATTATTATGATACATGCTTAAAGATCTTATCTCTTAAATGAATAATTTTAAACGTTAAATTTGGTTATCACATGTCAACATCACATACACATTCTTATTTAAGCTTAAATAAATCAAGAGTTTTCTAATTAGTTTCTTTCCAATTCTTTTTAGGTTTTCCGTTTCTCATTTTAATTTGATCTAGTGCACTTGTTTCTGCTCTTACTGGGGAATCTGAAGCTGTCGTACATATATGTTCAAACCCTAAACCATAACTATAAAAAAATATCCAAGAAATGGTGCACAATTTTGCTCTACAATTGAGTTCCATTTTCTTATCCTCTTCCAAAATCAGAGTTGCATGGGACTTTGATTTGTGAGTTTATCATTTGATCATTTGTTTGAGTAGCATAACTTTTGCATTATCGGAATCTAATTGATCTCCATATAATTGTTGGCCTTTTTACAGCCAAACCTCTACACTTTAGTTGTTACTCTCAAAGATGCATCCGGAAATGTAATTGATTGCGAGTCTTCCCAAGTAGGTATTAGGCAGATATCAAAAGCAACAAAGCAGCTCCTTGTCAATGGGCATCCAGTTATAATAAGAGGTGTTAACAGGCATGAACACCATCCATCTCTTGGGAAGACAAACTTGGAATCCTGCATGGTCAAGGTTAAACACCAACCTCTGTTCTTCAAGCTACTTTAACCTCTTGATCACGTCTTCCCTATACTTCACTTGAAAACATATTTTACTATGTCTGTAGGATTTAGTTTTAATGAAACAAAACAACATAAATGCTGTTAGAAACAGTCATTATCCCCAACATCAGCGATGGTACGAGTTATGTGATCTGTTTGGGATGTACATGATTGATGAAGCAAATATTGAGACCCACGGTTTTCATGATTCTACACACGTAAAGCATCCTACACAGGAAGCTAGTTGGGCTTCTTGCATGCTGGATCGTGTTATTGGTATGGTAGAGAGGGACAAAAACCATGCCTCCATCATTTCTTGGTCTCTTGGGAATGAGTCAGGCTATGGACCTAATCATGCTGCAGCTGCTGGTATGTAAGGGCGGTAAATGTTCAAATGATTGTAATTTTTTCTTTGATCATGCTAGGTCCTTTTCTTTTAAGAGGCTCAGATAAGTTCAAATTTGTAGGAAAAGAAATTAATCTATTTAGTAGCCTTTTGTGAAGGCAAGGACATCCTTAATCTGTGTTTGTGAATAATTTGCTTGAATCTCCTCCCTTCCGCCTTCAAAAGTGTTTTGGAACTTATTACAGATTATTGGGTATTTGAACTTTTGTGGCTGAAGATTACTACTAAACTTCTCATTTCTTTTGTTTTTGCTCATTGTTCCTGGGGCTACATTCAGGTTGGGTACGAGGGAAGGATGCATCAAGAGTGGTACACTACGAAGGTGGTGGTTCCAGGACATCTTCAACAGACATAGTGTGTCCTATGTATATGCGTGTTTGGGATATAGTTAAGATAGCTGAAGATCCAACTGAAATCCGGCCATTGATATTGTGCGAGTATGTTGACCGTTGACTTTATTATATATGAATTTTTCGCTACTTATCAATTATTTTAGCAATTTGATCTACTCATGAATATTT
Organism: Knoxia roxburghii; assembly: GCA_030378225.1. Classification (NCBI taxonomy): domain Eukaryota; kingdom Viridiplantae; phylum Streptophyta; class Magnoliopsida; order Gentianales; family Rubiaceae; genus Knoxia; species Knoxia roxburghii. Next base: position 7,932,168 of record CM059423.1, read on the forward strand.
TCATTATTTTTCCTTTCTGGAAAAAACGGAAGGTATTCGCATGCCATGGGAAACAGCAGTGGTAGTCTTCATGAGTATTGGGAAGCAATTGATACAACATTTGGTCTTCAAGGTGGCTTTATCTGGGATTGGGTTGATCAGGTTTGAATTTTAGATGCTCTGGAATGTGATTTATAGTTTAACCTTATTCTGCGTACTATTTCAATAGCTTCTCATCTTAGAATAGTCTTAAGATTATAATCTTCTTATAGAAACTAATTCCTACCCTATGAATCCATGTTCTTAATTTTGAATGAGCTTGTGATGACTAAGAAAGATACCGAAAACATTGTTCAAAATTTTCTTTTGGCTGGATAGCTCACACGGTGTGGGAGCCCTGAAGGTGCACATTGGTTATTATTGCAAAAGTGGATCCATCAGGCTTGGTAGCTGCTAGTTCTTGTTCTCGGTTAGTAGTCAAAAGCATAGCTTTGGAACTAAGAGAATATATAGAGAGGCAACCACAACCAATGGTAGTCAGCTTTAGTTTGTTGTCTTCCTTTTTTTCCTTTTTTGCCCTTCTCTTGTCTGTTCTGTGTAAGGGAACTGCAGGCATTTCAAGAGAAGATCATCTTCTATAGAACGGTGGAGCACAGGCTTGCTTAGGCTGTTGATTGTACCCTAGAATGAACTTCTGCTCTTTCATTATGCCCGATAAACTACCTCTGGACATAACTTTAGGAGAAACATTTTTTATGATTTTCCATGTACAAAATAAAAGATTATTTAGTCAATTGAGAGGTAGCGATCCATGTAATGGCATATGTGAGTTTTTTCATGGAGAGGTACTAGGGTCCAGTTACAAGCCTGGAGTGGAGGGTGCCTTCGCGCCTAGAGTGAGAACTTCCAAGTGATAGCCCTTCTTCAATCGAGAAGATAGGGGAAAACCTTAGAATTAATTTGCAGTCTACCTCAATCACAGAGAATTCTGTATTTGTCATAAAATAAAGTACAGCATGGTGTCTGGAAGCTCCTGCTAGTGCAAGGTCCTGGGAAGGGTGAGGCTGTTAAGGTCTAATGCATGTAGCCTTACCTAATGTGTTTGTTTAGTGATATGTCAATTTTTCCCATCTCTATCATAAAGGTATGATCTAGGAACATTTTAAGAGCCATATTAGGTGGTACGTCTACTATTCTAATGCATTCAGTTAGCATATTCTCATCTTGTCTTCTGGTCCAGTTTTAGGATCTCTCTCTGTCTCAGTCTATGTCTCTCTCTTTTCCTCCCTTCTAGGGACCATTGATCTTATGGCTTTTGGTCAGACTCTTCTCTATAATGATTATGGTTCAAAAACCTAATATTTCTGTGCTCTTTGTTGTAGAGGTCTATAGTTTAAGACCCAGTAAAACATGATAAGCAAGTTGATAGCAGAGGGAGCAAGCTTTTTGAGTTCAGGCCGGCAGCAGTACATTTACTTATTTATTCTCACTAAAGAACCTACCTTTTGTTCATCAAACTGGTGGCATGTCATTTTCTTGTTGAAAGAAGCATTTTTTTCTCTGCCATGTATAATTAGCAATCTGAAGGTTAACACCAGATTCATAATGGTCTCTTCAGACCCCTTTTTATCTTATAAATTTGCCGGGGTCCGTTGAAAGACTGTAATATCTTCTTGAGTTAACAAACCTTGCACAGCATAGAGTGAGTTTGTCAAAAGTGGATATTTTTGGAGTTACCATCCATTGTACATACACATGGAGACATTTCATTGATATTTTGTTGTCAACCAAAAAGTGGTAAGAGACGTCCCCGTCTTATTTATAACACTGAAAGTTGTGAACTAAGCAATTTCCTTTGCACCTGCGACCTCTATTGGTCAGATTCTCGCACAAATCTACTATAGCATGAAGACACAATACATACGGAAGCTTACTTTCCTCTCCTATGCATTCCAAGTTCTGGGTGGAGCTTTTCAGCCTGTGTATCTAGAATAAAAATATCTCATTTTTGGCGTTGTCAAAAATTAATTTACTAACAATTTACATGAAGCTAGATTACTGAACTGGTTAAGTTCAACATTTTATTATTTTACTATCTGTGGCATGCTTAGCTGACATGCATATTAACCCTTTAACAAGCTTTTGTGGAAGAAATAGAAACCTGGATGATTGGTATTGTCGGTGGTTTCTGGTTTGTGTGTGTGTGTGTGTGGTGGGTGTGTGTGTGTGTGGTGGGTATGTGGGGTGGTTTGCTAACTCAACGGTAGAGGACTCGGCTTTTAAGTGCAACTAGGATCTCTTTCACATTTGGACGAAGGAAAGTATTCGTCCAACCCATCGGTAAGGTTTGGAAGTCCACGACTGATGTTAAAAAGGAATGGATGGAAAAAATAGCATGTCAGGCTGAGGAAGAGCGTTTTATTCTTTTTGGATCAGTACAAAACAAAAACCTGGTATAAATTCTTGCAACAGAAAAAAATAAAGCTGGGCTGAATAAATGGATAGGGCTCCCAGCCATAATGTAATTCATCCTTTTTTCCTGTCTCATCACTCATCATAGACACTAGTTGATATTCTGGTTTTGCTGGAACTACTAGTTTTTGTTGAGTGTATCAGTACGCTTCTAGAATTTTGTTTGAGTATAATTATTAAGATGTTTATTCCATGTTTTTGTAGGGATTACTGAAGGAGCGTGTTGATGGTACGAAGCATTGGGCATATGGTGGTGATTTTGGTGATACTCCTAATGACTTGAACTTCTGCCTAAATGGCCTTGTATGGCCAGATCGGAGTCCTCATCCTGCTTTGCACGGTGAGGGACTTTAATATCATCTAAGATTTTAACTTTATTATGTGAACTCTCAGTCTATCTCTTGCTCTCCACCTTATAAGTTCTACATATAATCATTAAATCAGAGTGACTGCTGTTTGATTTACTAACTATTATTTTCAGAGGTGAAATTTGTATACCAGCCAATCAAGGTTTCTTTTCTAGATGGCGTACTCAAGGTAGTATCATCATCTCATTTCTGCTTGTTTTGAGGTTTTCTTGTTATTGAACTCTGGATTGATATATTTTGTAGATCAGAAATGGTTACTTTTTTACTACGACCGAAACAATGGAATTTCAGTGGATACTGCATGGTGATGGCCTTGCAATTGGTTCAGGAACCATTGATCTTCCAATAATAGGACCTCAAAGATGTGCAGAAATTAATTGGCAATCTGTTCCCTGGTACTCTCTCTGGACTTCTTCAGATGCTGTGGAAATTTTTGTGACTGTCACCGCAAAGCTGTTGTGTTCTTCATGCTGGGCTGAAGCCGGACTTGTCGTTTCATCTACTCAAATTCAGTTGCCCGCCAAACGAGAAATTATCCCTCGTGTAAGTATTCACTACAAAAATGTGTTTCTATTTCTTTTGCAATCCTCTTCTTAGTCTCACAAGCTTACAACTTTTGATACCCTCAGACTATTCAAACAGAAGATACTATCCTTAGTGAAGTGGTTGATAATATGATAAAAGTTTGGCAGCAGGATTCATGGGAGATCAAAGTCAATATCCAGACAGGGCTCATTGAGAACTGGAAGGTAATTTGTGGTATCCAATGAGAAACTTGGTTAGAAATTTCAAATCTTTTAAACAAGGCAAATGATTTTTTCACGAGTGAAAAAGTTGAATCTGTGGAACAGATTCTTTAGTGTAATTGCTGCATCACAAATAGGGGATTTCCATGTGAATCTCAGTTATAGCAGTTTGGTTGTCAATTGTAGGTCAGAGGAGTTCCTCTGGTGCAATTTGGTATTATCCCATGCTTCTGGCGAGCACCAACAGATAATGACAAAGGGGGAGCAGATAAGAGCTATGTCTCAAAGTGGACTGCTGCCAATCTTGATAAACTAATATTTGTCACTGAAAGCTGTTCTATTCAAGAAAGGACAGATCATCTTGTTCAAATAGGTGGTGTTTTTCTTGGAATCCCGAAATTCGCCGAGAGTACTTCACTTGAATCAGATAAGTCCCAGGTCCTATTCAAGGTTGATTTGGTATATTCGATATATGGTTCTGGTGATATCGTACTGGAATGCAATGTAAAACCAAGTTCGCATCTTCCTCCTTTGCCGCGTATTGGAGTTGAATTTCATTTGGACAAATCAATGGAACATATCAAATGGTATGGGCGTGGACCATTTGAATGTTATCCAGATAGAAAGGCTGCTGCCCATGTGGGTCTGTACGAGCAGAATGTTGATGACTTGCATGTGCCTTATATTGTTCCTGGAGAATGTTCGGGTAGGGCAGATGTTAGATGGGTTACATTCCAGAACAAGGACGGCTGTGGAATATATGCTTCCATATATGGAGGATCGCCACCAATGCAAATGAATGCAAGTTACTATAGCACGGCTGAACTTGAAAAGGCAACACACAAAGAAGATCTCATAAAAGGAGACAAAATTGAGGTTAGTCCCAATTCTAACTTTCTCATCTTAATGGGGTCTAATCCCGAACTGGTATCTTCTTTTTTTGATACAAAGGTGACTTGAACTCAAGACCTATTGTCTTAAGTGGGGGAGTGCCTACCACTGGGCTACATCCCTCTTGTCCCGAACTGGTATCTTCTAGATAATAATCATCAAACTTTAGTTATCTTTCACTGTGAATATGACTTGTCTACCATTTTTTTCCCTTGTACTTATGTAATCTTAGTTTCTACATTGTGGATTTGCTGTTCTTGAGTAAATAGTTTGAGAGCTGAGTTGGTTTTGATGTGCATTTTTGTAGGTGCATCTTGACCACAAACACATGGGGTTGGGTGGAGATGATAGCTGGTCACCCAGTGTCCATGAGAACTACCTTGTTCCTGCTGTTTCATATTCTTTCTCCATCAGATTACGTTCTTTTACTTCCTCCATGTCTGGATATGATATTTTTAAAGCCCAGCTTTGAGGGGATGAGTGAAATGGGGTGAGCAAAGTAATGTAGACTGAATCTTACTGTGTGCTTTTTATCTTTTAGCTTTGGAAAGTTACGATTTGCTGTAGCTGCAATATTTTACATCAGAAATAATATTTTACTGCCAGCAGAGTGAAATCTACGCCTTTTGAATCTGGGATGTCTAATCTGGTTGTTAAGGCTTTTAGGGCATCATTTATTGATTGTGTTCTCAAGTGTGTTTGAGTAATGTTAAGGTTGAAAATGTAAAAATATGTACCGGAAATTGAAAAAGAAATGAAAACCTAAATCTGTACTGATAAGATACACATTATAAGATATTTATTAAAAATTTAATAATAAATTTAAAATTACAGTATTGATAAAAGATTAACGGGATGAGTTTATGTTTTAAAAAAAAAAATATTAAAGGGATACGTCTAGTTTCAGCAAAAAAAGAAAAAAAAATATATATTCGGTGCAGCCAAAAAAAAGAAAAGAACGGCTTGTTTGATATACTGAAAAAAAAAGAGATATATACTCAAGCAAAGTAACTTTAAAATTACTACATAACAACTATGGTCAACGGTAATAACAAAGGAATTAGTAAAAAATGGTAAAAAGTAATAGAATAAAATTTAATTGAAAAATTATAAACTGTTTTTTGAAGGAGAAAAATATATAACTTAAATATAATAGCATATTAAAACTCTAATGTTTGGGGGAGAATTTTTGTTTAGTCATCATTCTAAATATTAATTATATTCTATGTGATATATAAAAAAAAATAAAACTAAATTTGGAATGCATTTTAATTTTCTCCTATTTGCGACTAACCAAAACCTTAGCACTACCCACTCAACCAATTCTATACAATATACCTGTACCTAGTGGTGTTTTGTAAACATTCCTCCACAATCTCCGTGGCATACTCCTAGGAGTAAACCGGCTGATTTACTCTCACTTGATTTTTTGGGCAAAAACCGGGTAAAAACCGAGTTTTTTTGTCAAAAATGCACAAAAGAAGTGGGTCAGCCGCATTTAATGCGTATTAAATGCGCATGTCTCTCCCTCTCACTCCTCACGCGCTTCATTTGTTTGAATTCTCAGGCCACTTTACATAAAAGTTTATGTAATAAACTGCCAGTTTACATACATATGAATTCTCACGTCACTTTACATAAACTTTACATTTTACATATGGTGAAGGAGAGGTTTATGTAAACTGCAAAGTTTATGTAAACTGGCAGTTTTACATATGTAAACTACTAGTTTATATAGAAGTTTATGTAAAGTCGCGTTGTATTGGTGTAAACTGCCACTTTACATAAACTTTGCAGCTTACATATGTAAACTCGCAGTTTATGTAAACTGCCAACAATACTTTACATAAACATTCAGTACTTTACATAAGCCAACAGTACTTTTGCACAACACAGCTCTGTTCTTTGCTGTTTTTTGGAAAATCTAGAAAGCCAAAGTTGCTTATATAAATTTTTGAGTAAACCTTATGCAAAGAGGTTTAAATCGAGCTATAGTTTGCTTAAATCGGACAAAGAATGAAGAATATATGAATTTCTGAAGTACAGTCATTACTTCAGATTTTTTTGCGAAAAGAACAGCACTTGCAGCTCTGTTTCAGAGCTGATTTATGGGAGATTTACAAGTTCAAATAAAGATCCGTAAAATTATGTGTATTCCTTGTAAGGAGAGGTTTAAAACAAGCCAAAGTTTGATCAAAACGGACGAGAAATGAGAGAGATATGGAATTCCAAAGTTGGATGACAGCTGCAGAATTTTCACGCCACTTTACATAAACTTTGCAGTTTACATATGTAAACTCGCAGTTTATGTAAACTGCAAAGTTTACTGCAAAGTTTATTTAAACTACTAGTTTATATAAAAGTTTATGTAAAGTCGCGTTGTATTGGTGTAAACTGCCACTTTACATAAACTTTTATGTAAACTGGCATTTTACATTGAATTCTCACGCTACTTTATATAAACTTTGCATGATGTTTTTACACTAATAAAGACCACTTTGAACCAGAAAAAAGTATTTAACATAAAAGAAAAGCATTTTGACCAAAGAATCAGTAGTTTACATAAGCCAACAGTACTTTTGTAGAACTCAACTCTGTTCTTTGCTATTTTTCGAAAAATCTAGAAAGCCAAAGTTGCTTATATAAATTTCTGAGTAAACCTTATGCAAAGAGGTTTAAATCGAGCTATAGTTTGCTTAAATCAGACAAAGAATGAAGAAGATATGAATTTCTGAAGTACAGTCATTACTTCAGATTTTTTTGCGAAAATAACAGCATTTGCAGCTCTGTTTTAGAGCTGATTTATGGGAGATTTACAAGTTCAAATAAAGATCCGTAAAATTATGTGTATTCCTTGTAAGGAGAGGTTTAAAACAAGCCAAAGTTTGGTCAAAATGGACGAGAAATGAGGGAGATATGGAATGCCAAAATTGGATGACAGCTGCAGAATTTTCACACCACTTTACATAAACTTTGCAGTTTAGATATGTATACTCGCAGTTTATGTAAACTGCCAATTTACATATGTAAACTGCAAAGGTTATGTAAACTGACAGTTACATATGTAAACTCGCAGTTTATGTAAACTGGCAACAGTACTTTACACAAACATTCAGCACTTTACATAAACAACCAGCACTTTATACAAAAGAATCAGAACGATGTTTTTATACTAACAAATACCACTTTGAGTATTTTACACCAAGAAACAGCATTTTGACTAAAGAATCAGTAGTTTACATAAGCCAACAGTACTTTACATAAACAAGCAGCACTTTACACAAACACCATTTTACACCACCAAGCCAGCAAAAACATACGATTTTACATAAAAAAAAAAACATATCTTTTTGCCAAAACCCTAGTTTTTCTTTTATCTTCATGGGCTGCAAACACAACCAAACGAATACCCTACTTCAGATCTATAAAACCCTAGTTTTCTTTTAATTTTTGTGGCTGATTTAGTGTTCTTCCAAACCCAAAAAATGGCGAAATGGTCAAAAATGGTAAGGGTTTTGAAGCTTGAGAGGTTGGGAGTATCTTGGCGGTGAGATATCTTCAAAAATCTTCATGGAATAGCCTGAATCGACGCGAGAGAAGAAAGAAAATAGGCTGGTGAAGGAGAAGATGAGAGAGAGGCTGTGTGGATTAGGTTTTGAGGAGAGAGATGTGGATTTTTGGCTCAATTTTTTTTTTTTTTTTTGGTAGGTGTACACTCGCACCTTTACTCCTAGTAGTACCATATACTAGTAGTGAAACCCATCAACCCTATAAGTCCAAATCTGAACAGCGGCGCAACAACATTTACCATCTTATTTGAAGAATCAATAACAGCAAAAAACATCAACGGGACAAAACTCACTCGAAAGGGAGACAAAATGAGAACAAAAAATGCATCAACAGGGGGAGAAGAACAGCCCCAAAGAGGAGGTATGTTCTTGAAGAACGTATTTTTTTTGTTCTGATTTTTTTACCAATATGATTGTTCAGTAGCCCTGATGATGGTAAATGCAACCCTGAAGTTCTTGTTGTTCTTGCTTTTGTTCAAATATGATGGTAAATGTACTGCAATATGATGTTGTTGATGGTAAATGTAATTGTAGATGGCATCCTATTTTTTTTCTGATTTTTTCTTCCGATATTGGGCCGTAAATGTAACCATGGTGATGGTAAATGTGACCATGCTTTTGTTCTATTTTTTTTTCGATATTATGCCGTAAATGTAACCCTGATGATGGTAAATGCAACCCTGATGTTCTTTTTGTTCTTACTTTTGTTCTCATTTTTTTTTTATTGTAATGATTTTTTATTCTTCAAATATGATGGTAAATGTACTGCAATATGATGTTGTTGATGTAAATGTAATTGGAGAGGGCATCCTGTTTTTTTTCTGATTTTTTCTTCCGATATTGGGCCATAAATGTAACCATGGTGATGGTAAATGTGACCATGCTTTTGTTCTGAATTTTATTTTTTCGATATTGTGTCGTAAGTGTAATTGAATGACCATCATGTTTTTATTTTTTCGATGATGGTAAATACAACCCTGATGTTCTTTTTGTTCTCATTTTTTGTTTCCAATGATCTGTAAGTGTGATGGTAAATGTAACCTCATGATGGTAAATGTATTGTATTTTCCATAATCTGGTATGTTTTTGATTTTTCAAATATGATGGTATATGTATTATATTATGATGTTGTTGATGGTAATGTGTTTTGTTCTGATTTTTTTACAGATATGATTGTTCAGTAGCCCTGATGATGGTAAATGCAACCCTGAAGTTCTTGTTGTTCTTGCTTTTGTTCTCATTTTTTTTTCTACGATGATCTGTAATGATTTTTGATTCTTTATATATGATGGTAAATGTATTGCAATATGATGTTGTTGATGGTAAATGTAAATGTAGAGGGCAACCTGTTTTTTTTCTTTTTCTTCCGATATTGGGCTGTAAATGTAACCATGGTGATGGTAAATGTGACCATGCTTTTGTTCTTTTTTTTTTTTTTTTTTTGAAATTGTGCCGTAAATGTAGCCCTAATGAAGGTAAATGCAACACTGATGTTCTTTTTGTTCTTGCCTTTGTTCTCATTTTTTTTTACGATGATCTGTAATGATTTTTTATTCTTCAAATATGATGGTAAATGTACTGCAATAAGATCGAAATTCTGAAAGTTGCGTTTGAAAACATGACACGATATTACATCTCATGTATTAGGTAGAAAACATGTTTGCATCAACAAACACAAAATAACAGGTACACATAAATATAATATTTTCCATCAAGAAACAGTTTTCACCAATATTCCTAAACTTAATCATCAACAGGGTTTATAAAAACACCATCTAAATTATCATAATTCTTCTTCAGAATATCGGTGACCACCTTATTAGATTGCAATGCAGCTGCTTCAGACTTCCTTGAACGCCCTTGATGTTTGGCTTTGGATTTATTAATTCGCTTCTCCACAATACTCATTATACGAACATTCCTAACACCTTTTACGCGCTTGAAACTGGGATCTCATATTTTCTTAGACGATGAAACCTCTAAATTCTCATCCACAATCTCAGCTTCAGCAGCAATTGCATCTCTAGCTTTGACAAAGTACTCATCCAAAATACGGCGAGCAATAGAAGTAATATGAGATAATTTAATCAAATCGAGATACTTTCTACTAGCATCTGCCCTCCACAAAGATGGGGAAGGATCTCCAGGACATTTGGACTCTAGGGAAATATTTAACTTCTCATTACGTGAAATTGATGCAGATTTTGTCCACCTATTCAATATGTAAACAGCAGGAATTCTCTACAACAGTATTGTATTACATAAGTATAAAATAATTTTCATTGAAATGAGAGAACACGAAGACAATGGCAACACAGAATACCAACTTCAGAAAACATTTTGCATGTGCACTTTACAGAATAATAGTTCTCATCAAAGCGAACAACATGATGAAAACTATCTTTTTCAGGTACCCAAACCTGAAACTCATATAAACCATTTGATTGAGTAACATGTACCATATACAAAGCAAGCATTTGCAGATATTGCTTCTCAAATTCTGTATACATCTTGATTGTATATACTTCACAAGCATGCTTCAAAATTAGAGAATCGTTCACAGCAACAACAACAACTTTACCATATAAGCACTTATGGTCTTCTTGAGCAGCATTGTATCTCCAATCGTTCACAACATCCACATAATGGCCATAAAACTCACATAATGTTGAAGTCTTAGACAATTTAAGAGAAATAGAACGATTAGTAGTTTCACTCCTCTGAGAATATACTATTCCACCAGAAAAGTAATCCTTGCTGAAAGCTGGACACCACTTTTCACTTAACTCATATAATCATTTCAACCAATCAACGTTAAAACAACCATATGTTTGCATCATACTGATAAGAAGAGGTATATTTCATCAAAAATTGGGGAACAAACATACGGTAATACATAAATAATATGGATAAAGAAGTAATATGATAGTCCATCAACGACAACATACGTGACATTGATATTCTATCAACAACAACAGGCTTATTATAATATATTTCCCAACAAACATAATATTGCCCACATAAATAAAAAAATACTACACAATCTATCGTATTCATATGACATTCCATCAATTATAACACACTAAAAAACAAGTCACCCATTTAGGCTCCACACGCACATAGTCAATCAGATATTCAATTATAGAAGAAAAAAAAAATTCCTAACAAAATCAGTGGCATTTTACATCATATTCATGGCATATTCCATCAATAACATAATCTTACTTGTTCCAGAGCCATTCAAATTCAGCAACGGTTTCCAATTGGGTGAGCAATTTATATAACATTTCCGAGAAACCTTCATGTTGCTTGAGAAATCCAACATTCTTTTCAGCGTTTTTAATGATATGCCAAATGCAAAGACGATGCCGGAAATTCAGAAACACATCAAGAATAGCCTTTGCCACAGAGGCTGATTGATCAGTCATGATAGTTATAAGAGGTTTATTGTTCATAGACCTCAAGAATGCAGAAAACAACCAAACGAAGGATTCATATTTTTCGTCCCTTAGAAAACTGATTCCACACCGGAAAATGGGCCACATATCACATCGTACTTATTAGTACGATATGTGGTATCATGGAATACTAAATCCCCAAAAATATTGTAATCTAACTTCATTTGACCGTCTCTCCAAAAAATATTCCTCAACGAAGACTCAGCATCCAATTCAAAATCAAAGAAAAAATCTTTCTCGCCCTATATCTCAAAGTTTCTATATTCGCATTAGATTGATAAATTTAATAGATATTCCATCAAACATAACATTGCATATTCCATCAATCATATCATTAAGATCACTACTCATTCACTGAAAATGATATTCTATAAGATATTCCATCATAACCATGTGATATTCCATCAATTATATCAGACTAAAAATAACTTACATATTTAGATTCTGTACACATTTTCAATCATAAACATGTGATATTCCATCAAGCATATCAGGAGAAAAATAACTTACCTCTCTAGACTAAACCTTATAACTATCACCAACAGTTATTCAAGCACCTTTCATTGTCTTAAAAAATTCAACCGAACCTTTAAATACATTCTGATGAGAACGTAATAGATGTCGCTCATTCTCTGGACACATAACTTGATTATGCCTACGAAAATGTTCGATGACTTCCCATAAACCATCATCCCTCAGTTTAAATACAATGTAAGTCAAACAACCACAACGATAATCAAGCTTCGTGTATATCTGGTTTATCGTATCAGTCGCCCTCTTCTCACCCTGTTTACAACAAACAAGTCTCCTGTAGTAATGTTTTCCATCATGAGCTCTCTTTCGATCTCTTTTTAGACGAATACCAAAACCATGGTTCCAAGCATACGAATTATACATTTCATAAGCTTTTTCCTCACTCTTAACAGTTTTATGTAAAAGAGACTCCATTGAAACATCATCACCTTATTCAGAAACTGAAAAAAAAATGCATTATAAACAGTATTGTCGTTAATGTATTATATATTGAATGCTTATCGTCCACAGAGAAAACCAAAAATGTCAAAAGTAACTTACCATCACATATGACTTGCACATTGTGACGATTTTGAACATTGTTGCAATCACTTGAACCATTATCTCCAATCAGATTCATGACATCCATATCGAAATATAAAAAAAAAAAAAAAAAAAAAGTAGTGAATGGAGCAGAATATGTCCAATACCTCGATTTTACATCAACTATCACGATTTACCATCGCGATATCACGGACGAAAAGGTCAGAGGAATTAAAGGAAGAACACGAATCTTAACAAATATGTGGCAATTTTCAAAAATGAAAAATTGATTGGAATGAGGATTTTGAAACTTGAATGGAATAATTTTGAAAGAAGCATCAATCATAATCATTATGTGGCAATTTTCAAAAAGGAAAAAAGGCTGAAACTTGATTGTTGATTTCAGGTATCCAGAAAAAAAAAACTGCAATTAATGGAGTAATAATAACAAATTTGTGGAGGGTTTTACAAGCATGAATAGGCGCGTGAAGATGAGACTTATTTTTGGAGTGGGGAACAAGACATTTAATGCTGATTTGTATAGGAATTTCACTAGGAGTATAATTCATTTGCTACTCATAGTTGTAGGATAAAAATTTCTCTAAATCCCAAGATGGGATTGTGGCCGGCGTCGATTTATGGCCCGGATGTGATTGTTGGGGTCATTGATACCGGTGTTTGGCCGGAGAATCCAAGTAATAAGGGGATTAGTAAAGAATGGTAAAAAAAAATAATAGAAAAAGATTTAATTGAAAAATTTTAAACTTTTTTTTAGAGAGAAAAATATATAAACTTAAATATAATAGCATATTAAAACTCTAATGTATGGGGGAGAATTTTTGTTTAGTCACCATTCTAAATATTGATTATATTCTATGTGATATATAAAAAATAATAAAAACTAAATTTAGAATGTCGAAATTAGTAAGAAATAAATTTTACATAGAGATGCATCCTATATTTTAATTTTCTTTTATTTGCGAGTAACCAAAACCTTAGCACTACCAACTCAACTAATTCTATGCATGTACCTAGTAGTTACTAGTAAACACCAGAGTCTCTCACTATACTATTACTTTTTATATATACATTGAGTAAATTTCGAAATGGGTTGCTATACTATAGTCAATTTCTCGTTTCGATAATCATACTTTGAAAATTATTTTTAAGGTCATCATACTTTACTTTTCTTTTAAAAAATAGTCACTCCGTCAAGTTGGGCCGTTAACCCACTAATAGTCAACTTTTTTAGGGCTATTTTAGTCTCCTTAAATTAAAAAGTAAACTCTGAATTTGATCATCATATTTTCCTAAAATCCTACTTTTAGTCATCTTACTTTAAAAATTATATTTGAGGTCATCATATTTTTATTTTTGATTCAATTTTGATTATTCCGTCTAAATGTTCCGTTAAGTGTCTAACGACTATAATTTTTTGAGAGTAAATACAGGAAAATACACCCATCACGTGAAATTTTTTTTATTAATTATTTTTTCGCATCTCCACCGCCAACCACACCCTCACCCAATTATGCATGTGACCCTAAAAAGTTTTATTCTTCTTAAGGATGTGGGTGTTGACGGCTCAAAATATTATAGACGTTAGATAACCAACCCAGAGGCTTCTCTAGGACTAAGGATCTCTTTCATAAAAGAAAAAAGAAATAAAACAAGTAGAGTAGCAAATCGTTTGAGAGACAAAAATCATATAAGCTAGATATTTGACACAAATCCTCTTTTTACATGATTATGGAAGTGACCTTTGACAGATTTCTTGTCAAATCCTCTTTTTATATGATCATGGAAGGTATCAAATATACCCAAAAGAGGATAATCAAAGGTGAAAAAAAAAATTTAGCCAAGAAATGATTGTAAGGGGTAAAAGGATTCAAATCAGGGCCAAAAGCGCTGAGATTCAAAATCACGGTGGATGCACTGATGATGAAACTGCACCAAAAAAAAAAAAAATGATTACTATAATAATAATTCGAAACCCTCTAAAATTTCATATACGCACTAAAAAATAAAGAACACGATAATCTAAGCTGTATATATTACATATATATATATAGTAATAATACACGTATAAAATTAAAAATTATATAGTTGACCTAGCAATAATTTACGAACTCAACTCCGTACCTAGAGAACATTGATTCGATCTCCCAAATCTTTGCTGCACTCGTCTTCTCGGAGTCTTCGCTAACTCATCCTCTTATCATTAATCCAATTTTTCAAAATCCTATTAACTTATTCGTCCCAAATCTTTTGTTTTCGTCCAAGCAAATCGCAACATCCTTTATCAGATTTTTTTTTTTTTTTTTGTTATTCTTTTGGATTATCATATGTATTTTTATTATTATAATATAGATTTAATACGGTTGACAATTTAATTAGCCCGTCTCTGTAAAACTAGCCCGGAGAGATTCTTTTGAATAGTGCAATTTGTAATCTTGATTAGGTTATGGCTATGTCATCACGGCTCTCGTCATACTCGACAGGAACAGAATGCAAGCACCTCACTAATTACAAGCAGAAACATAGCCTTAACCGCTATAATTCAGTACAGAAACTCGTGAAAATCAGTCCTTGTGGTAGAATAGCGATTGATAAGTCGAAATTAGAGGTGCCCAGATGCAATTTTTGCTCTGGTTACCAAGGTAGACTCTTCCTGTGTCTGATCTGTTCGTCGGTGTCTTGTTCTATTGTTCCTGAATCAGATCACACCCTTTTGCATAGTCAGTCTTTCTCTGGGCACGAGGTTTTTGTTGAATTAGAAACGGCTGAACTTTGTTGTATCGTGTGTTCTGATCAAGTGTACGATCCCGATTTTGATAAGGTTGTGATGTCTGAACAAGTGATCGGATTGTTCAGGAGGAATGAAGATACGGAACTGAGGTTAAAGAAGAGAAAAAGATTGAATTTTGAGATAGATTTGGACATTAAGAATATGAAAAGGTTGATTTCGTCTAGGGATCAGTATTCTAAATCATGTTTTCCTTTGGGTTTGAGGGGTTTAAACAATTTGGGGAACACTTGTTTTATGAATTCAGTCTTGCAAGCATTGCTTCATGCTCCACCTTTGAGAAATTACTTCCTTAGTGACAGGCATAATCGGGATATGTGCCGCAAAAGATGTTCAGATCGTCTGTGTTTGCCTTGTGACATTGATGTTATTTTCTCTGCTGTTTTTTCTGGTGATCGGACACCATACAGTCCAGCTCAGTTTCTTTACAGGTTTGCTATTTATTTATCTATCTAAATTGAAGTTTCTTTTACTGTTTTCCGAAATTGTGCTCTGTCTGCTAACTTGTGTTGTTCTAATTAAACAACAAAGACATGCTATGTTACTTGCTGGCTCAGTACACGTGCAGTTGGGGCCTTAATTGGTTGAGCATTTTTGGGTTGAGATGCAAAGTCATTCTCCAAGACTTTGTGTTTCAATTTCTGCTGGATGTGATTGTAGCAAGCTGTGAATTGCCAATCTTTGAGATCCCAACTCCATTTCTTTATTTTAAAGCCTGTGACATCCATTTGAGGACACAAATCTGGTTTGTGGTTATATTTTCCTTTCTGTTTTGAAATCTAGAGAGGCTCTTTAGTATCTTAATTGCTGCTAGATTTTGTTGTGTTGCAATGGAAAGCAGAGAACAGTCGACATACTTAAAACTACATGTCATTCTTTCTTTACCTGGTCCTGCTTGATTAACAAAATTTTTTGAACTTGCTGCTCCTCTCAACATGTATGTTGGCATTAATATATCAATTGGGCGAAGTATTGAATGTTATAGTGGTGGTTGACTGCAGTTGGTGGCAGCAATCTGAAAACCTTGCTAACTATGAGCAACAGGATGCCCACGAGTTTTTTATATCAATGTTGGATAGGATCCATGAGAAAGAGGGCAAGGCAAGCCATGCATTTAGAGGTAAAAAAAGTGCCAAGGTTTGGTATTTTAGCTTCTTAAATTTTGGGGTGAATGTATTCAGGCAAAATCATAAATATTTGATCCAGCCACTGTGGCTATCAGGCTACTTAACTCTACAAAAGCAGCTACTTTGCCTGTTAGTGTCAACAATTTTAACCAGACGACGTAAACGTTTCAAATAGTTTGTCATTTAAAAGAGTGGTACATGGATGGTAGTTGGAGCTGGTGGCTCTCCCAGGGTTCCCTCATATGAGATCCCAAGGGGAGATCTGGCTTCTGAACATTAGTTGTTCAAAATTTTGCAATGGGAAAGGATCAACATTGAAATTTCAGAAAATTGGAGTGTCTTTTTAACTGATAAAGCATTTCTGTTGAACAGATAATGGGGATTGCCCGTGTATTATCCACAGAGCTTTTTCAGGCCTATTGAGATCAGATGTAACCTGTTCATCATGTGGTTTCACTTCCTCAACTTATGACCCTTGTGTGGATCTTTCTCTTGATTTAGATACAAGCACTTGCTATCACAGAGATCTTGGTAAGCCAAGCAAGCTAATTGAGAATATAGGTATATCAACTCTTGTAGGCTGCTTGGACCTCTTTACAAGACCCGAGAAGCTGGGATCTTATCAGAAATTTTTCTGTGAAAATTGTGAAAAGAAACAGGAGTCTTTAAAGCAAATGTCCATAAAAAAACTGCCTTTGGTTTTATGTTTACATATAAAGCGTTTTGAGCATTCTCCTGTTAAAAAGTTGTCGAGAAAAATTGATCGGCATTTGCAGTTTCCTTTCTCCTTAGATATGAAACCTTACTTGTCATCTTCAATTGTGAGCAAAAGACTTGGCAATAGAATGTGTGATTTTGAAGATGATGATGAGTTAGATGTTAACACAGAATATGAGGTTTTTGCTGTGGTCACTCATTCGGGGATTTTAGAATCTGGGCATTATGTGACTTATCTGCGGTTGAGGAACCAATGGTTCAAGTGTGATGATGCTTGGATAACTAAAGTTGATGAAGAGGTAGTGAGAGCCTCTCAATGCTATCTAATATATTATGTGCAAAAGGTGCTGTACCACAAAGGGAGCGAGGATGTGAGCTGCCAGCCGATATCACCTCGCGCAGATGCATTTTTTCCTATTGCTGGTTGTTGCTAGATAGCCTGAAAATGGCGTATGCTGCTCACTAACGGCAAGCTGAAATTGATGCATGGTGCATGTTGTTGGCTGGACGAGGCTGTTCCTTCTGAATGAGTTTCGGAGTGAAAGGGGCAGCCGGGCATCCATTGAGTCGGCGGTTTGCAGGAGGAGGAGCAGCAGCAGCAGAGTGAGGACACATGTGGTTTCTCCTTAGACTGTACTGCACAAGAGATTATGTGTTTTGGGTTAAGAAAAAACTGTTTTTGCCTGAAATACATTGTGGCAAATGTCAAAGAAACTAGAATTTGTACATTCTTTGATTCTTTTTCAGTTTTCTGGGAGAGAGGGAGTATGGGGCTTGAATTGAAACATTGTAATATTGGCGTCTTGAATTTGTCCGTCAATATACAGAGGTTTATATCTTGCCAACATCTAAAGATCATTATATGATTCTTGGGGTTTCTTCTTATAAACAAACAGTCACTGTGCACTATCATTAATAAGCTAATATTGTGCTGCTTCATTGCTTGTAGGATCAGGTGAGCTTCTGTTTTGGGGTTTGGGAACAAAAACTTTCGGTAGTTAATAATTAGAAGAAGAAGACAAGAAGGAGATAGCCCACTCCTCATTTAGAATTGAGAGGTCAGGTTCTAAGTTTGAGTCACTGCTGAGTGGTGTTAATAACCGAACAAAAAATCATGAGTCACCACTGGGAACAAAAAATCATGGCTCAGTTCGATTTGGACAATTGATCCGAAATACCATATTATTTAGATTAGTGTTATTCTTCCGATTAGCTCAACCAAAAACCAGATATGGTTGAGTAACTTTTTTGGATATATCATCAGTTGTGAATTTTTACATTTTTAAAGTAATTGTTTACATTACAAACATGTATTTGTCAAAGGCTGTATTGGTTCTTTCCTTCTGGCTAAGCCTTCTGAAGTGGAACAAAGATCATTGGCACAGGCTCTTTGCCTTAAGAAAAGGAAGACTAACATACTTGCAAATACAACATGGTTTAGTCGGAACATGAAACCCTAGGCATCTCATTGACTGACTTGTAAGGAAAACAAAGCTACAGAATCAATGTTCCAAGCTTTCAGATGCTGTATCATGCTCCAAACAGTAGCGCCATCTTTACCTTCTACTTCAGTAAAGAGAAGGGAATTGGACTAATCATCAATCACTTCCAGTTCTCTTTCGGGCACACATTCAGCATTCTGCTGTGCTCCAAAACTGCTTCACCGCGCTCATTGCAACCAAAGGACTTTTCCCATGTAGATATGTCATCCATCACATCTCACAGCAGATCATTACAAGTTTGAGATACTTTTTTCTCTCATAACTCACAGAGAACAAGGACTTTGCCAGGTAGATATGTCACTTATGAGATCCCGCAGCTGATCAATAAGATGTTTGAGATACTTGTTTCTATCAGCGAGCTCCTAGGGATTTCAAGGCAATCAATCATCAGCTCCAATGAAGCCATCATGAATTCAAGGAAGCATTTACCACAACTGCATCATATTCAATGGGTTCCATAAAGTAAGAAAAAGACTAGCAACCTATCAGATGCTCTCTTCAGAGACAACAAAATCGAAAGCTTTACCTAGAAAAGCATGATACTGAATGAGTTGGATAACGTAAGAAAAAGAATAGCAACCTATCAGGCGCTCTCCTCAGATACCACCCAATAAACCTAATAAGAAAACTTTTACCTAGATATGCATCATGCTGAATGGGATCCATAAAGAAAGAAAAAGTTAGCAACCTATCAAATGCTCTCTTCAGACACTACTCAATGCATGATCCTACTCACTCTAGCACAATAAATAAAGAATAACCAAAATAAAACATTATCACCATATCCACTCGTTGTTCCTTGTTCCGATCTGGTAACTTTGTTATACCAGCAAGAGGTTAAAAATGAACAGAGAAGATCTCCATAGACTAATAAATACTCATAGCCAGCAGATTAACAAGGGTAGCAAAATAAATAATCAAGAAGTCAATCTAGCTCAGAACACCTTTCTCAAAGCCAAGGCCTGTTCTTCCAGCTTCTCAATTTCGGCTTCGTCATCAGGCAAACCAGTAGTTGAAACCATTTCAGAAGCTTCTACCTGTTTTCCATAAGATTTATACAGTGCGAAAACCACAGAAATGTCAGCTTGAGAACACACATACATAGAGAAACATAAATGGAATATGTAAAAATAAAACTCCAAGAAATAAATAAAGACCAACGTTCAAATGACTAATCAACATGATGTTCCCGTCAGCTATTTCATGTATAAAAATGCAGACTAGGATACAATCACAAAAAGTGGTCGAAAAAGGTTCCAAATGTGAAACTTATCTTCACAAATTGCAGTCTAACAAACCTATATTCTCAAAATTTTCAAGAATTGAATAGAAACGTCTTTCAAACAATAACCAACTGGATTATTATATAACTTCTTTCAAGAATTGCCATATAAAAGAAATGGTCCAGACATATCCCAGTAAAGCAAAGAATTAGCAAAATTCTAAGACAACCACAAAGAGGAAAGACACCAGGCATGCCGTGTAAATGTTACTGTTCCCCACAACTTTCTCATCACTTCGTTTCCCAATCATCTTAAGAGGCAAAAAACACAAACTAGAACGTTTCCTACCTACAAAAAAAATGCAAAATTAGAAAAAAAGCACAAAGGGAATTCTGAATTTGATATAATTAGATTACCAAGATTCACCCACCAAAAAAGCACTTAAACAGATATTTTACGATATTTTTTGAGCCCAAAAACAAAATTAGAAAAACCAACAACAGCTTGGACCAGTGAATATCACCTTCTGAGAATTAGAGATAGCAGAGAGAACAGTACGAAGTGCAGCCACGGACGATTTGTAACGGAATCGAGCCTCCTCGAGGGCTCCACCCGCATTATCAAAGTGATGCGACGACGAAGAAGAATCCGATGAAATCTCGCCATTGGAAGAATGATGCCCATTACTCATGCCACTAGCGGTGCCATCATTAACAGGACTAGCTAAAGTCGAAGCTGTAGACGCCGGATTTGAATTGGTCGTGGACCAAAGATTAGGGTTACAGAGCTCGTCGTTCATGGAGGATAAGATTTGGAATGCTGATTCAATAGTGTCTTCTAAATGCTTTTCTCCGTCTTTTGCTAATTCTTGGAT
Organism: Knoxia roxburghii; assembly: GCA_030378225.1. Classification (NCBI taxonomy): domain Eukaryota; kingdom Viridiplantae; phylum Streptophyta; class Magnoliopsida; order Gentianales; family Rubiaceae; genus Knoxia; species Knoxia roxburghii. The sequence continues at coordinate 7,952,956 of CM059423.1, forward strand.
GGTTTTGTTCAGACCCACTCCGGCTCCGGTGACTGCCGCCATGTCGTCCATCTGGTTGGGAAGGTTCAGTCTTGAATTGGATTTTAACTTAGGTTTTCTTTCCCAGGGGAACCGAAAGATATACGACGTCGTCACTTCAGTCCAAATAAATGGCTCGTGTACAGTCATACTGCATGACCAGGAAACAAACAAAATGAAGTAGAATTTTTTTTTTCTTTTTTTTTTTTTTTTTTGAATTGTGAAGGCACAATCTAGATGAAAATTTTCAATAATTAAAAGGAACAAAAACACGAAGCAAAATTCAAAAATTATGAAAGTAACAAGACCACAAAAATTGGTCTTTTAAGTGGTATCAATTTGACAAACTATTAAAAGAAAAATTGGAATACTAAAAATTCTTAGAAGACCCTAGTGAAAGTTCTAAGGTCTTAAGGGTGCGTTTAATACAAGACAAAGACAATGGGCTGAAGGCAAAATAATTATGATTATTACATTTTTTGGTTAGTAAAGTAAAGGTAAAGACAATCAAATTACTTTAATGAAATAATCAAATTCCTTTAATGAAATAATCACACTCTTTTAATGAATGTCCTGCTAATTTACCAAATAAGTCAAAGACGATCAGATTCCTTTAATGATTATTGAGTTATAAAATTCTGATTGCTTCATTGTCTTTGCCTTGCATCAAACGCACCTTAAGGGTCAAACTAAGAGCAAAAAGATGACGATGAGTTAATGATTGATTACCAAGGGAAGATTTTGATTGCCCACTTGGGATTTCGAAACCTTAGGGTGAAAAAAATAGATGAAAGATGAAAACTTACAATTACAAGCTTTCATGGTGCTCTTATGAGATTTTTGAAAACCAAAACTTTTAAATTAAATTGAACAAGATTAATCAAAAACTCTAATACCTAATTGATAAAGTGGATGTTGGCTAAAAATTTGAAAGTTAGATGACACACTCTTTATTTTAACTTGAAAAGATCTTTCTTGTCAATTCAATTGAAAATCGAAAAGGTAAACACAATTTGAAATATCTTAAAGGAGTTTCAAATTATGCAAAAAGTAGAAGAATATGTTTCAAAACCACACAAACTCTTGCTCCTCATAATAACTTATGGGCGGTTAAAATCACACAATAGTTAAAACTAACTTATTGTATCTTTAACCACTCACAACTAAGCAAATGCAAGATTGCAAGAAAAACTATTCAATGCAATAGTACAAAGGACATAACCTCTCAAATTAATGTCAAAATTGTCAATGTACATTGGGGGCTGTCGGCCTTGCTATATTCATATCCTACTCTAAAAAGCAAAACAAAGCTAATCACTAATAAAAGAATGTAAGTGATGTCTTCTATACATAGGTTAGTATTTTCGGCCAACTTAAAAAAAAAAAAACGAATTATAAAAGAGGATGGATAGAAAGTGTAAACCTACTCAAAGAAGGAAAACACTTGTCCTTGTTGAATTGGGGAAAGGTAACAACCATAGTTTTCAGGATCAAGATCCCATGTAGAATCATTTTGTAATCACAGGATCAGATTGGTCCATGAATCAGTAGGATCGAATTATTAGGATCGTAAAAGTATAAAAATTTAGGCAAAAAATTTAGCTAAAATTCACGTGTTTGGAGACGTTTCTGAACGTGGTGCTAGTTGTTCTGCATTTCTGGACGTGGTACTAGTTGTTATTGGACGTGGTGCTAGTTGTTCTGAGACATGGTGCTAGTGTTCTGAGACGTTTCTGGACGTGGTACTATTTGTTTTTAGACGTGGTGCTAGTTATTTTTGACGTGATGCTAGTTGTTCTGATACGTTTCTGGACGTGGTACTAGTTGTTTTTGGACGTGGTCCTAGTTTTTTTGGATGTGGTGCTAGTTTTTCTGCACGTGGTACTATTTGTTTTTGGACGTAGTGCTAGTTGTTCCGAGACGTTTCTGGACGTGGTGCTAGTTGTTTTTGACGTGGTGCTAGTGTTCTGAGACGTGGTGGACTGTCTTTGTGAAAAAAATCAGATTAAATTCACATGCATTGATGTAGACGTTTCTGGACGTGGTGCTAGTTGTTTTTTACGTGGTGCTAGTGTTCTGAGACGTGTGGACTGTCTTTGTGAAAAAAATCAGCTTAAATTCACATGCGTGGATGTAAACGTTTCTAGACGTGGTGTTAGTTGTTCTGTGACGTATTTGGCTACTTTTGTGAACAAAATCAGTTTAAATTCACACGAATATATGTAGACGTTTCTGGATGTGGTGCTAGTTGTTTTTGACGTGGTGCTAGTGTTCTGAGACGTGGTGGACTGTCTTTGTGAAAAAAATCAGCTTAAATTCACATGCATGGATGTAGACGTTTCTGGACATGATGCTAGTTGTTCTGTGACGTGGTGGTCTGTTTTTGTGAACAAAATCAGTTTAAATTCACACGAATGGATGTAGACGTTTCTGGACTTGGTGGACTGTATTTTCCCCATGGATCGTACAGACTCTTGAAATCGGTCTGATCCCACGATCCCATACGACTCTGTCCGATCCCACTACGATCCCACCAATAAACTCGATCCCCAATGATCCTGGATCGATTTTATGGTTTTGGAGCGTAGGATCGGACGATCCTACGATCCGGATCGCGATTTTGCAAACTATGGTAACAACATTGCCATACTGACCATGGTGCCTAAAATTAATCATGTAAATCCTCCTAATTGTGGGTTGCCATTTGGGCTCTCTTCTTGTTTAACCACACATTCACTTACCAAGGATAAATTAATCATCTTGGGAAACAAGAGCACTTGCACTTTGACTTGATTCAAAGTCTCATAAATCATTAATTGGATTGCCTCATTCCCCCTTATTGTTCTTTGCCTTGATCAAACTAAATCAACTGAAAGATTTTTTCTTTTTTATAGATATTGAGATCTTTAAGGTTCTTAATTGAGGTGAATTTGATCTATTAAACATTTGAGGAATTATTTATCTTGAATACTTAAAATACAATCCGTATATGGTAGTTCTATTACAATCATATATGATAGTTTTTGAACTACATTGCAACATAATCTATTGACCTATTAACAAATGACAGAATTATATTGGTTAAAGGGGGAAACGATAGCAATTCAAGGGGCTCTCAATACTAAAGTGATTATAAATTACCAATTATATTGGTTAAAGGGGGAAACGATAGTAATTCAAGGGGCTCTCAATACTAAAGTGATTATAAATTACCAATATAATCTTGAAATTTGTGAATGGACTATCTTGATAGTCCTAGAAGTAAAATATAATTTGCTTATTACTATTGGTTGTTAAGGAAAAATGATGAATCATAGACATTTAATTTTGGGACAAAATAACATTTAATATTGGTTATGTGTTTGACACGTTCACTACTATTATTAAATAAAAATAAAGCATGAAAATTTTTGAGAGATTAATAACCACTCACTTTGCCAAAGAAAAAGGAAATGAAAAATAATGAAATTTATAGAAGGTATAGTGATCTATTTGCGGGTTCGCTCTTCACTTTTTGTCGGAAATCTATTGCCTGTATTTGGCAATTATCCTTTGCCACAAGGATTGCAAATAAAAAACAAAGTTTCTAGTTCAAAGATAAAGGTTTGGAAAGACCACCTCAGCACCTTGGAACTTTCCCTTCATACGTTACACCTTACTGGTCAAATTCTAGGAAACATTTCCTTGTCGTCATCGCATTTTGATCAAATTCTTACGTATATTTTTGGCGAGCTTTGCAAATTAGTTTCACAAAAGAATGGTGTGATGCCTGCCTGAATGCCTGTTGTAGTCAACCATAGTGCTCAGAGACACATCACATAAATCTGAACAGAGAAAAGTGTTTCTCCCTAGTTAGTTTGCCTCATCATCCACGGAAAAAAGATTTTTGCAAAAAAAAGGGTGTTGGTAGCTAGTTTTATTCTGAATCAATCAAGAAATCAGATCCCAGTTGCGTAAAGTTCTTGTTTGTTATGTAGTTTCAGGCAAAATCAAGATCCCCATCTTCCAAGAAGTTGACTTTTGAGTTTGATTTCACATGGTGGTAAGGAAGATGGAATTTTGAACTGGGATATTGCTCCTTCTGAAAAAGAATCTACTTTATCTTAAGGATAACAGAACCAGAGATGGGGGAGGAAGAGGAACTTCCGATTTTTGCTGAGGAAGTGCAGCAAAAAGAGTATAGAAAGGGGATCTGCAGCAATGGCTGTTTTTCTAAACCAGTTAACTGGCTCAGAATGCTGGCGGCCGAAACGCACTGGAGTTTTGTGTTGGGAGTGGTGGTCGTTTATGGAATCAGCCAAGGATTTGGTGGAGCTTTTGCCCGTCTTGGGACAGAGTATTACATGAAGGATGTGCAGAGAGTTCAACCTTCTGAATCTCAGTTTTACTTAGGAATCATTAATATTCCTTGGATTGTGAAGCCTCTCTGGGGTCTGCTGACTGATGTTGTTCCCATTTTGGGGTATCGTCGGAGACCTTATTTTATTTTCGCGGGTAACAATTTGTGATACCATTTTGCAGTAGATTGCACATTGTTTTACCTTCTTCTGTTACTGCTCTTGGTTTTGATTTATGTTGATTCATTGGGTATGCTTGCTTAAGTGCAGTTTCAGTGCAATAATAAATATGGAAGCAATGTGATAGGATTTTCAAATACAATAATGATAGACTTTAAAGAAGTTACAAATAAAAAGAATTTTAAAGGTTATGCTTCATTATTTGGAGAAATAGATAATTCATAGTTGATTAGAGACTATAAGTTGTAACTGGTTTGGAACTCTTCGTTCCTCAAGGCTCAAGCCATTCACATACTTAATTTGGCAATGGAGTTGAAAGAGCTGAAACAGAGAAAAAAAAAAAAAAAAAAAAAAGGTGAAATGGTGAAGGATTAGGCATAATTTTTATGTTTATTTTTTGCGTTTTGAGCGGTGTGAATTCGTTCCTCAAGTTCACTTTATTATTCAGATATTTGTAACACTATCAAACATTGTTAGAGTTTTGACTATGAGGGCTCTTCTTTCACGGATGTACTTGAGGTGATTAACACTAGGTTCAAATACATGTAGAGATGTTCTTAAAGTCTTTTTTGTTTTGGAATGGGAAAATAGCTGATATTGATTAGTCTAATGCTCAAGATACTTCCCACCCTGATAGTCACTCCAGGGTCAGATTTGCTGATATGTATGTTGCCGCGGTAACTTTTACATCAATTAGTGTATATTCTTGTCTTGCTTAGCCATTATTGGATTTTGCTTAGTTAAGTCTTTTTCATGCTTCAACAGCATTTTATGATTATGAGAGAATATCTGAAAGTAGCTTTACTGCATCTGCTTGCTATATTCAATCTTTTGCAAGTGGATCTATGACTAATAGGATTTGTCTTTCATCTACCTTGATATTTAAAATGAACACAAGTTTGTTTGCTCATGATTTTGCAACATGGATTGATGGTAGAAGATCAAGCACAGTCTGATATAGCATTCCCCTTAAAGCCACATAAGAATAGTACTTACATATGGTGTAACTGTGGACCAGAATAAAATGTTGTCAACATGTAAATAGTTGATCTAATGAACATAGTACACTCACGAAATGAAATCATTCCAAAGGAGGAAACTTTACATTTAAAATGTTACTATGTTATTTACTGTTCTTTTCCTACCAAAGAATGCCTTTTTGGGGCATCTTGACATACTGAATTAATAGGTTCTGACCATTAGAATTCTTATTTCAATGTAAAGAGCTACCATTCCATTTATACAGTCAAATATTTTATTAACTTGATGAGGAGCATTTGCAGTGTTAGAAGCTTGTCTAAAAGTAGAGTGTACTTGACTATTTCAGGTTGTATCGGAATTATGTCGATGCTCTTCTTGTCATTGCACAAGCAACTGCATATTGCACTTGCGCTGCTTCTGTTGACTGCAGGAAGTGCTGGAGTTGCAATAGCAGATGTAACTGTTGATGCCTGTGTGGCACAGAATAGCGGCACCAATCCTTCTCTTGCACCTGATATGCAAAGCTTATGTGCTTTAAGTTCTTCAATTGGTTCACTAGTTGGATTCTCTTTGAGCGGTATCTTTGTTTACTTATTTGGCCCTAAAGTAAGTCTTTGTTCTCCAATAACTCTTCACTTATTGTCTTTATTGATCCTCAAGTAATTTGTTTATTTTCCATATCAACCAATGAAAGGGTGTTTTAGGCTTGTTGTGCATACCGTCTGGGCTGGTGCTGTTAGTTGGTCTTTTGCTCAAGGAACCTCAAACCCAAAGTTTTGGTTATCAACAGGTACTCGAAGCCGCGTTCTAATTGTTTCTGCTTTTGTGAGGCTTAAATCTGATTCTGCTACATCATCAGGTTAGCCGGAAATTCGTTGATGCTGCTAAAGCTATGTGGGAAACATTACGATGCCCAAGTGTGTGGAGACCTTGTTTATATATGTATATATCATTAGCAGTAAGCTTAGATATCTATGAAGGATTGTTCTACTGGGTTACTGATCCGGTGGCAGGTCCGGCCTTTTCTAAGGTATGCATCTCTCTTTCTTTGGTTGCATGAAACAGATTTATGGTAGAATCAATATTACCATCAATCAAAAGCATCAATCAGTTTTGTTCAGTTGAGAAAGAAAAGAAAGGTGTACATGGTCATTTTAGAGTGGTTGCAACATTTTCTGTTTGCTATCAAGAGGAGCCAAAATGATTAATGTTTAATAAAAGGATCCATCTTAGTGTTATACATGCAAGATAGTCCATTGTATAGAGTTTATAATCACTTTTAGTATTGAGGGGATCCTGAATGCTCATTATTTCTCCCTGTAACCTACAATGTAGTCCTAGGACTACCATATACGGATTGCTCTGACTGACAGTTAGAAGATGTAGACATTTGAATTAGCATGGAAATTTTAAAATTTGATTGCTTTTTAAGTCTAATTTGAGGACGTTGTTGTTGTTGTTGTAGGAAAGTATGGGTTTTGTGATGGCAGTTGGTTCAGTTGGATCTCTATTGGGGGCTGGTTTGTATCAATATGGGTTGAAAAGTCATCCCTTCAGAGACCTTCTGTTTTGGACTCAGCTGCTGTATGGTCTGTCAGGAATGCTGGATTTGGTGCTGGTGCTGCGTTTGAACTTAAAACTTGGGATTCCAGATTACTTCTTCGTGGTAATTGATGCCAGTGTTTCTCAGATGATTGGGCGCCTGAAATGGATGCCACTTCTTGTTCTAAGCGCCAAACTTTGTCCTCCGGGGATCGAAGGAACGTTTTTCGCCTTACTCATGTCTATTGATAATGCTGGACTTATGTCTTCATCATGGGGAGGAAGCTTCTTACTTCATGTCCTCAAAGTCACCAGGACACAATTTGACAACCTCTGGCTCGCCATTTTGATCCGAACCATTCTGCGAATAACGCCGCTGTCTCTGTTGTTTCTGGTGCCTAAAGCTGATCCCACCTCTTCACTTCTTCCAGATGAAATCACAACGTTAAAAGACTATGAAACAACAACTGAATCTGAAACCCAAAATGTGGAACTAGTTGGCCTTGTGAAAAGAGTGGATAGTAGTTAGCGCCATAGTAGCACACGCTGCAGAGCTTCTTCAAAAGGTTATACCACTTTGTTATACGCGGATATTCTAAGGAATACAGATAAACTTTTCATTGAGATTCTATCCTTCTTTACAAATTTTGCTGCAGCATTCTCTAATGCTTGTTGTAATATCATTCATCATTCATGCAAGACCACACAAGTATTCTCAGTTGTAAACAGAAACACAGATTTCATTCAGATTTTACTTTGTTCAACGTTGTTGTTGTTGTTGTTGTTTGACATCTTCAGCAAGAATGTGAGCTGTTCTTGGTCGACAAATCATTCGTTTTGACTTATAAGCAATCAATTTTCCTGTGTGTTAACAACTACCAATATGTAGAATTAGCAGCTACCTAATCTGGCATGTTTACACCCCCTCAAGGTGGGGTTGTGGAGAGTGAGCTGTATAAAAAAATGTTGATTTCTGGAGTCCAGTAAATTGATCATACTGACAAATAAATTCCTATTAACTCAGAGAGGAGTTGACAAGAACCAAAGTTGAAAATAGAAAAGTTTGGTATTCTTCTTGAATCCTTACCAATGCAGAGGCTAACATAGAAACGATTGGTTCCTGAATCCTTGACTCCAACATAAGATAAGCCAACAGCAGAGCATGGAATTTCTGAATAAGCTTGAATATCCGAAACAATGAAGCACCAATGGCAAAAGCTCAACTTTTACAGCAATATCAACTTGTAGTAGTAATCAACACCATGACTCTGTTCTGGTACAAACCTGCAAACTATGGACATCTTAAAAATTCAGATTTTATTGTATTCCAGAGTCGATTACATAACGGTGTTTCATAAATCATAACCGTTGCGCTTATGTAGCTGACAATGGCTCACCTCTTGATATACTTTTCTGCAAAATCAAGCAGCAATTGGATTTGTTCTCTGTGGCTCACCTCCATCTGCTTTGAATTTATGAGCATTAAATAGAATCCTGATATTCTTGAGGCTTTGTACAGAAACTGCATCAAGGCAAAATGTGTGCATTTACCTTTCAGGAAGTTACCTGAGACTAGTCTGTTTCCCATTTGAATATACATCAATCATAAGTCCAATCCTAATACCTCAATTACAACAATGACCAATTATAGGAAACTGGGACATGATTATGCTCCTGTCCGATCATCTACTACTTGCAGAGGCAGCTATGAGAGCACTTGGTCCCCTCTTCGAACTCACAGAAGTACACCTCTGGCCGGAGGATCGTGGTGGGAAACTCATTGACAAAGATAACGCTGTTGGCTCAAATAATGGCGTCGACGCCATTGGATCGTGCGGTGAAGGATTGGAACTTTCAAGACAGATGGAGGAAATGGGGCACAACAAGCTCAAGGCAATTACTGCATACTTCACTCAACCGACTCACGACATCAGTAAGCGTGCAGACGTTGCTAGATGAAAAATATTGGTTGTTAGATGAAAATGAGCAACTATAACTAATTTATTTGAAATTTTTATGAATTTATCCTTGCGTCAATCATATATATTTTCTTTAACAAAGAGTTTTTTATCATCAGACTTTGTAACTCATTTTCATTTCTGATTTTTAATTTAATTTTCTTTAGTTATAATTAAACAAAATAATTTTTAGATATTTAAATTTTAATTACGAGTAAAATCACTTTTTCTCTAACGGAAATGTCTTTATTCATCACTATACTTTTAAAGTTAGTAGAGTAAATTTATTTATTTTTGATCAGTTTGACAACCGTCAGATGATGCTGCCAAATTGATGTCACTTTTTATTCTAATTAAAATTATATTATTGTTTTGTTCTGGTTTATGTCACCTTATTCTTGTATGTGTAAATCGATATTTGATTCTGAGATGAAAAAAATAGACAGAGAAAATTGAAAAGTAACTGCAAGTCGCGACTGCTTCTCCATGACAATCAAAAAACTCAATAACATCACCTTATTAAAGATTTTTTCCAGTGTGATGGAGATGTTTCAATACCCATCAGCCCTGAAGTGAGGAAGGAAGAAGAGCATCGGCTCGCTTCCTCATCACTTCCAATTGAAACGCTTGAAGCTGAATTAGAAGAAGAAGAGATTGAGATTCTAGAAGAGTCAAACTTTGAAGCATCTATGCCATAACGATCTATAACTTTAAGGGGAGTTAGCGACCTTGATTTTGCTTTTCCTATATTGGAAGTAGACTTTTGAGTTAAACATTGTTGCCTACTGTTATTATTATTATGGACAATAATAATAATAATAATAATAATAATAATAATAATAATAATAATAATAATAATAATGAGACAGGTAAGTCACGTGACGAATTACTTTTAGGCAGTCAAAACTCTGAAGCATACTTAGCCGTTGCAAAAGAAAGATCAATGTTATAATCTGAACTGGGAAAAGAAAAGTTGCGCTGAAAATGGAACCTTTCATCATCAACTTCATTGCTTTCTTGGTATTCATAGCCATCCTTACCACACTGATCCGGAGGAGGTCCAGATCAGCCCAGAAGAAGCTACCACCATCTCCATGGAAGTTACCCCTCATTCGACATTTGCATCATTTATTGGGTGCTCCACCCCACCATGCTCTCACCAAAGTGTCCCAGAAATATGGTGCTCTGATTCACTTAAAGCTGGGAGAGATGTCCACAATCCTCGTATCATCGCCGCGGTTAGCAGAAGAGATTACTCAAAATCTTACTTTTGTAAGCCGTGCTGAATTTACAGGAGGGAATCATGTGTTACAATTGCACAGATATTGGTTGTGCTCCATATGGGGAATACTGGAGACAAATGCGCAAGATATGCACTTTGGAACTCTTCAGTGCTAAGAGGGTCCGATCATTTGGGTGGATTAGGCAGGATGAGGCTATGAATCTCATCAGATATATTAAGGCTCTTGTTGCTTGAGCTGCACCCATCAATTTGGAAGAGAAATTGTCCCAATACACCAGTTCCGCGGTGAGCAGAGCCGCATTTGGGAATGTTAACAAAGAAGATCAGAATTTATTCTTAGAGCTAATCAAGGAAGCATTGCCCCTTTCCAGTTCATTTGATATTTCTGACCTGTTCCCATCGCATACCATTCTTCATCCTCTGCTCTCCATCAAGAGTGAAATGATGAAGCTTCACCATAGGGTGAATGCAGTCTTGGACAGGGTAATTGATCAGCACTTGCACAACAACTTAGCAACATCGGAAACAGCTTCAGGTGAATCGGGTAATGAAGATCTAGTTGATGTTCTATTAAGAGTCAAAGCAAGCAGTGAGCTTCAAATTCCAATTACAACTGATAATATCAAAGCTGTTTTGTTTGTAAGTGTGATAAAAACATGTTGTACTCCTAATTCCGATTATTGAAGCTGCAATGAATAATCTAAAATTTTGATGAATGATGCAGGACGTGTTTACAGGGGGAAGTGAGACTACATCCTCTACTGTGGAATGGGCAATGGCGGAGATGATGAGAAATCCTGAGGTGATGGCTAAGGCCCAGAGCGAGATAAGGACAGCTTTCAGGGAAAAGGAAAGAATTGAAGAGAATGATACCTAAAATTAGTGGTTAAAGAAACACTAAGGCTCCACCCTGCGTTGCCTTTGTTGGTTCCAAGAGAAAACCAGAGTTATCGTAAATGCATGGGCAATAGGAAGAGATCCGGAGTATTGGAAAGATGCAGAGAGTTTCAAGCCAGAGATATTTGAGTAGAGTAGTATAGACTTCATAGGGAATCAGTTTGAGTATATACCATTTGGTGCAGGAAGAAGGATGTGCCCTGGAATTTGTATTGGTCTTCCTAATGTGTACCTTCCTTTAGCTCTTTTACTCATATCACTTTCACTGGAAACTCCCAGATGGTGCCAACCCGAGTGATTTAGACATGTCGGAGACTGTTGGAATAACTGCATAAAAAAACAGAGGACCTTATCTTGCAGGCCAAATCATATCGTCCTTCTCTTTAGAGTTATGCAAACTTGTGTAATGTTGATTTGATCCAAACTTGCTTAATGTTATGGAATATTTTGAATTTGACTTCAATGAAAACTTGTGTACTCTAGACTCAGGCCTCGTGTTTATGCTAAGATTTTCTTCACGAGTTGGGATTATATCTTGCACATTACTCAGATAAGAAGTGAATATTTAGAAACCCCCAAAAGAAAGCTCAAATCACTATTCTACCCGCTTTTCTTCCTGCACCAACAACAATGTAGCTAGAATATCCTCCTCCTTTGGTTATTGCAGCCATATGTAAGAAACACACCCCTAAATCCTTGTATGTTTGTTAAATCAGCTATTTTAACGTTAGTTTAGACAAAGGGTTCTTGATTATCTCGTGAGAACAACATGGGCACCATAATCTGGCATATTACTAGGAGCTGATGTTCTATAATATTATTTCAATAGTGGTTGCACAAAGCATGCACACCTCTACCACTGTACAGTTGATTTGTTCATTTATTGGAGAAATATGTCCCCTCTGCACAACTGACAAAGTGAATTTCTCCAAGGTTTACAATGTTTAGTTTCAGTTAGAGTTTGTGGGGAACTTAAACCCCCATTGAAAAAGACTTCCTTTTTCCTATCTTTTAAGGTTCAAGAAACAAGTTTGATGTTCTTTTCTCAACTGAGTTAAGCTTTGCTTGAGGCTCATAATAGGGTGAATTTCAAAATTGGTTCTCTTACTATCTCCAAATTCAAGTTTTGGTGACCATCTTTTAAAAATCTCATTTAAAATCACTAATTTTGGTCATTCTCTTAAGTTGCTCCGTCAACTTTTAACAGAATCCCTGTTTTCAAGGGTATTACTGTCTTTTTCATTCTTAGTTAAGGATTCTTTACGAGGAATGAATTTTGATTCTGTACTCGAGGTATCAAGCAAGGGGATCCTCTGTCTCCTTTTCTTTTTTTGTTAGTTATTGAGAGCTTTTCAAGAGGGCTGAAAAATCTAGTTGAAAATGGCTCTGTACTTTCTTATGGTGTGCCAGCAGGCTTGTTGGCAGTCTCTCATTTATGTTTTGCAGATGATCTTATGATCTTTACGAGGGGGGAGGCTCACTCATTGCTGTGTTTGATGAATTTCCTGAAACTATATGAGAATGCATCTGGTCAGAAGGTTAATCGTAGTAAGAATGTTTTTGTTATTTCGGAGCGGTGCTCTCCCCATGCCCCAGAAAGATTATTCATGATCAATTGAATGTTGGTATTTGTGCGCGATTTATTTCCTCCCTATCCTTTACTGCCAGACGCAAAACATCTTGGTTACGGGTTATCCGAATTGCTTTTAGAGCTGCCTCATCTACTGAGATCCTCATTGCTGCGGGGAATAGCTCTTTTTGGTTTGACAATTGGTCAAAATTGGGAGTCTTGTGGCGATCTAGCGACAACCCGCCTTTTGCTGAAATTTTTCTGGAAAAATCCTCCTATTTGGAGATTTTTGCTGAATTTTTGGAACAAGCGGTCTCTGATGCCTTGATGCAAATAGAGATTAATTTTTGTCCAGGACCTGATCGCCTCGTGTGGAAGCACACACCCTCGGGGGTTTTTTCTTTATAGTCGGCTTACGAGTCCCTGCACCAGGTTCAAGAGCATGCTTCCTTTTCGAAGTATATTTGGAGCAAATGGATCCCTCCCAGAATTTCTTTTTTTTTTTTTTTTTTTTTGTGGCGTTGTCTCAATTCTTTGTTGCCTTTATCTGATGCATTGTCCAGGATTGGTTTTGCCTCCTATCCATCCATTTGTTGGTTCTGTAGAAAAGATACTGAAACTCTAGCACATGTCTTCTTTCATTGTGAATATTCTACTCATTTATGGTGCTTTTGGAGGTCTTTTTTTGGTTTATCTTTCCCGTTGCCCCAGGGTTTCCGAGCTCTCCGACGATGGTGGTAGGAATCTAGTGGGAATTCTGTCTTGGCAAGGCTCCAGCGCTTACTCCCAAGTTTCTTGTAGTGGGAATTATGGAAGCAAAGGAATGTCATTTTCTCTGAAGAAAATCAGTTGCTTCCATGGAGACTTTCGTATGGCAGAATTCTTCAATCCTTAATCCTATTTCTGTGGACCATCAACCAGCTGCTCACTCAAGGGAAGAAATCAGCTTACTCTCATCAGCTTTTCATATTCAGTTGCCTCTGCGGCCATTAGGGACTGCCTGACCAATTTATTGGAAAGCAATAGCTACAGGTCCGTGGATTTTGAATTCTGATGGCTCTTTTCTTAAGAATGGTAGGGCTGGATGGGGTTTTATTTTGCGTATGGAGAGTGATTTTTTGGTTCATGCTGAAGACGGTTTGATCCAGCAAGGATCGGTTATTATGGCGGAAATAATGGGTTTATTGAAAGGAGTCCAATATTGTCTTTCATTAAATTTACAGGGGCTGTTGATTATGGCGGATAATTTCCTTATAGTACGCATGATCTTGGGAGAGTGACGAGAATTATGGCGCTTCAGTTTAGAGCTTGCAGAAATTTGCTCAATAGTAACACAGCTTGGGGGTTCCGTTATCCACATTCACAGAGAAAAGAATTCACCAACTGACTACTTGGCGTCCATGGGATCGAGAGGTTTGGAAGTTACATATGATCTGTGTTGGTGTATATGCCCTAATGAGGGCTATTTATGTAAATAAACTTTGAGGGTTATTTATGTAAATAAGACATTTGTCGTTTGATTGATTATTTATCTGATGAGTTAATTTCATGAAATTATATTCTTGTGCATATTGAATTTTATGAAATCGATCCGCCAAAAGAAACACTCCATGGACTGTTAGATCATGAGTGATTCTTTTGAGTAGTACTCGTACGAGGATCCTTAGACCAGAAATCACTGCATAGTCTTAGGTGAATTAGAGTGTGCTTTGACATATGCCTAACGGGACCGTAACAGGTTGCCAAGTACGGGTATGATTGGGTACACTATGAGTCACGCTAAGGTATGTAGGTGAAGTGATGGGACTACAAGTCTCTCTTAAATGAGAGATGATATCTTGGCCGCTTGATAGTGAACTGAGAAGTGCATGGCCGTGCCCAAGAAATGATAAGGGTTATCATTTGCTTGATTAAGTTCAGTGTCACTAAGAGATCAAGTAAAACGTTTAGCTATATAAGGATGATTGGTTCCATGCCTTATGCTAAACTGGATATCAGTGTAGAGGACATTACGTAGTATGCTCGGAAGGTTGTGTTGAATCACCATTCGACCCTCCGTTCTGAATTGTGTAGTCATTATGTCTTGCTAGAGACCACTAATGATTTATGGATTAATTAATGAGATTAATTTATTCATTGTCAATTTGGAATGGGCCTACAGGATCGCACATAAGTGAGTTCGATGATTCAGAATTAATTAAAATTGCCTGTTATAAGTATAAGAGTTATACTTAAATAGATAATATTTAATTAAATGGTTTAATTAAATATTATTGAAGAGTTTTATGGTATTAATTAAAAGTTAATTAATTACCTGGGAAGAATTGAGTTGAGCTGATAAATCAAGGGACCTAATTGTGAATTAAGGTTCTTGACCCATCAGCCTGATCCATGGATCAATGGGTTGATCCATGGTGTTGGTAAAACCCAACTCAGTAAATAATTAATTAATTATTATTAATTATTATTTATAATTAATTAAAACAGATACTTCTCTAAAATCAGAGAAGTATCTGGAGTCTGTTAAAAAAGTTTTAACAGACTCAGTTTTTAAAATATACGTTTGAAATTTTTTAACAAACAATCAGATTTCAGGAGACACGTTCTTCCGAGAAAAGAAAAAAAATTATTCTTCCCAGAGAAAAAGGTTTTCTCTAAAACAGGCAAAGTTTGGGGCTAGCACCGGTTCTGAGAGAACTCCAGTGCAAGAACGTAGAGACAATTCGCTTGAATTGTTCTGTGGTGGTGAACGCAATCTTCCCAAAGGATCCAGGCGGCTGCACAACCGATTACGCGTCGAGGGTAAGACCCGAATCCTTTAGCGTTTAGGAATTCCGCCATTTAATTTAGAATTAAATGCCTAAACGTAAACCAACAGTGGTATCAGAGCCTGGTTAATTGTTTTAATTAAAATTGTTTTAATTAAAAGTTGCTGTCGAGGGTCGCCGGATTCTGGGAAATCTTCGCCGGAAAATTTTTCGGCCGGCCGGAAGTTCGCCGGAAAAACGAATATTGCTAAAAATTGTTTTTTTTTGGCCTGATTTTTCCATGGGTTTTGTTCGTTTATTAATGGGGAACGATTTTATGTTGATTGGGTGTCAAAAACGTTTTGATTTGCAATTGATTGGGCTGTTGTTTTTTGAAAACCGTTCGCCGGAAATATCCGCCGATTTCTGTTTTTGGTTTTGTTTCGAAACTAGTCGGGAAGCTTGCTTTCGAATAAACTACTTGCTGGTTATTTTTTTTATCTCCGCAGGGTGTTGGGTCATCCGCGTCGCCGGAATCCATGTCGCCGTTCATTGAAGCGGTCGATGGGTTAGCGGCTGGTCAATCGCCATTGGGGCCGGAAATGTTCTGGTCGCCGAACGATTGAAACGACGGAGAGACGACGATCGGTGCCGGATGAGATGAACGGCGAATGTCGCCGGGATTCGAGGAAGCTGCTGAAATCCGATCGCAGGTCACCGGGGAAGAAGAAGGAGGCGGCGGGGGGGGGGGGCTGGTGCCCTAATTGGGTGAAATGACTAAATTGCCCCCGCCGCACTCTCTAATCTCGGAAATGCCCCTTCGCAAGCCAACCCTAGCTGAAAAAATTTAAACGTTTTAAAAATTACAAACCAGCCCCAGCAGTTTTGTTTCCCTTAAACCCTAAGCCCAGAATTTTGGTTATTTACGAAATGACCCCAAGAGTTTCAGAAAATTAAAATTTTAAAATTTTTCTGAATTTTATTTAATAAGATTTTAATTAAATAATCTTATTAGATAAAGATAGGATTAATTTAGAATTTTATCCTATAAATTTGAATTTTGAAATAAATTATCTTAATTAGATTAGGATAATTAGAAAAGATAAATAAATAAATAATTAATTAGATTAATTAATTGTTATTTATTTATTTTATTTAATTATGATGCTTAAATTTAAATTGTTTAAATTTTATGTGAAGCATCATAATTATGCTAGCATGTTCATGCATCATTCGATTAAAAATGAATGAATATGGGATTGATTAAAATTGATCATGACACGATCAATTTTAATAGTGTAAGAGTTACACAATCCCTAATTAAATGATTCGGCTTAATAAAATTGGCTTGTATGAAGCATATGCATTTGTGTGTTTTTTTATGCATGAATTGGGCTTAAAATTTATTATTTAAATTTTTTGGGCCTGCGAGCCATTTTAATATTGGGCCTGCGTGCCTATTAAATAATTATGTAATAGTTAGGCCCAAAAAGGAGGTTCCAAAGGAGTCCATGGTGGAGCTCAGGAACGGAAGCCCAAAATGAAGGCCCAAAAAGAAGTTTTTTTTTTGTTAAAAGGCCATGTAATAGATTAGAGCCCAATTCATCGCATTTTCGCAATTTTATGTTTTGTGAATGAATGAAAACGACAATGCATGTTAAGCCGATCAAACTAAAATCCCAAAAACCCGAGTTGATTTTGCTTCCATACTTGGGGGCCCGCTTGAGCGTTGAACGTCTGGTGGACTTGGAGAGCCCAAGGGCCTCAGGTTTTCTTCGTGCGGCGGGTTGTTGCATAATAGCGCCCAACTTTATCACTACCATTAATGAGTGGAAAAACTGTTTGAGTATTAGATGCTCGACTTTATCACTACCACTTGTTATGGAAAAACTGTGTGGGTGTCTATTGATGTGATGCCTTGAGGGATGGTTTAACTTGGGAAAATTAATCCTAGCTTGACCCGATAAGTTGACTAGGGATTAATTTTGCAAAGATAGGATGGTGTCAAACATTTGGAATGTTCATCCTATCACCGAAAAGTTGCATAGTGATGCAATTGGAAATCGTTAAATTACATAGGGATGTGATTTGAACGTTGCCTACCAAAAGAGCCCAATCCCTACGATACTTGCCAAAGCAAGACTGGGGTTGATTCTTTGTGGATTTTCGGCCCACAATCTAGCACCAACACAAAATTGTTTGGGATTTCAATTTTGGCTATTGTGGAAAATATTTTAAAACTCATTCTAATATTTTGCATTTTCTTTTGTAGAAATGGCATCTACTAGCACTAATACATCTAATCTCACTCTAAGAAGCATTTTGGACAAAGAAAAGCTTGTTGGTCCAAACTTCTTAGATTGGGAAAGAAACTTGAGAATCGTTCTCAAACAAGAAAGGAAGCTAAATATCTTAGACGCTGCTTTACCTGAACCACCAGTAAATGCTACGGCTGCGGTTCAACGAGCATGGGAAAAGCTGAAAAGCGATTCCGATGACGTGACATGTCTGATGCTTGCGACTATGTCAGGCGAGCTTCAGAAACAATTCATGAATTCGGAAGCGTTCCAAATTTATGTGTCACTAACGGAAATGTTCTGTGAACAAGCCCGTAACGAAAGGTTCGTTACGATAAAAGCATTGATCTCGTGCAAGATGGCGAAGGGTTCGTCAGTAAGCACGCATTTGATCAAGATGAAGGGGTATATTGATACCCTAGAGAGATTAAATGCACCTCTTTCTAGAGAGTTAGCCATTGACATCATCTTGGCTTCACTGCCTGATGATTACAATGACTTTGTGGTGAACTATAACATGCATAACATGGAGAGGACAATTCCTGAGCTCCATGGAATGCTTAAAAATACTGAGCAAACCCTTCGGAAGGCAACGCCAGTACTTGTTGTGGAAAAGGGTAAGGGAAACAAGAGAAAGTTTAAAGGCAAGGCAAAAGTTGCTGAAAACAAGAAGCCTCGCAGTAAGACTGCTCCTAAGGCTCAGCCTCAAACTCCTCCTGCTAAGAAAAATGCTCAGAAGGACGCAGTATGTTTCCATTGCAATCAGAAGGGGCATTGGAGAAGAAACTGCAAGCTGTTTCTTGAAGAGAAGAAACAGAATCCTTCGGCTTCAGGTATCTTTGTTATTGAAATAAATCTTTCTATGTCCACCTCATGGGTATTAGATACCGGATGTGGGGCTCACATTTGTACTGATGTGCAGGGACTGAGCAATAGAAGGATGACAAAGAAAGGCGAAGTAGATCTCCGAGTGGGCAACGGGGCAAGAGTTGCAGCCGTTGAAGTTGGAGATTACATTTTGTCTTTGCCTTCCGGTTTAAACATTGTATTAGAGAATTGTTATTATGTGCCTACTATGAGTAGGAATATTATTTCAATCTCTTGTTTGGATATTAAAGGATTTCGTTTTATTATTGGTAATAAATCGTTGTCTTTATATCAAAAAGATGTTTTATATGGAATTGCAAATTTGTGCAATGGCCTATATATCTTGGATTTGACCCAAGAGAAACCGGTATATAACATTGAAAAGAAAGCCAAATTAATTCAATCTGATTTAAGTCCAACATATCTGTGGCACTGTCGTCTAGGCCATGCAAATGAGAAACGAGTTCAAAGACTTCATAAAGATGGAGTGCTTGGTTCATTTGATTTCGAATCATATGACACGTGTGAACCCTGTTTGCAAGGCAAAATGACGAAGAGTCCTTTCAGCAAGAAAGGCGAGAGGACTAGTGAGCTATTGGCACTAATACATACAGATGTATGTGGACCGATGAGCACACAAGCCAGAGGTGGATTTGAATACTTCGTGACTTTTACCGATGACTATAGTAGATATGGTTATGTCTACGTAATGAGGTATAAAAGTGAAACTTTTGAAAAGTTCAAAGAGTTTAAAAATGAAGTAGAAAATCAGTTAAATAGAAGGATTAAGGCTATTCGCTCCGATCGGGGAGGTGAATACCTTAATGATGAGTTCGATGGCTATCTAAAACAGTGTGGAATTGTTTCACAGCTGACTCCACCAGGAACACCTCAATGGAATGGTGTATCCGAGAGGAGAAATCGGACCTTATTAGATATGGTTCGATCTATGATGGGCCAAGCGACTCTCCCTATGTCCTTTTGGGGTTATGCCCTCCTTTCAGCTGCCTACTTACTAAATCGTATTCCATCTAAGGCAGTAGATAAGACTCCATATGAGATGTGGACGGGTCAAAAACCCTATATGTCATATCTACGAGTTTGGGGTTGTCAAGCTCATGTAAAGCGTTTACAAAGTAGTAAGCTTGAACCTAAAACTGACAAATGCCTGTTTGTGGGATATCCTAAGGAAACTAAAGGATATCAATTCTACAATCCAACTGAGAACAAAGTGTTTGTTGCTCGGGGAGCCACTTTCTTAGAGAAAGATTTTCTCTACAAGAAAGATAGTGGGAGTAGAATAGAACTCGGAGAAGTTCCAGAACCACAAAAGAATGTAGAACGATCTACAGAAACTGAGATGGAAGTTGACATAGGAACTCATGAAGATGAGCAGCCTGAGTCAACAACACAAGAACCAAGAAGGTCTAGTAGATCTCGTCATGAACCTGAGAGATACGGATTTCTCGTAACTGACGATCAAGATTTGATCTTGGTGGACTCTAATGAGCCCGTGAACTACAAATAGGTTTTAGAAAGTCCAGATTCAGATAAATGGCTACAAGCAATGGAATCTGAAATGCAATCCTTGAGGGACAATAAAGTTTGGACTTTGATTGATCCTCCTGTTCAGACAAAGGTTGTCGATTGCAAGTGGATTTTCAAGTTAAAACCTGGCGGGATCTTCAAAGCACGACTAGTGGCTAAAGGTTTCAGACAGACTCATGGTATAGACTATGATGAAACCTTCTCCCCTGTCGTGATGCTCAAGTCCATTCGGACTATGCTCGCCATAGCTGCATATTATGACTATGAGATATGGCAGATGGATGTTAAGACGGCTTTCCTGAATGGAAACCTACTCGAGGATGTTTATATGAAACAACCTGAGGGATACATTGATCAAGAGCATCCAAATCGTGTATGCAAGCTTCAGAGGTCCATCTACGGACTAAAGCAAGCATCTCGGAGTTGGAATCTTCGTTTTGACGAGGCAGTAAAAGGTTACGGCTTCATAAAGAACGAAGATGAGCCTTGTGTTTACAAGAAGGTTAGTGGGAGCAAGATAGTTTTCCTTGTCCTATATGTGGACGACATCCTACTCATAGGAAATGACATTCCCATGATGAAAGACATCAAACAATGGTTGGGGACTGTATTTTCTATGAAAGACTTAGGAGAAGCCGAAATGATACTAGGTATCAAGATCTATAGAGATAGGTCAAAAAGGCTTCTAGAACTAAGTCAAGAAGGGTACATAGACAAAATATTGAAGAGGTTCAATATGTCTAACTCCAAAAATGGTAAGGTACCATTTAGACATGGCCTTCTCTTGAAGAAGAACCAAGGTCCTTCAACAAGAGAGGAGAGGGATACAATGAGTAGAGTACCATATGCTTCGGCAATAGGATCTATCATGTATGCCATGTTATGTACTCGCCCGGATGTCGCACATGCACTGAGCATGACTAGCAGATACCAACAAGATCCAGGAACAGATCATTGGACTGCAGTCAAAGCAATCCTAAAGTACTTGCGAAGGACTAAAGGATTGATGCTAGTGTATGGAGGACAAGAACAGCTCATCGTACAAGGTTACGCTGATGCTGCTTTCCAAACAGATCAAGATGACATGAAGTCACAATCAGGCTACGTGTTTAGTCTGAATGGTGGTGCAATAAGTTGGAAAAGCTCAAAGCAAGATACAACAGCCGATTCTACAACAGAGTCTGAGTACATTGCTGCATCCGATGCGGCAAAGGAAGCTGTTTGGTTAAGAAAGTTCGTGTCAGACATCGGAGTGATACCGAATATCCAAGATCCGATAGAACTTTTCTGTGACAATAACGGGGCCATCGCACAAGCTAAGGAGCCTCGGTCACACCAGAAAACCAAACATATACTCAGAAGGTTTCACCTCATCCGAGAGATCATTGATCGAGGAGATGTGAAAGTTTGCAAGATAGGGTCAGACGACAATGTAGCAGATCCTCTCACAAAAGCTCTACCGCAGTCAAAGTTTGATAGACATGTAATAGAGCTTGGTCTTAAACAGTTTAAGACATAGCCCTTCAACGGGCAAGTGGGAGATTGTTGGTGTATATGCCCTAATGAGGGCTATTTATGTAAATAAACTTTGAGGGTTATTTATGTAAATAAGACATTTGTCGTTTGATTGATTATTTATCTGATGAGTTAATTTCATGAAATTATATTCTTGTGCATATTGAATTTTATGAAATCGATCCGCCAAAAGAAACACTCCATGGACTGTTAGATCATGAGTGATTCTTTTGAGTAGTACTCGTACGAGGATCCTTAGACCAGAAATCACTGCATAGTCTTAGGTGAATTAGAGTGTGCTTTGACATATGCCTAACGGGACCGTAACAGGTTGCCAAGTACGGGTATGATTGGGTACACTATGAGTCACGCTAAGGTATGTAGGTGAAGTGATGGGACTACAAGTCTCTCTTAAATGAGAGATGATATCTTGGCCGCTTGATAGTGAACTGAGAAGTGCATGGCCGTGCCCAAGAAATGATAAGGGTTATCATTTGCTTGATTAAGTTCAGTGTCACTAAGAGATCAAGTAAAACGTTTAGCTATATAAGGATGATTGGTTCCATGCCTTATGCTAAACTGGATATCAGTGTAGAGGACATTACGTAGTATGCTCGGAAGGTTGTGTTGAATCACCATTCGACCCTCCGTTCTGAATTGTGTAGTCATTATGTCTTGCTAGAGACCACTAATGATTTATGGATTAATTAATGAGATTAATTTATTCATTGTCAATTTGGAATGGGCCTACAGGATCGCACATAAGTGAGTTCGATGATTCAGAATTAATTAAAATTGCCTGTTATAAGTATAAGAGTTATACTTAAATAGATAATATTTAATTAAATGGTTTAATTAAATATTATTGAAGAGTTTTATGGTATTAATTAAAAGTTAATTAATTACCTGGGAAGAATTGAGTTGAGCTGATAAATCAAGGGACCTAATTGTGAATTAAGGTTCTTGACCCATCAGCCTGATCCATGGATCAATGGGTTGATCCATGGTGTTGGTAAAACCCAACTCAGTAAATAATTAATTAATTATTATTAATTATTATTTATAATTAATTAAAACAGATACTTCTCTAAAATCAGAGAAGTATCTGGAGTCTGTTAAAAAAGTTTTAACAGACTCAGTTTTTAAAATATACGTTTGAAATTTTTTAACAAACAATCAGATTTCAGGAGACACGTTCTTCCGAGAAAAGAAAAAAATTATTCTTCCCAGAGAAAAAGGTTTTCTCTAAAACAGGCAAAGTTTGGGGCTAGCACCGGTTCTGAGAGAACTCCAGTGCAAGAACGTTGAGACAATTCGCTTGAATTGTTCTGTGGTGGTGAACGCAATCTTCCCAAAGGATCCAGGCGGCTGCACAACCGATTACGCGTCGAGGGTAAGACCCGAATCCTTTAGCGTTTAGGAATTCCGCCATTTAATTTAGAATTAAATGCCTAAACGTAAACCAACAATCTGATCATTGACATGCCCAATAGGTTAAGAGGTCTGATTGCATTGGACTAGCAAATGATTTTTGGTATTCGACTAAGCTCACATGCTTGAAGGTTTTTTTACTTTCAGTAAGGCTATTTTTCCTTGTAATAGTTAGTTTGACGCTTTGAGCGTATTAGTGTCTGTAACAGTTAGCAGCGCTTAGAGCGTATTGGTGTTTGTAAGCTAGGATGGGAGGAAGGGTGGCTTAGAATAGAATCCGGTTTGGGTAAGTCTTAGCACTGCCCAGTGTACCTTTTTATTTTTCGAATTTTAATAAAAATATATCCATTCCCGCCGGTCTGTATTGCCCGTTGGGGTTTATGGGACTGTTTGCTTAAAAAAAAAAAAATAATGAAAGACTCACTCGGTGGTTGCCCATCGCATGTGCTCCCACCCTTATATATATATATATATATATCAACCGAGGGAGTCTACAGTACAAATTTGGCCGATGACAACCTTCAACATGGGGGCTGCTGCGACGTTTATACCGCGGCCTATATAAGGCTTGCGTCCACGACGCCAAGGACATAACTGGTTGTCTGCTCCTCTTACAGGTAAACAAATTAACTATTATTTTAAAAATTTATATGTTAATGTTATTTTCTTTTTTCCTTGTTTTTATTATTGTTTTCAACCTTATATAGCTTCATATTTATAAGTTTCTCCTTTTAATTGCACAATTTATTTTTTCATATAGGTATGGGCTTGGGAGCGTGTTCCTCGCATTAGCCCGCGGAGAGTGGTAGATACTGACAGACCCGAAGTGGGTCACCCGTTGGCACAACAGTGGGACGTCCATTTCAGATATGGTGACATCACTGCTCATGTCTTGCCTGGGTACCGAGATCAGTTAAACAGTCTCCGAGATGATGACGTGAGTTGAATATTTATTACCTTATGTCATTATAATACTTTAGATTTATATTTACCATTATTTTTGTAAGTTTGAGAAAATTTTTTTGTCTAGTTCAAATGGCTGGCTTACGCTGAAGATGGTATCCTCGAATATCTCCCTCATTTCTACCGAGATGACCCGAACTGTTGGATGTCCCAAACATTTCTGATTTTTTGGGAGTACCACGAGCCTCATGAGGCTGATAGGGTTCTTCTCCAATTTGGGTTCCGTTAGTCTATTCCTAGGAACCCTCAAATTTATCCATTGACGGAGGAGAAATATAATGAGATGCATGCCAAAGGAAGGCAAGACAAGGGGTACATCGACTACGGCAGAGACAGTGCCACGTACATGACGAATTGGGAGAATAGGAGGTTTTTTATTAGAGATGATTTTGTACCAGAGGTTCCTCCAACGGCAGACGATGCGTACCGTACGTGGTATAACCGCCATACGGTCAAACTAATCAATGATCCAAGCATTGATTTTGTCGAGGGATATCAAGGTGCTTCTGCCCACGAGAGACTATATGTGAGTTTTCAATATAATACATTATAAGTGATTTTTTCATCTTTTACAATTTTATCTAATTTTTTTATAACTATTGTATTTATTTAAATTATTTGTAGATGGAGGTGGTGAGTGACGCATACAATAGGGGCATGAAATTCCAAGCGAATTACGTTGGTGATGACCCCGAGATCATGCAGTACATCGAAGATATTACCACCTCTTTCCACAGTGCCCTCACATTTGGTGGCGGTACTTTTGAGCCAGTCGAGGGCACCAAAATACTCACTGATGTTCAACCTACATTCTCTCAAACCCCACGTCCGAGTAGCCGAGTGAGGAACGTTCCTCCTAGGGGAGGAGGCAGAAAAAGGAGGACAGTCGTAGGACAACATTTGGATGTGAAAAATTTAGGGGCAGAAAATGAAGAAGATGATGAGGAGAGCGAGGATAATGGAGGTTCACTGCCGCCACATGACGGAGGTCCACATGGTCCAGGTGGAGGTGGAGGTGGAGCGGGAGTTAGAGGTTCACGGGGTGCTGGTTCAAGTACAGACCCTATAGTTAGGAGAGTTGGTAGAAGAAATGTGCCTTTACCTAGAAAATATGGATTTACTTATATTTTTTTGTTTTTCCATTGGATGTTTGATATTTTCATTTTATAATATTTATTATATTTTAACTCTTCATATGTATATATTTTTATATATTATGGTTCAATTCAATATAATATTTTTTCAAAATGTATTTACATTTAATTTTTTGACATTTGGAATTTATTATTTCATTGTTGCTAACAAGTCAAATCAACTTTTTTTTTTGACATGTATAAATTTGTTTTTTAAATAGTTCAACTAAAATTCAGATTTACAAAATCCGAATTTTAGTCTAATCGACCAAAATTCGAATTTTGTAAATCCGAATTCTATCTTAAAAATTATTCAATTTATAAAAATTCCTTTTTTTATTTGTCTTTTTTTTAATTCGGATTTTTAAAATTCAAATTTCATTAATTTAATTAATTAACCTAATTACATTTTAATTAATTACCGTTTTTACATATTTCGGATTTTGAAAATCCGAATTTCTTTAATTTTGGATTTTCAAAATCCTAAAACTTCTTTTCCGTTCACAATTGCAAATTTCCTCCACAATTTCTTTTTGGGGATTTTTCGGGTAAAAAATTTATTGTTACACACTATATTACTATAATATTTATGTCTCTACCATAATAAATATAAAATAATCTTTTGAAGTGTGAAAATTATTATTTTATGATAGTATACCATATTTGCCATTGAGGATGCGTTTGGCGATGAAGTCGCCGCACGTTAATCATCAGTCGTCACCTGATCAATTCTCGCCGTTAGGAGGTTCTACATCAACTGGTGGTACTTGGCCGTGCTTGTCGAGGCACCCAAAATAAATCCGGTTCTACCGAACTCCAAATAAACTTGCAGCAGTAGTAGTACCGAGTCGAAATCCCAAATGAACCAAAATTAATTTTTAAACCAAACAGTAATAAGGGGTTTTGCAATTAAACTAACTACTAAATCAAAAGAATTCTATAATTGCAACAAATTTAAATCAATAAAATCAAAAGAGAAAAATCCAATCCAAGGGAAACATGAATAATTAACACGTTGATCATAGGCTCAAAGGATTTCCTTCAATTCAAGCATTCAACATCCAATATTATTAGGATAACCGTAATAACTATGGATTCTCTAATTTAATCAACCAAACCCAGCATTCGATTAACTCTTACTATGCAGAACTGGGCACGATAGCGTTCCATATTCACCCATAACATCATTACACACAAGAACTTAGTCGAAACCAAAACTAATTAAAAGAGATAGCTGCAAATAATTAATTCTGTCCAATTGTTTCCTCTTAGACTATCATGCATGAGCAATTAAGTCTCACCAACATGCATAAAACATCTAATTGCTACTTGATACTACCGGTTCGTGTCTATTACGTAACATTCAACCTGTAGATAGCACAGAAAAATCAACACTAATTGAGTCCTCAATTCAATTAGTACTAAAAGTTATAAATTAAAACAAGAAACAATCGATCCTTGAATTTAACGAAAAAATTAAATTAAACTCAAAACCTCACAACATGGTAATTAAATCAAATCTCTTGGACTGAAAAATAAAATTAGCTACTCATGTTCTTGAACAAAACAAATAAGAAACTGTTAATCATCACAGTGGAAAACTGAAAAAACAAAAGCTAGACACAGCGGTTGAGCTCTCCTCTTTGCTCTGTTATGTTCCCTCTGTTGTATTCTGTCTATGTTTCGTATTCTGAACTCAAGGTTCTCCCTCTCTTTAAATGCCAGAAGCAGAAAAATTATAAAAATGGAGGTCCAGACCTTACCCATTTTCCTTTGCTTTCTTCGGGTAAAACCAAATCGGAATTTGGAAACTGAATTTTCCTTTCCTTTTTTTTTTCGGTCCAGCAGCAAATTGGGGAGGAAAGGAATCGGCATCATCTTTGGAAATAAAAATCAGCCAGCTCAATTTTGTATCTAACAGCACCCTTCCTTCCTTTTTCCCACTTGGATTCGCAGCCTTGATTTCTTTGGAACTAACCGAATTTCGCTGCAGCATTTGTTTTTTTGAAGAGAAAATATTCTCCCCCCTTTTTTATTCCTTCTTGACTGGTCAGCAACCCAAATCAGAAATTAAAGAAAATCCCTTTTCCTTATTCTTGTGATTTCCCTTCTTTAAGAATGCAGCAACCCTTGAATTTTTGAGAATTCAGTAGCAGTAATTTTAGGCAGAACAAAACTTCCTTTCCCGGTTCTTGAGCATCTTTTGGGAACAAGGAGAATAAAATTCTGCTTCATTTTCTTGTTCATCGGTTGGCAGCAAAGCAAGGAGATACAATAGCCGCTTAAAATTGGACATAGAAGCATGACCGCTCAGATTTGGAAATAACCCTCAATAGCTTCAATAAGGGAAAGTGAGCAGCAACAATTTCTGGAAAAACGAAACTTCCTCTTCGTCCGGGGCTTTTGCAATTAGGCAACTAGGGATTTTTATTAAAACTCCCCAAAATTTCCAGACTTAGTCCATAATTAATGCCTTTGTCACTTTCACCCCCATCCTTTCCTCAATCTTGCATTTGAGTCCTTAATCGTGCCAAATTTAACAATTTACTTGCAATCTCCAATTCTCATCCTTAAACACAAAATGTAGATATAAGTCATTAATTCAATTCACAATGCCTATAAAACGACAAAAATTATAACAATCAAGAATACAATTATATGGCTTTATCAGTACTACATCGCAAAAAGCTTGGACTTTTTCAAACTTGTTTGCAACAAAAGCTTCTGCTGATAAGGCTCCGCTGCCACCACCAAAAGAAATATGTTTCTTCAATGGCTTACTGGAGTTGGTTTTTACTGAAGCATAACAAAATCTTATGGCTGCACCTTTTAAGCATTCTCTGGTTGGCAAATTTCGTTTGGGAGACCAAAGATGTCTGAACTACGATAGGAATTTTAAAAAGTTGGTTTTCATGACGGATATGATATAGGATTGATGAACCAATGTCATGTTCTTATTAAGTTTCAATCAGAAGCTGATTATTAGTGATGTTGGATCAAACTAACATGGAGTTTAGCGGGATATCAGATGCGTGTGTTGAAGTGGATGTCGCACTTCAAATTTGAGGAAGACCCTCCGGTGGCCCCAATTTGGGTTTCCATGTATGGGCCCCCCTTGAATACATGAACACCTCTGCGTTATTCTCTATTGCTCGGGCTTTGGGCAAACCCCTGCAAATTGACACTCTCACGATGCATAGAACTAGGCCATCTATAGCACGTGTACGTGTTGAGGTTGATTTATTGAAAGATCTCCCGCCTGGTATTCACATATTTGTAGACAATGACATATTAGTGCAGGATTTTACATACAAATATGTCCCCGAATACTGTAGAGAGTGTCGTAAATTGGACACAAAGCTACTGCCTGTAAGAAGGGCTTGATGGATAACCTAAGGCCAGTGACGAAACCACCAGTTCAATAATACAGGCCAAAGTTGAAGCAAATTGAAGGTTTTTCGGGATTGAATGTAGCAGAAAAATCTATTGTCCCAACTTTGGATTTGAAGGCCAACATTGACAACAGTTTACTTCCTGTCATTAATCCCCAGCAGCAGAATCCACGACTTGTAGCTAATCCAACTGCCCTCGATGTGCAGCCGACATCGATTGTAATTTTAGTGGCCCGAGAGGAGGTTGTGGTTGAAGACATTACGGATGATCCTAATAGCCCAGTACTGGCATTGACCCTGATCTCCCCTGATGCGGCGGCTCTTCTTACGGAATCAGTTGCGCTAGCTTTTGTCCCAAGTTCTAGTGCAGCTAGCTAATTATTTAGCTTATGCGTTTGTGGAGAACAATGAAGAGGATTCTTCACCGTTATATAAATTATCTTATAGAGGTTTTGAAAGGGAAAAGGAGAAAAATAGTCCTGCGCAATCTGGAGGATCCTCTGTAGCTATCATAAATAGATCAAAGCCACTTAATTTTAATTCGATACAACATCGTCAATTGAATCCTCATACTCAACGAACTTATTTAGAGGCAATGAATCTATTTGATGGAACACCTATGGGGAGAGAATTCCACGAACATCCAGGTCAACCCGTAGGCCTGGAAGATTTTTGACTTGAGATGAAAAACCAAGGTTTCGAAGAAGACATTGATTCTGATTCTATTAATTCGGTGCCACTGCCCAACATATATGAAATGCGGGGTGCTTCTGATAATGATTATTATGACAAACTCCCAGATTAATATTATTTTCCTGAGGAGGAGTTTACCTAGGTGCGACGTAAAAAAGGACGCATGAAGAAGTTAGCTTCCTCATTACTGGGCTAACGTGTCATTCGGTGCGCACTCACCGTCCGCCACTACGCTTTTGTTAATCCAATTTGCTTGAGTGTTCTTTTCTTCTGGCTGTATTTCAGATTTCACTTTGTATAGGACAATTTCGGTTTGATATTTGAGATTTACAGAGTAGTAGGGAGTTTTAGCCCTTGTATTCTTTTGTGACTAAAAATTTTATTAATAAATAGGTAGCTGATCCTGTATTTATTTCAATATATCTATAAGAATTAAATAATAATAATAAAACATACGTGTGAGGAATGAGAGGAAAAAACTTTCAATCAATTACACTTATCGAAATTATTATATAGTAAAACATTAACGACAAAATACTTTAAATCCCATATAACTGTGATATAATTTGCAGATTTGGACAAGATTATAGGAAGATGGAAAGGAGAACCTCAATAGGGTTGGTTAATTATGCTAAATTCTTAGTTAAGGATTCTTTGCAAGGAGTGAATTTTGATTATGTAAAAACATAGAACAAAAGACCCATTCGGTGGTTGCCCATCGCATGTGATGTGCTCCCCCCCTCCCCTTATATATAAGTATTATCGTCCAATTTTAATAAAATTGTCCTTTTGTTTTAAAAGGGAAAGAGAGAAGAGCAAGGAGAGGAATTTTTAGTCCAAATTGGGATGGTAACTAGTAGAATTTATATATTATATATATTCTTCTTAAAGAAGAAATAAATTTTGAAAATTTATCCCAAGAATGGGATAATTGGAAAATACCAAAGAGACCAACAAATGATGTCTATAAGGATAAATGGAAAATGGTATCTGATTTTTCAGTAAAAACAGTGGAACAAGCTTTTTCACTAACAAAACCTGTTGAAACAATTCAACTTTCATCATAAAAAACCATTGAAAATCATTGAAAAAATTGTTATAATTATTTACGTTTTGGTTTAGTTCAAATAGCTGCAAAATCACTTAATAAAGATGGTATGAATTCTGCTTTACTCCTTGGATTAAGAGATTATAGATTTTTTAGATTTTGAAGATTCCTTACTAGGAATGGTAGAAACTGCCTTTGTGAAGGACTAGTTTATTTTGATTGTTTTCCAAATTTCTGCGTTTCTTTGCAGGATAAAAATATTTTAGATAACTTAACTTTAAATATTAAAGCATTTAATATAAAAGCAAAAGAAGGATCTATTCCTTTTACAATTTTATATAGGCTCAGATATAAGGCCTTAATCTCAGCTTTTAATACACGAGCAAGAATGATTTCAAAAAAGGGAGAAACCATCTTATTTAAAACAGATCTGAATAGATCTAAATTATCTATTCCACAAAGCATTAGATGAAAAGATGTTTCATTGCCAGATGACTGGCTTTTAGAAGAAGCTGCTCCTCTATATCCAGTTAGAAGTACTGTGCCAACCAAAATAACTCAATATGCTAATGGAACTGTCAAAATTACATTTGACAGTTCGACTAGTTTGAGGGCTTTTCAAAGAGAAGAAGCTGAATCATCTAGGTTTTCTTCTTTTTCACATTTATCTAGAAAATTATAACAACCCCCTAGGCATTCTGTCTCGGCAATCAATACATGCTTACATGATTTAGATAATTCATCTAAAATTCCCCAAGCTAGGTATAAAGTAGAACCTCAAGAAGACTCATCTGATAATAATAGTTTTCCCAGATCCCCTACTTACTCTACCATGACAGATAATGTAGGAGAATTAAACATGATTAAATCAGAATTTAATTTTGAAAGGGAAAAATTACAAAAGGAATTTTATTCTGAAAAGAATAAAATAAAAAGAGAATGGTTTTTTGCTAAATATCAAGGCAAAGATAGAAAAAAGATTCAGGAAGAATATTATAATTTTCTTAGTCAGCATAAGGTAAATGTAATATTCTTTAAATGGTTTGATTATTATGCTTCTAATCACAATATAGATTATCCTTTTTTAAAGGAAAAGGAAATTTGTGTGGCAAAAACTTGGCAAGTCACAGAGGGTGGGAAGGTGAAGTCAGAGATGTTTTCGGTAATGCTTTTCACTACAACCTATAAAGCTGTATAAATTAAAGCAATTCTATTCAAACAGAAGGATACAAGACATTTTTCGGAACCAATCAATGCCAATGATATCCAGAGTATCTTTGAACAAAATAACTACACTAACAAATACCTTCAAACTGTAGGAGAGTACCTAACCACAAAACCCCAACCTTCTGTATCTACTCATATATTCGAGACATTTGACAAAAAACCTTTGTTTAAACCACATGAAATTCCCCCAAAAAATAGCCAACCAATTGGTTTCCCGAGCAATGACTAAACTTGAGAAAAGACTAGCCAAGATTGAGGAATCCTTTGCCCTAAAACTCAAACAGAAAGCTAGAGAACCAGAGTCTGAATCAGGTTCAATCTCAATAAACCAAGGAATTAGAGTCTTAAGCAAAACTTCTGATAGTGAGTCAGAGGAGATAATGATCCACAGAGTGTTAGGATAGGACATTCCCCAGGTAGAAGACAAGTATCCACTTGGAGAAGACCAATCCCTCAAAGACGAGTTCCTTGCTATCATACCACCTGTAACCCAGGAATGGAACCTGGCCCAAATATTATACAAAATTGTTATAATGCCAATAATATCTACGAATGGTATGTAGATGGATAACCAAAATTTAGCATTATGAAGATGCTACAAAATATGACCATGGTAGCCACCGCATATAGAACAACCCAAGGTTGTAATGATTTAGCTACCGCCCATATTTTATTTGCAGGGTTTACAGGTCACCTAAAAGGATGGTGGGATGAACACCTCACCAAAATTGAAAGAAATAACATTCTTTATGTAGTAAAAGTAGATGAAGATGGAGAACCCATCATCCAAAATGGAGAAACTATCCCTGACTCCGTTTCAACTTTAATATTTACAATTACTAAAATTTTTATTGGTGATCCAGGAATATTTAGAGATAAGTCTTCAGAATTGTTGAACAATCTCAAATGTCATGAATTGAGAGGTTTCTAGGAGTACAAAAATGTCTTCTTATCTAGAATTTATGACTGGCCAGATGGAAACAAACAATATTGGAAAGAAAAGTTTATTGATGGCCTTCCTAAGTCTTTAAAGATATTAGTCACCAAATTAATCATGCTGAAAAGGATGCTAAAAATTTAACACACAAAGTTAGACAACTACCTTTTTCTCGAAATCCGCCTTTGACCTGTGAGTGGGTGTAAGGAACACTTGCTCAATTATAGGTTCCGTCTGCAAAGCAGCATTGCCCAATCCCGTGTCTGAAGCTGATTTAACCAACGCATTTGCAAGGGGCACAATACTGAACCTTTAAAGCACACACCAAAAACAGGAAAGGAAACAATATTCAACATATATAATTCACGTCCAAATGAAAATAAAACGACTACAAAACTAGGAGAAAGTAAAAATAGCCCACCAAAAGTTATCTCTTTTGGAAAAAAAAAAAAAGTTATAGTAATAATAACCAAAGAAACTGGAAAAAGAATTCAGGATTTGTACATTCCACGGCCACCGGCCAAAGCTTCTTCAGATGGGTATTTCCAAACATCATATCTGTGCAGAACTTCCCCAAAACCCAAAAATAGAAAAGAAAATATAAATTATAAGCAAAGAGTTGTTCTCTAAAGTTCAATTCTTGGATAGGATTGAGAGGATAGTACATACAATCACAAAAGAAGAGCAGGACAGACACTTACACTATTCCGTAGCGGAGTCGCAAAAGAAGCACTTTTGGGCTCTTTTCTTGAAATTATTATCAAGATTCACCGACATTCCTTCTGCCTTCGGATCTGAATTGGGAACTTGACACGAACGACTCCTCCGCTTTTGGCTTCGATTGGCGACCACAAGATCCAAGGCGAAGAAGACGACGGAGTGGTGAAGAAGAAAAAGAAGAAAAATAAGAGAAGGAGGAAAAGGGGATTCAGAGGCGGAAGGTGAAAATGAGAGAAGAAAACGGCTGGAGCATAATTAGTGGGACAATTTTCAAAAAAAAAAAAAAAAAAAATGACTGACAGCTTGTGAGAGTTTTGCAATCCAACTTTGGGCGAGTGAGGAAATATTGATAGGAAAAAGTGGGGAACATCCCATCAAATGCTGTTTTGTATAGAAAACCTACTAGAAGTACCATCATATTGGTACTTTTTGTGGTAGGATATAAATTACCCCGAACAAGTCTCATTTATTTTTTTTAATTGTCATTTCTATTCATTTTGAATGAACAATTCTATTGAAAATTAGATTTATACAAGGATCGATACTTATGAAAGGGAAGGCTCACCTATCTAAACTAGGGCTGGCAATTTCTGACACGACACGGAAACCGGACACGAACCCGACACGAAACAGGTCGGGTTAGGGTCAGGATTTTGGACCCGAAAAAAAATCAGGTCGGGTCCGGGTCGGGTTCAACAGTACAAGGTCAGAATCAGGTCAACCCGCCGGGTTGCCGGGTTGACCTGATGACCCGATAGATTAGGTAGGTATTCTCTCTTCTTCTCCATTTCATTATCTCTCCCCGATTTCATTATCTGCGCCGCACCTTTTCCTCCGCCAAATCGCCGTCGCCAAGCCATCAGGTCTTCACCGCCACCACTTCTCTCCTCTGCTCAGCCTCTGTTTGATCATCTTCATCCTGCTGCTGCTTCTCCTCCACGGACGGGAGATTTTCTGGCGACCCATATCAAGAGAGAAGTTTCCCAGGTAAAAAAATCTTTATGTTGTTGTCAATGTTTGTTTTGTGTGTCTTTTAATTTTTTTATGCCTCGTTCTAAGCTTGTCAGTTACAAACTTGGACAGAATTTTTGGTTCCCTGTACTTCAATCTGAACCCAAAACGCTTAATGCAGAAGCCGGTACTACAATGTGGTGCTGTTAGTTGGTAAATGCAATTCAGAAGCGGATTATTGAAATTGAAATCAGAAAAGATAAAATTAAAACAGACAAAGAGTTGAACTCTAACTAATATAAATCTTGCCAAAGACGGAGAGTATATGTGACTGACCTGTGAATTTTACAGATGAGTGGCTTAGGTATTAAGAAAAAAACTCCTTATTTGATTGGGTTCATTAGATTACTCAATAATCCAACAACCTTTCATGCCATTAACATGTTCTTATCTGTGCGTGAATGCCTATTTTTGTTGCCTTAAAGCGCTAGGGCATTGTCTATTCAACATTCCTAAAATGAATATTTACTCACATCCATTAAATGTCAAATTTTTCTTCTTTTCTGTTGTATATTCACCTTCAAATTGGTTGAAGGAACAAAGTAGCTGCTGATATTTGGAATTGCTTTATGCTGAAACTGAGATAAACGCCATTTCTTGCATATGAAATTCTTGAGCTCATTTTACTTAGATTCTACAATAGTCAGTTGGTTGAGATGTTAAACTAGATCCGACTCATTGAAAGTACGATTGCTTCTCTTTAATGAAGAATTTTAGCAACATTTGATTAAAATGATAAAACGGGCTGCTGAGCAAGTGATCTGATCTCCATGCAAGTTGATATGATCTCTTTGTAAGTTGATCTGATCTCCATGCAAGTTGATCTGATCTCCATGCAACTTGATCTGATCTCCATGCAAGTTGATCTGATCTCTTTGTAAGTTGATCTGATCTCCATGCAAGTTGATCTGATCTCCATGCAACTTGATCTGATCTGCGCTGTAAGTTGATCTGATCTCTTTGTAAGTTGATCTGATCTCCATGCAAGTTGATCTGATCTCCATGCAACTTGATCTGATCTCCATGCAAGTTGATCTGATCTCTTTGTAAGTTGATCTGATCTCCATGCAAGTTGATCTGATCTCCATGCAACTTGATCTGATCTCCATGCAAGTTGATCTGATCTCTTTGTAAGTTGATCTGATCTCCATGCAAGTTGATCTGATCTCCATGCAATTTGATCTGATCTGCGCTGTAAGTTGATCTGATCTCCATGCAAGTTGATCTGATCTCCATACAAGTTGATCTGATCTCTTTGTAAGTTGATCTGATCTCCATGCAAGTTGATCTGATCTCCATGCAACTTGATCTGATCTGCGCTGTGATTGATCTGATCCAAGAGGCTAAATCTGAAAATCTTGTAAAGTTTTCTTGCATTAGTTCTCACTTTTCTTTCGTTCATGTTCATGCAACAGGTTAACATAAAGCAATGATGGAAGGAAGCAAAGAAAGCCAAAACCATGGGGAGGATGCTTCAGTTACTGGAGCAGTAGAGGGATCATCATCGCAAGCCAAGAAAGGAGATAAGAAAAAAAGAAAACTTAACTCAGGCGTTTGGGTTCACTTCAAGATGCTTCCTTTAGAAGAAACCGAGGGGATTCTTAAATGTGCATGCATTAAATGTGGGCAGCGATATAATGCGAGTAGCGAACATGGCACAGGTAATCTTCTGCGCCATGTTGAGAGATGCATTAAAACAACTAATAAAGAGATTGGTCAATATATGATTGTGGCTGATAAAAATTCTGCCTTGATGTCAAAGTCTACTTATTCTCAAGAGAAATTTAGAGAGCTGGTTGTACATGCTATAATTCGACATAATCTGCCATTTTCTTTTGTTGAATATGATGCGATATGGAATGTGTTTAAGTATCTTGAGCCTGGTGCTCTTAGATTTAGTAGGAATACTGCTAAGGCTGATGTTAAGAAAATATATATGAAAGAGTTCAATCGCCTTTTCAATGAGTTGGATGAATGTCGTGGTAGAATAAGTCTGACTAGTGATGCTTGGACTTCTATTGTGACGGATGGGTATATCTGTTTGACTGCTCACTATATTGACAAGAATTGGAATTTGCAAAAGAGGATTTTGAACTTTTCTTACATGCCATCACCACACACTGGTTTACTATTAAGTGAGAAGCTTTATGCATTGATAAGTAGCTGGGGTATTGAGGGTAAATTATTTTCTATCACTTTGGATAATGCTTCGTCAAATGATGCTTGTGTTGGTCTACTTAGGAGACAGCTTTTATTGAATAATGGTTTGTTGAGTAATGGTAATCTATTTCACGTGAGATGTTGTGCCCATATTCTCAATCTGATAGTTCAAGATGGCTTGAAAGAAATTGATATTTCTGTTGAAAAAGTAAGAGAATGTGTGAAATATGTTAAAGGGTCTCAAGGGAGAAAGGAAAAGTTTAATTTATGCATTGAACAATCTTCTTTGAATGGTAAGAAAGGTTTGTTGCAAGATGTGCCTACTAGATGGAACTCTACTTATAAGATGCTTGCAAGTGCCCTTTACTATCGTCTTGCATTTGAGATCCTTCAAGTAAGTGATTCGAATTTCAGAAGCTGCCCAACTTCAGAAGAATGGGAAAAAATTGAGAAGATTTGTGTGTTTCTTGGTGTATTCTATTCTGCCACTACTGCTTTTTCTGGAACTCTTTATCCTACTTCCAATTTGTATTTTCCTCAAGTGTTTATGATTCAAGTGAGATTGGTTGAGGAATCTATGAGCTCAGATTTGTATATGAGCAAGATAGCTGGAAAGATGCTAGATAAGTTTCAAAAATATTGGGCTGAATTTAATGTTTTGTTGGCAATTGCTGTTGTGTTTGACCCCCGGTATAAGTTCCAAATGCTTGAGTTTAGTTATGAAAGGTTATATGGAGCGGATTCTAGTGAATTGGCAAAAGTGAAGGATACACTTTTTAGCCTCTTTGGTGAGTATGAGCAGGTTTCTTCATTTGATCAAAGGTCTATTTTAGCTTCCAAGAACAGAAGAAGTAATGATGAGGAATCTTTGGGTGTGGGTTCTTCTAATGTCTTACAGGTATACTTTATAATTTTTCAAATTCTTTTGTATGTTCTTATTTTTTTCAATAATTTCATTATGATTGAAAGTTTTCTTTTTCGTGTTCATTATATAGGAATTTCGAGTTTTTCAAGGCAAAAAGCTCAGTTATGGTAATGTAAGAAAGTCTCAATTGGAGTTGTACTTGGATGAGCCAATGACCGATATTGAGACCGATTTGGAAGTGCTTCATTTTTGGAAATCTCAAGAATACAGATATCCAGATTTGGCCAGACTTGCTAGAGATATACTTGCTATTCCAGTATCAACCGTTGCTTCTGAATCAGCTTTCAGTTTTGGTGGTAGAATTCTAGATCATTATCGTAGCTCGCTAGCTCCCAATATTGTTGAAGCACTGATATGTTGTAGGAATTGGCTATTTGGAAGTGAAGAAGCAGGTAAGCAACTTGCTCGATATCATGTTTATCATTTTTTTTATGTATGTCACATATATTAATTGTGATTTGTCTTTTTAGTAATTGAGGATTTCAAAGCTGATGAGTTAATCAAAGATATCCTAGATTTGAAAATTGGAGGAGGAGAAGGAGAATCTGAGGTCGGTAGTTCGAATACATAATTGATTTACTTCAATTATATTATTGAGTCAATAATATAATTGATAGTATTTGGTAAGTTTTCTGTCTTTAAAAATGTTATTTTGTAGGTGACACATGTTTAGGTGTGAAGATTTGAAGATTGTGAAAGATTGATTTCTATATTGGTGTTTGTTATTTATTTTGGAGTTTGGATTTGGTTTGTAATTTTTGAATTTGGATTGGAGTTTATTTTGTTTGGAGAACAAAGATTAGTACTGACACTTGTTGGAATGTAGTAGCTTTATAAATTATAACTTCTTACTAATTGTTTTGAGTTTTTTTTTTTTTTTTTTTTTGTGAAAATTCGGGTTGAGTTCGGGTTAACGGGTCAACAACCCGAACCCGACCTGGTCAACCCGTTGACCAAGTCAACGGGTTGACCAGGTCGGGTTCGGGTTGACCTGATAAAAAACAGGTCGGGTTCGGGTTGGTTATTCTTCAACCCGTTCGGGTTCGGGTCGGGTTCGGGTCGAGGGCAAAACTATAAATTTCTCTTTCAACCCGACACGAACCCGACACGCTGACACAAATTGACAGCCCTAATCTAAACTCAACATTTAACCCAATAATCTTGGAAACTCATTTATATACTTCTAAGAATCTCATTTCACCCTGAGATCATGCTACGTGGGGACTGGTTGTCTGCTTCAATCCACTAACCAGCATAGTGAAATTTATAATAATATGTAATCGCAATACTGTGGTGCAGAAACCTACTTTTCTGAAAAACCATGTATGAACTAATTAGGACAAACCAGGTATAATCAAGATATCATGCACCACTGAAGGATAAGATACAATTACCAAATTACGATTTAGAAATGGACAAATTTTAAAAGTAATGATATAAAAGATTAAAATAAGAAAAATTATTCAAATTAATGTTTCTCCATGTCCTATCATGAGAAAGACAGGAAAGAATACAAAATCTTGTTGCATTGGATATGGACCAGATAGACTGCAATTCATAGTGTGCTGCAGACTGTAATCTCAGTCTCTGCAGTTGATTGTTTTGGTACTGAAATTATATATAAAAAAACCGGCATCAGCTTTTTGAGCAATAATA
The DNA here is from genome assembly GCA_030378225.1 of Knoxia roxburghii. Lineage (NCBI taxonomy): Eukaryota > Viridiplantae > Streptophyta > Magnoliopsida > Gentianales > Rubiaceae > Knoxia > Knoxia roxburghii. The sequence continues at coordinate 7,991,952 of CM059423.1, forward strand.
TGATGATGATGATGAACAAAAGCAAACAAAACAATCAGTCCATGAGAATATGAATAGCAACAAAGAGGATATTACCTAAAATTTCACACAAGATATTATTCTCTTCACTGCTCCTGTACCTTTTTCTCAATTTATTATTTGATTTTAGGCAATATTGCTTTTTTGTCCATCTTAATAGAGGTAGTTACAATTTTGGTCCTAAATCATAGTGCGACTATACTATTAGTTTATTAATATTTTTTTATTAGCATTTTTAATCATTTTTTTTACGAAAAAGTTTAGAAAATAATGGATTAACTCATTTAATCGCTAGTCAAACCTATTTTTTTTTTTCAAAATGATTTGTACCATGATATTTTCAATCCATTTTATGACTCGATTCCTCATAAATGTTCAACCCATTTAGATCAATTCGCAATCCAAAATGACGGCCAAAATCCTAAATGAATTGAACATTCATGAGGATTCGGATCGTAAAAATTTGTTAAAAATATCATGGTACAAATCATTTTGAAGAAAAAAATTAGGTTTGACTAACGATCAAATGAGTTTAATCCGTTATCTTCTAAACTTTTTTCGTAAAAATGATTAAAAATGTTAATAAAAATATGTTAAGGGACCAATAGTGCAGTCGTACAATTATTTGAGACTAAAAGCGCAACTACTTCTATTAAGAGGGACCAAAAAAGCAATTTAGCCTTGATTTTAATGAAAGGGTAATCAAGCATATCGCTCCGTCTTGTCCGCTGAAGTTTGTGGGACTGTTAAAAAAAATAATAAAAAAAATCTTATTCTCTTCAATTATATATTATTTGAGCATCTATATATTGTCGCCATGAGTCCAATCAGTGTTATATCACCTTTTTGAGCAATAATATGATGATGATGATATGAACAAAGCAAATAAACACAATCAGCCCATGAGAATATGAATAGCAACAAAGAGTATACTGCATAAAATTTCACACCAGATCTTATTCTCTTCAATTACATACTCCCTCCGTCTCAAATTAATACATGTTTTAAGTGTTAAAAGTTATCTCTTATTAATTGACACTTTACCATTATCAATGTAATTTTGTTAATTTTTCTTATTTTGCCCCTTCTCAAAATTTGTGATTGTATTGAAGTGTACCACCCAACTACCTGTTTCATTAGTAATTTTCTCTTCAAATTGGGATAAAAGAAGAAAATTTACTTAACTAAATCAATAATTATTACTTTTTCTTGATAACATTAAAATCTCTAAAACGTCTATTAATTTAGGACGGGGGAGTAATATTTGAGCATATACACATCGTCTTGGTGTAATTAATGAGTCCAATCAGTGTCATTAACTTTCTAAGCAATAATGCGAATAAATGAGTTCAATCAGTTTCCTATCAACTTTTTGAGCAATAATGTGATGATGATGATGATGAGGCACATCCAAAATATGTCGATGATAAACAAAACAAACAAAACGAATCAGCCCATATGAATTATGAATAGCAACAAAGACTATGGTTAAGATTGTTTGTGTGAGATCTGATGTCATATATATAGTTGTAAATATAATAGTTTAGAATTAGAAAACTAATATTAATCCCATATAAAATATATGTTTAAGTACAAAATCTCTTCTAATATTTTTTTAACAATACTACTCATATTATTAATTATGTAGTGGATGGATCCATATCAAATCAGTATGAACTCAATATCATGTTATATATTTATTTTGTAATTTATAAAATAATATTTATATTTATTTTATTTACTACATATAAAAATAATATAATATAGAAGAAATATAATAATTATTATTTCATCAATTATCTTAGTTTAAAAAAATAAATCAAACGTATGTTAATAATACAAAAAAATATTAACTTTTTTGAGTGAAAACAAACATAACAATAAAAATATATGAATTACAATACTCATGAAATTGAAATTACATTTATTTTTGACAGCTAATTTTTCGACAATTTCTCCATTTTAAATTACATAATTTTTTAAGATTTAAAATATGTAATATAATATGAAAGTACACCAAATATATATAAATACAAAATTAAAAATAAATATTCATATTATAAAATATTTTTCAAATGCTGAAAAATAACATAAATAAATTTTAAAAAGAAATTTTTTTAAAATAGAAAACAATTATAAATAATTATGAATATTTTCATAAGAACAAAAAAGGAAGGCTATCTCCAAAAAAGAAAAAGAAGTAGAAAAAACCTTTTTTTTTTTTCCCAAAAAAACAAGAGATGAGGCCAACCATGTCAGCCAAAAGGAAGGCTCATTTTTTTTTTTTTTTTTTTTTTTTCTTTTCTTGTTTGTGTTTTTTGGGGCCGACCCCTTTTCTTTCTTTGGACCGGGGTGAATTCCTCCTCCTCCATCAACTGGCAATCCTCCATATAAAAGTCAGAAACCGCTTTACTGTTTGAATCTTCATTGCTGCCTGCGACCTCCACCACAAAATCTTCTAGAGCTTTTGGGGCAGAGATTGATCTGGGCAGTTCCTTAGCGTCGAGTTCTCCTTAAGGGGTTTTAATTCCAGAGCAGAATTGATTTCTTCAGCCATTTTCCTAATTGCTTGAATATCCAGATGTTCCACTTCTTCCACTGGGCAACTAATAATTTCACATTCTCCCTCCTCAATTTCTTCACTGGTGCACTTATGCTGCCCATCATTGTCGGTTGGGATACCCGACTTAGGCTGGTCAGAGGGCGTAATTTGCGGCAGTCTGGATTCTACCAACACCATTTGAGAAGACACCAAGGTTTCCTCTTGGTTTTCATTTTTGGAGTTGTTTTGATTTTTCTGATTCTCCGCCTGGAGTTTGATTGGTGGGGAATTGAAGTAATGAGTTCCTTTTCCTTCTCTGTTAAACCTGATGACCCAGTTTCATTGGTAGATTCCTTTCCCATTGCAGTTTGTTTCTCCCCAATTTAGGCGAAAACTCCATTTCTTTTACTAATTCGGGTTTTTTCCCTTTCTCCATCGGGGGGGACTTCCTACCTTGCAAGTAGCCTCTTCGTGGCCTATTTTTCAACATTTTACACAATACTTCATACCAGAAGAGTTGCTCATGGTACCTTCCATTTTCTCCAATTTGTACCGATCTAGGCAGCTGCTAGAGGAGGTTGATTTCCGCACAAGATCTCGCCACTGAAGGCCGAGATTGATTTGATGTTGGGGAATCCACTTGGAGGGGTTTTCCCACTACCTTGGCCATGGAACATATCGACTCTACCAAATGAAATTCAAGGGAAAATCATAAAGAGAGACCCATACCGGAGCTATTGGCCGATCTTCCTCGAATTTGAAGTCCGGTGTCCACTTGAGGACTCTCATTTGGAAGCCTCCGACGTTCCAAGATGCTTGAAGCCAAAATCGCTGGTAGTCCTCATCCTTGAGAAACCGAATCCAGATGAGTCTTTGATTGAGGAGTCCCACTTCGAATCCTCCGTTGAAACCAACCACATTAAGCTCCCTCCGGATGTCTTGCATTTTCGGCCACCCATAGGAGAATTTCCCAATTAAACTTAGTATGTGAGGAGCAATCAATTGTTTGAATTCTGACTTGGAGTACTCAATGACATAAATTTCATCTCTTAACTCGGGATCTTTGGGTGGAACAGGTGAAAGTCTTGACGGGTCATTGAATAGGGAAGAGAAGGTTTTGTTTTTGGTTTGGGGGGGGGGGGGTTGTGTGGTGGGGGAAGGGAAGGGTAGAAGCTTGGCCGGACGGTATTGCCAAGTCCGACCAAGGGTTAGGGTTTTCAATTTGGGGGTTTAAGAAGGGTTGAATTTGGGGTTCGGACTCGTATCGCTGCGCGACTCAACCGTGGTTTGGTTATCGGTTTGGATGGTGGCCGGAAATAGGGGGATTGAGATAGATAGAAAAGGAAAGAAGGGGGAAGACCGGTGGTAGGTGAGATTTTTAGAAGAGAAGGAGGAGCTTCTCTCTCTAAACGATTTTTATGTAAATATGTAAAATAGCTTATTCGTATATTTTTTTTAAACATAAAATAGTTTATTTTTTTATTTTTAAAATTCATATCATATAAAATATAGTTTTATATCATGCGTAAGAAACTTTCATATCAAATATAACATAGAGATTCTTATATGAAAGCAAACAAAAAATTCATATCATATAGAATATCATTTCATATTTGATAGAACATCATGTCATTTCATGTATAACACACTTTCATATTACTACAACAAAAAGATCATTATATGAAAACAAACAAAAGATTCACATCATACAAAATATAGTTTCATATCAGATATAACATGGTTTCGTATCATGCGTAACAAACTTTCATATCAACTACAACAGAGAGGTTCCTATATGAAAGCAAACAAAAAATTCATATTATACAGAACATAGTTTCATATTAGGCAGAACATAATTTCATATAATAAATGCCAGACTTTCATATCACTATAACAAAGAGATTCTTATATGAAAACAATTAAATGATTCATATCATACAAATCATAGTTTCATATCAGATAGAATATGATTTCATATAATGCGAATGAGACTTTCATATAAAATACAATATAGAGGTTCCTATATGAAACAAAACATAATTTCATATAATATCAATACAACAAAGAGATTATTATATATAAAAGTAAACAAATGATTTATATCATATTGAACATAAATTCATATCAAACATAACATGGTTTAATATCAATACAACATACAACTTCTTATTTGAAAAGCAAACAAAGTGTACATATCATATAGAACATAGTTTCATATTTTAAAAAAAAATGATTTTATATCATGCATAGTAGGGTTTCATATCAATACAACATACATGTTCTTATAAAGAAAGCTAACCCTAGTTTCGCTTGATATGAAACCTTGTTTTGCTTGATATAAATTCAATCATTGCATGATTTGAAATCTTGTATATAATTTTTTGATATAACCTCATGTTTTAAGTCAATTAAATACTTTTAAAACTTTTTTAATTAAAAAAATAAATAAAATAATAATGAAAAATATTTTTGATAATTTTTAAAAACATTAAAAAAATGAATATTTAATTGTTTAGGAAGAAAAACAGACGTAAGGAAAAAAAAAAAAAAAAACAAAAGCGCCCATAGAAGCCAAAAAAATCTTCACTCCATATAAGAGGAGTTTGCATATACCCAAGAGAATAAAACTGAATCAAGGAGTTGTGATTGCTTAACTTCACAACACAAAGCCTGCCCAACACCAGCTAGAATTTTTACACAAACACTATTCTTATAAAAAACCCAAATTTTTCCAGATAAGGAAGCATCAAAAGAGTCTAAATGTAATTTCCTTGCATATGTACTAATCTGAGAAACATGTACCATGGGTTCCAATATACACAACAATTCAACTGAGTGACGACTACAAAGTACATTGAGCTTCCCGAGGGACGCTTTATAGATGATTTATCATTTAGATGATGGAGAAGAGTGTATCTGCAATCGCAAGTGGCAACGCATAGAGGGACAGAAGAATTAGCAGCACTTTATTGGGACGGTCTTTTTAGCGACGCACTTGGATGAAGCCATCGTCTGTCTCTCTTGAAGCCTGGGTTACCAATTCAGAGGAAATAACTCCCTTTGCTTTGCTTTCTTTGAAATATTCTCTCTGCTGTAGAACCGTTGGATTTCCATCTATGAGTGTCTGGGTTACATCATCATCATCCATCTCCAGTGGGCTTGGATCATTATCTAGGGTCTCTCTATCATTTCTTAACGTATCTCAAGAAAATTCTTCCCACTGCGACTGAGCATTAGAAAGTGTTTTGTTTTTCTTCGGAATTAATAATTCTCCATGAAGAATTCAGGGACAGAGTTAGAGCACGACAGCCCTTCGCTCACAATTACATTCACATTGTGGTCAGATTTTTCACCCATTATCACTTCGGGCCTCCGTTACTAAATGTGTGATTTCCAGAGCTACTTCTATTCTGGAACTCATAGGGGGAATTGGGGCTTTCTCTCGATAGTTAATTTCCTTCTTCTCAGCATTGTTTAAGTCAGTAGTAACAGTAGCATAATCAATATTAACTGGGGTTGGAGAAGTATTCGTTTGCTGGGGATTAACCTCTGAAGCCATAATTTGGTGCCGCTGGGGAATCAGAACTACCCTTTCCTCATTGGGGGAGGGTGTTGGGAAAATGGTCTCAGAGATTCCCGACAAATACCACCCTTCGAACTATGAAGATAAATAACAACACAAGAATTTACGTAGAAAACTCCAAAACCGGAGAAAAACCACGGGTCTCCAGAGAGAAAACTCCACTATATGATAATTTTACAATCACATAGACTAAACTCTCAAGCCAACCCCCAAATACACCCACACTCTCCAAAGTTTTTACTTACCACTTCCTACTATCTATTATAAGAATAGAAACAAGAAAGGGAAATCAAATACTTAAAGTGTATATTTGATTGGTGCACTTTGAAACCAAAGCATTGGACTCCTTTTATAGGCATGAAATCCTCCACCCTTCTTATACTCTAGCAATGTGGGATAGCCAAACTTCTCCTTCCTTTAATTTTAGCCAAAATTTTCCAACAATCTTCACCTTTGGCTACAATAAAGTGAGAAACATCGATGCCACATCCAGAGTAACATTGTCTTGACCGACAATCATAATTCTCAGATTAGAGAACTATCATTTACGCTGGCAATTTCTGACACGACACGGAAACCGGACACGAACCCGACACGAAACAGGTCGGGTTAGGGTCAGGATTTTGGACCCGAAAAAAAATCAGGTCGGGTCTGGGTCGGGTTCAACAGTACAAGGTCAGAATCAGGTCAACCCGCCGGGTTGCCGGGTTGACCTAATGACCCGATAGATTAGGTAGGTATTCTCTCTTCTTCTCCATTTCATTATCTCTCCCCGATTTCATTATCTGCGCCGCACCTTTTCCTCCGCCAAATCGCCGTCGCCAAGCCATCAGGTCTTCACCGCCACCACTTCTCTGCTCAGCCTCTGTTTGATCATCTTCATCTTGCTGCTGCTTCTCCTCCACGGACGGGAGATTTTCTGGCGACCCACATCAAGAGAGAAGTTTCCCAGGTAAAAAAATCTTTATGTTGTTGTCAATGTTTGTTTTGTGTGTCTTTTAATTTTTTTATGCCTCGTTCTAAGCTTGTCAGTTACAAACTTGGACAGAATTTTTGGTTCCCTGTACTTCAATCTGAACCCAAAAGGCTTAATGCAGAAGCCGGTACTACAATGTGGTGCTGTTAGTTGGTAAATGCAATTCAGAAGCGGATTATTGAAATTGAAATCAGAAAAGATAAAATTTAAACAGACAAAGAGTTGAACTCTAACTAATATAAATCTTGCCAAAGACGGAGAGTATATGTGACTGACCTGTGAATTTTACAGATGAGTGGCTTAGGTATTAAGAAAAAAACTCCTTATTTGATTGGGTTCATTAGATTACTCAATAATCCAACAACCTTTCATGCCATTAACATGTTCTTATCTGTGCGTGAATGCCTATTTTTGTTGCCTTAAAGCGCTAGGGCATTGTCTATTCAACATTCCTAAAATGAATATTTACTCACATCCATTAAATGTCAAATTTTTCTTCTTTTCTGTTGTATATTCACCTTCAAATTGGTTGAAGGAACAAAGTAGCTGCTGATATTTGGAATTGCTTTATGCTGAAACTGAGATAAACGCCATTTCTTGCATCTGAAATTCTTGAGCTCATTTTACTTAGATTCTACAATAGTCAGTTGGTTGAGATGTTAAACTAGATCCAACTCATTGAAAGTACGATTGCTTCTCTTTAATGAAGAATTTTAGCAACATTTGATTAAAATGATAAAACGGGCTGCTGAGCAAGTGATCTGATCTCCATGCAAGTTGATCTGATCTCTTTGTAAGTTGATCTGATCTCCATGCAAGTTGATCTGATCTCCATGCAACTTGATCTGATCTCCATGCAAGTTGATCTGATCTCTTTGTAAGTTGATCTGATCTCTATGCAAGTTGATCTGATCTCCATGCAACTTGATCTGATCTGCGCTGTAAGTTGATCTGATCTCTTTGTAAGTTGATCTGATCTCCATGCAAGTTGATCTGATCTCCATGCAACTTGATCTGATCTGCGCTGTAAGTTGATCTGATCTCTTTGTAAGTTGATCTGATCTCCATGCAAGTTGATCTGATCTCCATGCAACTTGATCTGATCTGCGCTGTAAGTTGATCTGATCTCTTTGTAAGTTGATCTGATCTCCATGCAAGTTGATCTGATCTCCATACAACTTGATCTGATCTGCGTTGTGATTGATCTGATCCAAGAGGCTAAATCTGAAAATCTTGTAAAGTTTTCTTGCATTAGTTCTCACTTTTCTTTCGTTCATGTTCATGCAACAGGTTAACATAAAGCAATGATGGAAGGAAGCAAAGAAAGCCAAAACCATGGGGAGGATGCTTCAGTTACTGGAGCAGTAGAGGGATCATCATCGCAAGCCAAGAAAGGAGATAAGAAAAAAAGAAAACTTAACTCAGGCGTTTGGGTTCACTTCAAGATGCTTCCTTTAGAAGAAACCGAGGGGATTCTTAAATGTGCATGCATTAAATGTGGGCAGCGATATAATGCGAGTAGCGAATATGGCACAGGTAATCTTCTGCGCCATGTTGAGAGATGCATTAAAACAACTAATAAAGAGATTGGTCAATATATGATTGTGGCTGATAAAAATTCTGCCTTGATGTCAAAGTCTACTTATTCTCAAGAGAAATTTAGAGAGCTGGTTGTACATGCTATAATTCGACATAATCTGCCATTTTCTTTTGTTGAATATGATGCGATATGGAATGTGTTTAAGTATCTTGAGCCTGGTGCTCTTAGATTTAGTAGGAATACTGCTAAGGCTGATGTTAAGAAAATATATATGAAAGAGTTCAATCGCCTTTTCAATGAGTTGGATGAATGTCGTGGTAGAATAAGTTTGACTAGTGATGTTTGGACTTCTATTGTGACGGATGGGTATATCTGTTTGACTGCTCACTATATTGACAAGAATTGGAATTTGCAAAAGAGGATTTTGAACTTTTCTTACATGCCATCACCACACACTGGTCTGCTATTAAGTGAGAAGCTTTATGCATTGCTAAGTAGCTGGGGTATTGAGGGTAAATTATTTTCTATCACTTTGGATAATGCTTCGTCAAATGATGCTTGTGTTGGTCTACTTAGGAGACAGCTTTTATTGAATAATGGTTTGTTGAGTAATGGTAATCTATTTCACGTGAGATGCTGTGCCCATATTCTCAATCTGATAGTTCAAGATGGCTTGAAAGAAATTGATATTTCTGTTGAAAAAGTAAGAGAATGTGTGAAATATGTTAAAGGGTCTCAAGGGAGAAAGGAAAATTTTAATTTATGTATTGAACAATCTTCTTTGAATGGTAAGAAAGGTTTGTTGCAAGATGTGCCTACTAGATGGAACTCTACTTATAAGATGCTTGCAAGTGCCCTTTACTATCGTCTTGCATTTGAGATCCTTCAAGTAAGTGATTCGAATTTCAGAAGCTGCCCAACTTCAGAAGAATGGGAAAAAATTGAGAAGATTTGTGTGTTTCTTGGTGTATTCTATTCTGCCACTACTGTTTTTTCTGGAACTCTTTATCCTACTTCCAATTTGTATTTTTCTCAAGTGTTTATGATTCAAGTGAGATTGGTTGAGGAATCTATGAGCTCAGATTTGTATATGAGCAAGATAGCTGGAAAAATGCTAGATAAGTTTAAAAAATATTGGGCTGAATTTAATGTTTTGTTGGCAATTGCTGTTGTGTTTGACCCCCGGTATAAGTTCCAAATGCTTGAGTTTAGTTATGAAAGGTTATATGGAGCGGATTCTAGTGAATTGGCAAAAGTGAAGGATACACTTTTTAGCCTCTTTGGTGAGTATGAGCAGGTTTCTTCATTTGATCAAAGGTCTATTTTAGCTTCCAAGAACAGAAGAAGTAATGATGAGGAATCTTTGGGTGTGGGTTCTTCTAATGTCTTACAGGTATACTTTATAATTTTTCAAATTCTTTTGTATGTTCTTATTTTTTTCAATAATTTCATTATGATTGAAAGTTTTCTTTTTCGTGTTCATTATATAGGAATTTCGAGTTTTTCAAGGCAAAAAGCTCAGTTATGGTAATGTAAGAAAGTCTCAATTGGAGTTGTACTTGGATGAGCCAATGACCGATATTGAGACCGATTTGGAAGTGCTTCATTTTTGGAAATCTCAAGAATACAGATATCCAGATTTGGCCAGACTTGCTAGAGATATACTTGCTATTCCAGTATCAACCGTTGCTTCTGAATCAGCTTTCAGTTTTGGTGGTAGAATTCTAGATCATTATCGTAGCTCGCTAGCTCCCAATATTGTTGAAGCACTGATATGTTGTAGGAATTGGCTATTTGGAAGTGAAGAAGCAGGTAAGCAACTTGCTCGATATCATGTTTATCATTTTTTTTATGTATGTCACATATATTAATTGTGATTTGTCGTTTTAGTAATTGAGGATTTCAAAGTTGATGAGTTAATCAAAGATATCCTAGATTTGAAAATTGGAGGAGGAGAAGGAGAATCTGAGGTCGGTAGTTCGAATACATAATTGATTTACTTCAATTATATTATTGAGTCAATAATATAATTGATAGTATTTGGTAAGTTTTCTGTCTTTAAAAATGTTATTTTGTAGGTGACAGATGTTTAGGTGTGAAGATTTGAAGATTGTGAAAGATTGATTTCTATATTGGTGTTTGTTATTTATTTTGGAGTTTGGATTTGGTTTGTAATTTTTGAATTTGGATTGGAGTTTATTTTGTTTGGAGAACAAAGATTAGTACTGACACTTGTTGGAATGTAGTAGCTTTATAAATTATAACTTCTTACTAATTGTTTTGAGTTTTTTTTTTTTTTTGTGAAAATTCGGGTTGAGTTCGGGTTAACGGGTCAACAACCCGAACCCGACCTGGTCAACCCGTTGACCAAAGTCAACGGGTTGAACAGGTCAGGTTCGGGTTGACCTGATAAAAAACAGGTCGGGTTCGGGTTGGTAATTCTTCAACCCGTTCGGGTTCGGGTCGGGTTCGGGTCGGGTTCGGGTCGAGGGCAAAACTATAAATTTCTCTTTCAACCCGACACGAACCCGACACGCTGACACGAATTGACAGCCCTAACTATCATACTCCACCATAAAAGAGTATCATCACTTAGAATATCCCAATCCTAAGAATTTCAAACCGGCACATGTCGAAATCTTGCTGAAAGCTTTATGGTGCAACTTCCCTGTTTGACTTTCTCGGAAGTTCATCAGCCATCGACATCCATTTCCACCACACATCCTGCACACTTGCCAAACCAATGCCCACGTGTAAAAATGTGGATCCGCTAACACATCCTCTTCCATGGCACGGACATACCATGAGGATATCATGTCTCAAAAGATCTCAAAAGAATTCATCTTCATTAGAGATGACAGAGACAACGTTAGCTGAGTTGGAGCCTTTTGCCGCATCTACTCCACCTGGACAATTGCTCTTTACATGCCCAGACTGTCCGCACTTCCAGCAAATTTCTCAACACCGAACGTCATAGGGCTGAACCTCGACATTTTGTATACTAGAAAAGTGTAACTAACCAATGAATAGTACACCCAACAAAGGATCCCAGGAAAGAGAGGTGGGTCACAATGGACACGCTTAAGTACCAAGTCTTTCCTTAGCCAGACCTTCCCTGGATATACACTCACTTCAGGTCTCAAACACAATTCTGACATACACAAAATAACCAATAGAAAATTCGTTTTCTGATGTGGAAGATCAGACAAAGCTGCAACCACAGAGCATACGACGAACCTCTAAAACTGAGACCCCCTCCGAACCAGGGCTTTGATACCACTTGTTGGGAAAATGGTCTCAGAGATTCTCAACAAATACCACCCTTCGAACTATGAAGAGAAATAATAACACAATAATTTACGTGAAAAACTCCAAAATCGGAGAAAAACCACGGGCCTCCAGAGAGAAAACTCCATTATATGATAGTTTTACAATCAAATAGACTAAACTCTCAAGCTAACCCCCAAATACACCCACACTCTCCAAAGTTTTTACTTACCACTTCCTACTATCCATTACAAGAATAGAAACAAGAAAAGGAAATCAAATACTTAAAGTGTATATTTGATTGGTGCACTTTGAAACCAAAGCCTTGGACTCCTTTTATAGGCATGAAATCCTCCACCCTTCTTATATTCTAGCGATGTGAGATAGCCAAACTTCTCCTTTCTTTAACTTTAGCCAAAAATTTCCAACACTATGGTTCAATCCTGGCGATAGTCCCCTGAGTAGGGGTCTTCAATTTATTCAATATTATGAGGCCTAAGGTACCAACCTTGTCGGAGTGTTCCTGGGTTACGGAGGTATTTTACGGGTTTCCCACGGTCCCTCCCCCTTCTCCCCCGAGGTTAAAACTCGATCCACTTGAAAGCTTGCCTTTTCCACTTGCGGTGGCCCTTTTTTTTTTTTTTTTTGTTACATTTATTTTTTTAGTGTTCAATTTTGTTACATTTAAAACAGTAGCTTGGGACGAATTCATATGACAGCTGCTAGTCATGTAGGGTCCCTTTTAATCCTATCTTCACAGTCTGTGGCAGTCGTTGGAGAAGGTTTACTTCTACACAAAAACGTGCAATCAACGGGCGAGAACCATGACGGGTTGGGGCGTTCACCTGGAGAGGTTTACCTACACCCCTTGCAATTGAGAAAATTGATTCCAATGACTGGAATTCAAGAGGCAAATCATATAGGGAGACCCAGATGGGGGATAGCGGTGGATCTTCTTCGTATTGAAATCCCAGAGTCCATTTTAGCATTCTCATATTTAGAATACTCCAATTGTCCATGTTGCTCGAATCCAAAACCATTGATGGTATTCTTCTCTTTGAAATTTCAGAACTATATGCCGGGAATTTAGGAGTCCCACATCATACGGACCATGGAAACCTATTACACTTAGCTCGTGTCGTATCTCTTGCACAGAGGGCCGCCCGTATGAGAATTTCCCTTGGGGGGCACATAGCTTGGCAAATTCTTCGTTGTTGTATTCTACAATGGAACTCCATTATAGAATGTGGCGTAGTTTGGTTCATTTGAGATCTTGTTGGCTCTTTAAATAGGGAAGAGAAAGTTCGAGTATGGGATGGAGGGGATTTTATTCTGGAGGTGGCTCTCCGAGGGCCGACCCATGGCCGGGGAAAAGTCTAGTCGGAGGAGCTAGGGCAGGGGTAACTTACTCTTTAGAGAGAGAAGAAGGACCCTCTAGTTTTTGTGGTTTTCTTGAGATTTTTGTAATAGAGAAAATTATAATTTTGATCTCTCACCCATCACTTATTAATAGCTTTTGTCATATTCAAATTTACAATTTTACTCTAACTACTAAAAATTCACACAATTAGTCCAATAAATGAGTATTGTGGTTTGTTTTTTTCTTTGATAAAAAAGTGACTTTTTGAGCCTTTTTGTAAAATTTTTAAAATTTAGGGGCAAATGAATAATCTCTCTCTCTCTCTCTCTCTCTCTCTCTCTCTCTTTATTTTTATATTTTTCATTTTAAAGACAAATCCAACTCAACTACTTTAACTCCAACTCAAATCCAATTCCTTGTCACCCAGTTATCCACGAGCAACCTTGGATTGCCAGTTTCAACCTGGGCCTGCTCATTTTGATATATAATAAATTTTTTATTTTGAATTGGGTATTACTAGTTACCGTTTCATTTTAAACATTATTATCTTAATTTTAACAAAATTGTCCTTTTACTTCAAATAACATAGGAACGGAAAAAATTCTTTAAGCAAAGTAATTCATGATTATCCACAGCATTACCTGTAGGAAGGGAAAATTGAGTACAAGAAAGCAACACCAATAACACAATTACTACACACAAAACATGCAAAGTAATCCATTGTGAACATATTTTATTACAACACACAAAACATGAAAAATTATTAAATTAGACCAATGGCTCAAAGAGGACCTTGGATATGTGGAAACTTATGGTTTGTTTGTCGCAATATGAAGTGTAATAGAAAGCTTTTGCAACAGTTAGGAATGTTTGCTTGGCATTTTGAGTAATGGGTGAGCCTGATGATGATGATGATGGCGGCGGCTTCATTTGAACTACCAATTTCAAGAGTTGCTGCATGTCTATCTCAATATCTGTAATAGAGCAGTTGATGCTTCTATTTTCCTCGTACTCACCAAGTAGAAAACAAACTTTGTTGGTGAGATCTGAGAGATTCTTCAGCTCCTCCTCCTCCACCCTTATATTTCCAGCGCAAAGGTTTATTATGTGAGCCAAAAATGCACCTTCATTTCTGAATCTTCCACTCTCAATATCTATCAACTCCACCAACCATGTCTCCCACTATGATCATTTTTTTTTTTTGTTTAAAAAAAAAAAAATCGATTATTTACTACTCTATCTTTGACTCATAATTCATATCGGGTATTTTTGGGGCTCAGAAAAAAAAAAAAAAGAAAAGAAATAATGCTCACCAGAATAGTTAACTCTTGACGAATATCTCTTTGCAGTCTCTGAAATGTATCACTGGATAGTTGGTATATGAATTCTTGAATGATCCACAGTAGACTCTTACCCATCCTGTCAAAAAATATTAACCCGATTATTAGCGCAAATTATATCATGTACATATAAGTACATGTACTTATTACTATAAATAATAATAGTTATCATGCCTCTAATTTTAATGACTTTGATTCAATAGATATAATAATATATATTACTATATAAAGTAATATACCTACTAGGTACATGTATTTAGTAGGTATATGATATAAGAAGTGATTATTAGGTAGTGATATTTGCTAACAAAATGTTATAAGTAAACCAGAAAAGTAGTACTCTGGCATAGATACTCACTCATCTATTTCGTCATTGCGCCCATCCGCATCGCCCTTAAATGCTGCCGAGAATGCACTCCTTTTCTCCCTTGATGTGCCAACTTTGTCCAAGTAAATTCCTAGTATTTGAATAATTGCCCTGGATTTAGCCCACCCATAACGCTCTGTTGATCTTCCGGGTTCAAATATACTTGCTGCAGCTACAAAATAAGTGAGCAGAAGCTCCTCTCTTCTTAATCCATACTCTCCGAGTTTGAGTTTTTTCCACCACCTTCATCATGAAAATAAATTAATATCGTGTAAATTAATCAACCAGCAACCCCAATCCCATCCGAGGTTATTATTTATCGCCCTATTTTATTATTTAACGCATCTTCTTTATCAAATTGTCCTTAATTTTAATCTAAATTTATTTACCCTCTCTCCCTTTTTAAAAGAATTTGAATAAAATTTAAGTACAATTTGATAAAATATTTGATTTTGTGGAGGGAGCATACATACTGGAGCATGTTCGTCCACTCAAGCAGATGCTGAGTCTGGCATTCATTGAAGTCTAATTTGGCTACCTCCAGATAATGGTTGTTGCTAATTTCTTCCACCCTGCACTCATTAAATTCACAAATTATGGAATTAATGAGAATTAATTAGTCTTCTCCAAAAATTTAATCACGCGCAAGCATACAAGACAATTTCGATTTTCTTCTTTATTCCTTTCGCCTCTAAAGGATCAAGGAATCTTAAAGGATCAAGGAATCTTCTTTGTTAAAAAATATATAAAAAAAAAAAAATTATAAAGGTCACCTGTAGAATGTTTTGCCAATCCATACATCATCTGCACCACCATATTGTTCAATGTAGAACCTGGCCTCAATTCGAGGTAAACAAGCGTACCATGGAATTTCAATTCCAAATTTTAACTGCCATTTTAAAATAGTTTAACAAAGGAAATTACGTGAGTGGGTAGTAATAAGAATATGATTTTATATCTTGTTTACCTCCCCTGAAATGTCTTTGGATCTAACCCATTTATCAACGATTTTATCAGTTAATATCGTATCCTTGAGAAAGTTGTAGGAGAAGTTCTTGGCATCTTCTAGAACATTCTCACCAGGGAACCTGACTTGGGCAGCCTTGTACAGATTCAACAATGTTGTTGGGGATGCATTGAGTTCACCTCCAAGGCAAATGAACTTGCCGTCTGACTTGAAATGTTCAAATACATCTGAGGATGGCCAACCAATTTCTTTTAATACTATAGTTGGAAACCTATAATTAAATACAACAAAATGTTTTTCTCCCACAAAACCTTTTTAAGTATAATACTCATTTTTATTATATTGTAAACTATGATTTTGGAACAATTTTGTTTTGTTTTTTTGTGGGCTTAAACATAAAGCTTTAAGATTTGCTGTTAGGATTATTTTAAGTATGGAACAAGTTCTCACATCAAGGAGATCTAAGTTTGTTTTTCTTTTATCTGACTATATAATGGTTTCAGCAAGTGCCTTAATAAATAGGATATTTGTATTACTAAATATGGTCTCTTTTTTTATTCATCCCTTTTATTTTTACCAAAATATTTTCATTATTTTTTTAATTTAAAAAAATAATAAAAATATTTTGATAAAAATTAAAAAATAAAATAATAATTTAAGAGACAGATAAATAAAAATATAGTATTGTATTTAAGACGGGACCTCGCATTTTGCTATTCATTGTCCATTTTAGACTTAATCGTCCATAACTTTTAGTCAAATCCCTTGACCCTTCCCTTACCGAACCCTCTCTTTCCCCTGCCTCCCTCCGCCGCCGCCGCCCCCGCCCCTTTCCTCCTCCTCCTCTTCTTCTTCTTCGAACGGCTAATGGAACTGAATCGACCGACAAGGGTAAGGTTTCGAGCAGTGGCTTCCTCTGGTCTCGATCGAGAAGGAGGTAGGGAGAGAAGATCCAAACGTGGTTGGTCGTTTGGTGGTTGAGGATGAAAGGGAGAGCAGATATTGTGAGCGTGGTCGGCTTGGGGAGGGCGCTGGATGTCGGTCGACGTCGGCCGAAGGGAGGGCCAGGTAGTATATGGGTGGTGGCGGCGGGACGGGGCAGCGACGGCGACGGCAGAGGGGAAGGGCAATTAAGTCCAATACGAGGCAGTGAATAGTAAAACTGGGGCCATAAATAGTAACCTATATTTAAAATTACCTAAATGTCTTACCGGGACTAACATTGTAGCCCTTTACCCTTAGAAGCCTGAAACCCATGGAAGTGTCGTCCAAATCACAAACCCTTGCTTTTCTTCCACTGAATACCCCATTTCCAGTCCAATATCTGAGAGGGTTTCCAGATTTTAGTAAATTAGATAATTTTGTTTGTGCAATTCAAATAATTTAATAAATAAACTATTATTCTAAGCCAACTGAAAGAAATGGACTTAGAAATAATGCCACTAGTAAAACAATTGAAAAAAAAAAAAAAAAAAAAAAAAAAGCTTTTGAGATGGCATGAATTAATTAGGGCTTGAAAATTTTAGCCCTAACTAATTAATTACCTATGAACATAATCCAAGCATTCTGTAATTTGTTCCTCAAAAAGATAAGAAATTCCAAGGCGTTGCAGACGGTCCACCGCCCAAAGCCTTGCGAACAAATCGATCGGGTAAACAGTGGGTGCTGAAAATCGATGAGAAATGAACGAAGAAGGATGAATATATATGGAGGAAATATTGAAAGATGAGGAAGTAGAACAATTGTTTTATAGTACACTTAGTGGGACATTGTACAATACAATATATTCTTTTGATAAATAATAGGGGACATAAATAATAGGGGGCATTAATTAGAATAAAACATGATAAATTTAAGAGATCAATACATTAAATATATTTATTTCTATTAAACAAATATGAGTACATACTTCAAATTGTACAATATATTTTACCCAAGTAAACGAAGGATACCTCCACCGTCGAATTTTGTGGCAATGTAGTTTAGGTATTTGAAGCAATTCTTGTCAGCAGTTTGGATAAATGCGAAGGCAGTGGCAGATGGAGAAGTTAGGAAAGAGCCTTCTTCCGTTTGTAGCTTCAATATCTTCTCCCAATTCAGACCGTCAATCCCTTCCAGATTGTAAAGTAATGGTGTTGCCACTTCATGCATGTATTCCATAGGTATTCTGCATGCCCAATGCAAATTTGGTGCTTTTTTTTTTTTATCCCCACAAGTGTCGTGTAACAATTGATAAAGTATCATGCTTCCCACAAAAAAAAAAAAAAAAAAAAAATAATAATAATAATAATAATAATAAAAATAAAAAAATAAATTTTAACGATATTATACTCTTTTTATTAAGTATGAAAACCGTTTTATTATTTAACAATTATTGACTTGTATATCAAATTGAGTTAAATAGTTGTTAAATTAATAGTACTAACTCAGTTATTAAATTGTGGATGACATTCGATTAAAGAGTACCACAATATGCAATTTTATTTAAGAAGAAATGCATAAATAGTTATTATAGTATGTTTTTGTGTCAAATTTACTTTTAAACTTTTGATACTCAATAAATTTAATATTTAATGTTTCTATATTAAGTACATTTAGTCCAATTAATATTTTCTAGCATATGTGGTATATACGTGTGAATCACGTGGCCACCACATGACATTCACGTGACATAATTATTAAAAATTTAAAAATAAATTTTAAGAATAGTAAATTTAGTCCTAAAAATTTATGAAAGTATCAAATTTAATCGCAAAAATTTCTAAAATTATCAAATTTAGTCTAAAACTTTATAAAAGTATCCACTATCACATTCAACGTAAGGGGGCCATTTATTTATCATTAAAAATATCAATTTTGAAAGGAACTTTTACCTAACGATATAACAAATTTCTTTGTCAACCTTCAAACAGCATGTAGGAAGAACTCATTGGGAAATAAAAGCGCAGATATTGTTACCTTGCTAACTTTTTATTTCTCAAAGCAGAGATCTCTCTCAAAAATTGAGTATCATATGAAATTTCGATGCCGAGATTTCGGGCTCTTTCTAAAAGAGGTGGAAATATGATCTCAAATCCACAAGTCAAGTTGTCCACATTTGTCCTTTCAAGCTTCATTGAGGCCTCCTTCATAAACCTAATTCCTAATCAATAATTAATTACAAAATTTCAGTAATATATAGACAAGCAGCATGTTCTTCCGGGACATCCGATAAAATTAAACTAATACAGATAAAATTAATATGGTTCATGCGCGAGATTGATGCTTAAATCAAGAAAAAAAAAAAAATAGACAAGCACCATGAATGTTCATAAAAGTGGAGGTTATGATAAGATGTATTAACCTCTTTGGCTCTTGTCCGAGTGCAATTTCCAGGATCGTAGTGCAATTACACAAGCAAGAGTGTTGAGTAATCTATCATATATAGAAAAATCACGCTCGTCACCCCATGAGCCATCCGAGTGTTGATTTTGGGCAATCCACTCAAGTGAGGATGGAAATTGCGGAGTGCCACTGCCATCTATATTTTCAATGAGAGCAATCCATGCAGTATCGTACGGTGAGATGCTTATTCTTCCATCGTCAAATGTGCTCAACATCCATCTAATGTGTGCGATGAAACCCTTTTTCTTATCTATTTTGATAGGCTAATTTAGAAGTATTCATAATGAAATTAATGCCCATATATATATATATATAAATCTATGGATAACGTAAATTGTAGCAAGGACGTTAATTTTTATTTTCACCTTCAGTTTTTCTTCAACTAGAGCTTCGTTTTCACCTTGAATTTGTGAGTGATCCAAGCCATCTGCAATCAAAGTAAATTCTTACTGCAGGATAGTTTTTATATAATTCATATTTATGCTTATATTTTATTATTTTTCGCCCTCACCCTACAAAATTTTCCCAAATTTTTTTTAAAAGAAGGTGAGTATAAAGGAATTTGGGTAAAAATTAAAAATAATTTTAAAAAATAAAAACAGTAAATTATAAAATGGAGCAGTAAATAATGACAGTCTTTTTACTAACACTGATGATTCTATTTCCTTTGCTTTCTAGTGGTTGGTTCGTCGGCCAGTTGACTATACGGGTTTTTGTTCATAGTAAGATGAAAGTCTCATAGTATTATAAAAGTATAGTTTACTTTGTTGTTTTTTCTTCAATTTAAGATTTGTCACTGCAACTCTTTTTGGCACAATACAAACATATCCAAGTGAATATCCTTAAATTTATCTTACCTAATCATGAGCGTGACCCTTGTCTTACTATAATTATCTTAATTTTTGTTTCAAATGATCAATCGCTCAACAATAAAAATGTATAATATTCCATGTCTATCACCTACCTACCTTTGTACAAACATTCAACAAGAAACATATATTCGTTGTTTATTATTCTTGATTTTAAAATATTATAAAAAAACATAATTATTACTCAAAAATAAAAATATTACCCGATTACTTCAGTATCAAATCATCCAAATTTAAAGGAAACATGAATGTTACGTTTTTAAATTATAATATTAACATCAAATCATCAAACACTCAACAAGAAATACGTCTATCATATTCTGGTCAATATGTGTTCCTTGTTTATTACCAATTTCCTTAGTATACGAAATCAGCAAAAAAAAAAAAAAAAAAAAAATCCTAAAGAAACATCAAACTTAGCAGCAAGTGTCCTTTGTTTTATTATGTATGTAAGTTTACCTTTCAAATCATTATGAAGTTTACATTTCATTAAACAAAATCAGTGTCAAATCATCAAACATTCAACATCAAATCATCCAAATTTAGAAGAAACATGAAAGTGGCATTTTTAAATTATAATTTTAGCATCAAATCATCAAACATTCAACAAGAAACACGTCTCCCATATCCTCGTCAATACATATTTCTCATTCATTAGCGGTTTCTTTGGTATACGAAATCAGCAAATATTCCTAAAGAAACATCAAATCTTAGCAGCAAGTGTCCTCTGTTTATTATGTATATACCTTTCAAATCATTATGAAGTTTACATTTCATTAAAAAAAATTCTTCCCCGCCAAACTTCAAAGAGTAATTTTCAGTCCTCTGGGTCATTTAGGGCATTTAGGTTGGAGATGATGGAGAATAATAAAAGGGACGATAAATATACGAATGTTAGCAATAAAATGTGAAAAAATATCCCTCATTAATATCTGAGACACAAAAAGACCTTGAGTTTGCGCTCTACAAATGTTTCTTTTGATTGGATCAAGATGGAACTGCTTCGCTTCCAAAAGTGGGATACCTGAGACACCCAAAAAAACAAACAAATAAAAAGAGAGAGCAATTAATATTTTTATATTGTTTAGAATATAGTAAAAGTGTTTATTATTTTTTTAATTTCAATTCTTCGTTAAAAAAAATCTCTATCTTCAATCTTATTAAAATTTTCATTAAAAAATTTAACACATTTTATAAAAAAAATTATTTTTACCAAGTTTCTAAAATATAATTATATAGAAAACGAGCGAGTATGTAGTGATGTCTAGGGCTTAACTTTTCATGTGGACAAATTAATATAAATATTTTTTATTATTTTAACAATAAGCTAGAAGTCATGTAAAATTAGAAAAGTTATTATTTTTATCTTAAAAAGAACTTGTGGGTAGTATTATTTTTACTATTATAAGCAACACGTTTTTTCCGATATCGACAAAATAGCCAAGAAAAAAAGGGAGAGGGAACCACATGAATGATTAACTATGCCAGAAATAGAAATGGAGTATGGCCGATCTTCTTACCTCTAAGAGTAGGAAAAGGGTAGCATGAGGATCTCCGACCATGACAGAAGAAGGGTTTGATGTGGGTGAATGAGAGGTAGGCAGTGGGAAACGTCGCAGCAGCCCGCATGTTGAAGGTTGTCATCGGCCAAATTCGTACTGCAGACTCCCTCGGTTGAAAGGCTGAGACAATATATATATATATATATATAGAGAGAGAGAGAGAGAGAGAGAGAGAGATAGAGATAGATAGAGAGAGAGGTTGGTCCCTAAAACAAGGAAAAACAGAAATATAATACATAAAGTAAAGCGGGTCGCAAACGGACTGCCACTATAATGTTAGTTGTAGAAATATAAATGTTAAATGTTAGATGTTAGTAGTGTAGAAATGTAAATGTTAGATACAGAAATTAAAGCATAAAATGAAATGTTAGAAGTTAGTAGTCATAAACAGAAATAGAAAACATATTATCAATTAATTCGTAATACAATCTTTAACGGTCTTACAATTAAACTCCAAAAATGTTTGCTGCTTTGGGTACAACAACTAGTTATTCAATCTCCAAAGCTTAGGTAGAGAAAATAAAAATTACATGTAAGAGGGAGAAGGAGAGAAGAGAGAAATGCGGTGGGGATACAAGGAGAAAATAAAGAAATTACAAAAAAAAAAAGAGAGAGAAAATACTTGAAAAATTACAAGAAAAAGGGGGGAAGAAACTCTAAGAGAATACAAAGAAAAGAGCGAGAATGCTAAGAATTATAAGGAGAGTGAGGAGAAAATGTTTAGAAACTTTGGGGAGAAAGTCTTTATAGTTTCATACTCAAAAGGGAAGTAAAGTGTGTCCTTTATAGGCTATTTATAGAAGAACCTCAATCATTATCCGCGTTGCTACAATTTTTTTTTTTTTAAATTCCCATTTCTTTTGTTTTAAGAAATTGGGGAAAGAATTCCAAAACAGTCATCTTCATTTAGAAGATCTATAAGTGCTTATTCATTTTTCTCTTTTGACTAAAGCTTCTCTGCTTCATTTGGAACTTGTGTCATTCTTTAATTGACTTAGTGTATTTTTCAGGTATTTGATATAGTCCTCCTGGGTTGTTACTACTGCTAGCTTGGAAGCAGCCAACGCCTTCTGTTGTAGAAATATTGAAGTTTGTTGATCTACTGGCGGCAGATAATTTGGATTTTGCCGAAACCAGGCTTCAATCATTTCTGGTTGAACAACATCTGTTTTGAACTCTTTCTACCATTTGGAATACCCTTGTCTTACCAAAGATAGTAGCATGTCTTCTTACTTAGAAAATTCAAATTTCCATGCATATATCCATGATAAGGAAAAGATGGAATAAAATTGTAGTAATTTTGGCACAGATCTTGGTGCCGTAAATTTTTCATAGAACAATTGATAACCAGGTCTCACTGATTCTGGTAGAATTTGTGGGTTTGGGCCATGAGTATTCCACCATGTTACAAACCATATTGAAAATTTATATTGATTTCCTCTTTTAAAATAACAGAGTCAAGAGTGTCTATATGCCTAATTTTGTACTGTAAGGGCGTTAAATCAGCCTTGTCTGTAATCCAAGGTAAGTATATCCATGGGGATAAAAGGGCTATGAGAAGTTTCTGGTTGGTTTAGATTTGCTTTCCAGTCTAATGGGGTTAAGATAGAGAGAGAATTTGAGCTGTGGAATGTGTATTCTCTCATTTATCAAAGTAAGCTTTGAAAGAGACAGACCCTGAATCCACCAATATGAATTCATAATATTTTTGTGTTTTTATCAGGGAGTGTGGAATGAAATTTGTTTGAGGTGGTAGTGCCACATAGGATCTGGGTTTGCACTTGCTCGATTTACCACGCAACAAAAATTTCTAATTAAAGCGGAACCTTAGAAAAGTACCTTTGAAGCGTGCACCTGGTGATTCTCTTGTATGCCTCAAGACTATGACTTCACATTGTGCGGGCAACGAACTAGAAGTCAATTGATCAGCTACTCACCACAATCCACCTGCTAGAAAAAATCCAGCACCGCAACACCTGTCACGTACTATAAATGCACCGCCCGCAGAGAGAGAAAGCTACGCGCAGCTGGTATAAACCAAGGCCAAAATTTTAGCCAATAGAAACCCAAAAACCAGCCGCACACTTTCTTGAAAATCCGACTTGGACAGAGAAATGTTTTCTCTCTCTAGGATTTTCTCTCTCTAGATTCTTGAATTATGAATATGTTGAATTGTGTATCTTGAATAGCTAATCCCTTGTCTATTTATAGAGTTACAAGAGAGACCCCAAGTTGGTTTAGGATTGGTCTTCTTAATGGGTTTAGGTAATGAATTAGTTTCTAAATCCAATTAGGTAACCAATGTGATAGGATAAACCAAATCCTACTAGATTCCTAATCTCTAGGATTTCCTAATTCCAACTGAAACTTAAGACTTAATTAATTAATTAAATAATTTCACTTTGTTAATTACTTAATTAACCCTTAGGAATTAATTAAATAATTCCATTTTGTTAATTACTGAATTAACCCTTAGGAATAATTAACCAATTAATTAATTAAATCTACCTATTCAATTAACCCATTACAAAATTAATCGTACCACTAACGGATTATTTTGGCACTACCATCCTACACCAGAATTCCTTCCGGAACAACTTAATTAAATTATATTCATTAATCTCCCCATATCAAAGATATAGTGCTCGTTAATTAAAATTAATTTACTGATAAATTAATTAATTAACTTCTTTAATTTCGAGACTAGTACCACTCGACCTTTTTACTATACCGGACATAAGTCCACCGGCCGGGTTTAGTATAATAAATATTTCGAGCTCATCTCGGGAGCACCATCACCCCGGATTCACCGGTACATGATTTCCTTTCGACAAGCAGCAGCACACCAAGTAACTAAACACGTGCACCCAACCTACTGAGACTATTGGCCACAATTGACCTCATCCATTGGCAGATCAAAGTACACTATGTCTAATCCTCATGCCCACTCGAGTCTAGGGATTAAGAGATAGAATACAATGATCGATTTGTCTATTAAATCAGTACAAGACAAATCATTCCTAAAGGTCAAGTTCAATATGCCCCGGGCATATCCATATGATTCAATTAGTTTAGACAAACCAATTATCCGAATCACATAATAACCTAAACCGACAGTTTGTCCAAAACTATCTCGGTTACGAACCTCATTTATATATTATGTCTTTCAACCAATGATGAGATCTACTGTGTCGCACCAGACACCTCATCATCTACTTACATAATATAAATGGACGATTAATGCACAACAAGATATAACTGAAACACAAATCGATATATTAAACTGGGAAAATGTACAACACAAGCATAGCTTATGTATTCAAATCCAACAGGTAGGACTCTTTGGGCTACCTGAATAGGATTGCTTATAAAGAAATCTGGTTATGTCTGAATTATCAGTTGTGAAGACTGACAATTGAAGTATTTAGTTGTAGTTGAACCTTTTGATCCAGTGGGGATCAATTTTTGCCCTGATGGCTTCAGAACTTGTTTATTAGTGGGATTTGTAATCACCACTTCGTTTTGAGGAGTGGGAGTAATACTCACCACTTGAGATTTGGAAGTGGGACTGTTAATCACCACTTTAGTTTGAGTAGTGGGACTATTAGTCACCACTTAAGGTTGAGGAACAACCTGTGGTTGAGGGAATTTTACCAAAGAAAATCTTAATTTTGCTGCCCACTATTGGATAGACTCTATTTGGGCCTGTCTGATTTTCTCTTCTTCCACCATATCTGCCCAAGTTCTTGGGGAGACTAGCGAGATTGGCTGGATAGCTGCGAGATTATCCATTGCTTCGAACTGCCCTGGAGTCAAGGCATAATCTTTCGGTGATTTTTGCACCATTTGTTTGAGGCTTTAGAAGATTGTTTGGAGGAAGAGGATCCTTCCTTTACTGCTTTGATAGCTTCTATTGTTATCACTATGGGTGTACACAGTCCGGTTTGGCCGGTTTGAAAGTAAAAGTATAGGCCAAACCGTAATATATGGTTTGAAATTCTTTCAAACCAAACTGGCCAATTTTATTTTTCAAACCAAACTGGCCAAACCATTTTTTAACGGTTTGGTTTGGCGGTTTGACAATTTGGGCCATTTATTTATTTATTTATTTATTTATTTTAAAGTCTACAAAATTATTTTTAAAGTTCAAAAACGTCTACATCCATTCATGTGAATTTAAACTAATTTTTTTTCACAAAGACAGTCTACCACGTCAAAAACAATTAGCACCACGTCCAGAAACGTCTACATCCATTCATGTGAATTTAAGCTATTTTTTTCACAAAGACAACCCACCACGTCAAAAACAACTAGAACCACGTACAGAAACGTCTACATCCATTAATGTGAATTTAAACTGATTTTTTCACAAAGATAGTCCACCACGTCTCAGAACAACTAGCACCACGTCCAAAAATGTCTACATCCATTCATGTGAATTTAAGCTATTTTTTTTTACAAAGACAACCCACCACGTCTCAGAACAACTAGCACCACGTCCAGAAACGTCTACATCCATGCGTGTGAATTTAAACTAATTTTTTTTTCACAAAAAAATAGTCCACCACGTCTCAGAACAACTAGCACCACGTCCAGAAACGTCTACATCCATTCATGTGAATTTTAGCTATTTTTTTCACAAAGACAACCCACCACGTCAAAAACAACTAGCACCACATCCAGAAACGTCTACATCCATTCTTGTGAATTTAAACTGATTTTTTCACAAAAATAGTCCACCACGTCAAAAACAATTAGCACCAAGTCCAGAAACGTCTACATCCATTCATGTGAATTTAAGCTATTTTTCCACAAAGACAACCCACCACGTCAAAAACAACTAGAACCACGTCCACAAACGTCTACATCCATTCATGTGAATTTAAACTATTTTTTTTTCACAAAGACAGTCCACCACGTCTCAGAACAACTAGCACCACGTTAAAAACAGCTAGCACCACGTCCAGAAATGTCTACATCTATTCATGTGAATTTAAGCTATTTTTTTCACAAAGACAACCCACAACGTCAAAAACAACTAGCACCACGTCCAGAAAAGTCTACATCGATTCATGTGAATTTAAACTGATTTTTTTTCACAAAGACAGTCCACCACGTCTCAAAACAACTAGCACCACGTCAAAAACAACTAGCACCACGTCCAGAAACGTCTACATCCATTCATGTGAATTTAAGCACAAAGACAACCCACCACGTCTCAGAACAACTAGCACCACGTCCAGAAACGTCTACATTCATTCATGTGAATTTAAACTGTCACAAAGATAGTCCACCATGTCTCAGAACAACTAGCACCACGTCAAAAATAACTAGCACCATGTCTAGAAATGTCTACATCCAGAAACGTCTAACCCAACTTTTTATGTATGTTAAATGCTAAATATATTTATAATATATACGGTTCGGTTCTTCCAGAACGGTCGGTTTCAAAGCCTAACCCGTTGGCCGAACTGTTATTACGGTTTATAAATTTTTCAAACTGTCGGCCTATAAATGTATATTTAAACTGGACAAACTGAAAAAAAAAATAGTTTGGTTTGGCTGGTTTAAACGGTTTCAGCCTAACTGTGTACACCCCTAGCTATCACCAGTTGATATGGAGGCCTTTATTCCTTATTTTTTTAGGCGGCATGATTATTTTCCCTGTAAAAATTCACATGTCAGAAAGTCTGGAAGAGAATTAGATTCTCCTTTAATGTATTCAATATCAAAATAAAAAACATATAATATAGCTTGTCATCTAGCAAAAATCTGTTTAGATGCTAGATTTTTTACGTCTTTTTGTAAAACATCTTTTGCTGATTTGCAATCAAAACGTATCAAAATTTTTTGATTAAGTAGATCAGATTGGAATTTAAAAACACATAGGGCAATAACAAGTATTTCCTTTTTTATTGTGGAATAATTTTGTTGTGTATTATTCCAGAGTTTAGAAGTAAAAGAAATAACTTTCTCTTTTTCTCCATGAACTTGTTTCAGAATGTCGACATACCCTAAATCAGAGGCATCTGTTTCTACTATTTTCTTCAAGTTTGGATTAGCTATGTCAAGACAAGGTAAAGACTTAACTAAAGTCTTTATTTTCCTTACTGATTGTGTATGTGAGTCAGTCCACGAAGGTGGTGTTTTTTTTAATCTATCATGCAAAGGTTTAGCTATATTTGCTAAATTAGGAATAAAATCAGCAACATAGTTCAAACATCCTAAAAATCTTTATAGTTGCTGTTTTTGTAAAATTTGATCCGGAAATTTATCAGCAAAACCAATTGATCTCTCAATTGGAGTAATTGTTCCTATGTGAATATAATGTCCAAAGAATCTAATTTGGGTATGGAAAACAATTTTCTTCTCTAGGAAACTACTAATCCATTAGTTTTAGTTACCTGTAAAAAGATATTAAGATGTTTTAAAAGATATTACTTGTAAAAAAATTTAGTATGAATAAGTCCTTCTTGAATGCAACTAAAATCAGCACTTATGTCCCATAATGCGTATATTTCTAAGACAAAACAATTTTGAACAACCAACTTTATTCTAACATCATGTCTTTGAAATGTTGTTATAGAATTAAGTTGGGGGATATCATCTCCAATGAAGGGATCATCTTCTTGTTCTAAAAGAGATTTGGAGTTTTGAATATCAATTAAGTTTTGGATTAGTAAACCTTGTAGTTCCCGTTTAGCTTTTATGTCTCTAATTTCTTATTTAACTAAAGCTAATTCTTTTTGTAGGTCATTAATAGAGACCGGACTGGGACTTTTCTTAGGGAATCTATTGAGGATTTCTGTAAGATTGTAAGTATTTTGTAACTTTGGGTGGTTTTCTAAAACATTAGGTATGAAGGAAGTAGATGGTTTTTCTTTCAAAGTTTTTCTAAACTGGTTTAAGTTTTTTGCTGATTAGGGTCTTTTATTCCTTCAATAATCTCTAAAAGGATATCTTGTTCTTTGGTAAGGACATTAATAGAGTGACCTTTATTGATTTCATCTTCTGATGATGATAAATTAATATCATAATGCTGAAAGTGCTGGATATAATTATCATCACTGGATTCTGTATCTGTGTCTTGATCTGATCCTACAAGATACTGATTAAATTGGTTAGTAACATCCTCTTGGAGATTCAATGCCTGACTTTTCTTGTTTAACTTGCAATATCTGGCTATGTGGCCAGGTTTTTAAAACTTATAGCAAAAAATCTTAGATAAATCTCTGAATTTATTAGATTGTTCTATGGGAGTTTTTCTCTGAAACTTAGAATACCTTTTCTTTCTATGAAAAGGTTAGGGTTGTGGATCTGGTTTATACCTTTGAAAATCTGGTTTATACTTTTTCTTTTTAGAACAATTCGGTAAACCAAATTGTTCGCAAAATGATCCTAGCATTTTCCTATTCTTTGTAAGATATCTCATCATTTTATCTTGCCTACATGTTTTCATTACTACCTTATGGATGAAAGTATTGAGTTGTCCATAAGTGAGTTGTTCATAGGGAACAACTCCTTTGAACTCTTCTCTAAGCTCATTTTGGACTAATCTCCTTAAAGACTTAGGAAAGGCCATCAATAAACGTTTCTTTCCAATATTGTTGGTTTCCATCTGGCCGGTCATAAATTCTAGTTAAGAAGACATTTTTTTACTCCTGGAAACCTCTTAATCCATGACATTTGAGATTGTTCAATAATTCTGAAGACTTGTCTCTAAATATTCCTGGATCACCAATAAAAGTTTTAACAATTGTAAATATTAAAGTTGAAACGGAGTCAGGGATAGTTTCTCCATTTTGGATGATGGGTTCTCCATCTTCATCTACTTTTACTGCATAAAGAATGCTATTTCTTTTAGTTTTTGTGAGGTGTTCATCTCACCATCCTTTTAGTTAACCTGTAAACCTTGAAATTAAAATATGGGCAGTAGCTAAATCATTACTACCTTGGGTTGTTCTATGTGTGGTGGATACCATGGTCATATTTTGTAGCATCTTCATAATGCTATATTCTGATTGTCCATCTACACACCATTCGTAGATGTTATTGGCATTATAACTATTTTGTATAATATTTGGGCCATGTTCCATTCCTGGGTTGGAGGTCGTATGAGAGCGAGGAACTCGTCTTTGAGGGATTGGTCTTCTCAAAGTGGATACTTGTCTTCTACCTGGGAAAGGTCATATCCTAACAATATGTGGATCATTATCCGTTAATTACTCTGACTTACTATCAGAAGTTTTGCTTAAGACTCTAATTCCTTGGTTTATTGAGATTGAACCTGATTCGGACTCTGGTTCTCTAGCTTTCTATTTGAGTTTTGGGGCAAAAGATTCCTCAATCTTGGCTAGTCTTTTCTCAAGTTCAGTCATTGGTCAGAAACCAATTGGTTGGCTATTTTTTGGGGAATTTCATGTGGTTTAAACAAAGGATTTCTGTCAAATGTCTCAGATATATGAGTAGATATAGAAGGTTGGGGTTTTGTGGTTAGGTACTCTCCTATAGTTTGAATGTATTTGTTGGTGTAGTTATTTTGTTCAAAGATACTCTGGATATCCTTGGCATTGATTGGTTCTGACAAATTCTTTTATCCTTCTGTTTGAATGGAACTGCTTTAATTTCTACAGCTTTATAGGTTGTAGTGAAAGGCATTACCGGATGCATCTCTGAATTCACCTTCTCACCCTCTGTGACCTGCCAAGTTTTTGCCACACAAATTTCCTTTTCCTTTAAAAAAGGGTAATCTATATTGTTATTAGGAGTATAATAATCAAACCATTTAAAGAATATTACATTTACCTTATGCTGACTAAGAAAATTATAATATTCTTCCTGAATCTTTTTCTATCTTTGCCTTGATATTTAGCAAAAAAACCATTCTCTTTTTATTTCATTCTTTTTAGAATAAAATTCATTTTGTAATTTTTCCCTTTCAAAATTAAATTCTGATTTAATCATGTTTAATTCTCCTACATTATCTGTCATAGTAGAGTAAGTAGGGGATTTGGGAAGACTATTATTATCAGATGAGTCTTCTTGAGGTTTTACTTTATACCTAGCTTAGGGAATTTTAGATGAATTATCTAAATCATGTAAGCTTGTATTAATTTTTGAGACAGAATGCGTAGGGGGTTGTTCTAATTTTCTAGATAAATGATAAAAAGAAGAAGACCTAGATGATTCAGCTTCTTCTCTTTGAAAAGCCCTCAAACTAGTCGATCTGTCAAATGTAATTTTGACAGTTCCACTAGCATATTGAGTGATTTTGGTTGGCTAGTACTTCTAACTGGATCTAGAGGAGCTGCTTCTTCTAAAAGCCAGTCATCTGGCAATGAAACTTCTTTCCATCTAATGCTTTGTGGAATAGATAATCTAGATCTATTCATATCTGTTTTAAATAAGATGATTTATCCCTTTTTGAAACCATTCTTGCTCCTGTATTAAAAGCTGAGATTAAGGCCTTATATATGAGCCTATATAAAATTGTAACAGGAATAGATCCTTCTTTTGCTTTTATATTAAATATTTTAATATTTAAAGTTAAAGTATCTAAAATATTTTTATCCTGCAAAGAAACGCAGAAATTTGGAAAACAATCAAAATAAATTGGTCTTTCACAAAGGCTAGTTTCTACCATTCCAAGTAACGAATCTTCAAAATCTAAAAATATGCAATCTCTTAATCCAAGGAGTAAAGCAGAATTCATACCAAACTTATTAAGTGGTTTTGCAGCTATTTGAACTAAACTGAAATGTAAATAATTATAACCATTTTTTCTATGATTTTCAATGGTTTTTTATGATAAAAGTTGAATTGTTTCAACAGGTTTTGTTAGTGAAAAAGCTTGTTCCACTGTTTTTACTGAAAAATCAGAGACCATTTTTCATTTATCCTTATAGAAATCATTTGTTGGTCTCTTTGGTATTTTCCAATTATCTCAGTCTTGGGATAAATTTTCAAAATTTATTTCTCCTTTTCTCCTTTAAAAAGAATATTATTTGAAGACCTACTTGATAAGGCTTCTGCAGATTTTTTAGAAAAATTTCTAAAAATTCAAGACATAATTGTAACTAGCAAATAATAAGAGAAGAGAGTTATGAATAACAGATAATAAAATGGTTCAAATTCGTATTAAAAACTTACTCCCTTCTAGGCTCATCACCTTCCGGTTCCACAGATCCCTGGATAAGAATTTCACTTATTCTTACCAATGATCATATAGATTTGACTGTGTTGAATCTTGAATTAGTAAGCTATGGTCAGGCTCAAGCAAGAAGACATTCTGGCACCTCAACAGCATAGTTCGGGCTTTCTAATCACTTAGCCTACTCGAACTACTGCTGGCACTAACAGATCCTGATCATAGGATTATTGATCCAAGCTTAAGAACAAAGATCTGCAAAAATATTGTTAAGAATAATTGAAATTCATATCTAGTTACCCACTTCCCCTTCTGGCTCTGATACCAGAAGAGAGGTTAGTCCCTAAAAGAAGGAAAAACACAAATATAATACATAAAGGAAAGTGGGCAGTAGATGGACTGCCACTATAATGTTAGTTGTAGAAATATAAATGTTAAATGTTAGAAATATAAATGTTAGATGTTAGTAGTGCAGAAATGTAAATGTTAGATGCAGAAATTAAAGCATAAAATAAAATGTTAGAAGTTAGTAGTCATAAATAGAAATAGAAAACATATTATCAATTAATTCATAATACAATCTTCAACGGTCTTACAATTAAACTCCAAAAAGGTTCTCAGCTTTGGGTACAACAACTAGTTATTCAATCTCCAAAGTTTAGGTAGAGAAAAGAAAAATTATATGTAAGAGGGAGAAGGAGAGAAGAGAGAAATGTTGTGGGGATACAAGAAGAAAATAAATAAATTACAAAGAAGAGAGAGAAAAAGTACTTGAGAAATTACAAGAAAAAGGGGAATAAACTCTAAAAGAATACAAAGAAAAGAGGGAGAATGCTAAGAGTTATAAGGAGAGTGGGGAGAAAATGTTTAGAAACTTTGGGGAGAAAGTCTTCAAAGCTTCAGACTCAAAAGGGAAGTAAGGTGTGTACTTATGCTTCCTTTGTAGGCTATTTATAGGAGAACCTCAATCATTCTCCGTGTTGCTACAGTTTTTTTTTTAACCTGTGTTGCTACAGTACTGCTACAGTAATTTTTTTTTTTTAATTCCCATTTCTTTTGTTTTAAGAAATTGGGGAAAGAAATCCAAAGCAGTCATCTTCAATTAGAATATCTATAAGTGGATATTCTTCTTTGACCGAAGCTTCTCTGCTTCCTTGGGAACTCGTGTCACTCTTTAATTGACTTAGTATATTTTTCAGGTGTTTGATATAGTCCTCCTGGGTTGATACTGCTACTGGCTTGGATGCAGCCAACGCCTTCT
This sequence comes from Knoxia roxburghii, assembly GCA_030378225.1. Taxonomy (NCBI): domain Eukaryota; kingdom Viridiplantae; phylum Streptophyta; class Magnoliopsida; order Gentianales; family Rubiaceae; genus Knoxia; species Knoxia roxburghii. Next base: position 8,025,135 of record CM059423.1, read on the forward strand.
GTTGTAGAAATATTGAAGTTTGTTGATCTGTTGGCGGCAGATATCTTGGATTTTGTCAAAAACAGGCTTCAATCATTTCTGATTGAACAGCATCTGTTTTGAACTCTTTCCACCATTTAGAATACCCTTGTCTTACCAAAGATGGTAGCATGTCTTCTTGCTTAGAAAATTCAAATTTCCAAACATATATCCATGACAATGAAAAGATGGAATAAAATTGTAGTAATTTTGGCACAGATCTTGGTGCTGTAAATTTCATAGAACAATTGATAACTAGATCTCTTTGATTCAGGTAGAATTTGTGGGTTTTGGCCATGATATTCCACCATGTTATAAACCATATTAGAAACTTATATTGATTTTCTCTTTTAAAATAAAAGAGCCAATAGTGTCTATATGCATGATTTTGCACTGTAAAGGCGTTAAACCAGGCTTGTCTGTAATCCCAGTAAGTATATCCAGGGGGAGAAAAGGGATGTGAGAAGTTTCTGGGTTGGTTTAGATTAGCTTTCTAGTTTGATGGGGTTAAGATAGAGAGAATTTGGGCTGTGGAATGTATGTTCTCTCCTTTATCAAAGTAAGCTTTGAAAGAGACAGACCCTGAATCCACCAATATGAATTCATAATATTTTTGTGTTTTGTTCAGGGAGTGTGGAATGAAAGTTGTTTGAGGTGGTAGGACTCTTTGGGCTACCTGAATAGGGTTGCTTATAAAGAAATCTGGTTTTGTCTGAACTATCAGTTGTGAAGACTGACATTTGAAATATTGAGCTGGAATTGAATATTTTGATCCAGTAGGGATCGATTTTTACCCTGATGGCTTCAGAACTTGTTTATTAGCGGAATTTATAATCACCACTTTGTTTTGAGGAGTGGGATTAATACTCACCACTTGAGATTTGGAAGTGGGACTGTTAATCACCACTTTAGTTTGAGTAGTGGGACTATTAGTCACCATTTAAGGTTAAGGAACAACCTGTGGTTGAGGGGATTTTACCAAAGAAAATCCTGATTTTGCTGCCCACTTGTGGATTGACTCCATTTGGGCCTGTCTGATTTGCTCTTCTTTCGCTATATCTGCCCACGTTTTTGGGGAGACTAGCGAGATTGGCTGGATAGCTGCGAGGTTATCCATCCATTGCTTTGAATTGCCCTGGAATCATGGAATAATCTTTCGGTGATTTCTGCACCATTTGTCTTGAAGTTGAGGCTTCAGAAGATTGTTTGGAGGAAGATAATCCTTCATTTGCTGCTTTGATAGCTTCTATTGCTATCACCAGTTGATCTAGAGGCCTTTCTTCATTCTTTTTCTTTGGTGGCATGATTATTTTCCTTTTATAAATTCACACATCAGAAAGTCTGGAAGAGAATTAGATTTTCCTTTAATGTATTCAATATCAAAATCAAAAATAGATAATATAGCTTGCCATCTAGCAAAAATCTATTTAGATGCTAGATTTTTTACGTCTTTTTGTAAAACATCGTTTGCTGATTTGCAATCAACACATATTAAAAATTTTTTATTAAGTAGATCAGATTAGAATTTAAACACACAAACGAAAATAGCAAGTATTTCCTTTTTTATTGTGGAATAATTTTGTTGTGTATTATTCCAGTGTTTAGAAGTAAAAGAAATAATTCTCTTTTTCTCCCTGAACTTGTTTCATAATGGGCTATACTCCAAATCAAAGGCATCTGTTTCTACTATTTTCTTCAAGATTGGATTAGTTATGTCAAGTCAAGGTAAAGACTTAACTAAAGTTAGGGCTGTCAATTCGTGTCAGCGTGTCGGGTTCGTGTCGGGTTGAAAGAGAAATTTATAGTTTTGCCCTCGACCCGAACCCGACCCGAACCCGAACGGGTTGAAGAATTACTAACCCGAACCCGACCTGTTTTTTATCAGGTCAACCCGAACCCGACCTGTTCAACCCATTGACTTTGGTCAACGGGTTGACCAGGTCGGGTTCGGGTTGTTGACCCGTTAACCCGAACTCAACCCGAATTTTCACCAAAAAAAAAAAAACTCGTAGACATATATACTTTAACACTGCTTCTCCCATCTCATTCTCTCTCAAGCCCTTCAATCTTCTGCTCCATTTCCCCACCGCCGTCAACCCCTTTCAACTTCTGTTCTTCCTCTATTTCCCATCAACTACTACTTTACTTCAGCAGCTGCAGCATATACATTCCCTCTCCCTAGCTTCAGCATTCTGCATTTCGTCCCTCTCACTCCATACAAATTTTTACACAAGCTTTCATTTTTCTAGATACCCAGAATGCCCGCTAGTTTGTCGGACGAGGAGGAAGCCTCTGCTTCTGATCAGCAGAGTGAGGAGAGATGTGGGAGCTACAGTTTGAGCGCTGACGTCAGCGAGTCTGAGAGTTCCGGCACTTTCCCCTCTCACCACCATTACTACGCCGGCTCCTCCAGTTCCTCTGCATCCCCGCTGCCCAAGCTTTCCACCGGACAACCTGGCTTCTTGGATCCCATGTTGATGACTCCCAACCTAATGTTCCAGGCCGTTGAGGGCAAAGATGTGCTGGTTTGGGATCATAAGCCTCCCAAACGCAACGCCGATTTGTCCGGTGCGTTTATTTTGGGTCTAATGCCGGCGATTTTTTTGGGTTTTGGTCCCGGCATTTTGCCATTAAATGTTTAATTTTCTACTCCTTTACTGAGTCAATGATTTTTTGGAGGTGGGTTTTGTTTAAATTTTGGACATTTATTGGTAGATCTTGATAGTACACTGATTTTAATTTCCCCTCCCCCTCCCTTTTTTGGTCGGGCTTATATTTATTTATTGATTTTTTTAACATTGATGTAAAAATGGTGATAGAAATGGAGATGATGAAGGAAAGATTTGCTAAGCTGTTACTCGGTGAAGATATGTCTGGAGAAGAGAGAATACCTACCTAATCTATCGGGTCATCAGGTCAACCCGGCAACCCGGCGGGTTGACCTGATTCTGACCTTGTACTGTTGAACCCGACCCGGACCCGACCTGATTTTTTTTCGGGTCCAAAATCCTGACCCTAACCCGACCTGTTTCGTGTCGGGTTCGTGTCCGGTTTCCGTGCCGTGTCAGAAATTGCCAGCCCTAACTAAAGTCTTTATTTTCCTTACTGATTGTGTATGTGAGTCAGTCCACGAAGGTGGTGTTTTTCTTAATCTATCATGCAAAGGTTTAGCTATATTTGCTAAATTAGGAATAAAATCAGCAACATAGTTCAAACATCCTAAAAATCTTTGTAGTTGATGTTTTTGTAAAATCTGTTCTGGAAATTTATCAGCAAAACCAATTGATTTCTCAATTAGAGTAATTGTTCCTAAGTGAATATAATGTCCAAGGAATCTAATTTTGGTTTGAAAAAGACTTACCTTATTCTAGAAAACTACTAATCTATTAGTTTTAGTTACCAATAAAAAGATAATAAGATGTTTGAAATGGTGGTCAAATTGTTTGAATAAACAAAAACATCATCAATATAAACAATAATAAAACTTGAATAAGGATTGAAGATATCATTCATGATCCTTTGGAATTCTGAATGAGCATTCTTCAATCAAAATGGACCACATTCCATTCATAGTGTCCAAAGGGAATTATGAATGTTGTTTTGTGCCTATTAAAAGGGTGAATCTGAATCTACCAAAATCCAGATTTGACATCAAATTTGTAAAATATTTTTGCTGCAAATAATCTTTGTAATAAATCTTTTTTGTTTGGAATAGGATATCTAATCCACTGTAAAATCTGATTTAAGGCTTTATAATTAATGACTAACCTGGGCACTCCTCGTTCTATTTCTAAACTTTTATTTACATCGAATGCCGGAAAACTCCATGGGGATTTACTTGTACTAATAATCCCCTTTTGTAAAAGGTCATTAATTTCCTTTTTGCAATGTTCCATTAATTCCTGACTCATTTGGATGGGCCTTGCTTTTGTTGGAATGTCTTGTTCCTTAAAATCTTTTTAATAAGGGAGAAAAACAGAATGTTGTTTTCTTTTCCAAAAGGCATTTGGGAGGTCAGAGCATACCTGTTCTTCAATCTTTTATTGCAACTGTTTAATCCTTCCTTGGATTTATGGTTGTTGTAGTTGTGATTCAATTCTTTTAAATTCTATTTCCTCCTTAAGGAAATTAATTTATTGAATCTTTGCTGTCAAAGGATTTATTTCCCTGGTAATTGGTTCCTTCGAGAACGGGAGAATAATGTTTTCTCCTAGTTCTTGTGGTTGAATTCCTTCCATTGTGGTTAAATATGGAACTAGCTGGATGATGAAGTCTGTGCCTAAAATAATAGGACGAGATAATTCTTTTACTAAGAGAAATGAAACTGTTACCTTAGTTGTTGAAAAATGAACATCAACATCTGATAATTTGAACCTGATTCCAAGCTTTGTCTTGTTAGCTGCAGTTAACCTTTCCCTACTTTTTAAAAAAAAATTAGTAGGAATAAGTCCTCCTTAAATGCAACTAAAATCAGTACCTGTGTCCCATAATGCATCTATTTCTAAGTCAAAACAATTTTGAAAAACCTTCTTTATTCTAACATCATGACTTTGAAATGTTGTTATAGAATTAAGCTGGGGGATATCATCTCCAATTAAGGGATCCTCTTTTTGTTCTAAAAGAGGTTTGGGATTTTGACTATCAATTAAGTTTTGGATTAGTAAGCCCTGTAGTTCCTGTTTAGTTTTTATGTCCCTAATTTTTTCTTTAACTAAGCTAATTCTTTTTGTAGGTCATTAATAGAGACCGGACTAGGACTTTTCTTAGGGAATCTATTGAGGATTTCCGTAAGATTGTAAGTATTGAGTAACTTTGGGTGGTTTCCTAAAGGATTAGGTATGAAGGAAGTAGATGGTTTTTCTTTCAAAGTTTGTCTAAACTGGTTTGAGTGAGCTTTTTGCTGATTAGGGTCTTCTATTCCTTCAATAATCTAGAAAAGGAGATCTTGTTCTTTGGTAAGGACATTAATAGAGTGACCCTTATTGATTTCATCTTCTTTTGATGATGAATTAATATCATCATGCTGAAAGTGCTGGATATAAATATCATCACTGGATTCTGTATCAGTGTCTTGATCTGATCCTACAAGAAGCTGATTAAGTTGGTTAGTAACATCCTCTTGGAGATTCAAGGCCTGAATCTTCTTGTTTAACCTGCAATACCTGGCTATGTGGCCAGGTTTTTGACACTTATAGCAAATAATCTTAGGTAAATCTCTGGATTTATTAGATTGTTCTATGGGAGTTTTTCCCTGAACCAAATAATACCTTTTCTTTCTATGAAAAGGTTTGGGTTGTGGATCTGGCTTATTCCTTTGAAAATCTAGTTTATACTTTTTGTTTTTAGAGCAACTTGGTAAACCAAATTGTTCGCAAAATGATCATAGCATTTTCCTATTCTTTGCAAGATCTCTCATCATTTTATCTTGCCTACATGTTTTCATTGCTAACTTCTGGATGAAAGTATTGAGTTGTCCATAAGTGAGTTGTTCATAGGGAACAACTCCTTTGAACTCTTTCATTAATAATTTTTGCGGTTTCTATTTTACCCTACTAAATAGATGTACATATTGAGGAGGGTTTTCATGTTATTTTGATGAAAAATAGCTTTTTTGCTGTTTTTGATGGAATATCTATTATTTTAACTTAAGATCTGATGGAATAAGTGTATGAAATTGATGGAATATCATTTTCAGTCGTCTGAAGTTGTTTTTTATGGAATTTCTTATTTTGATGTAATATCTCAGCTGGATTATTATTTTGATTGGAAATAGTTTTTTATTATGTTTTTTATGTAAAATCTTTTTCTTTTTGTCTTAATGATATTATGGGATATGTCTATGAAATTGATGAAATATCATTTTTCAGTCGTCTGATGGAATTTCCTAACTTGATGTAATATCTCAGCTAGATTGTTATTTGATGTAATGTATATTAATTTTACCGATTTTCCTCATTCTGATGGAATATTAGTTTCTGTAATGTGATGGAATGAAATATTTTGATTGTTGTTTATGTAGTCTGGTGGTCCATCGAATGTTTGGTTTTACATCAAGGGATGCATACAACGAAATGGAATCATAAGGTGTTAGATATCCCAATTCTAGGAGGGTAAAAGGTGTTAGGAATGTTCGTATAAAGAGTACAATTGAGTAGCGAATTAATAAATCCAAAGCCAAACATCAACGGCGTTCAAGGAAGTCTTATGCACTTCCTTGCAATCTCGGAAGGGGGTTACCGATATTTTGAAACAAAAGGATGATAATGTAGATGGTGCTTTTGTAAGCCCTATTGATGAATAAGTTGTAGGAATATTGATGTAAACTGTGTTTCATATGACTTATCGTGATATAAATCGTAATATGGCTTATGATTTTAAAGGAAAAATGTAATTTGGCTTATAAATATGATGGAAAATAGTGTACTGTACTATTGATAGAAACAGATTTATTTTGATGTTATTTGTCCTTTTAAATCATAAGTGATACACATCTTCCATCACTATCCATGTATGATATTCCATCAATTCGAGAATAATCTTTTTTAACATCAGATACAGATTATAACTGACTAATAAGTCGATCTATTTTTTCCATCAAAATGATATACATATTTCATCAACAATAATTTTCCTGATTTTTTTAGTTTTAGTTTTAGTTTTAGTTTCCATAAGAAACAGTATCAAATTTTCATCATATACATAAGAAGAGACATATGTTATATTCATTTAAAATCAGCAAAATAAGAAACATTGTTTTCACATCATAATAAGAAATTACATCTCTCAATGCTTTCTTTTGAGATTCGCCAAGACCTTCCAGTAATGATGTTAATCCGCTAGGAGAAGTTCTGGCCAAGAACCTGTTTCCATCATCATCTTTCTTCAATTTTTCAACCGTTTCTTCTCCTGAATTTGTTTGCTTTCTAAATTAGCTTTATTCAACATCTTTTTCATCTTTTTTTTTTTTTTTTTTTTTTTGCGCCTGAAAGTGTTCATAGATTTCTTTAAGTCTTGAGTTGTTACCAAATCATCATCCGAATCTTCTCATTGTTTTTGCTTTCTTTTGGTTGCAAGTACACGAGTTTCCTTCAATTTTTTTTTGATGCAAATACACGATCTTACATCAAAATAAGTCATATGAAACACATTTGAGATATTACATCAAAATAAGAAATTCTATAAAAAATAACTTTAGACGACTGAAAATGATATTCCATCAATTTCATACACTAAATAGGTCAGCCTTGCTCGAAATGGGTTGACCCAACTTGAAATGGGTTAACCCGGATTGAAATAAATTTTCGTGATTATAAAAATACATGTAAAAAAAATTTGCATTAAAAGGATGAAAATTCAAAATTTACCAAACGGGTCGAACCAGTTAGAAATGGATCAACTAGGGTTGAAATAGGTTTTTGTGATTATAAAACGCATGTAAAAAATAATTTTACATTGAAAGGATAAAAATTCAAAATTTACAAAACGGGTCGAACCAGCTCTAAACGGGTTAACCCAGCTCGAAATGGGTTAACTCGAGTTGAAATAAGTTTGCGTGATTATAAAAATGCACGTAAAAATAATTTTGTATTGAAATGATGAATATTCAAAATTTATAGAACGGGTCGATCCAGCTCGAAACGGGTCAACCTGGGTTGAAACTGGTTTCCGTGATTATAAAAATAGATGTGAAAAATAATTTTGCATTTAAATGATGAAAATTTAAAATTTATGAAATGGGTCGACCAAGTTCGAAATGGACTGATCCAGCTTGAAATGGGTCCATCCGGGTTGAAATAGATTTCCGTGATTATAAAAAACATAACCAAAATTCAATTGCCAAAATACTTTTTTAGTCCCTTATAATTGGCTCTTTGATCACTTTTGGTCCCTTAAAATGGGTCAACTACCTATGGATTATTAGGGTTTTGGATGGTCAAAGTTAGAATTTTTTGTCAAATCATTAGTTTATAAAAAAATTCCGTTAAAAGGGACTAAAACACCTAATAAATTAAAGGTTGTGGACTAAAAAGGCTCTCGTAAAGTTATGAGGGACCAAAAGTGAGACAAAGTCAATTATAAGGGACAAAAAAGGCATTTTGGCCTATATTAATTTATAGCGCTACATTAGAAAGTCATCTGTCTCACTTGTGTGTGGTGCTGGAAATACTGAGAAACAACAAACTCTTTGCTAGACAGTCCAAGTGTATTTTTGCTCAGAAAAGAGTAGATTACCTTGGCCACACTATTACCAGTGAAGGAGTAGAAATGGATGAAAACAAGGTTAAGTGCATTAAGGACTGGAAGTTACCTGTGAACATCAAAGAGCTAAGAGGATTCCTGGGATTAACTAGCTATTACAGGAGGTTTATTAAAGGATATGGATTGTTGGCTAAGTCTTTAACTAACTTACTCAGGAAGGATGCTTTCAAGTGGACAGATGAGGCTACAAAATCTTTTCAAGAGCTCAAGGAGGCAGTAATATCAGCTCCTATTCTGTGTTTGCCTGACTTCAGAAAGTCTTCATTTTAGAATGAGATTCTAGTGCTAGAGGGATGGGAGTTGTGCTCATGTAAGAGGGACAGTCTATAGCCTTTATTAGTAGGGTCTTTGCTCCAAGAAATATGAGATTATCAGCTTATGAAAAAAAGCTGTTGGCAGTGGTATTGGCTGTACAGAAATGAAGACATTAGCTATTGGGGCACTCTTTCATCATTAAGACAGATCATCAAGCTTTGAAGCATCTACTGGAACAGAGGTTGAATAGTCCCTTACAGCACAAGTGGCAAACTAAGCTGTTAGGGATGGACTACACTATACAGTACAAGTAAGGGTCCCAAAACAAAGTAGCAGATACACTGCCAAGACTGAATTCTGAAGGAACAACTGAAGAGCTGGGATGTTAGAGTTTGGCTATTACTTCAGTTTACTCTCAATGGGTGCATCAAGTCCAAAAGAGCTATGAGGATGATGAATTTGCACAAGGGAAAATTGCAGCAGTTGTCTTACAGCAGCAAGGAGACATTGGTTGGAGCTATGACAAAGGAATACTTAGGAAGAACAGCAGAATTTTTGTGGGAAAATCCAATGGAGTGAGGCAAATGTTAATAGAAAATATACATTCTACACCAATAGGAGGGCATTCTGGACAGAAAGCATCTTGGAAAAGGTTAAGGTCTTTGTTTTACTGGCCAAAGATGAAGACAAAAATGGAGGAGTTCATCAGGAAGTGTGAGATTTGCTAAAGGAGCAAGAGTGAACATGTTTCATATCCGGGATTACTCAATCCCTTACCAATTCCTTAGCAATCCTGGAAACACATTTCCATGGATTTTATTGAAAGGTCACCAGAATCAAAAGGTATGACTGTAGTTCTGGTGGTGGTTGACAGAATGACCAAATTTGGTATATTTTTCCCACTGTCTCATCCCTATGGTGCTCAGGAGGTGGCTGAACTGTTTTTACAAGAGATATACAAAGTACATGGTTTTCCAGAAACTATAGTCACTGACAGGGATAGGATTTTTACTAGCCTTTTCTTGAACACTTTGTTCAAATTGTTGGGGGTTAAGCTGCATCTCTTCACTGCATATCACCCTTAGACTGATGGCCAAACTGAGAGGGTGAATCAGTTCTTGGAAAACTATCTTAGATGTTTCTGCAGTGACCATCCAACAACTTGGAGTAGGTGGATAGCTATGGCTGAGAGGTGGTATAATACCTGCTATCATGCCAGCATCAGAATGACTCCTTATGAAGCAATATTTGGGATACCTCCTACTGATTTTCCTTTGGGACCATTTGAAGATATGCAGCAAAGAGCTAGGATCTTGAAGGACATCCAGAACAATTTGAAATAAGCTCAGAGCAGAATGAAACTCTTTGAAGACCAACATAGATCAGAAAGGAAGCTGGAAATAGGAGAATGGGTGTTCCTCAAACTGCAACCTTACAGGCAGTCCACCATTGCTGTAAGAACTCACCTGAAGGTGTCTGCCAAGTATTTTGGCCCTTTCCCGGTATTGGAAAAGATTGGCTCAGTAGCCTATAAGGTGAAATTACCTCCTGAAGCCAGAGTTCATCCAGTCTTCCATGTATCCTTGTTGAAGAAGTATGTTGGATCAACTCCTGTGAACTGCATTCCATTGCCTAAACTGGGTTCAGAAGACAAATTGGAGCTTGTACCTTAGCAAGCACTTCAAAGAAGAATTTTAAGGACGCAAAACAAGGAGGTGCTGCAATGGTTGATCAAATGGAGAAACTTTCCAATAGAATATGCCTCATGGGAAGATCAAGCTTTTATTAAACATCAATTTTCCACAATTTAAGTCTTGTAGTCAAGATTAATTTTAAGGGATGGGGAGTTGTTATGCCTTGAGTGGAAACGACACAATTTTGAGGACATTTTTGCAGCATTAGTAGTTATTTGGTTTTGGAGGGAACTTAGAAACTTTCCCCTCTTTTATTTCCAATTGTTTCCATTTGTTTTCTATTGCTGGTTCACGTTTTGGCTGTGAAGGCGTGCTGAGCACTGTATAGTGAAGAAGTTTTGTCTGTAATTTTAAACTAATTTCTCTCATGAATTATCTTCTATTTTCTCTCCTTTAATCGGAAATCTTAAGTCCTCTTCCCTTTATGCATTTCTGTTCTTCATTTTCTGTTCGAGGGCGAGACAGGTGATCATGTTGAGTATGCTAAAATAGCCCCTAAAAACAACTTCATAAACGACAAGTCCGAGATAGTGTAGGGATTGGCACTCCTCACCTCTGTTTCATTTATCTTTTTGGTGTGAGATGTTGTCAAAAGTCTAACTATATCATTGCAAAGGATCCTTTCAAATAGGTTTGCTTGAGATTGACTCTTTTGAGAAGTTTGACGTATAGACAATACATTAAACTCTTATTTATTCACATTATTTACTGATAGTACAAATCAGAAATCACAATGAACACTAGAAATATGTATGTTGCATTAAGAAAATATACACATTCAATCTTATTGATAATGGATATGAGATAATACTCCTAACACAATGGATTGTATGCATTTGCAAGTAGACACAGCTCATTCTTTCTCGAACCTGCAGCGCCATACCTCTCCGCCATATCAAATTCTTCAGGTTTGGTCCCTCCAGGAAGTTCCCAATTGAAGTGGTAGAGCAACTGGGCAAGCAAAAGCTCGATATTGGAAACACCATAGTGTATACCGGGGCAAATTCTTCTGCCAGCCCCAAATGGTATGAGCTCAAAGTTGTTTCCAGTAAAATCAATGGAACTGTCTCTGAATCTCTCAGGTTCGAAAACCTCAGGGTCATTCCAGTATTCGGGATTTCTTCCGATTGCCCATACATTTACGATAGCCACTGTCCCACTTGGAATAATATATCCAGCAATTTCACATTGTTTTCGGCTTTGCCTCGGGGCTAACAGCGGTCCTGGAGGGTGTAACCTCAAAGTTTCTTTTATCACCCATTTCAGGTACTTCAATCCCTGGATTTCATTATTTCCTCTGATTTTCTCCTTTCCTTTAAATGCTTCCCTGATCTCAGATTGCGCTCGCTCCATAACCCTTGGGTTCTTCATCATTTCCGCCATGGCCCATTCTACAACGACGGATGAAGTTATGCTTCCAGCTACGGACAATTCCTGTATAATAATCAAAGGAACAGAACTAATGAGGAGCTGGAAACGATTCAAAACTTCTTATTCCATGACAGGATTCATATTGTCTGATGTCAGCGTATCTTAGACTGGAAATGGCTGCTCCAGTCATGCAGCTTCAAGGGTTTGCTTCCAGAAGTGTTTTAGAAGTTTTTTGAGAATTTCAAAATCAAAATATTAGACTTGTTCTATTTATTCAAGAATTAATCAGCTTTAGCAAAATCAAGTTAAAAATTACAGCCCCAATTTGAACTAAAAACCCCCTTAAAACTGAGGCAGTAATCCTTAAAACTAGGGCCGTAACTTATAATTCCCTTAAATTTTGTTTGAAGCAAAGTAACACCCTTAAATTAAATATAGGTAGCCTACCTACCTGGTACCATAATCTAGATTATTAGCCTTTCAATGTCACGTTTAAATCTTTACGTGATATATGGACAATGTTTAGACCAGGTTTCCCTGATTTATTATCAAAGACTAGAAGAACTGTGGACTTAAAAAAAACACTTACGAAAATGATGGCTTTAATGGTGTTTCTCGTGATTGGAAACGAGAATTCATTCGTTTTTTCAAGCCTCAACAGAACATCCAGAATATCTTCCTCTACTGTATCAGTACTAGTCGTCCTGTTCTTTTCCCTGCTAACGATGACATCCTCCAGGATTCCATCAAGTTTCCTTTTCATCTTCTCCAATTTCGGCTGAATCCCGCCAAAAAATTGAAGAATCTTTGTTGATGGAAAGAGATCTGCAAGATTAAAAACTCCAGCTAGTGAGGCTGTCTCCCTTGCTGCCATAATCAATGCACCTTGATCACTATAGACCCTCCCAACTGTTGATCTGCTGATTGTGGAGTTTAAGTAGGGTAGAATCACCTGAAGAAGATTCATTGGTTCTCCCTTCTTGGATTTAATCAACTCCACAAGCTTCGAAAGTTCATCCTCTAAAACACTGGAAAATGATCGAACGTTTTTTATGTTGAGGAGTTCCATCATGTAAATTTGACGCATTTGCCTCCAATAATCCCCATAAGGAGAAAAAGTGACACCCAAGGTGTCGTAGGAGATTATTTTCGCCACGGTGAGGTTCGGTCTACTGGCAAATACAAGGCCATGGGTTTGTAGAACATCTTTTGCCAGTTTAGGGGAAGATACAAAAATTGTTGAAAGCTCCCCTAGCTGCAAATGCATTATAGGACCATATTTTTCGCCCAATTTTTGGAGAGTGTGGTGAGGGAGTGAACCTACCATCTGGTGCAAATTTCCAATGAACGGAAACTTCATGGGACCTGGGGGTAGTTTCTTGATTTCATGGTTAGTTTTCTGCTTTTTGAGTAGCTTAACTAGTAACAAGAAGGAAGGGAGAAGGAGAAAAACAGCAGCAAAGTAGAGGGGAAACTGCATATTTCGCAGGTTTGTATAGTTTCTTACACTTTTTGTCTAATGGAAATATGATGAAGCAAACAATGTTATATAGAAACGAGAGGTTATATATAAAATTCATCATTTACTTTGACAGGGCTAAATTAAATTATTAATCAATGTTAAACCACAAATCAAGTTAAAATTGTATAAAAGGAATGAAAATTGATTTTCTGTCAAAGTTGATAAACCCGTAGGCATGTTGTGTATATAGCATAGGTTTTAGTTTTCTTGATTACTAGTTTCTGTCTTATTACTTTACTTTTACCGTATTAATTTGAATTAAAATGTCTCTTATAATATTTATTTTTTTCTCTTTTTATGTAAAATGATACTTTTATCAAAATTTATTGACTATCACCCAAAAAAATAAGACCGTAACTAGTAACTCCTTTTCTTATTGCGCAATTCTATAGCTTATGTGTTTGTGCACTGTGATAAGAATAGAATTGTCCGTTTAATTTTTTTTTTAATTGGAGGTTATTTTTATGGATTTTAAAGGATAATTGTGTATTATATTATATTTAGGTGAGGGATGAGTGAGATGGTGCAAAGTAAGCAAATTGTGCAATTTTTTAAGAAATTAAGAGTTCCGGCCTAAGTCAATTCAAAGTTAGATGTGGGTGAGAAAAAATATTGAAGTGGGTTTTGTAAAAATTAATTTGTGAAGACAGATATTTAATTGAGTTTTGTGTTAGACCTAAATTTACTTTTTAAAGAATTAATTATAGAATTTTTATTTATCAACTTATTTTCTTATTTACCGTCCACTTTTGGATTAACTTTTAGACGAATGCCCTTCGACCCTCCCATCCCCTGCCCTCTGCCCTCTGCCACCGATGCCGCTGATCTCCCGCTACCGAACAACAGGCACCCCTTTTCGTTCCTCCAGTGCCACCATCACTGTCACAACCTAAATCCCTTATCTTCTCCCTCTGCCCTCCTCCTCCGCCGACCCTCCCCCTTCTCATCCCGATCAGCCATCTCAACCCACCAACCTCTGCCCTCCCCCTCCGTCGGCGTAGTCGCTGACGTCGATCAGTGTTGTCTTCTTTCCTCTTCTCCCTCTCCTTTCCTTTTTTTCTCGATTTCCTGCCCTACTCGACCGCCGACCGTCTGACGCCATCACTTTCGCGATTCTGGGCTCGATTCAGGTCTGACGGACGCGATAGACACAGTAGACCCCGTCTTCTCCAGCCTCTCCTCCCGTTCCCGGTCTCCATCTTTCCCTCTCCCGAATTGAGCGGCATCTTCGAAACCCCGTAACCCCGTATCCCATCTTCGACCACCGACTCGAGCGGCCTGGATCGAGCGGCGTCTCCCGATCTCCTCCCGTTTTATCCCGAAGGGCGAAGGAGCAAAAACCTAGCAGCCCATTCCGAAGGTTGTTGTCAATCCCAGCGAATGAGCGCTCGATCCGAGGCCACTGCTGTCGGTTTGCGAGAAGAAGAAGGCTGCAGATCGGGAGAAGGAGAAGAAGAATCGGCAGAGAGAAGAAGACCATGAAAAATAAGAAGAAGAAGATGAGGCGTCGACGGAAATAAGTAGCGACAATGGCCGAAGAAGGCAGAGGGGCGAAGAATATGGGGTGATCAATAAGAAAATGAGACATTTTTGGAAAGTGAGGACGGTAAATAAGAAAATTAGAGTTCGATAAATAAGAACCCCGATTAATTATTCAATTTAGTCGTACTAATATTTTAGTTAGTTTTCAAAAGTTAATTGAAACTCTGCTTTCTTCATGATTTTCTTTTTAGTTGATGCCGTGGCCCTTGGTGCCCAAAGCCCGACTTTATCAGCTGAAATCATTGCTTCAAATGATGGCCTAGGAGGAGTTGATGCCTTGGCCCTTGGTGCCCAAAGCCCGACTTCATCAAACTTGATCTCATTTCCAGCTCTGAATTTGTCATCCGACGCGGCTCAGTCCCAGTTAGGGGTGTAAATGAACTGAGCCGCTCGTGAGCTATTCGCGAGCCGGCTCGGTCAAAGCTTGGTTTGAGTTCGAAGTTGACCGAGCTCGGCTCGTTAAGGTAACAAGCCGAGTTCGAGCATATAATATATAGGCTCGTTAGGCTCGACGAGCCTAACGAGCTTATATATTATTTATTTATTGGGACTTGCTATTTGTATCAAAAAAAAATCAAAATATTTATGAAATGACGAAAATGGCCTTATGAAGGAAAAAGGTAGAAAATCGCTAAGTAAATGTCGAAAATTTTTGGTGCGTTTTTTGTCCCGTAATACAATATCAGTTTTTTTAGACGTTTTTTGACGTGGTCCTAGTGTTTTGAGACGTTGTGCTACTTGTTCTGAGACGTGGTATACTGTCTTTGTGAAAAAAATCAGTTTAAATTCACATGAATGGATGTAGACATTTTTTGACGTGGTTATAGTTGTTCTGAGTCTGAGACGAGTTGAGATGTTTTGTGCAAAAAATCAGTTTAAATACACATGCATGGATGTAGACTTTTTGGACGTGGTGCTAGTTATTTTTGACGTTGTTCTAGTGTTATGATAGGTGGTGGACTATCTTTGGGGAAAAAAATCAGGTTAAATTCACATGAATGGATGTAGACGTTTATGGACGCGGTTCTAGTTGTCTTTGACGTGGTGGGTTGTCTTTGTGAAAAAAATAGCTTAAATTCACATGAATGGATGTAGACGTTTCTGGACGTGGTGCCAGTTATTTGAGACGTGGTTCTAGTGTTATGAGACGTGGTGGACTATCTTTGGGTGGGGAAAAAAATCAGTTTAAACTCACATGAATGGATGTAGAAGTTTATGGACGTGGTTCTAGTTTTCCTTGAAGTTGTGGGTTGTCTTTGTGAAAAAAATTGCTTAATTTCACATGAATGGATGTAGACGTTTCTGGACGTTGTGCCAGTTATTTGAGACGTGGTTCTAGTGTTATGAGACGTGGTGGACTATCTTTGGGTGGGGAAAAAAATCAGTTTAAACTCACATGAATGGATGTAGAAGTTTATGGACGTGGTTCTAGTTTTCCTTGAAGTTGTGGGTTGTCTTTGTGAAAAAAATTGCTTAATTTCACATGAATGGATGTAGACGTTTCTGGACGTGGTGCTAGTTATTTTAGACGTGGTGATAGTGTAATGAGACGTGGTGGACTATCTTTGGTGAAAAAAATCAGAGTAAACTCACATGAATGGATGTAGAAGTTTATGGACGTGGTTCTAGTTGTCCTTGACGTTGTGGGTTGTCTTTGTGAAAAAAATAGCTTAAATTCACACGAATTGATGTAGACGTTTCTGGACGTGGTGGAAGTTATTTTTGACGTGGAGAAAGTGTTATGAGACGTGGTAAACCCCTAAAAAAATTATAGTGATATAATAATAAAAATACAAATACTTGTGAATAAAATATTATTATTACTGTAAATTGGAGTATTACATATGAAGTCACTGTTAGCAAAAAAAATAAATAAACAAAAAATTTAGCAACTTCATGAACCCTCTCGTACACTTGTTCTGCTCAATATTATTCTTCAGGAACTGGAACCTTGGGATGCTCTGTTAAAATCCATGTAAACTCTTAGAATGCACAAATAAGAGAAGCTAAAAAAATATAGGATTGAGCTTACTTTGATGAAATTGTAGACGTTGTTGGAAGATAAATTTCTTGATAGGTCTTATCCTTCTGTAACAAAATAACAAATATAAAGAAACAGTGTTACCACCAACTTAGTAAATAAATGAAATGAAACTAATCAACTTTATTAGTAAAACTTACTTTCATCTTGTGTTTAATTCCATTGGAGTATCTAAGCCAATCCCCTCCACAAAGTAAGACCTGCACTGTCTCAGGGGAAAGTGAGGCACGATAAGAATCAATCACCCTTGTCCCCGCACTGAATGTTGCTTCAGAAGCCACTGAACTTACAGGGATAGCTAAAATATCAGCTGCCATCTTAGATAATATAGGATACTGTATCCTATTCATCTTCCACCACTCTAAACAAGAAAAATTTTCAGGAATCTCATTGTTCTTGAGGCGTGGCTTTTCTAAATAGTCTACCAATTCAGATTTTTTAGGCTCCACTGTCTCAATTTGTGCACAATATTCATCAAAATCATCTCACTTACCCCGCGAGGAAAGGTGCTGCTGATCTTCAAAACTACTAGCAGGACCAAAACTATCAGAATTCGCCGGAAGTAAACTTCTGCTGCTAGAAGTATTTTCAACCACATACCCTTCATACAGCCGATGAAGTGCATCTTTCACCTTAAAAATGTTGTCTTGTGCCTCACCCTCAGAATATAGTTTAGGAAAACAAAATTCAACAGCAAGCATTTTCATTGTTGGATCAAGCACTGCAGCTATAGCCATTAACAAATTACACTCCCCCCAATATTTGTCAAACTTATCTTTCATCTTGCCAACTAATTCTCTAATGAAATCATCTTCATGATAAGCATGCTTGTCCAATGTTGATTTAATTTTCTGAACTTCTTTCAGAAACAAATTGGAGGTAGGATAGTCAGTACCTGAAATGATATGCGTTGCTGTCCAAAAATTTTCCAAAATAGAGCAAATCTTTTCAGCTTTATCCCAATCTTCTTTTAAAGGGCAGCAAGAATAATTGAGATCACGTTGGCTCAGCATTTCAAAAACCTCCCTAAACTTGAGGGCGCAACTCAACATCTCAAAGGTAGAGTTCCATCTTGTCTTGCAATCACGAATCAATTTTCTATCTTTCAATGATAGTTGTTGTGCAATCTCTGTAAATTGAAGACGTCTGACCTCTGAACGATTAACATATTCCACGCTTTCTCTCACATCTTCAATAAGATCTCCTATCTGCTTCAATCCATCCTGAACACATAGGTTCAATATATGTGCACAACAACGCACATGAAATAACTTTCCTCCACATGGCAAGACTCTTGACTTTTGAATGGTATTCTTCATATTTTCAAGAGCAACATTATTACTGGAAGCATTATCAACAGTAATACTGAATACCTTTTTCTCAATATCCCAATCCTTCATGCATTTGAATAATGCATCACAAATTTGGATACCTCCTCTTGGTGGTGGAATGTTGATGAAGCTTAAAACTCTCTTCTGCAATTTCCAAGAGAAGTCAATCCAGTGGCCAGTAACAACCATGTATTCAATCTTTTGATTCTTGGATTTCCAGCAATCCGTAGTCAAACTTATCTTGCTAACTCCCGCAAGACTTTTCTTTAACTTCTTCTTTTCAATCTCAAATATTTTGTAACAGTCAGATCTACACGTGTTTCTAGAAATTTTTTTCCACTCTGGATGTCCTCGCTTCATCATCAAGTTAAATCCATCCTCTTCCAAAATGGTAAATGGATGCTCATGTATCATAATCCAATGGGAAGCTGCCTCTCTCATTTGTTCCATGTCAAACTTACCAGAATGCAGAAGAGACATAGAAGTTGATGGCAAATCAGTTGGCATAAAATTCAACTTTTGTTGTTCAGAAGATACCTTCAAATTCAGTTTTCTCTTCACACATCCATCTCTGTGTCTCAACAAACTACTTGTGGCCCCTAAAGTACGAACAAGTATAGTATGACAATGGAGACATTTTGCTTTCTTCTTCCCATCCTCTATGCATTCTTCAAAATCATCCCAAACTTTTGAAGTTTTCTTCCTTTTATTGGTTTGAAAAACCTCTTCATTTTCTACTGCGGTATCTTTCTGCTCCCCAAAACCATGTGATCTTGCTGAATTCAACTCCATATCTCTCATAGTGTTGGTTTGAAGTTCATCATCCATCTTGTTACTTTCTGCAACACCACTAGCACTTGTAGTTAGGGGAGGAGGATTTCCTGTACTCATAATGACGAACTCAACTGCAAGACAAAAAATTCAAGATCTCAAAGGTTTAGCCAAATAAAAAAAAATAGAATTCAAGAATAAAATTCAAGATCACAAGACACCGGGAGGCGGTGGTTCGCGGTGGAACACAGTGGCGGCAAGGGTTTATACCAAATCGAAATCCGACTAACAAAATCAACACCAATCGGTGGGTTTTGCTCACAAGTATATGAGGAGTATTCCAATGGTGACGTGCGACCCGAAACACGGCAGGGAGGGAGTGGTCAGAAATGGTGGCGCGAAGCGACGGGGAGAGAGAAAATTGGGCAGAGAAGAGAGGGATATCGGCGAGTAAATGGCGGGAGAAATGAATTAGGAGAGGGATATCTGCGAGGAAATGGCGGGAGAAATGACTTAGGAGAGGGATATCGGCGAGGAAATGGCGGGAGAAATGACTTAGGAAGAGGGATATCGGCGAGGAAATGGCGGGAGAAATGACTTAGGATTAGGGTTAAATGGCGGGAGAAATGACTTAGGATTAGGGTTAAAGGATATCGGCGAGGATATGGGACGTAACTGGACGTTTCCGGACGTGGCTGGACGTAGCTGGACATAGATGGACGTATCTAGACGTGGCTATAGTTGTTTTGGACGTAGAGAGACGTGGTAGAATATGTCCTGTGAAAAATTCAGCTAAAAGTCACACGCATGGATGTAGACGTTTCGGGACGTGGTGCAAGTGATTTTTGACGTGGTTCTAGTCGTGCTGCTGACACGTCTACATATATTCATGTGAATTTAAACTGATTTTTTTCACAAAGACAGTCTACCACGTCTCAGAACAACTAGCGCCACGTCTCAAAACACTATAACCACGTCCAAAAACGTCTACATCCATGCATGTGAATTTAAACTGATTTTTGCACAAAACATCTGAAATGGTCTCAGAACAACTAAAAACACGTTAAAAAACGTCTACATCCATTCATGTAAATTTAAACTGATTTTTGCCACAAAGACAGTCTACGACTTCTCATAACACTACCACCACGTCTGGAAACGCTATAACCACGTCCATTAACGTCTACATCCATGCATGTGAATTTAAACTGATTTTTGCACAAAACATCTGAAATCGTCTCAGAACAACTAAAAACACGTTAAAAAATGTCTACAAAGAGAAATGATCATGATCTCATATCTAAGAGTTGTAATGAGATAAAACAAATAAAATGACCATTCAACTCTTAGAAATGTTTATGATACCTGTCAATTTGTTTGAAGAAGTTTTGTTGTTTTTTAAATGGTTTTTGAAAGTGAATGGCTCACCACGTCCATCCACGTCCATTAACGTCCAGTAAAATACTAACGCAACGTCTAGTATGCAAAGAGAAAGTTTAAGATACTGATATTTGAAGAAAAAAAAATGAAATTTTATTAAAATTATTATTACAACTCATTGCTATCTACACTTGAGGCATCATCCTCGTCAAGCAGAATGGCAGAGCTGTCTCCAAGATATTCAGGAAGTGGAACCACTTCATCATGATGGGATTGTAGGATTCCAGACATTTCGCACATGTCCATGACGAGGCTGGGGTAAAGGATACTCCGAGTCCACCTATTTGATAAGCCAACATCTTCCATGTAGTATTTGATGATGTTGCCCCAATTGATACTTTTTCTTGCATTTGTTGCAATTAAAAGTGCCAAACCGAATGGCTTGGAGACTTGTCCTGCAGCGACATTGTAACGAAGGAACGTGTACAATATTTTTGCAAAACTGTTCAGATCTTCCAATCTGATCGTCCAATAATTGTTTGGGACGTTAATGTTTTGCTTTAATACTGCTCGGACTTCATCCATGGTTGGTTGGAAACGGACAATATCATCATGTTTTAAAGAGTGAGGACCCAAGTTCCTGATGCTCAAGTGGGCGTTGATGGCTCGAGTAGTTATTCTGATTGAATGTTCTCTGACGTAAACTGTATTTAGTCTATTTCTATTATGCAGACCATCATAGAACTCTAGGACCAGCGATCTGTTTACTTGTTGGTCGTTCATCGGCATCAATCCACTCCAATGATTTCTGAAGAGAAATATTCGGAGTTCAGAATGAGGTTCTACGCTGAACATATGTTTCATTGGCATTTGTTCAAGCGGGAGTGATGGAGGCATTGGTGGTTGCGGGTCTTGGTTTTCTTCGAATATGTTCATGCTTTCAAGAATATAACGACTGGCCATTGGAAAGTGAAGAAGTTTTTGGGATTGGTGTGTTTGATAGGGAAGAAGGAAAGCGAAGTAATTTTTAAGTTCTACGAAAGTGAATGTGAAACATTGTTTTAGCATTAGTTTTATAGGAGTGGATAGTTTTCTTGTTTGAAACGAAGGTATGCATGGAAAGTCGTACGGTTTTTTGTTCGATGCAGTTAATGAAGTTTTAAAGAAGCGTCTGTTTGTATACTCAACGTCTCTACAATTAGGCAGAGAAGTTTTAAAGACGCGTCTTTAATGAAGTTTTAAATACGCGTCTGTTTGTATACTCAACGTCTAAACACCACGTTTCCGGACGTGGTTGGACGTAGCGGGACGTAGCTGGACGCATATAGACGTGGAGATAGGTTTTTTGGACGTTGAGATACGTGGTAGACTACGTCCTGTGAAAAATTCAGCTAAAAGTCACACGCATGGATGAAGACGTTTCGGGACGTGGTTCTAGTTGTGCTGACACTTCTTCTACATCCATTCATGTGACTACCACAAAGACAGTCGACCACGTCTCATAACACTAGAACCACGTCTAAAAACACTATAACCACGTCCAAAAACGTCTACATCCATGCATGTGAATTTAAACTGATTTTTTGCACAAAACATCTCAAATCGTCTCAGAACAACTATAAACACGTAAAAAAAACGTCTACATCCATTCAAGTGAATTTAAACTGATTTCTGAAACAAAGACAGTATACCACGTCTCATAACACTACCACCACGTCTGGAAACACTATAACCACGTCCATGAACGTATACATCCATGCATGTGTATTTAAACTGATTTTTGCACAAAACATCTCAACTCTTCTCAGAACAACTAGAAACACGGAAAAAAAAATTATGATGTGGACCGAAATGTGCATAATCTATTATCTAAGTGTTTTGAAAAGATAAAACAAATAAAAAGGCTATACAATTCTCAGAAATGATCATGATCTCATATCTAAGAGTTGTAATGAGATAAAACAAATAAAATGACAATTCAAATCTTAGAAATGTTTATGATATCGGATGTAAGTGTTTTGTGAATATAAAACAATTTAAATGAACATATTACTCTTAGAAATGTTTTGATTTGATCTTGTAACTTGTAACTTGTAAGTATGTGTTATAAATAGATAAAACAACTACAATGGCCATACAACATATCAACTGGTCTCAGAACAAATAGAACCACGTCAAAAAAAAATGTCTACATCCATTAATGTGGATTTAAACTGATTTTTGCAACAAAGACAGTCGACCACGTCTCATAACACTAAAACCACGTCTCAAAACACTAGAACCACGTCTAAAAACGTCTACATCCATGCATGTGTATTTAAACTGATTTTTGCACAATACATCTCAACTCGTCTCAGAACATCTAGAACCACGTCCATAAACGTCTACATCAATTTATGTGAGCTTAAACTGATTTTTTTCCACAAAGATAGTCCACCACGTCTCAGAACAAGTAGCACCACGTCCAGAAACGTCTACGTCCATTCATGTGAATTTAAGCTATTTTTTTCACAAATACAACCCACCACGTCAAAGACAACTAGAACCACTTCCATAAAGACGTTTCTGGACGTGGTGCTAGTTGTTTTTGGAAATGGGCCAAGTTCATGAGACGTGGTGGGCTATTTTTTTGTGAATAAAATTGTTTTAAAATCCCTACTAGCAAGTAGCTTTCACGCGCGCGCTCCGTCACTAATACCTCCTCAAAACCCTTGCTGCTGTAGTTACCTTTTTAAAAAAAAAAAACCTTTCTTCCGCTCAAAAACTTCCATATCCGCAATCGATCAAAGTCTGAAAACAGCGATTTCGTTTTCTTATTTTCAAAAAAGCCATACAAACTTAGTCTCCGACGAAATTTCCGACGAAGAAGACCAAAAAAACACGACTCCGTCCTGCTACGTCCTGCTACGTTCAATCCCAGCCCGACTCCGTCCTGCTACGTTCATCGGAACTTCGTTCTTCAACTCCAAAAAAACAACATTCAAGCAAAAAACAGGTAATACGTCGCAAAAATTACTACATCGTAAACTATGAACTATATTTTAATGCAATTAATGGATTTACGAAACCCTATTTTCCCGTAGTTGCTGCGTTTGATTTTGGTTGTATATTATGATGCTATAATCGTGTATTACCCTTAAAATAATGCTCTATTACTATCAAATATGATATATTGGTGTTTACTGGACGTTTCATTGTGTTTTTTATCTGTGTTTGTATGTACTGAAATTATAATTGTGTGTTTTCGGACGTGGCGCTACTGTTTTTGGACGTGGCGCTACTGTTTTCGGACGTATAAAGACGTGGTACCTACTATAGTGGACGTTGCGCGGCTGTTTGTCAATTATTTTTCTGAAAAAATTAACTTTGTTCTTGTGATACTGGACGTTTCAGTATTTTTTATGGAATTTAGTAGATAAACAATGTCTTTGCTGTCTGTATTTGTGAAAGAATAATAAATTTTTTTGTGTATGTTTTCGGACGTGGCGCTATTGATTTTTCTGACGTATTGGGACGTGGTACCTATTATAGTGGACGTTGCGCTTCTTTTCCTGTTTTGTTTTGTTTTGTTTTTTTTTTTTTCTTCTTATGGTTATTTATTTCCAATGTTCAATGCAGCAGGATGGTTAACGTAACAGAACAAAATAGAAAACTTGTGTTATATGATTGTGATGATGATTTTGTCACACCATCATCATCATCAGAAGATGATTCTGCCTCACCAAGCCAGCATGTGTATCCCACAGAAAGTGAAGAAGTTGAATCACAAATACCACTAAACCAATATTTGATGAAAAAAAGAACAGCCAGCCCCCCAAGCCCTAAAATTTCTGAACAAGATCTAGCAACCCTTGTACAAGCAGCAACACAACACATCCTTGAACCTGAAAAACACAAACAGAAACCTCAAAAACAGCAATCCAAAACCAAAAAACAACCAACACAAAAACAACCCGTAGCCGAAAAAACACCAACAAAAAAGCCAACAAAGAGACCAAGAGATGAAATTGAATCAGAAGAAGATGAACTACAACAGAGAAAGAAACAGAAAGCCAAAAAAACAGCAGCAAAAAAGAACACCACACCAGAAAAAAAATCAACAAAAAGACAGAGAGTTGAATCAGGTATGTATGAGGATGTGTTCGGACGTTGTAGACTTTTTCATGACATATGAGGACTTTGTATGTGGGCTAAGATTTATTTATTCATTTTCAGAACATGAAGAAGAAGAAGCAGAACAGATTAAATTCCAAACAAGGACAACAACTGCTGGATTGTACAAGCTGACTAGAGTGTTGTCCGAGGTTCAAAGAGAGGCAGTAAGAGAGATTGGACTGGGATCATTGCTGGAAGTAAATCTAAAACAAGTCCCATGTTCTTTGGGAGAGCATCTCTTGCAGCGTTTTGATCTCGCAAGCATGTCAATCAGATTGCAAAGTGGAAGTTTGAAAATAGAAGAAGAAGATGTCCATCACGTGTTCGGAATACCACTTGGTGGTATTAGGGTTGAAGAATACACACATTATGAAGAACACAATGAAGAATACAAGAATGACATGAACAACTTCCATTCAAGGCATACAGGAACAATTGACAAGACAACCGGGAAACCAAGAAAACCAACCACCACACAACTTCCAGCATATATCAAATCAAACAGAGAATATGCCAATGATAACTTCAAGATTGACTTCACAATCTACATGGCAACAACTCTGCTTTGGGCTTTCCAGGACCTTGGATGTCGACAAGCAATACTGAAGAGCATCAAAAATGTCAATGACATCAGAAATATGAACTGGTGCGAGTTCACAATCAGAGGTTTGAAAGAATCGGTAGAGCTTTGGAAGGAAAAGAGATCCATGTTTAGAGGATCACTCCCCTTCCTTGTGGTAAGTATTTGAAATGTTGTCCACTTTAAATCATCATTTTTTCAGACGTAGCTAACTATAACTTTTTCATTTTTCCAAAGCTACTCTATCTGGACAGAGTCAGACTTGCTGGTGATGCCCTACGTCCAACAAACACCACTCTACTCTCCTATTGGGACATAGAAAAATATAACAAAAGAGAGACAAAGGAGATTAAAAGGTTGGGAGGTTTTGGAAGGGCAAGAATAATTTCAAGAGAAGATCTCCAAAAAGAACAACAACCTGGAGAGCAGCAAGAAGAACAACACAACCACAACGTGCAACATGGAGACCAACAAAAACAGAAGGAACCTGAATACCAACATCAGGTAATATTCAAAATCAAAAAATAATACTTTCATTACTTGTTTTAGACGTATTTGGACGTGGTGGCCATATATAAAGACGTGGTGGCTATATATACAGACGTGGTATATATTATTCGCTAACAAATTTGATATTTTACAGCCTGATGATGATGATTATGATGCCGAGATCATCAGAGATAAAGAAATGCCAGAGATGGAAGATCAGGTAAATTTCAAAATCCAAACAATTTCTCTTACACATTTACTGGACGTATTTGGACGTGGCGACTGTGTACACCGACGTGGCGACTGTGTACACCGACGTGGCGACCGTGTACATAGATACACAGACGTGGCGAATGTGTACACAGACGTGGCGAGTTTTAATTCAATCACACTTACGCCCTGTGTTGTTTATATTTGATTTTGTATAGCCTGTTGAAGCAAAGATCATAAGACTGAATCAAGAATTGAATGGATTATCTAAAGGATTGACCAACATTATCCAACTTGTGGACGATACAAAGGAAATCCAAGATAATCCAGCATTGATGATGCTTCATATGATGTGCAAACAAATGGCAAATCTGTTCAACAATGAGAATAAAGAAACAGTACAATATGAACAAGATCAAATTGTACAACGTCAAGCTGCCACTGAATTTGTTGCACCATTGTTGAGTGAAGTTGAAAAGATGTTCCAGAAGCATCAAGAAGAACTCAACAAGAAGTTTGCTGATACAAACACAGCAACAGCCAATCTGAGTCAAGAACTTACTCCTGCAATACTTGAGGGCGTGGATAAGATCCTTAAACAGGAGATGGAGAAGAAGATTGCAGCATATGAGAAGCCACAGAGTCAAATTCAACAAGAAAACAACAACATTGCTGCAATCCTGACTCAGATTGCAAAGATTGAAAAACAACAACAGGAGACAAACAATCTCCTGAACAAGAGGTTTCAAGAAGTTAAAGATTCTATGCCAAGCTTCAACCTGGGCATAGATTTAACTACTCAGAAGGAGCAAATGCCAGTGCCAATGCCAAGGAACCTTGAAAAGGAACATGATGCTTCTCAGGCACAACCAGAGGACGAAATCAGAAAGTAAGTAATACTATCATTCATTTACTAGTATTATAATATTGTTACTGATAGGGTAGACGTAAATAGACTTGTCTAAACGTGGTACATTTTAAATGTCTACAGAATCATCATGGATGAAGAAGACAATCCTCTGGAAATAGCAGACACAAAGCCAAATCCAAAGCATCGTCAAATCCAACTTCCATTGGCACTGAGGAGTCCATTCTATTGCTACATGAAGCCTCCAACGAAGAAAATGCCAGATTTAAAGCTTTCTAAAAAGGAGGAAATCATGACAAACTTTGCATTCCTTATAGAGGATACAAAAAGAGGTATCCCTTGCGAAAATGGGTAAGTACATTCAATTTCCATATTTCAATCATTTGACACAACACATAGTCATCAGGCTGTACACACTTACACAGTCGCCACGTCTGTTTACACAGTATGCACGTCTGTGTACACAGTCGCCACGTCCAACTACGTGTTACTAACCACGTCTTACTAACTCTAATATTAATGCAGGCAAACACTTTACAGCTATGGAACCCTGGGACTGACTAGATTAGATTTCCACAACATGTCAATCAATAAGTGGCTATCTAACAGTATGGTGGATGCATGGTGCAACCACATGAACTACATCAGAAGCTTTCCTGGGAAAAAAAGGGACCATACTGATTATAAAAGGTTCTTCTTCACAACAAGATTTTCGGTAAGAACATTTAAATTGGTACTTCTATTCACTTTTAATGGACGTGGTGTGTATTTACAATCTCAATTCATGCAGACAATTTGGACTGGCCAAGGAATATTCAAAATTTCTTCAAAAGAAAAACAAAAAAAAATTTTTCGTGACTGGATGATTGAAGAACTTGCACGAAACCACAGAACCTTGGATGGTTTCAATGCAGACATTGTAAGTACATTTACAAAACCATTCATTAACAATCAATTCATTAACATAAACTAATTCTTTTTTTATTCACTCCCAGGTTTTCTTCCCTCTCTTGGACCACAAGCACTTCACCTTGCTTGTGATCAATTTTGCATTTGAAGTAGCCATGGTAATCAACAACTTACCTCCGAATCCCAATCACAAATTGCCAAAGGACATGCTTCAAATGTTACTTGCAATACTTTCGGAACAATCAAGTGAAAACCCCAAATACAAAGAGATGAAAGGTATTGATATACTATTCCCTGCTGCAAAATGGCAAGATGCAACAAACGTGAACGATTGCGGTATATACTGCATCAGGTAATATTACTTATTCTCTACGTATCTTGACAAGGTAGCTAGTATTTATTTACTTAAACTGAAGTTCTTTTCACAATCAGGCACATGGAGATGCATGGAGGGGATATGGAACTGGATTATGATAATCTCCTGATGAAGGCTAAAGAGGACAAAAACATCATGATCACATTAAGAGCCAAGTATGCATACAACATCCTCATGTCTCCAACAAACATGCTCAAGGATGAGGTCAAGCAAAATGCACTGGAGTATTATAAGGAGAACTATCATACCTTATCCACCATGCCACAAGAATCTTTGCCTCCTCCAAAAGAAGATAATGGAGAAAATGAAGAATATCAAACATTTGTGGTGAATCGACCAGTAGCAGGGGCACACCAAAAGGGAAAGCCAAGGGGTAGGGGAAATTAGATAGCATGTCACATCCAGTCACGTTCCAAAACGTCTTATATAAATACTACCCATTTTTGAAATATATATATAATTTTTCCTTATAATAATTTCTTGAATATCTTAATTAATTAACACATTTTGTATACTGCTTTACAAGAACCACGTCTCAAAACACTAGAACCACGTCTAAAAACACTAGGACCACGTCCAAAAACGTCTACATCAATTCATGTGAATTTAAACTGATTTTTTCAAAAAACATCTCAAATCGTCTCAGAAACACTAGAACCACGTCCAAAAACGTCTACATCTATTCATGTGAACTAAACTGAATTTTTTCACAAAGACAGTCGACCACGTCTCAAAACACTTGAACCACGTCTAAAAACACTCGGACCACGTCCAAAAACGTCTACATCCAGACATGTGAATTTAAACTGATTTTTTCACAAAACATCTCAACTCGTCTCAGAACAACAAGAAACACGTCCAAAAACGTCTACATACATTCATGTGAACTTTAACTGATTTTTTTCAAAAAGACAGTGTACCACGTCTCAAAACACAAGAACCATGTCTAAAAACACTAGGACCACGTCCATAAACGTCTACATCCATTCAAGTGAATTTAAGCTATGAGACGTAGTGGACTATTTTTTGGTTAAAAAAATCAGTTTAAATTCACACGAATGGATGTAGACGTTTCTGGACGTGGTGATAGTTATTTTTGACGTGGTTCAAGTGTTATGAGACGTGGTGGACTGTCTTTGGGGAACAAAATCAGTTTAAATTCACTGGAATGGATGTAGTAGACGTTTCTGGACGTGGTGAAAGTTATTTTTGACGTGATTCAAGTGTTATGAGACGTGGTGGACTGTCTTTGGGGAAAAAAATCAGTTTAAATTCAAATGAATGAATGTAGACGTTTATGGACGTTGTTCTAGTTATCTTTGACGTTGTGGTTTGTCTTTGTAAAAAAAAAATAGCTTAAATTCACACGAATGGTTGTAGACGTTTCTGGACGTGGTGCAAGTTAGTTTTGACGTGGTGCAAGTGTTATGAGACGTGGTACACCCCTTAAACAAAATCAGACAAATTTATATTAAATTTAATGAGCACTTTGTCAAACTCAAAATCGAGTTTGGCTCGCGAGCCTAGCTCGCGATCTCGATCTCGAGCTTCACAATTCTTAAACGAGCTCGAGCTCGAGCTCCAAAAAATGAGCTCGAACGAGCTCGAGCTCGAGCTCGAGCCCCTTCATATTTAGGCGAGCCGAGCCTGAACATAGGTAAGTTCGAGCTCGGCTCGGCTCGTTTACACCCCTAGTCCCAGTCCTGATATTGAAAATTCCAAAACGAAAAATGTTCTTTGGTAGTAACTTCGTCAAACTTGATTTGATTACGTATCCACAGTGCCCTACCATTCTCAAATCTTCAATTTCTGTGCAAGAATATGTATACTGGGAGCTTTGGAGAAACTTACAAATTTTTCAATCCTGCAATGGCCTGTTGTTGTGTTCAAACTTCATATATATACACAGCCAGGGAATGAGTACAAGATTTGGAATCCTACAACAAATAAGTTCAAAAATATTCCAAGTTCATCTAGGAGTATGGAGGACATTCATAGAGTAGGGTTGGCGTTTGATCTAGCAAAGTCCTCCGCCTTCAGGGTTATTTGCATCCGGTATTTTGACCCTTTTTATCAGACTGAGATTTACTCATCCGATATGATTCTTGGAGTTTCAGGAGAGAGATTTGGTGCATATGATGCTTCCTACTATGGAGTTTTTTGGGATGCGCAATTCATTGGCCCCATAAGAGAGCGACTGACTACAAACTCACTTTAATCTTAAAAAGGAAAGAATCCAAGAAATGCTGTACCCTATAACCAATACAAGGCGCAACTTCTTTTCAATGGATTCCTGTCTTGTGGAATGCAGTGAACATCTACATTTCATCAATATGGATTTTAGGCCAAAAATTGGTTCCACTCTTAGCATTTATGAAATGAAAAGGACAACCTCGACTGGTTTCTGAAGTACAACATTCATCTTTCAACACTTTCAGGATTATTTCCTGAAATGATTAAAGGCCTCAGCACGACGCTTACTATGGAGTATCTGTCTTTGATGTCATTAGAGGAAAAAATGAAGAAGATGATTTTGGGGTGTTGCAGACCCTGACAAAGTTATTTTTTACCATTTCTTCACTAAAACAGCCCATAAGCTTTGTGATTTTGTGGGGGATACAAGTGAGTGGTTAAAATTTGATGGATTCTACAGTCATAAGTTCATTCCTTTGAAGAGCTAAAACTCTGATGATTTTGTAACGGATATACGGGAGTTGTTAAGATTTGATGGATTCTCTATGTAATTTTTGAGTAATATATATATATATATATATAAACTCAGACAAAAATTAGTGCTTGTGTGCGATATTTTTTAGCTACTGAAGAAGAATCGCCCCCCACGAATCTCCCCGGTGAACTCTCCCGCTGCAATTAAACCTCCGGCCACCCCAGATGGAGCCATCGGAGAACTCCGGTATATAATGGCGGTCCCTTAGAGGACTAATTTTGTTAATATATATGTATAATAGCAGCCGTTTAGGGGCAAAGTATACTATATTGTACTAGGAGTATACTCTAGTGAAATAAATTCTATCTTTTATTGTGAGTGTTCTTTTTTTTTTTTTTTTTTTGTCAAATTACTTTTTTGGTCCCTCTGGTGTAAACGAGCCGAGCCGAACTCGAACTTGCCTATGTTCAGGCTCAGCTCGCCTAAATATGAAGGGGCTCGAGCTTGAGCTCAAGCTCGTTCGAGCTCGTTCGAGTTGATTTTTTGGAGTTCGAGCTCATTTAAGAATTGTGAAGCTCGAGCTCGAGCTCGCGAGCTCGATTTTGAGTTTGACAAAGTGCTCATTAAATTTAATATTAAAAACGAAAAATATTAAAAATATTTAATATTATAAAATAAGAGTGAATTGTAAAAAAGGTCATCATACTTTGGTAAAGTTTAGGTTTTGGTCATTAACTTTTAAATATTCAAAAAAGGTCACTAACTTTAGCATTTGAATTTTAGTTTTGGTCATTCCGTTAGAATGAACCGTTAAGTCCACTAACAATCCTATATTTGGAGGGTATTTTTGTCCATTCATTAATGTTGTACACATGTTGCTCGCGCTACAGTGCGCTACAGTAACGCGCTACAGTGCGCACTACAGTTATTTTTTTTTAACGCATAGTCTTTTTTTAAAAAAATATACTTTTTTTAAAAAAATACTTTTTTAAAAAAAATAATTTACTAAAAATATCAAAAAATTTTATTTATAATTCCGCTCATCTATGCTACTTTATTTATAATTTAATCTATCAAAAATTTATAAAAATTATAAATAAAGTAGCATAGATGAGCAGAATTATAAATAAAATTTTTTGGTATTTTTAGTAAATTATTTTTTTTTAAAAAAAGTATTTTTTTAAAAAAAGTATATTTTTTTTAAAAAAGGCTATGCGTTAAAAAAAAAATAACTGTAGCGCGCACTGTAGCGCGAGCAGCATGTGTACAGCATTAATGAATGGACAAAAATACCCTCCAAATATAGGATTGTTAGTGGACTTAACGGTTCATTCTAACGGAATGACCAAAACTAAAATTCAAATGCTAAAGTTAGTGACCTTTTTTGAATATTTAAAAGTTAGTGACCAAAACCTAAACTTTACCAAAGTATGATGACCTTTTTTACAATTCACTCATAAAATAAATATATATAATATATATAAGCTCGTTAGGCTCGTCGAACCAAACGAGCCTATATATTATAGGCTCGAACTCGGCTCGTTACTTTAACGAGCCGAGCTCGAGCTCGGCTCGAGCTCGGTCAACTCCGAACTCAAGCCAAGCTTTGACCGAGCCGCTCGCGAATAGCTCACGAGCGGCTCAGTTCATTTACACCCCTACTCTTTATATAGGTAGTTGCGCTTTTGGTCTCAAATAATAGTATGACTGTACTATTAGTCGCTTAACTTTTTCTATTAGCATTTTTAGTCCTTTTTTACGAAAAAATTTAGAAGATAACGGATTAACTCATTTGATTGCTAGTAAAATTTAATTTTTTTCTTCAAAATGATTTGTACCATGATGTTTTCAGCCAATTTTATGGTTCGAATTCTAATGAATATTCAACCCA
This sequence comes from Knoxia roxburghii, assembly GCA_030378225.1. Classification (NCBI taxonomy): domain Eukaryota; kingdom Viridiplantae; phylum Streptophyta; class Magnoliopsida; order Gentianales; family Rubiaceae; genus Knoxia; species Knoxia roxburghii. Next base: position 8,057,465 of record CM059423.1, read on the forward strand.
TTTAGGGTTTCAATCGTCATTTTGGATTGGGAGGCGATTTAAATGGGTTGAACATTCATGAGAAATCGAGTCATAAAATGAATTGAAAATATCATTGTACAAATCATTTTGAAGAAAAAAAATTATGTATGACTAGCGATCAAATGAGTTAATCTGTTATCTTCTAAACTTTTTTGTAAAAAATGACTAAAAATGTTAAGGAATCAATAGTGCAGTCGTACTATTATTTAGGACCAAAATCGCAAGAGAGTGACTAAAAAAGTAATTTGGCCTTTTTTTTTTTTTTTTTTCCCATCTTCTCCCATGTTTATCTTATCATATCTATTTTGCCTTCTCTTATTCCTCTTCATCTTATTTTTTATGCATATGACACAAATTTCTTTCTCTTCTTCTCCATGCGTATAGAAGGTGACACAAACTTCTTCTTTTTATCCTTTTCTTCTCCTATAGGTTTTCTTGCATCGTAATTGTTCTTTATATTGCCTTGTTTTGTTATTCTTGCATCCGCAATTATTTCCATAATTGTTACGTTGTTGTTCTTGGTGCATTGTTGCATTTTCTTACTGTTTTGCCACTATTGCATCTATAATAACGCTGATTATTTTTAAGTGATGATATTGTTGTGCATGATAATTTTGTTGGAGAATACATTAATTAACATACAAATAACTGTTATCGTTCACTTATTTTTTTTTTTTTTTTGTAAGGCCTTGTCATTTTTAGGACGTATTTCATGCTTCGAGTGATATATTCCCGTATTTTATGTGATGTATTTAAGGTGATTTTCTCTAATACTTTAGATGTTTAGGTTTTTAAAAAAGTTTAATTAAAATTTATTTATTTTTTAAAATATTTTTATTATGAAAAAAACAATTAATTAATTTCTACTTTAAAAAGTCTCATATTCTCATGTTATATTATAGTCAATATTGCCAATCATTATCTATGATTAAAGTAATAGTATATCTAAATTTTTAAATACATACCTCTTTTTTCTCTTGATTTGAGATTATGTTAGAAAAATAGAATTCCTAACAAAATAAAGTGAATGCCAATCTGAGTACATAACCCATAATAATAATGGCAGTCCAAAAGTGGCAACATAATCAGGATTCTCATTACTAAAAATCCTTTCAAACTCAAGTGGTGACTACTAGTCCCTCTCTACAAACTCGAGTGGTGATTAATTACCAGTCACACTTCTAAAACTCTAGTGGTGATTATCAGTTCCACTCCTCAATTTAAAGCAGTGGTCGCAAATCCAGCTACTAAACAGGTTTTTAGGCCATCAGGGCAACAAATGATCCCCAATGGATCAAAAAAATTCAGCTACTGCTGAATATGTCAAATGCCAGTTGGCCCAATTGGTTATCCAAATAGAACCGGATTTCTTCATAAATAATCCTATTCAAGTTGCCCATAGAGTCTTTTCACCACAAACAAATTTTATTCCGAATGCTCAGAATAAAACCCAAAATTTCTATGAATTCATTTTGATAGATTTAGGGTCAATTGCCTTCAAAGCGTACTTTGACAAAGGAGTGAACACCCATTCCACAGCCCAAATACTCTCAGTCCTCAAACCCTTTTTATGGAAAATCAATCTTAATCAACCAAGGAATTTTCCCCAACTATTTTCTCCCCCAGGGTATACCTATTAGGACTACAGACAAGTCTGATTTAACTCATGCACAGTGCAAAATCTGAATAATAGATACTCCTGGTTCTTCTATTTTAAAAGAAGAACCCATTATAAATTTCCTGCATGGTTCATCACGTGGTGGAATTATTATGGTCCTAACCCACAAATTTTATCAGAACCAGTGAAGCCTGGATACCAAATCTTCTCTGACAAATTTACTAAATCAGGATTTGTGTCAAATTTATTATAATTCTGTTCCACATTTTCCTTATCTTGGATATGTAATTGGAAATTTGTATTTATTTAAAGAGGAAAATATGCCACCATCTTTAGTAAGGCAAAGGATATACTAAGTGGTGGAAAGAATGTAATACAGATGTTATATAATCAAAAATTATTATAATATGGTTTCAAAGAAATACAAAGTATTTACCCCCATCAAATCACCAAACTTCACAATTCCTCTAACAAAATGCATTGGCTGCTTTCCAGATAGCAGCGGCATCTAATCAAGAAAATTACATTAAGCATTTGGAGAACATATTAATTCAGGTAAGCAGAGTGATACAAACTCCCAAGGCAACAAAAACCCTTCTATCAAAGAATAAAATGAAGACAAAGATCTCCTCAAAGATCTTCAAGAAAATGAAGACATGTACTTGGGGATATTTTCCCCAATCTCTTAAATTCAAATATATATATATATATATATCATGTCGGACACTGTAGCAGTAGTGGTACTGTGCACCGGATTACTGTAGCAATACGGGTACTCTAGCCATGCGAGTACTATAGCAACCGTGTTTTTTAGCAAACCTTTCTAAAAATAGGCCTTGTACTATCTAAAAAGGCACAAGAGCTTTTTCTCCCTTGAGTTTTGGATTTTGAAGAAACTCACTCCAAAGTTTTCTTAAGTTTTCTCCCTCTCTCAATTGTATTTCTTAGTCGTAATTTTCTTTCCTTTGACCTGAACTTAGGAATCTGAGCATCTGGAACCTGGAACCTAAGCAGTAAACAGAGACTCATATTGTAAACCTGTTGGAGTTTGTATTATTTAAATTTTAATTTAAGTTAATATGTTTTTCAAATTTTTCATTTTTGTTCATAATTTCTAATTTTTAACATTTACTTTATGTTTTAATTTCTGCATCTAACAGTTACATTTCTACAACTAACTTTTATTTTACTTGCATTTTATAATGGCGATCTGTCTGTGACTCACTTTCCTTTCAATATTGTAATTTCCTTTCTTCTCTTCAGGGACCAACCTCTCTTTGGACACCAATTTTTAGTGTTCCTAATAGGGGTGTAAATCGGCCGGTTTGGCCGGTTTGAAGGTTAAAGTACCGGCCAAACCAATAACTACGGTTTGACAAATTTTCAAACCAAGTCGGCCAAATAAATATGCCAAACCAAGTCGGTCAAACCATATTTAGACGGTTTGGTTCGGTCGGTTTGGACAATTTCAAACAAATTTACGTTTTATTTCAAAAAACCAAGTACACACAAATACAATAACTGTGGATAATATATTTTGTAAAACATCAATAGAAACTATCATTTGAAAGTGGTAACTACCCAGCCAGTCAATGAAAATATATCCGAATATAGACTATCAAAAGGGGATTTATGGACCGTATCATAAAAATGAAAAATTATGTTTTAGTTCTACTGTATGATTTCTTTTATATTCTTGATCTGATATCTATTGTCTGTTGATCTGATGTCAAGTATTCGCTGATCTGATGTCTATATAATCCTGATCTGATCTCCCTTGTTAAGTATGTTTTAGTTCTACTGATTGATTTCTTTTATATTCTTGATCTGATATCTATTGTCTGTTGATCTGATGTCAAATATTCGCTGATTTGATGTCTATATAATCTTGATCTGATCTCCCTTGTTAAGTATGTTTTAGTTCTACTGTATGATTTCTTTTATATTCTTGATGTGATATCTATTGTCTGTTGATCTGATGTCAAGTATTCGCTGATCTGATGTCTATATAATCCTGATCTGATCTCCCTTGTTAAGTATGTTTTAGTTCTACTGATTGATTTCTTTTATATTCTTGATCTGATATCTATTGTCTGTTGATCTGATGTCAAGTATTCGCTGATCTGATGTCTATATATTCCTGATCTGATATCCCTTGTTAAGTATGTTTTAGTTCTACTGTATGATTTCTTTTATATTCTTGATCTGATATCTACTGTCTGTTGATCTGATATCAAGTATTCGCTGATCTGATGTCTATATAATCCTGATCTGATCTCCCTTGTTAAGTATGTTTTAGTTATACTAAATATATTTATTATATATATTAAATTAAAAATGGCCGGTTCGGCCGAAGTAACCGATTTTATTATTGAAACCATCGGTCGAACCGTATCTATCGGTTTGAAGATTTGTCAAACTGACCGAACCGTATATATATTTGAGACTGGCCAAACCGATAAAACTTGACCGGTTTAGTCGGTTTGACCGGTTTCGGCCGAACCACTTTCACCCCTAGTTCCTATAGGGCGTCCTTTTTTTTAAAACAACCCCAGATGAGGCGCTTTTTTCTTTTTTTTTTTTTGGTATTTAAAAAAATATATTTGAGTTTTGCTTGCAATCAATGATTTTTAATTCATAATTTTTTAAAAAAAAAATCCTACATCGTGTATAATTTTTATTCTTTTTCATTCTTATTTATTTTTAACATATAAAAGTTTAATTTTTTATTTTTGAAATTCATATTCATATCATAAGCGACAGAGTTTCATAAAAAAAAAAAAAAAACCGCCCTCCAAACAAAAAACAAAAAAATACTATACAAGAAGTACACCAAAGGAGCCCCCATATAATTTACCTAAGTCCCATATTCTTAGAAACAAAAATAAAAGGATTGACTTGTGTTATCCGTTTCCAGGTCAGAATTGGCTGGAATCGTATCTGTTTCCATCTGTTGAAAACGTCTAAGAAATAAGTCTTATCCAGGCGGATTAGTACGACAAATTACGAGGTTAGTGCAAGAAGCATGTTAAATCTATATTATCCCCTCCCCCTCTTATTTCTAACACTTGTTTTCCTCAAATACATGTGAGTGAGGTCTTTGAGGGAATAATTTAGTCTAATTATTTTATGCTTATTCATGCTCTAAGAATCTCTATATCAGAGGCGCCATCATCGGGGGAATGAAAACAACATTTCTCCACATTCTCTTCAATTATTATTTGAGACTGGTTGAATAGGAATAAGGTTACTCATTTCTCATCATGATTCATATATACTTATATTAAAAGAAATAATTTTTTAATACATATTTTTATCAATTTAAATTATAATTTTTTATATTTTTAATTAATTATCTTGATACTATAATATTTTTACTGAATTTTATTGACAGAAACTTTTTAATAACAGAAGAGATCCGAATAGGGTATTGTCTGCGAAACTAAAGGTTAGCCCTAACAAACTCTCAATGGTGATTTCAATTTTCTGGCATATAAGAGGCATTGGAGGAAATGTTCAATCTCTATTGTGTATACTGGGACTTAAGTTGGCACCTAGAAAATCGTTGAGTATAATTTTAATCTTGCTAAAATCTGGTTATTGACCGTCATTTACTTTTGTTGAGATCCTGGAAGAAGATAGTCAGTCAGGACATTGTAGAACCACTAATACTGCAGTTGGTGCAAGGCGTCAATCAATGGTTAATTTGCTGCTAGTTTTCTTATCCCTCGGGCTGTTGCTTTTGAATGTGATTCAGAGGCTGCTTTTGTTAATTTGTGTCTTCAGCTTGGGCTGGCTAGGACTCTGTTTTTGCAGAGTTTCTATTTTTGAGGGAGGCTATGTAGTATCTTCATCATATATGGAACTCCATCCATTTCAAAATATAAGTCCGTTTTTACCCATTAGAAAACCGATCAAAATATAAGTCACTTGTCTACTTCTAAGAAACAATCCATTATTTTTACTCTATTACCCTTATTTATTTTGAAATTTCATTGAAACTTGTTTTTCGTCATGACTATTTCAAGTTATAACACTAATATCAAAAATGCATTAAATAGAAGTATAACAGGTTTAACATTAAAAGCTATTGGACTTTTTAAAAATTAATTACAACCTTAATATTTATGTTTTTGGTCAAAACGATTTATATATTGAAATGGAAGGAGTAGCAGGGTAGAATTTTTCTTGAGGTATAAATGGAGAAGCTGTCACGTAAGGTTCGAGGGCGCATATTACTTCTTTTCAAAATCGTATCGCTCCTTTTGCCTATGGGGTTTGATTCGAATGGTATGAAAGTAAGAACGGTATAAATTAGCAATACTTTTGGGCAAATTATATCCGTACGGTTTACTCCTAGGAGTATATTATAATTTCCCATAATTGAAGGGGTTGTTTGCATATTCCCAGAAATCTCCCCTTTACTTCTCTCTCTCACTCTCTCTCTTCCCCCCTCCCCATTTCTCTCTTCCCCACCTTTCCTTTCTTCTTTTTCTCTCTCCCCGTTACACCACCTCCCCGCCGGTTCTTCACGGCCACCCCCGTTCCGGCCAACCGGCGACCGTTCTCGGCCGTCTTAACCCATGAAAATGTTCCCCACACTCCATAGAACAAAACCATGTCTTCATTTCTCTATTTCGTGTCCGTTTTCTCTCTCCGCGAACTCTTTTTCCCGCCGACCGTTCGCCACCGATTCATCCCTTTCCGGCCAAGATTTGGGTCGGTTCTCACCACTAAAAGATCCCCCATGGTCCCTAGAACAAAACCCCTCCATTATATTTGCATTTTGGAAGAGTTGGAGTGAGGTTGGTTTTTGGAAACCCTAGACCGCCACTTCCCCGCCTCGAATCGCCGTTCTCTGGCGTCTTCTTGGGCTACCAACACCTTGCATGGACTCCTCTCCTTCAGAGCTTCAAAAGCCACCCAGAATCTTTGCATTTTGGTGACCGGAAGAAGAAGCGGCGGTGAAGGGAGAAGATTTCGTTGGCGGTGGTGGGACTGCAGAGGCCACGGTGGCAATGAAGGGGCTGGAGTGAATGGTGTGCAAGAAGGAACTTAGCAATAGGTTAGTGGGCTTATGTAAACTTGAAACGATAGCTTATGTAAACTCGAATGTGTACTTATGTAAATTCGAATGTCTACTTATGTAAACTCATTATGTAAACTGAGGGTTCTGAACTACTTATGTAAACTAGGGGTTCTGAACTACTTATGTAAACTGGGGGTTCTGAGCTACTTATGTAAACTGAGGGTTTTGAACTATTTATGTAAACTGGGGGTTCTGAACTACTTATGTAAACTGAGGGTTCTGAACTACTTATGTAAACTGGGGGTTCTGAGCTACTTATGTAAACTGAGGGTTCTGAGCTACTTATGTAAACTGAGGGTTCTGAACTACTTATGTAAACTGAGAGTTCTGAACTATTTATGTAAACTGGGGGTTCTGAGCTACTTATGTAAACTGGGGGTTCTGAGCTACTTATGTAAACTGAGGGTTCTGAACTATTTATGCAAACTGGGGGTTCTGAGCTACTTATGTAAACTGAGGGTTCTGAACTACTTATGTAAACTGAGGGTTCTGAACTACTTATGTAAACTGAGGGTTCTGAACTACTTATGTAAACTGAGGTTCTGAACTACTTATGTAAACTGAGGGTGCTGAACTACTTATGTAAACTGAGAGTTCTGAACTATTTATGTAAACTGGGGGTTCTGAGCTACTTATGTAAACTGGGGGTTCTGAGCTACTTATGTAAACTGAGGGTTCTGAACTATTTATGCAAACTGGGGGTTTTGAGCTACTTATGTAAACTGAGGGTTCTGAACTACTTATGTAAACTGGGGGTTCTGAGCTACTTATGTAAACTGAGGGTTCTGAACTATTTATGCAAACTGGGGGTTCTGAGCTACTTATGTAAACTGAGGGTTCTGAACTACTTATGTAAACTGAGGGTTCTGAACTACTTATGTAAACTGAGGGTTCTGATCTCGTTATGTAAACTGAGGGTTCTGAACTACTTATGTAAACTGAGGTTCTGAACTACTTATGTAAACTGAGGGTGCTGAACTACTTATGTAAACTGGAGGTTCTGAACTACTTATGTAAACTGAGGGTGTTGAACTACTTATGTAAACTGAGGGTGCTGAACTACTTATGTAAACTGAGAGTGCTGAACTACTTATGTAAACTGAGGGTTCTGAACTACTTATGTAAACTGGTGCTGAACTACTTATGTAAACTAAGGGTGCTGAACTACTTATGTGGTGCTAGTTGAAATGGGCCTCATTTTTTGTCCTTTTTTTTTTTTTTTTTTTTTTTTGCTAGGAGTAGAAGTGTACTTTTACTCCTAGGAGTATGATATACCAACTGATACTTTTGTCTTCTAAAGCTTGTATATAGGTAGGAATGACAAGCAAAACAATCTTTTTATACTTATTTCAGTTGCTAACATATTAATATAGGGGTTCTGAAATCCACCTATATTCCAGGAAACTTTTTTAGAAAAAAAAACAAAAAAATCTCGTCTATTCCCAAAAAAAAAAAAAATTAATATAAATATATAGAAATAATTATTTATTTACTTAAAATCACATAAGTGACTTACATTTAAATACGTATATGAAAAAATGATTTATATTGTGAAACATAGAAGTACAATAAAATTTTAAAGTCAAACAATCACAAGCCCTATAATTAATTCATTACCTACAAGGTTACCTCCTAAAAAAAACCAAAACAACAAACAAAAAATAAATTATTGTCCTTCCCTCCATCTCACTCGTATTTACAATATTGTTTTCTTATAAGAATAATATCATTATTTACTTTTTTTTTTAACAAAAAATATTATTTTCTAATTATATTCCTGACAAATTTCAGCGTAAGTACATTCTATTTTTCAACTTTCCCGCGGTAAATAATAGCTGATTTAACATTTGAATAAAAATTAATAATATAATTAAATGATTAAACACGCTAATAAATGATCTTATTTACCAATAATTAGCAATTTTGTTTTTCTTTCTCATATTATCTTTATCTGCTCAAACACATTTGCTATCTTCTTTTCTTTCTTATCCCTCTCAAAATTCTTTTATTTTCATAATTTACAATTTTATCTTTCTATATGAGGATCAATCTCTTTTAAAATTTTAGTAATTCTCCTTCCAAAATAATAAAACGAAAAAACAAAAAGATTGGAATCAAGGTAGCTAAAATTTTGAAATAAATAAAATTTATCTAATCAATTTAAATATCTACACGATTTATAAATTGCTTATGAATTTTTTTTTTTTTACAAAGTTTATTTTTCTTGCGGACATGAATTAAATGCTCCGTTCTCCGCCCCCAAGCCCCCCCTCCTTTTAATCCTTCCCTACTCCTTCTTCCGTTTCTTCTCCCCGGACAGAAGGTGAAATAGCAACAATTTTTTACTACTTGAAAAAATGCCGGAGTATTTTTTTCTAAATTTTTTTTCAAATGCACGTATGGCTATTTTGAGGCCAACGTTGTACTTGTTCACTCGGAAAAAAATGGCCCCATTTCCTATTCTTCGTTTCATCATCTACTTTCTACTTTTAACAAAGTGCTTCTTGGTTCACTACTTCCAAACTTTATTTTGCAATAGCTTGAAGCGTTGAAAGATAAAATTTTGCAGCTAATTAATTTATTATTTTGGTAGTATAATTGTTAAAATTTTGAAGGAAATCAATCTAATATATAAAGATAAAACTGTAAATCATTAAAGTGAACGAATTTTGGGAGAAATAAAGAAAAAAGAAAATAGCTGACCAGAGAAATATAATATGGAAAAGAAATACAACTTGTACTCTGACAATTAAAAATGACTCTGGTAATATCGCTGGCCATAATAAATAAATAAACTCATAATTTAACTTCAAACTTTGTTTTTCCAATGAGAAAAAAGAAATGCCTAAACATATAAAAGAAACTATAAAAAAAATAAAAATGTAAAAAAAATGATTAAATCCTAACATAGCTAAGGGCCCGAGGGGATCGATACCTCGGAGGCCGGAAAATCCTCTAGGGATATTTCCGGCAGCCCTTAGCTGCCGCTGCTGGGGTAGAGGCGTTGCTGAGACTGATTTCTAGAGAAAAAAGACCATGTTTTTTTTTCTTTTTTTTAAAATGTTTTAAGTAAAACGACGTTATTTTATTTAAACTATTTTTTTAACTGTCTTAAATAAAACGATGTCATTTTACTTAACTCAATTTTTTGTTTTTTTAAAAGGTTTAAGTAAAACAGCGTCATTCTACTTAAACTTTATATATATATATATATATATATATATATGTGTTAGGCTGACAGGCCAACTTTCAATGTAAAAACTTATTTTGTCCCCAGAACCCCTATAAAATGTCTTTCAAACTTTCTTTTTGGCATTAATATTTTTTTCTTCTCGAAGTCTTGGGCAGCACTTGTTTTTTTTTTTCTCCCCCTTCTTTCTCTATCTATTTTAAAATTAATTTTTCATCCCTATTTTTTTAAAATTAATTTAATTTTTATTTTATTTAATATTTATTTTCCCAATATAATTTTTTTATTTAGTAAAATGCTGGTTTCGTTGCTAACAGAGTATTATAAAGAACAAAAGACAAGTATACAATAAAACACAAGTAATCCATACACTTTTCTCCACGTGACATTTCTGAGAGCGTCTCCAACCCCATCTATATTGTTTTACAATAATTTCGCTTCAATTTAATAATTTTATTTTTTATCTAAAAATAATATTCTATATAATTTTATTTTTATTTTTATTATTACTATAATTTTTATACTCATTTATGTTATATTTTATATATATATATATATCTTTATTTATAAATTTAGTAATTTAATTTTAAATCATATTTTAAATAATTTTTATAAAATTAAGTATAATAATAATAATAATAATGAAGGTATGAATTGTGTTAAATTAATATATGTCACAAAATTATATTAGTGTTGATTGAATTACATATTAACTATTTTATAAGTCTAAACTTTTATGTTAATATGCATTTTATAGGGATAAATATAAAAATTAGAATCATTTTTAGCATCCAAAAAATAATAAATTTTGGTAAATGAGAAAAACATTAAAAAAAGAAAAAAGAAAAAAAAAAAGCTTTTCTTCTTTTTATTTTAGTCTTTAAAACAAAATTTTAGAGAAAAAGAGCAAAATAAAATAAAAAAAAAAGAAAGAAAGAAAGAGAGTGGTTTACAATAATAAAAATGTGAATAAAATAATAAAAAATTTATAAGAAAAAAGAGTTGAGTCCCATGAATAGGAATAGAGTTGTTTATCTCGTATTCTACATTTACCCTTTTTTGAGTTTATTATATTTTATAGAAGTGTTTTCAATATGTATTGGAAGTTATTTTTACTGTAAAATTAGGTAATACTGAAGCTGGGAGGATCCATTGGAGATGCTCTAAGTCATTCGAGGATCCGTCCAGCCATGGAAACAGAACTAATGGCATGCACGTCTCAAGCCTTAGATAAGGATATACAGTTTACCAAGTCAACCGTGGTCCTCCACCCACGAGAAAATATAATGGGACGGTAAATAATACTATCCTTCAAAATATGATGATCAAAAGTCAAATTTTAATATAATATACAACCAATTTTAAAATTACTTTAATAATAAACTAATCATTAACTATCATTAGTTGTGCTATTAATTTGGGCCAAGTAATTTTAGGAAAAAATATATAGGAAAAATATCACAAATGATATGGTAGTAGTGAGAAACCCTAACATTTTAATAGATAGAATATTTGATCATTTAATTATGTGTCATCTGAATATCCGTTGTTTCCTCCACCTTAGTTAATATTTTCCTGAATAGCCCTTTGTAATGTAGGTTTAGAACTATTATAAAACAATTGGAAAAATATAGGTGGTTGGAATGTTTATTTTTATTTCGTGATGTGATTACATTATTTCCATAGACACTGATGTTTATAATAATTTTTCATTTGTTCCTAAGAAATGAAAAATCGTGCGGAAGTCAAGAATGGAATCAATGATACAACTGTGTACCATAGGATGTCAACAAAGCTTCAATTCTGCATGTATATATACAGCTCAACTGTGCCAGATTTTAATTACAAGCCTAACCAAAATCAACCTCAACAAAATGGCTTGTCCTCCTTGTATATCCTCCCACAAAAAGTTCCTCTTCTGCTCTTATTTTGCTCTAATTTTGGTTTCTTTATCTCTGAAGAATGGCCATTGTTTGGAAGAATCACAAAGTGCTACAGAAAGCCATTTCCATTCTGTTGATATCAGTGAAATACTGCCATCCTCAGCCTGCAAACCCTACTCCTCTCCCAAAGGTACTTCCTCTTGTACTCCTTAAACTATCTATTCCATTTTTAAAGATTTAAGAACAAATCCTACACCTTCATAAGATAGGGCGATAATTAGTAATTTTCTTATTATTTTCTTTCAGAAGAACTACTTAGTTTTAACATAAAAATATCATTTTTAGCACACCAGATTTTCGTAGGTTTGGAGTAGGGTACCCATAAAAGATCCGACATATGGTTTCTATTGGCAAGCTTAATTGATTTCCTTTTCCAGCCATAATGAACTGTACTGTAGTACTCAATCATCAATTAATTCCTAATGACCTGTTTTAGAGAACACACATGGAATGGAATGATGGATGCAATAATAGGATTACCGGTGCATGTGCAAGTGCGCTCTAAAATTCCGCAAATTATACCATTACCTATAGGTGCATATATAGTAATATTTACCATGTCAACTATATAATTTTTAATTTTAATAACTTTGATTCAATATATATATAATATATAAGTATATTACTATAATAGCTCCTCTAAATCATGGTTTCAATTGGGATGTTTTAGGTTGGTGAAAATTGATGATGGTCCATATCCAAATCAAAATGTTTCGGATCAAAATGATTTGAATGGGATTGGATTGAATCAATGAAACTCAACTTATTTTTTTTATATAAATATAAAAATTATATTTCATCACCAAAAATAACTTTAATTCTATCTACATGGCTCTTCATTTGGTTTTAAATTGAGGAACATTTTAGCTTTTTTTTTTTTTTTTTTTTACATCTTTTAAATAATTTATTTTGCAATTTGACAAATTAAGGGAATAATTAAAATTGTAGAAAATTGTGGGGTTTGTTCGTTAATTTTGTTAGTTAGTCATTTCCCCTGACCACATGTACAATGCATTATTTTAGGTCCCAACGAAGACTCGAAGTTAAAAATCCTGGACAGGCATGGCGCTTGCTATGAAGGAGAATCCAAGAAGCCAACGCTCGGCCAAATCCTCACTCAGGACCAACTTCGGGTCGCTTCAATACAATCCCGCCAGGCTTCTGCCGCTTCCAGTTCAAACACAACCAATCTCAGCGACCAAAAAACGAGAATCCCAGGTAAGTATGGAGCATTCCTCGGAGTAGGGAACTACGTTGTAACCGTCGGACTCGGCACCCCGAAGACATACAACACTCTGATTTTCGACACCGGAAGTGACCTGACTTGGACGCAATGCCGGCCCTGTGCAAGATATTGCCATCCACAACAAGATCCCATCTATAATCCCTGGCGATCCTCAACTTATTCCAACATTGCTTGTGCTTCCCGACAATGTTCTCTACTTTTTTATGGAACTGGACAGACCCCGGCTTGCTCCGGCCGGACTTGTGTCTACGGTATTCAATACGGCGACCGGTCATTTTCTGTTGGGTTTTTGGCGAAAGAGACGCTGACGTTAGGAAGGGACGTTTTCCCCAACTTCCTCTTTGGTTGCGGCCAGAACAACCAAGGATTATTTGGGAGAACTGATGGCTTGTTAGGCCTTGGACGAAGCTACATTTCGCTGGTTTCCCAGACAGCTAGAAAGTATGGAAAAGTGTTCTCGTATTGCCTCCCCACAATGACAGGATCCAATGGATATTTAAGTTTCGGGAAAGAAGTATATTCCAGGAGAGTCCAATTCACCCCATTCTCCAGGTATAAACTAAGTAATAATTTCTATTTCGTCGACATTGTAAGCATCAGCGTGGGAGGCCGGGTGTTACCGATTCAGGCATCAGTTTTCCAGAGAGCCGGAACCGTGGTGGACTCCGGGACGGTTATAACCCGGTTGCCTCCGGCAGCCTACTCTGCTTTGCGTAATGCATTTAGACAACAGATGCGAAGGTATAAAATCGCGCGGGCGTTTTCCTTACTGGATACTTGCTATGACTTGAGAGCCGTAAGGTCCATAGTTATACCAAAAATTAGGTTCTCCTTCAGAGGAAATGCCAACATTGATCTGGGTCCTAGATCGATACTTGTTGCGGTGAGCCAATCACAGGTTTGCTTGGCTTTCGCCGGAAATGCTGCTGCTACTGATGTCGGAATTTTCGGAAACATACAACAGCAAACTCTGCAAGTTGTCTACGATGTTGCCGGCGGAAGGCTGGGATTTGGAGCTGGTGGATGCTCTTAAATTTGTTACACAACTGTTCAGTCAAAAGGGTTTGTATGTTTTCATCATTTATCAATTTGTGCGTGTCATTTTGGGCACGAGCCATACTAATCTTCTCTGTATCGTGCCAATTTTATCAGATTTTTCCCAAGGGACAGGGTTTGTATGCTTTCATGAATTTCCTTTAAAGATTTAATCAACATTTCTTATGTTTTTCGAAATAATTACAAGGGGCAAAAAAAAAAAAAAGAGACATAAGTTAGGATTGGTTTGGAATGTCTGCCTCAATCTTTAGTAATATTTTTACATTTTTAAGAATAGCCTGTTTGTAACATTTACAAAATGCAGTGTTTTACATTTCTACTACAACAATTACAAGCTAAACAAAAGCACAAAAACAGAACACTACACCAACATATGTATATGCAGTCGTGAAGTCCGAATTTTAAATTAAAAAATACGTGATTTATAATTTATTTTGTATTGAGGATGCAAATTATATCCTACTCTCTGATGAAATATACTGCAGTGGATTATCTTGCAATATAGTTTTAGAACTACTATAGACGGATCGAAGTATCTACCTTTCTTCCTGGGTACTAGATGGACAAATTTTGGGGTGTGCATTTTTATACTGTTTTTTAATAACTGAAGAAGTCTCCTCCGGCAATCAGATTTCTTTTCATCAGTTATTGAGGAAAGAGTTTCATACCACAGGTTCAGCTAATGGCCTTCAAGTAAAGCAGAATTTATAGATGGTTTCAAAGGACTTTCTAAGATAGTGGTGGGGGTAAGCAATAATGGCTCTCTCTGCAACTAGCTGCTGATAAAAAGGTTCAAGCTTCAATCTTGGGGCATATTCTCTGAGGAGAGGGTTAGCAAAAGAACAAAGCAACATGTAGATATATTGCACCATTTTGTACGCAAAAAAAAAAAAAAAATGTAGTTGCATCCTGGTTCCTAACTGATGCAACTAGGTTAAGCTTAGTCTCCAATTCAGTTTCACAATGCATACTGGTAAAACTGATTTCTCCTGAAGAACATGAATCTGAAGGTAGGATCTGTAATATGCATTGTCTATGCTTTCGGTTCTATTTACGGAGAAAAGAAGCCAACAGAAGAAATGCTCATAAAGGAGTGGGGATCAAAGGACTACATTATAAGTTTTCACTTCATAAGGACTAGCTTCACAAATCAAACATTTTTTTTTTTTTTGAAGCATTCACAAATCAAACATGATTATTCTAGTTCGATGAAAACTCAACTAAAAGGTAGAGAGTAGATTTCTATCATGAAAATTTGGTTTTAAGGTTCACTCTGGAATCAAGAAAAGAAAGGAAATATGCAGAGATACTGGATGTTGGAATGATCAAGTTGCAATGATTCGCTTACCTGATGCCTAACATCCAATGAAGCCAGAACTTAACTATGGTAGTTCAGCTGCAAAACTCATTTGCATTTGTGAACGGATATGTAAGAATAAGGAAGGCCAGGAAAGACATCAAATCTAAGTCTAAATGTATGAATGACAAAATTTCAACACATGCATTATCACAAAAGACATACCCGCAAGCTAAAAGCATTAATTCGATAACAAATCCATGATTACTAGAATAAACCCTTGAGACAGTGAAGCCGGAATATATAACCATCCCAAAGTATTTGCCTTTCTACCCAACAATGATGAATCAACTTTTCATATCAAATGAAGGAAGCAGAATAACAAAGAGTCCATATAAACAATGATCCTATCCTGAGCAATTAAGATTACAATAAAGAAAGTTCTTTGATTCATCTCCTATGTTATACCACTCTCCCTGGATAAAGATGGCTACAGAATCATTCACTGAAGTTAAATGTACAACCATTGCATCAAATTGAAAGCACAAGACAGAAAAAAATCGCCCGAGGAGCGATTGGCATCTCAGTAAATGGTAACACACAGGCCAAAACAAGGAAAAGTTAATAGAAAACCTCCAATCTGCATTCCGCTCATCTATAACTGCATGCCAGATGCAGAGATTCATCTTGATAAAGGATTAGAACTCAAAAGCTCAAAATCAGACAAAAATCCGAATGTGACATACAAGTCCAGGCAACACATGTAGTTCTTTCATTCGAGATTATACACTAGAGGCATAACCTTTAGTCAGACATTGTAGCAGGTCCAATATGTGGTTCGTCTGCTTTCAAATTCAATCAGTTAGCTCAATTATACTAAATTGGTTTTTGATAAGATCATTTCTGGCTATTCCGTGGCAATGAAAACAGAAAAATAATCACACAATACGCAAAAAAGCACTTATGATCTACCACACAACTAAACTGACTCAAGTTAACATGACCAATTGCAATCCACAAACCACCAAGAAACCACGTGTGTTCCTTGAAAGAATCAGGCAAAGCTTTCATTATTAGAACGCTATCTCCACCGTGAATCACCTAAATCTAACTAAAACTATACTACCACGCGAGGAAATCAAAGTTCCTCTTCCTGCTGCACAGTTCAGTATTACCTTCGCAGATGCGTCTAAAGATTATGTTTCAAAATAATCATGAAATTCACCATTTAGATTCGTCTTTACCTTGGAAGATTATGTTTGAAAACGAAATTTCCATTCAGATTAACACCATGAGTTTAGTACCCATTACAATGAAGCTAAACAAAATTCAACACAACCAGCACATTTTATTTAGATATCCAAGAGTTTAGTACCCATTACAACAACACGTCCCAATTATCTCCATAATTACACAAACCCACATCACAAATTCACAAACAAGCGCATATGAAGGCATGAAATTCATTATTTATGAGCATTGAAACATTCATTCAGCAAGACTGCCAACAACAGGGTACTTAGCCTCGAACTTCTTCTCCCAATCATTTAGGGTCTGCATCTCTTTCTCCGAGAGGCCATCGAGAGAGCCACAAACATCTCCCTCCTCCTTGCTCATCTTGGCCAGTGCCCTGCTGGCATCCTTACCGGCGAACATAGAGTAGGACCCACCTGGACCGTAGAAAGACTTGCCGGCAGTTACATCAAAGATCCTTCCTTTGACAGCCACGTAAATAGGCTTTGATGGGTCGCTGCCGTCGTATTGCTTCAGCTGACTGAGTGTTAACGCCATTGCAACAACTCTTTTTTTGGTGGATTTTTTTTAATCCACTGAGATGCTTTGGATATGTGTGTGGAAAGGGAAGTCGGGAGTTAGTGAAGGCTGACAATACTTATAGTACAACTAGGAGTACTATATTACCTAGTACTTTTAGCAAAAAAAAAGAAAAAAAAAACTAAATTAGTATTTCAGGGAGTGTAACTGACGCTCTTTGAAACTCATCAAAAACCTCTAATTCAACAATTTCTTAAGCACCCAATAATTAATTCAATTTTTTGGGAAATTGATCATCAATAGATATGCCATATCAATCAGATATGAAGAGAAAAGACAAATCACAAGAGTTTCAACCGAGGTCAAAAAAAGGAAACCACAAAAGCTTTAATCACCGGAAACTCTATCAAAGAATCACCGTCAACAAAGAAGAAAAGTTTCAACAAAGAAAAGAACTCCATCACCGGAAGCCACAAAAGTTTCAAACCGTCAGAAACCACAAAAGCTTCAATCAGAAGGAGCCGCCGGTACTTCTGAACATTTTAAAATTTTGCTATTTCATTCTATTCATTCTCTGAAATTATCTAATCTATAATTTTTGCTGCTTCCTTCTCTGGAATTAAAGCGAACCCATCTGGGGTGAAGAATCCAGCAGAACAAAATATCAGTGGAGCAATTTATCGTTAAAGATCAACAAGAGCATGGAAAAAGGAAGGACAATCAAATTGCTTATTACTCGGTATGGATTTGGGTTACTATTTTTCTAGTTTCTTGATCAATCTTGTGTCTTATTTGGATCTGGGACTACTTTGGTTTAAATTCCTTATTTGGAGAATCCTGATTTTAGTTGCCCGAATTGATCGAGGCTTTATTTGTGTAGAAAGGTTTTATTTAGTTGCCCGAATTTATTAAGAAAGGTTTTTAGTTTCCCAAACAATCAAATAAATGATTTTTGTTTGTGGCAACTTTTGAGGGAAAAAAAAATGGTGGCCGAGAAAGGTTTTTCGGTAGCCATGATGATGGTAAATGCAACAATGAAGTTTTTGTTGTTCTTGTTTTTGTTCTCATTTTTTTTTTCTACGATGATCTATAATGATTTTTTATTTTTCAAATATGACGGTAAATGTACTGCAATATGATGTTGTTGATGGTAAATGTAACCAAGGTGATGGTAAATGTGACCATGCTTTGGTTCTGTATTTTATTTTTTCGCTATTGTGCCGTAAATGTAATTGAATGACCATCCCTGATGTTCTTTCTGTTCTCATTTTTTTTTTCCCAATGATCTGTAAGTGTGATGGTAAATGTAACCTCATGATGATAAATGTATTGTATTATCCATAATATGGTATGTTTTCTATTCTTCAAAATGATGGTATATGTATTATATTATGATGTTTTTGATGGGTAATGTTTAGTATATTGTTTTTGTATGATGTTATTGATGGTAAATGTAACCATAGTGATGGTAAATGTGACCATGCTTTGGTTCTGTACTTTATTTTTTCCATATTGTGCCATAAATATAATTGAATGACCATTCCTGATGTTCATTCTGTTCTCATTTATCTTCATTCAAAACTCTTTACGTACAGACAAAAGGAAGAAATATACAATGTGATGATTGATGCAGTGAAGAAACCAGATATACTGTTAACATTTAGGCTCAAATACGTATATGACTTGATTACGTCGCCATGTAACAGGGCAAGGGGGAAGTGATGAAAAAAATTGCAGCTTTTTATTCGAAGTAACATATTGAATTGATGGAATATGTACTGATATCTTGATGGAATATTAACTGTTTTTTTGATGGAATATTAACTGTTTTTTTGATGGAATATATTATCTTATTTAATGTAAAACTTAGAATTGCGTTTGCTATAAGTTTTGTATCTTGTTATATATGATATAAATGGGATTTTTATAATAAGCATCAGGAGTCAACGAGTAACTTATATATGATGAATAAAGTTGCGTTTGAAAGTTTGATTAACAATTGTTTGGACTCTTGGGAAATATTTAACTGCTCATTACGTGAAATTGATGCAGCTTTAGTCCACCTATTCAATATGTAAACAACAGGAATTCTCTGCAACATGGTATTACATAAGTATAAAATAATTTTCATTGAAAATATGAGAAAAAAGTAAAAAGCATTGGATTATAACCTGTATAATACATTTTACATCACCATTTGTACGATATTCCATCAATTCCATCAATGTGACGATTGTGACGATTGATTACCATCAATTTTATCAATTACATCACCATTTGTACGATATTCCATCAATTCCATCAATTCCATCAATTCCATCAATGTGACGATTGATTACCATCAATTCCATCAATTACATCACCATTTGTACGATATTCCATCAATTCCATCAACGACGTCACATATGACTTGCACATTGTGACGATTTTGAACATTGTTGCAATTACTTGAACCATTATCTCCATTCAGATTCATGATATCCATATCGAAATATAAAAAAAAGTAGTGAATGAGAGCAGAATATGTCCAGTACCGCAATTTTACATCAACTATCACGATTTACCATCACGGTATGAAAGAAAGAACATGAATGAAAGGAAGAACACGATAGGAATGAAAGGAAGATCTTAACAAATACGTGGCAATTTCAAAAAGGAAAAATTGATTGGAATGAGGATTTTGAAACTTGAATGGAATAATTTTCAAAGAAGCATCAATCATAATCATTATGTGGCAATTTTCAAAAAGGAAAAGAGGCTGAAAATTGATTGCTTGATTGTAGGTTTCCAAAAAAAAAAAAAAAAAAATAGCTGCAAATAATGGAGTAATAATAACAAATGGGTGGAGGATTTTGCAAGCATGGATATGCGCGTGAAGAGGGGCAATATTTTTTAAGTGGGGAACAAGACATTTAATGCTGATTTGTATAGGAATTTCACTAGGAGTATAATTCATTTGCTACTCCTAGTTGTAAGATAAATGTTGCCGAAGGCTGAAGGTTCTGGTGGACAGCGTTTCTTCAGGTAAATAAAAGTTGCTTTTTAGTTAACTTTCAGTGAGAAAAATATCGGTCAAAACTTTTAATTCGTACCTGCTCGTTTCAATAGTTTTTTCTTTTCATAATCATTTCAATCTTTTTAGGCCAAATTGCAATTTTGGTCATTAGGGGCTTGTACTATTTTTGGTCAATTAATTGATTTGCAATGTTTTTTTTTTTTTTTAACTATAGTAATTTTTTTTTAATAAAAATACTCTTTAACTAATATCAAAACATTAATTGTTGTTTTCTTCTGTTCGACTATCGTCCCGTCACCACACTGCCGTCGTCACTGCACATCGGCGGTGGGAGTGATCAAATCGAAGAAGAAGAAGAAGAAAAATTAGAGTTTTGAGAGTTAGTCTAAGGATAATTTTCATCCAGAAAGATTATAATTGTCTAATTGGGATAAAAAATGATACAAGTAAATGCCAAAATTGAAAATTAACATTCTTTTTATTAGAACTTGTGAAATTTCTGGATTAAAATAATCCCAACAAATCTCATTAGAAATTAAAGAATTGTCCAAATAATTTACATTAGTAAAACGTTGTCCAAATACTACATTCTAGATGATTTTTAATTATATTAATTCGTGGCAAGAGAAGAAATAAAACTCAGCATTAAATTTTCAATTCAGTTTTTATTAAATTTCAAATCCAATAACTATTAAAACCCAAATAGTTTGACATTTGTAAGAAGAGATTTGTCCAACTACCAAAATTTGACGTTACATTCATGGCGAGAGATTTCTGCAAATAGCAGGATTGGAATTTTAATTCTATTATTAATTTGTAACAAGAGAAGCAAGACTTATCTGGATTTGATTTTTCTGATCCAATATCTATTAAATTCCAAAACAAAAACTCAATAAAGGTAAATAATTTATTAACATTTAGCCATAATCTATCAAGGGTTTTTTTTTTTTTTTTCCCCTTAGTCCCTTGATGCATTTCAAGCATCAAGTCCATTGATTGAGTTATTCAAAGACATTTATTATAATCCAAAATTAGAAAGGTTAATTTAACTTAACATAAAAGGCAAATTTATTTGCCCCCTATCAAATGACCGAATGGGTGCGGCATATTGTTTATGAGTAGAACAGGTGGTATAGTATAAGAACTGTTTACATTCAATTTCATTAGACAGAGGACGATGTTTTCTTTAAAATAGTAGTGCAAATACAAACCAAAAGGTAAAATTACACAGAAATCCCTTATGATAATACATCATGCTGCAAACCAAATGTCTATGACCGCATTCTTCAGTACAAGCCACTAAATTTATGGTCCAGTTTTCAGAAAAAATAATCTATGGTAAGAATTGAAAAGTACAACAATACTGCCCGGGATAACAAACCCTCCAATTGGTTATCGGCATCATCCATTCCTGCTTCAAGGAATCAAAGTCTCTCAACTCTTGCCACAAAACTTGAACTCAGGCGTCAGCACTATTGCATCCTCTATAACAAAGGAAGACCTCCACCTGAATACTCAACCTCCTGAAATCAAAACAATCCTTCGTGTCAATTAAACCCGCCATATGATTCATCAGAGCCCCTCAATTAAAACAATGGAATAGGTGAATAAGCAAACGAAGCACAAAAGTGAAAACTGAAGAGCAATTAACCTGTGCCGGGGGCAAGGATGATACCCAATCGGAAGCATGAGTTGGAAGAAGACCTAACGTGTTGAGCTGGAAGAACACAAACAAGTTTTGACGAGTAAACCAGCGAAACTAATATGTAGATCTCAGCATGAACTGATACATAAATCAAAAACCAACTCACCTTCCAAATGCCTAACCCCAAACCAACCAAGTTGAGTGCCATGTATACCAATTTCGGGGCAAGAAGGTCCACTCTATTGTCCTTGTAGGGCTCAAAAACTGCAAAGAAAGTTAAATTCCAGCAATATTGGTTTAGGAGTAATAAACAATACAAAATTCCAGAGGGAAAAAGCATCTGTAGAATGACAAGGAAGAGAGATGGTTAGCTTATTCGCTATATAATGGTGGTTTCTGAGTACCAAAAACATGAAAAATTATCGTGTTTGTGAAAGCTGACAAAATATCTTACTGAAGATATTCATGTTTGTAAAACTTCTTCAGCTAAAAATATTAATACGACTTCAAAAGCAACCCCCCAATAACAGAAACTGCCATAAACAACCCACTACTCTTAAGCCAGTTGGTTTTACGGTGGAAACCCTGGTCTTCTAAGATGCTAGTGAAGAACACTTGATACATGTGGATTGAACATGCAACGCCCAATGCAAAGAAGACAGGAACATGATAAAGCTTCAGGGCACCAATCACAGCATTTCAAAACAAGGTGTAAGTATTTAATTTCATAAATCAGTATGGATTGCCAAACTTGATACAGGTGCATAATTTGACTACAGAGATATTGATGAGGTGGTCATTTCAAATAGAAAAAGCAACCATAAAGCTGTTGAATGACAAGCATGTTAAAGAACCAAGCAGCACTAAATACCAAACACCACCAAAGTGAAGAGTTAGAATAATTTATGAACAAATATATAAAAGGGGACTCCTTCCTATTGATGATTCTATGGGATGCAAACACTATAGTCCAATAAATCACTTGCAGCCTTCCACATTTGAGGACCGATTGTGAAAAATGGAAAAGCAGACTTTTTGGTAAAAAGGATAACTAAGATGGTTATGAAGAAAGCAACATCAGAAAGAACTGTCATCAACAATTTTCAACCAGATTTGGACAAAATTGAACACTGACAAGTAAATTGAAGGGATGATGGTCTATGGTCCTGTCTGAATCACAAACTTACCTTTTCCAACTCCTTGAAGGGCACTTACTGGCTGCCATAGGGCTGAAAATGTGATACCAATACTAAACAGATGGACTGTGCTCCCCGCCATCCACATCATGAAGCCCATCATCATCAAGTTCTTAAAAGGCGCTTGTGCCACCTCCCATGCTTTCTGTTCAAAATTCATAACAGGAAAATTAAAGTTAGGGGGGAAAAACTTACATATTCATCAATTCATATGGAAAGGCAAATCTCATTAACACAAACTAGTAAGGCCTCAGCATCAAGTCCTACAGAATTGTTCACAAGCTTTGATACGAAATTTCTTTGGATTGGATGGTTATCTTAGTAAATGAGTTCTTCTAGTTGTGCTGTTTAAAAGGTGTTATCTTGCATTCTTGAGAATTTAATGCATTTAACCAAGGGAAAGTGGCTTTATGCTTGTCCAAGGTGATCATCAATTAGAAAATACTAGGATTGCAGTATCATGGTATTTTCTTGTTCCTAGAAGGCTTACAACAATAACTAAGCCTTTGTCCCACTTTGTGGGGTGGACTATAAGAATCACAGGTCACAATTGTGCTCTGTCAATAACCATTCACATTTAGTTCAAAGTAGGACTCTGCAACACATTCCATAAAGTGGGGAGCATCCTAGCATACACATGATTTCTTATATGATTCATATGATGAGAATGGACAATGTTTTTATGTTTCCTATCAAACTAACTCAACCCTCCTCCTCATCCAAGGTTTAAAATTGGAACTCCTGGTTTGGGACAGGTAGTTAGAAGCCCAAATTCCTGGGAAAACTATTAGAGAGGCGCCTTAAAAGGAAGTCAACCAATTTGCTAAACATAGAAAACTAAGAGTTGAATCACCGAGCTTCAAGGGTAAAAGTACTTTTGTCATTTGCTACTAAAGTACTCAGAAAGCTAAGTTTAAAAAGGCTTTTGTAGATAACTTACAATACCTATCCAAGACCTCTTAATCCCAATTGGAACATATGATAATTCAATTACACTAAAAGAAACCAAAATTTAGACAAATCCAAATGTAAAAGCATGCACCGCTGAAGGATTAAGATGAATTCTCTCTGTGGCCAATCAGACAAAACCAGCAGATGCCATTCTAATTCTCACAGATTGGAGCAAACCCAAACCATTCCATTAGATAATACAAAAGAAAACATTAAACAAGAAATCATTCACAAAATAAAATCTTCGATGACTGATGAACCAAAGTACAGCAAACAAGACACAAACTCCACCCAACCGGTTTGCAAAATAGCCCAGCAAAACGGGAGGAAAATCGGAATCGACCTCAATCAAATTAATTGATGTAAATATTGTCAAAAAAATAAATAAATAAAGACCATTTAATAAAACACAGTATAGGAATCGCTATGTTTACCTGGGCTTTCCAATTGGCTTCAGAATCCTTCTTTTGTTTACTCACCGTCCCATCATCCTATCAAGAAACTAACATAATTCAAACTAAATCAAAGCACATGAATCCACCAAACTAAACGCTGAGAAAACCAAGAAAACCTGATCGTGGGAGGAGCGATTGAACCCAGGAGGGTCAGGGGTGTCCCGTGTTATATGAGCAGAAGAATTGTCAGTAAAATCTACGGCCCATCGGCGACCTGAACCCATTATTGCTTTTCCCTTGTCCATTTTTATTCAGTAATCGATGTTTTCTTTACTATCAAAGAGGCTTTATTGAGTTCTGAGACTGAGGGCATCCAAGATCGAGCCGGAAGCGGAAGTGGCAGTGGAGCTTATGTAATATTCAGCGACTACATGTTTTAGTAACCTAAAACCTTCGGTTTTCCATTCACCAGGTGGATTCCTAAATATAATTTTTTCTTATTTATCCCTTTAGAATTATTATTTTGTCCTTTATTTTTCATTAAAAATAATATTATTTTATTATTATTTTAATAATAAGAAAATTTTAATGAAAATAAGGAACATTTTAAAGAAAAAGAATCCTAATCCCAATATTTCTAGGTTTGACTTTTGAGATTTTGGTAAAATATTTAATACAACCGTATTATTTTTTCTGTTTTTTAAAATAAAAAACATATATTAATCTACTAACAATCTCCACCAATCATTAATAATAGGAAGATATAACCAAAGAAATACAAATTACAAGTATTGTTGTGTTTACTACGGATAAACTTATATAGATCTACCTATTAAGCATGGATATACCTCTTGCTAAAATTTTAATCCGAACAAAGATACATCACTAATTATCAGATAAAAATTTCAAACCATAAATCTAATAAATAGATCTATGATGACTGAATTTTCTTGGACTAAATTAGCGAACATCATCAACGAGGCCGCTACTATTCCAATGAACTTCACCAACGAACGATCGTCATAACAACGAACACCAGTAATGAAGTCGTGACCAGACACTATCAGTAGATCTGAATCTATTGAAGAAAGACATTCTACCTTTCTATAGATTATTCATTGAAGAACCAAAGAAAATAAAGATTGAGGATAACCCCTTTATTGGATGATGAAACTAAATTACGAAAACAAAAGCAGAGAACAAATTTATTTCCCTATGAGAGACGGAAAATGAGGAAATAAATATTTTTTTGAAAGTTGAGTTTGGGAGGAAAGACAGGAACCCTATTAATTTTGATTTTGATTATTAATATTATAAATATGTATTATTATGTAAAATCCAATTCTCTCCTTCTCTCATTTTAATAATAAATGGCGTGATTCAACAGCACAAGATCAACCAGAAGTTTAAATCCGCGAAAGAGTTGTTTAAACTATTGTTAGTAGGAAAGATGGATTTGGAACACCAATTTAATTATTTTGTTTTGTTATTTTCAACCAAACCATTATTTCTGGTCACATTTAATTATTGTTGAGTTTATTAGGTTTCGAAAGAATTTTACCTCTCAAAATTAAATTAAGTCAAAATAAAATAAGTGAGATTGAGCTGAGGGAAACATAACATAACTTTGTTTAATTATAGTTAATGATGAGGTATATAAATGGGGGCTGGGACCGAAAGGGGGTAAAAAATTAGGGTGTGGACTGAAAGAAATTGAAAATGTAGTTGTGTGGACTAAAAGAGGCCTCTCGGATTTTATAAATCCGAAACTCTAATTAATTAAAAATTTTGAATTTTACAAATTCGAAACTCTAATTAATTAAGAGTTTCGGATTTTACAAATCCAAATAACTAATATTGTAAAAGGTTAAAAAAAATGGAAGAATAAATTCGGATTTTTGAAATCTGAATTTATCTACATAGTCTGTCACGTCAAAAAACAAATAGAACCACATCAAAAATAACTAGCACTACGTCCAGAAACGTCTACATACAAGTGTGTGAATTTAAACTGATTTTTTTTCACAAAGATAGTCCACCACGTCTCAGAACAACTAGCATCAAGTCAAAAACAACTACCACTACGTATACATCCAAACATGTGAATTTTAGTTGAATTTTTCATAGAACACAGTCTACCACGTCTACCTACATTCAAAACAACTAGCACCACGTCAAAAAACGTCTATATTGCATTTGAATTTAAACTGATTTTTTTCACAAATACAGTCCACCACGTCTCAGAACAACTAATACTACGTCAAAAATAAATAGCACCACGTCCAGAAACGTCTACATCCATTCTTGTGAATTTAAACTGATTTTTTTACAAAAAGAGCCCACTATGTCTCAGAACATCTAGAACCACGTAAAAAATAACTAGCACCACGTCCAGAAACGTCTACATTCTTGTGTGTGAATTTAAGCTATTTTTTTCACACAAATCCACCACGTCTCAGACCAACTAGCACTACGTCAAAAACAACTAGCATCACGTCCAGAAACATCTACATCCATGCATGTGAATTTAAACTATTTTTTCCACAAAGACAACCCACCACGTCTCAGAACAAATAACACCACGTCCAAAAATGCTACACCCATTCATGAGAATTTAAACTGATTTTTTTCACAAAGACAGTCTACCACGTCTCATAACAACTAAAACCACGTCAAAAACAACTAACACCACGTCCAGAAATGTCTACATCCATGCGTGTGAATTTAAACTATTTTTTTTTTTCACAAAGACAGTCCACCACGTCTCAGAACAACTAGCACCATGTCAAAAACAACTAGAACCACATCCAGAAACGTCTACATCCATGCATGTGAATTTAAACTATTTTTTTCACAAAGACAACCCACCACGCCTCAGAACAACTAGCACCACGTAAAAAACAACTAACACCACGTCCAGAAATGTCTACATCCATGTGTGTGAATTTGAACTGATTTTTTTCACAAAGACAGTCCACCACGTCTCAGAACAACTAGAACCACGTCAAAAACAACTAGAACCACGCCCAGAAACGTATACATCCATGCATGTGGATTTATAAGTTATATTGTAAAAGGAAAAAAAATAAAAAAGGAAGAATAAAATCGGATTTGTAATTAAAAAAATGAAGAATAAAAGGATGAAAAAAACTACTGCAATTAAAATTATGAATTCGGAATTTCAAAAACCAAATTTTAATAAATTCTGGATTTTTAAATCCGAATATATGAAAAAAAATTTATGAATTTCCCAAAAAAATTGTTCAATCATTGTTCCACCTAATACAATTCGAATTTTACAAAGCCGAATTAAATTGGGTAATATAAAAACCAAAACCCTAGCTGTTTTCCTATATTCTCTTCTTCTCCTTCCACCAAAATTCTCTCTCTAGCGGCCAGAAAATTTTGTTTTGCATATTTTGGGATTCCAGCTAAATTTCTTTGTAAATCTACGTCACGTGGTGATAGCGTACTAAGGTAAGTCAAGAATTAAGTATTTTATGGTTGATACTTCATTATTCATACAATTTTCATATTATTAGATGATATTTTGATGTGATGAGATGATAATTTTTGAGTAGTTGATGAAATGTGGTTTGGAAATACATGTATTAGTAGTGAATGACTAAGATTTGTGTAAATTTTGTGGATTTTATAGTGAGTAGTAATGCTAATTAGTAGTTAATTATTTAAATTACGAATTTAAAGATGATTAGTCATTAGTGGTAAGGAAATTACAATTAAAATAATGTTATCATATTGTTGTTGATTGTTTATAATATTTTGATTGTTTCATTAATTTTAATTACGAATTTAAATATGATTAGTCGTTAGTGGTAATGAAATTATAATTAAAATAATATTAGCTCATTGTTGTGGAATGTTTATAATATTTTGGGTTGTTTCATGAAATTTAATTACTATTTTAAATATGATTATTTGTAAGTTGGCTTTTTATAATTATTTGGGTTGTTTCACGGATTGTGGTTTAAAATTTTAATTGATAATAAATTGAGATAAAGAAAATATAAAGTTAATTGTTATAATGAAATTTGTGTGATTTACAGGTAAAATTGAATTTAATGGTCCATAAGTGTTTAATTTCTATTGGACATCTACGTTTGGTGTTGATAACCGGCCGAATCTGGATCATACATTATGCGTCACTCGTAGAATGTCAAGGAATGATTTTGTAGAAAGTATTTGCGAAGTAATTGGGCGGTCAAAGAATTATATGAAAATAAAACTTATAGCGTTCTTTGAACTAGATGGGTCGATGCAACAAGTGGTAATAAATTATGATGATATGTTGGATTTAATTATACTTTTCGAGCATATAGTTTTATTTATGTGAATGTGGGGATTGAGGAAATTGAGCCATCCAAAAAAGTTGGTAGAAGAAATGTTGGTTCGAGTTCTTCACAGGGTGGAAGAGCTCAATATGATTCCGAATTCCGTTATGATTTTCAAGAGAAGCCAGGTGACATTGATTATACCATTGAGGATAATGGCGACGATGTCCATACATCCGATAGTGATTTTTATTCAGACTCTATCGAGTTCAGTACTCATGAAAGTGATGAAGAGTTTAGCGGGCTGGGAACGGGACATTTCATCTACTCTGATATCGGTGAGCAAGATTGGTATGCCCTTGATCGAGATGAACATTCTTTGCCCCTACATAATGGTAATCCCGAAAGTATAAAATTGGGAATTGTTTTCAAAGACAAGAAACAAACACAACGGGCCATAACTGCATGGAACCTCTCGAGGGTTAGGGAATTTGTGAAGGTTGAGAGCAATACAAACTCATGGTGTGTTGAATGTAAAAGTCGTAAATATCCTCCATCCGAAGGTTATTCTCCATGCGAGTGGAGAATTCGGGTGTCCAAAAGAAATCGCTCTCACGGTAAATGGAAAGTGAGTGTTTGGTGTCCGAGTCACAACTGCATAGGGATTTCTGATGGAAACGACCACTGTAACATGACATCGGACTCAATAGCCCCGCTAATAATGAGTCAAATTGAAAGAGATTCGGAGTATAGTGTTGCTATAATTATAAATGATGTGAAAAACCAGTTAAAAATTGACGTGAATAAGAAGAAAGCTTGGCATGCCTGACGAAAAGCCATCGAAATTGCATTTGGTGATTGGGTGTCCAATATCGTGGAGTTACCAAGGTAAGTTTTTAAAGTTTAAATTTTATCTCAATTATATTTGAAATTAAAGTTTAGTTGGTAATTATTAATTGATATTTTTAATGGTTGGTTTATGTAGATTTGTTGTTGTTTTACAATATTCAAATCCAGGGACGATTGTAGAATACGAAGTTCTACAAGGGCCGCTTGAATCAGAAAAGATATTGGAACGTGTGTTTTGGTCATTCTGTCCACCTAGGCGCACGTTTGGAAGATTTTGTCCACCGGTTGTGAGTATTGACAGGACACATTTGAGGGGTGCATACAAGGGGAAGTTGCTCGTGGCCATCACTGTTACAGCAGCACGTCGTCTGCTGCCATTGTCATTTGCCCTGGTTAATGAAGAATCTACTGAAAGTTGGACCTTTTTCCTTAAACACCTCATTAATCATGTCTTTGGTGAACGTCCGACATATGTGCTATCGGATCGGTGTCCTGGATTAATAGCTGCTTTTAGAGACATGGATGAATGGGAAGAGGGTGTCATAGGTTACCGCAGATTTTGCCTGCGACACGTTAGAAGCAATGTAATGAAGTATCATCAGGGCAATAGATTAAACATTTTATGTTGGGAAATTGGGTGTCAACCTATAAAGTTTGATAGAGTTGCTGCCGAGATGTTTTAATACAATCAAGGTGCATACCATTATATGATGGAAATTGGTAAAGAGAAATGGAGTTTGGCACACGACGGATACCATCGCTGGGGTAACTTAACGACTAATATGTCAGAAAGTTACAACAGTGCCCTGAAAGACGTCCGGTTTCTTCCAATTCGATCAATCATTGAGTCCACTTTCCAAAAAACTAAAGAGATATATCGAGTTGAACATGATGAAATTCATAAATGCAAAACACCATTTCCTCCTTTGCTGTGGCAAACATTCACAGAGTATGAGAGACGCGCTGGGAGACATCAGGTAGAGCCATATGATTGGGAGAACAAAATTTCCAGGGTAAAAACATGTGTGCGGTTTGATGGTAAGGGGAGAAACTTCAACACTATGTGTTTTGCAGCTCGCACATGTACATGACACAAGTGACAAACATACAGAATACCTTGTTCCCATGCTTTTGCAGTGTGTCGAGCTATTGGTGAAAATGGTGCAAATCTAGTTGACGAATTCCTTACCATGAGAAATTGGAAGAAGCAATTTGGTAATGCCAATTTTATGCCCATCCCTTCAAAAGTTCACTGGCCACGAGACGTTGGTTGGAAGTTGCTTCCCGATTATCAAAGATTAATAGTTCGTTGTGATCCTGGTCTGGGAAGGTGACAGAAGCGGAGGTATAAAGGCCAAATGGATCGCTGTGGACGGCAACGAAGAGGCGAATGCAGCAGGTGTGGTAGTGCGGACCGTCATGCTAGGATGTGTCCAATATCTCATCCTCCGTCGGACAGAACAAGGATTGGTAGAATTTATGACTCAACCGGTAACGATTGACCATGAACTGTCCCTTTGAGGATCTTTTGGTTAATGTATGGTAGAATTGCAGAATTGATGTTGTTATTGTATGTTTTGGGAAATGTATGGTAGAATTGTTGAATTGATGTTGTTACTGTATGTTTTGGTTAATGTATGGGTTTAACATGGTGAATTTAATTTCACTACAAAAACACATGCTGAATTGATAATGAAACTGCCCAAACATGATTCGAATTTCTAAAATTCGAAAAATGTTGCCGCCAGGGAAATTTTGAATTCGGGAATGATTAAAATCTAAATTAGCAAAATTTGGATTTTAATCATCCGAATTAAAGCATAATTCGGATGATTAAAATCCGAATTATGCCCGAACTATAAAGCCCCACTAGCTGGGCCTTTCTTCCTTTTCTACCTTTCTTCTTCCTCAATCTCTCATCGGCGAGTTCATACAAACCCAAATCGGAAAATTCAAAATCCGGCCATTCAAAGCTCAAAAAAAAAAAAAAAAAAAAAAAAAAAAATCTACACCGATCAAAAAGTTCACCCCAACACAAGGAACTAAACCATATCATCCTTTCCCGATTTTAGCTTTGTTCACTCTATATCCAAAAAAACCCAATTTAGTACATTTTCTTAGATTTATAAAATTTCGGCCGGTGTTTGAGTAATCTAATACCACCAAAGTACTTCTCTTGTTAAACTCTACAAAACTCACCGATTTTTCGGTCGTTTTGACATCTTTTGCTGGACCGCCGCCGCTGGACAACCGCCGGACCACCCCTTCCACCACTTACTCACCGAAATTTTGCATTTTTATTGGTAAAAATACTCATTTTTTTCAATTGTTATTATTATTGTTTTTTATTTGTTTATTTATTTTTACTACATTTGGTGATGTTAATTTCACATATGTTATAAATTGATGAGTTCATTTAGATTTTTATACTAATTATTGTGACCATGTATTATGCTATATATTGGGAGTGTTTTAAAATAATTTGGATTTTCTATTAATTTCGTATTATAATTGTATTTTTAGGATGTGTGTATTGTTTGTGTATTTATTACTGTTTTGGAATTTGGAAAAATGTATTTGCTGCCGTTATGCCTTCGAAATTGTGTTTTTTCAATTAATTATTAAAAATATGTGTTCGTAGGTGCGATTTAAATGACCTCCTCAAGCTCTCAATCTCGTGCATAATTTCTTAATCCGGGGCCGATCGATATGGAGTTACTGTATTTACAGTCATCGCACAGAGCATAGAGCGTGTACCGTGACGAGGATCAATTTCGTACGCGTACACTCAAGTGTCACCAAAGTGATGACGATCTGTGGGATCCTCTAAGCAATGAACCGCCTCAAGTTTGGTTCGAACTCGACAGATTCAGATTTGGGGCGTTGCCTGTGTCGGCTCAATCCAATTGGACCATGCATTAATTACTGCATTGGTTGAGAGGTGGTGGTCGGAGACACATACCTTTCACTTCTCATTCGGTGAGGCAACGGTGACCTTGCAGGTTGTCTAGGTATTATTGGGCCTGTTCACGGATGGGGAGCCCGTTACTGGTAACCTTGTTAAGTTGACCACCGAGGAATGGCAAGAAGAGTGTGCACGGTTTTTGAGATTTTATCCGGAGCACAAACATTTTAGGAGCGGCTCGCTGAATACCAAGGCTCTTAAGAATGTCATCTGTCATCCACTACCGCAACAAGGGTCTACTCCGATGGAGTATAGACAGAGGGCGCGGTGCTACATTCTTTTCATCGCATACGGATTGCTGTTTCTTGACACGGCAGGAAACTTCGCCCCTCTATATCTCCTTCAGAATATAGAGGATCCCGATGTGTGTAGAGCACATAGTTGGGGGTCGGCCGCTCTATGCAGTCTTTACCGAGGCCTAAGGATTGAAGACACACTGCAAACGACATCACCGGTTGTTTGCTCCTTTTACAGGTATAAATATTTTGTATATAATTTTGTTTAAACATGTTGTCCTGTTTTTTTAATTACATTCGTAATTTTTTATTTTAAGATACACATGCAATGTATAAATGTTGATTTTTATGCTATTATCAATTTCAATATCAATATTATTATGTAGGTTTGGGCTTGAGAATGCACAGGTAGAGTTTCCCCGTCTATCCGACCTGCGGATGGTTGTCCGTTGGCCGAGCGATGGCACGTCACCAAAAAGTTTGACAGCACCAGTCCTTACTGCTTGCGGAAGTATAAAGACCAGTTAGAGGGTCTTCGAGAAGATGAGGTACATTTATATATTTTTAAAATTCTTTTCGTATTAATATATTATTATATTTATTCTATTATTAATTACATTTCTAATTATTTTTATAAGTTTCTATGGGAGCCATACATTGAGGACAACATGTTGGACTACCTTCCTGAGTACTATCGTGAGGGTAGACACGGTTGGATGTCCCGTACGATACTTATTTACTGGGACGCGTACGAGCCTCGCAAGTCTAATAGGGTACTCCGGCAGTTTGGATGCCATCAGCCCATTCCTGGCGACCCCATTATTTTCCCATTGAATGCTAAGGTATATGAAAGAAATCACAGCAAGGGAATGCAATAGAGGGGGTACATCCATTGGGGGCTAGAACGTTCTTGACAATGTCATGTTTGGCGAGATAGGATGACTGATCAGTATTTGCCTAAAGCTGTTCAAGAGTCCCCTCCACAGGCTGATACTGAGTACTATAGTTGGTTCAACCGCAGGACTGTCAGACTCATCAATAATCCCAGCAATGATGACCCGAGGTCAGACGGATACCGTGGCGCGATGGCACGTGCCAAAGTATATGTAAGTTTGTAATAAATTTCCTAATTTTTCTCCTTTATATGATTTTTTTAATTATTAATATTATCTTGATGTTGTTTTCCATTCTTTATTTCATATTTAGTATAATTGATATTTTCTATTTCTTAGTACTATTATATGGTTCATGTTTGTTGGGTGTTGTAGTGGTTATAGTTTGATTTTGTATTATGTTCTGTTTGTAGGCGAAATGCATGGGTGACTGGTACAATAGGATCTTTGATTTCCAGAGTCACTACCTCCGAAGGCATGACGCTCAACCTGAAGTTGTGCAATACATAGATGAGTTGTCCAACTCTCTACACAATGTACTCACACTTGCTCCTTCACAAATGTCGAAATATAAGGATCCTGCTGGTTCACAAATCCTCGTCGATGATCCACCATATTTCACATAGGCACTACATCCAGCCTGCATTTCGCCATCATAGGAGAAGATGTACCTGTGGAGCCTATGGATGATGACGATGATGACGGCGATTCGCCGCCACGTGGTCCAGATGTTAGAGGTGGAGGTAGTAGTGGAGGTGGCAATGATTTTGGGGGTATCGGTCCTCAACCTTCAGGTTCGAGTACTGGCCTTATTGCTAAGAGGGTCGGTAGAAGACAGGCATCTCGACCCTCTCGCTATGGTTTTAGTTAGACATTATGTATTCATTTTGGATATTTTGTTAGACATTTAGTATTTATCTTATTTAACTATCATTTCTGAAAATTTTATATATTATTATTCAATTATATTTCGATGTTCTTAGGTAATGTATTAATAATGTTATATACGTGTTTTTGACGTGGTTCTAGTTATTCTGAGACGTGGTGCTAGTTGTGTTTGTGAAAAAAATCAGTTTAAATTCACACGCATGGATGTAGACGTTTTTGGACGTGATGCTAGTTGTTTTTGACGTGGTGCTAGTTGTTCTGAGACGTGGACTGTCTTTGTGAAATTATTTAGTTTAAATTCACATGCATGGATATGAGATGTAGCGAGACATAGCTGGACGTAGCTTGACTTGGTGCTAGTTTTTTTGGACGTAGCTAGACGTGATAGACTATGTACTGTTAAAAATTCAGCTAAAATTCACATGTTTAGATGTATACTTGGTGTGGTAGTTATTTTTGGACGTGGTGGTAGTAGTTATATTCCAATTAATTTATTCGGGAGGGCATAATTCGACACTCAATTAGAATAACAATTTTACACAACACAATTTGTACAATAATATCTCCAAGTATTACTTCCAATTTGTGAAAAAAATTAGATTAAATTCACACGCATGGATGTAGCTTTTCTAGACGTGGTGCTAGTTATTTTTTACGTGGTTCTAGTTGTTCTGAGACGTGGTGCTAGTTGTGTTTGTGAAAAAATCAGTTTAAATTCACACGCATGGATGTAGACATTTCTGGAGGTGATGCTAGTTATTTTTGACGTGGTGCTAGTTATTCTGAGACGTGGTGGACTGTCTTTGTGAAGTTTTTTAGTTTAAATTCACATGCATGGATATGGGACGTAGCAGAATGCAGCTGGACATAGCTTGACGTGGTGCTAATTTTTTTGGACGTAGCTAGATGTGATAGACTATGTTATGTTAAAAATTCAGCTAAAATTCACATGTTTGGATGTATACGTGGTGTGGTAGTTATTTTTGGACGTGGTGGTAGTAGTTATATTCCAATTAATTTATTCGGGAGGGCATAACTCGACACTCAATTAGAATAACAATTTTAAAATAACAATTTTACACAACGCAATTTGTACAACAATATCTCCAAGTATTACCTCCAATTTGTGAAAAAAATCAGATTAAATTCACACGCATGGATGTAAACGTTTCTAGACGTGGTGCTAGTTGTTTTTGACGTGGTTCTAGTTGTGTTTGTGAAAAAAATCAATTTAAATTCACACGCATGGATGTAGACGTTTCTGAACGTGATGCTAGTTGTTTTTGACATGGTGCTAGTTGTTCTGAGACGTGGTGGACTGTCTTTGTGAAATTATTTAGTTTAAATTTACATGCATGGATATGGGACGTCGCGGGACGTAGCTGGACGTAGCTTGATGTGGTGCTAGTTTTTTTTGGACGTAGCTAGACGTGGTAGACTATGTTCTGTTAAAAATTCAGCCATATGTTTGGATGTATACATGGTGTGGTAGTTATTTTTGGACGTGGTGGTAATAGTTATATTCCAATTAATTTATTCGAGAGGGCATAACTCGGCACTCAATCAGAATAACAATTTTAGAATAACAATTTTACACAACGCAATTTGTACAACAATATCTCCAAGTATTACCTTCAATTTGTGAAAAAAATCAGTTTATATTCACACGCATGGATGTAGACGTTTCTAGACGTGGTGCTAGTTGTTTTTGACTTGGTGCTAGTTGTCTTTGTGAAAAAAAATCAGTTTAAATTCACACGCATGGATGTGAACGTTTCTGGACGTGGTGCTAGTTGTTCTGAGACATGGTGGACTGTCTTTGTGAAAAAATTAGTTTAAATTAACATGCATGGATGTAAACATTTCTAGACGTGGTGCTAGTTGTTTTTGACGTGGTTCTAGTTGTTCTGAGACGTGGTGCTAGTTGCATTTGTGAAAAAAATAGCTTCAATTCACATGCATGAATGTAGACGTTTCTGGACGTAGTGCTAGTTGTTTTTGACGTGGTGTTAGTTGTTCTGAGACGTGGTGGACTTTAATTCAAAATCCAAAATTAACCGAATTTATGTAATTCAAATTTTAATTTTCTGAATTTTTTTATTAATATTCAATTGCATAAAATTCATTTTTAATTTCTATTTTTTATTTGTCATCCTCAAAATTCGAATTTCTAACATTCGAATTTGGTTAATTTCTTGCATAAAATTCATTTTCAATTTCTATTTTTTATTTGTCGTCCTCAAGATTCGTATTTCTAACATTCAAATTTGATTAATTTAATTAATTAATGTCATTAGTATTTAATTAAAACAAATTTCCTCTTATTTGAAATTCTTAGAATCCAAATTATATAAAATTCGGATTCTTAAAATCCGATAGGCCCTATATGTCTACATTTTCAAAATTTTCCTCTTTTCAATCCACACATTTATTTTTACCTCCTTTTTGGTAAAAAATTTGTATATAAATAGTAATTTTCTATATTTAATAAGCACATCTCACATCTCGTGTATCTTATAAATAAGATGGTTTCACTCTTAGTCCCTTTCAAATTTGCTACATCGAATTCGATAATAATATTAATATAAATAGCTCTCCCACCGTCCTCTTCATCGCGCCGCCGAACTCCTCTGACTACTATCGTTGCCGTCAATGGAACTGCCGTCTGCCCCTCCTTCAGTGGCGGCCCAGACTTTTTCTTCCCTCTTTAATCAGCCGAAAGTTTAATCCTGCCCAAAGCCAAAAGATATCTTTTTTTAATGGTATTCCAGAGATTGATTGCATCGAGGAGAAATTGTCGTCCTAAGATGGCTGATTTAAGGCACAAACTTGCTCAGGTGGGTTTCAGCAAATTAAGACGTCGACATAAAAAATAGTTCAAATTTGTCATCAACATACAACATTGAAAGGGAAGTGAAATAAAATGACCAAGAATCAGCAAATTAAGCAAAGCACAAATATGGGTATTTACTTTCTTGATTATATATAACATAATCCCATTTTGATTCTCATGACATTTTCTGCGAAATAACTGGTCAACATGTTCATCATGCTATAAGAAGAAGAAATCAACCTTCATCCAGTCCAGAGTTGCCGCGATTTAGCAGTCATACCACTATCTTCGTTTACAGGCGTAGTTGTCAGAGATGTTAGCTAGAATAAAACCTACGAATACCTGATCAAATTTCGATTTCTTCAGTGAAAGAAGAAAACTTGAAAAATACTGGATTTGAAGTGAAGAATACATGAACCTGAACACATCCAAGAATGTATATTCCTGAGTAGTGGCGGCCATGGATTAGCATGTCAGCTAGCATTGCCAAGGGGATTGTCAATGACATGCCCAGAGTTGAGACTAGAGGGGAAGTCCAAATCACAGAAAGTGCCCTGTTTCAAAATTGTAGCCAAGTTTCAGAGTTAGTGTATGGAATCCACAGAGAGTCACATCAAAGTGAACAACTGGAAATTTGTCAAAGAACAAATGAAACGAGGTCGGGAAAGTAAAGCAATCCAGTTTCTTCTATGTTTGTTTCCCATAACTTGTGTTAGCAAAGCTAATTCTTTGCGTGGAATTGATTCCTGTAGAAGCAAAATGCATGACAAAAGAACACTATAGATTACTGAATGGCAGTTGAACAAGCAGAATATCAGTGTATCATGCACGTTCGAGCCCTGAATTACAGCTCTACCATATTTTCAGGACATCCAAATTGCATATGTTTAAGTTTTCGATGAATTAATTGCAAGCCCTGAATTTGTAGAAACAATTAGGAAGCAAATGACCAGAGACAACATAAACATACGCTTCACAGTTCAAATGCTACACCAAAAAGCTCCACGAGTCATAACAGAGTGACAAAAAATCTATACCATAAGTAATCAGAAACAACACTTCCCACCAAGCCATTTAGTAGCACAGTTTCTTCAGTAGATGCTGATGTCGGAAATTCAAACTTTGGTTCTATTCCAAGAGCATTAAGTGGCCATACTGCACAAAATTTTGATGTCATAGTATGATAAAAAGAGAAATTCATCTGAGCTTCAATGCAGCCTAGTCTCGTTCATGACTACAACAACTAATCAAAATAATGAATTGACTTCTTTTCAAGGGATACACACACTAGTGTAACCTATTTTTGACTAGGCTAGACGCCATTAACTGGTTTATAACTTGACAATAAGATTTTTAAAAAGTTATAGCTGCAAAAGCTGCGATACTAATGCATCCAGAAATTGCTAGTACTTACTAAGCCACCAGAGGCCAAGCAAAGTAAAGAGTCCAATACATCCAAGAACCTTCTGCATATCAATCTTGTCTCCATTTGATCCAGCAGATTTCTTGAGCAGAACTGCATGTCAAGGTTCAATAAAATATAAGCCCAGAATAAGACGGGGAACAATTTTTTAACATTATATTAAGAAAAGAAGATTCTAATAATCCATTTGTTATTTAATGCAAGCATGATAAAGCATCATATTAAGGAAAGAAGATTCTAATCTTTTGGATTGTTACTTAACGCAAGAATGATATCTACCTGTAAATACGCCATAGGATGCAGCTGATAGTAACCCAAAAATGTCTCCAATGATGGAATGTCGTTTATTTCTAGCCAACATCAATATAACTTAGTTCATACCATGGTATGCAAACAAAATTTTGTAAGAAATAAAGATCTGTTAGAGCAATTTGAAGCTTAAAAATAAACCTCATATGGAGAAAGAAGACATTCTTATACATCCATAAGCAAGTATGCAAAACTAGAAGACATTCTTATACATCCATAAGCAAGTATGCAAAACTAGAAGACATTCTTATACATCCATAAGCAAGTATGCAAAACTACAGATACATAATAATATCACTAACTGAAAAATTAGACTAAGAAAAGATTTCACAACCCAGAGTGAAAATTTTAGTGGAGACAAGCAGGTGATGAGAGATGAAGAAACAATCTCAGAAAGATACAGATGAATAAAAATTCAGTAATATGCGTGATTCAATGTTCTCCGCTTTGTAAGATTCCTTTCTTCTATTTTATTTACCTAGTACAACTTTCTATCCGAACAAGGTTCTTGTACAGAAAAACAACAGTCCTCAATCATTTTTCATGAAACAGATTCAGCTGTTTGTTTCTCCTCGACAGTATTCTGGTTCATGAAAAGTACACTGCTCTTTATGCTTTGAGGTTAAAGTTTAAGCAAGATGCCCAATCACAATATACCTTATCAAAAGCAAGTCAGATCTCTGCCATATTTAAGTTTAAAACGTTAAATAGTAATAACGCAATAATAACTTGACTTTATCATTAGTTCATTTCATTTTCCTGTAGACTTCTACAGTTTTTAAACTTCTGAAAATCCTAATCCCAAAAACAAGTGCTGCCTAGTAATGTTCTGATGTGCGAGCACAGGAGAGGCCTATTAAAAATAGACTTACTCAGAGACACTCAACATTTCATCAGGAGCCCATGTTTTTCCAACAGTAGTCAATGCTACACCAGTCATGCTAACACATACAGCAGCAATTTTAGCAATATTAACAGAATCCTGGCCACTGAGTGCTCCAAATAAAAGTGTGAATAGCCCAGCCGTGGAAGTCAAGATAGTAGTACTAGCCACACTGGTGTTAGCAAGAGCAGAGTTTGACAAATACTGCAATACATAAAAGAGAATGGGTGTGTTAGTATATGATTTCGTGGAACAGTTAATGCTGTTAATCTTTTAAATAGCATCAAGAATTTGGCATAGCAATGGTATCGATGTAGAAAATGGCCTTAAAACCTCAGTATCATTACATAAAAGGCACAACTGTTGCCAAAAATGCATATCACCGACTTCTGAGACACATTAACTTGTATTCCTATTCTACATCTTGTTGCCGCATAAGTAAGGATATGGCAAAAAACATTTACTTTTGTTGCCATCTACTCATTTTTCTCATCCACATAAGGTTTCCACAATTTGCCTAAAAATTCAACTTTCTCATCATGTCCACTTTCAATTTGGAAAATTTTCAAATTCGAGGGGGCAAGTTCGTGCAACACTTGATACCTTCAAAAAAAATTGTTTGGCATAAACATTTTTTCATGCTGTCACACATATGAACCTCCATTATGGTACATCATTGAGCCAGTGCTTTCAGATCATCTTCAAAATTCTTTTCTTCCAATGATATAACAATAACTCCTAACAAACCCTTCACACATTAAGTTGGTCATAGATATCATCAAAAATGCATGAGGAAAGATACGACAGTTGATATGGAAATAAGAAACACCTTCCTCAATTTTTTGTTTAACGATAAAATGAAATCCAAGAAACCACTCATTGCCAAACACAGAAATAGAGTTGAAACTAAATAATTACCTCTGTGAAAAACCATATTGGAGCCAGATAAAGGCTACATTTAATAACTTCCCATGATCTAAGTTCACATGTCTTTTCCAGCACAGGAATCTCATCATCTTCATCGAATGTTAAAAGTGCGTCTTTTGTTGCATCTAGACCCATATCATCTTGACGGAAGTGCTTCAATGTTTCTAATTTCTTATGGTTCATTTCATCAATTCTGAGAGGAACATCCATGTCAAGTGATGGGTCCGCTAGTAGTCTGTTAGCTTGAAACTTCAACAATGATCTCTTCTCCAGTGCACTGCTTATCCAATCTTTACAAGCAGCCAATGGCAGGAAGATTATCATTAGAGAAACCCCCAGATAAGTAATCGCAAATGGTTGTCTGTACTCGACAAATATTTTCTGTAAATGACAGGTGAAGGATAATGTTAGAGATGTGGTGCATAAAAATCCCTCAAATAGATTGACTGTTTCATTTAGAATCAATACTAGCCTATTACAAAGTATCCATTAGAGCACATAATATCTGTTTGATAGTATCAAGGTTTCTGTATAGATCTTGATATGAATATGCATAACGTTAACTGCTATAACCTTTTGTTCATTTATGCATGGCTGACAAATCTTTATCTGAAAAACAATTCTAGCTGTGGTATAGTACAATTAAATAGCCAGTGGGTCCATATGTAATGACTTGAGCAGCTAAAACAACAGAAGCAGTACAGGTAGGTTATGATCCCGATGCTTCACTAAGAACCTTTATTATAGCAATAAATGTCACACTGATTAATCCCACCTTCACTCTTTCATCTTTGACAAGATTTGGGACATGCTAAATTTTCTCCTGATTCACATTTTTATACTTGATATCATATCTACCATAGTGCAATAACAACAGACAACCACATGCTGATTATCTAAGTTCCAGTTCTAATTCTATGGTGGCTTAATGAAGATCAGTGAATTTTCTTTTAGACACTTGGCAGATTTCTAACTCTTGTCAGTGTCCTGTCATAATAAAGTTCAATATTAAGACTCACCTGAATTGGTCATCCAAATTAAGGATGAAACAAACAAAGCAAAATACCAGTATACTTTAACAACTTCGAGGCATACATGTTTAATATCATCAGCAAGGAATTTATTTCATCAACCAAAAAATTCTAGTTTAAAAGCCTATTCTTAGGCCCCAGTTTTTCCCAAGATGCACCTTCCATCATGAACAACAAAACGCATCCTTTCATAGATCACACAAACAACAGTAAGCTCCATAAGCTCCAAGCAAAAAGACAAATTTCAGCTTCTTTACACTTCTTAGCTGATACAGTTGATTGAAAGCTAGAGAAGCCTCAAACAATCAAGAATGATTGATGATGATTTAATACAAGGATCTCCAACTGACTACAAGCATATCCTGATGCTTTTGAGGATGCATAATAGAAGACTCATGTAATTCCCTGAAGTTTTAAGCTCTAATAAGTGACGAGGGACATTCTGATATCCTACCAGAGAACTTTTTCCTATGCAACGACATGATTTTCTCAAGTATTTCCAATTTGAGCTTCTTTCTAGTGCTTGAACAGTCCATGGAAAGTTGTTAGGAACGATGAGATAATAATCGTTCAATCGACATCCGCTCAAAGTCAGTACCAAACAGTTCAAAAGATTTAAGGCGGCAATTAACAAGGCTCCATACCTCGAACTTGGCAAAACTTGCTTATGATTGGGAAATATATGCGACTGGTTTAAATTTTATAAACTTGCATCAGCAAAATGGAATAAATCCATCTCTCAACGAAATTAACACATAATTTATGGTACCCAAACATGGAACCTGATGGAATTTCACAACTTGCTTTCACAGAGGTTAGAAATTAAATTGAATCCTTCTTAGTATCAAGGGGTTCAACATCAAAGTCAAGAATACCGCTAATAAACCACCATACATCTTTACCGAAAAAGGAAACGAAACGCAACGGTTAATAGCTCTTAAAATCATAGAATGATCAATAAAACAACACAGAGTGAACAATCACCTAGTAACTAGACGCATGAAAATAATCATCTGTCTGAACAAATATCAAAACCTTGCAAGTCTAACCTGAGTAACCTCGGCCGACGCAACCCATATCATCACAACAGTTCCAATCAACCCCAACCCAGCTTGGTACTTCCAGCCCATCATCCAAAACAGCACAATAAACGCTAAAAAGGTCCTAATGATCTAATTACAGCACAAATTTTGTATAAATTATGGAATCCCATCAAAGGAAAAAACACCAACAAAAAACGATAATATCGTTCTATGGTAAATGCCGTGGAGATGCTTCAATTTGGAAAGGCTTGTTGTTGATCAGGCAATACACCAGTCGGATACAGCGTTGTTTTTAATTAATCTTTAATTGTCACTTGGCGGTTGAGTCAAACGTTGTCATTTCTGAGCCAAGTAACACAGTTTAGATGCTGGTGTCAATGGTTAATTAAACTAATTAACAATTCAGTCAAAAAAAAAAAAAAAAAATTAACAATTAATTTTAATTGATTAAGGTATATTTA
Organism: Knoxia roxburghii; assembly: GCA_030378225.1. Taxonomy (NCBI): domain Eukaryota; kingdom Viridiplantae; phylum Streptophyta; class Magnoliopsida; order Gentianales; family Rubiaceae; genus Knoxia; species Knoxia roxburghii. The sequence goes on from CM059423.1 coordinate 8,100,934, forward strand.
ATCAATTTAATAAATTAAAATATTTTGATTAAGTACTTAATTATTTGCCCAATAAAATTAAGTACTTTTTTTTTTTTTTTTTGAGAGAGAGAAAAGGAAAACTGAGACAAAAATTGTGACACATTAGTGTTAAGAGCAAATGACATATTTTGAATTATTTATTTCATTAAATGTTTATCTTAGTATAAGATTTGTTTTTATCATGAATCCATTGATTTGAATTGATTGAACCGCTTAACATGATTTTTTATTTTTTTTAATATTTTCTTTTATATTTTTAATATAGATTATTTTTATCACCATTTAGTCAATTCAAGTTACATTAACCTTTTTTGACCTAAACTATAGTTAAAACGGATTAGTATCGGATCAAAATTAGTCAACCTAATTCATATTAGACAAAATCAAACTAAGAGGGAAAAAAATAATAATTTTAAAATTTAAGAACTAGGGTCAAATAGATCAATTTGAGTATAAAAATAAACCCATAAGTTCAAATTCAAGAATCAATATCACATCTAAAGGAATAAATAAAAACTATAAAATTCAATATGTGCAAGAATAGGTGTGCTTGGGTGAAAGTGGTGCAAATTATATTATACTCCTAGGAGTAAATCGGCCGGTTTATTCCTAGTAGTAAACCGGCCGGTTTACTCCTCACACACTCACATACTCCCCATTCTCTCTCTCTCTCTTTCCCCCCACCCCCCGCTTATTTCTTCTATTCATTTTTCTTTCTTCTTTTTCTCTTTCCCTCTACACCACCTCCCCGCCGGTTCTTCATGGCCACCCCCGTTCCGGCCAACCGGCGACCGTTCTCGGCCGTCCTAACCCATGAAAATGTTCCCCACACTCCACAGAACAAAACTATGTCTTCGTTTCTCTATTTCGTGTCTGTTTTCTCTCTCCACGAATCTTCTTTTCCTACCGATCGTTAGCCACCGATTCATCCCTTTCCGGCCAAGATTTGGGTCGGTTCTCACCACTAAAAGATCCCCCATGGTCCCTAGAACAAAACCCCTCCATTATATTTGTATTTTGGAAGAGTTGGAGTGAGGTTGGTTTTTGGAAACCCTAGACCGCCACTTTCCCGCCTCGAACCGCCGTTCTCCGGCGTCTTCTTGGGCTACCGACACCTTGCATGGACTCCTCTCCTTCAGAGCTTCAAAAGCCACCCAGAATCTTTGCATTTTGGTGATCGGAAAAATCGCGCCGCCACCGGACCACTGCTCGACGGTTTCCCCCTTTCTCCAGTTGTCGGTCGGAGCCTCCTTCCTTCGACTCCAGCCTTATTCTGAACTCATTATATAAACTGAGGGTTCTGAACTACTTATGTAAACTGAGGGTTCTGAACTACTTATGTAAACTGAAGGTTCTGAACTACTTATATAAACTGAGGGTGCTGAACTACTTATGTAAACTGAGGGTGCTGAACTACTTATATAAACTGAGTGTGCTGAACTACTTATGTAAACTGAGGGTTCTGAACTACTTATGTAAACTGAGGGTGCTGAATTACTTATGTAAACTAAGGGTTCTGAACTACTTATGTAAACTGAGGGTTCTGAACTACTTATGTAAACTGAGGGTTCTGAACTGCTTATGTAAACTGAGGGTTCTGAACTATTTATGTAAACTGAGGGTTATGAACTATTTAAGTAAACTGAGGGTTCTGAACTACTTAAGTAAACTGAGGGTTCTGAACTGCTTATGTAAACTGAGGGTTCTGAACTGCTTATGTAAACTGAGGGTTCTGAACTACTTATGTAAACTGAGGGTGTTGAACCACTTATGTAAACTGAGGCTTCTGGACTACTTATGTAAACTGAGGGTTCTGAAATACTTATGTAAACTGAGGGTTCTGAACTGCTTAAGTAAACTGAGGGTTCTGAACTGCTTATGTAAACTGAGGGTTCTGAACTAATTATGTAAACTGAGGGTTCAGAACTACTTATGTAAACTGAGGGTTCAGACGTGGTGCTAGTTGAAGTGAGCCTCATTTTTTGCCTTTTTTTTTTTTGCTAGGAGTAGAAGTATACTTTTATTCCTAGTCGTATGATATACGAACTGGTGAAAGTGGTGCCTATGGTCCAGGGACAAGGGTGCTAATGATATAGTTAGAGAGTAATGGTTTAAATGTTTAGTTAATTTCATCTTTAAAATAAAAGGGAAAAACATTAAAAATCATTATTTTCACTTAAATTTGAAATTATTTTGTAAGAAACTAAAAAATTTTTGACTTTTTTTCAAATAAAAAATAACTCAACGGTATTTGGCCATTAAACCAATTGTGTTAATTTTTGTATAAATCTCAATTACAAAAAGACCATAACTGCTAATTGATCATAAGAGGGGGGCTCAAATTACAATTTTCCTTTACTTTTAGCCGAGCTTTAAACTTAGAGCATCCACAATGATTTGCTCCCAAAATAGATTAATAAATGGGGTTAATAGTGTCACATCAGTTCACCAACCTCTCATTTTATTAACCTTTTCTCTCAAATAGTTTTACACTATAATAGGTTAATGAATAGGTCCACTATAATATTATATTTATTTCACTTATAATATAAATATTATAGTCAATAGTAAAATTTATTTTACTATATACAAATGAAAAATCATATAACATAAGAAATATAAATAATTATTTCATAAAATATTAATTAAAAATAAAAAACCAAACGTGCATAAAAATATATAAATTGCAATTACTAGAACTTGAATATTAAACATATTACATTATATTAAAGCTATTTTTTTCATAAAGACAGCTCACCACGTCTCAGAACACTAGCACCACGTCCAGAAACGTCTGCATCCATGCATGTGAATATAAGCTATTTTTTCACAAAAACAGCACACCACGTCTCATAACACTAGCACCACGTCCAAAAACGTCTACATCCATGCATGTGAATTTATGCTATTTTTTCACAAAGACAGCTCACCACGTCTCATAACACTAGCACCACGTCCAGAAACGTCTACATGCATGCATGTGAATTTAAGCTATTTTTTCACAAAGACAGCTCACAATGTCAAAAACAACTAGCACCACGTCCAGAAATGTCTATATCCATGCATGTGAATTTAAGCTATTTTTCCACAAAGACAGCTCACCACGTCTCATAACACTAGAACCACGTCCAGAAACGTCTACATCCATGCATGTGAATTTAAGCTATTTTTTCACAAAGACAGCTCACCACGTCTAATAACACTAGCACCACGTCTCATAACACTAGCATCACGTCCAGAAACGTCTACATCCATGCATGCGCATTTGAGCCTTTTTTCACAAAGACAACTCACCACGTCTCATAACACTAGCACTACGTCCAGAAACGTCTACATCCATGCATGTGAATTTAAGCTATTTTTTTCACAAAGACAGCTCACCACGTCTAATAACACTAGCACCACGTCTCATAACACTAGCACTACGTCCAGAAACGTCTACATCCATGCATATGAATTTAAGCTATTTTTTCACAAAGACAGCTCACCACGTTTCATAACACTAGCACCACGTCTCATAACACTAGCACCACGTTCAGAAACATCTACTTCCATGCATGTGAATTTAAGCTATTTTTTCACAAAGACAACTCACCAAGTCTCATAACACTAGCACCACGTCAAAAACATCTAGCACCACGTCTAGAAACGTCTACATCTATGTGTGTAAATTTGAACTAATTTTTTTTCACGAAGACATAAAGTGTAAAATATAAAATATAATACATGACCAAAATGAAAAATAATTTATTACATAAATGTTTTAAATAAATAGTACATCAAATAAATAGTACATAAAATTTGTAAATAAAGAGCACATCAAATTTCAAATTAAATCATTAAATTACATGTAACTAGATAGATAAAATTTCACAAAATCATATTTTTTTATCTTTATAATGTCCGTTATAAAGTTGCATTAATTTAAAAAAATAAAAAAATAATAGATGACATGGTGGGCATGGAGCCCACCATGCCACCTTTCGTGTAATCACAGTACACCCATCACAATGGTGCAATGGGATTAATAGATGAGACACACCATCCTATTAACCCCAAAAATGTACCATTGTGGATGCTCTTAGTAGTAATAATAATTATTCGTTAGTGGATGCATGTGATACCCGACACATGTGCACGCTAAACAATAATAATTGTTCATTAGCGGTAGTTATTTATTTTATATTCACGTGCTTTAAGAAATAAAAAATTTACATTCACTTATTAGTCACATTGTATGAAATTTTATTGCCTCCCCTCATAAAAATTGTATAACTTCTAAAATTAAATTCTAAAAATTTTATTATTTAAACCGATGGTATAATATATTTATACATAAATTTTACATGAATAGTTTTTTTTTTTTTTAGATTAAAAGGGAAATACTTTCATTGAATTTAGAGGAAATTTTGTATAATAATATTCTTTTCATATTCTTGCCAACATGCTATGTGTTATTCCAATTAATAATAATAATATTGCATTTGAACAGTACAAATAAATTAAAACAAAAAATAAAAAATATTTTAAAATTTTTATGAATATTATAGATCTGATATATTTTTCTTTTCTTGAATTCATGATTCTAGGGTAATTTATATGATCGTCCTATAGGATCACCATGCAATGTTACTCTTATCTCCAAAAATAATATGGAAATAAGATTAATAGACTACAATACACGTGCTGCTATATGAGTTTTTTTTTTTTTTTTTTTTGCGCGAGCCTTTGAATTGAAACAAGTTAGAATTCTGAATTCTCTATGACGTCTCGTGAGTCCGTGCCCACCTAGGTTTTTTCTTTCCCTTCACAATAGTAATAGTACGTAGCATCATCAACATAGTTTTTCTTTTCTCTCTCTTCCTTGTCATATCTTGGGCGATCTTTTTTTTCTTTTTCTTCCCTGAAACTTTTTTTTTGTCCTTTTTTTAAAAAAAAATTCAGTAATTTTTTTCTATGTTTTTTAATATTTTTAAAATAATAAAAAATATTTTTTAATTATTATTTTATTTATTTTATAATTAAATAATTTTATATATTGCGATATGATTTTTTTTTTTTTTGTCTTGTGATATGAGACGTGAAGTCTGCATATATGAATACATGTTATGGGCGTTTTTGTTATATGATATGGTTTCTTTTATATTCTTGATATGATATCTGTTGTTCCCTGATCTAAGTCTACTATTTTATGATCAGATCTATATAATCATGATTTGATACCCTTGTTAAGTATGTTTTAATTCTATGAGATGATTTCTTTTATAGTTGTGATATGATATATGTTTTCTGATGATCTGATGTCTACTATTTTGTGATCTGATATCTATATAATCATGATTTGATCCCCCTTTTAAGTATATTTTAGTTCAATTGTATGATTTCTTTCACATTCTCGATGTGATATCTATAGTCTTTTGATATGATGTCTACTATTTTGTGATCTGATGTCTATATAATCATGATTTGATTCCCCTTGTTAAATATGTTTTAGTTCTATTGTATGATTTCTTTTATATTCTTGATGTGATATCTATATTTTGTTGATCTGATGCTACTATTTTGTGATTTGATATCTGTATAATAATGATTTGATCCCCCTTGTTAAGTATGTTTTAGTTCTACTGTATGATTTCTTTTATATTCTTGATGTGATATCTATAGTCTGTTAATCTGATGTCTACTATTTTGTGATCTGATGTCTATATAATCATGATTTGATCCCTCTTGTTAAGTATGTTTTGTTAGGTTTGAATACTGAAGTTATGCTTGTATTATACTATTTCCCAATTAATATATCGATTGAATATTTTAGTTTATATGTTGTGCATATTTCGTCCATTTATATTATGTAATTAGATTATGAGGTGTCTGGTGTGACACAGTAGATCTCATCATTGGTTAAAAGACATAATTTATAAATGAGGTTCGTAACCGAGATAGTTTTGAACACACTGTCAAAAATGGTTTGTCTGGACTAATTGAATCGTATACATATGCCCGGGGCATATTGAACTTGACCATTTAGGATGAATTGTCTTATACTGATTTAATAGACTATTCATTCCTTGTATTCTATCTCTTGATCCGTAGATTTGAGCGGACATGAGGATTAGACATAGTGTACTTTGATATGCCAAAGGGTGAGGTCATTTGTGGCCAATAGTCTCGGTAGGTTGGGTGCGCGTATTTAGTTACTTGATGTGCTGCTTCTTGTCGAAAGGAAATCATGTACCGGTGCGTCCGGGGTGATGGTGCTCCCGAGATGAGCTCGTTATGTTTATTATACTAAACCTGGCCAGCGAACTTATTTCTGGTATAGTAAAAAGGTCAAGTGGTACTGATCTCGGATTATAAGAAGTTAATTAATTAATTTATCAGTAAATTAATAAATTAACGAGCACTATATCTGAAAGATTATCTACCCGGGCCTGGTCAAAAATTCACTTTCGTGCTACGCATTCCAGAATCAAAAACTTTGACCAGGCCTAGACTCTAGCACAATCGCTATTCCAACCCTTGCTTGAAATAATATTGATCAAGATCTTTGTTTGCACTTATTCGATTTATGACGCAACAAAATTTCTAATTAAAAGCGGAAACATAGAAAGTACCTCTTGAAGCGTGTTACTGAGGTGATCCTTGTATGACTCAATACTAGGCTCAAACGTTGTGTGGGCAACTAACCAACGATCAACAATTGAATCACAATATCACTCACCGGAAAATTCCAGCACCGCCGCTGCCCGCGCGTCGTCACCACGCGCCACCGCCTTCAACCGCCACGCACCTCTGGGGCTTGAGGAAGAACCGGCCGCTGGTTTCTCGGAGGAAAGGCTGCCGCACAGAGCTTTGTAAAATCCGACTTTGAGGGAAGACAATTAATTTCTCTCTCTATGATTTTATCTCTCTAGTTTTCTTGTCTTGAAAACTTATGAATTGTGTACTATTGAATTGCTAATCCCTTGTCTATATATAGAGCAACAAGAGAGACCCCAAGTTGGTTTAGAATTGGTCTTCCTAATGGGTTTAGATAATTAATTAGTTTCCAAATCCAATTAGATTTCCTAATCTCTAGGATTTTCTAATTCTAATTGAAACGTAAGGCCCTTAAAAATAATTAATTAAATAATTAATTCTACTTATTCAATTAATCCATTACAAAATTAATCGTACCACTAACGGATTAATTTTGGCACTACCATCCTACACCAGAATTGCTTCCGGAATAACTAAATTAATTTATTCTTAATCTTTCCACATCAAAGATTTAGTGCTCATTAATTTATTAATTTACTGATAAATTAATTAATTAACTTCTTTAATTCTGAGACTAGTACCACTCGACCTTTTTACTATACCGGACATAAGTCCACCAACTGGGTTTAATATAATAAACATAATGAGCTCATCTTGGGAGTACCATCACCTCGGACGCACCGGTACATAGTTTCCTTTCGATAAGCAGCAGCACACCAAGTAACTAAACACGCGCACCCAACCCACCGAGACTATTGGCCACAAATGACCTCACTCATTGGCAGATCAAAGTAGACTATGTCTAATCCTCATGCCCGCTCAAGTCTAGGGATTAAGAGATAGAATACTAAGAACGAATTGTCTATTAAATCAGTACAAGACAAATCATTCTAAATGGTCAAGTTCAATATGTCCCAGGCATATCTATATGATTCAATTAGTTTAGACAAACCAATTATCCAAATCACATAATAACCTAAACTGACAGCGTGCCTAAAATTGTCTCGATTACGAACCTTGTTTATATATTATGTCTTTTAACCAATGATGATATCTACTGTGTCACACCAGACACCTCATCATCTAACTACATAATATGAATGAACGACATATGCACAACATATAAACCAAAACATTAAATCGATTTATTAACTGGGAAAAAGTACAATACAAGCATAGCTTATGTATTCAAACCTAACAATCTCCCCCTAATACTTAAGCTGTGCTTTAAGTATATAACTACATTCAATCTTTTACAATCTACAATACATCTAGAAAAACTATCATGGCTCTCTTAAGTATCTGATTCCCATGCCCTCCACGTGAGTCTCAAAGAATTTTGAAGTCAATTTGTTTGTAAAAGGATCTGCAAGGTTATCCTCTGATGCTATCTTTGCCACGATAACGTCTTCCCTCTTGACGATATCTCGTATCAGGTGGTACTTGCGCTGTATGTGTTTACTCACCTTGTGAACTCGTGGTTCCTTCGAATTTGCTACTGCACTGCTGTTATCACAATACACTGTGATTGACTTCTGCAAAACAAGAATCACGTCTAAGTCCCCTAGGAAGTTCTTAAACCACACTGCTTCTTTCGCTGCCTCTGATGCAGCAACGTATTCAGCCTCCATGGTAGAGTCCGCCACGTATTTCTGCTTGACACTCCGCCAAACTATGGCTCCACCTCCCAAAGTAAACATATACCCTGAGGTACACTTGCTCTTGTCCCTATCGCCTTGGAAATATGAATCTGTGTAACCTCGGGGTACCAGCTCAAGCACCTGATAGACTAATACTTAGTCTCTCGTTCTGCGCAAATACTTGAGAATGTATTTTACTGCCTCCCAATGAGCTTTCCTAGGGTTACTATGATATCTACTTACAATGCCAATGGCATAACAGATGTTAGGCCTTGTACACAACATTGCATACATGAGACTTCCTACTGTCGAAGCATAAGGAACTGTCTTCATGGCCTCTATCTCCTCAACAATCTTAGGAGACTGTTCTTTGGACAGATGCACTTTGTGTCTGAAAGGTAGAAAACCTTTCTTGGAGTTCTGCATTTTAAAACGGGCCAGAATCGTATCTATGTATGAAGCTTGAGAGAGTGTTAACGAACGTTTCCTACGATCTCAAATTATCTTGATCCCAAGGATATGTTCGGCTTCTCCTAAGTCCTTCATATCAAATTGCTTGGACAACCATGCCTTTACGTCTAATAACACTTTCTTATTTTTGCCAATTAGTAAGATGACATCTACGTAAAGCACAAGAAATACCACCACGTTTTCATCACATCTGCAATACACACATTGCTCATCCGGACACTGAGTAAATCCGTAGGATTGGATCACCTCATCAAACTGGATGTTCCAATATCTGGATGCCTGCTTAAGTCTGTAAATGAGCCTCTTAAGCCTACAAACCTTATGCTCTTGGCTTTTTTGAACGAATCCCTCTGGTTGCTGCATGAAGATGGTTTCCTCAAGACTTTCATTAAGGAAAGCTGTCTTGACATCCATATGCCATATCTTTTAATCTAAATGAGTAGCTATGGCCAAGAGTGAAAGATTATCTGCCTGGGCCTAGCTACAAACTCACTTTCGTGCTACGCATTCCAGAATCGGAATCTCTGGTCAGGCCTTGACGCTAGCACAATCGCTATTCCAACCCTTTTGAAATAACATTGCGCTGTATCTAGGTTTGCACTCATTCGATTTATCACGCAACAAAAATTCTTAATTAAAGCAAAAATATAAGAATTACCTATTGAAGCGTATACGCAGGTGATTCTCTTGTATGCCTCAAGACTTTGCTTGTATGTTGTGTGGGCAGCAATCTAACGAGTAACTAATAAGCTAATCACCACAATCCACCTGCCAGAAAATTCCAGCACCACCGCACCTAGCACGTACAATCAACGCACCGCCCGGAGAGAGAGAAAGCCACACGCGCCGCCGGGAGGAGGAAGAAATTCGGCCGCCGATTTCTAGAGAGAGAAGGCCGCACAAAGCTTTGAAAATCTGACTTGGAGAGAGAAGAAAATATTTCTCTCTCTAGAATTTTATCTCTCTAGTTTTCTTGTCTTGAAAACTCATGAAAATGTATATTGTGGAATAGCTAATCCCTTGTCTATATATAGAGTTACAAGAGAGACCCCAAGTTGGTTTAGGATTGGTCTTTCTAATAGGTTTAGGTAATTAGTTTCCAAATCCAATTAGGTAACCAATCTAATAGGATAAACCAAATCCAAATTAGATTTCCCAATCTCTAGAATTTTCTAATTCTAATTGAAACTTAAGACTTAATTAATTGATTAAATAATTCCACTTTGTTAATTACTTAATTAACCCTTAGGAATAATTAATCAATTAATTAATTCTACCTATTCAATTAACCCATTACAAAATTAATCGTACCACTAACGGATTAATTTTGGCACTACCATCCTACACCAGAATTACTTCCGGAACAATTTAATTAATTTATATTCATAATCTCCCCACATCAAAGATATAGTGCTCGTTAATTTATTAATTTACTGATAAATTAATTAATTAACTTCTTTAATTCCGAGACTAGTACCACTCGACATTTTTACTATACCGGACATAAGTCCATCGGCCGGGTTTAGTATAATAAACATTACGAGCTCATCTCGGGACCACCATCACCCCGGACGCACCGGTACATGATTTTCTTTCGACAAGCAGCAGCACACCAAGTAACTAAACACGTGCACCCAACATACCGAGACTATTGGCCACAATTGACCTCACCCATTGGCAGATTAAAGTACACTATGTCTAATCCTCATGCCCGCTCAAGTCTAAGGATTAAGAGATAGAATACTAAGAATGATTTGTCTATTAAATCAGTACAAGACAAATCATTCTAAATGGTCAAGTTCAATATGCCCCAGGCATATCTATATGATTCAATCAGTTTAGACAAACCGATTATCCGAATCACATAATAACCTAAATCGGTAGTTTGTCCAAAGCTGTCTCGGTTACGAACCTCATTTATATATTATGTCTTTTAACCAATGATGAGACCTGCTGTGTCACACAAAACACCTCATCATCTAATACATAATATAAATGGACAAATAATGAACAACAAAATATAACCAAAACATAAATCGATATATTAACTGGGAAAAAGTACAATACAAGCATAGCTTATGTATTCAACTCCAACAAAGAGAATCCGGATTGACTTAAGCATGGCCACCGGGGAGAAGGTTTCAACCCCTTCGCCACAAGCCTTGCTTTAAAGGTTTCAACCTTTCCGTCAGGTCCTCTCTTACGTTTGTAGACTCACTTACATCCAATGGGTTTGAAACCATCAGGTAGGTTCACAAGCTCCCAGACTTGATTGTGGTCCATCGATGCCATCTTGGATATCATTGCTTTTCGCCAATATTCTACATCTTTATCTTGGATAGCCTCATTGTAGTTTACTGGGTCAGGTTCAGGCGCGCCTGGGACTAGGTCTGAAGCCTCTCCCACGCCAATGAACCTGTCGGGCTGTCTTACAACCCTCCCACTGCGACGAGGTACCACCTGTGTAGGCGAATCATCTGTGATATTTTGTTTTGTAGATTGTAAAATGGTCAAGTTACCTACAAGACAGGGCGCGAGCGGGCGCGAGCGGGCGCGCGTGCACTCTGAGCTGCAAAATTATAGTGCAGGCAGCACTGGTGCCACGCCGCATGCGCTGCTCCCGGCCAGAGCGCGCGCTGCGCGGCCCGGCCCGTTAGGGTCGCGCGTTGGCCGTTTTTCGTTTTCATTTTTTTTCAAATTTTTTTGAGATCCAACTTTCAAGACTCAATCCATCGAGTGACGTGACGGGACACGAGATCAAGGTAGCAGATGGAATAATAGTTGGGAAATTTATTTTATGCATTTATTTCCTGTATTTATAGTTTTAATTTTATGCTTTAATTTTTATGTTGTGTTTTAGATGCATAATTTTAAAGCATGCTGGTTTTATATTTGCACATAACTTAGGATTAGTTAATTGCATGTTAAAACAGGAAAAAACCTCATTTTATAAATCTAAGTGGGAGCAGGTTGGTTAATATTCCCATAGCCTCCATTACGAATTCATATGCGATGTGGGTGGACTTGCGCATTGGCATTAGGGCCTTTTTCCATATCGGATGAGTCCAACCATAAGATCACTAGCTTATGAATTTCTAAGTAAGATGACTAGAGTAAGTTGAAATAGGAGAAATGCGATACCCTCTCCATCTGAGACACACTATCATAAGGTAACAAGCTTAGAAGCCACGTAATGACACACACTTAGTGTACGATTTGTAGTATTCCTCCCATCGAGATTACGCTGCTTATTTGTACGGCTGAAAGGCACTAACTATTAGATGCATTGATCAATAGATCGTTTGGTCAGATAGTGTAGTTAATGAACCTAGTTTTTTTCAAACGAATGTGGGTTAGCGTAAACGTCCACACTATCATGGTTTACGAAAACCCCGATGAATGAGATGTCTGTGAATTTAATTATTGTTTGAGGGATGTCAATAATTACTTGAATTTTTTGAAATTCTTGAATTTATTTGCTGAAACATTGTCTGTTTAATTTATTTACAGTCTTCGATATGACATTTAATCCGTTAGCTACGATTTTGAAAGACAACAAGTTAGTTGGTCCAAACTATGTCGATTGGAGTCGTAATTTGGACATTGTCCAAACGGCTAAGAGTACTCCTATGAGAGATCATGTTATTGACATGATTAGTAACATCAACGAGGTTGAGGTAGTGAGAGGCAAAATCGATGGTAAAACCAAAGTCGATATTGTCCTCTAGAACTTGCCTCAAAACTATGAGTAGTTTCGGTTGAACTACACCATAATTCAATTATTGTGTACTTCATCCGAACTCTTAGCAGAGTTGTTGGCGGCTAAAAGTCTTTTTCAAGAGAAGAAGCAAGGTTTAGTCGCAGTCAAAGCTTCAGAATCTTCTTCTTGTTGGCGGCTAAAAGTCTTTTTCAAGAGAAGAAGCAAGGTTTAGTCGCAGTCAAAGCTTCAGAATCTTCTTCTGAGCCTGAGGCTAGAAAGAAGAAGAGAAAGCTCGAGGGAATAACTCAAAAGGCACAAATTGTGTGCTTCAAATGCAATCAGATGAGACATTGGAAATCAGATTGTCCAAAACTTAAAAGTATGACAGTTTCTGCCTTAATTACTGAGACATGTTTAGCGGCGATTCCCATAGATACTTGGTGTGTGGATTCAGGCGCCACTGACCATGATTGGAATTTATCAAAAAATAATCTAATCTCGATAAGACTTTTTTTTATCTCTCTAACGTTTCTATCAAAACATCTCATCTTGATTTTCTCTCTCTTAATATCATTAATTCATCAACTTCTCACCTCCTAACCACCATAATCAAGGCCTCCACCTTCTTCAATCACAGTATACACCAGACCACCACCGCCAATCTATGCAATCACTTTTCACCCCACCACCATCCAACCACACCCTAACAAAAAAATCAACACCATCATCTGCAAAACAATTCATTTTCATAATATACATGTTTTCTCTTCATAATCTACATATAAATATTACATAATATACATCCAAATTCATTGAAATATACGTGAAAATATATTTAATATACATGTTATGTTTTCGTAATATACATGTAAATATTGAATAATATACATTTAAATTCGATAAAATATACGTGAAAATGTGTATACTATGTATAAATTATCTCTCGGTAATATAAATATAAATATTTCATAATATACATGCAAGTTTGGTGAAATATACATAATATACATGTCATCTATTCATAATATATACATAGAATTATTACATAATATACATCCAAATTTGGTCAAATAAATATAAAAATATGGCTTAAATCCATTTTTGGTCCCTCTTAATAGGAGTTATTCCAGTTTTGGTCTCTCTTATTATTTCGTCACCAATACTAGTCCCACTTAAATTTTTCTTAACCACTTATGGTCTTTTTTGACAGAAAAATTGGTCAACTAACGGAATGAAGTCCACAATCAATCAGAGATGGTAGGTCATCATCAACAAAGGGGCCAACTTTAAAATTGGTCAACTGTTAGTTGACTAATTTTTTCTGTTAAAATGACCATAAGTGGTAAAGAAAAATTTAAGTGGGACTAGTATTGGTGACGAAATAATAAGAGAGATTAAAACTGGAATAACCCCTATTAAGAGGAACCAAAAATGGATTTAAGCCTAAAAATATACATAATACACCTGCCACCTCTTTGTAATACATCATATACATAAATTTTTTTTGAAATATACATGAAAATATATATAATATACATGCAAATTTGGTGAAATATATAATTGAAAACATACATAATATATAGAGTAAATTTCAAGATTAGTCACAATACTATAGTCAGTTTCTTGTTTTAGTCATCATACTTTAAAAACTCCAATTTTGGTCATCATACTTACGTTTCTTTCAAAATTGATCACTCCGTCATGTTTCGCTGTTAGTACCTTAACTGACCAAAAGTGCGTAAAACACTCTTTTCTTATTTTTTTTTTCTTTACCCTATTTCTTATCTATTCCTTTTAAATATTTTATTAATATATAATATGTATATATATCACTCATCGTCGTCCTATCATCACTCACCCTCCTTGTCCTCATCGCCACCATTGCCGCCACCTCTTTTTTTTCTCCTTCTCCTTCCCATCGCTGCCATCTCAACCGCCACCCTCTTACTTCTCTTCTTTTTTTTCTCCTTTTCCTTGACATCGCCACCGCGGCCACCCTCTTCTTTCTCTTCTTCTTTTTCTGCGTCTTCCTCCTTGGGCTATTAACCCTACGAATTAATCTTTACAGTGTATTTTTACTTCTCAATTCAATCTCTAATCTTTGAATTTTTTAGTATTTTTCATTTCCTCATTTCCATTGAAAACATGTCACTACACTTGGGATCTAATCAATGAATGCGTATTTGACTGAGAATATGAGAGCAATTTGGTTTCTGCAAAGGAGGAGGCGGACTTGAATCGTTCGTTTATCTCAATTTTATATTAATTCAGAATTGTAATGAATTTTTGTTACTGGCTATACTAGTTTCTGTTTTTGGGATTTTAGAAATAGATTGGATTCTGTAAATAGCTCCTCTAGTACTCTGTTTTTGAATTTTGGAAATAGCTAGGATTTCTTTGACGGGGACTCTTTTTTTTCCTGATTCATACGACAAAAATCTTTACAGTTTACACAAGTAGGAGGGAAGAAAAGAACAGGGCTGATCCTTTCTTCATATAATTTTTTTTTATTTTGTCGTGAAGGGATCTGTGTGCCATGAACTTCAACGGCTGTAATGGATTGGACTGCTTGACGAATCTGAGTTCCCAATAACTCTCACATGTTTGTGATTAAGGATTTGGTGGTGGACATGACCAAGCAGTGGCTGACGAGGAAATCATTGCCTCCAATCCTTGGGAAGGAGCCAACCGAGAACCAATGCCTAATTCTTAAGCAAAAAAATTAAAGATTATAAATCCATGGATTGAGAATATTGAGAAAGCATCCATATAAATTGTTCAAAGAGACAAAATAAAAAAGGCCAAATTATTTTTTTGGTCCCTCTTAATAGGGATAGTTGCGTTTTTGGTCCTAAATAATAGTACGACTGCACTATTGGTCCCTTAACATTTTTTTATTAGCATTTTTACTCCTTTTTTAACGAAAAAATTTAGAAGATAACGGATTAACTCATTTGATCGCTAGTCAAACATAATTTTTCTTCAAAATGATTTGTACTGTGATGTTTTCAATCAATTTTATGACTCGGTTCCTCGTGAATGTTCAACCCATTTAGATCGAGTCACAATTCAAAATGAAGGTCGAAACTCTAAATGGGTTGAACATTCATGAGGATCCACATCATAAAATTGATTGAAAAAATCATGGTACAAATCATTTTGAAGAAAAAAATTAGGTTTGACTAGCGATAAAATGAGTTAATCTGTTATCTTCTAAACTTTTTCGTAAAAAATGACTAAAAATGCTAATAAAAAAATATTAAGGGATCAATAGTGCAGTCATACTATTATTTGAGACCAAAAGTGAAACTGCACCTATTAAGAGGGACCAAAAAAGTAATTTAACCAATAAAAAATTACCTGCATGATTAAAGTAAAAAATTACTCATTAAAAAATGATTTAATGAAGGCACGAGTGGAAGAAAGAAGAAATAGAAGAAAAGAATAAGGAAATAGTGGAAGAAACAGAAAATACCTTAAGTGTAGAAGATGAAGAAAGGAAAATACAATTTTAACCCTAGAAAAATGGAAGTAGAGGGGGCAAAGAAAAGACTAAAATATCCTTTCAAATTTGGTCTGTTAGTTGGGTTAACAACCAAACTTTTTTTTTTTTTTTTCTCTTTTCTCTATCCATAAGTTGTTAGTGGCATCTAGCAAGACATAATGACTAGCCAATTTAGAATGGAAGATCAAATGATGATTCAACACAACCTTATAAATATATTACATACAATCCATACAAAGATATCTCGTTTAGCATGAGGCATGGAAACTGTTATCCTTAATAGCTAAACATTTAGTTGATCTCTTTGTGATACTGATTCTCATCAAGTAAATGATAACACTTATCATTTCCTTGGACACGGTCATGCACTTCCCAGTCTCACTATCAAGTGGTCAAAGATATCATCTCTCACTTAAGAGAGATTTTTAGTTCCATCACTTCCACTCACATATCTTAATATGATTCATACCATACCCAATCATGCTCATACTTGGAAACTTACTACTGCCCCGTTAGGCGTATGTCAAAGTATCACTACTCTTCACCTAAGACCATGTAGTGATTTCTGGTCTAAGGATCCTAGTATGAGTACTGCTAAAAAAGAATCACTCATGATCTACCACAGTCCATAGAGTGTTTCTTTTGACAGATCGATCCAATAATTACGTTATCTAACATATTCATTTATGTTTTTAGTTGACACCACAGTATCATGACTAGTGAAACTCTACCATCACTAAAGCCCATGTTAGTCTTAACATATCAACATTCCCAAGTCAATAACTGACTAAGGATAGTTTTGTACTTAGAACATTTATGCTTAAAGGGTTTCACAACCAAGATATTATGAAGGTTCATTTATAAACACATGTTCTAGTACATAGATTATTTCAACGTTTACATATGCACAAGAATATTAAATTGATGAAATTAACTCATGATATTACATCAATCAAAGGACAAATATGTATATAATCCTTATAATGGCACATACACCAATATTTATATTATGTACAAAAAAGTTTCATGAATTTCTATATGCCTTCCTCACAATTCGTGGATTTTTTGAGAATAAATATTTTTTCTTAGCCGGGTTACAAGGCTCTTTGAATGGTGAGCATGTTGTGCACTTAAGGTGATGTGTCTCCTTCAAGGAACACAGGTTACCGATGGTAGCTATGCTGTCGGGTTGATCTGCTTTCAAAGGAAATACGAAGGAATGCCCGATCTTGCTAATTATTCTATATGTTATCTCGAAAACTAAGGGTTGAATGGCGGAATCACTCAATCCTCGGGGCACATGTTTATTTTATTTTCCTCAAATGAAAGATGGTCGGAAGGTGGATGAATTGGCTTATGGTGGATTATTACTCTCGCAACAGTATGTGGTGTGATAGTCAACCTACACTATCAACCAAAGAAACACAGGAGTTGTGATTTCCTCACAAGGACAACTCACAATCTTGCAAAATCACTCTATAAAAGAGATTTAATTTATCAAAATCACGCAAATCTGGCTATTAATGTCACGTGTGGAGGCCTTAAATAGGCATACAATGTGTTCTCTTTCTTTCCTAAAAAGGTAATCTAAAATATTGAAAAACAAAATCCTATTCTAACTCAAACTAGTCTTATAGATTCGGCCATTATGAGTAGTATTACATGAAAATAATCCTAATCTAGAAGGGAAAACTCAGTTTACGTTATTTCCGATGCCCCCTCAGGTGGTCTCTGACAACTACATCCACCCCCCTCAACCACCCAAACTATTAACAAACACCCCCCTACCGGTCGGAAAAATGAGGTAAGCATGTGATGTAAGCAATTTTATTGAATGCAAAGACAAATCTAACCTTCTTAACATTTTTAGGACATGAATGCCCATCTATCTTTGGCACACTAACTCATTTCTGTTTCTTATATCCTTTGTTTTTACCTAACTTGCAGCCATTGACACCATCCTATCCACCACTTATCTCTGCCACCACCGTTTTAATCTGGAGAACCGTTGCCAATTTTGGAGTCCTTGAGATATGTGATCCTGAATGTTCTTGTCAACCACGAAATAATCTACTTTAAAGCCAGAAACAATATATTCTCCCTAGTACAGAAAAGAAATTGAGCAGAACATCCCTGAAAATTGTTTTTTTTTAGAGCATATAAAAAACCCCAAGAAAACTGCACCCCACTAGCACGAGGCTCAAATCAAATGGAGTGTTTAGGCAGTGCCACCACTCTTGCCCTTCTTCCTCTGGATCTTCTTCATGTAAAATTCAAGTTCTTTTCCTTCCAAGATGTATCCATCAGCTCTTCCACGATGACCGGGGCGGGAGGAAATGCAAGCCAACAATCTAGCATATCCAAATTGTTCTTCCATGTGGGCATCAAGCTTACGATCTTTCTGGCACTTCTCAATCTTCCTAAGAACAAGGTTGTTTTTCTTAGCTTCCTCAGTGGTTGCACCGCCCTCAGCCTCCTCTCATTCCTTCTTTGCGGTTGCTGCCCTTTTATTCCTGCCAATATCAACACCATAGTGTTGAAGGTACCACTACTTGAATGGGGCAGCATCCACTTTTCACCAAAGTTTGAGTTCTCACAAGCTTATTATTCGAGGCATTGTTAACCACATCAAGATACGTGTTTTGCTGGTGATAGTTTCACTTCCCCAAGACTAATTTCTAGTATCTAATCTGAAAGCCCTCCACTTGACGTTATAGCAGGGAGAAACAGAGAGAGACGCCCGGGAGAATATGGGGTGAGGCATGAGAGGGAGGCGAGCCTAGCCTACATTAAAATTTTACTCCATGTTTCTTCCTCACCGGTATTAAAATTTTACTCTCCTCTTCTTCCTCACCAGTTCATCAATTGGAGAAAAAGAAAAGTAGACGAGAGTGACGAGAGGGGTAGGGCAGACAGAACAAACCATAGGGAGATGAGGAGAAGGTTTTAGGTTTGGGAAAATTTCTCTTTTTTCACACCTTACGGTTGTGGTGGATCTGGAATGGAGCGGGGCAGTGGCGGTAGTGGATATTTAAAATTATAACATGGGTGGTGACTATGAAGGGCGGCGGCGGGCGAATGTGAAAGGAAAATTGGATGAATATAGAGAGAGAGAGTTGGTAGAGAAAGGGGTAAAGGGGGTGAAGGTGGGCGGCGGGAAGAAGGAAGAGAAGAGGAGAGCAAAATTATAGGACGACATGAAAGAAAAAGAAAAGAGAGGTGAGGAAGAAGAAGAGAATGGGGGTATTTTGGTCTTTAAATATCTTTTATTTCTTTCAATTTTTTTTGTTCCTAATTTTCCTAAAAAAAGTTTGGTTTTTTTTTGTTTTTTCACCATTTCCGGCTTTGACTTCCAGTAAATGGGACATTGGTAATTTTTAAAAATCTAAAAGGGGTTTCAAATTAATTTATGGATAATTCGCAGCTAAATATGGATATTTGCTATTAAACCGGATTACTAATAATACAAATGTGTTGTCCAGACGTAATCATGAATAATAAACAAAAGACATGAGATAAAAAAAGAATGAATAGTAATATTATATATAGATAATAAGCAAAAAAAATTATAAGAAAAAAATCATGAATATTTATATATTAAAAATTATGATTTTTTAAAGGAAAAAAAATAGAAAAAAAAGGGTATGTATCATGTAGGAGAGTGAGAAAGTGAATATGAAAAGTTTAGAAAAAATAATATTCTATCAATTTCAAAATATAAATTTTTTTTGTCATTTGTATGTGTATTGATGAAACACTTATTTGATATAAAAATTCAATAAATGTGAATGATATTTCTGTATAATATCTTTAACAAATTATACATTAATTTTATGTCGACTCTAATTTTTAACCTGAATGTTTTTTTTAATAAAATATATACATTAATTTATTGAAAACGTTCAGCAACAATTGACAAAAGAAAGATACAGTCAAAGAAATGCAAATTATAATTATGAATGTCATTGTTGTTGTTGTGTTTAATACGGTTAAACCTATATAGATCTACTCTATCAAAATGGTAGATATACCACATGCTGAAATTTCAATCCGAATAAAGATACATCACTAATTTTCTGATAAAAATACCAAACTATAAATCTAATAATTAGATATATGATGACTGAATTTTCTTAGACCAAACCAACAAACTTCACCAACGAAACCGTCGCCATAACAACGAACACTATCAATAAAATCGCGATCATACTCTATCAGTATATCTGAATCTACTACAAAAATAATAGTGCTAAAATACTTTACCCTTCAATAAATGATCTATTGAAGGACAATTTTTAATAAAATAAATTTGGGATTAATCCCTTTTATTGAATGACGAAATTAAAAAACAAGAAAATTAAAATTTAGAACAAATTTATTTTTCACATCCTTCCACGATGGAATAGGAGAAAAGGGGAGGGGAGGGGAGGGGGGGGGAAGAATTAGGGTTTAACGTGAATATATTAAATAAATATATATTTTTGAAATAACATATATAATTCACCGCAAAAATTGAAAAGAATTATATTTTAATACGTTGCTCCTTTCAAAAAATGGAGGGAAGAGTAACATTTACAAAATGCCTAATCTTTGCAACAGAATACTATTGAAGAATCTAAAACTAAAGTGATGAGATCAGATCCTATAATCCAACTTATCGGCTATACATAATGGATTTTGCTTGGCCAGATGATGACGACCTAGAGTCTTGAAGTCGAACTTGCATTCATGCTCTTCCGGGTAACGATGGAGGCTGCAGAATACTCCTCCGCATCGGCAATTAAACCCAGTTAATCCAGTTTTCTTGTTGCAACAGTGGCACCGATTCTTTTTCATCGGTGGATTAGGAGCTTCTTCTGTTGCAAGACTCTGGTTATCGGGGCAAATCTTTATCCGGGGAAGCGTCAACGTTTTCTCCCGGTCAAATAATTCCAACACCGCCACAGCCGCTTTCTCCGCCTCCTCTTTCAAATAAGCTCTGTAACAATTAGAGCACAGGTAATGGGTTTCCGGGTTTCCGTATAATCCGCAGTTTCTGTAGCACAGAACCCGACGGTCTGATTGTTCTTCGCTGCTTGAATTCATCCTGATTAGCTTAGGGTTATTCTTTTGCTTCTTCAAATTGGTTGATCACTTGTAAGAGTTAGAGAGAATGTTATGTTCTAATTAGGACCGGTTGGGTCTTTTATTTATTTATAGACTCTTTAAGAGTTTATCGGTTTGGATTTTGGAAACTTCCATGTTTCCAAAAAGGATTTGGAAATTGAACTTGCCAAATTTGGAGTGAAGATGGAGTCGGGTTTGGATCTTGGAAACTTCCATGTTCCGTTACCAAATTAGAATGGAATCAGTAGGAGTTGGGTTATTGATTAAATATTGGAATTAAATATATACACATATATTAAAGTAGAATTAAATATTTTTAAAAAGATATGTATATAAATATATAATGATTTAAATACTTATTGATTATCTAGTTTCAGAGATGAAGAAATGTATAGTGTGCCCAAAACCTTGATTCTAGCCAGTTGAATTAAGCGTATTGAGGTACAAAATTTCTGTGTCTGGCTGCTAGATCATGAAGGTCATGAACAATCTTAAAAACTGCATCTGGCTTTGCCAGTCTCAGTGCATTTTGTGACATAAATTTCAGCTCATCTTGCTTTGGTCCGAACCATTCAGCAACTATCCTAGCTATCTCTTTTGGTGATTTCGAATACTTTCCACATCCATTTTCAACCACGTATGGCACGTTCCCAGCTTCCTGTAATCAAAAGGAAAAAGCAAACATGAACAAAGAGGGAGACAACTGTTCCCAAATGTACTTTCAACATACTTGGCTTAAATTTCAGACCCCAAATTTTCATTTGAGTAATCAGGTCACCTAATTAACATAATGACTGCTAAGATTTTGTTTAAATGAGCAGAGTCGAGCCCGAACTAGGCCCTGCTCAAGCCATGGCTCAGCTGGATATAGAGAGACTTGAGCTCGAGCTCGATCGAGCCTACTCCTTCAAAGCTTGGCTTGAGTAGCTCACAAGCTCAAGTCAGGCTCAATTTCCTCCTCCCTTTGCTTTTTTTTACAAATGCATTTTCAATCATTAAATTGGAAGGAAAAAAAAAAAAAAAACTTTATAGTAATTCAAACTAATCAAAATCAAACGATCCACTATATTTCTAAGAAAAGCTTCCGCTTTCAAAGGCATCCAGCAAAGGAAAACACATTCACAATCATGCTAAATGCATTAATTGAACCAGCTAAACCATATACATTCACAGCTCTTTTAAACCTTGTTCAACTCTCCAATCCAAGGACTTTGACTACACTAGCTACAATGGAAAACAATGGGAGACCCTCAAAACTGTGCAGCTTATTTCCAAGCCAAACTAATCATTTACAGAACACAAATCACTGTTGAGCCAGAAGCAGAGTAATCTAAAGCGAAAGCTGCAAAAGCATTTCTATGCAATTTACAAAAGTTGCTATCTTTGACAATAATAATTCTCCTAAAATAGCCCAATTCAAATAATCCCAAAGAAATCAAATAAGTGAAAATCTTCTTGAAAATACGCTCACATCCATTATACAACTCTAGGAGTTTAATTACCTCAGTTGGACAACAGCACCAGATTCTATCCAAATTTGGGAAGCCTTTTACTTGATCAATTCTTTGAAAACCCAACTTGACGGGGTGTTGATTCTATTGGACGGTAGGAGGGGAAGGATGAGATAGAGGGGAAGAGGAGATGGTTTGTGAGGGTGAGAGGGTTGGCTAGGAGCAGAGAAAACAAACACACAATAAAAACAGAGACAGACAAGGGAGCTCCTGAGGAAGAAGGAAGGGGTGGGTGGGTGGTGAACATGTGGGCGGCAGGCTGAGCGTTGGGTAGAGCTGAGATGATAGATAAGCAGCGGATTTGGAGATATGGAGTGGATACTAGGTCAGATGAACGAGTGATGATATACGTAAATTTAGGAATAAATTATATATATATATATATATATATATATATACACACACACATATTATTAAAGGTTAGGCTCAGAAGGCTCCTTTAAGCCTCAAGCTCGGCTTTGAACAAGCGGCTGGTTAGTTTGCACCCCTACCATGCCCCCAAAAGCAGGGAATTGTCAGTTTGCATCTAAGAACATCTTAATGAAGTGAAAATCTTTTGGTGATTGTGCAAACCACTAAAAACACAGCAATAAAAGCCAACAAAACAACTTTTGATTAAAAATTTAAAATAAATGCAGGGAAGTGCAAAATTAATTTACCTGGCCCGCAATATAGCCATTAAGAACTATAGGAAGACCTCGAATCATGGCTTCTGCAATAGTTCCAGGACCAGCCTACATAAGCATGAAGGCATAAGACGGAAGCCGAAAGATATTAACATGTGTCATTATTTAGGTAGCAGAAAAGTTAAGAAGGTTTCACACCTATGGATTCAAGAATTACCTTGGTAATAATGCAATCGCAAGCACCCATGTATTCCTCAATTTTTGTGACAAAACCCTTCACCTAAAATTCAAGATCAACTCAATCATTTTGTGAAAGAAACTATACACACATGCGCATGGTTTGTTTTCAAGATGAAAGCTGCAGAGGAGATGAGAAGACAGTTTTATCATGTTTATTCTTTTGACCTCAAGAAAGAGGACAGAAGTATTATGCAATGACATTTTTTTGAACCTCGAGAGAATATTTTTTACTGTGTTGTTCTGGGTGTCATTCCTACTTTCAGGCGGTAGAAAAGGAAGAAGAATCTTTTAAGAATCCATGCAATATACAGAAATTCAGTTATTATCTCAAAGCACAGTGAATAAACAAAACAGTTCTGCTCGCCATTTAGGAAGACATATAAACAAGACGGTAATGCTGGACGGATCATTACACAGCATTTAAAGGGGGATGTCTCAAAAAAGAGACAATAGAGTATAAATAAAGGTTAAATTAAGCTTCAACCAAGCTGAAAATTGTGCTAACAGTCGCACTAAATATGGTGGTACTGATAGAGAAGGAAACCATGCTAGGGCTCCAAGGAAGTAAGTACCTGGATGGGTATCTTCCAATCAATTGCAAGCAATCTGCTGGCAAGTTTTTTATTGCGACCACAAATTACAAGGAGCTGACCTCTGGGCTCACCAGTAGAATCATTGTACAATGCATCTCCGAGAGCTCGCGCCGTAACCTCTATTGGTCCCATACCTTCCCCTCCACCCATCAGCAAAACTGCAGGAAGGTACTCATCCATTCCTAGTTCCCTCCTCAAATCAACCTAAAATTTGAACACAAATAGTCTGAAATAGTTAATGCAAACAGATTAAGTTAGGTCTCCAGCAAACTGAGAATTTGTGTCATGAAAGACTAATACTTGCACAAAGAAATTACTCCCCCAGAGAAATTTCTTGGTTCATTATTTCAATAGCCAGTATCGTTCCAGAATATCTAACCTAAGGTATTTCTCAAATTATTCTGCAAAAAACGATAATATCGAAATTCAATAATCTATTTCTTGATTTTGTTTCAATAATACCTCTGCAGGGGTTTCCATCAATATCCCCATCATTTTTCCTCCTGTATATTTTACTAGGTAATATGTTTGAGGTACCACCAGATGACAATTCATTTAATTCTCATAACCATTTGGCTTTACTCCACTAGTAGCCTTAATTATCCTCTGAAGTTTTTCCTCTAACCTTCAACAAGATTCCTCCTCAGAGAAGATATTAAAATCACTAAACATAGTAACAACTTAGACCATTGATCTGGACAAAGAACAAGGCTGATTATCAACTGGACACAATACACTTGGACACGAAAATAACATAATAAAAACCCACAACATAGATCCATGTAATAATTGATAATGAGCCCAAAACATACAATGTATCGGAAAAAGCATATTGCTTTGAACTGCACCAAGATAATAAAGTAATGCAGTTCACAGTGAAAATAACAAAATTAATCATTTTATGTGTCCACGGTTTGGAATTAACATGAAAAAGAAGCTACATAAGTTAAGTTATTAGAAAAGAACAATTTTAAACTAACAAGTAGAACAAACCGAAATAATAAATCATACTAAGAAAAACTGTACAAAATATTGTCACATTCAAGGTCAATTTAAACCCATCTAATTATTGTTATCTACAGAAACAGCATAAAAGGAATTCAAGGCACCTCATCACTTATCTAGATATGCAATGCCGAACCATGACGTTCATCATCCAAAGATATTCTTTCAAAGGACTAAATGGTAGGTTGTTTTGACCAGAAAAACCACATGGCAGACTTCTCTTTAAGAGTGCTATAGGCGCTATTGCCCAACGTGGTAGCTAATTTTAACAGCACTACCAATCTGGCATTTCTTCTGCACTTGTTAAAGTCTTATAAATCAACTGTGAACTGCTGATACACTGTAGCAAGTGAGCACTTTATAGTGTTGACATCACAAAAGTAGAGACTGCTCATACTGCCAGAGAAATAGGTTCAAAGATGACAATGGCTCTGTTCAAAGATGACAATGATTGGTACAACTGACAAACTTGTGTATCTTGTCAGCAGGGTAGGCGACACCCACTCCACAGCCAAAACTATATTGAGTTTCAATTTTAGAAGGGTACAATACAAACTAGTGTCAGCACAGAAAATATCCAGGGTTATTCGAAATCAAATAAAATCAAATCAAATTGACAAGCTAAACCAAAGATGGATTCCATCACAATCAGTGTTTCTAAAGATCTACTTCAAGCTAACGGGGAATTCACAATGCAATCGGCAGAACCTCCCAATCAGCTTTTAATAGGTTAAAAATACTTGAATATCTCTAATTTCAAGTAACAAATATTTGGCTAAACAAAAGTTTAAGAGGAAATGGAGGGAAAAAAAGGAAAAAGAAATTCATTCAGATCTGCAATAATAAGCGTGGATCTGGAGTTATTTTCATCTGGTGTGCGTGGGACAAAGGAGGTATGACAGCTAGCAGGAGACGTAAAGTGATTATCTACACCCATCCCGACAAATTTCCCAGTTATAATTTACACAAAGAACTTCGAAATCAACATACTACACTCTGACGTCACAGAAGAAACCGGTAAAGTCACTTGACACGTTCAAACTTGATAAAATACCAACTAGATCTTGTATGTAGAGTTTCATCGTGGCCTGCCCCACCCTTCCATCCTGAAAAAGTTAAGGAAGAAAATATCTTCTTACACGCCCACTCCCCCGTCAGTACTGCATATATACGGCATCCACTTCAATGAAATGCATGCCACTTCTTGAAATGAAAAGCAAAAGTGTTTGAACCATCAAAGGACTAAATTACTAATTTGTACTCAGCTTCTTTTTTAGTCCACTCAATTCTGCAAGAACTACAGATAATAAATGATAAGATCTGAAACTCTTAACATGCAACTATCGTGGTTTCAAACTTGTGGGACCTGCAGTATTGGCTCTGTCCTTACAACTTGTGATGGGACCTACAGAATGTTTACTATCCCATCATATAAATTGCATCCTAATGCAGAGTTAAAGTAAATACTGCACCATACGTGTGCTATAAATGGGACACGTTAAAGGCATGGAAATTGGAGTCATAATATCATTCAGAACCAAATTGCTAAAAGATATACCCCCCAAAAAAATGGAAAAGATGAATTATGTTTCCAAGTAAATTACCAACCTTAGGCTGAACAGGCTTCACAAAGGAAGGTCGGACTGGAAGGCCATAAACCTTAATTTGGGAGGGTTTCAATCCAGCTTTTGATGCTCGCTTTGCAACCTCTTCTGATGGACAGTAACACCGTGTTACAAGCTTGTGAAACCTATGCATGAAAACACAAAAAAGATAAAACTAGCAATTAAAGAAAACAATTCAAAATACCTTCCAGAAAATCTTACCATGTGGGATGACAAGTGCTCAAATCTGTCACTACTGTGGTAAATACAATCTTATCCAGAAGACGTTTTGTTCTCAAAATACGGAGTGGGACATGTTGCATCAAGGGATGAACACTGATAATGATATCTGGCTGGTATTTCATTAAACCTTTGAAAACTTCCCTAAAAAAGTAAATAGAAGTGAGTTAGAAATGTATATTGTCAACTTCAAAACCATTATTTCATGAAAAACTATACAATCACACAAAGAGGGTAAAAACTAAGTTGCTGTGCAGGAAGATGATGCAAAACAAAGTATCACCAAGCTAAACTATTCATGTTCATGCAAAAAACAGAAAAGGAAAAACTGCTGAAGTCCTCAACTTTTACAGAAACTAGGGTCAATGTACAGATTAGCTTTAAAACCAGATCCAACGTGAAAGCAAAGCAAAACAGGCAAATCGGGGTTGACGTGATCATGTTTTCAATCCAAGTGTCAATCTAAATGCAAAGACTATTCACAAACTCCAGGTAGAAGTTCACAATCACAATGCAAGACCTCTTGATTCAATTTCACAGATGATAACAAAGCTGCAAACAGCAAAAAAAATTGACACAAAGTGTAGCTAAGTTTAAAATGACCAAATCATCAAAAGTTTTTCTAACACAGGAGAAATTTTATAACAATGAAACATGGCTCTTTACTGTCCAATATTTTGGATGCAAGGTAGACCTGTCTCAATAGTATCACTCAACAAACAAGGAGTCAAGGCAGAGAGCCAGTTGGGGTGCCAACAATATTAAAAGTCTGACAGAACAACTCTACAATTAAGCTTAAACAATCTCCTTTCTACTGGCTCAAGATATGAAATAACTGTAACGAAGTACACCAATCAAGTAAATCTCACCTAGCAATAAAAGTTGATGTAGCAGCGAAATTGGATTGATGAATCACACGCGGGCAAGAAGCATAATATGTCAGTTTCCACAGAGGGCCATGTTTCACCAAAAAGTTATAACTCCTAGGCAGTTGGTTAAAAGGCCAAGGAGTATGGTCCGTCCATAAATCAGTAATATACACCTGCAAGGGTAACTCTTTAAAACACAAAATAATCAACAATGGCATGCAACATCATCTATCAGTATCATTACCAGAATCCATCTCTCAAAGAAGGAAACTTTCAAAGCAATCGAGAAAACTAACCTGATAGTCATCCCCAAATTCTTCATGGAAGGCAGCCTTAATGGCCTCAGCAGAAGCCCTGTGTCCTCCACCAGTGTCGCTCATTAAAATTAGCACTTTCTTGGGATTTCCAGATTCAATGCCATTACAAGGCACCCCCTCACCCTCCAAAACAGCATCCCCATCCTCCCTAAACCCATTGCTGTCCCCAGAACCAAACCCAAGTGAAGCAAACCCAATTGGGATTCTCTCGCAGTACAACTTAACAAGCGTATTGAACTGATTTAAAGCTCTGCTAATCCTAAAGGCAGCACCTTTAGAACTAAAACTCAACGAAGCAAAGGTTCTTGGCTTTTTATGAGCAACATAACTAACTAAGCCATCATTGCTAGACGATAAGGTTGAGTATCCATCCCAATTGAGGTTGCTAATATACTTAAGAGGACTGTCAAACACAAAGGAACACAAATGGGGTACATAATTGAATACATTATAGGGTTCTTGAGAAACAGTTGAAGGCTGCATAATTCTTGAGAGGGAAAAACTCAATCAATTCATAAGGGTCATTGTCATGCGAATAAATTTGTGGGTTTTCTTTCTTCAGCAAAAAAGGGATCAGATTGATCTTTGAACAAAAAGGGTCTGAAAAAAACTAGATGAGAAAACGAAGACAGAGCAAAGAAAGGAAATTGGTGAAGTAGCACTTTTGACACTTGTGAAATGGTGATTGTGGCCGGGACCAGAGAGAATTTAGGGGACGCATAATGGCCAGGGAGGGAGTGAGGGAGGGAATTTGGAGCCACAAAAGAGGATTTAGTGAGGGTATATATAATAATACTGCTACTTTTGGATTTTGAAGAGCTCGCAGTCTACTAAGCAAAAATGCCAACTGAAAATGTCACACTGGATTGGTGAAGGCTTCTCCCGTTTACAATTCGTTCACGATGGTTCAACGAAAAAGAAAAGAAAGAAAGTCATTCACACGCACGTGCACTTCTAGCGAGACCAGTGTGACAAACTCATGATTTGTGAACTTTGTTTTGCGTTTTGCGTTTTGCGTTTTGCACTCCTTCCTCCGACCATATCCTCCGTCCAGGAATGTTTGGTTAAAGAACATATTATTTTCTCTTATTGCTCATAATAATAAATGTCTTCCGGACTAATTGGTCGGTAATTTTTTTTTTCTTTTTTGAGGAAATTGGTCGGTAAAATTAACATTACATATGTGAAAAAAAAATTTTAATTATAATTTTTAGTGTGTGTGATTCATAGTTTAACAAAATTATAACCAGATAAATAAGCAAATTATACCATGTAACTAGTGTACATGTGCCTATTACTATTTTTGTCAGAAATCAAAAAAGGTCATTCGTAATCTAACCAAACCATGAAAATGAGTTTAATTATAATTTAGGGTATTTTGATCTTGTTACATAGAATTTCTACATATGTCAGGGTTTTATATCAATTTTTCATGAGTAGATAAACAAACAGCAGTTTAACCAAAGTATAAGAGATATGAAATTGTGGGATAAGTATTTATTATTATCATCGAAATCGAAGGTAACATCTCGTGGCTACTTGGGCAGTTCGTATATCATACTCCTAGGAGTAAATGTACTGTTACTACTCCTAGTAAAAAAAAAAAAAAAAAGGCAAAAAATGAGGCCCACTTTAACTAGCACCACGTCTGAACTTATTACATAAGTAGTTCAGAACCCTCAGTTTACATAAGTAGTTCAGCACCCTCAGTTTACATAAGTAGTTCAGAACCCTCAGTTTACATAAGTAGTTCAGAAAACTCCCTCAGTTTACATAAGTAGTTCAGAACCCTCAGTTTACATAAGTAGTTCAGCACCCTCAGTTTACATAAGTAGTTCAGAACCCTCAATTTACATAAGTAGTTCAGAACTCTCAGTTTACATAAGTAGTTCAGCACCCTCAGTTTACATAAGTAGTTCAGAAACCCTCAGTTTACATAAGTAGTTCAGCACCCTCAGTTTACATAAGTAGTTCAGAACCCTCAGTTTACATAAGTAGTTCAGAACCCTCAGTTTACTTAAGTAGTTCAGAACCCTCAGTTTACATAAGTAGTTCAGAACCCTCAGTTTACATAAGTAGTTCAGAACCCTCAGTTGTTTGATAAACTGACTTCAGTTTATCAAACAACTAGCACCCTGCTGCCGAGTGATAACCAATGGATTAGGCTTAGATTCTTGGTTTCCTTACCACTGTCCGAAAACCCCCTTGCTATGTGACCCAAAAACATAACTGTAGAGTTTGAGGTCCGGAACTGCAGCAAAGGTTTCCTAGAGCTAAAGAGATGCGAGAGGGTCGGTCGGCCGCTGCTGGATTCACCGGAAACTTCGCCGGAGTGAAGACCCGATGAAGACAATCCAAGGCCCAAAATCAGAGAGTGAAGACCCACTTTGATTGAGCTGGAGTTGGAGCTTCTAAAGGCTTGAGGGAAGCTTAGGGAGTTAACTTCGGTCGCCAGAAATCACTGGAGAGCCGCCGCAAGTCACCGTCCGAACTGGGTCTCCCGGAGCTCGAAGAAGGAACCGGGAGGTGGGTTAGATGATCCACCAAAAATCAGACTAAGAAAATGAAATCCCAGCTAGGAGAAGCTCAATGGAAGTCTGGGTGAGGAAAATCAGTGAAGGAGGGAGGTGGAACGGTGATGGCGGTGATGATCAATGGTTTGAGGTGGGGTGGCCGACGGTAAAAGAGGAAGAAGAAGAAAAGAACAAGTTCAGCCGTTGGGGGGAAGAGAGAGAGAGAGAGAGAGAGAGAGAGAGAGAGAGAGAGAGAGAGAGAGAGAGAGAGAGAGAGAGAGAGAGAGAGAGAGAGAGAGAGGAAGGGGGAGATAATGTCTTGAAAAGAAAAAAGAGGGCAACTTTCCTTTTCCTCTGTTTTATCCTTTTCCTTTTTCTTTTTGCTTTTTACTTATACATTTACTATATAGTTTCCATTGTTAACAAATTAATAAATAATCATATTATTTGGATATTGAAATTGATTACAATATTAAAGTTTAAATTTAAATTATATTTCACACTGTAATGTGTAAAAATTAATAAGATGTGTCTAAAATATTAATTATGTAAAAATTTATAGTATATTAAATTTCCATTAAACCTTTAAATTTAATAACTTAATGATATATTTTTTATATCAATTTTTGTTATATATAATTTCATAAACAACAATATTATGAAACAATTATACATATATGAAAATAAGTTCAAATTTTGAACAAATATTTATAATAATTATTATCAATTAATTTTTATATTACCTATTTCAATTAAAATAACATTCACATTTTCTTCATTATATAACAAATTCTATTCTATAATAATAATACTGGCAAATAAATTATTAATATAATTATTTATTAAAAATTTATATACAAATTATTTTCAAAACAATGGCATTTATTTAAAATTCATATAGAATATTATTTATTGAAATAAATAATAATAATGTATAAATTATTATTACAGTTCTAAAAATCGTTAGATCATTACTATAGGTTCTCGTGCGATGCACGGTCTCACGATCTAATACTTTACTATTTCATGTTCTTTTAGAATTAGAAAACTGGTTGTTTTTCTAGAAGTAAGAAACTAGTTTCTATCCCATATCGAAAATACATCATACTAGTTTCAATCCATGTAAGTATAAATATTTGTTTATATATCGATGAAACGAATGTTTTGTACAAAATCTTCTCATATTTTATCAATATAGAATACAAGATAGTTATTTATTTAAACTATAAATAGCGTTATTAAAATTGAACAGAATCACGAGTGAATCAATTTGATCGAGAATTTTATGTTGTTTTAGTGCGACTATATTAAGAAAATAGAAATCAACAATCGATCAAAATTGTCAAAACTTTATTCAACAAGGTGATTGCATTGTATTTTGATCTGAATTTGATTAGAAATTTTGATCATCCGAAGTTGTGCCAAAATTTCTTTTAGAAGTGTATTTTAACCTTAAATTTTTTTAAATGTTGATAATTTTTCACTAATACTAAAATATTTTAAACTTTTTATGTATAAATTGTCAGCGACCAAAAGCAACTGATTTCTTAAATTGATAGCAAAGCATAAATGAGGTAGTTTAAAACAAAATCTGTGTTGTGTTGCCTACAACCTAAACTATTGCAATTTCATCTTTCAGAGTTTTATAATCATGCCAAACCATCCCTTAGCTGCTTCTAGGCTTTACTCTTACTACTCCTACCTGAATAACATTCATAAAAATAAGTATGCGTTAGGCATACTCAGTGAGGAATTTATCTTATACTTACTCATATCGCCAACTGAAACACATATGGAACCAGGCAACTAAGGACAATAGCATGCCCATAAAATTTCAATGCACATATTTAGAAATTGCTAAATTATCATCATTTTAGTTACAAATATAGTAATATGTATGTATCCCTAGGGCATATAGTATAATTTGTCATCAGCGACAAAGGAAACCTAAAGGAAAATCAGGGTTGGGATGAGTTAAGGACGATAGTGGTAGTCACATGTGGTGATGGTGGCAGGCGAGGTGAAGGGGATGATCAGTGGGGGTGGTCAACGGCAGGATAAGGAACGAGGTGATGGTGATGGCCGGTCGACATGGTCAAGAGGTTAGGGTGGCAGGTGGTGAAGAGAGGAGGGGTTCTAGGGTTTTCTTGGGGGAAATATTATGTCTGTATACATAGGGTTTTCTTATTTGCAATTTAAGTTCCTTAGTTTATAGTCCTATCTCTTCTGCCCCTATTTAGTTCCTGCTAACTAATTAAGCCCAACTATTAATTAATCTTCTATTATGTCTATCTACATCTTAGTATATTTTTTTCATTTCAAAGATCAAACTCAATAATTCACCTGTTTCGGGATGTTACATAAATATTATAAATTAATACAATATTAATAATTTTGATATTAATAAATTTATTATATCACGATGATGTTATTCCATTTTAAGTAATAGAATTGCCCTAGTTGTCGTCGTATATTCTCTTCCAAACTCTACCTTCATAAAAATATTTCTTCTCTCATCTTCCCATCATAGGAGATGGGGGAAGGAAATCAATTTTTTGCAAACTTTCGTTTTCTTATTTTCAGTTTCGTCATCTAATAAAGGGGATTAACCCTAATCTTTATTTTATTATTACTTCAGTAGATTCAGATCTACTGGTAGAGTATTGTTCATTCAGTAGATTCAGATCTACTAGTAGAGTTTCGTTGATGGTGTTCGTTGTTATGACGACAGTTTCGTTGGTGAAGTTTGTAAGCATGGTAGCGACGTCGTTGATAATGTTAGTTGGTTTGGTCCAAGAAGATTCAGTCATCATAGATCTAAGATTTAAATTTATGGTTTGGTATTTTTATCAGAAAATTAGTGATGTATCTTTGTTCGGATAAAAATTTCGACATGTGGTATATCCACCGCTTGATATGGTAGATCTATATAGGTTTATTCGTAATAAACATAATAACAATAATATTCATACTTGTAAGTTGTGTTTTTTGTTGTATTTTTCGTTTGTCCATCACTGGACGTTTTTCAGTAAATTAATATATATTTTTTATTTAAAAAAAAGTAATAGAATTAGTTCACACTCATGTCCCATTTGAAAAAATCATTATAAGGTTTCTAAAATGCCGTGGTAGGAAAAGTTTCGATCAAGTGTAGTGGTATATGGCACGTGTTAAATGAAAGAGAGATTTTTCAATTCCGTCCATTTTGGTCAACGCTTGACCAAGTGCACAAGCTTGTGTGGCTGCGTTCCTCCCCAGTGCGCACCGACAAAATTTAAATGAGGGCAAAAAAGGAAATGGCATGACATCTAAAAATTTTAATATACATATGTGATATTTATTAAATTAAAATTAATATATTACACTATTATTTAACTTCTTATATAACTCGACAGGAGAGTTGTAATTCAAGGTAAGTACTCCCCATTCAAAATAATAAATTTTGAGTTCAGTGGGAATCACCATTTAAGTATTTGATCGCACCCCGTATTTTGTTATTTTGCGTCATTTTTATATTCAAATTATCCCTAATAAATTAAGAAATATCAACTATAATATTTAAATATAAAATATAATAATATATTAAATTAACTAACTACCCTTAATCAATTTACTAAAAATATAAAAACAAATTCGTTTATTGTTCCGCTCATCTATACTACTTTAATCATAATTTTTATAAATTTTTCATAGATTACGAAGGGACCTATAAAATTTTTGATAAATTGATAATGGAAGTTAGGTAATAAGAGGGGCGGAAGATAAGTATTAAAGGGGCGAGAAATAAGAATTAAGAGTGATACTTAAAAAAATGGAGGACTTTTTTTAGAAAAAGGGGGCGTTGAATAATAAAAATTGGCGCTATATAACACTACTCTTTTATTAAATCGTATATTTGGTTGACAAGAGGGATGTAGGCCAGTGGTAAGCACTCCTCTTTTAAAACAATAAGTTTTGACTTCGAGTCACCATTGTATAAAAAAATCATATATTTGGTTAAATATTAATATTTTAAATTTTTTTGGCTCTTCACATATAAAATAAGTATTATTTGATCCATTACATTTGAAAACTGTACTAATTTAGTCCGTGTAATATGTATTCTATGCAAATTGTCCCAATTTTATTTTCTTTGCAGTTTGATTTAAGGTAGGAATTATTGGCAATATTAAATCAAACTCAATTAGAATAGGATTTAATAATTGGTAGATTAGTTGTTTCATGTTTAGTTTAGAATAAATAATATTCCAATAGAATTTAGATAGTAAATCCTACTGTTGTTAAGATAGTTTGAGGTTTATATATATAACTAGTTGAAATTTATTTGTGGTTAGAGTTTTAAATTAGAGGCTAAACTAGAAATAAGATAAACAAAAGTCATGGATGACTGAGCAGTAGAAACTGGATAAAAGACCGATGTGGTTGCCAAAATGGCAGATAACCACTTTGATGACAATCTAATGAATAGGAATCGTCGAATATCTTGTCGTTAGATAGTCTCTATACTTTTGTTTGCCTCCTATCAATAAAATAGTTATTATTGATATATAGGTTAATACTTCCGCTGTGATGCTTATAATTTTTATATTCTATAATTGGTATCAGAGCTATTTTTATATTCTATTTTGCAACCTAACTCAAGGTGCGTGAGAAGGAATGAGATTTGGAAAGTGGAGAACACATCATCAATTGCCAAATTGTATAGAAAACTTGCTATAAATACATGCTACTAGAACTCTTAGATGTACTATATAAATTGTCGTGAGTGGACGAAATTGAAGGGGTGCGTGAGATAAAAATGGAAGGCTAAAAAGTTAAAAAAATGTGGGATCACAACACAACAAAATATCAATACAAAAAAGGATAAATACACAAAAAAAAAAAAAAAAAAAAACGACGATCCTATAAGATCACCTTATAGTTTGTGATTTATTTTTTCGATTATGACAAATATGTCTCTTTATTTATTGGTGTGAACTTTCACAAAAGATGAAGAATTGCCTGGAACTCGATCATTTTTACAAGCTCTCATGAAACAACAAAGCATAATGCAGAAATTCCACAAGAATTACAGTAGAATGAACCACTAGTAGCAATTACTATAATTTGAAGGTCATAAGTAATTATTTAAGATGAGAACTCTTCAATTATCAACTAACTTCGAACTACTTTCAGGTGTAGTTTGAGGGCAAATTATATAGTATAGTTACAGGGAATGGAGTATCATACCCTTAGTTTTTTTTCTGTATAAAATTTTAGGAAAGTTTAAATAGTTTTAAGGTTTTTGTATTATTCCTCCATTTTTTTCAAAAGAATGTGTGTTTCTCAAATTCTACAATAATTATGGTAAATTTTAATTGATTAAAACATACGTATATTCATTAAGATTGAATAAAATTGTACCTTGGAACATTAAATAATTGATAAATATTTTTAGAAACTGCATTTGTTTTGTAGTCTCCATTTGATAAAATTTAATTGAGGTCTGAAGACTGAAATCTGAAATTTGAATCCATTAAATTAGCATGTTTGATAAAATTAGAAAAAATGTCTGAATCTGAAGTGTGAATCCATTAAGTTAGCATGTTTAATAAAATTAGAAAATATGTATGAATGTGTCTAAAATCTGAATTACAAAATAAGTTATAAAATTAAATATATTTAAATTTTAAATTAATTACTTTTATTTTTTAAAAATATATTAGACACATATTTTTTAATTTATATAATATAATTTTTAAGATGTATAATTTTTTACTTAATAATATGAAATTATACTAAGAAAAATATTTTAAAAACTTTTAATAATAAATTAGAATGTCATTATTATTTTAAAACTAAAATATTAATTAAATAAATAACACATATTAATAAAAATTATTAAAAAATAACAACTCACGTCATAAATATATTTTTTATTTATTTAAATGATAAAAATATTTAAAAAAAATAAAAAGAATGATAAATATTGAAAAGAAGAAAAAATTTGCAAGCAATTCAGTTCAACAATAAGTGATTAGCAGATCACTTATTTTTAGACTAACAATTATACTTATATTTCAGACCCACTTAATCCCTTAAAACTTTAATTTATAGTTATTAAACATACTTAATTATTAAGTAATTAATTACAAAACTCTTAATTATTTTAAAAAAAACTCTTAATTCATTAAGTCAGAAATAAGTAAAATTATCAAACACTCTTAATAATGGCTTTATTCTTACAAGTTATACGTTTAAAAACCAAAGTCATCTTCTTTGTATGATTTATCATCCTTTTGGCAACGATTCATTTTCTGAAAATCATATCCTTTTGCAACTTATATTTTAGGGTTTAGTTATTAATAAAAGTGGTTAGGATTTAATTATTTAGGGGGTTGGAGTTTAGTTATATTAATCAAAGTAGTTAGGGTTTAGTTATTAATCAAAGAGATTAGGGATTAATTATTTAGGGGTTAGGATTCAATTATTCATGAAATGAATTTAGGGGTTTACTTATTTAGGGTTTAGGGTTTAGTACGAAAATGTATTGAAAAAAAGAAAAAAATTAGGTTTTTCATCAAAATTATGTTCATTAAAATTACATGTTGTTTCTTTAAATTTGTGTTCCCCAAAGGAAGATATCCATAACTATAATGTCTCGTAAATTTATTTGTTTAGTTTTTAACTTATTTCATCAATCTTGCGAGAGAGTATGATTAGAACCCTCATTGCAATCCAAAATTGGGGCTTCATATAGCAAACAAAATCAATTTGCAAAAACATGACAAACCTTTAGAAAGTACCTTTAATACACGACAAACATTTCCGGTGAAATATTATTAGTTACGTTTTCTCGTCTAGATTTCAACCAGCAAAGAAGAGAAAAAAAATTAAACGAATAGACAACACTGTGTTTGTCAATTTCGACGGTACTTTCATCAATTGTTTTTTTTATAACTACCATACTTTCAAACTTGATTTTATAGATTTCAACTATATTTCATCAATCTTCTTCTTTGCCTTGATATAGGGTTCTTATATATTTAAAATTTGGGATTTTTCAAAAACAAGAATAATGAAATATTTAAATGTAGAAATCATGTTCTTTTATCATTAAATATATGAAAGAAACTAATATTAGTGCAATAACTAGTATGCAATGGCGAAATTTAGTTCATACCTTCGCTGTTGAGGTTGAACCGTCAGATTGGGGAAACGTAAAAGCAACTTGAAGCAACGGATTGATAAAATTTTCAGCAAGACTTTTGTTAGTTTGAAACTTCATTGTTGATGAAATTTCAGTTGGTGGAATGTCGTCTTCATTCGTAGGTTCGGAAGAGTCAAAACTATGAAAAAAATAGAGATTTTTCTGTTTCTTGACTAATGTGGTTGGTTTTAAAAATATGGTATTGCTTCCATTTTGTGCAAAAGGAGGGGAATGATTTTTCATTTAATTTTTAAAATTAATTCAATTGTTTTTGGATACACAACAATTTTTTTAGAGGGTTACTAGTTACTACCTCATTTTTTTGGACGGTAATATATAGGTTTTGACAAAAATGTTCTTTTACATAAAATGAGGGAAGATAGAGAGTATTGTAGGGGCATTTTCGTCCAAATTGAGACGATAAAGAGAAAATATTAGGACGGTAACTAGTAATTCCTATTTTTTTATCATGTTTTCTTCCCTTTTCTTAATTCAAATGGTGCGTGCACTTCACAAACTCAACTTGAGTTTCTCTTTGAAGCAACTGCCATGGCTGCCACTGCTGAGATGATGTCCCTCATGGCCGACCCAGCTCCCACAAAGAAGCCCAGGTCTAGAAAGGCGCTGAAGGAGAAAAACCCATCAGCCAATGAGGCGAACATATTGGCCGGAGCCCAGCCGTCTCCGTCTCCGTCTCCGGTTGCTGCGCTGCCATCCGGTGATGGTGCCACTAAAGAGAACTCACAGCCCATTTCCCAGAAGAAATCCAAGAAAAAAGGGGCTGCCTCCAAGGAAGCAAAGCACCAGCAGCAATCCAAACCAGTATCATTTGAGAAAGAGTTGCAGGAAAATGCAAGAGAAGCTTCAGCAACTGAGGCTTAAGAAGGAACAGAGGTGCTCTTTGTTGGAAGGAATAGGTGTGAATGAGAATATTTGGAAAACGTCGGGCCTGATCAACCCGCGTTTTGATTCTCTTTAGTTTTCAAATTGAAGGATAATTATTAATTTGTTGGATAATTATGTAGTCTAATCCATTGAAAGGATAATGATTAAGTTATTTTGAAAAAATCATATTAATGGATTAAGATGGCAGATTAATGGATTAATATTGGTATTAATCATGTATTATCTGCATACTTATTTGAAAACCGGGTGAAGTCTATAAACACAAGTTTATAGAACGGCAGATAACACCTTTGAAAAACCACTCCTTCTCGGAAAATCCTTCTTCCCTTCAGAAACTCTCTCGTAATTTCTTACCAAAATATTCCTTAAGCATCCGACCATTGTTCTAGTTCGTTGGTAAGGCGGTTTTGTGCAAACCGACTTTACGATTGTCCATTGTATACTGGGAAACATTTTGCTCACGTAACCTCTTGCACAGTCGTAGAGGGAGCAAATCTGTTTTAAGGAAATTGTGTGATACACAAGCCTTGGATTTTTCTAGCCATTCTCGGTTTATCTCAACAGGAACTACGTCTATCAAAGAAGGGTCTACGTCTACCAACACTGGGGCTACGTCTGGAAAGGAAGGAACAACGTCTAGCAGCAACTACGTCTAACAAAGTAGGGGCCACGTCTACCAACACAGGGGCTACGTCTACCAAAGCAGGAACAACGTCTTGCAACAACCACGTCTATTGAGACAAGAGCCACGTCCGTAAAGGCACGGACTACGTCTGAAGAAAGTAGGAACAACGTCCTGTTAAGACCACGTCTACTGAGGCAAGAACCACGTCCGACAAAGCACGGACTACGTCTGGCGAAGCAGGAACCACGTCGAGAAAAGAACTGACGAACAACGTCACTTGAAGAGCAGTCCACGCTACGAAAGGACGTACTACGTCTTGGAACATACAATCCTCGGAGGGTGAATAACAATCTTAAAATAGACTCGGCTTAATTTCTCAATGGCAAGTTCAAGCGATCACAACTCAAATTTCGAGGGTAATCCTGCTGTCACTCCAAATATGGGGTTGATCTCTAACCCTGTCGTGGCTATCCCTAATGTGCCAGGAAGCCGCTACGAGAAGCCTGAAAAGTTTCAAGGGGTTGCCACTTTGTTCAAAAGATGGCAACAGAAAATGTTGTTTTATCTAACAATGCTGGGGTTTGCAATATTCTTGAAAGAGGATCCCCCAATGGTGCCAGAAGGAAACAGTGATGCTTCAATTGTAGTTGCCGTTGAGGCATGGGAGCACTCTGATTTCCTCTGCCGCAACTACATTTTGAATGGGTTGCAGGATTCCCTATATTCTGTATATGGGAATTACAAAACGGCAAAGCAGGTATAGGAGACTTTGGACCGTAAGTACAAAATTGAGGATGCAGGCTCAAAGAAATTTGTAGTCGGCGGTTCCTTGATTTTAAAATGATTGACTCAAAATCGGTGATGAGTCAAGTGGATGAGTTTCAGCTCATCCTGCACGAGATAAGTGCTGAGGGGATGATTCTGAGTGAGACTTTCCAAGTAGCAGCAATGATTGAGAAACTGCCACCAAGCTGGAAAGATTTCAAGAACTATCTCAAACACAAACGCAAGGAGATGACCTTGGAGGACCTCATTGTCAGACTTCGGATTGAAGAAGACAACAGAAGGGCTGATATCAAGTCGGTCAATCCTGCGGGGGCCAAAATCAATGTGGTGGAACATGGCAAGGGAGGCTTCAAAAACAGAGCCGTGACCACCGACAAAGGCAAAGGCAAGGCCAAGCTTGGGGCATCAGGAGGGGTCTCAAAGCAAAAATTCAAGTTTAAAGGAAAATGCTTTAACTGTGGAAAACAGGGACACAGGTCATCAGAGTGCCGTGCTCCCAAGAAGAACCCTGAAGCAAACGTGATCCAGAAAATCACGGAGGACGTGGGAGACATCAGTTTGGTAGCTGTAATCTCCGAAGTCAACATGGTGGAGTCAAACCAGAAAGAATGGTGGTATGACTCTGGTGCAACCAGGCATGTGTGCACCAACAAAGGTCACTTCTCAACGTTTGAACCAACCCAAGGGGAGAAGCTGTACATGGGAAACTCTGTTATAGCCGAAGTTGAGGGGAAGGGAACGGTTTTGCCCAAGCTGACTTCGGGCAAAACGTTGACCCTAAAAGATGTGTTGTACGCACCACAAGTCCGAAAGAATCTTATTTCAGGGTTCATGCTGAATAAGCATGGATTCCGCATTGTAATAGAATCGGACAAGATTATTCTTTCAAAATCGGGAATGTACTTGGGAAAGGGGTATGCATCTTTGGGGATGTTTAAGATGAATGTAATGACAATCGTCAATAATAATGCAAGTACCTCTTCTGCTTATTTGATTGAGTCTTCTAGCTTATGGCATGGTAGACTAGGTCATGTTAATTATGATTCGATACGTCGATTAATTAACTTGAACCATATCCCAAGTATCCAAATTGACAAAAGTCAAAAATGTGAAATTTGTGTTGAAGCAAAACTAACAAGGTCATCATTCCAAACTATTGAAAGAAATAATGAACCCCTTGACCTAATACATAGCGATGTATGTGATTTGAAATCGGTTCAAACACGAGGTGGTAATAAATATTTTATTACCTTTATTGATGATAGCACAAAATATTGCTATGTGTATTTGCTTAAAAACAAAGATGAGGCGTTGGAGAAATTTATTCTCTATAAGACAGAGGTTGAAAATCAACTTGAAAAACGGATCAAGAAATTGAGAAGTGATAGAGGTGGAGAGTACGAAGTACCTATTGGTGACTATTGTGCTAAGAATGGTATAGTTCATGAAGTAACCGCACCATATTCACCTCAATCTAACGGGGTTGCTGAACGGAAAAATCGCACATTAAAAGAAATGATGAATGCGATGTTATTAAGTTCAGGTTTACCTGCCAACTTGTGGGGGGACGCTATTTTATCGAGTAATTATGTACTCAATAGAATACCTCGCAAGAAAGAAGGAAAAACTCCATATGAATTATGGAAAGGAAAGACGCCTTCCTACAAACACTTGCGAGTGTGGGGGTGCCTAGCGAAGGTAGCAGTACCGACGCCAAAGAAAATAAAGATAGGTCCCAAAACGGTGGATTGTGTCTTTATAGGCTACGCTCATAATAGTACTACATACCGATTTCTTGTGTATGATTCGAAAATCCCGGATATACACAAGAATACAATCATGGAATCAAGAAATGCATCATTCTTTGAAAATGTATTTCCTTGGAGATCAGTTGGGGACACTTGTTCTAAACGGCCTAGTGAAACCATTGATAAAGAACCACAAAGTCAAGAAGTGGTTGAACTAAGACGGAGCAAAAGAGCAAGGGTGGAAAAATCATTTGGTGATGATTTTGAAATGTTTCTTGTTGAGAAAGAACCACAGACTTATGCTGAAGCTGTGCATTCGTCGGAAGCGCCTTTTTGGAAGGAAGCCATAAAGAGCGAGATTGATTCTATTTTACTGAATCATACTTGGGAGTTAGTGGAACTCCCACCTGGGTGTAGTCCTTTAGGGTCAAAATGGATTTTCAAACGGAAAATAAAAGCTGATGGCTCTATAGACAAATACAAAGCTAGACTGGTGATCAAAGGGTACAAGCAACGTGAAGGCTTAGACTACTTTGATACATATTCTCCTGTGACGAGAATAAATTCTATAAGGATGATACTTGCTATCGCAGCTTTACGGAATTTGGAGATCCATCAAATGGATGTTAAAACAGCTTTCTTAAATGGGGATTTAGATAAAGAAATCTATATGGAGCAACCCGAAGGGTTTAAAGCTCCAGGTTCCGATAAGAAAGTTTGTAAATTGGTTAAGTCATTGTATGGTTTGAAACAAGCTCCAAAGAAGTGGCATGAGAAGTTTGACCATGTAATGATAACCAATGGATACAAAATCAATGAGCGTGATAAATGTGTCTATGTCA
The DNA here is from genome assembly GCA_030378225.1 of Knoxia roxburghii. NCBI lineage: Eukaryota > Viridiplantae > Streptophyta > Magnoliopsida > Gentianales > Rubiaceae > Knoxia > Knoxia roxburghii. The sequence continues at coordinate 8,143,750 of CM059423.1, forward strand.
AAGAGATCGGGGATAATTACGTTATCTTATGTTTGTACGTAGATGACATACTCATAGTTGGTAGTAGTGACAAACTGGTCAAATCTACCAAAGCCATGTTAAATTCAAAATTTGACATGAAAGATATGGGACTGGCGGATGTGATTCTTGGAATCAGAATCATCAGGTCCTCGGAAGGTCTAATTTTGAGTCTAATTTTGTGCAAACCGACTTTACGATTGTCCATTGTATCCTGGGAAATATTTTGCTCACGTAACCTCTTGCACAGTCGTAGAGGGAGCGAATCTGTTTTAAGGAAATTGTGTGATACACAAGCCTTGGATTTTTCTAGCCATTCTCGGTTTATCTCAACAGGAACTACGTCTATCAAAGAAGGGTCTACGTCTACCAACACTGGGGCTACGTCTGGAAAGGAAGGAACAACGTCTAGCAGCAACTACGTCTAACAAAGCAGGGGCCACGTCTACCAACACAGGGGCTACGTCTACCAGAGCAGGAACAACGTCTTGCAACAACCACGTCTACTGAGACAAGAGCCACGTCCGTAAAGGCACGGACTACGTCTGAAGAAAGCAGGAACAACGTCTTGTTAAGACCACGTCTACTGAGGCAAGAACCACGTCCGACAAAGCACGGACTACGTCTGGCGAAGCAGGAACCACGTCAAGAAAAGAACTGACGAACAACGTCACTTGAAGAGCAGTCCACATCTACGGAAGGACGTACTACGTCTTGGAACATACAATCCTCGGAGGGTGAATAACACTCTTGAAGGTTAAAAGATGAAGCCTTGAAGCAAAATGAGGAAGAGAAAGAAAAGCTTCAAATGGAGCTCAAAAAGGTCAATGGACTGCGGTAAAGAAGACAAATCTAGAAGCAGATTTTAAGGAAACATCAAATCTGTTGGGGGCAAAATGGAAGACCATTAGCCCTGAAGAGAAGAAGCCTTATGAGGAAAGGTACCAAGCTGAAAAGGAAGCTTACTTGAAAATTGTTGGAAATTAGAAGAGGGAGAATGAAGCAAAGAGGCTTTTTGAGGAAGAGCAAAAGCAAAAGGACAGCTGTGGAGTTGCTTGAACAGTACATGCAGTTCAGACAAGAAGCAGAGAAAGATAAAGATAATAAAAAGAACAAGAAGGAGAAAGATCCATTGAAACCAAAGCAACCATTGTCAGCTTTCTTTCTGTATTCAAATGAGAGGCGCCCAAATCTGCTGGCAGAGAACAAAAATGTTTTGGAGGTTGCAAAGATTTTAGGTGAAGAATGGAAGAACATGTCTGATAAGAGGAGGGCACCTTTTGAAACGATTGCAAACAAGAACAAGGAGCAGTATTTGCAGGAGATGGAACTTTATATGCAGAAAAAGAAGAAGAAGCTGCCAGCCTCAAAAAGGAGGCAGAAGAGTTGATGAAACTCCAGAAGCAGGAAGCCATGCAATTGCTCAAGAAGAAGGAGAAAACAGCAGCATTATTAAGATAACGAAAGAGAAGCGTCAAAAGAAGTGAAGGATGTTGATCCTAACAAGCCAAAGAAGCCAGCCTCTTCATTCCTCTTGTTTAGCAAAGAGGCAAGGAAGGCTTTGGTGGAGGAAAGAACTGGAATTAACAACTCCACCCTTAATGCACTCATTTCTGTCAAATGGGCAACTTAATGATGAAGAGAGGCAAAGCTGGAATGACAAAGCTGCAAAGGCCATGGATGTTTATAAGAATGAATTAGAAGCATACAACACCAAAATGGCAGCAGAGAATCAAAAGAACAATTGATTATTAACCTTTGAAACTCTTAACTAGACTGAATTTTTGCTGTTAAATGGGGTCTATTGAACACTTCGGATTATTGTATTTGCAGTTACTAGTGTAACTTAAATCATCATTCAATCAACTTTAAGCTTTGTAGGCTAAAATGAATGGATTGTTATTGGATTGCTGTTAAAAAACACTTCACAAACTCAACTTTCACCTTTATTTATTTATTTTTTTATTTTTTTGAGTAGGGTGTGTATAGTATACTAATTGACCAGCATGCATGTGTGGATATGTAATGCATAGAGTTCCAAAAACATCTGCAAAAGTTGACTCCAAATAAAATATTGCTATTCTGAGATATACACTTAAGAAAAAATCAGTCTGTCAGATCATTCAAAGTCAATCTATCCATGAGGCCAGCAAAGATGATGCAATGGTTCTAACTGAAGTGGAACTGCAGTTTTTGCTTCGAGCTTCTGGTGTTGAGCGCTATTGCATTCAATGGAAGCGAAGAGATTTTCGAATCCAATTCCAAAACTGATGACGCTGAGGCTTTTCCTCTGACTCCTGTGATGGCTGCAGAACTTGTGGTTGAGGTGATAGTTGTTGAGATTCTAACTTTGAGGAACACGGCAAGCTCAAGACTTGTGGATTTTCTTGTTTGAGCTTGCTCCCTATATCTTCATTTCCTTCTTCTGCAGGGCTGTTCCTTTTCAGCTTTATGATCTTCTCTGACATCTCTTCTACTTCTTCAACTTGTTCACTGGGCTGCACCAGAAAACAGTCATTTTGCCACTCCATGTTTTTCTTGGAAAGATTATCTTTCTCTTCTTCAAATACAGAACTAGATGACTCTGTGGGTAAACAACCAGCTTCATTATATATGCTTTTCTCAGGATCATGTCCCACAGGTGATATTTTCACTGCAGCAACAGGTTCTTCTTCAAGAAGGTGTTTCTGTTGAATACGTTGGTTCTCATTCTGCATTGCAGCCTCATCAACTTCTTGTTGTTTCTTATTGGAAACTGAAAGCTTTTTAGCTTGATGATCTTCCTCTGCATTTTGTTGCCCTTTTGGATTCTTTTGAACTTGAGATACTTCAATTGTTGGTGTTTCAAACGGCACAAGCTTCCCATTTGTAAAGGTTTCATGTTCTGGTTGTTCCTCATCACATCTTGCAACGCCTCCCATTATTTGTGACTCTCCCTCCATCACCAAATCATGCTGTTCTACCAATGCCTTCACATTCATTTTGTAATCCTCAGCTTGATTGCATCCAAAAATTTCACATTCATTTCCTTGAATCATCTCTTCATTAGCTTCTTTGTTTTCAAGCATCATCTCTTCAGCTAAGCTAGCTTTCATTTCTTGAGCTTGAGATCTCCTTTCATCATCTGATAGATCCTTCATACGTAGCCGAAACCTCCTCTTCTTCTCCTCACTCTCCCCTTCCACAATCTTAGAGTTAGATTGAGCTTTCTTTGGCTTTTCAAGTGCATCAGCTCCATTGTTGTCTTTCTGAATTGATCTTTCTAGTAAATCCCTTGTTTCCTCATTAACCATATCTTGAAGCTCATCAAGGTTAATGTCAATCACTGTTCGTTTTGTCCCTGTAACTGGATCATGGCACTCAACTACCACATGCTGTCCTTCCCTTCCGTCACTATGCTCATCTGATTTTTTGGCCTCACCTTCTATCATCAGAATGTCAGAATTTACTTGAGCTTTTTTTCCCTCAGTAGACTTTTTACAAACTCTACTTTTTTTCCTCACTGGACAGTCAAGAAGGATTGCAGTTGCTTCAGTAGTTCTCTTGCTCTTTCTCCTCCACTTTTTCGCACTCTTCTGGACAGTCTGTTCTTCTAATTCTTTGATCTCACCTTCTAACAGCAGAATTTCAGCATTTAGTTCAATTTCTTTACCTATCTTCTCACTGGTAGTACTCTTGCGCTTCCTCCCCCTTTTTCTCCTACTCTTCTGCCCTTGTGATGAGCATTCATACTCTTTCTTTCTATCAGTTTGCTTATCTTTTTCTTTGATTTCACCATCTAACACCTGCATGTCAGCATTCAATTTAGTTTCTTTTCGGACGATAACCTTTTTTCCCACATTACCACAAACCTTTGCTGCACGATCAAGATGAATTCTCCCACTTTTTCTCACACTAGTCTGCCTCAGTGAATATCGTCGTTTCCTCTTTGGGATAGGAAAACAGTCAAAAGAAGTGCTTGAGCTTCCGATGGCACCTGTATCCCAGCTTGAAACATGAGAGATTGGACTTAGATTGAGACCATGATTAACAACAAGCTCATCAAGCATACTGGAACTCCCAGGACTCTTTTCTGTAACTACATCACTCAACAGCATATGGAACCTGTCCCCAGCCTTAGCAACAACTCTTTCCTCACAAAGTCTCTCCAAATGGTATTTGAGGAAGACATCATGAGCCCATGGCAAGTCGGTATACTTATTCTGAATAAACTGTGATATAGCCTTTGCAGTAGATCCCCCATTCTCATTCAGGAAAGTAATTGCAGCTTCTATCATCTATAAAATTCATAACCACACGAAAGTAAGAAATAGAACTCAAACACTTTGGATGACAATTCAATAGTTGAAACTGAAACCATAACACTAATTTGCAAAGATAATCCAGCATTTGTGTCAAAAACCGGATACCTGAATCCACCGGAGCAAGAGCAAGTTGGGCTTTCAATTCCATATCACCAATGGAGCCAAAGTTAAGCATTAACCATCAGAAAACAGATGTTTAACCTTTACTTTTTGCATTTTTCCTCCATGAAATTAAGGCATAAGAAGACAGCTTTTTTTTTTTTTTTTGGCCTTAAATACTGAATGAAATAGCAGACTGCAAGATCTTTTCCAGGGCATACATGATTAAGATTCACCTCAAAGTAACTCTAAGTTGTAGGCTATATGACCTTAACCTTATAAAGAAAGTAAATACAGAGTCCACTTCTATCTTTAAGCCTGACTACATTTGAATTCAATATAAACTCTGTAAACTTTGGTTTGATTTTGTCAGAGTAGCTCGGTTTAATCTGCTTGGGGAACCATTGCAGAGCTGAGTGCAAAAAATTATGTTCAAAAGCTATACCGTATAACATGCTGCAGGAAGTTTTAAAGCTCATCATGCATACCCTGATCCACTGGTACATTAAACACGGGAATAGCTTCCTGGTTTACCTGGGGAGGGGGAATATTTACAATATCTCTGGCAGCTCTAGGTAAAAACTCTAATTCTTTTACCGTACCAGATTTTATAGCATCCATAAGCTTCCTCTGCAGCTTAAGGAGGCCAATACGCTTTGAAACAAAATAAAGAACAGCAAGGGAAAACAAAAGAAACCCAACAATAAGAAAGGTGTCCGTTTCAAGGGCAACTTTTTTTTACATAACAAAAAACCTGTCTGTTCGGACTATATTTTCAATCTAGGCTTGAGGGAATTCCCATTATAAAATGCTTTCGAAAGAAAGGCTTCAACGTGAGTGAAGCTACCGCAGACATGCAATAGTGTTCCTGACCATCCACACAAGCTAATTCAATCTGAATAAACTCTAGAACTTAAAAAAAAGAACAGCACTTTCTTCAAAGTTTTCAATATTTGAAAGCTCCAAAAGTTCAGTCACACATGCTTCTTCCTTCATAGAATTGTAATTTGTATTATCTTTATCGATGCTCCAACTAGTACCCTTATCAACCACCAAGTTGCATTTGCCCCATAAATTCACCCAAAATAAAAAAATCCCATCAAAGAACAGATTATCTACAAACATGCATGTATATGTCCACGGCAATTAACAACCAAGAACATCAAATACATCAAAAAAATAAACAAGAGGGAAGACAATGGAGACTTACAGCAGCATAAGGTGGGTGATCAGGGGTTTTAAAATCAGGAAAGAGTTCATCAATGCGTTTCTCAATGAGGTACCTCAGTCCTCCAGACAGAGACTTGGTTTGAAAAGAAAACATGACAGATTTAAATATAAAAGCCTTGTAATTCTTCATTTGAACTACATACTCATCATCATATGGTTCAGTACAAGAACGGAAGCCTTCAAAATTATGGCTGAAGAATTTGTGGAATGTACATGATGATGGACCTGATGGTGGTGGGTTCTGATCATCCATTTTTGGGAAGAAGGTGAGAACTTTGAAGTTGAACTCATCCAAATAACTAAAGTACTAAGAACAAGGCAGGGGGTGAGGGAGTTTAATACATTAAAATGTACTCTGTGATTCCCAATCAGAAATCAATAAAATGGGAAGATGATTCTTAAACGCGTCAACTAAGATTTAGGGTTTAGACGATATTTTCGATGAAAAAACTAAATAGTTTTTAATGATAATAAATAACAATTTTTAATGAGAATTAGGAAATATTTTTTTGGAGGAGGAATGAAATGTATCGGTGGTAATTTTACTTTTTACCAAAATTTTAATAAATATATTTCTAAAATATAAAGGGTAAAATAAAATTCACAGTAATTTAAAGTAACTAAAAATTATTTTATCCAAAATATAAACCATGTTTATAAATTAATAAAACTTATATACAAGATAGATAAAATGGATTATAAGATTCCTAATCAAAGTCAATAAAATGAGAAGGAGACTCCTAATAGTTAATAAAATGGGAAGGAGAAATGTACGTACTGGTAGTAATTTTACTTTTTACCAACCTTTGGAGAAAAATATTTTTAAAATATTAGAGAGCAAAATAGAATTTACTGAATAATACATGGTAATTTAAATTAGTTAAAATTTTTCTTACCCTAAAATATAGATATGTTTATAATTTGTGTAATATTATAAAAGTGTTTTCTAAACTACACTTAATCTATTTTTGTATACACTTCAATCACGTTTCACATTAAATTCTTAAGAGATAATGTATGATTTAATATAAATAAAATAATAAATTATCAAAGATTACACATATAGATAAAATAGACTTGGAATTCCCAATCAAAAGTCATTAAAATGGGAAGCCCACTCCTAAGGGGCAAATAACTAATGAAAAGTAAATCCGAATAATTTAAAAATTAGGGAATGAAAAGTAAATAAGAATCCACTCTTTTGAAAATAATTACAAGATACAAATAAACAAGGGTATTGCTAATTACAAAGTACTGTATTATTTATAAAAAGATTAAAAACAAAACTAAATTACCAAACGGTCCCTTGAGGACTTGGCTTTAGCCGAGTTCGTACATTGAGTCGGGTCATGCTAAAAATCCAACTGAAGCTTCAGAGCAACTGTTGGCGCCGCATTTTCCCGAAGCGGGTCCAACAAGAAAAATGAAAAATAGATGCAGAATTTTACGCAGAAATGCATGATTTGTTTTTCCCATTTTGTTTGCTTCCCTCTCAATCGAAGACCTCTCATCTTTTTTTTGGTATATAAATTGAATTTAGGTTACTTCCAAAATTACGGGCAAAGGAAATTCACATAAAAATGTCGACGGGGTATTGTTGTTGTTGGCCAATTTCATCACCGAAGTTAGGCCACGAGAATCTTGATTTTGCAGCAACACCCAAAACAAGAGCTCTTGAATTGGGAAATTATGTTTCACCCAGAAAGTGGATTGGGCGGCCTTGTGTTGTAAGAGCTGCAATGGTGGACTCTCATGAGAGCTCCTCCAACTTCGTAAATCGCATGGAACGCGCCTGGTTGATCGCTCAGGTAAAATTCAACTCGTCTATCCCTAGTCTTGTTTAGTTCTGAATTTTGTTCTGGGTTTTCAGGTTTTGCCTTCTAGTGCCACTTCCAATGCTCAAAATTGGGAGAAAAAAGATTGATGGAGGGTTGTGGGTTATGCAGAAAATTGCTTTGTTTGTGTGATGGTAGTTTAATTGCATTTGGTGATAACTGATGGGATTTATTTCGATGTTTTGTACTTCTTGCAGTCGATTTTATAGGCTTGAGTTGTCCTAGGGTGTTAATTCTCAAGCTATTGCCTTAAATATACTTAATTGAAATTCCATTTCTTTTACAGTTGATTAGTAATTCTTTGGATATCATTAGTCCCCCTACTTGTACTTGATGATAAAGCTTTAATAAACTGCCAATAGCTTTATAGAAGGTGCCATCAGAAAATTTGACCTCAGAACTCAGGTGGAGGAGAACACCACTGAATATTTTGTGCTTTGGTGGTTGAGTATAACCTAGTATTAAATAAACAAGAAAATAAAATTCATGTTATAGGTAAAATTTGAGTTCTATTTCCCCGGTTACTATTTCCGAGAGGGACAAAGAATCATGAATGTGACATGTCACAAATATTTTGAATCTTTTATCAAAACACTCCCAGCAATGAAGAAGTACGTTATCTATCCATCTCAAGGTATTTCAGCATGCATGAGAAAGCAGTATAAGCATTGGGATATGTCTCAATTGATAATGGTCGGGTGATGGACTCTTTTCATACTGCTCATTTTACCCAAATAGTAATCCTATTACGGTTGTCTTGTATGGTAGAACCTTGATGAACCATAGTCCAGATTTGGAAGTGCAGATAGAATCTTTGGAATCATCGTAGGAAAATACCTAAAAGGTTATCTGTAAAAGGCAATTCGTGATTTGGGCATTTATGGTTGGTACTAAGACAAACAAAAGCATAGAACAAGTGTCAAAATTTGTAGGCGAGAAAATGAGCAAGGCAGGAACAAGCTTCAGCTGTAAATGGAATGTTTACACAGCCCTTCTTTGTAATGCTTTCATTTTGTGTTCATATGAGTTAGCATCCATATTCATGTGATATTTTGAGGACACAATTGATTTTCCTCACTTTATTACGCAAATATCAATTTCTAGGAAGATCATTATGCTTGTTAATGCTTCAGGATGACAACCTTCATCTTCACTTGCATCTCAGACAACATGAACTAGACTCTAAGTAGTCTTGGCAAGTCAATTACATTTAATGGATTTTAGTAGGTGAACAAACCTGAACCAGAGCTTTTATAGTGATGCCGGATTTGTGGGAAAACGATTGTCCTTTGAAGATTATGGAGGATAGTTCCACATTTTACTGTTTAGGTCCAAGAAAGTAGGTTGATTGCGGATTGAAGCTATACAGTAAAACCTACCAGGGGGAGGGGGGTGGGCAGGGGAACTTAATTTAAAATTGGCCAGAGTAGGCAACTAATAACTGCTTAGGAATCAGAAAATCAGATCTGAAGGCAGCATGTTAATGTGGAGATTAGGAAGAAGAGAATATGCATACATATGGGAAGGGGGCACCTTCTCTAAGAAGTGTAAATGAAAAGTAATCAGAAAATTACAGGTGCTTATAATTTACACCCCTTAATGTTTAGATACTGAGAAACATAGATTAGATTACTATTACTACCACTAATACCGGCTGAAATTTTGAGTGGGGATTAACTTCTACCAATCTAAATTATGACCTTCCTAAATAATTGGGAGTGTCATCTTAATAATGGCAGTTCAAAAAATGTTCTTGATGCTTATCATTAATTTCCTTTTTTTTTTTAAGCAATTATCATTAATTTCCTTCACCTCTGTGGTAGTTATTATTTTTTTTACCTCATTGTTAGTTAATTTAAGCTTCAAAGGTAATTGTTTTGGCGCTTAGCATGATCTTGTTTCACAGGGTGAAATTGTGTTTATTCAGATAGAAATTTGTCTGCACTGTTGGTTGTTGTCTGGCAAGTTGAAAAAACTATCTAACATTATTTGTTTGTGATCGAACTAAAACTACTGTGTTCAAGAAGATGACTTAAGTGCATCTTAATTTGAGGCTGCCAAAATCTAGCATCAAGTTTTGGTTAGTACAGACTAGGTAGATTTCCATTTGGATTAACTTCTTTTACCCTTCATAAACTATGGCCATTTGATATTCTTAGGACAACTGCAGAAGAAAACTTGAAAAATAAACCGAAGGGAAGATATGTGCAGAATTTTTTTTCTTAGCAAGGGATCCTTGATAAAAGAGAAGTGGTGTCTATGTTTGCATGGTTGGTAGATAGAATAGGTACACGATCAAGTTGAATTTCTGATTTCCACTTTCTTAGTTTTATGCATGTATCTCCGATCTTGTCTTTTACATGGGTCCCCCAATCTCCTCATCCCTACAGACTGCAAACTATTTTCATGAACTCCATTGCTAATAATCCCTTACAATAAAAGGAAAGTTTTTAAGGGCTACTTAATAAGAAGATTTCTGACAATTTCTTGCTACTCAAATAGTATGTCAACTATCAAGTGAACTTGCGTTTTCTGCATCATCATGGTAATATTAGAATTGCTTATTGGTCTTATTGCCTAATTGTGTGGTTCAGCAACCAAGGCCAGTGGCTTGTTCTTCTTGTGATTCAAATGGGCATGTTGAATGCAAGTGGTGTAATGGTACTGGTTTCTTCATTCTTGGTGACAACATGTTATGCCAAGTACCATCAAGAAATACTGCTTGTGTTATCTGTGCTGGAAAGGTAACTAACTGATTTTTGAGCATGACTTGATTCAAGATGTTTTGTTGGTTCCGCGCCATTATTAAATTTTACCTTAATATGATGTTCAACCTCCTGTTTTAGGGTTCGATGCGCTGCTCTGACTGTAAAGGAACAGGACATCGTGCAAAATGGTTGGGGGAGCCTCCCATTCCCAAGTAAAGTAGCATAGCATGATCCTTTTTAGTAGGATATTCCATTTACTCTTTAGCTCAAAAAACTTTGGTTTTACCAGGAACCTCTGGACGCCTAACTTTTAATTCTTTAGTCGAAAGAAAGATGACTGTAAAAGGGGAAAAGTACAGTATACTCTTATATATACAAAGTTCAAGGAAATCGCAATAATAGTACATCTTCATCTACTTTCTTGTTTAATTGATGTAAATTTTCTCTTCATTATTACTAGTACATTATTCGCCATTCATTTACTCAACCAATCATGCATGTAAAATCGGGGGGAAACCAATATCAATCAACAGAATCCAGTAACCAAATTAACACGAAACATTAGCAAGGCCATCAAGTGCTGAATGATGAATGAAATACTGCAAAAACCTTTTTCAGGCTCTAACATCATAGGGACATATCTGCAAAGAGACATGATGCTATTCTCTGACAAACCATGTCTTTAGAGCATTAGCCAGCAGCTAACTACTATAATCAAATCACGGCACATTACAATAGTGAACACGTACAGTTCAGCAGGGATATCTTTTCTTGGTGTTTAGTCAGGGCAATGCAAGCAAATGAATCTTCAATTGTCTGGAACAATTGCTGAGAATAGAAGATGGTTAATATCCTCTGAACCCGAATCCAGCTTTTCATCATCTGCAAAATCAGTAAGCTCTAAGATCAGCAGAGATCTCATCATGTCATGTTTTCAACAAACAAGCTCCATAGAGTAAGATACTTGTCCTTGGGAACTCTTTCAGTAACAGTGCAAAAAGAAAAAGAAAATTAATGGACTATGTAAAGATGCTTAACTGAACAAATATAGCCTTCTTTCAATAGGTAATTTAGGTTTAACAGATATAACGGTATGTTTCGTGGATAGCCAAAATTCTGATAAAGAATGTCCATTAAAGAGGAATAGATATTATGATACTACATTACCCACCAATCTAATGATGCTAAGACTTCACTGATTACTCTAGTATTATTGATTGGAGGGACTAACTAAGACTTCAATGGTTTCTAGATGATAAATTAAATGTTACTGGAATCGCATCACCTTTTCTAGATCTCAGTTGAGCTGTCCACTCCTCAATTATCTGCAAATAAGAAGCAAAGGATAAGGACAACAAAACTCATGCAGGAAACGAAGACCATAAGTAAAAAAGAGAACATGTAGCAAGCCATGTAGAAACCACAGCAGGATAGTTCTTTCTGCCGTGGTATTTCAGAAAAGAAAGCTTGCCATTCATAAATTTTGGTTGCTTGCTGACAAATGGTACGGAGTCTTTAGACACCATTTGGAAAATACAACCTTCAGGACTTAAGCTCTAGAACTCAAGGATGTCTTCATTTCCAAGGTCTAGCTCTTGTGAAATTGTGTTAAAGGAACATTTTAGATGTCCTTTTCTCCCTCTTTTGGCAAACAATTTTCAACAGAAAGCCCGAACTAAAAGTCCTCAGTCACTTCACTGAAATGTGAAGTATAAAAGTGCAGACAGAAGAATGTGCATACATAACAACTTCTACAAACATAAATGGATAAAAACTTATATAAGGCGTGGTCTATCTTGAAAAACAAAAGTATTGAAGAGATTCCATTTGAAGCATACGAACTTGTTGGACAAAAGGAAAACACGAGAAAATAACTTTCAGTATTCCTTTTTGCATAGTCTGTTCATTAAAGACATATCGATATTTTTCAGTTTTCCACCACTAAAATCACACAAAGGCCAAAAGAATCAACTCTTATTCATGATTAAGTGCCATTACTTCCCCAGAAAACCAAACAGGAAAATGACTTCCTAAACTTTTAAATACTTTCATCCCAAAATTCAACTTCTAAACAGGACTAAACCAAAATACAAATAAACACAAAAAGCATGTCTGTATAACATTTGCATTAAGATCCTCCAGATAAAGGACTGCAAAATCTGATTTACATCAGAACACATTTGTGATGTGGCAAACAGTTCCCACCTGATTGAAGTTAGCGTATGCAGAATCACTAGAATCATCAGTAATAGGAATCCTTGTGGATGCTTGTAGCTTCTGCAACAATGACCTGTTTCCAACTAAGATCATCCTGGCTTTGTCAATCAAACCCTGCAAATGTAAGAAGAAAAAAGTGACACCCCAAATTCTTATAAAACCTCCAAGGCTCCAAGGTAATTCATACGCTATCACTATCTCAATTAAGATAATGCAATCTCTGTAAAATATTTTACTGTGGACGGGACCAGCCAGCCATGCCCATTTCAGCATGACATAAAGGTTGCCCATCAGTGAAGCAGAAATTCTGAAACAGATGGCCCAACGGAAGCTGAGAACCGTTATCTTTCTGGAGAAAACAGAAGGTGAAACTGGAAACTGTAGTTTTTTCTATACATTCATTGTCTCCAAAAGAAAAAAAAAACACCCTTTTTGCGAATGGTCAACAAATTAAGTACCAAAAAACCTTCTGACTTTTGTTCGCTGCCTTAAAACAAGAGCTAGCAGTTTTTAAAGTGTGATGAATTTGAATCACGTGTGCATTAGTCTCTCATAATCGACAAGTGCCTTGGTCATTAACTTAACCAGTTGAATAATGCCTGGGATGATTTTATTGAGGACATTCAAATAAGAGTAACGTATCATACCTCTCGGAAAATCTTTACAACTTTGCAAGCCCCTTAGAGCTCGGGCCATTGCCACCCAGCCCTAAATCGAAAATGAATTGAAAACAGATAGAGAAATGATGACAATAACAAATACCTGCTTGGCTGCAAGAAGTTCACGGCAATGCTCATTCAAGGATGACACGTCCTCTTGAATTTTCTTGATTCTGGCCACAAGCTTCATCGGATTCGCCTGAAAGAAGAAAACCCACAAACAAAATTCAAAATTTAAGCTTGCCAAAACGAACAGGGATAGTAAAGTAAAGGGAGTTGGGGGGCTTTGCAGCAGAAATTCCAAAACTAAATTCAAGATTATGAAATTGAAAACGGATTACTCAATTTGAAGTAAAAATACATTATCAGGGTATAACTGCCGAAACTCCTTGTCGAGTTTGTTGTGGAGCAGGGTGAGGTCATGATTGGCTTTACTGAAGAGATTAAAGAGGCCGTCTACTGATGGATGCGTATATAGTTCATTTTGGGAATCATATACCGGAGGCACCATCGGAATCTTTCTCAAACGGAGACGTTCGTTCAGGCGATAGAGTATTCGAATGGCAGAAGCGAAGCGGGGAAATTTGGAAAACACATTTGGATGCGTGGGTGTAGTATAGCAGTAATATAATATTTACCGTAATTCAAATTTTTGAAAATTGAATTTATTAAACTGGATTGACTGTACCCTCATATACCAACTCCAACCATAAATTTTAATTTATAATACATTTACTCCAACTCAACAATTCGGTCTTTTACCTAAAAATAATATTTTATTCACATTTATTTTTATTATTATATCACTATAATTTTTTTACTCATTCACATTATATTTTTTATAAACATATTTATATTTATAAATTTAGTGATTTAATCTTAAATTATATTTTAAATAATTAATATTAATTAATAATAAAATAATCTGTATAAAATTAAGTATAATAATAATAATAATAATGAACATATGAATTGTATTGATTTAGTTTTATAACGAAATAAATTAGGTAAAACGTACAAAATATTAAATTTTATTAAACATAAAAATTTTAAAACATACAAAATACTAAATTAGCATGCTTAGAAGATATTATTAAAAAAAACATAGTAATACCATTCAAATAAACATAACTCATTTCTTAGTTCAATAAGTAAGCATGACGTGCCCATAAATGATCTATTAGGGTATTTCTTAACTCAAAGTGTGCATTTTTGTCCTTGACTTGTCTGTACATAGTGAGAAATTGATCAAATCGACTATTATGATTTGGTATCATTTGCACATCAGCCGTTGGAGCTTCATTTGCATCTCTTATAGGTGCATTCAGATCACGTTCATCTCTTATAGGTGCATCTCTTAAGCTATCTTAAAATCTAACGGTCTAGATTTTGAGGAAATAAAAACCTACGGTTGAGATTGTAGTGAAATATATTGGACGAGTATGATGATGATAAGATCAATCCAACGGTTGATATTGAGACACTAAATAAAGTAAAGATAAGCTATTTTAAAATCTAACGGTCTAGATTTTGAGGAAATAAAAACCTACGGTTGATATTGTAGTAAAATCTATTGGACGGTTACGATGATGATAAAATCAATCCAACGGTTGATATTGAAACACTAAAAGATAAGATAAGATATATATATATATATTACCTAAGCAATAATTCAAGTCTATAAATATGAAATGTTTCACACATAACAATCACTCACTTTATTACATAAGCATTCTATTTATCACTCACTTTCTTACATAAACACTCCATTTACGAAATAATCATTTTTTTTAAAGCGCAGTATCATGAGCTGGCAACTACAACCCGATGGAAAATTTAAATCTTTGCATAGTTTATATGCAAATTTCGCAAGATCCTGCTGTTGGAAGATATCAAAGTGGTGATAATTTTTGGAAACGAGTTAACATATCATGAGATCAAAACCAAAGATTAAGAGAATCGTAGTACGAGATCATTGCAATCACGATGGCAATCTATCGAGAAAGCAGTACGAAAATTATTAGCATGTATGAAACAAATCGAGCCCCTACATCTAAGTGGCATATCACCATTAGATGCGGTAAGTACATAACAAAATTTTAGGTTAAAATTTTCATATATTTTGTATTCGTTGAATTAATAAATATGTATATTTCTTGTAGATGAATCGAGCAAAATTGATGATGATGGAGGATTCTGATTTTAAAAATGGGTTTAAGTTCGATCTTGTTTGGGACACTATCAAGGACTTTGAAAAATTCAATGATGATGTGCAAATAGCAAGGCAGAATTACCAATGCCAAAATTCTGAGTACAATATATTTGAATCAGATTATCCGACTTTTCCGGAAACACAGGTACCAGAATCACTGGGACTTTCTGGTTTTTCTCTTAATTTATCTAGTTCTGATGCAGGCGGCTCTTCATCCGAAAGACCTATTGGAATGAAGAAGACTAAATCAAAAGGAAAAGTTGATGAATCAAATACTTCTCGTTTCAATGATCTTACATAACATAATATGAATCTTATGGAGATGTTTAAGAAAGTACAAGAAAGTACACACGAAATGAATGAATAGAGGAGGCTTAGGCATAATAATAAGATGGAGATGAAGAAAAAAAGATGGAGATGGAGATGGTGATAGAGAAAAAAAGGATGGAGATGGAGAACCGGAAATTGAATTTTGCAATTATATCTCAAGACCCAAATCAAATTGAAGATCCTTCTCGCGGTGCTTATATTATAGACTGTCAAACCAACATTCTTAATGCAAGAGCAAGTCATGAACCATATCCAAATCCATATCAAGATCCATATTCATCAAATGTTATATTTGGTGTTGACTCTAATAACATTTGTGGGAGTGGAAGCGGGCTAAATGATGACAATAATAACGGTGAATGAATATGTTAGTTTAGTTATTATTAGTTACTTAATAATAAGTTTGTATGAGTTTGTTTTAGGGGTGTACCACGTCTCATAACACTTGCATCACCTCAAAAATAACTAGCACCACGTCCAGAAACGTCTACATCCATTCGTGTGAATTTAAGCTATTTTTTTCACAAAGACAACCCATCACGTCAAAGACAACTAGAACTACGTCCATAAACATCTACATCCATTCATATGAATTTAAACTGATTTTTTTTCCCCCAAAGACAGTCCACCACGTCTCATAACACTTGCACCACGTCAAAAATAACTAGCACCATTTTCAGAAACGTCTACATTATTTAAGCTATTTTTTTCATAAAGACAACTAGAACCACTTCCATAAACGTCTACATCCATTCATGTGAATTTAAACTGATTTTTTCCCCAAAGACAGTCCACCACGTCTCATTACACTTGCACCACGTCAAAAATAACTAGCACCATGTACAGAAACGTCTACATCAATTCATGTGAATTTAAGTTATTTTTTTCACAAAGACAACCCATCACGTCAAAGATAACTAGAACCACGTCCATAAACATCTACATCCATTCATGTGAATTTAAACTGATTTTTTTTTACAAAGACAGTCCACCACGTCAAAAATAACTAGCACCACGTCATGTGAATTTAAGCTATTTTTTTTCACAAAAACAACCCACCACGTCAAAAACAACTAGAAGCACGTCCATAAACGTCTAAATCCATTTATGTAAATTTAAACTTATTTTTTTTCAAAAGACAATCCACCACGTCTCATAACACTAGCACCACGTCAAAAATAACTAGCACCATGTCCACAAACGTCTACATCCATTCATGTGAATTTAAGCTATTTTTTTCATAAAGACAACCCACCACGTCAAACTTTGTTTATGTTGAAGTGAATGTATTTTATGCGAATTTGTGTTTTTTTTAATTGTTGCTTGTAATAATATTGTATTTAGTAAGTAATAAATTTTAATGTTATTTTATTTCATTTTTCCCTAAAATTCAATGTTGAATAATTTTATATTTACTTAATTATTTATAAAAATGACGGTCAAAATTCAAAAATTTTAAACTATGTAATTAAATACAAAAATTTTAATCATATATTTATTATTAATATTAAAGTTATGTTAATAAAAAAATTTTATTAGTGTTGAAATTAAAATAAAATGAATAGATTATAAAAAAAAAAAGAAGAAAAAAAATAATAAAATTAACAAAAAAAATAAATTTGAAAAAATATTAAAAAATAGAAGAAGCCCACTGCAACAGTAATGCAGTGGGCTTTTCCATACGCTAAATATAGCATATGGAATGGATTATCTCTCCATACGATAAAAAGTTACTCTATAAATTAAAAAGTCACCATACGCTATTTTAGTAGAAAAACTGAAAAAATAGCGTATGGTTGGAGTTGCTCTTACCCATTTGCCTTGGACATTTAAAAAAATTAATTTTCCAATCTCTTCTCAAGCTTCCCAAGCCATGGTTTAAAAAAAAAATTCACAATCCCTTCATTTAAGTAGTGTGAATAATATTTTTTTTTAAATAGTGTGAATAATTAAATTAAATATAATCTAAAAAAATAATTTAATCATAAACATAAAAATTTAAAGTGCATTGAACCACTAATAAATAAATACTATATACAAACATAAATATTCATAAATTTTGAACAACAAATTAATATAATTTATCATATACTAAAAAAAATATACAATATAATTACCATATGCTTTAAATTTTATAGGGTGAATTACATTTACCTTATGTGGTTTGCTCAAACTAGATTTTAAAAATAATGTATGCTCATTTACTATTCAAATTAATAACAACTATGATTTAATTAACAAAAAAATGAGCAAAAATATGACATAATCATTATTATTGTGATAAAAATAAAATTAACATCATTTTATAATTTCATTTTGACAAAATATCATCAAAATTTTTTTAATTTTTTTATGTTTGACTTTGATCAAGGACAATTGATAATTTGATTAAATCACAAGAGAGATAAATATAATTCTTATTTTTATAATAAATCTCCTAACAAATCTGCAAAAACAATAATAACATAAAAATTATAATTTCAAACCTCAAATAATTATTAAACCTAACAATACAAAAATTAAAACTTGGGGAAGGTGAATTTCCTTTGGAGGGAGTATAGTGCATTGCTACATATTTCAGCACTTTAGGATGAAGCATAACTATTCTATCTGACATATTTATAGGGGACAATCTATATGGTACAACTAGATTACCATGCTAGTAGGGGTGTAAGCCAGTCGATTTAAGAACAAAAGTACAGTTCAAATCAATAGTTATGATTTAAAAATTTTTCAAATTAAATCGGCCAAATCACATTTAAGCAGTTTAGTTCAGCCGGTTTTAACTTAATTTAATATATTTTTTAAATAAAATAACAAGTTTAAGCATTGTTTACGCATTCCACAAAAAATCACGCATCCCACAAAAAATCACATACAGTTCCATTCATTCAATACTATCATAAAATTGAACTGTAATAAACAAGACTTGACATTTATGGAACTCGAATGGAACTGTAATATAGAAATCAGCATCCCACTTTGATGCAGTTTGGTTCTTCGAAATACCAGGAGGTGCTAAAAATTCCTGAAAGAGGACAATCAAAAAAAAAAAAAAAAAAAGCAATCAAAGCGTATAAATTAGCAGTCACATGTTGTTCATTTTCTTCGTGTTCCAATTCTCTTTTGTAGAATGGGTAAAAAAGCCTAAAACCGCAGAGGAAATTAAATGAAGTACTCCAGATACAAAGTATGGAAAGGTGTCTATAACTTCTCCCCCAGGACCTACCCCCCAACCTAGAGTAGCTAGGTGGGGAAGTAAAATTAATCCTTGTTCATACATAGGCTTCTCTGGTATGAAATGAGCTACTTCAAATAGGTTCATTGCTCCGGCCCAGAATACGATTAAACCAGCATGGGCTACATGAGCTCCTAGTAATTTACCGGATAAATTGATAAGTCGGGCATTTCCGGAAATAACATCATGACAGTCAAAATAATATCAAACACAGAGAGAGGCAACTTGGAAGCTGCATAAAGGATTGTGTAGGTGGAGTTATTAGGTCAGATGCCCAGAGAAAAAACACAACTCTCCACCCACGTTTTCTCCTTAATTAGTATCGTACTAATAACTAAACAACATTAAACTATTAGTACTAGGATTAAGATCACTCACAATGTGAAGAGGCATCATCAAAGCAAAGTAGCTGTTATATTTTTAGAATCTCAGTCAACTTTTTCAATGAAAACAATAAAACAAGTCCCAAAAATAAACACTGATTCAATGCATATAAACGCCAAAAATTGGGTCGATTATGCCCAAAAATGCAAAAAAAACAAAAATTCATAACGATTTTTACCTTGTTTATCAGTAGACTTTTGCCCGCCCCGTGCTTTTGTGATAATTCGCCATCTCCTCCGTCCATTTCTGCGTTTTTTGCCGAAAAAATCTAAACCCCTTGGCGTTTTCGAACTGCAATTTTTAGGAAAAATTTGGGAAAATGCTGCGGCTGAGGAGTTGAACCCTTTTTAGTTTCTGCTGGGCAAAAACGCCCCGTTTGGGCGAGCGAGCCATGGATGAAACGCCCTGTTTTAGCGTTTCATCCATGGCACAAACGCAACCTTTTGACGTTTTTGCTGATGAAAAAACGTTCAATTGTTGCGTTTTTTGTAGTTAAAATCGTTACGTTTTGACGTTTTCAATCATCAAAAATGTCATTGCACTTAATTTTTTAATATAAGAAACGTTTTTTCATGCGTTTCAGATTGTGGTCAAAACGCATTTTTGGTGCGTTTTTGTCCCGTACTTAATATTTTTTAAAAATGTTCCATCATAAGGGCATTTTGGTTATTTTATTATTATTATTATTTTTTGTGATACAAATAACAAATTTGTGATACGAATAGCAATCCATTTTTTTTTTTTTTGTGAAATAGTTAAAGTTTTGAGATT
Organism: Knoxia roxburghii; assembly: GCA_030378225.1. NCBI lineage: Eukaryota > Viridiplantae > Streptophyta > Magnoliopsida > Gentianales > Rubiaceae > Knoxia > Knoxia roxburghii. The sequence continues at coordinate 8,163,755 of CM059423.1, forward strand.
CAAAATGCAATTTTTGCTTATATATACCTACCCTTTACTGTTTAACTCGCTGATCAGGGGCTAACAGTAATAATTTAAAATACAGGATTTATTTGAATAATTTTGTAGGTGAATGTAATTTACCCTTTATTTTCTTTCTAGCAATTTCTTCAACACGTATTTCATTCGTCTCTGTTTCAAGGAGGAAACTTTGGGCAATGGCGGACGAGAACGAAGAAAGGGTTTTGGAAGAGCAGCTTGAGCTTCAATTACAGGACCAAAAAGAATCCCTCAATGCTCTAAGCCAAGGACTTGCTTCTGATCCTTCTAATTCTGAACTCCTTGACGTGAGGCCCTCGTCTTTGGTTACAAAATTTGCCTTTTCTGCGAAAGCATGCTCTTTTAATCCGTATAGTTGATTTTAAACTTTGATACTTCTCTTTTTTAGGCGTCAAATTGAAGATTTCTAGGAAAATGGTTGCTTAGTAAATTGTATTTGAAAACGGATTTTCTTATCTTCGTTCTGATGATAGTTAAGTGCGAAGAGCAAATGTGATTTTTAATGTCTTAGAGCCACCATGAGGAGATTGGACACATCAATTATTGGAGAACTATTTTTTTTTTTTTTTCGAAGACTTGTACTTTAGGCATATTACTGATGAAGAAGTTGATGATTTCCAATTTTCCATGGTCGAAATTACTGTTTTTTAGTCAAAGGAGAGCACTGGCATAGCATATTTGGTTACAAGAAGGGAGATATACAACCAGTACTTTCTCCAAAGGACATCATGGATGGGTGGTAGCTGACATAACATAGAACATTAAGCTGCGAAAGGCTTAACCTTTCTACGAATATGATGGATTTGCTTTTAGCCCCTTAAAATGTTTCCGCACAATAAGAACTCTGGTGGTCTTTCCCTTTTAATATTTGATTCTTAACTTGGGAATTGTACAAGAATGTGGAATATGGTTGGAGCTGTCTACCGGCCTAATATATATTGATAGAATAAGCATGGAATGTAAATGAATTCGATCGTGCTAAGAGGTTGAGTTAGCCTCCATTCATCATGGATGTTATGATGTATTTATATTATTAAGAGGCTTTTTGATTATTGATTTGATGTGATGCATACCTACAAGAGGTTATACCACTTTGCATGTTCTGTTATTCTTCTCCCGTGTGGTTATTGGATTCGTTTGCTTAGTTGTCATTTTTTTTCTTTCTCTATCAGTGTCTTGTTTAATATGGTGTAAGATCCAATGCCATGTTACTTAGTACCATGTATCGCCAGCAAAGGGGCTTCCCTGAGCACTAATGCTAGGAATGCCATGATTATTAGTACATTCTTGAAGCTTAATGATTTTCCTGTTGATATTAAGACCACTGAGGAGTTGAAGTGATTCCCTTGCTATCTGCAACTCTTGTAGTTTCACTTCTTGGCCTCTATATTTTCAGTCTGTCACATTACAAATATGATAAAAGGTTATTTAGTGCTTTTTTTTGAGTGTTATTTCTGTGGATATGAGTATCTCAAAAGGTTACAATTCGTTTATAGCACACAACACTTGAAATTTAAGTTTACTAAACCTTATTTTACCAACTTCGTCTTGGCGATGGTAGCAATTTTTCCACATGTTAAACTGATTTTGACACCCAATATAAGGAATGTTAGTTTTGAAGAGAAATATTTTGTAATCGAACCTCGTGCTTAAATCTCAGCTGTGTGTGGAATCATATACTTGTGGTTGACACTGACTGATAAATTATTTATCTTATTTAGTTTTGCTGTCTAAATAAATTCTCGCGATAAGTATTTTATTGTTTGTGCATGATTCATATGTTGTTTATGTACATTGACAAACCTAGTTATCGAGATATGTAATATTTCTTGACCGGGTTGCTGAATGGATTTCTGGGCTTGCATTAGCTTCACGCTGAGCTTGTCAAGGCAATAGCAGATGCTGAGGAAGGCCTTCTCCATCTGAAACGTGCAAGGTTGATACGGGAGGCTGATTATGTTTTACAAGGTTCAAAGTATTCTGTGGAGGATTGCAATGTAGACCCTCTGGATCCCACTGAAGTTGACAAAGAACCGCTGGCTGATCAAAGTTATTCTGTTGGGTCGAAGTGCAGATTCCGCCATACTGATGGAAGATGGTATAATGGTCTCATTTTGGGTTTGGAAGGTACCCATTCTGCAAAGGTTTCTTTCCTCACACCAACAACTGAAAGCATGTTGGTGAGTGCAAGTTCTCACTTTCCCAAGTTTTATGTCCTCATTGCTCTTATCACTCGTCAAAGTTTTCATGTGATGCTCTTTTCTTTTTTTTAACAAATGGTAAATTCCTTTTTCTCCCTCAAGCGTGTGTTTCTTTTCGTTTTTGGATGCTTTCGCAAAGAGGGTTGTTATTGCCATCTGAAATTTTGAAGCCAAAGAACTAGGAATCCTAAGCTCTAACTGGAAGAAATGGTAATCTAAGATAAGTCTGTCAACAATGATGAAATTGATCGTGTGCTACTGTCTTCACATTATTATGCCCCCAAATTTGTGGATTCCTTGCTACTTTAGATGTGGTCTGATGCAAATTGGAACTTTTCTTTTTCCAACAATGTTTATACCCCCTAATTAATCACCATTTACAAACAGTTTCCGACCTCAATTCTAAAATATAAGTTGTTTTAGGGAATTGAATTTGGTGCAATTTATAAGTTGTTTTAGATTACCAATAAACTCTTCACACCCTATGTTTCAATTTTTGTCCTCATTTACTTTACAGTTAATTCTTGGAATTAGGAGTAGTTGCATTTGAGATGAAAGATGATTCTTGAAACTAGAGTTTTTAGAAAGAGAGTGTGAAGGCTAATTTGGTCATTTTAATGACAATCAATTACTCCTTGGTACAAGAATTTTCTCTTAAAGGTCTTATATTTTAGACTGGAGAGAACATCTACTTAACGTTCAAGCCTGCGTCTTTTTTCTCAAAACATAATTTCTTACTTGCAATCATGAGTCTACAAGTATCTATATTCAATTTGACTATCCTTCAAGCAAGCATATTCATTGTTCACGAAGTAGTACAAGTACACAAATTGAAAGTTTTTCCTTCTGCTATCTTAGCCTACTTTTGCTGCGCCACGTATAATTTTTGTGATAACCCATATGGCTCCAGTTGATGTGGCTGTTTAGTGTATGCTTGATTTATTGGTTATTTTCTTGGACTAAAATAACTCTATTCCCTATAGTTAGAATGGTTTGGTGTTATATAAAAGAATTACTTGGGTAATTGGAAATGAGACTTTTATTTTTCAGTTTTATAAAATATCACTCTTTTCGTAATTAGATGTGAAACTTTTAGATGAACAATATCTAGTTATATATATTTCATTACGTTGATAAGATGATGATTATTAAACTTTATCAAATTAGTGAAACTCATAACCAATAATTATAAAATACATATTGATCAAACTCTTTTAGTTATGTGATCACTTTATGAATATGACATGTAGTTTCTTTTATTATTTTATTTAATGACTGTTAATAGGCCTCCACTGCGTTTCTGTTCTAGCCCCGTTAGTGCATGTAGACAAAGAATATTATTCGATTATCAAATACTGGTGAGTGGCTTGAATATATATGTTTACTGGGTTGCAGTATGAAGATTCACTGCAAAGTTCTAGGCTTTCATGGATGCAGATTAGGCTACCTGAACTCCTCCTTGCTGAAAACCTTTCCGTTGATGGAAAAGCATAAATTTACAGATAAGGAGAGACCTTCAGGAAGAGAGTAAACTTTGAGAAAGCAATTGGCTTATCAAAATTTTGAGCCTAAATTAGCCTGGCGGATTGACTTAATTTGAATCCCTGGATGTCCCAAGTTCTTAAAATTTTATTTCTGTGGAACTTACCCAATCTATCGAACTCGTTTGTTTGTAACACCATAAAATCCCAATTCATAACCTTGTTTAGCTTGCTACTTCTGTCCCATGCTGCTAGGTAACTTCGTTGTCAAATGATTTGAACTGTTCTCTTATTTCTTATATGTTTTTGGTAGAACCACATGCACTTAAGCAGACATTAGTATTTTAAATTGCCATGAGTAGATATGCTTGCTGCTATACTTCAAAATCATTCTGGATTATTCTATCTTGGATCTGGGTAGGAACTTTACACAAACATTTCACTAGTCACTTCAGCATTACTTGTCTTGCAATTTCTTGTTGCAAGAATAAAATGGCTCCTTTTTCTCAGTAATGGGAAAAACATGGAAGTTTAGGTTAACATTCAAAAGTTTGAATGCTGTGATGATACCGATTTTTGTTGAATTTTTATGTTAATTTTTGCTCTAAATGTTGATCTAGCTTGCTGCTATATTTTCCCCTTCTTCCAGTTTCGTGTTTTGGAAAAAAGGAAATAAAATTTTGAACATTTATAGTTTTTGTAGTACTAGAAAGCTTATTTGTGGTTAAATGCTCATATTCTAAAGTGTCTGCTTTTAACTTATATCTAGTGCTTAAATCTTTTAAAATTACACCTTTGTGCGACGAATTTTCTCTTTTTACTTTTAATATACAACTTTGATTTCCACCTCTGTGGTTTTTGTAACTGCGCTGCTCATGCTCTTGAACTTCACAAGAGAGTCAAATGTGGTTAAGAACTAGTTCATGATTGTGTATCTGTCTAATTTTTTTTTTCTCAGAATATTTTGCAATCCAATCAGTTTTAGATTCAACTGCACAAAATCAGATGTGCCGAAGAAAACTAACCAGTAGAAGCATGAGTTTGAGGAATCTAAAACATCTAAAAATTACCATAGGTGCTAGATTTAAAACTTGTGCTGAAATTCTTCTTTTCCTGACAATTCTTTTGATTTACATTGATTTGTGTTTTTGAGTGTCTTTAATCAAGAAAGCTATAAAAGCTGTTAACTCTTAATACAGCCTTATTGGGTTTTTGCATCTTGTCCTCTGTTGAGAGTTTTCATAAGATGTATTGGCTTTGGTTGCATCATTTACTAATGCTAGACCACCCTAGTGCAGATGTGCAAGTTCTTTCTACAGCAGCGGTGTCGGTTTGGTAGTAGTTGCCGCTTATCACATGGTATGTTGCTAGAGAATTGTCACCAAGAAATAGATGGCCACTGTGTAAATGGGAAAGAACTTCGCATTAGTATTTCTCATAATACAATGAAGTAGTTATTATGTTGAAAATGGGAGAATCTGTCCTCACTGAAATATGTTTGGTTAACTTTTCCCTTTTGGAGCAATGGATTTGGCATCTGAAATCATTTTCCTCTTCATTTTGTTCCCATTTATTCTCTGCTATTTGAGAGAGGTACAGGGTGGGCTTAGTGATAATGCAGCGATCAGGCCCTTGCACTTCTCCACTGCAATGCAATGCCCTCAAGGCTGCTTCTCAGCAGTGGGCTATCTTTTACATGTGATGGATTACAAAGTCTGCTTAGCTACTGTGAATGTCAATCTTAATTATCACTGGAACTGTATTCTTGTTTCAGGTTATGATGTGCCGTTATTTTCCTTGAAGAAATATATTCCCACCGTGTGGGATCAATCACTGGCGGGATCAAGTATTTGGGCGCTGCAAGATACTAAATCTGGCATCTGGAGAAAAGCTGAACTAGAATTGTGGGATGAGAACCTCAGATTGGGGCATGTTGTCTTTCAAGATGATGGCAGCTCTGCAAAGCTAGGGATGGAAGCTATCTCATTATCTGATTTAGCTGAAGTAACTGATGATCAAGAAGAGAGTGACGTGAACTTAGAGGAATCTGATTATAGTGGTTCTGAAGAAGATAGCTCCCAGGGCCTAGGATTTATGGAATTCTCAAGCGTGCAACGGGGCATCCAGACTGAAACAGGCATTTTCGCTAAGTGGGAAAATCATACCAGAGGTATAGCTTCGAAGATGATGGCGAGCATGGGTTATCGGGAGGGAATGGGTTTGGGTGCAGCTGGACAAGGAATGGTGAACCCCATTGCTGTTAAAGTACTTCCTGCAAAACAGTCTCTTGATCATGCTGTTGAAAATCAGAAAAATGAAGAGACTAAAGATAATAATGAGAAGAAGCGAAGTAGGGGTGGAAGGCGGAAACGCGAGAAGAAATTTGCTGAAGCTGCTAGGGCAGCTAAACAGCAAGAGGAATCCAGACCGGATGTCTTTACCCTAATCAATAACCACCTCGCAACGCACGGTGAAACTCTGGCCGGTGGATCAAAGAAGCAGCGGAACAAAAGAAACGATGAAACTAAAAAAGTAGACAGAAGGGATCTTGTTGCTTATGATGATGAGATAAAAGAATTGAGGATGCGAGTTGAAAAACTAGAGGAGATGGTGGTCCGAAACAAGAACGAAAAGGTTGTTTATGATGCTGCAATGAGAAAGCTGAACGAGACTCGCAAGCTTCTGGCGGAGGCTGAGGCAGCACATGCTTCTGCGTCAAATGCAGTCATCGCCAAGGAAAAGGAGAAAAGATGGCTCAAATTTTAGAACATTTTTGTCTTTAGTATGTTGTAGATATATGGCTATTAACTCTTGTTCTTTTTCGTTGCTTTTGAACCGAGGGCGTGGTTGGTGGTGTTCAAAATTATCCTGCGGGTCGACAAGAAAGAGATAATCTAGTAGTTGACAATACTCACTTTGAATCCGAAAAGTTCTGTGTTCGAGTCACCGCGGGATGGGTTAATAGGCGGTCGACCACCCACCGAATCCTCCGCATTTGGCCATTTATAGTATTCTTTTTCCAGGATAGATGGGAGTATATTTTATCAGGAAAAGAAAAAAACTTATTCAATTCTTTTCATGCTTCAGATGATCATTTACAATTCCTCAACTTGTGAAACCAACAAACAAAGATGTCAACGAGAGAATTATCTATTACATACTGCAAAGATTTCTTAATCTGAAAGACTTGTACAAAAAATAATAGTTTGACAAATCATGAAACACCAATCGATCAACTTTCAGCAGCAACAACGGATGAAGATGATCCTCTAGCAGTCGTAGCAGCATCTTTAGCATCTGTTTTGTACTTGTACCATGATGCCCAAAAGAGGTAGTTGAGAAAGTTAAGAAAACTGAGGATTGCCAAGAACCAGTAGAAAAGCTCGAGCTTATTATGGTTCAAGTCAGGTGCCTCTAACCATCCTCGTTTGCTCGGGGTAACCTTCTTGGTGACAGAATTGACAATGTTGACGAAAATGGTGCTCAAGAAGTATCCAAATGAGAGAGACAGAAGGGCAAAGGAAGTAGAAAGTGATCTCATCCATTTGGGAGCCTCCCTGTAAAAGAATTCCATTAGTCCAATCACTGTAAACATGTCTGCAACACCAAAGATGCCATATTGGAACGAAAGCCAGAACAGGCTGATTGGCTTCAATGGGTTTTTCAGTGACTGATCTCGTCTTTTCACCTCCACTGCCCCGGCTACAGCCATTGAGATAAAAGAGAGTACAAGGCCGATCCCAACGCGTTGAAGCTGAGTGATCCCGGTTGGAAGTCCAGTGATTTTTCGGGCGAATGGGACGAAGAAGAACTCATAGATTGGTAGAAGAATCGCCATGAAAAGCAAAGGGATCACGGGAATGGAAGCTGAAGGAACCTTGAATGACCCCAGATGCGTGTTCATGAAGTATCCCTGAAGAACTGAATATGTTTGCAACTGTGCCATGCATGTGTTCATTATTATCGTGCTGAAAATGATTGGCAGCATTCTAATCAGGATTTTCACTTCTTCAACTTGAGTAACTGTGCACACTCTCCATGGCAGAGGAGCAACTCCTTCTCGAACACTAGCAGCTTTGTCAAGCAGCCTGAATTGGCTGGTGTGTGCAACCGCTTCTTTATCTTCTGTCTCGTATAATTCATTGGAATTTTGAGGTACGGGCACATGCCTGTTACGAATAGCAGCAACTATAACCTGGAAAGAGAAACAGAAGTTACCAAAATTAGAAACTGTACAGTTGCTTGGCATGGTAAATATGGTATAATTTGCGGAGAAGAGATGAAATCAGCAGGCAAAGATTAAGCAAATGAATGTAAACCTGAGCTATCTTAACAATAGGGCTGGTGCCTGGAGGATGCAAGCGGTAAAAAGGCTTCCCAATGGCAAGAACAATGAAACCGAGGGCAGTGGTAAGCAAACTGATCAAATAACCCCAGTACCAGTCCTTGTTCATAGCTACCCAGATAACAGCAGTAACTCCTATTACTGATCCAATAGTAATACTGAACTGGTACGAGTTGAAATAGCTTGCAAGTGCTTTTGCCTCTTTCTCGTCTTTTTGGTCGAATTGATCGGCGCCAAGCGCTGCCGTGGAGCCCTTAACACCACCAGCGCCAAGAGCTAAAAGGATCATGGTGCAATAAAACATGAAAGCTTGACCTCCTTTCAAGCAACTTGATTTGCCACAGGGATCAGGCTGCAGCTTGTGTGAATATGCCTGTATAAACAGCATCAGCAAGCCCTGTTCATAACAAGAAATTAACAAATCAGAATAAATGATATCAGAAATGTAATAAAAAACTATGCTCATCGGTTGGGCTTAATTACCATGACTTCCAAGAAGCCAAAGATTAAGCTGACATAGAGCCGATTCAAGAAAGTATCTGATACGAAACCCCCGAAAATAGTCAACAAGAAAGTTGACCCCAGGAAATTGGTGAGTGTGTTTGCTGAAGAAGAAAGATCAAATTGCAACACCAAATGGAAGTAGAGAACTAGTGATGACAAATTCGCCACAAATCCAATGTTTTCCAGAGATATCAGAACTGCAAACACAACAGAAAAAGAACACCAAAAGTTAAAAAAAAAAAAAGAAATTCTTTCTTCCTTCTCAAGTTTCTTCAACCTTCATTCATCATAATGCCATAAACACACACCTAACACAAATGAGCAACCCTTGAATCCGCCCTTTTTGTTCGCGGATGAACTACTTATTGGGGACTGAACTTTCTCCATATCCTGCAGTAGTGAAGAAACATGAAAATCAAATCAGTCCTTTTTTTTTTTCAACCCCATCACTGAAAATGGAAGCAGTAAGTTGTATAATCACTAAGAAATCATACCATTCTTGAAGAGTGCAAGAAGAAGAACAATCCCACTTAATTATGAGAAAAAATGATGAATTATTGTTTGTACTGCCTCAGCCTTTGGAGGAATGTGGCTATATATAAACCATGAACCCTTCCATTATTGCTTTCTAAATGGTTAAGACTGGAGCTGTAGTATGTTGACTTTCAAACTCTGTTTGCTTTGCCATAATTGACTTTTGGACCACCATAAAAATATGGTTTTCTTCATTCCCAGCTGAGCAACAGAAAATGTACTCCTTTATTTCAAGTGGAATCAGTCGTTTCACATACCTTTTCTTTCCAAATTTTCACTTTTCACATACCTTTTATTTATGATGATTAAATTATAAATTAATCGTATGAATTGTCTTTTTCTACTATACTCTTGTATTAATAAATTAGTTTAGTGGAATTTTTGTTTATTTTATCGTGTTTAAGTGATATTATTGAGAATTTGTGTAATGAAATAAGCGGAATATAAATTTTTTTAAAATAGATAGCATCCGTATACTTTAAATGGATAGCAAATCTATTCATTTGAGACCCAAAAATTATTTTTTTAGGGTTAAATTTTTTAAAGATTATGAACATAATAATTTATATATAAGTTTAAGTTTTGTAAATTATTAAGAATTTGAATTAATGCTATTGAGAATAAATATTTAAAAATTATTAGACGAACTTATATATTTAGAATAATACACTTACAAACTTTTCTTTCATTAGAATTAGTAATGAAATTTTGCAGAAATAAGGAATTATTAGTATCATTTTGTTTTCATAAACTCAACTAACCTGATTTAACCCTATCAAATTACTCTAAAAATTCAAATTCTAGATCAACCAACTCCTATCGAATAGTCATTTTTGGAAAGATTTGGATTGGGATTTGGGTTGACGAAAATGTTAACAGGGGCTGCACTACAGAGGGAGAGTGCTCGCCTCTCAAAATGGTCAGAATTTTTTCTAGTAGAATTATTTCAGTTGAATTCTGGTCGATGTCTGTCCTCCATGCCGTTACAATTCAGTCTTTTAAAAATTTAAAATTTTTGTACGCACAAGAATGTTAACTACGTATAAGTGATTTTTTTTTGAAAAGAAAGTAAAATATTTATAATTTGATGCTCACATAAAATATCTTATGGGTGGCGTAGAAGAAGCAAACCTCTGAAAATGACCTTCAAAAGGACCGCCCACTACTAGTGAGTTTGTTGAAGGAAGAAATGGTCAAAAGGCTGAGGAACACCTCTACTCAAGAACCTAAGTTGGATTCTATTGAATTGGTCAATTACCAAACTAAGGCATCATTTCCATCACTCACTCCTATATTTTCTTTTTTTTTTTTTAATTTCCCATTAATATATTATCCTACTAAAAATAAAAAAGAAATAGCCCTACGCTAAGGACTTATTTGATGTAATATTGCAATTCCATTTGGTGGAAGGAGTGAGAATGGATCAACGAAATTAGATTAATTCGCTGCTTTGATTCAAATCATTTTAATATGAATTTTTTTGATTCTTTTCAATTTGGATTCAATATGATTCAAAACAAAATCGTTTCAAAAAAAATATATTTCGAACAAATGTGAATAATTTTGGGTAGATCATCAATTTTGTCCAGCCCTACTTATAGATATTTTTCCATTTAAAAAAATTATTATGCCTAGGCATTGACTTTCATAATATTTTAAAAAAATTTCATTGCATGTGTATATCACTACTACTAAAATGGAGCATAGCCCTTGTGTGCATAAGCCTCCAAAGGTTCTTCAAAAAAAATAAAAAAATTCCGCCAGCCGCCGGCCCACCCGCCCCGCCCCGCCCCGCCCCGCCCCGCCCCTTTTTGTTTCTTGACTTGATTTTAATATCTCCAAACTAACACGCACCAAAAAAAAAAAAAAGTCAAAGTGATTCTCGATTTGTTGGATCTCTTTTATTATTAGTCTATACTTCGATTAACTTTCTCGTTAGTTAGAGTAGAAAATGTGTAAATTAAAAAAAAAAAAAAAACGTGTTTACATCTCTTCCTACCAACATTTAAATTATTAAATAATTTCAGTTTAATAAATTTTATATTAATAAAAAATGCCTGATACATTTAGAAATAATAGGTCAAATTAATATTTCACAAAAAAAAAAATATTTGTGAATTTTGAGAAATTAGAGTAATTTAACTCAATAAGATATTAATATCCATTGAAAATAATAAAACCTTAAGATTAAATCATATATTTGGTTCCTTATATTTGGTCAAATAATTTTTTTGGTCTCTTACATTTTAAAATAATTTTTTTAGTCCCTTACATATAAAATATGCATTATCTAAACTATCCCAAATTTGTTTATGAGTAATATACAAAAATTTTTCAATGATGGATAATACTTTAACACCAGTGTATAAATTAAAAATATTTAAAATTTAAGTCAGGTTATGAAAATTTGAAACGGTTTGTCTCTGTTTCATGAATTTCGAGTTAGTTATTTATAAATTTTAATCGACTGATTTAGATTTTTAAAATTTTTTAATAATTAGATTAATATTTAGATTGTTATATTATTCATTTAGAAATGTCTTGCAGATTGTACATGAATAGAGTTTATAAAATTTGGATTGAATCAATAATAGAGACCAAATAATACATATTTTAATTGTAAGGGACCAAACAAATTATTTTAAAATATAAGAGACAAAAAAATTATTTATTCAAATGTAAAGAACAAAAAATATAGTTGAATCAAACCTTAATCATGAACTTTAATATCATATATTTTTATTAAAAATATTAATTTTAAAATTTGTGCTGCGAGTGTCTGGTTTGACAACTCGGGGAAATAGGGGTTTACCCATCTAACTGCTGTCCCCCCCGGCGGTTATGGCCTGGTTAGACCATGATGTGAAAGAAATAGCGGATCGTAATAGCATAATAGGTTTAAATCTATTTTTGTATAATAGTTTAGAGGTTATTATATATATATATATATATAAAAAGGTTTAAATCTATTTTTGGTCTTTTAATATGAGTTATTTCGATTTTTGTTCCTTTTTTTTATTTTGTCACCAATACTAGTTTTATTTAAATTTTTTTTTGCAATTATAATTCTTTATAAAAATACCCCTTAACTAACGGTTGACTAATCCTCAAAACCCTAATTATTTTTCTTCTTCGTTTTGACCACTACCCCGCCGCCGCCACTATTACCATTGCCAAAACTTCTGTAAACCGTCTCATGCCGCTGCTTGCCTTTCCCCTCCTCTCTTTAGTCATTACACCTTTCCCCCCATTCTCACAGCTGATAAAAGGTATGAACAAACGACAATGATGGGAAGAGAGAGACGGTTGTAGTTGCAGTGGTACGGCGGTGATTAAACCGAACAAGAAGAACCATTAGGATTTTGAAAGTTAGTCAACCGTTAGTCGAAAGGTATTTTCGTCAAAAAATACTATAATTGTCAAAAAAAATTTAAATTTGACTAGTATTAATGACAAAATAAAATAAATAGACTAAAACTGAAATAATCTCTATTAAGAAGGACAAAAAATTAATTTAAACCTATAAAAAATTATCTCCGGATTATGTATGATTGAATAAGATTTTTTTAAAAAATTATTTATAAGTATTTGGTCCTAAGTCATCCACCGCTGACTGACAGACTGGAGTGACCAAAGGCCGGGGAGAGGACTTGGCTGTGTTTTTGGTTTGTTTTTTTTGACATTGGGAGAATGACTTGACTTTTTCTTTGGATGCTGATGGGACTTGACTTTGTCTCTGGTTATTAATGGGCCTAAACTAATTGAAAGGGTTTGGTATTTCTTTTTTCAAACACTTCATGTGAAACTTGAGAAGAAAACTAAAATGCGAATTTCTTCCCCCACAATGATCTGTCCATTTTCAGTTGTTATCTAATACAATTAAAAAGGGGCCGGACCGAAAAAATCCAAAATATTGGAGAGTGGACTGAAATATTTGAATTTGGCGGAGTGTTGACCAAAAATAGTCTATTCGAATTTGTAAAATCTGAAACTCTTAATTAATTAAAGATTTGAATTTTAAAAATCTGAATTCTTAATTAAATTTAAAATTAGATTTATAAAATCCGAATATATAATAGTAATATAAATTCGGAGTTAATTTTTTAAAGTTTTGAAAAAAATAATAGAAAAATACAAAGGAAATAATCGGATTTACAAAATCTGATTTTTAAGAATTCGGATTTCGGAAATCCGAATTTGTATAATATTAAAAATTGTCAGACTAATTTTTGAAAAGTTTGAAAATTAAATTAAATAAAAAACGAAAGGAAAAATCAGATTTTTAAGAATTCGGATTTCAAAAATCCAAAATCGTATAATATTAAAAAAAATCATACTAATTTTTGAAAAGTTTGAAAATTAAATTAAATAAAAAAAGTAAAAATCGGATTTACAAAATCCGAATATTAATAAAATTGGATTTATAAAATCCGGATTTAATACATTCGAATTTCAATAATCCAAATTTTCTTAAAATTCGGATGAAAGAAATCTGAATTTGCATAAATTTGGATTTTATAAATCCGAATTTTTGCGAGACTATAAAAACAAAAAACTCTAGCATTTTTCTCATTATTCTCTTCTTCTTCTCCCTAAAATTTTCTCTCTCTAGCGGCCCTGCACTATTTATCAAAAAATCTTGGATTTCAGCTAAATTTTCTCGAAGATTTACATCACGTTGTGATATCGTGATAAGGTAAGTCACAATTTAAATGTTTAATGGTTGATATTTCATTATTCATACGATTTTCATGTGATTAGATGATGTTTTGAGTAATGGTGTATGTAGTTGACGAAATGTGATTAGAAAATATATGTATTAGTAGCATAGGACTAAGATTTGTGTAAATTTTGTGGACTTTTTAATAAGTAATCATACTTTAGTAGTGTAAATATTTATTACGATTTTAAATATGATTAGTCTTAAGTGGGTTGTGGGTTGTTTCATGTATTGTGGTTTGTAAATTTTATTGATAATAATTTTTTATTAAGAAAATCGAAGATTAATTGTTATAATGACATTTTTATGATTGACAGGTATAATGGCATTTAATGGTTCATATATGATTAATTTCTATTGGACATCTACGTTCGCTACTGATAACGCTCCGAATCCGGATCATACACTAGTCGTTACTCATAGATTGTCAAGGGATGATTTGGTAGAAAGCATTTGCACTGCAATTGGGCAGTCAATGAATTCTTTGAAAAGCACACTTACAGTGTGTTTTGTTAAACTAAACGGGAATAGGAGCCAAGCACTAGTTACTTCTAATGATGTGCTGGATTTCATTTATACTCTTCGAGTATCTATTATTATTAATGTGAACGTCGAATTTGAGCAAATTCAGTTTTCAGAAAAGAGTGGATAGACGAAATGTTGTTTCGAGTTCTTCCCATGGTGGAAAATGTCAATTTGATTTTGGATTCCGTTATGATTTTGAAGAGGAGCCAGAGGAATTGAATTATAACATTGAGAACGATGCCGACGATGTCTATACATCCGAGAGTATTTTTGTTCAGACTTTACCGAGTTCAGTTCTGATGAAAGTGAGGAAGAGTTTAGGACGTCAGAAAGGGGACATTTCATCTACTCTGATGTGGGACACCAAGATCGGTACGCCATTGATCGAGATGAATATGCTTTGCCCCGATATAATGGTAATCACGAGAGTATAACCTTGGAAACTATTTTCAAATACAATAAATAAGCACAACGTGCCATAACCGTGGCAAGGTTTAGGGAATATGTCAATTGTGAGAGCAATTAAACCGCATGGTGCGTTGAATGTAAAAGTAAAAAAATTTCCCAAAAAAAAAAAAAAACCGCATGTGCATGGAAAATCCGCGTTTCCAAAAAAAAAAAATCGCGATCACTGTAAATGGGAAGTGACTATTTGGTGTCCGAGTCACAATTGCGTTGGAATGGCCGTGGGAAATGACCACCATAATGTGACATCATCTACAATAGTACCGCTCATACTGAGGCAAATTGAAAAAGATCCAAAATATGTTGTGGCTGCTATTCAAATTGACGTCAAAAACCAATTAAAAGTTGACGTCAAGGAGAAGAAAGCGTGGCATGCTAGAAGGAAAGACATCAAGATGGTATTTGGTAATTGGGTGACGAATTTTGTTAAGTTACTGATGTAAGTTTTAAAAGTTTATGATTTTTTTGTAAATATGATTGGAATTATTGTTTAGATGATGATTTTGTTAATGTTTGGTTTATATAGCTTTGTTGAGGCTTTACAATCGTCGAATCCAGGCACGATTGTAGAATGAGAATTTGAAGAATGGTCGAGTGAAACATAAAAGAATTTCAAATATTTGTTTTGGTCATTCGGTCGAGCTCGGCGTATGTTTGGCAGATTTTGTCCACCGTTGGTTAGTATTGACGGGACACATTTGCAGGGTGGATACAAGGGGAAGTTGCTCGTGGCCATTACCGTTATAGCTGCACGTCGTCTTCTTCCACTCGCGTTTGTACTGGTGGACGACGAAAGTACTGAAAGTTGGACATTTTTCATTAGATACCTCATTAATCATGTCTTTGGTTAACGTGCTACGTGTGTGCTATCAGATTGATGTCTTGGCATTATCATCGCATTTAGAGACATTGAAGAATGAGAAGAAGGTGTTACAGGTCACCATATATTTTTCCTGCAACACGTTCGAAACAATGTAATGAAGTATTATCGTGGCAATAGATTGAACAGTTTGTGTTGGGAAATGGAGGAAAGGTGTCAACCTCGAAAGTTAGATAGAGTTGGTGTGCAGCTGTTTGAATACAATTCGGACGCATACAAATATTTTATACCATCGCTAATATGTCCAGTCCTTATGAGGTGGTTTCTTCTGCCTCTGCTCTGTTGGATTCTTACCAGACGGCTCAGGCTGCTGTCCAACCCTATCTCTCTGCCTTTTTACCGTTGCCGATCAAGCCTATTGATCTGGATGGAATTTATGTCTCCTTTGGCAGTGCCATCTCCACACATAGGAATGGTGTCGCAGCCGGGGTGTGTATACGAATGGCGGTAGGCGAGTTTATTCATGGGTACGGAAAATTCTTCCCATTGATTCATGATCCAGACATTGCAGAGGTACTGGACTTGAGGGAAGCTTTGCTCCTTTGTCGTCGGCTGAATATTGATAATTATTCCCTTTTGGGAGACTCTTTCCAAGTCATTCTTGCTGCTAAGAGCATCAATGTCAGCACACATTCAAGCCTTCCCATCCTGGAAGAATGTCGTGCCTTAATCCCACGTGCTTTGCAAGCAAAACTATTTTGGATTCCGGTAGTCATAATATTTTTGCTCATGCAATTGCTAGTTATACTAAGAACTCTGTAATATCATATCAGGACTGGCCTTGTGTGCCAAATTTCTTTTCTCAGTTACTGCTGGACAATTGACCAGCAATTTAATAAAATCCTGCATTTTCAAAAAAAAAAAAAAAAGTGTATCAATGTCGGTAACAGAAACCCTATAATGCATGATATGAAACCAGGTTCTATCTGATATGAAACTATCATATCAAGTAAAACAAGGTTTCATATCATGCAAAAGTTGAATTTATACAAAGACACAAAAGATTTCATATCAAGCAAAAGTAGGGTTAATTTTCTTTTATAAGAACATGTTTGTTGTATGATATGAAACCATGTAATGCATGATATGAAATCAGATTCTTCTTCTCGTCGGATTGAGCCATTGTCGGGCTCCCCGATCGAAACCCTCCCTGACCTCCATCTGTCGTCCATCGATATATCAAGCCCTCATCGTTCTTCCCGATTAAAACCCTCATCAACCTCGGGATTGAACGGACGGGTTGATCTATCGAGCGGTGGAATCTATTGACAAGGGGAATCAGGACGGGAAAGGGAGATCGGAAGAGGGATGAGGAGTTTCCACGGACGAGGGAGGAGGTTTCGATCAGGAAAGGGAGGGGGTTTCGATACAGACGATAGAGGAGGTTTCGATCGGGGGAGGAACCCCGCGGCTGTGAAAGATGAGCGGCGGCGACGGAACAAGGGAGAAAAGGGGGAGGAGGAGGTCGATGGGAGGGCAGAAGTGGAATAAGGGAGAAAAGCGGTGAAAGAGGAGGGCAGTGGAAGAGAGGGGGGGGGGGGGAAAGGGTCAAGTAATTTGCCTAAAAGCTATCGGCAATTAAATCCAAAAGAAGGCGATCAACAGAAAAGAAGGACGATAAATAATGATACTAGAATCTTGCAAAGAGCTCTTGTGTAGCCTTTTTGTAAATAGAATTCTATAGAACACTATGAGGCATTCTTTGTTAGAAAATTAGAGAAGTCTTCAAAATTTTTTCCATTTCTATATGATAGTTTTATGGACATGATTAATTGTGTTCTAATATTTTACTTTATAATAATTTTATTGATTGTAATTAATTATGAGTTTTTTTTTACCTCTTATAATAAGATAATTCTTATATTTTAAAAGATTCTCTTATATCGTGTCTTGCGATAATGTTATATAATAATTGAGAAAGTTCGTCATTTGTAAATCTCCAAGTTGGGAATAAGTTTGAGAGGATCCAAGTTTGGATTCAAGTGTTAATGTAAGCAAATTTTCCTTTGTTCTTTGTCATGTTCTTTTCTTGAATTACAATGTTTCAAAGTAAAACCATGGCACTTTCTTTTGGCACGTTCTTTGAAAAAAAAAAAAAAAAATATCTGAAGAAGTTAGTCCAACAAAACTTTTGAAGAAGAAACATAATGTGAATGAACTGTGTGGCTGTAATAAATGCCCCAAGCAAATAAGCAACTGCCCTGAAGACCGAACCATGGGCACCGGACCATTCATCAATGGCTTAATTCCTCTTCAATCCGGTAGCATTTCCAGCTAATCATGGCTTTGATACTACCCTTTTCATTTGACACTTTTCTCTCCCCAACCCTCCCATTTTCACCCACGAAATCACCAGAAAGAGTAGCTACCATCCCAAGAAAGCAAACAACAGTTGCGTTTCTTCGTCAACTACCACCGCAAAAATCTTATCACAATTTCCTTGTACAAGCCAAGAAACGAAGTATAATCTGTCGTGCCGTTGTGGAACAAGTTGGGGGTGGCGTAGCAGAAGAAAAAATTAATGAAAATAAGCTCACGGACGAAGAAATCAAGGGAGAAGGTGAAGTAGTTCATTATGATTGGACTGAAGAGTGGTACCCTTTATATCTCACTGAGAATGTGCCAGATGATGCTCCTTTGGGCCTCACTGTTTTTGATAAGCAACTTGTGCTTTACCGGGATGGTGCTGGGGAGCTTCGATGCTTTGAGGATCGATGTCCCCATAGGTATTACTCAATTTTCAGCTTCTTGTCTTTCTGTTTCTATTGTATGTTTTCAAGGGTCTGAACTCAAATCTAATTCTGTTTATTGGTTTCAGCAGAATGCGTATTGAAATTGAGTTTATGCTGTTTTCCCGGTGTGATTTAACATGATATGTTTTGCATCACTGAGTACTATCTGAAAGCTTGAATTTTTGTTTTCCTGGAGATGCTTTCTAACCATTTATGTAGACTTTGATTATAAGCTCCCTGTATTCAGTTCTTTTATGATTGCAATCTGAATTGCCATTTGGGAGTTTGGAGATATTCAGGTGCCGGCGTAGTAGGGAAGAATTTTGTTATCATGTAACCAGTAAACATATTAGATTCCGTTGCCAATATCATTTAGTTACCTTTTAAGGCCTAATGCTGCTACAGCAAAGTGATTTTAGAAAGAACTCTTGAATAATTAGCAAGCTATAAGATATTCCTGAGAGAAGATGCTTTGTGGAATTGGTAGAAGTAAGCAAAGCTAGCTTCCATCTCATTTCAGTGTTCAGCTAAGGTTTGAAGAGTCATTATTTGCTTTTTAATTCTTGTATGAATTTTTTCTGATGATTTCCTTACTGATCTGATAAAAACTTATGAAGATGGTGGCTGCTGAAATTATATCGAATGACTTCTTTTTCCCATCAAAACTTGTGATAAGTTTCTCAGCTGCTGTCATTTTACATGTCACATCATCTTCAATTCAGGTTGGCAAAACTGTCTGAAGGTCAACTGTTTGATGGGAAACTAGAATGTTTATACCATGGTTGGCAATTCGAAGGTGACGGTAAATGTGTTAAGATACCTCAGGTTGGTTTTTCTGCCTGCGGTTTTTGTTACTAATTTTCCTCTTTTCTGGATTAGTTGCATTCATGATCTGTGACTTGTAATCTGGGCAGCTTCCATCCAATGCAAGCATCCCAAGATCAGCTTGTGCCAAAACATATAATATAAGGGAATCACAAGGAGTTATATGGGTATGGATGTCTCATAAAACAGCACCAAAACCTGAAAAAATCCCCCATTTTGAGACATTGTCCAGACCTGGATGTAGAGACATTTCAACAATCCATGAACTTCCATATGATCACTCAATTCTTCTTGAAAACCTTATGGATCCAGCCCATGTTCCCATCTCCCATGATCGAACCGATTTTACTGCAAAAAGGGAAGATGCTGGACCATTGTTTTTTGAGGTGACAGAAAGAACAGATAGAGGTTTTGCAGGCTGGTGGGGAAGGGAAAGGGATCAGTTTACACCAAACTACATTCCAAACTTTTTGCGGTTTGAGGCACCTTGTGTTCTTCAGAACACCCGAGAAATCATCGAAAAGAATGGGGAAAGGAACTATTTCATGGGGCTCTTCTTATGCAGACCATCTGGACAAGGGAAATCAATGCTGATAGTGAGGTTTGCTAACACAAGAAAGCTTCCTGGAGCCCTGAAATTCATCCCTAGGTGGTTTCTACATCAGAATGCCAGTAAGGTCTTTGAGCAGGATATGGGGTTTCTTTCCTCCCAGAATGAATTTTTAATGAAAGCAAATGTGCCAACAAAGGAGCTGTATATCAATTTGAAGTCTTCAGATACCTGGGTGGCTGAGTACAGGAAATGGATGGACAAAGTTGGACAAGGAATGCCTTATCATATTGGGCACAGCACCATTTCTCTGCCCAAAGTTCCGGCAGTGGTCGAGCAAGCTCCGGCGGGCTTTGTGGCTAACCTCTCAGCTTCTCAACCAGCCAAAGGAGGAATTGGAACAGTTCATGCTCCGAATTTCAGCAACAGATATTTTCGCCATGTAATTCATTGCAAGGGATGCAGAAAAGCTGTCAAGTCTTTTGAAGCATGGAAAAACGCCCTTTCAGCTGCTGCTGTTTTATGGACTGCTTTGGCAATTCTTGTGTCTGGAAGACAATGGAAGACACTCCTATTGATATGTACATCACTGTGCATGGTTGGGATATATGCCTGCTCAACTGCGATTGCATTGAATACAACAAATTTCATAAGGACACACCGAAGAGCATAGAATGGAAAACAAAACAGTATTCTGCTTCACTTTTTGATCTTGTTTTCTTTTCTAGTTTGTTGCTCTCACTAGTGAATTCTTATTAGAAGCTTGCTAGTTTGACACTTAAATTTACGTGTTTCAATCTTATTGTTAATAGTAAGAAAATAAATATGTGAAACTAAATTATTTTTATAGGAATTGCGAATTTTTAGATTTAGATATCTTTAATTTTTGAGCAATTCACTGCAATATTCATTGATTAATTCAAGGCGTTGATTCTTCTCTAAAGTCGTCCACCATTTTAAGCATCCTTATGGAACATCCTCCCTTCTCCACCTAAAATCAAAACATAAACAAAATCACTCATCTTAGTTTATATTTGTTTTGGTTGAACCCAGACCAAAAGCGGCCATGGTTGCAATCACCGGATGCATATGTTCAGTACTTGAGATTAGAAGCAGTAGATCAATTGAAAAAATACTCCAACACTTAGAAATTACAATTCCTGTTCAGTTATTTTGAATAAACACTTATTATTACTATTATCCATCTCGTCTTCATCCAGCTAGCCAATTTGACAACGTCTCAATTCAGGGCTGAAAGGTGGTAAGGAGTTGGAACCAAGTTCAAATCATGTTTCGGTCCAACGGTCGCCCCAAAAATCTCAGCCATGTCCAAATCTTGAGTTGTCATCCGTCCAGGAAGCTTCCAATCAAAGTGGTACAACAATTGTGCAAGTATTAGCTCCATATTGGCTAAAGCAAATGAAATTCCAGGACAGATCCTACGTCCAGCGCCAAAAGGCATGAAACTAAAAGTTTTTCCCTTGAAATCGATTTCAGAATGGAGAAACCGATCAGGGTCGAACTTCTCAGGCTCTGTCCAGTGCGCTGGATCTCTCCCAATTGCCCAGAAATTGATGAACACTCTGGTCTTGGCAGGTATTTCATATCCCTTTATGTTGCATGGTTCGCTGCTCTCTCTAGGAAATAACGGCGCAGCCGGATGCAATCTCATTGATTCTTTTATGACTGCTTTAAGATACTTGAGTTCATCAAGTTGTGACTCACCCACATTTCCTCCATCCCCGATCACTTCTCTTACCTCATCTTGTGCTCTTTGAAGCACTCTTGGATTTCTTATCAGTTCCCTAAGGGTCCATAGTATAGTTGTGGCTGATGTCTCACCCCCGGCAGAGAAAATGTCCTGAAGATTGCAAACCAACCAGAGATTTCAAGTTTTAAGCTAACAGATAAACATTAATCCTCAAGATTCCAGACAAAAGATTCTGACTTTTATATAATAAAGAATTGAGTGGATGACTTACATAAATGACAGCTTTGATGCTGTCCTCAGTTAGGGAAGATCCAAATTCTCCAGATGTTTGAGCATTCAGAAGTACATCAACTAGATCCTCTTTAACTTGTTCATCATTTCCAGGTCTTGACTCTGTTCTTCCATCTTTATGCTCCCGGAGTATGCTTTCGAGTATGTCATCAATTTGTTTGTGCACCTTCTCAAGCTTACTCCTTATACCAGTTATCCTTTCCAGTATTTTGATAGAAGGATACAAGTCTACTAAGCTGAACCCTGAGACTATCTTAACTACATCCTCCACAACCCAAAGGAATTTCTCATGGTATTTGTTTCTTTTACCAAAGGCAGCTTCTGCAATTATGGCGTATGTCAGTGAGTAAACCTTTTCACTGAGATTAACAGCTGACCCTCTTCTCTGGGAAAAGATTGATCTCATCATATTCAAAACCTTGTCTTCTCGAATCGATCGGAATGTCTGGACTCGGGATGGACTGAGAAGCTCGAGGGTGCAAATTTTGCGCATTTGTCTCCAATACTTTCCATATGGAGAAAAGAGGATATCCTGACAACCATAAATGATTACAAAGGCTGAAAGAAGAGCAGGCCTGTTTGCAAATATGATATCATGATCATTCATAACCTCTTTAGCAACTTGTGCAGAAGAGACAACTAGAGTTGGAACTTCACCAAGCTGTAAATGCATCAGATCTCCATATTTCCTAGCTAAATCTGCAAGGATTCGATGAGGTAGCTGGCCATTAAGTTGATGGAG
The DNA here is from genome assembly GCA_030378225.1 of Knoxia roxburghii. Taxonomy (NCBI): domain Eukaryota; kingdom Viridiplantae; phylum Streptophyta; class Magnoliopsida; order Gentianales; family Rubiaceae; genus Knoxia; species Knoxia roxburghii. The sequence continues at coordinate 8,186,300 of CM059423.1, forward strand.
GTTTCCTATGATTGGAAGTGGTTTTGGCCCTGGTGGTAGCTTCCCGTGCTTGGTTTTCTTCACAATTTTTGCAGCCACGAGAAAGAAGATGAGGGAAACAGAGAGGAAAATGAAGAGCTCCATCAACTCAAACAACAAGAATTTGCCGAGTCCCGGCTAGCCATTCACTAGAAAGTACTAAATAGATATAAGATAACTATGTGGCGGCTGCGGATATATGGTAGTCACAACCACACAAAAAAACATGGTGAAAAGTGGCGCAACATTTCAACTGCTAGTTTTACATTTGAGAGTCGTCTAGAAAATTGACCATAATCATTGTCGATCAAGATTAACATTGGATCCTTCATCATAAAATTACAAAATTACAAGATTCATGAAAGTTTAAAAATGAAAGATGATTTTGATTGGATCCATCATCATAAAATTGTATTGTAAGAGTGATGAAAATGAGTTAAAATTTGAACATTTAGATTGCTCAAAGAGAACACCCCTATTAGGATCATTTGAATTCACAGCAAAAATCCAAGAATGAAATTCCACAACATAAGAGAGGTGGGGCCTTTGTGGGGTTTATTATTTTTTACTGTAAAAACATCATCACTGTTAACATGTTGGGCCTATTGTGAGGAATCAACAGCTATATTAGAAGGTAATAAAGATTAGAAGATTGGCGTTTCACGACCTATTTTACTCTCCAAAGTCTTCCATGGAATTAGAATGGGCTTGTATTATTAGATTTAATAATTTTTATTATAATTTATTGTATAACTTTTAAAAAGAAAAAAAAATATAATTTTAGTCTAATATGTTTGGTCATTTCACTCTTTTGGTCCATCATGTTTGGCTTCCGCCAAAAATACCCATTACATTTACAATTTTAAGCAATTTTGATTCATTAACCTACTACAACAGGTTTTTATATTAGTCAAAGGTAAAAATGATTATTTTTTACAAAAATAAAACACTCAAAGTTTTAATTTGTAAAAATACATATTTTCACCCTCTTTTTTTTCTCTCTCCCTCCCACTCCACCCTAACTTGTGCCGCCCAAACCTTTAAACATCTCCTTCTTTTCATCTTTCGTCACCGACTTCAACAACATCGCTTCCATCACCGGAACTCGTAATTTTATCCGGAGAAGAAAGATCCTCTCAAGAACATTGATCCGATTGAAAATTCTCCTATTATAATCAAAAAGGTAAAACGTCTAGGCCGTAAAGAATAATAAGTATATACCTTAACTTTGTTCCACATGATATCGAGCTTTCCTCTTGGTTCCAGTGTCCGCAAATAAATAAATCATTCATGTTCGTCCAACAATCTAGAAATAGTTTACCGAGGGAGTAATTCTATTTGTCTAGGATTTGCTGGAGAAAATTGCACCTACTTGGGTTAATGTTTCATTGATGATGAAAAATGATGAAGAGACTGACAAATCCTTTGGCGGGTGCTTGAAATGTAAGCCGAAATTTCCCAAATCAATATTTGCTTCATTTTAACACTGTAATTTTTCTACAGATTCCTTTATCTATGAGGAAATCACGAGGTCCAGTGATGGAAGTGATGGAAGTGATGTCGTTAGAGTCGGGCGACGAAGGATTAAACGAAGTTAAGGCGGAGCGGTAGGGAAGAGGAGGGGAGGAGAGATAAGAAAAAAAAAGTTGAATTTTTACAAACTAAAACCGTGAGTGTTTTATTTTTTTTTAAAAAAAGATAATTTTTACATTTGACTTGCTTTAACTAATATAAAAATCTGTTATAGCAAGTTAATGAATCAAAATCACTTCAAAATGTAAACATAATGAGTATTTTTAGTGGAGACCAAACATGTTGGATCAAAAGGGTGAAATAGCCAAACATGTTATACCAAAATTGTACTTTTTCCATTTTAAAAATATTAAACCATATTTTTGATCCCTTACATTCGACCAAATAAATTTTGTAGTCCTTATATTTTAAAATAATTTTTTTGGTCGCTTACATTTAAAATATGTATTATTTGGTCCCTATTATTGATTCCGTCCAAATTATGTCAACTCTATTCATGTACACCTTACAAGACATTCCTAAATGAATAATATAATGATCTAAATATTAATCTAACTATTAAAAAAAATTCAAAAATTTAAATCAAAAGATTAAAATTTATAAATAACCAACCCGAAATTCAAGAAATAGAAACTAATGGTTTCAGATTTTCATAACCTATACGTACACATGAATCAACTCAAAATAATCTCAAGTTTGTATAGAACTAGAGGTAAAAGTTTTTCTCATTTGCCTTTGAAAGATACAAGTGTCACTTCTGGTGATGATAGCTTCATCGTATGATCGATTACAGAAAGTTAAATGTCTCATGACCTTAAAGAGAAGGGTGTCCTAACCTAGCATGTCAATAAGCAGCGTAAATGAGAAGCTTACAAGCTCATAAGCTGGCAGAAAACCTAAATATGTACAAACATAACCAATACAAATCAGCATGAGGTTGTTGAGTTGAGACCAACTCCACACGTATATTCTCCTTATCGACAAAACTGACGTGACGTCCCTACATAAAACCTCCATAAACAACAACTAAATCATCAAATCTACAACAAATCCAAACCAAGTTAACTGCTCATTGTTTCAGATTCAGTTCTAAGCTGCCATTTTCTCAACACTGTCAAAAAATGCAGAATATAGCTCACTCCTTAACTTTATTAAGAGAATGCGCCACTATATTTCAAGTAGTATCCTAACTTTGATTAGAGTAGTATCATATTTACTCCATTATTATCTGCAGATTGAAGTTCTGCCATGAATCTGTTAGTTCTGGCTGGGCTCATAACTTTAAATCAAACTGAAAATGAAACTCGGCCTAACTAGTTATGTTATGATAGTAAAATTAATGGTAGTTCTCAATTTGTCAACAGAAATCATATAAATTCATATCCAATCCCATGTGCTCTCTTCCTATTCTTGAACGCCATGCTTTCCAGAATTACTATATGGTTTTTCACCTTGATAGCATCATCCTAATTCAACAACATAATTAAGTACATAAACATTATTTGTTCTCAAGAGACAATTTGCAGACAAATTTTGTGCTCAATCTGATGGCTTGTCAGTTGCACCAACTCGGACGAGTTCAAGGGCTTCACCAGCCTGCAGCTTTCTGGTAATACGAAGTTTTCTGTAGTCTTCATAGAGGAAGGGGGCATACAGACGAGGATGCTCATCGTCCACAAATTCATCTGGGATTTCCACCAAAACATCCCTTGGTCCCAACAGAAATGTCGCAATGGATACCCTTATTCCTGGTTGCTTGCACATAACTCGATGCTTCACATTTCTTAATCTTCCATTGCTCCATGCCTTTAGAAAATGTTATGGATGATAAGTTCAAAAATTAGTATGAAAATCAACTTGGTATTAAATCAGCTAACAGTAGCGATATCATTTGAGACAGGAGCGAAATAAACAAAATCAGTTGCAGAAAATCAAATTCAAGGTGTCCCACAAAAACAAAAACAACGGAGGATACTATTTTCAATGAAGAAATCGTTAAAAAATTTCAGGAGAATGGAAATACACTATCCACAAAACATCCCAATATACCAACAAAATCATCAATCCAGGCATCAGAACGAATTTTACAGCAAGACTTACAGCTCCGACATCACCAACCAAGACAAGGAAAGTTCCAGGCCATGGATCAAGAGCCTGAAAAGTTCCAGATTTGTCCATGACTTCAAGGCCTCCATAGCTATCATCATCCTGAACTATGGTAATGAACCCTGTATCTGTGTGTATTTGTAGCCCAGATGATCCAATAGTTTCTGGGGTGAATCTGTATTTGTTAATTCTAAACAAAGCAGGCCACCCCTCAACTGAAAAATCTTTCAGGCCTAGCGCTTTTCCCAATTTACTTCCTATGTCAATTATCACTCCTTGGACTGCTTGACCATATTTAATTATTGTGTCCCTGCAGTTGAATTCCAGGCATAATTAAAGGGGTTCCAAGAAAAAGAAAAGAGATTTGATGAATATAGTGCAAACCTCTGCTCGGATGAGGCATTCAATTCCTGGCAAAATGCTTCGACAGCTCCAGGATTGCCCATATCATAAAGCCCCAAAGCATCATAAAGTGGATTAGTCTCACTTGGTGGAAAATACCCACTGTTGATAATCACATCTGTGTTATGGTTCTTGATTTCTTCAGGGAGTTCCATGAGTGATCTGATGACCCTCTTCATCTCCAGCATCAATGAAACAGGGAGGAGCTCCTCGTGATTCACAATCCGAAACATGCCCCATTCCTCACATGCTTCCACCATTTTTGCTGATTGTGCTGGGAAATCTTGCAGACCGATCACTGGGATTATGGTGTTGTTTACAGAACCCATTTTTACAATTTTCAGATCCCCCTCAGAAAAAAATTCAAGTGTTAGGAAATGCGCTTATTTATGTCTTTATATAGGCAAATTATATAGTACGAGTACTATACTAGTACAACTAGTTTTTGTACTATTTTTGTGGTTCGGTAAGTTACAGTTGTAGTTGTTGACTTTTGAGTTGCACAAAGTACACGCTTGCGTCATTTTATTGCTATTGTATGCGATTTCAAATTAGTAATAAATTAGATCGTGGGCCCGTGTTACCTACAATAACGACCTAACGATTTGTAGAACTGTAATAATAATTTATACGTTATTATTATTTATTTCAATAACTAATATTTCATATGAATTTTAAATAAGCCGTTTTGAAAATAATTTTTTTTGGAGAGACTTTTGAAAATAATTTGTATATAAATTTGTAATAAATGATTATATTAATAATTTATTTGTGAGTATTATTATTAGAGAATAAAATTTCTTATATAATGAACATAATGTGAATGATATTTTAATTCAAATAAATAATATAAAAATTAGAAAACTCTACAATAAGATAGTGCTAATAAACTAATATGATCTGTGTGCTTCCCAATCCAGTAATCTACACCATCTTCTGTGTCAAAACTCAAAATTTTATGAAATACATAGGACTACCCAAAGGACTAACCAAATGTTTGCATACGTCTCTTTCCAATTGCATACTGATAAGGATTTTGTGACTGCATGGAGAATGCAGTGAACCAAAGAATAAATCCAGAAAGGAGATGAAGAAGTGAGTCTAATGTAGAAGCAATGATATCCAATGAACCACTTTGAATGGATGCATAAACTTTAGCAGCAAAAAGAAGCATGTTGTTAATATTTGATAAGCGGATGGCAGTTGTCTCACTTCTACCCAACTTCTCCTGTTCTTCCTAAAACAAAGACGATCAAAGTCATCAAAAAAAAAAAAAAAAAAAAAAAAAAAAAAAATTGAATTGAAGCAAATTCTGAATCATGAAACCGGATGGACGTATATAATACAGAACAAAGCAAATACCACAAATAAAGTGCAAACCTTGGACATCCCTGGTACAAAACCACGGTCTGCTAAGGCATCCATTTCAGTCAATCCCTCCAGCATTTCAGCATGCTGCTGATAATACTCAGACACATTATCTTCTGGAACTGAACCATCGAACAACAGTTAAGAGAATCCCTGTCCCATGCTTCGTGAAAATATTATTATAAATTTCAATTGTTTCCCGACAATGCAAAAATGCGTAAGGAAACTCCCAAGTTCCGAATGATCAGACAAAATAAAACATTGGAAAACAAATGTTGCAACTCAAAAGAATAAATTATAAGCATGTAAAGATCAATCCAACAAATCTCGACAATCTATTAAAGGCCCAACAATGCAACCATGAATCTCAATGTATCTGAATGAGCTGACAAGTAAAAACCAGCTGAATCATCCACCAAAAAATTCAATGATCTATAGAAATTAGATAATCAGAAGTCCCAGAATAGGTTTTAGTCAATAAATAAATGACTGCCGTCATCAGTTCATGTGCACCTGATACAGATCAATCAATAAGCACCTATAATTGGAGTAAAGAAACTGCTGAAAAGTTACAGTAATTCAATCAAAACCAGTAATCCAATATTCCCTTAAAGACATCTGGCAGGCAAGCCCTACACTAATGAATAAACCCATAACTCACCGTATTGTCGGTTTCTGAAATAAGTGACAGCAGCAACTCCCTTTTCAAGACAAATTATTTTACAGTTCAGATGACCAAAGATCAACAAAATGAAACAAAGAAGTTGGCAACAATTCAGCATAAACAAAACTAAAAGCATCAACAGAGTCACACTTTGTCTGTCTACTTTTGCTATTCTTACACCCACAGCAAAAAATACTAACATTTTGAACTCAAAACAAGAATCCTGACAGTAGTACGATGCCAATGTCTGATCTAAATATATCTATCTGCACGTTGACTTTTCTCCAAAAAACGAAAATAACATAAAATCCAGAAGAAAGATAAACAATATAAGCCACCAGGAAAAACAAAATACAACACCTTAACAACTTAAATCAAGTTAAAACAATCAACATCAAAGAATAACACCAACTTTCCGGAACATCATTTTCTGGTCCCACGAGAAATCTAATTATCAACTCGCCACATTATAGATCGTGGGCACACTTATAACAGGAAAAAAAATGTCTGTAGAATCCGAATCAAAGAGACATAAGCAATTGAAATAGAAAAGAAAAGCAAGGATAGCACTTATAAACTAATATGATCTGTGTGCTTCACCTGGAAAATTCAAAAGCTGTATCTTTCCACCTATATTTAAGAAGCGTAGCAGGTCAACTATTACAAATTCTGAAGTACTTCTTTATACACTACATTTGTTGTTGTGTTTGCTAGTTGACCGTCCTTATCACAAATGAGAACATTCAATCCTTCTCTTGATTTAACCCTGGATATAGCAACATAGAGTTATCCGTGAGTAAAAACTGATTTTAGTAAAAACAACTCAACACTAGAGAGTGATTGTCCTTGACTCTTATTTATTGTCATAGCGAAACAAACGACCACTGGAAATTGTCTTCTCTGCAATTTAAAGGGAAATCTTGTATTAGAAGGTGTTAACACCATCCGAAGTATGAATAGGGCCTTGCCAATGTTACTACCTGAAATAATTTTAATAATTTTAGTTTCAATGACATGATTCCCCATCTAGAAACCTATAGTCTAGTACCATTGCACAACCAGAACGTTATCAAAATTTGTAAGCATTATAATGAGAATTCCAACCTTTAACACAAACTTGTGATTAGGTAAACCAGAGGTTAAAATATTGTTTAGGAATTCAGGAGAGTATAGAGTTTCATTAAAATCCGTTTCCTTTTCTGATTTGCAAATAGAATCAGAACTGCCTTTTCTTCCCACGGTATAACTGAAATCAAGTAATCATTTAACTTATCAACAACATCATTGGTGAGAGAAAATGGATATTCTTTTTTTGGATTACTGTGAGAAACTTCTTGTAGTCAGGGGAATACAGTATACTTTTTCCAACATTATGCATGGAATTTCATGTCATCAGCTCAGTGAAACCTTTCTCAAATCGAAGTTGGTAGCAGACTCTTTGTTTGGTTCATTTTGTGTCCTACAATTGGGTAAAACCTCAGTGCGGCTAAATGGTGATGCATGCATATGAAAAGTGCGACATTCTTTTTCACTGTTATGATACCTAGTACATGACTAGAAAGCTCAAACTCTTGTGATTTGGTAGTTGAACATGTCAACTGGCAATTTTGGCTTATATTTGGTTTGGAATATTGCCGTCAAATTAGTTGGGTGCTAACCACACTTTATTTCAATCATAAAATAAAGCATTAAAATAATCAAATTCAGAGGAATAAAACAACAATTACAAAGAAAATTAAAATATTTGTAAACCATAACCAATTCCAAATAATGCATATGTTGAATCAGGAAACAGTTAAAATTGTTCAAATGTATTAATAAATAGTAAAAATTTTTTTGAAAATAATAAAATATTACCAAGAATTGATCTGAAAAGCAATATTCATTCAACTTGATTCCGAAGGATGGATATTCATCCATTGAAGATGGAGGACCTTCATCGTCGGATTCTGAATATTCAAATTTAGAATCATGCTTCTCTACGGAATCCTTTAGCAAGTGATATGGTCCAAAGATTATTACTTTGAAAACGAAATCATCTATCTTATTGAAAAACACTGAATCATAAACTTGAAGCATGGTCTTGGATATGAACTTCTTCCAACCATTGGTGAAAAATCCATTTTCGTATTTCACCTTCCATTGATAACGTCCCATAATCAAGGTTACTGAGCATCAGATAACATCATTAAACATTCGTGTTTGTACTGATTTTGAAATTGGAAGACTATCCACAGAAGATGCAACATAAGTTTCGAACCAATAGCGAAGATGCTTAGATTGATTATGATATTTGTTCTCCATAATCGGTACAAATAGTGGTGCGGCCAGTGGTGGAAGTCCTTGTTTAGTATCTGTGCGGGAAAAAACCAAGAAGAAAGACAAGGAAAAGTTGGGAAACGGAGTTGAAATAGATGTTGTTCAGAAAGAATGAATGCGCCTATCAGATTTTTTATTTTTTATTTTTTCAAGATGAGTATTAAGAGGGTAAATTGATGTAGAAAGATGTTATGGAATAATATATGGACAATTTGTGTTGGTAAACGTGATGACGGTAAGCATTACAATCATGATCAAAATATAATACTCCATCTTTTATGTTCAAAATAATAAATAAAGTAAAAAAACGGAAGTGGTATAATTTGGTAAGAATTGCAATCATGATTAAAATATAATACTTCATCTCAATAAATGTGTTTAAAAAAAAAGAAGAGGAAGTGGTAGAATTTGGTGGGAATTGCAATAATGATTAAAATATACTCCTTCCGTCCCAAATTAATGGACGTTTTAGGGGTTAAAAGTTGTCTCTTATTAATTAACACTTTACCATTATCAAGATAATTTTTCTAGTTTTTCTAGTTTTACCCTTCCTCAAAATTTGTGAGTGTATTGAATTCTACCACCTAACTACCTATTTCATTAGTAATTTTCTCTCCAAGTTGGGGTAAAAAAGGAAAATTTATTTGACTAAATCATTAATTACTACTTTTCCTTGATAACAGTGAAATCTCTAAAACGTCTATTAATTTGGGACGGAGGGAGTAATACTTTATCTCAATAAATGTGTTTCAATTTAAAAAAAAGGGAAGCAGTATAATTTTGTAAGAATTGCAATAATGATTAAAATATAATAAACCATGTCAAAAAATGTGTTTCAAAAAAATTAAAATTGATATAGAAATAGAATATGCAATTATTTTGGGTAATGGAAACTTGGTAACCGTTCATATTTACAACCGGGTGCACTTTAGAAAATTTACTATATTAACAATAGGAGAAAATACACAATTGGTTCTATATAATGATCATGTTACATAATTGGTCCTACACATTTAGAACTTGAAAAATTTGGACCAAAACGTTTCAATTAATAGATTTTACATCAATTTAACGGATTTTACACCCTGTTACACATGCTAACGTTACATAAATCTTAACGAATGATGAACCAAACGTTAAATCCTATTAAAAAAAGTTAAATTAGACTAAATGTGTAAATTTTAGAACCGTTTAGGACTAAATTTGTCGAATTCCAAACGTGTAGGACCGATTGTATAACAGTGTCATTATATAGGACCAATTGTGTAATTTTTATAATTATAAAACTATAATTTAAAATATCATTAATCGACACTGAGATGTTGAAGGAATTAAGATTCGGTCCGGGCCGGATCGAATATCTCACTTTCATGCTATGCATTCCAGAATTGGAGACTTTCGATCGAGTCCAAACACTAAAATCAATTCCCATGAGCGGATCTAGATTTATACTTGTTAGATCTATTAAACGACACAATAAAAATTATATTTTTAAACAAAGGTGGAATTAAAGATTATACCTTTAACAAGAGAGATCAGATCAGGATTATATAGATATCAGATCAGCGAATACTTGACATCAGATCAACAAACTATAGATATCAGATCAAGAATAAAAAAGAAATCATATCATACAACAAAAACGTTCATAATATGTATCATAATATCTAAAATTATTTAATTATAAAACAAATAAAATGATAATTTAAAAATATTTTTTTATAAAATTCAAAAATATTAAAAAAATACTAAATTGTTTAGAAAAAAACGGACAAAAAAATTTTTTAGCCCTTCACCCAACATCACTTCCTCAACAGTTGAAGGGTTAAAAATTGCGGGAAAATGAATCAAAACTGCATCCCTCAAAACACTCCAACATTCAAAATAATTTGTCCTTAATTAATTTATAAAAAATTTTATAAGTCTCTTTTTAATCTACCAAAAATTTATAAAAATTATAAATAAAGTAGCATAGATGAGCGGAATTATAAATAAATTTTTTTGGTATTTTTAGTAAATTAATTAAGGGTATTTAGGTAATTTAATATATTTTTATATTTAAATATTATGATTGGTATTTCTTAATTTGTCAGGAATAATTTAGATATAAAAGGGACACAGAATAACAAAATAACGGGCGCGAAATAGGCTTTCATAAACAAATTTAATTATAATGCTGCGTGTGTGAATGAATGAATGGACAGCATGAATGAATGGACAAAAATATCCTCAATAATTTGGACTGTTAGTGGGCTTCACTGCCGTTTGTAACGGAATGACCAAATTTAAAATTCAGATGTAAAAGTTAGTGACCTTTTTTGAATATTTAAAAGTTAGTGACCAAAACCTAAAATTTATCAAAGTATAATGACCTATTTTGAAATTCACTCTATTATTATTTATTAAATTAAATATATAAAAAATTAATAAAAAAATTATTTAAGAACATTAGTAAAATTATAAATTAAAAATCATTAAAATTAGTGTATCAATTTTCACCTAATGAAAGTTTAATAAATTTAATATCTCACAAACTTTTTACCTAATTAATATTTTTAACACATTTTATTAATGTTTACATATTAAAATTTGCAATATAATTCATATTGAAACTTTAATATTTTACTCAATTACAATATATAAACAATATGATTATTTCTTAATTTTTTAATCATAAAAATTACTATATTGTAAAAGTATAAGTAAAAAAGAAATGAAAATAGAAAAACAGCAGGAAAAAGGAAAAAAGTAGCAAAAAGTAAGCTGTCATTTTTTCTTCTTTCTAATTCTCCTTTTTTTTTTTTTTCCTGACGAATGAGTATGGATGACGAAAAATACCGTAAATCTCATTGCAAAATAGTTTCGATCCATCTTCTGCCGCCAAATATTAGATTCCCAAGTTTATAATAGCATTTTCATGCACAATATCTTGTCTACTCCCTCTAGGCAGATCATGAAATATTTATCGAACGTCACATCTAAAAATAATAACTTTTTCACCAAATGGTTGTTCACTTTTTTGTTTCTTGGATGTAGTCAATGCTTTTGATACTGTATAGTTTACTTGTTTGCCAACTTTAGTGTTTAATTATCGGAGAGTCGAGGTTAATTCTATAAATATAGATAATAGATATGGATTCACCCTCATATTCATAAATAACCTATGTAGTTTTATTAACTTTGCAGTTTTATATTTAGTTATGACGATTCAAAATATGTTGTGTTGGTAGGATTGGTTTGTTGATATAAGAGGTGGAAATATGATATTTTAGAGGTGCAACATCATTATTCAGTAATTGGATGTTCCCCTTATTTGATGAAGCCAAATCATCAAAAAAAGAAAGTATCACTCATGTTCAAATTTATGTTTATGGACTTAAAGTGATATTGGTTGAATCAGTTGCATATTAGTCGAGAAGAAAATGATGCATCATTCATGTTTTATTGTGAACAAACAATGTAAGTAGTCATTATATGAATGACAAATTCTATAATCATTAGAGGAAAGATTTATTATCTAAGTACTTAGAGTGAATTATAAATTTGATCATCATACTTTAGTGAAATTTTGGTTTTGGTCACTAACTATTAAAAACTCAAAAAAATCATTAACTTTGTCATTTTAATTTCACTTTTGGTCATTCTGTCAAGTTACTCCGTTAAGTGCATTGACGGTATGAGTGAATTATAAATTTTGTCATCATACTTCGATGAAATTCAGATTTTGGTCACTAAATTTTAAAAAATAAAAAAATATCACTAAATTTGTCATTTTAATTTCACTTTTGGTTATTCCGTCAAATTGAACAGTTAATACACTAACGGACCAATTTTATTAGGCTATTTTTGTAATTCCTTTTTAAAAAGGGAGATAGAGAGTTAGGGTTGAAAGTGGATAAGAATACGGGATGTGAGAGAGAGAGAGAGAGAGAGAGAGAGAGAGAGAGTTGCAAAAGGAATTACAAAAATAGCCTAATAAAATTGACATGTTAGTGTATTAACAGTGCAGTTTGACGGAATGACAAAGTTAGTGATTTTTTTTAGTTTTTAAAAATTAGTGACCAAAACATGAATTTCACCAAAGTATGATGACTAAATTTATAATTCATTAAAACCGTTAATACACTTAACGGTGCAACTTGACAGAATGACCAAAAGTGAAATTAAAATGATAAATTTAGTATTTTTTGAATTTTTAAAAGTTAGTGACCAAAACTTGAATTTCACCAAAGTATGATAACCAAATTTATAATTCACTCAAATACTTAATACGTATTATGAAAAATCCAAAATATATAAAATAAAAGTGTTAAAATCCGAAGAGGAACTAAAAAAAAATTATTCTAAAAAACATGAAGAAAAATTAAACCAAGATATCTACAGTACAGGTATTTATTTGTCAAGTTTTTCAAACTTCACATTCACTCTTCTTCTCGTTTGATATCTTTTTGTATCCATATCAGTTTTCACTGTTTAGATGTGGTAAGATATTAACAAACTCATTTATATCGAATCATTCACATTAAAATTACTTGTAGTTTTCAATACTGAATTAGTTTTTTTATATCATAATAATAGTATTTTTTTTATTAAATCAAAATAATATAATAAATAAAAATATTATTTTAGATATGAAGTAGTGTGTGATGTAATAATATATTTATTTTTTGAAAAACATATGAATGAATTAGTGTAATAAATTACTCTTGAATTATTCATTTTCTAAATAGAATCAAGACATATATATATATATGTAACAAAATTTTTACTTAAAAAAAATATTTATATTAATGCACATTACTATACACAAAGATAACATAGAAGTAGATAAAAGGATACGTAAAATAAAAAAATATTAAAATTAATATTTTGGTTAAAAAAATAATGTGATTAAATAAGAGTCCGTTTACGGTGGTACTATAGGAGTAGGATGAATTTTACTCCTACTTGCTACAGTAAGCGCGCGCGCTACAGTAGCGCTACAGTGACGCGCTATAGTTTCGGGCTACAGTAACGCGCTACAGTTTTTTTTTTTTTTTGACGCACAAACTTTTAAAAAAAAATACCTTTTTTATAAAAAATTCTTTTTTAAAAAAAAAAATACTTTTTTTAACAAGGGAAATCAGATCAGGATTATATAGACATCAGATGAGAGAATACAAGAGATCAGATCAACAGACTATAGATATCAGATCAAGAATATAAAAGAAATCATACAGTAGAACTAAAATATAATTAACAAGAGAGATCAGATCAGGATTATATAGACATCAGATCAGCGAATACTTGACATCAGATCAACAGACTATAGATATCAGATCATGAATATAAAAGAAATCATACAGTAGAACTAAAACATACTTAAAAAGAGAGATCAGATCAACAGACTATAGACATCAGATCAGTGTATACTTGACATCAGATCAACAGACTATAGACATCAGATCAAGATTTTAAAAGAAATCACACAGCAGAACTAAAACATACTTAACAAAGGAGATCAGATCAGGATTATATAGACATCAGATCAACTCATACTTGACATCAGATCAACAGACTATAGACATCAGATCAAGATTTTAAAAGAAATCACACAGCAGAACTAAAACATACTTAACAAAGGAGATCAGATCAGGATTATATAGACATCAGATCAACTCATAACTGACATCAGATCAACAGACTATAGACATCAGATCAAGATTTTAAAAGAAATCATACAGTAGAACTAAAACATACTTAAAAAGGGAGATCAGATCAACAGACTATAGACATCAGATCAGCGTATACTTGACATCAGATCAACAGACTATAGACATCAGATCAAGATTTTAAAAGAAATCACACAGCAGAACTAAAACATACTTAACAAAGGAGATCAGATCAGGATTATATAGACATCAGATCAACTCATACTTAACATCAGATCAACAGACTATAGATATCAGATCAAAAATATAAAAGAAATCATACAGTAGAACTAAAATATACTTAACAAGGTAGATCAAATCATGATTATATAGACATCAGATCAACTCATACTTAACATCAGATCAACAGACTATAGATATCAGATCAAAAATATAAAAGAAATCATACAGTAGAACTAAAATATACTTAACAAAGTAGATCAAATCATGATTATATAGACATCAGATCACAAAATAGCAGACATCAGATCAACAGAATTTAGATATCAGATCAAAAATATAAAAGAAATCATATCATACAACAAAAACGTCCATAATATGTATCATAATAGCCAAAAATAACAAAAGAAACGAAGGTACTGTAGCGCGTTTACTGTAGCGCGCGGAACTGTAGCGCGTTACTGTAGCGCGCGCGGAACTGTAGCGCGCTACTGTAGCGGGGTAGGAGTAAAATTCATGGTGGTCCTATAGGACCACCATATAAATTACCATTAAATAACTATCTGCAATGATTAATCCTAGACATTATATGGTTTGAAATCATACTCTCATCAATTTTTACATCTATCTTATTTTGTTTCACTTTAATAAAAATAAATATTTTAATTTATTTACTTTATATTTAAAAATAAAATAAGGTCGGTATTGTTTGAAGTGTATAGACAAATGGATACGATGAATTTTGAGTTACTCTAGAATCTATTTATCTATTAAATATTATTAAAATAAGAGAAAATTCTCAAAATAAAATATATATGTGTCTTTCTATGCTCACTCCTTTTCCATTTAATTTACTTTTTTCACGTTTTTTTCTACAAATAATTATTTTTTCTTATTTATCATTATCTCAATTTTGATCTTATCTAATGAAGTAAAAATCTTGTTATTTTATCTTAATAGAATTTTTTGTTTTATTTTTAATTTATTCATTTTTTATCTTTCCTCTCTAGATAATTATTTATCTTTATCTAAATTTTAATATTATTTATCTTTATCTAAACCTGTTATTTTCCCTTTAATTTACCCTTCCTCTTTTTTTAAATTTTCTCTACAAATAATTATTTTTTCTTATTTATCTCTACCTAAATTTTAAACTTATCTAATATCATCTTTATTTTTCCTTTAATTTACTATTTTTTAACTTTTCTCTACAAATAATAATTTTTATTTTTATCTAAATTTTAATATTATCTAATGTTTTGATAATAGTATTGCATTCAACGATAAAATATTTGAAATGTAGAAAACACAACAAACATTCAATAATTTTAAAACATAACCTACATGCAAATAATTTGATCATCATAATCCTAAATGGATTAATCGTCAAATTATATCATAAGATAAAAACAACTTTAGTAGCAATATGTGAAAATTTGTAAAGAAAGAGAAAAGAAAAAAAAAAACCTTAACATTAGAAATAAAGATCATGAACAAATCATATTTTAAAATTTTATGAATAATTAATTTATCAATAAATCATAAATGACTATACTTCAAAAATGATCCATTACATATAGCGAAAAAATCATTTTGGTCCAAAACAAAAAAAAAAACTACTTTTTTAGTCCATTACGTCATATTTTTTAAAAATTTTGATCCAAAACTCACTTTTTTCTATCTTGACTAGGGGCATTTTGGTCTTAATGAAAAATATTTTTCTTTTAATCACTAAAAATAATAAAATATTAATAAAATAACTTTTTTTACCCTCCCCGTCTCTCTCCTTGCTCCCCTCCGCTGCCCTCTCTTTTTCTTGCCGGAACGTTTTTCCGACGACACCATAGCAACCAAGAAAAACTTTGCAAAAATCAATTTTCCGTATGATCAGTGCAACGGACCAATAGACCAACTGATCCAGACACTCATAATCTATGACCGCTCTCCACAACATCTCAAACGATCAATCAAAAGACGATAAATCAAGATCAGACCAAAACAAAGAAACTTTTATACAAATCCCAAGACTTACAAGCTTATACACATAATGAAATTATCCATAACAATCATCTCGTCAAAATTCCTCCCCCCACCCACTACACTCCATCTACTGAACCCAGAGTATATCCCCAAAATCTTCATCCAAAACACAAAAATTCGGCCAGATCTATGGTGATTTACCTGCAGGGACATGGTTGAGTGCAATTCCAGTACTATTAAGGGCCTACTGAATATTACTCCCAATTCTAGTAGTATCACCATAGGCGGATATAGAAACCGGCCCACAATAATTCATCTTCACTAAAGTAGAGCTTATATTCTGAGCAATCATATGGGGTTCACATCCCTAGGGTACTTGACAATTCTCTATATAGAAGATATCAGATCATAGGAATATAGACATCAGATCAGAGTGTTACAGACATCAGATCACATGTCTATAGAGATCAGATTAGAGGAATGTAGTCATCGGATAAGAGGAATATAGACATCAGATCAGAATTATATGGAGATCAGATCAGAGTACTATAGAGATCAGATCAGAGTACTATATATATCAGATCAAAGTATTATAGATATCATATCAATAATGCGATATCATATTAGGTGTTAGTTGTTAGTTGATACATTATTGTGTTCACAGTAAGCGTACAACTTCCTGCCACTTCTGAAAAACAACTCCCGCCAAGGTACAACACTCCATCACTTCATTCAATTTTCTCAACCACTTATTAATAGTTTCAACTACATTCATATTAATTGTCCAACCAACCTCGTACGTGCAACATAAACTCTTTCAAAAATTCTACTATAAACAAGACCCACGTCCTACATACAACATTTCCTCTGCTTTTCTTCTTCCCTTCCAAAAACAACCAATCCCAAAACCTGAACTATTTCTCACCAATTTCCTCAATGGCCCTTCGCTACATTATTCGTGACCTGAATATGTTTGAAGAAAACCAAGAAACACAACAACAAATGCCGCCACCACTGCCCCTTTCGCTTGACCATATGCCGATGAAGCATATGTTCAATGTTGAAGATAATTCAGAACTTAAGGTATTTCTCGACAATAATGGTATGTTGGGATTGTTGCCAATGGACCGCAATTTCGTAAACAGATCGTTGGTCCTAGAGTTCTATGATGCCCTACTCAACAAAAAATCAGTAAATATACTGAATGTGAGGGGTTTTAGAGTTAGCATATCAACAAAAGCAATAAACTCGCACTTGTACTGAAGGAACCCAAATCCGGATGCACTAACACATGAGGCTCTCCGAAGAAGAATACCGACCAAGAAAGAAGTCAGAGCAATATTAAAGCAAAACGTTGACGTCCCAGATGATTTTTGGATGATCAGATTGGAAGACCTGAACCGTTTTGAAATAACATTGTACACCTTCCTACGTTTCAATGTCGCTGCAGGAGAAGTCTCCAAGGCATTCGAGTTGCAACTGTTAATTGCCACGATGGCAAGAAAAAAAAAATTGGGGCGACGTCATCAAATACTACATGGAAGACGTTGGCACCAGATGGACTCGGAGTATCCTTTACCCCAGCCTAGGCATGGACATGTGTGGAATGGCTGGACAGCTACACCACAATGATGATGAAATGGTGAGACTTCCTGCGTATCTTAATGACACCTCTAGCGTTCTTCTTGACATTAACTATGCAAGACGAAGACTTGTACAAAATCCTACGGTTGAACCATCCTCGAGCCTAGGTAGCAATTAAAAAATTATTGTACAATAAATTATATTTTTTAATATAATCTCTAGTTTTCTTTTAATATCATTATCTTTATTTATAGTTCAATTTAAATCATCATTATAGAGACATCAGATCAAGAGCAGACAGATATCAGATCAGCATATAACAGACATCAGATCACAACAATACCCACATCAGATCAGTAATTTTGATAGAAAATTATTTGAAACAACTAAAACAAAATTAACAGTATATAACAGACATCAGATCAACAAGAAACAGATATCAGATCAAATGAATACAAACATCAGATCACAAGTTATTAAAAGGAAATATTTAACTGAACTAAAACAGACATCAGATCAGAAAATATAAACATCAGATCAACAAATAAAAGATATCAGATCAGCATATAACAGACATCAGATCACAACAAAACCCACATCAGATCAGTAATTTTTGATAGAAAATTATTTGAAACTAAAACAAAATTAACAGTATATAACAGACATCAGATCAAATTAATACAAACATCAGATCACAAGTTATTGAAAGGAAATATTTAACTGAAATAAAACAGACATCAGATCAGAAAATATTAACATCAGATCAACATATAAAAGATATCAGATCAGCATATTACAGACATCAGATCACAAAAATACCCCACATCAGATCAGTAATTTTGATAAAAAATTATTTGAAACAACTAAAACAAAATTAACAGTATATAACAGACATCAGATCAACAGGAAATAGATATCAGATCAAATTAATACAAACATCAGATCACAAGTTATTGAAAGGAATTATTTAACTGAACTAATATATATTTCATATAATTAAAACTGTACGTTGTCATTTACAATCAATATTGTCCTATAAAACTAGACTAATATAAATTTCTAATTTCTAAAGACTAGACTCAAGTACTTTTTACAATTTTGTACTATAAAACTTCTCAATTATGGCCTTGACCTCATTTTTCATTCTATTTGTTTGAGAAGCCATTATAGTATAAGTATACTTGACTCTAAGAATTTGTATAGCTCTGTTAAGAGCAGCTTTGCTCTTGCGTGTTTCTCTTGTGAGCTCTAGATCCCAAGTCTGAGTTGTTTGTCCCTTGTAGAGCTCCATGTGCCTCATTGAAAGAATGTCACAATCAGCGTGGTTCTTGTTATCTTGTCAGGCCAATTTTGGATACTCCACTTTATACTCTTTGGGATCTCCAAAAATTCTTTCAGCTGTTATCCCTTTTACTATCTCAACAAAATACCGCAGCTGGCATTAATGAAGAAAATAGATATCAGATCAGTGTAAAGAGGATATCAGATCAATGTAAAGAAGATATCAGATCAGTGTAAAGAAGATATCAGGTATAAAGAGGTACTTACCATGATTTATGGAATTGTAGCATACCAACTTTCATCATCTGGGATTTTGTTGTTCAGTACAACTACTCTTCTTGTTATTGCATTTATACAGCAAGTATAGTAGTGTTCATGTTGATATATTGGGAAAAACACCTGCTCAAATAATACTAATAAGAAGTTGATATTGATATATTGAATTGAATAAATATAGGTATTAAAATTGTACTTACCATTTTTATGTTTAATGTGTCCATGCTTTTGCTGGTTCGTGTGACATCATCTATGAATTGAGTCCTCATGATGTCCAGAATCTCAGGTTTAAGCTCTTGGTGAGGAAATACTGGTTTTGGTAATAAGGCAGAAGGAGGGATGCCCACCTTCTTGGCAGCTGCATTTGCCTTATTTGCGTTGTTGTAGTCATCCATGGCCGATACGAACTCCAGACGTTGAATTTGTGTATCTTCCATCAGTGGAAGCTAAAAACATAATGAATTGAATTCATATCAGATGGAATAATATTTTTCATATATTTGTAAATGAACTGCATAGTAAAGGAATTAGGGATTCATATCTTACACAAAATTCTTGAGATATAAACAGCCTTGTTGGATCTTTGTAGTTCATATGTATGATCCATGCATTCAGTACTGAAATTGTAATCCATTGTCCTGGATGCATGGTCTTGAAGTCCGTTCGGTCTACTGAAATATGTGAAGCACCAGAGTACAGTTGTTCTCTGTATGTGAATATCAAAAGAATGTTAACAAAAGTATGTTGAAATCCCAAAATATACACATCAGATCAACATATATAAGACATCAGATCAGAATATGAACATATCACATCAACAAATAACAGATATCAGATCACAAAATGAAAAAATCAGATCAGCATATTACAGATATAAGATCACAAAATGTACACATCAGATCAGCATATAACAGATATTAGATCACAAAATGAATAAGATATCAAATCATATTACAGAAAGGGTTCATATCACACAACTCAAATATACTTAAAATGTGGGATGGACTCATGCATTCTACACAAATTATATCATAAGGCAGTATATATCGGATCAGGCGACAATACACATCAGATCAGATCACAAAATGAACATATCAAATCACCAAAAAAATACATCAGATCAACTTAAAACAGACATCATATCAATACGAAATAGACATCAGATCAACTAAAACAGGCATCAAATCAATACGAAACAGACATCAGATTAATATGAAAGAGATATCAGATCACTACTTTTTAAAGAAAATTATTTTACAGAACTAAAACAAACTTAACACAGATATCAGATCAATAAAATGAAAGCATCAGATCAGATGACAATGGACATCGTATCAGAGGACTATATATGTAAATATACAATAGAATAGAACTTACTCTTCACTGAGTTGATTTTGCTTATTCCCCGTCAGGTATGCATAATCTGTGAAGAGTTTCTCTTTCCTTGAGATCGTCAAGAATGGCTTAGCCTTCTTTAGCCAAAAATCTGATCTCAAACGGACAGGGAGTATGTGATCTCTATGCTTTGAGTTCGGTGTCAAGATGACATCTTCCTCAGCATTGTCTGGTTCTTCGTTGATCATGCTGGAAATAGAGTTCATATCAGCACATATTATATAACAAATCATTCGAGTAAAGATATCATATCAGGTAGTAATTCGTTTTTACTTACGTTATGAGGTTTGTGAAGACTTCATCAACTTTTGAAGTCTGAACTGGTTTTGGAGTCTGATTTGCTTTTGAAAAGATGGTGTTCATGTTTGTAGCAAGCAGTACTGCATCCTCCATCATTTTATCAGTATCTTCTTCATTATCTTGGGATTCTGTTTCTTCAGGCTTCTCATGTTCCTTATCTTTTCTTTTCTCAGGAGCATGTGCTTTTTCTTTCTCCTGGATTGACAGCATTTTGTAGACCAATTTGCTTTGCAATTAGATCTTCCTTTCGCTTTGTCCTGTTCTCTTCCCTTTCTATCTCCTCCCTTTCTATCTCTTCTGGATGAACTTCTGTTTGTTTTAGCGGGAGTGGAGAGATATGTGGTGACTGAGGTTCTTTTTCCTTTTCCTCCACCACATTTTCTTGTATTGGTTCTCCTTCTGCTTCATGAACGTTGTCTTCAGGTGCAGATTCTTGATCTTCTGAAGGTGTACAGAGGTTGAAATTTGGCATATCATCTTCCAAGCGTACAGTGGCGGATTTCTTCTGCATATTGTTGTAATCCTCTTGTAGTTTATCCGCAATTTCGGCACATGCCGCATTGAACCTTGCATCCTGTGATGGTGTTGGTTCATTTTCTTCTGTTGGGGATTTTGAGGATTGACCTTGTTGCTCAGGAGTTGTATTTTTCTCCCTCATGTCACGGATAATCCCCTCCACTGTGATTGTTATTGTGGCAAATGCTGCAGCACCTTCTGGATTGTTTGCTGCCCCAATATTGTGCCATGCTTTGATGAAAACCATCATGGACTTTGCCAAATCAACCACTGATTGCGTCATTTCATCAGCATTTTCAAAATCCTGTTGCATAAGATAATTGTTATAGTTAGTTTGTTTCATATTAGTATATAAAAGATAAATCAGATCACGGTAAAATAGACATCAGATCAGCATATAAGACATCATATCAGAACTATGAAAAAAAGCATACTACAGAACGAAAACATAATTAAAAAAAGGGTGATTAAAGCATCATTATAGAGACATCAGATCATGAAAAAACAGATATCAGATCATCATATAACACATATCAGATCACAACTATAAAAGAAACCATGCAGTAAAACTAAAACGTACTTAACAATCGGACATCAGATCAAGAAAAAAATACATCAGATCATTAAATAAAACATATCAGATCAGAAGTTTACCTTGCTCTTTGATGTGGTTGGAGCTTGTTTCGATTTGCCAGTCTTTTCAGAAACATGTGCATGTTGTTTTTCCACATGCACCTCGGCTGTAGCCCTTTCTCTTATCCAGCCTTGACCATGTCCTCCCTTTTTCTCTTCGAGTCTTGCTCTCTCAAAGAGTTGACTCTGACTCCAGTTTGTGAAGGTTGGTAGGTTTCTTGGAATATCTTTGTGAATTCCATACACAACCCTATCAATATAGAATAACTGAAAAAAATATGTTGGGTGTGAGTTAAAAAAATAAAATTTTTTAAGTAAAGCATTCCACAAACTAAAACATACATCAGATCAAGAGGAAACAAATATCAGATCAACATATAAGATACATCAGATCATAAGAATACCCACATCAGATCAGTAATTTTGATAGAAAATTATTTGAAACAACTTAAACAAAATTAACAGTAAATAACAGACATCAGATCAACAGGAAACAGATATTATATCAAATGAATACAAACATCAGATCACAACTTATTAAACGGAAATATTTAACTGAACTAAAACAGACATCAGATCAGAAAATATACACATCAGATCAACATATAAAAGACATCAGATCACAACAATACAGACATCAGATCACAACAATACAGACATCAGATCAGTAATCAAATGAATACAGAAATGCCAGATGAGAGACTTACAATCAGAAAAGAGAGTGGTCGATTGTAGGCTGTTGATGTTGTGTCATCTTTGTGGAAATACTTCTCTTGGCATTCCACTAATGCTCTGAATGTATAGCTACACCAGTTCAGCTGCCTTATTTGATCAATGCTGTTTAGGGATTTGAGGAGCCGATATCTGATGTTGATGCTCCCATGATGGTAAAGAAATGTGGTGGCCAGGTAGATAAGGAAATCTTGGACGAAGTTGATGTCACTATAGTCCTGATGGTTGACAATGTACTGCTCAAGCTGCTTGATGGTTGGTCTTTTTGTGGGTGGCATGCCAAATCTTTGACAGTAGTGTTCGACATTCTGCTCATAATCTTCACCATTTGACTCAGCAGCTGTGTATTCTTCAACTTCAATTGGACCTCTTGGGAAGCCAATAACCAATTCCACATCTTCTTCAGCAATGGGAATAACTGTATCTTGTTCCAGCTCCAGTCTCAACTTGATAGAGTTGAATTTTTTGAGCAGGTATTGTCCCAATTTGTTTGGCATCTTGGTGTAGTTGATACTGAGGAAGCTGCCAAAGCCTATATCCCTCACAGCATTTCTTTGTGGTTCTGAGAGTCTAGAAACCACGAAACTTATACGGTTTGGAGATGTACTGCAACTGAATCTTTTGCTCATCTCATTATCAGCATCATCATCACTGTCCTTTCTCTTTTCTTTTTTCTCTTTTTTTGTGATTTGGACATCCACATCGCCCTGTTTCTTTTCCTTATTGACCATCACATTGGTCTCTTTCTGTTGCTGCTTCTGCTGCAGATCCTTCTTCTGCATGTGTTGAAGAATTTCTTGATTTGTCTTCTTCTTTGCAAGTACTTTCATCCTTTTACTTGTTTCATCCTTTTTGGGATGGTTGAACAACTTCCTGTTCTTTTCTTTTCTTGTCCAATTTACGTTTGTACGTATGTTGTAACGACTTGCTAGGGGTTTCTTGAAAATCTGAACTACCATCTTGTGCTTGAATGTCAAGAAACCCCTAGCAAGTCGTTACAACATACGTACAAACGTAAATCGGACAAGAAAAGAAAAGAACAGGAAGTTGTTCAACCATCCCAAAAAGGATGAAACAAGTAAAAGGATGAAAGTACTTGCAAAGAAGAAGACAAATCAAGAAATTCTTCAACACATGCAGAAGAAGGATCTGCAGCAGAAGCAGCAACAGAAAGAGACCAATGTGATGGTCAATAAGGAAAATAAACAGGGCGATGTGGATGTCCAAATCACAAAAAAAAGAGAAAAAAGAAAAGAGAAAGGACAGTGATGATGATGCTGATAATAGGATGAGCAAAAGATTCAGTTGCAATACATCTCCAAACGGTATAAGTTTCGTGGTTTCTAGACTCTCAGAACCACAAAGAAATGCTGTGAGGGATATAGGCTTTGGCAGCTTCCTCAGTATCAACTACACCAAGATGCCAAACAAATTGGGACAATACCTGCTCAAAAAATTCAACTCTATCAAGTTGAGACTGGAGCTGAAACAAGATACAGTTATTCTCATTGCTGAAGAAGATGTGGAATTGGTTGTGTATGGAATTCACAAAGATATTCCAAGAAACCTACCAACATTCACAAACTGGAGTCAGAGTCAACTCTTTGAGAGAGCGAGACTCAAAGAGAAAAAGGGAGGACATGGTCAAGGCTGGATAAGAGAAAGGGCTACAGCCGAGGTGCATGTGGAAAAACAACATGCACATGTTTCTGAAAAGACTGGCAAATCGAAACAAGCTCCAACCACATCAAAGAGCAAGGTAAACTTCTGATCTGATATGTTTTATTTAATGATCTGATGTATTTTTTTCTTGATCTGATGTCCGATTGTTAAGTACGTTTTAGTTTTACTGCATGGTTTCTTTTATAGTTGTGATCTGATATGTGTTATATGATGATCTGATATCTGTTTTTTCATGATCTGATGTCTCTATAATGATGCTTTAATCACCCTTTTTTTAATTATGTTTTCGTTCTGTAGTACCATCTTGTGCTTGAATGTCAAGAAACCCCTAGCAAGTCGTTACAACATACGTACAAACGTAAATCGGACAAGAAAAGAAAAGAACAGGAAGTTGTTCAACCATCCCAAAAAGGATGAAACAAGTAAAAGGATGAAAGTACTTGCAAAGAAGAAGACAAATCAAGAAATTCTTCAACACATGCAGAAGAAGGATCTGCAGCAGAAGCAGCAACAGAAAGAGACCAATGTGATGGTCAATAAGGAAAATAAACAGGGCGATGTGGATGTCCAAATCACAAAAAAAAGAGAAAAAAGAAAAGAGAAAGGACAGTGATGATGATGCTGATAATAGGATGAGCAAAAGATTCAGTTGCAATACATCTCCAAACGGTATAAGTTTCGTGGTTTCTAGACTCTCAGAACCACAAAGAAATGCTGTGAGGGATATAGGCTTTGGCAGCTTCCTCAGTATCAACTACACCAAGATGCCAAACAAATTGGGACAATACCTGCTCAAAAAATTCAACTCTATCAAGTTGAGACTGGAGCTGAAACAAGATACAGTTATTCTCATTGCTGAAGAAGATGTGGAATTGGTTGTGTATGAAATTCACAAAGATATTCCAAGAAACCTACCAACATTCACAAACTGGAGTCAGAGTCAACTCTTTGAGAGAGCGAGACTCAAAGAGAAAAAGGGAGGACATGGTCAAGGTTGGATAAGAGAAAGGGCTATAGCCGAGGTGTATGTGGAAAAACAACATGCACATGTTTCTGAAAAGACTGGCAAATCGAAACAAGCTCCAACCATATCAAAGAGCAAGGTAAACTTCTGATCTGATATGTTTTATTTAATGATCTGATGTATTTTTTTCTTGATCTGATGTCCGATTGTTAAGTACGTTTTAGTTTTACTGCATGGTTTCTTTTATAGTTGTGATCTGATATGTGTTATATGATGATCTGATATCTGTTTTTCATAATTTGATGTCTCTATAATGATGCTTTAATCACCCTTTTTTTAATTATGTTTTCGTTCTGTAGTATGCTTTCTTTCATAGTTCTGATCTGATATGTCTTATATGCTGATCTGATGTTTATTTTACCGTGATCTGATTTATCTTTTATATATTAATATGAAACAAAATAACTATAGCAATTATCTTCTGCAACAGGATTTTGAAAATGCTGATGAAATGACGCAATCAGTGGTTGATTTGGCAAAGTCCATGATGGCTTTCATCAAAGCATGACACAATGTTAGGGCAGGAAACAATCCAGAAGGTGCTGCAGCATTTGCCACAATAACATGCACAGTGGAGGGGATTATCCGTGACATGAGGGAGAAAAATACAACTCCTGAGCAACAAGGTCAATCCTCAAAATCCCCAACAGAAGAAAATGAACCAACACCATCACAGGATGCAAGGTTCTATGCGGCATGTGCCGAAATTGCAGATAAACTACAAGAGGATTACAACAATATGCAGAAGAAATCCGCCATTGTACGCTTGGAAGATGATATGCCAAATTTCAACCTCTGTACACCTTCAGAAGATCAAGAATCTGCACCTGAAGACAGCGTTCATGAAGTAGAAGGAGAACCAATACAAGAAAATGTGGTGGAGGAAAAGGAAAAAGAACCTCAGTCACCATATATCTCTCCACTCCCGCTGAAACAAACAGAAGTTCATCCAGAATAGATAGAAAGGGAGGAGATAGAAAGGGAAGAGAACAGGACAAAGCGAAAGGAAGATCCAATTGCAAAGCAATTGGTCTACAAAATGCTGTCAATCCAGGAGAAAGAAAAAGCACATGCTCCTGAGAAAGGAAAAGATAAGGAACATGAGAAGCTTGAAGAAACAGAATCCCAAGATAATGAAGAAGATACTGATAAAATGGTGGAGGATGCAGTATTGCTTGCTACAAACATGAACACCATCTTTTCAAAAGCATATCAAACTCCAAAACCAATTCAGACTTCAAAAGTTGGTGAAGTCTTCACAGACCTCATAACGTAAGTAAAAACAAATTACTACCTGATATGATATCTTTACTTGAATGATTTGTTATATAATATGTGCTGATATGAACTTTATTTCCAGCATAATCAACGAAGAACCAGACAATGTTGAGGAAGATGTCATCTTGACACTGAACTCAAAGCATAGAGATCACAAACTCCCTGTCCGTTTGAGATCAGATTTTTGGCTAAAGAAGGCTAAGTCATTCTTGACGATCTCAAGGAAAGAGAAACTCTTCACAGATTATGCATACCTGACGGGGAATAAGCAAAATCAACTCAGTGAGGAGTAAGTTCTATTCTATTGTATATTTACATATATAGTCCTCTGATACGATGTCCATTGTCATCTGATCTGATGCTTTCACTTTCTTGATCTGATATCTGTGTTAAGTTTGTTTTAGTTCTGTAAAATGATTTTCTTTAAAAAATAGTGATCTGATATCTCTTTCATATTGATCTGAAGCCTGTTTCATATTGATCTGATGTATGTTTTAGTTGATCTGATGTCTATTTCGTATTGATATGATGTCTGTTTTAAGTTGATCTGATGTCTATTTTTTGGTGATCTGATATGTTCATTTTGTGATCTGATCTAATGTCTATTGTCACCTGATCCGATATCTGTCTTATGATATAATTTGTATAAAATGCATGAGTCCATCCTACGTTTTAAGTATATTTGACTTGTGTGATATGAACCCTTTCTGTAATATGATTTGATATCTTATTCATTTTGTGATCTGATATCTGTTATATGCTGATCTGATGTGTACATTTTGTGATCTGATATCTGTAATATGCTGATCTGATTTTTTTATTTTGTGATCTGATATCTGTTATTTGTTGATCTAATATGTTCATATTCTGATCTGATGTCTTATATATGTTGATCTGATGTGTATATTTTGGGATTTCAACATACTTTTGTTAACATTCTTTTGATATTCACATACAGAGAACTGTACTCTGGTGCTTCACATATTTCAGTAGACCGAACGGACTTCAAGACCATGCATCCAGGACAATGGATTACAATTTCAGTACTGAATGCATGGATCATACATATGAACTACAAAGATCCAACAAGGCTGTTTATATCTCAAGAATTTTGTGTAAGATATGAATCCCTAATTCCTTTACTATGCAGTTCATTTACAAATATATAAAAAATATTATTCCATCTGATATGAATTCAATTCATTATGTTTTTAGCTTCCACTGATGAAAGATACACAAATTCAACGTCTGGAGTTCGTATCGGCCATGGATGACTACAACAACGCAAATAAGGCAAATGCAGCTGCCAAGAAGATGGGCATCCCTCCTCCTGCCTTATTACCAAAACCAGTATTTTCTCACTAAGAGCTTAAACCTGAGATTCTGGACATCATGAGGACTCAATTCATAGATGATGTCACACGAGCCAGCAAAAGCGTGGACACATTAAACATAAAAATGGTAAGTACAATTTTAATACTTATATTCATTCAATTCAATATGTCAATATCAACTTCTTATTAGTATTATTTGAGCAGGTGTTTTTCCCAATATATCAACATGAACACTACTATACTTGATGTATAAATGCAATAACAAGAAGAGTAGTTGTACTGAACAACAAAATCCCAGATGATGAAAGTTGGTATGCTACAATTCCAGAAATCATGGTAAGTACCTGTTTTATAACTGATATCTTCTTTACACTGATCTAATATCTTCTTTACATTGATCTGATATCTTCTTTACACTGATCTGATATCTGTTTTCTTCATTAATGTCAGTTGCGGTATTTTGTTGAGATAGTAAAAAGGGCAACAGCAGAAAGAATTTTTGGAGATCCCAAAGAGTATAAAGTGGAGTATCCAAAATTGGCCTGGCAAGATAACAAGAACCGCGCTGATTGTGGCATTCTTTCAATGAGGCACATGGAGCTCTACAAGGGACAAACAACTCAGACTTGGGATCCAGAGCTCACAAGAGAAGCACGCAAGAGCAAAGCTGCTCTCAACAGAGCTATACAATTTCTTAGAGTCAAGTATACTTATACTATAATGGCTTCTCAAACAAATACAATGAAAAATGAGGTCAAGGCCAAAATTGAGAAGTTTATAGTACAAAATTGTAAAAAGTACTTGAGTCTAGTCTTTAGAAATTAGAAATTTTTATTAGTCTAGTTTTATAGGACAATATTGATTGTAAATGACAATGTACAGTTTCAATTATATGAAATATATATTAGTTCAGTTAAATAATTCCTTTCAATAACTTGTGATCTGATATTTGTATTAATTTGATCTGATATTTGTTTCCTGTTGATCTGATGTCTGTTATATACTGTTAATTTTGTTTTAGTTGTTTCAAATAATTTTCTATCAAAATTACTGATCTGGTGTGGAGTATTTTTGTGATTTGATGTCTGTAATATGCTAATCTGATATTTTTTATATGTTGATCTGATGTTAATATTTTCTGATCTGATGTCTGCTTTATTTCAGTTAAATATTTCCTTTCAATAACTTGTGATCTGATGTTTGTATTAATTTGATCTGATGTCTATTATATACTTTTAATTTGTTTTAATTATTTCAAATAATTTTCTATCAAAATTACTGATCTGATGTGGGTATTGTTGTGATCTGATGTCTGTTATATGCTGATCTGATATCTTTTATTTGTTGATCTGATGTCTGTTTTAGTTCTGTTAAATATTTCCTTTCAATAACTTGTGATCTTATGTTTGTATTCATTTGATCTGATATCTGTTTCCTATTGATCTGATGTCTGTTATATACTGTTAATTTTGTTTTAGTTGTTTCAAATAATTTTCTATCAAAATTACTGATCTGATGTGGGTATTGTTGTGATCTAATGTCTGTTATATGCTGATCTGATATCTGTCTGCTTTTGATCTGATGTCTCTATAATGATGATTTGAATTGAACTATAAATAAAGATAATGATATTAAAAGAAAACTAGAGATTATATTAAAAAACTATAATTTATTGTACAATAATTTTTTAATTGCTACCTACGCTCGAGGATGGGTCAACCGTAGGATTTTGTACATGTCTTCGTCTTGCATAGTTAATGTCAAAAAGAACGCTAGAGGTGTCATCAAGATACGTAGGAAGTCTCACCATTTCATCATCATTGTGGTGTAACTGTCCAGCCATTCCACACATGTCCATGACTAGGCTGGGGTAAAGGATACTCCGAGTCCATCTGGTGCCAACGTCTTCCATGTAGTATTTGATGATGTCGCCCCAATTTATTTTTTTTCTTGCCATCGTGGCAATTAACAGTTGCAACCCGAATGCCTTGGAGACTTCTCCTGCAGCGACATTGAAACGTAGGAAGGTGTACAATGTTATTGTAAAACGGTTCAGATCTTCCAATCTGATCGTCCAAAAATCATCTGGGACGTCAACGTTTTGCTTTAATATTGCTCTGACTTCTTCCTTGGTCGGCATTCTTCTTCGGAGAGCCTCATATGTTAGTGCATCCGGATTTGGGTTCCTCCAGTACAAGTGCGAGTTTATTGCTTTTGTTGATATGCTAACTCTAAAACCCCTCACATTCAGTATATTTACTGATTTTTTGTTGAGTAGGGCATTATAGAACTTTAGAACCAACGATCTATTTACAAAATGGCGGTCCATTGGCAACAATCCTTACATACCATTATTGTCGAGAAATACCTTAAGTTCTGAATTATCTTCAACATTGAACATATGCTTCATCGGCATATGGTCAAGCGGAAGGGGCAATGGTGGCGGTATTTGTTGTTGTGTTTCTTGGTTTTCTTCAAACATATTCAGGTCACGAATAATGTAGCGAAGGGCCATTGAGGAAATTGGTAAGAAATAGTTCAGGTTTTGGGCTTGGTTTTTTTGGAAGGGAAGAAGAAAAACAGAGGAAATGTTGTATGGACGTTGCCGGACGTGGGTCTTGCTTATAGTAGAATTTTTGAAAGAGTTTATGTTGAACGTACCAGGTTGGTTGGGCAATTAATATGAATGTAGTTGAAATTATTAATAAGTGGTTGAGGAAATTGAATGAAGTGATGGAGTGTTGTACCTTGGCGGGAGTTGTTTTACAGAAGTGGCAGGAAGTTGTACGCTTACTGTGAACACAATAATGTATGAACTAACAACTAACACCTAATATGATATCGCATTATTGATATGATATCTACAATACTTTGATCTGATATATAGTACTCTGATCTGATCTCTATAGTACTTTGATCTGATCTCCATATAATTCTGATCTGATATCTATATTCCTCTTATCCGATGACTACAGTCCTCTAATCTGATCTCTATAGACATGTGATCTGATGTCTGTAACACTCTGATCTGGTGTCTATATTCCTATGATCTGATATCTTCAAGACTTTGTAATGAAACAACTAAGTACAGTAAAAAGAAATCACATAAAATAACAATCAACTCACAAAAAAACATATAACATACAATCTCTCCCCACACAACAGTAAGTCTTTTAATGTTTTGTATCAACTAAATAAAAGAATTCATATAAACTACAACT
This sequence comes from Knoxia roxburghii, assembly GCA_030378225.1. Lineage (NCBI taxonomy): Eukaryota > Viridiplantae > Streptophyta > Magnoliopsida > Gentianales > Rubiaceae > Knoxia > Knoxia roxburghii. The sequence continues at coordinate 8,217,817 of CM059423.1, forward strand.
ACAACTTCTCCACAACAGGAACATAATATCAGATCAATAGAAAAGAAATATCAGATCAACTCAAACGTAATATCAGATCATAACAAATATCACATTTATGTAGATTCATAAAAAATAAACTGAAAGTATAACAAACCTCTTTGGACAATATATGATAACCATCCGTTACACGAACACCTGAACTTTTCAATTCCTCAAAATACTGTAATGCAGAATCATCAAACTTCCTCTGAGAACGTAAAAACTGCCTCTCAACTACAGGACACAGTTCATGATTATGCTTCTTTAAATGCTTTTGGACAATCCAACTCTCATCTTCTCTTTTCTTAAATTCAATAAAAGCTTTACATCTAGATCACATATCAACTTTCGTATAAATCTTCTTCAAATTCTCCTTGCATTGTTTAGCTCCTTCTCTATTACAAAGATATCTTCTCAAATACCTAATTCCAGTAGTTTTGGTTTTACGATCTTTACCTTTCCTCACACTAAATCCTAACCTAAAAGCATAATCATTATATAAATTGTATGTTGCTTCTTCATTTTCAACCACTGATTTACACAAAGATTCCATAGATTCATCATCTGAACATGTATAAAAAATAATAATATCATATTAGTTTAAACATAGTTGATCTGATATATATATATATATATAGTAAGTTGATCTGATATCTATAGTCAGTTAATCTGATATATGTAGTCAGTTCATATGATACCTATAATCAGTTGATCTGATATCTATAGTCAGTTGATCTGATATAGGTAGTCTGTTCATCTGATACCTATAATCAGTTGATCTGATATTTATAGTCAGTTGATCTGATATCTATAGTCAATTGATCTGATATCTATGGTCACTTGATCTGATATCTATAATTATAATCCTCCTTATTTAGTATTTTTGGTTCTATTCAATGATTTGTTTAATATTATTGATCTGATATCTATAGTACGTTGATCTGATATCTATAGTACGTTGATCTGATTTCAATTACTATATGATCTGATATGTATACTCTACTGATCTGATGTCAACTATCATCTGATAGATTCAGAACAATATACTGAAAACGTATCACATCAACATAGAACTAATATCATATCAATGCATAACTAATATCAGATCAATTCATAACTAATATCACATCATGACTTACTTTCCAACATAGATACCGCGGATTCTTGCTGTTTATCAAAATCAAACAATTCAGGAGCATCTTCTTCGCGAAAGAAATCAACTATATCACCAACCGTATCTTCCATTGAAATTTCTCCAATCCAAAATGATCTATAAAAAAAAAATAGACTTTAAGTAACAATTTTCGATCAAAAACAAAACGGTAAGAAGAACAGAACCGTAGAAACAACAAATTCAAACACATAAATCAATTGAAATGATCAAAACACAGGAATAAATATCTTAATTATCAAATTCGAAGCAAAAGCTCCACAGAAAAATAAACAGAGCACAAACGGAAACAGACTAAGCAAAAAACGAAGACAAAAACAGATAAACAACAAATTTTTAAACATAAATCAATCACAATCATAAAATACATACCGTAATCAAAATTGGAAGCGAAAGAATCCAAGCGAAAGACGAAGACGAAAAACGGCAACAAAAGACGAAGCAAAATATCGGCAACAAACTCGCAAAAAAAAAGAAAAAAAAAGAACCTTATATAGCTTCGGATAACTAAGGCGCGTGTCCGATTTTTTTTAAAAAAAGAAACTACTAATATAATTGGGGGACTAAAATAGAAACTATTACTATTATAAATTACCATTATACCATATCATATACTACAGGATTTATATAAACTATTTAGAGATTTTATATCACCTAAGTTTATATAAACTAATAAAAGAGGGTTTATATATATATATATATATATATATAAAAGCTGAGTTTATATAAACTAATAAAGGAGGGTGTATATCATAAAAAATAAACCCTGGATTTCATAAAGGTAAATCTCTGTCCAAATTTTACCAGAGTATCAATATTCTGCCTTCCCAGAAAACCAAAGTAACCTTTGAATTTGAGTTCTAAAAGTAGTTACCCAGGATCAGATTTGGTTAGAACGGAATCTAAGCCATTCTAGTCTTCTACGAATTAAATATAACACTAGCATTATATTTAATTCATTTTTGAGAAGGTATTCTAGATGTTCTGAATCACAACAACATAATAAATAAAAAATGCTTCAGCAGACATACCCATCCCTAATAAAACCTTAACCAACAAATAACTGTGTCCTGCCCGAAAAAAAAAAAAAAGAATTTGCTTATTATATAAAACTAAAGGTATATATCAAAGCAAACCCAAGTCGTCATCTCTTCAATGCCATTATGCATATTTTCAGAAATAATATCAGCTACTTCAGTAATTAAATCAACTACCAACAATCCGTTGTCCAAAAGCCAGTGCATACGCCGCCCCGCCTCCTCCTCCTCTTGACATCAATTCCATTTGGATGATGCGGCTGTGCTTCTTGGGGAGAAACACGGAGGCGTTTGTTGATGCTCACTAAGAAAATCCTTCACCATGCTCTGGTGGATTTGTAGTTTCTTTTGAATGAAACGATAGATCGAAAAAATCTTTCCGAACACCCAAAACCCACTCCCGTGCCAGATCATTGTGCAAGGAAAGCTTTTAGTACGCGGAATTGTCTCCAACAAGAGCCGAAGGGTTTCGATCCGGAGGCAATAGTCAGTGAGGGAGGAGATCGGGTGACAAGAGGGAGGGAAGGGGGAGGCGGCGGCGAGAGGGAGTGAGACGGGGGAGGGAGGAGCGGCGGGAGGTAGAAGAGATGGAGGGATCCGTAGGTTTTATAAGCGTGTTGTTACGCGCGTACTACTGCTATTGGATGTGGGTAAAAAATTATGACGAATACAATAACACGGTATTATTATAGTACTACTGTATACGAATTGCTTTATATAGCGATGCTATAGCCTACTACTTCTATTTCAAAATATAAGTCGTTTTTTCAATTTAGGGAACCGATCAAAATATAATCACTTGTTTACTTTTAATGAACAAGTCATTGTTTTTAATCTATTACTCTTATTTAATTTATAATTTCATTGGAACTTGTATTTCTCATATACTTTTCTAAATATAATACTATTATCAAGAATATAATAAATAATGGCATAATAGGATTTATAATTAAAATTTATGAGAATGTGCAACATATAATTGTTGCCTTAGTATGTTTGCTTAGTCAAAAACAACTTGAAATATATGGAGTATACTTCAACGTTTTTTTAGGGTTTATCGATTTAAAGAAACAGAATGGGCCCACATGTAGGGAAAATTTTAGACACACCCTCGTCAATGACGTTTTTAGACGTTTTTTTTTCTTCTCTTTTGTAGTTTATCACTATTTCATCGGCAAATTATATTGTAGGACTAGTAGTACAGGGGCCATTATACACTTAGTCCGATTTTTTACACAAAAACCCGATTTTTCAAGTCAAAACCCTTTTTTTCATTTTTTTTTCAAAAAAATAGCTTACAAGGCGCATTAAATGCGTTGGGTTCACAGCTGTACAAAATATACCCCTCATGCGCCTATTTATTGCACAACAGTCACTTTTTTTTCTTTCTCTCTTTCTCTCTCCTATTTATTGCCAATACTCTTCATTTTTTCTCTTCCTTTCTCATTCCTTTCTCTCTCCTATTTACTACCAATACTCATCATTTTCTCTCTTCCTCTCTCATTCCTTTCTCTCTTACCCCTCATTTTATTCTCTCCCTCTTCTTCCTCTCTCCTTCCTTCAAGAATTTTGATGTCAAATCCGAGATAAACTGATATAAAATGGCATTTTGCATCTTTATTTCATGTGCCATTTTACATCATCTTTGATGTTTGATGTAAAATGACATTTTTCATCCTTTTTGATGTCAAATGCCATTTTACATCATCTTCGAATGTAGTCTGGAGGTGCAAAAATGTTGATTTTACCACAATATCACATGACAAAACATCATTTAACATCAATACCACCATTTCACATAAAAAAAAAAAAATTAACATCAGTACCACCATTTCACATAAAAAAAAACATTTAACATCAGTACCACCATTTGACATCAAAAAACAGCATTTAATATCAGTTTTTTACGTTTCTTTTGCGTAAACACAAAGGCCCAACTCCTCAATCCTCACTACTACTACAACTACTGCTACTGCTGCTTCTACTACTATAGCTATAGCTCTATTATTATTAATCCTGATGATGAACTTTTTTGACAGGGCATGATTTGATGATGAACTTTTGCCTAAACATCAGTCTCTAGCAGCCATGGCATCAGGGCTTTCCTCTGCGAAAAAAATGAAAAAACAGCATTTAACATTAGCAGTACCATTTGACATAAAAAAAAAAAAAAAAAACATTTAACATCAGTACCACCATTTGATATAAAAAAACAGCAGAACAACCATTTTACATCACAAACCAGCATTTGACATCAGTACAACCATTTAACATCACAAATAAGCATTTGACATCAAAACTACTATTTAACATCACAAAGCAGCATTTGACATCAGAACCAACATTTTACATCACAAACCAGCATTTGACATTAGAAAAACTATTTTATATCACAAACCAGCATTTGACATCAGAACAACCATTTTATATCACAAACCATCATTTGATATCAGAACAATCATTTTACATCAGAACCACAATTTCACATCACAAATCAGCATTTGATATTAGAACCACCATTTAACATTAAAAAACAGCATTTGACATCAGAACAACCATTTGACATCACAAACCAGCATTTGATATCAGAACCACCATTTCGCATCACAAACCAGCATTTGACATCATAACCATCATTTAACATCACAAACCAACATTTGACATCAAAACCACCATTTCATATCACAAATCAGCATTTGACATCAGAACCACCATTTAACATCACAAGCCAGCATTTGACATCAAAACAACTATTTTACATCACAAACCAACATTTCACATCACAAATCAGCATTTGACATCAGTACAAACCAACATTTGACATTAGTACAACTAAATCATGTAAAAAACCAACATTTAACATTAGTACCACCATTTAACATCAAAAAAAAATTCAACATCAGCAACACCATTTGACATAGAAAAATATACGATTTTACATAAAAAAAAAAAAAAAAAAACCTTTTTGCCCAAAATCTAGTTTTCCTTTCATCTTTGTAGGCTGCAAACACAACCAAACGGAATAAATATACCTTTTTGCATCAAAGAAATGGAATAAATATACCTTTTTTGTTCAAACCCTAGTTTTTATTTCATATTTTCCACTTTCCAGCCACCAGTCCCTCTCCACTTTCAAGATCTGGCCACCGTCACCACCGCCACTAGCAGCCTCTTCTTGGCCTCGTCTTGATTTAAATACATACGAAAATGGTGGAACACGGTATGAGTTTTGAAACTCGAGATGTGAAAAGTATTTTGGCTGTGAGATATCTTCAAAACTCTACCCAGAATGGCCGAAATTGGCAAGGAAGAGAGTTATGGGAGAGATAAAAGAAAGGGGGGGGGGGGGCTGTGATTAGGGTTTGGAGAAATTAAAAAAAAAAAAAAAAAGTGGCTGATGGGTTTTTATACTTGAAGGAGGTGCGTGTATCTCACATTCTAGGAGCCCATTTTTTCAGCATTTAATTTCTCTTTTTTTTTTTTTTGGCTAGGTGTACGTGCTTTTCTTGTACTACTAATCCTACTATATACTAACTGTATTTCATCACCTTGGACCATCTCCAATGAAATACTACTCTAAAATATACTCTAATCTAACCACTCTTTAAATTTATTTTTAATTTTTATTATTATATCATTATAATTACTTTACTTATTCTTACTCCACGATGCGTTTTCTTCAATCAAATAATGAAAAATGCAGTAGGATGCCCAATCTAGTCATCACTCTCTCGTGCATATGACAAAATTTAGTGGTTATGGGGTATGGATTTCAAAAGAAAAACATGTAGATAGATACTACACTAATTATAACCTCGACTAGTGATAAACCCCACTAAATGATAAACTCCTTTGAAGCAAAGGCGAGACAATTCCAGAGTATAACTATGGCCGACCATTAACTCCCTTCCGTACAGTTAAGGGAGGGTTGAACGCATTCTTTAACTAACTTTACAAATTAAGATATTTAGTGAGGTGTGTCATTACTTTTATTACAAATCATGGCTCAATTAGCTAGATCATACTATAATCTACTAGATCTAGCCTTTATTAACTAAACATTAATAAAGGAACAAAATCCTTGTTTAATAAGACAAAGAGCAGCTACAGCTTCCACCCTTCTTCTTTCTTTCCAACGCGAGATTCTTGTAGAAGATGGAGGAATCTAACGGCTTTCCATGCACTTTGTGGGCTTGGACTTCAATTAATCGATTGCCCAAAAGGTAAAACTAATCCATAAGAATGTACAAAACCCTCTTTGAGTAGCCCAATACTCTTATTCCTACGAAAATAAAGCATAAAGGTCGACATACAAAAATTCAAGAAAATTAGAAGGCATGCTTACTATTACAAATATTTAATATAATGACTTCTCTTGAGAGGTACTTATCTTGAATGGCAAATTCTTTGTTGTAGCACTCCGAATCAAAATATTAAGGGTTTTGTTTCCCTTCTTAACTCTTGTCATTAGTCCATATATGTTCACTAATTGGTCTTTTGGTAGGGTCTTGTGCCTTGATGGACTTGTGGACTACGATAAATACTCTTGGGCTGATGTGTAGCTTGTGATCCATGATGTGATGAGTCATATCATTCTATTTTTTATATACATATATTTATAAATTTAGGATTTTAATTTAACATTGCAATTGTAAATAGTTAATATTAATTGCTTCAAAAAAATTAATATTAATTAATAATAATAATTAAATGCTAATTTTTTATATTAATTATTAATATTAAATATAGTTTATGTCACAAAATTATAATTATATTAGTGATAAAAAATTAAACAAATTAATAAAAAACAAAAGGAAATAAATAAGTTTAAAAAAAAAAACAGTAGGGTGAATTACATTTTACCCCTTAAACTTTGATCATAATCGAAACCCCCTCAAATTTTAAAAATTTTAAAAATTCTCATGTACTATCCAATAGTCTCTTTTTGCCATATGATGTCATTCAATTTCTTAAGTAAATAACCAATAATACCCTTAATAGATCTCTGAATAAATTTTTAAACTAAACACCCTCCTATTCAGTATACATATACCAAAATTGTATAAAAATATTTCATTTTTTTAATCTTAAAAATTTTGAAATAATAATTTCTTTTTTTTCTCATTATTTTTTCCCTTTTTGTTTTTTTTTTTTCACTTTTTCATCTCTTATCATTTTTCTTCTCACTCTTATTAATCTTTTTGCTAATAGTAATTTTATCAAATTATCGTCCGAATCAAAATAATTCATTCACCCCAACAAGATGATCTCGTACAATTTTGACTTATGTATAATAAATAAGAATGTGTTTATTTTGACTTATGTATACTAAATAGGAAGACGTTTTAGTCTGAAATTTATTCCGGATATATTAAGGGTGTTAAAAGTTAACTGATCATTGTTTCAGTTCTAAGCTACCATTTTATTAACACTGTCAAAGAATGCAATATTTTAAAGGCCAAACCACTATATTTGAACTAGTATCGTAACTTTGATTAGAGTAACATCATATTTTGCTTCTGGGCTCATAACTTTATATCAAACTCGGCCCAACTGGTTATGTTATGGTAGTTCTCAAATTATCAACACAAATCATATGATTCATATCCAATCCCATGTGCTCTGTTCCTTTTCTTCGACAACGCCATGCTTTCCAGAATTACAATATGGATTTTCACCTTCATAGCATCATCCAAATTCAAGTTCAACAACATAATTAAGTACATAATTTATTTATTCTCAAGACACAATTTGCAGACAAATTTTGTGCTCAATCTGATGGCTTATCAGTTGCACCAACTCGGACAAGTTCAAGGGCTTCACCGGCCTGCAATTTTCTGGTAATACGAAGCTTTCTGTAGTCTTCATAGAGGAAGGGGGCATACAGACGAGGATGCTCATCGTCCACAAATTCATCTGGGATTTCCACCAAATCATCCCTTGGTCCCAACAGAAATGTCGCAATAGATACCCTTATTCCTGGTTGCTTACACATTACTCGATGCTTCACATTTCTTAATCTTCCATTGCTCCATGCCTTTAGAAAATGTTATGGATGATCAGTTCACAAATTAGTATGAAAATCAACTTGGTATTAAATCAGCAGTGAATAAGAATGAGCTATCAGTAGCTATATCATTTGAGACAGGATGAAATCAACAAAATCAGTTGCAGAAAATCAAATCGCTGAAGAAATCGTTAAAAAATTTCAGGCATCAGAACGAATTTTACAGCAAGACTTACAGCTCCGACATCACCAACGACGATAAGGAAAGTTCCAGGCCATGGATCAAGAGGCTGAAAAGTTCCAGATTTGTCCATGACTTCAAGGCCTCCATAGCTATCATCATCCTGAACTACGGTAAAGAACCCTGTATCTGTGTGTATTTGCAGCCCAGATGATCCAATAGTTTCTGGGGTGAATCTGTATTTGTTAATTCTAAACAGAGCAGGCCACCCCTCAACTGAAAAATCTTTCAGCCCTAACGCTTTCCCCAATTTACTTCCTATGTCAATTATCACTCCTTGGACTGCTTGACCATATTTAATTATTGTGTCCCTGCAGTTGAATTCCAGGCATAATTAAAGGGGTTCCAAGAAAAACAAAATACATAAGATGAATTTAGTGCAAACCTCTGCTCGGATGAGGCATTCAATTTCTGGCAAAAAGCTTCTACAGCTCCAGGATTAGCCATATCATAAAGCCCCAAAGCATCATAAAGTGGATTAGCCTCACTTGGTGGAAAATACCCACTGTTGATAATCACATCTGTGTTATGGTTCTTGATTTCTTCAGGGAGTTCCATGAGTGATCTGATGACCCTCTTCATCTCCAGCATCAACGAAACAGGGAGGAGCTCCTCGTGATTCACAATCCGAAACATGCCCCATTCCTCGCATGCTTCCACCATTTTCGCTGATTGTGCTGGGAAATCTTGCAGATCGATCACTGGGATTATGGTGTTGTTTGCAGAACCCATTTTACAATTTTCGGATTCTCAGAATTCAAGTGTTGGGAAATGCGCTTATTTATGTCTTTATATAGCGGTGCTATACTTCAACCTTTTTCCATGGTTTAACTATTTAAAGAAACAGAATGGGCCCACGTGTAGGGGAAATTTTAGACACACCCTCGACAACAACGTTTTTAGACGTTTTCTTTTTTTTCCTTTCTGTTTTGTATTTTATCACTGATTTCATCACCTTAGACCATCTCCAATGCAATACGGCTCTAAAATATACTCCAATCTAACCACTCTTTAAATCTATTTTTAAATTTTTATTAGGAAAAAATTACAAGAATATTCCTTATAAGTGACAAGTTTAATTCTAAACGTTTTGTAATCAACAAATTAAGTCTTAAACTTTGCTATTCACAATATATTTAGTCTTATTAACATGTTTTTTAGGTAAAAAAACGTATTTTGAATCCACAATAACGTGTTAGTCCATGTGTCATAAAATTTATCACATAAATTAAATTAATTCATGTGTTATTTGTATGGTTTAAGGGTTGACGGAATAACAATTCAACTCTTAAATATCCAAAAATAATAATTACTAGGACTAAATGTGTTATAAATAGCAAAGTTTATGATTAAATTTGTCAACTATCAAACTTTTAGAACTAAATTTATCACTAAGACATATTGTAAAGATTATTTTTGCATTTTTGCCTTTTCATTATTATATCATTATAGCTACTTTACTCATTCTTACTCTATGATGTGTTTTCTTCAACCAGGGATGAAGAATGCACTAGGGTGCCCAATCTACTATTTACTCTATCGTGTATATGACAGAATTTAGTGGTTATGGGGTTTGGATTTCAAGAGGAAAACACGGTAAATAGAGATTACACTAATTATAACATTTATTAGTGATAAACTTCACTAGTAAGCTCGTTTAAAGCAAAGGTGAGCCAACGTGAGAGTATAAATCAAGTGATATATTTCAGTTCTTATACCTAGTAAAGAACACTAATCTAACTGTACCTATTACTTTCTATATAATAATAATAATAATAATAATAATAATAATAATTCATGTACAAAATTAAAAATTATACAGTCCACGTAATCTTCAATGCTTAACTAGTAATATCTACTAAATAACTAATAAAGGAACATAATGCTTGCTTGATAAGGCAAAGAGCAGCCGCAGCTTCCACCCTTCTTACTTCCTCCCAGCGCCAGATTCTTAAATGGTGAGTCATTGTTTACAAGTTTCCCATCAACTTTTTATCTCCTTTGCTATTTTAGTTAAGACCAATTAGTATCCCATCCTTTTTATTTTCCTCCAATTTTCATTGAATACAGAAAAAGCTGGATCAAACATACACGGCTACGCTTTTTTACCAATAATCAGTAGTTGGTGACGGCAATTTTATACCGCCCTGCTAAGATCTTGATTGATTACGTGAAGGTCGAGGTGGTTAACTTTTTTTTTTTTTTTTTTTTTTTTTTTTGAGCATAAATTTACAACGTTTTAATGGGTTTTTGGAAAAGAAATTTTGCTTTATTTATTGGGTTTTTAGTTTGTGAAATTAGGGAAATTTTCTTATTGTTCCTTGTCCGAGACCATTCATAGGGGAACTTGCTGTCTAGTGTTCATGGAGGGTAAATAAACTTTGTTTTATATGTTGTGCATTTTCAAAATTAGACCATTCTTTTGGGAAATGAATATTATCTTGAAGTTGATGTTCAACTATAATCGTAAATTAAGTTAGAAATAAGAATTTTTATCATAAATAATTGACGGTAAATAAGAATTTAAAATTAAGGAAATAAAAAAAATATTGTAAGGACAATTTCATAATTAGGAGGGAATAAATTAGATTCAGGGGAGGGGACAGTAAATAACTAGGTTTTTTATGGAACAATTTTTGGCTAAGTAGGTTTTGTCACATGTATGTCAATTAAATTTTAAATGAGATTTAAATTTTATTATTATGGTGGCCAATAAATACTTTTTTTTATAATATTATACAATTTCACTGCGAATAAATTAACCATAATTTGTGATTAGGAAATATTACTATTAAATAATATTATTAAAATCTTTTTTAATTCAAAATTTAATTATTTGATAAAATTTATTTTTTGATGTATTACCTTTTTAATAAATTTTTTATAATTTTTATTTACTATTAATATTTTTGAAAAATATTGTAAATCATTTTTATATAATTTTTTTTATTTAAGTAATTAAATTTGTTTATTTTTTATACCATAAATAATATTTTTATTTACTATTATTATTTTTATGATTTAAATTCATTTATTATTATTTTTATTAATTTTTTATACCGTAAATTTTTTTATTTAATTAATAAGTAGTAATTTTTAAACTTAATAATTGTATAATGGGAAAATCGTAAATAAAGGAGTGGATATTTAAGAATTAGAAGGGGAATAAATCGGGTAAATTATATAGTAGGGATAGAAGTATGGGACCTTTGGTACACTTAGTTCGGTTAAAAAATCGGATTTTTGGTAGGAAATTCGCTAAAAATCGAATTTTCTTTATCAAAATTGTGGGCAAGACGTATTAAATGCGCATTTAATGCGCTTGGCGCCTTGTTTCTTTCTTCCTCTCTCCTCACGCGCCTCACGCTTTTTGAACAACATCGTCACCTTCTCTCTCATATTTATTGCCAACAGCCCTCATTTTCTCTCTCCCTCTCTCATTCTTTCCTCTCTCTTATTTATTGTCAATACCCATTTATTCTTTCGCTCTTCTCCCTCTCTCATTCCTTTAAGAATTTTTATGTTAAATTCGAGATAAATTGATGTAAAAAAGACATTTTACATCAATTTTTTGATGTCAAATCCAATAAATTGATGTCAAATATCGTTTTACATTATTTTTTGCTTGTCCTCATTATTACATCAATTTTGCTTGATGTAAATGTGATTTTACATCAAAAATTGATGTAAAATGACATGTAAAATGTAATTATACTGAATTCTGATGTTAAATCTCATTTTTTGATGTCATTTTGATTAATTTTATGTAGTTTGGTGGTCCATCAAATGTTAATTTTACATCAAAGGAGAGATGTATACAACAAACTTGAAACTGCAAAAAAAAAATTTAATTATGACAGTGATTCGAATGCTTTACATCAAAAAAAAAATTTTACATCACGATTTTTCCTCTGCGAATTCCGACCAGAGTAGTATGTTGCAGCTCATTCACAGAAGGGTCAGAGCCGTCTCTCGCCGGGCTGAAGCATCTGGACATCAACAAACAACATTTTACATCAGTACGAATATTTTACATCAACAAACAATATTTTATATAAGTACGAACATTTTACATCAACAAACAGCATTTGAGATCAGAACTAGCATTTTATATCAACAATCATCATTTTACATCAGCAATAGCATTTTACATCAACAAACAACAATTGGCATCAGTACGGCCATTTTGTATCAAAAAAAATCATTTGACATAAAAAAATATCATTTTACATTTGTACGAGCATTTTTATCAATAAACAATATTTTACATAAGTACGAGCATTTTACATCAACAAACAACATTTGAGATCAGTACCATTTACATCAACAATCAGCATTTTACATCAGTACCAACATTTTACATCAATAAATAACAATTGACATCAATACGACCATTTTACACCAACAAACAATATTTTACATTAACAAACAGCATTTTACATCAGTACCAGCATTTTACATCAACAATCAGCATTTTACATCAGTACTAGTATTTTACATCAACAAACAACAATTTACATAAGTATTACCATTTTGGGTAAAAAAAAAGCATCATTTGACATCAGTACTAGCATTTGACATAAAAAAAAAATTATTTTACATCAGTACGAGCATTTTACATCAGTGCGAACATTTTACACTAACAAACCGAATTTGATATCAGTACAAGCATTTTACACCAACAAATTGCATTTTACACCAACAAACAGCATTTTACATCAATACGAGCATTTTACACAAACAAACAGCATTTTACATCAGTACGAGCATTTTACACCAACAAACAACATACATCAGTACAAACCAGCATTTGATATCAATACAACCAAATCAGGTAAAAAATACCTTCTGTTCGTTGTTTATCTACTTGCACACCTAGTGTGAACCATAATTTGACATTAAAAAAAGTATTCAATATCAGTACTACAATTTCACATGAAAAAACAGCTAAAACATATGATTTTACATAAAAAACATACATTTTTGCCGAAACCCTAGCTTTCCTTTCATCTTTGTGAGTTGCTAACACAACCAAACGAATCCCCTACCTTAGATCTATAAAACCCTAGTTTTTCTTTCATATTCGTGGCTGACTTGTGATTATCCTAAACCCAAGAAACGGCGAAAATGGTAAAAAAAGGGTATGAATTTTGAAGCTTGAGAGGTGGAGAGTATTTTGGCGGTGAGATATCTTCAAAATTCTGCCTGTAATGGCCAGAAACGGTAGAGAAGAGAGTTTGGGAGAGAAAGGGAGAGAAAGGGAGTCAACCGTTGAAGAGAGAAAATAGAGAGAAAGGATTAGGGTTTGAGGAGAGAGAGAGAGAGAGAGAGAGAGAGAGAGAGAATGGATGAGTTTTTATATTAAGGAGGTGTGTGTGAAACACCCCCTAGGGTGACTGGTAATTTTTTTTTTTTTTTTGAGCTAGGTGTATGTGGCTTCTATATACTCCTATCCCTACTATATAATATCTGGATAAATTGACAGTAAATAATAATTATAAAGAGCAAATTCGTCTAAATGGGAGCCTTAGATTATATTTAGGGCTGTAATTTGAAAAAAAAAAAGTTTTATTTACTGTTCCAAATTCTTATTACCGCCCCAATTTCAAAATTAACAAACGGAGCCTAATTTTTTTTCTTTGCATTTTTTTTTTTTTTGGAAATATTCTTTTCTTAGCATGTTAAACTAAATGGCGTTATTTCAAAAAAAAAAAAAAAAAAACTAAATGGCGTTGATGATTTAGGTAATAGGCGTAGGCTTTTATTACGTGAGCTCACTGAAATCTTTACCTCAAATTCTATCGTTGTGTAGCAACACTTGTATAATTTACAGTTGGACTATCGTGATTAATATCTGAAACATTTAAATTCACAAGCCATTTCTAATTAGCGTTAGAGACGATTTTGAACAATTAAATTCTTTTTTCTTTCTAATTTTTTTTCCCTCTAAATAAATAAAAGATGAATTTTTAATTTTATAAATTAAGAGCATCCTATTTATTTAGTCAGGATTCTCCAAAAAAAAAAAAAAAAAAAAAGATATTAGATGGAGCCATTTATCCACCCCTCTATCAAGTGTTTACTGTTGCAAGTGACTAGAAATTGTAAATTATACATAAGAAATTATGACCATATCAAACCGCTTTCACTAATAATTCGAAATACATCATATATATCAGAGTAAATTCCAAAATTGGTCATCATACTATGATCAATTTTCAGTTTTGGTCATCATACTTTTAAAATTATTTTTAAGGTTATCATACTTTCATTTTATTTTCAAAAAAGGTCACTCCGTCCATATTGGCCGTTAACCCTCTTAACGGAGCCTTTTTTTTAGGGCATTTATGTCATCCTCATTTATTTTGCTTTCTAATTTCCATCCAGTAACGCGCTACAGTAACGCGCTACAGTGTCTTCCTTTCTTTTGTTATTTTTGGCTAATTTTTTATTTTTTTTTGCCTTCCTCCTTGAGACTTTTTTCCGTCCGTTTTTTCTAAACAATTCAGTATTTTTTTAATGTTTTTGAATATTATAAAAAAACTATTTTTAAATTATCATTTTATTTGTTTTATAATTAAATAATTTTAGATATTATGATACATATTATAAACGAAATTTTTTTTAAAAAATAATAATACAGTAGATATCAGATCAACAGATTATAGATATCAGATATAAAATATAAAAGAAATCATACAATAGAATTAAAACATACTTAACAAGGGAGATCAGATCAGGATTATATAGACATCAGATCAGCGAATACTTGACATCAGATCAACAGACTATAGATATCAGATCAAGAATATAAAAGAAATCATACAGTAGAACTAAAACATACTTAACAAGGGAGATCAGATCAGGATTATATAGACATCAGATCAGCGAATACTTGACATCAGATCAACAGACTATAGATATCAGATCAAGAATATAAAATAAATCATACAATAAAACTAAAACATACTTAACAAGGGAGATCAGATCAGGATTATATAGACATCAGATCAGCGTATACTTGACATCAGATCAACAGACTATAGATATCAGATCAAGAATATAAAAGAAATCATACAGTAGAACTAAAACATGTTTAATAAGGGAGATCAGATCAGGATTATATAGACATCAGATCAGCGAATACTTGACATCAGATCAACAGACTATAGATATCAGATCAAGAATATAAAAGAAATCATACAATAGAACTAAAACATACTTAACAAGGGAGATCAGATCAGGATTATATAGACATCAGATCAGCGAATACTTGATATCAGATCAACAAACTATAGATATCAGATCAAGAATATAAAATAAATCATACAATAGAACTAAAACATACTTAACAAGGGAGATCAGATCAGGATTATATAGACATCAGATCAGCGAATACTTGACATCAGATCAACAGACTATAGATATCAGATCAAGAATATAAAAGAAATCATACAGTAGAACTAAAACATACTTAACAAAGGAGATCAGATCAGGATTATATAGACATCAGATCAGCGAATACTTGACATCAGATCAACAGACTATAGATATCAGATCAAGAATATAAAAGAAATCATACAGTAGAACTAAAACATACTTAACAAGGGAGATCAGATCAGGATTATATGGACATCAGATCAGCGAATACTTGACATCAGATCAACTGAATGATGTAACGAATGTTTTTTAAGTTAAGAATTTGTTTGTATTTATTTTTTGGATAGTTGATGTGTATGAATTTTTCTTCCAATTCACATGAATGTATGTAAAATGCTCTTTTATTTTGTACTGGATTACAACCAAATTTTTTAACAAGGGAGATCAGATCAGGATTATATAGACATCAGATCAGCGAATACTTGACATCAGATCAACAGATTATAGATATCAGATCAAGAATAAAAAAGAAATCATACAATAGAACTAAAACATACTTAACAAGGGAGATCAGATCAGGATTATATAGACATCAGATCAGCGAATACTTGACATCAGATCAACAGACTATAGATATCAGATCAAGAATATAAAATAAATCATACAATAGAACTAAAACATACTTAACAAGGGAGATCAGATCAGGATTATATAGACATCAGATCAGCGAATACTTGACATCAGATCAACTGACTATAGATATCAGATCAAGAATATAAAAGAAATCATACAGTAGAACTAAAACATACTTAACAAGGGAGATCAGATCATGATTATATAGACATCAGATCAGCGAATACTTGACATCAGATCAACAGACTATAGATATCAGATCAAGAATATAAAAGAAATCATACAGTAGAACTAAAACATACTTAACAAGGGAGATCAGATCAGGATTATATAGACATCAGATTAGCGAATACTTGACATCAGATCAACTGAATGATGTAACGAATGTTTTTTAAGTTAAGAATTTGTTTGTATTTATTTTTTGGATAGTTGATGTGTATGAATTTTTCTTCCAATTCACATGAATGTATGTAAAATGCTCTTTTATTTTGTACTGGATTGCAACCAAATTTTTTTTGTATAAATAATTAATATTTCATTTGTATAAATAATTATATTGTAATTTTTTTTGTAGTGGATCTTCAGTAATAAATAATTAATATTTCATTTGTATGATTTCTTTTATATTCTTAATCTGATATCTATAGTCTGTTGATCTGATGTCAAGTATTCGCTGATCTGATATCTATATAATCCTGATCTGATCTCCCTTGTTAAGTATGCTTTAGTTCTACTGTATGATTTTTTTTATATTCTTGATCTGATATCTATAGTCTGTTGATCTGATGTCAAGTATTCGCTGATCTGATGTCTATATAATCCTGATCTGATCTCCCTTATTAAGCATGTTTTAGTTCTACTGTATGATTTCTTTTATATTCTTGATCTGATATCTATAGTCTGTTGATCTGATGTCAAGTATTCGCTGATCTGATGTCTATATAATCCTGATCTGATCTCCCTTGTTAAGTATGTTTTAGTTTTATTGTATGATTTATTTTATATTCTTGATCTGATATCTATAGTCTGTTGATCTGATGTCAAGTATTCGCTGATCTGATGTTTATATAATCCTGATCTGATCTCCCTTGTTAAGTATGTTTTAGTTCTACTGTATGATTTCTTTTATATTCTTGATCTGATATCTATAGTCTGTTGATCTGATGTCAAGTATTCGCTGATCTGATGTCTATATAATCCTGATCTGATCTCCCTTGTTAAGTATGCTTTAGTTTTATTGTATGATTTATTTTATATTCTTGATCTGATATCTATAGTCTGTTGATCTGATGTCAAGTATTCGCTGATCTGATGTCTATATAATCCTGATCTGATCTCCCTTGTTAAGTATGTTTTAGTTCTATTGTATGATTTATTTATATTCTTGATCTGATATCTATAGTCTGTTGATCTGGTGTCAAGTATTCGCTGATCTGATGTCTATATAATCCTGATCTGATTTCCCTTGTTAAGTATGTTTTAGTTCTACTGTATGATTTCTTTTATATTCTTGATCTGATATCTATAGTCTGTTGATCTGATGTCAAGTATTCGCTGATCTGATGACTATATAATCCTGATCTGATCTCCCTTGTTAAGTATGTTTTAATTCTATTGTATGATTTCTTTTATATTTTTGATCTGATATCTATAATCTGTTGATCTGATATCTACTGTATTATTATTTTTTTTAAAAAATTTTGTTCATAATATGTATCATAATATCTAAAATTATTTAATTATAAAACAAATAAAATGATAATTTAAAAATATTTTTTTTATAAAATTCAAAAACATTAAAAAAATAATGAATTGTTTAGAAGAAAACGGACGGAAAAAAGTCTCAAGGAGGAAGGTAAAAAAATAAAAAATTAGTCAAAAATAACAAAAGAAAGGAAGACACTGTAGCGCGATACTGTAGTGCACACTGTAGCGCGTTACTGTAGCGTGTTACTGGATGGAAATTGGAAAGCAAAATAAATGAGGATGACATAAATGCCCTCAAAAAAAGGCTCCGTTAAGAGGGTTAACGGCCAATATGGACGGAGTGACCTTTTTTGAAAATAAAATGAAAGTATGATGACCTTAAAAATAGTTTTGAAAGTATGATAACCAAAACTGGAAACTGACCATAGTATGATGATCAATTTTGGAATTTACTCTATATATAAAATATTATATGAAAATATATCACTTTTTCAAATATAAAAAAATATCAAATATAATATAAGAATATTATGATATATATATCCTTTTAGAATATGATAATTTGCACGAACCGATTCGTTATGTCCGAATGTGTTAGTGTGACTGTTGAAAAAAAAAAAAAGATTTTTGTATGTCCATTTAAAAAAAAGAATTAAACTAAAATACAAAACTTTTTTTTGTTCAAAATCTGTATTTTGACATGATTTCTACTTCAGTTTTGGTTGAAAAATTGAATATTTTATAGATTTTGTTGAGGGTGTGTAAAACTAAAAGTTTCTTTTTTTAAAAAAAGAATTTGTGTTTGAAAAAGTTTTTATAAAATTATATAATTTTTTAGAAAGAATTTGAATTTAAAAAAGTTTTAAAGATTTTTATAAATTAACCTATAATATTTATAAAAAAATATACTATTAAGAGTATAATAATAAATTAAAAAAATAAAATGTTAAAAGATTTCCCATAAACTAACAAATTCCTTTGCATCCCTAAAATAACTTTCTTTGTCTGTTCATATATACGGTAACTTTCTTTCTCAAGCTCCTTCGTTTTGCAATTTCAACAAGGTATATCTAAAGCCCTTCTTCCATTTACTTAAAATTTTTTCAAGAAATCGACCGCTACTTATGTTATTATACAAATTCTCATGTTGTAGTGAATATGAACAAGGAGGAAATTTATATTAGAGGTTATTGTGACGATAAGAAAGTTAAAATTTAAGAAAAAGAAAGCAGTTGCACATATTTTGAATAATATAAATATATTTAAAACTGCAAATTATACCATATATCTTAAGTATATATATTTATCACTATATTTGGAAATAAATGATTACAAGTCAATAATTTTCTAAATTAAAATTGATCATAAAAATACGTTAAACTAATCCAATTAGTAGGATTGTGACCCGATGATCTTTTACTTTAAAATTAGAGTTTTAATGAGATTGGAATTGATTTCCTTGACAGATTTTTGAATTAATGCTGACTATTTTACTTATTTAAATACGCTACAATTAAGGTAAATTCTGATTAATATATATGATGAATCGAGGGGTCTTCTTACTTCCATTGAAGGTTTCATTGATTGTACTCCTAAAACTGAAGATTGAGCAAAGAAGATTGCGAAAAAAGCATGGAAGAATCAGGTCAGACACGGAGCAAATCCAGCAATGGCGGCGATGGCTGCAAAAATCATGCAAGCCTTGTGTATGTACCAAGGCAAGTCGTGTTGGCGCCGACATCTGATTTTGCAGATTCACCAAAGCCAAAGGTGTCGTCGGCCAACAAATCCAAGAAGAAGCCCAAAATCGGATCTTTGAAGTCGTCGGCGACGGCGGCCCAAACCCAAGACTACTACTACTGCGATGATAATTTGGCGCAGCAGCAGCTTCAAAGATTAGGTCCTCCTGGGAAGAGATCATCAGGAAGTCGGCGGTCATGGTCACCTCTGATGGATGGTATTGTCGTCTCTACTAATCTTTCCGACAATGGAGGAACACCAAAAGAGGACTTGATGAAACGATACAAGGAAGAGATGGCTCAACTTGATGCCCACATTGATAATGTTCTCTATGGACACAACCAAAGTTCACTCCCAATTTTTAGATTCTTTCGTTCAGGCTTTGGTTTTTAATTTACGAACACTACTCTTTAGGTTTTTTTTTTTTTTTTCTTCAAACCAACATTTGAGGGCCAAAATATTCTTTTGTATAATAAATAGTTAAAGATGTTGTCTAGTTCATTAATTTCATAATTTAAGGCATCTTTAAAATACATTAAACCAACACTCAAAAAGAACTGATGGTTCCACACAAATGGTGGAACATGTGGTTTAATTTCGACACACAAACTTACCAAACCTTAACATATGAACCACAAAATTTTGATGCTCTTTCTGAGTTGCCAACACAGTTGCGAGGGCTTATTGCTTTAGATCGTCAAGGGGTCCAGGGATTAGATTGATATCACGGGTTTAAGCCAAGAGCATTGTTTTCTTTGTAACTTTATAGTTTCCGCATATTGTAATTTTGATTCTAAGCAATAAAAGAGGCCCGTTTCCACCAGTCTACCTTGCCACTGGCTTGATGACTGCTTGAGTAAAAAAACAACAACAACAAAATATATCCTTAACGAGATGGTACTAACTTTCATAAACATGTCGTTTTGCAATTTACTTTGGAAGGTAATAACTCTTTCATTGGCATTGAGAGACAATAGTATTTTCTTCAGAAAACGGACCATATTAGCTAGACTGAAGATACATGGGATGCACGATCATGATAAACAACTGGAAAAGCGAACACTTATTCTTTTCACATGTGCTTAAACAATCCAAGTTCGAAGGATGAGTGGGAGGGCAGCTGGGCTGCAAATTTTCCCCTTTTCTTAATGAAACTCACATGGCCGTCTTCCCCACCACACACACTCACAGAGTCTATGATGTAATCATCATCATAAAATAAAAGCAAGCATTGACAAAGGCAAACAAGAAGTTTGTGGAACTTGGCAGAAAAGTGGGGAAGCCTCAGTTCACTTCTTTTATTATTTCTTCTTCTTCTTCTTCTTCTGGAACTCTGGGATTCAAATCAAGCCAAATACAGAAAAAAAAACACTGATTTTCCCTTGTCAATGTCAATTCTCAAAAGGAGTTTACTAAAAGTTATAGTTATCGGTGACAGCGGGTAAGATACTAGCCAGTTCTTTTCCCTCTGGACTTGGATTTTTTCCAGTTTGAGCTCTTTTCCTAAATGCAGCTATTGCAAATCACAAAACTAGATTCAACCATGTAAGTTTTATGCTTGTTTCTTTTTAACTGTGTGCATTTTCTGATTGAATCCAGGGTGGGGAAGACATCTTTGTTGAATCAGTATCCTTTTTAGCATTGGTTGCATGGCAGAATGTATGACTTATTTTTGTACTTTTCGCATGTCATCATGTAGTATGTTTCTTATGTTGTCGCGAGTCAGGGCCGGTCCGAAAAGACCAGAATTTTCCATAGGGTTATTTCGGCCGAGTTCCAGCCGATGTCCGCCTCCATGTAGCTGCAATTCCGCCCCTGTGTCCGCCCCTGTTGCAAGTTACATATAATGCGAATAACAATGGTTTCATACTCCGCTAGTCCATTTGCCTTGATATGTACATTATGTTGCAGCCTTATAGTGAAATAGGAGATGCTAAACTCTTCAACTCCTCCACTACAAGCAGTTTAGGGTAATGTTGAGTTGAAATTTTCGAGCTTGAGAGGTTTGCTTGGCACGTCGTTATAATTCATTAACTGCAACCACAGATATGTGCATAAGAAGTTCATCCAGCAATATAAGGCCACAATTGGAGCTGACTTTCTCACCAAAGAGATAAGAATTGATGACAAACTACTCACCCTGCAAGTTAGTAGCAGTTTTCAGCCATCTCATTGCCCTTAATTTAGAGATATTGAACATTATTAATATGGAGCCTTGAAATTTGTTCATCAGATATGGGATACTGCAGGACAGGAAAGGTTTCACAGCCTTGGAGCTGCATTTTATAGAGGAGCAGATTGTTGCGTACTCGTGTTCGATGTCAATCTTCTCAGATCATTTGAAACACTTCAAAAGTGGCATGAAGAATTTCTCAAGCAGGTTATAAACTTATCCCACCTAGCATTTCATTGAAGCAATTAAGCATTTTTCAGTTATGGAGTTGATGTGTTGATTCAGTAGTTGATTTTTGCTTACTGTTTGCAAATCCAGGCTGATCCAACGAACCCGGAGAGATTCCCCTTTGTAGTAATTGGAAACAAGGTGGATATCAGCACTGGGAGAAGCCGAGCTGTAAGAATGGTGTCACCAAAATTATAACAAAACATGAAACATCTTTCAGTCAGCTCCTAGTTATTTAAAAGCCTAACAACTCATCCATTTTTAATGCAGATTTCTGAGAAGATAGTGAGGGATTGGTGCGCTTCCGGGGGAAATATACCTTACTTTGAGACATCAGCTAAAGAAGATTACAATGTAGATGATGCCTTCATATCCATTGCCAGAATTGCCCATGCCTATAATCATGAACATGAGCAGGATTTGTAAGTGCAGCATTTGGGCCAATTCTTCACATGCTCAGAACTTCATATCATGTTCTGTTTCATTTGTTATGGTCCTTGTTTACATCACTAAATTTTCACATTTTTGGAATGGCTTCTTTTCAGTTGGCTTCCTGATGAAGAAATGCCATCTTACTGGTAATTGCATCAATCATTTTCGGTACAGAATTGACCTTAACTTTTGCAGACTATTGTGAACAAAATTTTCTTTTTTTCTGGGTATTTTTTGGCAGTGACCTCCAGCGCATTCCGGAATCCATTTCCGGAACTGAGCAGAGACAAAGAGGTGGATGCGCTTGCTAATTGGAAAATGTACTTGTGTTCCTAAATAAGTTAGAAAGAAAATTGCAGGCTTATAGGATCAGGAAAGTAGTATATGACTCTATTTTCAGCCACACTAGTGTTAGAAGAAGTGAATTTATTTGTTTTTGTTGGTGCAAGAACATGATCGAATTTGTTTTAGAGCCTGAATATTTTGGGCACACTCATTGTTGGATCCTTGATTCTTTATCAAGCAATCCTAGATGATCAGAAAATTACATGAAGTTATTTGATACTCTATTTTGTGAACAAGGTTTTTGTTCAAATTGGAGGATATAATTTTTTTTTTTTAATACAAAGAATGAAATACTCGAACTCAATACCTATTATCTTAAATGGAGAGTGCCAACCACAATCATTGAGCCACGACCCTTTTATCGAATAATTTACTTTTAAATGACTATGATTCCCTTGGTTATCAGGGTTCTTCTGTTCAACATCTGCAACAGACAAGTCAGGAATCTAAATCCACTTTGATATGTTTTCGTCAATTGCAATCTAAACTCAAACCAAAACACAAAACCTCACAACAGTCATGCCTAACCTAGTATTATCAAACCTTAACATTATATATTTTTTTAACAAACCTTAAAATACGGTCATTCCTGCAACAAAAGAAACCATTATGTACAGTTTTGAGAAAAAATAAAACACATTTTAACATTATATTATTTATAGAAATTTTCCTGATAAATATATATTTAAGTTGTTGTGTAGTGGAATTTTTCCTAATCTCATTATATACTCCATCCGTTTCGATTTATTTGTCACTTTAGAATTTGATTTTTGATCCAATTTATGTAACGATTTTAAACAAAATTGAGTTACTATTTCTATTTTAATCCTCATCAAATTCTGAATCTTTTATTAATATTAACAAATTCAAACCAATAATATTAATTACATGTACTAAAGTATTAATTACTATAATCCCTCTTTTTGGTAATACTAATAAACCTATTTAATTATGGATAAAAAAGATATTTTATGAAATAAACTAATTCATTAAATGTAATTTTTAAAAACTGTGTAAATTCTAAAGTGACCAATAAATCAGGACGGATAGAGTAATAGTTTAGATATCAAATTTAATTTTATATACTACCTTTAAAAAAAAATTTAAACAAATATTGGTGACAATTTCTTATTAATTCAAAAAAATTAAAATAAATAAGCTAAAGGACAACTTTATAGAATCCGATAGGAACATGATCGACAAAAGCGGAAGATCCGTAGAAGCAACCGAGATTGACCCGGATGAACATTGAATATGATATATACTAAATATGTGTAACAAAATATCCATATCTTTCAATGCAAGCCTCAAGAAAATTACAACATAGTAATAAAATACAGACCTCAAACAAAAAATAAATTTAAAAATAATTCCACGTGCCCCACGTTATTATTAATTTCTTTTTTCTTTTTTTTTTCTCCCAATTACTAACTAAATTTTGCTGTTCCTAGCTGCGCATTCCCGAAGAGTCCCTCTTGGTTGGAACCCCAGAAATGGCTTTCTCCCCAGCTGCCTCAATCTCATGTTGCCGGATTTTAGCGAAGAATAGTTCAAATTCAATCATCCCTTTTCAATCTCAAGCTTCTACTTCCTCAATCTCCTTCCCAAAATCTTCACTTAGTTTTCTCAGCCGTAGAAATAATTTCTTGTCTATCAAAGCATCAGCTTCTGTTGAAGGTAATATTTTTCCCTTATTTTTTTTGTCTTTATTGTTTCTCTGTATTTCAAGGATGAATCTTTTTCTTTTGGAAGGGGGATTGTTTGGGGGGGGGGGGGGGGTGGGGTCTTGCTGACTCCGGATGAACAAAGAAACATGGCCTGGATGGAGGGAATTCTTGGTTGTAGTTGTTTTTTTTTTTTTTATGGATTTCGGTTTCATTTTCGTATGGTTTTTTCCTGCATTCCAGCTGATAATATAACTGATGATCACAAAATCTGAACTTGGGATGATTGGAATTCTGGTTGCGATGGGTAAAGTGCAATCCCCTACCGAAAGTCAATGATTTTTTAAGCTTTCTCAGTTTTGGATCACCCGTGCGATAGTGATTTTTGGTTATCATAGTATGTTTGCCTGTTTTGATTAACGCATAGAAACGTGGGGATTGAAGGAATCTTATTTTGGCTAATTAATCTCTTGGACTTCATTTTTACTGGTGAGCATTGTTGGTTATGAATGTAAATTTTTTGAATTTCGTTTAGGGGCTATCTACACTTAATATATAACAAAATGTTTCCTGATTTCTGAAATTTTGAGTAAATATTTAGTTTTCTGGAAAATCTGTGTGGTTCTTTTTACATATTTTGACTTAAGTGTCTTATCTTTTTCCCTTGTAATTTTGACTAGAGGTCACTGTTTGTATTAGGGTTTGGTAAAGGATAATGTTGAATGAACCTGATCATGTTACGAGATTGAATGTTTGCTGGGAATCAAGTTCGGTGATGGAAATATAATGAGCAATTTGCTAGTAGGTTACTCTAGTTGCTGAAATGAAAGATCAAATGCATGCTGCCTTAATTTATGTTCCTACCTTGAGGTCAATGAGAAGAGCCTACCAAGCACGTCCTCATCACATTTAAGTACCATGTTAACTCATGATTGAACATTTGCATGTTCTCTATATTGTATCTGGCTCAAAATTTCAAAGCTTACAGTTCAGGTAATGAAATTGGCATAGGTTCTGGCTGACTGATGTATTTACAACAGTTTTCTTTCCTTATGTTGACTTGGTTTATAATGGGTCCTCTTTCTCTACGTGTCTACCTTTAGATAATGGAGCAGAGCCTGCCTGGCACATACATATCACATTTAAGGACCATGTTTACTCGTGATTGAATATATGTATGGTACTCAGGATTTTGATAATTATGATTTATGAAAGGAAACTTTTGCACATCAGTTCTGGATCTGATTCGAGTGCTCCGGATTGTGGTACAGCTCTTAGGAAAGATGGTGGCCATATGCATTAATTACACATACACTAAAAACAATAAAATTTTATCTAAAATGACATTGCACAATGTAGAAAAGCTCTAGTTAACATTAAGATTTCTCCTTTTTGATGCACATTTGCCTCAAAGTTGCCATGACACTTGAAGAATTTTACTCATGCTAAAGTTTCAAGTGCTTTGTTGAAGAAAGATGGTTCTGTCAGCCTTTTGCATAATGAACATTGAGCGCTACAATAATAATACAGCGAACTACATTGTGTAGAAATATACATTACATCACTGTTTCGATAACAATCTGAGAAAAGATTATAAGAATATCCTAGGCCAACCTTCAAGTGATCAAGATGATGGATTTCAATACTCTTCATAAGTTCTTCAACCTCAAGGAAGTTCAGATTACGACACTAAAGATTCTAACATTTGGAAAAGGGATCCTTGAGTAGACATAGCTGGGCCTATGACAAGGGCAATGACTAGAAAGATGAATGGTTTGGTGCATAAGTTAATTCAAGAAGCCTTGGATGAAGCTCAAGTCTCTCTTGTTAAGCACAAAAGTATTAATGACATTGGGTTAACACAAGAAGAGAATCCACAAATTGAAAGCCTAGCATGGCCAAGGTTCGGCCAAGAGGACTTCCAAACAAGTGGGGGCAGAATTTTTCCCTTCCCCACACGCCTTTTAGCTTTCCTTCTTTACTTTACTAGTTGTAGTATGAGAAGGTTTTTGTAAGCTTGTCCTAATTCTACTCGAATAAGTGGAGTTTTTCCTTCTTGTAATATGATTAGTTTTTCCTCTTTGTAGTAGGAAATACAACAGGTAGGCGTGTAAGCCCTTCCTTTCACATGCATGGATTCTTTCTTCATTAGACTAGGATTAGACTTATTTATTAGGGTAGGAAGAGAACAACTTATACCCTATAAATATTGGGGCTGGCCGAACTCAATTGTCATGTTTCTGACATTATACACTTGAGAGGATAATTCATTTTGTTTACTATTTTTAGTTGAATTGTTTTCTTGCATTATTTAGCAGTTGCTTTGTGTGTAAGGGTGTTAGAATTATCAATAGGTTTTTGCTTCGCCTATTGTTGTCTCTGCTCAATTCGTGAGTTCTTTGTGGTTTCAAGGGATTGATGGATTTATGAAGTTCCTCCTCTACACTTTTAAAAAATCTCTTAAGGGTATCTTCAACGGTATTCTATTTGCTTTGCTTGTGTCTTCTTGAAACAAGGAAAATCCTGACTGTTCTGCATAAGAATCGCGTCAAAAGAAACTATAGATGCTTGTCTATCATGCATGTGAATTGTGCATGAAACTTCATTTCTCTGTGATGAACTATTATGATTGTTTCAGTTTTGAACCTCAGATTTGGTTGATTAATGATGTACCGTATTAGATGCATGTGATTTATCTAAAAAATAATCTCTTCTCTGTTGATTCTTCATCCCTTGATATTCTTGCAGCACCACTGATATCAGGGGGGTTCGCACCTGCAATTTCCTTGTCAGACAGTGCTTTGAAGCACCTGAATAGAATGAGATCTGAGAAAAATGAAGATTTGTGTCTGAGAATTGGGGTCAAGCAAGGTGGATGCTCAGGAATGTCTTACACTATGGAATTTGAGAAAAGAGAAAATGCCAGACCAGATGATTCCATGATTGAATACAATGGTTTTGTTATTGGTATGTCCAACCATAATGAGCAAGTTTCTTTAGACATCACTATTCACTGGTAGCAGTCCTGCAAGTTTGCAATGTTTCCTCATTTCCTTTTTCTCTCTATTTGAATGCTGTTTTTTCATTTCATGAGCTTTTTCATATTCTATTTGGCCTCCTAACCCTCCATCAATTTTTTTTTTCCGAAGATTGACATGAGGTTACTAGACTCTGCGGGAATGCTTTTTTTTTTTTTTTTTTCTTTTTTTTCAATACTTAAATGCTAATTCTTCAAGAATGTCTTTTTCTCAGCTTAAGGAGAGTTTAGGTTTTTTTTTTTTCATTACTTTTCTTCTGTTTGATTGAGTCATGTGCCGCATGAGCTTTACCTTTCTTCTGTTTGATTGAGTCATGTGAATGTCAAGTGAAGCATTAGTAGAATTGTTTGTCATTTTAAAGCATTACCAAGGCATTACATAGCTGGGTTTTCTATTTGATTTTAATTTCAGTAATGAGTTATATGCCTCTAAAGTTGTACTTTAGATTTCTGAGGACATCTATCCATTTTGAATAGTAATGGAATACCAGATTTATATGAAAGGAAATAGTGCAGTATTTCTAAGGTTAGAGGCATCATGAGAAAATCATGAAAATGTATCATCAGTCAGTGTGCACTACATTGCTATGGGAACAACTTCTCTAGCATTTGCATGGTTTAAGTTGAAAAAAATTATTAACAATCCATAAAATCCTTGAAGCATTTTGATATGTTATTCTGAGAAAAGAAAGATTTCTGATGGATAAGATGACAAGAATAGAGGGTCTCTGATCAAGTTATGGAAAGGAGATGCCTTTGTTTGATCTGATATTCATTTTGTTTTTGTGTCTCGTTGTTCTTTTGCATGTTGCTGGGATTGTCAATAAATGTATTTTGGTTTTGATTTCCATAGGGAATAGATAAGTTTCCTCTATTTACAGTAAAGCAAACAGTCTAAAGAAACAGTTATCATCAATACAGAATCAACTCACACTTGTAAAGAAAGCTAAAAATGACATTCCATTTATGTTGCACCATTGGCTATATGATGTAATACAATGGTAAAGTTGTACTTGCTGCATGTTACAGCCCGTAACTAGTTTCCAAAAAAAATTCTTTGTTTCTTGGTGGACTGATTATCCTTTCATTTTCATTGTATGTTCAATGCAGTTTGTGATCCCAAAAGCCTTCTATTCATCTTCGGAATGCAGCTGGACTACAGCGATGCACTCATAGGTGGTGGCTTCTCTTTCAAAAACCCAAATGCTACCCAAACCTGCGGTTGTGGTAAATCATTTGCCGCGTAAATGTAAGAATCGTGTATAATAGAGTAAAAGGATAAGGTCTTAAAGACTCCTGGTCAGGCTAGATCGGATAGTAATTACTTGGATTGTAGGCTGTCTTTTCATCTCTTATAACTGGTCATTGCTGCTGTCATGCTGTCATTATACTGCCATTGCCCAATTTAAAGTCTGCTAATGACTTGATTCTAGTAAAGCTAAGACTGTATTGTTTGAATGAGATGGTAAAGAGTTGATGGTAAGCAGGGCTACTGTTTGTATGTATTCTGGTTTTTACATAAACTTGTTTGAAAGGGCGATTTTCTTTCCAGCCTTTACTTTCTTTTCCCATTGAATGAAAATAAAAGTGGTGATTTTCTTTTCTAAAGTTAATTTTTAGAGCTGGACATCGTCTCCTATTTTGTTGTTTACTGTTTCTCTTTTCAAAAATATTCCCGAACTCCAAAAAAGTACCTACCTCCAAATTTGCTCAATCTTTCCGTCTTCCTTACCACCCTTAAAGAAATTGAGGAGGCGAAAATCACCAGGTTCCAGTTCCCCCACAAAGTTGCATAATTTTGGCTTTTCTTCAAGTGCAAAAATCTACTACTACTACTTAGTTTTGAAGAATTAACAGTTGTGTCATAACAGAAAAAAGGAATCATATTTCTTCAAATGGAGATGGAGCGATGAAATAAGAGTTAAAAAAAAATTACAGATTACAAAAATATACTGCACAACCATGTGTGGGTCTCGACCTAATGTTTAATTTTGGGGGTGTGGACATAAATAGTTTATCGGAATTTACGGAATTTAAAAAGGTTCGGATTTTGTAAATTACACAAAGTAATTTAAACAATATTCGGATTTACAAAATCCGAACCTTTTTAAATTTGAATTTTGTAAACCTGGAAGTATCCATACCTCTCCACAATCAATTCTTATACTATAGGGATAGGAGTAAAGGGTTTTTGGTACACCTACCAAAAAAAAAAAAAATGGAGCAAAACAATAGAGAGGCTGATTGTAGTGAAATGCACGCGCCTTTTATATATACCCATCACCAGCCCCAAACCCTAATCCTCTTTTCTCTCTCCAGCGGCTACTCTCTTCCCCTCTCTTCCTCGTCGCTCCTGGACTCGATTCTGGCCATTCCGGGTAGATTTTTGAAAATCTCTCACCGCCAAAATACTCTACATCTCTTAAACTTCAAAACTCATACACTTTTTCACCATTTTCGTACGTATTTAAATCAAGATAAGGCCAAGAAGAGGCGGCTCGCAGTGGTGGTGACAGCGGCGGCCAAGAAGAGATGATTTTTTATGAAAGAAAAACTAGAATTTGGCCAAAAATGTATATTTTTTATGTAAAATCGTTTATTTTGAATATGGCCAGATCTGATGTTGGTGACAACGGCGGCCAGCGAGGGTTGCGGAAGGGAAGATGGTAGAGCAGCTGGCGGCTGAAAAGTGGAAAAGAGAGGAAGGAAGACTAGGGTTTTGGCAAAAAAATGTATGTTTTTTAATGTAAAATCTTATTTTTTTGTTGGTGTAAAATGCTGATTGTTAGTGTGAAATGTTGTTAGTTGGTGTAAAATGTTGTTAGTTGGTGTAAAATGCTGATTGTTGATGTAGAATGTTGTTTGTTGGTGTAAAATACTATTTGTTTGTGTAAAATGTTGTTCCTTGGTGTAAAATACTGTTTGTTGGTTTTGAAAGATTATCTGCCCGGGCCCGGACAAAAATTTACTTTCGTGCTACGCATTCCAGAATCGGAACTCTTGACCAGGCCTAGATTCTGACATAATCGCTATTCCAATCCTTGCTTGAAATAACATTGCGCAGGATTTTAGTTTCTACTTGTTCGATTTGCCACGCAACAATAAATTCCTAATTAAAGCGGAAGTTTAAGAATTACCTCTTGAAGCATGTATTTAAGTGATTCTCTTGTATGACTCAATACTTGATCGTACGTTGTGTGGGCAACGAACTAACGAACAATTGATCAGCAAAACACCAGGACTCCACAAAACAACTTGCTGTGGGAAACCCGGGATGCCGTCGCCGCAAGTATGTTTCACGCGCCCACCACCGGACTCGATCTTGCCATGCGTCGCCGGGAAATAATTCGCCAGCCGCTTCTTGGAGATCACGCCGCCGCCTGAGGGAGAAGTCGACTTCGATAATGAATTCTTTGAATTCTTTCTCTAGACTTTCTCTCTCTAAGTTTCTTGAATTATGAAACTAATGAATTGTGTATTGTGAATTGCTAATTTTTTGTCTATTTATAAAGTTACAAGAGAGACCCCAAGTTGGTTTAGGATTGATCTTCCTAATGAGTTTAGGATAATTAATTAGTTTCCAAATTCAATTAGTAACCAAATCTAAATAGATTTCCTAATCTCTAGGATTTTCTAATTCCAATTGAACTTTAAGACTTAATTAATTAATTAAATAATTTTACTTTTTTAATTACTTAATTAACCCTTATAAATAATTAATTAAATAATTAATTCTACTTTATTAATTAACTCACTACATAATTAATCGTACCACTAACGAATTAATTATAGCACTACCATTCTACACCAGAATTACTTCCGAAACAACTAAATTAATTATTCTTTAATCTCCCCACACCAAAGGTATAATGCTCCTCAATTTATTAATTTACTGATAACTTAATTAATTAACTTCTTATAATCTGAGATTAGTATCACTCGACCTTTTTGCTATACCGAACATAAGTCCACTGGCCGGGTTTGGTATAATAAACGTAATAAGCTCATCTCGGGAGCACAATCACCCAGAACGCACCGGTACATGATTTCCTTTCGACAAGCAACAGCACACCAAGAAATCAAACACGCTCACACAATCCACCGAGACTATTGGTTTCAAGTGACCTCACTCTTCCCCAGATCAAAGTACACTATATCTAATCCTCATGCATGTTCAAGCCTAGGGATTAAGAGATAGAATACTAGGAATGAATAGTCTATTAAATCAGCAAGACAATTCATCATAAATAGTCAACTTCAATATGCCCCGGGCATATCTATATAATTCAATTAGTTTAGACAAACCAATTTTCTGAATCACATAATAACCTGAACCGACAGTATGTCCAAAACTGTCTCGGTTACAAACCTCATTTATATATTATGTCTTTTAACCAATGATGAGATTTACTGTGTCACACCAGACACCTCATTATCTAATTACATAATATAAATGGACGACATATGTAAAACATATAAAAAATTTAACTAAAACATTTAATTGATATATAAAACTGGGAAATAGTTTAATACAAGCGAAGCTTCAGTATTTAAATCCAACAGGTTTAAAATGATGTTGGTTTGTGTAAAATGATTGTTCTGATTTGTTGGTGTAAAGTGCTAATTGTTTATGTAAAATGCTGATTGTTAGTGTAAAGTACTGTTCGTTGATGTAAAATACTGTTTGTTGGTATAAAATAATGTTGGTTGTTGTAAAATATCAGTTTACATCAACATTGGTGTAAAATGACAATTTACATCAACTTTGGTGTAAAATACTGTTTGTTGGTGTAAAGTAATAATGGTTGTTGTAAAATTCTCTTCGTTTGTGTAAAATGTTCATTCTAATTTGTTGGTGTAAAGTGCTACTTGTTTGTGTAAAATCCTGATCGTTGGTGTAAATTACTGTTCGTTGGTGTAATATGCTATTTGTTGGTGTAAATTTCTTTTAGTTGGTGTAAAATGATGTTCGTTGGTGTAAAATGATGTTCATTGGTGTAAAATACTGTTCGTTAGTGTAAAATGCATGTACTGATCTGTTGGTGTAAAGTTGTCGCACTCATGTAAAAATACTGTTCGTTGGCGTAAAATACTGTTCGAGCATTTTAAAATGTCATTTTACACCAACAGATCAATACGAGCATTTTAAAATTTGTATATTTTTGTTGTTGGTGTAAAATGATCGTACTGATGTAAAATACTGTTTGTTGGTGTTCAGATGCTTCAGCCCGGCGAGAGACGGCTCCGAAACTTCTGTGAATGAGTTGCAACGTACTATTCTGGTCATAATTCGCAAAGGAAAAATTGTGATGTAAAATGATGTAAAATCGTATGTTTTTGTTGTTTTTTATATAAAATATTATGTTTTTGTTCTTGGTGTAAAATTCTCGTATTGATCTGTTTGTGTAAAGTCATCGCACTCATATACAAATACTATTCGTTGATGTAAAATACTGTTTGTTGGTGTAAAATGATGTTGGTTGTTGTAAAATGACAGTTTACATCAACTTTGGTGTAAAATACTGTTTGTTGGTGTAAAGTGATAATGGTTGTTGTAAAATTCTCTTCGTTTGTGTAAAATTTTCGTTCTGATTTGTTGGTATAAAGTGTTACTTGTTTGTGTAAAATTCTGATCATCGGTGTAAACTACTGTTCGTTTGTGTAAAATACTGATTGTTAGTGTAAAGTACTGTTTATTGGTGTAAAATGATGTTCTTATGTGTAAAATTTTCGTACTGATCACTTGGTGTAACGTACTATTTGTTGGTGTAAAGTACTTTTTATTGGTGTAAAATGATGTTCCTATGTGTAAAATTCCCGTACTGATCTCTTGGTGTAAAGTACTGTTTGTTGGTGTAAACTGATGTTCGTATGTGTAAAATTCTCGGACTGATCTATTGGTGTAAAGTATTGTTTGTTGGTGTAAAATAATGTTCGTATGTGTAAAATTCTCGTATTGATATCTTGGTGTAAAATGTTTTATACCATTCTTGTGTAAAGTGCTATTTTACACCAATATTGATGTAAAATGATGCGTGAGAGAGAGAGAGATAGTGAGTGAGTGTGTTGTGCAATATAAAAATGAAGACGTCTGAGGCTTTCCTTTTCAACTGCTGGGGTCATGCGTATGTAATGCACTTGACCCGCCTTTTTAAAAAAAAAAAAAATAAACCTGATTTTGTCCGATTTTTTAACTAAAAACCTGTACTACTATTCCACTATCAAACGTTTCAGTCCACAATTTCAAGTTTAGGATTTTTTTTTTGTCAAAATGGGGGCAAATAGCAACTCCCTTGTAGAGCTGATTTTCTCATTTTAAATATATCTAATTTTAGAATTAGGATCATCTCCTCACGCAGCTTCTTAAACCCTTTTCCCGAGGGAAAAACCCCTATGTTTCGGTCTATGGAGTAATTGTTGGCAGTTCTTGAGCTATTTCTGCCAGTTTTTCGATGGCAGCTTCTTCATGTCTTTTTATGCTTTACCCCCAGTTAAACTTCTCAAGAAATCCAAGAATTCCATATCCCACTTCACAAATTTCACTCAAGCCACCGCTTCCAATCATCGCATCCCATTCCAAAAGACCCTTATTGTGTTTTAACCCCAAGCCCCAGATTGCTCCTCCAAGACCCACCTCAATTCTTTCCTCAAATTTCTCATCTTTATCATCAACCCAAAATGTTTCGAGAACTATTACTGAAAGGATCGTGACTTTACTGCTTGGATCATTCATTTTCATGGGCAGTTTAGGTGCTCGGCCAGTTGTGGCGCAACCAATTAGTGAAGAAAGCTATCCGAGTGAAAATGTGGAAGAAAAGAAAGAAGCCCAGGTTGGTGAAAGTGAAGATGAAGAGATGTACGTAAAGTTGTTGGAGCAAAACCCGAGAGATGTTGAAGCTTTGAAGATGATTGTTAATTTGAAGATGAAAGTAGGGAAGACGAAGGAGGCTGTGGGGTATGTGGAAAGGTTGATTAAAGTTCAGCCTAATGAGTTGGAATGGAGGCTTTTGCAGGCTCTTTGTTATGAAAAGATGGGGCAGTTGGGTATGGCTAAAAAATTGTTCAAGGATATCCTGAAGCAGAGGCCTCTTTGCCTGAGAGCTTTGCATGTATGCTTCTTTCTCTCTTCATTTTCTTCTGGTGTGTGTGTGTGTGTGTGTGTGTGTGTGTGTGTTTTCCCCCACTCTGGTGTCTTGTGAGTGCTTTTGACTGTAAATTGAATTTGTGGCATTTGTAAAGTTTTTATTTTTTTTTGGTGCTGTAATTATTTGTTATTGAGTCCTTTAAAGTTATTGAACTATCATTCATGGTCTTAGGAGTTATTTTGTTCCTAGGGCCAGTATGGTTCTCCTTGATGGTATCTTTAAATTTGAAGAGTTGTGGTAGGTATTTGGAATGGAGAACTTTTATATGCTTGAAATCTTGAGTTTGCTAATGGCAAGAACAACTGCTTCTGCTTTTCCATTTCTTCATTTTCTCTGGTTTCAAATTACTCCACTTAACAAGCATATTCTCTGAAATTTGTTAATGATAATATGACTGGACTGAGATAGTTCTGTAGTATTGTTTACTGGAAAGGAGGAAACTTAATGGATGCCCTTTATGCTTTCTTGCCTGGCACGAATTATGAACATGGAAATAAACCTTGAAGAATCACCTTTGGAATTCGGGTATCTTGTTATTCATCTGGTAATTCCAATTACATGTCTTTTTATCAAGAAGCAGCGTTTGTAACCATTTTTTGATGTTATCAAACTCATCTTCATTGCTGGTTCCTTCTACTGATTCTGAGACTTATATTGTAATCTTTTTCTGCTTCTAGGGTCTGGCTATGGTTATGCACATGAATCATGAAGGACCAGCAGTTTTTGAGATGCTGCACAAGGCACTGAAATTGGCCCATCATGAAAACCGAGTGAATGAAGAGAGAAACATAAAAATACTAATTGCGCAAATGTACATTGTAGAGGTACTAACTTGGACTATCTTTGCCAGTGAGTTTGCAAGTCAATTTACTACAGCATAGTTCTGTTGATATAGATAAATTTTGGGGATTACTAGTTACCGCATCAGTTTTTGGGGCGGTAGTCCATAGGTTTTGACAAAATTGCCCTTTTACTTAAAAGGAGAGAAAAGAAGGGCATTGTAGGGGGGGTATTTTAGTCCAAATTGGGGCGATAGAGGATAAGAAGTGGGGTGGTAACTAGTAAAACTTATAAATTTTTTTGGCATTCCCTCATAAGATATATTTTCGTCGTGCAGGGAGATTTAGAAGAGGCCCTGGAAAAATTTCAGCTTCTTATTAATGAGAATCCAAGGGATTTTCGCCCTTATTTGTGCCAGGTAAGATGAGTGTTATCACCTGTAGTGTTGTTTTTTGAGTTTTGTTTACATTTACTTTTCTTTGGCTCTTAATCCATTAATATTTTTTCAGCATTCTGAAATTTGGCCACTAGCCTGTTCCTAATATGAAAGTTAAAAATGTCTAATCTCTATTGTAGACTTACAGTTGTAAGCCACTGGTGTAGAATGAGTTCATAACTTCAAAATGATAGTGTTTCTTCTAAAACTCTAGTTGTCACTAAATCAATCCTATCTGAAAAGCAGAGAAATGTGATTCTTTGTCGAATAGTCGGCCAGACAAGTATATCAGGACGGTTGCATAGACAGGCTTTTTATTGAGCTATTCTGAAGATGCATAAAAGATAGTTAATATTCAATCTCGTAGTGGCTCTCAATAGCTAGCCAGTTAAAGTAACAACTTCAGCAATTTGAAGGATTGGTTGTAATCATTTTTAGCTAGCTCTCCTATGAGACAACCTATAGAAGGGGTAGAGGAACCCTTGCCAAAGGATCTAAATATTGGCCTTTTCTTCTTATTTCCTGCTCTAACTCATAGAGTATGTGGTGGCTACAATGATAGGAATGGCAGGTAGAAAGGTTGCAACCAGCTTGTTGAAGTTTTCCATAATGCAAAATTTGTATCGCCAATAGATTTATGTGGGATACCTCTGCTTGTGTAGATTTGAGAAATTAAGAGCCTAAATGATGGCCTCTCTGACTAATCCATGAGTGCCATAGTATTGCACCGTGACAGTGGCTCTGCTAAACCTGAGTTTATTCTGGTGCCTGGCTTTTGTTGCGTATCTTTATCGTGAGCAAACTTCCTGTCGAGTTAGAAGCTAGCTAACCCATTGTACAACCATAATCCTTGTTGCAAAGAGTGAAGTTTAACTAATCTTACTGCTGTATACTTTCTGAGCAATAATATAGCTTGTTGACCATTTGTCGATGATACTTTGGCAGGGTATAGTTTACAGCCTACTGAACAAAGAGAAGGAAGCTCTTGAACAGTTTGAGACATACCAAAGTCTTGTTCCTGAAGAATATCCCCAGAGAAAATTCCTTGATGATGTCATGTTGGCAGCCAAGATGGAACCGCGACAAAAGCTTGAGAAGGAATTCCAAAGCCATAACTGATTCATGGAATTGTCGAACAAGAATGGTGCATTTGCAACTCTTTCTTGGAATTTTGCTGTCTTATCTCATCTTAAGTAGAGGTTCAACTCTGTGCCAAGGATAGATTAGTTAGTATAGAGAAACATCACTTTAACAGGTACATTGGACCCATAGATCATTAGGTGCTTTTGGCGGTACATCAGATTTGAATACTAGTATACGTTTCAGTGTTATATTCAGCTTTCGACTCCGGATCTCCTTATTTGAATATTAGTATACGTTTCAATGTTATATACAGCATTCTGACTCCAGATCTCCTGATTCCCTCCCTAATCTCCTACATCATTAGGTTCCATACAAGAATTGAGGTTAATTCCATTAGTTTGTAGGATTATATTATCGTATTGGAAATTGGAGCTTAATCATTTGCATGAAAAAAGAGATGGAATAAATAACAAAATGTCAAAATTTCATTCAAGGAAAACAGATTCCATGAATAGTTAGGTCATTGGGGTTACAGCAAGAAGTATTTTGAAAATGGTTTTTTACATATAAGTTTCAGAAAACTTTCTTCCTTAAATATCAAAAGCTATCTGGAATTGGTCAATTTTCACTTCTTTTCTTCTTCTTGCCAGTGACCGCAATGTATTTCTGAGGATCAATTTTCTCAGCAGATTTTTTCCCCAACTCCTTTGCCTTATTCTGCATCAACGACCAGGGAATTTTAGAAATCACTCAATGTTCAAAACTAATATGCTGTAATGTTTATAATAGAGAGATAATTTACTTTCAATGATGCGGCCATAGCAGAAACATCATTGTCCTTGTCAACAGGGTGCGAACTGGAATCACCTTTCTTAGGTTCCTGCAAATCATCAAACAATAATTAAGGAGAATAATGGTTATATGTTGGAAAATAAACACAAAATGGGAAAAACCGTGAATGCTCTATCAAACCTCAGGAGGAATGAATGCATCTTCAAGTTTTCTTTTTCTTTCAGCCGTCTTTTCAGCCTGTTTTTCCAGCTTCTCTTGCCACTTTTTGGCTGATTTCTTCTTCTCGCTTAAGAAGTATTCACCACTTTCCAGTTGTAAATCAATCTGAAATCCAAAACCATAGTCATCAAGTAGAAATAGGTCAATTAGATACTTCTAAATGATTCTCATGAGATTAGCGAAAGTAAGATCCCAATGAAGCATATTAGATGACACGGAAAAATCCCCTTAGGACCAGTGATACTTGGCAACAAATATCCAGCACTTTCCCCTCCTATAGTTGATAAACAAGAGTTAGGACAACCTATATGACCTATTATTCATCACTAGCCCAATGAGTGTGCACTACAAACTTTAATCATTCAACCCAACATTCTCCACCAAGATTGCTTCATCCCCACCAAGATTTCTTTTGAATGAAAGCAAAAGCACTAAAAGATGGCATCCAAGATCTTGCTTTAACCACCCTACTGACCTTACTAGGTTGTTGTGGTGGAGGGAAAGGAGTGTAAGGTTTCTTCTCTTTTGATTTAACTTTCTTCTGTTTCACATTTTTCCTGAAAATGTGGAAGAAACAAAGTCAATATATCTCTACTTCATTAAAGCGCAGAGTCGGCTGAAATTTGAAGTGTAGAAGCTTTACTTCTTAAATGTAGGAAGGAATCGGTCCCAGTTTTCATTCACGAGTGCTGGATCTTTTGCAAGCTCTCTCCTCAACATAAGGATCTAGCACAGAAGCAATGAGAGGAGAAGACACATGATCAGATTTTCAAGTATCAACACAGCAAGACAGGCAAGCAACCATCACTTGACGTCGACAATTTCAGGAAGTGCACCTTGATATGATAGAGGGGATGCATTTTGTTCAGAATGCAGTCCTCCACAATCTTCCTCACTTGTTTAAGTCCTTTAAATGAACCCATGGCAGCAACAGTATTCCCCTACTAATGGAGCAGAATCAGAACTATGAAATAATACTTTTCACTTGATGAGAAAATTTAGTTCAAATATCAAACTTAGTGAACGAAGATTGACTTAAATGAAAACCTGAACGAGGATGTAGCAACCAGTCAAAATCTCCAGTGCCTAAATCACAATTTATTTATCAGCGACATGGTTACAAGGCATTCATGCCAAAGTGACAAAATTGAAACCATTTGTTATTCTTTAACCACAAACCTTCAGAGTAGAAGAATTTGGGCCTACTAGATGTTGCCTGCGCTTGACAAACCGTTCCTGAAAAAATTATTGAGAGGAAAGAGATTAACTTTGGAATTGGTAAGAAACGATGCAAGTTCCTTCCTTGGTTATTAGGTTTCTTTTTTATTTAATAGTAAAGGTTTTAATGTCTTTGTAAGTCTTGAAAAACACTTGCCCATTTTCCTTCATTACTTTGTACAACTGTCCAGAAACTATTATCTACAATGATCCCAGGGGATGCATAGAACTGAATGAATTTTCTTTTTTCATAGCATAGTCAGAGTTCACTAACAGTTTCACGGTATCAAAAGACAAACCTTTTGGCGAACCAAGCTGCCAATCTTGATGATGTCACACTGCATCTCGTCATTCAATATCTTAATTGCCTGCAATTCAACAATGTTCGGTACACACTCAGACACAACTGAGAATTGAATACCATCTTCAGAATTTTCCAAGCAGTTCATGTCTATAATCTTCAACAAATTTAAGGATGCACCTATGCACATCATATACAATTAAATCTCAACATCTAACACCATCACAATAAAGATAAATTCATAAAGGAATTCATAGTGACAACCAGTTAATGGAGCATTGAAATGTCAGTTTCTTTTCCAATGTCATTCTCCAATGACAAGGTATTTTAAAAAAATGAGCTCCTCGTGGTAAAAGTTTCGATTCTTCCAACAAAATCAAATCAAATCAAATGCAGCCTCTCCCAATAATAAAAGAGTGCTCGTCCAACCACTAAACAAAATCCAACTCCCAATATAATAAGTGTTCACTAGATAAGATGTTCATTGAAGATGACCAAATTGTAAAGAAAACTTTTCCCTATTGCCATCAACAAACTGCTATAATCTGGGTACAAACTAGGATGTCTATTGTTATAAAAATGAGACCACAACAAAGCTTTAAACTGTTTAAAGAGATCTTCCAGCATTCTAGCAACAATCTGATTCGCAGTGTACACAATTTAAGTGCAATTTATAAACAGATAATCCAGAAAGATATTGAACAGATAACCCAAAAAAAAAAATATTGACCAAACTAAATGGATGATTATAATGATCACACGTGTTATAAGGAAACAAGAGCAAACAAAATACCATACCTGAGGTGCAGGAACACTTCTTGACAAAAGTTTAATGAGATCCCTAGCTTTAACTATAATGTATGGATCCCTTGTCTTTCTAGTTGTAGAAACTGTCATGCTCCCTTCAACCTAACACCACAAATAGAGCACAAATCAAAATCCACTTAAAACTCTGTTATTTAGGGTTTAGGAAGAAAAATTTAAACCATGTTCGAGTGCTTGAATGCAGTACGTCACTTCACAACCAAGACTTTAAAGATGTTGCATAATCAGCAACAAAATAACATATACACAATCAAAAGCCCACTGAAACATTCTGTTTCCAAAACCAATGGTCCAGTTCCAATCCACATTCAAAATTCTATAGCTTCACCCACGTAAATAATTAATGACAGAATACAACTCTCAGAAAATACACCAAATCCCTTAACTCCAAGAACCCAAGTGTACAGTAGAAGTGAATAGTGAGACCCACTAAAGAGTACAATTTCAAAAACTCACCAAATTGAGCTCACAAGCAACTCCATACTCCTTCAAAGCACCTTTAACAACTGGCCAGCATTCTTGCAAATATTTTTCTATGCGGAAAAAAAAAAAAAAAAAAACAAAACAAAACAAAAAAAACAAAACATATGATACATGTGGAAATCCAGGAAAACTAAACAAGAAGAAAAAAAAAAATCATAGAGAGGCTTTGACATGTGCCAACCTCTATATTGAGGGAAGAGAGTGGAGAAAGAGCTCACTTCGAGCATTCCCGTCTCATTCCAAGAAGGATCAAACTTCTCAATCTTCCAATGATCGATACTATCATCATCCCAAGGCTTTGGCTTATCATGCTTCCCCTTGTGTTTCCCGGATTTTGGCTTTTGCTGTTCCCTCTCGTCGTTTGAGTCCATCACTGCTGTTTGCAAAGCCTCAAAATTAGAAAAGGATTTAATAATTATAGTTTCTAAAATCATGTGAATTTCATGGCTTCATATTACTACTCCCTTCTTTTGTAAGAGAGTGCCATAGCAAGCTCCCTTTCTAGACAGTAATTTTGCATCATTTAGTATACCTATAATTTTGTGTTTGTCGGGGTAGAGTGTGAAT
Source organism: Knoxia roxburghii (assembly GCA_030378225.1). Taxonomy (NCBI): domain Eukaryota; kingdom Viridiplantae; phylum Streptophyta; class Magnoliopsida; order Gentianales; family Rubiaceae; genus Knoxia; species Knoxia roxburghii. The sequence continues at coordinate 8,259,482 of CM059423.1, forward strand.
CACCCCCACCCCCCAATTGACATGCAACTTCCAAGAACAAGCATCAATAAAAAACAAAGTATACCCTTTTGCCCAAATGGGAAAGATGATGAATGATTATACAATAATCTAACATTAACTCCGCTCATTAAAATAATTTTTGCATCACAATCTGCTAGCAAATTAGCATAAAAACCGTTATTGTTCTAGAACGCTGCAGCACATTCAACTCAGCATAAAACACAATTAATATTCTTAAATGCTACAGGCCAATGAGAAGATTCTAACAGAGTGGAATGAAGATACGCCACGATCACAAAATGATCAAGTTTTGAGAAGTTGGCAAAATCAGGACTGATCAATTGACCATTGCCTAAGACTCTTTAGCATGTCTACCTAAATTCTTCAACCGATATTTGTTTGTTGCTTCATCACATCAACAACAACAATGAGAGGAAATTCCTCCATCAACATTGGTAGGTATAGAGACAGAAATCCTCGGTCAAACTATGAACAAAAATGTCCAAAACGAAGTATATTCTTTTTATGCTAAGTTGCTCACTAAACACAAGTATATTCACTAAAAACAGTATATTCATAGCCATTACCCCAAAAAGAAAAAGAAAAACCTTATTCTGAACAAAAGACATATTCTTTTCTCAATGGTAAAGCACAAACACTTGAAACAACGAACTATAACACTTAAATTCACATTACTGTACAGTCCACTTAAGAAGAGAGAGAGTAGGAAACCTGATGATGCGTTTGGTTGAGAGAATTGGCTGAACAACCAGCTACGGTAGCGGGTGGTGATCTTGGCGGAGGCGGCGGTAGGTCTTGAGCAGGCAGAAGATGATAGGAGCTTCGAGAAGATGAACAAAAAGACCGGCTTTTAAAAGTTGGGCTCTTTTCCCACTTCGGACTGTCGCAGGTCTGATCCCGGTCCGAACCCATACAGTATACAGTAATAAACTTTTTTTTGTGTTGAGAAGTGGAATTTCAAAGCAAATCAATACATGTGCACCAGTGGTCTAGTGGTAGAATAGTACCCTGCCACGGTACAGACCCGGGTTCGATTCCCGGCTGGTGCAATCAATACTTTTTTACCTTTTTTTTCCCTGAATTTTCTCTTTTCTTTGAATTAATATTGAATTTTTCTATTTTTTCAATTCTTTTTTTCCTCCTTTATTTTTTTCTCCTTTATATAAACATAGCTTAAATCCATTTTTGATCCCTCATAACATGGGTCATTCCAATTTTGGTCCCCCATATGTTTTAGTCACAAATTTTAGTCCCACTTAAATTTTTTTTACCAATTATGGTCCCTTTTAACGGAAAAATTAGAAAATAACGGATTAACTCATTGATGTGATTTAACATCAAAATTTAAGCAGCGAACAATGAAGGAAAAAAAAAAAAAAAAACTACAGCTGTATTTTTACATAAAAAATGAAATCCAATAAACATCATCATTACTGTTTGTGAGAAATTAGTCCAAATTCAAAATAAATCAATTATCAACCAAAATTGTCAGGATTTTCGGTTGTAATTCTTCAATTCCAATCTAATATTAGATTTTCGGTTGTAAAAAAACAGATTTAACCTCAGTTTTCATTCAAAATATATGATATCACATCAAATATCATCACAACATTTTACATCATAAATGCATTTTACATCACAATATTTTACATTAAAAACACAGCATTTTACACAAAAAACACAGCATTTTACATTAAAAATATAGCATTGTACATCAAAATATATGATATCACATCAGTAACTTATTATACATCAATATCAACCGATTTAACGTCATTTTTCCTTCAAAATATATGATACCACATCAGATAATATCACAACATTTTACATCAAAAACACATTTTACATCACAATATTTTACATAAAAAACACAGCATTTTACATTAAAATAACATTTTACATTAAAATATATTATACCACATCAGATACTAAAAACAGACAATATATATTCAAAATAGACGATTTAACATAAAAAAATATACGATTTTACATAAAAAAAAGAGTGAATTGTAAAAAAGGTCATCATACTTTGGTAAAGTTTAGGTTTTGGTCACTAACTTTTAAATATTCAAAAAATGTCACTAACTTTAGCATTTGAATTTTAGTTTTGGTCATTCCGTTAGAATGAACCGTTAAGTCCACTAACAATCCTATATTTGGAGGGTATTTTTGTCCATTCATTAATGTTGTACACATGCTGCTCGCGCTACAGTAACGCGCTACAGTTATTTTTTTTTAACGCATAGCCTTTTTTTTAAAAAAATATACTTTTTAAAAAAAATACTTTTTTAAAAAAAAATAATTTACTAAAAATACCAAAAAAATTTATTTATAATTCCGCTCATCTATGCTACTTTATTTATAAATAAATAAAGTATTTTTTTGGTATTTTTAGTAAATTATTTTTTAAAAAAAAAGTATATTTTTTTGGTATTTTTAGTAAAGTATTTTTTTTAAAAAAGTATATTTTTTTAAAAAAAGGCTATGCGTTAAAAAAAAAATAACTGTAGCGCGTTACTGTAGCGCGCACTGTAGCGCGAGCAGCATGTGTACAGCATTAATGAATGGACAAAAATACCCTCCAAATATAAGATTGTTAGTGGACTTAACGGTTCATTCTAACGGAATGACCAAAACTAAAATTCAAATGCTAAAGTTAGTGACCCTTTTTGAATATTTAAAAGTTAGTGACCAAAATCTAAACTTTACCAAAGTATGATGACCTTTTTTACAATTTACTCTAAAAAAAACATACATTTTTGCTCAAACCCTATTTTTCCTTTCATCTTTTTCACTTTCCAGCCGCCAGTCCCTCTCCCCTCTTCCCTTCCGCCACCCTTGCCGGCCACCTATGTCACCAACATCAGATCTGGCTGCCGCTGTCACCACAATATTTTATGTTAAAAAAATATACGATTTTACATTAAAAATATACTTTTTTGCCCAACCTCTAATTTTTCTTTCATCTTGGCCTCATCTTGATTTAAATACGTACAAAAATGGTGGAACAATGTATGGGTTTTGATGCTTAAGAGGTGGGGAGTATTTTGGCGGTGAGATATCTTCAAAACTCCGCCCCGAATGGCCAAAATCGACGACAGGGAGAGAGAAAAGAAAGAGCAACCGCTGGAGAGAGAAAAGAGAGTTAGGATTTGGGGAAATAATAATAATAAAAATGGCTGGTGATGGATTTTTATATATAAGAGGCACGTGTAAATACTCTTATTTTCTCCATATTTTGCATCTCTTATTTTATTTTTATTTTTTTAGTTAGGTGTACCAAATTATATAGTACTACTAGTAGTACTATATAAGAAATGCCGGTAGAAACAACTCAATCCCTGTTCATGCGTCCTCCACTCCTTTTTAAATTTTTTTTTACTACTTTATTCATTTTTTTATTATTGTGAGGCATTACTTTTCTTTCTTTGTTTTGCTCTTTTTTTTGAAAAAATTTGTTTTAATCCTCTAAAAAAACTAATTTAATACAATTCATACTTTATACTTAATTTTTATAAATATCATTATTAATTAATATTAATTATGTTTAAAAATATAATTTAAAATTAAATCATTAAATTTATAAATATAGATATGTATATAAAAATATAACATGAATAGTAAAAAATTATGGTGATATAATAATAAAAATAAATTTAAATAAAATATTTTTTAAATTATAGTGATATAATAATAAGAATAAAAATAAATTTGAATAAAATATTATTTTTAAGTAGAAAATAGAGTAATTGAGTTGGAGCGGAATTATTCTAAAACACCGTAAATACTGTATTTTAGAGTAAACTTTACTGTATTTTAAAATATATGGTTGGAGTTGCTCTAATAATTATCCTCCATTAATTAAATAACTCCTCTTTCCCGACTCCTTCACCATTTTTCTTTTTTTTTTTTTTTTAATGAAACAGTCCATCAATATGGACTGACGGAAAACAATCCATTCTATTAAAAGTGTAAAGGATTTACAATCAGAGTTGACCCCCCCAAATCTATGCACTAAGAATCTGATTTCTCTAATAAAAACTCCTAAAATGCAAAAGGCACCCATCAGCAAAATGGGTGGAGAAAGTTACTCAACTCTAACTTCATGATCTCCTTCACCCTTACTGAATGGATAGATTCTTTTTTCTTTTTTTTTTTTAATTATTTTCCCTCATTCCCGTAGTGACTCGAAGTCAAGACTCCCTTAGTTCTAAATGAGAAGTGTCAACCACTAGATTAGTATATTTTCATCACATATATTAATTAGAATAGTTAGAATCAAATTGTATTGAAATGTTTAAATGACAACTAAGAAATTTCAAAAATATTTTAAATAGACAACTAAATTTAGACAAAAGGAGTATCGATGAAGTTGTTATATTTCCCAAAAGTGAAGTTTATTTCCCACTCTCTATTTTGTTATTTCGCGCCCTTTTTATATTCAAATTATCTCGAAAAATTATGAAATATTAATTATAATATTTAAATATAAAATATAATAATATATTAAATTGCCTAACTACCCTTAATCAATTTACTAAAAATACAAAAAAAAATCCATTTATAATTTCGCTCATCTATACTACTTTAATCATAATTTTTATAAATTTTTTGTAGATTAAGAAGGGACTTATAAAATTTTTGATAAATTAATTAAGGGCAGTTTGGTAATAATAGGAGGGGCGGAAGATAAGAATTAAGGGGCAACAAATAAAAACTAAAGGGCAATACTTAAGAAAATGGAAGATTTTTTTGAAAAAAACAGAGAAGTTGAATAACAAAAAGAGGGACGCGATAAAACACTATCCTTCCCAAAATGAACTTCTAATTTCAATGAGTATTTTTTATATTTCCAATGATAAAAAAATAAGGAAAATGAAGAAAAAAAAGTTATTAATGGTATTTAGAAAAGTTTAAATTGAGAATTAAAAAATTAAAAATGTAAACAGACTGACATAAATTCCAAAGGGAATGAGTATAACTATATTGAATTGTTGTTTTGTTTGGTGTAGCTACTAATCATGCAGTAGGTACATGTACCTATTAATATATATAGTAATTTTTTGCTTAACAACTGTACACTTACTAAATATAGTAAGTTTTGCCCACGCGCGCTCGCTGAGTCCACAACGTCTTCGCTGAGTCCACAACGTCTCAGAACAACTGTCGCTACGTCCAAAAAATAACTGTCGCAACGTCTACATCCAGGCATGTCCACCACGTCTCCTAACACTAGCACCACGTCTCATAACACTAGCACCACGTCAAAAACAACTAGCACCACATCCAGAAACGTCTACATCCATGCATGTGAATTTAAACTGTTTTTTTCACAAAAACAGCCCACCTCCTCATAGAACAACTAGCACCACGTCCAGAAACTTCTACATCTATGCATGCGAATTTAAAATGATTTTTTTCACAAAGACAGTCCACCACGTCTCAGAACACTAGCACCACGCCAAAAACAACTAGCACCATATCCAGAAACGTCTACATCTATGCATGTGAATTTAAGCTGATTTTTTTCACAATGACAGTCCACCACGTCTCATAACACTAGCACCACGTCAAAAACAACTAGAATTACGTCCAGAAAAGTTTACATCCATGCATGTGAATTTAAGCTGATTTTGTTCACAAAGACAGTCCACCACGTCTCATAACACTAGAACCACGTCCAAAAACGTCTACATTCATGCATGTGAATTTAAGCTGATTTTTTTCAGAAAGACAGTCCACCACGTCTCATAACACTAGCGCCACGTCAAAAACAACTAGAACCACGTCCAGAAACGTCTACATCCACGCATGTGAATTTAAGCTGATTTTTTTCACAAACAGAGTCCACCACGTCTCATAACACTAGCACCATTTCAAAAACAACTAGCACCATGTCCAGAAACTTCTACATCCATGCATTTGAATTTAAGCTATTTTTTTCACAACTACAACTAGCACCACATCTCAGAACACCAGAACCACGTCAAAAACAATTATCACCACGTCCAAAAACGTCTACATCCATGCGTGTGAATTTAAACTGATTTTTTTCACAAAGACAGTCCACCACGTCTCATAACACTGGTACCACGTCAAAAACAACTAGCACCACGTCCAGAAACATCTACATCCATGCATGTGAATTTAAGCTGATTTTTTTCACAATGACAGTCCACCACGTCTCATAACACTAGCACCACGTCAAAAACAACTAGAACCACGTCCAGAAATGTCTACATACATGCATGTGAATTTAAGCTTTTTTTTCAATAAAGATAGTCCACCACGTCTCAAAATAACTAGAACTACGTCCAGAAACGTCTACATCCATGCATGTGAATTTAAGCTATTTTTTTCACAACTGCAACTAGCACCACATCTCAGAACACCAAAATCACGTCAAAAACAATTATCACCACGTCCAGAAATGTCTACATCCATGCGTGTGAATTTAAACTGATTTTTTTCACAAATTGGAGGTAATACTTGGAGATATTGTTGTACAAATTGCGTTGTGTAAAATTGTTATTATAAAATTTTCTTGTCAAATTTGGCAGCCAGAATCACAACTAGTCATTACCACACTACGTATATATCCAAACATGTGAATTTTAGCTAAAATTTTCACAGAACATAGTCTACCACGTCTAGCTACGTCCAAAAAAACTAGCACCACATCCAGCTTTGTCCCGTAACGTCCCGCAACATCCAGCTACGTTCTACCACAATGTCTCATCCAGAAACGTCCAGAAACATCTCAAAACAACTAAAACCATGTAAAAAACAACTTGCACCATGTCCACAAATGTCTACATCAATGCATGTGAATTTAAGCTATTTTTTTCACAACTACAACTTGAACCACGTCTCATAACACTAGAACCACGTCAAAAACAACTATCACCACGTCTAGAAAAGTCTACATCAACGCGTGTGAATTTAAACTGACATTTTTCACAAATTGGAGGTAATACTTGGAGATATTGTTGTACAAATTGCGTTGTGTAAAATTGTTATTCTAAAACTTTCTTGTCAAATTTGGCAGCCGGAATCACAACTGGCCACTACCACACCATGTATATATCCAAACATGTGAATTTTAGCTGAATTTTTCACAGAATATAGTCTAGCACGTCTAGAAACGTCCAAAAAAACTAGCACCACGTCCAACTACGTCTCGCAACGTCCAGCTATGTCCCACCACAACGTCTCATCCAGAAACGTCACAGAATAACTAGTACCACGTCAAAAACAACTTGCACTACGTTCAAAAATGTCTACATCCATGCGTTTGAATTTAAACTGATTTTTTTCACAAATTGGAGGTAATACTTGGAGATATTATTGTATAAATTGCGTTGTGTAAAATTGTTATTCTAAAATTTTCTTGTCAAATTTGGCAGTTGGAATCACAACTGGCCACTACCACACCACGTATACATCCAAACATGTGAATTTTAGCTCAATTTTTCACAGAACATAGTCTACCACGTCTCGCTACGTCCAAAAAAACTAGCACCACGTCCTGCTACGTCCTGCAACATCCCGCTATGTCCAAAATACAAATCAGTAACATCCCGTATGTCCCGCAACGTCCCTCAAAGTCCAGTTACGTTCCATAACACTTTCTACCAAGTCCAATAGCGGGAAAAAATCAGAAGCAACTCATTTCACATGAAAGTGTCAATACCTCACGGAAACCATTTATAAATTATATTTTGGAGTAACAGAGTATTATTTGAATAAGAAAACACGAATATAACATCATTAATACATTACCCATCATCAAATCGCGAAAATAAGGTTCCGTAAATCCATCAAATACAGTTCATATTTTATGATGTGGTGATTTTTAAAGAAGAATAAGTTATTTTTAAAGAAGAAGAAGAGATTTTTGAAGAAGAAGAAGAGATTTTTGAACAGGAAGAAGTGATTTTTCTTTTGTATTTGGTGTTGTTCGTCGGAAAATACAATCGTCGATCTCCTTTAAATCTGTGTTTGGATGAAAATTTTGATTAAATGCGGTTTCAAATGGAGTACGACGAAGAAGAATAACTGATTTTTGAAGAAGAGGAAGTGATTTTTGAAAAAGAAGGAATTGAGTTTTTTGGAGAAGAAGAAGAAGAAGAGAAGAGTGTGTATCTCACTTTCTTATAGTGAGAGTGGTGATGTATTATTAGGTACATGTACCACTAGGTACAGGATATAATTTGTGCTAATCATGTTAGGAGCGAGTGATGAGGTTAGCAATTGACAGGAATTAATAGTATCTCGTATGATAGATTAGTACTTCCTCTCTCCTTTAATAATTGTCGTATTTTATAGTAGTCTAATTAATCTCGAAGTGCATTGCAAGGGACTATAGTAATTATCTAATTCAATGGTAATAATAATTTATATATTAATATTTTTTATTTCAACGTATAATATTTTATATGAATTTTAAACAGTTGTTATTGTTTTACAAACAAATTATATATATTTTACTAAATTAGTATATTACTAGTGATCCACACCATGCAACGCACAGTAAATTATATTGTACACTTACGGAATACTTGCGGGTTCTTATATTTACACGGTAAATATTTACGGGATACTTGCACGGTAAAAATATTTACATCGTTATCATGGTAATAATAATTTATTTATTAATATTATTTATTTCAGAGTATAATATTTTATATGAATTTTAAATTGGTAATGTTGTTTTACAAACAATATGTATAAAAATTTTTAGTAAATTATAATATTAATGATTTATTTGTTAATTTTATTAATATAAATTGTTGATATAATTGAGATAATTTTGATCACATTTTAATAGAAAAATGATTATAAAAAAATTTTAACTAAATATTAATAAAAATATTTTAAAAATTAAGATTTATTTAATTTTATATATTTATGTATAACTGTTTTCATAATATTATTATTTAATATATTAAATATTAAAAATTAATAAAAAAGTTTAAGTATGTTATTAAAATCATAAGTTAAAAATCATTAATATTAGTGTATAATTTGTCAATTATTGAAAGTTTAATAAAAATTTAATATCATCAAATTATTACATAATTGATATTTTTTACGGTATATTTCAAATTATGAAATATAATTTACATTAAAAATTTAATATTTTAGTAAATTTGATGATATAAAAATATGATTATTTCTTTTTTGTGTAATCATTCTTTTTTTTTTTTGTAAAAGTAAAATTAAAAGTAAAAACAAATTATACAAAAATGTATGAAAAATCGTGGGTTTATTTGATAAAAGGGGTTGCACATTAATAGATAAATGATAGATAGATTAATAGATGTGTTCAAAGTGATATTTATTTTTTCTTATTATCTTTATCTAGATTTTAGTCTTATTTAGTCTTATTCTAATTATTTTTATCTCTTCAAAGTCTTATCATCTTATCTCATTATTAAATTTTTTTATATCTTCAAAAGTTAAATTCATATTACACAATAATTATATTTATTTTTATTTCATAATTAGAGTTTAAATCAGTTATTTTATTTAAAAATATTTAAAATATATTAACATATCTTTTAATAACAATTAATGTAGTTATGTATCTATTAACGTAAGGGGACTTTTTTTTTTTTCTCTTGTGTGCATAAATTATGTGTAAATGAGAATTAATGATTTAGTGAAAAAACTCCCTAAGGAATTAAAATTGATTGATTGATTAAATTAATTATTTTTAATCCATGAAAGTTATAGATAAATACATTAAATTAGATAATAATTATTTTTGTTTAAAATCATAATATTCTTTTTTTAATAAATCAGTGGAATTTAATGTATAATCTTTATCATTATGATAAACATAATCAAGATATAAAATATATTACAACTAATAAAAATTTTAAGAGATAATAGAAGAAGAGTTGGAGAAAGACCACAATTCCATTTCATGAGAAGAGTGAGGGAGATGAAGGATGAGAGAGAGTTGTTGATCTCTTGTAGAAGTCATGAAGATTTCTATTTAAAAAAAAATGAAGAAGACAAACTCATAATTAATCTTTATCATCATGATAAAGCAAATCAAGATATAAAAACTTATTACAATTAATAAAACTTTTAAAAGATAATAGAAGAAGAGTTGGAGAAATACCATAATTGCAATTCGTGAGAAGAGTGAGGGGGATAGAAGATGTGAGAGAGTTGATTTATTGTGGAAGCCATGAATATTTCTGTAAAAAAAACTAATAATTAATCTTTATCATCATGATAATGATAATCAAGATATAAAATATTACTACAATTAATAAAAATTTTAAGAGATAATAGAAGAAGAGTTTGAGAAAGACCACAATTGCAATTCGTGAGAAGAGTAAAGGAGATGAATGATAGTTGAGAGTTGATTTCTTGTGGAAATCATGAAGATTCTTGTAAAAATAAAAAATAGAAAAACCTCATATTAGTATTTATCATCATGATAAACGTAATCAATATATAAAATATTATTATAATTAATAAAAATTTTAAGAGATAATAGAATAATTAATTTTATCACATAGAATGTATGTACAGAGTAGTAATTAAGGAAAAATGACCATGAAGATTCCTGTAAAAAAACAGAAAAACCTCATAATTAGTATTTATCATCACGATAAATATAATCAAGATATAAAATATTATTATGATTAATAAAAATTTTAAGAGATAATAGAATAATTAATTTTATCACATAGAATGTATGTACAAAGTAGTAATTAAGGAAAATGTATATATCCGATTAATGCAAATTAAATATTAACGAAAATACATTATTGCACAATTAATCTTTGAATTATGATAAAAAAATTTTGTGACAAATGATTACGCCACCGTGTACTAATATTGTGAAAAATATGAAATTATTTTTGTGAAAAAATGTGTATTAATATTTGAATTATAATAAAAAATTTAAGAGATAATGGAATAATAGTTGGAGAAAGACCACAATTGGAATTCGTGAGAAGAGTTAGGGAGATGAAGGATGGGAGAGAGTTGTTGATTTTTTGTGGAAGCCATGAAGATTTCTGTAAAAAAAAAAAAAACACAAAAACTCAAAAAAAAATGGTAATGAGTCTTTATCATCACGATGAATATAATCAAGATATAAAATAAAAAAATTAAAGAAAATATATACATATTGACGACTTGGGATCCGTGTCCTAAATTTTGACATTTTTCAAATACAAAACAAGAAACAATTTCAGATTCCATGAACAATACATATCATAATGGGTGACATTAGATAAAAGTAATGCAGAGTGATTAACATATAACAGATTAATATACCTTTGGTATTTGAGAATGGCGAGGGAGATGAAGGAAAATTGTGGTAGCCATGAAGATTTCTGTATAAAAAAAAAAAGAGAAATATATATTTTTTGGTTGATGATTTCGTCTCTGTGTGGTGTGTGAGAATGAATGGTTGATGTGAAGTGAAGAAAGATATATACAATTGAAGTTCAAGATAAAAATTTTAAAATAAGAGATGAAGAAAATGATGGAATTATATTTTAGAATTTAAATTGATAGTTGATGATAAGTTTACTACTAGTAATTAAAAGTGAGATTAGTAATTATAAGTGAAATTATATTTAATGAATATATTAAATCTTTAAATGACACATCATCAGATTTTTTTAAATCTTTTAATCTTTAATGTATAATCTTTATCATTATGATAAACATAATCAAGATATAAAATATATTACAACTAATAAAAATTTTAAGAGATAATAGAAGAAGAGTTGGAGAAAGACCACAATTCCATTTCATGAGAAGAGTGAGGGAGATGAAGGATAAGAGAGAGTTGTTGATCTCTTGTAGAAGTCATGAAGATTTCTATTTAAAAAAAATGAAGAAGACAAACTCATAATTAATCTTTATCATCATGATAAAGCAAATCAAGATATAAAAACTTATTACAATTAATAAAAATTTTAAAAGATAAGAGAAGAAGAGTTGGAGAAATACCATAATTGCAATTCGTGAGAAGAGAGAGGGGGATGGAAGATGTGAGAGAGTTGATTTCTTGTGGAAGCCATGAAGATTTTTGTAAAAAAAAAAAACAAATAATCAGTCTTTATCATCATGATAAAGATAATCAAGATATAAAATATTACTACAATTAATAAAAATTTTAAGAGATAATAGAAGAAGAGTTTGAGAAAGACCACAATTGCAATTCGTGAGAAGAGTGAAGGAGATGAATGATAGTTGAGAGTTGTTGATTTCTTGTGGAAGCCATGAAGATTTCTGTAAAAATAAAAAACAGAAAAACCTTATAATTAGTAGTTATCATCACGATAAACATAATCAAGATATAAAATATTATTATAATTAATAAAAATTTTAAGAGATAATAGAATAATTAATTTTATCACATAAAATGTATGTACAACGTAGTAATTAAGGAAAAATGGCCATGAAGATTCCTGTAAAAAAAAAGAAAAATCTCATAATTAGTATTTATCATCACGATAAGCATAATCAATATATTAAATATTATTATGATTAATAAAAATTTTAAGAGATAATAGAATAATTAATTTTATTACATAGAATGTATGTACAAAGTAGTAATTAAGGAAAATGTATATATCCGATTAATGCAAATTAAATATTAACGAAAATACATTATTGCACAATTAATATTTGAATTATGATAAAAAAATTTTGTGACAATTGATAACACCACCGTGTACTATTATTGTGAAAAATATGAAATTATTAATATTTGAATGATAATAAAAAATTTGAGAGATAATGGAAGAATAGTTGAAGAAAGACCACAATTGGAATTCGTGAGAAGAGTTAGGGAGATGAAAGATGGGAGAGTGTTGTTGATTTCTTTTGGAAGCTATGAAAATTTCTGTAAAAAAAAAAAACACAAAAACACAAAAAAAAAAAAATGGTAATGAGTCTTTATCAACACGATGAATACAATCAAGATATAAAATAAAAAATTAAAAAAATATATACATATTCACGACTTGGGATCCGTGTCATAAATTTTGATAGTTTTCAAAGACAAAACAAGGAACTATTTCAAATTCCATGAACAATACATATCATAATGAGTGACATTAGATAAAAGTAACAGAGTGATTAATATATAACAGATTAATATACCTTTGGTATTTGAGAATGACGAGGGAGATGAAGGAAAATTGTGGTAGCCATGAAGATTTCTATATAAAAAAAAGAGAAATATATATTTTGGTTGATGATTTCGTCTCTGTGTGGTGTGTGAAAATGAATGGTTGATGTGCAGTGAAGAAAGATATATACAATTGAAGTTCAAGATAAAAATTTTAAAATAAGAGATGAAGAAAACGATGGAATTATATTTTAGAATTTGAATTGATAGTTGATGATAAGTTTACTATTAGTAATTAAAACTGAGATTAGTAATTATAAGTGAAATTATATTTAATGAATATATTAAATCTTTAAATGACACGTCATCAGGTTGGAGGCTTGATTGTTCAAGGATTTCACCTGCTTTAGTATATTTAAGATAAGACTAGTGATCCTACTGTGCCACGCACGGTAAATTATATCGTACACTTACGAGAACACCTTGCAGACTCTTATAAAAATTATCTATATCGTTATCGCGGTAATAATAATTTATTTATCAATATTATTTATTTAAGAGTATAATATTTTATATGAATTTTAAATCGGTAGTGTTGTTTTACAAATAATGTGTATATAAATTTTTAATAAATTATAATATTAATAATTTATTTATTAATTTTATTAATATCAAGCCGGACCTTGAGTCGAATTAATCGTGTCATGTGCAACGTCCATCAATAATGGTTCGTTAATGTCCATTGATTTAGACCCCTTTCACCTTTCTCAACTACGAAAAAGATCGATCGGGGCCCGAAAGCCCCCAAAGCAAGAACGGAAATGGAAGCCTTTCGATTCACTCCCCATTCTCTATTAAATAAATAAAGCCCGCCCTCAAACCCTGGGCCTGTCGGCTGAGTCTTTCTCTGTTGTTCTGTTCCCGCCACGAGAAAGACGCAGGAAGAGGTATGCCCAGCGTACGGAGGATTCGTTGATAGTTTGTTAATAATTTATTTGTTAATTTTATTAATATAAATTATTAATATAATTGAGATAGTTTTGATCACATTTTAATAGAAAAATGACTATGAAAAAAATTGTAACTAAATATTAATAAAAATATTTTTATAATTAAGATTTTTTAATTTTATATATTTATCTATAACTGTTTTCATAATAATATTATTTAATATATTAAATATTAAAAATTAATAAAGTATGTTATTAAAATCATAAGTTAAAAATCATTAATTTTAGTATATAATTTGTCAATTATTGAAAGTTTAATGAAAATTTAATATCATTAAATTATTACATAATTGATATTTTTTATGGTATATTTCAAATTATGAAATATAATTTACATTAAAAAATTAATATTTTAGTAAATTTGATTATAAAAATATGATTATTTCTTATTTGTGTAACCATTTATTATTTTTTTGTAAAAGTAAAAGTAAAAAAAAAATAAAAAAAATTATAAAAAAATGTATGAAAAACCGTGAGTTTATTTGATAAAAGGGTTGCACAGTTAATAGATAAATAGATTAATAGTTGTGTTCAAAGTCATATTTATCATAAATATTTATTTTTTCTTACTATTTTTATTTAGATTTTAATCTTATTTAATGTCATTCTAAATATTTTTATCTCTTAAAAGTCTTATCATCTCATCTCATTATTAAATTAATTTTTATATCTTCAAAAGTTAAATTGATATTACACAATAATTATATTTATTGTTATTTCATAATTAGAGTTTAACTCAGTTATGTTATTTAAAAATATATAAAATATATTAAAATATTTTTAATAACAATTAATGTAGTTATGTATCTATTAACGTATGAGGTCCTTTTTTTTTTTTTTTCCCTTCTTTTGTGTGGATAAATTATATGTGTAAATGAGAATTAATTAGTGACAAAACTCCCTAAGGAGTTAAAAGTGATTGATTGATTAAATTAATTATTTTTAATCCATGAAAGTTATAGATAAACATATTAAATTAGATAATAATTATTTTTGTTTAAAATCATATTATTATTTTTTTAATAAATTAGTAAAATTTAATGTATAATCTTTATCATCATGATAAAGATAATCAAGATATAAAATATATTACAACTAATAAAAATTTTAAGAAATAATAGAAGAAGAGTTGGAGAAAGACCACAATTGCAATTCATGAGAAGAGTGAGGAAGATGAAGGATGAGAGAGAGTTGTTGATCTCTTGTAGAAGTCATGAAGATTTCTATAAAAAAAAAAAAAAAGAAGATAAACTCATAATTAATCTTTATCATCATGATAAAACTAATCAAGATATAAAAATTATTACAATTAATAAAAATTTTAAAATATAATAGAAGAAGAGTTGGAGAAATACCATAATTGCAATTCGTGAGAAGAGTGAGGGAGATGGAATATGAGAGAAAGTTGTTGATTTCTTGTGAAAGCCATGAAGATTTTTGTGAGAAAAAAATTAATAATCAGTCTTTATCATCATGATAAATATAATTAAGATATAAAATATTATTACAATTAATAAAAATTTTAAGAGTTAATAGAAAAAGAGTTTGAGAAAGACCACAATTGCAATTCATGAGAATAGTGAAAGAGATGAAGAATAGTAGAGAGTTGTTGATTTTTTGTGAAAGCCATAAAAATTACTGTAAAAAAAACAAAAACAAAAAAAAAGTGGTAATGAGTCTTTATCTTCACAATGAAAATAATCAAGATATAAAATAAAAAATTAAAGAAAATATATATACATTGACGATTTGGGATCCGTGTCCTAAATTTTGATATATTTCAAATACAAAACAATGAACAATTTTAAATTCCAAAAATAATACATATCATAATGAGTGACATTAGTCAAAATTAATGCAGAGTGGTTAACACTATAACAGATTAATATACCTTTAGTATTTGAGAATTGCAAGAGAGATGAAGGAAAATTGTGGTAGCCATGAAGATTTATGTAAAAAAAAAAAGACAAATATATATTTTAGTGTGATTCGTGTCAGTGTAGTGTGTGAGAATGAATAGTTGATGAGAAGTAAAGAAATATATATACAATTGAAGTTCAAGAAAAAAAATTTTAAAATAAGATGTAAAAAAAACGATGAATTATATTTTAGAATTTGAATTGATAGTTGATGATAAGTTTTACTATTAGTAATTAAAAGTGAAATTGTATGGAGTGAGTGTATTAAATATTTAAATGACAAGGTTGGGGCTGGTTGCTCTTGGATTTCTTCTGCTTTAGTATATTTAAAATTGTATTCATTAATTCTTTATCAAATTTATTATAAAATTTTTTATATGATTAAGATAATATTAATCACATTATAATAAGAACGGATAATATGAAAAATAATTTTAAATAATTATTATAAAAATAATTTAAGAACTAACAACTTAAAAAAAAAAAAATAGACACGTAAGGGTTTTTTTTTTTTTTTTTTTTTTGGTTTCAAAATTTTCTTTTTAAATTTTACTTTAGGATATAGGTAAATTAGGACCCGCTCCGTGATAGAGTGTAATATTAAAATAATTATTAACAAAAAATATTTTAAATAATATAATTAAAAATGTATAAGTTCAAATGTAATTATCAAACGTTTACATTATTTTAACAATAATTTTTATTTTAAATTTTATTCAAAACTTGTAAAGCATAAAAATGATGGAAGTTAGGTTAACAAAATATGATATTATTAATATATTTTCATTAGTTACAATTTATAAAATTAAGAAGAGGAATTATAAAATTTTGATTATATATCTGGGATCTTTTTGTTAGTGTAACTTTAATCTAAAAGTAGTTCATAATCAGTGGCAGACGCAACATTTATATCTTGGGGGGCTAATTGATAAAACGAAATTTAAGTACGGGGCCAGGACGAAGAGGGAGTTAGAAATTTAGGGTGTGGACTGAAAGAAATTGAAAAAATTGGTGTGTGGACTGAAAGGGGCATCTCGGATTTGTAAAATCCGAACACTAATTAATTAAGAGTTTCAGATTTTACAAATCCGAATCAATTGTAAAAGGTAAAAAAAAAGAAAAACGGAAGCATAGATTCGGATTTTAAAAATTTGAATTTATTCTTCCCGAAATACTTCTTCAAGACAGTCCACCACGTCCCAGACAACTAGCACCACGTAAAAAACAACTAGCACCACGTCCATAAATGTCTACATTCATTTGTGTGAATTTAAACTATTTTTTCATAAAGACAATCCACCACGTCTCAGACAACTAGAACTACGTCTCAAAAAACTAGTACCATGTCCAACAACGTCTACATCCATTCAAGTGAATTTGGACGTGGTACTAGTTTTTCTGAGACGAGGCGAGATGATATTGTGAAAAAATAGTTTAAATTCACATGTCTAGATGTAGATATTTTTGGACGTGGTGCTAGTTGTTTGAGACATGGTGCTAGTTGTTCTGAGACGTGGTAGACTGTATTTGTGAAAAAAAATTAGTTTAAATTCACATGCATGTATGTAGATATTTTTTTACGTGGTTCTAGGTGTTCTGAGACGATGTGAGATGCTATTGTGAAAAAATCAGTTTAAATTCACATTTCTAGATGTAGACGTTTATGGACGTGGTGCTAGTTTTTTAAGACGTGGTGCTAGTGATTCTGAGACGTGGTAGACTGTCTTTGTGAAAAAAATCAGTTTAAATTCACATGCATGGATGTAGACGTATTTGGATGTGGTGCTAGTTGTTCTGAGACGAGGTGAGATGTTTTGTGAAAAAATCAGTTTAAATTCACATGTCTGGATGTAGACGTTTTGGACGTTGTGCTAGTTGTTTGAGACGTGGTAGACTGTCATTGTGAAAAAAAATCAGTTTAAATTCACATGCATGGATGTAGAAGTTTTTGTACGTGGTGCTAGTTGTTCTGAGACGAGATGAGATGTTTTGTGAAAAAATCAGTTTAAATTCACATGTCTGGATGTAGACGCTTTTGGACGTGGTGATAGTTTTTTAAGACGTGGTGCTAGTGGTTATGAGACGTGGTAGACTATCTTTGTGAAAAAAAATCAGTTTAAATTCACATGTCTGGATGTAGACGTTTTTGGACGTGGTTCTAGTTGTTCTGAGACGAGGTGAGATGTTTTGTGAAAAAATCAGTTTAAATTCACATGTCTGGATGTAGATATTTTTTGACGTGGTTCTAGTGTTTTGAGACGTGGTGCTAGTTGTTCTGAGACGTTGAAGACTGTCTTTCTGAAAAAAAAAAAAAGTTTAAATTCACATGAATGGATGTAGACATTTTTTGCCGTGGTGCTAGTTGTTCTGAGAAGATTTGATATGTTGTATGGCCATTTTATTTGTTTTATCTTATTACAACACCTACTTACAAGATCATGAACATTTCTAAGAGTTATATGGTCATTTTAATTGTTTTATCTTCACAAAACTCTTAGAACATAGATCATGAATATTTCTAAGAGTTGAATGGTCATTTTATTTGTTTTATCTCATTACAAGTCTTAGATATGAGATCATGATCATTTATAAGAATTGTATAGCCGTTTTATATGTTTTATCTTATCAAAACCCTTAGATAAGAGATCATGAATGCACAAGGTGTGAAAGTACGGCCCATAGAACTACAAGGTGTCCCGTCTCTCATCCCAGATCAGATCGTACAAGGCTTGGTAGACTATATGACCCCGATGGAATGATATGATGTTCATATGTATGCAATTGGTACAATTGTTTACAAGTTCTTATAGGTATAATTGATTATGTGTAGTTACATTGGTGATTTGGTTAGGTATTGATGTAAAGATATATGTAATTGGAAGAATTGCTTATTTGATGTTCGATGGATTAAATTTGGGAATTGGATTATGGTCATATTGTATTTGTATATTGGATAGAAGTTTTATAAATACAATACCCTTAGTATATTGGTATAAGTGTTATGGATTGGATTATTGTACTATCTATTCTTTCTTATAATTGTCCGCTTTCAATTAAATTCGGATTTAGAAGATCTGAATTTCAATTAAATCCGGATTTAGAATATCTGAATTTAATTAAATTCGGATCTTCTAAATCCGAATTTAATTTCTTTTGGATTTAGAAGATCCAAAATTCTAATTAAATTCGGATTTAGGAAATCCGAATTTAATGTATTTCGGATTTCCCTAATCCGAATGTTTTATCTGGATGTAGACATTTTTGGACGTGGTTCTTGTTGTTTAAGATGTGGTGCTAGTTGTTCTTAGACGTGGTAGACTGTCTTTGTGAAAAAAATTAGTTTAAATTCACATGCATGTATGTAGACGTTTTTGGATGTGGTGCTAGTTTTTCTGAGACGATGTGAGATTTTTGTGAAAAAATCAGTTTAAATTCACATGTCTGGATGTAGACGTTTTTGGACATGGTTCTTGTTGTTTTAGACGTGGTGCTTGTTGTTCTTAGACGTGGTAGATTGTCTTTATGAAAAAAAAATCAATTTAAATTCACATGCATGTATGTAGACGTTTTTGGATGTGGTGCTAGTTTTTCTGAGACTATGTGAGATGTTTTGTGAAAAAATCAGTTTAAATTCACATGTGTGAATGTAGACGTTTTTGGACGTGGTTCTTGTTGTTTGAGACGTGGTTCTAGTTGTTCTGAGACGTGGTAGACTGTCTTTGTGAAGAAAAAAATCAGTTTAAATTCACATGCATGTATGTAGACGTTTTTGGATGTGGTGCTAGTTTTTCTGAGACGATGTGAGATATTTTGTGAAAAAATCAGTTTAAATTCACATGTCTGGATGTAGAAATTTTTGGACGAGGTTCTTGTTGTTTTAGACGTGGTGCTAGTTGTTCATAGACGTGGTAGACTGTCTTTGTGAAAAAAATTAGTTTAAATTCACATGCATGAATGTTGACACTTTCGGACTTGCTTCTAGTTGTTCTGAGACGATGTGAGATGTTATTGTGGAAAAATCAGTTTAAATTCACATGTTTGGATGTAGACGTTTTTGGACATGGTTAGTTGTTAAAGACGTGGTTCTAGTTGTTCTGAGACGTGGTAGACTGTCTTTGTGAAAAAAAAATCAGTTTAAATTCACATGCATGCATGTAGACATTTTTGGATGTGGTGCTAGTTTTTCTGAGACGAGGTGAGATGTTTTGTGAAAAAATAAGTTTAAATTCACATGTCTAGATGTAGACGTTTTTGGACGTGGTGCTCATTTTTTGAGACGTGGTTCTTGTTGTTCTGAGATGTGGTGGACTGTCTTTGTGAAAAAAATCAGTTTAAAATTACATACATGATTGTAGACATTTTTGGACGTGGTTCTAGTTGTTTTGAGACGAGGTGAGATGTTATTGTGGAAAAATCAGTTTAAATTCACATGTCTGGATGTAGACATTTTTTGGACGTGGTGCATATTGTTTGAGACGTGACGTTACTTGTTCTGAGACGTGGTAGACCGTCCTCAATATTTGAATTTCTAAAATTCAAAATTTGTTAATTTAATTAATTAGTGTCATTAGTATTTAATTAAAACATATTTTCTCTTTTTTTCGGATTCTTAGAATCCGAATTTTTTGAAATTCGGATTTTAAGAATTCGATGGGCCCCTATATGTCCACACTTTCAAATTTTTCCTCTTTTCAGTCCACATATTTATTTTTAATTCCCTTTTGGGCAAAAATTCATTTAAGTACCAAATAACTAATATTAAAATATAAATTATTTGAAAATGCATAATAATTTTTACATAAATAGTACTCAAATATGTTTTTAAAGCGTTCGTATACTGTAGGGCTATAGGAGTAAAATTCATCATGCTCCTACTGTAGCGTGCTATAGTTTTTTTTTACGCACAATCATTTTTAAAAAAAAAATAAGACAGTAGATATCAGATCAATAGACTATAGATATCAGATCAAGAATAGAAAAGAAATCATACAATATAACTAAAACATACTTAACAAGGGAGATCACATCATGATTATATAGACATCAGATCAACAGACTATAGATATCAGATAACCCACCACGTCTCAGAACAACTAGCACCACGTCTCAAACAACTAGCACCATTTCTCAAACAACTAGAACCACGTCCAAAAACGTCTACATCAGATCACAGAATACTAGAAATCAGGTCAACAGGCTATAGATATCAGACAACCCACCACGTCTCAGAACAACTAGCACCACGTCTCAAATAACTAGAACCACATCCAAAAACGTCTACATCAGATCACAGAATACTAGACATCAGATCACAGAATACTAGACATTAGATCAACAGACTATAGATATCAGACAACCCACCATGTCCAATAACAACTTGCACCATGTCTCAAACAACTAGAACCATGTCCAAAAACGTCTACATCTTGACATGTGAATTTAAACTGATTTTTTTTACAAGGACAGTCTACCACGTCTCAGAACAACTGGCATCACGTCTCAAACAACTAGCACCACGTCTAAAAACGTCTACATACAGACATGTGAATTTAAACTAATTTTTTCACAAAACATCTCACCTCTTCTCAGAACAACTAGCACCACGCCCAAAAATGTCTACAATCATGCATGTAATTTTAAACTGATTTTTTTCACAAAGATAGTCTACCACATCTTAGAGCAACAAGAACCACGTCTCAAAAAATGAGCACCACGTCCAAAAATGTCTACATCTAGACATGTGAATTTAAACTGATTTTTTCACAAAACATCTCACATCGTCTCAGAACAACTAGCACCACGTCCAAAAACGTCTACAATCATGCGTGTGATTTTAAATTGATTTTTTTCACAAAGAAAGTCTACAACGTCTCAGAATAACTGGCACCACGTCTCAAAAAACTAGCACTACATTCAAAAATGTCTTGTGAATTTAAACTAATTTTTTCACAAAACATCTCACCTCGTCTCAGAACAAGTAGCACCACGTCCAAAAACGTCTACATCCATGCATGTGAATTTAAACTGATTTTTTTTTTCACAAAGACAGTCTACCACATCTCAGAACAACTAGCACAACATCTCAAACAACTAGCACTACGTCCAAAACATCCAGCTACGTCCTACTATGTCTAGCTACGTCCCATAACACCTTCTACCACGTCCAGCAGCAGGGAGTAATCAGAAACAACACATTTCACATGAAAGTGTCAATACCTCACGGAAAACATTTATATATCATATTTATGAGTAATAGAACATTATTTGAATTAGAAAATACGAATATAACATTATTAATACATTACCCAATATCAAATCGTGAAAATAAGGTTCCGTAAATTCATCAAATACAGTTCATACTTTATGATATTGTGATTTTTTTAAGAAGAATAAGTTATTTTTGAAGAAGAAGAAGAGATTTTTGAAGAGGAAGAAGTGATTTTTTAAGAAGAAGAAGTGATTTTTTTATTGTATTTGGTGTTGTTCGTCGGAAAATACAATCACAGATCTCCTTTGAATTTGTATTTAGATGAAGATTTCATTGAATCCGGTTTCGAATGGAGTGCAGTGAAGAAGAAGAAGTGATTTTTGAATAAGAAGAAAGTGGGCTTTTGTTGAAGAAGAAGAATAAGAAGAAGAAGAGCGTGAGTATAGGGTATAATTTGCGATATTTTTAGGGTAGGAGTAAAATTGCATAGTGGTCCTATAGGACCACCATATAAATTACCGTTTTTAAAAAGTCATCTCCCATTGAGTTACACAAATCAATATTGATAATTTTCATTGCAGAGAATGACTTTTCAACAGAAACTGTTGTCACAAGTAAGAACAATGCTAACTCAATTGATATCTCTAAGATGAAAAAGAAAATCATCAATTTGTCCCCGTAATCCAGGATCATGAACAATCATTTCCTCCGACAATTCTATCTCTTCCCGAACTCATTTACTACTCACATTATCATTCTCATTGTCATTGGAATTAAAATTATTTTGAGAGGATGTCCCTAAAATCGGTTGGGGAACCCTTGCTAATTTTAGAAAAAAATTTATTCAAGGTAGATGTTTTCGTAAACAATAATCAAATATTTAAATCAATTCATTAAATTATTTAGTTAAGAAATACATAAATCAAGCGATTAAATCGGAATGAAGATGATGATGAAATATTGACCGCTGCTGCCGGCTGATACTTGGAGGTGGTGGTAGGCGGTGGACTAGGGTGTCGGGTGTGGGGAAGCCGGGGGGGGGGGAGAGACTGTTTAATTTTTTTATAAAAAATTGGTATGTTTTTGGGCCTGTGGGGAAGCCGAGGGGGAGTGGGAGGGACTGTTTAATTTTTTTTTTTTTAAAAAAAATTGGTATGGTTTTGAGCCTGTCTAACCAGGCCCAAACAATCTTTAAAAAAAAAAAAAAAAAAAAACCCAACAGACAAAATGACGTCATTTTGGCTGCTGGGTTTAAAAAATAAATATAGATGGTTTTGGGTCTGATTAAACAAGCCCAAAACCATCTCTTCTTCTTCTTCTTCATCAGTGGACAAGCAGCACGAGCAGAGCAACAGAGTAGCCACCACCGCCAGACTTTGGAGGGCGGACCTAGGGACGGAAATCGGTCGGAATATCCCTACTAGGGGAAATTCCGGCCATTTCGGGGAGCGGACGCCCTCCCTCGCTCTGCTGTAGGTCCGTCCTTGATTGAACCTCCCTTTTATGTCTTGTTTTCAAAATTGAAAAATAAGTTAATTGGGAGGGGAAGAATGATTGCACATTGAAGAGGCAAATATAAGTTTTCCTTTTCATACTCTTGTAACAAAGACTCTTAATAACAAAGACTAGTCTATTAAGAGTAATCTTAATGGATTGATAGAAATTTTTTTTCATATCATGATGAGATTTTTGAATAAACCTTTTTATAGTTGATATAAACTCATATTTTACATAATAAAAAAATCATGTTTTACATTATATAATCACATCTTTATTTTTTATATATATTAGAAAAAATTTCATAAACACTTTTGTATATGATATAAATTCTTGTTATAACTAATATAAATCCATACTTTACATGATATAAACCTATGTTTTAAATGATATAATAATATCTTTACTTTTACATGTATAAAACTTCATGAAAACTCTTTCGTACACAGTATAAATCCTTGTTTCTATTGACATAAACTAATGCTTTACATTTCATAAATTTATTTTTTGAATGATATAGTTAATTCTTTCATTGATATTAAAAAAATAATTCATGAAACCCTTGGATACATGATATAAATCATTGTTTTTATTGATATAAATTCATGTTTTAAATGATATAAACATATATTTACTTAATATATACAAAAACTTCATAAAATTCTTATACACATTATATAAATTCTGATTCTAATGGATATAAACTCATGTTTTAAATTATATAATCATATTTTTTACTTTTTATATATATATAACTATATAACTTTATGAAACCCTTCTATACATGATAGAAATTCACAAATTATTATTCTTATTGATGTAACTAGTAGGTATATGGAATAAGAACTGATATAAATTATTATTATTATTATTGATATAAATTAATATTTTAAATGATATAATCATATCTTTACTCTATATATATACCAAATTTCATGAAACCCTTGTATACGTATATAAATCCTTGTTTTAATTTATACAAACTCATATTTACATGATATAAACTCATGTTTTAAATGATATAATCACATCTCTATTTGATATTAAACAAAAATCATGAAATCTTTGTATATATAATACAAATCCTTGTTATAATTGATATATATTCATATTTTACATGATATAAACTCATGTTTTATAACCACATATTTACTTGATATTAAAAAAAAGGCCTAAATTAGTCAAAGGTATTTTCATAAGAAAATGATTAGAATTGTCAAAAAAAAAAATAATAATAATAATAAGTAGGACTAAAAT
Source organism: Knoxia roxburghii (assembly GCA_030378225.1). Taxonomy (NCBI): domain Eukaryota; kingdom Viridiplantae; phylum Streptophyta; class Magnoliopsida; order Gentianales; family Rubiaceae; genus Knoxia; species Knoxia roxburghii. Next base: position 8,284,508 of record CM059423.1, read on the forward strand.
TGGTGACTAAAACTTAAGGGGGACCAAAGATAGAATAACCCATGTTATGAGGGACCAAAAATGTATTTAAGCCAAATCACAATTATACATCAAAAGTAGATGATTTTACATCAATAGTATACGATTTTACATCAAAAGTAGACGAAATAGATGATTTTACGTCAAAAGTAGACGATTATATATCAAAATATATGATATAAAATCAGATGTTAAAAACATATAATATATATTCAAAATAGATGATTTTACATCAAAAGTAGACGAAAATAAATGATTTTACATCAAAGGTAGACGAAAATAGATAATTTTACGTCAAAAGTAGACGATTATATATCAAAATATATGATATAACATCAGATGTTGAAAACATATAATATATATTCAAAATAGATGATTTTACATAAAAAAAAATATGAATATATATGATTTTAAATCAAAAGTAGACGAAAATATATGATTTTACATCAAAACTGGACGATTTCACATCAAAAGAAGGAGAGAGAGAAAGGAAGGAAAAGGAGGAAGGAGGGAGAGAGGGAGAGACGAAAATGAGGAAGAAGGATGAGATTTTGCAAGAAATAGGAGAGATAGAGAGAGAAAATGAGGGTTGTACAAGCTTGGTAAGGCGCGTGAAGGGTGTTACAAGTACAAGTGGGGACCAGGACAATTAATGCGCACTTAATGATATCTTTCAAGCCATTTGTCTAACAAAAGTCTCTTATGCGTATATTGCTAAAATACACCTAGGAGTATTATATAATTTGCGTTCTACTAGTACTCTACATTTATCGTATGAAGAAACTCACTGTAAAATGCAATAGTTTTTTCAGTATCCATTGGAGGCTAATTTACTAAAAAATAGAGTAAAAGTGGGGTTTTAACTATCCGTTAAAAGAAATGTCGAGTCAAAATTTTAGTAATTATTTCATATTTTTTAATTTTCGTATTTTAGTTAAAATAACAACTACATTTAGGCGAAAAAAATACATTCAATCTTTTACTTTTATTTTCAAATTTTGTTTAAAGTATGAAGAAATTATTGAAAAACAAACCGAAAAGTACAGCCCCAAATATTATTCGGATACACATGCTTCAAAGTCAACTATGGAATCAAAAAATTGAAAAAATATACACGCATAAGCCATTACTCGTAAGTTTCTATTCCAATCGATCTTTTTGTATAATATATGTAGATATGTATATCCTGTTTGTCACGTTAATCAAACATTCAGTTTGTAAGAACAATTAAAAATCAATAAAATGCTTAATTAAAGATAAGAAAATAAATTTAGACCTATAACCTCACAACAAATAGAGCATAAAATCCTAAGCAAATCAGATCCACAATACTAAAGGAACATAAAATAACATAAAATTGATCCTCTAGAATAAGGAGAATCTCCCAACAATCAAATCCCTACTTAGAGTTGAATTTCTCAGCATTAATTAGCCATCCACGCGCAAACTCCAATTTTGTAGTGCTGCAATTTATTTGCATTTCCATTCCGTGTCAGGATTCTTTTGTCAATAGTTATATAATATTTTTAGATTACACTGCAATATAATGTGCATTCTTTTGTTTGCTTGGATATTATTTAAATAAATTTTAAAATTAGTAGAGTGAAAATCGGGTTTTGATAATTTTAGTTTAAAAACTATTTTTTCAGTTATTAACTTTTGTATTTTGTCACAAATTTGATCATTCGTTAAGTTTGATCATCAACTTTACTAACGAACTATTTTGGAGGGTTATTTTTATACTTTCTCTCTTCAATTCCTCTGTTATTTTTTTTCTTTTTTCTTGGTCAATTTTTTTGTCACTACCATGAAAATTTTAATTCATTTATGTTTAGAAACTTAATTTTTTTAATTTCCTTTAAAAAATTAATTTTATTTTTAATTTACTTATTATTTTAGAATAATAATTTTTTCATTTTATCATTTTCGTATTATATTGAATTTAATTTTTTTATCTCAGCAATTATATTATTCTTTGATTTGCCTCTTTTTTTTATTTTTTTAATAATATAATTGGTGTGAGAAAAGTAAAAATAATTCGAAAATGATAAAATGAAAAATCACTATTCCAAAATGATAAGTGATATAAAAATAAAAATGTTTTTTTTTAAAGGAAACAAAAAAAAATTAAGTTTCTAAAAATAAGAAAGAAAAAGAAGGAATTAAAATTTTAAGGGTAGTGATAAAAAATTGATAGAAAAAAAGTGAAAAAAAGGGCAAAAAATTAGGAAGTTGAACGAGAAAGTACAAATATACTTCCACCAAAATGGTCCGTTAGTAAAGTTAACGTTTAACGTAATTGAGTGATCAAATTTGTGGCAAAATACAAAAGTTGATGATTGAAAAAAGTTTATAAAATAAAATTACCAAAACTCGATTTTCACTATAGTATGATGACCAATTTTGAAATTTGCTCTATTATTTTTTAAATATGTATATTAAAAATATTTTAAAGAGTAAATTTCAAAATTGGTCACCATATTATAGTCAGTTTATGGTTTTGGTCATCATACTTTGAAAACTATTTTTAAGGTCATCATACTTACTTTTCATTTCAAAATTGGTCACTCCATTAAGTTGGGTCCCACTAATAGTCAACTTTTTTAAGACTATTTTCTTCTTTTCATTGCCTCAAAGTAATAAGATGGTAAAATTACAGGAGCTACAGAGTAATGAGGCTAATGTGAAATTTTAAAAAATTACAACCCTAGCAATCATCCCCTTCCTTCCCCCTCTTCTCCGGAGGTTGGCCCGACGTCCATACAATTAAATCGACGAGGACCACCTCGACGTCTGACCGCCATCTCAGCCTTCGTTTTAGCTCGCCCACATCACCGGTCAGATCCCTCACTACAGATCTTCAAAGCCCGACCATTTTCTCTCTCCATACATGAGGTTTTTTCTCTCCCCGTTTTTCCGGCAACCACGCTCCAGCACACCACCGCCGCTCCTCGTCTCTCTCATTCTCTCCTTTCCTTTCGCTGCGAACCACCAACACCGCACATAAAATCAAAACCCCAAATCCATTTTGCCTCCCCGTTTTTCCGATTGAAATTGAAACCAAAAAACTGAATCTTTCACGGCAAAAAATTCTTTTAAAATCCAAAAAATTAAACCTTTCAAATCCCAATTTCGAGAACCCAATCGATCAGAAACGATTTTCAGGAAGAATGGAGAACAAAACCCACAAAATTTGAAGCCAAATACTCAAAATTCGGTGGCCCCCGTGTTTCCGGTGACGATTTTGGCCGGCCAAAACTATACCAGCCGCACCACCATCACCGGCGGACCTTCAACCAAAATCTGAAAAATAATTTTTTAATCCATCACGTATTTCAAAGAATAAAAAATTATTTTTGTTTTCAGAATCATAAATTTCCAAACGATCCTTAAACTCAATTTTAACACTAAAATTAGAAAAGTGAAGATACAAAAATAAACATAAAAAAATTTAGCTATTAGTGGTTTAATGACGGAGTGACATTTTTTGAAAATAAAAGTAAAATATGATAACCTTAAAAATAGTTTTCAAACTCATATTTTTTTTTTCAAGCATTTTTAAATGAATTTTTTAATTATCATTTTATTTATTTTATGTTTAATTTTTTTAAAAAAATTTATATAAATTAAAGAAATTTTAATTAATTTTATAAAATTATTTAATCGACATAAAATGTGAGCTTAAATCAATTTCTTTTTTTAGGTTGTTAGTTCTTTGTTTTATAATGCATGAAAATATATTTTTATACTATCATCAATTTATATCAAATTCAACATGTGATATATATCAAATAATCAGGTAATTTATTATTTTTTATAAGATTTACACGAAATAAAGCATTACTTATATAAAATATGGGTCTATATCAACTATAACAATGGTTTATATAATGTAGAAAATATTTCATGAAGGTTTTTTTTTTTTTTATAACAAGTAAAGATGTGGTTATATTAAATAAAATATAAATTATCTCAAATAAATTAGAGATTTATATCATGTAAAAGAGGGGTTTATATGGAGTTAGTATATAGTACTACTAGGAGTAAAGAAAATGGACTACTCGTAAAAAAAAAAATACAAAAAAAGAGCCAAAAAAGGAAGCAGATTGAGGGTGTATTTAACGCGCCTAACCCCCCCTAATTAGCAGGCCTATGCGTTCAATTTACATCATATCAAAATCCCGCGGATCCCATCAAAATTAAATTTCAAATTTTTTTGGGCTTCTGGTTGTACGGACTTTACACAAAGAAGGAACAAAACTAATGGAAACAGACGGGTTGAGAATTTATTTTCCATTCGAAGAAGCTGCAGCCTTCTGAAACTCTCCGCGCGACCCACGAGTTTCGAAAAAATAGCAAGCATTAATAGCACGATCGTTCGTGCAACCGAGCAACTTGAATAGCAGGAGACTACCAGTGGAAGGCGATTCGACTCAAATTTTCAGTGGGGGAAACAAAAAAATTGATCAAACCGTAAAAAAATGGTTAGGGTTAAGCTAGTTACGAATGAAACAAAAGCCCAAAAAATTGAAAGCAGCATGAAAGGTATGTTTATAACAAATGTAGAACTAATATTTGCAGTTTAGGGTTACTGGATATTGTTCATAATGGTGGTACTTTATTTTTTTGTGTAAAAAACGCAACACAGTTGGGAGGACTGTAAATATTCTTGGTGTAAAGAGACCGAGCAAGGAAATCGGCAGCGAGAAATCAGACAAACAAGTTTCGGAGAGTAAGTTTTTTGCAGTGCATCGTTGTGTAAAGTATTGTTTTCTCATGTAAACTCCCTTTTTTTGTTTTCTCAGTAATTTCGGGTAAATCATCGTCTGATCTGCTTATGTAAACTACTGGTTGTTTATGTAAAGTGCTGATATACTTGTGTAAAGTACTGTTTTCTGATGTAAAGTCCATTTTTTTGGTTGTAGAGTAGTGTTCCTAAGACTAGAATGCTCATAATTCTAGTAAAATCATCGTCTGATTTGCTTATGTAAACTACTGGTTGTTTATGTAAAATGCTGATATGCTTGTGAAAACTACTGGTTGTTTATGTAAAGTGCTGATTTGCTTGTTTAGGCTACTGTTTTCTCATGTGAAGTCCCTTTTTTTGGTTGTAAATAGTTCTTTCTAATACTAGAATGCTCATAATTCGAGAAAAATCATCATCTGATCTGCTTATGTAAACTACTGATTGTTTATGTAAAGTGCTATTTTGCTTGTTTAGAGTACTGTTTTCTCATGTGAAGTCCATTTTTTTGGTTGTAGAGTAGTGTTCCTAAGACTAGAATGCTCATAATTCGGGTAAAATCATCGTCTGAGCTGCTTATGTAAACTATTGGTAACTTATGTAAAGTGCTGATTTGATTGTCTAAAGTACTGGTTTCTATTGTAAAATCCCTTTTTTTGGTTGTAGAGTGGTTTTCCTAAGACTAGAATGCTCATAATTCGGGTAAAATCATCGTCTGATCTGCTTATGTAAACTACTGGTTTTTTTATGTAAAGTGCTGATTTGCTTGTCTACAATACTGGTTTCTAATGTAAAGTCTCTTTTTTTGGTTGTAAAGTAGTGTTCCAAAGACTAGAATGCTCATAATTTGGGTAAAATCATCGTCTGATCTGCTTATTAAACTACTGGTAACTTATGTAAAGTGCTCATTTGCTTGTGTAAAGTTACTGCTTTCTATTGTAAAATCCATTTTTTTGGTTGTAGAGTGGTGTTCCTAAGACTAGAATGCTCATAATTCGTGTAAAATCATCGTCTGATTTGCTTATGTAAAATACTGGTTTTTTTTTTATGTAAAGTACTGGTTTCTAATATAAAGTCCCTTTTTTTGATTCTAAAGTAGTGTTCCTAAGACTATAATGCTTATAATTCGTGTTTAATCATCGTCTGATTTGCTTATGTAAACTACTGGTTGTTTATGTAAAGTGCTGATTTGCTTGTTTGAGTACTGTTTTTTCATTTGAAGTCCCTTTTTTGGTTGTAAATAGTTGTTTCTAATACTAGAATGCTCATAATTCGAGAAAAATAATCCGCTGATCTGCTTATGTAAACTACTGGTTTTTTTTTATATAAAGTGATTTTGCCCTTGTTGATGCGGTTTCAGACAAAAGAAAGAAGATCGTTGAAGTGGATTCAGATGATGATTTTGAGGAAAGAATGACTTTCAAAAAATTGCAGAAGCTGAAAAAAAAAAAGGATAACACCGAGGGAAGAAAAAAAAAAGAAAAATGATAATAAAAAGAAAGAGGGAGAGCTTGCCATTCAAATCTTTCAGCAAAGAACCCAGAGACTCCATGAAGATGCGGAATTGGCATGTTTGGAAGAATCTGCAGGATACCAAGGGGATAAAGAAACAAAAAAATCATTCCAGTCAAGAACCTCTACTGCTGGAATATCTTCACTGCTCGCGGAGCTCAATGAAGCGTAGAGGGAGCAGCTGACAAATGTGGGGCTGGGCTGCCTGTTCCACATTAATTATGGGAGGTTTCCGAATTCGTTCGGCCATTACTTGATCTCAAACATCAATACTAACAGCAACACTTTGGAGTTGGATGCAGGCACAATTCCAATTATAGAAACTGATGTTGAGTCAGTAATGGGATTTCCTGGTGGGGAAGTAGATGTGGAGGAATACACCAGGAAAGATCAAACATCTCGGGTGTATATAGAAGACAAGAAAAAGTGGGATCTCAGGCACCCCGTTCCACAAAACAAGGCGATAATATCAGCAACAAGCCTATCTGATTACATTAAGAGTAACAAGGACGCTGGCCTAGAATTCCTTCAAGATTTCTTGATATTCATGGTGTCCACGATCATTCACAGTAACGGGACCAATACTGTTCAATACCGATATCTGAAATCATTCAGGTCGGTAGAGAATATCATGAACCTGAATTGGCGAAAATACGTCCTTGCTCGCTTGATGGAGAGCATACAAGAATGGAGAAAGCATCCTAGAAGCCAATTCATAGGGCCTCTTACATTCGTTGTGGTATTACTTTCAGTTTACATAACTTGTTCAGTTTATATATCTTGTTCATTTATGTAAACTTGAACTTTACATCATATATTTTAGTTTGTTCATAACAGAAAACTGATATTTTTTTGCACTATCACAATTGTTGTATGCTGATAGGCTTGGGTATTCCGCGGTAAATACCAATAATCGCCTTGTCTCGACAATCCAAAATTGGCCCTAAAACAAGCTGATGGAGCTTGCATAGCGAAACAAACTCTGGGGAAGGGCACAATAAGAGAACACCCTGAAGAGGATGATGACTTTTATGAGGTTTGTATTTAACATTACTTTTTATAACATTATGCAACATTACTTTACACACACTCTGAGCATTTTTCTACATCATGTTGGCAGGTTGATGGAAGTGAATCATCCCCCGATGGAGGGAATGACACAGACGAGGATGAAGCAACCGAGGTAGAGGAAGAAGCTGCGGATGAAACCTCCGCTGAGGAAGAAGATTCGGATGAAGAATCCGCAGAGCAAGGATCTACAGATGAAGAATCCCCTCAGGAAGCTGAGGATGAAGCTGGGAAGGCAAGTATACAGGAATCTTGAATCAAGTTTACACAAACCTTTATGTAAAGTGTGATCTACCATTCACATAATATTTCTGCAATTAATACAGTTGTGGCAGGAACCAGCACAGTAAACAGGAGGAAGGAACTTTGGTGAAGGGTACGGCCAAGGAAAGGGTGCAGACAGAGAGGAAGATGGAGATAGAAGGAAATAATAATGGGTTTCAAAAAAAAGTTCAGGGGTGAGAATAATAAGGATGGAATTTTTGGACAGAACTTGAATGGGATTTCTGAGGGAATTGTGGAAGTGGACACGACTTTAGACCAAAATCACCACAGGGTTTTTATGATAAGTCCTAGAAACCAAGATAATGATATTCATATGGAGCACTGCGAGAGAACAGGGGTCAAAAGGAAATTTGAAGGTGATTTTTGAGCTAGATCAAGGCCACCGGATGAACCTTTGAATGCCGGATTGCACCTCTGGAGCACGAACAGGGAGAGTCTCACTTGGATGAAATCATGGAGGACCATTTGGGTATAGTGGTCTCTGCCACCGATTAGGCAGGGCACCGTTTTGCTATTTTCTAGTTTCTTCTTGATGTGTGGCTACTGTTTTGTTATTTTTTAATGATTTTTCTTTCATGGAATGTACAAGGAGCAGGCTTACAAGAGTTTAGGCGGACTTTCTTCATCTTAGTCAAGAAGTATGCGCCTGATATCATGGTATATTAGAGCCATGAATAAGTGGTGCGAAGGCTGATGAGTTCATCAAAAGGAGTGGTTTTGATCGCTCCTGCAGGATAGAGGCTGTTGGTTTTTCAGGAGGAATGTGGCTCATGTGGAAACAGAAAATTGACTTGACTGTGTTACAATGTCATAGCCAATTCATTCATGCAAAGGTTAATGAGGGGGGTAAACAAAGCTTTCTCACGGTGGTATATGCAAGTCCCCGCCAAAAAGATAGGTCGACTTTGTGGCAGAAGCTTAATAAGGTGGCTGACTCATTCAGTGGACCGTGGCTTTTGGGTGGTGACTTTAGTAGTCTGCTTTGCTTGCATGAGAGGCAGGGGGGTGCAGTAAAATGGGATAGTATCTGCAGGGGCTTTATAGACTGGATATTCTGAAACCAGCTTATTGAGGTACCGATGGATGGAACAAAATTCACTTGGGTTAGGGAAAGCAGTAAAGGAAGAGTGAAAGAAAAGCTTAACAGGTTTGCATGTAATGAGGAGTGGGCACAACAATATCCGAATGGTTTTGTGCGACATCTTCTGAGGGTCAACTCCGATCACGTGCCAATTGCTATAGAGTTCTCAATGCAGAGGGAAACAAAAAACAGGGATCCCAAGCCTTTTAGATTTATGGCAGGCTAGCTTACTCAACCTGACTTTGAGAATTTGGTTGGGGAGAGTTGGACTGTGGGCAAAAGTTATGAGGAGAATTATAGAGAGTTTGTGTACAAAGCGAGGGATTGGAATCATAGGGTCTTTGGGAATATTTTTGTTAGAAAGAAAAAATTGCTTGCGAGATTGGGAGGGGTTCAGCGTGAACTACAAAAATATAGCACGGCAAAACTTGAGGCTATGGAAGCACAGTTCACTAAAGAATTAGAAGAGGTGATGTTACAAGAGGAGCTTCTAATGGTCCAAGAAACCCAGAGAGATTGGAACCTTTTTGGAGATAGAAACATTGCTTTCTTTCATAGGAATAAAATTCTGAGACTGCAAAATGAAAAAGGAGAATGGATATTGGACAACAAGGAGCTGCAAACAATGGCAGGAGAGTTTTTCAAACATATTTATAATGTCCACAGAGGCAGTAAGAGACTTGCGAGGTCTTGGGCAAGATTTCCAGAAGTTGCAAGAGAGCAGTGGAGTGCGCTGACTGAAGAGGTTAAAAGGGAGGAAGTGGTTAAAGCCATTAAAGGCATGCACCCCCTCAAAGCACCCGATATAGATGGATTGAATGCGCTGTTTTTTCAAAGCCAATGGGTTAAGATTGAGGACGTGGTCTTTGGGATAGTTCAAGAAATTTTGGATAAGGAAATCATGCCGGAAGGGCTAAATAAAACTTTAATCACTCTAATCCCAAAAGTAGAACATCCTACCAGATTGAAGAAATACAGGCCTATTAGTATATTGAATGTATTGTACAAGCTGGCAACCAAGATTTTGGTACAGAGATTTCAGCCGATCTTACCCCAGATTGTCGGACCTGCACAGGTAAGTTTTATTTCGGACCGTCAAATCACTGACAATATTATTATTGCGCAGGAACTAATTCACACAATGAGGAAGAAAACGGGAATGACAAGTTTCATGGTTATTAAAGTAGATCTGGAAAAGAAGTATGACTATCTCCGGTGGGACTTCCTGAGAGAGACATTACTACTAGTAGGCTGCCCAACTCAGTTTGTGGACAGGGTCATGTTATACGTAGAGACGGCGTCAATGCAGGTGTTATGGAATGGAACTCCGAGTGAGCAATTCCGACCAACTAGAGGAATTCGTCAAGGGGATCCACTGTAACCATATTTGTTTGTCTTGTGCATAGAGCGGTTAGCACATCTCATCAATTGCAAGGTGGAGGAAGGCTTGCGGAAACCAATCCATGTTGGTCGAGGTAAGATTCATGTACTGTATTTAATGGTTGCAGATGACTTGTTGCTTTTTGCAGAGGCATCTGTGCCACAAGAGGAGGTGGTCAAATTAGTCCTTAAATCTTTTTGTGATCAATCTGGGCTGAAGGTGAGTGAAGTCAAAACAAGTGTATTTTTCTCAACAAACATGAGCATGGAAGGAAGGCAAATTATAGCTGCTACTATGGGTTTTAAAGAAGTTCTTGATCTTGGCAATTATCTTGGGATGCCGGTGGTACATGGGAGAATTACAAAAACAACATATGGTCACATCCTAGAGAAAGCGGAGAATAAGTTAGCTAGTTGGAAGGCATCGTCAATTGCTATGGCAAAAAGAGTTACATTGGCCAAGTCGGTATTAAGCGCACTACCAACATATTCTATGGAATCTGCTTGGATCCCTAGTCACGTTTGTGAAGGTTTAGAGAGAAGATGCCGAAAATTTGTGTGGGGAGGGGATGCAAGTAAGGCAAAGGCTAGCCTTGTCAAGTGGGAGGAACTATGTATGCCTAAGAGCTTTGGAGGGCTGGGTTTCAAGTGCCAACGACGTTTGAATGAGGCAATGATCATGAAGCTCGGTTGGGGACTTTTAACCAAGTCAAACGCATTCCTCCAAAGCTCTTAGGCATACATAGTTCCTCCCACTTGACAAGGCTAGCCTTTGCCTTACTTTGCCTTACCAGCTTTGGAGGGCTGGGTTTCAAGTGCCAACGACGTTTGAATGAGGCAATGATCATGAAGCTCGGTTGGGGACTTTTAACCAAGTCAAACGCATTATGGGTCCGTGTTATATTAAGTAAGTATGGTCTTAAGCAAGATGAGCTTGTAACACGGGCATCGTTACCTAAAGGGTCAGTGACTATGGGGGCAATAAATAAAGTATGGGGTGCGCTGAAAGAAGGAGTGATATGGGAAATTCGAAATGGCCAAGTTGTTCGTTTTTTGGAGGATTGTTGGATCCCTAACTGTAAGCTTTTGGAAAGATATATCATTGCTGAGATACCCATAAAGCAAAGAGGGAAACCAGCAGCTTTATTTGTACAACAATGTGGCGCTTGGAATTGGAGTTTATTTAGTCATTTGCTGCCTACAGAAGTACTGCAGCTTGTAGCAGCCGTATTCCCACCATCCAGAGAAGCGGGTGAGGACAAGTTGGGCTGGTCATCGTCTCTGTCAGGTAAGTTTACCACTCGTTCATCTTATAATTTCTTGAGCATGTTACCGGAGATAGAAATGACGGAACCTTGGCGATCAATCTGGAGCTGGAATGGTCCTCAAAGAGTACGCAACACAATGTGGCTTATGGCAAAAGGAAGATTGATGACAAATAGTGAAAGGTTTCGAAGGCACATCCACATATCGCCGAGCTGTGATTTGTGTGGGGCTCCAATAGAAACTTTGCTGCACGCTGTCAGAGATTGTTATAGCAAAATAGGTATGACAGATATTATTGGCAGGCCAACCAACGCAGGAGGGATCATCCACGAATTTCCAATTGTGGCTAAGGCGGAACCTGGTGAAGAGGACGCGAAGATTAGTCAACTGGAGTTGCATATTTGGATTAGCCATCGCAAAAGACATCACGCTGCGAGCAATCGCAAAAGACATCATGCTGCGAGCTGAGTCAATCCACATAACTTCTGCTTTGATCAAGAGGATGGGAATTCAGAGCTTAATCTGTAAGCCAAAATTTACTGCATGGAGTCCACCAGTGGCTGGATGGCTGAAGATGAATGTGAATGCTCCTGTCTCAAGGTCTGGAAGCGCAGCGGCAGGACTTTTGTGGAATCATAATGGGGTTTGGCAGATAGGATTTAAATGGAACATTGGCACCTGCTTTGTGCTGCAGGCGGAGACCTGGGGTATCTTGCAAGGCCTTCAAATAGCCTGGGATAGCAGATGCCGAAAGCTTGAACTTGAATCAGATTGTAAGGAGGCGATTCATCTAATCTCGCAACAGAATAATGGAAAGGGAGACATGAGCAATTTGGTCCGAGCAGTTCGTGATTTATTGGACAAGGAATGGGAAGTCAAGATCACCCATGTCTGGAGGGAGGCGAATAGAGCGGCTGATTGTTTGGCGTCATTGGTGACTGATAACCAAGGTGGCTGTGAGAAGCTGATGGTACCATCGGATTCAGTTGTTCGATGGTTGAGGATTGATGCAAAGGAGCAGCTCTAAACGGAGGTGGAGCTTAAGGAATTAGGCTTCTAATAGCCTCCTTTATTGTACCAAAAAAAAAAAAAAAAAAAAATCCTTAAAGTTTAACAAAAAATGGAACAGAAAATCTTAGTTCGTGGGTAATACATCTTAAAATTGAAGCCAAAGTATTGACTAATTACATTATAGTGAAGTTTTTTTTTTAAAAAATATTATAGTGAAGTTTAATAAGAATAATATTTTTCCGTATTAATCTTATAATTTAATAAAATCTATATAGTTTATTTTATATTGAAATTTTATATAAATATATCTTTTTTTTTTATACGAAGTTGACTCAAACTCAACACCTATCTTTTAAGCGCGGATGGCTTACTATTAGCTACATGCCTCTCTTGTCTTATATAAATATACCTTAATTAACAACAAAGAAATAACTCTTCATATTAAAAGTCTTTTATTAGAATAAATAATATTCTCACACAATAAAATCCAAACTTTATAAAATGGTATAACTATTACATCCTATACAACTGAATTTTTTTTATACAAAGAACGATACCAAATTCTAGATGATCAAACTCAAAATCTATTAGTTTTAAGTAGGGAGTGTCAATTACTGGATTACAACTGAATTTAATAAGTTGATATGTAATAAATGTATAAGACAAATATGATAATAAAATTAAGGGTGAATATATTTACCTTCATGTGCTTTGATCAAACTACCAATTGCCCCCCCGAGATTTCTGGAAACTATTAATACCCCCTTGATCAAAGTCAAACATAAAAAAATATCAAAAAATGAATAAATTTGACGATATTTTCTCAAAATAAAATTATAAAATAATGTTAATTTTGTATTTCAACATAATAATAATGCTTACGCTAGTATTTTATTCATTTTTTCGTCGATCATAGAGCTAGTGGTTATTAATTTGAATAGCCAAAGAGGTATATGTTATTTTCAAAACTTGAGCATGATATTGGTAGTTTGATCAAACCACATAGAAATTAAATGTAATTCACCTTAAAATTAATGTACTAAAAAAAGAATAAACTTCACTATTTTTTAGATGAAGATGGTATCCAACAAAATAATATACTAATTTATCAAACTAAATACCAGAAATTTGCTTAAAAAAAAAAGAAAATACCATAAATATAACAGGGAATGCTATTAATTACAGTCAATTGCTAAATTTTTTAGTCCAATTGCTCACTCCTGATATTGTTATGCTCCCTCCTTTTTCATATTATAAATTATTTTTTACCCAGCACATATAAAAAAAAAAACAATAATTTATAAAGCATTCATATAAATTTTAATTATAAATTCTATTATACCCTATTTAACTCTGGAGTATTACATGGGAGAGACATATATCAATGAAGTGTAATTAATTGTGGGTAAATACATAAAAATAATTACTAATTTTCCTAAAATTAAGTAAATGATTTTATTTTGACAAGTATTTCAAATTGAAAAAATGACTTATAATACATAATGGAGGGAGTACTTCCTCTATTTCACAATGTAAGATGTTTTGGACTTAAACACATATACTAAGAACCCTCTCTTTCTAAATATGTGTTGTTTTAGAATTTACACAATTATCAATGAAATTAATTAATAGTCTAAATTTTTTACCTTAACTCCTTCTTTACCCTTATTTAATTTACAATAAATAGAGTTATAAATATGAAACTAACTCTAATTAATAATTTGAAGTATGTGCTAAAAAAAAATAATAGTTACTGCTTTCGAATTCTAATACGACAAAAAAAAAAAAAAAATCTAAAGTCACACATATTTAGAAAGAGAGGGGTTAATCATTTAATTACAGAAACGATTTATATTTTGACATGTCTCTTAAAAAAAATACTACATTATGATCACACATAGTCAATTATTTATTCTTATTTTGTAATTTTTTTCTAAAATTTAAAAAGGCCATTTCCATAAAACCAGAAATCGTTAGGGTACACATGCTCGAATGTCAACTTTGGAATCAAAAGATTAAAATACACGCACAAGCAGGCTTCCATTCTAGCTGATCTGTTTTTATAGAATATATATATATATATGTGGTTTGTGTATATATATGTAATAGTTGATTGGCTAAAATGTGGCATACACATTAATTACAAGCCTATCAAAGAGGGGCTAAAACTGCTCAAAAATGGCTTCTTCATCTTCCTTCAAATATGTGTTCTTCACTTATTTTGCTGTAATCTTCTTAATTTCTTACTCTCTGGAGAAGGGCCATGCTTTGGAGAAGACGACAACTCATGCTGTAGAAACCAAGTTCCATACATTTGGGATTAGGGAAATATTACTGCCATCTTCACCTTGCAAACCCTCGTCTTCCAAAGGTCATTAATCTCGTTTTTCTTTTCTTTTTTTTTTTTTTTTTTTTTTTTTTGTTTTTGTTTTTGCGCTTCTTCTTCTTCTTCTCAAGTTTTGTGAATCTAAGATTTTCGGTATAGATTTAAAACTATTATTCTAAATTTAACGTTAATTTTTCTTTTTGTGTGATATTCATTCATACTGCTACTATATGAAACAAACAGAAAAAGAAATGATGATACAATTTACTCTTTCGTCTATATCTAAGTATGATTTAAAAATTTTATGCAGGAGAAAATGAATTAATGTATTTAATTTTTATCTTCGATTAATATATGGGGGTCATCATTTATGACTTCCCATTTTATTATTCACTGTAGAAGTTATGGCAATTTTGTAAAGATAGGCGGTAAATAGTAAATATGAATTCTCGTACTCTCTACTTAAAATTAATAAGTATTGAGTTCGAGTTATCTAATTTTTTGTATCTTTTTTTACGTAAAAAAAAAAGAAAAGAAAAGAAGAAGAAGATTATGTTACTGTCCCAATTTTGACAAAATTGTCCTTATTGTTAAAATAGTGAGAAAAAGAAAAGGTATTGTAGTGGGTGTTTTAGTCCAAATTGAGGCGGTAACTAGTAAAATTGTAATTCATTCTTAGTTGTCACTATTTATATATTTTTTATTTTGTATACTATTTATTTTATAAAAATTGTGTGCGGCAATTATTATAAAGTTGTATGGTAAAGAATAAACTATCCAGGGAATTGAACTAAACTCCATCTTCTCACATTAATTAATACCAGGCTCCGGTTCAAAGTCGAGACTGAAAATAGTGGACCGGAATGGCGCCTGCTCCGGAGAATCCAACAAACAATCACTGGCTGAAATTCTGAATCAGGACCAATCTCGGGTGGCCTCAATTCAATCCCGCCACGCCTCCGCTTCAAAAACCAACGGAATCAACGAAAATGAAGCGAGAATCCCAGCTAGCAATGGAGCTTCCTTTGCGACAGGCAACTATATTGTGACGGTCGGCCTCGGCACCCCAAAGAAATCCTACAAGCTCGTTTTTGACACCGGCAGCGACCTCACCTGGACACAGTGCCAACCCTGCGTTAAATATTGCTATCCACAGCAAGATCCAATCTTTAATCCTTCCCAATCCTCAACTTATTCCAACGTTTCATGCTCTTCCCTGCAATGTACTCAACTTATTTCAGGAACTGGAAACATCCCCAGCTGCTCCGGTTCTACTTGTGTCTACGGAATTCAATACGGCGATCAATCATTCTCTGTTGGGTTCTTGGCAAAAGACACTCTTACATTAGGAAACGATGTTTTCCCGAATTTCCTCTTTGGTTGCGGCCAAAACAACCAAGGATTATTTGGGAGAAGTGATGGGTTATTAGGCCTTGGACTGAACCAAATTTCGTTGGTTTCCCAAACTGCTCAAAAGTATGGCAGAGTTTTTTACTATTGCCTTCCAACAGGTTCAGGATCCGATGGATATTTAAGTTTTGGAGACAGAGCATATTCTAACAATGTCCAATTCACCCCATTCTCTAGACCAAGTCCTCACTTTTATTTTGTTAACATAGTGAGCATAAGCGTCGGAGGCCGTGTGTTACCGGTTAGCCGGTTGGTTTTCCAGATGGCCGGAACCATCGTGGACTCTGGAACAGTTATAACCAGGTTACCTCCGGCAGCCTACACTGCTTTGCGCGATGCTTTTAAACAACAGATGACAAGCTATAAACCTGCACCGGCGCTTTCCATACTAGACACTTGCTATGACTTTACCGGCCTCACTTCCATCACTATACCCAAAATCATCTTTTCCTTCGCAGGGAATGCAAAAATTGATTTAGGCATTGATGGGATATTTGTCGCGGCAAGCGATGCTCAGGTGTGCTTGGCGTTTGCCGGAAATAGTGGTGCTACTGATGTGGGAATTCTCGGCAACATACAACAGCAAACTCTGCAGGTTGTCTATGATGTTGCTGGCGGAAGGCTAGGATTTGGAGCTGGTGGATGCTCCTAAATTATGCGAATAGCATAGTCAATTTGTGAAGAAATTTCTATAAAATTTGCATGAGCACAAAGTGTGTAATATTTATCATATTCTTGTCGAATTCCCCCTTTTTTAAGCTAATAAAATACTATCTTCTCGTGTTTTTTTTTTACTCCTTGAAAAGTAAAACACAATTGTTTATTGCAAATTACCCAGACGGACCTTTATATTGGAAACATTATCAACTCTGATCTTTTAATTTAAAAAATTTCAATTCAGTCCATTTATTTGTTCAACCGAATTCAATTAAGACATTTGAAATTTGAAAGGGAGTGTTGGCTAGGGGTGTGCATTATTCGGGTTGACCCGAATAACCCGCCCAAACCGAAGTGATTCGGGTTATTCGGTGCAGCTTATTCGGTTTATTCGGGTTGCAGGTGGATAACCGATTAAGTAAATTGGTTAATTGAGCGGTTGTGAAGTTTGCTTTTTTAATTTGGGGCCCGATCGAAAACCGAATAAGATAAATGACTATAATGTAATTAAATTAGGTCATTGATTCATACAACAGAACTAAAACATACTTAACAAGGGAGATCACATCAGGATTATATAGACATCAGATCAGCGAATACTTGACATCAGATCAACAGACTATAGATATCAGATCAAAAATATAAAAGAAATCATACAGTAGAACTAAAACATACTTAACAAGGGAGATCACATCAGGATTATATAGACATCAGATCAGCGAATATTTGACATCAGATCAACAGACTATAGATATCAGATCAATAATATAAAAGAAATCATACAGTAGAACTAAAACATACTTAACAAGGGAAATCACATCAGGATTATATAGACATCAGATCAGCGAATACTTGACATCAGATCAACAGACTATAGATATCAGATCAAGAATATAAAAGAAATCATACAATAGAACTAAAACATACTTAACAAGGGAGATCACATCAGGATTATATAGACATCAGATCAGCGAATACTTGACATCAGATCAACAGACTATAGATATCAGATCAAGAATATAAAATAAATCATACAATAGAACTAAAACATACTTAACAAGGGAGATCACATCAGGATTATATAGACATTAGATCAGCGAATACTTGACATCAGATCAACAGACTATAGATATCAGATCAAGAATATAAAAGAAATCATACAATAGAACTAAAACATACTTAATAAGGGAGATCACATCAGGATTATATAAACATCAGATCAGAGAATACTAGATATCAGATCAACAGACTATAGATATGCTTATTTGGGTTAATTGGATAACCGAAAACCGAATATGCTTATTTGGTTCGGTTCATATCTTATGCGGTGCGGTTTGTGGGCGGATGAGGTTAGTCTCGAAAAACCGAATAACCCAAACCGAATAAGCCATATAAATCTAAACCGCCTGAATACTCACCCCTAGTGTTGGCCAAGGGTCTGGATCTACCCTCAAATTGTATTATGAGACTTTGGGCCTTTTTCTGATTTGGATTGGGCTAGTCTAGTCATTCATATTTATAGCTCATTTTTTACTGTTTGTAGCTTATTTTCGAAATAAGCTTCACAAATTATCTTTTTATTAATTTTTAAATAATTTATCTAAAATTCAACCATTTTTTTTTTAATAAAACATAATTACTAATTCAACCTGCAGGTAAACAAAGAGTTTCCATAGCAGATGTTAACAAAGATCTCCAGGTAAAGCTACGACAGCAACTACTTAGGCTCCGTTTGATAAAACTTAATCTGAGGTCTGAAGTCTGAAGTCTGAATTCTGAAGTCTAAATTCATTAAGTTAGCTCTGTTTGATAAAATTAGAAAATATGTCTGAATCTGAAGTCTGAAATCTGAAGTCTGAATATGAAGTCTGAATCTGAAGTCTGAATTATGAAGTATGAATTATGAAGTCTGAATTATAAAATAAATTTATAAAATTAAATATATTTAAATTTTAAATTACATCACTTTATTTTTAAAAAAATGTTAGAAACATATTTTTTTAATATATAACATAATTTTTAAGATGTGTAATTTTTTACATAATAATGTAAAATTCTACTAATAAAAATATTTTAAAAACTTTTAATAATAAATTAGAATGTTATTATTATTTTTAAACTAAAATATTAATTAAATAAATATCACATATTAATTAAAATTATAAAAAAATAAAAATCCATGTCATAAATATATTTTTTTATTTATTTAAATGATAAAATAATTTTTTAAAAATATTTAATAAAATAAAAATTATTTAAAGAAAAAATTAAAAAGAATAATATTGTAATTTTTTTGATTGTAATTATATTGTAATAATAATTATTTATACAAATGAAATATTAATTATTTATACAAAAAAAATTTGGTTGCAATCCAGTACAAAATAAAAGAGCATTTTACATACATTCATGTGAATTGGAAGAAAAATTCATACACATCAACTATCCAAAAAATAAATACAAATAAATTCTTAAGTTAAAAAACATTCGTTACATCATTATGTTGATCTGATGTCAAGTATTCGCTGATCTGATGTCTATATAATCCTGATCTGATCTCCCTTGTTAAGTATGTTTTAGTTCTATTGTATGATTTCTTTTATATTCTTGATCTGATATCTATAGTCTGTTGTTCTGATGTCAAGTATTCGCTGATCTGATGTCTATATAATCCTGATCTGATATCCCTTGTTAAGTATGTTTTAATTCTAATGTATGATTTCTTTCATATTCTTGATCTGATATCTATAGTCTGTTGATCTGATGTCAAGTATTCACTGATCTGATGTCTATATAATCCTGATCTGATCTCCATTGTTAAGTATGTTTTAGTTCTACTGTATGATTTCTTTTATATTCTTGATCTGATATCTATAGTCTGTTGATCTGATGTCAAGTATTCGCTGATCTGATGCTATATAATCCTGATCTGATCTCCCTTGTTAAGTATGTAGTGCGTTACTGGATGGAAATTGGAAAGCAAAATAAATGAGAATGACATAAATGCCCTCAAAAAAAGGCTCCATTAAGAGGGTTAACAGCCAATATGGACGGAGTGACCTTTTTTGAAAATAAAATGAAAGTATGATGACCTTAAAAGTAGTTTTGAAAGTATGATGACCAAAACTGGAAACTGACCATAGTATTATGAACAATTTTGGAATTTACTCTAAAATTATTGAAAAGTTACGATTAGACAATGAAGTGCGATATTAACTCAAATTTAGCATATTAAGTGATATCATGAGCATACATATATTGTGACCTAAAAAATTCCATAAAATGACAAAGAAGCAAGAAGAAACCTACAATCATCTAAAATTGGCAGAAAAGAGCCACACGTTTGATCGTTTGATTATTCGTGGAACCAGAAACAACTCCCTCCGTTCAAAAGGGGATGAAGGAAAATTTTTTTTCTCCCCAATTAAGATCTTTTTGGGATGGTTGACTAGATGAAACATAGCTTATAATAATAATGATAATAATCGAGTGAATAAAAATGTTTGGAGTATTTTTCTTATATAAATTAAATTAGTTTTAAGGCGAAAATAATTAGTTTTCTATACAAAATATTTTACAAATCAATTAGAATATAACCATAAACATTCACGAATAATCAAATTATTCATAACATATACTAATTTATCAAAATGCACAAGGGGTAATATCACATAAAAAAAAAAAACAATAAAAGAGAGTGATTTTAGGAGATATTGTTCCAGGTCAATTATGTACAGCTAATTACTCACGCCTTCATGATCATTACACCAAACGAAACAACAATTGAATATGTAGTTATACATTTGTTTTTTGCCCCATGTGTATGATCCGTGAAATTCTGCCCAAAAAGATTAGGGTACACATGCTGCATGATCGTTTTCTTCTATAAGAAATGAACTCTCAAGTCAACTATGGAATCAAAATATTAAAATATATATACATGCACCAGGGCTTTACTTGCAAACTGCTTTGTTTCTTGTGTTGTGTGTATATAAATATATATATATATATATGTAACAGTAGATTGGCTTAAAATAGATCTTAACAAAGAAGACAAACTCAATGGCTTCTTCTTCTTCTTCTTCATTCTTCCAATATGTCTTGTTCTGTTATTTTGCCCTAACCTTGATTTCTTTCTCTCTGGAGAAGACGCTAGCTCATGCTGCTGCAGAAACCAACTTCCATGCATTTGAGATTAGTGAAATACTGCCATCCACATCTTGCAAACCCTCATCTTCCAAAGGTCATTAATCTCACCTTTTTTTATATATATATATATATATATATATATATTTGTGGATTTTTTCTTTCTTTTTCTAATATTTATGGGGTATGTTCCTAATCGTCCTTGGTTATCACTTTTTTTTTTTTGGGTTCTCCATATGTGGATATTGTTTCATTTGGTATGTTCTTAACCTGCGGGTTCTTGAAAATTTCTATTGTATGTTCTTTAAATATTTATCCATACCAAATAAGGCACAAATATATACTTACGTGAAATTTTCTTGAATGATTTGTTTGCCTTATTTCATTGTGATCATTTCGCGTAATTGACTTGCAATTTTGATATTTAAGAACCATCTGAATCTCTTATTAATGGTGCTACTGATAAAACTATCATGGAGCTTATTAATTATACTTAATTGTTTGTTAATATCCATGACCAATATATTACTCTGTACCATAATAATTGATGACTTGGTAAAAAGCACAATTTGATCAAGAACAGATTAATAATTGGCAATTTGGCATCATCTTTATCCACTAGGCATGGAACTGAACTCTGCTTCGTCTAAAATTGTCATGATATGTTTCATCATTACCAGGTCCCGGTTCAAAGTCCTCACTGAAAGTAGTGGACCGGAATGGCGCCTGCTCTGGAGAATCCAACAAACTATCACTGGTTCAAATTCTCGATCACGACCAATCTCGGGTGGCCTCAATTCAATCCCGCCTCGACGACACTAGCTCAAGAACAACAACTAAAGGAATCGGTGAAAAGAAAACGAAAATCCCAGCTAAATATGGAGCTCCCCTGGCGTCAGGCAACTATATTGCGACCATCGGCATCGGCACCCCAAAGCAATATTACAATCTCATTTTCGACACCGGCAGCGACCTCACCTGGACACAGTGCCAACCATGTGTTAGATATTGTTACCCACAGCAAGATCCAATCTTTAATCCTTCCCAATCCTCAACTTATTCCAACATTTCATGTAATTCACCTCAATGTGATCTACTTCTCTCCGGAACCGGAAACAACCTCAATTGCTCCCGTTCTACTTGTGTATACGGAATTCAATACGGCGATCAATCATTCTCTGTTGGGTTTTTCGCAAAGGAGACGCTAACGATTGGAAAGGACGTCTTCCCAAATTTTCTCTTTGGTTGCGGCCAAAACAACCAAGGATTATTCGGGAGAACTGATGGCTTATTAGGCCTTGGCCGGAACAACATTTCGTTGGTCTCCCAAACTGCTCAAAAGTACGGCAAAGTTTTCTCGTATTGCCTTCCAACAAGTTCAGGATCCAATGGATATTTACGTTTTGGAAAAGGAGGATATTCTAGCAAGGTCAAATTCACCCCATTCTCCAGATCAAGTGCTCACTTTTATTTCGTCGAAATTAAAAACATAACGGTCGGAGGACGCGTAGTACCAATCAGCCCATCGGTTTTCCAGACCGGCGGAACCATCGTGGACTCTGGAACGGTTATAACCAGGTTACCATTGGAAGCCTACACTGCTTTGCGCGATGAATTTAGACTACAGATGAAAAAGTATAAACCGGCTCCGGCTCTTTCCATACTGGACACTTGCTATGACTTTACCGGCCTGAATACCATCACCATACCCAAAATTAGCTTTTTCTTCAAAGGGAAAGCGAAAATTGATTTAGGCGTTAATGGGATACTTGTGGCGGCAAGCGAGGCACAGGTTTGCTTTGCGTTTGCCGGAAGTGGTGCTCCTGATGGCATTGGAATTTTTGGGAACATACAACAGCAAACGCTGCAAGTTGTCTATGATGTTGCTGTTGGAAGACTAGGATTTGGACCTGGTGGATGCTCTTAGACCGACCCAATTTTATATCCAATCTGTGAAGAAATAGTTGTTATATTTTGAAATTTCCATCAAATTTTTTTACAGATTTTATTCATCAACCTATTCTTGCAATTTCATGAATGCTACAAGAGTATTACATAACCTTACCAAATCTCCCTTGTTTAGCTAGTACTCCTTCCATTTCAATATACAATTGGTTTTGACCAAAATATAAATATTAAATATATAATTAATTTTTAAAATTTTTTATAACTTTATTAAAATTGATACGATAATACTTAAAACTGAAACCTAATTAGTAATACCCATTTTTTTAGGGACATTCTTGGGGTTATGACAGTAGCAAAGACCAAATGAATGAATGATTAATAAGGACTGCTCAACGGCTAGTTCAAGATTTTTAAAGGATAATTCAAGTGAAATTCAAGATCTTTTTATCAGTTCAATTAGGCCTGCTCACTTATCCGCGTCCAAAATATGTTAATAATAAAAACATTTTTTATGTAATGAACTTGCAACTTCATTCTTTCGCCAGGTGCATCGGGGTTATGGGCATAGACACTTTTTCATTTTAACTGTTTTTAAAAAAAATGTCTTCAGAAGATAAATATTTTTAATTTGGTAGTAATATTTAATTTTTATGATTTATTCTTTTGTAAAATGAGATTTATAATTGGACATAAAAATGTTGCAAAGGTGATGGCTATATATATATTTTAAAATTTGGATGGGTATATGTATAAATAAATATAATAATTAAGGATAAAATAGTAATAAAATAATTGATATTTAGCAAAATATGGACGCTATATACGACAATTTATATGGTGGTCCTATAAGATCACTATGCAATTTTATTCCTACCCCAAATATAGTAAGTTTTTTATATGAGTTACTTTTGAAAAAAATGGGCACATGAGTTTTTTTTTTTTTTTGTTTATCTCTCTCTCCTGCAATAGCTGCAGCCCAGCTGCTGCGGGCAATGGAGGACGGATGAAAAATTCTTAATGATTTATCGATCAAACTCTTAACTAGATTCGTCCCTAGCTATAATGAGAACAGGAAGGGAAGAGAAAGTTAGGTAACAAAAAACAGAAAAGAAAAGAGTGTGTAGATGTATTTTCTAAAAATTGCACAATTAGTCCCTAAGTATTTTCTTTTCTTTTGTGAAAAGTGGACGGACAAAATTATTTAAAAAAATTTTTTCGAAAAAAACAGATATTTTTGGAGGGGTTTATTTCTTTTGGATTTAAAACAAGAATGTTCATAGTTAATGGATCAAAATAGTAATTTTTCGGTAATATAAGTGATAATAATGTATAATATGTTAACAATTACGAGAACATGAACTGTCATGGAGTGTTTTTTGCTTGGGTGAGAAGGTTGTAAAGCAAATCAAAACATGTTAACCCCTCAATTCTCTACTGAATTTCTACAAAAATCCCATTTGAAGAAACCCTTTGAGCTGAGGCATCAACTTCCGTCTCTCCCTGCAAAAATGGCAAATAATTTTACTATTGTTTTTCAATGTACGAGGTTACCTCCAAAGGTTAATTCACTTGGATATGATTTCTCCAAACCCAGAAGGAATCCCTTCATAATATATTCCTTGCCAACTTTGGAGATGCAAATCATAGCCATTTTTACCGTCACTCATCTCTTCAATTTTCCCCTCAAGCGCCTTGGAGTTCCCAAGCTGGTTTCTGAAATTGCTGTACGTGATTTTTTGGTCATCTTCCCTTTGTTGATTGTTTTTCTGGGATTTCTCTGTTATTTTCCTTGTTTAATAATTTGCATCCATCTGTTTGGGTCTAGAGGGAATGAATTTCAAAAGTTGATGGGGTTTGCCAGTTGCCACTATACTCTTTCATTTGTGTCCTTAACTTGCTTTGCTTAATTTTGGTGTATTTTTGTAGTGTCTCTCAAACCTAACAGATTTGTTTAGGCATAAAAAGCCGAAACTTTTCAATGTTTGGGACTAAACCAAGAGATAAGATAGCATGATGGAGCTTTGAACTCATACAAATTAAGATGCATGAGGGAGATCTTTTTTATTGCATGTTGATTGTGGACACTGAAAATGAAACATGGTTGTGGCATAGGCTGGCATAATCCTTGGATCTTCATTACATAGAAGGAAAATAGAGTATCAGAAGTTCTTGTTTCCAATGAAAGCCAAGAGATTCTAGGTGCATTTTCAGCGTTTGGATACTTGCTTTTCCAATTTATAAGTGGAATGAAAATGGACACTGGCATGATCAGAAATACAGGAGCAAAAGCATTGGCAATTGGGGTCATTAATCTACTTGCGCCTGGTCTATGTGGACTCATTGCTTTGCAATTTTTGCATAAGTCTAACCAAAATAATCCTCCTATGGTACAATACAAGTTGCAGAGAAACCACCGTGCTGTTTTGATAGCTCATTCCACGACTGCATTTCCAGTTGTTGCTCTCCTCCTCAAGGATCTCAAAATCCTTAATTCAGAGCTCGGCCGATTAGCTCTATCTTCTGGTCTAATTATTCAATTGCTTCAAGTATTTGTTACATTAGTCAACACATTATGTGATTCATTCACTTTCGAAAATGGTGACCCTTTGTTTGATTCAGCCCTTTGCATTGGACTTATCATTGTTATTGTTTTCGCCATCCGGCCAGCTTTTATATGGATGGTCAAACAAACACCTGAAGTAAAGCCAGTAAAAGATTTGTACATTTTCTTTGTTATCTTTCTTGTTTTTGCCTCCTGTATTTTCTGTCATTGGCTAAACATTGGAGCCCTAGTTGGGCCCTTTCTTGTTGGATTGGCTGTACCTGAAGGTCCCCCACTAGGATCTGCCCTGGTTGACAAACTTGAAACCTTCTCAGATATGCTTTTGTCTATCTTTACCACTTTTGCTACCCTGAGGATTGACGTCTTAGAAATCACCCACAACTCGGATCTTGATTATGTCCTCCTCATCATCATGATCGCTTTTGTATCAAAGATTGTAGCAACCTAATGCACTAGCTCTCGGTCTCATCTTGAGCACAAAAGGGATGGTAGACATAGCAACCTACAGCTGTTTGAGAGATTTAGGGGTAAGTTCCTTTCTTCAGTAACTTTCTATAAGATGTAAAAAAGCACTAATTTTCATTTAAAGATGACTGGCCCTTTGTCATTCTTGGTAGGATAACTGGAAATACAAAGATATCTTGGCATATCATATACCTAGGGACTAGGGGCAGTACAAGGCACATTTATAGTTGTCTTGGGCAGATTGAAGATACAAATTTAAGGGCAAATCTAGATACATGTACGTATTACTATATTACTATATTTAGATACATGTACCACGGTATAATTTACCAAATTTAAGATGTAATTTTGGGGGTTACTAGTTACCCCTCACTTTTTGGAACGGTATTCCATAGGTTTTGACAAAAATGTCATTTTACGTAAAAGGGAGAAGAAAGAGAGTATTGTAAGGGGGGTATTTTAGTCCAAATTAAGGCAGTAAAGAAAAAGTACTTGGGACGATAACTAGTAATTCGGGTAATTTTTCCTCTTTTTAGTTATATACTGACAAGTTTTCCATGTACATTAACATGCAACAGTTGATCGGTCCGCGAGTCTTTGCTTTGTTGGTTCTGGCAACAACTGCTGTGGGGACTTTTGTGCGTATTATCGTTCAGCGGCTGTATGATCCTAATAGGAAATACGCAGGTTACAAGAAGAGGAGCATCATGCATTCCAATCATCATGGTGACAATCTACCGATACTTGCTTGCATCCATTGCCCAGACAATGTTATGGCTGTCATGAAACTACTTGATGCTTTCGCCCCAACAAAAGAAAACCCCATTATTGTCCTTCACTTAATCGAGCTTCGTGGTCGAGCCACCCCTATCTTTATATCTCATAAATCTCATAGCAAAACGGTAAAAAAGAGCTCACACTCAGAAAATGTTATCTGTTCTTTTAAGCAGTTTGAAAGAGACAACTTGGGAGCTGTACATGCTCATGCCTTCACAGCAATCTCTCCATCAAAACTAATGCAAGACGATATATGCAGACTGGCGGTAGATGTTCTTGCCTCAATAATCATAGTACCTTTTCACAGAAGATGGGGCATTGATGGATCAGTTGAATCTGAAGACCTGAGTTTAAGGAAGCTGAATCGCCATGTTCTAGACAGGGCTCCTTGCTCTGTAGGAGTTCTCATAGACCGAGGCAACCTCGGACGGCGGTCCTACTCTTTAGCGAGAACATCTCACGTAGCTGTGATCTTTCTTGGCGGAAGAGATGACCAGGAAGCATTGACACTGGCAAAACGCATGACCGGAAATGGAAACGTTAACCTTACAATTGTTAGATGTATTCCTACGGGGATTGATGGCGGCGTCGTCGACATGGGTGATGAAGTGTCTGATATAAGGGTGTTATATGATTTGAAGCAGAACATAATCGGGGCACGGAAATGTTACATACAAAGAAAAAGTGGTGAATAAGCCCCCGGAACTAGGAAAGTTAGTTAAGTCCATGGCGGAGAAATATGACATGATTTTAGTGGGGAAGAAGGTACCAAGTAGAGTCGCCATTGACACAAGGGTTTAAAGAATGGTGTGAAGCTCCTGAGCTAGGAATAGTTGGTGATTTGCTTGAAACAACTGATCTCAGGCGCAGGGCTTCTGTCCATATAGTGCAGCAGCAGAAACTTAGCAATCTAATTGGCTTACTTGGTTTTTCGTTCTGGATTGATTCCTTTGCATGCTTCTTCTTCTACTGTACAAATATGGAGATGAGGAGCTTGACATGTCATATTGACTTCACTTGGATTCCTCAGCCAACTCCAATCATATTCTTTAAAATATATTACAATTTATATTTAGGAATTACTAGTTACCACTCTAATACTTTTCTTTTATCGCCCCAATTTAAATTAAAATGGCTACAATACCCTATTTATTCTCCATTTTATGTAAAAAAATATTTTTGTCAAAACCTATGGATTACCGTCCCAAAAAGTGAGGTGGTAATTAGTAACCCCCTTTATATTTTCAGTGTTTTACGATAATTTCATTTTAACACAATAACTCTATTTCTTAACAAAAAAAAAAAAAAAAAAACTTTCCAACTTTATTTTTAATTTTTATTATTCTATCATTAAAACTTTTTTACACATCTTGTCAAAAAAAAAAAAAAAAAAACTATTTTACACATTCTCACCATTTATTGTATGCCCTTGATTCTAAGTGAAATGTCAACCACCATACTAATTTTTATTTGGGGGTTAATATTTATCGCCCATATCCAGTTTTAATAATTATCGCTCGTTTTTTTAATATTCTCCGCTTGTCTATTTTTGCACTATTTAGTTAACATTTGTGGAATGCGAAATCTCAATAGTTCTCGTTTGTAAAATGCAAAGTCTCAAAAGGTCACATTTATGAAATGCGAAATCTCAAGAATTTTGATGTACTCGGAGAGTCTGATAGTTTATCACGCGGCTCTCAAATTTCCAGCATACATAAGTCCGAAAAATTTGTGAAAATAACAATGAAGGTTTTATTCTACTGAAATCAAAACAACCAAACCCAGAAATTCCAAACCAAAACAATCCCTTTCGAAAACAAACTTCAAAAGAAAGTTCCAAATCATATTTGAGACAACGGGGGCGGAGAATGGCAATAAGCACATACAAAGTCAATAAGAACCAACAATAAAGATGATCATAAAAAGTAAGAACGAACCACACTTTTTTTTTAAATTTGCCGTTCATTCATTCAATATCCAGGCAAAATTAAATACCAAGAATTTCGGATGGACAGTTTGACAGCTAGTTTCAACAAGTTACTGTATGGTGAACATACATAATCTATTACAGAGAATTTCACTGTGAATTTAAGCTCATTGTGAATATTAGAGCTAATTTGACTCAATGAAATACCAAAAAAAATACCAACAATCTAACTAGTCAATACTCAAATTTACTTGCATGGATCACAAAAGACTTTCTAGTTTTGCTCCCCATTGTCTCCTCATTGTCTCCATATTCTCTCTGGTTTGCTTCAGCAGCAATTAGTTCATCAAAGTTATCTGTTTTGGCCAGCACAATTTCAATCTTTGCTTTGGGAACTGGTCGTCCTCCTGGCTATAGTCAAAGTCCTGATCTTTCTTTCCACCGCCAAACCATTGTTCTTTAAGATTTCAGCAACAGTCACCACAGTTGCAATTGCCATCCCAAGTGCAAAAAGTTCCACCTCATTGTATTGCTGCAACCTCTTTGCAAGGTTGACATAGAAGAAAAGGGATTTTTTGGTGTTGGATACTTAAATTGTTATGGGTTCAGCCCATTTTGGTGGCCCATTGGATGCATCTGTGACCTATTAAGTGTGGTAGCTGGTTATATTAATGGGGTGCGGTTATTTTCTAAAAAAAGGAGAGAAAAAAAAGGTGTCCAAGTGTTTGAAAAAGTGAAGATCTAGGTTGAAGGTCAAGGCTATTTTTCGAGCTTTGGCAGATTGTTGGAAGGCTAGTTTTTCTTTCTTTTGTTTGTGTTTTTCTCTTGTTGATTTGATTACTGTTGGTGGGTGTAACACTGTGAGACTTTGTTGGGTTTGTTTTACTCTCAATTTTATCATAATAAGAGAAGTAGGGTGGACTCCTTGAAAGGTCCCGTGGTTTTTTACTCTTCACACCGAAGGGATTTTTCCACATATAAATTATGTGTGTGCTGCTTGTTTGGTTTATTTATCACTTTCATTTTGCGTTATTGTTTGGTTGATGAATTGATTGCATTATTGGTTGATCGTCTTGGAGATTGATCCTAGTGGGTGTTGTTATTGTTGTGATTTTGGGTCCTACAATTGGTATCAGAGCGTAGTTTATTACTATTATTATTTTTCTGAATTAATTATGGAGTCTAGCAGTGGTTCTATGGTTAAGTTGACATCAACCAATTATTCTATCTGGAGACCAATGATGAAAGATTTGTTGTTTTGCAAGGATTTGTATGATCTGATTGATGCAGTCACCGACAAAGATGGAAGAGCAAGTAAACCAGTAAAGCCACAAAAAATGGAAGATAAAGAATGGGAGAAGTTGAACAGGAAGACTTTGGGGACTATTAGGCAGTGGGTTGATATTAGTATTTTCAACCATGTTTCTCAGGAAAATGATCCATATGATTTGTGGAAGAAACTGGAAGGTTTTTATGAAAGAAAGACTGCGCACAACAAGGCTTCTTTGATTAAGAGGCTTGTTAATTTGAAATTGAAAAGTGGAAAATCTGTTTCTGAGCATCTCAGTGATTTTCAAGATGTTATTAACAAGGTTACTACTATGAAGATTATTCTTGATGATGAGCTACAGGCTTTATTCTTGTTGAGTTCTTTGCCAGTCAGTTGGGAGACTCTTATTGTGACATTAAGCAACTCTGCTCCAGATGGTGTACTCCTATTAGATACAATTAAAGAAAGTATGTTCAATGAGGAGTTAAGAAGAAAGGAGATGAGAGTTGATAATTCACAGGAGATTCTTGTTGAGAACAGGGGAAGAAGCAAAAAAAAACCTTCTAATAGACGCAGTAAATTGAAAGGAAGGTCCAAGTCAAGAGATGGCAATAAAGCTAGGTCTTGTTTCTACTGCACCAAACCTAGTCACATTAAGAAGTACTGCTACAAGTTCAAGAGAGAACAAGCTATGAATCAAGATTTACAAAAGGAGGAAGATAACAATAGTGTTGCAGCACTTGCTTCTAAAATTGATGACGATGTCACTTTAATTTGTGGATCGTGTGAGTGTCTTCATGTTGATGGTTCAGACACAGAGTGGCTTGTTGATACAGGGGCTTCGTATCACTGTGTTCCTAGAAGAGAGTTTTTCTTAAACTACAAAGCAGAAGACTTTGGTAGTGTCAAGATGGGGAATCAAAGCTCAACAAGTATTGTTTGCTTAGGCGACATTCAATTAAAGACAAGTGTTGGGTGCCTTCTTACATTAAAGAATGTGCGCCACATTCCTGAACTTCGCCTAAACTTGTTGTCTGCTAATGTTCTTGATCAAGAAGGGTTTAGACATACTTTTGGTGATGGTAAGTGGAGATTGTCCAAAGGTTCACTAACAGTTGCTCGAGCAGATTTGTGCTGCTCTTTGTATAAAACATACTTGAATGTATGTACTAGTGAGCTGAATGCGGTTGAAGGAAAGAATTCTCCAAACTTGTGGTATAGAAGATTGGGGCATATGAGTGACAAAGGGATAAAACTTTTGCAGGTAAATCTTTTATTCCTGTTGACAAGTTTATTTCTTTTGACCCTTGTGATTTTTGCTTAGCAGGAAAACAACATAGGGCTTCATTTTCAAAGAAGTCAATCAAGAAGGAAGAAAAGTTAGAGTTGGTACACTCTGATATTTGTGGTCCTTTAGAGGTGGAATCTATTGGAGGGACAAATATTTTCTCACTTTTATTAATGATGCTACTTGGAGAACTTGGGTTTACATGCTAAAGGCTAAAAGTCAAGTTTTTGAAGTCTTCTAGAAATTCCATCCTATGGTAGAAAGAGAGACTGGAAAAAAGCTGAAGTGCCTCTGATCTGACAATGGTGATGAGTATACTTCTAATGAGTTTGAGAAGTATTGTTCACAACATGGGATTAGACATGTGAAAACTGTTCCTGGTACTCCACAACACAATGGAGTTGCAGAAAGAATGAATAGAACCATTGTTGAGAAACTGAGATACATGCTTAGAATGTCTAATCTTCCAAAGATATTTTAGGCCGAAGCAGTAAACTGTGCAGTTTACTTGATTAATCTATCACCG
This sequence comes from Knoxia roxburghii, assembly GCA_030378225.1. NCBI lineage: Eukaryota > Viridiplantae > Streptophyta > Magnoliopsida > Gentianales > Rubiaceae > Knoxia > Knoxia roxburghii. The sequence goes on from CM059423.1 coordinate 8,316,136, forward strand.
TCTATACCTCTCAGTCTTGACATTCCTGAGAGAGTTTGGAAGGGTAGTTAACCTACTTATTCACACTTGAGAGTCTTCGGATGCAAGGCATATATGCATGTGTCCAAAGAACAGAGATCAAAGCTTAATTCCAAGACTAATCCTTGTGTATTTGTTGGTTACGGTGATGAAGAGTATGGTTTCAGGCTCTATGATCCAGAGAGAAAGAAGGTGGTGAGAAGTAGAGATGTAATATTTTTTGAACATGAGATGGGTGCAGATCTCTTAAGTACAAGGTACATTTCTACTTTAGATATGTTTTTTGATATTAATAATATGTTTTCTACTTCTGGCTCTATTTCTATTAAGCAGCCAGTAAATGATAATGTGGAAACAACACTTGATGATGTTGAGAAGGTGCATTCGAATGATGAGGATGACGTTGATGAAAAACAAGTTGAGAATGCTTTACATGAAGTTGGAGACGTTTATGACCAGGGGGAGCGACCTATTACATAGATTCGAAGGTCAAGTAGACAAAGAAAACCTTCTACAAAATATTCAAGTTCAGAGTTTATTCTTGTCACTGAAGAGGGTGAGCCAGAGAACTATCATGAAGCGTTGGTGAGTGAAGACAAACACCTTTGGCTTGATGTTATGAAGGAAGAGATGAATTCCTTGAGAAAGAATGAAACTTATGAGCTTGTGAAGCCTCCCCAAGGTAAGAAGGTCTTGAAAAACAGATGGATTTTCAGGTTGAAAAAGGATGGTAATTTGATAGTGAAGCATAAATCCAGATTGATGGTAAAGGGATGTAACCAGAAGAAAGGCATTGACTGTGATGAGATTTTTTCACCTGTTGTCAAGATGACTTCTATCAGAACTACTTTGCGTTTAACTGCAAGTCTTGATCTTGAGTTGGAGCAGCTTGATGTGAAAATTGCTTTTTTACAAGGTGACTTGGAAGAGGAGATCTACATGGAGCAACCTGAAGGGTTTGAAGAGAAGAGAAAGAAAGGATTAGTTTGCAGGCTGAAGAAAAGTCTTTACGGACTCAAGCAGGCACTAAGGCAATGGTACCGAAAATTTGATTCATTTATAACAAGCAATGGCTATAAGCGAACTTCAGCATATCCTTGTGTTTACTTTAGAAAGTTCCCTGGAGGTAATTTCATTACCCTTCTACTATATGTAGATGATATGCTGATAGTTGGGCATGATGTAGAGATGATTAGCAGTTTGAAGAAAAACTTATCCAAGTCTTTTGACAAGAAAGATTTAGGTCCAACAAAATAGATATTGGGCATGGAGATTACCCGTGATAGAAAATCTAAAAAGGTGTGGCTATCACAAGAAAAGTATATTGAGAGGGTGCTCGAGAGGTTCAATATGAAGCATGCAGAGCCAGTTAGTAAACCTTCGGCAGCTCACTTCAAGTTGAGCAAGGAAGACTGTCCTAAGACAGAGGTAGAGAAAGCATGTATGTCTTCTATCCCTTTTTCTTTTGCTGTTGGTTCTTTGATGTATGCAATGGCTTGTACAATGCCAGATATTGCACAAGCTATTGGATTGGTTGGCAGGTACTTATCCAACCCATGAAATATTCATTGGGATGCAGTAAAATGGATCTTAAGGTATTTGCGTGGTACTTCTAGACTGACTCTATGTTATGGAGGTGGTAAACCAATCCTTGAGGGATACACATATACAGACATGGATGGTGATCTTGATAGCAGAAAGTCTACCTCAAGCTATATATTTATTTTTCAGGGGGAGCCATTTCATGGCAATCCAAACTACAAAAGTGTGTAGCTTTGTCTACTACTGAGGCAGAATATATAGCAGTTGTTGAAGCATGTAAAGAGATGATTTGGCTGAAGAGATTTCTTTAAGAGTTGGGTTTGAAACAAAGTGAATATGTAGTATTCTGTGACAGTCAGAGTGCTATAGATTTGAGCAAGAACACTATGTTTCATGCTCACACCAAACACATTGATATTAGGTATCATTGGTCGCGAGATGTGATTGAGGAGAAAATATTGATGCTAAGGAAAGTTCACACAAATTTGAATGGAGCAGACATGCCAACTAAAGTGGCTCCCAGACGCAAGCTTGAGATTTGTAGCAAGCTCTCTGGGATGAGATTCAAGTGATAAAGAATTGTACACATCTTCCCCGTGATGGGCTGGTGGGGGAGATTGATATGGTTTCAGCCCATTTTGGTGGCCCATTAGATGTATCTGTGACCTATTAAGTGTGCTGGCTGGTTATATTAATGGGGTCTGGTTATTTTCTAAAAAAAAGAGAGAAAAGAAAGGTGTCCAAGTGTTTGAAAAATTGAAGATCTCGGTTGAAGGTCAAGGCTATTTTTCGAGCTTGGCAAATTGTTGCAAGGCTAGTTTTTCTTTCTTTTGTTTGTGTTTTTCTCTTGGTGATTTGATTACTTTTGGTGGGTGTAACCTTGTGAGACTTTGTTGGGTTTGTTTTACCCTCAATTTTATCATAATAAGAGAATAAGGGTAGACTCCTTGAAAGGTCCCGTGGTTTTTTACTCTTCACACAGAATGGGTTTTTCTACGTATAAATCGTGTGTGTGCTGCTTGTTTGGTTTATTGACCACTTTCATTTTGTGTTCTTGTTTGGTTGATGAATTGATTGCATTGTTGGTTGATCGTCTTGGAGATTGATCCTAGTGGGTGTTATTATTGTTGTGATTTTGGGTCCTACATGAATGCAGTTATAGAAGATGAAAAAAATAAGATAGGGGTTAACGGCTGGTTAAAGAAGATGAAAAAAAGATGGAATTAAAATGTTTGATAGGGGTATTTTGGTCCTAAAGTTGGCCGTAGTATTAAAAAGGTGGGCGGTAAATATTAATTGCTTTTTTATTTTTTTTTCCAAAATCTATCTACATAATGATTAAAAGCATAGTTGGGGAAGGATGTTTTAAAAGTACATAGCCATAACAATGTAGCTTAAGAAAAATACCAAAAGGCTTCCTGAAACTACTAATTTTTGTTTTTTTTAATATCCATGGGAACCAAAGTAGGTAGACTAGGCGCATGCTTGACTTAGCACATGTGTAGCTTCTTTAGCGAGGGTGATAGCAATACACTTTGGTGGTTCTTTCAGCAAATACAGGCCCATCGGCAAGCTAAGCGCAAATTTAGCTAGGTGATCAGCAAAATTATTTGTTGTACGACTCCTGTACTGGAATCGTAGATGGTTGATTTTAGTTGCCAGTTCTGTAATCTGTCGTACTATGTTCCTGTGAGCATTCTCAGATGGCTTGGACATTGTGAGCATCTGGACCGCTGTTTTACAATCGGATTCAATGATGATATTTTCTCTCTGCAGTTGCATCGCTAGTCTAAGACCGTTCTTCTTTTTTTGTTCTCCAACTACAACCTCTCAAAATTAACAAAGATTTAAAAGAAGGTTAAAAAAAAAAGAAACTATTTATCTCGGATAATAAGAGTGGGCTACTAATTCCAAAAGGAGAGGTCAGTTTTTGGGGTGGTAGTCCCTAATTTTGACAAAATTATCCTTTTACTTAAAGGGGGGGATAGAGAGGGTATTGCAGGGGGTATTTTAGTCCAAAATAGAGCGGTAGAGGGTAAGAGCTTGGCGATAACTAGTAATTCTTTTAGATAATTTCTTCTTTCATATCCTACAGATGCTTCTTTACTCGTCATTGTCATCCTTCTGTGCACTTCCCTCGTCATCGTCCTCATTATCGTTCGCTTCTAACCTAGACTTCTTAGACTCCTCATTGTCGGCACTGGTACTATCAGCCAATCGTTTATTGTAAGCTTGAAGCTCCTTCTTGTAATCGAGCTTCCTCTTGTCAACCTTGGCTGGGAAATGAGCTTTCCCAGCATCAGACATCGATTTCCACTTGTCTCCACCAGCTTTATCGACAGTGGCAACGGATTTGTTATTTGGGTGCTTCTCTTTATATGTCTTTCTAAACTCCTTATGAAGACGAAGAAAACACTAGCAAGCCTCTTCGACTTGTTAAGGCCCTTAGCGGTCTTTCCTTCATTTGCTGGATTCTTCGTGTTAGTTACTAAACTTGTTTTAATTCAATTAATTAAATTGGGCTATCCAAGTTAGATGTTTATTAATATTAATCCAAACCCATTATTATAAAGTGTGTGGCAGATGAAAAGTAGTAGAAGTATCTAGAAAAATATCTAGAGTTTGGTAGAATATCTAGATACTAAGTATGTAATGAAAATGTTGTAGAATCTTCTATAGAGTAGTGAAAAGGTTGTAGAATCTTCCATAGAGTAGTATAAATAGGAGTTCCACCCCTTTGTATGAGTTGTAGAGAAGTTGTAAGAAACTTTTAGCCAAAAACTTATAAATTTGAGAGTTTTATTTACAAAAAAAGTAGTGAACCTCTCTTTGTTCAAAAAAATATTTTCTCTTCCATTCCAACTTCTTTTGTTTATCACCCATAAACCTCATCTCTTGAATCCAAAGGTTTCTTTGATTTAAACTCTTGCTTCCACTTATACCCAAAGGTCTCTACAAACAAACAATCTGGTATTAAAGCCGGTTGATCCAGCTTCGAATTTGAAGCAATGTAGCAAGTGGGATGATTTCTTTTCATTTTCCGCAACTTACCAAAGAAAACTATGGTAGGTGAATCATTCAAATGAAGGCAATCCTTGGCTCTCATGAGCCATGAGAGGTTGTTGAGAAAGGGGTTATATCATGTCTATAATGGTTTCATGAAATTTTATATGTATATATATAAATAAAGTAAAGATTTGATTATATCATTAAAAATTTAAGTTTATATAAATTAGAACATGAGTTTATATATCATGCAGAGTATGTGTTTATAAAATATAACAAGGGGTTATATCATGTGTACAATGGTTTCATGAAAGTGGTCGCTTATATCAACAAAAATCAGGGGTTTATATCTAGTAAAATCTCGCTTTATATAATCTATAACATAGGTTTATATCATATAGAATAGTGTGTTTTATTATAAGAGTTTATAAGTTTCAGTAGGGTTTATATCAACAAAAATAGAGATTTATACCAAATAAAACATCAATTTATATCATATGCCATTTTTTCTTCATGAAAAACTTGTTTTAGTATAAGAGTTTCACTAAGAGATTATATTATATCATATAATAGAGAGTTTATATCAACTACTTAGAGAGTTTATTTCAACTACTAAAAGAGTTTATATCAACTAACAAAGAGAATTTATATAAAAAAAATAAATCTCGAGTTTTGTATCAACTACTAAAAGAGGGTTTATAAACACATGAAAAAACATACGCCAAAATGCTTTTTTGGTCCCTTATAATTGGTCTTGCCTCACTTTTGGTCCTTTATAATTTTACGGGGACCTTTTTAGTCCCTTAACATTAATTTATTAGGTCTTTTGACTCAATAATCATTAAAGAAATCTGATTGCTTTTGACTTGTTTGGTAAATTAGCAAAACATTCATTAAAAGAATTAGATCACTTCATTAAAGGAATTTGATCACTTCATTAAAGTAATTTGATTGTCTTTGCCTGTACTTTACTAACCAAAAGAGATAGCAATCGGAATTATTTTGCCTTGCCAATTGCCTTTGTCTTGCATCAAACAGACCCTAAGAGGTTTACGAATTGAGCAATTATAGTCATGTAATTATAGTCGTGTTTCGTTGGTTATTGGTTAAGCGGATTTGATCTGATAAAACAATAGTTTGAGTTGGTGTAAATGTGAAAAATAATAGTAGTTTTACATAAAAATACATTCAAAAAAAAGGAAAAAAGGGGACCACCGGGTAAACAGATCCGAAGCCCTTTCCAAGGATAAACACGGTTAACCATTGCGCCGTTCAGTTCAGTTCGGGTCGGTTCAACCGCGTCTGACACCCATAATATCAATTTCAAATAAAAGTAAACTAATAACAAAATAGTTTTGACTTCCATACTTACATTGACAATTCATTAGCACTGAAAACTTGAAACTAAAGTCAGCAGGAATCCTGATCATGAGTTGGAAAAAAATTTACAAAGACAATCATAAGCACTCCTATGTCTTATTAATTAACAATTGTTTGATGGTAATAATTCAGTTCATAATAATAATTCATTTATCTGAATTCGTGGAATAACCAATTTATGAGCAGGGGCGGAACTACGTAGAAGGATCCTAAGGCGGCCGCCCCACCTAGATACAAAGTTTTTAGGGGATAGGGGTATTGGATCAATGGAGATTGTAGCGCCGCCCCATGAACGGGGAGCAGAATTGAAGATTCCCATTTCAGATTATCTGGATTTCTTCAAGTTTGAGAAAAAAAACGATGGATTATCATTTGTCACATCCTAACAAAAGGGTTCAGAACAAACCTCAAAAAGTTAAGAAATTTGGGATCAAATATGGAACAGAGCATTTGGAGGGATTAAACTGGGAAGTAATGGTGGTTGATGATCGATACACTGTGAATGCCACTTCTATTCCATACATAATGATCATGATTTACGCTTCCTTATTGGAAAAACCCAAGGTTTACAGATTCATATTTGGCTTATGTTCTTGGTCATGAGGTACAAATTATGTTGTATATTTGCTTGATTTCCATTGGTTCATTGTTCATTTTTTATTGTTTCAACTGCAAAATCAGGTTGGGCATGGACTGGCTCGACATTCATCAGAAAGGCTGATGAGATATCTTTGTACCACGGCCTGGAGATATTCCTTAATATTGAATCAAAACCTATGACCTCGGATGATGCAAAATGGCTTCGAGAAACCTTCTTCAACTTCATTTCCAGGAGGTAAAAATTGCATCTCGTTTTTTTAATTGATGTGGCAAGCAATTAAGTAGCCATCCAGATTTATTGGTAGCTAAATGAGTTTTGAATCGGTCAACTGGTTTTCATTTACAGTTTCATGTGAATTTATTATGGTTTTCTTTCCCTTTCAGGGGGGAATTGGAAGCAGACCAGATAGGAATAATACTGATGGCTGCAGCTAGATATGATCCTCAGTGCGCCGGGGTTTAATGAGAAATTCGGTGATGAAGATTTTTGGACTTCAACTCACTGTTGGAAATTAAATGGCTAAGAAGCTGAGAAGGGTTCAAGTGATGAGGAAAGTGAGGAGATATATACTCAGGTTCAAGTTGGACAACAAATCAAACCTTTTATTTAAGATTCTTCTTCAATTCAACAAGAAGTTCATAACATTCTTTTTCAAAGAGAGACGATCCTATAGTGATTCGATTACATTATGGGAGCTAAGTTATGGGAGTTTTATCTACTAAAACGATGTTAAACTGCACGACCTCGTTTCGTAAGTCATCGCGCAACAAAAATTTTCCACCCCACGTTGTGAAAATTCTTGCTTACGCCACTGTTTATGAGTACGAATGAATTTAAATTTAACAGTCTAAATTTAGTTAAATTTTTGTCACTTATTTGTTATTATATCGACAATAACCTAATTGTATCTCTACACCCTATGTATTAATTGGACAGAAATTCATAAATCGAATAGAAAATTTTCCTCAAAATTTCATAATTTTAATTTATTTTTTATTGAAAAGATATAGATATTCAAATCACAAAAATTTTCGTAAGACAGGGCCCACAACCTCCAAAAGCTTCGCTAAGATAGTGCCCACAACCTCTATGATAGTGCCTGCAACCTCCAAAAGCTTCCCTAAGACACTGCCCACAACCTCTATGACAGTGCCCGCAACCTCCAAAAACTTCCCTAAGACACTGCCCACAACCTCCAAAAGCTTCCCTAAGACAGTGCCCGCAACCTCTATGACAGTGCCCGCAACCTCCAAAAGCTTCCCTAAAACAGTGCCCCCAACCTCTATGACAGAGCCCGCAACCTCCAAAAGCTTCCCTAAGACACTGCCCACAACCTCCAAACACTTCCCTAAGAAAGTGCCCAACTCCTCCAAAGCTTTACTTGCGAGACCCGGCTGCCAAGTATCTTAGCTCCATAAGTTACCATTAAATTTTTTTTTAAAAAAAAAATCAAAACATTTAGCCAGGAATAAATTCATATTACACTACTACACCCTCCGACTGAGTTTAAAAATTAATAATTTTTTTGCCTAAATATTTCTTTTATGCCTATGTAATAGGTTTTGTTTCACTTCTAATCTCCTTTTAACTTTGATCGATTAAACTAGTAACTCTTAATCTTATTTACATCACATTTAGTTATTTTTAACGAAAAATTAGTGAATTGAGGATTTGACAGCTAGTTAAACTTACATTTTACTCAATCATGATTTATTTAACCTATAAGTTTTACTAGTTATCGCCCCACTTCTTATCCTCTACCGTCTCAATTTGGACTAAAATGCCCCCCTACAATACCCTCTCTTTTCCCCCCTTTTAAATAAAAAAACAATTTTCTCAAAACCTATGGACTACCGCCCAAAAAACTGAAGCGGTAACTAGTAATCCCATTAACCTATTTTATGACCCCATATCCTCGTTAGTGTCAAAATTATTTAATGTTTTGGTTGTCCTTTCGATTTTGGGGTCGATATAAATGCGCAAATTGTACTATATACCCTACATATATATACCTATTACTATGTTTGGGAAGTATTTAATTGACAGTTGAACATTTTCAAAATATGAAAACTTTCGCAGACGCGGCCTTTTTATTTTTCACTGCCTTTTCTTTTACCAACGTATTCTCACGCTTAAAACGACGTATTCATGTCAAATTTTTTTTTAAAAACAAATCAAAGTTATCTGTAGATAGGTTAAATACTAGACTTATCCAGTTAATTTTTTTAATCAAAGTTATTTGTACATAGGTTAAATATCAGACTCATTCAGTTAATTTTTTGAAAAAAAAAACAGAGTTATCAGTTAATTTTTTTGAAATAAAAATCAAACTTATCCAAGTAGTTGTACATATCTTATCATTAAAGATAATTATAGTGATTACATAGAAAAAATGAATTACGTCAAGTAAAAATGTGGAATAACTAGTAAAATTTTTAAATAAAATATAATTTAAGATCAAAATTCAAATTTATATGAAAAATATAAAAATTTGTTACTTATTTTTTGAAATATGTTCTATAAAAATTGATAATGGTTATTTTCAGGGCGTCAAAGTAAATGCTGATGTGTTTATAAAGTATTTTAGAAAAAAGAAATCCTAGTGAGATTTTGAAAAGGATTTTTTCTTTATTTTAGATAAAATTAAAATAAGTTATTTGGTCTCTTTTTTTCCCCTCAAAGATGTATAAAATAAATTTTGAATGTTAAATAGTATTAGAACATTAATTTTTTTTCCAGAAAATGTTTACTTTTCTTTTATTTCTTTTGAGATACAATACCTTGGTTTCACTTAATGGTGGAGGACGGGCATGCCAGTATTCTGTTCCTGAGGGAGGAAGACGCCGGTTTCCGAGTAACTGTTCGGCAGCATCTGAAAGAAAATAAAACAAAATTTACTGTCTATCGTTCCATTTTGCACAAAAACTTGCTCATCCCTCTCTCGAAATAAAAGAAGATTTTATCAAAATTGAAACAGTAATATTTAAAATTGAGACGGTAACTAGTAATATCTAAAATAAAATAATTACTATGGTCTCATTTAATTATACACCCACTAAAAAAGTAAAAAAAAAATAATTAATTACAAATAAAAGTTACGCGAAGAACGTTCATTACAACGTTAACTATTCTTAATAAATTACTTTATCTTAAATACACTTGACCCTCAAAAAAAAACACATTACCCTCACGCCTATTTAACCTCATAAATCGATAAAATTGTGATTCAATATTTTCCTCCTTTCCCGCAAAAGAGAAGGATATGGATTTTTTTTTTTTTTTTTTTTTGGGGGGATTTTCAGAGAAGAAAAGATGAAGGTAGGGTTTAGCTGAAAGTGCTTTCTTAATTTTTCATAATCCTATGATTAAATAGGGATACAACTAAAATCCTATTATTATAAATTTTTTGAAATCAAATAGTCTAAACTCCCAACTCTAACAATGACCCCCAAAAAAAAAAAAAAAAAAAAACAATGGGATGCAAAAGAAATTCAGTGGTAGTAAATAAATAAAATTCGGGACAAGATGATCTGTGCACAAACTTATTAGATGATCAGGCATGTAATGACGCAAGAGCAGGGCTCCATATCATGATATCAGCAGTCCCATAGACCCAACTGGGCAAACTAATTCAAGAGTCAAATAACTAACCTGAATCACCGGGATAAAAGTAGGCATTTGCCATTGCTGCTGCAAACAAAATATAATAAATAAGTGTACACCATTGAAGAAGAAGCAAAGAACTCACAGGCTTCTAGTAAAACCTGCAAGTTAAAAACCCTAACCCATAATTATGAGTACCACCGGTCGGAAAGCTTATTATGGTCGGAATCTGCAACCGGAACTGTGCGAAAGATAATGCTCTCCTCAAGCTTTCCATTTAAATATGTGGTGATTTCTGATCTTCTTCTACTCGTGTAGGTCCAGATCAATTAATTCCTTTACGCGTGAATCTAGAAAAACTTTCACCTACGGGACCGAATCTTTTGTTTCGTATTTCTTACGCGGCAAGAAGTTAGCCTTAGGTTATATTTGTTTGATTTATTTTTTCTTCCAAACTAATCTGTATTAAGAATGTTCTTTTTTTCTTTTTTTGGTAGTATACAAGATTATAAGCATGCATGACGAAACTAGGTTTTACTATTGAGAGTATTTGACCTATACGATAAATAAAAAAATAAAATTATATTGAGCAAATCAATATAAAATCAAATTTTAATAATATAACTTTTACATTTGATATGTACAATTAACATTACAATATATAAACAACATTAATAAATAATTTAATATTTTGAATTATAGAAATAATTATACTAAAAATAAAGGATATTACTAATTACACTTTAATTTTAAGTATTATCTTTCCGATTTTGATAAAATTATCATTTTACTTTAAAGAGGGTAAAGGAGAAGGGTTTTAGTCTAAATTAGGGTGATAGAGAGTAAAAATTGAGACTGTAACTAATAAAATTTAAAAATAAATACCATTATATATTCTAAATAAATATTTCATACCAATACCTCAATAAATATGTTCACAATAACATCAATAAATGATAAAATAACTTTAATTCATCATCAATATACATAAATTTATTTCACATAAACGTAATACCATAAAAAATTTATTTACTATGACACAATTGAATGATTTAATCAATATAAAAAAATACCTTAAAAGAAATGACTTTTAAATGAATAATTATATGGTGATCAATTTAATATACATTATTGATATTTAACAAAACAGGGAAAATTGGGTTGGTTACAACACAAAAAAGAAGAAAAATGGAGAACTTTATGTTGGGTAAGAAGGAGGCAGGGGGGCAAGGGGGCAAGGGGACCCAGGATTTTGTTTTTCAAAAACAAGGCCGTAATGTCGAGTCAATGAGGATGGTGCCTTATTTAATGGATGGACAAAAGAGAAGAAAAATGGGTTTAAGGTAGGGATGTTGTGTCAGCCGTGACGTGGTTTTAGTTGAATTTTTTACTAAATTAATCCCCTAAATAAATTTATGGACAAAAAAATAAAAATGATAAGTTGTAACTTAAAAGAGGCCTTTCGGATTTTGAAAATCCGAAATAAGACAAAATCAGATTTCAAAAATCCGAATTCATCAACTTTCGAATTTTGAAAATCTGAAATATCAATAACCCTAATTAAATTTAAAATTAATAAGGGAGATTAATTAGAGTAATTAAATTCGGATTTCAAAAATCCGAAATCAATAAAATTCGAATTTCCAAAATCCGAATCATTTGTGAATTTTTTTTTAAAGAATAATGAAATTGAATTTTTTTGTACAAATTAATAAATGGAATTAAAACGATTCGGATTTCGAAAATTCGAATTGTGAGAATTCAAATTTTTTTCACAAAGACAGCCCACCACGTCTCAAAACAACATGCACCACGTCAAAAACAACTAGGACCACGTCTAGAAACGTCTACATCCATGCATGTGAATTTAAGCTATTTTTTTCACAAAGACAGTCCACCACATCTCAAAACAACATGCATCACGTCAAAAATAACTAGTACAACGTCAAGAAACGTCTACATCCATTAATGTAAATTTAAATTAATTTTTTCAATAAAGACAGTCCACCATGTCAAAAACAACTAGGACCACGTCCAGAAACGTCTACATCCATGCATGTAAATTTAAGCTATTTTTTTCACAAAGACATTCCACCACGTCTCAGAACGACATGCACCACGTCGAAAACAATTAGCACCACATTCAGAAACGTCTACATCCATTCATTTGAATTTAAACTGATTTGTTCAACGAAGACAGTCCACCACGTCAAAAACAGCATGCACCACGTCAAATTAAATTAGGACCACGCCCAGAAACGTCTACATCCATTCAATTGAATTTAAACTGATTTTTTCAACAAAGACAATCCATCACGTCAAAAATAACTAGGACCACGTCCAAAAACGTCTACATCCATTCATTTGAATTTAAATGATTTTTTGAACGAAGACAGTCCATCACGTTAAAAACAACATGCACCACGTCAAATTAAATTAGGACCACGTCCAGAAATGTATACATCCATTCAATTGAATTTAAACGGATTTTTTCAACATAGTCAGTCCACCACGTCTCAGAACAACATGAATCACGTCAAAAACAACTAGAACCACTTCCAGAAATGTCTATATTCATTCATTTGAATTTGAAATGATTTTTTCAACGAATACAGTCCACCATGTCAAAAACAACTAGGACCACGTCCAGAAACGTCTGCACCCATTTATTTGAATTTAAACTGATTTTTTGAACAAAGACAGTCCACCATGTCAAAAATAACATACACCACGTCAAATTAAATTAGAACCACGTCTAGAAACGTATACATCTATTCAATTGAATTTAAAAGGATTTTTTCAACGTCTACATCTATTCATTTGAATTTAAACTGATTTTTTTATTATAAATATTATAAAATATGAATATCAAAATATACAATGAAAAAATAAAAAAATCTAACTACTATATCTATATCTCGAAGGTGGCTGCGCATTTCTTCTACCTACTCTCTTGGAAATAGGTCCAGTAGAAGAACCTGAACCCTGCGAACCTCCACCTTGAGAACCTCTACCTCCAGGTCCACCTCCACCTTCACCTCCACTTAGATCATCCTCATCCTCTTCATCTTCCACTCCAAGTTGTTCCACATGTAGAGGAACTCCTTGTTCTTCATGAATGACTCTCCTTTTTTTGTCTCCCCCCCTTGGAGGAGCTTGCCTTTGTTGGCGAGCTGGAATAGGGGCTTGAGTGACAGGAGGTGGATCATCCACGAGAAATTGGGAACCACCATTCTGGAATTCTTGAAGATGTGAAGACCCAAGCATAAGGGCACTCTGGAACGAGGTGGACATCTCCTCGATGAATCGAAGTATTTCAGGGTGAGCGTCATCTCTGCGATAGTAATCAGTTTGAAATTGAATGCCCCTGTTGTACCATTCACTCATCTGATCCGACTACAAATAAATAAAAGAAGTGTAATAGTTAGGAAAAAATAGATAATTATGGCATAAAATTAAAATAATTTAAACAAATACCAAATGAAAAACTTACGTATACTTTGGCTCGGTTCATCACTCCAAGGTAGCCCATCTGGGTGGGATCTGTTAGTTTTGAATACAGAAAAGCTATGGCTTGTATCAAAAACTAATATCCACAGATGACATATCATTTTGTTTCAGTATAAATTTGTTCCCTTATATCATAGAACTAGATAACGGGGTGTCGACAAACACAGTAGATACCGTTATTGGTTAAAGTATTGATATATAAAAAGTATGCTCGTAACCGAGATAGTCTGAACATACTATCGGTATAGGTTATTGTGTGGTTTGGAAATTGGTTTATCTAGACTAGTTTAAATCACACAGATATGCCCGGGGCATATTGAGCACGACCAGCTTGGATAGAATTGACTTATACTGATCGGCATAGTCAATTCGGTCCTAGTATTCCGTCTCTCAATCCCGAGATTGGGACGGGCGTGAGGGTTGGATATTGTGTGCTTTGATTTGCCAAAGAGTGAGGTCAATTGAGGCAAATACCTCGGTAAGTTGGGTATGCGGTGTTTAGCTTCTTGCGTGTCGTTGCTAGTCGGAGGAATCCACATACCGGTTCGCCGGGTTGATGGTGCTCCCGAGATGAGCTCGTAAGGTTATTATACTAAACCCGGCCGGTGAACTTTATGTTCGGTATAATAAAAGGTCGAGTGGTACTAATCTCGGAAACCAAGAAGTCGGTGAATTAATTTGTCAGTAAATTGATAAACCGACGAGCGCTAGATCTTTAATGTGGGGAGATAGAAGAAATAATAATGGCGCGATGTAAAGTCGTTTTCGAGCGGTAGTTCCATAATTGGTCCGATAGTGGTACGACCGATTATGCATTTGACTAATCGACAAGGTAAATTAATTAATCCGAAGGGTTTAATTAATATTTAATCGACAAAGTGAATTTAGAAATTAATTTGATTTTGAATTAATAATTTCTAAGGGTTCGATTAAATTAAATTGACAAAGTGGATTAAATAAATTAATTTAAATGGATCGATTAGAGTTGATTAGTCGGGAAGACTTAGCGGTCAACGAAAGTCAAATTTTAAGGCCTAACTCGAGAGCCCATTAGGTCTCCAATCGAGCTCCTATAAATAGAAGACTTATTGCCCAAGAAACCCTAAGGAAATTTTGCAAGACTTGTCTTGCCCCTTTCTTGAGCAAGAAGGTTCTAGAGAGAGAATTTTTCTTCAAGAATTCTTTCTCAAAAACGAACTAGATTTCTTGTTCTTCGAATTAGATTCATCCAAAGACCGGATCTTTCAGTTGTTCTTCTATAGATTTCACCAGATTTCTGCTTGGTTTTCAATTAAAAACTGCTGCAGTTTTTCCGTTCGAGGGTTTTTCACCCAGCGGGTTTTATCCAAGCTTTGCTGTCCGATTTTTGTGGGTTCTTCTAGGCGCTGGTCAGCAGTTCTCTTTGTGCGTTTGATTCGAGTAAGTTTGGTGTTGATCTCCTTCAATTTTGATCGGTGATCCACCAGCTTGCTTGTCTAGATCACGACAAGGATTGAGCTGGGTCCTAGCTGTCCAAGAATGGGTTTCTAAATACAGCAGTAGCAGCAGTTTTTATTATAGCAGCTTTGCTGTCCGATTTTCCTGGATTCTTCTAGGCGCTGGACTGCAGTTCTCTTTGTGCGTTTGATTCGAGTAAGTTTGGTGTTGATCTCCTTCAATTTTGATCGGTGATCCACCAGCTTGCTTGTCTAGATCACGACAAGGATTGAGCTGGGTCTTAGCTGTCCGAAAATGGGTCTCTAAATACAGCAGTAGCAGCAGTTTTTTTTAATATAGCAGGAGGTGAAATTGTTTTGTATTTTCCGGTCAGATTTTGGACCAAATTGAATATAATTTGAGTGATTTCCTTGTGGGCTGAACAAGTAGACTTCGATAGATTATTGCCCACGCAATATTCGAAGTTTCTACGGAGATATCGATTGGATTTCTTGTGGAAATCGCACTAAAGAATTGGGTTTTCTTTAAGCAAGGGACTTCGCTACAAAATGTATAATCTTTAAATTCCGCTTTAATTAAAGATTTAATTTTTTGTGTCCCGATTAATAAATTAAATAAGTATAAGCCTAGATCCGTTCATGGGTAAACTAATTTGAGCATGAGCTTGGTCGAAAGCTTCCGATTCTGGAATGCATAGCACGAAAGTGAGGTTTTCGATTTAGCCCGGGCTTGTTCAGTTTTCCTTCAAATTGGTATCAGAGCGTTGGTTTCGGTCTTATACTTGTTTGACTTATTACACGGTTTTATTTTGGCATTATTATTTTTGTCGAAATGCATAAACAGGTGGTTATTGGTTTCCCGGCTATTATGGTAGAAATTTAATTTTCATTCATAAACCCCGAGACATGTCCGGGCTCGTTTTATTTTTGAATGGAAATTTCTGTAATAGTAATAACCACAAGCTGGAAGCCGTGTAGGATTAGAAAAATCTTGTAGTAGAATTTGATCTAATCATGTCGTCTTTAAATTCCTAGAAAAACGCCTTTGTATATAGGAATTTATGTACTATGATGAAGACGTTATTTTGGGTAACTTATATTCGCGGGTTTTGGTTTATCGTAATTTTGGGTAATTCCTAATTACGGAGTAAACCGAGAAAACCCGGGCGAATCGAGAGAAATCCAGATAACGAGTGGGAGCGACACGACGGGAAGTGTCACCGAGGCGTCAAGGAATCAACGATAGAGAAGGCCATAATAGTCGGGAAATTTTATTTTATTTTAATTTCCCGTATTTATGATTTTTCGTTGATTGTGTGATTTTCGTTTTATTTTGCATGAACGAAATCCAAACTAAAATGTTTTTAAAAGGGTAATGTGCAATTAACTAAGGTAGATTATTCACATATTAAAACTCCAACGGTTTTATGGGTGTGAATATCCATAGTTAAGATATTGCATGTTAAAAGGTAATGTGCAATTAACTAAGGTAGATTATTCGCATATTAAAACTCTGACGGTTTTATGGGTGCGAATATCCATAGTTAAGATATTGCATGTTAAAACGTAAAAATCCTCAAACTTAATTACATTCGCGGGTTTTGGTTTAATCGTAATTTTGGGTGATTCCTAATTACGTAGGGTTTGGTTTAATCGTAATTTTGGGTGATTCCTAATTACGTAGAAAATCGAGAAAACCCGGGTTTTGGTTTATCGTAATTTTGGGTGATTCCTAATTACGTAAAAAACTGGGAAAACCAGGGCGAATTGAAATTAATTAAAAATCTAAGTGGGAGCGGGTTGGTTAATAGCCCCATGGCCTCCATTACGGGTTCATTGGTGATGTGGTTAAACTTGCGTGCTGGCTTAGACCTTCCTCCCTATCGGATGAGTTTTCAATCACAGATATCACTGGAATGAATTTCTAAAGGGATGACTATAGTGCGTTTAATTGGGAAAAGTTGCGACACCCTCGCCATCCGAGGCGCATTAGTACCCTAAGTAACAAACTTAGAAGTCACGTAATGGCATACACTTAGTGTACTGTTTATAGTATCCCTCCCATCGAGGTTACGCTATCTACGTGTACGGCTAAAATTATCGACTATTAATTTCATTGATCATAAGATCGTTGATCAGATAATGAAATTAATGAACTTCGGTTCTTCTCGAACGAATGTGGGTTGGCGTAGACGTTCACCCATCGTGACCTGCGTTAATCCCGGTGTGAGAGATGTCGGTAGAAGATTATATTTCTTTTCTGAGGATTTTTCAATATTTTCGAAAAAGTATACTGGAACTTGACTGGTTATTTTTCAGTTGTAGTTGATATGTCGTTCAACCCGCTAGCTGTCATTTTGAACCAAAACAAACTCACGAGTCCAAACTATATTGACTGGAAACGTAACCTGGACATTGTCCTTACCGCTGAGGGTTACAAGTACGTGCTTACTGAGGAGTGTTCCCTTAAGCAGGGCAGCCAAGCAGTCAGCTATGAGGAAACTCATGAATGCTAGAATGGCTGAGGACACTTCAGTGAGGGATCACGTGCTGGACATGATCAGTTGCATCAATGAGATCGAGGTACTGGGAGGTGATATTGATGGGGAGACCCAGGTCGATATCATTCTCCAGAGCTTGCCTCCCAGTTTTGAGCAGTTTCGGTTGAACTATAATATGGGCAAGCTCTCATATTCACTTCCCGAGCTCATGACTACATTGGTTTCAGCCGAGGGCCTATTCGCTGAGAAGAAGCAAGCCTTTGCTACAGTTGGTCCCTCAGGTCCCTCTGCTGGGCCCAAAGCCAGGAAACAGAAAAGGAAGAGAGGCCAGAAGGCAGGAGTTGATCATGGACCCAAGGCAGGCATTGCCAAGAAACAGAAGCCGAAAGGCAAATGTTTTAAGTGTGGCAAAGCAGGACATCGGAAGAAAGATTGCCCAAAGCCTCGAGTTATGTGTAAATTTTCCCTAGTCACTGAGACGTGTTTGGCGGCGATTTCCACGGATACTTGGTGTGTGGATTCGGGAGCCACTGATCACGTTTGTAATTCTTTGCAAGGGTTCCAAGTGACCCGGCTGCTTAGATAGGGAGAGTTGCAGGTCTACCTTGGGGATACCACCAGAGTTTCTGTTGTTGCAGTGGGAGTTATTTGTCTTTATTTTTCAGACTCTATTTTACATTTAAAGGATTGTCTTTATGTACCTAGTTTTCGAAAGAACTTGCTTTCGGTTTCGAGACTGGTTTTGGATGGTTATAAGTGTGCATTTTCTGATGGTTCAGTTTTTATTAGAAAAGGCCAGAAACTTATATGTTCCGGTACATTGGTTGACAATTTGTTTTTAATTAAGACATACTCCCCAGCTATGCAAAACACAGAAACTAGTAGCTCGTCATCGAATCATAATAAGAGAAATGAATCTTCCCTTTTGAATCAAACTTATCTTTGGCACCTGAGACTCGGTCACATCAACCTTAGTAGGATTAAAAGGTTGGTCAATAGTGGGTCTTTGGACTTACTGGATATTGACAGCTATTCAACCTGTGAGTCCTGCTTGGAGGGTAAAATGACCAAGAGGCTTTTCAAGGCAAAGGGGTATAGGGCCAAGGAGGTTTTAGAGTTGATTCATTCTGACGTGTGTGGACCTATGTCAGTTCAGGCTAGAGGTGGTGTATACCTCTCTAGTGAATTTAGGACCTATTTGTCAGAGGAGGGTATTCAGACCCAGTTGTCTGCACCTGGCACACCCCAGCAGAATGGTGTAGCAGAGAGGAGGAACATGACTCTTATGGAGATGGTTAGATCGATGATGAGTTACAGTGAGTTGCCTATCTCGTTTTGGGGTTACGCCTTGGAGACAGCATGTTTTATCCTCAACCTTGTGCCATCTAAGTCTGTGCCTACGACCCCAGTAGAGTTGTGGAATGGGCGGAAGCCTAGTCTGAGACATCTCAGGATTTGGGGTTGTTTATAGGCTACCCCAAAGGAACGAGAGGTGGTTTATTTTATAGTCCTCAGGATCAGAAGGTGGTGGTCAGCACCAATGCCAGATTTCTTGAGGAGGGCTATATTTTAGATCACAAGTCAAGGAGCAAGGTAATATTGGAAGAGCTTAGAAGTCAGTCCACTATTCCAGATGCACACGTACAGGAAGACACACCACAAGAGACTGCACACACTATCACAGATGATGCTTTTACACAGGCTGCGCCTCGTCATAGTGGGAGGGCTGTGAGACAGCCCGAGAGGTACATGGGTTTGGGTGAGTCTTCGGACTTTATCCCTGGTGCTCATGAATCAGACCCAGTTAACTATAATGAGGTTCTCTAGGATAAAGATGAAAGCATCCAGATCTTGGAACATCCGTTTTGACGAGATTATCCAGTCCTATGGATTCACTCGGTGTCCGGATGAGCAGTGTGTTTATCGCAGGCGTGATGGTGAAACGGTGGTATTCCTAGTACTTTACGTAGATGACATTCTTCTTATTGGCAACAGTAAGAAGGTGTTGTCAGACGTAAAGGCATGGCTGTCCAGGCAATTCGATATGAAGGATTTGGGAGAGGCTGGACATATCCTTGGGATCAAGATTATTCGAGATCGTAAGAGATGTTCTCTGACTCTCTCTCAGGCATCCTACATAGACACGATTCTGGCCCATTTTAACATGCAGAACTCCAAGAAGGGTTCACTACCTTTCAGGCATGGAGTGCATTTGTCTAAGGAGCAGTGTCCTAAGACTGCTGAGGAGATAGATGCCATGAAGGCGGTACCCTATGCTTCTGCAGTGGGTAGCCTCATGTATGCTGTGTTGTGTACGGGGCCTGATATTTGCTTTGCCGTTGGCATGGTTAGCAGATATCAGAGTAACCCTGGGAAGGCTAACTGGGAGGCAGTAAAATGCATTCTCAAGTACTTGCGCAGGACGAGAGATTATGTCCTAGTTTAGAGAGCGCAGGAGCTTGTACCATTGGGTTACACAGATTCGGACTTTCAAGGTGATTTGGACAGGAGTAAGTCTACCTCTGGGTTTGTGTTTACTCTAGGAGGTGGAGCCGTAGTATGGAAGAGTGTTAAGCAGAAATGCGTGGTGGACTCTACCATGGAGGCCGAACACGTTGCCGCTTCAGAGGCAGCGAAAGAGGCTGTGTGGCTCAGGAGCTTCCTGATGGACTTAGATGTGGTTCCTGAGTTGCCTAGGTCTATCACAGTTTATTGTGATAACAATAATGCAGTTGCTAACTCGAGGGAACCACGAGCCCATAAGGCGAGTAAACACATAGAGCGCAAGTACCACCTGATACGAGAGATCGTAAAGAGGGGAGACGTGACCGTGGCCAAGATAGTATCAGATGACAAGCATGCAGATCCTTTCACAAAGCCATTGACCCTAAAGGTTTTTGAGAGACATGTGGAGGGCATGGGAGTCAGATTCTTGAGAGAGCCATGTTAGTGAGCTTAAAGGTGTTCTGGAGATTTCATTATGACAGCAGTGTAATAGCGGGTTGGACAGTTTTTGTACTTCTTAGCATAACTTTGAGTATTAGTGGGAGATTGTTAGTTTTGAATACAAAAAAGCTATGGCTTGTATCAAAAACTAATATCCACAGATGACATATCATTTTGTTTCAGTATAAATTTGTTCCCTTATATCATAGAACTAGATAACGGGGTGTCGACAAACACAGTAGATACCGTTATTGGTTAAAGTATTGATATATAAAAAGTATGCTCGTAACCGAGATAGTCTGAACATACTATCGGTATAGGTTATTGTGTGGTTTGGAAATTGGATTATCTAGACTAGTTTAAATCACACAGATATGCCCGGGGCATATTGAGCACGACCAGTTTGGATAGAATTGACTTATACTGATCGGCATAGTCAATTCGGTCCTAGTATTCCGTCTCTCAATCCCGAGATTGGGACGGGCGTGAGGGTTGGATATCGTGTGCTTTGATTTGCCAAAGAGTGAGGTCAATTGAGGCCAATACCTCGGTAAGTTGGGTATGCGGTGTTTAGCTTCTTGCGTGCCGTTGCTAGTCGGAGGAATCCACATACCGGTTCGCCGGGTTGATGGTGCTCCCGAGATGAGCTCGTAAGGTTATTATACTAAACCCGGCCGGTGAACTTTATGTTCGGTATAATAAAAGGTCGAGTGGTACTAATCTCGGAAACCAAGAAGTCGGTGAATTAATTTGTCAGTAAATTGATAAACCGACGAGCGCTAGATCTTTAATGTGGGGAGATAGAAGAAATAATAATGGCGCGATGTAAAGTCGTTTTCGAGCGGTAGTTCCATAATTGGTCCGATAGTGGTACGACCGATTATGCATTTGACTAATCGACAAGGTAAATTAATTAATCCGAAGGGTTTAATTAATATTTAATCGACAAAGTGAATTTAGAAATTAATTTGATTTTGAATTAATAATTTCTAAGGGTTCGATTAAATTAAATTGACAAAGTGGATTAAATAAATTAATTTAAATGGGTCGATTGGAGTTGATTAGTCGGGAAGACTTAGCGGTCAACGAAAGTCAAATTTTAAGGCCTAACTCAAGAGCCCATTAGGTCTCCAATCGAGCTCCTATAAATAGAAGACTTGTTGCCCAAGAAACCCTAAGGAAATTTTGCAAGACTTGTCTTGCCCCTTTCTTGAGCAAGAAGGTTCTAGAGAGAGAATTTTTCTTCAAGAATTCTTTCTCAAAAACGAACTAGATTTCTTGTTCTTCGAATTAGATTCATCCAAAGACCGGATCTTTCAGTTGTTCTTCTATAGATTTCACCAGATTTCTGCTTGGTTTTCAATTAAAAACTGCTGCAGTTTTTCCGTTCGAGGGTTTTTCACCCAGCGGGTTTTATCCAAGCTTTGCTGTCCGATTTTTGTGGGTTCTTCTAGGCGCTGGTCAGCAGTTCTCTTTGTGCGTTTGATTCGAGTAAGTTTGGTGTTGATCTCCTTCAATTTTGATCGGTGATCCACCAGCTTGCTTGTCTAGATCACGACAAGGATTGTGCTGGGTCTTAGCTGTCCGAAAATGGGTCT
Organism: Knoxia roxburghii; assembly: GCA_030378225.1. NCBI lineage: Eukaryota > Viridiplantae > Streptophyta > Magnoliopsida > Gentianales > Rubiaceae > Knoxia > Knoxia roxburghii. The sequence continues at coordinate 8,338,277 of CM059423.1, forward strand.
CTAAATACAGCAGTAGCAGCAGTTTTTTTTAATATAGCAGGAGGTGAAATTGTTTTGTATTTTCCGGTCAGATTTTGGACCAAATTGAATATAATTTGAGTGATTTCCTTGTGGGCTGAACAAGTAGACTTCGATAGATTATTGCCCACGCAATATTCGAAGTTTCTACGGAGATATCGATTGGATTTTTTGTGGAAATCGCGCTAAAGAATTGGGTTTTCTTTAAGCAAGGGACTTCGCTACAAAAGGTATAATCTTTAAATTCCGCTTTAATTAAAGATTTAATTTTTTGTGTCCCGATTAATAAATTAAATAAGTATAAGCCTAGATCCGTTCATGGGTAAACTAATTTGAGCCTGAGCTTGGTCGAAAGCTTTCGATTCTAGAATGCATAGCACGAAAGTGAGGTTTTCGATTTAGCCCGGGCTTGTTCAGTTTTCCTTCAGGATCATCTCTGCTAAGATCGCTAATGAGCTGCACTGTTCTGCGGTTATACCAACTCTGGTACTCCGCGTCAACAACTGGAGGATCCTTTGGCATAGCGTCAGCTAAATGGTCAGCTGACATCCTAGCTCTCCAATCCATGTTGTAACGAGCACGTTCAAGCCCCCAGCCAGCGTACTGCTTGCCTTGCATACCCTTGCTATGCGACCGTTCATATGTGTCCGCACTCAAAGGATAAATCATTGGCGGCCCAGGGATAGGCTGATTGCAACCAAATTGGCGAAGGACCCTCGAAGCCTCATATGGCTCGTGTGCATCATAGTAGATTATCCAAGTATTGGATATCCAACACTCCCTCCCTTCTCGGCAATATTGTGGGACGTATCCATCAAGCAAATTATCTACCAGATAAGGCTGTCATATAAACTAAAAAAAATAAAATGAAAACCGATCAAACAACCAAAAATTATAAATTATATTTAAATAGTCATCGAAATCTGACAACAAAATTTAAACTAACCTCCTCCTCTCGGAGGCCATCTAGCTGATCTCTGAAAGTAGGTAGACAATGAGTAGTCGTGCTGTGATATTCTTGGGTGTGTGCCACCGTTCTGCCAAAGGGCAATCATCCGATGGCAGCGCACTAAGAGCACTCTATCTGGCCTAACAACATCGAAAACGCTCCCAAGCACATACCTGGATAATAAAATTAAATTGATATTAATAAAAAAATATACATTACGAAAAATAAAGTGAAAAACATTAAATATATAATAAATATAACATTAATTTACCTGTAGTAGGAGCGAAAAACCCATAATATCGTTTGATTCCCGAAGCCAAGCCTTGCAAAGGCCGCGGTACAAACTGTAAAGTGTTGCTGACCCCCAACTCAGTCGCGAGCATCTCTCAGGATCCTCTATATTTTGTAGAAAATATAGAGGAATGATGTTGCCAGTCGTGTCCGCAAAGAGCAAACCGAAGCACACGTACAAGATGTAGCATTGAGCCCTCTTCGTATAAGCCAATGGGTCAACCTCGTGCCGTGTAAGTGGTGGACTGAGTGCATCCTTAAGCGCATCAATATATAAATTGCCGCTCCTCATCAACTGATCCACCCGGACAGGGAATCCCAAAAGCTGCTCACACTCACCGCACCACTCTTGGGGTGTCAGGTCAAAACACCGACCGGTAACTGGATCCCCATTTGTAGCAAGGCCAAAAAGAACTTGGACGTCTTGCAACGTCACAGTGTCCTCACCGAAGTTGAAGTGAAAAGTGTGCGTCTTTGGACGTCATCTCTTACACAACGCTGTGATAAGGGAATGGTCGAGTCTGATATTGCCCACTCGGCATAGACCCCAAAATTTGAATTTCTGAATCTCAGCCCAAACTTCTGGCGGTTCCAGCGACAATGGTTTCCACATTTGGCTATCCGATCTACGACACTTGATAGTCCGCGAGTGAAACCCTTCAGAACCTAAGTATATACTATGCGAACGGTGTCGCTGCTGCATATATAATAACTCTGGATCTATGGGTCCTGGATGAAGGTACTGTTGATGACCTTGTGATCCACTGGATGACGCCATTGGACCTAAATTAAGAATTTATTGAGAAAAAGTAAAACTCTCTGCAGCATAACGGCAGTAAATGTAACATTTTCGAATTTCCAACCAGTGCATAAAACATAAACTCAGCCCAACACAATTTATGGCAACACACATTTATAAATATAAAACAACCTATGTGCCAGCAAAGCCATAATTTTCTAAATTCAACATAAATTAAATTATATTTTTTGAAGAATAGTAAATATTGAATAAACAAAAATAAAACTACTATATTCATAATAATTCTAAATTTAGAATAATAATTAGGAGAAAGGTACAATTTTTTTGGGATCAGTATGGGTTGTTTTGGCGGAGGCTGGCGGCGGTCGGAGGTCCAGCGGTCAGAGGTTGGAGGTCCGGCGTCAAAATAGGAAAATGAATGGTACGTTTTGTACAGTTCAACAAGAGGAATGTTTTGGTGGTGTTGTTTCACACAAATACCGGCCGAATTTTCGTAATTCTAAGAAAATTTTATGGATTTGATTTTTATGAAATATAGAAAACCAAAAAAAAAAAAAAAAAGAATTGGAATGTATAGTTATGTTCCTTGAGCTGAGAAGAATGTGTTGATCGGTTATATTGTTGTTTGGAGGTCCGATTGGTCGGAAATGAAAAATCCGGTGAGGGAGAATAAAGGAGAAGAACGGATAAAGAAGAAAGAAGAATGAAAAAAAAGTGATTACGGGAGAATAAATCCGGGTATAATTCGGATTTGCAAAATCCACATTCGGATTTGAAAAATCCGAATTAAAGTAATTCGGATTTCACAAATCCGAATTAGTGCATAATTCTGGTTTCGGATTTTCAAAATCTAAAACCTAATTGAGCTACTGCTCTCGGGCAGTAGCTAAAATCCTGTTTGGATTTTCAAAATCCGAGTCATGATTTCTTTTTTTCTTTTAAAAAAATATTTAATTCGAATTTCACAAATCCGAATTATTTAATTCATTCAGATTTGTGAAATCCGAATTAATTTAATTCGGATAACGAATTATGATCCAAATAAAACAGTTTAAATTCACATGAATGGATGTAGACGTTTCTGAACGCGGTTATAGTTGTTCTGAGACGAGTTGAGATGTTTTGTGAAAAAATCAGTTTAAATTCACATATCTAATTGAAGACGTTTTTGGACGTGGTTCTAGTTGTTTGAGACGTGGTAGACTGTCTTTGTAAAAAAAAAAAAGTTTAAATTCACATGAATGGATGTAGACGTTTTTGGACTTGGTGCTAGTTGTTCTGAGACGAGTTGAGATATTGTATGGCCATTTTATTTGTTTTATCTTATTACAACACCTACTTACAAGATCATGAACATTTCTAAGAGTAATATGGTCATTTTAATTGTTTTATCTTCACAAAACTCTTAGATCAGAGATCATGAAAATTTCTAAGAGTTGAACGTTCATTTTATTTGTTTTATCTCATTACAACTCTTAGATATGAGATCATGATCATTTCTAAGAATTGTATAGCCGTTTTATTTGTTTTATCTTATCAAAACCCTTAGATAATAGATTATGCACATTCCGGTCCACCTCAGATGTTTTTGGACGTGGTGCTAGTTGTTCTGAGACGAGGTGAGATGTTTTGTGAAAAAATCAGTTTAAATTCACATGTATGGATGTTGACGTTTCTGGACGTGGTGCTAGTTTTTTGAGACGTGATTCCAGTTGTTCTGAGACGTGGTAGATTGTCTTTGTGAAACAAAATCAGTTAAAATTCACATGAATTGATGTAGACATTTTTTGACATGCTCTAGTTATTCTGAGACGTGGTGGGCTGTTTTTGTAAAAAAATAAGTTTAAATTTGCATGAATGGATGTAGATATTTCTGTACGTGGTGCAAGTTTTTTTTGACATGGTGCTAGTTGTTTTGGACGTATTTAGCCGTGGTAGACTATGTTCTGTGAAAAAATTCAGCTAAAATTCACATGTTTGGTTGTATACGTAGTTCTAATTATTTTGGACGTGGTGCTAGTTGTTCTGAGACGTGGTGGGCTGTTTTTGTGAAAAAAATAGTTTAAATTCACATGAATGGATGTAGACGTTTCTGAACGTGGTGCTAGTTTTTTTTTTGACTTGGGGCTAGTTTTTTTTGACGTGGTGCTAGTTGTTCTTAGACGTGATGGGATGTATTTGTAAAAAAAATCTGTTTAAATTCATATGCATGGATATAGACATTTTTGGACGTGGTGCTAGTTGTTCTGAGACGTGGTGAACTCAGGCAAGACGTGGTGGACTCAGCGAATGCGGATTTTAAAATCCGAAATTAATACTGATTCGGATTTTGAAATCCGATTTGTCCCTCAATTTTTTAATACTTTCTGCTGTTCAAATTAACAAATTAAATTACAAATTTTTTTTTTCAAAAATCAGATTTCTAAAATCCGAATTTGTTTTGGATTAATAAATCGGATTTGTGAAATTCGAATCTCAATTTGATTAAGAGACTCGAATTTCACAAATTCGAAAGACCTAAAAATGGTCCACAGATTTCAAAATCTAAATATTTCCGTTCATACCCCCAAATTTTGCATTAATTTGGTCTGGGCCCCAGTTTTAGTTATCCCAACCCTAAAAAAGGTGTTCTTCTTCTTCCTCCAACACTGCCTCGCCTCAAGAAGTGCTGGTGCGGCGGAGGAAGGACGGTTAAGGCTGTCGAAAATACTCCTAAATGTTTTTTTATTCTTCAGAGGATCGACTAATCCTCAAAGTTTTTAGATAGGTCCGTCCTTGATTATAAAACTTTATAAGATTATTTTTAGAGTATTATTAATTATCGCCTCAATTTTAAGTATTATCGGCCCAATTTTAATAAAATTATTAAATTTGTTTTAAAATGAGAAAGAGAAATAATAAAGGAAAGAGTGTTTTAGTCCAAACTGCGGACAGTATATGGTAAAAATTAGAGCGGTAACTAATAAAATTTTTATTTTTATTATGAATAAAGTTAGTTCTTTAATGGTTAAAGTTTTGTGCCTTTAATTATGAAATCAATTGTTTGATTCATACACAAGCAGCAACTAATCAAATCCTAAAAAAGCTTATAAATTGCTAAATATTAGATACCAGACTATCTAGCTGCAAAGGGAGTAGATCCCCTCTCCAATAAATCACTAGTCTCTCCCTGCCGCCTCTTCGTGTATAATATAATTAGATATACCATCTTTTCAAAAATAAAAACTACTTTTTGTTGAAATAAAAGATATATAAATATATTAATTTATTGAAAAATATCCAGCAATGATTGACAAAATAAAGATACAGCCATAGAAACACAAATTACAAGTATAATTGTCATTGTTGTGTTTAATACGGATAAACCTATATAGATCTACCCTATCAAGCTGTGGATATGCCACATGCCGAAATTGTAATTCGAACAAGGATACATCACTAATTTTCTGATGAAAACTCCAAAACATAGATCTAATAATTAGATCTATGATTACTAAATCTTCTTGGACCAAACCAGCGAACATCGTCAATGACGCTGCTACCAATCCAACGAAATTCACTAACGAAACTGCCGCAACAAAAACAAACACAACCAATAAAGGCTCGACCAATACACTACCAGTAGATCTGAATCTACTGAAGGACAAATGAAAATAAAGATTGAGGATAATCTCCTTTATTGGATGACGAAACTAAAAATAAGAAAACAAAAACGGACAATAAATTTATTTCTCCCATCATTGCATAATGAAAAGATGGGGGAAGAAATATTTTTTTAGGATTGAGTTTGTGAGGGAAGAGAGGAGAACCATTGACTTAGTGTTAAACTTAGACTAAAAAAAATAAAAAAATAAAAACTACTTAAATAGACAGATTGGATTGAGAGGGAAATGATATTAAATGGGTTATGACCCAACTTAACCGATATCTTCGTGGATGAACCGCAATTGGGTCAATTCACAAATTTTTCAAAAAAATAACTCTCTTTTAGATATTATCTGAACTATGATCCATCATCGACCCTAACCATTTGGATATGAGTGGACCTATTTTGATGTGAGGAACAAATTTGGTTTTTAAAATTTTTCTTTTATTCTTCTCACTTTTAATTATTTTTTTATAGCGGATTTAAACTTTTTTTTTTTTTTGAGGAATAAATAGGATTTTATTAGTTTATTGGAAATCGTCCAATGACAATTAAGAAAGGAAATTTGGTACACTAAATTATTCCTGCACAGAGGGGAAATGGATTTTTATAAAATTGGTTATCCCATGGACATACATGTTTTGGGATCGGGGTATCCAATAAAGTCGATATTGGACCGATGTCGGAGGTAGCCTCCTCCAGTCTTCTATTATGGGTAGACTCATATGGGCTCCGTCAGCTACACTTCTTGCGGCAAGGACAACTTGTGCAGAATCACCGAGGATTGAATAAGGGGCGATATTCAATCGTTGGCACAACAGCAAGGCCTCCCAGAATGCCAAGGTCTCTGCTGTTTTTGGATCCAAGATTGAGGGAAAGAACTTCCCATAACCATGAATAACAGCCCATTTTCAACCACTATACAAACTCTAGCAGCTGCACCTTGTCTTTGGATGGCAACGGCTCCATCAAAATAACTCGGATTCCACTCAGCGGTGTTGATTTGATTGACGGTGTACTGAAAGCCGTCGGCAGCGAACTTGGCAATGCAGCTCGTGCCGTTTGGTAGCAGTGAAGCGTGGCAGCAGCTGAAAACGCTACCTCAAAAGGCTGCATACGCACCTCATCATGAATCATATGATTTCTTGCGTATCAAAGATTGGATAAAACCATGGCAACTCTTTCAGCATCCTTATTTGACAGACCAAGAAGTATTTTCATCACCCATGTTTTGACTTGGTCTTTTTCTTCCTTCCCCGAGCTTTAAACCTTTAATTCACTCTAATGTCCCCAACCAAGTAGAAGATGGCCACATTCCAGGCAAGGCCTCAAACATGGAGCATTACGGGTAATATTTGTCTTTCATTAGTGTCGCTAGAGTAGAGTGAGGATGTGTGAGAAGTCTCCATGCCTGCTTTGAGAGTAGAGCAATGTTAAAGGTTTTGAGATCACAAAATCCCAGGCCTCCCTCTGATTTCTTCCGCACCATTTTTTTCCATGCAACCCAATAAATTTTGCTAGAGTCCCAGTTGGAGCCCCACCAGTATCTTTAAATAAGCCTTTCAATATCCTCTATTGTGCCATTTGGAATAAAAAGTAAGTCATAGCATAAGATGGAATTTCCTGCAACACATATTTGATTTGTGTTTCTTTCCCGACTTTCGAAAGCGCTCTCTCTGACAATCCTTGAATTCAATTTGCCACCCTATCCCTGAGGCTATTGAATACCTCCCTTTTATTTCTGACATAATACTTGGCAAGCTAAGGTACTTGTCGTGCGAATTGGCTTCAAGGATACCGAGGGTCACACAAATTTCGTCCCTGCACTGCTGAGATGTGTTTGGGCTAAATAAGATCCCAGACTTGTCTAGATTGATGCTTTGCCCAGAGATGTTTTCATAAGTCCTCAGCGCCCATTGCATGTGAGCTGTTTCTTCCGGTGTTGCATTGCCAAAAAAGAGGGTGTCGTCGACAAAAAATAGGTGTGAGATGGCCGGAACTCCCCGCGCAATTGAGATCCCTCCCAGATGACCATAGCTCTGTAAGTCCTGCAAAAGACATGATAGTACCTCGCTGCAGATGATAAACAAGTAGGGCGATAGAGGATCTAATTGTCTGATGTTGTGCTGTGGTGTCAAGCTGCCCACCTGCTGGCCACTAAGCAAGAACGAGTACTGCACAGTGTTCAGGAACTGATAAATAAGAGAGATGAATTGGTGACTGAATTCCATTGCTTTCATTGTGGCCGCAATAAACCCCTATTCAAGCCGGTTAAAGGCCTTACTCATGTCTAGCTTGATACTCATTTGGCCTCTGGTCCCTGCAGTTCTAAGCTTCATAGAATGATGTGTCTCATAGGTAATGAGCACATTGTCAGTAATTAACCGACCCAGTACAAATGCAAATTGTGAGGAAGAAATACCATCAGGCAGAACTCTCCTTAAGCAGTTAGAAACTGCCTTGGAAGCTAGCATATAAATTACATTTTAGATACTAATAGGCCTAAACTGTGTAGGTCTTGTTTGATAATCTTAGGAATAAGAAAAATATGGGTGAGATCAACCAAAGAATCTAATTTTCCATGATTTAGCATATTCAGTACATAAATCACAATATAACTTCCTACAATATGCCAGTACTTTTTGAAAAAGACAAGACTCATACTGATGAACTGATATTTTTTTATACGATTTGGTGCTGAATTGAATTTGGATGTTTTGGTGAGGTTTAATAGTGGTTTTTACATTTGCAGGGAGTAGTGTTGATTTTGAGAAGGATTGTACAATTTTGAACAAAAGGATGAAAAATTGGACAATTGAAGAAAGAAGTTGGGCTAATATTTAGACCTAGAATTTAATTGTTGATAATTGGGCTGGAATATATTGTATTTGATTAGGAGAATTTTTGGGAAGGAAAAGAATGGGCCCAAACTGGGAAGAAATGGTTTTATTAGGTTAGAAAAGAGAGCAGAGCAGGAAATATCCATTATTCATTGTTTTGGCATTGGGGTTAACTGCATGGACTGCTGGGACGGCTGAGAACCAGAAGGGAGTATTAGGTAGGCAGCAGCCTTTTTGACTTTGGTCCTTGCTTTTGGCCACGTTCTGGAGACAACAACTGAGATTTTCTTTGGCAACAATTTTGGGAACGGAAGTGGAGGGCCAGCACAAGGGGACGACTTCTTGCTTAGGTGGCGCAACCTGTGTGCGGCTTCGACTACTTAGTACTTTGCGTATTTGTTAATTAATTTCAATTGTAGTTTAATTATGTCGCACAATTTATTTGTTAATTTTAGTTTAATTATGAGTAGCTAAATTCTCTAGTCTAGCCAAGGGAATAAAAACCCCTCGATGTTACTTTAATCTTGAGATTGAATTGGTATTCATATTAATTGATTACTGGTTTTCTTATTTATTCTTGTGCACTTCTTGAGGATTATTTGGCACTGTTTGTATAGCTGGTAGCATACAGGTTTTCCTAGGTTATCCAATCCACTAGAATACACGAGGTTCGTTGTTCCTTAGAGTCAATGAAACTAATCACGTGGTACGTAGATTAGTGAGTTGAAAAGAATAAAATCAATTGCAATTAAGCTAATTGGGTTAATTTTAGTTGAACTGAGTCCTTGACTTTCGTGATCTAGGTTCTAGGAGGTTTCAGAATTGATCATCGATTATAGATGCAATTAACAGAGGTTCCTTAATTGCTGGCTTAAAAATAGGACTGAATTGTTAGGAGATTCGAATAATAAAAACCGGTGTAACCAGTAGTTAGTTAATACATTTTTGCATCAAGGATCGATTAGTGCATCGAGGTGGTCCAATTCCCTTGACTAGACGTTTTCCGAATTTGGATTTGATAAAGTGTTAAATTTTCTGTCTTTAATTTAATTTGATTTTCATTAGTTAGTTTAATTAAAAACAAACCCCCCATCTTGGTTACGCACTTTTGACTAAATTTATTTTACTCTGGTGCTCCCTGTGGATATGATCCTACTCGTATTATACTATTTTTAATAGTTTTTAAAGTAGGTTTATTTTTTATTGTTCTGACAACCCATCAAATTGTATGTTCTTCTCCGACTTCCACATCGAAGATGGTGTTCGTCGGACCAGCATTTTTCTTTTTCGAGTTCACGAGTTCGTCAACTCGTTCGTAGGCGAATGCTGGGTTTTGCAATCCAAGCAACTCAGCAGTGGTCACCACCCGCCCTTCGCACACATGTGGGCTTGAAACCACCAATTCCTCCACCATAGAGAAGCTTTTCTTCCCTTACTAAAATTTTTTTTGTTGTAGTTATTTATTTTATTTATTTTTATTCTGTCTTGGTGGTGTTTGTTTTTGTGATCCTGTTTATGCCTTTTTTTTCTACATTGGGGACAATGTAGAGTTTTAGGTGTGGGGGGATTGTTTTGTATGATTATTGTTTTGGGGATGGTTTGTGTTTCATTGTGTTTAGAGTCTAGGTGTGGGGGAGATGTAAATGTTATGTGTTTTGTGTTGGAAAATTGATATGCAATGTGTGATTTGGTGAGGTAAGGATGAAATGTAGGGAATATTAGTAGTATTGTGTGTTGGATGGCTATAATTGTTCCTTGTGATAATTCAGATGATGATACTTGTGTGAGTGGCACCCAAAAAGCTAGAAACAGTGAGATTTTAGGCCTTAATGAGCAACAATTCTTTCTTGTGCTCAATTTGTTTTCTTTAGAGTGTTTCACACATAGTTTGCATATTCTAGAACTTGCTTGGTTATGCATGTTACCGTTGCTTGTGAATTTGAAGTACAAAAAGGATAAAGGCAATAGGATAACCAAATTTGGCTTGCTAAAAAAATCCAACCTTCAATGCTTATCCTTAGTTAACCTTTTTGAAGCTTGGACCTAATTCTTTGATTTTAAAGCCACTAAATTAAACCTAGGCCTGTGTTTAGCTTGCTCTTTTCGCCTAGTTATTAAAAGAAGTACATACTTGGTTGTTAACTTGGGTTTGTGGTTTGAAGGCGGACATTGTAAGGCAATAGTAACTCATTAAGGATAAGTTGTGTTCTGACCAAGGCTGTTGGAAAAAAAAAATGAAACAAAAGTAAGAAGAAAAAAATAAAATAAAAAAAAGAAAAGAAGACAAGAAAGAAAAGGAGCCAATATAAACAAATTCAAATGAATTTGTGTGGCTAGAGAAAAAAAAATAAAAAGAAAATAAAAAGAAAATAAAGAAAGAAAAAAGGGGGGTGAAATTGTGGAAAGAGCGAAGTTTGGAATTCTTGGTGAGTTACTAGTGTCTTGCATGGGTCATCCTTGGTAAGATGGTTGAAAGGTTAACGATCAAGTATGTATTTGCTTTCATAACTTTCGCCTATGTTTGATTTTTGTTATCCTACCTTGTCCTGAGCCTCATTATAACCCTTAACTAAGACCTTTTGATTTGTATTTTGATTCATTTGAGTGATAGTAATGTGATAATTTTGCAAGCATATGGTAAGAACAATTCTATGTGATGAACTTGAGTGAGTACGTCCTTTAAACACTTTGAGTGCATAAGTAAATTACTTGAGAGGTGGGTGTCATTCGTGCTTGTTATTTGAGTTTGGGGAGTTATGAGGAATGGATATAGTCGTTACAAATGCATGATACTATGAAAGTTTCTTATATGGATTGTGAGTCTTGCTTGATCGTATGTTACATATTAAGGATCCATGTGTCGTTTCTTGTTTGGTGTTTATTTCTTTTTCTTTTCGAGTTTTGAGTCATGCTTGGGGACAAGCAATGTTTAGGTGTGGGGGATTTGATGAACTGATATTTTCTGATACGATTTGGTGCTGAATTGGGCGAATTTGGATGTTTTGGTTAGGTTTAATAGTGGTTTTTACATTTGCAGGGAGTAGTGTTGATTTTGAGAAGGATGGTGCAATTTTGGACAAAAGGATGACAAATTGGACAATTGAATTAAGGAGTTGGTCTAATATTTAGGCCTAGAATTTAATTGTTGATAATTGGGTTGGAATATATTGTATTTGATTAGGAGAATTTTTGGGAAGGAAAAGAATGGGCCCAAACTGGGAAGAAAGGGTTTTATTAGGTTAGAAAAGAGAGCAGAGCAGGAAATATCCATTATTCATTGTTTTGGCATTGGGGTTATGGACTGCTGGGACGGCTGAGAAACAGAATGAAGTATTAGGTAGGCAGCAGCCTTTTTGACTTTGGTCCTTGCTTTTGGCCACGTTCTGGAGACAACAACTGAGATTTTCTTTGGCAACAATTTTGGGAACGGAAGTGGAGGGCTAGCACAAGGGGACGACTTCTTGCTTAGGTGGTGCAAGCTGTGTGCGGCTTCGACTACTTAGTACTTTGCGTATTTGTTAATTAATTTCAATTCTAGTTTAATTATGTCGCACAATTTATTTGTTAATTTTAGTTTAATTATGAGTAGCTAAATTTTCTATTCTAGCCATGGGAATAAAAACCCCTCGATGTTACTTTAATTGTGAGATCGAATTGGTGTTCATATTAATTGATTACTGGTTTTCTTATTGTGCACTTCTTGAGGATTATTTGGCACTGTTTGTATAGCTGGTAGCATACATGTTTTTCTAGGTAATCCAATCCACTAGAATACACGAGGTTCGGTATTCCTTAGAGTCAATGAAACTAATCACGTGGTACGTAGATTAGTGAGTTGAAAGGAATAAATAATCAATTATAATTAAGCTAATTGGGTTAATTATAGTTGAACTGGGTCCTTGACTTTCGTGATCTAGGTTCTAGGAGGTTCCAGAATTGATCATCGATTATAGACGCAATTAACGGAGGTTCCTTAATTACTGGCTTAAATTAATAGGACTGAATTGTTAGGAGGTTCCAACAATAAAAACCGGTGTAACCAGTAGTTAGTTAATACATTTTTGCATCAAGGATCGATTAGTGCATCAAGGTGGTCCAATTCCCTTGACTAGACGTTTTCCGAATTTGGATTTGATAAAGTGTTAAATTTTCTGTCTTTAATTTAATTTGATTTTCGTTAGTTGGTTTAATTAAAAACAAACTCCCCATTTTGGTTGCACACTTTTGACTAAATTTATTTCACTCTGGTGCTCCCTGTGGATACGATCCTACTCGCATTATACTATTTTTAATAGTTTCAAAATTAAGTTTATTTTTTATTGGCCTGACAACCCATCACATACCGTCGAGGCCTAGTAATTTGTACGATCTCTTAGATTTCCATTTTATCCTAATTTTTGTACAAATTAAAACCTAAGAAATCATAATTTAATATTCCTTTCACAAATAATGTTGAGTTTCTAATGAGACAAATTCAGGAGGCCACTACATTAAAGAAATTTTGAACTTTCTTAGCTTAAACAACTTTTTTTATCCTTGGTTCATTACCTATACTTGTTTGTGTACCTATTTCAATAAAGAAAAACCTGATGCTGTCAACACAAAATCAAAAGATTCAAGAATTTGAAATCTGCTAAAGGTTCATGAAAAATATTTAGCCCAAATGAAATTCTCAATGCAAACTCTATCATAATTTGGTAGTAGCTCTACTTCCTAGTAGCTACTTGGCTTCTCATTTCTCATTGCCGAATCACAACCCAAAAAGTTAAAAGTGATGGAAATTTCTCATGCTTAAATACAAAAAAAAAAAAAAAGAGCTTACATTTTTTTTGAAGCAAGAAAAAAAAAAAAAAAAAGCTACTTGTTCGAGAAGTCATGTGTCTAGTGTAGCATATCTTACCCATAAAAGGATCGGGGAACATCAAGCAGTGTATTAATATTGATTATATGATTTCCAAAGGAATGGTCGATAGAAGAAACAAAAAGAAAGCCTATACTATATAACATTCCCTATATTTTAATCTCAACCATCATATCTAGATCATTGTCAAGACATTCAAAACACTACTTCATGAGTGTGTTTGTTTGAAAGCAATGGGAATGAGGCAATCGTAAAATGTTTTCGATTACTACGTTCTCAAGCATGTCAAAGGCAATCAGATTCCTTTAATGAATGTTACGAAACAAGTCAAAGAAAATCTGATTCCTTTAATGAATGTTACCAAATAAGTCAAAGGCAATCAGATTCCTTTAATGATTGTTGAGTAATCAAATTCCGATTGCCTCCAAATAAACGCATCCTATATGAATGTAACTTTAATGATACAATACATATGATATAACAATCCTCTCATACCATCTCTCATGTGAGTGCTATTCTCTAAAATATTCTACACGTGTTTCATGCAAGACAGCCCACATGGACTCTAAATCCTTGTGGTCTCTTACTTTTTTCTGTAACTAATTGAAATACATCTCTTTTGCAGCTTGCTTCTGAAATGAAAAAAAAAATTACATGACAACAGAAATGTGAAATATCAGCCAACATAGAGGTTTCAGAACTTATGAAAATTAAAATAATGCAACAAAAATTTATAGCGAAGTCTCAAAGATATGGATCCACATCCTCCACTCCTTTCTCTATCTCCAGCATCATATATATGATAAGCAACTAATAATTAGATAGAAAGGATTCATACAAACATTGGACAGCTGCCCTGAGACTTGACCACAACAATGCTATAACTTTAGGACTAAGGGGCTGCTTGGTTCACACTAAGTAATTGGAATGAGAATGACTATGATAGTAATCTGGAATGACAATGGATTTCTGAAAGTGATTGTTGCTGCTTGGTTCATTATCTGGAATGAGAATGAATTAAAATTACATTTTAACCATTCATGTGAGGGACTTGCTATTTGTATCACAAAAAAAAAAATAATTATGACCAAAATGCTCTGTTGACGTCGAAATCCAGACAGTCCACCACGTCTCAGAACACTAGCACCACGTCAATAATAACTATAACCACGTCCAGAAATGTCTACACCCATGCATGTGAATTTAAGCTGATTTTTTCCACAAATACAGTCCACCACGTCTCAGAACACTAGTACCACGTCAAAAATAACAAGCACCACGTCCAGAAATGTCTACATCTATTCATGTGAATTTAAGCTGATTTTTTCCACAAATACAGTCCACCACGTCTCAGAACACTAGAACCACGTCAAAAATAACAAGCACCACGTCCAGAAACGTCTACATCTATTCATGTGAATTTAAGCTTATTTTTTCCACAAAGACAGTCCACCACGTCTCAGAACACTAGCACCACGTCAAAAATAACTATAACCACGTCCAGAAACGTCTACATCCATGCATGTCAAGTATTCTATGATCTGATGTCTATACAATCATGATGTGATCTCCCTTGATAAGTATGTTTTAGTTCTATTGTATGATTTCTTTTATATTCTTGATCTGATGTCTATAGTCTGTTGATCTGATGTCTAGTATTCGCTGATCTGATGTCCATATAATCCTGATCTGATCTCCCTTGTTAAGTATGCTTTAGTTCTATTGTATGATTTCTTTTATATTCTTGATCTGATGTCTATAGTCTGTTGATCTGATGTCTATTATTCAATGATCTAATATCTATATAATCCTGATCTGATCTCCCTTGTTAAGTATGTATTAGTTATATTGTATGATTTCTTTTATATTCTTGATCTGATGTCTATAGTCTGTTGATCTGATGTCTAGTATTCGATGATCTGATGTCTATATAATCCTGATCTGATCTCCCTTGTTAAGTATGTATTAGTTATATTGTATGATTTCTTTTATATTATTGATCTGATATCTATAGTATATTGATTTGATATCTACTGTCTTATTATTTTTAAAAAAAAATATTTTTTTAAAAAAAAAGTATTTTTTTTTTAAATATTTTTTTTAAAAATGCTGTGCGTCAAAAAAAAATTAGAAGAAATGAGGGAGAGATAGAGAAAGACGCCTGCAGAATAGGAAGGGGGAGGAAGATGAAGAATTGATTCCAAAATTCTCAATCCCACCAAATTAGTAGGGAATGAGTCAATCCCACCTTTGTAGGAATGAATCTACTGCTTTCATTGTCATAGTAGCAACCAAGCATCTTTTTTTAAAAATATTGGAATGAATCCATTGATCCATTCCGATTCCAGTGAACCAAGCAGTCCCTAAGTGTTTCAACCCTAAACCACCAAAGAACGAAGGTTAATCACATTGACATAAAAAAATTCATTATGAAGAATGTAAATTTGTGCAGACTAAACATAACCAATGAGGTCTAAAAGATTATTGGAGTGCGAAAAACACACCAAAATAAAAATATAATTTTCACACTAAGGGATTCCAAGACCCCATCGTGCAGTAGAATAGGTGTCAATCCCACAGGGAGTAACTAAACTTTGTAAATATTTAATTTTATTTTGATTAATAAGCAGGGAAGCATACATACACAAGCTAGCAATTCACAAAGTACACAAATAGCAAGATTGGGAAATAAGGTTGAGTTTGAGGAGGAAATTCGGTCACCATTTGAGTTCGGGTTGTATTATAATACATTGGATAAGTGCGATTATATCGGGTTCATTCCCGTCTGGTTGCTAAACCTATATTGCAGTTCATGGGTCTCGATGCCTCTCCGAAGAGAAACAAAATCTCATTCTTGATTGTAACTCACCTAGGGAAAGGGAAATATGCAATCTCGGTCCAGCTACGAACATGCAAGGAATAAACAACTATAGTACTAAAAACCATCGATAAGTAAGCAATCCACCATCCAAAATATATACAACCAAAGGAATCAGACAATACATACAATACCCAGTACTGACGACCGATAAAGAGTCTACCGTGTAACTCAGCGGTGGGGAGTGACGACGAATCAATGGCATAACCTCGCGAATGGAGAACTCTCTTGTTGGAATACAGTCTAGAGGGGAAGCGCTGCAGTAAGGTCCAATTCCACCAACACTAGCTTATCTGGGACTTCCTCTCCAAGATGGAGCTTAGCACTCCATCGATCCAAGCTCACAACCCTGCAACAATGAAACTGTAGCTCGAAGAGTACAAGAGAATTTCTAAAGCGGCCGAGATGAGAAGTGAACAAAATATGCCCTACTGGACTTGTACTTGGGTATTTATACACATTACAATTAGGTTAGGAAATAATTACAAAAGTCGGGTCAAAATGGTAACTTCAGTACAGGAGGCCGGTCATTGGTCTTGGTCAACATCTGGATTTTCCTTCCAAAACCGACAGCTTCCTTGGTAAGGTTCATTAGCAGATTTCCAACCCAAAATTTGCATGGATTCATCACTTGTAGTTTCATACCTGCAATCCACACATAACTGACGTAGATCGTATAAATCACACGAATAAAGGCCATTCTTCCCTCAAAGCTGTTAGTTTTTTTATGTGAAAAGCTATGACAAAAGTGATGAATCCGTTGCAATGAACGGACACAACACAGCTGTTTATTAGTTAATGCTTATATGATGCAGAATACAACTTCAATTCCACCAATGAATGGACACAACACAGCTGTTTATTAGTTAATGCTTATATGACGCAGAATACAACTCCAATTCCACCAATGAATGGACACAACACAACTGTTTATTAGTTAATGCTTATACGACGCAGAATACAACTCCAGTTCCACCAATGAATGGACACAACACAGCTGTTTGAACTTTTCCATGACATGTTACTGATTAAGTAGAGAAAGAAGAAGCGAATCACAGGAACTTATAAACACCACGTTTAAAACCTTCAATGCTGAAACGAAAAAGAGATTCCATTCAACTATACAAATTTTAAATTTCATTCATGTGAATTCAATGGTGCTCAATCCGTCTACACAAATCCTCAAAAAAAAAAAAAAAAAGCCCAAGATAACAACAAACTTGATAAAATACAAGGAATGAGGATAAGTGGAAACAAAATCAGAGAAAAGGATCTTCATGTATGTGAATGTGCTCATAAATTGCAAAACCACATCAATTCGGGATTTTGCTAACAATTGATCAAACAATCCATTTCTAGAAAACCCCCTCTTCCCAAAAAAAAATGAACAGTATAAATCAAATTCAAAAATGAAAATAAACCCAAAATACAAGAATCAAGAAACAAAAAATGGTTGCACATTTCACTTTGTCTATGCACCTGTGTCTCTGGTGTACAAAATGCAAGTGAACAATTCACTGGTTGACTATTCTAGAAGATAACTTAATTCATATAACAAAAAATGAAACCAAACCCAAGCCCAAAATGGAACACAAATAAAAAATTCAGGCTAAAACAGTAAATACATATCAAAAAAATTCAATACAGACAGAGAGGGAATGTGGATAGAAAAAGGTCGAAACTATAGTTTTCAGGATCGAGATCCCATGCAGAATCGTTTTGTAATTACAGGATCGGATCTGTCCCTGGATCGGTAGGATCGAATTATTAGGATCGTAAACGTATTAATATGTAGGCAAAAAAAAATATGAATTTATGAAACATTTCATAAACACATACTTGTCCAAATCACATTTCTTACATAATGTACTAGAAATGGAGAACACAATATTATCACTTTAAATTCATAATGTTCAACAAAATCAAAAGATTCAAAAAACACTTGAAGATTTAGAGTTATCAAGTACCAAGTTACTTACCAATATAAAAGTAGGAGTGTGCACTATTAGGTTATTCCATTTTTCATTTCATTTATGGGACGTAGCAGGACGTAGCGGGACGTATCTGGATGTGGTTCTAGTTTTTTTGAACGTAGCGAGATGTGGTAGACTATGTTCTGTGAAAAAATCAGCTAAAATTCACATGTTTCGATTTATATGTGGTGTGGTAGTTATTTTTGGATGTGGTGGTAGTAGTTA
This sequence comes from Knoxia roxburghii, assembly GCA_030378225.1. Taxonomy (NCBI): domain Eukaryota; kingdom Viridiplantae; phylum Streptophyta; class Magnoliopsida; order Gentianales; family Rubiaceae; genus Knoxia; species Knoxia roxburghii. The sequence goes on from CM059423.1 coordinate 8,356,718, forward strand.
TATTCCAATTAATTTATTCGGGAGGGCATAACTCGACACTCAATTAGAATAACAATTTTACACAACGCAATTTGTACAACAATATCTCCAAGTATTACCTCCAATTTGTGAAAAAAATCAGTTTAAATTCACACGCATGGATGTAAACGTTTCTGGACGTGGTGCTAGTTTTTTTTGACGTGGTGCTAGTTGTTCTGAGACGTGATGGACTGTCTTTGTGAAAAAAATCAGTTTAAATTCACACGCATGGATGTAGACGTTTCTGGACGTGGTGCTAGTTGTTTTTGACGTGGTGCTAGTTGTTCTGAGACGTGGTGGACTGTCTTTGTGAAAAAAATTAGTTTAAATTCACATGCATGAATGTAGACATTTATGGACGTGGTGATAGTTGTTTTGGACGTGGTGCTAGTGTTCTGAGACGTAGTGGACTGTCTTTGTGAAAAAAATCAGCTTAAATTCACATGCATGGATGTAGACGTTTCTGGACGTGGTGCTAGTTGTTCTATGGCGTGGTGGGCTGTTTTTGTGAAAAAAAATCAGTTTAAATTCACATGAATGGATGTAGACGTTTCTGCACGTGGTGCTAGTTGTTTTGGACGTGGTGCTAGTGTTCTGAGACGTGCTAGACTGTCTTTGTGAAAAAAATCAGCTTAAATTCACATGCATGGATGTAGACGTTTATGGACGTGGTTCTAGTTGTTCTGGGACGTGGTGGGCTGTTTTTGTAAAAAATATCAGTTTAAATTCACATGAATGGATGTAGACGTTTCTGGAGGTGCTAGTTGTTTTGGACGTGGTGCTAGTGTTTTGAGACATGGTGGACTGTCTTTATGAAAAAAATCAGCTTAAATTCACATGCATGGATGGAGACGTTTCTGGACGTGATGCTAGTTGTTCAGTGACTTGGTGGGCTATTTTTATGAAAAAAATTAGTTTAAATTCACATGAATGGATGTAGACGTTTCTGGACGTGGTGTTAGTTGTTTTTGACGTGGTGCTAATTGTTCTGAGACGTTGTGCTAGTTGAGAAATTAAGGTAAATTTGAAAAACGACGCCGTCTAAACACTTCAACAAATTTTTCCTAGGGATCGTACAGACTCTTGAAATCGGTCTGATCCCACGATCCCATACGATTCTGTCTGATCCCACTACGATCCCACCTATAAACTCGATCCCCAACAATCCTGGATCGATTTTGTGCTTTTGGATCGTAGGCGGATCACGAGTTTGCAAACTATGGTCGAAACTAAGTGGTATCACTGTTTGAAGAATGACGTGGTTTCTTCTTCTCTGACGCTGTTCCACCGCCTCCACTTCCTGTTAAAGTTTCTAAATCTTGCTAAAATATGTTTATACTCTAACCTCATATCATTGGCAAGACATTCATTAGACAGAAATATTTTTTATTCTTTTAATTTCAGTCAATGTTTCGAGATTAAACTCAGTTTTTTTGCCATAAAACTTGTATGAGTTTCCTAAAATAGCATAGAGGTTACATTTGATGAAAACTTGTATTAGTCTCAGTGATCCATCCATAATATTTAGGTTACATTCATATGTTTACATGCAACTACTAGATGAGAAACACAACATCATAAAATTTACTTGCACACTGTTTTAGCCATGGTATACAAGTACAAAGTAGTAACCACACAACATTAGGATCTCACTGGTACCAATATCTCATCACGACTACTACAATGACAATTACAATGAAACTTACATAATAAACACATCTCAAGAAGTAATATGTACATGTGTTGCAACTTGAAACAATATACTACAAAAGTATTTGCGGCTCAATAAAGTTTCCAGTAAGAAAATGAAACACAACTAATAATGAATGGATAAAAATCCAGATTTCACATGGAGGAACTCAACAGTCTGTGAACACTAAGGGTACCATTGTTTGTTTGCATTTTGTTTTAGAAAGAGTTACTTCTCTCTTAAAGAAACATATCCAAAAAATCATCAAAACCATTAAGTTTCAGTTTCAAGAATTACTAACTTAAATCTGGGCTGCAACCTTCGATCTTAGAAGTCTTCACCATCCAGGATTATGTACTAGAAGAATTTGAAAATAGTGCCGGTAAGTGAACGAGTAAATAGGAAATTTCCAAGACTTGTGAAATACAATTTTCTTAAAACAGATTTGTCCCCTCTACAATTATGATAGAGAATATGTGGACAACTGTTTCTCAGGGAACAATGAAAACCGTAAAGTCATCTGAGAGAATTTTTGGGAAGGCTAGAAAATTTCTTTGAGCTGTAGAGAGGAGGAGTAAAATGATTCTTGAGAGTATAAGAATAATTCTAAGAGCTGCATCTTTGGAAGTTCTAGTGTGGAGTATATATAGGTTAAAAAGGGAGCCTTTCAACGAAATTAAACTGCATCTTAATTGTCCCATATTTATTCTTCTAACAAATAGTTGCTAAAGCCACTTTGGCATTACTTTGACAGATGATATATCATTGAAATAGCTATTTCTTGACCCTCAAATACAGAACCACACAATTCTCATTTAGTCATTTATAAAGAGGTGCTAACATTGACAACCAATAGGCATAGAAGCGATTCATTGTTGGGAGTCTGGCTTTAGTACACCAACAAAATTGCAAATTATATCATGTTTAGTTAGAAACATACCTCATTGATATTTTTATTTATATTTGAACTATTATCTTTTTTTTTTTTTTTTACAAATATTTGCACTATTCTCTAGTTATATTTAATTTATTATCATATTTTAAAAATTCATATATTCTTATATGTTTAGAAAGTAAAATATTTCATTAGATATTGATAATGTTATATCGCGTCCCTCTTTTTGTTATTGAACGTTTCTCTTTTTTAAAAAAAACTCATCATTTTATTAAGTATCGTCCCTTTAATTTTTACTCGTCGCTCCTTTAATGTTTATTTTCCGCCCCTCTTATTATTACCTAACTGTCCTTAATCAATTTAAAATTTTTATAAATCCCTTCTTAATTTACCAAAAATTATGATTAAAGTAATATAGATGAACTGAACTAATCTTATTTTGTCAAGAATAATTTGACTATAAAAGATACGCGAAATAACAAAATAGAAGGCACGAAATAAGCTTTCATATTTTATAATTAATGTATATTTTAATTATATTTGATATAATATTTATTATTATATGTACTAGTAGTATCCAATATAAGAATTGATATTCGACAAAAGACATGGAATTCATTTTATCTTATTCATTATAATAAATTAGAAACCTACAAGTAATAGGGCACCCTTCTGTAACTGATATTTACAGTTCTTGCAGAAAATCCACGATATTTACTAAGCTTGCTTATTAAGGTTTCTTGGTTGAGACCAAATAGGTAAGGAGTTTCTGGGAAAAACAAGCAGATATCTCTCTGCTTTCATCTTTTTCCTGTGGAGCTCCAAACATTCATGGCCAATTACAGTACTGACAATGTTGATAACCAACTAGCTGCATTTTAATCATACCAGATTGACATTTAAACAAGCAGATGTAATACTTTATATGCATTTTGATCAACCCTATTACCCTAGAGAACCCATAACCTCGTCCATTTTCTCCCAAGATGAATGAACTCCAAGTCCCCCAGATGCATACACCACAGCTTCGGCTGTTTAGCCAACCCCAGAATCATATCCATTTTAAGATATTACGTCCAAGGGTCTAAACCAAAGAAATCAATTCATCAGGATAACCAAACATACGTGACCACAAATTTACAAATTCCAGTTTATAAATGTAAGACGAGCTGTTTCGTGCTTAGAAAGTATTCACACATTGGGTTGCATCCATATTTGGTTATGAATGCAATTATTACCAAAATTTCCTTGTTCCAGTGATTTATGGCATGCCAGTGAGAGAGAAAATGACCTTCATCTAATACACCCTAGCCTTTGGTGGAAATGACTCGATCTCGTCGTCCAAGGTGTTCATATGAACTGGTCGGTAGTCCAGCCTAACTTTCTCATTCTCCCAGAATCTACATACTGGATCATCAAATTTTCATTTTGTTCAAGAAGCACAAGTTATATTTATTCAAAAACAAGTAAATGAAGAGAGAATCAGATCTTACCCAAGAGAATGTTTCATCCAATTTTCATCATCTCTTTTCTGGTGTAGCAAAAGATGAAATGTCAGTAAGAACAAGAGATCGGAGACAATTAACAAACAAAGAAAAAAATGAAAACTTACCATGAAATCTTCACGAGCATGTGCACCTCTGCTTTCTTTCCTGGCTTCAGCAGAGTGCATGGTGATACATGCATTAATCAAAAGGTTTTCTAGTGCCATTCTCGTAACCAATTCTCTGTTCCTGAAAGATACATTTTAGAACCATAAAGTGAACCCCACAACAGGTGAATTTTAATAATTTCAACAAACACAACATTTGCAAAGACACACCATCTCAAACTTCGATCTGTCAATTTGACATCGTGGAAGCTCTCCCATGTTTGGTCAATCAACTGACAACCTGCAGATCAACAGCTGGGCTCTTTCAGATGTTTGGCAATAAAGAGAAATTTTTTAAGCTGTCTACGGCAAGTGAGCCAGCTGTACCTTCTTCTAATGTCTCCTGTGTGCGGAAGACTGCAGCATTATTCTGCATTACCCTTTGCATGTTCAACCTGATTTTTAAAATAGGAATTGAGCCATTTGAATTTAGGAGCTTATCCAACCGTGCGATAGTCATCTCACCAGCATCCTTTTCCAATGATTTTTGCTTCTCTCCTATGCAAGTGAAAATGCTGGTTCTTATTTTTCGATTACATGAAAGAAATTTATGAGCATGACTCATTAATATCTCCTCACCTGGTCGCTGAATCTCTGCAACCCTATTTGCACATGCCCTACCGAAAACAACAATATCTAGAAGGGAATTGGCTCCAAGCCTATTAGCCCCATGAACAGATGCACAGGCTGCTTCTCCAGCAGCAAAGAGGCCAGGGATTACAGCATCAGGATCATCACCTTTGATTGTTATTACATAGAGAGAGCAATACATTTCGTATTATACAATCTACCAAAATTAAATCATCAGTGATCCTAGCAAATATTCTACATGGGTTTACCTCCCCATGGTGGTTTGTGGGAATTCCACCCATATTATAATGTACAGTAGGTAAAACAGGAATCGGCTCCTTTGTGACATCCACCCCAGCAAAAATGGCTGCAGTTTCCGATATACCTGGAAGCCTTTCCTTAAGGACTTCCGGAGGTAAGTGATTCAAGTGGAGATAGATGTGATCCTTCAATGGTCCTATTTAAATTTAAATGAATAGTTTAGTATAGCAATCAACAATTGACATCATCAAATTTATCAAGTGGAGTTTGATGTGAATACAGATGCCCCATGATGGATAGATTCCATCTCTAGCAATTACGAATTGCAAAACACTAAGAAAGCCAACCTCATTTTGCATTCATAGGACTACAAGAAGGAAACACTTGGTACACAGCCCAAAGTTGGTATAGATCTTTTGTAAGACAATAGTTTGTCAGTGCAAGACCTTAGCCATAATAGTGATATTACTATTTTTAACCCCATCCTCTCATCTCTCTTCTAATCTTCCCTGCTTATCAACCCCTAAAAAAGCACCAATAGACATGCCTGACCTTTCTTTGAAGTGTTGAAAACATTTCTTTAACTAAACGAGATTAGAGTCGGAAGAACTCGCAACTAACAGAACAGAAGCATGTGCTCAAAATTGATGTTTCGAAATATTTGGTGTCAACAAAAGTTACAGCCACGTGCTAAAATCCAATATCTTGACATCGATAACCAAGAAAGTTATGATTACCTACACCACGCCCTTCTCTGATTTCCATTGTCATTGATCTAGACACGACATCTCTGGAAGCTAGATCCTTGGCTGATGGGGCATAGCGTTCCATAAACCGCTCACCTTCACTGTTCCTAAGAATTCCACCTTCTCCACGAGATCCTAAATGACACCAACACGTTCATTAAAGAAAACATCTAGATGAGGAGAGTATAAAGGATTTAAATGGGGGAAGTATTTGTAACCTCCAAGCATTAAACCACATTGGAATATCATTTCAAAATACTTGCATGGTGAATTAGCAAAAAATTTGTGGGAACATCATGAGAAGTGCCGAACCTTCAGTTATAAGGCACCCAGCCCCATATATACCAGTTGGGTGGAACTGCACAAACTCCAAATCCTTCAATATAGTAACAGTAGTTACAGAAAATGTGCACTAGATTAGCCCATGGAGTTTAACTCAGAAAGGGAGAAAGGAATAGAGAAACCAAAGAAGAAAAAATGGGAAGACACCTGAAGAGGCAGGCCAGCACGTGCAACCATGCCATTGCCATCACCAGTGCAAGTATGAGCAGAGGTAGCAGAGAAGTAAGCTCTACCATATCCCTGTGAAGAAGCATCCAGAGAAAGTTAAAATGCCCAGAGCATAAAATCCAACCTGAACACTAAGAAAATTGAAAATAAAAAGTTATTTACCCCTGTGGCTAATATTGTCGAAGCAGCACGGAATCGGTGTAAAGTCCCACCCTCCATGTTCAATGCAATTACTCCTTGGCAGACACCTAACACAAAAGTGCACGCCCATCAAGGACAGTCTTTATGAATAAAGTTTTAGCATACCTTTGCATTTCAAAAAGGGAGTTTAAAAGTCATGCTGAAGGACCTAAGGCAATAGCCCCGTACTTGCTCTAGCTCGTATGTAAATGAAAGGAGTTCTTCATATAGTTATTTTTCCGAGAGCTCAAGAATATGCAAAAGTGCGAACTGCCAGACAGATGAAAAATTGAGTGTACAGGAAGGTTACATAGAAAACTAACCGTCACTACTCATTATCAGATCCAGAGCAAAATACTCCAAAAAAAATTTCGTATTAAGTATCCTAGCTTGAGCATAAAGTGTATGCAACATGGCATGTCCAGTTCGATCAGCAGCACATGCACAACGGTATGCTTGTCCACCTACAATACCAGAAAAAAGCAAAAAGATTATAACCTATTTGAACAAAAAATCACACTTACCCAAATTCCTATTCAATTACATAGCACACCTTTTCCAAAATTTAGACTTTGACCACCAAACGCACGCTGATATATCTTCCCTTCTTCCGTTCGAGAGAATGGTAAACCATAATTTTCAAGTTCTATAACTGCTTTAGGTGCTTCCCTGCACATGTACTGAATAGCATCCTGATCACCTAAAGAAGCACAATGTCAATTCATTAGTAAAAGGCAAATGACAGACCACAAAGAAACGCCACATTGCTTGGCTTGGGTCCCAAACAAACAAATATTATTTGCTTAGATATTCAATGGATGACAAAACAAATATATAATATACTGGATCATGGAAATTGAAAGACAGCCATTACTATTTTAAGCAGTCAGCCATTTAATAATAATCTTGTACAAAAGCACAATCAAGGGTGACATAAACATACCTAACCAGTCACTTCCCTTCACTGTATCGTACATGTGCCACCTCCAGTCATCCTCGGTCATATTCCCTAATGCAGCATTTATACCTCCCTGTGAACCAGTTTTGCAATGAGTCAATTGCAATTGAAGCCTGGGAAAAGAAAACTTAAGAAAAAGTGAACGAACACTACCAAAGCAAATTATCCCAGCAGTTCATCAAACACAGCCTACATGAGAAAAATTCGTTCAGACACTCAATTCCACTATCATTTCTGATTCTACATGTGACAAATTTTACAGCATTACCTTGAGAATAAAGAAAAAGATAGTTGCGCACCCAAAAAGATTGGAGCGCAAACATGCTTACTACAGACAGCAAGTTAAAACCGTAGGGTTAAACTTAAAGTTGGTTTCATGATGATTTTCCACCAAGAGAATTCAATCAAGCCAGGAAGTATAATCTAACCAGCAAACGAACTAACAAACCCCTTCATCCGTGCTAACTCACATGGATTGGCTTAATTGCAAAATCAAATCCTTCACAAAATTTCCAAATGAAATCCAAATTAATATCTTTTAGAATCGAAAAAAGCCAATCATTCCTGACTCATGCTACTTGATGAATAAAAACATAAACAAAAATCAAATCCAAGAACTAGGAACCGCGCATGAACCTGAGCTGCAGATGTATGCGACCAAGTAGGGTAGAGTTTGGTAATGCAAGCAGTATTAAATCCATGCTCGGAAAGCCCTATTGCAGCTCTGAGCCCAGCGCCGCCAGCTCCAACGACCACCGCATCATACGAGTGGTCAACAACCGTATACTCTGAGCCGCCTACATTCTGCTAGTTCAAACAGCAAAACGAACCCATTAAATTTTCGACTGGGGGACGTATAGGGAATCAAACGGAAAAAGAAAATCTCGATCATGGATTAAATTATTTTATCGAAAAAAGAAAAGCTAAAACCCGTAAAGATTCGGAAGGAGGGGAGAACCACTTTAAGCTCGTGAATGAATATACCTGGGACGAGGCACCGGAAAAGAATCTAGAAGTGTTGAGTAGAGGGCACCGGACGAGGCACCGGAAAGACTCGCCGGAAGAGAATCTCTTGGAAAAGGGACTAAGACCACGCGAGAAGCACCGCCACATCGTTCTTGTGCCACCTCAATCAATAAATTTTTACGTAGCAGATTTTAGATTCGGTTGGGAGTAATTTCTGGAATTGGGTTATAGTATACTAGTATTCTCTGTTTGTCAGATAAAAAATAAAAGTAAGATGAAAGGTTTGAGAGTTGAATGAATGAATAAACCTTCGAATTAGTTCTGAAGCTTGGAGATCCGCAGCAAAACTAGGAGCAGCAGCCCGGAGGGGACGAGCTCTAGTGCATAAGAAGTACCACGTTCGATTAATAAATACATTTTTTATTCTTTGTAACAACAAATTAATTTTTTAGGGCATGCACAATGACTAACTACTTGCATCTTTTTATGTTTCTTTTATTTTATTCCCTCTCTTGTGGTAAAAATACACCAAAAAAGAAAAAATAAAAATCGATATAAGGAATCTAAGGTCTGCTTGGTAACGGGTTTCAAGATGGGAATGGGATTGAAATTGGTGTTTGGTTGCAAGTTTTCGTGATTTCATTTTTGGTTTTATGAAATCTATCTCATGTGTTTCATTCTAGTTATCGAATTTAGTTGTATTTTTATGAGAGAAATTTTCTTCACTGCATTGCTTTCGTTCTTTATTCTCGTTTTTCCCGAAATCTTTTTCACTGCATTTTTCTTCATCTTTCTCAGAGCTCTTCCTCTATGTTTCTTCCCTATGCTTTCGGCTCTTTCCGTCTCTGCTGATCTGATGTCACTTTCAAGCGAATTCAACCCTCATTTCCAAATTTTTTTGTTTCCTTGTGAAAAGTGTGGAGATTGCCAGATTTGTTGTTGAAACCAGAAAATGTAGTCTATTCTATCTAATACACGAGCAAATGTGTGACCATTGGTCACTCAAACAATCTTGACCGCTTCGAAGAGACAATGTTCAGTTGTGGTGCGGCCAAATGAACAACTAGTTTGACTGCACATTTGGTCGCAAAGATACCTATTAGTTGACCTAATGAGCAACCATTTTTGTCACACACATTATATTTATTATTATTATTATTATATTACTATATTTCTAAACATATTTATCTAACAAACTAAATATTAAAAATGGTAATGATTAGCGTCATCTTGGACATTTTCAGGGCTCCAAGCAAAACGAAAACTGTGATCCCTACAAATAGACAAAAAACGAAACTTTCGAAATCACCAATTTTTATATAGACAATCTATTCAATTTGATATTATTATTATTTTTTTCCAATTACTTGTTGATTGAATTTCATATTTTTAGGATAATTATATAAAGATAGAGATACAACTATCTAAAAAATGAAAGAAAGTTAAGAGTTTATTTGAGAAATTAAGAGATAACTAATACTAGTGTTTTTTCCTTTTTTTCCATCCCATAATTTTCCCATTCTTTATGTACTATTTTTTTACTTTTTATGATTGTGGGCCCCAATCAATTTTGCACTAAGCTTGTGCTTATAGTCAGCCCTGGTAATGATTCGAAACAGTTAAATTCATACTCATTCTCACTTTCTTTAATCATACACATGTTAATTCTATTTCTAAACCGTTCAACCAAACGACGCCTAAAATCAATTAGGAAACCTTTAGGAAAAGAAAGTCTTCCCATTGTTCTTTCATTGGATCAAATGACATTTCTCTCATAATATGATTATGTAACAAAGTACAGGCTGTTATGATTCGACATTGAGTTCTTATTGAATAAAAACGACTTCTAAAAATATCCCAATGCTTTTTAAGCAAGCCAAAACATCTCTTAATTACATTTCTGGCCACTGAATGTTTCATATTAAAAAATTCTTGAAAATTTCTTGGTTGATGCCGTTTCCTCCACTCCGTCAAAGGGTATGTTGTCCCCTTTTATGAGCAAAAAAACCTTGACCATTTATATAGCCATCATCAACAAGGTAATAATAACCTATATAACTAAGTATTAGAATCCATAATCTTTTTTTTAAAAAACAAAAGCCTTAAATGCAGTTTTGGTCTCTCCATAATAGGGGTGATTCCACTTTGATTCCTCTTATGTTTTGAGTGACAATACTAGTCCTCATCTTTTTTTTTAAGCAATTTTAGTTTTTTTTACGAAAATATCCTTTGACAAACGGTTGACTAACCCTCAAAAGTCTAATTGTTCTTCTTATATGTTTTAAGTGACAATAGTAGTCTCCAATTTTTTTTTAAAAAGTATTTTTAGTATTTTTTTATGAAAATACCCTTTGACTAACCCTCAAAAGTCTAATTGTTCTTCTTCCATTTGACCATCGCCCCGTCGCTGCCACCACCCATGCCACCCCCACCCCCGCGCAACCACCACCCCCGTCACCCCCACTGCCCCGCCGCCAAAATTTCTGCAAACCCGTCCCATCATCGCTGAGAAGGAGACACGAGTTATATATAAATTATAGAATAAAATTTTACCAGCATTTTTGTGTTTATTAATTTAATATTCTGTTTTGAAAATATCAGACAAGAAATTACTTTAAAAATATAAAAATATAATTATAAAATTTTTTTGTGTATATTTTTAAAAAAATATTAAATTAAAATAAACACAAAAATGCTCATAAAATCTTATTCTATAATTTATACATAACTCGTGTCTCCTTTTCAGCGACGACGGGATAGGTTTGCAGAAGTTTTCGGGATGGTAGTGGTGGCGGCGGGATGGTGGTGGTGGTGGGGTGGTGGCAGCGGGTCAGTGAACCAAAGAAAAAGAACAATTAGACTTTTGAGGGTTAGTTAACCGTTAGTCAAAAAGTATTTTCATTAAAAATGACAAAACTGCTTTTTTTTTTTTAAAAAAAAAAAAAGGGATGATGACTAGTATTGTCACTCAAAACATAAAAAAGAACACCTAAACTTTTGAGGGGTTAGTCAACTGTTAGTCAAAGGGTTATTCTCATCAAAAAAGACTAAAATTGTTTTTTTTTAAAAAAAGAATGAGGACTAATATTATCACTCAAAACATAAGAGAGACCTAAAGTGGAATTACCCCTATTATGGGGACCAAAACTACATCTAAGCCGAAAAAAAAAAAAAGAAAACCCGAATATATATTTTATATTTTAGAGAACAGGATTAGAAATTTACCAACAGGAACTTTTAAGTCATTTGTTCTATTTAAGGCGTCTCTAAGCACTCTTGAATCAGCTGCCGATCCTTTCTATCCGGGCAAAATATATATAATTGCATGACTTGTGAGCAAACTCCTAAGACATTTGTTGCAATTTCCAGTTTTCTAAATCTATATCTAGCCTTGTCAACTTCAGAAATGTTCACTTTAATATAACTATCATCTAGTGCTCCCAAACAATTCTACAAAATGATAATATAAAAATATATCATTACATGTATACAAATATAAAAATAAGAGACAATTTTTTTTTTTTTTATGAATTGCATTAGTACCCTAAACTATTTCTGGCGTTCGTCCAGAGTGTTTTCTTGAACTGAATCAGGTGTTTTTAGTAATATATTATTTAATCTTAAAACAGCACGCAATACCTTGTTAAAGTGTCATCTTATTGTTTCTCTAGAACGCCTAAAACCTAACTTAATGATACGATTTTTAACATTATTGGCTAATATATGCAAAAATATTGCAACCATTTCCTCAATATCCAACTCCTTACTTCTACGTAGATTGCCAACAATACGTAGCAAGCAACACAATTTTTGAAAAGCGTAGGTATCAATCCTTAAATGTTCAATGCATATTGTGTCATCCATTAAAATTTCAAATTTAACTTAAGTTATTGAATTAAATTTTTAAGAACTTATGTCACTCTAAGCTTGGATTCCTTGTAGTGTTTTCTCACTGTGGCTATAATCATTAGCAAGAAAAATATAATCAAATTATTCAGCATGTCCATATACAACATCAGTATTAAAGAAATTCTGTTATGATCCCAGGAACCCTACCTCAACCCCTTGATCGTGGTAGGATATGGTCAGAAAAGTCCAAAAATATTTCCAACTATATTGGACTCAAATCTAAGTATCATGCCCAAGAGGATGACACAAGAACAATCCAAGAGACATTTAGACTGAGCAAGGTCGATGAGCCCATTAAAGAGACTCCGTTGGGTAAGGCAAAGACAATAAAGCTCAACATGTTTTCAAATGACTTATTTAAAGTCCATTCCAAAAACTGGACTACTATTTGTAGCCCATTTTTTACTATTTATAGCCATATTTTCAAAGTTTACTATCCAAAATGACCCTCTAAAAAAAAAAAAAAAAAAAAACTCAACATTTTTTCTTATTTCTTCTTCTCATTTTTCAAACTCCACCACAAACACACTATCCTGGGAAAAATTTCTGCACAAAATGTTTAATTAAAAATATTTGAATTCTGAAACAATTATTTTTACTTAGTGCATAACATATTCTCATAATAAGATGATAACAAAATAGAATTTATTCATAATTACACATATATATTTATTTATTTTGCCTATTTTTTAGAATTATTTTTCTTCCCGCAGATACTACTTAACGATGGACAGAGCCACCATGAGGCAATTCACGCCATCATCGTCTTCTTCCTTGTCTTCTCTGCAACTACAGTAGCAGGACGAATCGCTCCAAGAAATGCTGTATTTTCCACAAAAATAAACCCTTTGATGAAGATAACAACGATGATCACGAGGATGAAAATCAAACTCATTGTTGCGATCATGCTCATGGAAATGACTGTGATTGTGATGGTATTGGTTATAGTAATTAATCCAAGTTCATTCGATTAACACAAGTAGTTGTTCAGGAATTTTTTACCAAAATTTTTTTTTTGATTATTTTCCTCTCCCATTTCCTCCCTTTTTTTTAATCTTTTTACTTTTCTAAAAAATACTGTATGTATGAGAATTGTTCTTATAATTGGTTATTATATGATTAAATATATTTAAAATGATTAAGATAGTATTCATTTTGTTGGGATAAAAAATATATATTCATTTTGTTGAATTTTGATAAATTATTTAAAAATTAGTAAAAGGACAATTTGGGAAGATTGTTTTAAAAATAGGGCTACAAATAGTAAAAAATAGGCTACAAATAGTACTACCCCTTTGAAAAACTGTCAATAATCTTTCTCTTATTTTATTTTTCAACCCATTTATTTAGTGATTATAAAGTCTTGAATAATTTGGCCCAATTTTAGGCCTTAATTCTCTATTTAGTAGTTAGTAGGCTGAATAAAAGAAGGAAGAAAGCCCAGCCCATGAAGACTACAAGAAGCTTCTAGAAGACTCAAGAAATGAAGGACTAATCAGCCATAATTTTTCAAAAAAAAAAAAACAAGGCAGATTGAATGATGATTAGACAGATTGAAAGATGATTAAGGGAATGAATAATTAGTCCTAGAAGATTGAATGATGATTTGAATAAGAAGAAAATTGAGTTATGTCATTTTGAATCATCCCTCTTAGTATTTATTAAAATTTAGGGTAGTTAGTTTTTGTGGTTGCCTCCTCAGACTCTTCCTTTTGAAAGCTTCTTCCCACTACCACCATATTTCCATACTTCAAGAATAGCACTAGACTAGGGACCTTTGATCCTTCATATAATTTCTCTGCAATCAAACTTCTGTCGAATTTTCTATAATTTAGAAGGATCACAACAAATTTAGAAGGATTTTCTATAATTTAGAAGGATCACAACAAATTCGTTGCTTCCTACTCAATAAATCCGAGCCATATATGCATATATTAAAATATTAGCTACTACAAATGTTTGTACATATGGATTACAAGTTATATATTAGTAAACTAGAAGAATGGGAATGATAATCTAATCATACTTCTTTCTATTAGACTTCAAATGACAAGTTTGAAAGTTTTGATAACACAATATATGTGTTATCACAAAAATAAAAATAAAAATGTATCCACACCAAATCCCCACGATATTTCATTTGGTTACGACCACATAACGAATGCCTCCCCAGAAGGGAAGAATTAAGATTTGACAAAGACAGCATCGCAACTTCCCTAGGTAAAAACAAATTGTAGTTTCGCAGGATCGCTCCGTCTTCTCCTAGGCTGCTTCGTCATTTATTTCTTCCCTGAAGTCCGATCGGGTTCTGTCACCCTCTCACTCAGCTCAGATCCCTGGCCTTCCTAGCTCCACGAAAGGAGTTCCTTCAACCAAGCCAACTTGGAGAGTCACCTCGCTCCTCCACGACCCAGCCTTCCTCAAGGCTCGTCCTCTCTCTTTCTTCGCAGCCTTAACAAAAGCGACAACAGGAACTAATCCACGATGCCGATGCTGAGTGAAGAAAAAAGACACAAAAGGGAGGCCGCAAGATGAAACCCTAAGTTCTTCGGCAGAGAGAACGAAGGTCACAGAGACCCGAGGGGAGAGCGGCCAAAATGAGTTGAAGGGATTCAAAATGACTGCCTTGCTTCAACCCTATGGCACAGCTCGATTATAAGCGAGAGAGGATGGGCTGCACGGGTTGCTGGGCCGAGAGAAGACATGAGCTCAGAACAGGAGACCAAAAAATGTTGGGCCAGATTGGGCCACTACTCCACAACATTCTCCACCTTAGGTGGTCCAAGCTGGCACTGATATCAGGTGGAAAAAGTTTGGCCATATTGGGATTCATCATTGCTGATTTTGCCTGATACATCACAAAGACAATATCTGGCAATCACAAAGAAACCAGTTAACAGTTATAATAAAAGTCACAAAGAAAAACACAAAGTTTAAAATATACAGGATGTAGTTGGCAAACACAAAGTAAAACAACCACAGGCAGTAAACAAACATAAACTGGGATTAACCAGGGTTTATATTCAGGATACGTTTGCAGGACGAAAGTTTCTCAACAGGAAGACACTTTGTACCCTATCAGCAGGATTGAATTGTGAAGGAATTTTTTCTAGTTTAATGTCACCAGTTTCAACTATATCCCTAATGAAGTGAAACCTAACATCTATATGTTTGGTCCTATCATGAAAAACAGGGTTTTTGCATAACTGAATAGCAGATTGACTATCTGAGAAAACGGTAACATTTCCCTTCAGAAAACCAACTTTAGACACAATTCGTTTAAGCCAAATGGCTTCCTTAAAAGCTTCAGTGGCAGCAACATATTCAGACTCGGTTGTGGACAATGCAACAATAGACTGTAATTGAGATTTTCAGCTAACACAAGACCCACACAAAGTAAACACATAGGAAGTAGTAGATTTCCTATTGTCTCTATCATTAGCAAAATTAGAGTCTACATATCCAACTAGTTGAATATCCTGAGCACATTTTGAGAAAAGTAAACCATGGTTCACAGAAGATTTCAGATATCTAAGTAACCATTTAAGAGCATTCCAGTGAGGCAATCCAGGGTTCGACATATATCAGCTCAAGCAACTGACAGCATAAGCAATGTCAGGTCGGGTGCTTACCATGAGATACATAACTGACCCAATAGCACTAGAATAAGGCACATTTTTCATTTTCTCAATTTCAGAATCAGTTTTAGGGGACTCATCCTTACTTAACACAAAGTGGGAAGCTAAAGGTACATTCACAGGAGCAACACTAAGCATGTTAAATTTACTCAACACTTTTTCAACATAAGAAGTCTGATTTAGCATTAGAGTAAACTTACTCCTATCCCTCACAATATTAATGCCTAGGATTCTTTTAGCATCTCCTAGGTATTTCATGGCAAAATTCTCACTTAGACATTTTTGCACCTTAACAATAGCATTCAAAGAAGGACTGATAATTAACATGTCATCAACATAAATTAACAAGAACACAGGTTCAGTTGAAGTATCCTTAAAATACAGACAATGGTCACACATAGATTTCTGGAATTTTAAGGAAGACATGCATTTATCAAACTTTATATTCCACTGTCTAGGGGACTGTTTAAGTCCATACAGTGATTTCCTAAGCAAACACACATAATCTGGTTTCTTAGGATCAACAAATCCTTCAGGTTGAGTCATGTAAATCTTCTGATCTAATTCACCATGCAAGAAAGCAGTAGTAATATCCATTTGCTTCATCTCCCAGTCATGATGAGCAACAAGAGCAAACATCATTCTAATAGTAGTGAATTTAACAACAGGAGCAAAAATTTCCGAATAATCTACACCTTCCTTTTGGGTGAAACCCTTGGCAACTAACCTAGCCTTAAACCTAACATTTTCAGGTTCTTCTTTAACCTTAAACAGCCACTTACATTCTACCACAGAACAGTTTGTTGGCGGAGGCACTAAAGTCCAGGTTTGATTAACCTTCAAGGAGTCCATTTCACTCTTCATGGCACTGAGCCATTGTTGGGACTCCTTGGACTTAAGGGCCTCCTGGTAGGTTTTAGGTTCATTTAGTTCCAAGGTTTCAAACACAGAGAATGCAAAGAGAGAAGTATCATGCACACGAAAGGCAAAATCAGGCATACTATCAGCAGTTCTCTTGATAGTTCTCCTACTTCTATCTCTAGCAAGTTGGTAGTTATTCAGATCAGGTGAATTATGCTCCATGTCATGTTCATGTGATTCACTATTACTATGGGATTCAGATTCAGCAGACATATCAGAAAATTCAGGTTCATTTTCATGATGATTAGGACGCTGCACCTCACTGTAAGTGGTACTACGGTCATGCTCTGTTGATTCAGATTCAGACAACACATTATCATCAGCATCATTAGAGTTTTCAGTCAACAAATTCTCAGAGTTATCAGAATGTACAGGCAAAGAATTAGTAAAAACAGTCCTGGACTCCACCTCAAAATGAGTGTTCTCAGGAACAGACTCAGGCACAGAACTGTTTAAACAAGGAAAATCAGATTCATTAAAAATGACATCCCTACTAATTATTACCTTAAAACATATCTGGCTTCTATCCCACAATCTATACCCTTTTACCCCCTCAGGATATCCTAAGAACACACATTTCTTAGACCTAGGATTCAGTTTATCTGATTGTTGGTGTGCATATGCTGCACAGCCAAACACCCTAAGGTTTGACAGATCAAGGGGTTTTCCAGAAAACAATGGCTCATGGCATTTACCTCCTAAGAGAACAGAGGGAGACCTATTTATCAAGTAGGCAGCAGTGTGAATCGCTTCACCCCAAAACTTCTTGGACAGACCTGAGGTTGCTAGCATGCTTCTAACCTTGTCTAAAAGTATCCTATTCATTCTTTCAGCAACACCATTTTGCTGAGGATTATAGGGCACAGTTTTGTGCCTTTTAATCCCATTATTAACACATTGTTGGTCCATTTCTCTATTACAGAATTCCAGTCCATTATCAGTTCTAAAAGTTTTAACCTTACAATTTGTCTGGTTTTCAACTAAGGTTTTTCACTCCCTAAACTTAGCACAGACTTCAGATTTATGTTCTAAGAGACATACCCAGACTTTCCTAGAAAAATCATCAATAATAGACAGGAAATATCTCTTCCCACCATGGGAAGGGATACTAGCAGGACCCCACACATCAGCATGAACATATTCAAGCACAGAAGAGCACTTAGACATTTTAGGATATGCAGAAACAGGAAAGCTAACTTTATGTTGTTTTCCTAACACACAAGCTTCATAGAAAGGTACAGACGACACAGAGTCTTTACCAAAATAACCAGATTTTTGCATAATGTCAAGCCCTTTATTACTCATGTGTCCTAGTCTATTATGCCACAAAATAGTCATGTCATGGTTCACTGTATTCAGGGATTCAGAGAAGGGAACAGCATGGCAGATGTACAAATTATTCACCTTTTGAGCTTTGAATAAAACTAGTGAATTTTTCAGGATTTTCATGCAACCATTTCCCCATTTCCCTTCTAACCCACTACTTTCTAGGGCAGCAACTGAAAACAGGTTATGACACAAATCAGGAACATGTCTCACATTTTTCATGGTAAATACAGTACCATTTTCAAATTTAAGACACACATCACCAATCCCATGCACCTTACACTTTTTACTATCAGCCAATGAGACATAGCCAGCATCACAGTTCTCATAAGAAGCAAACAGGTTCTTAAAAGGAGTCATATGGTAAGTGCAGCCAGAATCAATCAACCATTCATGTTCAGGCATTTTGCTTAACACAGAGTTAACAACATCACAAACCATAAAGACACTTTCATGCACATTCTTTTCAGAAACAACATTGGCAAGTTCAGGTTTCTTAGGGTTTGGGCATTCCTTAATAAAATGTCCAGGATTACCACAATTGTAACAGACTCTCTTCTTGGACTTATGCCTATTCTTTTTAGCTTGTTTATCTGATTTATCTTGGTTATTCTTCTTGGAGTGTCTAGACCTACTTTTAGATCTACCACGGACAAACAAGGCTTCTCCTGAGTCCTTACTCTGATTACTACCACTCTTATTGTGTTTCAAGTCCAGTTCTTTACTTTTCAAGCCATTTACAACAATGTCAAGAGTAATCTCATCCCTACCATACTTAATAGCAGATTTGACATCATTATAACAATCAGGTATGGCATTAAGCAACACAATAAGAGTGTAGTCATCAATGTGTTTGACACCAGCCGCTTTAATATTCTGAACCAGTTTATTAAAAACGTCCAAGTTTTCATCCATATCCTTAGATAAATCCAGTTTAAAGCGAAAGAATTTTTCAAGCAAAAACAACTTTCCAGGAAGAGAATTATCAGTATACAATTCATTTAGTTTATCCCATAATTCCTTTGCAGATTCCAAAATGCCTACTTTTCTAAGCACAGAGTCAGACAAGTTCAAGTATATGGTAGAGCATGCAGTTTCATTCATTTCATCCTGTACATTTTTATCCTCGGTATCAAGAAATAAACCAGTCACTGCTCTAAACACTTTCTGCTGTATTAAAACACATTTAATCTTTTGTTTCCAAATGTCAAAATCAGTTTTACCATTGAAAGGTAACAAACCATACTGATTAGCATATTGAGTGGCAGCCATCACAGACTGCAATGCGCACACAAGCACACACTAAGGAAACTAGAAGAGCCACACAGTTCCGAGGTCACTTCTGTGACTGGCAGGGGTCTCTTCTAGCCCTGGACTCGACCTTACTAAATAGAAAGTACACACACAAGTTTGGAAACACAGCAGCAAGCAGTATTCAGAGAAAATAGGTAAAATTCACTGAGACGCACAGAATCAGTCAAGTACAACACACAATCCCATAACACACTGAACACACTGTTTTTGTTACCAATCTCAACCCTAAGCCAACGAGCTCAGCACCACACACAAAGAGTGCAGGGGTCGTACCTGGGGGGTTATCGGGTAATCCCGACAGCCAGCCCTGCAGGGTCGGTGACAAAGACAGAATATACAAAAATAAAATTCGGTGGCACTCCGGTGCTCCAGAAAATAACCAGTCAAGATAGATTCAACAAATCACAACAGCCAAGACAGAATCCAGAGAAAATTAAATCCGGTGGCACTCCGGTACTCCAGGATGTTTAGAGATACTACCTGAGCGGGGATAACCTCCTTGGTATCCCAATACACAGAATAATATATGAGAAATAAATCCGGTGGCACTCCGGTACACCAGGATGTTTAGGAATAATACCTGAGTGGGACCAGTGTGTGGTCTCCTGACTTACTTGTTGTGTGGTGATTGCCCGTCGGAAGCGAAGTCTAGCAGACGGCACCTTCGAGAATGGTCGGAGAGTACAGCGGCCCTAGTTGAGAGCGAAGAACACCCGCTGCTCTGATACCACTGTAGTTTCGCAGGATCGCTCCGTCTTCTCCTAGGCTGCTTCGTCACTTCTTTCTTCCCTGAAGTCCGATTGGGTTCTGTCACCCTCTCACTCAGCTCAGATCCCTGGCCTTCCTAGCTCCACGAAAGGAGTTCCTTCAACCACGCCAACTTGGAGAGTCACCTCGCTCCTCCACGACCCAGCCTTTCTCAAGGCTCGTCCTCTCTCTTTCTTCGCAGCCTTAACAAAAGCGACAACAGGAACTAATCCACGATGCCGGTGCTGAGTGAAGAAAAAAGACACAAAAGGGAGGCCGCAAGATGAAACCCTAAGTTCTTCGGTAGAGAGAACGAAGGTCACAGAGACCCGAGGGGAGAGCGGCCAAAATGAGTTGAAGGGATTAAAAATGACTGCCTTGCTTCAACCCTAGGGCACAACTCGATTATAAGCGAGAGAGGATGGGCTGCACGGGTTGCTGGGCTGAGAGAAGACATGAGCTCAGAACAGGAGACCAAAAAACGTTGGGCCAGATTGGGCCACTACTCCACAACACAAATTGTACAGAGTAAGCAGAATTTGCAGCAAGAACAAGTTCAGAAATTTGGAAGAACTCCATTAATGGAGAGAAACTCATCGAGTCAGAACATCATGATCATAATAGAAGAAAAAGGTATGTTTTTGTGTTGGGGAGGACTCAAAGGCATAATGAAAGGAGCAGAAGAACAATAGTCATCAAAAGTACAACATGATTTCATGGTGTGATTGTGTGTCAGACATTGTTGATCAAATGCAGGGCAAGGGACAACATAATCAGGCTGGAAGTTTCAGATTTTTCATCCAGATATGCAACTCATTGTTCTTCATTAATCACCATGAAAGTAAGTAACAATTACTTATTGTTGTCCTTAACGGTTCAGTTCGAAGACAGTCCATATTTTACAAATAAGATTCAAAACTTGAAACTTCCTCATGGCCAATATCCTAGAGGAGCTAGAAGCACTAGCAGATCCCATGAAAAGGGAAGTTTCTCTTGTCCGAAAGAAGATTGATGCTGTCAACAAAGAGTTGAAACCACTTGGACTGACTTGCCAAAAGAAGGAGAGGGAATACAAAGAAGCCCTCAAGGATTTCAACGAAAAGAACAGGGAAAAAGTTCAGCTCATTACCAGATTGATGGAGGTGAGCAAGAGCAAGAGCATAGAAACTATACGCTAAGAAAGAATATAGCTTCATTAATATAACTAATTTAGGTATGCGTGATGTATTTAAGGAAAGGCCAAATTGCAATTTTGGTCCCTTATAATAAGTCTTATACCACTTTTGATCTCAATTAATTTTATGAGGACACTTTTAGTACACTGTCTTTTTTTATTAGCATTTTTAATCTTTTTTTTACAAAAATACCTTTTGACTAATGGTTAACTAACCTTCAAAACCTTTTGACTAATGGTTTGACCACCTCCACCGTCGCTATCACCGTCACCTCTATCGTCATCACCACCCCGTTGCTGCCCCGCCATCGTCACCGCCCAGCCGCCAACATCCAGCCCTTCCCGCCACCACCATCCCGCTGCCACCACCACCCCCGGGTGGCGAAGAGGTGGTGGTGGTGGTGGTGAGGATGGGGCGGTAGAGGTGTCGACAGCGGCAGCGACGGCAGGAGTGGTCAAACCGTTAGTTAAAAGACTTTGAGGATTAGTCAACGCTAGTCAACGGGTATTTTTGTAAAAGAGGACTTAAAATGCTAATAAAAAAAGGTAAGAGACTAAAAGTTTCCTCGTAAAATTAATTGAAACCAAAAGTGATACAAGGTCTATTATAAGATACCAAAATTGCAATTTGGCCTTAAGGAAAAGACAATTGAATTATGTATGGGTGTTTTTTCAGTTTGATTGTATGATTTTCTTGCATAAGGTGTTTGTAGTTCTTGATAGACCATTTTCGGAGAGTAGGACAGGGAAATACCATCCCAGTGAACAGGTTTGTAACTAAAAATGTAAAACAGGTCTTTTCCCACCCTTGGCATTCTTTTAATTTTCTCTTCTCTTATGGTCAGACATCAACGTTGGTTTGCTCCTCTCAACAGTGTTATAAAATGTAATGTATGGGGAAGACAAAAAAATTGGTTTAAATATAGTTTTGGTCCCTAATAATAGAAATAATTCCATTTTTAGTATCTCTTATGTTTTGAATGACAATATTAATTTTCATTATTTTATTTTTTAGCAAGTTTAGTCATTTTTTACAAAAAAATTTAGAAAATACCATATTAACTCATTTGATCGTTAGTCAAACCTAATTTTTCCTTCAAAATAATTTGTACCATGATATTTTCAACCAATTTTATTATCCGGATTCTCATGAATTTTCCAACAGATATAAAAGCATCGTGAACTCGTCCCATTGTCATGAATTTAACTTTATTTAGATAAGACTAATGTAATAATGAGATGGGAGGATTGTTATTATTGGTTTGAAATAATTATGATTTGGATAATATTAGATAAAATTAAAATTTAGATAAAGATAAAGATAAAGATAAATTAAAAATAATAATTATTTATGGAAAAAAGGTGGCAAAAAGAAAGGAGGAAATTAGAGGGAAAAAAGTCATGAGAGGAAGACATGTAACCATTTTTGGTTTCAAGTTTTTTTTTTTTTTTTTCCTTTTTGGATTTTACTTTAGTATATAGTTATAAATATAAATTATAAATAAATTATAGATTATTGATGGACCATAAGCTATTGTAGTGTTAGTATGGGAAAATGCATAAATATTTCATATATTGTCAAATTTAGGGTCCGTTTGATAAAACTTAATTTGAGGTATGAAGACTGAAGACTGAAGTCTGAATTCTACATTGAATAAGTGACTGAATCTGAATGACTGAACATAAAAAGTGTACATGTCTGAATCTGAAGACTAAATGGAGTTTAAGTGTTTGATAATAGTACGTGTCTGAAGTCTGAATATGATATTTTTTACCATTTTGTCCTTTCATACAAAAAAATATTTTTATTTTTAAAAATTGTATTAATTTAATTATATTAAAATTTATCAATAAAAATACATAATTTTCAATTAAAATTTTATCATCATTTTAAAAATTCAATTACATAATATTTAAAAAAACTAAAAAAATACACTAATTTAACTTATCAATAAAAAATATAATTTAATAACTAAACTAACCATAAAACAATATCAATTTCAAAAATAATTATATTTCTAGAATCGATTTTTTATTTCTTCACGCAAATTAATCATAAATGCTCTATCAGCTTGTGTAGAACCTCCGACAAATTCTTCATTTGATGTATCTTCTTGAGAAATACTATGTTCTTGATCACCTTCTACTACATGTTCTTCATTTGCAAATTCTTGAAAAAAAAAGTCCATTGTGCCAATTCTTCGAAGATAATTGTGGATCGTCACACAAGCAATCACGATATTTCTTTGTGTAGCAAATGGATACGGAGCCATCCTCGTGAGAATTGGAAAACGCCTCTTTAATACGCCAAAACTTCGTTTGATCACATTTCTTAACTTCGCATGCGCTTGATTAAATTTTTCTTCTTGTGTTCTTGGACGCCCACCAGTTTGGAAGTCAGATAACCAATATCGCACATTATGATATGGTGTCATGAATCCACGAGTAATTGCATAAGCCGCATCGCATAGATAATATTTTCCTGTGAAAAATGACATATAATTTTAATATATATATATATATATATTGTCATCTAAATTGAAATAGAAAAAATTTTAAAATTACCTGTAGTGGGAAACGAAAAGTTACTTGTTGGATCGCGCATAGTTTCAGTCAACACTCTTGAATCATGTGCTACTCCTTCCCAACCCGCCCACAAAAATGTAAAAACCATATTAAAATCACATATTGCAAGTACATTCTGAAAACATTCACCTTTGCCTCTCCCTCGATAGGGTGTTTGTTGATCGCGTGGTATAACTGCATTGACAAGCGTCCCATCTAGTGCACCAATAGCACCCTGCAAAATTTTGTACATTATAGCTAACAAAATAATTAATAATAAACTATAATTTATGAGTTATTGAGAAAAATAAGCTAAACATTACCGGAAAAGATGTGTCGCGAAGTTGATGTTGAGCTTGACTTTGAAATATATTTGGATTAGGATTAGGAATAATCATTTCCTTTGAAAATGTAAGCATAGCCTCAAGCACTTCATAAAAATATGTATGAATAGTTTGAGTTGAATGTTGGTATCTTCGTTTCACTGCCCTATTTGTATGGTGTTGACCCAAACTCGTAAGAAACATTGCCATTTTTTCTTCCATCGATATATATCTGATATTTTTCAACAATCCTCTGGAACGAAAGTGATCGCATAAACTCAAAAATGCAGGTGTTCTCATGCGTAACATTTCTAATGAATGCACTGGATTTCCGTCAATAATTTCATTGACATATGCATCACCAGTCAACAATGAGTCTGTGTCAGGCCTCCGTCCAATACGTTGTTTCTTTTTCCTTTTCATGATTAATATTATCGCTACGACTTTCAAAAACTTCATTTGCTTTTCTGATAGCATCTGCTAAAAAAATAATAAAAACAATTTATCACAATAAGATTAAAAATAAAAGATATGTTTAAATATAAATTCACAATAATTGATCAAATTAAAAAATCATAAACAATAATATTAAAAAAGTTTCACATCAAAATGCAAAAATAAGAATCTCAATCTAAAGCATAAGAATCCAAATCTAAAGCAAGCCTAACTTTTTGCCAATCATTGCTATCCAATTCTTTCGAACTACTTCGGGTTTGGTGCTTAACCGAATCCACTGCTCTCTGTATGATTTGCCTTCACAAAAGATACCATTAGCTACTGTATACAAGGGGTCTTCCATTTCCAATGATTCCATCTCATCTAAAACGTTATTACAATCATCAATACTTGGTCCATCAGATTGTTCCATAGTTTTGAGAACTGCCATCAATTGATTTTCCAAATCCTTACTCTTCTCAGGACTATTTCTCCTTTGACGCTTTACTTCTTTCTTTTTTTCTATCTTTGTTTCTATTTTTGATTGGGCTGAAGAAGGAGGTATATCATGTTGATCAGTTTCAAGATTGATAACTGATGGTTTGAGGCCATCTGTAGGCAACCCTTCCTTTGAGGGACCCCAAGCATCTTTTCCTGTAGCTCCTATGCCATCAAATAATGCTCTCATATCATCTGGATAAAGTAAATTGTTATATCGAAATTGCTTGGCTTCTGGATTTTTCTGCATTATAAATTAGAATTATCAAATAGAGTTTATGTAGTACACAATCTATATTAATCTAAACTATGGGAATGACATACCTGTATGTATTCATCCCACTGTTCTTGACTCCAATTTATTTCATTCGTCACTGGATCGTAATGAGTATTTCCAGTGTATCCAATAAGTTTATTCCATTGTTGAGTTTTTTTCTTTAAGTAATCCCACTCATTTTTCAATTGTTTTTGCGTCAGGGTAATGTTGAACTCTTCTCCCAAAAATTTTCTAATATTATCCCATGATTATTTTGCCAAACTACCTCCAGAAATACGTTTAGCATTGGCTTCTGCTAAACATAAATCAACATAGCGTCTTAACAATTTTGGATCTTTCCAATTGGCCCTACTCATCCTGAAATCTGCCTAAACAATGTAATTGAATGTTAATTAAAAATAGTAAAAACAATGCATGAGTGGATTAGTGAGGAAAGCAGAGTGATTAAGAAAAGCAGAGTGATCGAGAAAAGCAGAGTGATTAAGAACCAGAAAAATTAAGCTAATAAATCAAATAACACTTAAGGCTGACAAATTTTCTTGAAGATGGTTAGCAACTCGTGATCGTCAGTGATTAGTGAGGAACAAATGGAATTAACAAAACCTATGTGTACTAAAATACTTCCATTGGTTTGAATTATTGCAAGTTATCTTTTCTATCATGCTCTGTACTTACTCTTAATGGAAATTGAACAGGGAATTTATGAAACTAGGGTCCCCTTGGAGTTTAATGCTATCCTTTAGCTTGGCTGTGTCTGCAAAGTAGATAATAAAGCCAAAAAACGAGGTTCCCAAGATAGCTGGACCCTAAATGAACTGCATATGAAAACAACTACTGAGTGCCCATATCTAGAACAATCAGTGTCTTTTTTCTACTTGTATCACAGGTAAGTAGCTATGTGAACATGCTTTTCAGCTCTACTGAAATTTAGCTGGGAAACTATTAATTAGCCTTTTGGTAAGATGATGCTTGAACCCTGGCTGGTACCAAACTAGTGGTCAGGTCAATATGCATCTTCAAGAGAATAAGAAACTGAAACAATCTTTAATCTCAGCTTGAGATTAATTTGACCTGTATCAATTGCTTTTTCTCCAAAGTTACTACCGGATGACATCCTCTGATTCCTAATGTTGCAATTCCTAGTTAAACATTAACCATAGTATTAAAGACTAATCCTGAAACCATCTAGTGCATATCTTCCATTTGTGTTTGCTGTTTTTTTTATCTAATGCTGCCGGAGCTTAACCTTCGCTAATTTTTATGAAACCACTCATTAAAATTTTATCTTATTCACTTATTTACTTCTCAATATACTTTTAGCCATCTGCTGCCTCTATATTTGGTATTAATAAATATTAGTTTTCTTGTGTTCATTACGTTCCAGTATGTCTGAGTCACGAGCAACATATGTTGGGTACTTCCCTGCATCCAGAATGATATCCGTGCTGGTGGTTAACCCCTTTCAAAATAAAGAATTATCACCTCAAATTCTTGAAAGATTGTTTCGTGAAGCTTGCCTATCGTGGTCTTCTCAATCTCCTATCCCAACAGAGGCAATAAGTTTCAAGGTGATCCCTTTTCATTTAGTACTAATATAACATGTTTTTCAAGCTGAGATTCTTTAAACTTTGTATACAAATTTAAACGTTTAAAAAGGAAAATCAGAGAGAGCAATATTAAGGCTGACAGTTGAATGGTAAGGAGATCCTTCCTCAAATGAGTGGGGCAGATGTTAATTTAGGTCCAAGATTGGGAGATAACTTGAAAGAGCATCTAAGTGAAGAGAGAATGAAAAGTAGCAGACAACTTGAACTCCATCATAACTCCCAGCTGAATGGAGTAAAGTTGCTGCAGCAGCCCCAAGAGGAAGAGAAACCAACGGCAAAATTAGCAAATGAAACCAAGAAGAAGTGGGTTTGTGGAAGGCTGGTAGAAGTAGTCGATGAAGTGATATAGTAGGAGAAAGTATATATAAAGTAGCCACGAGTATACAATTTGGAAAGTTAGTGGCTGGATTGGTCATTTATGCTCGATAAAAGAAAATGTGGAAGGTGATATTGGCACTCTCTCTGAACCAAGTATCGTAATGTCCTCAATCATGAAAATCCAGTAATTTAAGTAATCAAAAATCATTTTTTATCACAAAAAAGAAGTTTAATCTTGGGGCCAGAATCACACTGATCGTAAGAAGTATATGCAATCATACTATATAATTTCCTCTATCCCAAGAAAAGAGTCCGATTCAGTTCAATAAACATGAATTTATATGGGAAACAAGATTAATTACAATTTTTTCTCTTTTAATCGCAATATATCATTAAGTCGATGATTGCATCATTCAAGTTCAGAACTCGTTTATCATCAACTCAGACACCCTAAGTGAATTTGCATTAAAACAGTAATCTCAGAAGGGAGATCTTGCCTTGTATGATATTACCCATCAGGCAGCTATAGGACATTGCTGACAGTATTTTATTGGCTCAACAACTCTTTACTGAGATGACTTGGAAGACTAGGGGTGTTAATGTCATAATGATATTGGATATGGCAAAACTGATATGCATGTTAATTGCTGTAAGATAAAAGAATTAAATTCTACAACTTGCAACAATTTACAATCACAATCACAGAGCATTAGTACAGAAAGAAGAACTTGGAAACACAAGCAAATTGTGAATGAATGAAAACATCGAAAATCAAAGACATAAGCAAACCAAACCATAAAATCCTGCACTAATCCCCACAAGAAAATATCATTCCACAAAACCCACAAAAAAAAAAATTAATAAAAAGGGGAACCAGATGAGAACAAGAATGGAGGATAGTTTACCTTTAAGTTGAATTGATGCCAAAATTTACCACGATAGATATGCGGAGATTTTCAAGAAAAGTACGGGAAGGAAGGAGGCACACCAACGGAACAAAAACACAGAGTACATGAAGGGAAGAAGGAGCTAACGACGACATAGAGTACCAAAGGAAAGGAAAAATTTCTGATACAAAACTGAAAAAGCAAACGGCACCGAAAAAAAAAATAGAAGAGGGAAGGACTGTGTTGGTATTTGAAAATTTTACTTAAACCTAAATCACTGAGCGTATTAAGTCTTCAGTGTTAAGTGATAGACAAATCACTTAATTAAAACAATACATTAAAACTGGTAAATTCAGACGACTTATAAAATTCAGATATCACAATATGAGTTATCAAACACCCTTATTTAATTAAGTACTTAATCTATTTAGATTAAGTGCTGAATTTTTTTATCAAACATAGTCATAAACATACTTGATAAATTTAGTTTTAAATTTTGTTATTCATAATACATTTAGCCATAATAATAATTTTTTTTTGGCATTTAATGGTTCAATTACAATTCTTTTAACCCCTATATGATTAATTCAAGTGGCTAATTTTTGGACCAAATTTTTTTGAATATCAACTATTTAAAACTAAATTTGACACTAAATTATACTATATAGTGTAGTATTCTTATATATTTTTTGTGTGCTGGTATTTACCAATTATGCAGGCATACCTTCATAACTTATATACTGTTGACCCACCGACTTTCGGTAAGAAATGTGAGGACCGTGGGCTTGAGGTGTGAATATTTGGACCGAATATATATATATATATATATATAGACATGATGGGATCATATACTATGTTTCCACTAAGTACTTAGTCACCTATATAACTTAATCTTAAATCTTGTTCTATTATTCATCCATTAGTTGCATCTCATAATAATCATTAAAATATTCTACTTCAATTATTGAGTTGAGAAAAAATAAAAAAAGACTTGAAAATATCATAACTCAATAATTTATCAGTAAATACTCCATTTTCTTTGCCTTTTAAATTTTTTTTTTATCTTCTCCATTGTCTCACACATATTAAATGAATGAAAAATTTCCCCCTTTTCTTAAAAAAAAAATTATGTCATAATTTGAATATTTTTAGAAATTTTAACTTAATTAAACTTTAATTACTACCTCCCTCCAAAAAAAAAAAAAAAAAAAAAAGCAGCATAGCTTTATTCATAGTTTAAATTGTGAATGATAAGTGGTTTGTCATTAGTTATTACACACTAGTAGAAATTTGGCTAGGACACGCTAGCGGACCGTGTGACATATAATGTGGAGTAGGAATTTCAATATTCACTAAAACTTCATTTATTTAAATAGTGGTATACACTCTTCTCTTTTTTTAATGTGGGACTAAAGTTCCCTTATTATTATTACATTATATAGTGCATTGATATAAATAAAAAATTATATATTTTTTATAATATTTATAATTACACTTATTAATGTGTTAATATCTAAAAAAATGTGATAATACATTTGATATAAATTATATTAAATAATGTCACTATATTCTCATAAAAATACATTACACTTGTTGATGTCATAATTTAAATATATTACCACAACTACGTCAAATGTCATAATAAGATTTAATTTGGTGTTCCAATAACATATTTATAGAGACATCAATTATGTAATGTTCTATTAAGTAGTAAATTAGTGTGCTAATATAGATCAATTATTATATTTCGTGTTTAGTGTGATAATATGGGTGTGACAATAAGCTAATTTTGTACAGTTTGAGGGTCTTAATTACGGCAAATTATATCATATTCCTACCAAGACACCTTGCAAAATGCCTCTAATAAATTATAAGTAATAATTAAAATCATATTATAATGGGGCCTGAATTGTCCACTAGCTCCCCATAACAAATCTCCTCCCCCCACTTCCTGCTATATAGTCATAAGCACTGCTAAATTACGCTGTCGTGCCGCTGGTTTATTAGTCTCTTAATTAGGCTGTCGTGTCGCGGTTTAATAGTCCTAATTATATTTTGTTTATTCATGTTTAGATCTAAACTAGATTATGATATGGTTGGTGTGTAATAATTATTTTAAAAAATATTTTAATATAATTGAAAGATATATATATATATATATTTAAGCAAATTGAAAGATACTCTTAATTTATAGAAGATAAATATATAATACAAATTGATTTGAAAGAAAATATATCAATTATCAACAATTTATATTTATTTAAGTAGGAGATAAATATATTTCAAAAAAACTAGGAGATAAATAAAAAAATTATAATTTGTACGAAAAATAAAAAATAAAATTGCAATACAATTCAAAAGCATTAAAAATGATATGTGATGATAAGGATAAAAATATAAGTAAAAGATAAATTAGGATAATAATTTTTATGAAAATTGTGAAAGAAATGGAGAGAATGGGAGAGAAAATGAGATACGAGAAAAAGACATATCAACATTTTTTTTTTAATTTCTGTTTCTCTCTTCTTCTTAATTTTATTTTAATAAATTTTTTAATAAATGCAAGAATAGTCCATATAGTGTGACATAGTAACAAATTTAGTTATAAACGTTTTGTAGTTGAAAAATTTAATGTTAAACGTTACTATTCACAATACATTTAACTATAGCAACATTTTTTTAGACACATGGATATCACATGGACTAATTTAATTTATGTATCAAATTGTATAACACATGGACGAATATGTCATTGCGGGTTTCAAAATATTTTTTACCCCAAAAATTGTTATTATGACCAAATACGTTGTGAATAACCAATGTTATGACTAAATTTTTTGACTATTAAATATTTATAACTAAATTTGCTACTGAATCATACTATACGAACTATTCTTACATTTTTTTTCTTTTTAATATATAGTTATCACTTTCTCTTTCTGAATTTTATTTTAAGATTTAGTTACAGATTATAGATATTTTTGTCAAGTTGTGTGTAATATATTGTAGTCAAAATGTCTGGAGCTTTCATTTACTATCTCCTCAATTCCAAAATACTAATTTTATTTCTTATATTATTTAAATTTAACATAATTTAGTTATTCAACTAAACATCCTGTCCAAAAAAATAATCAAAATAGCCTTTTCATAGTCGACATCAAATTTTGCGAACCAAAAAAATAGCAGATAGATTAATCAAAACAAATAAAAATAACATTAACATTAAAGTTCACTATAGGCAGAAGAACACCGACCTACCATCATTTTTATACCAAAGATGCTAATGTTTCGTAAGAATTACATTGGAGCGGTCCATATTTGATAAATTAAATATTTTTTAAAATACTGTAATTGATTTATTAAAGGGATGTGATTGTATTTGATTGGGCGACGACAGGGGGTTGCAAAGGGATGCAGAAGGACTATGGAGATATGGCTGTAAGCAGAATATTGGTACTTGTAGTATTCTGAGAGTTGAATTGTGGAGTTTGCTTAGTGGTTTGCATCTAGCCTGGGAAAAGGGGGAGTGCAAGATTATTGCTGAAGTGGACAATGAAGGGGTGGTAAATTTGATACGAAAAGGAGATGGTTCAGGGCTGCATAGGGATTGGTTCGTAGAATACAAGAGATGTTGCGTTGGGATTGGGAAATCTGCCTCATACACATTCATACGGAATGTAATTTTGCTGCTGATTGTCTGATATCATTAGCAGTATTGACACCGTGGGACTCATAGAGTTAGCAGAGTCGCCTATGGAAGTAAGGAGATGGTTGCAACATAATGCGATAGGTGTTGCATATTTGCGAATGGTCGTGATATGAGAAGCTAGGCAATATTGACTCTTTATTTGTACCAAAAAAAAAAAAAAAACTTTTCTCTCTCCAAAGATAATTATGTTGAGGTTTAAGAAGTATGATATTATCGTAATAAATTATTATTATTTTAAGTGAATTAACACATACTTCTAACTGACAAGAGGGATGTAACCGAATAGTAGGCACTCCCCGCTTAAGACAATAGAGTCTTGAATTCGAGTCACCTTTGTATATATATATAAAAAAAAAACACATATTTCTAACCAATGATTAAAATATCAAATATCCTTTACCCCTACTTTTACTAAGAGAAATATACAAAAGGGGATCGGCCTAGTGGTTGGTCTCCTCACTTAGGACCAGGAGGTCTTAAATTTGACTTATATCGGGGGTAGCAGATCACACCGGAAGCTAGATTAATATAAGTTTAAATTATTTTTTTTTTAAAAATAGACACATATTTTTTTAATTTATGTAATGTAATTTTTAAAATGTATAATTATTTACTTAATAATATAAAATTCAAATAATAAATTAGACTATCATTATTATTTTAAAACTAAAATATTAATTAAAATAAATATTATAAATTAATACAAAATTATTAAAAATTTAAAAGCTCATGTCAAAAATATATTTATTTATTTATTTAAATGATAAAAATATTTAATGAAATAAAAATTATTTAAAGAAAACTAAAAAGAATGATAAATAATAAAGAAAATAAAAACATTTCAAATAATTCAGTTCATGAATAAGTTATTTATACATCACTTATTTTCAGCAAACAATTGTACTTGCATATCAGACTCACTTAATCTATTAAAATTTTGATTTGTAGTTATCAAACGCATTTAATTACTAAGAACTTAATTAAAAAACCTCCTAATTCATTAAGTAAAAAATAAATTGAGTTATCAAATGCTCTTAATCAAAGAAATACTTTAATCAATTAAGATTAAGTGCTGAATTGATTTATCAAATAGAGCCTTATTAAATATAGTAAGTTTCGCAGACACCCTTTTTTTCTTTTTTTTCTCGCTGAGACATAGTTTGTTTGTATGTTTGACGTATTGGACGTAACATCATGTTATAATGGACGTAATCATCTTATGTTGTATGCTTTTTTACTTTTTTAAAAGACGTAGTTTCTATGAATGTTAGACGTATTGGACATAGTATCATGTTTAACAAGACGTAGCATGAATTTAAGCTAAATATTTCACAGAGACACAATGCTACGTCCCATAACACATAATGCTACGTATACGTCCAGAACAAGGGTCTGTCTGAATATTTCATAGAGACACATTGCTACATCCCATAACACATAATGCTACGTCTCATAACACATAATGCTACGTCTCATAACACATAATGCTATATCTACGTCCATAACAAAAGTCTGAATAATAAGCAGAGACACAATGTTACGTCCTTTATAGCTACATGTTATGTCCGATACGTCATATATACACTAATATTACGTCTAACAGCGGGGAGGAATTAGAAACAACCCATTTCACAGGAAAGTATCAATACCTCATAGAGAATATTTATATATCATATTTCAGAGTAATAGAACATTATTTGAAAAGGAATACACGAATATAGCATCATAATATATCTTGTCTGGATTGAAGTTTTGTCTGTTATATTTGGTTTTGTTCGTCGAAAAACACAAACGTCGATCTCTGTTGTGTTCGTTTTGTTATAAAATGTAAAACCAAAATCTGTGTTTCGAATGGAGTGCGGCGAAGAAGAAGACGAAGGAAAAGCAAAGAAGAAGAATGAAGAATGTGAGTTTTAAGGGGCTGCGATGAAGAAGAAGAAAAAGGAAAAGCAACGAAGAAAAAGAAGAAGAAGGAAGAAAGTGGGTTTCAAGGGCGGCGACGAAGAAGAAGATACAGTACAAGCAAAAAAGAAGAAGAAAAGGGAGAAAGTGGGTTTTGAGTTGAAGAGGTGCGCATATGTAGTTACTAGGGCTGGCAATTTCTGACACGACATGAAAATCGAACACGAAATCAACACGAAATGGGTTGGGTTCGGGTTAGGGTTAGGCTTTTGGACCCAAAAAAATTTCGAGTTGGGTTCGTGTCGGCTCTAAAATTTTTGGGACAAAATTAGGTCAACCCGCCAGGTCAACCCGGGTTGACTTGATGACCTAAAATATTTTTAAAAATTTGTTATGGGAAAAAAGTTTTGGGTTGGCGAGTCGGGTTAGGGTTGGTCGACCCTAACCCGACCTGGTCAACTTGTTTAGGTCGGGTTGGGTTCGGGTTGGCAGGTCAACTAACCCAAAACCAACCTGATCAACCCGTTGACTTTGGTCAGCGAGTTGACCAGGTCGGGTTTGGGTTTACCTTGTAAAAATCAGGTTGGTGTCGGATTGAGGGCTAAAATGGAATTTTCTCTTCAACCCGGCACAATACCGCACGCCAACAGGAATTGATAGCCCAAGTAGTTATTGTCTTAGTGTAAGACTGGTATTTCTAATAGTAACTACTAGGTACATATGGTAAGTATATGATAGAAGAACTGCACATTTTATTAGTTTGATTCATTAGTGTACTAAAACGCTATTTTTTTAAAAGTCAATTCCAGAATGTCTAATTTATCCCTCTTACAGATGGAGTTATAGTTTGAAAAATCACAATTTGAACAAGATGACAAAAAAATAAAAATAAAAATAAAAATAAAAATCTACAAATGTGTCATTTATATTTTTTTTCATATTTTATAGTGTACTGCTAATAATTAAAATAATTGTAGAGAGAACATCACTCAGAGGGCAGTAGGGAAACAACAGGTATTCCCTCCTAAAAGTCAACACCCTATACCGAGTCAAGGGTTGTATCGTACCACTTAAGGTGTTGCATGTTTATTGATGAGATTGATAATTTAATTTGTATTTTGATAGTTAGCTCATGGTAATAATTGAAACTTTTGAAAATTGCCATACAATTTACATTAAATCAGCTAAATTCAGTCGTGTTGCAGCGACTTTTTATAGCATAGCTTTAGATCTATTATATAAAATTTAAAATCACTTTATTGATGTAAATTTTCTAAATAATTATATTTTTTTACTCTTTAACCAATTTAATATTATCATTTGTCAATGGATTATCCTATAATTTAGTTCTTGAACTATCATTTACGGATTGGGAGTTGCAACAAAAATAAATTATCTGTCAATAAACCATAAATTTTATTAGTTACCGTCCTAATTTTTACATTATACCGCCCAATTTAAACTAAAACACCCTCCCTTCCTTTATCCTCTCTTTTCTCTTTTCTAAAATAAAAGATAATTTTATCAAAATTAGAGTGATAATTAATAATACCCATAAACCATCTCCTACCAATAGGGCTTACTTGTGTAGTAATTGAATTATCAAATATAATCGGACACACTTCCATTTTTAGAAAATAATATCAACCTCTGTGGAAACATCAAGTTAAACATCACAAATGAAAACAATGAGGGCAATTTTGAAATACAACTACAACAATTATTGTATATTTCAACATATTTTCATTTTAGCTTAATAAATTTGAGTATTATTTAGAAATTAAGAAATTAAATATCGGGATCTACTAAACTAGTAGGAAAGAATAACCGGGGTGATTAATTCTTCAAAAGACATGTAGACTACAACTGGGATTACTATTATTAAGAAGCCATCGTTTAATCAATCTTCCGAAGGAACCCTTCAACATCATACTCAAGAAGAAGACGAAGAAATAAGGAAAAAAAAATTTTATGCAATTTATTGCATCTTCATAACATGACTAGCCATATAAATATATATGTATATATATATATATATATATATATATATTGGGGAGAGATGAGAATGTTGTTTCCTTGAAAAAACCTGAAATTCAAAGTCAACCAAGGGAATCATTGGAGAAATTAAACTATTGGTCACTTTGCATTGCATTATGGTTCAATTCAGCTCTGTTTGTTGTGTATATATTAGTGTAATAGTACATTGGCTCAAATGTGCCATTCCAAGCTAACAAAGAGAAACTAAAACAAGAGGAAAAAATGGCTTGGTCCTTTTGTTCTTCCCGCAAAGTTGTTCTTTCTGCTTGTCTTAGTCTCTTCTTGATTTCTTTCTCTTTGAAGGAAGGCCAAGCACTAACTGGTAAACAAAGTGACTTCCATTCAGTCGGAATCAGCTCAATCTTGCCATCCTTAACCTGCAAGTCTTCCACTTCCGAAGGTTGTTTAGTACTTTTCAATATTCTCTCTGAATTTCTGAATTTTGACACTTGAGTTTTGTAACTGACGTAAGAAGATTGGCGGCGAAATTCAAGATTACTAAATAAACCATATAGGGTATTTTTCGTAATTTTTATATTTCGTGTTAAGGTTGAGTTAAGCATATTTAAGTTCTGTAATTGTGTTTAAGGGAGGACACATTCTGAATTTTCTTTGAAAAAGTTGTACTATATTTTTGGTGAATTCTGGATAATTTACAGAATTATCATTAGTAATTCTATTATGTATTTCTTGGAAGTCGAGTTTGCGATTTCTTGTGTTTTTGTCTGCGTCAGGACCTTGTTGGCATAGTTAACTAATGAATAAGTTCATCCATGTTTTCATCAAACAGGTCCCAGTGGAAACTCCTCCTTCAAAATAACGAATCTGAATGGTGCCTGCTACAAAGGAAAATTCGACAAACAATCACTGTCTCAAATTCTCAGTCAGGATCAGTCCCGGGTGGCCTCAATTCTATCCCGCCTCAATCCTAATTCAGAACCAAATGGAATCGATGACCAAAAGACAAGAATCCCTGGTATGTCTGGAATGTCTCTCGGAACTGGGAACTATATTGTGACTATAGGCCTCGGCACACCAACGAAACCCTACAATCTAATTTTCGATACAGGCAGCGACCTGACCTGGACACAGTGCCAACCTTGTCTCGGATCTTGCTACCAGCAGAAAGATCCCATCTTCAACCCCTTTCAATCCACAACTTATTCTAACATTTCTTGCTCGTCGCCACAGTGTTCTCTGCTTATTTCTGGAACTGGACATACCCCCGGCTGCCTCGGTCCGACTTGTGTCTACGCTATTCAATACGGTGATCAGTCATTCTCTGTTGGGTTTTTCTCCAAAGACACCATAACAATTGGAAATGATGTCTTCCCTAATTTCCTTTTTGGTTGCGGCCAAGATAACCAAGGATTATTTGGGCAAGCAGATGGTTTGTTAGGCCTTGGACAGAACCAGATTTCGCTTGTTTCCCAAACTGCTAAAAGGTATGGGAAAGTTTTCTCGTATTGCCTTCCCACACTTTCAGGATCCAATGGATATTTGAATTTCGGTAACGGAGGATACTCCAGCACTGTCAAATTCACCCCATTCTCTAAACCGAGTCCTCATTTCTATTTCGTTGACATTGTCAAAATAACCGTTGGAGCCAAAATACTAAACATTCCCGCATCGGTTTTCCAGACCGCCGGAGGAACTATCGTTGACTCCGGAACTGTTATAACCCGGTTACCTCCGGCGGCCTACTCTGCGTTGCGCTCTGCATTTAGACAACAGATGACAAAGTATAAACTAACACAAGCTTTCTCCATCTTGGACACTTGCTATGACTTTACCGGAGTGACAACCGGCACTATACCGAAAATTCGTTTCTTCTTCCAAGGGAATGCGAGTATTGATTTAGGCATTAGTGGGACTTTCCTGGTTCCAAGCATATCACAGGTTTGCTTGGCTTTTGCCGGTAATGCTCAAGCAACTGATGTGGCGATTTTCGGCAACGTACAACAGCAAACTCTACAAGTTGTCTACGATGTTGCCGGCGGAAAGCTGGGATTTGGGCCTGGTGGATGCACATAAACACTATGGGAACGTTTGTGATGCGGAATAAACTGGCTGACAGTAAGCGCGATTCAATCAAATGGTTGAATATGTATGGCTAACTGTGAAATTTCCATGAATTTTTCTTTTTCAAGATTTAATCAACATTTCTTGCATTTTCTGTTGTACAAGTACTGGAGCATTTGTGCACTCTTTATAAGCTAATTGGATTTTATCCCTGTTATTTCTGTTGTACAATGTTATCCATTTGTTTCTCTGTTAGAGTTGTAATAATAATTTTAAAACAAAAATGACACGCAACATCTTCTTTCATATTAACAAGCATCGATTCTTATTCTATAAAAATAATTTTAAATATATTATTAAAAAAATTTAGTCAACCCTCTAAAATATTTTGAAAACAAACTTGAGGAGTAATTAATTGAGTGCAGTTATATTTCTCTATCCCAAAAAAAATAAAACCTATGTAAAAAGTAAAACCAACTGATTCGCCAATGGTTATATATTTGTATTAGACTTACATTATAATGTATTATTTGACAAATTGTAGAATAACATTAACTAAAAGATAAACAATGGACATTCAGAAAATCACCACATTAAATAATAAAATATTTTTTTTATGAAAGTGTCAAACACGTATCCATAATTATAAGATATAATTTGTCTAATACGCACCATAATTATTGGAAATTGATTTAAGGTATTCTATATTGTGAGAAACTAGGACAATGAGATTTAATTAAGGGAAAAAGATGTGAAGAGAGAGCAAGAACAACTGAGAAAGATTCAGATTAGCATCCGTGGATTTTTGCTTAAACCCTTATCTGACACGCGTGCAACGATTAATACAAGAAGGCATCCTCATAAATGTTAAATATTATAATTAAGCCCCTAAACCATGAAATATGTTTAGTGTTTAGGCCCTCGGCCCTGGCCATTTTCGGGTGGTCCAGCTCCTGTCTTGGCCCAAATCTACGAAATCGGATAAGGTAATTTCTCAATATCTAAACTGAATTGCTATTTGTATAACAAAATTACTATTTGTATAACAAAAAATGTCCAAAATACCCCTGGGATGAAGGAAATGATCAATTCATGAATAAATATGGGGTAAAAACGCTACGAATTGCTGAAAATAAGGGCAAAAAACGCTAAAATGGAACGGGGAAAGTAAATAAAAACGCTAAAACGGGAATGCGAAATCAATGTAAAACGCTATGTCGCAGCGTTTTGATGACCAAAAACGCTAATATACAGCGTTTCCGATAATACAAACGCTGAAATGATGCGTTTTAGAAATTCCGAAACGCTAAAAAGCAGCGTTTTCTCAACGCTCGCTCGCTAATGTGTAGCGTTTTGGAGCCGGCCGAATTTTAAAAAGAAAAGGAGACGAATATCGCTGCCAAACCCTCATTTTGTGCGTACCAAACGCCACTCCCTACCAAAACTTGCGAAAACAGTAGAGATTTTTCCCAAAAAACAACCAAAATCAGCGAAATGGACGGCGGTGGAGAAGAATCTTCGAGAGGCCATGGCGCGGGCAAAGGTCTCTTTATTCGGGTAAGAAATAATTGAAAGTTTTAATCGTTTTTGCATTATTTTCGCAATTTCGGCGGCGTTTTTTGTGTTGAATACGCTTCCGATTAGCGTTTGTTAGGCTAGAAACGCTAATCGGAAGCGTGTTGGTGACTTTTAATCGGCTGATTATTGCGTTTTGCGGAGAAAAACCGCAGAACGGTTACGTTTTGTGTCGCCGATTCGCTGTGCGGCGGCGTTCTGGGCGTCGAAAACGCAGATCCATTGCGGTTTCGTCGCTCCAAAACGCTGCACTGTGGCGTTTGGCATATAGTCAAACGCTGATACCCAGCGTTTGTCTTCGCGTCAAACGCTGAGACCCAGCGTTTGACTATAAGTCAAACGCTGGGTCGCAGCGTTTGACTCCAAGACAAACGCTGGGTATCAGCGTTTGTCTCTAAGTCAAACGCTGGGTCTCAGCGTTTGACTATATGCCAAACGCTGCAACCTAACGTTTGACTCATATAAATGTCAAATCATTGTAATTCAATTTGTATATGCATTTTAAATATTTATGTCATATAAATGTCTGTGTATTAATATATATTTGAATTACAATTTTCAGGGTGGCGGTAAGGTTAAACCGCGCGTTCCTCCTTCCACCGTTGAGGAGAGACAGAGGCCCACAGTTTCTGCCAGAAGGCAGAAGATGGCAGCCGCGAGACCTCGAACTCGAGGTGGCCGATCCAGGGGTGGCGGTCGAGGGATCGTCATCGGGGAGTCGGCGTTCCATCTGAGGGACGAGGACGATGCCTCGCCGAGCGACGAGGACGATCGGTCAGAGGAGGAGGAGGCTCACGAGGAAACAGATGCGTGAGATGAGAGTCGATCTTCATGAGCAACGTGTCGAGAGAATTGGTGGAAGAATGAAGCCAATCTTTCAATGCAGCATGGGAAGCCTCAACCCTGTTAGTTGCCGTATTCCCAAAGTGTTGAAATGTGTCCGTCCAGGCCCGGCAGAATTTCTCCTTATGAATGAACCACGTCCCCTCCAAATAATCAACAACTGTAGGCTCAACCATAGAGTATGTAACCTTGAATTGGACCAACACTTGGTTAAACCTTTCAACTGTGGGAGCCATGATAATTTTCTTCCACCAATTACTATATATATCAGTGGCCGTGTCCACATTCCTCCTACCAACATTTTTTTCCAACCAAATGGCAACATCACGGTCAATATGCCACCGACATAACAAGTGATTGCAAGATGGAAAGTGATCCTTAATAGGCTGCAACAAACCCAACTCCCTATCTGAGACAACAACACTTGGTTCCACATTACTAGGCAACAATTCCCTCAAGTTTTTCATTACCCAATCATATGTTTCTTTTGTCTCATCCTTAACAATGGCAAAAGCAATATTGAAGTTCTTATTGGTGGGAGTCATACCGATCATCTCAACGACGGGCATTTTGTACTTGTTGGTCTTGTAGGTTGAATCAACCACTACAACCCAATACCACCTGTTGAACATCTGAATTGATGTAGGATGAGCGATGAATGCATGTGTGATCGCATTAGTGGCCTCGTCAGTGATAATCCGAACAAAATATTTCTTCTCGCGAGCCAAATGCAAAAATTGCTGCCCAATATTCCTACCATCCAATCCATCTTTCTTCATATCTTCCTACAAATTGTAGACCTGCCTTATCTGTACATTGTCTTCGGGAAACTGCTGATGGATAGCTTCCCAAACGCTTTTTGGTCTCACATTGAAAGAAAGCATGCGTTTAGCCTCAGCCTTTGCCTCTTTCGAGAAACCGCTCAACTGCCTGTGCCCATATGGATGCCTTATACCTACAAAAATTAGTAATAAGAATATAAGAAAATGCTAATTATAGGAAAAATAATATAACATACTCAATAGCGAAACATATTCATACCAGGATGATTATGTGTGGACGATACCCCTGGCGTAACAAGCACACTGTAACGCTCATTAACAACCTTCTTGACAGTCAACTTGAACGGACATTTACATCCGCATCTTTTCGTGTTCAACCGTATGGTGGGGAGAGGTTCCTTCAATGGATCTTTCCATCGACTGCACCTAAAATAATACGTCGAGCCACTTCCGCCTTGCTTCGAAAGCACAAACTGCAGGCTATTGGCTATAGGATAGCAAAACGTAAATGCATCCTCCACACTTGCAAAATCCACATCTATCCTAAAATATTCACTTAGATCTGCACCAATGTCCTGTTCCTCACCCCCCTCGTCATCCTCATTACCCTGTTCCTGCTCGTAATCATCATGTGAACTCATATTCGAATCATCGTCCTGTATAGTCAGAAATTCGAATCCATATTGTTACAAACGCTATAAATTACACAATAGGACTATAAAAAACGCTTCACTTTACATATGCAATCTTAAAAAAACGCAACGTATTTCACGTAACTATACAAACAAACGCCACAGTACAACGCTGCATATTGGCGTTTGGTTTGGAAGACACGCTACGTTTTGGCGTTTTCAGTACACTTTTTCGCTACGTTTTGGCGTTTTAATCTAATTTCAACATGACATTTCGGCATTTTTTTTGTTCATTTTCATACCAAATTTACGTTTTTTCCCCTTTACTTCAGCAATGTGCAGCGTTTTTTATCTAAAAAAGATCTATCATTTCATATCGGGGGTAATTTGGACATTTTTTGTTATACAAATAGTAATTTTGTTATACAAATAGTAAATCCCATATCTAAAACCAAATATGATAAAGTAAGTGGTGTGACC
This sequence comes from Knoxia roxburghii, assembly GCA_030378225.1. Lineage (NCBI taxonomy): Eukaryota > Viridiplantae > Streptophyta > Magnoliopsida > Gentianales > Rubiaceae > Knoxia > Knoxia roxburghii. The sequence continues at coordinate 8,399,084 of CM059423.1, forward strand.
AGGAATTTTGACAATGTGGGCGGAAAATTCTTTTTCATCGTCATTATTTGCATTGATATTGATATGTTAGATATTACTAGGATCGAATTCACTATGTCGATCAGTACAAGTCAATTTTATCCAAACTGGTCGTGCTCAATATGTCCCGGGCATATCCGTGTGATTTAATTAGTCTAGATAAACTAATTTTCAAACCACACGATAACCTATACCGATAATATGTTCAGACTATCTCAGTTACGAGCATACTTTTTATATATCAATATGTTAACCAATAACGGTATCTACTGTGTCTTTTCACACCCCATTATCTAGTTCTATGATATAATAGAACAATTTAATACTGAAACAAAATGATATGTCATCTGTGGATATTAATTTTTGATACAAGCCATAGCTTTTCTGTATTCAAAACTAACATTTCCCCCTTAAATAACTAATACATATTTAATAACTGATGCAAACTTAGGCCAAGTTTTGATCACTACTACTATTTAGAGGACATGATCTCTTAGGACTTCTGCGGTGACGCAAGAACTGAAAAGCAAACTCCTAAGCGGTCTATATAGAGTAATTAAGTACAGGTTTAGTTTCTAAAGAGTTACGCTCAGTGGTTTGTATGCTTTGAGGCAAGCCCTAAAAGAGCAACATGATTTCTGATTGACAGAAAACCATCCATGACAATGGACAAATATATTATGAATATCTTCTGCCAGAAAAACACTATCTGTAACACATAATCTGGATGCCAAAGAATCTGAGGACTTTTCTCTTTCAATGTATAACCATAGCCACAATGAGAATAAAAACTGTACAAACAAAAAATCACCGAAGTTACAAATTCTGGGTAGGAAATGGATGTGGACAAGAAATAGTGAAGACAACAATGACCAAATCATACTTTAGTATAGTACATCCACTTCAGTGTTTAATATTGGGTTATCATTCCCAAATATTCTAATCAAGCCCACATAATTCTTGTTATTCTCGTACAAAAGCATTAGTGGATGGCTGATTCCTCTTTTGAAGTTGCTCAGACTATGAACTATACACATGTTATCATACACAAGAATTTGTTTGTAGCGCAAAGTAAAATTTTGGGTTTCAAGAAAAGATAATAAAGAATCAGGACATGATTCAAGTGGTTGTTCAGTTCGTCCTGCCTACCTAGCAATGTTTCATTTCTTATTCCGCCAAATTTTTATTTTTTATAATTCTCGGTTATTTTATTCAAAAATCTTCAAATAGGGCGAATACACAGATAGGAGTACAGAGGAAAACTATAAAAGTACCAAATAAGTAAATAAATAAGAAAACACTGGTACTACCTTGACAGCTTGTCTCTTGGTAATGTAATTTGGGGATTCAAACAGCTTTGAGTTATATTCTACGAAGAACTACAACCACAAACAACAATATGGATTTTTATCACACAAAATGGGATCAATAATACCATATAAATATGAACTGTAGAAAGAATAAACTTTGCTTGAGTAGCAAACCATATTGAATCCTACTTGGTAAGAGAAGACACATGGGGGTATGCGGTGGACGAATGTTATGAGTTTATGCCAGCCGGAGAAGATGGCAGCCCCACGGCTTTTCTTTGTGCTGTGCGTAATTAAATAATCTGAGATTCTGCGTGGATTATCAGCATGATTGATAATTTGTGTGTACTTAAGAAAGTATTCCATAAGTTGAACATAGTAAAAAAGTATAGTTATGGATTAGACGGCTGGGATGTTGTACAGAAGACTAAGGAAAAAAATAGTAGGCACCTATTACCATGATTGATGGATGTTGTTTGAACTCATGGATTGTTTGTGATTCTTGCAGTATCAATTTTGAGATGGCTCTCCTATGAATCTTGTGGATTTGCACAAATTCTTGAATGGATGGCTCTCTTAGGACATTTAAGCAGAGATTAGAAGTATGAAAGAAGAAGTAAGTTGTTCTGTGGGAAGAGGAACATAGAAGAAGTACATAAGAAGTAAACACAAAAAAATAACGTCTGTAAGATAGGAGAAGGTGAAAGGTTGTCACGTGAGAATTTGTGAAGAAAGTAGATGACAAAAAATTTGATGTTGTTTGAACTCATGGATTGTTTGTGATTCTTGCAGTATCAATTTTGAGATGGCTCTCCTATGAATCTTGTGGATTTGCACAAATTCTTGAATGGATGGCTCTCTTAGGACATTTAAGCAGAGATTAGAAGTATGAAAGAAGAAGTAAGTTGTTCTGTGGGAAGAGGAACAAAAAAGAAGTACATAAGAAGTAAACACTGTAAGATAGGAGAAGGTGAAAGGTTGTCACGTGAGAATTTGTGAAGAAAGTGGATGACAAAAAATTTGGATGACAAGAAATTTTTTCATGATGCATCCACCAATTACTAATAGACTAGTAGATAAAACAACATCATTATTTGCATTGATATAGATATTATTTTTGAATTAGGATTTAAGTAAGAAAACGAGTAAGCAATGAGGAAACAACGTCATTTTTTTGTGCGTTGGCCACTAAAACGATGTCGTTTAGTTTTTTTTTTTTTTTTGCACGATGACTTACAAAACGACGTCATCGATTGGGAAAAATTAAAAAAAATAAAGCGTCACCTTGTCTTCATCTTCAACCTCTATCCGTTGCCGAGGAGAAACCCTAAAACCTAAATCCACCAACGCAGCGCCAATCGTACAACGGCGCTGCAACTCTCAATCGATTGAATACCCATACCCCCTAAAAATTCCACATCAACGTAGGGCGGTCGCCTTACGATCGTTATATGTACATCCGCCCCTGAATAAAGTAATTAAACTCAATTGTTATAAATCGTCGACATTTTGTTAAATACTCCTCACTTTTTAATGTAAATTATCTAAATCTCCCTAACCACTTAATTACATGTATATACCATATTTAGGGGAGAAAAAAAAAATTCTCCCTCCAAAACCCACACAAATCTGCACCCCCCCACCCCCCCTTAAAAAAACACTTCTGCCACAAAAAATATACACATCCCTATTGGGTAAGTTGGACAAAAAATGATACTTTAAACAAAATTTTGAGTCGTGCAAATTTGCACTGTCCTAAAGAATCTATTTCGATAAAGTAAAATTCTCCCAGGATTAAACAAGTCTTCCTCTAAATTTTAGAGGGAACAATAATAACAAAATTCTAGTAATCCAGCATTTAAAATAAAGGAAATAAAAAAAATTAATTAAATAAAAGTGAAACGAGAAAAGTATTACAAAAGGCTATTTTTACTTCAAAAAAAAAAAAGAAAAAGAAAAGAGTAAAAGAGCTCTGTAAAAAGTTCTCAAAACAAAAAGAAACTCTTTTGTAAAAAAACTTTTCAAAATAAAAAGACTTTTTTTCCTTTTGGGTTTCTTGAGAATCAGAGAAAGAGAATAAAAGGTGCAAAAGACTTCTGCTGGTGGTGCACTTCTGAAAGGAGAAGAACTCTCTATTTATAGATGAACACGGCCCCCTTCAACGATCAAATTTCATTGTTTAGAAAATCACAGGAGCTGATATTTATGGAGCAAACCCTTTCAGCTCTTATCAAAACAGGAATTTTTCAATTCTTATCAAAAGCAAGAATTCTTCAACTCTGATCAGAAAGCAAGACTTGTTCAAAGATTCTCAACAGTAAGTGGTTATTATTTTTAATTCTTTTTCTGAAATACTAACAATCCCCACATATTTCATAAAAAAGAATAAAAAGTTATAAATAATAATGCTGGATATGTTTGGGTGCTAATGCATTCAATTTGGTGTCTTTTGGACTATGAACCAAACTTAGACCGATAAAACATGTCAACCAAAATAATTGGTGAAATTAAACATTCTATGAACCAAGTATTCTTCTGGTATGTCAGAGGTTTTATCAACTACATTGCATTCCCATAATTTTGTTGTTCACGCGTTTTTGTGCTTAATAAGCCAGGCATGTGTCTGGTTATTCATGAGAGCTCTAAAGATTTGACCAAATAAAATCTTATAGGAGCGGCCTCACTCCACTCTCATATACGTGAATTCATCAAGTGTATACTGCTTTAAATACACCATCCTTTAGGAATATGAATTCATTAAGAGTTTAATACTCAACCTCATCAATTAGCAGTCAAAGCACTCTCCATATTAACTTGAAGTGCTTCCGCGTCAATATTGACTTGTTATCACCCATATGAACCTAATTCATGGGATCTCCAATCACATGGGTTACGTACCATCTCAATTGATGTCATGTTGGCCTAAGTCCCATTTCTTTTGTAGTTTGAAAAATTAGGTTTCTTCCTACAGGTTTTGTCAGATGATCAGTCAAATTTAACTCTGACTTCATATAATTAATGGAAATTATTCCATCTTTGAGCAGCTGCTTTACAACATCATGTCTCAATTTCATGTGTCGACTTTTAGAATTAAATGACTTATTTTAAGCAATATGAATTGCCGTTTGACAATCACTGTGAATTAATACAGGTGGTACTTGTTCCTTTTTCAAAGGGATACTAGTTAATAAATTTCTTAACCAATTAGCCTTAGACCCAGCTAATTCTAGAGCTACAAATTCTGATTCCATGGTCGATCTAGCAATGATCATTTGTCTGGCTGATTTCTAGGCTATTGCACCACCTCCAAGTGTAAATACATAACCACTTGTGGATTTTGATTAACTAGAATCAGAAATCCAGTTGGCATCACTATAACCTTCTAATACAATGGGAAATCCTTTATATAAGACATCATAATTTATAGGACATCTCAAGTATTTCACCAGTCTAGACAATGCAGACCAATGCTCATGATTGGGATTATGAGTGTATGTACTCAGTCTACATACAACATAAGCTATATCAGGTCTAGTAAAATTCTTCAAATGCATCAGACTCCCAATAACCTGAGCATATTTAGACTAAGCAACTGGGTCACCACGATTCTTTTTCAATTGAGTATTCACATCATAAGGAGTGCTCACTGGTGTATCTTCAAAACTTTCAAACTTCTTAAGAAGTCTTTCAGCGTAATGCTCTTGTGACAACATAATACCATCGTCTTACCTTATGACTTTAATACCCAATATAGTATTTACCTCACCCAAATCTTTCATATCAAAGTTAGCTAAAAAATATTTAGTACTAATTACAACATTTAAGGTAGTACCAAATATTAACATATCATCAACATATAGGAAAATATTCACACAATCATTATTAACTACTTTAGTATAAACACATTTATCCACTTCAATTGGAGAAAAGCCATCTTTGATCAATACTTGATCAAATTTCTCATGCCACTGTTTAGGAGCTTGTTTAAGGCCATATATTCTTGTCCAGGAACTGTACATTCTTCTAGTTGTGCCATGTAAATTTCTTATTCTAAATCTGCATTTAAAAATGCAATTTTAACATCCATTTGATGTATAAATAGTTTATGGATAGAAGCCATAGAAAATAATACTCAAATTGAAGATATTCTAGTCACTAGTGCAAATGTATCAAAATAATCAATATTTTATTTTTGAGAAAATCCTTTTGCCACTAATCGGGCTTTGTATTTATCAATAGATCAAGTAGGATTTAATTTTCTTTTGAAAATCCATTTACAACCAATAGGTTTTGCACCAGGAGGTAAGTCTACCAAAATCCAAGTGTTATTCTTTAAAATAGAATCAATTTTGATTTTAATTGTTTCTTTCCATAATTTAGAATCAGAAGAAGAAATGGCTTCTATATAACTTGAATGATCATTATCGACAAGAAAAGTTTGAAAATCATTTCCACACGAGAATTCTTTCCTAGGCCTTTTATTCCTTTTCAATTCCTCATTAGAGGAATATTCTCTATCTCTTTCAATAGGTACATGAGAAATTTTACTTGAAAGTAGAAAAGTATGTTCAAAAAATTCAGCATTCTTTGTTTCACTCATTGTATTGCAGTCAAGCACATAACTTTTCAAAACAAGAAATCTATATGCAACACTATGTTCAGCATATCCAATTAGCATGCACTCAGAAGTTTTAGAACCTATTTTTCTTGTCTTCGGTTCAGGCAAAAGAACTTTGGCAAGGCAACCCCACATTTTCTAATATTTCAAATTAGGTTTATAACCTTTCCATAATTCATAAGGTGTTTTACCAGTTCTTTTATGAGGAACCCTATTTTGTAAGTGACATGCAGATAAAATAGTTTCACCCCACATATTGTTAGGTGCACAAGAACTAACTAACATAGATTTCATCATTTCTTTTAGTGTTCTATTTTTCCTTTCCGTAACTCCATTTGACTCAGGTGAATAAGTTGGTGTTGTTTCATGAATTATGCCTTCTTGTTCACAAAAATTATTTAGTGATAAATATTCACCTCATCTATCAGATCTAACTCTTTTTATTTTCTTATTTGTTTGATTTTCTAATTTATTTTTATAAGTTAGAAAAGAATTATAGCCTAATCTTTATTTCTAAGCAAATAAATTCTAGTATATCTAGAATAATCATCTATAAAAGTAACATAATATTTTTTACCACCTCTAGTCATAGTTTGTTTTAGATCACCTAAATCAGTGCGTATCAAATTCAACAATTTAGTTTCTCTAGCAACACTAAAACATGTTTTCTTAGTGATTTTAGTTTCATCACATTTTTCAGCATCACTATAGTCAATACAAGATATTATGTCTATATTTTGCATTTTCTTTATATAGCCAATATTAGTATGACCTAATCTTGCATGCCATAATGAAATTGACTCAACAATATAAGCAGAAGATGATGCATTTTCATTCATAACATTCGAAACGTTAAGTGCAAACAACCCTTGATTACAATAGCCCTTTCTTTTTCTTAAAATTGGGATTATTGGGCTTCTAATTATTGGGTTTAGGTGCGTACCTTTTATTGTTACTTTGCACCAGATTTGCATTGTGGGACATCTTCTTAGCTTGTACAGATATGGACTCTTTTCTATTGTTGTCTTCAATTAGGATGTGAGTCACCAACTCATCAATAGTGTATGTCATTTGTTTGTGCTTGAGACCATTCTTGTAATTGTTTCACGGGTCTGGCAGTTTTTCAATCAGCACCCCTGCAGCAAATTTCTCTTGTAGCACGATGTCTTCAGCCCTTAGATCTTCGAGTAGTTTCTGGTACTCAATGATTTGAACCTCCATCTCCTTGTCCTCAGTCATCTTCCATTGGTATAACCTCCCAACTACAAACGTTTGTTTTGTAGCATCTTCAGCAGTGTACTTCTTGATCAATCTGTCCTATATCACTATCGCTGGCTTATAGCTACAGTATACATCGAACAGATCATTAGATATAATTTGTAAAATGGTGTGACGACAGACCTTGTTGGAATATGTCCATGATTCTCGGATCATGATGTCAAAAATCGGAGCAGGTTCGGGATTGACTAGTGTATTGGCCACTCTGTGCACATCAAGTAAAGAAAAAATTCTTTCCTGCCATATTTTGAAATTGACATTGACAAATACTTCAATATTGGACACGTCTGGGAAGGGCTTAGCGTAGGTGAGAGACACTGATATAACTTGTACAGTGTCAGAGGTTTAACCTTGTGGCAGTTGAACTCCATTGTCGGTTGAAGTTGAATCCACAATAATATCAGCATTATTGGTAGCCATATAGATTCTTTAGAATGTTGGGTAAATTGGACAAAAAAATGCTAATTTAAACAAAACCTTGAGTCATGCAAATTTGCACCCTCCTAAAGAACTTATTTCGATAAAGTGAAATAATCCTCCCAGGATTAAACAAGTCTTCTGAAAACTAACAATACAACCTAAGGAGGGGGGGGGGGGGGAATTAGGCTGTTTAAAAAATTTACTTAAAAATGAGAAAATCTTAAAATAATTTCTTTTTAAAATAAACAATGACTATCTATGTGTATGGAACAAATAACAAATAAGTCTAAATTAAAATAAGATTAAAACAGGAATAATAAGATTAGTCAACAATATAAAAGTATACAAGGAAATAAGAAATTGTTAGTTCACAATATACAATAATCAAATTAAAATAAAGGTCAAGTATGTGACTTGAAATGGACAATCTTGAAATTGAATAATTTAAAATAAAGCTCAAGTATTGACTTGATTAAGGACAAGTCTTTGACTTGAAATGGACAAGTCTTGAAATTGAATAATTTAAAATAAAGCTCAAGTATTGCCTTGATTAAGGCCAAGTCCTTGACTTGATAAGGACAAGTCTAGACGTGATTAAGGACAAGTCTAAGATAAAGTAAATACTTAACTAAAGAAATCTAGACTTTAAATAAGGACAAGTCTTAAATAAAATCTTAAGATTAAAGATGTAATACTTGAATTGAGCAACTCTAATGGTGATGTTTTATGAAGCAAGAAATGTAGAAGAGAGGGTATGAATGCAAAATACAATGCAATGAAAGAGACAAGATTTTTAAAGTGGTTCAAGCTTGTAACCACCTTACAAGCTCTACATCCACTTCTCAACTTCTAAAGTTGAGGCCCTTCCTATTTCTTTTAAAAAAAACAAAAATTCCTTAAGGTGGAATTCAAACATGTACAAATCTCTCAAGAACAATTTAGTAACTCTACTAAGAGGTTCTTCACTACTCACCCTCTAAATTGTTCATGACTTGCAACTTCTTGCTTTCAAGAAAAATAAAACCTTTTTGTGTGTGAAGTGTTTATGGCTTACAAGTGACAAGGTTCTAGTCTAAGATTGACACTTTGAAAAATAACTAAAACACTTTGAAAAATAACAAGAACTTGAAAGTAAAATTTGAAAATGAGCTCTTGAAAACTTGATAGAATTTTGAAAATAATAAGAATGGCTTGATAGCTTTTGTGTCTTGAAAGTCTTCGCCCATGGTCTCTATTTATAGGCAAATTTGGGCTCCAATTCAAACACTTGAATTTTGGCTCCAAAGATGATTTGACATAGTCTGAACTTCCTTCAACTTTTTCAACTTCTTGCAGCTGCTTTTGACTTTTGTGTCACAAATAAATATTGTAGATATTTCTCATAGCTTTCCAAGGACTTAAAATCAGTTCATTTGGAATTTTTTTGCTCAAGTTACATCTAATTTACTGAACTGTGGCATGGCAGTGACATAGTTTTGTTTTTGTCTATTTTCACCAAAATTCCATTTGAATTTCACATTTACTATTAGATACCATTTTTTAGATAATTGAAATAGGTTTTTAAAAAATCCAAAATCTTAATTTTTGGTTTAGTGAAACAAAAGTTATGCTCATTTGAAGATGAATGTATCAATTTAAAAATTTTGCACTTTCTACAAAAAATAATTTTAGACAATTTAAGAAAATGTTAGTTTCACATATTTATTTTGTTATTATTAAAATAAGATTGAAACACTTAAGTCTAACATATTTCTCTAAATTTTAGAGGGAACATGGACAACAAAATTTTAGTAATCCATCATTTAAAATAAAGGAAAGAAAAAAATTAATTAATTAAAAGTGAAACGAGAAAGTATTACAAAAGGCTATTTTTACTTAAAAAAAAGAATAATAGAGTAAACGAACTCTGTAAAAAGTTTTCAAAATAAAAAGAAACTCTTCTGTAAAAAAAAGTCCTTTTAAAAAAAACTTTTCAAACTAAAAAGATTTTTTTTCCTTTTGGGTTTCTTGAGAATCAGAGAAAAAGAAGAAAAGGTGCAGAAGACTTATAATTAGGGCTGACAATTCGTGTCGTGTCCGTGTTGGAGTGTTCGGGTTGGCGTGTTGATGTGTTGAGAAACCCCCAACCCAAACCCAACCCATTTAACTAATCGTGTCGAAAACTCCAACCCTAACCCGACCTGTTTATAATCGTGTCGACCCGAACCTAACCCGCATAACCCGTTTAACTAAACAAGTCAAGTCAACCACCCGCCCACCAATAACCCAATTAAATGTAAAAACACGCAACATATATTTCATACATCTTTTGTTCTTTTATATTATTATTTTTTTAAGATCATGCATGAAAAAGATCTATTTTTGTGGGAAGATATGTTCTTGATTTACACTTCCATGTGAAATTCATCAATTGGAAAAATAAACTTAGAAATAAACCCTCGAAGTTTCAATAAACCAACAGTAGCTAAGGAAGTAGAAAGCAACAATTTTGAGTATTATAAGGTTCTGCAAATGCAATAGTCAGTCATTCGTCCTAAATGTAACAATAAACAGCTCCAAGGAGGAAAGTGATCTGTCCAAAAGTCCTCCATATTGTGTTGTCATTCCAAAAGTCTTCCGTCCAAAAGTCTTCCTTCCAAAAGCCTCCCTAAGTAATCTTTTTCACCTATAAATGATATCACAATTCAACTAATAAGTAATAACAAATTAAAATTTTAAAACATCTACTCAAAAATTTAAAAACGTACCAAAAAGATACATCAATAGGAAGAAATCACATTCGACTAAACACCCTCAGTTCCACCATCAGTGTTCGAATCCATAACATCATTAGCGACCTCATCAACTTTCAAATCATCCACAACTAAAAAATATATATATAATCAATTAGTATAATATATAGAAATATTATATGTAATAACAGCTACTTAGAATATTCGTTCTTACCTTATTTTCCAAAAAGCCAATCTCGACAACGTATAACCGATTCAACCATATCAGGAGTCATCGAGCTACGATATTGATCAAGAATTCTACCACCAAGATTGAAAGCTGATTTAGAAGCAACTGTATAACCTGGAACAGCAAGAATATCCCTGGCAAGTCTTGCCAACTCCGGATATCTAGATTCTTCAACTTTCCAAAACTCAAGCACATTAAGAGAGGTTGTTCTCGGTGTTCTTAGCTCATCCAAATATATCTCCAGTTGAGACCTTCTTTTACCAGTAGAAATGAATTCATCTCCATCATAGACATCAAATTCCTATAAAAAAAACATAAGAAATCACAAGTCAAATGATAAACAACAAAAAAAAAATCATAATTGAAAATATAATCTAAAAAGTTGTATTAAATACCTGATAAAAATTATGTGATGATGAAGTCTAACATTCAAATAAAATCTGGAAATCATCAATTTTGGGAATATTAGATGAAGAAGACCCTTGATTAGAAGAAGAAAATTTCTGCATATACTCATCAAACAGGCCGAAAAGTGTTTCCTCACTTTTGCTAATTCTTTAGAATTTTGGTCATATAACTTCCGATAGCTAAACTCAAGCATTTGAAACTTATACCGAGGGTCAAAAACAACAGCAACTGCCAATAGAACATTGAATTCAGCCCAATACTTCTCAAATTTCTCCACCATCTTTGTAGCTATTTTCCTCATATACAAATCAAGGCTTCTAATCTGCTCAACCAACTTTGCTTGAATAAAAAAGACTTCAGGAAAATACAAGTTGGCATTAGGATAACGAGTCCCAGAGAAAGCATTTGTGGTATTATAAAACATACTCAGAAATTCACAAATCTTCTCAATCTTCTCCCATTCTTCTTGAGTTGGACAACTTTTAAAATTAAAATCACTCAATTGAAGATTCTCAAATGCACGACGAAAATAAAGAGCACTAGCAAGCATCTTATATGTAGAATTTCATCTAGTAGGAACGTCTTGCACTAACCCTTTCTTTGATTCCAAAGAAGTCTGTTGAATAGATAAAAGAAACTTTTCGTTTCTCGCTTGAGATCCTTTAACATACTTCACACAATCTCTAACTTTATCCACAGAAGTGTCAATCTCTTTCAAACCATCTTGTACAATCAGATTGAGAATATGAGCATAGCATCTCAAATGAAACAAATCACCATTCCTCAGCAATGAATTATTCAACACAAGTTGCTTCTTAAGTAGACCAACACACGCATCATTTACAGAAGCATTATCCAAAGTAATGGAAAATAATTTCTTTTCACTACCCCATTTCCTAACTAGAGTATAAATCTTTTCACTCAATGCTAAACCAGTGTGGGGGGTGGAAGGTAAGAGAAGTTCATAATCCTTTTCTGTAATACCCAATTTTTATCCACAATAGAAGTCCAAGCATCACTTATCAAACATATTCTACTAGGACATTTTTGCAATTCAGATCGAATGTGGTTTGACTCTTTCAAATATATTTTCCAAATATCAGCTTTCACAGTATTCCAAGTAAATCTAGCAGCATCAATCTTAAAGTAGTTAATCATTTCCCAAAAGCCATCATATTCAACAAAAGAAAATTGCAAATCATATCGAATTATTGCATGCACAAACAATTCTCTAAATCTTTCTTGAGAGAAATTTGAGTTTCTAATAAGACTCATGTCTAACTTATTATCAGAAGTAATCATATACTAGCCAATGGTTTTAGTTGCAGTTTTCATGCATCTATCAACATGACGACGGATATTACCAGTGCCAAACTTACTGTCAGCATTATATGGCTTACCACATTTGTTGCACGCACATATGAGTGCCTCATCGGGTTTTTTGGGATCTTTGGGAAGTATATGAAAATGGTTCCAAACTGTTGAAGTGAGCTTTCTTTTCTTTTTCACGGCACCCGTGATTCTTGATTCCTCACCACCAACGCCATCATCATCCTGTATAAATTCAGCAGTTGCACGTTTAATTGATTCTTCGTCATCCATTTCAATTTCAAATTCCATAAGTTCCTAAAAGCACAAAAGAATTATATTATCAATACAATGTATTCATCAGTTCATCTAACCAGCCTTGAAACCACTTCAATTCAGATCCATAAACCAAAGCCTAAGAAAATGATACACCAAAGTTCCAGGCCATTTTTTTTTTTTTTTAGTCACAAAGCAGTAAGTAACTTGTGGCTTGCTGAAATCATTCTGAAATCATGTTTAAGGACTTCCAAGAAGCCAACAAACTGATTTAAATAGCATAAAGAATTATAAATAATGTTTTAAGAGCGGAATCCAGCATTCAGTATACAATACTGATTTGCATCTTCCATATCTTGATTTATGAGCCGCTGATTTTATTCTTCATGTTTTCCATGTTCCATATCTTGATTCTTGAAAATAGACACCACCGAACATCCATTTTACAACATGGCAAGAACTTTGATCAATCATCAAAAACATGGAACAGATTTAACTTATTACATACTAAAACAGTAAAACATCTCTTCTGATGGAATTGAACCCCTTAAAAAAGTTGTGTTATTTAAAATGAAAGCATATCAGAGAAAATTATCTGAACCGCCAGTCATGACTGCTTATGCATCTTTCTAGCACGCACAGTTCTAATTCATGCTAGCGTAGTTCTGTTCTTGTGTATTACCACGGGTATGTTATGAAATCTGCAGAAACTGTGATAAACTAAAGTAATCAAGGAAGAGATTCATGCAAAGCGATCCCAAAATCAATATGGTGGTAGAAAAAAAGGTCCCTCATACTCAAAGGTACACTGCTGATTTTTTTGAAACCAATTTTTAGAAACCTTAGATAACAATTTTACAAGCCCTAAAGATCAAGATGAACCTTGACATACAGGGATTAAGGCGAGGGGAAACCCACACAAAAAGAACCAAATTCTTAGGGAATTCTCGTTTTGCATGTTAAAATTTTCAAAACTCCCCCTATCAAATGTTAGTTGCAGCTACGAACCACCACATAAGGGTAGCATATAGAGGGTAGCATATAGAGACCTAAATGAACTATAAACAAACACTCAACTAGCAACACATTCATACCAAGGATCATCATAAAGTTAGAGTTAGAGTTAGAGTGTGCATTGCTTCCAATTTCAAAATCTACAAATTAAGTCAAACTCGAACTCGTGAATCAATTGACAATGACACATCAATTTTACCTCTTTTAAGGCTTAAAGAAGTAGTTGGACATTCCTAAAGAGGCGCAACTCCTCCACAAAATCTTTGTCCAATTTTGTGGGAATACCTAAATCGTTTCAAACGTGAAGCAAAGAGAGAATTGAAGGAGGGATTTTGTTATAGTGAATGAGTGGGTTTTTTTGGTGGTGTTGTGCGATCCGGAGGGAGGCTGGACGGCAAGCTAGAGCGCGACGAGGGTTGACCGGCGGAGAGAACGGACAGTCGGGGAAAGAGAAGAGAAAGAAAAAAGAAAAGGGGATTGTAGGGTTTTTTGGATTTGGGGGAACAATTATTTAGTCAGGGTTTTTTTTTTTATATATAATTTGGCAGGTTCACGGGTCAACCTGCCAACCCGGCGGGTTGACCTGAACCTAACCTGGAGATAAACGGGTCGACACGAACCTGACCCGTTTACTTAATTGTGTCAAAAAACTCAACCCTAACCCGCTTTTTTTCGTGTCGAGTTGTCATGTCAGAAATTGACAGCCCTACTTATAATGGTGGTGCACTTATAAAATGAGAAAAGCTCTCTATTTACTGGTGAACACTGCCCCTTCAACGATCAAATTTCATTGTTTAGAAAATCACAGGAGCTGATATTTCTGGAGCAAACCCTTTCAACTCTTATCAAAGAAGGAATTTTTCAATTCTTATCAAAAGCAAGAATTCTTCAACTCTTATCAGAAAGCAAGACTTGTTCAAAGATTCTCAACAGTAAGTGATTATTATTTTTAATTATTTTTTTGAAATACCAGCACTCCCTCCCAAAAAAAACATCTTCTCTATTGTCTAGTAAATCTTTTGGTCCTAAAATAAGTGTAGGTGTCGATTTTTGGCTTCCAGAATGAGAAAGCGCCCGGGCTCTAGGCAAGGGATGAAGCCCACGAGCAATTGAAACCTAACCTTGGTTCTCGGGATTATATATATTTTAATTTTTATTAAATTAATTATTTTATGTTAATTATTAATTATATAAAACGGTTAGGTAGATATTAATTGTGGCGAGAACCCTAGCAGCCATGGTTCTCCTCTCTTCTCTCCCAAACTCAACCTTCAAAAATATTTCTTCCCCCATCTTCCCATCATGAGAGGATGGGAGAAATAAATTTTTTATCTGTTTTCGTTTTCTTGTTTTTACTTTCGTCATTCAATAAATGAGATTTTCTTCAATCTTTATTTTCTTGTTCCTTCAATAGATTCAGATATAATGATAATGTATGGTCGCGACTTCATTGATGGTATACGTTGTTATGGAGGCAGTTACGTTGGTAAAACTCGTTGGATTGGTAACGGCGTCATTGACGATGTTCACTAGTTTTGTCTAAGAAGATTCAGTCATCATAGGAGTTTTTATCAGGGGATTAGTAATGTATCCTTGTTCGAATTGAAATTTTGGTATGTGGTATTCCGCCGTTTGATAGAGTAGATCTATATATGTTTATCCGTAGTAAACACAACAACAACAATGACATTTATCCTTATAATTTGTGTTTCTTTGGATGTATCTTCCTTTTGTCAATAGTTGCTGGACGTTTTCCAGTAAATTAATATATATATTTTTTATTTCAAAAAAAGGTAGATATTAATTGTTAATTGGATAAATTTTTAATTATCTATTTGTTAATTATTAATTGTTGTGATAGAATTTATGTTACTTATGATTATTTAGTTCGTTATAGATAAGTTTAATGGTTGCTATTGTACTTTAAAAATTACAATAATATATGTTTGTTTTGAGATTTTGTTGTTGTCAACATTTATTTTGTTTTAGAGGGTCAAGACCTATTAGCGTTTCACACAGGACATGAGGGAGCATATCTGGAGTCTAGGAGCGAGCGGGCGGATGACTATGATCAGGGGTAGATCTAGTATGGACAAGGGGGTGCTAGGCGTAGCCACGTAGGGTAAAGATCTATTGTGAGTAAGAGGTTTATATTTCGAATTTACAGTTGTGAAGGAAGAATAATAGGAAAAAGGGAGAAGAAGTGTATAGATGATGTGATTGGAGTTTGGAAGAGAGAAAATGAGGTGATAGGGTGTGGCGGTAGAATCGGAGAAGAAGAAGTGCGACGGTAGCACTCCTCGTTTAAAATTCTAGTTTCGCCAATATATATGATGCATTCACATACAAGTGTACGGATATGTGGAATAAGGTCCCTTGATAAATTACATTTTTTTTTATGGACTTTATGAGTTGAATTAATAGTTTATAATTATATTTTAGTTTTAGGGATAAAAATTATAGATTACAATTATTTTTGGCAATGTGGCACGATTAGGGACTAAAGTGCAAGATTGAAGAAAAGTGGGGTTAAAGATCCACAAAGGTGTAAATTAAGGATCAATTCTGCAATATTTTGCAGATTGACGCTATCGCCTACTCCTCCTTTTGCTTCCCAAATTATAGCCGTCGAATCAAAGAAAAGGAAAATTCCTTTCTTCCAATTTGAAGACGCTACACGATCAAAAATAAAATAGGTAAGAGCAAAATAATAAAAAAGTGGACAGTATACCCTTATTAAAGGGTTACTAGTTACTATCTTAGTTTTTGGACAATAATCTTAATTTTAATAGGATATTTTAGTACAAATTAAAGTGATCTAAAGTAAGTATTGAGACGGTTATTAGTAAAATTTTTTTAGTTAAAATCAAATTTTTAAGAATCTATAAATCTGAAAAAGTAGAATCAAAATTTTAGGTAGGAATTAGAATTATATTTCCCATT
This sequence comes from Knoxia roxburghii, assembly GCA_030378225.1. Classification (NCBI taxonomy): domain Eukaryota; kingdom Viridiplantae; phylum Streptophyta; class Magnoliopsida; order Gentianales; family Rubiaceae; genus Knoxia; species Knoxia roxburghii. The sequence continues at coordinate 8,415,638 of CM059423.1, forward strand.
AGTCCCCACTCAACTAAATGAACTTTTATAATAAGAACATGATTAGTGAACTCCAACACCTATGACGCATCCTCCAATAACTCGTTTAATTTCTTAAAATTTTTTATTGTGCAATAATATAATTAATTTAACAAAATCAATAATTAAACTCTATTTTGAGTCCTTGATATTATACTGAATAATTTTTGTAGTCTCTCACAATTTTAAATAATTTTTATCCCTTAATTTAAAAAATGTATTATATAATCCCTACAATATCTATTTTATCTAAATGATCTCAATTCACTTTTATATAGTCTAAAAAAAGTTTTAAATGAAAGATATAGGGTTTAAATATCAATTTATACATTATAATATATAAAATTTAACTCAGATCCTGAAAAATTAAAATAATTATTTTCTATTTGGAAAATTTCAATTTAATAATATTATTTTAATTTTTAACTATCAGATTTAAAATTTTTAATAGTTAGATTAATTTTTAAAAGTTATACTTTTCATTTAAAAAGTCTTGTGAAAGTTATACATGAGTGGTGGGGTTGACCTAATTTAAACAGAATCAATAATATAGATTAAATAATACTTTTTTAGATGTAAAGAATTAAAAATTTATTTAAAAATATAAGAGACAGAAAAAATTACTCGACTAAGATGGATTGTTTTTTTTTTTTTTTTTTTTTTTTTTTTTTTTTTTTTTTTTTTTTTTGGCATCACTTCAAACTTTCCTTTGCTCCCATAAGTGGGTTGGTGGTGCCAAGGTCCTCTGTACGATCAACAAAAGGACTATAAACCAAGTCTCCCACTTTATGTTTGCCAAACGAAAAGTGGTAGTTTTCATTTATTCAATTTGTAGACTTATTTGTCTGCCATAGAAGCTTCCTTTGGTGCAAGACCAGGAAAATCTCATCTGCTTATGAGTGTTTGTTCCATTTATACTTAGAACAAGTCTTTGTGCTTAGACTTGGGAAGTGGAGCTGGCGACCGGCTCGTATATAAATTACCCAGTCTAAAGTTTAGAAATTTCGATAGGAAATCCGCAAATTATATTTATATTTATTATTGTAAACATATTATTTTTTAAAGTTCAATTCAAATCATGTTTAGTGTTAGGTTAGCAATTATCACTCTAAATCAGAGTATGTAACATAGTGATATTGTTCATACAAATATCGTCTAATGCATAAGACTTTGGATTTTTTACTAGAAAAGAAGAATTTATACAGCAATTCGTTCTCACAGAAAGAAGATAGCATAATGATTAACGGTTCTCACTCGAGATCAGAAAGATTTTGAATCTGAATTATTTCGGGGTAAATTAATAGGTTTATGTCTCTCTTTGTAAAAAAAAAATATATAACATGGTTCCTTAATCAATTATTTATTTTAGGGCAGAATTTGATATGATATAGGACGTGAATTCCAACAAGAAATTTGGTATAATGGAATCACAATAGTTACAATAAATCCAAAGTTTAAACAATAAAGTTTTAGAAAAACAACCTCACAAAATTTATTAATTCTCAAAACATTATTTAAAAGTCACAAATTGGTTTTTCTTATATAGGCAACAATTTGTTACTTTCAAGTCGAAATCAATAGAAAAAGAAAACTCTATCCTTTTTTCTAGTAGGATTCAACTATAACTAGTTGTCCTACTTCTAAAAGGAAAAGAAAGAGGAAATAAATTAAACATATGTTTTAAAACAGTGGCTAGCCGAAAATCCATGTCCTTGTGACGGTAATTTATATCCTACTCCTATAGGACCACCATGAATTTTACTCCTACCCCGCGCTACAGTAAACGCGCGCTACAGTAAACGCGCTACAGTTCCGCCCGCTACAGTAAACGCGCTACAGTACCTTAATTTCTTTTGTTATTTTTGGTTTTTTTTTTTTTTTTTTTTGCCTTCCTCTTTGAAATTTTTTTTCGTCCGTTTTTTTTCTAAACAATTTAGTATTTTTTTTTAATGTTTTTGAATTTTATAAAAAAATTATTTTTATAAAATCTTGATCTGATGTCTATAGTCTGTTGATCTGATGTCAATTATGAGTTGATCTGATGTCTATATAATCCTGATCTGATCTCCTTTGTTAAGTATGTTTTAGTTCTGCTGTGTGATTTCTTTTAAAATCTTGATCTGATGTCTATAGTCTGTTGATCTGATGTCAAGTATACGCTGATCTGATGTCTATAGTCTGTTGATATGATCTCCCTTTTTAAGTATGTTTTAGTTCTACTGTATGATTTCTTTTAAAATCTTGATCTGATGTCTATAGTCTGTTGATCTGATGTAAAGTATGAGTTGATCTGATGTCTATATAATCCTGATCTGATCTCCTTTGTTAAGTATGTTTTAGTTCTGATGTGTGATTTCTTTTAAAATCTTGATCTGATGTCTATAGTCTGTTGATCTGATGTCAAGTATACGCTGATCTGATGTCTATAGTCTGTTGATATGATCTCCCTTTTTAAGTATGTTTTAGTTCTACTGTATGATTTCTTTTAAAATCTTGATCTGATGTCTATAGTCTGTTGATCTGATGTTAAGTATGAGTTGATCTGATGTCTATATAATCCTGATCTGATCTCCTTTGTTAAGTATGTTTTAGTTCTGCTGTGTTAAGTATGTTTTAGTTCTGCTGTGTGATTTCTTTTAAAATCTTGATCTGATGTCTATAGTCTGTTGATCTGATGTCAAGTATACGCTGATCTGATGTCTATAGTCAGTTGATCTGATCTCCCTTTTTAAGTATGTTTTAGTTCTACTGTATGATTTCTTTTATATTCTTGATCTGATATCTATAGTCTGTTGATCTGATGTCAAGTATTCGCTGATCTGATGTCTATATAATCCTGATCTGATCTCTCTTGTTAATTATATTTTAGTTCTACTGTATGATTTCTTTTATATTCTTGATCTGATATCTATAGTCTGTTGATCTGATCTCTTGTATTCTCTAATCTGATGTCTATATAATCCTGATCTGATTTCCCTTGTTAAAAAAAGTATTTTTTTTAAAAAAATAGCGCGTCACTGTAGCGTGAAACTATAGCGCGCGCGCTACTGTAGCGCGCTACAGTAAGTAGGAGTAAAATTCATCCTACTCCTATAGTACCACCGTAAACGGACTCCCTTGTGACAATACGATTTACCTTTTCATCTACAAGTATAAAACTAGCCCACCAAAAATCAAGAATTTGGAAATTGAAAATCAAATACTTTTTTCATATGTGTATACACAGGTTACATTGATTATGTAACCAAAGAGTCAAAGATATTGGATCAGCTCACCAAACTAGCTTTAAAAATAAATTATTAAAAAATAATATTAAAAAAATAAATATCATATTAAAAATAACTATTAAAATGAATAATTAAAAATATATCACTCCTTATTTATTTTCTGTTCTCTCTAAAATTTCTTTCTTTATTATTATTTTTAAATATAATATTCATCTTTTCCTATATCTTTTCATGTTAAATTTTAGCATTTTTTAGTCCTCACTCTTTTTCTTTTTCTTTTAATTATATATGAATCGTAATTACACTATTGCCAATTTCTTATATCAAATTTTTAATTTTATAATTTTTTTTGAAATTTTGTATATATATAAAGTAAAAATTTGATAATATGATTTAAAACATGAGTGTATATCATGGTTTCATGAAGTTTTATATGTATATGTATACATAAAGTAAATATTTGATTATATCATTGAAAATACAAGTTTATATCAAATAAAATATGAGTTTATATTGTATAGAGCATGTGTTTATATCAATATAACAAGAGGTTATATCATGCGGTTTTATGAAATTTTATATGTATATACAAAGAGTAAAGATTTGATTATATCATTTAGAACACGAGTTTATATTATGAAATACATGTGTTAATATTAATATAACAATGGTTTATATCAATGATAAAATGGCATTCTATAAGTGACTACTAAATTTAATAAACTCCACGATTTTTTTAATTTCGCAATAAGAAAATAGTAGATTATATCAACAAAAATTAAAATTTATATCAAGTAAAATCTTGATTTTTTTAGTATAAGAGTTTATATCAACTACTAGTAGACGTTTATATCAACTTTTAGAGGTCCTATTTCAACTAACCAGCTTTCATTCCCCGCCCCCTCGCCCCCCTCGTTTCGGTCCTGCAACATTCCTTCCCCAAATAAAATCGTGAAAGGAAATCGACTGGTTACATCAACCTATTCTTAGCAGTTCTGGATCATCTAGTAACTCCTCATCTGCATCAAGTAATTTGTAGACCATATGTTAAGAATGAAGTAACAGGTTGATGCTTCAAAATTCTACCTCATATTATGTTGTAAGAAAAGATTAACATATTAAGCAAACCATTTGATGAGGCTATAAAATATTACCTAGCCGGGACAATTGAACAACAACAAACCAATACACCAACTTGAAGCACGGAGATAACCCAAAATAATACATCAACATCCCTATTATAATATCGGTAAGGTGCTTAGGGTAACTGGTGGAATGTGCGAAATTAGGACGAGTACTATTACAAATTTTCAATAAATAACTTAAAATTTACTAAATAGGAACAACCATTTTAAAATCTAACAATCTTGTTTAAATTTTAAATGTTTTAATGTGTAGATTGATATTTAAATTATTATATTTTTAATTTAAGAGTTTTGATCGATTACACAAGAATAAATTCGTACAATTTAGGTAAAATAAACACAATAAAAACTAAATAGTACATTTTTGAAATGTAAAAAACTAACAAATTATTTAAAATTATAAAAAGCTAAAAAATTTATTCAACATCATATAAAGGAATGAAAATAGAGTTTAATCTTTGGATGACAACGATCTGGATCATCTCAGCTTAAAGTTGGTTGTGTGTTATGTGTACTTTGAAGGTTCAACTGTTTTAGGTTTGTTAGCAAACATGATTGAACATGAAACAACAACAGTTGATGGGGTCTCATAAAAGAAAACATTGTGAAAACTTATTCATTGTCACAACATCAATCTAATCATGAGTCCTTAATAATGGGGTACATATGTCAAGAAATAAGTGCTTCTTCGCCAAATCCAAATCGGACTTGGTGAAAAAGTTTTTAATTATTTTATCCCTTATTTTCTCCTTATTGTACTTTTGTACTTCATCCTTTCCACAATGTTGCATGTCAAAATGTAAAATTATTTGTGTGGTTTTAGGGAGATAAATAATTTTTTTACATATTTATCCCTAATTAATTCATTATCATTATTAAAAACAGTTAAATTTTTCTCATTATCAATAAATTATATAAAAATACTATATTACTGATAAGTAAGAAATAACCTGATGATTAACACATCTCTTTCGTAATTATGAAGATTTTGAATTCGAACCACACGCTTAAAAGCATTGAGGGGTAGAGTATACCGACTTTATGGGATGATTGGCTAAAACTAATTGGGGCCGCTTTCAAATTCAATCTATATGTGAGTGATATTGCACCAAATACTTAGTGTGGACTTGTGGACCTTATACCCCACAGTCTTTTCTCAAGAAACTAAACCACCAAATGTCCTAAAATAATACGAGAGAGTATATAGTTCACACTGGTGGGTGGTGGCTTGCAAGATTCAAACTCTATCTGTGTGTGTGTGAGTATATATATAGGTACTTGTTCTGTTGCTTCTTCTGTGCCATTTCTCTTTTGCAAGCCTTAAAAAAAAAAAAAAATGGCTTCTTCCTCTTCCTTCAAATTTGTTCTCTTCACTTGTTTTTCTGTCATATTGGTTTCTTTCTCTCTGAAGGGGGGCCATGGTTTTGCAGAGGCAGAGCCACAAGCTCATCATCATCATGCTGCAGAAAGCAACTTCCTTTCAGTTAAAATCAGTGAAATATTGCCATCCTCAACCTGCAAAACCTCCTCTGCTAAAGGTCATTACAATTCATCTTCTTTGTCTATCTTCTTATGTTTATCCAATTTGGCACCTAATATAATATGCTTTCTTCTTTTCCTCCACACACACACACACTCTCTCTCTCTCTCTCTCTCTCTCTATATATATATATATATACATATATATGTCCCTTTTTGCATTGCATGTATGTTTAATTATGTTTCCCTGCTCCATTTTGTTCATTGGATTGACTTCTAGATCATTATTATCACTTTTGATGTAGCCCTTCTTGGGCAAAATATATCTTATACCTAGAAGTTCATACTTCTAAATGTGTTGGTCCAATAAAAATAACTCATTTAATGCATTGGATCCTCTGAATTTGTCTCATTTCTTCCCCTAACTAATGTTCTCCTGTTATTTGTTAAAAAAGTATATTGTATTATTTTTCTAGTTATACCATATAAGAATTGCTCATTTCTGCTAAGAATTTCTCAATGTCCTACTTAGAACACTAATTTATCACTGTAGTATTAACGACGGACCCACATAATAATTTATATTGATAATATAAAACAGACAAAACTAAAAGTGAAAAACCATGTCATATAGTCTATAGAGAATCATAACATTACATTGCTAAACTATCCTCCTTATGCAATCTTTATGCCAGTGACTACGATCATTTTCTCATTGCAATTGTATAAAAAAAGAGTGACGTTTGTTGAATAAAATAATTTAATAAATAGTCTTTTTAAAATTTTTTATGGAAGAAGTATTATTTGCTGAAGATAAATCTGTGACCGACACTTTAGTGAAAAGATGGCCATAATAATGCTCCTATTAAAAATATCCCTAAACAAACACTATGATTATCGTCTGAAAATCAGTGAGAACTTATTTTTAAAAAATATATATATAAATGTTGAAAAAAGCTAAGCCATTTTTGGAATAAAGCACATGAGTGATGGTCACCATGTTCACACGCACAATTCTCTTCATGCTTACATCACTCGCCTAAAATGTTTCATTCCCATTTACCTAACTTCAAAACACTTTTATAAATTATTTCTATTTTCTTTTTTCAATTCAAAATGCAAGTCCCATTCATTTATTAGTTAGAACTTTGTAAAAAAAAAAATTAATTAATTAATAGCAAATTTATTACCTGAAATAAAATAAAATTTTATTTACAAACTAAGGAAGAATGACCCACTTTTTCTTAGAGAGCATATATATTTTCACATATGAAAACGGCCAACTTTTCCTTAAATAATACTCTTTCTGTTATCACAAAATATATATATATATATGTATTTTTTTCTTTTTTGCTTGAAAAAGAGTTATTTATTTTTTGAAACATATTATAATATAAGTCACTTATATAATTTTGAGAAAATAATAATTATTTTTATATATTTATTCTTAACTATTTCATCCTCTTGTTTTATCAAGAACCTGCAATAAATTTTACTACTTACCATCTTAATTTTTACTCTTTATCGTCTTAATTTGAACTAAAATACTCCCTTACAATACCTTTTTTCAACTGAAGCGGTAACTATTAATACCTTTACAAAATCTGTCAGCAAATTTAATCAAAAGTCTTGTATTATCAAAATAATTAATTAAAATATAAATAAATTTTAATTTAAATAAGTAAAAATACGTATCAAATAATTATTTATTTAGTAGACGTATACAAGCAAAATAAGAAAATATAAATAAGAATTTAATTGTGAAAGGAAAATGATAGGACGGCGACTTCTTTGAAGCGAAATAAAAAATGAATGTTTTTAGATGAAGTATTATGAAGATGGACACTAGAGTGCAAATTATTGGAAATGAGCGGAAGCGCAGAAGGCGACTACTTAAAGAAGAAATGAGTCGCCTTCAACTAATAATAATGTAGTATTATTATTATTGAAACTGTGAGGGAGCAAAAGCAGCCCCCCACAGGGAAGCTATCCGCGTCTTTCTCCTTTTAACTATTTTGCAAGTGGTAAACAGCTGCATTTTTGTCGAAGCTTCTATGATCATATCATCATACCTTACTTTTCCTTTTTCTTTCAATCCCAAAAGAATCTATTAACGCGCCGCCTAGGAATAGAGCAATCGAAATTCTATTTATCGGATATTCATTCAAGTAATGAGATTATTTTTAATTAATTTGATAAATTAATCATAATTTTATTAAAGTAATATGATTATTTTTGACTTATTTATTAACAAATAATTATTACTTTTTTTTTAAATTTTTTATACATAATTACATGTGATATGGGATTATTTTAACAAATAATTAAATTATTTAATAGTTATCAAATTGTCTTTACTTTTATTTTAGTGACAAATAAGTATATCAATCGAAATCATTTACTAGTTTTTTCATTCTCATTCTCATACGCTAATAGTTTGATACTCAATTTTATCAATTTAAATTATAATTTTTTGTATTTTTAAATTAATTATCTTGATAATATAAATTTTTTGATGATTTTTTTTTTAAAAAAACTTTTTAATGAGAATATTTCGATTGTTTCAAATAAATATGATAAAATCATTAAGAATAAATATTTTAAAAATTTGTGACTTACATTTTGACACGTAGGTCTTTGGTAATACGTTCAATCCGTAACTCAAGGTATTTGAATTTTTCTTCAAATTTAATGTTTTCAAGTCCGCCACCCCCTTCAAACTTCCTCGTCGCTGTCGACCTCAATGGGGGGTTTCACCTTCGATATATAACATCCTCACATGTGAGGAAAGCAACTGCTTATATATTTTGATGGACAAGTGAAAGTTTGCTTAAATCAAATTCCTTTTTTTAGGATTTTTTTTTTTTTTTTTGGGCAAAACAGAAGTAGATTTGTAAGAAAATGGGCATTATTAGTGATCAATTTTATGAAAACGCACCATCATCATTCCATTGTTTTCATCATAAAAGTACTTACAATGTGCATAACGCTTTTAGAGTTGTGAAGTTATTAAAAATATAATTAAATAAAATAAGAGAGTTATAATTAAATAATTGACATTTCATGTTTAAAACTCAATAGATTTGAATTCGAGTAATTTAAATTTTATTTTTTTTTAAAAAATTATAATTAAATATTTGAATATATTAGTAAATTAATCTTATTTACCTTATTTAATAAATTAATTCATATTTTAAATTACAAATGTTTATATTTTCAATAAAAAAATTATTAATGATACTTAATAAAGTCCAGAGATGGTGAGAAAATGATGCGAGAGGAGTATTACACATTAGAAGTGTAGCTACTGATTAATTTAGGCCTTTAGCATCCTTTCTTGTACCCAAGCAAAAAAAAAAAAAAAAACCTATTAAAAAGAACAAAAAAATTTCAAAATGTCTAAATGAACGTCAATTTGAGACCAATGTAATATTCCAAGATATGCATGAAATCCACATCATCTTTACATCATAGGAATAACATATTCAACCAACTCCTCTGGATTTATGCTGATGTTACTCTATTTCAATAAAAAAAAAAAAAAAGTTTTATTACTCTGTTTTGTCATTTCATTTCAATTGAATTGGTGATGTTAAACTAACTCCGGCCACCTTTTCATCAGCAGGTCCTACATTGAAGTCTTCCCTGAAAATAGTTGATCGGCACGGCGCCTGTTACCAAGGGGAATCCACTCAACTCACCCTGGCTCAAATTCTCTCCAACGACCAAGCTCGGGCGGCCTCAATTCAAGCCCGTCATGCTTCCGCCAATTCCAAAACCACAAACAAAATTGGGACCAAAAAGACAGCAGTCCCCGCCAAGCCTGGAGCCTCTGTCGGTACAGGCAATTATGTTGTCACCATCGGTCTCGGCACACCCAAGAAAGACTACACTATGGTTTTCGACACCGGCAGCGACCTCACCTGGACACAATGCCAACCCTGTGTTAGATCTTGCTATTCCCAGGACGATCCAATCTATAATCCCTCACAATCCACAACTTATTACAACGTTTCATGTAGCTCGGCAACATGTGGTCAGCTCATTTCAGCAACTGGAAACGTTCCTGCTTGTTCCGCATCCACTTGTGTATACGCTATTCAGTACGGTGATCAGTCATTCTCTGTAGGGTTTTTAGCGAAAGAGACACTGGCTTTAGCAGCTGATGTTTTCCCCAATTTCCTATTTGGTTGCGGACAGAATAATCAGGGATTATTTGGGAGAACTGATGGGTTGATAGGCCTTGGACGGAATGGCCTTTCGCTTGTGTCCCAAACTGCACAAAAATATGGGAAAGTGTTCTCCTATTGCCTTCCAACAAAATCAGGATCAAATGGTTATTTAAGTTTTGGAAAAGCGGCAGGGTACTCAAGGAATCTGCAATTCACCCCATTTTCAAGCTCCCAATCTGGCACCTTTTATTTCGTTGACATTGTAACCATTGTTGTTGGAGGCCGCCCATTGCCAATTAGTGCATCAGTATTCCAAACAGCCGGAACTGTGGTCGACTCCGGCACGGTTATAACACGGTTACCTCCTGCGGCTTACTCTGCATTGAGCACCGCCTTTAAAAACCAGATGAAACAGTACAAAACGGCACCGGCATTTTCCATACTGGATACTTGCTATGACTTTACCGGCCTAACTACCATCACTATACCAAAAATCAGCTTCATTTTCAAAGGAAATGCCAAGATTGATCTACATTTTACTGGGATACTAGTGGCTGCAAGGCCATCGCAGGTTTGCTTGGCTTTTGCCGGAAATGGTGCGGCTGATGACATTGGAATTTTCGGCAACATACAACAGCAAACTCTGCAAGTGGTTTATGATGTTGCTGGCGGAAAGTTAGGATTTGGTGCTGGTGGATGTTCTTAGAAACATGGATGCATGGCTACCTCTTTCAACAGAATCAGTGTTGGGTTCTCTTTATATATAGTTATCCAAAAGAATAACTTGTCATAAGAAACTAAAAAGAATTGAGATCACAATTTGAGTGAAAAGGGCAAGTGTGTATAGCTGTTCGTGAAATTTCTATGAATTTGCAAAACAATTCCCTTTAGGTTTTTGTTTTTAATAATGGAAGGAAGTCACATTAACTATGATCTAATTATGTGAAAACCCCACTATATCAATAATGGATGCACCAGTCATCACCTTCAGTTCACAAAGGAGAATTCACATCAATCACATTTAACTCATCCTGTGAAAAATCATTGTCAAGTTTCTCATCATTAATTGCCTGCTCAATTTATCTATCTACAACAGTAAAAGTAAGCCATCAGACCTTGAAAACATCTCTATTTTTATTTCCTTAATCATCAATAATAACTTACTCCCTCCCTCCTAAATTAATAGACATTTTAGGATTAAAAGTTCTTTTTTTAATTGTCACTTTATCATTATCAAAGTATTTTTTTTTGTTTTTCATATTTTACCCTTCCTCGAAATTTGTGAGTATATTAAATGCTACCACTCAACTACTATTTCATTAGTAATTTCCTCTCTAAATTGGGATAAGAGAAAAATTTACTAGACTAAATCATTAATTATTACTTTTTATTGATAATAGTGAAATTTTTAAAATGTCTATTAATTTAGGAGGGAGGGAGTATCTTCCAAAATGCAGTTTATATTTAAATAGGCTAGAAGGATTTCACAAAATAATTGACCAATCTGAAGTTCCATACCAATGGGTATGTAAACTATGTCGAGAGGAATTTGTAGTTAAATTCTCATCGACGAAGACTTCGTTTGATTACCCAATTAATGAAAGCACTAATGGAACTTCTCATCTATATATATAACGAAGTCCTGTGTGAGATGAGAATATATATATATAGTTTTATTATAATTATTACTAGTTACCGCCCCAATTACCGCCCCAGTTTGGACAATAATGCCCTTAACAATACACAAAATACCTTAATGAATATTTAAATCAATAAATACTAAAATACCTAAACTACCCTCATTCAATTTATGTACAAAAAGCCCTACAGCCCTAACTTCAACCCTTTCCTCACCGGTCCCCAAATCGGTTGCCAAGGTTGCCGCCGAGCCGGTCGCGAAGGTCGCGAAGGTTTCCAAGGTTGCCGCCACAGTTTGGAGTTCTTAGAGCCGGTCGCGAAGTCGAGTCGGGAAGCCGTTGCTGTGTGGAGTTCTTAGCGTCGGTAGCGAAGTCGAGTCGCGAGCCTTGGGTTGCGAAGGTTGGCGCCGCGGTTTGGTGATATTAGGACCGGTCGGTAAGTCGATTCGCGAAGCCTTGGGTTGCGAAGGTTGCCGGTCGCTTGGGTTACCAAGGGTGCCGCCGCTGTTTGGAGTTCTCAGCGCCGGTCGCGAAGTCGAGCCGGTCGCCAGAGCGGTTCTTTTATTTTTTAATTTTCTGTTGTGTTTCTTCATCACCAGCGCTTGCCCTGATTTTTTTGCTGCTTCAATTTTGGTTCTTGTTGATTAAATATTCAATGTTGCTTAATTCCTGCTCTGTTTTGAATTTTGTAGATAACTTCGTGGACTAAATTTGGGGGTTTGATAATTTTGTAGATAATTTTGTTGATACTTTTTATGTTTCAAAACTATCTAGGTAGTTTGTACACAATTTCAGTTTGTGTATCATTGGAAATGCAATGTCTAAAGTTGACAGATTGAGTTTGGTAAATAATTAGGAAGATCAGATCATGAATATATAGACATTAGATCAGATAATACTAGACATCAGATCAACAGACTATAGATATCGGATCAAGAATATAAAAGAAATCATACAGTAGAACTTAAACATACTTAAAAAGTGAGATCAGATCAGGATTATATAGACATCAGATCAGCGAATACTTGACATCAGATCAACAGACTATAGATATCAGATCAAGAATATAAAAGAAATCATACAGTAGAACTTAAACATACTTAAAAAGGGAGATCAGATCATGATTATATAGACATCAGATCAGATAATACTAGACATCAGATCAACAGACTATAGATATCAGATCAAGAATATAAAAGAAATCATTCAGTAGAACTTAAACATACTTAAAAAGAGATATCAGATTATGATTATATAGACATCAGATCAGATAATACTAGACATCAGATCAACAGACTATCGATATCAGATCAAGAATATAAAAGAAATCATACAGTAGAACTTAAACATACTTAAAAAGGGAGATCAGATCATGATTATATAGACATCAGATCAGTGAATACTTGACATCAGATCAACAGACTATAGATATCAGATCAAGAATATAAAGGAAATCATACAATAGAATTAAAACACACGTAACAAGGGAGATCAGATCAGGATTATATAGACATCAGATCAGCGAATACTTGACATCAGATCAACAGACTATAGATATCAGATCAAGAATATAAAAGAAATCATACAATAGAATTAAAACACACGTAACAAGGGAGATCAGATCAGGATTATATAGACATCAGATCAGCGAATACTTGACATCAGATCAACAGACTATAGATATCAGATCAAGAATATAAAAGAAATCATACAATAGAATTAAAACACACTTAACAAGGGAGATCAGATCAGGATTATATAGACATCAGATCAGAGAATACTAGACATCAGATCAAGAATATAAAAGAAATCATACAATAGTGTTTTATTCTGTTGTATGATTTCTTTTATATTCTTGATCTGATGTCTAGTATTCTCTGATCTGATGTCTATATAATCATGATCTGATCTCCCTTGTTAAGTATGCGTTAGTTCTATTGTATAATTTCTTTTATATTCTTGATCTGATATCTATAGTCTTTTGATCTGATGTCAAGTATTCGCTGATCTGATGTCTATATAATCCTGATCTGATCTCCCTTGTTAAGTGTGTTTTAATTCTATTGTATGATTTCTTTTATATTCTTGATCTGATATCTATTGTCTGGTGATCTAATGTCAAGTATTCTCTAATGTGATGTCTATATAATCCTGATCTGATCTCCCTTGTTAAGTGTGTTTTTATTCTATTTTATGATTTCTTTTATATTATTGATCTGATGTCTATTGTCTGGTGATCTGATGTCAAGTATTCTCTGATCTGATGTCTATATAATCCTGATCTGATCTCCCTTGTTAAGTGTGTTTTTATTCTGTTGTATGATTTCTTTTATATTCTTGATCTGATGTCTATAGTCTGTTGATCTGATGTTAGGGTTCAGTATCTATAGGGAAAACCGATTTGGGGCGTTAGGGTTTTCGAGGGAGGGGTCGCCGGGGCGATTTGGGGGAATGCGGGAGGGGCGCGATGGAGGGTTTCGAGTGAGGGGTCGCCGGGGGAATGGAGGGCAAACCGATTTGAGGCGTTAGGGTTTTCGAGGGAGGGGTCGCCGGGGTGATTTGGGGGAAGGCGGGAGGGGCGCGGTGGAGGGTTTCGAGTGAGGGGTCGCCGGGGGACGGTAGGGCAAACTTGGGGGAAGGCGGGAGGTGCGCGATGGGGGAAAGGGGGGTGACGGAGAGAGGGTGGGTCGGGGAGAGGGTGGGCCGCCGGGACGGGGAGAGGGTGTCTAGAAATTTTTAAATTTATTATTTTTATTATATTAATATAATATTATAAGGTTATATTAGTAAATTAGATTAGGGCGGTAAATAAAAATTAGGGCGGTAAACTAGGGCGGTAATTAGTAAAACCAAGGATAATTTCGTCAAATTACAAGGCTACCGCCCCAGTTTTTTGGGCGGTAACTAGTAACCCCCATTTATTATATTTAGGCCAGATCCATAGACCAGTGCTAAATCTATGTATATGTATTTACTATACATTGATTATTGACCTAATGATAATATGAATTACTGTATTGAACTCGTTTACATTCTATTGTGGTATTAGAGTAGATGTTCGGGTTAGGCACAACTTTGCTGGTCGCTGCAAACCTCAGGCTCACTCAAGCTCCCACCTCTCAATCGCTCAATATTTTTAATATCCATAATTTTATTTCTACCCCTCTAAACTTCACTAATTATTTGATGGCTCCCATGGAAAATTTTGTAACTAGGCATACTTTATATTTTGGACATACATATTGATGTCACATGATGACCCATACGTTAGCCTAAATACCTTTTAACATGATAAAATCTTCATCTTGGACTTATTTGGGACTGAAACTTCACCCCTGAATCTTGGGTTTCATGAGTTGGAATATGAATATCAACCATGGTCCATGATGAACTCATATTTCCATCATTCCCTCCTTTCCCAAAAAGATTCGTCATCGAATCTTGTGCAGTCTATCTTCAAATGACAGAATGAGAGAAACATGAGTATATAATTTGAAGGCTGGAACTGATTGATATTGCATCCATCTTAGATCAGGATTCACACTATCATGAATCAATTGAAGCCCAAGTGATTTTATCGGTGGATCCTCGGGATCTTTGTAGTTGGACACAATTTGAGATTGTGTCTCACTTAGATCTCCTTGTTCAATGTGACCATCTGGAGTGGGAGACTTAGATGGCGCTTCCTACTTCCTGCAAGACATGAGAAACAACAGAGTTGGGAATATCAACTAGGTTATTAGCATATTCTTCTTCAACGGTCTCTTCAGATATGGTTCAACTTCTTCATCAGCTTCTTCATCTGTGTCATCAGAAAGCTCTGAAATAGTAGGTGAAGGAGATAAGGATTTCAAAACTGGGCCCGTTCCCTTAGGAAGTGCCACAATTTTTTTTTGGGATTGGGTAGATTCACTGATACTTTCCCTCTCACAGGGGATTTCGCAGGCCCCTTGAAAGTAGGAGAGCGCTGTTTTGGCTCTCCTTTTTCTAAATCATGCACGTCTTTTCATGCATTAAAGGGATTAGTTTTTCTGCTAAGTTCTCATTCTTCCCGCATCTACTCTTGAACTAGAGCAACCTGCGAAAGAGAAAGAAGTAACAAATTGGCTTTCTTCCCTCTATACAAGAAAGAATACCAGTTAGTATAACCATCATTGAAAACTTTTGTGTTAAATTCCCATGGCCTTCCTAGTAGTATGTGGTAGGCAGTCAAAGGAGCAACATTGTAGAGGACCTATTCCCTTATAAGGCCAAGGTAGAAGGTCATCACTATCTGCTGTTGCACCTGAATTTCATCAGTGTTGTTTAGCCATTGCAACTTGTAAGGCTTAGGATGAGGTAAACATGTTAGTTGTAAATCTTTAACCAAAGACTCATTTACTATGTTTGTGCAACTTCGACCATTGATGATGAGTAGATGTTTGCTCTAAGCCTCAGTCTTGCACTACATATGAAAGACATTATGGCGTTGTCCAAGGCTGACGTCTGGTGCAGGTTGAGCACTTAACAGTTGCACCATAACTAGGGTGTAATTCCTAATCAAAAGAAAGTTAGACTGCTCTTCCATCTTGATTACTATTGGGGTACCTTAATAGTTCAATGCCATTTTGCGAAAGAAGGTAGAACACAAATGACCAAGCGTAATGCAAAAAAAAAAAAAAAAAAAAAAGAAGAAACAAAACTTAAAACTGGATTGGAAAGGAACTAAAAAGAAGTCTAATAGCGGGTGCGCAGCACTGCGCACAGAAGGTTTTAGTGACAATCGGGAATGTGTCGCTAATGTTCTCGTGACCAAAAACCAAACGCGTGGGGCTGATTTATTGATACTTCGGCGAAGGGTTGCTAAAGACCGCTATGTCTATAGTTTAAGGCTTCCTTACTGGGTTATATTCTTTCAGCAAGCTCCCAAAGGCTAACAGATCCCTTTAGGGAGGTGTGAACGCAATGATACCTTTTTAATTGACTCACAAACACACAAAGAAATACCAATTAACACTAACTACTACACAAAAGACACAAAACTGATACCAACTGATATAAAAAATGAAAAAGAAAATTCAAACTGACTCCAAACTGAAGTTAGTAATGATAAGAAAAATCTAACAAAAAGTAAAAGTTTAAGACAAACAAATGTGACTTTTAAAACATATACTAAAGATGAGTAGATGCTTATAGAGTCACACAGAAGCACACAACACCAAAGTCAGTAGGTAACTTTTGTAGTCAAACTATGATCCCTAGAACACGAGCTTAACTACCGGATGAGAGGAAGAAGTTTATACACACTGGGGGTAAAAATCACGCACGGGGCTTATTTTTCACCCTTACTCCCTTTGTTGCTCACTTAGGTGTGATCACTTCTATCTAAGATACAAAACTTGGAGCAACTGACCTTTGACTTGTCTTTTTCTTACTTAGCTAGACTTTTGCAGAAAGTTTTGACTTTTAGGATTTGTCATGATCCTTTAAGTTGGCTCTTTGGCTCTTGTCTCTTCTCAATTATTTTAGACTTTTTCAGGAGTTTTAAACGAT
This sequence comes from Knoxia roxburghii, assembly GCA_030378225.1. Taxonomy (NCBI): domain Eukaryota; kingdom Viridiplantae; phylum Streptophyta; class Magnoliopsida; order Gentianales; family Rubiaceae; genus Knoxia; species Knoxia roxburghii. Next base: position 8,432,848 of record CM059423.1, read on the forward strand.
CAATTAAGAGTTAGGGGGAATTTCACCTCAAGTACTTAACAAGAGGACTAGTTCTTAGACTTTAAGTATTCTTACAAGATCACAATTGAACCTTAAAAGAAAACCTACTAACCTCATATCTGTAAACTCCGTGATTCCCGTTGCACCGAATATGAAAGTATGATTTTTCACATTCGAACGTCCAAAACTTGTACTCCCTGTCAGAAAGGACCTTAAACAAGTTATGTTTGACAAAAAACAAACTTTTCGAAACCAGAACAGACTCAGAAACCCACAAAAATTGGCCAAAAAATGCACAGGGGCAAAATTTTCCAACTTATGCAGATTTCTTTGTGACTGACTTCTGGGGGATTACAAAATGAATTTTCTTCCACCAGATTGACACACCAACAATTTTGAAACCTAGTGGGACAAGCCTAGGTGATTTCGAAAGACCAAAAACACTAAAAGACCCAACCACTGGATATTTGGATTGAAACCGGACAAAAAATTCAAAAATCAAAAGAAAAGACTAAAAAATAACAAAAAAGAAAGACACAACCTTTAAACTTTGATACTGAACTGATGCTCTCCTTTAAGGAATAAGTTACCGATAGTACACTAGCTGTCGGATTAGTTGCTTCTTAATGGAGTTGCCTAAGGATTGCCCGATCTTGCTAACGATTATATATGTTATCTAACTGTGAGGGATTAATTGGCGGAAACAATTAAGGCTCAGGGCACGTGTTTATTTTAGCTTCCTCACATGAAACTAGTAGAAAGGTGGATGAATTGGTTATGTGAAGGGGTCGTTCTCTCGCAAGAGCACGTGGGTGATAGTCAACCTACAATATCATCCAAAGGAAGGGTGCGGTTTCATGGCAAGAAAAACTTATGATCTCGCAAGATCACTAAAAAGAAATTTAATTATATAATATAAGCCAAAAATATGCATTGAATCATGCGCATGGCCTATTTATAGGCTTACAATGATATTCTCTTCATGTTCTAAGAAGGTAATCTCAAATCCTAATGATTTAGAGATTGAAAAAGAAATCCTATTGTGACTCTGCTTTGTCCTTATAATTTCGGCCAAGGCTAGAGTGATTACAATCAAATTAAACTCCTAATCAAGAAGAGAAAACTCAGTATATCCTATTTAAAATAAGATAGACTTCGAAAACCTTCAAGAGTTTTAATACAAATAAAACACAAAACGTATAGAAAGAGATAGGGATCTCAAATGGGCTTAAAGAGAGCTATGGCCTCCACATCTTGGCCTTTAACTTTTTAACCCAAGTTTTAACCTTTATTCTTACTTTATATCCTCATCTATGTTAATTTAAGGAGCCCACCTTCTCTTATCCTCGAGAGGCTAATGGGCTTGGGTCTCGAGCTTGGTAAATGGGTTAGGGCCTGTTGGGCCTCGGACTCAATAAGCAACTTGAGGGCTAGACTTGTTGAAGAAGTCTTCTTTGTTCTGGATCTTGTCGTTGGACTCAATGATAGCTACTAGTGGATATTAAGATCTAAAGTAGTAGTTTCCATAGGCTCCTATGGAGAATTTCGTAACTAGGCATATCCTGAATTTTGGACATGCATATTAATGTCATAAGACATATATTTTAATCCTTTTAATGGGCTTGACTAGAGCTATCAAATTGGCCCATTACCTATCAACCCGCCCAACCCAACCAAACCCACAAATTTAACCCATGAGGTTGGGTTACATGGTAACGGGTAAGTGTCAAGCCTTAGGTAAATTATAATAATAGAAATGGAAATTCAGTACATAGGAAGAAATAGAGAAGAGGAACAGAGGAGATTAAGAAGAATTACAGACGGGATAGGGGAAGAATAACAGAGAGAGGGAGGGAAATTACAAGAGAGAGAAAGAGGGGAAGAACAGAAAGTTGAGGAAGAAGGAATCCGTGAAGGATCTCAAAAAACTCGTTAACTCACGCGGGAATGCTTCTCCCACTTTTATCCCACTCCTACTCTCTCTTGATAGACAAAACGACACCGTAAGGATTCCAGGCATGACAAACCCCTCCGCTTGAAAACAGTCTTGACCTCAAGACTGGAATTGTAGAAACTAGCTCTGAATAAAAGTTTGGTCCTCCCATGATGCATCTTCAGCTGGAAAAGTCCTCCACTAATAAAATGAATGATGAAGCTCCTGAACAACCTAAACATAGCATTCAAAACCTTGGGCGAAAAATAGTTCTTGTTTGATTCTTTTTCAAGAATCCGTGCATGGTAGATGTTGTTGAAGTAGAGACAAGGTCCCAAGTGCTTAAACCAGCAAGTGCTGCCATCATAAATTCTGAGCCTTTCCTTCAAAGGTTCTCCAAACTTATCAACTCCAACTCTGAGCTGTCCAAATGTGTATACTCCTTCCATTCTTTCAAGAATCCAATATTCTTCATGTAAAATCAGTATGGCTGGAAAAAGTATGTCCAGTTTCACCCGCCTCTGCATCACTTCCTTGTCATATATTTCTTTAGTTGACTCCATCATTTCATGCATGTTTGTGTGGATCTTGTACGAGTTTATTCCTTCCTCCAAAATCGCATTCATTGAATCGGGTAGAAGAGAGCTGTCAGATTTCAGTAAAGGCATCTTCACAACTGAACCAAAACTCTCAATCAACTCATACTCAAACTTATTATGATTCTTGCTCTCATAAAGATGATGAGACATCAACATCACACTACCAGGTCTTCCTGGGAAGAAGACAATGAGTCCCTGATCCTTAGTTATGGTATCTTTAACCATTTTAGTGTGGCTCACTGATCCTGCCTCCCTATCAGGTTCGCGGTTTCCCTCTTCAATCATCAGAATTGCACAATCGCTTAGAGTAGCTGCCGAGCTTCTACTGCAGCTATATTGCGCAGAACATTGCACAGAACTGGACCTTGAGTTGATCTGATCTGTCGAGACTGTGATCTGATCTGCCGACGCTTTGATCTGATCTGCTGACACTGTGATCTGATCAGCCGACGCTTTGATCTGATCTGTCGAGGCTGTGATCTGATCTGCCGACGCTTTGATCTGATCTCTTCCTCCATTGATCTGATCTCTTCCTCTTTTGATCTGATCTCTTCCTCCTTTGATCTGATCTCTTCTTTCTGTGATCTGATCTCTTCCTCCATTGATCTGATCTCTTCCTCCTTTGATCTGATCTCTTCCTCCATTGATCTGATCTCTTCCTCTTTTGATCTGATATGTCAACAGCCCCCCCTCACTTTTAATCCCCCTATGGAACTCTTTCTGCCTCTGGTTAACATTTTCTACTTCAAGAGGAAAGGCCTTCACTTTGTTTCCTGCTCCATTTTCATGATCCCAAGAATGATGTACTCTTAGTGGATCATTTTCCAGTAAGACTTCCCGCCCTTCGAGAAGCTCAAATTGTATGTCACTAGAGGTTTCAGAACAGTATTCAGGATTCACATTCCCACTTTCCTCATTATCTAAATCATGTTTTCTGTTATTAGTTACCACACCTTTGTCAGCAAATATCAGAAAATCACTTGATCTTTGTTCATTCAAATAGAGTAACGAATCAGGACAATCCAAACTTTTCTTCATCTTCACTGTTGGTTTAGTACTTTTAGCCCTATAACCAACATCCCTACTGATATCAGCTCTTGTTGCCATTTCCACATCAAAGCCATTTCTAAAATATCCATTTCTTCCAGGATCCCAATTCTTCTTAACGTTATCAATTAGCTCTCCTTTCTTGACCCTAAGACAAGAAATGCCATCAAGATTTTGATAACAGTGAAAGGTCTTCATTAATGCCTTACTGTCAGAGAACTCAGCAATGAATCCAACAGAGATAAGGATCCTATCAGTACCAGGGTCGAATGTAATGTCTTCAGCACAATCACTGGTGAAGAAACAGATCAGCACCATCATTCTGCTGACATAATTACTTAAAGTAGAATCTATATTGGGGAAATCCATCTCTTTCAACCTTTCCCAATGAGAATAAAATTTAGAATGATTAACTTCCCCCAAAATATACCAATCGAAGTATAAATCATCAAAGGTCGAAACAGATTTTGGTTCCAACTCATTCAGCATTTTTTTAGCCAGTGAATGTAGTGCCCACATATTTCGACTCTCTGAAAAAATAGGCACATACAAGGACTTAAAGGAATCGTCAAGCATAATGAATTCATTTTCCCCTATTAATTCAGCTTCTACACTAGTAAACTGCGGAAGCTTATTATACTCCTCAGTATCGACCGTACTTTCCTTTCCATCACTATTGTCATGTTCAACTTGAGCATCAGTAATTTCGTTCCCAGTCAATTTATCTTCAAACATTTGGGAACAATCGTCAATCTTCTCTTCTAAACGCCACTCAATTGAATCTACCTTCCCGTAACTAACCACATCATTATCAATATAAATTTGGAAATTACCTGAAGTCGGTAGCAGAGTGGTTTTATCCTCTTCTTCCTTTTCTAAAGTAGTCGATTCACCACACTGCTCCAATTTTGATCCAACCACGATCCCCTGGTCTTCATCTGCGACTTCGAATTTGCCTTTTTCCTGAAGTAGCTGATTCTCGCATAGCTCCCACTTCTGATTCCCTCGATTGAACATCTCATCCATTTGCAGCTTCCATTTCCTGTTCCACTCAGCATTCAACTTGTCTGAATACGAATTCCACCTCTCCATCATCGCACTCATCTCATGCTCCATTCGCTGGAAGTATTCATCCACTGATTCATTATCCGATTCCAAATGATTTTCAGCCATCTTCGCCGCGGACTCGTGCCAAAGTTCGCCCGCTCTGATACCAATTGTCAAGCCTTAGGTAAATTATAATAATAGAAATGGAAATTCAGTACATAGGAAGAAATAGAGAAGAGGAACAGAGGAGATTAAGAAGAATTACAGACGGGATAGGGGAAGAATAACAGAGAGAGGGAGGGAAATTACAAGAGAGAGAAAGAGGGGAAGAACAGAAAGTTGAGGAAGAAGGAATCCGTGAAGGATCTCAAAAAACTCGTTAACTCACGCGGGAATGCTTCTCCCACTTTTATCCCACTCCTACCCTCTCTTGATAGACAAAACGACACCGTAAGGATTCCAGGCATGACAGTAAGTGGGTCAATAATCCAATCACTCACTCTACAAATGGGTTGGGTGGTAACCCAACCGTGGGTCTTTGCGGGTTGAACGCCAACCCTTCGGTCTTTTTAGCTACAACATAGTTTTGGTCTATTAATTAAACCCTAAAATTTCTATAGCAGCTGCAGCTTAAGCTTAGTCCATAGCTTTATTTTAGGCCAAATTGCTTTTTTTGGCCCTCTTAATAGGGGTAGTTGCGTTTTTGGTCCCAAATAATAGTACGTCTGCACTATTGATCCCTTAACATTTTTTATTAACATTTTTAGTCATTTTTTACAAAAATTTAGAAAATAACGAATTAACTCATTTGATCACCAGTAAGCCTTAATTTTTTCTTAAAAATAATTTGTACCATGATTTTTTCAATCTATTTTATGACTCGATTCCTCATAAATGTTCAACCCATTTAGATCGACTCACAATCCAAAATAATGGCCGAAACTCTAAATGAGTTGAACATTCATGAAGATCCGGATCATAATCATAAAATTGGTTGAAAATATCATGGTACAAATTATTTTTGAAGAAAAAAATTAGGGTTGGACTAGCGATCAAATTAGCGAATCCGTTATCTTCTAAACATTTTCGTAAAAAAAGACTAAAAATGCTAATAAAAAATATTAAGTGACCATAGTGCAATCGTACTATTATTTAGGACCAAAAGTGCAATTATCCTTATTAAGAGGGACCAAAAAACAATTTGGCCTTTATTTTATTATTTTCATCCCCAAATTTATATATTTCTAATTTCGATACCAAAATTTATTCTATTAATTCTTTTAATCCGTAAATCAAAATTTATAATTAGTTAATTAAAACACTAAATATATATATATATATTAGGATAACTAAGGAAAATTTTTAAAATTATATATTAAATGGATCGACACAATACAAAATGATTTGTTTAATTCAAACTCACAAATAAAAATACATGAAAAAGATAAATAATAAATAAAAAACTCAAAATATATTATATGGCCAACCCAATTCAAAATAGTCGTTGTAATTTAAATCGAATAAAATAAAAAAATAAATTTATATTGAACTAATAAAAAAATAAAATTTATTAAATGAGTTATCTAGTTTAAAACACATGGTACTAATTTAATCCAACAAATAAAAAAGTAATCTATATAAAAAAAATATTTATAAAAACTCATTCTCATCAGGCCCGCCCGACCGGACCACTAATCATATTTTGTCAGACTTCAAACTGAAGTAGTAGTAGTAATTTACCGTCATGGAAATGATCGGCGCACATTGCTATTTCATTTTCTAAAATCAGTTCTCATCTTTCAAGATTCTCTCTGACACTTCTGTGATATTTTTTATGATAAATTTTAATTATTTTGTGTGTATATTATATTTCATATTAATTTATATACATTCACAACATATAGTTTTAATTGATTATTTTTATTTTTATAATTTATTTTTTTCAACATTATTTTATTTTTTATATATTTTTTTGAGAATTTTTTAACAATAAAAATTATATTTAATAATTTAATATGCCCTAAACCTCAAAAAAAGTGAACTCGTCGTGTTAAAAAATATAAGAGTGCAAATGATATGAAAATCAATTAAAAATACAATATATACACAAAGTAATTAAAATTTGTCATAGAGAATGTCACATAGAAGTGTCAACGAGGATCTGAGCCGGTTCTCATCTTATAAACTTTCAACCATGTTTTGTGGACGTCCGCCGGAGTGGAATTTTTAGAACTGGAATTGTGTTTAACTGCCTCAATCAAGTTCAATACGGATCGACCTAGATTGATATAGATTTTCGTGATTCAAAAACACTTGTAAAAATTAAATTTAAATTGAAAGAGTAAAAATTTAAAATTTATAAAAAGGGTTGATAGAGTTCAATCCGGGCTGACCTAACTTGAAACGGGTCGACACGGCTCGAAACGGGTCAACCTATGTGAAAATAAGTTTCTGTGATTCTAAAAACGCAAATAAAAAATAAATTTGCATTGAAATGATGAAATTTAAAATTTATGAAATGGGTTGATCCAGCTCGAAATGGGTCAACCCGGGTTGAATATGTTTTCGTGATTCTAAAAAGGCATGTAAAAAATAAATTTAAATTGAAAGGATGAAAATTCAAAATTTATAAAACGGGTCGACCCAACTCAAAACGGGACAACCCGTGTTGAAATAGGTTTCCGTGATTCTAAAAACACATGTAAAAAATAAATTAGCATTAAAAGGATGAAAATTCAAAATTTATGATCCAGCTCGAAACGGGTCAACTCGGGTTGAAATAATTTTCCATGATTCTAAAAAACACATGTAAAAAATAAATTTGCATTGAAATGATGAAAATTCAAAATTTATGAAACGGGTCGACACAATTTAAAACGGGGGGATCGAACTCAAAACGGGTCAACCCGGGTTGAAATAAATTTCCATGATTCTAAAAACGCATGTATAAAATAAATTTCCATTGAAATGATGAAAATTTAAAATTCATGAAACGGGTCGATTCAGTTCGAAATAGGTCGACTAATGCGATTCATTTTATACATATTTTTACTTAATTTTAGCCTAGTTTTAAGCTACCAGCAGACACAATCTTAGTATGCTCGTATGGTAAAATACTAGTCACGACTCGACTTGTGTTAATTGCAGGTAAAATGTGCATAGAATGAGACTGTAGAAAACCACACTTCGGACTTAGGATTCAGAGCAGAACCAAGGATTCTCAAGCTAGAAGAAACGACACGGCCAACATACGACAGTTTCACTTGAGCATGAAGTCTAGTGAAATCCAGCGTTTGGCGACCATGAGCTGAAGACGTCCACTTCACGACAATGCTCGGTGGACGTGACCCTAACGAAGTGAAGACAACTGAAGTAAAACAGCATGAGCTTGAAGATAAGATCCCGACAAATTGACAACAGTGTCCCATGAAAGTCTTGACCAGACGATCACCAAACGAAAGTGTCAGGAGGACGTGAGAAGATAACGATACGAAACTGCAGCGTCTTGTGAAGCCAAGTCTAACCTTTCAGTATACGATGACCAAAATAGAATACTTCTAAGTGACGCTCAGCTGAAAACCAGCATCAACTGATTCTCCGATCAATATCACCGACACAGGCAGAGGGAAGATTCCAGAAGAGCAGTGAGTACGCAGGCGACAACTAAGAACAAGACCACAGGAGACAAAAAGGACAATATTACAGCTAATGGTTCCTGCCCGAGGAGACAAGAAGCACACCAGCATGGGAATCAAGCAGTCGAGGCACGCCCAGAACAGTGTAGCAGGCTGCTTTGACCGTTTCTGAACTGTGCAGGGATGTTTTTACGGCTGGTTGTCAGCGTTTGCCCCTGGAAGATGCCAAAGAAGCCAGCTTGCAATCCTTAGCCTCCAAGCAATACAGAAATTTTCATTTTAGCCATCCAACATTTCAATCACTAGATTTCCTTCTATAAATATTAGTAGTTAGCTCCGAACTCATTAGCAGAGACAGTATGGAGTAAGGAGTAGCAAAATAGGAGTTCAGAGCTATTTCTCACCCTTGTAATTCTTTACTTGGGTTATTAATTTGAAACTCATTTCCTCTTTATTCATGTTCTTAAGTATTTGAGAGTGGTTTGGAACCTATGAAGTTCTGAACCTTTGCTGTGATTTTTCTCATTTACAAGAGGTGCTTTAAAGCGGGTATGATAGTATCGAACCACACGCCTAAGCCTCTCTGTCAGCTGATGTGTCGAATAGTATCACTATTTAAACTTGCTGAGCACTAATTGTATTTGAGCTCTCACTAATTTTAGTGTGGTGAGTGTTGTAGTATAGGTTCAGTAGTTCAAACACAGTGTGAGTAAAGAGTGATGTGAGGATGTCACAGAAGTCCATTCCATGGCAGTATTATACAATTTAAGGGGCTGTGATAGTACAAGATCTGAATACTTGTCAGGAGATTTTTATTGATAATACTGTGGTAACCACTAATCTTGTGCTATCCGAAGTTTAACAAGAATAGACATGCTTATAGGCAAATCTTAACTGATAATACCTTGGCAAATATCTACTCTGCAACTCCAGATCTTAATATAAGTCAAATTGCTTATAGGGAAGTCTTGCTTGACAACACCTTGGCAACTATGTACTTTGTTAAGTTCAAGAGACTATCAAAATAGGTAAATTCTTAGTGAAGTCTTAGCTGACAACACCTTAGAAACACTTATTTTGTGAAACTCATTAGTGTAACATAATGAGAATTACTTTAGGGAAGTCTTCAGTGAAAATACCTTAGTAACATCTTATTTTGTGAAGCTATGAATTGACTAGAGTTAAAGTGCTTGTAGGGAGATATTCATTGACGATACCTTAGCACTTATATACTCAGTTCATTCAAGCCCTAATCCCTTTGTCAAGACGACTGGTTGGATTGGTGCTAGACAGTATACAAGAACAACTGGGGACTTCAATGGTCGGTAAGGTAGAGTGACTACGGAGTAAAGTGACACTGGTGTTGTTCAAGTGGAGCCTAAACTTGGTGCTCTTCGTCACATTCTTGATCCTAGCTATTGAAAGCTGAAGTCTATCTTGTCAATCGCAAACCATAATCAAAGCCTTACTCCATAGGGGAGTAAAAATCACAACTCTCATCCTCTATTTTTCTGTTCATTTAATTTCCTTTTCATCCTTATTTTACGTACCTCGTCATTCTGCCTATCTTACTGCTTAATATATTTGTCCTGTTTTTCTAATATTTCTAACTTAACAGCATAATTCTATCATCTGTTTCCTGTGGATCAACTAGTAGACTACGTTTATTAATTGTATTCGGTTATAAATTAATAATTCTGAGCGATACACGACACTAAATCCATTAGCATCATTGACCCAGTTCGAAATGGGGCAACTCAATTTGAAACGGGTCGACCCAATACACATGAATACAACCCATTTTTAAAAAAATATTGAATCACGAGTCAACCCGTTAGGTTAGATATTTAACCCATGAGTTGGGCCGGGTTCAACCCGTGGGTTAGGTCGCGGGTCAATCTAACCCACGAGTCATTTGATCCAATTTAACCCACGAACTAATGGGTTGGATTGGGTCATGACCCATCTTAACCCACAACCCAATGAATTGGGTTGGGTCATGCCATTTGACACCTCTAGCTTGATCTATATGTTGGCCTAAGTGTCTTTTAACATGATAAAATTTTCATTTGAATTTATTTGGGACTCAAACTTCACCTCTGAATCTTGGAATTCATGAGCTGAAATATGAATATCAATCCATTACGGGCCCATATTTCCATGAGCTCGTTTCCATATTTTTACTTTAATTTTTGTTCACAGGGAGACGCTCACATGGCGAGACATATTTATTGCAGATTTTAGTATTGAACAAAGTTCAGTTACAAATTTCATGCCCCACATTGTAGAACATTTCATTGTAGATTCTTTAACTGGTTCAAATCCTTTGAATCTTCTTCAAAGTGTCCACTATTCAAGCATTCTGGTAGATGATCCTTTCTTTTTTTACCAAACCTCAAAATAAAAGCAAAATCACCACCTTAACAATACAAATGCATTCAATTTTTCACTCCAAACATCATCAATTTTTGACTTATCATTCGAACAAAAGAAAGAAAAAATATTTGATAAAAAATACTTGATCCTCAACGATATTTCTTTTGTACAAACAATCTCACAAATCGCAGCTAGTAAACATGAACGATGGAATTAGTTAATTTTTATTACAATTTAAAAATATGAAAAAGAAAAAAAAAATACAAAGCAGTATATATGCTTACCTTAACCCCCTATTACGATGTACCCAACACCTCCCAAACATGATTCTATACCCCAATACTTCTATAGGAGCGCTTACCCTCTAGACAAAATATATTATTTAATAAAACAAAGAAAGATTTATTTTTTCCCAGTTTTGATTTAATATTTTTTGTACCAATAAGAACCTAAATTATTAGATAAAATAAAATATATAAAAGAATAACTTATTACGAACGATTTTATACATGTGTATACCTTGTTCATCATATCTAGGCCACTAAAATTGATGATACTACCTTTTCCTACTTTTCTTGGTACAATTCCTTGTCTTGCCAAAATCGATAAGAAGGGGAAATTGTAATTCTCGGAGGAATTAAATAAAACAAAGAGAAAAGTTGACAAAGTTACAAATTCTTCAAGCTATAATGATATGTTTTTTTATTTGTAAAATTTGTTTTTGCCAAAACTCCCAAACGATTGTGAACAAACTTTGGGGCCCAAAAAAAAAAAAAAAAAAAAAAAAAAACATATGTGGGGGACTTGGTGAAAATGATGTTTTAATTTTGGAAGAGGAATTTTGACATTATCACAAAAAAAAAAAAAGAAAGAAAATATTGGATTTTGAATTTTTTTTGGGGTGGAGATCAATAAAGGGAGATTAAATTGATGGGTACGTACGTTTTCACCAGTTCGTATATCATACTCCTAGTAAAAAAAAAAAAAACAAAACAAAAACAAAAAATGAGGCCCACTTCAACTAACCCACTTCAGCACCCTCAGTTTACATAAGTAGTTCAGCACCCTCAGTTTACATAAGTAGTTCAGCACCCTCAGTTTACATAAGTAGTTCAGAACCCTCAATTTACATAAGTAGTTCAACACCCTCAGTTTACATAAGTAGTTCAGAACCATCAGTTTACATAATTAGTTCAACACCCTCAGTTTACATAAGTAGTTCAGCACTCTCAGTTTACATAAGTAGTTCAGCACCCTCAGTTTACATAAGTAGTTCAGCACCCTCAGTTTACATAAGTAGTTCAGCACCCTCATTTTACATAAGTAGTTCAGAACCCTCAGTTTACATAAGTAGTTCAGAACCCTCAGTTTACATAAGTAGTTCAGAACCCTCAGTTTTACATAAGTAGTTCAGAACCCTCAGTTTACATAAATAGTTTACATAAGTACACAATCAAGTTTACATAAGTACACATTCGAGTTTATATAAGCTATCGTTTCCAGTTTACATAAGCCCACTAACCTATTGCTAAGTTCCTTCTTGCACCCCATTCACTCCAGCCCCTTCATTGCCACTGTGGCCTCTGCAGTCCCACCACCGCCAACGAAATCTTCTTCTTCTTTTTCTCTCGCCAATCCCCTCCCTCCACCGCCGCTTCTTCTTCTTCTATCGCCAATATTCTCTCTCTCTCCCTCTCCATCGTTCCAAAATAACAATGATTCTGGGTGGCTTTTGAAGCTCTGAAGGAGAGGAGTCCATGCAAGGTGTCGGTAGCCCAAGAAGACGCCGGAGAACGGCGGTTCGAGGCGGGGAAGTGGCGGTCTAGGGTTTCCAAAAACCAACCTCACTCCAACTCTTCCAAAATGCAAATATAATGGAGGGGTTTTGTTCTAGGGACCATGGGGGATCTTTTAGTGGTGAGAACCGACCCAAATCTTGGCTGGAAATGGATGAATCGGTGGCGAACGGTCAGGGGGAAAAGGAGATTCGCGGAGAGAGAAAACGGACACAAAATAGAGAAACGAAGACATGGTTTTGTTCTTTGGAGTGTGGGGAACATTTTCATGGGTTAGGACGGCCGAGAACGGTCGCTGATTGGCCGGAACGGGGGCGGCCGTGAAGAACCGACGGGGAGGTGGTGTAGCGGGGAGAGAGAAAAAGAAGAAAGGAAAGAGACAAAGGGGGCCATCAGCTTTGACTGAAATAGGAAAGAGAAAGGGGGCCAGGCTTTTGCTTTTCGTGTGGGTGTTGCTGCTTGCTATTGATAATGCTCCTAGGAGAGTAGGATATAATTTGCGCGTTTTCACATGTGAAATTTTGTGAAAGGTCAAATACATTATTATTTCGTTTGTCTTATAAACATAATTTTGTTTTTCGTTTCAATATTATAACTACTTTAATTGTTCATATATTAATTTTATATTGTTTTTAACTAAGATGTCAAAATACTGGAAAAGAGTAAGTAATATGCATTTTCTACTTGTTTTATACGCAACAAAATATTAATACTATATCCATCCTATAATAATATTTTTATTCAATAAATAATAATATTATTATTATGGGACACATCAGCATTAAAACCAAGCTATTTTTCTTATTTGATTTTAATGCAAGTTCAATAATTCTTTATGAAAAAGAATGAATGAGCGCGAGGCAGAATTTTTTTTTTTGGGTTTACAAAGGGCGCGCCGCAGTATTTAGTATCGTGTTTGTAACGCGTCAATATTATTTATTTTTATTTTGGTTTAAATGCAGTTTTGATCCCCCATAATAGGGGTAATTTCACTTTTAGTCCCTCTTAAATTTTGAGTGGCAATATTAGTCTCAATCCTTTTATTCTTTAGCAGATTTAGTCCATTTTTTACAAAAATTATAGAAAATAACGGATTAACTTATTTGATCATTAGTCAAACCTAATTTTTTCTTCAAAATGATTTATACCATAATGTTTTCAATCCATTTTATGACTCGATTTCTCATGAATATTTAACCCATTTGGATTGACTCACAATCCAAAATAATAGCCGAAACGTAAATGGGTTGAACATTCATGAAGATTCGGATAATAAAATTGGTTGAAAACATCATGGTACAAATCATTTTGAAGAAAAAATTAAGTTTGACTAGCGATCAAATGAGTTAATTCCTCATCTTCTACACTTTTTTGTAAAAAGGGACTAAACCTACTAAAAAATAAAAGGATGAGGACTAATATTGTCACTCAAAATATAAGAAGGACCAAAAATAGAATTACCCCTATTAGGGGGGACCAAAACTGCATTTAAGCCTTTTATTTTTATTTTTTTGGTACAAATATATTTTTAGTTTTTTGAAAAATATGATCTATATATGTTTATTTTTTTTAATTCAAATTCAAAATATATTGATTTCGAGTGACAAAGGTCAATTTTTGTATTGATAATTTTATAAAATATCTTTTTATTTCCTATAAGGGGCATGTAGAAGTAAAATACTTAAACTTCAATATATAGTGAAAATATATTTTTATATAGGTAGTATTATGTCACTCCATTTTTCTTATTCATCACTCTCATTTTCTAAAAAGTCCATAATGAGATGTAAACAGGGGGGGGAGCTATGTGTGTACATGAGTGGGGGCAATTGTCCCACCTCAACATTTTTTAAGTAGTACTATTATCTATAAATATTTTAATATTTTGCCCCACTAAAAATTATTAAGTTATGGGGAAAAAAATTAATGGAATAAAATAAAATAAATCAAAATTTGCAATTCTATATTTATCATTTGATAAAGTAATTAGAAAAATAAGAAATTAAAGTATAATTGTAAATTACAGTACTACTATAGTAAGTAAAGTATAATTTTTACTATATAAAAATAGGATGGATAGTAAACTACTTAATCCAAGGTCACGTTTCTGTCGCCACCACCGATCAATTGTTGAGAATTGTGGATCAATAACAAACTACCTATAATATTTATTTTTTCTATTTATTGAATTCATCACAAATCAATATATAAATAATCCGTGTGTATAAATAAAGTTGGTTCTTTACATATTTATTGAAAAATCTAAACATTAATCTTCCTTATTGAATTTTCATCAAATTTATTGCCTCACCAAACCCTGAGGGGTCTGGCACCGCTCCTGGATGTAAACCAATTTGTCTTTTTATTTTTTCACCCTTAAATGAAATTGTAGCTTTCAAACCCATTTTTAAAAAATTCCTTAATGTGATGCAAACCAATTTGTCTTTTTATTTTTTCTCCCTGAATTGAAATTGTAGCTTTCAAATATTAATTAACCCTTATTGTATACACACATATTTTATTTGATGTAAACTAATATTATATTTGATAATTTATTGTTGTATTTGATGTAAACACATATTTTACTTGATGCATTTTATATTTGATAAAACAACTATTGTACTCAATGTAAACATAAATTTTAAACTGATGCTATATTGATGAAAATAATATTGAATTGAATACAAACATAAGTTATATTTGATATAAATATAAGTTCTACTAAACACGATTGAAATCCCCTTCCGTAAGCTTGCGCGGCCAAATTAGTCAAGAAGAAACCTCCTAAACCCCGTGTGACTTACCGTGCAACGCGCAAATAGTCGTGCGAATATTTCACATTTTCACGTTTGATAAGATCATAATATATCATGGTAACATGATATAATTTGCGATATTGCTTCGAGTTTGAGCGAAAGAATTTATATTTATATTTATTGGCTACATTGACTTTTAAAAATAATTTAATAACATAAGAGTTCGATAGTCTCAATGTTGATGCAACAAGAATGGTAAAAGAATACTCGTACGGGCATGAGTCTAGGAATCCCCATCCGCCAAATGCATAATACAGCAAATTTTGGATTGTCTATATGATCTTTTGTGGTTATTGACTAAATTCTACTCTAATTACAAAGTTGTATCCAAATTTGATGATGCAATTGACCCATTTGAAAACGAAATATGATCATGTATTTACCATCGACGCCAATTTCTTGTTTAATATTTAAATAACAAGACAAAGTAATGATTAGAAAGAGATATAAAGCTTAATATATTTTCATCCACTAGAGTAACTGCTCTCTGGGTTTCATTCCATCTTTAAGTTTCCTTCCGGTTGGAGGGGTATATTTTAATAACTGACTAAAATTTGTACTAAATGGTGATTGGTTTATTGCAGTAGTTAGTGATAAAATGGTGATTTATTGATAAAAATGGAATAGTGTAATAAATTTTACTATTTATCCATTCAATTTTCACCTTCTACGGTTATATTTTTGGACTAAAACAGTTCCTACAACACCCTCTTTCTTTCCTCATCTTTAAAGTAAAAGGATAATTTTGTCAAAATTAGGACAGTAATGCTTAAAAATGAGGCGATAACTAGTAATACCCTGGTATTATGGTTGCCACTTCTCACTTAAAATCTGAAAAGTATTGACTTCGAGTTACCATTAGGGTAGGTTAATAGGGAGGTTTATGTCTCTCTTTTTGTTAAAAAAAATGGTGATTTATTGCTTCTGTTTGGATCAGATTTAGGGCTTTGCAGTAGTTGGTGAAATGGTGAATTAATAGTTTTGTTTGCGTCAAAGTCTAGGTCGAATCTGTAGTTTAAATTTTGGCCAGTTAGTCATTGGCCGACCACAATAGCAACAACAAATTGTGTGAGTTAGAAGATAAGATTTTTGATTTGGGGTTTAGTTAACTTATGATCATTTTTAGAGAATGATGAAACCAAAACTATGCCCTCTTTACATCCAAAGTTTGTCGTTCTAATCATCTTCTTCTTTCTCTTCCACAGACGGTTGAATCTTTCTACAAAAATTGATTTTGTCATTTTTCAAGAAAAAAGTTCAATGCGCCTAGAATTTGGTTTTGCTCCAAATTTTTATTTTCTTTTTTCTCAATCGAATATTAAATTACGTTCTAGAAAGAGATATCGTGATATTAGAACCATTTTAGTTCCCCTTTATTATTAAAAGGGAAAAGAAAAAAAAAAAAATCAAACGATTCTAATTACCTTTGATACTACGCCCGACCGAAGTTGGATACACAATACAAGTTTTTTTATAAAGATATATCAATTTTACGCATATACGGCCATGTAGAGAAGCATTCAAATTGGCAAGTAGATGAGCTTTTAATTATAAGACGTTCACAAAGTTGATTAATATTTTTCATAATATATTTTACAATTCTAATGTAATTTGAAATCTTTTAAACCCAAATTATCCCTTTTTTACTGCACTGTCTTAATAGGATACTACAATTTTTGGTTTACTTAAAACTAGTGATCCCACAACCAACTATAATTATTAACTAATTCATTATATCTAAAATAAAAATTTATATATATTCATATTTTTTATTTTAAAGTATAATATTTTATATGATTTTTTTTTGTATAATGAGAGAAACATAACGCCTATTAAAGCCTATTAATCTAGGTCCGATGTGACTCGAACTCAGGATCTCCATGCTTATGAGTGCCTCCAATGTGATCTACTACCCCGGGTGTGACTCGAACTCAAGATCGCTATACTCCTAAGTGCCCCCGGTGTGATCTACCTCCAGTGTGACTCAAACTCAGAATCTCCATGCGTCTAAATGTCTCCGATATGAGTCGAACTTTTATATGAATTTTAAACGAGTGTCATTATTTTAGAAATAATTTATGTAAAACTTTTTAGTAAATTATTATATTCATAAATTTTTTATTAAATCTATTATTATAAAATTTTTTATATGATTGAGATATTGTTAATCACAATTATTCTTTTTTTTTTTTTTGACAAACAGTTTTCCAAGGCCAAACGGGTAAGGTAGACCAATTCTTATACTATAGGGATAGAAATAAAGGGTTTTTTGGTACACCTACCAAAAAAAAAAGAAAAAATGGAGCCAAAAAATAGGGAGGCTGAATGTAGTGAAATGCACGCGTCTTTTATATATACCCATAACCAGCCCCAAACCCTAATCCTCTTTTCTCTCTCCAGCTGCTACTCTCTTCCCCAAACACTCTTCCCCTCTCTTCCCCGCGGATCCTGGACGCGATTCTAGCCATTCCGGGCCGATTTTTGAAGATCTCTCACTATCAAAATATTCTCCACCTCTTAAACTTCAAAACTCATACCCTTTTTCACCATTTTCATACGTATTTAAATTAAGATAAGGCCAAGAAGAGGCGGCTCGCAGCGGCCAAGAAGAGATGATTTTTTATGAAAGGAAAACTAGGGTTTGGTCAAAAAAGTATATTTTTTAATGTAAAATCGTCTATTTTTTTTATGTAAATCAATTATTTTGAATATGCTATTTTAAATATGGCCAGATCTGATGTTGGTGATAGCGACGGCCAGCGAGGGTGGCGGAAGGGAAGATGGAGAGGGGCTGGCGGATGAAAAGTGGAAAAGAGAGGAAGGAAACCTAGGATTTTGGTAAAAAGGTATGTTTTTGATGTATAATCTTATGTTTTTGTTGGTGTAAAATGCTGATTGTTATTGTAAAATGCTGTTAGTTTGTGTAAAATGCTGATTGTTGATGTAAAATGTTGTTTGTTGGTATAAAATGCTGTTTGTTAGTGTAAAATACTACTTATTTGTGTAAAATAGTGTTCCTTGGTTTAAAATACTATTTGTTGGCTTAAAATGATGTTGGTTTGTGTAAAATGTTCGTTCTGATTTGTTGGTATAAGGTGCTACTTGTTGTTAGGTTTGAATACTAAAGCTATGCTTGTATTATACTATTTCTCAGTTAATATATCGATTGAATATTTTAGTCTATATGTTGTGCATATGTCGTCAATTTATATTATGTAATTAGATGATGAGGTGTCTGGTGTGACACAGTAGATCTCATCATTGCTTACCGAGACAGTTTTAGACACACTGTCGGTTTAGATTATTATGTGATTCCAAAAATTAGTTTGTCTAAACTAATTGAATCATATAGATATGCCCGGGGCATATTAAACTTGACCATCTAGAATGAATTGTATTATACTAATTTAATAGACTATTCATTCCTTGTATTCTATCTCTTAATCACTAGACTTGAGGCATGAGGATTAGACATAATGCACTTTGATATGCCAAAGAGAGATCATTTGTGGCCAATAGTCTCGGTAGGCTGGGTGCGCGTGTTTAGTTACTTGGTGTGCTATTGCTTGTCGAAAGGAAACCATGTACCGGTGCGTCCTGGGTGATGGTACTCCCGAGATGAGGTCGTTATGTTTATTATACTAAATCCGGCCATTGGACTTATGTCCGGTACATTAAAAAGGTCGAGTGGTACTAATATCGGATTATAAGAAGTTAATTAATTGATTTATCAGTAAATTAATAAATTAACGAGCACTATATCTTTGATATAGGGAGATTAAAGGATAATTAATTTAGTTATTCCAGAAGCAATCCTGATGTAGGATGGTAGTGCCAAAATTAATCCGTTAGTGGTACAATTAATTTTGTAGTGGGTTAAGTAGAATTAATTATTAAATTAATTATTTCTAAGGGTTAACTAAGTAATTTATAAAGTGAAATTAATTAATTAATTAAGTCTTAATTTTCAATTAGAATTAGGAAATCTAATTAGATTTGGTTATCTAATTATAGTCATTACCTAATTAGATTTGAAAACTAATTAATTACCTAAACCCATTAGGAAGGCTAATCCTAAACCAACTTGGAGTCTATCTTGTAACTCTATAAATAGACAAGAGATTAGCAATTCTACATACACAATTCATAAGTTTTCAACACAAGAAAACTAGATAGAGAATTTAGAGAGAGAAAACAACTTTCTCCCTCAAAGTCAATTCCTCAGGTAGCTGGACTCCACCTCAGGTGGCGGCCAGCGACAGTATTTTCGGGCGGCTGCAGCGAGGTTAGATAGGCGGCAGGAAACGGTGCAAAATTCCGGCGGCGATGAGCTGCTGAATTTTTTAGGCGAGTTTTCAATTGTGGTGATTGCTGATTAATTATTCGTTAGATCGTTGCCTACACAACGTACGATCAAAGTCTTGAGTTATACAAGAGAATCACCTAAATACACGCTTGAAGAGGTATTTCTAAACTTCCGCTTTAATTAGAAATTATTTGTTGCATGACAAATCGAACAAATATAAGTTAAGATCCTACGCAATGTTATTTCAAGTAAAGATTAGAATAGCGATTGTGCTAGAGTCTAGGTCTGATCAAGAGTTCCGATTCTGTAATGCATAGCACGAAAGTGAATTTTTGACCGGGCCCGGACAGATAATCTTTCACTTGTTTATGTAAAATATTGATTGTTGGTGTAAAGTACTGTTCGTTTATGTAAAATACTGTTTGTTGGTGTAAAATGATGTTGGTTGTTGTAAAATGTCAGTTTACATCAACATTGGTGTAAAATGACAGTTTACATCAATTTTGGTGTAAAATACTGTTTGTTGGTGTAAAGTGATAATGATTGTTGTGAAATTCTCTTCGTTTGTGTAAAATTTTTCATTTTGATTTGTTGGTGTAAAGTGCTACTTATTTGTGTAAAATCCTGATCGTTGGTGTAAACTACTGTTCGTTTGTGTAAAATACTGATCGTTGGTGTAAAGTACTTTTTATTGGTGTAAAATGATGTTCCAATTTGTAAAATTCTCGTACCGATCTTTTGGTGTAAAGTACTGTTAGTTGGTGTAAAGTATTGTTTATTGGTGTAAAATGATGTTCCTATGTGTAAAATTCTCGTAGTGATCTTTTGGTGTAAAGTACTGTTTGTTGGTGTAAACTGATGTTCGTATGTGTAAAATTCTTGGACTGATCTATTGGTGTAAAGTACTGTCTGTTGGTGTAAAGTACTGTTCGTTGGTATAAAATGATATTCCTATGTGTAAAATTCTTGTAGTAATCTCTTGATGTAAAGTACTGTTAGTTGGTATAAAATACTGTTTATTGGTGTAAAATGATGTTCCTATGTGTAAAATTCTCTTACTGATCTGTTAGTGTAAAATACGGTTTGTTGGTGTAAAGTACTGTTAGTTGGTGTAAAGTACAGTTTGTTGGTGTAAAATGATGTTTGTATATATATTTTACACCATTGTTGATGTAAAATGCTATTTCACACCAACATTGATGTAAAATGGCCCGTGAAAGAGAGAGACAGTGAGTGAGTGTGTTGTGCAATATGAAAAGGAAAGCGTGTGAGACTTTCCTTTTCAACTGCTGGGAGCCAAGCGCATTTAATGCATTTGGCCCGCCTTTTTTTGTGTTTTTTTTGTAAAATAAACACGGTTTTATCCGGTTTTTGAACTAAAAGGCCAATTTTTTTAATAAAAACCGGTAGACCGGTTTGTTAATCACGTTATAATATGACGGGTTATCTGAAAAATAATTTAAAATTTAAGAATTACTTTCTATCATATATTTTGTATAAATTTCACAGGGAAAGACACAAGAATGGTGAGATAAGACCAATTATAAGGTACCAAAAAGGCATTTTGGCCTAAATTTATTCATTTAAAAGAAAAATTAATCATTTTTTAATTTTTTTTATTTGAAAGACAATATTATTTTTAATTCTCTTTTATTACAACTCTCTTAAGAAAAGAAATCTCGTTCCTATCTATTAAAATTTTCGTATTAACTATGGATAATTTAAGGCTAAAAAAATTAAAATTCTTTTGAAAAATCTAAAATATTTTATAAAAAATTCTCTAACATTTTAAAACATGTCACATAAAAAAAATCAAACGCAGTAATTTATTGAATTTTTTAGGGCGCGCATAACTTTTAATGACTTATAAAAAAATAGGAGACCATTTGACTTTTCTATGTAACATTTTTGTTGTGAGACATAAGAAATGTTTAAGATTTCTAATTTTAAATTTGCTAGATTTCTCTGGTTTGAAGATTAAATATTGGGTTAGAATGTTGGGTGTTTTTCTCTTCTCACGTTCTGAATGGCGTCAACATTTCACATCAAAAATGAGAAATTGACAGATTTGGTTGAATTTGGTAGGGGTTACTAGTTACCACCTCACTTTTTAGAACGGTAATTTATAGGTTTTGATAAAAATGTTCTTTTTTACATAAAAACAGAAAGAAAGAGGATATTATAGGGGGACATTTTCGTTCAAATTAAGACGGTAAAAAAAAGTACTGGACGATAATTAGTAATTTCTATTTGTTTATTTAAAAATTTCTCAAAACGCTAATTATAGGTTTCTCTATTGAACAGTTAGGTCTTTTTTATACACACGAGCCATTATTTCATTTAATTAACGTTATTAATAATTGCATAGTTATAAAATACTATCTCAATTCATCCCAAATCACTTTTGCATACTGCATGGAAACCAAAAAAGAAAAACAAAAAACAAAAAACTTGAACACTACTCTCCAATTTCAAAATATAAGAAATGTTGCAAAAGTAAAAAATATGTCAAAATATAAGTCTTTTAAAAATTTTTAATCAACTTATAAGTGTTATTTTTTAAATATTTTTATCTATTTAATTTATTTATTTTGAGAAATGGAGTAAACATAAAATTAGTATATAATTAATTAAAAATTATAAAAAATATCATTTCAATTAATGGACGATGCAGGTTGTAGTAGCTGTTTTCGGATCCCACCAGCACAGAATACTTTTGCTCAAGGGATTGCAAACTTTGTAAACGAACACGTAACTACTGTACGGGATTGGCATTGTATGCCAGATTTCATATCTTAACTTGTACAAGACGATTTCGAGTAAGTCAATGAAATTTTTGTTTTCTCTGAAAAAAATATCATTTGAATTTATTAAAATCATACATCAATATTATCTCAATATGCTTAAAAAATTAAAAAAAAACTTATATTTTAAAATGGAGGTGGTGGAAGATTACACGTACTCTAGTGTTAAAATCGAAAAGTGCAAGAAAGAAAGACAAAAAGACGGAGTAATAAAGAAAGCATAAAGGCCAACGTAGTGTATATATATAAGAGTGGACACAAAATGACTCCACCAAAATAAATTGCTAAAAAGGGAATTATCAAGCAACAATGGCCACTTCGACCTCCCTCGGCTGTGTAATTTCTAACTTAATCCTCCTCATTTTGCTATGTTTCTTTTATGAAAATGGCCATGCTTTGAAACAACGAAGATCATCTCCAGGATCCCCCTTCCACTCCCTTCACATCAGCTCAATAACTCCTCCAACTGCCTGCTCTCCTTCCTTTGCCAGAGGTTAACAGATCAGACTCCAAATTATCTTCTTCAATTCCATTCAATTATAATCTGTTTCATGCGTATTTTTTTCCACTTGGGTTTTTTGCATTTCGTCTTTTTTGAATAGATTATTATTTTGGAACGAACGGATGAAGAAATGGGGGTATTTCATTCAGTATTTTCATGTCTATTGTTTATTCAAACTCATCCATGACTAACTTTCTGTACAGCCTCCCGCGGCAGAAATGGATCTTTGAGAGTAGTCAAGAGGAATGGTCCATGCCATCAACTTAATCAAGAACATCTCAAACAACCCAGCCTCACTCAAATCCTCGAATCAGATCAAGCTCGAGTCCGTTCAGTCCAAGCTCGCAGCGCTTTTTTTAAGGCTAATCCAAAAGGGCTTCTTAACTCAGAAGTAGAATCTCTTCCTGCAAACGTTGGCATTTCCTTTGGTGTATTGGACTACGTTGTCACAATCGGTCTCGGAAACCCAACGAATGAATTCACTATGATTTTTGATACAGGGAGCGATTTAACATGGACCCAATGTGAGCCTTGTGTTGGATCTTGCTTCAAACAGAAAGGTCCCATCTATGATCCTGCAAATTCCACCACATACTCCAACATTTCATGCTCTTCAACCCAGTGTTTCGAAATTATTTCAGCAACTGGAAATCTTCCGGGTTGCTCGACCTCCGCGTGCACTTACGCGATATCATATGCAGATGGTTCATCCTCTATTGGTTTGCTGGGCAAAGAGAAGCTGACTTTGTCACCAACAGATGTTTTTGATGGATTTTTTTTCGGCTGTGGCGAAAAGAACCAGGGTTTATTCGGGGAAGTTGCCGGCTTGATTGGACTTGGACGCAGCCCTTTGTCCATTGTCTCCCAAACTGCTGAAAAATATGGGAGAGTCTTTTCTTACTGTCTTCCAACTGCCTCTGGATCAAATGGACATCTGACCTTTGGAAATGGGGCAGTTCCAAGCAACGTGAAATTCACACCTTTTTCCAGTTTTCAGTCGGACCAATTCTACTTTCTTGATCTACAAGGCATAAGTATTGCAGGGACACTTTTAGATATCAGTCCATCTATATTCCAATCCTCAGGAACTGTGATCGATTCCGGAACCGTTTTAACCAGGCTTCCTGCCTCGGCGTATACGGTGTTTCGCGACGCATTCAAGAAAGAGATGGCTCAGTTTAAAACAGCACCACCGTTTAAAATACTTGACACTTGCTTTGATTTCACCAACCAAACCAATGTGACGGTGCCCAAAATAAGCTTCATTTTCAATGGAAATGTAACGGTAGATTTGAGCCCATTTGGGATACTTGTGGTTGTAAGTCCAAGCCAGGCTTGCTTGGCTTTTGCAGGAAACCCTGATGACAGCGATGTGGGAATATTTGGTAATATACAACAACAAACATTAGAAGTTGTCTACGATGCTCCGGGTGGAAATCTTGGCTTTGGAGCAGGCGGATGTTCTTGAATTCAATCTGGTCAGACCAAATGAATCTTGGATTATCTGAATTGGCTTGCATAATAGTTCTATTACTAAGATCTTCTGTAATTGGTTAATTTGCAAGGTACCTTCTTCTTTGGAAGTTAGTTGGCTACCAATCAATTCGCTAAGGGTTTTGCTTCCGACTTGTATGCTTGATTTCCTAGGCTAAAACAATAATTCTGGTGTGCAAAGTTCTCAGATGTTTCAGTTTGGTTTCTACACCTTACACTCTCTTTGTTTTTTTTTTTTTTAAATTCATAAGAAACCTGGCAAGAACTTTTAGGAAAATTCTCTTACGATGAAGTGATGGAAATTCACAATAAATGATGGTGTTATAACTTATACTGAGTTGGAATTTTTAATTTGTGAAATAAATTGAGACAAGGGAAAAGTTATAGAAGGATTTTATGTATATTGGATTGATAATACATATTTGAGCAATTCATGGGTGGATATGGAGTTAATCTAGTCTATCAATTTTGATCATTTTATTTTATTGGTTTAAAATATTTAGGTCAAACAAAAAATATCCAAAAATTATTTAAATTTTACCAATTTTAGTTCATACAAATTTTTGCATCAAATATAATAGGTAAATATACGGTCAACTAGAGGTCAAAAGTTATCAGGTTTATAAAAAATAAACAAAACATTTAGGTGCTCATAATATAATTGATAAAAATATTGTATTTGATCCCTCTCATTAGGAGTGACAATTGTTGACACGACACGATAAGACAATTTCACATAAAAAAAAGTAAGTTATAGTTAACATTTTTAACCTATTTATTAAACGGATATGTACAAGTTGAATTTATTAGCTCTAGTATCTAGTTCGGGTCGACTCGACAGGTTACCCATGTCACCTATTAAAACCCCAACAATATATACAACATATTATGCTTTCTCCTCCTGTAACATTTTTTCTCCTATGTGGCTTACATCTTTCCATCATCCTCTCGCCTTTCAACAACACCCAACCCCCCCCCCCCCCCCCCCCCCCCTTCCGCTTCTGTTTCTTTCATTCATTTCTTTCTTTTTCTCCTTCTTCTCACAGATCTGCCATTTCTCCTCTCTTCCATCTGTTTTAGTTACTTCTTCTCCATCCTTCCCTGCATCGAAACTAGCATCCTAGATCTACCGTTGCAGTTGCTTCTTCTTGTGTCTAACCCTATTGTTGTTCCTTTTCCTCCCACCGCTCGTTGGCTCTATTTCCCCAACCACCCGCCACTACTTCTCCTTTATTTTCTTGGATGACGTGGCCTCGATAATCGCCAATACAACTTATTGTAGAGGTTGAAGTTGAACCTCTAGCGTGCTGATGTTTGTTCCCTTTCTTTACAACACATAGTTTCGATAGTTGGTAGTTACTTCATTTGTTGACGGATCTTTGCCCCCTTTTTATTATTCTCCGTCCTTTTCTTTCCAAAATTATTCTTTATTTTCTTATTTACCGTCTCTTTTTTTTATTTATCGCCTCCATTCTCCCCATATTATTAGCCCCTCTGCTCGCCGCCATCTTATCATCGCTACTGGTCACCACCGCCGGTCTCCTCCCCCAACCTCCCCCCTGAAAGATTATTTCGTGCAACTTGAGTCAAACCATTTTGAAATACCGTTGCACAGGTTTGGACCTCCCCCCTGAAAGATTATTTCGTGCAACTTGAGTCAAACCATTTTGAAATACCGTTGCACAGGATCTTGGTTTACCATGTTCGATTTGTCACTCAATCAAAAACAAAACTAATAAAAGCGAAAGATTTAGAATTGGCCTTTGAAGCGTGTTACTCAAGAAATCTCTTGTATTCCCTCAGACTAGTCCGGACGTTATGGGGGCAACGATCTACCGAACGTTTCTAAATCAGCACCGATAGAAAACTCCTCATAGAAATTTTCTCAAAAAAACCGCTCCGTCACCTCGCCAGAAGAATTCCTGCGCCGCTGGAATTGACGCCGTTGACAGCCGCCGAAAGTCAAGAAGTCGCCGCCACTGGGACTTGTTTCTACGCCACCTCTGAACTTTCTCTATCTAGCTTTCTGTGTTCTGTGTGAATTTTGACAATCTCTTATCTTCTGGGGCTGATTCTTTTGTCTTATATAGAGGGCTACAAGAGTGACCTTAAGTGGGCTTGGATTTGACCTTCATGTTGGGTTTTGGTTTTATTAATTCAAATCCCTCTCCCGAACTGATTAATAACCAATTGACCAAATGATTAATTAATTAATTAATTAATTAAATCCACTTTGTCAATTAAACCCAACACATAATTAATCGTATCACTAAGGGATTAATTATGGAACTACCATCCAAGTCTGAAATTACACTTCCGGATCCACTAATTTAAATATCCATTTATCTCCTCGTGTCAAAGATATAATGCTCGTCAATTTATTAATTTAATAATAAATTAATTCATCAACTTATTTATTCGAGATTAGTACCACTCGACCTTATTAGTATACCGGACAATTGTCCACTGGCTAGGTTTAGTATAATAATCCTTTTGAGCTCATCTCGAGAGCACCATCACCCCGGTACACCAGTACACGGTTTTCTTTCGACTAGCAACAGCACACCAAGCAACTAAACATGCGCACCCAATCTACCGAGTATATAGTCCTCAAGTGACCACACTCTTTGGCAGATTAAAATACACTATGTCTATTCCTCGTGCCCGTCCTAATCTAGGGATTAAGAGATTGAATACAAGGTTTGAATTAACCATGAAAGATCAGTACAAGTTAATTCAATCATTAATGGTCATGCTCAATATGCACCGTGCACATCTATATAATTCAATTAGTTTAGACAAACCAATCTCAAAATCACACAATGACTTAAACCAACAGTATGTCCAAACTGTCTCAGCCACGAGCACTTATTTATATATATATATATATCATAACTTTAACCAATTATGAGATTTATTGTGTCACACCAAACACCTCATCATCTAGTCATATGATATAAGGGGATTTCATACGTAAATATGAAACAATTAACTAAAGCAATTTCAATCGATATATAAACTGGAAAATAGTGTTCATACAAATGAAACTTTTCAGTATTCACACCAACACCCACGACCACCCGGACCTCCCTCAGACCTCTCCCAACAACCCTAACCTCTTCCCCGACCTCGCCTCGACCATCCCGACCTCTCCAGACCTTTCAACCCTTCCCGACTTCCCTCTGGCCTCTCTAAACCTCTCCCGACCTCCTCATACCTCCTCTCCCGATTGAATACTCCTTCATCAGGATTGCCTTTGCATTGGACACTTCTTCGCCGGGATCGACAACAGCCTTCTTCGCTCTTTAGGATAGAACAGACATGAGAGATCGGGAGACGTTGCTCGATCCAGGCTTTTCGAATCAGTGAGGGTTTTGATCGAAAAGGCTTAGATCTGGGAGACGGTGAGGGTTTTGATCAGAGAGATCAGTGAGCACTTAATCAAAACCGATCTGCTCGAGAGGAAGAAATTGGGGGAGGTCGGGGGCGAAGGTTAGGGGAGGAGGTTAGGGGAGGGAGAAGATGAACCCGGTGGTGGTGGTGATGAAGAAGAAAAATGAGGGAGTGAGATCGTGAGACGGTGACGGCGGGAAACAGAAGAAGATGATAAGGAG
This sequence comes from Knoxia roxburghii, assembly GCA_030378225.1. Classification (NCBI taxonomy): domain Eukaryota; kingdom Viridiplantae; phylum Streptophyta; class Magnoliopsida; order Gentianales; family Rubiaceae; genus Knoxia; species Knoxia roxburghii. The sequence continues at coordinate 8,460,817 of CM059423.1, forward strand.
GAGGAGTCGACAGCGACTGGCAAAGTGGGCAAGGGAAAGGGAAAGGGAAAGGGAAAGGGAGGGTCAAAAGGATTTAGTTAAAAGTTAGGGGCAATTAGGTTCGAAAAGGGGCAATAAATAATAATCATATTTTTTTACTAAATTTTAGGCTGGAACTTTGATATTTCGTTGTAGGATTTGGATTGTAATTATTTTATATGTTTGTGCATTTATTCGAGTGATTATGATATTTAACCTGGACGGGTTGGGTGGGTAACCTATTTAGGTCAACGGGTTATTCAGGTTGGATTACGGTTGAGCTGATTATAATAAGGTCGGGTTAGAGTTGTAAAAATCAACTTGTTCGGGTTGGTGAGTCGAGTTCGGGTTCGTTTTTATGGTTTTAGTGTTTAAATTACGCTCGACCAAAATCTGAACCCGAACTCGACACGTGAACTCAAATTGCCAGCCCTAGAGATGTAAGTGGTTTGGCCGAAACAGACAAAACTGATCAAATTGGTAGCCCCTCCAACTAAAGGTTTCAATAGTGAAATTGGTAATTTCGATCAGACCGGGCAAATGTATATTGATTATATATTTTTATATTTATTTTGTTATATAATAAATATATAATTTTTTTTAACCCTAAATCTACCGCACTCCATCTTCTTTTCCATTGTCCTGCATTTTCTTTATTTCTCCATTGTTGCAGACCGTCCCCCTCCTTCCTCATCCTCCATTGTTGCCTACCTAGGGGTCGCGACCCATCGCGGTCAACCATAAACAAAATTTTATTTTAATTTTTAGGGATGTAAAAGCATTTTTCTGTTTCATTTCAATGAAGATGTATATGTATGATTATATAATTTGATTATGGTTGTGAAGTTAGTGGATACTTTGTGTTGTGAATTTGTAGTTTTTTAAAAAAAACATAAAATGGTTTAAAATCGGCCAAACCAAACCATTTCAATGTTATTTGGCCGAATTGGTTTGAAAATATTTCAAACTGTAGTTATAATTTGGACTATACAAACCGGTCAACTCGGTTGATTTACATCAGAAAGAAGGATAGGGTGAGGAGGGAAGTCGGATACGAACAATTCTTTGGCTAATAAGTAGTGTCACAAATTTTCTAAGGCTCTAACTACGGCATATAATTCCTGGTCATATGTTGGATGATTAACGGAAGCTCCACTTAGCTTTTGACTAAAATATGCTATGGGCCTTTTATTTTCAGTTGAAACAGATCCTATTCCTACACCGCTAGCATCACATTCTAATTCAAACATATCATCAAAATTAGGAAGTGCAAGAATAGAGGTAGAAGTTAACTCCCTTTTTAAAAGCTCAAATGCCTTGGCTTGTTTCTCTCCCCATTCAAATTTCGCCTTTTTCTTCACCAAATCATTGAGGGGAGCTGCTTTGGTGGAGAAATCCTTAATGAATCGTCGATAAAAGCTTGCCAATCCATGGAAGGATAACACCTAGGATGCATTATTTGGCATCGGCCATTCTTTAATTGCTCTTATCTTCTTTTCATCCACTTGTACTCCTTGTGCGCTTACTACAAAGACAAGAAACACTATTTTTGGCACACAAAAGGTACACTTCTTGAGATTGGCATAAATTTTTTCCTCTCGAAGGGTTAGTAGAACTTGCTCAAGATGCTCAATATGCAATTCTAAGTTCTTACTATAGACGAGGGTGTCACCAAAGTACACAATAACAAACTTACCAATGAACTTCTTCAAAACGTGGTTCATTAACCTCATGAACGTACTTGGTGCGTTGGTAAGTCCAAAGGTCACGACGAGCCATTCCTAAAGGCCAAATTTGGTCTTAAATGTTGTCTTCCATTCGTCACCCTCTTTGATGTGAATATGATGATATCCACTTTTTAGATCTATCTTCGAAAAAGATAGTGGCACCATGTAACTCGTCCAACATGTCATTAATCCGTGGAATGGGATGTTTATACTTGATGGTGATCTTGTTGATTGTTTGACAATCCACACACATTTGCCAAGTGTTATCCTTCTTAGCCACTAATATCACTAGGATGGCACACGGGCTCATGCTCTCTCGAATGTGGCCTTTATCCAAAAGTTCCTATACTTGCCTTTGAAGTTCCTTCATTTCCTCGGGATTAAATCTATAGGTAGACCTATTTGGAATAGTGAAATTGGGAATAAGGTCCATTTGGTGTTTAATTCCTCTTAACGGTAGCAATCCCTTTGGTAGCTCCTCAGGGAAGATATCTGCAAACTGGCTTGTGAGAAATTGAACGCTAGGAGGTAGTAACTCGCTAGTAGTGTTAGTGTCTAAACAATGTTCCTTAAATTTAAGTAAAAAAAGACACTTATTACTGCCAAATGCTCCATTAAGATCTTGGGATGAAGCATAGAAACTTAGTCCTCTCTTTACCTCCTTCGGGTGCGTAGTTGGTTTACCATTTTCAACTGAGGTGTGCGCACCTTTTTCCTTCTCGTCCGAATCTCTCTTTGTCACTTCTTTCCTTTTAAGCTTATCTTGTTGTCTCCTTTTTCTTGCTTCTTTCATCTCGTGGTTGCATTGGATAATCTATGAGCGAGAAAGAGGAGTTAGTATAATCTTCTTATTGTTAAAGGTGAAGTGATACCTATTGTGAAGCCATTGTGCATCGTTTGACAGTCGAATTCCCAAGGTCTTCCAAGTATCATATGAGCAGTTCCATTGGTACAACATTACAAAGGACGGTGTCTTGGTACCTATCTATAATAAAGGAAACTTGGCATTGCTTATTCACATTGACTTCGCCTTCATTGTTGAGCCACTGCAGCTTGTATGGTTTAGGGTGACGACTAGTAGGAAACTTCAAATTCTCAACAAGATAGTTAGAAACTAAGTTATTCTAACTACCACTATCGATAATGATTAAACAAATCGCTTTACCCTCTATTCCTTTGGAGTGGAAAATGTTATACCTTTGCTCAACATGATTGTCAACTTTAGCACTTATGTTGAGAGACTTCACAATGCTAGTGTCTTGTGATGGTGGGGATATTTTGATCACTTGTCTTGAGACAAAACACGAACCTTCTTCACATGCATTTTGCTCATCACTCTTGATTTCTTCTTCTTGGCCGATTTTATCAGGTTCAATTTTGGCTTCTTCATCTTCTTCTTCCACAATTGTTTCATCTTCTAGTGCTATCATAGTTCTCAAATTACGACATTGAGATTGCATATGACCTTTGTCTAGACATTTAAAACAAGTAATCTCCTTGGTAGGAGGTTTGTTAATAGCATTTGCACTAAAAACTTTAAAAACACTTGAAGGAATAGAAAAAGGTTTAGATTGTACCTTGCTCTTATTTGAGGACTTACTTTCGGCTTTAGCACTTGGTACAATTCTGCTAGTTCCTCTCCACTCTCAGTTGGTTGTGGTGTAACCTCGGTTTCCTTCATTCTTGATTTTAGATTCCACAAAGGTAGCCTTATGTATCAACTCATCCATTGTCAAGTAATGATGAAGCTCAACTATGCTTGCAATCTTGGGATTTAAGCCACTTATGAATCTTGACATGGTGATTTCTTCTTCCTCTTGTACGCTACTCCTAATCTTGATATCCTCAAATTCTCTTGCATAATCTCCGACACTATTTGTTCCTTCAACAAACTTGTTAAGAATGTTGATAATCGATCTTGTGTAGCTTGGAGGTACATATCTCTTATGCATGATCTTCTTCATCTTATCCCAGTGAGTGATTAGTAGCTCTCCATTTTTCCTTCCTTGTCGAGTAAAATAATCCCACCAATTGAGGGCATAATCTATCAATTCTGAAGATACTATCTTGACCCAATCTTCCTCGGGGTAATTGCTCACAACTAGAAGAGAATCCATTCTTTTCTCCCACAATATGTATGCTTCGAGGTCAACCTTACCATTAAATTGTGGAAATGTAACCTTAGGCCTATATGATTGCCTATTCCTTGGTAGCTCTTCTTGAAACTCTTCATCATGCATTCTTCTTTCATTCCTCGATTCATGATTTCCTCATCGAACTCTTCCTCATATAGTTCATTGTTTCTCATTCTTTGAGGTATAAAATTTCGACCTCTCCCTCTTGAGTACTCTCCTTTTCCACGACCTCTTCTATGCATTGTTGGCTCATCCTTTCTTTCATCCCATAGTTCTTCTTTTTTTGGTGAATCAATGATACCTTTATTATTGGACTTAGAAGGCTTAGAATGTTGAGCTTCTCTTGAGGTAGAAATCTTGTCAACTTTCATGGACAAATCTCTTATGATGTCCTCAAATACTTTTGTGTGTTCTTTGAGCAAAGATTAGAAGTTTTCTTGATCTCTCTTAGATGGTGATGCTTCTCCTAGAGGTGAAGAAATGTTTACCTCAAAAGAACTCACAAATTGGTAGAAGTAATCTCCTAATGAACCACGATTAGTAACAAAATGATACCAAATGATAACTACTAAAAATTTCGAAAATTAAACACAAAAAATTTGAAAACAAAACAAAATTCCAAATACCAAATGATGTAAATAAATTACAAGAATTTAAAAGATACCAAATGATGCAATAAAAATCAAAACAAAGCTCAAAATTTCAAAAAATTTAAAACAACCCAAAACAAAACAAACAAAATTCAAAAGTCACACAAAAATTCAAAACAAATAAACTTACAAAAACAATGTAAGCGGAGTGTGTGAAATTGATCCAATTTTTTTTTAAGTCACAAAACATAAGAACTTCTGGCCTTGAGTTTAACCTCTAAAGTACACTTCACTTTCCACTTTTCGGTTATCAACTTTCGAATAGGGAGACACAAAATTAAACCCAAAAATCGAGTGAAACCTTCCCCTAGCCTTTACTCAGTCAAGTGTGGTTCATAATGTTAGGATACCTATAAGTATCTCACTTTTAATCCTAGAACCCCTTCCTTATTTCAAGCGTAAGTTTTGTAGACTTATACTTTCACTTTGGACACTCGAATAGCCTTGACTTTTTCTTTTGATTCTCTTTGGAGAATTGACTATGTATTTTTCCTTTGACACATTTTATAGACACAAGGTGTTCTTTTCTTTTCTTTTTCTTTTTCTTGTTGCTTTACACTTTTGTCAAAGTGACAATTTGTATTTTTTGAATACTAGCAACTTTTTCAAACTTTGAGCAAAACTTTTTGATGAACTTTGCTCTTTAAGTAAAACTTTTTTTGTTTTTTTTTTTCAACAAAGCGGCATAAGCCAACTTAGACTCAAAATAAAAATGAAATTCTAAAACAAAAAGATTTTTTACACAAACTAAATGACTCAAGTAAGCAAGCCATAAAGTGTAGAGTTTTAAAGCTAATGGTTGGTTCTGAAGATTTGACCTTAAATCAATATCTCTTTTTCAATCCTTGAAGGATACCTTCTCTGCTTAGAACTCACCAAATTGCTTCAAATTAATGCACTCAATGGTTAAGACTCAAAAAAAAAATTCCTTAAACCTTTTTCAATGTTAAATTATGGTGGGGATGCTTTTCGAAACAAACTACACCAAGAATCAAACATTTTCAAGACTTAATCAATATCTGACTCTTTTTGTGGTACTATTTTCTTTTTTTTCAAAACCTATCAACTTCTTTATAACTCGTAGTTTCATACTGCAAATTTTGGTAACAATGAAAACTACGTAGCATATGCAAAACGACCAAAAACTGAAAACATGCAAAACTGATTTTTTTTTTTTTTCTGGTGCTGAATTTTCTTGTATAGTAAAAATAGATGTAAGACTCTAAAAATTTCAAAAACTCAAACAAAACAAAACTTCAAACCTAAGGATTAGATCTGGAGTTTTTGACACAAAACAAAAATAAAAAAGATATTCAAACAAAGCAAAACATGCAACACATAACAAGTTAAAAACTAAAGATTTTTACCTTCACCAGTCTTCCTACTTTGACTTGAGTATTTTTACCTTGTTTGATGGATATATCCTTTGAAGATGGTTGATATCCCAGTCTCCTCCAACTCTGAACACCAAGCAAACTTCAGATTGACTCGATCAATATTTCCTTGTCAAGAATTTCGAAAAACTCTCTTCAAAGAATGGGGGGCTCCGTCTCAAGGACAAGAGTTCACATAACCATCGTTGGACTACGGACAATTGGGACCTAGTCTCCTCCGAATTAGTTAATTAAATTGAGTCTTCTGACTTGTGAAGTGGTAGATGCGAGAGTCACAAATTGTGACAACTTTTGTTTTGAAAAGATTACTCAACCTCCTCTCCTTGAACAACAAGTTGGCTCTGATACCAAATGATGAAGAATCTGGATTGCTCCGAATACGGCATTGTTGATGGACCGGTTGTTGGCAAGGATACCTCGAAGGGATTACGGAATAAGTGTTGGGGGAAGAATTCTCACAAGAATTCCGGTAGAATGACACCACAATAGTTCCTAACTCAACTATTGATAAAGTCGGGGGTTTCGATTAACGCTTTAATCAAAGAAAAAGCTCACAAGCTTCAACAGAGAAATCTTCTCAAATATCAATTGTATTATGCAAAAAGTGTGTCTTACAATGAAGCACAAGGCCCCTATTTATAGTGTAGAGTGTCCAAATTCTATGTCTTGTAAAGCAACACATGGAATCAATCTCTAATCAATCTCTCAAGATTAGGAAACTAATTTTAGAAAAATTTTCTAATCTCTAAAGGTGCTTACAATCTCTTTAAAGAAAATATAGAATGATTTAATCTTGATTATTCCTTCAACTAAACCTTATTTAACATAAATCTATTGAAATTAACTCCAATTATGTTGAAAATAAACTAGGGCAACCGCCCCCTTCCCTCCACACGCACAAGCCTTCCAAATCTTCAACCTTCTAGATGCGTTCTCATGTAAGTAACTTCTAGAATCATCATGATGGACTTGTACCTTGAGTAGGGCTTGAACTCGACTGGCCTTGGACAAATATGTACACCATTTAAGGGTAAAAATCATCCATGATGGACTACAAAATCCCTTAAAAAGCCCAAGACTCAAAACAACTAAAATAGCCCGAATAAACCAAAGTGAGTGGCCGAATTGGGCTATGTAGGTGCGGCCACTTCCTCCTTCACTCTCAAGTGATGCATTGATCCAAATAAACACTTAAGATGATAATTTCCTTGGGCTTGAGATCATCCTTGAAAATTACCTATTTGCCATAATGCTCATGAGCCATCAAATTAAACTTTTCTTCAACCCTTTTCGTCCTAGATCTTGTCATTGGACCTTGAATGTCTACCAATGGATCTCTTTGGTAAGTGCTACTAGGATGAACATCAGAAGAAGGTTTAGAGTTAACTTGAGGTGAGCCTAGGATCACATCAACAAGGCTATTGAAATTGGGATTGACGTGGAAAATTGGTGTGGACTTGAAATGATATGATCCTAGGGTTATCTCAAGCTACTTCAATGCATTTATCTGGTCTTCCACAACATTTTCCAAGTCCACAACAAGTTCAAGGCAATAGTACATACGAAAAGACCCTTTGGTAAAAATTCAAGGTTATGTGATTAGAGCAAGAACAAAGGAAATGCAAGGAGCCCTTAATGTGTTGATCTAAGAGAGCTACAACAAGGAGATTGTCTTCAAGGACAATTTTACTTCAAAGAAGATCCTCATATTAATTGTTTATAATGATTAAGCTTCCATTTTATTATGCTTTCTTACGATGCCGAGGCTATAGGATTGATGTTGAAGCCCAGATTTTGTTATTTTGCGTACTACTCTTTATTGGGAGTTTTGGGCTAATTAATGGATTTTGTAGTCTATTATGAATGATTTTTACCCTTAAGAAAGTCTGAAATAAGTCAAGTACAGCTCAAGGCTGGAGAAGATTCAGCCAAGACATGCAAAAGATCCATCTAGAAGATCTTACAAGCATACTTGGACAATAAGGCAACCAGAAGAATGACAGAGAAACAAGGGCCAAAATTTCCTTCCAAGGACACGCTTGGAATTGTTTTATTTGTTTAGATTTTTCTTATTTTGAGTAGATTGTGTTAAATAAGGACTAAGTCTCATAGGAATAAGAAAGATTTAGTCAAATATTGATTGGTTAGTCAATTAGTTCAATACTCACCTCCCCAATTAAATTGGAGACTTTTAATGGACGCCTTAAAATCTTTTTCCAAAAATAATTTGAAGTTACAAAATGAATGAAAAACATCACTTTTAACTAAAGAGGGGAAGAACTGCGATGACTTGTAAAATGAAGAGTTAGCAAGTGAAGTTTGCTCATATAGAAGGCTTTATACTTTTCTCGGGATCGTGGGGTGGGTGAACAAGGAATCTGAAAAGAGAGAAGAAGAAACCGAAGAGAAGCGTAATTGGGATAACCCAACCGAGCATACCACTTGTCTAGACCATGGAAAACTTTGAGAATTGGGTAGCTATTTCAAAGTGTATAAACCCAAATTAGCATACCCCGAAGAAGGATCACCTTGGTTGTTCGATCCTTCGTACAACAAGACAAGTTATTAAACACAAAATAGCATGAATATTGTTGCACAAATAGTAAAGGCTTGGTAAGAGAAGGTACATACAACACATTATGTAAAATTAAAGGAATAGAAGACGTATTAATAGTGGATTGACCAATATGAGAAACGGAAAGAGATCTAGAATTACGAACAAGTAGTCCATCACTACCGATATATCGATCATGCAAACTAAGGGAGGCAAGATCAGGTGTGGCATGATGAGTGGCACCAGAATCAGGATTCCATGATGAGAAATGGGTAGTGACAAGGGAGATGTAATGTGCTTAAGGGGTCGGAAGAAGTCCAAATCCATGATTAGAGGAATATGACGTTTGAAGGATAAAAGACTGATCAAATCGTCTTCGGCAAATAGCCATTGAGTGGTTGGTATAAACACATAATTGACGTGCAGTGACTTGGAAGTAGGCCATATTAGGGGAAAATTAGGGTGTCTGCCACGCCTCCTTCCTAAAAAATGTCCACCATGTGAAGTGGTGGAGTGACCAGAATTGGAAGGTCGACCACAAGCAGGAAACGAAGTAGGATCCATGTGAACTTTAAAATCATCAGGGTCAAGCAAGTTTTATTGAACAGGAAGGTGAATCCTTCTTAGTTGAGCTTCCTTCTTTACCCAGGAGACAGGGAATGACTTCTGCTATCTCTCATTCTTTATCTAGGACCCTTACTTTAACCTGTTTTGAGATCTTTCTCCGAGACAAGTTAACCCGCCTCTCTTACTTTAGCGGGCAAATTTTGCCATGAGAGGAGATTGCTAGGACTTGAGCAAGATCTCATAAGAGACCAACTTCCCTAGTAAATCCGAAAAAGAAATTGACTCAGCCCTTTGTTGAAGGACACCTATGATTCCATTAAAATCAAAACTAAGTTTCCCATACATGATAGTATTAAAATCTGCTAGAGATATAATATGTTTGGCCAATGCCAACGAATCAGATAGGGCCTTAGCCTTATGGAGGAAAGTAGAGACGAAAATATCATCCTTAGAAATATTGTATAGTTCTAAGAGCAATTTGTTAGTTTGGAATAGGGCATGATGCCATAACTAAGTTCGGCAGAGGTAGTGAGACTTAAATAGATTCAGAGATGGAAGATAAGATCCAAGAGAAGAGTAATTGATCTTTTTGAAGCCACACTAGGAATTCGAGATTAGTACTCAAAGAGGGAGGATCACCAGTAGGAATCGTGGTTTTGGGGGGGGGGGGGGGGGGGGCGGGGGCGGTTCAGTGCCATGAAGTATGCCAGTGAGTAGGGGTGTTTATGGTTTGGATTGATCTGGTCAATCCGATCCGCAGATCGGATTCATTGATGGATTTCATTTGAATATTTAATCCAACGAATTCTAAAATTGAAAATTATCATTTTGGATCAGATTCCGGATTTACCTTAAAAAATCGGTGGTCAATCCGGATCCATATATATTTAATTAATAATACTATTAGTTTATGTGTATATATATTAATACTTGATGTTTAGTGTCATTAAAATTCAAAATTAGTGTTGGTAAGTTGTAAGACTTTTTCTTGGATTGGTTTATGTATCTCTAGCGTACTTTGGTATTCTTGATTTTTTTTTTTTTAACTGAAGATTTTTTTGGACTATTTTTCGTTTGATTGTGATCTGATTTTTTGACTCTATAATACTGAAAATCTGATCGTTTGATTTTCGACATTTTGATTTATGGTAAAATTTAGAGGTCCAAATGTAGAAATTCTCATTTTACGACCAAAAATTTGAAATAATTGTAAGTCCAACTTGTCAATCCAATCAATATGAACCGTCCAAAGTGAATGAGATTACGGAATAAAAATCGGTCAGTTATTAATTGAAAATTTTCAAATCCGTATGTTACGTATTAGTTCCGGATTGATGCAAAATTCTGATCCGTGAACGCTCCTACCAGTGAGGTTGAACATACTGATTAATTGAGAGAATTGCAATTTTCATGGGGCATAGTTGTGTCGGGGAGTAAGTTTGATAACAAAGGTATAATCAATAGAAGAGAGAGAGATGGGGTGCAAAGGAGAAGAAAGGGAGACGGGAGAGGAGTGGAGGTAGAGGAGGAGGACGAGATGGAAGATGACGCAGCCATGGTGAAGGAATTAGGTTGGGGGAGAGGAATTTGAATTTTGTATTAGCTTTCAACCTAGGGTACATTTAGATAACTTTGATACAAGAAGTTACAATCTTTTCAATAGTAATTATCTAATTACATGATATATACTAGCATTACAAGATTGATATGAATACTACCCGCCATACCTGGTTTTTCATCTCTCTATGGTTGGCTTCTTCGACCTACATGGTCACCATGACCACAACTTGTCACTTCGTTCTCATATAGTCCAAATATTACTAGTATTGACACAGTGACACGGTGGCAAGGTTGAATTTCTACTGTCATGGTTTTCGTTTGGGATCAAACGATAGTAGTAAAATCAATACCAGAGACTTGCGCCTCTTTTGGGAAATCCGGGTTTAGTGTTGTAATTTTTTTTCAGTCCTCTTCCCCTCAGTTCCTGAACCAGGAGTCAAAGAAATAATTGTGGTTTTCTGACCATTTTCCACTCTTACAATTGGCTACTATAACCGCCTAACCGCTTCCTGGTATTCACAGCTGTATGGCTGTATATATATCCTTTGACGCGTATCACAAAAATCGCTTCTTTCAGTATTCTTTACTTTTCTCTTATCAGATTACGGAGCTTCATTCTTCAATTTTTCCCATTCTTGTTTCGGCTGTGAAGAAGTTTCCTAAGTGATTTTAAAAAAAGAGGAAGATCGTTAAATAAAAACCATGTCTTTCGGGAACTGGATCATTCCCATTGAAGAAGTTCCTGAAGAGAACAAACTGAGAACCATTATGTCAAGAAGATTCCCAAATGGGATGCCGGAGTGGTGTGTTGCTATTACTTTGAGAGAAATTCTCAAGGGCGTCGATCAAATCCATACTACTCATGTTGGAGGAGGTGAACCAGTGGTTGATTCTGAAAGAATTGGTATTTTCTGGGAGACGATTGACCATTTTCCCTACGACATTCTAATTGGTTATCATGATAACCATATGCACTTCCAGGCCGGAGGTGATGACCCTCAACGGCGTCAAGTTGGGGTATGGGGTGCCGGGATTGTGGCGCTGGAGTTGGCTTATGGGTCCTTGGAGAACATCGCGCCACACCAATTGGCTATCTTGGCCGATAATGTGGTAAGAATTCTGAGACGCAAATTGAACAATGACCGGAAGAAAAACAAGAAACTGCCGGATACGCTTCAGAAGCTGCTGCGGGACAGGTCTTTTTATCCGCCTGAGAAAGAATTGATCCACAAGAAGAAGGGGGGATTGCAGAAGGCTGTCATGAAATTGGCAGATGCTTTCAAATTTTTACCAAAGGGAAAACCTCGTCAGAAGAAGAGAACATTTTCAAGGGATTTTCTGGAAGTGGTGTTGAAGTGCCTTGATGTGGAACATCCTATGCCAATTGATGAGATTATTGAGCTTCCCTTTCTCCGATATGTCATGCCAAATGATATATCTTACTATGAATGCGTTCTGCTGTGAAGGCAATGATTTAGGCCCCGTTTTCTCTGAATATCGAAACAGGTTTGTTGAATCATCTGACCTTTGATCAAGTTCCCATCCCCAATCGATTCCAGATTCTTAGTAGCTTGAGTTTCTTAGTGCCCATTAAAGCTGGTAATTTATAATGTTTTCTTGATTTGATATTGGGCTACTTAGCAGGGTTTTTGTTAGTTTTAATATTTGGATTTGATGAATTTGATGTGAAAGATAAATTCATAGTAGGAATGATATGGAGCAAGATCTTCCGTGGTTTTTTTTTTTTTTTATACATAATAGTTATGGAGAGCGTATGTCTGAAACGGCCAGAATTTTTCCTAAGATAATTTTGATCGAGATCTAGCCGATATTCGTCCTCTATACCGCTGCAATTCTGTCACTCAAAAATTTAAATTTCACGTCCGCCCTTCATTACTTTAGTCCAGATGACTAATTCACTTGCAACAAAAACTATGGTCAAACAATGATGAAAAGCAATGAACTTGAAGAAGAATTCCAAATCAATGTTGTTGTAATGATGAGAGATGGCCTAGAATTGGTTCTAGCGCTAGTGAAACATGTACTTAATGATGAGGACGACCATTATTTCAAACTAAGTTTGTTATATGACTTGTTTGATTCGAGGAATCTCACTTGGCATTTTGTATTTGTTAAGGCTATGTAATTTTAGTTGATTGGTTTTTTTTTTCTTTTGAAGCAGCTGATTGATATTGTATATATTTAAGTTCTATATTAGTCTAAATTAGATTATTCCCTGATTGATATTGTATATATTTAAGTTGTACATTAGCTTAAATTACATAATTTTAATTAGCAACTAATTAGGTAGGTGAATAGTTTACTCTGTGCTATAAATCAGTCTAATTGATCTTGATAAAAATAACAGGAATATATGTTCAAAATATTGTGTTTTTGTTCATATTGATAACCGGATAAAGATCCAGGCCTTTTTATCAGCAGCAGAGGCATGAAACAAAACACATAGAACAACAACGTTTTTGTACTTTGATTCCGTCATTGGTATTGAATGGCGTCGCATACAGTAGATGGGGTGAACACGAAACGAAGAGCTTCGGATCATGATATGATTGAGTCCCAATATATTATGAGAATTACATTGTGATCGTGTAAACGCGTGGATTATTTTTTTTTTTTTTTTTACGTACTATGAGTTATTTGTATCGATTTTTTAACAAATAAAAAGTAATTTTACAATACTATATATAACTAGATGGTGTAACCACTTTACTAACGAACCAATTATTTATAACGATAAATAATTAATATATAATATTTTATATGAATTTTAAATAAGTGTCATTGTTGTACAAACAATTTGTATACAATTCTTTAGTAAATGATTATATTAATAATTTGTTCGTCAATATTATTATTATAGATTTTTTTTATATAATGGAGAAAATATTAATCACATTTTAATATAAATGGGAAATATGAAAATTAATTCTAAATAAATATTATAAGAATATTTTAAGAATTTCAACTTATTTTATGTCATGTATCTATGGCAATTTATATCCTACACTCATGTACTCCTACTAATTTTTGTACTATATTTAGTTTAGTAAGTGACAGCAGTAATTGTTGACTTTTGAATTGCAACAAGCCCCACGCGTGCGTCCAATTTGTTGCTACTGCACGCGGGTTTAAAATTAGCAACTAATTTGTTGTTACTACACTACTCTGAATAAATTAAGGCCAAAATTCTTTTTTAGTCCCTTATAATTGGGTTTGTTTCACTTTTTGTCCCTTATAACTTTACAAAAAATTTTTTAGTCCCCAACGTTTAATTTATTCGGTGTTTTGGTCCCTCTTAACGGAATTTTTTGTAAACTAACGGTTTGACATAAAATTCTCACTTTGACCATCCAAATTCCTAATATTGACCCAACTATAGTTAGTTTACTCATTTTAAGGGATCAAAAGTGATGAGAGGACCAATTATAAAGGACTAAAAAAGCATTTTGGCAATTGAATTTTGGTTATATTTTTTATAATCACGAAAATCTATTTCAATCCGGATTGACCAATTTCGAGCTGGATCGGCCCATTTCGAACTGGGTTGACCCGTTTTGTAAATTTTAAATTTTTATCATTTCAATGCAAAATTACTTTTTACATCCATTTTTATAATCACAGAAACCTGTTTCAACCCGGATTGACCCGTTTTGAGTTGGGTCGACCCGTTTCATAAATTTTAAATTTTCATCATTTCAATGCAAAATTATTTTTACATGCATTTTTATAATCATAGGATCCTATCCAAATTTTTCTTTTGTTATGCCCATAACTAAAAAATCCACTTTCTTACGATTACGAGGTTTATTCGAATATGAAATCCAATCTTGAAAATACAGCATCCCGCTTTTTTTTACGACCCAGGGTTTCTATCCATTTCGAAATCGAGAAATGTCTACTGGTGCGATTGCTATCCGAGAATAATTAGCTGATATAGATTTACAAAATTTAATAAAAAAAGGGCGCATACGCGGGAGGGAAGGGGGGGAGACTAGCCTCATTACTTCCCATCAGGCGATCGGTGCACCTAACCCACCTACCCATTCATCAATCATGGTGTTCTGCTTTTATTTTCGATTCGGGATGATGAACCCAACCCCACTGGACGTAGCTCTCGTCTCCTCCTCAAAAGCTTGCTTGTTTTCTTTTTTTCTTTTCTATATAGCAACTCGCACCACACGTCGCGAGCAGTGAATTGCCCTGTTTTGGCTTACTAAGTCACGTGTAAGGCTTGCATATTGGAGACTCTTATCAGTCAGTACAAAGCAAGCCCAAGTCCATGCAATCAAAAAGAGATATCACAGTGGTTGACACGGTTGATGGTTATTTTCACATCAGAATTCAAACAGAGGAAGACTACATCACGGCACTACTCAAGGGTCCATGGCTAATCGATTACAAATATCTAATCGGACACTCCTGGAGCCAGAATTTCAATACAAAAGACGATAACCTATCGGCTATTGCAACATGGATACGCATACCGGAATTGCCAAGGTGCGGCTGTGCTATTTGCTCTCCCTCTCAGCTGTCATGTCCCTTCCCGTTAGTGCTACTCTTTTATACAAAAAGTAGGGAACAGAGCAGCACCCTAGGGTGCGAATGAAGCTGCGCAAAGTGAGAGCTAGTTCTATCCTTGATGAGAGATTTCTCGATGAATCAGAGTTTTTTCTTCACGTTTGAGTTGAAAGATTGGATTTGGCAGAGCAAACCTATTTCAACCCGGCTTGACCCATTTCGAGTTGGGTCAACCCATTTCGTAAATTTTGAATTTTTATCCTTTCAATGTAAACTTATTTTTTACATGCGTTTTTATAATCACGAAAACCTATTTTAACCTGGATTGATCCATTTCGAACTGGGTCAACCGGTTTTGTAAATTTTAAAATTTCATCATTTCAATGCAAAATACTTTTTTACATGTATTTTTATAATCACGAAAACCTATTTTAATTTCGGTTGACCCATTTCGAGCTAGGTTAGCCTATTTCAAACTGGGTCGACCCGTTTCATAAATTTTGAATTTTCATCATTTCAATGCAAAATTATTTTTTACTTTCATTTTTTATAATCATGAAAACCTATTTCAAACCGGTTGACCCATTTCGAGCAGCGTCGGCCCATTTTGAACTAGGTCGACCCAATTCAAAACGGGTCAATCCGGGTTGAAATAGGTTTCCGCTATTATAAAAATGCTTGTTAAAATTAATTTTGTATTGAAGGGATTAAAATCCAAAATTTACGAAACGGTCGACCCAACTCGAAACGTGTCAACTCGGGTTGAAATAGATTTCCGTGATTATAAAAATGCATGTAAAAAATAATTTTGTATTGAAATTATGAAAATTTAAAATTTACAACACGGGTCAACCCAACTCGAAACGGACAACCCACGTTGAAATAGGTTTCCGTGATTATAAAAATGCACGTAAAAAAAAATTTTGTATTGAAATGATGAAAATTCAGAATTTACAAAACGGGTTGAACCAATTCGAAACGGCCTGACCCAACTTGAAGTTAGTCAACCCGGGTTGAAATAAGTTTGCGTGATTACATAAATGGATGTAAAAATTAATTTTGCATTGAAATGATGAAAATTTAAAATTTATGAAATGGGTCGATCCAGTTCGAAATGGGCCGACTCATCTCGAAACGAGTCAAATCGAGTTGAAATAGGTTTCTGTGATTATAAAAAATATGCTCAAATCCATTTTTGGTCCCCTATAACATGAGTCATTCCAATTTTGGTCCCTCGTATGTTTTAGTCACCAATTTTAGTCACACTTAAATTTTTTTTTTTGACAATTCTAGTCCTTTTTAACTGAAAAATTTAGAAGATAACGGATTAACTCATTTGATCGCTAGTCAAACCTAATTTTTTTCTTCAAAATGATTTGTACCGTGATATTTTCAACCAATTTTATAATCCGGATCCACATAAATGTTCAACCCATTTAGGGTTTCGGCCGTCATTTTGGATTGTAAATCGATCTAAATGGGTTGAACATCCATGAGAAACCGAGTCATAAAATGGATTGAAAACATCATGATACAAATCATTTTGAAAAAAAAAAATTAGGTTTGACTAGCAATCAAATGAGTTAATCCGTTATCTTCTAAACTTTTCCGTTAATAGGCACCAGAATTGGTAAAAAAAAAAATTTAAGTGGGACTAAAATTTGTGACTAAAACATATAGGGGACCAAAACTGGAATAACTCATGTTATGAGGGACCAAAAATGGATTTAAGCCTAAAAAATATAACCAAAATACAATTATTAAAATGCTTTTTTAGTCCCAATTATAAAGAACCAAAAAGGCATTTTGGCCATAAATTAACTACTGATGCGAGTTTGTTTTTTCTTCTATTTTGTAATTTTATAATTTTTTAACTAATCGTATCAAATTTTTCTTTTTTCTTTTTGGCCTTCTTTTTCAGTTTTTACTATAAAAATAAATTTTATTTTTTTATTTCAAAATAAAAAAATTAAGATTTTTTTATAAATTAAAAAATTTTTAATTAAATTTTAAAATTATTTAATTAAGTTAAAATATGAGATTATATCAAATTTTTAATTTTATGATTTTTTTTAAAGTTTTGTATATATATAAAGTAAGAATTGATTATTTCAGTCAAAACATGAGTTTATATATATCATGGTTTCATGAAGTTTTATACGTATATGTATGTATGTATAAAGGAAAGATGATTATATCATTTGAGACATGAGTTTACATCAAGTAGAACATGAGATTATATCATGTAAAACATATGTTTATATCAATATAACAAGGGGTATATCATGTATACAATGGTTTCATGAATTTATATATATATATATATATATATATATAAAGAGTAAAGATTTAAGGGAGGCCTTGTTTTTGGAATTCACTGCAGAGACAACTGCAATGATAACAGAATTGAGTAGAAACTGTTATTTTAAGTGCTTGTTAAATATTATAGATAAAAGCATAATTAATAAACACAATGTTACTAAGTGTTACCAAAACTCTAAAATAAAATGATTATCAGTCTAATTGAAATAAAAAGACAATATATGAATCATAAAATGACTATGAATAATTATGAAATTTACCTACTTTTACTCGACCAAAGAGTTGTTCATCCTTCAATTCCTTAAAAAAGTGATTAAATTTAATCTTATAAACTCTAGAAACAATACCAGGTCTATCATCAGGTTTAAGACCTCGGGAATTTAAGAAAGTTGTAATTTCTGGCAACTTTAAATTTTAAGTAAATAGATCTGAAAATCCAAAAAATTGCAAATGGACATTGCATGTAGTTAATTTTGTGTCATAGATCTGTTACCGCCAGTGAATGAAGATGGAAATATTATGCGTTGTCCCATCACTGAAACATTTGAATTTCCATTATGAAATTCTGATGATAAAATTTGATAAGACTCACTTCTAAGAGGGTGCTGGTTGGATCAAATAAAACAAAGCGTCTCTAGCTCAACCATTGTGTATGCTTCAACTAAAAACTGTTGAAACAACCTTCTTGAAGATAAGATAGTTGAAGCTTCATTCAATATGTCTTCAATCTTGAAAGCAAAAAACTCCCTCATGCTCAATCTCTCTCTTTTTTTTTTTTTTTTCCCTAGCAAAATCATCATCCACTTCTTTTAGTGAAATGTCAAATTTATATCCGTCTTCTTGGTATAGAAAAAGTAAGGGATGTTGAAGTGAAAGGTAAGCAAGAAGCAAATCATGTATCCGTTGTAGGTGTCTAGATCAAGTCTCAACTACAATATATCTGTTACTAGTTGAACTATCAATATCAACTTCTGAGACTGTTGGAGGTTATATGACTTTCCATCTTTTGTCTCTACTTCAAATGAGTTTCAACTTGAAGATGTGATTCTTATTTGAATAGTAACAATCCCTAGCCATTTTGAAAGCCTTTGCCAAATGATTGTGATCTTCAAGAAGTTGTTTTAAATCAGGAACAATCTCGGCATCAAAGGAAGTATTCTTTTCACTTTTATTACTGAAAAAATACATATTCACAAAGCAAATAAGATTAGCAATAGATAATACACGTCAAATCTAAAGGCCTAAATCTATTTTTGGTCCCTCATAACATGGGTTATTCCATTTTTTGTCCCCTTTAAGTTTTAGTCACTAATTTTAGTCCCACTTAAATTTTTTTAACAATTCTAGTCTTTTTCTTACGAAAATACCCTTGACAAAGGGGTGAAGGGTTAGTCAAGTTTTTTTTCTAATTAATAAGTGGATGGAATTAGCAAGGTTTTTTGGTATTTTCAGTCTCCGCCGCCAATCAACTCCGGGAATTGGGTGGTGCAAAGGGTTATTTGTAATTTTAAAATTGTAAAGATATATTTGTATTTAAATAAAAATTTAAGGGGTAAAATGTAATTCACTTTTGAATTATTTAATAATTAAAATAAGGAATATAAATGAATTTTTTAATTATATTTTTGGTAAATTGTTTAAGGACAAACAGGTAATTTAAGATATTATTTTATTTTATATTTAATATTATGATTGGTATTTCTTAATTTGTTAGTGATAATTTAGGTATAAAATGGGTTAAAAATTAAAATATATATATATATATATATATACATACGTAAAGTAAACATTCACTCCTTTTAAACATTAATAGAATCAAACTCAGGAAATTTCTTTAATTAATGCAATGAAACATTAGCATTTAATCCAAACCAAATATACATGTAAATATTATTGGATTGCGTTATCATCAATCAAATCAAAATAAAATAAAGTGAATGATTATTTCGCGCCTCCTATTTTGTTATTTCACGTCCTTTTTATCCTTAAATTATCTCTGATAAATTAAGAAATATCAAACATAATATTCAAATAAAATATTTTAATATAAAATAAAATAATATCTTAAATTACCTATTTGTCCTTAAATAATTTACCAAAAACACCTTTAAAAAAATCTTTCAACTCCATTAATTGAAACCCATAAACATAATACATCATCCCTCCTACAAATCCAACCATCAACCCTTCAAATTTACGTCAATAACCCAAACCCCAATTTTCCCAAACACTCAAAAACAAACAATCTTATCGTATAAATATACTAAAGCATGTGAAATTATTGAATAATCGAGCCACCAACCTGATGAGGTGTTATTTAAAGATTTAATATATTCACTAAATATAATTTCACTTATAAATACTAATCTCACTTTTAATTATTAATAGTAAACTTATCATCAATTATCAATTCAAATTCTAAAATATAATTCCATCGTTTTCTTCATCTCTTATTTTAAAATTTATATCTTGAACTTCAATTGTATATATCTTTCTTCACTTCCCATCAACCATTCATTTTCACACACCACACAAAGACAAAATCACCAACCAAAATATATATTTCTCTCTATTTTTTTTATACAAAAATCTTCATGGCTACCACAATTTTCCTTCATCTCCCTCGTCATTCTCAAATACCAAAGGTATATTAATCTGTTATATGTTAATCACTCTGCATTACTTTTGTCTAATGCCACTCATTATGATATGTATTGTTCATAGAATCTGAAATCGTTCATTGTTTTGTCTTCGAAGAAAATCAAAATTTAGGACACGGATCCCAAGTCGTCAATATGTATATATTTTCTTTAATTTTTTATTTTATATATTGATTATATTCATCGTGATGATAAAGACTCATTACCATGTTTTTTTTGTATTTTTGTTTTTTTTTTTACAGAAATCTTCATGGCTTCCACAAGAAATCAACAACTCTCTCACATCCTTCATCTCCCTAACTCTTTTCACGAATTCCAATTGTGGTCTTTCTCCAACTATTCCTCCATTATCTCTTAAAATTTTAATTATAATTCAAATATTAATACACATTTTTCACAAAAATAATTTCACATTTTTCACAATATTAATACACGATGGCGTAATCATTTGTCACAAATTTTTTTTATCATAATTCAAATATTAATTGTGCAATAATGTATTTCCGTTAATATTTAATTTGCATTAATCAGATATAAAGGTTTTTCCTTAATTACTACTTTGTACATACATTCTATGTGATAAAATTAATTATTCTTTTATCTCTTAAAATTTTTAGTAATCGTAATAATATTTTATATCTTAATTATATTTATCGTGATGATAAATACTAATTATGAGGTTTTTCTGTTTTTTAAGGAATCTTCACGGTCATTTTTTCCTTAATTACTACTTTGTACATACATTCTGTGTGATAAAATTAATTATTTTATTATCTCTTAAAATTTTTATTAATCATAATAATATTTTATATCTTGATTACGTTTATCGTGATGATAAATACTAATTATGAGTTTTTTCTGTTTTTATTTTTACAGAAATCTTCATGGCTTCCACAATAAATCAACAACTCTCTACTATGATTCATCTCCTTCACTCTTCTCACAAATTGCAATTGTGGTATTTCTCAAACACTTCTTCTATTATCTCTTAAAATTTTTATTAATTGTAGTAATATTTTATATCTTGATTACCTTTATCATGATGATAATGACTGATTATTATTTTTTTTTACATAGAAATCTTCATGACTTTCACAAGAAATCAACAACTCTCTCTCATCTTCCATCTCCCTCACTCTTCTCACGAATTCCAATTATGGTATTTTTCCAACTCTTCTTCTATTATCTTTTAAAATTTTTATTAATTGTAATAAGTTTTTATATCCTGATTAACTTTATCATGATGATAAAGATTAATTATGAGTTTGTCTTCTTCTTCTTCTTCTTCTTCTTCTTCTTCTTCTTCTTCTTCTTCTTCTTCTTCTTCTTCTTCTTCTTTTTAATAGAAATCTTCATGATTTCTACAAGAGATCAACAACTCTATATCATCCTTCATCTCCCTCACTCTTCTCATGAAATTGAATTGTGGTATTTATCCAACTCTTCTTATATTATCTCTTAAAATTTTTTTTAGTTATAATATATTTCATATCTTGATTATGTTTATTATGATGATAAAGATTATACATTATATTTCATTGATTTATTTAAAAAAATAATTATTATCTAATTTATTGTATTTATCTATAACTTTCATGGATTAAAAATAATTAATTTAATCAATCAATCAATTTTAATTCCTTAGGGTGTTTTGTCACAAAATTATTAATTCTCATTTACACGTATAATTTATGCACACAAGAGAAAAAAAAAGAAAAAAAGTCCTCATGCGTTAATAGATACATAACTACATTAATTGTTATTTTTAATATAATTTAAATATTTTTAAATAAAATAAATAAGTTAAACTCTAATTATGAAATAACAAT
The DNA here is from genome assembly GCA_030378225.1 of Knoxia roxburghii. Lineage (NCBI taxonomy): Eukaryota > Viridiplantae > Streptophyta > Magnoliopsida > Gentianales > Rubiaceae > Knoxia > Knoxia roxburghii. The sequence goes on from CM059423.1 coordinate 8,482,772, forward strand.
CAATATAATTATTTTGTAATATGAATTTAAATTTTAAAGATATAAAAATTAATTTAATAATGAGAGAATATGATAAGACTTTGAAGAGATAAAAGTAATTAGAATGATACTAAATAAGATTAAAATCTAGATAAAGATAATAAGAAAAAATAAATATGACTTTGAACACATCTATTAATCTATCTATCTATTTATTCATTATTGTGCAACCCCTTTTATTAAATAAACCCACGGTTTTTCATACGTTTTCATATTTCTTTTTTTCTTTTTTTACTTTTAATTTTACATTTACAAAAAAAAATGAATGGTTACAAAAAAAGAAATAATCATATTTTTATATAATCAAATTTACTAAAATATTAAATTTTTAATGTAAATTATATTTCATAATTTGAAATATACCGTAAAAAATATCAATTATGTAATAATTTGATGATATTAAATTTCCATTAAACTTTCAATAATTGAAAAATTATACAATAATATTAATGATTTTTAACTTATGATTTTAATAACATACTTAAACTTTTGTTTATTAATTTTTAATATTTAATATACTAAATAATAATATTATGAAAACAGTGACACATAAACATATGAAATTAAATAAATGTTAATTTTTAAAATATTTTTATTAATATTTAGTTACAATTTTTTTCATAGTCATTTTTCTATTAAAATATGATCAAAATTATCTCAATTATATCAACAATTTATATTAATAAAATTAACAAATAAATTATTAATATTATAATTTATTAAAAATTTATATACACATTGTTTGTAAAACAACACTGCCAGTTTAAAATTCATAGAAAATATTATACTTTAAAATAAATAATGTTAATAAATAAATTATTATTACCGTGATAACGACGTAGATAATTTTATAAAAAACTCACAAAATATCTCCGTAAATATACAATATAATTTACCGTGCGATCACTAGTAAATTCTAATATTTAAAAAGATAGAGCCGACAACCTTGGTGGCCAATTGCTTCCTGGGAGCCTTTCCACGGGTTGATTTCCTGACAGTTTGCTTTGTACGAGCCATTTATTCAACAACAGAAATTAAAACTGGAAAAAATATATACATTATTTGGATCGATTTGTGAAGAGTAGATTGCTGAACATCTTTTTTCTTCTTGCCTTTTCTTTTTTTATTTGCGGCAGGATTTTTCCTTTTTTTTTTTTTTTTTTTCTGCGACGGCAGCAAGAAATTAAGGCAGCTTCGGTTTGCTTTTTGTGTTGGCTACAGTAACTACTAGTTACTGGAAGGAGAAGAACACTTCAATTTTAGAATAGGGAGACGACAGGCTTTAGTAAAATTTCCAAATTTTACAGAATTAATTTTCAATTTATGCCTTGCAACTTTTGATCCCAGACTTTTCTTTAATTATTAAAATAAGACGGGATATAATATTATCCTTTTTTAAATTATTATAATATTATAAAATTATATGGATAATTAAAGAGGGCGATATATAAAATTTAAGGGGTGAAAGTTAAGAAAAATAAATTTATATTGTAATAATAAGAGGAGCAGAAGATAAATAATAAATGGGACGAGAAATAAGAATAATTGTGATATTGAGAAAATGGAGGATTTTTTTAGAAAAAGAGGGGGCGTTAAATAAGAAAAAGGGGGCCCGATATAATACTACCCATGAATTATATTGTAATAATAGAAGGAGCAGAAGATAAATATTAAAGGGGCGAGTAATAAGAATTAGGGGGCGATACTTACAAAAATAGAGGAGTTTTTTGAAAAAATGGAGGAGTTAAATAACAAAAAGGGAGCACGATATAACACTTTACTTTGTTTTAAATGCAGCCGGCCTCTAGCAATATGGAGCAAATTATATCTTACACTTATGGAGAATTTTGCAATGTGTATCTTACACTTTAACACAAAGAAACTTTTATTATTTAATGTAGTAACAATAGGGGGTTTTGGGTAAGTCGTAGCACTGTCCAATGTACCTTTTCGTTTATAATTTTTTGATATAATAACAGGGTAATCAAACCTGCCGGTCTGCTTTGCTCGCTAGAGTTTGTGAGATTGTTTTAAAAAAAAATTCATTGTTTCTTCCCTTAATTAATGTCGATCTATCATTTATCAAATGACACATTATAATATACTCTAGTTCTAGTACTAGTGTATAAGATTGGAATATGCATTGAACCATCATGATCAAGCCGTGCAAAATTTATAAGTAATAATTAATAACATGAGGAATTTGTGGCTATTCGATGACGTTAGGACATCAAAAAACAATTTACTCCACCAAACAATAGTGCGGCCACATCAATCAATTAAAGGATACAATCTTTGCTTAATATTTCAGTTGTTTCAATTCATTCGGTAGCTTAATGTTCATCAACGACAACGTCAATTCATACTTTTATACTCATAAGTTGTTGAATATAATAATAATTACATAGGTAAAACACATAAAATATAACTTAATACGACATTAATTATTAAAGTGGAAGATCGTTGCATTACCAGTTTCTCCCCCTTAACTCCTTAAGCGGTAAATAACTAGATGGAAGGCAATTTTATTACACTTATATATGTGATTTGATTGTGTGTTATTTACGTCTATTGAATATTAGTTTAATGGTCCAGATTTAATCATGTTATTATTTATTAAAGTTATTAAGAAACCTTAAACAACTCTAATGAAGCTTATTAAAAATATGGATCATAACATCGAGACCACATTCTTTATCGGCGAATTATACCATGTACCTAGAGGTACATCTACCTATTGTTATATTTGGAAACAAAGTGATGACAACTCAACAAATTGCTTGTAAAGATCAATTTTAAATTTAAAAAATTAAAGAATTGTCATCACTTATAATTGGCCCATTCTTACCACATATTTCATAAGTGGTTCCCTTTCTGGTTTCAAACTCATCCTCTTTACGCTTGGCGAACTTATCGTTCCATTTGGACTGGATTAACATGCTGATTGACAACCATTTCCACGCTAATTCTTCTGCATTTATTTGTATTGTTAGGATATTTCACCATCTGCACTATAAATTCAGATTTCAGAGTTCACTAAATAGCTCAAGTGAAGAAGCTCCTTCTTCTTTTTGGTTTTGTTTTTTTTTTTTTTTTAAGTTGGTAAATAATTTCTAAGCCGAAGGTTTCTTTTATGTGGTGACAGAAGAAATGGCATCATATCATACTACCCCAAATGTCATTATTCGGTGTATAGCTTTGTTCTCTGTAGGTTCTTTATGTCAATGTGGTGCCGACGGGCTAACGGACTTCCTGAATGTAAATGCTTTGGAAGCATTGGGGAAGAAAATATCCAACAATCTTTTGGGTGTTTTTGGGAGGTAAGTAATAGTTTTGAAGTTATCCGTTTCAAAGAATAATAGTCTTCTTAGTAACACTAACTGCATAGATAATCATGGAGTGAATATTAAGCATCAGTTTCATCGAAATTCGGATTATCCATCATCGGTTTCTTGGTTGTTTCTTTTACATCCATCTTTCATCTATATGCAGGAGATCAATCATTCCGGTCATGGTGGATTGTGGTCTGAGCTTGTCAGCAACCGAGGCGGGTTTTCGTTTTAATTTTAAATTCTTTGGCTAATTCTTGAATTTTTATTTACCACCCTTTTTCTTATTCATCATCTCTTTTTTTTTTTAATCAAATTATCCTTAACTTTTACCCAAATCAAAGGTAATTTGGTAAAGAAGGGTCCATGAATAGGAAAAAAGAGACGGTAAATAATAATCCTATTCTTAAATCCAACTTGCCATTTTGGGGTTTCAACGGTATTATAATTTAAAAACCAGTCTTTTTTTGGACAGAAAGAGTTGTGTTACTTGTGTGTATAGTGAAAATTAATTAACTCATGTCTATGATACAGGTTTTGAAGCAAGGGATTTAAACAAAAGCTTGGTTCTCGACCCATGGAAGGTTGTTGGGGATGCTTCGTCTGTCCAGATTTCAACAGACAATACATCACTGTTTGAGAAAAATAAAATTGCCGTGAAAATCGATGTTCTTTGTGATAATAAAAACTGCCCTCAAGGAGGAGTTGGCATCTCCAACCCTGGATTCTGGGGAATGGTAAACAAATATTTTTCCTTGCTTCTTTTTCAAATTTTCCCATTTCTTTTTACGAGCTGATGAGAATACAAATTCTAGTATTGCTTGCAGATACTGAGAACTGTAAATGTTGGAATGCAATTGTGGGATAAATTGTATTCATTGCACTAAAATACACTTCTTGTTACTGTTGTTTGCTTGTAGAATATTGAAGAGGGAAAGATTTACAAAGTAATTTTCTATGTACGTTCTCTCGATTCCCTTGATTTGTTCGTATCCATCAAGGATTCAAATGGACAGGATATTGCTTCCAGAAATTATGGGTAAGAATCACACCCCTATTTTGCATATCTAGAATCTTTTGTTTTGAAGAGTATGAAATAGTTGTTTTACATTCTTCAACCCAAATTTTTTATACTATTGAATCGAAATCAATACTAAAATGTTATCGTGGTTGTTTTTTAATTATTTGACAGTATTGATAATGCTTCCAACTGGACCAAGATTCAATTCAAGATGAAAGCTCCAAGGTCTGATAGGAATTCAAGTTTGCAGTTGACTACTTTAAAGAAAGGAACACTGTGGTTGGATCAAGTATCCCTGATGCCTCACCACACATACAAGGTGCATACATTCTTATAAATCCATTATTTTGTGATGGAGAAAAATAATGTTCACTTTTGAAATATATTCTTGAAATTTTATGGGTTTTTAAAATGGTTAAAAATAATTTCAGCGCCATGGTTTCCAACCAGATCTTGTGAAAATGGCCCGAGCTCTGAAACCCAGATTTCTGAGATTTCCAGGTACTTCTCCTGAGTTTCATAAAATCATCGTATTATTATGCGATCCCAGTCTGATTTTGTACTTGAAGGTGGGAATTTCGTGGAGGGCAAAAATTTGGCCAATGCTCTTGTCTGGAAGGACACTATTGGACCTTGGGAAAACAGGCCTGGCCACCTAAATGACGCCTGGAACTACTGGACTGATGATGCATTCGGCCATTTTGAAGGCTTTCAGGTGATAATCTTGATCTACGTTGAAATTTTTACAACAATCTTGACGGCCATTTTCAATAAAGCCAACAGCTTTTTCATTTGTTGATAGACAACTAGTATCTCTTAGTGGTAGACACTCCCCGTTTAAAATAATAGATTTTGAGTTCAAATCATCTTTGTATCAAAAAATAGTACCTCTCAGTGGCAAAATCAGAAATTTTTTGATAAAAATGATAACTTTAGAGAAAAAAGTAAAAAATTAGTGTTAGAAAGAGAAGAATGAATGATGGAAAAAAATGAAGAGTTTAGAGAGGAGAAAGTGAATAAGGAATTTGACTACTTCCATGACAAATCACCAAGGCATGAGGGTGCTGTCCGAATTCGGGGATGGTCCGAGAAAATGCTTTCAAAGGCTGGTAAAGAAGTGCTTCTAAAGTCGGTTTTGCAGGCGGTCCCTTCGTATGCTATGTCCTACTTCATGATTCCGGATGGCACCATATCAAAAATTCAGAGCTTGATTGCAAGGTATTGGTGGAGCAGCACTGCAGAGAAAAGGACCATTCATTGGGTATCTTGGAACAAACTCTCCACGAAGAAATCAGAGGGTGGACTGGGATTTAGGAATTTCAAGATCTTCAATCTTGCTCTTCTGGCCAAACAAGCATGGCGCTTGCTCACGCAGTCTGAATCTACTTTAGCGCGCTGTTTGAGGGCAAAGTATTACATGAATAGAAGTCTCTTTGAAGCCTCGCTGGGTCAGCGCCCATCCCTGACCTGGCGTGGAATTATGGAGGGAGTCCGGGCGCTGCAATCTGGAGCTCGGTGCAGAATATTTTCTGGGGCGCAGACAAAAGTTTGGCTTGATCCTTGGCTACCTGGGGCCAATCCATACTGTGGTTTTCACCCATCTAATGACCTTCAAGAGGAAGCAACAGTGTCTGAGCTTATACTTCCTGGAGTGGCTACTTGGAATGAAGGAAAAATACGATCACTGTTTTCTTCTGGGGTTGCGACCCATATTTTGTCTATACCTCTGGGTTCTCAAGGGGGACATGACCGCTGGTACTGGCATCACCATAACAAAGGGATATTCACGGTGAGATCAGCGTATCATGCTTTCAATTCGGCCGGATTGGCGGGTTCCTCATCCGTTAGCATTTCTGCAGTGGACCTGGTTTGGTAGAAGCTATGGAAGCTGCGTGTTCCTCCTCGCATTCTTCACCATTGCTGGAGGTTGGTGACAAATACTCTCCCGACAGCAGAGAACTTGGCGAAAAGACACATCGACGTTCCCCCTGTTTGTCCTTTTTGTGCACAGAGTGATATTTCTCATATTCTTTTTCTCTTACTATGCTAGTTCGCAAGGGATGTGTGGAGGATTCATGGCCCATTGGGGTTGCCTGCTGCTTCTCTATCCACGGCAGTCAAATTTTGGGTGCGTGAAGTTCTAATTAGATTCCCTATCCACGATGCGGAGAGGGTAGTGACGGTATTGGCTTCCATCTGGTACGCAAGGAATAGGCGAATTTATGAGAAAATTGCTTCTAGCCCTTTTAAGGTTGCTCTGTCGGCCTTAGCTGTTTTGCATTCTTTTCAAACAGCCAAGGCACTTCTGCAGCCGCCGGCTCTCACGGGCTACTCCCTGCTTCCGATTTGCCCAACCAATATGACGGGAGTGTGCGTGCATTTTGACGGGGCTGTCTCTTCGCAACGTCAGGGAGCATCAGTTGGCGTCTATATTACTAATGATTCTGGGCAATTCATCCACGGCACCGGCTGTTTTCTCCCTGGGATAACAGAACCTGAGGCCGCGGAGGCCTTAGCCATGAAGGAAGGCATTCTCCTTGCACGTCGTTTGAACATGGTTTCTTTTTCTATGCTTGGAGATGCTTCACGAGTAATACTGGCAATGAGGAATCCTGATGAGAGCTCCCTACTCATTCTGTCTATTATAGAAGATTGCAAGAGCTTGGTAGATGCACATATGAATGTTCACTTTTATTGGATTCCTAGGAACCGCAATATTCACGCCCATGGTATTGCAAATTTCATGAAATCCCATGTAGACACTATGTGGGACTGGCCTTTTGTGCCAGACTTCCTTTTTTCTGTTGTGCTGGATGACCAGTGATTAATGAAATATCTTATTTCTCTCAAAAAAAAAAAATATCATTATTTAGTTTTCAATTTTAATTTTATTAATATCTATTGATTTCTTTCAGGAATCAGCACTGAGGGAGAAGAAATTGACCCAACCCATGTGGATTCTCTCATCCAAGTAGGGTTGTTAATAGAATTTTTCACCCCACTTTTCAATAAGCAATCTCATCATTTTTCGAATAACTCTATTTTTATGGTAAAAATTTGTTTGGTTTTGATCTTTGTTGGATGTAAGATGCCTTGGATGGTATTGAGTTTGCGATTGGAGATGCTAACTCCACATGGGGTTCAATCAGATCTTCAATGGGCCACCCACAACCATTTGATTTAAGATACGTTGCTCCTGGAAATGAGAACTGCGGAAGGCCCAACTATAATCGTTAGTAGTTTTGCTGTGAAACTCAAACCTAGTAATTTTCTAAAAGGATTAAATTTATTTTTGTCACTCATAAGTTATTCTAATTTTGGTCCTTTATATATTTTAGTTACCAATTTTAGTTCAACTTAAATTTTTTTTACCAATTATAGTCCCTTTTAACGAAAAGTTTAGAAAATAACGGATTAACTCATTTGATCGCTTTTGTACAGTAATGTTTTCAATCCATTTTATGACTCGGTTCCTCATGGATGTTCAACTCATTTAAATCAACTCACAATCCAAAATGACGGTCGAAACCCTAAATGGGTTGAACATTCTGAGAATTCGAATTATAAAATTGGTTGAAAACATCACGGTACAAATCATTTTGAAGAAAAAGTTATGTTTGACTAGCGATCAAATGAGTTAATCTGTTATTTTCTAAACTTTTCCGTTAAAAATGACTAGAATTGTCAAAAAAAATTTAAGTGTGACTAAAATTGATGACTAAAACATATGAGGAACCAAATCTAACATAACTTATGTTACGAAGGATCAAAAATAAATTTAAACTTTCAAAAATAACATAAAATATTTCAAGATTTTGCTCAATTTTGTCTTTTGGTTCAGGGAATTATCAGAAAAGTTATAACGCCATACGCACAGCCTACCCAAACCTCAAAATTATTTCAAACTGTGATGGTTCATCAAAACCCTTGTTTCATCCCGCTGATATCTATGATTATCATGTTAGTATATACTTTATATTATTTTCATTTACAAAATATCACTGTCATTTTGAGACGAAATTATAAATTATTTTTTCCGAATCTCATAAATAATTCATTAATTTTATTTTTACTAGACTTATCCGAGTGCAAATGACATGTACAACCAATATCATCACTTTGATGATAGCCCCCGCAACGGTCCTAAGGTTTGCAACTTCTTCTCTTTCTTTTTCTTTTTTTTTTTTTTTTTCCTTCAATTTTTTGAGAATCAAAGTCTCCTAGATAATAATAATACCCGCTCTCTAATTTTGTTTTCATAATTAATGAAAATATTTATTAAGGCATTCGTGAGCGAGTATGCTGTGTTTGGAAAAGATGCTGGCACTGGTTCTCTTTTAGCTGCTTTAGCGGAGTCTGCTTTTCTCATGGGATTGGAAAAAAATAGGTACATTTTTTCGATTTCACCAATGGTATTTGTAGGATCAATTTCAAATTATAAATTGTTCAATCGTTATCATTTTATTTTTAAATATAATAATAAATATATATAGGGTGTATATTATAATTTGCACTCCTCGTTTTAAATAATATTCAATTTTTATTAAAATAAAATAATATAGTACATAAAATTATTATTTTGAAACAAAAGTAGTAATTTTATTCTAAACTCTATTGTTATTATTATAATAAGAATTATTTACTCTACCCTAACATAAGGATTTTATTTATTAACGTTTTTAAGTTAATAAACAAGATTTATTTTTTCGGGGTGAAAAGAATATTATTGTAGTAGGCGAGGGTATTTTTCGAAATAATTTTCAAGCTGTCATATGTGATGAATTCTGGGCATGCAGTGATGTGGTTGAACAGGCAAGCTATGCTCCTTTATTCGCTAACGCAATAAAACAGAGTAAGATTATCCTCCTTTCTCAATACCTCTCCACAATGTTAATTTATATGGTGGGCCTATAGGACCACCATGAATTTTACTCCTACCCCGCTACAGTAGTGCGCTACAGTAATGCGTTACAGTACGCGTTACAATTGCGCGCTACAGTACCTTCCTTTCTTTTGTTATTTTTGGCTATTTTTTTATTTTATTTTTTTGCCTTCCTCTTTGAGATTTTTTTTCGTCCGTTTTTTGTCTAAACAATTCAGTATTTTTTTTAATGTTTTTGAATATTATAAAAAAATTATTTTTAAATTATCATTTTATTTGTTTTATAATTAAATAATTTTAGATATTATGATACATATTATGGACGTTTTTGTTGTATGATATGATTTCTTTTATATTTTTGATCTGATATCTAAAGTCTGTTGATCTGATGTCTACTATTTTGTGATCTGATGTCTATATAATCATGATTTGATCTACCTTGTTAAGTATATTTTAGTTCTACTGTATGATTTCTTTTATATTCTTGATCTGATATCTATAGTCTGTTGATCTGATGTCAAGTATTCGCTGATCTGATGTCTATATAATCCTGATCTGATCTCCCTTGTTAAGTATGTTTTAGTTCTAGTGTATGATTTCTTTTATATTCTTGATCTGATGTCTATAGTCTGTTGATCTGATGTCAAGTATTCGCTGATCTGATATCTATATAATCCTGATCTGATCTCCCTTAGTAAGTATGTTTTAGTTATATTGTATGATTTCTTTTATATTCTTGATATGATATCTATAGTCTGTTGATCTGATGTCTATATAATCCTGATGTGATCTCCCTTTGTTAAGTATGTATTAGTTATATTGTATGATTTCTTTTATATTATTGATCTGATATCTATAGTATATTTATTTGATATCTACTGTATTATTATTTTTTTAAAAAAAAGTATTTTTTTTAAAAAAAAAAAGTATTTTTTTAAGTATGTTTTAGTTCTATTGTATGAATAGTTAGCAGTTACATAACCATTGTCAATTTCGTATGCAATAATCTTCACAACTACATCAATAGCATAATCTGATCTCTTCTAAAACAACCCCCCCCCCCCTCCAAATTAACTACTAGTCCTCCTCCTGCACAAGTTCCTCAATCAAGTACTAGCTGCTTTCTCCTGCACAAATTCCTCAATCAAATTAGTAGCTTCCCCCACAGTAGTTATGATGTCAGCCTTCTCTAATCCCACAATGACGCCAAACTCGTCTTCAAGCGACATCACAATCTCAACCTACATTCATCTCACAACATCACCACGACGGGGAAAAATATAGTATTACAAATAAAGTATATGAAAATGTGCAATGGATATATAAGAAAAGAGGGCTCACAGTATCACTATAATCAGCTCCAAGTTCAATTAGTTTTGTCCCAGGGGTGACCACTTTCACATCAAACGGATCTAAAATCTTCCTCACAATCTCTATAACTTTATGGACGGTGTCTTGTTTTGCCTGCAAAATTAGTAATCCTAATCAGTCCAATTCATCAAAACCCTTGGTGAAGTATATATTTGTTTCGTCCAAAAAATAGTCTAGTTTGTAATACTAACCTCAATCACTGAAAGCGAATATAATCTAGAGAAATGGGACCGGTGGCCTTCTTCAAGATTAGGCTTGTTATGAATGCTGTAAGCCCGTTGGATTTCGTCTAAGATCTCTTCAGGAGCAACCCCAAAAAGGCCTGTTCTCAAGAATCTACAATGGATTCTCCTCACTGATTCATAATGTTTGCCATTCTCTTGGAGTTCTTTTAACAAATCCATCGCCTCATCCAGGTTTAAAGCCATCATTGCCTTTCTCTCACGTTTTTCATCAGCAGCTTCTTGTCTTTTCTCTTCACCGCCTTGTTCTTTGGGCCACAACCTCCTCTCCAGCAATTCATGAAATTGATTTAGCCGATGCCCCTCAATTTTGACTAGCGACAAGGGGGTGAAGGGGGGAAACTTTGAATTTCCAGTACTTTTAAAAACTTGCAGTTGGAAAGTGTGATGCAATGTGTATGGGTGATACCACTCATGAGTCACCAAACCCACTACAATTTGTTTCACACCCCCTTTTGGCTGTGATTTCAGGATAAATCTGATTACATCTCCTGCCACCACATCCCCCTTGCACTTTGTCCCAATTGTGCTCTCCGGATATTCTCTCATCATTTCGGGGTCTTCCATGGTGAGTGGTAGTCGTGGCACCCTTGTCCCGAACAGTCTTTTCAGTAAATACTTTTTAGCGGATAGCGGGTAAACTATTCTTGAAGACATGCTAGGGAACCCATCAATGAAAATGGAGCAACAATAAGACCAAAAATCAACAAAAACAAACCCTCAATCAAGTTGATATTATATTAGAAGAAAGCAGATATCAGATCAGCAAATATAAGACATCAGATCACAACATGAACACATCAGAACAGCATATGACATACACCAGATCACGAAAACACAGAGATCAGATCAACTGAATACACACATCAGATCAAGCAAAAACACACATCAGATCAACTTAATTCTCACATCAGATCAACTTAATTCTCACATCAGATCAACAAAAAATGGACATCAGATCACTATTTTATAAGAAAATCATTTCACAGAAAGAAAACAAATTTAACACATAAATCAATCAGGATGTAACTTATATCAGATCAAAGAAAATGAAGACATCAGATCAACTGACACATACATCAGATCAAAACAAAACAGATATCAGAACAAAATAATACAGTCAACAGATCAGTAATTTTGATAGAAACTTATTTTAAAGAACTAAAACAAAATTAAAAGCATATAAGAGACATCAGGTCAATTGAAAATATATATCAGACCAAAAGAATACAGACATCAGGTCACAAAATAAGTAAGGCAAATATTTCAATGAACTAAAATAGACATCATATTACGATAATACAGAGATCAGAGCAACATATAACATACATCAGATCAACGAAATATAGATATCAGATCACTAACTTTATAGAAATTAACAAAATAAACAAAAACATATATCATACATAAAAAAAAAAAAAATTTTGAACCCTAATTATATCAGATAGAAAAATTAAAAACATAAACAGACATCAGATCAATCGAACACATATATCAGATTAGAACAATACAGACATCAGAACCCTAATTATTCAAAGAAAATAACGGTTATAAAATTGAAATCCAATGATAGGTATGTATAATGGTTAAAAAATTAGGTTTTTGTACCTGTAGATAAATGTCGAAGCAGGAAAAACGTTGGTTTGAGAAAAATAGCAAGTTTTTCGTCTGATTTGGAGACTTTTTTTAGCGTTTGAGTTGAACAGCAAGCTTTTTCTTCGCGCAGATGATGGCTATGGTGTTTTCTGAACCGGAAGAAGAGCAGAAAATCGAAATGCAGTGATCTCTGAACGTATTTGAGGTTAGAAATTTAGATCTGATGTTGTTAATGGAACGATGAAGATCGTGGGGATGAAATCGGTTTGAGAGCCACGAAGGAAGGAAGGGTTTTGGGTTTTCAGTTTCAGAGGGGAGAAAGGAATGTATTTCGATTTAATTAAGTCGCGATACAGTGCGTGCTACAGTGCCTTCCTTTTTTTTGTTATTTTTTATTTTATTTTTTTGCCTTCCTTCTTGAGACTTTTTTCCGTCTATTTTTTTTGCTATTGTATGATTTCTTTTTATAATCTTGATCTGATATCTATAGTCTCTTGATCTGATGTCTATTATTCTCTGATCTGATGTCTATATAATTCTGATGTGATCTCCCTTGTTAAGTATGTTTTAGTTCTAGTGTATGATTTCTTTTATATTCTTGATCTGATATCTATAGTCTGTTGATCTGATGTCAAGTATTCGCTGATCTAATGTCTATATAATCCTGATCTGATCTCCCTTGTTAAGTATGTTTTAGTTCTATTATATGATTTCTTTTATATTCTTGATCTGATATCTATAGTCTCTTGATCTGATGTCTAGTATTCGCTGATCTGATGTCTATATAATCCTGATGTGATCTCCCTTGTTAAGTATGTTTTAGTTCTAGTATGTGATTTCTTTTTTATTCTTGATCTGATATCTATAGTCTGTTGATCTGATGTCTAGTATTCTCTGATCTGATGTTTATACAATCATGATGTGATCTCCATTGTTAAGTATGTTTTAGTTCTACTGTATGATTTCTTTTTTATTCTTGATCTGATATCTATAGTCTGTTGATCTGATGTCTATTATTCTCTGATCTGATGTCTATACAATCGTGATGTGATCTCCCTTGTTAAGTATGTTTTAGTTCTACTATATGATTTCTTCTATTTTCTTGACCTGATATCTATAGTCTGTTGATCTGATGTCTATTATTGTCTGATCTGATGTCTATATAATCATGATGTGATCTCCCTTGTTAACTATGTTTTAGTTCTACTATATGATTTCTTCTATTTTCTTGATCTGATATCTATAGTCTGTTGATCTGATGTCTATTATTCTCTGATCTGATGTCTATATAATCCTGATGTGATCTCCATTGTTAAGTATTTTTTTTTAAAAAAAATATTTTTTTTAAAAGGCAGTGCGTCAAAAAAAAAAAAGTACTGTAGCGCGTACTGTAGCGCGTTACTGTAGCGAGCAACTGTAGCGCTACAGTAAGTAGGAGTAAAATTCATCCTACTCCTATAGCCCCACCGTAAACGGACTCGACCGGCGACCGGCGGAGGTCATTACTGTTAGGGTGGTCCAGCCCGGTAATATTGATTTTTGGCCCAATCCGTCAATTTTTATGTTGAAATTCACCGTACTGTTGCCAATATTCACAACCTGAAAAGAAACATCTAGACGTTTCAACTAAAAATTAAAAACACAAAAATAGAAGTGATATCTATTTTAGTTTGAACACAAAAATAGTATAATTTTTTAAAAAAAAAAAAGTCTAAAACTTAGTTTTAAAAATTAAAAAATAAAACAACTTTAAAAAGAGTTTAATTCAGTTCCAGAAGAAAAAATGATTCGATTCAATCCAAACAAAATTATTTTAAAAATGGTCTAAACTAGTTTGGATTGATTTGGTTGGGAGTGAATCAGGACGGTTCATCAATTTTGTTCAGTCATAACTATAATTTTCGTTTCAACATAGTGTAATAAATAAGAATATCATTTTAAAACGAGAAAAATAGAAACTAAGAGAGGGCAAGATTGATTGATTCTAGGGAGTATTCTGGGTATGACCGTAAATTATATTACGTTCCACTAAAAGTATATTTCATTAGTATTCTCAATTTATAATTAATGTATTTTCAATTATATTTTTTATATTCTAATATTTTGGGAAGTCAATTCTCATATAATATTCTATATATTTTCAGACTTTGAAAAATAATATATTCTTAATTATAATTAATGTATTCTTTGATTGTTTCAAAAAATGTATTTTCTAATTATATTTAATATAATATTTATCATTATATATAATAAGAGTATATTCTAGAGGAGTCCGTTTACGGTGGTCCTACAGGAGTAGGATGAATTTTACTCCTACTAGCGCTACAGTAACGCGCTACAGTTTTTTTTTTTTTTTTGACTCACAGCCTTTTTAAAAAAAATTCTTTTTTTAAAAAAAATTCTTTTTTAAAAAAAAATTCTTTTTTAAAAAAATACCTTTTAAAAAAAAATACTTAACAATGGAGATCAGATCACGATTATATAGACATCAGATCAGCGAATAATTGACATCAGATCAACAGACTATACATATCAGATCAAGAATATAAAAGAAATCATATACTAGAACTAAAACATACTTAACAACGGAGATCAGATCAGGATTATATAGACATCAGATCAGAGAATACTTGACATCAGATCAACAGACTATACATATCAGATCAAGAATAAAAAAGAAATCATACAGTAGAACTAAAACATACTTAACAAGTGAGATCAGATCAGGATTATATAGACATCATATCAGAGAATACTTGACATCAGATCAACATACTATAGATATCAGATCTCCGCTAAAAAGTATTTACTGAAAAGACTGTTCGGGACAAGGGTGCCACGACTACCACTCACCATGGAAGACCCCGAAATGATGAGAGAATATCCGGAGAGCACAATTGGGACAAAGTGCAAGGGGGATGTGGTGGCAGGAGATGTAATCAGATTTATCCTGAAATCACAGCCAAAAGGGGGTGTGAAACAAATTGTAGTGGGTTTGGTGACTCATGAGTGGTATCACCCATACACATTGCATCACACTTTCCAACTGCAAGTTTTTAAAAGTACTGGAAATTCAAAGTTTCCCCCCTTCACCCCCTTGTCGCTAGTCAAAATTGAGGGGCATCGGCTAAATCAATTTCATGAATTGCTGGAGAGGAGGTTGTGGCCCAAAGAACAAGGCGGTGAAGAGAAAAGACAAGAAGCTGCTGATGAAAAACGTGAGAGAAAGACAATGGTGGCTTTAAACCTGGATGAGGCGATGGATTTGTTAAAAGAACTCCAAGAGAATGGCAAACATTATGAATCAGTGAGGAGAATCCATTGTAGATTCTTGAGAACAGGCCTTTTTGGGGTTGCTCCTGAAGAGATCTTAGACGAAATCCAACGGGCTTACAGCATTCATAACAAGCCTAATCTTGAAGAAGGCCACCGGTCCCATTTCTCTAGATTATATTCGCTTTCAGTGATTGAGGTTAGTATTACAAACTAGACTATTTTTTGGACGAAACAAATATATACTTCACCAAGGGTTTTGATGAATTGGACTGATTAGGATTACTAATTTTGCAGGCAAAACAAGACACCGTCCATAAAGTTATAGAGATTGTGAGGAAGATTTTAGATCCGTTTGATGTGAAAGTGGTCACCCCTGGGACAAAACTAATTGAACTTGGAGCTGATTATAGTGATACTGTGAGCCCTCTTTTCTTATATATCCATTGCACATTTTCATATACTTTATTTGTAATACTATATTTTTCCCCGTCGTGGTGATGTTGTGAGATGAATGTAGGTTGAGATTGTGATGTCGCTTGAAGACGAGTTTGGCGTCATTGTGGGATTAGAGAAGGCTGACATCATAACTACTGTGGGGGAAACTACTAATTTGATTGAGGAATTTGTGCAGGAGAAAGCAGCTAGTACTTGATTGAGGAACTTGTGCAGGAGGAGGACTAGTAGTTAATTTGGAGGGGGGGTTGTTTTAGAAGAGATCAGATTATGCTATTGATGTAGTTGTGAAGATTATTGCATACGAAATTGACAATGGTTATGTAACTGCTAACTATTCATACAATAGAACTAAAACATACTTAAAAAAATACTTTTTTTTAAAAAAAATACTTTTTTTTAAAAAAAATAATAATACAGTAGATATCAAATAAATATACTATAGATATTAGATCAATAATATAAAAGAAATCATACAATATAACTAATACATACTTAACAAGGGAGATCACATCAGGATAATATAGACATCAGATCAGCGAATACTTGACATCAGATCAACAGACTATAGATATCAGATCAAGAATATAAAAGAAATCATACAATATAACTAAAACATACTTACCAAGGGAGATCAGATCAGGATTATATAGATATCAGATCAGCGAATACTTGACATCAGATCAACAGACTATAGACATCAGATCAAGAATATAAAAGAAATCATACACTAGAACTAAAACATACTTAACAAGGGAGATCAGATCAGGATTATATAGACATCAGATCAGCGAATACTTGACATCATATCAACAGACTATAGATATCAGATCAAGAATATAAAAGAAATCATACATAATAACTAAAACATACTTAACAAGGGAGATCAGATCAGGATTATATAAACATCAGATCAAAGAATACAAGACATCAGATCAACAGATTATAGATATCAGATCAAAAATATAAAAGAAATCATACAGTAGAACTAAAATATACTTAACAAGGTAGATCAAATCATGATTATATAGACATCAGATCACAAAATAGTAGACATCAGATCAACAGACTTTAGATATCAGATCAAAAATATAAAAGAAATCATATCATACAACAAAAACGTCCATAATATGTATCATAATATCTAAAATTATTTAATTATAAAACAAATAAAATGATAATTTAAAATAATTTTTTTATAATATTCAAAAACATTAAAAAAAATACTGAATTGTTTAGACAAAAAACGGACGAAAAAAAATCTCAAAGAGGAAGGCAAAAAAATAAAATAAAAAAATAGCCAAAAATAACAAAAAAAAGAAGGTACTGTAGCGCGCAACTGTAGCGCGTACTGTAGCGCGTTACTGTAGCGGGGTATGAGTAAAATTCATGGTAGTCCTATAGACCCACCATATAAATTACCATTGTAGAGAGGTATTGAGAAAGGAGGATAATCTTACTCTTTTTTATTGCGTTAGCGAATAAAGGAGCATAGCTTGCCTGTTCAACCACATCACTGCATGCCCAGAATTCATCACATATGACAGCTTGAAAATTATTTCGAAAAATACCCTCGCCTACTACAATAATATTCTTTTCACCCCGAAAAAATAAATCTTGTTTATTAACTTAAAAACGTTAATAAATAAAATCCTTATGTTAGGGTAGAGTAAATAATTCTTATTAAAATAATAACAATAGAGTTTTGAATAAAATTACTACTTTTGTTTCAAAATAATAATTTTATGTACTATATTATTTTATTTTAATAAAAATTGAATATTATTTAAAATGAGGAGTGCAAATTATAACATATACCCTAGATATATATTTATTATTATATTTAAAAATAAAGTGATAACGATTGAACAATTTATAATTTGAAATTGATCCTACAAATACCATTGGTGAAATCGAAAAAATGTACCTATTTTTTTCCAATCCCATGAGAAAAGCAGACTTCCTAAAGCAGCTAAAAGAGAACCAGTGCCAGTATCTTTTCCAAACACAGCATACTCACTCACGAATGCCTTAATAAATATTTTCATTAATTATGAAAACAAAATTAGAGAGCGGGTATTATTATTATCTAGGAGACTTTGATTCTCAAAAAATTGAAGGAACAAAAAAAAAAAAAAAAGAAAGAGAAGAAGTTGCAAACCTTAGGACCGTTGCGGGGGCTATCATCAAAGTGATGATATTGGTTGTACATGTCATTTGCACTCGGATAAGTCTAGTAAAAATAAAATTAATGAATTATTTATGAGATTCGGAAAAAATAATTTATAATTTCGTCTCAAAATGACAGTGATATTTTGTAAATGAAAATAATATAAAGTATATACTAACATGATAATCATAGATATCAGCGGGATGAACCAAGGGTTTTGATGAACCATCACAGTTTGAAATAATTTTGAGGTTTGGGTAGGCTGTGCGTATGGCGTTATAACTTTTCTGATAATTCCCTGAACCAAAAGACAAAATTGAGCAAAATCTTGAAATATTATGTTATTTTCGAAAGGTTAAATATATTTTTGATCCCTCATAACATAAGTTATGCTAGATTTGGTTCCTCATATGTTTTAGTCACCAATTTTAATCACACTTAAATTTTTTTTAACAATTCTAGTCATTTTTAACGAAAAAGTTTAGAAAATAACAGATTAACTCATTTGATCGCTAGTCAAACCTAATTTTTTTCTTCAAAATGATTTGTACCGTGATATTTTTAACCAATTTTATAATCCGAATTCTCAGCAATGTTCAACCCATTTAGGGTTTCGACCGTCATTTGGAATTGTGAGTTGATTTAAATGAGTTGAACATCCATGAAGAACCGAGTCATAAAATGGATTGAAAACTTCACGGTACAAAAACGATCAAATGAGTTAATACGTTATTTTCTAAACTTTTTCTTTAAAAGGGGCTATAACTAAAATTGGTAACTAAAACATTTAAAGGACCAAAATTAAAATAATCTATGTTATGAGTGATAAAAATGGATTTAAACCTTTTCGAAAGTTACTAGGTTTGAGTTTCACAGCAAAACTGCTAACGGAAAATTTTATCCTGAGACCGGGAGCATGTGCACCCAGTACCAAACTTGCAATTATAAAGATTAATAATATAATTTTTATTTAATTTTATCTTAACTTTAAATTTAATTATCTTAATTGTTTTTAAAATAATAAGATAAATATCTTATTTTTATTTTTTCACCACATTCTCTCTCCACCAAACTATCTTCTTAAATCTTTTCGTTTTGGTTTTTCTCTAATTTTCTGCCAACTCTCAGACCATCTGTTGTTGGTTCTACTGCTTGTTTCAATCTTCAAATTCAATATCAGAGTTCTTATCAGATTTTTCTGAGTCAACTCTCTTACCATCTGCTGTCGATTCTACTGCTTACTCAACCTTCAAATTCAACGTAAGAGTTCTTATCAAATTTTTCCTGGAAAGTTGGTATTATAATTTTCTTGAATTTTTTTTACCACAGATCTAGTTTTTTTCATGTTTTTCAAATTTATTTATTCCAATGGTTTTTTCTTGTTCTTTTTAACTGTTGAATTCAACGACGATATCCGTCGTATTTTGTAGGGAAGGAGAAATATTATTACATTTGCAAAAAAAAAAAAACATGTATATTTTCGTGTATATTTTACCAAATTTGTATGTATATTATGTAATAATTATATGTATATTACGAAAATATGACATGTATATTATGTATATTTCACAAAATTTGTATATATATATTATGTAATAATTATATGTACATTACGAAAAGGTGGCATGTATATTATGTATATTTTCATATATATTTCATCAAACTTGCATGTATATTACATAATAATTATATGTATATTATGAAGAGATGAGATGACATGTTATGTATATTTTCATATATAGTTCACCAAATTTGCATGTATATTACATAATAATTATATGTATATTACGAAGAGATAAGATGACATGTTATGTATATTTTCATGTATATTTCACCAAACTTGCATGTATATTATGTAATATTTACATTTATATTAGGGAAATATAATATTTATATTAAATATATTTTCACGTATATTTTAACAAATTTGTATGTATCTTATTTAATGTTTACATGTAGATTATGGAGAGAAAATATGTATATTATGAAAATGATAAATGCGTTTGCAGATGATGGATTGAAGGTGGTGAAGTTGATTATAGTGGTTACAGGGTGGTTGAATGGTGGCGGGGTGGAAAGTGATTGCATAGATTGGTGGTTGATGGTGGTGATTTAGTGTATACGGTGGTTGAATAAGGTGAATGGGAGAAGTTGATGAAAGAGAAAAATTAAATGTGAGTGTTTTGATAGAGACGTGGATAGATAAAAGAAATTCAAATTTAATTAGATATATTTAAAAATTAATTTAAATAATGATTAGGATTAATTTTTAATAAATTACACTATTAATCATATTATTATTTACATATTTTGTCCTGGGTGCACATGTATCCGGTCCTACTGTATACGAACTGGGCCCATTGAAGATCTGATTGAACCCCATGTGGAGTTAGCATCTCCAATGGCAAACTCAATACCATCCCAAGGGGGGACGGGGGGGGGGGGGGGGGGGTGGTTATTTTTGAAGAGATCAGATTATGCTATTGATGTAGTTGTGAAGATTATTGCATACGAAATTGACAATGGTTATGTAACTGCTAACTATTCATACAATAGAACTAAAACATACTTAAAAAAATACTTTTTTTAAAAAAATACTTTTTTTAAAAAAAATACTTTTTAAAAAAACAGTAGATATCAAATAAATATACTATAGATATCATATCAATAATATAAAAGAAATCATACAATATAACTAATACATACTTAACAAGGGAGATCACATCAGGATTATATAGACATCAGATAAGAGAATACTAGACATCAGATCAACAGACTATAGATATCAGATCAAGAATATAAAATAAATCATACAGTAGAACTAAAACATACTTAACAAGGGAGATCACATCAGGATTATATAGACATCAGATCAGCGAATACTAGACATCAGATCAACAGACTATAGATATCAGATCAAGAATATAAAAGAAATCATACAATAGAACTAAAACATACTTAACAAGGGAGATCACATCAGAATTATATAGACATCAGATCAGCGAATACTTGACATCAGATCAACAGACTATAGATATCAGATCAAGAATATAAAAGAAATCATACAATAGGACTAAAACATACTTAACAAGGGAGATCACATCAGCATTATATAGACATCAGATCAGCGAATACTAGACATCAGATCAACAGACTATAGATATCAGATCAAGAATATAAAAGAAATCATACAATAGAACTAAAACATACTTAACAAGGGAGATCACATCAGAATTATATAGACATCAGATCAGCGAATACTAGACATCAGATCAACAGACTTTAGATATCAGATCAAGAATATAAAAGAAATCATACAATACAAAGCAGCAACGTCCCGCAATGTTCTAAAATACAAAGCAGCAACGTCCCACAACGTCTAGTTACGTCCCGCAACGTCCGAAAATACAAAGCAGCAACGTCCCACAACGTCTAGTTACGCCCCGCTACGTCCAAAATACAAAGCAGCAACATCCCGTACGTCCTGCAACGTCCCCCAACGTCTAGTTACGTCCCATAAGCGGGGAAGAATCAGAAGCAACCCATTTAACATGAAAGTGCCAATACCTCACGGAAACCATTTATATATCATATTTCGGAGTAACATAGCATTATTTGAATAAGAAAACACGAATATAACATCATTAATACATTACCCAACATCAAATCGTGAAAATAAGGTTCCGTAAATCCATTAAATACAGTTCATACTTTATGATGTGGTGATTTTTTAAGAAGAATAAGTTATTTTTGAAGAAAAATGAGAGATTTTTGAAGAAGAAGAAAAGATTTTTGAACAGGAAGAAGTGATTTTTTAAGAAGAAGTAATTTTTTCGTTGTATTTGGTGTTGTTCGTCGGAAAAAATAATCGTCGATCTCCGTTAAATCTGTGTTTGAATGAAAATTTTGATTAAATGCGGTTTCGAATGGAGTACGGCGAAAAATAATAACTGATTTTTTAAGAAGAATAAGTGATTTTTTGAAAAAGAAGGAACTGGATTTTTTCCGAAGAAGAAGAGAAGAGCGTGTATCTCACTCTCTTATAGTGAGAGTGGTGATGTGTTACTAGTTACATGCACCACTAGGTACAGGATATAATTTACGATTATATTCTCCTTTGAATAATGCAGATCGCTTCAGTGAAGTCTAAATTGAAGAATGCTGGGAATGATATCAATATCTTACTTTCACCATATTCTCTCAACGCATTCGAATTTCGCTTGAAATAAAAATTAATAATAGAAATTGGATGAGCTATCTATCTACAACCATTTATCGCAATATGTCTTTTTTTTTTTTTAATTTTTTTGTATCGTAATATATTTTTCTCTCTCAACCCAAAGAAAAAAAAAATTCTAAATGTATAATTTTATCACGTGCAAGTGGCAATAAATATATATATATATTAATAAATAGTTCTCAAATTTTAACGGATAAAATAATTATTAAAAAATTAACAAAATACAGAGGGTAGGAAATATGCTAATCCCCCGTCCCCTATCGTAAAATTAATTAAAATAACTAACGTTATCTTGTCACTATACAAACACAAATACTCTTCATATGTGTGTTTGGATTTTGAAGTATAACTAGTTGCGAGTCAACATATCCTTAATTCTAATAATTAGTGACTTAAAAGAATATATAGGGTCCTCTTTAATAAATAAAAAAATTTAAAAATAGTGCCATTAAAAGAAAAATAAATACCAATGGAGTGTTTTTCTTCTGAATTCAGATTTTGGTTTGCTCTCTTTACTTTACCTTTTTTTTCTTTATATAAACGGTTTTAGAAGTTTCTCAACTTTATTCTTTTTAACTAGGAATAATTATTCAATTATTCTATACAATCGTTGTATTTTTAAGAATCGAAAATACCAATTTTATACTAAAAGTTCTAATGTTAGTTCGGTAAATAGATTTTTTGTTCACATTTGGTTGAAGGTTCAAAAGGTTAAAAGGAAAGAATTTTAAACATTGAGACGTGCTTTAAGGGTAATTTTTTTTTTTTTTTTTAAGAAAATATCAAAACAAAGACGTTTAAGGTTCAGACTTCTAACAGACATTGGCAAGTTATGATGAACTCTTTTTTTTTTTTCCAACTTGGTATACAAAGTGAAAAAAAAATTTATATTTATCGCTTCTATTAACAAAAGTGTTCTTAATTTTTTTTCTAATTTTTTTTAAAAGAAATGAGAGGGTAAACAAATTTAGATAAAAGTTCGAGCAATATTAAAAAGAGGAGGTGTGAATTGGGTTGTGGGTGGATATAAATGTTTTATGGGTATAAAAATGAGTAAATTTCAAAATTGGTCATCATACTATGGTCAGTTTCCAGTTTTGATTATCATACTTTGAAAACTATTTTTAAGGTTATCATCCTTTCATTTTATTTTAAAAAATGGTCACTCCGTCCATCCTGGCCGTTAAACTTCATAACGGAGCACTTTTTTTTGGGAATTTAGGTCAATGTCATTTATTTTGCATTCCTAATTGTACGTCAGTTCAACTACCCACCCTTTTCATCTCCCTCCACTTCTGTTACTTTTTTTTGAAAAATGAACTCAAACCCCGAAGAACCTCCATTGTCATTCAGCGAAGCGGGTTCAAAAAAAATTTTAGCAGCGATTCAACAATATCATCGTCGGTTCGTGTACTGCAAAACTAAAATAGCGTATTTTTGGGTTTAATCGGAGAACCTATCGTCGATGTCGAAGGAGTTTGTACGGCGAACAGAGGGTGATTATTTCGACTCGTATTTAGCTTACAGTAAGTTTTTTTTTTTTTTTTTCATTCGCTTGGGTTTTGATCTCCTTTCCTTTACTTGTGTTTGTTATTGCGCTGCCCATTAGGTTTTTGTCAACTTTGAAAACGATTGAGGGATGATGGGTTGTCAGACCAATAAAAAATAACCCTACTTTAGAAACTATTAAAAATAATATAATGCGAGTAGGATCGTATCCACAGGGAGCACTAGAGTGAAATAAATTTAGTCAAAAGTGCGTAACCAAAATCGGGGGTTTGTTTTTAATTAAACTAATTAACAAAAATCAAATTAAATTAAAGACGGAAAATTTAACAATCTATAAAATCCAAATTCGAAAAACGTCTAGTCAAGGGAATTGGACCACCTCGATGCACTAATCGATCATTGATGCAAAAATATATTAACTAACTACTGGTTACACCGGTTTTCATTGTTGGAACCTCCTAACAATTCAGTCATATTAGTTTAAGCCAGCAATTAAGGAACCTCCGTTAATTGCGTCTATAATCGATGATCAATTCTGGAACCTTCTAGAACCTAGATCACGATAGTCAAGGACCCAGTTCAACTACAATTAACCCAATTAGCTTAATTGTAATTGATTATTTATTCTTTTCAACTCACTAATTACGTACCACGTGATTAGTTTCACTGACTCTAGGGAATAACGAATCTCTTGTATTCTAGTGGATTGGATTACCTAGGAAAGCCTGTATGCTACCAGCTATACAAACAGTGCCAAATAATCCTCAAAAAGTGCACAAGAATAAATAAGAAAACCAGTAATCAATTAACAATTCGATCTCAAGAATAAAGTAACATCGAGGGGTTTTTATTCCCTTGGCTAGACTAGAAAATTTAACTACTCATAATTAAACTAAAATCAACAAATAAATTGTGCGACATAATTTAAAACTAAAAATTAAGACTAGAAATAGTACTAAATAATGGTAGTTGTCCGCAGGAGAGCCCCTCAAAATTCCCCAAAGGCTGCTGTCCCACCCTTTGCTGCTCAAATGGAGTCTCCCCCAAAATTGCTGCCTTCTGCTCCTTAGCCGCCCCCGCAGACCACTCCAGCCAAAAATAATAAATAATGGATAATTATTCTCTGCTCCCTTTTCCAACATAATAAACTCTTCCTTTTCATCAAACTGGGCCCACACTTTTTTTACCAAAATAAAAACCAAAATAAAATATTCATAACCCAAACTAAAATATTTAAAACCCAATTTTAATTAAGAACATCCCTTTTAATGTAATTAAATCTCGGGTCTCAATATTCAGCCCAAATTCTTTGCCCTCATCACTCATTCAATCCAGCCCATTAACTTCTTTTCCTCACAGCTTCCACTTCTTCCAAAATCACCCAAAATAGCCCATTATGCTCCAAGCTTAATCTCCGTTCTGCAAGTGCAAAAATATCCCATAAAACTCCTCAATGCCTCCAAATCGGCCCAAATTCACATGAAATATAGTTATGAATTTCAAGCTCATCAAATCCCCCACACCTAAACAATGGTTGTCCCCAATCATGACTCAAAACTCGACAAGAAAAAGAAATAAGCACCAAACAACAAACGACACATGGATCCTTAATATGAAGCATACGATCAAGCAAGACTTGCAATCCATATAAGAAACTTTCATAGTATTATGCATTTGTAATGACTATATCCATTCATCATAACTCTCCAAATTCAAATAACAAGTACGAATGACACCCACCTCGTCAAGTAATTCACTCATGCACTCAAAGTTTTTAAAGGACGTAATCACTCAAGTTCACCACATAGCATTGTTCTTGCCATATGCTTGTGAAATTATCACATTACTATCACTCAAATGAATCAAAGTACAAATCAAAAGGTCTTCGTTAAGGATTAGAATAAGGCTCAGGACAAGGTAGGATAACAAAAATCAAACAAAGGCTAAAGTCATGAAAGAAAGAACACACTTAATTGTTAACCATCAACATCTTATCGAGGATAACCCATGCAAGACACTAGTAACCCACAAAGGATTCCAAACTTGGCTCTTTCCACAATCCCTTTTTGTCCTTCTTTTTTTTTTCTCTTTTTTTTTTCTAGCCACACAAATTCATTTGAATTTGTTTATATTGGCTCATTTTATTTCTTGTCTTCTTTTCTTTTTTTTTCTTTTTCATTTTCTTTTTTTTCGCTTACTTTTTTCCCTTTTTTCACTTTTTTTTTTCAACAGCCTTGGTCAGAGCATAACTTATCCTTAATGAGTTACTATTGCCTTACAATGTCCGCCTTCAAACTACAAGCCCAAGTTAACAACCAAGTATGTAAGTCTTTCAATAACTAGGCGAAAAGAGCAAGTTAAACACAGGCCTAGGTTTAATTTAGTGGCTTTAAAATCAAAGAATCAGGTCCAAGCTTCAAAAAGGTTAACTAAGGGTAAGCATTGAAGGTTGGATTTTTTTAGCAAGCCAAATTTGGTTATCCTATTGCCTTTATCATTTTTGAACTTCAAATTCACAAGCAACGGTAACATGCATAACCAAGCAAGTTCTAGAATATGCAAACTATGTGTGAAACACTCTAAAAAAAAAACAATTTGAGCACAAGAAAGAATTGTTGCTCATTAATGCCCAAAATCTCACTGTTTCTAGTTTTTTGGGTGTCACTCACACAAGTATCATCATCTGAATTATTACAATGAACAATTATAGCCATCCAACACACAATAATACTAATATTCCCTACATTTCATCCTTACCTCACCAAATCATACATTGCATATCAATTTTCCAACACAAAATACATAACATTTACATCTCCCCCACACCTAGACTCTAAACACAATGAAACACAAACCATCCCCAAAACAATACAAAACAATCCCCCCACACCTAAAACTCTACATTGTCCCCAATGTAGAATAAAATTAGGCATAAACAGGATCGCAAAAACAAACACCACCAAGACAGAATAAAAATAAATAAAATAAATAACTAAAACAAAAAAAAGTTAGTAAGGGGAAGAAAAGCTTCTCTATGGTGGAGGAATTGGTGGTTTCAAGCCCATATGTGTGCGAATGGCGTGTGGTGACCGATGCTGAGTTGCTTGGATTGCAAAACCCAGCATTCGCCTACGAACGAGTTGACGAACTCGTGAACTCGAAAAAGAAGAATGCTGGTCCGACGAACACCCTTTTCGATGTGGAAGTCAGAGAAGAACAGACGGCAGAGAAATCGAGCCCGCTGTTGCTAAAGACTACCCTTCGGCGGACTGGAGGGATTGCGATGAAGATGGCTTGGAGAACGAAAATCGGGCGTTGCGGGTTTGTTCTACCGCTGACTCTTCATCGATTGTGGAGATGGAGGACCGCCAATTGAAATCGCGGTGAACACACAGAGACGGAGGTTCGGTCACACTATCCGGCTGAGACTATGAGTGACCGATTGGATTTGCGGTGAGACAACCTCAAAATATTGAAGAAGAAAAAAAAACTTGGTGATTGATGGTGGTGGCGGATTTGGTTGGGAAAAGGGAGTCAGGCGCCGCTAGTTGAAAACAAGAATGAAAACAAAAGGAATTAAGAACCCTAATTAAAAATGGAAAGGAAAAGGATTTTTTTTTTTTTTTGGTAAGTGTAAATGACATGGGCATGTCATAGGAAAACTTGTAATCTGCCCAACTCCTTAAAAATTCCAATAAAAAGCAAAGAAAAACATGGAAAAATCAAATGCACTAACCTGGGCATGTCAGAGGAAAAATTATATTCTGCCCCCATCCCTTAAAAGTCAAAGGAAAACTCACCTGGGCATGTAAGAAAAAGAATTGTATTCTGCCCAAACCTTCAGAAAATACAAAAACCATGCGAACCTTGACCTGGGCATGTCAGAAGAAGAATTCTATTCTATCCAGCTTCCTTAAAAATTCAAGAAAAATTTCACCTGTGCATGTCAGAGGAAGAATTCTATCCTACCCAAACCTTTAATTCCCCTCGAAATTCTCATCTAAAATCCCTTAAAAATACAATTAAAAGACTAAACATACTTCAAAAAAAACTTAGAAAAAATTTGGGTTGTCTCCCATAAAAGCCTTTCTTTAATGTCTTTGGCTAGACACAGACCTACTTCTAATTAATCTTCATAAATAAGCAGAAATAACCAAAATTTCATTATTAGAAGTAGTTCTACCATTCACAAGAAAAGATTTGAGTCGATGACCATTCGCAACCCATATTTTTCTGGACTCTAAATCTTTAATTTCAACCATACAAGAAGAAGAAATACTTATCTCAATATAGGGTTTATGCCGTCTTGATTTGAACTTACCATGCATTAATTTCCATTTGCACTATGTGAAAAATACCTTCTGCCCAACCACACATTTCTTCCTCCGTAGCAGCTCATCCTGAATGGTTTTTTTCCTTTCCTTGCACCACGATTTTGATTCGGGCTCTAACAGAAGATATTTGAGATGATCGTGGAACAATTTGAACTCCAATTTAGGGGCCTGTACCAGAGAAGGTAAAATATTTTCAGAACTAATAGGCAATCCCAAGTAATGGTTAGCAAACCTCAGTGGCAGTTCAGGATTGGCATAAAATGCCTTGATTGCCTCAATGACAGATTCATTCACATCTTTTTGAGCATCCGTTCCCTGCAAACTATGTTGTAACACAAACTTCAACTCATCCAGCATTAGATTAAACTCAATATCTTCCTGCACAATAGAGTCTACTAGGCTAACATTAACAAAATATTCAGAGTCTGGTGGGTACTTCATAGCTTCATACATATTAAACTGCACTTTTTCCCCCATCAAATTCAAAAGTAAACACATCAGCATCTACATCTATCTTTGTCTTAGCCGTTTTCATAAATGACCTACCCAGTAAAAGAATATCAGAATTTGTCACATGTTCATCATTCATGTAAAGAATGTAAAAATCAGCAGGCAAAATCAGCTTATCGCATTTAACTAGTACATCCTCGACTACCCCCTCTGGATAAATCATCGACCTATTGGCTAACTGGACAATCACATTTGTATTTTTAAGAGCCTCAATTTTCAACTTGTTAAACAAAGACAAAGACATCACATTAATTGAAGCTCCTAAATCTAGCATAGCTGCTTTTATAACACGTGACCCAATAACACAAGATATGGCAAAAGTACCTGGATCAGTACACTTCTGAGGTAACTGATGCTAAAGAACTGAGGACACATTCTCGTTCACGTAGACCTTACCTTCAGGTCTTCTTTTCTTGGTCAACAACGACTTTAAAAACTTTGCATACCGTGGAATCTGTGCAATGGCCTCCATCAATGGTATGTTTATTGCCATTTTGCGAAATACTTCAAGTACCTCATCGTCACTGTAATACTTTCTCACTTGGACTAACCTGCCAGGAAAAGTGGGTGAAATCACACTCTCAATTTTTCTCACAATAAATTTAGGAGTTACCTTTTTCTCTGGCAACTCTTTCACTTCCTCTTCCTTTTCTGACTTCTGAGAAGGTTCTTGAACTTCAACAGTCGGACCTTTTGGTTCTTGCAATTCTCTCCCACTCCTCAAAGTCATGGCACTCACATTTTCAGTTGAACTACCTGGTTGAGATGGAAGTTTCCCTTGGGCTCTGTCACTCTGATTAACTTGAGTGGCTAGCTGCGAGATTTGTTTTCTCCAAGTTCTTTATTGCAGCCTGTGATTGCTGCTCTCTTGCCTGTTATTGTTGTTCTCTAACCTGTTGTTGCTGTTCTCTTACTTGATCCCTCTCAACAAGACCTGTTAATCCTCTAATCATCGATTCGACTAACGAACCTGAAGCCTCTACTGGTGGAGGTACTGGGTTCCTAACTGGGGGTTGGAAACTGGATTGCTAAGGTTGAGGTTGAAAACCAAGCTGCTTGTAGCTGAAATTTGAATGATTACTCCACCCCGGATTGTAAGTACTAGCATATGGGTCATAACTTCTCTGGGGTGGATCCTGGAATCCTCCCACAACATTCATTTGTGAACATTCTTGCATGGCTGGACAACCATCCGAGGTGTGTCCTTGAATTGAGCATATCCCGCATACCTTAATTGCCTGTAATTGTCCCACAGCAAGCTAGCGCACCAAATCAGTAAGTTGCTCAATCTTACTTTCCATGTTAGAAATACTAACCTCGTTAACTCGTCTGGTAGGCATGTCTGCTCGCCTATGAAATTGCTGGGAAGTCTCAGCCTTCACAGAGATTAGCCTCATTGCCTCTGCAGGAGTCTTATTCATCAATGCTCCTCCACTGGTAGAATCGATCTTGTCTCTGTCCAACTCATATAGGCCCTCATAGAAATACTGAATCAGGAGTTGCTCGGGAATCTGGTGTTGGGGACAACTTCTGCACAAATCGCTGAATCTTTCCCAGTACTCATACAAATTCTCACCAGTTGCTTGCCTGATACCACAAATATCCTTTCTAATATTAGAAGCACGGGAAGTTGGGAAGAATTTCTCCAAAAACCGTTTCTTTAACTAGTTCCACGTGGTAATGGATCTTGCTGGTAGCCCAAAGAGACAGTGTATTGCCTTATCTTCCAAGGTAAATGGAAACGCCCTGAGCTTGACCTGCTCCTCTGTAACTCCTTGGTAACTTACTGCCGAGCATACAATGTGGAACTCCATCAAGTGCTTGTGGGGGTCATCACCTGTCAAACCATGAAACTTAGGCAATAAGTGTATAGTACTAGATTTTAACTCAAATCTAAGAGTGTTTTCATGAAAAGTTATGCATAAAGAGTGATGATCATCAGCAGGAGTTGTCAACTCCCTTAGAGTTCTGTCAGTCATTAGTATTGCAACCAACTATTCGTCCTCTTCCGGAACTCGAACTTCTTCTTGTTCGTCAACTAGTGGAGCCAAAGATGTTGATTCAGCCAGTTGTTCTCTTTGTTTCTTCTCATTTGTGTTCCTCTTTGCAGTTTTCTCTATCTCTGGGTCAAATACGAGTTTGCCTGTACGAGAAGAGCGAACCATAAAAAGGAACAAACAAAACCAAAACTTTTAACCAAAAATAAAACACTACACTGTGCTCCCTGGCAACGGCGTCAAAATTTGATGGGTTGTCAGACTAATCAAAAATAAACCTACTTTAGAAACTATTAAAATTAGTATAATGCGAGTAGGATCGTATCCACAGGGAACACCAGAGTGAAATAAATTTAGTCAAAAGTGCGTAACCAAAATCGGGGGTTTGTTTTTAATTAAACTAATTAACAAAAATAAATCAAATTAAAGACAGAAAATTTAACAATCTATAAAATCCAAATTCGAACGTCTAGTCAAGGGAATTGGACCACCTCGATGCACTAATCGATCCTTGATGCAAAAATGTATTAACTAACTACTGGTTACACTGGTTTTCATTGTTGGAACCTCCTAACAATTCAGTCCTATTAGTTTAAGCCAGCAATTAAGGAACCTCCGTTAATTGCGTCTATAATCGATGATCAATTCTAGAACCTCATAGAACCTAGATCACGATAGTCAAGAACCCAGTTCAACTACAATTAACCCAATTAGCTTAATTACAATTGATTATTTATTCTTTTCAACTCACTAATTACATACCACGTGATTAGTTTCATTGACTCTAGAGAATTTTGAACCTCGTGTATTCTAGTGGATTGGATTACCTAGGAAAGCCTGTATGCTACCAGCTATACAAACAGTGCCAAATAATCCTCAAAAAGTGCATAATAATAAATAAGAAAATCAATAATCAATTAATATGAACACCAATTTGATCTCACGAATAAAGTAACATCGAGGGGTTTTTATTCTCTTGGCTAGACTAGAAAATTTAGCTACTCATAATTAAACTAAAATCAACAAATAAATTGTGCGACATAATTTAAAACTAAAAATTAAGACTAGAAATAGTACTAAATAATGGTAGTTGTCCGCAGGAGAGCCCCTTAAAATTCCCCAAAGGCTGCTGTCCCAACCTTTGCAGCTCAAATGGAGTCTCCCCCAAAATTGCTGCCTTCTGCTCTTTAGCAGCCTCGGCAGACCACTCCAGCCAAAAATAATGAATAATTGATAATTCTTCTCTGCTCCCTTTCCAACATAATAAACTCTTCCTTTTCATCAAACTGGGCCAACACTTTTGTTACCAAAATAAAACCCAAAATAAAATATTCAAAACCCAAACTAAAATATTTAAAACCCAATTTTAATTAAGAACATCCCTTTTAATGTAATTAAATCTCGGGTCTCAATATTCAGTCCAAATTTTTTGCCCTCATCACTCTTTCAATCCAGCCCATTAACTTCTCTTCCTCACAGCTTCCACTTATTCCAAAATCACCCAAAATAGCCCATTATGCTCCAAGCTTAATCTCCGTTCTGCAAGTGGAAAAATACCCCATTAAACTCCGCAATGCCTACGAATCGGCCCAAATTCACATGAAATGTAGTTATGAATTTCAAGCTCATCAAGGGAAATCTCATTTGTGGGTTTGAAATTGAAAAAAATTAAACATTTTTCAACTTTGCATGCAGATATGGGGGAATAGTTTAAAAAATCAGGTCATATGCATAAAAAATTGAACCATAATTTTAAAATTTCATTTTTTCGTTCGTTTGTAAAGTTCATTCTTTTTGTTCATTTCGTAAAGTTCGATCTTTTTCCTAAAAACTCTCTGCCCAGTGTATTTTGTACCGTTTTGTATTTTAATATATCAAAATACAGGAGCCGACTGTACGCTGTTCACACTAAGACTGCATCACAAAGGGAAAATAATTGGTGAAAAATACAAACGCTATGAAGGGGGTGAGTCGGATTACTTTGATTTGGTTGATGGTGATCGGTTCAATTTTCACACCCTTACTAGGATGTTAAGGGCGGTAGGGTATAAGGAGAAAACGATGGTGCTTTATTATTATCTTGACCCTAGGAGTGATCATAACAATGGATTGAGGGAGCTTCAAACCGATTAACACCTGATTGAATTTATAGCTTAGGTTAAGGATTATAAGGTCATGGAAGTCTATTATGACCATAAACCGGAGGAAGTCATTCTTGAAACTCCTTTGTTTGTGAAGCATGTGAACCTGAAACCATCTGTGGTCATTGAAGAAATTTCAGAGAAAAGATGGGAGAGTATTGGTTTGCTGAAAAGGAAGGCAGGGATTATTCTCACGATTGGGCAGAAGAAATTGAAAGAGGCTTCTAGGAAACCACCGGTTCTTTGTATTGGGGGGGATAGAACCAGAATCAAATGCGAATGAAGAGAGTTCAAATGGTGAAAGTGATTTGGCTGATAGTGGTAGTGGAGAATGCAACAAAATAGATATTCGTGATAAGGGTGGTGATGAGAATCATGTAGGTGTGGATGAAGAAGATAGAGCTAATGGTCATCGGGGGGGGGGGGGGGGTTTGAGGGTCAAGCCTTAGAACTAGATGAAGAAAGGAGTTAATCTTGGCAATGGTGGTCCATATTCACAGTATATTGCTGCAATTCAAGATGAAAAAGAGTTTGAGGAGATGTTAGAAAACATACTCATGGGAAAAGAACTTGAGAATGCTCACAATCTTGCTGAGGATACTGAAAACAATATAAGAGATGGATTTGTGGGTGCTGAGGATGCTGAAAAAATGGGAGAAGGTGGAGATGATGTTGTTTCCAATGTTGAAAACAGGGGAGGAGAGGAAGTTGATGTTTCAGTATAGGGTAAAAATAGAGGAGCAGGGGCAGATGAGAGGTCTGCATCTGATAGTTTTGAGCATGACCAAGGTCTACATTTGGATGATGGACTTTCAGCAAGTTCTACGTCCGATACTCAATCACAAAACTCAGAGGGTGATTAACAACATAGGGCTGAAGAAAACACATTGTGAGACAGTGAATATGAAATAGAAGTTGAAGTTGACCTTTCTGAACATAATGTGAATGCTGGTCTTCACAGCAACAACAATTCTGAAGATGAAGAAGAAGGTCTAATCAACTATACTAACTATAAAGGTCCTGTGGGAGATGTGGTTCCCACCTTTACTGTTGGTCAAAAGTTTAGATCAAAAAGGAATTTAGAGAAACGGTCCAAACCTACAGGATTCTAACAAGTCATCCTGTTAGTGTAACCACCAATAATGCACCAAGGTTAAGATCCCAGTGTGAGAAGCCTTGCAAGTGGTTTGTGTATGCGACAAAGAGAGAGAGGCGGTTAACAGTACAGACTTTATCAACCATCTCTTCATCTGGATCACAGTGAATGCACGGACTGTACAGAAAATCCAAGAATGTCTGCACATTGGTTGGCCGAGAGATATCTGGAACGTTTTAGAGCAAATCCAAAGATGCCCATATCTCAGATTCTGCAGAATGTAGATGAAAACTTCAAGTGTGAGATATCTACATCAAAAGCGTACAAGGCAAGGGCAATTGCAATAAAGAAATTTCAAGGAAATGCAGATGAGCAATATAAATTCATTTGGGATTATGCTGACGAGTTGAAGAGGACGCATAAGGATACAACCATAGAAGTTACATCTTTCCCTAGAGATGAGGGGAAAAACCCTAGATTCATGCGCTTCTACTGCTGTCTAGGGCCTTTGAAAGAAGGCTCTTTGAGTGGATGTAGGCCGATAATCATTGGACGGCTGCTTCACAAAGGGGACATATAAGGGGCAAATATTGACTGCAATTGGGGTGGATGCTAACAATGGGTACTGGCTCATAGCATGGGCTGTTGTGGAGAAAGAAGCAAGGGAGTAGTAGATATGGTTCTTAAATTTGTTGATCCAAGATCTGAAATTTGAGAATTCAATGTACTGGACATTCATTTCAGATCAGTAGAAGGAATCCTCTCCTGTTTAATGACTCAATTTTTCTATTTTTCATATTTTAGGATCTCATATTTTACTTTATCTAATATCATCCTATGTTCTGATTTTTTCTAGGGTTTGAATAGTTCTCTAGCAGAATTACTTCCCAATGTTGTACACAGATATTGTGTACAGCATATGTATGCTAATTTCAAGAAGAAACATCCTGGAAAAGTTTTGAAGAATCATCTGTGGACTATTGTTGGAGCAACCACCATACCTTGGTATGAGGCAGAAATAGAGAAATTGAAGAAGCATGACAACACTGCTTGGAATTGGGTAAAAAGGATAGCTCCTAGTCCTGAAAACTGGTGCAAGGCCTATTTCATTTTTCATACTAAATGTGACACTCTTGTGAATAATTTGTGTGAAAGTTTCAATTCTAAAATTTTAGATGCTAGATGAAAGCCTATTATTAGTATGCTTGTGGGGATTAGGGTGCATGTGTTTAGGAGGATTCAAAAACGACTGAAAAAGTTGCAAAATTTCAATATACTATTACTCCTGTTTGTAAAGATATGTTGGATGAATTGGCTAAGGATGTTAGGGAATGAAAATGTATAACTAATGGGGCTAGTGGGTATGAGATTAGAGGACCCCGAAATAAGCAGTTTATTGTTTTCCTTAAAGATATGACTTGCAGTTGTTGGTTGTGGCAGTTGCGTGGTATTCATTGTGTGTATGTTATTCCTTGCATTCGTAGAAATAAGGGAAATCCTATGGATTATGTGGATAAATGTTATAGAAAGGAATCTTTCTTAAGCTTGTATGTACATGTGTTACACTCTATAAATTGCCAAGATTTGTGGCCTAAATCTGGTTTGATAACACTTGACCCTCCATTATCATGCGTTCAACCTGGCTGGCCCAAAAAAAATAGGAGGATAGAACTATCCCAGAATGTTGGAGAAGATGGTGTTGTACGACTTAGAAGGCATGTGTTGATTCATTGTAAAAGGTGTGGGGAAGTGTGACATAATACTCGCACACGCAAGCAAGGGACTGATGAAGATACTGTTGGGCATGCTACTGGGCAAGCTGCACAAACTGAATCACATAATGAGACAGAAGGCCAAAATATTCAGGTACAGTTGTTGTCCTCTATTACCTTGTAAATTGCTATGTAAATTATTGTTAATGTTGGCTAATTCTAAATTTTAATGACATAGGAGAAAAAGAGACAGGCCTCGTAAAGTAAGGACTACAGAACTTGAAGATATCAATAGGGAAACTGCAAATCCAAGCTCAACAACAGGAAATGCTCATCCCCAACATTTCAAGGTATCTGAAGAATCGTGCTTGTTTTTTTGTTTTTATTGTTTTCAACAATATTTTGGATTGAATGTTGCCTATTTTGGATTGAATTCATCCACATCAACAGACTGCAACTAGAAAATCGGTAAGGAATGTGATGCGATATAATCAACAGTAACCAAATGAAGATCAAGGAAGTGGTTCAGTAGCTCCATCCACATCTGCCCCTGCCAAAAGAAGAATGGAGTTAACCGATTCCGAGAAGATTCAGTATACTGTCAATCAAGAATATCTAGGGTTGCGTGCACCTTACAAAGTTGGACGGTTGACTACAAGAAAACATGGTAGAATTTAGTTTAGTAGCTCTTTCTGTAGTTGGCTGCACTTTTGTTGGTTGCCATTGTTTTGTAATGAATTATTGTGCAATGTTAGTTTGGATTCTAGCTATTTAGGACTTAGGACATGCAATGTTAGTTTGGATTATAGCTATTTAGGAGCATAATTCTTGTGCAATGAATTTATGAATTTATGGTAGCCTTCAGTTCAACTTTTGCAGTGGAAACGTTTGCAATTCGAATTTTTTGTTTCATTTTTTCTTACAGAAGATCCACTACAAAATTAAATTACAAAATAATTATTTATACAACAAAAATTTGGTTGAAATTCAGTACAAAATAAAACAGCATTTTGTGAAAGGAAACAATACTTCAAATTGGGATTTATAGTTGGTTGTTAAGGCCACGTGCCAAATTCTCGCTCATTTTAATGCACCATCAATTGGAGACAAATTGGGAATGCAAAATAAATGACATTGACCTAAATGCCCTCAAAAAAGTGTTCCGTTATGAAACTTAACGGCCAGGATGGACGGAGTGACCATTTTTAAAAATAAAATGAAAGTATGATTACCTTAAAAATAGTTTTCAAAATAAGATGACCATAGGTATGATGATCAATTTTGAAATTTACTCTAATATATTTTTAATGATTTTTTTAAAAAATGTGACAAAGTAAAAAAAATATATAAGCACAAATTATTTTAAGTCAATTAAATAATTTTCAAAACTTAATTAATTATGCATGATGTTTGTGGCGAGGAATTTTTTTTTTTAATTTTCAAAAAAATGTGAAAGAAATTTATTGGGAGAAAAAAAAAGTTTAAATCTTTGTCGAAAAGTAACAGAAAAAAACCAACCTAAAATGGAAGCTTGATCAAGCAACAACAGATTAATTTGATGAATATTACATCCAAACCTTTATTTAACTATATGGTCTCGTCCATTCATGTCAGCACATGGGAAGCAATGCAAGACAAATATAAAAAAATGGAAAATTATATTGTAAAATTATAAATATATATATTTTCGATAGTATTGGTTTAATAAGAATAAATTATTTAATGCATAACCCCTGAATTTGTCTCATTTTTCCTTTTTAATTAATTTATCTTGTCATTTGTCAAAAATACATATTACATTCCACTACTAAGAGCATATCCAACTCAATCCGCAAAAATACAGTACACTCTACTCTAAAATCCAATATCTATAGTGTTTTACAGTAAATACACTCCAACTCAATAACTCTATCTTCTACTAAAAAATAATATTTTATTCAAATTTATTTTTATTTTTATTATTATATCAATATATTTTTTTATTCATTAACATTATATTTTTTTATATACATATCTATATTTATAAATTTAGTGATTTAATTTCAATATTTTTTTTAAATTCAATGTCAAATAATTTTATATTTATTTTATTATTTATAATAATGACAGTAAAAATTTGAGAATTTTGAATTATATAATTAAATACAAAATTTTTTAATCATACATCAATTATTAATATTAAATATATGTTAATAAAAAAATTTATTAGTGTTAAAATTTGAAAAAACGAATAAATCAATAAAAAAAAGAAAAAAAGGAAATAATAAAGTTTAAAAAAAAAAATGAGTTGCAAAAAAATATTAAAAAAATTAAAGAGGTCCACCACTACATGGATCCAATTCTCTTTTGCATACGCTATATTCAGTGTATTTTTTAACTTTTTCTCTCATACGGTAAGAATTAAAAAAAGAAATTACTGTAAAATTGGAGTAAATTGAAATTTTCATTACGGGTTGGAGTTACTCTAATTCTACTAGGTAACTATTGTGAAAAAGCATCCAGAAGATGACAGAGTTGCCCTAGCAGAAACCCTTTACCCAAAAGAGGAAATCCATATGAGACGCCTCAAGCATCGGAGCTCTGACTGATACAGCCGAACCAAAAAGGCATATGAGGTCAAGGATAACAGGTACACCCTCGATCATGGTTTCGATTACGCAGATTGTGTCCGTATACCCTCGATCACTAAAACAAAACTCATTCTATTTATTTTTATTTGACGTTTTAAAATTTTCAAATAAAATTAAAAGAAATAAATTTTTTTTATTTATTCTTTTTACTTGAACTTAATTACTTGATATATAATTTTGATGGGAAGATAAAGATTATGCATATAAATTATCCTAATAAAAATTTAAAATTAAAAATATTAAAAACTGTAAAAAGTGTAAAACGTCAAATAAAAATATTTTTTTAAATTTTGAAATCGTCAAATAAAAATAAACGGAGGGAGTAGGTTTTAGTCGTGTCTAAAACTATTTTTTATTTTGGAAAAAAATTCAAATCTTATAATTTTATTCTTAATATGTTTATTAAAATTTTTGTTCTTGATCTCTATGCAGTTTAAAACTAAAATATAAAATTATAAGTGAAAAATATAATAATAATTTTTTATATAAGTAATATCTTATTTAAAATATAAAATTGTACCTGATACAGACAAGACTATTATTATGAAATAAAGAAAATAATAATCAATATTTTTTTATATAAGTAATATCTTATTTAATGATTTGCACATTTTTGCAACTCTATATTAATATTATCTCATCTTCCTCACCTTAATTATTTGTGTGGTTTTGCGCAAAATTTGCATTGGCTGGCAGCTATTCCTTCTGCTCCATAAATTCAGTATTCAGCATTCACTCTAGAGCTCAAGCGAAGATGCTGCTTCTTCTTCTTCATTTTTTTTTTCGTGTAAATAAATTTTACAAAAAAAAAAAATTTATTTTATTTCATTTTTTTGGTTGTGAAAGAAATGGCTTCATATCATACTACCCCAAATGCCATTCTGTGTATAGTGTTTTTGTTAGTAGGTTCTTTGTATCAATGTCGTGCCGACGGAACGACGGCCGTCCTTAATGTAAATGCATCCGAAGCCTCAGGGAAGAAAATATCCGACAATCTCTTTGGTATATTTTGGGAGGTAATAGTTTTATTTGTAGTATTTCGATTTTTGGATCATCGGTCGTTTCTTTACATCAGTGGCGGACGTATAATATCGTGAGAGATGACGTCTGCTCTAGAAACAGCTAAAATTTTTTTTAGTAGGATTATGTTGGCCGAACTCCGACCGCCCTCCATACCGTGTAATTCTACCACTAAAAATTTAAAGTCTGCTTCTACCCTCCTTTACATGGATCCTCTCGGAAGCCTATTTAGTATTTGAAATTTTATTGGAATATAACACAACGGAAACAAGAATTCTGAGTCATGAACATATGTATGTGCAGGAGATCAATCATGCCGGTCATGGTGGATTG
Source organism: Knoxia roxburghii (assembly GCA_030378225.1). Lineage (NCBI taxonomy): Eukaryota > Viridiplantae > Streptophyta > Magnoliopsida > Gentianales > Rubiaceae > Knoxia > Knoxia roxburghii. Next base: position 8,522,673 of record CM059423.1, read on the forward strand.
TGGGCTGAGCTGGTCAATAACCGAGGTTGGTTTTGATATTTGTTTGGTTAGTTCTTGAATCCAGGGCTATCATTTTTTGGGGTTTCCACAAAATTAATTAACTCGATATATAAAATGCATGTGATTCAGGTTTTGAAGCAAGGGATTTAAACAAAAGCTTGGTTCTCGATCCATGGAAGACAATTGGGGATGCTTCATCTATTCAGATTTCAACAGACAATTCCTCATTGTTTGAGAAAAATAAGATTGCCCTGAAAGTGGATGTTCTTTGTGATTATAAAAACTGCTCTCAAGGAGGAGTTGGCATTTCCAACCCTGGATTCTGGGGAATGGTAAACCAATTACTCAAAGCATGTGTTGTTGGTTTGTTTTATTTTGGTTTAAATGATTTTTTGTTCCTTCGTAATACGAATTTTATCATTTCTAATCCTTTTTAAATTTGATCCATCAAATTAGTCCTTTCTAATTTTTTCTTTTTTACATCATATTTGGTCATCTTTAGAAAAAAAAAAAAAAAAATTAGTGAACAAATGGTTGACTCATTTAATCACTATTCAAACCTACTTTTACTCAATCGTGGTCTATAATATGTTTTATTTAACTCATTTTATGATTCGAATTCTTTTATGTTCAACTCATTTAGATCGACTCTCAACTCGAAATAATAGTCGAAATCATAAATAGGTTGACCATTAAAGAGAATCGGGGTTATAAAATGGGTTAAACAAATTATGGTACAAACCATAATTGAGTAAAAAGTAAATTTGATTAGCAGTTAAATGAGTCAAATCCTGAGTTTAGTAATTTTTTGTTAAAAATGACTAAATGTAATGTAAAAAAATTATAAAAAAAAAAACTAATTTGGTCAACCAAATTTTAGGCATTTAAAATTTTTAATTTCCCTTGCTTCTATTCTTCAGTATATTTCCTTTCTATATTTATTGTCAAATTTGGTACTTCTTTTATGCTATAAAAAAAATCAAATTTCAAAACTATTTTTTTACCTTAAAAAAATGTCTAATTTCTTTAATGGTATTACTAGTTACCACCTTAATTTTAAATATTATCGTCTCGATTTTGACAAAATTATCCTTTTACTTTAAAGAGAGAAAGAGAAAGGGTATTATAGAAGGTGTTTTAGTCCAAACTGAGACGATAAAAAATAAAAACTGAACAGCAACTAGTAAAATTTTTTCTTCAATTTTACTCAATACATCTATACGCCTTCAATATGCTATGAAAATGGGATTATACTTAATTTATATATATATTTAATTATAACTAAGAAACAGATTTTGTTTTTTTTAAATAAAACAAAAGGACTTCAGTCATCATTACTCATAGCAATCACTGGTTAAACAGGAAAATAAATTCACCAATCATGCCATCCCTAAATACTTTTCCAGTGTTGAAATTCTGCTGCAAAATACTGATTAATTGTAAATATGCCGATTTAATGGTGGTTGAATATTTTCGGCTCTGAAATATGGTTCTTGTTCTACTTTGGTCTTCTTGTAGAATATTGTAAAGGGAAAGCTTTATGAAGTCACTTTCTATGTACGTTCTCTTGGTTCCCTCGATTTAGTTGTATCTCTCAAGGGTTCAACTGGACAAAATCTTGCTCAAAAGAATCTTGTGTAAGTTTATATGTATTATCACCTAAATTATATTATTTTAGTTCAACGATAATCGAGAAATTACAAGTTACTACCACCCATTTGGTTACGTTTTCATCTATGGAAACTCTTGATTGATTATTGGGGTCTGTTTCTTGATTACTTGGCAGTGTTGAAAATGTGTCGAACTGGACGAAGATGCAGTTCAAGTTAGAAGCAACAGGATCCGATAAGAAATCAAGTTTGCAGTTGACCACTTTAAAGAAAGGGACCTTATGGTTCGATCAAGTATCCGTCATGCCTCAAGACACATACAAGGTGCGTAGGCTAGCTATTATAAAATATATCCTTTGAAATTTAATGGTTTCTAAAATGGTGAAAAAATAATTTCAGGGGCATGGTTTCCGACCAGATCTTATTAGAATGGCTCAAGGTCTGAAACCCAGATTTCTGAGATTTCCAGGTACTTATAAAGTAGTCCTTCAAGTATAATCCCTATTCAAAATTAGTCCATAAAAATTTTTAAATTTTAAAATTAGTCATTTTTCTTTATATTTTAATTTCATTTTTATTTATCACCCTCTCTTTTCTTATTTTTCCACTTTTTCTAAAATTACCCTCCTTTTCTTATTCACCGTCTCACTTTTCTTATTCACCATCTCTTATTTTCTATCCGTCCTTCTACCCCAAAATTTTGATCGGGAGATAGGTAGAAGAAGAAGAAGTGGAGAAAATGATGAGATTGACAACAGAATATCGACGGTAAAAACGGGAGTCTGGCGACGACGGCAAAAAGACAAGCAGAGAATAGAGGACGAGAAATAAGAAAAGTAAGACGGCGAATAAGGAAATGAGTGACAATTTTGAAAAGAGTGACAAAAAAAATAAGAAAAAAAAGGAGTGATAAATAAGAAGAAATTTAAAATATAATGAAGAATGACAAATTTTGGAAGTTAAAAATTTCTAGAGACTAACTTTAGATGCAGGTGATACGTAAAGGACTACAAACTGGATTTTGTCCTTGTGAATCATGGGATATTATGCAAATCCCTTTCTGATTTTCTTGGGCCTGGATTGTAGGTGGGTGTTTCGTGGAGGGGAAAAATTTGGCCTATGCTCTTGTGTGGAAGGACACTATTGGACCTTGGGAAAACAGGCCTGGACACCTAAATGACATCTGGAACTACTGGACTGATGATGCATTGGGCCACTACGAAGGCCTCCTCGTAAGATTCTCCTACATTTACAAACAAACAAGCTGGAGAGCTTGCTAATTTTTATTTTTTTTTTATTTTTGAAAGTTTTAAATTTTGAGTACCTTATAGCAATAGAATATGTGTGGGGTTTTTTTTTTTTTTTAAAAAAAAATCTTCATTTGTCCAATATATCACCTTTTTTTTTTTTTCGGCCAGTTTGCTGAAGACGTGGGTGCACTGCCTATATGGGTGTTTAGTATTGGTGAGTTTTCACCTTTCCTTCTCTACAAAGTATACCTCCCCGTAATTTTTTGATAAAATATCATTTTATAATCTTATTTTGATAAAATATCATTAATTTTTTTTCTTTTTTAATATTTCTTTATGTGTGACTTTAGTCCATAAGAGTATTAATAGTTGTGAGAAATCGCAGGTAATTGATAATTTCACCAAATTACAAGAAAGATAAATGTAATTCACCCTCCTTCTTCTAATGTAATTCACCCTCCTTCTTCTTCTTCTTCTTCTTCTTCTTCTTATTATTATTATTATTATTATTATTATATCCGAATATTACAAAGCTAACCACCACATTAAAGTTTCATGGGGTGAACTCTCTCAATGTCTATTATTTCTATTTTAAATAATACAATCATGTTATTTATCAATGAAATGAAGTGGCATATACCGATTACTGACTAAAGTAGTATTTTGTAAATGAATATTTTTGAGGTTATTTCCATTAATATGTTTTTATTATTGTCAGGAATTAGTGTTGAAGGAGCGGAAGTAGACCCAGCCGATGCGGGTCCTCTTATTCAAGTAGATATCTAAAATGGATTGGCTTTCTGTTTTGATAATAAAGTTTGTTTATGAAGAAAATTGTTTGGAATTAATGTTGGTTTTAGGATGCCTTGGATGGTATTGAGTTCGCAATTGGAGATGCTAACTCCACATGGGGTTCAGTTAGAGCTTCAATGGGCCACCCACAACCATTTGACTTAAGATATGTTGCTCCCGGAAATGAGGACTGTGGAAAGCCCAACTACAATGGTACCTACATCTTATTTTTTTCCAGTAATATTAATTTTTATTATTTTATTTAAATTTTAGTATTTCTTTACTTATTTTTGCTTCAGGGATTTACCAGAAAAGTTATGATGCCATTCGCAAAGCCTATCCTAACATCAAAATAATTTCAAATTGTGATGGGTCTTCTCAGCCTTTGGCTCAACCTGCCGATCTTTATGATTATCATGTTGGTATCTCTCTTTAATCTCCTCTCTTTTCCCATGCAAATAATAATCATAAAAACTAAAATAAATTTATCGACAAAAAGGGTTGTAATCAGGTGACACCCTTGCTTAAAATTAATAGTTTTGAAGGTAAAGATTTTGTAACATTTTCTTATCCGTTCTTATACCATATGCTAAATATATTTATGTGTTGACTCATAACTGTTCATGTTAAAACATGTAATCGATCTTGTTTATTGCTTAGGATACTCAAAGGTTTGATAAATGTAGCTGGCCTTAACATAAAATTTATATCTGTTGAACATATGGCCGTTGTAAGTCCCGCTTTAGCCGTTGTTAGGCTTTTAGGGCAGTTTGGTATTATGTTTTGGGTAAAAGATTTTATGAAAGGTTACATGTTACATGTTATGCTGTAAAACATCCTCATGTATCCTTAGCCATAAGTGGTATCAGAGGCTGGTTAGTATGTAATATGTTATGAGTCAACACATAATTTACATCATGAATATCATGAACATCATTCATAAAAATTCTAATATTAAAAATTTAAAAAGTGAGGAATATGATATTCCACAAAATTTAGATCTACTTAATAAATAGACTATTCCAAAAGTCGAACCTAAGTTGATATACCAGTTAGATACTTTTGAAAAATTGGGCTTAAAGCAAGTAGTAAAAACTACTGAAAAATCTATTTCATTAGATAACAATGAAATGATAGTTAGATTATTATCTGATAAAGATATAAGTCAATATAGACAAACGCATAAATTTCTTCACATAGGATTAGTGCAAATTGCATTTAAACCTTTAACTTTAGAAGGACTGCCAGAAAGCTTTATAGCAGCTTTAAGAGATGGTAGAAATCAGAATTGGAAACAATCGTTAATGGGAATTATACAATCTAGCTTATCTCATGGACCAGTTTATTTTAATGTCTATCCTAATTTGCAGTTATCTTTATCTGATGTGAATATTCTAGATGCTTTAACATTAAATGTTAAAACTCATGGGTATAATTATATTGCTGGAACAGAAGTTATATGTCTATGTTATAGAATATATTATAAACCTTTGTTTACTTTGAATCCACAGTGTAAGCGAATGGATAAACCTAAAAATGAAACAATAATTATTGAAACTAATTTCAATAGGTCAAATATTACTTGTAGAAAACCTATTAAATGGGAAGAAATTACTTTTTTAGAAATTTAGGTAATAGAACAAGCTATTCCTGTTCAACCACAGATTCAAAATCATGATAATATCATTGATATAATTTAAAATAGTTAAGGAAATGTTAATATTAGATTTGATAATCATTTGAAATTATTATCATTTCCGAAAAGTACTTCTATGAGATCATATATATCACTTATAGATTATAGGATAGATTCTCCTATGCCTGCTAGAGCATCTACTTCTCAAATAAGATAATCAAAAATTTCAACACCTCTTACTGAAAAACTGTATATAAACAGACAAAATATTGTGAGAGAAATAAATAGTCAAACTCAGAATAAAAATGAGTTAGAACCGACAATGTCAGAAATGAAATTTTCTATTTAATGGATAGGAGTCAACTTATAGATTTTAGCCCTGACTCTCCAGCCAGAACAATAATTTCTGAAGAATTTAAAGATCCAGGTTATAACCAGTTCAGAAAAAGGTTTTCTGAGAATTTTACTAGGGAAAAAATGTTATACTTTCAAGAGGAATTTTATAAATCCTGTAGTATTAAAATTGCTTTAATACCGTTTGCCTTATGGTTTATAGATACTTATATAAAAAGTTATATTTCAGTCATTGAAAGAGATTATAAACTAGAAACTGGAAATGTTTATAAGGGTATATATCCTCTACAACAAGCTTTTCATATTGAAAAGAATGGAAAAACACATAATTTTTCAGCTTTTCTTAAATTAATAAAAAATGATACAATGCCTATTACCTGTAAACATATTAATAATATGTTTGAACATCAGAATTATACTAATCTTTTCCTAAATATATTAGGAGAACAGATACAATCTATTCATAATAAGATTGAAATAATAATCAAGGTTATTAATAATATACAGCCAACAGTTATAAAAATAACTCCTGAGATTAAAGAAGCTTCTCTAAGCTTTCAGCCTCCTCCGTCTATATCTGATTTTAAGATAAGACCAATAAATAAATGAGAAAACCTTCTAGAAGAAAAATTTAATAAATTAAGTATAAAAACTTTAGATAAAGAATTACAGTATGAATTGATAGAAAATTCTCATCATAGTTAAGTTTTAAAAAACCAGATAAATAAAATTAATAATAGGTGGGCAGATAAGCCTATACAGAATAAATTTTATTATAATAGACCAACTCCTATGGATGTATTACATGAAGAATATACTGATACAATTGATATTAGTTATTCTTGTAATAAAATCTATGAATGAAATATTGATGGATATTCAAATAAGCAGATTTATAATACAATTCATAAAATGCTAATGTATTCTACTATTTGTAAGAATAATAATAATTCTGATAAAACGATTGCAGCAATGATAATTGTTGGATTTACTGGACAACTTAAAGGTTGGTGGGATAATTTCTTATCTCAACAAAATAAAAGTGATATTCTGAAAACAGTAAAACAAGAAAATAAGATTTTAGTAAAAAATGCAGTTTATACACTAGCTATTAATATTATAGAACACTTTATTGGAAGGTTTAGTGATAATAGTGATACTATTAGAACTTTATTATAGAATTTAAGGTGTAAAAACTCTCAGACTTTAGATGGTATAAAGATACTTTCTTGAGTAGAGTAATGAATTACCAGAATGTAGTAATACACATTGAAAATCTAAATTTATAGATAGACTCCCAAGCTTATTTGTTGAAAGGGTTAGAAAAAGTCTTAGAAAAAATAATATTACCATAATATATGAAAATTATACATATGGAGCATTAATAGATACCTGTATTCAAGAGGGATTAGCTCTGTGTAATGAGATAAAGTTGAATCAACAAATTAAAAGACAAAATCTTGATGAGAAAAAATAATTAGGACAATTTTGTCAACAATTTGGACTAGATAATCCCGCATCTAGTAAAAGTCATAAAAAAACATAATAAAGATTATAAATCAAAACATAGAAGATCTTCTCAGAATCATATTGAAAAGAAAAATCAGAGAAGAGAAGAGAAAAATAAAAATAAAAGCCCTAGATATTATAAAAGGAAAAACAATGAAAGACATTGTAAGATATGTGGTAAATTTGGCCATACTTCAAAATATTATTGGACTAAGAGAAAGATTAATAATCTTGATATTCCGGATGATATAAAATCCATAATTATACAAACCCTACAAAATTCTGAATCTGATAAGTCAGAAACAGAAAATACGGATATTTTTGAATCAGAAGAAGAAGAGATAATAAATGCTCTAAAAAATGAAAATAGTTCTGAATCAGAATGTGAACCATTGTTATAAACCAGTGTGGAACATCATTGTTATAAACATGAGCACAAATTTTTATGAACCATTGGTATAAACCAGTGTGGAACATCATTGTTATAAACATGAGCACAAATTTTTATGAACCATTGGTATAAACCAGTGTGGAACATCATTGTTATAAACATGAGCACAAATTTTTATTATCCACGAATGTTTGTGCTTATCATTTTCATAATAGAATACCTTTATGAAGGCATCGCAATAATTCCAGTAATTATATTTAATTACTGATGATTTATTAATCAATATATCTTTTTCTTTCATTGGAGATATTCCCCAATCTTCTAAGGATATAACCTTTTTGATAATTACTTTACTGAAATTATAAATATCTTTATTTGTTCCAGTAAAGTGTGAAATTTCACAAGATCCACTCTGAACCAATATTTGTTCATAAAAAGACCTGGACTTATAAGTCATTGTGGTCATGGATGAATTATCCAAATACCTTTGCATTAAGGCCCATGGATCATTTTTCTATTTCAAGTCTTTTTCTTCCAAAAGAAATATAATTTCTTTGTATTCATTTTTTGAAAATCCAATATTATTGGATTCAGATTCTTCTTCACCAATTATTTTGGCATAAGAAGGATTTTCATTCCCTCCATCAGCAATTTGCTGACTTCTTTTGAATTCAATGAATGCTTGATATTCAGCATCTTGAGACAAATCCATAGCTATAAGCTTCTGTTTTCCATGCTGAGATATAATCTCTGGAATCTTTCTTTGACCACCTCTTCCTCTATAAGAGGAGTTCCTCTGTCTCGAGAAGTCATATATGTTATGAATTTAAATATTCTTGAGTCAAAAAATCTGGAAGACTATTATCTTCTCCTTTTTTATAAAGAATTTCAAAATCAAATGGTGTTAAATGAGCCTGCCACCTTCCAAACATTTGTTTAGAAACATCATGTTTAAATTCCTTTTGAAACATAAATTTTGCAGCATTGCAATCTGTTTTTATAATAAATTTCTGATTATATAAATCATCTTGAAATTTTAAAACACATTTAACTATTGCTAAAACTTCTCTAGCTATAGTAGCATAATTCTTTTGAGATTCATTATATTTTCCTGAATGAAATCTAACAAGATATATTTGTTTATTATCTGGATTTTTCTGAGTTAATATTCCTCCAAATCCTATGTCAGAAGCATATGTTTCAATTATTTTTTCCCAATTTGGGTTACTCAGCATTAAACAAGGTAGTGATTTTACCTTAGATTTTATTCTCTTAACTGCCTCTGTATGATCTTCAGACCATGGCTTAGGATTTTTCTTAAGTCTAGCATATAAGATAGTTGTGTCCTTTATCAAATCTTTATTATAAGGAGCAATATAATTTAAACTTCCCAGAAATCATTGTAATCCTGCTTTATCAACTATTTTATCAGGAAATTTATCAGCAAAATCTATACTTCTATTTATAGGAATTATATTTCCTTTTTTCAATGATATGGCCAAGGAATCTAATTCTAGTTTGAAATAATACCATTTTTGGTTTTGAAACCACTAACCCATTTTGAACAATAATCGACTTAAACATATTTAAGTGTTTAAAATGCATTTCAATGGTTTTAGAATAAACCAAGATATCATCAATATAAATAATTATAAAAGTGCTATAAGGAGTAAATATATCATTCATAATCTTCTGAAATTCAGAAGGGGCATTTTTTAAACCAAATGGCATTACATTCCATTCATAATGTCCTATAGGAACATTAAATGCTGTTTTATATCTATCAGATTTATTAATCCGAATTTGCTAATATCGTGATTTAAAATCAAATTTAGAGAATATTAGACTATCCTAAAGTTTATCAAGTAAATCCTTTTTATTAGGAATCGGATGTCTAATCCATTTTAATACTTTATTTAAAGGTTTATAATTTATTACTAATCTAGGTATACCTCTTTCTATTTCTGAATGTTTATTAACATAGAAAGCAATACATGACCATGACGATTATGAATGACTTATTAATCCTTTTTGTAAAAGAGATTTAATTTCCTTTTTATAAATTTCCAAATATTCTGAATTCATCTGATAATGCCTAACCTTTGTAGGAATTTCCTTTTCATTAAAAGAATCTTCATATGGTAAAGAAATAATATGTTTCTTTCTATTCCAAAAAGCATTTGGATGATCATTACATATTTCTACAGAGAAATAATTTTTTAATAATTTAATTTTATCCTGTAATTTAAGGTTATTCAATTGTTCATCAATTGACAGAATACTAATTTCCTGTTTTAAAAAATTTATTTGATTCTATTTTGCTTTGATATTATCATAAATATTATGCAATATTCTAGTAAATGGTTCTATTATGAATTCAAGGAAAATATCATCATTCTCAAAAGTTCTAATTATTCCCTTATTATCAATTTTTTTAATTAGATATATATTATTTAAAAATGGTGTGCCTAATATCACTTGATTAGAAATATTTTTAGCTAGAATAAAGCTTTGAGTAATACATTTATTATCAATACATACAAAAGCTTTAAGAAGTTTATATTGTATCTGAAGTTTATCACCACCAGCATGCCATAAATTATGACTGATTTTATGAAAATATCTAGTAAGAATTAATCCTTCCTGTATAACATTTAAATTTGCTCCACTATCAACTAAAACAGTAAAAGTTTTTGTATAATGATTATCAATTAATAATGATATCTTAATATACCATTTTTGAGATATTACCGTTTCAAGAGTAGAAAGAAATTTTTCTGAAATATTATGTTCAATAGCTTTTCCTATTGAAACTGTATCTGTAGAAACATTTTCTAATTTAGAAATTCTAGTTTCTTGAATCACATTCTTATTTTTTAATATTCTAATTTCCTCTTTTAGATTATTAATCTCTTTATAAAGAGTTTGAAGGAAAATATTTTCTTCTTTATTCTGATAATTATTTCTTAATTGATTCATGACTTCAGTCATGTTATATGTTCTATTAGGATTCAGTATTTTCTCTGAAATATTTTCTTCAATATTAGAGTATGATGAAATTCCTTCTTTTGTATTTATTTTATCAATAATTTGCATCCTTAACTCATGATCTTTTATTGATTTTAATAATTAAATTACCTTGTTAGAAGTTAGTACATTAAATGTCATGTCTGAAAATTGAGACATTATTTTATAAAATTCATCTTGATTGAGATTATCTTCAATTTTATTCTTTTCCTTAGAACAAATTTGTCATATGCTACATGGTTCACATTCTGATTCAGAACTATTTTCATTTTTAGAGCATTTATTATCTCTTCTTCTTCTGATTCTAAAATATCTTGCGTTTTCTTGTAATATTGTTAGATTTTTCTAAACAATATTATTGCTCTCATTATTAGCCTCAAAAGTCAGACTTTAAAACTAAACCATTACTCAATAATATCTAATAGTCATTTATAAAGTTGGCTCTCTTAAAAAATTTCAAAATAAAAAATAAACTGTGACTGAAACTAAGAGATTAGCATATGAAATTTTTTCTACGTGAGATGCAGCCTAATGGTAGGCACTCTCCACACTTAAAATAATAGATGTTGAGTTCCGGTTATATTTGTATAAAAATATATATATACATAAAATTTTGTCAGGTGATATTTGAAAAGTTTTTCTTTCAGAATTTTATTTTATTTTTCCAAAAAAAAAAAAATAGTTTGCTGAGTGAGTCTTGTTTCGTTTTGACTAGACTTATCCAAGTGCAAGTGACATGTACAATCAATATCACCACTTTGACAACAGCCCCCGCAACGCTGCCAAGGTATGGCATACCTTTTTTCGTTCTATACAAATAATGATTTGTTTTTAACATATAAACCTTTTAATTCGAGACAAAAAATATATGGCATTATGTTTACATTTTTATAATTAACGGAATCTATATGTAGGCATTTGTGAGTGAATATGCTGTGTTCGGAAAAGATGCTGGTACAGGTTCTCTTTTAGGGGCATTGGCTGAATCTGCCTTTCTTATGGGGTTAGAAAAGAATAGGTCGGTATTTTTTGGACTTATCTTGTTAATTTGTTTTTCTATTGTATGGCATTGCATCTAACAAAAATAATCTTATTTATTTATATTTTAAATAAATAAAAAAATAAATTATTTTAAAACGAAAAAGAGTAATTAATAATTCAATTTTTGATATCACAAGCACACTTAAAACTAAACCCTAAACTTATATATTGAGAGGGAAAAGAAGTCAAATGTTCACATGTCTTATTTTAAGTTTATTTAAAATTGGGGAATAAAAAGAGATTAATATATTTTTATAACTAGATAAATTTTACTTTGGGTGTGTTTGTCGCGCAAGAATGGAAATAGTGTAATTGAATTAATCAAATATTCATTAAAATAATTTGATTATCTTTGACTTGTTTGGTAAATTAAGGAAAAATAAAATTGTTTTTTAAATTATTTAATTTTTTCTTTGTTTTATTTTACTGACAAAACAAATGTAACAATTGTAATCAAATGCCTATTGCTCCATTGCAATTCTCGTGAAAGAGAGGCACCTTTAGTCTTTTTTGGTGTTTTCTATTCCTTCCTATCGTTTTCACTATTTTTTAACATAAATTATTATACTTTATTAATTTATCTTTCATTTATATTTTTATATTTATCATCTTTTCTAGTTTTTTAATATTTTTGAATTGTATTACAATTTTATCTTCTCCTCTAAGCAAAAATTATTATCCTATTCTTATTTATCTTCTACCTAAGCATAAATTGTTAATAATTTATATATTTTCTTTCAAATCAATCTGAATTATATATTTATCTTTTATAAATGGATTAAATGCAGTTTTTGTCCTCATAATAGGGATAATTTCACTTTTAGTCCTTTTTAATTTTACGAGAACACTTTTAGTCCCCTAACCATTTTTTATTAGAAATTTTGATATTTTTTTACGAAAAAATTTAGAAGATAACGGATTAACTAATTTGATCGCTAGTCAAACATAATTTTTTCTTCAAAATAATTTGTACAATGATGTTTTCAATCCATTTTATGACTCGATTGCTCATGAATGTTCAATCTATTTAGATCGACTCACAATCCAAAATGACGGCCGAAACCCTAAATGAGTTCAACATTCATGAGGATCCGGATCATAAAATTTATTGAAATCATCATGGTACAAATCATTTTGAAAAAAAATATTAAGTTTGACTAGCGATCAAATGAGTTAATCCGTTATCTTCTAAAATTTTTTGTAAAAAATAACCAAAACTCATAATAAAAAAAGAAGTTATGGGACTAAAAGTGTCCTCATAAAATTAAAAAGGACTAAAAATATAATTACCCCTATTATTATAAGGGACTAAAATTACATTTTGGCCTTTACAAATTAAAAATAACTTTCACTTATATTAAAATATTTTTTAATAATAATTATTACACACGATGGTAGACGTGGTCATAATGTATTTAATTATGGGGGATGCAGTGATGTGGTTGAACTTGCAAGCTACGCTCCATTGTTCACAAATGTGAACGACAAGACGTGGATTCCGGATGCAGTTTATTTTGACTCATCACAAGTTTACGCCACACCAAGTTACTACATGCAGCAATACTTCATTAACTCTAATGGCGCTACTTATCTCAGTTCTTCCCTCAACGCTTCCGATTCAGTCACTGCCACTGCTATTTTATGGAATGATACCAAGAACCACGGCCACTTGATTATAAAGGTAACTATCCCTTTATTATTATTATTATTATTATTATTATTATTATTATTATTATTATTATTATTATTATTATTATTATTATTATTATTATTATTATTATTACTTATGTCCTAAACTAAAATTTAGAGGGAGGAATTGAATTTAAAAAAGTTTGGTTTATCATTTTTTCTCTAATTTTCTCTTCTTTATTTAAAATTTTTACGTAAATTTTTTTTCACTAATTTATCTTTACTTATAATTTTATTTTGGTTTAAATGTAGTTTTGGTTTATTTTGGTTTAAATGCAGTTTTGGTTCCCCATAATAGGGGTAATTTCATTTTTGGTCCCTCTTATGTTTTAAGCGGTAAAATTAGTCTCCATCTTTTTTTTATAGCAGATTTAGTCCTTTATTTCTGAAAATTTTTGAAAGATAAAGGAATAACTCATTTAATCGTTAGTCTAACCTATTTTTTTCTTCGAAATGATTTGTACCACGATGTTTTTAATCAATTTTATGACTCGATTCCTCATAAATATTCAACCCATTTAGATCGACTCACAATTAGAGTTTCAGCCGTCATTTTGGATTGTGAGTCGATCTAAATGGGTTGAACATTTATGATCAATCGAGTCATAAAAATGATTAAAAACATCGTGATACAAATTATTTTGAAGAAAAAAATAGGTTTGACTAGCGATCAAATGAGTTAATCTGTTATCTTCTAAACTTTTTCGTAAAAAAAATTAAATTTGCTATAAAAAAGGATGGGGACTAATATTATCGCTCAAAAAATAAGAGGGACCAAAAGTGGAACTACCCCTATTATGGGGGACCAAAACTGCATATAAGCCTTTTATTTTTATCATCTTATATAATTTTTAAATGCATTTTTTTCACTCATAATAGGGGTAATTCCGTTTTTAGTCTCTCTTATAATTTGAGTGGCAATATTAGTCTCCATCCATTTTTTTAGCAGTTTTAGTCATTTTTTACGAAAAAACTTAAAAGATAACGGATGAACTCATTTGATCACTAGTCAAATCTAATTTTTTTCTTCATCATGATTTGTACATGATATTTTCAATCAATTTTATGACTCGATTCTCATGAATGTTCAACCCATTTAGATCGACTCACAATACAAAATAACGACCGAAACTCTAAATGGGTTGAACATTCATGAGCATCCGGAACATAAAATTGGTTAAAAACATCATGGTACAAATCACGGTGAAGAAAAATTTATGTTTGACTAGCGATCAAATGAGTTAATCCATTATCATCTAAACTTTTTCTTAAAAATGGACTAAAACTGCTAAAAAAAAGGATGAGAACTAATAATGCCACTCAAAACATAAGAGGGACCAAAAGTAAAATTACCCCTATTATGAGGGACCAAAACTGCGTTTAAGCCTATTTTTTAATTATATTGCAATTATATTTTTTATTTAACTCAAATATATATTTTTTAGAAAAATATGCATTATATATCCCCTTATTGATAATTTATACACCATGCAATTTTACTCCTATCCCAAAAATAGTAAATTATTGGAGATAGACTATTTATGGAAAAAGGCGGGCACGTGAGGTGTGTGAAAAAATTTTCTTTTTTCCTCCTGTGGGACGCGCCTCTTTCTTCTTCTACATATTTCTGGGTACAATTCCTTCTGCGCCTCTTTTCCTCCTGTGATACAATTCATTCTTTCCTTTCTTTTGTTATTTGTGGGTATTTTGTTGGTTTTTTTTTTCTTCTTCCCTGAAACTTTTTTTCCGTCCATTTTTTTAAAAACAATTCAGTAATTTTTTCCTACGTTTTTTATTTTTTTAAAAAAATGATTAAAAAATATTTTTAATTTATTTTATAATTATTTAATTTTATATATTGTGATACGATATCTGTTGTCCGCTAATCTGATGTCTACTATTTTATGATATGATGTCTATAGAATCATGATTTGATCCCCCTTGTTAAGTATGTTTTAGTTCTATACGATGATTTCTTTTATAGTTGTGATATGATATCTGTTTTTCAATTATCTGATGTCTAATATTTTATGATCTGATGTCAATATAATGATGATTTGATCCCCCTTATTAAGTATGTTTTAGTTCTATTGTATGATGTCTTTTATATTCTTGATCTGATATATATAGTCTGTTGATTTGATGTCTACTATTTTGTGATTTGATGTCTATATAATCATGATTTGATCCCCCTTGTTAAGTATGTTTTAGTTCTGCTGTATGATTTCTTTTATATTCTTGATATGATATCTATAGTCTGTTGATCTGATGTCTACTATTTTGTGATCTGATGTCTATATAATCATGATTTGATCCCCCTTGTTAAGTATGTTTTAGTTCTATGAGATGATTTTTTTTGTATTTGTAATATGATATCTGTTGTCCAATGATCTAATGTCTACTATCTTTTTTTTTTTTTTTAAAAAGCATTTTTAAATTTTTTTTTAAAAAAGACTATGCGTCCAAAAAAAAAAAAAGTGTAACGCGCTACAATAAGAGTATGATGAATTTTACTCCTATAGCACTACAGTATACGGATCCTTATTTATTTTTTATAAATTGAGATTATTTTTTACTTAAATTAAAATATTTTTTAATAATAATTACTACATATCGATTAGATAAAAATCTAAGAAAAATACTAAATCTCTAGAAAAGGTGTTAGAGTATAAACCTTTCCCCTGTTTTTAGTGAATTACATTTACATTTACAAATGAAGAATTACATTTTGAAAATTACGTATAACGGCCTTAATTATTCACATTAATAACACTTAGTTCCTTGTCGACAAAAAAAAAAAAAATAGCAAAAATATTAACGTAGATATTTTTATTGTATTAAAAGATAAAATTAACATGATTTTATAACTTTATTTTGATAAAAAAAATCGTCAATTATTATTTTTTGATAATTTTTAATATTTAATTTTGATCAAAAATGTAAATATAATTGTCAAAAATTTCAGAAGGAATTAGTAAGTTGACCAAACTATAATAGATATAATGTAATTCATCAATTTTTTAAAAAAATATCTTCACGGATAAAATAATTATTAGGTTTTTTGAGTAAAATAATTGCTAGGTTTAGTTATGCGTTAAATGAAATAATGGATTTAAATATGTATGATAATAATGCAATTGACATAGGAATTTGTGTCATTATATTTTTATAAAAGACAAAAAGGATTAAAAAACAAAAAAAAAAAAATACAGCAGAATTTATTAGAAAAGTCCAAAAACAATTCAAAAGATAGCTAACACGCATATAAAAAATGATTCGGCTCTTTCTTTCGCATTTTTCATTAATAACATTTTTATTAATTTTGAAATGTTTGTCGCCCAGGTTGTAAATTTCGGCAATAGCACAGTGAATTTCAACTTCAAAATTGACGGATTGGGACAGAAGTCAATAAGACCAAGTGCTGGAACCCAAACACTGATGACCTCAGCCAATCCTATGGATGAGAACTCTCTTGATCAACCCAGAAAGGTAATTTCATATTTTTCAGTTTATAATTAATTTTTTTTACATTTTTAAGGTTTAAATGGAGTTTTGGACCCCATAATACGGGTAATTCTACTTTTAATTTCTTTTATGTTTTGAGTGGTAATATTAGTCTTATTTTTTTATTGTAGTTTTAATCATTTTTTTACGAAAAATAGAAAATAACTTATTAACTTATTTGATCATTTACAATGATGATTTCAATTAATTTTATGATTTGCATCCTCATAAATGTTCAACCCATTTAGAGTCTCGACCGTCATTTTGAATTGTGAGTCGATCTAAATAGGTTGAACATTTATGAGAAATCGAGTCATAAAATGGATTGAAAACATCATTGTACAAATCATGATGAAAAAAAAAATATATGTTTGACTAGTGATAAAATGAGTTAATTCATTATATTCTAAACTTTTTCGTAAAAAGTGACTAAATATATTAAAAAAAAAAGTTGTGGACTAATATTGCCACTTAAAACATGAGAGGAATAAAAGTGTAACTACCTCTATTATGAGAGACCAAAATTGCATTTAAGCCTATTTTTAATATAAAACAAAAAAATATAAACACCATTCACACAAATAATTTACTTAATAATTCTATTTGTTCAATTAAAATAATAAGAGACAAAATTACTATTTTATAGTACTTTACATCTTACATATATACTTTCACCGGCTAACTTTTACCTATATTATTTTACTATGATTTTAACACTCGAAATTAAACAAAAATGTTTTATTTTAATACTAGGGTAAATTATATTTACCTCCCATGTGATTTGGTGAAACTACCAATACCCCTTTACATTTTGAAAATAAAGTATACCTTCTTCAACTATTCAAATTAATAACAACTAGTCCTTGATCGACGAAAAAAATGAGCAAAAATACTGAGGTAAACATTATTATTGTGATAAATAACAAAATTAACATCATTTTATAATCTTATTTTGACAAAATATCATCAAATTTTTTCGTTTTTTTGATTTTTTTTATGTTTGACTTTGGTCAAGGGAAGTATTGGTAGTTTTCAAAAATTTGGGGGATAATTAATAATTTGACTAAATCACATGGAAGATAAATATAATCCACCCTAATAATATTGTAAAAATAATATTCCAATTGTGATAATATATATTACGATTACTTTGAGAATGGATAAGCTGATTCAAATCAATAACATATATTTGATCCGGCCTGAACTATTTATTTTGATATGTTTCAATTTAAATAGGTTCAGAGAATTTGGATATATACAAATCCACAGATCAATCTAACCGATTAATTTTTAATTTTTCTTTTTATTCTAACAAAATTATAGTTTTATTTATTTAATTAAAGTAAATATAAAAATATAATTATCATTTTTATAGTGGTTGTGATTTTTCTTATTTTAAACATACAAATAATATAAATTTTTTAAAAAAAAATTTCCAAAAAATAGTTTAGAAAGGTTTTGAAACCATTCGGATCAGTTTGGGATAATACAAAAAAATATCCGAACTGATCCAAAACAAACTGCTTCAAAAGAGAAATATCTCTAACCAATCCAAATGGTTTAGATCAAATCAGTTCAAAGTAAATCGGGTCAAATTTGCACCCCCACCTTATTATGATTATGATGAGGAAAATTTGTAGCATTTCCTAATATGATTGTGTGGTGAATAATGCAGATTGTACCAGTGAGGTCAAGGTTGAAGAATGCTGGGAATGATATGAATTTCGTACTCTCACCATATTCCCTCACTGCATTTCACCTCCCCTTGACAAAATAAAGCATTATCAACAAAATTGGGTAGCAATCGATCAACTCCCATTTATCCTTGTTCCTATTTGTTTTTTAAAACTCCCCAATGTATAATGGAATCAGTTGCAAGGCAACATATCTTTTATTTCCTTGTTTAACCAATGTCATAGAGGAGAATAATAATAAAAAAATTGAAATGCTTTAGTAAATTTTTTCCCTTATAACTAGCAAGAACTCCATCAGAAATAGATAAATTCACACCCGCAATGACAGTCTTCAAGTAGAGCTAGATATCTACTTGGGCGACACTACAAGAGTGTCTGTAGAAGCAGTGGAGTAGTCAACCTAAATTTCAAAAATTCTAGGCTAGAGTTAGTTAATTGTCTTTATGTATCGAGTTTTAGAAAGAACCTTATTTCAGTTTTTAAACTCTTAAAAAATGGTTATAAGTTTATTTTTTCTGATGATTCTGTTGTTATTAGAAGAAATGGAAAACTTATTTGTTCTGGTTCATTGGCTGACAATTTGTTTGTGGTTAATTCTAACTCCCCTGTTGTGCAAAATGTAGAAACAGATAGCTCTTTATCTAACATTAATAAGAGGAAGAAACCTTCTGAAATGAATCAAACCTATCTTTGGCATCTCAGGCTAGGTCATATAAACCTTAGTAGGATTCAGATGTTCATTAGAGATTGACAGTTATTCAACCTGCGAGCCTGGTTTAGAGGGTAAGATGACCAAGAGACCTTTTAAAGCAAAAGGTTATAGGGCCAAAGAAGTACTAGAGTTAATTCATTCTGACTTGTGTGGACCAATGTGGGTCTAAGCACGAGGTGAGTTTGAGTATTTCGTGACGTTCACGGATGACTACTTAAGGTAAGGGTACATTTACCTAATGCGTCACAAGTCCGAGTGCTTTGGCAAGTTCAAAGAGTTTCGGGCAGATGTGAAGAAGCATCATGGTAAGAGTATCAAGACACTGCAATCAGATCGTGGTGGGGAGTACCTGTCCCATGAATTTCCAGAATACCTCAGTGAGGTCGGAATTCAGTCTCATTTGTCTGCACCTGGCACGTCACAGTAGAACGGTGTAGCAGAAAGAAGGAATCGAACTTTCATGGAAATGGTTAGGTTGATAATGAGCTATAGTGATTTGCTGAGTTCGTTCTGGGGATATGCCTTAGAAACAGCGGTGTATATTCTTAATCTTGTACCATCTAAAACCGCGCCTTCAACCCCAGTAGAGTTGCTGAAGGGGCGAAAGCCTAGTCTAAGACATCTCAGAATTTGGGGTTACCCAGCACATGTGCTTGAGGCAGATGCGGCTAAGTTAGATGTGAGAACTGAATTAATGCTGTTTGTAGGATATCCTAGGGGAATGAAAGGTGGTCTGTTTTATAGTCCTAAAGATCAGAAGGTGGTGGTTAGTACCAACGCAAAATTTTAGGAGGAAGACTATATCCTAGATCACAAGTCCAGGAGTAAGATAGTACTAGAAGAGCTTAGAAGACAAACTAATAATCCTGATGCACCAGCACAAGTAGATACACCACTCACTGCATAAGAGATCACAAATGATGCGTCTACACAAGTGGTGCCTCGTCGTAGTGGGAGGGTTGTAAGACAGCCCGACGGGTTCATTATCTTGGGAGGGGCCTCAAACCTAGTCCCAGGAGCTCCTGAACCTGACCCAGTAAACTACAATGAGGCTCTCCGAGATAAAGATGCAGAATCTTGGCGTAAGGCAATGATATCCGAGATGGGGTCAATGGACCACAATCAAGTATAAGAGCTTGTGGATCTGCCTGATGGGTTTAAGCCCATTGGATACAAGTGAGTCTACAAACGTAAGAGAGGACCTGATGGAAAGGTGGAAACCGTTAAAGCTAGGCTGGTGGCGAAGGGGTATACTCAGAAAAAAAGGAACGATTGTGAGGAAACCTTTTCCCCGGTAACCATACTTAAGTCAATCCGGATTCTCTTGGCCATAGCTGCTCATTTAGATTATGAGATATGGCAGATGGATGTCAAGACAGCTTTCCTAAACGGAAGTCTTGAGGAAACCATCTTCATGCAGCATCTAGAGGGATTCGTTGAAAAAGGCAAAGAGCATAAGGCTTGCAGGCTTAAGAAGTCCATTTATGGACTTAAGCAGACATCCAGATCTTGGAACATCCGGTTTGATGAGGTAATCCAATCATTCGGATTTACTCATTGTCCGAATGAGCAATATGTGTACCTCTGATGTGATGGAAACTCAGTGG
This sequence comes from Knoxia roxburghii, assembly GCA_030378225.1. Lineage (NCBI taxonomy): Eukaryota > Viridiplantae > Streptophyta > Magnoliopsida > Gentianales > Rubiaceae > Knoxia > Knoxia roxburghii. The sequence continues at coordinate 8,543,489 of CM059423.1, forward strand.
TGTTTCTTGTGCTTTACGTAGATGACATTCTATTGATTGGCAACAACAAGAAAGTGCTATCAGACGTAAAGGCGTGGCTATCCAAGCAGTTTGATATGAAGGCCTTAGGGGAAGCAGGATATATCATTGGGATCAAGATAATTCGAGATCCTAGGAAATGTTTGTTAACGCTATCCCAAGCTTCATCCATAGATACGATTCTGGCCCGTTTTAACATGCAGAACTCCAAGAAAGGGTTTCTACCTTTCAAACACGGAGTGCATCTGTCTAAAGAACAGTCTAGGAGACTGTTGAGGAGATAGAGACCAAAGACAGTTCTTTATGCTTCGGCAGTAGCAAGTTTCATGTATGCCATGTTGTGTACGATGCCTGATATCTTTTATGCCGTTGGCATTGTAAGCAGATATCAGAGTAAATCTGGGAAAGCTCATTGGGAGGTAGTAAAATGCATTCTCAAGTATGTGTGTAGAACGAGAGACCAAGTTTTTGTCTATCAGGCGCCTGAGCTGGTACCTCGAGGTTACACAGATTCAGATTTCCAAGGCGGCAGAGACAAGAGCAAGTCTATCTCAGGGTATGTGTTTACTCTAGGAGGTGGAGCCATAGTTTGGCGGAGTGTCAAGCAGAAATGCGTGGTGGACTCTACCATAGAGGCTGAATACGTTGCCGCATCAGAGGCAGCGAAAGAAGCAGTATGACTCAAGAACTTCCTAGTGGACTTAGATGTGATTCCTGATTTGCAGAAGTCTATCATGGTGTATTGTGATAACAATGGTGCAGTAGTAAACTCGAAGGAACCACGAGCCCACAAGGCGAGTAAACATATACTGTGCAAGTCCACCTGATACGAGATATCGTAAAGAGGGAAGACGTGGTCGTGGCTAAGATAGCATCAGAGGATAACCTTGCAGATCCGTTCAGGAAGACATTGACTTTAAAAGTCATTGAGGCTCACGTAGAGGGCATGGGAATCAGATACTTAGGAGAGCCATGACAGTTTTTCTAGATATATAGTAGCAGAGTATATAGGGGTTGTATGTAGATGTATACTTAAAACACAGCTTAAGTATTAGTGGGTGATTGTTGGAGTTGAATACATAAGCTATGCTTGTATTGTACATTTTCCCAGCTAATATATCGATTTATGTTTTGATTATATTTTGTTGTGCATTATTTGTCCATTTATATTATGTAGTTAGATGATGAGGTGTCTTGTGTGACACAGTAGATCTCATCATTGGTTAAAAGACATAATATATAAATGAGGTTCGTAACCAAGACAGCTTTGGACAAACTGTCGATTTAGGTTATTATGTGATTCGAATAATTGGTTTGAATCATATAGATATGCCAGGGGCATATTGAACTTGACCATTAGGAATGATTTGTCTTGTACTGATTTAATAGACAAATCATTTTTGGTATTCTATCTCTTAATCCCTATACTCTAGCGGACATGAGGATTAGACATAGTGTACTTTGATCTGCCAATGGGTGAGGTCAACTGTGGCCAATAGTCTCGGTAGGTTGGGTGCGCGTGTTTAGTTGCTTGGTGTGCTGCTGCTTGTCGAAAGGAAATCATGTACCGGTGCGTCCGGGGTGATGGTGCTCCCGAAATGAGTTCGTAATGTTTATTATACTAAACCCGGTCGATGGACTTATGTCCGGTATAGTAAAAAGGTCGAGTGGTACTAGTCTCAGAATTAAAGAAGTTAATTAATTAATTTATCAGTAAATTAATAAATTAACGAGCACTATATCTTTGATGTGGGGAGATTATGAATATAAATTAATTAAGTTGTTCCGAAAGCAATTCTGATGTAGGTTGGTAGTGCAAAAATTAATCCGTTAGTGGTACGATTAATTTTATAATTGGTTAATTGAATAGGTAAATTAATTAATTGATTAATTATTTCTAAGGGTTAATTGAGTAATTAACAAAGTAGAATTATTTAATCAATTAATTAAGTCTTAAGTTTCAATTAGAATTAGAAAATCCTAGAGATTAGGAATCTAGTAGGATTTGGTTTATCCTATCAGATTGGTTACCTAATTGGATTTGGAAACTAATTATCTAAACCCATTAGGAAGGCAAATCCTAAACCAACTTGGGGTCTCTCTTGTAACTCTATATATAGACAAGAGATTAGCTATTCCACATATACAATTCATTAGTTTTCAAGACAAGAAAACTAGAGAGATAAAATCCTAGAGAGAGAAATATTTTATTCTCCCTAAAGTCGGATTTTATAGGCTGATTGGCTGCTGCACACAAGCCATAGAGGTGGCCGGATTTTTGGTCCTTCTCAGGCGGCTCAAAGGTATTGTGTGGCGGCGCGTGAAGCTTTCTCTCAGGTCCTAGGCGGTGCGTGTGAGTCACGCGCTTTAATAGGTTATTCTTATGTTTATACTTTTATTAAGAATTTTTGTTGCGTGGTAAATCAAATAAGTTCAAATCCAGATCCTGCGCAATGTTATTTCAAAATGTTTGGAATAGCGATTGTGCTAGCGTCTAGGCTTGGCCAGAGATTTCGATTCTGGAATGCATAGCACGAAAGTGAATTTATGGCTAGGCCTGGGCAGATAATCTTTCAGATGAATCATTATGAGATATCAAATCAGCCACCAAAGCTTTGTCTGGGAAGGAGGCTGTTAGGCGAAACCGGCAGAAAGGAGTGTTGCCGAGAAGCCATGGATCAGTCCATAGCTTAGTCTGCTGACCAGAAATAATTTGGTATATAGTGAAACCATGGGCAGAGGCGTGGACACTCTTACAGAACATAAGTTTCCAACAATTTAACGAATTTTTTTTAACAAAATACATCCGACATTAGTCCAGCAGTCCAGTAATGAAGAAAGAATTATTAAGGAAAAGTACAAAGTGTCACTGTTTATAAAAATTTGTTCCACTATCCATAGTGATTTTCCAATTCCAGCAATGCAGATATTCAGATTATAAAGTCCCATTATTCACAAAAAATTGTTCCAGCATACATAGTTATTTTTTAAAATCGCAGAATCTGATCAAATTACAAAATAAAATCCGATAAAACAGTAAATCAAGGTAGGAAATTAAAAAAAAAAACTATTTATGTTTAGAGTTTTTTTGGAATTTTTAATTTCTGCAATTAGGATAATCAGAATCAGCAGTAAATCACGATAAGAAATAAAAAATTTATGTTTAGAGTTTTTTGAGATTTTCAGTTTTTGCAAGTAGGATAATAGTAAATTACGGTAGAAAATTTTAAAAAAATGGTGTTTTTTAGATTTTTCAGTTTTTTACAAATGAAATAATCAAAATCAGCAGTATATCCCGATAGAAAAAAAAAAAAAAAAAACTATTTTCGTTTAGATTGTTTTGGGATATTTGGTTTATGCGGCAAAAAAAACCCCGACCGCCAGCAAAAAACCAAAATTATTGATGCTGCCACCTCGTGGAACGCTTTTTCTCAGATTTGGCAACTCCCATTGCAAAACCCATAAAGCTGTTCAAACTCTTCATTGACTTTTCATAAAGCCATGAAGCGAGGCTGATTGTTGCAGTTTCATTGAATATTCATTTTTCGGGTCTTTTCCAATTCATCATTCGAAAAACATCATGGAAAGTCCAGAAGGCTGATTGTTGATTTCTGAGGGTGGGGGAGGATGGAGGTGTGGTGACACGCTCCTATTTCCACCCTTTTTACTATTTTTATTTTTAATTTTTTTACGATTGAACTATTATACGAAGTATTCCTAGCACTACTATCATATACTAATCGAAAGAAGAGTTACAAACATAAAACACAAATAACAAAAAATAAAAAATAATGATTAATTGCAAATAAAGAGAGAGATTAGATATGGTATCATTTTAATTTCAAAATAAGAGTATGATTTTAAAAAGAATAGTAAAGATTTGAGAATTTACATGCAGTATTTTTTTTTTTTTTTTGAGTGAGGAAATCAAATATTGACAAATTTTTTCCTTCAATTTTTTATTTTTTTTTTACAAATTTGAGAATTTACATGCAGTTTAAAACTAATGATAAAAATGTAATTATATTAAAAATATATTTTCAATAAGAACTATCAAATCAATCAATAATTACAAATAAAATGGAGGGCCCTGAGGTTGGACCTCCAAATACTTAACCTTCTAATGGTAGTGATCTAGCAGAATACATAGGTCATCTTTATCACAAAAACCATTTCGTGAAATAAGAAAAACCGTTTATATATAAATATACTCTTAGAAGTAATCGCCTTTGGACATGTCCAATGAAGTAAAGTTTTATTAGTTATCATCCCATTTTTTACTTTCTATTGTTTTAATTTGGATTAAAATATTCCTTTATAATACTATTTCTTTTCTCTATTTTAAATAAAAAAAAAATTTTGTCAAAATTTATGACTACTGCCCCAAAAACTGTGACAGTAACTAGTAATCCCAATGAAGTAAGACTGTCAAGAGGGAGTTTAACTTGAAAATCATCCCCATTCCCTAGATTCACTACATAATACGGCAGTGGCACCGCCTTCTTAGGTCTCTCAAAAATGTTCTCATCTTCTACACTTTTGGATCCCATTACCATTATCTTTGAGCTAGGTAATCTCACAGATTGACCCGCTGAAAACTGAATTTTATTATAATGAAAATTTATGTTTTATAAGATAACTTGAATGGAGATGAAACTGATGGAAAAAAAAAAAAAATGGTAGTGATAGCAGAGTGGTGGGGTGGTGGTGGCAGGGTGGGGCCCGGGGAGGGGTGGTGGTGTGCGGGGGCAGTGGTAGTGGCGGCGAGGCGGGTGGGTGGTGGTGGTGGTAATGGGGCGGTGGTCAAACAATTAGGATTTTGAGGTTTAGCCAATTGTTAGTCAGAGGGTATTTTTGTAAAAAATAATTAAAAACGTTAATAAAAAAAAAGATGAGATACCAATAATGCAACCATAATATTAATTTGGACCAAAAGTGTAACTATCCTTATTAAGAGTGACTAAAAAAGTAATTTGGCCAAAATTTTATTATGATGAAAATTTATGTTTTGTAAACAGGTGTAAACTGATGTGGAAACAAGTGTAAACTCACGGAAACAGGTGTAAACTGATGTGGGAATTGATGCTGAAAACCTAATTTTAATGGAATGCTGAATACCATGAAAATTGAATTGAAATATAATGAAACTGTATCTAAATGTGATGGAAAGCAAATGAAAGAGTTATTAATTAATTTGAAATGTGCTTGCAGCAAAAAGAAATCAAATTCAGGCAGAAAACTTCGATGATGTAATCTTATATAGCAAAGCTTGATCATCGTAATAATTTATATTTGTGTCATCTGAATATGATGAAAAATTCCAAAAAATGATCCAATTTCATGAAAAATGATTGAATTTCATTTAGTTATGAAAATGATGGAATTTCATGGAAAGATAAAATTTTTCATGGAATAAGAATTATAAAACGAATGATATAAAATGTAATTATATTTAAAACATATTTTCTATTTAAAAAAACCATATTTTGAATAAGAATTTATGATTAAATGGATCAATAATTACAAACAAAATGAAGGGCCATAATTAAGGTTGGACCTCCAAAACCCTAAATAAATACTTGACCTTGACCTTCTAATGTAGTCGCCTTTCTATATAAATACTAAATACTCTTAAAAAGATTAGAAGTAATCGGGTGTGGTGGAGATGTCCAATGAAGTAAGAGTGTGAGGAGGCAGTATAACTTGAAAATCATCTCCTTTCCCTGGATTCTCTGCATAATACGACAGTGGCACCACCTTGTTAGGACTCTCAAAAGTATTCTCATCCTCTACACTTTTGGATCCCATCACCATTATCTTTGAGGAGCTAGGTAATTTCACAACAGATTGACCCGGTGATCGGTTGACCACAATCTTGAGATTGATTTGCTGGTCGCCATAGTTGACCACCTTAACTCTCAAGTATTTGGACTTGGACTTGGACTTGTTATCAGTCCATGATATGGCACTGGCAGTGAGTTGAGCAGAAGAAGGGCTAGGGCTGTTGGTGGTGAGGGTTGAATTCAAGTAGTTAGCCCCATTTGAAGCTTTGAAGAAAGTCTGCATCCAATAACTAGGAGTTCCGTAAACCTGGGAAGAGTCGAAAACAATAGCATCTGGATTCCAGGCTCTGTCGTTGTCATTGACGAGCAACGGAGCATAACTTGCGAATTCAACAATGTCACTGTTTTTCTCCAAGCCCATGAGGAATGCTGATTCAGCCAATGCAGCCAAAAGGTTACCATTACCAGGGGCCTTACCCCAAACAGCATACTCACTAACAAAAGCCTTGGCGCCTGTTCTTGGTGCGTTGTCGAAGTGAGTATATGAATTGTACATGTCGATAGCTTGTTGAGGATAAGTATGATAATCATACAAATCAGCGGGTACGGTCAAGGGTGAAGTAGATCCATCACAGTTGGTAATGATGTTGATGTCCGGGAAAGATTGCCGGATGGCGTCAAAGAATAGTCGATAGTTAGCTTCATATTGGGGCTTTCCACAATCTTCGTTACCGGGAGCAACATATCTTAAATCAAATGGTTTAGGGTGACCCATTGCAGCTCTTACTGAACCCCAGGTAGTGTTTTCATCACCCAAGGCAAATTCAAGACCATCCAAAGCATCTTGAATGTAAGGATAAAGGAAATCGGGTTCAACTTCCAAGCCACTGATGCTAATACCAATGCTAAACACCCAAATGGGCAATGCGCCAAGATCCTCTGCAAGCTGCAGAATGGAAAAGATTGAGCGTTATTTGCAGCATAATAAAAGAATTATTGTTGGTTCCTTCAAAAAAAAAAAAAAAAAAAAAAAAGAAGTAAGTATTATTTTAAGATTAAATTATATTTTTTGTCCCTTACATTTGACTAAATAATTTTTTTGGTCCCTTACATTTTAAAATGATTTGTTTGGTCCCTTACATTTAAAATATGTATTATTTAGTCCCTATTATTAATTCAGTCTAAATTTTATCAATTATATTCATGTACAATCTGCAAGACATTTCTAAATGAATAATATAACAATCTAAATATTAATCTAATTATTAAAAAATTTTAAAAATCTAAATCAGACGATTAAAATATATAAAACTAACCCGAAATTCACGAAATAGAGACAAACCGTTTCAAATTTTAATTACCTGAATTAAATTTTAAATATTTTTAATATATACATTGGTGTTTAAAATATTATCCTTCATTGAAAAATTTTTGTATACTACTCATAAATAAATTTGGGATAGTTTAGATAATATTGACATTACGGAGACTAAATAATACATTTTTAAAATGTAAGGGACCAAATAATACATATTTTATATGTAAGGGACTAAAAAAATTATTTTAAAATGTAAGGGACCAAAAAAATTATTTAACCAAATATAAGGGACCAAATATATGATTTAATCTTATTTTAAAGACAAGACTGAACTTACTTGAAAATACTCAAAATGTCCAAATCCATCATCAGTCCAGTAACCCCAAGCATCATCATAATGGCCAGGCCTGTTTTCCCATGGGCCAAGAGTATGTTTCCAGTCAAGGCAGTTGATTAGGTAGTTCCCCTCAACAAAGTTTCCACCTGGAAATCTGATGAAGCCAGGGCTCAAATTATGAATCATGTCGAAGATATCCTTTCTGAAACCATGTCCGTTGTGTGTATCGACAGGCATAACTGAAACTTGATCAATCCACAATGTTCCATGATTCTTTGAAGTGAGGGTCAACCTTGCATGGTGATCAGTTTCTTGCGCTGTAAGTTCGAACTCTACCTTTTTCCACTCCTTACCATCAGCAATACTAGGAATTTGAAAAAAAAAAAAAAAAAAAAAAAACACAAACGGTGAGAATATTAATGCATGGTTGTGGGGTAAAATAAAAATGTTTAATAACTCTTTTTTTTATACTTACACAACTTCTTTCTGTGCCAAAGGATGGAACCCTTGAGACTCTGTCAATCTCACATCTAGATGAACAGAATCCAGCGATCGAACATGGAAACTCACTTTGTAATTCTTCCCCTTCTCAATATTCTACACACAAAGCAACAAAACAAAACAAAACAAAAAAAAAAGAGAATTTACCAATCATCATACTTACTAATAAAAAAGACTGAAAGTGAAAACAAAACATTAGTTTTGCCATACCATGCCCCAATAGCCAGGATTGAAAACACCAACACCATCGGGACAATTGTCACAGAGGACGTCAATCCTCAATGCAACTTTGTTTCTCGGAAACAATGAGGAATTGTCTGTTGAAATTTTCACATCTGATGCATCTCCAACAACACCCCAAGGCTCAATAGTTGAAGTATTGTTTCCATCTCTGCCTTCAAAACCTGATCACACAAGACAACACAACAAGTTAATAATAATAAAATACTATATTAGAGTCTCTTTAATTAAAACCACTATTTATCCTTAAAACAAGACCGACCGACCGACCTCTGTTGCTGACTAGCTCAGCCCACAACCCACCAGTTCCTGCATGGTTGATCTCCTGCTCAGATATACAAACAAATCAACATTATACAAGTCAAACATTAACTCAACAATATTATTCTCTCTCTCAACTGCACCCAACTCACCTCAAAAAACACTCCAAACAAATTGTCCGGCATTTTCCGACCGGCGGAAGTGCCATCTATGACGAGAACTGCTGAGTTGTTAGCATTATCCTGCCGCTGTGTATGATGCCTTATCGCCCCACATTGTTGAAGCCCAAAAACAACGATAAACAAGAACAACACTCGGCCATCCATTTTCAAGACCTCTTATGATCGACCTCCTATCAAGAATAAGGAAAATATACGAAGGATTACTTGGAAACGATGATAGCTATTTATATTGTGCAAGAACTTTTAAGATGGCCATCATAATTGCATGATGTTTATCTTATATATGGCTGATAATTAGGAATTTAATATGAAAGAGTATTATGTGAATATAATAATTATTATTACATATCTTTCAATATCATTACAAAAATAATTTTACTTTGTAAAAGATAAATATAAGTTTTTTTTTTTTTTTTGAGGAAAAAGATAAATATAAGTTGATTTGTCTATGTCTTATTTTGGTAAGAGTTTATAGATAGATAAATACATAAATAGATAGATAACTTTTAAAATAAAAATAAAAAATAAAGAATACGTACACTACACTATACTATAGTGTATCAGATTCCATTACCAATCAAATCGAAACACTACTTTATCACATACAGATTGACATATTGACCATATAAATAAATCTTTACTATTAAACTCTACTATTAATTGGTATTGTATAGAGACATTACCTTATATTTTTATTGTTTTTATCTATTCACATTCTTATTCTCTTTATCTATGTATAGTGTGAGATTTATATATTAGTCTTGGGGAGTTTGATATGGATCACCACCGCCACCACCGCCACCATAGATTTTCCACCTCGGCCATGCCTATATATTTGGTCACCTAGTCTTAAGTTTTCATTTCTTGGGCTTTTCTTTAGCTTTTCCCTAACCAAAAGATGCTCGATATTTTGTATGTGGACGAATTGGAATCGAAAAATGTTCCATCTTTCTTTAAAAATAAAAAATAAAATAAAAAAAGAGTCTTTTTTTCTTTAACCTTGAGTTTTTTAAAACATCCTCTAGTTCAAAACTCTTTCTAAAAAAAAAAAAAAAAAAATACTTTTTAACTGGTATGTGTGTCATTATCATTTCATTCTTTTTATACTTTTATTTGTGGCCCCTTTTCTCTAACCTTGAGTATCTAACATTTCTTTGGCTCAAAACCCTTTCTCCCTTTCTCAACAACGAAACGGAAGGAAATCGAAGTCACGCAAGTGAAAATAAATTGGAAGCTAAAAATTTTTATATATATTAAAAAAATGAAAAAGTGAAACCCATCGAAAGAGAAAAAAAATTTAATACAAATAAAAATGGACAAGAGATTCGCAGTCAAGGCATAGAAGTTTTTACTATTCGTTTTGGTAGGTTTATTTGATTAGTGTAATGATAGCTTGTTAAATTTGGCTTCATTGCTTGGGAAGGCAATAATCAATATCAAAATTAGATTAGATATGTTGATTTAGATTTTTTTTTTATGAAATCACTATTTCTTTGTTAGTATTCTTTCGATATTTTGTCTAAATTCTCATATGCTAATTCTGATTCTAGCTGTTTATTGTTTGATCCATAAATTGAGAAGACTATGTGTGCATAAGAAAATTCAGAGTGATATAGTAAGTTATCAAAACAATGATAATAGGACACTGGGGGAGTACTTTGCCCCTACAGAGGATACTCTCAGGCCAAGTATCACGAGGCCCACTGTTGCAGCGAATACTTTTGAGTTAAAGCCAGCTTTGATCCAAATGGTGCAACAGAATAAATTTGCAGGATTGTCGAATGAAGATTCCAATGCTCATGTGGAGAATCTTTTGGAGTTATATGATACCATCAAGATCAATGGAGTGCCAACTGATGCAATCCGGCTGAGACTTTTTCCTTTCTCATTGAGAGGAAAAGCCAAGACTTGGTTGAACACAAGTGATCCAAGTTCCATTACGACATTGGATGATCTATACTAGGCATTTTTGAGCAGTTTATTTCCACCAATTAAGGCAGCTAAGTTGCGTAATGACATTGTGGGCTTTGTTCAAGAAGATGGTGAGACATTTCATGCTGCATGGACCAGATTCAAAGAGTTGCAAAGGAAATGTCCTCACAATGGTTTATACAAGAGTGTGTTAGTTCAAACATTCTATCAAGGGTTAACCGAAGGTATAAAGAATAATGTTGATGCTGCAGCTAAGGTTCTCTGATGAACAAGTCAATTGATGAAGCCTATAAGTTATTGCAAAGTATGGCTAAAAATGAAAGTCAATGGTCAAGTGGAAGAAATACTTTTAAGTAGTTTGCTGGGATGTATGAAGTCAATGAGTTTAGCATTCTTAATGTGAAGATTGATGCATTGACCAAGGCGGTGGGAAGTATGGCCAGTATAAATGCAGTTTCTAATGCCATTGTCTGTGAGTTTTGTGCAGGCTCTCACCAAAGTTCAAAATGCATGCAAGTGGCATTGACTATAAGATTGAATTCTCGCGAGCAAGGTCAGTTACCTAGCAAGCCTGATATCAACCCTCGTAAGCATTGTAAAGCAGTTACATTGACTCATTGGAGTTATGTTTGGAAAGAATTGAAAGGTCACCAATTGAGAATAATGACATAATGAATTGAATGGAATCAGCTCACAGGACCTTGGAGTTGCAAATGAGTCAATGTAACTTATAGGCTGCACAAAACTCACAGACAATGGCATTAGAAACTGCATTTATACTGGCCATACTTCCCATCGCCGTGGTCAATGCATCAATCTTCGCATTGAGAATGCTAAACTCATTGACTTCATACATCCCAGCAAACTACTTAAAAGTATTTCTTCCACTTGACCATTGACTTTCATTTTTAGCCATACTTTGCAATAACTTATAGGCTTCATCAATTAACTTGTTCATCAGAGAACCTTAGCTGCAGCATCAACATTATTCTTTATACCTTCGGTTAACCCTTGATAGAATGTTTGAACTAACACACTCTTGTATAAACCATTGTGAGGACATTTCCTTTGCAACTCTTTGAATCTTGTCCATGCAGCATGAAATGTCTCACTATCTTTTTGAACAAACTCCACAATGTCATTACGAAACTTAGCTGCCTTAATTGGTGGAAATAAACTGCTCAAAAATGCCTAGTATAGATCATCCAATGTCGTAATGGAACTTGGATCACTTGTGTTCAACCAAGTCTTGGCTTTTCCTCTCAATGAGAAAGGAAAAAGTCTCAGCCGGATTGCATCAGTTGGCACTCCATTGATCTTGATGGTATCATATAACTCCAAAAGATTCTCCACATGAGCATTGGAATCTTCATTTGACAATCCTGCAAATTTATTCTGTTGCACCATTTGGATCAAAGCTGGCTTTAACTCAAAAGTATTCGCTGCAACAGTGGGCCTCGCGATACTTGGCCTGAGAGTATCCTCTGTAGGGGCAAAGTACTCCCCCAGTGTCCTACTATCATTGTTTTGATAACTCACTATATCACTCTGAATTTTCTTATGCACGCATAGTCTTCTCAATTTATGGATCAAACAACAAACAGCCAGAATCAGAATTAGCATATGAGAATTTAGACAAAATATCGAAAGAATACTAACAAAGAAATAGTGATTTCAGAAAAAAAATCTAAATTAATAACATATCTAATCTAATTTTGATATTGATTATTGCCTTCACAAGTAGGGCTGGCAATTTCTGACACGACACGAAAAAAAGCGGGTTAGGGTTGAGTTTTTTGACACGATTAAGTAAACGGGTCGGGTTCGTGTCAACCCGTTTATCTCCAGGTTAGGTTCAGGTCAACCCGCCGGGTTGGCGGGTTGACCCGTGAACCCGCAAAATTTAAAAAAAGACATGACTAAAAATTTTTCCCCCAAATCCAAAAAACCCTATAATCCCATTTTCTTTTTCTTTCCCTTCTCTCTCCCCGACATTCCCTTCCCTCCGCCGGTCAACCCTCGCCGCAGCTGGCTGTCCGGCCTCTCTCCCAGTCGCGTAGCACCACCAAAAGAACCCACGCCTTCACTATAGAGTTTTGGCTGTGGAAAGCAACGACAGTGGAACTTTGGGGAATCATTTTAAGCTTCCTCAAATAAAATTCACCAAGCTTTTCATCAATGGCCAGTTCGTCGATTCCATTTCAGGTTAGCCTTCCCTTCTTTAATTTGATTACATATCTTTAGTTATCTCATTCCTTCCATAGTTTCCACAAATGAATCATTCAATATAAACAACGATTTGAGGAATAGCTTTCCTTATTAGTTGAATTGTGATATCATTTGTAGGTGAAAAAGATTACTTAGGTAGGCTTTTAGAATGAAGACTTTTGAACAGAAGACTTTTGGAATGACAACACAATATGGATGACTTTTGGACGGATGCCTTTTCCTCCTTGGAGCGGTTTATTGTTACAATTTGGACGAATGACTGACTATTGCATTTGCATAACCTTATAATACTCAAAATTGTTGCTTTCTACCTCATTAGCGAATGTGGGCTTATTGAAACTTCCAGGTTCATTTCTAAGTTTATTTTTCCAATTGATGAATTTTACTTGGCAGTGTAAATCAAGAACATATGTCTACATCCATTCATGTGAATTTAAACTATTTTTTTTTCACAAAGACAGTCCACCACGTCTCATAACACTAGCACCATGTCAAAAATAACTAGCACCACGTCCAGAAACGTCTACATCCATTCATGTGAATTTAAGCTATTTTTTTTACAAAGACAACCCACCACGTCAAAGACAACTAGAACCACGTCCATAAACGTCTACATCCATTCATGTGAATTTAAACTGATTTTTTCCCCCAAAGACAGTCCACCACGTCTCATATCACTAGCACCACGTCAAAAATAACTAGCAACACGTCCAGAAACGTCTACATCCATTCATGTGAATTTAAGCTATTTTTTTCACAAAGACAACCCACCACGCCTTAGACAACTAGAACCACGTCCATAAACGTCTACATCCATTCATGTGAATTTACACTGATTTTTTTTTTCACAAAGACAGTCCACCACGTCTCGTAACACTAGCACCACGTCAAAAATAATTAGCACCACTTCTTGAAACGTCTAGCACCACGTCATGTGAATTTAAGCTATTTTTTTCACAAAGACAACCCACCACGTCAAAGACAACTAGAACCACGTCCATAAACGTCTACATCCATTCATGTGAATTTAAACTGATTTTTTCCCCAAAGATAGTCCACCACGTCTCATAACACTAGCACCACGTCAAAAATAACTAGCACCACGTCCGAAACATCTACATCGATTCATGTGAATTTAAGCTATTTTTTTACAAAGACAACGCACCACGTCAAAGACAACTAGAACCACATCCATAAACGTCTACATCCATTCATGTGAATTTAAACTTATTTTTTTTTCCACAAAGACAGTCCATCACGTCTCATAACACTAGCACCACGTCAAAAATAACTAGCACCACGTCCAAAAACTTCTACATCCATTCATGTGAATTTAAGCTATTTTTTTCACAAAGACAACCCACCACGTCAAAGACAACTAGAACCATGTCCATGAACGTCTACATCCATTCATGTGAATTTAAACTTATTTTTCCCCAAAGACAGTCCACCACGTCTCATAATACTAGCACCACGTCAAAAATAACTAGCACCATGTCCAGAAACGTCTACATCCATTCATGTCAATTTATGCTATTTTTTTCACAAAGACAACCCACCACGTCAAAGAAAACTAGAACCATGTCCATAAACGTCTACATCCATTCATGTGAATTTAAACTAGTTTTTTTTTTTCACAAAGACAGTCCACCACGTCTCGTAACACTAGCACCACGTCAAAAATAACTAGCACCACATCCAGAAATGTCTACATCCAGAAACGTCTAACCCAACTTTTTATGTATATTAAATGCTAAATATATTTATAATATATACAGTTCAGTTCGACCAGAACGGCCGGTTTCACAGCCTAACCCGTTGATCGAACCGTTGTTGCGGTTTATAAATTTTTCAAACTGTCGGACTATAAATATATATTTAAACCGGCCAAACTGAAAAAAATAGTTTGGTTTGGCTGATTTAAACGTTTTTGGCCAAACTGTGTACACCCCTATCTTTATGCATGATCTTAAATAATAATAATAATAATATAAAAGAACAAAAGATGCATGAAATATATGTTGAGTGTTTTTACATTTAATTACAAAATGATTCTGCATAGGATCTCGATCTTGAAATCTATGGGTGGCCGGGTGGTTGACTTGACTTGTTTAGTTAAACGGGTTACGCGGGTTAGGTTCGGGTTGACACGATTATAAATGGGTCGGGTTAGGGTTGGAGTTTTTGACACGATTAGTTAAATGGGTCGGGTTAGGGTTGGGGGTTTCTCGACACGCCAACACGCTAACCCGAACACGATAACACGAACACGACACGAATTGCCAGCCCTATTCCCAAGAAATGAAGCCAAATTTAACAAGCTATCATTACACTAATCAAATAAACCTACCAAAATGAATAGTAAAAACTTCTATGCCTTGACCGTGAATCTCTTGTCCATTTTTATTTGTATTAAATATTTTTCCTCTTTCGATAGGTTTCACTTTTTCTTTTTTTAATATATATAAAAAATTTTAGCTTCCAATTTATTTTCACTTGCGTGACTTCGATTTCCTTCCGTTTCGTTGTTGAGAAAGGGAGAAAGGGTTTTGAGCCAAAGAAATGTTAGATACTCAAGGTTAGAGAAAAGGGGCCACAAATAAAAGTATAAAAAGAATGAAAATGATAATGACACACATACCAGTTAAAAAGTATATATATATATATATATATATATATATATATTTTGTTGAGAAAGAGTTTTGAACTAGAGGATGTTTTAAAAAACTCAAGGTTAAAGAAAAAAAGACTCTTTTTTTATTTTATTTTTTATTTTTAAAGAAAGATGGAACATTTTTCGATTCCAATTCGTCCACATACAAAATATCGAGCATCTTTTGGTTAGGGAAAAGCTAAAGAAAAGCCCAAGAAATGAAAACTTAAGACTAGGTGACCAAATATATAGGCATGGCCGAGGTGGAAAATCTATGGTGGCGGTGGCGGTTGGGATCCATATCAAACTCCCCAAGACTAATATATAAGGGATCTGAATCTCACACTATACATAGATAACGAGAATAAGAATATAAATAGATAAAAAGAATAAAAATATAAGGTAATGTCCCTATACAATACCAATTAACGGTAGAATTTAATAATAAAGATTTATTTATATGGTCAATATGTCAATCTGTATGTCATAAAGTAATGTTTCGATTTGATTGGTAATGCAATCTGTGTACGTATTTTTTATTATTTATTTTTATTTTTAAAGTTATCTATCTATTTATCTATCTATAAACTCTTACCAAAATAAGACATAGACAAATCAACTTATATTTATCTTTTTCCTCCAAAAAAAAAAAAAAAACTTATATTTATCTTTTACAAAGTAAAATTATTTTTGTAATGATATTAAAAGATATGTAATAATAATTATTATATACACATAATACTCTTTAATATTAAATTCCTAATTATCAGCCATATATAAGATAAACATCATGCAATTATGATGACCATCTTAAAAGTTCTTGCACAATATAAATAGCTATCATCGTTTCCAAGTATCCTTGGTATATTTTCCTTATTCTTGATAGGAGGTCGATCATAGGAGGTCTTGAAAATGGATGGCCGAGTGTTGTTCTTGTTTATCGTTGTTTTTGGGCTTCAACAATGTGGGGCGATAAGGCATCATACACAGCGGAAGGATAATGCTAACAACTCTGCAGTTCTCGTCATAGATGGCACTTCCGCCGGTCGGAAAATGCCGGACAATTTGTTTGGAGTGTTTTTTGAGGTGAGTTGTGTGCAGTTGAGAGAGAGAATAATATTGTTGAGTTAATGTTTGACTTGTATTATGTTGATTTGTTTGTATATCTGAGCAGGAGATCAACCATGCAGGAACTGGTGGGTTGTGGGCTGAGCTAGTCAGCAACAGAGGTCGGTCGGTCTTGTTTTAAGGATAAATAGTGGTTTTAATTAAAGAGACTCTAATATAGTATTTTATTATTATTAACTTGTTGTGTTGTCTTGTGTGATCAGGTTTTGAAGGCAGAGATGGAAACAATACTTCAACTATTGAGCCTTGGGGTGTTGTTGGAGATGCATCAGATGTGAAAATTTCTACAGACAATTCCTCATTGTTTCCGAGAAACAAAGTTGCATTGAGGATTGACGTCCTCTGTGACAATTGTCCCGATGGTGTTGGTGTTTTCAATCCTGGCTATTGGGGCATGGTATGGCAAAACTAATGTTTTGTTTTCACTTTCAGTCTTTTTTATTAGTAAGTATGATGATTGGTAAATTCTCTTTTTTTTTTGTTTTGTTTTGTTTTGTTGCTTTGTGTGTAGAATATTGAGAAGGGGAAGAATTACAAAGTGAGTTTCCATGTTCGATCGCTGGATTCTGTTCATCTAGATGTGAGATTGACAGAGTCTCAAGGGTTCCATCCTTTGGCACAGAAAGAAGTTGTGTAAGTATAAAAAAAAGAGTTATTAAACATTTTTATTTTACCCCACAACCATGCATTAATATTCTCACCGTTTGTGTTTTTTTTTTTTTTTTTTTTTTTTCAAATTCCTAGTATTGCTGATGGTAAGGAGTGGAAAAAGGTAGAGTTCGAACTTACAGCGCAAGAAACTGATCACCATGCAAGGTTGACCCTCACTTCAAAGAATCATGGAACATTGTGGATTGATCAAGTTTCAGTTATGCCTGTCGATACACACAACGGACATGGTTTCAGAAAGGATATCTTCAACATGATTCATAATTTGAGCCCTGGCTTCATCAGATTTCCAGGTGGAAACTTTGTTGAGGGGAACTACCTAATCAACTGCCTTGACTGGAAACATACTCTTGGCCCATGGGAAAACAGGCCTGGCCATTATGATGATGCTTGGGGTTACTGGACTGATGATGGATTTGGACATTTTGAGTATTTTCAAGTAAGTTCAGTCTTGTCTTTAAAATAATACTTACTTTTTTTTTTTTTTGTTGAAGGAACAAACAATAATTCTTTTATTATGCTGCAAATAACGCTCAATTTTTTCCATTCTGCAGCTTGCAGAGGATCTTGGCGCATTGCCCATTTGGGTGTTTAGCATTGGTATTAGCATCAGTGGCTTGGAAGTTGAACCCGATTTCCTTTATCCTTACATTCAAGATGCTTTGGATGGTCTTGAATTTGCCTTGGGTGATGAAAACACTACCTGGGGTTCAGTTAGAGCTGCAATGGGTCACCCTAAACCATTTGATTTAAGATATGTTGCTCCCGGTAACGAAGATTGTGGAAAGCCCCAATATGAAGCTAACTATCGGCTATTCTTTGACGCCATCCGGCAATCTTTCCCGGACATCAACATCATTACCAACTGTGATGGATCTACTTCACCCTTGACCTTACCGGCTGATTTGTATGATTATCATACTTATCCTCAACAAGCTATCGACATGTACAATTCATATACTCACTTCGACAACGCACCAAGAACAGGCGCCAAGGCTTTTGTTAGTGAGTATGCTGTCTGGGGTAAGGCCCCTGGTAATGGTAACCTTTTGGCTGCATTGGCTGAATCAGCATTCCTCATGGGCTTGGAGAAAAACAGTGACATTGTTGAATTCGCAAGTTATGCTCCGTTGCTCGTCAATGACAACGACAGAGCCTGGAATCCAGATGCTATTGTTTTCGACTCTTCCCAGGTTTACGGAACTCCTAGTTATTGGATGCAGACTTTCTTCAAAGCTTCAAATGGGGCTAACTACTTGAATTCAACCCTCACCACCAACAGCCCTACCCCTTCTTCTGCTCAACTCACTGCCAGCGCCATATCATGGACTGATAACAAGTCCAAGTCCAAATACTTGAGAGTTAAGGTGGTCAACTATGGCGACCAGCAAATCAATTTCAAGATTGTGGTCAACCGATCACCGGGTCAATCTGTTGTGAAATTACCTAGCTCCTCAAAGATAATGGTGATGGGATCCAAAAGTGTAGAGGATGAGAATACTTTTGAGAGTCCTAACAAGGTGGTGCCACTGTCGTATTATGCACAGAATCCAGGGAAAGGAGATGATTTTCAAGTTATACTCCCTCCTCACACTCTTACGTCATTGGACATCTCCACCACACCCGATTACTTCTAATCTTTTTAAGAGTATTTAGTATTTATATAAAAAGGCGACGACATTAGAAGGTCAAGGTCAAGTGTTTATTTAGGGTTTTGGAGGTCCAACCTTAATTATGGCCCCTCATTTTGTTTGTAATTATTGATTCATTTAATCATAAATTCTTATTCAAAATATGGTTTTTTTTTAAATAGAAATTATGTTTTAAATATAATTACATTTTATATCATTAGTTTTTATAATTCTTATTCCATACGAAATTCCATCATCTTTCCATGAAATTCCATCATTTTCATACTTAAAATTCAATCACTTTCGGAACTTTCCATCAAATTCAGAAGACAAAAATATAAATTAATACAACGATCAAGCTTCTCCATACAAGATTCCATCATTTCAAATCAATTAATAACTCTTTCATTTGCTTTCCATTACATTCAGGTACAGTTTCCATCATATTCGATTCAGTTTTCATGGTATTCAACATCAATTCCATTATCAACATCAATTTCACATCAGTTTCTATCAGTTTATACCAGAGCAACAGGAAGATCTGTAAAAATCATTTATAAGCTACAAAATTCTGAATAAATATTTATTTGAGAAGATCAAAATAAGCTAAATTTTGGCCAAACCGAATAAAGAATGAGGAACATATGAATTTTCAAAATTGCTTGATCAGTTCAGGAATTTCCAGAAGGTGTGAATAACAACCCGTGTTTCAAAAGCAGTTTATGATAGATTTATAATTCCAAATGACAAACCGTAAAATTCTGTATAATCCTTGTGAGAATATTTTTTAAAAAAACTATGGTTTTCTCAAATCGAACATAAGGTAAAAGAGATATTGAAATGTTAAAGTTGGCAATAAGTGCAGAATTTCTGCAGCAGAACATAGCACCGACCCGATTTTAAAGGGGTTTTTTGGGTACTTAACAAATCGAAATTGTAATCTAGAAGATGCTTAGTAATTCTTGGTATATGAAGTTTAAATCTAGATAAATTTTGCTAAAAACGGACATGTATTGAAAGAGATATGAGGTTTTGAAATCAGTTCTACGGTTATGAAATTTCTTAAAATAGCAACTGCAGCAATCCTAGTTTAAGGACAGTTTTCAGAAGATATATAAACCCAAATTACAAACGGGAAGATATTAGTTAATCGTTGTAGTACAAGGTTTAAAACAAGATGAAGCTAGTAAAAATCATATATGAAACGAGGTAGATATGAGGTTCTAAAGTTATATGTTCAAAACATGATATCATTGAATTTTAAGAAAAATCTTTGTACACAACTTTATGAGGTGTTATGGTTCTCAAAGACCTCATTTCTACCCCTTTTAATTAAGGCATAAACATTGAGCCAAAATTAATACAAGACCAATTAAACATATGGTGGCCAAATTATTAACTAAGACAAGGCCTAACACGCGAGCCTAATTTATTCAGGCCAATAAAACAAGTTATGACCAAACTACTTAATAGAACAAGAACAAAAATAACATGGATTTGAATTAAAATAAAGGTTAAGGGTCAATGCTCAATACCATCACCTCCTTGAATTAAAATTCTAAAGGTACATGTCCAAAACATGAACTCATTGAATTTTAAGAAAAATATTTGTACTCAGCTTTATGAGTTGTTCTGGTTCTCAAAGACCTCATTTCTGCCCCTTTTAATTAAAACCTAACCATTGGGCCAAAATTAATACAAGGCCAATTAAACATATGGTGGCCGAATTATTAACTAAGACAAGACCTAACATTAGGGCCTAATTTATTCAGGCCAATAAAACAAGTCATGGTCAAACTACTTAATAGAACAAGAACAAAAATAACATGGACTTGAATTAAAATAAAGGTTAAGGGTCAATGCTCAATACCATCTCCTCTTTTAAAAATTATTAAAGTTTATAAATATACATAAATGACAAATTTTTAAAATATATAAGTTATTCATATAAGTTATTCCCCAGGGTATGTTTTTTGATCAAAAATGGAGGATATGTTATTCCTGGGGAGGGTACTTGTCTTGAAAGACAAACTCTTACTTGTGGATCTCATGGGTTAAGGCATTGAGAGATTGTGTGGTCTTTCTCCTCCTTGCTCTTATCATGGGTCCATCTATATCAACTAAAGGATCTCTTTGGTAAAGACTCACTAGTGGACTTGGGCTTGGTAGGTTTGGGTGTCAAAACTACATTATTTTCTCATACTGAATTGCTATTTGTATAACAAAATTACTATTTGTATAACAAAAAATGTCCAAAATAACCTTGGAAGCTAAAAAATACTAATTTGTTGGTAAATTTGGGTAGAAAATGCTGCGAATTGCGAATGTAAAGGGCAAGAAACGCTAAACCGTAATAAAAATAAACAAAAAATGCTAAAGTATAAAAAAACACCATGAAAAAAATGCCAAACCATGACGTTATAATGGAATGTAAACGTTAAAGTGTGGCCTTTAACTGAAACCAAAACGCTAAAACGTAGCGATAGCGGAGTCCAAAACGCTAAAAAGTAGTGAGGGAGGTATGTCTCGCTCGTTAAAGTGTAGCGTTATTGACTTTACTGGTTAAAAAAAAAACGAACCCAAAAAGCCGCACAATCCATATTTTGCCCAATCAAACGCAAGAACCCTAAAAAAATTCGAAAAACACAAAATCTTTTACACAAGCCAGAAGAAATTAGCGAAATGGACGGGGGAGGTGGTGAATCTTGGAGAGGTCATGGCGAGGGCAAAGGTCCAATGTATATTCGGGTAAAAATTCCTTCAAAATTTTAATATTTTGTCAAATTCATTTCGTATATTTATGAACGGATGGATCTGTTGTATTTGGGTAATAAAACGTTGTTGTTTAGCGTTTGGTAGGTTAGAAAACGCTTGTTTGTGACGTTTTGGTATATGTGAAACGCTAATCGAAAGCGTTTCGGCCTTGGTCAAACGTTAATCACATGCGTTCGAGCGGTAAAGAAATGCTAGAGCGTAGCGTTTTGGTATAATGATAATACCGATCGGCGGAGTTTTCGTTGTACTAAAACGCAATGGTTCGGCGTTTGACAAAGAGTCGAACGCTACATGTCTGCGTTTGACTGGTAGTCAAACGCTAATAGGTAGCGTTTGACCCTCTGTCAAACGTTAGTTTATATTTTAAGGTTTTGTTTAATATAAATTGTTTGTGTATTAATATATGTGATATAACTGTTTTTCAGGGTGGCGGTAAGGTAAAACCGCCTGTTCCTCCTCCCCCTGTTCAGGATAAACAGCGTCCGACAGCTTCTGCCAGGAGGCAGAAAGTGCCATCGAGAAGACCCCGAGGTGGAGGTAGAGGTGGAGTTGGAGGTGAAGGTACAGGTGGAGATCAGGGTGGAGTTAGAGTTGGCGGTAGAGGTGGAGGGAGAGGTAGGGGTGGAGTTAGAGGTGGATATGGAGGGAGAGGTGTAGGTGGAGGTCGGGGTGGAGGCGAGTCATCGTTCCATTTGAGGGACGACGATGATGATTTAATTAGTGAGGAGGATACTCGGTTAGAGGAGGAGGAGCAGCAGGATGAGCATCCGAGGGATGAGCATCAGTATCAGGGATATGCGCAGCAGCATCAGGGGGGTCGTTCTGCAGGTATACGCTCTAGTACAATAAATTAAGTTATTTGTTTGTTAATTTTAGTTATTTATTTAATGAATTATGTCGTTATGTAATTGATTTAATTATTTAATTGAATTATTTGTTAATTATTTAATTTATGAATTATGTGTTTATTTATTTGTTAATTTATTTAGTTAGTTAAATTATGTTTTATTTGTTTATAAATTTTATTAATTATTTAGTTATTTAATTTACGAATTATATGTTTATTTATTTGTTAATTTTTTAGTTAGTTAAATTATGTTATATGTGTTTATATATTTTATTAATTATTTAGTTATTTAATCTATGGATTTTTTGTTTATTTATTTGTTAATTTGTTAAAATATGTATAATTTTTTTTATTTATTTGCTACCTTGTTTAATTAGTTAAAGTATGTTTTATTTGTTTATTTATTTAATTATTTAATTTAATTAGACATTATATTTGTTAAATATAGCAAATCCTAAAAAGCGCAAGAAAGATGACAATAGCTGGTTAGTCACCGGACCTGTTGAGGGTGACCCTATAGATGCGATTATTATTCCTAGTTTCTTAGGACACGTCATATCGAGGTACAGGGAGAAGGGTACTAGACCCCCTATTAGGTGCAATAATAGGGGTAGTATGTACGATTCACTAGTTAGTTGGGTGCGAGATATGTCACCCCTTGGGACGGATATTCTGAGTCAGACAGGGCTGGGACATATTCCAAACATTTTGTTTAGACATATGGACGGGCCGTTGATTTGCGCATTTCTGGAGAGGTGGCAGCCGGACACCAATTCCTTCCACTTACCGTTCGGCGAGATGACCATCCTACTCCACGACATGTGGGAGATTTTGCGCATACCAGTAGAGGGTCGGTTGATCACTCAGCCCATGGATATTGCTACCGTCCTTGCCTACTGCAGAGATTTGGTCGAGATACATCCGGATCAGCACATCGAGAAGGAGTTATACAAGAATGGGACATTCTCGACATAGAGGGTGATAGAGATTTGTAGGCGTCGACCGCGGCCCGACTCGGATGTGACAGCCTTTTTGTGGGCTACTATTGGGCCTTGTTTGTTTACAGACAAGAGTTCCAATAAGTTCATGCCAGGTCCTATTTTGGAGATTAGAGGAGGGATGGCACAGGTAGGGCAGCATGCATGGGGTACGACGACGCTAGCGTACCTATATAGACATTTAGGTGCTGCTAGTAGGCATGTCACGTCGAGCGTTGCAGGATGCTTGACTTTGCTACAGACCTGGATATACGAGCATTTTCCTTCATTTAGAAGTAATGCCAGGCCTCTGCCAGTGCACCCCGATCGGCCGCGAGGGAGCAGGTGGACCATCGACGCCCCCCGCAATAAAGAGGATCGGCTGGCCACGTTTCGAGAGGCACTGGATGCCTTGACGCCGGATGATGTAAGTAAATGTTATTTTTTGTTAAATATATATCTATATATCATTTTCAAAAACTTATGAAATGTAATTGCTAATTTATGTTTTATAGGTGATATGGATGCCTTATGGTCGCGATGCAGTCACGCGGACTCTGAGGACCCAGTACCGTGGTCTCATTGCTTACCGTGATGACATCGAGCCATATATGTCAGACAGGTGTGCGCGCCAGCTTGGCTACATTCAGTGGATCCCCAGAGCATTCATTCCGGCCACGGAGGGTACCTTTAGGGGGTACGTTGGGACGGGGTATGTGGTGCATCACCCTCGGGCATATACGGAGACCGATTGGTACGCGTACACGTCGACTGGTGCAATATTTTTTATGCACCGGCCACAGACCGGTCATGGCGTTAGATATAGGTGTGCGTGGACGACTATCTAAATTGGTTTATGGCCCACTCGCATCCGTACGTATTAGGCCCCCCACCGGAGCAGGCAGAGCCAGTTATACCACGACGGTCAACCTCAGAATATGTAAGTATTTATTACAAATTTTAAATATTGTTTATTATAATTTTGAAAATCACGTTTTCATATCATTGTGTATATTTTTGTAGTGGGTTGGTGATATGCTCAGGATGCAGAGACAGTTGCCGGATCAGTTGCGGGAGCGAGCACCCGACCTTTATGCTGAGTACTCTGATCGGATTGCATAGTTCGAGCAGAGGTTTGACCGCGCAGATTGAGTGTTTGTTGTATGTTTCATACTTATGGCATTTACTTGATGTATTTTATGTATTACATTTGTTTAGACATTTGTTGATTTATATTGTATTTTATGAACAACATGCACCACGTCCAGTACAACTAGCACCACGTCCAGTACAACTAGCACCACGTCCAAAACAACATGCACCACGTTGAAAAACAACTAGCACCACGTCCAGAACAACATGCACCACGTCTCAGAACAACTTGAACCACGTCCAGAACAACATTGACCACGTCTCAGAACAACTTGAACCACGTCCAGAACAACATTCACCACGTCTCAGAACAATTTGAACCACGTCCAGAACAACTTGCACCACGTCACAGAACAACTTGAACCACGTCCAGAACAACTTGAACCACGTCCAAAACAACATGCACCACGTCTAGAACAACTAGTACCACGTCCAGAACAACTAGCACCACATCCAAAACAACATGCACCACGTCCAAAATAACTAGAACCACGTCCAAAACAACATGCACCATGTCTAGAACAACATGCACCACGTCCATGTGTGTGTATTTAAACTGATTGGTTTGATTGCAAATAGTGGATGGACAACTATAGTTCACAACTTCAAACAATAATCAAATAATACAATTAGTTCATAACTTCAAACAATAGTCACATAACTATTGGGGTAAAAGTAAAATAAATCATAAAAATGTCGCATAAAACTCAAGACACTATGCATCACGGTGATTAACCCATAGCCTAAACCTCATTCTCAAATTGTTGGGCCATAGGCCGACGGTTGCTTCATTGCAGTGATCTCGCCAAACAGTGTGCAATGGTGGAAGAGGGCAATCATCAGGAACATCTACACGAACATAATGATTACCTTCCACGTGAGCAAGTGCTATCTGCCTCTCGGGTCGTGTATAGCCCTCTCCAGCATGCAAAGGTAATATGGTATAATTCGCCATTGGCTCTGAACGGCTGAGGTGAATTACCACGGCATTAGCATGCGTGGCGAGGGGATACAAGTCTGTGGGTGTGACCATCCAATAGGCTCTAGTATAACTTCTACCTTGATAACGTAATCGCCTGAGCACGGCCCCCAGATGATCACCATCAGCAGGCATCGCCTCCAAAACTGCAAACAAACTTTCATACCTCTGTGAATCCTGACCAATCTCCCCAGTAAGCGCTCTATGAGACAATTTCCAATTATGCTGGCCGCCTGAAAGATAACTAGCAATGACTCTGAAGCCACAATGTCCGTCACCAATGACGTCCGACCATCCAGTACAGTAAGCTCGGAAAAACAATGGCACACAGGGAACATCTTGTCCAAATCCTGATTTTTGAAATAAATAATAATAAACATAACTGAAAAATTTTAAAAACAAAAGTATTATGAAACAACAATAACAAAATTTTAACCTTCACGTAGGGAAAAATCATTAGATGAGCTCGTCATATTGTTGGATGTGCGTCCAGTTGATCGACCACTTGAATTTGATCGACCCCTACCGCGTGGGGGACGTGTCGCTCTATCTCGTCCACTCCACTCGCACATAATTGAGTGGTGCAATCTGTTCGGTGGCCGCCCCCTCTGAGTTCCCTCAACCGCTGGATCTGCTGCACTAGACCTATCAGGGTGCATCTCTTCTACATATGCCATATTAAGCAGACGAGCCAAGAATAAAGGACTGGTGTTAACTGCAGGAATGACTTCCTCATTGAAAAACCTTTTAAAAAAATATTTTCAATCAAACCTTATATGAAAAATAAAATACATGAAATATATTTGGTATTATTGACATACATAAGTAAAAAGTACCCGATGTCCTCATTCAAGGTATTGGAATCCCTTTCAGATGGTACAATGGTCGATCTCTGCCAGAACTCGTGCACTAATGGGAGCAATTGGACGGTCGATTCCTGTGCTTTGTATATGTCACAGACACACGTAATCCCAAGTGTCACCTTGCACACACATCCACACCTATCAAGCACGTCGCCTGCCAACCTATCCTTTTTTTCAACTTGTTTTCTAACTAACTGCAGACAGTGATGCGACACATACTTGTTCAAGTAACAGTATGTAAATCCCATCATACTGATTTGTGTCGTGGCAGTAGAAGACTCGAGTGATCCACTGTTATTTTTTCACATACAAGTCAAAAAATTGCTAAAACTATAATATTAAAATTCTGAGATTAAATAAACAATCTAATAAAATTATTCAACTTACCCGATGTGATGGAACAGATGCGTGAGATGAGAGTCGATCTTCATGAACAACTTGTCAAGAGAATTGGTGGAAGAATGCAGCCAATCTTTCAATGCAGCATGGGAAGCCTCAACTCTGTTAGTTGCAGTATTCCCAAAATGTTGAAATGTATCTGTCCAGGCCCCGACAAAATTTCTCCTTATGAATGAACCATGTGTCCTCCAAATAATCAACAACTGCAGGCTCAATCATAGAGTATTTAATCTTGAATTGCTGCAATAGGAGGTTAAACCCTTCAACTGTGGGAGCCATGATAATTTTCTTCCACTAATTAGTGTATATATCAGTAGCCGTGGCCAAATTCCTCCTACCAACATTTGTTTCCTACCAAATAGCAACATCACACTCAATATGCCACCGACATAACAAGTGTTGGCAATATGGAAAGTGATCCTTAATAGGCTGCAACAAACCCAACTCCCTGTCTGAGACAACAACACTTGGTGCCACATTACTAGGCAACAATTCCCTCAGGTTATTCATCACCCAATCATAAGTTTCTTTTGTCTCATTCCTAACAATGGCAAAAGCAATATTGAAGTTCTTATTGGTAGGAGTCATACCAATCATCTCAACGACGGACATTTTGTACTTGTTGGTCTTGTATGTTGAATTAACCACGACAACCCAATACCATCTGTTGAACAGCTGAATTTATGTAGGATGAGTAATGAATGCATGTGTGATCGCATTAGTGGCCTTATCTGTGATAATCTGAACATAATATTTCTTCTCACGAGCCAAATGCAAAAATTGCTGCCCAATATTCCTACCATCCATCCCATCTTTCTTCATTTCTTCTTTTAAATTGTAAACCATCCTTATGTATACATTGTCTTCGGGAAACTGTTGATGAATAGCTTCCCAAACGCTTTTTGGCCTCACATTGAAAGAAAGCATGCGTTTAGCCTCAGCCTTTGACTCTTTCGAAAAATGGCTCAACTGTCTGTGCCCATATGGATGCCTTATACCTAAAAAATTTAATAATATTAATAAACATAAATGCTAAATATCAATAAAATTAATATAACAAATTCAATAACGAAAGGTATTCGTACCTGGATGATTTTGCGTGGACATTTCCCCTGGCGTCACAAGCACACTGTAACGCTGAACAACAACCTTCTTAACAGTCAACTTGAAAGGGCATTTACATCCGCACCTTTTCGTATTCATCCGTATGGTGGGGAGAGGCTCCTTCAATGGATCTTTCCATCGACCGCACCTGAAGTAATACGTTGAGCCATTTCCACCTTGCTTCGAAAGCACGAACTTCAAGCTATTAGCTATAGGAACGCAAAACAGAAATGCCTCGTTCACACTTTCAAAATCCTTATCAATCCTAAAATATTCACTCAAATCTGCTCCAATATCTTGTTCCTCACCCCCCTCGTCATCCTCATCATCCTCAGCCTCCTCATAATCATCATGCGTAGTCATATCCGGATCATCGTCCTGTATATTCAAATTGCAAATTCAGTATGTTAAAAACGCTATAAATTACACATTAAGACTATCCAAAACGCATCAATTTGCAAATACAGTATATAAAAAACGCTAGGCATTCCATATTCCATATATAAAAAACGCTACACATTTCACATGAAGCATATAAAAAACGCTACACATTTCACATGAAGCATATAAAAAACGCTACACATTTCACATGTAACATATAAAAAATGCTACACATTTCACATACAGCATATCAAAAAAACTGCACTTTAAATATGTAACATATAAAAAATGCAACATATTTCACATACATGGAATAAAAAACGCCACAATTTTCATTTGTAGTACATGAAAAACGCTACACTTTCCAAAATAAGCATATAAGAAAATGCTATATATTTCATAAACAACACATAAAAAACGCTACACTTTTCACATACAGACCATTATTATCGCTACCATTTTCATAAGTAGTATACGTAAAACGCCATGCTTTGACATTTTTGCCATGACAAAACGCTTCTGATTTGCGTTTGAACCCACCTGTAACGCTAATCAGTAGTGTTTTTCGTCCCGACAGTCAAAAAAAAAAGACATAACGGGTAAAAAATTTACCATTTCTTGATGAATGTCAATCTAATTTTGAAGATTACGAATGCCCAAACGTATAGTTCGCCGAAGATTTCTTTTGATTGGAGATTTGAATTTGTTTTCAATGTTTGTGAAGGATTTTAGTTCAAGTGGATTTTGAAAATTTATGGTATAAAGGATATAATTGTAATCTTGCCCACTTTTTTGTTATACAAATAGTAAATATGTTATACAAATAGTAAGTCTCTTTCTCATATTATAGCATATTTAAATTGGTTGGATTCAGGGTCTCACAAAACATACCATTTCAAATGTTCTTTCGTAAAATTTCTCCCGAATGATGATAATATTTTTAATTTGGTATTAATATCTAATATTTGGGGGTAATTTTTTTTGTGAAATAAGATTTGTAATTGAACGTAGGTACATTGAAGTTAGGATATGGGTATATATATATATATATATATATATATATATTTAATTGGATAAGTATATAAATTGAAAGAATGATATAATTGTAAATAAATAAAATAATTAAGGGTAAAATGATTAAAAAATGGATGATATTTAGTAAAATATAGGCCGTATGTAACAATATTTTTATGGACATGGTAACCAATGAATTAAGGCCATTATGAGCTACTAACTTATTATTCACCATCGACCAATAATTACTCATCCTTTGTGAAATTGTGGATATCCCTAAAAACAAAAAAGTTGATTCAAAAATTTTATATTGTTTTGTACCAAAAACAAGTTTACGACCATCCGTCACACCCTACTCGAAACGTCAATCAATCATTTCCCCAAAAGTTAAGCCTTTTCAAATTGGACAAACAAAAAAAAAAGCAAAAAGCAGAATACAAAAAAAAAAAACAAAAAGGAGAAAAAAAGGAAAAACATGTCAATTCTTTCACCATTTCGTCCTCTCGAAAAGGTATCGGATGCGCGCAAATTATATCCTACTCCTAGGAGTAAACCGGCCGGTTTACTCCTAGGCGGTTTATATGTAAAAAATCGGATTAATGAGCCAAAAATCGGAAGTTTACATGAAGCCTCGCATCGATTTCTTCCATCACGGCATTAAATGCGCATTTAATTCTGCTGAAGCGAAAGAATGGTTCACGCGCATTCAACAAGGACGGAGTCGTCGTTCACCGACGATCGACAAGACTGGAGTCGTCGTTTCCGATCGTCGACAAGACTGGAGCATCCTTCAAAGGTTGATTTTTTGGGCGATTTTGTTGCGCAGCGGAGAAATAATGAAGCTAGGCGATTTTGTTCGTCTTGAGAGTGCTGCAAATTTTGATATTCCGTTCATTGTGGTATCGAATTTAGGCAGTTTGAAGGGATGCTGTTCATAAAAATCGCTTTTTGTGCTTATGTAAACTCGACTGTGTACTTATGTAAACTCGAATGTGTGTTTAATGGCTCTTAAAATGGCTAGTTTAAAGGACGATAGTTTATGTAAACTCGCATTTTTTTAGCTTATGTAAACTCGAAACGGGGTGCTTTGTGTAAAATTTGACCGTGTGCTTATGTAAACTCGAATGTGTATTTATGTAAACTCGACAGCTTGCTTATGTAAACTGCGAACGTGTGCTTTATGTAAACTTTGACCGTATCGGAACTGGTTTGCAGTGATGCTGGTTCATAAAAATCGCTTTTTGTGCTTATGTAAACTCGACTGTGTACTTATGTAAACTCGAATGTGCGTAATGGCTCTAAAAATGGATGGTTTAAGGACGATAGTTTATGTAAACTCGCATTTTTTTAGCTTATGTAAACTCGGAACGTGGTGCTTTATGTGAACTTTGACCGTGTGCTTATGTAAACTCGAATGTGTAATTATGTAAACTCTACAGCTTGCTTATGTAAACTGCGAACGTGTGCTGAACTGGTTTGAAGGGATGCTGATTCATAAAAATCGCTTTTTGTGCTTATGTAAACTCGACTGTGTACTTATGTAAACTCGAATGCGCATTTAATGGCTTTAAAAATGGATGGTTTAAGGACGATAGTTTATGTAAACTCGCATTTTTTTTAGCTTATGTAAACTCGGAACGTGGTGCTTTATGTAAACTTTGACCGTCTGCGATCCGTGTGCTTTATGTAAACTTTGACCGTGTGCTTATGTAAACTCGGATGAGTACTTATGTAAACTCGACATGTTGCTTATGTAAACTGCGAACCGGGTGTTTATGTAAACTTCGACCGTGTGCTTATGTAAAATGGCATTGTGTATGTGTAAACGCGTATTAAATGCGCATTTAATGCTACTGGAGGGAAAGATTGGTTCACGCGCGTTCGACAAGACCAGATATCCTCGAAAGCATGATTTTTTGATTTTTTTTGTTGTCCAGTGGACAAATAATGATGACGGGGGTTGATTTTCGAGATTCAAATTTGGTAGAAATGATCATGTTCATCTTGATAGTGTCAGTGTTGCAAAATTTGAATTTCCGATCATTGTGGTATCCATTTCAGGGAGTCTTAAGGGCAAGATAGTTTATGTAAACTCTCATATTATGCTTATGTAAACTCGACTGGGTGCGTATGTCATCTCGAATGTGCTGGATAGTTTATGTAAACTCTCATATTGTGCTTATGTAAACTCGACTGGGTGCGTTTGTTAACTCCAATGTGCACGATAGTTTATGTAAAATCAGCTTTTGTGCTTATGTAAACTCGACCGTGTGTTTATGTAAACTCGTTTTGTTTGTGTAAAGTCGACTATATGGGGGAAATAGCTAATTTAATTGAAGGTGATTATGAAACAATGGCTTCTCTTGTTGGTAGAATATGCGAGAGTGAGGAGCAAGCATATGAACTTTATAATTCATATGCTTGGGATCTTGGTTTCGGTGTTCATTTAGATAAAGATAGAAAGAGAAGTGACGGAACGAGGTATTGGAGGAGAATTGTTTGCTGCAAAAATGGTAAGAAGATCGAGAATTGTAAGATAGACCAAATATTCACAAAACTTGATAATAGTTCTGATTGTTTGGCTTGTATTGAAACGAAAATGAGGCCGGAAGATGGTTTATGGGTCGTCACGAAGCATTTCCGAAAGCATAATCACTCTAATTGTCTGGAGACTGAAAGACATTTGTTACGTTCTCACAGAAAGATGGCGAGATCATCTATTGATTTTTTCCAGGCAATGAAATCTGCGGGGATATCTGTTCGTGATGGTTTCAAGCTCCTTACTAAAGAGGTTAGTTTTGTTCGTGTAAAATGCTTGTTATTTGCATACAACAATCGCACGGTATGTTTGTGTAAAGTGGTAGTTTACATAGACGTTCATGTAAACTGATAGTTTACATGAACATTTATGTAAACTACCACTCTACATAAACACATGTAAACTATACTGATAGTTTACATGATCATTTATGTAAACTGATAGTTTACATGAACACTTATGTAAACTACTACTTTACATAAACGTTCATGTAATGGATGTAGACGTTTTTGAACGTTGTTCTTTTTGTTTTCGACGTGGTTCTTGTGTTATGAGACGTGGTCGGATGTCTTTGTGAAAAAAAATAGCTTAAATTCACATGACGTTTCTGAACGTGGTGCTAGTGGTTTTTGATGTAGTGCTAGTGTTATGAGACGTGGTGGGCTGTCTTTTGGATAGTGTACATGGCCAATTATGTAAACTGATAGTTTACATGAGCACTTATGTAATATATATCAGTACTGATATAACTTGTGTAAAGTAGCATTCTGTTTATGTAAACCTCCAAGTTAAATATGTAAACTGCCAAGATAAATATGTTAAAGAATTATGATGTTGTGTAGGCTGGAGGTCGATCAAATGTTGGTTTTACACAAAGGGATATATACAACGAGCTGGAAACGAAAAAAAGAAAATACATTGATGGCAGTGATTCCAATGCTTTGATTGAGATATTGAAATACAGGGCTGCTCACGAAGAAGATTTTTTCTTTGATTTTGAATTGGACGATGAGTCTTGTCTGAAAAATATTTTTTGGAGAGACGGTCAAATGAAGAGTGATTACAAGCTGTTCGGTGATCTTTTAATCCATGACACCACATATTGTACTAATAAATATGATCTGATATGTGGTCCATTTATCGGATTGGACAACCACAGGAAGAATGTGATGTTTGGAATTGGTTTTATGAGGGACGAGAGAGTTGAATCATTTGTTTGGTTATTTTCTACATTCTTGAGGTCGATGGACAATAAGCATTCGATAACTGTAATGAGTGATCAATCAGCATCCATGGGAAGGGCGATTGAAGAGGTATTTCCTAATTCACGGCATCGTCTTTGCATTTGGCATATCATAAAAAACTCCCAGAGCAACATTGGTTTTCTCAGACAGCAGGAAGGTTTCCGAGAGTTGTTTTATAGATTGCTGGCCAAAGTGGACACCGTTGAAGAATTTAATTGTCAGTGGGAGAGGTAATGTTTGTATGTCAACTCTGAGTTTACATAAATCCTGAGTTTACATAAACTCGCAGTTTACAACATTTTTGATGTGTTTTCAGGATGGAAGAAAAATATGGATGCAAAGAGAATGAGTGGTTGAAAAAAACATACGAATCAAGGGAGAAGTGGTGTCCAACGTTCAACAAGGATTATTTTTCTGGGGGAACATTATCTTCCCAGAGGAGTGAGAGCACAAATAACTCTATCTCTCGAAGATTGTGTAAGACTTCAACATTATGTGATTTTTACCATCAATTTGTGGATGTTGTTCTTGATTGGCGATACCAAGCTGCCTGCGAAGACCATAGGTGCTTCTATGGCAAGGTTGACGTGCCTGTTTAAAAATGTCTAATGTTGAGGCATGCCCGTGAAGTGTACACAATCGAGATGTACACATATTTTAAGAAGCAATATCTTAATATGCTGGAATTGAAGATGGAACAGAAGTCCCAATCAAACGGTGTATATGTGTTTGAAGTTTGGATTCAAAAAGAAGAGGAGGATGATCCCATATTCTGGCACGTTGTCATTTACAATGACAATGATTATTCTGTAAATTGTTCATGCAAGAAGTTTTCTGAAGTTGGGATTCTCTGTTCTCATTGCCTCCGTGTCCTTTTTCAGAATAATTTTACGGTATGCTCTATATGCTGATGTCAATTATGTAAACTAGTTAAAAGTGATATACAAGAACATAACTAATGTGGTTTTCCTTTTTTTTTTTTTCCCGTTTTTGTAGAAAATTCCCAAAATTTATATCCTCGATAGGTGGACAAAAAATGCTTCAGTTTCCCGTTGTGGAAAGTTTAATGCTTCAAAAGTGTGTATGTGTTCGGCATCAATTTTTTCACCATCTTTGTGGAGGGCAGATGCTAGTATAAGGTATTTTGATCTAATTAGATTATCACATACCAGCGAGATTGGTCGTAGTATTTTGGATGAGTACTATGTGAAAGCCAAAGATGCACTTGCTGCCCAAGGGGATATTTTGGATGGGAATTCTGAAGAGCCTTCTTCGAAGAAGATTAGAGACCCCACTTCTAGGAGGGCAAGAGGTGTGAGGAATGTTCGGTTTAAAGGTACAGTTGAGAAGAGGGTGCACAAAGCCAAATTGAAACATCAAAGGAAGAACAAGGATTTTTGATAACGAAATGTAAACTGAAATTTCTAATCTAGTTATGTAAACTTAAAGTTCTGATCTCGTTATGTAACTGACCGTTCTGATATACTTATGTAAACTGAGGGTTCTGAACTACTTATGTAAACTGAGGGTTCTGAACTACTTATGTAAACTGAGGGTTCTGATATGGTTATGTAAACTGAGGGTTCTGAACTACTTATGTAACTGACCGTTCTGATATACTTATGTAAACTGAGGGTTATGAACTACTTATGTAAACTGAGGGTTCTGAACTACTTATGTAAACTGAGGGTTCTGAACTACTTATGTAAACTGAGGGTTCTTATATGGTTATGTAAACTGAGGGTTCTGAACTACTTATGTAAACTGAGGATTCTGAACGTGGTGCTAGTGGTTTTTGACGTAGTGCTAGTGTTATGAGACGTGGTGGGCTGTCTTTGTGAAAAAAAAAAAAGCTTGAATTCACATGCATGGATGGAGACGTTTTCGGACGTTGTTCTTGTTGTTTTCGACGTGGTGCTAGTGTTATGAGACGTGGTTCAGATCTCGTTATGTAGACTGATGGTTTTGAACTACTTATGTAAACTGAGGGTTCTGAACTACTTATGTAAACTGATATAATGTTTACATGAACAACAAATATAAATTCGTCAGTTTACATAACTTAAGTAAAGTTACCATATACAACAAATATAATGTTTACATAACAAATAAAAATCCTTGAACAATCGAATGTTAGTTTTTATAGTAAAATTCAGATATCTTTGTCTTTAGAGGACCCAGCAGGGTATTGTGTGGTGACATGAGCAAGTTAAACAGGTACTTTACCCTTAACGTTCTCAGGATCTCAGGATTGTCCTTAGCGGCAATCAAGTCATGGTCATAGTCGAAAACTTGTTGTCCATGATAAAGCTCCATATGGCGCATGACGTAGAGGCCACAATTGAATCCGTCAGGGTTTTTCCATGGAAGGTTAGGGTAGGTCCACTTCCAATGGTAGCACTTGTCATATCGTTTGGCCCAAGGTGTATCTGATGTCCAGTCTTGGAAGTAGTACACCTGCAGCATTTTACATAAGATTTGGTGTAAATTGAAGTCTACAATGTTGTAAACTGAACAAGTTATGTAAACTGAACTTCATGTAAACTTAATGTAAAATGAACATGTAAACTGAATATGTAGACTGAACATGTAAACTGACTATGTAAAATGAACTTCATGTAAACTGAACATGTAAACTGACTACAATTAGTCTACAATGTTGTAAATTCTACATTAGTATGTTCTGTTGTACTTACCAGTTTCTTTGGAACACCACCATAGGATGCCGCTTCTCCGCGTGCATTGTCAAACAGTACCACCTGTTTTTGATCGCTGTTGATGCACAACACCACGAAATGGCTATCTAGGTGGATGAGGAAGAATATCTGCATTATATGTAGACATCAAAATGCGTTTTTTTTAAATGTAATGTAAACTATGAGAATGGTTCTATTGATTACCATAGAAGGCTGAAAAGTAATTTTGATTTTCTTGATGTACCATAATTCCGTTGTCATTTGTTCTGAAAACCTCTGCATGCATGTTTTGTTCTTTCCTGCCTTCATTTCCACCTCTTTCACCATGAGCTGCATAATATGAAATGTTAAATAGAGGGGTTATAACAAACCGTATGAGGCCAAGTGATGTAAAGAAGTGTGTAAGTAGTAACTCACCGAAAACTGGACAGAGCAGAAAAACCTCGTAGGTTTCTCAATTTGTTTCAAATTTTTTGTCCTGCTCAAATGATACGACCAACAATCAATGATGGACGTATCCAACCATTCACCCCAAACCATGATGGACATCTGATCCCGGTCTATTGTGAGATTGCCAACCGCACCAAACAGTTGCTCGCTGACAGTGTTATGTAAAATATACTAATGTAAATTTTTATGTAAAGTACATTTATATACTAATGTAAACTGAACAAGTTATGGAAACTGAACATGTAAACTGAACATGTAAACTGACTAATGTAAACTGAATATGTAAACTGACTATGTAAACTGAACTTCATGTAAACTGAACTTCATGTAAACTGAACTTCATGTAAACTGAACATGTAAACTGAACTTCATGTAAACTGAACATGTAAACTGAATATGTAAACTGAACATGTAAAATGAACATGTAAACTGAATATGTAGACTGAACTTCATGTAAATTGAACTTCATGTAAACTGAACTTCATGTAATCTGAACATGTAAACTGAATATGTAAACTGACTATGTAAACTGAACTTCATGTAAACTGACTATGTAAACTGAACTTCATGTAAACTGACTATGTAAACTGACTATGTAAACTGAACATGTAAAATGGAATTATGTGAAACAGATGTAGGTCAAGAACACTTACAACTTCGACCTGCCCTGGCTTTCATCCTCAGGCAACAGTGCGTAGTCATTGACTATCTTCTCCTTCTCCGAGATTGTTGCAAGTGTATCCTTCGTGCAGCCGGTGATGTAAGGGGACAGCAATTTTCTCAGTTTTTTAACCGCTCGATGAGCCCTGTTGGGACAGAATGAAGCCACCTCATCCATGTTATCCAGATCGCCCATGATCACGCTGAAATGTTAGATGTTTAATTACATGAAATGGGAGATGATAAGAACACTTACTCAAAGTCAGGCTCGTCCGCAAGCAATGGTTCAGCCCCGAAGTCAATTCTCTTAAATAAGTGGGAGTGAACAGCTTGAAGGGACTCATGTACCAAGGCATTGCCTCGTCCGGTATCGGCCGTCTCCGCTTTCTCAGTTTCCTGAAATTTATCAATCAAACGGACTGGCGTTATTTGTGAAATGCCTAGATCAAAAGTTGGAGTCATTGCCGTCGTTTTCTTAATTGGAACGGCTGGCTGTCCAAAGCTTTTCTCGACAAGATCAGCCACCAGGCACATTTGTTTTATAAACTGAGTGTCTGGTGTGTCTGTTGGCTGCAAGTTGTTATTATATAATCATTGAAAGCTATTCCACAATGATGAGCAATTTAAAACAACAAATTTACATGAATTACCCCTCCAGCTGGTACATTGGTTGCTGGCGTGGTTTTTTCCGTTTCAGCAGGTTCCACCCCCACGGGAACCTGCAGTAGTTTACATAAAGAAGCAAAACATTAATAGAACTACTTATGTAAACTGAGGGTTCTGATATTTTTATGTATCCTGAGAGTTCTGAACTACTTATGTAAACTGATATCATTATGTAAAGTGAGTGTTCTGATATCGCTATGATAACTTTATACTTATAATCTCTTTATGTAAACTGGACATTCTGAACTGGTTATGTAAACTGACAGTTCTGATCTCGTTATGTAAAAAGAATGTTTTGAAATCTTTATGTAAACTGACTGTCAAGTGAAATACCTCTCCGGCTGGTGTCTTGGTTGCTGGCGTGGTTTTTTCAGTTTCTGGAGGTTGCACCCCCACGGGAACCTGCAGTAGTTTACATAAAGAAGCAAAACATTAATAGAACTACTTATGTAAACTGAGGGTTCTGATCTTTTTATGTATCCTGAGAGTTCTGAACTACTTATGTAAACTGATATCATTATGTAAAGTGAGTGTTCTGATATCGCTATGATAACTTTATACTTATAATCTCTTTATGTAAACTGGACATTCTGAACTGGTTATGTAAACTGACAGTTCTGATCTCTTTATGTAAAAAGAATGTTTTGAAATCTTTATGTAAACTGACTGTCAAGTGAAATACCTCTCCGACTGGTGTCTTGGTTGCTGGCGTGGTTTTTTCAGGTTCCACCCCAACGGGAACCTGCAGTAGTTTACATAAAGAAGCAAAACATTAATAGAATTATTTAGACAAGCAAATCAGCACTTTACATAGCCAACAGTTGTTTACATAAGCATATCAGACAATGATTTGACCCGAATTATGAGCATTCTAGTATTTGGAACACCACTTTACATAAAGAGTTTACAGTATTAGGCTTACCGCTTTCTCTCCATCTTCCTCCGGCACACTGTCGACTGCCTTCTGGAGGTCACGTATCATACCTCGAACATCTTCCAGGATTGTTTCTAGTGTACCCAAATCGGGAAACTTTGAAGCCCTGATTCTCGCCAAGTAGTCTATGAAAGACCTACTGTATTTTCCCAATTCGATGTACATTTCTAGAAAATTTGAGAGGAGCTGATCTTCATCCTGCACATATATTGCATTTTTCATATGAAGTGTTTGATGAGAAATATGACTGTAAACTACATTGAGAGTGGTATTTACCTCTCCCTCTTCCTTTGGTGACGCTGCAGGGTTCCCCTCTTCCATAAGTGAGACGATGACATCTGAAACAATTTGATTAATATTTGCAGCATCGTCTTCCCCTTTAACTGTCTCAGATGTCCCAGCTTGCTCAGCTTCGTCATTGTCATCCTTAGGTCCCTCAGCTTCCTCAGCCGCCTCATCATCTTCCTCAGGTTTATCCTCATCTTCCTCCTTAGACCCCTCACCTTCCTCACCTTCACCTTCCTGAGCTTCCTCCTCAGCTTCATCCTCAGATTCCTCCTCACTCTCCTCAGCTGCCTCACTCTCATATTACATCTGAATTTGAACTCCTTCCTGTTCAATTATCACCTCCATTTGTGCTGGTCCCTGCAAGAACTGTATTAATTGGACATCTTAATGTAAAGTCGTACTGAACTACTTATGTAAACTGAGGGTTCTGAACTACTTATGTATACTTGCCTTCCCAGCTTCATCCTCAGCTTGCTGAGGGGATTCAGATTCTTCATCTGAATGTTCTTCCTCTGTGGGGGTTTCATCCGCATCTTCCTCCTCTGCGGAATCAACCTCAATTGGTTCATGCTCTTCCTTGTCATCCCCTCCATCGGGGGATGACTCACTTCCATCAACCTGCCAACATGATGTGGAAAAATGCTGAAATTGTGTAAAGTAATGTTGCATAATGCTATAAAAGTAATGTTAAATACAAACCTCAAAAAAGTCTTCATCTTCTTCAGGGCGTTCTCTTATACTGCCCATTCCCCAAAGATTGTTTCGTTGTGCAAGCTCCATCAGCTTGCTTTGGGGCCAATTTTGGATTATCGGGATAAGGCGATTAGTGGTATTCACAGTAGAATACCCAAGTCTATCAGCATACAACAACTGTGATAGTGCAAAAAAAATGAGAAAACAGCAGTTTACACAAGCAATTCAGGACTTTAAATAATCAAACACAAGTTTACATAAGAGTATCAGACATGTAAACTGAACATGTAAACTGAACTTCATGTAAACTGAAAATGACATGTAAAATGAAAATGACATGTAAACTGAGGGTTCTGAACTACTTGTGAAAAAAATAGCTTAAATTCACATGCATGGATGTAGACATTTTTGGACGTTGTTCTTGTTTTTTTCGACGTGGTTCTAGTGTTATGAGATGTGGTACTAGAACAAGTTATGTAAACTGAACAAGTTATGTAAACTAAACAAGTTATGTAAACTGAACTTTATGTAAACTGAACAAGCTATGTAAACTGACTATGTAAACTGAATATGTAAAGTGAAATTCATGTAAACTGAACTTTATGTAAACTGAACAAGTTATGTAAACTGACTATGTAAACTGAATATGTAAAGTGAACTTCATGTAAACTGAACATGTAAACTGAACTTCATGTAAAGTGAAAATGACATGTAAACTGAAAATGACATGTAAACTGAACTTCATGTAAACTGAAAATGTTATGTAAAATGAAAGTTATACCACAACGAATGTAAGAGGTCCCGTGAATTGGCCTCTAGGATGCTTTCTCCATTCTTGTATGTTGTCCATCAAGCGAGCAAGGATGAATTTTCTCCAATTCAGCTTCATGATATTCTCTACCGACCTGAATGATTTCAGATATCGGTATTGGACTGTGTTGGTGCCGTTGCTGTGAATTATTGTTGACACCATGAATATCAAGAAATCTTGAAGGAATTCTAGCCCAGCGTCCTTGTGACGCTTGATGTAATCAGACAGGCTACTTGCTGATATAATCGCCTTTTTTTGTGGAACGGGGTGCCTCAGATCCCACTTTTTCTTGTCTTCTTTGTACAGCGGGGATGCTTGATCCTTCCTGGTGTATTCCTCCACATCCAGTTCCCCACTAGGAAATCCCATTACTGACTCGACATCTGCCTCCGTAATTGGAATTCTGCCAGCATCCAACTCCAAAGTGCTTCTTTTAGTATTGATGTTCGAGATCAAGTAATGGCTAAATGAATTCGGGAACCTCCCATAGTTGATGTGGAACAGGCACCCCAGCCCCACATCTGTTAGCTGCTGCCTCTGCGCTTCATTTAGATCCACAAGCAGCGAGGATATTCCAGCAGCAAAGGTTCTTGACTAGAATGGTTGTTTAATTTCTCTAACCGCTTGGTGCGGTTTCTTGCAAAGATGCCAATTCCGCATCTTCACGGAGTGGCTTGGTCCTTTCTTGAAAGATGGTAATAGCAAGCTCTTCATCTTTCCTTTTATTATCATTTTTCTTCTTTTTTCTTTCCTCAGCTTTTTCTTTTTTCTGTTTCAGCTTCAGATATTCTTTGAAGCTGATTTCCTCAAAATCATCGTCTGAATTTGCTTCGATGATCCTTTTTCTTTTGCCTGAAACCACATAAAAAAATGGTAAAATCACGTCACATAAAAAATCAGTAGTTTACATAAGCATATCAGCGATGATTAAACACGAATTATGAGCATTCCAGACTTTTGAACACTACTATACAACAAAAAGAAGGAAGTTTACATGAGAAAACAGCAGTTTACAGATGAGTTTTCTGTTATGAATGTGTGATGTAAACTGATTACAATATGTAAACTGAACAAGTTATGTAAAATGAACTTCATGTAAACTGAAAATGACATGTAAACTGAGGGTTCTGAACTACTTATGTAAACTGAGGGTTCTGAACTACTTGTGAAAAAAATAGCTTAAATTCACATGCATGGATGTAGACGTTTTTGGACGTTGTTCTTGTTTTTTTCGACGTGGTTCTAGTGTTATGAGATGTGGTACTAGAACAAGTTATGTAAACTGACTATGTAAACTGAATATGTAAAGTGAACTTCATGTAGTTTACATAAGCATATATGAGGATGATTAAACAGAATTATGAGCATTCGAGTCTTATGAACCAGGAGTTTACATGAGAGTTTACACTACTCTACAACCAAAATAAGGGAGTTTACATGAGAAAACAGCAGTTTACACATGAGTTTTCTGTTATGAATGTGTGATGTAAACAGAACAAGTTATGTAAACTGAACATGTTATGTAAAATGAACTTCATGTAAACTGAAAATGACATGTAAACTGATGGTTCTGAACTACTTGTGAAAAAAATAGCTTAAATTCAGATGCATGGATGTAGACGTTTTTGGACGTTGTTCTTGTTTTTTTCGACATGGTTCTAGTGTTATGAGACGTGGTACTAGAACAAGTTATGTAAAGTGAACAAGTTATGTAAACTGAACTTTATGTAAACTGAACAAGTTATGTAAACTGACTATGTAAACTGAATATGTAAAGTGAACTCCATGTAGTACATAAGCATATATGAGGATGATTAAACCGAATTATGAGCATTTGAGTCTTATGAACCAGGAGTTTACATGAGAGTTTACACTACTTTACAACCAAAATAAGGGAGTTTACATGAGAAAACTACAGTTTACACAAGGAAATTAGACCTTCAAATAATGAACCAGGAGTTTACATAAGCATATCAGCAATGATTAAACACAAATTATGAGCATTCCAGACTTTGGAACACTACTCTAAAACTAAAATAAGGGAGTTTACATGAGAAAACAGCACTTCAGACAAGCAAATCAGCACTTAACATGAGCAAATAGTAGTTTACATAAGCAAACCAGGTGATGATTAAACACGAATTCTGAGCATTATAGTCTTCGTAACACTACTCTACAACCAAAATAATGAAGTTTACATGTGAAAACAGCACTTTACACAAGCAAATCAGCACTTTACATGAGCAAAGAGTAGTTTACATAAGCAAATCAGGTGATGATTAAACACGAATTCTAAACATTCCAGACTTCGTAACACTACTCTCCAACCAAAATAAGGAAGTTTACATGTGAAAACAGCACTTTACACAAGCAAATCAGCACTTTACATGAGCAAACAGTAGTTTACATAAGCAGCCGTCACTTTACATAAACAAAAAACGGGACTGTACATTGGAAAAGAGTACTTTACACAACGATAAACTCAACAAACTTACTCTCCGGAACTTCTTTGTGTGGTTTCTCGGCGCCGATATCCTTGCTCAGCCTCTTTACGCCAAGAATATTTGCCGCCCTAGGATCTGTGTTGCGTTTTTTACACAAAAAAAAAGTCCGACCATTATCAACATCATCGACTACCTCTACACTGCAAGTATACATTCAACGTTTGTTATAAACATACCTTTGATCCTGCTTTCAATTTTTTGCGCTTCGGCTTCGCTAGTAGCTTGCTTAACCCTAACCATGATTTTTCTCTTTGATCGGTTTTTTTTTCCCCCACTCGAAAGGAATGTCGAATCTCCTTTTGCTGGTGGACTCGTAGGGTTCGGGTTGATCGGTTGCGCGAACGGTAGTGCTGTGAATGCTGCCTATTTTTTCGGAGCTCGTGGGTCGTGCGGAGAGTGTAAGGAGCGCTGCTGCTTCTTCGAATGGAAAATAAATTCTCATCCCGTCCGTTTCCATTAGATTTGTACCTCCTTTGTGTAAAGTCCATACAGAACGAAGTCCAACAAATATTTGAAATTTAATGTTGATTGGATTCGCGGGCTTTGATTTGATGTAAACTCGGGCTACGGGGCTGCTAAGTAGGGAAATGTGATGCGCGTGATTTCACAGTCGAACAGCCTGATGAGCTTGTGTAAAGTCCGTCCGTCCCTTTTTTTTTTTTTTTTTTTTTTGCTAGGAGTAGTAACAGTGTTACTACTCCTAGTAGTACCATATACTAACTGATCGGATGCGCACGGTTACTTCCTCATATGCAACGCCGAATATATATATATATATATATGCCCATCCATCAATAAACATTGATTATGTTGAAATAATGAATAATGGTCCATGTTCACTTGTCCCACATTGTAAACATAAACCTATTAAGAGCACCATATAAGCCTATCACATGTAGATCTGTATTTGACTTTCTATAATTACCGCAGCGCCTAAAATAGTACAACTTGTTTTATTTAAAGAATTTTCATAT
Source organism: Knoxia roxburghii (assembly GCA_030378225.1). Lineage (NCBI taxonomy): Eukaryota > Viridiplantae > Streptophyta > Magnoliopsida > Gentianales > Rubiaceae > Knoxia > Knoxia roxburghii. The sequence goes on from CM059423.1 coordinate 8,587,321, forward strand.
TTAAAGGTAAATAATGTCCATGGCGAGGCAAATCTTTATGTTTTACAATTTTAATAATATTTTAAACATTTTCTTTCACCAATCATTTTATATTATTTTTATTATTGTATAAGTATATTTAATTATTTTAAATCTTAATATATATTTTAAAAATATATATCTAATAAATGAGATTAATGAATTAAATATAACATAATTTAAAAATTAAAAATTAATTAGTAATAACTCAGTCTAATCCAAAGGGTTTTGAGTTTTTCAATAATCTCAATGGTGGATGGAGTTATTTGCCCGATTATTAAAATCTTAGAGGGTTTTGCAAGATTATTGTAAATTATTAATGTCTACTTTTATTATTGTAATTTTTTTTGTGTGAATTTTTGTTTGTTGTTGTAGTAGTTTATTAATTTTAATTTCGAATGATTATGTTTTTACTCGTAATTCTATTATATTTATTTTTTCTGTTTAAAATACTTCACAATGTAATATTAATTAGTAAATTATATTTTAATATTTTTAAAATAAAAATTATTTTAAACACTTTAATAAAAAAATTAAAATAATAAAATAATAAAAAATAAATAACATGTGAGGAAAGAAAAATAAATATATAGAATGAGAAATATACATGGAAAAGAAAATAGAAAATATAAATATTTTAGTAAGCCTCACGAATTAAAAAATTGGAAAAAAAATATAGAGATACTATAGTACATGTAGCACATCTCTATTTTAAAAATGATTTTAAAGATGGATTAGAAACTATTTTATCTCTATGTTTGAAGATACCCATTTTAAAAATGGGTTGGAGATGGCGTTAAACTGTTTTGTAATGTAATGTAAATATTAGAACAGTGAGTGTAAATAATATTTCCTTTATTTTAATATAATAACTATATTTATTAAATTATTGTTTTAGCACGTATATATATATATATATATATATATGTGTGTGTGTGTGTGTGTATGCAGTCTAGAATCAAATTCCTTCCATTATCAGTATGTTAGCCACATTTTAAGCACTTGTCACAAATGCTTTGTGCTTAAAGTTTAGGGTACTCTACCTTTTCCACTTTCTTTCTTTTGAAACATTTACAAGATATTTGGTTGCTTGGTCTACTATACTTAGTCCGCAATTCACTAATGCTATTTCGCCGTAACAGACACTGAATCTGCATATATGATACTAGTACTTTTTAAAACTTTCAATTTTATTTAAGAATAATTAAGGTAGTTTTCCGTTTAAAATTGTGTTGAAAAAAGACAAATATAAAATAGTTTAGTAGTTGACACTTCTCCCTTATGATCATGGATGTCCTGACTTTGAATCACACCGAGGTACTTAGGAGCATAGAGGTTCTGAATTCGAGTCACACTCGGGGTGGATTAATAAGCTTGATGCTTCTTTCTTTGTAAAAAAAAAAATTGTGCTGAAAAAGTAGTAGATAAATAAGTGAAAATTAGCGTATTCTTTGTGCTTAGATATAAAGTTTGATTGTCTTAATGAACCACTATGAAATGCACGGTTGTGTTGGTTCAACATTTATCCCTTTACATTCGATGTTCTTATCTTGTTTAAGAATTTTTTGCGCTTCATTCTGCATTGAATACAATGGAGGATAAGTTTTAAGTATTGTCTAATTTTTAATCTAATAAGAGGGGTAGGCAATTTCACTAGTCTTCCTATTCGTTTGAACTGTGGAGGCAATTGAAAAAAATATATAGAAAAGTGAATTAAAACTTGCAAATAACAAGTAAAAAAAAAGCTTAAATCTATTTTTAGTCTCTCATAAGAGGAGTTATTTCAGTTTTGGTCTCCTATAAGTTTTCGTCACCAATAATAGTTTCATTTAAATTTTTGTTAACCAATTATGATCCCTTTTAATAGAAATGATCCATTACATATAGCGTAAGGTAGATTAACAAGGTAGGGGGAAGGGATGTTAACCAATCATATAGATTAAAGTTTTCGCGAACAGAAATGGTCTAGAAGCTATTATAATGGACCATTTCTGGGTAATGGACGAAGCTATTATAATGGACCATTTCTGGGTAATGGACCATTTCTGTTCGCTATTATAACTTTTTAACTTTTCCCTATACTTTTCTATATATATATATATGTCAAATTATCTTAACATGATTAGAATTTGTTATCTAAATTTGATTGGGATATTATTTGTGCTAAACTAAATAGGAAACAACTAAACTATTAATTATCAAATCCTATTCTAATTAAATTTGATTTAATGTTACCCACACCATTTTGCATTGGAACATAAAAAATTAGTTATTGAAATTATAAGTTTATTTACTCACTAAAGGTTAATAAGTACATTTACTTTTATTTTTAATTTTTGTGAAAGTTTCAAACTTATTATTAAAAATAAATAAGTGAATAGTAATATTGAGGGCATGGGAAAGCGTGAAATGAGTTGGAGGTTTTAAAAAGAAAACAAGCAAAGGAGATCCATTTAGCGTGAAAAGGCTAGTCAAATATGAGAAGAAATTTTGTACAAAACATATATTTCATTGATGTATAAACAACAGAGATTGCAACCAAATTTGTAAGTTTTCGATGTGGGATTGGAACCAGTTTCCTAATCCTAGAAGAACAGAAAATAGAAAACTATTATATAGTAAACTACTATATTTATAATAACTCTAAATATAATATAATATAATAACACCAACACCCCTCTCAAGTTGGAGCATGCAGATCACAAATGCCTAACTTGGAAAGTAAACTAGTGAATTGTACATGCCTAAGTGCCTTAGTGAAAATGTCAACCAATTGATGTTGTGTGAAGACATGTTGAGTGACGATCAGACCTCGATCAATGGCTTCTCGAACAAAATGACAATCAATCTCGATGTGTTTTGTGCGCTCATGAAATACTGGGTTTACTACAATGTGGAGAGCGGACTGGCTATTACAAAACATAGAGATAGGGGAAGTGTGAGAAATACCAAAACAAGTCAAGAGACCTTTTAGCCTTTTAAGTTCAGCAGTGAGTGCTGCCATGGCTCGATATACTCAGCTTCCGCTGTAGAACAAGTAACCATAGGTTGTTTCTTGGTGCGCCATGAAATAGGAGAACCTGTCAGAGAACCTCTAGTAATAGGACAAGCGGCCCAATCAGAATCAAACCAACTAGTTTATAAAAGTGAAGATTGTGCAGGAAGAAAAATGCCTGTCCCTGGGCAACCTTTGAGATAACGAACAACTTGAAGAGCTGCTTCCCAATGATCATGCAGAGGATGCTGCATAAAATGGGATAACACATGCACAATAGGATAAATCTGGCCTAGTAACAGTTAGATAAATAAGTCGACCTATGAGACGACGATAGGCCTCAGGATCATGAAACGTAGGTCCCTGCAACAGAGCAAGATAGTGATTCTGCTCAATAGGTAAAAAAGCTGGCTTATAACCCAATAATCCAGCCTCAGTGATGATATCAAGCGCATATTTACGCTGACAGAGGGATATTCCCTTGTGACTACAAGTAACTTCTAGATCAAGAAAGTATTTTAACAAACCCAAATCCTTCATGTGAAAACATGAACTCAAATAATGCTTAAAAGCTGTGATGACAAGATGATCATTTCCAGAAATCACCAAATCATCCATATAAATCAGAACATGTAGCTGCACATAATCCTTATGAATTGTAAATAAGGAATAATCATGATAAGACTGCTGGAAGCCATATCGTTTCAAAGTAGTGTCTAACTTGGCAAAACCAACAGCGAGGAGCCTATTTGAGACCATATAAGGAACGACACAGGCAACATACTTTGCCATCACCTTTTGATTGAAAACCAGGAGGAAGCTTCATGTAAACTTCATCCTCAATATCATCATGTAAGAATGCATTGTGAACATCCATCTGATGAAATTCCTACTGTTGAGTTGCTGCCACAGAAAGAAACATGTGAACAGTAGCCATTTTAGCAACCGGGGCAAATGTCTCAGTATAATCCAGTCCCTCAACTTGGTTATTGCCCAAAATAACCAAACAAGCTTTGTAACGTTCAACAGTGCCATCAACATTATGCTTAATCTTAAATACCCATTTGCAACCAATTGCTCGTTTGCTTGCAGGAAGATCAACCAGATCCCAAGTATGATTATGTTCCAATGCAGAAATCTCAACCTGCATAGCATCTCTCCAACATTCATGTCTCATAGCCTGACCAAAAGTCTGAGGCTCTTCTGCAATAATGATAGAAGCCAAGAAAACCCGATGTGTAGAGGAAAAAATTATCATAAGTAACATACTTGGTTAAGGGATAAGGAGTACCTGAACAGGACGATGCTGCAGGTTAAACAGTTATTGAACAAGCAGGGTGGCAAATAATAGAAGAGACATAATCTTGAAGCCGTGCGGATGGAAGCTTTTCCCGATGGCCCAGAGGGGGCGAGAAAGGAAGGACGCACACCCAGGAGGTGGGGGGTGCAGCAGGAGCCGACCGGTTGCCATTTCCGTTGGCGGTTGGCGGTTGGCGTGGGCGCCGTGGCACCGGCCGGTCAGAGATCACCGGGGGGAAGCGGCGCCACCGCATCCGGTGATGGGGTAGGGGACGGCGCCGATGTGGACGACATAGGGGTGGCGGTGATATCCTCATCATCATCAAAAAAATTAGGAACATCCAAATGTGAAGACCCAGCTGATTATTCAGTATTACCAAGGATATGATATTTTGTCTCACAAAACACCACATCTTGGGAAACAAAAAACTATTTTGATTCAATATCATACAAAAACCATCCTTTAGTACCAAGAGGATACCCCACAAAAATACAATTCCTAGCTTTGCTAGCAAATTTATCCCCCCATGATGTTGACTATGGGCATAACATAAAACAACCAAAAGACTTAATATGTGTTTAACATATGGAGATTTGCCATAAAGTTTTTCAAAAGAAGTGAGGTTATTCAAAACTGGCGGGGGATTTCGATTGATTAGATAAGCTGCAGTTTGAATAAAATGCCCCCAGAATTCTATAGGAATATTAGATTGAAAACGTAAAGCACGAGCAACATTGAGAAGATGTTAATGCTTACGTTCTACTCGACCTTTCCATTGTGGAGTTCCTACACAAGAAGTTTCATGGACTATGCCATTGTCACTAAAATAAGGACTACCCAGGAACTCAGTACCATTATCATTGCGCACTATTTTGACAGAATAGTTAAATTGACGGTGAACTAAGGAAAAGAATTTCTTTAAAAAAATTGGCACTTTTGTTTTATCTTTTAGTAAATAAACCCAAGTGGCACGACTAAAGTCATCAACAATCATCGAAAAATATCGAGCTCCACAAACTGCAGGAGAACGATACGGGCCCCAAACATCACAATGTATCAAATCAAATAAAGATGAACTAACTGGCAGGAAAAGACGAATGAAAATGTTTTGAATGCAAACAGACATCACAAGATGTTCTAGACTCAACACCAGAAACTTTGGAAGACGAGCAATAGTTGTTACAGAGGGATGACTAAACCGGCGATGCTACAAATCAAGTGAAACTTCAGAGCCCACCGTTGTTACTGAAACCGTCGCCGCCATCTTTGTGAAAAAATATAGCCCCCCAAACTGTTTACCTGAGCCAATTGTCCTCCCTGAAGTGCGGTCCTGAATTACACATGAGGTACCATCATACGAAGCAGTTAGATTAGAATGAATCAATATATAAGATTGCATTGCAATCGAGGGACAAATAAAGCATCAATAAGAGTTATATCAGGACTAAGACAAACAGTCCCGAATTGAGAAGCCATGGCAACATTGCCATCGGGCAATTGAACTGTACGAGGAACTATCTCCCGAATGCCTAAAATTAGCTCTAAACGGCCTGTCATGTGATATAAGACGCCACAATCAAACATCCATAATTCGGAAAAATATGTATCAGATAACTTTTCGGCCTGAATTGAGTGAATAAAGCCCAAAACAGACTGCCTCTGCTCACTAGTTAACCCAGAGACAAGCTTATTAAAATCTGCTGCAACTATAGAAAAGGAGCCCGAAACAGATACTGCATTGGCTCGCGCTGCCATGTCACACAACAAGTATTATCCAAGTTAAGTATAATTTGTTGTTAAATATTTTGACAACAAATTAAGTATTATTCCTAGCTTTTCCAAAATCCAAGAACCAATAAAAGTCAAACTAGTCGCCGTTTATTTGTTAGAAACCAAAAACCATTGATATCAAAATTTTTAGTGGGACACGCATGAAAACAGTGAAGCCACAAAAACAAACCAATTTTGCTTAACCAATTCTTCCAGACTTCAAGGCTTCTTCGTCTGGGCAAAACAAACATACCACGGAAAAAGTAAACTTCCAGACGTAAAATTAATTGACGAAGCCGCTGGATAAAGCAAAATTAATTCACGGCTTGAATCAATTCCGCAAACACAAAGCCACCGTTGCACGTACGAAAAAATCACAGAGGAATCGCGACCGACCAGAAACCGTAATTAATTTGCGATTTCGACAAAAATAACAAAGTTGCCGTCGGACTGAGTGCTACCGATGTCGGACTTGCTAGAATAGAACAACAAGATCAAGAAATTTTTCATGCTCTGATACCATGACAAAATATGAAAAGAAATTGTATACCAAACATATATTTTATTGATGTATAAACAAGTATTTATAGTTTTATGGATTAAAACTAAATTTGTAAGTTTCCGATATGGGATTGAAATCCATTTCCTAATTAAAAAAACAGAAAATAGGAAACTACTATAAAGTAAATTACTATATTATAATAACTCTACAATAAGGTGTCCTAAATACCAATAGAAATAATAGTAGAGAAACACGGATCCGTTTACGGTGGGGCTATAGGAGTAGGATGAATTTTACTCCTACCTACTGTAGCGCGCTACAGTAACGCGCTATAGTTTCGCGCTACAGTAACGCGCTATAGTTTCGCGCTACAGTAACGCGCTACATTTGCGCCCTACAGTTTTTTTTTTTTTTTTTTTTACGCACAGCCTTTTTAAAAAAAATACTTTTTTTAAAAAAATTCTTAACAAGTGAGATCAGATCAGGATTATATAGACATCAGATCAGAGAATACTAGACATCAGATCAACAGACTATAGATATCAGATCAAGAATATAAAAAAATTCATACAGTAGAACTAGAACATACTTAACAAGTGAGATCAGATCAGGATTATATAGACATCAGATCAGAGAATACTAGACATCAGATCAACATACTATAGATATCAGATTAAGAATATAAAAAAAAATCATACAGTAGAACTAAAACATACTTACAAGGGAGATCAGATCAGGATTATATAGACATCAGATCAGAAAATACAAGACATCAGATCAACATACTATAGATATCAGATCAAGAATATAAAAAAAAATCATACAGTAGAACTAAAATATGCTTAACAAGGGAGATCAGATCAGGATTATATAAACATCAGATCAGCAAAAACTAGACATCAGATCAACAGACTATAGATATCAGATCAAGAATATAAAAGAAATCATACACTAGAACTAAAACATACTTAACAAGGGAGATCAGATCAGGATTATATAGACATCAGATCAGCAAAAACTAGACATCAGATCAACAGACTATAGATATCAGATCAAAAATATAAAAGAAATCATACACCAGAACTAAAACATACTCAACAAGGGAGATCAGATCAGGATTATATAGACATCAGATCAGAGAATACTAGACATCAGATCAACAGACTATAGATATCAGATCAAGAATATAAAAAAATTCATACAGTAGAACTAGAACATACTTAACAAGTGAGATCAGATCAGGATTATATAGACATCAAATCAGAGAATACTAGACATCAGATCAACATACTATAGATATCAGATCAAGAATATAAAAAAAATCATACAGTAGAACTAAAACATACTTAACAATGGAGATCAGATCAGGATTATATAGACATCAGATCAGCGAATACTTGACATCAGATCAACAGACTATAGATATCAGATCAAGAATAAAAAAGAAATCATAGAGTAGAACTAAAACATACTTAACAAGTGAGATCAGATCAGGATTATATAGACATCAGATCAGCGAATACTTGACATCAGATCAACAGACTATAGATACCAGATCAAGAATATAAAAGAAATCATACACTAGAACTAAAACATACTTAACAAGGGAGATCAGATCAGGATTATATAGACATCAGATCAGCAAATACTAGACATCAGATCAACAGACTATAGATATCAGATCAAGAATATAAAAAGACTCAAGGAGGAAGACAAAAAAATAAAATAAAAAAATAGCAAAAAATAACAAAAAAAAGGGAAGGCTCTGTAGCGCGCACTGTAGTGCGAACTGTAGCGCGCACTGTAGCGTGACTTAATTAAATCGGAATACATTCCTTTCTCCCGCTCTGAAACTTAAAAACCAAAACCCTACCTTCCTTCGCGGCTCTCAAACCGATTTCATCCCCACGGTCTTCATCGGTCCATTAACAACATCAGATCACCACAATCTAAATTTCTAACCTCAAATACGTTCAGAGATCACTGCATTTCGATTTTTTGCTCTTCTTCCGGTTCAGAAAACACCATAGCCATCATCTGCGCGAAGAAAAAGCTTGTTGTTCAACTCAAACGCTAAAAAAAGTCTCCAAATCGGACGAAAAACTTGCTGTTTTTCTCAAACCAACGTTTTTCCTACTTCGACATTTATCTACAGGTACAAAAACCTAATTTTTTAACCATTATACATACCTATCATAGGATTTCAATTTTATAACCGTTATTTTCTTTGAATAATTAGGGTTCTGATGTCTGTATTGTTCTAATCTGATATATGTTTTCGATTGATCTGATGTCTGTTTATGCTTTTAATTTTTATATTTGATATAATTAGGTTTCGAAATTTTCTAATCTGATATAATTAGGGTTCGAAATTTTCTGTTTTTTGATGTCTGATATATGTTTTTGTTTATTTTTTTAATTTCTATAAAGTTAGTGATCTGATATCTATATTTTTTTGATCTGATGTATGTTATATGTTGCTCTGATCTCTGTATTATCGTAATATGATGTCTATTTTAGTTCATTGAAATATTTGCCTTCAATATTTTGTGACCTGATGTCTGTATTCTTTTTGTCTAATATATATTTTAAATTGACCTGATGTCTCTTATATGTTTTTAATTTTGTTTTAGTTCTTTGAAATAAGTTTCTATCAAAATTACTTATTTTATTGACTGTATTATTTTGATCTGATGTATGTAGTCAGTTGATCTGATGTCTTCATTTTCTTGATCTGATTTAAGTTATATCCTGATTTGATTTATGTGTTAAATTTGTTATATCTGGTGTCTGTCATATGCTGATCTGATGTGTTCATGTTGTGATCTGATGTATTATATCTGCTGATCTGATATCTGCTTTCTTCTAATATGATATCAACTTATTTTTGCTAACATACTTTTACTGACATATTACAGGAAAAAACAATACAAACATAATGGCTGATAAAATCAAGCAAGTTGTTCAAGCACAAGATGACAGTTCAGATTTTCAAGAAACCCCTAGCAAGTCATTACAACATACGTACAAACGTAAATCAGACAAGAAAAGAAAAGAACAGGAAGATGTTCAACCATCCCAAAAGGATCAAACAATTAAAAGGATGAAAGTACCTGCAAAGAAGAGGACAAATCAAGAAATTCTTCAACAATTGCAGAAGAAGGATTTGTAGCAGAAACAGCAACAGAAACAGACCAATGTGATGGTCAATAAGGAAAAGAAACAGGGCGATGTGGATGTCCAAATGACAAAAAAAGAGAAAAAAGAAAAGAGAAACGACAGTGATGATGATGGTGATAATGAGATGAGCAAAAGATTCAGTTGCAGTACATCTCCAAACGGTATAAGTTTCGTGGTTTCTAGACTCTCAGAACCACAAAGAAATGCTGTGAGGGATGTAGGCTTTGGCAGCTTCCTCAGTATCAACTACACCAGGATGCCAAACAAATTGGGACAATACCTGCTCAAAAAATTCAACTCTATCAAGTTGAGACTGGAGCTGGAACAAGATACAGTTATTCCCATTGCTGAAGAAGATGTGGAATTGGTTCTTGGCTTCCCAAGAGGTCCAATTGAAGTTGAAGAATACACAGCTGCTGAGTCAAAGGGTGAAGATTATGAGCAGCATGTTGAACACTACTGTCAAAGATTTGGTATGCCACCCACAAAAAGACCGACCATCAAGCAGCTTGAGCAGTACATTGTCAACCATCAGGATTACAGTGACATCCACTTCGTCCAGGATTTCCTTATCTACCTGGCCACCACATTTCTTTACCATCATGGGAGCATCAACAACATCAGATATCGGCTCCTCAAATCCCTAAAAAGCATTGATCAAATAAGGGAGCTGAACTGGTGTAGCTACACATTCAGGGCCTTAGTGGAATGCCAAGAGAAGTATTTCCACAAAGATGGCACAACATCAACAGCCTACAATGGACCACTCTCTTTTCTGATTGTAAGTCTCTCATCTTTCTTTTTTGTATTCATTTGAATACTGATCTGATGTCTGTATTGTTGTGATCTGATGTCTTTTATATGTTGATCTGATGTGTATATTTTCTGATCTGATGTCTGTTTTAGTTCAGTTAAATATTTCCTTTCAATACCTTGTGATCTGATGTTTGTATTCATATAATCTGATATTTGTTTCCTGTTGATCTGATGTATGTTATATACTGTTAATTTTGTTTTATTTGTTTCAAATAATTTTCTATCAAAGTTACTGATCTGATACGGGTATTGTTGTGATCTGATGTATGTTATATACTGATCTGATGTGTGTATTATCTTGATCTGATGTCTGTTTTAGTTTGTGAAATGCTTTGCTAAAATTTTTTTTTTTTTAACTCACGACTAACATATTTTCTTCAGTTATTCTATGTTGATAGGGTTGTTTATGGAATTCACAAAGATATTCCAAGAAACATACCAACATTCACAAACTGGAGTCAGAGTCAACTCTTTGAAAGAGCAAAACTCGAAGAGAAAAAGGGAGGACATGGTCAAGGCTGGATAAGAGAAAGGCCTACAGCCGAGGTGCATGTGGAAAAACAACAACATCCACATGCTTCTGAAAAGCCTGGAAAATCAAAACAAGCTCCAACCACATCAAAAAGCAAGGTAAACTTTTGATCTGATATCTTTTATTTGATGATCTGATGTATTTTTTTTTTTGAACTGATGTCCGATTGTTAAGTATGTTTTAGTTTTACTGCATGCTTTCTTTTATAGTTGTGATCTGATATGTGTTATATTATGATCTGATATCTGTTTTTTCATGATCTGATATCTCTATAATGATGCTTTAATCACCCTTTTTTTAATTATGTTTTCTTTCTGTAGTATGCTTTCTTTCATAGTTCTGATCTGATATGTCTTATATGCTGATCTGATGTCTATTTTACCGTAATCTGATTTATCTTTTTTATACTAATATGAAACAAACTAACTATAACAATTATCTTCCGCAATAGGATTTTGAAAATGCTGATGAAATGACGCAAACAGTGGTTGATTTGGCAAAGTCCATGATGGCTTTCATCAAAGCATGGCACAATGTTGGGGCAGCAAACAATCCAGAAGGTGCTGCAGCATTTGCCACAATAACAAGCACAGTGGAGGGGATTATCCGTGACATGAGGGAGAAAAATACAACTCCTGAGCAACAAGGTCAATCCTCAAAATCCCCAACCCAAGAAAATGAACCAACACCATCACAGGATACAAGGTTCTATGCGGCATGTGCTGAAATTGCGGATAAACTACAAGAGGATTACAACAAAATGCAGAAGAAATCCGCCACTGTACGCTTTGAAGACGATATGCCAAATTTCAACCTCCTTACACCTTCAGAAGACAGCATTCATGAAGCAGAAGGAGAACAAATACAAGAAAATGTGGTGGAGCAAAAGGAAAAAGAACCTCAGACACCACATATCTCTCCAATAACCCTGGAACAAAAAGAAGTTGAACCAAAAGAAATGGAAATGGAAGAGAGCAGAACAAAGCTTAAGAAAGATCCAATTGCAAAGCAATTGGTGTATAGAATGTTACTAAAGGAGAATGAAAAACTGGATGCAGATGCAGAGAGTGGAAAAAACAAGAATGAAAAAGAAAAAAATAGGGAGGAAGAGAAGCCTGAAGAAACAGAAGCTACCAAAGAGAAAGAGAAAGGGAAAGGGAAAGCTTCTCTACAAGATATAAATATTGAAAGAATGGTGGAGGATGCAGTACTGCTTGCTACAAACCTCAATGCAATCATTTCAGAAGCAGATCAACCTCCAAAACAAGCCATGACTTCAAAAGATAATAAAGACATAGCAGAGCTCAAAACGTAAGTAAAAACACACTACAATCTGATATGATATCTTTAATTGAATAATTTGATATGTTATATCTACTGATATGAACTTTATTTCCAGCATGATCAATGAAGAGCCAGACAATGCTGAGGAAGATGTCATCTTGTCACCAAACTCAAGACATCGAGATAGACAACTCCCTGTACGTTTGAGATCAGATTTTTGGCTCAAGTCGCCTAGACCATTTTTGATGATCTCAAGGAAAGAGAGACTGTTCACTGATTATGCTTACCTAACAGGGACAAAAGAAAATAAAATCAGTCAGCAGTAAGTTCTAATATTGTATTTTTGATCTGATATCTAATATCCAATGATGTGATGCCTACTGTCTTTTGATATGATATGTGTAAAATGCATGATTTGATTCTTTCTAAAAAATGTATGATTTCTTTTATATTATTGATCTGATATAAATAGTCTTATGATCTGATGTCTATAGTCCTCTGATCTGATATAAATATTCTTCTGATCTGATGTCTATAGTCTTCTGATCTGATATCTACTGTCTTGTCATCTGATATCTGTTGGATAAATTGATCTGATATCTGTTATATGCTGACCTGCTGTTTACATTTTGTGATCTGATTTCTATTATATGCTGTAAATTTTGGGATTTCAACATAGTTTTGTTAACATTATTTTGATTTACGCATACAGAGAAGTACTCTACTCCGATGGAACATATACATTAATGGATCGATCGGACTTCCTGTCCATGCTTCCAGGAGAATGGATAACAAATTCGGTACTAAATGCATGGATCACACATATGAACTTCAAAGATCCAACAAGGCTATTCATATCTGAACAATTTTGTGTAAGATATGAATCCCTTATAATTTTAATATGAAATTCATTTTCAAAAATATATACATGTTATTCCATCTGATATGAATTAAATTCATTATGTTTTCAGTTTGCAATAATGGAAGATACAAAAGATCAACGTCTGAAGTTCGTATCTTCAATGGATGATTACAACCATTTAAAGAAAAAACATGATGCTTCCAAGAAGTTAGGCGTCACAATACCAAAACCAGCATTTCCTCACTATGAGGTTAAACCAGAGATTCTGGACAACATGAAATTTCAATTCATAGAAGATGTCACAAGAGCCAAAAAAAACATGGACACATTAAATGTAAAAATGGTAAGTGCAATTTTAATTCCTCTATTCAGTGAATTCAATATATAAAAATATCAACTTCTAATTAGTATTATACTTTGTGCAGATCTTTATCCCAATATTACAGCATGAGCATTACTATACTTTGTGTATAAATGCAACGGCGAGAAAAGTAGTCGTACTTAATAACAAAATCCCAGAAAACACTTGGTACACTGCAATTCCCGAACTTATGGTAAGTACATGTCCCTTGATCTGATATCTTCTATACCTTGATCTGATATATTCTTTACCTTGATCTGATGTCTTCTTTCCGATGATCTGATGTCTTTTTTACACTGATCTGATATGGTTTTACACTAATCTGATATCTTCTTTCCCATGATCTGATGTATTCTTTCCCTTGATCTGATGTCTTTTTTATATTGATCTGATAATGTTTTACACTAATCTGATATCATCTTTTCAATAGTCTAATATATATGTTTTCATCATTAATGCAGCTGCGGTATTTTGTTGAGATAATAAAAGGGACATCAGCAGAAAAAAATTTTGGAAATCCCAAAGAATATAAAGTGGAGTATCCAAAACTGGACTGGCAAGATAACAAGAACTACAATGATTGTGGCATTCTTACAATGAGACACATGGAGCTCTACAAAGGACAAACAACTCATACTTGGGATACAGAGCTCACAAGAGAAGCAAGCAAGAGCAAAGCTGCTCTCAACAGGGCTCTACAGATTCTTAGGGTCAAGTATTCTTATAATATACTAGCTTCTCAAACAAATACAATAAAGGATGAGGTCAAATCCAAAATTGAGGAGTTTTATAGTACAAAATTGTAAAAAGTACTAGAGTCTAGTCTTTAGAAATTAGAAATTTATATTTGTCTAGTTTTATAGGACAATATTGATTGTAAATGACAATGTACAGTTTTCACTTATATGAAATATATATTAGTCTTTTATTCCAAATTTCACAATTGTTCCAAATTCTATCAAAATGGTCTATTTTCTGTTGTTAAATGATATTATTATCTGTATTCATTTGATTACTGATCTGATGTTTTTATTGTTTTGATCTGATGTCTTTTATATGTTGATCTGATATTTATATTTTCTGATCTGATGTCTGTTTTAGTTCAGTTAAATAATTCCTTTTAATAACTTGTGATCTGATATTTGTATTCATTTGATCTGATGTTTGTATTCATTTGATCTGATATCTGTTTCGTGTTGATCTGATGTCTGTTATATAATGTTAATTTTGTTTTAGTTGTTTCAAATAATTTTCTATGTAAAGTACTGATCTGATGTGGGATATTGTTGTGATCTGATGTCTATTATATGCTGATCTGATGTCTTTTATATGTTGATCTGATATTTATATTTTCTGATCTGATGTCTGTTTTAGTTCAGTTAAATAATTCCTTTCAATAACTTGTGATCTGATGTTTGTATTCATTTGATCTGATATCTTTTTCGTGTTGATCTGATGTCTGTTATATAATGTTAATTTTGTTTTAGTTGTTTCAAATAATTTTCTAGAAAAGTACTGATCTGATGTGGGATATTGTTGTGATCTGATGTCTGTTATATGCTGATCTGATATTTATATGTTGATCTGATATTTATATTTTCTGATCTGATGTCTGTTTTAGTTCAGTTAAATAATTCCTTTCAATAACTTGTGATCCGATGTTTGTATTCATTTGATCTGATATCTGTTTCTTGTTAATCTGATGTCTGTTATATAATGTTAATTTTGTTTTAGTTGTTTCAAATAATTTTCTATGAAAATTACTGATCTGATGTGGGGTATTGTTGTGATCTGATGTCTGTTATATGCTGATCTGATATCTGTCTACTCTTGATCTGATGTCTCTATAATGATAATTTGAATTGAACTATAAGTAAAGATAATGATATTAAAAGAAAACTAGAGATTATAATAAAAATTATAATTTATTGTCCAATAATTTTTTAAGATGACTGCATGAAACATATGAACGCATCAGACTTGTCAGATACATAAGTTTTTGCTCTCTTGTATGACATGTAGTTTTCCTTGTCAAACTCCCGAGTAGTATTGAAACGTAGTGCAGTCCAGAGGCCAAACTTCCGTGCGGCCTGGGACATGAAGTTCCACAGTTAATTTCTTGTGCCTCGGAATAAAGTCCCGGGTAAATATCAATGGGAAGCGCTGCATTATAATAACCCACAAAAACATTATTGTTGTTACAAACAAATTCAGACAGATCAATAAACAAAATGATGATGATGGGGGCTTTTGCTTACCATCCAAAATCTATTCGCAGCGTAAGATGGCTACATGAAACATATGAACGCATCAGACTTGTCAGATGCATAAGTTTTTGCTCTCTTGTACGACATGTAGTTTTCCTTGTCAAACTCCCGAGTAGCATTGCCGAGAAATACCTTCAGTTCTGAATTATTTTCAACACTGAACATATGCTTCATCGGCATATGGCCAAACGGAAGGGGCAGTAGTGGTGGCGGAATTTGTTGTTGTGTTTCTTGGTTTTCTTCAAACATATTCAGGTCACGAATAATGTAACGAAGGGCCATTGAGGAAATGAGGAAATTGGTGAGAAAAACAGAGGAAATGTTGAAAAGCAGAGGAAATTTTGGGCTTGGTTTTTTTCCAAGCGAAGAAGAAAAACAGAGGAAATGTTGTATGGACGTTGCCGGACGTGGGTCTTCTTTATAGTTAAATTTTTGAAAGAGTTTATGTTGAAAGTACGAGGGTGGTTGGACAATTATTATGAATGTAGTTGAAACTATTAATAAGTGGTTGGGCAATTAATATGAATGTAGTTGAACGTACGAGGTTGGTTGAGGAAATTGAATGAAATCATGGTGTGTTGTACGCTTACTGTGAACACAATAATGTATCAACTAACAACTAACACCTAATATAGTATCGCATTATTGATATGATATCTATAATACATTGATCTGATATATATAGTACTCTGATCTGATCTCCATATAATTATGATCTGATGTCTATATTCCTCTTATTCGATGACAACAGTCCTCTAATCTGATCTCTATACACATGTGATCTGATGTCTGTAACACTCTGATCTGATGTCTATATTCCTATGATCTGATATCTTCTAGACTTTGTAATGAAACAACTAAGTAAAGCAAGTCTTTTAATGTTTTGTATCAACTAAATAAAAGAATTCATATAAACTACAACTACAACTTCTCCACAACAGGATTTACAAAATTACCATCAACAACTCCACAATTTTCAATCCCCATTGATGCGACCCGTTCTCTAGTACGCAATGCAAATGTTTCGGCTTTCTTCTTCTTTCCTCTTGCCCTATTGCACATTTTCTCCACAACGCTTTTTGGACGAATGTTTCTAACACCCTTTTCTCTTCTTCTCTTCGGATCTCTAATTTCAGCAATGTTTGAACCTTCTTCTTTTTCACCAACATAGGATGGACCAACCTCTGATTTAATAGAATCTCTAGCCAAATTCAAGTGCCTGTCAAGAATAGAACGTGCAACAGAACTAGACTGTGCATGTCTAATTAAATCCAAACATTTTCTGCTTGCTTCAACTCTCCAAACAGAATCTGAATGTTTCTCAAAGCTACTTGATGTCAACAAACAATCTTCTTTCGAATAATAATCACAGCTACTTGCACTCTTAGTCCACCTTTTCAATACATAATTCTCAGGGATTCTCTACAGTATATAACAAATATAAAGTCAAACATATCAGATCAACTAGAAACTAATATCATATCAACTAGCAACTAATATCAGATCAACCACATTACATAAAAGAATAATCATCAGCAAACTAAAAAAAATCGCATCACTCAATTGTAAAATATCAGATCACCTCAAACATAATATCAGATCAAATAGAACCCAATATCAGATCAACTCAAAAAAAAAAAAAAAAAAACTCTGAAGTTGCAATAAATACGTACCAAGTACTTATTCAGATTTAGCACACGAAGAGCATGAGAGCATAACAACCCAGCCTCAGAAAAAAGATTACAAGTGCAGCTCACTGTATACTCATTCTCATCAAAACGAACTACATGTCGAAACAAATCAAGTTTTGTATGCCAAACCTGATATTCATAAACACCATTATCGCTACTCGTCTGCAAGTGATTATAAGATAACATCTTGATATACAGCTCCTGAAATCTTACAAAAACCTCTATCGTATAAACCTCAGCAGCATGTTGAAGCATTAATGAATCTCCAACAATAGGATCAACCCTTCCTCTACATCTAAAATCTTCTGCAATGCCATTGTTTCTCCACTCAGTCACAACATCAAGAAACTGCTGATAGAATTCACACAAAGTAGACGTTTTCGACAACTTCATTGAAACCGAACGATTGGTTGTCTCACATCTTTGGGAAGAAACTGCCCCTCCAGAAAAATATTGTTTACTGAATGCAGGGCACCACTTCTCTTTTATCTCATCTAATTTCTTCAACCAAGTGTTGTCTTTGCAATTGTAATCCTTCAACAAACTGATGGAATAAAAATGTAACTGATTAATATATCAGATCAATTCATAACTAATATCAGATCAATTTATAACTAATATCTGATCAATTCATAACTAATATCAGATCAGCTTACAGCAAAAAAAAGAATAAAGTAGTATAATAATAATATATCAGATCAACACAAACTTCATATCAGATCAATACATAAAAAATATCAGATCACCTAACAACTAATACAGAAAAAACACACACCTGTTCCAGAAGTGATTAAATTCAGCTTCTGTGCAAACTTGATTAAGCAAGAATTGAAAGGCATCTGAAAATCCTTCTTGACTCATCAAATGAGGTATATTACTACGAGCATTCTTTGCAATGTGCCAAACACAAAGACGATGACGAACATTTGGAAAAACCACACGCACAGCAGCTGCCATCGAAAAATCCTGGTCTGTCATAAATGTCATTGGTTGCTTGTTCCCCATCGATCTCAAAAATGTACTAAACAACCAAATAAATGACTCCACCTTCTCATTTTTTATGAAACCTATACCAAACATAACATTACGACAATGGTTGTCCATACCAACAAAAGGTCCACAGATCATGTCGTATTTGTTTGTCCGATAAGTTGTATCATGAACCAACAAATCCCCAAATCTACTATAATCCTCCTTCATCTTCTGATCTCTCCAAAATACACTACATAATGAAGACTCCTCATCCAAATCAAAATCATAATAAAATTCCTTCTCATCCGTAAATCTCTGTTTTAACATATTGATCAGTGCATTACTATCACAACCATCAATCTTCCTCCTCTTCTCTTGTTCCAAATGATTATATACATCTCGAATGGTATAACCAACATTTGATGAACCTCCAGACTGAAAAATAATATCAGATCAAACAGAAAAATAATATTAGATCAACAGGAACATAATATCAGATCAACAGAAAAGAAATATCAGATCAATTCAAACGTAATATCAGATCATAACAAATATCACATTTATGTAGATTCATAAAAAATAAACTGAAAGTATAACTAACCTCTTTGGACAATATATGATAACCATCCGTTACACGAACACCTGAAATTTTCAATTCCTCAAAATACTGTAATGCAGAATCATCAAACTTCCTCTGAGAACGTAAAAACTGCCTCTCAGCTACAGGACACAGTTCATGATTATGCTTCCTGAAATGCTTTTGGACAATCCAACTCTCATCTTCTCTTTTCTTAAATTCAATAAAAGCTTTACATCTAGATCGCATATCAACTTTTGTATAAATCTTCTTCAAATTCTCCTTGCATTGTTTAGCTCCTTCTCTATTACAAACATATCTTCTCAAATACCTGATTCCAGTAGTTTTGGTTTTACGATCTTTACCTTTCCTCACACTAAATCCTAACCTAAAAGCATAATCATTATATAAATTGTATGATGCTTCTTCATTTTCAACCACTGATTTACACAAAGATTCCATAGATTCATCATCTGAACCTGTATAAAATAATAATATCATATTAGTTTAAACATAGTTGATCTGATATATATAGTAAGTTGATCTGATATCTATAGTCAGTTGATCTGATATCTATATTCAGTTGATCTGATATCTATAGTTAGTTGATCTGATATAGGTAGTCAGTTCATCTGATACCTATAATCAGTTGATCTTATATTTATAGTCAGTTGATCTGATATCTATAGTCAATTGATCTGATATCTATGGTCACTTGATCTGATATCTATAATTATAATCCTCCTAATTCAGTATTTTTGGTTCTATTCAATGATTTGTTTAATATTTTTGATCTGATATCTATAGTACGTTGATCTGATTTCAATTACTATCTGATCTGATATGTATACTCTACTAATCTGATGTCAACTATCATCTGATAGATTCAGAACAATATACTGAAAACGTATCACATCAACATAGAACTAATATCAGATTAATTCATAACTAATATCAGATCAATTCATAACTAATATCACATCATGACTTACTTTCCAACAGAGATACAGCGGATTCTTGCTGTTTATCAAAATCAAACAATTCAGGAGCATCTTCTTCGCGAAAGGAATCAACTATACCACCAACCGTATCTTCCATTGAAATTTCTCCAATCCACAATGATCTATCAACAAAAAAACAGACCTTAAGCAACAATATTCGATGAAAAACAAAACGCGAAGAACAACAGAACCGTAGAAACAACAATTTCAAACACATAAATCAATCGAAAAGATCAAAACACAGGAATAATTACCTTAATTATCAAATTCGAAGCAAAAACTCCATCAAAAGATAAAACAGAGCACAAACGGCAACAAACTAAGCGAAAAACGAAGACGAAAAACAGAGAAACAACAAATTCTTAAACATAAATAAATCACAATCATCAAAAACATACCGTAATCAAGATTGGATCAAATTTGGAAGCAAAAGAATCCAAGCGAGAGAACAAGATGAAAAACGGCAGCAAAAGACGAAGCAAAAGATCGGCAACAAACACGAGGAAAAAAGAAAAAAAAGAAGTTTATATACCCTTCGGGTATGTAAAAGCGCGTGTCCGAGTTTTTTAAAAAAAGAAACAATTGGGGGGCTAAAATAGAAACTACTACTATATTAGGGGTAGGAGTAAAATTGCATGGTGGTCCTATAGGACCACAATATAAATTACCGAGAAACACACGTTTCCAATCTTAGGAAGCAACGTTCTTATTACATCCATTTTCCAAGACATTATGAACATCCCTAAATATAACCAAATCGACACCCATCATACATTCATGGCTCTATCCCCAAAATTCATCCTATTCTTATGCCTCCCGCGCCCAAAAATTCAGTAGCGCCTCCTGCCTCCCGCTATGCTTCGATTCCAATCGTTCACTCAAACTTCACTTCCCTACTTCGCGCTGATCGCCACAGTTGTACGCCTTCTGCTTCCCGTCGTGCTTTGATTCCGTTCAATCGATCGTCGTAGGCTGCCGTGATTACTCGAAATGGAAAAAGTTCAGTCGCGCCTTTCACCTCCCGCCGTGCTTCGATTCCGCCTCCCACTGTAGTCCGTTGTCTTCACTTCCCTACTCCATCTTAGTTTACAACAGGTGGATATTCAGTTTGCAGCTTTTTGGGTACGAAGATTTCTGTTGGTTACTTGATGAAATATATATTTGTACTGATGAAATATGAGAATGTATTGTGTGAATGCGAGATAAACTTGCAGGTTTTGAAAAATAACAAAAAGGAAAAAAAAAATTACTTCCAATATCACTTGCTTAAAAGCGATGATGACTTTGTAAACCCTACAAAATTCATCATTAAGAAGAGGAAAACGGGAGCTCAACAAAAAGAATGGCAGAAAAAGAAATACACGAAGAAGGATGTGAAGAAAGGAAACAAAAAGAAGAAAATAAATAGACTAAACTCCTAAAATAGTCCATTACATATAGCTAAAATATTATTTTGGTCCAAAACAAAAAAAAAATACTTTTTTAGTCCATTACATTATTTTTTAAAAAATTTTGGTCCAAAACCCACTTTTGCCTATTTTGACCAGGGGCATTTTTGTCTTAATAAAAAATTATTTTCTTTTAACCGACTGAAATTAATAAAATATTCAAAAAAAAAGAAAATGATTAAAATATATTTTTTTATAGACTAAACCTAATACCCTAAAGTTTTAAGAAATTCTCAATCGACCCCCCTTCCTTTCTTTTCTTTTTCTTTTCTTTCTTGTTCTTCTTCCTTTTTCTTCCTCTCTCCCCGACAGCCACCCCACCCTGCTGGACCAACCCTCGCCGCCAACGAAACCGGTCGTTCGATCTCCCTCTCAGTCGCGCGACACCACAAAAACATTTCCCTCATCGCCTAGAACAAAACTCATGCCTCAAAACCCTCATTCCACCTCGTTTTTCTCTATCTCCCTGCTGCCGCTCCTCGCCGGCAAATGTAAACGGAAAATGCAATATTTTCAAATTACTGCCATCCCCACAAAAAACAAAAAAGACCTCCCTTGCATTTTTCCCTATATTACAACTTGACAGACCAATTCTACAAGTCATCTGTTTTGTTCCCGCCAAATCCACAAGCACATGAAAACCCAGAAAAGCCATCCAAGTGCACAATTTCATAGTTCTGATTGGCAAAGAATCTGAACAATAATCATGTACCTCAGCACAAAGATTAGAGAGGAAAAATTTGTAATTTTACTTAATGTCATTATCCTTCTTCAAAGGGTCGGAGCTCCCGGTTGGAAGGTTCCTCCTATATTGAGGAGATGTCAACCTCCTCTCTAATGGGGTCTTTATCTTGCTGACAACAAACCTGTTTACCCTCTTCCTCATTGACATTATTGAGGGGAAGTCTTCATCAGGAATCTGGCTTAGCTCATAAATGCCTTTTATCTGAGCTACACGACGGAACCATCGTTCAGCGTTTGCCTCTTCTGACATGTCTAAATGGTCTGGATTCTTCACTGTTGATCCTTCTAAGCTTTTTCCTGCCTAACCTGAACCAGAACCAGTATTCTGATTCAACATTTGCTGCGTAGATCCAGCAAAAATCGTCGACTAGGATGAATTTTCTTTTCTAGAATGTCCAATTGTCGTCCCTAGTTCACCTCCTATAGCACTGGAAGAAAAGGAACTTTGGCTAGTGTTTCCACCCAGATTCATCTTCTGATTCGCAGAGGAATTCGAGCTCCAATTTCCTGAACTTTTCACTTTGCTCTCTGTTGGCTGTATAGCATTATTGTTCTCGGTAACCCTTGGAGAACTTTCAGCTGAAGGTTCTGCAAATGGGTTCTCATCAATTGATACTTCTGTATCCTTTCTTGCAAAGTACCCAGGAGGAAATGGAACAAAATTCGAATTGCTTGCATCCCCGGTGGTTGCTTGTCTCTTGTATTCAGGAGAAGTTAAAGATCGATCCCTCTTTTTACTGACAACAAATCGATTTGCATTTTCTGTTTACATTTGCCGACGAGGAGCGACAGCGAGGAGAGAGAGAGAGAGAAAAAAACGAGGTGAAAGAAGGGTTTTGAGGCATAGGTTTTGTTCTAAGCGATGAGGGGAATGTTTTTGTTGTGTCGCGTGACTGAGACGGAGATCGAACAACAGGTTTCGTTGGCGGCGAGGGTTGGTCCGGCGGGGTGGGGTGGCTGTCGGGGAGAGAGGAAGAAAAAGGAAGAAGAAGAAAGAAAAGACAAAAGAAAAGAAAGGAAAAGAAGAAAAGAAGGGGGGTCGATTGAGAATTTCTTAAAACTTTAGAGTATTAGGTTTAGTTTATAAAAAAATATATTTTAATCCTTTTCTTTTTTTTTTTGAATATTTTATTAATTTCAGTCCGTTAAAAGAAAAAAATTTTTATTAAGACAAAAATGCCCCTAGTCAAGACAGACAAAAGTGGGTTTTGGACCAAAATTTTTAAAAAACATGATATAATGGACTAAAAAAGTAGTTTTTTTTTTTTGGACCAAAATGATATTTTGACTATATGAAATGTACTATGAGTTTAGTCAAATAAATAATACCACAAGCAAATTTGTCTTATTGTTGCTGCAGGATTTCAGTTTCTACTTCTTCAAACTTGTGTTTCTATGTTGCTAATTTTTCTTCCTTTTGATGACGTAAACTTGTCTTGCTTGAGAAAAATTGAAAATTTCTATGAGTCACAAATTATTGATATGTTTGATGCTGGAATCAAGTTGGATTGATGAAAATTATGTGACTGAATTTTAAATTTTTTCTTATGTTTGTTATTGGAATATGTTTGAATTTGATGAAAAATGTGATGATGAGATGCAAAATTTCCTTATTGATGTAAACTAAACAAACTTGATGAAAACATTTAATTTTTCTTACGATCGCAGAATACAATGTTTTTTTTTGTTTTTTTAACCAATGTTGTTAAATATCATTCATAAATAAAAAGGGATAAACTTGTGAGAATCCTTTTTAAAAATTGAAAATTATCTTATTTATATTCATTTAAAAAAGTGATAAACATATGAAAATATTTTTCAAAAAATGGAAGTTATTTTATTAGATATTATATTACATAAATAAATAAAGGGATAAATTTGTGAAATCATTTTAAAAAGGTTTAAATCCATTTTTGGTATCCCATAATAGGAGTTATTGCGGTTTTGGTCTCTCTTTTATTTTAGCCATAAATACTAGTCTCACTTAATTTTCTTTTTGTCAATTATAGTCTTTTTTGACAAAAATACCCTTTAACTAATGATTGACTAACCTGCCATCGGCGCCGCTCGCCGTCGCCGATGCCGTCCCACCCCGCTGTCGCACCACCACTAGCCCATCGTTGCTGCCCCGTCGCCAATCTGCCACCACCACCCCACCCCCATTGACCGGGGTGGTGACGACGGCGGGGTGGTGGTGGGGCGTGGGTTAGTCAACCGTTAATCAAAGCGTTAGTCAACTATTAGTCAAAGGGTATTTTTGTCAAAAAAGAATATAATTAACAAAAGAATTTTAAGTGAGACTAATATTGGTGACTAAAATAAAAGAGGGACCAAAACCAGAATAACCCCTATTATGGGGGACCAAAAATGGATTTAAACCTTTTAAAAATATAAATTATCTTATCAATTATTTTTTAAAAGATAGAAATTATCTTTTTAAAAATTAAAAATTATATTTTTCATCCTTATTTCCAACAATTATCCCCACAAGAGATTCCATTTACTCATAATCAACTTTTTTTCGGACCTAGAGAAAAAATAATTAAATCAACATAAACAAGTTGGATTTATGAAAATATGTTTGAATTTGATGAAAAGTGCAATTTCAGTAACCATTAAGAATATATAATGAAGCAATGATGAAAACTCAAACCATATTAATGAAAACTGAATGATAACAGCATCAATTTGATTAAACAACTGTACTGATGTAACCCTTCATAAAAGTTGATGAAAACAATATGCAATTTACAAAAATTGCTTTGGAATATTAAGAATATATAACGAAGAAATGATGAAAAATCAAAACACGGTGATGAAAACCAACTAAAACTAGACGAAGAAAGATTATATTCTCAACACATAAACATTAACACACATTTATATTCAAATAACAATTAACATTCATCTAAAACAACAATATCCTGATAATGAACTCCATTATCATTACACAAAACACGATTTTAACAGCCATTTCAATGATGGATTAATGTTTGATGTGATTCAAATTTATATCTTTTTATGAGTCAAAATCATGCATGTTAAGCTATTTTTTAGTTGATTTTCATAATAAATGATATCTTTTTTGAGCTTAATAGTGGACTTATGGTTGGAATTTGCATGACTTTGTAATAACGAGTTATAAATAAGAGATTGGACAAAACTTGAAAACTTTTGGAGTTAAATAGAAGAAAACATGAAGAAAATGAGCAAAAATATAAAAGAATTGAACAAGAAGCAAAAAGTAGTGTAGAGACAGGATAGGCGACCTACAGGTGCTGGCACGTGTACGCCGCCGACCCTCGACGACCTACAGGCGCCAGAGCCCCGCCGCCGCCTCTGAAGATTTGCCGAAAGTCCAGAATTACCCTTGCTCGTGTTTTAACTTGTAATTTATCATTTTTAGCCCTGGATAGCTTTCTAAATGGCCAAGGCCTGATGTAAAACACACACTTTTACTCCTTTAGTTAGTTTTTCTTAAGTTTGCTTAGGGAGGAAGTTTCACACACTTCTTCACCTTTTCCTACACACACTTCATGTCTAATCCTAGAACCATGGTGTTCTAAGGATCTTTTTAGAGATTCTACCCCTCTAAGTGATAGAGGGTTGTGGAAATCCAAAGATGTAGGATGAATTGAGACTTTACTTGGAGAAAAATTATTCTTTTTATTGGAATTCAAGAGTGTGTTAAGTTTTTATCATGATTTGTTGATAAAAGCTAGACCTTTTCTTACGAATGTAGATATTTAGAGATGAATTACTCTTGGGCTTGTCTTATTTATTTTTTTCATTGGTTTTTCACGTACATTAGCAAGTGGGTTTTATGTAAATGAGTTAATACTTGTATGGGTTGAGTTGTTTTGCTTATGTTATTGGATTTGTTGATGAATTTATTCATGGCTTGGTGAACTGGCGATTGCATGCGTCATACGTGTTATGGGTTTGGGCCAATCGGGTCTAATTTGTATTAGGCTTGATGGATTCGTGTTTATTTGCTATGTGGACTAGATGATTGCTAATTGCTTAAGTTTCATGGATAAAGGATTGATAATTGGATAGGATTGACGACCCTATTTCGATTATGGGCTTGGAAGGTCTTCTTTATGGCTTCAATTTAGGAGATTGACAAACTTTGTTAGTTGACAAAATAGGTCCATTTAGAAGATGAATCATTAGTTCGCCGAATTATTAATGTAGAGTACTACTTGTTTTCCTTGAGAGTATTAACTATCTCATTTGCATGTTGCTTGCTTGCTAGTGGCCCTTTAGATCTTGAGGTGGTAAGATCCCGCCTTTATCATTATTATTAGGCTAAATTGCTTTCTTGGTCCCTTTTAGTAGGGATAGTTGCACTTTTGGTCCCAAATAATTGTACGATTGCACTATTGGTCCCTTAACATTTTTTTATTAGCATTTTTAGTAATTTTTTACGAAAAAATTTAGAAGATAACGGATTAACTCATTTGATTGCAATTCAAATATAATTTTTTTTCTTCAAAATGAATTGTATCAGGATGTTTTTAACCAATTTTATGACCCAGATCCTCATGAATGTTTAACCCATTTAGGGTTTCGGCCGTTATTTTAGATTGTGAATCGATCTAAATGGGTTGAACATTCAAGAGGATCTAAGTCATAAAATGAATTGAAAACATCATGGTACAAATCATTTTGAAGAAAAAATTAGGTTTGATTAGCGATCAAATGAGTTAATTTATTATCTTCTAAACTTTTTCATAAAAAATGACTAAAAATGCTAATAAAAAAATGTTAAGAGACCAATTGTGCAGTCATACTATTATTTGGGATCAAAAGCGCAACTACCCCGAGGGTCCAAAAAAGCAATTTGGCCTTATTATTATCTTTTATCTTTAGTTTACTATAGGCATGTCTACACTTGAATTTACCAATCTACCCTTTGTTTATAATGTTTTGTTTGTTTAGTTTGTGTTTTCTTAGTTTTTAGTTTAAAACTACTAAAATTGTGAAGTAATTAAGGATTCAAACCCATACACAATTATTATTCAAACAAACTATTTTATGGGAACGAAACCTTAAATATTATAGTTGAGTAGTTCATGGTTTAGTTTATTTATAAATTTTATTTTGACTGTTCGAACTAACTTTACAACAACAAGAGCACGACAATGTCTTTAACAGTCATTTCAAAGACGGAGTTATTTCTATAATGAGCTTTATGAAACAGAAATTTGAAATGATGCCTACAGAAATTGGAGAAGACGAAGCAGCCTTGTTGGGAGTCAAGACAGCTTAAGCGTGTGAAAGTGAAGGAGTCCCAAATTTAAATTAATTGCACAAAATGTATACTAAATTAACTAGGAATATACTACTCCATGTACACTATGATTACAATATAATATGCGGTTTTAATCTACGTCGAACTAATTTGGATCGGTTTAGTTTAGGGCTCTTTTGAAATAGTTTTATTTATATCGGATTAGCTATTTTTTTGGATCGATCCGAATTGATATGAATTAATCCAAACTTTTTTTTGGGCTTTTTAAACCATTTTTTTGTACATTTAAAAAAAATTATACTATTTGTATGCAGTAGTTATATAGATAGTACAAGGAGTACTATACTACCTGGTACTCATAGCAATAAAAAATAAAAGAACAAAAGAGGAAGTAAAACACATGCTCCCCGTAACTCACAAGAGCATTCCATCAATTTCAAAGGAAAACAACTTTCTAAGCATTTAGGCACCCAAACAACGACTGAAGTAATGATTTCAAACTGCTGCCGACACTGGATCTTCCATCGACCCTAAAAAAGAAACTTTTGCCCACGACCATTAACAAAAACCAAACACCGGAAGTCACTAAAAATTGCTGCACACTACCATTAATGAAGAGCAAATTGCTGCCCACGATGATCAAGAAGAGCAAAAAATAGGAAGTTTCATCAACCCACATTCTGAATAAGCAAAACCGCCCCACGACCAGCAGAAGAATTATCAAATAAGAGGGGGGTGGGGGAAAGAAGCCCCAAATAAGCCACATTGCGGACCAGAAAGAAGAAAAATCAAAATCGAAGATGAGAACCAAAAATCCATCTTTGGAGAAAGAATAAAAGAAAAGAAAAGAAGGTATGACATTCATCTCGGTTTTTTCTTTTTTCATTAGTTTGCTGAAATATATTTTGAATTAGATGGTTAATGTTTACATTTTTAATGCTGCAAAATATGTCTTTGGAATGTGATAATCGTTTTTTTTTTTTTTATGGAGTCAGAACGAAGTGATAATCGATCTCTTTTTCTTGATGGAACCATAAAATGTCCTCCTTTTAGTTTATATTTTCGGAACTTGATGGAAATTTTTTAGTTTGTTTGGATATTTTCGAAATTGAGCTTTTAGTTGATGAAAACATAATATTAAATTTTGATGGAAATTACTATGCATACCATTGAAAATGAAATTGAATATGATGGAAACTGAATGTGAATTTGATGGAAACTTATATTTTATAAGATAAATTGAATGAAAATAAATTTGATGGAAATTGATGTTAAATTCTATTTAAACTAATTTTGAATTTGATGAAAACTAATGTTAAATTTGATGGAAACTACTACTGCATACCATAGAAACTGAATATGAATTTGTTAGAAACTTATATTTTATAAGATAAATTGAATGAAAATAAAATTAGTTAAGATAAATCAAGCGGATGTGTCCATTTATAATATTGTTTTGTGTCTTTTTGTTTAGTATTTTGCTTATGTTTTCTTTATTTTTGGCATTGTTGTTTATGAAAAATCTTCAGAATAGTTTGACTCTTGGGAAAAAATTATCTTAACCAAATGAGAAATTGAAGCATATTCAACAAACAAATGTGGTTAATTTTATCCATCTTAGTTAATCTTATCATTTGGTTAATCTTATCCATCTTATATAATAAAGTTTTGAAATTTTATCAGATGCGGTTCTCAAAATGATGGAATCTCATTGAAAAATGATGGAATTTTATATGAAAAAGTTTGATCGTCTTTAGTAATTTATATTTTTGTCTTCTTAATCTGATGGGAAGTTTCGAAAAGTGATGGAATTTCATTTAGTTCTGAAAATGATGAAATTTCATGGAAAGATAATGGAATTTTGTATGGAAAAGTTTGATCGTGTTTAGTGATTTATATTTTCGTCTTCTGAATCTGATGGAAAGTCACGAAAAATTAATGAATCAAGTGGATGTGTCAATTTATAGTCTTATCATTTGGTTAATCTTATCAATCTAGGTTAATCTTATCATTTGGTTGATCTTATTCATCTTGGTTAATCTTATCACTTGGATAACATATTTGGTTAATCTTATCCATATTCGAATACATTTGGTTAATCTTATCTTTGGACCACTTAACACACTCTTTACAGCAAACAAATTTCCTGCAATAACATTTTCCACCTCTAAATCTCTTCCGATCTTTGGCCAATACGAATACCAAAACCCAACTTCCATGCATAAGAATTAGGCTTAAATTCATTTTCGGTCCCTCATAATATGAGTTATTCTATTTTTTATCCCTCTTAAGTTTTAGTCACTAATTTCAGTCTCACTTAAATTTTTTTTTGACAATTCTAATCATTTTCTTACGAAAATACCCTTGACTAACCCTAATTGTTCACCCATTTGTCAAGGGTATTTTAAGAAAACGACTAGAATTGTCAAAAAAATTTAAGTGGGACTAAAACTTAAAGGGGACCAAAAATTGAATAACCCATGTTATGAGAGACCAAAAATGGATTTAGACCTAAGAATTATACAAATCATAAATTTATTCCTCATTTTGAACAGTTTTTCCAACAAGAGACTCCATAGAATCATCATCACTTTTTTGAAGCCATAAAAAAACATAAATCTTACAGAAATAAAAATTTATTCGTATGATGGAAACTGATGGAAAAACAACAAATAGATATGCATCTGATGAAAAAACAACAAACATATATAGAACTAATTGAAAAACGACCAAAAATAGGAAAACAACGAAACTGAAAAAAAAAATCACCATCACATATGACAATAACATTATGACGAATTTTTTCATTATTACAATAATTTAAAACATTATCTTGAACCAAAGAGACTATATCCATATCGAAAGAAATACAGAATGAACCAAAAAGAATAAAAATATAGGGATCTTAGCTAATAAACAAAACATATAAAATCATCTTCCCAAAAAAAAAAAGAGATGCCAAGAGAGATATTCCATCAATAATTAACTGCAAATAATTAAGACAAACTTGGGAAAATTACAATAGACAAAACGTTTAATGAGGTCAAATATCAAGAAAATGAACCGGCTAAATTAATGATGAAGGAGGCTCAACTCGTTTGTAAACAGAAGAAGACGCGCGAGAAAGAGAGAGAAATGGGAGTTGGGCTACTCATCATTAGTTGCCAAAATGTATAGAAAAAATGTTATGAGTATAATGCTCATTCTACTCTTAAATGTAGGATATAATTTGTGATTTGTATGAAGTTCTAATATACCAGGTGTCTTAAGTAGCATATACTTCCCCTTCCCTCTTCTCGATAACCCATATTTAATTCCGACACCACCTATGGAGCCACCGGACACCTCCGGTGGCCCCCAAAAATTCTTCTCCCCCTCAAATCGTATCTTCGCCAGTCTCATTCATACCCTACCATTAGCAAATCTTCTACCAAAACCTAAGCCAATCACTATCATAGACGGGAAGCCCCATCTCCTCTACGAAGACGATGAAATAGAGCTTCTTGCAGCTCCCCACAAGCTATCTCTGGTCGGGAAATTTCCTTTCGGACGACCAAAAATGACAGACATAAAGAAAGGGATTGAGAAGCTTGGATTCCAAGATCAATTTGAGCTTGGACTTCTCAACCCCAAGCATGTTCTACTCAGATTTAAAAATGAGGCTGACTATCAAAGGTTCCGTTTGAAGCCAACCCGATTGATTGCTGGTTATCAGATACGGGTACTCAAATGGACCCACACTTTCAGTATGATGAAGATCCCCCTTTGGCTCCTATCTGGGTGATGATGCAAGGGTTGCCACTTGAATTCATGAACCCTCAATCAATTTTTTCAATCGCGTCGTTGATGGGAACTCCCCTTCAAATTGATGGACCAACCTTGCTCCTCTCCCATCCATCAGTAACCAGATTCTGTGTTGAGGTGGATTTGCGCAAGGAGCTGCCAGAGAGCATTGAAGTTGGTAGGAAAGGGAAATCAAAGACCCAAAAATTCATCTACGACCATATTCCCCAGTATTGCTCCAACTGTTGCGAGATTGGTCACAATCCAACTGAATGTAAGAAGGGAAAGTTTAAACTCCCTAAACTCCCTAACCCCTCTGAGAATATAGCCCAGCCAGAATTGTCCAAGGAAAAATCCGAAGATATCACCCCAGAAAGAACCAAGGAAAGTCGTCCTGTGGATAAGGCTCAAATATCAAACGACCCTCTGTCTGATGGGCTCCAATCTGAGGCATCTCTAATCCAAATTTTTAATCCCCCGTCCAATATAAAGCACTGGCAGAATTGAGAATTGGTGCCAGACCAGAAAAAAGCCCTCCTAAAATCCGCAAGGAAATATTAGTGGGAAAAAAAATTCAGCCCTTGAAAGATTGTCCGGAGGGCTCAAAATTAGCCCTGAGTTCTTCTGGTCCTTCAACAATCCCAAGTGAGGTGGAAGACAAAGTTTTGGATTTGGTTTCGGAACATGAAGCTTCTCCTCATCAATCAGATGGAGATGAAAGTCTTGAGGAACGGGAAGCATGGTCTGAGGCTGATGGTTTCATACCGGTGACAAGGAAACGTGGTCGAAAAAAGCTCAAAGGAACAAGGGGCTCAGCTTTCATCATGAACATTGCTGCCTCCAGAAAGTCTGCAAAAGGCCAGGTTCGCCATCCCCCCAAATTTTTATGATTAAAGCCATTATATGGAATATTAGGGGCATAGGCAACGCCTCCTCTTTACGTCGTCTCCGTTATTTAATAAAAAATCATGAAATCTCTTTACTGTGTATTCTTGAGCCAATGATTGAGGGTGAAAAAACTGTTAGCTTGGTTTTAAATTCTGTTGGGCTTCTCGTCTGGGAAGATTTGGATTTTTGCTAAGAACGCATTAAATGTGTTTGTTATAGCTGATATGTTAGTCTGTCCATTGTGAATTAGCCCACCCTGCGGTTCAGGGAACTTTTATGTTTACTTTTGTGTATGCAAGCTCGGATTATCATATATGTCGCTCTCTCTGGAATTTTTTGCTGGAAATTAGAAGTAGATATCCGGTCTCACCTTGGGCGATAGGTGGAGATTTTAATGCCATCAGAGACCTCTCTGAATATAGAGGTTTTTCTAATCCTAGTCAAGTTTCCATGGGGGATTTTAATGATTGTATAGAAAGTCTCCAGTTGTCTGAGCCTTCAGTTGTTGGCAGAACCTTCACATATGGGGGGGGGGGGGGAAACAGAGCCTCTGGTTGGGTCAGCAAGAAGTTAGACCGTGTTCTCACATCACAAGAATGGCTTGAAAACATCCCTAACACAGTCTCACATGTGTTGAACAGAGCTACTTCTGACCATTTCCCCTTACTCCTCCAAATAAGTTGGAATCAAAATTCAAGTCCTCGTCGCTTTGTTTTCCAGCGTATGTGGCTTCGTCGGAACGATCTTATGAACCTGGTGAGAGATAGCTGGTCAGAAACAACGGGAAGCTATGGCATGATTTCTCTGTCAATCAAGTTACGACGTCTCAAAACTGCTCTAAAAGTCTGGAACAAGAACAGTTTTGGAGATGTTCATAAGAATCTTAAAGATGTTGATGAAGATGTGGACCAGAAAGAGAAAAAGTATGATGAAAACCCAACACCTGAAAGAAGATCTGCTGTTTCCCTTGCCCAAGCTATTCTCTTCAAGAGGCTAAAAGAAAAGGAGGATTTCCTTGGACAGAAATCGCGAGTAAGGTAGGTAAAGGAGGGGGAGAGAAACACGATATTCTTTCATGCTTCAATAAGAGAAAGAAACTTCAAAACCTCCATTTTGAAAATTAAAAAGGGAGACGGATCGTAGACCGGGGATGTAAAAAAAATTGAAGAAGAAGTTGTATCCTTTTATAAGGGGCTTTTAACAGAGGATCAGGAGCCTCCATCTCCAAGCCTACTTCAAACCTTTATGCAGCATATTCCCGAATCAATAACTCCTGAAGACTCTAGAGAGCTGATGAGAGAAGTGTCTGAGAAGAAAGTGTAGCAAGCCGTATTTTCCCTTGACCTGGACAATTCCCCTGGTCCTGATGGCTATACTAGGAATTTCTTCAGGACAATGTGGAATATTGTAAAGGAAGATATGCTCTCTGCTTGCAGGAAACAAGAGCCATTGCCAGCTCATTCATCATCTTAATTCCGAAGAAGCAGGAAACAACCTCTTTCTCTGATTTTCGGCCTATAAATCTAGGAAACTTTGTCTGCAAGACCTTCTCTTCCATCCTCAAATCCAGAACGGCTCCCTTAATGTCTTGACTAATCTCTGAGGAGCAAACGAGTTTTCTCACCGGTCAAGACATAATTGATAATATTCTGATGGCAAAGGATCTTTCGAACTTCCTGGATTATAAAACAGTGGGCTACAACCTTCTCATTAAATTAGATATGCTCAAGGCCTTTGATAGGGTCTCCTGGAGCTTCATTCAGTCGCTGCTTCAAAATTTTGGCCTCCTTACAAGTTTCATCAATCTAGTTCTAAATATTTTTCGAAGCAACAGACTTTCGGTCATGATTAATGGTAATCCTGTGGGGTACTTTCAGCCAACAAGAGGTCTCAAACAAGGAGATCCCCTATCCCCTTTCCTCTTCATTCTTGCCTCTGAAGCTCTCTCTAGAAGGCTGAAATTTCTGACTGATCGTGGGAAAATTGATTGTTATGGAACTCCAGCAGGGTCGTTAAAGATTTCCCATCTAGCCTTTGCTGATGACTTACTGATCTTCTCCAAGGGAAAAGTTCGATCTCTTAAGGCCTTATCAAAGTTTCTCTAAGAGTTTGAGGAAGTGACCGGCCAAAGAATAAATAAGAAAAAATGCACCCTTATTATCTCTTCAAAGGCTCCTCAGTCAATTAGGGACAGGGCCTCCAGAATCCTTCAAATTCATGAAGGATCTCTCCCAATGGTGTATTTAGGATGCAATTTATTTAAAGGGAAAGCCAAGGTATCTCACTTCAACCACATTATAGAAAACATGGAAAAAGAAACTGGGAGCTTGGAAAAACAAATTTCTGGGGATGGCGGGAAGATTGGAACTTATAAAATCTATCCTTCAAACTCTCTCTATGCATACGATTGCTGCCTTGAACCCTCCGAATGGTTTCATTTCTCAATTTGAAAAAAAGTGTCAAAGCTTCCTTTGGGGCTCTTCCTTTGATCCAAGTAAAAGGCATTGGAGAGTTTGGAATCGCATTTGCTATCCAATAGAGGAAAATGGTCTAGGAATTCGGCAGTTCAAAACGGTGATCGAAACCTTCTCTCTTAAACTATGGTGGAAGTGAAGAAATAGAGTTGGCTTGTGGGCAAAGTTTATGCGTTCTTTATCTTACTCATCTCGAATGAAGACTTCTTAGTCTAGAATCTCCAAAGTCAGTGAAAAAGCTGCTGCTCTATCAAAAATTAGTGTGGGTAATGGTCTCTGCTCTTTTTGGTATGACAACTGGGGTGATAAATGGTGCATATGGAACAGACCAGGAAGACCCCCTGAGCCAAAACTTACTATTTCTGAATTCTTCTCAAAAAAGTCTTGTATCTCTCTAAATTTGCAAGCAATCTAGATGAAGAATGGAAACAATTCCTTAGCTCTTGTTCAATGACGTTCACTCAAGGGGATGATCATATCTTTTGGAAACCATGTTCGAGGGGTTCCTTTAACTTTAAGCTCACCTATTTGGCAATTCGATAGGAAAAGGAGTCTCAGGATTTCAGGAAGTCAATTTGGGATCCGTGGTGCCTCCCAAAAGCCTCTATACTGGTATGGAGACTCTGGAATTCTCTCCTCCTATTCCCGGACCTCTTGCAAGCTTTCAACATCTATTGCCACCCCTCTAAATGTTATTTTTGTGGCAGAGAAGCAGAAAGTATGCAACATGTCTTTTTTGATTGCATGAAAACTCAGCAAAGCTGGTCACACTGGAAGAGTTTCTTCAGTATTCATCTCCATCAGTCGACAGGTCATGGTGGGAGTCGAGCAAGGGCAGTATGGTTTCTACCAAACTTCACAAGTTACTCCCTATTTTCCTGCTTTGGGCCATTTGGATTGCAAGAAATAAATGTTATTGGAAGGGGCAAACTTTTCAGATGAAATGGCTCATTGAGGACGTCCACACCATGTTGGAACAGGTTCTACAAGGCTTCTGTCCCAAACCAGGTTCCCTTCAGGATCGAAGTTGGGTTGCTGCTCACCAAATGCAATTTACCAGTAACCACTCCCACTCCCCCTATCCCTGTAATCTGGAGAGAATATACGCAAAGTGAAGACTGGATAGTAAACACTGATGGGTCATGGATTCAAGCAGGGCAGGCTGGTGGATCTTTCATCCTAAGAGACAAGGAGGGACGATTCAAATATGCAGAGTGTTTCCAATTGAATGCAGTAACGGCTATCCAAACTGAAATTCTTTCTATGTTGAATGCTGTCAGATTTTGTAATGCAAGAAGTCTTCAGAAAGTAAGATTTCTGTGTGATAATGCTCTTTTGGTTCAGATGATTTCTCAAGGGAATGGTAGTTTTCTATGGAGTAATTTTCATGACCTGAAAGAAATTGGGGATGCTGCATACTTAAAACAACATGTTATTGCCCATATTTTCAGAGAAGGAAATAGTCCTGCTGACTTTCTGGTAAGAATGGGATCTTTAGGCCAAACTGCTCCTTTTCATTCTTTTGACTCGCTCCCCCCTAAAGTGCGTGGTCTTCTTCATTTTGAAAAAAATGTCATTCCAATGCTTCGAGTGTAAGTAGATGTTTCTTTAACCATGATCTAGTCTTGTATAGATGAAACTTTTTGCTCTAGCCCCCCCCCCCCCCCCCCTCTTTTGCCCATGGGTGGTTTAAGCATTGTTGTACAGGGGCGGCTATCACAAATGTACCTTCTTTTGCTCATGAAATATCAATGGTACAATCCTCGGTCTGCCTAATCACTTTGATTAGGAGACTGTTTGGGAAAAAAATAATAATAATTTGTGATTTGTATGTTCAAACTAAAAAATAAATATCACCTTCATCATAAACATAATAATATATTTTTGTATTTCTTTTAATTAAGTAAATAAAACTATTATTTCATTAAAAAAAGAAAAAAATTACAAATAAATTAGTCGAATCGATCCATTAATCTGAATCTAAACAAATCAAAACGACTTGAATCGAATATGATTATGGATTTATCTGAATCCACTAATCTATTCCCCGCCCCTTTTTTTATGTTCCATTAATTTTAAGATGAATTTCTGTCTCAATTAATATGTAGTTTCAAAACGACACAATTGAAATGACATGTTTTTTAATTTTTCTTTTATACTTTTAGTATCATACTCCCCCTCTCTTCTTGAATATAAGTCGTTTTTTTTTAAAAAAAAAATCTTAAATAGAGGAGTAATTATTATATATAAATGATCAAATTAACTTTTACTCCATTTTTCTGAAAACTCTACTTTCAAAAGTCAATGGTTTTTAGGAACAAAGAAAATGATAGAATTGAGGGACGAGAGACGTGTCAAAATATATCTTACACTTAGAGTATATTTTTTTAGATGGGTTGACCCAATAAAAATAATTCATTTAATGCATTGGCTCCTCTAAATTTGTTTCGTTTCTTCCTTAATTAATGTCCGTCTACCATTTATCAAAAAGTTACATTGTATTGTTTTTTTAATTAT
The DNA here is from genome assembly GCA_030378225.1 of Knoxia roxburghii. Classification (NCBI taxonomy): domain Eukaryota; kingdom Viridiplantae; phylum Streptophyta; class Magnoliopsida; order Gentianales; family Rubiaceae; genus Knoxia; species Knoxia roxburghii. The sequence goes on from CM059423.1 coordinate 8,624,560, forward strand.
ATTATATAAAAACTGGAGAAGTTTGTTTAGAAAAAAAAAGTTTACACATATAAACTTTTCTATTTCTTGAGTTTCTTATTGAATGTAGTGTGTATTTCCCGTGAATACAAATTTGTATCGAGATTGAACTACATAAAATTGCATATTACGTTTCTTTGCCTTCTTTAAAAGTCGTTAATCATTCCATTACGCATGATGGTTGTGGCGTGTTTTTTCCTACCAAATGATCTAAAAATGTGCATAACCTCAATGAGTGATAGCAAAATGTGTGTGATCCAACGGATTATGCAGTTTCCTATTCAAATTGTAACACTTTTATATTAGGGAGTAGTACTTTTGTATTCCTTATGCAATTGAAAAATATGTAAGTCAATAATGTGAAATTCTAAATCAGTCATGCATTAATCATAATCATTAAGTATTTCTCTTTTTTATTTATTTTTATCTGTCACTCAAAAATTTATAATTTTATTTGTTTTATAATTATGATGCATACAACATTAGTTTTTTTCCCCTAATTTTATCCTCTTAATATATTTTATTCGTTGTAATAACTATTATTTTGAAGTTTAACAATAATATGTTTTTAATTTTAAAATAATAGTTCTAATAACTATTTTTTTAAGATGAAGATTGTATGAAATAAAGATGGATTCGTATACCGTAGGCCTATAGGAGCAGCGTGAATATTACTGTAATTATAGCGCGCGCAAGCCCAGTCGCACCTAACATGCGTGTAAACACGCGACTTAATTAAACCCGAACTACTTTCCTTTCTCCCGCTCTGAAACTGAAAACCCAAAACCCTTCCTTCACGCTCTCAAACCGATTTCATCCTCACGATCTTCATCTTTCCATTACCAACATCAGATTACCACCATCTAAATTTCTAACCTCAAATACGTCTAGAGACCACTGCATTTCGAATTTTTGTTGTTCTTCCGATCAAATATGTTCTGAAACCACCATAACCATCATCTGGCGAAGAAAAACTTGCTGTTGAACTCAAACGCTACAAAAGTCTCCAAATCGGAAGAAAAATGTGTTGTTTAACTCAGATAACACGTTCTTGCTGCTTCGACATTTATCTACATGTACGAAACCCTAAATTTTTAACCGTTATACATACGCATCATAGGATTTCAATTTTATAACCGTTATTTGCTTTGAATAATTAGTGATATGATGTCTGTATTCATTTGATCTGATATCTGTTTTCCTCGAATCTGATGTCTGTTATACGTTTTCAATTTTGTTTTTGTTCTTTGAAATGATTTTCTATCAAAATTAGTGATCTGATGTCTATATTTTCGTGATATGATGTCTGTATTTTCGTGATCTGATGTCTTTTTTAGTTCAGTGAAATATTTGCTTTCAATAATTTGTGATCTGATGTCTTTATTCTTTTGATCTGATATATGTTTTCAATTGATCTGATGTCTGTTATATGCTGTTAATTTTGTTTTAGTTCTTTGAAATAATTTTCTATCAAAATTACTGATCTGATGTATGTATTCTTTTGATCTGATCTCTGTTTTGTTTTGATTTGATGTATGTAGTCAGTTGATCTGATATCTTTTTTTTCTCATTTGATCTTCACTGTTAATTTTGTGTTTGTTCTGTGAAATGATTTCTTTCAAAAGTAGTGATCTTATGTATGTTTTTTTGTTATCTGTTCCCTGTTTTTCGTGATCTGATGTCTTTTGTATTTTGATTTGATATTCACTGTTAAGTTTCTTTTAGTTCTGTGAAATGATTTTCTATCAAAATTAATGATCTGCTGTCTGTTTTCAGTTCATCTGATGCCTTAATTTTCTTCATCTGATATAAGTTATATCCTGACTTAATCTATGTGTTAAGTTTGATTTACTTCTCTGAAATGATTTTCTTTCAAAAGTAGTGATCTGATATCTGTTTTATCCTTATTTGATCTGTGTTAAATTTGTTTTAGTTCTGTGAAATGATATTCTTTCGAAAATAGTGATCTAATGTCAATTTTTTGTTGATATGATGTGTGTTTTTCTGTGATCTGATGTGCGTATTAAGTTGATCTGATGTGTGTTTTTCTTCACCTGATGTGTGTATTCAGTTGATCTGATCTCTGTTTTTTCGTTATCTGATGTCTGTTATATACTAATCTGATGTGTTCATATTGTGATCTGATGTCTTATATCTTCCTATCTAATATCTACTTTATCTAATCTGATATCAACTTATTTTTGCTAACATTATTTTACGGACATATTACAGGAAACAACAATATATATATATATAATGGCTGATAAAACCAAGCAAGTTGTTCTAAGACAAGATGACAGTTCAGATTTTCAACAACCACCTACCAATCCCAATGTGCCCTTGTTACAACATACGTATAAACGTAAATTAGACAAGAAAAGAAAACAACAGGAAGTTCAACCATCCCAAAAGGAGCCAACAAGTAAAAGGATGAAAGTACCTGCAAAAAAGAAGACAAATGAAGAAATTCTTCAACAATTGCAGAAGAAGAATGTGTAGTAGAAGCAGCAACAGAAAAAGACTAATGTGATAGTCAACAAGGAAAAGAAACAGGGCGATGTGGATGTCCAAATCAAAAAAAAAAGAGAAAAAGGAAAAGATAAAGGATAATGATGATGATGGTGATAATGAGATGAGCAAAAAATTCAGTTGCAGTACATTTCCAAACGGTATCAGTTACGTGGTTTCTAAACTCTTAGAACTACAAAGAAATGCTGTGAGGGATATAGGCTTTGGGAGCTTCCTCAGTATCAACTACAGCAAGATGCCTAACAAATTGGGACAGTACCTGCTCACCAAATTCATCTCTCTCAAGTTGAGACTGGAGCTGGAACAAGATACAATTATTCTCATTGCTAAAGAAGATGTGGAATTGGTTCTTGGCTTCCCAAGAGGTCCAATTGAAGTTGAAGAATATACAACTGCTGAGTCAAAGGGCAAAAATTATGAACAGAATGTTGAACGCTACTGTCAAAGATTTAGCATGCCATCCACTAAAAGACCAACCATCGAGCAAATTGAGTAGTACATTGTAAACAGTCAGGACTACAATGACATCAACTTCATCCATAATTTCCTTCTCTACCTGGCCACCACATTTTTGTACCATTATGGGAGCATCAACAACATCAGATATCAGCTCCTAAAATTCCTCAATAGCATTTACCAAATAAGGCAGCTAAACTGGTGTAGCTACACATTCAGAGCATTGGTAAAATGCCAAGAAAAGTATTTCCACAAAGATGGCATAACATCAACAGCCTACCATGGACTACTGGCTTTTCTGATTGTAAGTCTCTCATCTGATGTCTGTATTCATTTGATCTGATATCTATTTCCTATTGATCTGATGTCTATTATATACTGCTAATTTCGTTTTAGTTCTTTAAAATAATTTTCTATCAAAATTACTGATCTGATGTCTGTATTGTTGTGATCTGATTTCTGTTATATGTTGATCTGATGTCTGTTTTAATATGTGAAATGATTTTCTTTAAAAAAATTTATTTTTTAACTATGTTTATAGGGTTGTGTATGGAATTCACAATGATATTCCAAGAAACCAACCAACATTCACAAATTGGAGTTAGAGTCAACTCTTTGAGAGAGCAAGACTCGAAGAGAAAAAGGGAGTACATGGTGAAGGCTAGATAAGAGAAAGGTCTATAGCCAAGGTGCTTGTGTAAAATCCATAACATGCACATGCTTCTATTAAGACCAGCACATCCAAAAAAGGTCCAACCACATCAAAGAGCAAGGTATACTGCTGATCTGATATGTTTTATATGATTATCTAATGTTGTTTTTTCCTAATATGATGTCCCTTTGTTAAGTACATTTTATTTCTATAGTATGCTTTCTTTTATAGTTGTGATCTGATATGTGTTATATGATGATCTGATGTCTATATAGTCATGTTTTCATATCCCAATATAGGTTACTTTCTTTTATAGTTGTGATCTTATATGTGTTATATGCTGATCTAATATATGTTTTTTCTTGATCTGATGTCTGTATAATGATGCTTTGATCTCTCTTTGTTAAATATGTTTTAGTTCTATAGTATGTTTTCTTTTATAGTTCTGATCTGATAGGTCTTATATTCTGATATGATGTCTGTTTTTCCATGATCTGATATCTGTTTTATATTATAATATGTAACAAACTAACTATAACAATTATCTTCTGTAACAGGATTTTGAAAATGCTGATGAAATGACACAATCAGTTGTTGATTTGGCAAAGTCCATGATGGCTTTCATCAAAGCATGGCACAATGTTGGGGCAACAAACAATCCAGAAGGTGTTGCAGCATTTGCAACAATAACAAGCATGGTGGAGGGGATTATCCGTGACTTGAAGGAGAAAAATACAACTCCTAAACAACGGAGTCAATCCTCAAAATCCATAACAGAAGAAAATGAACCAACGTCATCACAAGATGCAAGGTTTTATGCAGCATGTGCAGAAATTATGGATAAACTACAGGAAGATTACAACAAAATGCAGAAGAAATCTGCCACTGCACACTTTGAAGATGATGTGCCAAAATTCAATCTCTTATCATCCTCAGAAGATAAAGAACCTGCACCTGAAGGCAGTTTTGATGAAGCAGAAGAAAAAACAGAACAAGAAAATTTGGTGAAGGAAAAAAAGAAATGAACCTCAGTCACCACATATCTCTCCACTCCCCTTGAAACAAACAGAAGTTGAACTAGAAGATATAGAAAGGAAAGAGAACAGAACAAAGCAAAATGAAGATCCAATCACAAAGCAATTGGTGTACAGCATGTTAGTCAAGGAGAAAGAAAAACTAAATACAGAGAATGAAAAAAACAAGAATGAGAAATAAAAAGATGAGGAGGAAGAGAAGTCTGAAGAAATAGAAGCTAACAATGAGAAAGAGAAGGAGAAAGGCAAAGCTTCTGTAAATTTGAAAGAATCACAAGATGAAAATACTAAAATAATGGTGTAGGATGCAGTACTGTTTGGTACAAACATCAATGCAATCATTTCAAAAGCATATCAGATGTCTGTTATATGCTAATCTGATGTGTTCATATTGTGATATGATGTCTTATATCTTCTGATCTGATATCTACTTTATTCTAATCTGATATCAACTTATTTTTGCTAACATTATTTTACTGACATATTACAGGAAACAACAATATATATAATGGCTGATAAAACCAAGCAAGTTGTTCTAAGACAAGATGACAATTCAAATTTTCAACAACCACCTACCAATCCCAATGTGCCCTTGTTACAACATATGTATAAACGTAAATTGGACAAGAAAAGAAAACAACAAGAAGTTCAACCATCCCAAAAGAAGCCAACAAGTAAAAGGATGAAAGTACCTGCAAAGAAGAAGACAAATGAAGAAATTCTTCAACAATTGCAGAAGAAGAATGTGTAGCAGAAGCAGCAACAGAAAAAGACTAATGTGATAGTCAACAAGGAAAAGAAACAGGGCGATGTGGATGTCCAAATCAAAAAAAAAAAAGAGAAGGGATAATGATGATGATAGTGATAATGAGATTAGCAAAAGATTCAGTTGCAGTACATCTCCTAACGGTATCAGTTACGTGGTTTCTAAACTATCAGAACTACAAAGAAATGCTGTGAGGGATATAGGCTTTGGGAGCTTCCTCAGTATCAACTACAGCAAGATGCCTAACAAATTGGGACAGTACCTGCTCACCAAATTCATCTCTCTCAAGTTGAGACTGGAGCTGGAACAAGATACAATTATTCTCATTGCTAAAAAAGATGTGGAATTGGTTCTTGGCTTCCCAAGAGGTCCAATTGAAGTTGAAGAATATACAACTGCTGAGTCAAATGGCAAAAATTATGAACAGAATGTTGAACACTACTGTCAAAGATTTGGCATGCCATCCACTAAAAGACCAACCATCAAGCAAATTGAGCAGTACATTATCAGCAGTCAGGGCTACAATGACATCAACTTCATCCATAATTTCCTTATCTACCTGGCCACCACATTTTTGTACCATCATGGGAGCATCAACAACATCAGATATCGGCTCCTAAAATTCCTCAACAGCATTTACCAAATAAGGCTGCTAAACTGGTGTAGCTACACATTCAGAGCATTGGTAAAATGCCAAGAAAAGTATTTCCACAAAGATGGCATAACATCAACAGCCTACCATGGACTACTGGCTTTTCTGATTGTAAGTCTCTCATCTGATGTCTGTATTCATTTGATCTGATATCTATTTTCTGTTGATCTGATGTCTGTTATATACTGTTAATTTCGTTTTAGTTCTTTAAAATAATTTTCTATCAAAATTACAGATTTGATGTCTGTATTGTTGTGATCTGATTTATGTTATATGTTGATCTGATATGTATATTTTGTGATCTGATGTCTGTTTTAATCTGTGAAATGATTTGCTTTCAAAAATTTTATTTTTTAACTCACATCTAACATATATTTTTTAGTCATTCTATGTTGATAGGGTTGTGTATGGAATTCACAATGATATTCCAAGAAACCTACCAACATTCACAAATTGGAGTTAGAGTCAACTCTTTGAGAGAGCAAGACTCGAAGAGAAAAAGGGAGGACATGGTGAAGGCTTGATAAGAGAAAGGGCTATAGCCAAGGTGCTTGTGTAAAATCCATAACATGCACATGCTTATAATAAGACTAGCGCATCCAAAAAAGGTCCAACCACATCAAAGAGTAAGGTATACTTCTGATCTGATATGTTTTATATGATAATCTAATGTTGTTTTTTCTTGATCTGATGTCCCTTTGTTAAGTACATTTTATTTCTATAGTATGCTTTCTTTTATAGTTGTGATCTGATATGTGTTATATGATGATCTGATGTGTACTATTTGATAATCTGATGTCTATATAATCATGTTTTCATATCCCAATATAGGTTACTTTCTTTTATATTTGTGATCTTATATGTGTTATATGCTGATCTAATATCTGTTTTTTTCTTGATCTGATGTCTGTATAATGATGCTTTGATCTCTCTTTGTTAAATATGTTTTAGTTATATAGTATGCTTTCTTTTATAGTTCTGATCTGATAGGTCTTATATTCTGATCTGATGTATGTTTTTCCGTGATCTGATATCTCTTTTATATTATAATATGTTTCAAACTAACTATAACAATTATCTTCTGTAGCAGGATTTTGAAAATACTGATGAAATGACACAATCAGTCGTTGATTTGGCAAAGTCCATGATGGCTTTCATCAAAGCATGGCATAATGTTGGGGCAACAAACAATCCAGAAAGTGCTGCAGCATTTGCAACAATATCAAGCACGGTGGAGGGGATTATCCGTGACTTGAAGGGGAAAAATACAACTCCTGAACAACAGAGTCAATTCTCAAAATCCCCAACAGAAGAAAATGAACAACGTCATCACAAGATGCAAGGTTCTATGTAGCATGTGCAGAAATTGTGGATAAACTACAGGAAGATTACAACAGAATGCAGAAGAAATCCGCCACTGCACACTTTGAAGATGATGTGCCAAACTTCAATCTCTTATCATCCTCAGAAGATAAAGAACCTGCACCTGAAGGCAGTTTTGATGAAGCAGAAGAAAAAACAGAACAAGAAAATGTGGTGAAGGAAAAAGAAAATGAACCTCAATCACCACATATCTCTCCACTCCCCCTGAAACAAACAAAAGTTGAACTAGAAGAGATAGAAAGGGAAGAGAACAGAACAAAGCAAAAGGAAGATCCAATTACAAAGCAATTGGTGTATAACATGTTAGTCAAGGAGAAAGAAAAACTAAATACAGAGAATGAAAAAAACAAGAATGAGAAATAAAAAGATGAGGATGAAGAGAAGCCTGAAGAAACATAAGCTAACAATGAGAAAGAGAAGGAGAAAGGCAAAGCTTCTGTAAATTTGACAGAATCACAAGATGAAGATACTAAAAGAATGGTGGAGGATGCAGTACTGCTTGGCACAAACATCAATGTAATCATTTTAAAAGCATATCAGACTCCAAATGAAGCCATGACTTCAAAAGCTGATAAAGACATAGCAGAGCTCATAACGTAAGTAAAAACACACTACAATCTGATATGATATCTTTAGTTGAATGATTTGATATCTTATATCTACTGATATGAACTCTATTTCCAGCATGATCAATGAAGAACCAGACAATACTGAGGAAGATGTCATCTTGACACCAAACTCAAAACATCGAGATAAACAACTCCCTGTCCGTTTGAGATCAGATTTTTTGCTCAAGATGTTTTTGAAGATCTCAAGGAGAGAGAGACTGTTCACGGATTATGCTTACCTAATAGGGATTAAGGAAAATAAAATTAGTCATGAGTAAGTTCTAATTTATATTTACATATATTCTTTACCCTGATATGTAATCTTGTCTTTTTTATATGGTATCCAATATCCAATGATCTGATACCTACTGTCTTTTGATATGATGTGTGTATAATGCATGATTTGATCCTTTCTAAAAAATGTATGATTTCTTTTATACTATTGATCTGATATATATATAGTCTTCTGATCTGATGTCTATAGTCCTCTGATCTGATATCTACTGTCTTATGATATGATATATGTTATATGCTGATCTGATGTTTATATTTTGTGATCTGATATCTGTTATATGCTGATCTGATGTGTACATTTTAGGATTTCAACATACTTTTGTTAACATTATTTTGATATACGCATACAGAGAACAACTTTACTCCGGTGCATTATATATTTCAATGGACCGATCGGACATCAAGACCATGCATCCAGGAGAATGGATAACAATATCTGTACTAAATGCATGAATCGTACATATGAACTTCAAAGATCCAACAAGGTTGTTCATATCTCAACAATTTTATGTAAGATATGAATCCCTAATCATTTTAAAATGAAATTCATTTTAAAAAATATGTAAATTCCATCTGATATGAATTAAATTCATTATGTTTTTAGCTTTCACTAATGGAAGATACATTACATCAACGTTTGGAGTTCATATCAGCAATGGATGATTACAACAATTCAAAGAAAGCACATGATGCTGCAAAGAAGTTAGGCATCCCTCGTACCCCCATAATACCAAAACCATCATTTCCTCACTATGAGGTTAAACCTGAGGTTCTGCACATCATGAGAAGTCAATTCATAAATGATGTCACACGAGCCAACAAAAACATGGACACATTAAATGTAAAAATGGTAAGTGCAATTTTAATTCCTCTATTCAGTGAATTCAATATATCAAATATCAACTTCTAATTAGTATTATATTTTGTGCAGGTCTCCTTCCCAATATTTCAGCATGAACATTACTATACTTTGTGTATAAATGCAACGGCGAGAAAAGTAGTCGTACTGAATAACAAAATCCCAGAAAACACTTAGTACACTGCAATTCCCGAACTCATGGTAAGTACCTGTTTCATATTTGATATATTCTTTACACTGATCTAATGACTTCTTTCCCGTGATCTGATATCTTCTTTCCTGTGATCTGATATCTTCTTTCCCTTGATCTGATATCTTCTTTACACTGATCTGATATGGTTTTACACTAATCTGGTATCTCTTTCCCTTGATCTAATATCTTTTTTCCCTTGATCTGATATCTTCTTTCCCTTGATCTGATATCTTCTTTTCACTGATCTTATATATTTTTTCATCATTAATGCAGCTGCAATATTTTGTTGAGATAATAAAAGGAACATCAGCAGAGAGAAATTTTGGAGATACTAAAGAGTATAAAGTGGAGTATCCAAAATTGGCCTGGCAAGATAACAAGAACCACACTGATTATGGCATTCTTACAATGAGACACATGGAGCTCTACAGAGGACAAACAACTCAGACTTGGGATTCAGAGCTCACCAGAGAAGCACGCAAGAGCAAAGCTGCTCTCAACAGGGCTCTACAGATTCTTAGGGTCAATTATTCTTACACTATAATGGCTTCTCAAACAAATTCAATGAAAGATGGGCTCAAGGCCAAAATTGAGAAGTTTTATAGTACAAAACTGTAATAGATACTTGACTTGACTCTAGTCTAGACTTTAGATTGATTGTACATGACAATGTTGACATTTCCCAATTGTATATAAAATTTCCCAATTGTTTATTTTTGTGTTTTCATACTTTAATTCCAAATCATATGACAGTTATTATCTATATCACCATTACTGATTCATATTTATATTGTGATGTGATATCTTCAAACAAACAGATTAAAATATCAACTGAAAATGTAATATCAGATCAAATTATAACTAACATCACATCAACTAATAACTAATATCATATCGCATTATTGATATGATGCTTATAGTCCTCTGATCTGATGTCTATAGTCCTCTGATCTGATGTCTACAGTCCTTTGATATGATATCGTAATACTCTCATCTGATATCTGTAATACTCTAATCTGATGTCTATAATCCTATGATCTGATATCTTCTAGTCATTGTTATGAAACAACTAAGTACAGTAAAAAGAAATCTTATAAAATAACTATCAACTCAAAAAAAATCATATAACATACAATCTCTCCCAACAATAGGAAGTCATTTAATGTTTGGTATCAACTAACTAAACGAATTCATATCAACTACAACTACAACTTCTCCACCACAAGATTGACAAAATTACCATCAATAACTCCACAATTTTCAATCCCCATTGATGCGACCCGTTCTCTAGTACGCAATGCATATGATGCTGCCTTCTTCTTCTTTCCTCTTGCTCTATTGCACATTTTCTCCACAACGCTTTTTGGACGAATGTTTCTAACACCTTTTTCTCTTTCTCTCTTCGGTCTCTAATTTCAACAATGTTTGAACCTTCTTCTTTTTCACCGACATAGGATGGACCAACCTCTGATTTAATAGAAACTCTAGCCAAATTGAAGTGCTTGTCAAGAATAGAACATGCAACAGAACTAGACTGTGCATGTCTAATTAAATCCAAATATTTTCTGCTTGTTTCAATTTTCCAAACAGAATCTGAATCTTTCTCGCAGCTACTTGATGTCAACAAACAATCTTTTTTCGAATAATAATAACAGCTATTTGCACTCTTAGTCCACCTTTTCAATACATACTTCTCAGGGATTCTCTACAGTATATAAAAATTATAAAGTTAATCATTATAGATCAAATAATAACTAACATCATATCAACTAGCAACTAATATCAGATCACATTACATAGAGAATCATATCAGCAAACTAAAAAACAATCACATCACTCAAATGTAATATCAGGTCAACTAAAACATAATATTATATCAAACTAAACCTAATATCATATCAACTCAAAAAAAATATCTCTGAAGTTGCAATAAATACATACCGAGTGATTATTCAGATTTAGCACACGAAGAGCATGCGAGAATAACAACCCAGCCTCAGAAAAAAGATTGCAAGTGCAGCTCACTGTATAGTCATTCTCATCAAAACGAACTACGTGTCGAAACAAATCAAGTTTGGTACGCCAAACCTGATATTCGTAAACACCATTATTGCAAGTGGTCTGCAAGTGATTATATGATAACATCTTCATATACAGCTCCTGAAATCTTACAAACACCTCTATCGTATAAACCTCAGTAGCATGTTGAAGCATTAATGAATCTCCAACAACAGTATCAACCCTTCCTATACATCTAAAATCTTCTGCAATGTCATTGTTTCTCCACTCAGTCACAACGTCAAGAAACTGCTGATAGAATTAACACAGAGTAGAAGTTTTCGACAACTTCATTGAAACCGAACGATTGGTTGTCTCACATCTTTGGGAAGAAACTGCCCCTCCAGAAAAATATTATTTACTAAATGCAGGGCACCACTTCTCTTTTATCTCATCTAATTTCTTCAACCAAGTGTTGCCTTTGCAATTGTAATCTTTCAACAAACTGATAGAATAAAAAAGTAACAGATTAATATATCAGATCAATTCATAACTAATATCATATCAATTCAAAACTAATATCAGATCAGCTTACAACTAAAAAAGAATAAAGTAGTAACAGAATAATATATCAGATCAACTCAAACATAATATCAGATTAATTCATAACTAATATCAGATCACCTAACAACTAATATCATATTACAGTACATATATATAAAATACAGAAAAAACACACACCTGTTCTAGAAGTGATTAAATTCAGCTTCTGTGCAAACTTGATTAAGCAAGAATTGAAAGGCATCTGAAAAACCTTCTTGATTCATCAAATGAGGTATATTACTACGAGCATTCTTTGCAATGTGCCAAACGCAAAGACGGTGACGAACATTTGGAAAAACCGCACGCACAGCAGCTGCCATTGAAAAATCCTGGTCTGTCATAAATTTCATTGGTTGCTTGTTCTCCATCGATCTCAAAAATGTACTAAACAACCAAATGAATGACTCCACCTTCTCATTTTTTATGAAACCTATACCAAACATAACATTTCGACAATGGTTGTCCTTACCAATAAAAGGTCCGCAGATCATGTCATATTTGTCTGTCCGATAAGTTGTATCATAAACCAACAAATCCCCAAATCTACTATAATCCTCATTCATCTTCTGGTCTCTCCAAAATACACTACATAATGAAGACTCCACATCGAAATCAAAATCATAATAAAAATCCTTCTCATCCCTATATCTCTGTTTTAACATATTGATCAAAGCATTACTATCACAACCATCAATCTTCCTCCTCTTCTCTTGTTCCACATGATTATATACATCTCGCATGGTATAACCAACATTTGATGACCCTCCAGACTGAAAAATACACATATATCAATACTAAAAACACATATCAGATCAACAGAAACATAATATCATATCAATACAAACATACTATAATATCAACTCAAACGTAATATCAGATCTGACAAATATCACATTTATGTATATTCATAAAAAATAAACTAAAAATATAACTAACCTCTTTGGACAATATATGATAACCATCAGTTAGACGAACACCTGAACTTTTCAATTCATCAAAATACTGTAATGCAGAATCATCAAACTTCCTCTGAGAACGTAAAAACTGCCTCTCAGCTACAGGACATAGTTCATGGTTATGTTTCCTAAAATGTTTTTGGACAATCCAACTTCCATCTTCTCTTTTCTTAAATTCAATAAAAGCTTTACATCCAGATCGCATATCAACTTTCGTATAAATCTTCTTCAAATTCTCCTTGCATTGTTTAGCTCATTCTCTATTACAAAAATATCTTCTCAAATACCTGATTCTAGTAGTTTTGTTTTTACGATCTTTACCTTTCCTCACACTAAATCCTAACCTAAAAGCATAATTATTATATAAGTTGTATGCTGCTTCTTCATTTTCAACCACTGATTTACACAAAGATTGCATAGATTCATCATCTGAACCTGTATAAAGAATAATAATATAATATTAGTTTAAACATGAAATACATAACAGTATCATAACAATAATAAAAACACATATCAAATCAACTCCAAATTATTATCAGATCAACAAAAAAGTAATATCATATCATCCAGACAATGACTTTATACACTGTTAATTATCTTTGAGTTCTATTGTATTATTTTCTTTTATATGCTTGATCTGATATCTATAGTCTATTGATCTGATATCTATATTCAGTTGGTCTAATATCTATAGTCAGTTGATCTAAGATCTATAGTCAGTTGATATGATATATATTGTCTGTTGATCTGATATCTATAGTCAGTTGATCTGATATCTATAGTCAGTTGATCTAATGTCTATAATTGTAATCCTCATTGTTCAGTATGTTTTGGTTCTATTGTATGATTTGTTTAATATTATTGATTTGATATCTATAGTATGTTGATATGATGTCTATTACTTTCTGATCTGATATCTATAGTCCGCTGATCTGATGTATACTATCATGTAATAGGTTCATAACAATATATTGAAAATGTATCACATCAACATAGAACTAATATCAGATCAGTACAAACGCAATATCAGATCAATGCATAACTAATATCACATCAACTAAAACTAATATCATACCACAATACATATAGATCCAAAACAATAAACTGAAAACATATCATATCAACATAGAACTAATATCATATCAATCCAAACAGAATATTAGATCAATGCATAACTAATATCACATCATGACTTACTTTTCAACATAGATACCACAGATTCTTCTTGTTTATCAAAATCAAACAATTCGGGAGGATCTTTTTCGCGAAAGAAATCAACTATATCACCAACCGTATCATCCATTGCAATTTCTTCAATCCAGAATGATCTATCAACAAAAAAAAGACGTTAAACAATAATATTCGATCAAAAACAAAACGCGACGAAGAACAGAACCGTAGAAACAACAAATTCAAACACATAAATCAATCGAAAAGATCAAAACATAGGAATAAATACCTTAATTATCAAATTCGAAGCAAAAACTCCATCGAAAGATAAAACAGAGCACAAACGGCAACACACTAAGCGAAAAACGAAGACGAAAAACAGAGAAACAACAAAATCTTAAACACAAATCAATCACCATCATCAAATACATATCGTAATCAAAATTGGATCAAAATTGGAAGCAAAAGAATCCAAGCGAAAGACGAAAACGAAAAATGGCAGCAAAAGATGAAGCAAAAGATCAGCAACAAACACGCGGAAAAAAGAAAGAAAAAGAAGCTTATATAGCCTTCGGGTAAATAAATGCGTGTGTCCGAGTTTTTAAAAAAAGAAACCACTAATACAATTGGGGGGCTAAAATAGAAACTACTACTATATTAGGGGTATAAATAAAATTGTATGGTGATCCTATAGTGTCACCATATAAATTACCAATAAAGATAAATAGATATATACAAAACCTTAAAATACTATTTTAAAAAATAATTTATTAGCCTTATAATAATAGTCATATTTGAAATAATTTTTACCATATAAAAATTGTTTAATTTTATATTTTTTATTAATATGTAATATTTTACTTTTAATATCTAAAGTAATATAACTATATATAATTTTTATATAATTTATAATTAAAATATAATGTTATATGTGGATAAATATAATAATAAATATTTTATATAAATTATATATTTTATTAAATAGAACTATTTTTATGGAAAAAATGAAGTCATCGGCGGACTTTGCTTCGTAGCAGACTTCTTTCCTTTCTTTTATTATTATATTATTTAAATGATTTTTTTTTCTTTTTTTCTGAAATTTTTTTTCAGTCAGTTTTTATTTTTAACAATTCAATAATTTTTTTTATGTTTTTCAATTTTTTTTAAAAAATAATAAAAAATATTTTTTAATTATTATTTTATTTATTTTATAATTGAATAATTTTATATATTTTTATATGATTTCTTTTGCCTTGTGATATGATATGTGAAGTCTGCAGATACGAATACATGTTATGAGCGTTTTTGTTGTATGATATAATTTCTGTTATATTCTTGATATGATACCTGTTGTCCGCTAATCTGATGTCCATATAATCATGATTTGATCCCCCTTGTTAAGTATGTTTTAGTTCTATGAGGTGATTTCTTTTATAGTTATGATATGATATTTGTTTTTCCGATAACTTGATGTCTACTATTTTGTGATATGATATCTATATAACCATGATTCAATCCCCTTTGTTAAGTATGATTTAGTTCTATTGTATGATTTATTTTATATTCTTGATGTGATATCTATAGCTTGTTGATCTGATGTCTACTATTTTGTGATCTGATGGCTATATAATCATGATTCGATCCCCCTTGTTAAGTATGTTTTAGTTCTATTGTATGATTTCTTTTATATTCTTGATGTGATATCTATAGCTTGTTGATCTGATGTCTACTATTTTGTGATCTGATGTCTATATAATCATGATTCGATCCCCCTTGTTAAGTATGTTTTAGTTCTATTGTATGATTTCTTTTATATTCTTGATGTGATATCTATAGCTTGTTGATTTGATGTCTACTATTTTGTGATCTGATATCTATATAATCATTATTCGATCCCCCTTGTTAAGTAAGTTTTAGTTCTATTGTATGATTTCTTTTATATTCTTGATGTGATATCTATAGCCTGTTGATTTAATGTCTACTGTTTTGTGATCTGATGTTTATATAATTATGATTCGATCCCCCTTGTTAAGTAAGTTTTAGTTCTATTGTATGATTTCTTTTATATTTTTAATGTGATATCTATAGCCTGTTGATTTGATGTCTACTGTTTTGTGATCTGATGTCTATATAATCATGATTTGATCCCCCTTGTTAAGTATGTTTTAGTTCTGAGATGATTTCTTTTATAGTTGTGATATGATATCTGTTTCCGTTGATCTGATGTCTACTATTTTGTTATCTGATGTCTTTATAATCATGATTTGATCCCCATTGTTAAGTATGTTTTAGTTATATGAGATGATTTCTTTTATAGTTATGATATGATATCTGTTTTTCGTTGATCTGATGTCTACTGTCTTGTAATGTGATGTCTATAGAATGCATAATTTTATACCCCTGTTAAGTATGTTTTAGTTCTATTGTATGATTTCTTTTATATTTGTGATATGATATCTGTTGTCTACTGATCTGATGTTTACTGTCTTGTGATATGATGCCTATATAATCATGATTTGATCCTCTGTTAAGAATGTTTTATTATCTTATATCCTCGGACATAAGATATCATATCACAACATATGAGAAATCATATCATACAACAAAAAATATCAAAAAAATATGATATAGGATTTTTTTTAATTTGAATTAAAAAACATTGATTAAAAATTAAAAAAAATAAGGTTTTAAAAATTTTAAAAAAATAATGACGCGTCAGCACTTACGCGCGTCAGTGCAGATGCGAAGCTGCTGACATGTCAGCAGTTGTCGCATCAGGTCCTATAGGAGCATAATGGTCCTATGCTCCTATAGGAGCAGGATATAGGAACCTGTTTATCTATTTGTAGCTCACATTTGCTATTTGTAACTCAAAAAAGATCGTAAATTTTCACATTCGCCCTTCATCAAAAAACCTACAAAACTTTCAACACTCCAAAAGCACCTAAAAACATTCGGAAAAACTTGCAAAAATCTTACAACGCTCGTAGAACTACGTTGAGAAAAAGCATTTGTTAAAAATTCACGCAAAAATGGTAAGTTCTCGATATATTTTCGTTACTTTCGTTCAATTTCCGATATTCATAGTATGCACGCCCATTTTGGATGTGTTCTACCATTGGAACACGCCCAAAATGGGCGTGTTTTTAAATTATATAAAGATTATTTATTAAAATATTAAAATTAAAATTATTAATAGTAATATTAATAATAAAAATATTTACATATTATATGGAGACAAAAAAATAATTTTAAAAAATAGGGACAATTTTTACTAAACTAAGGAAATATATAAGCCATGTGGGAACCATGGGGCGGATCCCATGGTGACACGTACATTTTGGGCATGGCCTCCATTGCATGCGTGCTTCATTCACGCGTGCCTGTGATGGTTCGCACGCCCGAAATGGGCGTGTCCCCCAAGGCTTATGCGGCTTTTTTGGGCATTACGCTTATTGTTAAGGCAGTTTTTTTTAGATTTTCTATTTGAAAATTAGTTATTTTTATTTTAGAGACATTTTGAAAATTTTACTATAAATTTCGAGTTACAATAGTAATTTGTAGCTACAAATAGGAATCTAGGTTTATAATTGTACAGTAAAATAATGACGACGATAAATAAATGAAAATTTGGTAAAGTATTGTCTTGTTCACCATGTTATTTTTCTGAAAAAAAAAAAAAGAGAATCTTACTCTATATGTTTTTCTTGAAAAACACAATAGTTGTATTTAAAAACAATTCTCTTTAGTTAATCTAGCAATGCTAAAAGACAAAATCGAAGGTTTATGATTGATTATTTTTCAAGAGTGAATTAATTAGGTTTTGACACGATTATCAAGTTCTTTTAAAATTTTTATATGAATTATATATGTTATTTTAAAAATATTTTTATTTATTTAATATATTAACGTTAAAAATTTGAATAAACATGACAAGAGAGATGTAGCAAGTGGTAAACACTCCCCGTTTAAGATAATAAGTCTATAGTTCGAGCTATCTGTGTATAAAAAAATAGAATAAACATAAAATTAGATTTATAATTAATTAATATATAAAAAGAAATATCATTTAAATTTATTAAAATTTTGATTCAAATTATTACGTAAAAATTTCAAAAGAACCTGTATTTTAAAATAGAAGGAGTATTAACTATTCCTTCAAAACAAAGGAGTATTAACTATTAATTAATTCATACTTAAATAAAGTTTGCTCCCATTAGTTGTACGCGTGTCAAATTGATATTAACTCTATTTTTTTTTGTTAATATCAAAAAACCTCTTGCGCAATTTATATCATGTACCACTATGTATATGTACCACTTTCTATTATTAGTAAATTTTATTGAGCCAACTGTCTTTTTTCTATTTTTAGTAATATTTAGTGACGCGCTTAGTTTTTTCTTTTTTTTTCCCTATTTTCCCGCCGTGGTATATATTAATTCAAAACGTGATGGTTGCACTTTTTTTTCAAAAACTGAACGAGAGCGA
Source organism: Knoxia roxburghii (assembly GCA_030378225.1). NCBI lineage: Eukaryota > Viridiplantae > Streptophyta > Magnoliopsida > Gentianales > Rubiaceae > Knoxia > Knoxia roxburghii. The sequence continues at coordinate 8,643,219 of CM059423.1, forward strand.
TCAAAAATTGAACGAGAGCGATCGGAACCAGAGATTTTCGAATTGCGCTCCTGCTGAATTCATTCTGAGAGCATTGAAATTTTTAATAAAGGTATCGGATCGAAGATCAATGATGATCATCGGTTTTTTTTTGTTTTTTTTCATTTTTCTTTTCGCGATTGATGTTTTGGTTGTTTAATTGTCGTTCTTATAGTTTGTTTTTGCAAATTATGGATGAAATATTAATAAACGTCAGATTTTCGATCGGTTGAAAATCATTTTTCCAGTCGTATGATTCATTTTTGTGATAAAGTTATTATGATCTTTGCGCGATAGGATGTTGTTTTTTTTTGTTTTTATGTGATGTGGTTGGACGTTGCGTAAGGTATAATTGGGACGTGTTGGACGTGGCGGAAAAGGATGTTGTTTTTTTTTTGTTTTTATTTGATGTGGTTAGACGTTGCGTAAGGCATAATTGGGACACGTTGGGACGTTGCGGGATATTATGTTCTCATTTTTTATTTTTATCTGAAGTTGTTGGATGTTGCGTAAGTTATAAGTTGGACGTGGTGTGACGTTGCGGGATATGATGTTCTCATTTTTTAGTTTTTATGTTATGTTTTTCTTGACGTTGTTTAAGTTATAACTGGGACGTGTTGGGACGTTGCTTAAGTTGTCATTATTATTATTATTTTTAGATATTAATGGATGATGAATTCATGCTATCTTTGATTGGTCAAACAGTTGGTAGCGTAGATGAGGCATATGATTTTTATAACAAATATGCTTTTGAATTGGGTTTTAGTATTAGGAAGCATAGGTTTCGTAGCAAGGAAGATGGGATATATTTGTGACAGTTTGTGTGTTGAAAACAATGTGAGAAGGATTATAAAAATAAGACTGAGAATGAGAGGATTTATTCGAAACTGGACATTCGAACGAAATGTAATTCGTTTGTTGAATTTAGGAGAATTGATGATGGTATTTGGGAGGTGCAAAAGCATTTCCAGAAACACAATCATGAGATGTGCTTTGAACATCAAAGACACTTATTGCGTTCAAGTAGGAATATGAATTCTTTATCAGTTGATTATTTGAAGACTTTGAAGGATTCTGGTGTTCGTGTTTCAGATGAGTATAGAGTGTTGTGCAAATAGGTAATTGGCTTTACATAGTTTTGTGTATACGTAAGTGGACGTTGTGGGTGTATTATTACAGACATTTTAATAACTTTTTATTTATTTATTTATTTATTTTTGGAACAGACTGGTGGACCATCTCAAGTAGGTTTTACTTCACGAGATGTTTATAATCGTATGGAAATTGAGAAGAAGAAGACCATTGACGGTTATGATGCAAATACGCTTTTTGAGATATTGAAGAAAAGGTCTTGTGACGAACAGGGTTTCTATTTTGATTTTGAGCTGGACAGCGATTCATCATTGTGTAATTTGTTTTGGCGTGATGGACAAATGAAGGCAGATTACAAGATATTTGGAGATTTGATTGTTCATGACACGACTTATATGACAAACAAGTATGGTTTGATTTGTGGACAATTTGTTGGGATGGACAATCACTGCCGTAATGTTATGTTTGGGCTTGGTTTTATAAAGAATGAGAAGATTGAATCTTTTAATTGGTTGTTTAAGACGTTTTTGAGGTCTATGGATGGTCAAGCACCAATTGATGACAGATCAAGCATTTTTGATGGCAGCAGCAATAAGGGATGTATTTCCATCAACTCGTCATCGGTTGTGTCTTTGGCATATAAGTGAGAACTTCCGGAAGAACGTTCCTTCATTGCGTGATGACACAGGTTTTTCTAAATTTTTTCAACGCCTTCTTTACAGTGTGGTTACAAAGGAAGAGTTTCAGCATGTTTGGAACAGGTAAGGACGTTACGGTAGTGTATTCTGGACGTTGTAATTGTGTTTTATGTAAGTTGCGGTATGTGTTTTGGACGTTGCGATAACTTTTTTTCATTTTTTTTTTGTTTGTTTACAGCATGGTGGCTGAATATGAATGCGACAATATTACTTGGTTGAATGATCTTTATGAGATTCACGAGAAATGGTGTCCTGCATTTAACAAAGATTACTTTTCAGGAGGGGTGTTTTCATCTCAAAGAAGTGAGTCAAAAAACCGTGCGATTTCAAGGCGAGTAAGCAAAACATCATCACTTTGCGATTTTTACCATCAGTTTGTAGATGTGGTTAATGACTGGAGGAATAACGAAAATAAAGAAGACTATAGGTGTCATCAAGGGAAGGTGGATTTGTTTGTTCCGAAACATTCGATGTTAATTCAAGCTTCTGAAGTTTACACAATTAATGTGTATCGTATGTTTGAGGCTCAGTTTAAAGACATGACTTTATACAATTATGAAAAGATTTGTGAAGATGACAGGTTAATTCAATATCAGGTGTGGTGGGATGGAGAAGATATTTTTCGACATGTAGTGTTGCTTGATAAGTTGAGTAATTGGATGAAATGCAGCTGCAAATATTTTATCGAAGTTGGGATATTATGTGGTCATTCACTTCGTGTTTTTAACCTAAATTGCGTTAAGGTATGAATTTTTATTGGTTGATTTTTTTTTTTTTTTGGAAGGACGTTGTTGGTGTGTTAATCTGGACGTTGCGGTAGTGTTTTTCGGACGTTGATTATATAATACTAGACGTTGTTGGTGTGAAACTTGTTTTGTTGATTAATTAATTAATTATTTATTTATAGATACTACCCGATAGGTGTATATTGCAAAGGTGGACTAAGGGTGTGACATATGGCCGTTAGATTCAATTTCACAATTCACGTCCGAGAAATGAAGGAGATTATGATTACCATTCTGTTTGGAGGCATGCCGCCAGCAAGAAGTATTTGAGATTGATTTAATTAAGTCAGTCGAGTTCTATTGCTCGTGAAATTATAGATGATAAATTCAAAGATCTTAGAGATTGCATTGCTGAGTTAGCTGGTATTAGATTGGAAGGAGGGTGAGGATGTGGATGATAATGATGATGGTACAGAAGGAGAAATTAGAGATCAGAAAGGAAAGTGACCAAAAGGTGTTCGAAATGTACGGCCAAAATGTACAATGGATAAAAAAAAGGAATATTTCGAGAGGTAGGAAATACAAAAGGAATAGTTCAGATTGTGTAGTTGAGTGAGATGATTACAGAGATTGAGATGAATTTGTAGTTGTAATTAACATTTGATTTGGAAAATGAATGTTTATTGCTTTTAATTAACATTTTAATTTGGAAATACATTTCATTTGTAGACTGTTGGATCGTGTCAAGTGTTGAGAGGGGGGGGTGAATCAACACTCTATCAATTTTTCTTTCAACTAAAGGATTCCCTCTCAAATGTTAGCTCAGTTAGAGCTTATTGTTGAACTCACGTTTTGGCTTAGATGGACTGTTGGCAGATCAGATCAACCAAGGAAGACATCAGATCAACCAAGGAAGACATCAGATCAATTCAATCACTCAAGGAGGGTTTACTTACACAACCATGACACTCCTGTTCAAGCTTACAGTTTGATAATACCACACCAGTCAAGACACACTCAAAGCAGTAAATGTGCAAGGGGGATTTTTACGTGGTTCGATCAAATGATCTACATCCACGGACAGATTCACTCCTGTCAATCTTCACTATCACAGAATCATTCAGCTCTGGCCTCACTGACCATAAGCAACATAAACAAGAGCTCACTGCTCAACACATTGAGGTTCACTACCTCTACAAGTTCATCAACTAAAACAATAACATGTAAATCTCTGTTGTGCTGCCTTTTCTACACAAATATCTTTCAAAATCACTTAATGAAAGACGTTTGATAGTGTTCTAGGCTTACCACCTGAAGCTGCAATCTCAGGGTCAGTTCTCCCGATTCTGCTCCTCCTCAGCTTCTTCTTCTCCTTGACTTCTGCCTCTCCAGCGCTTCAGCTTCTCCTTGTGCAGCAGACTGTTTCTTTCTCTCTTGTGTTTCTCATATCATCTTTTTCTGCTCTCACTCTTTTTCTCCTCCCTTTTCTCGGTTTCGTTCTGTTCAGCACTCACCTTGGCTGCTGCTCCTCTCTCTCTCTATTTCTTTCTTTTCGTGCCTTCTCTCTCTTTGGGTTTTTCCTCCCAATGTGGTTTATCCTGCATTCTGCAGTTGTTGTGCCTACCACACCTACTCATCTGCCCGTTTCTTTTCCCAGAAGAAAAACTGTGCCCTACGTGCGGTGTGTCAGCATATCTTACACGGAAGGCGGCTCAAGATTCATATAATCCATTTTCAACCTTTTTAAGTTGCAACTTGCTTGCCATGTCATATTGTTGACTGTACTCCTTCAGACTTTCTCGAGTAGCTTGTCTTAGATATGTTGAAACAGCAGAAGTGATCTGATCTTAGCTTATAGCTGATCTGATGTGCCCGGCATTTGATCTGATGTCACGCTTCGGTTGATCTGATGTTAGCATGCAGTTGATCTGATGTTAGCCTTCGGTTGATCTGATGTTAGCTTGCAGTTGATCTGATGTTAGCCTTCGGTTGATCTGATGTTAGCTTGCAGTTGATCTGATGTTAGCCTCCGGTTGATCTGATGTTAGCTTGCAGTTGATCTGATGTTAGCCTCCGGTTGATCTGATGTTAGCTTGCAGTTGATCTGATGTTAGCCTCCGGTTGATCTGATGTTAGCTTCATGTCACAACGTTCTGTCCAGCAACTCAGAACCATCCATGTAGCTCCTGCAGTTCTTCTGATCGGCACTTCTTGATTCTTTTGTATTTCTGCTCGCTCACCGGATTGCTAGATACTTCAACATGATGCTCCTGCGTCTTCTGAATCTTTGGGAGACTTTTAGAGTCGCGCGTTTGAGGTGTGATTCACTAGCCGTCCTTGACTTCAGCTTCTTAGGTGTCTGCTCTAGCTCTCCAGCCTTGAGTTGTTCTCTTCTGCTGCAAATATGTTTTGTTGCTGACTTGCCTTGCTTCTGTGAAACTAAGCTGCTGAGCAATCCCTTGAGAATTTGATCTGATCTTTACTTCCGTTGATCTGATTTGTGCTGCATGTGATCTGATATGTGTATCCTTTGATCTGATGCGCACTGCATTTGATCTGATCTTCACTTCCTTTGATCTGATTTGTGCTGCATGTGATCTGATGTGTGCATCCTTTGATCTGATGCGCACTGCATTTGATCTGATCTTCACTTCCCTTGATCTGATCTGTGTGGCCTTTGATCTGATGTGCGCGTAACTTGTCTGTGCAGCCTTTGATCTGATGTGCGCGTAACTTGATCTGATCTGTGCAGCCTTTGATCTGATATGCGCGTAACTTGTCTGTGCAGCCTTTGATCTGATGTGCGCGTAACTTGTCTGTGCAGCCTTTGATCTGATGTGCGCGTAACTTGATCTGATGTGCGCGTAACTTGATCTGATCTGTGTAGCCTTTGATCTGATGTGCCAACAGTACACTTCCTTCTCATTTTGGCACTTCAGTTTATTCATCGGCTTCTTGCTGAGATTTTGTCCAGACAATCCTCATGAACTCAGTCCATTATTGCCTTAGTAATTCACAGATTTGTCACAATGTGGTTGCAACAATTACAACACAACATTGGACTTTAATAAAGGCTAAGAAAGCTTCATTGTAGCAGCTCCAATGGCTCAACAATCTCCCCCTTTGGAATTGTTGGCAACCACATTTGCAGCCAATCAGTCAACTCAGTGCTAAGCTCCCCCTGAACCTTATTCCCCCTGAACCAGCTCCCCCTGAACCTTATTCTTCTACATAGTAAGCTCCCCCTGCATAGAGCTTTTCCAACGTCCTTCTCTCCCAAGGACAATACTGCTGCGTCAACGTCCTTCTCTCCCAAGGACAATACTGCTGCGTCTGGCCGGCCTGCTGCGGCTATCTCTCCCCCTTTGACAACCAATTTCAAAGGGATTTGGGGATGCTCAACTGATTCAGCATGAGAAGGAGGACTGCACTCCCATTTGCATCCTCAAAGTTTCAAACACCTCGGCTGGAAGAGGCTTTGTCATTACATCAGCTATTTGTTTAGCTGTGGGAACATACTCTAGCATAATTTCTCCTTTCTCAACCTTGTCCTTTATGAAGTGATACTTGATTTCTATATGTTTGGCTCTCGAGTGCTGGACTGAATTCTTTGACAAATCAATGGCACTTTTGTTGTCACATAGAATTATCAGTGGCAAGAGAACTTCTTCTTTAAGATTTTGCAGTTCAGATCTCATCCATATAGCTTGAGTGCATGCCTTGGTTGCTGCTATGTACTCAGCTTCAGCAGTGCTTAAGGCTATACTTTCTTGCTTCTTGCTTAACCAGCTCACACATCTATTTCCAAGAAAGAATACTCCTCCTGAAGTGGATCTCCTGTCATCAACATTTCCTGCCCAATCAGCATCAGTGAAGCTTCTTAATCCCAAGCTTCCTTTCCTTGCATACCACAGACCATAATCTACTGTCCCTTGCAAATATCTTAGCACCCTCTTTAGTGCAATCATATGAGAACTCTTTGGATTTGCCTGGTATCTAGCAGCTTGGCAGACAGCAAAGGTAATATCAGGCCTTGTTGCTGTTAAGTACAATAAGCTTCCTATCATGCTTCTGTATAGACTTTGATCAGCTTCAGCTCCTTTTTCATCCTTGCTCAGCTTGCAGTTAGTTGCCATGGGTGTAGACATTGGCTTAGCATCAGTCATACCAAATTTCTTCAGCACTTCTTTGGTATACTTGGTTTGAGAGATAAAAATTCCAGTTGCTTTTTGATGAATCTGCAGTCCAAGGAAAAATGAGAGCTCTCCTATCATGGACATTTCAAACTCTTCTTGCATCTTTCTAGCAAATTCATGGCACAGCTGCTCCTTATCTCCTCCAAATATTATGTCATCAACATAGACTATGGCTATTAACTGTCCACCCTTTCCATCAAGAACATATAAATTGCTATTTATGCAACTTTTTCTGAAATTCAGATTCTTCAGGTAGCTGTCCAGCCTTGAGTACCATGCTCTTGGGGCTTGTTTTAATCCATACAGTGCCTTTTTGAGCCTGCACACCTTGTTTTCATCTTCACAAACTAGAAAACCATCTGGTTGCTCAATGTACACTTCTTCCTCCAGATTTCCATTCAAGAAGGCAGATTTAACATCCATTTGGAAGACCTTGTAACTCCTTGCTGAAGCCACTGCCAAAAACATTCTTATGGCTTCAAGCCTTGCTACTGGGGCAAAGGTTTCATCCACATCTACTCCTTCAATTTGAGAGTATCCTTTGCACACAAGCCTTGCCTTATTCTTTACAACCTTTCCTTCCTCATTCAACTTGTTCCTGAACACCCATTTTGTGCCTATCACATTCTTGTTTGCTGGCCTATCCACGAGCTCCCAAGTTTGGTTTTTCTCAATTTGGTCCAGCTCTTCATTCATGGCTTGCAGCCATGACTGGTCCTCCAGGGCTTCCTCTATTGACCTTGGCTCAACTTGAGACAGTAGGGCAGTTGCAACCATACTTTTCAGTTGCCTTCTTGTTCTTACTGGAGCTTTGGGGTCTCCAATGATAGGCATCTTGTCAATTCTCTTGTTGTACTTTCTTTTTGCTTTTTCCTGGCCTTCTGTAACTTCTGTCTCTGATCCTTCTGCATCAGTCTCCTCAGTAGCTGATTTCAGCTCCAGGTCTGCCTCATCTTGGCTCTCTAAGTCATCTAAGTGATCCAGAAAATTTTCAGGATCAGTGGCTTTCATCTTGACTTCCTCAACCACTTTCACATCATAGCTTTCCATAATCTTATCCAGCCTCTTGTTATAAACCTTGTAAGCCTTGCTCTTATTTGAGTAACCAAGGAAAATGCCCTCATCAGCCCTCTCTTCAAATTTTCCAAGGCTTTGCTCCTTGTTCTTGATGAAGCATTTGCTGCCAAAAACTCTAAAATACTTCACATTTGGCTTGTGACCATACCAAAGTTCATATGGTGTCTTTTCAGTGTTTGGCCTCAACATGGTTCTATTTTGTACATGCACAGCTGCCATTGTGGCTTCCTTCCAGAAGTGCTTTGGAGTATTGTGCTCCAACAGCATAGTTCTTGCCATCTCAATCACACTTCTATTTTTCCTCTCTACAACTCCATTTTGCTGGGGAGTGTGAGGACTTGAGACTTGATGTTTGATTCCCATTTCCTCCACGTATTCTTCAAATTCCTGTGAGGTAAACTCTCCTCCATTATCTGATCTCAAAACTTTGATCTTCCTTCCATGCTGGTTTTCTGCCAGTTTCTGAAATCTTTTGAAGCAGTTGAAGGCTTCACTCTTTTGCTTCATGTGCATGATGCACATCATCCTAGTGAAGTCATCCACAAAAAGAATGAAATACATCTCTTTACCTGTACCTTTTCTTTTCATTGGTCCACATACATCAGTGTGAACTAGCTCCAATGGCTTAGAGGTTCTATGCTCCTTGGACTTGTGAGAAAGCTTTGCAAATTTCCCTTTTTGGCATGAGTCACAAGTGCTGTTGTCCCTCTTTAGTACAGGGAGGTTTAACACTGCATTGCACTTCACCAGGCTTCTCATGCTCTTTTGATTTAAATGTCCAAGCCTGCAATGCCAAAGAGTATTTTCATCCATTTTGCTTAGCATGCACAACTTTTCCTTCACATCTATGAGGTATAAATCCTTGTTGTCTCTTATTCCTTTGGCCATGATTTCTCCAGTCTTGCAGTCTTTGATGAAACAGCCATTTTTTGAGAAATCTACTTTGAAACCATTGTCACACAGTTGTCTTACACTCAGCAAGTTGTACTTCAGCCCTTCTACAAACAGCACCTCCTTAGATTTGAACTTTTCTGATCCAATGGTGGCTTCTCCAACAGCCTTGATCTTTAACCCACTCTTATCTGCAAACTTGACAAACCCTCTTTCAACTTCTTTTGTGTTTCTCAGTAGAGTTTTGTCTCCAGTCATATGGCTTGTGCACCCACTGTCAATGATCCATTGGGCTTCCTTAGCTTTTGTTTTAAGTGCAACTTCAGCAATGCAAGCTTCTTCAAATCTGTGCTTCTTCCTCCAAATTTTTCTTGCTGCTGGTATGCCTTGCTGTTCATTCAATCTTTGATTGCTCCTGCTGCAGCTCCAGTGATCATTCTCTTCTAACCCTTCAAAAATTTGAAATCTGTTTCTCAGATTAAGTGGCTGCATTAGAGACTGATTTCTTCTTGTGTAATCTGCTTGGTTTCTTCTTGTTTCTGCTGCAAAGTTTCTTCTATTTGTAGCTTGTTGCAGTGGCTGGGCTCTCCTGCTATTCACTCCTTCAAACCACTTGCTTCTCTTATTTGGCAATCTGCATCTGCACCAGACATTCAATTTCTGATACACTTCTCCAGGTTGTATGATATGGCCTTTTCTGATTTCAGCTTCAGGGATCCTTCTTGAAGTACTTAGGCTTCTTTGATGATAATACTCTTTTCTATTCCATCCTCTTGACTGCATTGTTCTTCCTCCAAATCTCCAGAATGCCTTCCTCCAGCAATTTGCTGCATAGTGACCTGATTCTCCACAGGTGAAACATACTCCAGCAATCAGCCTTCTACTTTTGAGCAGGCTTCTTTGATACATAGATTGTCTCCCCCTCAGCTCGTGCAATCTTTCATTTTGCTCAGTAGACTTTCTTGATCCATTAGAAATTTCCATCTTCTTAGCATCAACAAAACTAGTTCCTGCCTTTACACCAGCAACACAAATTGAACCTTCTTTGACAAAGGTAACAGTCTTCTTGGTTGTTGCAGCTGGTTGTCCTTCTAATTTTTGATTTCCTTCATAACCAAGACCTTTCTTCCCTTCTGAATAAGATCTCTGCTTGCTGAGGCACTCATCTAACTTCCTTGTGGCTTCTTCAGTTTTTGCAGCCACTTCTTTGCTCCTTGAGAATTCACCAGGCTCAGTTTTGCTTGACTGAAACTCCAGCTTTCCTTTCAATTTTGATTCTACAGTAGTTCCATCAGTCATTTCTTCAGCTTTGAACACAGTTTGTTGAGACAGCAGATCTTCTATCTTTCTTGTTGCATCCTCTAGTTCGGCAGTGGTGGCATCTAGCTTTTCTACCAAGGTTTCACATGTCTTTTGAAGTTCCATCTTTTCTCTTGTACAATTTTTGTGAACCTCAGCTTCATTTTGCATGAGAATCAGTTCCTGCTCCAATTCAGTTACTCTATTCTCCAGTATTGAGTTTTCTTCTTGACTGCTCAAGATGACCTTTTCCATCTCCTTCATTGTCTTCATTGTCTTCTTGTGCAATTTCTTCTGCTCCTCTATCTTGTTGTATGCAAACTTCAGTTCTTCCTCTAGATCCACTTCTTCATCATCAGCTGATTGGTTCTCTAGTTCAGCATCCTCCTTCAATGAAACAGTTGAAGATTTCATCACCATGAGAGTCTCCTCTTCAGCTTCAGACTCATCTTCACTGTCTGAGACATCAGTCTCTTCATCCTCCTCAGAGCTATCATTTTTCTTCTTGCTCAGGTAGCTCCGTTTTCTGTAAGCTTTCCCTTTTCTTGATTTGAAGCTCATCTTCTTCTTTCCTTTCTGCTCAGGCCACCTGTCTGATGGCTTGTCAGCTTCCTCATCTTCTGTTCTCTTGTTCTTCATGAAGCACTTGCTTGCAAAGTGGCCTATTTTGCCACAATTGAAGCATTTTAAGGGCAACTTTCCCTTGTACTTTCCAGTCTGGCCTCTAAAACTCCTTGAAATCAGCACCATCATTCTTTCAAGATCACTGTCTGCTGCTTCATCTTCACTGCTTTCCTCCTTTAGCTTCCTTGAGTGTTTTGTTTTAAATGCCATCTCCTCCTTTGAATTTGAAATCCTCATTTCATATGCTACAAGGGTGCTTTGCAGCTCATCTAATGTCACTCTATCTAGGTCCCTCTCCTCTATAGCAGAGACCTTAGAATCATATCTTGCTGGTAGGGATCTAAGAACCTTTTTAACTATATTGGAATCTCCAACACTCTCACCCAGACCCCTCATTGAGCTAACTAATTCAACAACTCTGTTTAGAAAGTCCTCAATGTTTTCACCTTCTCCCATCTTAAGACCTTCAAACTTACTTCTAAGAACCTGCAATTTTGCCTCCTTAACCTTGATGTCTCCCTCATGAATATTAATCAGTTTAATCCATATTTCATGAGCAGTAACACAGTCTATAACTTTAAAGTTCTCTTTTTCTGACAGAGCTGCATATAGAGCATTCCTTGCCTTTCCATCAGCTTCTAAGTTTCTAATTTCTGCAGCTGTAGGATTCTCCTCATCTACGGTTGGTGTAAATCCATGCAAGACTACTCTTTGTACTTGTAGACCTTGTGCTAAGAGATAAGCACTCATTCTCTTTTTCCATAACTGGAAATTTTGGCCACTGAAATAAGGAACTCCCTTAACAGTTGTTGCTTGATTCTCCATTTCTACTGCTGGTTTTAAGTTTCAACAATCACTTGACAAAAGCAAACCTCGCTCTGATACCAATTGTTGGATCGTGTCAAGTGTTGAGAGGGGGGGGTGAATCAACACTCTATCAATTTTTCTTTCAACTAAAGGATTCCCTCTCAAATGTTAGCTCAGTTAGAGCTTATTGTTGAACTCACGTTTTGGCTTAGATGGACTGTTGGCAGATCAGATCAACCAAGGAAGACATCAGATCAACCAAGGAAGACATCAGATCAATTCAATCACTCAAGGAGGGTTTACTTACACAACCATGACACTCCTGTTCAAGCTTACAGTTTGATAATACCACACCAGTCAAGACACACTCAAAGCAGTAAATGTGCAAGGGGGATTTTTACGTGGTTCGATCAAATGATCTACATCCACGGACAGATTCACTCCTGTCAATCTTCACTATCACAGAATCATTCAGCTCTGGCCTCACTGACCATAAGCAACATAAACAAGAGCTCACTGCTCAACACATTGAGGTTCACTACCTCTACAAGTTCATCAACTAAAACAATAACATGTAAATCTCTGTTGTGCTGCCTTTTCTACACAAATATCTTTCAAAATCACTTAATGAAAGACGTTTGATAGTGTTCTAGGCTTACCACCTGAAGCTGCAATCTCAGGGTCAGTTCTCCCGATTCTGCTCCTCCTCAGCTTCTTCTTCTCCTTGACTTCTGCCTCTCCAGCGCTTCAGCTTCTCCTTGTGCAGCAGACTGTTTCTTTCTCTCTTGTGTTTCTCATATCATCTTTTTCTGCTCTCACTCTTTTTCTCCTCCCTTTTCTCGGTTTCGTTCTGTTCAGCACTCACCTTGGCTGCTGCTCCTCTCTCTCTCTATTTCTTTCTTTTCGTGCCTTCTCTCTCTTTGGGTTTTTCCTCCCAATGTGGTTTATCCTGCATTCTGCAGTTGTTGTGCCTACCACACCTACTCATCTGCCCGTTTCTTTTCCCAGAAGAAAAACTGTGCCCTACGTGCGGTGTGTCAGCATATCTTACACGGAAGGCGGCTCAAGATTCATATAATCCATTTTCAACCTTTTTAAGTTGCAACTTGCTTGCCATGTCATATTGTTGACTGTACTCCTTCAGACTTTCTCGAGTAGCTTGTCTTAGATATGTTGAAACAGCAGAAGTGATCTGATCTTAGCTTATAGCTGATCTGATGTGCCCGGCATTTGATCTGATGTCACGCTTCGGTTGATCTGATGTTAGCATGCAGTTGATCTGATGTTAGCCTTCGGTTGATCTGATGTTAGCTTGCAGTTGATCTGATGTTAGCCTTCGGTTGATCTGATGTTAGCTTGCAGTTGATCTGATGTTAGCCTCCGGTTGATCTGATGTTAGCTTGCAGTTGATCTGATGTTAGCCTCCGGTTGATCTGATGTTAGCTTGCAGTTGATCTGATGTTAGCCTCCGGTTGATCTGATGTTAGCTTCATGTCACAACGTTCTGTCCAGCAACTCAGAACCATCCATGTAGCTCCTGCAGTTCTTCTGATCGGCACTTCTTGATTCTTTTGTATTTCTGCTCGCTCACCGGATTGCTAGATACTTCAACATGATGCTCCTGCGTCTTCTGAATCTTTGGGAGACTTTTAGAGTCGCGCGTTTGAGGTGTGATTCACTAGCCGTCCTTGACTTCAGCTTCTTAGGTGTCTGCTCTAGCTCTCCAGCCTTGAGTTGTTCTCTTCTGCTGCAAATATGTTTTGTTGCTGACTTGCCTTGCTTCTGTGAAACTAAGCTGCTGAGCAATCCCTTGAGAATTTGATCTGATCTTTACTTCCGTTGATCTGATTTGTGCTGCATGTGATCTGATATGTGTATCCTTTGATCTGATGCGCACTGCATTTGATCTGATCTTCACTTCCTTTGATCTGATTTGTGCTGCATGTGATCTGATGTGTGCATCCTTTGATCTGATGCGCACTGCATTTGATCTGATCTTCACTTCCCTTGATCTGATCTGTGTGGCCTTTGATCTGATGTGCGCGTAACTTGTCTGTGCAGCCTTTGATCTGATGTGCGCGTAACTTGATCTGATCTGTGCAGCCTTTGATCTGATATGCGCGTAACTTGTCTGTGCAGCCTTTGATCTGATGTGCGCGTAACTTGTCTGTGCAGCCTTTGATCTGATGTGCGCGTAACTTGATCTGATGTGCGCGTAACTTGATCTGATCTGTGTAGCCTTTGATCTGATGTGCCAACAGTACACTTCCTTCTCATTTTGGCACTTCAGTTTATTCATCGGCTTCTTGCTGAGATTTTGTCCAGACAATCCTCATGAACTCAGTCCATTATTGCCTTAGTAATTCACAGATTTGTCACAATGTGGTTGCAACAATTACAACACAACATTGGACTTTAATAAAGGCTAAGAAAGCTTCATTGTAGCAGCTCCAATGGCTCAACATAGACGTAATTGGACGTAGTAGGACGTTGTGGCATAATGAGTTGTAGTTGTTACGTTTTAGTATGTCTCGTTACTTCCGAAAAAAAATATACGTAACGTCTACAATGAATCACAAAATTATCTTATTTTGTTTTGTTATTGGACGTAACAAGACGTTGTAATCTAATAAGAGAGTTTAAGATACTGATATGAAAAGAAAATAATGAAATTTTATTAAAATTATTATTACAACTCATTGTTATCTACACTTGAGGCATCATTCTCGTCAAGCAGAATGGAAGAGTAGTCTCCAAGATATTCAGGGAGTGGAATCACTTCATCATGATAGGATTGTAGGATTCCAGACATTTCGCACATGTCCATGACAAGGTTGGGGTAAAGGATACTCTGAGTCCACCCATTTGAGAAGCCAACATCTTCCATGTAGTATTTGATGATGTTGCCCCAATTGATACTTTTTCTTGCATTTGCTGCAATTAAAAGTGCCAAACCGAATGGCTTGGAGACTTGTCCTGCAGCGACATTGTAGCGAAGGAACATGTACAATGTTTTTGCAAAATTGTTCAGATCTTCCAATTTGATCGTCCAATAATTGTTTGGGACGTTAATGTTTTGCTTTAATACTGCTCAGACTTCCTCCATGGTCGGTTGGAAACGGGCAATATCATCATGTTGTAAAGACTGAAGACCCAAGTTCCGATGCCCAAGTGGTCGTTGATTACTTGACTAGTTATTCTGATTGAATGTCCTCTGACATAAACTGTATTTTGTCTATTTCTATTATGCAGACCATCATAGAACTCTAGGACCAGCGATCTGTTTACGTGCTAGTCGTTCATCGGCATCAATCCATTCCAATGATTTCTGACGAGAAACATTCGGAGTTCTGAATGATGTTCTACGCTGAACATATGTTTCATTGGCATTTGTTCAAACGGGAGTAATGGAGGCATTGGTGGTTGCGGGTCTTGGTTTTCTTCGAATATGTTCATGCTTGGAAGAATATAACGACTGGCCATTGGAACGTGAAGAAGTTTTTCAGATTGTTGTGTTTGAAAGGTTAAAAGGAAAGCGAAGAAATTTTTGTTTTTAAGTTTTGATCTGATGCAGTTAATGAAGTTTTGAAGACGTGTCTGTTTGTATACTCAACGTTTCGGGACGTGTGGGGACGTAAATGATGAATATTTTGTAAAGTTGTTTAGTTTTAGGAGATGGACGTGTTGGGACGTAAATGGACGTTGCGAGTTTCTTAACAGACGTTGCGAGTTTGATTTAACTATAAAATAATATATAGAATTATTTTATGAATTAATCAGAATATATAGAATTAATTATAAATGTATTTGGAAGTAGTTTTATAAGATAAAATTTAAGTGACAATAAATGTTTGATGAAGTAGTTGAACGGTTTTATCTTTTACAGAGGTGATAAAATTTGAACGGTTGCAATTCATTAATGGAGGTAGGTGGAACGTTGTAATTCATTAATGGAGGTAGTTGTATGGATTTTTTAATGTTGCAGTTATGTTTTTTTGGACGTTGTACGGTTACTGTTAACAAATATTATATAGATGTTATATAGATTACGTCCAATTACGTCTAAAAAAATAACTCTCGCACCTTTCGAACAGAATACAAACAATACTTACACCAAACAAATTTCATTGAAGTTGTATATATTGAAAAATGATAGTAGAAAGTATATACAAATATAAGAAATATACAAATATACAAAGTAACCTATCTATTTTTTGTTTCGAGCTTGCTTTTGCGGTTGTGGTTTTGGCTTTGGAGCTGAAAGATCTGGATATGAATCAGACAAATCATATTCTTCTCTTTTGTTTTATTTTTTCCTATCTGGCATTGGCAATGACTCATGTGCCATGGTTGATAAAAGATGATAATTCTTCTGGTAATAGTCCAATGCCTTTTGCTTGATCTCATCTTTTATCATATTTGATGGAGACATTAAGATGTTGTAAGAATACTTGGCTAGCAATTTGATGAAGGCACTTTTGTCGTTTTTATTCTTTCCTTGGATGAGAAGATTATCAGAATTGAAATCCAAATCACCTGCATACATCTCCATGTGCCTGATGAACAAAAAAAAAGTGTAAGTGATTTCGCAACGTCCAGTTACATAAACACCACGTCCCATAACGTCCAAAAAAACAACTACTGCAACGTCCGACAGAAACAAGTAATAATAGAAAAAACATTACCTGATGGTGAATATTCCGCAATCGCATTTGTTGTTTTCGTCTTTCCAAGGGAGATCAGCATATTCTAACACATTTCTTTGCATTTGTTGGAATTCTTGCCATTGTCCTTTTTTCTCCTCATTCATTATGGTTGCAAACATTGTGAGAACTTCCTTATGCAATGTGTTTGGATGTGGTCCTAAGTTGTCTAGAACTTTGGCATATGCATCCGGGATATTAATGACCACCGTCGTGAAGTGTCCTCTCTCAATGACGGGAAAGAAAACCTTGTAGTGATTAAAAAAAAATTAAAAAGTTGAAATTGAAATTGAAATTGAAATGTATACTTAATGAATGATTTTGTAAATGTACTTACAAGCTCGAAATTGAAATGTTCCAAGCTATGGTGGAATCGAGCAAGTTTTTCCTGCATCCAATCACGAAAACATTTTCGTTGTTCATTTTCACCATCTTTTTGTAAGCTTTGTTTGTAACTGGTGAAAATTAACTACATCAAAATTAACACACAAAGTCAGTTAAAGGTTTTCCAACAGCAAACAAACGCAATGTTACTTTTATAACAAACAGAAACTGCAAACAAACCGCAACGTCCATTATAATACCCACCACGTCCCGCCATGTCCCAAAAATAACTACCGCAACGTCTACTCTAATAGCAACAACGTTCAACTACGTCCCAAAAATAATTATCGCAACGTTCGACAAGCAAATACAAACAGTTGTTATTTTATGCAAAATAGAAATTTTCTTATCGAAATTCTGGTTGTGAAGAAGAACCTTTTTAGACCAGATGTGTCTTTTAACTTGCCAGGAAAGCTTCTTATGTAGTTCTCGTGGCAGCACCATGCATTTAGGATTTCCATACTGAGCCATTTATTTTGTGACATGGTGTGGAAGTCTAGTCTAGTCAAAACCTTTCTTCCAAAGCTGTAAATTGTTTCACTGCATTTGTATTTAAAGTTAGTAAGGATAAATAATTTAATTTTGTTGGATGATAATGTTTTGGATGTACTTACAGTTTGTTGTGAGTCTTATCCTTTTTCCTATCCTTTATGAGGAATGCGAAATTGATCATCAGCTCCTCTTTCTTTGAAAGATTTACATCCAGTATTTGCTTCTTTGGAGGCTTGATGCAACAGTAGAACGGACTCCTCAGTGCCAATGGAAGCTTGATTTGGCGATGCTTTGGGTTTGGCTTTGGATTTTCATCATGTCTTTCCAGAGGATTGTCTTCCTCATCCATGATGATTCTGTAGAGAAATAATGAAATATATCAAGTTTATTAAGATTTTGTCACTAATAATATTATTGTTACAAAATGAATGAATTATAGTATTATTTACTGTCTGATTTCTTCCAGTTTTTGAGCATGTGGATCAGCTTATTTTTGATGAGAAGCATCATATTCTTTTTGTAGATTTCTTGGCCTTGGCTGACCCTGCTCAGACAATTCTATTCCCAGGTTGAAGCTTGGTGGTATGATTTCTTTAATTTCTTTAAGCTTCTTTTTTGTCTCGTGTTGTTCTTTTTCGAACTTATCAATCTGACTGATAAGTGCAACAACATCTTCTTTATCAATCTGACTTTGTGGTGTGACAAATGCTGCAAACTTCTTGTCAATTTCTTGTTAGACAATCTTATCCACTTGACTTAAAATATCAGCAGGATACTGTGTTGTTTGTGTAGCATCAATCTTCTTGTTGAGTTCTTCTTGTTGCTTTTGGAACAGCTTTTCAACTTGACTCAACACAGGTTCAAAGTCAGTGGGAGGTTAACTTGCTACAATATCACCAGCATCGTCATCTATTACTGTTTCTTTGGTGACGTTGAAAATATTTTCCATATTTTTTAATGTCACTTCAAGCATCCTCAATGCTGGATTATCTTGTCTCGTCTTTGTATCATCGACAATTTTGATGAAGTTAGTGTATTCCTTGACTAATCGAGTCATTCCTTGATTCAGTCTTCTGATTTTGGCTTCATCAGAATTATCAACAGGCTGTACACAATAAAAAGGAACAACACTGGAGTTATTGTGAGTGAATAATACACGCAACGTCCAATAACAAAGCCACAACGTCCAGTTACGTCCAGTTATTATTTAAGAGAAATAGTAATTTTGAATTCTGAATTTTACCTGATCTTGCGTCTGTGGTATTTCTTGATGTCTGATCTCGGCATTATCATCATGGTGATCATCAACATCATAATGCCCAGGCTTTAAGAAAAAAAAATCAGAAACAGAAACAGTTGTAAGTTCAATAACAACGTCGTCCAGTATAATATTCACAACGTCCTCCTACATCTATAACAAGTAATGCTTTTTGTGTTTGTAATTGTGTAAATTACTTGATGTTGATATTCTGGGATTTGATCATCTTGTGGGGTTTGATTGACTTGTGGGATTTCATCATCTTCCTGCTTTTTTTTCTTTTCATCTTTTGTCAATATTTTTCCCCTTCCAAATCCTCCCATCCTTGTCTCCATTGCTTATCTTGTTGTATACTTTATGTAGTCCCAATGTGTGAGTAGAGGCATGTTTCTTGGACGTACGGGTTCACCACGAATTCTGACTCTGTCCAGGTACAGTAACTTGAAAAAATGAAAAAAAAAAAAGTTATTTACGTCTAATGAAAATTAAATGCACAACTTTTATATTATAGAAGTTCTTACCACAATGAAGAGGAGTGATCCTTTAAAGATTATTCTTCGATTTGTATCATTCTAATGATTTACTGATTGTATAAAGCCTCTGATGGTGAACTCGCACCAGTTCATGTTTCTGATGTTATCTACATTTCTGACACTCTTCAATAGTGATTGTCGACAGCTTAAATCCGTGTAAGCCCAAAGGAGAGTTGTTGCCATGTAGATTGTGAAGTCTATTTTGAAGTCTTCATCTGTATACTCTTTGTGTTGCTTGATATAATCTGCCATTTGCGTTGTGGTTGGTTTTCTTTGAGTCCCTTCATTGTTAACGGATCCTGGATGTCTGGAATGGAATTTTTCCATTTCTATCTTGTATTCGTCAGAGTACAGATCAGAAGAGCTGTATTATTCAACCTTAATACTACCATGTGGTATTCCAAACACATGATTGACATCTTCTTCTTCAATGTCAATGCTGCCAGTATTTCAACAGGATTCTGCACTTGTTGTTAGAGATTGTGAAGGACTACAACAGATGTTCACCTAATCCACATGGTAGTTGATTTAAGTTTATGTCCAGCAAAGATCCGAATCCAATATCTCTCACCGCCTGCTTTTGCTGCTCAGTCAATTGTCTTATGAGGATGTACAATGCAGTAATGTTGGTTCTTGTTTGGAATTTGGTCTTCTTGGGTGATGTTTTTGCTTGTTTTTCTTGACTGACTGTTATGGAAATCAATGAAAAACATCAGTCACAAAAAACCAACAGCAAACAAACTGCAACGTCCATTATAATACCTACCATGTCCCGCTACGTCCCAAAAATAACTAGCGCAACGTCTATTATAATACCCACCACGTCCCGATACGTCTCAAAAATAACTACCGCAATGTCTATTATAATACCCACCACGTCCCAATACGTCCCAAAAATAACTAGCGCAACGTCTATTATAATACCCACCACGTCCTGATACGTCTCAAAAATAACTACCGCAACGTCCTCATAGAACATGTTGATATGATAATAGAAAATATGAAAGTAAAAAGATTACAACGTTCTCATACCTGATTGAAGTCTTGCGCTTTTTGGTTGTTGTTTTTTTGTTGGCTTTTCTGCTTTAGGTTGCTTTTTTGTTTGTGTTTGTTGGGGTTTGGCAGGCTGTTTCTGTTTTCGTTGTGGTTCATCTTCTTCTAATTCTGTTTCATCTCTTGATCTCTTTGATTTCTGTTTTCTTGGTGGTTTTTTGGTAACAACAGGCTCTTTTGTTGCTGGCTTTTTGGTGTTGGACTGCTAATCTTGAGGTTTTGTTGGTTTCTGTTTTGGCTGTGGTTTTTTTTTGAGGTTCGAGGATGTGTTTTGTTGCTGCTTGAACAAGGGTATTCAGCTTTTTTGCAGAAATTTTAGGGCTGTCATTTCTTTTTTTGAGCAGGTATTGGTTTATTGGAATTTGGGAGTCATCTTCACTTGTTGCGGCAGCATGATCATGACTTGGTGTGGATTCTGAGACGAAATCATCATAAGTATGATCATCATCTGTATTTGGTATTGATCTTTTTGCGGATGTTTGTAGTTAACCATCCTGAAAATCAGAACACAATGTTACTTTTATTAAAAAAAACAAACAGCATTGATATCGCAACGTCCAGTTACATACCCACAACGTTCAGCAATGTCCCAAAATTAACTACCGCAACGTTAGTTATGAATAAAATAAACCCTACAGATTTAGTGTTATCTAATTCCTATAACATATACAACAACGCCAAATTTGAAACACAAACAACGTCCAATAAACAGCAACGTTAGTTAGCAGTAAAATAAACAGCATTGATATCGTAACGTCCAGTTACATACCCACAACGTCCCAAAATTAACTATCGCAACGTTAGTTAGGAATAAAATAAACCCTACAGATTTAGTGTTATCTAATTCCTATAACATATACAACAACGTCGAATTTGAAACACAAACAACATTCAATAAACAACAACGTTAGTTAGCAATAAAATAAACAGCATTGATATCACAACGTACAGTTACATACCCACAACGTTCAGCAACATCCCAAAATTAACTACCACAACGTCCAACAAGGAAAGACAGAATTCTAATTTCAGGACAAACAGAAATAACAAAGACAATGCAACGTCTAGTTATGTTTCAGAGTAATAGATCACTATTTGTAGAGGAAAACACTAGATTGAAAGTTATAGACCAACGTCTAGTATAACATTATAATATAGAACAAAAATCGAATGCAACAAATATGTGAAAATAGGGTTTCGAAAATCCAATGATTGCAGTCAAAAGTAGTTTGTAGTATACTATGTAGTAGATTTTCGAATGTATTACCTGTAGATTTGTTATTATGTTGATTTTGAGGACTTGGAGAAAGAAGTTGCGACGAACGTGTATTAACGTTGCGGGACGTATTTCCTCTGGAGTGAAGTTGTTCCGGTGGATTTTTTGGCTTCTTCGTCAGAAATTTCGTCTGATGCGAATTTCGTCTGATTTTTGAAGATTGGAAGAAGAAATCAGGGTCTTTTAGGGTTTGATCGCTTTGAGTTATGGAAGATTTTGAGCGGAAGGAGTTTGGGTTTTGAAAAAGGAAACTGCCAGCAAGTGGTTATGTTCGGTGGTTCCGCGCACGTGAAATCTACAACATAGTAGTGAGAGTGGGATATAAACACTAGGTACATGTACATGGTGTACAAGGTATACCATCTCTAAATTTTGCTTATAAATCAAAAATCCTCCTCACCGAAAAATATCAAAAACTCCCTTTTATCAATCAAATTTAAGAAAATGACTAAAAATCCACATAAATTCTAATTAAAAATAAATAAAAATTAAGAATATATCAAATTATATTTTTTCCTCACACCAAAATTAAAAAAAAAATATCTTACTGGCATCTCTTTCAATAAAGCCAATAAAGCCTATGCAAGAATGGGAAGCATTTAACAATCCTTTAACAATCCCAAAAGAAAGTATGGCTGTAAAAAATGGTGGATGAATAAAGAGGGTGCAACGGAGATTAAAGTGGAAGAAGGAAAACGTGAATTGAAAAACTCCGAAAAAGGAAAATGTGCAAGTCATCTATCGTCTCAACCCAACGAATGAACTACCGCGAAAGGTGTTGTGAACGCGCTGCTAAGAGCAACTCCAACCACAAACTTAAATTTACAGTACATTCTACTCTAAAATCCAGTATCTACAGTGTTTTACAGTACATCCACTCCAACCCAACAACTCTATATTCTACCTAAAAATAATACTTTATTCAAATTTATTTTTATTTTATTATTATATCATTAAAATTTTTGTACTCATTCACATTATATTTTTTATAAACATATCTATATTTATAAATTTAGTGATTTAATCTTAAATTATATTTTAAAATAATTAATATTAATTAATAATAAAATAATTTGTATAAAATTAAGTATAATAATAATAATGAACATATGAATTGCATTGATTTAGTTTTATAACGAAATAAAATAGGTAAAACGTACAAAATATTAAATTTTATTAAACATAAAAATTTTAAAACATACAAAATACCAAATTAGCATGCTTACAATATATTATTACAAAAAAAAAAAAAAAACATAGCAATACCATTCAAATGAACATAACTCATTTCTTAGTTGGATAAGTAAGCACGACGTGCCCATAAATGATCTATTAAGGCATTTCTTAACTCAAAGTGTGCATTTTTGTCCTTGACTTGTCTGTACCGAGTGAGAAATTGATTAAATCGACTATTACGATTTGGTATCATTTGCACATCAGGCGTTGGAGCTTCATTTGCATCTCTTATAGGTGCATTCAGATCACGTTCAGCTTCCACTATCATATTGTGCATGATAATGCACGCAATCATGATATCATGCAACACCTTCTTATCCCAAATTCGTGCCGGATTTGCAACAATAGCAAATCTAGATTGTAGGACCCCAAAAGCACGCTCCACATCTTTTCTACATGCCTCATGTCTTTCTGCAAAGTACTTATGATTTTCGTGATATGGATTACGAATTGTTTGAACAATTGTAGACCATTTTGGATAAATGCCATCAGCCAAATAGTATCCTATATGATACTCTTTTCCATTAATGACATAATGAGCAGTAGGAGCAATCCCTTGAGCCATATTATAAAGTAAAGGAGATGACTCCAACACATTGATATCATTATTAGAACCGGGCATACCAAAATAAGCGTGCCATATCCATAAATCATAATCGGCAATAGCTTCAAGAATTATTGTCGGAGATCCCGAACGTCCAGTATATTGTCCTGCCCAAGCTGTCGGACATTTGTTCCACTTCCAATGCATACAATCAAGACTACCTAACATTCCTGGAAAACCACGTTGCTCGTTTACATAAAGAAGTCTTGCAATATCATTCTCATTTGGCAATCGGAGATATTGCGTTGAAAAAACCTCAATAACAGAACGACAGAATCTCTTCAAGCATTCCATTGCTGTTGATTCACCGATTTTAATATATTCATCTGTTAGATCTCCTGGGATACCAAATGCTAACATTCGGAATACGACTGTTGCTTTTTGTAGCGTTGATAATCCACGCTTGCCTAGACCATCTCTTCGTTGTTCAAAATAATTATCATGATTTTTAACAGCAGTAACAATACGAAGAAACAAACTTCTGGACATGCGAAATCTTCGGCGAAACTCAACGTCACCATACAATGGATTTTGGGAGAAATAATCACGTACTAAATTAAGATGCGCACCTTCACGATCACGATTTATCACTCTGTGTCCTCGAACTGAGCCACCACGACTCCTTTGGTTATTTTCTTGCTCAAGAATACGCGCAATTTCTGCATTATTTGCTTGCATCATCTGAAGTATGAGCATTTGTTGTAACTCCAATCTACGAATTTCTTGTTCGAACTCTTCCGAACTTGACGAACTCGATGAAGATTGAGGTGGTGAACTGTTTTGGGAATTGATATTAGAAGGGTTGCCAATATCATAATTCATGATTGCAAATTTGGAGGAATTTTTTTTTTTTTTTGGAAACAGATGACTTCAAAAAAATATAAAGTGAAATGAGAAATTTGGTATGGATTTGAGTTTGCATTGCTTGACATTTATAGAGAAATTTTGATAAAATAACGATAAGATAAGATAAGTTATCTTAAAATCTAACGGTCTAGATTTTGAGGAAATAAAAACCTACGGTTGAGATTGCGGTGAAATCTATTGGCGAATACTAGACATCAGATCAACAGACTATAGATATCAGATCAAGAATATAAAAGAAATCATACAATAGAACTAAAACATACTTAATAAGGGAGATCAGATCAGGATTATATAGACATCAGATCAGCGAATACTAGACATCAGATCAACAGACTATAGATATCAAATCAAGAATATAAAAGAAATCATACAATAGAATTAAAACAACTTAACAAGGGAGATCAGATCAGGATTATATAGACATCAGATCAGCGAATACTAGACATCAGATCAACAGACTATAGACATCAGATCAAGAATATAAAAGAAATCATACAATAGAATTAAAACAATTTAACAAGGGAGATCAGATTAGGATTATATAGACATCAGATCAGCGAATACTTGACATCAGATCAACAGACTATAGATATCAGATCAAGAATCATTCAAGAAATCATACAATAGAATTAAAACACACTTAACAAGGGAGATCAGATCATGATTATATCGACATCAGATCATGCTGTAGAAAAAGGTTGTTCATAGGTTGGGAGGATGCTACAGTAAAGATTCGAAATTCACGGGTGCACTTCTTTCTTTTACTTTTTCTCTATCACCCCCGTGCTCCGGCATTTTGGAGACATTTGGTGCAGAAAAGATTCCTCTGCTATGAAAGATTGATTGAGACAATAAATGATGTAAAGATAAGGTAAGATATCTATATTACCTAAGCAATAATTCAAGTCTATAAATATGAAATGTTTCACACATAACAATCACCCACTTTACTACCTAAGCATTCTATTTCTCACGCACTTTCTTACATAAACACTCTAGCCACGAAATAATCATGTTTTCTTCAAAGAAAAGCACAGTATCACGAGCTGGCAACTACAACCCGATGGAAGATATAAATCTTTGCATAGCTTATATGCAAATTTCGCAAGATCCTGCTGTTGGAAGATATCAAAGTGGTGATAATTTTTGGAAACGAGCAGACAGAACTTACCATGAGATCAAAGCCAAAGATTGGGAGAATCGTAGTACGAGGTCATTGCAATCACGATGGCAATCTATCGAGAAAGCCGTACGAAAATTATTAGCATGCATGAAACAAATCGAGCGACTACATCCAAGTGGCATATCACCATTAGATGCGGTAAGTACATAACAAAATTTTAGGTTAAAATTTTCATATATTTTGCATTCGTTGAATTAATAAATATGTATATTTCTTGTAGATGAATAGAGCAAAATTGATGATGATGGAGGATTCTGATTTTAAAAATGGGTTTAAGTTCGATCATGTTTGGGACACTCTCAAGAACTTTGAAAAATTCAATGAAGATGTGCAAATAGCAAGACAGAATTACCAAAGCCAAGATTCTGAGTACAATATATTTGAATCAGATTATCCGACTCCTCCGGAAACACATGTACCAGAATCACCGGGACTTTCTGGTTTTTCTCTTAATTTATCTAGTTCTGATGCAGGCGGCTCTCCATCCGAAAGACCTATTGGAATGAAGAAGGCTAAATCAAAAAGAAAAGTTGATGAATCAAATACGTCTCGTTTAAATGATCTTACACAACATAATATGAATCTTATAGAGATGTTTAAGAAAGCACAAGAAAGTACACACGAAATGAATGAAGAGAGGAAGCTTAGGCACAATAATAAGATGGAGATGAAGAAAAAAAAGATGGAGATGGAGATGGAGATAGAGAAAAAAAAGATGGAGATGGAGAACCGGAAATTGAATTTTGCAATTATGTCTCAAGACCCAAATCAAATTGAAGATCCTTCTCGTCGTGCTTATATTATAGACTGTCAAACCAACATTATTAATGCAAGAGCAAGTCAAGAACCATATACAAATCCATATCAAGATCCATATTCATCAAATGTTATATTTGGAGTTGACTTTAATAACATTGGTGGGAGTGGAAGCGGGCTAAATGATGACAATATAACGGCGAATGAATATGTTAATTTAGTTATTATTAGTTACTTAATAATAAGTTTGTATGAGTTTGTTTATGTTGAAGTGAATGTATTTTATGCGAATTTGTGTTTTGTTTTTTAATTTTCACTTGTAATAATATTGTATTTAGTAAGTAATAAATTTTAATGTATTTAGTTCTATCGTATGATTTCTGCCATATTCTTGATCTTATATCTATAGTCTGTTGATCTGATGTCTATTATTCGCTGATCTGATGTCTATATAATCCTGATCTGATATCCCTTGTTAAGTATGTTTTAGTTCTATTGTATGATTTATTTTATATTCTTGATCTGATATTTATAGTCTGTTGATCTGATGTCAAGTATTCGCTGACCTGATATCTATATAATCCTGATCTGATCTCCCTTGTTAAGTATATTTTAGTTCTATTGTATGATTTCTTTTATATTCTTGATCTGATATCTATAGTCTGTTGATCTGATGTCTAGTATTCGCTGATCTGATGTCTATATAATCCTGATCTGATCTCCCTTGTTAAGTATGTTTTAGTTCTATTGTATGATTTATTTTATATTCTTGATCTGATATCTATAGTCTGTTGATCTGATGTCAAGTATTCGCTGACCTGATATCTATATAATCATGATCTGATCTCCCTTGTTAAGTATATTTTAGTTCTATTGTATGATTTCTTTTATATTCTTGATCTGATATCTATAGTCTGTTGATCTGATGTCTAGTATTCGCTGATCTGATGTCTATATAATCCTGATCTGATATCCCTTGTTAAGTATGTTTTAGTTCTACTGTATGATTTCTTTTATATTCTTGATCTGATATCTATAGTCTGTTGATCTGATGTCAAGTATTCGCTGATCTGATGTCTATATAATCCTGATCTGATCTCCCTTGTTAAGTATGTTTTAGTTCTATTGTATGATTTCTTTTAAATTATTGATCTGATATCTATAGTTTATTGATTTGATATCTACTGTCTTATTTTTTAAAAAAAAAATATTTTTTTTTTAAAAAAAGGTTGTGCGTCAAAAAAAAAAAAAAAACTGTAGTGGTGAAAAAAATAAAATGAAAGAAATGGAAATAAGTAAGTTTTAAAAAAAAAGATAAAAGAAAATATAGTGGTGAAAAAAATATTAAAAAAATAACATAACCCCACTTCTACAGGGATACAACATTCTTCTTCGTACTCTACATTTGCCGTCCCTCTCTCTTTCCCCCAATTTTACGGTACCATTTGCAGTACCGATTGGAGCCATTTTTTACGCCAAAATTGAGCAAAACGCAAAACAAGCGTATGCGTTGGAGATGCTCTAAGAGCATCCACAATGGAGATAATAGAGGTGGATAATTGCATGAACCCCAACCCTATTATCTCCATTGGCCGCATAATTGCCATTGGAGCGTGGTTGTAATAACTATCCCGTACTTCTGCATATTTTGGGGCAGCAAAAAAAAAATTCTTTTCTATTTTCATCCATTTCTGTTCTTTTTATTTTTCTCTTTTTTTCCCTTCTTCTCATTTGTTTTTTCTTTCCTCAACCTTTTTTTTTAAAAAAAAATATAAGCATAAATTATCACTAATTTTTTAAAAAGTCTTCATTTCACAAGTGTTTTAAATTTTAATTACTTGTATAAATATTACTCTTTTCATTTTCTTTTTTCTTTCAAAAAAATAACTATAAATATTTATTATTTATCTATTTTTTTAAAATTAATTTTCTTTTTTAATTTTATTTATGTATTTTAATTTAGTTTATAAAATAATTATTGATATATCTTTTTATGTTATATTATTTTTCATATTATTTAGTAAAATAAATTTCAATATTGATAATAATTATAAATATTTATATTGTAAATAAGTGAAATAAATATAATATGACAGCGGGTCCATCCATTATCCTAATGTAGTATAATACCATTGTAGGGAGAAGGATAATAAAATGAGAGTTTAGTGAAAAACGGATGCGATATTGTTGGACCCATTTATTATACAGAGAAAGGATTAAACCACTGTGGATGCTCTAATACCATCTCCACCATCACCCCCGGCTTTTGCAACAAAAAGTATCTAGAACATTTCCAATCTCCCATTATCATAAACAAAGGATTTCAACTGAAAATCAAAGGGCTTCAATCCCATATCCATCAATCTCTCCCATCAAATCCTCAGTTACATAAGGCATTCCAATCTTGCACAAATTCCTAATCATCTATACAAAGGTAAATAATTTATAAAAGACATTATTTCTTAATTTTAATGTTTACAAGAGATGAGAAAGAGTATTGAAAGGAACTTAGATGAAGAATTACGAATCTAGATAGGCCATAGGTGGCGGGGGCGATGAAGCAAGAATTCGTGCCTTCTCACTTATGAGTTTTTTTGAAATTAAAATTTTTAAATTATTTAACTGAAGGATGATATTAACTTTTTTTTTTTATCTAACTATAAATAGCTTATTGACAAGAGAATTCCGTGTTTAAGACAATAAATTTTAAATTCGAGTCACTTTGTATCAAATAAAAAAAACTATAAATAACTTATTAACATTTACTAACAACTATTTTTTACATCCTTTTTAAAGATTTGTTTTTATCATAATCTTATTATTTTTTAGCATTAACATTGTCGTCAGTTTTAGTATAGTTATTTGTAACCACAATTTGTCTTTTATAACCATGGTCTTGCGAAAATCTCCTTAATTTTTCTTTTTCAGAATAAAATACAAAAACGTAGTTTATTTTGTTACTATTATTGTTTTTTAATCCATAATACCGATGCTACCAAAGCCAAGTCAAACAAGGCTGCCCGCAAACCTCCATTTTCTAGTTTTATACAATAACCAGAAACTGCATGCGCCTCTCACTTATGATTCCCCTTTTAACTTATCACCAAAATCCAAAAATTAAAATATTATATTTAAGTTTTTTTTTTAAAATATATTCGTGAGAAGGCACGAATTCTTTAGGTGTTGTATGAGAACCTCGTAGACATATACATATAACTTTTTAAAGCGAAGTTGTAATAAATAAAAATAAATTTTAATTAAAAATCATTTAAATATTTTTTGAAAAAATAAATTGAAAAGAAATATTAAAGTATAATCAATCAAAAGGTCAAAAAATGAGGACAAACTACTAACAGCACTACCATGTGATGAGAAAGAAGAAGGAAAAGGAAAAATATATTTTATTACTTCAATTCTTAATTGGTTTGCTTTGCTGGGCTGCTCCGTCACCAAACACACCAAAAATATAAAACAAAATTACAGAAAGAATATTTGGGATTAAATTTTATTATTCTAAAACAAAAATTAATAACATAATAATAATTCACAAGCCCTTTGTCACTGTAAAAAGGGTTTTGGTTAATTTCCCACGTTACACAAACCACAGGGGTTTGACCAAACTGTAAAAGAAAAAAAAAAATTAACCAGCAAGATTTACCGTCCTAAAAAATCACCCCCACTTCAGCTCCCCCTCCTCATCCTGCACTTTACTTTTACTGCACCCACCGGCATTGCCGGTTCCATGGTGCCCCTTTCTAGACGACACCGTATTGCCGTTAATACCACTGTTTTCAACATGAAAAGCTGACGCCATCTCCATTTGACACACCCTAACCGCACCGAACAATTTCTCCGGCAACTCGTCCTCCGATTGCGCTTCCACCAAGAATCCCATGTCAATTGTAACCGCCGTCACGTACCCTAAAGCCAAATGTAGAATGGCGCTCGCGATTGCGGAGCTTCCGATATCCACATCGATTTCCAAATAATTATCTCCCACGTAGTAATTGCACTTTAACGCCTTCCCCAAAAGGCATGCCGCGTAGTTTCCGACCGCCGCTTTCACAATCCACGGCCCTTTCACGATTCTGTTGACGATCTTGAACCGGGCGTTCCGGAAATTATCATCCCCGTGAACGAACTTGTAAAGTAATGAACCGGGTACAAGACCTTCGTCTTCCTTGGTGGCGAAGTAGAAAACGGCGCTGTGCTGTTCCCTACCCGGAACCTGTAAATTTACGGCGAATAAAAAGGTCTTCATATTTTTCCCTTGGAGATTCGCGCGCTTGAGCGAGTTCATGACCCTGTTGTCGGGCCGGGCGAGGATGTGATCCAATTTAGAGTTAGATCGGAGCCAATCGACACCGGCTGGCTGGAGAAGCCAGGACCCAGATGGTACTTTGGACTTTTTGGTGAAGTAGTGAGGTCCACGGAGTGAGAACAAGTCACCTGGAGGTGAAGCCCAGCCGTTGGTACCAGTGTGGAGATCAACGTGCTTAAGGGATCCACCGGTGATTGCGTCTTGCCTCCAGTCGTCGGGCATGGCGGCGACGGCGGTCGTCGAGCTCCGATGGTTGTGATGGTGCTTTTGCTTCTGTTTCGTGGGGCACATGTGGGTTTTGATGTGGAATTTTCCTTTTCCTCCTCCTATAGAAACCCTGGTTCAGTGGGAGTGGCGATGGGGTGGTTCCTCTATTATCTGTAATAGAGAAGTGGAGAAGAGATTCGGTAAAGAAGGTGCCCTTCGTGTTGTAGGAAACTACGAATATGCCCTTGATCGTATCGTTGGCAAAACGACAGCTAATTATGATGGAAAAATATCATTGGTAGGGGTTGGCATTGAGTTGGGGGAGATTTCTTTTGTCACTTTGTTCATTAAAAATTTTTCAACTTTCCATTTCTTCCCAACCTCTTATCTTTCTTTTTATTCTCATCAGAAAATGAAAAAAAAAATTCCTCTTATTCCCTGGAAAGAAAAAAAGGCCGGGATTCGGCATATATTCTCAAACAAAACCTTAAGCTGTCACCATATAATTATATTCTTTTTATTTTATAATAAGATAAACTTAATTGTGGCACTAAATTATAAAATATTATGTAGTAATAAATTACCAGACGTAAATAATATTAAAAATAAATTGAACTTTTTGTTTTTTAAAAAAAATCCCCTTCCATTATTTCTAATGAAATTTGAACCTAAAATATCTATACAGCTAAAAAAAAAAAAACCCTAAAATATCTATATTTTAAGATATTAATACTCTTTAAATAATTATTCAATCATCACTTATCTTGAAAATCATTATTAAGCTTTTGGATCACGTGACAACCATTTTCTAAAATTCTTCAAAATTGTTTTAATATATCACTCAATTCAATTTTGAGGTTGTTGTATTTTTTTTTACAATCTTCCTTCGTCTCCCTCCATATTTAAAAAAAAAAAAGGATAAATTTTAAAATTGGTCATCTTACATGGTCAGTTTCTGGTTTTGGTAATCATACTTTGAAAACTTCAATTTTGATCATCATACTTTACTTTTCTTTTTAAAAAAGGTCACTCTGTTAAATTAAAGTGTTAAAACACTAACGGTCAATTTTTTTAAAGTTATTTTTGTCTTTTCACCTCTCTCCTTAAATAAAAAATAATTTTTTTAACAAAAAAAACGTAACTTTCCATTAGGGTTTTGAGTAACAGCCCATTCACTTATTCACCGCCGCCCCAACTTCAAATTAGGGCTTCTGAAGCCGCCGCCGCCCCCCTTCCTCCTCCACCACCGCACTCATCTCCTACTCCCCCCATCTACCCGTCGATCTATCCCCGATTGTAGAAATGCGAGGGTCCGTCTGCGAGATCAGCCTGTCGATCTAGATCTACCCCCAACTTGCGGAACCGGCAAGGGTCCATCGATCTACCCCCGACTTGCAGAAACGGCAAGGGTCTGTCGATCTCGTAGATCGACGCATTTTGTCAGCTAGGGCTGCAAATCGACGGTGGGGTTTCACGAAGAGAGGGTTGGGGTCTCGACGAAGAAGAAGAAGAGGAGGGGTTCGACGGCGGGGTTTCGACAAATGGAGGAGGTGGGGTCTCGATAAAGAAGAAGAAGAAAAAAAGGGTGGGTTTCGACGCGGGGTTTCAACGAAAGGGAAGGGCGGGGTTCCGAGGAAGAAGAAGGGTGAGGGGTTTCGACGGCGGCGAGATCGAGGGTGGCGAGATCGAGAGAAAACGAGGGTTTTAGGATGGAGGAGAAAGGAGAACAGCAGTCGCCGGAGAAGAGGAAGCAGCGGCCGCCAGAGAAGAGGGAAAGGAAGGGGATAGCCTTTTAGGGTTTTAATTTTTCTAAAATTACATTATTAGCCCCTTTACTTTACAGCTCTATGTAATTTCTACCCTCTTATTACATTGAGGGCATGGAAAAGACAAAATAACCCTTAAAAAAATTTGGCCATTAATGGTTTAACTCTCCAATTGGACGGAGTGACCTTTTTTAAAAAGAAATGTGAAGTATGATGACCAAAATTGGAGTTTTCAAAGTATGATGATCAAAATTAGAAACTAACCATAGTCTGATTACCAATTTTGGAATTTACTCAAAAAAGAAATATAGAAACATAATTCTAAAGGGAAAACAAAAGAATAATCCTAGTATGAATGGCTAACACAATTTCCTTCTTACCACTAAGAAATATTACAAAATTCTAATTCTAATAACTATAATGTTGTGAGAAGGGAAACTACAGTACATTTGTTTGGTGGGAATTGGAATGAAGAATAATCCTAGTAGGAATGGCTAACACAATTTCCTTCATACCACTAAGAAATATTACAAAATTCTAATTCTAATAACTATGATGTTGTGAGAAGGGAAACTACACTACATTTGTTTGGTGGGAATTGGAATGAGACCAATCAAAATTTGATAACTCAATAATCTTGCCTTTGATTATGAATTTTTTTTAAAAATGATAATTAGTTTAATCCATATTAATCAGATGTCTTCATTGAATTATTAAGTTATCAGATTTGGTTTGGCTTTGCTTTTATGATTTGAAAAGTAGTAGTTGGAATCATTTTACAACTACTCCATTCTCATTCTCCAAAAATAAAGGTACCTTTATTGTATAAAGATTGAGTTTACCAATACTTCTCATATTATAACTATGAGAACTCAAAAACTCCTAACGAAAAAGGGACTCCTAAAGTAAATCACACAATTAAATATAATAGAGGATGGCCGAGATTACTATTGGCTGGTCGAACCCTTAGCCTTATTGGGCTTCCTTATTTGGTTTCTGTTCGAGAGTTGCAAATTCAACTATGTGTTATGCCTTGGTGCTGTTATTCATTAACAAAAGAGAGAAATTAGAGAAAACAAAGAAGAAGAGAAAAGAGAACAGAGAAGCAGTAGTATTAGGAAGAAAGAAACAACGAAATTCCCGAATGTTTCAAAACTACAGCAAAATCTCCTTAAATCCCTACCTTGCCCCTCCAGTGTGTGTTTGTTGCTCTTTGGCAGAAAAAAACGTGAAGAAGGAAAGGTAACTCTTCTATTTATTAACTAAAGGAATAAATGGAAAACGATATCGTTTACTTTGCCTTCCTAACAATCCCCTCCCCTTAAAGAACAGTCTTGACCTCAAGACTTGAACTGTGGAGATTGCTGTTTTATGAATTTTGATCCTCCCATGAAGCAATCTTCAAAGAGAGTCACTCCATTTCACCCGCCACTGCACCACTTTTGCTTCAACCACCTCCGTTCCAGCATTCTGAATTATGACAGTCAAGTTTTGTACTTCTTCATCTGTGAAGATGACAGCGGGTATTGTCTTTGACTAGAGTGGCGGAATTGTAATCCCAGCATGCCCTCCAACAACAGAAACATCAACATCTATTAGCCTCAGTTTTTTCTGTTGTGCGACACATGTATTTTCCCTGACAACATCAAGGGTGGTAACACCAAAGAGTTTCTTAGGATCATATACTCTTGTTTTCTTCAGAACTTCAGTTGCAATTGGCACTGTGGAATTGTCTGGATTAATGATGATGTGAATGAAGGCATCAGGACAATTATCAGCAACAGCCTCCACTAGGTTCTTTACAATACAGGTGCTGATGTTGAGTAAGTCATCACGGGTCATTCCAGGCTTTCTGGAAACACCAGCAGGTATGACCACCACATTTACATCTTCTAAGCAGCTGGCCAGTTCCTTGTCTCCAGTGAAATCAGAAACTTGTGAAGGAGTGTTGCAGTGACTGAGGTCGGCGGCAGCTTCCTTGACATTTGCAATATCATAGAGGTTTAAAGCTGACACTAATGGTGACATATTGATCAAAAGTGCAAGGGGCTGGCCAATACCCCCAGCAGCCCCAAGAACTGCAACTTTGTAAGATGCCTGGGGCTGAACATAGTACCAAGCTTTTCTTTTCTGTTTCTGAGCTCTAGAGACAAAAGATTGTCGAATTGCTCCATAACTTTCCTTCCCTAAGAATGAGGAATCTGGTTCAAATCTAATAGAGGAGGCTGCCTTGAGGCCACTGAAACTCCTGCGATGATTTGAGGAGTTTATATTTGGAATGCAGCCATTTTCCTTCATTTTCCCAAGCAGGGAAAGAGCTCTATCTATCATATCTGCCCTTACCATCCCAGACATTAGGGCATTGAAAAGATCCATGACCTTGGTGAGGCGTCCAGGCTTTCCAAAGTCCTTTATCATTACAGCATATACCCTTGAACTCATGGAACTGTATTTCTTCCTCAATTCTTGGAACAACTCATTCGCAGCTTCATGTTGTTTAATTTTCCGAGGCTGTTGATCAAACTGCAATAGGCAGCATGATATGGAGGTAAACCTTTCTCATCCATCTCTTCAAGCAATAACAGAGCTTGCTTTACTCTATTTGTCCGGTAATATCCCTCAATGAGAATTGAATAAAAAAAAAAAACTAGGAGCCACACCATTTGTCTTCATTCTCTCAAACCAGGAAGAAGCCTCAGCTACTGGGGTTTTGGATTCAAACAGAGCTTTAATGATGGTGTTATAAGTCACAACATTATATATACAGTTCAGTGATCTCATTTCTTCAAACAGCTTAAGAGCATCAGACATACGCCCTGCCTTGCCAAACAAGTTCAAAACATTGTTAATAAGAACAATATCTGGTTGGCAGCCCTTCTTTATTGCATTAAGAAATATAGAATAAGCCTCTTCAACTCTACCAGCTTTACCAAGGTCCTTTATTAACTCTGTGTAAGTATAAACAGTTGGGGCACAATCACACTCATTCAACTCCTGAACCACCTCCAAGGCCTTCTCAACTTTTCCCAGTCTGAAGTAAACTTTCTGGAAATTCTCAATAAGTGTCAGGAATTCATCTGATAACTCCATTGGAAGCATCTTGATATTCTATTGCTGCAATTCAGTGGCAGCACAAGCAGCAATAGCAGCACCAAAAGAAACAGCAGATCTCACGTTTTTACCAACTAGCTTTACCGAAGGTTTATATGTTCTTATCTCACCAGATTCTAGAGAAATTTAAAGGTTCTTAATGTCAGAGAAATCAGCAATGGAATCAACAGAAATATGGATCCTAGCAGAACCAAGGTCGAATGAAATCTCTTCAGTTACTTGCATTCTGTGGTCACAATTTCTTAAAGTAGAATCAATACGGTGTGTATCCATCTCTTTTAACCTTCCCAAATGAGAATGATATTTAGAACCATTAGCTTCCTCCAAGATATACCAGTCTAAATATAAACCATCAAAGGTAGAAGAAGACTCCGGTTCCAACACAGACAACATTTTTTCAGCCAATGAATGTAATGACCAAATATTTCGACTCTCTAAAGGAATGGTCACAAGCAATTACTTAAAAGAATCATCAACAAGAATGAACTCATTACCCACAATTAAGTCATTAAAACTCTTGAATTTCATCGATTTACTAAACATTGTGTCACAAGCTCTTACTGTGAACACTGTTCCTGAATCACCACGGATTTCAAAGAAATCATATAGCTCTATGCCCCTAAATTGAAATTCCTCCTGATAATCTGCTACACTAGTCATCTGCTGGAGCTTATTATACTCCTCAAGATCGTCCTTACCCCCCTTATCTCCAAATTTTACCAACAGAGCATCAGAAAATTCACTCCAAGTCAGCTGATCCTTCCCACTTTTAAAACCTTGCAACCATATATCAACCCTCTCTTCTAAATACAACTCAACGAAAAATACATTTCATTTTTCAGCAATATTATAGAACAGAAAGTATTTCTGGCACTCCCTAAGCCATTCCCTAGGGTTATCACCTTTGAATACAGTCAATTCAATTTTAGGATTATTATTACTCAATCCCTTCATATTACTGTCCTTCCAATAATTACCAAAATAATCATCAGAATTGATTCGAGAAGTACCTGGAGTAGGCAGCAGGGGTGTTTGATCCAACAATTTCTCCTTCTGCAGAACCCTCGACAGAGTGTGCTCAATCTTCTGATCAATCAGTGAACCTATCGCCTCCATTTGCAGCTTCATTTTCGCCTCCTATTCCTCATTCTGAGCTTTCATCATCTCCTTCAACGAATGCTCCAATCTCCGTATTTGATCATCCTGGGACTTAAAACGAGTTTCGGTCATGGTGCTTGCGAAAACACGCCGAGAAGTCGACGTGCTCTGATACCAATTGTTATGCCTTGGGGGTTATTCATTAACAGAAGAGAGAAATTAGAGGAAACAAAGAAAAGAGAACAGAGAAGCAGTAGTATTAGGAAGAAAGAAACAACAAAATTCCCGAATGTTTCAAAACTACAGCAAAATCTCCTTAAATCCCTACCTTGCCTTTCCAAAGTGTGTTTGTTGCTCTTTGACAGAAAAAAACGTGAAGAAGGAAAGTTAACTCTTATATTTACTAACTAAAGGAATAAATGGAAAACGACATCGTTTACTTTACCTTCCTAACACTATGTTCATTGTGTGTGTGAACTACACTATCACCCTATTTTCATATACTTTTAACCTCATTCATATTTTTTAAAAAATTAATAAATCATTTTTTTTCACACAATTTCTACTAGACATATTATTTTATTTGCATTTAATTATTATTGTATTTATTTCAAAATCAAATTACCATAATTGTTCACAGAGAAGAAATTTTCTAGTGACGATTTCATTAGTTGTTGCTTCATTTTAAATGAAATGTTGATTGTTGGTCATGGTCTCGAGAAGATTAATAGGTGGAAGCATGAGTTGAACAAATCCTTTGCCATAAAGGATTTGATCTTCCTCGAATGAAAAATTTTGTATTATAACATTTTGTGTAACAGATAGAATGAGAAACTTAATATGGGTATTTCAAAATATATTAAAAATAAACTCACAAGTGAACATGAGCAAACCTAAGAAAGTCTCTATTCTACAAGCAAGTTATTTCCAGTTGAATGTGAAGTAGTGTCCAAAAGTGAGAGAGATAAAAGAATAATGAACAAGATTTCTTTTGCTTCGGCAATTTGTAGCTTGATGCTTGGTATGGTTTGCACTAGGTTAGATGCAGCTCATGGAGTTAGGGCGGCGATCGATTGATTCCTCTCCAATCTAGGTAAAGGGCATTAGAATGCACTTAAAGAGTTAGACGTGAAGCAAGACAAGTATGTGATGTGTGAAGTGCTAGATGGTTAGATCACGATGACACCTTAAACAGATGTACCTCCAAAAGTGCATGAGTAATCTTAATCAATGCGCACCATTCTTTTGGGTTAAGAGCACAGCATGATGATTTAGGCTATACTGAGAGTAGTTTAAAGCGTTGGATTGCCCAGCACAAGAAACCTTAACAGTCATCAACCATAATTCAACACATCCCCTTTCTTGAATTCATATTTCGACCCGTGTTGGCAAAATATGATCTCAAGGAAAGTAATTCTCAAAACCAGAAGCTATTCTCCTGATTGTAGAATCATCTGATCAAACTAAAGTTGTTCTCTACCAAGACCAACTACCCTTCCATTTTCACCTAAACTACATATCTAATCCTCTCGCCGTTCTATCCATGGCAGAACATTTTTAAAATTGGAAGCTAGTGAAAGTTCAATGGCAAAAAGACAGAAGAAAACCCAAAAAGATTCCTTCCATAAGGGAAAGAAAAAATTAATAAGCCCCCATCGGAAAGAAATTTGAATCTCCGGCAAAAGGATTCTGATGGCCAAGATCGAACCTCAGTGGGCAGATCCTGATTCTAATAGAACCAGAATTTGTGGTTGCTCTGAATCAGATCAACATCATTGACGATACTACTCACAAAATAAGGATCATAAAACACAATTCCGAAATCAAATCTTAAACTGATTCAAAAAAGCATCTAAACCAATTGGACTATTCAAAAGCAAACCCCATCATAATACGCAAGATCAACATACAGGCAGATGCCCCAAATCTTTAAAATCCAAATTGACTAAGAACTGACAATAAAACCCACCCCAAACAAATACGATTTATCAGTAATTCCAAATACACAACCCTTGAAATAAAGCAAAGTTTCTTACAACAATAAATTATTTCGGCTCGAGATGGGCTAACACTCTGGAATTAGCAAATCAGGAATCGAGATGGGCCAGAGTGATTCCATTAAATCCAAAGCTGTGTCCAGGGCTGTTGTAGATTTTCAGGAAGAATCGCGCCTTTGGCACATTCAGCTTCGCCTCAAGAAGCTCGGAAAGTGCGGCCGACAGTTGCTTGTTCACCTCAGGGCCGAGTCCTCCGACCGAAACCAACTCGGCGTAGGCGGTCGGATGCTCAGTTTTGCCGCACGACATGGGCACGGATCCCTTCAACACAACCATGATATGTTCCTCAGACTTGCCCATGATTTTGGCGATGATAGTTGTGGCCTCAGAGAGGAAGGAGGAGGTATCGACCCCATCCAAGTTCACATTGGTTGACAGATTGAAGCAAGGCATGATTACCCCTTTTTGTTCTTCAATTGGCGGCTCACTGTTCTTTCGGTGCTTTGACTAGGCTCACAGTCTCCTTGTCATCGTCCGTCCTATGATTTTATAGCCACGCACGTTAACGTCAATGATTCTTTGGGTAAATTACGTAATTGGACCTTGATTAATTACCGTCATTTCCCCTTTTATTTACCTTATTTAATTTAGGCCCAAAATATTTTTTTTGTTCCTTATAATGCCTCGTCTCACTTTTGGTCCCTTATAACTTTACGGGAGCCTTTTTAATCTCCAAAC
Organism: Knoxia roxburghii; assembly: GCA_030378225.1. Lineage (NCBI taxonomy): Eukaryota > Viridiplantae > Streptophyta > Magnoliopsida > Gentianales > Rubiaceae > Knoxia > Knoxia roxburghii. Next base: position 8,682,229 of record CM059423.1, read on the forward strand.
ATTAATTTATTAGATCTTTTGGTCCCTCTTAACGGAAAATTTGGTCAACAAATAGTTTGACCAAATTAGGTGTTAGTATTGGAGACTTTTGTGTTAAAAAAAAATTCAAGGGCCTTTGTATATTTTTTTCTCCAAACCCTTGATTCTCTCTCCTCCTTCTTCTTTCCTTGACTTAGCCTCGCCGGGATAGTTCCGCTCAGCCAGAATCGTAGCCAGAAAATCGGGAACCGCCGAAGTTTATGGTTTTGGGATTCAAATCTTTTGGTTTCTCTTCCTTGTTCTTCCGAAAATCGTTTCCGTTCGATTTTGATATGATTCATTTTTCAAAAACGGATTTAAAGTTGTGGATTTTTTAAAAGAGAACAAAACAGAGGTCTCACCCACCACATTCTCTCACCAGCGCCGCTGCTCTTGCCGCTTCTGATTTAGCCTCACTGAAAGAAAAAGCTGGAAGCTCAATCTCCCGGACCAATTTTGCGACTGGTCTGGTATCTTGATTTTGGAAAATCCTGTAATTTCTGTGCTTCCATATTTTCGAAATCACAAACTTCTACAGCGCCTCATTAATTCATCATCTTCCACGACGATCGAATCAATCGATTCGACGAAGATCCTGTTAGTTTTGAATACTGAAAAGCTTTGCTTGTATGAAAAACTATTTTTCAGTTACATATTGATTGTTTCAGTATTATAAATTGTCCATTTATATCATATGTCTAGATGATAAGGTGTTTGGTGTAACATAGTAGATCTTATCATTGGTTAAATTTATGATACATAAATAACGCTCGTAACTAAGAAAGTTTGGACATACTGTCAGTTTAGGTTATTGTATGATTCGGAAATTAGTTTGTCTAGACTAATTGAATTGTACGGATATGCCCGGGGCATATTGAGCAGGACCGATCTAGGATCGAATTAACTTATGCTGACATTCGTAGTTAATTCGAACCTTATATTATAATCTCTTAATCCCTAGACTAGAGCGGGCATAAGGGTTAGACATAGTGTACTTTGATTTGTCAAAGGGTGCTGTCAATTGAGTCTTAAATCTTAGTAAGTTGGGTATGCGTGTTTGATTTCTTATTGTGTCGTTGTTTGTTGAAAGAAAACCATGTACCAGTGTGTCCGGGGTGATGGTGCTCCCGAGATGAGGTCGTAAGGATTATTATACTAAACCCGGCCGGTGGACTTATGTCCGGTATAATAATAAGGTCGGGTGGTACTAATCTCAGATAACAAGAAGTTGATTAATTTATGTATCAGTAAATTAATAAATTGACGAGTATTACGTATTTGATGTGGGGAGATAAAAGAATAATTAAAGTGTGCGCGAAGCAATTTCGTTTTTAAGTGGTAGTTCCATAATTAATCTGTTAGTGGTACGATTAATTATGAATTGGATTAATTGGAAAAGTGGATTAAATAAATCCTTGGGTTAATTAATACTTAATTGACAAAGTGGGTTACGAAATAATCCCTGAGTCGATTAGTATTTAATTGACGAAGTGGATCGAATAAATAATCCTTGGGCTAATTAAGTATTGACTAGTCTAGTGAGGATGAAGAAAGTCAATTAAATCCAATTAATAAGGCCCAACTCAAAAGCCCACTAGGTCTCCCTTGAACCTCCTATAAATACATTAAGTCTTGGCATTCAAGACATAAGAAACTTGAGAGGCAAGTCTTGCCTTTTAGAGAGGAAAAAGTCTAGAGAGATAACTTCATCTTCTTCATTAAAGATCTCTTTCGAAGTCGACTTTAGATCCTTCTTCCTTGAAGAAAAAGTTTAGCCCATTGTCTGGTTTTATTTCTTGTTCGAAGCTGCTGCCCAGCGTTGTACTTTCGGCAATCGGTTTCCGGTTCAGGCACGGATCCGCGGTTCTAGTGTCTAGATCGCGGCGGTTCCGGTGGGCTGATCGTGGTGGTGCGGCTAGTTTTTACGGCAGCTGTCCGGCGAGGCTTTTGGGCAGATTTCGAGCTTTTTCGAGGCGGGTTCTTGATCCTCGATAGATCTACCCGGTATCTAATTGCCCACTTAATTTTCGTGTTTGTTTGGAGACATTCGAGGGACTCCTTGTGGATCTTTGCACTAAAGCTTGAATTTTTTTCTAATTCTCTAAGGGACACGCTTCAAAGGTACAATATTTAGTTCTACTTTATTTAAAGATTGAATCTTTTATGTGTCGTTTAATAGATCTAACAAGTATAAGTCTAGATCCACTCATGGGAATTGATTTTAGAGTTTGGGCTCGATCGAAAGTCTCCGATTCTGGAATGCATAACACGAAAGTGAGATTTTCAATTTGGCCCGGACCGGATCTTAATTCTTTCATATCCAATCCGTCGAATCTTGCTTCTATCATAATTATCATCCCGAGCCTTTCGTTGATATTTTCACTCAGGATTCGTTAAATTTATCGAAGCCCTCCTGTTCTAATTATCTGGGTTCGTTAAATTTTGTTTTAAACTACTCCTTTGTTGTATTCTCTTAGATTTAAGTTTCAGTTTTAGGGTTTGTGACCAATTTATGTTTCTTCGTAAAAATTAAACTGTTATTGTCTTCCTCCATTCTCATCAATTAGGTGAGTTTAATAGAACAGAAGATAAGCCTAACTGGGACGGGAAGAGAACCCGAGATTTGGGTGTTTTAAAATTTTCAGAAATTGTACTTCCTGTAGAACTTAAGAGTTTGTTAAGTTAAGATGTATTAATGTGTTGGAATGAATTTAGTGCTGCTTTTCTCATGCCATAGATAATTTAGTGTGGTTTGAAGGTAAAAGTTTGGCTGATTGAAGTCTTAGTAGTACTGGTTTCACTGGTTATATATGCTTTAAATCCATTTTTGAAAAAAGAATTATACCAAAATCGAACGGAAATGATTTTTGGAAGAACAAGGAAAAGAAACCAAAAGATTTGAATCCCAAAACCATAACTTCTGGTGGTTTCCGGTTTTCCAGAGACGATTCCGGTTGACCGGAACTATCCCAACGAGGCTAAGTCAAGGGAAGAAGAAGAAGAAGGAGGGAGAAGCTAGGGTTTGGAGGAAAAAAAATTATACAAAGGCCATTGAAAAAATTTTTAACGCAAAAACCCTCAAAACTAACACCAAATTTGGTCAAACCGTTTGTTGACCAAATTTTCCGTTAAGAGGGACAAAAAAACTTAATAAATTAATGTTTGGGGACTAAAAAAACTCTTGCAAAATAGTAAGGGACCAAAAGTGAGACAAGACCAATTATAAGAGACCAAAAAAGTATTTTGGCCTTTACTTTATGGGGGTGTTGCAGGCGCGAATTCCGGATGAAACAATGAGATTAATCAAATATTCATTAAACGAATGATATTGCAATCAGATTAATAGATTAATTGAATATTGATTAAGGTAGTGGAATTGTCTTTAATTTGTTTGGTAGTCTCATTAAAAAATGAGATTGACTTTGACTTCCTAACAAATAATCAAATTATCTTAGGTGGTTAGATATATCTAGTATTAATGTTTTTACATTTGCTTTACTAACACAAAAAGATAACAATCGAATCATTTGTCAATTGTTCCATACTCATTCGAAACCGTATATTGTAGGGCTATATGAGTAAAATTCATCATGCTCCTACTGTAGAGCGCTACGGTAACGCGCTACATTTTTTTTTTTACGCACAACTTTTTTTTTTAAATGTTAAAAATAAAAAATAAAACAGTAAACAATCAGCGGACAACAGATATCATGTCACAAATATAAAAGAAATCATACAACAGAACTAAAACATACTTAACAAGGGGGATCAAATCATGATTATATAGACATCAGATCACAAAATAGTAGACATCAGATCAATAGTAGCTACCGGGGAAAATGTCTCCTCATAATCGATACCTTCTTTCTGAGTATACCCCTTCGCCACAAGCCTAGCCTTGAAGGTCTCAACCATCCCGTCAGATCCTCTCTTTCGCTTGTAGACTCATTTGCACCCAATAGGCCGAAACCCATCAGGAGGTCTACCAGCTCCCAGACCTGATTTGAGTCCATAGAACCCATCTCAACAATCATTGCTCTCTGCCAAGAATCTGCATCGTTATCCTGGAGAGCCTCATTGTAGCTAACTAGGTCTGGTTCATGAGCGTCAGGGATAAAGTCCGAAGACTCACCCAAACCCATGTACCTCTCGGGCTGTCTGACAACCCTCCCACTATGACGAGGCGCAGCCTATGTAAGAGCATCATCTGTGATAGTGTGTGCAGCCTCTTGTGGTGTGTCTTCCTATACTCTTGCATCTGGAAAACTGGACAGACCCCTAAGCTCTTCCAATACTACTTTGCTATTTGCCTTGTGATCTAAAACATAGTCCTCATCAAGAAACTTGGCATTGGTGCTCACCACCACCTTATGATCCTGAGGACTATAAAACAGACCACATTTCGTTCCCTTGGGGTAGCCTACAAAAAACATAATCTCAGATCTCGCATCTAGCTTGGCTGCATCTGCCTTAAGCACATATGCTGGACAACCCCAAATCCTGAGATGTCTCTGACTAGGCTTTCGCCCAGTCCACAGCTCTACTGGGGTCGAAGGCACAGACTTAGATGGTACGAGATTAAGGAGATAACATGCTGACTCCAAGGCTAAACCTTAAAACGAAATAGGCAATTCGCTATAACTCATCATCGATCTAACCATATCCATAAGAGTCATGTTCTTCCTCTCTGCTACACCATTCTGTTGGGGTGTGCCAGGTGCAGACAACTGAGCCTGAATACCCTCCTCTAACAAATAGGACCTAAATTCACTAGAGAGGTATTCGCCACCGCGATCAGATCGCAAGGCCTTGATACCTTACCCAGATGGTTCTCCACCTCAGCCTTAAACTCTTTGAACTTGCCAAAGCATTCAGACTTGTGGCGCATCTGGTATATGTATCCATATCTAGAGTAATCATCCGTGAATGTCACAAAATACTCATAACCACCTCTATCCTGAACTGACATAGACCCACACAAGTCAGAATGAATCAACTCTAAAACCTCCTTGGCCCTATACCCATTTGCCTTGAAAGGCCTCTTGGTCATCTTACCCTCCAAGCAGGACTCACAGGTCGGATAGCTGTAAATATCCAATGAGTCCAAAGATCTATTATTGACCAACCTTTGAATCCTACTAAGGTTGATGTGACCGAATCTCAGGTGCCAAAGATAAGTTTGATTCAAAGGAGAAGACTCCTTTCTCTTACTATGATTCGGTGATGAGCTATTAGTTTCTGTGTTTTGCATTACTGGGGAGTATGTCTTGATTAAAAACAGATTTTCAACTAATGTACCGGAACATATAAGCCTCTGGTTCTTTCTAATAAAAACAAAATTATCAGAAAATACACACTTATAACCATCCAATAAAAGTCTCGAAACTGAAAGCAAGTTCTTCCAAAAACTGGGTACATAAAGACAATCCTTTAAATTTAAAACAAAGTCTGAAAAGTAAAGACATAAAACTCCCACTGCAACAACAGAAACTCTGGAAGTATCCCCTAGGTAGACCTGCAACTCTCCCTCTCTAAGCAGTCGGGTCACTTGGAACCCATGTAAAGAATTACAAACATGATCAGTGGCTCCTGAATCCATACACCAAGTATCTGCGGAAATCGCCGCTAAACATGTCTCAGTAACTAGGGAAAATTTACACATACCTCGAGGCTTTGGGCAATCCTTCTTCCAATGTCTTACTTTGCCACATCTGAAACAGTTGGCTTTCGGCTTGTGTTTTTTGGCAATGCCCGCCTTGTGTCCATGATCAACAGCTCCTGCTTTTTGGCCTCTCTTCCTCTTGTATTTCCTGGCTTTGGGCCCAGCAGAGGAACATGAGAGACCAACAGTAGCCAAGGCTTGCTTCTTCTCTGCGAAGAGGCTCTCAGCAGACACCAATGCAGTCATAAGCTCGGGAAGTGAATATAAGAGATTGCCCATATTGTAGTTCAACCGTAACTGCTCAAAACTGGGGGGACAAGCTCTGGAGGATGATATCGACCTGAGTCTCCCCGTCAATATCACCTCCCAATACCTCGATCACATTGATGCAACTGATCATGTCCAATACGTGATCCCTCACTGAGGTGCCTTCAGCCATCTTAGCACTCATAAGTTTCCTTATAGCCGACTGCTTAGCTGCCCTGCCCTGATGTCCAAACATCTCCCTGAGGTTGAGCATCATATCGTAGGCTGAGGTAAACAACTGATGCTGGTGTTGGAGTACACTCGACATAGAAGTCAAGATGTAGCACCGGGTCATCTCATCAGCCTTTTGTCACCTCGTATATGGCTCTCGCTGCTCAGGGGTGGCATCATCACTGGGCTTAGGGAGGCACTCCTCAGTGAGCACGTATTTGTAACCCTCAGTGGTAAGGACAATGTCCAGGTTATGTTTCCAGTCAATGTAATTTGGACCCGTGAGTTTGTTCTGATTTAGTATGACAGCTAGCGGGTTGAACGACATATCAAACTGAAAATTAAACAGTCAAGTTTCAGTATTAATTTTTCAAAAATATTGAAATCCTCAAAAACAATATAATCTCCATCGACATCTCTCACACCGGGAATAACGCAGGTCACGCGGGTGAACGTCTACGCTAACCCACATTTGTTCGAGAAGAACCAAAGTTCATTAATTTCACTATCTGACCAACGATCTTATGATCAATGAAATTAATAGTCAATGCTTTTAGCCGTACACATAAATAGCGTAACCTCGCGGGAGCAATACTATAAATAGTACACTAAGTGTATGCCATTACGTGCCTTCTAAGTTTGTTACTTAAGATACTAATGCGCCCTCAGCAGAGAGGGTTTCGTAACTTTCTCCAATTAAACTCACTATAGTCATCTCTTCGGAAATTCACTCTAGTGATATCTGTGATTGAAGACTTGTCCGCATGGAGGAAGGCCATAATACCAACTCGCAAGAATAACCACATCACATATGAACCCGTAATGGAGGCCATGGGGATATTTACCAACCCGCTCCCACTTAGATTTTTAAGTTTGAGAATTTTTACATTTTAACATGCAATATCTTAACTATGGATATTCGCACCCATAAAACCGTTGGAGTTTTAATATGCGAATAATCTACCTTAGTTAATTGCACTTTAAGTTTTAAAACCGTTTGGTTTTCGTTTATGCAAATAAATTGAAAACACACAATCAACGAAAAGACATAAATACGGGAAATTAAAGAAATAAAATTTCCCGACTATTATGGCCTTCTCTATCGTTGATTCCTTGACGCCTCGGTGACATGTCCCGTCATGTCACTCCCACTTGTTATTTGGATTCCTCTCGATTCGCCCGGGTTTTCTCGGTTTTCTACGTAACTAGGAATCACTCAAAATTACGAGAAACCAAAACCCGCGAATATAAGTTACCCAAAATAATGTCTTCGTCATAATACATAAATTCCTATGTACATGGCATTTTTCTAGGAATTTAAAGACGACAACATTAGATTAAATCCTACTACAAGATTTATCTAATCCTACACGGCTTCCAGCTCGTGGTTATTACTATTACAGATATTTCCATTCAAAAACAATATGAGTCGGACATGTCCCGGGGTTTATGAATGAAAAAAATAAATTCTACCATAATAGCCGGGAAACTAATAACCACCTGTTTAAACATTTCAACAAAAATAATAATGCCAAAATAAAGTCGTGTAATAAATTAAACAAGTATAAAGCCAAAACACTCGCTCTGATACCAATTTGAAGGAAAACAGAACAAGCCCGGGTTAAATCGAAAATCTCACTTTCGTGCAATGCATTCCAGAATCGGAAACTTTCGACAAAGCTCAGGCTCAAATTCATTTTTCCCTGAACAGATCTAGGCTTACACTTATCTAATTTATTAAATCAACATACAAAGATTAAATCTTTCAATGCGGAAAATCTAAAGATTATACCTTTGTAGCGAAGTCCCAAGCAAATAAGAAAACCAAGACTTTGGGCAAGCGAAATCCACGAGAAGTCCGAAGAATAACTCCAAATCCACTCCGAACTAGTGTGGGCTAGTGTCTACGGAGTAGCCCAAAGCAAGACGAAGAAATTCCAAGGAAACCCACTTCGAAAAAACGCGATCTGAATAAACAGATTACTGCCCGGAGCTGATCTGCGCTAGGACCACCGGCCGCCCTCACTAAAACCCGGTCAACTCTTAATTCCGGCCACGATATGGACGGCAACCACCGCGAATCACCAACCCAAGAGGAGATCTACGCGGAGGATTGTCGGATCAAGCACCCCGGAGTGTCAAAAGTCACCGAAAAATCGAATGTCGGGAAGAACTTCACGACGGCGGCTGGTCACTAATCTGCGCAAATCGAAGAAAAATATTCGATGGACAAAACGGGCTAAGTTTAATCAAAGAAGAAAGTTATCTAAGCTGACTCCGAGAAAAAACTTTGATAAGGAAGACAAAGTTCTCTCTCTAAGCTTAACTTTCTTACTCTAGAGTTGCCTCTCTAAGTTTCCTTATGTCTTCAAATGCCTAACAAGGGATATTTATAGGGAGCTTCTAAGGAGACCTAGTGAGCCTTTTAATTTGACTTTCATTGACTCCTTAGTCTTCCCTAGACTAGTCAACTCCAATCGATCCTTTCGAATTAATTTCTTAACCCACTTCGTTAATTTAATTTAATCGAACCCTTAGGATTAATTAATTCATATAGAATTAATTTCTGAATCCACTTTTTCAATTAAATATTAATTAAACCTTTAGGATTAATTAATTCACTTTATTGATTAGTCAAATACATAATTAGTCGTACCACTAACGGACCAATTATGGAACTACCGCTCAAAAATGACTTTATATCGCGCCACTATATTTTTCTTCTATCTCCCCACATCAAAGATCTAGTGCTCGTCGGTTTATCAATTTACTGACAAATTAATTCACCGACTTCTTGCTATCCGAGATTAGTACCACTCGACTTTCTTATTATACCAGACATAAAGTCCACTGGCCAGATTTAGTATTATAAACCTTACGAGCTCATCTCAGGAGCACCATCAACCCAGCGAACCGGTACGTGGATTCCTCCGACTAGCAACGGAACGTAAGAAGCTAAACACCGCATACCCAACCTACCGAGGTATAGGCCTCAATTGACCACACTCTTTGGCAAATCAAAGCATACGATATCTAACTCTTACGTCCATCCCAATCTTGGGATTGAGAGACTGAATACTAGGATCGAATTGACTACGCCGATCAGTACAAGTCAATTCTATCCAAACTGGTCGTGCTCAATATGCCCCGGGCATATCCGTGTGATTTTAATTAGTCTAGATAAAATAATTTTCAAAACACACGATAACCTATACCGATAGTATGTTCAGACTATCTCAGTTACGAGCATACTTTTTATATATCAATACTTTAACCAATAACGGTATCTACTGTGTCTTTCACACACCCCGTTATCTAGTTCTATGATATAATGGAACAATTTAATACTGAAACAAAATAATATGTCATCTGTCGATATTAGTTTTTGATATAAGCCGTAGCTTTTCTGTATTCAAAACTAAAAGATTAAGGTAGTGGGATTGTCTTTAATTTGTTTGGTAGTCTCATTAAAAAATGAGATTGACTTTGACTTCTTAACAAATAATCAAATTATCTTAGGTGGTTAGATATATCTAGTATTAATGTTTTTACATTTGCTTTACTGACACAAAAAGATAACAATCGAATCATTTGTCAATTGTTCCATCCTCATTCGAATCCGTATATTGTAGGGCTATATGAGTAAAATTCATCATGCTCCTACTGTAGAGTGCTACGGTAACGCGCTACAGTTTTTTTTTTTTTTTTTGACGCACATCTTTTTTTAAAACAAATGTTAAAAAATAAAACAGTAAACAATCAGCGGACAACAGATATCATATCACAAATATAAAAGAAATCATACAACAGAACTAAAACATACTTAACAAGGGGGATCAAATCATGATTATATGAACATCAGATCACAAAATAGTAGACATCATATCAACAGACTATAGATATCACATCTAGAATATAAAAGAAATAATACAATAGAATTAAAACATACTTAACAAGGGGGATCAATCATGATTATATAGACATCAGATCAACAGACTATAGATATCAAATCAAGAATATAAAAGAAATCATACAATAGAACTAAAACATACTTAACAAAGGGATCAAATCATGATTATATAGATATCAGATCACAAAATAGTAGACATCAGATCAATAGACTATAGATATCAGATCAAGAATATAAAAGAAATTATACAATATGTCAGGACCCAAAAAGCACCTGACTTTTCTAACTGATAACAAGGCTCTAACAAGCTAATTAAAATCAAAACCTGTCTTGATAATTAATTTATCGGATGGCTCAACCATAATAAACTGCGTAAATTAGAATAAGGATAATGTCACAATCCCAACATCTAAAAGTACTACATAAAGCTCGAATCCTGTCTCCACAACTGAATCTTACAAGTCCACTAACTAATCCAGTTACTACAACTACTAAAGTGGTTATACAATTTCAACCCATTACTTCCCCGAAACTGCTCTCAAATCTCACGCAGGAAGCTCTTACCTGGATCACATTCAAAGAGAAAAATGGACATAAGTATGCGAAATCGCATACCTAGTGAGGGTCACCTCCTGGACCCAACAGTATAATTGAAAAACAACAAACAGAAGAACAACATACAACAATAGTCATGTATTCATAACGTACCCAAATAGCATGCCAAAGTTATAACATATAGCCACATAATGCGCATACAAAATAACCAACAAACCTGGATCTGCACCAACCAACGGAAACGGGCATCCCACCCGTTATCAACCGAGCCACCAATATCCGCCGAGCCACCAAAGGTACCCCGGGCCATACCTGTCCTAAGTACTAGGCCTCGATCCTGCCCCTACCTAGTAGGCCGGCATGGAAAGGGCGGGGCCCCCAAAAGATGCAAACACAACCATGACTCTTAAATAAACCATACAGCAAGTAGTACAAATAATAATACGGTCGTGTCATAGACTCTACAAAAATTTCAGCAGCATAACGACTGTAACCACAACAAAACCAAATACCCAACCAGCACAGAATCATTCAACAACAGCCATAGAATCAACCAACAGCACAACATAATATATACAACTGAAACCTATGTGCCGGCAAGGCCATAATCTCTATACAAAATATAAACCAAACACAAGCATAAAAGAACTTTGAATGTAATCCAGGTTCTTCCTAGGTTACACCTGTATGTCCATAGAACATACCGGTGTACTCCTAGTCAGAACAAAAAGCACATCTAAGGGGGAGACACTCACCTGATATCAAATCAGTAATAGAAACCTCCTAACTCAGGGAAGAGGTCAGCGTCGTCCTGGGATTCGTCTGGAGTATCTATACATATTAAAAAACTCATAAGACTTCTAACTTATAAATTAGAAGTTCCAAAGTACGAAATGCTTATATGCACGCTATTTTCATAACATTACACCAACTTGCATTGTTCCCTAAGATTAAGTAAGGATTAAGGGCCATGAAAGTCTACGTGCGTGGCCACCCAAATAGACTTAACATTCCTTTAACCCATCCTCAATCAAAGGACAATACCTTGGTATGACATCATGAAATACTAACCTAAATGAACATTAACCTACTAAAGGGGTTCACTTAGTAGCTATCTTAAAATGGCAAGTTCCTAATTAGCCATGGATAAAGTGTTAAAGCTTAGTTCCTTGATTCTAAATATTCCAACTTACAACTACTCACCAACTAACCCCTTTAGTTTCAAGCTAACTCCAGATTTTCAATTGAATCTAAATTTACTCATAAATAATCTAAGGAATTAATAATCTTTATTTTATAAAAACAAGATTTAATTGACTTGTTAAGGATTTACCACCAAAGTTGCCGAAATGAAATGGAAACCCAATGGGGAGTGTTCTGAACTTTGAAGGGTTAGAAAAGAGGCGGCGGCAGCGGCGGTCCGGTGGCGGTCCGGCGGCGGTCCGGCGGCGGCGGTCCGGCGACTAGGTCCAAACACCAACTTCTTTGAGGCCTCTTGTAGCTCTCACTTAGGGGAACATTCTGATGGTAACGTTGACCCAAAACAAGACCGGATTGCGGCGGTAGGTGGCGAAGAATCGGCGAGCTAGAATTTTCAATCCACCAACATGCAACTTCCAAAATGTGTTGGGTTTTGTTCTACAAGGTAGGAGAACTATTTTTGAGCTGAGATAGTATCCAAATTCCGGCCGGAGTGGCCGGAACCGAAGAGAAAACCGGCGGGGAGAGAAATTTGTCAAACGAAAAAACGGAACGAAATGAAGAACGGAAGGTAAGGTTTTGTTCCTTACATCGTGGGGATCATTTTGGTATATTTGGTTTGCAAAAATGGTGGCCGGTTGGCCGGAAACGAAGTGGTCAAAGATGGGTTTCTGAAGTTGGGTTGCTTCGGGTGCAGGAGAAGGAAAGAAAGAAGAAAGAAGAAGAGAAAGAAAAGAAAAAGAAAAGGAAGGAAAAAGGAGTTTTATTTTTTTAAATTTTCTAATTTATGTTTAAGTCCCCAAGCTTTTTAAGCTCTTCCCCTTTCACCCTAAAATTCTTAATTCTCCCAATTTAACTTCTTTCCCTACAATTGTGCCATAATTCATTTAACCCACTTATTTCCTAGGGTCCTAATCATTATTAATACCTATGTGATATGCAAATTTATTTTAACTACATACACTAAAGAGAAAATTTTTACCGGTTTCTCCCAGGATGTCACAATCCTCCCCCCTTAGGAAATTTCGTCCCGAAATTACCTAAAGAGGTGAGGGTATTTGGACTGCATCTCGTGCTCCAACTCCCAAGTAGCCTCCTCCACTTATTGATTTCTCCATAATACCAACACCATAGGAATCTCTCTATTCCTCAGCACCTTCACTCTCCTGTCTAAGATGCTAATAGGCTGTTCCTCATAAGTCAAATCCTCTTCCAACTCAATATCTTCATAATTCAACACATGGGATGGGTCTGGATGATACTTTTTCAGCCGTGAAACATGGAACACATCATGCATTCTACACAGATGACTAGGAAGCTCCAGATGGTAGGCTACCTCTCCAACTCTAGTGAGGATCTGGAATGGCCCTATAAATCTGGGGCTTAGTTTGCCTTTCCTGCCATGCTTAATCAACCCCTTCTGTGGAGTTACCTTCAAGAAGACCATGTCTCCAACCTCAAACTCCAAAGGTGTCCTTCTTCTATCAGCATAACTCTTCTGGCGATCTTGTGAAGCCTTCATTCTCTGTCTAATCAGCTTTACATTTTCAAAGGCTTGTTCCATCCAAGGAATTTGTTCCTGACTTAGAGCCTTTCTTTCGCCAACTTCATCCCAGCACAGAGGAGACCTACAACTACGTCCATATAGAGCCTCATATGGTGCCATCTTGATAGTAGAATGGTAGCTGTTATTATAGGCAAACTCAATGAATGGCAAATGATCGTTCCAGCTTCCCCCATAATCTAGTATACACGATCTCAACATGTCCTCCAAAGTTTGGATGGTACGCTCTGACTGTCCATCCGTCTGAGGGTGTGCCGCAGTACTCATCCTCAACTGTGTTCCCAAAAGTTCTTGAAGTTTCTTCCACATTCTGGAGACAAACTTGGGATCCCTATCAGACACAATGGATACCGGTACCCCATGTAACTTGATGATCTCTCTCATGTAAATCTCACAAAGCTTTTCTGTTCTGTAGCGAGTCCCCACTGGTAGAAAATGTGCTGACTTGGTCAATCTATCCACAATTACCCATATAGCATCGTGACCCTGCCTGGTTCTGGGTAGCCCAACCACAAAGTCCATAGTGATATGCTCCCACTTCCATTCTGGTACTTCTAATGGTTGCAACAATCCCGCTGGACTCTTATGCTCCACCTTGACCATCTGGCAAGTCAAACACTTGGCAACATACACTGCAATGTCTCTCTTCATGTTCTCCCAGTAATAACTCTTTTTTAATCCTTTGTACATTTTATTGTTGCCTGGATAAGCTGCAAATCTGGACTTGTGGGCTTCATCCAATATGTACTTCCTAAGATCTTCCTCGTTTGGCACCACTATCCTGTGCTGATATCTAATGAGCCCATCTCCTTCCCTAGTATGATTGGGTGCTGTCCCCCGTCGGATCTTCTTCCTCAACTGGCAACATTCGGCATCTTGACTCTGAGATTGTCTGATCCAATCAAGCAATGCTGGTACTATTCTAATTCCACATAGCACAATCCTGTTTCCCACCAATCTGGGTTCCCACTGACCAACCTCTTCTAGCAAATCCACCCTCCTAGCAGCCAAACTAGCTAAAACAGCATGTCTACTCAAAGAGTCAGCCACCACATTGGCTTTCCCTGGGTGATACTCAATGGTGCAATCATAGTCTTCCAGCAACTCCATCCATCTTCTCTGTCTCATGTTCAAGTCTTGTTGAGTAAAAAGATACTTCAAGTTCTTGTGGTCAGTCAAAACCTCAAAGGTAACTCCGTATAGATAATGTCTCCATTTCTTCAAGGCAAAGACAACGGCTGCCAATTCCAAATCATGAGTGGGATAGTTCTGCTCATAACTCTTGAGTTTCCGTGCGGCATAAGCAATCACCTGCCCATTCTGCATCAAAACACACCCTAATCCTTCTTTAGAGGCATCAGTATAAACCACAAAACCCTTGTTACCTTCTGGAAGTGTAAGAATAGGGGCGGTGGTCAGTCTTCTCTTCAACTCTTGAAAGCTTTGTTCAGCCTTGTAATCCCATTCAAACTTGACATTCTTCTGTGTCAATCGTGTCAAAGGATTGGCTATCTTCGAAAAGTCTCTAACAAATCTGCGGTAATAACCTGCCAAACCCAAGAAACTTCTCACTTCAGTGACATTCTGTGGCTGCCTCCAGTTAATGATGGCTTCTACCTTAGCTGGATCTACTGCAATCCCTTCCTGCGATATCACATGCCCCAAAAATGACACCTGATTAAGCCAAAACTCGCATTTACTGAACTTGGCGTACAACTGATTATTTTGGAGAGTACTCAAAACTGCATGCAAGTGGCCTGCATGTTCATCCACAGTTTTAGAGTACACCAAAATATCATCAATGAACACTACTACAAAACGGTCCAAATATGGGCGAAACACACGATGCATTAAATCCATGAAAGCCGCCGGTGCATTAGTCAACCCAAATGGCATCACCAAGAACTCAAAGTGACCATAGCGAGTTCTGAAGGCAGTCTTCGGCACATCTGAATCCCTTATGCGAAGCTGATAGTATCCCTGCCTCAAATCTAGCTTTGAGAACACTGTTGCCCCTTGTAACTGATCAAATAAATCATCGATCAAAGGTAGTGGATACTTGTTTTTGATTGTTAACTTATTCAATCCCCTATAATCAATGCACAACCTCAAGGAACCATCCTTCTTCTTGACAAACAACACTGGCGCACCCCAAGGTGATATGCTGGGCCTTATAAATTGTCTCGCCAACAAATCTTCTAACTGTACTTTCAATTCCTTCAATTCTGTTGGAGCCATCCGGTAAGGGGCTCTAGACACTGGGGTAGCTCCCGATACCAAGTCAATCACGAACTCAATCTCCCTAGGTGGGGCTGTTTCCTTCAACTCTTCGGGAAACACTGCTGGGAAATCACAAACTATAGGAACTTCATGAAGCTGAATCCTCTCCTTGGGTGGGTTGATTAAATAAGCCAAATACCCAGTGGCTCCTCGAAGTAACATCTTCCTCGCGCGTACACAACTTATCAACGCCTTGTGAGCTACTCCAGGCTTCATCTTTAATTCAATTCGAGGCTCTCCAGGTATCTCAAAAATCAGTTGCTTAGTCCTGCAATTTTAGACTTGCATACCACTTGGCCAACCAATCCATTCCCAATATTACATCAAAGTCAGCTAAGGGAAATTCCACCAAATCTACAAACATAATTCTACCCTCTACCTCTACTTCACAATCTCTATAAACTACGTCTGTTTGAATAACATAAGAAGTAGGGGTAGTAACTGCTAGACAATAAGGTGTTCTACAATGTTCAACACCCAGACTTTTCATGAATGAATGCGATGCAAATGAATGCGAAGCACCTGAATCAATTAAAACTCTAGCTACATGCTTATTAATTACAAGTGTACCTTCCACCACTCCTGAAGGTAGTGGCACATCAGCTTCTCCCATATGAAAGACGCGAGAGGGAAAAGCGGGCTTGCTAGGTCCACCTGTCTTACTGGGCGTAGCCTGGTTGGAAGGTAAGGAAGGTCCCGATCCAAATCCCGCTCTAGGTGCGGTACCAGGACAACTATGTGCATAATGTCCACCCTGTCCACATCTGTAACACTGCTGGTTCTTCCTCCGGCAATCTGCCTCCGCATGTCCCACAATTCCACAAAAACCACACTTGCTGGATCCTCCTCCTTTAGCACCTGGCTTGGTTGGTGATAGTGGTCCTGGATTCCTCTTTCCAATAGGTCCCTGTCTAACCCCTAGTGCTGGGGGCCTTGAGTGAAATCTTCTCACATTCCCTTGCGCCCGTTCAACATCCTCAGCAATTTTAAGTGCCGCCTCAAAGGTGGTAGGAGGCACAGTTGCCATCTGTGCATGGATAAGTGGGTGCAGACCCTGAATAAATCTCCTGGCTCGCGCATCCTCATCGCGAAGGCCTAAAGGTGCGAACCTGACCAACTTTGCAAATTCAGCTCCATATTCTATCACTGACCCATTACCCTGCTGCAAATTAAGAAACTCTGTCTCCTTCCGTTGATACACATGAGGAGGAATATACTTAGCATCAAACTCCCTTTTAAAATTGGCCCATGTCCAAGGAGTTTCCTCCCGTTCCCAGCGTTCCTCCACCAAACTCCACCAATCCTGCGCTGGCCTTCTCAACATAAAGGCAGCAATACGAACCCTGCAATCCTCCTTGTACCTAAGCACCTTGAAGATCGACACCATGGAACGCCACCACGACTCTGCCTTCTCATAATCAATTTCCCCATGAAACTCCGTAGGCCGAAATTTGAAGAATCTCTCCAAGGCCATATCATCAGACAACTCACTTCCCAGTCGTGAACTGGACTCACCCTGTCCTGCCATCTACCTTGCAAGCACATAATACACTAAATAATACTATTCCCTAAGTGGTTAGAAGATTTAACAAGAGATACAGTAAGAAATAGAAGTCAAATAACATTTAATACAAAATTACAAGCAGAAGTTACACAACCACGTTCGTATAACATCTACCCACAGTAAGAGAATCTAACCTACAAGGCACCCATTTACTACCCAATTAATTCCCACTTCTTAAAGCTTAATTAGTGCCCTAAGGTTATCAACCTAAAGCTTTGATACCAATTGTCAGGACCCAAAAAGCACCTGACTTTTCTAACTGATAACAAGGCTCTAACAAGCTAATTAAAATCAAAACCTGTCTTGATAATTAATTTATCGGATGGCTCAACCATAATAAACTGCGTAAATTAGAATAAGGATAATGTCACAATCCCAACATCTAAAAGTACTACATAAAGCTCGAATCCTGTCTCCACAACTGAATCTTACAAGTCCACTAACTAATCCAGTTACTACAACTACTAAAGTGGTTATACAATTTCAACCCATTACTTCCCCGAAACTGCTCTCAAATCTCACGCAGGAAGCTCTTACCTGGATCACATTCAAAGAGAAAAATGGACATAAGTATGCGAAATCGCATACCTAGTGAGGGTCACCTCCTGGACCCAACAGTATAATTGAAAAACAACAAACAGAAGAACAACATACAACAATAGTCATGTATTCATAACGTACCCAAATAGCATGCCAAAGTTATAACATATAGCCACATAATGCGCATACAAAATAACCAACAAACCTGGATCTGCACCAACCAACGGAAACGGGCATCCCACCCGTTATCAACCGAGCCACCAATATCCGCCGAGCCACCAAAGGTACCCCGGGCCATACCTGTCCTAAGTACTAGGCCTCGATCCTGCCCCTACCTAGTAGGCCGGCATGGAAAGGGCGGGGCCCCCAAAAGATGCAAACACAACCATGACTCTTAAATAAACCATACAGCAAGTAGTACAAATAATAATACGGTCGTGTCATAGACTCTACAAAAATTTCAGCAGCATAACGACTGTAACCACAACAAAACCAAATACCCAACCAGCACAGAATCATTCAACAACAGCCATAGAATCAACCAACAACACAACATAATATATACAACTGAAACCTATGTGCCGGCAAGGCCATAATCTCTATACAAAATATAAACCAAACACAAGCATAAAAGAACTTTGAATGTAATCCAGGTTCTTCCTAGGTTACACCTGTATGTCCATAGAACATACCGGTGTACTCCTAGTCAGAACAAAAAGCACATCTAAGGGGGAGACACTCACCTGATATCAAATCAGTAATAGAAACCTCCTAACTCAGGGAAGAGGTCAGCGTCGTCCTGGGATTCGTCTGGAGTATCTATACATATTAAAAAACTCATAAGACTTCTAACTTATAAATTAGAAGTTCCAAAGTACGAAATGCTTATATGCACGCTATTTTCATAACATTACACCAACTTGCATTGTTCCCTAAGATTAAGTAAGGATTAAGGGCCATGAAAGTCTACGTGCGTGGCCACCCAAATAGACTTAACATTCCTTTAACCCATCCTCAATCAAAGGACAATACCTTGGTATGACATCATGAAATACTAACCTAAATGAACATTAACCTACTAAAGGGGTTCACTTAGTAGCTATCTTAAGATGGCAAGTTCCTAATTAGCCATGGATAAAGTGTTAAAGCTTAGTTCCTTGATTCTAAATATTCCAACTTACAACTACTCACCAACTAACCCCTTTAGTTTCAAGCTAACTCCAGATTTTCAATTGAATCTAAATTTACTCATAAATAATCTAAGGAATTAATAATCTTTATTTTATAAAAACAAGATTTAATTGACTTGTTAAGGATTTACCACCAAAGTTGCCGAAATGAAATGGAAACCCAATGGGGAGTGTTCTGAACTTTGAAGGGTTAGAAAAGAGGCGGCGGCAGCGGCGGTCCGGTGGCGGTCCGGCGGCGGTCCGGCGGCGGCGGTCCGGCGACTAGGTCCAAACACCAAATTCTTTGAGGCCTCTTGTAGCTCTCACTTAGGGGAACATTCTGATGGTAACGTTGACCCAAAACAAGACCGGATTGCGGCGGTAGGTGGCGAAGAATCGGCGAGCTAGAATTTTCAATCCACCAACATGCAACTTCCAAAATGTGTTGGGTTTTGTTCTACAAGGTAGGAGAACTATTTTTGAGCTGAGATAGTATCCAAATTCCGGCCGGAGTGGCCGGAACCGAAGAGAAAACCGGCGGGGAGAGAAATTTGTCAAACGAAAAAACGGAACGAAATGAAGAACGGAAGGTAAGGTTTTGTTCCTTACATCGTGGGGATCATTTTGGTATATTTGGTTTGCAAAAATGGTGGCCGGTTGGCCGGAAACGAAGTGGTCAAAGATGGGTTTCTGAAGTTGGGTTGCTTCGGGTGCAGGAGAAGGAAAGAAAGAAGAAAGAAGAAGAGAAAGAAAAGAAAAAGAAAAGGAAGGAAAAAGGAGTTTTATTTTTTTAAATTTTCTAATTTATGTTTAAGTCCCCAAGCTTTTTAAGCTCTTCCCCTTTCACCCTAAAATTCTTAATTCTCCCAATTTAACTTCTTTCTCTACAATTCTGCCATAATTCATTTAACCCACTTATTTCCTAGGGTCCTAATCATTATTAATACCTATGTGATATGCAAATTTATTTTAACTACATACACTAAAGAGAAAATTTTTACCGGTTTCTCCCAGGATGTCACACAATAGAACTAAAACATACTTAACAAGGGGGATCAAATCATGATTATATAGACATCAGATCACAAAATAATAGACATTAGATCATTAGACTATAGATATCAGATCAAGAATATAAAAGAAATCATACAATAGAACTAAAACATACTTAACAATGGAATCAAATTATGATTATATAGATATCAGATCACAAAATAGTAGACATCAGATAATTGGAAAACAGATATCATATCACAATATATAAAATTAAATAATTATAAATAAATTATAAAATATTTTAAAAATATTTTTTAATCATTTTAAAAAAAAGTAGAAAAAAAATTACTGAATTGATTAAAAAAACGGACGGAAAAAAAGTTTCAGTGAAGAAGAAAAAAAATAAAAAAAAAACCGCCCAAGATATGCCAAGGAAGAGAGAGAAAAGAGAAACTACTTATGCTATGCTACGTACTATTGTGAAGGGGAAAAAAAAAACCTGGGCAGGCAGCAGCACGCGGAAAAAAAAAAAAAAAAAGCCCTGGCTTATAGTCTCTTAATCCTATCCCCCAAAAATTATTATTTTTAGGGGTAGAAGTAAAATTGCATGGTGATCCTACCATATAACTCACTTCCTCATTCCTGTGCAAACACACCCTATATATTTTATAATTTAATAAAAAAAATTTATTACATACCTCTCTTCTAATTACTAATATAACCTTATAATATTTTAATAATTTAATAAAAATTAAAAATACTAATATAAATTACAAATTTACCATTATGTTATTAGAAAATAATAAAAATACTAATATATTCTATAGCTAATAATGTTATGGAGGAGACCCTGCATGTTGTTCCACATTGTTCTGGGACAATTCGTATACAGTACTACTATAGTAGTACCATGCTATTGTACCCATCATAATTTCCCACTTTCCACCAGTTGCAGTACGGGTGCTTAGTAACATGCATTTTTTTTCTTTTTTTTTCTCCAACCCTCGATCTCTCTCTCTCTCTCTCTCTCTCTCTCTCTCTCTCTCTCGCCGCCACCCTCCCTTCATCGGATCTCCTTCGACTCTGTCGCGACTCCTCTTCTTCGACTTTGGAATTTCTGGTGTCTCTTCTCCACTTTTCTCGACGTCTCGATCGGCATCTCGATCGCCTCCTCTCCGATAACCTGTTCCGATATATGGTGCCATAATTTTTTATTTTCTGTTATCACAATGCTTGGTTCTTCGTAATTAATGGTGGTGGTTAGTACATTATTAGAGTGATAATGATACTTGTAGTGATAAGGATGTATTGGAATGATAATGTTATCATGTTCATAGTTTTATCTAGATATATTTTGTGATAATGAATATCAAGTAATCCTTTTATCTACAATATCTCTTATGTTTATCACCTAGAGTAGCATTCTATAAAACGAGCACATCATGTACTCTATCAGATGAGTTTCTGGACGTGGTGCTATTTGTTCTGAGACGTGGTGGACTGTCTTTGTGAAAAAAAATCAGTTTAAATTCACACGCATGGATGTAGATGTTTTTGGACGTGGTGGTAGTTATGTTTGACGTGGTGCTAGTTGCTCTGAGACGTGGTGGACTGTCTTTGTGAAAAAAAATCAGTTTAAATTCACACGCATGGATGTAGACGTTTCTGGACGTGGTGCTAGTTGTTCTGAGACGTGGCGGGTTGTCTTTGTGAAAAAAATAGCTTAAATTCACATGCATGGATGTAGACGTTTCTGGACGTGGTGCTAGTTGTTTTTGGACGTGGTGCTAGTTGTTTTGAGACGTAGTGTGTTGTTTTGCGAAAAATATCAGTTTAAATTCACATGAATGAATGTAGACGTTTCTGGACGTGGTGCAAGTTGTTTTTGACATGGTGCTAGTTGTTCTGAGACGTGGTGGACTGTCTTTGTGAAAAAAATCAGTTTAAATTCACATGCATGGATGTAGACGTTTCTGGACGTGGTGCTAGTTGTTCTGAGACGTGGTGAACTATCTTTGTGAAAAAAATCAGTTTAAATTCACACGCATGGATGTAGACGTTTATGGACGTGGTGCTAGTTATTTTTGGACGTGGTGCTAGTTGTTCTGAGACGTGGTGGGTTGTCTTTTTGAAAAAAATAGCTTAAATTCACATGCATGGATGTAGAAGTTTCTGGACGTGGTGCTAGTTGTTCTGAGACGAAGTGGGCTATTTTTGTGAAAAAAATCAGTTTAAATTCACATGAATGGATCTAGACGTTTCTGGACGTGGTGCTAGTTGTTTTTGACGTGGTGCTAGTTGTTCTGAGACGTGGTGGACTGTCTTTGTGAAAAAATCAGTTTAAATTCACACGCATGGATGTAGACGTTTCTGGACGTGGTGCTAGTTGTTTTTGACGTGGTGCTAGTTGTTCTGAGACGTGGTGGACTGTCTTTGTGAAAAAAATCAGTTTAAATTCACAAGCATGGATGTAGACGTTTCTGGACGTGATGCTAGTTGTTCTGAGACGTGGTGGATTGTCTTTGTGAAAAAAATAGCTTAAATTCACATGCATGGATGTAGACATTTTTGGACGTAGTGCTTGTTGTTTTTGGACGTGGTGCTAGTTGTTCTAAGACGTAGTGGGCTGTTTTTGTGAAAAAAAATCAGTTTAAATTCACATGAATGGATGTAGACGTTTCTGGACGTGGTGCTAGTTGTTCTGAGACGTGGTAGACTGTCTTTGTGAAAAAAATCAATTTAAATTTACACGCATGGATGTACACGTTTCTGGACGTGGTGCTAGTTGTTTTTGACGTGGTGCTAGTTGTTCTGAGACGTGGTTGACTATCTTTATGAAAAAACGTGTAACAATATACATACTAACCAAAACCGATACCTTATATCAACCATATCTTAAAATTATATCATACAAAACGTTAGTTTATATCAACGATAACTCCTCCTTACATCATCAAAAACGTGTAACAATATACATACTAACCCAAACCGATACCTTATATCAACCATACCTCAATATTATATCATACAAAACGTTAGTTTATATCGATGATAACTCCTCCTTACATCATAAAAACGTGTAACAATATACATACTAACCCAAACCGATACCTTATATCAACCATATCTCAATATTATATCGACGAACACTTTAATTTATATATTTCATAACCAACATTCATAAAAAATAACAACAATATCTTTCAAAACAGAAATCTCATCCGATGGATTATCATCTCCTCCACAAAAATTCACTGCAAGTAAAAAAAAAAAACTGAACTGGTATTCAGATTCTATCGCATCTCCAAATTATAAAATAAAAAATCATCGCAACATCATAAAACGAATAAAAAATACCTTCTCCGTTCAACACATTACAATCGCTTCCGGCAGAGGTTTGTTTGTATGAAGGCTTATATGGAGGCTCGGATTTGGATGATGGTGGAGTGTTGTATGAAGAATCAAGGTCCCTAATCTAGTGCTATTCTCAAAGTGTGAAAATATGGTGGTAGTGGGATGAGGCCTTCGAAAGGAAGAGCCGAAGGAGGCAACCACAAAAGCTAACTACCCTAGCTTTTGATAAATGCTAATGATGATTCAAAGTAGAGAGGAATTCTCAATTCTTGCTATTCAAATCATGCCTACAAAGGTTGAACTTCTCCTCTATTTATAGGAGTAGAAGTGAGCCTTTAGGTTACAAAACCCTAGCCTACATTTATGGTAGAATCTTCAATCATCCTTAATCTTCCTTCAATCTGCCTAATCATTCTTCAATCTGCCTTGTTTTCTTTTTGAAGAATTAAGGCTGATTACTTATTCCTTTATTGAATCTTCTAGAAGTTTCTTGTAGCCTTCCAATGTCTTCGTGGGCTGGGCTTCACCTTATTTATTTGGCATACTCCTAATACAACTAATATTCTTATTAAGGCCTAACTAAGACAAGACCTAACACTTGGGCCTAATTTATTTCAGGCCAATAAAATAAGCAATGGCCAAATTACAAATAAAATGAGTGGGATGAAATTATTCTTGGCAAGAAAATAAAGTAAAGGCCTTTGAAAATGATCCAAGGAACTTTGAACAAGTCCTTTGTGAACTTGTTGAGTTTTATTGTTTTTGTCTTGCCCAAACAAGTTTCCTTAATGGACTCTTCAAACTTGTGTGGCCCAATTGCTTTTGAACTTGATCTCATGCTTTCAAATTGGGCTTGATGCTTATGATTTGTCCCAAGTATGTAAGCTTCATGGTTGGGCTCTTCTTGACAAGCATATTTAAGTTTGAGTGAAGACATCTGGATCGTATCATCCTCCCCTTCTTTACGAAGCTTTGTCCTCAAAGCTTTAGAACCTGCATCAAAACAAGACGAAGGATTAGTAATTATGAGACGATTCATAGTTCCAAACTCTTTTACTTTGACAAAGTGTGGACTTAATTCCATTATGTATGCCATGGGCATTCTAGTCCTTGTCAAATCTTGAGTTCTAAAAACCTGCACAAAAATAGTAAAACATGTTAGTGAATCATATATGGAACTAATCTTAGATTTTACTAACTTTTGTGTGGATATTAGAACTTTAGGTAAGCTATTCAAACTCTGCCGAAGTGGCAGAATCATGGGAGTGGAACTCGTGGCCTCTTTTAAGAGAGTAAGCTTGGCTAGCTTAGGTACATCTTTGTTCTCTTTCTCTTCTTGTATCATTTTTCTTCGTTCTCTTGCTTCATGCATTTCTTTCTTTGCTTGAGACACTTGTTCCCTAGAAAGAGGATTAAGTGCAAATTTCTGACCATGAGAACATAATTGATACCTATTGGTGAAGCCATTATACTTTGCTTCGTTGTCACGCATCCATGGTTGGCCTAGGATAATGTGTGCGGCATCCATGGGAGCTACATCACACATCACTTCTCCTTGGTACCTACCTATAGAGAATGATAACTTACATTGTCTTTCAATAACAACTTCACCTAAATTGTTGAGCCATGTCAACGTGTAAGGTTTGGGATGAGGAAAAGTAGCAAGATTCAAATTATCTACAAGGTAATTAGAAGCAATGTTTGTCCAACTACCACTATCAATATTAATCAAGCAAATAGCCTTCCCCACTTTACCTTTTGTATGAAAAGTATTAGTTCCTTGCTCAACATCTTCTTCCAACTTACCTTGAGAGTGAAGTACTCTTTTAATTTCATCACAAGTGGAAGGGTTTACCTTATTTCTCGAATATTGGTGCGTGGACAATGAGGTGAGTCGTGCACCATGAGGAGAATGTATCTCTTCTTGCTTAGCCAGAGGAAGATGCTCATTGGATGTTGGGATTCTTAGGGTAGGGTTTTTTTGTCTTTGGTTCCTCAAGTGGCCTAGCTGGGCTCGCAGGTGAGCTAGCTTGCTATCATACCCTTTAAACCTTTCTCTGAGCGCTGACATTAGAATCCTTTCTTGCTCATTAGAATCCATTGCTATCAAGGAGACAAAAAGATTTGGGTAGAAAGAAGATTTTCTCTCTTAGGGTTAGATCACACCAAATCTTAAGTAAAAAGTAAAAAAAATATTCTCAAAATTTTCAACTACTCAGAAATATGCACAAAGAATCTCAGGTTGAGGTAAGACATAGGTAAAAGAAATAGGTGCAGAGTAAAGATAAAAGAGAGAACAAAAAAATTAAAAAAAAATAAAACAACACTTATGAATGCTTGTGCTTTCGTGAGTGCTTAGTGTTATGATTTTATGGCCTAGCTTTGAGGAAAACTTGTTGGCCTTAAGCCTCTTTGTACTTCCTTGGTTGTTTGGTTATCAATCTGCAAAGTTAGGAGAAAAATGAGTTATAATACCAAGACTCTATGGCCCTTGTTATTTCCCATTATTATCTCTTTTCTAATATGGCGCCTAATGTTGAAAACCCTTTGAACAACCTCTTAGGTACTTCCAAAAAAACTTCTCCTTTGGTTATAGTATAAGCAAGCTTACACTTTCACCTAAGGGTTTTCTTTTACTTTGCACAAGAACTCCTTTTAAATTTTGAGCCGCACAAAAGTTGTTTAAGTGCTTATATGCTCTTTTCTTGGCCTTTGACCTTTACACTTTTGCACAAAATCTATTTGAGCGCTTATGTGCCTTTTTTTTCTTTTTTTTTTTTTTAGCCTTTGGCCTTTACACTTTTGTAAGGAGACACTTTTTTCAAGTGCAACCCTACCCTATCCTAGGTGGTTTAAACAAGTTATACAAAAACCAAAGGAAAAAGTTAGTAGAAATACAAAAGAAATTATTCAAAAGTTTAATTCAAGTAAGACATACCACAATTAGGGAGTTTTATGGTAGTAACACGATCACAGAATAGGTACGATAACAAATAATCTCAAAGTGTTACTAACTTTTTTTGGAAAGAAATCACCAAATTCAACTTTAGTCATACTAGGTGACTTAAAACCAACGAATTTTCCCTTTTCAATGATTAACTTTTTTTTTTTTTTATTAAACTAGGTGTGGATGGAAAGATAATCACACGAAGAAGGAAAATAGATAATCACAAAAAAGGAATGATAATTTATACTAAAAGTTCAGATTTATTCCAAAATTAATTTGCACAAGTATGTTGCCCATTTTATTCTTTTCTTAACCAATGGAATTACTTGCCAAAATTATGATATACACAAAGTAAGATCAATCGACAAAGTAAGAATAATAATAATAAAATAAATTTATGATATACACAAGAAATTTGATATTTGGATCAAAGTGAGAGAGACGGATATGGTAGATCCGATCTCTTCAAACTTTGCCAATGAAAGGAGAAAGATCATAACAATTATGAACAAGAAAAAAAATGACAAAAATTAATAATAAGAATTAAAATGAACAATATGAACAAAATTGAAATAAGAGAATTTCTCGATTTCAAAGGTGAGAAAATTCGGCTATAGAACCGATTTCTTCAACCTTTTCGATTTTAGAATGTTGATTGTAACAACTTGGAGAAGGAGAAGGATCATTCCTTCCACAAGGTGTTACAACAACTCTTACCTTTGAGAGCAGCACTTTGGCTTTGATACCAAATGTTGTGATCCTTCCAAACTATCAAAATCCGGCAGAGGTTTGTTTGTATGAAGGCTTATATGGAGGCTCGGATTTGGATGATGGTGGAGTGTTGTATGAAGAATCAAGGTCCCTAATCTAGTGCTATTCTCAAAGTGTGAAAATATGGTGGTAGTGGGATGAGGCCTTCGAAAGGAAGAGCCGAAGGAGGCAACCACAAAAGCTAACTACCCTAGCTTTTGATAAATGCTAATGATGATTCAAAGTAGAGAGGAATTCTCAATTCTTGCTATTCAAATCATGCCTACAAAGGTTGAACTTCTCCTCTATTTATAGGAGTAGAAGTGAGCCTTTAGGTTACAAAACCCTAGCCTACATTTATGGTAGAATCTTCAATCATCCTTAATCTTCCTTCAATCTGCCTAATCATTCTTCAATCTGCCTTGTTTTCTTTTTGAAGAATTAAGGCTGATTACTTATTCCTTTATTGAATCTTCTAGAAGTTTCTTGTAGCCTTCCAATGTCTTCGTGGGATGGGCTTCACCTTAGTTATTTGGCATACTCCTAATACAACTAATATTCTTATTAAGGCCTAACTAAGACAAGACCTAACACTTGGGCCTAATTTATTTCAGGCCAATAAAATAAGCAATGGCCAAATTACAAATAAAATGAGTGGGATGAAATTATTCTTGGCAAGAAAATAAAGTAAAGGCCTTTGAAAATGATCCAAGGAACTTTGAACAAGTCCTTTGTGAACTTGTTGAGTTTTATTGTTTTTGTCTTGCCCAAACAAGTTTCCTTAATGGACTCTTCAAACTTGTGTGGCCCAATTGCTTTTGAACTTGATCTCATGCTTTCAAATTGGGCTTGATGCTTATGATTTGTCCCAAGTATGTAAGCTTCATGGTTGGGCTCTTCTTGACAAGCATATTTAAGTTTGAGTGAAGACATCTGGATCGTATCACTAACCCAAACCGATACCTTATATCAACCATACCTCAATATTATATCATACAAAACGTTAGTTTATATCGATGATAACTCTTCCTTACATCATAAAAACGTGTAACAATATACATACTAACCCAAACCGATACCTTATATCAACCATATCTCAATATTATATCGACGAACACTTTAATTTATATATTTCATAACCAACATTCATAAAAAATAACAACAATATCTTTCAAAACAGAAATCTCATCCGATGGATTATCATCTCCTCCACAAAAATTCACTGCAAGTAAAAAAAAAAAACTGAACTGGTATTCAGATTCTATCGCATCTCCAAATTATAAAATAAAAAATCATCGCAACATCATAAAACGAATAAAAAATACCTTCTCCGTTCAACACATTACAATCGCTTCCGAACAAATCATCAACCGATCGATTAACATTACTAAAGCGATCACAAATCTCCATTCTAAGCGAAATATTAACGAGAAATCAAAATATAACAAAAGAACGAAGAACATATAGTTTTAGCAACAAAAACAAGAAAAAAACAACCATACCTGCAATTTGATCGATCAAATTTACTAACGAGATCACAAATCTCCATTCTAAACGATCGAGAAAGCAAAATATCAGGAAGAAAAAAACAGAGCAATAACTTCAGCAACAAAAAACGAACGATACGTGCTATCCGATCACTAAAATAACAATTATAAGTTGAAATACCTGGAATCCGAACAATTTGCAGTAGTTGAATATCAATTTGGCGAGAAGAAAAAAGGAACGATATAAACGATATTTGGTAAATTTAATGAATGTTGTATTTGAAAACGAAAAAACAGGCGTCTTATAGGTAGCATGTGATTAGTTGGGTATCAAATCGCGCGTGAGGAAATAAAATCCAGATAAATCGCCTCAATTAATAAAAAACGTGATAACCACTAAATAAACTTGCTCCCCATATAAAATTCACACCGGGTACAATAGCATGGTACTACTACAGTAGTACCATATAATTTGCCGTTCTGGGAGACTTGGTTTTTGTTTTTGTTTTTGTTTTTTGGTGGTAGTTTCAAGCACGGCTGGTGTTAATAAATCCAAAATGGATTGGGATTTCTAACTGGAATTGACGCGCGATGAATGTATGTATCCTCTTAGATTTCTTTATAAATTAGCAGAAGGTTTATGGAATTCCTAGGGTTTGATATCAGAATTATTGGAAAGGCCATGCCAAGTTGTCCAATCAAAATTAAAGAAGAAAAGCAAACAAACTACTGCTCCCTCTTATTATTAGAATTAATTACTTGTTAAACTCTCTATTTGGTTTCTTCTTTAAAGTGAATTTTATTGTTGACCTTGTAATTTCAATTTTAATTAGTTTAGTTTTGATAAAATTTGACAGAATCTGATGTTCCCTCTTAGCTATTGCATCCTACTGTCTTGCTAATTTAAGTGAGCTGTTATTTGCATTTGCTGCTGTTATTGGGATGTTTGTTCTTCTTCTTTATTGTTGATAGTTGTTTGTGTCTTAGCCTTGGTTTTTGAATTCAAAGGAGGCTTCCCAACTCAATAGGGCATCAACTTGTCAAGTCACTCAATCAATCAATCAGTATCCCCAACATACCCAATCAATCACGGATAGTATTTGCGCTGATCAGCTACTTAGTAGTTATTCACATACAAAGTTTCAAGCTACTACTTTGTTATTTACATAAAAAGTTTGAGTAAGAATAAAGTGTCTTCTGTTCCCATCATCCTCCTCCTGGCCTGCCAAGAAAAATGTTTCTTAAAAACACACACGCACACACATAAAACCACCTGTCAAAACATAGCAACTAACCTCAGAAATATGGCATCCAAACGTCTCTGAGTCTCACTCCTCTCACTCGCAAAGAAGATTGGGTATATTTGTAAATACACCGATAATGTCGATGAACAATAACACGTCCTCTTCAATTGTATCGACCCACCAACTCATTCGCAACTTTAACATCTGGATAACAGTTGACAAACATCACATCCATTTGTAACAACCTGGATCCTCACTGACTTGTTTATCCACTCTAATGGGTATTCCCAATTAACATTCATTGCAAACCACAAACCTTCGCATTGCATGTTAACCCTCCTTTTGAATTTAAAAAAAAACTAACTAATTAACTGAGCTCATGAAAAGAATCAATGTCCTCCAAATCCATTAGCGTAAAACTGCAAAAAGATACTTGTGTCAACTATCTTTGGCCATTCTTTTCCTACATATCATCAAAAGATAGCAGTCCGTACCATCCTGATGTAAGAGGATAATGGCAGCTTCTGAAGTACATAAAGATAATAACCATACACCTTCTTATCTCATCTCCCTAACATCCTAATGCTTTTACTTCCATTCAACTATATTCAAAAGCATCTGACACATGGTTTCACTTTATTGCCAAACGAACACACTGATTTCATGCAGGCCCCAATTCCAGTTTAATTTGATGGAAGAAAAATTGTCATCACTAGTGCTAATTAAGCATAATTACAAGATTTTGATGTACTTTGGTATGTTAAATAAATTATAAATTGATTCATAGTCTATCTTGCAAGACTTATTGATATCTACTTCTCTTCAAATTTCACATTTTTCACTGCTTGGCCACAGGCAGTAGAGGCAGTACACCCTCACAAATACAATCCAGCAAGACAAACTACAAACAATTAGAAACAGTACCAACTTGTTAAACACATAGCTTGGGCATAAGCAACTAGAATCCAAAGTTCCCTTACATAATGTAAAAGGCTTGTGGTTCCTGATTGTGACTAGTTGGAAAGTGGATCATTGCTGTTTTTACTTAATGAGTTTCTGTAGTCTGAGGGTTTGGATACATCAGTTTGCAGTTTGTTGCCTCTTTGAAGTTCATGTAAGGTTTTGGACTTAACGTTAATATATAAATATGGTTATTGTACATTAAAGTGTTGTCTATATAGTTATGCCTAATTAAAGTGATCAATTAAGTTTAATAAGGCATAAGTATCTTTTAAGTATGGAATATTATTGTGCAGAAACCGGTACATTCCTATAGTTACCTTTTTGCGATGGGTGAAATTGTAATTTAGGAAACCCTAATATTATAAATAAAGGTTATGGTCCCCGTGTGAATCAAGACTTTCTGTTTTTCTTATTCCCCATCAATAAGAAAAATACTAGGGAAACTATCTCTCTGGAAAGAAGGCTGATAATCACCTGGAAGACCATTGCCGGGATTCATCACGAGATTAATTCAACCGTCAGTTCAGTTGCTTGATCTATCAATCAATGGCTATGGATCAAGGTACGCTTCCGCTTCAGTTTATCCCAATAATTGATTGAAGGTTTAATGTTCTTAGGAATTAATTTCCTTACAAGTGGTATCAGAGCCACCTTCATATCAATTATTTGGGAATTAATTAAATTATATCATTATTAATTCCATTATTATTTGGTTGAATTTTTTATCAAGTTTTTTGTTTTTGGGTTGCCGCAATAAATTAACGTTCTCGCCGGAAAATTTTGAGAACTCAAGTTGCTTCCTTCATTAATTAATTGGTTCGTGGAAAACTGGGTTAATTATTGTTCATAGCAATTTCATTACTATTTACTACTGTTAGGAAAAATGAACAATCCAAATTGCTATGGCTTTACTGTATCTTCCGTTTTGGTTTTCCTAAAAAAAAAAAAAAAAAAATTTTGTCCTGGGAAAATTTGTGGTTCTTCTTCAAGCACCGAACATCCGTTTTTCGTTCGTTCTGGCTTCGAACGGTTGCAGGCTGCCGCTCGCCATCAAGCATTGTCTCCGTCCAGCGACCGGCGAATTCCGGTTCCTTCACCTCGCGTTTTTCCGGTCCTCGGTTTCGCCATCATCTTCTTCGCCGCTTTCGGTTTTGCGGTGAAGGTCTCGAGGTGGTTGCGGTGAACGACGTCGACGTGGGTGGTGAACGCGAGCGGTGGTGGCGGGTGTTGCAGCGGCCGGTGGCGGGTGTTGGGCAGCGGCGGCGGCTGCTGGTTTTGTTTGAAGAAGAAGGAAGAAAAACATTTTAGGTTTTTGTTTTAAGAATTGCAATTTCAGTCCTCAAGTTAATTAGTTCTTTAAATTATTCCTGCATATTTTGTTATAATTCAGTTAGGTCCGGACACTTTTATGATTTCTTATCTGGCCCTAAATTATTAAAGAACTTACAGATTTAGCTACAACTTTTAGGAAATTGTAATTTTAACCCTAAAGTTAAAAGAAATCATATTTTGAACTATTTAAGTTTGGAAAAATTTTATTTGGTTGCAAAATTTTTTCAAAACTTTAATTAGTTCAGATTTTGGGATTACAGATAATATGATTTATTTATTTTGACATAAAATATAAGGTTTATAACACCTAGTATATTTTGGTTGATTAGAGGACATAAAAAGTTGCCAAAGTAACCTCTTTTGTGTTTGATGATCAATTTTAAATTACCAAGGTGATTGTGTGTGTTTTAATATCATGCGGGTGACGATCGGCCCAAAGGAAGGTCCTCACTTGGCCGAAATTAAAACATACTTGCGGTAATAAATATGTGACAATATTAGGTTTTTCCATGTGAATAATAAGTCGGCCCAAAGGAAGGTTTATTATTTGACAGGAGTGTATTGTCAATATTTGATTACTGCAACAAGAGTATCACTTGCAAATTGATGTTTCTGTCCAAAGACTAAACCCAATGTTGCGCTAGATATCTTGTGATGGGGATGTCAATTTAAATTTCGTCATATTTTTTTAGTGTGAGCTTATGTTTGGTTATTTTGTTTTTCCAGTTGATTCTGCTGCAATTATTTCTGCCAATGTTAATTCTATTCCAACACTTAATGGTGCAAATTTCAAGAATTGGAAGGACAATGTTCTGATAGTTCTTGGTTGCATGGATCTAGACCTTGCGCTTCGGTCTGATTGCCCCCCTGCTCTTACGGATACTAGTTCCTATGAGGAAAGAAGGAACATGGAGCGGTGGGAGCGATCAAATCGCCTGAGTCTAATGATCATGAAGCGGTCAATTCCGGAAACCTTTAGGGGCACTGTTAAAGAGGAAAACAATGCCAATTTGTTCCTGCAAGAACTCGAAAAGTCTTTTGTTAAAAGTGATAAAGGGGAAACAAGCACTCTCTTGAGTAAACTTGTTTCCATGAGGTATAAGAGTTCTGGGAACATAAGGGAGTACATTTTGCAGATGTCTAATGTTGCTTCAAAATTAAGGGCACTGCAGTTAGACTTGTCTGATGACTTGTTGGTGCATTTGGTACTTATTTCCCTTCCTGCACAGTTTGGGCAGTTTAAAGTCAGTTATAACTGCCAAAAGGAAAAATGGGATCTTAACGAACTCATTTCTCACTGTGTGCAAGAAGAGGAAAGATTGAAGCAAGAAAAGACTGAGAGTGCTCATTTGGCAACAACCTCTAAACAGAATAACAAGAACAAAAGGAAAAAGAAGGATAAGGAAGTTGCAGTTGCAGCACCACAAAAGAAACAGACTAAGGAATCCTCTTGTTTCTTCTGTCGTGACACTTCTCATCAAAAGAAATAATGCACCAAATATCATGCTTGGCGTGCCAAGAAAGGTATGGTCATTGTTAATGTTTGTTCTGAGGTTAATTTGGTTTCAGTACCAAGACATACTTGGTGGGTAGATTCCGGTGCTACTGCTCACATAAATGTGTCTTTGCAGGGTTGCCTCCATTATCGCAAACCAATTGATGCTGAAAGAATCATCTATGTGGGGAATGGCGAGACGACTGAAGTTGAGGCAA
The DNA here is from genome assembly GCA_030378225.1 of Knoxia roxburghii. Classification (NCBI taxonomy): domain Eukaryota; kingdom Viridiplantae; phylum Streptophyta; class Magnoliopsida; order Gentianales; family Rubiaceae; genus Knoxia; species Knoxia roxburghii. Next base: position 8,715,954 of record CM059423.1, read on the forward strand.
TAGGCACATTTAGGTTGTTATTAAAGACTGGTTTTTATTTGGATTTGGAAGACACTTATGTTGTTCCGTCATTTAGACGGAATTTAATTTATGTTTCTTTATTGGACAAATCAGGTTACTTTTGTCTTCTTGGAAACAATAAAGTTAGTCTTTCATTTAATTCAAAGCAGGTTGGAACTGGCTCTTTGATTAGTAATGATAACCTTTATTTGCTTGATACTATTGTTTCATACAATGAAACCTTGCATGTGGATATATGTGGTACTAAACGCAAATTAATCAATGAGAATTCTATTACTCTTTGGCATAAGCGCTTAGGTCACATCTCTAGACAGAGAATTGAAAGACTTGTGTCAGATGGAATTCTTGATCCATTGGACTCTACAGATTCTCAAATCTGTGTTGAGTGCATTAAGGGAAAACAGACAGACAAAAGGAGATTTGAGGCTGAAAGATCTAAAGATGTCTTAGAACTGATACATACAGATATTTGTGGGCCATTCCCTACGGCTTCTTGGAATGGTCAAACATATTTTATCACGTTCATAGATGATTTTTCACGATATGGTTACCTTTATCTCATTCATGAGAAGTCACAAGCCCTAAACGTGTTCAAAAGCTTTAAGGCTGAAGTTGAAAATCAGCTTGGAAAAAGCATTAAGGCTGTCAGATCTGATCGTGGTGGTGAATACTACGGTAGATATGATGGATCAGGTGAATAACGTCCGGGCCCATTTGCTAAATTCCTCGATGAGTGTGGCATTGTCCCACAGTACACCATGCCTGGTAGTCCTACTATGAATGGTGTTGCTGAAAGGCAAAATAGGACAATTAAAGATATGGTCAGAAGTATGATAAGTCGTACTTCTTTACTGAATACACTCTGGGGTGAAGCACTAAAGACTGCAACCTATATACTTAACAGAGTTCCAACTAAAACAACTGTTAAAACCCCTTATGAACTATGGACTGGCAGAAAACCCAGTATTAGGCACTTTCATGTTTGGGGTTGTCCAGCTGAAGCTAGGCCTTATAAGACTAATGAAAGAAAACTGGATTCAAGAACCATAAGTTGCTATTTTGTTGGATACGCTGAAAGGTCTAGGGGATTCAAATTTTATGATCCCAAAAGCAGATCCTTCTTTGAGACGGGAAATGCCTAATTCTTTGAGGATATTGAGTATGGAGGGGAAGATAAGGTTAATGACTTTGTCCTTGAAGAGGAATCAGTTTCTCTTCCTACGGTTGTAATTCCTGATGTTGTTCAAGAATTACAAGACAATGTCGATAATTTCCCTCATCAAGAACAAAATCATGAAGAACAAACTCAACAGCCTCAAGAACAAATGCCATTAAGAAGATCCACTAGAGAAAGGAGAAATGCTATTCCGGATGACTATATAGTGTTTCTCATGGAACATGAAAAAGCCAATGAAATGGTGGGAGATGATCCAATCAACTTTCACCAGGCCATTGAAAGTTCCAACTCTCAAAAGTGGATAGATGCCATGAATGAGGAAATCAAGTCAATGAAAGACAATGACGTTTGGGATCTTGTCCCATTACCTGAAGGTGTGAAACCCATTGGTTGCAAATGGATATTTAAAACCAAACGGGATTCAAAAGGTAATGTGGAAAGATATAAGGCACGTCTTGTTGCAAAAGGATTTACTCAAAAGGAAGGCATCGACTATACAGAGACTTTCTCTCCAGTATCATCGAAAGACTCTTTTAGGACCATAATGGCATTAGTGGCTCATTTTGATCTTGAGCTTCATTAGATGGATGTTAAGACAACGTTTCTCAATGGAGACATTGATGAAACAATATATATGATGCAACCTGAAAACTTTGTTTCTAAACATTCAAAGCAGATGGTGTGCAAACTAAAGAAATCCATCTATGGACTCAAACAAGCTTCCCGTCAATGGTATCGCAAATTCCATCAAGTGATCATCTCTTTTGGTTTTGAGATAAATTTAGTGGATGATTTTGTATATCATAAGTTCTGTGGGAGTAGACATATTTTTCTGGTTTTGTATGTTGATGACATACTGTTTGCCTGCAATGATATAGGCTTATTGCACGAAACCAAGAAATTTCTTTCAGATCATTTTGAGATGAAAGATCTTGGCGACGCCTCTTTTGTATTAGGTATACAGATATTTCGAGATCGCTCTCGAGGTATATTACAGTTGTCACAAAAGAGCTATATGGAAAAAATCCTTAAAAGATTTGGGATGCAGGATTGCAAGCCATGTGCTACTCCAGTTTCTAAGGGAGACAAGTTCAGTCTCAATCAATGCCCCAAGAACTCTTTCGAAAGAAAGGAAATGCAAAAGATTCCCTATGCTTCTGCTGTGGGAAGTCTAATGTATGCTCAGGTATGTACGCGTCCAGATATTGCGTTCATTGTTGGAGTTTTAGGCAGATACTTAAGTAATTTCGGTATGGAACATTGGGGAGCAGCCAAACGGGTCATGCAGTATCTTCTTGGAACTTAGGATTATATGCTCACTTATCAGAGGTCGGATCAGTTAGAGATCATTTGGTACCCCGACTCTAATTAAAGTGGATGTTTTCAAGCATCCAATCATGTTATATGGCTGCTAATTTTGGTCACGAGTTTGTAAATTGTCAATGGTATTGAAAGACCACTTAAGTTATTTTGGGACAATAAAGCAACCGTGGAATTCTCTAATAATAATAGGAGTTCTTCTAAGTCTAAACACTTAGAGATTAAGTACCTAGTTGTTAGAGAAGTAATTCAGAATAATTAATTTTTCATTGAGCACATAAAGACAAACTCCAATATTGCCACCCTAGGTCTTTCTTGAGCATGTTGCTCAAATGGGTGTTTTATTGTCTGATGATATATCAGTTTAGTGGGAGTTTGTAATTTTTCAGTTTGTTCGTGGTTTCGAACACTTCAGTTTAAGTTTTGGATTGGTTTTAATGCTGCAGCGTAAACCATAAAGTTAAAGTTTAAAGTTTCAGTTTTTCAGTTGTGCTCATATTCTGATTTTCATATTAAATTGATCTCATTAAAGTTCAGTTGGACCAGTTGGATTTAGGCACGTTAAAGATCACATCACGTGAAATTTCCATGCTGTGCATCCATACTTGATCCATGTCATTTGGCTATGTTGACATATGTGACCATTGATGGGTCTAGCCGCATTAGTCGCAGCGAAAGCCTCTTTGATCCTATGTTGATATAGTTAATGGACGGGATTGTGAAAGATATGTTATGACAACAAATTCAGAGTACTCATTCAGTTCATGTACAATTATAAGGTATATATATTACGTTAGTCCAAGTGGGAGATTGTAAGGTTTTGGACTTAACGTTAATATATAAATATGGTTATTGTACATTAAAGTGTTGTCTATATAGTTATGCCTAATTAAAGTGATCAATTAAGTTTAATAAGGCATAAGTATCTTTTAAGTATGGAATATTATTGTGCAGAAACCGGTACATTCCTATAGTTACCTTTTTGCGATGGGTGAAATTGTAATTTAGGAAACCCTAATATTATAAATAAAGGTTATGGTCCCCGTGTGAATCAAGACTTTCTGTTTTTCTTATTCCCCATCAATAAGAAAAATACTAGGGAAACTATCTCTCTGGAAAGAAGGCTGATAATCACCTGGAAGACCATTGCCGGGATTCATCACGAGATTAATTCAACCGTCAGTTCAGTTGCTTGATCTATCAATCAATGGCTATGGATCAAGGTACGCTTCCGCTTCAGTTTATCCCAATAATTGATTGAAGGTTTAATGTTCTTAGGAATTAATTTCCTTACAGTTCAACCATTAATTTCTATATTTATGTTTTGATGCCGTATTTTCACTTTCATGGTGATCGGAATACAAGAAATTTGGCTATTGCTTCTCTTCAGATTAGCTGTATTACTATTCAAATTGCTAATTTCTGTGACCATTACGAAGAATTCTTGGTGTTTCCTTGGAAAGTGTGGTAAGTGTTGCTTCTTTCATCTTCTTGAATATTAGATTTTTCTAATTCTCCACTACGGCACACACTTCAATACATACCTTTAAAATTTTTGTTTTCTAATTCTCCATTGTGCTTCACTGAAGCTTTTCTTCATGCATGTGTTTTCTCTGAAACTAGGTTGTTAAACTTGTATAGACGCTTCTACGCATCCCCTATTCGTGCATTACTATTTTTAAAATGCGGATGACTTAGTTAAAGTCTAAGCAGAGCAACATAATCGGCAAATGGGCATTAATGTCATCACTATTTTTTGTAGATTATTGCTATTTTGTGACCATTTTCTTCATTGTTGTTGTTTCAGTCTCAACATCTTTGACGTCAAAACACTAAATATAGTATCTGCTAAATTAGGGGGCTTGATTTTGTGTCTGTTGTTAAATAGCGAGTCAATTAGCTTAAGGCCTTGTCTTAAGTTTGGTTTTGTAACTCTAAGTTACATTTGAGGATGTTTCAAGTGAAGTTCATTTGATCAGCTGGGATCATTTATATTGATCCCTCAATCTTTTACAAGACCAACTGGTTGCTAAGCTTATGGAGGGGTTATTTTTAGTTGCAGTCATGCTCTTCTGGAAAGAGCCAAAGGAGTATTTTTTTGGAGTTTAAATTGAATACTGAGGTCTAATTTGTTAAGTAGAAGGTAGAGTAAATGTCCTTGCATTAAAAGTTGCATATGAAGTTCATTTGAGGTTTCTCTTTATTTTTCTCACAAAACTTTAGTCTTCTTTTGGTGTCTTGACTATCAAAATTTCCGACTTCCTAAGTTTTTGCATTGTCATTCTTACTAAACCTAGAAAACTAAGGAATTATGATGTTGGACTTTCATTGTACTAGGTTATCGAGATTGAGCTCATGGATGTGGACGAAGTAATTGGTCGATCTATGACGCTCATAAGGAGATATAGGTACATCAGTTATTTTTGTGATGTTATATATGTCAATTGTTTATTGAATTGAATTTTTTGTTTTATTTAAAAGGAGAACTAATGCACAACGTGACGGTCTTTGATTCACGATCAACTGGGGGTTTCCTTTGGAGGGAGATCGCCCGATATATGGAGGACAAAGCTATGCGCATACGCAATGAGTTGCTGTAAATGGATTTGATATATGTCAAATGTTGCTGATGCGTTGGTTGTCAAAGAGCTCTTTGAGAAATATAATTGGGAAGGAACCATTCTGCTGGATCAATATTACAGGTCCGTTAACAACTTTGTGGAAAGCAAGCTTCCAAGGTTGGATATAATGACGATGCACTTTCCATCTCACCTGGTTCATGGGATATAATTGAATGCTTAAACTGCAGCTGAAATTGGGGAGTGTATTTCAACAAGAAAGATCAATTTTTATACGTATAAATTAGGGGTGGGCATTGTTTGGCCAAAATCGGTGAAATCGATCAAGTTTGGCCGATTTGATTAATTTAAAAATATTTTTCATGGCCAATGGTTTGAAAATTTTTTAAATCGTAATATTAGTTTGACCGACAATTTCATTAATGAAATCGACCATGGTCGGCCACTATATTATTATATATAAATATATATATATATAATTTATTATAAATATTAAATATAGATTTTAATTTTCCAAATTAAATAACACAAGGAAAAATTAATCTATGAGATTCTTTGCAAGTGATTGACTAGTATGAAAAAGGTAAAATTCAATGTTATTTATACGATAGCTAAATGCTCAATTCATATATTTTATTACTAGTGAAAACATTTCCAAATAGATAAAGCAAGCATATAATCCAGAATAAATTAAGTTTTTTCGAATAAAATAGGCATATTTTTTCAAATTTGAATAGACAGATCTGGCTTAAAATGTAGCGAGCAAGATTTTAAAAAATTATTATTTAGTAAAAAAATTTTAAAATAATCATTAACTAACGGTTTGAGAGAGTTACCGTTAACTAAATACAAAATTCTTTTAATCTGATTGAATGTGATATTTTATGAAACTTTTAAAACTATATTTGATACTGTCAAAAACTTTTAGAACTAAATTTGTTAATCTTAAAATTTTTTAAATTTTTAATAATTATGCCACGTGGTGCTTTATTGCCACGTGGCATGTGAGCAGACGTTTGGCTGTCACGTGGTACTTAACTTAATGACTGTTGAGTCACCTGTTAAATCCTATTTAAAAATTTAAATTAGATTAAATTTATCAATTTTAGAAATGTTTAGGACCAAAATTGTCGAGTTTGAAATATGCAAGAATAATTGTGTATTTTTTCCTTCTATTAAATGTGTCGGCCTAGATATGCCTAATAATTTTTCGCGTATAAAATTAAATACTAGACTACTATTTGTAGTCCACTTTTTACTATTTGTAACCCGCTTATTATCCAAAATACCCCTCTAAAAAAAAAAACTCAACATTCTTTCTTATTTCTTCTTCTCCTTTTTCAAACTCCACCACCAACACACTACCATGGAAAAAGTTTCTACACAAAAAGTTTAATTAAAGAACATATGAATTCTGAAACAATTATTTTTACTTAGTGCATAACATATTCTCATAATAAGATAATAACATAATAGAATTTATTCATATTTACACATATATATTTATTTATTTTGCTCATTTTTTAGAATTATTTTTCTTCTCGTGGATACAACTTAACGATGGCCTGAATCACCATGAGGCAATTCACATCGTCATCTTCTTCGTCCAACTTTACCCAAATCCTAACCATGTCATCGTCATCTTCCTTGTCTTCTCTGCAACAACAGTAGCATGAAGAATCACTCCAAGAAATGCTACATTTTCCACAAAAATACTCTTTAATGAAGATGACAACGATGATCACGAGGATGAAAATCAAAATTATTGTTGCGATCATGCCCATGGAGACGGCTGTGATGGTGATGGTACTGGTTCTAGTAATTGATCCAGGTTTTATTCGATTAACACAAGTAGTTGTTCAGGAATTTTTTACTAAAAATTTTTTTTTTGATTATTTTCCTCCCTCATTTCCTCCTTTTTTTAATCTTTTTATTTTTTTAAAAAATACTGTATGTGTGAGAATTGTTCTTATAATTGGTTATTATAGGATTAAATATATTTAAAATAATTAAGATAATATTCATTTTGTTTGGATAAAAAAATATATATTCATTTTGTTGAATTTTGATAAATTATTTAAAAATTAGTAAAAGGACAATTTGAAAAGATTATTTCAAAAATAGAGTTACAAATAATAAAAAATTGGCTACAAATAGTATTACCTAAATATATATTAATAAATCCGGGCCTTCAAATAAATAGTATTCCAGAAAAGTTGTTATTCTACTTTTGATGACGTTGTTGCGCATCCAACACAATTAATATAGTAATTATCCCTCAATATTCTACTCATAGAAGCTGAATGATGAAGACATCCATGCTAGCAATGAAATTCAAGATAGCCGTGAAGCTCACGCCCGACCAACTTTTTCTTTATTTTATATTTTTTAATATATAATAGGGAACCATACAGGTTAAGAACTAGAAGGATGGAAATTCTGTGAATCCCCCAGTTGAGTCTAGTAAAATCCTCCCGACGGCTGTTTATAAAAAATACAAACTCATTGAGAATTTCAAAGTCAATTTTGCTAAGCTATCTGTACATATATAATCGAATTTTATATCAATATAACAAATAGTTTTTTATGTCAAAGTAAATAAAAATTTTATATCAAACAGAATATAATTTTATATCATACATTATATAATTTCATATAAATACGAGAAGTATTTTCTTACAAATTTAAGTTTTGCGTAATATAAAACTTATTTTACTTGATATAAAAGTTTAGAGGATGAGTTTCAAGAGAATGATTCGGAGTTCTTGCAGAATGGAGCCGTGCAGTACCAGACACGAGATAGATCTTCTAAAGAATAAGGCCTTTTTCGAATAAGTCAATTCATTTGGGACCCTGCAGATCCACTCTTTTTCCTATTCAAAGATCAGTCCCTCGGCTCTGTGTTTTCACGTCGAGAATTATTTGCAGATAAAGAGATATCAAAGGGGCTTCTTTCTTTCCAAATGGATCCTCCTACATCTATATATAAACGCTGATTTATCAAGAATATGCAAAAAAAGCATCTTCCGTTTCATTGATTTTGTACGGATCATCTTTTTCTTCTTCCGAAAAAAGGGAAGAAGAGACCCCACAAATAAATTCTCACCATTTTTATGGTTGCCAGAGAAATTACTACCATTTGGATAGTTGCCATCGTAAAAGGCCGGCTCGAAAAGATTTATCCAGAGAAAGTCGTTGACTATATTAATGGGATGCCCCATTTCATTAATGATACCTAGGTAAAGAGGAGTCAGATATTTACAATTATATGTATTGCTTATGAAGTTGTCGTGTACTTCATATTAATACTAACAATTGTGTACTTATAAAAAAAAATTAACCATGAAACTTTATTTTGCTTGATATAAATTTAATTTTTGTATAATATAAAATTTTATATATAATTTTTTAATATAATTTCACGTTTTATGTCAATTAAATAAATTTAAAATTATTTAATTATAAAATAAATATAGGACCAGCATATCATTTACCCAATTTATCAATTTCATTTCTTACATTATGCTTGGTTTGAGTAAGGATATTAGATGGTATAGTTTAATTTTTACAAAATTTATTGTTTGGGCCAGGATTATGAATTGGGCTTTTGATGAGTTTGGACCTGGTAAGCAAAGAAGCTCAAAATTTGTGCTAACTGGGCATCCAAATTTAATTACAGATCCAACCCAACAAATAGTGATGTTACACTTACACACGCCGCCATTGCATACTTGATTGAGAATCCAAAGTTGAAATCACACATAGCACTGTAATATATGAACAGATATTACCAACTACGTTGGCCAACCTGGTACGATTGGAATGCTTTCCCAACAAATATTGCCAGAATAAACCCTGGAAAACATGTGCGCATACATGAGAAACTAGGAGGAGATCCTACAAAACCAACGTCTTAAGATGTTCATGAACAATAATAAGGATGGAGTTGTCAAAAGTATCCTGCATTATCAAATCATGAAAATGGGCTTTAGTTCAACAACAAAAGCAATAATGATGAAAGATGAAGCAAATTTTAATAAGTGAAACTAAAAATAACCAATCCAGAATAACACACTAAAGAGTAGGAGATCAAATCGTAGCAGCTAAGCTTTCTTCCATCACAGAAACAGGAAAACAAAATAACCATCTAAAGGCTCCGTAACTAGTGTTGAAAATTCTTTCTTTTTAGGTTAGAATCATGAAAACAAGTTCGTGAATTATTTTCTTCCCTCTTCTCTTCCTACCACTCACGACCTATTTCTGAGTTTTCTTTTCCCCAATCTTCATCAGCACGAACTCCATGCTCTTATTCAAATGAAAACTAATGCAGGTATTCACTCAATTATAAAATATGATGACCAAATTTGGAATTCAATCAATTATAAGGGGAAACCAGAAGAAGAACAAGGAAAAGAATAATTTCATTCAGTGCCATAGGAAATGGTGCTATAGCTTATAGCTATTAAAGATTTTAAATTTAGAATTTTGCCATCTTAAGAATGTAATGCCTTCTTCATTTGTAGGCTTTAGGGATCCATTTGATCCAAAACTAATGTTTCGGCTAGCCTCTGTAATATAGGCCAAAAGTGAGTAATGCATTATTAGCATCCACGTGATTCAAAAGTTTTTGGTGAGAATAAGAATCTAGTGCTCTCAGTGTTATCTGGGATTGAGAGGACATACCATGCTATGAGCAAAGGTGTTAAACTGTTGCTGAAGCCATCTTGAAAACAGGTCAAGACAGAGCAAGAGAAAAGAGAAGACAAAAAATTGAAACTACCCTAGATGTAACTACTAGGAAGCTAAGAATTTCATAGCTCGAAAGTTTCACCCACTTTGAGATTCAGGGAATCATCAGCATGCATAAGACTTCTGGAGAACAAATAGACTTATATAGTTCGAGGTTAAGGGTACCTGATTCCCAAGTCATTCAATGATGCAGCTTAGATTTGTCAGAAGATAGCTCCTGTAGTAATATCATCAAACTATTTAACTAAAGATCAACCAGTTACAAGTTGGAGTACAATGAATAAAAGAATCATTGATATTACACAAAATACTAACCTACGTCATTGAACACTGAACTACAACAAGGGGGCCTAATTACCATCATGAACATATCTTCCCACTCCCCTCCAACAATTACAAATTCTCCAAGGTGATAAGCTCAGGTTGAATATCGAATGTCCTCATAATCTCTAATAGAAGTACTTACTGCTAATTTCCTAGACAAAACAGTTCCTCAGCCTTGTTATCAATTACAGCTATTTCAATGAGTATTAGGCCTATGATATCTTCCCTGAGTACCTTTCTTAATCCTTGGGTATCTACACACAAAATCTTTCTGTAAAAATTGGTTTTCTGCATTTGTGGATACCTGACAGCCCTCAAATCCATCTTACTACTAAACATTTCAACACTAGATATATGCACCGAGTATTAACGAACTTGCATGCTAAACTATCATTCCACACAAACAGTCGAGGCTTCAGGAGAACACTCTCAAGATTTACTATTTTGTCCATCAGCAGCAGTAAGAACATAATTCTGGTGTTAATCATCACAAACAAGTAAAATGAAATCAACAGAAAGCACAACTAGCAAAACCATGAGGTAGTCCAATTTCTTTTGTAAACACTATCTAAGTATTTTATTCCAGAAAAAACTTCTTCTCAGTTATGACCTATCCTTTTCTCTCTCCCCAGTTTTCCAGGTAAAAATTGCCAGTATGGTAAAATTTAGCATGCACATCCAATAAAATGTGGCCATCCACGCCCCCAATTAGCATGTCTTTGATTGTCCAACACAGCCTTAAGAGTTCAGATATCATTTAGTACCATCACAATGTCACCCAACACTCTAGCGGAGATTGACAATTAAATAGCTGCCAACTTGGGTTGGTTTTTGCGTCTAAGTTTGCAGTAATAGATTGATTGTGTTCAAATTTCATAGCTGGAAAATCCAAAAGATAGTAATTATGTTTCTGGTCCTCAAAGTTAATACAGACACAACAATTAGCGTCTAATAAACATCAGTAGAAAGATTTCATGGCAAATTGACATCCAGTTAGTACAATTGACTAGAAAAGTAAACCAGCATGTTAAGCACGTAACATTTTACCAATTATTAAAGTCTTATCGAGCTGTAGATATTGTCCCAATGCAACAAAATGACGCTATACATTCTCTCACCAAAGAGAGCAGAAGTTCTACTAGCCACATCCTTTTACATAGCAAATAAATATCATAATCAGGTTCCTGGCAATTTATATTTCCCTAAATCTTATCTTCTCCCTTCTCTTAAGCTGCTACTTCCATTTTTCATATCTAGCCCATTATAGCTTTTGTTTTAAAAAAAAAAAAAACTATACATAGTTGTGATAAACTTAAGAGCATTAGAATCCAGAACGACACCTGATACATGAAAGACGAGTCTCCAGCTCCCACCAAATAATTGGGACTGACTATCTCTAGGAACAAAAAATATATTGTCTGTTTTCCTTCTCTTTCTTAAAACTAAAACAAAAAAAAGTAGGTTACAAAAATCATAACAATAAAAAGATTCATTATGTCTGCTTAATTCATTTGTTCTTTTCACAGTTGAGGAGAAATGTAGAAAGAAGAGGAAACCGACCTGAAGGGAAGGAATAAAAGAGTGCTGCATTATTTCTTTTTTGTAGAAACAAAGTATTGTAATATTACACAGGTACAGCACCCAGAAAATATAATCCACTAAGATAACAATTTTACTTATGCAACCTCTAACAACTGGACGGTAATTGGAGAAAACAACACACATATAAACTAACACCTCAATAAAACCTCAACTCTCACTTAACGGTCTTAGTGAGCGTCAAGTTAAAGTTCCTCCACTCCAGTGCCAAATTCAGGGTGAAGGCACTAGGGATATGGGCCCTACTCACCTCATAGATATTTTAGTATTAGCAATTTGATTGTATCATGTGCCTCATAGTTAGTAAAATTCCAAAAAAAATAAAAAAGAAAGAAAGAAAAAGGAACGAATAGGAAAAGCTAACAAGTTCATAAGTCAAGCAAATTTAAATTACGTCCTACTATGTTTTAAGAACTTCCAGTATTTGCTCAATTGCTTTGTAACTGCGAAGGGCTTAAAACTGATAAAACTCAAAAGCCATTGTCCGACTATGTGGGGTTGGCTATATGGATCCCATGTTGCCATCTCACTTTGTCCAAACACATATTGTCATTTAAGTTTAAATAGATTAAGTCATTTTTAATAGCTTCTTTCCGATTCCTTTTAGGTCTTGCCCTTCCTCTTTTAATTTGAGTTAAATGATTCTACATTTTCATCCACTCCAAATCTTTAAAGTTTTTCAACCCATTTCTCATTGCTGTAAAATCTATTTATATACTTAATTCTATGTCCCACATTCTTTGAAACCATCAAGCAACTAAAATTTTTTTCGTGTTACTTGTGCCACCCACTAAAATTGAATCCGAACGCTACAACTGCACCACTCAGTGACATAATAGAAATGAAAGACATTCATTAAGAATACTGTAAGACAAAAGTTAGAATCTTGTAACAGTTCTTTTCTTAATTTGCAAATGCAAAATATCCTAAAATTTCAATGATAGGTCAATGGCATTGGACAGCTTTCATGTTACAGGTCTATTAATAAAACTACAAGGTTAAAAAAAATCCAGTTTCAAGGTTACAATAATAACCTACCCCATACCCTAAACCACAGAGAGTACAAGCTTATCTAGGTCTTCAAAGGTCAGAGGATTCAGATGTCAAGACTTAAGACCACAGATACACATACAAAATCCCCATTAGCCGTTTCCTGAAATATACTTTCAACTCTGCCCCTTAAACAGTTGGTTTTTCCAGTATAACACTCAATTCAAGAATATTAACATTTAGAGTTTTAAAGGTGTGAAGCTGAAGATAAAATTAATAATATTCCAGAAACACTGTTAATGGGGATATGAGATAATACTCCTGTTGCAAGAACAATCTATACTAGTTCACCATAAAGACACATGGTAAATATTCCTGAGAACCTCTAATATGGAAGGAAAAAAAGTGTTCTTCAAAGGGCATTAGCTGAAAGTTTAAGATCATATGACACAGTTATTGACTTTGAACATGACCTAGTGTATTCAATGAAGCATACTTAGTAGATAAGCATTCAATATTATTAGAGTCAGGAGTTATTGTTCCATCCTTGTAGTCATGCTTTTCCACAAATGGTATGATTCTGCTTTTAACATTTTGAAATTACATTCAAGCATAAATTACACAAAGTGGATGGAAATTTTGAAGAAGATGAAGATTCTGGCAAACCAGAAGTATAACACAGGAAACAAAACCACCAAGTTTAAATACAACAGACTAGCCTCAAGTATTCTTGGAAAAATCAAGGCAAATATTACTGCACCTTTAGAATCATTAATTAAACAACAACCAAGAATGACAATTTGTTTCAAGAATTTAGAATTCTCTGTACTTAAAAATTGTAAACTATATAAATCTCTAGCATAATCATAGCAGATATGAAGTCATAAAAACCAGAGTCATTTTATTCTCCGTCCCTTTTCTTTCTCCTCATGATCTCTGGATCCAGAAGATCCCTCGTCGTCAGAAATATAAAACCAAAATTGTTGAACCCTAAAATAGACATCTAAATTCTATCCCTCTTTTCTTACTCCACCAACAAGGGGAAAAAAAAGCAACTAAACAGTCCATGAGTATCAATAGCTTCAAAAGAAGAGAAATCCTAGTAGCAAAATATACCAAACTCAAAATGAAAACATTCAACCCAATTCAACACCAAGCAATAGAAACACGGTATCTTAATTAAAAAAAAAATAGAAAACCGTAATGGAAAAAGAAATTGAGCATAAATTAAAAGCAAACCTTGCACATTTATACCTCTAATAATGAAAGAACTCTAATATTACATTTCTCTCAGTGCTTTTTGGTCCTAAGTGGCTGCTTCTCAGTTGCAAGCCGATAAATCCAATAAACCTTTGAAAGAAAAGGAAAAAATTCACAAAGTTTCAGAGCAATAAACAATCACTGAATTTCTACTTCATTTTTCCAGGCAAGGAGTTAAATTACCAGAGCGAAAACGTGAGCTGCTATTAGAATGACAACCATAAGGGGTACGGCTTCAAGAACCCATGGTCGAGATGAAATTTGCTGCTGATTCGCCATTTTTTCTGGCACGTAAAGCGTATCTTTGAAGTTTAAACTCTTCTTCCGTTCTATTGATGTCGGTGTGGGCTTTTGGGAATTTGAGAATGCGATACGTGTTAGTTTTAAGAAATTTTTCACAAGAAGCCAGTTCAGTTTGTTTTTGAAAAATTACAGGAATGATCCTAAATTATGGTATAGTGTCACTATTAGTGCTAAAAGTTTGATAGTCCATAAATTTAATCCTTATATTTTTATCAAGTCTCTATTTTTCCTATGCAGCAGGACAAAGAGATGTTGGTATTAAACAATCCATCTCACGTTCCCAATCAATTTAAAGAAACAACTTCTCTAGTTATTATATCATGTATCCACTAGGTACATGTACATATATGATATCTATTAGTAGCATAATCACTCTCACTATAAGAATGTAACATCGCGCGCCTCTTATTTTTTTTCAAAAATCCACCTTATTATTATTATTATTATTATTATTATTATTATTATTATTATTATTATTATTATTATTTTTGAAAAATCACTTCTTCTTCTTCGCTGCACTCTATTCGAAACCGCATTCAATTAAATTTTCATTCAAACACAGATTCAACAGATATCGATAATTGTATTTTCCAACAAACAACATCAAATACAATGGAAAAATCACATTTTCTTATTAAAAAATCACTACATCATAAAATATGAACTGCATTTGATGCATTTACGAAACTTTATTTTCGCAATTTGATGTTGTACAATGTATTAATGATGCTATATTTGTGTATTATTTTTCAAATAATGCTCCATTACTCTGAAATATGATATATTGATACTTTCCTGTAAAATGAGTTGTTTTTTATTCCTCCCTGCTATTGGACGTAGTATTATGTGTTTTTTGGGACGTAGTGGACGTGAGAGTATGTCTCTGTGAAAAATTCTACGTCCTACATACAAAGAAACTACGTCTCAATGAGAAAAAAAAAAAAAAAAAAGACTCGTCAAAGAAACTTACTATATTTAGTAAGTTTACAGTTGTCATGGCTGTAAACTTACTATATATAGTAATAGTACATCTCCCTAGTGGATACATGGTGTAATTTGCGCAACTTCTCATATTTAAACTTACTTCCAACATAGAAAATTATATTATATTATACTAGAAACATATTCCATTAATATTAATTTACTATTTGATTGGATAACTAGTATTTTATTGTGGTTCTCATTCATTTAGTAGTACTATTAGTATTCGCACGGGAAGTTATAGGAACGACTTAACGATTTGTATCATGGTAATAATAATTTATTCGTTATTATTATTTATTTCAATGTATAATATTTTATAAAAATTTTAAATAAATGTCATTATTTTACAAATCGTTCTTATAAATTTTTTTTGTAAATGATTATAATAATAATTTTTTGTGAATATTATTATTATAGAACATTTTATATAATGGATATAACGTTAATCATAATTTAATACAAATATGAAGCATAAAAATTATTCTAAATATAAATTATAAAATTAATGAGGAAGAGTTATACTTATTTTATTTCATGTATAAATGTTTTCATAATATTATTATTTATAAAATTAAATATATACAGAAATTACAAAAACAAATAACATATTATTAAAATCATGATTGTGTAAGAATAAAAAATGATTGTGTAAAAATAAAAGTAGAAAAAAAAATTAAACAAAAGCAGCCATTAAAGCAAAGCTTATATTTTATTCTTTCTAAAAATTTACTCTGCACAACTCTGTGAAGAATCTTCCGTCAAATTTGGGTAAGCAAATCATTCTGATCCTTTCATCTATTGTCAATGCAACATTGAAGTTCATCATGACATAAGCATCAAAATGATATTTTAATATGTCTAATTAGTTGCTTTGCATATTGGGTTTGAAAACTCAAATTTCTTGTTTTTACATTCAACTCAAAATAAATCACTCAGAAGCGTTGATGGAGGTAATATCATTCAGATTCGACGAAATTAGTTGATGGATATCAAGTAAGTTATAATGGGTAATGAATGTGATGGTTTTATCTATATTCTTCAAACCCATTTTGTAATTTAAATATCATATACTCAGATATTTTAAATTCATATTTTGGTTTTAGATGTTTAGAGTTAATAATATTTTTTTTATAGCATGAGACACTTAAATTCTCTAGTAATGGGAATTGGAATTGGCTTTTTTTTTTTTTTTTTTTTGGTTTGTTCAGGCTCTAGTTGCCTTGGTAAATTAGATTTCATATATGTTCATTGAATGAAAAAGCCAATCACAGTTATGATGTATTTTTTCATGTTGAATATGCATTTTATTTAGTGTGTCCAACAGTTTAGTTAAGATTCAGTTTTAGATTTCAAAATTTAGATTTTTTTTTTTATTTGTTCAATTGCATAACTTCAGTTAGCAATTTCAAAAACTTTTCATATCAGCATATATGTTCAATGATAAATTAGTAGAGTTATTCTGTCTTGTCCAATTATATATATGCATGTAGTTGGCTTCTTTTCTGTTGTCTATAAGCACTTATACGGTGATTTCTACTTATATAGTTGTAGTACATATCTTTTTGACACATCATGGATTTTGGATCCCATGTTCACATATGCAATCAAAAAATAAATAATTTGGTTTTAGTTTATTATAACTAACAATGGTTGTTTCAAGTTTGATATGCAAATTTGATAATAATGGACATTGTATTTATATGTTTTGTTTATTTTCTTGTTAGTTTTTGCAATCTTTTCTCATTCTTATGTATTTCATATAAATATGTGATGCTGAGTTTAAATCAATGTTTCCAATGGCCCTCAACAGGAGATGATGAAATAGATAGAGATATGATGTAGAAGAAAAGATAAATATTGATTGAAAAGTTGCAGAAACTACATGCTTTGGTGAAAGAAAAAAGAAGCATAGACATCAGAAAATGATTGCAACATTGAGATAAGAAAAGGAGATATCCTGTAGAAGAGAATAAAAATTTTGACTGAGGAACTACACAAACTAAATGCTTTAGTGTAAGAAAAAGAATCAGAAATAGGAAAAAAATGATTATAAAGTTGAGATAGTTGAGAAAATGATGGTTGTTGTTATCTCTAACTTTCAAGAGCCACACTCGAAACTGAATGAGAAGCACAACAACCTTCGGTGAGAATAGATAGAATAGGTAGTAAAAGAAAGAATAATAATCTAATTGACATTTCCTATTATTATTAAATTAAATCGTAAAAGAGATAAATTATTATAAATTATATTTAGTATTAAATTTGTAGGTTAAAATTGATTCAAGTTAGTATAGATTTGTGATTAAACATTAAAAAAAATACAATTAGAAACATAAAAAAATTAATTAATTGACATTTCAGACAACATTATTCTAAATTTAGGATTTTTTTGAGTTTTGACTCTATTCAAAATTATTTTATTACACACTGATGAAATTTCGAAAGTTTATAACTACCCCAAATAGCATTTATTTATGTAATTGTGCATGTTTTGTATATTTGTTTATACCTATGGAGATTATATTAATTTTGTTAGTTATGAATTTGGGAGAGGTTGCCACATTGAATTGTGCAGCCCCTCTTAAAAAAAATTGTTAGCTATTTTAATTGTTTATTGATGCAAGATTATTTAGAGTTTGATATTTTGATCTTGAGCATTCTATTGTTTACATTTTTCAGATATAATATCTTGAATTTTTTTTTCTAATTGCAAAATTTTGTGCATTTTTTATAATTTCATTTTAGTTAAAATAATATATTCTCCATGAACATCATGGGCACATCACTTGATTGCATTTTCATGAGGTTCTCTTCCAAAATATTTTGATTATAATGTGGTCTGTTTGTGTGAGCATAATCTTTTAATATATATATATATGGAGTACTGTCAGGGTGGTGCGATTTGGAGACTGGTGTGATTTGAGTGTTTCTATCACTTTTGATATATAAATATATAGCTTTCTTGTACATATACATGTGTTTTCAGAATTTGTCTCGTCTGCTTAAATGATTGTGTATGTCTCAACATGTTAAACTTTGGAATGTATTGTACAAAATATTGCCATAGATATATCTTTCAATCCGTTTGAAGACCTTTGTAGGTTTGGTTTTCTCGAGCAGGTAAATTTTGAATGCTACTATTCTCAACCATTCATCCATCCTCCCTTTTTATGTATATATATATATATAGTTAAAGTCTTATTTTTTGAACAGATTGATCAAATTGTATGGAAAGATAATCTCTTTAAAAGTGGCATTATTTTGATAAAATTTTGTGCTATTATGAAAGTCGTGTTCTTGGTGCACATCATGGTCTGCTATCCACATATGCATTGGAAACACCAATTCTCTATATTTTTATATATTTCATTTGTTCTTAGATGGCCCTCTAGCAGTAATCTCTTCTAAGGTGACATTTCTTATAGACAAATGTAAAAACTGGCTTGACTTGGCATGTTTATTTGGATATGTGTAGGTTTTGTATTAATTTTTGCATTATTTCAGCAAGTTTGATTGAGAAAAGTATTGTATCACTTTGAAAGGTCCAGTTTGCAAATCAATGTAGTTTTATTTTTTATTTTCATTTCTCTGAAAAGTTTTACTGGTGACAAAACTTTTGTTTATGACTAATAAATTTTGATGATACATGATGAGAGTGTTCGTTTGTTATTTTGGGTAGGAATTTAAACTTCTCACATTTGACAAAATATTAAGGGAGCTGCATCAAAAGAAATTCTAATTACTTTAAAATATAAAGTATTTGAAAACTTTTATCATTCTTGTGTCATTCATCATGAAATGACCTACTATGTTTGTTTTCATGTTTATGATTTAGTGCTTGTGTTTTGATAGTTTTTAACATTTCCGTTACATTATTATGTCATTCCTAAATTTTGAGTTGACATAACAATTTACATATGCTCAAAATTATGTATCTTATAATTATTTTCATTTTATATTTTTTTAAATAAATTTTATCCACATAAGTCAATTGTAATCAATATTACTAAATGCTTTGAAAGCTTTTGATATGTGATCTCGTGTGCTTTAACCACGAGATCACATATCAAATTTTAGTGACATAAGTCAATTGTAATTACATTTTTTTAAAAAAAAGATAATTATGTTCTTTTCATCCTATTTTTATATTATTCTTCTCTAAATTTTTTATTTTAAAAAATAATATTATTTTTATTTTATATAATAATTTTATTAAAATTTTTACTTTTATTTTATTGAAACTGTCCTATTAAATCTATCACATTAAATATTAAAATCTTAATATACGTACTACTACTTATAATTCACCTGATACATGATCATGGTTTCATCTTGAAGGATTCAAAAGAATGAAAGAAGATATGTAACATAAACTACTATTTAAAATTATTGTAAAGATAAAATTTTAAAATAATAGATGAAGGAAAAGATAGAACTGTATTTTAAATTCTGAAAAGGATAAATCTTTATTTGTTGAAAAATAATAATAATGTTAATGTATGAGAATAGTAGAAAATGAGAGAATGAGTTGGAAAAAGAAGTTACTAAGGAGAGAATTGATTATAATTTTACTGTTAGTAATTAATAAGTGAAATTGAAATTGATTGATGATAATTGATGATATTCATTTGAATTTTAGTATTTGTAATTGATTGATGATATTCATTTGAATTTTAGTATTTGTAATTGATTGATGATAATTTTACGATTTGTAATTGATAAGTAAAATTAAAATCGATTGATGTTTGATTATATTGATTTGAATTTTAGTATTTGTAATTGATTGATGATAATTGATGATAATTTTACTAATGACATTAATTTATAATATATTTAATAAACTAAATTAACATATTTTAATAATTAATAATTCAAAAACTAAATTAATATATATCTCAAAATACGCAGCCACGCAGTGATCACAGTGCGAACTATTCTTTCGCCTTTTACTAAAGAATACCGTGTGCACGGTGCAATTAGTGGTATACGCCCATTTTTTGAGGGTTTTTTTTCCACTGGGATTGAACCCTAAAAAAAAATTAAATATCTCAAAATTATCTATTTATTTTTAATTATATATAAGTATCCAATAATTTATATTATGCTAAAATTGATCAAATATATCATGACTAATAACTTCATTATATTTTGAAATTTTTGAATACAAAAATTATAATTTGAATAAATAAAAAATGGATATAGTAGATGATAGTAAAATAAGAAAAGGTTTATCACAATTACAATAAAAGTGAAATAAAGAAAAATGATTGTGATAAAATAAGATAAGTAATATAATTTAATTAGTTTAGTGCATAAGATAAGGGGTACACATGTTAATTTTTTATTGATCGGTGATTAGAGTAAAAATAAATAGTATAAGTAAAAATAAATAGAAAGAAAAATAAGTAAAGAGATAAAGAAAGTAAACAATTTGAGGAAATTAACAATAGATTTCTCTCTTCGAAATCAGCAAGATGAGAAAATAAGCTCAAATAATAATAATAATAATTAGATATGTATAAATATTACAGTAAAAAATTATTATTTTCACCCATATTTTTTATCAAATAAATATAGTTGGTAGTGTATTTGAAAAAATGATGAAAAATATATATAATAGTTGTAATAAAATACATAATGGATAGTAAAATAGTAAAATAAATAATAGGGTGTAAAACATTAGAATAAAAAATTTTAGTCAGTTCGTGTCCTTAATTTAAAGCCTAATGTTAATTTAGTATATTTTTTAAATCCCTTTACTTAAAAAGATTAGTCGCTTCTTTATTCAAAACAAAAAAAGTGTAAAAAAAATGTTTAGTGAGAGAAATTGGAGAGAATAATCGTTATAAGAGGGCTGCACAATTATTTATTGTATATGTTAATAGATAAATAGATAGATAGATTAATAGATGTGTTCAAAGTTATATTTATCATAAATATTAATTTTTTCTTATTTATCTTTATCTAAATTTTAATCTTATTCAGTGTCATTCTAATTAGTCTTATATCTTCAAATCTTTTCATCTCATCTCATTATTAAATTAATTTGTATATATGCAAAAGTTAAATTCATATTACACAATAATTATATTTATTGTTATTCATAATTTAAAGTTTAACTAAATTGTGTTATTTAAAAATATTTTCTCACGTTTGATAACCTAATTATAGATACCATCATATTTAGTCTTTATCATCACCATGAACATAATCAAAATATAAAATAAAAGAATTACAAATTGAGGATTTCGGATCTGTGTACTCAATTTTACTATCGTTAAAAAATAAAACAATAAACAATTTTAGATTCCAAGGACAACACATATCATAATCGGTGACAAAAGGCAAAATTAATGAAAAGCCATTAACACTATAACAGATTAATATACCTTGGTATTTGAAAAGTCGAAGGAGATGAAGGAAGATTGTGGAAGCCATCAAGATTTCTGTTAAAAAAAAAACAACCTCATAATAAGTATTTATCACCACGTTGAATATAATGAATATAAAATAAATAATTAATGCAAATTAATTAAAGAAAATACCTTTGGTATGTGAGAAGAGGGAAAGATATGAAAGATGTGAGAAAGTTGTTGATTGCTTGTTTGAAGCCATAAATATTTCTCTAAAAAAAAGAGAAATATATATTTTGGTTGATGATTTCGGTTTGATGATTTCGGTTGTGTGGTGTGGTGTGAGAATGACTGATTGGTGGGAGGTGAAGAAAGATAAATAGAAGATGAAGAAAAAGATAGAATTATATTTTTGAATTTAAATTAATGATAATTAATGATGATAAGTTTACTATTAGTAATTAAATTGAATTGAATTAAAAGTGAATTGTTCAGAATAGTTTTCATGTCACCGTAGGTTAACTGTTTAAATGACATGTGTCATCAGTCAGAGGGGCTGATTGCTCAAGAATTTCTTCTGTTTTAGTATATTTAAGAATATATATTTTGTAATTTGTTAATATATCTTGAGTAATTGTTGCTATATTAAACAAATTAACTTTAATTTTAAATAATATTTTAATGAGTAATTCAACAAATTAATGTGTTAGAAAAATAAAACTGTCATTCTAAATAAGGAAAAATGAAAATTCAAATATTAATATTAATATTTTATACCTGTAAAATATTCAGTTAGATGTAAATCACAAAATCTAATTGTAAGGAAAAAAAAAAATTTCACAATAACAATTTTTTCAAAAAAAGGAAAAAAAAAAACCAAAAGACAAAATTAATGATAACAATAATCCAAAACTTACATTTCATAAACATAAATCACATAATCGATCATATTCTATATCACTATCGATAATTTTCAAAGTGGGGTACCTCCAATGTGGGATCAAATCTTCAAAATAGTCCAGTACATAGAAAATGCAATTTCCAAGAAATATAACATCGAGATTTTAATTTGGTTGGAATAAATGGAAATGCAATTTGATACAAATTCAAATATGTGGAAGATATTTCAAAAAACTAAAAAATATGTGAGAGATAAATTAATTTAGAATTAATTGTTGGATATATATAAAGTTATAAAAAATTAGTATTAAGATAATGGTAATATTAAGTTAGATAAATTTTATTAAAATTTAAGATTATGAAATTTATATTGTTTAAATTATTATTATTAAAGGGTTGATAAAAATAAATAATATTGTGGATTTCAAAAAGATGAGCCTCAGGGAAACATTAAAAGGAGATAAGTCTCCTTTTAATGCTTAAAGGTTGGGCCAATATCTCAAATTAGAACATCTCTAAATAAGAGAATATAAATATTTTATTATTATTATTAAATTAAAATCGTAGGGGAGTAATATGAATATAATTCCTTTCATAATTTAAATTCTTTAAATTCCTTCAATGACTTCATATAATAATATGGCTTCAATGAGATGAGATGAAGATGTTTAAGATATACATATTTGTGGACATAGTTTAAATTGATATATTGACTAAAAGTGTATTATTTTATTATTATAGATAAATACATTAAATTAGATAATTATTATTATTTTTGTTCAAAGTTATAATAATTTTGAAATTTTAATTTGATATGTATTATGTATGTTTTTTAATAATGTGAAACAATTTAAAATCGAATTAAAGGTGATATAGAATGAGACAATATATAATAATGATTATTGTTTTTTCATATTATAATAAATTCCACATTTTTAATTGGATTTATAATATGCTTTAAAAAATGATTATTATTATTATTATTAAAATTGGATAATACTGCTTATTTAATTGGATAATAATTCTAATTAGTTAATAATGTTAATCACTTCAAATTTAATTAAAAAATGCTTTGCAATAATACATTAGATAATAATCAATATTATTGTTTAAAATTATAATAAATTTGAAAATTTAATTATATATCCAAACCATTGATAGTTGCAAATTGGGTTGGAATAATCTGAAAGATATAAAGAAAAAAAAAACATATCAAAATAAATACAAAATTATCAATAAAAAAATTATAAACCAGAGGAAATAAAATTGTAAGCTTACCAAGGAGTGGTGTGCAAAGCAAGATTTCGGTTAGAATAATCTGAAAGATATAAAGAAAAAAAACAGATCAAAATAAATAAAAAATTATCAATAAAATAAATTATAAACCAGAGGAAATAAAATTGTAAGATTACCAATGAGTGGTGTGCAAAGCAAGATTTCGGTTGGAATAATCTGAAAGATATAAAGAAAAAAAATAGATAAAAAAATATAAAATTATCAATAAAATAAAATTATAAAAAAATTATAAACCAGAGGAAATAAAATTGTAAGATTACCAAGGAGTGGTGTGCAAAGTAAGATTTAGTAATCTTCATTGTAAAGGAAGATTCAACCCTTGTTCATAAAGGAGATATTTGTTGTTTTTGGTGATAATTGTTCTCCATAAGGGAGAAACAAATCAAGAAGAAAGTATCGAGTGGAGTAAATGCTACTGTATAGACAGATTATATATGTAAGTAATTATTAAGAATTTAGAGTTTAATTGAAAGAAGAGTTTAGCTAATGAAGAAATTCTTAATGTATAAGGATACTATTAGTAAATATAATATAAATGAAATTGAAGAATTAAAAAAAAATTTCTAAATTAATTAATTGAAGAAATTTGTCTAAAATCCACGTCATCTGGTTGGGGGCTTCATTACTCAAGAATTTCACCTACTTTAGTATATTTAAGATAAGATTTTTCCTTCACGCGACATCTTGGAAGATTTGATAAACATGGAATCTTCCATATTTTTAAAATACTCTTTCACTTTTATCTTTATCCTCAAATCCAGTTTGCATTTCTTTTTCCTCTTCCTCTTACAGGAGGTGGCACAAACTTATTCCTCTTCTTCTCCCCCGTTGTTCTTTATGTAATTTTCTGCATTGTTGTTACCGCAATTGTTAAGTTCTTCTTATTGCATCTACATTTCTACGGATGCATAATTTGTTCTTCTATTTCACTTCCTAATCGTAGTAATTGTTAGTTTTTGTTATTTTCATTGCAATGGAGGTTACGAGAGTAACACTAATGGATTTTTAAGTGATGATATTATTGTACATGATGTTTCTGTCAGGAGAGATATTGTCATTGTGGGTGAAGGTGAAGATTTTGATTTTTTTTTTTTAGAATGTCTTATGTGTTTGCATCTCTTTGCATTTGATGAATAAATGTTTTTTTGTTGCTGAGAATATATTAGTTATACTGCGAAACATCAGTTATAACATCAAAATACATCAGATAAATAACATGAATACACTAATTAAATAATTCAATACATCAATTAAATAATAAGAATGGATAAAATATTATAATGTGAGATACATAGGTTATAACCTTAAAATATATCAGATAGATAACATGAATACACCAGTTGAATAACATAAGAATACATAAGTTATACAATTTAAACAAATAATATGAATACACCAGTTAAATAAGAATAATTAAATGATGAGAATACATCATATATCATGAAATTAGGCTAGTTAAATAAAATGAGAGTACACCAATTGAAAAATCCAAATACACTATATCAGTTACCAATTAACATATTTTCAGTTATATCATGTGAGCATACATTAAATTCGAGATTCCGTCCCGGACTAATGAGGTAATAAGAAAAAAAAAAATCATTTCAATGTCTAAAATGTGGTTATATGCAATGTTTCTTGTTATTCTAATAAAGGACAATAAGGTGTTGGTCTAAAATAGGAACTTAATGGAAAAGAAAGTCGTCAAATGTTAAGTAGGTGAGACTTAGATTTTTAGGGAATTATGAATGGAGGGAGTAAACAAAGGGTAATTTTATGTTATTTGATTTTTTTTTCTTTTTTAAAAAAGGGAAGAAAAAACAAGAACGTAGGATGAAGCAACAGGAAACACCCAGAGGAGCTGCAGCAGAATCAACTAGAGAAACCAAATTGAAAAATAGAAAGGGGCTGTGAAGAAGAATCCAGGGCTTGGCTACTTGGGGATTTACTTGGAGATAACAGTCACTTAGGATGATGTCATGATTCAACCCTTTGACCTAGTTAGGATAAATACATCACTCTGATCGAAATTCTAGATAGTAAAGATGTGGCTCTTCTAAAAGTGAGAATTCCCTACTTAAGATATTTTTAATTCTGCAAATAAATTGTTACTTGTAAAAGATTTAGCTAAAGTATACATGAACTCTCCAAGAACATGTTGAAAGACATCATTTTAATATAGCCTACTAAAAATAAAGTTTAAAAGGAAGATCACCCTTAGGGTGAAAACCCTAGAACTCAAACAAGTTCAAATAAAAAAAACAAAAAAAAAAAAACCAACCTTCTAAATCTGAAATTTTATGTCAAAAGTATATTATTATTGAAGGCTATCTTCTCGGTAATTTATATGGTGGTCCTATAGGACCACCATGCAATTTTACTCCTACCCCAAAATTATCGCAAATTATACCCTGTACTCACGCTCTTCTTATTCTTCTTCTTCAACAAAAGTCCACTTTCTTCTTATTCAAAAATCACTTCTTCTTCTTCGCCGCACTCCATTCGAAACCGGATTCAATGAAACCTTCATCTAAATACAAATTCAACGGAGATCTGTGATTGTATTTTTTGACGAACAACACCAAATACAATGGAAAAATCACTTCTTCTTCTTCAAAAATCTCTTCTTCTTCTTCAAAAATCTCTTATTCTTCTTTAAAAATAACTTATTCTTCTTAAAAAATCACTACATCATAAAGTATGAACTGTATTTGATGAATTTACGGAACCTTATTTTCACGATTTGATGTTGGGTAATGTATTAATGATGTTATATTTGTGTTTTCTTATTCAAATAATGTTCTATTACTTAGAAATATGATATATAAATGTTTTTCCGTGAGGCATTGACACTTTCATGTGAAATGGGTTGTTTCTGACTCCTCCATACCGCTGGACGTGGTAGAAGGTGTTATGGGACGTAGCTAGATGTAGAGGGACGTAGCTAGACGTTTTGGACGTGGTGCTAGTTGTTTGAGACATGGTGCTAGTTGTTCTGAGACGTGGTAGACTGTCTTTGTGAAAAAAATTAGTTTAAATTCACATGCATGGATGTAGACGTTTATGGACGTGGTGCTAGTTGTTTTGAGACGAGGTGAGATGTTTTGTGAAAAAATCAGTTTAAATTCACATGTATGGATGTAGACATTTTTGGACGTGGTTCTAGTTGTTTGAGACGTGGTGCTAGTTGTTCTGAGACGTGGTAGACTGTCTTTGTGAAAAAAATCAGTTTAAAATCACATGCATGATTGTGGATGTTTTTGGACGTGGTGCTAGTTGTTCTGAGACGAGGTGAGATGTTTTGTGAAAAAATAGTTTAAATTCACATGTCTAGGTGTAGACTTTTTGGACGTGGTGCTAGTTTTTTGAGACGTTGGTTCTTGTTGTTCTGAGACGTGGTAGTCTGTCTTTGTGAAAAAAATTAGTTTAAAATCACATGCATGATTGTAGACATTTTTGGACATGGTGCAAGTTGTTCTGAGATAAGGTGAGATGTTTTGTGAAAAAATCAGTTTAAATTCACATATCTGGATGTAGACATTTTTGGACGTGGTGCTCGTTGTTTGAGACGTGGTGCCAGTTGTTCTGAGACATGGTAGACTGTCTTTGTGAAAAAAATCAGTTTAAAATCACATGCATGATTGTAGACGTTTTTGGACGTGGTGCTAGTTGTTCTGAGACGTGGTAGACTGTCTTTGTGAAAAAAATCAGTTTAAATTCACATGTTTGGATGTAGACGTTTTTGGATGTGGTTTTAGTTGTTTGAGACGTGGTGCTAGTTATTCTTAGACGTGGTGGGTTGTCTGATATCTATAGTCTGTTGATCTGATGTTTAGTATTCTGTGATCTGATGTAGACGTTTTTTGACGTGGTTCTAGTTTTTTGAGACGCGGTGCTAGTTGTTCTGAGACATGGTGGGTTGTCTGATATCTATAGTCTGTTGATCTGATGTCTAGTATTCTTTGATCTGATGTCTAGTATTCTGTGATATGATGTAGATGTTTTTGGACGTGGTTCTAATTGTTTAAAACGTGGTGCTAGTTGTTCTGAGACGTGGTGGGTTGTCTGATATCTATAGTCTGTTGATCTGATGTCTAGTATTCTGTAATCTGATGTCTATATAATCATGATGTGATCTCCCTTGTTAAGTATGTTTTAGTTCTATTGTATGATTTCTTTTTTATTCTTGATCTGATATCTATAGTCTATTGATCTGATATCTATTGTCTTATTTTTTTTTAAAAAAATATTTTAAAAAAATAGTTGTGCGTAAAAAAAAAAAAAAAACTGTAGTGCGTTACTGTAGTGCGCTACAGTAGGAGCATGATGAATTTTACTCCTATAGCCCTACAGTATACGAACCCTATCTTCTCGTTTATAGAGGGGGTGGCTGAAATTTACAAATTAGAAAGTTACTTCTCTTCCTACAATTTGAATCTCTATAGAAATTCAAATTAGAGAAAGATTAAATCTAATCTAGTGTAAACACTAATTGCCTCAATTCTTCTAACATTATCCTACAAGAATTGACAATTATTTACTGAAAATAAAAGACTCAAATTTAATGAATTGTTGGCCTTAAATTGATTATGAAAGGTAAAACTAATCCAAAAGATCCAAAAATATCCAAAAACCATTTAAGAGGTCCAAAGTCTCAAACATTAAAAATAAATGCATGACTTGGCCGAAATTAACACTATGGGCGAAATTACATAAATAAAAGCGAAGAAAACTACTATTTAAAGAAAGATTTAAAAAGTCTTCAGACAAATTTGAAGATGTTGTTTGTTTTGTGTTACTTTGTTGGCTTTTGGATCATATGTGTCCTTGATGCCTCATCATTTCTTTAGTTTAAACAAAATTCTATAAGTTACTAGGTATTGATCCTTAAGTGGATTCTTGGATTTTCAAATGGTTTTGTGATACTTTTAAACTATGAATGAGGTAGGGAAATTATGTAGAAAGGTTAGAATACACTACTACAAAAAAAGTCTTTAAGGACACTTAAAAGTGTTTTAAAATGTTAATTATATGACATAAAAGATAATAGGGATAATTGCACTTTTGGTCCCTCATAATAGGGATAATTGCACTTTTGGTCCTTTTTATGTTTTGAGTGGCAATATTAGTCCTCATCCTTTTCTTTTCTAGCATATTTAGTCATTTTTTACGAAAAAGTTTAGAAAATAACGGATTAACTAATTTGATTGCTAGTCAAACCTAATGTTTTCTTCAAAATGATTTGTACCATGATGTTTTCAACCAATTTTATGATCCAGATTCTCATAAATGATCAACCTATTTAGAGTTTCGGTTGTCATTTTAGATTGTGAGTCGATGTAAATGGGTTGAACATTTATGAGGAACCGAGTCATAAAATAGATTGAAAACATCATGGTACAAATCATTTTGAAAAAAAAAATTACGTTTGACTAGCGATCAAATGAGTTAATCCGTTATTTTTTAAATTTTTTCGTTAAAAATGACTAAATTTGCTAAAAAAAAAAGAATGATGACTAATATTGTCACTCAAAACATAAGAGGGACAAAAAATACAATTATGCCTATTATAGGAGACCAAAACTGCATTTAAGCCAAGATATTAAAACACTTGTAAGAAATGTTATGCAAACCAAAGTAATGATAGGTTAGTGTAATGGAAAAATATATTTTAAAACACTTTAAAATATTTTAATAAAAAAAAACTTTAAAGTCATTTTCACCTTTATACAAGTTAAGTAAAATTATACTTTATTACCTTCAAAATATATTATGACACTTACAAATGTATTTATAAATAATTTTAATTACATTTTTAAGATGTCATGAAAATATATTTTTACATTTATTACATATTAATTTATGAAAGATGGTGTCATTACAGGTTTTTTCCAAATTTTAATTTGTATTAATATTACTTTTTTCAGAGCTAAATTATATATAACTTTTAAAATTATATTATGAATTAATTATAATTACAATTATAAACAATATATTACACAAAAAAATACTTAATTAAAATAATAAACAAGAATTTCATATGATTTATCTTATACAATTGCATCTTCATCCTCCTTTCTAAAGATTCTATATGTTCAATCTTCAACATTATTCCTCTTCTCTCTCGATCCTAGGTCTCCCTAGTTGGATACTTGTTTTCTTTCTCAAGTCCAAAAGAAGTAGGTGTATTCTAATATTTCACACTAAGTTCTTCTAATAGTAAAGATTTGATCAAAGATCTATCAAAAGTTCATAGGGAATAAGAATACAATCAAAGACCTATTCAAAGTTCACAGGGGATCTTACATTGGAACCGTTCAAACTCCATGCTTCCTCATGAAGAAAAGGAAGACAAAATCCAAACATGAACACAAAACGAGCATTTTGGAATCAAATGACATCAATTTGTTAGAAATCTAACTCCACACTTCAAAACCATAAAGGCACAAAACTGGAAGATAGAAACAAGATTACTAATACAAAATGCCTTTTTCGAAAACAATTAAGCAGCAGGCTTTTGCATATTCTTATTTTCATCAACCACACATCAATTCTCCTTTCTTTTTCCTATTTTTTGACCAATCGGAGATGTGTAAACACAATTTAAAACTTTTTCCTCTTGGATTTCCCAAAATCAACAAGATGGCTTAAAAATGGGTTTTTGAAAAAAATTAGAAAGCAGCAAGAATCGAAGCAAAAGAAACTAAACAGAAAGAACAATGAGAGAGCATTTTGTGAGAACTGATTTCGGATCGGAAAAACTCTTCTTCACTCAATTGAATTAGAGAAACTGCCACTGTACATGATAGGCCACGTCGTTCAGTCAGGCAGAAACAACAACCAAGTTGGAAGAAGGATTTCGTGGGTTAATTAAGTTACCACACGTTTCACGTTTTACCTATTTTTATGTAGACATTAGCTTCATGGGTTAGTTCCTGACATATAGGGATTTACCTATCTCTTTTGTAATTATAAATATCTCAGAGAATTACTCTGAAGAGTAGTGAAAACTTTTCAATTAATCTTTCTTCACCCAACTTTCTGGAGTCCTGGGATAAACTCGAAACGATCCTAACATTTTGGTGCTTTCTTTGAGAGAATCATGCCACCCCGCAAGGAACAGTCAGGGGCTTCATCTTCATCCTTGGAAGACATTGTTCATGCCTTAGCAGACACCGTTCAAGAAATTCAGCAAAAATCAGAGGCACAACACCAGAAATTATCTGCTGATATTCAAGCCCTCACCACCATTGTTGGCACTTTGCATCTGCAGTATGATCATTCCCCACCGTCCCAACCAGAGAAGGCAGAATCTAGCAACCATCCACCTCACTCACCCACCAACATCAAACCTCCAAAAATCCACTTGAACTCGTTTGATGGAACAGATCCCTTGGATTGGTTATTCCAGGCAGACCAATACTTTGAGTTCTACCAAATTTTACCTCATCAACGATTACCAATAGTTTCCTTCTACCTTCAAGGTAAGGCTCTCAGTTGGTATAAATGGATGTACGCCAACCAGCTACTCACAAACTGGGAGGGCTTTGTACATGCTTTGAGAGTTCGTTTCGGGCCCTCCCGATATGAGAATCCACAGGCCGCGCTATTCAAACTACGAAAACAAGGAGCAGTGTCCGATTACCAGATTGAATTTGAAAGACTCAGCAATTATGTGATAGGTTTACCAGCCAATGCCGTCCTGGACTGTTTCGTTTCGGGCCTCAAAATGGAGATACAACAAGAATTGGTAATTCACCAACCAAGAACCATCACAGAAGCAATCGGGATGGCGAAATTGATAGAAGCAAAACTAGCGGACGGACGACCAAGGACTCAATTCCAGACGCGAAGTTTTAACTCTGGCAACCTTCCCATGACGGGACAACCACCCTTCACCGCTGCAACAAATCAAAGGCAAACACCAGCTCTTCTGGCCGCACCACCATCAAGTCTTTCCCCGGCATCCATACCTGTTCGAACACGGCAGCCCTTACCCATACGCCGTCTATCTCCCGTGGAAATTCAGCAACGCCGTTCAAAGGGTCTTTGCTTTAATTGCGAGGAGAAATTCTCGCCCGGGCACCGCTGCAAATCAGCCCAATTTTTGGCGCTTATAGCCCCCGCCGAATCGGTGGAGGATAGTTTTGAACATATGGAAATTGACGCCTCGCCAGAATTCACACAAGAAAATTGGGAACAATCGGAAGAGACGCCGACTTGCCATATCTCCCTTGCAGCATTCCAAGGCCTCCCTAATTCCAGTACCTTAAGGGTGAAAGGCGATCTGTGTGGAAGAGCAGTGACCATTTTAATTGATTCCGGCAGCACTCATGATATCATCCAACCATGGCTTGTAGAGGAGTTGAAGTTAATGACCGCCAAAACCTCAGATCTCTCGGTTGTGGTAGGCAATGGGGAGAAAATTCCCTGCAGTGGCAGATGTGAAGAATTACCATTGGGTTTGGAAGGACGAAATTTTGTTTTTTCACCCCTACTTTTGCCTTTCTTTGGAGCAGATATAATCCTAGGGATTCAATGGCTCAGTACCTTGGGCCCAATACTTGCAGACTTCTCCATTCCAGCTATCAATTTTCAATACGAAGGACAGTGGATCCAACTCAAAGGCATAACATCTCTCCAAGCCATCAACCCAACACAAGTCAAACGCCTCTTTCACTCAAAATTAACCCACTCTATTTACCAAATTCACTGCACCTCTCACGCCACAGAAAAACAACTGGAAGCATCTTCCACAGACCCGGACATCCAAAACCTTTGCAACGACTTCAACTACATCTTTGAAGTTCCTACTTCTCTTCCACCGGGCCGCCTTCACGATCACCATATTCACCTACAACCAGCCAGTCAACCGGTGAATGTCAGGCCCTACCGCTATCCGCACTACCAAAAAGATGTCATGACTCATTTGATTTCAGAAATGCTTTCTGCAGGTTTAATAATCCCCAGCACCAGCCCTTATTCTTCTCCGGTTCTTCTTGTCCGAAAAAAAGATGGCACATGGCGGTTTTGTGTCGATTACAGAGCACTCAACGCAATCACAGTTCGCGATCGGTTCCCGATTCCCACGGTGGATGAGCTGCTTGATGAACTCTGCGGCGCCTCCATTTTCTCCAAGATAGACCTCCGGGCAGGATATCATCAGATTAGAGTAGCCCCGGGAGACACACACAAAACGGCTTTCCGCACTCATGACGGACATTATGAGTTTCTGGTCATGCCATTTGGATTGACTAACACTCCTTCTACTTTTCAAGCTGCAATGAATGATTTGTTTCGCCCATGCTTAAGGAAATTTGTCTTGGTCTTCTTTGACGATATTCTGGTCTACAGCCCGGATCGCCAACAACACCTCCAACATCTACGCCAGGTTTTTAATCTTCTTGCAACTCACCAATTTTTTGCCAAATATTCCAAATGCGTCTTTGGAGTCCCTAGTATCCAGTACTTGGGACATATCATTTCGGAAGCAGGGGTTCAAGTAGATCCAGATAAGGTCACAGCTATTCAAAATTTCCCAAGACCATCCACGGTTACTGCTCTACGCGGCTTCCTAGGCCTCACAGGATATTATCGCCGTTTCGTACACCGCTACGCCAACATAGCAGGACCCCTGACAGACTTATTGCAGAATCATGGTTTTCTTTGGACTTCAGAATCGGAAAACGCCTTCCAACAATTAAAGAATGCCATGGCTTCCGTTCCAGTCTTGGCTCTTCCGGACTTTTCAAAAAAATTTGAGGTCACGACTGACGCTTCAGGGATTGCGGTTGGAGCTGTTCTATCCCAACTCGGTCATCCAATTGCTTACTTCAGCAAGAAGCTCTCTTCCCGGATGCAAGCCGCTTCAGCATATTCAAGGGAACTATTTGCCATCACTGAAGCAGTGCAAAAATGGCGTCACTACCTTCTTGGAAGGCCTTTTGTCATTTTCACTGATCAGAAAAGTTTACAGCATCTTCTTTTGCAGACCGTCCAGACCCCGGAACAACAACGATGGCTGGTTAAACTCATGGGCTACGACTATACTATTCAATATAAACCAGGCAAGGAGAATAACGTCGCTGATGCCTTGTCCAGAGTCGAAGTTCCCATTTTGGCAGCAATATCAAATTCTTCTGCTTCTTGGATTGAGGAATTACGACAGTTCTATGCACAAGACCCCGCTGGCAAAACTCTTCTCCAAAAGGCGCACACGGCTGACCCATCTTCTTCTGAATTCCAACTCCGGGACGGCCTAATTTACTGCAAAGGTCACCTATTCGTTCCCACTCCCAGTCTCCAACAAGCACTTCTCACCGAATTTCACTCATCCCCGACCGGCGGTCACTCCGGAGTTCGCTCTACTTTAGCTCGATTGGCTGCCAACTTTTCATGGCCACACATGCGGAAATCAGTTCAAACTTTCGTCCAATCCTGCCAAGTCTGCCAACGCCACAAGCCTCTCCATCAAAGGCCTTATGGGTTATTACAACCCCTTCCAGTTCCGGTTCGTACTTGGGAAAATATTAGTATGGACTTCATTACACATCTTCCGTCCTCGCAAGGTTATACTACCATTTGGGTCATTGTGGATCGCTTATCAAAATTTGCCCACTTCATTCCTCTGCATCCAAAATACACGGCGGCATCATTGGCTTCAATCTTCATGACGGACATCTTCAAGATACATGGGTTACCTTCCTCCATTGTTTCAGACCGTGATCCCCTCTTCCTCAGCAATCTATGGCAAGAATTATTTCGCCAATGCGGCACTACACTCAGCTATAGTAGTTCGTACCATCCGGAATCAGATGGACAGACCGAGGTGCTGAACATAACACTTGAGTCCTACTTACGCTATTTCTCCAGTGCTGAACCAAAGAAATGGGCTCGATTTCTTCACCTTGCGCAGTTCTGGTATAATACTTCATTTCATACAGCCATACTCACTACACCTTACACCGCTATGTTTGGTCACTCGCCAGTCGTGCCCCAAATTTATCAGGCTGGCACCTCCGTCAATGATGTGGTGGATCGGACTCTACAGAATCGAGAAGATATCCTTTGCAAAGTTAAGACAGCTCTCCATTCTTCTCGTCAACGCATGGAACACCAAGCCAACCAGCATCGGCAGGATAA
The DNA here is from genome assembly GCA_030378225.1 of Knoxia roxburghii. Classification (NCBI taxonomy): domain Eukaryota; kingdom Viridiplantae; phylum Streptophyta; class Magnoliopsida; order Gentianales; family Rubiaceae; genus Knoxia; species Knoxia roxburghii. The sequence goes on from CM059423.1 coordinate 8,750,951, forward strand.
AGCTTTCAACATTGGTGATTGGGTTTTTGTCCGCTTAAGGCCCTATCGACAACTTTCAGTTGCTGCCCGAAGCTCCAACAAATTATGTCCCCGCTACTATGGCCCATTCAAAATTTTGGAACGCATAGGGTCTGTCGCTTACCGCCTCGAGCTGCCACCGACTTCACTGATTCATCCGGTCTTTCATGTTTCTAAGTTACGTCAATATTTTGGTGATCCTCCGTCCGGTTCTTCCACTCTTCCTACCACCAATGATGAGGGTCATCCTATGGTTGTTCCACAGATCATTCTTGATTCACGCTTCCTTCAGCATTTTGATCCTCCACAAGAACAATTCCTTGTTCGTTGGTCACATCTTTCTGCCGACGATGATACTTGGGAGGACGCCAGACTCATCAGAGCTACGTATCCGGATCTTGCGCATACTTTTGACCTTGAGGACAAGGTCAATTTCGAAGAGTCGAGAATTGATAGGCCACGTCGTTCAGTCAGGCAGAAACAACAACCAAGTTGGAAGAAGGATTTCGTGGGTTAATTAAGTTACCACACGTTTCACGTTTTACCTACTTTTATGTAGACATTAGCTTCATGGGTTAGTTCCTGACATATAGGGATTTACCTATCTCTTTTGTAATTATAAATATCTCAGAGAATTACTCTGAAGAGTAGTGAAAACTTTTCAATTAATCTTTCTTCACCCAACTTTCTGGAGTCCTGGGATCCACTCGAAACGATCCTAACAAGAGCAGTCCAATGAGATGCATGAGGAGCATGAACGAACTGGCTGAGTTGTTTTACAGCATGAGTGAGATCAGGTATAGTATGGCCAAGATATAGCAGTCTACCAATCAGCCTTCTATACTGTTATGGATTTGATAGAAGGGGAGTTGTGTATTTGTCTTCAGACTCAAATTTGTGACCAACGGGAAATTGAGTAGATACTAGAGAGCACTGATCAAAGCCTGCAGATTTGAGAATATCTTAAGCATATTTACGTTGAGATAGCAAAATGCCCTTGTCTGATCTTGCAATCTCCAAACCAAGGAAAAATTTGGCAGGACCAAGATCCTTGATGGTGAAACAATCATCTAAGTAAGTTTTAACCTGTTGTATGTGATCTTTATTATCTCCTGCAATCAGAACATCATCCACATACACAAGAAGAGCCAAAAAATGAGTAGCAAACTGCAAAATAAACAAGCAGTCATCATGATAGGACTGCTTAAAACCATAGGTTAACAACTTGGAATTCAGTTCTAAATTCCATTGGTGGGAAGCTTGCTTGAGGCCATACAAAGACTTCTTTAACCTACAGACCTGACCTTCTTTAGCCTTATCATAACCTGGAAGTGGAAGCATAAAGACATCTTCATCCAAGGAGCCATGAAAAAAAACATTATTGACATATACCTGGTGTAGATGCCAACCCCGGGAAACTGCAACTGCTAAGAGAAGCCTGACAGTAACCATTTTAGCTACTGGAGAGAAAATTTCTTCATAATCTTCTCCTTCAACCTGAGTGAACCCTTTGGCAACCAATCTGGCCTTATACCTTTCCACTGTGCCATCAGGATTGTACTTAACTCTATACACCCATTTGCAGCCCACTGGTTTCTTACCTTTAGGTAAGGAAGTAATTTCCCAGGTTCCATTCTCCTCCAAAGCTGTGATCTCCTTCTTCATCGCAGCTATCCACCGTTCCTAATTCCTGGCCTGACTATAGGATTGGGGCTCTTGGAAAGTTGACAGGTTTGCAACACAATTCACATAACCATTAGACAAAATAGCTTACCTATTACTAGAGTCAGAAACTACATAATCTCTTAACCAAACAGAAGGGTGTCTGATCCTAGAGCCGTGCCTAGGTTGAAAAGATGGATGTTGTGATTCTGAGCCAGAATGTGCTGGAGGAACTTAAGAAGACAAGTCCAAGCGAGAAATATGTAAAGAGATAAAAGAATCTGGCTCAGGTTCTTCTAATGCAGGAGGAAGATCAGAAAAAGAAGCATGGGAGTTAGGAAGTGCATTAGAAGATTCAGTTGGAGAAAAGGATTCAAAAAACACAGGCAATGAGTCTTTAGAATTATTATCAACAAAATGAACAAAATCTGTAACCAATTGATCAGAAACTTGCTCAAGTTGTCTAGGGTTTGAAAATTGATTTTCCAAAAATTCAACATCCCCAGAGATGATATTTTCTTGTTGTGAAAACAAAAAACTTTATAGCCTTTCTGCCTTGAAGCATATCCCACAAAAATTCCTTTAAGAGACTTACTAGAAAACTTATCATACAGTGGTGCTTTATGTAAAACAAAACAAATGCAGCCAAACACTTTGAAATGACTGTAATCAGGTTTTTCTCCAAACAACATTTCAAAAGGTGATTTCCACTGAAGCAGTTCTGTGGGAATTGTATTGACTAAATATGTGGCCGTAAGAACAGCCTCCCCCCAAAAACTAACAGAAAGTCCTGCTTGTAGCAATAATGCTCTAGCTACTTGCACTATATATCTATGTTTCCTTTCAACTACCCCATTTTGCTGTGGAGTGTAAGGAAAAGAACTCTGATATAGAATGCCTAATTTGGTTAACATTTATTGACATGAATGATTAAGAAAATCAGTGTCATTATTTGTTCTTATTGCTTTGATTGTTTCTCTAAACTGGTTTTTAACCATTGTGATAAAGTCTGAAAGTAAGGAAGTGACCAGATCTTTAAATCTAAACAAATATGTCCATGTTGTTCTACTGAAATCATCTACAATGGTGAGAAAATGTTGACAATTAGTAAGTGACAGAACCTTATAAGTGTTGGAGTTGAATACATAAGCTATGCTTGTGTTGTACTTTTTCTCAGTTAATATATCGATTTATGTTTTGGTTATATTTTGTTGTGCATTATTTGTCCACTTATATTATGTAGTTAGATGATGAGGTGTCTTGTGTGACACAGTAGATCTCATTATTGGTTAAAAGACATAATATATAAATAAGATTCGTAATCGAGACAGCTTTGGACAAACTATCAGTTTAGGTTATTATGTGATTCGGATAATTGGTTTGTCTAAACTGATTGAATCATATAGATATGCCCGGGGCGTATTGAACTTGACCATTAGGAATGATTCGTCTTGTACTGATTTAAAAGATAAATCGTTCTTTGTATTCTATCTCTTAATCCCTAGACTCGAGCGGGCATAAGGATTAGACATAGTGTACTTTGATCTGCCAATGAGTGAGGTCAATTGTGGCCAACAGTCTCGGTAGGTTGGGTGCGCGTGTTTAGTTGCTTGGTGTGCTGCTGCTTGTCGAAAGGAAACCATGTACCGGTGCGTCCGGGGTGATGGTTCTTCCGAGATGAGCTCGTAATGTTTATTATACTAAACCCGGCTGGTGGACTTATGTCCGATATAGTAAAAAGGTCGAGTGGTACTAGTCTCGGAATTAAAGAAGTTAATTAATTAATTTATCAGTAAATTAATAGATTAACGAGCACTATATCTTTGATGTGGAGAGATTATGAATATATATTAATTAAGTTGTTCCGGAAGCAATTCTGGTGTAGAATGGTAGTGTTGGTGTATGCGCCCTAATGAGGGCTATTTATGTAAATAGACTTTGAGGGTATTTATGTAAATAAGACATTTGTCGCTTGATTGATTGTTTATCAAATGAGTTTATTTCATGATAGTAATATTCTTGTGCATATTTAAATTCATGAAATCGATCCGCCAAAAGAAACACTCCATGGACTAATTAGATCATGAGTGATTCTTTTGAGTAGTACTGGTACGAAGATCCTTAGACCAGAAATCACTACATGGTCTTAGGTGAATTGTAGTGTGCTTTGACATACGCCTAACGGGGCCGTAACAGGTTGCCAAGTACGGGTATGATTGGGTACACTATGATTCACGCTAAGATATGTAGGTGAAGTGATGAGACTACAAATCTCTCTCAAGTGAGAGATGATATCTTGGTCACTTGATAGTGAACTGAAAAATGCATGGCCATGCCCAAGGAATGATAAGGATATCATTTGCTTGATGGATTCAGTGTCACTAAGAGATCAAGTAAACGTTTAGCTATATAAGGATGATGGTTCCATGCCTTATGCTAAACGGGATATCAATGTAGAGGATCGTACGCAGTTTGCTCGGAAAGGTTGTGTTGAATCACCATTCGACCCTCCATTCCGAATTGGGTAGTCATTATGTCTTGCTAGAGACCACTAATGACTTATGGATTAATCAATGAGATTGAGTTATCCGTTGCCAATTTGGAGTGGGCCTACAGGATCGCACATAAGAAAGTTCGATGATGCAGAATAAGTATTCTTGCCTACAATAAGTATAATTGTTATACTTAAATAAAGAAGATTTAATTAAATGGTTTAATTAAATATTATTGAAAAGTTATGGGGTATTAATTAATAGTTAATTAATTACCTAGGAACAATTGGGGTGAGCTGATAAGTCAAGGGACTTAATTACAATTGAAGTTCTTGACCCATCAGCCTGATCCATGGGTCATGGGTTGATCCATGGGCTTGGTGTATAACCCAAATCATTAAGGTATTATTTAATACTGATTTGGAATCAGTAAATATTATTTAAATACCGATTTGGAATCAGTAAAATAATATTTGGTAATAATACTGATTTGGAATATGACTAAAATCAGTTAAGTTATAATTGGATAATTACAATACTGATTTTGGAAATTTGATCTCTACAAATATCCTAGGGGTATTATTGTAGGAGGAGAATGATTTTGAATTAGAAAATTCAAATCAGCCAAAATACACAAGATTTTCCCAAATTCTCTGGGTATGCAAGATCGGCTAACACCAACCTGCGAAGACTTTCGTGCTTGAGAGTAGAGAATCCTTCGAGGAATGATTTTGGAGACAAAAAATGCCATCTTCTCAGAGGAGCCAGGCGACGTGCGTAACCGATTACGCTTCAAGGGTAAGACCCGATCCTTAAAGTTTAGGAATTCCGCTGTTTAATTAGATTAAACACCTAAACAATTCCCAACAGTGGTATCAGAGCCAGGTTGTTCAGTTTTAATTAAAATTAGTTTTAATTAAAAAGGGAATAATCAAGAATTGGGAATAATCAAGTTTAAATTAAAAGGGAATAATTGAGGCGTTAATTTTTTTTCCCCAGAGCTATCACAAGTTTTTTGGTTTTGGAAACCATTCTCGAAAAGGAAATTAAAGCTTTGATGGGAACTTTTGGTTTTAACAGAAGTTTTTTTTGGTTTCGGAAAAACGGAAAAAGGAAAGAAGAGTCGGGAAGATCCCTGACATCATTTGTCCTTCTCCTTGCTTGCGGTTTTTCAAAACGGGATGGTTTTTCTTTTGTTTTGATTTTGGGTTGATTTGGAAAATTCCTTGCCGGAAATCAATTTTTGGAATCTGGGTTTTTGGTTGACGCCTCGCCGGAAAATTGGGTTTTCTTTTCTGGTTTTGTGCTAATTGATTGACCGGAGTTTCGAAAATTGGATTTTGGTTATCTTTTCTGGGGTGTTTGAAACTTCATCGAAGAAGAAAAAAAAAAAACTAGCCGGAAACTGGGTTTCTTTTTGAATTCCTTTTGTTTGGTTTTAATTTTCTGGGCTGGAGCTAATGGGTGTTCGTTTGGCTGGAAAAACCGGGATTTACAAAGTCATTCTTGTTTTGGTTTTGTGGATTGAAATCTGGGATGCTGGTTGTTGTTGCTGGATATTTTTTTTTTCCCCGCAGGTTTTGAGCCGTCCGAAATCCGGTGAAGACGGAATCCATGTTGGCGGGCTGCTTCGGTTTCATCGAAGTGGCCGCTGGATATCGTCTGGGCTCCGTTGACGCCGGATTGAAGTAGCGGCGATGGTCGTCGTTGTTTCTCCGTCATCAATCGGAGCCAAGAATCGCAGTTGTTGCTGCGGATTCTTCACTGGATGTGTCGGAAGAGTTTTTCTCTTCGTAAGCCATCGAAGGAAAGCTCCGATCGTGACCAGAAATGTTCTGGTCTACGAGGCGGGTGACCGGCGCAGGCCGAGAGAGACGGTTTTCGCCGGAAGAGACGACCGGCGTGGGATGCCGGGGAGTCGAGGATGCCGGATGGAAAAGTTGGGGAAGAAAGGCTTGGCGGCGGGGTGCAAAAAACCCTAAATGGGTAAAATGACTAAATTGCCCCCGCAGCTGTTTCAAAAACCCTAGCTGCAAAGTTTTGAGTTTTAAAAAATTATAAACCAGCCCCAACAGTTTTGTTTCCATAAAACCCTAAGCCCAGAAATTAAGATAAATTAGATAATTGCCCCAAAAGTTTCAGAAAATTAAAATTTTAAAATTTTCTAAATTTTATTTAATAAGATTTTAATTAAACAATCTTATTAGATAAAGATAGGATTAATTTATAATTTTATCCTATAAGTTTAAATTTAAAATTTTGAAATAAATTATCTTAATTAGATTAGGATAATTAAAATAATTTAATTAGATAAATTTTAAAATAATTATTTTAATTAGATTAAAATAATTAGAAAAGATAAATAAATAAATAAATAAATAATTAGATTAATTAATTTGTTTAAATTTTGAATTGTTATTTTATTTATTTTATTTTAATTTTGATGTTTATTTAAATTGTTTAAATTTTATTTGAAGCATCATAATTATGCAAGCATGTTCATGCATCATTTTGGATAAATGTAAAATGAACAGAAGGATTGATTAAAATTGATCATGACACGATCAATTTTAATTCTGTAATAGTTACACAATCCTTAAAATTAATCGGCTTAAATTAAAACCGGCTTGTATGCGCATATGCATTTTATGTGTTTCAAAGCATGAATTGGGCTTTTAATTTTAACATTTTAAAAGTTGGGGCCTGCGAGCCAATTTTGAATTTGGGCCTGCATGCCTATAAAAATCATCATGTACTCAAAAGGAGGTTCCAAGAGGAGTCCATGGTGGAGCCCAGGAGCGGAGGCCCAAACATGAAGTTTTAAAAAGGCCCTGTAATAGACTAGAGCCCAGTTCATCGCTTTATTTCATTTTTTTATTTATGCGAATGAATGATAAACGAAAATGCATGTTAAGCTGATCAAAATTAAATCCCAAAAACCCAAGATTTTGCTTCCATACTTGAGGGCCCGCTTGAGCGTCGAACGTCTGGTGGACTTGAAGAGCCCAAGGGCCTCAGGTTTTCTTCGTGCGGCGGGTTGTTACATAATAGTGCCCAACTTTATCACTACCATTAATGAGTGGAAAAACTGTTTGGGTATTAGATGCTCAACTTTATCACTACCACTTGTTATGAAAAAACTGTGTGGGTGTCTGTTGATGTGATGCCTTGAGGGATGGTTTAACTTGGGAAAATTAATCCTAGCTTGACCCGATAAGTTGACTAGGGATTAATTTTGCAAAGATAGGATGGTGTCAAACATTTGGAGTGTTCATCCTATCACCGAAAAGTTGCATGGTATACAATTGGAAAGCGTTAAATTACATGGAATGTGATTTGAACGTTGCCTACCAGAAGAGCCCGATCCCTACGATACTTGCCAAAGCAAGACTGGGGTTGACTATTTGTGGATCTTCGGCCCACAATCTAGCACCAACACAAAATTATTAGGGATTTCAATTTTGGCTATTGTGGAAAATTAATTTTAAAACTCATTCTAATATTTTGCAATATTCTTTGTAGAAATGGCATCATCTAGCACAAATGTTATCTCAAACTTTACTCTAAGAAGTATATTGGATAAAGATAAATTGGTTGGACCAAACTTCTTAGATTGGGAAAGAAACTTGAGAATAGTTCTCAAGCAAGAAGGAAGTTACATGTCTTAGAGACCGCTTTACCTGAACCACCACAAAATGCTTCGGCAACTGTTCAACGAGCCTGGGATAAGCTGAAAAGTGATTCTGATGATGTGACGTGCTTGATGCTCGGATCTATGACAGGCGAGCTTCAAAAGCAGTTCATGAATTTGGAAGTGTTCCGAATTTATGAGTCACTGACGGAAATGTTTCGTAAACAAGCTCGTATCTTTGTTATAGAAATAAATCTTTCTATGTCCACCTCATGGGTATTAGATATTGGTTGTGGGGCTCACATTTGTACTAATGTGCAGGGACTCAGAAATAGAAGGATGACAAAGAAAGGTGAAGTAGATCTCCGAGTGGGCAACGGGGCAAGAGTTATTGCTGTTGAAGTTGGAGATTACACTCTGTCTTTACCTTCTGGTTTAAATATCGAACTTGAAAATTGTTATTATGTACCTGCTTTGAGCAGAAATATTATTTCAGTTTCGAGTTTAGATAATAAAGGTTTTCGATTTATTATAGAGAATAATTCGTTATCTTTATATCGAAATGATATTTTATACGGAGTTGCAAATATGTGTAACGGTCTGTATGTCTTGGATTTGACCCAAGAAAAACCAGTCTATAACATAGAAAAGAAAGCTAAATCATCTAAAAATGGTTTAAGTCCAACATACCTTTGGCATTGTCGATTAGGCCATGCAAATGAAAAGCGAGTTCAAAAACTTCACAAGGATGGAGTGCTTGGGTCATTTGATTTTGAATCATATGATACCTGTGAACCCTGCTTGCAAGGCAAAATGATAAAATGTCCTTTCAACAAGACAGGTGACAGAACAAGTGAGCTATTGGCTCTAATACACACGGATGTATGTGGACCAATGAGCACACAAGCCAGAGGTGGATTTGAATACTTCGTCACTTTTACTGATGACTATAGTAGATATGGTTATGTCTACTTAATGAGGTACAAAAGTGAAACCTTTGAAAGGTTCAAAGAGTTTAAAAACGAAGTAGAGAATCAGTCGGATAGAAGGATTAAGGCTATTCGCTCCGATCGGGGAGGTGAATACCTAAGTGATGAGTTTGATGGCTATCTAAAACAGTGTGGAATTGTTTCACAACTGACTCCACCAGGAACACCTCAATGGAATGGTGTATCCGAAAGGAGAAATCAGACCTTATTAGATATGGTTCGATCAATGATGGGCCAAGCGACTCTCCCTACATCCTTTTGGGGTTATGCTCTCCTTTTTGCTGGCTACTTATTGAATCGTATTCCATCTAAGGCAGTAGATAAGACTCAATATGAGATATGGATGGGTCGGAAGCCCTATATGTCTTATCTATGAGTTTGGGGTTGTCAAGCTCATGTAAAGCGTTTACAAAGTAATAAGCTTGAACCCAAAACTGACAATTGCCTATTTGTGGGATATCCTAAGGAAACCAAAGGATATCAATTCTACAACCCAATAGAGAACAAAGTGTTCGTTGCTCGAGGAGCTACTTTCTTAGAGAAAGAATTTCTGTACAAGAAAGACAGTGGGAGTAGAATAGAACTCGGAGAAGTTCAAGAACCACAAGAGAATGTAGAACGATTTACAGAAACTCAGATGGAAGTTGACATGGAAACTCATGAAGATGAACAACCTGAGTCAACAACACAAGAACCTAGAAGGTCTGGTAGATCTCGTAATGAACCCGAGAGATACGGATTTCTCCTGACTGACGATCAAGATTTGATCTTGGTGGACTCTAATGAACCCGCGAACTACAAATAGGTTTTAGAAAGTCTGGATTCAGATAAATGGCTACAAGCCATGGAATCTGAAATGCAATCCATGAGGGACAATAAAGTGTGGACTTTGATTGACCCTCCTGTTCAGGCAAAGGTTGTCGATTGCAAGTGGATTTTCAAGTTAAAACCTGACGGGATCTTCAAGGCACGACTAGTGGCTAAAGGTTTCAGACAGACTCATGGTCTAGACTATGATGAAACCTTCTCTCCTGTCGTGATGCTCAAGTCCATTAGGACAATGCTTGCCATAACAGCATATTTTGACTATGAGGTATGACATATGGATGTTAAGACGGCTTTCCTAAATGGAAACCTACTCGTGGATGTTTATATGAAACAACCCGAGGGATACATCGATCAAAAGCATCCTAATCGAGTATGTAAGCTTCAGAGGTCCATCTATGGACTAAAGCAAGCATCTCGAAGTTGGAATCTTCGTTTTGATGAGGAAGTAAAAGGTTACGGATTCATCAAGAACGAAGATGAGCCTTGTGTTTACAAGAAAGTTAGTGGGAGCAAGATTGTTTTCCTTGTCCTATATGTGGACGATATCCTGCTCATAGGAAATGACATTCCCTTGATGAAAGACATCAAACAATGGTTGAGGAGTGTATTTTCTATGAAAGACTTAGGAGAAGCTGAGACGATACTAGGTATCAAAATCTATAGAGATAGGTCTAAAAGGCTTCTGGGACTAAGTCAAGAAGGGTACATAGACAAGATATTGAAAAGATTCAATATATCTAACTCCAAAAATGGTAAGGTACCATTTAGACATGGTCTTCTCTTGAAGAAGAACCAAGGTCCTTCAACAAGAGAGGAGAGGGATACAATGAGTAGAGTCCAATATGCTTCGGCAATAGAATCTATCATGTATGCCATGTTATGTACCCGTCCGGATGTTGCACATGCACTTAGCATGACTAGCAGATACCAACAAGATCCAGGGATGGATCATTGGACTGCAGTCAAAGCAATCCTGAAGTACTTACGAAGAACTAAAGGATTAATGCTAGTGTATGAAGGACAAGAACAACTCATTGTACAAGTTTACGCTGATGCTGCTTTCCAAACAGATCAAGATGACATGAAGTCATAATCAGGCTACGTGTTTAGTCTGAATGGCGGTGCAATAAGTTGGAAAAGCTCAAAGCAAGATACAATAGCCGATTCTACAATAGAGTCTGAGTACATTGCTGCATCAGATGCTACAAAGGAAGCTGTTTGGTTAAGGAAGTTCGTGTTAGACATCGGAGTGATACCGAGTATCCAAGATCCGATAGAATTTTTCTGTGAAAATAACGGGGCCATCGCACAAGCTAAGGAGCCTCGGTCACACCAGAAAACCAAACACATACTCAGAAGGTTTTACCTCATCCGAGAGATCATTGATCGAGGAGATGTGAAAGTGTGCAAAATAGAGTCAAACGACAATATAGCAAATCCTCTCACAAAAGCTCTACCACAGTCAAAGTTTGATAGACATGTAATAGAGTTTGGTCTTAAACAGTTTAGGACATAGCCCCTCATCGAGCAAGTGGGAGATTGTTGGTGTATGTGCCCTAATGAGGGCTATTTATGTAAATAGACTTTGAGGGTATTTATGTAAATAAGACATTTGTCGCTTGATTGATTGTTTATCAAGTGAGTTTATTTCATGATAGTAATATTCTTGTGCATATTTAAATTCATGAAATCGATCCGCCAAAAGAAACACTCCATGGACTAATTAGATAATGAGTGATTCTTTTGAGTAGTACTGGTACGAGGATCCTTAGACCAGAAATCACTACATGGTCTTAGGTGAATTGTAGTGTGCTTTGACATACGCCTAACGGGGCCGTAATAGGTTGCCAAGTACGGCTATTATTGGGTACACTATGATTCACGCTAAGATATGTAGGTGAAGTGATGGGACTACAAATATCTCTTAAGTGAGAGATGATATCTTGGCCACTTGATAGTGAACTGAAAAGTGCATAGCCATGCCCAAGGAATGATAAGGATATCATTTGCTTGATGGATTCAGTGTCACTAAGAGATCAAGTAAACGTTTAGCTATATAATGATGATGGTTCCAAGCCTTATGCTAAACGGGATATCAATGTAGAGGATCGTACGCAGTTTGCTCGGAAAGGTTGTGTTGAATCACCATTCGACCCTCCATTCCGAATTGGGTAGTCATTATGTCTTGCTAGAGACCACTAATGACTTATAGATTAATCAATGAGATTGAGTTATCCGTTGCCAATTTGGAGTGGGCCTACAGGATCGCACATAAGAAAGTTCGATGATGCAAAATAAATATTATTGCCTACAATAAGTATAATTGTTATACTTAAATAAAGAAGATTTAATTAAATGGTTTAATTAAATATTATTGAAAAGTTCTGGGGTATTAATTAATAGTTAATTAATTACCTGGGAACAATTGGGGTGAGCTGATAAGTCAAGGTACTTAATTGCAATTGAAGTTCTTGACCCATCAGCCTGATCCATGGGTCATGGGTTGATCCATGGGCTTGGTGTATAACCCAAATCATTAAGGTATTATTTAATACTGATTTGGAATCAGTAAATATTATTTAAATACTGATTTGGAATCAGTAAAATAATATTTGGTAATAATATTGATTTGGAATATGACTAAAATCAGTTAAGTTATAATTGGATAATTACAATATTGATTTTGGAAATTTGATCTCTACAGATATCCTAGGGGTATTATTGTATGAGGAGAATGATTTTGAATTAGAAAATTCAGATCAACCAAAATACACAAGATTTTCCCAAATTCTCTGGGTAGGCAAGATCGGCTAGCACCAACCTGCGAAGACTTTCGTGCTTGAGAGTAGAGAATCCTTCGAGGAATGATTTTGGAGACAAAAAACGCCATCTTCTCAGAGGAACCAGGCGACGTGCGCAACCGATTACGCTTCAAGGGTAAGACCCGATCCTCAAAGTTTAGGAATTCTGCTGTTTAATTAGATTAAACACCTAAACAATTCCCAACAGGTAGTGCCATAATTAATCCGTTAGTGGTACGATTAATTATGTATTGGGTTATTGACAAAGGTAGATTTAATTAATTAATCCTTGTGTCAGTTGGTTGTGAATCATACCAGGAACTGGATTGGGATAAGTGAATCCATGTATCAGTTGGATGTGTATCAGTCCAGGAACAAGATTGAAGGAAATAGAAATCCAGTAGGAAGACCAATTCTAAACCAACTTGGGGTCTCTCTTGTAACTCTATATATAGACAAGGGATTAGCTATTCAAGACACACAATTTCATAATACAATTCATAAGTTTTCAAGACAAGAAAACTTAGAGAGAGAAAATTCGCTCAAAAATTTCGGATTTTCCATAGCTAAGAGCAGCCAAAATTTTTCTTGAATTTTGGCAGCAACGTGTAGCTTTCTCTCTCTCTCCGGGTGGTGCGTTAATTGTACGTGTCAGGTGCAGCGGTGCTGGAATTTTCCGGTAGGTGAATTGTGGTGATTAGCTAATCAAATTGCTGGTTAGATTGCTGCCCACACAGCATACAAGCAAAGTCTTTAGGCATACAAGAGAATCACCTGGGTATACGCTTCAATAGGTAATTCTTATGTTTCCGCTTTAATTAAAGAATTTTTGTTGCGTGGTAAATCGAATGAGTGCATACTCAGATCCTGCGCAATGTTATTTCAAGCAAGGATTGGAATAGCAATTGTGCTAGAGTCTAGGCCTAGCCAGAGATTCCGATTCTGGAATGCATAGCACGAAAGTGAGTTTCTGGTTAGGCCCGGGCAGATAATCTTTCAATAAGGTCCCTAAACATCCATGTGCAAAAGCTCAAAAGGTCTTATAGATTTTATTGAACTAGATGAAAAAGGCAATCTGTGCTGCTTTGCCATTATACAGACTTCACATGAACTAAAATTGTAACTGGAACAATCATCTTTACAGTCACTCAAATAGCTCATAGCTTTCTCAGACAAATGCTCTAATCTTCTATGCCAACTTAGTTTACTTTGAACCATATATACAGACTCTTTATTAAGACTGTTATTGCCTAAACTCAGTTCATCAGCATGAACTTTCAAACAAGAAGAAATGGTAGTTTGCAAAAACGAGGTCTTATCCAGCAGATAGAGCCCCTTGATTTGTTTTCCAACTGCAAGGACCTTATCAGTCACTAGGTCCTGCAGGGTGTAAAAAGAAGCAACAAAATTTAAAATACAATCCAAAATCTTGAGCAAGCTTCCTCACAGACAATAGATTATGTTTAAAACTTGGCAACAATAGCACAGATTTCAAAGAAACAGTTTCAGATAGTTTGCAAGATCCTATGTAACTCACTGCCTTAAGACCACCATCAGGTAAAACAACTGGAGTGTGATTAGACACTGGAAAGTAATCAGACAAACAATTCAGGCTAGAAGTCATATGACAAGTCGCTCCACTGTCAACAATTTAAGAATCCTTTTCAATATAGGCAAACACAGGAGAATAAAAAACAGGAATAACATTTCTATCTGCAAAGTTGTGGAGGTAGGCCATGTTCACTGCATTCAGAGTATCAAATCCCTTCATAAGCTTGTTGAACTCCTTCTGTATTGCTGCAGCTATGGTTGAGTTCAGGTCCGGTTGTGGTGTATCCATTCAACCAGCGGAGATTCCACCATGTTGACTGAATTCTGATTGGTATTTCCTTTAACCTTATTCTTATCCACCCACCAATCTGGATAACCAGTTAGTTTAAAACAGTTCTCCTTCAAGTGTCCATTCTTTTTGCAATGCAGACACAACAATTGACTCTTGTCAACTTTGCTTTCTCCTTTTGGTTTGCCTTCATTTTTTCTTCAAGAAATGTGGATTAGTCATCATAACCACATTTTCTGAATTGATTGATACATTTACTATAGCTTGCCTATTTTTCTCAGCCTTCAGAATTATACCATAAACTCTGCTAATCAAAGGCATAGGCTCCATCATCAAGACCTGATTTCGTTCCACTTCATTGTTGGTTTTGAATACTAAAACTTTGGTTGTATAGAAACTATTTCCCAGTTTATATATATATATATATATATAGACTGAATGTTTCAGCTAATTATTTTATATTTTCATATGTAGTCCTCTTATATCAAGTGACTAGATGATGACGTGTCTGGTGCGACACAATAGATCTCATCATTGGTTAAAGTCGTGATGTATAAATTAGGCTCATGACTGAGACATTTTTGGACATACTGTCGGTTTAAATCATTATGTGATTTTGAGATTGGTTTGTCTAAACTAATTGAATCATATAAAAATGCTCGGGGCAAATTGAGCTTGACCGTTTGGGTTGAATTATCTTGTACTGATTTAGTAGACTATTCGATCATAGTATTCTATCTCTTAATCCTTAGACTTGGACGGGCATGAGGATTAGACATAATGCACTTTAATCTGCCAATGAGTGCGGTCACTTGAGACTTATATTCTCAGTAGGTTGGATGCACTTGCTTGATTTCTTAGTGTGTTGTTGCTTGTCGAAAGGAAACCATGTACCGGTGCGTCCGGGGTGATGGTACTCCCGAGATGATCTTGTAATGTTTATTATACTAAACTCGGCCAGTGGACTTATGTACAGTATAGTAATGAGGTCGAGTGGTACTAATCTCGGATTATAAGAAGTCGATAAATTAATTTATCAATAAATTAATAAATTGACGATCACTATATCTTTGATGTGGGGGGATTAAAGAATAATTAATTTAGTAGTTCCTGAAGCAATTCTGGTGTAGGATGGTAGTGCCATAATTAATCCGTTAGTGGTACGATTAATTATATATTGGGTAATTGACAAAGGTAGATTTAATTAATTAATCATTGAGTCAATTGGTTGTAAATCGTTCCAGGAATTGGATTAAGGATAAGTGAATCATTGTGTCTGTTGGATGTGAATCAGTCCAGGAATGGGATTGGAGTAAAATACAAACCCAATAGGTAGATCAATCCTAGTCCAACTTAAGGTCTCTCTTGCAGTTTTATAAATAGACATAGAGGGTCAACAATACACAACACAATTCATAAGTTTCAGAACAACAAAATCTTATAAAGAGAAAGCTAGAGAGAGAAAGAGAAGAAAAATTCTCAAGAAATCTTTCTAGAAAACTGTGCGTGAGATCCTAGAGTGCGGCGGCGGTCCCTGAAACTTGACGGCGTCGATGGCGCATAGATTACACGAAAGGTGGCGACTTTCTCCGTTCGTTTTCAGATGGTGGTGTACGGTGATGCGGCAATCCATGAGTGGTGGTGCATTTTTCGAAGCGCAGGTGTTTTTGTGTTGATTCTGTTTGGTTCTGGAGATCATTGGCCACACAACGTCAGAATCTGTCTAAGAGTCATACAAGCAATTACTTAAGGGACACGCTTTAAGAGGTCGATTTCTATCTTTCCGCTTTTATTAGTTATCGTAAATTTGTATGCATGACAAATCAAATAAAGTAAAACTAAGATCCGGTGCTCGTGTGGTATTTTAAAAGGGGTTTGAATTGGATAGCACGAGCGCTTGGGTTTTATTGGACCCAGGCAGACAATTCTTTCATTCATAAGTGTCATTTAGCCCCATCAAGAAGATCATCACCCACTTATTTTGATTTTTGATTTCAAGATGTTTAGTCATTTCCTTGATAGCTTCTTTAGCGCCAGACATAAACTGAAATGAACTGTCATCTCCATAAACAGCCTCCAATACTTCAGTAACATCAAACATAGGTTCTAGTTGGCTAATCTGATCTTTAAGCTCCTTTAGACGCCAATACAACTGAGATACACTTGCATTTTGTTGCTTCACAACAGCTACTTCTCTCATGAGTTGAAACAGAACAGACTGGTTAGAAGTACCAAATTTTTCTGCAATTTATGCCTATAACACAACAACATTGCTAATATAGGTGAACTGATTCACCATTTCCCTAGCAATAGTGACCTTGATTCGGGATACCACCATGTTGTTCACCTGATTCCACTTTCGAAAGTAAGCTGAATTCTCTTCTGGCATGAGGCAGCTTCCATCGATGAAACCTAGCTTGCATTTCGCCTTCAAGACAATGATCACATCATTTCACCAAATCGTGTAATTATTCTCATTCAGGACTGTTGGAGTAATGACCGTCCTGGATGATCAGCACCATGAAGAACTAATTGTTTTTCATATATCTCATTAACTGCCTGAGCAGTTCGACCAACCTTATTGACACGTGCGGTTTTAACTGTGAAGTCTCCAATCACCACCTCATCACAGATTGAAGCTGCTGAGTATTGAGCGAAAGAGAACTGGGCTTTCTTATTGTTTAATAGTTTTGGGAAAAAATTGATTGGAAACAATCGAAAATTACCCTTCTCGCTTCAAGCCTGCATAATAAACATTCCAAAATCAGAACTGGGTAGCCAAATTACGAGAGTAAAGAAAACATCTTTCACCCAACTGGAAATTTAGTAGCGAGAAAGTCTCGATGCTCACCTTGCTAGTAATGCTGCTGGAAAGCCAATCCAGTCCTTCATAAAGACCCTCCCCAGAGGTTGCACATGTGCTCTGAATGTGCGTGAGATAAACGGCCTAACAAGTTAGAACACACACGAAGGATAATGAAGGGTTGGAACTGGGCGGATGGAATACGACTGAAAGAGGATGCAGAGCAGGGTTTTTTTGGTGAAAAAATCAATTGAAAGGGATTTCAATTTTTGGGGGAAAAATCAGGAAGAGGGAATTGAGAAGGTCAATTGACCGACTATTAGGGAAAGAAAAAGTTGGGTAGCCTGGACGGAGGATAGAGAGACGAGGCGAAGGAGGCAACAACGTTATCGAGAGAAGAAACACGAAAGAGAGTAGAGTGTGAAAGTGAGAGAGAGAAAAAGAGAGAGGAGGAGTAGGAGAAGGACAGTAGACAAAATGGGAAAAAGGATGTTTATGGATGGTGGTAGTCGGCGATTGTGAGGAAGAAGAAAGGGGGCTGAGAGGCGGACGAAGAATAGGGAAAAGGTAAGGGTGGTTACTAATTGCACTCTATTACCAATCAAAATTCTTAGTTTCATCATCACCCAACCATAGCTAATTTCGAATTCATCCACCATTATTGCGTATGCAAACAAGAAGTTTGTGTTGGTGAGAGTTATCCTTTTAATCCGCAACAATGACATCTTATACCTATTTGTTTTATAAGTGGAACCCAAACTAATGTACTAGGGGTATGTACGGAATAAGTTGATTGAGGGTAGTTTTGACATGAACATGTGTATTAACATTTGGGGTCAACAGTAGATGCAAAGTAATAGTTATTTTTCTCAACAAAGTAAAGAACTTCTGCAGCAAAATCCAAGCATTCCATATTATTCGTACGCAACTGAGAAGTGTAGTTATAAACTTGCCTTACGTTGGCATTGTCTTCCAGATTTTTTTGATTGATTACTTTCAAGATTACACTAGGTTTTACATGGGCCAACGACATATCTTGCTCAGTTGTTTGAACCCGCCATTAATCGACTCAACTGCCGATGACGATGTGGATATACAACCATCGGATGGTTGTGTGTGCCTTTCTCCCCAGGGACTGACCAAACCACACAATAACATTCTTCAATCTCTTGTTCAAATAATACAAATGGACACTCGCAATACATAAACATTGAAAATTGTGTCACCCCACTGTTTGATCCCTTCTTCTTTGCCTTAGGGTTTCCCCACGAATACATCAAAATTTCTTCTTTTTGAGTTTGTTATAGCTCAATATAGTCACTTCAAAACCATGGTAAGAGCAATTTGCTTCGCCCATTTAATCGAGTTTACATCTGTAGGAAAAAAAATCTTCGTGGTTGAAATATATATTGTAGTCCACACCATCGCCATCGATCTACAAAGTTTTATAATCTAATTAGTTTACTACACAGTACATGTTTTATACGAAATATAAATTCAAATATAATTCATAACATAATGGAGAGACCTCTATTTCTAGATCCACTTCATCTTCTAGAGAATATTCTTTTGGATAAAAAATGCACAAATATTAATAGGCCAAATTGCTTTTTTGATCCCATATAATAGGGGTAGTACCACTTTTAGTCCTAATTAATATTATGACGACAATTTTGGTCCCTCATCTTTTTTTTTAAGGGAAAATTGGTCCATTACTGGGTTGACCATATTTGACCGTTAATTAGAGACCTTTTGTGTAAAGAAACTTTTACAAGGGCATTTATATAATTTTTTTCTACTTCTCTTTCCTCTCGCTCCGCCACCACCGCCACCCCAACTGTCGCTCCTTCCCCAAATACCCAGCCTTCTCTCAATCTCTCATTTTCTCTTCTCCCCGGTCGGACCTCCCTCTCTCCCATAGCTATACGCCTCCGAATCTTCTTCTTCTTCTACCCGATGTAGATCCATCCATTCGAAATCACAGCCGAACAAGGAGGGCTTTGCGAGGCGGAGGAGAGCTGGATCAGGAGTGTCAGGGACAAGGGAGATTGATCTGGAATATAGATCGGGAGGCGGGGGAGATATGGATCGGGAGAGGGGCGGCGGGAGAGTTTGATATGGGCTTCGGGATAAAACGGATGAGAGGGGGTTTCAACCTCCATTCGATAGGGAATGACGGGAGGAGGGAGATCGGGAGAAGGAGATTGGGAACGGCGGGAGGAGAGAAACGAAAGAAGAATAAGAAGAAACAGCGGGGGCGGGGCGGTGGCGATAAGCCGAAATGAGAGAGAATGAGAGGGTCGGTGAGCCAAAACGTGGAGACGGCGGTAGCAACAACGGCGGTGGTTAGCTCTGGAAAGGAAGAAAGAGAAAAGAGTTTTAGGGTTTGAGAGAAGAAGGAAGGAGACCAATTTTTTTCTTTACACAAAAGGTCTTTAATTAGCGGTCAAATATGGTCAACCAATTAGTTGATTAAATTTTTCATTAAATGGGACTAAAAATACTAATAAAAAAAAAGATGGGGGACCAAAAGTGTCCCTGTAATATTAGTTTTAATTGGGACCAAAAGTGGTACTACCCCTATTATAAAGGACAAAAAAACAATTTGACCATATTAATATAACCACTTACTAAAACCTAAAATAATACTATAGTAAACCACTATTCATAAATAAAGATTTTGCACATGTCTATATTTTCAGTAATTAAATCATTACTTACTAAACCAAATCAAACATACAAAAACCTAAAATAATACTATAGTAAAACTACTATTCGTAAATAGTAATGCCGCAAATGTATATTTTTCATTAATTAAATCATTACTTACAATTTAATTAAACCAAATCAAACATACTCAAAACTAAAATAATACTATAGTAAAATCACTATTCGTAAATATTAATGCTGAACATGTCTATTTTTTAATTAATAAAATTATTATTTAGAATTTAACTAAACCAAATCAAAGATACAGAAAACTAAAATAATAATATTATAAAACCACTATTCATAAATATTAATAATATTACACATGTCTATTAATACTACAGCAAACAACTTACCGGATGTTCGTCATTTGCTCACTTCATGAGGTGGAGACTACCAATGTTGAAGACTCTACCATTTCAAAAATTTCTTTTGTGGTGTAGTCTTCATGTCTGGAAGTCTTGTCATTTGAACGATTGCAATATACAGAGGACTGGGTGGGTGCACAGTTGGAAACAACAAAAGACTCATATTACACCCATGTTCAGAACTCATGATTTTTACCCCCGATTCATGAAAGATATTGTGATTAAAATGTGAGTGAATTTTGAAGTGTTAGAGGTGAAGATTTGAACTAATATGTTAGAATCAGGTCAAATGTAAGAAGTTGCCAAATTGTGGGAGAAAGAGGATTTTAAAATATGAGTGAAATGGGTGAAATTAGAGTGAAAATGCGACTAAATCTTTGTGGGACTAAATCCATGAAAGACTGCTGTATAGACGAGTCTTCCAAAGAAATAGACCACATCAATGACGAGATTTCCAAAGAAATAAACTCTCCAATGGAAGAGTCTAAACGCGCGTTTTTTGTCTTAGTGACAAACCCTAAACCCTAAACTCTCCATTGAGTTATATATTCAGAGCTCAGTGACAAAGCACACCCACATGCAGAAGTTATATATTCAGTGCTGAGTGAATTATAATGACTTTTAGTTTGTAATAAATATTTATAGGGAGATAGAGCTTTTAGATATCATAGGTAGGGCTGTCAAATCGTGTCGACGTGTTGGGTTGAAAGAAAAAATTACGATTTTACCCCCAACGCGAACCCGAACGGGTTGATGAACCCCAACCTGAACTCGACGTGGTGTTGACCAGGTCGGGGTAGGGTTGGTTGACCCTCCAATCCGACCTAACATGATTGACCCGATGCAAACTTCATCTTCAGATTAGGTCTTTTCCATAGTATCATTGCTTCTACTTCTAATTATAATAAGAAAATACAAATACAAAAGGCACAGAAGCTTGCAACTCCAGTAATTTCAGCAATTGTTATGCAAAACACAGTCTTTGAAAGTAGTTTTAGTTCCACTGAAACAACTACACTTTTGTACAACTAAATAGTATTCAGTAATAAACACATGAAAGATTAAAACTAAAAAGTTCTTTTAAAGAAAAAATTACAATCCTCGACCTTTTAGAATAACAAATCCTATACACCACCCAACAAGGTAAAAAATATTCAAGCATCATATTTGGCAAAACTTAAACTATTCGAGCAATAACATCAGTTAGATGAAGAGTTAAATTCTTGATTGACATAGATCTGACATAAAATTTTTCCATTTTTTTTGTTCTCTCACCATGGTTAATTTGTTCCCTTCTCCCAGCTCCTTACAAAACAGATGATACAAACAAAATAAGGAGCAACTATCAAAGCACATCAGTTGTGCTTCAAAAGAAGGCAGAAAATAGAAGAGGAAAAACAATTGAAAAAAAAATGAGCAGCATTACAAGACAACCATAATCAAAGATAAACTAAAGATTTATCAAAATCTGAGTTTTTCTCAATCATTCGATAAAACTCAGCTACATATTGAATAAAATCAAAAAATTTTGTACAACATATAAACCACAACATCTTTACTTTCTAGTTTCTCCATTCAATTTTCATCTTAATTATCAAAAATCCAATCTCCAACCGGAAAAACAGAAACTTGGTCGGAAAAAATATTATTGCGGCAGCTAGCTGTTGAATTGAAAGAAGAAAACAGAGTGATTAGGAACTTAGGATGCCAGATCAAGTGTTGAGCCCACTCGAAGTTCTGTCACCGCTGGTTGACAATGGCGAGTGGCTGGCGAAAGGAGTGCGGTTAGGGGTAGGGGCAGTGGGCTAGGCTAGGGTTTCTTTATTTCTCTTTATGGTTCGAAGTGGAAGGAGGGCAGAAGCGACGGTTGTGTATGAGAGGAGAGAGAGGGGGAGGTAAAGGGGTTGGCTCTGGCAGGCGACGTCACGGCGTGGAAAAAAGGTGATCGCCGGTCAATGGTAGATGAGAGTAGGGCTGTTCATTCAGGCGTGTTTGGTTTATTCGGGTCAGGTTAATCGGGTTTTAAGAATTTTTAAAACCGCCCCGTACAACAAACCGAATACTGTAGCACCCAAATCGAACCGAACCAAATCATCATTCGGTTTTCGGTTCGGGTTTCATTTTAACCTGAAAACATCAGAATTTTTTTCAACCAAGCATTAAAAAAAGTTCAGAAATTTTTTTTCACATCTGAACAAAACAAACAAAAAATTATACAAAGCAACACAATAACCTAGCATTCCAAAAATCATATCTACAACAAAAATTCTTCCAATCACCCACAAAACAATAATTCTAAAACTTTTAAAATCAGATCTAAGGTTGGCGGGCTGCGGAATGAATGTAGATGCCGCTCATGGTGTGAGGTGCAACCCAACGGAGTTTGGTGTGGTGATGTGAGTCGCCAAGAGGGTTCGACAATAGAGAGAAAGGGTCGCCAGAGGAAGAGGCTTTGTGCTGGTCATGGTGGCTGGTGACGAGCGGGAGAATTGACGACCTTGAGCTCGGTTGTGCAAGCCGTCACCAGATCTGTGTGGTGGTGGAAGCCGACGCAAAAGTAGAGGTGAGTGTTGTTGTGGTAGTGGCTATTGTGTGTGGTGGCGAGCTGTGGATGAAGTTTGAAGCTTCAAGAGGCATTGAAGTGGATGGCTGGGGATGGATGAGAAGAAAGAAGAAAAAGAAGAAAGGGTGGGTTGCTGCTGGCTAGGGTTTCGGGAGAGAAATGTAAGTGGGGTGTGCGGCTGTTAGATTAGGATTTCAGAGGCATACAAACCATAAAAAAACCTTATCTACCCTAATACTAGTTTGGGTTTCGGGCGGTGCCCATATAAAAAATCCAAAACCAAAACCTCCCATTAAACCGTTAATATAATTCGATTACCCACCCGAATAACCCGTTCAACCGCATAAACCCACCCGATTCCTTAAATGGGTGCGGGTTGGGTGGGTTATTCGGGTAAACCCAAATAGTGAACACCCAAGATGAGAGGTTGATGGGTTCATCGAAAGGAAGAGAAATGAGGGAGAGAGGGAGGGAGAGGCGGCTGCTAGTAAAAAACCCGAGAAAAAATTTCCCTTAGAAAACTTTTCTATATATAGGGCTTTTTCAGGTTATCAGGTCAACCTGTGGACCCGGTCGATTGACCTGATTCGGACCTGCCCTTTCTTGACCCAACTTGATTTTTTTTTGTGTCTAAAATTTTAACCCTGACCTAACCTATTTCATGTCGATTCCGTGTCCGATTTTCGTGTCATGTCAGAAATTGTCAACCTTAATCATATAGACTTTTGTATGACAATGGAGAACTTCCTCCTTGGAGTCTCAACCTTGTACAGGGGTAATGTTTTTTATCCCCCTATATTTTTGACTGAAATGGAAGGGTATCAAACTCCGCCGATCTACAATGTCGCCATGGTTAGATAGATTGTTTAACTTAAAAAAGAAAAAAAAGGGTTTAAACGGATGTCAGACTTGTCCATTGAACACAAGTCTAGTTGCATGGAAGACACATTATTTCAGTGGAAAAAATGTTATTTTATTAAAGAGTGAATTGTAAAAAAGGTCATCATACTTTGGTAAAGTTTAGGTTTTGGTCACTAACTTTTAAATATTCAAAAAAGGTCACTAACTTTAGCATTTGAATTTTAGTTTTGGTCATTCCGTTAGAATGAACCGTTAAGTCCACTAACAATCCTATATTTGGAGGGTATTTTTGTCCATTCATTAATGCTGTACACATGCTGCTCGCGCTACAGTGCGCGCTACAGTACGCGCTACAGTGCTCGCTACAGTAACGCGCTAATTATAAATAAAGTAGCATAGATGAGCGGAATTATAAATAAAATTTTTTGGTATTTTTAGTAAATTATTTTTTTTAAAAAAAAGTATTTTTTTAAAAAAAAAGTATTTTTTTTAAAAAAAGTATATTTTTTTAAAAAAAGGCTATGCGTTTAAAAAAAAAATAACTGTAGCGCGTTACTGTAGCGCACTGTAGCGCGTTACTGTAGCGCGAGCAGCATGTGTACAGCATTAATGAATGGACAAAAATACCCTCCAAATATAGGATTGTTAGTGGACTTAACGGTTCATTCTAACGGAATGACCAAAACTAAAATTCAAATGCTAAAGTTAGTGACCTTTTTTGAATATTTAAAAGTTAGTGACCAAAATCTAAACTTTACCAAAGTATGATGACCTTTTTTACAATTCACTCTTTATTAAAAGGGCAAAATGGTCCAGATGTTGGAATTAATAATCTATGAAGTAGTAATAAATAGATAGATTTTGTCATGGACTGTGGATGGGGTATTTAGTAATTATCTGAAATTCCACGGCTCGTTTACTAGTTAATTGACCCTAAATACTTCTGAGTGGGAGCAGAAGACGAACTGAGTAAGCATCATCCCAGTATCTGTTCTGGAATTAATCCCAGAAAGTCGAAAAAAAAAACAAAGAAAGGGAACAAAACAGTCTAGGGAGGCAGGCTATCGGCTTTTGGAAGTTTGATTTAAAGATAGCGGCTTCACTTAATCGGTTTTATTATGGAGACGATAAAAACTGAAGAGATAGAACCGATTCTGCATTTTGACGTCCCCTATCAAATGCTTGAACAGAATTGAAAAGTGAGGTATTAGCTTTGATTATGTGGTATGTGCTTTTTCTTGCCAAGACACCTATGAACCCTTTCTTTGAGTTTACTAACTTTGGACTCTTTTAGCCAAAAGTTGATGTCTTTTTCCTTATTTTGAAATAGAAGGTGAACATGTTTTGATTTGAGGGTCGTTTTTGTGCTTTTGAGTGGATATGGCGACTTATAACCGAACTAGTTCAAATGCTAAGCGCCAAAGATCAAAAAAACAAGAAGTAGATATTGTTGATAGGCTCAGTGATTTACCAAATTCAGTTGTGCTTCATATTTTGTCGTTTCTACCCACCAAAGATGCTGTAGCTACTGGGGTCTTGTCAAAAAGATGGGAACGTCTCTGGACTACTGTCCCCTGCCTTAATTTTGTAGAAGGTCATAAGGGCTTTCATGGAGAGTTGGAAACAATTAGTTTTACGAATTTTGTTAACAGAGTCATGCTTGAAAACAATGCTGGAACGATTCAGAAGTTTACAATCAAATGTGGATCATCAAATCACTCGTATGATGTTGAATCATGGATTAGGAAGGCAATCAACCGAAATGTTGAAGAACTTGATCTTGATTTCCCTTTGACATTTCGTTTGCCTCGAAGCATTTTTAGCTGCAAAACGCTTGTGGTTCTCAAGTTGTCTGGTACAATGACGATCGTTGTTCCAAAGTCAGCCTGCATTCCAAATTTGAAAACCCTTCTACTTGATTCTGTTAGATATCAGGATGATAATTCAGCTAGTAACCTGATTTCTTGCTGTTTGGTGCTTGAAAATTTGTCCATTCAGAGTACATTTCCTGATGGGGTGAAAAACTTTCGGATATATGCACAAAAACTGAAATGTCTCAGGATAGACTTTGATTTCGATGATCAATTAGATGAACGTACCCTATACATAAATGCCCCAAAGCTCGAGTATATTGATATGACAGATTATGCATCTGATTCTTTATCGATGACAAATGTTGGCTCTTTGCTTGAAGCACATGTTCACTTGGGGAAGATTACTTGCTGCAAGTCCTTCATCAAGTGTATGGAGGCATTCAACAATGTGATGTTTCTTTCTTTATATGGTTATGCATCAGAGTCAAAGGTGAACTACAAATCTTCTCTTATTTTCATTGATTTGTAGACAATTGCAAGTTTTCCCCACCCCTTGTTTTGTTTTTTTGTTTTTTGAAATAAAAGATATATCACCCCTTGTTTGTTATGCTACCAAATTTGTTACGACAGTCTCTTGAAAAACCAATTACTTTCCTGAAGATGTGTAGCTACCCTTTCAGAAATTGTTGAATTTGTCCATTGACAATGCTTTTGGAAGTTGATGAATATGGATCCAGTGATAAACTTACCTTCATGACATTGGCTGTGTATGCTACTTTTGTAGATTACCGACTTACTACTAGGACAACCCGGACCTCTGTCGGTAAACTTTCCGAAATTAACCTATTTTACTCTGGATGTGGGATGTATTTGGCGTCCATTGCTTCCTTACTTTCTCCAGTGCTTCGAAAACTTAGTTGTCCTGAAGTTAATAAAGGTTAGTTCACCTCCTCTTTGCCTGATGCATATGGCTTTCCCATCAATGATTTTTTTGATATGACAATCATGAAAGATATGTATTGGAACCATTTCTAGCTTTTTAATTTGTCGAGATCTGTATGCCTCTCTGCAAGACATTTCAGTGTGGATTACTGCAATTGATAGAACAAATAAATTGCATTTTGTAGTGGTAACATGCAATATTGCTGGCATCACCAAGTACAGATGTACCTGTGTTATATTTGAACTCCCAGTACTTATGTTTCTTTTCCATACTCCCCAACTACATTGTTCCCATTGCATTTGTATCATAACATTTTCATTGCTACTTTAACTTGCACTCTAAATCATGAACTCATTGGTATGAAACGGGAAAAGCATGACTTAAACCCTGTCCCTCAACCCCAAATTTAGAAACTAAAAAGTACAAGTATCATTGTAGAATCTTTCTGTAGTCTATCTATTTTACTCAACAGTTTCTTTTTATTTTATGTCTTTTTCTCTTTGTTTGTCCTTTGTGGCTGTGGCGATAGTATCCAGATTATGATGATGTTGGCATGGAAGGTGCACGCCTATGGATCGAACCAGAGGTTACACCCAGATGTTTGTTGTCAAGCCTGAAAGTTTTCCAAAATGACGAATTCATTGGTGAAGATGATCTTGGTATGTTGAAATATATACTAAAGAATGGTAAAGTTTTAGAGAAGGTAGAACTATATGATATTGGCACCAGGGATGACGATGCACCTTACACCACTCGTAAGGCAGAAAAAGCACGTGCATTTGAGGAGAAGCTTCTTAGATCCGAGCAAAAGCTTCGCGGACTTGAGCAGAAGTTTCTAATGGTTCAGAAAATATTACATCTCCCTCGAGGATCAGAGACATGTAAGATTAAATTCTCTTGATGTCTTTTAAGAACTGCACCTTGCACCTATTTTGCCCAGTTTCTTAGGGAGAGTTGTCTCGCACCTCTAAGTATTCTCTACTTACCCACCTCTGTCTTATGCCTTCTTGGAACACTAGTTATATGGATGTTTTGACAGAGCGTGTATATTTTGGCAAAATACTAAGTGTGACATCCCGTCCCACATTGTTAGTTTACAACTTGAGTGACTTGTATATAACTTCCAGTCTCATAGGCTACTAATAACTTGGGTTAATCATTTTGGATTAGCGAGGACGAAACCTGAAAGCTTTTGGGCCAGTCTATGGAACTAGGATGTTACACTAAGCATAGGAGAATTTTGGGCATTGGTATTTGGTTCTCTTGATGAACTGGTTGAATGGGCCATTGGTGGTTTTTACGTTCTCATAAATTCAACAAAAAATAGTACTGCTTGCATTGTTTTATTTTCATTTACTGTTGAAGCAATACAAAAGTGGTTCAATTCAATCTCAACTTCTGAAGTTGATTTTGTCGAATCTTGCACTGGAATTTTGGGGTTTGTGTTATGACTGCAAGATGATGCTAGTACTACCTTGTATTAAGAGAGCTTTTCTTATTCTATTATCTTTTACATATTGAGCAAATTTTTTTCCCAACTAATTATACCATATTCCACTAAATATTAATAAACTTAGTCAGCTTCCTTATGCCTGTGAATTAAATTCTTCCGATTTTCATGTATTTTTAACATCATCAATATTTTTCTTTAAAATTAACGAATCATATCATTTCAATCATTAACAATAAGGCCAAAATGCAATTTTGGTATATTATAATAGCCTTTGTATCACTTTTGGTCCCTTATAATTTTATGTGGACACTTTTAGTCTTCTAACTTTAATTTATTAGGTCTTTTGGTCTTTGTTAATGGAAATTTTGTTCAACAAACGGTTTAATCGTTAATTAGGGACCCTTTGAGTAAAAAAAAAAAAAAAAGGGAAAAAATTTGGTCTCATTTCCTTCTTCAAACCCTAAAACCCTTATCTTCCTATCCCTTTCAACAATCCAACCACCACTGCAGCCCCACCGATTAAATACGTTGTGGATTCCCTCCTGCAAACGCAACTTCAATCTCCTTCTTCGGTGGCCAAATCTCATCATGCCCCCATCTAAGAGAGATCCGGCTTCAAACGCAAAACTTCGTTGTGAAAAAACACTGATCGGAAACGATTTCCAATCCTGGTGGCTCTCTGAAGCGAAACCGAAACATCCAGAAGAACGCTTCACCAGTGTTTGTGTTTTCGATTCGAAAAATCGCGAATACGGCGGCCCCTCTGTTGGTGTGAATACTGGAAGTTTTGCTTGTATGAACATTATTTCCTAGTTATATCGATTGAGAATGTTTTAGTTAAATTGTTCGTGTTTGTATTTATTCATGAAGTCCTGTTATATCATATGAATGACTAGATGATGAGGTGTTTGGTATGACACAGTAGATCTCATCATTGGTTAAAGTTATGATATATAAATAAAGCTCGTGACTAAGATAGTTTTGGACAGACTGTCAGTTTTAAGTCATTGTGTGTTTCTGAAATCGGTTTGTCTAAACTGATTGAAATATACAAATGTGCACGATGCGTGTTTAGCAGGACCGATTAGGATTGATTTGACTTGTACTGATTTCGTAGTTAATTCAAATCTAGTATTTTATTTCTTAATCCCTAGACGAGGACGGGCACGAGGATTGAGCATAGTGTACTTTAATATGCCAAAGAGTGTGGTTGCTTAAGGCCTATATACTCAGTAGGTTGGGTGCGCATGTTTAGTTGTTTGGTGTGCTATTGCGAGTCGAAAAGAAACCGTGTACCGGTGCGTCCCGGGTGATGATACTCTCGAGATGAGCTCGAAAAGTTTATTATACTAAACCCGGCCGGTGGACTTATGTTCGGTGTAGTAAAAAGATCGAGTGGTACTAATCTCGGATGAGAAGAAGTTGAAACATTAATTTATCAGTAAATTAATAAATCGAAGAACATTAAATCTTCGACACAGGGAGATAATTGAATATTTAATTTAGTGGATCCGAAAGTGTAATTTTGGACTTGGATGGTAGTTCCATAATTAATCCGTTAGTGGTACGATTAATTATGCGTTGGGTTTAATTGACAAAGTGAATTTAATTATTTAATTAATTATCTTGAGGGTCATAGTATGAATTAGGATTGTGTTATTAATCAGTCCAGGAACTGAATTGGAGTTAATAAAATCCAAACCCAACAGGAAGACCAAACTCAAGCTCATTTGAGGTCTCTCTTGTAGCTCTATATAAGAAACAAGAATCAGCCCCAGGACAGACACAACAGTCATAAACAGACAGAACTCACAAAACCTAGAGAGAGAAAAACAGAGAGCCAACGAAAATCCTGAGAGAGTGAAATCCGGCGGTGGCGGTTAGCAAGACACTGGCGGCGGCACTTGGGATTTCCGGCGGCGATGCTAGCACTTTTCGGCGGTGGTGTGTGGCACTTCGGTGGTGGCGGCACGCGATTCCAGGCGGCGACAACTGGTTTTTTGAGGAGAATTTTGTGCGGTGTTTTTTGTGAGGGCTAATTCGGAAACGTTCGGTAGATTGTTGCCCACACAACGTCCGTACGAGTCTTTGAGAATATAAGCGAATTCTCAGGTTCACGCTTCAAAGGTCAATTTTAAATCTTTCGCACTTTATTTTAGATATTGTTATTGTTGCGTGTCAAATCGAATTAAAGTAATTTAAGATCTTGTACAATAGATTTCTGAGAAATTTCAAATCGGATTGCATGAATCGAAATCTCTCTGGATGAAATCAGAATAGTACGAACGTGTTGTTGGGTTTTATTGGAAGCTTTCTAATCGGATTGCACGAATGAAGTTTTTTATCGGACCACAATAAGTGCGAGACCTTTCAATTGGTATCAGAGCTTAGGTTCTCAATTACTTTTTGTTCGATTTGATTACATGGTTTTGCAGGTGGTTAATTTGTCCCGGTTATTATGGTTTATGCGTTTGTATTTTATTAAACCCTGGGACATGTCCAGGTTGGTTTTTTTTATATGAATGCTTGTAATAGTAATAACCACGAGTTGGAAGCCGTGTAAGATTAGATTAAAATTGTAGTAAGATTTTATCTATGTAATTTTTGATTTTATTTCCCTAAAAAAATTTTAGCCTTGTATTTAGGATAATTTGTAATTCGAAGATGTTGTTGTGGACAACTTGGATTCGTGGGTTTTGGATTAACGCAATTTGGATGATTTCAAGGATTGTGTAGAAAACCGAGAAAATCCAGGTGAATTGCAAGAAGACCAAACAGCGAGTGGGAGTGGAGCAGAAAACCTGAAAGCATATGCGGCGTTGGCGGCGCTGGCGAAGTCTCTCCGCCAGCAAAAACCGCACTGGCCAAATATCGCGGCTCTGCTGCGCAGCGCGCCGCGCACGCCGCTGCTGGTGTCTACGCACACGTTGCGCATGTGGTCTGCTTGTGTGGTGCATTTTTCGGGAAGTTTTGAGATCCTCAAGACCAAGAACTCGATCCATCAGAGTGACGCGACGGGACACGCAAACAAGACAGCAGATGGAAGCGACAATTATGAAGACCATAATAGTCGAGAAATTTATTTACACATTTATTTCCCGCATTTATCATTTTAATTATTTATTGTATGTTTTAATTAGTGCTTTATTTTATTGCATGATTAAAACATAGGTTTTTAGAATCCGCATAATTTAGGAAAGTTAATGGCATGTTAAAATCGGAAAAACCCTCGTTTTAAGAATCTAAGTGGGAGCGGGTAGGTTAATTTATCCCATGGCCTCCATCATGAATTCATTAGTGATGGGGTTGACTTTTGCATTGGCATTAGGGCATTCCTCCATAACAGATGAGTCAAATATGTAGAATCACTAGAATGAATCTCTAACATGATGACTAAAGTGAATTAAAATGGAGAAGTGCGACACCCTTTCTAACTGAGGCGTATTATCCGAGGTAATGAACTTAGAAGTCACTTGATGGCATACACTTAATGTACAATTTGTAGTATTCCTCATATCGAGGTTACGCTGCTTTTGTGTACTGCTAAAAGCAATGACTATTAGCTTCATTAGTCATTAGTTCGTTTGGTCAGATAATGAAATTAATGAACTAGGTTTTTCTTAAACGAATGTGGACTAGCGTAAACGTCCACACTATTGTGGCTTGCTCGAATCCTAGTGAACGAGATGTCGGTGGTTCAATTAAATATTGTTTGAGGGAGTCAATATGTTAATTTCGAATCATATTTATTTTTCTGAAACATTTTCTGTTTATTTATTTCAGTTGTTGATATGTCGTTCAATCCACTAGCTGTCATTCTAAAAGAGAACAAACTAACTGGTCCAAATTATATTGATTGGACACGTAACCTGGATATTGTCTTAACGGATGAGGGGCATAAATTCATGCTCACTAAGGTGTGCCCAGATACGCTGAATGATGAGTCGACTGAAGAGCACAGGTTAGCCTATAAGAGGTGGAGAAAATCAGATGAGATGACGCGATGTTATATTTTGGCTTCAATGTCAAATGTTCTGCAACATCAGCATCAAGCGATGATATCTGCTTTTGACATGGTGGCTAATTTGAGAGAAATGTTCGGTCATCAAGGTCGTGCGACTAGGCAAACAACTATGCGAAAACTTATGACTAGCAAGATGGCTGAGGGTACTCATGTGAGAGATCACGTTCTTAAGATGATCAGTAATATCAATGAGATTGAGGTTTTTGGAGGTGAAATCGATGGTGAAACCTAGGTCGACATCATCCTCCAGAGCTTGCCTAAAAGCTTTGACCAGTTTCGGCTGAACTATAACATGAATCAGAGAATGTATAGTTTGTCCGAGTTTTTGGCAGAGTTGGTGTCAGCTGAAGGTTTGTTTCAAGAGAATAAGCAAGCTTTAGTCACAGTTAAGTCTACTTCTGCGGTTAAGGCAGAAAAGAAGGAGAGAAAGACTAAAGGCAAAGCGCCAAAGGCGCAGCTTGCTCCTAAGTCAGGTGCGATTGCAAAGAAGAAGCCGAAATACAAGTGCTTCAAGTGTGGTCAGACAGGACATTGGAAAGTGGATTGTCCAAAGAACAAAGGTACGACTATTTCTGCCTTAATTACTGAGACGTGTTTAGCGGTAATTCCCACAGATACCTGGTGTGTAGATTCAGTAACCACTGACCATGTTTGTAATTCTATGCAGGGGTTTCAGGTAACCCGGAAGTTTAGAGAAGGCGAATTAGAAGTCTACTTAGGCAACACTACAAGAGTGTCAGTTGAAGCAGTGAGACTAGTTAGGATTAATTTTTGAAATTCTATATTGGTTTTACAAGATTGTCTTTATGTTCGGAGTTTTAGAAATAATTTAATTTTAGTTTATAGACTCATAAAGAATGGTTATAAGTTTATTTTTTCTGATGAATCTGTTTCTGTTAGAAAAAATGAGAAGCTTATTTGTTCTAGTTCATTAGTAGATAATTTATCTTTGCTAAAACCGAGCTCCCCTGTTGCGCATGAAACGAAAATAAATAATGCATCATTGAATCACAATAAGAGGAAAGAACCTTCAGAGATCAACCAAATATATCTTTGGCACTTTAGGTTAGGTCACATTAACCTTAGTAGGATTCAAAGGTTAGTCACTGATAAACCTTTAGGTTCATTAGAAGTCGACAACTACTTGACCTGCGAATCCTGCTTGAAAGGTAACATGACCAAGAGGCCTTTTAAGATGAAGGGGTATAGAGCCAAAGAGGTGTTAGAATTGGTTTACTCTGACTTGTGTGGTCCTATATCAATTCAAACAAGAGGCAGGTTCAAGTATTTTGTGACTTTCACAGATGACTACTCGAGGTGCGGATATATTTACCTGATGCGCCACAAGTCTGAATGTTTTGATAAGTTCAAGGAGTATCGGGTAGATGTGGAGAAAAATCATGGTAAGACTATCAAGATACCGCGATCAGATCATGGTGGCGAGTATCTTGCAGGCGAATTTAGGACATACTTGTTAGATGCGAGAATTCAGTCTCAGTTGTCTGCACCTGGCACACCCCAATAGAATGGTGAAACAGAGAGGATGAATATGACTCTTTCGGAAATGGTTAGATGAATGATGAGTTATAGTAAATTTTTGAATTCGTTTTGGGGTTTTTCTTTAGAAACAACGGCTTACATTCTTAATCTTGTACCATATAAATCCGTGCCTTCAACCCCTGTGAAGTTGTGATCGGGGCGCAAGCCCAGTCTGAGGCACCTCAGGATTTGGGGTTGTCCAGCAAATGTGCTTAAGGCAGATGCGGGTAAGTTAGAATCAAGAACAGAAATAAGTCTGTTTGTAGGATATCCCAGAGGAACGGAAGATGGTCTTTTCTATAGTCCTAAAGATCAGAAGGTGATAGTTAGCACTAACGCCAAATTTCTTGAGGAGGATTATATTTTAGATCACAAGCCCAGCAGTAAGATCATACTAGAAGAACTTAGGGGACAACCCACGACTTCCACGCCACCAGTACAAGTAGATACACCACAAGATACTGCACAACAAGTCACAGATGATGCGCCATTACAAGTAGTACCTCATCGTAGTGGGAGGGTTGTGAGATAGCCCGATAGGTTCATAGGTTTGGGAGAGATTCCTGGGGTGCATGAACCAGACCCAGTAAACTATGATGAGGCACTCTGAGATAAAGATGCAGATTCTTGGCAGAAAGCAATGTTTTCTGAGATGGGGTCAATGGACTCTACTCAGGTCTGGGAGCTTGTAGACTTGCCTGATGGTTTTCGACCGATTGGGTGCAAGTAGGTCTACAAACACAAGAGAGGACTCGGCGGGAATGTTGAACCTTTTAAAGTTAGGCTTGTGGCGTAGGGGTATACTCAGAAAAAAGGTATCGATTATAAGAAAACCTTTTCCCCGGTAGTTATGCTTAAGTCGATCCGGATTCTCTTGGCCATAGTTGGTCATATGGATTATGAGATTTGGCAGATGGATGTCAAGACAGCTTTCAATAATGAAAGTCTTTAGGAAACCATCTTCATGCAGCAACCAAAGGTATTCATTGCTGAGGGCCAAAAAGATAAGGTATGCAAGCTGAAGAGGTCTATTTATAGACTTAAACAAGCATCCAGATCTTGGAACATCCGGTTTGATGATTTACTCAGTATTCGGATGAGCAATGTGTGTATCACAGATGTGACGGAAATGTAGTGGTATTTCTTATGCTTTATGTAGACGATATTCTACTTATTGACAACAATAAGAAAGTGTTATCAGACATAAAGATGTGGTTATCCAAAAAGTTTGATATGAAGGACTTGGGAGAGGTTGGACATATCCTTGAGATCAAGATTATTCGAGATCGTAGGAAATATT
Organism: Knoxia roxburghii; assembly: GCA_030378225.1. Classification (NCBI taxonomy): domain Eukaryota; kingdom Viridiplantae; phylum Streptophyta; class Magnoliopsida; order Gentianales; family Rubiaceae; genus Knoxia; species Knoxia roxburghii. The sequence goes on from CM059423.1 coordinate 8,785,589, forward strand.
CACTGACGCTTTCTCAAGTTTCACACATAGATACAATTCTTGCTCCTTTTAACATGCAGAACTCCAAGAAAGGTTTCTTACCTTTCAGACATAGAGTGCGTCTATCTAAAGAGCAGTCTCCTAAGACTGTTGAGGAGATAGAAGCCATGAATACAGTTTCTTATGTTTCAGCAGTATGAAATCTCATGTATGTGATATTATGCACGAGACCTGATATTTGCTATGCTGTTGGCATTGTTAGCAGATATCAGAGTAATCCCATGAAAGCTCATTGGGAGACTGTGAAACACATCCCCAAGTATTTACGCCGGACAAGAGACCATGTCTTGGTCTATCAGGCGCATGAGCTGGTTCCGAGGGGTTACACAGATTCAGATTTCTAAGGTTATAAAGACAAGAGTAAGTCTACCTCCGATTTTGTGTTTACTTTGGGAGGTGAAGCTATAGTATGGCGGAGTATCAAGCAGAAGTGTGTGGCGGACTCTACCGTGGAAGCTAAGTATGTTGCAGCCTCAGAGGCGACAAAAGAAGCTGTGTGGCTCAAGAACTTCTTAGTGGACGTAGATGTGATTCCTGATTTGCCCAAGTCATCACAGTGTACTGTGATAACAATGGTGCAGAAGCAAATTCGAGGGAACTACGAGGCCATAAGACGAGCAAACACATAGAGTGCAAGTACCACCTGATACGATAGATCGTTAAGAGAGGAGACGTGGTCGTGGCCAAGATAGTATCAGCATAAAACATTGCAAATCCATTCACGAATACATTGACTGCAAAAGTGTTTGAGTCTCATGTGGAGGGCATGGGAGTTAGATTGTTGACTGAGCCTTGATAGTTCTCTAGAATAGTACATTGACCAAGTATTTTACTTTCAGCATGAGCTTTAAGTATTAGTGGGAGTTTGTTAGTGTGAATACTGAAAGCTTTGCTTGTATGAACATTATTTCCCAGTTATATCGATTGAAAATGTTTTAGTTAAATTGTTCGTGTTTATATTTATTTATGAAGTCTCTTTATATCAAATGACTAGATGATGAGGTGTTTGATATGACACAGTAGATATCGTCATTAGTTAAAGTTATGATATATAAATAAGGCTCGTGACTGAGACAGTTTTGGACACACTGTCAGTTTTAAGTCATTGTGTGTTTCTGAAATCGGTTTGTCTAAACTGATTGAAATATACAAATGGGCACGGTGCTGTTGAGCAGGACCGATTAGGATTGATTTGACTTATACTAATTTCATAGTTAATTCAAACCTAGTATTCAATTTCTTAATCCCTAGACGAGGACGAGCGCGAGGATTAAGCATAGTGTACTTTAATCTGCCAAAGAGTGCGGTCGTTTAAGGCCTATATACTCGGTAGGTTGGGTGCGCTTGTTTAGTTGCTTGATGTGTTGTTGCGAGTAAAAAAGAAACCGTGTACCAGTGCGTCCGGGGTGATGGTGCTCTCGAGATGAGTTCAAAAAGTTTATTATACTAAACCCGGCCGGTGGACTTATGTCCGGTATAGTAAAACGGTCGAGTGGTATCAATCTCGAATGAGAAGAAGTTGATTAATTAATTTATCAGTAAATTAATAAATCGACAAGCATTAAATCTTCGATATGGGGAGATAATTGAATATTTAATTTAGTGGATCCGGAAGCGTAATTTCGGACTTGGATAGTAGTTCCATAATTAATCCGTTAGTGGTATGATTAATTATGTGTTGAGTTTAATTGACAAAGTGGATTTAATTATTTAATTAATTATCCTAAGGGTCATAGTATGAATTGGGTTAGTGTTATTAATCAGTCCAGGAACTGGATTGGAGTTAATAAAACTCAAACCCAACAGGAAGGCCAAACTCAAGCCTACTTGAGATCTCTCTTGTATATCTATATAAGACACAAGAATCAACCCTAGGACAGACACAACAATCATAAACAGAGAGAACTCACAACACCTAGAGAGAAAAAAACAGAGAGCCAACGAAAATCCTAAGAGATTGAAATTCGACGGTGGCGGTTCGGAATACACCGGCGGCGGCACTTGGGATTTCCGGCGGCGATGCTAGCACTTTCCGGCGGTGGTGACACGCGGTTCCAGGCGATGGCTGCAGCTGTAATTTGTGCGGTGTTTTATGTCGGGGCTAATTCAGAAACGTTCGATAGATCGTTGCCACACAACGTCCGGACGGGTCTTTAAGAATACAAGTGAATTCTCAGGTTCACGCTTCAAAGGTCAATTCTAAATCTTTCACACTTTATTTTAGATATTGTTATTGTTGTGTGTCAAATCGAATTAAAATAATTTAAGATCCTGTACTATAAATTTCTGAGAAATTTCAAATCGGATTGCACGAACCAAAATCTCTCTGGATGAAATCAGAATAGTACGAACGTGCTGTTGGGTTTGATTGAAAGTTTTCTAATCGGATTGCACGAATAAATTTTTTTATCAGACCAGAATAAGCGCGAGAACTTTCACCCTCTTCGTTTCTTGGGTCGAGAGAAGAAGAACCACGGTCAAGGACGAAGCCCTAATCGATGAAGGTTTCAATGGCAACATTCATCGTTGCTTTCTCTACCTTCGATCGACGTGAGGATTGAATTCGGTGTCGTTTCAACGGAGAAAACGAAAACACCCAGATCTCCGGCGATCACATTTTCTGGCGAGGATGAACAGTTCAAAAATTAAGAAATTTTGAAACCAAAAATAAGAGTTTTGAAACCCAAAGTAAGGTTGGAAAAATTCCAGCAAGATTGCCCAATTTCAAGTGAGAAAAACAAGGCAAAAGGATTCAAAGTCCTTGAAAAATCCAAGTTGACCGAACCCTCCCGCCGGTGAGATTTTCGGCAAGTTTTTCCAGCGAAAAAATAAATCCGGACCAAAACGCAAAAAAGTCCATAAATTAGTTAACAAAATGCCCTTGAATTTTTATTTTTGCACAAAAGTCCCTAATTAACGGTCAAGCATGGTTAACCCGTTAGTTGACCAAAATTTTCGTTAAGAATGACAAAAAAACCTAATAAATTAAAGTTAGGGGATTAAAAGTGTCCCTGTAAAATTATAAGGGACTAAAAGTGATACAAGTCCTATTATAAGGGACCAAAATTGCATTTTGGCCTAAAAATAATGATGGTTTAGGTTTTTTTCTAGTTTCTATTTTCAGTTTTGTTCACTTACGTTCAGTCTTTTGTTGCACACAATTTCTCTTGAACATATTTGCATTCATTTTTTTTATTTAGTATTTTTTTTCATTATTATTTTTTTAAAATAAAATTTTTTATATAAAGTAAAGAAATTTTAATTAAGTTTTAAAAAATCTAAACATCTAAAATATTAGAATACATCAATTATAATACTATGAATGTGTCACTTTCTAAATAGGTGGCATAGTCTAAGTGTACCCTTAAATTAAGCCCAAAAATAATACGAAAACCAAATAATAAAATCTAAACACACTTTAGAGTCAACTATAACTTTGTCCAAAGTGGTATATATATATATGGTTGATCTCAGAATGTCAGGTGATTGAAATTAATTAAAATTTTAAGAATTTAAAAATGATTTAAGATAATTACAATGCAATAAGTAAAACCTAACGTAGAATGCAACTGAAGTAAGACAAGTAAATAAAACAGTATAACGAAAGAGTTGGTTTCATGAAATGATTCCCCATGATAGCTAATTATTTTGCTCTCCACACAAATCCATTTTAATATAATGGTGGTCATCCAAAGGGAGTTAGCCTAACATGTCTCTTATCTTCACTAATTAGAAAGCTCAATCCGCTCTCATGGATTCATCCGCTGTATTAGTCAATAACTCACACTCTTCAATCTACCCAATAATCGTAATTAACCAATGCCTTACTAATGCTCCATGGCCTTATGATTCTCACCCTTCAACCACTTCACCTTAATTAGCATTTTGGTTAACCAATTAAGGAGTTACTTTATACGGATTCAATTGCCTAGTAGAATTAATGTTAAGCTTGATTAACGGTGATTGATCTTTGTAAATATCTTCCTCATTATTGTAGATATTTTCTTATTATTGTGCATATTTCATTGCCATAGTTAGGCTAGATGATTAGAAGTAAATTAGCCAGCGATTAGTTTACCATATATTGTAGCCAATTAGGCCAACCTTTGTATCCTATAACTATGGCTAGTTGGCCATCACTAAGTTAAGAATAATATAAAAAATACAACATTCTCTTCTTGTTCATGGTATCAGATGCTCCGATCTATCTTGATCATGGCTAAAAGAGACGACAGATCTAGCAAGTCTACTAGTGAGGAAGTAATGAAACGAGAAACTATTTAACCATATGATATCACATCCAGTGATAATCCGGGAAGTTTTATCACTCAAGTTCTGCTGAGGGAAGACAACTATGATGAATGGTCAAGTGCGTATTTGGATTTACTGGAGAAGTATCCCGTGCATGAGGAAGTTTGGGTGCGTCTGCATCTGGCAACGCGTGTGGATGAGGAGGTAAAGATACCTCACATGGCAGCAGCAGCAATTTTAAAACAGCCAGGCCTAAACCATCAATGCTCCTGCTTATGACATGTTTGGCAATCTCACTAATAGCCATGAGGATAAAACAGTCAACACATGTTTGAATCCTAACCAACGGAAACAGTTGATGGCTCTTTTGTCCCAAAAAAATCTGATTGAAGCTCTAACTGGTAAAACTTTCTCTAATTTTTGGATGTTTGATTGTGGAGTTACAAATGATATGATAGGTTACTTGGAATATTTTTCAGAAATTCAAGATATTGTATCTCGCCTAGTACAGTTTCCTAATGGAAACATAACCTTGGCCAATAAGGCTGGGACAGTGTGGATTAGTGATCATGTGATTTTATATGATGTGTTATATGTTCCCATTCTTAAGTGCAGTTTAATATCTTTATTTCAATTGTTGAACCGCTCCAATGCTACAGCTCAGTTCAACAATAAATTTTGTGTTGTTCAGGATTGCACTACGATGATGCTAATTGGAGGGGGTAAGTAGGTGGGGGGGGGGGGAGGGGGCATGTAGTTCTTTCGGGGGACAGTATCTACAGTAGTAGTTCGAGCTGAGGATAAGACTACTTTGGATGTCTGGAATCGACGATTGGGACATCCTTCTTCTCGTGTTTTGGCTAAGCTTTCTTTGAGTAATTATGATGATGTATGCAATAAGACTCGTGATGCTTGTTTTCGAGCTAAACATTCTAGAGACACGTTTCCTGTTAGACATAATAAATGTCTTGATATTTTTGAGTTGATTCATTGTGATTTGTGGGGTCTGTATCCAGTTCCTGCTATGTGTGGTGTTCGTTATTTTTTAACCATTGTTGATGATTATTCTCGTACTACAAAGATCTATTTTATTCGAGACAAAACTGAGGGTTCTGTTTGTCTATATCATTTCTTTGCCATGGTCCAACATCAATTTGGCAAATTGATCAAGAATTTTCGTAGTGACAATGGTTCTGAATTTATGTGCTTGCAAGATTATTTTGCTAAACATGGTATTGTACATGAAACTTCGTGTGTCAACACACCACAATAGAACGGTCGTGTGGAACACAAGCACCGGCACAATTTGAATATTTCATGTGCTTTATGCTTCCAAGCTAACTTTCCTCTCAAGTTTTGGGGGTATTGTGTGTTAACTACAGGCTATCTTATTAATCGCACCCAAACACAAGTTTTGGATGGTATGACTCCATTTGAACGGTTGTATGGCAAAAGTCCTTCATTGATGTACTTACAATTTTTTGAGTGTCTCTACTATGTCTATAATAAGGACTATAACGGTGAGAAATTTGCAAGTCACAGTCGTAGGTGTGTTTTTTTTGGCTATCCTTTTGGTAAGAAGGGGTGGAAAGTGTATGACCTGGAGCGGGTTTTTTATTGGTTTCTCAGGATGTCATTTTTCATTATCGAACTTTCCATTTTCCACCTCTGATTTTGCTCTGCTTTCCTCATATGAGTTCACGTCTCAGTCTCCTTCTACCTTTGTGACCGATGACGATGATGACTTCGTAATTTCATCTGTTGAGACTTAAGAGGCTACCACTGAGGATCCCACCCCTCTCTTTGATAGGGGTTTGGTCTCTCCTATTGTTACTGAAGAATTAGGATGGGTTCACCGCTCTAAAGTGCCTTCTACACAACTACATGATTATGTTACGTATACTGTCTGTCCCCCGCCTCCCCCTTTGCTTTTTCCATTCCTTCAATATTCTTAGGTACCCCATATCTCATTTCTAAGTATGTTGATTGTAACTCTTTTTCTTCATAGCATATAGTTTTTTTGGTAGCTTTGACTGTATGGGTAGAGCCTTAATCTCTTCGTGAGGCTGTTCATGATCCAAATTGTGAGTTGCCATGCAATCTGAAATTGCTACCTTATAAGAAAACTGTTGGTTTTGAATACATAAGCTATGTTTGTGTTGTACATTTTCCCAGTTAATGTATCGATTTGTGTTTCAGTTATATTGGTTGTGCATATTAAGTCCATTTATACTATGTAAGTAGATGATGAGGTGTCTTGTGTGACACAGTAGATCTCATTGTTGTTTAAAAGGCATAGTATATAAATGAGGTTCGTAACCGAGACAGTTTTGGACAAACTGTCGGTTTAGGTTATTATGTGATTCGGATAATCGGTTTGTCTAGACTGGTTGAATCATATAGATATGCCCGGGGCGTATTGAACATGACCTTTAGGAACGTTTTGTCTTGTACTGATTTAATAGGCAAATCGATCCTTGTATTCTATCTCTAAATCCCTAGACTCGGGCTGACATGAGGATTAGACATAGTGTACTTTGATCTGCCAATGGGTGAGGTCTATTGTGACCAATATTCTCGGTAGGTTGGGTGCACGTGTTTAGTTACTTGGTGTGCTGCTGCTTGTCTAAAGGAAACCATGTACCGGTGCGTCCGGGGTGATGGTGCTCCCGAGATGAGCTCGAAAAGTTTATTATACTAAACCCGGCCGGTGGACGTATGTCCGGTATAGTAAAAAAGGTCGAGTGGTACTAGTCTCGGAATTCAAGAAGTCGATTGATTAATTTATCAGTAAATTAGTTTGAATTGACGAGCACTATATCTTTGATGTGGGGAGATTATGAATATAATTTAATTAAGTTGTTCTGGAAGCAATTCTGGTGTAGGTTGGTAGTGTCATAATTAATCCGTTAGTGGTACGATTAATTATGTACTGGGTTATTGACAAAGGTAGATTTAATTAATTGAGAAATTAATTAATCCTTGTGTCAGTTGGTTGTGAATCATCCCAGGAACTGGTTTGGGTTAAGTGAATCCCTGTGTCAGTTGGGAGTGGTTCATCCCAGGAACTGGATTGGGATAAGTGAATCCCTATAACAGTTGGGAGTGTATCAGTCCAGGAACAGGATTGAAGGAAACAGAATCTGTATCAGTCCAGAAACAGGATTGAAGGAAAACAGAAACCCAGTAGGAAGACCAATCCTGTTCCAACTTGGGGTCTCTCTTGTAACTCTATAAATAGACAAGGGATCAGTTATTCAAGACACACAATTCAATAATTCATAAATCAAGAATCTAGAGAGAGAAAACGTTTCTCTCTCCAAGTCGAATTTTCAAGAAAGTGTGCGGCTGGTTTTTGGGTTTCTAGTGGCTGAAATTTTGGCCTTGGTTTATACCAGCTGCGCGTAGCTTTCTCTCTCTGCAGGCGGTGCGTTTATAGTACGTGCCAGGTGCTGCGGGGCTAGAGTTTTCTAGCAGGTGGATTATGGTGAGTAGCTGATCAATTGACTTCTAGTTCGTTGCCCACACAACGTGAAGTCATAGTCTTGAGGCATACAGGAGAATCACCCAGGTCACGCTTCAAAGGTGCTTTTCTAAGATTCCGCATTAATTAGAAATTTTTGTTGCGTGGTAAATTGAACTACTGCGAACCAAGATCCTGCGCAATGTTATTTCAAGCAAGGATTGGAATAGCGATTGTGCTAGAGTCTAGGCCTGGCCAGAGATTCTGATTCTGGAATGCATATCACGAAAGTGAGTTTCTGGCTAGGCCTGGGCAGATAATCTTTCACAAACAATACTTGGTCTGTCACTTCTCTTCCCCATTAGAAACAGGCGATTGGTTGCAAGTGGATCTTTCAAGATTAAGTAACGTTCTAACGGTTCCATTGAGCATCATAAAACACGCTTGGTCATTTTGGGCAATAATCAGGTGAAGGACATTGATTACAACGAGACCTTTGCTATTGTGGCAAAAATAGTGACAATTCGTACATTTCTTGCTGTCAACTCATATCTGGGAAATTCATCATATGGATATTCACAATGATTTCCTCTATGGTGATTTAGATAAAGGGGTGTACATGAAGTTCCCTCATGGTTTTCACTCCTTCCCCCCTGGCTAGGTATGTCACATTCACCGCTCCTAGTATGGTTTGAAGCAAACACCTCGCTGTTGGTTTGCTAAATTAGCTAGTGCTTTACGAAAGTATGGTTTTACTCAGTCTTCTGCTGATTACTCTTTGTCTTTGCTCCGACAGACTTATGTTCATCTACATGTCCTTGTTTATGTTGATAATCTTGTGATTGATGGCAATGACTCTCCTGCCATCTTAGCTTTTAAAAGCTACTTTAGTAAATGCTTTTATATGAAGGATTTTGATCTTCTCAAATACTCCCTCCGTTCAGAAATAATTAATGTTTTAGAGTTTTAGTAAATTTTCTTTTAATTGACGTTTAAGCATTTTTTGCCCACATTATCCTCATTTTATCCTACAGTAACTATCCCTCTTTTTCCTCCCCAATAAGTGGAAGTTTACAATAGGTGGTGAGTGTTGTTTGTAATTATCCTTAAAGTAAAAGGATAAATTGGGAGATTTATCTCATTTTTATTTTGTCAGAGAATTGTTAAAACGCCAAATATTTGAGAACAGAGGGAATATTTTCTAGGCATTGAAATTGTTGGCAATGCTTCCCGTATATAACTTTGTCAATGCAAGTATGCATTGAACATCATTTCAGAGATTGGTTTGCTCGGGGGTCAAAATTGTTGGTTTTCTTTTGGATCCCAACCACTATCTTGCCTTGGCAGTTGATGATCGTCTTCCTGATCCTGATCGTTATTTTCATTTGGTTGGACGCCTGATTTATGTTGCAGTCACAATCTTGGTGGCTGATAAGTCTAGAGTTAACGCGCTATTTTATTTTAATTGGAGGTCAATTTTAAGAATTTTATGTCTTAATTGCGCGTTATTTGTAATGTAGGTGGAAGATGGGTTTCATGGAGCAAAGTGGACAGTTTAGCTATTTTTGGAGGAAGCTGAGAATTTGACAGAATGAAGAAATATCAAATTGGGCTTGCGGAAAGAATTAATTGTGAAGGAAGATAAATACTCGATTGAGCTTAATGTTTAGACCCAAAGTTGGTTAATGGATTTGTTATTAATGTTATTATTTTTCAAAACTAAATAGGAATTAATAATTTAAAATTAGTTTATTAAAATAAATGGGCCGCCTTAGGTTAGTATATATAGTAGTAGACGTAGGTTTCAGAAAGAGTTTTTTACTCAGGAGTAGGCGGCTACTCCTTGGCTTAGGATTATAGCTAAGTTTCTTTTTCTCTTTTCTTTTAGTTTTTATTTATGTATTTTTAATTAGGTTTGATAGTGCTTGGATTTGATGAACTCATAAATTATGTAATTTCATAGTATGATTATGTGTTAAATATCTTTGGAGATTTATTGTTATTTATGCTATTTAGTTTATATTACAGTCAAATAATTTGCCTAGAGCTTTTAAGTTTGATATAGAGTGAATTGTAAAAAAGGTCATCATACTTTGGTAAAGTTTAGGTTTTGGTCACTAACTTTTAAATATTCAAAAAAGGTCACTAACTTTAGCATTTGAATTTTAGTTTTGGTCATTCCGTTAGAATGAACCGTTAAGTCCACTAACAATCCTATATTTGGAGGGTATTTTTGTCCATTCATTAATGTTGTACACATGCTGCTACAGTGCTACAGTGTGCGCTACAGTAACGCGCTACAGTTATTTTTTTTTTTAACGCATAGCCTTTTTTAAAAAAATACTTTTTTTAAAAAAAAATAATTTACTAAAAATACCAAAAAAATTTATTTATAATTCCGCTCATCTATGCTACTTTATTTATAATTTAATCTACCAAAAATTTATAAAAATTATAAATAAAGTATCATAGATGAGTGGAATTATAAATAAATTTTTTGGGTATTTTTAGTAAATTATTTTTTTTTAAAAAAATAATTTACTAAAAATACCAAAAAAATTTATTTATAATTCCGCTCATCTATGCTACTTTATTTGTAATTTAATCTGCCAAAAATTTATAAAAATTATAAATAAAGTAGCATAGATGAGCGGAATTATAAATAAATTTTTTTGGTATTTTTAGTAAATTTTTTTTTAAAAAAAGTATTTTTTTTTAAAAAAAGTATATTTTTAAAAAAAGTATATTTTTTTAAAAAAAGGCTATGCGTTAAAAAAAATAACTGTATCGCGTTACTGTAGCGCGTACTGTAGCACGCACTGTAGCACTGTAGCAGCATGTGTACAGCATTAATGAATGGACAAAAATACCCTCCAAATATAGGATTGTTAGTGGACTTAACGGTTCATTTTAACGGAATGACCAAAACTAAAATTCAAATGCTAAAGTTAGTGACCTTTTTTAAATATTTAAAAGTTAGTGACCAAAAGCTAAACTTTATCAAAGTATGATGACCTTTTTTACAATTCACTCTTTGATATAATATAATCTCAATTAGGATAATCCGTAAAGGCTTACGAATTTTCCAATTGGAGTTGAAGAGGTTAAAAAGGTGAAATCTTTTAAGACCTAAAACACTAATAAGGCAATGGTTTGTAGCCATAAATAGGTTGAATTAATTAATGTGATGAAGTGACTAATAAGGTCGGTGGATTCAATGGATTTGAATTGAGCCTACTAATTGGTGAGATGATGACATGTTGATTCGATTTGCATGTTTGCATCCAATTATTTTTAACTATTGATTTGTAAATCACTATGAGATTAAAGAGTTTATGGGGGATTGTTATCTAAGTGCTACGTTAGGAGTTTTATTATTTTCTTTATTTTTATTTATGTTGGTTAGTTTAATTAGTTAATCAATTCTCAAGAGAACCCCCATTCTAGACTAGATAGTAGAAAAGAGGTTAGTTCTAATACATAGTCCATGAGGAGACGATCATACTCACTGATGTGCTACTAAAACCTTTTAGAGTAGGTCTATTATATTTGTTGGTTTGACACCCATCAAATTTTGGCGCCGTTGCCGGGGACTAAAGATATTAGAAAAACCTTGATTTTATTATTGTAGTTTTTATATTTTATTATTTATATATATATATTTGTTTTTTTTTTCTGTATTACATTATTTTCCATATTTTCTGTTTAGGAAGCTTGCAAGAACAATGATGGATGAGCAAAATTATTCATGGCAAGGTCACAATGGATTCGGTGTAAGTTACTAGCATGGCTATGAGGGAGAGTACCAAAATATGCCCACTTGGCAAGCTCGTTCAGAAGATACATCATAGGGACAAAATCTAGCAAGTCAAATACGCAGATTGTGCAATGAAACAATGGACAGACAAGCACTAAATATGCAGATTGAGCAATGTGAAAGGTCTTGTAAATGCGAAAGTAGATTTTTCGAATTGGAGACTCGACTTACCCAAATGCAAGAAACAATGGACCTAGTGCTGCAAAATTGTCACAACCACAATGTCAAGGGACATTTTACGTGCAAGAGAAAGAGCCAGTGGATCAACCACCAAAGGATAAGGGCAAGAAGTTAAATTTTGAAAAAGAGGTGCTGAAATACTTAGAAAAGGAAAGTGCAAGGTGGAACAAACATCTAAAGGTTCAAGACAAGATAGTTCAAAGAGAGTATGTCCAAGAATAACAATTGTTGAAAGTGGAATCACAGATTAAACAATTAAACTCCGCGGTCAAGGATGTTTGTATTCATATACTTGAGAAGGAAAGTGTTCAGATGCTCTCTGCAAAGAATGACATCAACAATGGTGGGATCGTTCCAAAAACTCATGCCAAGGGGGGAACACATGGCAAAGAAATTAGTGGGAATGAGCAAATCAAGGACCCTCCTAAAACGATGTACACATATCTTGATGATACCAGCGAGGAAGAGCATGAAGTCATAGAAAAAATGTTATTGCGTGACCACGCTATGGCATTTGAGGTTCACAACCTCATTCCAGAAGAAGACATGACGCCTCAAATTGCCAGAATAGACACCAAGATGAAGTGCATCCATAGTAAGAAGAGTAAGAGACGGTTAAAGAGAGAAAAGGCTAAGATAGAGGGAAAGAGATTAAAAGAAAGACTAACCGTTTTAGAAGACACGATGTTCCAATTCCTGAATAGTCAGAAGCCTATGACTAAGAGTCTCATATCTGATCCAAGAAAGGTAAATGCACCTCAAACACAAGGAAAGTGCTATGACGATAGTCAAAACTACGTATATCATCCGCCTTAAAGCAAGTTATCTCACGTCGAGCTACAGACCTAAAACAAGCGCTTATGGGAGGCAACCCAAATTTTTTCTAAGTTTTTTTTAGTCTTTTAATTGTATTTTTAAGTGATTTTTAGCTGAGAATTTCGAGGGGAATTAAAGGCTTGGGCAGAATACAATTCCTCCTCTGACATGCCCAGGTGAGCTTTTCTTGGATTTTAAAAAGAAGCTGGACAGAATAGAATTTTTCCTCCGACATGCCCAGGTCAAGGTACGAATGGTTTTTGCATTTTCTGAAGGCTTGGGCAGAATACAATTTTTCCTCTGACATGCCCAGGTGAGTTTTCCTTTGATTTTTTAAGGAATGGGGATAGAATAGAAGTTTTCCTCTGACATGCCCAGGTCAGTGCCCTTTGTTTTTCACTAATTTTTCTTTGCTTTTTCTTTCAATTTTTAAGGAGTTGGGCAGATTACAAGTTTTCCTATGACATGCCCATGTCATTTACACTTAAAAAAAAAAAAAAAAACCCGAGCCAATTTCTTTTTTTTTTCTTTTCCATTTTAATTAGGGTTTAACCTTTCCTTGTCTTTTCTTTTCTGGATTGCTATTTGTATCACAAATTTTCTATTTGTATCACAAAAAAAATAAAAGAATAATAAAATGACCAAAATGGCCTTAAGATAGAAAAATGTTAGAAATTACTAAGTACGGGACAAAAACGCTACAAAATTGCGTTTTGACCACACTCAAAAACGCAGACAAAAACGTTTTTAACATTTAAAAACGCCGGTGATGACGTTTACGAAGACCCAAAACGTCAAAACCACCCGATAATAAAAACCAAAAACGTACTAAATTAACGTTTCCTGCACAACAGAAACGTCAAACCATTGCGTTTCGACCATGGATCGCTCGTTAAAATGGTGCGTTTTGTCCATGAATCGCTCGCTAAAACAACACGTTTTTGACTAGCACAATCTAAAAATCGGTTAAACCCTTAAACCGCAACATTGTTGACACATTTTATTCGAAATTAAAACTTGAAAACGCGAATTGATTTAGATTTTTTCTGCCAAAAGCGCATAAATGGACGGAGGAGATGGCGAATCATCACAAAGACACGGGGCAGGCAAAGGTCTCATGATAAACAAGGTAAAAATCGTTCGGGAATTTTTTTTTTTTGAATTGCAAAGCATAATCGGCCCATTTTTTCGCTTTTATTTGCATGAATCAGTGATGTTTTGCGTTAATTTTGTTAGAAATCGCTATTTAGGTGCGTTTTAGGTATGTAGAAACGTAATTTGGTAGGGATTTTGGTGTCAATAATCGTTAATGTCTGAATTTTCGGCGTATTAAAACCGCAAATTTGTTGCGTTTCTGCCGGACTGAAACGCCATCGGGCGGTGTTTGGATAGGTTGAAAATGCCATCGGCCGGCGTTTGGATTACCTGAAAACGCCATCGGCCGGCGTTTTAATTGCGTAGAAACGCTAGCGGGCTGCATTTTTGTTGTTTGAAAACGCAAACCCTAAACCCTAAACATTGATTGAAAAGTTAATTTTGTGCGTTTCTTAGTAGTTAAAACATAAATAGGTTGCGTTTTTGTTTGCTAAAATCGCTGATTTGGTATGGTTTACAATTTGCACTAATTTAATTAAATTTAAATTCCACAATTGAAGTTTACAATATAATAGCTTTTATTTATTTATTTAGGGTGGCGCTAAGTTAAAGCCACAAGTAGATAGGCAGCGTCTCACAGCTTCTGCTATAAGGCAGAAGGTCCCTGTTAGGAGGGGAGGAGGTAGAGGGATGGGTGGGGGTCGTGGTGGAGGAGGTATTGTTATATCTGAGGGAGGGTGAGGAGGTGGTAGACGGGGAGGTGGAGGTGGCGTTGGAGTCGGTAGAGAAGTTGGAGGTGGCGATGACTCCTCATTTCAATTGAGGGATGAGTATTACGATACTACTGATTTCGATGACACTGATGAGAGTGAGGACGAGCCTATTGGGCTTGAGGAGGAGGAGGAGCATCCGCATCATGAGGAGCAGGAGCAGCCACGGCAGGAGGAGGCCAGTGGGAGTGGACGCCCACTCGAGGATCAGGGTGAGGAGGATACCTACGGAGGTGACCCTTCTCACCCACACGCTGAGAGGACCGTCCGGTATAGGAATCCGAACCACGGCCAGTTCGAGGAGGTCGATCCTGCTTCAGGTACGCGTTTGAATTTAGATTTATTTTCATAATTATTTATAATAATTAAATGTTTTAATTTAATTGTTGATAAAATTAGTTTATTGCTTGAATTATTTGTGTGTTTTTTATATAGTTCAGTAATTATTTTAATTTGCATATGTATTTGCTTGACTTATTTGTTTTTGTAGTTAATTATTTTAATTGATTTAGATTACAAATTGCATTAACTAGCAAAACGTAGAAAACCACCTAGCACCATGTTCTAAGAAACAACTTGAACACGTTCAAAAACACCTATCATATGTAGTTGCTTATTGTACTTATTTGTTAATTACATTAATTTGTTTTTGTACTTATTTATTTTAATTGATATAGATTATAAATTGCATTAACTATCAAACCGCCAAAAAACATCAATCACCACGTTAAAAAAAATAATAACAAAGTTTAAAAACACCTAACACCACGCAGAGAGTCAACAATCAACACGTCCACGAAACACTTATCACAATATCCAGAACAATTACATTGAATTAATTAATTTTATTTTAAATTGAATTGAAGTGTTATTTAGTTGTTTATTTTAAGTTGTTTACATTAACTATGCAAAACGTCCAAAAACACCTATCACCACGCACGAAATAAACAAACAACATTTCCACCAAACACTTATCACAATATCCAGGACAACTACATTGAATTAATTAATTTAATTTTAAATTGAATTGGTGAGAAAATTTTTATTTATCTATTTATTTTAAGTTCTTAAATTAACTATAAAAACGTCATAAACCAACTATCAACACGTTTAAAAAAAAAAAAATTAACACTTATCAAAAAACACATATCACCACGCACGGAATCAACAATCAACACTTCTACCTAACACTTATCACCAAAACCAGGCCAACTAAATTGAATTAATTAATTAATTTAAATTTAAATTGAATTAAATTTTTATTTATCTGTTTATTTTAAGTTGTTAAATTAACTATAAAAACGTCCTAAAACACCTATCAACACGTTTAAAAAAAAAAAAGATTAACAAAATTCAAACAACACATATCACCACGCACGGAATCAACAATCAACACTTCTACCAAACACTTATCACCACAACCAGGCCAACTACATTGAATTAATTGCCTTAAGTCTATATTGAATTAATTGCTTTAAGTTTAAATTGAATTAATTTGTTATTACTTGTTTTATTTTAATTTGTTAAATTAACTATCAAAAACGTTGAAAAACAACTTTCACCACGTTTAAAAAAAACACAAGATTAACAAAATTGAAAGAGAACTATCACCACGCACGGAATCAACAATTAACACTTGTACTAAACTCTTATCACAAAACCAGGACAACTACATTGAATTAATTGCTTTACGTTTAAATTGAATTTAATTTGTTAATACTTGTTTATTTTAAGTTGTTTATTTAATTTATATATATTTATATATTTATTTTTGTCAATATAGTTCACCCTAGGAAGCGCGTAAGGCAGGATCGGAGTTGGATAGTTACAGGGCCCATTGAGGGGGGCCCTATAGATGATATAGCCTTATACCTAGCTTTTTAGGGCATGTGGTATCTAGATATTGGCAGGAGGGGGTCCCTACTAGATACCACCTTAGATGCCACAATAGAGGTAGCATGTACGACATGTTTGAGAGGTGGATCGCATCCATGGCGGTGGAGGGTGTGCAGATTTTGAGCGGGACAGGACTTGGACACCTGCCCTGCATTATGCACCAGAGCATTGATGAGCCTCTCATCAATGCATTTTTGGAGAGGTGGCAGCCGGATACGAATTCGTTCCACCTCCCCTTCGGAGAGATGACCATCCTCCTACACAATATGTGGGAGATTTTGAGGATTCCAGTCGATGGTCGACTTATCACCGAGGTTACACCGTCGTCCACCGTACTATCATGGTCTAGGGGTTTGCTAGAGATTCCTCCAGAGGAGCGAATAGATGGTGATTTGTACAAGAATGGTGGATTTTCTACTCAGCGGGTGATCGAGAGGTGTATGCAGCGGGCCAGGGATGATTCGGATGTGGCCGCTTTAGTATGGAGCCTTATTGGGACTTGTCTGTTTACAGACAAAAGTTCCAATAACTTTATGCTAGCCCCTATGGTACAGGTTAGGAAGGGGCTGGATCAGATTGGGCAGAAGGCATGGGGTACAGCGACACTTGCATTCCTGTACCACCATCTAGGGTGTGTGAGTCGTCACGGGACGCAGAGCTTTGCTGGATGCATGACTCTATTACAGTCATGGATCTACGAGCACTTCCCCGATTTCAGACCACATCCTATGCCCCTTCCATTGCATGGCACACAGGCGCGTGCAGCGAGGTGGGCCATCGACAGCCACCGGGGCACAGAGCAGCGCTTGAGCTCCATACGCCTTGAGCTTGACGAGATGACCGCGGACATGGTTAGTAAATATTTAGAAATTTTAACAATTCTATTTTGGTTTAATATAGTTTTATATAGTTTATTATTTAAGATTTTTAAATAATTTTCAAAGGTCACGTGGAAGCCATACGGCCGCGACGCCATATCGAGGACGCCGAGGACCCTGTACCGAGGACTTATTGCGTACAGGGATCACATCGAGCTTGGGTATGTCCAGTGGATTCCAGCTCAATTCATCCATCCTGGCAGGGATACATACCGCGGCTACACTGGGAGGCCATATGTGGTTCGACATGCCGTGGAGTATGTCGAGTCTACCTGGGAGGAGTTCGGGACGACATCCATGGGTGTTTCCCTCGTTGGGAGGCAGCAGACCGGTGGAGCTGTTGCTCAGAGTGCTTCGGTCGATGGCTATTTGGAGTGGTTTTGACCGTGATCCCGTCCGCGAGTACTTCCCATCGATCCCCAGGCTGTTATAGAGCCACGTCGACCACGTCGCGCCTCCTCAGAGTTTGTAAGTATTCATGTTAATTTGTAAATTATTTTATTTATTAAATTAAATTCAATTTATTTGACTCTAATATATTGTTTATATATTTGTAGTGGATTGGTCGTTTTGGTCAGCTACATCATGCATTATTAGATGTAGTGCGGGAGCGAGCACCAGATCTGTACGAGGAGTTCGCACCTGCCACTGCAGACATAGATGATGAGTTTGACCGTTCGATATGATTGTTTATTGTATTATTTATTGTTATTGTATAAATGATCCACATATTATATTGTATATTTGATGATTATATTTTATTGTCTATTTGATATATATATATATATATATTGTATTCTATACTTATATTTCATCATACATTCCACGTCCCAAAAGAGTTATACAAATTTAGTTGACAACAAGCAACCAACTTAAAAAAATAAAAAAAAATAAAAAAGGGCATCATTTTGGAATTTACAAAATTTTACTATAAGGATATGAGTAATACAACATATTTCACATAACAATATACATCCTAGCCATCACGTAGTGCAGTCCAAGCATTAAATCTACCTGCCAAATTTTGTGGCCAACCTCCTACACTTTCAGCATGACGCTGATGTTGCCAAACAAAGCTCAACGGCGGGATAGGGCACTCATCAACCACATCTACACGTACGTAATGGTTCCCATTTACATGGGCAAGCACTATAACCCTTTCAAGTTGTGTGTCGCCACTGGAGGAATACAAAGGTAATACAGAATAATTTCCATCTGGACGAGTAGGGCTCAAATGTATTACCAATGCATTTGCATAAGTGGTGAGAGGGAACAAATCCGTAGGTGTAGCCATCCAATGCTGCTCACCACAGTCTGTGCCTTCAAAACTTACTTGCCTAAGTACCATAGCCACGTGATCACCATCAGGGGCACTCAACTCCAAAGATTGGAATACACCCCTATACCTGTCCGGATGGCTCGTAATCTCTCCACTCAATGACCTGCGAGCTAATCTCCAATATCTCTCGTGGCTAAAAAGGTAAGTAGAAATTACTTGGAACCCACAATGGCCATCCCCAATGACATTTGACCAGCCTATACAGTAAGGCTAGAAAAATGCTGGCACACACTAAATGTCTCCACCAAAACCTGCCCAGTAATTATGTTTCATTTAATAAACATAACTGCATACTGTATATATACGTCCAAAAATTATTTTAAAAAATGCAACTTCAAAATTTTATTTATTCAAAAATAAAAAAGGACTTATTTACCTGTACGTAATGGACAATGACCATCGGAGCCGTATGAACGCGGTGTGAGCGACCAGTCGATCAGTCGGATGAACCTGAACGACACCTACCACGTCGACCACGTGTCGCTCTCTCTCGGGAACTCCACTCGCGCATCATAAAATGATGTAATCTACTTGGTGGTCGCCCCTTTTGGGGTCCCGAGACATCTGGCTCTACAACACTGGCCATGTCAGGGTACATCTCCTCTACATACGCCCTATTCCACAGACAGGCCAAAAAAGACGGACTGGTAGATACTGTAGGGACGACAGTCTCGTTGAAATACCTTAACAAATAAATAAATATATTAAATGTAAACTACTTTCAAAAATTATCAAATGTGAAATCAATTGAATAGTATTGAAGTTCATATATTTAAAATGCACCTGATGTTCTCATCAATGTAATTCGAATCCCCCTGTGATGGCACAATGGTCAACCTCTTCCAAAACTCATGTACGTGTGGGAGTAGGGGATATTCAGGCAATGACTGGGCCTTGAAGATGTCACAAGCATAGGGAATCCCACGTGTCACCTTGGGCACACATCCACATTGCTCGATTACTGCGCCTGCCAACTTATTCTTTCTTCGAACTTCTTTCCTAACCAACTTCAAACAATGGTGTGACACATACTTGTTCAAATAACAGTATGGAAATCCTTGCATACTTGTTTGAGTCGTGGAAATTGAAGCCTCAAGCGAGCCTCTGTTATAATGTCAATTAAAAATAAAATGAAATAGAACATTTATAATAAATAGTAGTATAATAAAATTGAATGATATGAACTAATAACGAAATAAAAACTTAAACAATTAAATAATTAAACTAACCCGATGTGAGGGTACAAGTGGCTGAGATGAGAGTCGATCTTTGTGAACAAAGTGTTAAGGGAATTGGTGGAAGAATTCAGCCAATCTTTCATAGCAGCATGCGAAGCCTCTACTCTGTTAGTGGAAGTATTACCAAAGTGGAGAAATTGATTTGTCCAAGCACGAACAAATTTCTCCTTGTGAATGAGCCATGTAGTCTCAAAATAATCAACAGCCAACGGCTCAATTAGGGTGTACTTAACCTTGAAATTCTGTAATAAACGGTTAAACTCCTCTACAGTCGGAGCCTTAATTATTTCTTCCACCAGTTTTCATGGATATCACATGCTAAGTTTTTGTTTCTTCTCCCAACATTTTTTTCCAACCACGCATTCACATCACGGCCAATATGCCACAAACATAACAAGTGATGTGAAGCGGGAAAATGATCCTTAATTGGCTGTAACAAACCCAACTCCCTATCTGTCACAATCACACTAGGTACCAAACTAGCCAGCAGCAAAAATCTCAAGTTCCTCATAACCCAGTCATATGTATCCTTTGACTCATTTCTAACAATATAGCAAATGCAATATTGAAATTCTTATTTGTAGGATTCATACCTACCATCTCGACGACAGACATTTGGTACTTGTTGGTCTTGTAGGTAGAATCAATCCCCACCACCCAATACCATCTGTGGAACATCTAAATTGAGGTTGGATGTGCAAAAAAGACATGTGTGATCTCATCAGTGTTCGCATCCTGCTGAATCTTGACATAATACTGCTTCTCCTCAGCCAAATGCATAAATTGCTGCCCAATATTCCTACCTGCCAATCCGGTGGTCTTCATCTCTCCTTTCTAATTGTACACTGATTTGATTGGTACCTGGGAATCGGGAAACTGTTTATTAACAGCTTCCCAAACACACTTTGGCTTCACATTCGCCCGAAGCATAAATTCAGCAACACCCTTTGACTCTTTTGTAAAATGGCTTAACTGTCTGTGCCCATATGGATGTCGTATACCTGTAAATCCCATTTAGTTATAATAACAATTCATACATACAAAACATCAATCAACTTAATTATTATTATGCGCAAATAATGTAATACCAGTGTGATTGTGAGTTGACGCTGCTCCTGGATTTGTATAAACCTTGTGATGTCCCAGATCAATTCTCTTACAAGTCAACCTGAAGGGGCAATTAGTGCCGCTCCTTCTTGTATTCTTCCGTCTGGTTGGGAGAGGGGCTTTGGCAGGATCTCTCCATCGCTTGCACGAAAAGTAGTACGTCGCAAATCCTTGATTACCTCCCCTCTTTGTAATGAGGAACTTCAGCCTCTTAGCTATTTTCTGGCAATGTTTCAAAGCCTTACTAATAGTGCGAAACTCTCTGTCAATCTTAAAATATCCACTCAAATCTGCACCAGGTTCAAGTTCCACCGCCTCTCCTTGAGCATGATCCGCCTCATTGTCATCTTCATCCGACTCTTCATCATCCTCCTCCTCCTCATCAGCCTCATACACCTCCTCCTCCTCGTACTCATCATCGTCATCCTGTATGTGAATACACACATAAATGAAAACAAAACATTTTTAATATTAAATTATACAAAAACACAGTCAAAATTACATACGCAACAGTATGCATGCAATATGGTAATCATTATCATACAAAAACTAAAAAAAAAAGAAGGAATTCTTACAATTATTTCTACCAAAAACACGGCACATTTATGATTCTTGCAATCAAAAACGCAATATATTTTAAATAATATATATATATAACGCAACAATTCCACGATTCCTTAAGCAAAAAACGCATCAAGATTTAGTTTCCTGCAACTTAAAACGTAACACTTTTTATATAATGCATGTCAAAAACGCAGCACTTTTTATATAATGCTTGTCAAAAACGCAACACTTTTTACATAACAGATGTACAAAACGCAACACTTTTTATATATTAACTGTATAAAACGCAATCAAATAACGATTCTACCGTGGCGAATAGCTAAACAGAAGCGTTTAAACGCTTCGTAAACGTCATTTTAGTGTGTTTCGCCCTACATTTTTTTTTAAAAAACAAACAAATAACTTTACGGTTCGAAAACTTACTATATCGTGATGCTTCGCGTGCTAAATATTCTTTCGACGTCAACTAAATGATAGACCGAATGTTTTTTATGTTAAGAATTTGTTTGGATTTGTTTTTTGGATAGTTGTTGTGTATACCTTTTCTCCTCCAATTCACATGAATGTATGTAAACGTTTTGCACGTCTGTACATGTCAAAAACACACCATTTTTACGAGCGAACTATGGTTAAAACGCACAATTTTAACGATTAAATAGATTAAAAATGCATCATTTTAACGAGCGAACCATGGTGGAAACATCCAATTTTAACATTTTTATAAGCTTTAATCGTCATAGATAAACGTTTTATCACATCATGAACGCACTTGTTTAGCGTTTTAAATATCTTCAAACGTCATCCTGTGTAAATTTAATACGTCAGAAACGTTTTTACAGTGCGTTTTTGATGAGAGACAAACGCAATTTTGTCTCCTTTTTTTACATAAAATCTATCAATTTATCAAGAATTTTGTTCATAAGGGCATTTTGGTCATTCTACAATTTTATTTTATTTTTTATGATACAAATAGCAATTCCATGATACAAATAGCAAGTCCCTTTCTTTTTCGTTTCACTCCAGCGGCACTTCAATTTTCTTCCCTAGTTATTTCTGCTACCAAAGCTCATCAAAGAAAAACCTTCTCCTCGTACTTATATTCTACTCTGCTTCTCATCACAGGCGCGATTAACTTTTCACCCCGTCGGTTGTTTCTATCACCTGCTTGAAGAAATTGTTGTCATCCCACTCAACGTCTCAGGTGCGCCGGCCCTGTCTTTTTCAGTCACTGCGAAGCGACATCGATCGATTGGGTACTTTCTTGAAAGATTATCTGCCCGGGCCTAGCCAGAAACTCACTTTCGTGCTATGCATTCCAGAATCGGAATCTCTGGCCAAGCCTAGACTCTAGCACAATCGCTATTCCAATCCTTGCTTGAAATAACATTGCGCAGGATCTTGGTTCGCACTAGTTCGATTTACCACGCAACAAAAATTTCTAATTAATGCGGAATCTTAGAAAAGTACCTTTGAAGCGTGACCTGGGTGATTCTCCTGTATGCCTTAAGACTATGACTTCACGTTGTGTGGGTAACGAACTAGAAGTCAATTGATCAGCTACTCACCACAATCCACCTGCTAGAAAACTCTAGCCCCGCAGCACCTGGCACGTACTATAAACGCACCGCCTGCAGAGAGAGAAGACAACACACGCAGCTAGCAAAAGAAGGACCAAAATTTCGGCTACCCTTCACACAAAAACCAGCCGCAATTTTGTCAAGAAAATTCGACTTGGAGAGAAAAATGTTTTCTCTCTCTAGAAATCCTGTGGATTAATTGTATTTTCTGAATGGCTGATCCCTTGTCTATTTATAGCGTTACAAGAGAGACCCCAAGTTGGAATAGGATTGGTCTTTCTACTGGGTTTCTGTTTTCCTTCAATCCTGTTTCTGGACTGATACAGATTCTGTTTCCTTCAATCCTGTTCCTGGACTGATACACTCCCAACTGTCACAGGGATTCACTTATCCCAATCCAGTTCCTGGGATGAATCACTCCCAACTGACACAGGGATTCACTTATCTCAAACCAGTTCCTGGGATGAGACTGGCATAAGCTACCTTTGTCAATAACCCAGTACATAATTAATCATACCACTAACGGATTAATTATGGCACTACCATCCTACACCAGAATTGCTTCCGGAATAACTTAATTAAATTATATTCATAATCTCCCCACATCAAAGATATAGTGCTCGTCAATTCAAACTAATTTACTGATAAATTAATCAATCGACTTCTTGAATTCTGAGACTAGTACCACTCGACCTTTTTACTATACCGGACATACGTCCATCGGCCGGGTTTAGTATAATAAACTTTTCGAGCTCATCTCGGGAGCACCATCACCCCGGACGCACCGGTACATGGTTTCCTTTCGACAAGCAGCAGCACACCAAGTAACTAAACACGCGCACCCAACCTACCGAGAATATTGGTCACAATTGACCTCACCCATTGGCAGATCAAAGTACACTATGTATAATCCTCATGCCCGCCCGAGTCTAGGGATTTAGAGATAGAATACAAGGATCGATTTGTCTATTAAATCAGTACAAGACAAATCGTTCCTAAAGGTCATGTTCAATATGCCCCGGGCATATCTATATGATTCAACCAGTCTAGACAAACCGATTATCCGAATCACATAATAACCTAAACCGACAGTTTGTCCAAAACTGTCTCAGTTACGAACCTCATTTATATATTATGCCTTTCGACCAATGATGAGATCTACTGTGTCACACAAGACACCTCATCATCTACTTACATAGTATAAATGGACTTAATATGCACAACCAATATAACTGAAACACAAATCGATATATTAACTGGGAAAATGTACAACACAAGCATAGCTTATGTATTCAAATCCAACATTTCTATCCACGGAAATCCCTCCAGTCCGCCGACGGGTAGCTTTTCGCAGCAAAGGATTCGCTTCCTCTGCCGTTTGTTCATTTCCGTGTTCAAATCGCCAGGGTGCGCGGCAGCCGTCGGCACATCATCTTGTCCTTCAAGATTTGTGAGTTCTTCGGCTCATTCATTGGCGACTGTTGGGTTTTTGCAATCACATCGCTTTTTCATTTCGCGTCGCAATTTCAGTCGGATGGTTTTGTTTTCCTCGGTTTCTCGATCGTTGCCTGTTGCTGAGCCGTTCCCGGTGTTTCGTGCTGGCCGTTCGTGATCGTCGGATTCCACTCTAGGCACAGACTAAGCAGATTTCTCTGCCATCTGCACCACCCGATTTCACAGCCGCTATTCGCCACTTTGGCCGGTTCTGCAGTCGCACAAGCGTTCAAGTTTTTTTTCTCTAGCCATCGTCGTTCTAGTCATCCAGTTCAGTCCGCACAGTTTTCAACCACACCTAATAGCCGCTACAAGGGTCGCAATTTTCAGTGGGTCAATCATCAGGGGTGGGCGCATTCAGCCCGGAGTTTCTGTCCGTCCGTCAGTGCTTCTTGGCGATTTTGATTCCCTGACTCTTTCTGTTGGCGGCGGATTTAATATTCATTCTTGGAATTTAATTCTTGATTGTTTTCTTTTGAATTTCCTGCGTATACTTTGCTTTTGGGGAATTTCGGAGTAGGCTGATTGTAGTGCTTTCTAAATTTTGGGCCAGAACAAAATGGTTCGCAAGAAAGCTCCACTAACAATTTCCTTGCGTGATGAATCTAGCTCTTCCGATGGAGAGGAGCCTTCCTCACCCCTGCCCATCGCTGTGCAATGTCCAAAGCGGCAAAAGACCCAACCGAAGTCGGCTTAGAGTGATTGATCCTTCACATCAGGAAGTTTTTTGTCATTTTCTTATTTTCAGTTTATTGTTGATTTTCCTTTTTAATTTGGCATATTTTTTTTCTTGGTGGTGTATGATGTTTTCCTCCATGCATACTTTCTACATTGAGGATAATGTAGAGTGTATGAGTGGGGGAGATTGGTTGTAGTTGTATGATATTGTTTTGTTTATGTTATTCTTTTGGATTGGTTTATGTGATTGTTTTGGGATGGTGGTGTTTATGGTGTGTAGAAGTTAGGTGTGGGGGAGGTGTGCCATGTTATGTGATGTGTTGTGTGCTGGAATTGATATGCAACTTGTGATTGGGTGAGGTAAGGATGAAATGTAGGGCATAATAGTAGTATTATGTGTTGGATGACTATAATTGTTCCTTATGATAATTCAAATGATGATACTTGTGTGAGTGACACCCAAAAAGCTAGATAAAGTGAGATTTTGGGCCTTAATGAGCAACAATTCTTTCTTGTGCTCAATTGTTTTTCTTTAGAGTGTTTCACACATAGTTTGCATATTCTAGAACTTGCTTTGTTATACATGTTACCATTGCTTGTGAATTCGATGTACAAAGATGATAAGGGCATTAGGATTAACCAATTTTTGGCTTGCTTTAAAATCCAAACTTCTATTCTTACCATTAGTTAACCTTTTTGAAGCTTGGACCTGATTCTTTGATTGTAAAGCCACTGAAATAAAACCTAGGCCTATGTTTAGCTTGTTTTTTTCTGCCTAGTTATTGAAATGAGTATATACTCGGTTGTTGACCTTGGTTTGTGGATTGAAGGCGGACAGTGCAAGACAATAATAGCTCATAAAAGAATAAGTTTGTGCTCTAGAGTGTAAAGATGCCTATGGATAAAATAGAGGCACAAAGGTTGTTGAAAAAAAAAAGAAAAAAATGAAGAAAAAAATGAAATGAAAATGAAGAAAGAAAAAAAAAAAACAGCCAATATAAACAAATTCCATTGAATTTGTGTGGCTAAAAAAAAGGGTGAAGAAAGAGCTAGGTTTGGAATCTTTATGGGTTGCTATTGTCTTGCATGGGACATCCTCGGTAAGAATGTTGGAAGGTTGACGATTGAGTATATGTTTGCTTTCATAACTGTAGCCTAGTATTTATCTTTTGTTTATCCTACCCTTTTGTCCTGAGCCTCATTATAACCCTTTGAGTGCATGAGAGATTACCTGAGAGGTGGATGTCACTCTTGCTTGTTATTTGATTTTGGAAAGTTATGAGGAGTGGATATAGTCATAACAAATGCATGGTACTATGAAAGTTTCCTATGTGGATTGCAAGCCTTGCTTGATTGTATGTTGCATATTGAGGATCCATGTGTTCGTTTGTTGTTTTGTGTTTGTTTCTTTTCCTTGACGAGTCTTGAGTCATGCTTGGGGACAAGCATTGTTTAGGTGTGGGGGATTTGATAATTCAAGAATTAATGCGTTATTTTATTTTAATTGGAGGTCAATTTTATGAAGTTTATGGCTTAATTGCGCTTTATTTGTAATGTAGGTGGAAGATGGGTTTCATGGAGCAAAGTGGACAGTTTAGCTATTTTTGGAGAAAGCTGAGAATTTGACAGAATGAAGAAATATCAAATTGGGCTTGCGGGAAGAATTAATTGTGAAGGAAGATAAATACTCGATTGGGCTTAATGTTTAGACCCAAAGTTAGTTAATGGATTTGTTATTAATGTTATTATTTTTCAAAACTAAATAGGAATTAAAAATTTAAAATTAGTTTATTAAAATAAGTGGGCCGCCTTAGGTTAGTATGTATAGTAGTAGACGTAGGTTTTAGAAAGAGTTTTTTACTCAGGAAGTGGGCGGCCACTCCTTGGCTTAGGATTATAGCTAAGTTTCTTTTTCTCTTTTCTTTTAATTTTTAATTATGTATTTTTAATTAGGTTTGATAGTGCTTGGATTTGATGAACTCATAAATTAGGTAATTTCATAGTATGATTATGTGTTAAATATTTTTGGAAATTTATTGTTATTTATGCTATTTGGCTTATATTACAGTCAAATAATTTGCCTAGAGCTTTTAAGTTTGATATAATATAATCTCAATTAGGATAATCCGTAAAGGCTAATTTGCCAATTGGAGTTGAAGAGGTTAAAAATGTGGAATCTTTTAAGGCCTAGAACACTATTAAGGCAATGGTTTGTAGCCATAAATATGTTAAATTAATTAATGTGATGAAGTGACTAATAGGGTCGGTGGATTCAATGGATTTGAATTGAGCCTACTAATTGGTGAGATGATGACATGTTGATTTGATTTGCATGTTTGCATCCAATTATTTTTAACTATTGATTTGTAAATCACTATGAGATTAAAGAGTTTATGGGGGATTGTTATATAAGTGCTACGTTAGGAGTTTTATTATTTTCTTTATTTTTATTTATGTTGGTTAGTTTAATTAGTTAATCAATTCTCAAGAAAACTCCCCTTCTAGACTAGATAGTAGAAAAGATGTTAGTTCTAATACATAGTCCATGAGGAGACGATCATACTCACTGTTATGCTACTAAAACCTTTTAGGGTAGGTCTTTATATTTGTTGGTTTGATACCCATCAGTGGCACTTGCATGGATTTAGTCTCACAATGGGTCTTCCAAAAATTTAGTCTCAGTACATTGAAAGACTGCTATATAGACGAGTCTTCCAAAGAAATATACCGCATCATTGTCGGGATTTTCAAAGAAATAAACTCTCCAATAGAAGAGTCTAAACACGCATTTTTTATCTTAGTGACAAACCCTAAACCCTATACTTTCCATTGAGTTATATATTCAGAGATCAGTGACAAAGCACACTCAAATTCGAAAGTTATATATTCAGTGCTCAGTATATTATAAGGACTTTGATTCCCTAATATTTATAGGGAGATAGAGCTTTTAGATATCATATGTAGGGTTGTCAATTCGTGTTAACGTGTTAGTTTTGTGTCGTGTTCGGTTATGTAATTAATCCAAAAAGTCGGAAAAAAAAATAACAAAGAAAGGGAACAAAACAGTCTAGGGAGCCAGGGGTTCGGCTTTTAAAAGTTTGATTAGAAGATAGCGGCTTCACTTAATCGGTTTATTATGGAGACGATGACAACTGAAGAGACAGAACCGATTCTGCATTTTGACGTCCCCTATCAAATGCTTGAACGAAATTGAAAGGTGAGGTATTAGCTTTGATTATGTGGTATGTGCTTTTTCTTGCCAAGAAACCAATGAACCCTTTCTTTGAGTTTACTAACTTTGGACTCTTTTTGCCAAAAGTTGATGTTTTTGTTCCTTATTTTGGTATTGAAGGTCGACATCTTTTGATTTGAGGTTCGTTTTCGTGCTTTTGAGTGGATATGGCGACTTATAGCCGAACTAGTTCAAATCCTAAGAGCTAAAGATCAAAAAAACAAGAAGTAGATATTGTTGACAGGCTCAGTGATTTACCAAATTCAGTTGTGCTTCATATTTTGTCGTTTCTACCCACCAAAGATGCTGTAGCTACTGGGGTCTTGTCAAAAAGATGGGAACATCTCTGGACTAGTGTCCCCTGCCTTAATTTTGTAGAAGATCACAAGGGTCATGGAGAGTTGGAAACAATTACTTTTACGAATTTTGTTATCAGAGTCATGCTTGAAAACAATGCTGGAACGATTCAGAAGTTTACAATCAAATGTGGATCATCAAATCACTCGTATGATGTTGAATCATGGATTAGGAAGGCAATCAACCGAAATGTTCAAGAACTTGATCTTAATTTCCCTTTGACATTTCGTTTGCCTCGAAGCATTTTTAGCTGCAAAACGCTTGTGTTTCTCAAGTTGTCTGGTACAATGACGATCGTTGTTCCAAAGTCAGCCTGCATTCCAAATTTGAAAACCCTTGAACTTGATTGTGTTAGATATCAAGATGATTATTCAGCTAGTAACCTGATTTCTTGCTGTTTGGTGCTTGAAAATTTGTCCATTGGGAGGACATTTCCTGATGGGATGAAAAACTTTCGGATAAATGCACGAAAACTGAAATGTCTCGAGATAGACTTTGCTTTCAATGATCAAGTAGATGAACGTTACGTAAATGCCCCAAAGCTCGAGGTTATTGATATTAAAGATTATGCATCTGATTCTTTATTGATGGCAAATGTTGGCTCTTTGCATGAAGCACATGTTCACTTGGAGAAAATTACTTGTTGTGAGTCATTCATCAAGTGTCTGGAGGCATTCAACAATGTGAAATATCTTTCTTTCTATGGTTATGCATCACAGTCAGAGGTGAACTACAAACCTTCTCTTATTTTCATTAATTTGTTGACAGTTCCAAGTTTTCCCCACCCCTTGTTTTGTTATGCCACCAATTTTGTTACAACAGTCTCTTGAAAAACCGATTACTTTACTGAAGATGTAGCAACGCTTTCAGAAATTGTTGAATTTATCCATTGACAATGCTTTTGGAAGTTGATGAATATGGATCCAGTGATAAACTTATCTTCATGACATTTGTAGATTGCCGACTTAGAACTAGGACAACCAGGACCTCTGTCAGTGAACTTTCCGAAATTAACCTCTTTTACTCTGTAGGATCAAAGACATGTAAGATTAAATTCTCTTGATATGTCCTTTTAAGAACTGCACCTTGCATCTATTTTGCCGAGTTTCTTAGGGAGCGTTGTCTTGCGTCCCTAGGTATTCTCTACTTGCCGAGTTTATGACAGCGGTGCCTTCTTGGAACACTAGTTATATGGATGTTTTGACAGAGCGTGTATACTTTGGCAAAATTACTAGCATATGAGAATTTTGGGCATTGGTATTTAGTTCTCTTGATGAACTGGTTGAATGGGCCATTGGTGGTTTTTATGTTCTCATAAATTCATCTCCAAACTTTAAGAAAAAAAATAGTTCTGCTTGCATTATTTTATTTTCATTTACTGTTGAAGCAATACAAAAGTGTTCAATTCAATCTCAAATTCTGAAGTTGATTTTGTCGAATCTTGCACTGGAAATTTGGGGTTTGTGTTATAACTAAAAGATTATGCTAGTACTACCTTGTATTAAGAGAGCTTTTCTTATTCTATTATCTTTTACATAGTGAGCAATTTTTTTTTTCCAACTAATTATACCATATTCCACTAAATATTAATAAACTCAGTCACCTTCATTATGCTTGTGAATTACACTCTTCTTATTTTCATATATTTTTAACATCATCCATATTTTTTAAAAAATTCATATCATTTCAATCATTAAAAATAAGGTTTAAATCCATTTTTTGTCCCCCTAATAAAGGTTATTCCGATTTTACTCCCTCTTTTATTTTGGTCACCAATACTAGTCACACTTAAAATTTTTTTTTGGCAATTATAGTCATTTTTTACGAAAAAAAATCTTAGAAGATAACGGATTAACACATTTGATCGCTAGTCAAACTTAATTTTTTTTCACCATGATTTGTACTATGATTTTTTCAATCCATTTTATGACTCGGTTCCTCATGACTATTCAACTCATTTAGATCGACTCACAATCCAAAATGATGGTCGAAACCCTAAATGGGTTAAACATTCATGATGATCCAGATGATAATATTGGTTGAACAAACTATGATACAAATCATGATTAAGAAAAAAGTAGATTTAACTAGCGATCAAATGAGTTAATTCGTTATTTTTCAAAAATTTTCGTAAAAAATGACTATAATTGCCAAAAAAAAATAATAAAGTGATACTAGTATTTATAACCAAAATAACAGAGGGACCAAAACCGAAATAACTCCAATTAAAGAGGGCCAAAAATGAATTTAAGCCTTTGCAAAAATTTCCTGACAAATTCAGCCGAAACCATTCATGGATATTCATATGAAAAAAGGATGCAATAGCTGCTATGGGAAGTAAAAATGATCCAGATTTGACGCGCTCTAATGCAATCTCTTAATGCATAGACCACTGGCTCCTCTCCATGACCAAAAAGCTCACACGCCGGGGAGGAGGCGAGGTGCCTCCTATAAGATCATTTGACGGATTCTTTGTGGACCCTCCCACTCCCAAATTGTTCTCCACAAACTACTCCCCTCATCCCGCAAGTCAGAACATAGAGAAACTTTTGTTGACTTAATAGTAAATTTACCAGATTGTGACCATTTCCAACATAAACTGTCATCACCCGCCTCCTCAAACGGAGGATGGACAGTTGTGATGGCCCCCAAAACATCAGGTGGTAGGAAGCGATGAAATACCTCCCAATTCCACTCCCCATTTGTCTTCCCAAATTCGGCCACGGGCTTCCCTATGAGCTCTCCTGGGATCATATCAATGGCATATTTTACTAGCACATCCGGAAATAACAACCATCTATCCTTCCATAATTAACCCTTCTCCTATTACCTAAAGGCCGTCTAATACTATTGACCACTGAGTCCCACACTCTTCTAATGGCTACTTGGACCACCGATCCTCTCGCAAAATTTCCCTTCTCAAAACTCACTATCCCATAATTTGCTCGAAGAACACGAACCCAAAAGCCTCTGCCTTGGTTAACACACCCCACGCCAACTTCATCAGAAGGGCCTCATTTATTATTCTCTGGTTTTTTAACCCAAATCCACCACTCTCCTTGGGACGACATAATTCCTCCCATTTAACCAAACTCACTTTCGATCCATGTCCATCCCCTCTTTCTCCCCAAAAAAACCTGCTGACACTTTTTTTGCAACCCATCATAGATATGTGAAGGGATTCAAGCTGTTTGCATGGCATAAAAAGGGAGAGCACTGACAACGGACTATGCCAATGTTATTCTTCCTGCCAAGGAAAGGACTAACGTCTTCCACCTTGCCAATCGGGACTCAGCCTGGTCCAATATAGAGGCATATGTATTCTTTGTGATCCGCTCATGGATAACTGGCATCCCCAAATACTTTCCCAAGTCCTCCTCTGCCTGAAATCCCATCCCTTCTAAAATAATACGTTGATTCTCCAGAGGTACATTACGGAAAAAAAACATCTTTGTTTTAGTTTCATTAACTTTCAAGCCTGAATCCCAACAGAAACCATCGAACACTTATTTCACCATCATGCCTTGCTTATCACTAGTCTCAGCAAATAGGAGGAGATCATCTGCGAACATGAGATATAGGACCTGTACTCTCTCTCTCTCTCTCTCTCTCTCTCTCCCCACATGAATTGGCTTCCATCTCCCCTCCTGGACCCTCAGACTGATAAGATGACCAGCTTTTCCATATATAAAATGAAAAAGTATGGAAAATTAGATCCCCTTGTCTCACACCCCTAGCTAGCATAAACGCCTCCCCCTACTCCCCATTCCAAAGCAGCTGTATAATTGTCGACTCTACACACAAAATCACACTACTAACAAAGCAGTCTCGGAACCCAGCTGTCACCAATGTTTCACGCAAGAAATCCCAACACAAGTAGTCGTACACCTTCTCCAAGTCCACCTTCACCACCATATACTCCTTTCATTATCCCTGACTTGTTGCATATAGTATGGATAAGCTCCTGAGCTATCACAATATTGTCAGTGATTTGGCGCCCTAGGATAAAGCTCACTTGGGCTGGCCCTATAATTTGAGGCAAGATCGGCTTCATGCAATTAACCATGATCTTTGTAGATACCTTATAACCCACATTTAGGAGGCTGATTGGTCGGAACTCCTTAAGGCACATCGGATTGTCCACTTTCGGGATAAGGACGATGAGCGTCTTGTTCAGATTATCTGGCTGACATCATTTTGCAGGATGCTCATCACCGCTTGACAAATCAAATCTTTCATATCATTCGAGTGGCTTTAGAAGAAAAGGGCATCCATACCATCCACTCCCGGTGCCTTTAGAGACCCCATACTAGAGAGTGCATCCCAAATCTCTCCTTCGGACATAGGGCGCCGTAAAACTTCTTCATCCGACTCCATAAAACCCGAAAAGCTGCAAGGCATTCTTGGCCTCACTTTCGGACGAATAGAGGGCGAATATAGCTACTTATAAAAGTCTGTCGCCAAGTCATTAAGCTACTTCTGATCAGTAATTATTTCCTCTTGATTATTTTGTAGTCTCACAATCTTATTGCGGCATCTTTGCACCTTCACTTGGCAGTGGAAGAAAGTCGTGTTCCTGTCTCCATATAAAGGCCAAGCCCTCTGAGACTTTTGAACCATGAGAAGCTCTTCTTGTGCATGGTTACATCAAGTTCCTTTTTTAGGCCCTTTTCTAGGTTCAAAAGTTTAGTTGTTGTATACTTCTATAGCTCATGCTGAATACCACCTAGTCTTTCCAAGATCCTCTTTTTCCTCGAAAAAATATTCCTGAATACCCGATGAATCCACTCTCCTGCCTCTTCCTGAAAATGAACCACCTTGGCTGCAAAACCCTCTCTTGAAGACCATATATCATTCACCAGCTTTGGGAAATCTTCATGGAGTAGCCATGCTGCTAGAAAGCGGACCCTTGGCAGATGCAGTCACTCTTCTATGAACCCCCTCTCTTCTCATGCAGGCGCAACAAGCTGTTAAAGTCCCCACCAATAGCTCATGCTCCATTTACAGTAGCAGCGACCTAATATAGTTTGAGCCACAATTCCTTCCTCTCAGCCTGCCTAGGACTTGCATAGACAAAAGTAATATAAGCCCTCCAATTTCCCTTTCTTTACCAGAGTATGAACAAACTATTTATGACAACTCAGGATCATCACATTCACCTGATCTTGCCACAAAATCCAAATTCCACCAGAGAATCCAGTCGCCTCGATTCGAAATGACCGGTCAAACTTACTTCTGCTGATAAACCTGTCTGTCTTGTCACCACTAATCCTAGTTTCAAATATCCCCACGACATCTGCCCTATACTAATTAATCATTGTTGAGAATACTCACAAGAAGTCTGACAAACCTGCCCCCTGTACATTCTTGTTAGTATAGTCATAAATAAACAAAGGAAAAGGAAAATACCAAAAAAAACAGACGCCTAAAGCGTCTCAGGAAGCATCATTCCAATATCATCAAATGCAACATCCTCTATCTGTTGGGAATTGCCTAGGGGAATTCTGCTCCTTTGAGACAACCCAAAACCTAAACCCAAACCATTATGTTTTGCAACTTGCCTATCAACCCGGCCTCCACCATCATCAAGTCCGCACCCGAATAATGCAAAACCGATTTCTGATTAAGAGGGTTGTCCCGCGGCGTAGACTCCAAAATGGTGAACACTTGATGTCTTGCGGAATCCAGCCCGAACGCACTGGCACCAAAGCTCCCTGAATTCCCTCGCCCAACCGACAACCATCACTCTTTAGCACCTCATTCCCCTTCGATCTTGGAAGGTCGTTATTCTGCTGTAAAAAAACAACTGTCTCCCTGGCTACAGATTGATGTCATGTCTTTTTCCCCTCACTCCCAGCTTCCTTACCATTCCCCTCAAAGATTAGGCCGGTTATCACTTTCTGCTGCCTTCCCCTTCTTTTCTGTACACCCCTTGCATTCTGCTCATTTTTATCATTCACGGTCTAGACACCGAAACTCCCAAAAATCATCTCACCCGTCTCTCCCCCTTCCCTCGGCTCTTGCTGGTACTGATTCCCCCTGCTCCTCTTCCTGCAAGTTGACAATCTAGCAAAACGCGAACCACCCCCCTCCCCCGCAACTCCTTCTACCCCTTTGGAGCCCGAAGTGGCCTGAACAACAGGACCCTTGCGTGGGGCTACCCTGCTACACCAAACAACTTGAATTTTTAAATAATATTTCTAACAAATATTACTTAACTGACATTTTAAATCAAACATATAATTTGACAGAGTAAAAAATAAAACAATCCAATAATAACATATATTTGGTCGAGTGTGTAAAGGATTTTACTATTTGTTGCACCAAAAAAAAGTTAATTTTCACATTTGCCCTTGATCCAAAAAAAACTACAAATATTCAAACACTCAAACACTCAAAAAAAACCTCAAAACAACCTTTCTACAACCTCCAAACAATCGAAAAACTTGAAAAAACCTTGAAACGCTCGTAGATCTAAGTCGATGAGAAGCACTAGTTCAAGATTGACGCAAAAATAGTAAGTTTTCGATATGTTTTTGTAGATTTTTTTTAGTTTCCACAGTAAAAACATCATACCATCCCGAATGTAGCATGTATCCATAGTACGCACGCCGATTTTGGGCGTGCTTTTCCATTGGAACCACGCCCTAATGGAAAAGCACGCCCAAAATCGGCGTGCGTACTATGGATACACGCCATTTTTTGGTGTGTATTGTGTGTTTCCAATGGAAAATCACGCCCATTTTGGACGTGTTTCCAATAGAAAATTACGCTCATTTTGGGCGTGTGTCCAATGGAAAGTCACGCCTATTTTGGGCGAGATGCCAATTGGAAACACGCTACCTTTTGGAGTGTTTCAATTTTATACAGTAAATGTCGGCCATATTGGCCGTTTTTTCCTATATTGTTAATTATTTAATACTTTTAATAGTTTGTAATTGCTAATAGTGTTTAATTTTTATAATTAAAAATGTGAACTTAAGTTTATTTATAAATGATGCAGGATCGAGATGGATTACCCGATCTTGAAAAAGACTTGAGTGAACATTTTCAGTGCCCTATATATTTTGCTACTGAAGCAAAAGCATTTGAGCACTGTAAGGATATAGCTAATGAATTATGTTTCGAGCTTATTAAAGCATGGTGGAATTCAAAGAAATCAGGGATTACCTATTGTTGCAACCGATTCAGAGATCCTATTGAGCAAAGGCCTCCACGCCAACAAAGGAAGAATACCAAATGGCAAGGATGCGAGTGCCCTTTCAAGTTATATTGCAAGAATGAGAAGAAGTATGGTTGGTGGGTCAAAATAACGCCGGGGTGAAGTCAACGCATAATCATTCTGTTATAGTGTATCCAGAGGGGCACAGACAGTTTAGACACTTGAGTGATCCAGCAAAGGATATTGCTAAATCTATGAATAAGGGAAATGTGAAGCCAAAAATCATTCGGAAAGCTATTGATGCAGCATACCCCAAAGATCATGTGACAATGAGGTTGCTATACAATCTCAAATCGAAGAACAGGATAAAAAGGTTGGAAGGTACAAATATTCGGGAGT
Organism: Knoxia roxburghii; assembly: GCA_030378225.1. Taxonomy (NCBI): domain Eukaryota; kingdom Viridiplantae; phylum Streptophyta; class Magnoliopsida; order Gentianales; family Rubiaceae; genus Knoxia; species Knoxia roxburghii. The sequence goes on from CM059423.1 coordinate 8,821,941, forward strand.
AATTTGTTCGTTTGGTTGCGTAGAAACATTATTATGTTGATATTTTGAAGGAAAATGGCACATATGTGATCACACATGCATTCATAACGTATCCAACATCTTTGTTGTTGTTCAACCGATATCATTGGGTGATTGTGGTTGATTCAACATACAAGACCAAGAAGTACATAATGTCACTCTTTCATATAATTAGTATGACTTATTCCAATAAGAATTTCAATATTGCATGTGTCATTTTGAGATATGGGACAAAAATTACTTACGATTGGGTGTTGGCAAAGTTGAGGTTGTTGTTGGATTCTGCATATGTACCAAGTGCTATTGTCTCAGATCGAGAGTTGGGTCTGTTGTAACCTATTCAGGATAATTTTCCACATTCACATCACCTATTATGTTTGTGGCATATAGACCGTGATGTTGACGCAAGGTTGAAAAAACTTGTTGGTCGAAGTAAATCGAGAAAGTGATATCAAAGCTATGTGGTCGCAAATTATTAATGTGCCAACAGTTGAAGAGTATGATATTTTATTACAGCTTTTTAAGGATAGTTACACTACAGTTGCGCATGATGTTGTTGTCTACTTGTAGGGTACATGGCTTTTCCATAAAGAGAAAATTTGTAAGGCTTGAACAAACCAAATTCTCTACTTTGGCAATACTAGTAGTAACAGAGTGGAGAGTACTAATGTTGTATTGAAAGATTGGATGACTTCTGGAACCCAAGCACTTGACATGTTCGGTGTTATTGACGACCATGTCAATCACAAGTTATCCCAGAACAGGTAACTTTATTAATTTTTATGATTTGCTACTTATTTTATTCAATCATATAAACACGGGTTTATTATTTTTTATGAATTTAACTTTACACACAAACATATATTAGGGAAACGCTTGAGGAATTCATTTCCAAAAGTCCAATCGATAAGATGTGATTTCCATATGATCCGTTGCATGGTTATGTGTCGCACTACTGGTTGGAGTTGATCAGCAAACAAGTTGAAAATATGACTAAGTGGGGCGGCAACATGGTTGAGAAATGTCGATACGTCTGCAAGGTGGCTCATGGGATTCCGTGTGCCTGTGATTTATTCAAAGCAAAGGAATCGAACGACAAGATCACGGTCGAAATGGTACACGAGTTCTGGACGAGATTGATGATCGAACCCTCTCAAGTGGATTCAAATACCATGTCTGCGGAATTTAGGTATGTTTTAGATTAGTGAAGGCTTATTTTGCGCCCCCTATTTTGTTATTTTGCGCCCATTTTATATTCAAATTATCCCTGACAAATTAGGAAATACCAACCTTAATATTTAAATATAAAATATAATAATATATTAAATTACCTAACTACCCTTAATCAATTTACTAAAAATACCAAAAAATTTTCATTTATAGTTCTGTTCATCTATGCTACTTTAATCATAATTTTTATAAATTTTTGGTAGATTAAGAAGGGACTTATAAAATTTTTGGTAAATTGATTAAGGGCAGTTAGGTAATAATAGGAGGGATGGAAGATAAGCATTAAGGGGGTGAGAAATAAGAATTAAGGGGCGATACTTAAGAAAATGGAGGATTTTTTCGGAAAAAAGGGGGCGTTGATAACAAAAATCGGAGTGTGATATAACACTACACTTTACATTATGTAGGTCATTAAGTGAATTTATATTTCCTATGTTTAATTTTAATATAAGTTGTTTCTATATTTTATATTTATTTTTATTATTATATACTTCTGCGAGGAAATCATTCCAAAATTTGAAAGCAGTCCAACTGCAATGATGTGTAAGGTGCTTATCAGAATAGAAGATGAGCTATTTACTGATAGGTCTAGTGGGTGCGAGCTCACTGTCTTGGAAATGTCAAAGGGTCGGCAAAGATTACATTCATCGGTGATGCGCGAGAAGAGTGCCGCCGAGAGAGAGGGGCACGTTGAAAAAATGCATCGAGGCGTTTGTCGAAACAATAATAAAGTTTGAGGATGGTAAGGTTAACGATTATTTGAACTTAATTTACATTACGCGATAATAATAATTTACTATAATTAAAATAATTTAATTTTAATTACCATTATGGTTTATTCAATTTTGCAGGTAAAGAAAAAACTCAGAGCTTTCCTCTTCTACCAGAGTTTATTCAGCCACTCCTCCCCTCCTATCTCATACTCCACCCCGCCTATTGGATGCTCCTCCCCCGCATAAGATTGCTCATCAATCAACTGGTGGGATGAGCTACCTCTTCGCACTTTCAGCTTCCTATAGGAAGCAGTAGGACGTTGTCGCGGGAGTGTTTTCCCCACAACCTACAAAACATATAATGAATTGAGCATTTAGATAAATATAATTATATGCATTATTATAAAAATAGACAAATAATTTCAATAATAATTCAAATAATAAAAAAATAAAAAACAATTTGTATTTGACCGGTCAAACGCACGGGTCAAACCCATGTGCGTTCGATGACAAAACCCTTTGCCACCGATCTCCCATGCGATCAAAAAGGGTTTGCCACCGAACACCTGTGCGATTGAATAATGGACCAAACGACAATTTTAAACGATTTTTACCTGACTGAGAGTCAAGCCTTTTCCCATTCCATGCCACCTTCGTGGTTCATCTCCTCCAGCGCCTATATCGTACGTTCCCGTGCGTTTTTTTGAAGAGAAAACGTTGAAAATTTTATGAATGTGGATGGTGATTTATGGTGGTTGAAGTTGCAGGTGACTTTAAGTAGCCAAAAGGGGGTCGCCAAGCCCATTTCGGGTACGCGACCCATGGGGTACACGTGCCACTTCGTGCTTAAATGGCACGTGTACCCCATGGGTCGCGCGCCCGATTTTTGTTTTTCGTCTATGGTTTCGGTATTTTTTTTGGCGTGTCTTCAATGAAATTCCCACTTTTTTTGAGCGTTGTGTAACTGAAAATTAGTTGTTCTTCATTCTAGGGTCATTTTAGAAATTTTACAATATTCTTTTGTACTACAAATAGTAATTTCATAGGACGACTAGATTTAGGGAATTTTTGACCGGAAAAATCCCCAAATAGAAAATGTGGACAAAAAAATAGGAAATTTCTAATTGTGGACAGAAAGGAAGTTTTCGGATTTTGGAAATTCGAAATTAAAGGAATTCAGATTTTCAAAATCCGAAACATGTAGAAAGGATAATTAATTAGAACTTAATTAGGTTAATTAATAAAATTAATGAAATTCGAAATTTACAAAATTCGGATTTACAAATCTGGATTTTGTAAATTCGAATTTTGTAAATCCGAATTTAGTTGAACATTTAAAAAAAATTAATACATGTAAAAAAAAGAGAGATTGATTTCACCTATTAGCAACAATGAAATAATAAATTTCAAATGTCAAAAATAAAATATAAATACAATACGAAAGAACAATCATATTGAATTAAATCATAATATATAAAAAAGAAAAATTGAATATATCAAAACATCCAATGTGAAAACATAAAAATCAAATAATATCCATATTTTCTAGGTGGAGATACATTTCTTCTACCAACCCTCCAAACTATAGGGTCTATACTCGAACTAGCACCCCGTGAACCTCCAACTTGTGAACCTCCAGCTCCAGCTCCACTTCCACCTCCACTTCCACTTCCACTTCCACCTCCACCTAGACTCTGTGGTCCTCCGTCATGTGGCGGCGTAGAACCTTCATCATCCTCACTCCCCCCATCATCATCTTCTTCATTTTCTGCCCCTAAATGTTTCACATCCAAATGCTCTCCTACAACTGCCCTTCTATTTCTGCCTCCTCCCCTATGAGGAACGTTCCTCACTCGACGACTCAGACGTGGGGCTTGAGAGAATATAGGTTGAACATATGAGAGTATTTGGGTGCCCTCGATTGGCTCAAAAGTACCGCCACCAAATGTGAGGGCACTGTGGAAAGAGGTGGTCATATCTTCGACGTACTGCAGGATCTCCGGGTCATCACCAATGTAATTCGATTGGAATTCCATGCCCCTATTGTATGCGTCACTCACCACCTCCATCTACAAATAATTTAAATAAATACAATAGTTATAAAAATTAGATAAAATTGTAAAAGATGTAAAAATCCAATATAAGATATTATATTGAAAAATCACATATAATCTCTCTCGGGCAGAAACACCACGGTATCCCTCGACAAAATCAATGCTTGGATCATTAATTAGTTTGACCGTATTGCGGTTATACCATGTACGGTATGCATCGTCTGCCGTTGGAGGAACCTCTGGTACAAAATGATCTCTAATGGCTAACCTCCTATTCTCCCAATCCGTCATGTATGTGGCATTGTCTCTGCCGTAGTCGATGTACCCCTTGCTACATGCATCTCATTATATTTCTCCTCCGTAAATGGATAAATTTGAGGGTTCCCAGGAATAGACTGACGGAAGCCAAATTGGCGAAAAACCCTATTAGCCTCATGAGGCTCGTGGCACTCCCAAAAAATCATAAATGTTTGGGACATCCAGCAATCAGGGTCATCTCGGCAGAAATGAGAGAGATATTTGAGAATACCATCCTCAGCGTAAGACAACCATATGAACTAGAAAAAATTTTTTATCAAACTTATAAAATTAATGGTAACTATCAATCTAAAGTATCACAATGACATAAGTTAATAAATATCCAACTCACGTCATCATTTCGGAGACTGTTTAACTGATCGCGGTACCAAGGCAAGACATGAGCAATGACGTTATCATATATGAAATGGACGTTCCAACGTTATGCCAATGGGTGACCCACTTCGGGTCTATCAGTATCTGCCACTCTCCGCGGGCTGATGCGAGGAATACGCTCTCAAGCCCAAACCTATATGAAAAATTGAATTTTGCAATTAAAATATGAAACTTATAATAGGAAGCTATATAAGGTGAAAACAATATTACAAACAACGAAAAAGGAAATTAACATTAACATTAACATAAAAAGAAATTAGTAGTTAATATGTTTACCTGTAGGAGGAGTAGGCAACCGGTTATGTCATTGGCGTCGTGGACGCAAGCCTTACATAGGCCGCGGTATAAACTGGCGAGGGTCGCCGAACCCCAACTAAGTGTTGTACACCTTTCTTGAAACTCTATATTTACAAGCCAGTGTAGAGGGACGTTGTTGTTTTCCTTGTCCGTGAAGATCATCCCATATAGGAGGTAGAGAATGTAGCACCTAGCACGCTGTATATAACGCTCCCTAGCAACCTTTGGCGGGACTGGTTCCGAAACCTCACGAAATAGACGGTTGAGATGCAATGTGATACTCTTCATATGTTCCGGCTCAGGAAAAAAATCCAACAAGTGACCACACTCAGATATCCATTCTTGGGTCGTCCTCTCAGGGAAAGTACCCGAGACAGCGGGACCGTCTGTACGGAGACTAAATAGGACCTGAACATCTTGTATTGTGACTGTGGCCTCGCCGAATTGAAAGTGGAAAGTGTGAGTTTCCGGTCGTCACCTCTCAACCAATGCAGTTATAAGGGCTTGGTCGAGTTTAATCGACCTCGCACGAGTGACCCCTCCAAAACCAAACTTGTCAAGTTCATCCTGCACATGTGGCAGTTCCCTCGGCAAACAGTCCCACATAGCACCATCACATCGTCTACACTTGAGGATTTTTCTTCGAAACCCCAGGGCATCATTGTACACTTGCAAAGATCGGTGTCTACCTTGGAGATAAAGTAGCTCGGGTTCGATAGGACCAGGATTTAGATACTTGTGACGTTGATTGCTTTGGCTAGATGAAGCCATTGTACCTACAACAACACATAACAAAACTGAATACCCAATTTTCCAAAAAAATGCCGGCAGCATAAAAGCAATAAAATGAACAATTCCAAATGGCCAAAATAGTTAAATAATACTACAATCACCAATCCATCACATTCAATCCACTAATAAATAATAACTATGCAATCAATCCACAAATGAAACCCAATCAACCAAATAAATGAACAATTCCAATAAATGAAATATACGTAAAACTCATATAGTTTAAAAAATGCGTCGCCAAGGCCATAATTCATAATATGCATAAATAAATATAACAACCTAACAAATGTAATTATTACTACCACTATTCTAATATGCAAAAAAAATGTTACATTATAAAATAAAAAATTTACTAACAAATAAAAAAATATACTAAAAAACGTAATAAACAATAGAAAATAGAAAATTTACCAATAAATTTGAATGTAGGTTGAAATAAGAGCGATTTTCCGGCGGTGGCCCGAAGGAAAAGATCAAAAAAAGTAGTGGGTTTAGTTCTACAACGTGAGAGGAACATTTTTATGTTGAAAATTCAACCAAAAAACGATTTTGTTGGCCCGAATGGATGAAATTTTAATTGGTCTAAAATTTTTGGGGAGGAAAAACAATGAGTCAAAAACTGAGATTGGCTTTGATTGTTTTGTTCCTTATGTTGTAGGCACGAGTTTGATCGGTTTAGATTTTAGAAAATTGATTTTGGTTGGCCGGATTAAAAAATTGGGGGTTTGGGGTTTTGGTTATCTGGTGGGAAATATTTTGGAGAAGAAAGATTAAGACAATGGGGGTAGAAAATGAGAGCCATAAATGACTTGCTTAAACTCAACTTGGGTATCAAGCCTTATGGAATGAATGACATAAAAAGCTTTGAGCCAACCCTTAGTGATATCCGGATGATTTTGAGGAGCCACATTCAGACACCATATTCGTGGGTGGATATCAAGTATCAAGACTTGAACAGCATGGCCAGGACCCTTTATACATTTATGGTCCATAATGTGTCACCGGTGATGAATATCAACCCTCTAAGTTCCAATTGCAATTGTTGATGCTAATGTATAAGGAAGCAGAGTTGGACTTAGGAGACATCATCATTGATCAAATGATGAATGCTCTTGAGAAGAAAAAGAATAGTGGTGGACTTCCATTCCCAACTGTGATAGAGAAGTTGTGCGAGCGAGCTAGCGTTATGAATAAAAGGAATGATGCTATGGATACACTTTTGGGCCCTCTCATCGACACCACTTGTCAAGACCCTGAACAAAAAAAGTGTTGCAGGATCACAATCAAGGAGGAAGAGGGTTACAAGAGAATGAGAAGGGGATGATGAAGATAATGACTCCATATTCGAGGAGGAGGTGAACATGGACAATACTCAACAAGGTCATCCATCCAATCAAATCATTTTGGATGAACTTCGAAGCATGAGAGAGGAGATGGTGGAATGGATAGCAATTGACAAGAAAATAAGGCGAAATACGAGGGCCAAAGCCAAAGCAAAGATGAAGAAGATGAAGTCCACCTTGAAGAAAAAGATCAAGGATCTCCAACAAATGATTTCCACCAATTTTGAGAGAGTCATATCCCACATTTCACCTCCGTCCAAGAGAACCTCCACAAGCACTCTTCCTCACCAAGCCATTTATGGCCATAGTTTGTTGGATATTAAAATTTGAATTGGTTATTTTTATGGTTTTTAATATGGCTATGAATTAATTATGTAGGTAGTTAATTATGTTAACTTCATATGAATACTTGCATTTTGTCGCGTAATGTTACGTTAAGATTATAATTTTTTAAGGAATCAATTTCGGATTTGAAATAAATGATATGTTTATAAATGTTCTACCCGGTAGCTGCGTTTGTGGCGTTTTGGAGCGCCACGGACGCTATCACCGCGCTCCAAAGCGCCACAGAAGTGCATATTTTTGGAAACCAATAAGTAAGACATTCGGATTTAGTGAATCCAAATTTGATAAGTTTCGGATTCACCAAATCCGGAACTAATTAAATTCGGATTCACTAAATCCGAATATTAGTCAAATTTCATATTATTGAGATCTGAATTTAATTAAAACCGGATTTCATGAATCCAAAATTGACTAATACTTACAATTTTAATGTAAAAATTAGATCGTAAAAAAATCCAATCCATAACACCGCTACAAATCTACCAACACCATATGACCACACAAACATGCAATTGTATCAACTACACAAATCAAAAAACCAATAATTAACCAAAACACTCATGGAACATCAAATAAGCAATTATACCAATTACAACAGTGTAAAACATCAATACCTCACCAAAACACTAATGCAACATCAAATAAGCAATTCTACCTATTACATATACCAAATCATAAATAACTAAACATTACACCATATTAGCACTTCTACCTATTACATATATCAAAACAACAATAACTAAAGAAACCAACAGAGAAACATCAAATAATTCCATCAGCGTCATATAGTCTACCAAGCCTTGTTCGGTCTGCTCTGGAATGAGAGATGGGACACATTCTAGCTCGATAGGCCGTACTTCCACATCTCATGCATTCGCCACGACGTCGTCTTCCACGGCGATCCATTTGCATTGTAAATCGCCGTTTCTGTCTCCTTCCTGACGGTGCATTATGCATGACGAGCCTTTCATAGTCTATATTCAACTTCCAATCAATGTCTCTTCGCCAATGCTCTCTCGGTAGGAGTGGGACGAAATTGCCATGTCCGAATTGCCTCTTCCAATTTTGGACCGTAAGCAAGACGTCCACAAGATTGAATGGATTATCACCAAGAGAACGACACACCGCCAAGGTATGTGAGCACGAAAACCTATAGGTTTTCCACTTATGACATGTACATGTGCGCGACTGATAATCAACAATGTGTATGTTTCCTCCTTTGCTATCATAACGCACAAATGTACTAACTCTGAAGATTTTATTCGTCCAGTCATAAGGTTCAACCTGATGTCCCCCAACTCGTATCTCGTAATCCTTGAATATTTCCCACAAAAGAGGAGGAAATTGAGTGTTGCATTTATGAGACTTTTCATTTTCCTGGCGGAATATCTATTTTGTTTTCTGGAAGGTCGACTCAATGATTGCTCGAATAGGAAGAGATCGTACGCCTTTCAACGCACTGTTGTAACTTTCGGACATATTCGTCGTTAGGTTACCCCAGCGATAGAATCCATCGTGTGCAAGACTTCATTTATCAGCACCGATATCCTGCAAATACCGAAAGACATCCTGACTGCATTCAAACAGCTCCGCACCTACTCTATCAAACTTCCGAGGTTGACAGCATTCACCCATTTCCCAACACAAGCTATTCAATCTATTGCCGCAAAAATGCGTCATTAGATTGCTTCGAACGTGTCGCAAGCAAAATCTATGGTGACTTGTAACACCTTCTTCCCATTCCTCCAAGTCTCTAAATGCGGCGAGCAACCCAGCATTTCGATCGGATATCACACACGTCGCACGCTGAGCAAAGACATGACAAATGAGGTTTCTAATGAAAAAGCTCCAACTCTCAGTAGTTTCATCGTCAACTAATGCATACGCCAGTGGAAGAAGACAACGTGCTGCGGTAACTGTGATGGCAACCAGCAACTTCCCCTTATATTCACCACGCAAATGTGTCTCGTCTATACTAACCACCGGTGGACAAAATCTCCCAAATAAACGTTGAGCGGGACCGAATGCCCAAAACAAATATTTGAAATTCCTCTCTTAATTGGGCAATTCACGCTCCCCTCCTTGAAATTCCCATTCTACAGTCGTCCCTGGATTTGACGATTGTAAGGCTTCAACAAAGCTACATAAACAAACCATTAACACATTCATCACCCAATCATCATGAAAACAATAATTATAAGAAAAATTAATAAAAAAACCATAAACATTTAAAACTTACCTTGGTAAGTCAACAAAATTCGTTACCCAATTACCATATACCAAATCGATGGCTTTCCTTCTCGGATGTCATGCTTTCTTCTTCTTGACGTCAACTTTTAAATGTGTTTTGACGTCAATTTGAATAGCGGCCACTGGATACTCCGAATTTTGTTCAATTTTCTTCATTATCAGTGGCACTATTGTAGACGATGTGACATTGTGGTGGTCATTTCCCTCGGCCATTCCAAGGCAATTGTGACTGGGATACCAAATCACCACTTCCCATTTGCCGTGAGTATGACTTTTTTTCGACACCCAGATTTTTCATGCACATGGTGAATAACCTTCGGGTGTCTCAAATCGTCGACTCTCGCATTCCACGCACCACGTGATTTTATTGCTCTCCACATTTACATATTCCCTGAGCCTTGCCACGTTCCATGCGGATATGGCCCATTGTGCTTCCTCTTTGTTTTTGAAAACAATTCCAAGGTCTATAGTCTCAGGATTGCCTTTATATCGGGGCAATGCATATTCATCCCGATCAATGGCGTACGGATCTTGGTGCCCACATCAGAGTAGACGAAATGTCCCCCTTCATACGTCTCAATCTCATCCGAACTTTCCTCAGAACTGAACTCCGTAGAATTAGAACAAAAATCACTCTCGGATTCATGGTCACCGTCGACATCGTCCTCAATGTTATAATCCAAGTCCCCTGCATCCTCTTCAAAATCATAACGAAATCCGTAATCAAATTGACCCTCTCCACCATGTGAAGAACTCGAAGCAACGTTTCGTCTATCAACTCTATCTGAAGACTGGATTTCCTCAATACCGACATACAAATAAATAAAACTCCATGGTCGAAAAGTATAAAAAAAATCCAGCATAGCATCAGAAGTAATTACTACTTTTCTCTTACTCCCATCCACTTCAAAAAACACTGTAAGTGTGATTTTGCAAGAATTCATTGACACCCCAATTACATTGCAAATGCTTTCTACCAAATCATTCATTGACATTCTAATATTAACGACTATTGAATGATCCGGATTCGGAGGGTTATCAAAATCAAACGTAGATGTCCAATAGAAATTAAACATATACGGACCATTAAATGTCATTATACCTGTCAATCGTAAAAATGTCATTATAACAGTTAATTTTCGATTTTCGTAATCAAAATTTTTTATCAATCAAATTTATAAACCACATTACATGAAACAACCCACAACATTATAAACAATCCACAACATTACGATTTTAATTATAATTTCATTACTACTTACGACTAATCATATTTAAATTAGTAATTAGAATAATTACACTACTAATGCATAACTACTAATTAAAAATTCAACAAAACTTACACAAATATTAGTCCTATACTACTAATACATGTATTTCCTAACCACATTTCATCCACTACGTACACCACTACTCAAAATATCATATAATCACATTAAAATCGTAATTATAATAATTACACTACTAATGCATGACTAATATTTAAAAGGTCCACAAAACTTACTCAAATCTTAGTCCCACACTACTAATACATATATTTCCTTATCACATTTCCTCAAATACATACACAATTACACAAAATATCATATAATCAAATCAAAATCGAATCAATAATGAAATATCTTCCATAAAATATGTAAATTGTGACTTACCTTAACACGATATCACAACGTGACGTAGATTTTCGAAGAAATTGAAACCGAAATCCAAGATTTCTTGATGAATATTGCAGCCCGAAGTAGAGAGAGAAAATTTGAGGGAGGAATAATAAGAGAAGAGTGAGAAAAAATGCTACAAATGGCTAGGGTTTTTGGTATTTATAGTCCCGTATAATTTCAAATTTTGTAAATCTGAAATTATAAATGATTCGGATTTACATAATCCGAATTACTAAAATTCGGATTATTGAAATCCGAATTAGTCCAAATCCAGATTTTTTTTAATTTTATTTTCAAACTTTTTCAATAATTACTTTGATATTTTATATTATTCTACTAATTCGAATTTTGTAAATCCAAATTACATGAATTAAATCCGACTTGCATGAATTCGGATTTTCTAAATCCGAATATACAATTCGGATTTAGAAAATCCGATTTTTCCTTTGCATTTATTTCCCCTAATTTCCAAAAATTTTCAAAATTAAAATTTAATATTATATTATTATTCTAAAAAATCTGATTTTTGGATCTTACTATTTGTAGCTCAAATTTACTATTTGTAGCTCAAAAAAAAAAGTGAAATGACAAAATTGCCCTTAACATATGAATAAGGTATATACTTCATGCAATACAAAATACATATCAAAACAGACAAAACTCCTTCAAAAATCAAACAAAACCATTCGAAATCATTCCAAAAAACGTTCAAAATCGTCGAAGCAAATTGGAACACATATTTTGGTTAATTTGGGACAGCGTCTACTCCAAAATATACGCAAATATGGTACGAATTTAATACTTTTGTATAGTTTTTTGCATACTGGTGTAAAAATCGCACATGTTTTGCGAAATTTGATGAAAAAATCGCATGTAATTGGCGAAGTATCAGGAAAAAATCGCCCAGCTTAGGTGATTTTTTGTGGAAAGTTCGCCAATTGCATGTGAAATTCGGGAGAAAATTCGCCTGCAATGTGCGAATTTTGCAGTAAAATTCGCACACTGCAGGCGAATTTTTCTGCAAAATTCGCACACTGCAGGCGAATTTTACAGCAAAATTCGCACACTGCAGGCGAATTTTACAGCAAAATTCGCACAGTGCAGGCGAATTTTTCAGCAAAATTCGCACATTGCAGGCGAATTTTCTCCCGAATTTCACATGCAATTGGCGAACTTTCCACAAAAAATCGCCTAAGTTGGGCGATTTTTTCCAGCCATTTTGCCAATTACAGGCGATTTTTCCTTGGAACTTATATGTTTTAATTGTATATGTAATTACTTATTTTTGGTATTAATTTGATTAATGTCGCAGGATCCAAATGGATTACCAGACATTCAGAGGGATTTGAGTCTTGAGTTTCAGTGTCCTGGTTTTTTTCCAACTGAAGAACAAGCATATACGTATTATTCGGAGTTGGCTCTTACATTTCGCTTCGAGCTGATTAAAGTGGGGAGGGGTAACAATGGAAACTCAGTCACATATCGTTGCAACAGATTCAGAGATCCGGTTGAACAAGGGCCTCTCCCACAAGAGAGGAAGAACACTAGCCGGCGAGGATGTAAGTGCAGGTTCAAGTTATTTTGCAAGGTGGTGAAGGATAATGGTTGGTGGGTCAGAGTCACACCAGGTCCGAATTCAATGCACAATCACACTGCTATAGTGTATCCAGAGGGTCACAGGCAGCTTAGCCGCATGAGTGCTGGCGCAAGGGAGGTTGCTAGGACTTTGAACAATGCAAATATGAAGCCAAAATTGATTAGGAATCATCTTGCCGAGACGTATCCTGAAGATAATGTGACAGTGAGGCAGCTAAACAATCTTAAAGCCGATGACAGGAGAGCAAAGTTCGAGGGTAGAAATATTGCGCAGCAATTTGTTCATTACGCCGAGGAGAAGCATTACTATGTAAAAGTTTTGACAGAAGAGGGCACAGATGTTATCACACATGCATTCATAGCCCATCCAATTTCAATCCAGCTGTTGAACAGATATTATTGGGTGATTGTGGTGGACGCGACATACAAGACGAACAAGTACAAGATGCCACTCTTTCAGATTATAGGTATGACTCCTTCCAACAAGAATTTTAATATTGCATGTGCCCTTTTGAGAGATGAGAAAAGAATTAGTTATGATTGGGTTTTTGAACAATTGAGAGGGTTGTTGGATGCTGAAAATGTACCTAGCGTTATTGTTTCTGATCGCGAGATGAGTTTGATGGATCCTATAAGGGATCATTTTCCTGGATCACACCACCTGCTGTGTTTGTGGCATATCGACCGCGATGTTGATAATCAGTTGAGAAAGCTTGTTGGTGAGGGTGATAGGAAAAAAGCAATAAAAAAGCTTTGGAAGGGAATTGTTAATGCGGCAACAGTTGAAGAGTATGAAGTGTTACTGCAGCGGTTGAAGAATGGTTATTCTGTAGTTGCTGGATCTGTTGTTGTCTACCTGGAGAGGACTTGGCTGTCCTATAAAGAGATGTTTTGTAGGGCTTGGACAAACAAGATTCTGCACTTTGGCAATACTAGCAGTAACAGAGTGGAGAGTACGCATGCCGCACTGAAGGATTGGATGAATGCTGGCACACATTCACTTGACACGCTATTTGGGGTGATTGACGACCACGTCAATTACCAGTTATCACAGATAATGTACGTTTATTAATTAGATTAATTCGCCTTTTTCGGTATTTATTTAATTTACGTACCTTTGACTTTATTGATGTAATTTTAGGGAAACCCTTGAGGCATGCATTTCCAAGAAAGCAACAGCTATGTTGTGTTTCCCGTATGAATTATTGAATGGCCATGTCTCTCACTATTGTTTGGAGTTAATCAGCGAACAAGTTGAGAAGATTACCAAGTTGGGTAATGACTTGTTCGAGAGATGTGGATGTGTCTGCAAGGCCACGCATGGAATCTCTTGTGCCTGTGACATATGGAAGTTGAGGGAATCGCACGACACGATCACCGTTGAAATGGTGCACGATTTTTGGAAGCGGTTGACGATTGAGACATCTGAAGTAGATTCGAACACATTATCTGCAGAACTTCAGTAAGATTTACATTATGTATTTTATTTTATGATATTTTGATTCATTAACATACATTTATACAAATAATTTTAATTTGTTGTAATTCATTGTTTTTAACAGATACTTCCGCCAGAAAATCGTTCCTCAATTCGAGAATAGTCCACGCGTGGTGCAGCGAGGTCTGATTGTCAAGATGAATGAGTCCCTCAATACTGACAATGCCAGTGTGTTCGAACCAGCCATTTTGTCAACATCAAGGGGTAGACCAAGATTACATGAATCCGTGCGGCGCGAGCAGAGCGCTCGCGAGAGAGGTTTAAGACGCAGTAATTCATCCAGGAGATCTTCTCAAAGATCGTTGCCATTCGATGAAGGTAATCTATGTTTTGTTCTTTTTGTGAATTTATATTGATTGGTTACCTTATTTTTTTTTTTTGGTTATAAGCCCAAAAATTACTATTACGTGTTTATATTCCAATTTGTAGTTAGAGCGGACAGTGAGAGTATCCCAATGATTCCACATTATGTCCATCCTTTCTGCAATGCCATTACGGACGTAGAGGCAGATGGCAATTGCGGATTTCGCGCCGTTGCACTCGGACTGCATGGCAATGAGAATGACGGGAAGAAGATTCTAGCAGGGAGAGAGAAAAGAAAGGAAATGCTGGTTTGGGTTTGGACCATGAGGGTATTTATATGGTGCTTAATTACACCCCAAGTTCCTCCAGTTTAAACCCTTTACATTCCTTACCCACCAACTATGCACGTTCGTCAATTAAGCCCCAAAATTGTTAATTCCAAGTTAAATCCTGCTAAACCAGTGGAGAATTTTCACTTGCTCGTCCTAGATATTACAATTACTACGTTTTTAAACAGTAAAAACAAAGGAAAACATAATTTGATAAATAGTGGAGTAATCTGATTAACACATGAGATTAATCTGATTAATATTTACAATAATTTCATTCTTTATATAATTATCTTTATAATTTATTTTTTAAAAAAACTCGTGCGTATCTCAATTCATGAAAAAAAAAGTGAGAAATCATTCTTTATTGAGATAATTCATCAATTTAAAAAATGTCAAAAACAATCAGATTTCTTAAATATGGACGTATCGCTCGGTCATGCCCTTTATTGAGATAATTCTTTATTGAGGATCCGCTCGGTCACAATCCAAGACGCATCGCTCCGCCCACGCCTATTCGTAACTAATTTCAAAAAATATGGACTATAAATAAACTTATTTAAAAAAACATAAGGTGCGAATTTTTTGGCGAAATTCAATAATTTAACCGAAATTTTACGCTTTTTACCTGTCCAAACAATCATTTCCCCTTCCCGGTACGCTGTGGTGGTTGAGATCCGCCGGCGTCCATTACGTGCGATTTTTTTGGAAAATTTGTTTCGATGGTCTGAGAGAGTTTGGTTAGAAAATTTGAAATGACTTATGATTTTGTAAGGTTTGCAGACAAATATAAACACAAAAACTTGGGCAAAAATTCGCCTGTGTTTGGCGAATTTTCAAGGAAAATTCGCCTGTGTTAGGCGAATTTTCCAGTAAAATTCGCCTGTGTTAGGCGAATTTTCAAGGAAAATTCGTCCCACTTATGCGAAATTTCTGGAAAAATTCGCCTAAAGCAGGCGAATTTTTCCACAAATTTCGCATAAGTGGGTAGAATTTTCCTTGAAAATTCGCCTAACACAGGCGAATTTTTCTCAGTTTTTCGCAAATTAGGTCCGATTTTTTATGTTTTTTTCGCACATTTGGTCCGATTTTTCCTTACATTTTCACATTTTCTATTTTAAGGGCAATTTTGTCATTTCATCAATTTTTTTGAGCTACAAATAGCAAAATTGAGCTACAAATAGCAGCCCAGTTTTACAAATCCGATTTTATTAATTAATTAACAAATCGGATTTGCAAATTTCGAAACTTTAAAGGATGAAGATTTTCGGATTTTGCAAATCCAAAAATCCCTTTTTTTTGTTCACATCTCCTCAAATTAATTTATTTCAATCCAATCCCTATATTTTGATATTTTTCGAGACCCCTAGATTTAGGGGTGTAAAAATCAAGCAAAGCATTCTCTATTCTTGCATTTTCCATTTTATTTTATTTTTTTGGAAAACAATTTTAATCTATGTTTGGATGGAATAGTAGAATGATTAGAAATCTTTTGATTTTTCAACGGCGGTCTTATGAGAAGAAAAATATGACTTTGAATTTTGTAGAAATCAGAAACACGGTGCAAAAGGATTCTGAACTTTTCATCAGTTTGGCCATATAGGTGGCAAATTGTCGTAGTTTATGCGACGTGTCGCCGTCTAAGCGCACAATCGAAAGCCGCTCCACCGCTCTCCAACTTCTTCGAATCTGGCGGAGTTGCTTACATTCGCCCGCAGCGATATCGTGTTGGCAATTTATCAAACATTTTGTTAGCTTTTGAGTATGGGATTATGATCTCTCCTGATTTCTCCACCGGTGTTCTCGAAATTCTTCGTCAATGAGGGGTATTATTTCATGCCTCAAACGGCAGTCTTTCAGCCTGCAGCAGCCGACGTGTATGTATGCAAATTACTTTTTTGACCCGGCATTTGTGTTCTGTTTCTGCGTTGAATTGTTTGATTTTGTAGTATGAATTGGAGGCAAGCGGTTTATTTTTCTTTTCTATGTTTTTGACTGACGATTTTCGCTCTGAAGAATTTGGCAATAATGATTAGAAATCTATCATGGCATTTTGCTAAAGTAATGTGGTTTTCTACTGGCATTTTCTTCACTTTTATGTTATTTTTGGCTCTTGATGGTAGGAGGCTGTTTGTAAATAGAAACTTGTATGTGGGTTTTGCAGCTTCACGGAATTGGAGCTCAGTTGAGGAAATTATGTGCAGGAATTTCTTACTTAGAGGGAACATACTACGCCATGATAATCGTGATTTCATTAAGTATTCACACCACAAATTGTGAGTTGAAAATGCTTGACAATTTTAATTCTCTTTACGTTATCCTTTCCATCACGGAGTATTTGCGACATTTGGTAAATTTTTTCTGATTCTGGGGTATTGTTGGTGTTATGTTTTGTAGTTTTTCTACCGGGTATTCCAGTGTGCATGGCGAGAGACCATCAGCAGAGTACGCAAAATTGAGGAAAGAGTCACTAGAAAGTCAATTTGGACATTTGCTTGGAAGTAGATCAAAAAATGTGTCTGCTTTATACCATTTTGGTCCATTCTTCGCATTGTATAGAGCAGCTATTATTTCTTATCATGTCCTGAAGCTTGCTATTTGGCGACTGTTTGTTCAGGATATGAAAAAGCGTTCCATTATGGTATCACAAACTTCTCTCCGTCCTTCCCTTTCCTCTATGCATTCTTTGGATGGTTTTCTATTTGAACTGTGTAAATGAAGAATTTGATAGACTTGTCAAAGTGTTTCCTAGGTACGTCGCATGGGAAATGGGAAAGGATTATTCGATTGCAAAAAATAAGGTTGAGGTTGTCCCTTTGAGATGCTAGTAAGTTGTGGTAGGATGTTGGTCTTTGATGGAAATTTTTATTCCTGTGTGGAGTACTTCCACTCACAAATATGATGATAAAGCAACTACGATGTTATACATCTTTTTCAAAAAAAGGGATGTTCATCTTAGATTAATAGTCTGAGGTTTAACTCATACCCCTGTAAACCCAAGATGAGAAAAGTAAAAAGAATAGAAGAAGATGGTGGCTACTGAACTAATAGTATGGTATAGGCCTGTATATTGTTATTATACTTGTCATATTCTTGTTGACTGAAGTTTTTAGCTACCCTGTCACATTTCCCCATGCGGACTTTTTTTCCCAAGGAAAGCAAGAAGGAGATAGAAACATTGGCTTGTGGCCTGAACTTTTAGAATATCAAAAGGAAATGTGGGAATTCATTTGTCTTTATTGTTGTGATAGATATAGTGATGAGCACACTTGTTAGTTCTCTTGTTTCGGTGATTGTAATTAATGTAATTTGAGATGTAATTGGATCTTCGAACAAATATGAAAATTGCCATTACGTTAAGAAAAACATTAGCTTGTTTTTTTCTAGATTTATGCATTTGCATTATCACTGTACTTATTCACTAACATTACTTAAATCTCTTATACTCTGGTATATTTGAATAGTTTGAAAGATCTTTCACTAGGATTTTTTTGTCATTGCTCTCTGCATTTCTTTGATTGTTTAAAGGCAGATATTCATAATTTCAAATGAACATCTGAAATAAATTTTGTAGCTAGGGATATGATTTTTCTGCATTGGCGTTGGAACTATAATTTTGAAAGACAAATGGTCTAATCAATTATATATCTACCTTGTTTCTCAAATTTCACATCGCGAGAATCATATATATGTTGACATAATTGTAATATGGTTGAAGTATTTTGTGAGCGGGAGAGTTGATTTTGATAAATATGGACGCTGATTTAAATCTGATGTATCTGTAGAATTTATCCTTGAATGTGATTCGATTGTCTTATATCTGATAGTTTTGTTACTACGTTTCATTTACAGTTTCGTGAAACTCTTATTCGGTTGGGGCCCTTCTATGTCAAGGCAAGTATTCCTTCCCAAATGACGTGGTGACTTTATGAAAATTTCTTAACTATGTCAACTTTGGTCCTGGTAATGCCAGCTTGGAATTGGCATGGCCACATCAACGAGGCAGTTAGTAAAGACTTGAGTACATGATACAGCAGATGTAATTGCCTGTAAACTGGTCAATTATGTATTCTTAGCTTAATGGAATTATCATCTCAATACCTCCTTGGTTGAGAAAGCTATGAAAGGAGAGCGGGATCGTTTACCATATTCTTTCAGAAATGAGATATGGGAAAAGCATTTGTGCATCTGAATTCAGAAATAAATTTGTCTTGTCATAGAATGATGGAATGGGAGCAACACCTTTATTTTCAATTTTAATTGGGAACTATGAAGTGCCATGAAATAGGAGAATTTGGATAAAATCCTTTTATTTTATTTCAGGTTGTAGTCAGCATCTTACCTGTATTTATTCCTTCGGCCCCTGTTATTTGCCAAAGAGAACTTGTGACGTTGAATTGTCTAAGCTTGGATCTTTAAGTTCCCTTATGCACTGGTTTTCACTTATATGTTAAATGATTGGTTACGAAAGGAATCTTTAGTGATGTTAACAACCACCAATCCACTTTTCTGGTGTTATATTAGTTTGCTTGATATTGGGGGCTAACATTAGGTTTTCAAAATGACAGTTTGTAGAGAAATGAGAAATAATGCTGTAATTGAGACCAAAAAATTTAAAGGAAGATAAAATTCCTAGTAGTGTAACCTATAACTTTTATACACTGATCACCTACTGCATCATCCTTGTACTTAGCTGGCTATCGATGATACTAGCTTTATACTGTACATATACTTATAAGACAAAAATTTGAAGACTTGGTACACTCGGAGGCTAAGCAAATATGTGGAGAAATTTAATGAATTGACTGGAAAAAAGTGCGAGTGTAGATTAAAGATGAGACACTTTTGGTAAAGATCATTTAAAAGGTCAATGGCTATGGTCTGCCTGGCATGGCAATGCTTGAAGTTTGTGCTATACATCTCAAAATAGTATTCAAGTACAGGAAGAACTAGTATGCATTAAGTTTTGAGTTCTCATTTTTGTTTTAGCTTTTCATGTTAATGGATTATTCCTCTCTGTACTGAAGGTGGGTTGTTTGATTTCATAATTTCTATAGCTTGGACAAGCATTGAGCACCAGACCTGATATACTACCAGCTGTGTATTGCCAAGAACTTTCTAAATTACAGGTATTCTATCTTGGCCGATTGGTATTGCTTTTTGGCTGGATTGATATATCCTTGGAGAATACTTGGTACTGAATGCATGTTTTTCAGCATTAGTTTATTCTCGATCTGGGCTCAAAAATAGTTTTATTCTGCTTTTGCACTGTTTTTCTTCCCCAGGATCAAATTCCTCCATTCCCAACTATTGTTGCCATTAGGTCCGTTGAAAGGCAGTTGGGAGCTCCCATTTCACAAATATTTGCTGACATCAGTGAGGAGCCTATTGCTGCAGCATCCTTGGGACAGGTTTATAAAGGTTAGAAATATCGTGCTTCTTGAGATGCTGAGTATGTATGGATTTTTCTTTTGAAATTATTTCCACTTCGTGAATGTTGCAACTTGAAATTTTCTTTTATTGTGAAGTTGTATTTTCAGGGCTAGTTAGGTCCTTTAATATTTATTTATTGTGAACCTTAAAGAAAATGAAAACAAAAAACGGATACTAGGAAAAAATTGTCAAATTTCCTCAGATTTATCACTTCTTAGTTTTGCAGCTCACCTGCACTCGGGGGAGCTTGTCGCTGTCAAAGTTCAAAGGCCCGGGATGTTGCACATGTTGACACTTGATGCCTTGTTATTTCACATGATTGGAGGCCAATTGAAGCGGTTTGCCAAAGCTCGAAAGGATCTGTTAGTGGCAGTGAATGAGATGGTGAGATTCTAGAATGTTGTACCATACTTGATGCGAGTTCACATGTGATAATGAAATGTTTATTTGGGTGCTTGTGCTATCGAATGAAAACAGAGAGGACAGCCTGGCGGCGTAGAAGCTCCATGCACGAGGTGTCCATGGATAAGAATTTTAAATTCTCTTCACGGAGTTGCTCTAATTGATTTAATTGATTTGACATTTTAAAACCTCAATTTGCATTATGAATTTCAGTATCAAATTGAATCTAAATTTGAATTGAGAATTTGAATTTTGTTTGGATCTAAATTTTCTATGATTGCATTTCATATGCCTGATGAAGTTAAGAAATTGAGTGTTCAAATTCTACTAGTGAAGTAATTGCTAAACTGAATGTCAAACCTGCAAGGTTAGTTTACAAAAAGAAGTTAAAAACATTTTTGCTTGAATTTATTTAAAGGTGAAATATATGATATATACATATACCCCATACGTCCCGTAATATTTGGGACAGAGGTTGTGTGTTTCATGTAATGCGAAGAGAAATAAATTTCTATACTGTATATGCATATTGCTTCCATAGAAATGAAAACAGAAATATATGTTATTGTAAAGAGTAAAAACTACTGAGTATAATTTTAGATATTATTCTAAATTTTAAAGTTCAATTTAATATGAAATTATAAAATTATTTAGGTAATAGTCAACTATGAAATTCTAAGCCAAACTTGATTAAAAAACCGCAATTTGAATTCAGTTTGAGTCCAATTGTGGTTCGAAAATCGTAATTTTATTTGCAATTTGATTCAAAAGAATGAACACTCCTAATTAAGGCTTAATGTAGGCAGTCTTACCTTATATTTTGTAAGAGGCCGTTTTATGTGTTTCAAATCCTTGACCTCATGTAACAAGAGAACCTTACAGTTTTTGCAAGGCTCCCTATATAGGTATGTGTTTCTTATTTGATTAGCCCATGCGCATAGTTGTTTTTTTAAGCATTCCATTTTTTTTTAAAGTGATGAAAATTTCTTGGAGGCTACTGTTGTTAGGGTACATGCACAATAATAACTATCACCACTAACTTTTGCAATAAATCCACTATTTATTATTGTGGATTAAACTAATTGCAAAAGCCAAGTACAAAATAAAATTTCTGAGAAAATAACTGGTCTTGCAGTTGATGATAGAGCCATCTCTCAAATTACTACTGTTGTTTGGCACTTCAGCACAACATCGTGATTGTGTAAATCATTTCGGTCTCTTAACATGTTCTTTTCAGGAGTGTCATTTCTGAAAATTCAATTATCATCCACAAGTTCATTCATATTTCTTTGTGCTACTGTTTTGGGCCCTTTTGACTTTTCAGAACTAGAAAAACTCATTTTACGTGACCAATTTGGTTGTTCTGATAGAATGGGATTAGCTAGATGTGATCCATTGAATCAACGCCTAAAAGTGGATAAAAAGCTTAGTTATTGTTGAAATGCAACTAATTTGGCATGCCTTTTTGCTGTTCTTCTTTTATTTTGTGTTCTGTGTAGGCGTAGTTTCTATATTATCTATGACTTGCCTTTGGTTTCTAATGGTTACCATCATTTTGGTTTTACATTTAATTTGAAGAATTAGAGTTCCATATTTCCAATGATATTTTCAAGGAATTGAGAGACTATGAGAACTTCTACTCATTATTTGTGCTCAAATCGTACTTTCATGACTACACTCAGAAGAGAAAATGAGTTAGTGGCTCACATTTTCTTTTCATTTGTGTTTTTCTTAATTTTTTACTTCACTTATCAATGTTTGGATACAAGAATTATAACCTTTTCTGAGATGCTTGTTTTGGTAAAGTTAAAAAAGATATTTCAATGACCTGAAATATTGGACTTCATGCATTGTAAGATTTCATTGCGTAGTTCTTATTTTCCCATTAACCTAGCAAGATACAAACTTTAGGTGCTTTATCTCATTATCAATCTTATGAAAATGTCATTTTTAAAGTCGATTGTCAGATTCTGCCCACAATTTTAATAAATACTTGTTTATCTTTTTAAATCATGTGATCCAGACTTAGTAAAATGGTACTGGCTTTACATTGTGCTGGCAAGGTGACCCTCTCAAAATGCTGCAATTGCTTGCATGAAGGTGGTGGTGATGCCTTATGCTTGGTTGCAGTATATAGATATCACACTTGATGGCGACTCCGTAAATAATTTCAAGAGGAATATTTTGTTCTTGGATGTCACTTTTAGTTTCCCTTTTTTTGTGAGAAGGGAGATGGGAGAGGCATTATAGAAGTTTTTAAGTCACAGCTAGTTGAAGTTGTAAAGAGCCATTGAGCTCTTTTAGCTTTTTTGAGTGGAGAACCATTAGGGCCATCTTGAGTTGTGCTAGGGTTAAGGTGCTGTTGGTCATATTACAAAATTTGTCTGAAGTTGCAAGAGATGCTATCATGCCATTGCTTTTGTATTTTAGTCCTCTGCATTCAAACCGAACAAAAAAAAAAAAAGGCTTTGCTCCATTCTTCTCATAAATAGACATGAGCTGATTGTCTTTTCTTTAATGGTGTTCATACAAAACACTACTAGTCAGAAATAAAATGCCATTAACTTTCCAAATGGTTTTGGTTTGAGGTTTTTGCGTGTTTTGTTGGTACGTTGAAGCTTTGGATCTATGTGATATTTCTAGTTTCCTTTTGAATGAATCCAGATGATTTCTCTTTGCAATGCGATCTGGTTGTTTCTTTCCTTTTGCTGGCACCTTTCTTTAATTTATTTGTCTATGCATTTTTCTTTTTCCAATCTCCTTAGGTTTTGCTTGAATGGATAGGTGAGGCACATGTTTGAGGAAATTGACTACATTCTGGAGGGTGAAAATGCTGAGCGCTTTGGGTCTCTTTATGGTGACAGCTCTTGTAAGGTTTTCGCATGTGATTGACAGTAGCAATTGTTTGCTCATATCCTCCTAGATATATGGTTACAAGCATGAATGACAGTGGGAAATTCATTTGATATGTTCACACTTTATATTTTGCCACTATGTTTCCATGAGATGCAACAAAAGTTGAAAGTTATATGGCCTCAGGCATATTTGTACAATCTTTAACTATATGTATGCGTGAGTTTGAGGAAGAGTACTTAAATTCCTTTGTTTCAACAGAAATTCTTTAATCTATTTCCATGCCTTTTACACAGTTACCTTTTATCTTTTCTTACACACATGTTTACCCTCGTGCATGTCTCAGGTGGTGGCGATGCTAGTTCAAATGTCTCAACTGGAGCAACTGCAGCACAGCAGAAGACTAACAGTATTAAGGTTCCCAAAATATACTGGAGGTTTACTCGTCAGGCAGTTCTAACGATGGAATGGATTGATGGGATCAAGCTTATTGATGAAGATCGCTTGAGGAAGGCTTGTCTTAACAGGAAAGAGCTAATTGACCGGGTATCAATACATTTGAGCCTTGAGAACCTAAGTTTGCCTTGATCTTTTTAAGTTGAAACTCAATTTAGTGGTTGTTCAACTAAGTTAGTTGTACAACTTATTTTCTTCCTAAGCATATCTTCCAACATAATTTTTTTTCTTATTCTCCTTTCTTAGGGATTGTGTAGCTCTTTGAAGCAGTTGTTGGAGGTGGGGTTTTTTCATGCTGATCCTCACCCAGGGAACCTTGTCGCATTGGAGGATGGATCTCTTGCTTATTTTGACTTTGGAATGATGGGAGATATTCCGCGCCATTTTCGTGTGGGGCTAATTAAAGTGGTAATAACTTCAACCATTTGCACTGTCAACCAGTCCTTGCATTTAGTGGATGTTATAAAAGTAGCTCTTTGTATTTCCAGTATTCTTGTAGCTTAACTCTGATTAGACTATCTTCATTGTTTGAGCCACTACTCTAAATTATTCAATAAGTCATCATTTACTTATAAGTAACTTTTTTAGCCTTGCGGTCGTTCCACTCAGATTTTTCGTGATCTGAGGTGGTTTCTCGTGCGTTAGCTAAAACTGTGATGGCATCAGAAAAAAATTGTGATGTATCAGTTCTACTACAGAAGCTTTGCAAATGAACAGAAAATTCAAAACTAGGAAAATTTATAATGATGTCTAAACTTATACTTCACAACAAGAGAGAAAAATGTTTGAAAAATTTATCCTGATAAATTCATGTGATTGGTGCCTAGAAAACAAAGAAGGAAAAACAGTTGCCCACCACCTAATCCGTACTTCTGCTTGCTCCTCCCTGCTTCTTGTTCATCTGGCCTCACATACAACTGCTAACGTAAAGACTTGGATTTGTCATTAGTTAGCTCTTAGGGCCGATGGCTTTTTGAGCTCAAGTGATATACCTTGACTGAAGTCGTAAAGCCATCATGGAGTCTGCCTGGGAATATAATTGCTCATGGCCTTGGGTAGCAACTGAACTTTTCTGCCTGGAAATGCCATCTGTGGTTTCAGATGGCGCAGAGGTGTGGTTCTATCAGGGAGAGAAGTTTTAAAAGTGGAAGACAATGAGGCTGAATAAATCAGCTTCATTTATGTGAAAAGGAAGATGGAAGAAAACATGATGAAGTTTCTTTACTTGATAGCTGATGAGGGGGAAATGCATTACAAGGTGTACTATATGATCAGGCTATGTTATGGGACTATGTTTTCTCTGTGTTGTTGTTCTCTTTGCTTGATTCGATATTTTGGAAACGTTATATGCTTGTATCTAACCAGAATGTCTATCTCATTCAGCTCGTGCACTTTGTTAACCGTGATTCCTTGGGATTGGCGAATGACTTTCTTTCTCTGGGCTTCATTCCAGAAGGGATTGATATTCAAGCTGTCTCAGATGCATTGAAAGCATCCTTTGGTGATGGTAGCAGACAATCTCGCGATTTCCAGGTGGTCCTCAAAATCTTTTGATGTTCTGGATCAAGTTTCTTGTGTACTAGGTTTATATTGCCTTTCTCTTCTGAGAGAATAATAATTGGAGCTGCTAATAAGGTCATAAGGGGTCTGGTTCAGTTCATAGGTGAACTAGGGGAACAAATGGAAATTCTTTATGTTGTGTACTTTTTATCTTTTTAATGAATTTCTTCAAACAAAGATCTTATGTTGCTTTATTTATTTATTACATCTTCTTCAATCAAAACTTATCTAAGATGTTTCATTTAATTTATTGTGTGGAGTCTGTTTGGTTGTGCGTCAATCTCTTTAGTGACTTGCTGCTTGAGCCAGTCCACATATAAAGTTGAAAGAGGCATCTGGATACTTTGAATTGGTGGATTTTTTTTTCCCCCCCGAAATTACCCCAATTCTCTGATCATGTCCATAAAATAGTAGGTTAGATGTAAAGGTTTGCAGTGTTAGTTATCTTTTATTGGAAGGTTTTTGGTATACCATGTTCAATTGATTTATATCCTGAATTTTTTAATTGTTAGTACCCACTTCTTGGTACCATTGGTTGCACGTGATTAGATTTGAAAGCCCCCTCCATATCAGAGGTGGACCAAGTGGTAGTTGTTGATAATGCTGGGAAGATGCTGTATATGTTTGGAAACGACTCCCACACCATCTAGTGGGTCAAATTTGCCTTGTGGTTGATTTGAATGCTACTTAACTCCTCTTTTTACTAAAATGGCTTTAGTATCAGATGTGTTGTCAGTAGTGAGTGTTGATTGTTCTATGTGGTTCTTTTAACAAGTTTGTCTTCAAAGGAACTGGATACTTGAAACTAGGCGCTCCCAAATCCGGTTTGCATATGATTACCACATCAATAACTTGTGCCTCTGAATGTCTGTCCTGTCCTGTAAAGTCCTTGAGTTCAAGTCTCAATAATTTATTGAGTCTGTATCCTGCATGAAAAATAATTTATTATTTGCAATGGCACACATTTGTTGATTGTTTCAGAGCATATTGTGTCTTGATAATAATTTTTTCTATGAAGTCTCAATATCTTGTGGTTTATTTTCAGAGTATAATGAATCAACTATATGATGTTATGTATGAGTTCAACTTCTCTCTTCCTCCGGACTATGCACTGGTGATAAGGGCCCTAGGATCACTTGAAGGGACAGCTAAAGTACTGGATCCTGATTTTAAAGTTGTTGAAAGTGCTTATCCTTTTGTGATTGGGCGACTTTTGGCAGACCCTAATCCAGATATGAGGAAGATCTTGAGGGAACTGCTCATTTGTAATGATGGCTCGATCAGGTGGAATCGGCTCGAAAAACTGGTGTGTATCTTCTTTATTAATACCAAATGCTCAGTCCCCAAAATGCCTTCGCAATTGTCATCCATTAAATAATGTATCAGATGCATGTTTTCTGGAGTGAATGAAATCTTTAGTTATCATTGCCTGTGGCTCATTGGTTTTGATGGATTGTCAAAATCTCCAGTTTCTGTATCATTGGCTATCACTATATGTCTTGTATTTAAGTTCCCTTTGGCTGATATGGACCCTTTATAGATGAAGCTCCTAATATTCAAGAATATTCTAACTTGTAAATGGAAGTAGTCTTTGGTAAAAGTGCATTATGCTAACTAACTTAAACTAGCTGGCAATCATGTACTGCGTCATATTTATGACTTTACCCTCAGCTTCAATGTTTTATAGACATCAAGTAGGCTGTTCTTAATATTTGTAAATGATGAATTACAAATAAATGAAATAAATGGATTAACTTTGTCAACAATCTAATTTTGCCATGTGAGTTTGACCTGAAGATAATAAGAAAAAAGTTATTCTGCCTTCATTTCGACTTCTGCATCTACTTTACATGTATTTCTCTTACATTTGTATCAGTAATTTTCCCTTTTCTGTTTCTTGTGCTGACCTCCACTGGTAGATCTTGGCCCCTACTAACTTATTTTGCACTGCATTGGGCTAATTTAAGCTATTCTTAACTTTTAGGCCTTCTTAAAGTCAATTAAGAAGTTTTTTTTCAGCCAGCTCAGCTTAGACATACTTACAGAAGTGGATGATGGTGCTGTGCAAATATCAGAGTGGACTAAGTTAAAAAGAACTCCAACTAGCATAGCGTCTCAATATCGTACATTTGTGCACAACTTTGTGAATCAGCTTATTTGTTTTTTAACAGGATCAACTACTAAAAAATTGTCCAATAGCACTTGAATCTAAGTGAAGAAAAGTGTATATTATGTTAAAAATGCTTAGGGCAAAAAAGTGAAGAAAATGCTGGCATATAGTGAGGTGATTACGGAAGTTGACATGTTTTCAGGGTCTGTATTTGTAAACTCTCGATTTCGGTTTTTTTTTTTGGGGGGGGGGGGGGGGTTAGGTTGTCGGTGTCTTATAAAAATACATAGGGAAAATAGCAGACGAGAGCATGACATGTATTCAGGAATGGCTCAACATTATCTCTCAGGTTATTCTTTTAGTAATAGTCTGTAGATAGATTTTCCATATGATTATATATTACATAAATGCAATAAAAATGATAATGGTTTGAAACATGTGTAGGTTGACCATATCCGGGTTGTCTATAGAAACCGTATTAGAAATTGACACCACTGTGGTTATCTTATATCTGGATGTTTATACAATCTCGATTTTGAACGTGGGGTTGTGTTAGTTCAATTAACAAAGTCAATGTTAGTTTCTTGTGTTGTCTTACACTCATCACTGCTCACGTCCACCTTTTTAGTTTCTCCAATTCATTAATTTAATGACAATCTTGCAAATGTTTCTAATTGCCTTCGGAAAATTCTGTGGCTAACAATGTTGTGTGTATTCCAGATAACAGCAATATCTCAACAGTCTTCTGAGACATATGATTCTCCTACACCAGATGTAGATTCTGGATATCCAATGGATTTGAAGTCATTCAATATACGAGCTGTAGTGGCTGCTACTGAAGATCTTTTCCAGTTTGTCCTGTCTGATAAAGGTTCAAGGATCCGTGTTTTCCTTGTGAAGGATATGATCAAAGCAGCTGATGCTTTCTTGAAAGATGAACTCTTTACTGATGATCAAAAGTCAGAGTCAATGGAGCAATCAAATTCTCAGGTCCATCTGCGTATAGATCTTGTTTTAAATATTTAAGTATCAAATCAGATTGTAGGTTCTAAACATTTAATCCTGGTGAGAATTGCATTACCAAAATATTACTCCAATGAAGTTATAAAAATATTTCACGATAGCTTCCTTGCACCCAAGGCCATCCTCCCCCCCCCCCCCCCCCCCCCAATTACCATCTTCAGCAACAAAGTAGCCTTTTTTTATTTTTTTGGTTGAGCTTGCCTGAAATTGTAGTTTCTTGATTGCCATTATTATTTGTGGTTGAACTTATGTCTCCTCTGAGTCATCATAATTGTCTAAACGACATCAATTGGTTTCTTCAATCATTTGAGATACTTTTGGATGAGAGTATGTACTATTGTTTGGATGATGGTGAGAAAGTCTATTGTTTCTTGATCATAGTAAGTTACTTGGCATAGTCCTTAGCTTGGGCTTTATTTTAGCAGAAATTGTCTTTATTCAATGTTTTAGTTGCTGAAATGAATCTGCAGTTTTTGGTTACTGTTGAACCTTATCCTTCATAACTCATCCATTTGCAATGCTCCATGTTATGTTGTAGATGGGTTAGAGATAACTAATTTTAGCTTTGCTTCCCCATTTGAACAGGAACATGCAGTGCTTGTACGAGTGATTAACGGGCTGAGATCCTTCCGACAGGCAATGAAGTTAGCTCCAGATGTATGGACAGCCATGTTTATCCGCATGGCAGTTAAACCAGAGTTTCAGAAATTTTCTTTGAATGTTCTTTCAGCTCTGTTCACCCATTGTAGCAACAAGGTTCCAGATTCTATTTGGGTTTCTCTGTCTAGATTACTCCACAAGTCCACAAAATACAACAGCTCTAAAACTTTGTAGTATGAGGTATTTGCGGAACCCTTTTCTTGGCCTATCATTGAAGTTAATTCTGCCCTCTCTTGTTACTTTCTGTTGTGCTGAATTCTGCGTCTTGTGAATATGGCTTCTGTGGGTGATTGAAAGTTAGCATATTGAACTTCAAGGACCAATTATTATCGGGATTTACTATTTGTATAACAAAATTACTATTTGTATAACAAAAAATGTCCAAAGTACCCCTGATAGGAAATAAAGAACATTTTTTTGGGTAAAAAACGCTGCGTATTGCGAAAATGAAGGGGCAAAAACGTAAAATAGGTATGAGAACTAACGTAAAAAACGCTAAAACATCACGTTAAAATTGGGTAAAAACGTTAAAATGAAGCGTTTACAATATACATAAACGCTAAAACACAGCGAATAAAAGGCAAATGCAACGCTAAAAGGTAGCGTTTGAATGAAACGAAAACGCTAAAGTGTACCGTTAAAACATAGCTCGCTACATTTAAGACGCTTCCTGGTAACGAACCTGGTAACGAACCGAACTAATAAGGGCATACCAAAAAAGTTGGCAAGATTACATTTATGTCATTCATACCAAAACCTTTGTAAATTCTCTTTACAAAAGGTTTCCTCACAAATATTGACAACAAATTCAAATCGCCAATCAAAAGAAAGCTTCGTCGAACCATACCATTTGGCATTCGTAATCTACAAAATTCGATTGACATTCATCACGAAATGGTAATTTTTCTACCCGCTATGTATTTTTTTTTGCACGTCGGCACCAAAAACGCTATTGATGAGCGTTTTTGGTCACCAAAAACGCCAAAACATTGCGTTTTCTTATGAACAAAACGTCAAATGATGGCGTTTTATGCAGTATATTTACGAAAAGTGTAGCGAAATTTAGTGTCTTTATGTGAAATTCGTAGCGTTTGTAATGTAATTTTTTTGTAAAGTGTAGCGTTTTTTATGTACATGTCATGAAAATTGTGGCGTTTTTTATGCATATTTTGTGAAATATGTTGCTTTTTTTTAAGATTACATATTTAAAGTGCAGCGTTTTTTATATGCTCTACGTAAAATGTGTAGCGTTTTTTGTATGTTTTTTTAGCAAATGTGTAGCATTTTTAGTATGCTTTTTAGCAAATGTGTAGCGTTTCTGATAGTGTTAATTTGAATTTTGTAGCGTTTTTTACTATATTATATGGAAAGCGAAGCGTTTTTGATATACTGTATGATCAAATTGATGCGTTTTTAATAGTCCTATTGTGTAATTTATAGCGTTTTTAACAATATGAATTTGCATTTTGAATATACAGGACGATGATTCGAATATGACTGCACATGATGATTATGAGCAGGAAGAGGATAATGAGGATGACGAGGGGGGTGAGGAACAAGATATTGGGGCAGATCTAAGTGAATATTTTAGGATAGATAGGGATTTTGGAAATGTGGACGATGCATTTACGTTTTGCTTTCCTATAGCTAATAGCCTGAAGTTTGCGCTTTCGAAGCAAGGCGGAAGTGGCTCAACGTATTATTTTAGGTGCGGTCGATGGAAAGATCCATTGAAAGAGCCTCTCCCCACCATACTGTTGAACACGAAAAGGTGCGGATGTAAATGTCCTTTCAAGTTGACTGTCAAGAAGGTTGTTAATGAGCATTACAGTGTGCTTGTTACGCCAGGGGAAATGTCCACGCATAATCATCCTGGTATGAATACGTTTCGTTAGTGATTATGTTATATTAATTTTTTTTATATTTAGCATTTACTTATATTAGTATTATTAATTTTTGTAGGTATAAGGCATCTATATGGGCACAGGCAGCTGAGCCATTTCTCAAAAGAGTCAAAAGGCTGAGGCTAAACGCATGCTTTCTTTCAATGTGAGACCAAAAAGCGTTTGGGGAAGCTATTCATCAGCAGTTTCCCGAAGACAATGTACAGATAAGGCAGGTTTACAATTTGAAAGAAGAGATGAAGAAAGATGGATTGGACGGTAGGAATATTGGGCAGCAATTTTTGCATTTGGCTCGCGAGAAGAAATATTATGTCCAGATTATCACTGATGAGGCCACTAATGCAATCACACATGCATTCATTGCTCATCTTACATCAATTCAGATGTTCAACAGGTGGTATTAGGTTGTAGTGGTTGATTCAACCTACAAGACCAACAAGTACAAAATGCCCGTCGTTGAGATGATCGGTATGACTCCTACCAATAAGAACTTCAATATTGCTTTTTCCATTGTTAAGAATGAGACAAAAGAAACATATGATTGGGTAATGAGTAACTTGAGGGAATTGTTGCCTAGTAATGTTGAACCAAGTGTTGTTGTCTCAGATAGGGAGTTGGGTTTGTTGCAGCCTATTAAGGATCACTTTCCATCTTGCAATCACTTGTTATGTCGGTGGCATATTGAGCGTGATGTTGCTATTTGGTTGGAAAAAAATGTTGGTCGGAGAAATTTGGACACGGCTACTGATATATACACTAATTGGTGGAAGAAAATTATCATGACTCCCACAGTTGACAGGTTTAACCTCCTATTGCAGCAATTCAAGGTTAAATACTATATGATTGAGCCTGCAGTTGTTGATTATTTGGAGGGGACATGGTTCATTCATAAGGAGAAATTCTGTCGGGCCTGGACGGATACATTTCAACACTTTGGGAATACTGCAACTAACAGGGTTGAGGCTTCCCATGCTGCATTGAAAGATTGGCTTCATTTTTCCACCAATTCTATTGACAAGTTGTTCATGAAGATCGACTCTCATCTCACGCATCTGTTCCCTCACATCGCGTAAGTTCAATAGCTGTATTCGATTATTTATTTAATATCATAATTTTAATATAATTTTTATTATAATTTTTTAACTTGTACGTGAAAAAATAACAGTGGGTCGCTCGAGTCTTCTACTGCCACGACACAAACCAGTATGATGGGGTTTCCATACTGTTACTTGAACAAATATGTGTCGCATCACTGTCTGAATTTGGTTAGCAAACAAGTTGAAAAAAAGGATAGGTTGGCAGGCGAAGTGATCGATAGGTGTGGATGCGTGTGCAAGGTGACGCTTGGGATTCCTTGTGCCTGTGATATATACAAGGCACAGGAATCGACCGCATATCAATTGCTCCCATTAGTCCACGAGTTCTGGCAGAGATTGACTATTGTACCATCTGAAAGGGATTCCAATACTTTGAATGAGGACATCAGGTACTTTTTACTTATGTTTTTTAGTAATACTAAATTTGTTTTTATTTTTAATATAAGATTCTGATTGAAAATATTGTTTCTTAAAGGTTTTTCAATGAGGAAGTCATTCCTGCAGTTAACACAAGTCCGTCATTCTTGGCTCGTCTACTTAATATGGCGTCTGTAGAAGAGATGCACCCTGATAGGTCTAGTGTAGCTGAGCCATCGGTTGAGGGAACTCATAGGGGGCGGCCGTCGAGCAGACTACACCATTCAGTTATGCGCGAGTGGAGTGGACGCGAGAGAGCGACACGTGGACCACGTGGTAGGGGTCGGTCAAATTCAAGTGGTTGATCAACTGGGCGCACATCCAACAATATGACGGGCTCATCTAATGAGTCTCCCTTACGTGAAGGTAAATATTGTTAGTGTTATTTCAATAATTAATTTCTTTACAAAATTTGTTCAGTTATGTTCATTCTAATTTATTTAACACGTTAGGATTTGGACAAGATGTTCCATGCGTACCATTGTTTTTCCGGCCTTACTGTACTGGATGGTCGGATGTCATTGGAGACGGAAATTGTGGGTTCAGAGTGATTGCTAGTTATCTTTCAGGCGGCCAGCACAATTGGAAATTGTCACGTAGAGCGCTTGTTGGAGAGATCGGTCGTGATCCACAAAGGTATGCAGGTTTGTTTGGAGTTTTGGAGGCGAGACTTGCTGATGGTGATCATTTGGGTGCCGTGCTTCGGCGTTTACGTTATCAAGGTAGAAGTTGTTCTGATGCCTACTGGATGGTTACACCCACGGACTTGTACCCACTTGCCACGCATGCTAATGCCGTGGTACTTCACCTCAGCCGTTCGGAGCCAATGGCGAATTATACCATATTACCTTTAGATGTTGGAGAGAACGATTCACGTCCTGAGAGACAGATAGCAATTGCTCACGTGCACGGTAATCATTACGTCCGTGTAGATGTTGTTGATGATTGTCCTCTTCCACCATTGCACATTGTTTGGGCAGATCACTGCAATCAGGCAACCGTCGGACAATGGCCACATCGTTTGAGAATGTGTTTTAGTCTATGGGAAAATCGTCGTGATGCATAGTGGCTTTAGTTTAATGCGACATTTTTTATGTAAATAATGTTTGAAATTATGAACTAAGTTTGATATTTTTTTTTTTTCCAAAATTAAGGATTACAGTCATCAATCCAATCTACTATTTCCAATAAAACCAAACATTTATCATAGAAATATAAAGTATGAAATGTATACAAAATGTAATACATATAATAATACAATATAAATGAACAAATGTATACAAAATGTAATGCATATAATAATACAATATAAATGAACAAATGTATACAAAATGTAATGCATATAATAATACAATATAAACGCGCTCAATCTGCGCGGTCAAATCGCTGCTCGAACTCGTCAACCCGAGCAGAATACTCCGCATACAGGTCCGGTGCTCGATCTCGCAACTGATCCAGCAACTGTCGCTGCATGCTGAGCATATCACCGATCCACTACAAAAAAAACCCAATCCACATTGATATAAAAAATTTGCATTTGCACATCATAAAATATAATTAAATTACTAAAAAATACTTACATATTCTGAGGATGCTCGGCGTGGTATAACTGACTGTGGCTGCTCCGGTGGGGGCCCTATGACGTACGGATGTGAGTGGGGTACGAACCAGTCCATATAGTCGTCCACACATGCACTATAACTGACGCCATGGCCTGTCTGTGCCCTGTGCATAAAATATATAGCACCGGTCGACGTGTATGCGTCCCAGTCCGTCTCTGCATAGGACCGTGGGTGGTGCACGACGTACCCAGTCCCCACGTACCCCCTATATGTCCCCTCAGTGGCCGGAATGAACGCTCTGGGGATCCACTGCACGTAGCCCAGCTGACGAGCACACCGGTCTGGCATATACGGCTCTATATCCTCCCGGTACGCTATGAGTTCGCGGTACTGGGTCCGCGGAGTGCGCGTGACAGCAGCGCGACCATAGGGCATCCATATAACCTATAAAACATATTTTCAAATTATATTTCCCAATTTTACGAAAATTATATATATTTATTTAATTTACAATATTGATTTACTTACATCGTCCGGCGTCAAGGCATCCAGTGCCTCTCGAAAACTGGCCAGTCTATCATCCTTGTTGCGGGGTGCGTCGATCGTCCACCTGCTGGCCCGCGGCCAATCGGGGTGCGCTGGCAGAGGCCTGACATTACTCCTAAAAGATGGAAAATGCTCGTAGATCCAGGCCTGTAGCAACGTCAAGCAACCCGCAATGCTCGACGTGCCATGACGACTAGCAGCACCTAAATGTCTATACAGGTACGCTAGCGTCGTCGTGGCCCACGCATGCTGCCCCACCTGAGCTATCCCTCCCCTAAGCTCCAAAACAGGGCCTGACATGAACTTATTGGAACTCTTGTCTGTAAACAGACAAGTCCCAATAGTAGCCCATAAAAATGCTGTCACGTCCGAGTCGGGCCGCGGTCTACGCCTACAAAGATCTATCACCCGCTCAGTCGAGAATGCCCCATTCTCGAATAACTCCTTATCAATGTGCTGATCTGGAGGTATCTCGAGCAAATCTCTACTATACGCTAGAACGGTGGCAGTATCCGTGGACTGCGTGATCAAACGACCCTCTACCGGTATCCGCAAAATCTCTCACACGTCGTGGAGAAGTATCGTCATCTCACCGAAGGGTAAATGAAAGGTATTGGTGTCCGGCTGCCACCTCTCCAAAAATGCGCATATCAAGGGCGCGTCTATATGTCTAAACAGAATGCTGGGAATATGTTTCAGCCCTGTCTGACTAAGAATCTCTGTCCCTAGGGGTGACATAGCGCGCACCCAACTAACTAGGGAATCATACATACTACCCCTGTTATGACACCTAATAGGGGCTCTACTACCCTTCTCCCTAAAACTCGAAACGACGTGTTCTAAAAAACTAGGAATAACCGTCGCATCGATCGGCCCACCCTCGACTGGTCCGGTTACTAACCAACTCTTGTTATCTTTCTTGCGCTTTTTTGGAATCGCTATATTTATCAAACATAATATCTAATTAATTTAACTAATTAATAAAATAACTAAATGAACAAATAAAACATACTTTGCTAATTAAACAATTTAGAAAATTAATAAAACATTTATACATAGTTTAAAATATTACCAAATAAATAAACTGAAATATCAAACTAAATCATTAATAACATATATAAACAAATATAACATAATTTCACTTACTTGACTAATTAACAAATAATTACACAAATAATTAAACAAATAATTCATATATTAAAAAACATCATAACTAATAACATATATAAACAAATATAACATAATTTCACTTACTTGACTAATTAACAAATAATTACACAAATAATTAAACAAATAATTCATATATTAAAAAACATCATAATTAATAACATATATAAACAAATATAACATAATTTCACTTACTTGACTAATTAACAAATAATTAAACAATTAATGCATATATTAAATAACTAAATAATGAATAAATTTTATAAACAAATATAACATAATTTAAATAACTACATATTTAATAAAAGTTCTAATCAAAAAATAGATAATTTAAATAACTAAACAAATTA
This sequence comes from Knoxia roxburghii, assembly GCA_030378225.1. Taxonomy (NCBI): domain Eukaryota; kingdom Viridiplantae; phylum Streptophyta; class Magnoliopsida; order Gentianales; family Rubiaceae; genus Knoxia; species Knoxia roxburghii. The sequence goes on from CM059423.1 coordinate 8,858,600, forward strand.
ACAAACAATGAAACACATAATTCATAAATTAGACAAATAAATCAATTAAATAAGAACATAATTCATTAAATAAATAAATAAAATACATATATAATAAAATTACATAATTGTATTATAACGCGTACCTGCCGAACGCTCACCCCGCTGATGCTGCACATCCTCCTGCTGATGATGATGCTGAGGGTCATCCCTAGGATGCTCCGCATGAACCTCCTCCTCCTATCGTGTATCCTCGTCACTCAACGAGTCATCGTCCTCGTCCCTCAAATGGAACGATGACTCGCCCCCAACCCGACCTCCACGTACACCTCTCCCGCCACCCCTGCCTCTCACACCACCTCCAACTACACCCTCAATTCCACCTTGCCCTCGACCTGGAGGTCTCCTCATTGGAACCTTCTGCCTCCTCGCAGAAGCTGTGGGCCGCTGTCTCTCCTCAACAGGTGGAGGAGGAACACGCGATTTTACCTTACCGGCACCCTGAAAAAAAAAATTAAATCAAATATATTAATACATAAACAATTTATATTACATAAATATTTAAACCCTAAACGCTAAACAATCGTACGTTACATTGTAGCGTTTGACCTACAATTTCACGTTTGACTTTGAATCAAATGCCAATTAACAGAGTTTGACTCATAGTCAAACGCTGCTGACCAGCGTTTGACTCCACGTCAAACGCTTATCGGCCGCGTTTTCAACATAAGCCAACGCAACCGATCGGCGTTTCACGTCAACAATAACGCGGTCGATCGACGTTCAACGTCAACTACAACGCGGCCGGTCGGCGTTTAACGTCAACACAAACGCGGCCGATCGGCGTTTAGGAACCCAAAATCCGCGCCCTAAATTCGTTCCAACAATAACCAAACCCACAGAATTGTGAATCATTCCTAATCTAACGCTGAACAGAAGCGTTTCTACCGCAAATGCAACCAAATCAAACGTTCAAAAAACTGGACAAAATCAATTCAAAACAAGATTAAAATGTTAAGGAATTTTTACCCGAATGTAGAGTGGCCCTTTGCCCGCGCCATGACCCTTCGAAGATTCAACACCACCCGCGTCCATTTCGCTAATTTCTACCGAATTTTGTAAACAATTTATTGTTTTCGCGTTTTTTTTGTGTTCTTGCGTTTGATCGGCCGAAAATATGGTTTCTGCGGCGTTTTACGTTCGTAACATTTTTTTAAAGATTAAGGTCGTAAACACTGCATTTTAGCGAGCGAGAACCAATTTAACGCTGCGCTTTAGCGTTTATGAATATACTGGTACGCTACGTTTTAGCGTTTTTCATCTTTCGTTTCGCTACGTTTTGGCATTTTTTAATGCTATTGTCGCCGCGTAGTAATGTTTTTTTACGCTTATGCCGTTAAGGTTTAGCGTTTTTTGGTTTACTCTTCATACAAATTTTACGTTTTCGCCCCTTCATTTTCGCAAGACGCAGCGTTTTTTCCCTCTTTCCCTCCTACCAGGGGTATTTTGGACATTTTTTGTTATACAAATAGTAATTTTATTATACAAATAGCAATTCAGATTATTATCTTGAATTTGCTATTTCGGGCCTCTCATTTTACGTGTTCCGCCCTTTCAGATTATTTTACTCCTCTTTTCATAAAATTTAAAAAAAAACAAACCCCTCTCCCTCGTCTCATTCGTCCCCTCTCTTTCCCAAAAAAAAAAAAAAAAAAAAAAAAACTCAGCAGTGGGTGGAAGACCAGCGGAACCAAAGTTGGAGGTTGAAGATTTGCCGGTCCGTTTTGGAGACCGACGAACCTGCAACCATGGTTGCTTCGCCGGTCATCCACCAGTCCGATTTGGAGACCGACGGAGCTGCAGGACGAACTTGCAACCATGGTTGCTTCGGCCAGTCGACTAAGGAGGCCGTCCATGGAGGTTGACGAAATGCTTGAGAAGAGTGAGTTTTGATGATGAGGAGGAGCATTCGACAGTGTGAGATGAAAATTTTTTTGCTGAAAAGGATGATACCTTAAGGTTCCTCCAATCGGTGGGTTTAATGAGCGAAAAAAGGATACTATATAAACGATTGTTTTCACACGGCAAAAATAGACAAAAATAAACAAAATTATTACTCCCTTCAACTAATTACAATAAAATTCTATTAACCACATGCCTTTAACACGCCAAAAATCATGTGAAACTCCATATTTCCCAACTATAGAAAGGTAACAAATAAAAGCTACTTCTATTTGAATAAAAAGAGTAAACATTCGGCCACTACATGCTTATGAAATAACTTATTAAAGTTTTCAAAATTCTCTCCTTGTTATTATAAATAATAAGAAAATAAAAACTACGATCATGATAAAATAAAATACTTTTCATTATTATTATTTTTATATATAAAAGGGACTCGAACTAAAAACTTTTTGTTTTTACCGGTGAGTGCTACTATTGAATTATATTTCTCTTGTCAATATCTTTTATTGTCTTAGTTGGCGCAATTCTTTCAAGACTTAATAAGATGATTTTTTAAATTTTAAATTTTACACAAAACAACTTAAATTTTCTTCCATGAATCACAACTAATGTTTGTTGGGGGCTCATTTGTCTTTTTAATACGTTTCCGAATAACCTACAATATTATGGAAAGTATCTCAATTACAAATTATGATTGATTAACTTTATACTAATATTATATCTGGCCCCTTTTTCTTATCTATTGTCTCCTTTTTTTTTTTTTAAAAGCCTTTAATTTGTTTGAGTATAGCCTTCTTAATTCTTATCTTTCGCCTCTTAATATTTATCTTTCACCCATTTCTATTATTACCTAAATACCCTTAATCAATTTACAAAAAATATTATAAATTTCTTTTTAATTTATCAAAAATTTATAAAAATTATTATTAAAGTAGAATAGATGAACGAAACTAGAAATAAATTTTTTAATGAATATTTTTAATAAATTGATTAATGACAATTAAGTAATTTAAGATATTATTTTTTATATTTAATATTATAATTGATATTTTTTAATTTATCAGGGATAATTTAAACATGAAAAAGACAGAAAATAAAAAAATAGGGTACGAAAAATAAACATTCACTAAATTTATTGATGCATAGAAATCCTCCAAGTCTCTAGAATTTCCACTTGATCTTTTCTAGACTTGGTGAGATCATTTTTATTCGCATGACATCTTAATTTAAAAATTCTTGAACCAGCTAGCCATCTTAAGTTCCTTGGGGTTAAACTCAATTTGTTCTGCCTACCAATTTACCAAATTTTTTTTTTAGTTCCCTATTTTTGTCAAACAACTCTACTGGTCATACTAAAAAATATACATTTTAGTCCATCATTCTGTTAAATCTATCAATAATTTCATCCACATACTACCCATAAAATTTTACTTAGTAAAAAATAGAACAGTTATGAACAGCCTTAGACATCACAGAATTAGTAATGATTTGCCTATTGATTTCTACTAAGTGTATTTTTATCTTACATGAAATAATTTAGAAAATGGTGAATAGGTTAGGTGGGTATTTTTGTATTAGGGGAAACATTTGGGGGGTAAGTTAGGGAATATAATATAGAGTAGTGATGAGAGAAATGATGTCAAAGGTGGTGAAGATGAAAGAGATGGTTGGAATAGAAATGAATGTGATAAAATGTTCCAGGTAGGGGAATAGTAGGAAGGAAGGAGGAGTAATTAATTACCAAACTCACCACATAATACATTTTGTAGTGCATGTTTGCCAAGTGTATGGAGACCGCAATTTCAGTTACTCAAATGACCAAATATTTTGCCGCTTTGCAGTTTCTTCCTTCATTTGAACTCTTTCTTTGACCATATCCTTCCTCCCAATACCTCTTTTTGCCTCTTTTTTCCCCTCTTTCTCTTACTTTCTTGACCTCATTCTCTGCAGGTTTGCCCCCTCAAACCTCTTTCCATGACATCTCCTGCCGCTTTCAAATGCAAGCGTTACAACAAAATACTGTCATTTTTTTTTTTTACCGAAACAATTAACGCTTTCCAAATTTAAATTTAAATCATTTAATAATTTTGTTTATATTTAAATTATGTTAATAAAAATTGAATGATCAATTATTTTATAATTAATAATGTGTGTGTCTGTGAAAGAGTGTGTGTGTTAGGTCATGCCAATTCTGGAACCTAATAAGAATAACAATCCCATGGGCAAATTTTACCCTACCACGTCAAATTGTATCTTCTTTTTTTCGTTTTGCAATTTTATTTTGTAGATAATACTGAAGCACTGAAAAACATACATTTCAAGAAACCAAAAACCATGAAGAAAAAAAAAAAAATTCCAAGATTAAGAAAAATTTTTAATAAAAATAATATTAAAAAAACTTGATATTAAAATTATTTAGGATGAAAGTGCACAATTGTTATATAGCATAACTAGAAATATATTATAAAATCTATTTTTGATAAATAACAGGTGATCATTAATTAAGGAGAAAAACGAGATAAATTTAAGAGATCACTGTATTAAATGCTTATTCTTATTGAGCTAACACTATTAAAAAATTTATATTCTTAATTGTACAATATATTTTGTCGAGAGTGCATATTAATTATTTATCTACTAAACCTATATTATAATACACATATGAACTTATTTGATTTTCTCACATAAAATACTAAGATTTAAATTCTATACTTATTTTTGAGTTGAATTCTATACTTAAGTATTTCCATTCCATAATAAAAAAATGTTTTATAATTTTTAAAAATTTTGTAATTTATAAATGTTTATTATTATCCTGTTAATAACTGATTGTCATTACTTCATATATTTAGTGGTTCTATACCCTACATTAATAATAAACTTCAAATTACCTTTCTTAACATACCCCTAAATTAATGTAGTAATCCACCCAATTATCTTTTAAAAGTCAACAAAAATGATTCACTAACTATATTTAATATTCTCACAATAATTAATTAATGAATTAAGGTTATTAAGTACTCTGAATTTTAATAGTTTACCCATCAAAATATATTAAAACGAACAAAAAAATATATATATTAAAACGGAGAGAGCAATAGTCAACCATGTATATAATTCAACCGTGGGAATTTTCAAGTCATTCAAATTAATAAGAAATGGAAAATCACAAATGATCACGAATGTCTACAAAAAAGAATTATGATTGACTAGAATTATTAGTTGTATTCTTTAATATAAAATGTTTGGACAAGTTGGAGAAAAATTTTTCATAACATATTTTTAATTTTTTATATTTAATTAAATACATAAAAGAAGAAGAAATATATTTTAAAATACAAAATATAATAAAAAATAAAATTAAGATTAATTAAATAATTATTGAAGAACCTTATATATTAACATTATGAAATTGTTTAAGCATTTCATCTCATGCGCCGTGAGCCAAAATCTCCCATTTTTACTACCTTTTTACCTTTCAACAATATCATCTATTTCGTCATCTTCTTGGTAAATTTTATCTCTTTTCAGGTATAAATTGCGTGTTCTTTCACCCCTTTTCTCATGCCTTTTCTCTTCTCTCTTCTTCCTTTCTTAAGGTTGTTCCTTTTTCCCAATTGATATTAGTGTTTTTTCAACAAAGTAGGATTTTTTTCTCGTGTAATTTTAGCCTCAAAACACGTGAATTGTGCTTAAATCTTCAATTTTTGATGTGGGTTTTGTGTAATTTTGCTTTACTGTTTGTTTTTCTGCAGGTTGGTTGCGGCATGGGATGATTGGTAATGATAATATCGTGACATTGCTTCATAAATTGAGCATTTTAATTTTATTGGATCACGAAAGCACAGGGATTATAGTTCTTTTTGACTAAGACTAACCATAATTTGAAGTTGTGAAAGATTTGTAATTTGGTTCTTCTGGGATCAGCAAGAGAATGATGGGGTACTTAAATTCGGTATTATCATCTTCACCCAACCAAGTCCATGCTGATGATGCCCCGGTTAGCGGTGGTGGACTAAGGTATAATTCTTTGTGAATTTTCTATTATGTAAAATATAAGCTCGTTTGGTTTTCTGATTCTTGAATACAATGATGATTGCTGTTTAAAGCTGTATTAAGATTTATCTTCTGTCAGGTAATATGTGTTGGAGAAAGTTATTATTTTGGTTTTACAGAGGATTAAATATACATTTTCGGTGGAAGGGCAAGGGGGAGAGCTGGAAGAAGAATATGCATTGGGATTTCATTTGTAATTTGGCATTGTGGGTGAAATAGTCACTGTTAACATGTTCCCACGTATACTTTGAAAAAAGAAGAAGCTGCATTTAGGCTTGCTGGATTATATGATCTTTATGTGGAAACCTGTTAATTTTGATTTCATCTGCGTAATAGGTCATTTTCATTGTTACTTGACATACATGGTTTGATTACTGTGATTTCCTTGAATGTCTTAAGAACCTTCTTGCTAGGATGAAGCCAATTATATTTCTTGTTCTGATTGAGTGGTGAATGCTGCCCTTTAGGTTCTGCATGCCAGAGCTGGATCAATTGATGAAGTTCTTGATAAGATTTTGTTAAATTGTTTAAAGCATTTAAGACTTTTAGTTATGTGCTAACTCGATTTGCTTCCTCCACATACAGCCAAAATGGCAAGTTCAGCTATGGATATGCTAGTTCTCCTGGAAAAAGGTCTTCAATGGAAGATTTCTACGAGACAAGGATTGATGGCGTTGACGGGGAGGTAGTTGGGCTCTTTGGGGTGTTCGATGGTACTACTTGCCACTTTCTCCTGATCTCTATATGGTCGTTTATCTATACTTGATAAGAGGAGAACCTAGAAGAGAAAAGATTATGGTCCAGATTTAAATTTTTGCATTGATATATGCTGCTGTGTGTGCTTTTCTAACTATGATATATATATATATATATATTTCTGAATGGAAGTTGTAGGTGTAAGTTAACTTAATCTTGTTTCTGTATACATCTCTTTAATATTGCGGGATTTTTACACTCTTTCTGACTTAAAATTTCCTTTTGTGCTAGTCTGATTCCACACTAGTGTCTTCGGACCCGCTTACAAGTTCCAACTCGTATTCTGATTTTTTTTTATATAAAGTGAGGTGGAAGCTTTGACCTAGTTTGACATTTAAAGAGCTCTTTCCAAAATATTCTTTAAAGTCATTGTCCAAGTTACTTATGCTTGTGCCTCGCGAGAATTCAGTTCTGGATTGGGTTAATATATGTATACAGACTCATATAGACACATGTACGTGTGTCTCTGCATATATACATATATTTTTGTTTAATCATGTTTTATCGTGAATTTTCCAGTCACAGTTTGCCTTTACAGCAGTTTATACTAATTTCTGGCTTCATTGCAACTATACTTTTCTATGGTTATGTATTCAAATATACATATACCTTTCTTTGGCTATACTTTTCCAATCACGGTTATACTTTTCTTATGAGAAAGGTTAAAACTTGAACCTTATGGATGTGCTCCCTCTGTTCTATTTTTAGGTCATGGGGGTGCAAGGGCTGCAGAATATGTTAAGCATAACCTCTTCAGTAATCTCATCAAGCACCCGAAATTCATTTCTGACACCAAGTTAGCTATAGGTATATTTTTGTTGATAATTTCCTTTTATGTTATTTAAGTCGCTCTACAGATGCATCTCTGATGTTTTTGTTCTATTCTTCTCAGCTGATGCCTACAGTCATACAGACTCAGAGTTTCTGAAATCTGAAAATGCTCAGAATACTAGGGATGCTGGATCTACTGCTTCAACTGCTATCCTTGTTGGTGACCGCTTATTGGTTGCCAATGTTGGGGACTCTAGGGCTGTTATTTGCAGAGATGGCAATGGTAAGCCCTAGGTCAAATTCCCTATTTGAGCTATAATTTGCCTTTTCGGATTAAATTGAGGTTTTTGATAATGCATCATTGTGAATCTTCCTCTTTTCATGGGATCACATTCTTTCGTTCCGTTTCCTAATTCAGAATTTATGCTGACTTTCTATCCTCAAAATCATACTGTCTATGCTATGGACTTGGGTTCTTTTTTTTTTTCTTTTCCTATGAACTTGGTTATTATTTGAATTACATATCAACTATTTTTCCCTCCAATTGGTCTTGTTCACTTGTGTTTTATAATAGAGTAATTATTATTTTTCCTTAATGTATTTTATTGCTCTCCTAAGTCATAGTGAAGAATACTACATCTTACCTTGTCTGCTATTAGCTGCTTTTGCTGCCACATGCTGTTTTGCTTACTGATTGGTTGCTGGTTTTAGTACTGTGCCGGAGAGTGTACTTGGGCTCTGATGTAGAGTCATCATTGTCCTCATTTAATATTCCATGATGTTTCCTCTTCCATAAAATTTCAGGTTAAGGACATAATTGTTATTACCTTAACCATTCCCTAAAATTCTTTATCCACGCTAGTAAAACTTTTATGGTGGTTGACATTGTGATTGCATGTATGGAATCTATATGTATGTATTAGTTCCTTTCTTGTAATAGTTGTTAGTATTGATTAATAATAATTATAAACTGTATTTGAGACACTGCAGAAATTTGGTTCTAATAAGTTCCTAGAGAAAGAAAAACATGAACTCATGAAAAACTTGAATTTTGGCACTGTAATTTTTCATCATTAAATGAGGTGCCTTCTCTTGTTTTGTAGCGTTTGCTGTTTCACGAGACCACAAGCCAGACCAGACTGATGAACGTCAGCGTATTGAGAATGCTGGAGGATTTGTGATGTGGGCAGGTATGTTCAGTGGTTGATACTCTTTCTTAACATGTTTTTATTCAAATTCTCTGCCGAGTTTTGTGTTTACTAGTTTGAGTTGTGTCTATCAGGAACTTGGAGGGTTGGAGGTGTCCTTGCCGTGTCTCGTGCATTTGGTGATAGACTTTTGAAGCAATATGTAGTTGCTGATCCTGAAATTCAGGTATGACTGAGTCCTTTGAGCTACCATCTTGCTTATAAACTTTTCAGACAGCAGTGTAATTGTTCTGTTATATTTATGTTTGCTTGGAGTATATTACAAGTGAAAGTTCGGACATCAATGCTTTTAGAAATATATACGATTAGTTGCTTCATGGGCTTAGCTAAGTAGTTGAAGGATGGATGTGAATTTTTCGATCTTTTATGTTGTCATGTATTTAATGGCATTCTCTCATATAAAATGGAAAAGCAGTCTATGATTATGGGGTGGAGGTCAGCTTTAAAACCTTGTTTCTGTATTCGGAGAATTTAATTGGAATTAACTCCACTGTGTCGAGATCTTTCCTTTACAGTAAAAATTATACAATCGGTGTGCATGTTGATACCCGTGTGATTTGTTTACTTAATTAGCCATGTCTACATCTTGTTGGAACTTATGCTTATTTATGAAACTATTTATCCTCACATTTGATCGCAATCATCACCTTTTAAAGCTAGTGAACTAAAATAATGTGTTGAGAATATGCAGGAGGAGAAGGTTGATAGTACACTTGAATTTCTTATCCTCGCAAGTGATGGTCTTTGGGATGTGGTGACAAATGAGGTTTGCAATCAGATCTATTCCTGTGCCATTTCTGAATCCTCCCTACCATGCAGACGCCTTCCTAACCCGATTCAAAACTTATGTTGGATTTTCAGGAAGCTGTGGGTATGGTTAAGCCAATCCAAGATCCAGAGGAAGCGGCTAAAAGGCTGTTGCAGGAAGCGAATCAGCGAGGCAGCGCAGACAACATTACCATTGTGGTTGTGCGTTTCTTGGCTGACCAAGAAGGATCTTCTCACAGCGGTGTTTGAAGTTGAGGGTGCCGTTTTCTCCTCTAGTGGACTCAATGCTTATCTGTTGATGATGGAGAATGAAACATAGGAAGGAAATAGGGTTTACTGAATACCAACATAGAAAACATAGACCGCATGAAAACTCCTTTTATAGTCATATATTGTTGTCCTATAGACATAAAATAATGTAATTGTTCAGCTTTGGTATTTGAAACTATTCAGCGCCTTCATTCCCATTTGTGTCTGCTCATTCACTTTGTTTGGTAATGATTTTGGCTGGCTTAGAGACTGCCTGCCCCTGGTGGCGTTTCTGATAGGATTGGTAGAACAAGAAAAATTTGAATGAGGATGTGCTAGGAGGAGGGAGAGGGAGGAGAAGCTTGGGGCTGATGAAGGTGCTCAGTACCCATCAGCCCCAAGCTAGCTTCGCCCTTGAATTGGAAACTGACTTGTCATTTGTACACTCTCTCTTCTCCCATGAGAGATGGTAAAGTCAAGCCTACTGTACTAACAGTAGCTTGCATTTCTTATATAAAATTGGGTGAAGATGACATGAGAGATTGAGGGAGGAAAGGTAAAAAAAATTACAAATATCCCACTACTCTGCCTAATGGAGTATAATATAATTTGCCAGGGGGAAAGGTTTTTGATATAATCATGGCGAGGGGATTTGACTTCCTGTTCCATCATCTTGCAATTATTCTCCAGGGATGTTTGCAATTACTCTGCTGGTATGCTGCTCTTGCTCGATCCTAATGCCAGACCTTGACACGGATCGTTCTGCACTTTTAGCCCTGAAATCCTCCATCACTTCTGATCCTGACCAGATCTTGGTCCAAAAACTGGTCTTCTTCAACTGCTGTTTGTGATTGGATTGGTGTCCGGTGTGACTGCCCTGGATATTTCAAACATGGGTCTCACCGGTACCATTCCACTCCACCTTGGTAACCTCTGATTTCTTGTTTATCTTAACATGAGCAGCAATCATTTCCAAGGCCTTATTCCTGAAGAATTTTCGCATTTGGGGAGGTTAAGGTTTCTCAGTTTAAGCTTCAACGAGCTCACTGGAGAGGTTCCAATATGGTTTGGTTTCTTACCACAGCTTGAGTATTGGGTGGGAAACTTTTCAGCGGTTCTCTTCCTTCTTCCATCTCCAATTTGACAAAACTACAAGTCCTGAATGTAACAAACAACCTCATTGGAGGAACCTATCCCCCCCAGAACTTGGTAATCTTCCCAGCCTGAAAGAGCTTTATCTATCCTACAACAATTTCCAGGGCCATATTCCCAGAGAAATCGGGAACCTCAAGAATCTTCAGGCATTATACATAGTCGGGAATAACTTGACAGGTAATACCCGATTTTCTCCTGTTTTTTTAACAAAGCTTATAAGCAAATCAGCTACTTGGGTGCTTGCTTAATCAACTCCAAATTTCTGATGGAGCTCGGCAGGTATTATACCCGCAGAGATTGGAAATCTTCACCAACTCCGGAGTCTCTGCTTTGATTTAAACCGAATAAGCGGAAGTATACCCAGAGAGATAGGGAATTTAACAGTGCTTATATTGCTCAGGTTAAACAACAATTCTTTCACAGGTATTGAGTTCGAGTCATTTTAGTTTCGGCCTCCTTCTTTGTACTCTAAAAAGTTGGCTAATGAAAACTAAAAATATATTGTTTGCAGGTAGAATACCAGATGAGATAGGCAACCTCCAGAAAATAGAGTTTCTTCGTTTGGAGTATAATTTGTTAAATGGGTCAATCCCAACTGGAATCTTCAACTTGTCAACCTTAAAGAGAATCTCACTGGCCTGGAATTTCTAAGTGGCAGTCTGCCATCTGACATGGGAAACACACTACCGAGTTAAACTGGAATACAAGTTGATTCAAATTTCATAAGTGGAGTTATACCTTTGTCCATCACAAATTGCACCAAGTTACAGTTTCTTTCTCTTCCTGCCAACCAATTCGGTGGTTACATTCCTCACAACATTGGGGAGCTTAGAAATTTGGAGTATGTGTTTCTATTTCAGAACAATTTCACTAGGGATCCCTAATCCTTGGAGTTAGGCTTCATCACCTCATTGGCAAATTGCAAACGCTTGACATTTTTCGCGTTGGACCTGGATCCATTGGACGGGGTACTTCCTGCTTCCATTGGGAATCTCTCTGCTTCACTGACCAGGTTTTATGCAACAGCTTGCCAAATTAAAGGCAGCATCCCTATTCAGGATTGGCAACTTGAGCAATTTAATCTTGCTTGCTCTAGGTGATAATCAGCTGACCGGAGTTATTCCTCCAACTTTCCGAGGTATGCAACATCTGCAAGCTTTGAATCTTGAAATAAATCAACTAAGTGGTAGTTTGGACAGTCTATGCGATTTGCAAATGTTGTCCGAATTAACTGTATACCAAAACCAACTTTCTGGGGTTATTCCTGAATGCTTTGGTACTTCTTTGGCTTCTCTTAGGAAGCTGCAACTACAAAATAACCTGTTACACTCAGCCATACCTGCTAGCTTTTGGAACCTTAAAGATCTCTTGATTCTTAACTTGTCCTCAAATTACTTGAATGGCTTTTTGCCTCCAGAGATTGGAAATCTAAACGCTGTCACTTCCTTACACATGTCATTGAATCGATTCTCGGGCAACATACCTAACACTATAGGTGACTTGCAAAACCTGATTTACTTGTCATTGGCCAAAAACAACTTTGTAGGATTTATTCCAGAGTCATTTGGTAAGATGTTAAGCTTAAATTTCCTTGACATATCAAATAACAGCCTTTCTGGGCTGATCCCAAAGTCATTGGAGTTACTTCAATACCTCCAGTTCTTCAATGTTTCTTATAATCATTTGGCGGGTGAGGTTCCTTCTGGTGGTCCTTTTAGAAACTTCACAAGTGAATCATTTATGTTCGATGATGCACTGTGTGGAGATACTAAGTTCCAAGTTCAGCCATGCCCAAAAAATTCGTTTCACAAGTCACGAACCATTGAAGTGCTTCTTTATGTCTTTATTCCGCTCGCGATTACTGCTATGGTTATTGTGGCCTTGGCATTAGTATTGAGAAAAAATAGGAAGAAAGATGGAGCTTCTGGGGAAAACTCAGTTGTGGCACCAACACAAGAAAGAATTTCATACTACCAACTTCTTCAAGCAACTAATGGGTATAATGAAAGCAACTTGCTCGGTAAGGGGAGTTTCGAATCTGTTTATAAAGGGATCCTCAGTGATGGGAGGTTTGTTGCAGTTAAGATATTCAATATGCAATTTTCAGAAGCATTCAGGAGCTTTGATGTTGAATGTGAAGTATTTCGGAATGTTCGCCACAGAAACCTCGTGAAGGTCATCAGTAGAGGCTCTAACCCTGATTTCAAGGCATTGGTACTCCGGTACATGAGTAACAGTAGCCTTGAGAAATGGTTGTATTCTCACAACCACGTATTAGATATTACGCAAAGATTGAACATAATGATAGATGTGGCGAGCGCATTGCGTTATCTCCATCATGAATATACCTCTGTGGTGCTTCATTGTGACTTTGAAGCCTAGCAATGTCCTTCTGGATCAAGACATGGTTGCCTATGTAAACGACTTTGGCATTGCAAAAATGTTGGGAAAGGAGGAAAGCATAGCATTAACTAATACCTTTGCAACAATGGCTACATATACATTGCACCACCTGATTTATTATTGTTAGTCATTAACATATACTGTTACTTAATCTTAAATACCGTGTTCAATTTATCATTATTCTAGATATTATATTACTTATAGAGTATGACTATGAGGAATTGTTATCGAAGAAATCCCATGTTTATAGGTATATGGAATCATATTAATGGAAGTTTTTATAAAAAAATTCGGTCAATGATGAAATGTTGACGGAGATGTGAGTTTGAAGAATTGGGTAAATTGTTCTATGCTTGATTCTGTTTTTGGAGTTATACACGATGACTTATTGAACCAAGAGAAGAACATTTTTAATGGAAAAATTGGAACGTTTTTCATCTATTATAGAGCTATTTTTAAACTGTTTTTTGAATCTCTTGGAGATATATTAAGTTCTTTCAATATTTCATAAAATCATGTTCAAATCCCTTAAATTTAATAGTTAGAGTATAGATTCACATCACCCATCAGAATTATGCTAGATTTCCTACCACTAATATCCCTCCACAAATATAGTTGGAGGAATGGATTCTTGCAAACCTTTTAAATTTGTTATTTTTTTCTAAAGTCTCAGGCTGTTTGTTTAGCTAGGAAATGGGTATGGAATGACTTTGGAATCATTTGATTTAAAAATCTGATATCAAACTCTTTTTTATGGGTTTCTTCACCCTCACCCCCTAGGCGCGGGTTTCAAACCCATTCCAACTCTTTCCTTCACTTCCATATATATATATATATATATTATTATTATATTGTTATTTTTTTTTTGCCATCTTCACCCTTCCTCAACTCCACCACCCTCTTCTTCACTTCCAATTTTTTTTTTTTTTTTTTTTTTTTTTTTTTTTTGCTTTCATCACCCTTCCTCAACTCCTCCTCCACTACCCCCCTGACCCCAGCGGTGGCAGCCACCCCTCCCCTTCTTCCCTCTCCGACCCACCATCCATCATTCTGGCCACTCTTGAATTCCCTGGGTTTTCAGATTGGGTTACTAGTGATATAGGAGATTTTTCTGTCCATATCTGATACATCCATATTTTTTATGTGATTGGTGGTGTTTTAATTTTTTAGGGGTTCCAGGATTTGTATCCCAGTTTTTGATCTGTGGAAGAAACACAAATGGAGGTCAGAATTTCAATAATGTTACTGTTTTCTTGAATCATTTTTCCCAGAGTTAATGAATTGGTTGTTTTACGTCTGATTTTGTTTATCTGTTTCTGTTTTTGAATCTTTGGGAAATAGTACCCCCCTTGTATTTGTAGCCTTGAAGAATTTATTGATTATTGAATGAGATTTAGTGGAAATTCTTATCTTTAAATTATAATAGCAGACTGTGAAATATTCTCTATTTGTTGATTTTGTAGATTACAACAGAAATGCTCCTCCCGAAGGAAAAATGAGAAGTATAATCACATTTAATCTAGTGAACTGTTTTGAATGTTTCATTAATTATTCAGGGTCATAACTAACTGTGGTTAGAGACTTTGTTCATGCTTTCCCTACCATCTGTATAATAAAGCATTTAAGTTAATTTTTCGTAATTAGTACCTATCTGGAAGAATGACCGGAGTTTTCTTGATGATTATTAGGACTGTGCAGAAGAAAGCAGATAGCTACCGTGCAAGCTTAGGAGGTTGAGCAAAAGGTTTCACCAAAGGATTGGTAAAGGTTCCTTGGAGATTGACAATAATGTAATCGATAAATTTCAGTTTACATCCCATGTTTAAAATCATTTAACTTGTTACTATGTTGAGACCTCGCTTGGTTCAGTTCTTATGTATAGAGTTATATATAGTAGGAGGCTTAAGTGACAATCTAATCCTAGAACTGCTTTTTGGTTTATTGCTAGTGTTCTGTGCGACCATGCATGCTGTGTGCGAGAATTGTGGGCTGAGACTGGACGTGATAATTGGGAGTGCGAGTGCTACCCAGAATTCAGAGCACCACAGGTAACTTTATTTTGGGATATTTGTTTTTATCTCAACTGTCTGTATGTTTATACTTAATAAGATACAAATGGTCCCAGCATAGTAAGAGTAAAAGTGTAGTTGTGATCATCCCAGTAGAATCTTTCTTTTGTCATGATTTCCCAGCCCAATTTTTTGAATGGACTTTAATGTTTCTGAATACTTTCAAGGAAAAAATGAGTCAGGATCCTTCATCTATTTTACTGGGCTTTATCTTAGCGCGTCAGGAAGGATGCATCTGTTATTCTTTTAAAATGCTTTCAGTGCCCTTATTTATGTCCTCTCTCAAGCTGGCTATCAAAACTGACATGTCTGTAGGGCTTTTGAAATTGCCTAGTCGTACACTTTCTTTCATAATCATAACGTCCAATATCCGTCCATGTTTAATGAATCAGATTGTAAATTTCTCAGAGGCTAAGGGATAGTTTATGGTCATATTACCTGCCAATAAACTGCTTTGGAAGGGTAAACATCTCTATTGAATTTTAATGGGCACATGCATTATTCATTTCAGGAATGATGTTGCTCCTGACAATGCCTCTCGTAGAGTTTCTTCCAAGCCAACAGAGGAGTTAACTTTGTTGAGCCATTGGAGCTGCTACAATGAAGCTTTCTTAGCCTTTATTGTTGTTGAGCCATTGGAGATTGTTGTGTTGTAATTGTTGCAACCACATTGTGACAAATCTGTGAATTACTAAGGCTGCACAGATCAGATCAAAGGTTGCACAGATCAGATCAAGTTATGCGCACATCAGATCAAAGGTTGCTCAGATCAGATCAAGTTACGCGCACATCAGATCAAAGGCAGTGCGTATCAGATCAAAGGAAGTGAAGATCAGATCAAATGCAGTGCGCATCAGATCAAAGGATAGTGCGTATCAGATCAACGGAAGTAAAGATCAGATCAAATTCTCAAGGGATTGCTCAGCAGCTTGGTTTCACAGAAGCAAGGCAAGTCAGCAACAAAACATATTTGCAGCAGAAGAGAACAACTCAAGGCTGAAGAGCTAGAGCAGAAATACAAAAGAATCAAGCAGTGCCCAATCAGAAGAACTGCAGGAGCTACATGGATGGTTCTGAGTTGCTGGACAGAACGTTGTGACATCAAGCTAACATCAGATCAACCGGAGGCTAACATCAGATCAGCTGCAAGCTAACATCAGATCAACCGGAGGCCAACATCAGATCAACTGCAAGCCAACATCAGATCAACCGGAGGCTAACATCAGATCAGCTGCAAGCTAACATCAGATCAACCGGAGGCTAACATCAGATCAGCTGCAAGCTAACATCAGATCAACCGGAGGCCAACATCAGATCAACTGCAAGCCAACATCAGATCAACCGGAGGCTAACATCAGATCAACTGCAAGCTGACATTAGATCAAATGCCGCGTACATCAGATCAGCTATAAGCTAAGATCAGATCACTTCTGCTGTTCCAAAATATCTTGGTCAAGCTACTTGAGAAATATGGAGTACAGTCAACAATATGACATGGCAAGCAAGTTGCAATTTAAAAAGGTTGAAAATGGATTATATGAATCTTGAGCCGCCTTCCATGCAAGATATGCTGACACACCGCACGTAGGGCACAGTTTTCTTCTGGGAAAATGAAAAACCGGGCATATGAGTAGGTGGAGTAGGTACAACAACAGTAGTATGCAGGATACACCACATCGGGAGGAAAAACCCTAAAAAAAAGAAGGAGAGGGAGGCACAAAAAAAAAAGAAAAATAGAGTGAAATGAGCTACAGCAGAGAGATATACTGAACAAAAAGAAACCAAGAAAAAGGGAGAAGGAGAAGAGTGAGTGCTGAAAAAGGGATGATATGAGAGATACAAGAGAGACAGAAACAGTCAGCTACACAAGGAGAAGCTGAAGCTTTGGAGAAGCAGAAGTCAAGGAGAAGAAGAAGCTGAGGAGGTTGCAGCTTCAGGTGGTAAGCCTAGAAAACTATCAAACGTCTTTCATTAAGTGATTTTGAAAGATATTTGTGTAGAAAAGGCAGTACAATAGAGATTTACATGTTGTTGTTTTAGTTGATGAACCTGTAGAGGTAGTGAACCTCAATGTGTTGAGCAGTGAGCTCTTGTTTATGTTGCTTATGGTCAGTGAGGCCAGAGCTGAAGAATTCTGTGATAGTGAAGATTGACAGGAGTGAATCTGTCCGTGGATGTAGATCATTTGATCGAACCACGTAAAAATTCTCTGTGCACATTTACTGCTTTGAGTGTGTGTCTTGACTGGTAGTGAACCTCCTTGTGTGATTGAATTGATCTGATCTCTTTATTGAATTGATCTGATCTCTTCATTGAATTGATCTGATCTCTTCCTTGGATGATCTGATGTCTTCCTTGGTTGATCTGATCTGCCAACAGTCCATCTAAGCCAAAACGTGAGTTCAACAATAAGCTCTAACTGAGCTAACATTTGAGAGGGAATCCTTTAGTTGAAAGAAAAATTGATAGAGTGTTGATTCACCCCCCCCTCTCAACACTTGACACGATCCAACAATTGGTATCAGAGCAAGGTTTACTTTTGTCAAGTGATTGTTGAAACTTAGAACCAGCAGTAGAAATGGAGAATCAAGCAACAACTGTTAAGGGAGTTCCTTATTTCAGTGGCCAAAATTTCCAGTTATGGAAAAAGAGAATGAGTGCTTATCTCTTAGCACAAGGCCTACAAGTACAAAGAGTAGTCTTGCATGGATTTACACCAACTGTAGATGAGGAGAATCCTACAGGTGCAGAAATTAGAAACTTAGAAGCTGATGGAAAGGCAAGGAATGCTCTATATGCAGCTCTGTCAGAAAAAGAGAACTTTAAAGTTATAGACTGTGTTACTGCTCATGAAATATGGATTAAACTGATTAACATTCATGAGGGAGACATCAAGGTTAAGGAGGCAAAATTGCAGGTTCTTAGAAGTAAGTTTGAAGGTCTTAAGATGGGAGAAGGTGAAAACATTGAGGACTTTCTAAACAGAGTTGTTGAATTAGTTAGCTCAATGAGGGGTCTGGGTGAGAGTGTTGGAGATTCCAATATAGTTAAAAAGGTTCTTAGATCCCTACCAGCAAGATATGATTCTAAGGTCTCTGCTATAGAGGAGAGGGACCTAGATAAAGTGACATTAGATGAGCTACAAAGCACTCTTGTAGCATATGAAATGAGGATTTCAAATTCAAAGGAGGAGACGTCAAAGGCAGTCAAGGAGATAGCATTTAAAGCAAAACACTCAAGGAAGCTAAAGGAGGAAAGCAGTGAAGATGAAGCAGCAGACAGTGATCTTGAAAGAATGATGGTGCTGATTTCAAGGAGTTTCAGAGGTCAGACTGGAAAGTACAAGGGAAAGTTGCCCTTAAAATGCTTCAATTGTGGCAAAATAGGCCACTTTGCAAGCAAGTGCTTCATGAAGAACAAGAGAACAGAAGATGAGGAAGCTGACAAGCCATCAGACAGGTGGCCTGAGCAGAAAGGAAAGAAGAAGATGGGCTTCAAATCAAGAAAAGAGAAACCTTACAGAAAACGGAGCTACCTGAGCAAGAAGAAGAATGATAGCTCTGAGGAGGATGAAGAGACTGATGTCTCAGACAGTGAAGATGAGTCTGAAGCTGAAGAGGAGACCCTCATGGTGATGAAATCTTCAACTGTTTCATTGAAGGAGGATGCTGAACTAGAGAACCAATCAGCTGATGATGAAGAAGTGGATCTAGAGGAAGAACTGGAGTTTGCATACAACAAGATAGAGGAGCAGAAGAGATTGCACAAGAAGACAATGAAGACAATGAAGGAGATGGAAAAGGTCATCTTGAGCAGTCAAGAAGAAAACTCAATACTGGAGAATAGAGTAACTGAATTGGAGCAGGAACTGATTCTCATGCAAAATGAAGCTGAGGTTCACAAGAATTGTACAAGAGAAAAGATGGAACTTCAAAAGACATGTGAAACCTTGGTAGAAAAGCTAGATGCCACCACTGCCGAACTAGAGGATGCAACAAGAAAGATAGAAGATCTGCTGTATCAACAAACTGTGTTTAAAGCTGAAGAAATGACTGATGGAACTACTGTAGGATCAAAATTGAAAGGAAAGCTGGAGTTTCAGTCAAGCAAAACTGAGCCTGGTGAATTCTCAAGGAGCAAAGAAGTGGCTGCAAAAACTGAAGAAGCCACAAGGAAGTTAGATGAGTGCCTCAGCAAGCAGAGATCTTATTCAGAAGGGAAGAAAGGTCTTGGCTATGAAGGAGATCAAAAATTAGAAGGACAACCAGCTGCAACAACCAAGAAGACTGTTACCTTTGTCAAAGAAGGTTCAATTTGTGTTGCTGATGTAAAGGCAGGAACTAGCTTTGTTGATGCTAAGAAGATGGAAATTTCTAATGGATCAAGAAAGTCTACTGAGCAAAATGAAAGACTGCACGAGCTGAGGGGGAGACAATCTATGTATCAAAGAAGCTTGCTCAAAAGTAGAAAACTGATTGCTGGAGTATGTTTCACCTGTGGAGAATCAGGTCACTATGCAGCAAATTGCTGGAGGAAGGCACTCTGGAGATTTGAAGGAAGAACAATGCAGTCAAGAGGATGGAATAGAAAAGAGTATTATCATCAAAGAAGCCCAAGTACTTCAAGAAGGATCCCTGAAGCTGAAACCAGAAAAGGTCATATCATGCAACCTGGAGAAGTGTATCAGAAACTGAATGTCTGGTGCAGATGCAGATTGCCAAACAAGAGAAGCAAGTGGTCTGAAGGAGTGAACAGCAGGAGAGTCCAGCCACTGCAACAAGCTACAAATAGAAGAAACTTTGCAGCAGGAACAAGAAGAAACCAAGCAGATTACACAAGAAGAAATCAATCTCTAATGCAGCCACTTAATCTGAGAAACAGATTTCAAATTTTTGAAGAGTTAGAAGAGAATGATCACTGGAGCTGCAGCAGGAGCAATCAGAGATTGAATGAACAGCAAGGCATACCAACAGCAAGAAAAATTTGGAGGAAGAAGCACAGATTTGAAGAAGCTTGTATTGCTGAAGTTGCACTGAAAACAAAAGCTAAGGAAGCCCAATGGATCATTGACAGTGGGTGCACAAGCCATATGACTGGAGACAAAACTCTACTGAGAAACACAAAAGAAGTTGAAAGAGGGTTTGTCAAGTTTGCAGATAAGAGTGGGTTAAAGATCAAGGCTGTTGGAGAAGCCACCATTGGATCAGAAAAGTTCAAATCTAAGGAGGTGCTGTTTGTAGAAGGACTGAAGTACAACTTGCTGAGTGTGAGACAACTGTGTGACAATGGTTTCAAAGTAGACTTCTCAAAAAGTGGCTGTTTCATTAAAGACTGCAAGACTGGAGAAATCATGGCCAAAGGAATAAGAGACAACAAGGATTTATACCTCATAGATGTGAAGGAAAAGTTGTGCATGCTAAGCAAGACGGATGAAAATACTCTTTGGCATTGCAGGCTTGGACATTTAAATCAAAAGAGCATGAGAAGCCTGGTGAAGTGCAATGCAGTGTTAAACCTCCCGGTACTAAAGAGGGACAACAGCACTTGTGACTCATGCCAAAAAGGGAAATTTGCAAAGCTTTCTCACAAGTCCAAGGAGCATAGAACCTCTAAGCCATTGGAGCTAGTTCACACTGATGTATGTGGACCAATGAAAAGAAAAGGTACAGGTAAAGAGATGTATTTCATTCTGTTTGTGGATGACTTCACTAGGATGATGTGCATCATGCACATGAAGCAAAAGAGTGAAGCCTTCAACTGCTTCAAAAGATTTCAAAAACTGGCAGAAAACCAGCATGGAAGGAAGATCAAAGTTTTGAGGTCAGATAATGGAGGAGAGTTTATCTCACAGGAATTTGAAGAATACTTGGAGGAAATGGGAATCAAACATCAAGTCTCAAGTCCTCACACTCCTCAGCAAAATGGAGTTGTAGAGAGGAAAAATAGGAGTGTGATTGAGATGGCAAGAACCATGCTGTTGGAGCACAATACTCCAAAGCACTTCTGGAAGGAAGCCACAATGGCAGCTGTGCATGTACAAAATAGAACCATGTTGAGGCCAAACACTGAAAAGACACCATATGAACTTTGGTATGGTCACAAGCCAAATGTGAAGTACTTTAGAGTTTTTGGCAGCAAATGCTTCATCAAGAACAAGGAGCAAAGCATTGGAAAATTTGAAGAGAGGGCTGATGAGGGCATTTTTCTTGGTTACTCAAATAAGAGCAAGGCTTACAAGGTTTATAACAAGAGGCTGGATAAGATTATGGAAAGTTATGATGTGAAAGTGGTTGAGGAAGTCAAGATGAAAGCCACTGATTCTGAAAATTTTCTGGATCACTTAGATGACTTGGAGAGCCAAGATGAGGCAGACCTGGAGCTGAAATCAACTACTGAGAAGACTGATGCAGAAGAATCAGAGACAGAAGTTAAAGAAGGCCAGGAAAGAGCAAAAAGAAAGTACAACAAGAGAATTGAGAAGATGCCTATCATTGGAGACCCCAAAGCTCCAGTAAGAACAAGAAGGCAACTGAAAAGTATGGTTGCAACTGCCCTACTGTCTCAAGTTGAGCCAAGGTCAATAGAGGAAGCCCTGGAGGACCAGTCATGGATGCAAGCCATGAATGAAGAGCTGGATCAAATTGAGAAAAACCAAACTTGGGAGCTCGTGGATAGGCCAGCAAACAAAAATGTGATAGGCACAAAATGGGTGTTCAGGAACAAGTTGAATGAGGAAGGAAAGGTTGTAAAGAATAAGGCAAGGCTTGTGTGCAAAGGATACTCTCAAATTGAAGGAGTAGATGTGGATGAAACCTTTGCCCCAGTAGCAAGGCTTGAAGCCATAAGAATGTTTTTGGCAGTGGCTTCAGCAAGGAGTTACAAGGTCTTCCAAATGGATGTTAAATCTGCCTTCTTGAATGGAAATCTGGAAGAAGAAGTGTACATTGAGCAACCGGATGGTTTTCTAGTTTGTGAAGATGAAAACAAGGTGTGCAGGCTCAAAAAGGCACTGTATGGATTAAAACAAGCCCCAAGAGCATGGTACTCAAGGCTGGACAGCTACCTGAAGAATCTGAATTTCAGAAAAAGTTGCATAAATAGCAATTTATATGTTCTTGATGGAAAGGGTGGACAGTTAATAGCCATAGTCTATGTTGATGACATAATATTTGGAGGAGATAAGGAGCAGCTGTGCCATGAATTTGCTAGAAAGATGCAAGAAGAGTTTGAAATGTCCATGATAGGAGAGCTATCATTTTTCCTTGGATTACAGATTCATCAAAAAGCAACTGGAATTTTTATCTCTCAAACCAAGTATACCAAAGAAGTGCTGAAGAAATTTGGTATGACTGATGCTAAGCCAATGTCTACACCCATGGCAACTAACTGCAAGCTGAGCAAGGATGAAAAAGGAGCTGAAGCTGATCAAAGTCTATACAGGAGCATGATAGGAAGCTTATTGTACTTAACAGCAACAAGGCCTGATATTACCTTTGCTGTCTGCCAAGCTGCTAGATACCAGGCAAATCCAAAGAGTTCTCATATGATTGCACTAAAGAGGGTGCTAAGATACTTGCAAGGGACAGTAGATTATGGTCTGTGGTATGCAAGGAAAGGAAGCTTGGGATTAAGAAGCTTCACTGATGCTGATTGGGCAGGAAATGTTGATGATAGGAGATCCACTTCAGGAGGAGTATTCTTTCTTGGTAATAGATGTGTGAGCTGGTTAAGCAAGAAGCAAGAAAGTATAGCCTTAAGCACTGCTGAAGCCGAGTACATAGCAGCAACCAAGGCATGCACTCAAGCTATATGGATGAGATCTGAACTGCAAAATCTTAAAGAAGAAGTTCCCTTGCCACTGATAATTCTTTGTGACAACAAAAGTGCCATTGATTTGTCAAAGAATTCAGTCCAGCACTCGAGAGCCAAACATATAGAAATCAAGTATCACTTCATAAAGGACAAGGTTGAGAAAGGAGAAATTATGCTAGAGTATGTTCCCACAGCTAAACAAATAGCTGATGTAATGACAAAACCTCTTCCAGCCGAGGTGTTTGAGACTTTGAGGATGCAAATGGGAGTGCAGTCCTCTTTCTCATGCTGAATCAGTTCAGCATCCCCAAATCCCTTTGAAATTGGTTGTCAAAGGGGGAGAGATAGCCGCAGTAGCCGGCCAGACGCAGGAGTATTGTCCTTGGGAGAGAAGGAAGTTGAAAAGCTTAATGCAGGGGGAGCTTACTATGAAGAAGAATAAGGTTCAGGGGGAGCTTAGCACTGAGTTGACTGATTGGCTGCAAATGTGGTTGCCAACAATTCCAAAGGGGGAGATTGTTGAGCCATTGGAGCTGCTACAATGAAGCTTTCTTAGCCTTTATTGTTGTTGAGCCATTGGAGATTGTTGTGTTGTAATTGTTGCAACCACATTGTGACAAATCTGTGAATTACTAAGGCTGCACAGATCAGATCAAAGGTTGCACAGATCAGATCAAGTTATGCGCACATCAGATCAAAGGTTGCTCAGATCAGATCAAGTTACGCGCACATCAGATCAAAGGCAGTGCGTATCAGATCAAAGGAAGTGAAGATCAGATCAAATGCAGTGCGCATCAGATCAAAGGATAGTGCGTATCAGATCAACGGAAGTAAAGATCAGATCAAATTCTCAAGGGATTGCTCAGCAGCTTGGTTTCACAGAAGCAAGGCAAGTCAGCAACAAAACATATTTGCAGCAGAAGAGAACAACTCAAGGCTGAAGAGCTAGAGCAGAAATACAAAAGAATCAAGCAGTGCCCAATCAGAAGAACTGCAGGAGCTACATGGATGGTTCTGAGTTGCTGGACAGAACGTTGTGACATCAAGCTAACATCAGATCAACCGGAGGCTAACATCAGATCAGCTGCAAGCTAACATCAGATCAACCGGAGGCCAACATCAGATCAACTGCAAGCCAACATCAGATCAACCGGAGGCTAACATCAGATCAGCTGCAAGCTAACATCAGATCAACCGGAGGCTAACATCAGATCAGCTGCAAGCTAACATCAGATCAACCGGAGGCCAACATCAGATCAACTGCAAGCCAACATCAGATCAACCGGAGGCTAACATCAGATCAACTGCAAGCTGACATTAGATCAAATGCCGCGTACATCAGATCAGCTATAAGCTAAGATCAGATCACTTCTGCTGTTCCAAAATATCTTGGTCAAGCTACTTGAGAAATATGGAGTACAGTCAACAATATGACATGGCAAGCAAGTTGCAATTTAAAAAGGTTGAAAATGGATTATATGAATCTTGAGCCGCCTTCCATGCAAGATATGCTGACACACCGCACGTAGGGCACAGTTTTCTTCTGGGAAAATGAAAAACCGGGCATATGAGTAGGTGGAGTAGGTACAACAACAGTAGTATGCAGGATACACCACATCGGGAGGAAAAACCCTAAAAAAAAGAAGGAGAGGGAGGCACAAAAAAAAAAGAAAAATAGAGTGAAATGAGCTACAGCAGAGAGATATACTGAACAAAAAGAAACCAAGAAAAAGGGAGAAGGAGAAGAGTGAGTGCTGAAAAAGGGATGATATGAGAGATACAAGAGAGACAGAAACAGTCAGCTACACAAGGAGAAGCTGAAGCTTTGGAGAAGCAGAAGTCAAGGAGAAGAAGAAGCTGAGGAGGTTGCAGCTTCAGGTGGTAAGCCTAGAAAACTATCAAACGTCTTTCATTAAGTGATTTTGAAAGATATTTGTGTAGAAAAGGCAGTACAATAGAGATTTACATGTTGTTGTTTTAGTTGATGAACCTGTAGAGGTAGTGAACCTCAATGTGTTGAGCAGTGAGCTCTTGTTTATGTTGCTTATGGTCAGTGAGGCCAGAGCTGAAGAATTCTGTGATAGTGAAGATTGACAGGAGTGAATCTGTCCGTGGATGTAGATCATTTGATCGAACCACGTAAAAATTCTCTGTGCACATTTACTGCTTTGAGTGTGTGTCTTGACTGGTAGTGAACCTCCTTGTGTGATTGAATTGATCTGATCTCTTTATTGAATTGATCTGATCTCTTCATTGAATTGATCTGATCTCTTCCTTGGATGATCTGATGTCTTCCTTGGTTGATCTGATCTGCCAACAGTCCATCTAAGCCAAAACGTGAGTTCAACAATAAGCTCTAACTGAGCTAACATTTGAGAGGGAATCCTTTAGTTGAAAGAAAAATTGATAGAGTGTTGATTCACCCCCCCCTCTCAACACTTGACACGATCCAACAAACTTGTGGATGCTCCAGAAAGGATATGGAAGGAAAAGGAATAACCCCACCTCTGGTGACCAGTGAACAAAATGCTGGTGTAGGCATTGAAGGGGTGTGTCAAACCGAAGCACGGGGGGGATATAGTCTTAGGCCAAGGCCAAGGCCATGCCCATGGCCAGGACCAATGCCAAGGCTAGCAGAAACGGAGGAACTCCAGACATCTGGTAATAATTGCCGGAAGCGTGAAAAAATCACTCATGCTGTTCCCGTGGAGCCATCTTCCAGCAGGGGGCGGGTACAAAGCACTTCTGATATGTCTCTCGGCAGTTTTGCTAGGAGGAATCACTATCAAGGCAGTGGAAGTAACGGTTTTCTGATTAAGGATGGTATAGTCTTTGGGGAATCCAACATGGTGAAGCCTGCTTCTGTGTTAGATAGATCTTGCAGCAAGGGACAGTCGTGGGATCTGAATGAGAGAGTTTCACTGATTTCTTACAATCTTCTTGAGAAGAATAAGATCCCTGCACAGAAAGAAATGGTAACCTTTCATACTATTTTCTAAATTTGGGTATATTCTACATTTTATAAACACTGCTGAAGCAAGTAAATCTGGGGATGCTTTATCACTTCTATCTTTCATTGCACCTTCTGCATATTTCCCTCATATTAGACTTCATTCGTTCATTCTTATTTTACTTTTTTCTTTTTCAGGATTTATTTCCTTTTGGTCTCAAGGAAAGGAGTTATGATCAAGGAAATCCAAAGAGAAGTGATCAGAGGGCAGATGATATACCTATGGACATATTTGAACTACTTGCAAAGCAGGAATGCAAATTATACTATATACCTATTACTATATTTGGAACTAAAGTGATGACAACTCGGTGTAAAGAAGCAATATGAAAAGAGAAATTCTATTACCGCGATATTCAGAAGAGCAGCAATGTGACCCGAAGGTTTTCCAATGGAGAGATGATAGGAACAGTGAAGAATTTAACAAGAGGACATTGGCCACCCTAGCTTCCAGGTACTGATGCCCAACTCGTGCACTTGTGGTGAGTAAAAATGCCAGAACTCATGTTGGAAATTATCTCAGTTTCTCTCAACTGAGCAGAAACCATTTGAATTTGGTCCACTCTGAGGAAAATTTTAAAAGCAGTTTTACCAATGCTCCGCAGAATCAACATAAACCATCCAGCGGAATACAGATTCCTCCTGCAGCCTCTGTGAGAGGAATCCATTACTGTGAAGTACTAGAATCTCTTTTGTCATCCACATAACGGAAACTCGCTTCTTGATTTGGTATACAGCAAAAGAAATCAGTAGAACATCACAAAGGGATGATAAGGGCTATATTGTAATAATAAGATGACCGGAAAATAAGCATTAAGGGGGTGGAAGATAAGAATTAGGGCCGATACAGGCCATAAATGGTTGATAGGCCTTGCTTTGCTTTTATGTGGCTTTTATCTGCTCAAACTTTTACTGCAGATCTTGTTATGTAATAAATTTTGAGACATTAATGGCAGAAACATTCAGTTGTACATATTCATGATGATTTTGATTGTTGAATTTGCCCTCTCCAAACAAAGAAATATGTGACGCATCTGAGGTGCAATATGATGGAGTTTGGCCTTTTAAATACTAGTAATGTTACTGTAACTATATCAAAGGTGACAAAGCAAGGGAAGAAAATACGAAATTTTGCCTCCTAATAGGCTATGAGTGAGATAGTTAGACTTCTTGTTGTTCTTCATTTGACATTGGATTCTGATTTGGAATTAGTACTGTAGGAGGAGGCTCCATATTCTCAATTCAGTTGTTGACTTTTAGTTGTGCCTAATATATTTTTTCTGCAAAGACTCCTTGACAAATAGACTTCGTTTTAGTATTAGTATAATGTTAGATGTGACCTAAACGCTCGAGTTCAGGGTTACAAGTGAATTTAATTTTGATTATGTCCTGTCATAGTTATAAGCTGGTCTGATTATAGTCACATTCATATGTAGTGACAATTATTAAGAAGATTTTCAAAGTAGAATAAACTTTTTTATGTTTTGATATTAGGTTTACATTCTGTCAAGAAAATCAACATCTTTGATAAAATGTGAGATTCATGTTTGTATTGTTCTTTTATCAAAGTGTCTATTTATCGTCATTTTTTATTATTATTGTATCTTTTTTCTAAAATATGTCTAACAATCTCCCTTCTAGTTCCCACACAACATCTTTGATAAAATGTGAGATTCATGTTTGTATTGTTCTTTTATCAAAGTGTCTATTTATCGTCATTTTTTATTATTATTGTATCTTTTTTCTAAAATATGTCTAATAATCTCCCTTCTAGTTCCCACACTCACAGCTATAGTTTCTTACATGCGTTTTAACCAAAGAAAATACGGCCTTCACCAGCCTTTGATTGAACAAACTAGTTGATAGATATGAAATTCTCGGTAGGCTTGCGATTTTTTATAATTAATTGTTAATTTTTTTATTTCAACTATTTGATTAGATAAAGGTGAAGGTCTACTTCATGCTTATTTTATATTTAAATTATTCTTGACAAATTAAGAAATACTAAACATAATTTTTAAATATAAAATATAATAACATATTAAATTACCTAACTACCCTCAATTAATTTATTAAAAATATCAAAAAAATTTATTTATAGTTTGGCTCATATATATTACTTTAATCATAATTTTTATAAATTTTGATAGATTAAAAAGAAATTTATAAAAATTTTGATAAATTAATTAAGGACAGTTAAGTAATAATAGGAAGGACAGAAAGAGATGTGAAATAAAAATTAAAAGAATAATACTTAACAAAATAAAAAATCTTTTTGGACGTTAAATAATAAAAACAGAACCGGATATAACACTAACCATATTAAAGACAGAGATGGTTGAATTGCCTGATGGACTGAC
Source organism: Knoxia roxburghii (assembly GCA_030378225.1). NCBI lineage: Eukaryota > Viridiplantae > Streptophyta > Magnoliopsida > Gentianales > Rubiaceae > Knoxia > Knoxia roxburghii. The sequence goes on from CM059423.1 coordinate 8,887,161, forward strand.
GGGAGGGGATGTAGTCGTAGTTTATAGATAATAAGATTAATAAAATATTCATTTAAAGAAATTACAAGTCCAACTTACTATTGATTTTTTTTCATTTCTTATTAAATTTTTTATTTAACTGTGTGTATAAATTTTGACGTAAGATTAGAATCTTAACATTTCCACATCTGTATACTAAAAAAGAAAAACAAATTAAATTCTTAAACATAGACGTATTCCTCTGATGTCTTATCACATCAAGAATTTCTAAGGTGAGGAAATGAACCCATTGTGCCTTGGGAGTTGCAGCGCTGCCAGCAGCAACGTTGCATTCAGTATTTCTAGATGTGGAAATGTTGCACCCAACCAAAGATTGTGGAATGCTGAATTCTCTGCTATCAAGTTCTCAAGCAACAACAATCCAGAGGAACTAAGCATAAGCTCTACCTCATCATGCAGCCGAAGAGAAGCAATAGGCCTCGGTCTTTGTTTGGGTCTCATTGGGTCTGCAATTATACCACCGGAGCCCTGTTCAGCGGTAGAAACAGTCCCATGTGAATTCAGCGAAGCCCCTTCAGGACTTGCATTTTGTGATAAGTTTTTGGGTTATGGCCCTCAAGCTGTAAAAGGACAACTGATTAAGGTATTCAATTTTAATGAATTGGGTTCGCGTTTCTCGAACTGAACTGAGATTTGTTGCTACTTTATCTTGTCAAAAACTAAAACTTTTTATTCATGGTTTCTGGAGTTATTAGTGTTCTTCTTAGGCTTCAAATGCCTAAAATAAGGTATATTCAGGGCAGTAATTGTGTAGATAACTAATTAGTGCCATTCGAGGTAGATGGTAACTATATATCCCGTTTAATTATGCATACCTTAAGGGGTTTGTAGAATTAATGAACTCTGGATTTCGTCAAGTGTTTCTTTCTTTGTAATTGTTTGAACTGGAGACTTCCTACGTTGAATTATGCTATAAGATCAAGCTATTTAACCAAAGAAGAAGACAGAGAGCAGTTAAAGGTATGCATCATTATTCATGTCAGATTCAAACAAGAACCTTGTGGGATTGATAGCTGAGTAGTTCATGAGTACTTGAAAAGAAGTTCATACAGGTTGGTGAGCTAAGGTAGGCGGTGGGAACTATTCTTTTTCGCCAATTTTGGCGAGAAAGAGATGATAACTATGGTTTGAAATTAAAAAATTAACCATTTTCAGATGGTTTCATCATTTGTGGGACGTTTCAAAGTTTCAGGTAGAATATGTTTTGAGTTGGAGATCCTATTTGTTTGGTGATGTTTATTAAGCTCACCTCACAACTGATCAAAATTTATTTGCCCTTAGATTTCAAAGTTTTATTGATATGTTGAGACCTAAAGAACTTTATTATTTTGATATTTGCAGGCACATTACACTGGAAAATTATTGGATGGAACCATCTTTGACAGCAGCTACAATCGGGGAAAGCCTCTCACATTCCGTGTTGGGGTTGGAGAGGTAACTTCAAATTAACTCGAGTTTAGGTCTTGCCAACTGTTTCTCTTTGTAATGTGTTCTTTGAGCTTTGCAAATATCCATTCTAAGATTGCAGCTACTATTGATTGGTGAAACAGCCAGCCAGATGAATAAAAGTTCTCTTTCAAGTTTTTGTTAAGCAGAAACTATAGAATCAAGTTGTTTGTGTGGAACAGCCAGGGTAGGTTTAATGATGTTCGCAAAACTAGTTCTTCAGTGAAATGAAGCTTTTAGTTTTTGAAGTAAACTCATTCCAAATGCATGTTCATGTGCCTATGCTTCCCAAGATAAAGATGGAAAGATTTTTACCAATTTTCAAACTATTATATTCTACCTTTGTCCCAAAATTAGAGTCCCATATGTAATTCTCCTACCTGAATATCATGATTAAAAAGCAATTCAATTGGTAGTCAGTGCCTTAGTATACTTAATCAGATCATCCCAAGGACAACTGATGGTTGAATGATTATTTTATTGACTTGACCAATTCAGGCCATTTATTATGAAAAATTTTTCCAATTCAACAGGATTTTTCATACCATATCGCAGATGTAAAAAACTTGTGGCTTCTTCTTTTCCTCCCCGCTGCAAGTGTGTAGTGATTGCAGTATCTGAACTAGTTAAGCTTGCTCTTGATATTGTGAAAGAGTATGTTCATTGTTTTCATGCTCCACACTGGACAATCCAGTGAACTGGACAGGAATTCATAGAAAACAATTGACCCTAAGCACAAGAAATAATTTTTTTCTCATGTAGAATTCAATGAATATACTGGAAACTTCGCTATGACTCTGAAGATGTTTATTTAATTCTTTACTGTACTTAACCAAGCATATTTACAAGGTCAATCTGAGATAGTTATAGTTAGCAACATAAACGTACCATTTTGTTTTGGTTTGAAAACAACCAATATATTGCCATTTTAGGATACTTTTAGGTTGGAAGTTTTTCACTCATGCTATATCCAAATCACTTCGTTATAGAATTGATCAGCTTCTGAAATTATCATAAAAGATTGGGACTAAGTGTGCAAATATGAAGTGGAACCTCCAATCTTGGCTTTGTCATGGAGCAGTAGTGGTACTTCATGTCTTTTAGAAGGGATTGGCAGCAAGGAAACAGCCCAAGAACTGCTTTTTAGTTTCAATTCTCAAGGAGACATTGATGCGGAAAATATTACCATCATTTGGGGCTTCCTGTTTTAAATGTCATTTTTCTTCTCAATAATGTATACATAGGGTTTTGGCTATTCTATGACTGGAAAAGATGGAGGGAGGTACTATGTAGAAAATTCGGTTCACAAAATGGCATAGATGACATTACTTTGTGACATTTTTGTTTGACATGACATGACACTATAGTCAATGAATATTTGTAGGGAAAGCTGTACTGGTGATTCAATTTGAAGCAAGTACAAAAGGAAGGTAGCAAACGAGGAGTGTGCATTTGAATTCTTAGTGCAACTATATAACTTACAATTCTTCAAATACCTTATTTATCGAATTATTTAATTAAGACTTTGGTCAAGTTCCCTGTCTTTTACAAGTAATAGAGTTTATTGCTAATCAAGGATGACCTCAACGTTTAGGTTTTGCCACTGTATTTGCTTTATCATTTATCAGTGACTAATAATAAGGATGCCTATTTATTGAAGATCTATTTTATCTTCCAATGTGCTAAACTCCCCCCATTGTGAAGTTTGTGGGCTCTTGCAGCAAATTTGCTGCTTTCCTTAATATGATTGATAAATGTATTTGAACAGACTATCTCTTTCCTATTGCTTTAGGTTATCAAAGGCTGGGATCAAGGAATTCTTGGTGGTGATGGCATCCCTCCCATGTCAGCTGGTAACCAGACAATTAACCTTGTGGACTTCCGATACATCGAATCATAATCATTAAATGAACTAATCAATCATACCATATCTTATACCAATCAGGAGGTAAGAGGAGCCTGAAAATTCCACCAGAACTTGCTTATGGCGTCAGAGGTGCCGGATGTAGAGGTGGTAAGTTGATATCAGAAACACCTTATTTTGGCTCATAATACCTACACATTTTCCTCAAACACTGCCTGTTTCAGTCTCATATTATCATATATGCATTGCGCTGTGTAGGAACATGTATTATTCCCCCGAACTCGGTGCTGTTGTTCGATGTTGAGTTTGTAGGCAAGGCTTGATAACTGCAGATACATTAGCATTTGGACTACATCTCGAGTTGTTCGATGTCCTACTCGCTCTCTAGTCTTGGAAGTTGGAAGGATAATGAGTGAGTTTACTGATTCAGTTGGTCTTTCTTGTGTTGGCCCCTTCGATTTCAGACCAAGAAATGCAAAATGGTACACTTCAGCTATGGCCAAGACAAGGGAGGAATGCTTCTTATTCTGAAGGATGCAGGAAATATGATTTGATTGGTTAAAGATAAGCAATTGCTATTTACCGCCCAGGAAATTAATATTACCGCCCATTTTAGGACAGAAATACCCTTATGAAATTGCTTAATTCCATGGGCGGTAGATAGAAAAAGGTGGGAGGATGATAGCAGAAATAAAAATGGGCAGTACCCTTTTTGCTATAAATTGACGAAAATACCCCCATTTAAATAAAAAATTTTGTTTTAAATTGACAAAAATACCCTCATTTAAATAAAAAAAATTAGGGAGTACGCATTTACAAAATACGAAGCTAGGGAATTCGAGTCCGTTTACGGTGGTACTATAGGAGTAGGATGAATTTTACTCCTACTTGCTACAGTAAGCGCGCGCTACAGTAGCGCTACAGTGACGCGCTATAGTTTCGCGCTACAGTAACGCGCTACAGTTTTTTTTTTTTTTTTGACGCACAAACTTTTAAAAAAAAATACCTTTTTTATAAAAAATTCTTTTTAAAAAAAAAAATACTTTTTTTAACAAGGGAAATCAGATCAGGATTATATAGACATCAGATGAGAGAATACAAGAGATCAGATCAACAGACTATAGATATCAGATCAAGAATATAAAAGAAATCATACAGTAGAACTAAAATATAATTAACAAGAGAGATCAGATCAGGATTATATAGACATCAGATCAGCGAATACTTGACATCAGATCAACAGACTATAGATATCAGATCAAGAATATAAAAGAAATCATACAGTATAACTAAAACATACTTAAAAAGGGAGATCAGATCAACAGACTATAGACATCAGATCAGTGTATACTTGACATCAGATCAACAGACTATAGACATCAGATCAAGATTTTAAAAGAAATCACACAGCAGAACTAAAACATACTTAACAAAGGAGATCAGATCAGGATTATATAGACATCAGATCAACTCATACTTGACATCAGATCAACAGACTATAGACATCAGATCAAGATTTTAAAAGAAATCACACAGCAGAACTAAAACATACTTAACAAAGGAGATCAGATCAGGATTATATAGACATCAGATCAACTCATAACTGACATCAGATCAACAGACTATAGACATCAGATCAAGATTTTAAAAGAAATCATACAGTAGAACTAAAACATACTTAAAAAGGGAGATCAGATCAACAGACTATAGACATCAGATCAGCGTATACTTGACATCAGATCAACAGACTATAGACATCAGATCAAGATTTTAAAAGAAATCACACAGCAGAACTAAAACATACTTAACAAAGGAGATCAGATCAGGATTATATAGACATCAGATCAACTCATACTTAACATCAGATCAACAGACTATAGATATCAGATCAAAAATATAAAAGAAATCATACAGTAGAACTAAAATATACTTAACAAGGTAGATCAAATCATGATTATATAGACATCAGATCAACTCATACTTAACATCAGATCAACAGACTATAGATATCAGATCAAAAATATAAAAGAAATCATACAGTAGAACTAAAATATACTTAACAAAGTAGATCAAATCATGATTATATAGACATCAGATCACAAAATAGCAGACATCAGATCAACAGAATTTAGATATCAGATCAAAAATATAAAAGAAATCATATCATACAACAAAAACGTCCATAATATGTATCATAATAGCCAAAAATAACAAAAGAAACGAAGGTACTGTAGCGCGCGGAACTGTAGCGCGTTACTGTAGCGCGCGCGGAACTGTAGCGCGCTACTGTAGCGGCGTAGGAGTAAAATTCATGGTGGTCCTATAGGACCACCATATAAATTACCAGGGAATTCGCATTTACAAAAAGTGAACTATAAACTAATAATGTATAAATAAATAAATTTATAAATAATTTAATTGTTGTAAAGAGGTAAATTACGCATTTACAAAATACGAATTCTAGGGAATTCGCATTTATAAAAAGTGAACTATGAACTAATAATGTATAAATAAATAAATTTATAAATAATTTAATTTTTGTAAAGAGGTAAATTTATTTATATATTTTTTAAAGATTATTTTCATTACCTAATGTTTATTTTGATGAAAATAATGTTATCTTTATTTTTTAGGAAAATTAATATTTTTATAATTAATTTAATTTATTTCTACTAATTTAATGTTAAATTTTATTTTTAAGAATTAAAAATCAAATATTTTTATGATAATTTTAATTTATTTATCATAAATCTTACTTTTTATGTAAATATATATTATATTCGTGATTATTTTTCTATTTATTTTATTTTGACATTTGTAAAATTTTGTTTCAAAAAATATTTAATTTAATTTAATAAAATAAACTTTAATTTTGCTTTTCAAACATAATTACGAGTTAATTTAATTTATAACTATATCAAAGTTGTTAAAAAATATTATTGCTAATTTATAAGAAAAATAATTGAAATATATGTTAGAAATAAGAAATTATTTAAGGATGGGTTCGAATTTTATAGTTATATTAGTTTCAAAAACAGTTTAAGTGTGTGGTGAGTATTTTTTTTTTTTTTTTCGTAAAGGTTCCAAAAGCTAATATCTTCCACGACACGGCCACATCAGGCAATTCGTCTCACAGCACGATGATATCACGTTATAATTAAGATTTAATGTTATAAACATTTAAGGATTTTTTCATTATTTGATAGTTTGTTAGTATGTGGCCTCACATATTTTAACGTTTAGCATTTTGTTGTACAGGTTATTGTGTTGTACGAAAATTAAAAGATATATGTTGTTGAACAAATTATAAGCCACGAAATTGTTTCCCAATAAATATTTTAGTCAATATTAAAATAAAAAATACAAAAACATACTAAAATTCTAATTAACTATTATATAAAATGCGAAATGGTGGAGTTCGCATTGAGTTTGTATTTTCACGAGAGTAGCATTTACAAAATGCGAAATATGAACTAATGTATAAATAAATTTATTTATATATTTTTGTAAGATTTTTTTTATTACCTAATGTTTATTTTGATGAAAATAATGTTATCTTTAATTTTTAGGAAAATTAATATTCTTATGATTAATTTAATTTATTTTAAGTAATTAAATGTTATAATTTATTTTTCAGAATTAAAAATTAAATATTTGTATGATTATTTTAATTTATTTATAATAAATCTTATTTTTGTGTAATTAAATATTATGTTCGTGATTATTTGCTAATTATTTTATTTTGACATTTGAATAAATTTGTTTGGAAAAACTTTTATTTTAGTTTAATAAAATGAACTTTATTTTCTATTTTTGAAACAAAATTAAGTATTAATATAATTTATAACTATATCTAAATTGTTAATATAAATTATTTTTAATTTATAAACAAAAATTTGAAATATATGTTAAAAATATGATCATATTTACGGAGGAGTTCACACTATATTATTTTATATTTAAGAAAACGAATTTTAATTTCGTATTTTTTTAAAAAACGTGATTTTCGAATGTTGTGTATTGATTTTTTTCAGTTGGTTATGGTTAAGGAGGTGAAGTTAGTTATGTTTTATAAGTATGAATATAGAGGAATTTTTTTTATCGTCGATATCATCGCAAAAAATTAATCATTGGGACCGAATGGTCCGAGAGACATAGCGTGAGTTTCGAATCGTGCTAAATCTCGCAGACCATTCTGTTCGAGGCCAAAACAATATAAGTGAATAAATGCATGAGAAGGACTCGCGCTAAATCTTGCGGAGCTTTCCGTCCGAGGCTAAAAATATTTATCTGACTAAATGCGCGATAAGGACTCGCGCTAAATCTCGCGGACGTTTATGTCCGAGACCTAAAATATATACGCGACTAAATGCGCGAGAAGGACTCGTGCAAAATCTCGTGTACCTCTTTGTCCGAGGGCAAAAACGTATACGCGACTAAATGCGCGATAAAAAAATTCGGCGTCATCGTCGGCCTGGTCTGGACTTGAGTAGTGGTGTCTGATATCAAGGAGGAAGGAGTTTATGGGAAGAGAAGAAAACAACGTGAATTTTCAAAGAGGCCAGAATTCGAATTTTGAGAATGCAAACTCTCGTTTTTAATTTTTATAATAAAATTTCAGACTTGAAATTAATAATTATTTTTTACAAAATTTATTATTTATAATAAATTATTATTATATTATAAGGTTATATTAGTAAATTAGGCGGGTGGTGAATATTAAAATAAAGGGTTATAATGTAAATTCACAAAGCGGGAGGAGAATATTAAAAAGACAGGCGATAGTTATTAAAACAGAGGATATTTTTATAATTTATGCAGGCGGTAATATTAAAAAATAGGACCATAAATAGTAACCCGTTAAAGATATCATTGAAATACACTAGTTTTGTGAATGGACGATTGAATCCCATACTATAAATAACATTATAAATAAAATTTAATTTATAAAAAATTTACAACATCATGAAAAAACAAATATTTTTTTAAGTGCTTCAAAAAAAATTTTTTAGGTAGATGGTCTAATGTGGAAAATATATATATATATATATATTTATATTTACTCTTTAAAATTAAAATATCAAATAAATATTTAAGATAGAAATTTCTTTGACTTTTTTGTGTAAAAAGTACTATTATAATTTAGACTCATTTACAAAGAGGGTATTTAGTATGAATTTCAAAAGAAAAAGAAAGAATACAAAAAATGAAAGTTTTATTCTCGTACGCTTCTCTCAAAACTTCTTTTTCTTCCTTTTTTTTTTTTTTTTTTTTTTTCTTTCCATCATCAAATCTCAATCCAACTATTTAAATTTTAGAATTTTTGACAGGAATAAAGCTAAAAATGGAAATGTAGACGGAAAAGAGAGAAAATTAAAATTATGGACAAATGGAGGGGCATATCGAATTCTTAAAATCTGAATTATGATGAAATTAAGATAATTCAGATTCTATGAATCCGAATTATGATGAAATTGGTTTGCATTAGAAACTCATTATGGTAATTAATTAATTTAATTTAATTTAGATTTTAGAAATCCGTAAATTGAGGAGGAAAAATAAAATAGAATTAGAAAATGAATTTTCTGCAATTGGGAACAAGGTATTCTGTAAGTTTGTCACTTCTGACATGTACATGTGCGAGCATTATAACAGACAGTGTAGAAGTTTTCCCATTACCATCAAAACGCACACATGTTTGTACCTTGAAAAGTTTGTTCTCTCAATCATATGGCTCTACCTTATGTCCCCAGGAGCGCCTCTCATACTCCGTGAATGTTTGCCGCAACACAGGAGGAAATGGTGTTTTGCATTTATGAATTTCATCATGTTTAACTCGATATATCTCTTTCGTTTTTTGGAAGGTGGACTCAATGATTGATCGGATTGGAAGATATCGGACGCCTTTCAACGCACTGTTGTAACTTTCGGACATATGCGTCTTTAAGTTACCCCAGTGATGGTATCCATCATGCGCCAAACTCCATTTCTATCATATAATGGTATACGCCCTCATTCTATTGGAACAACTCAGCAGCAACTCTATCAAACTTTATAGGTTGACACCTTGACCCAATTTCTCAACACAAACTGTTTAATCTATTGTGGCGATGATACTTCATTACATTGCTTCTAACGTGTAGCAGGCAAAATCTGTGGTAATCTGTGGTAACCTGTGATACCTTTTTCCCATTCATCCATGTCTCTAAAAGCAGCTATTAATCCAGGATAACGATCCAATAGCACACATGTCGGACGTTCACCAAATACATGATTAATGAGGTGTTTAAGGAAAAAGGTCCAACTTTAAGTAGTTTCTTCATCAACCAGTGCAAACGCAAGTGGCAGCAGACGACATGCAGCTGTAACAGTAATAGCCACGAGAAACTTCCCCTTGTATGCACCCCTCAAATGTGTCCCGTCAATACTCACAACCGGTGGACAAAATCTGCCAAACGTGCGCCTAGGTGGACCGAATAACCAAAACACATATTTCAATACCTTTCTAATTTACATGGCCCTTGTAGAGCTTCTCATTCTACAATCGTCCCTGGATTAGAAGATTGTAAAGCAGCAACAAATATACATAAACCAAACATTAAAAAAATCAATTCCTAATTATCAACTAAACTTTAATTCCAATCCTATTTGAAATAAAATATAAACTTTAAAATCTTACCTTGATAACTCCACGATATTGGACACCCAATCACCAAATGCAAGATCGATGGCTTTTCGTCTGGCATGCCAAGCTTTCTTCTTTTTCACGTCAACTTTAACTGGTTTTTCACATCAGTTATAATTGCAGCAACACTATACTCCGGATCTCTTTCAATTTGACTCATTATTAGTGGGGCTATTGTGTCAGATGTCACGTTACAGTGGTCGTTTCCAACTGAAATCCCTATGCAGTTGTGACTCGGACACCAAACATTCACTTCCCATTTACCGTGAGAGCGATTTCTTTTGGACACCCGAATTTTCCATTTGCATGGAGAATAACCTTCTGCTGGAGGATATTTACGACTTTTACATTCAACACACCATGTGGTGTGTTTGTATTGCTCTCAACCTTCACAAATTCCCTAACCCTTGAGAGGTTCCATGCGGTTATGACCTGTTAGGCTTGTTTCTTGTCTTTGAAAATAGTTCCCAATTTTATACTATCAGGATTACCATTATATAGGGGCAAAGCATGTTCATCTCAATCAAGGGCGTACCGATCTTGCTCACCGATATCAGAGTAGATGAAATGTCCCGTTCTCGACGTGCTAAACTCTTCATCACTTTTATCAGTACCGAACTCAATAGAGTCTGAACAAAAATACTCTCGTATGTATGAACATCGTCGCCATCATCCTCAATGTTATAATCCAAGTCACCTGGCTCCTCTTGAAAATTATAACGGAATCCAAAATCATATTGAGCTTCTCCACCCAGTGAAGAACTCGAAGCAACATTTCGCCTACCAACTATATCTGATGTCTCAATTTCCTCAAGCCCTACATTCACATAAATAAAACTATATGCTCGAAAAGTATAAATTAAATCCAACACATCATCAGAATTTATTACCACTTGTTTCATCGTCCCATCTAGTTCAAAGAACGCTGTAAGTGTGATTTTCAGATAATTACTTGACCGCCTAATTTGATTGCAAATACTTTCTACAAAATCATCCCTTGACAATCTACGAGTGACATATAATGTATGATCCGGATTCGGACAGTTATCAACAGCAAACGTAGATGTCCAATAGAAATTAAACACATAAGGACCATTAAATTCTATTTTACCTGTAAATCACAAAACTTTCATTATAACAATTAATTTTATATTTTCTTTATCGCAATTTATTATGAATTAAATTTATAAACCACAATCCATGAAACAACCCAAAAAAATTATAAACAGCCAACTTATAAATAATCATATTTAAAATAGACAGTAAATTCCAAAATATTAAAAATAATCCACAATAATACGCAATATTATTTTAATTGTAATTTTATTACCACTAACGACTAATCATATTTAAATTCGTAATTAAAATTCATGAAACAACCCAAAATATTATAAACAATCAACAACAATACGCTATTATTATTTTAATTGTAATTTTCTTACCACTAACGACTAATCATATTTAAATTCATAATTAAAACAAACACACTACTAATGCATGACTACTCAATATAAAATTCACAAAATTTACACAAATCTTAGTCCTTTACTACTAAGAAATGTATTTCCCAACCACATTTCATCAACTACTCAAAAATTATCATCTAATCACAAGAAAATATCATCTAATCATATGAAAATTGTATGGATAATGAAATATCAACCATAAAACACTTAATTCGTGACTTACCTTAGTACACTATCACCACGTGATGTAGATTTTCGAAGAAATTTAGCCGGAATTCCTAAATATGCAGAAGAATACTTTCTGGCCGCTAGAGAAAGAATTTTGGTGGAAGGAGAATGAGAGAATATGGGGAAAAAGCTAAGGTTTTAGTTTTTATAAGGGGGACTATAATTTGGATTTCTAAAATCCGAATCTTGAAACTTTTGGATTTTAGAAATCCGAATTGTATTAAGTGGAACAATGATTGAACAAATTTTTATAAAAATCCCAAATTTTTGTATTTTTCACAAATTCGGATTTTTTACATCCAAATTTAGTAAAATTCGGATTTTGAAATTCCGAATTTTAATTTCCTTTTTTAATTTTTCAATTCTCAAACCATTTTTTTTCCACAAAATTTCAGAATTTTGAAATCTGAATTTTACTAAATTCGGATTTATTTTTTCTTTTTTTTACACCTTTTACAATTTAATTTATAAATTATATTAATATTTAATATATCCAAATTTTACAAATCCTGATATATTAATTAACTGATAATTCAGATTTGTAAAATTTAAAACTCTTAATTAATTAGAGTTTCGAATTTTACAAATCCAAGAGTATCCTTTTATCCACACCTCACATTTTAAATTTCTTTTGGTCCACACCCTCATTTTTTAGCTTTATTATGGTCCGGCCCCCTTAAATTTTAACTTGCCCACATCCAGGAGATCTCAATCTCTCATTTTCTCACACACTTTTGCTCTCACTTCTCTAAGGTATGGTTTTTGCTACTTTCTCTATACAAGTTTTTGTAGAGTTTGGTTCTTGAATGCGGTGGTTTCATCAGTCGTCAGTTTTGTTTGATATATTTATGTCTTGTGGATTGGTTTGGCCCCAATTTGTCAATTGGAGGGTTAGGCGTCTTTGCTTTGAGAAAGGGAATTAGAAAGTATGTTCACAAAGTATTTGCTAAAATGATTCAAAGAAATTCTTGGTCTGTATTGCTTGTCTTATCCTTCGGTTCATACTCCGAACTCTTCTAAACCTTTTTCCTCTTCATTTATGTGCTTCAATCCTTGATTTCGGTTGAAAGAGTTCTTACCTTTGTTACACAATTTTAGCGTCCACCGCCTTTTATTACATTTATTCGTTTGTTTTGTGTGTCTGTTGTTTCTGGCAGTTGACGTTAATAATTTTGTTCTGTGGGTTTAAAGTGTCTATTTTAAAGCCTCCACTCTAACACGACTGTCTTTGTCTTATGAACAGCATTTTGATAGAATATTTGGGATTAAAAAAATTCTAGGCCATTTGGGAAATTCCATTGAATTCTTCTTGTCCCTTTAAAGCTGCTTCTGTTTGCTTTATGTCACGGCGTCGGTGCGAGGTTTACTCCGCCTAATCAATGCTTCTTGAACAAACGACATTTGTATTAATTCTGGCACCCATATCTCTTGGACATTGTTCTAAAGTCAATCACAAGTAAAAACTAGTCCTCATATTCCTGAATACAAATTACTAGGTCCAGATTTACGGAATCAGTATAACCTGTATAACACAATCCACAGCCTTTTAAATACATTCCAGCTATATCTTCTTCTTTCTGTTGATTTGTTCTCCCTTGTTGGATTTGGTTACCAATCCACAATGGTTAAATTGAAAAGGGCTGGTGGTGTTGATCTTGATAGCATGCCAAGTATGTTAAAAGTATATGCTCATGTCAAATTCTTTTCTCTTCAGTTCAACATGATAAAGTTTAAGAAGTCTAGTTATTCTTTTGCTATAAACTTGTAAATGTTTTGTCTAAGAGAACTGAATTAATGATATCAGTCTCGTTTAAAGTCAACCTTTCTCGCATTGACTCATTCTCTCCCACAACGTGTGCATATTTTGGTAAGCACAACATTGGATTTAATGCACCATCTAACAATATCTTTGGATCTTCATGAATGAAGGTACTATTATTTTGGGTTTATGTGTTGTGTATTGGGTTTCACTTTAACATTTCATAGTCTGAATTTCTCTTATTATTGCTCTTTAGAGTCCTTAGTGTAAGGATATTTTTCATTTTTGTGGGGGAGGTAAGCAAGATGGCTTATCATGCTGTCTTTAACAGCTGGAGCAAAATTTTTTGTTTAGAGATACATGATTCTAGTTTTCCATTTCACTTTGCTTCTGGGAAAATGTTGGTAATATTAATTGGAACAAACTATTAATGATCTTGCATCAAGTGAAAACTATACATGGAAAACACAACTTCACAAGTTCCCCGGCTCAATCAGGATACGATGGATGACGTTGAACCAAACACAGGAGATGACATCTTCCACTCTACAGTATGCATTGAAGATGCCCACTTTAAAGTAGGTTACACCCAAGGCTATGCAGACGGTTTAGCATCAGGCAGTGACAAGGAGGATGGCCGGCAAGTGGGCCTTGTGAATGGATTTGAAGTGGGAGAAGAATTGGGTTTTTATAGAGGCATCATTGATGTGTGGAACTCAGCCCTTCGAGTCGACCCTGCTTGTTTCTCGGCCCGGGTTATCAAGAGTATCAAACAGATGGAGGACGTGCTCAACAAGTACCCAATGTCGAACCCAGAAGATGAGTTTGTCACGGATTTGAAGGATTCTTTGAGGTTAAAGTTTAAGGCCATCTGTGGCAGTTTGAATTTGAATTTGGAGTATAAGGGATACCCCAAAGCTGGTTCTGATGGCGGAAAGATAGATTTTTGAAGTGGCGGTTCACCTAGATTTTTGTTTCCTTTTTTGGATTGTTTGTAAATTTTATAAGAATAATCGCCATCTAAGTCCTCCATCGCTTGAAGTGGTACCATGATGAGTTTTTACAAATTATTATGGGTTTTTTTTTTTTTTTTTTTTCAGTTTTCGGGTTTTGGATGATTATGACATTCCCCTTCAATTTCAATTTCTGAGTTCTGGTTACCATTTTGAAGATTTGGAGGGCCATTGGGCTAACGTTAGGAATTAATTAGGTTATTTCTATAATCAACAATATTTGACAAAAGAAAAGAAATTAGGAGGTGGGATTCAAACTGAATGGTGTAGAGATTTTTGGATCCAAAATAAGAAATAAAACAAATGCAAGAAGCCAGAAGGATTAAAGAAGAGCAAGCATCTGAACCATCTCTTGTGGAATTGCAGATACAGGGTCCAGTTATCAACCCTATGATTTTTGTGGTAATACTGTTAATAATTGTCCATCAGCAACCAATAGGGTTGAGCAAGTGACGGGATTTGATTATATTTCGTAGATCCTATTTTATTTCGTTTGAGATGAGATTTTATAGGGATTAGGATGACGGAATATCGGGACCGATACTGGAATTTCGGGATCGATACCGGAATTTCGGGATATGTAAAAAAATTAATTTTTGTATTTTATTTATTAATTATTATCATATTTTTAACTAAATAATTTAAAATTTTATTTATTAAATAAATGAAAAAAGAAATGGTATACTAAATTTCAAACGTATCTCATAAAAAATATAAATTTTTTTAAAAAATAGAATAAGAAACTAAATGAACAAGTTCTGCATTAATCATCATCTATATATGGAGTGAAAAACTTCGACTCACTTGCAAGTTCATCTACAAATGTAAAATAAAATTGAGCATTAGTTCTTGCAAAAATAAAATAACTATATAGGAAAATATATGCAAATAAAAAATTAAAAAATTAGTACCCACTAGATTTACTCCCTAATTAACATATTTATAACAAAAAATATATACAAATAATAAAATAAACATATAATAAATAATAAAATCCAATTTTTGCACAAAATTAATAATACTAAAAAAATATGTATTTTTCAGGACGAGATTGGGATATTTGTTACCATATTCCTATCCCGATCTCGTCCTGGATGTCATGGAATCGGGTCGCGCTAGAATCAGGATCTACTCAGGATCGAGATCATCGGAATAGGATAGCGGGAAGATTCGAAACCCTGTCAACCAAGCATAACACCTCCTCTTTGCCGTGTCCATGGTCGCTTGCCCAAGAGTTATACTTTATACCTTTTAATGTTATTGCATTATTAGCTGCAGGTAATGACCATTTATATAGTGTACTATAGAACCACCATTTTCTAGTGTTTTTATTATTTATTTTTTTGTATTATTTTATTATATTTTTTAATGAGTCCAACCAAATTTTTTTACATTCTCCTCTTTACTTGTGTCTAACTCCTCCATGTGTTCACGCTTCTTCTGCTAGTTTTCACTTCCAACTGATTCATTGCTTTTCTATGTTGTGATCAATTGGGGACTACATAACTGATGGAGTTTTTTTGCCTTTTTCCAAAAAAATCTTTCCTCATGTTTTCTCCCCTTTCTAATTTTTCCCCTTCCCCTTTTTTTTTTTTTTTTTTCTCACTCCTCAATTTTTTTTTACAATTTTTTTAGATTGTTTTTTAATTTTTATAACACATTAAAAATATTTTTTTATACCATCGATTTATATCAAATTCAACATTTGATTATATCAAATAAAGTATAAAATTATATAAAAAATAACATGTATTTATGTCAAATAAAACAGAAGTTTATATCAAGTTTTTTTAAAAGTATTCACCTTTTTTTTAACATGAGATTATATTAAGAACGATTTTTTTTTTAATATCAAGAGCAACCTATGTTTACATCACATTTTTTTAGATTGTCACATTCAATTTTTTTTTTTTAACATGTGTTTATAAATAAAACATGGGACTATATCAAGAACTACATGTGTTTATATCAAGAACATTTGTATTTACATCAATTTTTTTTTAGATTGTTACCTGCTTTTTTTTTTTTTTTTAACAAGTTATTATATCAAGTAAATCATGAAATTATATCAAGAACAACTTGTGATTATATTAGGAACAAACTGTGTTTACATTAAGTGTGTTTTTTTAACACGCAACTATATCAAGTAAAGTATAACAAATATATATATATATATATATATATATATATATATAACCGTGTTTAGATCAGGAAAAACATGTATTTACATTAATTATTTGTTTGTACGTTGTCGCTTTCTGTTTTTAACAACTGATTATATCAAATATAGCATGGAACTAGATCAACTTTGTTTAGGTTGCCACGTTCTTCTTTTTTTTTTTGGTACACTTCTTTTTTCCTTTTTTTTTAACCTTTATTTATATAAAATAAAATATGATATTATATGAAAAATAACATCTGTTTATATCAAATAAAACGAGACTTATATCAATTTCTTTTAAGTTGTCACATTTAAAAAAAAAAAAAATATTACCGTGAGACACCTTGTGGCCTCCTACTCGATGTCGGTGAAAATGCATGTTTCCATAGGCGCAAAAAATAAAGTGATAATTGTTTTTTTGTTGTACAAATTGGGATAGGAACACAATACAACCATGTGCATAGGAATTGTCATATGATTGTTATATGTGCTTTTAATGTGTAATTCTTAAATCTGAACGTGTTTGGCAATGCTTATATGTACAAGAACGTATACTCTGTACCAGTGGTACATGTACCTACTACTATATATAGTAATTTTTCGCATGACGGTTGTACATTTACCAAATATAGTAAGTTTCGCTGACGCGCGCGCTTTTTTTTTTTTTTTTCCTCGCCGAGTTCACAATGTCTTCGCTGAGTCCACAATGTCTCAGAATAACTGCCGCAACGTCCAAAAAATAATTATCACAACGTCTACATACGGGCATGTCCACAACGTCTCCTAACACTGCCACAACGTCCCCGCACGTCCAAAAACATCTACATCCAGCCATGTGAATTTAAAGCTGAATTTTTCACATAACACCTTCTACACCGTCTCCTAACATTGCCGCAACGTCCCCGTACGTCCAAAATATAACTGCCGCAACGTCCAAAAATATTTACATCCAGGGATGTGAATTTAAAGCTAAATTTTTCACATAACACCTTCTACAACGTCTTCTGACACTGCCGCAATGTCCCCGCACTTTCAAAAAACAACTGCTGTAACGTCCAAAAATATCTACATCCAGGCATGTGAATTTAAAGCTGAATTTTTCACATAACACATTCCACAACGTCTCCTAACATGGCCGCAACGTCCCCGCGTCAGGGAGAGACTCGAACCCTGGTTATTTTATTTTTGTGTCTCTCCGAAAAATTCAATTGCCATTAATCCACTTAAAGTTAGTTTACATTTAATTACACTTTTTTGTACATGTCATTTAAAGATCACTATTGTTAATATTGAATTTCCCATCTCCCAATATATAGGTCAATAACAACCCCGAAGGAACAAGGTTTTCATGCAGGCAAATTATAAAAAACTATTTTTTATAC
Organism: Knoxia roxburghii; assembly: GCA_030378225.1. Taxonomy (NCBI): domain Eukaryota; kingdom Viridiplantae; phylum Streptophyta; class Magnoliopsida; order Gentianales; family Rubiaceae; genus Knoxia; species Knoxia roxburghii. Next base: position 8,905,204 of record CM059423.1, read on the forward strand.
ATGTCAAATGTTTCGTCAAAAATTCAAAAAACCCTTGAAATTATTAAAAATCTTTCGTATCTTTTAAAATATGGCATTTTTAGAGTTTAGAGCGGCCCAAACAACCTTCGGCAGTTGTAGCTAGATATATCTCGAAAAGTTATATGAAATAAAAAAAATCGTCTAAAACGGACCACCAAGCGCAAAATTATGACCATTTAAAGTTTTAGTCCAAAACCACACATTTTTCAATATCGGAACCATCTCCAAATGCCCATTTGACGTGTACATTGCGTAGATCTCGTCGAGAACCATCAAATTGACTACTCGCGCATCCAAATCGGACAATCGAGTGCCTAGTTATGCCCTCTTGAACCATCCGTGCAATACAACTTCATAGATTGCACCTTCCACAATGTCTCCTAACACTGCAGCTGTTGGTGTATATGCCCTAATGAGGGCTATTTATGTAAATAAACTTTGAGGGTTATTTATGTAAATAAGACATTTGTCGTTTGATTGATTATTTATCTAATGAGTTAATTTCATGAAATTATATTCTTGTGCATATTGAATTTTATGAAATCGATCCGCCAAAAGAAACACTCCATGGACTGTTAGATCATGAGTGATTCTTTTGAGTAGTACTCGTACGAGGATCCTTAGACCAGAAATCACTGCATAGTCTTAGGTGAATTAGAGTGTGCTTTGACATATGCCTAACGGGACCGTAACAGGTTGCCAAGTACGGGTATGATTGGGTACACTATGAGTCACGCTAAGGTATGTAGGTGAAGTGATGGGACTACAAGTCTCTCTTAAATGAGAGATGATATCTTGGCCGCTTGATAGTGAACTGAGAAGTGCATGGCCGTGCCCAAGAAATGATAAGGGTTATCATTTGCTTGATTAAGTTCAGTGTCACTAAGAGATCAAGTAAAACGTTTAGCTATATAAGGATGATTGGTTCCATGCCTTATGCTAAACTGGATATCAGTATAGAGGACATTACGTAGTATACTCGGAAGGTTGTGTTGAATAACCATTCGACCCTCCGTTCTGAATTGTGTAGTCATTATGTCTTGCTAGAGACCACTAATGATTTATGGATTAATTAATGAGATTAATTTATTCATTGTCAATTTGGAATGGACCTACAGGATCGCACATAAGTGAGTTCGATGATTCAGAATTAATTAAATTGCCTGTTCTAAGTATAAGAGTTATACTTAAATAGATAATATTTAATTAAATGGTTTAATTAAATATTATTGAAGAGTTTTATGGTATTAATTAAAAGTTAATTAATTACCTGGGAAGAATTGAGTTGAGCTGATAAATCAAGGGACCTAATTGTGAATTAAGGTTCTTGACCCATCAGCCTGATCCATGGATCAATGGGTTGATCCATGGTGTTGGTTAAACCCAACTCAGTAAATAATTAATTAATTATTATTAATTATTATTTATTATTTATTAATTAAAACAGATACTTCTCAAATCTGAGAAGTATCTGGAGTCTGTTAAAAATGTTTTAACAGACTCATTTTTTTTTTTTTAAAAATACATTTTGAAAAACTTTTTAAAAGTAACAATCGATCAGACTTGGAGAGAGGCTCTTCCACTAAAACGATTCTTCCCAGAGAAAAAGGTTTTCTCTAAAACAGGCAAATTTTGGGGCTAGCACCGGTTCTGAGAGAACTCCAGTGCAAGAACGTAGAGACAATTCGCTTGAATTGTTCTGTGGTGGTGAACGCAATCTTCCCAAAGGATCCAGGCGGCTGCACAACCGATTACGCGTCGAGGGTAAGACCCGAATCCTTTAGTGTTTAGGAATTCCGCCATTTAATTTAGAATTAAATGCCTAAACGCAAACCAACAGTGGTATCAGAGCATAGGTTAATTTTTGTTTAATTAAAATTGTTTTAGTTAAAACAAAAGATTTAGAATCGGGTTCCGTCGAAATTTCGTTTTCGTAAAGTACGTAAAGGAATTGCTGGGCAAATTTTTATCTTTCTTTTCTGGGTTCTTCAATTTTGTTAGAAACCGGATTTCAGAAAAAATCGGGAACTGGGTTTGTGTTCTTGCCGGAAACCATTTGAAAAGAAAAACCGGATTGAATGTGTTACTGGTGCTGGGTTTCTCTTTTCGCCGGAAAACCAAATATGAAAACAGATTTGCGTTTATTGTTTTTTTCCTGATTTGGTTTTGAATGTTCTTGTCGAAAAAAAAATGAAATGGAAGCCTCCATCGGAATTGTTCAGCCAGTGATTTGACCGGAAAATCCTTTTGATTTGTTTTGGGTTTTCGTTTTGTGGGTTGCCAAAGATTTTGGTCGGTTTTTCTGAATGATTATTTTCAAAACTGGGTTTTGTTTGCCGTGCTTTCGCCAGATAATTAGGATGACTGCTCGGAACTGATAGTCGGTCTGGGTTGTTTTGGGGTTTCTCCAAGCCAGAAAAACGGGCTCGCCGGATTTGATCTGTGCGGTTGCTTCGTTCTCAAATTGCGGCTTCCGGATTCCCGCTTTACGATTGGAAGCACGTCCGGAATGGTTCTGGATCGTGCGATCGTGAAAAAGGCTTGCATCGCCGGAGAAGACGACCTGTGAATGTCACCGGAAGTCAAGGAATCCGGCGAATCACTCGCCGGGGAAGAAGATGTTGGCGGCGGCAGGGGTTGAAGCCCTAGGGGCTGATTTTACTAAAATACCCCTGCCGCCCCAACAAACCCTAATCTGCAAATGTTTTGAAAATTTTTTTAATTGCAAAATAGCCCAGAAGTTTTATTTCCTTAAAACCCTAGCCCGAGAATTTTGTAAATTACAGATTTGCCCTAAAATTTTCAGAAAACTTAATTTTTCTGAATTTTAAAATTTGATAAAATTTTAATTTATGATATAGGATAAATTAAAAGATATTATCAGATTTTAAATTACGATAAGATAGGATTAGATTTAGATTTAATTCTTATCCTATAGAATTTTAAAATTTTGAATTTTGAATAATTATCTTAATGAGATTAGGATAATTAGAAATATTTAAATTTTAAAATTAGAAAGATTATCTTAATAAAATTAGATAATTAAATGAATAAATAAATAATTAATTAATTAATAAGATTAGTTAATTAATTATTATGTTTTTTATTTATTTATTCATTTTTTGAAATAATGTGTTTTTTTTTTATTTAAAATGTTTAAATAATTGCACGCATTATTGGTATGACCATGCATCATTCGATTAAAATGAATGAACTTGGGGTTGATTAAAATAGATCATGACACGATCAATTTTAATAGTGTAAGAGTTACACAATCCCTAATTAAATGATTCGGCTTAATAAAATTGGCTTGTATAAAGCATATTCATTTGTGTGTTTTTCTATGCATGAATTGGGCTTAAAATTTATTATTTAAAATTTTTTTTTTTGGGCCTGTGAGCCATTTTAAAATTGGGCCTGCGTGCCTATTAAATAATTATGTAATAGTTAGGCCCAAAAGGAGGTTCCAAAGGAGTCCATGGTGGAGCCCAGGAACGGAAGCCCAAAATGGAGGCCCAAAAGAAGTTTCTTTTTGTTAAAAGGCCTTGTAATAGATTAGAGCCCAAATTCATCGCATTTCCGTAATTTTATGTTTTGTGAATGAATGAAAACGACAATGCATGTTAAGCCGATCAAACTTAAATCCCAAAAACCCAAGATTTTGCTTCCATACTTGAGGGCCCGCTTGAGCGTTGAACGTCTGGTGGACTTGGAGAGCCCAAGGGCCTCAGGTTTTCTTCGTGCGGCGGGTTGTCACATAATAGTGCCCAACTTTATCACTACCATTAATGAGTGGAAAAACTGTTTGGGTATTAGATGCTCGACTTTATCACTACCACTTGTTATGGAAAAACTGTGTGGGTATCTATTGATGTAATGCCTTGAGGGATGGTTTAACTTGGGAAAATTAATCCTAGCTTGACCCGATAAGTTGACTAGGGATTAATTTTGCAAAGATAGGATGGTGTCAAACATTTGGAATGTTCATCCTATCACCGAAAAGTTGCATAGTGATGCAATTGGAAATCGTTAAATTACATAGGGATGTGATTTGAACGTTGCCTACCAAAAGAGCCCAATCCCTACGATACTTGCCAAAGCAAGACTGGGGTTGATTCTTTGTGGATTTTCGGCCCACAATCTAGCACCAACACAAAATTGTTTGGGATTTCAATTTTGGCTATTGTGGAAAATATTTTAAAACTCATTCTAATATTTTGCATTTTCTTTTGTAGAAATGGCATCTACTAGCACTAATACATCTAATCTCACTCTAAGAAGTATTTTGGACAAAGAAAAACTTGTTGGTCCGAACTTCTTAGATTGGGAAAGAAACTTGAGAATTGTTCTCAAACAAGAAAGGAAGCTAAATATCTTAGATGCTGCTTTACCTGAACCACCAGTAAATGCTACGGCTGCGGTTCAACGAGCATGGGAAAAGCTGAAAAGCGATTCCGATGACGTGACATGTCTGATGCTCGCGACTATGTCAGGCGAGCTTCAGAAACAATTCATGAATTCGGAAGCGTTCCAAATTTATGTGTCACTAACGGAAATGTTCCGTGAACAAGCCCGTAACGAAAGGTTCGTTACGATAAAAACATTGATCTCGTGCAAGATGGCGAAGGGTTCGTCAGTAAGCACGCATTTGATCAAGATGAAGGGGTATATTGATAACCTAGAGAGATTAAATGCACCTCTTTCTAGAGAGTTAGCCATTGACATCATCTTGGCTTCACTGCCTGATGATTACAATGACTTTGTGGTGAACTACAACATGCATAACATGGAGAGGACAATTCCTGAGCTCCATGGAATGCTTAAAAATACTGAGCAAACCCTTCGGAAGGCAACGCCAGTACTTGTTGTGGAAAAGGGTAAGGGCAACAAGAGAAAGTTTAAAGGCAAGGCAAAAGTTGCTGAAAACAAGAAGCCTCGCAGTAAGACTGCTCCTAAGGCTCAGCCTCAAACTCCTCCTACTAAGAAAAATGCTCAGAAGGACGCAGTATGTTTCCATTGCAATCAGAAGGGGCATTGGAGAAGAAACTGCAAACTGTTTCTTGAAGAGAAGAAACAGAATCCTTCGGCTTCAGGTATCTTTGTTATTGAGATTAATCTTTCTATGTCCACCTCATGGGTATTAGATACCGGTTGTGGGGCTCACATTTGTACTGATGTGCAGGGACTGAGCAATAGAAGGATGACAAAGAAAGGCGAAGTAGATCTCCGAGTAGGCAACGGGGCAAGAGTTGCAGCCGTTGAAGTTGGAGATTACATTTTGTCTTTGCCTTCCGGTTTAAACATTGTTTTAGAGAATTGTTATTATGTACCTACTATGAGTAGGAATATTATTTCAATTTCTTGCTTGGATATTAAAGGATTTCGTTTTATTATTGGTAATAAATCGTTGTCTTTATATCAAAAAGATGTTTTATATGGAGTTGCAAATTTGTGCAATGGCCTATATATCTTGGATTTGACCCAAGAGAAACCGGTATATAACATTGAAAAGAAAGCCAAATTAATTAAATCTGATTTAAGTCCAACATATCTATGGCACTGTCGTCTAGGCCATGCAAATGAGAAGCGAGTTCAAAGACTTCATAAGGATGGAGTGCTTGGTTCATTTGATTTCGAATCATATGACACATGTGAACCCTGTTTGCAAGGCAAAATGACGAAGAGTCCTTTCAGCAAGAAAGGCGAGAGGACTAGTGAGCTATTGGCACTAATACATACAGATGTATGTGGACCGATGAGCACACAAGCCAGAGGTGGATTTGAATACTTCGTGACTTTTACCGATGACTATAGTAGATATGGTTATGTCTACGTAATGAGGTATAAAAGTGAAACTTTTGAAAAGTTCAAAGAGTTTAAAAATGAAGTAGAAAATCAGTTAAATAGAAGGATTAAGGCTATTCGCTCCGATCGGGGAGGTGAATACCTTAATGATGAGTTCGATGGCTATCTAAAACAGTGTGGAATTGTTTCACAGCTGACTCCACCAGGAACACCTCAATGGAATGGTGTATCCGAGAGGAGGAATCGGACCTTATTAGATATGGTTCGATCTATGATGGGCCAAGCGACTCTCCCTATGTCCTTTTGGGGTTATGCCCTCCTTTCAGCTGCCTACTTACTAAATCGTATTCCATCTAAGGCAGTAGATAAGACTCCATATGAGATGTGGACGGGTCAAAAACCCTATATGTCATATCTACGAGTTTGGGGTTGTCAAGCTCACGTAAAGCGTTTACAAAGTAGTAAGCTTGAACCTAAAACTAACAAATGCCTGTTTGTGGGATATCCTAAGGAAACTAAAGGATATCAATTCTACAATCCAACTGAGAACAAAGTGTTTGTTGCTCGGGGAGCCACTTTCTTAGAGAAAGATTTTCTCTACAAGAAAGATAGTGGGAGTAGAATAGAACTCGGAGAAGTTCCAGAACCACAAGAGAATGTAGAACGATCTACAGAAACTGAGATGGAAGGTGACATGGGAACTCATGAAGATGAGCAGCCTGAGTCAACAACACAAGAACCTAGAAGGTCTAGTAGATCTCGTCATGAACCTGAGAGATACGGATTTCTCGTAACTGACGATCAAGATTTGATCTTGGTGGACTCTAATGAGCCCGTGAACTACAAACAGGTTTTAGAAAGTCCAGATTCAGATAAATGGCTACAAGCAATGGAATCTGAAATGCAATCCATGAGGGACAATAAAGTTTGGACTTTGATTGATCCTCCTGTTCAGACAAAGGTTGTCGATTGCAAGTGGATTTTCAAGTTAAAACCTGGCGGGATCTTCAAGGCACGACTAGTGGCTAAAGGTTTCAGACAGACTCATGGTATAGACTATGATGAAACCTTCTCCCCTGTCGTGATGCTCAAGTCCATTCGGACTATGCTCGCCATAGCTGCATATTATGACTATGAGATATGGCAGATGGATGTTAAGACGGCTTTCCTGAATGGAAACCTACTCGAGGATGTTTATATGAAACAACCCGAGGGATACATTGATCAAGAGCATCCAAATCGTGTATGCAAGCTTCAGAGGTCCATCTACGGACTAAAGCAAGCATCTCGGAGTTGGAATCTTCGTTTTGACGAGGCAGTAAAAGGTTACGGCTTCATAAAGAACGAAGATGAGCCTTGTGTTTACAAGAAGGTTAGTGGGAGCAAGATAGTTTTCCTTGTCCTATATGTGGACGACATCCTACTCATAGGAAATGACATTCCCATGATGAAAGACATCAAACAATGGTTGGGGACTGTATTTTCTATGAAAGACTTAGGAGAAGCCGAAATGATACTAGGTATCAAGATCTATAGAGATATGTCAAAAAGGCTTCTAGGACTAAGTCAAGAAGGGTACATAGACAAAATATTGAAGAGGTTCAATATGTCTAACTCCAAAAATGGTAAGGTACCATTTAGACATGGCCTTCTCTTGAAGAAGAACCAAGGTCCTTCAACAAGAGAGGAGAGGGATACAATGAGTAGAGTACCATATGCTTCGGCAATAGGATCTATCATGTATGCCATGTTATGTACCCGCCCGGATGTCGCACATGCACTGAGCATGACTAGCAGATACCAACAAGATCCAGGAACAGATCATTGGACTGCAGTCAAAGCAATCCTAAAGTACTTGCGAAGGACTAAAGGATTGATGCTAGTGTATGGAGGACAAGAACAGCTCATCGTACAAGGTTACGCTGATGCTGCTTTCCAAACAGATCAAGATGACATGAAGTCACAATCAGGCTACGTGTTTAGTCTGAATGGTGGTGCAATAAGTTGGAAAAGCTCAAAGCAAGATACAACAGCCGATTCTACAACAGAGTCTGAGTACATTGCTGCATCCGATGCTGCAAAGGAAGCTGTTTGGTTAAGAAAGTTCGTGTCAGACATCGGAGTGATACCGAGTATCCAAGATCCGATAGAACTTTTCTGTGACAATAACGGGGCCATCACACAAGCTAAGGAGCCTCGGTCACACCAGAAAACCAAACATATACTCAGAAGGTTTCACCTCATCCGAGAGATCATTGATCGAGGAGATGTGAAAGTGTGCAAAATAGGGTCAGACGACAATGTAGCAGATCCTCTCACAAAAGCTCTACCGCAGTCAAAGTTTGATAGACATGTAATAGAGCTTGGTCTTAAACAGTTTAGGACATAGCCCTTCAACGGGCAAGTGGGAGATTGTTGGTGTATATGCCCTAATGAGGGCTATTTATGTAAATAAACTTTGAGGGTTATTTATGTAAATAAGACATTTGTCGTTTGATTGATTATTTATCTGATGAGTTAATTTCATGAAATTATATTCTTGTGCATATTGAATTTTATGAAATCGATCCGCCAAAAGAAACACTCCATGGACTGTTAGATCATGAGTGATTCTTTTGAGTAGTACTCGTACGAGGATCCTTAGACCAGAAATCACTGCATAGTCTTAGGTGAATTAGAGTGTGCTTTGACATATGCCTAACGGGACCGTAACAGGTTGCCAAGTACGGGTATGATTGGGTACACTATGAGTCACGCTAAGGTATGTAGGTGAAGTGATGGGACTACAAGTCTCTCTTAAATGAGAGATGATATCTTGGCCGCTTGATAGTGAACTGAGAAGTGCATGGCCGTGCCCAAGAAATGATAAGGGTTATCATTTGCTTGATTAAGTTCAGTGTCACTAAGAGATCAAGTAAAACGTTTAGCTATATAAGGATGATTGGTTCCATGCCTTATGCTAAACTGGATATCAGTATAGAGGACATTACGTAGTATACTCGGAAGGTTGTGTTGAATAACCATTCGACCCTCCGTTCTGAATTGTGTAGTCATTATGTCTTGCTAGAGACCACTAATGATTTATGAATTAATTAATGAGATTAATTTATTCATTGTCAATTTGGAATGGACCTACAGGATCGCACATAAGTGAGTTCGATGATTCAGAATTAATTAAATTGCCTGTTCTAAGTATAAGAGTTATACTTAAATAGATAATATTTAATTAAATGGTTTAATTAAATATTATTGAAGAGTTTTATGGTATTAATTAAAAGTTAATTAATTACCTGGGAAGAATTGAGTTGAGCTGATAAATCAAGGGACCTAATTGTGAATTAAGGTTCTTGACCCATCAGCCTGATCCATGGATCAATGGGTTGATCCATGGTGTTGGTTAAACCCAACTCAGTAAATAATTAATTAATTATTATTAATTATTAATTATTAATTATTAATTAAAACAGATACTTCTCAAATCTGAGAAGTATCTGGAGTCTGTTAAAAATGTTTTAACAGACTCATTTTTTTTTTTTTTTTAAAAATACATTTTGAAAAACTTTTTAAAAGTAACAATCGATCAGACTTGGAGAGAGGCTCTTCCACTAAAACGATTCTTCCCAGAGAAAAAGGTTTTCTCTAAAACAGGCAAATTTTGGGGCTAGCACCGGTTCTGAGAGAACTCCAGTGCAAGAACGTAGAGACAATTCGCTTGAATTGTTCTGTGGTGGTGAACGCAATCTTCCCAAAGGATCCAGGCGGCTGCACAACCGATTACGCGTCGAGGGTAAGACCCGAATCCTTTAGTGTTTAGGAATTCCGCCATTTAATTTAGAATTAAATGCCTAAACGCAAACCAACAGCAGCAACGTCCCTGCACGTCCAAAAAACAACTGTCGCAACGTCTACATCCAGGCATGTGGTGAATTTTTCACATAACACCTTCTACAACGTCTCCTAATACTGCCGCAACGCCCCTGCACATCCAAAAAATAACTGCCGCAACGTCTACATCCAAGCATGTGAATTTAAGTTGAATTTTTCAAATTACACCTTCCACAACGTCTCCTAACACTGCTGCAACGTCCAAAAAACAACTTTCGCAACGTTCAAAAATGTCTACCATTTTTTTTTCACGTGGGACTAAATTAAATGGAATATAACTACTACAACCACGTTTAAAAATAACTACCACACCACGTCTACATTCAAACATGTGAATTTTAGCTGAATTTTTCATAGAACACAGTCCACCACCTCCCGCTACGTCCAAAATACAAAGCAGCAATATTCCGTTATGTCCCGCTATGTCCCGTTACGTTTAGTTACGTCTCATAACACGTCCTTCCAAGTCCAGCAACGGGGAGGAATCAGAAGCAACCCATTTCACAAGAAAGTGCCAATACCTCACCGAAAATATTTATCTATCATATTTCGGAGTAACAGCATTATTTGAATAAGAAAACACGAATATAACATCATTAATACATTACCCAACATCAAATCGCGAAAATAAGGTTCCGTAAATCCATCAAATACAGTTCATACTTTATGATGTGGTGATTTTTTAAGAAGAATAAGTTATTTTTGAAGAAGAAAAAGAAGAGAGTTTTAAAGAAGAAAAAGAGATTTTTGAACAGGAAGAAGTGATTTTTTAAGAAGAAGTGATTTTTCCGTTGTATTTGGTGTTGTTCGTCGGAAAATACAATCGTCGATCTCCGTTAAATCTGTGTTTGGATGAAAATTTTGATTAAATGTGGTTTCGAATGGAGTACGGTGAAAAAGAATAACTGATTTTTGAAGAAGAATAAGTAATTTTTAAAAAAGGAGGAACTGGGTTTTTGGAGAAGAAGAAGAATAGAAGAGCGTGTATTTCACTCTCTTATAGTGAGAGTGGTGATGTATTATTAGGTACATGTACCCACTAGGCACAGGATATAATTTGCGTATATGCACCATTAGGATCACAATGTATTTTACAAATAACAGGGGAGTATTAGTTAAAGGGATAAACGAGGTAAATTCCGAGAGGCTAATGCATTAAATGAATTATTTTTATTGGGTCAACCCATCTAAGTTATTATCTTAGGTGTAAGATATATTTTACCGAACTTATTAACCTTAATAAATTCCAATTTCACATTCATAATCTAACTTAATTTAATCTTTTAATACTAGCATTTAGTTGGTGTATAAACTTTTCTTTGAAACTTTTATTTTCATATCGATCATTAGTACTAGGTATCCTATTCCAAAAATACTAATACGTGATGTATCAATAGAGTATTGTTTTTGCTGTTTCTATCTTTCAAGGAATTGTGTCATGTAGGATGACTAGATATTAAGTTAATATTAATTTTTGTTATGAATTTATTTTTATCTAGCAATTTTCATCCCTCGGGCATGTCGAGGAAATATCTTTTTCCATATGTTCTGCAATAAATTGTGTCACTAAGGTGAATCTAAAGATTTAAACTAATATTAACTCTATGTGTGAATGTAATTTTGGCTTTGCATGATAATAAATTAGACGGATTAATTATTAGTATTATTTACCTATCTCCATCATAAACTCTAACCACTCTTTCCTCATCCGTTGCCGCCTCAATCGCCGCTGCCGCCACCTCTCGATCTCCCTCCCTCCCATCGTCGATCTTTCTCTGTCGCCTCCCGATCTCCCTCCTTCCCCCCTATCGACACCAGTCTATTGAGAGAGGAGGTCGGGAGAAGAGGTCAGGGAAGGAGATCGGTGGCGGTGGAGGAGGAAGAGGGCATAGGGGGAGAGAAGGGGCAAAGGTATTTGCTTAAAAGTTAGGGACAATTAGGTCCAAAAGAGGGAGATAAATAAGAAAAGAGGGGGTGAGAAATAATGATTCATTTTTTGTTATCATTTTTTTTTGGTACAAAAAAAGGAGGCCGAAACCTATATGACCCGAACTCAACACCTATATTGATTTTAAGTGAGGAGTGTCAATCACTGAGTTACAACCCTTTTGTAAATTTTTATCATTTATGTACCATCAAATTGTGTCTTAGTGATGTAGATTTAGACATCCAAAATAAAATAATATACTCTTTATATATGAACCATAAATGCTTTTTTTTTCTTTTTTTTTTCCTTTTACCCCATCATATGACTCAAACTCAGAATTCTCTTAATATTAAAGTGAGGAGTATTAACTATTAGGCTACTCATGTTCTCGTCACCATAAATACTACCTACACTGTTTTAAAATTAATAATAACTGGTGAGTGAATTTAGATTTGATACAAATTCAATGCAAATTAAATTTTTGTTTTGATTTAATACATGATTAAAAAAACGATAAAACGAAAAATCAAAGATTTGACATTATCTTTCATGTATCATTTACCTTTATGACTATAAAATTATTTGTCTTAATGAAAAAAATCAGTATGGATTCTGTATTTACCTTATAAATACCAAAGGAAATGTTACCACATCCCATACCCCACATTGTACACTACAACCTCCTTCATAAACAAGCTCCATACTATTTGGAGGACTCCAATTCTAGGTACAAAAATCCACCTTAGAAATTTTTTTTTGTTTATGCTGTTTTTCTCTCAATTTTATAAAATATATATGACGTTATATATGTATGTAGTTTATAGTTTGTAAAATAATGTTTTTTATGTTTATAAAATAGGCACTTAATTAAATTACGTTTTAATGTGCTAAAATTTTGTGAGATTCTTATTTCATGATTATTAAATTATATTTAAAACTATTTTAATTTTAGTTTCTTTGTTTGTGAATGAAGGAAAATATAACTAAAATGGATTTACCAGCACCTGCTGGAGAAAATGGGGATTCGACTGATGAGCGTGAATATCCAAATAATGTCGAAAGAGGCGTGAATAGGCATTCAGCTGATAAAATACAACAACTTGAAGAGTAAGATTCATAAATTTATGTATTTACTTACCCTGGTTTTCTCTCCCATTCATTTTTCTATTTTTTTTTTCAAAAATTTTTAGAATTTTTATTATCTTGATTAATCATTATTTATTTAGTTATAATGTATTTATCGGTGTCAATGCACCGTTCGGTGTGCACTCACCGTCCGCTGCTACGCTTTCGTCGATCTAGTTTGCTTGAGTGTTATTTTTTTCTACCTGTATTTCAAAATTTATTTTGTATAGGGCGATTTTGATTTGATATTTGAGGTTTACATAGTAGTAGAGAGTTTTGGCCCTTATATTTTTTTATAATTTGAAAAATTTTATTAATAAATGAGTACTCAATCCTGTATTTCTTTAAAAAAAAATGTAAACGTTTCTTAAATCATGTGCGAAAACCTAATAATGGTTTTTAAAAAATGTGAAGTAGTGAAAGATTAATGGTTTTTAGTACATTTGAAGAAAAAAGTGTAGAGAGTATTGCTCAATTAATTATAAAATTTTATTAGTTACGCCCCAATTTTTACTCTCTATCGTTCCAATTTAGACTAAAATATCCCCCTAACAATATTCTCTCGCTATCCCTCTTAAAGCAAAAGGACAATTTTGTCAAAATTGAGACGGTGATACTTAAAATTAGGATGATAATTAGTAATACCCTTAATCATATTCTGACAAATTAATTATTCCTCATGAAATCTTCAATAATTGTATTTTATGATTATTTTGGTTATTGTTTCCTAGGCAAAATGAGTAAATTTATTTGTGAATAAAAGTTAATAATTAAGAATTAATTAAAACAATATCACTTCAATTATTCTGTTATTTTTTTATGTCATATTTGCTAATAATGTAGAAAGACATTTATAGCAATAAATTTCATTATATTAGATAATTGCAATTTTTATTTTTTTACAAAGAATTGAAATATAGAATTTTAAAAGTAGCAAATAGCAAATTATACTATATACCCTAAGTATATATACATATTACTATATTTGACAATAAAGTAATGACAAATCCGTAATTTTTTAAATTGAAATGAATCCTTCCATTGAACTGTGATCACTTTATTTATAAATATAATAATAGGTATATATACATAGGGTACATAGTATAATTTGCGCAAATGAATAGATGAAATAGTTAATTAATTTATTATTTGTATTTTGGGGTGTTAAAGGTTTTACAAGGACAATCCAAATCCAAATGAAAACCAAAGGCGACAGTTAAGTCAGGAGCTTGGACTTCAGCCTAACCAAATCAAATTCTGGTTTCAAAATAAGAGATCAAAAACAAAGGTATTTTTTCTAATTTTTTTTCTCTATAACAAATTGTGTCCATTTTTGTTTTTGTTTTTTTAACAAACAGTCCCACAAGTTTAGAGGGCAAGGCGGACTAGTGGGATTGACTACCATTTATTAATAATAAAATATCATAAAGAAATGTACTAAGAGCAGTGTATATCTCTAACTCCAACCCTCTTACCGTGTAACCAACCAAACCCAACTTACATTATACCGTCACCAATCTCCTATCTACATGCTATCTAACATGCAGTGCAGGAGTTCCAGCTGCGTCCAGAAGTACTAGTCCTTGAAATCGCTATTTAATAGAATTCTATTCATTAAAATCCTAAGTTTACTATTGGAGTTTGCATGATTTGATAATATTCAGGTTCAGGATGGAAGAAGTTGCAATGCTGCTCTGAAGGCAGAAAATGGTCAGATCCGACATCAGAATCGTAAAATGAAGGAAGCAATGAAAAAAATTGTATGTCGCGAGTGTGAAGGCTTAGGATATGGTGAATATGAAAGGCAGCAAGATCTTCAAAGATTAAGAAATCAAAATTTATGGTTGAAAAATGAGGTTTGTTTTCATTTTCATTTTTTAAAACCCGTATTTTATCAACACAAAATTTTCATCTAATTAATTTTCTGATGAACTTTTTCTTTTTTTTAAATGGCAGTATGAGAAACTAGTAAGCGTGGTGTCAAGTTTGTTCCGAAGCAGAAACATTAATCCATCTGCATTTTCACAAACTCGAACCACAAACAATGCAAGCCAAGTGCCAAACTACCCTGGTCAAGGGATCTTAGGAGGAGGAGGAGGATCATCAGAAGGGACCTCAAACTCAAAGGATACACTATTTGGGATTGATTTGAATATGCTGCAGATGCCCTCTCCATGAACGTCTCCTAGGTTTTATTATCAGCAATTTTGTAATTTCTGAAGATATCAGAAATGGATAATATCTATCGTGATTAAGACTCCCATTGCTGCTATGAAAGAATTGATCGAGTTTTTTTTTTAATGAATGAGCTAAATTGGATAAGTTTATGTGAATCTTCATGGAAAAACAAGTTTAAAACCCACTATTTTCCTTGTTATTTCATGATCAATGATGGATTGATTAAGCTTCAGAATAACACGAAAATTAGTACAAAAGTTAAAGCAAAAGACACCAAAAATAGAGGCTAGTATGCTTCACAATTCCATAACTCCTTTGCATATGAAGGCTAAAACCTAGCTTGTGCACAAAACAAGCCAAAATTAATCTGTAACAGGCATGAACATCCAATACTAGAAGATCACAGTAGGTGAAGTAAAAATTGATTGATAATGTAGTACACGACTTTCCTTGTATAGGCATTAACTTGGCGTCTTTTCTCAATCTTATTATAAGAAAAAAGGTGTTAAAACATGTGTAGGCCAAAATTACACTTTTCACACGATTTGGACCCTTTTTTTTCTTTACATGTTTCTCTCTTACCCCAATCAAGAAGAAAAAGAATACATAAGAGGGTTGCAACTTAGTGGTAAGCAATCACCCCTTAAGACAATAGGTTTTGAATTCGAGTCACGTTGTATCAAAAAAGAAAAAAAAGAATAAGACGATTCTTAATATAGAATTCTTATTTACGGTCTCCTTTTTCTCTCTCTCGACGCCGATCTCTCGCCTTGATCGAAACCTGATCCCTCGTCCGATCAAAACCCCCTTCCCTCCGTTCGAAACCACTTCCCTCTCCCGATCGAAACCTCCTCCCACCTAATCTCTCTCCTCCTCTCTGATCTCCCTCCTCCCGTCCCGTTCTCCCTCGTCGATCGATCTTAGAAGAAGAAGAAGAAATCACCGACGGAAGAGAAGCAATTCGAGAAGAAGAAGAGGAAATCGCCGGCGGAAGAGAAGTAACGCGGGAAAAAGAAGAAGAATACCGTTCAACAATGGATGATGGTCAAGTCCCTCTCCCGTCCAATCTCTCTCTCCCGATCTCCCTTCCCGATCCCGACCTCCCCCCTCAGATCGTCGAAATCATTGTTCGTTCCGTCATCCGTTTGAAGAAGAAGAAGACAATGGTGATGATCGGCAGTGGCCGTAGAGTAGGGCTGAGGGGGTGAATGAGAATAGGGAGACGGTGAATAAAAAAACGGAGACGATGAATAAGAAAATTAGGGGCAATTTTGGAAAGAGGAGAACGATAAATAAAAACGTCTTTACTAATAGGAAGAGAAGACTATGGTCCATGATAGGTAACATTCTACACGGTCACGACACTAACAGAAAAACAAATCATAATCCCAGTAAAAGAAGGAAAACTACCTTTGAGTATAATATAAATAGGACAAACTTACATAAACCTTCTTAACTATGACTAGAAAATTTGAAGTACAAAGAAGAGTCCTTAAAAGAAGATGGATGCATCCAAGGTGTGTGGAATACATGTACACATGCTTGGAGAAGTTGGAAATGATGTCATCTGGGCGCATCTTCATGTACTTTTTTCTTGGACTCACCTAAAGTCTACTAAAGATGTAGGGGTTGCTTGGTTTGTAATTGGGAATGGGAATTGGAATTGATATGATAATAGTATGGAATGAGAATAATTATTGGTGCTTGGGTTTGTGTGCATATCCTTCTTCCTCTTTCTCCATCTCTTTCGTCAACCTTAACATCATTGCCCTTTCGCAGCCACCGCCATCTCCTCATTTCTCATCCCATTTTTCCCTCGGCCTCCATAGTTTATTCCTCCAATCAAGTCCATCTCCTACTTCTCCTCAGAATAACAACTAGGAATCCCAAATTGAAACCCTCACTCCCTACTTCTCTCGACCACCATTATTTTTTCCTCCAATCAAACCCATCTCCTCGCTCATCCACGGAGAGATAATTAAATAGCAGAAAATAAGGAGACAATTAACAATTTCATATAGAGGTAGATAGAATTAACAAGCTGGAGCCCCTTAATCAAAATCAGAGCCGTCCATGTCGCTGGTGCCATAGTCAGAAGAGAGGTCATCATCGTCGCAGTCCAGGTTGTCAAAATTGCCATCATCACCACCATCATCCAAAACTGGACGGTTCATCCTATTGTTGTACTTCAGAATCCTCTCAGACTGATCAATTCTTGGAAGACCTATAGCTACAACAGAAACACCCAAATTATGGCTCATCAATTTCAGAACCCCCCTGTAGTGTGTGATTTTTCTTCACTCTTTAAACTTCTCTGTCCAACAGGAGAGGAATTTGGGATCCTGGAGTGAAGTTAAGGATTTGGGAAATTTGGGTGGCAGTGGAAACAATAAGGGCACTGAGGAGGTTGTGATGAATGAGGCTGTGGAGGGATGGCCTTTTGTCCATGTTTAGTAGCTTTGAATTGGTTGTTGCGGCCATAGTCTTCGCTCCGAGAATGTACTGAACCTGTGGTGGCTGGCTTGAAACATGTGAGGAATGATGATGTGAATCACTTCACATCTATTTTTATGTACAAAACATGCCACTTTTAGTTAACTTTTGCTAGATTTGATATCTAAATGCTCTTAAAAGAGTGAACTTATGACTTGAGTTGTGTGTTTGTAGGGTGTTCATGGTAGATGTGAAGTTTAAAGGACACAAAGACTGGACTTGAAGACGAAGAACAAGAAAACGAAGGAAGAAAAGTAGATAAAAAGTGAAGAATTGAAGATGAGGTTCGGCAGCCAAGTGGCGTCCAACACGAGTCATTGCAGATATGATGATTAGACGCGAGAAGCATTCAAGGCAAAATATCATCCTCCATGATGAAGTGATTGAGCAACCACCTGGTAATGTTCTAATGTTCAATTTCTTCCAGTTTTTGCCTTTATAATTCCTTTTTCTTATATTGTCATCCTCCCCTGTTCCCTCCTACACATCCACTACTATTGCCCTCACCGTCATCTCCACCTTTGTTGGTTATTTCCTTTGTTCACGAAATTGATTTCAGTTTTGATTTTTACCTTCTTTGGTGCTTCATTCCTTTGTTTGGACTTGATTTTGTTATGGGCTGTGTGTGTGTGTGTGTGTGTGTGTGTTTTTTTTCTTGGATTAATGGCAGGAATTGATTGTCCATTCATGGTTCTTGGGATAAAGAGGTAAACTTTGGTGGGTTAATAGAAGTTAGGGCTGTCTGTTTGTTAATGCGAAACGAAAAATGATAAATTTTAAAAAGTCAAATTCCATAACAAAAATATCGTAAGAAACATATTGATCTTTCCTCACTTTCCAAAGTCAACAAATAAATCTTTCATCACAGGTAATTCTAAAAGAGATTATAAAATGGAAGTACCAGATCAAGTCTCATCAACCAGAATAGAAATGCAGCAGGCCTCTACTATTAAACTACAAAAAATCATCCCCTTCTATTTCCTTATTTCTACTCTTTCATTAAGTCACCCTAAATCATTCAATCTGTGAGAAGTATCTTGTAGCTTTTCAATAGCATTCAGATATAGCTTCAAAACCTAGTTACTGCTGACAGAAGTTTGAACATTTGATGAGCTTTAAACTCTCAAACCTAATAAATTTCAGGCATGTTTTGAACATCAGACTTTTTTTCTTTACCGTACTTAATCAAAAAGACACCTGAAATAAATGGTCTCATTAACTTGAGCAACATTCCCACATTACATTCCTTCCTTTCAGTTTCTTATTGTATAAGCTCCCTAGTTACTATCGAAGCCAATAGATATTTATTAAAGCATCAATCAATATATCCTTAGGAAGCACAATCAAATTTTGGTATCAATAAGACAACAAACTGACTTGTGTTCTTAATTGAGCAACTCCCATAGAAACAAACATTAATGTCATTAAAAGGATGCCCTGGACCAACTAACCAGGCTATAAATGCTAGGACTTTATTATTTTGCCATTAAAATCACTAAGGAATTTAGCATTTGAAGAATAACATGAAAATGAAATTTGAACCATGACGAACATGTTAAGAAAGAACTGCGCAGTTAGTTTGACAGCAGTCATATCTCCAGTAGGCACAAGAACCCCCATTTGAATCATTGCCTGAAGGACCTGAATAACAAACAAGATCTCATTCAAACAAAATTTTGTTTGGAATCTGAATCCAGCTTTGGCTTCAAGGTAAGAAAGCACATAAATATGGTTGCAAGAGAATAGGTAATTGCAAAATAACCACCTTGTCTGCATCCTTCTCATAAACTCCATAAAAAACTTCCAAACAGCATTCTCTGATATTATTGCTCAACATTTTCATTTTATTTCTATGTACTTTTATTATTCATAGGTTTTGCTCGAAACAAAATTGTATACAACCAAGATGAAAATTTGTACAATAATGAGGTACCGGAGTGAAATAATTCTGAAATTTTAAACTTGACTTACAGACGAAGAAACGGTGAACAAAGAGGTATATTCCCTTGCATCACATGATATTTTTTAATATGCAAATGAACTTACTTTTAGAGATAACTAATCTCTCTTTGATACGTCTTTATTCATAAATTGTACGCTTATGTTAATGATACCTTGACAATATAGTGGATTATCAAGACCTTACTTCCCAAAGGGAACATTCAACCTAACAAAATTCAAATGAAAGTATCGAGTTAGAGAATGACCAAACAATGAACAAAAAATGGGGGTAACATCCATTTCATGACATTTTTATTAAGATTTTGTTTCTTTATTTTCCTTGTTGCAAAATAGTCATAATTATTTTAAAATTGCAGGAAACAAAAAAAAAGGTCCAACTTATTTATTAGAACTTTGGGGTCGTGCATCACATCTACCCCTTATTGAGGTTGACTTTGATATGCTTGGAAAATTCATAAGTAAAGAAGTCGATAAATTTTTTGTATGATTCTTAGGTACTATAGCAAGAAGTAGTCAATATTGCCCAATTGATAAGGAAAGTTGGCATCATATCCCAGTCGAAAAAAAGAAGGAGATCATGGAGACTATTAAGGTAATATAAAAGTTTAGTAATTTACAATTTGTTTCATAGTACATATATGTTTAATAACTCATGTAGTTTGCAGGCACGATTTGATATAAGTTTGGCAAGTGAAGAATGGATTATGACATATATTGGTTTGCAAATGGAGAAGTTGGAAGAATACATTGAAAAATAAGTATTTCATTCCCAATGGGGATTGAAAATCTCAATAGAGAATTAGATAAGAGTGGATAAGGATCAATTTATCAAACTTCTAACTTATTGGAACAAAGTTGAAGTATAAGTACTAATATCATTCCTATTTTTTTTTTTTTCAATTTACATTTTATACAAACAACCTTATTACAATTTTAAAATGACTTGAAATTATATTTTTGCATTCTATCTTGTTTTCTAATTTTTATAGCAAAGAAGCCAACAAAACAAATAAGCTAGAGCACATAAAAAGTTGAATCACACTACTAGAAGGAAGACATTTAATATAGTGGCTGCAACATTAGTAAGTGTAGTCAGGAGTTTTAAAATTTTATTGAGAAAATGCAAATTTACCTTCTGATTTTAGTTCCTGAATATGAGTTTTAAATTGTTTTGCAGAAAATAAAAAATGGTTGTGAAGCGTCTAGGACTAAATTATTTCAAACGTGCTTTGGTCATTCAGATGGCAATCTTCATGACATTGAAAATTATATAGTAAGTTCATGTTCTTCAATTAATTATAGCAGTTTATCATATCATTTGTTGTTTACTTGTAATAAATAAATTATTGCCGTAATAGTGATAATAGATATGAATGGTTGTTTACTAAGAGAAATCCAATAATCTTCATTTTTAATGTCTAAAGTATACTTAGATTCCATCATCTGCTAAATGTGTTTGTGACCATATGATTTTATGAAGTTATATGTATAATTTGTTTTTACCTATTTTGATATGAATGCTACTGCATATAGTTTGACAATTAAAGACAACTAATAAGCATATTTTGCAGGTTGTGTTATTTAGAGATTGTTTATGTCTTTTTTTTTTTTTTTTTCTAAAAAAACTGCAGTAATCATGCATGAGGAGGAAGAGAATTAGATAAACACCAAAACCTACTACCTTTCACAGTTCTTCAGATAATCATTAGGCCAAACATTTTAATCAAGTTTGCCTTTTACATTGGTGGGCAGATTAATCGTAAATGATGTGATCCTGAGGTCTTCACCCACAATTTTCAACTTCATTGATGCACATCAAGAGAAGCTTAACCATGAAGACTATTTTTCAAGGAGCAAGCTCAAGCATCAAGGCCAATTTCAAGCTAAGAGAGCTACTTCAAGATAATGTTGGCCAAAGGAGGAAGAGCTCAAGCATCTCTATTCTTGGAGCTATCATAGGCTCAATCCATTGAACAAATATTCTAGACTTATTCAAAGTCCCTTGGAAGTTCAAGACAAGATGGATGAACTTACATCACATAGCAAGTTCAAGGGAAGCCACCGAAACCCTTAATTTGAACCTATAATATTAAGTACACCCTCAATTCAAGGGAACCTATACAATGTACCACACGGCCACATCCCTCACAAGTTGGGCTATTTTGAGTCTTTGTTTATTTGGAGTCTTGGGCTCTTTAAGAGGCTTTGTATCCCACCGTGGATGATTTTTACCCTTAAGGAGAATCATATAATTTTGTCCAAGTCATGGAAGCCCCTATCCAAAGGTCCAAGTCCAACGTAAAAGCTTCTAGAAGATACTTGCAAGAGAAGGCAACTTGAAGAATGAAGGATGTGGAAGTGGCGTGCGCACGGAAGGAAGACACAGCTGCCCTAGTTATTTTCAGCATGATTTCAATTTAATTTCAATAGATTTATATTAAATAAGGTTTAGTCTTGAAGGGTTTAGCAAGATTAAATCATTCCTTATTTTACTTAGATTAGTTGCAAGCATCTTTAGAGATTATAAAATTTTTCTAAAGTGTTATTTCCTAATCTTGAAAGATTGATTGGAGATTGATTGATTGTCTTGTTTTTCAAGACAATATGGCGGACCACCCTACACTATAAATACAGAGTTTGTGCTTCATTGTAACACACACTGTGAAATACAATGCACTCTTTGATAAGATTTGAAAACTTACGAACATTCACCCCTTTGATTTATGCGTTAAATCAACCCCCTTCCCTCCCAAATTTTATCAATAGTAGAGTTAGGTACTATTGTGGTGTCATTCTACCCGGGATTCTTGCGAGAATTCCTTCCCCGTAACACTTATTCGACAACCCTAGTTGAATCCTTGCAAACAACAAGGTCCACAACACATTGTCTCTTTCGGAGCAATTCGGAACCGCATCAGTAAACTTTCTAGAACTAAGTACCAATTACTAGTACTACTACTACTATGTATAATAAGGCAAAATTACTTGCCTAATTTTATGTAAGAAAATCTACAAAAATTTCCGTCGTTGTTTGTGCTAGAAACTTGCTCTCATGAATTCAGGACTTCAAAAATTCTACAAAAGCACGCAACTTCCTGGAAAAAAGAATCATTTCTTGAGTTGGTTCAGCAGCCTTTTCACCCTGTTTCACATTCTGTGCTATCATAGTAGTTGATGAATTCAAACCGGACCAATTGTTATTGAACTTGGTTTTTCCTTTTGTCTATAGTTCTCATCAAACTTTCCAACATGTGCTGAATCTGCCTCATCATCCAACCCTGAATAATTCTTCTCTTCTTCTAGCAGACATTTTGTTTCCTGAACCCTTTTCCTTATTCTTGCCAGGTAAACCATCCAAACCCTTGTTATTATTACGATTCAAAGATAACCCTACTTATTTGCCTCTGCCTTGAATTAGCTTGATCAACGAAAGATGAATATGTGCATAAGTGCATGGCTTTTGGTGATTGTGAATATACAAGAGAAGAGGAAGAATTGCTTTTTCTTTCCTTTCATTATTATCACTATTATTATTATTAGGATAACATGTGCCAAATGGCGCGAGCCAGATTGCTTGATATCTTATGATATAAACTAATATTGTTCTGACATTTTTTATAACATACATTAAATTTTGTGTCGAAATGGGCATTTTTTGTTAAAACTTACAAGATTCATTTCAAAAACTGCAAAATGAACTCCCGGAAGGCTCAAAAGATCTGATAGGTCCCAGTGATATATTTGCACAAGTCATTAGAGAAGACCCCCTTGTACTTGTTAGAATGTGTGGTGTGGATGTTCTCAATCAGATGTTTGGGAGATGTTAATAATCTAAAATGGAACAAACGTGGGCCGTTGGAGAGCAAGATGGAAATTTTTAAGTTGAGAAATGAACTTGATGAGTAAAAATACAACATTTCAACCTCTAAAACAGTTTCAACTCAACATCCACAGGTAACTATTTCCTTTTCTAATTAGATTTTTTATATTCATATGTGAGATTAACATAGATAAAAAGAAAATTTGCTCCCAAAACCCCAGCAAACCCTAAGCGTCTCTTCACAGCTCCATGGCCGTCGGGAAGAACAAGAGGATTTCCAAAGTAAAAAAGGGTGGAAAGAAGAATGCAGCTGATCCCTTTGCATTGAAGGATTGGTATGATATTAAGGCACCCTCTATTTTTGAGGTCCGGAATGTGGGCAAGACACTTGTCACCAAAACTCAGGGAACTAAGATTGCTTCTGAAGGGCTAAAGCATCGTGTATTTGAAGTTAGTTTGGCTGATCTTCAGAAGGATAAAGATCATGGTTTCAAGAAGATCCGCTTGAGAGCAGACGATGTTCAAGGGAAAAATGTCCTAACAAACTTATGGGGATTAGATTTCACAATAGACAAAGTGAGGTCTCTTATTCGCAAGTGACAGACTTTTATCGAGACTCATTTTGATGTGAAGACAAAAGATAATTACACCTTTAGGATGTTCTGCATTGGATTCACAAAGAAGCGTGCTAACTAGCAGAAGTGAACATGTTATGTTCAGTCTAGTCAGATTTGCCAAATTCGAAAGAAAATGGTTGAAATCATGAGAAATCAAGCAAGTCCCTGTGATTTGAAGGAGCTGGTTACAAAATTTATCCCCGAGTCAATTGGTAGAGATATTGAGAAATCAACCTCCAGCATCTTCCCTTTGCAAAATGTGTTCATTCATAAAGTGAAGATCCTCAATGCTCCTAAATTTGACCTTAGCAAATTGATAGAGGTTCATAGTGACTATTCAGAAGATGTTGGTGTGAAGTTGGATAGGCCAGCTGAGGAACCAGTTGAGGGAGAAACTGAAGTCATTGGAGCTTAGTGTCCTTGTTTTAATTATGGGTAAAGAGTAGATGGATTTATGTTAATCCTTGAAACAGGATTTTGTCTTAGTTTGTTTGAGTTAAAATTTGATCTTGCTATTTAAAACCGAATTCATGGACAGAACCTCCATAGGTGGGTGGATGAAAAGCTGTATGAGTTATGATTATGAAGGAAATAAAATGGATTAAAAAAAAAAAGATAAAAACAATATTTTGTTACTTTTTTTTTTTTTTGAAATAAAGACTGATGGGTTGTCAGACCAATCAAAAATAAAACGTACTCTATAAGTTTTTAACGTAGCATAGAGCGAGTAGGATCGTCTCCACAGGAAGTAGCAGAGTGAAATTAATTCGGTCAAAAGTACGTAACCAAAAAAGGGGGTTTGTTTAAATTAAAACTAGTACTGAAAATTCAATTAAAATTAAAGACTGAAAATTAAACAAATTGTTAAAATCAAAATCGAAAAAATATCTAGTCAAGGGAATTGGACCACCTCGATGAACTAATCGATCCTTGATGCAAGAATGTATCAACTAACTAATAGTTACACCAATTTTCATTGTTGGAACCTCCTAACAATTCAGTCTTATTAGTTTAAGCTAGCAATTAAAAAACATCCGTTAATTGCGTCTATAATCGATGACCAATTCTGGAACCTCCTAGAACCTAGATCATGATAGTCAAAGACTCAGTTCAACTACAATTAATCAAATTAGTTTAATTGCACCTGATTATTTATTCTTTTCAATACGCTAACCTACGTACCACGTGATTAGTTGTATTGACTCTGGAGAATACCGAACATCGTGTATTCTACTTGATTGGACTATCTAGGAAAGTTTGCATGCTCCCAGCTATACAAACAGTGCTAAATAATCCTCATGTGCTTCACCTGAGGGAGATGCTCGCTCATTAAGGCAGGACTGCTAGGCAATCAGCCATGAGAAAGTTGATGAATACTAAAATGGCTGAGGGCGGATCGGTGAGAGATCATGTGCTTCACATGATCAGCAACATCAACGAGATAGAGGTGTTGGGAGGTGAAATTGACCCAGAAAGTCAGATAGATATCATCTTCCAGAGCTTACCCTCTAGTTTTGAGCAATTTCGGGTCAATTATAATATGAATCAAAGAGTTTACACTCTACCCGAGCTCTTAACTAATTTGGTGTCGGCTAAAGGCACCTTCCACGATAAGAAGCAAGCTTTGGTCACTGTGAAGGCTTCAAGTTCTTCTTCTGCGCCTAAAGGTAAGAAGAATAAGAAGAAGAAAAAAGCTAAGCAACTTGCTGCTAAGCCTGCAATCGCAAAGAAGATCAAGCCAAAGGCAAGTGCTTCAGATGCGGGAAAATCGGATACTAGAAAGCGGATTGTCCAAAGCCTAAAGGTGCGATAGTTTGTGCCCTAATTACTGAAACATGTTTAGCGGTGATTCCCACATATACTTGGTGTGTGGATTCAGCCGCCACTGATCATGTTTATAATTCTTTGCAGGGGTTCCAAGTAACCCGGAAGCTTAGAGAGGGTGAGCTGGACATCTACATGGGCGACACTACAAGAGTTCCAGTAGAAGCAGTGGGTGTTGTCACTCTAAATTTTGAGAATTCTAGTTTAGGGTTAGTTAATTGTCTTTATGTACCGAGTTTTAGAAAGAACCTTATTTTGGTTTCTAAACTCTTAAAGAACGACTATAAGTTTATTTTTTCTGATGATTCTGTATTTATTTGAAAAAATGGAAAACTTATTTATTCTGGTTCATTAGCTGACAATTTGTTTGTGGTTAATTCTAACTCCCCTGCTGCGCAAAACATAGAAACAGATAGCTATTTATCTAACATTAATAAGATGAAGAAACCTTCTGAAATGAATCAAACCTATATTTGGCATCTCAGGCTAGGTCATATAAACCTTAGTCGGATTCAGAGGTTGGTCAATGATGGACCTTTAGGTTCATTAGAGATTGACAGTTATTCAATCTGTGAAGCTTGCTTGGAAGGTAAGATGACCAAGAGACCTTTTAAAGCAAAAGGTTATAGAGCCAAAGAAGTACTAGAGTTGCTTCATTCTGACTTGTGTGGACCAATGTCGATCTAAGCACGAGGTGGGTTCTAGTATTTCGTGACGTTCACGGATGACTACTCAAGGTACGGGTACATTTACCTAATGCGTCACAAGTCCGAGTGCTTTGGCAAGTTCAAAGAGTTTCAGGCAGATGTGGAGAAGCATCATAGTAAGAGTATCAAGACACTGCGATCAGATCATGGTGGGGAGTACCTGTCCTACGAATTTCGAGAATACCTCAGTGAGGTAGGAATTCAGTCTCAGTTGTATGCACCTGGTACGCCACAGTAGAATGGTGTAGCAGAAAGAAGGAATCGAACTCTCATGAAAATTGTTAGGTCGATGATGAGCTATAGTGATTTTCTGAGTTCATTCTGGGGATATGCCTTAGAAACAGCAATGTATATTCTTAATCTTGTACCATCTAAAACTATGCCTTCAACCTCAGTAAAGTTGTGGAACGGGCGAAAGCCTAGCCTAAGACATCTCAGAATTTGGGGTTGCCCAGCACATGTGCTTAAGGTAGATACGGCTAAGTTAGATGCAAGAACAGAATTAATGTTGTTTGTACGATATCCTAGGGGAACGAAAGGTGGTCTGTTTTATAGTCCTAAAGATCAGAAGGTGGTGGTTAGTACCAATGCTAGATTTTTGGAAGAATACTATATCCTAGATCACAAGACCAAGAGTAAGATAGTACTAGAAGAGCTTAGAAGACAAACTAATAATCCTGATGCACCAGCACAAGTAGATGCACCACACACTGCACAAGAGATCATAGATGATGCGCCTACACAGGTGGTGCCTCGTTGTAGTGGGAGGGTTGTGAGACAGCCCAACAGGTTCACTGGCGTGGGAGAGGCCTCAGACCTAGTCCCAAGTGCGTATGAACCTGACCCGGTTAACTACAATGAGGCTCTCTGAGATAAAGATGCAGAATCTTGGCGTAAGGAAATAATATTCGTGATAGGGTCAATGGACCACAATCAAGTCTGGGAGCTTGTGGACCTGCCTGATAGGTTTAAGCCCATTGGATGCAAGTGGGTCTACAAACGTAAGAGAGGACCTGACGGAAAGGTGGAAACCTTTAAAGCTAGGCTGGTGGCGAAGGGGTATACTCAGAAAGAGGGAATCGATTATGAGGAAACCTTCTCCCCTGTAGCCATGCTTAAGTCGATCCGAATTCTCTTGGCCATAGCTGCTCATTTAGATTATGAGATATGGCAGATGGATGTCAAGACAGCTTTCCTAAACCGAAGTCTTGAGGAAACCATCTTCATGCGGCAACCAGAGGGATTCGTTGAAAAAGGGCAAGAGCATAAGGTTTGCAGGCTTAAGAGGTTCATTTACGGACTTAAGTAGGAATCCAGATCTTGGAACATCCGATTTGATGAGGTAATCCAGTCTTAAAGATTTACTCAGTGTCCGGATAAGCAATGTGTGTACCGCAGACGTGATGGAAACTCAGTGGTGTTTCTTGTGCTTTACGTAGATGACATTCTATTGATTGGCAATAACAAGAAAGTGTTATCAGATGTAAAGGCATGGCTGTCCAAGCAGTTTGATATGAAGGACTTAGGGGAAGCTGGACATATCCTTGGGGTCAAGATAATTCGAGATCGTAGGAAACATTCATTAACGCTCTCCAAGCTTCATACATAGATATGATTCGGGCCCGTTTTAACATGCAGAACTCCAAGAAAGGTTTTCTACCTTTCAGACACAGAGTGCATCTGTCTAAAGAACAGTCTCCCAAGACTGTTGAGGAGATAGAGGCCATGAAGACAGTTCCTTATGCTTCAGCAGTAGGAAGTCTCATGTATGTCATGTTGTGTACGAGGCCTGATATCTGTTATGCCGTTGGCATTGCAAGAAGATATCAGAGTAACCCCAGGAAAGCTCATTGAGAGGCAGTAAAATACATTCTCAAGTATTTGCACAGAACAAGAGACCAAGTGTTGGTCTATCAGGCGCCTGAGCTGGTACCCCGAGGTTACATAGATTCAGATTTCCAAGGCGACAGGGACAAGAGCAAGTCTACCTCAGGGTATGTGTTTACTCTGGGAGGTGGAGTAGTTTGGCGGAGTGTCAAGCATAAATGCGTGGCGGACTCTGGCATGGAGGCTGAATACGTTACCGCATTAGAGGCAGCGAAAGAAGCAGTATGGCTCAAGAACTTCCTAGTGCACTTAGATGTGATTCCTGGTTTGCAGAAGTCTATCACGGTGTATTGTGATAACAACGGTGCAGTAGAAAACTCGAAGGAACCACGAGCCCACAAGGCGAGTAAACATATACAACGCAAGTACCACCTGATACGAGATATCGTAAAGAGGGAAGACATGGTCGTGGCTAAGATAGCATCAGAGGATAACCTTGCAGATCTGTTCACGAAGACATTGACTTCAAAAGACTTTGAGGCTCACGTGAAGGGCATGGGAATCAAATACTTAGGAGAGCCATGACGGTTTTTTTTAGATATATAGTAGCAGAGTGCATAGGAGTTGAATGTAGTTGTATACTTAAAGCACAGCTTAAGTATTAGTGGGAGATTGTTGGAGTTGAATACATAAGCTATGCTTGTATTGTACATTTTCCCAGTTAATATATCGATTTATGTTTTGGTTATATTTTGTTGTGCATTATTTGTCCATTTATATTATGTAGTTAGATGATGAGATGTCTTGTGTGACACAGTATATCTCATCATTGGTTAAAAGACATAATATATAAATGAGGTTCGTAACCGAGACAGCTTTGGACAAACTGTCGGTTTAGGTTATTATGTGATTCGGATAATTGATTTGTCTAAACTAATTGAATCTCGGGGCGTATTGAACTTGACCATTTAGAATGATTTGTCTTTTACTGATTTAATAGGCAAATCGTTCTTAGTATTCTATCTCTTAATCCCTAGCTTTGAGCGGGCATGAGGATTAGACATAGTGTACTTTGATCTGCCAATGGGTGAGGTCATTTTTAGCCAATAGTCTCGGTAGGTTGGGTGCGCGTGTTTAGTTGCTTGGTGTGTTGCTGCTTGTGGAAATGATACCATGTAGCGGTGCATCCGGGGTGATGGTGTTCCCGAGATGAGCTCGTTATGTTTATTATACTAAACCCAACTGGTGGACTTATGTCCGGTATAGTAAAAAGGTCGAGTGGTACTAGTCTCAGAATTAAAAAAGTTAATTAATTAATTTATCAGTAAATTAATAAATTAACGAGCACTATATCTTTGATGTGGCGAGATTATGAATAAATTAATTAAGTTGTTCCGAAAGCAATTCTGGTGTAGGATGGTAGTGCCATAATTAATCCATTAGTGGTACGATTAATTATGTATTGGATTATTGACAAAGGTAGATTTAATTAATTAAGTAATTAATTAATCATTGTGTCAGTTGGTTGTGAAGCATACCAGGAACTGGATTGGGGATAAGTGAATCCCTGTATCAGTTGGTTGTGAATCATACCAGGAACTGGATTTGTGATAAGTGAATCCCTGTATCAGTTGGATGTGTATCAGTCCAGGAACAGGATTGAAAGAAATAGAAACCCAGTAGGAAGACCAATCCTAAACCAACTTGGGGTCTCTCTTGTAACTCTATATATAGACAAGGGATTAGCTATTCTACATATACAATTCATAAGTTTTCAAGACAAGAAAACTTAGAGAGAAAAAATCCTAGAGAGAGAAAATTTTCTCCCTCAGAATTTCAGATTTCCTTAGCTTGCTGCATCGGCCATCCCTCTTTCCCTCCTTTTCAGAAAAAATCCTAGAGAGAGAAAATTTTCTCCCTCATAATTTCAGATTTTCTTAGCTTCTTTGGCCGGCCGGATTTATCCATTTTTGGCGGCGGCGCGTGGCTTTTTCTCTCCTTCCAGGCGGCGCGTGTAGTACACTTCCAGGTGCGATGGTGCTGGAATTTTCTGACATGTAGATTGTGGTGATTAGCTGATCAACTGCTCATTAGATTACTGCCCACATAGCATACAAGCAAAGTCTTGAGGCATACAAGAGAATCGCCTGAGTATACGCTTCAATAGGTAATTCTTATGGTTTCGCTTTTAATTAAGAATTTTTGTTGTGTGGTAAATCGAATAAGTACAAACCAAGAAGATCCTGCGTAATGTTATTTCAAACAAGGGTTGGAATAGCGATTGTGCTAGCGTCTAGGCCTGGCCAGAGATTCCGATTCTGGAATGCGTAGCACGAAAGTGAGTTTCTGGCATGGCCCGGGCAGATAATCTTTCATTTCTTTCATTACTACCTCTTTCATAGCAGGATTCAGCTTCCTCTGACCGGTTTGGAACCTGCTTCCAACAATATTTGGTGCATGTAGATTGAAGGACTGATTCCCTTGATGTCAGCCAGTGTCCATCCGATTACTGTTCTGTGCTCCCTCAACACTCTTAGCAACTTCTCCTCTTACAAGTCCGTCAAATCCTTGGAGATTATCACTGGAAAGGTCTCCAACTCTCCCAAGTAGACATACTTGAGATGATTCGGCAATGTCTTCAACTCAAGCTTAGGTGTCTGCACAACAGAAGGTAAATTTTTGTCAGAACTAACAGGTAATCCTGAAAACTGGTTAGCAAACCTCGGTGGCAATTCAGGACTAGCATGAAACGCCATGAGTGCATCAATGATGGCGTCATTCACATTGCTGTGAGCATCAATTTCCTGCAAACTATGCTGTAGAACAAAATTTAGCTCATCCAGCATTAAATTAAACTCAATCTCTTCTTGCACAATAGAGTCAACTAGGCTTACATTAACAAAGTATTCATAGTCTGGTGGATACTTCATAGCTTTATACATATTGAATTGGACTTTTTCACCATCAAATTCAAAAGTAAAAACACCAGCATCTACATCAATATTTGTTTTAGCCGTTTTCATAAATGATCTACCCAACAGAAGAATATCAGAATTTGTCACATGCTCATCATTCATATCAAGGATGTAGAAATCAACAGGAAAAATCAATTTATCACATTTAACTAATACATCCTTGACTACCCCCTCTGCTGGTGCTGGAGGTTGGAAATCGGATTGCTGAGGTTGAGATTAAAAACCAGGCTGCTTGTAACTGAAGTTGGGGTGATTCCTCCACCCTGGGTTGTAGGTGTTAGAATAAGGGTCATACCTTCTTTAGGGTGGAGCCTGGAATCCTCCCATAATATTTACCTGCTCCCCTCTTGCATTGCTGGACAATCATTCGAGGTGTGTTCTTGCATTGCACAAATTCCGCAGACCTTAACTGCCTGCAACTGTCCCACAGCAAGCTAGCATACCAAATCAATTAACTATTCAATCTTACTTTCCATATTAGAAACACTCACCTCGTTAACTCGTCTTGTGTGCATATCTGCTCGCCTATGAAATTGCTTGGACATCTCAGCCATCATGGAAATTAGCCTCGTTACCTCTACAGGAGTCTTATTCATAGTGTTCCTCCACTTGCAGAATCAATCTTGTCCCTGTCCAACCCAAATAGACCCTTATAAAAATACTGAATTAAGAGCTGCTCGGGAATCTGGTGTTGAGGACAGCTTCTGCAAATATCATTGAACCTCTCCCAGTACTCGTACAAACTTTCACCAGTTGCTTGTCGGATACCACAGATATCTTTTATGATATTAGAAGCACGAGAAACTGAGAAGAATTTCTCCAAAAATCATTTTTTGAGCTCGTTCCAAGTGGTGATGGATCCTACTGGTAGCCCAAAAAGCCAATGTTTTGTCTTATCTTCCAAAGAAAATAGGAACGCCCTGAGCTTGACTTGCTCCTCTGTAACTTCTTGGTAACTTACTACCGAGCACACAATGTGGAACTCCATCAAGTGCTTGTGGGGGTCCTCACCTGTCAAACCACGAAACTTAGGCAATAAGTGTATTGTACTAAATTTTAACTCAATCTAGGAGTGTCATCAGGAAAAGTTATGCATAGAGATTGCTTGTTCTCAGCAGGAGTTGCCAACTCCCTTAGAGTTCTGTCAGCCATTGGTGTTGCGACCAACTCGTCCCCTCTTCGGGAACTTCAATTTCTTCTTCTTCGTCTACCGATTGAGTCAAAGATGTTGATAAGTCTAGAATTAACGCGTTATTTTATTTTAATTGGAGGTCAGTTTTATGAAGTTTATGGCTTAATTGCGCGTTATTTGTAATGCAGGAGAAGATGGACTTCGGTAGAGCTAAATACGCAATTTGGCCATATTTTTGGAGGAAGTTGAGAGTTTGAGCAGAATGAAGAAATATCAAATTGGGCTTGCGGGAAGAATTAATTATGAATGGAGATAAATATTCGATTGGGCTTAATATTTAGACCCAAAGTTAGTTAATGAATTTGTTATTAATGTTATTATTTTCCAAAACTAAATAGGAATTAATAATATAAAATTAGTTGGTTAGAATAAGTGGGCCGCCTGGAGTTAGTATATATAGTAGACGTAGGTTAGTGAGGAGTTTTTGGGAGGAGTTTTTACCCAGGAAGTCGGCGGCCACTTTGTTGGCTTTGGTTTATGGCTAAGTTTTCTTTTCTTTCTTCTAATTTCAATTATGTATTTTAATTAGGTTTGATAGTACTTGGATTGGATGAACTCATGAATTATTTAATTTCATAGTATGATTAGGTGTTAAATATTTTTGGATATTTATTGTGATTTATGCTATTTGGTTTATATTACAGTCAAATAATTTGCCTAGAGCTTTTAAGTTTGATATAATATAATCTCAATTAGGATAATCCGTAAAGGCTTACGAATTTGCCAATTAGAGTTGAAGAGGTTAAAAAGGTGGTACCTTTTAAGGCCTAGAACACTGATAAGGCAATGGTTTGTAGCAATAAATAGGTTGAATTAATTAATGTGATGAAGTGACTAATAAGGTCGGTGGATTCAATGGATTTGAATTGAGCCTACTAATTGGTGAGACGATGACATGTTGATTTGATTTGCATATTTGCATCCAAATATCTTTAACTGTTGGTGTGTAAAGCACTATGAAATTAAATAGTTTATGAGGGATTCTTATCTAAGTACTACGTTAGGAATTTTATTATTTTCTTTATTTTAATTTATGCTGGTTACTTTAATTAGTTAATCAATTCTCACAAACCCCCACTTCTTGACTAGATAGTAGAAAAGAGGTTAGTTCTAATAAATAGTCCCTGAGGAGACGATCCTACTCACTGCTATGCTACTAAAACCCTTAGAGTATGTCTTTTATATTTGTTGGTTTGACACCCATCAAATTTTGGCGCCGTTGCCGGGGACTAAAGATATTAGAAAAATCTTGATTTTATTATTCTAGTTTTTATATTTTATTATATATATTTGTTTTTTTTTTCTGTATTACATTATTTTCCATATTTGTTGTTTAGGAAGCTTGCAAGAACAATGATGGATGAGCAAAATTATTCATGGCAAGGTCACAATGGATTCGGTGCAAGTTACCCGCATGACTATGAGGGAGAGTACCAAAATATGCCCACTTGGCAAGCTCGTTCAGAAGATACATCATATGGACAAGATCTAGCAAGTCAAATACGCAGATTGAACAATGAAATAATGGCCAGACAAACACCAAATATGCAGGTTGAGCAATGTGAAAGGTCTTGCAAATGCGAAAGTAGATTTTTCGAATTGGAGACTCGACTTACCCAAATGCAAGAGACAATGGACCTAGTGCTGCAAAAATTGTCACAACCACAGTGTCAGGGAGCATTTTACGTGCAAGAGAAAGAGCCAGAGGATCAACCACCAAAGGATAAGGGCAAGAAGTTAAATTTTGAAAAAGAGGTGCTCAAATACTTAGAAAAGGAAAGTGCAAGGTGGAACAAGCATCTAAAGGTTCAAGATAAGATAGTTCAAAGAGAGTATGTCCAAGAAGAACAATTGTTCAAAGTGGACTCACATATTAAACAATTAAACTCCGCGATCAAGGATGTTTGTATCCATCTACTTGAGAAGGAAAGTGTTCAGATGCTCTCTGCAAAGAATGACATCAACAATGGTGGGATTGTTCCAAAAGTCATGCCAATGGGGGAACACATGGCAGAGAAATTAGTGGGAATGAGCAAATCAAGGACTCTCCTGAAATGATGTACACATATCCTGATGAGTCTAGCGAGGAAGAGCATGAAGTCATAGAAAAAATGTTATTGCGTGACCACGCTATGGCATTTGAGGTTCATAACCTCATTCCAGAAGAAGACATGACTCCTCAAATTGCCAGAATAGACACCAAGAAGAAGTGCATCCATAGTAAGAAGAGTAAGAGACGGTTAAAGAGAGAAAAGGCTAAGATAGAGGGCAAGAGATTTAAAGAAAGACTACCGTTTTAGAAGACACGGTGTTCCAACTCCTGAATAGTCAGATGCCTATAACTACAAGTCTCATATCTGATCCAGGAAAGGTAAATGCGCCTCAAACACAAGGAAAGTGCCATGACGATAGTCAAAACTACGTATATCATCCGCCTTAAAGCAAGTTATCTCACGTCGAGCTACAGACGTAAAACAAGCGCTTATGGGAGGCAACCCAAATTTTTTTTTCTAATTTTCTTTTGTCTTTTAATTGTATTTTTAAGTGCTTTTTAGCAGAGAATTTCGAGTGGAATTAAAGGCTTAGACAGAATAGAATTTTTCCTCCGACATGCCCAGGTCAAGGTTCGAATGGTTTTTGCATTTTCTGAAGGCTTGGGCAGAATACAATTCTTCTTCTGACATGCCCAGGTGAGTTTTTCTTGAATTTCTAAAGGCTTGGTCAGAATACAATTCTTCCTCTGATATGCCCAGGTCAAGGTTCGCATGGTTTTTGTATTTTCTGAAGGCTTGGGCAGAATACAATTCTTCTTCTGACATGCCCAGGTGAGTTTTCCTTTGACTTTTAAGGGATGGGGCAGAATATAATTTTTCCTCTGACATGCCCAGGTCAGTGCCTTTGATTTTTCCACGTTTTTCTTTGCTTTTTATTGGAATTTTTAAGGAGTTGGGCAGATTACAAGTTTTCCTATGACATGCCCATGTCATTTACACTTTCAAAAAAAAAAAAAAAAAAAATTCGAGAAGTGAACTCCAATCTCCACGCCTTTGCGCACATGTGGGCTTGAAACCACAAATTCCTCCACCATAGAGAAGCTTCTTTTCCCCTTACTAACTTTTGTTTGTTTTAGTTATTTATTTTATTTATTTTTATTCTGTCTTGGTGGTGTTTGTTTTTGCGATCCTGTTTATGCCTATTTTTTTTCTACATTGGGGACAATGTAGAGTTTTAGGTGTGGGGGGATTGTTTTGTATGATTATTGTTTTGGGGATGGTTTGTGTTTCATTGTGTTTAAAGTCTAGGTGTGGGGGAGTTTTAAATGTTATGTGTTTTGTGTTGGGAAAATTGATATGCAATATGTGATTGGGTGAGGTAAGAATGAAATGTAGGGAATAATAGTAGTATTATGTGTTGGATGCCTATAACTGTTCCGTATGATAATTCAAATGAGGATACTTGTGTGAGTGACATCCAAAAAGCTAGATAAAGTGATATTTTGGGCCTTAATGAGCAAATAATTCTTTCTTGTGCTCAATTGTTTTTCTTCAGAGTGTTTCATACATAATTTGCATATTCTAGAACTTGCTTTGTTATGCATGTTACCATTGCTTGTGAATTTGATATACAAAGATGATAAGGGCATTAGGATAAACCAATTTTTGGCTTGCTTTAAAATCCAAACTTCTATGCTTACCATTAGTGAACCTTTTTGAAGCTTGGATCTTGTTCTTTGATTGTAAAGCCATTAAAATAAAACCAAGGCCTGTGTTTAGCTTGTTTCTTTTTTTTTTGCCTAGTTATTGAAATGAGTGTGTACTCGGTTGTTGACCTTGGTTTGTGGTTTGAAGGCGGACATTGCAAGACATTAGTAGCTCATAAAAGAATAAGTTGTGCTCTACAGTGTAAAGTTGCCTATGTGTAAAATAGAGGCACAAAAGTTGTTGAAAAAAAGAAAAAAAAAAAAAAAGAGAGAAATGAAAATGAAGAAAAAAAAAAAAAAAAAACAGCCAATATAAACAAATTCCATTGAATTTGTGTGGCTAGAAAAAAAATGAAAAAAAGTGAATAAAGAGATAGGTTTGGAATCTTTATGGGTTGCTAGTGTCTTGCATGAGACATCCTCGGTAAGAATGTTGGAAGGTTGACAATTGAGTATATGCTTGTTTTCGTAACTGTAGCCTAGATATTATCTTTTGTTTATCCTACCCTTTTGTCCCGAGCCTCATTATAACCCTTTGACAAGACCCTTTGATTTGTATTTTGGATTCATTTGAGTGACGGTGATGTGATATATCTGCAAGCTTATGGCAAGAACAGGTTATGTGATGAATTTGAGTGATTATATATTCCCTAAACACTTTTGAGTGCATGAGAGATTACATGAGAGGTGGATGTCACTTTTGCTTGTTATTTGATTTTGGAGAGTTATGAGGAACTTGGTATAGTCATTGCAAATGCTTGGTACTATGAAAAATTTCCTATGTGGATTGCAAGTCTTGCTTGATCGTATGTTGCATATTGATGATCCATGTGTTTGTTTGTTGTTTTGTGTTTGTTTCTTTTTCTTGACGAGTCTTGAGTCATGCTTGGGGACAAGCATTGTTTAGGTGTGGGGGATTTGATAAGTCTAGAATTAACGCGTTATTTTATTTTAATTGGAGGTCAGTTTTATGAAGTTTATGGCTTAATTGCGCGTTATTTGTAATGCAGGAGAAGATGGACTTCGGTAGAGCTAAATACGCAATTTGGCCATATTTTTGGAGGAAGTTGAGAGTTTGAGCAGAATGAAGAAATATCAAATTGGGCTTGCGGGAAGAATTAATTATGAATGGAGATAAATATTCGATTGGGCTTAATATTTAGACCCAAAGTTAGTTAATGAATTTGTTATTAATGTTATTATTTTCCAAAACTAAATAGGAATTAATAATATAAAATTAGTTGGTTAGAATAAGTGGGCCGCCTGGAGTTAGTATATATAGTAGACGTAGGTTAGTGAGGAGTTTTTGGGAGGAGTTTTTACCCAGGAAGTCGGCGGCCACTTTGTTGGCTTTGGTTTATGGCTAAGTTTTCTTTTCTTTCTTCTAATTTCAATTATGTATTTTAATTAGGTTTGATAGTACTTGGATTGGATGAACTCATGAATTATTTAATTTCATAGTATGATTAGGTGTTAAATATTTTTGGATATTTATTGTGATTTATGCTATTTGGTTTATATTACAGTCAAATAATTTGCCTAGAGCTTTTAAGTTTGATATAATATAATCTCAATTAGGATAATCCGTAAAGGCTTACGAATTTGCCAATTAGAGTTGAAGAGGTTAAAAAGGTGGTACCTTTTAAGGCCTAGAACACTGATAAGGCAATGGTTTGTAGCAATAAATAGGTTGAATTAATTAATGTGATGAAGTGACTAATAAGGTCGGTGGATTCAATGGATTTGAATTGAGCCTACTAATTGGTGAGACGATGACATGTTGATTTGATTTGCATATTTGCATCCAAATATCTTTAACTGTTGGTGTGTAAAGCACTATGAAATTAAATAGTTTATGAGGAATTCTTATCTAAGTACTACGTTAGGAATTTTATTATTTTCTTTATTTTAATTTATGCTGGTTACTTTAATTAGTTAATCAATTCTCACAAACCCCCACTTCTTGACTAGATAGTAGAAAAGAGGTTAGTTCTAATAAATAGTCCCTGAGGAGACGATCCTACTCACTGCTGTGCTACTAAAACCCTTAGAGTAGGTCTTTTATATTTGTTGGTTTGACACCCATCAAATTTTGGATGTTGACTCAGCCAGTTGTTCTCTTTGTTTCTTCTTTTTCATTTTCCTTTTTTCAGTTTTCTCTACCTCTGATCAAAGACTACTTTGCCTGTACAAGAAGAGCAAACCATAAAAAGGAACAAAAAAAACCAAACTTTTAACCAAATTAAAAACACTACACCATGCTCCCCGGCAACGGCGCCAACATTTGATGGGTTGTCAGACCAATCAAAAATAAAATCTACTCTATAAGTTTTTAACGTAGCACAGAGCGAGTAGGATCGTCTCCACAGGGAGCACCAGAGTGAAATAAATTCGGTCAAAAGTACATAACAAAAAAAGGGGGGTTTGTTTAAATTAAAACTACTACTAAAAATTTAATTAAAATTAAAGACTGAAAATTAAACAAATTGTTAAAATCAAATTTGGGAAATATCTAGTCAAGGGAATTGGACCACCTCGATGCACTAATTGATCCTCGATGCAAGAATGTATCAATTAACTAATGGTTACACCAATTTTCATTGTTAGAACCTCCAAACAATTCAGTCATATTAGTTTAAGCCAGCAATTAAGGAACCTCCGTTAATTACGTCTATAATCGATGGACAATTTTGGAACCTCCTAGAACCTAGATCATGATAGTCAAGGACCCAGTTCAACTACAATTAATCAAATTAGTTTAATTGCACTTGATTATTTATTCTTTTCAATACACTAACCTACGTACCACGTGATTAGTTTTATTGACTCTGGGGAATACCGAACCTCGTGTATTCTAGTTAATTGGACTATCTAGGAAAGCTTGCATGCTACCAGCTATACAAACAGTGTCAAATAATGTTCACGGCAATTCACAAGAATAAATAAGAAACCAGTAATTAATTACAATTCGATCTCACGATTAAAGTAACATCGAGGGCTTTAATTCCCTTGGCTAGACTAAAGAAATTAGCTACTCATAATTGCAATACTAAAATTAACAAATAAATTGTGCAACATAATTTTAAAACTAAAAATTAAGAACTAGGAATAATACTAAGTAGTGGTAGTCGTCCGTAGGAGAGCCGCCCGCACTTCCAAAAAGTTGTTGTCCAAATGTCTCCAAAATTGAGTCTCCAACAACCTTGGCTGCCTCCTGCTCCCGCTGTCAACCACACCAGCCAAAAAAAATAAGTCAAGTCATCTGCTCTCTTTTCCAACCTAATAAATCCTTTCTTCCCAATTTGGGCCAATACTAATTCTCTAAACTAAAAATTCTCCTCACAAAAATAATTACAGCCCAATTACTCCTTAATTAATAAAATCCTTTGTCATAATTAAATCCCAAGCTCAATACAGCCCACATTTCTTTGTCTTCCATCAAGCCCAACTCGCACTAATTGCATCCAAAATGGCCCATCCTATTCAAAATTAATCTTCATCCCTACAAGTATCAAAACAGCCCATTAGACTTCACCAAACGTCCAAATCAACCCAAATTCGCACCAAATCGTATTAAGAAATATAAGTTCATCAAAGACATATATTAATCTACTGGAAAATGTCCAACAACGATTGACAATAGGAAAATACATCCAAAGAAACACAAATTACAAGTATTGTTGTGTTTACTATGGATAAACATATATAGATCTACCCTATCAAGCGGTGGATATACCTCTTGCTGAAATTTTATCCAAACAATGATACATCACTATTTATCAGATGAAAACTCCAAACCATAAATCTAACAAATAGATCTATGATGACTGATTCTTCTTGGACCAAATCAACGAACATCATCAATGATGCCGACCAATCCAACGAACTATCGCCATAACAACGAACACCATCAATGAAATCGTGACCTGACACTACTAGTATATCTGAATCTCCTGAAGGAAAAAGACACTCTACCCTTCTATAGATCATCTATTGAAGGACAGAAGAAAATAAAGATTGGGGGATAGCCCCCTTTATTGGAAGACGAAACTAAAATAGGAAAATGAAAATAGAGAACAAATTTATTTCCTCCATCCTCCCATGATAGGAAGATGTATGAAGAAATATTTTTTGAAGGTTGAGTTTGGGAGAGAAGGGAAGAACCGTGGCTGCTATGTTACTTTTTTCTATATACCTTTCTTTGAGGGAGAAATTATTTTTTCAGTACTTTTGTATAAAACATGTGGCATAACACATTTATGATATAAAATCAATTTGGTTTTAAGTTTTGTTGATTTAATCGAAGGTAAAAAAATTTTAACTGATGTTGCCCAATAATATATTTTTTAGGTTGGACAATTAGTTTCTCTTGTAAGTCTATTTGATCCAACAACGATAGTAGCCAAATGATTTGTTCGTAGCATAGATCCAGATGTAGAAGTTAGAAAACACCCAACAAAGGAGAACTGGTGTCAAGTTCATATAAATGCAGTAATTGAACCTAACGAGCAAGTGATTCGACCTTTTGGCCTTTTATCCCACATGAGAAACACACTTGGTATTTATTGCTTAGCCAAACACTTTGGTATGTATTATGATATTATGTTAATTATATTTATTTCTCATTATTTTTATGCATCTAAACATTAACATGGTTCTTTTTAACATACAGGTGTATGATACTTCTTCAATGAACATCATAAGACATACTATCATTGGATGAAAATTTGCATATATATTATCAATTAACTTCTTAATAAATTTATTATACTTTCTAAATTACAATATTAGTTGTCTTAACTCTTTTAATAATTCAATTTAGTATTTCATTCGATGATGTTATAAAATATTTTGATGTACTTTGGTATGTTAAATACATTATAAATTTGATTTACTGTCTATCCTGCAAGACTTATTGATATCTACTTGTCTTCAAATTTGAACTCTTTATGTAATGTTTGAATGTAACAGTCGATATTAAAAAGTACTATGTAACGAGTGTCATCTGAGTGTTATAAAAACCTTCCTACCTTGATAATTCACACAGTCATAATAATTATTTATATTGATAATTATAAATGTTATAATAGGATATTTATCAACACATTTTCTAAATATATTTACATTCATAAGTTAACACTTAAATATGTTATCAAAATTTACTTATTTAGATACGTATAAATGTCATGAAAACTTATCTATCTAAACAATTTATTTTGTTTCAAATGTTATAATAACATCAAATATTGAGACATAAAAATATTATAATAGTTGGGTGGGAGGGTTTGAGGAAGTGGTAAGGGTTGGGGCTTATAACCGTTAGGTCGGGGGTTCGAACCTCACGAGTGTAATCAAAGAAAAAAATAATATTATAATAATTTATTATTATACATACTTATATGTATCACGATATATTATCTATCATCTCATGCTTTTACGTACTAATATCTTTATAATGTAGTATATCTTAACAATTAAAATTGTCATCTTATATTATTTTTACTGACACTTAATGTTGTCAAAATATGTTATCTATCCACATACTTTATTATGTGTTAATATGTTAATACATCACTCTAAAAAAATAATAAATAATGTCACAGTAGATAATTTTTTAGGAGGTCTAAACTTGATATAATAGACAACTTTTATACATACTTACAAATGATATAATATATTATCTATCTAAACATATTTTTGTCTTCAGTGGTATAATATAATCCCACATATTTTTGTGATATTATGCTATTCATATTGACATTTAAATTTATCATAATATGTTTTCTATCGAAACAATTTATCATGTCACGGTAGCTAATTTTTTAGAATGTCTAAACTTGATATAATAGTCAACTTGTATACATACTTACAAATGACATAATATATTATCTATTTAAATATATT
This sequence comes from Knoxia roxburghii, assembly GCA_030378225.1. Classification (NCBI taxonomy): domain Eukaryota; kingdom Viridiplantae; phylum Streptophyta; class Magnoliopsida; order Gentianales; family Rubiaceae; genus Knoxia; species Knoxia roxburghii. The sequence goes on from CM059423.1 coordinate 8,947,166, forward strand.
TTTATGTCTTCAATAGTAAATATAATGCCAAATATTTTTTTCATATTATGGTATTCATATTAAAACTTAAAGTTGTCATAATATGTTATCTATTCGAAACACTTTATAATGTCACGGTAGCTAATTTTTTAGGACGTCTAAACTTGATATGATAGACTATTTGTATACATACTTCCAAATGACATAATATATTATCTATCTAAACATATTTTTATGTCTTCAATGGTATAATATAATAACACATAATTTTGTCATATTATTGTATTTGTATTGACACTTAAAATTGTCATAATACGTTATATATCCAAACACTTTATTACGTATTAACATATTAACATGTATGACACTATATAGCCTTATAATAGATTATTTATCATGTCATATACTTGTATCTTCATATGTATTATTGACAGTCTAACTTCACACTTTTCAACATATATGTTCACATAAAAAAGTGTCGTCATATCCAATACACCTTTGGCCATACTGACATAGATAACACAAAAAGTACGTGTCGTCATAGATAAAATGTAATCAAATATTATCTATTATAACATTTTCAAGTGTTTTGACGTCCCTTTTTTCTAGTAGTGACTCAAAATACTTCATATTCATAAGCATGCATGTACTACAGTTAATTAACTTTGTTGTTTGGCATTTGATTATTTTCATTTAGTCTCTGAAAATGGTCCTCAAAATTTCTTACAGGACTACTCCTAAAAGTAATTTAGAAGAGAACTGATCTATCTTGTTTACACGAGAGAAAATGTAGATTTTTAGATTCTTATCTTCTGTTCGAATACAGTTGGCAGACAATAGCTTTCTCCATCGGAGAAAAAAAAAAAAAAAAAGAGTTCAAATTGGTGTAATACCTTGGATTTTGTCAATTTTATTTCATTACACTTATAGAAAGGGTGTGTCGATAGACCAATTTCCTATGGATATATTAACAAAAAAAATAACACTTGATTTTGTCATTGTACTTATAAATTTTTTATTACACTTGTTAGTGTTTAGATTGAAATTCTATTATAACACTTATTTCTAGTATCATGATAGAATTTCATTTGATGGAAGAACAACCATAATCAATCGCCGCCTAACATTCTCTGCTACCGTAATCCTACCGAACATATTCGACCTTGAGGCTACATCTGGCGACGAAGTTGCTAGACGTTCATCATCAGCTGCCACCAGATCAGTTCCTGCCGTTAGGGGGTTCTGCATCAACCAGTGGCACTATACCACAAAAAGCTCGAACTTTTTCAAGCTGTTTTGCAGTGCAAGCTTCTGCTGAGAAGGGCTTAATGCCACCACCAAAAGAAATATGTTTCTTCAATGGCTTACTGGAGTTGGTTTTTACTGAAGCGAAACGAAATCTTATGGCCGCACCGTTTAAGCATTCTCTGGTTGGCAAATTTTTGTTTTGGAGACTGAAAAAGTCTGAAGTACGACAAGAATTTGCAAAAGTTAGTTTTCATAGAGAATATGATATAGGATTGATGAACCAATATCATGTTCTTATTAAGTTTCAATCAGAAGCTGGTTATCAGTGATGTTGGATCAAACTAACACGAAATTTAGAGGGATATTAGATGTGTGTGCTGAAATGGACACCACAGCTCAAATTTGAGGAAGACCCTCTGGTGGTGCCAATTTGGGTGTCCATGTATGGGCACCCCCTTGAATACATAACCACCACTGCGTTATTCTCTACTACTCAGGCTTTGGGCAAAACCCTGCAAATCGACATTCCCATGATGCATGGAACTAGGCCATCTGTGACAGGTTTTTGTGTCAAAATTGATTTATTGAAATATCTCTCGCCTGGTATTCACATATGCGTAGATAAGAACATAATAGTGCAGGATTTTACTTACGAATATGTCCTCGAATACTGCATAGAGTGTCGTAAAATTGGACACAAAGCCATTGCTTGCAAGAAAGGCTTGACGGGTAGCCCAAGGCCGATGACCAAGCCACCAGTTCAAGATATTAAGATTGTCTCAATCCCACATCGGTAACCCAAAACACTTGTGTTTAATATAAATAATCCAAGGGCCTCTCCACCCATTGCCAATTGGTTTTGGGTTGGATGCTCATGTTGGATCAATAAATTTAACATGGTATCAGAATGGGTTTTGGGCATTTTCACTGATCCTGAAATATATCCCCAGTTTGTTTGCCCATAGTTTGGACTTGTTTGACTGACCTGACAATATATCTAGTTTAAACCCAAAAAGCCCAGAGTGTGTTGTGGGTTAAAGGAGGGTGTTAAGATTGTCCCAATCCCACATCGGTAACCCACAACACTTGCGTCTAATATAAATAATTCAAGGGTCTCTCTACCCATTGCCAATTGGTTTTGGGTTGGATGCTCATGTTAGATCAATAAATATAACACAAGAATACAGGCCAAAGTTGAAGCAAATTAAAGGTTCTTCGGGATTGAATACAGCAGAAAAATCTATTTTCCCAACTTTGGATTTGAGGGCCAACGCTGACAATAGTTTACTTCCTATAGTTAATCCCCAACCGCATAATCCATGACCTATAGCTAATCCAGCGGCCCCCGAGGTGCAGCTAACGTCACTTGTACTTCCAACGGCCCGAGAGGAGGTTTTGTTTGAAGACATTACAGATGATCCTAATAGCCCAGTACTTGCATTGGCCTTAATCTCCCCTGATGTGGTGGCTCCTCGTACGGAATCAGTCACTCAGCCTTTTATCCCAAGTTCTAGTGCAGCTACTAATTTGGCTTACCTCTGTAGAGAACACTATGGAGGATTCTTCACAGTTACATATATTACCTAATAGAGGTTTAGAAAGGGAAAAGGAGAAAAAGAGTCATGCGCAATCTGGAGGATCCTCTGCAGTTATCATTAATAGATCAAAGCCACCTAATTTTAAATCTATACAGTAACGTCAATTAAATCCTCCTACTTAACGAACTTATTTAGAGGCAATGAATCTATTTGATGGAACACCTATGGGGAGAAAATTCCATGAACATCCAGGTCAACCCGTAAGCCTGGAAGATTTTCAACTTGAGATGAAGAACCAAGGCTTAGGAGAAGACATTGATTTTGATTCTTTAATTCAGAGCCGCTGCCAGGCATATATGAAATGCGAGGTGCTTATGATGATGATTATTATGATGAACTCCTAGATCAATATTCCTTTCCTGAGGAGTAGTTTACCCAAGTACGACGTAAAAAAATATACGCTAAGAAGTTAGGTTCCTCATTACTAGTACCAACGCGCCGTTTGGTGCGCACTCATCGTCTGTCGCTACATTTTCATTGATCCATTTTGCTTGAGTTTTCTTTTTTTATGTCTGTATTTCAAAGTTCACTTTGTATAAGGCAATTTCGGTTTGATATTTGAGACTTATAGAGTAGTAGGGAGTTTTGACCCTTGTATTATTTTGTGACTTTAAAAATTTTCTTAATAAACGGGTAGTCAATCCTGCGTTTCTTTCAAAAAATTATATCAAATAAAACATGGTTTTTATCTAAATTTAATCAATTTTTTTATTTTAAAATTTCTGAAACATTCGCAACCTAGTGAAAATCTCAAGGGATCACCCCAAACGTGAGCGACCAAACGCGTGACCAAAATGGTCACGTTATCTTGCGTGACCAAAATGGTTGTACATTTTGTCACACAAATTTGCAGAGTGTGTATATACTCGCACGCGATGAGACATGCTATTACTTGTTTACTGTGTATTAATTGGAGTAGGAACACCACAGAATATACCAATTGCTTTCTTACAATATAATGAAAATATGCAACTATAATAATACTTTCGATATTTTCAAGGGTTTAGAGCTAAATTGACAACCACTTTATGACTAATAACTTTGACAACAAATTCACCTTTTATCAAGTCTAAGAAGTGCCTTTTTTACTTCGCCACCCACACCCAAAAGCCTCAGCTGAGAAATTCAGAGTATTAATTTTATTTTTAAAATATAATTTTATCTATCTTAATATTATTTTTAAAAATATCTCTTTTCCAATTATATGTGTGTACCATACGGGTTGGTATATCCTAGACCTATAGAAGCACTAATTTTTAGTCTCTTATGTGATTTGACGTGCGTCCGCACTTTAATTAAAAAATTTGTTTTTTATTTTTTAAAATTGATGTGCGTCAGTTTTAAAACCAGAGGAGGGACTTCTTTTTTTGGGACGGGGCCTACTCTTCCCTTTCCATTTTATTTTTTTATTATTATATTTTTCCTTCTTCCCCCAATGCTTTCCATTATTTTTTTCTGTTATAAAAAAAACACAACCAAACTTGTATGAACCTAACAGAAAAATATAAGAGCAATGTAGAGAGAAATATGAGAGAAGTCTCTTGTATTAGATGAGTCTTGAATACATGAATAACCCCTCTATTTTTACTAGTAGAAGGAGTTTACATATAGAAACTAAATATTCCAAATCACATCAAATCATTCAATATAATAATTATGGACAATCAATCATTCCATATAATAATTATGGACATTCAATTAGAATCAATCAAATATTTTCATAACATTCCCCCTTTGAATGTCTATTTCCACGGAACGACGCCTCATTAAAACATTACTAGGAAAAACCCAATAGGATAAAACCCTAGTGAAGGAAAAACAGTACACATCCGAAATTTATATGCTACCTCATTAAAAACTGTGGCAGGAAAACCCTTTGGGACAAAACCATGTTCAAGGGGAAAAAATACAACCCATCTCCCCCTGTTGAGCACATCACTTGACATCTTTCAGACGCCGTATTCCAATCTTGTGAACTAACTTCTTGAAAGTTGAGGTTGGCAATGACTTTGTGAATAACTCCACCAAATTATCACTCGAACGAATTTGTTGAACATAGATTTCACAATTCTTTTGAAGATCATGAGTAAAGAAAAATTTTGGTGAAATGTGTTTTGTTCTATCACCTTTGATATATCCCTCCTTTAGTTGAGCAATGCATGCAGTATTATCTTCAAACAAAATGGTAGGAACATCTTTATTCAAAAATAAGCCACATGATCCCCGAATGTGAGAAATAATAGCTCTTATCCAAACACACTCTCGACTTGATTAATAAATTTCCAATAGTTCAGCATGATTGGAAGAGTGGCTACTAAAGTCTGTTTCATAGATTGCCACGAAATAGTTGTTCCTCCACATGTAAACACATATCCAGTTTATGATTGACCATGGTGAGGATCAGATAAATACCCAGCATCTGCATAACCTACAAAATCAGATGTAAGTGTTCGAGAGTAATAAAGACCCATATCTATCATACCTTGAAGGTAGCGAAATATGCTTAACACCATTCCAATGCCTACATGTAGAGAGGAACTATATCTAGCCAATAAATTCACAGCAAATGATATATCAGGCCGTGTGTGACTAGAAAGATACATTAATGTCCTAATAGCACTAAGATAAGGTACTTGTGGACTAAGTAGTTCTTCATCCTTTTCACGAGGTCTAAACAGATATTTATGCGCGTCAAGTGATCTTACAACCATAGGGGTGCTTAGAGGGTGTGCTTTATCCATATAAAAGCGTTTAAGCACTTTAATAGTGGAAGCAGACTAGTGTTTAAATATACCACTTTCTATGTGCTCAATCTGCAAACCAAGACAAAATTTTGTCTTTCCAAGATCTTTCATTTCAAATTCTTGCTTTAAGTATTTTGTAGTCTTTTCGAGCTCTTAAGGAGTCCCAATAATATTTAAATCATCAATATAAGCTGCAATAATTACAAACGCATATCCACATAGGATCATTCATGTAGTCTTCCACATTCGTCCAGCTTGTTTTAAGCCATACAAAGATTTACACAATTTGATTGAGTAAAGCCGTCGAAAACCGGCATCTAGTCCTTTAGGCATCTGAAATCCTTCAGGGATTTTCATGTAAATCTCATTATCAAGTGAGCCATACAAGTAGGCTGTTACAACGTCCATGAGACGCATTTATAGTCTTTCACTAGTTGTTAAATTTAGCAAATAGCAAAAAGTTGTTGCATCCACCACGGGAGATTATTTCTCCTCAGAGTCAATACCCGGTTTTTGGGAAAAACCTTGTGCTACAAGGTGTGCTTTATAGCGCTCGATTTCACTTTTCTTATTTCTTTTTTTGCACAAAAACACATTTAAACCCTACCGGTTGCACATCTTCAGGTGTGCGCATTATTGGTCCAAAAACTTTTACGTTTAGCCAGTGAATCTAATTCAATTTGAATTGTGTATTTCCATTTTGGCCAATCATTTCTATGTCTGCATTCATCTGCAGACTTTTGCTCATGATCCTCATTTTCATTCATAATGTCAACTGCTACAGCATGAACAAATTTATCGTCGACTTTTAAAGTAGATTGGTTCCATTTTTCCCCCGTCATGACATAATTAATTGAGATCTCAATAGTTTAAGGTACCTAGACTTCTTCTAGAAGTTCTTTATTTTTCATGTCTAGAGTTTTAATTTTCAAAGATTCTTCTGGAATCCTAATTACCTCGATTTTGCCATCTTAATTTATTGTTCCTTTACATTTTTAAGGATTTTTATCTTTGAAACCAATAGGTCTACCACATTTTTTGTTGTGCCCTTAATTCATGATTAGTGGTAGAAGGTCCTTCAGGGACATCAATTCTAATTGGAGCATTAACAGCTGGTGTATGTGATTTAGTCACACGTTTTGGGTCAGAAAATGCATCTGGCAATTGATTCACCAAATGTTGTAAATGAATTATCTTCTGAACTTCAAGTTCAGATTGCTTTGTACGAGGATCATGATAACAATAATTCATTCAAACTGATATTCTTAATCAACTGTTTATTCTCTCCCCATAATGTTGAGATAAAAAACTCATCAAGATGACGGTCAACCAATCGAGCAATAAATAGGTATCCCTTCAGAGTTACTAACTCGTCAAACTAACAACCAAACAATCGAGATGTAAATAGATCTCTAGACTTTTAATCAAGATACTTTAGTGTCACTAGAGATTTAAACTCAATATATATTCTCAACCTCTTCTGGAGGCCCCATCTTTGTACGTTGTGGCGGAGCAATTGGAACGTGTACCGTACACCCAAAAATTTTAAGAAGGGAGATATTTGGTTCCTGACCAAAAACCAATTATTGGGGAGAATATTCATGATAATTCATTTGGCTTTACACAAATTAATGTTGCGGCATGTAGCACGGCATGAAGCACAGCATGCCTCCAAATAGATATTGGGATTTTAATTCTCATAAGCAAAGACCTTGCAATCAGTTGATTGCGCTTGATAAACGATTCTGCTAGATCATTTTTGTGTATGAACATGAGCTACAGGATGTTCAACTTTTATCCCAATTCCATACAATAATAATTAAAACATTAGGATGTAAATTCACCAACATTATCTAAACGTACTGTTTTAATAGGATTATTTGGAAAATGTGTCTGTAATCGAATTAACTCTCCGAGCAACTTCGCAAACGCCAGGTTGTGAGTAGATAACAAACATACATGTAACCATCTTGTTGATGCATCAATTAAAATCATAAAGTATCGAAATGGTCCACAAATATCACCATGTATGCGTCCTAAAAATTCAGGAGCTCGATACGAATTTTTGTTGGTGATGCCTTATAATTCATTTCCCTTGAGTACACGCAGCATATGAGAATTCATTGGATTGTAGAATCTGCTGGTTCTTTAAAGAACGACCACATGAATTCTCCAAAATTCTTCTTATTATTATAAAACGGGATGGCCTAACCGGTCATGCCAAACTACAAAATCTTCATGATTAGTAAACTTCTGGTTTACCGTTGCATAACTTTCAATTGTAGTAATATATGCGTAATATAGAGCAGAAGAAAAAGAAGGTAATTTTTCTATAGTTATTTTATTTCCAACAACATTACTTGTAATGAACAAGTATTAAATATTACATTCACTAGCAGTCTCAATATGATATCCATTTATGTGAATATATTTGAAACATAACAAGTTTCTTGGAGACTTTGAAGAATATAATGCATCATCAATGGAAAATTTTTTGCCTTCTGGTAGAATTATATTTTTGTTTTTGAATACTATATGAGAGAAATATTTTTTATCTTTGAGTATTGAATGTGTTGTTGCACTATCTACCAGACATATTTCGTTGTCATTGATAATTGCAACGTCCATTATATCAAATTTATAAAAGAACTATTCTTGGACATTTTCAGTATTAATTTCACCTTCAGGGTGATTGACAAAGAAATCATCAACATCTAAAGTAACAAAATCATCAAAATTATTGCTTTCATGGTCAAGGCCAACATCAATGTTGTTGCAAATAAAATTTGTCTCTATCATTTTCTCTTTCCTTTTCATTGCTTTTTAATAGAGATCTGCAAGATGTTTTGGCATACTGCTGTCACATTTGCTTCAAGAAATGGAGCAGCATCAGTTTTGAAAGTAAACATGTCAAAATAGTTATGGTTCCCGAGTTCACTTCTTTAATAAATTATATGATCTCAAGTAGAATATTAAAATTCAGCTTTTCATGCTAAATAGTGAAGACAAGAGGCAACTTCAGGGCCATAACTTCTAGCAAACCAGGGTTGTGACATGGTATCCTTTTTCACGATATTGCTGCTACATGAGCACATTAGATGCGTGAAAGGTAGTATATATTTTCTCAAACATTTCCTCATCATTGATTTTTTCACCACACAATTTCAACATCGCGCCTCTCAATGAGGTATAAATAAGAACAGAAGTAGGTTTTCTCATACTAGCATCTAAAGCATTTTTTACTACATCTCTTTTTCTTTTCTATCTTATCATCATTGATGCCCAACTTCTGGTGGGTATCAGTATTTTTGCTATGACCACATAACTGGCGAGAATACTTGTCAACCGCAAAATGACCAATAAGATAAAAAGATCTCATCAACTAATGGGGTTGGGAAATAAGCACATATATAACAAAGTAGCTCGAATATACTTAAAACATGTTTTCTTAATTACAAAGGGCAAAAACAAAATTAGCTGGAAGTAAAAAGCAAAGAGTACCTTTAAAATAATGTAAACCAAATCTGTACAAGCACTAGATACCCATCAGAATGTAGGAGCAACCCAAGTCCACATCTGTGTGCAAAATTCTAAGTGGAAGGTGGTTATGACTTACCCAACCAGAATCTTGTAAGTGGCAGAGACTCATGCTGATAATGTGTTATAAAAAAACACAACCAAACTTGTATGAAACTAACAGAAAAATATAAGAGCAATGTAGAAAAAAATATAAGAGAAGTCTCTTGTATTAGATAAGTCTTGAACACATAAATAACCCCTCTATTTATACTAGTAGAAGGGGTTTACATATAGAAACTAAATATTCCAAATCACATCAAATCATTCCATATAATAATTATAGACAATCAATCATTCCATATTATGGACATTCAATTAGAATCAATCAAATATTTTCATAACATTTTCTTCCATTTTTTATTCTTTCTTTTTTTTCTTTCTTTTCAAAAGCACACTTAATTTTATTTTTAATCAATATTTATTTAATTCATAATTTTTTTAAAATAATTAAATTATATATATTTTTATATTTTTTCACAAGAAAAAAGAAATCATATCATACAACAAAAATAGACATAACATGTTTTCATATCTGCAGACTTTAAAAATCATATTACAACACAAAAGAAATCATATCAGTAGACAACAGAAATCATATCATAAGACAAAAAATAGAGTAGATATCAGAGGACAGAAGATATCATATCAGCATATAATAGATATCATATCACAAGATAAAAGATATCATATCAGCATATAACAGATATCATATCACATGACAAGAAGAAATCATATCAGCGGACAACAAAAATCATATCACAAGACAAAAAATGAAGTAGATATCAGATGACAGAAGATATCATATCAACATATAACAGATATCAAATCACAAGACAAAAGATATCATATCACAAGACAAAAAGATATCAAATCAGCATATAATAAATATCATATCATCATATAAGAGATATCATATCAATATATAACAGATATCATATCAACATGTAACAGATATCATATCACAATATATAAAATTATTTAATTATAAAATAATTAAAAATATATTTTTTATACTTTTTTAAAAAAAAATAAAAAAATACTGAATTGTTTAAAAAAATAATTAAAAAATGTCTCAGGGAAGATTAAAAAAAAAAGAAAAAAATACTAATATAATAGAGTGAATTGTAAAAAAAGTCATCATACTTTGGTAAAGTTTAGGTTTTGGTCACTAACTTTTAAATATTCAAAAAAGGTCACTAACTTTAGCATTTGAATTTTAGTTTTGGTCATTCCGTTAGAATGAACCGTTAAATCCACTAACAATCCTATATTTGGAGGGTATTTTTGTCCATTCATTAATGCTGTACACATGCTGCTCTCGCGCTACAGTGCGCGCTACAGTAACGCGCTACAGTCGCGCTACAGTAACGCGCTACAGTTATTTTTTTTTTTAACGCATAGCCTTTTTTTAAAAAAATATACTTTTTTTAAAAAAATACTTTTTTAAAAAAAATAATTTACTAAAAATACCAAAAAATTTTATTTATAATTCCGCTCATCTATGCTACTTTATTTATAATTTAATCTACCAAAAATTTATAAAAATTATAAATAAAGTAGCATAGATGAGCGGAATTATAAATAAAATTTTTTGGTATTTTTAGTAAATTATTTTTTTTAAAAAAAAGTATATTTTTAAAAAAAGTATATTTTTTAAAAAAAAGGCTATGCGTTAAAAAAAAATAACTGTAGCGCGTACTGTAGCGCGCACTGTAGCGCGTAACTGTAGCGCGCACTGTAGCGCGAGCAACATGTGTACAGCATTAATGAATGGACAAAAATACCCTCCAAATATAGGATTGTTAGTGGACTTAACGGTTCATTCTAACGGAATGACCAAAACTAAAATTCAAATGCTAAAGTTAGTGACTTTTTTGAATATTTAAAAGTTAGTGACCAAAACCTAAACTTTACCAAAGTATGATGACCTTTTTTACAATTCACTCAATATAATAATAACAGAAAGAAATGAATCAACTATTGAAGAGGCGTGAAGGAGCCTGTCAAAAAAAAATAATAAAAAAAGCAAGGAGACCCGCAACGCATCTATCCAGGGGAAGGAAAAAAAAGTAGAGGTTGTAGTGACGCGCCCTTACTTTTCTAAATTTAACCTATTCCCATAAAATTATTATTTTTGAAACTAAGAATAAATTTATATACTGAACCTATAGAACCATCATATAAATTATCCTACCTATATGATAGTAAAATTAGAAATAAATAAAATTACACCAAATTATTATTTTAAAATGAATAAAGTATTATTTTTAGAGTTTAAAGAATTAAATTTTAAGATGATAGGAATAATTATATTTTCCTTTTTCATTTGTTAATTTTATTTTTAGTGTTTATAAAATAGTATTGTTTGAATAGATCATAAATTTTTATTTTTTAATAACAAAGAACCTACGAAAAGAATTGTCACTATAATTATACATCAAATCTTATCCATTAACTAAATATAAAATAGGTAGAATCATATGACAATATAAAAACTAAAAATCTAAGTATAAATAGTAAAAATATAAAAATAAAATTTATTTTATGAGATTTAAAATAAAAAAGCGAATATTGTAATTAAGCAGACAAGGGGCATGACAGGTCCAAAATTGGCTGCCATACCTCTGGTCCATTACAACTGGACCTGTTTTGCAAATAACAATAATAATAAATAAATGGACATCCGTTGCATCTTGATCGCTACGACTCAGATTGGGAGGATAAGAGGATATCTCAATAACCAATCAACTTGCAAAATTTGATACGCTATGGGCCCTACAAAACTTAGTGGTGTAAATAATTTTCATGCAATAAAAGAGATGGTTTAATTAATAATATAACCCCCTTTTAAAAGAAAATGTTATAATGCACCCACAAACGGAAATTATTTCCTATATTTCCCCTCATTATTTAAAACAATTAATCCCATAAAATCCTATGAATTTATCGAATTCTCTAAAAATAAATTTTGTTTCCAATAGTTACCTACTTTATACACCCAACCATTCCGATCGTTATATAGAAGTATTAAAATTATATTATAATATATCATTTGATAAATAATAAAATAATATTGACTAAATAAGAAAATAATTGATATTCAAAGGGTCACCGTATTAAATAATAAAAGATGATTTCTATTAAAGTGTAAGAATACTTTGCAAGATACCACGTAAATGTACAATATAATCAGTCAAAGTTAAATAGGGCATGTGATATATATTCTGAGTTATTCAAATTAAATTCCCATCATTTAAATAGTTTGGCAATTAAGAATTGACTTGGATTAAAGTATTGATATCATAACTCACATATTGAAGATTTGTATATTTGCGATTAAGAATTTAATTTTTATCTCTATTTATACGCCATCGAAATAGATAATTAAACTTTTTCGAATAATGAATACGGACCATAAAGATTCTCTAATTAGTTTTTTTATTGTTGATAAATTTTATTTGTATAATAATTAATTTTCTCATATAATTAAGGTAATCCCACCCTGAAAATTTCAGATTAGGAAAGATAATTAGACCTTTTTATTTATTTAAGAAAATCTTTTGAGGAATTTCGATAGAATTATGGATTCTGTATTCCACAATCTTTTGTTTCCATGGAATTATTATACCACGATTCAAGAAGTGCAACCTTTACTAGTTTTCCCTTAGTTACATTTCTCACAATTGCAAGGTGGTTTTTCTTTTGAAGAATTTAATTAAGTCCAGAGAGTTTTAGTAATATTTTAAAATCGTACAGTTTATTTTATAAATTTCATCAAATCTAAAGAATATTAAATATGTCATTTATCCAATTTATAACTATATACTAAAAGGTTTAAAATTATTTTTAATCCCTCATTATAGAGATTATTTCAATTTTGATCCCTCTTTTATTTTAATCACCAATACTAGTGTTGAAATAATAAAAAATACTCATAGTTTACTCAGTTCGTATATCCTGCTTCTAGGAGTAAATCAGGCGGTTTACTCCTAGCTGGTTTACTGCTACACTACTATTACTACCAAGCTTTATTCCTCAGTTTACATAAATAGTTCAGCACCCTCAGTTTACATAAGTAGTTCAGCACCCTCAGTTTACATAAGTAGTTCAGCACCCTCAGTTTACATAAGTAGTTCAGAACCCTCAGTTTACATAAGTAGTTCAGCTCCCTCAGTTTACATAAGTAGTTCAGAACCTCAGTTTACATAAGTAGTTCAGCACCCTCAGTTTACATAAATAGTTCAGAACCTCAGTTTACATAAGTAGTTCATAACCCTCAGTTTACATAAGTAGTTCAGAGCCCTCAGTTTACATAAGTAGCTCAGAACCCTCAGTTTACGTAAATAGTTCAGAACCCTCAGTTTACATAAATAGCTCAGAACCCCCAGTTTACATAAGTAATTCAGAACCCTCAGTTTACATAATTAGTTCAGAACCTCAGTTTACATAAGTAGTTCATAACCCTCAATTTACATAAGTAATTCAGAGCCCTCAGTTTACATAAGTAGCTCAGAACCCTCAGTTTACATAAATAGTTCAGAACCCTCAGTTTACATAAATAGCTCAGAACCCCCAGTTTACATAACGAGTTTACATAAGTACACATTCGAGTTTACATAAGCTATCAATTCAAGTTTACATAAGTACACATTTGAGTTTGCATAATGAAGCCCATCAAGACAGGGGAGATGAACATTATCTACCACTTTAGTTCCATCATTCCATCCAAAGACTGATAACCAGCAATCTTGCTAATGCTTAGCCCATCATCAACTCGTCCCAACAACAATGAATCAGCCACAATCTTATTTTTTGAAAACCATTCGTCAATTAGATCGAAAGACAGTCACAAAAACAGAGACAAAAATTCAACATAAACCCAAATATAGCCTTCTTTTCTGTTTTACACATTTATCCATTCATAATCCCTGGTCGTGTCATGTACGGTGGCGAGCGGCACAGGACGGCAGCGACGTACCCGGTTCTGGCAAAATCGACTGACCAAACGAAGGAGAAATGGTCGGATTGTATAGATCTGAGCGGAGAAAAGCCGTTGGTGGTCGAAATGGCGGCATGCCGAGACGAGACCAGAGGGAGCGAGCGGCGTCGTGCGGCGGTGATGGTTTTCCGGGGAGAGCAAATCCACCGCCAAACAAGAGAACAAGAGATGAGTTTTGTAGATCTTGGTCAGGGGGGTTCTTGCGAGGTGGTTGCGGTCCTAGGGTAGGTCGGACAGCGACGGTTCGCAACGGCTAATGACAGCGGCGCTAGGGTTTTCATCAACCCTCCAATCGGCTACCAAAATCAACAACCAATTGGGGGTTTTTGTTCCTGATGGAAGGGGAGTATATTGACGGTGAAAACATACCCAAAACATGGCCGGAGAGGCCAGAATTTGGCGACGAAACGCGCCTGGTGCGGGTAGTGGATGAGAGAGAAAATCGGGGAAGAGAATGGATTTTAAGGCATAGGTTTTGTTCTAGGGTAGGAGGAGAATATTTTCCGGGGTTTGCATGGTTCAGTGGAGGCCGGAGGAGGGCTGGTGCACAGTGGCTGGTGATTGGAGGCGGAGGAGACCGACGGGGAAGAAAGGAAAAGAAAAGGGAAAGAAAAAGGTAAAGGGTCGGCTAGGGGAGAAATTCTATTTTACATTAATGGGTGGGGGGAAGAGATAGAGAGAGAGAGAGAGAGAGAGAGAGAGAGAGAAAAATGGGGAGTTATACTACTAGGAGTAAACCGGGCGGTTTACTCCTAGGAGTATAATATAATTTGCGTAGTTTACTTGTCCCACATCGAAAACATAAGAATCTTGAGAGCACCATATAAGACCCATGTATTATTTTTCTTATTATCAATTAATTTTGAGGTAGAATCACATATAGGTTTGTATTGAACTTTTAATAACTAGTTCTATTTAAATCATAACCCCTTCTTCTCCAATACTTATATAGTACAACTAAGTGTACTATAAAAATCTGTACACATAGTAAAAATTAAAACAAAAATAAAAACTATTATGGGAAACATCATTAATGACCTCAATTTAAGAAAAGAAAAATTGGGAAACATCATTTAATGACATGTTTTATATACAAAAACTACTATGGGTACCATCCTACTTGTACACTTAGTTGTAGGAAAAAAATTGCCCTTCTTCTCTCCTCTTTTCTTGCCCTTACTCGCCTCTGACCCCCCTTCTCTCCCCGTTTTCTCGATATCAAATGTAAGAGATTAAAAATATGTTTAATCATTTAAAAATATTTTAGTAAAAATGGACGGGATAATATCACCCTAAAATATGATAATTTGAAAAGAGCTAAGCGTGAGAAATTTGTAAATGAAGGGGTAGCTTTATAATTAACTGAAAAGAGAAACAACGCTATATACCGAAATTGTGAAGCTAGTGTAGATGCAACTTTTTGTGAAGGACAACCGCATTGATGCTAGATAGAACTGTACTATACTTACTTGTAACTGAAGTCAAATCCGGGATTAATTTGTGGCTCACGTTCCTCTGATTGATTTTGTGTTTGCGTCAGCCGTTACGTCACATTCTCGATTTAGTGGAATGTTTGGCTTCCCCAAATAGTCTTTTCGGCACATGATATATAACTATAAAAAGTAACACATACTCATGCCAATCCAGAAATAATACATACGTTTGCTGTTTTCAACTCTGTTATCCCTTTTGGAAAAAAAGCAAGAATATCTCTTTTATCAAATTTAATTTTAAACGTTTATTAGACGATAAATTTAATTCTAAATTTTATTATTTATAACATATTTAATTTTAATAATTATTTTTTAAAAATATTTAAGAATTGAATTGCAGTGAGGTAAAAACAATGAAAGTCCAACCTCTTTGTTTGAAGCTTTGTCAGGTGTTATTATGTCAACCTTTAAATTATGCAAATGTCATATGGATTAATTTAATTTATATGATAAATTTTATAATACATAGAATAATATATTATTGTGAATTTAAAATACGTTTTTTTACCTAAAAAACATGTTAGTATGACTATATATTTTGTGAGTAACAAAATTTATGATTAAATTTGTTGACTACCAAACGTTTATGACTAAATTTGTCACTAGACCATGCTATAAGGACTATTCTTGTAATTTTTTTTCTTTTTATTTATTTATAATAATATTTATTATATTAAAATAATATAATAAATAAAAATATAATTTTTATAATATAGATAATATTATTTATAAAGTCGCATAAAATGTTTAAAAATAATTTGAGATACAAATGATATATGAAATTTAAACATAAAATGTCGCTCTTTCACTCCTCATCTCATTGTTGCGCTATCATCAATAGTGATAAAAAAAAAAAAAATTTAAAAAAAGTGATATTAGTATTAACTTAACTTGGTTATAATTCCAATGGATTAATCACAATGCATTATTTACTCGTTCCATAATTGGACCTCACCATGTGCGATACAAAACTATTACCGTCCAATACTAACTATACCAAAAATGATTTTCTTATTCGGATCATTTTATTTCATTTAAATTTGTCTAACAATCCCTCATATGAATGAAAAATTGTTTTCACTGCACATTTAAATGTTATCTTTTGAACTTTCTCCTTGTAAAGTAAATTTGTTTTACTAATTGTTCGGTAGACGTGATATTCTTAAATTATTTAATTTTGTTATCTAAGAAAACACATATTTTATATATGAATTATTTTTTCTTTTGTTCAGTTTTCATGAGTTTGTTCTTTTTGGCACTGAATACAACCTGATTATGCAAGAATCTCTAAAAAATTGAATTTAACAATTCTCTTTGAAGTGGTCCAACTTCTATTTCGCATAGGCGATTTCTCAAGTCTGATGTACTTGAAATTACTTTCTAAGAATACTTAAACAACAAATTGCTAACCTTACCTTTCACAATTGTTTCATGACTTCAATAAGTTGAGTTCATCTTTCAGAATAATCATATTAAAGTCTTATAAGTAGATGATCCCTTTAAACCGAGATCGCGGGGTATTTAGTTTACTAGTTTGGATTTTTCTTCATAAGAATTTCATTTTTCATGGGTTTTAATCTCATTTCTTTTGTCAATTTCTCAACTACTCAACTATTTAACCCTTTGGTTAGTACATTTACAAGGTTATCTTTTGATTTTATATAATGAATTGAGATAACATCAATTGAAAGTAATTGTCTAATGGTATTATGCTTACGATAAATATAAATATGTTTAGACTTATTATTATACATGTTACTATGTGTCCTTCTAATTACTAATTGACTATCCGAATGGATATAGATACGTTACATAAGTTCTTCGCACACTGCAATATGTTTTAAGAAACGGCATAATTATTCAACATCTTTTCACATTTATCCAATGCAATAAATGAATCTTATGGTGGATGTAGCTATTAAAGTTTGTTTTGAAGATTTCCATGATACGATAAACATAAATTAATATGAACATATGTCATTTAATGATTTTGAATAATTTATATTAGATATTCAATTTGCATCTATTTAGTCTTCTAACACAGTTAGATATCTAATATAGTGCAACTTATAATTACGAGTATATCGTAGATACTTGACTACTCTAGTTATTATAGTATAGGGCTCTGTACTTGGATTACTGGTACAATTACCAATTTGCTTACCAAATAAACAATATATTTGGTTTAGTACAATTCATTATATACATTAGACGCCCAATGATTCTTGAACATTCCACTGGAGAAATACAATCTACACTATTACTGTAAGGATGGACACTATTTTGTAATGGCAATCTAGTACCTCTAGTGTCGTTTTAGTTAAACTTCTCAAGAATTGTGTCCACATGATGAGGCTCACTCAAAGTTAGATCTTGTATTGTTCTCATGATTTTAATTCATAAAATAACATCAGCAAATCCCAAAATTTTGAAGTTAACATGTTCTTAGTGGATTTCATCGGTTTGTCATTACTACCTACAATGAACATGTCTTTAACATAGAGGTATAAATTACATATTCTGTTCGTGTTTTTTTTTTTTTTTTTTTATATGTAGACACATTTGTCAGACATTAATTTTTAGGTCGAATTGATATTTTGGTTCCTTATAATGGGAGTATTGTTGTTTTGGTCTCAAATAAAACTACGACTGCTGTTTTGGTCCCTTATTAATTTTTTATTAGTATTTTTAGTATCTTTTTAGGAAAAAAATTTAGAAGATAACAGATTAACTTATCTTATCGCTAGTCAAACCTAATTTTTTTCTTAAAAATGATTTGTACCATGATGTTTTCAACTAATTTTATGATCCGAATTCTCGTGAATGTTCAATCTATTTAGGGTTTTGACCGTTATTTTGGATTGTGAGTCGATCTAAATGGGTTGAATATTCATGAGGAACCGAGTCATAAAATAGATTGAAAACATCATGGTACAAATCATTTTGAAGAAAAAATTAGATTTGACTAGCGATCAAATGAGTTGATTTGTTATCTTCTAAACTTTTTCGTAAAAAAAAGATGTAAAACGCTAATAAAAAATTGTTAAGGGACCAAAACAGCAGTCGTAATTTTATTTGGGACCAAAATAACAACACTCCCATTTATAAGAGACCAAAATACCAATTTGTCCTAATTATTAATCTATTAGTAATTATTGTATGGACAAATTTTTCATGCCAGTTTTTTTTGTCTAATTTAAAGCTTACAATGATGTTACTAATTTACATACCTTTTTTGGTACCAAGATAAATGAAACCTTAGGTTGCTCCATAAGATTCTTCATCTTGATATCCATTTAAGAAAACTGTTTTTACATCCATTTGATATATCCTAAATTCCTCAACGTAATAGCAAGAATCATTCCAATGAAATTTATTCTCATCATCATTTAGTTACAAGCCTTACTTTGTACTTATCAATGGAACTATCAAGTTTCATTTTCCTTTTCAAGATCCATTTGGATCCTAAAGGTTTACATCCCGGTGTAGGTCAAACATTCCCAATTGTGATTCAACAAAATAGAGGCAACTTCAGTTTTTATGGTCTCTATCCATAAAGGTCCATAAGAAGAACCTATTGCTTCAGTATATGTTTGTGGTTTTTTTTTTTCTTTTTTTTCTAGCAAGTACATCTTGAAGTCATCTCTAGATGACTTTTGCATCGTTTCTCTTTTGTTGTATCTTAGTTCAGCACCTTGAACCTGATCATTAGCTAAACTTCTTTCATTCATGAGCTCATTACTTCATTTTAAAGAACAAGCTTCATAGGAAGGCTTGTGTACAAATACATCTTTAAAAATAGATGCATTTCTTGATTCCAATATAACGTTTTTGGATAAATTTGAGATTTTCGAATCATGCACAAAAAAATTTACCTATTTTATAGGTATCCGATAAAATACAATCCACCATTTAAGAATCTATTTTTAGAGTTTTTGGTGCCAGTATGATTACCTTGTTAAGACACCCCTACACTCAAAAGTGTTTCTAAGATGGTTTTTGCCTTTTTGTAGTTCTTATGGTGTTTTTCCCTCTTTCTTTTGGGTACCCTATTTAAAAGATAATTTCTAATTAAGATAGCTTCTCCCCCATGTTTAGACATAACCCTGAATTTGTTAGCAATTCATCATTTTTTTATATGCAATTTTTACGTTTAGTAACACTATTGGTTGAGGAAGTAACACGCAGTCACTTCATAGATGATTCCATGCTGTATGCAAAATATACCAATTGGTGTTTAATACTTGTCACCTTTACTGCTTCTCGATCTTTTTATTTTTTTTACCGAGTTGATCCTCAACTTTGGCCTTCTAGAGAACGAATTTCTCTAAAGTTTCATCTTTAATTTTTAACAAATGTACATAGTAATATTTCGTGTTATTATCTATAAAAGTAATAAAATATTTATTTCGTGCTATTCTTTACGAAAGTAATAAAATATTTATTTCTTCCATGTGTTTTGAAATCGCAAACATCATTGTAAATCAACTCAAGTGTTTTGATGCTTCTTGCAATCGTTCGAAATGATGACCTTGTAAGTTTTGTTTTATTACAAATTCAAATTTTTGTCATAAATCAATTTGAAATGTTGGTATATGATTTGAGTTAATTAATCAACGCATCCAATCATAATTAACTTGATTTAGTATACCATGCCACAAATTACAAGACTTAATTAAATAAGCAGAAATACTCGTATTAGGCAATTTATATCATAATTTTAGGATTAGCATGCAAAATAATTCATTGGATAAAATTACGCCGTTTTAGTCTCTATAAATTTGGTTTACACATTTTTACTTTTTTAAGTCTACACACCTATTTTTTCATTTAATTAATAACGGGTGCTGATTTTGGGAGCGTTTCCTTAACCACATTTTTTTTTTAATTTTAGTTATTTATATTATGTTTATCTTTTTGGTAGTTGCCATTATCGTGATCGAGCTTTTTTTCATAATCAATAGGTTCGAGTTTTGTAAGCCATTGTGCGAGTTGTTGTTGTGTCGTTACTTGTTCGGTTTTTCTTTTATATTGTGTTAATAGGGGTGAGATTTTTTATATAGTATGGTGAGACTTTTTTTCTTTATAATATGTGGAACATAGCATTTTTTTTTTTTCAATGCTTATTTTACTTTGCAATTACGAGTTTTTATTTATTATCGTTTACGAGGAATTTTATATATAATTTATTAAATGTTAAAATATATATTTCAATTAGGGAGTTTTCTGGATTTTTAAAGGAGGTGGGATTGTATTCAGATTTTGGTGGAATTATTAACATAAAAAGAGGGGATAAACTGGTTGGAAAGTGAGGTATAACAACAAATTGGTTCAAGTCAACAATCAACGGTTGGAATACAAAAAACACAGGATTTATCCCGAATTAATTACATATTACAATATATATTTCAAATTAGGCATTTTCTATATTTTAAATTAGGTGTAATTGTGTTTATATTTGGGTTACTTAAATAGGTGGTACCGTATTTTTGAAGAAGAGGGATAATCCATTACAAATTACTTCAATTGCATATTAATATTAACACAATAATTAAATACAAATTTGTTAGATCGGTCACTTTCATATTAAAGGTGAGAGTTTTTTCTATACAACGTTTGTTCTTTCTTTTTTTTTTTTTTTTTTTTGGCTTCGATGTATACCTATTAAAAGTTTTATCTTTATCGTTCTCATATTAGAAAACTTGAAGTTGGTACCTTGTTTGGTTCCGCGTTTGCTTCCTTGGTTGGTTGGATAATTCGAGGAGAAAAAATAGAGTTTTGTCCCACTGTTGCGGGAGAAGATTTGTGGTTTTGGCATTGTTGTTGCATTTCTTTGCTGGCGTTGTTTCCCTTCGAGCTAGCTATCTCTACTGTTATTTTTTATTTTTGGCAAGAATAATGTTTTTGGACAATGAGATGGGATATCTTCGAGATAACTTTCGTAGCAGTTTATAATTGAATGTCGCTGGAAAAATAGGAGATAGGATGTCTACGAATGAAAGAGGGGAGTTTTTGTAAGCGTGTTTACGCATAACTGATTTTAATCTTTGGCTTAAATTCATTTTTAATCGCCATTAAATTTTAATCACCAATTTTAGTCCCATTTAAATTTTTTTTTGACAATTCTAATTCTTTTCTTACGAAAATATCATTGACTAACCTTAATTGTTCACCCCTTAATCAAGGGTATTTTCGTAAGAAAATGACTAGAATTGTCAAAAAAATTTTAAGTGGGACTAAAATTAGTGACTAAAATTTAAGGGGGACCAAAAATAAAATAACAAATGTTATGAAGGACCAAAAATGAATTTAAGCCTTAATCTTTTTACTATGGGTATTACTAGTTAATGCCTCAATTTTTAAGTATTACCGTCTTAATTTTGGCAAAATTATTATTTTACCTAAGGAGAGGAGAGAGGATATTATAAAGGGTGTTTTGAAACGATAAAAAGTAAAAAATTGGAGCGATAATTAATAATTTTTTTTACTATTCTACATATTATTGAAACTATTGTGGTGCGGACTATCTGCTATTATTTATTGATTAACTTTTATTATTGATAATGTTCATCACATTGCAATCCTTATACCCTTTGCCAGAAACATTCATGACTTCCTCTTTTACACAACTTTATTTTTTTAAACATTTTTCAAAGAGTTAATAAAAATCCTGTCTTCTTTATTTTTTTCTTTAAAAGATTGGTGATCACAGTTATGTACGAACAAAAAATGGCGGTTGCTAAAGTCATAATATGAATTTTAAAGGACTTAACCAGTTCAACTACCTAGAAACCCCCACAGCTTTAAAATGAAGAAACGAAAATAAATAAATAAATCAAACAAGTAAATGCAAGCTATCGGTTTTGCATGCAATTCTGTTTCTTTTAATACATATTATACGATTATATACAATATTAGAACCAAATTATAATAATAGTTATGCTTAAATAATGTACAATTTTTTAATTTTAGGTGATGTATTATTTATATGTAATTTATTATAATTACATTAATTTAGATTTTTTTTAAAAAAAATTGTATATATTAATTGTAAAAATATAAAAATTAATATAATTAGATTATTTTTTATATTTTTAAAAATAATAATCATATTTATTATATTATATTAATTTAATAAATAAAAATATTATTTTAAGGTGTCTTTTCGAGAACATCCGATAAAATTAAAACGATACAGAGAAAATAAATATAACCCTGCGTAAAGATGACACACACAAATCACGAGTATTATTTTAAAGTAGTTGGAGTAATAATTAATGTTAAAAAATTTATAATACACAAACCCTTCATCACATTAGAATAGCCAAATAAGATCATTTAATTTTACTTTTCAAAAAATAGTCTAATTTGATTGTAGCCTTGTAGGTGAAACTAAAAGGACAACAATAAAAGCCAAAGGAATAATGAATTACATTATTAATAGTTGAACTTTTTAATTTTCAAGAAAATATTGACTACTGTTATCAATAATAAATTTTTTATTACGTGAAGAAAAAAATGAATATATACTATTTGGGAAAAAAAATGTAAGCACGAGTTAGCAAAATATATACAATGGCATTAATTCCAGTAATTATAACACAATAAATAACAGCAAAAAAAAAAAAGAAAAAAAAAAGTAGGGATTGATTGAAAAGGGAAGAAGCAGATGAAGTGAGACCGAAGCTAAAATCGACCCAAAATTTTGATTTTAGTTCAAAGTTGCAGAGATTTAGAAAGTGGGAACGACGCCGTAGGAGGCATCCGCCGCCATAAGTGACTCGATCTCCACTTCAGTTCGCTTGGCAAACCTTCCTTTGATTCTCGGCCGGGTCTCGGCGTAGGCCTTTCTAGAGGCATATCGAATCGTTTTTTCGAACTTCCTGTTCTTCCTTTTCTCCCTGTACCTCAAAACCCTTGCCTCTCTATCCACGCTGGAAATTGCGTTGGGAATGCTGTCGTTTCTTCCGAAATTGGTTGACACGTCGGCCAGTGCGTTGTGATCGGGCACCACACCGACTTCCATGGAAGACGAAGAGACCTGCCGCAATTGACCACAAAAAGACATGAATAAAGCTGCGATTTATGTGCTATGTGGATTCGAATGTAAAACGAACAAGAGAAATGAACATACACTTTGGCTGATGGATTGCGAGCTGAAATTGTACATGTAGGGTTTAGATCCAGGGAAATCCATCTCATAAGTAGGGAATCCATCGACGACCGGACCGTGGAAATGGGTCGGATCGTTCTTAGTTTGGACCGGTACGACCCCATCGGTGTTCTGCTGCTGGTGGAGATGATCATGGTGGTGTTGATAGTGCGCGATGTTCGGCTTTTGGTCCCCGGATATTAGGTTTATGTCCAGATAAGGATCCATATCACTGAACAAATAATCCGCAGTTTTATACTCCGGACTTTCCGGCTCGACCGTGTCCTTCGGGTTTGGTAGAAGCCACGATGCGGCTTCGGCTTCCTCTGCCTCGCTACCAATATCAAGGAAACACTTCTCGTCGGAGGCACCGTTACACCTGGTAGCTGACGCGGAATCGAAGAAGGGGACTACCGGAAGCCGCTCGTGGCGCCGGGCAAGAGGGTTCGCGGAGTGGATATCTCTGTCGCAGGCCGAGCAGAGTGCAGCAGCATCTGCCTTGCACGTCACTATCGCCGGCGCTTGCTCGCACACTTCACAAACCCATACCCGCCCATGCCGCGAAGCGAGCTTGTTGGCTGCGTGGATTTTGGAATCGCATCCCATACACAGGAAAGCCGAGTCAGCCCGGCAGAACACGCTGGCCGACGCCGTTTTGCATGAATCACACGGCTTCGCCGTCAAACTCCAACTCTCTGTAGTACCCATCTTGGTTTTTTTTTTTTTTTCACACAAAGACACACAGTAAGCTTTCTCTCTCTCTTTCTCTCACTAGAAACTAGAGTGAGCCGACGAAATTAGGAAAGTCGTGAACTGAGGGTTCATGTTTTTAATTTTTCTTTTAATGCTTTTTCCAGACAAGGGGAGGGGCAATCGCGATCTACAAAGGGATATCTGGGTTACGGCCAATCAGAAGTGGACGCGTGTGAGAAGCTTAGCCGAAAGAAAAGCAGCCTAGTGAGATGTACTTACTGTTAGAAAATGGAGCATTGTCGTTTTGCGCAAGGGGTAAGTGTCGTTTTCGAAGTGATGGGGTCAAGCAAGATAAGAGCCGTGTTGGTAATGAATAAGGGCGTGTTTGGCTTATTGTTTAAATCGGTATCAAAAGAAGAAAGAAGAACGGGTCAATAATGCCGGTGTGGGTCCCAACGTATGGGGGGATGTTAGAATTTGAAACAGTTAGTAGCTTCTAGAGCTTACGTGGATTCTCTAAAGATGAGACTTAAATTTTAGGAAACAATTGCAGAAATGCTCCTACATTATGCTCTAATATCAAAATTAATTTTAAATATTTTTATGAAATCATTTAACACAGACTTAACAGTTAATTCAATCCTAAAAATTTCTGAAAGTATCCTATTTAATCTTAAAATTATTTTATTTGAAAGTATCACATATAATCTAATTAAAATAATTTTATATACATTTAACGACAACTCCTCACAAATTATTAGTTAGCGATTATTTTTAAATTATGTACTAATAATTATTTCTTAAAATTTTGGTAACCATTTTAATTCGGATCAATCTATTGCCGGAGTTGAACCTGTGTTGACTCATGCAACTAGTCTGACCTAGTTTGATCTGTATTGATATTTTTTTTATTTCGTTCATGAATGTAAAATTAATTTTTTCATAATTTTGACTATTTTACTCTGGTCGACCAATTTTTATTTGGTTGACCCGGATGCTTTTTTTTCATATATTAATATACAGTTATTTTTATTTTTAATTTAAAATTTTTGACAAAAATGGGTCCACCCAATTAAAACAAGTCAACACAAGTCAAAATCGATCTATCCATGATCAAATAGTCACAATTACGAAAAAATAATTTTATATTTATATGAACAAAATAAAAAATATCAACATGAGTCAAACTATATCAGGTTGGTCAACTGATTTGACCCATGATCGACACAGGTTAATGCTTGGCCAAAATAGACCGGTTTGACTTAAAACGTGTAGACTGAAACTTTAAAAACTTATTAGTTGATAAATAATTTAAAATAATCGCAGACTAGTGGCTTGGGAAATGTTACCTTAAATGCATAGAAAATTCTTTATTTGGAGTAAATGTGATACTTTTAGAAACTTTTAAAATTAAATGTGATATTTTCAAAAACTTTTAAAACAAAATTTGCCAATGTATTTTTTATTTTGGAAAAAATACACACTATGTTTCACAATTGATCCTACACGTTTGGAACTCGCAAATTTGGTCTTAAATATTTCTAAAATTGACACATTTAATCTAAAACATTGTCCTTGCAACATTTTAGCAACCATCATATTTATTTAATTTTAGTAGACTTTATCGGCTGATTCAGCAACTATTAAAATTTATGTCACATGACATAAAGTGTCACGTGGCAACCAATCGGCAGCTCACATGTCACATGGCATAAAGTGCCACCGTGGCAGCTAATCGTTCGCACACATGTCACATGACATAATTATTAAAAATTTTAAAATTTAAATTGATAAATTCAATCTTAAAAATTAATGAAAGGATCAAATTTAGTCTTACAAGTTTATAAAAGTATCATATTAAATCCAATTAAAAGAATTTTACATCCAGTTAACATCACTGACGGGTTTGCTCTTTCGGAATTCAAGTCAACGATGATAGCGAAACTGTCAGACTGAGCTGCTTCTCGAAAAAGACCCTAAGTGTATCCCAATCTTTCGAACTATTCTCTCTTTCTATCTCCCAAAGCATGAATTGAAGCAGCGGAATCGCACAACTTAAGAAAACGCACTCTTATTTATCTTTGAGCGAAAATCAATTTAGAGGATAAGGTGATGGTTGGTGATTGATGTTAGTTTTGAATACAGAAAAGCTATGGCTTGTATAAAAAACTAATATCCACAGTTGACATATTATTTTATTTCGGTATAAATTTGTTCCTTTATATCATAGAACTAGATAACGGGGTGTGGAAAGACACAGTAGATACCGTTATTGGTTAAAGTATTGATATATTAAAAGTATGCTCGTAACCGAGATAGTTTGAACATACTATCGGTATAGGTTATCGTGTGGTTTGGAAATTAGTTTATCTAAACTAGTTTAAATCACACGGATATGCCCGGGGCATATTGAGCACAACCAGTTTGGATAGAATTGACTTGTACTGATCAGTGTAGTCAATTCGATCCTAGTATTCAATCTCTTAATCCCGAGATTGGGACGGGCGTGAGGGTTGGATATCGTATGCTTTGATTTTCCAAAGAGTGCGGTCAATTGAGGCCTATACCTCGGTAGGTTGGGTATGCGGTGTTTAGCTTTTTACGTGCCGTTGCTAATTGGAGGAATCCACGTACCGGTTCGCCGGGTTGATGGTGCTCCCGAGATGAGCTCGTAAGGTCTATTATACTAAACCCGGCCGGTGAACTTTGTGTTCGGTATAATAAAAGGACGAGTGGTACTAATCTCGGATACCAAGAAGTCGGTGAATTAATTTGTCAGTAAATTGATAAACCGACGAGCACTAGATCTTTAATGTGGGGAGATAGAATAAAATATAATGGCGCGATGTAAAGTCATTTTCGAGCGGTAGTTCCATAATTGGTCCGTTAGTGGTACGACTAATTATGCATTTGACTAATCGACAAGGTGAATTAATTAATCATAAAGGTTTAATTAATATTTAATCGACAAAGTGAATTAAAAAATTAATTCTATTTGAATTAATTAATTCTAAGGGTTCGATTAAATTAAATTAACAAAGTGGGTTAAAGAAATTAATTCAAATGGGTCGATTGGAGTTGATTAGTCGGGAAAGACTTAGCGGTCAACGAAAGTCAAATGAAAAGGCCTAACTCGAGAGCCCATTAGGTCTCCTTAGAAGCTCCTTATAAATACAACTTGTTAGGCAAGTCAAGACATAAGAAACTTGAGAGCCAAGAAAAGGCTAGTGAGAGAAAGTTTAGCTTAGAGTGAGAACTTCGTCTTCCTTGTCGAAGTTCCTTCTCGAAATCAGCTAAGATAGCTTTCTCCTTTGGAAGACTCAACCTTTATTTGCCCGGATAAATTTTTGAACCAGTCGCCGGACGATTTCTTCAAGCCCGCAGCGCAATCGCTGATCGGGGGTTTTCGCGATTTTCAGAAAACCCAGCGTTCGATCAGTCCGGTACCCTGAGCCGACCGATCTTCACGTCGATCTTATTGCTGAGCGATCCGTGAAGTCGGTTGTACAGATCGGGACTGGGTTGGTCATCTCCGGTGGTCGGTTTTTACAGCAATTCTGCCGGGTTTGAGCAGTAGGCCGAAATACTTGCGCAGCAAGTTTTTTAGAAAAATTCTGGGCAGTTCCGATTTTCAGTTTTTGAGTTTTCTTCCGAAGCAAGTTTCTTGGGTTTTCTTTATTTTGCCGTGGGTAACTCCGTAGATAATAGCCCACACTATTTCGGAGTTGGATCGGAGTAATTCTTCGGATTTCTATTGGAATCGCTATCAAAGATTGGATTTTTCTTTAGGCAAGAGACTTCGCTACAAAAGGTAGAATCTTTAACATTCCGCTTTAATTAAAGATTTAATTTTTTGTGTCCCGATTAATAAATTAAATAAGTATAAGCTAAGATCCGTTCATGGGTAAACTAATTTGAGCCTGAGCTTGGTCGAAAGCTTCCGATTCTGGAATGTATTGCACGAAAGTGAGGTTTTCGATTTAGTCCGGGCTTGTTCAGTTTTCCTTCAATTGATTTAGTCAATACATTACAAGGCTTAATAGTTCAACCTCAACTATTGAAACCAACAAAAGGTTTGTGGGTTTCCTCACAAAGACAACTCACGATATCGCAAGATCATTCAAAGAGATTTTAGGGGTGAGTTCACAACTCATTATTCGAAAATTTAAGGAAAAATATCAATCAACTATCGTGTATAGGGGGGCCTTATATAGGAAATTACAAGGGTACTCTTTCTTTTCTAAAAAAGTAATCTGCAATCCAAGTGAGAGAAAGATTACAAAACAAAACCTATTACAACTCTAATTCGCTTCATGGATTTCAACCAAGGAGAGAGAAAATCAAGACAAAAATAAAGTCCTAATTAGAAAGAAAAACTCCATCTATCCTAGTTGAATTAGAATAGATTTACTAAACCTTCTAGTTTAAGGAAATGGAAAATATAAACCTAATAGTAAGAGCTTTCCCAGTAACAGTTGGGAGTAGGGAATGGCTGTGCTTTGTAGTTAAACTTTTAACTCCTTCAACCCAATCTCACCCTTTAGTAAGGGGCTTCAGTCTACATCTACGTTCCATCTAAAAGTCCATTATCGAATAATCTCGAGATGTTAATGGGCTTGGGCTTTCAAGTTGGTATATGGGCTTGGTACTTGATCTTAAACTCTAAAGCTGGGCTTGATCCACACACCTTCCGGGCTCTAGATCTCGTGATTGGTCCAATGTACTGAGTTTGTGGATCTCTTACACAGAGCTTTTGACCCACAACTGGGCTTATTGAGCCAAAATTTGCGCTGAAATGTTTCCCTGGAGCTTCCTTTTACGCCAGTTCCTCTAGAACGGAGGAAGAGCTGGCACTGATTGTTGGTTCTTCTTCTGAAGGAGAGTCCACCGCCTTGATGTTCACAGTAGTTAGTCTCTCTCAAGCCGCTAGTTAACGAATATTTTAAAATTATTTACAAAATAATAATTTTTAAAGTCTCAGTCGCCACATTTTAACCTAGATTGGTCTATTTTTGTCGGATTTGAATCAATTTCAATTCGGTTCAAATCAATCGACTAGACTAATTCTATCTCACCCATTTTAATAAATAGTTAAAATTACAAAAAAAATAATTTTACATTAATATAAACAAAATAAAAATGTTAACATGGGTCAAATCGGGTAAGTAACCTGATTTGATTCGAGGTCGACACAGGTTCAAAACTGGCAAAAATAGACTGATCTGACTTAAAATATGGTGAACAAGAATTTAAAAAATTATTAATTAGTAAATAATTTTAAAATAATCGCTAACTAGCGATTTGAGAGAAACTACAGTTAACTAAATGCAAAATTATTTTAATTGGATTGAATGTGATACTTTTAAAAACTTTCTAAGAGTAAATTTGATACTTTCAGAAACTTTTAAAACTCAATTTTTCAATCTTAAATTTTTTTAAAACTTTTAATAATTATGCCACGTGGCAACCACGTGCATGTGAGCGAATTATTGGCTATCACGTGGCATGTGCGGTCACTTGGTTGCCATGTGGATGACCCATGGCAGCCACATGACATAAAACTTAATGGATGCTGAGTCAGCCGTTAAGTTGGTGTTAAATCCATTAATTAAAATGTTTAGAACCAAATTTGTCGAGTTTCAAACGTGTAGGATCAATTATGAAACATGTCATTATATAGGACCAATCGTGCATTTTTTTCCTTTTATTTTTAATAATTATGCCACATAGCAGCCACGTGGCTAACACGTGGTCCATATGGCATAAAGTTAACGGATGATGAGTCAGATGTTAAATATGTATTAAAAAATAATAATTGGACTAACTGTGTTAATTCTAAAAATATTTAAAACTAAATTTGTCGACTACTAAATATTTAAAACTAATTTTAACACTATATTATATTACAATTCTTATATGATGCAAGTAGGGGGGCAATGCAAGGTACCCTTTTGACAAATGACAAGTATTGATTTTCACAGATTTGATCAAAGAAGAAATTGAGAATTAGGTTCCGAGGGAGAAAATGAGAGAGAGAAAACTGAAAGTTTTACGGAAGCTTTTCTCTGTTGTTATTAATGAACTGAACTGAATGTGTCTGTACAATGAGTATTTATATATACAGAAGAAGAAATAAAATAACCTTACGTATAAATTTAGCTTAACTACGCTCAGTAATTTCTATATGTATGCATATTTTCTGCCCAAATTAATTTGTTGAGCAGATAATGTCCAGGTCAGCTGTGCTAGCTCACTCCAATCACCTTGTGCCACCTCAACACGTGAACTTGAGCTAATATCCTCCAACAACAACTGATCTGTCTCTGATGCTAACACTTCTTCAGAGTTGGAACTATAACAGCACTGCACAATTGATTTACTTCCCTCTATTCTTGGCATATTTACAACTGCATTTACACTTGTCAACATGCCCCCCGCAAGCTCAGCCTCAGTAAGCTGAAACTTGGACATCAAAATAGTAAAAACAGAAATAGGCAACACTTTTGTAAACAGATCAGCTAGTTGTTGCCTAGTTCCAACATACTGTAAAGAAAGTAAACCAGCTTTATAAGCCTCCCGAGTAACGTAGCAATTGATGTCAATATGTTTAGTCATTTCGTGAAAAACAAGGTTCTTCGCTATATGTATGGCGACCTGATTATCACAATGAAGGCTACAGGAAGCTGAACGGGAAGCCTAAACACTCGAAGGATATAAACAATCCATTGCAGCTCACGGACAGTAGAGGCCATGGCGTGGTACTCTACCTCAGCTGTGGAGTATGACAATGTAGACTGCTTCTTGGCCTTCCATGAAATCAAAGCATCACCAAGGAAGATATAGAAATCGGTGAGGGATCTTCTGGTGGTTTTGCAAGAACCCCAGTCAGCATCACAGAAGGCTGACAGCTGAAAAGAGTTGTTGCTGGGAAAAAACAAGCCTTTGTTGGGACAGCCAATCAGATATCGCAAAATATGGACAAAAGCTTTCTAATGAGATAAGTGTGGATTATGCATAAATTGGCTGAGTTTGTTGCACGGTATAAGCAAGATCAAGTCTTGTGAAACCAAGATATAAAAGCCTCCCAATGAGCCGTCTAAACTTAGCTGGTCCCTCCAGTAGTGGTGTAGTATCATTTGCTTCAGACTGAAAAGTAAGACCAAGTGGTAGTGGAGTTGTTGCAGGTGTACAAGCCATCATACCAGTATCATTAAAAAGATCCAAGACATATTTCCTTTGATTGAGTAACAAACCATCATCAGATTGAGCCACCTCCATTCCAAAAAAGAATCTAGCTGGTCTGAGATCTTTAATAGTAAAAACATTGTCCAAAAATCATTTTACAGATTCAATCTCTTCTAAACTAGAGTCAGTAATAAAACATCATCAACATAAACCAACAAAAACACACAACATGTATCTTTGTATAAGGAAAATAGGCAGTGATCATGGCAAGCTTGAGAAAAACCATACTCTAACAACTTGGAAGTAAACTCAATATTCCACTGGTAAGATGCTTGTTTCAACCCATATAAAGACCTTTTTAACCTACAAATCTGTCCTTTAACTGCCTTGGAATACCCGGGAGGAGGTGTTATGTACACTTCTTCCTTCAAGAAACCATGTAAGAATGCATTATTAATGTCCACCTACCACAATGGCCAATTGTATCCTACTGCTATGGCCATGAAAATCCGAATAGTGACAACGTTGGCAACAAGAGAAAATACTTCAGTAAATCCTCTCATTTTTCTAAACATACCTCTTAGCTACTAGTCTAGCTTTATATCTATCTACAATACTGTTGGATTTGAATACTAAAATTTTGCTTGCATTAAACTATTTCCCAGTTTATATATATCGATTGAATGTTTTAGTTAAAACTGTTTTTATGTTTTACATATGTTGTCCATTTATATTATGTAATTAGATAATGAGGTGTCTGGTGTGATACAATAAATCTCATAATTGGTTAAAAGACATAATATATAAACGAGGTTCATAACTGAGACAATTTTGGACGCACTGTCAGTTTAAGTTATTAAATGGTTCATAAATTGGTTTATCTAAACTAATTGAATCATATAGATATGCCTGAAGCATATTGAACTTGACCAATTAGGATGAATTGTCTTATACTGATTTAATAGACTATTCGATCCTAGTATTCTATCTCTAAATTCCTAGACTTGAGCAGATATGAGGATTAGACATAGTGTACTTTAATCTGCCAAAGAGTGAGGTCACTTGAGGCCAATAGTCTCGGTAGGTTAGGTGCACGTGTTTGATTACTTAGTGTGCTGTTACTTGTCGAAAGGAAACCATATACCGGTACGTCCGGGATGATAGATGGTGCTCCAGCGATGAGCTCGTTATGTTTATTATACTAAACCTGGCCGGTGGACTTATGTCCGGTATAGTAAAAAGGTCGAGTGATACTAATCTCAGATTATAATAAGTTAATTAATTAATTTATCAGTAAATTAATAAATTAATGAGCACTATATCTTTAATGTCAGAAGATAAAGAATAATTAATTTAGTTATTTGGAAGCAATACTGGTGTAGGATGGTAGTGCCATAATTAATCCGTTAGTGGTACGATTAATTTGTATTGGGTAATTGACAAAGGTAGATTTAATTAATTAAGTAATTAATTAATTCTTATGTCAATTGGTTGTGAATCAGACCAGTAACTGGATTAAGGATAAGTGAATCCTTGTGTAAGTTGGTTGTGTTAGTTTTGAATACAGAAAAGCTATGGCTTGTATCAAAAACTAATATCCACAGATGACATATCATTTTGTTTCAGTATAAATTTGTTCCTTTATATCATAGAACTAGATAACGGGGTGTGGACAGACACAGTAGATACCGTTATTGGTTAAAGTATTGATATATAAAAAATATGCTCGTAACCGAGATAGTCTGAACATACTATCGGTATAGGTTATTGTGTGGTTTGGAAATTAGCTTATCTAAACTAGTTTAAATCACATAGATATGCCCGGGGCATATTGAGCACGACCAGTTTGGATAGAATTGACTTATACTGATCGGCGTAGTCAATTCGGTCCTAGTATTCCGTCTCTCAATCCCGAGATTGGGACGGGCGTGAGGGTTGGATATCGTGTGCTTTGATTTGCCAAAGAGTGAGGTCAATTGAGGCCAATACCTCGGTAAGTTGGGTATGCGGTGTTTAGCTTCTTACGTGCCGTTGCTAGTCGGAGGAATCCACGTACCGGTTCGCCGGGTTGATGGTGCTCCCGAGATAAGCTCGTAAGGTTATTATACTAAACCCGGCCAGTGAACTTTATGTTCGGTATAATAAAAGGACGAGTGGTACTAATCTCGGAAACCAAGAAGTCGGTGAATTAATTTGTCAGTAAATCGATAAATCAACGAGCACTAGATCTTTAATGTGGGGAGATAGAATAAAATATAATGGCACAATGTAAAGTCGTTTTCGAGCGGTAGTTCCATAATTGGTTCGTTAGTGGTACGACCGATTATGCATTTGACTAATCGACAAGGTAAATTAATTAATCCAAAAGGTTTAATTAATATTTAATCGACAAAGTGAATTTAGAAATTAATTCGATTTTGAATTAATTAATTCTAAGGGTTTGATTAAATTAAATTAACAATGTGGATTAAATAAATTAATTTAAATGGGTCGATTGGAGTTGATTAGTCGGGAAGACTTAGCGGTCAACGAAAGTCAAATTAAAAGGCCTAACTCGAGAGCCCATTAGGTCTCCTTAGAAGCTCCTTATAAATACAACTTATTGGGCAAGAAATCGATTAAGAAACTTGAGAGCCAAGACAAGGCTAGTAAGAGAAAGTCTAGCTTAGAGTGAGAAAATCTTCTTCTTCGAATCTTCTTCTCGAAGTCAGCTAGGATCTTTTTTCTTCGAGATTATCTCAGTCCCTTCGATTAGTCCCTCGGTTTTATAGAATTGCTGCCGCCTGATTTTTCCTTCTAGCCGGATTCGCTGCCCAGTTTTTCTTTCCTTGCGCTGCAAGGAAATTGCGCAGGGTTTTGCGCAGCTGTCCAGCGGTTCTTCTTCAACCCGGCGTGCTAGATCCTACTGTTCTTCACGTTGATCTCCTCTTCGGTGGGTGATCCGTGAAGACGGTGGTGCAGATCGTGGCTGGGAAGAAGGGAGCAGATCGCCGGATTTCGAAAGGGCAGCAGCTGTTCGGCGGTACAAAAAAGGCAGCAACTTTGGACAGTTTTTTGAGTTATCTTGAAGAGCAAGTTTCTTGGGTTTTCTCGATTTGCCGTGGGCAACTCCGTAGACAATAGCCCACACTATTTCGGAGTTCGTATTGGAGATATTCTTCGGATTTCTTGTGGAAGTTGCGTCAAAGAATTGGTTTTTCTTTAAGCAAGGGACTTCGCTTCAAAAGGTAGTATCTTTAAATTCCTCTTTAATTAAAGATCGAATCTTTTGTGTCCCGATTAATAAATTAAATAATTATAAGCCTAGATCCGTTCATGGGTAAACTAATTTGAGCCTGAGCTTGGTCAAAAGCTTCCGATTCTGGAATGCATTGCACGAAAGTGAGGTTTTCGATTTAGCCCGGGCTTGTTCAGTTTTCCTTCAAGTTGTGAATCAGTCCAGGAACGGGATTGAAGTAAAACACAAACCAAATAGGAAGGCCAATCCTAAACCAACTTAGGGTCTCTCTTGTAACTCTATAAATAGATAAGAGGTTGGCAATGCACAACACACAATTCATAAGTTTTTAAGACAAGAAAACCTGAGAGAGAAAATCTTAGAGAGAGAAATCAAATTTTTCTTTCTCAAAGTCGGATTCTTCTTCCCCTGAGCAGCGCTTTTATTCCTGAGACAGCAACAGCGGTCGGTGACAACATCCGGCGGCAACGAATGGAGGCCGTGGCAGCAGTGGAAGTAACGCGCAGGGCGACAGCGGTTTTGTTGGGTTTTCTGACGAGCTTTATAGTGTTTTGCTGATCGTTGGTTCGTTGCCCACACAACATATGAGCTGCTCTAGAGTCATACAAGCGATCACCTAAGTACACGTTTCAAGAGGTAATTCTTAAACTTCCGCTTTAATTAAGAATTTATTGTTTCGTGACAAATTGAATAAGTAGAAGCTAAGATCCTGCGCAATGGTATTTCAAGCAAGGGTTGGAATATTAATTGCACTAGAGCTTAAGCCTGGTCAAGAGTTTCGATTCTAGAATGCAATGAACGAAAGTAAATTTTTTACCGGGCCCAGGCAGATAATCTTTCAATACCATCTAGCTTATACTTCACTTTATAGATCCATCTACAGCCAACTGGTTTCTTCCCTTTTGGAAGATCAGCAATTTCCCAAGTTCTATTCCCTTCCAGGGCTTGCAGCTCTTGATGCATGGCTTTAATCCACTCATCACTAACACTAGCCTGTTTGTATGTAAAAGACTCTGCAATACTAGACACATTAGCAACATACAGTTTATGATTAGCAGTATGTTTCAGACACATTGCTTAAAATAAAATCCTGCATCCATTGTGGTTTATGTTAGGCTATAAGGCTTTTCATAAGTTCTGGCTCAACAAGAGGACTGGGAGGGGGGTCAGAATCACTGGAGGAAGAGTCTAAAATCTCAATTGAATCAGTCTTGACAAATGACTGAAATGATCCTTGTTGTTGAGAAATGGGACTGATAGGTGCAGAGAATGATATGGGATTATCATCTGCAGATAATGGAACTGTAATTTGGGAAGTCTCTAAATGAAAAGAAGTTAGATTATGAATAGAACCTATGAATTCTAACGAAAGAAAAACATCTTCATGAAAAAGGACATCTCGAGAAACAACAATCTTGTTTGATTCAAGACAGAAAACTTTGTAACTCTGGCAGTAGGATATCCTACAAACAGACCTTTGTAGGATCTTTCATCAAACTTATCCCGTCCTGGTGTTTTGTTCAGAAAGAAACACAAACAACCAAACACTTTAAGTCCAGAATAATTTGGCTGCTGCTGATATAAGATCTCATATGGACTTTTTCATTGTAGCATAGGAGTTGGCCACCTACTGATCAGATAAGTAGCTGTCAATATAGCTTCACTCCAGAATTTCTTGGGGAACTTGTCCTGAATCAAAAGAGCTCTTGTTACTTCCAATAAATGTCTATACTTCTTTTCCACCAAATCATTTTGTTGTGGTGTGTAAGGACAACTCTTTTGATGAACACTACCTAAATCAGCAAATAATTTCTCACAGTCCTTATTAACAAACTCACTTCCATTATCTGTTTGAATCACTTTAACAAACTTTCCAAACTGTTTTTACAACTGCAGAATGAGTTGATGAATAATCTCAGAAGTTTGAATTTATTACATATGTAAAATTTCAGAACTTTTATTATTCCATGAATGAAAAGGCAGTCTATGGTGCTTTGTAAGTGGACAAACTGTACATTTATTCAAGGTATCAACATCATCACAAAACAACTCTCTAGGTAAATGCTTCATCACATCTTGAGAAGCATGTCATATCCTACTGTGCCAAGGTTTTTTCTTAATTGATGTCTGATTACAGTCACGAACATAATCTAAAACCTTAAAAGACAAATTCTTATTAATGTGAGAACTAACAAGAGTGTTCTACATGTGAAAAACAAACTCCAGATCAAAGGATTTCCTGTTGAACATGTACAGCTTATTGATGGTCAAGCCAACTGCTAAAACTTTCTTAGTTCTTTGGTCCTGAAGCTAACATTGTCCATCCAAGAATGTAAAACACTACTCTGAATCTTTAACCAGGTTAGAAACTGAAATCAAACTATGTTTAAAGGCAGGAACAAACAACACATCTGTAATCACAAAATGAGGAGCTAAGGCATGATCTCCTATAATACGTACAAACTGTAGACTCCCATCATGAAGAGAAATGGATACGGTTTAAGCAATGATTTGATGTTTAGCAGGGTACTTGTACAGGTAATCATGTGACTAGTCGCTCCTATGTCCACTGTCCATAATTCCTTAGGCATACAATCAAGAAATAACAAGCTAGGATTATTATCAAGTGATGTACCTGCATACTCTGTGAAATGAGCAAAATGCACACCTTCTCCAGCAGTGTTGGTTCTTTGTATACCCTGAAGCCTCTCCAGTTCCTTCTGCATATTCTGAACTGCAGTTGTCAGGTTCCAATTATAATCTCCTCCATATTCACCAACAGGACTATCCTTGACCACTGCTGCATTGACTTTTGCTCCTTTCTTTTTGAACTCCTCCCACAAATCTGGAAATCCATGCAATTTGAAGCAAGTATCAACCAAATGACCTTTTTTTTCTTGCAATTAGTGCATAGCAACTTGCTCTTGTCAATCTTCGCCTGCAACTTCTTCCTACTTTCCTTGTAATTTGCAGGTTCTTTCATTAAAATTGTTGAATTCTCTGATGTAATCCTTACATCATTATGCACTTGTCGGTTCTGTTCAACCTTCAACAGTATTGAGTGGATTCTGCTAACATCCAGCAGTGAATGCATGAGAAAGACATGATTTTTCTCTGCATCGTATTGATCATTAACTCCCATTAGAAACTCCATGCTTCTGTCCTTAGTTTCTCGTTCATCACTAGCTGTCATTATGACATTCCAAGTCTCTTTAATTATATGTTTAAACTTTCCTTTCCTCCAGTCAATCAGTAAATCTTTTAAAACATCTTCTGCCACCAGATTTGACCTCAATTGATTAATCTGATCTCTGATCTCTTGCAGTTGTCCATAATATTGCGTAATCGACATACTATTTTGCCTAATAATAGACACTTAACGCTTCAATTGAATTAAAAATGCTAAATTGGAAATTCCAAAACGCTTATTGAGCTCTTTCCGCAAGTCACAAGCATTCGTAAAATAGACAAATTGATTCATCAATTCTTTAGAAATAGCCGACAATATCCAGGACACAGCCATATTATTTACTCATAACTATTTCCTATAAAATGGAGAGGTTGTCGAAGGTACTCTTAACCATTTCCTATTATTTACTCGTAACATCGACGTACGCCAGACCATATAATTCTAATCAGTTAGCAAAGGTGAGACCAACAACATTCCTAGAAAATCTGAACCGTGAAGTACCAGCTAATCTTCCATTTCTTTAGATGAAATAAATCGATTAACACTCATCACCTCCTCTAGCTCATCTTCAAGTTCTTTATCGTGGTTTGCCATAAGATTGATTCTAATTATTCAAACCGATCAAACGAACATCTGAATTCATATTAGTAATAAAAATCTATCATATTGCTCTAATTCCATATTGATTTTCACAGATTTGATCAAAGAAGAAATTGGGAATTAGGTTGCGAGTTAGAGAAAATGAGAGAGAGAAAACTGAAAGTTTTGTGAAAGCTTTTCTCTGTTGTTATTAATGAACTGAACTAAATGTGTCTATACAGTGAGTATTTATATATACAGAAGAAGAAAGAAAATAACCTTGCGTATAACTTAAGCTTAACTACGCTCAGTAATTTCTATATTTATACATATTTTCCGCCCGAATTAATTTGTTGAGTAGATGGTGTCCACCTCAGCTGCGCCAGCTCACTCCAATCACCTTGTGCCACCTCAACACCTAAACTTGAGTTAATATCCTCCACCAGCAACTGATCTGTCTCTGATGCTAACACTTCTTCAGAGTTGGAACTATAACAGCACTCCACAATTGCTTTAATTCCCTCCATTCTTGGCATATCTACAACTGCATTTACACTTGTCAACATCAAGGAAATATTAGTTAGGGGAAAACGAGGCAAATTCAGGGGGACAATATATTAAATGTGTTATTTCTATTGGGTCAAGTCATCTAGGAGTATGTACTCCTAGGTTTAAGATATGAAGGAATTTTTTGTCCGGCCCTAATTGAAAATTTCCATATCGTGCAATGCATTCCAGATTAGAAAACTTCCTCATAAACCCAAATGCTCGTGCAATCTGATTCAAACCCTTTTGAAATATCACACGAGCATGGGATCTTGGTTTACCTTATTCAATTTGTCACGCATACAAAATACGATAACTAATAAAAACGGAAAGATAGAAAGGTCATTTGAAGCATGTCCCTCAAGAATTTCTCTGGTATGACTCTAAGACTAATCCGGAAGTTGTGTGGGCAACTGTCTACCAAACATAACCTAAATCAGCACCAAAACCTGCACCTTGAAAAATGCACAGCCGCTCTGGATTGCCGTGCCGCACCACCGCACATCGCTATCGGAACCGTCGATCAGAGAAAGCCGCCGCTGTTCGTGTGATCCACGTGCCGCCACCACTATCTTGGACCTCACACACGACTTCTAAAAAGAGCTTTTGAGACATTTTTCTTCTCTTTCTCACTCTAGCTTTCTTTCTCTAAGTTTCTGTGTTCTAAAACTTATGGCTTGTCTCCATTGGTATTGCTGACCCTTGTATCTATTTATAGAGCTACAATAGATACCTCAAGTGGATTTGGGTTTGGCCTTCTTATTGGGTTTGTGTTTTACTCTATTCCCGTTCATGGACTGATTCACACCCAACTAACACAAGGATTAATTAATTACTTAACTAATTAAATTTACCTTTATTAATTACCCAATACATAATCGTAACATTCCGTCTCACATCGTTAGTTTACAACTTGAGTGACTTGTATATAACTTCCATTTTGGTTAACCCAAGTTATTAGTAGCCTATGAAACTGGAAGTTATATACAAGTCACTCAAGTTGTAAACTAACGATGTGGGACGGGATGTTACAATCCCCTCCCTCTTTGGATCTTTGCGTCCTCGCAAAGCCCAACAAGCAAGCACTTATGGCCCAGTCTTCCCCCGGAGTGGGACTCTAGAGATGGCTCCTGTCACTTGTCCCATTGGGCTCAGCGGTGACATAGCACTTGTCCCTTTGGGCTCAGAGGTAACGTAGCACTTAGCTCCCAAACCAGGGTGACTCTGGTACCACTGTAACATCCCAGTCCCATATACTGGCCCAAAACTTTCAGGCTTCGTCCTCGCTGGCCCAAAATGGTTAACTCAAGTTATTAGTAGCCTATGAGGCTGGAAGTTATATATCTCAAGTTGTAAACTAACAATGTGGGACGAGATGTTACAGGCGGGGTTTAGTATAATAAACATTACGAGCTCATCTCTAGAGCATCATCACCCCGACGCATCAATACATGGATTCCTTTGACTCGCAACGACACACCAACCAACTAAACACGCAGCCAACCTACCAAGACTATAGGCCTCAAGCAACCGCACTCTTTGATATAAAATTACGCAATGCTCAATGCTCATGCTCGTCCTCATCTAGGGATTAAGAGATGAATACAAGGTTCGAATTAATTACTATCGATCAATATAAGTTAATTCAATCATAGTAGGTCATGCTCAATATGCTCCGGACATATTTATATTATTCAATTAGTTTAGACAAATCAAATTCATAATCACATAATGACTTAAACCGACAGTATGTCCAAATTGTCTCAGTCACGAACCTACTTTATATGTCATAATTTTAACCAATAATGAGATCTACGGTGTCATATCAAATACCTCATTATCTAGTTACATGACATAAATAAATTTCATATATAAACACATAAATATGAAACAGTTAACTAAAACAATCTTAATCAATATATCCGGGAAATAGTGTTTATACAAGCGATACTTTCAGTATTCACACTAACAAGATATATTTTGCCAGGACCATTTTTGTACTTTTTTTCCTAAATTTTATTGAAAACCACGTTTCTTGAAATAAAACTATTTTCCTTGTAATTAGTATATGGTAGAACTGGACCATAGAAATTCATGGGTCTAGCCTTTAAATGGATTCGTTCCAGTTAATTGTTGGGTAAAACCAAATCACTGAAGCCTAGACGTAATTGTACTTATGCATTAGACTTTGAGTTTTTTGAACGTTCATCCTATTATGTCAACCTGTACTCCTAATAAAGCAAAATTATTTTTCCACCATAATCATCCTAAATCCTTTCCACCAAAATCTGGATATTTGTATATATATTTTTTTAAAATGTTAAAAAGATTAGTCTTATATGGTAAGCAGCCGAATTTGCCTATTAATCATTGGTCCAATTCCATAAAAAAAAAAGAATTTCAACGTCGTTTTCACTAGAACTTTGGGGCAATGGTTCTAATCCTAATACTTATAAAAAAAAAGATTATTCAGTTGATATAATTTGGTCAATGACAAGATTCAGAACAAGAGGCCATCCAGTTAATTCTTGAAGTTCTGGAACAAGCCCAAGTATAAGCACTTCTCTTCAAGCCCAAAATGATTAATGTGTCCATAATGAAAAAAAGATGGGCTTGCACAAGGAGAGAGCTGTCATGCCTTATAGGCATAGAGATAAATTAGTGAAAATTAGAGAATATTTTATAATTTTATAAGGAAGCAGGTTAGGAGTTTATATCTTTTCGAATTTGAGATTAAGGAATAAAATGATTTGTTATCTTTTCTTGATATTTTGAATTATTTCCTAATCATTCTCGTTCTTTTTTGTTATGATTTTTTCTTGTTTTTCTCTTTTACTTTAACCTTCTAAATTCTGAATTTTGGATTCTTGATCTCTAGTTGTTGACATTTGGTATCAGAGCAAGCAATCCACCGACTAATTGTAGAAATTTTGTTGTTCAACCATGTCAGTTTTATCCATCGATGAGCAAGCAGAGAAGTCAAGAGCCATATGGAATGAGGAACTAAATGTTTTCTTCGATTGAATTGCTACCCTCATAGATCATAAATTGAAAATTAACATATTAGCTCATACCACTGAAGTTGCCTCTAAAAATTCATGAAATTTCAGATGGTGGAAATGTTCCACTATTGTCAACTCCGTAGATCAAACTCCTTTGCTATCTACTCCTTTGGAAAATCCAAAGATAAATGAAGAATCTTCTAAATTGGAGGCTTCCAAGGAGAAATGAATTCCTATCCTTTGGAAGGTTTTGAAGAAGAGATGGATTCATATTCTTTGGTCTCTGTTTTGGAATTGGATGCAATCAAAATGGAAGGTAAAAATGATTCCGAAGAATCCTTGGTTTTGGTTTCCAATGACGATGATGTTGAGTGGAATGATGAAGAAATTCTCTCCAAAATCCCAATGGTCAAGAATATTTATAAATTATGGGATAAATT
Organism: Knoxia roxburghii; assembly: GCA_030378225.1. Lineage (NCBI taxonomy): Eukaryota > Viridiplantae > Streptophyta > Magnoliopsida > Gentianales > Rubiaceae > Knoxia > Knoxia roxburghii. Next base: position 8,989,831 of record CM059423.1, read on the forward strand.
GGTGACAACTTTCAAAAGAGGAACATGATTTTTGTATCATAATACTATTTTTATTTATTTATTTACTTACTTATTTATTTACATTTATGATGTCTATGTACAAGTCTTAAAGTCGAGATTTACTTAAGGAGGTAAGAATTGTCTTGCCGAGGGGCATAGAAATAAATGAGTTAAAATTAGAGAATATTTTATAATTTTATAAAGAAGCAGTTTATGAGTCTATTGTACATATTTTTTGGAATTTAAGATTATGGAATAAAATGATTTGATATCTTTTCTTGAAAAAAAATAGTAATCCTATATTAAAAAAATATTTCTATTTTGAACATAGATACACAATAAAATTGGTGTATATAATTTTTCATATATATATATATATATATATATTTGACATAAACAAATATTTTGAACAATGTTATACAACTTAACTAAATGAAAATAACATAATAGTGCAGTTGCGATAATGATTTATTCTTGTCCTACTAATTAATGTAAATATATTTTTCTTTTCTTTCCTTTTTTTTTTTTTTTTTTTGTGTTTATGTTTTACAATTTTGTTATGGTATGTTTTAAATTCAGGTGTTTATTTAAATCTCAAGTCAACTTTTTATTTTTCTCTAAAATTTGGGCTCCGGATATATATATTTTTTTCCTAAACCCATTCATTTTATTTTTAGTTTTTTTCCCTCCTTATTTTGCATCTGAATGTTGATGCCATTAGCAATAATTCAATATAATTGTACATGAATTTTATATAATTTATAATAAAAATATAAAATTTTAAGTAAAGAAAATAGAAAAAAGTACACAGTTGGTCTGAGAATTCAAAACTATTTTGTAAATCATACTTGATAGGATAGAACAAGTACTAATTATTTTGTTTTTTGGTAGCAAACTAGGTTAGTACCTACCAGAGTATTTTGTTAGCTATGCCCGGTTTACCTTTCACGTTTTAGAACTTATCTGTGGAAGTTTGGGTTTTGAACATGTTTCTTGGTATCCCAATTGCTAATGCTGAAAGAATGGCTATGCTTATGTCGTAGTTATGGTTTGCCAGAAATAAAATAATTCATGATTCAATTGTTATTCAACTTATGGATGTGATTTTTTCTGCGGCATCAACTTTACATTCCTGTTAAATAGTCCACAAATTGCTGTAACCTTCACAGAATTTTGGATTTAATACTCTCCCAATTCGGCCGGCAGTTCTTGAAAACACTTGTGTTTTCTTTGATAGGGCTCTTTCTCATCAAAGGCAAGGTGCAACTGTAGGGATATGTGTGATTAGGGGTGTCAATGAGCCGAGCCGAGCTCAAACTTGCATATGTTCAGGCTCGACTCACCTAAATATGAAGGGGCTCGAGCTCGAGCTCGAGCTCGTTCGAGCTCATTTTTTGGAGCTCGAGCTCGAGTTCGTTTAAGAATTGTGAAGCTCGAGCTCGAGCTCGCGAGCTAGGCTTGCGAGCTCGGCTCGCGAGCCGAGCTCGATTTTGAGTTTGACAAAGTGCTCATTAAATTTATCCAAAAATTTAGGATCTTACTATTTGTAGCACAAATTTGCTATTTGTAGCACAAAAAAATTGATGAAATGCCTAAAATGCCCTTAAAAACAGAAAATGTGAAGTTTGCATGAAAAATCGCCTGTAATTTGCGATAGCAGAACAAAAAATCGGACCCAAAATGCAATTTTTAATCCAAAAATCGGACGAAATGTGCGAAAATGGGGCGAAAAATCGCCTCACTTATTCGATTTTTGGGAGAAAAAATCGGATAAGTGGGGCGATTTTTCCCCCAAAAATCGGATAAGTGGGGCGATTTTTTGCCCCACAATCGCACATTTATCCAATGTTTGGCTTAAAAATTGGAAAGTAGGTCCGATTTTTTCACATTCGTATGTTTATATAATTGTCTTCACATGAATGGATGTAGACGTTTCTGGACGTGGTGCTAGTTATTTTTGACGTGGTGCTAGTGTTATGAGACGTGGTGGACTGTCTTTGTGAAAAAAAAAATTAGTTTAAATTCACATGAATGGATGTTAACGTTTATGGATGTGGTTCTAGTTGTCTTTGACGTGGTGGGTTGTCTTTGAGAAAAAAAATAGCTTAAATTCACATGAATGGATGTAGACGTTTCTGGACGTGGTGCTAGTTATTTTTGACGTGGTGCTAGTGTTATGAGACGTGGTGGACTGTCTTTGTGAAAAAAAATTAGTTTAAATTCACATGAATGGATGTTGACGTTTATGGAGGTGGTTCTAGTTGTCTTTGACGTGGTGGGTTGTCTTTGAGAAAAAAATAGCTTAAATTCACATGAATGGATGTAGACGTTTCTGGACGTGGTGCTAGTTATTTTTGACGTGGTGCTAGTGTTATGAGACGTGGTGGAATGTCTTTGTGAAAAAAAATTTAGTTTAAATTCACATGAATGGATGTTGACGTTTATGGACATGGTTCTAGTTGTCTTTGACGTGGTGGGTTGTCTTTGAAAAAAAAAATAGCTTAAATTCACATGAATGGATGTAGACGTTTTTGGACGTGGTGCTAGTTATTTTTGACGTGGTGCTAGTGTTATGAGATGTGGTGGACTGTCTTTGTGAAAAAAAAAATTAGTTTAAATTCACATGAATGGATGTTGACGTTTATGGACGTGGTTCTAGTTGTCTTTGACGTGGTGGGTTGTCTTTGAGAAAAAAATAGCTTAAATTCACATGAATGGATGTAGACGTTTCTGGACGTGGTGCTAGTTATTTTTGACGTGGTGCTAGTGTTATGAGACGTGGTGGACTGTCTTTGTGAAAAAAAATTTAGTTTAAATTCACATGAATGGATGTTGACGTTTATGGACGTGGTTCTAGTTGTCTTTGACGTGGTGGGTTGTCTTTGAGAAAAATAACTAGCACCTTGTTAAGTACATTTTAATACAATAGAATTAAAACATACTTAACAAGGTGCTAATTATTTTTCTCAAAAACAACCCACCACGTTAAAGACAACTAGAACCACGTCCATAAACGTCAACATCCATTCATGTGAATTTAAACTAATTTTTTTTTCACAAAGACAGTCCACCACGTCTCATAACACTAGCACCACGTCAAAAATAACTAGCACCACGTCCAGAAACGTTTACATCCATTCATGTGAATTTAAGCTATTTTTTTCTCAAAGACAACCCACCACGTCAAAGACAACTAGAACCACGTCCATAAACGTCAACATCCATTCATGTGAATTTAAACTAATTTTTTTTTCACAAAGACAGTCCACCACGTCTCATAACACTAGCACCACGTCAAAAATAACTAGCACCACGTCCAGAAACGTCTACATCCATTCATGTGAATTTAAGCTATTTTTTTTTCAAAGACAACCCACCACGTCAAAGACAACTAGAACCACGTCCATAAACGTCAACATCCATTCATGTGAATTTAAACTAATTTTTTTTCACAAAGACAGTCCACCACGTCTCATAACACTAGCACCACGTCAAAAATAACTAGCACCACGTCCAGAAACGTCTACATCCATTCATGTGAATTTAAGCTATTTTTTTCTCAAAGACAACCCACCACGTCACAGACAACTAGAACCACATCCATAAACGTTAACATCCATTCATGTGAATTTAAACTAATTTTTTTTTTCACAAAGACAGTCCACCACGTCTCATAACACTAGCACCACGTCAAAAATAACTAGCACCACGTCCAGAAACGTCTACATCCATTCATGTGAATTTAAGATATTTTTTTCTCAAAGACAACCCACCACGTCAAAGACAACTAGAACCACGTCCAAAAACGTCAACATCAATTCATGTGAATTTAAACTAAATTTTTTTTCACAAAGACAGTCCACCACGTCTCATAACACTAGCACCACGTCAAAAATAACTAGCACCACGTCCAGAAACGTCTACATCCATTCATGTGAATTTAAGCTAGTTATTTTTCTCAAAGACAACCCACCACGTCAAAGACAACTAGAACCACTTCCATAAACGTCTACATCATATGAATTTAAACTGATTTTTTTTCACAAAGATAGTCCACCACGTCTCATAACACTAGCACCACGTCAAAAATAACTAGCACTACGTCCAGAAACGTCTACATCCATTCATGTGAAGAAAATTATATAAACATACGAATGTGAAAAAATCGGACCTACTTTCCGATTTTTAAGCCAAACATCGGATGAAATGTGCGATTGTGGGGCAAAAAATCGCCCCACTTATCCGATTTTTGGGGGAGAAATGAATTAGGATTAGGGTTAAAGGATAGTTATTTGCCTACAAAACGAAAAATTTTAAAAATATTAAAAATATTTAATATTATAAAATAAATATATATATATAATATATAAGCTCGTTAGGCTCGTCGAGCCTAACGAGCCTATATATTACAGGCTCAAACTCGGCTCGAGCTCGATCAACTCCGAACTCAAGCCAAGCTTTGACCGAGCCGGCTCGCGAATAGCTCACGAGCGGCTCAGTTCATTTACACCCCTATGTGTGATCTCTAGTTCAGGATCTTTTTTGTGCGGGTTTGACAAGTTTTGCGCATCCATTTTGGACCCATAAGAAGTTGCAGAGGCATTGGCACTTAAGGAGTATTTGTTGTTATGCCAAAGGCTGAATTTAACCTCATTCTCTGTCCTTGGTGACTCTTCCCAAGTTATTTTGGCAGCTAAGTCCATTGATGAAGGCTCTTATGCTTGTTTTCCCATTATTGAAGACTGTAGGAATTTATTATTAAAGCTCTATGTGCCTAGTTTGTTTTGGATTCCTAGGTCCCATAATAGTCTTGCACATGAAATTGCAAGTTTTACTAAATGTAATGTTGTTACTGAACGAGATTGACTTTGTACGTCAGATTTCTAAAACATCTGCTGCTGGATTTTTTCCAGTAAGTTTCAATATATGTGACTGCTTTTCTTAAAAAAAGAGTAATACAACTCAAAACTATCTTATAGGAATTTTGTTATAACCTACTTTCGCACCCCACCAAAATTTTGAAAGCATTTTTTGAAGGCTAAAATGCTTTTTTGGTCCCTTAAAATAAGTCTTGTATCACTTTTGATCTCTTATAATTTTATGGGAGTTTTTTTAGTCCCCAAACTTTAATTTATTAAGTCTTTTGGTCCCTCTTAACGGAAATTTTGGTCAACAAATGATTTGACCAAATTTGATGTTAGTTTTGGAGGGTTTTGTGTAAAAAAAATTTTTAGTGGTCTTTTATAAAAAAAAAAAAGGGCATATCTCATTCTTCAAACCCTAAAACACCTCTTTTCTTCTTTCTACACCACCGTCGTGCCACCGCCTCCCGCCCGCTTCTCCTCTTCCTCATTCTTCTTCTTCCTCCCTCCTCCCGGGATATCGCTGTTGCATCTTCATCGCTCGAGGACGCTGGGAATTGAATCGGTGCTAGACTTCATCTTCCCCGTCTGCTCTCCCCGACCAACTGCGTCTTTCCCGACGAGTTCCCCTAATATATGAAGTTCATCTCTCCCGACCAAAAAAAAATGCAGCAAAATCCACCAGAAGGCTTTCAAGAGGGAAGTCCGAAGCAGCCCAGCCCGATTCACCGGCAAAATCCAAACCCAGAAATCCAAAGTGAAAACCCAGTTCGGAAAAAAAAAAAATTTTGTCGTCCTCTCGTTTTTCGATGAAAAGAACCGTTTTCAAAACCTCAGAATTTCAAAACCAAAATCCATCTTGTAAATCCGCAGCAAAAGAAAACAAATGAAATCCGAGACATCCAGCTCGTTTTTCCACCAGACAAAACCAAAAACAGAAACTTTTTTTTTTAATTATTTGTGAAGAACATAGTTTATTTCATTCATAGTTTGAGACACAAAAGGAATCAAACGGGGCAGGGACCCAAAGGGGGAGGGAGGGGGGGCGCGGGTGGGTAAAATTTAGGGTGTGGTCTGAAAGAAATTGAAAATTTAGGCGTGTGGACTGAAAGGGCCTCTCGGATTTGTAAAATTCAAAACTCTAATTAATTAAGAGTTTCAAATTTTACAAATCCGAATCAGTAAATAATTAATATATTGTAAAAGGTAAAAAAAAGACGGAAGAATAAATTCGGATATTTGAAATCTGAATTGCCCTACATAGTCTACCACGTCCAAAAAAACTAGCATCACGTCAAAAACAACCAGCACCACGTCTAGAAATGTCTACATAGATGTGTGTGAATTCAAACTGATTTTTTTCATAAAGACAGTCCACTAGGTCTCAGAACAACTAGCTCTACGTCAAAAACAACTAGCACTACGTATACATCCAAACATGTGATTTTTAGCTAAATTTTTCACAGAACATAGTCTACCACGTCTCGCTACGTCCAAAACAACTAGCACCACGTCCAAAAATATCTATATCCATGCATGTGAATTTAAACTGATTTTTTTTCACAAAGACAGTCCACCACGTCTCAGAACAACTAGCACTACGTCAAAAACACCTAGCTCTACATATACATCCAAACATGTGAATTTTAGCTGAATTTTTCACAGAACATAGTCTACCACGTCTTGTTACGTCCAAAACAACTAGCACCACGTCCAAAAATGTCTATATATATGCATGTGAATTTAAACTGATTTTTTTCACAAAGACAGTCCACCACGTCTCAGAACAACTATAACTACGTCAAAAACAACTAGCACTACGTATACATCCAAACATATGAATTTTAGCTGAATTTTTCACAGAACATAGTCTACCACGTCTTGCTACGTCCAAAACAACTAGCACCATGTCCAAAAACGTCTATATCCATGCATGTGAATTTAAGCTGATTTTTTTTCCAAAGACAGTCTACCACGTCTCTGAACAACTATAACTACATCAAAAACAACTAGCACTACGTATACATCCAAACATGTGAATTTTAGCTGAATTTTTCACAGAACACAGTCTACCACGTCTCGCTACGTCCAAAACAACTAGCACCACGTCCAACTACGTCCAGCTAGTCCTCAAGTTTCGGATTTCTAACATCTGAATTTTGTTAATTTAATTAATTAGCATCATTAGTTTTTAATTACCTCTTATTTCAGATTCTTAGAATTCGAATTATCCAAAATTCGGATTTTAAGAATCCGAGAGGTCCCTATATGTCCACATTTTCAAATTTTCAATTTTTTTAGTCCGCAAATTTTTTTTTCAACCCCCTTTTAGTCAAAAATTCGTAATCAAACTTAGTAGTTACATACAAAATCTTCTTCTTCTTCACAAATCACAGAAGAAATTAATGAAAAGGGTCCTTCATAATACGGGTGATCCTCTTCTTCTTCAAAGACAAAAGGAGTTCACTAGCATGGACACAATAACCTCCGAGCAGTGCAGATTCTGCAATTTCATCACTTGACAAAACGACCCTAAATTCCTCAACTTAGCCTTCAACATTAACATCCAGCAAACCCTCACATCATTATTATCCTCCGATGGTGACGTGGGTTTTGCTGTTGCTGTCGACGTTTTACGTAATTTAGCAACTTCACTCGTCCAAATAATGAGAGATGGAGGATTCAAGAACGGGAAAAGAAGTAAAAAAAAATTATATAAATGCCCTTAAATTTTTTTATATATATACAAAAGCCTCCAAAACTAACAGCAAATTTGGTTAGATCGTTTGTTGATCAAAATTTTCGTTAAGAAAAACTTAAAGACCTAATAAAATAAAATTTAAAGACTAAAAAGAACCTGATAAAATTATAAAAGACTAAAAGTGATACAAAACCTATTATAACTTACGGATAGGCATTGAGGCAAGACGACACTTTTTGTTAGTTTGTATCCTTATAGCAGCGTTTTTGGTGCGATTCAATTAGGAAGTTTAGTGGATAGCCTTTCCTTCACGTTTTCTGTTAAGGAAGAGAGGAAGGGAGCTGAATATAGGTGAGTAAGGAGGGAGTTGTGAAGTTATGGGTATTTTTGAGACAATTCTCTGAATTCTTTCCCCTTTTCTTCTGTATTCTTTCCTATTTTTTTCTGTTCTCTTCCCCTATTTCTTCCTATGTACTAAATTTCCAATTCGGTTAATATAATTTACCTAGGACATGACAGGGACCAAAAAAAGCATTTTGACCTTTTTTGAACGTCATCCAACAAGTTAATCCGAAAGTTAAAAGTAGGAGATAGCACGTTGGAATCGATTGCAAGACCTACTTAATTAGCGTTTCCTTTCCCGCCTTAGATAGGTTGTTTGCCATCAAGGCTGTGACAAGGGATGGTTCCAGATCCACAATAAATTCCGCCATCGGAGTGTTGTGTTCCTCAGCTTCGGTCTGAATTGCCGCCATGGAAGATGGAATGGAATTGGGCATTTGGAAATTGGAAAAGAATGGAATCGACACAACAAAATTAACAAAGGATTCTGGAATTTGTCGTAGAGGAATGGTTACATGCCATGTTTTTTTTAACAAAGAATGGAATCGACACGCTAAGAGCCCCATTTTTTTTTATATTTAGCGTAGAGGAATGGTTACATGCCATGAAAATTATAATAAGAGCAAATAAAGTAAAGATGGCTTAACCAGAGTTGAGCTAAGCAAGCTGCAAATCTTTCAAAGTTGTTTCAAATGCCGGAGGGGTACATCTCACAAGCTATCCCATAACTGGAAAAGGAGAAACAAAGTCAGAAAGACCCATAGTTTGGAAATAATCTACATTTCATTTCATTGCGCTCCAGCAAAAGATCTAACGGTTGCACCATACCCATCAAATCTATCAGTACAAAATGGATTAAATGATCTAACGGTTCAACATTAAACAAAAATACAGTAGAAGAAAATAATAATCACTTCTGATCCCTTGACCGCAAGGCAAATATTGCTTTCTTCCTCCTACAAAGATTCTCAAAATTTGAGTTTTTTTTTATGAATCTAGGGTTTCAAAGGGAGATTTTTATCTTAAAGAGAAATGATGTCACTTTGGAACTGGCAGCATCAACATCATTTGAAGACATTCAAATGCTTTTTTCCTCGCATGTTGGAAGGAACACAGGGAAGAAATGGTATTTGTTTTACATATCTATTTAGACAAGCTTACCGAATAACTGCAGCTATATCAGGAAGATTGCCAATAACTGAATCTGACATGACAATTAGTAGTTTCAAAATGATTCCTACTTCCCTTTTAACCAGTCTCAGTTATGGCCATTTTTTGCAATTTCAATCATCATCTCAGGTTTCATAGTCGTGGGTTGTTCTTTCCTAAATACAAGTATTCTTTTCATCCAAAAACAAATAGTTTCCAAGGTAATTGTTGTTTCCTGGATGATTCCTTGGACCACCAGTGTAAACAGAACAACCCTTCATTATATATAGGTAATAATTAATATTTTATAGCTTTTACAACATCAACCAATGGCTTTTTACTCTGGAGTGACTTAGACCTGGACTAAACATACCTCTTAACAGACAACCCAATATGCATATCTTCAGGCAGATACAACCTCTTAACAGATTAAAAACAAAAAAAACTTAAATAAACCAAGAAAACAAGCAACCTTTTGTCCCTCAATCAGTGCCCCAAAACCACAACTCACTCCAAGGTTAGAAATTTTGAGAAATACCCACAAAACTTCTCAACCAACCATGAAAATAGTCACAGTCCCCTCAATGAAAAACACCAACAATGAACCTCAATGCTAACATCCACCAAATCCTATCCCCACAAAAGGAAACACAAAAAGGAGAAGCTCATTAACGATTTCAAGATTCAAATGAGGAAAGGAAGATAGAGGAAAGTAAGGCAACGGTAGGAAAAGGAAAAACATACATTACAAACTCACAAGAGCTTTATATGCAGTCTTCCAAATCCTTTCCCTTAAGCCATAACTCACCATTTTTTTGAATTCAACCTTGCCAGAGTCATCTGGAGTAATCAAACTTGCCTTGAAAAATGTTCAAAGAAATTCAAAACAAAAGAAGGACAAGAAGGGAAGTCAGGTATTGAAGAGAACCATCAGCAAATTGCCCTATCACTTTCCCCACCACACCATCTCTACATAATAAAACTAAAAAAGAAAAATACGAAGAGCATTAAAAATCCGCTTTCAAGTTGGAGTCAAGAAAAATCTTTCACAAAGTTCAAATGGTGGAAATCACTGCCCAAGAGTAATCCAAACAAAAAACAGAGCACTCTTGATGGCTCAGGGTACTATATAAGTAAACAAATGCAACAGAGTTGTGCAAGTGTACTTAAACTAAATAGAGTTAACCAATTCTAAAGGAGAAACATGATCACAATTTGGTGTGGTTGAAGGCTGTTACAGAGACAACGGAATTACAGGGCTAAAATCTGTAATTCTACTAAAAGGTCTCAGAATAAAGTTGCAGGGTATATCAGGTGATTTTTTATGCCCAGCCCAATAACCAGAGCATGAAGGAGTCCACATCTTCCTCAAGCATGTTGGTAAAAATAAACATCTTTATACAGCCAATTAGGAATTTCCAAAAATTGCATACTTCAACTACAACTGAGGCATCATTTGTCATAGAAATCTTCTATGCAACATTTTAACTTGATAGTCTGCCAACAACCCTAAAAACTGATGCATATAATACAAGTTAGCCGAGAATAACCTTTTGTTCTTCATAGTGGGAAAAAAAAAAAATTTTGCAAATACCTTCCAAACTAGAAACTCAGTGTGTTCAACTCATATGAGAACATAGGTTGTATCTTTATTGCTTTTTATCTCTTTCAGCAATTTATATACTCACCCTATTATCATCTTCTACCTCATACTAAATGTGTTTTTCTCTTCAATCTAAATGTTCCTTTATACTCACATTCTTAGTAAAGTTTGAAAATTAGCCTTTGAGTTAGAGCATGGACAAGAAAATAGTACATTTGTTACATAACATTTCCTTCTTTCTCTCAATTCTCCTCCAGTCAAGCCAAATAACCATAAATAAATTTCCAGAGCAACACCATCCTCCTTCCTTTCTCTCAGTTGCCCACTAGAAAATTACCAAGAAGCCACAATTGCCTTCTATGATAACCAACACTACACGCTGGTGTACCTCTCAATTCTAGATCATACCCAAATGAATTAGGACATTTGTGCTAATAGGTGTATTCAAATTTTTCTTCTCAAAACTATTGTATGGTTAAGGTTTCTTTGGCTACAAGAGTTTGTCGGCAAACCAGCATCAAAGGCAAGAAAAATGGATTAAAAGTTAGAATGTGATTCAAGAATTTCATATCAAATATAACATGCAGTGGACATCATAAAAAATGTCAAATCCAATACCGGGTACATAATCAGTCATTTCAAATCCTTTTCGCATTTTGTTTCTATGGCCACATTAGCTCTATAACATTGGGGACAATTATGCTCAGCAATGCAGTCAGCATCTGAAACTGTGTTATTATCTACTGAGGGTCCACAGGTTCCATTGACTTGGACTGTATAAGCTTAAAGGAGAGATGAAACATGGTGAAGCAAAAGGCTTTTGCAGCGGACATGCTGGGGGTGGAGAAATCAATTGCAGAGGGCAGGAGGCAAGGGGGTCTATCCTGTAGTTGAGAGAAGACCGTGAATATGCCAGCCGCACATGGGGTAATGGGTAAGGATAGGAATAGGAAAAAACACATAATGAAGGGAAAAAAAAAGGAAAAATATTGCAAGAAATAACATATGAGCCAAAAAAAATGATGTATCAATCTTAAAGAAACTGATGGATTCTGGTCCAAGAATTTCTTAGTCACTAATTGTCAGTTGGTTTAAAAAAGTTACTTTTCAGTTGACTTTTCCTTCTAAGCCAAATTTGCAATCATAATTCAGACCACAGTAATATCTACAAAAGATAGGATATCAGCCTAGAACAAGAACAAATCTTCCTGGAAGAACATCAATTCACTACTTCTGAGGAAACATTTTCTAGAGGTCCCACATGCAAAATTATTCAAATTTACCAGCAAAATCACACGCCATCACAACATTCAAAAGATTTTTGAGATAACCAGCACAAATCCAATAAAACAAATTAACGCAACGGAGCAAATACTAGATATATTGAAAGCAATAAGAGAATGCATTTATTAAAGGAAAAAGAATACCTTCAAGAAGATAATTCCAAAGAGTACCATTATATTTCCACCATCTCCACACTGGGCACTCAATGGATATGGGTCCTGTCTTGCATGCTGTGTGTGGCTCCATAGAGCAATGCAACCCCAGAATTAGATTGCACATCCACAAAGCCATTCTCACCAACAACCAACCACTTTTGGTAAAGTTCAAATGCTTTATCTAGCAACCCAACCTTGCAATACATTTTTGTTAGTAATATCAGCTAAACATGATCGAATAGTCTCACTTGCTTCCTTCGAACCACTTCTGATAAACTTCAAATGCTTTATCAAGCTCCCCATCTTGCAATACATTTTCATTAGCTCTAAGAATGGAACATGATCAATCTATAGTCTGAGACCCTGGAACTTGGCAAAGATATTTTCTGCCTCTTTATTTTACCTTGACGACAATAACACTGAAGTCTGCTAGTATATGTAATTATATCTAGGTATTGAGCTCCTCTATGCATTTCATCATATAAATGAAGTGCTAACTCATAAGAGGAATTGGCACATAAAAAGAGATTGTATGTCACCAAGTTTGGTAAAGGATCATTTAGAAGCATATCCTTTTTCAGAGAAAGTGCCCCCAACATATTTCCACTTTTAAGTTGTGCACGAATCAATGGATTGTAGGTATTTGGCATAACTCCGAGAGCAACCATTTGATATCGAGTGGACAGTGCCTACATGTTATCACACCTACCATAACCCTCGATATGGCATTCCAAACAACATGTTCAGGAATAATAGAATCATCTATCATGCACAACAGAAACACATTAGCTTTTCTTACATCTCCGTGAAAACAAAGTTCTCCAATTAACACCCATTCTTGACAAAAGATTATAGATGGAGCAAACCTGATTGACCCGTCCTTCCTTACATTGACCACTAATAACAGAATTGTAAAAAATAACATCAGGGCGACACCCTCTCTTAACCATTTGGCAGATATATTTACAAGCAATAATGACATCTCTTATCAAACAGAAGCCACAAATAACTACATTATAGGCAACAATATCAACTGGGAGGCCCCTACAGAAGATTTCTTCAAAATTAGTGCCAGCCTGAACTAAATCTCCATTTTTGAAGGAACCATCCATAAGTATGGTTGAAGTTATCAAATCTGAGGGATCTTGATGATAAATATCACCTAATATTTTTTGTTGAGATGCTTGCTCCCAAGACCTTTTTTGCAAAGAGCATGCACAAAAATGTCACAAGTAACTCTATTTGGTAGAATCCCCCAGCTGACCAACAGCGAAAGAATATCCAGTGTTATCAACCTTATTTAAAGAGCAATAACCCTTTATCAAAATGTTGTAAGTGGCACAACTTGGAGAAGGACCCCCAAAGTGCATCCCTCAACAAGCCACTCAGCCCTCTCCAAGTGACCAATTTTACAAAGTACATCTATCAGGTAGTTATGAGTAATAATATTTGAAGCAATACCCTTTTGTATCATTGTATTCCAAAGAAATAAATACAGTTACCCCTAACTTACCCTCCAAACACAAAGCTCTAGTCATTTCAACATCTTGCCTATAACTTTTTTCCAAGGAACCACATTTGCTTCCCAACTGATCCCACGATATACTTTTCCTGTAAACATATGAAACTTGTGCTACAAGGGCTGCAATTGAAAAATATGAACTGATAATCTAAGATGGCTGAAGTCTATTTTCAAATTCTATCAGGCCTTGTGCTCATGCACTTTAACATATCTAAAAGGTATTGCAGAATTGGAAGATTTTGTACTGCTGAAACAGAGACAACTGAACGAAAATTTGATCCACAATAAAGAATTTTCGCTAATGAGAACAGAACTTCTCAACTGACCCCAAAATTCTCAAACGATCCATACTGTCCCTCAACATCGCATTCAAACCATTAAAAACTGCCGCCAACACTCCACATTATCACCACGAGAATTTTCATATTTCTAATCTTTTTATCTTATCTCATTTTTAATTTGTATACTACTCAAAGTTGCGAGTACCTAAACCGCACATAACATTATAAATTTCAGCAAAAAATTCAAGACAGTAATAATATCCAACATCCCAAAAATCCTAATGTGAGGAAAGAAGTTACCTTGGATCAGTTAAACTAATAATGTTAACCGATTCAGAGTATAAAAAATTTGCGCAAATGAAGTTAATGAGAGAAAAGCATTCCTTTATGGCGTCTAAAATTTGAGATTCCACAGAAACAATCAATCCCTCGTTGACCAAATAATAATAAGTGATCTTGCAGTAAACATTCATATCCAAAACTGGCAAAAAGAAGGAAAAGAATTTACAGATTGTATCGCTGGGAAGATGCCAAGGCAGGAAGAACGGCGTTGGCGCATCGGGAAAGAGACGGTGTAGTTACAAGGTAAAAATAGTTTATTAAGAGCTAACTCCCATCATAAACTGTTACAGTAAAATTTACTTAAGAATCCAGTATCTCACACTATATCCACTCCAAGCCAATAATTCTATCTTCTACATAAAAATAATATTTTATTCACATTTATTTTTATTTTTATTATTATATCACTATAATTTTTTTACTCATTCATATTATATTTTTTATAAACATATCTATATTTATAAATTTAGTGACTTAATCTTAAATTATATTTTAAAATAATTAATATTAATTAATAATAAAATAATTTGTATAAAATTAAGTATAATAATAATAATAAACATATGAATTGTATTGATTTAGTTTTATAACGAAATAAAATAGGTGAAACGTAGCAAATATTAAATTTTATTAAACATAAAAATTTTAAAACATACAAAATATCAAATTAGCATGCTTACAAGATATTATTAAAAAAAAACAAAGCAATACCATTCAAATGAACATAATTCATTTCTTAGTTTGATAAGTAAGCACGACGTGCCCATAAATGATCTATTAAGGTATTTTTTTAACTCAAAGTGTGTATTTTTGTCCTTGACTTGCCTGTACCGAGTTAGAAATTGATCAAATCGACTATTATGATTTGGTATCATTTGCACATCAGGCGTTGGAGCTTCATTTGCATCTCTTATAGGTGCATTCAGATCACATTCATTTTTCACTATCATATTGTGCATGATAATGCACGCAATCATGATATCATGCAACACCTTCTTATCCCAAATTCGTGCCGAATTTGCAACAATAGCAAATTTAGATTGTAGGACCCCAAAAGCACGCTCCACATCTTTTCTACATGCCTCATGTCTTTCTGCAAAGTGCTTATGATTTTCTTGATATGGATTACGAATTGTTTGAACAATTGTAGACCATTTTGGATAAATACCATCAGCCAAATAATATCTCATATGACACTCTTTTCCATTAATGACATAATGAGCAGGAGGAACAATCCCTTGAGCCATATTATAAAGTAAAGGAGATAACTCCAACACATTGATATCATTATTAGAACCAAGCATACCAAAATAAGCGTGCCATATCCATAAATCATAATCGGCAATAGTTTCAAGAATTATTATCGGAGATCCCAAGCGTCCAGTATATTGTCCTGCCCAAGCTATCGGACATTTGTTCCACTTCCAATGCATACAATCAAGACTACCTAACATTCCTGGAAAACTACGTTGCTCGTTTACATAAAGAAGTCTTACAATATCATTCTCATTTGGCAATCGGAGATATTGCGTTGAAAAGACCTCAATAACAGAACGGCAGAATCTCTTCAAGTATTCATTGCTATTGATTCACCAATTTTAATATATTCATCCGTTAGATCTCCTGGGATACCAAATGCTAACATTCGGAATACGGCTGTTGCTTTTTGTAGAGTTGATAATCCAAGCCTGCCTAGACCATATCTTCATTGTTCAAAATAATTATCATGATCTTTAATAGCAGTAACAATAAGAAGAAACAATTTTTTGGACATGCGAAGTCGTCGGCGAAACTCAATGTCACCATACAATGGATTTTGAGAGAAATAATCACGTACTAAATTAAGATGCGCACCTTCACGATCACGATTTATCACTCTGTGTCCTTGAACTGAGCCACCACGCCACCTTTGGTTATTTTCTTGCTCAAGAATACGCGCAATTTCTGCATTATTTGTTTGCATCGTCTGACGTATGAGCATTTATTGTAACTCCAATCTACGAATTTCTTGTTCGAACTCTTCCGAACTTGAATAACTCGATGAAGATTGAGGTGGTGAACTGATTTGGGAATTGATATTAGAAGGGCTGCCAATATCATAATGCATGATTGCAAATTTGGAGGATTGTTTTTTTTTTTTTTTTGAAATAGATAAATTCGAAAAATATAAAGTGAAATGAGAAATTTGGTATGGATTTGAGTTTGCATGGCTAGACATTTATATAGAAATTTTGATAAAATAAAGATTATATTGGACGATTATGATGATGATAAAATCAATCCAACGGTTGAGATTAAGACAGTAACAGAAGTAAAGATAAGATAAGATATCTTAAAATCTAACGGTCTAGATTTTGAGAAAATAAAAACCTACGGTTGAGATTGTAGTGAAATATATTGGACGATTATGATGATGAAAAAATCAATCAAACAGTTGATATTGAGACACTAAAAGGAGTAAAGATAAGATAAGATATCTTAAAATCTAACGGTCTAGATTTTGAGAAAATAAAAACCTACGGTTGAGATTGTAGTGAAATATGTTGGACGGTTATGATGATGATAAAATCAATCAAACGGTTGATATTGAGACACTAAATAAAGTAAAGATAAGATAAGCTATCTTAAAATCTAACGGTCTAGATTTTGAGGAAATATAAACTCACGGTTGAGATTGTAGTGAAATATATTGGACGATTATGATGATGATAAAATCAATCCAACGGTTGATATTGAGACACTAAATAAAATAACTATAAGATAAACTATCTTAAAATCTAACGGTCTAGATTTTGTGGAAATAAAAACCTACGGTTGAGATTGTAGTGAAATATATTGAACGGTTATGATGATGATAAAATCAATTCAATGGTTGATATTGAGACAATAAATGACGTAAAGATCAGGTAAGATATCTATATTACCTACACAATAATTCAAGTCTATAAATATGAAATGTTTCACACATAACAATCACTCACTTTATTACCTAAGCATTCTATTTCTCACTCACTTTCTTACATAAACACTCTATTTACGAAATAATCATGTTTTCTTCAAAGAAAAGTGCAGTATCACGAGCTGACAACTACAACCCAATGGAAGATTTAAATCTTTGCATAGCTTATATGCAAATTTCACAAGATCCTGCTGTTGGAAGATATCAAAATGGTGATAATTTTTGGAAACGAGTGGACAGAACTTATCATGAGATCAAAGCCAAAGATTGGGAGAATTGTAGTACGAGGTCATTGCAATCACGATGGCAATCTATCGAGAAAGCAGTACGAAAATTATTAGCATGCATGAAATAAATCGAGCGCCTACATCCAAGTGGCATATCAACATTAGATGTGGTAAGTACATAACAAAATTTTAGGTTAAAATTTTCATATATTTTGTATTCGTTAAATTAATAAATATGTATATTTCTTGTAGATGAATCGAGCAAATTTGATGATGATGGAGGATTCTGATTTTAAAAATGGGTTTAAGTTCGATCATGTTTGGGACACTCTCAAGGACTTTGAAAAATTCAATGATGATGTGCAAATAGCAAGGCAGAACTACCAAAGCCAAAATTCTGAGTACAATATATTTGAATCAAATTATCCGACTCATCCGAAAACACAAGTACCAGAATCACCGGGACTTTCTGATTTTTCTCTTAATTTATCTAGTTCTGATGCAGACGGCTCTTCATCCGAAAGACCTATTGGAATGAAGAAGACTAAATCAAAAAGAAAAGTTGATGAATCAAATACGTCTCATTTCAATGATCTTACACAACATAATATGAATCTTATGGAGATGTTTAAGAAAGCACAAGAAAATACACACGAAATGAATGAAGAGAGGAGGCTTAGGCACAATAATAAGATGGAAATGAAGAAAAAAAAAAGATGGAGATAGAGATGGAGATGAAGAAAAAAAAAGATGGAGATGGAGATGAAGATAGAGAAAAAAAAGATGGAGATGGAGAATCGGAAATTAAATTTTGCAATTATGTCTCAAGACCCAAATCAAATTGAAGATCCTTCTCGTCGTGCTTATATTATAGACTGTCAAACCAACATTCTTAATGCAAGAGCAAGTCAAGAACCATATCCAAATCCATATCAAGATCCATATTCATCAAATGTTATATTTGGAGTTGACTTTAATAACATTGGTGAGAGTGGAAGCGGGCTAGATGATGACAATAATAACGGCGAATGAATATGTTAGTTTAGTAATTATTAGTTACTTAATAATAAGTTTGTATGAATTTGTTTACGTTGAAGTGAATGTATTTTATGCGAATTTGTGTTTTTTTTAATTGTTGCTTGTAATAATATTATATTTAGTAAGTAATAAATTTTAATGTTATTTTATTTCATTTTTCCCTTAAATTCAATGTTGAATAATTTTATATTTACTTTATTATTTATAAAAATGACGGTCAAAATTCAAAAATTTTAAACTATGTAATTAAATACAAAAATTTTAATCATATATTTATTATTATTTTTATTATTATTAAAGTTATGTTAATAAAATATTTTTATTAGTGTTGAAATTAAAATAAAATGAATAAATTATAAAAAAGAAAAGAAGAAAAAAGAAATAACAAAATTAACAAAAAAAAAATGAATTTGAAAAAATATTAAAAAAATAGAAGAAGCCCACTGCAACAGTAATGCAGTGGGCTTTTCCATACGCTATATTTAACGTATTGAGTACCTGCTCTCTCCATACTGTAAAAGATTGGAAAAGGTTTGAACTGGAAATTGGAGGAAAACGATAGTTTGGCGCATGGATTGGAGTTGCTCTAAGGCGAGTCCTCGAAAATTTTGCTATGGAAGATTGTACGTGGACGAAAATTGTAATTAATAAGTAGCTGTAATTTATTAAAATGGTTTTTTTTTTTTTTTGAAGCATATCTTAAATTTAATGTGGCTATTAAACACCGTCTCATTTTTCTTATTTATCACGTTTGGATTACCATTTTGCTCTTTATTTTTTATTAAATGGTTAAAAAATGACGATCAATAAGAAAAATAGAGCGATATTTAGTAACCCTTCATTTAAATTAATTTATAATTATGTTGATTGGGTTTAAAATCCTTTTCCTCTCCCATTATATTCTTTCCCTCACCGATGTTTCTCTTTATCATTACCAATTTCAGTCCATTTCTCTCCTATCTTCTTTAGTTTTTTGAATGATAGTTCTCTGTGTGACTAGCTTACCTTTTTTTTTTTTTATACAACGTGACTATAACTCAAGACCTATTGTTTTAAGTGGAAAGTGCTTACCACTGAGTTACAACCATCTTGTCGTCGACTTACTTAATTAATATATTTTAAGTTTGAATGAATAATGATATAGACACATGTCTACAATTTAGTAGCAAGGAATATATTGCAAGTTTTACTAGTTACCGCCTCATTTCTTACCCTCTACTGCCCTAATTTGGTTTAAAATACTCCCTACAATACCCCATCTCTTCTCCCTTTTAAATAAAAAAGTAATTTTGTCAAAACCTATGAACTACCGGCCCAAAAACTAAGACGGTAACTAATAACCCCCATAGATTGCAGCCTCCATACAAAGCTACAATCAGCCAGCACTCCTGCAATTTTGCCCCAAAATCTTCCCCTTTGTTGCCCCTTTTATCCCTGCGACATTGAACCCTATAAAACCTTATTTTGTGCATTTTTTTTTATGGGAACTACACACCACACAACAATACACATTTTAGGATGATTAGGGTTTTGGTTTTTCTCTTCAATTACACTAGATAGTAGATAGTTTTGGTAGTTTGGAGGGGGTAAAAGCCCCAATTTCTAGGGCTAATTGGAGAAGAAGATAGGAGAAAATGTTTTTCTTTTGCCCCAAGTCAACGTGTCAAATGTTTTGGTGATTAGTTAGCTTTCTCCTCCTTTTCTAATTATGTTTAATTAGTTTTATTTCTTACTTTTGTAACTTGTGAACCCATAAGAGGTTGATATTGTGATTAATGATTTTATGAGATCTTATTTGATGTTTTGGGCATTGGTTGTTTGGTTATTTCTTGTGAATTATATTACAATTGGATGAATTTCTTGTTGGGGTAATTATCACGAGGTTAATCTCTAAAGAGAAGGGAATTCTTTGATTAGGGTTGAGTTTTCTAAGAACTAACTAATGGTAATTAGTTTATGATAGGTAATTGAGTTCACATAATATAGTCTCATTTGAATTAATTCCCTTTATGAGCTAACCAAATTGCGTTTGAGTTGGTTAAATAGTGAAACTTTAAAGACCATAAAACAATAATAAAACAATAATTAGTCGATAATTAATGGGTTGGACTAAGAAGAGTAAAACATTAACTAATAAGATAGGTAAATTCACTAGGATAATTGACCCCAATAGTTAGTGAAAATGCAAGAAGCAATTTTTTTTTAAGGCAAAATATTTTAAGAACTGAAAGACAGGCATATGAGCTTGAATATAGTTCTTCTGGAGAAGGTAAAAAACGCAAATTATACCATGTACCTAGTGAATACATGTGGCTATTATTATATTTAGAAATAAAGTAATGACAACTCATCAATTTTTTAAATTTAAATTGATCTTACATTGAATTGTTATTATATTATTTTTAAATATAGTAATAGGTACATGTACCGTACATGGTATAATTTCTGGGTAAAAAATGGTTTTATTATCAATTTATAGAACAAAGATTAACACAACAAAATTATTATTTTTGTGTATCATTAGACGGCATATCAAAAATATTGTGACCAGATGATACCATCAATCATTGATGGTGCTTTTTCTCCCCATATTCTACAGAATCAATTGTAAAAACTCTCTCCAGATCCAAGTGTGTTTCCAGATCACGCAACAATTGGTTCAGCTTGAATATATAATTAAACAAAGCGGCATTTTATATATAATCATAGCCTCCAATTTAGTTTCCTTATATGCATCATCAGTTTCCATTTTGTAAACATTCATAATCAATCCATTTGGCCGCCATATTGATGGATTTAGTTTTTATATAATCTCATCTACTTTAATCTAATACATCCAAATTTAACGCTCTAGATTACCCTGAATTTTTTACTTCCAAATTTAAGTGGTGTAGACTAAGGCTGGCAATTCGTGTCGTGTTCGTGTTATCGTGTTCGGGTTGGCGTGTTAGTGTGTCGAGAAACCCCCAACCCAAACCCAACCTATTTAATTAATCGTGTCGAAAACTCTAACCCTAACCCGACCTGTTTATAATCGTGTCGACCCGAACCTAACCCGCGTAACCCGTTTAATTGTTAATAGGTGATTTTTCGGTCTAAGTTTTCGCCACAGAAAAAGGTGACTGAATTTGTCAAGAAAATTAAAACATAAATGTTTATTTATAATAACACCATCTAAAATTTGAATCTATCAAATTTAAATCCATCAATTTAAATTTAACCATAATGTTTTTATACATGACATCAACATAAATTTCATCAATTGAAATTCTTCCTAATACAACCAAAATCCAATTCGATCCAACCAAAATAAATAAAATGCAAACGTAATTACAATTAGAAAATTTAAATAAAAAAATACCACCATAGGAAGTCGTGTTGAATTTTTGATTTGAGAATTTGAAAGTTTCCTCAATTATTAAGGTTATAAAATTTAATTTTTTAAAAAATAATTTCTTAACGGGTTCACGTGTCAACCCGCCAACCCGTCGTGTCGACCCAAACTCAACCCGCTATTTAAACGTGTCGACCCAAACCCGACCCATTTATTATACGTGTCGAAAATCCCAACCCTAACCCACTTTTTTTCGTGTCGTGTTCGTGTCGAGTTATCAT
This sequence comes from Knoxia roxburghii, assembly GCA_030378225.1. NCBI lineage: Eukaryota > Viridiplantae > Streptophyta > Magnoliopsida > Gentianales > Rubiaceae > Knoxia > Knoxia roxburghii. The sequence continues at coordinate 9,011,911 of CM059423.1, forward strand.
GTCATGTCAGCAATTGCCAGCGGTAGACCTTATCATTCTTTGTCTCTCTCATCTTCTCTGTTTCCGTTCTTTCGTCTCTCTTCTTCCCTCCCTCTGTTTCGTTGGCTCAATGATACGATCGTATACACTTTTTTTTTTTGGCCAAGAATGAGTGATCAAGGAGCAGGCGCTGGAATATGTGTGATCAAGAAGCAGGGGCTTGAATGTGGGATCAACAAGATAGGGGCTGGAATGCCGGATCAAGGAGTCAGGTCTGTCGTAAAAGGTTATAAGTTCAGGCCGACTAATGAAGAACTGATTGGGCTTCTCCGGTGTAAGGCTGCGGGTGAGGACATTTCAAGAATCGAAGTATTTGAGAAGAAGCCATGAATATTGATGATATTGTTGTTGCCTGCGGAAATCCAGAAGAAAACTGAGAAGAAGCGTAAGAATATACGGCCACATGAGTATTGAGTAGACAGACACCAAGTATATGCATTAAAAAATTGATTTGTAGGAAGATCTCAATCTGCAATTTTTGTCTTTCTGGATCTATATAACTGCTGCAGAGGATTATATCATTTAATAGAATGGTAAAACTTGTAATTTTCCTTGGCCCTGTTGCTGTTGTGATATTGATCACAAGACCAAGATGGAATCCTCCTGGGATAGTGCTAGCCTGACAGATTCGTATGGATTGCAATTTAGTTTGTAGGTTAATTTTCATTTTGTCACAAAGATCCAGGAAAGTTGGAGATGAATACACTGAAACAGTAGGAAACAGTGTTTGTTTTTGAAGGTTGAAAATTTTGTATGGCCCAGAAAGCTTCATGGGATCTTTATAGTCATTAACTACAACTGGGTCTGTCAATATTGACTCCATGCACTTTGTGATTCTAAGGTAATTTGCTAGATATCACTGTTTCGATTGTGCGTAGGATTTGGCTACCTTGATACTCTGACAGCTTCATATTTTGTTCCATGGGAAAATCAACAGGTTAAGTATTTCTAAGTAGCCGATTCTAAGTAGATATAATGGACTCAAAGAATGGGTAGTTTTTCCTAACATTTTGCACAAAGAATCACTTGGTGAGTAATAATCAGCCTGCAGAGAACAATAAGCAGGAAAGTTTGAAAATAAAAAGGGTTCTGTCATTCAAGAAAAAGCATCAATGAAATTGGAGAAGCTGCTCAGAGTTGAATGGAAAGATGCAACTTTTACTGAAACCGGAGAGCACTCGACGGCCCTTGTTTTATTGAAGTTTGAAATTCGAAAAAGATTCTATGGGAAAAAAGCAGCCAAAGTCCTGCAGAAGCTTTCATGCAGTAGACTAGTTATGCTCCTGAATTGATTTTGGTAGGTGCTGTTTTTGTTGTCTTATTGGTTGCAAAACCAAGATGAAATCCTCCTGGGATGATGCACATCTCTATTGACAACATTATGGTTTGTTTCAATGATATAATCTTCAGTAGCAGTTATATAGATCCAGAAACACAAAAATTATTGCAGATTGAGATTTTCCTACAAGTCATTTTTCAATGCATATACTTGGTGTCAGCATACGCTTCTTCTCAATTTTCTTCACAGACAACAATATCACCGATATTCATGGCTTCTTGCTCTTGTTGGTAGTCTTCTTGGATTTATTGTTCTTCTCCAATACATCAGCGGTGATTCTTGAAATGTCCTCACCCCCAGCCTTACACGGAGACGCCAAATCAGTTGTTCATTACTCGGCCTCAACTGATAACCATTTACGACAGACTTGACTCCTTGATCCCAAATTCCAGACCCTAGCTTCTTGATCCCACATTCCAGCCTCTGCTTCTTGAGAATCTTGATCCCTGCTTCTTGATCACACATATTCCAGCCCCTGATTTTGTAGAATGTGGAGAAAAAGCACCACCAGAAATGGCTTCCCCAGATTGCCCCTATTCATAAACAATCTTTCTGATTTAAAGGGCAAGAAGGTAGGTTAAGCCTTGCAGTTGAAGGAACTAGGAAGATTATCCTACTACATTATTATCTGGTCTCAATATTTATAATTTGCCGCCTAATGATATACAAAACTATTAATTTTGTTGTGTTAATCTTTGTTCTACAAATTGATATAAAACCATTTTTACCTTCTCCATAAGAACTATATTCAAGCCCATATGCCTGTTTTTTACTTCTTAAAATACTTTGCCTTAAAAGAAATGTCTCTTGCTTTCTCCACAACTAAATAATAAAAATCTTCATCCCCTGTTATCATAACCCAAGTTGCTGCTTGCATCAAAACACTGCGGCAGAATATGGCTTCTCCCAGCAAATCTCAGACCTCCATCATTAATCCTCAGGTCACTCCTTATGTTTAGGCATGTATAATATAATGCATATTGATGAAAAATGGTTGTGGATGTTAAAAAAGAGTAAATGGTACTATTTGCTACCAGAAGAGGAGGATCCACATCGCATTATTCAGAATACAAATTTCATGGGAAATATTATATTTTGAGTGGCCTTAATTCAACCAAGGTTTGATCCACAAGGCAATGAAGTTTTTTTAGGTAAAATTGGTGTCTTTCCATTTGTTACTCAATTGCTGGATCAAAGAACAAGTACTAATAGAGTTGCAGAGACTTTAGAAACGAAGCCAATAACAATGACAAGAGAAACAACAAGGTAATTATGTATTGAAAAGCTTCTACCGGCAATAAAGGCAAAATGGACAAGAGATGATTTGAAAAATCCAATATATATTTAGTAAGATAACGCAAGACTTCACATTGATCAAGATGATATTGGATTTGCTCAATCAACTAGAGAATACGGTTTAGACATTCGTTTGATGAATCAATCTCCAAACTCTCTAGATTTTAATATTTTGGATTTTGGATTCTTTAGTGCTATTCAAGCGATTAAAGACAAAGACTCAACCAAAACATATGATGAGATCAATGTCGCTGTTATAAAGGTCTACGAAAACTATTCAATATCCAATATTAATAGGATATTTTTAACACTGTAGTCATGCATGATACAAGTTATGAAAGTTAAAGGTTGAAACAGGTACAAAATCACACACATGAAAAAGGCAATATTGGAGAGACGATGTCAACTTTCCGAGCCACTACAATGTGGTCCAAATTTAGTTTTGAAAGTATTAAATTACTTGAACAATATTTCTTGTTAATATTTTCTCATGCCATAATATTAAATGTTGTTTAATGAAACTTTGATTGCTCATGTATGAATTAAATTTTAATTTTAATAAATACTTTACAAATTTGACATTTGAATATTGGAATATCGTGTTTGTCGTCAAAGTTTAATTCATAATACTAGCTACTTTAATTAATTAAACGATTTTTGTTTGGAGTTACAAGAGAATATTTAGTACTTTTATAATTTATACGCAAAAAATAAAAAAAAATGAGATAAGTAAACACAAAGTTGCAAAGTTACCGTGAAAGTTCGAAAGCTTTAGTAGTGCTGATTTTACTTCTAATCACTAAGATAGATGCACAACTTTTACTGCAACAATAACAAAATAACAACCCAAGTAAAAATATAAAAATATAAAGTTAATCCATTTGAAACCAAAAAAAAAAAAAATTACAATAACACAACAAACTTACCCATACACTGATATTAAATCCTATCAATCCTAGAACCCAAATCTTCATCAATTCGTAAATTACATCTTTCTTTTCTTTTTTCTGCAAATCTTTCTTCTATATCATCAGTTCGAATTTCGTTCAAGTCAAAATCTAATGTTGCTGGTTCATTCAAATCAAAACTTAATAAAAATTTAGATTAAACTCCTAAAATGGTTAATTACATATAGTAAAAATATCATTTTGGTCAAAAACAAATAAAAACTACTTTTTCAGTCCATTACATTATTTTTTAAAAAATTTTAATCCAAAATCCACTTTTATCTGTCATGACCAGGGGTATTTTGGTCTTAATAAATTTATTTTTGTTTTAAAAACCTTAAAAAATATAAAATAATTAAAAAAACATTTACCTATTAAAAAAAAAAAAAAAAAAAAACCCTATTCTCACAAGGCTGCAATCCCGGGCCATCCTTCTTCCAGCAGCAGTCCACCAAAGAAGCAGATTACATTTTTTAAGGTCAATCAAACTTCATACTATTACACCCACAATTAACTTTGATTTATATATGGATGTTCAAAAGGTTTTACAGTACATACATATAGTAAAAAGACGAAGAAGGATGCCGATTGATCGATTGTTCTACCAAAAGAAAAGAAAAACAAAATCTTGCCATGGGGATTTACTTCCCGAAAAAATCCTCCCATCATCGGAATAAACTTGCGATTGATGAAGAGGAAGGACCAAAAATGAAATCTATAATGACAAAAATATTACAATTTGCCCAACTCCTCATCATCTGGGTAACCTAGTTGAACAACTAAGGAGCTTTGGACCCTTTCCTTGCTGCTCCAGATTACTAGTGATCCTAGTATCTCAGAATTCATGGACGGACTCCCCGGCCGATGGTTTTGACCAGGCAAAACCCCACAGTCAACTCTACCCTTGAAACCACCCTGTCCCAGAACTTTGTCAAAAGCAAACCACTAATCCGTGCAGCAAGAAGGGGCACAAGTTTTTCTTGTGAGACCAAAATTGATGTATTGATTATGAGATTTCAAACTTGAAAGGATGAAGAAGGTGAAGACAGAGAATCGAGAGAGGAGAGAGACGACGTGAGAAAGAGATTCGGAACCCTTTTCTCACCTCCCTTGGAGTTTCTGGCTGAGGAGGAACTGAAGGCAGATTTAAGGATTCGTTATCATCTTCCTGTGCAACATTCTGCCGCCATTTTCTTGAACTTATCTTCTTCTTCCATCCTAGAAAACGATCACCACCCTCCATTAATTTCTACCTCAAAAACTTCTTAAACTTCAGAATTACATGAAAGTGGTTGAGTTGGTGTAGATTTATATATAGGAAGAACAATCCAAATTTTGTTGACTAAAACTAGAGAATTTCAACAGCAACAAAATTTTAACAACCACCACCCAAATTTTGGCAACACTGCCCACGCCTCCCTTCTTCAACAGCAAGACTTCCTCTTTCAATTTGGGTTCCACCGTCGGATAGAATTAAAAGCCCCATTCGGATGATGGAAAAGAATTTCTCTTTCAATTTGGGTTTCACCCAAATTCGGGATCTCGTGAAGAGAAGAAGAAGATGAAAAATCCCATTTGGATAGAATTAAAGCCAAAAGAGAAGCTTTCCGTTGGAAGCTTCCACCGTCCCCGCCTAAAACTACAGCCCTCACATTCATCCTTCCGCCCTCGTTTTCTTCCTTCTCGCCATGGATTCAGGCGATTTTTGTCTTTAATTTCACTTTCTTAATTTTTGGATTGAGGGCTTTTATGAGGAATAACAGCTGCACAATTTAACTCTTGGAGCTGAAGGTAGAGAAGAAGAAGGAGGAGGAGGGAGAGGAGGTGGTGCCGGAAAACAGAAGAAGAAAAAGAAGAAGAAGAGAAAGGGGGGGGGGGGGGGGGGGGGGCGCGGTGCGGGCAGAGGGGAGAGAGAAGGGGAGAAGGAAGGGGGAGTAAATGTTTTATTTTATTATTATTTTAGGAGTTTAATTATTATTTTATAATTTTAAAAAGTTAAAGAAAAATATTTTTTATTAAGATCAAAATGCTCCTGGTCAAGCTAGGCAAACGTGGTTTTTGACCAAAATTTTTTAAAAAATAATGTAATGGACTAAAAAAGTAATTTTTATTGGTTTTGAATCAAAATGATATTTTCGCTATATATAATTGATCATTTTAGGAGTTTAATAAAAAATTTATTACCTTTAGATTGAGTTTCTTCTCCTTTCTCATTTTTCGTTTCTTCATATGTATTTTGAACGATTTGATTGCTTAACTCCTCTCACTACTAAAATTTAGATTTAATGACACCAAATAATGAATTAAAATAGATTGTATAATGACATTAAAGATTTAATGACATTTTTAATAAATGTCATGTAAAGCAGAGTCATTGTAGGTAAAATATAGTTAAAAAGTAAATTTTACAATACTTTACTTTGACTTAATAAAATATCTTTAATGTCACTTTCATTCTTTTAATGACACTAAAAAAATTCTTTGCAGATTATATAAAATGACACCATATATATTATGCAGTTTTAATTTATAATTTTGTATAATTATGAATTAATGATAGTTAAAATAATAAATATTATATTACACAAAAAATACTTAATTAAAATAATAAATAAAAATGATTAAGATTTATCTACTACAATTACATTATCAGCATCTTCATTCCCCTATTCCCTTATCTAATCTATTGAATGACTATCCAACTCTTAGATCAACTTGTCACCTCTCTCTCTCTCTTCTGCAAGTTTCACTCTATGCAAAAAGTGCAGTCCACTACTTACTTCAAGAGCGATAACAGCAAATCCAAGCAGCATTGGTTTCTGTATATCGATTCTAAATGAGTATAATAACATTACCATGAGAATCAAAATTATGACAATGCATCTAAAAATATCATCTCCATATGTTAATCATGTTACTTAAGCAGAAAGTGGATAGACATCCAAGAAAGAAGCAAAATGTTGTATAACAGAACATGATATGCCGGAACAAGATTAGCCACATTTCAGACCATAAATGCTTCTCCTGCTTGAAATCCCAAGATGTTAGACAGACAAACTCTTTGAATCTGCACAAGCAATCACCATGAACTATCCAAACATTATCAGTGCACAAGAATTACACATTGCTTTTATAGTTGAAAGAATTTCCTACGGAACAGTAAATCAATTACTACCTTAGATTTTTTACTGTTGTCAAGATTCTCACTGTTCCATTGGAGAAAAAGGATTGGGTTTAGGGTACTTAAACGTACTTATCCTTTTGGAATCTTAGAAAGTGATGTTTTATCTCACTAAAATAAAAAACTGCAGATGCAACCAGAGAAAATAAACTGAAAAATTGAATCTAACTGAGTGCTTAATTCCCTCAGAGATAGTAGATGTTTCATCCATCTGATTCAGACAAGGCGGAAATTTTTATCTTTAATTCAATCATTGGGAGCTCCACAGGAATGAAGGCAAAGAGAACCAAACAAAATGTAATTAAATAAAACTTTGCTATGATTGGTATGTTTTGGTTATCTATAAGCATCCTCAACAATGAAAACCAAAAACAAACATTATGAGCATAAGCATCACTTAGTCACATTTACCACAGAAGACGAATAAAGTACAGATTACATACAAAATATTATTATAATACTAAATACCAACAAATTTGATTACACAAAAATTTCAAGTTCTTAGTTGCATGGAGAAGCTTGCATATAAACACAACCTATACAAAAAGATACAAAAGTCAAAACTTTGACTGCTCTGGCAAGAAGCAAGGACTCACAAATCAACAAGCATAAACACTCACAAAAACCTACATAGAAGATGAACAATAACAGCCATCAATTTCTAATACAAGCATGGTTCCTAGTTCCTCATAAACATATATTTCAAACTTTAAACTCCAAGACACAATAACATAAACCATAAAGATGAAAAGAGATTAACCTGCTTCATATTTCTCATTTTGTAAACATTTATTTTCCTATGCAATACAACTTTTTACAGTCCCAAAGTGAAATTTTAGATTTCCAACAAAAACTGAAACTAAAATACTGTCGAGTTCATCCTCCAAAAGAAACAACCTTTACCAAAAAAACAAAGGGTCATAAAAAACAACCTGAAACTTTGCCATTTCACCCTCCACTAGGTTCTGGGCTTGAAGAACAAGAACACTACAATGCTCCACACAGTTGCTTATCTGGTCATTCTTTTTTGTTTTGTCAAAGCACTCGTATGCACACTTAAAATAAGCTCTCTGCATCCCAATAAAATCCATCAGTAAAAAAATCCACATATTCTCTCAATTCAAAACAAAAAATTAAATCTTTACACAAACCCACATGAAAAAAAAAAAAAAAAAAAAACCTTACAACGAGTGGAGAAGGATCGGAAAAGGTGGAAGAATGAGGGTAGAGACGGCTGGTAGTTTTCGGCGACAGGGAGAGATGAAGGGAGAGGGTCGGGGAGAAGAAGGAGTGAGCATGAGAGTCGGGGAGAAGAAGGAGCAAGCGTAGGGCAAGGGATAAGAGGAGAGAACAATGGATAGGGATCAGAGCAAGGGCGGCAGTTGGAGGCAACGAGTGGCCGACGACAAGGAAAAAAGGGATAGCAGCTATGTTCATCTCTTCAGTATTTTCAAAAAAAAAAAAAAATCATAATATATCATTTTAATTGAGACATTTTATATTAAGAAATTTTATATTAAATTATTTTTATGCACAGTTAATATTAGTGTTTAATATGCTTAAAAAAAATTAGTGTTTAATAGATTTTTTTCATAATGTCATCATAAAGTATTATTTATGATAATAATTAATGTAGTATTAGTTTTGCTAGAAGTGTAGTTAAAAGTAACATGTATTTATTGTATGCTTATCATGACATTTAGATTTTAGTATTTTAAAACAAGTGTCATTATATGCAAATTTTCTACTAGTGTCTTCTAAAGAAATATCTTCGTTTAATCATTCAAAAGAATCTTGAATCATTTGATTGTTTAACTCCTCTTCCAAAAAAATATTTTCTTCTAATGCTTCAAATGAATATTAACCTACTTATTCATCTTCATTCGCGTTCAAGCAACGTTTCGAGTATGGATGTGAGTAGAAATAGAGTAGAGTACTAAAGATGCATAAAACTTTTTTTTTACATTTGGATGGTTAAAAGTGTGTTACTTAAAGACTGTATTGGAAACCTTTGCTAATTACTCCGGTAACTTTTTGTTAGGGGTAAAATTTGCATTGAGATAGAGCATTATAAGGGTAGAATAGGAAAAGAAGATCAATAGCTGTCTGAGTAAATATGTAGAATATAAAATTTGTAGAACGTCTGGAAAGGGGGAGTATTAATCTGTTAAAAATCACAATAAAATGAGTACTTGTTCTATAATTGTAGTTTAGAAGTATTGCACAAGAAATAATTAAGTAGTACTAATTAAATTATAATATCACATTGTACACTTTCTCTATAATACATTATTTATAGAATTAGCACTCACACAAAAGAACCTTTGTTTCCTTAGCAATTTCAAGCCCAGCATAGAATATTGGTTGCGTTCCAAAATATAAAAGAAATTTTTTTTAAGGAAAAGGTTTCTTTGAAACGGATGGAGTAGTTACATGCAATTTCAGTTATGCGGCCTCGCATTGCCGCATTTGCGAGGCATCGCATTTAATATTTATGGTCACACGTTGCTTTCCACTTAGACAGCCTTAGCCAATAGCTCACAACCACGTTGCATCCCAAGAAAATGGCGAACAAAAATTTAAAGCTGGGTGGCATGCATCACCCTCCACTCGTGCCACTCTTCAATGCTTAATTACTACTAGTACTAGTAGCTAGTACTAGTACTAGTACTCACTTACTTTGTGGGGTGGACCTAATTCCCCTCTGTTGTCGCCATTGGTCCCATCTCTGTTTCCTCCTCCGGCAATGCTCACGGCTGCCGGCCGGAGCTGGCCGACCCATTATGATCAGTTGGAGCTAGGCGTAGCCCCATTAAGAATATATGTGTGCTTTTATCATTTGCTTCACTTTATTCCCTAGTAGTGTTTCCCAAGTCACTTTGCCACTTCCCAAATTTTAATTTCTAAACTTTACTCTTTCTACCTTTTGGAGTTTTGGAGATTAATGGATGCTTTAGTTCAAAATAATAGTAATATTTATTGTATTACTTTAGTTTAATAATGAAGTTTTGATTATAATACCTGGTGAGGTAGTTTAGACATCAATGATTGTAAAGGCAATAATTCTAACTTTCTATGCATAAATGAAAAAGGGCCTATCCATTCCAAATCAACACATACAAGAACAAGGAAAAAAGAGAAAAATATGAGATGGGATTTGCTCATTTCTTACCAACAAAATTAATGATTTGATTAAGTGCATATGATTTCATTATCATTCTATTTCATGATCACTAATATCATACAAATAATTATTACTCCATTTATTTCAGATATTCAATAAACAAATTATTATCAGAGACGGGAGAAAATAATTTGACAGCAAAATAAAATTCCATTAAACTCAACGACAAGATTTACATTTTCCCGGAAAGAGCAATCAGAAAATGACAGTAAGGAACTAAAAAAAAAAATATCAAAAGCAAAATTAAGAAGGGAAAAATAGGCAAGAGTTTCTAGATAGTAAAAGAAACCCTGTCTATCCCTTCTTCCATCTCTTCCTTTTCTCTCTCTGTTTTTTTTTTTTTTTTTTTTTTTTTTGAACAAAAAGAAAAATTTTCCCCTAAAAAGGGGCGGATTCCGGGCTAGTTTTGTTCTTGGTGTTGTTGTTGGGGCTCTTCTCGAGATCTACTACTTGTTTGATCATCGTCCTCATCATCATCATGATTATCAACAGTGACATCTACTTTAGGTTTCTCAACAAATTCTTCCATTCCTTTCCCAAAATTCTCATTCTTCTTCATCCCATCTCCAAAAGAATTAAAACTTCTGGTGGACATGGGCGTTGCAAGAAAAGTTGGCTTAACATCACCGGCCATAATCACCACAATCTTCTCTTCATAAACCGGGATAACCTTAACACCCGCGGCGGTACCGGATTTCCCCTGTTCCACATCCCTTTCACCATTTTCTTCCGTACTAGTACCGTTTACGGAGTTCCCGCCGGACAGCCGCCAGTAAGAGCAAGCGAGGAGCAAGAGGGCGAAAGCGATCAAACCCAGCATGGCAGCGAGGCCCCCGAATAAGTAAGGCACCGGGGAGTGCCATGGGGATTTTTGTGCTATGGCAGGAGGAGTTGAAACTGACGCTGTTGTGGTTGGTGGCGGCGTCAAGGGCACTAGTGTATTTGCGGCGGCGGAAACTGCTACTGAATTGAACTTTAGAGACCTCATTTTCGTCGATTTAATTTCGTCCGATGTTTGGGTGAAATATGATTAATGGAGTTCGGAGTTGGGAGGGGGAGATTTTGTTTTTGGGGGGAAGAAGGAGGAGAGGATTGTTGGAGGCTGGGTGTATTTGTTGAAGTGGAGAAATGGGAGTATGTGAATTTATAGGGGAAACTTAAAGCTGAAAAAAATATTGCTACACTACCACCATCTCACTCTGTAAAGTTATCCGTAACAACATTGCTATATTAATAATAAAATATAATTTTAAATTAAATAAAGAGTTATTAAACTTATTCAATATTATATTTATACCCACTAAACTTTTTAACTCAACAAATCAGTCATTAAACTCTTAGTACTTGACATATTTCCGTTAAGAATCAACTTTAAACTAATAGAAATTTTAAAAACTGTTAGTTTTTTAAGGACAAAAAAATAAATCGCTCTGAAACGTAAAGCCCGATGCTGATGAGTCGCTTTGAAGCGTGAAACCTAACGCCGATGAATCATCCCCGTCCTTTTGTTACAGACTAATTTGGAAATAAAGAGGATTAAGAATTTTTTTTTTTTTTTTACCAAAGGTCAAAATAACTTTTTTTTCCTAAATTTACTTTTTTCCCCTTAAAAAATTAACAGTTTTTAAAATTTCTATTAAGTCAAAACTTATTCTTAACGGAAGTATGTCAACTACTACATTTTAAGAGTTTAATGATTGATTTGTTAAGTCAAAAAGTTTAGTGGTCAAAAGTATACTATTGAATAAGTTTAATGGCCTCCAATCTATAATGTGAGTCAGTTTCTTCATTTTTTTTTTTAAAGGGCCGTAATCTAGTTAAATAACTCGAATTTAAAACCTATTATCTTAAGCGGAGAGTGTCAGTCACTTGATTGCATCCCTTTAGTCGAGTCACTTTCATTTTTTATTTGATACTCTATACTAAACAAGTAATCATTTCATACACACCTTCACCTATTTAAATTATAAAATTTTTTATACCTTTAATTAATTATTTTAGTAATACAAAAAATGTTAATGAATAAATTTTGCTTGTTCATATTAAAAATATAAATAATTAAAGGAAATATATATTTAAAAAATATTTATTTCTTTAAAACCACACAAGTAACTTATATTTTAATATTTAAAAAAAATTACTTACATTATAGAACCGAAAAGTATTAGAATTTATATTTAGACAAAAAGTAACTATACCAAATATAGAGAGACCCTCAGCATGATAATTAAAGAAGCAAAGACTCAAGGAATTATTACAGAATCTATTGAACATAACTATAAATTTATTAAAGCAATCTGGGCTTAACACATAACGCCTTTATCACAATCTCGGCTAACGGCAACACCCTTCTTTTCTAAATTCATAGTCTGTCTAATGATTCTAACCCATTCTTTAATTCAATATTATCATACTGAAGATTTCTCAATAAGAGGATCTGAACTATGAATTTACATAATTACTCAACTTTTATTCTAACCATGAGGCTTTTAGCCTATCATTCTAATGATTATTAATAAAAAAATATAAATATAAAACTTACTTGGTTGATGTACCAATATAAATATAAGAATACCAGAACCTGCAATATATGATTAGAACAATCCAACTGGAGTAATATTATTAACTTGAGAGTATTTTACAAGAGAGAGAGGAAAATGTTTAGAAGGATTCTCAGAAGAATGCTCTGAGGGATGCCCTTCTGCTATTACAAACTAATCTATTTATAGGAACTAAAACTAACTATTTTGGACTTGAAAATTTTATTTTGAAGTCCATTACATTATTAATCCTATGAGGTCACTGCGTATATAATCATTTGCTTTATAAAAGCATGACTTTAAGTCTTCATCAGCTTTAAGTCTACATATGATGCTGCTTTATGTCTCATCTTTTCTTTATGTCCCATCATATTATTTTGGTTTTTCCTTTACTTTTATGATCAGCTCGCTCTTCATTCAGCTCAGATATTAACTCTTTCAATTGCTCATGCATAAATTCTTCATCAAACTCTTCATTATCATAGGGGTCTTGTGATTCTCCCGCTAAAACATTATCTTCAGAATATACTTCCATCGAAACATCTGATTTGGCATCACTTGATTCATTATTCTTAAGATGCTTTTTTAATTCTGCCATATAAGCTTTAATTAAATCTTTTTGAGATATATCATCCTTTTGTAGTCTGATCTTCATAGAGATATGCTGAAACGGATCAATTTCCTTTTGACTATAAGTCTCTTTGTGCTGAATATAATTATTGACTTTTTCTTGAATAGCTATAAGAACTTCATTACCATACAACTCATTAGTTGTGGGATCAATTTTTTGCATTTTATCCCAAAACTTTGTATAAGTTATTTTCATGATACATGGCAATTTTTCTTTAGTATAACTGATTTCAGGAATGCATCTCAAAATCCAAGGAATTGAGAATTCTATGAAAAACCACATATTAGCAATTTCCTCACTGCATCTATTAGACGCCACCAATTCAGATATTTTTGGTGAAGATTTTATCCAGTTTCCATATGAGGAAAGAAATATATCAGGAATAATTGATTTGAATGGACCATATTGATACCACCATTTTATAAACCAATTTGGTATGGGATCATTATAAATATTCCCGCAAATCTTTATAAACCATGAATATTTTTTATTATTATTCTCATATAAGAATATTTGATTATGGGCCTCTATATAATCCCAATAATTGTATTTATATGTGACTTTTGTTTCAGGAATTATAAATCCTTATCTTTCATGGTGGATAGTCCCCATTCTTCTGCAGATATAAGCTTTTTTATAATAATTTTACTAAAATTATAAATTTTACTACCCTGATAAGGGAAAAAATGTTTTATTTCACAAGTACCTGAAACCTTTAAAATAGTTTCATAGTACATTCTTGGCTTATAAGCTCCATGGGCATGTATATAATTGCCATTAGTCGAAGATCATGTATCCAGATATCTATTTATTATTATCCATGGGTCTTTTCCCCACTGGAGATCATTTTCTTCTATAAGAAATAAAAGTTCTTTTTTATTATGAACTTGATAATTTGTAATATTATCTTCTGATATAACTAAGTCCACATATGATGTGATTCCCGTAGAAGAAGAAGATTCTTCTTTTTCTTGTTCAAGAAATTTCTGAAATTTATTATATAATACTGGATTATTAGAAAGATCGGCAATATTATCCGAATATAATGTTTTATTACCCATTTGAGAGAGGATATTTCTCCCTCTTCCTCTTCCATAAAAACCAGAAGCATGAGAGGTATAACCTCTGCCTCATCTTCCTCTATAAGAGTCTCGTGGTATCATCCTGTATAAATTCACGAGATAGAAAATCAGGAAGACTATTATCTTTCCCTTTTTTATAAACAATATCAAAATCAAAAGGGGCTTGTAATTTATAACCAATCTAGGTCTGCCTCTTTCTATTTCACTATGTTTATTAACATAAAATCCTGTACACGACCAAGGTGATTTAGAATTCCTTATTAATCCTTTTTCTAATAACATGCTGATTTCTTTCTTACATAATCCTAAATATTCAGCATTCATTTGACATGGTCTTGCTTTTTTTTTTTTATCATGGTTTTTTCATCAAAATCTTCCTCATAAGGTAGACTAATGATATGTTTTTTTCTTTCCCAAAAAGCATTTGGGTGTTCATTACATATCTCAATAGAAAGATTATCATAAGTCATTTTTATTTTTTCTTATAATTTAATATTAGTTTTTAAATTTTCTTCTATAGAAAAAAATTAATTTCAAAATTTAAAAAGTTTATTTGATTCTGTTTTCTATAAATTAAATCTTTTAATTCATTTATAAATCTTGTATTTGGTTCAGTTATAAACTGAAAACTTACTTCTTTCTTATCATATGTACCTATAATTTTATCTGTATCTATATGGTTTATCAAAAATATCTTTTTTATAAAAGAAGTACAAAGTATTATTTACTATTAAAAATCTTTCAGGTATGAAGACTTTATTATTGCAAATATATCCTTTAGATAATTTATAATTAATATCTAAAGCTTTACCTCCTGCATGTCGAACGATATGAGTTGTCTTTTCAAAATACTTAGTAGGGATTATTCCCTATTGTATAACACTAACATCAGCTCCACTATCAATAAGAGCTATTAATTCTATTTTGAAAGAATGATCTATTAATAGTTTTATAGTGACATGAAATTTAAAAGAAGATATTAAATCTAATGATCCTAGGAAATTTTCATTTCCTGTGTCTTCTATCAACATATCATAATTTTCTTTAATATGATCTTTCTTTTCTAAATAAGAAACTCTTTCATCTAAATTTTCATTTATTTTTTTAAAATTTTTATTTTATTTTTAAGATTATAAATTTCTTTTCCCAAGTCATCTGTAGTTGTAGGGAATTTTTCTATATGACTTTTTCTATTTTTTAATATTTCATATAGTTTAGTCATCGTATATGGACTTTGATTTTCTTCAATGTTTTCTATTCTATTATTATTTTAACTAGATTCTGGAATATTATCTATCTGTTCTATTATTCTAGATCTTAATTCTTGATCTTTTATAGATTTTAGAAATTCTAAAATAGTATTATTATTTAATACATTGACTTCTAAATCTAAATCTTGAAATTGTGATAGAATTTTATAATATTCTTCATCCTCACTGTCAGTATTTTTTCTTTTTATTAGATTACAATTACATTCGTTTTCACTTTCAGAACTATTAGTTTTTTCATTTTCAGACATCTGTGACTCAAATTCTGAATTCACTATATTTAATAATTCTTCTTTGATTTTTTCATCTATTTCTAAGCTATTAATTTTCTTTTTCATTTTACATTTATTAGCAAAATGTCCTGTCTGTTTACACTTACAACATGTAATATTATTCATATCTTTCTTTTTATGACTTTCTATTTTTCTGAATTCTTTTTTATTTTTCTTTTCTTGAGAATATTTTCTTCTCTTATATTTAGGATATGTTTTATAATTCTTTTCCTGTTTTATTATTTTATATTTGGATGGTATATTCATCCCAAACTGACTACAAAACTGTCCTAATTGACGTCTTTCATTTAGTCTTTGACTTTTAATTTGTTGGTTTAATTTTATTTCATTGCATAAGGCTAAACCTTCTTGTATGCAAATTCCTATTAATTTTCCATAAGTATAAATTTCATAAGGAATATTCATTCTATCATTTCTCAAAACTTTTCTTATTCTTTCAGCAAATAAATGTGGTAGTCCATCTATAAATTTAGACTTCCAATAATTACTATTACTATCATTTAATTCCATAACTCTATTAAGGAATGCATCTTTATACCATCTAAAATCTGAAAGTGTTTTACATATCAGATTTTGTAATAAGGTGCGAATATTTTCAGCATTATCAGAAATTATACCCGTAAAATGTTCAAGGATAGTAACTATTAATGTATAAACCGCATTTTCAATCGGTTGTGATTGTGATTCTTCTATTTTCATAGTTTTAAATATTTCTTCTTTATTCTGGGGAGTTAAATAATTATCCCACCAACCTTTAAGTTGGCCTGTAAATCCAGAAACTATCATTTTGGCTATACCAACATCAGTATTTCCATTAGTCTTACATATGCTACTATACATAAGCATTCTATGAGCTGTATTATATATTTGTTTTTCAGAATATCCATCAATATTCCATTCATATATACATTTTCCATTATAACTATTATTAATTATAAATTCTTGTTCTTCTTGTAAGATGTCTATGGGAGATGGTCTATTATAATAATATAATCTTTGTGTTGGCTTATCAGCAAACTTTCCTATTTTATTAATTTCATCATTATTTAATGTTTCTTGGAAATTCTTTTCCAATTCTTCCTCTAATGTATTAATTTTTAAACCTTGAAATTTTTTATCAAGTAAATTTTCTAATTCTGTTTTAAAATCTTTTATTTCAGGGGGTGGTTGAAGTGTTGGAGTAGCTATAACTTGCTCCGAAGAAGATTGTTTATCAGAATTATTTCTTTGTAATATATTAATTATGTTATCTAATCTCTGATGTAAATATATAATTTGTTCTCCTAAAACATTTAAATAAATGTTTGTATAATTATTTTGTTCTATAATTTTATTCATTTGTTTAATTGTGATTACTAATGTATCATTATCAAACAACTTAGAAAAAGCATAAAAGTTTAATATATTATTCTCTTTTTCTATATGAAAAGGCTGTTGAGGAAGAAATACTTCCTTTAAAGTATTACCATTCATGAGTTTATAATTTCTTTCTAAAACACAAATACATGGTTCAATATAATTAGAAATAAACCATGACACAAAAGGAAATAAAATATTATGCTGAGATAAAAATGTATAAAATTGATCAGAAATATTTTTCTGTTCTTGTAAAGAGAAATTATTAAAAAACCATGTTCTAAATGGTTTCCATCTGTCCCTATTAAATTCTTCTTTAACCTAATTTATGGCTAAAGATCCAGGACTGAAATCTATCTTATTCATATGGGAAAAGCCATTTCAGACGCAGTTATTTCTTCGTCTTCTTTTGTATTATAAATACCTTTAACAATATTATTTTTATTTTTTTATCAATCTATCCACATACGTGCTATCATTATCTTCACTAACTTGTGAAGTAGATACCCTATATGGTTGAGAAACTGAATGTCTAGGTATAACTGAAATAGTATCCTTATCATCTAAAGGTGATATAGAATGAGAAGAGTATGATCTGGACAATTTAGATCTATTAGCTAATAAAAATGGATTATTTTGCATTCTTATATTAATTTTTCCTTCAGGAGTCTGTTCTATATAATCAATTTCAGTATTAAGCTGTGGCTGTTTATTACTAACTCTGTCTATTGTCCACTGCTCTGTAATAGGTATTTCATCCCATTTAATAGTTCTTCTTTTAATAATCTTAGATTTATTAAAATTAGTTTCTATTAATATAGTTTCATCTATTTTTTTATCTATTAGTTTACAATTAGGATTTAAAGTTTTTAATGGTTTATAATAAATTCTATAACATACACATATTAATTCAGAACCAGGCATATAATTATATCCATGAGTTTTAACATTTAATGTTAAAGCATCTAATATGTTATCATCACTTAATGATAAAGATAAATTTGGATAAACATTAAAATATACAGGGCTATGAGCTAAACTCGATTGTATTATTTCCATTAAAGATTGTTTCCAGTTTAAATTTCTAGCATCTCTTAAACATGCTATAAAACTTTCTGGTAAACCTTCTAAGGTTAATGGTTTAAAAGCAATTTGCACTAAACCTATATGTATAAATCTATATAAATCAGTATATCTATTAATATCATCAGATTGTATTAACTTTATCTCAATTTCTTCATTATCTAAAGAAACTGATTCCTCGGTTATTTTTATAATCTGTTTGAAACCTAATCTTTCAAAGGTTCCTAACTGATATACAATTTTGACTTCAATTTTTGGAATTGTCCACCTATTAAGACCTTCTAAATTATCAGGGATATCATATTCCTGTTTAAGACTATTTTTAATAGCCTGTTTTCCTTTTCCTATATTCATTAGAAAAGAAAATTAACTGGTTAGAATAAAAGTAAGTAAATTCATAAATTCAGGCTCTGATACCAAATTATAGAGAGACCCTCAACATGATAATTAAAGAAGCAAAGACTCAAGGAATTATTACAGAATCTATTGAACAGAACTATAAATTTATTAAAGCAATCCGTGCTTAATGCCTAACGCCTTTATCACAATCTCGGCTAACCGCAACACCTTTTTTTTTTTTTCTAAATTCATAGTCTGTCTAATGATTCTAACCCATTCTTTAATTCAATATTATCATACTGAAGATTTCTCAATAAGAGGATCTGAACTATGAATTTACATAATTACTCAACTTTTATTCTAACCATGAGGCTTTTAGCCTCTCATTCTAATGATTATTAGCAAAAAGTAACTATACAATATTTTCAATTATAACTATACTTTCTAATTCTAGATTACAATATGAATTATCCATAATTATAGTAGTTAGCCTATACAAATAAAATTATAGGAATTGGATTTCCTTTTAAGAATAGAAATTGATTTAAAAAAAAAAATAGACAGAGGAAATAAAAGGGAAATGGGGATGAGTGGACAGTAAGGTTACCAAGGTTTGGCTCTAGGGGTTGGACGTTCGACATTAATAAAATAGTAAAATCTTCGATAAAGCAAATGATAATGTAATTAATTTCCTCTGTGTGCCCACTTCATCGTCCGTACAGTGGCATACGCGATATTAATGAAAGGATAGTATGGGAATTCCAAAGAAAGAAGGGAGAAATGTATTTTTGTTTTCTTGTAGAAAGTGTGGTTTACTTTTAGTTTAAAAAAAAAAAAAAAATTTGCTCGAAAATAATTTTCATTTGATCTATCAAACCGTCTAAATTGAAATTCTAACTAGGGCTGTTCAATTTATGAAGTAACTCAATAAATTATCTAATCCATTTTGGTTTCAGGCTTAATGAATTGGGTAATTAAATTTTGGGTCGTGGGAGGTGTGAAACTTAAACCCAGATCTAATATTTATCTTAATCGATTCATCTTCTCCATCTCAAATCTACTGCAACTAATCTTCATCTTCATTTTCTTCACTTGTCTCATCCCCACAAATTCATCTTTTTCCTCTTTCAATCTTCATCATCTTCTTCAATATCATTTGGATCTTCATCATCTTGAAGAAATATTTTCTTTACTCGTCCCATGATCTTCGTCTCCTTCATCTCATTTTGACTCAACAAACCCATGCCCCGCACTCAATTTTTAAAGTTTGATCGACTCCGCAAACAATCTTGACACTGCCCCTGTGAGACCCCAGGTCTTGACAGATATGAATATATTGTAATGTGAGAACGTAATGTGCTTTGAGGTATATGGCTGAAATTCTAGAGCCATAATTGAGATAAAGTGAAGTTAGAATCATAACTGAATAGTGAAATAAAAAGACAAAAAGACAAAAAAATTAATAAATCATAAGAATAAAGGCCTAAAGGGCAATTAGTAAGAAATCAAATTAATTAGGGGAAAAGTAATGGGAAAGAACAAAAATAGAAAAAGAAGGAAAATGAGGAAAGGACATGTGGCAGACTTATTCATCTTCATCTCCTCCAAGCGTCTACACCTTCCTTCCTCTCATTTCTTCATCATCTCCACCGCTCAACTTTTATTCCGTGTGATCTCACACCCTTCCACCATCTCCTCCACCTATCTTCCCTTCAATTTGAAGTTTTAGAACTCAACTGGACAAGAAGAATTGTTAATCAACAAATCATCAAGAACTTCTTATCTGTTTGTTTTCTTCTTCATGGTAGAAACCTCAATCTAAAACCTAACTTCATGTTTTTCTCAATCCAATTCAATCTGATTTCTAAACCTTACTAGAGTTTGTAGAAAACCTAACTAGACACCAGTTGAGGTGGAATTGATAATTATGGATTTAGGTCACCAAGGAACCGATCAAGGAAGGGGCTGCTCAAACTTCTTAGAATAAACAAGAGCCTAAATGGATACATAATCGTCTATCAATCCCTAGTTATCCAGTTGAGGTAATAATTCTCTTGTTTTGATTTTGGCATCTAAAATTATTGGTGGAAATGATGTTCATAGTTGTTTGGTACTTCTTAAAGGTTAGGTTGAACTATGCTATAAAACTGGGTCTTGGGTTTGAATGTGCAACGAGGTGGATATTCCCTCTGCACCGTTTGTGTGTGTTTTGGTGTTTGACTTGGATTGGTTAACAAATAGAGGCTGAATTAGATTATTTATTTAAGATGTGTTGATGGTGAGGAACTGGGAATATACACTACCAATTGTATGAAGTCTGTGTTGAAGATTACCCAACATAAATATAAGCAAATGTTTCTAAAAGATGGCAGCAAGCATGGCTTTCCTTGAAATTCCTTAAGATCCTGTTTTGAGCATTGAACTTTGGAACCTTGTATCTCCCTCATCTTATATCTGATATCTGCAAACTTTATCTTGTTTTAAACCTTGTACTGCAAGGTTTAACCAGTATTTTCATTTTGTAATTTGGGCTTTTATATCTTCTGAAATATATCCTTCAACCAAGACTGCTGCAGCTGATATTTTCAGAATTTTCAGTACCGCTGGGCTGATTTCAAAACGTCATATATCTTTCAATATAAGTCCGTTTTTAGTGAAACTCATCTTGGTTTAAACCTCTTATCACAATAATTATACGAAATTTTATGGCTTCTCATTTGGCGTTGGTACTAACTACCACCTTCTGATCTTTAGGACTATAAAATAGACCACCTTTCGTTCCCCTAAGATATCCTACAAGCAGCATTAATTCTGTTCTTGTATCTAACTTAGCCGCATCTGCCTTAAGCACATGTGCTGGGCAACCCCAAACTCTGAGATGTCTTAGACTAGGCTTTCACCTATTCCACAACTCTATTGGGGTTGAAGGCACGGTTTTAGATGGTACAAGATTAAGAATATACATCGCTGTTTCTAAGGCATATCCCCAGAACGAACTCGGAAAATCACTATAGCTCATCATCGACCTAACCATTTCCATGAGAGTTCGATTCCTTCTTTCTGCTACACCGTTCTGCTGTGGCGTGCCAGGTGCAAACAACTGAGACTGAATTCCTACCTCACTGAGGTATTCTCGAAATTCATGGGATAGGTACTCCCCACCACGATCTGATCGCAATGTCTTGATACTCTTACCATGATGCTTCTCCACATCTGCCCGAAACTCTTTGAACTTGCCAAAGCCCTCGGACTTGTGGCGCATTAAGTAAATGTAGCCGTACCTTGAGTAGTCATCCGTGAACATCACGAAATACTCAAACCCACCTCGTGTCTGGACCGTCATTGGTCCACATAAGTCAGAATGAATCAACTCTAGTACTTTTTTGGCTCTATAACCTTTTGCTTTAAAAGGTCTCTTGGTCATCTTACCCTCCAAGCAAGATTCACAGGTTGAATAACTGTCAATCTCTAATGAACCTAAAGGTCCATCATTGACCATCCTCTGAATCCTACTAGGGTTTATATGACCTAGCCTGAGATGCAAAGATAGGCTTGATTCATTTCAGAAGGTTTCTTCTTCTTATTAATGTTAGATAAAGAGCTATCTGTTTCTATGTTTTGCACAATAGGGGAGTTCGAATTAACCACAAACAAATTGTCAGCCAATGAACCAGAACAAATAAGTTTTCCATTTCTTCTAATAAATACAGAATCATCAGAAAAAATAAACTTATAACCGTTCTTTAAGAGTTTAGAAACCGAAATAAGGTTCTTTCTAAAACTCGGTACATAAAGACAATTAAATAATTCTAATCTAGAAATCTCAAAATTTAGAGTGACAACTCCCACTGCTTCTACTGACACTCTTGTAGTGTCGCCCATGTAGATGTCCAGCTCACCCTCTCTAAGCTTCCGGGTTACTTGGAACCCCTGCAAAGTATTACAAATATGATCAGTGGCGCCTGAATCCACACACTAAGTATCTGTGGGAATCACCGCTAAACATGTCTCAGTAATTAGGACAGAAACTATCGTACCTTTAGGCTTTGGACAATCCGCTTTCCAGTGTCCCGTTTTCCCGCACCCGAAGCACTTGCCTTTCGGCTTGCTTTTCTTTGCGATTTTGAGCTTAGCAGCAAGTTTCTTGGCATTTTTTTTCTTCTTATTCTTCTTGCCTTTAGGCACAAAAGAAGAACTTGAAGCCTTTGTTGTGATCAAAGCTTGCTTCTTCTCGTGGAAGATGCCTTCGACCTACACCAAATCAGTTAAGAGCTCGGGTAGAGTGTAAACTCTTTGATTCTTATTATAATTGACCCGAAGCTGCTCAAAACTAGAGGGTAAGCTCTGGAGGATGATATCTATCTGACTTTCTGGGTCGATTTCACCTCCCAACACCTCTATCTTGTTGATGTTACTGATCATGTGAAGCACATGATCTCTCACCGATCTGACCTCAGCCATTTTAGTGTTCATCAACTTCCTCATGGCTGATTGCCTAGCAGTCCTGCTTTGATGAGCGAACATCTCCCTCAGGTGAGCCATCATATTGAAGGCAGAGACCATGTGATGAAGCTGATGTTGCAGCACATTTGACACAGAGGCCAAAATATAGTACCGTGCCATCTCATCCGCTTTCTCCACCTTGCATAGGCACCTCTATCCTCTTAAGGAGAGTCCTTGTTAGGCACATCTGGACATACTTTGGTGAGCACAAACTTATACTGCTCTGCCGTCAGGACAATGTCCAAGTTATGACTCTAGTCGACATAATTAGGTCCAGTTAACTTATTGTCTTTCAATATATTAGCTAAGGGGTTGAATGTCATATCGAAAAACTGTAAAATAAATAAACAGACAATGTTTCAATTATTAAATCTAGAATTTCGAAACAAGGAAATTCTAACAACTATTGACTTCCCTAAAAACAATAATTTTAATCCACCAACATCTCATTCACCGGGATTCTCGCAAGCCACGATAGTGTGGACGTTTACGCTAACCCACATTCGTTTGAGAAGAACCAAATTCATTAACTACACTATCTGACCAAATGATCTATTGATCAATGTAGCTAATAGTCGGTGCTTTCAGCCGTACAAATAAGCAGCGTAACCTCGATGGGAGGAATACTGCAGATCGTACACTAAGTGTGTGCCATTACGTGACTTCTGAGCTTGTTACCTCAGGATAGTGCGCCTCAAATGGAGAGGGTGTCACATTTCTCCTAGTTAAACTTGAAAGAAATTTGGTAGGATCTGGGTTTGCACTAGCTCGATTTATCACGCAACAAAAATTTCTACTAAAGCGGAATCTTAGAAAAGTACCTTTGAAGCGTGCACCTGGTGATTCTCTTGTATGCCTCAAGACTATGACTTCTTGTTGTGTGGGCAACAATCTAGAAGTCAATTGATCAGCAACTCACCACAATCCACCTGCTGGAAAAATTCAGCACCTCCGCACCTAGCACGTACTGCAAACGCACTGCCCGGAGAAAGAGAGAAAGTTGCTTGCAGCTGGTATACACCAAGGGCTTAAAAATTCTGCCACTAGGAAGAAAAACCAGCCGCCAAAACTTCTTGAAAAACCGACTTGGAGAGAGAAACGTTTTCTCTCTCTAGGATTTTCTCTCTCTAGAAATCTCGTGGATTAATTGTGTTTTCTGAATGGCTGATCCCTTGTCTATTTATAGAGTTACAAGAGAGACCCCAAGTTGGAATAGGATTGGTCTTCCTACTGGGTTTCTGTTTTCCTTCAATCCTGTTTCTGGACTGATATAGATTCTGTTTCCTTCAATCCTATTCCTGGACTGATACACTCCCAACTGTCACAGGGATTCACTTATCCCAATCCAGTTCCTGGGATGAATCACTCCCAACTGACACAGGGATTCACTTATCCCAAACCAGTTCCTGGGATGATTCACAACCAACTGTACAAGGATTAATTAATTTCTCAATTAATTAAATCTACCTTTGTCAACAACCTAGTACATAATTAATCGTACCACTAACGGATTAATTATGGCACTACCAACCTACACCAGAATTGCTTCCGGAACAACTTAATTAAATTATATTCATAATCTCCCCACATCAAAGATATAGTGCTCGTTAATTCATTAATTTACTGATAAATTAATTCATTAACCTCTTTAATATTTCGAGACTAGTACCACTCGACCTTTTTACTATACCGGACATAAGTCCACCGGCCGGGTTTAGTATAATAAACATTTCGAGCTCATCTCGGGAGCACCATCACCCCGGACGCACCGGTACATGGTTTCCTTTCGACAAGCAGCGTCGCACCAAGTAACTAAACACGCGCACCCAACCTACCGAGATTATTGGCCACAGTTGACCTCTCTCATTGGCAGATCAAAGTACACTATGTCTAATCCTTATGCCCGCTCGAGTCTAGGGATTAAGAGATAGAATACAAGGATCGATTTGTCTATTAAATCAGTACAAGACAAATCATTCCTAAAGGTCAAGTTCAATATGCCCCGGGCATATCTATATGATTCAATTAGTTTAGACAAACTAATTATCCGAATCACATAATAACCTAAATCGACAGTTTGTCCAAAGCTGTCTAGGTTACGAACCTCATTTATATATTATGTCTTTCAACCAATGATGAGATCTACTGTGTCGCACCAGACACCTCATCATCTACTTACATAATATAAATGGACATTAATGCACAACTAGATATAACTGAAACACAAATCAATATATTAATCTGGGAAACTGTACAACACAAGCATAGCTTATGTATTCAAATCCAACAAAACTTACTCTAGTCATCTTACTCAGAAATTCATAATCTAGCGATCTGGTGGTTAGACTCATACGAATGGAGGAAGGCCCTAATGCCAACGCGCAAGCCCACCCACATCGCACATGAACTCGTAATGGTGGCCGTGGGGATATTAAACCAACCCGCTCCCACTTTGATTTCTAAATTGAGGGTTTTTCTGGTTTTAACATGCAATTAACTAACCCTAAGTTATATGCAACCATAAAACCAAAATGCTTTAAAATCATGCATCTAAAATACAACACAACTATTAAAGCACAAAAATTAAAACAATAAATATGGGAAATAAATGTGAAAATTAAATTTCCCGACTATTATGGTTTTAATCGCTTCCATCTTCTGCCTTGATCTCGTGTCCCGCCACGTAACTCGATGGAAAAAATCTTGAACTTCAAAAAACGAAATCTGGAGGAAAAACGGGCCAAAACGCTCCCCAAACGGGCCGCGCGCGGCCCAGAAACGCGCAATAGTTGCAGCCTCACTGGCGCAGCAAATCTGCTGCGCCGCGCGGCAGTGGTGCTGCCGTTTTCTGGCGGTTGCCGGCGGCGGCTCGACTCGCCAGCGCCGCCCCCTGCCACCAATCCCTCATTCGCTTCTTCTACGCTATTTGGTCTTCTTGCAATTCATTCTGGGTTTTCCTGGGTTTCTACGAATTTACGATAACCCAAAACCCACGAATTCAAGTTGCCCACCATAACGCCTTCGATTACAAAATTAATTCTCCTACTACAAGGCTTTCTAGGAAAATTAAAGAATCAAAATTATATAGAAAAAATCCTACTACAGATTTGATCTAATCCTACACGACTTCTAGCACGTGGTTATACTATTACAAACATTCATAATAAAATCAAATCCGGACATGTCCCGGAGTTTAATTAAAACCCATACAAACGTAACCATAATAGTCTGGATTTCTTAACCACCAGCAAATAAAACCATGTAATAAATCAAACAAGCACAAAACCGAAAACCAGGCTCTGATACCAATTGAAAGATTATCTGCCCTGGCCTAGCCAGAAACTCACTTTCGTGCTATGCATTCCAGAATCTGAAACTCTGGCCAGGCCTAGACGCTAGCACAATCTCTATTACAACCCTTGCTTGAAATAACATTGCGCGGGATCTTGGTTTGTACTTATTCGATTTATCACGCAACAAAATAAATTCTAATACAAAGCGGAATCATAGAATATACCTCTTGAAGCGTGTTAACTCAGGTGATTCTCTTGTATGCCTCAAGACTTTGATTGTACGTTGTGTGGGCAACGATCTAGCAACCAATTGATCAACTAATCACCACAACTGGTTGCCTGAAAAATTCTGCAACCACCTGCCCCTAGTGCGTGAAGATCACGCGCCACCTGGGACTCCGAGAGAACTCACGCGCCACCGGAATTTTTGACAAAATCAGCCGCCCAAAATTGATTAAAAATCTGGCAACCTTGAGCTATAAAATCCGGTTCTAGTGAGAGAAAATTTTCTCTCTCTAGGATTTTCTATCTCTAAGTTTTCTTGTCTTGAAAACTTATGAATTGTATATAGTGGAATAGCTAATCCCTTGTCTATATATAGAGTTACAAGAGAGACCCCATGTTGGTTTAGGATTGGTCTTCCTAATGGGTTTAGGTAATTAATTAGTTTACAAATCCAATTAGGTAACCAATCTAATAGGATAAACCAAATCCAAATTAGATTCATAATCTCTAGGATTTCCTAATTCTAATTGAAACTTAAGACTTAATTAATTAATTAAATAATTCCACTTTGTAAATTACTCAATTAACCCTTAGGAATAATTAATCAATTAATTAATTCTACCTGTTCAATTAACCCATTACAGAACTAATCATACCACTAACGGATTAATTTTGGCACTACCATCCTACACCAGAATTGCTTCCGCAACAACTTAATTAATTTATTCATAATCTCTCCACATCAAAGATATAGTGCTCGTTAATTTATTAATTTACTGATAAATTAATTAATTAACTTCTTTAATTCTGAGACTAGTACCACTTAACCTTTTTACTATACTGGACATAAGTCCACCAGCTGGGTTTAGTATAATAAACATAACGAGCTCATCTCGGGAGCACCATCACCCCGGACGCACAGGTACATGGTTTTCTTCCGATAAGTAGCAACACACCAAGCAACTAAACACGCGCACCCAATCTACCGAGACTATTGGCCACAATTGACCTCACCCATTGGCATATCAAAGTACACTATGTCTAATCCTCATGCCCGCTCGAGTCTAGGGATTAAGAGATAGAATACTAAGAACGATTTGTCTATTAAATCAGTACAAGACAAATCATTCTAAATGGTCAAGTTCAATACGCCCCGGGCATATCTATATGATTCAATTAGTTTAGACAAACCTGTTGGTGTATGTGCCCTTATGAGAGCTATTTATGTAAATAAACTTTGAGGGTTATTTATGTAAATAAGACATTTGTCGTTTGATTGATTATTTATCTGATGAGTTAATTTCATGAAATTATATTCTTGTGCATATTGAATTTCATGAAATCGATCCGCCAAAAGAAACACTCCATGGACTATTAGATCATGAGTGATTCTTTTGAGTAGTACTCGTATGAGGATCCTTATACCAGAAATCACTGCATAGTCTTAGGTGAATTAGAGTGTGCTTTGACATATGCCTAACAGGACCGTAACAGGTTGCCAAGTACGGGTATGATTGGGTACACTATGAGTCACGCTAATGTATGTAGGTGAAGTGATGGGACTACAAGTCTCTCTTAAATGAGAGATGATATCTTGGCCGCTTGATAATGAACTGAGAAGTGCATGGCCGTGCCCAAGAAATGATAAGTGTTATCATTTGCTTGATTAAGTCCAGTGTCACTAAGAGATCAAGTAAAACGTTTAGCTATATAAGGATGATTGGTTCCATGCCTTATGCTAAACTGGATATCAGTGTAGAGGACATTACGAAGTATACTCGGGAGGTTGTGTTGAATCACCATTCGACCCTCCGTTCTGAATTGTGTAGTCATTATGTCTTGCTAGAGACCACTAATGATTTATGGATTAATTAATGAGATTGATTTATTCATTGTCAATTTGGAATGGGCTTACAGGATCGCACATAAGTGAGTTCGATGATTCAGAATTAATTAAATTGCCTGTTTTAAGTATAAGAGTTATACTTAAATTGATAATATTTAATTAAATAGTTTAATCAAATATTATTGAAGAGTATTATGGTATTAATTAAGAGTTAATTAATTACCTAGGAAGAATTGAATTGGGTTGACAAATCAAGGGACCTAATTGTGAATTAAGGTTCTTGACCCATCAACCTGATTCATTGATCAATGGGTTGACCCATGGTGTTGGTTAAACCCAACTCAGTAAATAATTAATTATTATTAATTATTAACAGATACTTCTCAACCTTTTTGGAGAAAAATCAGAGAAGTATCTGGGAGTTGAGAGTTTTTTTTAACTGATTGGATTTTAAAAACACGTTTTGAGAAAAATTTAAAAAAAAGAGTGACTCTCTCACTTTTCAAGGACTTACTCCAAGACATTCTTCCAGAGAAAAACGTTTTCTCTTTGACAGGCATTTTTGGCTAGCACCGGTTCTGAGAGACTCCAGTGCAAGAACGTAGAGGCAATTCGTGTGAATTGTTTGGTGGTGAACGCAATCTTCCCAAGGGATCCAGGCGACGAGCGCAACCGATTACGCGTCGAGGGTAAGCTATCCGAATCACATAATAACCTAAATTGACAGTTTGTCCAAAGCTGTCTCGGTTACAAACCTTATTTATATATTATGTCTTTTAACCAATGATGAGATCTATTGTGTCACACAAGACACCTCATCATCTAACTACATAATATAAATGGACAAATAATGCACAACCAAATATAACCAAAACATAAATCGATATATTGACTGGAAAAATATACAATACAAGCATAGCTTATGTATTCAACTCCAACACTATCCACATCACATATGAATTCGTAATGGAGGCCATGGGGATATAAACCAACCCGCTCCCACTTAGATTCTTAAAATTCAGGATTTTTACATTTTAACATACAATATCTTAACTTTGGATATTCGCACCTATAAAACCGTTGGAGTTTTAACATGCGAATAATCTACCGTAGTTAATTGCACGCATTAAAAAAATGGTTTGCTTTTGATCATTCATAAAAACATAAAACGAAAACACACAAGCAACGATAAATACATAAAACGGGAAATAAATGCATAATGAAACATTTCCCGACTATTTTGGCCTTGTCGCTTGCTTTAAACGACTTGCTGACATGTCCCATCGCGTCGCTCCCACTCGTTATTTGATTCCTCCTAATTCGTCCAGATTTTCTTAGTTTTCTACGTAATTAGATGTCACCTAAAATTACGATAAACCAAAACTCACGAATATGAGTTACCCAAAATAACGTCTTCGTCATTTTACATAAATTCCTATGTACAAAGGTTTTCTAGGAATTTAAAGACGACAACATTAGAATAAATCCTACTACAAGATTCATCTAATCCTACACGGCTTCTAGCTCGTGGTTATTACTATTACAAACATTTCCATTCAAAATAAAACGAGCTCGGACATACCCCTGGGTTTGTAAATGAATGTAAATATCATAATAGCCGGGAATAATAACCACCTGTTAATGAAATAACAAAGTGGTGTAATAAATCGAACAAGTATAAAGCCGAAGCACTCGCTCTGATACCAATTTGAAAGAAACAGATCTGGTATGAGCTAAACCAAAAATCTCACTTTCGTGCTATGCATTCCAAAATCAGATACTTTCGATCTGGCCCAGACTCTAAATAATTTCTCCTGAACGGATCTAGGCTTATACGAATTCGATTTATTAAAATGACACGATAAAAATTAAATCTTTAATTTAAAGCGAAAGACTTAAAGATTATACCTTTGAAGCGTGTCCCTCGTAATAAAGAAAACCCAAAGCCTGAAAAGTGAATACCACCTCGAATCCCGAGAATAACTCCAACAACCCCGAAGTCGTGTGGGCGACTATCTACGGAGCGACTAAAAGCACTAAGGAAAAAATCCAAAAGAAACCCGCTTAGAAAAACTCAACAAAACCTTGACAGATTCTTGCCCGGAGCAGCCCTGCACCTAGCCGCTAAAAACTAATAGTTGAAATTGGCCAAAGAAACCAATTAGATTTAAAGTTGCTACCTTTTTTGGAGGTTTTGTGTGGGATTTCTTTGAGTGCTAACTCTATTGCGGTATCGTCTTTTTCAGCGGTGGTCTTTGGCGAGCGAATTTCTAAGCACCAATTGCGGTGGTCTTCTTCAGTGAAGGGATTTTTAAAAACCGATGGAGTTTTTTCGGTGCCACGGGATGCTAATGTGGTGGTATTAAGGGCTTTTTTCTGGTGTTGGTGGAAGCTGCTTTGGTAGTTAGGGGTGTGCACTATGCGATTGACCTGAATAACCCGCCCAAACCACAGTGATTCGGGTTAATCGGTTTGGGTTATTCGGGGTTCGGGTGAATAACCGATTAAAAAATACAGTTAATTGGGCGGGTGTGACATTTGGAATTTTTATTCGGGGCCCGCCCGAAAACAGATTAAAAAATAGGGGCTAAACTTATAATTTTTACTAGGGTTAGTAAATTAGATAAGGTTTCTTATCTTTCATTTCATTTTTCCATTTCCCAAATTTTGGGCAGCCGATGCTTTTCGTCGTTCTCACGCCGCTCTTCCATAAGAGATATTGATTCATCTGTTTTCCACTACTAAGTTACATTTTTTATTGCTAAATGTGCTGTAATTTTCCCTTAAAGTTGCAAGCTTTAGTAATGTTTAATTGGGTTAATTGGAAATCTCCGATCCGAATATGCTTATTTGGGTTAATTGGATAACCGAACCGAAAACAAAAAACCGAATATGCTTATTTGGTTCGGTTCATAGCTTATGCGGTGTGGTTTGTGGACAGATGAGGTTAGTCTAAAAAAACTGAATAAACCGAACCGAATAAGCCATTTAAACCGAAACCGCCCGAATAATCACCCCTAATGGTAGTATTAACAGGTTTTTTCCGGTGCTACGGTGGGATTTTATCAACGGTGAGTTGTATAACTGTGTGGAGCTATGGCGGGCGTCATTGTTTCACAACAAAAGCTTTTAGTTTGGTTTGGAATAAAGATTTGGGTGGAATGAAAAGCGATATCTCCAAAAATAACTGCCGACTGTTTTGCTTCAATCTCGCCAGACAATTGGGGGGTAACAAAGGGAGGTTTTTGGGAAAGTTGTTTACACGCGTCTAGTTTTAAATTATTTACTATTTACCTAATATTGTTATTAATGTTTTGAACCATGTAGCACAGTATTCCTAGTCCTACTATTTACTAATTGCCCCTCACCACCCCTTCAACTCCTCTTCCTCAATTGCTGCCACATATTAAGAGGTGATGGTAAAATTAAAGTTCGATTCTTTTTCTATTGGAAGTGCAGAAGAATTCTTCTTCTACTCTGGATCACAAAAAATTTCAAAATTTGAAATTGGATTTATGTTTTGATATATTTGAGTTTTGCATTTTTTGGCTTAAAGACTTACGTGTCGTATCTGGGTTCAATTTGGTATGATGCTTAGCACTGGGTTTGTGTGTTTTTCTATGTTTCGATACATTAGCTTGCCGAAAATTGAGGCCAAAGGGGAAGGCCAACAACATCTTTCCTGTCAACACCTTGAGAATTTTCTCCTTGTTAGTTTGAATTATTCAGGTCGAAGCAAAAGTGGTTTCCTTTTAAGAAGGCAAAAGAGACACGGGCATTTTGATTGCAACGTTTGACTAGATTAAATCTAATCTCACATGGTTGTTGCGGCTAGAAAGCTCTTGATCTTCTCGCATGGCTGTCAATTTTTTAGCTTCTTCCTCAACAACGCAACGTGGGTCGTTCCAATTGTTGTGGTTGTGTTCTTATTCATTAGTGAAGAAGAGGTGGAGAGACAGTGAGAGAAGGAGGTGCAGGGGCAGTCTGACCAAGTTTGCTGTGATACCATTGTAACATTTAAGACCTATAGTGTGATGTGATCCTAGGGTCACATCAAGTATCTTCAACACATTCATCTACACTTTCTCAACATTATCTAAGTCTACAACAAGGGCAAGACAATAAGACATACCAAAGAGACCATTTGGTGAACATTCAAGGTCATATGACAAGAACAAGAACAAGAGAGGTCATAAATGCTCTTAGTGTGTTAGTTCAAAAATACTTCAACAAGGAGATTGTCCCCAAAGAAAATCTTGTATCCAAGGAAATAACCATACTAAGTGTTTGTGATAGAGCCTTCCATTTTATTTTCTTTATTGCACGTTTTCCGCCAACGACACATATTAAGGCCATTTTTGCTCTTTTTGTTATTTTGTGTTGTTGAGCTAGTTAAGGGGTTTTGTAGTTCATCATGGATAATTTTTACCTTTAATGAAGTCCAAAATAAGTCAAGTCCAGTCCATGAAGTTGAAATTTCGGTGACCAGATACAAGAGAAGCTTCCATGAAGATCTTACAAGTTTACTAGGACAAGAAGACAAGTAGAAAGAATAGAGAAGGAAGGTGCCAAAATTCCAATCAATAGGACACATTTGGAATTATTTATTTTGTTAAGAACTTTCTTAATTTTTGTTGATTGTGTTAAATAACGACTAATTCTTATAGGAAATAGCAAGATTTAGTCAAAGATCGATAAATTAGTCAAAAAGATCTAAGACTAGTCAACTAGCTCAAATTCGGAAACTAATCTTCATCAATCTTTTCAAATCTTGTAAAGGAAGATTAGCTCTATATTTTTGGGTTGTGTTGGCCGACCATCCTACTATTTAAAGGAAGGTTGAGTCTTCAATAAAATTTATGCAATTTAGACCAATTTTTCGTGTGCTTGTAAGCCTCAAAACCGAGATTGAAATCTTGTTGTATCAAAAAGATTTTATCAATAGTAGTGTTAGGTACTATTGTGGTGTCATTCTACCTGGATCTTCCTTTTGAAATTCAATCATCCTAATATCAATTCTGCATCATTCATACATAATTGTGAGACTAGCAAACTAGATTAGTGGGCAATTTAAGCAAATGTTTCATTCATGGAAGCAACTGCATCATATAGGCTTGTCCAATAATTTTTAAACTTCCATTGTCGCTAACCCAAAATATTTTAACTAATTAACTAACAGTTTACAAGTCTAAAATTTATATACAAATTACTTTGATAGGATTGATAGGGTTAGTGGCCGAAACCCATCAAGAAAATCGACAACCATCTTTTGAAGGAAACAAAACAAGCCCGGCCTAAATGGAAAATCTCACTTTCGTGTTATGCATTCCAGAATCAGAGACTTTCGACTCGGCTCAGACTCAAATTCATTTCCCCTTAACGGATCTAGGCTCATACTAGTTTAATTTATTAAAACGACGCTCAAAGATTAAATCTTTAATTAAAGCGGAAGGACTAAAGATTATACCTTTGAAGCGAAGTCCCAAGCAATATAGAAAACCAAATCTCTGGGAAAGCGAAATCCACTCAGAATCCCAAGGATAACTCCAAACCACCTCGAACTTGGGTGGATAAGTAACTACGAGGTGGCTAAAGGCACTGGTGAAGAAATTCAAAGAAACTCACTTCAAGAAACTCGCAGATCTGAAAAACAGATCTAGCTCGGGAAACTTATTTTAATCTGAAAACCCACACCGCCTCTATAAAATTTAGTGAGTAAGCTATTTGCTCGTAAATCAAGACTTTAGCGAACTAAAAAGAACGAGCCAAAGGATCAACGCAACAAATAAACAAAGCCCACAATGAAAATGCACCAAAACGGAGCCGGAAAATCCAAAAAATGCCGTTGGCACTAACTAGCAGGAAAAAGAGCGGCAATCGGACTCCTCGAGCAGCGTTCAAACTTCCGGGCGGTGGTCTTGGCCTTCTAGAATCGTGGGCTGAGTTTCTTGAAAGAAAGATCGCAAACCGACTTTGAGAAAGAACTCTCAAGGAAGAAGAAGAAATTCTCTCTCTAGGCTTGTCTTACTCACTCTAAGGCATTTGCCTACAAGGTTTCTAATGTCTCCAAATGTGCCTAACATCAGCTACTTATAGGGAGCTCTTTAAGAGACCTAGTAGGCTTTTGAGTTGGGCCTTAATGTTTGACATTCGTTAACCCCTTAGTCTTCCTTAGACTAGTCAACTCCAATCGAGCCTTTCGAATTAATTTCTTAACCCACTTCGTTAATTTAATTTAATCGAACCCTTAGGATTAATTAATTCAATTAGAATTAATTTCTTAATCCACTTAGTCAATTAAATATTAATTAAACTTTTAGGATTAATTAATTCATTTTTTCGATTAGTCAAACGCATAATTAGTCGTACCACTAACGAACCAATTATGAAACTACCGCTCAAAAATGATTTTATATCGCGCTCACTTTATTATTCTTCTATCTCCCCACATCAAAGATCTAGTGCTCATCGGTTCATCAATTTACTGACAAATTAATTCACCGACTTCTTGGTATCCAAGATTAGTACCACTCGACTTTCTTATTCTACCGGACATAAAGTCCACCGGCCGGGTTTAGTATAATAAACCTTATGAGCTCATCTCGGGAGCACCATCAACCCAGCGAACAGGTACGTGGATTCCTCCGACTAGCAACGACACACAAAGAAACTAAACACCGCATACCCAACTTACTGAGATTTAGGCATCAATTGACCGCACCCTTTGGCAAATCAAAGCATACGATATCTAACTCTCATGCCCGTCCCAATCTCGGGATTAAGATATTAGATTACTAGGATCGAATTAACTACATCGATCAGTACAAGTTAATTCAATCCAAACTGGTCCTGCTCAATATGCCCCAGGCATATCCGTATGATTCAATTAGTTTAGACAAACTAATTTTCAAATCACACGATAATCTATACCGATAGTATGTTCAGACTATCTCAGTTACGAGCATACTATTTATGTATCAATATTTTAACCAATAACGAGATCTCCCGTGTCTTTTCATACCTCGTTATCTAGTTCTATGATATAATGAAATAAATTTAATACCGAAACAAAATGATATGTTAACTGAGTATTAGTTTTTTATACAAGCAAATATCTTTCTACTATTCAATTTTTCTCTGCTAAAAGTTAAGGACTCTTCGTGCGGTTCATTGGAGTTAGAAAAAAATATAAATGGGTTTCTATCTTGGGGCACAAATTAAATGTGCTTCAAAATACAAGAATTAAAATTGTTTTTCACAATTTAATGCTTGTTGGCCGAAATATGTATTAGAGGTAAAACAAAAACCCTAGCAAATCAACCTTCCCTCAATAAGAGTAAGTGTTGTTATTTATAAAATAGTGGTGAAGTTTTGTTTTTTAATAAAGTATTTAATCTCTATTTAGAAATTTTATTCTTTTTATTATTATTCCCTCATTAATTATATGGAGTAGTAAAGATAATTGAGTAGATTAATGATACTAATTATTGATGATATATTTTTTATTATGTTTTAACTTATTTTTATATTAAAAATTGAAAAAATATAGGTTAAGAAATGAAAAATATTTTCATAATTTTAAAATAATATTAAAATTTATGTAAAACATATTTATAGGAGTAAATTTTAAAATTTGTCATCATACTATTGTGATTTCTTAGTTTTGATCATCATAATGGAATAAATTTTTATACTTTTTTCCTCAAAAAATATCTCGTTAGAGCAAATATCGGTCAAGTTTAACGGAGTGACAAAGAATGAATAAAAAATGAAAGTTTAGTAATCTTAAATATCATTTTTAAAGAATTATGGTCAAAAGTGAAATTTTGTAAATGAATTGTAAAATTTGTCATCATTCTTTTGCAAAATCTCACTTTTGGTCATCATTCTTTAAAAATAATATTTAAGATCACTAAACTTTCATTTTTTATTCATTCTTGGTCACTCCGTTAAAGTTGGCCATTAAGCACTCTAGCGAATATATTTTTGAGGGCAAAAGTGTAAAAAGTCATTCCACTATGATGATCAAAAGTGAGATTTCGCAATAGTATGATGACCAATTTTAAAATTTACTCCTATAAATATGTTTTGCATAAATTTTAAAATTCTCAAAATATCTTTTCATTTCTTAACATACATTTTTTTAATTTTTAATATAAAAATAAGTTAAAACATAATAAAAATCACACCATCAATAATTAGTGACATTAGGTATTTATACTAAATATATCATTAATCTACTAAATTATATTTACTACTGAATATAATTAATAAGGGAATAATAATGAAAAGGATAAATTTCTAAATAGATATTAAATATTTTATTTAAAAAATAAAAGTCTTTCACCACTATTTTATAAATAAAAAATAAATAAATATTTCATCTATCTCATAATAACTATATCTTTTATTATTGATTTTGGTAATATAAAATATATAAAAATTTGATATCAATAAATTTACTCTTTTTTAAAAAAATGTACTCCTCAATATAATAACAATATTTTTTATTATTTTTTAATTTTATTATTTTTATATTTTATATTACCAAAATCATTAATAATAAATATAGTTATAATGAGATAGATTAAATATTTGTTTATTTATTTTTATTTATAAAATAGTAGTAGAAGCCTTTTTTATTTTTTAATAAATTATTTCATATCTATTTGGAAATTTTATCGTTTATATTATTATTCAGTTATTAATCATATTGAGTAGTAAAGATAATTTAGTATATTAATTATATATTTAGTATAAATACCTAATTTCACTAATTATTGATGATACATATTTTTATTATGTTTTAATTTATTTTTATATTAAAAATTGAAAAAAAATGAAAGTTAAGAAGTGAAAAGATATTTTGAGAATTTCAAAATTTAATGCAAAACATATTTATAGGAGTACATTGTAAAATTGGTGATTATACTATGAGTAAATTCCAAAATTGGTTACTATACTATAGTCACTTTCTGGTTTTGGTCATCATACTTTGAAAACTATTTTTAAGGTCATCATACTTTACTTTTCTTTTCAAAAATGGTCACTCTGTCAAGTTCGACCGATAACCTACTAACGGTCACCTTTTTTTAGGGTTATTTTTGTCTTTTCATTAACTCATTAAATTAAAAAAAGAGTAAACTCTAAATTTGGTCATCATACTTTTCTAAAATCTCATTTTTGGTCATCTTACTTTAAAAATTATATTTGATGTCATCATACTTTCATTTTTTATTTAATTTTGATAATTCCGTCTAAATGTTCCGTTAAGTCTCAAATAACCATAATTTTTTAGGGTAAATACAAAAAAAATACCCCATCATGCACGTGGAATTTTTTTATTTATTAATATTTTTTCGCATCTCCGTCGCCAACACCCACACCTCACCCCCATCATGCACGTGACTTTAAAAAGTTTTATTCTTCTTAAGGGTGTGAGTTAGGGTTGTTAATTCATGTCAGTGTGTCAGTTTCGTGTTGGTTGAAAGAGAAAATTATATTTTTTCCCCCGGCCCTAACCCGAACCCGAACGGGTTGGAAAGCTCCAACCCGAACCTGACCTGATTTTTACCAGGTCAACCCAAAACCGACATAGTCAACCCGTTGATTTACGCACCAACCAGAGCCAAACGGGTTGACCGGGTTGGGTTAGTGTCGACCAACCCTAACCCGACCCGCAAACCCGATTTTTTTCACACAATAATTTTTAAAATTTTTTTGGGTCATCATGTCAACCCGTTGACCCGGTGTGTTGACCTAATTTTGACCTGAAAATCTTGGACCGACACGAACCCGACCTGCAAATTTTTTGGGTCCAAAATTCCAACCTGAACCTTACCCTTTTCGTGCCGATTTCGTGTTCAATTTTCGTGTCGTGTCAGAAACTATCAGCCCTACTGTGGGTGTTCGTGGCGAAGATGCGAAAAAATAATTAATAAAAAAAAAAATTTCACGTGTATGATGGGGTGTGTTTTTCTGTATTTACCCTCAAAAAAATATGGCCGTTAGAGACTTAACAGAACATTTAGACGGTATGACCAAAATTGAATAAAAAATGAAAGTATGATGACCTCAAATATAATTTTTAAAGTAAGATGACCAAAAATGGATTTTTAGAAAAGTATGATGACCAAATTCAGAGTTTACTCTTTTTTTAATTTAATGAGTTAATGAAAAGACAAAAACCCTAAAAAAAGTTGACCGTTAGTGGGTTAACGGTCAAACTTGACGGAGTGACCATTTTTTAAAAGAAAAGTAAAGTATGATGACCTTAAAAATAGTTTTTAAAATATGATGACCAAAACCAGAAAGTGACTGTAGTATAGTGACCAATTTTGAAATTTACTCTTATACTATTACGAAATCCCACTTTTGGTCATCATAGTGGAATGAATTTTTACACTTTTGTCCTTAAAAAAAATCTCCGTTATGGCACTTAACGGTAAACTTTAACGGAGTGACAAAAATGAATAAAAAATAAAAGTTTAATGACCTTAAATATCACTTTTAAAAAATAAAGACCAAAAGTGAGATTGTGGAAAAGAATATGACAAATTTTACAATTCAGTCTTTTCTCTATCACTATTAGTTACTATCTCCACATAAACTAATTTAGCAAATAAATGAACTAATAAAGTATCATGACACCACGTTAACAAATATGGAAAAAATTGCATGAATGGTCCTATAATATGAGCTAATATCAAACTTAATTTTAAATATTTGGTAATCAATAAATTTAGTTCTAAATATTTTTATTAATAAATTTAACACACACTTAATAGTTAACTCAACAACCGTTAAATTTATATCACTAGCAACCACGCGTCTGCCATGTGACAGCCAAGTGGCATAATTATTAAAAATAAAAAAAATTTTAACATTGATAAATTTAATCCTAAAAATTAATGAAATTATCACATTTAGTCCAATTTAAAAAAATTTTGTATAACAATAGTATTTTCAAA
Source organism: Knoxia roxburghii (assembly GCA_030378225.1). Lineage (NCBI taxonomy): Eukaryota > Viridiplantae > Streptophyta > Magnoliopsida > Gentianales > Rubiaceae > Knoxia > Knoxia roxburghii. The sequence continues at coordinate 9,051,326 of CM059423.1, forward strand.
ACCGCTAGTCAACGATTATTTAAAAATTATTTACTAAATAATAATTTTTTAAAATCTATGTCCCTACATTTTGTCTTAACTTGAACTTGTATCAATTTCGAATCAAATTAGTGGACCAGGCTGACCCAATTTTACCTGTATTGACATTTTTTTATTTTATTTATATCAATGTAAAATTATTATTTTTAATTAGACTATTTAACTTTGGATCGGCCTATTTTTTCTCTAGTTGACTCGAATGACTTTTTCCATGTATACAATTATTTTTATTCCTAATTTGAAAATTTTGACCAAAATGGTTCACCCTGATCAAAACGATCAACCTGAGTCAAAACTAGTATATTCATGGTGAAATAGTCAAAATTACCAAAAAAAAAAATATTAATTTTACATTAATATGAATGAAACAAAAAAAATAAAAAATATCAACATAGGTCAGAGTGGATCAACTTTAAGGCCTGATCTAACCTGGGATCGACACAGGTTAAAGTCTAGTCAAAATAGATCAATTCGGGTTAAAACGTAGGAAATTGAGATTTTAAAAATTATTATTTGATAAATAATTTTAAAATAATCTTTTACTACCGGATCAGGAGAGACTACCATTAAGCGCATCAAAAACTCTTTCATTGTATTAAATATGATAATTTTAAAAAATTTTAGAAAAATTATTTTAAAACTAAACGTTATAGTTTCGAAAAATTTAAGAACTGAATTTGTTAATATTTAATTTTTTATTTTTAATAATTATGCCACGTGGAAGTTAACGGTTGCTAAGGCAACTGTTAAGTGTCTGTTAAAAAATATTAATTAAACTAAATGTGTTGATTCCATAAATATTTAGAACTAAATTTGTCGGTAATTTATATAGTGGTCCTATAGGACCACCATGCAATTTTACTCATACTCCAAATATAGTAATTTTTGGGTTGGGAGAAAAGCGCGCGCGTTTGGGATGACGCTTTTTTTTTGACCTCACGATGTCACTGTAAAGTAAAGTCGTGGCTACTGCAAATATTTTCCTTATGCCCTTTTCACTCCGTTGTTTATTTTTTATTATTCAAATGATAATTTTTCCTTTTTTTTTTCCTCTTTCCTAATTTTTTTTCGTCCGTTTTTTCTTTAAACATTTCATTGATTTTTTTTCTATATTTTTGAATTTTTTTAAAAAAATATGATAAAAAAATATTTTTAAATTATTATTTTATTTAATTTATAATTAAATAATTTTATATATTTTTTGATATGATGTCTATATAATCATGATTTGAACCCCCTTGTTAAGTATGTTTTAGTTCTATTGTTTGCTTTATTTTATATTCTTGATCTGATATCTATAGTCTGTTGATCTGATGTCTATATAATCATGATTTGGTCTCCATTGTTGAGTATATTTTAGTTATATTGTATGCTTTTTTTATATTATTGATCTAATATCTATAGTCTGTTGATCTGGTGTCTAGTATTATGTGATCTGATGTATATATAATCATGATTTAATCCCTCTTATTAAGTATGTTTTAGTTCTATTATATGATTTCTTTTATATTCTTGATCTGATATTTATAGTCTGTTGATCTGATGTCTAGTATTATGTGATCTGATGTCTATATAATCATGATGTGATCTCCCTTGTTAAGTATGTTTTAGTTATATTGTATGATTTCTTTTATATTCTTGATCTGATATCTATAGTCCGCTGATCTGATGATCTGATATCTATAGTCCGCTGATCTGATGTCTAGTATTCTGTGATCTGATGTTTATATAATCATGATGTGACCTCCCTTGTTAAGTATGTTTTAGTTCTATTATATGATTTCTTTTATATTATTGATCTGATATCTATAGTCTGTTGATCTGATGTATAATATGTTGTGATCTGATGTCTATATAATCATGATGCGATCTCCTTTGTTAAGTATGTTTTAGTTCTATTGTATGATTTTTTTTATATTATTGATCTGATACCTATAGTCTGTTGATCTGATGTCTACTATTCTGTGATCTGATATCTATATAATCATAATGTGATCTCCCTTATTAAATATGTTTTAGTTCTATTATATGATTTCTTTTATATTCTTGATCTGATATCTATAGTCTATTGATCTGATATCTACTGTCTTATTTTTTTTTAAAAAGTATTTTTTTAAAAAAGGCTGTGCGTCAAAAAAAAATTGTAGCGCGCTATAGTAGGAGCATGATGAATTTTACTCTTATAGCCCTACAGTATACGAACTCAAATTTATCAATTACGAAACATTTAAAACTATAATTTTGTCATCAACCATTATACAGGATAATTCCTACATTTTTTCCTACAAATATTAAAAAAAAAAGATTAAATATTTTTTTGATCTCTTGTAGTAAGAGATCAACGAAATACTAAAATGCGAGGACTATTGTATTAAATAATATTTCTTTTAAACCCCCATTACATCTTGATTCCTTGTATGTATATGTCAACGGTTGGAGATTAGAATCAGCATCCAAATCTTTATACCCGTTTGACATTTTCAGGCCTTAATTTGAAGAAAGAGAGAACCTTTGATGCGTTATTTTCTTTCTTACTTGGAATTTATTCAGTTCCCATGATATAGCTCTCGACTGAAACGTCAGTTCTTGATACCAAGGCAGCCATAGACAGATTATTCCAATTCTGTTCTTCGACGCAATGCATGTTGGATCAAATGGACTCATGAGTGTGGCCTTATGAGATTTGTGGCTCACATTTCTTAATGCCTTTGTTATTAATTTTTATGAACTTATAATTTAATGTGGTCCAAACAAATAGGGTAATTATATAAGTTTTCTTGAAAATATTACATGTGTCCAGTGATCACATATTAGATCGTCAACTAAAATGTGACAGGTGTTTTCTTTTTATTTTTTTTAAAATAGTTCCACAAGTTTTAGCGGACGAGACAGATCGACGGGTTTAGTTATACTATTATTAAAGATTTGAAAAAAATAATTCAATAATAGTACAGGAGCAAAGCATAGACTTACCTCTACCCTAATTTTCATGTGACGGGTGGGTATTTCCTTTCTTCCAATTTTCATTTTCGTTTCCTTTTGTTCTTTTTTACTGTATAGGAGTCTTATCCTGGACAAATTATATAGTAGAGATAAGAGTAAAGGGTTGAGGGTACGCCTAACCGATTTTTATTTAAAAAGAACCCGGCTAATATTAAGAAAATCGGTAGAAAATTGGGTTTTCCCAACTAAGTGGCCTGTCATGTGCATTAAATGCGTCTGACCCTCAATTTCTCTCTCCCTCTCTCCTATTATTGCCAATACCCATCATTTTCTTCTCTCGCTCTTCTCCCTCTCTCATTCCTTCAAGAATTTTGATGTCAAATTCGAGATAAATTGATGTAAAATGGAATTTTACATCAATTTTTATGTCAAATAGCATTTGACATAATTTTTTGATGTCAAATGCCATTTTACGCGCCTTACTTCCGGTCCCCATCAAATGGCATTTTACATCATTTTTTATGTCAAATGGCATTTTATATCATTTTTTTTATGTCAAATGACATTTTACATCATCTTCGATGTTTGAAGTAAAATGACATTTTTCTTCATTTTTTGATGTCAAATGGCATTTTGGCATCAGTTTTTTATGTCAAATACCATTTTACATCATCTTCGGAATGTAGTCTGGTGGTGCATAAAATGTTGGTTTTACCACAATTTCACATGACAAAACAGCATTTAACATCTGTACTACCATTTCACATAAGAAAAAGTATTTAACATCAGTACCACCATTTGACATCAAAAAATAGCATTTAACATAAGTTTTTTTTTTACGTTTCTTTTGCCTAAACACAAAGGTTCAACTACTCAATCCTCACTACTACTACAACTACTGCTACTGCTGTTTCTACTACTATAGCTATAGCTCTATTATTATTAATCATGATGATGAACTTTTTTGACAGGGCATGGTTTGATAATGATACATCCTTCTTCTCAGTCTCTAGCAGCCATGGCATCGGGACTTTCCTCTGTGAATTCCTACCAGAGTAGTACGTTGCGGCTCACTCACAAAAGGGCCGGAGCCGTCTCTCGCGTGGGCTAAAGCATCTGGGCAGGTACTCGTCGTTATGGCATTGGAAACACGACTTCTGGAACTGGGTCAGCAACACTTCTTTGCCTCAGTATTTAACATGAAAAACAGCATTTAACATCAGTACCACCATTTTACATCACGATTTCCATCTGTAATTCTTCAATTCAGATTTAACATCAGATTTCCGGCTGTAAAAAATAGATTTAAAATCAGTTTTCGTTCAAAATATATGACACCACATCGGTACCACTATTTAACATCAAAAAACACCATTTAACATCAGTACTATTATTTCACATGAAAAAATAGCATTTTACATCGGAACCACCATTTAACATCACAAAGAAGCATTTGCCATCAGAACAACCATTTTACATCACAAACCAGCATTTGACATCAGAACAACCATTTCACATCACAAAGTAGCATTTGACATCAGTACAACCATTTAACATCACAAATCAGCATTTGACATCAGAACCACCATTTCACATCATAAAGTAGCCTTTGACATCAGAACAACCATTTTACATCACAAACCAACATTTGACATCAGAACTACCATTTTACATCACAAATCTGTATTTACATCAGTACAACCATTTAATATCACAAACCATCATTTTACATCAGAATCACCATTTCACATCAGAAATCAGTATTTGATATCAGAACCACCATTTAACATCACAAACCAGTATTTGACATCAGAACCACTATTTTACAGAACAATCCAGTATTTGACATCAGAACAACCATTTTACAACACAAACCAGCATTTGACATTAGTACAACCATATAACATCACAAATCATAATTTTACGTCAGAACCACCATTTCACACTACAAATCAGCATTTGACATCAGTACAATCATTTAACATCACAAACCAGCATTTGACATCTGTACAAACCAGCATTTGACATCAGTACAACCAAATCATGTAAAAAAATCAGCATTTGACATCAGAACCAATATTTTAAATCAGAACAAACTAGCATTTGACATCAGTACAACCAAATCATGTAAAAAACCATTTTAAATCAGAACTAGCATTTTACATCAGAGCCATCATTTCACATCACAAATCAAGCATTTGACATCAGCACCACCATTTCACATGAAAAAATAATATTTAACATCAGTAGCACCAATTGAAATAAAAAAATATACGATTTTACATAAAAAACATATATTTTTTCCCAAACCCTAGTTTTCCTTTCATCTTTGTGGGCTGTAAACATAACCAAACAGAATAAATATACCCTTTTTGCATCAAATAAATGGAATAAATATACCCTTTTTGCATCAAACAAATGGAATAAATATACCTTTTTGCCAAAACCCTAATTTTCGTTTCATCTTTTCCACTTTGCAGCCACCAGCCCCTCTCCACTTTCCAGATCTGGCTGCCGCTGTCACCACCGTCGTGAGCCGCCTCTTCTTGGCCTCATCTTGATTTAACTACATACGAAAATGGTTGAAAAAAGGTATGGGTTTTGAAGTTCCAGAGATGGGGAGTATTTTGGCGGTGAGATATCTTCAAAAATTTGTCTGAAATGACCAGAATCGACAGCGAGGAGCGGCGGGGAAGAGAGTTCGGTGAAAGAGAAGCCATGAGAGAGAGAGAGAGAGAGAGAGAGAGAGAGAGAGAGATAGAGAGAGAGAGAGAGAAGGGATGAGTTTTTAAATTGAAAGGCGTGTGTCTTTACTTCCCACGTCCATAGTTTTGCAGCAACTAATTTTGTTTATTTTTTTTGCTAGGTGTACACAATTTTCTACTACTTTTATCCCTACTATATAATAACTGCTTATCCCGCACTGTTAGACACATATTCAAGTTCTGAATTATAATAAATATGATTTCTAATACATAAATAGGATTGGGCAAAATTAATAATCTGCCTTAAACTGATGCATGCCACTTTTGGAACAACTTTGTTTTGGATCAGATCATATCGCCTCAAATTATTTTTGTGGATCGATCCAAATTGATCCAAATTTTTAAAAAAAAATTTTATGGTTTTTCTAAACTATTTTTCTGAAAGTTTTTTAAAATTTTTTTTTATAGTATTTGTATGTTCAAACTAAAAAGAAATATCATCTCCATTATAAAAATAATTGATTTAATATTTGTAACTCTATTTTTAAAGTGTGCTCTCCAAATTGCCCCTCTAGCAGAAAAATAAGGCATTTTCACGGTAAGCTACGTCAAAATGCACTCCAACCTTGGTTCAGCTACTCAAAAAAATGCCTGAACTATGGTTGGGGCACAATGTGTTGCGCCTCAATCATGGTGGGGGTGTATTTTGATGTGCCCTTACGGTTTAGAAAAAGCATAAAAAGTTGAATACAACCAAGGTATGAGCACCTTTCAATGGATGTTTTCCGTGGTCATCACACCTTTACATAGCTCATCAACCATGAGTCTTCCACATTTTTATTCGCGTCTACCGTGGTACTCCCACGTTTTCATGTGGGTCAACCGTGACACTCCCACATTTTTATGTGTGTAACACGTGGTACTCCCACGTTTTCATGTGGGTCAACCGTGACACTCCCACGTTTTTATGTGTGTAACACGTGGGATATGCGTTTGTTTATGTGTTTGAATAACGAATCGTAATTAATTAACCGGTCTCTAATTTTATATAAATTCGATTAAATACTACGAATAATCACCAACTAGTTCATTGTTATATAATACAACTCTTATTGTTGTAGTTAACAAATATGATTTAATGACATTTGAACATAGTTCTTCTCAATTTAATTGATGTTTATAAAGTTTCAGCAATATTTTGTAACAATTAGTTTCTGTATCTATGCACGGTACGCCTCAAATACGACAAGTGGTAGAGTATTCAGACTACTTATAAACCCCAATTTGTAACTAGGCACCAAGAGTAATTAAAATCGATTAACTAACAAACCAATATACCGGCGTACGATTTCACATAGTACAAAATAACTGTTTACTATTTATTTTCAGCATAAATCTATCATTCACCAAAATTTTATACATTGTAATTATGTGTATATATAAAAAAATTAGGAGATATGTATTATATACATATATATATAATTAGAATATTCAAATAACTCATAAATCAACGACATATATGGTAATGTTACTTGGTGACGAGTGTATCAACGCTTGTCTAAAGTTATATTTGACATATCAATCCAACGATTGATTTTAATTGATTAAATAATTAATTAATTTTTATTGTTAGATAACTCAATTTAATATCCTTTGCTAACTATAATTGTTTAATGAAATTATGATTAATATATGATGTTTATTTTAATAATTACATTTTTTATAAAATAATAATAGTAAAAATTATTGCAATTATTTTATCAATTGAATTTTGAAAATATTTTTATATATATTTTTGGAAATTATAATTAATATATGAGGTTTATTTTAATTATTATGTTTGTTATAATAGTAAAAATTATTGTGAAACTTTTTAAAAAAAATTTATTCGCGTTAAAAACTTGACAAGCCACTAAACTTATTTGATCGTATGGCCATTAAACTTTCTTACTTCACTAATCAGTTAATCATCTTTCAAAACAACATATTAATGGTCATTCCGTTAATTTTTTTTCTATTTATACTAACAGATTTAGGGAAAAACTATTTATTTGAATGTATACGAGCAAAAAGATGAGTGGCTTTTTATTATTCGAATGTGACATATTTTTGTATTTTTTTATGAAATTGTTACTAATATTGTCAAAACTCATGTCGGTTTGTGGCTCAATCCCCTGCCACTTATGTTGGTTTATCATTCAACCCACAACCGTTAACATTCGTGTGCATCCTTGCCATGGGTGATCCACCTTTTCGTGTGTGTCTCTCTAACAGAAAATTAATATAATTTCAATTTAAATTAAATTAAATGACTAAAAAAATTTACCAATTTACGTTGCTGTTTAGCTTATCTGCGGTGTAATATTTGGTAGATTATGATGATTTTAGGTGAATTTTTTGTAAAATAGTGTGTATATTGTTGTAAAATAACTGTTGAGTATGATAAAATAACTATTGTCAAAATTTAAATTCGTTAAACAAAAAATATACATAATTACTCGTGACACAATTGAAAATACTCTGACTATGGTTCAGGCGCATAAAAAAGTGCCTAAACTATGGTCAGAGTGCATATAGAAATGCTCGAAATATGGTCTGAGCGCATGACGTAGCGCTTAGTCCAGACGCATGCCCGGACCATGGTTCAAGCGCTATTTTTTGTGCTTGAGTCATGTTCACAGCGAACAACCTTAATCGCACAAGCCGGGGCTAGATCTACCTCCATCCCTAGAGGAGCCGTATGAGGCAGAAGCTCCATGTACGGTTTTGAAGCCAAGTCTTTTCAGCAATGGGGCCTTGCGCTCTGACCATGGTTCACTCGTATCCATTTGTCACGTAGCCATGTTCGTTGTATGTTTTTGTGTGTATTAACCATGGTGAAGACACTACATTCACCTATAACTTTTTAGTTTTATTCGTAGATTGATAAACAATATCAATTTTAGAATATTTTTAAAATAATTTTGGGCCAAAAATTTATTCGTTCTCATATATATACATTTGTTTGATTGAATTTTAAATAAGTTGTTCAAAAATTAGTTAAAAGAAAATTTAGAAAATTTATTTCGAAAAGAGGGTTCCAAATTAAATTTATTTTTGTTAAATAAATAAAACTATCATTTTGCTAAAAAAAAAAAGAAAAATGTTACAAATAGATCAATCCAATCTGTTGATCCAAACTAATCCAAATTCTTTTGAATTCAAAAATTTAAAGTGAAATAGATCAAAACAGTTCAGATAAATCCAAATTCACTTATCCATTCTCACTCTACAAAGTGACAAATTATTCTGTGGAAACAAGAAATACATACATATAACTCAAATGTGTCCTTAGGTAGATCTATGTCTATTATACCTTATTAGTACTCTATACTAATTTTAATATTAAAATGCTAATTTGAGTGAAAATTAAACTATACAAAAGCTATTAATGTGGACGTAGTAGAGTTCGGATCCATCTTGAACCAAGAATCAACATGTAATAAAGATATGGCAAACAGATGATACACATCACCAAATGGCATTGGAATTCACTTTTTTGATATCCAATTAAATATTCCCGTATATTTTATCCTTTTTTCTTTGGGAAAAATAATAATTCAGCTTCGATCCATGGAGTAGATGATTCCATACTCCATTTATCTTTAAAAAAAAAAAAAAAAAAACTCTTGTTTCAAAGTTAAAACTATAAAAAATTAGTCAAGTTTTGAAAATGCTATTTTCAATATTCAACACGTTAATTAATATTATTACATATATAATTATTAGTAGTCCATCTATTAGTAATTGATCGGACTAAAATTTATATAGGTATTACTTAATCACTACACGAACTATGTAAGACAGAATTTCATAACGGTATGTATAATTTATAATTAATTTATAAAGAAAAATTATAAAAATATTTCCAAAAAAGAAAAATAAATTTATGTATATAGGTTTACAATAATTCCTTGCTTTATAAGTGAGTATATCAAGTGAACAAAAATTTTCCATTATATCCAATTTCTTCATAATTGATTCTTCTGCTGATTCACTGAGCACTCTCTTGTATTGTCGTCGTCACGTTCTCTCTTTGCATTTGCTTGCTTCAGCACTTCTTCTTCGAAGAATCTTAGTTTATCCGCATCAAAAAGTCGGTTTAGATTATGGTTTTTGTGTTGTTTTCTATTTTGCTCAATTTTTAATAAATCTTTTCTGGCTTACCAATGTTTTTTTTTTTTTTTTTCCTTACACCGTGATGTTTGAACCCGATCTCACGATTATAAACCCCACCCTTATCACCTCCCAAACCCTCTCACCCCTTAATATATTTTCAATTTATTAATTATTTCTAAATTTTAGTATTTTTTTTAAAAGAAAAAAAAATCATCATCTAGATACAAAATTTGCCAAAATTAAATATTTTATTATTGTAAGAATATGACCTTGATGTTATGACCATATCTTTAATAAATTCAATTAAGATGGTTTAAGTTTCCTAATAAGTTTAATAATATGATTAAATATGGACCATTAAACTAGTATTCGATGGACGTACTAGATTAAAGTTGGTGGGTATATAAATTAGTCATCTCCTTAGCCTAATCAACAACACACGTATAATCAAATTGTGTAGGTAGATGAAAGTTGTCTCTCTATCTGACTATCTACTACTTATGAGGGTCAAGATGGAGAACCTTGTTTATGAGGATTATTGCGATCCTGTTGCAGATATGGTGTTCTGCATATCTGGTAATCTTTTTATCTAATGATGAATTCTCGCATTAAGGTATGCTTTATGTGTTTTATCTATGTAGTTATTATTATATTCAAGATCCTAATTGGTATAATTGTTATGATATTCTTATTATATTAAAATTTAACATGTGATATTAGAGTATGAATTTTAAATAGATAATAATTCATAGATTTTAGATTAATAAATTATAAATTAATTAATCAAAAATATGTTGGTTTGCATTAATAATGAGCCTGCCGCCGCCGTTTGTTTTTACAAAGTGTGTATGGTTTAATTGCCAAGGCTGGAGTTATATACCCCCTTCCTTCCTTCCGTCCCAATTTATCTATCACTTTAAGATTTTTACAGTTTTTAAGAATCAATGAATGAGTTTATTTCATAAAATATCTTTTTTATCCCTAATTAAATATATTTACTAGTATTACCAATGAGAGATTGTACACTTACTAATGACCGTAATTAATACTTTTGTGCATGTAATTAATACTATTGGTTTGAATTTATTAATATCAATAAAAAGATGCAGAGTTTGATGAGGGTTGAAATAGGAATACTGACTCAATTTTACATCGTTTGTTTAAAACCATCAGATAAATATGACCAAAAATCAAATGCTAAAGTAACAGATAAATCGGAACGGAGTGAGTATATAAATTACATATGTATTAAGCGGCGTAGGTTTTTAATGAAAGTTGAATCCTGCACCTTGGTTAAGTTTTCAATGGCTAAAGCATTAAGGGTTCACAATGGGTATTAAGTTATAAATATGATAAAGGCTGGCCGGGTTTTTCTTCCCTTGTTATGCTTAATGTTTGCTGCCGCCGCCCAAAACCTAAGGAAAATCAATTGCCGCCCTTGTTGACTTAAGAAAATCATGGCTGCCGCTTAATGTTTCGCTTAATGTTTTGCTTAATATTTTGCATAATAGCGCGGTATTTATGTTTAATTATGAACATCATGTATGCGGCTGCTACTTCATATACTTTATTGTTTAATTATTGCTGCTCATATTTTTTTATTCTATTAAAGTTAAAAGAATTATTAAATATTTTATTATATGAGATTATGTGAAAATTAATTTGTCAGTCATCGAAGTGGTCAAATTAATTTTTGAATGTAGTCATATAATTTTATGTGTTTTATGACATATTATATGATATTAAGGTGAGAATTAATTTTTCAATCACCAAAGTGATTAAATTAATTTTTGAATGTGATCATATAATTTTATAATTTATGAAATTTTTATGATCATCTTAACTATATGACATTAAGTGAAAATTAATTTCTTTGTCATCAAAGTGATCAAATTAATTTCGTATGTTTAGTCATATAATTTATTTAATTTATAAAATACAATGATTGTTTTAATTATATGACATTAAGTGCGAGTTAGTTTGTTAGTCACCAAAGAGACCAAATTAATTTTGATAATGGTCATAGAGTTTAATGTATTTTATGAATGCAAGAATTGCTCAAATTATATGACTTTAAGATAAATTAATTTGTTAGTCACCAAAATTGCCAAATTAATTTTGAATGTGGTAATAAAATCTTATTAACTTATGGACTTCCATAAATCACTATATGACATTGAGAAAGGTTAATTTGTTAGTCACCAAAGTGGCCAAATTAAGTTTGGATGTGGCCGTATAATTTCATATGTTTTATGTAATGCCATATTTATTTTATTATATGATATTCAGATAAAGTTAATTTGTAAGTCATCAAAGTGACCAAATTAATTTTGAATGTATAGTCATATAATCTTATGTATTCTTAGATGCCTTATGAAATTTATTGATTGATAGAAATTATGAATTTTACCCAAAGAAAAATCAATGTTCTATAACAAATACATATAAAGGAGAAAATTAATATGTTTTTGTTACATATATATAGTTATCCAAAGATACTATATATTTATGAAGTTAATTTAATTTTCTTATAAAGTTCAAATAGCATTCAAATTATGATGGTAGATATATTGTTGTATTTCCCAAAGAAAATCAACAATATTTTATGTATATGTTTTGTGTCTGAATTATTTTTTATTAATGAGCATTTATATTTTATTGTCAATAGATTATGGTTATAATCTACGCAAATTACAAATTATTAGCAACCTTAAGTTAAATTTTTCTAGAAATGAAAATCAGAATGCTAAGTGATTTTCTTGAGGTTAAGGATGAGAAATTTTGTTATACATAAAGTAGGTGTATGGATATGTATGATTGAGCTCAAGATTATGAAAATTGATATGTCAAAGAGCATGTAGGTATTGTCCTAAACATGATTATTGTTGTAACAAAACTAAAGATACTCTGTATAAATGTGAATGATTCTTCCTTAATGAAATTCATTATGAATTCACTCCCTGTTGTGGATTGTTTCACATCAATTATATCACATCAAAGGATTAGTGGAATATTGATGAACTTTCCATTAAGTTTATGCAAGAGGAAGCGAGATTAAAGAAAATGGGAGTTCATTCCATTAACCTAGTGGATAAGAAATTGAAAATAAAATCAAACCAAAAGCCAATACTTTTAAGTAGAAACAACATATTTAAGTTTTAGAGGTTAATGATGGAAGGAAGGAACAAAAGATTGATAAATGTCACTCCCGCAAACGGGAATGACATTGTCAAAATGATTAATTTGAAAGTAAGTTTTGATTCAGAAAGAAAAGTATACATTGTGCTTTTGTATGCTTTGAATCAAACTTATAAGGATAATTCATTTATCGACCATAGTATGTTTAACGGCTTATATAAATTGAAAATTGATAGTTCTAAAATCCCTATTCATTATTAATAAAATTATTGGAATAAAGTATAGTAGTTTGATGAATGAAAATTTTGCTTATTTGTGGCATAAATATTTGGGTGATACGTCCAAAGAAAGTTTCAAGAGATTAGTAAAGAATGAGATTCTAATGAATATAAATTTTACTGATTTTGTCTTATGTGTGGAATGCATTAAGAGTAAGCAAACCACACATAATAAGAAATGACCCACAAGAAATAGTCAACTTTTTGAAATAATACACACAAATATTTTTGGACCTTATGATATTCTTTTCTTCAGTGGATAAATACTTTATCACATCTATAGATGGTTTTCGCTATATGGATATATTTATTTGCTGCATGAAAAGTTCAATCAAGAAATGGCATTTGTAAGAAAGGTTGAGATGCAATTAGATATAAAATTGAAACTTTTAAGATATGATAGATGTGGTAAGTCTTATGGAAAATGTTATGAATTTGAACAAAATCCTTGTTCATTTACTAAGTTCCTCAAAAGTTATGGCTTATGTGTATAATACACTATGTCAGGCACACCAATAAAAAGGTATGTCAGAAAGGTAAAATAGAACATGATGAATAAGGTTAGGAGTATGATTGTAATTCCTCTACCCAAAGTTTTGTAGATGTATGTACTTAGAACTGTCGTGTATCTGTTAAACAGTGTTTCCGGTATGTCAGTTTCAAAATTTCTCTTGAATTATGAACTGAAAGGAAACTAGTTTAAGACACCTGTATGTTTGGGGTTGTCTAATAGAATCACGCGTCTATAATCTACATAAAAGAAATTTGGATTCTTGAATGTTTAGTGGCTAATTTATTGGTGCCCTAGAGAATCCCAGAGGGTATAGAGTTTATTATCCAAACCATAGTTTTAAAATTGTTAAAGTAGGTAATGCCACATTTTAGAGAAAGATAAAGTTAGTGGGAGTACTGAAAATGAAGTTATGAATATTAACGAAAAGGGTCAATGTCTTATTACCCATAAATGTTCTTAAATTCATGACTATATCAAGTGTTGTTCCTTTGTTGTAAGATTATAATAATCAAGAACAACCTTTGAATAATAGAAAAGTACCCGTGAGAACCTAACTTATCACAAAATCAAGCAAGTAAACTTGTTGGAATAACTTTAATAAACCTGTAAGGGTTAGACTGTAAGTTATTTCCAATGATTATGCAGTTTATTTGCAAATTCATATTTGATTGTGGCATTGTTAAATTTTGTTTTGTTTTCACGAACCATAGAAAGTAATAAGTCTGGAAAGTGGATTGATGATGTGAAATGAGAGTTGAAATCAATTACTCATAACGATGTCTGTGATCTTGTAGACGTACTAAAAAGTTCTAAATGAGTTGGGTTAAATAAATCATTAAAAGATCATAACACAACTCCAATGACAATGTCGAAAGTTGTAAAATTAGACTTGTAGTCAAAGATTACACTCAGAAAAGATGGCATTGGTTATAAAGAGACTTTTAAGTTATCTCAAATAATGATTTATTGAGATATTTGGTTTCAGTGACTCATTTTGATTTAGAGTTACATTATATGAATGTGAAAACAACATTTTGAATGAGGATCTTAATAAAGGAAGTTCATATGGATCAACCTAAAGGTTTTTCCATTCAACATAAAGAAATGGTGTGTAAATTAATGAAATCAATATATGGACTTAAAACAAGCTTCCACTTAATGATATATTATGTTTAATAATATCATTGCTCCTTTTTATTTTAAGAGAATCATTGTTGATCGGTGTAGTTGTCGAGGATCAGTGGGAGTATGTTTATAATTGTGATTTTGTATATTGATGATAATTTGTTTGTTGCTAATGATTTGTTTTTGTTGCGTAAGACTAAAGAAATCCTTTCTAGGAATTTTTTAATGAAAGTTATAGGTGAGATTTCCTTTATGATTGGAATTTCAATATTCCGTATGAAATCATAAGGTTTAGAAGGATTTTCTCATAAATCCCATATTCATAAAATTCTTAAGAAAATGAATAAAGGATTACATGCTTACTTGTAAGTTATATAATCAATTAAGTGATTGGATAATTAAATTTAGATTTTAATGGATGATTGACAGTTGAAAGTTTATGTTTGGCTATTTGTTCTTGTTAATTGAAAGAGCAATTTTATGAAAGTGCCAAGCAATCTGTCATTACTGTATCTATTATGAGAATAAAAGTTGTAACTTGTTATGAGGCTACTGTTGTTGCATCATGGCTACAAAACTTTATTTCAAGGCTTTGAGTTGTCGACACTGTATCAAGCCGTTGAAAACTTATGATAATGTTGCAGTAATCATCTTCTTAAAAGACAATAAATGTTCCTAATGTGAAAAACATATGTATTTTAATGTTTTTTTTATCATTAAAGAAGATATTCAGAAATAGTGAGTGTTATTTAGAACATATTATGATGAATCTCATAATTGTAGACTCTAACTAAGGGTTTACAACTAAAGACTTTTAAACACGTGCTTATGATGAGCCTTGGTTGTATTAATGACAATAATGTTCTAACACTCTGAACTCAAAAATAAGTTGTTTCTGATTTTCTATTTCTTATTCTCTACGTTTATGCATGCATGATTGTTTGAATAAGAAATTTGTATGACTTTTCATAACAGTATTTGGATTGTATGTTGTTTATATACAATTTATGAACCTAATGTGATAGACCCTTAATGTTGTGGTGTATGGAAGGGAGTATATGATTATACTATGTATGACCGCTATAACTTACATTGTGTGGTTTATTATTTTAAGGTGTTTATGATGTTAATGGTTGGTAGATTTAATTTTGCTAACCTTATGTTATACTATTAAACGGAATTGTTGAACATCCAGCCAAGTGGGAGAATGTAAGAATGTGACCATGATGTTATGGCTCATATCCTTAATAAGACCAATTAAGTTGGTTTAGGTTTCCTAATCAGTTTAATAATATGATTAAATATGGACCATTAAACTAGTATTCGATGGATGTACTAGATTAAAGTTGGTAGGTATATAAACTAGTTATCTCCCTACCCTAATCAACAACACACGTATAATCAAATTGTGTGGATAGATGAAAGTTGCCTCTCCATCTAGCTATCTACTACTTATGAGGGTCAAGGTGGAGAAACTGGTTTGTGATGATTATTGCGATCCTGCTGCAGATCTGGTGTTTTGCGTATCTGGTAATCTTTCTATCATTATCTAATGATGAATTCCACATTAAGGTATGCTTTATGTGCTTTATCTATGTGGTTATTATTATATTCAAGATTCTAATTGGCATAATTGTTATGATGTTCTTATCATGTTAAAATTTAACAATTATATATCCTTGAACTTTTATATTGGTAGAAGATTTGGCTCTGAACCCTCACTCATATATGCATATATAAACCTTTTCACGTAATGATTTAGAATACCATATGACATTAAGACAACATTTCTAAACGGATATATGGATGAGAAAATTTGCATGCAGCAACATATTGCCTTCAATACATAGGCAATAGCACAAAGTTTGCAAGATCAATATGTCTGTATATGGTTTGAAGCAATCATCCAGACAATAATACGTTAAATTTCAATAAGCAAACATAAATGATGGTTTTATGATGATTTAGAACGACCATTGCAACTATAATAAATATTCAAAGAAAATTAATTTGAATGTATTGGGTACTGACACCACAACATCATAGCCGAGTTCACAGTATCCCATACTCTAAATCGTAAGGGGTAACTTGATTTATGGAGTGTTTGTGGGAGTATCCACTCCTATCCAGGGGCGAAAAACTATCGAATTTTTTTCTAATAGGGGTATATTCCGGCCGATATCTACCCTTAGTTCCATCCTCCGAGACTCCAGTAGTCGCTGCATTTCTCTCCGCTGGTTGAAGAAGAAGAAACAGATGGTTTTAGGCCTAAACCAGCCCTAAAACCATCCAAACTGAAAAAAATAAAAAATGGTGAATTACATTTACCTCCCCTGTGGATTGGTGAAACTACCAATATCCCCCTTAGATTTTGAAAATAATGTATACCCCATCAACTATTCAAATTAATAATATTTAACCCCCTGATTGACAGAAAAAATGTGCAAAAATACTGACGTAAGTATTATTATTGTGTTGACAGACAAAATTAACATCATTTTATAATTTTTTTTAAAAAAAAATATCATCAAATTTATTCATTTTTTGACATTTTTTGACGTTTGAATTTGGTCAATGGGGTATTGGTAGTTGTCAGAAATCTCGAGGGGCAATTAATAATTTGATCAAACCACAGGGGGAGCCAAATGTAATTCACCCAATAAAAAATAGAAAACCTCTCCCCCTCGGCTCCCCACCCCCCCCCCCCCCCCCTCTAGTCTACCGCCCACCCCATCACACCACCTCCAAGGCTCCACCACACCACATATCATCCAGCAATCGGCGGTTATCAATATTTCATCATCTTCATCTCGATTTAATTGTAATAAGAGGTAAATTTTTATTTTTATTTTTTAGAGTTTGAATATTATAATTTTTAGGGTTTGAATATTGTAATTTTTTATAGTTGATTTGTGCATTTCTTAACTAAATAATTTAATGAATTAATTTAAATAGTTGGTTATTGTTTAGGAAAATATCTACATTAGATAATTTTTTTCTAAAATTAACAATGTTCCCAACAGATTATAAACAGTGACAGCCGCTCGAAAATTTAAAGTTTGCATCCCACTGCTCCATGCTAGAGGTATTTTAGAAAAAGAGTTCGTGATCATTTGGCAGACAGGTGCACATTAGTGAATAAAGATATAACAACAACCTTAGCAAGGATTTAGTGAATCACACGCATCCACAGAATTTTCCAAGGTTCAAGATGATCACTTAACTCACAATCCATACCAAAAAGATCCTTCGTGTAATATTATGGATCCCTTAATAAGGCGAAGAACTAAGAGGATCAATGAGGTTTTGACAACCCTAATTTAACAATCATTGGGCAAAGCCCAAGTGTTAGTCTAAGACTTGAAACTCAAAAAAGTCATCTTGTTATGTCTTGAAGGTGTTAGGTCAACCCAACAACCATAGCCATGTTATGGCCAAAAAATATGACATCATCATGTGTCATAATGTAGTTTATTTTTTTCAATTGTTATTTTGTAATAGTAATGAGAGGTTTTTAGAAACTCCTATGAGCTAATTTTAGCATTTGTTGGCCAAACTTTTACTTCTTCTTAGAGTTGGAATAGCTTTATATTATTATTATTATTATTATTATTATTATTATTATTATTACTTCTTCTTAGAGTTGGAGTTGGAATAGCTTTATATTATTATTATTATTATTATATATATATATATATAGAGAGAGAGAGAGAGAGAGAGAGAGAGAATTTGACTTACTAGAAGAGACATCTATTTTCCTTATGATTTTGGTTTATTGTAGGCATGTATTTTAGGATTCCTTTGATAAAATTTAATTTGAAATCTCAAGTTTGAAAATGAAAACTAAAAACTGAAAACTAAATTAATTAACTCAGTTAGTTTGATAAAATTATCTGAAATTTGAATTCTGAATTATAAAATAAGTTTATAAAATTAAATGTATTTACATTTTAAACTAAATTACCTTATTTTTAAAAAATAATTAGATACATATATTTTATTTTAATTTATATAATATAATATAATTTTTAAGATCTATAATTATTTATTTAATAATATGAATTCTACTAAGAAAAATATTTTTAAAATTTTTAACAATAAATTAGACTGTCATTATTATTTTAAAATTAAAAAAAATAATTAAAATAAATATCATATACTAATAAAAATTTATAAATAAATAACAACTCACATTATAAATATATTTTTTATTTATTTAAATAATAAAAATATTTTTAGAAAAAATATTTAATTAAATAAAAATTATTGAAGAAAAAAACTAATGAAAATTATGAAGAAAAGAAAAAAAATTGCAAGTAATTCAGTTCATCAATAAGTTATTTACAAATATCTTATTTTCAGGCTAACAATTGTACTTGCATTTCAGACATGCTTGATCTATTAAGAATTTGATTTGTAGTTATCAAATGAACTTAATTATTAATAAAGCTCGTAATTCATTAAGTTGGAATCAAGTTGAGTTATCAAACTTGGCATCAAGGGTGTCAGCTGTGAACGGTTCCCACCCAATTTGGCGTCGCATCTGGAATCTGAACATACCTGTGCGAGTCACTCATCACTGTTGGCGGATTCTCACTAATACACTTCCCACGGTGGAGAATCTTGCCCGATGACAATTTCGATACCTCAGCACTGTGTTTTTTGTCAGCATCAGGAGGGCTCTTTTTCACATATTCTTTTTCTCTGCCCATTTGCTCGGGAGGTTTGGCGCTTTCTTAATCTCCCAAACATTCCATTTTCTTTCCATCACTCACAGGTGGAATCATGGGTGATGAACATGTTTCTTGGTGTCTCTATGACGGAATCAGAACAGATTGCGATGGTATTGTACTCCTTTTGGTGTGCCCGAAATAGGAGGTTGCATGAAGCTGTGTTGATGCTGCCCTTTGAAGTTGCATTATTTGCTGCTTCCATGCTGCACTCATATCAGTCGGCACGGAAGTTGCAATGTCTAGAGTTCTCTTCAGGCTTCACTCCCCTTCATGTCTGACCAGAACGACTCGAATGGACATGTGCATATTTTGATGGAGCAATTTCTAATCAACACCAAGGAGCTGCAGCTTGCGTGTTTATCATTGATTCTTCAGGCCGGCATATTTGCAGCTTTGGGAAATTCTTCCCAGGATTCACTGATCCAGAAGCTGCCGAAGCACTTGCACTACGTGAAACTCTTCTCCTCTGCAGGCAACGAGGCATCGTGGTGGCCTCCATCCTTGGCGACTCCTCGCAAGTAATTCAAGCTGCCAAAAGTCTGTCTAATAGCTCACATTTGGCTCTGCCATCATTGAAGATTGTCGCACCATGTTGGATGAAGCTGGTCCTCCAAATCTTTTTTGGATCCCTCGTGCCCAAAATTTGTATGCCCATGGCTTAGCAAACTATGTGAAAAGCGAGGCAGCAACTGTTCATGAATGGCCTTGTGTGCCGGATTTTTTACAGCATTTGTCGCTTGACATTTTCCAGTAACTTAATAAAAGTTCCTTTATTCTCAAAAAAAAAAAAAATTTAAACACTCTTAATCAAATAAGTACTTAATCAATTCAGCACTTAATCTTAATTAATTAAGGCTCCGTTTGATAAACTTAATATGAGGTCTGACGTCTAAAATCTGAATTCTGAAGTCTGAATCCATTAAGTTAGCTCTGTTTGATAAAATTAGAAAATATGTCTGAATCTGAAGTTTGAGATCTGAAGTCTGAATCTGAAGTATGAATTATGAAGTCTGAATTATAAAATAAGTTTATAAAATTAAATCACCTTATTTTTTAAAAAAAAAAATGTTAGAAACATATTTTTTTAATATATAACATAATTTTTAAGATGTGTAATTTTTTACATAATAATGTGAAATTCTACTAATAAAAATATTTTAAAAACTTTTAATAATAAATTAGAATGTTATTATTATTTTAAAACTAAAATATTAATTAAATAAATATCACATATTAATTAAAATTATAAAAAATAAAAATCCATGTCATAAATATATTTTTATTTATTTAAATGATAAAATATTTTTAAAAATATATATTTAATAAAATAAAAATTATTTAAAGAAAAAACTGAAAAGAATAATAAATATTGAAAATAAGAAAAAATTTACAAGCAATTCAGTTCAGCAATAAGTGATTCACCAATCACTTATTTTTAGGCTAACAATTGTACTTGCAATTCAGACCCACTTAATCTCTTAATACTTTGAATTATAGTTATAAACGCACTTAATTAATAAGTACTTAATTAAAAAGTTCTTAATTCATTAAGTCAGAAACAAGTTGAGTTATCAAATACCCTTAATCAATTAAGTACTTAATCTATTTAGAATAAGTACTGAATTAGTTTATCAAACAGACCTTAAATTCTTATTTGATTAAGAGTGTTTGATAACTCAACTTATTTTTGACTTAATGAATTAAGAGCTTTTTTAATTAAGTACTTAATAAATTAAGTGAGTTTGATAACTACAAATCAAAATTTTAATAGATTAAGTGTGTCTCAAATGTAAGTAAAATTATTAGTCTGAAATTAACTGATTTGTAACTAACTTATTGTGAACTAAATTACTTGCAACTTTTTATTTCTTCATTATTTATCATTCTTTTTAGTTTTTCTTTAAATATTTTTCTAAAAAATATTTTTATCATTTAAATAAATAAACAAATATATTTATGAGATGCATTTTTATTTTTATATAAACTTTTATTAATATATGATATTTATTTTAATTAATATTTTAATTTCAAAATAATAATGACAATCTAATTTATCGTTAAAAGTTTTAAAAATATTTTTATTAGTTGAATTTCATATTATTAATTAAACAAATATACATTTTAGAAATAATGTTATATAAATTAAAAATATCTTTCTAGTATTTTTTTAAATAAGGTAATTTAGTTTAAAATTTAAATAAATTTAATTTGATAAACTTATGTTATAATTCAGAATTCAGATTCGGACTTCAAACTTCAAATTTCAGATTTCAGACATATGTTTTTAAGTGGCCGAATTAGTATTTTGGTTCCTTATAAATGGGGGTGTTGTTATTTTGGTCCCAAATAAAACTACGACTGCTTTTCTGATCCCTTATCAATTTTTAATTAATGTTTTTAGTCCCTTTTTACGAAAAGATTTATTAACTCATCTGATCGCTAGTCAAACCTAATTTTTTCTTCAAAATAATTTGTACCATGATGTTTTCAATCCATTTTATGACTCTGTTCCTCATGAATGTTCAACCCATTTAAATCGACTCACAATCCAAAATAACGGTCGAAACCCTAAATGGGTTGAACATTAATAAGGAACAGAGTTGTAAAATGGATTGAAAACATCATGGTACAAATCATTTTGAAGAAAAAATTAGGTTTGACTAGCAATCAAATGAGTTAATCCGTTATCTTCTAAACTTTTTCATAAAAAGGGACTAAAAACGCTAATAAAAAATTGATAAGTGACCAAAATAGCAGTCGTAGTTTTATTTGGGATCAAAACAGCAACACCCACATTTATAAGGGACCAAAATACCAATTCTGCCTTTTTAATTTTATCAAACATGCGAACTTAATGAATTCAGGGACCATTTTGTAGAATGAGCTGGAATCAGAATCAGAATGGGTATGATTAAGGTGAGAATGCGTATGGGTTTTCTGAATCCAATAAGGTTGTTTGGTTTATAAGGTGGGTTTGGATATTATTACCATTTAAGATGTTTGGTTTGTTGAGGGAATTGAGCAAAATATATTGTACAACTAGAAGTACGTACTCCTAATAGTGTTGACCCAATAGAAATAACTCATTTAATGCATTGGCCCCTCTGAATTTGTCTCGTTTTTCCCCTAACTAATGTTCCCCTACTATGTCAAAATACTACATTGCATTGTCCTCCTAGTTGTACTATATAACAATTGAGAGAATGAGGTTAGAATCGTATAAAATATCTATTTTGTCCTTAATATATTACTGCTTAATGTCTATTTTGTCCTTAGGGTAAATTAAAAAAAAAAAAAAAAAACTCCTTCAGCTCCTTCCCTTTTCCCAAACCCTAGTCGGCTCCCCCTTTCCCCTTTCATTCTCTCTCCCCGGCCACCTTCTCCCGCCGCTGAGCTCATCACCTCCGTCATATCTACTCCCTCTTTCTCGTCGACTATTGTCATCGCCATGATCTTTCGCCAGAAATTGCTAAACAACACCTTTGAATCTCTTCCTCGATGCAACCTCTCCCTCTTTTAGCTTCCTCACGATTGGTCTTCCTCCCTCCTTCCGATTCGCCATCCTCAATACCACTCCACTCGTTGCTGGTGATCGTTGTCGGTCGCCACCTTCTCTTATCCCTCGTCCGATCACCATTTCCCCTCTTCTAACGTCGACCACCACCATCAACACTAGTAGTGCTAACTATCTGCTCCTTTCTCTCAACAGTCACCCTCGCCGTTTCTCTCCCCGATTTCTCATATTTCTTTCCGAACCCGAACTGGCGTTGCCATCACAACCAGTTGGGCCTCCGCCTTGCTTTTCTCTGTCAAACCGAGCCCAGAATGAAGAAGATGAAATTGACGAACAACATAATAAAAAGAAAGAAAATGGATGAAACCCACCGGGAATGGGGATTGAAACCCCAAAGGGGGGTTCATGAAACCCATTCCCGAACACATACCCCCCTTCAAACAAACAACACCTCAATTTTCATACTTCAAATCTCATATTAACTTTCATCAAACAGAGGCTAAGTATTGAATTGATTTATCAAATAGAGTCTTAGTTTCCTAGTTAAAAAATACAAAGACCCTCTCATTCCAAATCACTCCCTCGATAGGATTTTGTATTTCCTATTCTTTTTTTAAAAAAATAATATATATATATTAATTTATTAGAAAACTTCCACCAATGATTGACAAAAAGAAGATACAGGCAAAGAAACACAACGGATAAACCTATATAGATCTACCCTATCAAGAGGTGGATATACCACATGTCGAAATTTTAATCCGAACAAGGATACATCACTAATTTTCTTATGAAAACTCCAAAATATAGATCTAATGATGACTGAATTTTCTGGGACCAAACCAGCGAACATCTTCAACGACGCCGCTACCAATCCAACGAATTTCACCAACGAAATCGCCGCCACAACAACGAACATCATAAATGAAACCGCAACCAAATACACTACCAGTAGATCATGAGGAGAATGGGGGAAGAAAAAATATTTGGTGAGGATTGAGTTTGGAAAAGAGAGACAGGAGAACGGTGGCTGTTAGGGTTTCTTATATTTCCTATTCTTGTTTGTTTTCTACTGTGTTGGCCGAATTATAATAAGTCTATAAATAGACCCCTTGGCCAGCCTCCAGACATACGGAATACAAATAACAAATATTTGGGAAATTCAATCTCTTTTGAAGTTGATTCGCTATTTTCTTTTAATTATTATTCATTAAAACATTTTGCAATAATAGTTGCACTGTTTAGCCATTGAGTTCAGCATGAACTTATTTAATAATATACATTAATCTAAATACTTGTTCGATGTTAGATTGATTATAAGAGAGGTTAAAAAAGCATTTAAAGCACGTAATATAATTTTTTTTTATCACGCAAGCGTTGAAACTTGTTTCCTAGGGGCAGTTCCTCCACTGTATGGATTTTGAGGGCTTCAAGAGTTGCCATAGGTTTTATAAGAGATTAACCTGTTTTGGAACCTAGCTGTAGCATCTGAAAAGGGCTGTTTTGCTTTCACTGATTTGCAAATGGTATTAGCTCTTCCGTTTCAAAAAGTGGGCGCTCTTATTATTTAACATCAGCAGACGTAACACAAATGTAAAAGAAGCCATTTCCACTGAATAAGATACGCTGTCCCTTTTACAATTTCAGCATTATTCTTTATTCACATTTGGCATAATCATTCCCCTCACTTTCATCATCACTATAGTTCATTAATTACCCATTTTATGCTCCTTTTTCTTTTCACTGTAAATTTAACAAAATACAAGGGTCACTTAAAAATTAAAAATACCAAATTTTTATTTTTATATTTTTGGTCCCTTGTCCTTTTAACATATATTTTTTGGCTATTTGAGTGTTCATTTTGTTTATTGAATCACTACTACTAGTTATTGTCTCAATTTTAAGTATTATTATCTTAATTTTGATAAAATTATTATTTTATTTCGAAAGGAAAAGAGAGAGGAGGATAAAGGAAGAGGAGGATAAAGGTTTTAATCCAAATTAAAACGATAAACAATAAAAATTAGAACGGCAATTATTAAAAATTCATTACTAATTTAGAAGTCCCACACAACCTATGGTGAGACTAAAGCATTGAATGGCTGACATAGGCACGGAGCATCCAAGGTTTTCGACTGAGGTATGAACAGGACTTTCGTTCTTTACGTATAGTCTTGTGGCTGGACTAAAAGATCCATATGTGTTTCCGTATGTCCCTCTTTATAATTTAATTTAAATTCAAAACATATTAATTTTAAGTGAAGTATTAATCACTAAATTACAACTTTATCGATTTGATTCCAATTTAAAAGCATGTTAAGGTTGTAAAAGTGTGACTAAAAAATTATTATATTAGCAAGTAAATCCTCTTCTAAATCCAGCTTGTGTGGTAGTGCAATGCTTCTTGTTTTTGAGTGGCATGATATCATTTAACACCAAAGGAATATCTAAGCTACTATGTATAAAGTAGCATGATATCCAATTAGAAAACCCACAGAAAGGATTTGTTTAAGCACTAACACAAACAATTCTTGACAAAAAGCAACGCCAAAAAATGATTGTGCATTTTGTGAAGGTAACGATGATTGCTTTTCTGATGTTTTTTGATGCTTTCTTATCCATACACAAGAGATCATTGGCTTCGCCATTTATATATATGTATTCAGAAAAAAAAAAAAAAAAAAAAAAAAAAGAGTAGCTGCAATTCATATATTCACCAAATATGCTAATGGGGGAACCATCATATATAGTGCTATGATACTAGCAATTGCGATGGGACAGAAGATTCCACGATATTGTAAATTGTAATATCATATCCTATACTACGCTTTAGTTGATCTTCTCTTCAATTTCTTTATTGGAGTTTGTGCTTTTGGTTAGCAGTGTTTGAAAAGATAAATAATTATTTTAGAAAAAAATAAGTCTGTGTATTGATTTGATGAAATACAATAATATATATGTTAAGAATTGTCCCAAAATAAATGTACATTTAGTTAATGGGCTAATACAAGTTATGTTTATTATTTCCCACACACTCGAGACATTTTAATTACTAATACTGAGTTGAAACGAAAATGAGTTTCGAAAAAGAGATTTTATGAAACTATAGATCCATCGTAATAAATAAATGACACACTTGTAGTAGGCTTAAAGTAATTCGTTGGAGGGGCAATGATTATTTACTCCTCAAAAATAATAATTGGTGGTTAAAATTACCGATTAGATGAAACCAATTAATTCTAATTTGAACTCCCTCACAATAAGGACAAGTGTCGATATTACAAGCAATCCTATAAGAACAACTCTCTTAATTTTTGAAATGTTTCATTAAAAATATGTAGAATTAATGGTCCTTTATATAGGCATTGGTATCTCTCTCTTCCAAGTCTAAAATGGAAACAAAAACTTCCAATCCTCCTAGTGAAAGAATGAAAGAGAATTTTTTTAGAATAACTTTGGGTTTTAAGCCTATTTAACAAGAATTCTTTTACAAAAATAAAGAAAGTACAATCATAATTTAAGGAAAAAAAAAAACTCTACTTGTCCTTATTGTATTAGTTCACTTTTGAATACTCTACAGATAATTACACATAAACCTTAACCTTGTCCTTATTGTATTAGTTCACTTTTGAATACTCTACAGATAATTACACATAAACCTTAACTTTGTGCGTGAGCATGATTTCAAGCCTAAAACCATATTTTCTTTGTTGTATAATAGTCTTTTGTGAAGAAAATGATCTCGAAATTTTTAATTATCACTACAAAGAAATATTGTTTCCCAATCTCCATATGAGATTTGTCAAGAAATTTTCCTCATTTGGAACGATGGGAAGTACTATTGGTACCTCTGTCTCTATATTTATCAATAGCATTTAATTTCTTACGAGAATCCTAAGTATACATATTGCTATATAAGTATTGTTAGAACCTCTAAGAGATCCAAATGGGTTGGACTTGAGTAAGGTGGAAAAGGACATACAGCCTTGGCAAGAACGAAGTTCCGCAGAATATATGACTCATGCTCCTTTAGGTTCTTTAAATTCCGTGGGTGGCGTAGCCACCGAGATTAATGCAGTCAATTATGTCTTATATAAGTATGACAGTGATATTGTCAGAGTAATTTTTAGTTGTAGAGCACGATTTACATTTCTTTTCCATAATACCCTTCTCTGATTAAATACATTTGATATCTTCTCTTCTTGTTTATCTCTCTCAAAATCCATTCACTTTCATGATTTAGATCTTCTCTAAAATTTTAGCAATTCCCCTCCTAAAATAATAAAATAATTAGTTACAAAATTCATAATTAAAATAAAAATTTTTGAAAGAGTAAATTTCAAAATTGGTCATCATATTATAGTCAGTTTCTGTTTTTTGTCATCATATTTTGAAAACTATTTTTAAGGTCATCATACTTTACTTTTATTTTCAAAAAAGGTCACACCGTCAAGTTGAGGAATTAAGTTACTAACGGCAAAATTTTTTTAAGGTTATTTTTGTCTTTTCACTGCCCTCAAAGTACTAAGAGGGTAGAAATTAGATGAGCTGTACAGTAAGGGGCTAATAGTGTAATTTTATAAAACTTCAAACCCTACCCTTCCCGTCTTCTCCGACGGCCGCTGCTCTCTCTTCTCCGGCGACCGCTTCTCACCTTCCTCCTCCATCCTAAAACCCTCACTTTCTCTCACCGTTGTCGTCCTCGATCTCGACACTCACCACACTCGATCTCGCCACCCCCGATCTCCTCCTCCTCCTCATCCTCCCTCAAGACAGGGGGATTTATGACTCACTGCGGGTGGAATTCGTGCAACGAGATTATTAGTTTGGGGGTGCCAATTGCGGCCCATGCATTCAGACCAACTTAGGAATGCCATTCTGGTAACCAAAATTCTGAAAATCGGGCTGAGGGTAGGAGAATGGGGGCACGAAGGTGAATTGGTGAAAACTGATGAGGTAGGAAAAATTGTGAAGAAATTGATGGATTCACGTGAAGGACGATAGATGAGAAAGAGGGCTGCAGAATTGAGTGATGCCATTAAGAAATCAGTGGATAAGAATAGCAGTGGTAGCAATGGTGAATCTCGTACCCAAGTGGATGCTTTCTCTCGAATGACCTGAAAACTACTTCTTACTCTCCACGTTTTTCTAGTTTTTTCTTCTTCATTCCATTTCTCAATCTCCCAAACCATAAAGATCCCAACTTTACTTTTTATTCACTACTCCAATCAACACTCTGAAATCCCAATTTTAATCTAATAGCTTAGCAGAGTCCGGAGCCCCATCAGCCTGCTGTTTCCCAGCCCGATAAGCGGGTAGCTCTACCAGCAGCATCGCCAGCAGAAGTGTTAGTTGAAGAAGTCGAACCACGTCTTGATATTGCACTGTAGAGGAGAGAAGAGGGATACGGCGGCGGTGGAGGGAGGTGATGGCGGCAGTACAATAAGAAACTAGGGTTTCTTTCTTTTTTTTTTTAATTTTTATTTTAGAGGCTTGTGAAAAGGCAAAATTAACCCTAAAAGAATTATGGAGGTGGTGGGGTTTTTTTATTATTATTTTTATTTGAGGAGGGTATGAAAAAGACAAAAAAAACCTAAAAAAAGAGCCGTTAGTACACTAACGGAAGTATTTGACGGAATTACCTTTTTTAAAAATAAAAGTAAAGTATGATGACCTTAAAAATAATTTTCAAAGTATGATGACCAAAACCAAAAACTGACTATAGTATGATGACCAATTTTAGAAGCTACTCTTTTTAAAATTAATAGTTTACTATAATTCAAACAATTAATTTAATATTTTGGGAGGAGAATTGCTAAAATTTTAGAGGAGATCAATCATGATATACGAAAATAAAACTGTAAATAATGAAAATGAATTGATTTATAAGGAAGAAGAAATGATAATAAAGGTATTTAATCAGAAAGGGTATTACGAGTAAATTGTGCTCAAACAAATATGACTGACCTTTTTTAAAACAATTATAGCAAATACTTCTTAATATTTCTTTATTTTTCTCCGTAGAATAATTTGAAATTTTCAACTTAAGACCTAATACAAACCAAGCCGACACTGAAGAAAAATTACTATGCTAGACATAATATTTTCCTAAAATGTTACACATTTTCTTGACTTTCGCTGGTCTTTTTGAATCTATAGTTTTCATCACACCACTACCTAGAGAGCATTGAGTGTGCATTTCTAGTTGAAGGAAGACAAATATTTCAACACTCCCCATTTTTTGAAATATGAAGTACTCCCTCTATTTCAAAATATAAGTCGTTTTAATCCATTAAAAAATCAATTAAAATATAAGTCACTTGTCTACTTCTAGGAAACAATCTATCGTTTTTACTCTATTACCCTTATTTAATTTATAATTTCATTAGGACTTGTTTTTGTCATAACTATTTCAAGTTATAACACTAATATCAAAATTGCATTAAATAGGGGTATAACATATTTAACCATTAAAAATTATGGGACTTTTCAAAAATTAATTACAGCCTTAATATTTGTATTTTGAACGACTTATATATTGAAATAGAGGGAGTAATGGTTCAAAAAATGAACTCATTCAGGCTTGTTAAAACCTATTTTGAAAGCCGTCCTGACATTTTATGGGATTTAGGCAAGATAAAATAATAGACCCAACTAAATTTAAATAATTTCAAAACAAAATTTTATAAAAAAAAGAAATAGACGAAAAATTGCTAAATCATTTACGAGTATTTTGTAAATTTAAATAATCCCAAAACGACTTTTATGAGCATTTTGGGATGCAAAATCATTAATGGTATCATCACCATTAATCTCTCCTAATAAGTTATTTTCAATCGATAAAATTACTAATCCATTCAATTTTTCTCGTAACATTGATGACCAGATTTTTATCAAATTTAGCTTTAAAAAACTTCTTTTAGTCAGCCATATTAAACTTCTTTTAATCCATTCATTCTTTTATTTTTATTTTATTTTATTTTTTTCACCCATAAAATCCATTTTACAATTTTGAACCCCTCTTAACACAGACATAGTAAATTTGGGCGCAACAATCTATCTTTACTCGTCGTGATTTATTTTAGAATATCCTAGAGGTTACTTTTAATGGAGTTTTCTTAATGGAGAAAAAGAATTGTATAATAACTATCTAACAACAAAATTTATAACCTATTTGATATTAAACTATAAAAAAGTAGTACTCCTTCTATCCATATTTTATTTCATAAAAATAATTTAATTTTTTTATATTTTTATTATTAATATATATTATTTTATTTTTAATATCTAAATTAATATGATTATACAATATTTTTATAGATTTTATAACTTAAATATTAGGTTTTAAGTGAAAAGGAATATAATAACAAATACTTTTTATGAATTACATCCTATCTAAAATTAAAATAAAATTGGCCAAAAAAATTTAAAAGAAAACTATAACTTATCGAAATAGAACTTTTTTATGGGACAAGGAGATATTTTGAGATCATCTCCAAATAATAATGTATTACAAATATCCTACTCGATAACCAATGCAAAGATATTAAAACTTTCACAATCAACAAAAACATAAAAAATGAGAAATTAATTTCATAAAAAATTCTTCCACTAGTAGTCAGCAGTGCATCAAAGGTGGGTAATTTCATTAAAAAAAAAAAAAAACTAACTTTGTAATTGTTGTACATTGGTGCTGATGAGTAGAAAAGGAAATAATTTGAGGCTGTGTTTCTGTAATTTTTTTTTTTTTTAACAATAATTTGTATTCAGAATATGAGTTATTTGTAGAGAAAGTTTTTAAAAAAAACATATTAGAAGGAAATTATTTAAAAATAACATCAAACGAATTTTGGGAAAATTGAAATTGAAAATAGCTGGGCCCGAAATCTTCCTTTGTTGCGGATAAGTTGAGCCCAAAATTAGAAACTAACAAACTTTAAATAGGAGAATTTAGAGATCACTCAGCCCAGCCCATGCCCTTTGTTATAATAGTGTAGGATTTCTCTGTGTCTTTGAGACAAAATATAAAATTTTCAGAAAACCTTAAAAAAAAAAACATATTTAGAGACTATTCAAGTAATTATTAACAGCACCGGAATATTGCAAGCACAGGGGAGTCATGAGAGGATAAAAGGGGCGGGAGGACCACCTGTGAATGAGTTACAAATAAACTCTTTAAAAAGGTCTAACACGACATTATCAGCCAACACAAACAATCTAACATCACTCCCAGATCGTATATTGAGAGTGAAGTAGGTAGTTTCAGGCAAGAGAAATTGCTGATAAAAGGGGGGCAACTGCTACATCTGGATGTACTTTCTCTCAAAACGCTCAGTAGGGCTCAATATGTCGGGTGGGATTAGGGAGCTTTGTAGTCTCTGCATCAACTTTCTGAGTTGGATGAGTTTTCACCAGAGGATGAATTGTCTTGTTGGATCCGTCTCATCTCCTCATAAGCCCATTCAAGACCAGGGCAGTAGTGCAGTGGTGGATTGAACCTCGTATCATTGATGTCATCGGCCAAAAACGCCCCATTTTCAATCAGGAATTTAATGGCTTTCTTCTTCCTTTCTTTAGCTGCATTGTGAAGCGGGGTCCAGCCACAAGCACCCTTGGTGCGTGCATCGATATCAGCACCACTCGCTAGCAATTTATCCATCACTTTCAGATGCCCACCCTTAGCAGCAAGATGTAGAGGCGTAATACCATGTGATTTTGGCCCCCATGCAGCCACATTTGCATCCATTCCTTCCCCAAGAAGTCGTTTCACCTTCCATACGAATACAAAATAGAGATACAAATCAACATTGAAGAGAACAAAAGAACTGAAACCAAGTGGATAAGACAACATATCCGTCAGGTAAATCTTTTTATGCAGTGATATAAGATTCATGGGGTTAACACCAAAGCTGTTATGGAAGTTGGCACAAAGTATGAGGAACCAATCAAGAGTGGCATTCTATTCTTTCTAAAGACAATAACAATGAGACAAGTAATAATAAAGTGATACATAACCAGAATGTTTCATTTTAGATGCAGATTTCTATTCACTAGTCAAAGGCAACACAAGAATTTGAAATGTTCAGATGAAACTGATGTAGCCATTATTTATGCCAAGGATTCTGTTATAATCTTTACTGCTGACTTGAGTCCTAACTTCAAATTTGCAGACAGCTAAGGAAACGCCATCTAATTTGTAGAAATGGCAGAAACTAACACGCTCTAAACTATAGCTACCAAATTATTATACATTATTAAACTTCACGATTAAGTTCTAATGGTCATGAGCATTTAAGGTTCTTCAGACACCATGCCAACAGCCCCTACGGTGGATGATCCATTTGGAACTCTTCTAAATTTCATTAACTTGACCAAACACAGATAAACTACAAGTTGTCATGTTATCCAAAACTAACTGTTATACATGACTAAAAGAAATACTGTTCATTAGCAAGCCTTGTTCCTCTAGTAAGAGAACAAAAAATTTTCTTACAAACATAAATCAATCTGTAGCCACAACAATGGGATCTTTGAAGTTGTGTGCCCTAAAGCTGCCCAAATTTGTTACTCCAAACCTCAGATCTCAATTGTCCATTAGTGCAACTAATCTAAATATTTCACAAAAACATATGCTTGAATCTAAAGATTCTTATTTGCCAACAAAAAGAAAAAAAATGTTCAAAGCCAAACATAGAAGTACAAAGAGATTTTACGAGAAAAACATAACAGATTAGATAAATTCTCAAAATGTATTTTACTTTCACCCAAATAGAACAGAAAATAGTTCAATTGAAGCAGGTTCAACTTCAAAGAAACACAAATAAAACAAACCATCATTCCGTCAGGACTTACCACAACATACTACACAAAAATAAGCACCTAAAATATACATGTGTGACAGGCTACTTAACTGAACCGTGTCAACAGAGTAACATGAAGGTATTAATTTTTGGGAACAAAGTTTTAGTAAAATAATATCAGAGCAAATATCAATCAGCTAAGTCAAAAGAAAAACCTGCCACCAAATTGATCATAAGTTAAGCCCAATTTACAAAACAAATCTCTTCAAATTTGTTTCAAAAACAGTGAGCATTACCTCCTTCAGATCACCTTTCCTAGCAAAAATATGGAGTAGAGTCCAACCTCGATCATCAGTATCTTCAGCAGACCTTTCCAATTGTCTCCTGCGCCTCACTGAACCCTCCTGGTCCTCTGTCATTGTTTTTTTTTTGTTCCTTTCTTTTAGACCACAGTCTCAGCCAAGATAATAGTCTTACCCAACAATCCCACAAACTTCGTCACCAGTAATACCTCAACTCAATTTAAACAGCTTCCCAATTCCAGTAATGTATTATGTGTTACCCAATATTTCAAATATCTGTCCCCAACCCAATGTTTTTCAAATTCGCACACCGCACACACAGAAAATATAGCAAGCAGTGCAAACCAAGGACCTGAAATTCTGGGGTGAACTATAAAAGCTCCTCTTTTCAATCTAAAACAACCCAGAAATTTTACGAATTATTAAAGAAGCTAAAAGGCTAAATTCAAAGGTTGTTCACAATTACATGCTCGGAAGGAAAATATCAAATCTAACCACAAAGCTATGTAATAAGATTTGAACTTTTTCTTAGGGTTTCAACCAGAGTCGCAAATCGTTTGACAGAAAAAAAACCATATAAGCTAGATATTTGAGAGATTTCTTGTCTAATCCGCTTTTTACATGATTATGAAAGAGACCAAATACACCGAAAAGGGGATAATCAAAAGGTAAAAAAAAAAAAAATTTAGCGAGAATAATTGGCCAAATTGTAAGGGGCAAAAGGATTCAAACCAGGGCCAAAAACGCGGAGATTCATAATCACCATGGATGCAGCTGATGATGAAACTGCACAAAGCAAAGAGATTACCATAGTAGTAATTCGAAATTTCGTATACGCACAAAAAGAATAGGGAAAAGGTTAATCCAAATTGAGCTCTATGAATATATGATTATAAGAATACAAAACCAATTGAAGGACTATTTGGTTGCATAGGAATCAAATATTGTATTCAGGTGTGCGACTCTGTGAGAGGAACCCTAGATTCGAACGAGAACTACAAGTTGAGAGACTTATGAATCAGGAATTCTGGTGGCAGACTGCAGTTGCGCCCAAGAGGATAGATATAATACGACGACATATTTATATACCCAAGCAACATCACAATTTTGAAAAATTACATTTTTAGCCTTTTAAATTTTTGTACAAGGAGGTCATTAAATAATTCAATAAATTAATTAAGTTGCCTTATTTATTTTCACTAAATGTTTTGGGGTACCTGGCTATTCACCATCGGAATTGGAATAGGAATAGGAATGAAAGTAGTATGTAATGACAATGAATTTGTTAAATTAGAATATATATAATTTTGATACTTGATTAATTTCTTAGAATGGTTTTTGTAAGTATCGGTCTTCTCTTTCACCATCTTCTACCCACGATCTCCACCATATCCTTCCTTCCATTCCCTCCTTGTTCTTCCATCCTCCTTCCCCAAGAACACCAAATCAAAACCCACTATTCTTCCCTATCAAACCATCTCGTTCCTTCTCTCTCTCATGAAATTTTGAAAAAAATAAATAAACAATAACAATAATAACAATTTAAGATCCTCCCCGCAAGAATCCAAAATCGAAACCAGTAATCCCTCCTCTCCCAAAATCGAAACAAGTAACCCTTCTTCCCATTTTTTTAAGTATGTTCTCCTTTCCTAATAATTTTCGAACTCATGAAATTTCAATTGGTATTTCTGCATTTCTTTGATGAACCACTCCAACAAAATGAGAATACTGGAAGAAATGCAAAACTGGTGGCTTCAAGTACTAATCTTTCAATCTCAATCTTAGGCAACCCAACTCTGATTTTTTGTTAAGGCTAAGATTTTTCATCAAGTAAGAAATATAGGGGTGGGAAGAACTTACCCCAAACTGAACCCCTATAACATGTTCGATCTGGATGGACGACAAAGAAAAAAAGAAATCCAAGGTTGGGTGCCGAAGAAACGGAGACCGGCTAGTCGTTAATCTCCAAATTTTTGTCATCTCTGCAACTTGGATGATTTGGAGAAGCAAAGAGAAGTGGAGAAGGAAAAGTGATCGGGTAGGCAAAGAAGATGACGGACAAAAGAATGAGAATAAATCCCCTAATTTGGTGAGGACTGGGCCATTACTATACATATATATATATATATATATATATATATATGAGTTTGGGCTACTTTTTTGAAACCCAAATATTTGAACCAAACAATTAGAATGGATATCAAACTCATTTCCTTGTACCAAGCAGTCGATTAATTCCCGCCTTAACAATTGGCTATATGGCAAAAATCATATAAAATCAGTGAAACATGCATGGTGTATTATTACATTCATTCATCTTGTATTTATTTTATGTGCATGCACATTGCATTAAGAGTTCCACTTTTTTAATCTTTTTTTTTAATTTATTTCCCCTTTTGCCTAAAAGAAACTCTGTTCGATTAATTTTATCATGCTTCTAATAAAAATGGTTATAGATAAAAATCTCATATTAACGAAAATTATATTTTTAACATATGATTATGAAAAAAGATGGGGTATGACATCTTATCCCGAAGGCTACGAAACAAGACGTCTTCTTAATTCTCATCAAAATTTATTGTAAAATAAAAAATAAATATAAAAGTACAAGTATGGTAATTTTAATCTAGAAAT
Source organism: Knoxia roxburghii (assembly GCA_030378225.1). Taxonomy (NCBI): domain Eukaryota; kingdom Viridiplantae; phylum Streptophyta; class Magnoliopsida; order Gentianales; family Rubiaceae; genus Knoxia; species Knoxia roxburghii. Next base: position 9,087,209 of record CM059423.1, read on the forward strand.
GAATAAAAATTTTTGTAATCTATAAAGGACTAGTCCTATAGCCATAGGACTAGGGCTCTTATCGATCTTGTTCCTGCAACATATACCACGGTCTCTGATCCACGTATCTTTCTTCCACCCTAATTGGCCTATCTAAAAAGTTAATATATGAAAGAATGGGCACTGGATAGTGAGAGATCCAAAAGGACTTTGGGACACAAACAAGTGATGCATGTCAAAATTAAGTCAAATATACAAGTGAAAAAGTGAAACTCATCAGGATGATTTAGATTTAGAAACTTATGCACAACGAAAGACAGTTTAAACATAGTAGTTCATTGCCACAATAATTTTATCGAATTCAAGATCTCCCATTTTAAAAAAATAATGTAAGGTACTTATTACTATTGTAGGGCAATGAAATTGTATATAAGAGGATATGTGACGCCCCTATTGCCACATCACTGACAGTAATGCTATCAATGATGTAACATGCGTCCCCTGACTTTAGCCATGATATTTTTCGAGCCTTACTATGCTTTACTAATCACAAAAGGCGAGAGAATTAAAATCTTAATAGCGGAAACATAATTACACAACTTCTGACTACAAGAGGGTCTATTGGTGTGAGTGGGTTTACCTGTAAAAGAAGACTCAAAACATGACAAGTAATAAAAATAAACCTCAATTACCACTAAAGACTCAAGCATAAACCTCTCATTGTATTAATTAAGGGTCGATCCCATGAGGAACGGTAGATTATTTGTTTGAATTTTCTTTTGTTTTGTTTTTGTTTAAGAAAGCAATTTCAAGGATTCAAGTAAAAGGTGATCAAAGTTTCAAACTAATATTAATCAATAAGCAAGTAATTAGATATTATAAAATTGATAATAAAGGTGGGGATTTACTTAATCTTGTTTGTAAAGGTGTGGATGATATCAATGTGCATGGGAAAACATCATTATACTGCTCATTATTAGACTTTAGCTATGAGATTTATGTCACTAAGGGTTAATCCATATTTTTTACTCTAGATCATATGGTTAAGACACTAGAATTAAACATTTAAGTGACTTATTGGTCAGGGGTGTAAGTGTTAGTTTTGAATACTAGAAAGCTATTTGTTTGTATCAAAAACTAATACCCAGTTGACATATCATTTTGTTTCAGTATTACATTTGTTCAATTATATCATAAAACTAGATAACGAGGTGTGGAAAGATACGGGTAGATCTCATTATTGGTTAAAGTATTGATATATAAAAAGTATGCTCGTAACTGAGATAGTCTGAACATACTATCGGTATAGGTTATCGTGTGATTTGAAAATTAATTTGTCTAGACTAATTAAATCATACAGATATACCTGGGGTATATTGAGCACGACCAGTTTGGATTGAATTAACTTGTACTGATCGGTGTAGTTAATTTGATCCTAGTATTCTAATCTCTTAATCCCGAGATTGGGAAGGGCATGAGGGTTAGATATCGTATGCTTTGATTTGCCAAAGGGTGCGGTCAATTGAGGCCTAAATCTCAGTAAGTTTGGTGTGCGATGTTTAGCTTCTTTGTGTGCCGTTGCTAGTCGGAGGAATCCACGTACCGGTTTGCCAGGTTGATGGTGCTCCCGAGATGAGCTTGTAAGGTTTATTCTACTAAACCCGATCGTTGGACTTTATGTCCGGTATAGTAAGAAAGTCGAGTGGTACTAATCTCGGATACCAAGAAGTCAATAACTTAATTTGTCAGTAAATTGATGAACCGACGAGCACTAGATCTTTGATGTGGGGAGATAGAAGAATAATAAAGTGAGCGCGATGTAAAGTTGTTTTTGAGCTGTAGTTCCATAATTGGTCCGTTAGTGGTACGACTAATTATGCGTTTGACTAATGACAAAGTGAATTAATTAATCCTAAAGGTTTAATTAATATTTAATTGACTAAGTGGATTAAGAAATTAATTCATATTGAATTAATTAATCATAAAGGTTAGATTAAATTAAATTAATGAAATGAGTTAAGAAATTAATTCGAAAGGCTCGATTAGAGTTGACTAGTCTAGAGAAGACTAAATGGTCAACGAAAGTCAAATACTAAGGCTCAACTCAAAAGCCCATTAGGTCTCCTAAGGAGCTCCCTATAAATAGCTAATGTTAGGTACTTAGGAAGACATTAGAAACCTTGTAAGCAAATGCCTTATAGTGAGAAAGACAAGCCTAGAGAGAGAATTTCTTCTCCTTCCTTGAGAGTTCTTTCTCGAAGTCGGTTTGCAATCATTCTTGTTCGAGAAACTCAGCCCACGATTCTAAAAGTCCAAGAACACCGCCCAAAAGTTCAACCGCCGATCGAATAGTCCGATCTCTGCCCCTTTTTTGGCCAGTTTGCGCCGCTAGCGTTTTTTGAACTTTTCGGCACCGATTTGGTGTTTTTTTATAATGGGCTTTGTTTATTTATTGCGTTGATCCTTTGGCTTGTTCCTTTTGGTTCGCCAAAGTCTAGATCTTCAAGCAAATAGCTTACCCACTAAGTTTTATTGAGACAGTGTGAGTTTTCAGATTAGAATCGGTTTCCCGGGCTATATGTGTTTTTCAGATCTGCGAGTTTCTTGAAGTGGGTTTATTTGGATTTCTTTGCTAGTGCCTTTAGCCACCTCGTAGTCACTTGCCCACCCAAGTTCGAGGTCGCTTAGAGTTATCTTAGGATTCTGAGTATATTTCGCTTTCCCAGAGTTTTAATATTACATTGAATAAAAATTTTAAGCTATAATTGAATAATAATTGTATAAAGACAAAATTTTAATTTAGTTAATTTGTTGGGGAAGATATCAAGATTCCTGAAAAAAAAAAAAAGTCAATTGGATTGAGTGATTATCATCATTAGAAACAAAAAATGTGATAATGAATGAATTATTATCATATTGAATATAAAGTGGATCTTAAATTTTAAAATAATTTATGATAGTTAATTAATGTAAATATCTTTGGTGTATGAGAAGAGTGAGGTAGATGAATGATGGGAGAGAGTTGTTCATTGCTTCTTGAAGTCATGAAAATTTCTGCAATATATATATAACACAAAAAATGTGATAATGAAGGAATTATTATGATATTGAACATAAGGAAAATCGAAAATAAAATAATATATCCAAATTAATTAATGTAATTAACTTTGGTATGTGAGAATAGGGAGATAGATGAAGGACCTTCACTCTTAACAGATGAGGAGAGAGATACACTTATTACCCGCGAGGAAGTTAAGGCAGCAGTTCATGAACTCAATCCAGAAAGTGCACCCAGATCGGACGGTTTTCCAGGTTCTTTTTACAGAACAACATGGAGTATCATTGAAGATGATTTGTTTTCAGCTTGTCAAGAGTTTTTTTATAGGAATCCCTCTTCCCAGGACGGTGGGCAGCTCTCTTATTACCTTAATTCCCAAAAAAAACCTCTTTCAGCACATTTGGGGATTTTAGGCCTATCAGCCTAAGCAACTTCCTAAACAAGATCTTCTCTTACATCCTTAAGGAAAGAATGAAGCCTCTCATGCCCCAGTTAATCTCTGACCAGCAAACAGCTTTCCTTGAAGGCAGAAACATTTCGGATAATGTCCTCCTCACGGCGGATCTTTGTAAATTTGTGGACGACAAAGTCTGGGGTCACAATATAATCATCAAGATGGATATGGCTAAAGCCTTCGACAGGGTTTCCTGGAAATTCTTGAACTCATTATTGCAAAAGATCAGTTTTCCCTCATCATTCTCTGGCTTAATCACGAACAATTTCCAGGGGGCATGGTTTTCAATTTTCATTAATGGAATATCATCTGTTTTTTCCCTACCTCAAGAGGTCTCAAACAAGGCGACCCCCTCTCCCCCTTTTTATTTATCCTGGTGATGGAAGCCTTCTCAAGGGGGTATAATCACAGGGTAAATCGAGGTATTATTCAGCATTTCGGCACCCCCGCAGGCTCCATAAATATCTCTCACCTTTTTTCGCTGATGATCTCATGCTCTTCACCAAGGCAACAACATCATCTCTCAATTCTATTCTCAATTTTTTGGAGTTATATGAGAAGGCAACTGGTCAAAAGGCAAATAAACAGAAGAGCGGTTTCATTCTCTCGGATAAATGTCCTCCGTCCCGAAAGGCTCATATCTTTTCCCGCTTGAACATGTCTCAGCAGTCTCTTCCTATCACTTACCTAGGCTGTAAGATCCCCAATAATCACCGCAGCTCCTCTCTGCACTCAGGAATATTGGATAAGATTGATCTAAAACTTTCTTCTTGGCGGAACAAATTGCTAAGTATGGGGGGACGACTCGCTTTGATTAAATATGTTCTCTTGACCATTCCTATTCACACTTTTGTTGCCTTAGAGCCTCCAAAGTCAGTATTGAAGAAAATAGAAAATCGCTGTCAAAGTTTCTTGTGGGGTGACAAGGAAAATAGTAAAAGCAGACATTGAAGGAGCTGGACTAGCGTAACTTTCCCTACTTCAGAAAATGGCCTTGGAATTAGACAGATTGATAAGGTTATAAATGCCTTCTCAGTGAAAATGTGATGGAGGTGGAGAAACGGAGGTGGAGAAACGGATGTGGATTATGGACAAGGTTTGTTAACTCTCTTTCCTACTCAAACAGGATGAAAACATCATGGAGTAGGGTGGCCAAAATTGCTTATTTAGCTACGAGTAACACGAAAGTAAAAATCAGAGGGGGCAACTCAAATTTCTGGAAAGATAAATGGTCAGAATTGGGAGTATTGTGGAATTCTAAACTCCAACCTCCATTTGAAGATCTCTCAATTTTCAAATTCTTCCAAAACAAGCAAGCTTACATTGAAGCCTTAGGAGGATTTCTTAATGATGATATTTTGCAAGCTTTGAGGAATATGCAGATCAACTTTTCGCAAGGAGATGATATCCTTTTCTGGCAACACACTCCTAATGGGTCCTTCTCAGTCAAGTCTGCTTATGAAATAGTCAGGACAAACCAACAAGCTAGGCCTTCTTGTAGCTCCTTTTGGAATAAATGGCTGCCCCCCAGAATTTCCATTTTTCTATGGAGGATGCACAACTACTTACTGCCCTTTGCAGATGTCCTCAGCCGAATTGGTTTCTACTCTTACCCATCCATATGCAGCCTCTGTCACAAGAATTCAGAAACACTGCTCCATGCCTTCTTTCAATGCCCAGAAGCTCAAAAAGTATGGCCCCATTGGCAGAAACTATTTAGAATTCACCTATCCTGGCCGTACAGATTTCAATCTCTTAAGGCGTGGTGGAATAGGAAAAAAGGTAACTCGGCATCCTCTTTAATCTGTAAAACATTACCTTGTTTTATTCTCTGGGAGCTGTGGAAAGCTAGGAATAAGTATTTTTATTGATGGCTCAAACCATTTCCTTTCTCAAATTAATTCTGCTATTTCAAAACAAGTGAGGGAGCTGATTTTAGGGTTTAGTCCTTTTGCTAAGTCGTCTGGTGAAAAATCTTGGATTGCTGATTTTTTTCAAGTTTCTGTTGAATCTCCAAGATTAAAATTGTTGAAGCAAATTACTTGGAAATCGAACACGAAAAGAAGCTGGATCCTTAACACAGATGGATCTGTACTCCCAAATGAGGAAGCTGGATGGGGGTTCATAATCCGATCGGAAAGCGGCTCTCTACTTCATGCCGAGTCTGGGTTTTTGGGCAATACATCAGTGCTAGAGGCAGAAGTTATGGCATTATTAAAAGGGATTAGATTCTGCAATTCTCAAAATCTAAAGGATGTTCAAATCATGGTTGATAATCTTCTCGTCTCAAGAATGTTATCCGATATCTCTGATTTTATGTGGAAGCTTTATACTCCACTCCAGGAAGCCAAAGACATCATGGAATCTCTAAATGCCTCCATATGTCACATTCACAGGGAAGGGAATTCACCGTCTGATTTTTTGGCAGGAATGGGAGCGAAAGGAAAGTCTCACAATTTCAATTCAATGAAAGAATTACCAGCTCGTCTAAGGGGTCTAATTATTCTGGATGCTCAAGGCACACCGGACCTTCGCACTTTTTCTTGATAGTTAGGACCATTAAGAAAATTTGTTTGTACTTGGGACTGTATAGTTTGGGTCCCAACTGTAATCAGTTTTTTATATAGCACTGACATAGCAGTGTAAAAGTGCCATGGGTTAGCCAATCCGCTGCCCATTGTACTCTCCTGTTCTAAATATGAGGGTATCCAATCCCGTCGGTCAGCGGATTGTTTAACAAAAAAAAAAAAAAAAAAAGATGAAGGATGAGAGAATTCTTGATTGCAAAATGAGTTTTTATGATAAAATTGAACATGATGAATATATAAAATAAAATAATTAATGCAAATAGCATACAAAGAAATACCTTTGGTATGTGATAATAGTGAGAAAATATGAATAATGGAAGAGAATTGTTGATTTTTTATTGAAGTGGTGAAAATTTCTGCAAAAAAAAAAAAATGATATTAAGATATGAGAATGAATAATCAATCAGAGTTATTTGTGTGGTTTAGTGTGAGAATGAAATGAATTTTTTATTTTATAATAAGAGTTCAAGGAGATGATATGATTATAATTTATAAAATTGATAATTGATGATTAAGTTACTAATAGTAACTAATAAGTTATTAATAGATTAACAAATAAAAAAACGTGAATGATTATTAGTATTTTTTATTTTTATAAAAATACATGTCAAATTTAGTATTATTAATTAAAATGATTAATTATGAAAAAAAATTAAAATGATTAATGATCATAAGGATTCAAGTTGCGTAAAAGGACAAAAAAAAAAAACACTCAAAGGTACAAATTAAGCCACGTGCGTTATACACGTGCAATCTGGCGGTCACGCCACGCGTCCCTAACTCCTCAACGGAGCTTGAGAAGAGGCCCCCGAACCTTCTTTTTTACCTTCAAAAGGTTTTAATTAAATTAATAAAGAAATAAAAAAGGGAAAAAGAAAATTTCACAGTAGCTGTTTCTGTTGGACGAACCCCTTTGCTATCAATACAGAAATCAAAACAAGAGGTGATCAAACTGTGAAGGATCATTCAAAAATGTTGCGCTTGATCAAGTCGTCTCCATTTTGCCTCTCTAGATTCTCGTAAGTTGTGTTCCTTACCATTTTTTCTTCCATCGCACTGAATATTTCCGTGAGATTTTTCCCTCCTTTTTGTTCAGAGTGTTGTCGGTTAGGATTGGTGAAAGATGATTGCTGCTTTGTGAGTGACTCTAAAATGTTACTGATGTTCAGATTACTCCTAGCGATGTTGAGTGTAGCTGTATTCCGTGCTACGTTCGATTTTGATAATGTAGTTTGCCAATGGAGTCCATTAGAATGTCTGGAATGGGTTTTAGTTTAACTTTATTTTTTGGGTTGAAAGGAGATGTAAGGGTGATAAAGGGAACAAATGTTTGCCTGGGATTCAAGGAAAAGAAAAGAATTATGGGTTCTACCCTGTTGCTTCAAGGCTTGACACTAGGCCAGTATAGTCCGCAGGAATAAATTACTTTTACTGTGTTATTCATCAACGCTTATCCATGATATGGCATTAATTATACAAGTGAAATTGTGCAATTTAGTCACTAGAATAATTTTGGAAATTGTTGGTTTTTTTTTTTTTTTTGTTTTTTAAATTTTTGTCTACAATCTTGGTCGGGATTGCATTATTGTTTGGAAGCGTATTCCTTGCTGTGGCAGCCTCTAACTGCTCTCAAGGTGCAAGCGGTGTTGAAAAATAAGATAATATTGTAGTATTTCAAAACTTTGGTGACATAGGGATAGAGGTTTCACTGGTGTGATGGGAAGATTGCCTTCTTTGAATCTGGTTTCCTAATTGGTTCCAGCCAAACCATGAAGATGGTTGTCTCAACCTGTCTCTTTTTTTGAATTTATTTTTTTCTGGGCAAAAAAAGCTTTAGTGGAGTTCAAGGTCGGTTCTCATGCCAATAGGCCCTGAAAAATGCGTGTGATTCTCTTACCTTCCATTTTTTTTACTACTTCGTAGTAGTAAATGCCATGAGGTTATAAGTATACGATCATACTTGGTAGAAAAATGTTGGGCAGAGGGTCTTGTTTGAGTTCCTCTCACCCGATTACTTTCTAAACACCCCCGCATTATTATATGCACTGCTGAAGATCAATACATGTGTATTTCTTGTTTTGTCTCACTGTAACGTTTACTTATCTTTTTTGTTAGATGTATCACTTCCATTGTGAATGCCTTGGTGTGAAACTAAGTTGATTTTCTGATGTGTTAGTCTACTTTTTCAACCATTTTTTATTACTTTTTCCCACGGTGTCATTGTATGAGTCATTATTTCTATATTGCTAATTTGCACAATTTTGTATATCTCCTTTATTCTTATTCTTATATAAAGTGCTAATACACCTTCACTATTGATTCAACATTATTTTTAGTGTTAGTAATTTCATCAAATATGTTCTTAGTAAGCCACGTATCCCAACTTTTACACGACACTTCAATGCGTCAATTGGATTCTCATTGGAACCAACTGCTATACCATTTTCCTTCACTTCTTTTCTCTACCTCTAAAGTTGAGTTCTCCAACAATAAGTAAAATTTTTTATTTTGCTCAAATCGGTCTTATTCGTTAACGTAAATGAGAATTTGTATTCTGATAGAACATGGTGGTGCGTACTGATCCATAGAGCTGATCTCATGTAGTGGGATAGAAGCTTTGTTGTTATTGTTTATGGTGTAATTTGTCTAATCTAACTTATTAATCCAGTTATAGAAATATCTCTTTTATTTGTCGTTTATAGTTTTTCATCAACCAAACCATTTTGTTTTTTTAAATTTTATATATTTGTGTTAAACATTTTGTTTTTTTCCCCTCACCATTTAGCTATTTTACATCTACCTTTTACTCACTGATTATCTAAATATTTCAATTGAATTCATTTCACTTGAAGGTTGCAATAGTTACTTCATCAAGAGATTCAGTTGAGTAAAATAATACTTGTTTGTGATTGTGTGTTTTAATCTTTAAGCATAATAAATTCCATCTACCCGTGAGACTTACATGACCTGGCGCAAGGCTTTTCAACATTTTAGTCGATTTCTGCATACTCCTTTTGTTATTGTCCATTTTTATTTTTTTTTTGCAAATAGAGATGTTGGTCTAGGTAAATTAGACATCCTCTTAAGGTCAGAAAAAAAAAAAAAGGACTTGTGTTTGGACTGATCCCTTAGAGATCTCATGCCCCTACCATGTCATTTTGGGTGGACATTCCTTTTGGCCCTTTCCATCAGCAGTGTGGTCCATTTGCAAGAGGGTCGAAGCACCGTCTTCAGCTATAAAGATCAAATTCCAACTGAAGGAGAATTGCATTTGGGACTTCCAAATTTTGCTCCATTTCAAATTAATTGGAAGCAGATGTATTGGAGTATAAGTAATGGAGCTTTTGTATATAGTAAAGGGAGAAACACTGTACTGGACTAGGATTCTTTGGCAGGCTTTATCTTTTACAGCTCAGGGCTTTACAATCATTTTGTGTGGTAATGCCAAAACTTGAACTCCTCCCAAAATCATCACATACGAATGGAATGGAACTGGATTCTGAATTTTCTTAACTGTGTTGAGGAAGAAGCAGAAGTTAATGAAAAAGAAAAGCCTCAAATAAGCAAGTCAACAAAGAAAACCAAAATTTCTCTTTTGATAGATGGCCATCAATGGGTCATCAGATCTCTTGAATGAGTTGTTGATACCTGTTATTAACGTATGCAAGGTTGTAGTTGGGTGTTAATTGAATCTTTCTTGCTGAAATCATGTACTGTTAAGACTTCTTATCATAATCGATCTTGGTTTCTGTGAGCTTTTTGCTTCTCTAAGTTGAAGAGCATCCCTTCCCTTCATCTACTTCTAAAACTTTTACACGGTTTACTACTTGCATGCTTTGATTCCATAAATATCCTGCCCCATTGCTTTCCATATACTCAAGCATGTTATTCACCAATTTATGTATATGGTAGTATGTGCTGGTTATGTTCAGGCGCTGACTTCATGTTACTGATTAGTTGTCCATTCTATCGCAAATCAGGAACGTGGCTGCTTTAAGAAGTCAAAGGTTTTTCTGCACAGATCCTACTAAGGTTGATGAACCATTCAAAACTGAGGAGGCTGACACTGTACATGTTCCTCCTGCATCAGAGAAGGTATTCGATGATTTCTTTACCTAAGTTGGTTGTAGTGTGCTGATATGCTACTCCCTCCATTCTTTTCTTTTTTTGATGTTTTAGTGAGTGAGTCACTTCCAATGCTACTCTTGGCTTAGTCTTAAATTGTCCCTATTTAATGCTACAGCTTTAATAAGATAGAAGAGAGCTTTTTTGTGAGAATTGTTATAAAAGAAAGGAAGGGTGACATTGTCTTTCAAATGAAACAGTGATTGGTCCTTAAATTGTGTGCATAACCTTAAAAATCTAACAAAAAAACCAGGGGGGTATATCGAAGTATGTATCTGATATCATATCCAGCTACTTGTGTTAGGTGGAAATGGATTTGTTGGCTCGCACATCTGTCAAGAAGCTTTAAATCGTGGTCTCACAGTTGCCAGTCTTAGCAGGTAAGTTCGTATTTCTACATGTCTGTATTTCTCCCTTTAATCTCTTTAATGCGAGTTGATTGATGTATTAGTACAATTTGTTAACTGCTGCATGACAAGAAGAAGGAAACTACAACAGATATCGGACATCCTTGGTCTTCATGCTGTAAATTAGTTTCTGGAAAGAAATATTTACAGGTGAACCTAGATGATTCTGTATTCCAAGTGATTATAGAATTTATAGATGAAAGTCTTAGCCTTATTTTGCATATGAAAAAGGCCGTAATTCTCTTCATGGTGACTACTGTTTGCATTCAGGTATTTTTTGCATAAAGAATAGTGTCCTTGTACCATAGCTTATCCAGAACATATTTGAGTTCTGTGTCAGCTTATGCTTGTTAGAGGAGATGATTTGGTCAGTACAATGTGCAAGTTATTAAAACAGTTAAAAGGGGCTTTCGGATGAGCTATTTGTGCTTTGCTTATAGATATAAGAGAGACGCTACTTCTTCACAACAACTACCATTTTTAAAAATACATCCAAATAGTCAGCAAAATCAAGCTACTTATCTATTGTAACAATCTGTATCAATAATATCATACATCTAGAACAGTATCCTTGTACAATTGCTTATCCATGGCATATTTGAGTTGTGTCAACTTATGCTTGTTAGAGGGGATGGTTTGGTCAGTATAATACGCAAGCCATTAGAAGAGTTAAAGGGGCATTTGGATGAGCCATTTGTGTTTTTGGCATATAGAGATAAGAGAAATGTTTCTTTTTTACAGCAGAGATGCAACTTTTATAAAATACATCTAGAATAGCTTGTTACACACTCAGCTATATATTAGCTACTTATCTTCCATGATTCTCTGTTCTCCTAGTGCACTTTTATCTCTATGGTTCAAGTTTTGAACATGGTTAAAATATTGAATGCTGAACCTGCTGCATTCCAGTGAGAAGTGATAATTATGATTTTTTTCTTTCTTACAGTTTCTCTTTTAAAGATTGATACGCTACTCCATGCTTGCTTCTTTCCTGTTTTTTTTTTTGTTATGGAAATGTTTCTTTCCTTTTCTGCTTTTCTTTTTGTGCTGTTTTGAGTCATCCTAATGAAATAATTTTAAACAGATTTGCATTTAGTATTCATTATCTAAGTTCTTCCTCCATTCCACAAGTTTTTGAAAATGTGTAAATTACTCTGGGTTTGAGGCAACAATGTATTAATGATCTTTTTGTTTACAGTTTTTCCACTTATACCATTACAATTTACCTGTGGCCCACACATAATCATTATTGCAAGGGTGTAAAGGGAAACAAAGTATAAGCATAATCCCAACAGACCTTACAAATTTTTGTGGTCTTTCATCTTGTTATACCTAGATGATTGTGTGCACTGAAGAAATGTGGATTTTCTTAGTGGATCTGCTTATATATGAAATTATAAATTACTGAAAAATGATGATGGGAACTTGTGGAGGGAGTGGAAATATCATATTTATATAAAGCCTTTTGTTGTTTTTGATCTTGTCCTGCTGGCATAGAGGTTGTATATGTGATGGCTGGATGTTTGATCACCTCAAGGATACATTTGACCTGAACTTATGCTTGTCTCTTGTAGAACGGGAAGGCCTAGTTTACAAGAATCCTGGGCTGACAGTGTAATCTGGCATAAAGGTGTTGTAATTTCTCTCTTGTTTGTGGTTTCTCCTGATGGGATCTTGAATTGGTATTAATACGTTTGAACTGTTTTTGCAAACAGGAAATCTTCTTTCGGATGATTCTTGGAAGGATGCTTTAAAAGGAGTGACATCTGTTGTATGTATTCCCCCAAATATCTGTCCTATTTGTTAGTGGCTTTTCCATGTATTTAGTGGGCACTTGTCTTGTCTTTTGCATTTCCTCATCAAGTGCTAACTAATGTTAATGGGTAAAAGAGTAAAAATTGGGAAATGCATGCAATGACTGGAAGAGGCTATTTCTGGCATGCTGAATGGTTTAGAACAATTCCTGCATGCTATTTATTACCACTTCTTTTCCTTCTAATTGGGGTTGATGCGGTTATCTCTCATTTGCTAGTTCCATTTGTGTGTGTGATTCTTTCTTGGTATTTATGCTTGAAGAAGTGGATTATGGGTTAGTGCTGAATAAATAAAGTGCTTTCTGTTGCCTAAACTTTGGCTTTGAATTTAAAACCAGCTATGAATAGTAATTTTGGTCTGGCAATGAAATTCCTTAGTTATACACTATATATTGCAAATTATTGAAGATGAGTTCCCGATTCATTCTCATTTGTGTATAGTTTTCTTTGCTCGGTTTTCTCCGTGTTCCAGATTATTTGCTGGCTAAGTGTGCTCTTGCTAGCAAATTAGCTATAATTGAGGCTTGTACATATGTGCTTTTCTTTGAGTACTGTTCTATTCTTAAAATGGGTGTTGGCTATTTTCCAATGAATCCAAGTAGTGGAAATCAATTGAAACTGACTCATTTTGACTATAGGTTCCCTTAAGGTTTTCTCAATAAAGAGATGCGTTAAGAGATTTCCATATGGTATGAAGTTCATGAGTGATTTGAATGCTTTCTTTACATGTTGCTTTTGGAATTTGGTTTGTTTCAATGTTTATCTGTTACTTGTTTCATCGAGCTGTGTCGTATTCTCTTTGGAATTGTTAGTTTATACCTTTGAAGGTTTTATTAGGCCTTTTGCTTATGCTATTGGGCTTGAAGCTACTGAGCTTGAATGCAATTCCTATTAATTTGTTACCAAACTATTTCAGTTGTTGAGGCATTAAGTCTTAAAATTGTAACCGATGTTTCTTTGCTCCCCCAGTATGTTAAAATGCCGATGGACAAAAGTTCATGAACTTGATTGAGTCAAAACATTAGTTCAACATATACAGATGCATTTGTCGGTTAAGAGGGAGTTTTGTCGAATTTTGAGATTTGAGTTTGGAGGGGATTTATTGCTTTCGTTTGAAAATAGTGTGGCAAATGATATTTGGGGGAGGATGAAAGCTGGTCAATCCTTTCATTTTATCTAAAGCCTCATGTAGAAGTAGACAAGAGGACGGGGTGTTTGCTCATATGAACAAATGTCTATAATAATTGTTGTCAATATGAGAGTAATGCTCATGTGGTATTTTCACTAAGCTGTTTGCCTTTCATCCCTACTGCCTTATAGTTCTTTTTAATGCAATTTTCATCCCTACTGACTATTTTCACTAAGTTCTTTGGTGCAATTGGAGGTTAGCTAAAAAATGCAATTTTTCTTCTACAGATATCTTGTGTGGGTGGTTTTGGTTCTAATTCACAAATGTATAAAATCAATGGAACTGCAAACATCAATGCTATTAGAGGTGCTTCAGAAGAAGGTATTGGAATATCTACTATTTATTCCTGTGTTTCCAATCAAACTTTATGTAACTTCTCCCAGCTATATCAGGATATAAGTTGTCAGATTAAAGATATGATAGAATTAATGATTTGTAAAAAATTTGTTTGGCAGACTTCATAATTGGTGAACAGATGATGATTTTATGATATTGGAAAATGATTCTTTTCTTTCTATTTGGTGGGAGTATCAGTATTGGCTTCTTCAGGAGGTCTTTGTTTTTAACTAATTGAAGGACAACAAATAGCTGTATCAGTTTGTAGTTGCTAAAGTTTCACTCTGAGTAAACTGTATTTTTCGGTTATGATTTTGCAATTTTTTAAAGCGAATCTCTTTTTCTCCAAAATCGTTATGAATCTGCCCCATGATTGTATTTTTCTATCTTGTGTTGTAAACCTGCTGAAAGATGGGAAGTTGTTCTTTGAGTTAAAGACATGTAACTGACACAAAATGTTCTCATGTTGTGAATTCATGAGCAATAGCTTTCTTGGTTTTTTGGTTTTGGGGGAAAGCATGTTCTGGTATCCTCATAAATAGTTCCGTTGTCATGAAACCACATGTGATGAGCTCTTTTTTGCGTTCTTGGTTTAGAGGAAACATGTGTAGGCAAATTTCGGAACAAATTGCAATAGCAATCTTGACCTTTATTTTGAAAGTACCTGGAATGATGCTTCCACTGTGGTTATTTGCTCCCAAGTGCATGCATATACTGGTATAGGCAAATTAACAAGTGCATATACTGGTAAGTTTTCCTGTTTAGATTGTTGATCTTTAACACGAGCTGACTGCAACATCTTCAATGAGGCTTAGCAAGGTGTTGGATAAAATTCATACATATCCTTCTCAAGGAAAGAGGTTATTAATGATGTAACAACATTGCTATGTTTGTATTAGCTTGGATTAAAAAATGAAACACTGGTAATGTATTTCCCTTCTTAAATATAATAATACTGATATTTGTTAGGGTCTATAAATATCTTAAAGTGCATAGTTAGTTTATCTAGTAGGAACAGGATAGAGATTATTGCGCAGATACATACTTTTGGTATGGAAGTTGAAGGAAGTATTTGTACAGGATTTGTGGCTTGCTTTATTTGCAGTTGGCTTTGCAATTCTGTTCCGTTTTCTGTATTTATCTTCCCAAAACTGATATTGAATAACCTGCATAGTAGAGATTCTGCTGAAATGGACTTTATTTGTCTCTACTTTTACTTCATTGGTGGTGTTCTCTGATGCTTGTGTGTCTAGGAATTAATGGGCTCTTATTGGTAATTGATGCATTTATGTACCATTTTGAATAAGTTCATAAACTTTATTTCTCTTTTGTTATTTTTTGTAGGAGTGAAAAGGTTTGTTTACATCTCTGCTGCTGACTTTGGTGTTGCAAATTATTTGCTGCGGGGGTATTATGAGGGAAAGGTACTGACTGGAAACTGGTTTGTTCATTTTTATGTTTTGAAAAAGTCCTGACAACAACGCATGGTAAAAAGTACTCTTAGTAAGCTTTAATAATCAGTATAGTCTTTTAAAACCTAAGAGGTTATTTGGGAATTTTCCAGAGGATGCTCTTTTCAACTCAAATTGAATTTCAACTATTTTGATCATGCACAATTCGTCATTTGTGAATTTTATGTGACATTCGATGTGTCCTGAAATAACATTGTAACATCTCCTTCTTGATTTGGGGTATGGAGGAAAGTCTCTTGATTTAATGGTGAAAATTGGTTAATGCATTGTGGTATTGTTGCCGACTCAGTATCTGTTGTGTGACCATACTTCCTATTTGTTGCTCCACTTGTATAAGGGATGCTCACCAAAAAAAAAAAAAAAAAAGTCTTTTCTGTGTTGGTGTTCTTCAATTTGTTTGAATTTCTTAATCGTGTTGCTATGAAATTGCTGTTGGGTCAACTTAAAGAATCTTTATGATATTAAAGTTAACTCTCCCATAATTCTGTTGTGTTTGCCTCATAGATGATACCAGCTTAAATACGTCTATCGTTACAAATCCTTCTCTATACTACGATATGCTATTTGCCTTTGGCCTTGCTTTTGATAGCCTTAGTATTTAATTTATGTAACTGTTATTTACATGCAATCCTCTCTTATACTGCACAAGATATATTTAGTTCGTCTGTTCATGTTCTTTGCGGTGGTATTATACATTTAAAAGATTAGTCAATGGTTTTCATCCTACAAGTAGTTACAATACTGATATATGTAAAGGAAGTCTCATAACGCAGATACTATTGTATTGTCTAAAATTCATCTCCATCAACTTGTTTTGATAGTTTGTGTTTTTCACCATGCAGCGAGCTGCTGAAACTGAGTTATTGACTAGATACACATATGGTGGTGAGTGGTTTTAGCTGTTATATTACTCTCTTCTTTCACACACAGAAATACACAGCTGACTAACTTTTCCATTGTTCAGAATTTTCCTTTTATTGCTTTCTCATCATGAAAACCTTGTAGAAGAAAGGAAAACTAAAAACCCCTTGTAGAATGCAAAAGGAAAAGTAATTTAACATTTTATCCTACTCTGTCGAGTTGTCTATATGGATGGTTTCTTGCCATCAAGTTCTATGAAAACACAGAGTTCCATTTACGTTTAGATAAGTTGTCTCCTTTTTAATAGTCTTCGTTTCAAGGCTTTTTTAGGGGGCAAAAATTAATTAATTTAGTCCCTGTGTTCCATAATATTAATCTTGTTTAGACAAGGTACAACTCATATAAAACGTTTATTATTATATTTTTTCGATTATAACTTTATATTTTAGTTGTAAAATATGTAAAAATCATGTATAATCATATTAGTCTGGATTTGAGGTAAAATGATATGTATTGATAGTAAAAATATAGAAACTGGACTATTTATGTGGGACAAAATAATCTTCAAACGTGACTATTATTATGGGATGAAGGGAGTAATAGTTTTCTATTTTATACCTTGGGAAAGCTGGTGTATCTGAAGGTAAACACATGTCCGGCCCATCTTAAGCATGTTTATTATTTTCTCATTTATTTGGGCTGCTTCCACATTTTTGCATTGTCTAGTGTGACCGTGCACCTACCTCAATGTTGTCATTTCCATTTTTGCCCAATGCCCACTTATTTTATTTTATCTTGTTCAAGTATGCATTCATCTGGATGTCATATTCACTGCATTTTTTGTTCTTATTCATATAAATGAGCTAATGTATTGTTGATAGCATACATAGGCGATAAATGATCCATATAGCTGATCTCCCAATAATGAAACAAAGCTTAGTTACTATGTTTATAGCTGTCCTATGCTTTAATTCATAAAGTAGCTTTGTTCTTATTGGTTGTTCCCTTCCCTGATTAGAACTCCATGATTATTGTCTTCACTAATTTTCTCATTTTGTTGAATAATAAGTTATAGTTATTGACATTTCAAGGTCCAAATACCAAAAACCTCTATGTTTGTAGTGGTGGAGTAAAGACTTAAACATAAGGAGGGTAAAGTTGATAACTTTTTTATTTAATTTATAAAACCTTATAAATTTTTGTTTGGACACGAGAAGAGACTAATTCATAATTTTATATGAATAAACTAACATATCTTTACCAAGTTTAAGCATTGATGGAGACGCAACCGTCCTTTCCCAGATCCTTCTAACCCTGCCATTATCCCTGTGGTTTGCGGAATCTACACCTTTCCCTGAGTTATACAAACTTGTTAATGATTCCCTCATACTTTATTGATCTTGTAAAATGGAATGCTAACAGAGGTTGTGATAAAGCTAACAGTGTGAATAAGGCTGAAGTCCGTAATGCTAACAGAAGGTGTATACCTGGCATGAGTCAAAATTATCAATATTTCAATAAGTTTGAGTTAAACCTACATTCTTGCTATATTCTTGTTAATCTTCAGCATCCAATAACTGCAGGGGTGTTAGGTTCATCAACAGGGATTGGAATTGGAAAGGATTGATAGTTATATGGAGTAGGAGGGATTCAACTTGGGGATCATTACCAAAAATTAGTGTTTGGTTAGTTCAATCATTAGGAATTGGAATAAACAAGAGATTCCCTTTGTGCCTTCGTAGACTGTTTACAGTCTATATTTATGGAAGGAGTAGAGAGAGGAAGTAGTATAAGAGAGGTAGATAGGGAAACTGACATGATGTAGAGTGAAAGTGGGGGTAGAGAGAGGAAGTGGCATCATAGAGGTAAGAGAGAAAAAATGGAAAGAAAGGTGGAGAGAGAAAATGAGACGAGAGGTAGAAAGCGAGGTGGAGTGAGAAGGTGAGATGAGAAAAGAGAGGGAAAATGGGCGAGAGGCAGAATGAGTGCGATGAGAGAGTTAAAGAGAGAATGGGAAAAATTTTTGAAGAGAGAGACGGAGATTAAATGTGAGAAGTGTAGCTAGAGAAAGTTCAATGAGACCATTAGAGGGAAAATGAGGAAAGAGAAAATGAAATGGGTGAGGTAGGGAGGTTTGGATGAGAAAAAATAAAGAATAAATATGGTAATGTATTAGAAATTCTTTTGTAGAAAACATTCCATAGGTTGATATCCGGGGAGAGGGTTTTGGTTGATTCTTTGGCAGTGAATATTGTTTTGGTTTGATTCTTTGGTAGTGAATATTATACTTTGATTCCAGTTCCCCTTTATCAAGTGCCACCATGATTAAAATTCCCCATTCAGTCTACCAAATGCCCTATATGACTATAACCACCACCAATGCGGTTGCCCACCACCTCTTAGACTTCACTACCATCCCTCCAAGTCCAACCACCATCATGAAGATCCCCAAACCATCTGCCTCCATCAGAGTCTATCACTACCAGCTACCTACCATCACAAACACTTGTGACCACCTAAGCTCAAAATCATGTTGCCCCAACACCACCATCACTCTAGACGAATAAGATCTGAGGACTGAGTTATACCACTGAGTAATAATCGCTAGATCTTGAGGTCATGAGTGTACACTACTAGAATGATAGATCTGATGATTCTTTGAAGGCGGCGAAACCGACTGGGACTATGGAGCCTTTGCCTATCTGGATCCTATTGGAAGCTCATCTTGAGCCCTATCCTTTGCTAGACCATTCGCTGGAGATGGCATTGTCTGCTTATTCCGGTCTGAAACCAATTGCCAGACCAGTCCTCTAATTCCCATACTTTGGATCTGATTCCCTTTCACCAAACACAACAATGATTATGATTCCTCATTCTCATTTCCCTCTACCAACTGCCCTAAATCACTATAACCACTTTTAAGACATCACTAGCCACCATCCCACCAAGTCGAACCTTCATCAACAAGACCACCAAACCATCTGCCACCATCAAGAAGATCACCCAATGTGCCCCATCACAAATACTACCTGTCACCACCTAAAGTCTAAACGATGTTACATCACCACCACGATCACTCTAGACGAACTAGATTTGAGGGCTGAGTTACACTACCAGCGAAATAATCACCAGAAGAATACTAGAAAGGGTAATTTACACCATAACCACCACCATCAAGAGGTTAGATTTGATGATTCTTCAAAGGGGGCAAAACCCGACTCCCTCCCCGGGCAATGAAGCCTTTGCCTATCTCCTATTGCCGGCTCTTTTTCAGCCGTCACCCCTAGAAAAATAGCTGGAGATGACATCTTTCCATCTTCTCACTCCGGGCTGATGATCAATAGCCAGAATAGTTTGTCACTGTGCTGAATTGTTAAAATCTTGGACCTTCAATCTATGAATCTTCTTTATTTTCTGGAGATGGTGAAGTTGTTTTATTCTTCATAATGATGGAAATGGATATAATGAAGCTTGTTGTATTGATATTGAGACAGTACATTGATCATAATGGTTTTATTGGTGACTGAAGCCTTGAGACAGTGGTGGTTCAGTAATGAAGGGAGTGGTAGCGGTTGTACGGGACTAATGTGGGTTGCGGTTGCAATATGGTTTATGGTGGGTGTCAATCAAGAGAAAAAAAGAAAAAAATTAATTTGGAAAACATGAGTGATGGGGAAATTAGAAAGCGAAATTGGTGTTTTTAAAAATAAGAAGAAAAGGGAGAGTTAAAATAGACAATGAAAGTGCAAGAAGTCTGAAATTCGAAGGGGAAAATTAGTGATTCAAAATGAAACACTAGGCTTTAGTATTTTGATTGGTGCTTCTTGTTGCTATTCAGTTTTGTCCATTTAATAGAAATTAAGAAAGCCCAAGGGATTTATTAGCAGATTTGTATAATTCATAGGGTGAAGTGTAGATTTTGCAAACTACAGGGGGATCTTTGGTATTTAACCCTTGTTATAACTTTTATGCAAAATTGAGTTCATTCTTCAAATTTTACGCTTACCCTTTGCTTCTCCTATGAATGCTAAAGTGGCATTATGTCTCCAGTTTTAACTACTTTAGAAGGAGTGCAATTTGCTGTTTCCCTCGAAATTTGTAACATCACTTCTTTTCTTGTCCCCTTTGATCTAAATTTACATTTATAAATACTTTACATTCAGGAGGACTTCTATTGATGCTTAGTAAGTTTGTCCATTATCAAGGCAAAATGGTTATATGTTAAAAAGGGATCTCTGATATCATTGTAGTATTTGGGAATTTACCTGATTTTCCTACCCGTAGCAATATTATGCAATGTTTTATTTATTTTAGTCGTCTGTCACCACTAATTTGGCAGTTAGATATGCTTTAGAGATTGGTAGACTGTCCTGTTCATCTCCTTCCATCTGAACTTCTGAGCATATACGTCTTATGTTTCAGGTGTCATATTGAGACCTGGATTTATATATGGAACTCGGCGTGTAGGCAGCATGAAGCTACCTCTTGGCATAATTGGTTCTCCTATGGAGATGGTATTGTTGACGACCTTTCGTTGTTCTCATATTGTTCATTTTGGTTAATTTTTGTGAAGTTTTCACTATACAAATTAGTCTTCCACCCTGCGGCTGCATAAAGCGTTGCCCAAACCAGTTGATATCCTAATTTAAATGCATCTCTCACCTTTGCTCAAGGTAACACCACACCACCCTCTTCACAGAACAAAAAAGGGTCACTTGTTCATAAAAGTTAGAAGTTGTATTGAATTATAAAACTTTGTCACAGTTTCTTGAACATAGGGAGTATAATTGTGGTTGTTTTCTTCTGTTAGACTTGATGTGAACTTTCTGAAGGGTAGAATGTGTGGTGCAGATTCTCCAGCATGCGAAGCCACTCGGCCAACTGCCGCTTGTTGGCCCTCTCTTAATTCCTCCGGTGAACGTGACTGCAGTGGCCAAAGTTGCAGTGAGAGCAGCAAGTGATCCCGTTTTCCCGCCCGGTATTGTGGATGTCTATGGGATCCTGAGATATAGTCAGCAGAAATCCGTCTAAACATTTGTCCCTCACCTTCAAAGATATTTCATATCTCAAATGAATAAAATTTTTGGTTAGAGTGTACATTTAAACCTCAGCTTACCCTCTGTGTAATAAGAAATGAGCTACCCTTTGCCGTTTAGGCAGTTCCTCTGTTCCTTCCTTCTTTCTATCCATTTATTATTATTATTTGGAGAGATTTCACGCCATCTTAATTTTCAAGTAATTTAACTCGGCAGTTATCGCTTAAAGGATAACAAATACTGTTTTGTTTGGTGATTGTCATTTATTGTGGGTTCTTTTTCTTTTGGCAGAATTGTTTGTTTATTTGGTAGTTGTACTTTTGGTCTTAATAAATATTATGGTTGTATTATTGGTCTTTTATTTTTTTATTAGTGTTTTTAATTTTTTTATAAAAATAACTTTTGATTAACGGTTGACTAACTTTCAAAATTCTAGCTGTTTGACCATCGTCTCGTTGTCATCATTACTGCCCTGTTCTTATCACAATCCACTTCTCTACTATTAATATTTTTAATTTTAAAAATAGTTTATTTTATGCGTTTTTACTATTAATAAATATTATTTTATTTTTTAAAAGTAAATATAATTATAAAAATTTTATATAAACTAAAATAGCAGTTACGTGACAATAATTATTCACTCAATATGGTAGTTATTAAAATAATAAAAAAAATCATTCTTATTTCTCCCTAAATACCGATTGATTATTTCTCAATCTTAAATTTGAGTAAAATTCAATCAAATTCAAAAAAAAAAAAAAAAAATCAAAAACCTTACGGAATAAGAAGAGGCGATATAGGAGAAAACACGGTGATCACTCCACCATTCACTGGAGATAACCGTCGATCTGAGAAAAGAAGCAATCGAACCCCGTGTTGAAAAATATGCGTAATAATTTCTCAAATTGTCTAAAATTATTTTTTTGTAGAAAATGTAAATTTTCAGATTGATATATTCATTTTCAAATGAGCATAACTTTCGTTTCACTCAACCAAAAATTAAGATTTTTGATGTTTTGGAAACCTCTTTCAATAATATAAAAAATGGTGTCTAATAATCAATGTGAAATTCCAATGTAATTTTGGTGAAAATAGACGAAAAAGAAACTATGTCACTACAATGCCATAGTTTAGTAAATTAGATGTAACTTAGCTACAGATGTCCAAATCAACTGATTTTGACGGCTTTGGAAAGCTAAGAAAAAGATATACAACATTGATGTATAACACAAAAGTCAAAAGCAACTGCAAGAAGCCGAAAAAGCTGAAATAAGTTCAGACTATGTCAAATCACTTTTGGAGCCAAAATTGAAGTGTTTAAATTGGAGTCCAAGTTTGCCTATAAATAGAGATCATAGGTGAAGACATTCTAGACATCACAAGCTATCAAGCCATTGTTATTATTGTCAAATTCTCTCAAATTTTCAAGTGCTCATTTTTAAATTTTACTTTCAAGTTCTAGTTATTTTTCAAAATGTTCTAGTTATTTTTCAAAGTGTCAATCTTATGCTAGAACCTTGTCACTTGTAAACCATAAACACTTCACACACAAAAAGGTTTTATTGTTCTTGAAAGCAAGAGGTTGCAAGTTAAGAAAAAGTTAGAGGGTGAGTAGTGAAGAACCTCTTAGTAGAGTTACTAATGTGTTCTTAGGAGATTTGTAAATGTTTGAATTCCACCTTAAGGAATTTTTGTTTCTTTGAGAAAGAAATAGGAAGGGTCTCATGCAATTTTAGGGTTTTGTTGTTGCCCATCTCTCACTCCCTCAATCCACCGCTGCTGCCTACCTCCCTCTCTCTCTCTCTCCTCCCACCTTCATCATTCTTGCCGGCGAGGGTGGTTTCGTCGATCTGGCGAGATCAACGAAACCCTCGTCGATCTGTGTTTGATCTCGCAGATCGACTATCTCCAGCTGCGAATGACATTCAGGGATGTTGGGGAAGAGATTGAGGGAGGTCGGGGAGGAGATTGACGTGTCAAGGTTTCAGGGGGGGTGGAGGGGTTTTGACGAAGAAGAAAGGGGAGATTTTTTGATGAAGGGGGAGAGGGCGGGGTTTCGACGAAGAAGAATGGAGAGGTGGAGGGCGGTAGCGAGAAACAAAAAAGAAGAAGAAGAAGAAGAAGAAGAAGAAGAAGAAGAAGAAGAAGAAGAAGAAGAAGAAGAAGAAGAAGAAGAAGAGAAGGGGGGGAAGGAGGAGGGCGACTGCGGCGACAGTAGGATGAACTTAAGGTTTTTTATCTTTTTTTTTTTTTAATTTTAGTGGCCGGAGAGAGAGGTGGTGGCGGCGGCATTGGGGTGGGTGGGTGGCAGGAAGATGAACCCTAATAGTAGAGGCAGTGGAGGGTTTCTTATTTTTTGATTTTTTTTTTATTTGAGAAGAGAAGTGAAAAGTAAAAAATAACCCTAAAACATTTGGCTGTTAGTGCTTTAACCCTCCAACTTGACAGAGTAACCATTTTTAAAAAAGAAAAGTAAATTATGATGACTTTAAAAATAGTTTTCAAAGTATGATGACTAAAATTACAAACTGACTATAGTGTGGTAACCAATTTTGGAATTTACTTTTTTTTTTAAATTTAAGGAGTCAATGAAAAGACGAAAATAGCCCTAAAAAAAGTTGATCGTTAGTGGGTTAATCACCCAACTTGACGGAGTGACCATTTTTTTAAAAGAAAAGTAAAGTATGACGACCTTAAAAATAATTTTTAAAATATGATGACCAAAATCAGAAACTAACTATAGTATGGTGACCAATTTTAAAATTTACTCTAATTATTACATAATATACATTAGAAGTTTTGTGAAATATATGTAAAAATATACGTAATATACACGTTATGTCTTCGTAATATATACATATAAGTTGAGTGAAGTATACGTGAAAGTATATATACGTTAAAGTTTAAAAATATACGTGTAAATATATTAATATACAAAAAAATAGTAATATACATAGTATCTTTTCTTAATATATATGTAAATATTATATAATATACATTTTGAATTTTCGTGAAATATATGTAAAAATATACGTGTAAATATATTAATATACAAAAAAATAGTAATATACATGGTATCTTTTCTTAATATATATGTAAATATTATATAATATACATTTTGAATTTTCGTGAAATATATGTAAAAATATACGTAATATACATGTTATTTTTTTTAATAGACATGTTATTTTTTTTAATATACATATAAGTTTAGTGAAATATACGTGAAAAATATATATGTATATATACACTAAAATTTGAAAGTCTTAAATGCAGTTTTGGTCTCTCATAATATGTGTAATTTCACTTTTGGTTCTTTTTGTGTTTTGAGTGACAATATTAATCCTCATCCTTTTTTTTTATAGCAGATTTAGTCTTTTTTTACGAAAAAATTTATAAAATAACGGATTAACTCATTTGATTGGTAGTTATTATTTATCAAAAGAATAAATATATATATAAGTTTCATATTCTAGAGAAGTTTTCCCTTCAATTGTTCTGGATGACCTTCATTAGCGCAAATTATATCATGTACCTAGTGGTACATGTACCTAGTAACACATCACCACTCTCACTATAAGAGAGTGAGATACACACTCTTCTCTTCTTCTTCTTCTGAAAAAACTCAGTTCCTTCTTTTTCAAAAAATCACTTCTTCTTCTTAAAAAATCAGTTATTCTTCTTCGCCGTACTCCATTCGAAACCGCATTTAATCAAAATTTTCATTCAAACACAGATTTAATGGAGATCGGCGATTATTTTTTCCGACGAACAACACCAAATACAACGGAAAAATTACTTCTTCTTAAAAAATCACTTCTTCCTGTTCAAAAATCTTTTCTTCTTCTTCAAAAATCTCTCATTCTTCTTCAAAAATAACTTATTCTTCTTAAAAAATCACCACATCATAAAGTATGAACTGTATTTAATGGATTTACGGAACCTTATTTTCACGATTTGATGTTGGGTAATGTATTAATGATGTTATATTCGTGTTTTCTTATTCAAATAATGCTATGTCACTCCGAAATATGATATATAAATGGTTTCGGTGAGGTATTGGCACTTTCATGTGAAATGGGTTGCTTCTGATTTTCCCCGCTTTTGGGACGTAACTAGACGTTGGGGGACGTTGTTGTTTTGTATTTTGGACGTAGCGGGACGTAACTTGACGTTGGGACGTTGTTGCTTTGTATTTTTGGACGTTGCGGGACGTAACTAGACGTTGTGGGACGTTGCTGCTTTGTATTTTAGAACGTTGCGGGACGTTGTCGGAAGTTGCGGGATCTGATATCCATAGTATGTTGATCTGATGTCAAGTATTTGCTGATCTGATGTCTATATAATCTTGATGTGATCTCCCTTGTTAAGTATGTTTTAGTTCTATTGTATGATTTCTTTTATATTCTTGAACTGATATCTATTGTCTGTTGATCTGATGTCAAGAATTCGTTGATCTGATGTCTATATAATCCTGATGTGATCTCCCTTGTTAAGTATGTTTTAGTTCTATTCTATGATTTCTTTTATATTCTTGATCTGATATCTATTGTCTGTTGATCTGATGTCAAGTATTCGCTGATCTGATGTCTATATAATCCTGATGTGATCTCCCTTGTTAAGTATGTTTTAGTTCTATTGTATGATTTCTTTTATATTCTTGATCTGATATCTATAGTCTGTTGATCTGATGTCAAGTATTCGTTGATCTGATGTCTATATAATCCTGATCTGATCTCCATTGTTAAGTATGTTTTAGTTCTACTGTATGATTTCTTTTATATTCTTGATCTGATATCTATAGTCTATTGATCTGATGTCAAGTATTCGCTGATCTGATGTCTATATAATCCTGATCTGATCTCCCTTGTTAAGTATGTTTTAGTTCTACTGTATGATTTCTTTTATATTCTTGATCTGATATCTATAGTCTGTTGATCTGATGTCAAGTATTCGCTGATCTGATGTCTATATAATCCTGATCTGATCTCCCTTGTTAAGTATGTTTTAGTTCTACTGTATGATTTCTTTTATATTTTTGATCTGATATCTATAGTCTGTTGATCTGATGTCTAGTATTCTCTGATCTGATGTCTATATAATCCTGATCTGATCTCCCTTGTTAAGTATGTTTTTTGGACGTTGCTGTTGGAGTAGAATACATAAGCTATGCTTGTATTGTACAGTTTCCCAGTTTAATATATCGATTTGTGTTTCAGTCATATTTTGTTGTGCTTATTTATGTCCATTTATATTATGTAAGTAGATGATGAGGTGTCTGGTGTGACACAGTAGATCTCATCATTGGTTGAAAGACATAATATATAAATGAGGTTCGTAACCGAGATAGCTTTGGACAAACTGTCGGTCTAGGTTATTATGTGATTCAGATAATTAGTTTGTCTAAACTAATTGAATCATATAGATATGCCCGGGGCATATTGAACTTGACTCTTAGGAATGATTTGTCTTGTACTGATTTAATAGACAAATCGATCCTTGTATTCTATCTCTAAATCCCTAGACTCGAGCGGGCATGAGGATTAGACATAGTGTACTTTGATCTGCCAAAGGGTGAGGTCAATTGTGGCCAATAGTCTCGGTGGGTTGGGTGCGCGTGTTTAGTTACTTGGTGTGCTGCTGCTTGTCGAAAGGAAACCATGTACCGGTGCGTCCGGGGTGATGGTGCTCCCGAGATGAACTCGAAATGTTTATTATACTAAACCCGGCCGGTGGACTTATGTCCGGTATAGTAAAAAGGTCGAGTGGTACTAGTCTCAGAATTAAAGAAGTTGATGAATTAATTTATCAGTAAATTAATGAATTAACGAGCACTATATCTTTGATGTGGGGAGATTATGAATATAATTTAATTAAGTTGTTTTGGAAGTAATTCTGGTGTAGGTTGGTAGTGCCATAATTAATCCGTTAGTGGTACGATTAATTATGTACTGGGTTATTGACAAAGGTAGATTTAATTAATTGAGAAATTAATTAATCCTTGTGTCAGTTGGTTGTGAATCATCCCAGGAACTGGTTTGGGATAAGTGAATCCCTGTGTCAGTTGGGAGTGATTCATCCCAGGAACTGGATTGGGATAAGTGAATCCCTGTGACAGTTGGGAGTGTATCAGTCCAGGAACAGGATTGAAGGAAACAGAATCTGTATCAGTCCAGAAATATGATTGAAGGAAAACAGAAATTCAGTAGGAAGACCAATCCTAAACCAACTTGGAGTCTCTCTTGTAACTCTATAAATAGACAAGGGATCAGTCATTCAGATTAACAATAACACAATTAATCCACAGGATTTCTAGAGAGAGAAAATTCTAGAGAGAGAAAACGTTTCTCTCTCCAAGTCGAATTTTCAAGAAAGTGTGCAGCTGGTTTTTGGGTTTCTAGTGGTTGAATTTTTGGCCTTGGTCAATACCAGCTGCGCGTAGCTTTCTCTCTCTGCAGGCGGTGCTTTTATAGTACATGCCAGGTGCTGCGGGGCTAGAGTTTTCTAGCAGGTGGATTGTGGTGAGTAGCTGATCAATTGACTTCTAGTTCGTTGCCCACACAACGTGAAGTCATAGTCTTGAGGCATACAAGAGAATCACCAGATGCACGCTTCAAAGGTACTTTTCTAAGATTCTGCTTTAATAGAAATTTTTGTTGCGTGGTAAATCGAGCAAGTGCAAACCCAGATCCTGCCAAAATCTTTCAGTTGCGGCAGTTGTTCTGAGACGTTGTTGAATCAGCGAAGACGTTGTTCACTCAGCGCGGAAAAAAAAAAAAGGCGCGTGCGTAGGCGAAACTTACTATATTTAGTAAGTGTACAGATGTCATGCGAAAAATTACTATATATAGTAATAGGTACATGTACACTGTGTACAGGGTATACGCGCTGCTTCATTAGTGAATTTTGTGAGCTTTTTTCACCACCAGCGGCCAGCCCCAGCTGCTACAAATTTGAGTTTGACAAATGAATAAAAATCAATCACAATGATTTAAAATACGTTTCCTCCAAACTTTCTACCACTCCGTTCTGTCTCTCACTCTTCTCACCCAAGCCACCACAACCCTCTCTACCACCCAGAAGATGGAGTATTATTAGTGGTAATAAAGTATAATTTATGTTTTTTATCTTAAATTTTGTCAATTGTCTAAATATTTGCACAGATAATATCGAGTGATAATATTTGTTGAAATGTATGAGAGGTAATTATATTTTATATTAATTTTTTATCTTATTAATCATTTCAACTTATATTTCTATATAATGGTATTATGTCTAATATTTATGTATTTTTATTTTTAATTTGAAAGTCGATTTTAGTGTTAGTGAAAAGATGCAAAAATTACTTTGAAAAACGAGAATTTCGTTTACATAATCTTTAATTTATATTTTGATTTTTTTTGTGACATGTTGAGATAATTTTTTAATAGTTTTTAATTTATGAACTTCTAACAGTGATATTTATTTATTTTTATTATGTTTAATATTTTTGGATGCGTAATAAGTACGATTTTTATATTTTTAGTGTAGTTTATATGTTTTTAATTTTTAATTTAAAAATGCATTATGTATAAATCGGTTAAACTGGTTAAACCAAATCGTTAAAATATGATTTAACTATTTTAGATTGACAGGTTTATTTGGACGATTTAATTTAAAAAATTTTAAACTTTAAATAGTGGTTTGATTTATTTTCGGGAGATCAAATCGGCCAATGCCCAGAGTCCATTTACGGTGGTCCTATAGGAGTAGGATGAATTTTACTCCTACTAGCGCGCTACAGTAGCACGCTACAGTTTTTTTTTTTTTTTTTTTGACTCACAGCCTTTTTAAAAAAAATTCTTTTTTTAAAAAAAAATACTTAACAATGGAGATCAGATCAGGATTATATAGACATCAGATCAGCGAATAATTGACATCAGATCAACAGACTATAGATATCAGATCAAGAATATAAAAGAAATCATATACTAGAACTAAAACATACTTAACAAGGGAGATCAGATCAGGATTATATAGGCACCAGATCAGAGAATACTTGACATCAGATCAACAGACTATAGATATCATATCAAGAATAAAAAAGAAATCATACAGTATAACTAAAACATACATAATTAGTGAGATCAGATCAGGATTATATAGACATCAGATCAGGGAATACTAGATATCAGATCAACAGACTATAGATATCAGATCAAGAATATAAAAGAAATCATACACTAGAACTAAAACATACTTAACAAGTGAGATCAGATCAGGATTATATAGACATCAGATCAGAGAATACTTGACATCAGGTCAACAGACTATAGATATCAGATCAAGAATATAAAAGAAATCATACACTATAACTAAAACATACTTAACAATGGAGATCAGATCAGGACTATATAGACATCAGATCAGCGAATACTTGACATCAGATCAAAACACTATAGATATCAGATCAAGAATATAAAAGAAATCATACAGTAGAACTAAAACATACTTAACAAGGGAGATCAGATCAGGATTATATAGACATCAGATCAGCAAATACTTGACATCAGATCAACAGACTATAGATATCAGATCAAGAATATAAAAGAAATCATACAGTAGAACTAAAATATGCTTAACAAGGTAGATTAAATCATTATTATATAGACATCAGATCACAAAATAGTAGACATCAAATCAACAGACTATAGTTATCAGATCAAGAATATAAAAAGAAATCATATCATACAACAAAAACGTCCATAATATGTATCATAATATCTAAAATTATTTAATTATAAAACAAATAAAATGATAATTTAAAAATATTTTTTTTATAAAATTCAAAAACATTAAAAAAAATACTGAATTGTTTAGGAAAAAATGGACGAAAAAAAGTCTCAAAGAGGAAGGCAAAAAAAAAAAAAGTCAAAAATAACAAAAGAAAATAAGACTACTGTAGCGCGTACTGTAGCGTGCTACTGTAGCACGCTACTGTAGCGCGCTACTGTAACAATAGGAGTAAAATTGTATGGTGGTCCTATAGGACCACCATATAAATTACCCAATGCCCACGCTTACATCGACAAGAGGTTCTTTTTTCTTTTAAATTATTTTAGGGATAAAAAGGCGGAAAAGGGCTGGTATATTGGCAATGGATATACCCAATTAAACATGGATCTTACTATTTGTAGCTCAAAAAAAAATGAAATGACAAAATTGCCCTTAACATATGAATAAGGTATATACTTCATGCAATTCAAACTACATATCAAAACAGACAAAACTCCTTCAAAAATCAAACAAAACCATTCAAAATCCTTCAAAAAAATGTTCAAAATCGCAGAAGCAAATTGGAACACAGATTTGGGTTAGTTTGGGATAGCGTCTACTTCAAAATATACGCAAATATGGTACGAATTTAATACTTTTGTATAGTTTTTTGCATACTGCTTTAAAAATCGCACATGTTTTGTAATTTTAGTAGGTAAAATCGCCTGTAATTGGTGAAGTAGGAGGAAAAAATCGTCCAGCTTAAGCGATTTTTTGTTGAAAATTCGCCTATTGTAGGTGAAATTTTTGGGAAAAATCGCCTGGAATGTGCGATTTTTCCAACAAAATTCGCACATTGCAGGCAATTTTTGGTTGAAAAATCGGACATTACAGGTGATTTTTTATATAAATCTTGCACATTGTGCCGGATTTATATGTAAAAAATCACACATTAGGTGCGATTTTTTCATATTTTCATGTTTTAATTGTTTATGTAATTACTTATTTTTAGTTTTAATTTGATTAATGACGCAGGATCCAAATGGATTGCCAGACCTTCAGAGGGATTTGAGTCATGAGTTTCAGTGTCCTGATTTTTTTCCAACTGAAGAACAAGCATATACTTTATTCGGATTTGGCTCTTACATTTCGCTTCGAGCTGATTAAAGTGTGGAGGGGTAACAATGGAAAATCGGCCACATATCGTTGCAACAGATTCAGAGATCCGGTTGAACAAGGGTCTCTCCCACAACAGAGGAAGAACACTAGCCGGCGAGGATGTAAGTGCAGGTTCAAGTTATTTTGCAAGGAGGTGAAGGATAATGGTTGGTGGGTCAGAGTTACACCAGGTGCGAATTCAATGCACAATCACACTGCTATAGTGTATCCAGAGGGTCACAGGCAGCTCAGCCGCATGAGTGATGGAGCAAGGCAGGTTGCTAGGACTTTGAACAATGCAAATATGAAGCCAAAATTGATTAGGAATCATCTTGCTGAGACGCATCCTGAAGATAATGTGACAGTGAGGCAGCTAAACAATCTTAAAGCTGATGACAGGAGAGCAAAGTTCGAGGGTAGAAATATTGCGCAGCAATTTGTTCATTACGCCGAGGAGAAGCATTACTATGTAAAAGTTTTGACAGAAGAGGGCACAGATGTTATCACACATGCATTCATAGCGCATCCAAGGTCAATCTAGTTGTTGAACAGATATTATTGGGTGATTGTGGTGGACGCAACATACAAGACCAACAAGTACAAGATGCCACTATTTCAGATTATAGGTATGACTCCTTCCAACAAGAATTTTAATATTGCATGTGCCCTTTTGAGAGATGAGAAAAAAATTAGTTATGATTGGGTGTTTGAACAATTGAGAGGGTTGTTGGATGTTGAAAATGTTCCTAGCGTTATTGTTTCTGATCGAGAGATGAGTTTGATGGATCCTATAAGGGATCATTTTCCTGGATCACACCACCTGCTGTGTTTGTGGCATATCGACCGTGATGTTGATAATCAGTTGAAAAAGCTTGTTGGTGAGGGTGAGAGAAAAAAAGCAATAAAAAAGCTTTGGAAGGAAATTGTTAATGCGGCAACAGTTGAAGAGTATGAAGTGTTACTGCAGCGTTTGAAGGATGGTTATTCTTCAGTTGCGATGTCTGTTGTTGTCTACTTGGAGAGGACGTGGCTGGCCTATAAAGAGATGTTTTGTAGGGCTTGGACAAACAAAATTCTGCACTTTGGCAATACTAGCAGTAATAGAGTGGAGAGTACGCATGCTGCACTGAAGGATTGGATGAATGCTGGCACACATTCACTTGACACGCTATTTGGTATGATTGACGACCACGTCAATTACCAGTTATCACAGATAAGGTACTTTTATTACTTAGATTAATTCGCTTTTTACTTTATTTATATAATTTATGTACCTTTTACTTTATTGATGTATTTTTAGGGAAACGCTTGAGGCATGCATTTCTAAGAAAGCAACCGCTATGTCATGTTTCCCGTATGAATTATTGAATGGCCATGTGTCTCACTACTATTTGGAGTTAATCAGTGAACAAGTTGAAAGGATTACCAAGTTGGGTAATAACTTGTTCGAGAGCTGTGGATGTGTCTGCAAGGCCACACATGGGATTCCTTGTGCTTGTGACATCTGGAGGTTGAAGGAAGCGCACGACACTATCACTGTTGAAATGGTGCACGAGTTTTGGAAGTGGTTGACGATTGAGACATCTGAAGTGGGTTCGAACACAATTTCTGAAGAACTTAAGTAAGATTTACATGATGTATTTTATTTTACGCTGTTATCATTTATTAAAATACATTTATATAAATAATTTTAATTTGTTGTAATTAATTTTTTTAACAGGTACTTCCGCGAGGAAATCGTTCCTAGATTCGAGAATAGTCCACGCGTGGTCATGCGAGATCTGATTGTCAAGATGAATGCGTTGCTCAATCCTGACAATGCAAGTGTGTTCGAACCAGCCATTTTGTCAACATCAAGGGGTAGACCAAGATTACATCAATCCGTGCGGCGCGAGCTGAGCGCTCGCGAGAAAGGTTCAAGACGCAGTAATGAATCCAGGAGAACTTCTCAGAGATCGTTGCAATTCAAAGAAGGTAATCTATGTTTTTTTTTTCAATTTATATTGATTGGTTACTTTAATTTTTCTATAAGACTAAAAATTACTATTACGTGTTTATATTCCAATTTGTAGTTAGAGCGGACAGTGAGAGTATCCCCATGATTCCACATTATGTCCATCCTTTCTGCAATGGCATTACGGACGTAGAGGCAGATGGCAATTGCGGATTTCGCGCTGTTGCATACGGTCTGTATGGCAATGAGAATGAATGGGAGACGGTCCGAAATGCGTCTATTGGAGAGATTCTTATGCATCAGGATACTTACAGACCGCTCCTCGGTGCATGTCTACCATAGACTCTTATTGAAGCCGACGCAGATCCTATTGCTTGGGCAATTGGTCGATTGAATCATTTTTCATCACTATGTCCCTTTGCTGGCTGGATGATCACCCCAACGGACTTGTTTGCTATCGCCACTTATGCAAACGCCTTGGTAATCCACCTCAGTCTTGCTCGCGGTTGTTGTTTCTCCATTTTACCTTTGCGGCAGTTACGTGGTAGCGCAAGACCATCTCGTCAGATAGCCATTGCCCACGTACGTGGTAATCATTTCGTTCATGTCAATTTGACTGGTGACTGTCATGTACCTTCGTTGGCATTGTTGTGGAGGCATCACTGCGATGAGGCTATGGCTAGATTTGCAGCATCTGATGAATTTAAAAATAGGCTGGACCATTGGGACATGATTTGTGGACCATGATTGTTTGTAGCATAGCACTTTGTTTTGAAAATTATATTGTTTTTTTAATAATTGTCATTTATTTAATTTTCCAATTTTAATTTCATAAGTGCATTAAACGTTAAACATGGCTAAATGAAATACCAAACAACTAAAAAAGGATTAAACAGGTAAAATATAACATAACAGAATCCTCATAGCATCACAAACTAAATAAAAAAAATATATAGTAATCTGATACAATCACCCAGCTAAATTCCACCTATCTATCTCCGCCCTCAACCTAGCCTCCATTTCTTCAATCCGTGCTAACCCAGCATCTCTGATGATTTGTACACAGTCCTCAGTCAAATGCTTAAATCGGCTCACCCACTACAAAGACAATACATTGCAATGATTAAGTGCACTTATTCTATAACAATATAACACTATTATTAATCAAATTATGTAACAAAAAATACTTACATATTCTGTGTTGGTTCGCGGCGGAACTCCACCATCGTCAGCGGGGGGCCATCAATGAACAGATACAGGTGGGAGTGCTGGCGATACCATGTGTGGTAATCGTGTGTAACTGCGTCGGGAATATCAGCATACTGCAATTCCTCGAGACGTAAACTAGAAAGACGTGCTGCCCGCCATAAACTCTTGGCGAACTCCAAGTCGAAGTCCACACTATAACCACCACTGTATGGCCGAAACGCCGTCTTCGGACGGAAGATGTCGAATGGGATATCCTGCACGTATCCCAACTGACGCACGCACCTATCTGGCATGTACAGCTCGACCTCACCACCACATGCGATCAACCCCCTGTAAGTGGTGATCGGGGTGCGTACGTGCGGAAACTGACCGTATGGGGTCCATGTCACCTGTAATATATAAAATTATTGTCAGATATTTATTACATATTTACAATTTAGCATAAACATTTATTTCTAAAATCTACAAATATATTTTAACATACCTCATTCGGTCGCAAGTGGTCAAGGGCATGCCGGTACCTCTACAGACGGGAAGCGTTACCCTGTCGGGGTCCAATGGTCTACATAGCAGCGCGCGGGGTATGTGGATCATCAGGCATCGGCACAGAATACGGTCTGAACACTGGAAAATACTCGTATATCCATGCCTGTAGTAGCGTCATACAACCCGCCATCCCGCTGCAAGAACCTCTACTAGCCTTACCTAAATGTCTATACAAGTAGGCTAATGCAGAGGTACCCCAAGCATGCTGCTGCACAGTATGCAACTGTCCCCTAATATGCACAAGATGCTGTGGTTTAATCCTATTGGAACTCTTGTCAACAAAAAGAGTAGAACCAATAGCTAACCACAACCAACCCTCCAAATCACGAGGCAGGTGCGTACTGTCTGTCTCTAAAGATGACCGCCTCTTAAACACGTAATCAACGAGTACACCACTATCGCTGTGGCTCGCCATCCACTCCCCGTCCCTCTCAGACACCAGTAGCAAATCTCTGCACAGGCTCCAAAGCACTGACTTGTCAGTACAGCTAGCGAGCATACTACCATCCACTGGGATACGAAGTATCTCCCACACGTCGTGCAGGAGTATACTCATCTCACCGACGGGGAGATGAAACGTGTTCGTATCCGGCTGCCATCGCTCAATAAATGCACAAATCAGTGGGGCATCAATGGACGTGTGCACGATGTATGGCAAGTGAGACAAACCGGTGGTGCGCAACAATAGCTGCCAGTCATCTGGCATCGCCGCATACCAAGATACTAAACGCTCACATACCCCTGCTCTATTTTGGATTCTCAGGGCCACCCTAGGTGCAACGGCCTCCTCACCCTCATCGCCGTCCTGTCTATACCTATAGGCCACATGGCCCTTCCAACTAGGTATGACTGACCCATCAATAGGGCCACCCGTACACACCTCAGTAACAATCCAAGACGTATCGCTGCGCCCACGCTTATTCGTAACTAATTTCAAAAATTATTTAATATAAATAAACTTATTTAAAAAAACATAAAACAAAAACATTCAATAATTTAATCATATAATATCAACACATAATCATATAATCAAATTACATAAATAATAAAAATTGAATACTGTAATTTAAATAACAACATATGATCAAAAAATCAAATTAAACAAATAATTATAATCACGAATACACTTCAGATATTAAATAATAGAAATCAAAAAATATACATGATATTACTATTAAATTTAAACTTACCTCGTGGGGGCTCCTCATCGTGTCCTGATGACGACGGAAACTCCTCGCCGCCAACGAAAGGCTGCTCCTCCTGATCGGAGTCCTCATCTACCAGCCTATGTGTAGGGATACGTCTCGTTGCTT
This sequence comes from Knoxia roxburghii, assembly GCA_030378225.1. Lineage (NCBI taxonomy): Eukaryota > Viridiplantae > Streptophyta > Magnoliopsida > Gentianales > Rubiaceae > Knoxia > Knoxia roxburghii. The sequence continues at coordinate 9,123,462 of CM059423.1, forward strand.
TCTTCTTCCTAGCAGAAGCAGTGGGCCGCTGTCGTGGGAGAGACTTCCCAGCAACCTACAAGAAATTTCATGAATACAACATTAAAAGTGCGAATAATAATTTAGAAACATGCAAAATATAAATAATATTTAAAATTAATACAAAACAAACATAAAATATTATTTTTTTGAAAATTTGCACCTGATGTGCGAATTCGTTGAGTGATGTGCGAATTTTCCCTAACAATTCGCACATCAGGTGCGAATTGTTTGGAGGAATTCGCACTTGATGTGCGAATTTTCCTAAATAATTCGCACCTGATGTGCGAATTTTATTCCCTAACAATTCGCACATCAGGTGCGAATTCCTACGCGAAATGCAAAAATTTAAACGAAATATTACGCTTTTTACCTTGCTGTACAATCCTTTCCCCTTCCCGGGACGATGTGGTGGTTGAGATCCGCCTGCTTCCATTAGGTGCGATTTTTTGAAAATTTTTCCGATGGTCTGAGAGAGTTTTGCTTAGAAAATCTGAAATGACTTATGATTTTGTAAGGTTTGCAAGACAATTATATGAACATAAATGTAGGCAAAAATCGCCTATATTTTCCGATTTTTGACTGAAAAATCGGATGAGTTAGTCGAATATCGGGGTAAAAATCGCCACACTTATCCGATTTTTCAGTCAAAAATCGGATGGTCTGTGCAATTTTTGCCCCGAAATTCGGATTAGTGTGGCGATTTTTGCATGTTCTTTCACGTATTGTTGGTGATTTTTCCACAGTTTTTCGCAAACAGGGTCTGATTTTTTACAATTATTTCGCAAATTGGATCAGATTTTGCATTGCATTTTCACATTTTCTAATTTTAAGGATAATTTTGTCATTTCATCAATTTTTTTGAGTTACAAATAGTAAATTTGAGCTACAAATAGCAACCCAGTTAAAGATTCCCAATGTGCAGGTAAATCCATTACTTTTCTGTTCTTTCGTTTTTCACTTGCGCAGCACCTTCGTCCCTTTTTCTCCTCCAGCATATCTCCCTCTTCATTGCTTTGAGCTTTAGCTTCCATTTTTTGGGTCGGTGTTGCAGCAACCTTCCTTTGTGTTCTTTCCTTTTCCCTCGCGGAGCGAAACGAAGTGAGTTTTGTTCATTTTATTGTCATCACCGTTGTGTTTTCTTTCAGTGTTTTCTGAATTGGCTTATGGTGGTTTGCAAATATTGCTCATTTTTTGGTGTTTTGTTAGTCCAAATTGTATTGTTGTTGTAGTTGTACGTTAGGTGTTTGATATTAGGTTTAAAAGGGGGGTGTTTCTTGCTGTTTAGAAGATGAACAACTAATTTGCTCCCATTATAAGTTTCGTATGGGAGAATAGTGGGCTTTTCACTGCATAGAAATTATTTATAAAATTTTGTATCAAATTGGATGCTAAAACCATCCACCATTCCTAGTTTGAAGTTTGACCTTTTAACTTAAAAATTTGAAAATGACAACTCCGGACTATATGTTGCATAGAAGTTAGAGGTCACGAAAATCTTATTTTTTGTAAAAACACTATTATAATTTATATGGTAGAATTAGCTAGTTTTAAAGTTATGCAGTACCAGGAAACTTGAACCGGGCTAGTCTAATTTAAAGTCTGGCTATATTTTTACAATGCAGTTGACCAGTGCCATGATAAACTGCGAAAGAAATCAGTTACTCTGTACTCCCTCCCTCCGTTCCATAATCCACACTGAAAGACCTTTTAGAAATTTCACTCAGATTAAGCCTTAACTAACTCTTTGAAGTTATTTAATTTACTCTAGTCATAACTAAAGACCCACTCATCTTAAATTCTACACTACTCACAATACTCTCTCCTAATATAGTCTTACGGGTAAGAATGAAAAAAATAGCTGAAACATCCTTTTTTATGGAACAGAGTACTATGTAAAGTATGACAACCATATGTTAAATATATAAAGGCACTAGCATTACAAACTGCTGCTCGTTCTCTTTATGCCTAATTAGTATCTTGAAATATAAAATATCCAACTTTTGGGCAACTAAAAGATTTTACTTCAAACCCAAATGGCGTGGTTGAACAGTAGAGGCTCATTATTCCTTAACCAAAGGTTGGGAGTTTGAATCCCACCTTGGGCATGAAACAGCCTTAAAACTTTGGTCCAACTATCCTACCCTTCGTGGCTCACAATTTGGTAAAGAAGATTATTATCAATGGTGGACACCTTGCAATATGCCAAAAGAAAAGATTCTACTTTATTTCAATAGATTATGGCGTTATGCCCTTCAGAATTAAAAGCAAAACTTTGTAAGTTCCACATCCTGAAGCACTTTTGAGCTTATGGAAAGTGATAGTTTAAGATTCATTCATAAGTTTGTGAGTTTAGCAATAGAGGGAAGACTATTGATGAAGTTTGATGAAGATTTAGCAGATTTTGTTTTAACTTATGACAATGTAATGCTGCAGTAGTTATATGTGCATGTACTGAAAGAATATTTTGATTCTAACCCCTGAAATTACAGTAAGCGGCTTGAGTATTGATGTTCCAACAGATTAGTTAAGCTTGATAAGACATGAGAACATCGTTTCTTTGTGTTTCTGTAACTTTGCATAAAAGAAAGGAACATAAAATACAACCAAGCAGTGGAAGACATACCTTAGGTATCAAGATTTCTTTTGATTTTTTGCAGATTTCTTTTGAACAGCTAATGTCCCTAAATGGAATTGCAGATATTTTATTCATAGAGAAGGATGAATACGAATCCAGGACACAGCCATCAGCAGCAACCTAATAATGAAGGCAGGCACGATGATGATGCGGCTCTCTCTGAATTTCTTGCTTCTTTAATGGACTACACACCCACTGTATGTTATTTACCTTCTACTTCTTTGCATAGTTTGATGGGCTTCCCTTTTATCCCCTAATTAGTTGCCTTGTGAATTTTTTTCCAATTTCATGCAATACAAGTGGGATGGTGCTAAAACTTTGATTTTTTTTTGTTTCTTGTACTTTTCTTAGATCCCAGATGAATTAGTTGAGCATTATTTGGCAAAAAGTGGATTTCAGTGTCCAGATGTTCGATTGTGGGTACTCTTATCCATCTTTCTTTCCCTTTGAGATATATGAATACTGTTAGTTCTATATAAGTATTAGAGTTCATTTTTATGCTATTTAGGGTACTTAATTTATTTGTCTAACTTTTGAAATGTATAAGAAAAACTTTATAAGACTAATTGTACTCTGAGTTTCATTGTGATTCTAGTCAAATTTTGAAGTTCAATTTGTTTTGTTCTTTGTTTTCTTCCAAACATAAATAGGTAGATAAACTTTTAATTTCTTCTAGTGGAATAAGAAAAGAGAGATAACAAGGAGATAAAGAATGTGGGTTGAATCGGGAACTGTTTTCTGTTCCTCTGTTTTTGTTTTTTGGTTGAAAAGTAGATAACAGATTCTTGTGAATTATTGTAGGATCAGGCTGGTGTCAGTTGCTACTCAGAAGTTTATTGCCGATGTTGCTACAGAATCTCTTCAGTATGTTATGGCATCTTTCTTATATGTGTTTATCATTATAGTTTTGTTAGTTCTTTTCATCTTATAAGTATCAGTGTTAACATTTGAATTGAGGGAAGAATCAAGTCTTTCTGCAAAATCATCATACACTTGTTGCAAATGGGATTTGCGGTTACTTGTTTCATGCAAGATGTATCTGGTAGGGAAAGTTACTGAAGGGGTTCAGAGACCAGTTGAGACCTTGCCTTTCCTGGCCTCAAAGAGAACAGTTGAATTGGGGCTTCCTGGAGAGAGGCCAATTGAGTAGCTTGCTTAAGATTTAAGATGATAGTTCCATGCCATTATGCTTGCATGTTGAATGTCATACTGATGTTAGCCTTTATTACCATCATAATGCAGGCATTGCAAGGCAAGACAGTCAGCTGCAGTTAAAGATAAAAAGCAGCAAAAGGTAGTTTCCTTGTGCGTTATTTTACTTACTTGGTTAATATACAGAGTTTCTAACTCTTCATTTGGACAGGATAAGCGGCTAATTTTGACAATGGACGATCTTTCCAAAGCATTGCGTGAGGTCAGCTTTAAGCTTCTCTTAAGTATTCTCTTCCAGTTGTGAGCCTGACAAGAATCTGTTTCATTTTTTTTTTTCTGTTATATATTTAATAATGAAGTAACCTAGAAACTTACTCGAGAAGGTAGGTGATTTAGGAATTATGTTTATTATTATTATTTTTTTTTTTCATGCTGTCATTTGGTTTAAACCATAATCTGTTAATTAAGGATATTGAGAAGGTTGCAGTGTCTTTTCATGAAAATTAGGATTCCTCTGCATTGTGCATAAATTGCATAAATATGAATACCACCTAGAGTGAAAATAAAGTTGTACTTTTTTTCTGTCATTATTTGCTGATGTATTTATGATGAGGTTCTTTTGTGTTTGTTTAGTTTGGAAACTCTAATGAAGTAGTTGGATTAGACCAAAAAAAAAATGAATGCATTTTCCATTTGCTTATTTATGGAAAACTCTTCCGCTGATCTTAATATAGTTTATGTGTCATGATACACGTGGGCTGCTATTTAAATGAGTACATTTGTATATCTTTCCTTCTTAAGCAGGAAAGACAGATGTTTGATTCTGGTGGGTATATTTTGCAACAGAAATAAATTATTGCTAGATATATAGGATGACACAAGGACACAAATTGCCCTATAGAAAATACGGCAAGGTAGTTTGCTGACCAGAAAATACTGAATAGTTTATGGTACAATGTCGGTAACAATTATTTGGTGAAGGTTTGTGGATATATACTTGAAGATTTGTGGATATTGTGATTGTAATATCAGACAACTACTGCCTTCTCTGTGATGATATGAAAATAAAGTCAATTGTGAGAAACCATTCATGGTGTAATTATAAAACCTCCTTTATAAGGCATCGTGAGAAGGAGGATTTCATCTTAGACTTTGAATAAAAAATCATGAGACCTTAGTGCATACTGAATTTAGGGGTTAATTCCATCATAAAGACTTCCACCTTACCCTCTCATGGTGTGCTCTAGGAGAAAGATAGGAATAATAATATATACTTTATGAGGCACTTGTAATTTTCTAAGAATTACAAAGAAATCAGTATATATTGTAACATTTATTGTTTATAAGATTTTTGCTCAGAGTTTTACTGCATTCTTAATCATTGGTGTTGAGGTATATTGTAGTTGAAAACAGCAATTTTCTTTTCTTTTCATCTTTCTTTTTTTGTTTATACATATATACTCCATCATCCCCAAAAATTATTGTGTTTCTATTTTGTTTGTTCAATACTTAATGGATGTAATTATGTGTGGCACAATTTAACCACGAAAAAGGTAAATAGTTGGCTTATTAGATGTATACCTAGAAACTCATAATAAATTATATATTTTGCAACTGGACTCTTTACGTAAAGAAGGGAGTTGTCTTAATGTTTTGCTGCACCTGTAGTAAAAGTTGCAATTTTGTTAACAAGGTTGTGGTAGCACTTGTAATAGTGGGAGAGGAGATGAGAAGGGGGTGTGAGGGGAGGAGAGAAGGTGTGGCAATCCAAATTGAAGCTGAAATCTATTAGGAAGATTTGAGGTGAGCTTACAAATATAGCATCAACATAGCATGTCATTAAAAGGAAGCGTCAGAAGTGAATTCTAGTACTGGTCAAGAAGAATAGTCAATTTAACAGGATTTTTGAACAGAACTGCAAGGGAGTAGCATTATTTGAGGGTGCATAATCCAGGTTGCATCTGAATTTCCAATGTGAGACCTACCTAGATCCATTAGTACATGCCTGTGAGAACTACAGTAGTAGGCAAATTTGCTGTATTTGTACTGTCAGATTGATATCAAGTCATGATTGAGCTTCTCCTTTAACATTGTTGGATGGTCACTTTGAATAATTAGTATTTCAAATTTATTTCATTATTCATACTCAATATTTTTTGCATAAGTATTGCCTTAAATCCTATAGGGACATATATGCGTGAGTTTTTATGCTATCTTGTGAGACTTGATGATCGCACTTGTACCTTTAATGAGTTGTGCTTGTATTTTGTTCCAACAACTCGTAAGCTTTTTTGGTTGGTTCATTAACCAGAGTTGTATCTCATTTTATATGTAAATTGCAGTATGGCGTTAATGTGAAACATCAGGAGTATTATGCTGATAGCCCTTCTGCTGGCTTAGATCCTGTTTCCAGGGAGGAATGAATAAATTGGCTTTTTTTATGAACTCGGAGTCTGATACTACTTTATTTGATGTACAAATGATTCTCCTCCGTCCAACATGCGACGTTAGTTTTGTTGTTGAAACCCGTATATATACTGTAAACGTGCTTTATTTTAATCCCGTGAAAGATTTGTTTATGTAATTATCAATCCGTTGACGAATAGTTGAATTATATTGGTTAAATAGAGAAATAATGAGCATTCAAGAGCAACAATACTATATTAATAAACTGAATACAATAGATTACATGATAGTTTTAGCACTATGGTATCTATTCTGATTCCAATCATATGAGAATTAAATTGACTTAAACATGCCACATGAAGTAATTAAGTCACCTTTTTTTTTTTTGTTTTAAAGGAAAGTAATTAAAGTCTCCTTAGATACGCTTCACATGACAATATGAGGTGAAAGGTGGATTTTATGAAAGGTTCTATTTCACAACCTCCCAATTACTATAGAAGGTATATCTTGTACCATGCTACATGTACTTATTACTATATATAGTAATTTTTTGCATGATAATTGTGCATTTACTAAATATAGTAAGTTTCGTCAACGCGAGCGCCTTTTTTTCCCTCACTGAGTGAACAACGTCTACGTTGAGTGAACAACGTCTTAGAACAATTGCCGCAAAGTCTAAAAAATAATTGTCGCAACGTCTACATCCAGGCATGTTAACGTCTCCTAACACTAGTACTATGTCCAAGACAACTAGCACCACGTCCAGAAATATCTATATCCATGCATGTGAATTTAAACTAATTTTTTCACAAATACAACTAGCACCACGTCAAAAACAAATAGCACTACATCCAGAAACATCTTCATCCATGTGTGTGAATTTAAACTGATTTTTTTCACAAAGACAGTCCACCACGTCTCAGAACAACTAGCACCATGTAAAAAACAACTAGCAAAACGTCCAGAAACGTATACATCCAAACATCTCCACAAGGTCTTCGCTGAATCAACAACGTCTCAGAATAACTGCCGCAACGTCCAAAAAACAACTGTCGCAACGTCTACATCCAGACATGTCCACAACGTCTCCTAACACTGCCGCAACGTCCCAGTTCTTCCAAAAAATAACTGCCGCAACGTCAAAAAAATCTACATCCAGCCATGTGAATTTAAGCTGAAATTTTCACATAACACCTTCCACAATGTCTCAGAACAACTAGAATCACGTCAAAAACAACTACATCCATGCGTGTGAATTTAAACTGATTTTTTTCACAAAGACAGTCCATCACGTCTCAGAACAACTATCACCATGTCAAAAACAACTAGAACAACGTCCAGAAACGTCTACATCCATGCATGTGAATTTAAACTTTTTTTTTTTCACAAAGACAACTAGCACCATGTCAAAAACAACTACACCACGTCTAGAAACGTCTTCATCCATGCGTGTGAATTTAAACTGATTTTTTTCACAAAGACAGTCCACCACATCTAGAAAAACTAGCACCACGTCAAAAACAACTAGCACCACGTCCAGAAACATCTACATCCATGCGTGTGAATTTAAGCTATTTTTTTCACAAAGACAACTAGCACCACGTCTCAGAACAACTAGAACCACATCCAGAAACGTCTTCATCCATGCGTGTGAATTTAAACTGATTTTTTTCACAAAGACAGTCCACCACGTCTCAGAACAACAAGCAGTTGGAGTTGAATACATAAGCTATGCTTGTAGTGTACATTTTCCTAGTAATATATCGATTTATGTTTTGGTTATATTTTGTTGTGCATAATATGTCCATTTATATTATGTAAGTAGATGATGATGTGTCTTGTGTGACACAGTAGATCTCATCATTGGTTGAAAGATATAATATATAAATGAGGTTCGTAACCGAGACAGCTTTGGACAAACTATCGATTTAGGTTATTATGTGATTCGGATAATTGGTTTGTCTAAACTAATTGAATCATTTAGATATGCCCGGGGCGTATTGAACTTGACCATTAGGAATGATTTGTCTTGTACTGATTTAATAGACAAATCGTTATTGGTATTTTATCTCATAATCCCTAGACTCGAGCGGGCATGAGGATTAGACATAGTGTACTTTGATCTGCCAAAGGGTGAGGTCAATTGTGGCCAATAGTCTCGGTAGGTTGGGTGCTCGTGTTTAGTTGCTTGGTGTGCTGCTGCTTGTCGAAAGGAAACCATGTACTGGTGCGTCCGGGGTGATGGTGCTCTAGAGATGAGCTCGTAAAGTTTATTATACTAAACCCGGCCAGTGGACTTATGTCCGATATAGTAAAAAGGTCGAGTGGTACTTGTCTCGGATTTAAAGAAGTTAATTAATTAATTTATCAGTAAATTAATATATTAACGAGCACTATATCTTTGATGTGGGGAGATTATGAATATAAATTAATTAAGTTGTTCCGGAAGCAATTCTGGTGTAGGATGGTAGTGCCATAATTAATCCGTTAGTGGTACGATTAATTATGTATTGGGTTGTTGACAAAGGTAGATTTAATTAATTAAGTAATTAATTAATCCTTGTGTCAGTTAGTTGTGAATTATACCAGTAACTGGTTTGGGATAAGTGAATCCCTGTATCAGTTGGTTGTGAATCATACCAGGAACTGGATTGGGATAAGTGGATCACCGTATCAGTTGGATGTGTATCAGTCCAGGAACAGGATTGAAGGAAACAGAAACCCAGTAGGAAGGTCAATCCTAAACAAACTTGGGGTCTCTCTTGTAACTCTATATATAGACAATGGTTTAGCTATTCAAGACACAATTCAAGATACAATTCATAAGTTTTCAAGACAAGAAAACTAGAGAGATAAAATCCTAGAGAAAGATTAATTTCATCTCTCAAAGTCGGATTTTAAGGCTAAAATTGCGGCTGGCTTTCTTCTGTGTTTGGCCAAAATTTTGGTCAGTTTTTACCAGCTGCGTGTGTAGCTTTCTCTCTCTTCGGGCAGTGCTTTTACAGTACGTGCCAGGTGCTACGGTGTTGGAATTTTCTAACAGGTGGATTGTGGTGATTAGTTGATCAAATTGGTTTCTAGATCGTTGCCCACATAGCGTGAAATCAAAGTCTTGAGTCATACAAGATAATCACCTGAGTGCACGCTTCAAAGATATTTTCTAAAGTTTCGCTTTTAATTAGAATTTATGTTGCGTGGTAAATTGAATAAGTACAAACCCAGATCCTGCGTAATATTATTTCAAAAGGGTTGGAATAGCAATTGTGCTAGCGTCTAGGTCTGACCAGAGATTTCGATTCTGGAATGCATAGCACGAAAGTGAGTTTCTGGCTAGGCCCGGACAGATAATATTTCACAAGCACCACGTCAAAAACAACTAGCACCACGTCAACAAACGTCTACTTCCATGCGTGTGAATTTAAACTGATTTTTTTCACAAAAACGGCCCACCACGTCTCAGAACAACTAGAACCAAAACAACTAGCACCACGTCCAGAAACATCTACATCCACGCATGTGAATTTAAGCTATTTTTTCACAAATACAACTAGCACCACGCCAAAAACAACTAGCACCACGTCCAGCAACGTTTTCATCCATTCGTGTGAATTTAAACTGATTTTTTTCACAAAGACAACCCACCACGTCTCAGAACAAATAGAACCACGTCAAAAACAACTAGAACCACGCCCATAAATGTCTACATCCATGCGTGTGAATTTCAACTGATTTTTTTCACAAAGATAATCCACCACGTCAAAAACAACTAGTACCACGTCCAGAAATGTCTACATCCATGTGTGTGAATTTAAACTAATTTTTTTTCACAAATTGGAAATAATACTTGGAGATATTTTTGTACAAATTGCGTTGTGTAAAATTGTTATTCTAAAATTTTCTTGTCAAATTTGGTAGCTGGAATCACAACTGGCCACTACCACACCACGTATACATCCAAACATGTGAATTTTAGCTGAATTTTTCACAGAACATAGTCTACCACGTCTCACTACGTCCAATAAAACTAGAACCACGTCCAGATACGTCAAACTACGTCCCGCAATGTCCAAAAATACAAAGCAGCAATGTCCTGTTACGTCCCGCTACGTCCAAAATACAAAGCAGCAACATCCCGTTATGTCCTGCAACATCTAGTTACGTCCCATAACGCGTTCTACCAAGTCCAGCAGTAGAGAAGAATCAGAAGCAACCCATTTCACATGAAAGTGCCAATACCTCACGGAAAACATTTACATATCATATTTCGGAGTAACAGAGCATTATTTGAATAAGAAAATACGAATATAACATCATTAATACATTACCCAACATCAAATCACAAAAATAAGGTTCCGTAAATCCATCAAATACAGTTCACACTTTATGATGTAGTGATTTTTTTAAGAAGAATAAGTTATTTTTTAGATGAAGAAGAGATTTTTGAAGAGAAAGAAAAGATTTTTGAACAGGAAGAAGTGATTTTTTCGTTGTATTTGGTATTGTTCGTCAGAAAATACAATCGTCGATCTCCGTTAAATCTGTGTTTGAATGAAAAATTTGATTAAATGCGGTTTCGAATGGATTACGGCGAAGAAGAATAACTAATTTTTGAAGAAGAAGAAGTGATTTTTGAAGAAGAAGAAGTGATTTTTGAAAAAAAAGGAAGTGGGTTTTCGAAGAAGAAGAAGAAGAAGAAGAAGAAGAAGAAGAGAAGAGAGTGTATCTCACTCTCTTATAATGAGAGTGGTGATGTATTACATGTACCTAGTGATACAACATATAGTTTGCCCAATTGCTAGTCGTCCAATCTTCTTGTTAGTGAATTTTTCATTTGGAAACCATTTTTGTGAAGAAAATTTTGCTAAATAGATGGAAGATTTTTACTAAAATTATTTTTTCAAGGGAAAAAGAGAGATGGTGGAGGTGTTTTTTTGAAATAGTGTGAAGATTTTTTATTGAATTAAAATTTTGAAATCTAAATGTAATGCCATCGAGTGAGTGTTTGGATTTTTTTTCAATAAAAAATTAAGAAAAAAAATTGTAAGAATGAGGTTAAATTTAGTTTTAAATGTTTGATTTGGTGTTTGACAAATTTAACTTTAAATTTTGTTATTCGTAACACATTTAGTTCTAATAATAGTTTTTTTTCATAAAAAAATATAATAGTTTTTTTTACACTTAAAAGATGAATTGTAATTCCGTTAACTTCTGTGTCACATTAACACCAATTCCACGACCAATTTTGTGCCACATGGATTAGAGATATAAATGAGCCGAGCCAAGCCTAAACTTGACTCTGCTGAGGCTCAGCTCCCTCGATCCGTTAGTTCACCGTCGATCCTTCGTGGGCGAGGTCTCTATTTTGAGACGTTCGTGCGGCAAAACCTCGATTTCAGTTCGGGGTGAAAGTTGGGGGAGGAGGGTGGCATTGAAGGGAGGGAGGGGTCGGCGACGGCTTCAAAAACCCTTATGGAAGTTGGGCAATAGTGGAGGGAGTGCGGCGGCGGCGGTGGAGGGAGGGCAGCATAAAAAACCCTAATTTCATTTAGGGTTTTTTTTAATTTTTTTATTTTATTAGGGTTCTTTTTATTTTTTATTTGGAGGAGAAGCAATGAAAAGACAAAATAACCCTAAAAAAAATTGGCTGTTAGTGTTCTAATACCACAACTTGACGGAGTGACATTTTTTGAGAAGAAAACTAAAGTATGATGACCAAAACCAGAAACTGACCATAATATGGTGACCAATTTTGGAATTTACTCTAATATAATTTAGAGAATAAAGATGAAGAAATAGGAAGAAGATGAAAAGTGGTGAGGAGTTAAATAAAAGACAAAAATATCATATCAAAATTGGTCCGTTAGTTGGGTTAACGGCCCAACAGAATGACCAATTTTGAAACTAAAATGTAAAGTTTGATAAAAAAAAAACAGTTTTCAAAATATATGATCAAAACCCGATTTAGACTTTAGTATGGTGATCAATTTTAAAATTTACTCTATATTAAATGTGTATATATATATATATTTAAAGGCCAGGCTCGGTAGGCTCCAGTCTGTATGTTTTTGGCTTGAGCTTAGTCAACTTCGAACTCGAGTTGAATTTTGACCGAGCCGCTCGCGAGTTGGATTCATTTACACCTCTAACATAGACTAACACATATTCGTTCGTCCCTTTCTCTCCGCCCCCTTTGTTGTGTTTTTGGATTGTCGATGGAATTTTTTTATCGTTTAATTTGGATAAAAAAAATATATGTGAGGATCTACCATAACGTGTGGTATAAGAGCAACTCCAACCATCAACTTTAATTTACAGTACAGTCAACTCTAAAATTCAGTATCTACAGTATTTTACAGTGCATCCACTCCAACCCAACAACTCTATCTTCTACCTAATAATAATATTTTATTCACATTTATTTTTATTTTTATTATTATATCACTATAATTTTTTACTCATTCACATTATATTTTTTATAAACATATCTATATCTATAAATTTAGTGATTTTAATGTTATTTTATTTCATTTTTTTCTAAATTTTAATGTTAAATAATTTTATATTTACTTCGTTATTTATAAAAATGACGATAAAAATTTGAAAATTTTAAACTATATAATTAAATACAAAATTTTTAATCATATATTAATTATTAATATTAAATATATGTTAATAAAATTTTTTTATTAGTGTTAAAAATAAAATAAAATAAATAAATATATAAATAAAGAGAAAAGAAAAAAAGAAATAATAAAGTTAACAAAAAAAATTAAAAAAAGAAATTAAAAAATAAAAAAACCCACTGCAACAGTAATGCAGTGGATTTGCTCTCTCTTCCATACGCTAAATATAGCGTATGGATTGGAGATTAACCATACGCCAATTTTCAGTATGATTGGAGATACTCTAAAGGTTGATGAAATCCCTAAAGGTTGATGAAATTACAATTTAACCGTTAAATATTCAGAAAAATTATTACTAAATGTGTTATCACATCAAGTTGCTTAGCAAAAATATATAAAAAATAAACTTTTTTGACCATGTTTGAAAATATTAGACTTTTATTATCTTTTATAAAACTGGACAAATTTTAAAGACAAAAAATATACTTTTTTAAAATTTTATAATTAACTCCAAAAAAAACATGCGTGTGTCTCTCACCAAAAAAAAAAAAAAAAAACATTTTAAAATATATAATTTGAGCCGATATAAGAGAAAAAAGTGAAATTCTTGAATTTAGGGATACCATATAGGGTTGAATTATTCGTATCTCAGTCAACAGTCAGCACCGCTGTAAGTTGCTTATTATATTGTCGTGGTCTGACGCGCCTCTCCCTCCTCCGTTTCCCCGTCCGCAGAGGGGCCTTTCTATCCTGTTCTGGAATCAGAATAATTCGTCCGAATCTCTTTTTTCTCACCAAAATTTTGTAAATATTTTTAGATCTGTAGAATTTCGTTACTTTAGCCCTCATTTTTTTTTTTTTTATAGATTTTATCCATTTAATTCGAACCAAATTCGTCTCTTCTATTCTTCCTCAATGGCTACGATTATTGGAATCGCCGCCCACCAGGAGCAACTCACCGACTCCCTGCTGGATCTCTCTATTCAAGACCAGGTTCGTCCATTTAATTCTTTTTTGTTTGAAGCAAGGAGGGAGGGTGTTTTCCCTGATCTTTTTTTTGGGGGGACGGGGGGTCAAGTTGATGGTTGTAATTTTTCTTTTTTAATCTATTGTTGATAATTTTGCAACGTTAAATCATGTTGATTAATTTGTTCAATTCATTGATGGTTCTATTGGTTTCCTTGCGGTGTTTGTTGTAGCTATCTGTAAATTGAACTTGTTCATTTGGGATTTTGACAGTTGAGAAAGCATGTGATACTCGGTTATGATTTTATTTTGAAGCTTTTGTTAAAATTAATTAATTTGGTGTTTGGGATTGGTTATTAGTGTAAGGAACTGTTAAGCTAGTTATGGTTGTACAACTAGCTTGCAGTTCCATCTCTAGGAAGTGATTTGAGGATAACATTTCGTGTATCTATGTTGCTGGAAAGTTACTGATTTTGATATGCGATTTTCAGGGTGAGTTGATGGAGGATAAGAGCACTGTTGGATGTGAAGCAGGGGAGATTATATCAGTGGAACCCAAAGTGGGTTTGGGAATTAGCAGTAGTAATGCTAACAATGATAGTCCGCATCATTATGGCTTTTGTGCAATTTGTTTCAACACTATAGTACTGCAGGAAACTGCTCTTGTAAAAGGTTGCGAGCATGCCTACTGGTTTGTCTTGTGATCAACATCTCTATTGCTCTCTCCTTTTCGTTATAGTTCTGACTCCTTGGCAATGTGTAAATTTCTGTTTATTTCATCATACCTGAATTTGAAGGTTTTCCCCATTATGAGTAGGAGTTTATGACTTTAATTATGCTATATTTTGGACAATTACTTCCAAGGTGGTCTTATGGATTCACAGTTCCATTTTCAGTTATACTTTTGGACTATGTCACTTGAACACTTCATTTTGAAGTTGAGTGCTCGTGTTGACATGACACCACACGGGTACTGGTATGAAATCTTTGTCAGCCTCGGTCGTAGGAATTTGGATACTTTAATTCATAACAGAACTGGTAAGAACGAATAGAAAAAGATAGACAAACAGATGAAGAAGAGTCCATGGGATGCAGAGTAAAAGAGAGGCAGTAGATTATTACCGAGAGTAGTGTTACTATTACCACCTCTGTTCTTAAAAAATGGTCCTGTTAGTTCAACAAACAGGACTTTTATTCTACGAAGGAGAGAGTAAAAAGTCACAAATTACTTCTGTACTTGCCAAATGCTTACGACTTTACCATTCTGACATGTGTCTGTTGTGTTTTACCACAATATAATCATATATATAGAGAGAGTAATGAGTTTTTAACCATGTGTATATGCTGAAGATATGTTCCTCTATCTCTAATTGTTGTTCTTTTTGACTTATAACTCTTTTAATTAATTTCTTTTAGAAAATATTGCAATAAATTATTTGTAACTTCTAAACTACTATACTATAAATTATATCCAAGTACCTTGCACTGGTGTTTGTCATGGTATCCTTGTAATTTAAATTTTAAGGGATTAGTACACTGGATACTAGTATCCATACCTGCTCCTGACCCTTCTACCGGGGTCCATGTAACATAGGTTTTGGAACTAATTTACCTGATGATATACTTTATCCTTGGTTAAATATTTTTGTGTGGCATATAAACTGGCTTTTTGATTGTCTCCTGTGTCTGGCATATATACTGGCCTTTTTGTACATAATGGAGCTTACTCATGTGCCTTACTTTTGGATTGTTTTTTTGCCTTATTGAATGCCAATGGCTGTTGCTTCTTTGATGGAATTTTTGATATGTTTGTTTTTTGTGGTTCTCAGTGTGACATGCATCCTTCGTTGGGCAACCTACAAGAAAGAACCCACATGCCCTCAATGCAAACACCCATTTGAATTTCTCCACATCCATCGCTCGCTTGATGGAAGGTGATAACCATCTCTTTCTGTTCATTATTGCCTTTAAATTTTTGTGGACTGAATTGAGGATAGTTTACCGTGATTTACTTTATTATAGCAGTTTTTTGTTCATAAATTTATCTTTGAAGTTCAACAGACAAATTTTAACATAATGATGCAAAATGATTACAATATTGTTGAGGCTGCTCGTATATATATATCAAAAACAATATTTGCATTTGATGGTTGAAAATGGGCTGATTTCTTGATTGGTGGTGTTAGCCATTGATTGCTCTAATTCTTGTACTCTTCGCTGGTATCTGTGACTGCAACATATCTGTTAAATCTTCTGCTGCTAGATTCGGGAATGTTTTTCAAAATTTTGTTTTATAGTGGTCAGATATTCTTGTGCCATCATTCATTAGATATGCTGTGAATAATATCTTTCTTGGGTGTGGGAGAACCTGTTATGAAGTTGTCGTACTTGGTTCTCATAGTAATTGTAATTTTTGTTTAATAATTGATAATTTAAGTCCGGGATGTCACTTGTTGGTGATATAATATATAAGCTAAATGTTCTGTAGTTCTAAAGAGGACATCAGGTTTTTCAACCCAGTGTATGCACTTGTGACATGGTGTAGTATGCTTTACATGCCTGTATCGTGCAACTCCACCCTTTTTTAGTTTCGTATACATTGTATTAGCTCTCTTCTCTTTTTACTTTTTGGATTGGGGTTCTGAGAAACTGGCTGAATTTCCAAAGACACAGTCACTCTTTCGGACTTTGAAGTTCCTCTTGTCCCTGAAACAGAAAAAGTAGAAAAGAAAACATGTATTATGAAAAATAGTCCAGTAAAAATAATTTTTGAGAGCAGCTTTTATCCCTGTCGATGGTTTTCTTGTTCTGTTGGAATATCAACAAATTATTCTAACTTCGGATGCTACAATTTTTTCACGAATGTACAGTATATCTGCGGAGTAGTTCTAATATTTCTAAGTATGTTTGTTTCCTTTGTAAAACAGTATCCATGATTATATGTTCGAGGAAAGCGTTTGTCTCCTGCTTCGAGCCTCGTGGTTTAAGCCTCTGGTTGTGGAGGAAAAGGAGGAAGTTGAGGATGAGATGGGATATTTTTATCCCTACGAGGATGAAGAAGAAGACCTAGATGAGGTTTACTTTGGTAGTTCGTCAAGCATACGCATTGGTAACAGGAGGTGGGGAGACAATGGCTTTGTTCGGGCAGGAAGGCAAGAAGCAAGGCCTGTGACCCGTTCCAACATGCCAGAGTCAAGTGCAGGACCATCTCGCCAGCCCAAGAAGAAAGAAGTTGCTACTGCTGCTGGTGGGAAAGAACCAGTCTCAGTAGGCCGAAGGGCGAAAAGGGCTATGAAGCGCGAAGCAGCTGATAAAGCCGCCGCTGCGAAGCATCAGCAGCATCTGGTTAGGTTGGGTCGCAAGTGATGTTGAGCTATGTTGGACAGGCGCAAGACCTTTGTTGCTCCTTGTCTAGAAAACTTGTACAGTGTTTCCCAGCAATATTGTGTATTTATGACTTAGTTCTTTCTCAAATAATGACTTGACTAGATCTTGAATATAATTATCAGACAATGGGCTGGCTTTACCTCAACAAGTGCCCTGTTGTATCTTGTGGAGCTGTGAATTCTTCTATTCTCAAGTTATTCTAACTTTTCAGCACTACCATGAGATCCTCGCCAAACAATTCTTATAGGTAAATATGTATGGCCGAATTGGTATTTTGGTCTCTTATAAATGGGGGTGTTACTGTTTTGGTCTCAAATAAAATTACGATCGTTGTTTTGGTCCCCTATGAATTTTTTATTAGGGATTTTAGTCTATTTTTACAAAAAAGTTTAAAAGATTACGGATTAACTCATTTGATCGCTAGTTAAATCTAATTTTTTGTTCAAAATGATTTGTACCACGATGTTTTCAATCTATTTTATGACTCGGTTCCTCATGAATGTTTAACCCATTTAGGGTTTCGGCCGTTATTTCAGATTGTGAGTCGATCTAAATGGATTGAACATTCATGAAGAACAGAGTCATAAAATGGATTAAAAATATCATGATATAAATCATTTTGAAGAAAAAATTAGGTTTGACTAGCGATCAAATGAGTTAATCCGTAATCTTTTAAACTTTTTCGTAAAAAGAGACTTAAATCGCTAATAAAAAATTGATAAGGGACCAAAATAGCAATCGTAGTTTTATTTGGGACCAAAATAGCAACACCTCCATTTATAAGGGACAAAAATACCAATTCAGCCTATATGTATTCCTAGTAGTTTTTACTAGCATCACCACTAAGAAACTAGAAACAAAATATGCGAGTCTTCTTTTTTGCCGCACTCCATTTGAAATCGTATTTAATTAAATTTTTATCTAAACACAGATTTTGGTTTTACATTTTATAACGAAGACGAACACAATAGAGATCAGTGATTGTATTTTTCAACAAACAACACCAAATATAACAGACAAAACTTCAATCCAGATGCACAACGTCCTCTATGTTGATTCGAACTTCGTTTTTCCACTCCGCAACTCCAATATTCGAACAAACTATACACTGCAAAAACTACTACATCATAAAGTCTAAATTGAATTTTATGGATTTACGAAATTCTATTTTCGCGTATAAACTGCATTTGATGTTGGATAATGTATTAATGATGCTATATTCGTGTATTCTTCTTCAAATAATACTCTATTACTCTGAAATATGATATATAAATGTTTTCCTTGAAGTATTGATACTTTCCTGTGAAATGAGTTGCTTCCTGCTTCTTCTCCCACCGTTGGATGTAATATTTGTGTATATATGACGTAATGGACGTAATATGTATGTATAAAGGACGTAACGATGTATCTATGCTTATTATTTATACCCTTATGTTGGACGTAATATCCCTTTACAAATGACCCATTGGACATAACATGTATGTATAAATGACGTAACATTGTGTTTCTGCGAAATATTCACCTTTAATTCACTTATTACATCTTGAGTGAATTTTAAAAAAGGTCATCATACTTTGATAAAGTTTAGGTTTTGGTCACTAACTTTTAAATATTCAAAAAAGGTCACTAACTTTTACATCTGGATTTTAAATTTGGTCATTCCGTTACAAACGGCCGTGAAGCCCACTAACAGTCCAAATTATTGAGGATATTTTTGTCCATTCATTAATGCTGTACACAGAGTTCGTACAGTAGCGCGCTACAGTAACACGCTACAGTGCGCGCTACAGTGCGCGTTATAGTTGCGCGCTATAGTAATGCGCTACAGTTTTTTTTTTTACGCACAGCCTTTTTAAAAAAAATACTTTTTTTTAAAAAAAAATAATAAGACAGTAGATATCAAATCAATATACTATAGATATCAGATCAAGAATATAAAAGAAATCATACAATAGAACTAAAACATACTTAATAAGGAAGATCACATCAGGAATATATAGACATCAGACCAGCGAATACTTGACATCAAATCAACAGACTATAGATATCAGATCAAGAATATAAAAGAAAACTATTTGTAGCAAAACTAGAAAACTAGAAAACTATTTGTAGCACAAAAAAATTGATGAAATACATAAAATAACCTTAAAAACTGAAAAGTGGCAATTGCAATGAAGAATCGCACATACTTTGCGATAATTAAGGAGAAAATAGCACGAAAATTGCATAAAATAGTACGAAAATCGCTCCCAATGCGCTATCACGCACTGAAAAATCGCCACACTAATCTGATAACAGAAGCAAAAATCGCAAACCGGGTGCGATTTTGGACAAAAAAATGGGATAAGTGTGGCGCTTTTTCAATCAAAAATCGTCAATGACGTGCGATTTTTGACTAAACTTACAGAACTGAACTCAACCAAAATCATAAAAAATAGTGACCTCAAAAGTTAGCATCATAAACTTGCCGAAGTTTGCATAAGCAGGAGATGGTTCGTTATTCATTTCATTTCCATTGCTAATTGGGGGAGAGGGGTACTAAAACTTTCAACTTTAGGCAGATTTTTCACAGAAGACCTCAGAAATTCTCCCAAGATAAGCTATAGCCAGTTAGGTTTCACATTGAGGCAACTAAGCATCATTGTTCAACTAAAAGAAATTCTCTGCGCATTGGGAAGTAAACAATTTGAGTTCTCAAACAAAGTAACTAATATAGAAGGACATTATTTGAACCAACCTCAGCCAAAACATATCTAGACAAAATATAACGAACAGCTCCATAATCAGAAGCTGACTAACCTGATGAGCAATATCAGGTCGATAATCAGCCGGATTCCGGCCGTTTCTCTTCAGAAAACCAGCATGTTTGTCCGAGTTCAGTAGTTGGTAGTTCTACATTCCAAAGAGTCACCCATTAGTTTCTTCCAGAAACAAACTCCACTTCATCAAGAAATTACAAGCAAGTTTTTATTTTTTTAAAAAGGCAACCCCCATTTGATTATTGCGAAACCTAAACACGACAAACCTTCCCCACTTTGGCAACCTCCAAAGAGGCCTTTTCAAGAATGAAAACAACCCCAGGCTTGTTGGCAGCTTTAACATTTTCTGTGAGAACAATAGGGATGCTTGGAACTTCTGTAGCTGATTCTTTGCCGTCTGCAATCGAATTCCCATTCTCAGTAATAATTTCTGCCTTTGCTTTCTTTACCTCCTCAACCTCATCTTCTGAGCAAGGTGAAACCGTAGTTTCTTCCTCTACATCTTTATCATATTTCTCCACGCTTTTCTTTCTCTTCTGTCCTTTCATTTTGTAATGCCTCACCATTTTTACCGATCAAATTGTTCCAAAGACAGTTTCCCAATAAAAGTAACTGTGTCAGGCTTAGAGAAACGAAGAGGCGACTGAGGATTCTGCTTACTAGGGTTTTCCAGAAACCCGATTAATACGTGGCCATAATTTATTTTCAAAACATTCACTCTAGCCCCTAATCTAGTTCTATTTTCTTTAACAGGGTCTAAAGTGTTGCATATTGCAAGCTGCTCATTATCTTTTATAATAATAATAAGGGTAAATTTTAAAATTGGTCATCATACTATTGTCAGTTTTCAGTTTTGGTCATCATATTTTGAAAATTATTTTTAAGGTCATCATGCTTTCATTTTATTTTTAAAAATGGTCACTCCGTTACAAACCTCCGTTAAAATACTAACATCCAATTTTTTTTAAGGGTCATTTTTGTCTTTTCATGTTCTCCTCCTCCTCAACTCACTTTTGTAGGGTTAATTTTGTCTTTTTTTATCCTCTTCCTCCTCTCCCTCTCTGCTTAGCCCTCCTCCTCCCCATCTCCCCCTCTGCACTACTTTGCTCCGCCCTTCTCCGTCGCCCGCGACCTCCGAGAACTCCCCTGACATTTCCTGAGTCTCCCGACCTCCCGATCTCTCCCCGACGTCCCCCGACCTTCGTCGTGACCTTTCCCAACCTCTCCAAAATCCCTTCATCGCTGGATATCGACATTTTCACGTGGAGATCGATGAGGGTATCTCGTGGATCGACGTTCGTCGATCTCGCGTCGAGATCAACAGGGACAATCTCGCAAATTGACACGAGATCGATGAAACCCTTATCTATCTTGCTTTGATATGCGAGATCGAAAACAGATCGCAGCTTGATTTCTGATCGTGCTTCACTGTTTTTACCAATCTGCAGAAACCATGGTCGATCAGCGGCGAGATCGACGAGGGTTTCTATCTCACCATCGATCGACGAGGACTCGTTTTGTGGGGAGGAGGTCATGGGGGGAGGTCTTGCAGCGAAGGGAAGGAGGGAGAGAGAGATCTGGTTGGATTAGGGAGGGAATAAAGGAGGCGGCGAAAGCGGCGACGGTGGAGGGAGAGAGGGAGGGATGCTGCAGAACCCTAATTGAATTAGGGAGGAGAGATGGAGGCGGTGGGTTGAAACAGTGGAACTTTAAATATTTTTTAAAATTATATATTGACCCCAGGATTTTTCTCCTTCTTTTAACCCTAAGCCCATAAGTTCGGTTAATTATGAAATTGACCTATTTTATTTGAGGAGGACAGTGAAAGGACAAAAATAACCTTAAAAAATTTTGGGCCTTAGTAACTTAACCCCCCAACTTGACGGAGTGACCATTTTTGAAAATAAAATGAAAGTATGATGACCTTAGAAATAGTTTTCAAAGTATGATGACCAAAATTGGAAACTGATCATAGTATGATGACCAATTTTGGAATTTACTCTAATAATAATAAGAGTGAATTTTAAAAAAGGTCATCATACTTTGGTAAAGTTTAGGTTTTGGTCACTAACTTTTAAATATTCAAAAAAAGTCACTAACTTTTACATCTGAATTTTAAATTTGGTCATTCCATTACAAACGGCTGTGAAGCCCACTAACAGTCCAAATTATTGAGGATATTTTTGTCCATTCATTAATGTTGTACACAGAGTTCGTACAGTAGCGCGCTACAGTAACACGCTACAGTAGGCGCTACAGTAGGCGCTATAGTTGCGCGCTACAGTAACGCGCTACAGTTGCGCGCTACAGTTTTTTTTTTTTCTTAACGCACAGCCTTTTTAAAAAAAATACTTTTTTTTAAAAAAATACTTTTTTTTCAAAAAATAATAAGACAGTAGATATAAAATCAATATACTATAGATATCAAATCAAGAATATAAAAGAAATCATACAAGAGAACTAAAACATACTTAATAAGGGAGATCACATCAGGATTATATAGACATCAGATCAGCGAATACTTGACATCAGATCAACAGACTATAGATATCAGATCAAGAATATAAAAGCAATCATACAATAGAACTAAAACATACTTAACAAGGGAGATCACATCAGGATTATATAGACATCAGATCAACGAATACTTGACA
Source organism: Knoxia roxburghii (assembly GCA_030378225.1). NCBI lineage: Eukaryota > Viridiplantae > Streptophyta > Magnoliopsida > Gentianales > Rubiaceae > Knoxia > Knoxia roxburghii. Next base: position 9,146,065 of record CM059423.1, read on the forward strand.
TGAGATCAACAGACTATAGATATCAGATCAAGAATATAAAACAAATCATACAATAGAACTAAAACATACTTAACAAGGGAGATCACATCAGGATTATATACACATCAGATCAGCGAATACTTGACATCAGATCAACAGACTATAGATATCAGATCAAGAATATAAAAGAAATCATACAATAATTTTGAATGTTGGAGTGTTTTGAGGGATGCAGTTTTAGTAAATTAATCTACCAAAAATAATTTTTTCTTAATTAATTTATGAAAAATTTTATAAGTCTCTTTTTAATCTAACAAAAATTTATAGAAATTATAAATAAAGTAGCATAGATGAGCGGAATTATAAATAAATTTTTTTGGTATTTTTAGTAAATTAATTAAGGGTATTTAGGTAATTTAATATATTTTTATATTTAAATATTATTTTTATATTCTATTTATATTTAAAAAATAAAATAATTACTTTTTATATAAAAATATATTAAATTACCTAAATACCCTTAATTAATTTACTAAAAATACCAAAAAAATTTATTTATAATTCCGCTCATCTATGCTACTTTATTTATAATTTTTATAAATTTTTGGTAGATTAAAAAGAGACTTATAAAATTTTTCATAAATTAATTAAGGAAAAATTATTTTTGGTAGATTAATTTACTAAAACTGCATCCTTCAAAACTCTCCAACATTCAAAATTATTGTATGATTTCTTTTATATTCTTGATCTGATATCTATAGTCTGTTGATCTAATGTCAAGTATTCGCTGATCTGATGTGTATATAATCCTGATGTGATCTCCCGTGTTAAGTATGTTTTAGTTCTATTATATGATTTCTTTTATATTCTTGATCTGATATCTTTAGTCTGTTGATCTGATTTCAAGTATTCGCTGATCTGATGTCTATATAATCCTGATGTGATCTCCCTTATTAAGTATGTTTTAGTTCTATTGTATGATTTCTTTTATATTTTTGATCTGATATATATAGTCTGTTGATCTGATGTCAAATATTCGCTAATCTGATGTCTATATAATCCTGATGTGATCTCCCTTATTAAGTATGTTTTAGTTCTATTGTATGATTTCTTTTATATTATTGATCTGATATCTATAGTATATTGATTTGATATCTACTGTCTTATTATTTTTTTTTAAAAAAAAAAGTTTTTTTTTTTTAAAAAGGCTGTGCGTCAAAAAAAAAAAAAAAAAAAACGGTAGCGCGCAACTGTAGCGCACAACTATAACGCGTACTGTAGTGCGCATTGTAGCGTGTTACTGTAGCGCGCTACTGTATGAACTCTGTGTACAGCATTAATGAATGGACAAAAATATCCTCAATAATTTGGACTGTTAGTGGGCTTCACGGCCGTTTGTAACGGAATGACCAAATTTAAAATTCAGATGTAAAAGTTAGTGACATTTTTTGAATATTTAAAATTAGTGACCAAAACCTAAACTTTACCAAAGTATGATGACCTTTTTTAAAATTCACTCTTATTATTATTAGAGTAAATTCCAAAATTGGTCATCATACTATGGTCAGTTTTCAATTTTTGTGATCATACTTTGAAAACTATTTCTAAGGTCATCATACTTTCATTTTATTTTCAAAAATGGTCACTCCGTCAAGTTGGGGGGTTAAGTTACTAACGCCCAAAATTTTTTAAGGTTATTTTTGTCTTTTCACTGTCCTCCTCAAATAAAATAGGTCAATTTCATAATTCCCCGAACTTATGGGCTTAGGGTTAAAAGAAGGAGAAAAATCCTGGGGTCAATATATAATTTTAAAAAATATTTAAAGTTCCACTGTTTCAGCCAACCGCCTCCATCTGTCCTCCCTAATTCAATTAGGGTTCTGCAGCATCCCTCCCTCCCTCCCTCCACCGTCGCCGCTTTCGCCGCCTCCTTCATTCCCTCCCTCATCCAACCAGATCTCTCTCCCTCCTTCCCTTCGCTGCAGGACCTCCCCCCATGACCTCCTCCCCGCAAAACGAGTCCTCGTCGATCGATGGTGAGATAGAAACCCTCGTCGATCTCGCCGCTGATCGACCATGGTTTCCGCAGATTGGTAAAAACAGTGAAGCACGATCAGAAATCAAGCTGCGATCTGTTTTTGATCTCGCATATCAAAGCAAGATAGACAAGGGTTTCATCGATCTCGTGTCGATTTGCGAGATCGTCCCTGTGGATCTCGACGCGAGATCGACGAACGTCGATCCACGAGATACCCTCGTCGAACTCCACGCGACAATGGTCGATATCCAGCAATGAAGGGGTTTTGGAGAGGCTGGGAAAGGTCATGACGAAGGTCGGGGGACGTCGGGGAGAGATCGGGAGGTCGGGAGACTTAGGAAATGTCAGGGGAGTTCTCGGAGGTCGCGGGCGACGGAGGAGGGCGGAGCAAAGGAGTGCAGAGGGGGAGATGGGGAGGAGGAGGGCTGAGCAGAGAGGAAGAAGAGGAAGAGGATAAAAAAAGACAAAATTTACCCTACAAAAGTGAGTTGAGGAGGAGGAGAACATGAAAAGACAAAAATGACCCTAAAAAAAATTGGATGTTAGTATTTTAACGGAGGTTTGTAACGGAGTGACCATTTTTAAAAATAAAATGAAAACATGATGACCTTAAAAATAGTTTTCAAAATATGATGACCAAAACTGAAAACTGACAATAGTATGATGACCAATTTTAAAATTTACCCTTATTATTATTATAAAAGATAATGAGCAGCTTGCAATATGCAACACTTTAGACCCCGTTAAAGAAAATAGAACTAGATTGTATGTTTTGAAAATAAATTATGGCCACGTATTAATCGGATTTCTGGAAAACCCTAGTAAGCAGAATCCGCATCAGATCCTCTGTTGCCGATTCTCTTTCCATCCCTGTTCCAAAGATTGTTCCAAAAATAAAACGGTGTCGTTGTTGTTTTTAATTTTTTTCCTAATTTCCCTACTGAAACGCTATTTGTAGCTCAAAAACGCTATTTGTAGCTCATAAAAAGAGGTAAAATGACTAAAGTAACCCCGAACTAAAAATAATAAATTTTTAAAAGACAAATTTCGGAAAAATTCACTCGACCCCTGGATGTCGCGACATGAATTTAAGTAATAACCATGGTACAAACTTTAAAATGGGACGCAAATACCATGGTACGAGAGAAAAAACGATGCGCCCGGCCATGGAGCCGAACGCATGGAGGAGGCGCCCAACCATGGTGCCGGACGCCCCATCCATGCGTCCGGCCATGGTGCCGGACGCATAAGTTGTGCGTCCGGCACCATGGCCAGACGCATGGATGGGGCGTCCGGCACCATGGTCGGGCGCACCCTCCATGCGTCCGGCCCATGGTCGGAGGCAAAAAACCGGGCGTCCGGTTTTTATATATATATAAGGACTTCCAAAGCATTGCAGCATCTTCATTCTTTGAAAATTTTGAAAACTCTCATCTCTCAAAAAAATCCATGGACAGACGTCAAGGTGCTGGAGGAGAACAACCCAGGCGGCACGGAGCAGGAAAAGGCTTGATGATTGGCCAGGTAATTTTTTGAAATTTATCAGTAAATTTGCGGCGGCGGCGGACACCGGACGGCCGGCTGTCCGGTCGATGGACCGGACGGCCAGCTGGCCGGCCGATGGACCGGACGCCAGGCGTCCGGTCGATGGGCCAGACGCCAGGCGTCCAGTCCATCATCTGGACGCCGGGCGTCCGGTCCATCGACCGGACGCCTGGCGTCCAGATGATGGACTGGACGCCTGGCGTCTGGTCCATCGACCGGACACCTGGCGTCCCGATTTTTTTTTTATAATTTGTTATTTATATTAATTTTATTTGATTAATTATTTAATTATTGTCGTTAATGTTAATTTTTAGGTACTTTTAATTATTTCAATTAGTATCGTAATTATTAAATTCAACTTTTGAACTTACGTGTGTAATGTGTAGATTATTTATTTGTATAATTTATCAATGTTTGTTTTGGTTACTTTGAATTATTTAAATTAGTATTAAGTTGTTTGAGTTAATTATTGAACTTATGTGGCTAATGTTAAAATTATTTATTTGCACATATGTTATTTGATTTTTATGGCTAATTTTCATTATTTGATATATTGTTGAACTTATTTCACTAATTTTATACCAATTTAATTTAATTATTGTTAACTTACTTTTCGAATTATTACTTGTTTTGCAGCCTCCGGATGTACCTGCACCGCGACAGCGGCCTACTGTTTCGAATCGGAAGAAGAGAGCAAATAGGGGTAGCTCATCCCAGAATTGGATGGATGAGCAGCAATACGAAGGAGGTACGGAGCATGACACACACGGGGAGGATTATATCATTCCCAGTTCGGATTACCTCACTGGTGGTGAGCAGTACATCCTAGGCGGGCATGATTTTTTCCTCGGCGGGGAGGATGAGCACATAGGCGAGGAGGACGAGCATAGAGGTGGAGGTGGGGAGGAGCAGATGTACAGTGGAGAGGATCATGAGGATAGTGGAGATAGTGGGGATGAGGAGGGCGATGATGTGCATATCCGCGAGGAGAACGTCTCTCAGATTCGCAGCAAATCTGATGGGCGGTTTACAGCTAAAGGTACATGCTTACAAATCTATAACTATTTAGGGTTAAAATTGAATTACTATATTGGAATTTGCATTCGTAATTTATACATATTTACTTGTTATTTTACTAAGTGTCTTTCATATATGTGACTTGATATATTTTTTTCAACATTTACATATTTAATGTACAAAATATTTATATGATTATTATTAATTATAATTGTTTGTGGCCTTTATTAAAATTCGGTTGAATGGTGGTAATTATATATATATATATATCATTTTTTGTTAAATTAGAGAAAAGAAAGCGTGCAAAAGTTGTTGAGGAACAATGGCGGGTTACTACGCCTTGTATTGGTGGCCCTAGGGATGGGTCTGTGATCCCTAGTTGGCTGGGTCATGTGGCATCGCGGTACGTAGACCCCAACCAACCACTTAGGGAGCCTTTTAGGTGCCAGAATAGGGCCGGGGTGTGTCGTAAGTTGGTGGACTGGTATGGCGAGATGCCCGATGATTGGCGGTTGACACTGAGGGAGACAGGTTTGGCCCACTTGCCTTCGACCATGTTTAGGTCTATAGATATACCTCTTATATGCGCATTTATCGAGCGGTGGCAGCCAGACACCAACACCTTCCATCTTCCGTTTGGGGAGATGGGGATACTGCTCCATGACGTGTTCGAGATACTCCGCATACCTGTAGATGGTGAGTTGCTGGACGAGGTCGTGGATTTGGACATCATCCCGGGATTTTCTAGAGATATTCTTGAGCTTTCTTCTTCCAGTCGCTCTACATGGAAGGAGTATTATACGAGTGGGGCTATTGTTACTGAGAAGGTTTTTGAGCGTCGGAGGCATGGTGGTGATCGGAGGCATTCGGTGTTTGATATGGAGGCGTGGCTGTGGGTTACCATAGGCGCTTGTTTATTCCCAGACAAGAGTGGGAATAAGTTTAGGCCACACTCCATTATGCAGATTAGGAACAACATCGAAGGTGTTGGCCAGTTTTCATGGGGTTCTGCTACACTCGCTTGGCTATACAGGCAGTTAGGTATAGCTAGTAGAGGTGGCATTTCGTCTATGGCCGGATGTCTTACGTTATTACAGGCCTGGATATATGAGTATTTTCCAGTATTTAGACCCCAGTCCGCGCCCATGATTGTTCCTCCGCATACCCCGCGCGCTAAATTGTGGGAGGTTGGCACCCGCGTCGACAAGGGATGGAGTATGACTGAGTACCGGGAGCAGCTCGATAGGCTGACAGTCGATGAGGTATGTTAATAAATATTTGTTTTATTAAAATTTACATATGCTATTTGAAGTTACATAGGTAGTATTTTTAATGTATTTTGACTTCATCATGTAGGTGACCTGGTTGCCCTATGGGCCGGATCCTCACGTGCGCATGGAGCGGACCATTTTTAGAGGATTGATAGCATATGGCGAGTTTGTGGAGCCATATATGCCCGATAGATGCGTTCGCCAGTTGGGATTCGTTCAGAGAGTCCCTAATAGGATACTCCGGCCTACTGATTGTCTTCGGCCATATCATGGGAAGACTTACAAGGTTGAGTTCGCTAAGGGAATGGCCCGGGATCTATGGGATTCTGTGGATATTTATTGCATACGGACTGATAGGCTACAGTCCAGTATTGAGAATCCCGGCTCATGCGACGTCACTTACATGGAGTGGTACGAGCAATACTCTCATCCCCGGCTTTTCCGTGACATCCCACTCAGTGACCCGAATCGCGTGCCATCGCGCGCCAATTCTGAATATGTAAGTTTTTTTATTTTTTTATGTATTATAATTATAATAATGGGTTCAAGTTATTTATTATAGATATTCATTTTTGGTATTTGCATTTTTCAGTGGGTCAGAGAGTACGAGAGGGTCGCTCAGAGGCATGTCGCAGTTATTAGAGATGCAGGCATCCCCCAGGCGGAGGAGTACGATGCAGAGCTGGCCAGATTGATGCATAGATGGCGCTTATCTAGATGATAGTTAGGTCATGTTAACATTATTGTAGTACATTTTCATTTGATCTATTATTATTGATATATTTCGTTGTTAGTGTGTGCCAATTAGCATATACTACGTCTACATACATACGCACAAAATAGTGATTAAAAAAAAAAACAATTATTTGCCTCAACATAGTCAGATGTACAAAATCATGGGCATATCCCATCTCACGCTGTAACCCTATCCACAAACTCATCTGACGTTGCAAACGCCGCCAGCCTTGCATCGCGATAACGATGCCAGATGCGGATCAATGGTGGAATAGGACCGTTAGGGATCAAACTTACACTAATAAAATGCATATTCCGAACGTGCGCAATGCATATTTCCTTATCCGGTCGAACGGCACCTTCTACCACCCTCAAAGGCAAGACAGAGAAACAAGAAGCTGTACTTTGATCGCTGAGATGGACGACCAATGCGTTCGCGAATGTTGCGATAGGAAATAAGTCCTCTGGTGTGTGCATCCAATATTCCATCCCACATGAAGGTTCCCGATGTATTATCCTTTGCGCTGCCCACTCTAAACCCTGCTCCTCCGGGATCTCATTCGGTGCAAAAGCAGCGAAAGTATTTCTGTACACATCTTGATTACTTATAATTTCCCCGTATGCCACCATCCTAACCGTTGCCCATAAATCCTGGTTCCCGTATAAAGAATGTGCCACAGAACGAAAACCACAATTGTCATCTGACTTTACGTCCAAATACCCAGTGCAATAAGGGTGGATATACCTTGGCAATAGGGGAAAGCTACGAACCTCTTCTCTATCATCATCAAAATGCAATTTGCGACCCGATGAAGTTGATCGACGCATCACTCTCTCGAAGGTGCTCTGTGTTCTCATCACAGATGAATGTAACCTTTGACGACCGCGAGATGTTGACAAGACAGCAGGCTCACAACCACTATTCCTGTCAGGAAACACTGCTCCCTCCATTGAGACAAGCATCTGGCGCATCATTGCAGCTGGACTGTTTTCAAATCTTGGTATGATTTCCTCACGGAAATACCTGTTAATAAATATAATATGAATATAGAGGCGACATATATATATTTTGAATATAACATGCGAATCAACAAACATACCTGAGCTCTGCAGAAATAGTATTCGAATCCATTTCAGAGGGTACGATCTGCAATCTTTGCCAAAATTCGTGAACCATGTCGACTGTGACCTTATCGTTCGCCTCCTTCAATTTGAATAAGTCGCAAGCACAGGGAATCCCATGAGTCACCTTGCAAAAGCACCGACAGCGCTCAAACACATGATCGCCCCACTTAATCATTTTATCAACCTGAATGCTGATCAAATCCATACAATGGTGCGACACATAACCATGCAACAGATCGTATGTACCCTGTAACTTGTCAGTTGGTTTCGTCGACATGGATTCCTCAAGTTTTCCCCTATAATAACATATATACGTGTGCGTATAAATTTAAATGAAAAAATAATCAAAATATATTTTTATACAGTGTAAAAATAAATATGTAGTATTCAAAATTAATGAATGTACCTGATATGAGATAACTGGTGCATGACATGGGCGTCAATCACACCAAAGAGCGTGTCCAGTGCTTGGGTCCCAGAATTCATCCAATCCTTCAGTGAAGCATGAGTACTCTCGACTCGATTGCTACTGGTATTGCCAAGGTGGAGAACTTGGTTTGTCCAAGCCTTACAAATCTTCTCCTTGTGGTAAAGCCATGTACCCTCCAAGTATACGACAGCGGCACGCGCAAGAGTTGAGTAACTATCCTTGAAAAGCTGTAATAACATACCATACTCTTGCACTGTGGGTGCATTAATAAGTTTCTTCCACATGCCTTTCACGTCGGACCTCAACTTCTCATCGCGAATCTTTTTCCTCAGCATGGCATTAACATCGCGGTCTATGTGCCACAAACATAACAGGTGGTGTGAATGTGGAAAATGATCCGCTATAGGCTGAAGCAAGCCCATCTCTCGATCTGAGACTATTGCACTTGGTATTTTCTCTTCATCCAACAAAAGCCTCAAATTCGACATCACCCAATCATAGGTATCTCTTGACTCATCCCTCAAAATGGAAAATGCAATATTGAAATTTGTATTGGTAGGAGTCATACCTATTATCTGGAAGAGTGGCATCTTGTACTTATTTGTCTTGTAAGTGGAATCAACCACAATAACCCAATAATATCGGTTGAACATCTGGATGGATACTGGATGCGCCATAAATGCATGAGTGATCGCATTAGTCCCAGGTTCCTTCAGAGTCCGCACCATATAATGCTTCTCAATAGCCAAACGAACAAATTCTTCCCCAATATCTCTACCTTCCAAATTTGATCTCCTGTTCTGCGACTTGTTATTGGTAATATGCCTGATTGTAACATTGTCTCTGGGAAACTCCGCATCAATCATTGCCTTCACCATTTTTGGCTTAACATTTGCTTTATCCAACCGATTAGCCAAAACCCTTGCATCATCGCTCATGAAACTAAATTGCCTGTGACCCTCTGGATAGACTATCCCAGGATGGTTATGCGTCGACTCATGCCCAGGAAATACTCGGATCCACCAACCATAATTCGGCACTTGCAAGCAATATAATTTGAACGGGCAACCACATCCTTTGCGCTTTGTATGCTGCCTTTGTGTCGGTGCAGGGCCTTGCTCAATAGGATTTCTAAAGCGCGCGCAACGATATGTGACCCCATTCCTCTTTGGATTCCACCCTGCGCAAACCAGCTCGAACCGTAATTCCTTCGCTACGTCCTTGCAATGCTCAAATGCATTTTCTTCAGTAGCAAAGTATACAGGCGAGGAAAAAAGTGCGCTCAAATCTTGCGACAAATCGGGAAGATCAACTGGATCCTGCATAATTTATAACAGTAACGTAAGTTCAATTTTTCAATAAGAAAAATTAAAAATAAAAATGAATAATTACAATATTAACACTACCGAATACTACGAAATACCATATAATAAAATATTATTTAAATATAGCAAGCATGGTTGAAACGCCATTTTGGGCGTGTGTACCATGGTATCACACGCCCAAAGTGGGCGTTTCTGCCATGGAACAAACGCCAGGCGTTTGTTCCATGGTCCAAACGCCCAAAGTGGGCGTTTGCACCATGGAACAAACGCCCATGGTTTGTTCCATGGCTTCAAACGCCCACTTTGGGCGTTTGAACCATGGAACAAACGCTGGTCGATTGTTCCATGGCATTCCCACACATATTTCAGTCCATGGTGCACACGCCCACTTTTTCGGTCCCTTCCATGGTATCCACGACCACATTTTTATTCCTTACCATGGACGTCACTACTTCTTTGGGCGTTTGCACCATGGAAAAAACGCCCAAACTGGGCGTGTGTACCATGGAATTCGCTAACAAATCGAACGACAAAAAAATACGAAAAAACGTACCATTTTTCCGAGAATATTCGACCAATGCGTTCGCTTCAACGTAAATCTACGCCGATTGTGATGTTTTCTGCAATATTTCTCTTTGATTTAGGGTGTTTTTGGATTGTGAAATGAATTTATAGTATATTTTGAATGAAGGATAAAGTTGGAAGTTTACAAAATTTTTTGAGGTACAAATAGCGTTTTTGAGCTACAAATAGTAATACCCCACTTAACATGTGGGCGGCTTCTCGGGTTAAAGAAATTTTCTTTTCTTCCCCGACCTGCTCTCCCTCAGTTTCTTCTGCCCTTTTATCTCTCCCGTCACAGCCACCACGTGCGCCATCCTCCTCCACCCGCCACCACAAAACCCAAACCCCCAGGAACCATCTTCCCTTGGCAGTTCTCCCCTGTCTTTTTTGTTTTTTTTTTTTCTCCTGAACCATTTTGGAATCGCTGCTTTGATTGGCCAGGGGTTGAGGCTGCTCTATTACCAACATAATACCAGTACCTACATACAGCACCATTATCAGGTGATTAGGTACTAACAATTTTGTTTAGCTTAAACGTTTGTTTAATTTGATGTTCATTAAAGGTAGCCTCGTGTTAAAACATTAGTAGCAAATGTGTTCTGTTTTAGATGATGTTTACGCTTCTAAATATATATTGTTTTTTAATTTCATTTTCGTTGCGTGAGATTGGGACTAATTGGGAATCGACTTTGGAGTGATTCATAATTCGCCTGTTTTGGTATTCGTTTGATTTTGTTTTGAATTAGATGTTGTAGTGAAATGATTGTTTCACCACATTTTCCATTTGTGCTACTTTTTTTATTCTTACATTTTCCACGGTGGCGTTTTAGTGTGGAAGAGGATTGGAATAGGGATTCCGGTATAGAGGATCCGGACTGAGCAGAATCCTCAGTCGCCTCTTCGTTTCTCTAAGCCTGACACAGTTACTTCTATTGGGAAACTGTCTTTGGAACAATTTGATCGGGAAAAATGGTGAGGCATTACAAAATGAAAGGACAGAAGAGAAAGAAAAGCGTGGAGAAATATGATAAAGATGTAGAGGAAGAAACTACGGTTTCACCTTGCTCAGAAGATGAGGTTGAGGAGGTAAAGAAAGCAAAGGCAGAAATTATTACTGAGAATGGGAATTCGATTGCAGACGGCAAAGAATCTGCTACAGAAGTTCCAAGCATCCCTATTGTTCTCACAGAAAATGTTAAAGCTGCCAACAAGCCTGGGGTTGTTTTCATTCTTGAAAAGGCCTCTTTGGAGGTTGCCAAAGTGGGGAAGGTTTGTCGTGTTTAGGTTTCGCAATAATCAAATGGGGGTTGCCTTTTTAAAAAAATAAAAAATTGCTTGTAATTTCTTGATGAAGTGGAGTTTGTTTCTGGAAGGAACTAATGGGTGATTCTTTGGAATGTAGAACTACCAACTACTGAACTCGGACAAACATGCTGGTTTTCTGAAGAGAAACGGCCGGAATCCGGCTGATTATCGGCCTGATATTGCTCATCAGGTTAGTCAGCTTCTGATTATGGAGCTGTTCGTTATATTTTGTCTAGATATGTTTTGGCTGAGGTTGGTTCAAATAATGTCCTTCTATATTAGTTACTTTGTTTGAGAACTCAAATTGTTTACTTCCCAATGCGCAGAGAATTTCTTTTAGTTGAACAATGATGCTTAGTTGCCTCAATGTGAAACCTAACTGGCTATAGCTTATCTTGGGAGAATTTCTGAGGTCTTCTGTGAAAAATCTGCCTAAAGTTGAAAGTTTTAGTACCCCTCTCCCCCCAATTAGCAATGGAAATGAAATGAATAACAAACCATCTCCTGCTTATGCAAACTTCGGCAAGTTTATGATGCTAACTTTTGAGGTCACTGTTTTTTATGATTTTGGTTGAGTTCAGTTCTGTAAGTTTAGCTGTTTTACGCTAACTTTATTTGCACTCACTTTGGTTACTTTTTGTATTCTTGGTACTAAGAACTCCATTCCTTGATTACTGTTTTAAAATGTGAATGTCGAGGAAAGACAGGCATAGAGACTTGAATTCCTTGCCAATTGTGCTGACCAGATTATCTCTCATGTACTTATTCAATTCCCTTAAGGTTGGTAAAAAAGGAAGTCACATTAACTTTGAAATCCCTATTAGTCTTTATATACTTTCTTTGCGTGCAATAGATTTTGTAATGTTCCCTAGGAAATTAGTTTATTCCATTGTCCTGGTTGTGGTAATGCTAACCGAATGATTGTTCTTTTCCGGGCCTTCATCTTTACCCTCCTTGTCTCAGACACTGGAGCCAAGTATAGCTTCTCGATTTGAAATACAGTTTACTGTACTTAAAAAATAAACAATCCAGTCCACTGCTGACTAGCTTGAATTCTAATTTCTTTGAGATCTGAGGTGTATTGCCTATGAACTGGGCTGTATATTTACTCATATGCTATGCTTTTTCAGGCAATTTTGATGATTTTAGACAGTACACTAAATAAATCTGGACATTTAAAAGCTTTGTATGTTAAGACAGAGAGAGGTGTGCTTTTCGAGATTAAACCTCATGTTCGCATTCCGAGGACTTTTGATCGTTTCTCTGGTATAATGTGTAAGTTCATATAATCTTTCCATCTTTCTGTTACTTCTGTTGCCTTGATTACGTACATTTCTTCAGGTTGATATATGTTTTGTTCTAATTTTAATTTTCAGATCATTGCAATATTGTTGTTCGCTTCTGCATAACATATCTTTCTAACTTTGCAGTGCAGTTGCTACAGAAGCTGAGTATCACTGCTGTTGGTAAGCGTGAAAAGCTTCTGCGGACAATACAGAACCCTGTAACCCAGTATTTACCCATAAACTCTCGGAAGATAGGTGAATATGTTTACCTTGCTTTCCTGGTGCGACAATAGTTCGCTTGATAGAAGAATGATAACAATGTTTGCTTGGTCCGTAGGTTTCTCGCACAGTTCAGAAAAATTGGTCAACATGCATCATTATGTTGCTGCTGTTGGTAGCGAAACGAACCTTGTTTTTGTGGTATGCCATGAGGCCCTTGATGTACAAACGTTTTGTATGCATTTACACTTGGTTCAGAGTTCTATGTCCTGACATTGTGCCTTTGCAGGTTGGTGCAATGGCTCATGGAAAAATTGATGTAGACTATGTGGAGGATTTTGTTTCTGGTAAGTTGATTAGTTGTGTATGTCTTCTGTTTTTTTATATTTACAAAACAGTTCCTATAATTTCATTGGCTTCAATCTTGACTTAATTGTTAAAGTAGCTGCTAGGTCCATGGGGATTATCACTTGTGTAATTATTTGGTCAATGTGTTGTGTGCCTAGTCATTTTAGAACAAATTAATCCATCTGAACTGTATCTATTGATGTTATAAAACCATTATACTCTGCTATTTAATTGCAGTGCTAGTGTTGATAAATTCATTGGTTGCTCCCTTTTGTTTGTGTAACCATCATGCTTCTCTTACCAAAAAGAATTTCCTATCTAGAGTATTGCTAAAAGGTGAAAAGTACCTAAAATTAAACATTAGAAACAAATGTTGTTGGCATTCAGAAAATTCTTGCAAATACCCTTGGCAACCGAAATTTAGGAATTACTAAAACCAGCAAATTGAATTCCTTGACTTGGGCTTTTTCATGCTTCTTGGGGGCGAGAGGAGCTAATGTTGTTTCTTTTATTCGATAAAATGAGCAACCTATCAAACAGCTTTATTTTCCACCACCTAGAATCTTTCGAAATTTTTATTCCTGGAAAAGATAATGTAAAAACACCCTGGTGCTTGGGTAATCTTGTTCACCATTTATTCATTTTCATCTGGGAAAAATAATTGGACATGTTTGAAGTGATATGGACCATATGTTGGAAGAATTACTTTTAATGTTGAAACACAGAAGATGTTCCCTTGTTGTAAGATCCTCTAATATGATGCAAATCAAATTTTTTGGTCGTTTTATGATCCATCCACTGGAGATGCATCTTTGGAATCAATTTCACTTGATTTGTTGACCGCTGCATCCTCTATATTCACGGTCATCTTACTGTCTCTGGTTTACCTGGTTTCCTGCAGTTTCTGATTATCCGTTGAGTGCAGCATATTGTATATCAAGGATCTGCAACGCTGTAGAGCAAACGTGGAAACTTTTATAAACTCAACGCACTTGTTTGTGATAGACAGAGGATGCATCTCTACGTTATAAACCGGGGATATTTAGTTCAGTTTTGTGGAGATAATAGAAAGGAATGTGAGGGTATGTGATGTTGATGAATTATAAAGATTGACCTTTCCCCCTTCAATTGTTTGTTCTGGGCACAGGTTAAGTACCTGTATGTTTGACTGCTTTACCTGAATATGTTCTTGAAAGCTCCTGTTATTAACTAAATTATTGTGAAATGCTTTCTTGTTTGCCAAACTGAGCTAGACCATCCGCAGCCACGATAAATATGTTTAAGCCTTTTTGGACAGAAATGTGAAGTTAAGCTATTTTGGTGCACTCTGGAAGTTGGGCACTAAATTGTTTATGATTACTTATTCCCAAATTGATGGTCAACTTCACGACGCTTCCTAAGCGTTTAGTAGTTAATAAATTTAGTTTTAAAGTTTTCTAATAACAACACATTTAGTTTTACAATAATTTTTTTTTTAGATATAACAGTTATTTTTCAATTTCGTCAGTACATTGTCACGTGACGTACATGTGGACGTCATGTAGATTAATATAATTTATTGGAATGAATGTGAATGATACGTTCATATGTTACTCTAGTAAGTAAGTTATATTACGCCACATGATAATGAACTGACGGAATTGAAAGAATTTAGAACTAAATTTGCTGACTACGTTGGATTGCTAAATTTTTTTTTTTTCCTTTTGGTTATTGTGGTAAAGAGGTGCTGACAATAGCAAAACTAGAAAATTATTTGTAGCACAAAAAAATTGATGAAATACCTAAAATAATCTTAAAAACTGAAAAGTGGCAATTGCAATGAAGAATCGCACATACTTTGCGATAATTAATGAGAAAATAGCACGAAAATTGCATAAAATAGTACGAAAATCGCTCCCAATGCGCTATCACGCACTGAAAAATCGCCACACTAATCTGATAACAGAAGCAAAAATCGCAAACCGGGTGCGATTTTGGACAAAAAAATGGGATAAGTGTGGCGCTTTTTCAATCAAAAATCGCCAATTACATGCGATTTTTGACTAAACTTACAGAACTGAACTCAACCAAAATCATAAAAAACAGTGACCTCAAAAGTTAGCATCATAAACTTGCTGAAGTTTGCATAAGCAGGAGATGGTTCGTTATTCATTTCATTTCCATTGCTAATTGGGGAGAGAGGGGTACTAAAACTTTCAACTTTAGGCAGATTTTTCACAGAAGACCTCAGAAATTCTCCCAAGATAAGCTATAGCCAGTTAGGTTTCACATTGAGGCAACTAAGCATCATTGTTCAACTAAAAGAAATTCTCTGCGCATTGGGAAGTAAACAATTTGAGTTCTCAAACAAAGTAACTAATATAGAAGGACATTATTTGAACCAACCTCAGCCAAAACATATCTAGACAAAATATAACGAACAGCTCCATAATCAGAAGCTGACTAACCTGATGAGCAATATCAGGCCGATAATCAGCCGGATTCCGGCCGTTTCTCTTCAGAAAACCAGCATGTTTGTCCGAGTTCAGTAGTTGGTAGTTCTACATTCCAAAGAGTCACCCATTAGTTCCTTCCAGAAACAAACTCCACTTCATGAAGAAATTACAAGCAAGTTTTTATTTTTTTAAAAAGGCAACCCCCATTTGATTATTGCGAAACCTAAACATGACAAACCTTCCCCACTTTGGCAACCTCCAAAGAGGCCTTTTCAAGAATGAAAACAACCCTAGGCTTGTTGGCAGCTGAAAGATTTTGGTAGGATCTGGGTTTGCACTTGCTCGATTTACCACGCAACAAAAATTTCTATTAAAGCGGAATCTTAGAAAAGTACCTTTGAAGCGTGCACTTGGTGATTCTCTTGTATGCCTCAAGACTATGACTTCACGTTGTGTGGGCAATGAACTAGAAGTCAATTGATCAGCTACTCACCACAATCCACCTGCTAGAAAACTCTAGCCCCGCAGCACCTGGCACGTACTATAAACGCACCGCCCGTGGAGAGAGAAAGCTACGCGCAGCTGGTATAGACCAAGGCCAAAATTTCAGCCACTAGAAACCCAAAAACCAGCCGCACACTTTCTTGAAAATTCGACTTGGAGAGAGAAACGTTTTCTCTCTCTAGAATTTTCTCTCTCTAGAAATCCTGTGGATTAATTGTGTAATTGTATAATCTGAATGACTGATCCCTTGTCTATTTATAGAGTTACAAGAGAGACTCCAAGTTGGTTTAGGATTGGTCTTCCTACTGGGTTTCTGTTTTCCTTCAATTCTGTTTCTGGACTGATACAGATTATGTTTCCTTCAATCCTGTTCCTGGACTGATACACTCCCAACTGTCACAGGGATTCACTTATCCCAATCCAGTTCCTGGGATGAATCACTCCCAACTGACACAGGGATTCACTTATCCCAAACCAGTTCCTAGGATGAATCACTCCCAACTGACACAGGGATTCACTTATCCCAAACCAGTTCCTGGGATGATTCACAACCAACTGACACAAGGATTAATTAATTTCTAAATTAATTAAATCTACCTTTGTCAACAACCCAGTACATAATTAATCGTACCACTAACGGATTAATTATGGCACTACCAACCTACACCAGAATTGCTTCCGAAACAACTTAATTAAATTATATTCATAATCTCCCCACATCAAAGATATAGTGCTCGTTAATTCATTAATTTACTGATAAATTAATTCATCAACTTCTTTAAATTCCGAGACTAGTACCACTCGACCTTTTTACTATACCGGACATAAATCCACCGGCCGGGTTTAGTATAATAAACATTTCGAGCTCATCTCGGGAGCACCATCACCCCGGACGCACCGGTACATGGTTTCCTTTCGACAAGCAGCAGCACACCAAGTAACTAAACACGCACACCCAACCTACTGAGATTATTGGCCACAATTGACCTCACCCTTTGGCAGATCAAAGTACACTATGTCTAATCCTCATGCCCGCTCGAGTCTAGGGATTTAGAGATAGAATACAAGGATCGATTTGTCTATTAAATCAGTACAAGACAAATCATTCCTAAGAGTCAAGTTCAATATGCCCCGGGCATATCTATATGATTCAATTAGTTTAGACAAACTAATTATCTGAATCACATAATAACCTAGACCGACAGTTTGTCCAAAGCTGTCTCGGTTACGAACCACATTTATATATTATGTCTTTCAACCAATGATGAGATCTACTGTGTCGCACCAGACACCTCATCATCTACTAACATAATATAAATGGACGATAAATGCACAACCAGATATGACTGAAACACAAATCGATATATTAAACTGGGAAACTGTACAATACAAGCATAGCTTATGTATTCTACTCCAACAGCAGCTTTAACATTTTCTGTGAGAAAATAGGGATGCTTGGAACTTCTGTAGCTGATTCTTTGCCGTCTGCAATCGAATTCCCATTCTCAGTAATAATTTCTGCCTTTGCTTTCTTTACCTCCTCAACCTCATCTTCTGAGCAAGGTGAAACCGTAGTTTCTTCCTCTACATCTTTATCATATTTCTCCACGCTTTTCTTTCTCTTCTGTCCTTTCATTTTGTAATGCCTCACCATTTTTCCCGATCAAATTGTTCCAAAGACAGTTTCCCAATAAAAGTAACTGTGTCAGGCTTAGAGAAACGAAGAGGCGACTGAGGATTCTGCTTACTAGGGTTTTCCAGAAACCCGATTAATACGTGGCCATAATTTATTTTCAAAACATTCACTCTAGCCCCTAATCTAGTTCTATTTTCTTTAACGGGGTCTAAAGTGTTGCATATTGCAAGCTGCTCATTATCTTTTATAATAATAATAAGGGTAAATTTTAAAATTGGTCATCATACTATTGTCAGTTTTCAGTTTTGGTCATCATATTTTGAAAACTATTTTTAAGGTCATCATGCTTTCATTTTATTTTTAAAAATGGTCACTCCGTTACAAACCTCCGTTAAAATACTAACATCCAATTTTTTTAAGGGTCATTTTTGTCTTTTCATGTTCTCCTCCTCCTCAACTCACTTTTGTAGGGTTAATTTTGTCTTTTTTTATCCTCTTCCTCCTCTCCCTCTCTGCTCAGCCTTCCTCCTCCCCATCTCCCCCTCTGCACTCCTTTGCTCCGCCCTCCTCCGTCGCCCGCGACCTCCGAGAACTCCCCTGACATTTCCTGAGTCTCCCGATCTCCCGATCTCTCCCCGACGTCCCCCGACCTTCGTCGTGACCTTTCCCAACCTCTCCAAAATCCCTTCATCGCTTGATATCGACATTTTTGCGTGGAGATCGACGAGGGTATCTCGTGGATACGATCTCGCAAATTGACACGAGATCGATGAAACCCTTTTCTATCTTGCTTTGATATGCGAGATCGAAAACAGATCGCAGCTTGATTTCTGATCGTGCTTCACTGTTTTTACCAATCTGCGGAAACCATGGTCGATCAGCGGCGAGATCGATGAGGGTTTCTATCTCACCATCGATCGACGAGGACTCGTTTTGCGGGGAGGAGGTCATGGGGGGAGGTCCTGCAGCGAAGGGAAGGAGGGAGAGAGATCTGGTTGGATGAGGGAGGGAATGAAGGAGGCGGCGAAAGCGGCGACGGTGGAGGGAGGGAGGGAGGGATGCTGCAGAACCCTAATTGAATTAGGGAGGAGAGATGGAGGCGGTGGGCTGAAACAGTGGAACTTTAAATATTTTTTAAAATTATATATTGACCCCAGGATTTTTCTCCTTCTTTTGACCCTAAGCCAATAAGTTCGGTTAATTATGAAATTGACCTATTTTATTTGAGGAGGACAGTGAAAAGACAAAAATAACCTTAAAAAATTTTGGGCCTTAGTAACTTAACCCCCCAACTTGACGGAGTGACCATTTTTGAAAATAAAATGAAAGTATGATGACTTTAGAAATAGTTTTCAAAGTATGATGACCAAAATTGGAAACTGACCTTAGTATGATGACCAATTTTGGAATTTACTCTAATAATAATAAGAGTGAATTTTAAAAAAGGTCATCATACTTTGGTAAAGTTTAGGTTTTGGTCACTAACTTTTAAATATTCAAAAAAGGTCACTAACTTTTACATCTGAATTTTAAATTTGGTCATTCCGTTACAAACGGCCGTGAAGCCCACTAACAGTCCAAATTATTGAGGATATTTTTGTCCATTCATTAATGCTGTACACAGAGTTCGTACAGTAGCGCGCTACAGTAACACGCTACAGTACGCGCTACAGTAGGCGCTATAGTTGCGCGCTACAGTTTTTTTTTTTTTTGACGCACAGCCTTTTTTAAAAAAATACTTTTTTTTTTCAAAAAATAATAAGATAGTAGATATCAAATCAATATACTATAGATATCAAATCAAGAATATAAAAGAAATCATACAAGAAAACTAAAACATACTTAATAAGGGAGATCACATCAGGATTATATAGACATCAGATCAGCGAATACTTGACATCAGATCAACAGACTATAGATATCAGATCAAGAATATAAAAGAAATCATACAATAGAACTAAAACATACTTAACAAGGGAGATCACATCAGGATTATATAGACATCAGATCAACGAATACTTGACATGAGATCAACAGACTATAGATATCAGATCAAGAATATAAAACAAATCATACAATAGAACTAAAACATACTTAACAAGGGAGATCACATCAGGATTATATAGATATCAGATCAGTGAATACTTGACATCAGATCAACAGAGTATAGATATCAGATCAAGAATATAAAAGAAATCATACAGTAGAACTAAAACATACTTAACAAGGGAGATCACATCAGGATTATATACACATCAGATCAACGAATACTTGACATCAGATCAACAGACTATAGATATCAGATCAAGAATATAAAAGAAATCATACAATAATTTTGAATGTTGGAGTGTTTTGAGGGATGCAGTTTTAGTAAATTAATGTACCAAAAATAATTTTTTCTTAATTAATTTATGAAAAATTTTATAAGTCTCTTTTTAGTCTACCAAAAATTTATAAAAATTATAAATCTGGATTGCTATTTGTATCATGAATTTGCTATTTGTATCACAAAAAAAAATAAAAATAATAATAAAATGACCAAAATGCCCTTATGAACAAAAATGAGTAGAAAATACTAAGTACGGTGTAAAAACGCAGCAAAATTGCGTTTCTACCATAGCCACAAACGCAAGGAAAAAACGTTTTTACAGGTAAAAATTAAGTAAAACGACGTTTTTGATGCTTAAAAACGTCAAAACAGTAATTTTTTAGCCACATAAAACGCAACAAAATTACGTTTTTGACACTGTAAAAACGCAAATTCTGTGCGTTTCATCCACGGAGGAAACGCCAAAAACTGGCGTTTCCGCCGCGGCTCGCTCGCCGATTTGGGGCGTTTTAGACCAAAAAAAAACATAAAACCCCCAAATCGGCAGCAGCTTC
Organism: Knoxia roxburghii; assembly: GCA_030378225.1. NCBI lineage: Eukaryota > Viridiplantae > Streptophyta > Magnoliopsida > Gentianales > Rubiaceae > Knoxia > Knoxia roxburghii. Next base: position 9,166,710 of record CM059423.1, read on the forward strand.
ATTAGGGCAATTTTTTTCTCTAAAAAACAGTCAAAAAACGCAAAAAGGGATAGATTTTGCCGGCCAAAAACGCAAATCATGGACGGAGGAGATGGCGAACAATCACGAAGGCACGGAGTGGGCAAAGGTCCACTGATAAACAGGGTAAAAATCGTTTTGCATTTGAGTTTTTTCAGCATTTTTTGAGCAATTTTTCCGGCCAGATCTGGACTTTTTCAGCCCGAAAACGCCGACCGGCGGCGTTTCGGTAACCCAAAACGCCATCGGCCGGCGTTTTGGGTATCCAAAACGCCTTCGGCCGGCGTTTTCGATACCCAAACCGCCGGCCGGCGGCGTTTTGAGTATGAAAAACGCCGGCGATCGGCGTTTTCGATACCCAAAACGCCGGACGCCGGCGTTTTGGGTATCGAAGACCACCCCCACCCATATTTTGATTTAAATTGATTTATCGTATGTTACAATATTATTGCTTCGTTTTATGTAGTTATTTATTTATTTATGTAATTATTCGTTTATTTATTTAGGGTGGCGCTAAGTTAAAGCCACGAGGCGAAAGGCCGGCTCCCACAGCTTCTGCTAGGAGGCAGAAGGTGCCAGTTATTAGGGGAGGTGGTGGTAGACGGGGAGGCGGGATTGTTATATCCGAGGGAGGACGGGGAGGTCGTGACTCCTCATTTCAGTTGAGGGATGAGTATTACGATACTACTGATTCTGATGACACTGATTCGAGCGAGGAGGAGCAGTTTGGCCATGAGGAGGAGTCTGGGCATCCCCATGAGCAGTCACGGCAGGGGGACGCTAGTGGGAGTGGACGGCCACTAGGGGACCAGGGTGAGGGGTATACCTACGGAGGTGACCCTTCTCACCCACATGCTGAGAGGACGATCCGGTATAGGAATCCGGATCACGGACAGTTCGAGGAGGTGGATCCTGCTGCAGGTACGCGTTTTAATTTAATTGTATTATTATTTTTAATAAATAATTGATTTATTTTAATTGTTCATATTATGAGAATTTGGTATTGCTTGACTTATATTAAAATTGTGCACTTTTTATGTAGTTCAGTAATTATTCTAATTCATATACGTATTTTCTTTACTTATGTATGTTTTTCTTTATTTTATTTAATTATGTGTACTTATTTTTAATTAGCTTTATTTAATTACGTGTATTTTTTACGTTTTACAATTAATTTACTTATATATTTTTATATGTATATGTTGTCGATATAGTTCCCACTAGGAAGCGCCCGCGGGAGGATCGTAGTTGGATAGTTACAGGGCCCATTGAGGGGGGCCCTATAGATGATAGCCTTATCCCTAGCTTTTTAGGGCATGTGGTATCTAGGTATTGGCAGGAGGGGGTGCCTACTAGATACCACATTAGAGTCCACAATAGAGGTAGCATGTACGACCTTTTTGAGAGGTGGATCGGCTCGATGACGGTCGAGGGTGCGCAGATATTGAGCGGGACAGGCCTTGGACACCTGCCCCGTATTATGCACCGGAGCATTGATGAGCCTCTCATCAATGCATTTTTGGAGAGGTGGCAGCCGGATACGAATTCGTTCCACCTCCCATTCGGAGAGATGACCATCCTCCTACACGATGTGTGGGAGATTTTGAGGATTCCGGTCGATGGTCGACTCATCACCGAGGTGACACCGTCGTCGACCGTACTGTCATGGTCGAGGGGATTGCTAGAGATTCCTCCTGAGGAGCGGATAGACGGGGAGCTGTATAGGAATGGCGGATTTTCTACGCAGCGGGTGATCGAGCGGTGTTTGCAGCGGGCCAGGGATGATTCGGACGTTGCTGTTTTAGTATGGAGCCTTATTGGGACTTGTCTGTTTACAGACAAAAGTTCCAATAAGTTTATGCCAGCCCCTGTTGTACAGGTTAGGAATGGGCTGGATCAGATTGGCCAGGAGGCATGGGGTACCGCGACACTCGCGTACTTGTATTACCATCTAGGGTGCGCGAGTCATCACGGGACGCAGGCAGTCGCTGGATGCATGACTCTATTACAGTCATGGATCTACGAGCACTTTCCGGATTTCAGACCCCACCCTCTGCCCCTTCCATTGCATGCCGCTCAGCCACGTGCAGCGAGGTGGGCCATCGACCACCATCGGGCCACAGAGCAGCGATTGGCAGCCATACGACTTGCGCTGGACGAGATGACAGCCGACATGGTTAGTAAATAGTTATAAATCTCATCAAATATATTTTGATTTAATATATTATATATAAATTATTATTCATAATCATTAACTACTTTTCAAAGGTTACTTGGATGCCTTACGGACGAGACGCCGTTTCGCGGACGCCGAGGACCCTGTACCGTGGACTTATTACGTACAGGGACTACATCGAGCCGTACATGCCAGACCGATGCGTCCGCCAGCTTGGGTATGTACAGTGGATTCCCTCACGCTTCATCCGTCCGGGCCGGGACACCTACCGCGGATACTCAGGGAGATCATACGTGGTACGACACGCCGTCGAGTATGCAGAGTCTGCGTGGGAGGAGTTCGGCACGTCTTCCATGGGTATTTCCCTAGCTGGCCGCCAGCGGACAGGTGGCGCTGTTCCTCGGAGTGCTGCGGTCGACGGCTACTTAGATTGGTTTCGTCCCCGATCACGTCCGCGCGTACTTCCCCCGGATCCCCAGGCTGCTATAGAGCCTCCTCGACCACGTCGCGCCGCCTCAGAGTTTGTAAGTATTCATATTAATTAATGTAATCTATTTTATTTGTTAACTTATGTTCAGATGAATCTAATATATTGTTTATATATTTGCAGTGGATGAGTCAGTATGGTCAGCTACATCATGCATTATTAGATGTAGTGCGGGAGAGCGTTCCTGATTTGTACGATCAGTTCGCACCTCGTACTGCAGATCTAGAGGATGAGTTCGACCGTTCCATATGATTTTTGGATTGTATTATTTTTTGTATACATTATCCGAATATTGTATTATTATTTCGCTGGTCATATTTTATTGTATTCTTCATATATATGTTGTATTTTTATACGTATATTTCTTCAAAACCCAAAATAAATAGTGGTAAGCACAAGATAATAATAATAAAACATATGTCACATGGCAATAAACGTCCTATCCATCACGGAGTGCATTCCAAGCGTTAAATCTAGATTCTAAATTTTGTGGCCACTCACCTACACTTTCAGCATGACGCTGATGGTGCCAAACGAAGCTCAACGGCGGGATAGGGCAGTCATCGACCACATCTACGCGTACATAATGGTTCCCATTCACAAGGGCAAGCGCTATAACCCTTTCCGGTTGGGTGTCGCCAGTAGAGCAATACAAAGGTAGTACAGAATAATTTCCATCTGAACGAGTACGGTCAAACTGTATTACCAGTGCATTTGCATAAGTGGCGAGAGGGAACAAATCCGTTGGTGTAGCCATCCAATGCTGCTCACCACAATCAGTTCCTTCGAAATTTATTCGCCTAAGTACCATGGCCACAAAATCACCATCGGCCGGACGCAACTCCAATGCTTCGAAGACACCCCTATACCTGTCCGGGTGGCTCGTAATCTCTCCACTCAATGACCTGCGAGCTAACCTCCAATATTTCTCGTGGCCAAAAAGGTACGTAGAAATTACTCGGAAACCACAATGGCCATCCCCATCTACATCTGACCACCCTGTACAATAAGGCTGAAAAAATGCTGGCACACACTGAATGTCTCCACCAGACCCTGTTAAGTAATTATGTTACATTAAATAAACAAACCTTCATCATTTATTTAATTAATTGACTAAATTAAAGGGCGTATTTACATGTCCTTAATAGAGACTCACCATCAAAACCTGTATGAATGCGGTGTGATCTACCTGTTGATCGACCAGATGACCCTGAACGGCACCTGCCACGCCGGCCACGTGTCGCTCTTTCTCGTGAGCTCCACTCGCGCATAACAGAATGATGTAATCTATTTGGTGGTCGCCCCCTTTGGGGTCCCGACAAACCTGGCTCTCCAACACTGGCCATGTCAGGGTACATCTGCTCTACGTACGCCCTATTCAACAGCCGGGCCAAAAAAGACGGACTGGTAGATACGGTGGGGACTACTTCCTCGTTGAAATACCTTAACAAACAAATATATCAACTCCAAATATTTCTTCAAAAAAAAATTTGTCAATTCAATTGCATAATATTAAAGTTCATAATTGAAAAATGCACCTGATGTCCTCATCAATGTAATTCGCATCACCATGTGATGACACAATGGTCAGCCTCTTCCAAAACTCATGCACGTGTGGAAGTAAGGGATATTCAGGCAATGACTGTGCCTTGAATATGTCGCACGCACAGGGAATCCCACGTGTCACCTTGGGCACACATCCACATTGCTCAAGTACAAGGCCTCCCAACTTATTCTTCCGCCGAACTTCTTTCCTAACCAACTTCAAACAATGGTGTGACACGTACTTGTTCAAATAACAGTATGGATATCCCTGCATACTTGTTTGAGTCGTGGAGATGGAAGCCTCAAGAGAGCCTCTGTAATAATGTCAATTAAAAATAAAATTAATTGAAACATCCAAATAAATAGAAGCATACCAAAAAATGAAATTCTAAGACATTAAATAACATCTGTTATAAACAATTAAATAAGTAAACTAACCCGATGTGAGGGTACAAGTGGCTGAGGTGAGAGTCAATCTTTGTGAACAAAGTGTCAAGGGAATTGGTGGAAGAATTAAGCCAATCTTTCATAGCAGCATGCGAAGCCTCTACTCTGTTAGTGGAAGTATTACCAAAGTGGAGAAATTGATTGGTCCAGGCTCGAACAAATTTCTCCTTGTGAATGAGCCATGTAGTCTCTAGATATTCAACAGCCAACGGCTCAAGGAGAGTGTACTTACCCTTGAAATTCTGCAATAAACAATTAAATTCCTCTACTGTCGGAGCCTTAATGATTTTCTTCCACCAGTTGTCATGAATATCACATGCCAAATTTTTGTTCCTCCTCCCAACATTTTTTTCCAACCACGCGTTCACATCACGCCCAATATGCCACAAACATAACAAGTGATGTGAAGCGGGAAAATGATCCTTAATCGGCTGTAACAAGCCCAACTCCCTATCTGTCACAATCACACTAGGTGACAAACTAGCCGGCAGCAAAAATCTCAAGTTCCTCATAACCCAGTCATATGTATCCTGTTTCTCATTCCTGACAATAGCAAATGCAATATTGAAATTCTTATTTGTAGGAGTCATACCTACCATCTCAACGACAGGCATTTGGTACTTGTTCGTCTTGTAGGTAGAATCAATCCCAACTACCCAATACCATCTGTTGAACATCTGAATTGATGTTGGATGTGCAAAGAATACATGTGTGATCTCATCAGTGTTCGCATCCTTCAGAATCTTCAGATAGTACTGCTTCTCCTCAGCCAAATGAATAAATTGCTGCCCAATATTCCTACCTTCCAATCCGGCGGTCTTCATCTCTCCTTTCAAATTGTACACAGATTTGATTGGTACCTGGGAATCGGGAAACTGTTTATTAACAGCTTCCCAAACACACTTTGGCTTTACATTCGAACGCAGCATAAATTCAGCAACAGCCTTTGAATCCTTTGTAAAATGGCTCAACTGTCTGTGACCATATGGATGCATTATACCTGTAAATCACATGTAATTATAATAACAATTAATACATACAACACATCAATAAACTTAATTAATATTATGCGCAAATAATGAAATACCAGTGTGATTGTGAGTTGACGCTGCTCCTGGGTTTGTATAAACCTTGTGCCGTCCCAAATCAATCCGCTTACAAGTCAACCTAAAGGGGCAATTAGTGCCGCTCCTTCGTGTATTCTTCCGTCTAGTTGGGAGAGGGGCTTTGGCAGGATCTCTCCATCGCTTGCACGAGAAGTAGTACGTCGCAAATCCTTGGTTGCCTCCCCTCTTTGTAATCACAAACTTCAGCCTCTTAGCTATTTTCTGGCAATATTTCAAAGCCTTGCCAATAGTTCGAAACTCTCTGTCAATCTTGAAATATCCACTCAAATCTGCGCCAGGTTCAAGTTCCACCGGCTCCCCATGAGTATTATCCGCCTCATTGTCATCAACATCCTCATCTTCATCGTCATCCTCCTCTTCGTTCTCCGCCTCCTCATCATCATCATACAACTCATCCTCATCGTAATCATCATTGTCAGCCTGTAGATGAATACACAGATTAATTAAAATTACAGCACAGTTATGATTCTTGCAATCAAAAAAACGCAACAGTTTGGAGTTTTTTAATGCATGAAACGCACCTTTTTTGCGTTTTTGCATATAAAAACGCTACAAATGTGCGTTTTTATCTGCAAAAAACGCAAAAATGGTGCGTTTCATGCATTAAAAAACGCACCCAGATGTGGTTTTCAGCAACCTAAAACGCAGAACTTTTTATATAATGCATGTCAAAAACGCAACACTTTTTATATAATGCATGTAAAAAACGCAACACTTTTTACATAATGCATGTCAAAAACGCAACACTTTTTATATAATGCATGTCGGAAACACTAAAAATCCACTTTTTCTACACTCAGAAACGCTAAAAAGGGACGTTTGACCGCTTCCTAAACGTTATTTTAGCGTGTTTCGACATACAATATTTTTAAAAAAAACTTATATAACTATAAGGTACGGAAACTTACCATATCGTGATGATTCGCTTGCTAAATATTCTTTCGCCGTCAACTAAATGATCCAACAATGTTTTTAAGTTAAGAATTTATCTGGATTTGCTTTTAGGATAGTTGTTGTGTATGAGTTTTTCAGCCAATTCACATGAATTTATGTAAACGTTTTTTAACTTCTGAACATGTCATAAACGCAACATTTTAACGAGCGAACCATGGTGGAAACTTCACATTTTGACGTTTATTGGTGTAAAAAACGCAATATTTTAACGAGCGAACCATGGTGGAAACATCAAATTTTTGCGTTTTTTACATGCAAAAAACGCACACTTTTGGCGTTTTTTACATACAAAAACGCACCCGATTGGCGTTTTTTTATATAAAAAACGCAATTTATGGTAAATTTTGTATGTCCAAAACGTTTTTCCATTGCGTTTTTTTTAGATTAAAACGCAATTTTCGCCCCTTTTTTGACATAAAATCTGTCAATTTTTTAGTTTTTTTGTTCATAAGGGCATTTTGGTCATTTTATTATTATTTTTATTTTTTTTTGTGATACAAATAGTAAATTCATGATACAAATAGCAAGTCCCAAATTATAAATAAAGTAGCATAGATGAGCGGAATTATAAATAAATTTTTTTGGTATTTTTAGTAAATTAATTAAGGATACTTAGGTAATTTAATATATTTTTATATTTAAATATTATTTTTATATTTAAAAAATAAAAATACCCTCCAAATATAGGATTGTTAGTGGACTTAACGGTTCATTCTAACGGAATGACCAAAACTAAAATTCAAATGCTAAAGTTAGTGACCTTTTTTGAATATTTAAAAGTTAGTGACCAAAACCTAAACTTTACCAAAGTATGATGAACTTTTTTACAATTCACTCTATTTATAAGGGCTGGAACCGTCAGGGGTGTCAGGCGCAGTTTGAGGAAGTTTTTTACATTCTTTTCCCGTTCCGTCCTTTCCAAACCACCTAAATTGCTTCAAAATCACCAGATTCACCATTTCCTATACAATTAACACAAAATCACATAAGTTCATAATTTTAATCATTTTAAAGCACAAATAACTAATTTTATTTATTTTTTCTTCAAAAGTCAGTATGAACTTATATAATGATTTCATACCTAAAACACTTATAAACATGGTGAAGATGGTTCACATCAACAATCACCTTAATTATAAAAAGAAACAAAGAAGGAACAAATACCTCAACATTTCTATCGTCTCCGGACCTGCGTTCCCAGAGACTCTACAACATCATCCTCCATAAACTAAGAACCACTTCCTTCTTATCACGCCTCAGGCTACTGTAATTCTTGCGGGGAAGTCTTCCAAGATTGCTATCCCATTCTTCTATTGGATCAACTTCCCCTGGGTCATATATAACTGGTGCTTTAGATATTATGCGAGAGATGGGTTAACTGTCTTCAATAGAGACCACTTGATGTTTCAGTGGGCCTAGCCTAGAGGTTACTGGAACTAAGTTCTTTCAGTTGGTCACCACCCATCTCCAACTTGAGCCAGAATGTTTTCTTTTTTCAACGACCATCTCGGATTATCATGGCCTGGAATAATCAATGAATTCCCATAGTCTCTCAAAGGCCTATCCACATCTTGATTGTCCACACTTATTGTTGGGTCCTCCAAAATACCTTCCACAACACCCTGGTTCACTGTCACATCCCGCTCCTCCTCCCCCTTATCTATCAACAAACTTGCAAAGCGTGATCCAGAAACAGCGTGCACATCCGTATTAGTTCCAGGCCGCTCTTTATTTTGAGTGTGTCTTCTAGGGGCGCCTCTTTCAGTCTGCGGAACATGTACCCACAGGCTATAGAGTTTATCCCCCAGTGTTCCTTTCACCTTATAAGCATTCCTCTTGTCAGTCACCTTCGTTCGACATTTGAGGGGTTTTCTCCGTACGGACTGCACTCTCGTGTCCTTATCTACTACATTGATAGCATATACGTTCCGCACACTTTCGTACTCTACCCTTTGTTGTTTTCCGATAATAGAGAAGCAGGCGCACAAAGGCTTGTTTAGATCTATAACGACAGCCAGTCAAGCAAACTTTCCTCTCGTTTTGGTAACAGTCTGGTGATCAATCTTCACCACTTTTCTCACTAACTCACCTATTTTCTTAAATACATTCTTGTGGTATAGGTGGATTGGCATACAAGGTAAGTGAATCCATGCTACCATTCCGAGCCTTAAAATGCACAAGGAAATAATTTTTTTTTTCCAAGTCCATCATCATGCAACCCTTCATTCTCGGCCACAATGCAACGAGACGGTTGTATAGCACCTGAAATGTGATTGAATGTCCCATTAAGTTTACCACCATATCATGTTCCCACAGAATTGCGTCATAGAAATGTTCGGAGAGTTGCAGGTTTGGCACGGGGGTTGCATAGCTGATAGTAATATCGTCCCCCCGCCTCCAGATCCTTTTCACCTATATCCTCCTCACTTCATCATCAGACAATATCTCTACATGTGGTCTATTGTGATTCAACATATCTCAAAAACTAGGCTTAGGTGGGACTGAATGCTACTGCAAGTTCTCCCCTAACAAGCCTTGGTTCCCAATTTGTTGCTGGATCTCAGACTCCTCTGCTCTTTTCCTCTTAGAATAGCTGGCCAATCTAGTTTGGCTCCTGTGGAATTCTTGTCAAAGGCAGAAACCGAGTCTCTGTTTTTTTGTTGGATCTACATCCAGGTCCGCTAGTCGTGAGGCACCCTCCATAGGGTTTCTAGTCGTCACCATACTGATGTCGTATAAGTAAGAGCTTTATAGATTATATACTAAAAGGGTGTATTTGATAAAACAAAATTTTCTTTCAATTTGGTTTTTCTTGCTATCACTTCCACCACTCTAGAATTCACAGGCTGATCAATATGGATCGGTATGGATACGATTGGAACATCCAATTTCATGCTTTACATCACAGAACTCCACCCGCAGTGGCTCACAAACGCTCTGGTGCCAGAATGCTTCACGATTTTCTTCGGCGGAGCCCATCCTTCCATTTCCACTCTGTTTCCTACCATGTCGGGAAAGCCTTCCGGTAGAGCTTTTTCAATATTAGTTTTCTCTCCCGAATTATGAATCTGATGACCCATATGAAGCTCGCATTGCTCAAATCCAATCTGTAGCGTTTGCGCAGCTACTGGATCTTCAATCGCCTCGTCTTCTTCGTCACCAAAACAGTAGGTCTCCCGACGGTCAGCTCAGAACTCCCGGCCTCTGGCTGTCCACAAAGGATTAGCACCGCCTTGGAAGGCCTTCAACGTCCCACACCAGCCGGCCGTCCACCGCACCTGGCTTTCCTCTCTCTCGGTAACTACAACGCCACTCTCGGAAGAAGAGAAGTCACGAAGACCAAGAGAGCACAAAGAAAGAGAGAGCAGCCACTTGAAGAGAGCAGAAGACAGAAGATAAAAATGAGCAGCTCCTTCCAAAACCCTTAGGGCAACACAACTAATAAGGGCAGCAATGAGCTGGGCTGGGGTTGCTGGGCTGGGTGTGAGACGGGCCAAGGAGAATGCACCATATTGGGCCACACTTGGGCCACTTATTCAATAACATTCTCCACCTTATGTGGTCCAAGGTGGCGTAAATCTGAAGGAAGAAATTAGGGCCGTATGGAGAATCATCATCGCTGATTTTGCCTGTCACATCACAAAGACAAGAAAGGCACACAAAGTGGAATCACAAAGAAACTGGTTACAAACACAAAGTAAGATACATAACAGAACACACAGTTCAGAAACACATGATGTAGATAACAAACACATAGTAAGTTACTACAGGCAGCAAACAAGCATAGATAAGTAATCAGCCAGGATTAATATTCAATATGCGTTTGCAAGAGAGAAGCTTTTCAACGGGAAGGCACTTAGTTCCCATATCAGCTGGGTTAAACTGTGAAGGGATCTTTTCTAACTTAATGTCACCAGTCTCAACAATGTTCCTAATGAAATGAAACCTAACATCTATATGTTTAGTTCTATCATGGAACACAGGATTTTTGCACAACTGAATGGCAGACTGACTGTCAGAAAATACAGTGACATGACCTTTTAGAAAACCAATTTCAGACACAACACGTTTGAGCCAAATGGCTTCCTTAAAAGCTTCAGTGGCAGCAATATATTCAGATTCAGTAGTGGATAATGCAACAACAGACTGCAGTTGAGATTTCCAGCTAATGCAAGAGTCACACAAAGTAAACACATAGGAAGTAGTAGATTTCCTATTGTCTCTATCATTAGCGAAATTAGAGTCAACATAACCAGCAAGCTGAACACCTTGAGTACTTTTAGAGAAAAGTAAACCATGGTTCACAGAAGATTTCAGATATCTAAGTAACCATTTAAGAGCATTCCAGTGAGGCAATCCAGGGTTCGACATATATCTGCTCAAGCAACTGACAGCATAAGCAATGTCAGGTCGGGTGCTTACCATGAGATACATAACTGACCCAATAGCACTAGAATAAGGCACATTTTTCATTTTCTCAATTTCAGAATCAGTTTTAGGGGACTGATCCTTACTTAACACAAAGTGGGAAGCTAAAGGTACATTCACAGGAGCAGCACTAAGCATGTTAAATTTACTCAATACTTTTTCAACATAAGAAGTCTGATTTAGCATTAGAGTAGACTTACTCCTATCCCTCACAATATTAATGCCTAGGATTCTTTTGGCATCTCCTAGGTCTTTCATGGCAAAATTCTCACTTAGACATTTTTGCACCTTAACAATAGCATTCAGAGAAGGACTGATAATTAACATGTCATCAACATAAATTAACAAGAACACAGGTTCAGTTGAAGTATCCTTAAAATACAGACAATGGTCACACATAGACTTCTGGAATTTTAAGGAAGACATGCATTTATCAAACTTTATATTCCACTGTCTAGGGGACTGTTTAAGTCCATACAGTGTTTTCCTAAGCAAACACACATAATCAGGTTTCTTAGGATCTACAAATCCTTCAGGCTGTTTCATATAAATTTTCTTATCTAAATCACCATGTAAAAAAGCAGTGGTAACATCCATTTGCTTCATCTCCCAATTATGATGAGCAACAAGAGCAAGCATCATTCGAATAGTGGTGAATTTAACAACAGGAGCAAAGATTTCAGAATAATCTACACCTTCCTTTTGAGTGAAACCCTTGGCAACTAACATAGCCTTAAACCTAACATTATTAGGTTCTTCTTTAACCTTAAATAGCCATTTACATTCTACCACAGAACAGTTAGTTGGCAGAGGCACTAAAGTCCAGGTTTGATTAACCTTCAAGGAGTCCATTTCACTCTTCATGGCACTGAGCCATTGTTGGGACTCCTTGGACTTAAGGGCCTCTTGGTAGGTTTTAGGTTCATTTAATTCCAAGGTTTCAAACACAGAAAATGCAAAGAGAGAAGTATTATGCACATGAAAGGCAAAATCAGGCATACTATCAGCAGTTCTCTTGATAGTTCTTCTACTTCTATCTCTAGCAAGTTGGTAGTTATTCAAATCAGGTGAATTATGCTCCATGTCATGTTCATATGATTCACTATTACTATGGGATTCAGATTCAGCAGACCTATCAGAAAATTCAGGTTCATTTTCTTGATTATTAGGACGCTCCACCTCACTGTGAGGGGTACTACGGTCATGCTCTGTTGATTCAGATTCAGACAGCACATTATCATCAGCATTATCAGAATTTTCAGTCAGCAAATTCTCAGAGTTATCAGAATGGACAGGCAATGAATTAGTAACAACAGTCCTGGACTCCACCTCAAAAGGAGTGTTCTCAGGAACAGACTCAGGCACAGAACTGTTTAAACAAGGAAAATCAGATTCATTAAAAATGACATCCCTGCTAATTATTACCTTAAAACCTATCTGGCTTCTATCCCACAACCTATACCCTTTTACCCCCTCAGGATATCCTAAGAAAACACACTTCTTAGACCTAGGGTTCAGTTTATCAGTTTGTTGGTGCACATATGCTGCACATCCAAACACCCTAAGGTTGGACAGATCCAGTGGTTTCCCAGAAAACACTGATTCAGGACATTTCCCTCCTAAGGGAACTGAGGGTGACCTATTTACTAGATAGGCAGCGGTATGAATGGCTTCACCCCAAAATTTTTTAGACAGACCTGAGGTAGCTAACATGCTCCTAACCTTGTCTAAGAGTGTCCTGTTCATTCTTTCAGCAACTCCATTTTGCTGGGGATTATAGGGCACAATTTTGTGCCTTCTAATCCCACTATTAACACATAACTGGTCCATTTCTCTATTACAAAATTCCAGTCCATTATCGGTTCTAAGGGTTTTAACCTTACAATTTGTCTGGTTTTCAACTAAGGTTTTCCATTCCCTAAACTTGGCACAGACTTCAGATTTATGTTCTAAGAGACATATCCAGACTTTCCTAGAGAAGTCATCAATGATAGACAGGAAATATCTCTTCCCACCATGGGAAGGGATACTTGTTGGACCCCACACATCAGCATGCACATATTCTAGCACAGAGGAACACTTAGTCATTTTAGGGTATGCAGAAACAGGAAAGCTTACCTTATGCTGTTTTCCTAACACACAGGCTTCACAGAAAGGTACAGAAGACACAGAGTCCTTACCAAAATAACCAGATTTCTGCATGATATCTAGACCTCTATTGCTCATATGTCCTAGTCTATTATGCCACAAAGTAGTCATGTCATTGCATACAGCATTCAAGGATTCAGAAAAAGGGACAGCATGGCAAATATACAAATTATTTACTTTCTGAGCTTTAAACAAAACAAGCGAATTTTTCAGAATTTTCATGCACCCATTTCCCCATTTCCCTTCCAGACCACTACTTTCTAATGCAGCAACAGAAAACAGGTTATGACACAAATCAGGAACATGTCTCACATTTTTCATGGTAATAACAGTACCATTCTCAAATTTAAGACACACATCACCAACCCCATGCACCTTACACTTTTTACTATCAGCCAATGAGACATAACCAGCATCACAGTTCTCATAAGAAGCAAACAGGTTCTTAAAAGGAGTCATATGGTAAGTACAGCCAGAATCAATCAACCATTCATGTTCAGGCATCTTGTTTAACACAGAGTTAACAGCATCACAAACCATAAAGACACTTTCATGCGCACTCTTTTCAGAAACAACATTGGCAAGTTCAGGTTTCTTTGGGTTAGGGCATTCCTTGATATAATGTCCAGGATTACCACAGTTGTAACATACTCTCTTCTTGGACTTACCCCTATTCGTTTTAGCTGGTTTACCAGATTTATCATGGTTACTCTTCTTGGAGTGTCTAGACCTACTCTTAGATCTACCACGGACAAACATAGCTTCACCAGAATCTTTACTCTGGTTACTACTACTACCCCTATTGTGTCTCAAATCCAGCTCTTTACTCCTCAAACCATTTACAACAATGTCAAGAGTTATCTCATCCCTACCATACTTAATAGCAGATTTAACATCATTGTAAGAATCAGGAATAGCATTCAGCAGGACAATAGGAGTGTAATCATCAATATGTTTGTCACCAGCCATTTTAATATTCTGTACAAGTTTATTAAAAATGTCCAAGTTTTCATCCATGTCTTTAGATAAATCTAGTTTAAAACGAAAAAATTTTTCAAGCAAGAATAACTTTCCAGGAAGAGAAGTATCAGTATACAACGCATCAAGTTTATCCCATAATTCCTTTGCAGATTCCAAAATACCTACTTTTCTAAGCACAGAGTCAGACAAGTTCAAGTATATGGTAGAACATGCAGTTTCATTCATTTCATCCTGTACATTTTTATCCTCGGTATCAAGAAATTTACCAGTCACTGCTCTAAACACTTTTTGCTGTATTAAAACACATTTAATCTTTTGTTTCCAAATGTCAAAATCAGTTTTACCATTGAAAGGTAACAAACCATACTGATTAGCATATTGAGTGGCAGCCATCACAGACTGCAAAGCGCACACAAGCACACACTAAGGGAAACTAGAAGAGCCACACAGTTCCGAGGTCACTTCTGTGACTGGCAGGGGTCTCTTCTAGCCCTGGACTCAATTTACTGACTATTAACTACAATCAGGTTTTGGAAACACAACAGCACACTAAGTTCAGAGCTCAGATTCAGTGAAAACAAATTCACAAAAAATCAGGTAAAATTCACTGAGATGCACAGAATCAGGCAAGTACAACACACAATCCCAGAACACACTGAACACACTGTTTTTGCTACCAATCTCAACCCTAAGCCAGCAAGCTCAGCACCACACACAAAGAGTGCAGGGGTCGTACCTGGGGGGTTATCGGGTAATCCAGACAGCCAGCCCTGCAGGGTCAGTGACAAAAAAACAGAATACACCAAATAAAATCCGGTGGCACTCCGGTACTCCAGAAAATAACCAGTCAAGACAGTTTCAACAAATCACAACAGCCAAGACAAAATCCAGAGAAAATTAAATCCGGTGGCACTCCGGTACTCCAGGATGTTCAGAGATACTACCTGAGCGGGGATAACCTCCTTGGTATCCCAATACACAGAATAATATGTATGAATAAAATCCGGTGGCACTCCGGTACACCAGGATGTTGAGGAACCAATACCTGAGCGGGAACCAACTTATGGTTTCCCGACTTACCGATCTGTACGGACGGTCGGTTTTCCGGCGAGCGCGGTCGGCTCTCGCTGTCGGCGTGCACGGTCGGCGAGCGCGGTTCGAAAACGCGGTCAGAGAGCGTGGATGGTGAGCGCTGTCAACGAACGCGGATGGAGAGCGCGGTCGGAGAGCGCAGATGTCGGGCGCGGTCGACGAACGCGGATGGAGAGCGCGGTCGGCGAGGGTGGAGGCGTTCCAGGCTCTGATACCACTGTAGCGTTTGCGCAGCTACTGGATCTTCAATCGCCTCGTCTTCTTCGTCGCCAAAACAGTAGGTCTCCCGACGGTCAGCTCAGAACTCCCGGCCTCTGGCTGTCCACAAAGGATTAGCACCGCCTTGGAAGGCCTTCAACGTCCCACACCAGCCGGCCATCCACCGCACCTGGCTTTCCTCTCTCTCGGTAACTACAACGCCACTCTCGGAAGAAGAGAAGTCACGAAGATCAAGAGAGCACAAAGAAAGAGAGAGCAGCCACTTGAAGAGAGCAGAAGACAGAAGATAAAAATGAGCAGCTCCTTCCAAAACCCTTAGGGCAACACAACTAATAAGGGCAGCAATGAGCTGGGCTGGGGTTGCTGGGCTGGGTGTGAGACGGGCCAAGGAGAATGCACCATATTGGGCCACACTTGGGCCACTTATTCAATAACACAATCCTCGTGAAAGTGCATCCCTTTCCTCCTTTGTCAAAAACTACTCACTACCAAAAGAGCAATAAATAACGGAGCCTTTTAACTTTGGTCAAGCCATGCCATGATTTCTTTATTCTCATGAAAGAAATCATGAGAATTGGGACTGGTTGATGGAATTATTTTTTTGCACAATTTTTTGGTTTAAACAAGAGTAGGTGCTTAATACCATTAATTACGTGGGACAATATAAAGCATAAGTTGTTGAGAAAATGGACCTATCCTAATATGGCTAGATTAGGATTGGAAAAAAAAGCACAAGCTGTTCACTTGTATGCTTTCCCATATTTATAGATTATGGGTTCGATTTCTAATAACAGTAATATTCTTCACCTAAATGCAGCTCTAGACCTACCGAAAAACGTTCAAGTGCATGCAATCTTAGGCCCTGTTTCATCAATGCAATCCCACTTCATAATTGATCTTGGAGCAAAAGCTCAAGTGCCTATCATTTCATTTTCTGCAACAAGTCCTTCCCTTTCATCTATTCGAAGTCCATACTTCATTCGTGCTACTGTAAATGATTCATCTCAAGTTCAAGCATTGAGTTCAATCATCAGTATATATGGTTAGAGGGAAGCTGTTCCAATCTATGATGATAATGAGTTTAGTGAAGGGATCATACCGTTTTTAACTGATGCATTGGATGCAATCAACGCCCGTGTTCCTTATCGAAGTGTCATTCGTCCCACGGCTACAGATGATGAAATTGCTGCTGAACTTTACAAATTAATGACTATGCAGACCAGAGTTTTCATTGTTCATATGAAAACTGGTCTTGCCTCGAAGCTTTTTCTCAAAGCGAAACAGGTGGGAATGATGAGTGAGGAATATGCTTGGGTTACCACAGATTCCATAATGAATGGGTTGAATGCAATTGATCCTTCTGTTCTTGATTCAATGCAAGGTGTAATAGGGGTAATGCCTTATATTCCAAAGACTCCGGAGCTTCAAACTTTTACAAATAGATGTACGTTGGACTTCCGGCGAAACAATCCATCCATTCTTCATCCACGATTGACAATGTTTGGCCTGTGGGCATATGATTCAGCTATAGCACTCGCAATGGCAGTAGAGGAAGCTGCAACTTCAAGCACTAGCTTTCAAAAGCAGAGAAATTCTTCAGGGAACTCAACAGACCTTGAAACTTTTGGAGTCTCCCAAAATGGTCCAAAACTCTTAGAAGCATTATTAAACACTTCATTTACTGGCATAAGTGGAGTTTTCAATCTTGCTGGTGGGCAACTTCACTCTCCAATTTATCAAATACTGAATGTCACTGGTAATGGTGCAAAAGAGATTGCATTCTGGACCTTAGAGAAAGGGATCATCAAGAATCTGGATTTGACTACTGAAGTTAAGGCCATAACAAAATCAAACTTGCCTATAATATGGCCAGGTGACACTGTGATTCCCCCCAAGGGTTGGGTTATCCCAACATGTGGAAAAAAATTGAGGGTGGGTGTACCAGTAGAAAAAGGTTTCACTGAATTTGTAAAGGTTGCATATAATCCTGAAGATAACAGAACAGCTGTCACAGGATACAGCATTGATATCTTCCAAGCAGTAATTTCTAGTTTGCCATATGCTGTTCCCTATGAGTTCATTCCGTTCGCAACTTCGGATGGAAATAGTGCTGGAACTTACGATGACTTGGTTTACCAGGTCTACTTGAGGGTAAATATCTCCATCTCTCTCTCGAACTCTTTACTCAAGTACTAGCTATGCATAGTGCATATCTTTTCAAAGTCATTTTCCCAGCGTCATATCACAATTTTTCCCATTTGATTGGTGGAAACTGGAGTTTATATAACAAAATTTTGAATTTGTCGTGCAGAATTTCGACGCCGTAGCAGGAGACACAACTATTGTGGCAAATAGGTCTCAATATGTGGACTTTACATTGCCTTAGATTGAATCTGGGGTATCAATGATTGTTCCAATCCAGCAGAACCAAAGGAAAAATGCATGGGTATTTTTGAAGCCACTGACATGGGAGCTATGGCTGACATCTTTTTTTTCTTTCATCATTGTTGGAGTTCTTATATGGCTTCTTGAACATAGAATAAATGATGAATTTAGAGGGCCTCCTCTGCATCAACTTGGCATGATCTTCTGGTTCTCTTTCTCTACTATGGTTTTTACGCAAAGTAATTTTGTGTCTTTCTCTTACCTTAATTTAGACTTTCGGATTTGTCTATGTTGGTTGAAACAATGCCAATCTTTTATTTTATGAACTCTAATATTTTGTAGAGGAGAAGATAGTGAGCAATTTGGGTAGGTTTGTGCTGATCATATGGTTCCTGGTTGTGCTTATACTCATCCAAAGCTACACAGCCAGTCTTACATCAATGTTGACTGTCCAGAAACTCCAACCAACCGTCACAAATGTAAACGAGCTTGTCAAGAGCTTATGTAGGTTATCAGAAAGATTCATTTGTTTATGAAATGTTGAGGACTGATCTGGGCTTTGATGTGCATAGACTTTAAACTACACATCTCCACAAGAACTACACCAACTTCTCACCAAGGGCAGTGGAAATGGTGGGATAGCAGCAGCTTTTGATGAGATTCCGTACATGAAGATTTTCCTGGAGAAATACTGTTTGCAATATGCCATGGTTCCACCAACATATAAGACCGATGCCTTTGGAATCGTACGTACACTCCATACTTGTTCAAACACGGTTATTAATTTATTTAGAATCTTGAAAATGATATATCAGATAGTAAAAGAGAGGCATTAACTTTTGATGATCTCTTGTGACATTGCAGGTATTCCCAATTGGCTCTCCTTTGCTAGCTGATGTATCCAGGGCAGTTCTGAATGTTACCCAGGGTGATCGAATGAAAGAATTTGAGAAAGCATGGATAATTGAAAGTTCCAGTTGCCAAAACTCTAGCACATCATTGGCTTCTAGCTCTAGTAGCCTGGACTTGGGCAGCTTCTGGGGTTTATTTCTAATTGTAGGAGTCGCGGTTACTTTGGCTTTCACAATCTATCTCACAATGTTCCTCCATGAACACTGGCAAATAGTAACTTGTCCTGACTATTCGGCTTGGGACAAAATTGTGGAGCTTGCTAGACGTTTTAACAGTAGAGATTTAACAAGTCATACTTTCAGGAAAGCTGGTTACGAGTTGGAGGAGCCATTGTTGTTGGGGATGATGGAGGGAGTAGAGAAATTTCACCGCGTCCAAATTATTCTCAAACTCCAGTAACATTTTCATTTCAACAATCTCCAGCTTCCAGTGTTCCACCAAGTCCCAGCTTGTCAAGTCACATAGAACACAATAATATCTCTGCCTTGGTGGGAACAAGGAAATCCTTGTCAGGATATTAATGCAGCTTCCCCTCTGGAAGAAAATTGAACTCCAGAAATAGGTGGAATATGAAGCAACCATTGGTTACAAATTGTGCAGAAGCTCCACTGATGGTTAGTTGCTAAGATTTGTCAGATTCCTGTGGCAGAATGATGTCTGTAATGAAATAGATCTGATTGGAGATAGGTTTCATCAAATTTTATTTGAAATTTTATGTTTACACTGTTTCTCTTGCTTGAGGTTTGTTTATAAATCTTGATTTTATACAAACTAGTTATTTGCGTTGTTTAATATTAACTTGACATGGTATTAACTTTGTTGCTGGCTATTTGTTCATTATCCCTGGGATGAGGGGAAGACTCAGTTTCATGCGGCTTCATTACTTGTGATGCCAATGGTTTCATCCAAAATACACAGGATTTGGAGGCATTGGTTTTGGTCACAGAAAACTGTTGTAATTGCAAGGTTCTGGTTGAAGCAGGCTCTCGGTAGATGAGGAGGATGTGGGAAATAAGTTAGAGACTACCTCAATATTTCCCCTGATCATTAATTTTGATTTCAATTGGCATAATATACCTTCTGAGAAACATTCTGTGCAAAATTTGAGAAATTATATACATGTAAATTTTATGAGATTTTAAGTTTGAAATGAAAAAATCTCTACTTTTAATATGGTGCATTCGATAACTATTTCTATAGTGTTTTTTTTTTTAAAAAAAAGTATTTCGTGGTATTTTATAAGGATTATTAATCTTTAAAAACTAACATTAGTTAATCATCCTAATTAAAATTAAAGGATAATCAACTAACACCTCTCATAACAAAATTTAAAAATTATGAGACACATGCTATTTTAAGATTGATTTTTCGAATGAAAAATAACTGGGCTAAAAGTGAACAATCCAATCAAGCCCAAAATCACCAACATACCACTTTTCTTTGGGGAAGCTTTTTAAAGACTTCCACAACCCTTAGAGTTATCAACTCTAGGGTCCTTCTCACTAAATTTTATAAATATAGTTTCCACCTTTGAAAGTTGAAAAGTTTTCAATGGTCTGAAAAAAATCAAACACATTAAAAATATGTCATGTGATTTTCAAAATCAAGGTTTACCCAACACAAGACTGTACTGTGATATCTCTCCCGATATCATGCTAGGTTAATAACGTCATTAGAATATTTTATTTTAGTTTATTTCTTTTTAATCTTACGAACGTAATTCTATTATTACTTTCTACACCTCAAACACTATCATTAATAATTTCCAATCAATTTCGGCTAAACCCAATTAAACGAAATTTAGCCGAATCAAAGAATTAATCAAGAATCTATTTAATCAAAGATTAATAAATTAAGTAAGTCTCTAAAGGGACTTGGCCTAAAATCCTAAACTAAATTGAAGGCTAAAATAATGTAGTCAAAGGGAGGTGGCAAGGGTAGCAAATATGATTTAGTCAACTTTAGGAAATTACCTTTTAGTCCCTCATTTCTTTACTTGATCATCACCCACCCCTCTAGTTTAGGTTGTTCTTAATTTGTCTAGTTTTGTTTTCTTGTTCAATCGAGTACCTATTGTAATTTTGGTCAAGCCCTTCATTAATGACAATGGACTCAATTAATTTATTGATCTCTTGATTAATTGTTTAATTCGGTTAATTTTCATTTGATAGGGGTTGGCCGAAATTGATTGGAATTGCTAACTATGATGTTTTGGGGTTTGAAACTTTATCTAAAGTATACTTGTGGGATGATAATGAAATAATTATAATTATTAAATAAGGTTGAGGATGACTACTTCAAGTTAATTTGACACCGTGAAGAGGAACTCACACTCAGAGCTTGAGCCAAGTCGAAATTTTCCATTGTTTTTCTCTCTTTCTTTCCCTCTTTTGTTACTATCGTTTCCTTTTTGCTTTTTTTCCCTTTCTTTTTTCAATTCATCTCATTTTCTAATTCAAGTTTTGAAAAGTCTCCCATCATCCATTGGGAAACGAAGAGTATGACTAAGAAGCCGCATATTCGTTCCACGCTTCAAACATTTTTAACATTAAGACGATAAATTCAGGTATGTTCATGATTTTGGGGTTGATTGGATGATTTACTTTAGCCCAGTTATTTTTTATTTGGAGAATCTTAAAATACAGTTCAATTATAAGAATGTAGTTTGTGTCCTTGGGGTTACTAGTTACCGTTTCAGTTTTTGGAGCGGTAGTTTATAGGGTTTGACAAAATTGCAATTTTACTTAAAAGAGAAAAAAAGAGCATTGTAGGAGGGGTATTTTAATCCAAATTAGAGTAGTAGAGAGTAAGAAGTGAGCCAATAACTAATATAACTTAAATTTCTAGATGTGGTTATGAGAGGTGTTATTTTGGATGAAATCATTGGCATCACAAGTAACAGAAATTACTAGTTATCGTTCCAGTACTTTCTCATTACCATTTCAATTTGGATTAAAATACTTCCCTACAATACCCTCTTTCTTTCTCCTCTTTTATGTAAAAGGACATTTTTATCAAAATTTATGGACTACCGCTCAAAAAAGTAAGCCGATAACTAGTAACCCCCAAGGTAAATAAAGCCGCATAAAACTGAGTCTTCCCCTAATCTCAGGGATGGTGAAAAAATAGCCTGCAAACAAGTTAATACCATGTCAAGTAACATCACAACAACTACAAATGCAACGACAAGAGCTATTAATATTTCCATTCCAGAGAACCTTTGCGTTCACTATTAGGTTAGCTAGCAGCCTTCAATATTGATGGTTCGAGCAAAAGAACTCATATCCTTGATTTTGGAATCCTAAGATGGCATGAAAATTTTGCAAGAAACCAACCTAACATGACTAGTTATTTAGCACCAGTGCCCACAAATTCAACAACATGAAAACCCAAAAGATACATTCAGAATAAAATCAATCACTTGACACCATATTATTTTAAGAAGTACCGGATAAAAATATTTTTAATGGACATGCTCTAGTATGACGACATATAATCCATATAGCTGACTTTATACAACACGACAAAGGGTTCGTTGTGTTGTTGATAAAATATCTTTTCTAGGCACTCGTGATTTCATTTCATCTAATGAGTGAGGATCAGCAGATGGATAAAATAGATTTTCCAATTTGTGTTAAGTGCTGATTGCACAAACTGTGTACAGCATTACTTGCTTGTAATAAAACTCTTAGCACTTTAACCTCGTTCGCCTAATTCATGTTATATTAGTTACAGATTCCTAATTTTATTATTTCAACCAATTGGCCACCCTACTTAAAGAACCTATTATCAAACCACAACAAATATCAAACTGTAACCATATAGACACTTCTAATCCTTCCCAATAAACATATCCACGTGGGTCAATGCAAATTCTGAAGAAAAAGAAAAGGGAAAAAAATCAAGAAACTAAACCCAAAATTTATTTGCATTTTGAGAGAACAATGACAATCACAATAAATAATGAAATGAGGGAAGAAGAAATGGGGAGAGAGGGGTTTAGGGTAGAAAATAGTACTAGTATTTTTGGCTTTGCTTGGGAAGTTTGAAACGAGAGAAACGGTACCGTTTCACTTTGGGGAAGAGGATTGGAACAGAAAAAGGTAAGAGAGGATCCGGAGTGGGCATGTTTAGTTGCTTAAACCACGCAAATAACTAGTTTGTATAAAATCAAGATTTATACACAAATCTCAAGCAAGAAAAACAGTGTAAACACAAATTTTGAAATAAAACTTAAGGAAACCTATCTCCAATCAAATCTATTTCATTAAAGAGTTCATTCTGCCACAGGAATCTGACAAATATTAGCAAGTAACCATCAGTGGAGCTTCTGCACAATTTGTAACCAATGGTTGCCTCATATTCCACCTATTTCTGGAGTTATCTTTCACGATAAATTTCCTTCCTGAGTTGAAGCTGCATTAATATCCTGAGAAGGATTTCCTTGTTCCCCCAAGGCAGAGATGTTATTGTGTTCTATGTGATTCGACATGCTGGGACTTGGTGGAACACTGGAAACTGGAGATTGCTGAAATGAAAATGTTACTGGACTTTGATGATAATTTGGACGCGGTGACATTTCCATACTCCCTCCTTCATCCCCATCAACAATGCCTCCTCTAACTCGAAACTCAGGTTTCCTGAAAGTATGACTGCTTAAATCTTTACTGTTAAAACGTTTAGCAAGCTCCACAATTTTGTCCCATGCCGAATAGTCAGGACAAGTTACTATTTGCCAGTGTTCATGGAGGAACATGGTGAGATAGATTATAAAAGCCAAAGTAACCGCGACTCCTGCAATTAGAAATAGACCCCAGAAGCTGTCCAAGTCCAGGCTACTAGAGCTGGAAGCCAATGATGTGCTAGATTCTTGGCAACTGGATCTTTCAAGTATCCATGCTTTCTCAATTTGATTCATTTGCTCACCTTGGGTAACATTCAGAACTGCCCTGGATACATCTGGTAGCAAAGGAGAACCAATTGGGAATACCTAAAAAATGTCACAAAAGTGAATGCCTATCTTTAACTATCTGATGTATCTTTTTCAAGATTCTAAATAAAGTAATAACTGTGTTAGAACAAGTATAGAGTTAACGTACGAATCCGAAGCCATCGGTCTTATATGTTGGCTGAACCATTGCATATTGCGAACAGTAGGTTGCCAGGAAAAGCTTCATGTAGGGAATCTCATCAAAAGCTGCTGCTATGCCACCATTTCCACTGCCCTTGGTGAAAAGTTGGTGTAGTTCTTCTGGAGATTTGTACTCTAAAAGTCTGGACTCGTCAAAGCCCATTTGAATCAACATTCCATAAACAAATGAACCTTTCACATAACCTACATAAGCCTTGTTCTTGAGAAGCTCGTTTACATTTGTGACGGTTGGTTGGAGTTTCTGGACAGTCAACATTGATGTAAGACTGGCTGTGTAGCTTTGGATGAGTATAAGTACAACCAGGAACCATATGATCAGCACAAACCTAGCCAAATTGCTCACTATCTTCTCCTCTACAAAATATTAGAGTTAATAAAATAAAAGATTGGCATTGTTTCAACCAACATAGACAAATCCGAAAGTCTAAATTAAAGTAAGAGAAAGACACAAAATTACTTTGCGTAAAAACCATAGTAGAGAAAGAGAACCAGAAGATCATGCCAAGTTGATGCAGAGGAGGCCCTCTAAATTCATCATTTATTCTATGTTCAAGAAGCCATATAAGAACTCCAACAATGATGAAAGAAAAAAAAGATGTCAGCCATAGCTCCCATGTCAGTGGCTTCAAAAATACCCATGCATTTTTCCTTTGGTTCTGTTGGATTGGGACAATCATTGATACCCCAGATTCAGTGTAAGGCAATGTAAAGTCCACATATTGAGACCTATTTGCCACAATGGTTGTGTCTCCTGCTACGGCATCAAAATTCTGCAGGACAAATTCAAAAATATTGGTGTATAAACTCCAGTTTCCACCAACCAAATGGGAGAAATTGTGATATGAATGGATTAAGAGAGAGAGAGCGCGAGAGTGTGTACCCCCAAGTAGACCTGGTAAACCAAGTCATTGTAAGTTCCAGCACTATTTCCATCCGGAGTTGCGAACGGAATGAGATCATAGGGAACAGCATATGGCAAACTAGAAATTACTGCTTTAAAAATATCAATGCTGTATCCTGTGACAGTTGTTCTGTTATCTTCAGGATTCCTTGCAACCTTTACAAATTCAGTGAAACCATTTTTAACTGGTACACCTACCCTCAATTTTTTTCCACTTGTTGGGATCACCCAACCCTTGGCGGGAATCACAGTGTCACCTGGCCATATTATAGTCAAGTTTGATTTTGTTATGGGCTTAACATCAGTAGTAAAATCAAGATTCTTGATCAACCCTTTCTCTAAGGTCCAGAATGCAATCTCTTTTGCACCATTACCAATGACATTCACTAATTGATAAATTGGAGAGTGAAGTTGCCCACCAGCAAGATTGAAATCTCCACTTATGCCTGTAAATGAAGTGTTTAATAATGCTTCCAACAGTTTTGGACCATTTCTGGAGACTCCAAAAGTTTCAAGATCTGTTGAATTCCCGAAAGAATTACTCGGCTTTTGAAAGCCATTGCTTGAAACTCCTGCTTTCTCTATTGCCATTGCAAGTGCTGTAGCTGAATCATATGCCCACAGGCCAAACATAGTCAGTTTTGGATTAAGAATGGATGGATTGTTTCGCCGGAAATCCAACATCCATCTATTTGTAAAAGTTTGAAGCTCCGGAGTCTTTGGAATATAAGGCCTTACCCCTATTACACCTTGCATTGAATCAAGAACAGAAGGATCAATTGCATTCAACTCATTCATTATGGAATCTGTGGTAACCCAAGCATATTCCTCACTCATCATTCCCACCTGTTTCGCTTTGAGAAAAAGCTTCGAGGCAAGACCAGTGTTCATATGAACAATGAAAACTCTGGTCTGCATAGTCATTAACTTGTAAAGTTCAGCAGCAATTTCATCATCTGTAGCTGTGGGACGAATGACGCTTCGATAAGGAACACGGGCGTTGATTGCATCCAATGCATCAGTTAAGAATGGTATGATCCCTTCACCAAACTCATTATCAACATAGATTGGCACAACTTCTCTCCAACCATATATACTGATGATTGAACTCAATGCTTGAACTTGAGATGAATCATTCACAGTAGCACGAATGAAGTATGGACTTCGAATAGATGAAAGGGAAGGACTTGTTGCAGAAAATGAAATGATGGGCACTCGTGCTTTTGCTCCAAGATCAATTATGAAGTGGGATTGCATTGATGAAACAGGGCCTAAGATAGCATGCACTTGAACGTTTTTCAGTAGGTCTAGAGCTGCATTTAGGTGAAGAATATTACTGTTATTAGAAATCGAAACCAAGATCCTGTTGGAGAAAAAAAGTGTGAATGAGAAAGAGAGGTTTTGGGAATTTGAAAAAACAAGCAAGTTAGTAAGTGAATCCCACATTGTTTGGGTGAGGAAAATAAAGTCACTTTATCAGCTTTTAAACTTTGAGTGAACTTTGAAAATTCCTACACTATATTATACATCGTATATCCCGCTCGCACGCGTCCATATCCCAAAAATAAGTCAATGTGTTGGAAAATAAGTCATCAAAAATAAGTCAATGTGTTGGAACATGGCAAAGGAGTCTTCAAAAATAAGTCAAAAATGTGAAATTTGCTTTGAAGCAAAACTAACAAGGTCATCATTCCAAACCCGATTTGAAATCGGTTCAAACACGAGGTGATAATAAATATTTTATTACCTTTATTGATGATAGCACAAAATATTGCTATGTGTATTTGCTTAAAAGCAAAGATGAGGCGTTGGAGAAATTTATTCTCTATAAGACCGAGGTTGAAAATCAACTTGGAAAACGGATCAAGAAATTGAGAAGTGATAGAGGTGGAGAGTACGAAGTACCTATTGGTGACTATTGTGCTAAGAATGGTATAGTTCATGAAGTAACTGCACCATATTCACCTCAATCCAAGGGGGTTGCTGAACGTAAAAATCGCACATTAAAAGAAATGATGAATGCGATGTTATTAAGTTCAGGTTTACCTTCGAACTTGTGGGGGGATGCTATTTTATCGAGTAATTATGTACTCAATAGAATACCTCGCAAGAAAGAAGGAAAAACTCCATATGAAGTATGGAAAGGAAAAATGCCTTCCTAAAAAAACTTACGAGTGTGGGGGTGCCTAGCGAAGGTAGCAGTACCAACACCAAAGAAAAAAAAGATAGGTCCCAAAACAGTGGATTATATCTTTATAGGCTACGCTCATAATAGTACTGCATACCAATTTCTTGTGTATGATTCGAAAATACCGGATATACACAAGAATATGACCATGGAATCAAGAAATGCATGTTTCTTTGAAAATGTATTTCCTTGGAAATCAGTTGGGGAGACTAGTTCAAAACGACCTAGTGAAATCATTGATGAAGAACCACAAAACCAAGAAGTGGTAGAATTAAGACGTAGCAAAAGAGCAATGGTGGAAAAATCATTTGGTGATGATTTTGAAACTTTTCTCGTTGAGAAAGAACCACAGACTTATGCTGAAGCTGTGAGTTCTTTGGATGCTCTTTTATGGAAAGAGGCCATTAAGAGTGAAATTGATTCTATTTTACAGAATCATACGTGGGAGTTAGTGGATCTCTCTCCTAGTTGTAATCGTTTAGAGTCGAAATGGATTTTCAAACGGAAAATGAAAGCGGATGGCTCTATAGATAAATACAAAGCTAGGCTGGTAATCAAAGGTTATAAGCAACGATAAGGCTTAGACTACATTTATACGTATTCTTCAGTTATGAGAATAAATTACATAAGGATGATTCTAGCAATCGCAGCCTTATGGAATTTGGAAATCCACCAAATGGATGTAAAAATAGCTTTCTTAAATGGAGATTTAGATGAAGAAATCTATATGGAGCAACCCGGAGGCTTTAAAGCTCCAGACTCCAATAAGAAAGTGTGTAAGTTGGTGAAGTCATTGTATGGTTTAAAACAAGCTCCAAAGAAATGGTATGAGAAGTTTGACCATGCAATGATAACCAATGGGTACAAAATTAATGAATGTGATAAATGTGTCTATGTCAAAGAGACCCAAGATGGTTATGCCATCCTATGTCTATACGTAGACGACATACTCATAGTAGGTAGTAATGGAAAATTGGTCAAATCTACTAAAGCAATGTTAAATTCAAAATTTGACATGAAAGATATGGGACTAGCAGATGTGATTCTTGGAATCAGAATCATTAGGTCCCCAGAAGGTCTAACCTTGAGTCAAGCTCATTATGTAGACAAGATTCTAGAGAAATTTAATCAGAATGATCCTGGAATTGCTAGAACGCCATTAGATAACAATTTTCATTTATCCAAAAATCGTTGAGAGAGTATTTCTCAAGTAGAATACTCCAGGATAATCAGGAGTTTGATGTATCTAATAAGTTATACCAGACCAGATATTGCTTATGTGGTAAGCGAACTGAGCTCATACATGAGTAATCCAGGGAGAGATCACTGGACTGGAATAATTAGGGTACTAAGGTACCTAAGATATACTCGTGATTATGGATCACACTATACCAGATATCCATCTGTATTAGAAGGCTATACAGATGCTAATTGGATATCTGATATAAGTGGCTCGAAATGCACGAGTGGCTATGTATTTACTCTTACTGGGGCTGCCGTGTCATGGAAATCCTCAAAACAAACTGTGATAGCTAGATCCACAAGGGAATCAGAGTTTATTGCTCTAGATAAATGTGGAGAAGAAGCTGAATGGCTACGCCATTTCCTAGAGGATATTCCTAAACGGGAAAAATTTGTGCCACCAATTTGTATACATTGTGATAATCAATCTGCAATTGGTAGAGCATAAAGTACAATGTACAATGGTAAATCGAGACATATTCGTCGTCGACACAATACCATTAAACAACTTCTCTCAACAGGAATTATCTCAATTGACTTTGTAAGGTTAAAGGATAACATCGCGGATCCGCTAACCAAAGGGTTAAACAGAGAGATAGTTGAAAGATTGATAAAAGGAATGGGGATAAAGCCCGTTAAGGATAAAAGGTTTTAAGAAGGAAAACCCAACCTAGTTGACTGGAGATCCCAAGATCTATGTTCAAAGGGACAACCTAATCTTAAGACCTGATACGGTCGCTGTGGGGGCAACCTCAACTCATTCCTGTCAAGAAACAGTGACAATATGGGTAAGGCTAGCATTTGTCACTTTAATGACTCTTAAGAAAGTAACTGCAGTTACGTTTCAATTTAAGAAGTCACCTATGTGAGAGAGAAGTGGGGCCGCTTCGAAGGAAAATTGAACAGGCTTAATTCTTCAAAAACTCTTGCAGAACCAGGGCGTGTTTCATGGCCATAATGAACAAAACCATGAGAATAGAACAATTGAGATTGGTTCCTATGTAGGGTACGTGGATCTTTTACACCAAAAAGCCAGACAGTTCAAGGACATCATGTCTACTGGACAGCTAGTGATGAAAGTGTAGTCAACAAAGGGGAAGTTCAAAGGGTAACACCTACTTTCTCTTTACAGGAATTAGTCAATGAACACTGAAAAAAACCAATATCTCATTCATGTGGGGGATTGTCGGAGGAAAAGAGTGTGAATGAGAAATACAGGTTTTGGGAATTTGGAAAAAACAAGCAAGCTAGTAAGTGAATCTCACATTGCTTGGGTGAGGGAAATAAAGTCACTTTATAAGCTTTTAAGCTTTGAGTGAACTTTGAAAATTCCTACACTATATTATACATTGTATATCCCGCTCGCGTGCGTGCGCGGAGGGGGGGTGCAATCCAGGGACCAAAATAGCTTGACTTGTGAGCGAACGCATGCCCGCGCCTGCGGACATGAATGTCAGACCGCTCGTAGGCTTAAACGGTAGGCCTGATCAACCTCCGTTTTGTTGCGTACGGGTTTCAATTTTTTCCTAAAATTTCTCTCTGCATGAATGGCTGGCTAGCTGATTTCATTCTTCAAGATTAATTGCCAAATTAATGAATTGAAACATTTTAGCATCAATGCATAAAACGTGTTTCTTAAATGCTGGAAATTTGACCTTCTGCAGAGCAATAGGTACAAGAAGATTGAATTTCAACTTCAATTTTGCATACTAATTGCTGCAACTGATTGAATTGATGATGAACAATTCAAAAACGTGTGAAGAATGATTTAAGGACAATTAAGCTTCTTAATTTTGTTGATTGAATGACAATTAAGTTGTGCCTTAATTTCGTCCAAGAAAAGCTCCAGCCTCCAGCCTATAAATACCTCACTCCTTCATTCTCCAAGAAGACACAAGAATCCATTCTCTCATCCTTCCCTCTACAGCTCTCTCTATACAATTTAAGTTTTTCTTGCCTTCGGTGTTCAACCTTTTGTTTCGTTCGCTGGTAAGGCAGTTCTTATGTGAACTGACTTTACGTGTTCCATTGTATCCTAGGAGATAATTGTCCGAGTTGTTTCTAGCACATTTGTAGAGAGGGCAAATTTATCTTAAGGAAATTGTTATAAACAAGCATTGGAAATTCCTGCTAAATTCCTGGTTTTGTTCTTCACTTATCAGCCACGTTTGTTTTATAACCTATTGTTTCAACAGATCCATAAATAATCTAGCCATATTAGGATAGGTCCATTTTTGCAACAACTAATGCTTTATTTTGTCCCACTTAATTAATGGTATGAAGCACCTACTCTTATTTAAACCTAAAAAATATGCAAAAAAATCATTCCATCAACCAGCCCCAATTCTCTAAAGGACTTACATTAAAACAGTCAATTTCTTTCATCAGAACAAAGAAATCATGGCATGGCTTGACCAAAGTTAAAAGGCTCCGTTATTTATGGCTCTTTTGGTAGTGAGTAGTTTTTGACAAAGGAGGCAAGGGATGCATTTCACCAAGATTGGAGTTGAACAATGCCAGTTATATATGGGTCATTAGATTCTTAATTAGGGAGAAAACTGTTATTGTAATTAGTTTATATTGCTATATTTAGCGTTATTGTAAATATAGTAGGTTACTATTTCCTGTTCTATCAGGAAACTCGTTTTTTCAAGAGGAAGAAACTCTAAGACCATGTAACTATAAATATCTGTTCATACATCAATGAAAAACAAGCTTTGTACAAAATCTCTTAATATTTTGTCATGGTATCAGAGCAGGAAAAATTCATTGAGTTCTAGTTTTCATGTTCTTCTTCTGTTTTTCTCAGTCAAAATCTCGATTGCGTTTTCACCACGACGCAATAGTATGATCGCTGTGACCATCCGTTTGGCGGTGGCAATTCAACCTAGCGGTGGCGGCTGTGAAATTTTTTGTTGTGGTTCTTGACTTTCTTCCGCAGCGTTCCTAAAGATGTTGTCCAAATCAGAAACATCGGATCGTGAATCTTCATCAAGCTCTAATGAAGACAATATTGCAAGATATCGTGTCATTAATCCTTATGATGTTTTACCCCAGGATACTTCGGGTTTGTTTATTACTCAGGTTCAGTTAAAGGAGAATCCAATTATGATAAATGGTCGAAGGTAGTCAAAATTTCTCTTCGATCACGAAGAAAGTATGGTTTCTTGGATGGATTAATCCCTCAGCCCAATAAACCTAGAAATTTAGATACTTGGTGGACAATCTTAGATTCTGAATACCATTGATCCAACTTTGTGTAGATATATTCCTTACCGTGAACTTGTAGTTGATCTTTGGAAGTATATTCATCAGCGGTTTTCTGTTCAGACTGATTCATGGATTCAACAATTGAAGTCCGAATTAGCAAATTGTAATCAACAGTGACTCACTATTACTGCGTATTACGGTAAGTTGCAAAGTCTTTGGGAAGCTATGGGCGAGTGTGACTGTGTCTCTATGACAGATCTTTGGTGGCACATTGTGAGAAAGAACATGTGCACTAATTTCTCCTTGGTTTAGATCCAAATACATATGGGTCTATTCGTTCTAATTTTTTGTCACAAGAACCCCTACCCTCCTTGGAACGTATTTATTCTCTTCCGATTCAAGAAGAACGTCTTCGAGGTTCTCCATCAATGCCAGTGGTCGTGGTCGTGGTAGGGGTCGTGCACATGTTATTTATAATAATTATCACAAACCAGGACATGATATTACGTCCTGTTATGAGATCGTTGGCTATTCTGCTAATTGGGGTTACTAGTTTTCAAAAACCACAGGCAGCGACGGTGGCACCACCACTTCACCGACGGTGGCAGTGGCGACACCTCTACATGGTGGCGGCGCCAGCGGTCTCTCCCTTGGCAGCTCCGGCGCCGTTCCTCCTGGCCTAGTCGCATAAGCAAATGCAATTGTTATCCCATGAACTTCTTCGATTGTTGCTATAGATCTTGATAAAGCTGTCTCAGGATTGACCAGTGAACAGAGACAATCTGGGTTGGGTTTTATTCACTCAGTTCAGGTCGAAAAGTTATCTGGTACGTATTTTTCCAAATTGTGGATGTTTGATTGTGGCACCTTGCATCATATGACAGGCCGTTTGGAGCTGATTTCAGATATTCGAGAGATTATTCCTCACCCATTTCAATTGTCCGATGGCAACATTTCCATCGTTTCTCAATCCGGGACTGTTTTTCTTTGTCCTGATATCACTCTTATTGATGTTTTGTTTGTACCTCGATTACAATGCAATATTATATATTTGTCTCAGTTATTTATTCATTCTGATCTGATTGCTTTTTTTAATGGTACCTCATATGTAATTCAGGACTGCACTACCAGGAGGACGATTGGCTCAGGTACACATTTTGGGGGGAGGGGGATGTAATTTTTTCAAGAAAGTGGCAGCGGTGGCTTCTGCAGTATCGGTGGGCTCTAAAGTTTCACTTGATTTGTGGCATCGTCGATTTAGTCATTCTTCTATGGAAACTATTGCTCGTCTTCCCAGAGTTTTCGGTGTTGAGTCTATTATGTCATATGATGTTTGTTTGCATTCGAAACATTCTCATTCGCCTTTTCCTGTCAGTCAGTCAGTTAGTTCATCTTTACTTGATTTAATACATTGTCATGTTTGGGGTCCATATTAATATCCTGTAGTTTTTTGAGCTCGATATTTTTTAACAATTTTTGAAGATTATAGTCATGCCACTTGGGTCTATTTATTGAATGATAAATCGCAAGTGCCAGTTTTTATAAAGAAATTTTTTGCCTTGATTCATCGTCAATTTATAGTGCGCGGTGATAATGGTACTAAATTTTTGGGTTTGCGTACCTATTTTAGTGATAATGGCATAGTACATGAAGCTTCTTGTGTAGGAACTCTATAACACAATGGTCGAGTAGAACGCAAACATCAACATCTTCTCATTGTTGCTCTTGCTTTGCATTTTCAATATAATATGCCTATAGAATTCTGGGGGCATTTTATTCAAACTGCAACTTAGCTGATCAATCGTACACCCACTACGGTTTTGAATAACCTCACCCCCTTTGAAAAATTATATGGAAAATCTCCTTCTGTTAAACATATTAAGTCTTTTGGTTATCTCTGCTATGCTCATAACCAACATCATAGGGGGGATAAGTTTGCCAGTAGAATTAGGAAGTGTATTTTGTAGGATATCCTCTTGGTACTAAATGATGGTCTTTGTAGGACATTGAATCAAATAAATTTTTTGTTTCCCGGGATATGGTGTTTTGTGAGACAGAGTATCTGGGTTTTAGCTCTACTAAACATTTTCCTGGGTCTTCACATTTGAATTCTGTTGGTTTTTTCAGTGATGAGGAGGTTCTTCCCGCCGCCACCGCGTCGCCCGCCTTTCCATCGATCCCCGCTTCGCTCATCGTCCGTTAAATACCCCTGCGTCATCATCTCCAGCAACGGTGGGTAGGTGAGCCACCCCTGTCTCCCACTAGAGGCAATTGGCTGGTTCCAGGCACATCTCTCTCATCTCCCGGCGATGTAGCCGTCTCTCGGTTACCCCTTCTGGGTCAGGGTTATTGGGAAAAACTTCCCTCTTCTCGGCTTCGCGATCATGTATCTTTTGCTATTTGCCCCCTGGTTCTTTAACTATTTATCTTGCAGCATCATCCTCCTCAAGTACTTCTTATTCCTTGACCAACTTTGTTACTTATGATAATTTTTCTGCTGCGCATCGGGTTTTCTTGTCTACTATCACTACTGCAGATAAGCCACAAACTTTTGGTCAAGCTATGAAACATGAATGTTGGCGAGATGCTATGCAGGTTAAGATTTCTACATTGGAAAAAAATCACACTTGGGATTTTGTTAATCTTCCTGCAGGAACACGCGCATTTAGGTGCAAATGGATATTTAAGGTTAAGCATGATACAGATGTCACTGTTGAACGTTACAAGGATCGTTTGGTCATTTTGGGCAATAACCAAGTTGAGGGCCTTGATTACTAAAATGGCTACTGTTCGTATTTTTCTTTTTGTAGCAGCAGCTTACCAGTGGGAACTTCATCATATGGATGTCCATAATGCATTCTTACACGGTGATCTTGAGGATAAGATTTACATATAACTTCCTCCTTACTTTCATTCCAAAGGTGACGGCAAGGTATGCCGTCTACGTCGTTCATTATATGGTCTCAAATAGGCACCCTGTTGTTGGTTTGCCAAATCAGCTTCTGCGTTGACACGGTATCGATTCCATCAGTCTTATTATGATTATTCCTTATTTACTTATCATAAAGATTCCGTCCAGCTCAATGTTTTGGTTTATGTGGATGATTTGGTGATTTCTAGTAATAATCATACGGTCATCATAGCTTTTAAGCTTTACTTGAGTTCATGTTTTCACATGAAGGATTTTGGTCTTTTGAAATACTTCTTGGTTTAGAAGTTACTCATAGTCACAAGGGAATATCCATCTATCAGTGCAAATATACGCTTGACATAATCACCGAAGCTGGATTGTTGTGTTGTAAGCCTGCTCTTTTACCTATTGAGCAGAATCACCACCTTACTTTGCTATAGGGACCTGCGTTCTATGATCTTGAAGCCTATCATCGTCTAATAGGTCGTCTTATTCATCTCACAGTTACTCGGCCATATTTATCATATTTTATGCATATATTGTCTCAGTTTATGTAGAATCCTTTGCATGACCATTGGGAAGCAGCTCTTCGGGTTGTGCGTTATCTCAAAGGTTGCCCAAGATAAAGCATTTTCTTTCTTGCGCAATCTTCACTTTTTCTTTCTGGCTGGTGTGATTCTGATTAGGCTAGTTGTCCTACAACCGAGCGTTTTTTGACAGGTTGGATGGTGCAACTATATGATTCTCCTATTTCATAGCGCACAAATAAACAACCTATTGTTGCTCGTTCTTTGGCAGAAACTAAGTACCATGCCATGGCCACCCTCACTACTGAGCTTAAGTGGCTCAAGGGTATCTTTACTTGTGTTGGTATTTCTCACACTTCCCCTATCTCCATGTTTTGTGATAGCCAGTCTACTCTCCACATTACAGCAAATCCAGTCTTTTATGAGAGCACAAAATACATCGAGATTGATTGTCATTTTGTTCGGGAAGTCATTGATCGCGGGCTGATTGTTTCTCAACATGTCTCTACACAACATCAATTGGCTGATATTTTTACTAAGGCACTTAGACATGCGCAGTTCACTAGTTTTCTTTCCAAGTTGGACATTTGTGATCTACATACTCTAACTTGAGGGGCTATTATTGTAATTAGTTTATATTACTATATTTAGCGTTATTATAAATATAGTAGGTTACTATTTCCTGTTCTATCAGGATTAAGAAACTTGTTTCTTCAAGAGGAAGAAATCCTGAGACCCTGTAACTATAATAACCTATTCATACATCAATGAAAAACAGGCTTTGTACAAAATCTCTCAATATTTTGTCAACCATTCCATAGGAGCCAAACCAGAACGGCTGCTATTCTAAAAGGAAAATAGTAGAGGAGTCTAAGATCCAGCAACAAATGGGGAACCAAGGCTTGTCAAGGGAGCAATTGTAGTAGTATGCAGTCCCACCTAAACCTAGTTTGCGTTGTGTATGGAATGACTTGCTCACTTGATTAATATTAATGTACAGGAGGGTAGGTGGAGGCCAATGGCGCTGGGACGTGGGCAGGTGATTGTTCCTTATTTGCTCTTCGCGGATTATCTCTTGCTGTTCACAGAGGCTACAAGGGATCAGAGGGAAGTAGTGAGAGGGGTGTTGGATGAGGTCTACTTGAATTATGGACTCAAGGTTCATGCAATGAAGACTAAGATGTTCTTGTCTCATAGTATTTGGAAGGATGAATAAGAAGCTATGTATGAAGTTAAGGGGTTCTAAGTAGTGAATGACACTGTAAAGTATTTGGGCATGCCTTTAATACATGGTCGCATTACCAAATCTACCTATGGAAATACTTTGGAGAAGACAGAAGAGATGAGGGCAGGTTGGAAGGTATCTACACTCTCGTTAGCAGGGAGAGTGACTCTAGCTCAGTCTGTGATTAGTACTTTACTGATTTGTGCTATGCTAACGGCTTGGTTGTCTAACAACATTTTTGAAGGGCTAAAGGCCAAATGTTGCTGATTTGTCTAGGGTGGCGAAGGGATAGAGCTAAAAGTTAGTTTGATAAAGTGGGAGGAATTGTGCCAACCAAGAAAAGATGGAGGGATTAGGGTTTAAGAATCAATATATGATGAATGAGGCCATGCTCATGATGTTAAGGTGGGGTTTGTTGACGGATTCGCATACATTCTGGGTGAAGGTGGTGAAAGCGAAGTATAGCCTGCAACCATATCAGATGCATGTCAAGTTTAAATTCCTTAAAGGGTCAGCTGTCTTACGGGCAATTGGTAAAGTGTGGAAATGTGTAATAACTAGGGTGTGACGGTCTATTAGTGATAGTTATAAGGCACTTTTTTGGATAGATAGGTGGATGCAAGGGGTGGAGCCACTAGCTGAAATGGTGATTTGTTCTATTCTAGACGAGCATTTTCGATGGGGGGTAGTACAACAATATGTCACACTTGAAAAACAATGGAATTGGGACATATTGGATGGGTTATTTCCGGAGTCCATCCTCAATCGAATTGCGGCTATACCACCACCAAAGCCTGCAGCAGGCCCGCCTCTGGAGAATTCACAACAAATTCAGCATACAAGTCGCTGAGACTGGAAATTGTAGCTGCCGAATTACACCTTTGGAAGGCTATTTAAAGGTGGCGGGTTCACAAAGGATTCAACAAACACTATCGGTTGTGACTAAGGATAGGTTGCTCACTAATGTTGAAAGGAAGAGAAAACATTTAATAGTAACACCTTACTGTAGTAGGTGTGGAGTTGAGCTGGAAAAAATGATCTATACGTTGAGGGACTATCTTTTTACATTTCAAGTTTGGCAGCAGATTCTTCCACCTATAGTGCAGCAATTGTTCTTCCACACGAATCTCCAGAATTCGGTTTGGGACAATTTATGGAGGACTGAACTAGCTGAAGGCTTGGAGTGAAGAGTGGTCTTTGTAGTGGCGGTGTGGATGTTATGGAAGACCTAAAACAAACATATCTTTCGCATGGAGGTGCTACCAACAGTCCAAATTAAAAGGGACATTTTATTCTGGGCTTTGGGGGTTAATCATGCAACTGTCTCAGCAAAAAAGATTGGAGTACCTGGGGGAATAAGGATGCAGTGTTAGATTAAGCGGGCTACACCTCCAAGTGGGTGGGTGAAATTGAACTCCGATGGGGCATTCCAACCATTTAAGGGATGGGCCATAGCGTGAGGACTAGTAAGAGATTGACAAGGGTGATGGATAGGGAGATTCATGATGAACATTGGCTTATGTATTATTATGTGAGCTGAACTTTAGGGACTCTTCAAGGGTCTACAAGTGGCATGGGATTCGGGCTGAATAAGGGTATTGGCGTAAGTAAACAACATGAGAATGGTGTCCATAGTGTGCTTCGATCACAATTGGGGAGTACATGGAAGCTTAGTGAAAGGGATAAAGGAGATGTTACGAAAGGAATGACAGGTGAAGGTAAGACATGTTCATCGAGAGGCAAATTTTGCAGCTGACTGTCTAACATCTTTGACATTCAGGTGTGACGGCCTTGACACGGTCGGTGCGGCCCTGATGGCACGGACGCGACAGTGGCCGAGATTCAGGCCCGTTTACAAGAAAAGAAACGGACCGTAGGAGTTTCGGGGTGCACGGGGCACGAGCCAAACCAATCTGAGTTGGGATGGTTCTAGGCGCAACGGGCATGCCACCATGCGCCAAGAATGGATTCAAGAGTGTTCTAGATTCTCTAGAATGTTTGGGACAATTTCGGAAGCTTCTAGAAGATTCTGGAGAAACGTGGAACCCACCTGGGTTTTCTGGAACATTTTGAAACATTATGGGGAAGACCGAAATACACCGAAATTCTCTAAAGCAAGGCCAAAGTCTCTAAACCGTGCTAGAACGGGCTAGAAGCTAACAGAAGGGACCAAACGGGGCTGGAACAGACCGAAAGGGCCTAGAAGCACCCGGAAGGCACCGGGTCAGCCTAGAACATAGCGGAACCTTCTAGTGCCGTATGGAATCGGCTGAAAATGTGTGGAATTCTCTAGAACCCGGTAGAGAACTCCACCCCCTCTCTTGTACATAGAATTCTCTAGAGTATGGTAGAATGGGTTAAGAATATTCCCAGAATATTTCACTGTGTAGAAAGTTCTTAAGAAGCTATAAATAACCCTCTCCCCTCATTTGTACATAAGTACAGAAAGTTGACAAGTTGAGAGCCAAGTGTAAGCAAGAGTGGTGAGAAATACGAGAGTTAGTTACAAAAGCATTCTCTAGCTTTCTCTTGTGTTTTTGCTATTTATAGCACGCAACCGCTACAACGGTGGGACGGAAAGGTTGAACTAGTAGCACAATCGTTTGTGGTTTGTGTACTAATGCCGCACTGGTTCACTAGTTCAAGAGTGAGCCCATGACACAGGAAACCAATGGGGGTTTAAACAAATAACGGAGATCACACGAGAGGTGTGCAGATGGTTAGAAGATGACATAATAGGTGTTGCATATATACACAATGTAATTTCTTTATAGGGTGATAGTGGCCTCTTCTTTGTACCAATAAATAAATAAATAATACAAATATGACTACTTTTTGGGGTGGAAATAATAAGGTAACTATGTAAGGTTCATATTTAAAAATACTTTAGAATTTATTTGATTAATCAAAATAGGGGGCGTTGGGTTGAACTCACGAGAATCAAAATCAGAATGGGTTTAAATATGAATAGATATGAGTTTTGAGAATTATAATGGGTATAATAAAATTTGTTTGGTTTGTAAGGTGAATTTATATTATTAGAGTTTAGAATCTTGTAAAATTATCAATTTGTCCTTAAGAAAAGTTAAAAAAAAAAAAAAATTTCACCAATTTCTCAAACCCTCTCCACCTTCTCTCTTCCGCGGCCTTCCCCTTAATTACATTATATACTCTCTTTAATTTTTTATGTTATATATTTTAAAAATAAAAAATATTTTTATAAAATGTTTTAGATTTGTAATGTAGTTTTTATTTTTTTAGTTCTAATTATTTATATTGAATAATAGAATTTAAATAGATAAAAAAGAAGTATTTTTTTGGATGAAGAATTCTAAAGAAGAGTTTGGATAAATAATCTTTTAAATTAAATAACGAATTGGTTTTGTGTTGTGTGAATAGAGTTAAAAATTTTGTATAAAAATGGAAGGTGTATATGTTTCAAAGGCTTATTATTGGCTAAATAAATTATAGCGACATTAAAATTTATCCACAAATGAAAGAAATCACGAAAATGGCTGAGTAATTTATTAACAATTCATCATTAGTCTTCTTGTTCACTATGTCTCCATCTGTTAGCAAAGGCCGGAAGTCAAACACTGTCGACAGTTATGGTGACAAGAATGCGTTGACCTTGTGGATTAATATAATTAAAATTGGACTACTAAATACAGTCTTTTTTTTATTATTATTTATCAACTCTCTTTTATTGTTAAAATACCCTCATTAATAGTGTCCTAATTAAAATACCCTTATTAATAATGTCCTAATTAAAAATAGGGCGAATTTCTTCCATCTCTTTTGTTGTTTGATCAAACTACGTATCCCCTCAGGTTTAGAAAGTTACTTCTACCTCATTGACTGAAATTAAATATAAAAAATTGTCAAAAATAAGAAAACTCAGGTGATTTTTGGCCAGAATGAATCTGAGTAGTTGTCAGTGTGAACTTTTTCAATGATATTTTGGCTCAATAACAATATTTATGTCAGCAGTTTTGCTCTGTCAACCAATGGATAACTGTTATAAATTTAAGTAGTAAAGAGTGATAGACGTGACTTTCAAAATGTTAGAGATATGATAGTTTGACCAAATCACATGAAAAATAATATTTGTCAATTCTTATATGATAGTCTAGAACTATATTGATTTATGTCCTGTGTACAGGTGGGAGGAGTGTATTGATTATGAGGAAAAATTAGTGGGGTATTAGAGGGGTCACATCATAAGATAGTTTTAATTGTTATATAAAAAGAAGTAGGAGTCGAGTTGACTTATGAGGTTAGG
Organism: Knoxia roxburghii; assembly: GCA_030378225.1. Lineage (NCBI taxonomy): Eukaryota > Viridiplantae > Streptophyta > Magnoliopsida > Gentianales > Rubiaceae > Knoxia > Knoxia roxburghii. The sequence goes on from CM059423.1 coordinate 9,207,267, forward strand.
GGATTTTATTGAATTCTTTTAAATATAGAAAAAAAATAATTAAGAAACCGGGAACTAAAAATATCATTTGATTAGATAAGAGGAATGTAGTCCAATGGTAGACAGTACTCACTTAAGATAATAGGTTTTAATTTTGAGTAATCATTGTATAAAAAAAAATGTATCATTAAACTATTTTTTAAATAGTAAAAAGTGAAATTTTTTTAAAAAAATCATTCCTAAAAGGCTAAAAATGATCCTATGAGTTTTTTTATAATATAATTTTAAATAACTATGCAGTTTCAAATTTTAATTTTATAAGATGAGGTGGGCGCTGGGAATCCACATCAGTGGAATACTAATTACAAGAAAATTAGTAACAATATTAGCACCAAGATATTAATAAAATAAAATTATTTAAAGAAAAATTTTAGATCAAATCATGTAAATAAATAGAAAAGAAAAAATTTTGCATAATTCAGTTAAATAATAAATGATATATTTATTAATTTATTTTACACTAATATTTATATTTATATTTCAAAATTACTTAATCCTTTTAGACTTTCTAACTATAGTACCAAATTAACTAAATTTTTATGTACTTAATTTGAGAATCTATTAACTTATCAAATTATCAATAAATTAATTTATTCAATAATATTAATTAATTAAGTTTATGTGCTGACGTCTTCATTGATCATGTTACGTACAATTCAATCAAGTGACGAAGTTGGTAAACTTAAAAAATGCGTTCGATATCACACCAAACATACATCCTTAAAATTCGAGGGTTGCTGTAATTGATTTTTTTTTTTTTTTTCGATCTATTTGAATAAAACGTCTTCAACTTACGGGCTTGTTCTGTTTTTCCTTTTTTTTTTTTTGTTTATTATTATTTTTTATTATTATTTTATTTTTTTTACAATAAATGAGACATATGGCTAATTCAGTTTTGGATTACATTTAGAGGGTACGAAATATCAATTGTACTTAATTACATTTAATTTGATTACAATCATTCCTTAACACCAATAGTCATAATATAGTGATCATGGCTCTAGTAGGGTTTGACGTTACTTATTAATTTAATTAAATTTACTTGAGTCATTTGATTTAAAGGTTTCTTAGGGTGAATTAAGATAGAAAATGTGGCTGTCCTAATAATATTTTAATTTTATTAATTACCATCCTAATTTTTACTATCTACCGTCCTAATTTAAATTAAAATACTCCTCTCCTTCACCCTCACTCTTCTCCTTCTCAGAGTAAAAGAATAATTTTATCAAAATTAAGACGATAATTAATAATACCATAACATTTTTATATAACACAATTAAAAATATGGTCAACTGATAATCGAGTCTCCAAATTTTATTTGTTAAATTTAAAAATTTCCTAATAAAGTTTTGGTTTTATCTTCTAGTCATTTTGATGGAGTTAGTCTCAAATATCTGTAACAATTTTATTTATTTATTGTGTAAATTTTATTCATAGATCACTTATGGAAATATATTTTGAAGAGACGACTGAACAGATTTGATTGGAACAATAAATAAATATTAAGAAATTGAGGGACGATGGGGTGATTTACCCTATCTTTTTTCCAGTTTCTATGTACATTACATGCACTTTTCAGGCCTACAGAACATCCAAATTTTTATCCTGCACTAGGGTTCCTTCCTTCTAAGTTCTAAGTTAATCCGTCTTAGCCGCAAATTATACCATATACCTATAGGTATTATTTAGAAATAAAGCAATAACAATTAATCAATATTCTAAATTTGAATTAATACTTATATTGAATTTTCATCACTTTATTTTTAAATTTAATAATAGATATATGTACCTATTAAGTATATGGTATAATTTATGCCTCTTAGCCAACACATCCAACAACTGCAAGCATTCATGCTCTGCTATTATGGAGGAAAATGTGTGTGTGTGTGTGTGTGTGTGTGTGTTATAGGATATAGAAAACTGAAGTTCAGCTAATTAATGGAGAATTGCAAAATCAGTGAGGGAAATATATAAAACAAGCCAAAAAAAAAAAAAAAAAAAACGAACATAAGGGGAAATTAAAGTACCTGCGGATGCAGCAATGACGACATCTTCCTTGGAGTCCCTCTTGTTTAGGACAATTCTGGTACTATAATGATCATGGGAGGAATAGAAGTCGTCAAGAGCCACAGAAATGGAGCTCAACCCCATCTGCCCAAACCAAGTTTCCATGTCCAGGACCACTCCCACATTTATGGCAACTGTTGTTGTGTTTTTCTGGGCTGCGGCCATTTCTGGCGGGACAAAAATGAGGGCAAGGAAGAAGGTGATGATGAAGAAGATGAGAAATGAGTTATGGCCATTGGAAGTTGTATTGTTTTTGACTTTCTTCTCCATTTCTCTCAGTTTTCTCTTTGATGAAATTCTTTGTTCCGAATGGTGCTGTATTTATGGTGCAGCTTGATGGAGTATAATAGTAATTGACCAATGCAGTAGGTAGCTTGAAGTGATATAAATACAGGGTAGAGAATCCATTGACCATTGCCAAGTTGCTTCATTTATGGCAATTTGAGAAAAAACTATTCGTTCCACAATATCATTTAATATTTTGTAAGGGGGTGTTTGTTTCGATGAAAATATGAACGGAATAATTAAAATTTTATTTTAATTCTTACGTTTTTTTAGTAAAAATAAATGGTAAGAATTTTTTTTTTTTTTTTTTGTATAAAGAACGAGGCCAAACACTTTGCTACGTGCCTATAGAGCGAAGGTATGTCACCCCCTAATATCATGATCCAACCAATGTCGCACTCTCTCTTGGGGGTTGTTCAAATGATGCAAGCAGCTTGGAGCTGCCATAGCCAAGGAGGCTAAACAGTCTGCCGCAAAGTTACGTTCTCTGTGTATGTGGCTCAGTTTCACCTTCCACCCACGATCCATCAACCTTTGGATTCCCCAGACAAGGTTGTGGTGGAAACCACCTTGCCCTCCTCGATCCGCCACCACCTGGACCCCACTTGGACTGTCCACCTCCGCTTCGAGACTCTTAAAACCCAAATCCCAACACAATTCTAAACCATGGTAAAGTCCCCATAGTTCGACACTCGTAATACTGCAACGGCCAACATTCCTCATGAAACCTCCCTTCCATCTACCACAGTCATCTCTAATTAATCCTCATGCAGACGAGAGGCCTGACTGGGAGTTGTAGGCACCATCAATGTTCAATTTAATCCATTCCTCTTGAGGATGTTGCCACCTTTTCCACCCTCCTTGCCTTTTTGGGCAGCTACTTTGGCGTCGTTAAAAGCCACTAGCCGGCGTTTCTCGTCCGCTAAAATTTTCTCGGCCGGCCATACCTCCCCTCAAAATCTGGGCATTCTGGCAGCCCAGATTTTCCACAAAATCGTGCTGAAACAGTTGGACCAATCGGCTCTTAGCATCCACTTACTTCCCAAAATATTGATCCTAAGCCACAATCGGTAATCCATCTCAAAAAACCAGTCCCATGCCGCCCTCGGTACCACACTGCACCAAAATTGTTTGGGTAAAAGGCAGTCACGCAAGGAATGCACCATAGACTCAACAACATGCCCACAAAGTTCACACATAGGATAAAGGGTCAAATGTCTCCTATGCCTTTCAGAATTAGTGAGAAGTCTCTCTTTAGCCGCTAACCATAACATCTGCCTCACCCTCTGAGAACCCTCCCAGCTCCAAATAGCCTTCTAAAACTTGGTATCATGAACATGACTATCTACTCCCAAAGAAATATAAGTCGTCTTGGTAGTAAATTGGCCAGAGACATACCACCTCCAGCACAAAACATCATCCTTATCCACCAACGATGGAGGAAAAGTCGCCCCTATTGCTTCAATTACTGAAGGCGACAACAAACACTGAAATAAAGACCAGTTCCACCCCCCACTTGCCGTCACAAAATTAACAACAGGCCTACCAAACTGCTCCACCGGAATGAGGCATAAAGCATGTGTTATAAGTGGCTTTGTCAGAGTGAGCCATCTATCTTCCCAGAATCTTGATATCCTCTCATTCCCTAATGACCATCTTACTCCATTCATCATTGGCTGCCACACCTTCCCAATTGCCCTCAAAGTTGAAGAGCCCTTAAGAAAATTCCCCTCCCCAACATCACTCAAAACACCAAGCCCATATTTAGCTCGCACCACTCACGCCCATAAATCATCCGACTTAGTTAAGAGACCCCAAGCCAGTTTCATCAAGAGAGGCTCATTCATCCTCCTTTGATCTCTGAAACCTAACCCCCCACACTCCTTAGGCAAGCAAATCTCTTCCCACTTCACCAAAATTATCTTAGACCCATGACCATTGCCTCCCCACACAAACATTCGACACTCTTTCTCTAGGCCCTCACAGGCAAACGTGGGGATCCACGCCGTTTGTATAGCAAAGGAAGGTAGAACACTCACCACAGACTACGCTAAAGCTACTCTTCTAGCCATTGATAAGGCGGATGCTTTCCACCCATCTAATCGAGCTTCCTCCTTATCCAGAATAGAGGTATATAATTCCTTCGTAACCCTCCCATGTAAGGTAGGCATTCCTAGATATTTTCCCAAATCATCCACTTCTTGGAAGCCCATTAAACTCGCAATATTCTGCCTCTCCCCATTCGGCACATTTTTTGAGAAAAAAATATAGTTTTGGATTTATTGACCTTCAAACCTGAGTACGAACAGAAGACATCCAAAACTTCTTTTACCACCCTACCCTAATCCACTGTGGCTTCAGAAAAAAAAAAAAAAAAAAAGAGATCGTCAGCAAACATAAGGTATGAGACAAGGACAGAACCTCTTCCAACTCCAATCGACCTCCACCTCCCCACCTGCACTTTAAGGTTGATTAGATGGGTCAACCTTTCCATACAAAGAACAAAAAGATAGGGGGCATAGATCCCCCTAGCGTACCCCTCTAGATGGCACAAAACTCTCCCCTACTCCGGTATTCCATAAAACCTTCATAAAAACAGTTTGAACACACAACATCGCACTGCTCACAATATTCTCAGGGAACCATGCCTCTACCATAGTTTCTTTCGAAAAATCCCAACAGAGATAATCATATACCTTTCAAAATCTACCTTCACAACCATATTCCCCAAACCTCCACTTCTACACTGCATAGAGTGAATAAGCTCTTGTGCAACCACGATACTATCATTGATTTGGTGCCCTGGTATGAAGCTCACATGCGCAAGACCAATAAGCACTGGTAATGTCTATTTCATGCGATTGACCAAGAATTTTGTAGCCACCTTATACATCACGTTCAGAAGACTGATCGATCTGAATTCTTTGAGTCGAATAGGATTATCCACCTTAGGGATTAAGACAATGATGCCAACGGATTTAGTATCGTGTACCGCTTAGAATTATTAATTTATAACCGAATACAATGAATAAACGTAGTATACGGGTTGATCCACAGGGAACGGAGGGTAGAATTGTGCTATTAAGTTAGAAATATGAGCAAAATAGAACAAGTATAAAACCGTAAAATAAAAAAATGGCGAGGTATGTAAAATAAGGATGAAAGGAGGAAATTAAGTGAACAGAGGAACAGAGGATGGGAGTTGTGATTTTTACTCTCCTATAATGTAAAGGCTCTGATCATGGCTTGCAGTTGACAAGAAAGGTTTAAGCTTCCCAGCAGCGAGAATAAAAAATGTGATGAAGAGCACCCAGTTTTGACTCCACTTGAACAACACCCGTGTCACTTTACTCCGTAGCCACTCTACCTTAACGACCATTAGAGTCCCCGGTTGTCCTTGTATACGGCCTAGCACCAATCCAACCAGTCCACTTGACAAGGGGATTGGACCTCCTCACCACACATATATCACACCAAGACTTGAATGAACTTAGTATATAGTTGCTAAGGTATCATCAATGAAAATCTCCCTACAAGCATTCTGACTAGTGTTCATTCGAGAGCTTCACAAAATAAGAGATTGACAATGGGATTGTCATTTAAGATTTCCCAGAAGCAGTCATATTCTAATCGACTCGAGATTTTTACAGAATAAGCAGTAGCTTAGGTATTGTCAACTAAGACTTCCCTAAGGTTATGCCTATTCTGCTGGACTCATGAGCTTAACAAAGTATATAGTTTATAAGGTATTATTAATCAAGACTTCCCTACAAGCATTCTGACTTTTGTTAAGCTCTGGAGATCACAGAGTATATGGTTGCTAATGTATTATCAGTTAAGATTTCCCTACAAGTATTCTCACTCTTTTGAACTCCGGATAGCACAAGATCATTGGTTACTACAGTATTAAAAATGAAGATTTTCTGACAAATATTCCAATAATGTGCTACCACGCCCTTAAATTGTATGATACTACCGTGACTTGGACTTCTGTGACATCCTCATATCACTCTTTACTCACACTGTGTTTGAACTAACGAACCTATACTACAATGCTTACCACAAACAAAATCAGTGAGAGCTCAAATACATTCAGTGCTCAACAGGTTAAGATAGCAATCTATTTCACTCATCAACCGGCAGAGAGGCTTAGGCGTGTGGTTCAATGCTATCAAACCCACTTTAATGCACCTTGTGTAAACGAGGATTTCACATTGCCTCTACCTCATTAGAGGAAGAAAAAACCTTAACCAAGACTCGGAACCTCATCGGTTCCAAATCATACTCAAATGCTCAAGAACATGAATAAAGAAAAAGAAATGAGTTTTGGATAAATAACCCAAGTAAGAATTACAAGGGAAAAATAACTTTGAACTCCTACTTTACTACTCCTTGTTGGGATCGGAGGCATGATTTTCAAAAATTTACGCAGCGGATTCATGCCTATTCCAATTTAGTGTTTAATTAATCCTACGTTTAAAGCTTCTAAAACTTACCCTTGTAGCGTAATCGGTTGCCGCACCTGGATCCTTGTTTGATGTTGGTCCAAGCCTTCTGCTCCGATTACGTTTGTCACCACCAAAAATCCTTCCTTGAAGGACTCTCTACTTTCAAGCATGAAAGTCTACGCAGATCTGGTGCTAGCCGATCTTGCCTACAGAGAGAATTTTGGAATTTTGTGTATTTTTGTCTGATCTGATTTTTCTAATTCAAAATCATCATCATCCTACATTAATATCCCTAGGATATTTGTAGAGATCAAATTTTCAAAATCAGTATTATAATCATCTAATTATTACTTAACTGATTTTAATCATATTCCAAATCAGTATTATTACCAAATATTATTTTACTGATTCCAAATCAGTATTTAAATAATATTTACTGATTCCAAATCAGTATTAAATAATGCCTTAATGATTTGGGTTATACACCAAGCCCATGGATCAACCCATGACCCATGGATCAGGCTGATGGGTCAAGAACTTCAATTGCAATTAAGTCCCTTGATTTATCAGCCCATCCCAATTGTTCCAAGGTAATTAATTAACTATTAATTAATACCACAGAACTTTTCAATAATATTTAATTAAACCATTTAATTAAATCTTCTTTATTTAAGTATAACAATTATACTTATTGTAGGCAAGAATACTTATTCTGCATCATCGAACTTTCTTATGTGCGATCCTGTAGGCCCATTCCAAATTGGCAATGGATAACTTAATCTCATTGATTAATCCATAAGTCATTAGTGGTCTCTAGTAAAACATAATGACTACCCAATTCGGAATGGAGGGTCGAATGGTGATTCAACACAACCTTTCCGAGCAAATTGCGTACGATCCTCTACATTGATATCCCGTTTAGCATAAGACATGGAACCATCATCCTTATATAGCTAAACGTTTACTTGATCTCTTAGTGACACTGAATCCATCAAGCAAATGATGTCCTTATCATTCCTTGGCATGGCCATGCACTTCTCAGTTCACTATCAAGTGGCCAAGATATCATCTCTCACTTAAGAGAGATTTGTAATCCCATCACTTCACCTATATATCTTAGCGTGACTCATAGTGTACCCAATCATACCCGTACTTGGCAACCTGTTACGGTCTCGTTAGGCGTATGTCAAAGCACACTACAATTCACCTAAGACCATGTAGTGATTTCTGGTCTAAGGATCCTCGTATGAGTACTACTCAAAATAATCACTCATGATCTAAAGGTCCATGGAGTGTTTCTTTTGGCGGATCGATTTCATGAAATTAAATATGCACAAGAATATAATTATCATGAAATTAACTCATTTGATAAATTATCAAACAAACGAAATATATCTTATTTACATAAATAACTCTCAAAGTTTATTTACACAAATAGCCCTCATTAGGGTACATACACCAACACTCCTTACTCCCTACTGTCTCTGTTGATGAGTTCATAGTTAACTACTATTATTTATAGAAGAAAATTTAGTGAAGGAAAATGTCGGATGGCTAATTTGGGAATTTTCGGATTGCTTGGTAGCTAAGGATTGCAAGCTTGCTTTCTTGGCATCTTCCAGGGGGTAAATGTTGACACTGAAAGATTTTTGGTAGGATTTGGGTTTGTACCTGCTCGATTTACCACGCAACAAAAAATTCTAATAAAAGCGGAACTATAGAATAATACCTTTGAAGCGTGCACCTGGTGAATCTCTTGTATGCCTCAAGACTATGACTTCACGTTGTGTGGGCAACGAACTAGAAGTCAATTGATCAGCTACTCACCACAATCCACCTGCTAGAAAACTCTAGCCCCGCAGCACCTGGCACATACTATAAACGCACCGCCCGCAGAGAGAAAAAGCTACGCGCAGCTGGTATAATCCAAGGCCAAAATTTCAGCCACTAGAAACCCAAAAACCAGCTGCACACTTTCTTGAAAATTCGACTTGGAGAGAGAAACGTTTTCTCTCTCTAGAATTTTCTCTCTCTAGAAATCCTGTGGATTAATTGTGTTATTGTGTTATTCTGAATGACTGATCCCTTGTCTATTTATAGAGTTACAAGAGAGACTCCAAGTTGGTTTAGGATTGGTCTTCCTACTGGGTTTCTGTTTTCCTTCAATCCTGTTCCTGGACTGATACAGATTCTGTTTCCTTCAATCCTGTTCCTGGACTGATATACTCCCAACTGTCACAGGGATTCACTTATCCCAATCCAGTTCCTGGGATGAATCACTCCCAACTGACATAGGGATTTACTTATCCCAAACCAGTTCCTGGGATGATTCACAACCAACTGACATAAGGATTAATTAATTTTTCAATTAATTAAATCTACCTTTGTTAACAACCCAGTACATAATTAATCGTACCACTAACGGATTAATTATGACACTACCACCCTACACCAGAATTGCTTCCGGAACAACTTAATTAAATTATATTCATAATCTCCCCACATCAAAGATATAGTGCTCGTTAATTCATTAATTTACTGATAAATTAATTCATCAAATTCTTAATATTCCGAGACTGGTACCACTCGACCTTTTTACTATACCGGACATAAGTCCACCAGCCGGGTTTAGTATAATAAATATTTCGAGCTCATCTCGGGAGCACCATCACCCCGGACGCACCGGTACATGGTTTCCTTTCGACAAGTAGCAGCACACCAAGTAACTAAACACGCGCACCCAACCTACCGAGATTATTGGCCACAATTGACCTCACCCTTTGGCAGATCAAAGTACACTATGTCTAATCCTCATGCCCGCTCGAGTCTATGGATTTAGAGATAGAATACAAGGATCGATTTGTCTATTAAATCAGTACAAGACAAATCATTCCTAAGAGTCAAGTTCAATATGCCCCGGGCATATCTATATGATTCAATTAGTTTAGACAAACTAATTATCCGAATCACATAATAACCTAAACCGACAGTTTGTCCAAAGCTGTCTCGGTTACGAACCTCATTTATATATTATGTCTTTCAACCAATGATGAGATCTACTGTGTCGCACCAGACACCTCATCATCTACTTACATAATATAAATGGACGATTAATGCACAACAAGATATGACTGAAACACAAATCGATATATTAAACTAGGAAACTGTACAATACAAGCATAGCTTATGTATTCTACTCCAACAATCTCCCACTAATACTTAAGCTGTGCTTTAAGTATACAACTACATACAATCCTACCTAATCTGCTGCTATCTATCTAGAAAAACTGTCAAGGCTCTCCTAAGCATCTGATCCCCTTGCCCTTCACGTGAGCCTCAAAGACTTTAGAAGTCAATGTTTTCGTGAACGGATCTGCAAGGTTATCCTCTGACGCTATCTTAGCCATGACCACGTCTACCCTCTTTACGATGTCTCGTATCAGGTGGTACTTGCGCTGTATATGTTTACTCGCCTTGTGGACTCGTGGTTCCTTCGAGTTTGCTACTGCACCGTTGTTATCATAATAAACCGTGATAAACTTCTGCAAACCAGGAATCACATCTAAGTCCACTAGGAAGTTCTTGAGCCATACTGCTTCTTTCGCTGCCTCTGATGCGGCAACATATTCAGCCTCCATGGTAGAGTCCGCCACGCATTTCTGCTTGACACTCCGCCAAACTATGGCTCCACCTCCTAGAGTAAACACATACCCTGAGGTAGACTTGCTCTTATCCCTGTCGCATTGGAAATCTGAATCTGTGTAACCTCGAGGTACCAGCTCAGACGCCTGATAGACCAGAACTTGGTCCCTCGTTCTGCGCAAATAACTTGAGAATGCATTTTACTGCCTCCCAATGAGCTTTCCCGGGGTTACTCTGATATCTGCTCACCATGCCCACGGTATAACAGATATCAGGCCTCGTACACAACATGGCATACATGAGACTTTCTACTGCCGAAGCATATGGAATTGTCTTCATGGTCTCTATCTCCTCAACAGTCTTAGGAGACTGTTTCTCAGATAGAAACACTCCATGCCTGAAAGGTAGAAAACCTTTCTTGGAGTTCTGCATGTTAAAACGGGCCAGAATCGTGTCTATGTATGAAGCTTGGGAGAGCGTTAGTGAACGTTTCCTACGATCTCGAATAACCTTGATCCCAAGGATATGTCCCGCTTCCCCTAAGTCCTTCATATCAAATTGCTTGGACAGCCATGCCTTTACGTCTGATAACACTTTCTTGTTGTTGCCAATCAATAGAATGTCATCTACGTAAAGCACAAAAAACACCACTGAGTTTCTATCACGTCTGCGATATACACATTGCTCATCCGGACACTGAGTAAATCCAAAAGGACTGGTTTACTTCATCAAACCGGATGTTCCAAGATCTGGATGCCTGCTTAAGTCCATAAATAGACCTCTTAAGCCTGCAAACCTTATGCTCTTGGCCTTTTTCAATGAATCCCTCTGGTTGCTGCATAAAGATGGTTTCTTCAAGACTTCCATTTAGGAAAGCTGTCTTGACATCCATCTGCCAAATCTCATAATCCATATGAGCAGCTATGGCCAAGAGAATCCGGATCGACTTAAGCATGGCTACCGGAGAGAAGGTTTCCTCATAGTCGATTCCCTCTTTCTGAGTATACCCCTTCACCACCAGCCTAGCTTTAAAGGTTTCCACCTTCCCGTCAGGTCCTCTCTTACGTTTGTAGACCCACTTGCATCCAATGGGCTTAAACCCATCAGGCAGGTCCACAAGCTCCCAGACTTGATTGTGGTCCATTGACCCCATCTCGGATATCATTGCCTTACGCCAAGATTCTGCATCTTTATCTCAAAGCGCCTCATTATAGTTAACTGGGTCAGGTTCAGGCACACCTGGGACCAGGTCTGAAGCCTCTCCCATGCCAATGAACCTGTCTGGCTGTCTCACAACCCTCCCACTACGACGAGGCACCGCCTGTGTAGGCGCATCATCTGTGATCTCATGTGCAGTGTGTGGTGTATCTACTTGCGCTGGTGCATCAGGATTAGTAGTTTGTCGTCTAAGCTCTTCTAGTACTATCTTACTCTTGGGCTTGTGATCTAAGACATAGTCATCTTCTAAAAATCTAGCGTTGGTACTTACCACCACCTTCTGATCTTTAGGACTATAGAATAGACCACCTTTCGTTCCCCTAGGATATCCTACAAACAACATTAATTCTGTTCTTGCATCTAACTTAGCCGTATCTGCCTTAAGCACATGTGCTGGGCAGCCCCAAATTCTGAGATGTCTTAGACTGGGCTTCCGCCCGTTCCACAACTCTACTGGGGTTGAAGGCACGGTTTTAGATGGTACAAGATTAAGAATATACATTGCCGTTTCCAAGGCATATCCCCAGAACAAACTTGGCAAATCACTATAGCTCATCATGGACCTAACCATTTCCATAAGAGTTCGGTTCCTCTTTTCTGCTACACCATTCTGCTGTGGCGTGCCAGGTGCAGACAACTGAGACTGAATTCCTACCTCAGTGAGGTAATCTCGAAATTCATGGGACAGGTACTCCCCACCACGATCTAAACGCAGTGTCTTGATACTCTTACCATGATGCTTCTCCACATCTGCCCAAAACTCTTTGACCTTGCCAAAACATTCGGACTTGTGGCGCATTAGGTAAATGTATCCGTACCTAGAGTAGTCATCCGTGAACGTCACGAAATACTCATATCCCCCTCGTGCCTGGACCATCATAGGTCCACACAAGTCAGAATGAATCAACTCTAATACTTCTTTAGCTCTATAGCCTTTTGCTTTAAAAGGTCTCTTGGTCATCTTACCTTCCAAGCAAGATTCGCAGGTTGCATAACTGTCAATATCTAATGAACCCAAAGGTCCATCATTGACCAACCTCTGAATCCTACTAAGGTTTATATGACCTAGCCTTAGATGCCAAAGATAGGTTTGATTCATTTCAGAAGGTTTCTTCCTCTTATTAATGTTAGATTCTAAGCTATCTATCTCTATATTTTGCGCAACAGGGGAGTTAGACTTAACCACAAACAAATTGTCCGCCAATGAACCAGAACAAATAAGTTTTCCATTTCTTCTAATAACAACACAGTCATTAGAAAAAATAAACTTATACCCGTTCTTCAAGAGTTTAGAAACCGAAATCAAGTTCTTTCTAAAACTCGGTACATAAAGACAATTAACTAACTCCAAGCTAGAATTTTTGAAATTCAACTTAACTACTCCCACTGCTTCTACTGACACTCTTGTAGTGTCGCCCAAGTAGATATCCAATTCGCCTGCTCTAAGCTTCTGGGTTACTTGGAACCCTTGCAAAGAATTACAAACATGGTCAGTGGCACCTGAATCCACACACCAAGTATCTGTGGGAATCGCCGCTAAACATGTCTCAGTAATTAAGGCATAATTTATCGTACTTATAAGCTTTGGACAATCCGCTTTCCTATGTCCCGTCTTATTGCACTTGAAGCACTTGTCTTTCGACTTCTTCTTTGCAATATCTGGCTTAGGCGCAATTTGTGCCTTTTTAGCTACTCCCTCGAGCTTTCTCTTCTTCTTTCCAGCCTCAGGCTCAGAAGAAGATTCTAAAGCTTCGACTGCGACTAAAGCTCGCTTATTCTCTTGAAGAAGACTTTTAGCCGCCATCAACTCTGCCAAGAGCTCGGATGAACTCCACAACATCTTACTTATGTTGTAGTTCAACCGAATCCGCTCATAGCTTTGAGTCGCCATCAACTCTGCCAAGAGCTCATATGAACTCCACAACATCTTACTTATGTTGTAGTTCAACCGAATCCGCTCATAGCTTTGAGGCAAGCTCTGGAGGACAATATCGGCTTTGGTTTCACCAACGATTTCGCCTCGCACTACCTCAACCTTGTTGATGTTACTAATCATGTTAATGACACGATCTCTCACAGGAGCGCTCTCAGCCCTAAGGACAATGTCCAAGTTACGACTTCCATTGACATTATTAGTTCCAGTTAAATTGTTGTTTTTCAAAATAGCAGCTAAAGGATTGAATGCCATATCGATTTAAACTGGAAAGTAAACAAACAGTGTTTCAGTTATATATGCTAGAATTTTCGAAAAAGATGAAAATTCAATTTAATTATTGATTTCCCTCAAAACAATAATATTAATCCACCAACATCTCATCCACCGGGGATCTCGCAAGCCACGCAGTGTGGACGTTTACGCTAACCCACATTCATTTGAGAAGAACCAAGTTCATTAACTACACTATCTGACCAACGATCTTTTGATCAATGTAGCTAATAGTCGGTGCTTTCAGCCGTACAAGTAAGCAGCGTAACCTCGCGGGAGGAATACTACAGATCGTACACTAAGTGTATGCCATTACGTGACTTCTGAGTTTGTTACCTCAAGATAGTGCGCCTCAGATGGAGAGGGTGTCGCATTTCTCCTAGTTAAACTCGCTCTAGTCATCTTACTCAGAAGCTCATAGTCTAGCGATCTCGGGGTTGGACTCATCCGAATGGAGGAAGGCCCTAATGCCAACGCGCAAGCCCACCTTCATCGCATATGAACCCGTAATGGTGGCTATGGGGATATAACACAACCCGCTCCCACTTAGATTTCCAAAATGAGGGTTTTTCCGGTTTTAACATGCAATTAACTAACCTAAGTTATATGCAACCATAAAACCATACATGCTTTAATTCATGCATCTAAAATACAGCATAAAAATAAAGCATAAAAATTAAAACAATAAATACAGGAAATAAATTCGAAAAAATAAATTCCCCGACTATTATGGTTTTAATTGCTTCCATCTTCTGCCTTGATCTCGTGTCCCGTCACGTCACTCGATGGAGAGAGTCTTGAATTTCAAAAAACGAAAACTGGAGGAAAAACGGGCCAAAAACAGCCCGAACAGCCCGAGGGCCGCACTGCGCGCGCGGCCCAGCGCGCGCCGCCCCTGCGCGCGCGGCCCAGCGCGCGCGGCCTCGGCGCGCGCAGCACCTGCGCGCGCGGCCCCGGCGCGCGCGGCACGCGCCCGGCAGCAGCGCGCAGCAGCTGCTGCGTGCAGCGACTGCTGCGCGCTGCTGCTGCCTGTTGCTCCCGTTTTGGCCTGCCGGCCGGCGATTTTGCTGCCGGAAAACGTTGCCGGCGTCGCCTCCTGCCGCCAACTCCTCCTTCGCTTTTTTCCACGTTATTTGGTCTTCTTGCAATTCGTTCTGGATTTTCCTGGGTTTCTTCAAATTCATGATAACCCAAAACCCACGAATCCAAGTCGCACACCATAACGCCTTCGATTACATAAAAAATAATTTTCCTACTACAAGGCATTCTAGGAAAATTAAATAATCGAAATTACATAGAATAAATCCTACTACAGATTTAATCTAATCCTATACGGCTTCCAGCACGTGGTTATACTATTACAAACATTCATAATAAAATTAAATCCGGACATGTCCCGGAGTTTAATTAAAAATCATACAAACGTAACCATAATAGTCGGGATTCTAAACCACCTGCAAATAAAACCATGTAATAAATCGAACAAGCACAGAACCCCCTAAACCAGGCTTTGATACCAATTGAAAGATTTTTGGTAGGATCTGGGTTTGTACCTGCTCAATTTACCACGCAACAAAAAATTCTAATAAAAGCGGAACTATAGAATAATACCTTTGAAGCGTGCACCTGGTGAATCTCTTGTATGCCTCAAGACTATGACTTCACGTTGTGTGGGCAACGAACTAGAAGTCAATTGATCAGCTACTCACCACAATCCACCTGCTAGAAAACTCTAGCCCCGCAGCACCTGGCACATACTATAAACGCACCGCCCGCAGAGAGAAAAAGCTACGCGCAGCTGGTATAATCCAAGGCCAAAATTTCAGCCACTAGAAACCCAAAAACCAGCTGCACACTTTCTTGAAAATTCGACTTGGAGAGAGAAACGTTTTCTCTCTCTAGAATTTTCTCTCTCTAGAAATCCTGTGGATTAATTGTGTTATTGTGTTATTCTGAATGACTGATCCCTTGTCTATTTATAGAGTTACAAGAGAGACTCCAAGTTGGTTTAGGATTGGTCTTCCTACTGGGTTTCTGTTTTCCTTCAATCCTGTTCCTGGACTGATACAGATTCTGTTTCCTTCAATCCTGTTCCTGGACTGATACAGATTCTGTTTCCTTCAATCCTGTTCCTGGACTGATACACTCCCAACTGTCACAGGGATTCACTTATCCCAATCCAGTTCCTGGGATGAATCACTCCCAACTGACACAGGGATTTACTTATCCCAAACCAGTTCCTGGGATGATTCACAACCAACTGACATAAGGATTAATTAATTTTTCAATTAATTAAATCTACCTTTGTCAACAACCCAGTACATAATTAATCGTACCACTAACGGATTAATTATGGCACTACCACCCTACACCAGAATTGCTTCCGGAACAACTTAATTAAATTATATTCATAATCTCCCCACATCAAAGATATAGTGCTCATTAATTCATTAATTTACTGATAAATTAATTCATCAACTTCTTAATATTCCGAGACTAGTACCACTCGACCTTTTTACTATACCGGACATAAGTCCACCGGCCGAGTTTAGTATAATAAACATTTCGAGCTCATCTCGGGAGCACCATCACCCCGGACGCACCGGTACATGGTTTCCTTTCGACAAGCAGCAGCACACCAAGTAACTAAACACTCGCACCCAACCTACCGAGATTATTGGCCACAATTGACCTCACCCTTTGGCAGATCAAAGTACACTATGTCTAATCATCATGCCCGCTCGAGTCTAGGGATTTAGAGATAGAATACAAGGATCGATTTGTCTATTAAATCAGTACAAGACAAATCATTCCTAAGAGTCAAGTTCAATATGCCCCGGGCATATCTATATGATTCAATTAGTTTAGACAAACTAATTATCCGAATCACATAATAACCTAAACCGACAGTTTGTCCAAAGCTGTCTCGGTTACGAACCTCATTTATATATTATGTCTTTCAACCAATGATGAGATCTACTGTGTCGCACCAGACACCTCATCATCTACTTACATAATATAAATGGACGATTAATGCACAACAAGATATGACTGAAACACAAATCGATATATTAAACTAGGAAACTGTACAATACAAGCATAGCTTATGTATTCTACTCCAACAGACACTTAGCCGTAAAAACAACTTGCACTGTTTAGAAACAGTTAAAGTAGCCTATAACACTGTTCCGGACGTACTTCTTTCGCGTGATAGCTTTCCCGGTGTACTTATTTTCTCCTCGGACAGGAACCATTAGTTGTAATGTTGTCCTTTTTGTCTTCTGTGGTCCTGCCCTTAGTTGTCGCCAGTGTACTAACTGCCCTTCTGGTATCTTCCCACTGCCTGTGTCGGTGATGGTTGTCGGACGCTCATTTGACGGTGGCTTCAGTTGGGCGTCACCTAGAAGTGCTTGGTCACCAGACACTGAAGGATTAGACTTGGCTTCACTAGACACTACAGTCATCTTCTCACGCTCCCATGACTCTAGCATTTAGTGATAGTCATTTGAGACTTTCTAAGGACGCTATTGTCCGAGGGTCGTGATCTTCTTTTTAAGCTCATGTTGCTTTGCTTCAACGCTCACTTCACTTTGTTGGGGTCATGTCCAGTGAACGGTGTCATGAAATTGATGTCTTTAGCTCACGATCGTCAAACGATGGATTTAATTGAACTTAGTGAACTTCACGCTCAGGTGAAACTGTCGTTTGCTTGTCGTGTCCTTCGTTCTAGCTCGAAAACCCTTAGGTCTGATCCAAATGTTAAGTCCAAAGTGTAGTTTTCTATTGTCTCATCTCACGCATATTTAACCTGTAATTATCACCAGTAGAGCCGTAACTAGTATTTTATAGTATGAACAGAGTCAGAATCAGTTCGTAAGCAGCTCAAAACTAGGTTAAAAACAAGTAAAAATATGTATAAAATGAATCTATCAGACAATCAGAGTGGAGTTTAGCTTTTCTGGCATCCTTCACTGCTGTAAAATATCCTGAACAGCATGGCACACCAACTCTCTCACCTCTGCCCACTGACTCTAAAAAAATAGAGCATTTAGACCATCCTCTCCCAGAGCCTTCAGAGGCCCCATACTAGATAGCGCATCCTATACCTCATTCTTAGAAACCACCACGCGTATTTTCTCCCTCATTGCCGTGGGAAAAGTCGGGAATAGCTGGGAACCCGTTGTCTATCAGGAGAGCGACAAGTGGCAGAATATAAGCTCTTAAAAAACTACAGTGCCATACTTTTCATCCTCAAAGGACATGTTACCATTTCCCCATCATCCAGCTGAATTCTCATAATCTTACTATGGTGCCTCTGTATTTTAACTTGGTGATGGCAAAATGATGTAATTCTATCACCCAACAGTGCTCAATCCCTCTGTGTTTTCTGTATCAGAAGAATTTCCTATTATCTCAGTGTTTCCTTAAACTCTTTCTTTAAATCGCTCTCCAACATTCTCAGTCTATGAGAGGAGTAATTATGCATTGCCCTTTGCACACCACCCAACCTTGCCAACAAACGTTTTTTCCACTTGAATATATTCCCAAAAACAGAGTGATTCCACTCAACTGCCATATCTCTAAAGCATGCCATCTTGTCCTCAAGACTGCCCCTCACCTACCAGGCTTCCCGGACTACTGTGGAACAACCATGAGGCTAAGAATTGAAATGGCTTTTAGTCGCTGTCACCCCCATCTGCTGCGAGCCACAATTTAAAAGAAGTGGCACATGATCCGACTGCAATTTTACTAGGTGTTGCACAAAACCAGCTGAGTATACATATTCAACCACTCCTCATTACATAAGAAGCAATCCAACTTTTCTTCCACCTTACTTTCGTTCTCCCCTCGAGACCAAGTAAATTGAAGGCTATCTGTCTGAACTTTTAATAACTTGTTGTCAAAAACCCAGTCAATAAAGCCCTGAGAAACATAATTTCTTCTCCCAGTGCCACCTCGGTTCTCCTGCAGCCTAAGAAGGCTATTAAAATCACCCGTAACCACCCAAACACCATCAACAGTGTGTGCAATCAAATTCAGATTGGTCCAGAGATGCTTCCTTTCTGCCGGCCGTGGACAGGCATAGACAAAGGTCACATATATCCTCTTATTTCCATCTTCAATCATGGTATGGATAAATTGACGGTGACCTTGCAAGACTATCACTTTCAACCTATCTCTCCATAAAAGCCATGTCCCTCAATGCCATACGGTCAATCAAATATAGTTTTCTTTCCAAACAAATATGTCTTTTCATCACTAATCTTCGGCTCAAATAAGCCAACAATATCTGGCTGATGCTGGTTTACCAATGAAAAAAAGAATCGCATAAAATCCGGCGAGCCCACTCCCTACACATTCTAATTAAAAATCTTCATAGAGAAAACCAAGAAAAATAAAAAGAAAACACACACAGCAGATGCTAAACCATCTCCGAAACTTGGGTCCCTAACTCCCCATCATCGGATTCCATCCATTGGGAAATATCACCACTACACATCACCTCCTAACTTCCAGCAGCCTCATTATATGCCTCGGCCTGCATAAGCTCGCCGACCTCCAACTCCACCATTATTGTATCCTCGCCCGGCTCATGCAGAACTGGCTTGTCACTCGTCGTTTCGATCATAGTTGGAGAATCCATCACGCAAAACACCTGATGCTTCTCTGGGTTCAAAGTTGAATAAGCCTGAACAATACCCTCCTACGTTGTCTCCCCTAATAGTTCCCTTTCAACCACCACCTCTTTCCCCTTCGCACTTATCGGCCCTAACACTACCCTATCCCCCTTCAGCTGCTATCCCCGTGCCAAGATACTCAGACCCGACTCTTTTCCACTTCAAGCGTTCTTCTTGACACTCTCCCATTCCTTTGAAACTATCGACTCCCTCAACTGTCCCCCTTTCCTACTCTGATTCCCTCTCACGTTTCTATTATTTCTATTCTTTCCATCCCCACCAGTCTTTCCACCCATACTAAAGGCCATGGTTTTATCTATCCCCCCACAGGTGTATCCGCAGCTCTACCTCTCCCATAAAACCTCCTGTCCAACCTCTGCTAAACCAGCAAACCTGGAACCCCCAGCCGAAACTCCCCCACTCTTTGGCCCTGATACCCTCTTATAATTTCCCTTATTGCGTTGGAGTAGTTGAACCCATGTGCCCTCCTTGTGAGCCTCTCCACCAGTTCCCGGTTCCCGACTTTCGTTTCTCGGTATCTACCACATTTTTCCACCTACCCATTAAATTAAAATGTGTATGCAGTGGCTTCGTCAAATTGAGTAATATCACAAGGCGGGCAAATTTTCCCTAGTACGAGCCGTGGTTAGGTGGTCAATTTTCACCATTTTCCCCACAAATTTCCCTACAATCTTGAATACCCATTGATGATACATATGAAGTGAAAGGCCTGGTAGCCGAATCCAGCCCACTATTGTCATTTTATTCAGGGATGCGTCGAAATCCGGTCTCCAAGGTTGAACATGTAAATAGTGTCCAAGTACCACATATGGTCCACCCGTTAAAACTCTGGCCGCTTCCTCTGGCGTGTGTTCAGGCGAACAAGGTAATAGTCATTGTCCAAATCAATCACAGAAGCGCCAGCCATGCAAGGCCACAGTGCAACCAACCTGTTGAAAAGGACTTGGAACGAAACACTACCGCCTATCAACTTTACCACGATCGCGTTCTTCCAATCCGTTACCAACATATCATGAAACGTCTCCACCAGCTCCACATACGGATCGTCTCTTACAAACTTGACGGATATTGCTTCCTCCATGCTACGAAACTCCCCCTCACCAGTCTGGCCCTGCGCAACATCCTCATCTTCCAGAACAACTTTTGGTTTAGCCTTGTTTAGCATGTCACGAAAGCTCGGCTTGGTGCCGAAGTGCCAGACAAAACCCTCCCCGTACGCAACTCACCCCCCTCTAGTGCTGTCGGGAGCACAGTCTTCCCTTCCCTCCTTCGTTTAAAAAACCTACCGCCCAGACCTTACGGGCCTGCCGACTTAGACAAATCAGGGATAACACCGCGCGTGCCTGTCCAAGGGATCAACGCCCGGATCCAACCGTCGATTGAGAAAATTAGGATTTGTGTTCTTCAACATTCTCAGAGCGTTTTCAAATATAGCATTAACAAAATATATTTATTCTGAGTTTACAAAAAGCATATTGTCAACGAATTAGAATTTTTTTATTTTTGTCCAAAAAAAATTGACAGAAGGAGTATACGACAAAAACAATTAAATTATTTTAATAGAAATGGTAAGAATATTTGATAACTCCCTACTCCATTTTCTATTGACTGTCTCCTATTCTCTGCCCTCTGCCTTCCTTCGCTGCCATCGTCGTCGCTACCTCGTCATCTTCTTCTTCGTCTTCTTCTTCTCCCGATCTACGGCATTTTTCTTCTTGCGAATCAACAGTAGCGGCCTTCGGATCGAATGCTCCTTTGTCGGGATCACCTTCAGGTCAAATGCTCCTACTCTGAGATCGACAATAGCCTTCGCATTTTTGTTCTTTTGTCTTTTCGGATCGAATAGATGGGAGAAGATCGGGAGACCCCGCTCGAATCGTGGTCTAAGACGGGTTATGGGGTTTCTAAGATGTTGATTAGTTCGGGAGATGGAGAGAGTGAGATCGGGAACAAGAGGATAGGTCAGAGAAGATGGGATCTACGAGGTGTATCGCAACTGTCAAACTAGAATCAAGCCTATACGGGGTCTATTGAGCTCAAAATCACGACGGTGATGGTGTTAAACCGTCATCGATTGAGCAGGGAAGGAAACCGGGAAGAAAAGAAATGAGAGGGACAAGAGGAAAGAAGACAATGCTGACCGACATCTAAAGACCACACCGATAGAGGGGGAGGGTAGAGGATGGTGGGTTAAGAAGGGCCGGTAGTGGGAGATCGATGACGGCTGAGGACAGAGGGGAAGGGAGAGGTGGAAGAGAAAGAGGAGGGTCAAGGCATTTGCCTAAAAGTTACGGGTAATTAGGTAAAAAATGGTCAGTGAAAAGGAAAAAAAGAGCGATCAATAAGAATTCTATATGATAATTCATACCTTTTATTCATAATTTACTAAACAAATTAAAAATAATCATATAATTTTCATGAATGTGCAATTTATCAAATACTGATTAGTTCATTCTCATTTTCACAAAATAAACACCCTTAATTTCATCATTTTACTTCATAACTCGGGTTAATTGCATTCCACATAATTTCTCAAAATTAAAATGTACAACTCATATATGCATCCAAATAATTAATGTACGTTTTAGGGGAAAATATAGGGAAAAAGTAGCGCTATATATTCACACTTTATATATTAATAATATAAGTAAGTACAATGTATAGTATAATTGTATAAATCCTACCAAGTGCATAGTGAGAAACACTAACAATGAAGCTAGTAGAAACTAAAATTTTCTTTTTTGACGTATCAAAATAAAAATAATAAAATATCAATACATAAAAGAGTAAATTTCAAAATTGGTCATCATACTATAGTTACTTTCTGATTTTGGTCATCATACTTTACTTTTCTTTTCTCAAATGGTCACTCCGTCAAGTTTGGGGTTTAAATACACTTACAACCCTTTTTTTAGGGTTATTTTTGTCTTTTTAATATCTCCATAAATAAAAAATATTAAAAATCAAAAAAATCCCCTAATTCTATTAGGTTCAGCGGCCGGCGCCTCCCTCCCACCCTATACCGCCGCCGCCGTCTCCCGTCTTCCCCCTCCAGCCAGATCACTTCTCTCCCTACCCAGATCTACTCTCCCGATCTCCTTTCTGACCCCCCTCCTCCGACTTCGGTGACCCCGAACTCCCCCCGATCACAGGACCTCCTCCCTCTTTCCCTCGATCTGTCCCTCGCCGCGGACCTCCTTCATCGCAGGACCTCAGCCTCGACGAGAAAACCCTCCCGCAGAAGAAGAAGGATTGACGTCGATCTCATTGAAGGAGGTCTCGCTGCGAAGAAAGAGGAAGACTTGAAGGTCAGGGGTGAAGGAGAATATGAGATCGAGAGCACGGGGGTGAAGGTCGGGAGTCTCGTGGGGGGAGGTCGATCTCGTCGGTCGGATCAACGAGGAAGACAAACCCTCTTGGATCCGACGACGAGGGTGCGAGATCGACGAAACCCTCGTCGACTTGAGGGGGGAGGGAGAGAGGCGGCGGCCGGCGGAGAAGAGGGGAATAAGGGGATGACTGCTAGGGTTTAGTATTTAAAATTACAATATTAGCCCAATTTTATTTAGCTCCTTTAATTTTTACCCTCTTATTACTTTGAAGCAATGAAGAGACAAAAATAACCCTATTAAAAATGAATGGTTAATGTTTTAACGGAGGGAACTGACGGAGTGACCATTTTTTGAAAAGAAAAGCAAAGTATGATGACCTTAAAAATAGTTTTCAAATTATGATGACCAAAACCAGAAATTGACTATAGTATGGTGACTAATTTTGGAATTTACTTTACATAAAAAAGATTCATGATTTTTTTTTTTTTTTTACATTTGCATAGTTCAACAACTAAATTTTGTTTCGGCTTAAAAAAAAAATTGATTATGAATTCTTTTACAACTTGAACTCTAGCACAACAATTGCTTTGAACTTTGTCAAATTTAGAGAATAATTCTTGTACAAAACAATAACCAAAATTTTCAATAACAAAAATTTTAACTTGGGTTGCCATTTGGTCGTTGTACTGTGTAATTTTTTAGGCAAAGGAAATTTTTAAAAAGTGTACTTTAGAAAAGGGTTTTGTTTTAAACAAATTTTATTTACTAAAGTAGTGGATTTTTGGCTTGCTTTAATGGATTTTATAACTTTTCATACTTACAAATTCTAAATCTTAGTATCAGCGTGTATTTTTTTTTTTTTTTTATATAAAAAGTCCTGCAAACCCCAGCGGGCAAGGCGGACCGACGGGGTTAGTTACCTTATTATCAATTCAATAAATCAATAGAATAGAATACATAGGGCAGTGCATAGACTTACCCCTACTCTCCTATCGTATAGCCATCTATATGAACCATCCCACCTAAACCATCCCACATCCCACCTATACTACCGAAATCTCAATACGGATACTAAATTAGCTTCTAGTTTAATCAAACCACGTAAAACTCTAGGAAGTGAAGCGAAATATAAGAAAGCAACAGGTGACCCTGCCGAGCCCAGCCTTGCAAGGAAGTCGTCTTGTTTCCTTCTCTATAAATATGCACTAGATGAAAATCAGTAGTAGAGAGGAACAAACAAATTTCATTCAAATTACCCAATTCTCTCTAAAGAAAACCAACCCCATTGCTAACCATTGAGACAAGAAAGGCATTATCTGACATAAATTGAACCCCATGAAACCTTTTCTCCTGACAATATCTAACTGCTGTCAATAGACCACGGATCTCTGCTTGTATAGATGAGACATTCAACAAACACCATACATCACCATAATAGAACTCCCTTAAAGAATTTCGGACTATGAAACCATATCTTGCAGCCCCCCGTAGATAACCGCGAACCATCAATATTAATAACCAATGGAGATGTGCAGAGAGGACACCAAATCAGTGTGTGTTTATATATATATATATATAAGTGATTTATATATATCATGCCTGATAATCGTGGACTATTATATATTATGCCTGTAATTTAATAGTGCTTTACAAACTAATAGTTAAAGTCAATTCATTATTTATTAATTCAACCTATTTATTGCATTAAATCATTGCATTATTAATGTTCTAAACCTTAAAAGATTTCACCTTTTTAACATCTTCAACTCTAATTAGTAAATTCGTAATCCCTTACGAGATTATTTTAATTGAGATTATATTATATCAAACTTAAAAGTTCTAGACAAACCCATTTGTCTTTTGATTAAATCAATAATAAGAAAATTCAACACAAGATAATTTAACTTAATCGAACAAATTATTTGACTGTAATGTAAATCAAATAGTATAAATCACAATAAATATCCAAAAATAATTAACATATAATTATACTATGAAATTAAATAATTTATGGATTCATCAAATCCAAGCACTATCAAATCTAATTAAAATACGTAATCAAAACTAAACGAAATGAAAAAAGAAAACTTAGCCATAGTATCTAAGGTAGCCGCCGTAGGTATGCTTGGTCAAAAACTAAAGCTACGTACTAATTTTTTGGGTATATATATATCTAACCTATAAATACTAACCCACGCGGCCCACTAACTAATATATATATATATATATATATATATATATATATAATATTAATTTTAATACTAAACTAATTCCTAATAATTTTTGGAAACTAATTAAAACAATACCAATTATAAATGCAATCTAAGTTTAGCTCTAAACATAAAGTTCAATTGAATATTTATTTTCTTCACAAATAATTGTTCTTGCAAGTCCAATTTAATTTTTTTTTCAATCTCACAAAAACTCTCGATTTTCTCCAAAAAATAGCTAAACCACGCACTCCACTCCATCAAACTCATTTTTCACGTATATTCAGAATAACACATAATTAATCTATAAAGTTCATAAAAATGACCTCCAAATTAATCAAAATAAGGCGTTAATTCTCGACTCATCAACTGAAAAATTAAATCATTGTTTTCATATCTTCCTTTATTTCGTTTAATGTTCCTAACTAACAAACTGCAGAATTTCCTATTTCAACATCTATTTTACATTACTGCAAGTTTTAACTTAAGTTATTAAATCCTAATCTCGGTTCCTGTGGATCGACCCTTATACTACGAAAATTCATAGTATTTGGTTTATAAATTGTTAATTCTGAGTGATAATACGACATTAAATCCGTCTCATCACCATACATTTTCACCCTAGTCACATAAGCATTATCAAGAAGCCTCAATTTCCTCTATTCCCAAAGGTTGTTGTCTCCTTTTAGCACTCCAGCTGGTTCGATGAAAATAACCCATCTAGCCTTTGCAGATGATCTCCTGGTCTTCACCAGGGGAAACAACAAATCTTTGAAAAAACCTGCTCCAATTCTTCAAAGTCTACAAGAAAGCTACCGGGCAAAAAATGAACAAGAGCAAGAGTTTCTTTCTTACATCTTCAAAGGTGCCTCCAAGAACAAAGAGAATAATGGAGGAAGTACTGGGCATAGCAGAGGGTAAATTACCAATTCTGTAAACCTCTAAGGGCGCTACTCAAGACAATTGAAAAGAAAAGTCAGCAATTTCTTTGGGGTCACACTTCAGAAGGATAAAGAAAACATTAGAGGGCCTGGTCTAAAATGTGCTTGCCGTTGAAGAAACTGGACTCGGTCTGCGAGACCTACATATAATAATTTAGACCTTTGAAGCAAGACTCTGGTGGAAATGGAGAAATCAACAAGGTCTATGGGCACAATTTATTCAATAACTATCGATGTCTGCACGACTTAGGAGCTCCTGGCGAAGGGTGATAAACATTGCTCCCAAAATCACAAAATTGACAAAGATAAGGATTCGAGACGGCTCCTGTATGTTTTGGTATGACAACTGGTCAGATCTTGGATGCATTTGGAATGGCCAAGAGAAACCTCCAGCTTAAAACCTCTCCCTTTTTGAATTTTGTAAGAACCGAGAGACCCACCTCGGTCAATTTGCAACCTTTCTTCTAGAGAGAACAATTCAAAAGCTTGCAGCCTTGGAAGTTCAATTCTCCTCAAATCCAGAGCTCATTTGGCAACCGGAAACCGACGGTATTTTCTCTTTCAAGTCTACCTATGACGCTCTAAGGAAAGTTTGACAGGTGAAAAAGTTTAGAAGGCAAATGTGAGATGCATTGAATCAACCAAAAATTTTGGTATTCCTCTGGAGATTATGGAACCCTCTCTGCCTTTCCCGGAGTCCTTGTGCAAGTTTGGAAAGTCTGTTTGTCCTTCAATATGTCGATTTTGCCGTGCTGAAGAAGAGTCATTTCACCATATTTTTTTCTCCTGTCCGATTATTGTCCCAGCTTGGAAATACTGGCTCCCCAGCTCTCTCTCGGCCTCAAGACTTCCATTAGGGAAATATTTTTTCCAGAGATGGTGGAAAAGGTTCAGAGGAAGATCAGCAACCCATCATATAAACAGACTTATTCCTTCTATTCTATTATGGAACATATGGAAAGCAAGAAACAAAATGGTGCTCGAAAATGGAAGGATGAACAGAAAATGACTCATTGAAGATGTTCACATGGCACTAAAACAAACAATCACTGCCGTCAAGCCTACAGTGTCCAAGCAGGAACAACTCTACCTCTACAGAAAGTACGACCTGCCGCATCCAGCCCTCAAGGAGTCATCTGGAAAAAATCACACTTATGGTGTGGCCACCATCATAAATTCGGATGGAGGATGGAACAAGCAAGGAGCTGCGGCTGGAAGTTTCATTCTGCGCTCAAAAGAGGGAGATCTACTTCATGCTGAATCGTTTAAAGTGGAAGCCATTTCTTCTATCCAAGCTGAAACCAAGGCAATTCTCAAAGCCTTAAGGTATTGTGTCATGCTCAATCTATTTGGCTGCCTTATCGTATGTGATTGTCACATGGTGCGGCAAATGGTGAACAAGGGGGAGCAATATTTTGACTGGAGGCACTACACGGTATTAAAGAAAATTAGGGACGAATTTGATAAGAGGAATTTTGTGTTAGCTCACATTTTCAGGGAAGGCAACAAACCTGCAGACCACATAGATGGCTATCAATGAGGAAGATAGGAGTTTTGAAATTCTTGAGTCCATACCCAGTCAGCTGATATAGCTTATCCTCATGGACAAGTACTCTGTCCCAATACTCCGCTCTAGTTAGCTTGTATAGTATCATGTGGAATATTGGCATTATTAGGAAAGCTTTCACTTCAGAAAGGTTGGTGGCTTTTTTTTTTTTTTTTTTTTTTTTCAGAGTAATGCTCTCATTTGTAAAGTTAATTAGGCGATGTCGAAACTCTGGCCACCACAATGTAAGTCTCTGCAAATTAATTGAAAGGGAATCTAATCCCACCCACCCTCGATGAGGACTCTTTTGGAAAAAAAAAAAAAAAACCTGGTAAAAAATCTTTCTTATTTTAACTTGAATTTTCCTTCAACTATAACACGATTCAATAAATGAATCTATTTCAGATTTAGCTTTAGAAATAAGGGTTGTTATGGCCTTATTGATCTTTCTAGTCCACTTTCATGTTAAATGACCAAAAATATAATATATCATATATCATGTTAAACTTTCATGTTATTGAAATCAATTTGAAAGAACTTGATCTTTGAAAATGCTGAAACCCTTACTAGGCTTGGTGAGATCATTTTTATTTACATTAAAATTGGCAGGTTAAGTTTATTTTTTCTTTTTTTTAAACAGTCCTCAAGTTCTCATGAGCAGGTGGACCGGTGGGATTGGTTACTTTATATATTATCATGAAGAATATTAAACAGGTAGTGCCAAGACTTTGCCCTGTGGTTTACATAAATTAAAGAAAATCTGAAGCCTTAAAATAAAGAAAGAGAAGTTATTTGGATAACTGTCTCAAACCCGGAACTCCATCCATTTCCAGCTTGATTAATCCTCAAAAGCGGCATGGTATGTCAGCTAACAATTCAAACTCCCCAAACGTACCTATAGATCCCATAGTAGTGAGATAATCCGCAGGATAACTGGCCTCACGATAAACATGTATAATAGACCCTCCTAGTTGCTGCAAGAAATGCTGAATTTTACATAGCTGGTCCCAAAACCGCCATAAGAAACTGGATAAACTAACTACCATTGGAACGAAGAGCAAGTAATCACTCATTACATGAATCCCTTGAAGGCCGAGAAAGTTACAGTATCGCAGGCCAATGAAGAACAGCAGAAATCTTAGCCAGTAGAACAGACCCATTTGCCAAAAAAGCCTGCCGCCCCATATACAAAAACCCCCATCCAGCGGCTCCTGAAGCAAGATATAACCCATCCGTATTAAGCACCCAAGGTGCTCCACCTTGTCCCTCCAGACGATGACAGAAGGAACACAGCAGATCTGCAACAATCTGTAATAACCTCATATTGAATCCTTGTAAATTTGGAGGACGATCATTATCAAATATTACCCTGTTCCTGATTTTCTGAATTTCCCAAAGAATGTAAGTAGG
Source organism: Knoxia roxburghii (assembly GCA_030378225.1). NCBI lineage: Eukaryota > Viridiplantae > Streptophyta > Magnoliopsida > Gentianales > Rubiaceae > Knoxia > Knoxia roxburghii. The sequence continues at coordinate 9,236,310 of CM059423.1, forward strand.
GAAACTACTCTGCAGCTTGGTGTGTTGTTGCTTGTCGAAAGGAAATCATGTAACGGTGCGTCCAGGGTGATGGTGCTCCCGAGATGAGGTCGGTATGTTTATTATACTAAACCCAACTGGTGGACTTATGTCCGACACAGTAAAATGTCGAGCGGTACTAATCTTGGATTATAAGAAGTGAATTAATTAATTTATCAGTAAATTAATAAATTAATGAGCACTAGATCTGTGATGTGAGGAGATTAAAGAATAATTAATTTAGTTATTCCGGAATCAATTCTGGTGTGGGATAGTAGTGTCATAATTAATCCGTTAGTGGAACGATTAATTATGTATTGAGAAATTGATAAAGGTAGATTTAATTAATTAAGTAATTAATTAATCCTTGTGTCAATTGGTTATGAATCACATCAGGAACTAATTGAGGATAAGTGAATCCTTGTGTCAGTTGGTTGTGAATTAGACCAGGAACTGGATTGAAGATAAGTGAATCCTTGTATCAGTTGGATGTGAATCAGTTCAGGAACGAGATTGAAGTAGAACACAAACCCAATAGAAATGACAATCCTACATCAATGTTGACTGTCCAGAAACTCCAACCAACCATCACAAATGTAAACGAGCTTCTCAAAAACAAGGCTTATGTAGATTATGTGACTGGTTCATTTGTTTTGGAAATGTTGATTCAAATGGGCTTTGACGAGTCTAGACTTTTAAAGTACAAATCCCCAGAAGAACTACACCAACTTTTCACCAAGGGCAGTGGAAATGGTGGCATAGCAGCAGCTATTGATGAGATTCCCAATATGAAACTTTTCCTGGCGACCTACTCTTTGCAATATACCATGGTTCAGCCAACATATAAGACCGATGGTTTCGGATTCGTACGTACAGTCTATAGTTGTTCAAAACGGTTATTACTTTATGTAGATTCTTGAAAAATATATCAGATAGTAAAAAGAAGCAATAAATTCAGTTCTTATACCATATACTACTAGGTACATGTACTATATATAGTAATATATATATATATTACTATATATAGATTTCCTATATATATATTGAATCAAAGTAATCGAAATTAGAAACTGTATAATTGGCATGACAAATATTACTATATATAATTTGCGCATTAACTTTTGATGATCTCTTGTGACATTGCAGGTATTCCCAATTGGTTCTCCTTTGCTACCTCATGTATCCAGGGCAGTTCTGCATGTTACCCAGGGTGATCGAATGAAACAAATTGAGAAAGCATGGATACTTGAAACATGCCAAGACTCTACCACATCAATGGCTTCTAGCTCTAGTAGCCTGGACTTGGGTAGCTTCTGGGGTTTATTTCTAATTGTAGGAGTCGAGGATACTTTGGCTTTCACAATCTATCTCACATTGTTCCTCCATGAACACTGGCTAATAGTAACTTATCCTGACTATTCGGCCTGGGACAAAATTGTGGAGCTTGCTAGACGCTTTGACAGTAAAGATTTAAGCAGTCATACTTTCAGGAAACCTGAGTTTCGACTTGGAGGAGCCATTGTTGATGGGGATAATGGAGGGAGCATAGAAATGTCTCCGCGTCCAAATTATTCTCAAACTCCAGTAACATTTTCATTTCAACAATCTCCAGCTTCCAGTGTTCCACCAAGTCCCAGCTTGTAATGTCACATAGAACATAATAATATCTCTGCCTTGGGGGAACAAGGAAATCCTTCTCAGGATATTAATGCAGCTTCAACTCAGGAAGAAAATTGATCGTGAAAGATAACTCCAGGAATAGCTCCACTTATGGTTACTTGCTAAAATTTGTCAGATTCCTGTGGCAGAATGAACTCTTTAATGAAATAGATTTGATTGATTGGAGATAGGTTTCCTCAAGTTTTATTTGAAATTTATGTTTACACTGTTTTTCTTGCTGGAGATTTGTTCATAAATCTTGATTTTATACAAACTAGTTATTTGCATGGTTTAAGCAACTAAACATGCGCCATACTTATGGCTATATCACGTTCCATTTGACTTGAATTCTCATGTTTTTGTGGATATCCATATTGGATTTTAAATACTGATGAAGGGCTTAATTTTACCTATTACTACTTATGATGATTTCCATAACTATTCACGTTATGATCGTCTTCGAATAGGTCTTGGAGTTGTCAGTTGTCTTCAAAGTGTAGATTTTGGCTTTAAATCTTTTATTTTTGAGTTTTTGAGTTTTGAAAGAGTTTTACATCCCATTAAAATTAATTGGATTAGTTTTACCTTTTATAACTCAATAAGTTAGTTACTTGGGTTAAGTGTGAGAAAATGTTATATTCCTGCCAACTCAAAGACCATAATTCAAATTTACTTCGGTATTACTAGTTATTGCTTCAGTTTTAATTATTATCGCCTAAATTTTGACAAAATTGTCCTTTTACTTAAAAAGTTGAAGGGAAAGTATTGTAGGGGGTGTTTTAGTCTAAATTGAGGCAATAGAGCTAAAAACTGGAGCAGTAATTAGTAAAATTTAATTTATTTTCATTATTTTCATATATTATATAATGGTAAAACCTATTAGGATAATTTTTAATGGATTTTTGGCAAAATACAGTGACGGCTATGAGCACAAGCCAAGTGTTCAATTGATTGGAGCCCCATTTTTGTGGGACCTACAATCACATAATTTTAGTGAAAAGTAAGAAAAAGAAAAGAAAAAAAGAGGAACGCTAATACATAAAGGGAATGAGAAAATTATGGGAAGAAAAAAAAACAATAGTTAATTTCTTAAAAAGTTTTAACCTTGTTTCATTTTTTCATCCAATTATCTGTTTTTTTTTTTAACAGAATGAAAAAATTACTGTTACCTTATTTGTACACGTGGATAGTTTTATCTCAAAAGTATTGTAGGGGGTGTTTTAGTCTAAATTGAGGCAATAGAGCGTAAAAACTGGAGCAGTAATTAGTAAAATTTAATTTATTTTCATTATTTTCATATATTATATAATGGTAAAACCTATTAGGATAATTTTTAATGGATTTTTGGCAAAATACAGTGACGGCTATGAGCACAAGCCAAGTGTTCAATTGATTGGAGCCCCATTTTTGTGGGACCTACAATCACATAATTTTAGTGAAAAGTAAGAAAAAGAAAAGAAAAAAAGAGGAACGCTAATACATAAAGGGAATGAGAAAATTATGGGAAGAAAAAAAAAACAATAGTTAATTTCTTAAAAAGTTTTAACCTTGTTTCATTTTTTCATTCAATTATCTGTTTTTTTTTTTAACAGAATGAAAAAATTACTGTTACCTTATTTGTACACGTGGATAGTTTTATCTCGATTTTACATAATTATCCTAAAATTATTAAATTCAATCAACACGTAATTGAAAAAAAATAAAAATAGGAATACCATCAAATTGAATGATTTGTTATATGCCTAAAAAAATTAGGCAAATTATATGCTGTACCACTAGGTACATGTACCTAGTAATACATCACCACTCTCATTATAAGAGAGTGGGATACATTCTCTTCTCTTCTTCTTCTTCTTCTTCTTCAAAAACTCACTTCTTTCTTCTTCAAAAATCACTTCTTCTTCTTCTTCAAAAATCAGTTATTCTTTTTCACCGTACTCCATTCGAAACCGCATTTAATCAAAATTTTCATCCAAACACAGATTTAGCGGAGATCGACTATTGTATTTTCCGACGAACAACACCAAATACAACGGAAAAATAACTTCTTTTAAAAAATAACGAAAAAATAACTTCTTCTTCTTCAAAAATCACTTCTTCTTCTTCTTCAAAAATCAGTTATTCTTCTTCACCGTACTCCATTCGAAACCGCATTTAATCAAAATTTTCATCCAAACACAGATTTAACGGAGATCGACGATTGTATTTTCCGACGAACAACACCAAATACAACGGAAAAATAACTTCTTTTTAAAAAATTACTTATTTCTCTTAAAAAATCTCTTCTTTTTCTTAAAAAATAATTTATTATTCTTAAAAAATCATATATCATAAAGTATGAACTGTATTTGATGGATTTACGGAACCTTATTTTCGCGATTTGATGTTGGGTAATGTATTAATGATGTCATATTCATGTTTTCTCATTCAAATAATGCTCTGTTACTCTGAAATATGATATATAAATATTTTCCGTGAGGTATTGACACTTTCTTGTGAAATGGGTTGCTTCTGATTCCTCCCCGCTGCTGGACTTGATAGGACGTATTATGGAATGTAACTAGACATAACGAGACTTAGCGGGACGTAACGGGACATTGCTGCTACGTATTTTGGACGTAGTGGGACGTGGTGGACTGTGTTCTGTGAAAAATTCAGCTAAAATTCACATATTTGGATGTAGACATGGTGTGATAGTTATTTTTGGACGTGGTTGTAGTAGTTATATTCCAATTAATGTAGTCCCACATGAAAAAAAATGGTAGACGTTTTTGAACATTGCGACAATTGTTTTTTGGACGTTGCAGCAGTGTTAGAAGACGTTGTGGAAGGTGTAATGTGAAAAAATTAGCTTAAATTCACATGCTTAGATGTAGACGTTGCGGCAGTTATTTTTTGAACGTGCAGGGACGTTGTGGCAGTATTAGGAGACGTTGTAGAAGGTGTTATGTGAAAAATTCACCACATGCCTGGATGCAGACATTGCGGCAGTTATTTTTTGGACGTGCAAGGACGTTGCGGCAGTGTTAGGAGACGTTGTGGAATGAGCAATCTATGAAGTTGTATTGCACGGATGGTTCAAGAGGGCATAACTCGGCACTCGATTGTCCGATTTGGATGCGCGAGTAGTCGATTTGATGGTTCTCAACGAGATCTACGCAATGTGCACAGCAGACGGGCATTTGGAGATGGTTTCGATATTGAAAAATGTGTGGTTTTGGACGAAAACTTTAAATGGTCATAACTTTGCGCTCGGTGGTCCGTTTTAGACAAATTTTTTTTTATTTCATATAACTTTTCGAGATCTATCTATTTACAAACAGCTGAAGGCGGTTTGGGCTGCTCAAAACTCCAAAAAATGCCATTTTTAAAAGTACGAATGATTTTTAATTTTTTACGATTTGCTTGCATGAAAACCTTGTTCCTTCGGGGTTCTACTGACCTATGTATTGGGAGATGGAAAATTTAATATTGACAATAGTGATCTTTTCAATGACATGTACAAAAAAGTGTAATTAAATGTCAACTAACTTTAAGTATATTAATGGTAATTGAATTTTTTAGAGAGTCACAAGACTAAAATAACCAGGGTTCGAGTCTCGTCCCTGACAAATTTTTTTTTCGTTTTCTCCTACTAATAGTTACTTAAATGGTATCTGTTTTTTACATTACTAAAATCAGCTTAGCCATTTTTGGACGTGCAGAAGTTATTTTTTGGACGCGCAGGGACGTTGCGGCAGTATTATGAGGCATTGTGAAAAATTCAGTTTTAAATTCGCATGCCTGGATGTAGATGTTTTTGGACGTTGCGACAGTTATTTTTTGGACGTGCAGGGACGTTGCGGCCATGTTAGGAGACGTTGTTGAAGGTGTTATGTGAAAAATTCAGTTTTAAATTCACATTCCTGGATGTAGATATTTTTGGACGTTGCGGCAGTTGTTTTTTGGACGTTGCGGCAGTGTTAGGAGACGTTGTGGAAGGTGTTATGTGAAAAATTCAGCTTAAATTCACATGTCTGGATGTAGATGTTTTTGGATGTTGCAGTAGTTATTTTTTGGACGTACGGAGATGTTGCGGCAGTGTTAGGAGAGGTTATGGAAGGTGTTATGCGAAAATTTCAGCTTAAATTCACATGCCTGGATATAAATATTTTTGGACGTTGTGGCAGTTATTTTTTGGACGTACAGGGACGTTGCGGCAGTGTTAGGAAACTTTGTGGACATGCCTGTATGTAGATGTTGCGATAGTTATTTTTTGGACGTTGCGGCAGTTGTTCTGAGACGTTGTGGACTCAGCGAAGACGTTGTGGACTCAGCGAGGAAAAAAAAAAAAAGGCGCGCGCGTCAGTGAAACTTATTATATTTAGTAAATGTACAGCTGTCATGCGAAAAATTACTATATATAGTAGTAGGTACATGTACCACTGGTACAGGGTATACGTTCTGACAAAATTATAATAATTCTTCAGTAGATTCAGATATACTGGTAGAGTTTTATTGATGGTGTTCGTTATGACGACGGTTTCGTTGGTAAAGTTTGTTGGCATATTAGCAGCGTCATTGATGATGGTCGTTGGTTTGGTCCAAGAAGATTCAGTCATCATAGATCTAATTATTAGAATTATGGTTTGGTATTTTCATCAGAAAATTAGTAATGTATCCTTGTTCGGATTAAAATTTCGGCATGTGGTATATCCACTGCTTGATAGGGTAGAACTATATAGGTTTATCCGTAGTAAACACAACAACAACAATGATATTCATACTTATAAGTTGTGTTTCTTTGGTTGTATGTTCTGTTTGTCAATCGTTGCTACACGTTTTTCAGTAAATTAATATATATTTTATTTCAAAAAAATTATAATAATAATTAAAACCACTTCTAATGTGGCCCCCCTAAAAGCTCACTACTTTCCCACCATAACCAATAAACTCCCCCCACCGTATACAAGACACCCTGCAGTATAAGAATTATATATCTCGATATTAATAATTTCGAAAATCGTCGATCTATTTATAGGGGTCATATTTTTCATTTTACTTCGGACTTAAAAAATATCAAAGACAGCCCTGAATGTAGAGTATATCTTATAAAATGCAATTCATCTTTTCAACCCATGAACAATATGAGCTAGAAGCTTCCTTCGTGACTCCATAACATATTCCATAGATTAAATGGAACAATTACGTATGATATTAGATATATTTGTGGTTAAAATGCCAAGAAACTGACACCTGGGAGTAGTATCCACTTTGACAAAGAACACCTCATTCGACAAGACCAGCCTACTATTACCAAGTCTTTGAGGTCACAAAAGGTTAAGGACCGACCATCTAACGTGAAAAGTAGCAAACTTTGTCTATAATTATAAATACATTTTTGCCATATTTACTAAAATTATGCATTTCTAGATATTTATTACAAATTTTCAGGAGTCACTGCTGACTTAATTAAGAATGTAGCACAAAAACTAAGTCGACATACCTACATCAATACTTATTATAAATAATAATCCAGAGTGATTTGATAGTAAAACAAAATAAAATCTCAAATTTTAATAATAGTAAATCCTTGAGAAGTGAAATTCAAGCAAGTTCCAACAACTTGGTAGACTTATTTCGGTTCGGTACATGGTCACTTTGCTCATCTTACGTAATGCAAAATTTTAATAATTGCTTTTGTCAATGTTTAAATCCAAAACCCATTTTCCTAATTATAACTTTATATTTAGCTATAAATAAGACAAATACAATGATATTAATTAGTATATTAAGATGACATTCTACATAAATCAGAAGAAATTAAATGCTTTTGGGATAAAAAGGTTTTGAGTAGAATTTTTTTTTTATATAGAATACTCAGGAGCACTCTACACCGGTTAAAGAAACATAAGTTCATGAATAAACTCCAGACTGCAAGCGTTTTATTAGCTGTCTTCAATGTCACCTTCCTTCCTTATTTTTGTTTGCCTTTGTTGTCATCTTCCCCCAGCTACTTCCTACTTTTAGCGGTGATCAATTGTCACCTTCTCTTTTCCTAGGCGAAAACAAACAAATTGAGTTTGTAAAATTATGGCATAAGCATGCATGAATTTAATCTTACCCAACGAAAAGAAAAGAAAAGAAAATAGTGATAGTGTATCTACCTATTTAAATAGAGGAAAACTAGCTCATAGAGTAGCAGAAAAACATTGCATTGAGTATTATTGAATAGAAAAAAAAAAAAAAAAAACTAAGTATCAAAATGGATTTCAAACAAATAGTAAGAACTTTTTTAACTATGTTGATGTTTGTCATGCTTGGAAATATGATAAAGAAAGATCACATCGATCCCCTTTTTTCGGTAAGTATATCTCTCTTTTTTAGAATTTAGACAGTATGATCAATTTATAATGTGATTAATTATTATATGTTTCTTGGATTGAGGGTTACAGAAAAATTACCTTATTCTAAAGAGAATTTTAGTTATTTTCAAAACAAAAGTTGTTTCTGTTTTAGCTTCCAAAAATGCTTATGGGCATGTTTAAATACCTTTGTTATCCTAGTTTTGTTCCTAAAATTGGTGTTAAAATTACTTTTTCTGATTAAGATATTTTCATGAAGTTTTGGAAGTTGATTTTGCATTTTGAGTTATTTACCATTGTTATGGAGAGGCTAACACTTGTAAAGATCATTTTCACTAAATTCTTTGGACATGTTTGAAATAATTTTAGATACCAAAATAAACAACTATAATTACTATTTGCACAATAGTTGTGATGAAAAGTTTGATAAAAAATTTTAAAAGAACTGCAAACACAAGAATTGATTATGATAAATTAATTCAAACAAATATTTTTAGAAATAAAAGACCAAGTATTGATCATCCATCTTCTCCAACTATTTACCTCCATATTTGCCCGACTGCTACAACCACCCTCCTCCATTATTTTTCCGCCTAACAACTTCCCAATCACCACCTCTCTTAATTCTTTTTCAACGGATTTTTAGACAAGGAAAACTCTACGGTAAGGTGGTTGGCCGGAAACGATAACTAGGCTTAATTATCAAGATCCATTAACTTCTGACCGACTAAAAATATTTTAAGTATAAAATTTTAAAAAATTCATATGATTATAAAAATGATGGAACTACCGTTAATTCGAGTTCGTCGACTCTCTGACCGACTGAAAATATTTTTAAATTTATTTTTTTTCTATATCTAATTCAATCAATAAAATTAAATTTTTTTTAATTATTCTTAATATTCTTTATCAAACACAAATCAAATTCTTGGTAATTTTATGCGGTATTTCAAGGCTCGAAATTTTATGGGTGAAATGACGAATGAGGAGAGAGAGAGTGCAAAATGAGGGAGAGAGTGCGTAGAAATGACAGATTTTAAGCATTGAAGTTTTTTATCAATTAAAGGGTTTGGACTTTAATGAGAATTTACCAATCGATTAAAACAGTTAAAGTTATTAGCCAAATGGGCCATCTGAAAGTCCCAAGATCGTGAAATCGTAAAATTAATAAATAGTCAACTTGAATTTATATCACAAAATTCTTTATAACGGGGATTTTTTTTTATTTCTTATAATATTCCAATCATAACCAATTATATTTCAAGAATTTTTTTAAAAATTTTTATTCATGTATTTTCTTATCTTTTATTTGGAAAGGTTACTATTCCGGCGGTTTCTATCGGTATCCAACATAATGTGTTCAATGTCGAAGTTTGAAGTTCACCTACTGGCCTATGGAAGGAACAACATATTGCTTCAATGAAACCTTGCTATAAAAAGCTCTTTGCTATACGTAAGTTACTTCAAACACCATCTAGATGGTTGGATTCTTTGTTCTATTTTTTTTACTATTTTAAAAAATTTCAACTTAATTAGTTCAATTGATAAATTCGGACAAATTACTTTAATTCGGCTGGTTTCGTTTCTTCTTTTATTTTTCAGGCTATCGCATAGCACAAACACAAGGTTATGTGTTATTTACTCTTACAAATGGCCCTGAATATCACGCCTTACAGGTATAACATCCAGAATTAATATGTATTACTAACAAAATTTTGGGACATAATATTTTCTTAAACAACCATTTATGCTTTTCATGTCAAATCTTTTATTTGTCTTTTTTACAATTTTAATAATCCCACATTTTCAAATCAATCTTAGGTTGCTAATGCTATTTTCATAGCCAAACACATTGGGGCAAAACTTATTCTTCCTGATGTAAAAGGTGGCAATGTCAAAGAGAAAATGTCAGTAATTTGACAAGATATGCAATATGGCTGTGTTTTTTTTAAAAAAAAATTTGATGACTTTTATTGTTCAACATTAATATTTCATTCGATTGGTATGTATCTCGACCTTTATTCTATATCAAAAACTCAAACCGTGTGTGACATTATTTCAGGTCATTTGGAGAAATCTATGACAGTAAACATTTCATAACAAGTTTACAAGATGTGATTCATGTCCCCAGCAGAGGCCGAAAATTTGATAAAGCCTGTCACAATATAGAAGGTCAAGGAAGCAGTTTTCAGCCTCAATCCAGATAGTGTAGCTGTTCTAGACGGTTTTCTGGGTGCTTTCTTCAGGAAAGCTTGGAATGTTATAAAGTCATATCTCTTAGCGGCTTGCCAAGAATTTTTTGCGGGTGTTCCAATTCCCAGGAACTTTGCAAGTACTTTTCTGGTTTTAATACCAGAGAAGAAAGAGTTCAGCACTTTCTCAAGCTTCCGGCCTATTAGTTTATGCAATTTTGTCAGCAAGGTTCTTCCTTAAAGCTCTAATGACTCCATTAATGAATTCCCTCATCTCTGAAGAGCAGTCCGGTTTCCTGGCAGGCAGAGATATCATCGACAATGTTCTCCTTGCAAAAGACTTGGTGGCCTTTTTGGATTCAAAATCAACGGGTTATAACCTGATTATCAAGCTGGATATGCATTTGATCGAGTTTTCTGGGTTTTCCTAAAATCCCTTCTTGGCAAATTCAGCTTCCCCCACAGGTTCATCAATCTCATCATGAACACCCTGTAAATCAACAAGATTTTGGTTTTGATCAACAGCAGTCCTGTTGGTTTTTTTCCCCACTTCCAGAGGCCTAAGATAGGGAGATCTCCTCTCTCCCCTCTTATTCATCCTAGCAGCCGAAGCTTTTTCCAGAAGGTTGAATATCCTGACGTACGCATTCAGAATTTTGGTACCCCTGCGGGATCATTGAAAGTACCTCACCTTGCTTATGCTGACGACCTCCTTATCTTCACCAAAAGTAGTGCAAGATCCCTGCGTGCCTGAAGGGATTTCTTGGAAGACTACGAACTGGCCTTTGGACAGAAAGTGAACAAGGACAAGAGCAATATTTTCATCTCCGGGGGAGCTTCGGAATCAACAAGGAACATAATCATTTCCACTCTAGCCATGAACGAGGCAAGCCTTCTCATGCCCTACCTCGGCTGCCATGTTTTCAAAGGAAGAACTAAGTCTGCCCATTTTATCCAGATTTTGGAAAAGGTGGACAAAAAATTGAACGCATGGAAAAATAAGCTCCTCAGCTTCGGGGGAAAATTAACTATGATAAAGTCTATCCTCTACGACATCCCAATTCATACTCTAGCTGCCTCAGACCCGCCAAAACAAGTCATTAAAGAAATCAAATGAAAATGCCAAAATTACCTGTGGGATTCGGGATTGGATCAAAGAAAGAGACATTGGAGATCATGGAAGAGGATGTGCATGCCAATTGAGGAAAATGGCTTAGGGCTCCGACAACTTGATGTGATTGCAAATTGCTACTCAATGAAATTCTGGTGGAAAAAAAGGAACAATCTGGGACTTTGGGCAAAATTTCCAAATTCGCTCTCTTTCTCTGCTAAGAAGAAAACCTCCTGGAAAAGGATTGGAAAAATAGAAAATGTGGCCACCAATCTCTCAAAAACGGTGATAGGGAAGAGAGACGGCTCATTCTAGATGGACAATTGGTCCGGGATTGGACAATTATGGAACGGCGCTGGTACTCCCCCATTCCCAGAACATAACATTTTTGAATTCTTCCTGGACAAGGAAACCTGCCTACAAGAATTTTGTTCCTCTCTGCATCAACATCAACTCAGTCATTTGGCTTTGCACTGGTTTTCTCTAATGTAATGGACCGTGTCATATGGCAACCCAGTCTGTTGGGGCAGTTCACTTTGGGATCAGCTTATCATGCTACAAGACGCACGACCACTCCTCAACCATACAGAAAAGCGGCCTGGGATGCTTGGTGCCCTCCTAAGATTTCTTCTCTGGTGTTGTTGGAATTCCTTACTGAAGTAATTATCTATCCGGGTCCGATAAAAAATTCCACTTTCGTGCATAGCATCCAGAATTGGAACTTCTCAATCAAACCCGAACGCTCTTTCAATCCGATTCAAACCCTTTTCAAATATCACACGACCATAGGATCTTGGTTTACCTTATTCGAATTTGTCATGCATTCAAAAACGATAACTTATAAAGCGGAAAGATAGAAATCGACCTTTGAAGCATGTACTCAAGAAATCTCTTGTATGAGTCTGAGATGATCTCATATGTTGTGTGGGCAATGATCTAACGAACAGATGGAATCAACACCAAGAAAATTGCTTCACAAAAACCCGCCAGAGAAAAACCAGCAAAAGTCGCAAACCCGGGAAAAAATCGGAGCCCGCCGCTGGGCGTGTGAATACGCGCTACCTGAGGAGAGAGAAACGCCGCCACTGTGCGTTGCTCCACTCGTCGCCCGCCGCCAAAAGATGTCACCGTCGATTCTCTGTTTCACGCTAACCGGGTAAGTCTCTCTTTCTCTAAGATTTTCTCTCAGAGTTTATCTCTCTAAGTTTCTGTGTTCTGTCAATTATGACTTATGTCTTGGTATTGCTGACCCATGTATCTATTTATAGAGTTACAAGAGAGACCTTAAGTGGGCTTGAATTAGGCTGTCTTGTTGGGTTTGGGTTTATTAGTTTCCAAATTTGTTCTAGATTTCCTAATACTTAATTGAACCAACAATTAATTTATTAAATAATTAAATCCACTTTGTCAATTTACTAATTGATCCAAGGATTAATTAGTTAAATAATTAACTTCAATTTATCAATTATCCAACACATAATTAATTATACCATTAACGAATTAATTATGAAATCACCGCTTAAACCAGAATTGCTTCCGGAACAAGTAACTTAATTATTCTTTATTCTCCACACGTCAAAGATATAGTGCTCGTCAATTTATTAATTTACTGATAAATTAATTAATCAACTTCTTCTCATCCGAGATTAGTACCACTCGACTTTATTACTGTACCGGACATAAGTTCATCGGCCGAATTTAGTATAATAATCCTTTCAAGTTTATCTCGAGAGCACCATCACCCCGGACGCACCGGTACATGGTTTTCTTTCGACAAACAACAACACACTAAGCAACCAAACATGCATACGCAACGTACCGAGACTATAGGCCTCAAGTAACCGCACTCTTTGGCAGATAAAAGTACAATATGTCTAATTCTCATGTCCATTCAAGTCTAGGGATTAAGAGACAGAATACAATATTCCAATTAACTACTAACGAACAGTACAAGTTAATTCAATTCTCAACGGTCATGCCCAATATGCCCCGGACATATTTATATGATTGAATTAGTCTAGATAAACCAATCTCAGAATCACACAATGGCTTAAACCGACAATATGTCCAAACAGTCTCAGTCACGAGCCTACTTTATATATGTCATAATATTTAATCAATAATGAGATTTACTGTGTCACACCAAACACCTCATTATCTAGTCATATGACATAAATGGACTTCAACACTTACTCCCTTTCCCAGACAGGCTGGAAACCTTAGGAATAGTCAGCTAGCCATCTAAATGCAGCTTTTGTGGGAAAGCATCAGAATCTTTGAACCATGTGTTCTGCCCTGTGATTCAACCTTGTTGGAGATTATGGATGGTTTTCTACAACTTAAAAATTAGGCAGCCAATTGGAAGGGGGTTTTTGAGAACTTGGTGGGAATCATGCTAGAGGAAATCAACGCTGAACAGGTTGTGTAAACTCGCACCCTGCTGGATAATTTGGAATATCTGGACTGCTAGAAATAACTGGAAAAAAGAAGTTTTAATCTATTAATCTGAAAATACAGTATGCTGCCTCCTAATTTATACAACTATTACACGGTGAATAGATAACTACAAATAATCAATTACATCTAATCTACCACTAATCTTTCCTGAAATCATGTAGTTACTATAACAACCTATAACAACATATGGTAACTATATATTTACTATAATATCTCCAATAGCCCCCCTCAAGCTGGATCCAATGGAGCCAAGCTTGGCTAGAAGTCGATGAAACTGTATGCTAGGAAGAACTTTGGTGAACATATCAGCCAGTTGATCACAACTCCGAACATACAAAGTTTCAATTAACTTACTTTGAACTTGTTGGCGAATATAATGACAATCTACTTCAATGTGTTTAGTCCTCTCGTGAAATACTGGATTAGCAGCAATATGCATTGCAGCTTGATTGTCACAAAATAGAGTAATAGGCGTAGTAAACTGACAACCAAGATCAGTAAGCAAATAATTCAACCACACAAGTTCACACGCTGTGGAAGCCATAGCTCGATATTCTGCTTCAGCACTGGATCGAGCCACCACATGCTGTTTCTTACTCTTCCAAGAAACCAGATTGCCACCAACAAAGACACAAAAACCTGTGGTAGACCGGCGATCAATGACACTACCTGCCCAATCCGAATCGGAGTATCCAAGAATGTTAGTGTGCCCATTTTTGGTCATCAAAAGCCCACGGCCTATGGTACCTTTCAAATAACGGATAATCCTCTTGACCAATTGCAAATGATAATCTTCATGTCCGTGCATGCATATGCTGACTCACCAAACTAACAGCAAAAGCTATATCTGGCCGAGTAATAGTTAGGTAAATCAACCTACCTACAAGCTTCTGATACTCCCGGGCAGACTCCAATGGCTTTCCTCGTGATTGCAGCTTCAACTTACTGTCCAAAGGTGTAGCAACTGGCTTAGCGTCTTCTAACCCAGCATCAATAAGTAAATCAAGGATATATTTCCGTTGATTCAAAAATAACCCTTTAGACGAAGTAGCCATTTCAATACCGAGGAAATATTTCAAAGCACCAAGATCTTTAACTGGAAAAAGAGTTTGAAGGTACTGCTTCAATTGCGAAATAGATAACTCATTATTTCCAGTGATGATTAAATCATCAACATAGATCAAAACCACCAAAGAATCTGATGCAGTATGACATGTATACAACGAAGAATCAGCATTACTCTTACACAAACCATACGACTCAAGTGCTGAACTTAACTGTGCATGCCAAGCACGGGGACTTTGTTTCAAGCCATAAATCGACTTGTGCAACTTACACACCAAAGGAGCAAACGTCTCCTTGTAATCAACTCCATAGAGTTGAGTAAACCCCTGAGCCACAAGGCGAGCCTTATATCGCTCGACAGATCCATCAGCATTAAACTTAGTCTTAAAAACCCATCGACTTCCTACGACATGTTTACCCGGAGGGAGCCAACAAAGACTCCAAGTTTTATTTTCTTCCAAAGCTGTCAGCTCATCCTCCATAGCAGTCTTCCAGGACACATGCTGAACTGTTTCAGCAAACGTAGTCGGCTCAGGATGATTAGCAAGAGCTGATATAAAACCCTGATAAGATGGAGACAGGGCATCATAACAAACATGATTAGCAATTGGATATCGATCAGTGACATAGTCATCAAGCCGTGCTGGTTGTCGTCGATTTCTTGGAGGATTTTGTCGATGAGGCATGGCTGATGACTCAGATGATGTAGATACAGTAAATTCTGGATGTACTGAAGGTGCCGATAAAGGCACATGCGTGTCAACTGGCGATGCAGACACATCAAAGAAAGCTGGCAGTGGGTAATCATCAGTTGCAACCACCTCATCAGCCTGCTGGAAAAACGGCTGATCTTCAAGAAACCTAACATCACGACTAACAAATAGTTTGTTGTTAGAAGCATCATAGCATTTATATCCTTTTTGAGTAAAAGAATAGCCCAAAAACAAACACTTCACCGAACGCGGATCCAATTTATCACGTTTGATGGAAGGTATGTGAACAAAACATGTTGAACCGAAAACCCTTAAGTGCTCAATACTAGGTTTCTTGTTATGTAAAACCTCAAACGGTGACTTGAATAGCAAGATTCTGCTAGGCAAACGATTGATCAAATACACCGCTGTTAATACTCCATAGGACCAAAATCGCTTGGGCACATTCATCTGCAACATCAAAGCTCTCGTTTTTTCAAGAAGATCGCGGTTCTTGCGCTCGGCAACACCGTTCTGTTGAGGAGTATATATACAAGTAGTTTGATGCGTAATACCATGATGAATAAGATACTCACGCATTTCACTAGATAAATACTCACTTCCATTATCTGACCGTAAAGTAGTAATCACCGAGGAAAACCTATTTGAAATCATTGCATGAAACATCTTAAACGATGAAAATACATCGCCCTTTGATCTTAACAGATAAACCCATGTAGATTTCGAAAAATCATCAATAAAAGTGACAAAAAATCTGAAATGATCAATAGATTCTGGAAACGGACCCCATACATCCGTATGGATTAATTCAAAACATTTGCTAGTCTTAGAAGATGACACTCCAAATGGAAGTCTAGTAGACTTAGCGAAATGACACACATCACAACTAAAAGAATGTTTAGACACGCCGGACTTAATCTGTGAAATCACATCATCGGACGGATGTCCAAGCCTTCGATGCCATAAAATTTGCTGGTTTGTAACCGAAAAACCTGCCTGCATACTCTTGGGATTGGTAAAAAAATAGTACAAACCATGCATATGTAACCCTTCACCAATCTTCTTCTTGGTGAGACGATCCTGAAAAACCACCTTATCAGACGTGAATTGTACGTCACAGTCAAGATCAGAAACCAATTTTTTAACAGACAAAAGTTGTAACGGGAAATTAGGCACAAATAGAACATCACAATCAGCCTTCGATAAAAGTTCAATTTTGCCTCTACCTTCAACCGACACCCCTTTCCCATTTGCCACAGATATAAACGTTGGTTGCAACACAGCTTGATACTCACGAATGCAATTACGATTATTCGACACGTGATCAGTAGCTCCAGAATCTACAATCCACACATGATGCAGCGAATTTATATGCAATGCAAAAGCCAAAGTATGGAGTATACCTTGATGAATGTGCTGCTTCTTTTCCGTATTTAAATATCCTGCAAATTGTCCTAACAGTGCTGTTGAGTCATCAGCTTTGGAAAGAACAGAAGGTTTCTGTTGAGTCTGCAAATAAGCAGCGAAATCATTCAATAATTCAATAGGGTTAGAACCCAATGAAGAATCAACACTGTGTGCCGACATATGAGGCTTAGCAACTTCATTAACGTCAAGTCGCTTCTCCCCATTTCTCCTATTATTCAGGAATTTAGGCTTCTGTTCAGGATACAAAATCCAGCATCGATCGATCAAATGTCCTTGAGCATGACAATGACTACACACATAGTTCGAATTCTTGCCTTTAGATCCTTTCTTATCAGCAACCTTAATAGCAGCATTAATTTGATGATTCTGGATGCTTTCCAAAGGTTTCTGGACAATAGTAGCATAGACTTGTTGATCCGACGAACTCTCAGGCACCATAACCTGACGACGAATCTCTTCTCTCTGAATAGCAGCACAGATTGTCTTTAATTGAGGCAATTCACTTCCCATTAGGCTATTACGCCGAAAATCTTCAAACTCAGGGCCTAAACTAGCCAAAACCTGAAAAACTCTATCTTCCTCCGTGCGCTTCTTCAAAACAACTGGGTCAATAGAATGTGGCCGGTACATATCTAACTCGTTCCATAAACTCTTAAGTTTAGCCAACATGCTAACAAAAGATTTACCATCCTGTCGTACGCTCGTAATTTCTTGCTGAATTTGAAAAATACGAGCGCAGTTGTTCTGATTACCATACATATCAGAGACCGCCTCCCATAAGTCGTACGCCGACTCACAATAGCTAAAAATTTCAGCAAGTTTGGGCTCCATTGAGTGTAATAACCATGACATAACCATCTGATCCTTAGACAACCAGATTTCATATTCATCAGTATCAGTTGCTGGAGCTTTGTCTTTTCCTAAAACAAATCCTAATTTCGAACGTCCTCCAAGGGCAATTTTAATTGCTCGAGACCAGGGTAGATAGTTAAACTCATTCAAAGAAATCGACGTCAGTCGTTGAGATGAATTTGTATCCGAATCGCGATTGCCAACAGAGGTCTCAACAATAGCTCTCCGTTCAGCCATCGATATCAGAAAAGAAAGACACAAGAAGAAACAATCTCTCGAAGAAGAGACGTATGAACAAGTTTTGCGGAGAAACTAAAACAGAAGCAGAAAACCTGCTCTGATACCAACTGGAAAAAAGAAGTTTTAATCTATTAATCTGAAAATACAGTATGCTGCCTCCTAATTTATACAACTATTACACGGTGAATAGATAACTACAAATAATCAATTACATCTAATCTACCACTAATCTTTCCCGAAATCATGTAGTTACTATAACAACCTATAACAACATATGGTAACTATATATTTACTATAATATCTCCAATAAAATAAGGCATATTGGGAAGGTGAAACTTTCCACAAAAGAAGGATGATTGAGGAGGTGCACAGAAAATTGAAAGAATCCTTGATAGGATTCAACCCAAAAGCTGCTTCCGGTGCGGAAAATAAGTGGATTAAGGATAATCTCGGCTTCACTTTGTCAAGCCCCAACTCCGCAAGCTCCAGAGGTATTTCTTGGAAAAATCTCACACTCGATGCAAATTGGATCGTTAACACTGACGGCTCTTTCAGAAGCTTAGGGAAAGCCTACGGAAGCTTCCTCCTACGAAACAGAGATGGAAATTTTATTCATAGGGAGTCTTTTGAGCTGCAAGCTGACTCTGCTCTACATTGTGAAATTCTGACTCTGAAGGAAGCAAGCAAATTCTGCACCTCTAACTCCCTTGTTGGAGGTCTGCTACTATGTGACAACCTTTGTGAACACATTAAAATTGGAAGACTCCGCCTACCCATGGAAATACTACAGTTCTCTGATGGAAATCAGTATTATGCTGAATCAGTCCAACTTTCTTCTTCAACATATCTGCAGAGAGGGGAACGCTCCAGCGGACCTCATGGCAAAATACCATCCTCTGGGCAGCCGGACCACTTATTGCCCTTTTGCCTCCCTTCCGAATCTCATTCAAGGCCTTCTCAGTTTGGATCAGCATGCAGTTCCTGGCTTGAGATTGTAAATAGTATTTTGACTAGTAGTCAGTAACTTTTGTAGCCATAGCTGTAAATGGCTAGGTAGATCTCTATTTTTTGGGCAGTTAGGGGGGAAAGATTTCTACTCTCACTCTTTTGTTCCTAATTTCTTATCAATAGAAAAAAATGGTTAAATTATTATACCATAAAATACAATATTAACCAAGCAACGTGTGGGGCAGCAATTTCTTTATGGAAATGACTTAAGTATAGCATTCAACTCAAGGCTTCTGACTCAACTATCAACCACGCATCTTCACAATGCTAAACTTTGACTAGACAAACTTAAGAATTACCAAGTCAACCACAAATTGTTACCAAGAAAATCTTGTTAAAGATTGTTACTCAGTTGACCCTCGAAATCAAGCTCACAAATAGGGGAGTGATAAACAAATGAAGCAAACTGCACACAAAATACAGCCAATCAACTTTGTTGAACTGAGCGATTCTGAATGTGTCTTCACACTGCAACGGGTTGACAGGTCATACGGTACAATTTTAATTTCTTGTTTATTTGTTTTTAAATATAAGTAAATTCTTTTTGTATTATTTTTAAAAATATCTAAAAATTGATAGAGTTTTAGGAATATACAACCTACCCAATTATATACACAACCCTTTTCTACCTTCGAGAAGCCAAGAAATATTATTTTATGGGTACGTAGTATGCAAGATTATTATTATTATTTGAATGAAATATATAAAAAATGAAACCGCTTTAACTTTTAGGGTGAAATATTAAGCGCACTTAAATTAATTTCAGTCTCCTATCTGACTTTTAAATGCATTAGTTGTTTACTTTCATCAGCAATTTGTTTTTGTCAACTATTTACTCGGTAAGGAGCTAGGCGTCCAACACCCTAGAGCAAGCAAGAAGATGAACTAGTATTTTATTCCACCGTATGCTCCATCGGTTAACCACTACTATATTATAACAAGATGCGCCACAAATACATCACTACTCAAACCAAAGAATCTCAAAAGAGTGCTGAGAAGAAATGGAGAAAGAAGCCCCCAATAATCCATATCTTGTCTCCTCCATCATCTTCTTCCTAGCGCTGATCATGACGAGTTTTATCCTGGCAGAACTGGCCACAGCCCAGAAACAACCTGCAGCAGTTGTCCCCATAAATGTGGGGGTGGTCCTGGACATGGAAACTTGGTTTGGGCAGATGGGGTTGAGCTCCATTTCCATGGCCCTTGCCGACTTCTATGCTTCCCACCATCATTATAAGACTAGAATTGTCCTAAACAACAGGGACTCCAAGCAAGATGTGGTTGTTGCGGCATCTGCAGGTACGTAATTTTCCATTAATTGTTTTTCAGTTGTTCTATTTCGCTCGGAAAATTTTGCACTTATTCATTATCTGAACTTCAATTTTCCATATTCTCCATTGATCATATGCCCTTCGTACACATAGTACGTATTACAACAAGAATTCTCGTCTGGTCCAACAAGAATTTTATTTTATTTTTTTCAAAAAATAAGTTTTCTAATAATCATATTCGAAGAAGAAAAATTGGTAGATTATATTGTACACTGCCAGATGTCTCTAACGATTTAATAGAAAAATCTTTTATCATTTAATATGATTGCCCTGTGAGAGTTCATTATTTCTCATTCAATCAATTTGTTCTGTTTTTTATCAAATGACACATAATAATATAACTCTAACATACGATTGAGAGAAACTATAGCGTGTTTCAACTTTGGAGTCATTATATGTTTCATTTTGGTTGAAAAAAAAAACTAATTATTTTATTCTACTGGTACAAAATTAACATGATTAGCAACACTAAAATTACAAAAAATTATTATTCAAACAACAGCTTTCTTTTATATTTTTAAAACTTATTCTCACTCAAAAAATTTCTCTCGTAGAATTCAAAAAATCTTTCTTCACCAAATGTAAATTTATAAACGTTAGCTCTAAATTCAATGAAGACCTTAAATCAACAACTGTCCTAATACAATTAGAAACATAATGTAATGAACGTTTTTAACAAATGACAGAGAGTATTAATTAAAAAGAAAATCAAACAATTATTGTTATTTAGTCACACATTTAAAAGTATGTACGCTTAAGTGCAAAATATATTTTGCTTAAATCAATGTCATAACTCAAACTTCAACCTTTCTCTCTCTCTATATCAATATTTATTTATTTATTTATTTTGTTAGGTACTAAAATCTAAGTTGACCTAAATACATAACTGTAAATCCAAAATCTAAATTCAATCTTTTTATTAATACAAAATTGTAATCAAATCCAGAAAAAATCATAACCTAAATTAAACTGCAAATTTTTTTATTAAATCAGAACCTAAAAATATATAATCCTTTAATTTATATGCCAGAATCTCTACATAAACAATCACCATCTTTACCACTTTACTAATCAAAATTTGGGCTGATCGACAAACTCGAGACTTTGAGGGGTGGGAATATACAAAGTAGGCTTGTTTGACTTGTTCCCAGTCTATATAAAATTGTCGACAACGGTTGACTTTGAATTTACAAATTAGAAATTTAGTGCTGGCATTTTATTGCGTAAAATCATAATTTTATTATGATTATTTTTTTACAAACACTTTCGCAATCTTTAACGGGTAAAGTAAATGGACGGGATTGATTATCCTATTATTAATTTAAATAAAAAAGCAAAATGTATCTATTACTAACTAGTATATCCCTCACTCCTCTGACCATACATCTTTCAATATTTTAAATAGCTACTAATTATTACAAGAGTCTAGTCTAAATTATGGTGAAATTTTTCTCAACCCAAGAACACTCTTTGCATCAGCCCTGAACTATAGTGGGATCTAATTTATGTTCACTTTATATTTTGATCAATTTAATCTAAAAATACCTAAAAACTTTTAAAAGTTTTAGCAATTTTAACTCATTAACTTGCAATTTTTTAAACTAAAATTACTAAAATTTAAAAATTTTTAAAGTATTTTTAAGTTTATTTGACAAAAAAATAAAATAATTATAGTTAATGAATAAAAGTTACAAATTTTCTTATTACAATTTTTGTTCTATACATTTGTTACGAGTATGGGCAGCAAATACTTAAGTCACAGTCCGACTAATGACGTGACGGCCGATTTTCGTGAAAACCATTTTTAAAAAAATTTGGCGGTGGTGTCGATTATTAATTTACAAATAGAAAATAATAATAATAATTTCAATCTCCATTTATCTAAGGAGGTGATTAATGAGCCAGTCGTTCATCATGCACAAGTGATCCTTATTTTTCCAAACATCAATTTCAAAATCATTTTTAAAAAGAAATATACATGTAGGGACAAAAAAGAGAATTTTTTAAAAAAGCCATAAATTTCAAATTTTATGAAATATGCCTTATTTTATTATTATATTTGGGGAAAGAGGTGTGAAGGAATTATTTGTCTAGCGCTGTAAACGAATCGAGCTGCTTGGTCAAAGTTCGGCTCAAGCTCGGATTGATTGAGCTCGAGTCAGGTCGTCTCACTGACGAGTCGAGTATTGAGCTGACAAAAAACAGGCTCTATAGGCTCGCGAGCCTACCGAGCCTAATATATAATATATTTAAACTGATTTTTTTAATAAAAATAATCTACCATATCTCAGAACAACTAGCACTACGTCTCAAAACACTAGCACCACGTCTAAAAATGTCTACATCCAGACATGTAAATTTAAACTGATTTTTTCACAAAACATCTCAACTCGTCTCAAAACCATTATTACC
This sequence comes from Knoxia roxburghii, assembly GCA_030378225.1. Taxonomy (NCBI): domain Eukaryota; kingdom Viridiplantae; phylum Streptophyta; class Magnoliopsida; order Gentianales; family Rubiaceae; genus Knoxia; species Knoxia roxburghii. The sequence goes on from CM059423.1 coordinate 9,259,140, forward strand.
ACATCCAAAAACGTCTACATCCATTCATGTGAATTTAAACTGATTTTTTTCACAAAGATAGTCTATCACGTCTCAGAACAACTACCACCACGTCTCAAACAACTAGCACAACGTCCATCCAGACATGTGAATTTAAACTGATTTTTTCACAAAACATCTCAACTCGTCTAAGAACAACTAGCACCACGTCCACAAACGTCTACATCCATTCATGTGAATTTAAACTGAATTTTTTTACAAAGACAATCTACCATATCTCAGAACAAATAGCACCACGTCCAAAAATGTCTACATCCAGACATGTGAATTTAAACTGATTTTTTTTCACAAAACATCTCATCTCGTCTCAGAACAACTAGCACCACGTCCAAAAACGTCTACATCCATGCATGTGAATTTAAACTGATTTTTTTGACAAAAACAGTCTATCACGTCTCAGAACAACCACCACCACGTCTCAAACAACTAGCACCAAGTCCAAACGTCATCCAGACATTTGAATTTAAAATGATTTTTTTATAAAACATCTCACATCGTCTCAGAACAACTAGCACCACATCCAAAAATGTCTACATCCATGCATATGAATTTAATCTGATTTTTTTCACAAGGACAGTCTATCACATCTCAAAACAACTAGCACCACGTCCAAAAACGTCTGCATCCAGACATGTTAATTTAAACTGATTTTTTCACAAAACATCTCACCTCATCTCAGAACAACTAGCATCATGTCAAAAAACGTATACATCCATGCATGTGAATTTAAACTGATATTTTTCACAAAGACAGTCTACTACGTCTCTGAACAACTAACACCACGTCTCAAACAACTAGCACCATGTCCAAAAAATGTCTACATCCAGACATGTCAATTTAAACTGATTTTTTCATAAAATATCTCACTTCGTCTCAGAACAACTAGCACCACGTCCAAAAACGTTTGAGGTGGACCGAAATGTTCATAATCTCTTATCTAAGGGTCTTGATCAGATAAAACAAATAAAACGGCTATACAATTCTTAGAAATGATCATGATCTCATATCTAAGAGTTGTAATGAGATAAAACAAATAAAATCACCATTCAACTCTTATAAATGTTTTTGATCTCTGATCTAAGAGTTTTGTGAAGATAAAACAATTAAAATGACCATATAACTCTTAGAAATGTTTATGATCTTGTAAGTAGGTGTTGTAATAAAATAAAACAAATAAAATGGCCATACAACTCTTAAAAATGTTCATCATCTCTTATTTAAGAGTTGTAATAAGATAAAACAAATAAAATGGCCTTAGAACTCTTAGAAATGTTCATAATCTCTTATCTAAGGGTTGTGATAAGATAAAACAATTAAAATGACCATACAATTCTTAGAAATGTTCATGATCTTGTATCTAGGTGTTGTAATAAGATAAAACAAATAAAATGACCATACAACGTCCAAAAACGTCTACATTCATGCATGTGAATTTAATCTGATTTTTTTCACAAAAACAGCCCAACACGTCTCAGAACAGCTAGCACCACATCAGAAACATTTACATTCTTGCATGTGAATTTAAGTTATTTTTTTCACAAATACTACCCACCACGTCTTAGAACAACTAGTACCACGTCCAAAAACAACTAGCACCACGTCCGAAAACGTCTACATCTATGCGTGTGGATTTAAGCTACTTTTTTTCACAAAGACAGTCCATCACGTCTAAGAACATCTAGCACAACGTCCAAAAACAACTAGCACCACGTCCAGAAACGTCTACATCCATGCATGTGAATTTAAGATATTTTTTTCACAAAGACAACCCACTACGTCTCAGAACAACTAGCATCACGTCCAGAAAAGTCTACATCCATGCATGTGAATTTAAGCTATTTTTTTCACAAAGACAACCCACCACGTCTCAGAACAACTAGCACTACGTCCAAAATCAACTAGCACCACGTCCGAAAACAACTAGCACCATGTCCAGAAACGTCTACATCAATTCATGTGAATTTAAACTGATTTTTTTCACAAAGACAGTCCACCACGTCCCAGAACAACTAGCACCTCGTCCAAAATCAACTAGCACCACGTCTAAAAATGTCTACATCCATGTATGTGAACTTAAACTGACTTTCTTCACAAAACAGTCAACCACGTCTCAGAACAACTAGCACTACGTCCAGAAACAACTAGCACCACGTCTGCAAACGTCTACATCTATGCATGTGAATTTAAACTGATTTTCTTCACAAAAAAAGTTCACCACGTCTCAGAACAACTAGCACTTTGTCCAAAAACAACTAGCACCACGTCCAAAAACGTCTACAACCATGCGTGTGAATCTAAGTTGATTTTTCCACAAAGATAATCCACCACATCTCAGAACAACTAGCACTACGTCCAGAAACGTCTATATCCATGCATGTGAATTTAAACTGATTTTTTTTCACAAAGACAATCTTCCACGTCTCAGAACAACTAGCATCACGTTTCAAAAAACTAGCACCATGTCCAAAAATGTCAACATCTAGACTTGTGAATTTAAACTGATTTTTTCACAAAACATCTCATCTCATCTTAGATCAACTAGCACCACGTCCAAAAAAGTCTACATCCATGTATGTGAATTTAAACTGATTTTTGTTCACAAAGACAGTCTACCACGTCTCAGAACAACTAGCACCACGTATCAAACAACTAGCACCACGACCACGACTCGTGACTCAGCCGAGTTATGAGCCAAGCTCGAGCTCGAGCACTGAGCAAGGGAGCTCACCGAGCTCGAACTCGGTGAGCTCCCTTGTTCATTACCGAGCCGAGCACGAGCAGGGCCGTACTCGAGCTCGGCTCGGCTCGATTACACCCCTAATCTGTCCGGACCCAATCAAAAATTTCCATCTCGTGCAATCCGAACAGGAAACCTTCTCTTAGGCCCAAACGCTCATGCAATCCGATTCAAACCCTTTTAAAATACTGTTACACCGGATCTTTGTTTACCTTATTCGATTTATCACGCATACAAAATTCATCTAACTAAAGCGGAAGGAAAAGATTTGACTTTTGAAACGTGTTACTCAAGATTTTTCTTGTATGTCTCTAAGACAAGTGTGGACGTTGTGTGGGCAACGATATATTAACAATCTGAATCAGCACCAACAGAATGAACCAGCGAAAAACCAGAACCTCAAAAACCTGTTTGGATTCTGGTTCTATGCCGCCGCCGTCAAGACACCACGAGGAGAATTCTGAGAGCCGACACTAACCGCTGACAAAAGAAGCCGCCGCCGACCGCCAGGAGAAGCCACTGCCACTGCCACTGCCGGGTTTTTCACACGGCCGATCCGCCGTACGCAACTCTCATTTTCTAGCTCTAAATTTTCTCTCAGAGTTTTTCTATCTAAGTTTCTTGTCTTGACAACCTATGAATTCTGTGTCTTGATTGCTGACTCTTGTGTCTTTATATAGAGTTACAAGAGAGACCTTAAGTGGGCTTGAATTAGGCTTTTTTGTTGGACTTGGGTTTTATTAGTTTCCAAATCTCAACTGGATTCCTAATACTAATTGACCCAAGGATAATTAATTAAATTGACTTTTTCAATTAACTCAACACATAATTAATCGTACAACTAACGGATTAACTATTGAATTACTGCTCAAACCGAAATTGCTTTCGGAACCACTTATTTAATTATTCTTTAATCTCCTCACGTTAAAGATATAGTGCTCATCAATTTATTAATTTACTAATAAATTAATTAATCGACTTCTTCTCATCCGAGACTAGTATCACTTGACCTTATTACTATACCGGACATAAGTCCACCGGCTGGTTTTAGTATAATAAACTTTACGAGCTCATCTCGAGAGCACCATCACCCCGAACGCACCGATACATGGTTTCCTTTCGACAAGCATCAGCACATCAAATAACTAAACACGCACACCTAACCTACCGATAATATAGGCTTTAAGTGACCGCACCCTTTGGTAGATTAAAGTACACTATGCTTAATTCTCATGCATGTCCTAGTCTAGGGATTAGAGACAGAATAAGGGTTGAATTAACTACGATAGATCAATACAAGTTAATTCAATCCTAATTGGTCATGCTCAATATGCACCGTGCACATCTGTATGATTCAATTAGTTTAGACAAATCAACTTCAGAATCACACAATGACTTAAACCGACAGTATGTCCAAACTGTCTCAGTCACGAGCCTATTTATATATTATAACTTTAACCAATGATGAGATCTACCGTGTCACACCAGACACCTCATCATCTAGTCATATGATATTAGAGGACAATATATGTAAAAATGTAAAACAATTTAACTAAACCATTCAATCGATATATAAACCGGGAAATAGTTTTCATACGAACAAAGCTTTCAGTATTCAAACCACAAGGTAGGATCGGGCGATGTTTGGGAGAATACTCGTTTAGTGAAGAAAATATAATTAACTATAGAATACTTAAGATGCATGCACCTTTTTCTGATGTTAGCCTTGTGCTTAACCAGAATGCTATGTCCACTATTTTGACTAATAGCCAATCTCTTAGCAATTTAGTACATGTAGTTAATTTTAAGTATAAAGGATTACAAACCTTTCGTGACTCTTTTTGGTAAAGAATGAGTTATTAGACTATATACCTATAGCTATATATACTTCGTAGTTTCTACTACAAACACTACTCTCACAGTAGGAAACTAACTACACGAGCCTCACAAACCCACTTTCTTCTTCTTTTTTGCCGCGCCTCAAACACACTTTTTTCCTTCTTCTTTTTTGCTTTCTCTTTTTCTTCTTCTTCTTCTTCTTCTTCTTCGCCGCACTTCGTTCGAAACATAGATTTTGGTTTTATATTTTACAAAAAAATGAACACAACAAAGATTGATGATTGTGTTTCCCAATGAACAATACAAAATACAACAGACAAAACTTCAATCCAGACGATATATTATAATTATATATTATGATACTATATTCATATATTCCTCTTAGAATAATACTCTATTACTCTAAAATATGATATATAAATATTTTCCGTGAAGTATTGATACTTTCCTGTGAAATGGGTTGCTTCCTGCTTTTTTTCCCCACTGTTGGACGTAACATTATGTGTTATGGGACCAGTCTCGTCCCAAATGAGATTGAGACCTTATAATACTATTCAGAATGAGACCCTAAAATATTTAATAATGAAGACAAATCATAAAAGAAAACGTCACAAAATTTATCCATGTTGATTATATTTTATTTAAAAAGTGTCATCCTTCGAGCTTTCTTTGAAGCAAAATCGTCAATCAACTCTTTATAATTATCAAATTTCTCCAAAATATCATGACCAATGCTAACCCATTAAACATTTTCTGTGACATTGTAGAGCGCACATAGGTTTTCAACAATTTTAACTTGGAAAAGCTTCTCTCAACAATTGCAACTGTCACAGGAATAGTCAACAAAATTCTATAAGCAATAATAACATTAGAGAAAATATTACATTTCACAAATCTCAAAATATCTAATGGACTCATTTTTTCATTAGGCGTAGGTAAGAATTCTCTTAGTAATTTCAACACCACATACAATTCATTTCCATCAATATCTGATTTCCCATTATTCTTAAGAATAGACTTAAAATAAGTACCATGGGATAACAAACTTGCATCATCAAGTGACTGCAACTTATGAAAAGTAAACGAAAGCTCAATTTTTTTTCGTATTCTTGATATTGCTCAAACCTCCTATTAAGAGAAATAATAGTTTGATGAACAATATATAAGAAATAATTAACTCTAAAGGACTCCTCTGGGATTGTCGAACCATATTTTGGATGTCATCTGAATTCTCATCTGAAAATCTTTTCCTTCTAATTTCAAGTCTTTGAGGGAAATAATAGGCATGTATTTTGACTACAAGTGTCTACTAACCACATTAATTGCACATAATATTTCAAACCAAATAATAATTGCCACCAACTCATAATCATCAAACTCATTTGTCGCTAAAGATTTAGCTTCACTTTGTGCCTTGATATCATTATTACTAATTTCTGCCACTTGAAGTAAAGTTTCACATATTTCAGGCATTTGTTTTCTTATAGCTTTAACAACTTGAAAAAGTATGAGTAGATCAATATTGTATATTCACATTCATATTTTGTTTACAAAGAATCGGTATATAAAACGTTGACAAGGTGTTAACAATGAAAAAAAAAATCATGCCTAATTTCCTAGCTACAGATTAGGGATATGATTAGCTTTTACTACCATATACATATATGCACAATCTCTAATTGGAATATCTCAACACTCCCCCTCAAGTTGGTGCATAGATATCATATATGCCCAACTTGTTCATCCATTTCACAAAGTTCTAGCTTGACATGCCTTTGTTAGTATGTTAGCCAATTGATCTTCATATCGTAGCTGGGGTAGTTATACAATTTTACCATCCAACTTCTCCTTTGTAAAGAACCTATCAACTTCAACATGTTTAGTTCTATCGTGTTGTACTGGATTATGAGATATATCACGAGTAGCTTTGTTATCGCAATACAACTGAATTGGTTGAACTTGTGGATAACCCAGGTCTTGCAATAACAACCTTAACCATAGAGCTTCGCACAGTCCTAGTGCAATCCCTAGATACTGAGACTCTGCACTCGAACGAGAAACTACACTTTGTTTGTTCCCTTTCCATGTAACCAGATTACCTCCCACAAACATAAAGTAACCTGATGTAGATTTTCTATCATCTAATGCTCCTGCCCAATCGGTATCAGTATACACAAAAATATCTTGTATGGTTGCATTTTTTTTTTTTTTTGAACAAAATACCTCTTTCTGGTGCAGATTTTAAATACCTCAAAATCCTCATAACTGTTTCCATATGCTTTACTCCAAGATTGTGCATAAATTGACTAACAACACTTAAAGCATAAGCTAAATTAGGTCTGGTGGGTGCTAAGTACATTAGGTTTAGGAATACATCTAGTAGTCAGGTTAGGTAGCTGTTTTCCAATGGATTCAACTAGTGAATCAGGGGCATCCTGAACAGACGATTGGTTTGGAACATTGATGACTTCTGGCTGTTCAACCACTTGTCCACTTTGATGTTCTAGTTCTGCAGTAACTACTTCTTCCCCACTTTCCTCTTCAAATTCATTATCATTATGAACTCCTTTTTCATTCTCAAGTTCATGTCTATTGAACTCCCCCTGACCTTCATAATCCAATGCCCACTTACACTTCTCTTAACCTTCATAATCTAATGTTGTAACCTCTTTTTGGTAATTCTCCTTCTAAGGTTCAGTCGAATCAATATACATTTGATCTTCATGAAATACAACATCCATGGTAACAATCATCTACTTGGTTGTGGGATTATAACATTTGTACCCTTTTTGGTTGATAGCATAAACAAGAAACATACACTTTAAAGCACGTGGAGCTAATTTATGGCACTTATGCTTAGGAATATGCAAATAGACAACACATCCAAAAACCTTCGTAGAGAGATTTGATAAGGGGAAGCCAATTACAGTTGTGTAAAGAGTGTCTAGTGGTGTTTGGAACTCCAAAACCCTTGAAGGACACAAGGCTTCTTCCCAATAATAAGCAGACAGATTAGCTTGGATTAAAAGAGCACGGACCACTTCAAATATATGTCTATTTTTCTGCTCAGCTATACCATTTTGTTGAGGGATATGAGCACATGTGGTTTGGTGAAGAATTCCATGGGTATCTAGAAAGTCCTTCATTTCTGAATTTACATACTCTCCGCCATTATGGCTACAAAGGACTTGAATCTGTACATTATATTGAGTCTTGATTATTCTGCAAAATTTCTTGAACAACATGGTCATTTCACTCTTAGATTGCATTGGCCAAAGCCATGTCATTCTAGTACAATCATCGATAAAAGTAATAAACCAACAAGAGCCTCCTAACGACTGAATTTTAGATGAGCCCCACACATCAGAATGAACAAGCATAAATGGAGATGGACTTTTATTCAATCTGAATGAAAAATATGTTCTGTGACTTTTTGCTAGTTCACACACTTCACAATGTAGACTAGAAATATCAACTTTTTCGAACAAACTAGGAAACAATTTCCTTAAGTATCCAAAGGAAATATGTCCCAATCGTTGGTGTTGCAATTATGGTTTGTCAAACCAATCAAACATAAAACTTACTCTCTAAGATTTTAAAGTAGCACAGTACGAGTAGGATCGTCTCCACAGGAAGCACTGAAGTGTAATCAATCTAGTTAAAAGTACGTAACCAAAAGGGGTGTTTTTTTGAATTAAGACTAAGAATTAAAATTCAATTAAAACAAATCAAAAGATTTATGAAATCAAATTTGGGAAAACTCTAGTCAAAGGAATTTTTCCCCCTCGATGCGACGAATTAATCCTTGATGTAAGAATTTATCAATTAAATTATGGTTATACTGGTTTTTATTGTTGAAACTTCATAACAACTCAATCTTATTAATTAAAGCCAGCAATCAAGGAACCTCTGTTAATTGCATCTGTAATCTATGACAAATTCTAGAACCTCCTAGAACTAGATCATGGTAGTCAAGGACCAAATTCAAACTACAATTAAACAGACCTTGATTAATTGCAATTCGCTTATTTATTCTCTTCAACATGCTAACCTACGTAACACGTGATTAGTTATATTGAAACTTATAAGAATACCGAAACGTGTATTCAAGTTGATTGTACTATATAGGAAAATTTGAATGCTACCAGCGACTCAAACAGTGTCAAATAATCCGCAAGACAAATAACGAGAATAAATAAATAACCATGAATTAATTAATATTAAAAACCATTCGATCTTACAATTTAATCAACATCGAGGAGTTTAATTCCTTTGACTATACTAAGGAATTAGTTACTCATAATTGAAAAACTAAAAATAATATGTAAATTGTAAGACATGAATTAAACTAGAATTGAAATGAAATAACGAACAAGCAAAGTAATAAGTAGTAGAAGCCGCACAGCATGTCCGCACCACCAAAACCATGATGTCGTCCCCTACTGTTGTCCCCGAAATTGAGTTCAAAGGAATGGTGCCCAAAAAATGTCCGTCCTCAAAGACTGTAGCTAAAAACCTAATAAAGCAACAACCCTTTCCACTAAACCTGCGGCCCACAATTTTGTTGCCAAAAAGAAAACCCAAACTAAATATTTAATGCCCAATTGCTAATTAATTAAGAAAGTCCCCTTTAACATTATTAAATTTCGGGTCTCAATAAAAACCCAACTTCTTTTGTCCTCATCACTTCTATATTCTTCCATCCTGTGCAACTAGCTCTTCTTCTTCATAACTCCCAATTCTTCCAAAATTATCCAAAATAGCTCGTTCTACTCCAAGCGAAACCTTTTCCCTACAAATGTAAAGCAGCCCGTTAGATCCCACAATGCATCCAAATTGCCCCAAATTCGCGTGAATTCAAATCATGAATTTTAAGCTCATTATGCAACCAAAGTTCTCCTTGCTTGTTTTCTGCATTATGACCCTTGACTGCTAAACCTTGACTTAGTTCATCTAAATTTTTTGTCTACGAGTCCATATAATATAGACTCCCCTTCTTAGTCCCACAATCAATCGTCTGTTTCATTCGGATGTCCTTAAATAGGCAAAGATTAGGCAAAAAAATTACAATACAAGATAAGGTCTTTGTAATATGAGATACAGAGATAAGGTTATTTCCTAATGTAGAAACCACAAGAACTGAATCTAAATACAAATTTTCAATAATTTTCAAGGACCCTTCACCAACGACAAGAGCTTCCCCATTATTTGCAGTAGAAACAGACTCATGCAAGAAAGGTTTGATTGTAGCAATTTATTTAGAATCAAATGTCATATGATTGGTTGCACCTGAATCAATTATCCATGTGTTATTACTAACTGGTATAGAAGTATAAAGAGACTTACCCCCATTACCTGTAGTGGCTATCATGGCTGGTTGCACCGCAGAATTTTCATCTTTTGGCTTTGATTCTGCAATCACAGCACTTTGAGCCTTCTTTGTATTCCTTTTGCGAGGGGCTTTGTTAGGATCCCACCAGTCTGGATATCCTACTAATTCATAGCAACGTTCTTTTGTGTGTCCAGATTCATTACAATGAGTGCATTTATATGCTTGTTTTGCAACACTTCGATTACTTATTGACTTAGTTCTGACTGCCATTGCTACACCTTCTGAATGTTCAGATAGCTCCCCTCTAAATGTAATCTGACGATCAGCTTCACACCAAACTATAGCATAACAATCCTCTAGATTCGGGATTGATTCTTTCTGCAAAATATCTCCACGAACTTGTTCAAAATAGTCGTCAAATCCAGCAAGAAATATATGAACTCTTAATTGTTCGATGAAATTTTTGTATTCTGTAATATCTGCAGGATCTTTCATGATGACTTTATCTCGATGATCGAGTTCTTGAAAAATCGCAATGAGTCATAATATTCAGAATGAGATCTTCCATTTCGTTTGGCTCCAAATGCATTTTGGTTCAATGCAAAAATTTGCAGTTCATCACTCCCATAATAGAATGATTTCGCCAATGCTGTCCAAATTGCATAGGCAGTAGGCAAGCGAACGTACCGTTTTATGATTTCTAGTGTCATTCATATCAGCAACAATCTCTTCACTTTTTGATTTTCAGCATACCACTTCTCATATCCATCTTCAGACTGTTGAGGAGGGGTTGGTTTTCCACAGATGTAGGGAAGTTTTTCTCTTTCAGCAATATGCATCTCCATATACTGTGACCAAACATCATAATTTGATTCGGTAAGAATAATACCTGCATTAAAACTCCCTCTGACTGCACTACAATTGGAACAGAATTATTTTTCAAACAATCTACTTTATCACTCATTGTTGATAAAACTGATGCTGGTTCAGATCAAACCTTGCTTTGATACCAACTTGAAAAAGTATGAGTAGATTAATATTGTATATTCACATTCATATTTTCTGTTTACAGAGAATCAGTATATAAAACGTATACAAGGTGTTAACAATGGAAAAAAAAAATCATGCCTAATTTCCTAGCTACAAATTAGGGATATGATTAGCTTTTACTACCATATACATATATGCACAATCTCTAATTGGAATATCTCAACATAATACTCTAAACACGACTCTCCCAACGAGTAGATCACAATAGTTTAAGAGAAAGGTGTCCAACATTATTTTTCAAAATCTACCATCTTTTTGTAGAGTGTGCAAATATAATATAAATGCGTTGTATGATGCCGAAAAAATCTCTAGCTTTACCACAACTATTGGCCATATCACATAAGGTTAAATTAAAACTATGACAACCACAAGGAGTGTAAAATGCTCTTGAATTTATATCTAACAATTTTTTTGGTACTCTTTGATGCTTACCTTTCATATTTGACCCGTAATCATATCCTTGCCCCTTCACATCATCTATGTCAAGACCAAGTTCATTTAATTTTGTCTGTAAAACATCAAAAAGTCCTTGACCTGTGGTATCATTCACATTCAAAAATCCTAAAAAATATTCCTCAATAGTAATAGGACTAGATGAATATCGACGTATCTGATTATAAGAGACATTTGCTCTTGATTGCTCACATCTGGAATACAATCGAGTATGACTGAGAAGGACTTTGCTTATTTTATATTCTTTATGATTTCATACTTAATTGTAGAACCAAGCAAAAGTATTAATTCATTTTGAATTCTATGACCAAGGTAATGAAAATGAATTTCCTCATTTTCTAATTCGCCGAACATGCTCTTGAATAATGGAATTAAATTCACATAACATTTCAATTACGCCCAAAAAATTTCCATTACTATTTTTATATAGTCTATCATTAGTACCACGAAATGGTAAGTTATGTTTTGCAAGGAATTTCACGGTAGAGATAATTCTAAGCAATACATTATTCCAATGATCTTTTTCTTTTCCAAGTTGTTCTAATGCCACATTGTCAATGGTCTCATTCTTTTGGAATCGAAGACGCAAATCATACCAAGTTGCCATATTTTTAAAATATTGTGTACTATTCTCATGTTCCTTGAGCTGGTACTAGCATGTGTCCAATCATCATAACCATCAGTAGCTATTTTTCCCATTCCAAGCCTTTTGCTAAAGAATTTACAGCAAAAACAAAAAATCCGATCAAGCTCTTTTGAATAAACAAGCCACTCTCTGTCATATTTCTCCCAATTTCGTAATACTCTCGTATACAAAGTAGAAGAAAACCGTTTTGATAATTTATTTTTAGGGCCTTTTTCTATAGATAAATCTCTTTTAGGGCCTTTAACTACTAAGAGATCAATCATTTTGGTACTAAGATCACCCCAACTTCTATGATCAAATATATCAGGCATGTTTCCAGCATCAATATCATTTTTAGCATTTAAAGTAACATTATTCTCAACCTCATTTATGTTATTATCACTAGCAGGATTAGTATTCTGAACGAGCACATTACTAGTATGATTTTCATTGTTAACAAACACATTTTCATCTATGGTACCACAATTTTCATTCAAATTATCACAATCTTCACTCAAAATATTTTCATCAACAATATCAGCAACATTCTCACTTTCAACAGAAGAATGTGATTGCTTTAGAACGAACTTATCAAGAGTTCCTTTTTGAGACTGAGTTAACTCTTGTAGCCTCTGTTTTTTCTTTCTTTTTTCATATCCAGAATCATATTTTCTAATTCCAGGTGCCATGTTCAAAATTTTGAAATAATAAACCAAATGAGAGAGAAAAAGAAAGGATAGATACAACCTGAAAAAATAATTGTATTGAGAAAATAATTATATTAAAACTAATGCAAACTCAGTTTTCCCGATGAAGTATTGAATGTGAAATTTTGAAATCGCAGCCAACATCCAAGATCCGAGCCGCGCTATTTCCTGGAGAGCAAAGCACAACCAACTAAATGGTGTTGCTACCTTTTTCAACCAATTGTTGGCCAAAACCCACCAAAAGCCGCCTGCACAAATCTGGAGAAAAGGAGGAAAACCTAAAGTTAGTAAAAACACTTTAAGAAGATTCCACCCATTTTTCTCTAATTGAAAATCAACCTTCAAAATATTATGAGATAAAATAAAATTAAAGACATCAAATTAATAACTAAAAAAAAAATTTACTGACCATATAATTTAAAAAAAAAAGGTTATACCTTTAAATAAACGAAATGAAGAAGAAAATTCTTTAAACTCCACAATCTCCAAATAAAATCTTCAATCAACAATTAGTTTGGACCTGAATAGATTGTATAATTCTTGATAATTGAAAGATTGAAGAAGAAATATGGGTATTTATGAGATTTTTTTTACCGCTAAAATAAATAGCAGCCTGGCTTGTAGGAGTAAAAGGAAGTTAGAAATATTAGGGGAGAGAAATGCACTTGACACGTTCAAAATAGAAGTTTTACATTGTACCAAAAAAAATATAGAAGTAATTATATGGGAATTTTTTTTGGGCCCGTAAATTTTGGGGCCCTGTGACAAGTCCTAAGATGCACAAGCTTAGGACCAGCTCTGTGTGAGACGTAACATGTATATATAAATGATGTAACATTGTGTCTCTACTTATTATTCAAGCCCTAGTTCTGGACGTAGACGTATGAGACGTAATATATGTATAAAGGATGTAACATTATGTGTTATGAGACGTGACATTATGTGTTATGGGATGTAATATTGTCTCTCTGCTTATTATTCAGACAGACCCTTGTGCTGGATGTAGACATATGGGACGTAACATGTATTTATAAAGGACGTAACATTATGTGTTATGGGATGTAACATTGTGTCTCTACGAAATATTCAACTTTAATTCACATGCTACGTCTTGTTAAACATGATATTACCTCCAATACGTCTAACATTCATGAAAACTACGTCCTTTAAAACGTAAAAAAGAAAACATCATAAGATGACTATGTCCATTATAATATGATGTTATGTCATATACGTCCAACATACAAAGAAACTACGTTTCAGCGAAATTTAGTTATATTTAGTAAATATACAGTTATCATGATAAAATTACTATATTTAAGTATATGTATTTATAGGTACACAGTATAATTTGTGGTAAAGAATCAAGGCAAGTGTTAACCTCGCAATGTAATGTCGAACTTACTACTAATGAGATTGTGGATATGATTGATTGGATAATAAGATTAACCTCCTGAAACTCTAGTCCGCTCCCATCAAACTCTTGGAAATTCAAACAACTTGTTGATCTATTGAAACAAAAAAAGCCCAATTTCAGCTCTTGTTTTTTTTTTCTCAAACAGCCCCTAATCCGAGAGATTATGGTGGCCGAGGCTTTCCGCCTTTCATATTACTTTTGGGCAAAAGAGAGGTACAAAAAATATGAAACCGCCCCTGTACAGTAAAATCTAACTAAGTCACCCAAGGCAAAATAAACTAGGGGGGATAGCAAAAAAATTACCTCTATACATTTTATGCTAAGAACCACTACTTAAAGACGCATCATTGGGATGGAGTTCCTTTCTAGATTGAGGAGGCCTCTTACTTTCACAGGAAGAAATTCAAAATAGTTGAAATGGCCTAGTGCACTGTATATTGCAGATTTTGCTAATAGATCTGTGGGGCAATTACCTTCTCTGTAAATGTGTTCTATTGAATGCTGAAAATTGTCCATGGACTCCTTGATTTTCTTCAGATTTCGATATTCTTTCCACATGAAAAAATCTTCTCCATGTAGAAGCATCTGGACCAAATTTGAGTTGTCGCATAGGAATTTGGCTTTTTCATATCTTTTTGAGTTGCAGAATCTGATTGCCCTGAGAATTGCCATAATTTCGGCTTGTATGGCTGATGTTGCCTCAAATTGGAATGACTCTGTATATTTGAACTGTCCATCTTTGTCTCTAAGAATGAAGGCTCCAGCCGCTTGTCCCGAATTAAGCCATGACCCATCTATGTTTATGATCAATTCTGCCCCTTGAGTATGATGTTTCCATATTACCAAAGTTGGAAGATTTGGCGTGATTGCTGAAAAATTGCAGTGGAAATGAGCCACCAACCAATTTCGATCTTGCATAGAGATTGGCCTGGGTTTGAAACCAAAAAAAAACCTCCTCCAGCATAGAGTGAACATCTTCAATCAACCATTTCATCTTCAATTTTTTTCCTTCCCAGAAACATTTGTTTCTAGCCAGCCAGATGGACCACAACAAAAAAGCTGGGAGAAGCCTACGAATTTTGAGAGAAATCATACTTCCTTTACTCTTTTCCCACCAAGCTTGTACAAAGCCTTTTCCTATTGACTGTCTGATCCGAAGGTTAAAGAAATTTTTCCAATAATTCCAGCTGTGATAAATCTCAAGACATTCAAAGAAAATGTGATGTATGCTTTCCACTTCAATTTCACAAAATGAGCATCTGGAGGGCTGACAGTGGATTCCAAAGCTTTGCAAAATATCAGGAAGAGGAAGAAGGGAGTTCCAGAGTCTCCAAACCAAGATAGAGATTTTGGGAGGGCACCAAGTGTCCCAAATTGCTTTGCTGAAAAACTGTGACTCACCTTCCTGTCTAATGGCTAGGTAGGTGGTTTTGAAATTGAAGTTTCCCTTTGGACATGGCTTCCAGAATATTTTATCATTCTGATATGAGAAAGATATTGTTGAAGAGCGTAGAAGCTATATCCAATCATCATCAATCTGCCCTGCAAATTTTGAAATATAAGTTTCTCTGTTTCTGAAAAATTCCATAATGGGCAATTCTTGTTCAGGTGGCCTTCCAGGTCTATTCCAAATCTTCCCTCGATCAGTCCAGTTGTCGTGCCAAAAGTAACTAGCACCATTCCTCACTATAATTTTGGATAAAGCGGCAGCCGTTTCACTAGCTTTGTAGACACGCCTCCAAGCAGTCTTCAATCGGGAGGAGTATGAAAGCGTGTGAATGAATTTTGCCCACAGTCCCATTCCATTTCACCTTTTCCACCACAGCTTGAGGTCAAAAGTATCGATCACCGTCCTGAATTGACGAATGCCAAGTCCATTTTCATCAGTTGGAAAACAGATTTTTTTCCATGATCTCCAGTGTCTTTTGTTTTGATCTGTATAGGACCCCCAAAGGAAACTTTGGCACTTTTTCTCAAATAGAGATATGAAGCCTTTAGGGGGGCTTAGAGCTGCAATTGTATGCATTGGAAGAGCAAAAAGAACCAATTTTATGAGCTCCAGTCTTCCTGCCATCCCTAAAAAATGATTCTTCCATGAGCTCAGCGTACTTTCAACTTTATCCAATATGTGGTTAAAATGGGATATCTTGGCTCTTCCTTTAAAAATTTTACAGCCAAGATATGACATTGGGAGAGATCCCTCCTGTATTTGTAGAATTTTGGTGATTCTATGTTTGACAGACTGCGATGCCTTGGAGGAAATAATGAATGAGCTTTTCTCCTTATTTACCTTCTGTCCAGTCACTTTTTCAAAGTTATTGAGAAAATTCACCAGAGCTTTAAGGGAACGGGTCTTTCCTCTTGAGAAAATCAGCAAATCATCTGCAAATGCCAGATGTGAAATCTTTAGAGACCTCGCAGGAGTTCCGTAGCAGTCTATATCCCCAATTTCAATCAGATACTTTAATCTCCTGGACAATGCTTCAGACGTGAGAATAAAAAGAAAAGGGGAGAGGGGATCCCCTTGTTTGAGGCCTCTTGTTGCCTGGAAATATCCCACTGGATAACCATTAATCAAGATGGAGAACATGCTGCTGCACAGGGAATTGAGAACCAGATGAGTAAAATTTGAAGGAAATCCAAATTTCTGTAGTAGAGCCTGAAGGAAGTTCCATGAGACCCTATCGAAGGCCTTTAACATATCCACTTTGATGGTGAGATTGTGACCTTCAGCTTTATAGTCTAGAAAGCTCAAGAGATCTTTGGTCAGCAGAATGTTATCAGCTATATCTCTTCCGGTTAGGAAACCGGTTTGTTCTTCAGAGATCAAACTGTTCATTAGTGGAGCAATTCTTTCTTTGTGGATGAAGGTGAAAACTTTGCAGACAAAATTCCCTAGATTGATGGGTCGAAAGTCTGAAAAAGTCGAGATTTCCAACTTTTTTGGGATCAAAGCCATTAGGGAACTTGCTAATGCTCTTGGAATTGGCACTCCTATCATGAATTCTTTGCAGGCATCAATCAAATCCTCTTTTATAATATTCCACATTGTTCTGAAAAAGTTTCCGGTGTATCCATCAGGTCCAGGGGCACTGTCAGGGTCCAAGGAAAAGACTGCATTATGTACTTCTTTCTCTGTTATTTCTCTCATCATCACTGTTGCATCCTCGTAATTAATAATCTGTGGGATATGTTGCAAGAAGTCCTGAAGAAGGTTTGGGGGTGTAGGCTCTTGATCCTCAGTTAAGAGGTCTTTGAAAAAATGGATGGCCTCTTCTTCAATTTCTTTAGCTACTGAAGTCCATGATCCATCCCTTTTTTTTATTCTCAGTATTGCAGCCTTTCGATTTCTTTCTTTTATTAAAGCATGGAAGAAGGCTGTGTTTCTTTCCCCCTCTTTCAACCACCTGATTTTGGATTTCTGAATAAGAAAATCATCTCTTTCTCTAAGCATTCTGAATAATTTTGTTTGGGCCAGAGAAACCGCAGATCTTTTTGCTGGAGTTGGCTCTTCATCATATTCTCTCTCTTTCTGATCAACATCTTCTTCTGCTTCTTTGAGGTTGCTGTGAACATTACCAAAGCTTTCTTTGTTCCAGATTTTCAGAGCCTCTTTAAGCCATCTCAACTTAATAGATAGGGATAATATACCATAGCTTCCAGTGGGGTTGGACCAGTTCTCCATTACAAGATTCCTGAGTTCACTTCTCCGGAGCCACATGCTCTGAAAAACAAACCTGCGAGGTCTTGGTGTGTGAGTCCCACCTATGAGGAGGATGAGTGGGCAGTGATCTGAAGTAGCTCTATTTAGAACATGAGATACAGTGTTGGGGAGATTCTCTTGCCATTCTTGCGTGATGAGGATACGATCCAGTTTTTTGCTAACCCATCCCGATACTCGAGTTCCTCCCCAAGTGAAGGTTCTGCCCACTGCTGAAGGTTCTAAAAGTCCAATATGCTGAATACACCCATTGAATTCTCTCATGGCCACTGAACTTGGATTAGAAAAACCCCTGTATTCGGAGATATCTCTAATAGCATTAAAGTCTCCACCTATGCCCCAAGAAGAGCTTGGGAATCTATTTCTGAATTCAACCAGAGAACTCCAAAGCTGCCTTCGAATTTGATAATCTGAACTAGCATAGACAAAAGAAAATACCAAAAGATCTTGGACTAGGGGATGAGCTAATTTACAGTGGACACATTGTCCCATGTCAGAAATGATAGAAATATTTACAACATTCCTACAAAAAATCCAAATCTTCCCAGAGGTAGAAGCATAAGAAAATTTAAAACCTAACTTCATACAATACGATATTATTTTATCACCATCAACCATGGGTTCAAGAATACCAAGTAAGGAAATGTCATGCACTTTTAACAAAAAGCGAAGACGCCGCATAGATGGGGCATTGGCAATGCCCCTAATGTTCCATATTAATATCTTAAACATAAAGATTTGGAAGGCTTGCGAACCTGGGCTTTTGCCGATTTTTTTTGAACTGCAGCTTTCATGAAGAGGGCCGCTCCATTTGCTTTTAGTAGTTTGTGTTTCCCCTTTCGTTTTGTCACTGGCATGAATCCATCATCTTCTGACCAAGCTTCTCTTTCTTCAATACTGCGTTCTCCTTCTGATTGGCATGGCGATGCTTCCTGGTCTAAGACAACCTCCATGATTTTTTCCTCATCCACATTTGGAAAAGGGGGAAGAACAGTTCTATTTGGATTTTTTTTTTCCTTCGGTGAGTCCTGTTCAACACGAGTTCCCGCTTGAGGATGAATTTCTTCTGTAAAATTTCCAAGCATCACAATTAATGGAGAATCAGGATAGGTCGGCAGTTCCGCATTCTGTATCGGGACCATATCTTTTTCAGCCGGAACAAGGTTCTCCTCAGGCGGGGTTTGAAGTTGTGCATCGATTTGGCAGGTAACCATATGCGTGGACTGGGAGGGATCTCCATCTCTAACTTTTGAAGACTCTGGGTGTTCCAAATTTTGAGGGGGTAGGGGAAGATTTTCCTTCCCTTTCGTACACTCTAGATGATTATGACCTATCTTGCGACAACTATTGCAATACTTTGGAACATACTCATATATGAATTTTTTATCCTTCGACTTACCCTTTGATCCGATTTCAATACTCTCTAGCAGCTCCTTTTGTAAGTCCACCTCCACGCAAAATCTGGTGACTGAAGGGCGTGAGAGAAGCATAGTTGGCCCGTCGATCTGGAGAGGAGTGCCTACCGCTGAAGCTATTGAAAAAATTGACTGGGGGTTCATGAATTCCAACGGCAATTCTTGCATCGACACCCAAATTGGGGCATATGGTGGATCCTCTTCAAATTGGAAATTGGGGGTCCATTTCAGGACCCTCATTTGATGTCCCTCGATTATCCAAGTAGGTCGCAGTCTGAATCTCTGATATTCTATCTTTGACTTAAATCTGATAAGGACATGCCGGGGGTTGAGCAGTCTAAGGTCGTAGTGATCTTGGAAACCATATTTGTCAATTTCTTTTCTGATCTTGGTCAAATTTGGGCTTCCGAAAGCAAATTTTCCAACAAGAGAGAGTTTATGGGGGGCTGCAAGGAGTTCGATTTCTTCATCATCGTACAAAAGTTGGGGTTTTCCGTTACTATAGGTAAGGGGTTTTGGATTTGGAAGGAGATTTGGGGTTGATTGGCTCTGGAATAAGCTGGCAAAGGTGCGGTTCTTTGAGGAGGTAAAGTTCTGGGGGCCACCGGAGGTGTAGTCCGGTGGCTCCATGGGAGATGTTGGGGAGATTTTGGGGTTTGTTTGAAAGGGATGGGTTTCTCTTTCTCTTTCTCTCTCTATCGATGTGAAAAGCTACCCAGCTCTTGTTTATTTGACAATCTCAATAGGGAGTATTACCACGACTCCAATCACATGTTCCATATCAAATCACATATTCCTGCACTAATAAAGGATGAGGTGCTTTCTTGAACAATTTCATGAGTCATTGTCCACTCCACTTCCTCTAGAAAAGGTGTCTGAATGTTTAAACCTCTTCCCAACATCACATAAATTATTGAGTGTTGGAACATCTGTCATGAAACACGCAAATTATTAACTATAGGTACATGTACCTATTACTATACATAGTAATATTTATCATATCAATTGTACAGTTTCTAATTTTGATTCAATATATATAGTAATATATATTACTCTATACAGTAGGTATATTATCATATATAATAATATTTGTCATGCCAACTGTAATATATAGTAATATACCTACTAGGTACATGTACCTAATAGGTATATGGTATAAAAACTGAATGGAACGCCCTTTATAGTAAACTTTGAAGTTATGCATGTAGAGTTGATGACAAACCTTCTTTCAGAACTCCCCCCTCAAAATTTTTTTTTTTTTTTTTTTTTGGGTATAAAAAAGGAGACTATTAAGGAAATTAAGGAATCTGCTTCACATATAATTTTCCAAGCTATCATCCTAACAAGGCTTGATTGAGTTGTATTGTTTCCCTTATACCTACCTTCTCCCATGAAATTCAATGCAGAGCTTTTTTCGTTCCAGTTTTCTTTCCAGATGAAATGCCTCAAAACTTATATCCAAATCTTTTGCAATTTTAAAAATGCCCATAGCATACAATTGAGTTGATACTCTTCTTGGGAGTGAAAGAGATGAAGCTTTCTACACCCTAGAGCCTTCCATGGCACCATCCATTTTTTCCAAAATATTCTCCGTAGCTCTAGTGAACAGGAAGACCGATGGGATTGGATACCTATTATTAGCTAAAAAAACTAAGTAGCACTGAAGACTTGGCTTCAAAAGTTTTACAAAAAAAATAAATGACTAAACTAATAAGTCGTTAACTTGCAGGAGGAATCTGCCCTGTTTACGAATTCCCTTCTGTTTGTCTGATATGCGGATTCTCTTTCTGTAAATTCAGTTCTGTTGATAATAATGTTGTTCCTGAATGCAGCTCTAGACCTACTGAAAAACGTCCAAGTGCATGCTATCTTAGGTCCTGTTTCATCAATGCAAACCCACTTCCCAATTGAGCTTGGAGCAAAAGCTCAAGTGCCCATCATTTCATTTTCTGCAACAAGTCCTTCCCTATCATCCATTCGAAGTCCATACTTCATTCGTGCTACTGTAAATGATTCGTCTCAAGTTCAAGCATTGAGTTCAATCATCAGTATATATGGTTGGAGAGAAGTTGTTCCAATCTATGTTGATAATGAGTTTGGTGAAGGGATCATACCCTTCATAACTGATGCATTGGATGAAATCAACGCCCGTGTTCCTTATCGAAGCGTCATTCGTCCCACGGCTACAGATGATGAAATTGCTGCTGAACTTTACAAATTAATGACTATGCAGACCAGAGTTTTCATTGTTCATATGAACACTGGTCTTGCCTCTAAGCTTTTTCTCAAAGCGAAACAGCTGGGAATGATGAGTGAGGAATATGCTTGGGTTGCCACAGATGCCATAATGAATGGGTTGAATGCAATTGATCCTTCTGTTCTTGATTCAATGCAAGGCGTAATAGGGGTAAGGCCTTTTATTCCAAAGACTCCGGAGCTTGAAACTTTTAAGAATAGATGGAAGTTGGAGTTTAGGAAAAACAATCCATCCATTCTTAATCCACAACTGACTATGTTTGGCCTGTGGGCATACGATTCAGCTACAGCACTTGCAATGGCAATAGAGAAAGCAGGAGTTTCAAGCAATGGCTTTCAAAAACCGAGTAATTCTTTCGGGAACTCAACAGAGCTTGAAACTTTTGGAGTCTCCAGAAATGGTCCAAAACTTTTGGAAGCATTATTAAACACTTCATTTACAGGCCTAACTGGAGACTTCAATCTCGTTGGTGGACAACTTCAATCTCCAGTTTATGAAATAGTTAACGTAGTAGAGAATGTTGCAAAAAAGGTTGCATTCTGGACCTCAGAAAATGGGATTGTCAAGAATCTGAATCCTACTGCTATTGGAAGTTCTAAGCTCATATCAAAATCAAAACTGGCTATTATATGGCCAGGTGACACAGTAATTCCACCCAAAGGTTGGGTGATCCCATCAAGCGGGAAGAAGTTGCGTGTGGGCACACCGGTGAAAGACGGCTTCAGTGAATTTGTAAAGGTTATTAGAAATCCAACTGATAACAGCACAACTGTCACAGGATACTGCATTGAGGTTTTTAAGGCAGTAATGTCTTCTTTACCATATGCTGTTCCTTATGAGCTCATTCCGTTTGCAACTTCCGATGGAAAATTTGCTGGAACTTACAATGACTTGGTTTACCAAGTCTACTTGGGGGTACCCTCTCTTCTCTCATGAGCATATACACACACACACTTAACTATGAAAACTAGAGACTTATTCTAATTTATTCTACAGAATTTCGATGCCGTTGCAGGAGACACGACCATCGTGGCAAACAGATCCCAGTATGTGGACTTTACTTTGCCATATACTGAATCTGGGGTTCAAATGGTTGTTCCAATCCAACCAAACAGTAAAAATGCATGGGTTTTTCTGAAGCCACTAACATGGGATCTCTGGTTGACAAGCTTCTTTTCTTTTGTCATTATTGGACTTCTTATATGGCTTCTTGAACATAGAATAAATGAAGAATTTAGAGGGCCTCCTTCGCAGCAAATCGGCATGATCTTCTGGTTCTCTTTCTGTACCATGGTTTTTACACAAAGTAATTTTTCCATCATTTTCTTACTGTTTTTTCTCTTGCAGAATCTGGCTAAGAGCCTGTTAATGTTATCTAGCTTAAGCTTTTCTCTTGCTGAATTCTTTTGTTTTTCCAATATTTGGTAGAGGAGAAGATTGTTAGCAATTTGGCTAGATTTGTGCTGATCATATGGTTCCTGGTTGTGCTAATACTCATCCAAAGCTACACAGCCAGTCTTACATCAATGTTGACAGTACAACAACTCCAACCAACGGTCACAAATGTAAATGAGCTTCTCAAGAACAAAGCCTATGTAGGTTACTCAAAAGGTTCATTTGTTTTGGGAATGTTGATTCGAATGGGCTTCGATGAGTCCAGAATTTTAGGGTACGACTCTCCCGAGGAATTACACCAACTTTTCACCAAGGGAAGCGGAAATGGAGGCATTACAGCTGCATTTGATGAGATTCCCTACATAAAGCTTTTCCTGGCAACCTACTGTACACATTATACCATGGTTCAGCCTACATATAAGACTGATGGCTTCGCATTTGTATGTTTATACTTGTTTTAGTAGTCAGTTCTTGATTATGCATTTAGGCTAACTTTTGATGATCCATATCCCATTTTGTAGGTATTCCCAATTGGTTCTCCTCTGGTAGCGGATGTTTCGAGGGCAATTCTAAATGTGACTGAGGATGAACAAATGAATCGAATTGAGAAAGCATGGATACTAGATACGTCTAGTTGCCTCGACTCGAGCTCATCACTTGCTTCTAGCTCTAGTAGCTTAGACATGAGCAGCTTTTGGGGACTCTTTCTAATAGTTGGAATTGCTGTTACTTTGTGTTTCATAATCTATGTCACTATGTTCCTACATGAACATTGGCATATAGTAACTGCTCCTGACCATTCAACATGGGACAAACTTGTAGAGCTAGCTAGATCCTTTGATAACAAAGATTTCAGGAGTCATACTTTTAGGAAACCTGAGTTTGGGGTTGGAGGAGCCACTAGCACTCAAGGGGATAATGGAGAGAGTAGTGAAATTTCACCACGGCCAAACTATCCTCAAAGTTCTCAAGAATTTTCACTGCAACCATCTCCATTTTCTAGTTTGCCACCAAGTCCCAGCTTTTCTAGTCATATGGAACATAATGTCATAGAACAACCTGATAATACAATCCCAACTCAGCAAAGAAATTTGTCGGAACCAGAAATATTTGAATGAGGGTGCTAGGAGAGGGGAAGGACAGGGAGGAGAGGAGGTTGGGGCTGATGAAGGTGCTTCAGCACCAATCTAGTTCCGCCACTGAACACAGGCCCTGGTGATGGACCTTGATCCACTTAACCATAACCAAATACTCTCTCTCTCTTAAAATCAGGGTTCTAGGGGTTGAATGGTTAACTATTTTAGCTCAATAAATAGGACTTTTTATTGGATGTGAGCTAGTAAATTGATTTCTTTTCATTTTGTATTTATATATTAGGTTGCATATATTCAGCAAACTCTGCATATTGCGTGTTGCAGAATGAATCTTTTAATTAAGAGAGATAATTGAAGATAGGTTTTTCCAGGTTCGATTTGAGATTGCATGTTTCCAGGTTTAATTCTTCACTGTTTCGTTATTTTAAACAAACAAGTTATTCATGATTATCTTATAATCTGATTCACCACCTCTGCAACAAAAAACAAGCAGGAGAAGGATATGACAGCAAGTCAAGTATAACAAGACATGGATGGATGATATTAGCTAGAAAATGGAGGGTTTACAAGGATATAAAACATGGAAACGCTGATTACAAAACTTTCCTACCACTTTATATATATATTTCTGTACAAGATGCATGCATGTACAATTAGTGTGGCCGCAAATAGTCTTGTAGACACTGTTTTAAGGTTTGAAATGTTACAGGCTTTGATACAAAAGAGTCCATACCATTTGCAAAACACTCATCCGCACTTTCTGACAATGCATTTGCTGTCATCTGCAACAATTTTTATTAGATTTATCAGATTCAGTACATGAAGATGACAAGTTTGTTCAATGTAGGAACAAGAATCCATATGATTCAAAGTTTTAATGCAGTAAACTTTTATCTTAAAATGCAAATCTTTGGTTAGTTTTGACATTGTAACTGAAGCTTAAAAACTCAGAAAACATTTGCTTCAGCAGAATTCCGCTGCCTAACAGATAAACTTACTAGTGTCAACCACCAATTTTAACTATGCATATAATAGTTAGAATGTGAGTGAACTTAGAGAGGGAAAATCTCTGTTTTTGAAAGACTCTAAATATGCAAATGGAGCTCATCGACATAAGTTGAAGGCATACCGCAATTATAGGTACTCTTTTAACTACTTTTCCATTTGGAGAAGACTCTGAATTAGATGAGTGAAGCTCAATTCCAGCCTTTTGTGCAGCCTCCCAATTCCCAGATTCTTCGTAGGACCGGATCAGTCTTGTAGCTTGCAAGCCATCCATTACAGGCATGCATACATCCTGAAACATTGCAAATGTAACCAAACACTTTAAAAAGTAATCTAATACTAACTGAAGGGAACATCACTATTTGGCACAGGTTAATAATAGGAAAACAAAAATTGTAACTGCAAATCTGGAAGAAAAGTTTATCATTTTGCAGGAAAAACCAGAAACGGGAAACCATGTTTCTATTTCATGACAACTTACCATAAGAATGAGGTCATAATTGCTCCGCTGCACTGCACGCACAGCTTCGACTCCATTACGTACAACATCTATCTTATGACCCAATTGCTTCATCATTGATTGAGTAACCATTACATTTATTTTGTTATCTTCTACAAGAAGAATCTTAGGTATGAAAGATGATTTCTCATTTTCAGCACTGTTACTGGAAGAGCATTCGGGACTTGTATCATCCTGTTTTTGTCTTTGGCACGTACCTATTGAAGTCAATGTACCAGGATTTTCACCGGGGCCATTGCTAGAAGTAGAAGTACCGAAGGAACCACAATTGTTAGAGATGGGGCAATCCATATCATCCTGACTTTGCTTGTCTCCAGAAGCTGCACATTTGTTATCAGTGCCGCTGTTGAAACATCCCAACGTTTCAGTCCCAGAGGACGTCTCAACAGTAGCAACTAGGGAAGAGCTGTCACCCGGATCATTCTCAGAGAATAATAAATAGGAATCTTTCGGCAATCTGTTACTCTTATCCAAGGCATCGAAACCATGGCCATTGGACAATACTTTTGGGTTTCTACCAGAATTATGAGGCGTGAACAGAGAACCCAGAGTACGTGGTTGGAATTGGAAAAACCCACAGTTTATATCATCCTCTTGCATTGTGGCATCGCCATCATGGCTAGGCATATCTGAGAGTTCATCTGAATCATCTGAACCATCACTCAAAGGTGAAACCTTGTAAGGCAGTACAAATGTGAAAGTAGAACCGTAATGTTCTTTGCTTGATACAGTGAGATGACCACCCATGAGCTCCACCTGTCACAAGCACATGCTACAGGATCAAACTTTAAGTTGTCATCATCTGGAGGCATATGGTCAACACTTTAAAGAAATGAAGGAAGCAACAAAGAGGTCTTGTCTGGTTCAGAATGTCGAGATAACTTCAAGCAACTCAAAGAGTCATTATCAAGATGATAAAACTATAGCGTTCGCCACACTTATTTATTAAGTGAACTTTATAAAAGGTGAGGAGATGGCACAGCATGTTCAATGCAAAATGTGTTCTTTATCATTGAAAGACCAGTGCAGAATTTTGTTTTCTACTATGGAATTGATATTATGCATACTTGGCTTACAGAGTAAATCCAAAACTGTAGCTCTCAACCTAAACTGGAGTCAGAAACATAAAAAAAAAAAAAAAAAAGCAGATCTTAGTATAAATAATGCATGGTAATACTTCAAATGGCTCCCAAAACTTACTAAAGCCATCAGTAGCTAGATCGCTGAAACAAACTTGATTGCAAATTGCAGACACCACAAACAGAAAACTTCGTTAGTTGTCTCCATTTGATAAAAGTAAAACCACTCGTTTAATTGCCCAATTTGTAAGACATTCATATTTCCCAGCATAGCATTCAAATTAAAGATAAACAGTAGGTGGAACTATGGAAGGTTTATGTGGAAAAAGAAATGCTTCTTATTTATATTTTATTCAGGTTTATAAGACTTCTTCATCAAATTTTCACTAAAGGATAATTCACACAATAAGAGATCATTTGGACAATACCAATTGCTTGCAAATTGCTAAGCCTAGCCCAGTCCCGCCATACTTCCGAGCTGTATCAGCACCAACTTGCATATATTTCTTGAATAGTGTGGGTAAAGCAGTTTCTGTGGTAACATATTTAGAAAGTGAGTATTGGCATTGCTGCCTGAAATTGTTATATAAAAATGGAGCTTAGAAAAATAAAATGTCAATAATATTTATTACTGAAACTCTCACAATCTTCTTAGAGGGGAGTTAAATTTCACCTGGTATTCCAATCCCAGTGTCATATACATCACAGCATAACCACACTGAGGTTTCTTGTGTATTGGACTGATTCTCTTCATCTTCTTCCACTGTGGTCACATTTCTTTTTGGAGTTCTTGGATCATCAAGATTTTCATAACTCCCGTGTGTGCCTTCATTCAGACAAGATTCATTTCCGACCTGGAAACTCTGAGAAGGTGACAAGCATTTCTCCCCACTCTTTATATCTTCTAATGCTCTGGACTGATTCCTCCCATGAGGGGGTTGTTTTGACACTGAATGTGGCTCGGATACCACATAAAGCTTTATACCAACTTTCCCTTCATGGGTAAATTTGATTGCATTGCTGTAAAAATCCCAAAGTTTTCACATTGAGATGTTTCCAAAGAATTGAGAATGAACCTTAGGTAGCCAAAGTGATAATATATATCAAGTAAACAGGAAAGCAGAACTATTTGGATAAAGTACCCACTAAAAAAATTAAAAGAGAACTGTAACTAACAATAAGAGGAAAATGACCCAGTACTATAGATCTAAAGCAGTCAGCCCACATAACTTTTAGCTCACTGTTAAACCTTTTTCTGGTATTTGGGTACCTTTTTGATTATTGCATTCAAAAACAGATTTTGTTCCAAATATAGTTCATACGTTTTAAAATGATTCTATTCTTTTACATATGTGATTGAGGTGAAACTAGAAGAACACATTGATGCAACCTCATTTCCTTGATCAAGTATTTCGGTGAAAAAAGAAATATTACCAAGCTAAAATGTGTGATCAAAAGGTTACCATCCTTATTGGCATGAATTTAAACAATAGCCCTTCTTATTTACTGGAATTCAAATTTTGCAGCCGCACCAAGTTAAGGAATTCATGGTTTCCATGGGAGCCATTCTAGAGAGTAGTAATGCAGCAATCCCGCAACTTTCTAAAACCTTGTAAGTATTCATTTCAATGTCTAGTGTGCAACTTTTAAAATATGATCCCAACTGGTATTGAAGTCCAAAGTAATACAGTTTGTAGGAGCATTAAATAAAACCAAAATGATGATTCCACATAGAGTTTAGGACAGATGGTACGTTCTCGTTATTTAAGCCATCAATAAATTTCAGAGCCAATGGAATGAAAATCTAAAGTGAGAATTTCTATGTTTTTCAGTGTCCAAGTAGTGTAAGAAACAACCCAAAAACAAAGGGAAAACATTACAAAAGCTTAGTTCATGAGGTACAAACGGTTGACTCAGCACAGTAAAAATAAGCACTAAACGTCCAAGGAACACAAGCATCTTTGGTCTTCCATATCAAAATGATATTTTATGCAAATGTGTAAATGCCTTTATATCACAGTATGTCCACATAAAAGTACTACATACCCCGGCGCGGGGGGGGGGGGGGGGGGGTGTGGGGGGATTGGTGGTTGAGGTGGAGAAATAAAAGCCAAGAACTTTGTACCTAATCAAGTTTGTCAGGATCTGGCGAATCCTCAGGACATCTCCTATGACCTGAAAATGGGAACATTGACCCATACAAGCAATCAGAGAGCTGAATATACTATGTGGCTAATGTTTCAAGCATTTAGGTA
This sequence comes from Knoxia roxburghii, assembly GCA_030378225.1. Taxonomy (NCBI): domain Eukaryota; kingdom Viridiplantae; phylum Streptophyta; class Magnoliopsida; order Gentianales; family Rubiaceae; genus Knoxia; species Knoxia roxburghii. Next base: position 9,288,080 of record CM059423.1, read on the forward strand.
AATGAACACAACTGAACTTATTTCTAAAGCATCTAAAATTATGAGATTCACAGATGATGCTTGCCTAATAATCGAAGGACCACCAGTGTGTAATTTTTACTGTTATTAAGAAAAATAAAAGTTCTAAAGATTTGCATAGTGCTCTATATATGACTTTAGATTTAAGGAGCTCAAATGACTTAAGTGTTCCCCAAAAACTTGATGCAAAATACCTTAGAATCATTTTTCCACACATTGACTGGACATTTCTCTAATTATCACTGTTTGGTGCAAAGTACTTTTTCGAACCACAGATCATCAACTAGCTTATTACCTTATCAACTACTGACATAATAGTTAAAGAATTAAGCTGCTACTAGATTAAGTTAATCCAGATTCTCATAAAAAATCCTCTATTACAGATCATATAATAACCATCCTTGAGGAGTCAGACTTTTTAGTCCACCAGCTTGTAAACTGGAATCTGAGTAAGTAGCTAAGAAACAAGAAAATTTTTAAGATGGCAATATAGACCCAGATTTTAGTACTCTAATATTCGTACAGAAACTGAGCCTGCTTTTTAGTGTAAATCATAATTGGACAGGAACATGAAATTTCCCATATGGAGAGCATCAATTGCTTTCGTATCATGAGGAACTGAGCATAGTATTATTGTTTGCTCAGATGCATTTATCTTTTAACTAAAACCGATGTGTTTGTGACCTTTATGTGACCTATTTCTATAAGTCCTCACCTCTATAGGAACATCATCTGAGACCTCTCCTTCCAAAGTTAATAGTTTCTGCAGCGAGGCTGCTGCAGTCTGCAATACATGCTTCACTACCTCCCTCGGCCTGAACTTTGTAGCTTCCAGTCTCATAACTCCTAAAAGATTGAATGAGATGACACAGTTCAGATTATAAATTAATTAGTTCAATTCAAGGGTTCACACAAAATCCATCACTTTCATCAAACACAAAATACATTATCAGAATGTTGATAGTATTATCATTAGGATGCTTCTCGAAATACACATAATGCAATAAATTTTGAAATTCATAACATATAAGAGAAGAGTATTCCGAATTAGAAGATTTGCAAGGAAGGGCTCCAAACCTGACTCAACCTTGGACAAGTCAAGAATGTCATTTATTAACTGCAGTACTAAGTCACCCGATGATAACATCACTTTAACTAATTGTCGTTGCTCCTTGTCAAGCTTTGTGGTGGAAAGAATCTCCGTCATGCTCACAACTCCTGACAAAGGAGACCTTATCTCATGAGACATGGTTGCAAGCATTTGTTTTGCTCGCATTGTTTCCTCTGTCAAAGAATAAAGAGAAAGGAGTCAGTAATGATTACTGCAAATGACATGTTACAAAGAACTGAGACGAGTGTGTGAGATGAACCTGTTATGTGTATAGTTTTGTTAAGTTCTGTCTCCTTTGCTTTCTGTACAGCTATTTCCTCACGAAGCTTTGCCATCTTTTCTCTTTTTCTTACCTGGTTCATCACAACTGATGACAATCAAAAACAGCTTTCCGGAGAAGAAGATCAAAACAGGCAAACCATTCATTTAGACAGGACATATGTGTTAAATATTATCCCTCCCTTGTTCATGGTAAGAAATGGTGATATGCAAAAAATATGGAAAGGAAGGCATAAATGAATCATAAAATGGTTAAGAAGATTTATAGAGCTACATTAATTCAACCCTCGAGTTCTTTCTACTAAAACTCCTGATCTCAACTGTAAGATCTGATATTGTCTCAAACTGATAGTACCTTAATATTATAAAGAGAAATAACAATCATAGTGAAAAACTTCAGGAAACTTCCAAAGTGCCAGAAGATATGGTAGAATATGGCAGAAGATTACTGCATAATCAAAGTGACTACTGCTTGGTGGCTTCTAACATGGAGATTCCACAATTGTCTCTAACAGAGTTTACTAAGATTTTCTAACTGTATATATTACTCTACTATTTAAGAGAATAGAAAATGGGAATTTAGACTCCAAACCAGATACCTACAATCTCAGTGGAAAGAGGTGAAGTTACCAGGCTAACCGTGGTGACTATCTGTTCAGACTTTTAACATTCTTGTTACAATGCATATGCTAAAAACTATAAGTTGAATATCAAGAGGGAATTCCAAAAGGGTAAAGGGATTTAACAATAGAATATGATCCAACAACATCATTTACACTGCATAGCTCACAGATTTTTCCTTATAAATGGATATAGCCCCTCACTCTTTCATGTCATTTTGATAAATTAAGTAATCCTTCACATTGCAAATGTGCTGTTTTGAAGTAATGCTAACAAAAATTTTGGAGATATATTATTGAATAGTAAAATAAACGTCCAAACCAATAAATATCATAACAATATAGACGGAAAATGAAAGCATGCATTCATCATCAAGTTTAATTAAATCTAATTAATGCAATGAGCAACAATTTTCTTGCTCTTTTTCCTTTTTTTTTTTTAATTTTGAGATCATCCCCTCATTCGATTTAGTATCCAGAAACAGATCACTGAAAGAAAACACTGGAGCAATTCGTAGAATCAAATCTACTCTACAATCTATGCCTGACTATAAGATTTTTAGACATTTTCAAATTGGAGGTGGTGACTCAAAAGGTAACAAGTAAATCACCTGATCAGTTACTTCCATTCCCATATAATTAACACCAATAGTCTCTCCAGTCTTACTGAACACTGGTTCCACATATATCAAAAATGTCTTTGAGCCAAAGAGTTCAGTCTCAAATGTTATTTCCCTCTTTGCTGGTAATCCTCGTTCCAGAACTTCTTGTTTGAAATCCTGAGATTCCTTAACTCCTGAACCAGTAAATATCTCGACATCCGTTTTCCCAATGATGTCCTGAAGATTAAACAGATTTTAGATATAATGCATGGATGATAAAGCAAATTAGATGTTAAGCTATGAACTATGGCATCCAATGTATTTGAATTACCTCCTCACGTAAACTTGGGAAATGATTGTAGATGAAACGATAACGTAGCTCTTTATCCTGTAAGAGAATACAACCATGCATTTAGCCTGTATTTGCATTATATATCAGTGACAAATTGAAATTCAATAACTATTAAGACTACAGATAATTTTGCAGCAATTGCCATTCGAATCCAACATCAAGCACACAGGATAAAATTGGAAACAATCACCGACAAATTTTAGCTGGAAGAAAATAAGCACAATGAGTTGTGGAAAGAAAGAAATATAATATTTGGATTTATTCAATGAGCATTTTCTCGTCAGAGAACAAACCATTTAAATTTGCCATCTTCAAATCAGCAATAGTTTTAAATGACAGACAGCTAATACAGTTTCGGTCAGCTAATAAGAAACTAATCCAGACAAATCAACGATTTTTCCTAAGCTCTGAGGCGCCAAGTACTTTTTCACTAATGTTGACTTTGAAAGCAAGTTAGAAGGGAGATGCTTAAATTAGAGGTGCTGGACTTTGCATTAAACATGTTATCTGGATTCTTTTCATCATGAAAACTGGAATTCTAAACATGAAAGAGACAGTGCCGACGTTAAAGTTGAAAAGGTAAGGCATTAGCTTCCAGAGTAGGAATGGCACCATACATCATCAACAGTAAGGTTTAGAACTGGATGGAACAAAACCAAATGATAGCCTCAGATTAAAGGACAGCATAGTGTTCCAGAGGAACCATGGCGTAAACGGTTACCAAGTTTTAAATTGAAGGGGGAAAAGGAAGATCCAATTCAGATAATGGAGTACAAGATAGAGGAGACTGGGAATTAATGTGGTGTTAGGTATTGCATGTGTAGTTCCCAAGTATGCATCATGAAAGTTAAAATCATTTAAGTGGCACATTATGTTATACAGCTTAAAGAAATATACTCTTGAAGCATATCTATTATTCTGTAGAAAATAAAAAACACATGGATAAATTGAATGCAGTTAAATGAAACTCACAAAAGGATTGCAATTTGCAAGGCAGTTCATTTTAAAGTAAAATCCAATCAAAATACCACTAGGATATTTCTATACCAGTTAGATTGTTCGATACCTAGCAAGTTAACTCATTGCAATTAGGTTAAATGGCTTATAGCTATTTTGTTAGTTCTGACATGGTGGCCACATGATATATTGATATTATCTGGAACAGTTACCAAGTACCACGAACATGTAAATCAAGTCATTGACAACTGAAACAATGCATAAATTTTTGAATAAAAGGGCATCTCTGGAGCTAATTTAGCAGATTAATTTAGATATAGGTATTCAAAGGCTTGTAGCTAAAGTGGACATCAAGTTTCCAAATCAGCCATTCAAGTTCATTTCCTCAGACATACTACTAAAACCTAACATGTCTAGTCAATCAAGTTAATGCTGAAAAGGAATTGAAACAGAAACGAACTTTATAGATTCAAATAAAGATTACCATCAACCACATTTGACTGCTCTTTACATGAAGTAATCTTATTTCTCTCTATAATATCATCCAAACCCTTTGTCACGTAGTGTTTTCAGAATTTTATCCATACAGATTACTTGTTTATTCAGTATTCATGCTACAGGGATATATACCTGGTGACCAATGACAACAGGTGCATTTTGGAGGACAAAATGCAAAAAGTTGTCTGCTCGTTTCAACATCTGAGAAAGTTCTTCCACAGGCGAGGATTGCTTCTCCAGATTTTCTATACTGTCTTGCAATTTTTCCATTAGTATTTGTTCCCGCTGGATACTTGCCTCCAACAACTTCTCTAAATGCATTGCTCTCTGTTTCCAGTATATAATACTATCATACTCAGCATCTATTTTTATTCTATCGTCATGGAAGATTATATCATGCTTTCTTCTTGGAACTTTTTGGTAGACATATTTCAAACTTTCATCAAATATAGAGATTGGACGCTTGTCACCACCATATCTTTCTTCCTCGAAACGATGCTCCTCCAATATTTCCAGTTTCTTAAGCTCAGATTCCTGTTGTTGCTTGCTGAGATTATCAAGTTCCTCTCTAAGAAGTCGTACCGCATTGGCCTGCTTATATTCCCAGTTCTTCACCAAGTATGCCAACTGTGAGGAACCTTTATCACTATAACTACCAAGCTCCAAAAGTCGCTTAAAATCAACAATCCTAGGCTCCTCATTTATAGTAACTTCCTGCAACATATCTTGATCTGGTTTTGGCTTCTCTATGTTGAACTGCTTTCCAGCTTCGTTCATATCTTCAGGCCACATTGAAGATAGAACTTCAATGTCCATTTCTTCAAGATGATCCATCTCACAAACCATTTATCTCTTTATTGAGCATCCACTTCTACACCACAACCAATATCAATCTCAAATTCGTCAGACGATTCTCACAAGCCTTGTAGCCCACAAAGCATGAGAGTGAAAAATGATCAAATGCGCGATCCCAATGAATCCTGCACATGGCAAAACTGTACGTTGGACACAATTAAAAGGGCACTTTCCAACAACCAATGATCTACAGAATGATGCATCTCTCTGTGAGTTCAACTTAATGCATTTCTACCTGTATGAAGATAATTACATCAAAATCAAACAAGTAATGCAATCTTCACCTTATAATGGAGCAAGATGGAGGCTTTTAGTTGGTTACCCTTAATTACGTTCTATGCAATAAAAGTATCGAGGGCAGAAGGATAATTTCCACAGTGATTATTAATTGCTACTAAAAGTCTGAGAGGAAGATCTCAACTGGAAAATAATTCCCACCAATTGACATCTCCATATCTGGTGATCTTACTTTCGGATGAATAAATTATTTCCAGAAGAATTAAAGCTACTTTTCAAAGCATTACTTCACTCTTTCAGCAAACAAAGTACAGTAAATTAATAACCGCAATATATGACCTTCAAGGGAATTCTCAATTCACAAATACCAATCATCAAGTACGGAAAAACTTGATGGCTTGGACAATTCATCAATCACTTCATAGTCCATTCGTCGACTATTATCTGGCATTTCAACAAACGGGAAACTGTAAAATTAAACAAAAAACTCTTGAAAGTTGAAACCCATTCAGCAAATACAGAGAAGTCAAAACAAAAGAAAAAAGAATCCAATATCGAATTGACACGATGCAAAAAAAAAAAGGCATTAGCAAACGACCACCCCTGATGGAAAAGAAAACTCAAAACTGACCTTAATTTTCCAATTCCAAGAACTGTAGAACACCCTCAAAAGTGTGAAGAAAGAAGGTTGAAAGTTTCAGACTTTCAGCCTTTCTTGCCTTTACTGTAGATCTGAAAGAATCTCTCGGAAGTGTTCAGTCAATGAAAAAAATAATACCCGAATGCTTTGAAGCATATTCAGAATGCAGAGAGAGAGAGGATTGCATGTGACAACCCAAAAAAATAAAAAATGAATCCCGGAAAAAATAATGATACTTAGAAACTCAAGAACCCATGTGCATAAGACGTCAAAAAATACTAGAGAAATGTTATATGTATGTATGTTGGTTGCAAATGTACTGACTTCAACTCCAAACTACAAGCGTACTAAATACCAATCCTCCATATTTAAGAAAAAAGTGTTCTGTTGGCGTGGGTTCTGTTGGGATTCGTCATTCATTCATTAAATTCATGACATAAATTTCCGCGCAAACTTTGCTCTCTTCCTCCTCTGTTTCTTTGTCTGCAAAAATTTAATCTTTTAGTTTTTTTCACTTTCTCAAATGTGAAAAAACACTTACACCTGAATTCGGGAAATGATATGAAGTGAATGCGTCCAATCAAATCAGGCCAAATATATTTATTCATGCACCAATCTGTGTGTGTGTGTGTGTGTGTGAGAGTGTGAGTGCGTTAGGGAGAAAGAGAAACTTATATATGCAGAGAACGAAGGAAGGAAGACAGCTCTGCATCTTTTTATTTCATTTTTTTAATGCTGGGAAGGAGGAGGTTTGCTCCCCGCCATTTACAAGGGTGACGTATGCTCTTGGCGCGTGTCATACGTGCTTCGTGGAGAAGCAGTTTGTGAAAATCAATTTATCTTTTTAACGAATTTTTGCCCATAAAGAAATTAAAAATAAATGTGTGGACTGAAAAGAAAAAAATTTAAAAGTGTGAAAATGTAGGGACTTATCAGATTCTTAAAATTTGAATTTTTTAAAATTCAGATTTTAAGAATCCGAAATAAGAGAAAATCTGTTTTAATTAAATACTAATGACGCTAATTAATTAAATTAACAAAATTCAGATGTTAGAAATCTGAATTTTGAGGACGAAAAATAAAATATAGAAATTAAAAATGAATTTTATGCAATTGAATATTAATAAAAAAAGAATTCGAAAAATTAAAATCCGAATTACATAAATTCGGTTAATTTCGGATTTTGAATTAAAGTCCACCATGTCTCAGAACAACTAGCACCACGTCAAAAACAACGAGCACCACGTCCAGAAACGTCTAAATCCATGCATATGAATTTAAACTTATTTTTTTACAAAGACAGTCTACCACGTCTCAGAACAACTAGCACCACGTCTAAAACAACTATCACCACGTCATGAAACGTCTACATCCATGCATGTGAATTTAAACTGATTTTTTTCACAAAGACAGTCCACCACATCTCAAACAACTAGCACCACGTCAAAAACAACTAGCACCACGTCCAGAAACGTCTACATCTATGCGTGTGAATTTAAGCTATTTTTTTCACAAAGACAACTAGCACCACGTCTAGAAACGTCTACATCCATGCATGTGAATTTAAACTAATTTTTTCACAAAGAAAGTCCATCATGTCTCAGAATAACTAGAACCATGTCAAAAACAACTAGCACCACGTCCATAAATGTCTACATCCATGCATGTGAATTTAAGCTATTTTTTTCACAAATACAACTAGCACCACGTCTCAGAACAGCAACCACGTCTAGAAATGTCTATATCCATGCATGTGAATTTAAATTGATTTTTTTCACAAAGACAGTCCACCACGTCTCAGAACAACTAGCACCACGTCATAAAAAACTAGCATCACGTCCAGAAACGTCTACATCCAAACATGTGAATTTAAACTAATTTTTTCACAAAGACAACTAGCACCACGTCTCAGAACAAAGAGAACCACAACAAAAACAACTAGAACCACATCTAGAAATGTCTACATCCATGCGTGTGAATTTAAACTGATTTTTTTACAAAAGACAATCCACCTCGTCTCAAACAACTAGAACCACGTCAAAAACCACTAGCACCACGTCCAGAAACGTCTACATTCATGCGTGTGAATTTAAGCTATTTTTTCACAAAGACAACTTGCACAACGTCTAGAAACGTCTACATCCATGCGTGTGAAAATTTTAAACTGATTTTTTCACGAAGACAACTAGCACCACGTTTCAGAATAACTAGAACAACGTCAAAAACAACTAGCAGTACGTCTAGAAACGTCTATATTCGTGCGTGTGAAAATTTTTAACTGATTTTTTCACAAATTGGAGGTAATGCTTGGAGCTATTGTTGTACAAATTGCATTTTGTAAAATTGATACACGAATATAACATTATTAATACATTACCAAAGAGTATCGAAATATAATTGAACAATAATATATAAAATTTTTCGAAATGATAGTTAAATAAGATAAATACTAAATGTCTAACTAAATATCCAAAAGGAATACATAATGTCTAACTAAAACCATAGGGAGAGGGTCGAGAAGCCTGTCTTCTACCGACCCTCTTAGCAATAGGGCCAGTACTCGAACGTGAAGGTTGAGGACCGCTACCTCTAAATCCATAACCACCTCCATAACCACCTCCACCTCCACCATCTGGACCACGTGACGGCAATTCACCATCATCATCCTCATCATCCATAGGCTTCACAGGTACATCCTCTCCTATGATGGCCCTCCTTTTTCTGCCCCCTCCAGTTGGAGAGGCGTGCCTTGAAATGCGGGCTGGATATAGTGTCTGTGTGAAATATGGTGGATCATCGACGAGGATTTGTGAACCAGCATGATCCTCGTATTCCAACATTTATGAAGGAGCAAGGGTGAGTACATTGTGTAGAGAGTTGGACAAATTATCTATGTACCGCACAACTTCAGGTTGAGCGTCATGCCTTCGGAGGTAGTGACTCTGGAAATCAAGGGTCCTATTGTACCAGTCACCCATGCATTTCGCCTCCAAACAGAACATAATACAAAATCAAACTATAACCACTACAACACCCAACAAATGCCAACCATATAATAGTACTAAGAAATAAAAAATATCAATTATACTAAATATGAACTAAAGAATGGAAAACAACATCAAGATAATATTAATAATTAAAGAAATCATATAAAGGAGAAAAATTAGAAAATTTATTACAAACTTACATATACTTTGGCACGTGTCATCGCACCACGGTATCCGTCTGTCCTCGGGTTATCATTGTTGGATTATTGATGAGTCTGACAGTCCGGCGGTTGAACCAACTATAGTACTCAGCATCAGCCTGTGGATGGGACTCTTGAACAGCTTCAGGCAAATACTGATAAGTCGTCCTATCTCGTCAAACATGACATTGTCTAGAACGTTCCAGCCCCCAATGGATGTACCCCCTCCCTTGTATTCTCTTGCTGTGGTTTCTTTCGTATACCTCAGCATTCAAAGGGAAAATCATGGGGTCGTGAGGAATAGGTTGATGGCATCCAAACTGCCGGAGTACCCTATTAGACTCGTGAGGCTCATAGTTGTTCTGAGACGAGTTGAGATGTTGTATGGCCATTTTATTTGTTTTATCTTATTACAACACCTACTTACAAGATCATGAACATTTCTAAGAGTTATATGGTCATTTTAATTGTTTTATCTTCACAAAACTCTTAGATCAGAGATCATGAACATTTTTAAGAGTTGAATGGTCATTTTATTTGTTTTATCTCATTACAAGTCTTAGATATGAGATCATGATCATCTATCAGAATTGTATAGTCGTTGCTTGTGTGTAGTGCACTGGTGATTTTATTAGGTATTGATGTAAAGGTATATGTAATTGGAAGAATTACTTATTTGATGTTCGATGGATTAAATTTGGGAATTGGATTATGGTCATATTGTATTTGTATATTCGATAGAAGTTTTATTAATACATTATGGTTAGTATATTGGTATCAGTGTTAGAAGTTTTATCAATTAAATTCGGATCCGAATTTAATTGAAATTCGGATCTTCTAAATCCGAATCTAATTAAATTTGGATCTAGAATGGTGTAGCAAAGAGGAGGAACATGACTCTTATGGATATGGTTAAATCGATGATGAGTTATAGTGAGTTGCCTACCTCATTTTAGAGTTATGCCTTAGAGACAGCGTGTTATCTCCTTAATCTCGTGCCATCTAAATCTGTGCCTACGACACCCCTAGAGTTGTGAACTGGGCGAAAGCCTAGTCTGAGATATCTCAGGATTTGGGGTTGTCCAGCACATGTGCTCGATGCAGATGCAGGTAAGTTAGATTCAAGATCAAAGGTTATGTTGTTTGTAGGCTACCCCAAAGGAACAAGAGGTGGTCTATTTTATAGTCCTCAGGATCAGAAGGTGGTGGTGAGCACCAATGCTAGATTTCTTGAGGACTATATTTTAGATCACAAGTCAAGCAGCAAGGTAGTATTGGAAGAGCTTAGAAGTCAGTCCATTATTCCAGATACACAAGTACAAGAAGACACACCACAAGAGACTGCACACACTATCACAGATGATGCTCTTACACAGGCTGCGTCTCGTCGTAGTGAGAGGGTTGCTAAACAGCCCGAGAGGTACATGGGTTTGGGTGAGTCTTCGGACTTTATCCCTGGCGCTCATGAACCAGACCCAGTTAGCTACAATGAGGATCTATAGGATAAAGATGCAGATTCTTGGCAGAGAGCGATGATTGCTGAGATGGGTTCTATGGACTCAAATCAGGTCTGGGAGCTGGTAGACCTTCCTGATGGGTTTCGACTTATTGGGTGCAAATTGGTCTACAAGCGAAAGAGAGGATCTGACAGGAGGGTTGAGACCTTCAAGGCTAGGCTTGTGGCGAAGGGGTCAGAAAGAGGGTATCGATTATGAGGAGACCTTTTTCCCGGTAGCTATGCTTAAGTCGATCCAGATTCTCTTGGCCATAGCTGCTCATATGGACTATGAGATTTGGAAGATGGACGTCAAGACAGCTTTCCTTAATGGAAGTCTTGAGGAGACCATCTTTATGTAGAAACCAGAGGGTTTCATTTTTCAGGGCCAAGAGCACATGGTATGCAGGCTTAGGAGGTCCATTTATGGACTTAAGCAAGTATCCAGATCTTGGAACATCCGTTTTGATGAGGTTATCCAGTCCTATGGATTCACTCAGTGTCCGGATGAGCAGTATGTTTATTGCAGGCGTGATGGTGATACGGTGGTGTTCTTAGTACTTTACGTATATGACATTCTTCTGATTGGCAACAGTAAGAAGGTGTTGTCAGATGTAAAGGCATGGTTGTCCAGGCAATTTGATATGAATGATTTGGGAGAGGCTGGACATATCCTTGGGATCAAGATTATTCGAGATCGTAGGAGATGTTCTCTGACACTCTCTCAGGCATCCTACATAGACACGATTCTGGCTCGTTTTAACATGCAGAACTCCAAGAAGAGTTCATTACCTTTCAGGCATGGGGTGCATTTATCTAAAGAACAGTATCCCAAGACCGCTGAGGAGATAGATGTCATGTAGGCGGTACCCTATGCTTCTGTAGTGAGTAGCCTCATGTATGCTATGTTATGTACGAGGCCTGATATTTGCTTTGTTGTTGGCATGGTTAGCAGATATCAGAGTAACCCTGGGAAGACTCACTGGGAGGCAGTAAAATGCATTCTCAAGTACTTGCGCAGGACGAGAGATTATGTCCTAGTTTATAGAGTGCAGGAGCTTGTACCATTGGGTTAAACAGATTTGGACTTTTAAGGTGATATGGACAAGAGTAAGTCTACCTCTGGGTTTGTGTTTACTCTAGGAGGTGGAGCCATAGTATGGTAGAGTGTCAAGTAAAAATGCGTGGCGGACTTCACCATGGAGGCTGAGTACGTTGTCGCATCAGAGGCAGTGAAAGAAGCTGTATGGCTTCGGAGCTTCCTAATGGACTTAGATATGGTTCGTGAGTTACCTAGATCTATCACAGTTTACTGTGATAACAATGGTGCAGTTGCTAACTCGAGGGAACCACGAGCCCATAAGGCGAGTAAACAAATAGAGCGCAAGTACCACCTGATACGAGAGATCGTAAAGAGGGGAGATGTGATCGTGGCCAAGATAGCATCAGATGACAACGTTGTAGATCCTTTCACAAAGCCATTGACCCCAATGGTCTTTGAGAGACATGTAGAGGGCATGGGAGTCAGATTCTTGAGGGAGCCATGTGAGTGAGCTTAAAGGTGTTCTGTAGATTTCATTATGACAGCAGTGTAATAGCGGGTTGGACAGTTTTTGTACTTCTTAGCATAGCTTTGAGTATTAGTGGGAGATTGTTAGTTTTGAATACAGAAAAGCTATGGCTTGTATCAAAAACTAATATCCACAGATGACATATCATTTTGTTTCAGTATTATATTGTTCCATTATATCATACAACTAGATCGACGGGGTGTGGAAAGACACAGTAGATACCGTTATTGGTTAAAGTATTGATATATTAAAAGTATGCTCGTAACTGAGATAGTCTGAACATACTATCGGTATAGGTTATCGTGTGGTTTGGAAATTGGTTTATCAAGACTAATTAAATCACACGGATATGCCCGGGACATATTGAGCACGACCAGTTTGGATAGAATTGACTTATACTGATCGGCGTAGTCAATTTGGTCCTAGTATTCCGTCTCTCAATCCCGCGATTGGGCGTGAGAGTTGGATATCGTATACTTTGATTTGCCAAAGAGTGTGGTCAGTTGAGGCATATACCTCGGTAGGTTGGGTATACGGTGTTTAGCTTCTTACGTGCCGTCGCTAGTAGGAGGAATCCACATACCGGTTCACCAGGTTGATGGTGCTCCCGAGATGAGCTCGTAAGGTTTATTATACTAAACCCGACCAGTGGACTTTATGTCCGGTATAATAAAAAGGTCGAGTGGTACTAATCTCGGATACCAAGAAGTCGGTGGATTAGTTTGTTAGTAAATTAATAAACTGATGAGCACTAGATCTTTAATGTGGGGAGATAGAAAAAAAAATATAGTGGCGCAATGTAAAGTCATTTTTTAGCGGTAGTTCCATAATTGGTCAGTTAGTGGTACGACTAATTATGCGTTTGACTAATCGATAAAGTGAATTAATTAATTGTAGAGGTTTAATTAATATTTAATTGACAAAGTGGATTAAGAAAATTAATTCTATATGAATTAATTAATCCAAAGTGTTCGATTAAATTAAATTAACGAAGTGGGTTAAAGATTTAATTTAAAAGGATTGATTGGAGTTGACTAGTCTAGGAAAGACTAAGGGGTCAACAAAAGTCAAACTAAAAGGCCCAACTCAAAGGTCTCCTTAGAAGCTCCCTATAAATATCCCTTGTTAGGCAACTTACAAAACATTAGAAACCTTAGAGGCATTTTGCCTAGTGTGAGAAAAAGTGGTATAGAGAGAAAACTTCTTCCCCTACCTTGAAGTTTTCTTTCGAAGTCGACCAAGGATCTTTCTTCTTAGAGAATCCTCAAAGCCCATAACCTAGAGAATCCCAGATCATCATTTTGGGAAGAAAGTTACTGCCTTTTTTGTGGGATTTTTTGGCGGCGCCGACTTTTGGTTTCTTCAGGCGGCAATTTGTCTTCCCTCATTGTGGGTTTGTTGATTCTTGTTGCGTTGATCCTCTAGCTTGATTTTCTTAGATCGCTAGAGTCTAGATCTATGAGCAGGAACACATTCCAGACACTTTTGGTGTGGATTTTCAGATTGGGTTAAGTTCCCGAGCTAAATCTGTTTCTTCAGATTTGCGTGATTGTTAAAGTGGGTTTCTTAGGACTTATTTGTTTTGCCTTGGGCTACTCCGTAGACACTAGCCCACACTAGTTCGGAGTTGGATTGGAGTTATTCTTCGAATTTCTTGTGGAATTCGGTTGCCCAAAGTTTTGGTTTTTTATTTGCTAGGGACTTCGCTTCAAAGGTATAACTTTTAGTCCTTCCGCTTTTAATTAAAGGTGTAATCTTTGTGCATTAGGTATCGATTTAATAAATTAAATAAGTATAAGCCTAGATCCGTTCATGAAAAAATGAATTTGAGCCTGAGCTTTGTCAAAAGCTTCCGATTCTGGAATGTATTGCACGAAAGTGAGATTTTTAATTTAGCCCGGGCTTGTTCTATTTTCCTTCAACTCTCATATCTACTTATAATGCCAATGGCATAACAGATATCAGGCCTCGTACATAACATCGCATACATAAGACTTCCTACTGCCAAATCATAATGAATTGTCTTCATGGCTTCTATCTTCTCAATAGTCTTGGGAGACTGTTATTTAGACAGATGCACTCCGTGTCTGAAAGGTAGAAAACCTTTCTTTGAGTTCTGCATGTTAAAACGAGCCAGAATTGTGTCTATGTATGATGCTTGAGAGAGCGTTAGTGAACATTTCCTACGATTTTGAATTATCTTGATCCCAAGGATATGTCCCGCTTCTCCTAAGTCTTTTATATCAAACGTTTAGACATCCATGACTTTACGTCTGATAACACTTTCTTATTGTTGCCAATTAGTAAAATGTCATCTGCGTAAAGCACAAGAAACACCACCGCATTTCCATCACGTCTGCTGTACACACATTGTTTATCCGGACACTGAGTAAATCCATAGGATTGGATTACCTCATTGAACCGGATGTTCCAAGATCTAGATGCCTACTTAAGTCCGTAAATGGACCTCTTAAGCCTACAAACCTTATGCTCTTGGCATTTCTCAACGAATGCCTTTGGTTGCTGCATGAATATGGTGTCCTCAAGACTTCTGTTAAGGAAAGCTGTCTTGACATCCATCTGTCATATCTCATAATCTAAATGAGCATCTATGGCCAAGAGAATTCAGATCGACTTAAGCATGGCCACCGGGGAGAAGGTTTTCTCATAATCGATTCCTTCTTTCTAAGTATACCACTTTGCCACAGGCCTATCTTTAAAGGTTTCAACCTTTCCTTCAGGTCCTCTCTTGCATTTATAGACCCACTTGCATCCAATGGGTTTGAAACCATCTAGCAGGTCCACAAGCTCCCATACTTGATTGTGGTCCATCGACCCCATCTCCGATATCATTGCTTTTCGCCAAGATTCTGCATCTTTATCTCGGAGAGCCTCATTGTAGTTCACTGGATCCAGTTCAGGCGCACCTGCGATGAAGTCAGAGGATTCTCCCACACCAATGAACCTATTGGGTTATCTTACAAACCCTCATACTACAACGAGGCACCACCTGTGTGGGCACATCATCTGTGATATCTTGTGCGGTGTGTGGTGTATCTACTTACGCTGACGCATCAGGATTACGAGATTGTCTTCTAAGTTCTTCTACTACTATCTTACTCTTAGGCTTGTGATCTAGAATATAGTTTTCCTCTAAGAACCTGGCGTTAGTGCTAACTATCACCTTCTGATCTTTAGGACTATAGAACAGACCACCTTTCGTCTCTCTAGGATATCCTACAAACAACATTACTTCTATTCTTGCATCTAACTTAGCCGCATCTGCCTTAAGCACATGTGCAGGACAACCCCGAATTCTGAGATGTCTTAGACTGGGCTTGCGCCCATTCCACGACTCTGAAGGGGTTGAAGGCACGGTCTTAGATAGTACAAGATTTAGAATGTACATTGCAGTTTCTAAGGCATACTCCCAGAACGAACTCGTAAAATCACTATAGCTCATCATTGACCTAACTATTTCTATTAGAGTTCGGTTCCTTCTTTTTGCTACACCATTCTGCTGAGGCGTGCCAGGTGCAGACAACTGAAACTGAATTCAGACCTCACTGAGGTATTTTCAAAATTTGTTGGACAAGTACTCACCACCACAATATAATTACAGTGTCTTGATAATTTTACCATGATGTTTCTCCTCTTCTGCCCGATACTCTTTGAATTTACTAAAGCATTCGGACTTGTGGCGCATTAGGTAAATGTATTCGTACCTTGAGTAATCATCTATGAACGTCACAAAATACTCAAACCCACCTTGTGCTTGGAACGATATTGGACAAGTCAGAGTGAATCAATTCCAATACTTCTCTAGCTCTATAACCTTTTGCTTTAAAAGGTCTCTTGGTCATTTTACCTTCCAAGCAAAATTCGCAGGTTGAATAGCTGTCAATCTCTAATGAACTTAAAGGTCCATCATTGACCAACCTCTGAATCCTACTAAGATTTATATGACCTAGCCTGAGATGCTAAAGTTAGATTCGATTCATTTCAGAAGGTTATTTCCTCTTATTACAGTTAGATGATGCACTATTTACTTTTATGTTTTGCCAACAAGGGAGTTTGATTTAACCACAAATAAATTGTCTACTAATGAACCAGAACAAACAAGTTTGCCATATTTTCTAACAACAACAGAATTATCAGAAAAAAATAAACTTGTAACCATTCATTAAGAGTTTAGAAACCGAAATAAGGTTCTTTCTAAAACTCGGTACATAAAGACAATTTCGTAAATCTAGTGTAGAATTTTAGAAAATCAAACTAACTACTCCCACTGCTTCCACTGACACTTTTGAAGTGTTGCCCAAGTAGATTTCCAGCTCATCTTCTCTAAGCTTCTGGGTTACTTAGAACCCCTACAAAGAATTACAAACACGGTCAGTGTCACCTGAATCCACACACCATGTATCTGTGGGAATCCGCTAAACACGTCTCAGTAATTAAGGCAGAAACTATCGTACCTTTGAGTTTTGGACAATTCGATTTCCAATGTCCTATTTTACCGCACTTGAAGCACTTGCCTCTAGGCTTGTTCTTTTTTGCGATAACTGGCTTGGCAGCATGTTTCTTGGCATTCTTCTTCTTCTTGTTCTTGCCTTTAGGCATAGAAGAGGAGCTTGAAGCCTTCACTGTGACCAAAGCTTGCTTCTTCTCTTGGAAGATGCCTTCTGCCCACACCAATGCTGTTATGAGCTCGGGAAGAGTATAGACTCTTTGGTTCATGTTGTAGTTTACCCTAAACTGCTCAAAACTAGAGGGTAAGCTCTGGAGGATGATATCGATCTGACTCTCTGGATCAATCTCACCTCCCAACACCTCTATCTCATTGTTGTTGCTGATTATGTGAAGCACATGATCTCTCACCGATGAGCCCTCAGCCATTCTGGTATTCATGATCTTCCTCATGGCTGCTTGCCTACCTGTCCTGCCTTAATGAGTAAACATCTCTCTAAGGTGTGCCATCATGTTAAAGGCAGAGATCATAGGATGAAGTTGATATTGCAGAACATTTGACACAAAGGCCAGAATGTAACATCGCGCCATCTCATCCGCTTTTCTCCACCTTGCATAGGCATCCCTATCTTCTTCAGGAGATTCATCATTAGGTATATCTGGATAGAATTCGGTGAATACAAACTTATACTACTTAGCCGTCAGGACAATGTCCAAATTCTGACTCCAATCGACATAGTTTGGACCGGTTAGTTTGTTGTCTTTCAGTATTGTAGCTAACGGATTAAATGCCATATCGAAGACTAGAAATAAATAAACAGACAACGTTTCAGTAATTAAGCCTAGAATTTTGAAAAACAAAATTCTATAATTATTGAATTACCTCAAACAATAATTAAATCCACCGACATCTCATTCACCTAGATTTTCGTAAGCCACGATAGTGTGGACATTTACACCAACCCACATTCGTTTGAGAAGAACTAGGTTCATTAACTACACTATCTAACCAAACGATCTATTGATCAATGTAGTTAATAGTCAGTGCCTTTCAGCCATACAAATAAGAAGTGTAACTTCGATGGGAGGAATACTACAAATCGTACACTAAGTGTGTGTCATTATGTGACTTCTGAGCTTGTTACCTCAGGATAGTGCGCCTCAGATGGAGAAGGTATCGTATTTCTCCTAGTTCAACTTACTCTAGTCATCTTACTTAGAATTTCATAGGCTAGTGATCTTATGGTTGGACTCATCCTGATGCCAACGTGCAAGTCCACCCACATCACATATGAATTCATAATGGAGGCTATGAGAATATTAACCAACCCTCTCTCACTTAGATTTCTAAAACGAGGGTTTTTCCGATTTTAACATGCAATTAACTAAATCTAAGTTATGTGCAAACATAAAACCAGCATGCTTTAAAATTATGCATCTAAAATACAACACAAAAATTAAAGCATAAAAATTAAAACTATAAACACGGGAAATAAATGTGTAAAATAAATTTCCCGACTATTATGGTTTTAGTCGCTTCCATCTTCTGTCTTGATCTCATGACCCATCACGCCACTCGATGCATTGAGTCTTGAAAAATAAATTTCTAAAGAAAAAGAACACTGGAGGAAAACGGGCTGCACACGAGAGCCAAACGAGCCACGCGCGCAGCACGCTCAAAGCACGCCGCTCGTGCTGCTACTGCGCGCTGTCGACGCTGGCGGCGGCTCTCGCCAGTGAGTCATCACAGGCGCTGTTGTCCCCTTCCGATTCTCATTCACTTCTTCTACGTTACTTGGTCTTCTTGCAATTCGTTCTGGGTTTTCTTGATTTTCTACGAATTAACGATAAACCAAAACCCACGAATTCAATTCACCCACCATAACACCTTCGATTACAAATAAATTTTCCTACGACAAGGCATCTAGAAAAAGAAAATCAAAATTACATAGAAAAAATCCTACTGGAGATTTGATCTAATCCTACACAACTTCCAGCACGTGGTTTTACTATTACAAGTATTCATAAATATCAAACTTGGAGTCCCAGGTTTAATTAAAACATACAAACGCAACCGTAATAGCCAGAATTTCTAAACCACCTACAACTAAAACCATATAACAAATTGAACAAGCACAAAATCAAAACCAGACTCTGATACCAATTGAAAGAATATCTGCCCGTGCCTGATTAAAAATTGACTTTCGTGCTATGCATTCCAGAATCAAAATTCTTGACCAGGCCTAGACTCTAGCACAATCGCTATTCCAACCCTTGCTTAAAATAACATTGCGCAGGATCTTGGTTTGCACTTATTCGATTTATCACGCAATAAATAATTTCTAATTAAAGCAGAAGTTTAGAAATACCTTTTGAAGCGCAAACTCAGGTGATCGCTTGTATGACTCGAGACAGGTTCGAGCATTGTGTGGGCAATGATCCAACGAACTAACAATCAGCAACTCAACACAAACCCGTCAAAAAAAAAAATCCAGCAGAATTGTCGGATCAAGAACTCACCGACAGCCGCCGCACGCGCCAACCAACTCCGCCGCACGCGGCACCGACTCGCCTCACGCCCTGCCCGAGAAAACCCCACGTGCTGTCTCGACTTTTGGAAGAAAAAATGGCTTCACCTCGGGAGTTAGGCCGCACGCCTGAAGAGAAAAATCCAACTTCGAGGTAGAAATTAAATTCTCTCTCTAGGATTTTCTCTCTCTAGTTTTCTTGTCTTGTAAACTTATGAATTGTGTATGTAGAATTGCTAATCTCTTGTCTATTTATAGAGTTACAAGAGAGACCCCAAGTTGATTTAGGATTGACATTCCTGATGAGTTTAGGTAATTAGTTTTCAAATCCAATTAGGTAACTAATCTAATAGGATAATCCAAATCCAATTAGATTTCCTAATCTCTAGGATTTTCTAATTCTAATTGAAACTTAAGACTTAATTAATTAATTAAATAATTTCACTTTGTTAATTACTTAATTAACCCTTAGGAATAATTAATTAATTAATTCTACTTAATCAATTAACCTATTAAAAAATTAATCGTACCACTAATGGATTAATTCTGGCACTACCATCCTACACCAGAATTGATATAATCCAGAGATCCTTACTCAAACTGTCCAACAATAAAGATGCGTGTCAAGAAAAGCCCAACCATGAAGCTTACATACTTAGAACAAATCATAAGCATCAAGCCCAATTTGATGACATGATATCAAGTTCAAAAGCAATTGGGCCACACAAGGTTGAAGAGCCTATTAAGGAAACTTGTTTGGGCAAGACAAAAATAATAAAACTCAACAAGTTCACAAAGGACTTGTTTAAAGTCCCTTGGATCATTTTCAAATGCCTTTACTTTATTTGCTTGCCAAGAATAATTTTAGCCCACTCATTTTATTTGAAATTCGACCATTACTTGTTTTATTGGCTTGAATAAATTAGGCCCAAGTGTTAGGTCTTGTCTTAGTTAGGCCTTAATAGGAATGTTAGTTGTATTAGGAGTAGGCCAAATAAATGAGGTGAAACCCAGCCCATGAAGACATTGGAAGGCTACAAGAAGCTTCTAGAAGACTCAAGAAAGGAATAATTAATCAGCCTTAGTTCTTCAAAAAGAAAACAAGGCAGATTAAATGATGATTAAGGATGATTGAAGATTCTACCATAAATGTAGGCTAGGGTTTTGTAACCTAAAGGCTCACTTCTACTGATATAAATAGAGGAGAATTTCAATCTTTATAAGGATGATTTGAATAGAAAGAATTGAGAATTCCTCTCTACTTTAAATCATCATTAGCATTTATCAAAAGCTAGGGTAGTTAGCTTTTGAGGTTGTCTCCTTAGGCTCTTCCTTTTGAAGGCCTCACCCTACTACCACTATAGTTCCATCCCTTGAGAAAGCACTAGATTAGGTACCTTGAATCCTTCCCAATAGCCTCAAATCATTCGACCATTATTATTTCTTTCATTCTCAAAATCCGAGCCATACATAAGCCTTCACTAAACAAACCTCTGTCTGATTTTTGATAAGTTGGAAATATCACAACATTTGGTATCAGAGCCAAAGTTCTGCTCTCAAAGGTAAGAGTTGTTGTAACACCTTGTAGAAGGAATGATCCTTCTCCTTTTCCAAGTTGTTACAATCAGCATTCTAAAATCAGAAAGGTTGAAGAAATCGGTTCTATAGCTGAATTTTCTCACTTTTGAATGTGAGAAATGCTCTTGTTTTAATTTTGTTTATATTGTTCATTTTAATTATTGTTCTTAATTTTTGTAATTATTTTCTTGTAATTTTATTTTTGTTCATTTAATCTTACTTTTTCTCCCTCTCTAAATTGTTGTAATCATCAATCCATTGGAAAAGTTTTAAGAGATCGGATTTACCATATCCGTTTCTCTCACTTTGATCCAAATATCAAATTTCTTGTGTATTTCATGTTTTTGTATATATATATCTTATTTTTCCTTGTTGCTAAGATTCTTGTTCATATTTTTCTTTTATTCGATGATCTTTTATGAACATTTTGATATAAATTTTGTATGCTAACTCCTCTCCAAGAGAGAGAAATAAATCTTACAAGTTGATTGCCATAAAGCTGAAATTTTAACGTTTAGTCTCAGATTTGTCTCTGGTTCTTTTGTCTTTTTCTCCTTAATTTCGAAAATTATATGGTAATTTTTTTTCCTATAATCTACACACTTTAATGTTTATGGAAATTGAATCTTGCATTAAATTCCTGTTGGAAAAGGAGAAATAAAATTGGCAACCTACTTGTACAAATCTCAAAATTGTGATAAATCTAAAAAAAAATTTCCTTTTTGTAGGCATAATCTAATTCTTGGTTTTTGTGAATAATTATCCATTTTTTTATTTTTATTTTTTGTTGTGATTATCCATTTTTCCTTTTTTTTTTCGTGTGATTATCTTTCCATCCACACCTAGTTTAATAAATAAATAAATAAAAAGTTAATTATTGAAAAGGAATCTTTGACATTAAGTCACTCAAGTATAACTAAAAGTTGCTACTTGGTGATTTTCTTTCAAAAGTTAGTGCTAAATTGCTATAAGAGAATACTTGTTATATTTCCTATTCAATGATTGTGCTAAACCTATAAAACTCCCTAGATGTGGTTTGTCTTACTTGAATAACTTGTGAATAATTTCCTTTTTTTTTTTTTTTTTTCCAACTAACTTATCTTTTGGTTTTGGTCTAGGTTGGCTTATGCCGCCTATGATAGGGTAAGAAGTGCACAAAAAAAAAAAATCAAAAGAGTTTTGTCAAAGGCAACAAAGAAAAGATTCCAAATTTGGAACAAAAGTATCAAAGTCAAGAAAAAGAGCAACCAAAATTGTTGTTTTGCCAAAGGCAACAAAGAGAAAAGATTCCAAATTTGGAACAACAGTATAAAAATCAAGAAAAAGAGCACAAAATCTCGTGCCTAGTATAAAATAAAAAATTATTTTGTGCAACTATTAAAGAGAAAACTCTTAGGGAAAGTATAAGTCTACAAAACTTATACCTTTACCAAAGGAAAAGTTTTTTTGAGACATTTAGGGAGTTGTTCATTCGGATTTCAACATTAGGCGCCATTCTAGTAAAGAGGACATAATGGGAATAGTCAAGAGTCTTTGAATCTTGTGTGATATAACTTGTTTTCTCCTAACGGCAGAATGATAACCAAGAAGCAACCAAAGGAGTACCAAAGTGACTTAAATTCAAAGTTTTCTCCAAAAACACTTAGGCTTATAAATTGGCGCACTATCACACAAGCAATGCATACTTGTGTGTGAACCAAAATTTTCCTACTTGCTCTCTATTTTTGTAATTTAAGTTTGCGAATTAACCTTGTAATTTTTGAAGAAAAAATTCTCTTTTTAATTTTTTTAATTTTATTATTATTTATTATTTTGGTGTTTTGATCTAACCCTAAGGGAGAAAATCTTCTTGTCTCCTTGATAGCAATGGATTCTAATGAGCAAGAAAGGATTCTAAGCTTGGCACTCAGAGAAAGGTTCAAAGGGTATGATAGCAAGCTTGCTCACCTACCAGCGCAGCTAGGCCACTTGAGGAACCAAAGACAAGAAGACCCTACCCTAAGAATCCCAACATCCAATGAGCATCTTCCTCTCGCTAAGCAAGAAGAGATATATTCTCCTCATGGTGCACGACTCACCTCATTTTCCACTCACCAATATTCAAGAAATGAGGTAAAACCTTCCACTTGTAATGAAATTAAAAGAGTACTTCACTCATAAGGCAAGTTGGAAAAGGATGTTGAGCAAGGAACTAATACTTTTCATACAAAAGGTAAAGTGGGAAGGCTATTTGCTTGATTAATATTGATAGTGGTATTTGGACAAACATTGCTTCTTATTACCTTGTAGATAATTTGAATCTTGCTACTTTTCCTCACCCCAAACCTTACACTTTGACATGGCTCAACAATTTAGGTGAAATTGTTATTGAAAGACAATGTAAGTTGTCATTCTCTATAGGTAGGTACCAAGGAGAAGTAACATGTGGTGTAGCTTCCATGGATACCGCACACATTATCCTAGGCCAGCCTGGATGCATGACAATGGAGCAAAGTATGATGGCTTCACCAATAGGTATTACTTGTGCTCTCATGGTCGAAAATTTGCACTTAATCCTCTTTCTAGGGAACAAGTGTCTCAAGCAAAAAAAGAAATCCATGTAGCAAGATAACGAAGGAAGAGGATACAAGAAAAGATAAAGAACAAACATGTACCTAAGATAGCCAAGCTTACTCCCTCAAAAGAGGCCACTAATTCCACTCCAAAGATTCAGCAACTTCGAAAGAGTTTGAATGGCTTAACTAAAATTTTAATTTCCACACAAAAGTTAGTAAAATCTAAGATTAGCTCCATATGTGATTTACTAACATGTTTTACAATTTTTGTGCAGGTTTTTAGAACTCAAAGTTTGACAAGGACTAGAATGTCCACGGCATTCATAGTGGAATTAAGTCCACACTTAGTCAACATAAATGAGTTTGGAACTATGAATCATCTCATAATTACTAATCCTTCGTCTTGTTTTGATGTAGGTTCTAACGCTTTGAGGATAAAGTTTTATAAAGAAGGGGATGATGATATGATCCAGAGATTCTCACTCAAACTGTCCAACCTTAAAGATGCGTGTCAAGAAAAGTCCAATCATGAAGCTTACATACTTGAGACAAATCATAAGCATCAAACCCAATTTGAAGACATGAGATCAAGTTCAAAAGCAATTGGGCCACACAAGGTTAAAGAGCCTATTAAGGAAACTTGTTTGGGCAAGACAAAAACTATAAAACTCAACAAGTTCACAAAGGACTTGTTTAAAGTCCCTTGGATCATTTTCAAAGGCCCTTACTTTATTTGCTTGTCAAGAATAATTTCAGCCCACTCATTTTATTTGTAATTTGTCCATTACTTATTTTATTGGCCTGAATAAATTAGGCCCAAGTGTTAGGTCTTGTCTTATTTAGGCCTTAATAAGAATGTTAGTTGTATTAGAATTAGGTCAAATAAATGAGGTGAAACTCAGCCCATGAACACATTGGAAGGCTATAATAAGCTTCTAGAAGACTCAAGAAATGAATAATTAATCAACCTTAGTTTATCAAAAGAAAACAAGGCAGATTGAAAGATAATTAGGCAAATTGAATGATGAATAAGGGAAGGAATAATCAGCCTTAATTCTTCAAAAAGAAAACAAGGCAGATTGAAGGATGATTGAGAATGATTAAAGATTATACCATAAATGTAGGCTAGGGTTTTATAACCTAAAGGCTCACTTCTACTCCTATAAATATAGGAGAAGTTCAGCCTTTGTAAGTATGATTTGAATAGAAAGAATTGAGAATTCCTCTCTACTTTGAATCATCATTAGCATTTATCAAAAGCTAGGGTAGTTAGCTTTTGTGGTTGCCTCCTTAGCTTCTTCCTTTTGAAGGCCTCATCTCACTACCACCATAGTTCCATCCCTTGAGAAATCACTAGATTAGGCACATTGAATCCGTTCCAATAGCCTCAAACCATTCAACCATCATTATTTCTTTCATTCTCAAAATCCAAGCCATATATAAGCCTTCACTAAATAAACCTCTGCGGGATTTTTGATGAGTTGGATGGGTCACAACAAGAATTGCTTCCGGAACAACTAATTAATTTATTCTTTAATCTCCTCACATCAAAGATATAGTGATCATTAATTTATTAATTTACTGATAAATTAATTAATTAACTTCTTATAATATGAGATTAGTACCACTCGACCTTTTTACTATACCAGACATAAGTCCACCGGCCGGGTTTAGTATAATAAACATAACGAGCTCATCTTGAGAGCACCATCACCCCGGATGCACCGGTACATGATTTTCTTTTGATAAGCAGCAGCACACCAAGCAACTAAATATGCGCACCCAACCTACCGAGACTATTGGCCACAAATGACCTCACCCTTTGGCAGAGCAAAGTACACTATGTCTAATCCTCATGTCCGCTCAAGTCTAGGGATTAAAAGATAGAATACAAGGAATTAATAGTCTATTAAATCAGTATAAGACAATTCATCCTAAATGGTCAAGTTCAATAAGCCCTGGGCATATCTATATGATTCAATTAGTCTAGACAAACCAATTTCTGAATTACATAATACCCTAAATTAACAGTATGTCCAAAACTGTCTCGGTTATGAACCTCATTTATATATTATGTCTTTTAACCAATGATGAGATCTACTGTGTCACACCAAACACCTCATCATCTAATTACATAATATAAATGGAAGATATATGCACAACATATAAACCAAAACATTTAATCGATATATTAACTAGGAAATAGTATAATACAAGTATAGCTTCAGTATTCAAATCTAATAGAAATGGTACTAGGTATCAAGAGCTATAGAGATAGGTTTAAAAGGCTTTTAGGACTAAGTCACGAAGGGTACATAGACAAGATATTAAAGAGATTTAGTATGTCTAACTCTAAGAATGGTATGGTACCATTCAGACATGGCCTCCTTTTAAAGAAGAACCAATGTCCTTCTACTAAAGAGGAGAGGGATGTGATGAGTAGAGTCCCATATGCTTCGGCAATAGGATCCATCATGTATGACATGTTATGTACCCGTCCGGATGTCGCACATGCACTAAGCATGACTAGCATATACCAACAAGATCTAGAAATGGCTCATTGGACTGCAGTCAAGGCAATCCTAAAGTACTTATGAAGGACTAAGGATTAATGCTAGTGTACGGAGGACAAGAACAGCTCGTCATACAAGGTTACGCCGATGGTGCTTTCTAGACTGACCAAGACGATATGAAGTCACAATCAGGCTATGTTTTTAGCCTGAATGGAGGTGGGGTGAGTTGGAAAAGCTCGAAGCAAGATACCGCATCCGACTCTACAACAGAATCTGAGTATATTGCTGCATCAGATGCTGCAAAAGAAGCTGTTTAGTTGAGAAAGTTTGTGTCAGATATCGGAGTGATACCGGGTATCCAAGATCTGGTAGACCTATTCTATGATAATAACGGGGGTCATAGCATAAGAAGATGAGCCTCGGTCACACCAGAAGACCAAACACTTACTCAGAAGTTATCACCTCATTCGAGAGATTGTCGATCGAGGAAATGTGAAAGTATGCAAAATAGGGTCAGACGATAATATAGTAGATCCTCTCACAAAAGCTCTACCACAGTCAAAGTTTGAGAGACATGTAACAGAGTTTGGTCTTAAGATTTTTAGGACATAGCCTTTCAATAGGCAAGTGGGAGATTATTGGTGTATGTGCCCTTTTACGGGCTATATAGACATTTTTTGTTTGATTGATGTTTTAATCAGATGAGTTAATTTCATGATAGTAATATTCTTATGCATATTTAATTTCATGAAATCGATCAACCAAAAGAAACACTCCATGGATTGCTTAGACCATGAGTGATTCTTTTGAGTAGTACTCGTACGAGGATTCTTAGACCAGAAATCACTACATGGTCTTGGGTGAATTGTAGTGTGCTTTGACATACGCCTAACGGGGCCTTAATAGGTTGCCAAGTACGGGTATGATTAGGTACACTATGAATCATGCTAAGGTATGTAAGTGAAGTGATGGGACTACAAATCTCTCTTAAGTGAGAGATGATATCTTGGCCATTTGATAGTGAACTGAGAAGTGCATGGCCATACCCAAGGAATGATAAGCGTTATCATTTGTTTGATAAATTCAGTGTCACTAAGAGATCAAGTAAATGTTTAGGTATATAAAGATGATACTTACATGCCTCGTGTTAAACGGGATATCAATCTAGAGGATCGTACGTAGTTTGCTCGGAAATGTTGTGTTGAATCACCATTCGACCTCCATTTTGAATTGGGTAGTCATTATGTCTTACTAGAGAACACTAATGACTTATGGATTAATCAATGAGATTGAGTTATCCATTACCAATTTAGAATGGGCCTACAGGATCACATATAAGAGAGTTCGATGATACAGAATAAGTATTCTTGCCTACACTAAGTATAATTGTTATACTTAGATAAATAATATTTAATTAAATGGTTTAGTTAAATATTATTAAAAAGTTATGTGGTATTAATTAAGAGTTAATTAATTCTTGAACCATCAGCCTGATCCATGGGTCATGGGTTGATTCATGGGCTTGGTGTATAACCCAAATCATTAAAGTATTATTTAATTACAATTCTGATTTGGACTCAGTAAAGTAATATTTGGTAATAATACTGATTTGGAATTTGATTAAATCGGTAAAGTAATAATTGATTACAATACTGATTTAGAAAAAATTTTCTCTATAAATATCCTAGGGATATTATTGGAGAGGTAGACAAAAAATCAGAAGAAGAAAAAATATACACATAACCCCGATATTTCTCTGTAGGCAGAAAACGGCTAGCACCGAATCTATGAAGAACTTTCGTGCTTGAAAGTAGAGAATCCTTCAAGAAAGGATTTTGTTGGTGATAAACACGATCGAAGAGAAGGATCTGGACTAATATCAAACTAGTATCCAGACGCGGCAACCGATTACGCTTCAAGGGTATGATTTACATGTTTTGAGCGTAGGATTAATTAACACTAAAATTGAAATTTGCATGAATCCACTGCGTAAAAATTTTGAAAATCATGCATTTGATCCCAACATAAACTATAAAAATTCCCTAGAGTTATGAAAATTTCAAAAACAAAAAAACCCTACGCTATCTACGCTATCCGATCTATTCACATATAACTATCCATCAGACCCCATAAACCACAACAGTAAAATACAAATTGTCCGTGACTCGATATGAAAAGAGATATACGGGTGTAGGGTTTGCCGATTTGTGCTGTCAGCGGTAACAGTTGTTCCTGTTGCTAGGTTTTCAGTCGGGTTGAAATGAGATGGTGAGTTGACAATGACATGGAGATCTAGTGAGATCGAATGGTGAAAAATTGGTGATGGCTTCAGTTTGGTGTGAAAGCGAGAGAATTATGCAGGTAACAGGAAGGGGAGAAAGGCGACAGAATAATGGAGAGAAATGACAGTAGAGAGAATAAGGGGAAGAAAGAGAATAAGAGAATGAGGGAATAAGAGGCAGATGGGGAAGAAAGGGAAAAAGAGAGGAAAAAAAGGGTGAATTACATTTTACCCCCTAAACTTTGGTCAAAATACAAAAATTCTCCTAAAATTTTAAAACTTACAAAAAACCCCCTGCGATACCTGTTTCTCGGAGTCAATGGGTGGAGAAAACTGAAAAGGCCAAACGACCCTCCCTGAGTTTGTACATTTAAGAACTAAAAATTGGGTGAGTTGCATTTTACCCCCTAAACTTTGGTCTAAATACGAAACCACCCCCCTAAAATTCTAAAAATTACAAAAAATCCCAACAACACCCGATCACTGGAGTCAACTGACGGATGAGACTAAAAAAACCAAAAAGCCTCCATGAGATTGTAGAATTAATAATTAAAAGGGGGGAGGATAGTTTGTAAAAGTATGAATTTTCCTTGTAAAGCAAACAAAGAGAAAAATATTTTGGATTATTCTCCAATCAACTCAAATTTAGGTTTATATGCTACTACTACTATTGAGTATCCAAAATATATGTTTGGTAATATGAGTTTCTGTTGACGAATAAAAATCTTAGCACACTGAATGAAGATATGAAGAAATTAAAAGGCCGCTTATATACATAGAAAAGCAAAATGGCTACGTGCTCTGCTTGGATTATGATTTGGTGGAATTCTACTGTATAAGGCATGAATAAGTCACTGGAAGAAATTAACGATTAATTTAACAATGTTGTCAAGATTTTGTTTTGTAAAATGATGTCGTTCGTTTTAGTTCTTCATGAATTTTGTATTAGGGTTTAATTGGTCAATTGGGGATTATGTTAGTTTCTGGTGATAAGTGTATAATGGATGATTCTAGAATATATGTAATTGATATGTTTTGAATCTAGAATCATGTTGTGATTTCATATCAATCACTGATTGATATGTATTCATTGTCTTGATATGTTTCCTTGTACATATCACAATGTACCTATAAGTAGTCTTATATGTATACACTCAATATACAACAGCAACACATTTCAATTATTCTCATTTTCTCCTTTATGGTATCAAAGCATCTCTATTCCAAATAGAGTTGATCATTTACGTTACAATTATTTTTTTTCCCTCTTGACTGCAATGGCATCTGATTCACCACTCTCTACTACTTCTACCGCACCATCCGAACCTCTGTTCTCACCTCTTCCACTACCACCATGCCTAACTTAATCTCGCTCAATGCCTCGACCCAAATTCTTTTCAAACTGGAAAAAACAGGTGAAAACTTTGCCTCTTGGAAGTCCTAAATGACCGACCTCCTATTTGGATGTGGACTTCATGGGTTTGTTGACGGCTTACGGCTTTGCCCACCGTCGACTGATCCGGCTTATACAACTCAGAGTCATCAAGATCGACTAATTCTTCTCAGCATCAAATCTACTATACACAGTTCTCTTGGTACGCAAATTAACCGGTGTCAATCTTCCTACAATGCTTGGGTGAAACTTGATTCCAGCTTTGCCACAAGTCCAACACCCATATTATGTCTCTCCTATAGTCTCTCATGTCCACCAAAAAGGACTCCAAATCCATGGCTGAATACATGAACCGTAACAAACAACTGGCTAATGATCTCGCTCTTGTTGGTCATCCATTGCCTGATGCTTAACTTATTTCCTACGCTCTCAATAACTTGGATACTTAATACAAAGATCTTGTTGCTGCTATCTGTATTCGTGATTCAGTGATGTCCTTCGAATAATTGTATGACAAACTTCTTGATGAGGAAATTCTTCGCAATCAGAATACCTTGAAGGTTGTGGCTGTTCCTTTGGTTCCATAACAGCACAGTATGCTCAACGAGCCTGTGGCAATGGTCGTGGCTGTCACCGTGGCAATGGTCGTGACGGACAGTCCATTCCATTCAATCTTTCTGCAGGAATTCTGGTAGGATCTGGGTTTGCACTTGCTCGATTTACCACGCAACAAAAATTTCTATTAAAGCGGAATCTTAGAAAAGTACCTTTGAAGCGTGCACTTGGTGATTCTCTTGTATGCCTCAAGACTATGACTTCACGTTGTGTGGGCAACGAACTAGAAGTCAATTGATCAGCTACTCACCATAATCCACCTGCTAGAAAACTCTAGCCCCGCAGCACCTGGCACGTACTATAAACGCACCGCCCGTAGAGAGAGAAAGCTACGCGCAGCTGGTATAGATCAAGGCCAAAATTTCAGCCACTAGAAACCCAAAAACCAGCTGCACACTTTCTTGAAAATTCGACTTGGAGAGAGAAACGTTTTCTCTCTCTAGAAATCCTGTGGATTAATTGTGTTATTGTTGTATTCTGAATGACTGATCCCTTGTCTATTTATAGAGTTACAAGAGAGACTCCAAGTTGGTTTAGGATTGGTCTTCCTACTGGGTTTCTGTTTTCCTTCAATCCTGTTTCTGGACTGATACAGATTCTGTTTCCTTCAATCCTGTTCCTGGACTGATACACTCCCAACTGTCACAGGGATTCACTTATCCCAATCCAGTTCCTGGGATGAATCACTCCCAACTGAAACAGGGATTCACTTATCCCAAACCAGTTCCTGGGATGATTCACAACCAACTGACACAAGGATTAATTAATTTCTCAATTAATTAAATCTACCTTTGTCATTAACCCAGTACATAATTAATCGTACCACTAACGGATTAATTATGGCACTACCAACCTACACCAGAATTGCTTTCGGAACAACTTAATTAAATTATATTCATAATCTCCCCACATCAAAGATATAGTGCTCGTTAATTCATTAATTTACTGATAAATTAATTCATCAACTTCTTTAATTCCGAGACTAGTACCACTCGACCTTTTTACTATACCGGACATAAGTCCACCGGCCGGATTTAGTATAATAAACATTTCGAGCTCATCTCGGGAGCACCATCACCCCGGACGCACCGGTATATGGTTTCCTTTCGACAAGCAGCAGCACACCAAGTAACTAAACACGCGCACCCAACCTACCGAGACTATTGGCCACAATTGACCTCACCCTTTGGCAGATCAAAGTACACTATGTCTAATCCTCATGCCCACTCGAGTCTAGGGATTTAGAGATAGAATACAAGGATCGATTTGTCTATTAAATCAGTACAAGACAAATCATTCCTAAGAGTCAAGTTCAATATGCCCCGGGCATATCTATATGATTCAATTAGTTTAGACAAACTAATTATCTGAATCACATAATAACCTAAACCGACAGTTTGTCCAAAGCTGTCTCGGTTACGAACCTCATTTATATATTATGTCTTTCAACCAATGATGAGATCTACTGTGTCGCACCAGACACCTCATCATCTACTTACATAATATAAATGGATGATTAATGCACAACAAGATATGACTGAAACACAAATCGATATATTAAACTGGGAAACTGTACAATACAAGCATAGCTTATGTATTCTACTCCAACACATCTTACCAGCAGTCTCACAACCCTGGGTATGGTGCCTGGGCTCCTACCTCGTCGTTCGCTCATCAGTCCTACCACAATCGCCAGTCTCAAGTATCTCCCCACCATTTTAACAATTATTTCCCTCCTCTTGTTTGTCAATTATATGACAGGTCCGGCTATAGTGCCAAATATTGTTTCTCGCGTGGTCAACCTATAAGATATCAAACTCATCCTCAGGCTCATCTAGCAGACAGTGAAGCACATGCCTCCTCCACAAACTGGGTTCTTGACTCTGGCGTTACTCACCACACCATTTATGATCTGGAAATCTCTCTATGCATTCCGCTTACACTGGTAATGAATATATCATTACTGGAAATGGTACTCGAATCCCTATTACTCATATAGGCTCTAGAGTTTTTTATACTTCTAAATCCTCGTTTATACTATCTAATGTTTTGTGT
This sequence comes from Knoxia roxburghii, assembly GCA_030378225.1. Classification (NCBI taxonomy): domain Eukaryota; kingdom Viridiplantae; phylum Streptophyta; class Magnoliopsida; order Gentianales; family Rubiaceae; genus Knoxia; species Knoxia roxburghii. The sequence continues at coordinate 9,320,487 of CM059423.1, forward strand.
GCACCCTTAATCAAGAAAAGTCTTATTTTTGTCTCTCAATTTTGTCATCAAAATAATTGTTCCATTGAATTTTTTTCATCTCACTTTCTTGTGAATGATTTGACAAAGGGAACATCCTTGGTACAAGGCCGGAGTAACAATCATCTGTATGAATGGCCAACACACAAAACTCACGGCCAATCATCTTATCCCTCTATGTCTTTGGCGGTCTCGTCCACTCTCTGGCATCGACGTCTTGGCCACCCTTTGTTACCTACTCAACATCAAATTCTGCGTCAACTCTGTCTTTCTACAGCCGAATCTCAGTCTCCACGATATTATGACTCCTGTCTGTGTAATGAAAGCCAAAAACTCCCTTTTTGTCCTTCTACTATTTCATGTACCGCTCCTTTTCAATTTGTTTACTCTGACGTTTGGGGACCTGCGCCCATTTTATCATTTGGTAATTTTCATTGCTATTTAGTTTTAGTTGACTATTTTACCAAATATACGTTGTTGTATCATTTAAAAACTAAATCTGAAGTGTAGCTTTTAGCAATGTGATAGAAAATTATTTGCATTGCCGTATCAAAACTCTTTACACTGATGGTGGCACGGAATATAAACCTCAATCCTCTTTTCTCAAATCAAAAGTTATTCAACATCTCATTTCTCCCCCTTACACCCCGGAACATGTTGGTAGTGCTGAAAGAAAACATCGTCATATTGTAGAAACTAGTCTTACCTTACTCCATCAAGCCTCTCTTCTTTAAAATTCTGGACGTATGTTTTTCAAGTAGCAACTCATCTTATCAATTGCCTACCCACTCCTGTATTGCATTATATTAGTCCCTACCAAAAATTGTTTGAGCAAGCTCCAAACTACATGTCTCTTAGAGTGTTTGGTTGCCTATGTTATCCGTGGCTACTACCCTACACCACCCATAAACTACTACCCCACTCTAGACCGTGTATCTACCTATGACACTCTCATCTTCATCATTCTTTTTTATGTTTGGATCTCTCCACTAACAAAGTTTTTATCTCTCATCATGTTGTCTTTCTTGAATCAAAATTTCCATGCAGGAATAACATGCCTTCCATCTCGCCTATTTCCTCCTCCAAAAAAAACTGAACCTTCACCTCCTGATCCTATCTTTAAAACCGCCTCTCCTCCGTATCTTGGTCCTTAAGTTCTGCCGGTTATGCCTCCCAGCTCCATTACTTCTTTGCTTTCGTCAACAATGGATGTTCCTCATTCTCCAACACCAACTCATCTTTTGTACACTCCACTGCACCAACTTCTCCAGTTTAACCTACACGTCCAGTCACACGTGCACAAAATAATATACACAAACCGAAAAAGATTTTCTCTCTACATGCCACAACACCAGCTCTCTCACCCGATACTGAACCATCTATCTTTTCTCAAGCCCGCAATCATCCTAAGTGGCAACAAGCAATGCATGATGAATTTCTAGCCTTCAAAAAAATAAAACCTGGACACTAGTACCCACCTCCCTACAAAAAAACATCATTGGGTATAAATGGGTTTATAAAATCAAGGAAATTCCTGATGGCTTTATCGATCCCTACAAAGCTCGCCTTGTAACCAAGGGATTTCATCAAAGGCCGAGAATTGACTGCAATGAGACCTTCAACTCGGTAGTTAAAGCTACCACCATTCGCATAATTCTCACACTTGCTGTTACTAAAGGCTGGGCTATTAAGCAACTTGATGTTAATAATGCCTTTCTCCAAGGCACACTGATTGATTGTGTTTTTATGTAACAACCACAGGATTTTATTGATTCATCTCATCCCTCTTATGTATGTAAGTTAATAATTCCATTCATGGTCTCCGTCAGCTCCTCGGGCATGGTACACTGAATTAAGGACGTTTCTCATCCAACTTGGTTTTTGAAATTCTAAAAGTGACTCGTCATTATTCATTTATTCTGTTGGTAAACATTGAATGTATCTTCTTGTATACGTGGATGATATTATCTTAACAGGAAATAGCCCACATAACGTCTACTGGTTCACTAAGAAACTCTCAGACCGTTCTTCTTGAAGGATCTCGGTGATCTTTATTATTTTCTCGGTGTTGAAACCCTACGCACCAAAGCCGGCCTCTTCCTGATTCAACAAAAGTACATTACCGACCTTTTCCATCGCCACAACATGTCACTCTGTAATGCATTCAGCACCCCAACCACTCTGTCCGTCTCCCTGAAGCTTGGTGATGGATCTCCTTCTCACAATCCCACACAGTATCGACAAGTGGTGGGATCTCTTCAATACCTTACCCTAACTCATCCAGATATCAGTTATGCAGTCAATAAATTGGCCCAATTCATGCACTGTCCATCTCTGACTCACTGGCTTGTGGTCAAACGTGTTATTTGCTACTTAAATAGCACATCTCACTATGGTTTATTCATGTCGACTTCCACACCTCTTCGCCTCCATACCTTTGCAGAAGCGGATTGGGCTGGTGATACAGACACTCGTCACTCTACTACTGTATATGCTGTCTTTCTTAGTTCGAATCCTATAAGCTGGAGTTCTAAAAAGCAATCTACAGTAGCTCGCTTCTCTACTGAAACCGAATATAGGGCTGTTGCGGCTATTATTTCTTAACTGAATTGGATTTCTAATCTACTCTGTGAGCTTCAGATTCCATGCTCTTCCCCAACTATTTATTGTGATAATATCGGTGTCACTTATCTCTGTCTTAATCCGGTGTTTCACTCTCGCATAAAGCATGTAGCAATTAACTTTCACTTTGTGCGTGATCAAGTCTCTCGTGGAAACCTTTGCATGGTTCATGTTCCTACATCTGATCAAATTAGTGATCCCCTCACGAAGCCACTTGCTCATGCTCTGTTTGTCCGTTATCGATCCAAACTCAGTGTCCTCCCTGGACCCTTACGCTTGCGGGGGTGTAATGGATGATTCTAGAATATATGCAATTGATATGTTTTGATTCTAGAATCATGTTGTGATTTCATATCAATCACTGATTGATATGTTTCCTTGTACATATCTCAATGTACCTACAAGTAGTCTTGTATGTATACACTCAATATACAACAGCAAAACGTTACAATTATTCTCCTTTTCTCCTTTAGTGTAGGATTATGTTGTTGTCTATCATGTGATACTTTCTTTTGATTTGTCACCCGACCATAGAAGGTAAGGGATAGGATAAGTTATTTGGATTGGATTCAAATTGGTGGAACAGATTTTAAGGTGGAATTGATGTTGGAAAGTTGGAAATAGTACGTATAGATAGTGCTAGTTCTGAAAAAAAAAAAATAAGAGACATTTTAGTCTTTACATTTCTTGAGAAATTCCACCAGGAGTGTTATATTCCATTTACTGATTAAATTGGATGACATCATTATTTTCTGTTGATGTCGGTCATATGTGAACAGGTTGGGTGGTATAAGGGGTTTTTTGTAATTTTTAAAATTTTAAGGGAGTTTTTTTGTATTTGGACTAAAGTTTAGGGGGGTAAAATGCAATTCACCTAATAAGAGAAATAGGAGCAATAAAGTCCATTCATAAATTATATTAGATGACATTATCATTTTCCGATGATAGGGGGTCGACGGTGAACATATTAGGTGGCGCAAGGGAGTTTTTGTAATTTTTAAAATTTTAGGGAAGCTTTTATATTTGGACCAAAATTTAGGGGGTAAAATGTAATTCACCCAAAAAGGAAAGAGGGGAAAGAAAAGGTAAATTTGTCTTTTAAAAAACTTTATTTTGTCATTTTTCAATACATAAGTGGCCGGGATTTTGTAGGTTTTTTGTCTTGCCACCTATTTCCACTAGTTTATTCCGATAATTGAGTTGCATAGGGTCTTTTTTGTAATTCGTAAAATTTTAAGAAATTTTTGTAGTTTTATCAAAGTTAAGAGGGTAAAATATAATTCAAAGTTAAGTGGACAAAATTTTGATGGTTTTTTCTTTTAACCTATTCCCAATCTTTTACTCCAACAATTGGGTGGTATAGGAATTGTTTTGTAATTTTTAGAAATTTGAGAAATTTTCATAGCTTAATCAAAGTTAGGAATAAAATGTAATCACCTAATTTAATCAATATATTTTTTTGACATGGGATTGATTTCATGAACCTCAGCCCCACTTTTAACCCCGCATGCTCTTATAGGGACATCTTGCAAGGTGTCCCTAGCAAAATTATAATATAATAATTAAAATCATCACCCCCTAATTGCCCACTACTTTCTCCCCATAACCAATACACTCCCCCTACATGTAACACAAGACATCTTGCGGTATAGTTGTAGGACTATCATATAAGAATTGCTTTTAACCCCTTAATATCAATAATTATATTATTGTACATGCAGTGGGTAAACATATTCTTTTTTTTGCATTCAATTTTTTTTCTTTTGCATTAATAATTTTTTTCTTCATTATTATTTTATTTATGGTTAAACAAAAAATTTAAACATTCATATAAATTAAAGAAATAAATAGAATAGTAATTGAAAAAATAATATTTTTGAAAAAATTATCTAAATTTTTTTTAAAAAATACCTAAAATAAAAGAATATGTCAGTTAAATAGGAGAATATGCCACTTAAATAGGAGAATATGCCATGATAATAGAAGAATACGTCCAGTAGTTATATAGTATAACTAGTAGTACAATGCAAGGTATATTTTTAACAAATGACAGGGAATAATTAGTTGAGTGGAAAAATAAGGCAAATTAGGTGGCCACTGCATTAAAGGGTTTATTCACATTGGGCCAACACTACTAGGAGTATTTACTCCTAGTTGTACAATATAATTTGTAAGTCATCTTCTCAATTAAAATTCTATTATTAAAAATATTTTTAAAATTTTATAAAAATTATAAAATATTTAATTACACTTTGAAAAAGTTTAAAATTTTAAAAATATTGAAAAAATCACCAAAAATATTGCATAAAATAGAAGAATATGTCATTAAATAAAAAAAAATATGTAACTTATATACAAGAATGCATCACATTCTAAAGTAAAATTTCATTACTTTTATTATTTTTTTATTTATTAAATTTTTTTTAAAATTTTATGAAAATTACAAGAATTTTAATTACATTTTTCAAAATTAAAAAATTGTAAAAATATTGAAAAATTCGCCAAAAATATTAGAATACGTCACTTAAAATAGAAGAATAAATCATTTATAATATGAGAATATGTCACTTATATAGAAGAATACATCACCTTCTAAAATAAGCTTCCATTACTTTTATTATTTTTTTTATGTAGTAAAAATGCTTTTAAAATTTTTTAAAAATTAAAAGAAGTTTAGTTACACATTAAAAGTATAAAAATCTTTAAAAATTTTAAAAATATTATAAAAAATATTAGAATCCATCACTAAAAATAGAAGAATACGTCATTTATAACATAAAAATACATCACTTATAATAGAAGAATACATCACCTTTTAAAATAAGATTCTATTACTTTTTTTATATTAAAAATATTTTTAAAATTTTATAAAAATTTTAATTACACTTTTAAAAAGTATAAACATTTAAAAATATGGAAAAAATTAACTAAAATAGAAGAATACATCACTTCAAATAGAAGAATATGCCATTTAAAATAGAAGAATACGTCACTTAAAATAGAAGAATACTATATCACCTTCTCAAATAAAATTCTATTACTTTTATTGATTTTTTATAGTGAAAATATTTTAAAAATTTTATAAAAATTACAAAAAGTTTAATTAGACTTTTAAAAAGTATATAAAAATCTAAAATATTTTTTAAAAATCACCTAAAAAAAAACATTGAAAATAAATACATAAATTAGAAGAATACGTCATTTAAAATAGAAAAATATCACTTATAATAGAAGAATACACCATATTCTAAAGTAAGATTTCGTTACTTTTATTTTGTTTTCATAGTAAAAATATTTTTTGAAAAAATATAAAAATTACAAAAAGTTTAATTACTTTTTTAAAAAGTATACAAATCTAAAAATATTGAAAAAATCAACTAAAATTTTAGAATACATCACTTAAAATAGAAGAATTCGTAATTTAAAATAGAATAATACATCACCTACTAAATTAAGATTCCGTTATTATTGTTTTCATAGTAAAATTGTTTTTAATATTTTATAAGCATTACAAAAGTTTAATTACACTTTTAAAAAAGTATAAACATCTAAAAATATTGAATAAAGTACCTAAAATATTTGAAAAATCTCCTAAAATAGAAGAATACGTCATTTAAAATAGAAGAATAAACATGTGAATACATCAACTACAACATGTAAAATTGAGAAATACGTCACTTTAAAAATGTGGATACATCAACTATATTATTTATTAATTTCTTTTAAAAAATTAAAAGAAATAAAGAACCCCAGTGGACAAGGCAGATCGGCGGGATTGACTACCTTTTTATTAAAATCAAATAAAGAACGAAATAATACATGGGGCAACGTATATTCTTACCCCTACTGTTAGCGGTAAACTTGTGGGCTAATTTTATTTCCTTGTTTTTATTAACTTGTGTGTTCATGTGAATGCATAGTTAGCTTGGCTTTCGTGGATTGGCCAAGAATTAATTAATGTTGGCCGAGAGAAAATGAACGGAGGGGCTTGAGGGGCGAGTCTCTAAGTTCATGGCCGAGGAGATGCGCACAAAGGCATTGGATGTCGAGAATTTGTGGGCATGTTCGAGAGATGGTTCGAGATGTGCGTCAAAATGCGCACTCGGCTGAGGGGGTGGTCTTCAGTTGCTAGAAATGCATGCACGGCTGGGCAGGCTGGCTTTCAGTTGCGAGACGTTGCGAGAAGTTGCGCACAACTTCGAACGGGCTGGTCTTCGTTTGCGGCAAACTGGGATTGTTGTGACACGATCGAGCCGATGTGGAGCTAAGGCTTGAAGAATGGTTAGGCGGTTGAAGACGTGGGCTGAAGTTGTTGGAGACGTGCTGAGTTGGCTGAGAACGTGGGATGGTCGATCGGAAAGTGCGGGCAGTTTCTTCAAACGTGGCTGGTAACCGTTTCCTAGAAGCTTTACTCGGGCCTAGTGCTTGGGGCTGTCAAGCACACATTGTAAGTCTATAAATAGGTGAAACCTCACTCATTTGAGAGAGGAGAGAGCTCGGGATTTTGGTAAGAGAATTCCAGAAAATCGGGCCGGGCTAGTTTAGTTTTGGGAGGGAGTTAGACTAGTTGGTTCAGGCTTTGGCTAAGTGTGAGGCCTTAGTTTTGAACGGGAAAATTCTTTGTAACTATTGAGTGATTTCAATAAAAGTTGCACTGAGTTTTGGGGCGTCAGCCCATTAAAATCACTTGCGTGCTAGAATTGGTTCTGTTTGTGTGATTTTGGCTTCAATTTCTAGTTGCTTCTTTAGTGAGTTCCGCTAAATCTTTGGCTGGCGTTTGGGGGTGTGACACCTATCATCATATGTGTTACCAACTGAGGTTCCGTTTGATAAAACTTAATCTGAATTCTAAAGTCTAAAGTCTGAAGTCTGAAGTCTAAATTCTAAAGTCCGAATCCATTAAATTAACTCTGTTTGATAAAATTAGAAAATATGTCTGAATCTGAAGTCTGAAGTCTGAAGTCTGAAGTTTGAAGTCTGAAGTCTGAATTATAAAATAAGTTTATAAAATTAAATAATTTTAAATTTTAAATTAAATCACCTTATTTTTTTAAAAAAATGTTAGACATATATTTTTTTAGCATATAATATAATTTTTAACATGTGTAATTTTTTACTTAATAATGTGAAATTCTACTAATAAAAATATTTTAAAACTTTTAATAATAAATTAGAATGTTATTATTATTTTAAAACTAAAATATTAATTAAATAAATATCACATATTAATTAAAATTATAAAAAAATAAAAATCCATGTCATAAATATATTTTTTATTTATTTAAATGATAAAATATTTTTTAAAAAAATATTTAATAAAATAAAAATTATTTAAATAAAAAACTAAAAAGAATAATAAATATTGAAAATAAAAAAAATTTTGCAAGCAATTCAGTTCAGCAATAAGGGATTCACTAATTACTTATTTTTAGACTAACAATTGTACTTGTAATTCAGACTCACTTAATCTCTTAAGACTTTGAATTATAGTTATCAAACGCACTTGATTATTAATTACTTAATTAAAAAAGTTCTTAATTCATTAAATCAGAAACAAGTTGAGTTATCAAACGCCCTTAATCAATTAAGTACTTAATCTATTTAGAATAAGTATTGAATTAGTTTATCAAATAGACCATAAGTAAACCCACACTCCCATCCCCTGTACAATCACCAATACTTCTCTGAGGGAGCCCCTCTGTTTCTAACTCTTAAAGCAAGTGTAAAATTAGCATCAAGAGCAACCAGCCCTTGAAGGTGCAAAGGAGCATATCTCAAAGATAGGAATGAAACTAAAATCCCAGCAGAACCGATCCTAACAAGATAATCTGCCGGCATATTTCCCTCCCTGTAAATGTGGAGCAACCCTAAACCCCAGTCTCACATATATTGACATAATATTATTTATTTATTAGTTTTTTTAAGTATGATTTCAACTAGTTTTTCTTGCACATATTTATTATATTCATATTCCTTTTGCATGCAATATTATTATTTTTCATAATAAAAATTAGGCTTAAATGCAGTTTCAGTCCCTTATAATAAGGGCAATTCCACTTTTGGTCATTTTTAATTTTATGGGGACATGTTTAGTCCCCTAACTTTTTTTATTAGGAGTTTTGGTCCTTTTTTACGAAAAAATTTAGAAACTAAGGGATTAACTCATTTGATCGCTAGTCAAATCTAATTTTTTCTTCAAAATGATTTGTACCATGATGTTTTCAGCAAATTTTATAATCTGGATCCTCATGAATGTTCAACTCATTTAGAGTTTCGGCCGTCATTTTAGATTGTGAATCGATCTAAATAGGTTGAACATTCATGAGGAACCGAGTCATAAAATGCATTGAAAACATCATAGTACAAATCATTTTGAAGAAAAAATTAGGTTTGACTAGCGATCAAATTAGTTAATCCGTTATCTTCTAAATTTTTTCGTAAAAAAGACCAAAACTCCTAATAAAAAAAGTTAGCGGACTAAAAGTGTCCCCGTAAAATAAAAGGGACCAAAAGTAGTATTACCCATATTATAAGGGACCAAAATTGCATTTTGGCCTAAAAATTATTTATATTATTTTTTCATAATAAAAATATTTTTAATTACAAATTTTAAGTTATATAAAAGTTTTAAAATTTGTATCATAAAATAAAATAGTATAATAATAAAAAAAGAAAAAGTAAAAAAAATTTAAAATAGAAGAAAAAAAAAAAAAGAATGCAATATGAAAATAACAAAGGTTAGAAATGAGGACAGTGACTTACATAATTATGAAGGAGAGTGGACGAAATCAATTGGTTAATGATCAATTAATAAGTTGTCATCGACTAATTATATTTTTTTTCAGTACATGGGATATACTCCTATATTTATGGTATAATTTGCCTCTTCACATTAAAAAACCAGAAAACCAGGTAGAAGACAGAAAAAATATATTTATATAAAAGCACAGGATCGCGTCGATATACTATACACCCATGACGCGCCTCTCCATTTAAAATTCATGTTATATAGAATATGAAATCATGTTCGTATCATATAAAACATGATTTTATATAATGTATAACAAACTTTCATATCAAATACAGCATAAAGATTCCTATATGAACGTTAAAAAAAAATTATATCATAAAAAATATAGTTTCATATTAAGGATAACATCATTTCATATTATGTATAACATCATTTCATATAATATATGACATAATTTCATATCACTACAACAAATATATTCTTATATTAAAACAAGCAAAGGGTTCATATCATATATAACATGGTTTCATATCAGATAGAACATGGTTTCATATTATACATAACAGACTTTCGTATCAATAAAACATAGAGGTTCCTATATGAAAGCAAATAAAAAATTCATATCATACAAAATATAATTTTATATCAGACAAAACATCATTTCATATCATATATAACAGACTTTCATATCTCTATAACAAAAAATATTCTTATTTGAAAATAATCAAAGGGTTCATATAATACAACACATAATTTCATATCATGTGTGACAGACTTTTATATCAATACAACATAGAGGTTCCTATATGAAAAGAAACAAATGGTTCATAAAAGATAGAATATGGTTTCATATCATACATTATAGGGTTTCATATCAATACAACAAACTTTTTATTATAACAAAAAGTTAACCCTATTTTTGTTTGACATGAAACCTTGTTTGACTTGACATGAATTCAAACTTTAAATGATATAAAATCTTGTTTTGCTTAATATGAATTCAAATTTTGAATGATATGAAAATTTGTATATAATTCTTTGATAATTTCACGTTTTACGTCATAAAATAAATAAAATAATAATTAAAAATATTTTTGATAATTTTTATACAAAATTGAAAATATTAAAAAAATTACTGAATTATTTAAAAAAACAGGCCAAAAAAAAGCCACATGGAAGAAAGGAAAAATAAAGAGGCCCATGCTCACGGAAAGGGCGGAAAAAAAGAAAAAAAAAAAAAAAAATGAAGTCGGTGTTGAGACGGAGAGAAATTAAAAAAAAAAAAAAAAAAAAGCACGCACACATCCATGAGGAAAAGAAAAAACAAAAAAAATGATACTGCTGAACACGCGCCTCTATCCCAAGAAAAGAAAAGTTACTATTTTTTTGGTGGGTATACCCAAAAATGATGGTCCTAGACCACATATAAATTGCCCACCGGATCGGACAGCATCTGTAGCTCCCGGTTTTTTTTTTAAATTTTTTTTTCTTCCTATCAATAACCTAAATTTTATATCTGTGAAAAACAATTTCAAAAGTTTCGTTACATACATAACACAATGATTTAATGGAAATCTGATTAATTATGCAAAATTTTGGATATTCTAACCAACATATTTATAGAGAAGTTTATGGACCAGCGGATTTTCTAACAAAATAAGTTTTACAAGGTGTTTTGGTGATTTATTATAGTTTATTTAATGTGCCAGGCAAATTGCAGTGATTAATTTGGTTAGATTCTACTTTCACTCCTTTTATTCGTATAAAATCTCCTTTCATTCGTATAAAATCGTGTGTACTTTCAAACATAATTTTTTAATAAAAATGGATTAAATTCCTGCTATATAACGCCTGATGTATTACAAAATCTTAACCACATTCAAAATATTTTCATCGATTTCTAAAGTTTTGAAATATGTAAACTCAAATTATATCATGTATCGTGAGTACATGTATTTAGTAATAATATTAGTAACATCACCACTTTTACTATAAGAGAGTGAGATCTACGCTCTTCTTCTTATTTTTATTCTTTTTAAAAAACCCACTTCTTTTTTTTTCAAAAATCATTTCTTCTTCTTCAAAAATCACTTCTTCTTATTCGTCACACTCAATTCGAAACCGCATTCAATCAAATCTTTATCCAAACACAGATTTAAAGGAGATCGGTCATTGTATTTACGACGAACAACACCAAATACAATGAAAAAATCACTTATTCTTCTTAAAAAATTACTTTTTCCTCTTCAAAAATATGTTCTTCTTCTTAAAAAATAACTTATTCTTCTTAAAAAATCACTACATCATAAAGTATAAACAGTATTTGATGGACTTACGAAACCTTATTTTCACGATTTGATATTGAATAATGTATTAATGATGTTATATTCATTTTTTCTTATTCAAATAATACTCTATTATTCCAAAATATGATATATAAATATTTTCTGTGAGATATTGACACTTTCCGTGAGGTATTATATGATATATAATGCTCTATTATTTCATGGGTTGCTTCTGATTTCTCTCCGCTGCTGTACGTGATAGAAGGTGTTATGGGACGTAATTAAACGTAACGGAACGTAGCAGGACGTAACGGGACGTTGCTGCTTTGTATTTTGGACGTAGCGAGGCGTGGTGGATTGTGTTTTGTGAAAAATTCAGCTAAAATTTATATGTTTGGATGTAGACGTGGTGTGGTAGTTATTTTTGGACGTGGTGGTAGTAGTTATATTCCAATTAATTTATTCACACATGAAAAAAAAAAAAAAAAAAGTGGTAGATGTTTTTGAACGTTATGGCAGTTTTTTTTGGACGTTGCTGCAGTGTTAGGAGACGTGGTGGAAGGTGTTATGTGAAAAGTTCAGCTTGAATTCACATGCCTAGATGTAGACATTTTTGGACGTGGTGGGCTGTCTTTGTGAAAGGGAATTGCTGCCATCTATGAAATTGTATTGCAGGGATAGTTTGGGAGGGCATAATTCGGCACTCGATTATTCGATTTAGACGCGCGAGTAGTCGATTTGATGTGTCTCAACGAGATCTACGCAATGGACATGGCAGACGGACGTTTGGAGATGGGTTCGACATTGAAAATGTGTGGTTTTGGATGAAAACTTTCATTGGTCATAACTTTGCGCTTGCTGGTCCGTTTAAGACGAATTTTTTTTTGATTTCATATAACTTTTCGAGATCTATCCAGTCGCAAACCGCCTATGGGCTGCTCAAAACTATAAAAAATTCCTATATTTTAAAAGATAGGAAGATTTTTAATAATTTCAAGGGTTTTTCAAACTTTGGACGAAACATTTGACATGTATAAAAAATAATTTTTTGCGATTTGCCTACATGAAAACCTTATTCCTCCGGGGTTCTACTGATCTGTGTATTGGGAGATAAAAAATTTAATATTGACAATAGTGATCTTTTAAATGATATGTACAAAAAAGTTTAATTAAATATTAACTAACTTTAAGTGGATTAATGGCAATTTGCTTTTTTTGAAGAGACACAAGACAAATATGACATGAGTTCAAGACTTGCTCATAACATTTTTTTTTCTTTTTTCTCTTACTAATAGTTACTTAAATGGTATCCGTTTCTTTTAGTATGTCAGTGAAAAAATCAGCTTAAATTTACATGCTGCCTAGATGTAGACATTTTTTGACATTACGACAGTTATTTTTTGGACATACAGGGACGTTGCAGTATTGTTAGGAGACGTGGTGGAAGGTGATATGTGAAAAATTCAGCTTTAATTCACATGTCTGGATGTAAACATTTTTGGACGTTGTGACAGTTATTTTTTGGACGTACGGGGACGTTGCAGTAGTGTTAGGAGACGTGGTGAAATGTTTTATGTGAAAAATTCAGCTTAAATTCACATGTTGCCTGGATGTAGACGTTTCTGACGTTGCGACAGTTATTTTTTGGACGTACGGGGACGTTACAGCAGTGTTAGAAGACGTGGTGGAAGATGTTATGTGAAAAATTCAATTTTAATTCACATGCCTGGATGTCGACGTTTTTAGATATTGCAACAGTTATTTTTTGGACGTAGTGAACTCAGCGAAGACGTGGTGGACTCAGCGAGGAAAAAAAAGACGCGTGCATCAACAAAACTTACTATATTTAGTAAGTGTACAGCTGTCATGCAAAAATTATTATATATAGTAATAGATACATGTATCTAGTGGTACAGGGTATAATTACGCAAAGAAAAGAAGCAATGACTTTCTTATTGATATTTTTAAATATCCATTCATTTGGGAGAGCCATTGACGAACAATTTATTCTGCATAAATATTGAAATTTGTGACGATAAATGGCATTTAATACATAATTAAGCATAACTGCAAGTTTTCCGCACGTTCTGCTGTCACTAACCAAAAAAAAAAAAAAATAATAATGCAAATAACGTTGTCATTTGTCCACATGATGTCCACCTACAGTTGACTCCGATATCCTCTGCACTGGAAACACCAATTATTTAATCATGAGCCTAAAATTAATATTTCAGGGAAAAAGTTACCAAAAGTCTTCCAATAATATTCATTAATAATTTTATACTTTTCTAAGTCGAGGAACATCGTACTCCCAAGTGGTTTTCGTTTCTAAAAGATTTGATTAAGATTAATTTATTTTTTGAAAAAAGAGAAATTATCTCCGCTAATAAATTATTATTGAGTTGAGTTTAGACGTGAATTTAGTTATTTTTTTAAAAAAGAGAAATTATGTGGTATTTAGTGAGTGATTGATACTTAATTATTAGACCGTGGTTAATAAACTTATATATATGTATGTCTATGTATATGCTTGGTTGATTATGCTATTATAACTATTGGTATAGGGGGAGGGGGAGACCTCAAAAACCTTGGTCAACGGCTGTGTATGCGTTGAGGGTGAATTTTTAACCAAAATAGTACGTATTTGGAAAGTGTAGACTGAAAAATGTGAATTTTTGAATTGTGGACGGATATATAGTTTTCGGATTTGCAAAATATGAATTGAAAGAGGTTCAAATTTTGTAAATCCAAACTTGAGTTGACATTACTCAATAATTATGTTAATTAAACAAATTTGGATTTTAAAAATCCGAATTTGTTGGAATTCGGAGTTCTCAAATCCGAATTATTAATGAAAAAATAAATTACAATTAAAAAATAAATTTTGTTGGAATTGAATATTAATAAAAATACGAACTCGGATTTGTAAAATTCGAATCTCTATAATCGTGCCTAAAATTCAGATTTTAAAAATCTGAATCTTTTTCAAATAAAAAAATATGGATTTTCAAAATCCGAACATAGTTTTTCTGTCGAATTGGACAGAATGTTAAAGAAGAGTTCGGATTTACAAAATCTCCGAACTCTTTAACATTTTGTCCACTTGAACATAATGTTAAAAATAGGTTCGGATTTTAAAAAATCTGAACCCCCTTTTTATCATTATGTCCAATTCGACAGAAATTGTAAATAAATTGGGACAAAATGTAAGCAACTAATTACATATTGTACAACTACGAATTTTTTGAACTAAAATTCGGCAGCATAACGACAGTAAATGCAACTTTTCAAATTCCCAAACAGCACATACAATTAATAACAAATCCATAACAAACAACATCAACACACAATCAACTATAAACCACAACCTATGCGCCGGCAATGCCATAATTGTTTAAATAGAAATATATAACTATAATCTGAAATGTTAAAATATCTTACATATTATAAATTTCAAATATCAATCCAAAAAAAATCCATAGCAAAGACTAAAATTTTAAGTATAAAATCCTAATCTCCGAGGTCGAGCTGCCTGTCTTTTACCCACTCTCCTAGCAATAGGGCCTGAACTCGGACCTGCACCATGTGAACCTCCACCTCCACCCTGTGGACCGCCACCATGTGGACCTCCACCATGTGGATCATCCTCCTCATCATCATCATCTTGGCCTCTAATATGTTTCACATTCAAACACTGTCCCTGCTGTGCCCTCCTCTTTCTGCCTCCTCCCTGCGGAACAACGTTCCTTACTCGACGAGCTGGAAGTGGGGTCTAAGATAATGGAGGTGGCTCATCAGAGAGTATTTGGGTTGTCTGGGATGGCGCAAAATGCTCGCGACCAAGTGAGAAGGTACAGTGGAGAGTGTTGGTGATGTCGTCAACGTACTGCCTGAACTGAGGGTCAGTTTCATCACTAATGTAATCCCTTTGGAAATTAATGCTCCTATTGTAGAAGTCAGACATCATTTCCGATTACAAACAATTTAACAAATTCAATAGTTAAAAATAAATAAAAGCGATAATCATGGCGAATATGTAAAATGATTGAAAAATAATTAAATTAACACTTACATATAATAAGGCTCGGGACGTAGCACCTCGGAATCCCTTGGAGGAAATGTCATCACGACTTGGATCATTGATGATTTTGAGCGACTTGGGGAGGGACCTTTGGTTGAATACCCTGTGGTATCTTATTCATCCTCTCATTCCAATTGTTAACATAGTGGGAAAAATGCGATCGCTAGTCGGTATTCGACCTGCCTCCCATTCCCTTGGAATAAGACTCCAAATATGCCTTCTCTCCTAAAGGAAAAATCATAGGTTCGCCAGGAACATTCTGATGGTACCCAAACTGGCGAAGTACCCTACTAACATCATGAGGCTAGTGGGAGTCCCAATTAATGAGCCAAACTCTGCACATCCAACATTCTCTACCCCTTCGGCAGTATTCGGGGAGATGTACGTTAAGAAATTCATCCTTCTCGTAAGGCATCCACGTAAACTGAAAAAAATTAAATAGAAAACTTATAAATAAACAATCTTATATAAAATAAATACATTAATATATTAATATATGCACAGAATTTAATAAATATTCAAAATACTTACATCATCAGCTCGGAGACCCGTTAGCTGATCTCGGTAAGTCGTTAATGCATGAGTACTGACTTTGTCATATTTGTAAGTGACGGACCACCATTCTGCCAACGGGCAACAAAATTGGGGTTTGTCAATCGGAACTACTCTCGTCGGTCTGAAGACGGGAATGCGCTCCCAAGCCCATATCTTGATAAACATTTCAAATTAACATTAACAACAATAATAATATTTGAAAATATATAAGGTGAAGAAAAAAAAAATGAAATCATATGAATTTTTCAATAGAACACCAAATATTTTTACCTCTAGTAGGAGTAGAAAACCTATTATGTCCTTGTCCCTGTACGAATATGCCTTGCATAGGCCTTCGTATAATGAGCAGAGTGCCGCCCCGTCCCAACTAAGCTGATCACACATGTCCAGATCCTCTAAAAACTGAAGAAGATATAGAGGGACACAGTTTCCTCCCTAAAAATCTCCCAAAAAATAAGGTACAGGATGTAAAACCTGGCTCGCTGTCTATAAGCTACTGGTGTGACCCTATGACCTTGGAGTGTCTTAGTAATGGCTGCATGTAGACGTCCGAGCTTCAATGTGTTGCTCTTAAAATCGTCCTGCTCTGGACAGAAACCTAACAACCGGTCATATTCTTCCGTTCATTCTTCAGGTGTTCTATTATAATTTATACCCAAAACAGTTGGGCCGTCTGTTCTGAGGCCGAACAGGACCTGGACATCTTGCAACGTGACCGTTGCCTCTTCGAACGGGAAGTAGAAAGTATGCGTTTCCGGGCACCATCTCTCCACAAGTTTCGTAATCAATGCCCAATCGAGTCGAATACACCCCACACGACATATGCCTCTAAATCCAAACTGGTCGATTTCATGACAAACTTGGTCCAGTTCGGCGTACAAAGGCTACACATTCCACTTTCATGGTTTCGGCACTTGAGGGTCTTCTTTCTAGAATTTTCCTCACCCCTTCACACCATTGAAGATCGGTGTTGTGATTGCAGATAAAGAAGGTCTGGCACTATGGGCCCCGGATTCAGAAACCTCCGTAGGTTTTGACTGCTGCTGGTCGAAACTGCCATTGTGTATGTACCTACAACAACACAAAAACATTAAATGATTATTTCATAATCAACAAAAATCCGACAGCATAATGACAGTAAATGCAACGTTCCAAATTCCCAACCAGCACAAAAAATAATCACAATAATAATACAAATAAACTAATAATAATACTAAACACAACTAATAATTATCAAGGAATGCAATTAATTTTTTTTCTTTTTATTTCAAATAGGATATTCGGATGTCATATAATCATCCTTGATGACTCAAAAAACGCAATCTATTTACAATGAAATAACTACTATACAAAGTAGCTACTCTAGGTTTTAACCTCAAAATATTCTAACTTAGTAAAATATTTTATAATACTTAAAATGCAAACATGTTGTACATAAATAAAATGAACTATGGAAACGATTGTCACCTCAATCCGATGGTCTGTACTACCACACCTCATGCATTCTTTTCGGTGTCGTCGTCCACGGCTATCTATTTGATTCTTAAACCTCTGATTCTATTTCCTTCCCAGACCAACATGAACTACTAGTCTTTGATAATCGGGAATCAACTTCCGTGAAATGTCTCTTCGCCATTTCTCTTTTGGAGGGATTGGGATAAAAATGGCATCCCCAAATTGCCTCTTCCAATTTCTGACTGTAAGCAATTCGTTCACGAGTTTTGTTGCATCATGACCAAGAGAACGACACAACGCCAACGCCTGAGAACACATATATCTATAAGTTTGCCACTTATTACACATATAGGTGCCCACATCATACTGAACCGTGTGTATGTTTCCTCTTTTACCATCCAGACGCATATAGGTTCTAACCTTGAAGGTTTTGTTGACCCAGTCATATGGTTCTACACGATGTCCCCCAGCGCATACATCATACTCCATGAATGTTGCCCACAAAAGAGGAGGCAAGGGAGTGTTGCGTTTACGAGTCTCCAAATGTTCCTGCCGAAATATCTCTTTAATTTTTTCAAATGTAGACTCAATGATTGCTCTGATTGGAAGACACCGGATGCCTTTCAAAGCACTGTTGTAACTTTCAGACATATTCGCCATTAAATTACCCCATCGATTGTATCGGTCGTGTGCTAGACTCCATTTCTTTGGACCAACTCCCATCAAATATTGGTATGCGCCCTAACTATATTCATACATCTTCATACCAACTCTCTCATACTTTACAGGTTGACACTTTTCACCCATTTCTCAACACAAACTTTCACAATCTTTTGCCGCGATGATGATCTATTAAATTACTTCGAACGTGTTGCAGACAAAATCTGTGGTAACTTGTAACACCTTCTTCCTATTCCTCAATGTTTCTAAATGCGGCGATGATGCCAGCACATCGATCCGATAGCACACACGTTGGACGACCAGCAAAGACACGCTTAATGAGGTTTCTGATGAAAAATGTCCAACTTTCTGTAGTTTCATCATCCACCAGTGCAAATGCGAGTGGCAGAAGACGGTGTGCAACGGTAACAGTCATGGCCACGAGCAACTTCCGTTTATATCTACCCCGCAAATGTGTCCTATCAATACTAACCACAGGTGGACATCTGAGAAATGTATGCAGAGGTGGGCCGAATGACCAAAACAAATATTTGAACTTCCTTTCTGTTTCAATCACCCCTTGTACATAATCCAATTCGACAACCGTTTCAGGATTCGACGATTTTAAAGCATCAAGAAAGCTACATAAACAAAATCATCACTCAATCATCATCTAAACAATAATTCCAATCCTATTTACAAAAAATAATAAACTTTTAAAACTTACCTAGTTAATTCCACAAAATTCATCACCTAAGTACCAAATACAATATCGATGGCTTTCCTTCTAGCATGCCATGCTTTCTTCTGCATGACGTCAACTTTTAATTGGTTTTTCACATCAATTATAATAGCAGCCACACTATACTCCGGGTCTCTTTCAATTTGTGTCAATATGAGCAGCGCTATTGTGGACGATGTCACATTATCGTGGTCATTCCCAACGGACATTCCAATGCAATTGTGACTCGGACACCATATAGTCACTAGCCATAGACCTTGAGCGCGACCGCGATTTTTTTTTTGGACACGCTGATTTTCCATTCGCATGAATGATAAATTTTGGGTGTGGAATATTTTTTACTTTTACTTTCAACACATCATGTGGTTTTATTGCTCTCAACATTGACATATTCCCTAAACCTTTGTTCTATGCAGCTATGGCCCGTTGTGCTTCTTCCTTGTCCTTGAAAACAGTTCCCAAGGTAATACTATCGGGATTACCATTATATCGAGGCAAAGCATGTTTATCTCAATCAATGGTGTAACGATCTTGGTGGCCCACATCTTAGTACACGAAATATCCCCTTTCCGGCGTCCTAAACTCTTTATCGCTTTCATCTTCATCAGTACTGAACTCGGCAGAGTCTGAACAAAAATCACCGTCGAATGTATAGGCATCGTGGACATGGTCGGCATCATCCTCAATGTTATAATCCAAGTCCCCTAACTCCTCTTTGAAATCAAAACGGAATGCTTCGTTCATTCCAAAATCAAATTGACATTCTCCATCCTGTGAAGAACTCGAAGCAACATTTTGCCTATCCACTCTTTCTGAAGACTGAATTTCCTCAAGCCCAACATACACATCAATAAAACTCTATGCTCAAAAATTATAAATGAAATCCAGCACATCATCAGAATTAATTACTACATGTCTCATAGTCCCATCTCCTTCAAAAAAACGCTGTAAGTGTGGTTTTCCAAGAATTCATTGGCACCCCAATTTCATTGCAAATGCTTTCTACCAAATAATCTCTTGACAATCTACGATTAACAACTAATGTATAATCCGCAGTCGGAGCGTTATCAAAAGCATACGTATATGTCCAATATAAATTAAACATATATGGACCATTAAATGTCATTATACCTATCAATCATAAAAATGTCATTATAACACTTTATTTTCGATTTTCTTATCAATAAAATTTATAAACCACAATACATGAAACAACCAACAACATTATAAACATACGTCAATCTTTCCATTACGATAATTTCATTTTAATTGTAACTTCACGACCACTTATGACTAATCATAATTAAAATCGTAATTGAAATAATCACACTCCTAATCCATGCTTACTTATTAAAAAAGTCCACAAAATGTACACAAATCTTAGTCATAAGCTACTAGTGCCTATGAAAATCACATTTCTTAATCACATTTCCTCAGCTATATACACCACTACTCAAAACATCATATAACCACATGAAAATCATATGAATAATTAAATATCAATCATAACACTTAAATCGTAACTTACTTTAGTCCGATATCACAACGTGATGTAGATCTTCGAAGAAATATGGCCAGAATCCAATATTTTCGGTTCAATATTGCAAAAATCTAGAGAGATAAAGTGAGTCGCTAGAGAGAGAAAGTTTGAGGGAAGAAGAAGGAGAAGAATGAAAAAATCTGCTAGGGTTTTGCTTTTTATAGTCCAGGTTAAATTCGAATTACCAAACTCCGAATTTACTGGAATTTACTAAAAATCGAATTTACTACATCCGAATTTATTCAACCATCAAAAAAAATTGTTTGGGAGACAGAATATTTTTAAAGGATTCGGATTTAGGAAATCCGATTTTAGTTTTTTCGATAAATTCGGATTTTCAAAATCCGAATAATGCAAATTATTTTAAATAATTAAAATTTCATTTTGTGTTCGGATTTTGTAAATCCGAGTTTTGCTTTTCTTTTTTTTTTTAATTTCAAACGTTTATAATTTATATTAATATTATATTTTTTTAAATTTTACAAATCCGATTTTTAAATTTAATTAGTAGTTCGGATTTGTGAAATCCGAACTTCTTATTAATTAGAAGTTCAGATTTCACAAATCCGAAAACTCTGTATTCCGTCCACCACCCCAAATACACATTTTTCAGTCCACACTTTCTAAATACGGATTTTTCGAGTGGTCGCCCGGGTAAAATTGGCCCAAAAAATGTAAAATTAGTACTCCCCAAAAAAAACCTTGGTCGCTACTGGTGTTCTGGGCATGCGACCGTGTTGCGCGCATAACTGACCCACAGCTCTTTTCTTCAGTCATTTCTTCATATAGTCTTGCGGTCAAGCTGAGGTAGCACTCGGCGTTTGCTCAGTTTTCTCATGTGTCTTGTGCATTTTAGCTCCTTAATTCCCTCCTTTTTGCAAGATTCCGGTCCAAATTCACCAATTGTACCCATTCCATCTTTGCACCTGCAGAATACAAAATTATGCCATAAAACTTTTGAAACTCACAATTAGAATAGATAATTCAAACGAAATGCGGCACAAATGCATGTATTATGCTGTATAAAAAGGAGTATAATTGGTTCCCATCATTATGTAATCACCCTATGACTACATGTCAGTGTCAGTTTGATCTTTCTTTCAATTATGCATCTAACAAACATTCCTTTCAGGGTTTGAATCTTGCTGTTACTTTTCAGTCACATAATCTCCCGGTCTGATGGCTCCCCCTCCAATATTTGACATCTTGGCTCAAGTGCAAGAGATTATGCCACTCTCAATCTTGCCTCTCTTAGCATTGATAATGTATCATGGTAGGGATGGTCTACTATTGTGTAACGACAACTTTATCCTTCTCTCACATTAGTCACTTCACTATTCCTTCACTTTTCCATATTGAAATTTAGTCATGTTTAACGTGTTTCTATTTTAATCAAACTGATACCGTTTATTCAAAAATTATATAAAGATCAACATTGTTTATTTGAATTTGACAATGTTTCTTGTTGTGTGAAAGATCGGGCGGTCTAAGAGATATTACTCAAGGGTCGCAATGATTCAAAGATGTAAATGTTGAGGTTGAAATGTGTAACACGTAACAAATTTCTTCCCTACCTATCGACCTTATCAACCTTTATCGAAAAAATGACACGCTGGCTTAAAACATCCAAAATATGTTTCCTTTGGCTCCTTAATAAAGTCGTTCTAGTTTCCCTGTTCATTCATTACTCATTCCACTAAACAATGTAAAACTTCTTGTTTTGAAAAGTTTCATCGTGTCACATTACTCTTACTTTTCATCGTAGTCACCTGCTAAAGCTACTTTGTTTTGATGTTTGTGGTCTGCTCCGTTTTTGTCGAGTTCTAGCTTTCATTATTTTGTCATACGTTGTTTACTTGAATTTTTCCAGTTATAAATAGAAAATGATGTTTTCTTGATTTTTCACCGCTTCAAAACCTTTGTTGAAAATCAATTCATTGCCACAATCAAAAGCACTGATTTCAATTGGAGTGGCAAATATCGTTCCCTGTCCACTTTCCTAAAATGACACAACATCATTCACCGTCTTGCCGGTCCCAAACACATGAACAAAATGGTCTTGCCATTGATACAATTTTTTTTCCCCTAATTTTACCCATATTTTATTTTCATTCATAATGTAAAACTTTTATTTAAATATATTAATTAAAGGTTAAAATTTAGCATTAATTAATTTTTAATATAAATAAACAATTTAAAGTGACACATAATTTTAGATAAAGGGTATTTAGTAAAAAATTCAAATTTCAGTTTAATAGAATTTTTGGGATGGTGCATACGTTGATAGGTGGAACTTTTATTTTTTTTAAAAAAAAATAATCTCACAGGCTCCATTGGACTAGACAGACCGACCGACGGGATTGATTACTCTATTATTAATAAATTAACCTAAGTACAATGAGTAGTGTTAAGACTTACTCATACCCTCCTCATAATAAACTTGTGTAGCTCTCACCGACTGTCAAAGATATCAAAAAAAGTTATTCTTTATAGTCCCATATTGACCAAATGGTCCGTCACCGAGTTGCGTTCCCTCTATATAAGTAAATGTGTCTTTTAACTGAGATGTTGCCCTTTTAATTTCAGCCAAAAGAAGTATATGTCTCAAATCCATAGACAACTTACCAATCAGAATATGGACTACCATCGGATTGTCTGATATCACCTGACCTCTAAGATTAAGACTTCTACAATAACGCATTCCTTTGAGGAGAGCAGTAATTTCTGCAAGGAGAACTGAGCCAATGTCCATCATATATGTTCTACCCGTATGAAATTAATAGTCACTTAAAGGTTTTTGCAGAAGAATTAAAGAGGGAGTGAATGATACACTTTGCCTGACAAATATAATTTTTTTAACCTACATTCATATGACAATTTTAGGAGATGATCGACATTTACGCATAAAACCGTTTATAATAATAGTTTTAATTATTAAATTAAAATAATATAACAAATAATATTATTATTTTGGGATAAAATAATATTAACTATTCAAAATAAGTGTAAAATGGCACATAATAGCAAAAATACTCTTTAAACAATAATTAATTTGAAATAAAGAGAGTAATTGGATTGTTGAAGTATTAAAAAATAAAAAAAATCAAGAAACACTAACATATCTAAACAATTCCCCTATGCCATATTACACATTGAGGTGGCTGGGGACCCAGGGTCGTTGGATTGGATTATGGATTATGGGTTAAGGTTAAAGATAAAGGACTAAAGTATAATATTTGAGTCTTTATATTTAAAGAGAGAGAGAGAGAGAGAGAGAGAGAGAGAGAGAGAGAGAGAGATTAATGTTAATTAAATATCAAAATAGCAAAATAATAATAGAAATCCAGTTATTTATTCAGGATATTTTAAAAGTTAAGAGAATTTTTTAATAATATTTTTTTAATGCAAAATTATATATATTTAATATTATATTTGAATAAGATACGAGAAAATACTTTTTTAAAAAAAAAAGAATTATAATAAAATAAAAGTAATTACAGTTTTATTTTTAGTATTAAACAATGATTAATTATTAAATGAGGTGTGTAAAGTTAAAAATCTTATAAAAAGAGATAAAGTATAACATAATTCATTAATTGAGTGTTGAGTGTGTAATATAAGGATTTTATGGGGCAAATAATTTAGTCCAACCGACCAGCTAAGCCATATTGCTCACATCTGTCCTCGCATTAACACTTTTGTCTATACCAAGTTACCTATAGTCCATGTGACAACCTGCTGAGTTTTATAGTTCTAAACTTTTCTAAACGTTCATTCCAGAATTTGAAATCAAGATATTGGTTTAGCTAAAAGTTTCGCCAAACCAAATGGAGCATTAGCAATGCGTATACTGTGACGCCCCTATTGCCGTATTTCTAACAGGTCAGCTGTTAGTGTCATAGTCTGCGTCCCCCTGACTCACATCAGGATACGTATCGAACAAATAGGCGCGTGTATAAAATAAACAAAGGAAATAAAATAGAATAATATGGAGAGAAGCGACGTAAATAAAACGAATGGTAACAGCGCGTGATAAGATCCACAAGGTAGGACCTACTAGGATAGCCAAAATATCTAATATATAAGTCATGTCTAAAACAGTGATACATCGGAGGTTTACAGGTCGTGTGGGTCTTATTTCCACTATGTACAAATGTATAATGAACGAGGAACACATGGGAAAAGTATGTACCAAGCTTCCTCGTAACCTCTAAAGTCTTGTAGCAAGTCACTCCTCTCCTCTGTGTCTCAATCTCATCGCCGAGCATCTGGGCCTAAGGGTGAGGGAAAGGGATAACGGGGTGAACATGCACCGTGCAAGCTCAGTGAACCTTCCTGGAGACTATATAATATATATACAAGAAGTAAAACCAAGTAGCAAGTCAAGCATATAACAAGTGAGTTAAGCACATAAGATGGATAACAAGTATCAAGGATATCAAGACCAAGTTGTCGGCTCTAGGTACAATCCCCACGCCTACGATGCGGGAAGATTGGCCCTAGGCTCGACTCCAAGCTGTATCCAAGTGCAAGTGGTGCGCATTGGTAACTCATGAGTACCTGGGGACAAGCCCAACGCAGATCATAAGGCCAGACCTAGCCTGATGCTAGCTCGTTCCAGATGAGAGCTACGCCGGGAAAGGGGAACCCCTCGATGCAATGTAGGCATCGATCGAGAATGTAACAAGCGCAAGCAAGAGGATCATAGGTTACCGATGTGGTAATTGGGTTTAAATACTAAAACTTTACTTGTATTAAACTATTTCCCAGTTTGTATATATCGATTAAATGTTTTAGTTAAATTATTTTTATGTTTTACATACGTCGTCTATTATATTATGTAATAAGATGATGAGGTATCTGGTGTGACACAGTAAATTTCATCATTGGTTAAAAGACATAATATATAAATAAAGTTCATAACTGAGAAAATTTTGGACGCACTGTCAGTTTAAGTTATTATGTGATTCAGAAATTAGTTTGTCTAAACTAATTGAATCATATAAATATGCTCGGGACATATTGAACTTGACCAATTAAGATAAATTATCTTATATTGATTTAATAAACTATTCAATCCTAGTATTCTATCTCTAAATCCCTAGACTTGAGCAGGCATGAGGATTAGAAATAGTATATTTTAATCGACCAAAGAATGATGTCACTTGAGACCAATAATCTTGGTAGGTTGGGTGTGCGCGTTTGATTGATTTGTGTGATGTTACTTGTCGAAAGGAAACCATGTACAGGTGCGCCCGGGAAGATGGTGCTCCCGAGATGAGCTCGTTATGTTTATTATACTAAACCCAACTGGTGAACTTATGTCTGGTATAGTAAAAAGATCGAGTGGTACTAATATCAAATTGTAAGAAGTTAATTAATTTGTCAATAAATTAATAAATTAACGAACACTATATCTTTGATGTGAAAAGATTAAAGAATAATTAATTTAGTTGTTCCGAAATAAATTATGGTGTAGAATGGTAGTGCCATAATTAATCCGTTAGTGATACGATTAATTATGTATTGATTAATTGACAAATGTAAATTTAATTAATTAAGATATTAATTAATTCTTGTATCAGTTGGTTGAGAATCAGTTCAGGAACAAGATTAAGGAAAAGTGAATTCTTGTGTCAGTTGAATGTGAATCAGTCAAGGAACGAGATTGAAGTAAAACACAAACCTAATAGGAAGACCAATCCTAAACCAACTTGAGGTCTCTCTTGTAACTCTATAAATAGACAAAAAATTAACAATTAACAATACACAATTCATAATTTCAAGCTTTCAAGAAACTTAGAGAGAAAAATTCAAGAGAGAAGTCAAAAGAATTCTTTCTCAAAGTCGAATTTCTTCATCCAAGCTTGGCGGCACGATTTCTAGTTCGGCGGCCGGTCTTAGTCTCTTCTTTTCGGCTGCTCGTGGACTAGTGTGCGGCGGCGCATGGGTGTTACTCTCGACCGACGGTGGCGTGTGAAAGTTACGTGCTAGGCGGCGGTGGTACTGATTTATTTTCGGCAAGTTTGTGGTATTTTTGCTGATTGTTGGTTCGTTGGTTCGTTGCCCACACAACATACGAGCGTTCTTGAATCATACAAGCGATCACCTAAGTACACGCTTCAAGAGATAATTCTTAAATTTTCACTTTAATTAAAAATTTATTGTGGTG
The DNA here is from genome assembly GCA_030378225.1 of Knoxia roxburghii. Taxonomy (NCBI): domain Eukaryota; kingdom Viridiplantae; phylum Streptophyta; class Magnoliopsida; order Gentianales; family Rubiaceae; genus Knoxia; species Knoxia roxburghii. The sequence goes on from CM059423.1 coordinate 9,347,368, forward strand.
TGACAAATCGAATAAGTAGAAGCTAAAATCCTGCGCAATGGTATTACAAGCAAGGGGTTGAAATAGTAACTGCGCTAGAATTTTGACCTGGTCAAGTGTTTCGATTTCGGAATACGTAGCACGAAAATAAATTTTTGACCGACCCGGACAGATAGTCTTTCAAGTACACCTCGGGCCTCAGATCATAATCCAATAATTAAGTATATAGGGACAAGTGATAACAAGGCAAGCGAGCAAGTAATACAAGCAGTACCAATGGTATAAATATCAATCAGTGATATCTTTTAATAAATTCGTAAAATAGCATAAGTGATCACATACAAGTAATGTGCAAGAACATCAGGAAGTAAACAAGTAATACGGGCATCAAGTATCAAGTTCAGGCAAGGCATACAGACTTATAGTATAATAAATATAAACATTCATGCAAATCCTATTAGCTAGAGAGACAAGTTAAAAAGTTTAGCGAGTTAACTCACCTTGATCGACGTAGTCGGGTCGGTGTAGTTTTTCTGCAGATCTTTAAAAGTCCCGAAATTCAAATGTCGAATTTGGTCTTGAGGTTGAAATTTCCTGAAGTCCAAGGGAAGCTAAGGAAGTCGTTCACCGCTGTTGAATCATTGAAAATGTCGCCAGAGTGATGAAAACAGTCTTGTGGTACTGCTTTGGGTGATTTTAACAAGAAGTTTGTGGAAGAAATGAGGAAAAAAAGAGTATTGGATTTTTAAGCGGCTTGTGGTAGCGGGTTTTGGCTATAGGGGAAAATGAGATACTTTGGAACCAAAAACGGAGGATGGGCATGTTTTGAAGGTGTTCTTGAATTTATGGAAAGAAACATGAAGGGGAATTAAATGGAAGTGGCTGTGAGGTTTATGAAATACGGTGATGGTGGTGGGTGTAAGGAAGGAGAAAACATTCTCCCCCTATTTATAGTAGTACGGTTTGCCTTGCCTCAAAGCCACATAAACTCCCTATAACATACCCAGTCACCATGCTAAAACCTTGAAGGTATTAAGGCCACGTTTCCTCCCCTTAAGGCAATTCTGCCATGTTTCCATCCTAGCCTTACATATGTGTGAAGCCTACGATTTACTAGCCCCCTATTTATTGTTATTATTATTTTTTGGGACTTGCTATTTGTATCATGAATTTGCTATTTGTATCACAAAAAAAAATAAAAATAATAATAAAATGACCAAAATACCCTTATGAACAAAAAAACTAAAAAATTGACAGATTTTATGTCAAAAAAAGGGCGAAAATTGCGTTTTAATCTCAAAAAAACGCAATGAAAAAACGTTTTGGACATACAAAATGTACCATAAATTGCGTTTTTATATTAAAAAAACGCCAATCGGGTGCGTTTTTGTATGTAAAAAACGCCAAATGAATGCGTTTCTTTATGAAAAAAACGCAAAAATGTAATGTTTCCGCCATGGTTCGCTCGTTAAAATGTTGCGTTTTTTACAGTCAAAAACGTGAAAATGTGAAGTTTCCACCATGGTTCGCTCGTTAAAATGCTGCGTTTTTGCCATGTACAGAAGTTAAAAAACGTTTACATACATTCATGTGAATTGGATGAAAAACTCATACACAACAATTATCCTAAAATCAAATCCAGATAAATTCTTAACGTAAAAACATTGTTGGATCATTCAATTGACGGCGAAAGAATATTTAGCAAGCGAATCATCACGATATGGTAAGTTTCCGTACCTTAAACTTATATAAGTTTTTTTAAAAATATTGTATGTCGAAACACGCTAAAATGACGTTTAGGAAGCGGTCAAACGTCCCTTTTTAGCGTTTCTGATTGTAGAAAAAGTCGCTTTTTAGTGTTTCCGACATGCATTATATAAAAAGTGTTGCGTTTTTGACATGCATTATATGAAAAGTGTTGCGTTTTTGACATGCCTTATGTAAAAAGTGTTGCGTTTTTTACATGCATTATATAAAAAGTGTTGCGTTTTTGACATGCATTATATAAAAAGTTCTGCGTTTTAGGTTGCTGAAACCACATCTGGGTGCGTTTTTTAATGATTGAAACGCACCATTCTTGCGTTTTTTCAGATGAAAACGCACATTTGTAGCGTTTTTATATGAAAAAACGCAAAAAAGGTGCGTTTCATGCATTAAAAAACTCCAAACTGTTGCGTTTTTTTTTATTGCAAGAATCATAACTGTGCTGTAATTTTAATTAATCTGTGTATTCATCTACAGGCTGACAATGATGATTACGATGAGGATGAGTTGTATGATGATGATGAGGAGGCGGAGAACGAAGAGGAGGATGACGATGAAGATGAGGATGTAGATGACAATGAGGCGGATAATACTCATGGGGAGCCGGTGGAACTTGAACCTGGCGCAGATTTGAGTGGATATTTCAAGATTGACAGAGAGTTTCGAACTATTGGCAAGGCTTTGAAATATTGCCAGAAAATAGCTAAGAGGCTGAAGTTTGTGATTACAAAGAGGGGAGGCAACCAAGGATTTGCGACGTACTACTTCTCGTGCAAGCGATGGAGAGATCCTGCCAAAGCCCCTCTCCCAGCTAGACGGAAGAATACACGAAGGAGCGGCACTAATTGCCCCTTTAGGTTGACTTGTAAGCGGATTGATTTGGGACGTCACAAGGTTTATACAAACCCAGGAGCAGCGTCAACTCACAACCACACTGGTATTTCATTATTTTCGCATAATATTAATTAAGTTGATTGATGTGTTGTATGTATTAATTGCTATTATAATTACATGTGATTTACAGGCATAATGCATCCATATGGTCACAGACAGTTGAGCCATTTTACAAAGGATTCAAAGGCTGTTGCTGAATTTATGCTGCGTTCGAATGTAAAGCCAAAGTGTGTTTGGGAAGCTGTTAATAAACAGTTTCCCGATTCCCAGGTACCAATAAAATCTGTGTACAATTTGAAAGGAGAGATGAAGACCGCCGGATTGGAAGGTAGGAATATTGGGCAGCAATTTATTCATTTGGCTGAGGAGAAGCAGTACTATCTGAAGATTCTGAAGGATGCGAACACAGATGAGATCACACATGTGTTCTTTGCACATCCAACATCAATCCAGATGTTCAACAGATGGTATTGGGTGGTTGGGATTGATTCTACCTACAAGACGAACAAGTACCAAATGCCTGTCGTGGAGATGGTAGGTATGACTCCTACAAATAAGAATTTCAATATTGCATTTGCTATTGTCAGGAATGAGAAACAGGATACATATGACTGGGTTATGAGGAACTTGAGATTTTTGCTGCCGGCTAGTTTGTCACCTAGTGTGATTGTGACAGATAGGGAGTTGGGCTTGTTACAGCCGATTAAGGCTCATTTTCCCGCTTCACATCACTTGTTATGTTTGTGGCATATTGGGCGTGATGTGAACGCGTGGTTGGAAAAAAATGTTGGGAGGAGGAACAAAAATTTGGCATGTGATATTCATGACAATTGGTGGAAGAAAATCATTAAGGCTCCGACAGTGGAGGAATTTAATCGTTTATTGCAGAATTTCAAGGTTAAGTACACTCTCCTTGAGCCGTTGGCTGTTGAATATCTAGAGACTACATGGCTCATTCACAAGGAGAAATTTGTTCGAGCCTGGACCAATCAATTTCTCCACTTTGGTAATACTTCCACTAATAGAGTAGAGGCTTCGCATGCGGCTATGAAAGATTGGCTTAATTCTTCAACCAATTCCCTTGACACTTTGTTCACAAAGATTGACTCTCACCTCAGCCACTTGTACCCTCACATCGGGTTAGTTTTCTTATTTAATTATTTATAGCAAATGTTGTTTACTGTCTTTGAATTTCATTTGTTGGTATGCTTCTATTTATTTAGATATTTCGATTAATTTTATTTTTAATTGACATTTTTATAGAGGCTCCCTTGAGGCTTCCATCTCCACGACTCAAACAAGTATGCAGGGATATCCATACTGTTATTTGAACAAGTACGTGTCACACCATTGTTTGAAGTTGGTTAGGAAAGAAGTTCGGCGGAAGGATAAGTTGGGAGGCCTTGTACTTGAGCGATGTGGATGTGTGCCCAAGGTGACACGTGGGATTCCCTGTGCGTGCGACATATTCAAGGCACAGTCATTGCCTGAATATCCCTTACTTCCACACGTGCATGAGTTTTGGAAGAGGCTGACCATTGTGCCATCACATGGGGATGCGAATTACATTGATGAGGACATCAGGTGCATTTTTCAATTATGACATTTAATATTATGCAATTGAATTGACAATTTTTTTTTGATTTGAAGAAATATTTGGAGTTGATATATATGTTTGTTAAGGTATTTCAACGAGGAAGTAGTCCCCACCGTATCTACCAGTCCGTCTTTTTTGGCCCGGCTGTTGAATAGGGCGTACGTAGAGCAGATGTACCCTGACATGGCCAGTGTTGGAGAGCCAGGTACATCGGGACCCCAAAGGGGGCGGCCACCAAATAGATTACATCATTCTGTTATGCGCGAGTGGAGCTCACGAGAAAGAGCGACACGTGGCCGGCGTGGCAGGTGCCGTTCAGGGTCATCTGGTCGATCAACAGGTAGATCACACCGCATTCATACAGGTTTTGATGGTGAGTCTCCATTAAAGGACATGTAAATACGCCCTTTAATTTAGTCAATTAATTAAATAAATGATGAAGGTTTGTTTATTTAATGTAACATAATTACTTAACAGGGTCTGGTGGAGACATTCAGTGTGTGCCAGCATTTTTTCAGCCTTATTGTACAGGGTGGTCAGATGTAGATGGGGATGGCCATTGTGGTTTCCGAGTAATTTCTACGTACCTTTTTGGCCACGAGAAATATTGGAGGTTAGCTCGCAGGTCATTGAGTGGAGAGATTACGAGCCACCCGGACAGGTATAGGGGTGTCTTCGAAGCATTGGAGCTGCGTCCGGCCGATGGTGATTTTGTGGCCATGGTACTTAGGCGAATAACTTTCGAAGGCACTGATTGTGGTGAGCAGCATTGGATGGCTACACCTACGGATTTGTTCCCTCTCGCCACTTATGCAAATGCACTGGTAATACAGTTTGACCGTACTCGTTCAGATGGAAATTATTCTGTACTACCTTTGTATTGCTCGACTGGCGACACCCAACCGGAAAGGGTTATAGCGCTTGCCCTTGTGAATGGGAATCATTATGTACGCGTAGATGTGGTCGATGACTGCCCTATCCCGCCGCTGAGCTTCGTTTGGCACCATCAGCGTCATGCTGAAAGTGTAGGTGAGTGGCCACAAAATTTAGAAGCTAGATTTAATGCTTGGAATGCACTACGTGATGGCTAGGATGTATATTGTAAGGAGTCTATTGAAAGGAGTCTATTCTGATTGATGGATATTAATGCATTGATAAGCAAATCTACTCCATAGTTAATGCTGCATCTGTTTCACAGTATCCCCATTTTTTCTTCTTTTTCATTTCCCGAGTTATTGTTACTTCAGATTCCAACGTTTCAAACTAGGGGAAAGTTGGAAGGATTTAGTCAACAACAATATAAGTAGGGTCTAATGAATATTAATGCTTGGAATGCACTCCGTGATGGATAGGACGTTTATTGCCATGTGACATATGTTTTATTATTATTATCTTGTGCCTACCACCACTTATTTTGGGTTTTGAAGAAATATACGTAACAAAATACAACATATATATGAAGAAGACAATAAAATATAATCAGCGTAATAATAATACAATATTCAGAAAATGTATACAAAAATAGTCCAATCCAAAGATCATATGGAACGCTCGAACTCATCCTCTAGCTCTGCAGTACGAGGTGCGAACTGATCGTACAAATCAGGAACGCTCTCCCGCACTACATCTAATAATGCATGATGTAGCGCTCCATACTGACCCATCCACTGCAAACATATAAACAATATATTAGATTCCTCTGAACATAATTTAACATATAAACTATATTACATTAATTAATATGAATACTTACAAACTCTGAGGCCGCGCGACGTGGTCGAGGTGGCTCGATAGCAGCATGGGGATCCGGGGGAAGCACGCGCGGACGTGATCGGGGACGAAACCAATCTAAGTAGCCGTCGACCGCAGCACTCCGAGGAACAGCGCCACCTGTCCGCTGGCGGCCAGCTAGGGAAATACCCATGGAAGCCGTGCCGAACTCCTCCCACGCAGACTCTGCATACTCGACGGCGTGTCGGACCACGTATGATCTCCCTGAGTATCCGCGGTAGGTGTCCCGGCCCGGACGGATGAAGCGCGAGGGAATCCACTGTACATACCCAATCTGGCGGACGCATCGGTCTGGCATGTACGGCTCGATGTAGTCCCTGTACGCAATAAGTCCACGGTACAGGGTCCTCGGCGTCCGCGAAACGGCGTCCCGTCCGTAAGGCATCCAAGTAACCTTTGAAACGTAGTTAAAGATTATGAATAATAATTTATATAAAATAATTTAAATCAAAATATATTTGAAGAAGACATTTATAACTATTTACTAACCATGTCGGCTGTCATCTCGTCCAGCGCATGTCGTATGGCGGCCAAGCGCTGCTCTGTGGTAGCGTGGTGGTCGATGGCCCATCTCGCTGCACGTGGCTGAGCGGCGTGCAATGGTAGGGGCCGAGGGTGGGGTCTGAAATCCGGAAAGTGCTCGTAGATCCATGACTGTAGTAGAGTCATGCATCCAGCAACCGCAGCACTCCCATGACGACTCGCGCACCCTAGATGGTAATACAAGTACGCGAGTGTCGCGGTACCCCAAGCCTCCTGGCCAATCTGATCCAGCCCATGCCTAACCTGTACAACAGGGGCTGGCATAAACTTATTGGAACTTTTGTCTGTAAACAGACAAGTCCCAATAAGGCTCCATACTAACACAGCAACGTCCGAATCATCCCTCCGCCGCGCCATACACCGCTCGATCACCCGCTGCGTAGAAAACCCGCCATTCCTGTACAGCTCCCCCTCTATCCGCTCCTCAGGAGGAATCTCTAGCAAACCCCTCGACCATGACAGTACGGTAGACGACGGTGTCACCTCGGTGATGAGTCGACCATCGACCGGAATCCTCAAAATCTCCCACACATCGTGTAGGAGGATGGTCATCTCGCCGAAGGGGAGGTGGAACGAATTCGTATCCGGCTGCCACCTCTCCAAAAATGCATTGATGAGAGGCTCATCAATGCTCCGGTGCATAATACGGGGCAGGTGTCCAAGGCCTGTCCCGCTCAGTATCTGCGCACCCTCGACCGTCATCGAGCCGATCCACCTCTCAAAAAGGTCGTACGAGCTACCTCTATTGTGGACTCTAATGTGGTATCTAGTAGGCACACCCTCCTGCCAATATCTAGATACCACGTGCCCTAAAAAGCTAGGGATAAGGCTATCATCTATAGGGCCCCCCTCAATGGGCCCTGTAACTATCCAACTACGATCATCCCGCGGGCGCTTCCTAGGGGGAGCTATATCGACAATATATACATATAAAAATATATAAGTAAATTAATTGTAAAACGTAAAAAAAACACGTAATTAAATAAAGCTAATTAAAAATAAGTACACATAATTAAAAAAAATAAAGAAAAACATACATAAGTAAAGAACATACGTATATGAATTAGAATAATTACTGAACTACATAAAAAGTGCACAATTTTAATATAAGTCAATCAATACCAAATTCTCATAATATGAACAAATAAAATAAATCAATTATTTATTATAAATAATAATACAATTAAATTAAAACGCGTACCTGCAGAAGGATCCACCTCCTCGAACTGTCCGCGGTCCGGATTCCTATACCGGATCGTCCGCTCAGCATGTGGGTGAGAAGGGTCACCTCCGTAGGTATACCCCTCACCCTGGTCCTCTAGTGGCCGTCCACTCCCACTAGCGTCCCCCTGCCGTGACTGCTCATGGGGATGCCCAGACTCATCCTCATGGCCAAACTGCTCCCCCTCACTCGAATCAGTGTCATCGGAATCAGTACTATCGTAATACTCATCCCTCAACTGAAATGAGGAGTCACGACCTCCCCGTCCTCCCTCGGATATAACAATCCCGCCTCCCCGTCTACCTCCACCTCCTCGTCTACCACCACCCCTAACAACTGGCACCTTCTGCCTCCTAGCAGAAGCTGTGGGAGCCGGCCTCTCGCCTCGTGGCTTTAACTTAGCGCCACCCTAAATAAATAAACGAATAATTACATAAATAAATAAATAACTACATAAAACGAAACAATAATATTGTAACATACGATAAATCAATTTAAATCAAAATATGGGTGGGGGTGGTCTTCGATACCCAAAACGCCGATCGCCGGCGTTTTTCATACTCAAAACGCCGGCGGCCGGCGGTTTGAGTATCGAAAACGCCGGCGATCGGCGTTTTCGATACCCAAAACGCCGGGCGATGGCGTTTTGGGTATCGAAAACGCCTCGGCAGGCGGTTTCGGTATCGAAAACGCCGGCAGAGGCGTTTTCGATACCCAAAACGCCGGCCGATGGCGTTTTGGGTTACCGAAACGCCGCCGGTCGGCGTTTTCGGGCCGAAAAATGCCAGATCTGGCCGGAAAAATAGCTCAAAGAATGCTAAAAAACTCAAATTCAAAACGATTTTTACCCTGTTTATCAGTGGACCTTTGCCCGCTCCGTGCCTTCGTGATTGTTCGCCATCTCCTCCGTCCATGATTTGCGTTTTTGGCCGGCAAAATCTGCTCCCTTTTGCGTTTTTTGGGTTGATTTTTTTGAGAAAAATTGCCCTAATGAAGATGCTGCCGATTTGGGGGTTTTATGTTTTTTCTGTGTCGAAAACGCCCCAAATCGGCGAGCGAGCCGCGGTTAAAACGCCGAATTTTGGCGTTTTCTCCGCGGTGGTAACGCAGCGTTTTTGCGTTTTTAACTGGTCAAAAACGTATTTTTGCTGCGTTTTATGTGGTTAAAAAATTATTGTTTTGACGTTTTTAGGCATCAAAAACGGCATTTTACTTAATTTTTACATTAAAAAACGTTTTTCCTTGCGTTTGTGTATATGGTGAAAACGCATTTTTGCTGCGTTTTTACACAATACTTAGTATTTTCTACTCATTTTTCATCATAAGGGCATTTTGGTCATTTTATTATTATTTTTATTTTTTTTTGTGATACAAATAGCAAATTCATGATACAAATAGCAATTCAGTTATTTTTTTTATGCATTCACCGCTTTATTCATCCCTACGGTTATGTATGTATATACATATCCCAAGTTGTTGTTTTATTAATTTTATTTCATTTTATTCTTCTCCTTACTAAATTTTCTTTTCTAAAATTCCCATATAATATTTTCTAATTCAAGGCTTATTCGGTTAAATTTAATAATAACTAAATCGAGCCAATTAAATAAAGGTAAGAAATCATTATTTATTTGTTGATCGACTATTATTTATTTATACGAAATCAAGTCGATTCGAGAGATTTCACATTCTCTCCCCCTTATGATATTAAGTCCTCGAAATACAAGATATCCTAAAATAGGGTGGGATATTGTTGACGCATCTGTTCTTCTGGTTCCCACGTCTGCTCTTCAATCTCTCGATTTTTCCAAAGGACTCTAACTAAAGGGATTTCTTTATTGCGTAGCTTCTTTACTTTGTAATCCAGGATCTTGACCGGTTTCTCTTCATAGGTCAGCTTGTCATCCAGCTCTAATTCTTCATACTGCAACATATAGCTTGGGTCCGGGTGGTACTTCTTCAAGAGCGAAACAAGGAATACGTCGTGCATCTTACTAAGTTGCTGAGGTAACGCCACTCGATAAGCAACTGGTCCTAATCTCTCGACAATCTCAAATGGTCCCACATATCTTGGACTCAGTTTTCATTTTCTTCCATGGCGAATGATACCTTTCTGGGGTACTGTTTTAAAGAATACCTTGTCTCCGATAGCAAATTCCAAATCCTTCCTACGGTTATCAGCATAACTCTTCTTTCGACTCTGAGCTGTCTGCAGATTCTGGCGTATATCCTTAACCATTTTGTGTGCGTCCTCTACCCAACAAAGATGGTCCTTACCTAACAGTTGCCGTTCTCCTACCTCATCCCTGTACAAGGGGGACCGGCAAGGTCGTCCATATAAGGCTTCGTAAGGAGCCATCAAGATAGAGGCATGGTAACTGTTATTATACGCAAACTCCACCAATGTAATGTGTTGATCCCAGTTACCACCAAAATCCATCACACAAGCCCGCAACATATCTTTCAATGTCTGGATGGTTCTTTCTAACTGTCCATCCGTATGTGGGTGAGCCGCGGTACTAAGGTCCAATCGTGTACCCAAGGTTTCCTGTAACTGACGCCAAATCCTAGAAATGAATTGGGGATCCCGATCTAACACTATTGACACTGGGACACCACGAAAGCGTATGATCTCATCAATATAGATCTGGGCAAGTCTCTCAAGTGAATACTTAACTCCTACTGGAATAAAGTGTGCTGTCTTCGTAAGTCTGTCAACTATAACCCATATGGCATCATGCTTTCGCAACGTACTGGGTAATCCAACAACGAAATCCATAGTGGTGTGCTCCCATTTCCATTCCGGGATGGTTAATGGTTGCAACAATCCAGCAAGTCGTTGATGTTCAACCTTAACCTGTGTTGTTAGAATCACGCAAACATATTTCAACCCGGGTTAACCCGTTTCGAGATGGGTTGACCCGTTTCATAAATTATGAAATATCATCCTTTCAATGCAAATTATTTTTTACAAGCAATTTTTATAATCACGGAAACCTATTTCAACTCGGAATGACCCGTTTTCGAGCTGGGTCGGCCCAATTTGAACTGGGTTGATCCGTTTCATAAATTTTGAATTTTCATAATTTCAATGAAAAATTATTTTTTATATGTGTTTTTAGAATAACGAAAACTTATTTTAACTCGGGTTGACCCGTTTCGAGCTGGGTCAACACGTTTCAAATTGGGTCGGCCCGTTTCATAAATTTTGAATTTTCATCATTTCAATGCACAATTATTTTTTACATGCGTTGTTAGAATCACGAAAACCTATTTTAACCAGGGTTAATCCGTTTCGAGCTAGGTTGACCCGTTTTGAGTTGGGTTGACCCGTTTCATAAATTTTAAATTTTCATTCTTTCAATACAAAATTACTTTTTACATGTGTTTTTAGAATGACGAAAACCTATTTCAACCCAGATTGACCATTTCGAGCTTGGTCGGCCCGTGTGGAACCGGTTCGACCCGTTTTATTAATTTTGAATTTTCACCATTTCAATACAATTTTATTTTTTACATGCGTTTTTTAAATTATGAAAATACATTTCAACTCGGGTCGACCCGTTTTCGCACCGAGTAGATCCATTCTAAACTGGGTCGACTCATTTTATAAATTTTGAATTTTTCTTAGTTTTCTAATATATATATTTATTTAGTGTTTTAATTAACTAATTATAAAATTTGATTTAGGGATTAAAAGAATTAATAGAATAAATTTTAGGTTTGAAATTAAAAATTTGGAGGTTTGGGATGAAAATAATAAAAATAAAGATAAAAAAATAATATTAAAAATAAAAAAGCTAATATTAAAAGATACTTTCAAAACCCTCCTGGTGTCTTTTCCTTTTCTCTTTCGTTGAACGGCCACCCACATGAAGGAATTTTCTGCCCGAGTCCGATAAAAAATTCCACTTTCATGCTATGTATTGCAGAATTGGGAATTCTCAATCAAACCCGAATGCTCGTGCAATCCGATTCAAACCCCTTTTGAAATATCACACGAGCATCAGATCTTGGTTTACCTTATTCGATTTGTTAACACACACAAAAATTAATCTTTAAATCAAAGCGGAATGATTAAAGATTCAACCTTTTGAAGCGTGTCCCTTAAGTGATTGCTTGTATGATTCTTAGACAGATTTTGACGTTGTGTGGGCACCGAGCTTCAGAACCAACGGATCAGAAATAAGAAACTGAACACAAAACTCGCCGGAAAAACTTCCTAGCACCGCCGCCGCTCGCGCGTGACTGACACGCGCCGTCGCCTGCCGATCCCAAGTGCCGCCCCGATCGAGGGTTGTTGGCAGCCAATCAGGCTCCGCCGCACGCCAAGGGGACTTCTCGGTTCTCGGGTTTCGCGCTTGAGTTGAGAGCTTCTCTCTCTAACTTTTTACTCCAGAGTTTTTTGTGTTCTATCAATAATGACTTGTGTGTGTTATTGCTAATCCCTTGTGTCTATTTATAGAAATACAAGAGAGACCTTAAGTGGGTTTGAGTTAGGCCTTTTTGTTGGGTTTGAGTTTTAGTAGTTTCCATATCTCAATTAGATTACCTAATTCTTAATTGAACCAAGAATTAATTAATTAATTAAATTCACTTTGTCAATTTACTAATTGACTATCAGGATTAATTAATTAAATAATTAATTCACTTTATCAATTAACCCAACAACATAATTAATCGTACCACTAATGGATTAATTATGACATCACCGCTCCAACTAGAATTGTTTCTGGAACCACTACATTAATTATTCTTTATTCTCCCCATGTCAAAGATATAGTGCTCGTCAATTTATTAATTTACTGATAAATTAATTAATCAACTTCTTATAATTTGAAATTAGTACCACTCGACTTTATTACTATATTGGACATAAGTCCACCGGCCGGGTTTAATATAATAAACTTTACGAGCTCATCTCGAGAACATCATCACCCCGGACGCACCGGTACATGATTTCCTTTCTACAAGCAATGGCACACTAAGCAATCAAACACGCGCACCCAACCTACCGAGAATATAAGTCTCAAGTTGACTGCACTTATTAGCAGATTAAAGTACATTATGTCTAATTCTCATGCCCATTCAAGTCTAGGGATTAACAGATAGAATACTAGGATTGAATAGTCTACTAATCAATATAAGACAATTCAATCCAAATGGTCATGCTCAATATGCCCGAGCATATCTATATGATTCAACTAGTTTAGACAAACTAATTCCCGAATCACATAATGACTTAAACCGACAATATGTCCAAACTGTCTCAGTCACGAGCCTCATTTATATATCATGACTTTAACCAATGATGAGATCTACTGTGTTACTCCAAACACCTCATCATTTAGTCATATGATATAAATGGACAACATATGCAAAAAAATAAAGACAATTTAACTAAAACATTCAATCGATATATAAATCGGGAAATATTTTTAACGCAAGCAAAGCTTTAGTATTCAAAACCAACACCACAGCCCCCCTTTTCCCTTCTCCTTTGATCGCCGGCTTCTCCATTCCTTCCCGTCTGCTCCTTCATCTCTATTGTTTCAAAGAACTATGGATTCACCTTCCTTCTTCAACCATTCCAAAGCATTGTCAAAAAAGTTTCAGAGTAAAAGGCTTTGATTCCTCAAATAATCTATCAAACCCAACTTTTTCACCTTTGTTAGTTTCATAAAAATACCCAAAAAACCTCCATTTGTGCCCTTCAGTCATTGCCAATTGGGATTTTCTGTAAGAAGCTTCAGGAAAACTAAAATGGTGGATCTGTGATGGTGGATTGGTGTTTTTGTTAGTTCTTGTTGGTTTTTTTTTTTTTTTTTTTTTTTCAATTTTGTGTTTGATGTGCGCTGTATCGCCGTTGATGTGTTTGGTGTGAAGAAGATAACGGCAGTGGATTGGCGTGAAGGAGGCGAAATACACCCGCGACGGGTTGTCACCTAACCCGCGCTCAACCCGTCTTGACTCGCGGGTTGGGTGACAACCCAACCCGTGAATGGGTTTTTGACCCACTTGACCCGTTACCCATTTGAACCAACCCAATGAGTTAAATTTGCGGGTTAGGTTGGGCGGGTTGATGGGTTATGGGTCAATTTTGACAGCACTAGTGTATACACACCTCGCAGAATCGTGCGGCCAAACGCGAGATCATTTTGATCGCGCGTTTGGTCATACAAGGTTTGAGACTTTTGCGATGATAGGTTAAAAATGATGTTGATCTGCATTCAGGCAAACTCCAGTGGCATTGAGGAGCAGAGAAAAGGTTTAAAGTGTGTGGAAAACACTGTGGGAGTGCTGGCACAGAACATTAATAGCCTGCAGAAGACATCCATGCCCAGTGATACAATTCAGAACCCTAAGGCTGTTGAGAGATGCATGGTGGTGAAATTGAGAAGCGGGAAGGACCTTCCAAAGGTCAATGGAACAGAGAAGGCTCCTGAAAAGCATAAGGAAGACATTGGAAAGAAAGAACTCGTTCAGAAAGATGAAGGATCAATATCAGAAAGCCCAAATGAGCGTGTGAAAGATTATAGTACAGGACAAATGATAGAGGTACCGGAACAGGTAGTGGAGGAATCTAAAAGAGATGAAGATACAGAACAAGCAATGTATCCACCTTTTCCATGAAACAGATCAATCAGGGATAATGATAAGAAAGTCTATCAGAAGTTTTTTGAGCGGATAAAAGAAGTCAATCTGCAAGTCTCATTGGTAGACCTGATCATACACATGCCTAAGTATCAGAAATTTTTGAAGGAGTTGTTAGCCAAAAAGGAGAGGTTCTATTTGTAATCACTTCTTCCAGTTAACAAGAAGGTGGGAGGATTGTATTATGCAGAACGTCCCAAGAAAGTTAAGGATCCAGGAATGTGTACCATTCCCATTCCGTGTAAAATTGGTACAAGGGAGTTCTCGAAAGTGTTATGTAATCCAGGTGCTGGAGTAAATTTAATGCCACTGTCAACAGCAGAAACCTGCGGCATTACAAGGGATCTCAAATCAAATGGCGGACAGATCTAGAATGGTCCCAAATGAATCATCGAGAATGTACTAGTTTAGGTAAATCAGCTAATTTTACCTACTGATTTTATTATTATTGATATGGAATAAGACAGCGAAGTCCCAATCATAGTTGGCAGACAATTTTGGACTACAGGAGATGTTGAGTTGAGAATCAAGAACAAAGCCATTACCTTCCATGTATACAACCAGGAGTACATTTTCAAAGTGGATGAAGTGGAAAAGAGGCCATATGATGCTATTCTGGGAGCAGCAATGTTTGATAATGTAGATGATGAAGGAATCCTAGGAGAATATGAATTTGAGCCCACTGACAGTGAACAAGATCCCTTGGAGCATGAAGAAGAGCATGAAGTGATCCACAGATGGGGGAGAAACAGAATACTGAGAAAGAAGTGAATTGTGGAAGGTTTAGGAACAAGGTGACACTTGGGTAACGCTGGAGGCAAACCAAAGTAATCTCATTAAAAGCACGTGGTATTCACATCACGTGCACGTGACCTCCCTAAGTTTATTAAAACGCAGAGTCACTAATTTAGAATATTGAGTCCATTCATTCAGTAAATCGTTTTCTCTAGAGACAGTGAAGAAATTTTAAGATCTCTTCATTTATCTGAACTTTACACTTGGAATCATCTTATTTCTTCTGCCATGCATCTGAGATACATTTTCTTGTAACTTTTTCAGTATCAGTATTCAAATGTTGAAGGTAAATTTTTATCTATATCCAGTAATATATGTGATGATGCTCTGATAATCAAATATTAGCTTAATAGATAATTGATTGGTGTAACTGTGATTGCTAATATGGGTTTTAAAGTCTATACTATTGAATAGTTATGTATGAAAGATAATTTTCTTAGGAATATTGGTGACGTATCTGCGTGCAGGGTGTTTGATAGAATGTATAAATGATTCATATTAGACTCTCTGATATGTGATTGTCTTGTGGTTGGCAGAACGTAATGGAACCCAACAGAGGATCTAGGTATTTCTTCACCACAGTCTCATCACTATTCAGAGAACATCAAAGCGAAGAATAGAGAGAGAGCCTTTAGTTGAATTACCCCTAGGTAAACTGGTAACAAGACCTCTTAGGCATCAATTCGATATTAGTGAACTGATGGGATTTCTCAGGACCAAATGGTGGATGACGTTAGTTCCTGTGAACAAAGTGAGAGTCAACCGGTCAGTGGTAGAAGAATTCTACTTAGAGATGTTCGGAAAGTAGGCCAATAGAACTCTAGAAGTAAAAAGGGTGCAGGATTCCAATGGATGAGAATAAGATCAACAGATTTTTGGGAATCCAGGCCAGGGGAATGCATTTCAATCATAATAGAGTGGCAGTCTTTGCACCAGAGCCAAAGCCTGAGCATTCTGAAAAGAGGAGCAGACGTACCGAACAGTTGGGAAGATATTACATTCTCAGACTTCAATTCTTTGGCAAAGACGTTGTACACCTTCCTTCGGTACAATGTGGCATCTAGTATTTCAACAGTTACCAGAAAGTTTGGGTTACAATTGTTGATGTTAGCAATAGGGAAGGAATAACTGAATTTGGCAAACATTATTTACACTTACATGTTGGAATTCAGTCATGAAAACAGGTGTGCAGAAATACCGCACCCCAGCCTAGTTATGGAGATATGTCTGGCAGCATGAGTTATTTTTGAAGAAACGGATACTTTTGAAAAATTAAGAGTGCTATTAGACAACACATATGGCCACATGGAACAAAGTCAATAAGCTGGAGAACCAGAAAATCTGTTGCATCAAGTAGTGGTAGCAATTAAAGAGTAATTCAGAAAGAACGCCGCACGCAACAAAGAGAAGAAACTTTTCTTAAGAATTTACCTTGAATATTTGTCTTGTGTTGAATTATTTTAATTACTTTAACTAACATAATCTTCGTAGTTTGTTTTCATTTTTCTTGAATGGAAGTTTAGGATGCACGAGCTTTAAGTATTACATGGCAATTTTATTTTTGGAAGAAAATGGCCACCATTCTCACACAAGTGCACTATTTTCTTGTACATTAAGGACAACGTACAACTTTAAGTAAGTGTGTGTGTGTGTGGGGGGGGGGGGGGGGGGGGGGGGAGGGAAGATGAATCCAAATGCTTGTCTTCATGCCTATTAATTATAGAGGTAGAAAGGAGTGAGTTCATTGGTAATAAATTTTTTTTAAAAAATATAATCTAATTTTTTAGGAAAAACCAAATTTTTCTTTAAATTACTAAAATACCCCTTCAAGCCAATATTTAGAAGCTTTAATAATGCACGAAAAGTATAGGCATGGATAAAGTAATTAAGGAAGTGAAGCATGGAAACTAAACCATAGTTGCTATCTTTGATTTGTCACACAATCCTTGATTTTGCGTGAGATTTTTTTGAGTCTTGAGTTTCATCAAATACACGTGTTTTCTTTGTTGTGTGATTAGTGTTATATGCATGAATGAATCTATAACTTGGCTAGGTTATACATAACAAGACCATATACATGTCCATGGTATGTTGAAGTGATAAAGGCATTTAGAAAACCCTTGTGTTATCCACTCTTTGCTTTACAATTCCTAAATTCATTCCCTAGTATTAACCCCTTGAGTCCCAACATTTCTTTGAATTTAACCTACACAAATTTGCCATGCTTAGCCTTCATCTTCTAGCCTTTACATTCTTGAACCCTATTTGGAAGTTATACTTTTGCTTAAAGAAAGAAAAATTCTCAAATAACAAGGTGTTTTTATTGTAAATATTAAGTGTAAAAAGAAATTGCTTTTAATTAGTTTAAATTTCTGAATTTAAATTTCTGCAGTAGAGAGTAAGGAAGTGAAAGAATTTTTAGCCTTGTACCCTTACGAATTAGAAGTAGGCATGTACAAAAACACACCATGGTTGGTTTACATTATACTTTAAGTAGAATTGCAACTTCTAAATATCTAAACTCCACCTTTTCGAGCCTTGACATTTTTTTACCGTCCGTATCCCTATTTTACCCAATAAAATACCTTTTGATTGATATATTATGGATGCAATAGATTGGTGGCGGAGTGATGCTTAGCCAAACTTATGGTTGAAGTTTGTGCATATACTTGACTTGAGAGTTGTTCATTTCTATATGCAGTTGATACACTTTGAGCGATATTTTGTGAATCTTTAAGTGTGAGGGTGATAAGTCAATAGGATGGTAGCTATGGGGAGAAATTCATGTGTAATAACTTTAATTGCGATGCCATGATTGCATAATAGTGTATTATTGATGCTCAGTTTGAGGGGGAAATATTAGAGTATACTGCAGTTTTTGTGAACTCATTCAATTCTACTTTTTAATTAACTTGCTTGAGGACAAATAAAGGCTTAAGTCTGGGGGTGTGATGTGAATCACTTCACATCTATTTTCATAGGTAATTAACACGGTTTTAGACCTACTTTGGATAGATTTGTGAGTCTATTCATGTGGAGAATTGTGAATTTATGGCTTCGATTGTGTTAATTGCAGGTAGTTTACGGAAGATGTGAAGTCCAAAGAAAACAACACTAAGGACAAAACTTGAAGCACAGAGTTGCAGATTTGAAGAAGAAAACGTCCAATAAACCACAACTCTTCCTTGACGTGAGACACATGATGCCCAGTCTGCTCAAGCGTTTGGTGGACATGAGCAGGTGACGTTTAGACCGCGACAGTGTTTCTTGGACGTGATATGGACAAAGGTTAGATAACGTCAAGGAGTATCAGCTACTACTGGACGTGAGGTGATCACTTCTCGCTCATGACAGAGCCGAATGGGCATGACATCGATGATGTCCAGCAAAAGCCAAAGCCAAAGCCAAGTGAACGTGAGCAAGATGACGTCCAAGTACGACAACGTTCAAAGAACATGAGCCAGACACGACCAGTGCACAGTGATTTCGAGTGAACACTACAAGGTGACGTTCATCAAACGCCAACGTTTGATGAAAGTGAGCAGACCAACACCGGCACCTGTAATGGTCACAACGGGAAGGAAGTCAATGACTCATGCCGAATCAAATGGACGTCAGCAAATCAACTGACCTTTCTAAAGCTACTTTTTTTTTTTATTACTTCGGGCCAAAGAAATATTTTTGTATTGCTCAAATTAGACATCCTATTCTTTTATTCTTTACATCATTTGTATATAAATAGGAGTAGGATTAACTTAGAAAGGGGATTCGGATTTTTAGATATTCAGCATAATCCGAACAGAGAGAGAGAGAGAGACAGAGAGAGAGAGACTTTACTTTTTATTTATTTTGTTTTAGCTAAGAACCCATGAGATTCTAAGCAATTTTTAGGGATTTTCATCCCTCTAAATGGAGTAGAGAAGGTGAAAATTCCGTGTACATAGATGGTTTTAATCTAATACTCCATAGTTTAAATTTGTTCGTTCCATTTAGATTATGGGTTATAATTTTCTTGGTTTATTTCGAGAGAATTATCCATTTTCGCTCTATCAACTGGGTAATGGAATATATGTTGTGGGTTTGGATGAATCTGTCTTGTGCATGGGTTTTTCATTGCGTGTTGTGATGGGTTATGTGTTTCTTCGGTTCGTTGTTGCTTAATTTTATGGATCTGACACCGGGTGTTTGATTTGTTGACATTATATTCACTGGGCTAGTTCAGTAACACCATAAAGGGAGTAAAACAGAGGTTTGAGAAGGGTTTTAAGTTAAGTTTCATTGATAAATACTTTTAACTGAATCTTGAATTGGGTTTTTATTCCTGGTGTGTGATTTACCGTGATAATAGGGTAAGAACTCAGGAGAGTTAAGTTTGCCAGACCAAATCAAGATTCAGATTGACCGAATATTTCATAGAGAGTTGATAGAACTCCATGGGTATTGTGACATGGTGTCAATCATACTTCGGTCAACATTAAATATTTTACGGCCATAGTTCTAGTCCTTAAATTGAGTGCATAAACTGGTAGATTACATACAGATTTCACAATCGAAGCCTCTAGACCATGAGGTTGTGATTATCCCGCTTTTTATTCATATTTTTATCACTTTTCGGTGTGTTTGGCCCTTGCCCTGTTTACTGAAATCATACAAACTGCTTATTTGTTTATTGTTTTCTTTAAATTTCTCATTTTTACAACTTTCTAGTTGATCTTCAATAAAATCTTCCCCATTCCTTATGGAATCGATACTTAATTACTGCATTATTTTTCTAACTGTTGAGCAGTTTTATAAATTTTAATTCGATGTGGTTACTGCGATAATATAACCGCATCAGGGCTGTTCGGCATGAGGGGTTCTGTCGGGGAGAGAGAAGGGAAAAGAAAGGGAAGGCCGACTGGGGGGTTTGGGAAAGAAAAGGAAAATAGGTTTTTAGGTTAAAGTTTATGAAATTGCGTCTTAAGTTCCTAGTTTTCTTAGTCTTCTTTAATTTCATCATAAAGTCCCTGATTCCATCAATTAAGTCCCTAACCTCACTAATTCACCTACGTGGGTTTTTTAAATTATTAAAATATTATAAAGTTATATTGGTAATTAAAGGGGGTGATATATAAAATTAAGGGGCGAAAGTTAAGAAAAGTAAGAGCTATATTATAATAATAGGAGGGGCGGAATATAAACATTAAGGGGAAGGAAAATAAGAATTAAGAGGGACGATACTTAAAAAAATAGAGATTTTTTTTTTGGAAAAATGGAGATACGATATAATACTATCCTTCCCAGATTAAGGTGAATTCTAAGGAGATTAAGAGCAGGTGATCAACTGCAGTCAAAGGATACAGATGTTTTGGGTTCTGAAGATTACGCTACAAAGGTAAAACTCCAGGGCCCTTTAATTAGTCTAACATTGAAATTGAAAATTATGCATGGCAAATCATTAAATTGCTTCCGCTGCGATTTGATAATTCATGCTGCGATTCCCCAACACTTTCTTGGGATTTTTGAAAGCTATCTCCTCCAAAAGAATGAAAAAAATCAACCAAACTCTGATATAAAATTGATAGGATTGATCAAGGTGGCGGAATGGATGTTGTCTCTATGTACCTATATCTCCTGAAGTTAAGACTTTTCTTATAGAATTGGAGGTTGAAAAGAACACACTTTTATGGGGTTGTGGTATATGGGGAACGAATATAATGCTTCAAAATCACAAGGACTAAATTCCTTCTCAAAAGTTAACTCTTGTTGGTTGAAGTAGGTGGTTGGATTGAAGCTAATTCCAAACGTATCAACCTTCTCTCAGTACAAACAAGTGTTATTTTAGGCAAAACCTAAAGGCTAATCCTTGACTTAGAAAATATTCAGATCTTGAAATTTTTCATGCTCTAAGAAACAACATACATGGCCAACCAATGGTCTAGTTTATAGACGTTCGTGTCCCTCTCTTCCTATTTTGAAAAGAAAATATAAAGGTCTAATCCTAAAAGAAAACAAGGAGAAAATTCTAGTGTGATTAGACTTAGCAGTTTCGGCCATCACACTTGGATTTTTTTACAAATTAAATAATTCAAATTGCAATCCTATTCTAAAATGGAAAATTTTCACTTGTTCTAATTAAATTAAAACAATCTTATAAAACTTTATCCTAGTCTTAAATATACTAAAACAGAAGAAATTTTTGAGCAACCAGATCGTCCACCTCAGAAGAAATCCTTGAGCAACCAGCCCCTCTACCTAATGATGTGTCATTTAAATTCAAATGTGTATCAATATTTTTTTTTTCTTATACATTAAGAATTTCTTCAATACTGAAACACTTTTTTTGAGATGGAGTAGTATAATTATAGTATGAATCTATCACTTACAATTATGCACGTTTACAAACTCTAAATTATCCATAAAAACATATCATTTTATACATCAATTCGCCATATACTACTCATCTTAAAAAAATCTTAGAAGCATATTCATTCTTTCACCAAAACTTATATTTCTCTCTCTTTTTTTTTTTTTTAAGAAATTTTCATGAATTCAACAAGCAATCAAGCTCCCATCATTCCCCTGCCTCACTATTCTCACATACCAAATGTATTTACATTAATTAATTTGCATAAATTATTTTATTTTTTATATTCCTTATGTTGAATATGATAATAATTCATTCGTTATCACACTTTTTGTGTGTTTTTCTTCTAATGATGATAATCACTAAAGCCAAATGATTTTTTTATTTTTTTTGCAGGAATCTTGACTTTAACTATCAATCTACAACTATCTCTCATCCTTCATCTACCTCACTATTCTCACATACCAAAGTTATTTACATTAATTAATAATTTACATAAATTATTTTATTTTCTATGTTCCTTATGTGAAGGAAACAGATCTGGTCCGGGCTAAACCGAAAATCTCACTTTCGTGCTATGCATTCCGGAATCAGAGACCTTTGATCTGGCCCAGACTCTAAAACATTTCCCCTAAACGGATCTTGATTTATACGAATTTAATTTATTAAAATGACAAGCTAAAAATTAAATCTTTAATTTAAAGCGGAAGTCTCAACGATTATACCTTTGAAGCATGTCATCAAAACAATAAGAAAACCAAAGCCTTGAAAATCCTACTATTTACCGCCTGTGACCAATCACTAGAGAATCCCGAGAATAGTGTGGCGTTTTACTAAAACCAAAATGCTAAAACGTAGCGATATAGGAGTCCAAAATGCAAAAGAGTAGCGAGAGAGGTATGTCTCGCTCGTTAAAGTGTAGTGTTATTGACTTTACTGGTTAAAAAAACAAAACGAACCCAAAACGTCGCACAATCCATATTTTGCCCAAATCAAACGCAAGAACCCTAAAAAAATTCAAAAAACACGAAATCTTTTACACAATCCGGACGAAATTAGCGAAATGGATGCGGGGGGTGGTGAATCTTCGAGAAGTCATGGCCCGGGCAAAGGTCCAATGTATATTCGGGTAAAAATTCCTTCAACATTTTAATATTTTGACAAATTCATTGCGCACATTTATAAACGCATGGATATGTTGTATTTGGGTAAAAAACGTTGTTGTTCAGCGTTCGGTAGGTTAGAAAATGCTTGTTTGTAACGTTTTGGTACATGTGAAACGCTAAGCTGCTGTGTTTCGGCCTTGGTCAAACGTTATTCGGCTGCGTTCGAGCGATAAAGAAACACTAGAGCGTAGCAT
This sequence comes from Knoxia roxburghii, assembly GCA_030378225.1. NCBI lineage: Eukaryota > Viridiplantae > Streptophyta > Magnoliopsida > Gentianales > Rubiaceae > Knoxia > Knoxia roxburghii. The sequence continues at coordinate 9,370,313 of CM059423.1, forward strand.
TTTGGTATGATGATAACACCGATCAGCAGTGTTTCCCTTGCACTAAAACACAATGGTTTGGCGTTTGACAGAGAGTCGAACGCTATCTATCTGCATTTGACTGGTAGTCAAATGCTAATAGGTAGCGTTTGACTCTCTGTCAAACGTTAGTTTATAGCATTTGACCATCGGTCAAACGGTTTTATGTGACATTTTATATGTATTTTAAGTTTTTATTTAATATAAATTGTTTGTGTATTAATATATATGATATAAATGTTTTTCAAGGTGGTGGTAAGGTAAAACCGCGTATTCCTCCTCCCCCTGTTGAGGATAGACAGCGTTCGACAGCTTCTTTCAGGAGGCAGAAAGTGTCATCGAGGAGACCCCGAGGTGGAGGTAATGGTGGAGTTGAGGGTGGAGTTGGAGGTGGAGGTACAGGTAGAGATCAGGTGGAGTTGGAGTTGGCGGTAGAGGTGGAGGGAGAGGTAGGGGTGGAGGTAGAGATGAAGATGGAGGGAGAGGTGTAGGTGGAGGTCGGGGTGGAGGCGAGTCATCGTCCCATTTGTGGGACGACGACGATGATTTTATTAGTGAGGAGGATACGGTTGGAGGAGCAGGATGAGCATCCGAGGGATAGGCATCAGCATCAGGGGGATCGTTCTGCAGGTACACACTCTAGTACGATAAATTAAGTTATTTGTTTGTTAATTTTATTTATTTATTTAATGAATTATGTCGTTATGTAACTGATTTAATTATTTAATTGAATTATTTATTAATTATTTAATTTATGAATTATGTGTTTATTTATTTGTTAATTTGTTTAGTTAGTTAAATTATGTTTTATTTGTTTATAAATTTTATTAATTATTTAGTTATTTAATATATGAATTATAAGTTTATTTATTTGTTAATTTTTTTAGTTAGTTAGTTAAATTATGTTATATTTGTTTATATATTTTATTAATTATTTAGTTATATAATTTATGGATTTTTTGTTTATTTATTTGTTAATTTGTTAAAATATGTATAATTTGTTTATTTATTTGCTAATTTGTTTAATTAGTTAAAGTATGTTTTATTTGTTTATTTATTTAATTAGTTAATTTAATTAGATATTATATTTGTTAAATATAGCAAATCCTAAAAAGCGCAAGAAAGATGACAATAGCTGGTTAGTCACTGGACCTGTTGAGGGTGGCCCTATAGATGCGACTGTTATTCCTAGTTTCTTAGGACATGTCATATCGAGGTACAGGGAGAAGGGTACTAGACCCCCTATTAAGTGCCACAATAAGGGTAGTATGTACGATTCACTAGTTAGTTGGGTGCGAGATATGTCACCCCTTGAGACGGATATTCTTAGTTAGACAGGGCTGGGACATATTCCTAGCATTTTGTTTAGACATATAGACGGGCCGTTGATTTGCGCATTTCTGGAAAGGTGGCAGCGGGACACCAATTCCTTCCACTTACCGTTCGGCGAGATGACCATCCTACTCCACGACGTGTGAGAGATTTTGCGCATACCAGTAGATGGTCGGTTGATCACTCAGCCCATGAATACTGCTACCGTCCTTGCCTACTGTAGAGATTTGCTCGAGATACCTCCGGATCAGCACATCGAGAAGGAGTTATACGAGAATGGGGCATTATCGACATAGAGGGTGATAGAGATTTGTAGGCGGCAACCGCGACCCGACTCGGATGTGATAGCCTTTTTGTGGGCTACTATTGGGACTTGTCTGTTTACAAACAAGAGTTCCAATAAGTTCATGCCAGGTCCTATTTTGGAGATTAGAGGAGGGATGGCACAGGTGGGGCAGCATGCATGGGGCACGGCGACGCTAGCGTACCTATATAGACATTTAGGTGCTGCTAGTAGGCATGGCACGTTGAGTGTTGCAGGATGCTTGACTTTATTACAGACCGAGATATACGAGCATTTTCTTTCATTTAAGAGTAATGCCAGGCCTCTGCCAGCGCACCCCAATCGGCCGCGAGCGAGCAGGTGGACCATCGACGCCCCCCGCAATAAAGAGGATCAACTGGCCACGTTTCGAGAGGCACTGGATGACTTGACGTCGGATGATATAAGTAAATATTATTTTTTTATTAAATATATATCTATATATCATTTTCCTAAACTTATGAAATGTAATTGCTAATTTATGTTTTATAGGTGATATGGATGTCTTATGGTCGCGATGTAGTCACGCGGACTCCGAGGACCCAGTACCGTGGTCTCATTGCTTACCGGGATGACATCGAGCCATATATGCCAGGCAGGTGTCGCACCAGCTTGGCTACATTCAGTGGATCCCCATGGCATTCATTCAGCCACGGAGGGTACCTTCAGGGGGTACGTTGGGACGGGGTATGCGGTGCATCACCCATGGGCATATGCGGTGACTGATTGGGACGCGTACACGTCGACTGGTGCAATATTTTTTATGCACCGGCCACAGACCAGTCACGACATCAGATATAGTGCGTGCGTGGACGACTATCTAGATTGGTTTATAGCCCACTCACATCGATACGTATTAGGCCCCCTACCGGAGCAGGCAGAGCCAGTTATACCACGACGGTCAGCCTCGGAATATGTAAGTATTTATTACAAATTTTAAATATTGTTTATTATAATTTTGAAAATCAAGTTTTCACATCATTGTGTATATTTTTGTAGTGGGTTGGTCATATGCTCGGGATGCAGAGACAGATGTTGGATCAGTTGTGGGAGCGAGCACCCGACCTTTATGCCGAGTACTCTGATCAAATTGCAGAGTTCGAGCAGAGGTTTGACCGCACAGATTGAGTGTATGTTGTATGTATTTTATGTATTACATTTGTTTAGACATTTGCTGATTTATATTGTATTTTATGAACAACATGCACCACGTCCAAAGAACAACTAGCACCACGTCCGGAACAACTAGCACCACTTCCAAAACAACTAGAACCACGTCTCAGAAAAACATGCACCACGTCTCAGAACAACTTGAACCACGTCCAGAACAACTAGCACCACGTCCAGAACAACATGCATCACGTCTCAGAACAACATGCACCATGTCCATAACAACTAGCACCACGTCCAGAACAACTAGAACCACGTCTCAGAACAACTTGAACCACGTCTAGAACAACATGCACCACGTCTCAGAACAACTTGAACCACGTCCAGAACAACTAGAACCACGTCTCAGAACAACATGAACCACGTCCAGAACAACATGCACCACGTCTCAGAACAACTTGAACCACGTCTAGAACAACTAGCACCACGTCCAAAACAACATGCACTACGTCCAGAACAACTAGAACCACGTCCAAAACAACTTGAACCACGTCCAGAACAACTAGCACCACGTCCAAAACAACATGCACCACGTCTAGAACAACTAGCACCACATCTAGAACAACTAGCACCACGTCCAGAACAACTAGAATCACGTCTCAGAATAACTAGCACCACATCTCAGAACAACTTGAACCACGTCCAGAACAACTAGCACCACGTCCAGAAACGTCTACATCCATGTGTATTTAAACTGATTGGTTTGATTGAAACTAGTGGATGGACGACTATAGTTCACAACTTCAAACAATAGTCAAATAACACAATTAGTTCATAACTTCAAACAATAATCAAATAACACAATTAGTTCATAACTTCAAACAATAGTCACATAACTATTGGGGTAAAAGTAAAATAAATCATAAAAATGTCGCATAAAACTCAAGCCGCTATGCATCTCGATGATTAACCAATAGCCTAAACCTCATTCTCCAATTGTTGGGCCATCGGCCGACGGTTGCTTCATTGCAGTGATCTCGCCAAACAGTGTGCCATGGTGGGAGAGGGCAATCATCAAGAACATCTACACGAACATAATGATTACCTTCCACATGAGCAAGTGCTATCTGCCTCTCAGGTCGTGTATCGCCCTCTCCAGCATCCAAAGGTAATATGGTATAATTCACCATTGGCTCTGAACGGCTGATATGAATTACCACTGCATTAGCATGCGTGGCGAGGGGATACAAGTCTGTGGGTGTGACCATCCAATAGGCTCTAATACAAATTCTACCTTAATAATGTAATCGCCTGAGCATGGCCCCCAGACGATCACCATCAGCAGGCATTGCCTCCAAAACTGAAAACAAACCTTCATACCTCTATGGATCCGGACCAATCTCCCCAGCAAGCGCTCTACGAGACAATTTTTAATTATGCTGGCCGCCTGAAAGATAACTAGCAATGACTCAGAAGCCACAATGTCTGTCACCAATTATGTCCGATGATCCAGTACAGTAAGCTCGAAAAAACAATGGCACACAGGGAACATCTTCTCCAAATCCTGATTTTTGAAATAAATAATATAAACATAAATGAAAAATTTTAAAAACAAAAGTATTATGAAACAACAATAAAAAAATCTTTACCTTCACGTAAGAGAGAATCATTAGATGAGCCCATCATATTGTTGGATGTGCGTCCAGTTGATCGACCACTTGAATTTGATCGACCCCTACTGTATGGGGGACGTGTCGCTCTATCTCGTCCACTCTACTTGCACATAACTGAGTGGTGCAATCTGCTCGGTGGCCGCCCCCTCTGAGTCCCCTCAACCGCTGGCTCTGCTGCACTAGACCTATCAGGGTGCATCTCTTCTACATACGCCATATTAAGCAGACAAGCCAAGAATGAAGGACTGGTGTTAACTGCAGGAATGACTTCCTCATAGAAAAACCTTTAAAAAAATATTTTCAATCAAAACCTTATATGAAAAATAAAATATATGAAATATATTTGGTATTATTGAAATACATACGTAAAAAGTACCTGATGTCCTCATTCAAGGTATTGGAATACCTTTCAGATGGTACAATGGTCAATCTCTGCTAGAATTCGTGCACTAATGGTAGCAATTGATAGGCGGTCGATTCATGTGCTTTGTATATATCACAGGCACACGGAATCTCAAGTGTCACCTTGCACACACATTCACACCTATCAAGCACATCGCCTGCCAACCTATCCTTCTTTTCAACTTGTTTGCTAACCAACTGCAGATAGTGATGCGACACATACTTGTTCAAGTAACAGTATGGAAATCCCATCATACTAGTTTGTGTCGTGGCAGTAGAAGACTCGAGCGATCCACTGTTATTTTTCACATACAAGTCAAAAATTGCTAAAACTATAATATTAAAATTATGAGATTAAATAAAAAATCAAATAAAATTATTCAACTTACCCGATGTGAGGGAACATATGCATGAGATGGGAGTCGATCTTTATGAACAACGTGTCACGAGAATTGGTGGAAGAATGCAGCCAATCTTTCAATGCAACATAGGAAGCCTCAACCCTGTTAGTTGCAGTATTCCCAAAGTATTGAAATGTATCTGTCCAGGCCCAACAAAATTTCTCCTTATGAATGAACCATGTATCCTCCAAATAATCAACAACTACATGCTTAATCATAGAGTATTTAACCTTGAATTGCTGCAATATGAGGTTAGACTCTTCAACTGTGGGAGCCATGATAATTTTTTTCCACCAATTAGGTTATATATCAGTAGCCGTGTCCAAATTCCTCCTACCAACATTTGTTTCCAACCAAATAGCAACATCACGCTCAATATGCCACCGACATAACAAGTGTTGGCAAGACAGAAAGTGATTCTTAATAGGATGCAACAAACCCAACTCCCTGTCTGCGACAACAACACTTGGTGCCACATTACTAGGCAAAAATTCCCTCGGGTTATTCATCACCCAATCATAAGTTTCTTTTGTCTCATTCTTAACAATGGCAAAAGCAATATTGAAGTTCTTATTGGTAGGAGTCATACAAATCATCTCAACGACGGGCATTTTGTACTTGTTCGTCTTGTATGTTGAATCAACCACGACAACCTAATACCATCTGTTGAACAGCTGAATTGATGTAGGATGAGCAATGAATGCATGTGTGATTATATAAGTGGCCTCATCCGTGATAATCTGAACATAATATTTCTTTTCACGAGCCAAATGCAAAAATTGCTGCCCAATATTCCTACCATTCATCCCTCTTTCTTCATTTCTTCTTTCAAATTGTAAACCTTCCTTATGTCTACATTGTCTTCGGGAAACTGTTGATGAATAGCTTCCCAAATGCTTTTTGGCCTCACATTGAAAGAAAGCATGCGTTTAGCCTCAGCCTTTGACTCTTTCGAAAAATGGCTCAATTGTCTGTGCCCACATGGATGCCTTATACCTAAAAAATTTAATAATATTAATAAACATAAATGCTAAATATCAATAAAATTAATATAACAAATTCAATAACGAAAGGTATCCGTACCAGGATGATTGTGCGTGGACATTTCCCCTAGCGTCACAAGCACACTGTAACTCTGAGTAACAACCTTCTTAACAGTCAACTTGAAAGGGCATTTACATCCACACCTTTTCATATTCATCCGTATTGTGGGAAGAGGCTCCTTCAATGGATCTTTCCATCGACCGCACCTGAAGTAATATGTTGAGCCATTTCCACCTTGCTTCGAAAGCAAGAACTTCAGGTTATTAGCTATAGGAACGCAAACAGAAATGCCTCGTTCACACTTTCAAAATCCCTATCATTCCTAAAATATTCACTCAAATCTGCTCCAATATCTTGTTCCTCACCCCCCTCGTCATCCTCATCATCCTCAGCCTCCTCATAATCATCATGCGTAGTCATATCCGGATCCTCGTCCTGTATATTCAAATTGCAAATTCAGTATGTTAAAAAAGCTATAAATTTCACATTAAGACTATCCAAAATGCATCAATTTGCAAATACAGTATATCATAAACGCTAGGCATTTCATATTCCATGTATAAAAAATGCTACACATTTCACAAGCATGCATATCAAAAACGCTACACATTTGACATGTAACATATAAAAAACGCTACACATTTAACATACAACATATCAAAAACGCTGCACATTTAACATGTAACATATAAAAAACGCAACATATTTCACATAGATGGAATAAAAAATGCCACAATTTTCATATGTAGTACATGAAAAATGCTACACTTTCCAAAATAAGCATATAAGAAGCGCTACATATTTCAAATACAACATATAAAAAATGCTACACTTTTCACATACAGACCATCATTATTGCTACCATTTTGATAAGTATTATACTTAAAACGCCATGCTTTGACATTTTTGCCGTGAAAAAATGCTTTTGATTTGCGTTTAAGCCCACGTATAACGCTAATTATAGCTTTTTTCGTTCCGACGGTCAAAAAAAAAAAAAGACATAACGGGTAGAAAATTTACCATTTCTTGATGAATGTCAATCTAATTTTGAAGATTACGAATGCCCAAGCGTATAGTTCGCCGAATATTTCTTTTGATTGGAGATTTGAATTTGTTTTCAATGTTTGTGAAGGATTTTAGTTCAAGTGGATTTTGAAAGTTTTTGGTATAAAGGATATAATTGTAATCTTGCCCACTTTTTTGTTATACAAATGTTATACAAATAGTAAGTCCCTTTGGATTTTAAGATAGAGACTTGAATTTGAACTTTTTGAAGGGCATTTTCAATGAGGATCGTGATAGCTTCATTGACCTTGTTGGTCCTTAATTTGATCATAGGCCCAACTATCTAAAAGATTTTTTTTTTTTTTTTTGTAAGTGTGAGAATTTTTAGTCTTGTTAGTTGAGTTGGACAAATGAATTTGAACACTTGAGCTATCCTTTGATGTACTTAAATGTGCCCAAGAAATACCCTCATCAATCCCACCTTATTTGAAAGGATTCGTTCTCCTTGATATAAATCAGAATTATGATTAAAATTTTAATAAATTAAATATTAATTTTATTTAATTACCTCTTTGATTTTGGGTATACATGCATTTGGTCTATAATATAAGAGGCGTTGGCCTAAACAGAATGTTAACTTGGCAAATTATATTATAGGACTAGGTGTAAAGCCCCATTTATACACCCCCAGGTTTTTACTAAAAAATCGGGTTAATGGCCGAAAAACTACAAAAAACCGGGCTTTTTACTTGCTTTCGCTTGAAGGGAAAGAATGGTTCACTGCGTTTATTGAGTCGTGTTTTGCTGGGAGCCGTCTTCACCCACGTTCGACGAGATGGCAGCATCCTTGAAAGGATTATTTTTTGCTCCATTTTTTTTTCCCAGCGGACAAGTAATGATGACGGGCAGTGATATTTGAGATTCAAATTTGGTATATATCATCATGTTCATCTTCAGTGTGTTTCAAAATTTGAAAATCTGAGCATTGTATACTTCATTTCAGGCAGTCTTAGAGGCACAATAGTTTTTGTAAACCCGCCTTGTGTTTGTGTAAAGTCGCTAGTTTACATAAACCGAATTATATAGTTTTTAATAATTTCTATGGGGGAAATAGCTAGTTTCATTTGTTGGTGAATGTGCCCTAATGAGGGCTATTTATATAAATATACTTTGAGGGTATTTATGTAAATAAGATATTTGTCGTTTGATTGATTGTTTATCAAATGAGTTAATTTCATGATAGTAATATCCTTGTGCATATTTAAATTCATGAAATCGATCCGCCAAAAGAAACACTCCATGGACTAATTAGATCATGAGTGATTCTTTTGAGTAGTACTGGTACTAGGATCCTTAGACCAGAAATCACTACATGGTCTTAGGTGAATTGTATTGTGCTTTGACATACGCCTAACGGGGCCGTAACAGGCTGCCAAGTACGGGTATGATTGGGTACACTATGATTCATGCTGAAATATATAGGTGAAGTGATGGGACTACAAATCTCTCTTAAGTGAGAGATGATATCTTGGACACTTGATAGTGAACTGAAAGTGCATGGCCATGTCCAAGGAATGATAGGATATCATTTGCTTGAAGGATTCAGTGTCACTAAGAGATCAAGTAAACACTTAGCTACATAAGGATGATGGTTCCATGCCTTATGCTAAGCTGGATATCGATGTAGAGGATCGTACACAGTTTGTTCGGAAAGGTTGTGTTGAATCTCCATTCGACCCTCCATTCTGAATTGGGTAGTCATTATGTCTTGCTAGAGACCACTAATGACTTATGGATTAATCAATGAGATTGAGTTATCCGTTGTCAATTCGGAATGGGCCTACAGGATCGCACATAAGAAAGTTCAATGATGCAGAATAAGGATTCTTGCCTACAATAAGTATAATTGTTATACTTAAATAAATAAGATTTAATTAAATGGTTTAATTAAATATTATTGGAAAGGTCTATGGTATTAATTAATAGTTAATTAATTACCTGAGAACAATTGGGATGGGCTGATAAATCAAGGGACTTAATTGCAATTGAAGTTATTGACCCATCAGCCTGATCCATGGGTCATGGGTTGATCCATGGGCTTGGTGTATAACCCAAATCATTAAAGTATTATTTAAGGCTGATTTGGAATTAGTAAATATTATTTAAATACTGACTTGGAATCAGTTAAATAATATTTGGTAATAATACTGATTTGGAAAATTACTAAAATTAGTTAAGTTATAATTGAATAATTACAATACTGATTTTGGAAATTAATACTCTACAAATATCCTAGGGATATAATTGTAGGGGAGAGGATTTTTTTTGAGTTATTCTCATCAGACAAAATACACAGAATTCCCAAAAATTCTCCCGGTAGGCAAGATTGGCTAGCACCAACCTGCGAAGGCTTTCGTCCTTGAGAGTAGAGGATCCTTCGAGGAAGGATTTTGGAGACAACAAAACGCCATCTTCTCAGAGGAGCCAGGCGAAGTGCGCAACCGATTACGCTTCAAGGGTAAGACCCGATCCTTATAGTTTAGGATTCTGCCATTTAATTAGATTAAATGCCTAAACAAATCCCTACATCATTGAAGGTGGTTTATGTGTTTGCAAAAGTGTTGGATATCATTCTACCGTGCAAGTAATATGTTGTTATAGGTTATTGTTTATTATATATTTTTTCGTCTTTAATAAATATGGATTTGATGCAAACTTCAGTCTTTCTTTATTCGTTTCAGATTCGCAACCAGGGGATGATGAAACAATGCATTCTCTTGTTGATAGAACATCCAAGAGTGAGGAGCAAACATATGAACTTTATAATTCATATGCTTGGGAGCTTGGTTTTGGTGTTCGTTTAGAGAAAGATAGAAAGATAAGTGACGGAACCAGGTATTAAAGGAGAATTGTTTGCTGTAAAAATGGTAAGAAGAAGAAGAATTGTAAGATAGACAAAATATTCACCAAGATTGATAGTCGTTCTGATTGTTTGGCTTGTATTGAAATTAAAATGAGGCCAAAGATGGTTTATGGGTCATCACAAAGCATTTTCGAAAGCATAATCATGTTATGTATCCGGAGAATAAAAGACATTTGTTACGTTCTCACAGGAAGTTATCCAGATCATCTATTGATTTTTTCCATGCAATGAAATCTGCGGGGATATCTGTTTGTGATAGTTACAAGCTGCTTTATAAAGAGGTTAGTTTTATTCACGTAAAATTCTTGTTTTTTGCATAAAATGATCGTACTGTTATGTTTGTGTAAACTTGTAAACATTTGTGTAAATTAGTAGTTTACATAAACAAAACAGATCAGTACTGATCTAACTTGTGTAAAGTACCTTTTTGTTTATGTAAACTGCCAAGTTAAATACGGTAAAGAAATCTGATGTTATGTAGGCTGTAGGTCGATCAAACGTTGGTTTTACACAAAGGGATGTATACAACAAGTTGGAAACGAAAAAAAGAAATTTCATTGATGGTAGTGATTCCAATGCTTTGATAGAGATATTGAAATACAGGGCTGCTCACGAGGAAGGTTTTTCTTTGATTTCAAATTGGATAATGAGTCTTCTTTGAAAAATATCTTTTGGAGTGATGGTCAAATGAAGACTGATTACAACCTGTTTGGCGATTTTTAAATCCATGACACCACATATCGTACTAATAAATATGATTTGATATGTGGTCCATTTATCGAATTGGACAACCACAGGAAGAATGTGATGTTTGGAATTGGTTTTTTGAGGGACAAGAAAGTTGAATCATTTGTTTAGTTATTTTCTACATTCTTGAGGTCGATGGACAATAAGTATCGATAACTGTAATGACTGATCAATCAGCATCCATAGGAATGGTGATTCAAGAGATATTTACTGATTTACGCCATCGTCTTTGTATTTGGCATATCATAAAAAACTCCGAGAGCAAAATTGGTTTTCTCAGACAGCAGGTAGGTTTCTATGAGTTGTTTTATAGATTGCTAGCCAAATTGGACACCGTTGATGAATTTAATTACCACTGTAAGATGTAAGTGTGTGTACTTATTGATTTTTACATCAACGATTGTTGTAAACTGACAGTTTACACAAATGTTTATGTCAACTATCAGTTTACACAAACGAGTGATGTAAGATGTCATTTTACATAAACTATAAGTTTACATAATTTTACAACATTTTGATGTGTTTTCGGGATGGAACAAATATATGGTTGCAAAGACAATGAGTGGTTGAAAAAAACTTACGATTCAAGGGAGAAGTGGTGCCCTGCGTTCAACAATGATTATTTTTCTGGGGGAACATTATCTTCCCAGAGGAGTGAGAGTACAAATAACTTATTTCTCGAAGATTGTCTAAGACTTCAACATTATGTGATTTCTACCATCAATTTTTCAATGTTGTTCTGGATTGACAATACCAAGCTGCTTGCAAAGACCATAGGTATAGTAACGTTGACGTGCCTGTTAAACAATGTCTAATGTTGAGGGATGCCCGTGAAGTGTACACACTTGAGATGTACACATATTTTGAGAAGCAATATCTGATTCTGGAATTGAAGATGGAACAGAAATCTCAATCAAATGGTGTATATGTGTTTGAACTTTGGATTCCAAAAGAAGATGAGAATGATACCATATTCCGGCATGTTGTCATTTATGATGACAATGATTATTCTGTAAAGTGTTCATGCAAGAAGTTTTCTGAAGTTGGGATTCTATGTTCTCATTGCCTCCGTGTCCTTTTTCAGAACAATTTTACTGTATTTTCTCTCTATTGATGTCAATTATGTAAACTAGTTAAAACTGATGTAAAACAATATAACACTCCTGGTTTTTTTTTTTTTTTTTTTGACCTTTTTGCAGAAGATTCCACAAATGTATATCCTCGATAGGTGGACAAAAGCTGCTTTAGTTTCCCGTAGTGGAAAGTTTAATGCTTCAGAAGTGTCGATGTGTTCACCATCAAGTTTTTCACCATCTTTGTGGAGGGCGGATGCTAGTAGAAGGCATTTTGATTTAATTAGATTATCGCATACCAGTGAGATTGATCACAGTATTTTGGATGAGTACTATGTGAAAGCCAAAGATGCACTTGCTGCCCAAGCTAATATTTTGGATGAAAATTTTGAATTGTGTTCGTTGAAGAAGATTAGAGACCCCACTTCAAGGAGGGCAAGAGGTGTGCGGAATGTTCATTTTAAGAGTACATTTGAGAAGCGGGTGCACAAAGCCAAATTGAAACATCAAAGGAAAAAGAAGGATTTTTGTTAACGATATTTTCTGAGAGAAAAGATTGTAACTTAGATGTAAAATGTTTTTTGTAAAATGTTTTTTCTGATTTGCTTGTGTAAAGTACTATTTTGTTTATGTAAAATCATGATTGTTGGTGTAAAGTAGTGTTTTTCTGGTTTATAAAGATGTTGGTTGGTTTAAATCGTTTGTGTAATGTGTTGTCTTGTTTGTGTAAAGAACTGTTCATTTATGTAAACTGCTTACAGTTGTTGTGAACTAGTTTTCCTTGTTTGTGTAAAATGATGATTGTTTGCGTAAAGTTGTCATTATAACGGTACTTTACACAAGTTAGATCATTACTGATCTCTTTATGTAAACTGACAGTTCTTATATCTTTATGTAAACTGACAGTTCTGATATGTTTATGTAAACTGACAGTTTTGATCTCTTTATGTAAACTGACAGTTTACATAAAATGAACATTACTTACAGTTTTTGTAAACTAGTTCTCCTTACTTATTTGTTTGTGTAAAGTGATGATTGTTTGTTAAAGTTGTCATTATAACGTTACTTTGCACAAGTTAGATCAGTACTAATCTCTTTATGTAAACTGAGAGTTTACACTAAAAAACATTACTTTACACAAAGAGATCAGTAATGATCTAAGTTGTGTAAAGTACTATGCACTTGTGTATTGTTAGTGTAAATTGATACTTTCTGTATAAAGAATCAAACATAAATTAACAAAGAAGATGATTTCTTGATAATCAAGAAATGTAGAAAACAGCAACAACAAATATAAATCCGTTCTACATAAATATAATTAGTTTTCATTCAAATCTTAGTTTTTATAGTAAAAATCAGATATCTTTCTCTTCAGTGGAACCAGGAGGCTATTGTGTGGTGACATTAGCAAGTTAAACAGGTACTTCACCCTTAACGTTTTCAAGATTTCAGGACTGTCCTTCGCAGCAATCATGTCATGGTCATAGTTGAAAACTTGGTGTCCATCATAAAGCTCCATATGCCGCATGACGTAGAGGCCACAATTGAATCCGTCAGGGTTTTTCCATTTGAGGTTAGCGTAGATCCACTTCCAATGGTAGCACTTCTCATAGCGTTTAAACCAATGTGTATCTGTTGTCTAGTCTTAGAAGTAGTATACCTGCAGGATTTTACATAAGATTTGGTGTAAAATGACGTCTAAAATATTGTAAATTCTACATTATTATGTTATATTGTACTTACTACTTTCTTTGGAAGACCACCGTAGGATCTTGCATCTCCGCTTGCATTGTCAAACAGTACCACCTGTTTTTTGTTGCTATTGATGCACACCAACACATAATGGCCCTCTAGGTGGATGGGGAAGAACACCTGCATTATATGTATACATAAATATGAATTTGTTTTCTTAAATGTAATGTAAACTATGAAAATTGTGGTACTCATTACCATGGATGGCTGAAAAGTATATTTATTTTTCTTGAGGAACGATAACTCCGTTGTCATCTGTGTAGAAAATCTATGTACACATGTTTTATTCTTTCCTGGTTCCATTCCTACGTCTTTCACAATGAGCTGCACAATTTTAAATGTAAAATAGAGACGTTATCAACAAACTGTATCAGGCAAAAATTCCAAGTGATGTAAAGTAGTGGGTAACTATTAACTCACCGAAAACTGGACTGTGCAGAAAAACTTCGAAGGTTTCTCACTTTGTGGCAAATTTTTATTTCTACTCAAGTGATACGACCAACAATCAATGACGGCCATATCCAACCATTGACCCCAAATCATGCTGGACATCTGTTCTCGGTCTATGGTAAGATTGCCATCCCCACAAACAGTTGCTCGTTGATAAGTGTTATGTAAAATAGACTTAGGTAAACTGACTTATGTAAACTGTCTTTATGTAAAATATTTTTATGTAAACTGACTTTAGTAAAACACCTTTATGTATACTGACTTTAGTAAACCTTTATGTAAAATGGACTTATGTAAACTGACTTTATGTAAAATATTTTTATGTAAACTGACTTATATAAACTGACTTTATGTAAAATATTTTTATGTAAACTGACTTATGTAGAACGACTTTAGTGAAACACCTTTATGTAAACTGACTTTAGTAAACCTTTATGTAAACTAGGTTTGGTGAAAACTGACTTATGTAAAATAGATTTATGTAAAATACATGTAAGGCAAGAATACTGACTTGAGCGATCTGCCCTTGCTTGCATCCGCAGGCAAAAGTGCGTAGTCATTGACAATCCTCCCCTTTTTCGAGAGGCTTGCAATGGTATCCTTCCTCCAGCTGGTGATGTAAGGAGACAGCAATTTCCTTGGTTTTTTAACTGCACGATGTGCCCTGTTAGGACGGAATGCAGCTACTCCTCTGTGTTGTCTGAATCCCCCATGATTACACTGAAATGTTGGATTCAAATTGTTAAATTGATATTCAATGTTTAATTACATCAAATGAGAGATGATAAGATTACTTACTCAAAGTCAGGCTCGTCTGCAAGCAATGGTTGAACCGCAAAGTCAAGTATCCTAAACAAGTGGGATTGAACATCTTCAATGGAAGCATGTACTAAGGCATTTGCTCCTTCCACATCGGCCATTTTATCTGTCTTAGTTTCCTAAAATTTATGAACCAAACGTACTGGCGTTAGTTATGAAAAGCCTAGATCAAAAGTTGGAGTCATTGGTGTTCTTTTCTTCATTAGAATGGTCGTCTGCCCAAAGCTTTTTTCTACAACATCAGCAAGCAAGCACATTTGTTTTAAAAACTGTGTGCCTGGTGTGTCTGTTGGCTGCAAGTTGTTATTATATAATCATTCAACATTATTCCACAAACATGTGCAATTTAAAATAACAATTTTACATTATTTTACATAAATACCTCTCCAGCTGGTATTTTGTTTGCTTGCGGTGTTTTTTCAGTCTCTGCAGGTTCCCCCCCCCCCCAGGGGATTTGCATCCCGGTTTTCCTCCAAACATAAGCAAAACATTAATAGAATTATTTTACAAATCATTAAGAACACCAACATATCAGCAATAACAGTACTTTACACAAAGGGTACTTTACATAGGAAGAGCATTTTACAACTATAAACGGTACTTTATATCTACCAAGAGTACTTTACACGAAGAGATCAATACTTTACATAAGCAACTAGAACTTTACATAAAGAAATCAGAACGAATAGTACTTAACATAAACTTATCAGTATTATGCTTACCTTTTTCTCTTCAACTTTCTCCTCGTGATTGTCCACTACTTTCTGGAGGTCGTGTATCATACCTTGAACATCTTCCAGGATCGTTTGTAATGTACCCAGATCCGAACTCTTTGAAGCCCTTATTCTACCCAAGTAGTCTATGAACGATCTACTATATTTCCCCAATTCAATGTACATTTCTATAAAATTTCCCAAGAGGCCCACGTCATCCTGTACACACATTGCACATTTTGCATGAAGTGTTTGATGTCAAAAATACTGTTAACATGATTATGATATTTACCTCTCAATCTTTCTTTTCAGACGCTGATGGGTTGCCCTCTTCCATAAGCGATATGATCATATCTGAAACAATTGGAGCAATATTTGGAGCACCCTCATCCCCTTTTACCGGCTCTAACAACTGTGACAATGGTAAAAACATCAAATGAATTAGAAATAAAACAAAAGATTGATGTAAACTTGTATAATGTTTGACAATTATCTCATCTTGAACTCCAGATTTAGTTTCTTGCATTTCTACGCCTGCAACTTCAAACATAACTACCTCGAATGATACATGTCTTTGCAGAGGAACTTCTACCTCATGTAGACTTGGCTTCATTTGAATTTTAACTCTCTCATCTTGAATGATCACTTCTATGTGTGTTGATTCCTCCAACAACTGTGTTAATAGCAAAAATATTAAAATAAAATTAGATAACACTTTACAAAAAGCTTGATGTAAAGTGACACTTTACATCAAGATTTATGTAAACTAGCTTCCTGTATACTTTGCCTTCCCAGTTTCATCCTCAGCTTCGTCTGTCAACTCCGCCATCTTGAATTGGCACTTCCATGAGTGTTGGTTCCTCCAACAATGGTATTAATTGCATAAATATTAAGTGAAAGTTAGATAACACTTTACATAAACCTTGATGTAAAGTGCCACTTTACATCAAGGATATGTAAACTACCTTCATGTAAACTAGCTTCATATATACTTGCCTTCCCAGCTTCATCCTCAGCTTCCTCTTGAATGTCAAATCCCCCCTCTTAAATGGTCACTTCCATGAGTGCTGGTTCCTCAACCAACTGTATTAATGGCAGAAATATTAAGCCTTCCCAGCTTTATCCTCAGCTTCCTCTTGAATGTCAAATCCCCCCTCTTCAATGGTCACTTCCATGAGTGCTGGTTCCTCAACCAACTGTATTAATGGCAGAAATATTAAGTGAAAGTTAGATAACACTTTACATAAACCTTGATGTATTACATAAACCTTGATGTAAAGTGGCACTTTACATCAAGGTTTATGTAAACTAGCTTCCTGTACACTTGCCTTCCCAGCTTCATTATCATCTTCCTCTTGAATGTCAACTCCCTCCTCTTGAATGGTCACTTCCATGTGTGCTGGTTCCTCCAACAACTGTATTAATGGCAGAAATATTAAGTGAAAGTTAGATAACACTTTACATAAACCTTGATGTAAACTTTACATCAAGGTTTATGTAAATTAGCTTCCTGTATACTTGTCTTCCCAGCTTCATCCTCAGCTTCCTCTTGAATGTCAACTCCCCCCTCTTGAATGGTCACTTCCATGTGTGTTGGTTCCTCCAACAACTGTATTAATGGCAGAAATATTAAGTGAAAGTTAGATAACACTTTACATAAACCTTGATGTAAACTTTACATCAAGGTTTATGTAAACTAGCTTCATGTAAACTAGCTTCCTGTATACTTGTCTTCCCAGCTTCATCCTCAGCTTCCTCTTGAATGTCAATTCCCCCCTCTTGAATGGTCACTTCCATGTGTGCTGGTTCCTCCAACAACTGTATTAATGGAAGAAATATTAAGTGAATGTTAGATAACACTTTGCATAAACCTTGATGTAAAGTGACACTTTACATCATGGTTTATGTAAACTAGCTTCCTGTATACTTGCCTTCCCAGCTTCATCCTCAGCTTCCTCTTGAATGTCAACTCCCCTCTCTTGAATGGTCACTTCCATATGTGTTGGTTCCTCCAACAACTGTATTAATGCCCGAAATATTAAGTGAAAGTTATATAACACTTTACATAAACCTTGATGTAAAGTGGCACTTTACATCAAGGTTTATGTAAACTAGCTTCCTGCATACTTTCCTTCCCAGCTTCATCCTCAGCTTCCTGTGCTAATTTATCCTCAGCTTCCTGAGGTGATTCTACATCTGCAGCTTCATGTGCTGATTCTTGCTCCGCATCTTCCTTTGCGGATTCTTCATCCGCAACTTCTTTCTCTGCGGATTCTTCATCTACATCTTCCTGTGTGGATCCTGCCTCCACAGCTTCCTCTGTGGATTCTTTATCGGTAACTTCTTCCTCTGCGGATTCTACCTCTGCAGATTCTTTCTCTGCGGATTCTTTATCTGCATCTTCCTCTACGGATTCTACCTTCATTGCTTCATCATCTGCTGATTCATCAGTAGTTGTTTCATCCCCGTCTGTGTCATCCCCTCCATCGGGGGATGATTCACTTCCATCATCCTACCAACATGATGTGGAAAATGTTGTTTCTATGAGTGAAATACTCAGAGTATGTGTAAAGTAATGTTGCATAATGCTATAAAAGTAATGTATTTTGACATCAACTTAAATACAAACCTCATACAAGTCATCATCCTCTTCAGGGCGTTCTCTTATTATGCCCATTCCCCAGAGCTTGTTTCGTTGTGCAAGCTCCATAAGCTTGCTTTGGGGCTAATTTTGGATTGTCGAGACAAAACGATCATTGGTATTTACCTTAGAATACCCCAGCCTATCAGCATACAACAACTATGATAGTGGAAAAAAATATCAGTTTTCTGTGATGAAAAATTAAAAAGTATAATATACAGTTCAATTTTTTACATAACTGAACAAGTTATGTAAACTGAAAGTTTACAAGTTATGTAAACTGTATGTAAACTGAAAGTTTACAGAACTTGTTTAGGTAATATATCAAATATGATATGAATCAAAATTATACAACAACGAATGTAAGAGGACCAGTGAATTGGCCTCTAGGATGTTTTCTCCATTCTTTTATACTCTCCATCAAGGGAGCGAGGATGTATTTTCTCTAATTCAGCTTCATGATATTTTGACCGACCTGGATGATTTCAGATATCGGTATTGAATGGTATCCCGTTGCTGTGAATGAGTGTTGACACCATGAATATAAAAAAGTCCTGAAGGAATTCCAGGTCAGCGTCCTTGTTACTCTTGATGTAATCAGCTAAGCTTGTTGCTGATATTATCGCCTTATTTTGTGGAACCGGGTGCCTGAGATCCCACTTGTTTTGTCTTCCATGTAAAGAGGAGATTTTTTTTATCTTTCCTGGTGTATTCCTCAACATCAACTTCCCCACCAGGAAATCCCATTACTGACTCGACATCAGCTTCTGTAATTGGAATTGTGCTTGCATCCAACTCCAAAGTGCTTCTATCAGTGTTGATGTTTGATACCAAGTAATGGCCAAACGAATTCGGAAACCTCCCATAGTTTATGTGGAACAGGCAGGCCAGCCCCACATTTGTCAGTTGCTCCCTCTGTGCTTCACTGAGCTCCTTGAGCAGTGAAGATATTCCAGCAGTTGCGGTTCTTGACTGGAATGATTTTTTTGTTTTTCATCCCCTTTGTCTTCTGCAGATTCTCCCTGATCTGCAATTCAACTCGTTCATGCACTCTCTTGCTCCTTTGCTCTAAGATTTGAACAGTGAGCTTTGCCTTTTTCTTTTTATTTTCCTTTTCCTTTTCTCCCCCAGCTTTATCAGATTGTTTTCCTTCAGCTTTATCCATTTTTTTGCTTCAGTTGCTTAAATTTTTCTAAAGTCGTACTTTCTTCAAAATCATCGTCAGAATCCTCTTGAACAGTCTTCTTTCTTTTGCCTGAAAGTGCATCAACAAGGGCAATATTACTTTACATAAACTAGGACTTTACACGAACAAATCAAAACTAAAATTTTACATAAACAAACAACCAGTACTTTACATTAGACAACAGAAGTTTACACAAACTGTCAGCATTTTACACAAAGAATTCAGAACTAATATTTTAAAACATGCAACATCATTTTAACGCAGCAAACATTACTTTACACGAATTATGAGCATTATACTCTAAAGAACAACATTATACAACCAAAGACGACAGTTTACATAAGATAACAGTACTTTACACAAACTATCAGCACTTTACATAAACAACCAGTACTTTACACAAGCATATCGGAACTAAGATTTTAAAACATACAACTTCATTTTAACGCAGCAAACATTACTTTACACGAATTATGAGCATTCTACTCTAAAGAACAGGACTTTACAACCAAAAACGAGACTTTACGTAAGACAACAGTACTCTACATAAACAACCAGTACTTTACACAAGTATATCAGAACGATGATTTTAAAACATTCTACATCATTTTAATGCAGAAAACATTTATTTACACGAAGTATGAGCATTATACTCTAAAGAACAGCAATATAAAACAAAAAATGGAACTTTACATAAGACAATAATACTTTACACAAACTGCCAGCACTTTACATAAACAACCAGTACTTTACACAAGCATATCAGACGATAATTTTAAAACATCCTAGATCATTTTAATGTAGAAAACATTAATTTACATGAACTATGAGCATTCTACTCTTAGGAACAACACTTTACAACCAAAAACGGGACTTTACATAAGAAAACAGTACTTTACACAAACTGTCAGCACTTTACATAAACAACCAGTACTTTATACAAGCATATCAGAACGATTATTTGAAAACATTCTACATCATTTTAACACAAAAATCATTAATTTACACGAATTATGAGCATTCTACTCTTAGGAACAGCATTTTACAATAAAAAATGGGACTTTATATAAGACAACAGTACTTTACGCAAACTGTCAACACTTTACATAAACAACCAGTACTTTAAACAAGCATTTCAGAACAATGATTTCAAAATATTCTACATCATTTTAACATAGAAATCATTAATTTACATGAATTATGAGCATTCTGCTCTTAAGAACAGCATTTTACAACAAAAAATGAGACTTTACATAAGACAACATTACTTTACACAAACTGTCAGCACTTTACATAAACAACTAGTACATTACACAAGCATTTCAGAATGATGATTTTAAAACATTCTACATCATTTTAACACAGCAAACACTACTTTACACAAATTACTAGCACTTTACATAAACAACCACAACTTTACACAAAGAGATCAGAACGAAAAACTGCAAAAAACTTACTCTTCGTCACTTGTTTATCTGATTTTTTACCGTCAATTTTCTTCCTCGGTCTCTTTACACCAACAATATTTACCGTGCTCCCAACTATGTTGCATTTTTTACACCAAAAATGAAAGTACGACCATTATGAACAACATCAAGTAACCCTAAACTGCAAATATGAGTTCAACATTTGTTATAAACATACCTTCCATGCTGCTTTCAATTTTTTTGCTTCTACTTCACTTGTAACGTGCTTAACCCTAACCATTTTTATACAGTTTGATTGAATTTTTTTTGTCCCCCACTCAAAAACAACATCGAATCGCCTTCCGTTGGATATCCGTTTCATAGTAGTCTTCTGTCGTTCAAGTTGCTCGGTTGCGCGATATCACGTGCTCTTAATGTTTGCTATTTCTGCGGACGTCGTGTGTAACATCCCAGTCCCATAGACTGGCCCAAAAACTTTTAGGCTTTGTCCTCGCTAGCCCAAAATGGTTAACCCAAGTTATTAGTAGCCTATGAGACTGGAAGTTATATACAAGTCACTCAAGTTGTAAACTAACCCTTTGGATCTTTGCGTCCTCGCAAAGCCCAACAAGCAAGCACTTATGGCCTAGTCTTCCCCCGGAGTGAGACTCTAGAGGTGGCTCCCGTCACTTGTCCCATTGGGCTCAGCGGTGACATAGCACTTGTCCCTTTTTGGGCTCAGAGGTAACTTAGCACTTAGCTCCCAAACCAGGGTCGGCTCTGATACCACTGTAACATCCCAGTCCCATAGACTGGCCCAAAAACTTTCATGCTTCGTCCTCGCTAGCTCAAAATGGTTAACCCAAGTTATTAGTAGCCTATGAGACTGGAAGTTATATACAAGTCACTCAAGTTGTAAACTAACCCTTTGGATCTTTGCGTCCTCGCAAAGCCCAACAAGCAAGCACTTATGGCTCAGTCTTCCCCCGGAGTGAGACTCTAGAGGTGGCTCCCGTCACTTGTCCCATTGGGCTCAGCGGTGACATAGCACTTGTCCCTTTGCGCTCAGAGGTAACGTAGCACTTAGCTCTCAAGCCAGGGTTGGCTTTGATACCACTGTAACATCCCAGTCCCATAGACTGGCCCAACAACTTTCAGGCTTCGTCCTCGCTAGCCCAAAATGGTTAACCCAAGTTATTAGTAGCCTATGAGACTGGAAGTTATATACAAGTCACTCAAGTTGTAAACTAACGATGTGGGACGGGATGTTACATCGTGGGTCGAGCTGGAACTTCTTCGAATGGAAAATAAAATCCCAACCCGCCTGTTTCCTTTCCTTTTGTTCCTCCTTTGTGTAAAGTCCTTACAACTCGAAGCCCAACAAAAATTTAAAATTTTAATTTTGATGTGATCCGCAGGATTGGATTTGATGTAAGGGGATAGGCCGGCTGATTAGGTGGGGTGGTTAGGCGCGTTTGGAACACAGTTTAGCTTCTCAGATTTTCCCCTATTTTTTGGTTTTTTTTTTTTTTTTTTGGCTAGGTGTAAACTAATTTCTTATACTCCTAATCCTAGAATATAAGAACTGGTGTAGTAAAAAAAAGGAGAATTTTTTTGGTTCCTCTCATATTACAATGAAGAACAGTTTTTTTTTTTTCTTTGTCATTCTTGTTATTTTATTTAATTTTTATTTTATAATAGAGTCATATGTTCCACCGGATAGGAATGACAGTGAAATTGATTACATCTGTTTCTTTTAATTTTTTAAATTTATATCTAAATTTAGGGTTTTACAAATAACGATATATTTGTGCATATGTGTTTTTTTCATTTCGAGTAATTTTTTATTAAAAAAAGATGAATATCTCCCTGATGAAAAATAAGTAAAAATACTTATGTAAATATTGTTATTGTGTTGAAAAATAAAACTAACATCATTTTATAATTTTATTTTGATCAATAATCGTCAGATTTTTTCGTATTTTTTACAGTTTTCGATGTTTGACTTCAAAAAACATTTGACAAATCAAGAATTTTGTTCATAAGGGCATTTTGATCATAATTAATATATATATATTTTTTTATACAAATAGCAAGTCCCCAAATGTAATTCAACCCTAAAAAAATTCCTTCTTTAGATTTTTTTTTTTTTTTCTTTTCGAACTAAAATCCTTCTGTAGTAGATTAGAAGTGGCAGGAAGTCCGGGATGGAGACCCTCATTTTGAGATGTGACGGTAATGATAGGAGTCCTATTCTTTTCAATCCCAATCACTATCAATACAGATTCTCCAGTAAGCCAACAAGTCCCCCTAAACTCCGGAAAGAAGCCACAACCTTATATTCTGATGTGACCCTAATGCCATATTCACATTAATTGCTGTCATTTTTCATTAAAATATAGATTCTTGTAATAATAATTGTACCATTTAACTAATAAAAATTTTGGTAAATTTTTCGATTAGTATGCAATGTTCTAAAAGCTGAATAAGGATACAGTGATATCATAGAGACATCATTCTTTGGTGTCCCTATCTCAACTGGAAAATTTGATGTTGAGACTGAGTGAATATTCACTCAAGACCAAACATGTAATTAGAAAGAATTAATAATGTAATTTTTTAATTTTATTTTAACTTTAATTATTTTTAATTATCTTAATAATTTTTAAAATAATAAGTTAAATATCTTATTTTTATTTTTTCACACATTCTTTCTCCACCCGCCTACATTCTTGATCATCTTTTCCCTTCTGACTTCCCTCCCATTTTCTAAACTCTCCTACCACATTCTATCGATTCTACTTCATTTTTTTAGTTTTCTCGCTTTTAGATATTTCACCAATCTCTATTGATTTCTCCAATGTCAAATTCAATGTCGGGGTTCTAGTCAGATTTTCCTAAAAAACAGAACTCACAAATTTCTTGACTCTTCCCTCTACCATAGGTCTAGTGTTATTTTTCATGTTTTTCAAATTTATTTATTCAAACGATTTTCTAATTTTTTTTCAACTGTTGAATTCAACGCAGTATCCATCGTGTTTAGTAAGGACCGAGAAATATTATTACATTTTGTGAACGTTGGTTTGCATGTATATTATGTACTGAGATATATATTACGAAAGATAGCATTTATATTATGTATATTTTTACACATATTTCACCAAACTTGAATGTATATTATGTAATAATTACATATATATTACGAAGATTATAAGCATATTATTATATTTTTACGTATATTTTACCAAACTTATATGTATATTATGTAATATTTACATGTATATTACGAATAGATAGCTTCTATATTGTGTATATTTTCACATATATTTCATAAAAATTATTGAGAGACCCTCAGCATGATAATTAAAGAAGCAAAAACTTATAGGATATTACAGAATCTATCAAACAGAACTATAAATTTATCAAAGCAATCAGGGCTTAACGCCTAACGCCTTTATCACAATCTCGGCTAACGGCAACACCCTTCTTTTCTAAATTCATAGTCTGTCTAATAATTCTAACCTATTCTTTAATTCAATATTATCATACTGAGGATTTCTCAATAAGAGGATCTGAACTATGAATTTACATAGTTACTTAACTTTTATTCTAACCATGAGGCTTCTAGCCTCTCATTCTAATGATTATTAATCAAGAAATAAAAAGAAAACTTACTTGGTTGATGTACCAATATAAATATAAGAATACCAGAACCTCCAATATAAGCTTATAACAATCCAACTGGAGTAATATTATAACTGAAGAAATATACAATTAAAGAAACTGAGAGAAAATGTACAAGAAATTCTGAGAGGATGCCCTCCAAATTCTATCAATTAGTCTATTTATAGTAGTTCTAAACTAACTATTTCGGACTTTAAGTTTTTCTTTCAAGTCCGTAAGTCTATCATACTCTATTATTGAACTTATGACATCATTGCTTACCTATTGCAGCACTACAATCTATTGCTGACATAGGCAAGCACTACTTTAAGTCTTCATCATCTTTCTATCTTGTCTGCCTTTACATCTCTTTCATATTATCTTGTTTTTGCCTTTATTCTTGGCTCTTTCTTCATTGAGTTCGTCTATCAACTCCTTCAATTGTTCATTCATGAATTCTTCATCAAACTTATCAATATCATTGGGATCTTGTGATTCTCCTGCTAGAACATTGTCTTCAGAAGAAGCTTCCATTGAAATATCAGATTTAGCATCAATTTATTCATTTTTCTTAAGATGATTTTTTAATTCATCCATATAAGCTCGAATTAGATCCTGTTGAGAGATATGATCCTTCTGTAATTTGATCTTCATAGAAATATGTTGAAAAGGATCAATTTCCTTCTGAATATGAGTCTCCTTGTGCTGAATATAATTCTGGACCTTTTGTTGAATGGCTATTAGCACTTCACGACCATATAATTCATTAGTTGTGGGATCAATTTTTTGTTTTTTGTCCCAAAACTTTGTATAAGTTATTTTCATGATACATGGTAATCTTTCTTCAGTATAACTGATTTCAGGAACCCATTTTCAAATCCAAGGAATGGAGAATTCTATAAAAAAATCACATACTTGCAATTTCCTCACTGCATCTATTAGATGCCACTAATTCAGATATTTTGGGTGAAACTTTAATCCAATCTCCACATATAGAGAGAAAACTTTCAGGAAGAATTGATTTGGATGGACCATATTGGTACCACCATTTTATAAACCAATTTGGTATGAGATCATTATAAATGTTGCTACATATTTTTATAAACCACGAATGTTTCTTATTATTATTTTCATATAAGAAAACTTGATTATGGGCTTCAATATAATCCCAATAATTATACTTATATGTAATTTTTGTTTCAGAAATTATAAATTCCTTATCTTTCATAGTGGATAAACCCCATTCTTCTGCAAATATAAGCTTTTTTATAATAATTTTACTAAAATTATAAATTTTACTACCCTGATAAGGGAAAAAATGTTTTATTTCACAAGTACCTGAAACCTTTAGGATAGTTTCATAGTACATTCTTGGCTTATAAGCTCCATGGGCATGTATATAATTGCCACTATTAGAAGATCTTGTATCTAGATATCTATTTATTATTATCCATAGGTATTTTCCCCACTGTAGATCCTTTTCTTCTATAAGAAATAAAGTTCTTTTTTATGATGAACTTGATAATTTGTAATATTATCTTCTGTTATAACTGAGTCCACATATGATGTGGTCCCTGCAGACGAAGAAGATTCTTCTTTTTCTTGTTCAAGAAATCTACGAAATTTATTATATAATACTGGATTATTAGAAAGATCGGTAATTTTATCAGAATATAATATTTTATTACCCATTCGAGAGATAATATTTCTCCCTCGTCCTCTTCCATAAAAGCCAGAAGCATGAATGGTATAACATTTGCCTTCTCTTCCTCTATAAGAGTCTCTTGGTATCATCCTGTATAAATTCAAGAGATAAAAAATCATGAAGACTATTATCTTTCCCTTTTTTATAAACAATATCAAAATCAAAAGGGGCTAAATTAGCCTGCCATCTAGCATACATTTGCTTAGATACATCATGTTTAAAATCTTTATTAAACATATACTTTGTCGCTTGGCAATCTGTCCTTATAATAAATTTCTGATTGTATAAATCATCTTAAATTTCAAAACACATTTTACTATGGCAAGTATTTCTTTTGCCATAGTAGCATAATTTGTCTGACTTTGAGTCCATTTCCCTGAATGATATCTTATCAATTTTTCTTGTTTATCATCAGGACATATTTGTTTCAATATTCCTCCATACCCTATATCAGAGGCATTTGTTTCTACAATTTTAATCCAATTTGGATTAGCTAATATTAAACATGGTAATGATTTTACTTTTTCTTTAATTTTCTTAAATATATCTAAATGATTAAAATGTGATTGTATGTCTGTTAAGAATACCAAAATTTCATCTATATAAACAATTACAAAATTAATATAAGGAATAAAAACATCATTCATAATCTTCTGAAATTCAGAAGGTGCATTCTTTAATCCAAAAGGCATCACTTTCCATTCATAGTGTCCTATTGTAATATTAAAAGCTGTTTTATATTGACCTGATTCTTTTATTTGAATCTGCCAATATCCTGATTTTAAATCAAATTTAGAAAATATTAATGCATCATATAATCTATCTAATAAAACTTTTTTTTAGGAATAGGATGTCTTATCTATTTTAAAACTTTTATTAAGAGGTTTATAATTTATAACCAATCTAGGTCTGCCTCTTTCTATTTCACTATGTTTATTAACATAGAATCCTTTACAAGACCAAGGCGATTTAGAATTCTTTATTAATCCTTTTTCTAATAACATGCTGATTTCTTTTTTACATAACTCTAAGTATTCACCATTCATTTGACATGGTCTTGCTTTGTTTTTATCATAGTTTTTTCATCAAAATCTTCCTCATAAGGGAGACTAATGATATATTTTTTCCTGTCCCAAAAAGCATTTGGGTGCTCATTACAAATTTCTATTGAAAAATTATCATATATTCTTTTTATTTTTTCTTGTAATTTAATATTAGTTTTTAAATCTTCTTCTATAGGAAAAGAATTAATTTCAAATTTTAAAAAGTTTATTTGATTCTGTTTTCTATAAATTAAATCTTTTAATTCATTTATAAATATTGTATTTGGTTCATTTATAAACTGAAAACTTACTTCTTTCTTATCATATGTACCTATAATTTTATCTGTATCAATATGCTTTATTGGAAATATCTTTTTTATAAAAGAAGTGCCAAGTATTATCTGACTAGTAATATTTTTAGCTATTAAAAAGCTTTCAGGTATGCAGACTTTATTATTACAAATATATCCTTTAGATAGTTTATAATTAATATCTAAAGCTTTACCTCCTGCATGTCTAACAATATGAGTTGTCTTTTCAAAATACTTAGTAGGGATTATTTCCTCTTTGATAACACTAACATCAGCTCCACTATCAATAAGAGCTACTAATTCTATTTTAAAATAATGATCTATTAATAGTTTTATAGTGACATGAAATTTAAAAGAAGATATCAAATCTAATGATCCTAGGAAATTTTTATTTCCTGTGTCTTCTATTAACATATCATAATTTTCTTTAATATAATCTTTCTTTTCTAAATAAGAAACTCTTTCATCTAGATTTTCATTAATCTTTTTCAAAATTTTGATTTCATTCTTAAGTTTATTAATTTCTTTTCACAAGTCATCAGTAGTTGTAGGGAATTTTTCTATATGACTTTTTCTATTTTTCAGTATTTCATATACTTTAGTCATCGTATATGGACTTTGATTTTCTTCAATATTTTCTATTCTATTAATATTTTGACTAGATTCTGAAATATTATCCATCTGTTCTATTATTCTAGATCTTAATTCTTGATCTATTATAGATTTTAGAAATTCTAAAATAGTATTATTATTTAATACATTGACTTCTAAGTCCAAGTCTTGAAATTGTGATAGAATTTTATAATATTCTTCATCTTCACTATTTATTTGTTCTATATTATGACAATTACATTCATTTTCACTTTCAGAACTATTAGTTTTTTTAGTTTCAGACATTTCTAAGTCAGAGTCAGATTTTACAATATTTAGTAAGTCTTGTTTAATTTGCTCATCTATTTCTAAACTATTAATTTTCTTTTTCATTTTACATTTATTAGCAAAATGTCCTTTTTGTTTACATTTATAACAAGTAATATTATTCATATCTTTCGTTTTATGTCTTTCTATTTTTCTGAATTCTTTTTTATTTTTCTTTTCTTGAGAATATTTTCTTTTCTTATATTTATTATATGTTTTATGATTCTTTTCCTGTTTTATTATTTTTTTCTTTGGATGGTATATTCATCCCAAACTGACTGCAAAATTTTCCTAATTGACGTCTTTCATTTAGTCTTTGACTTTTAATTTACTGGTTTAATTTTATTTCATTGCATAAGGCTAAACCTTCCTGTATGTAAATTCCTATTAATTTTCCATAAATATAAATTTCATAAGGAATATTCATTCTATCCTTCCTTAAAACTTTTCTTATTCTTTCAGCAAATAAATGTGGTAGTCCATCTATAAATTTAGAATTCCAATGATTACTATTACTATCATTTAATTACATAACTCTATTAAGGAATGCATCTTTATACCACCTAAAATCTGAAAGTGTTTTACATCTCAGATTTTGCAATAAGATGTGAATATTTTCACCATTATCAGAAATCCTACCCGTAAAATGTTTTAGGATAGTAACTATTAGTGTATAAACCGCATTTTCAGTCGGTTGTGAATGTGATTCTTCTATTTTCATAGTTTTAAATATTTCTTCTTTATTCTGGGGAGTTAAATAATTATCTCACCAACCTTTAAGTTGGCCTGTAAATCCAGAAACTATCATTTTGGCTATACCAACATCAGTATTTCCATTAGTCTTACATATGCTACTATACATAAGCATTCTATGAGCTATATTATAAATCTGTTTTTCAGAATATCCATCAATATTCCATTCATATATACATTTTCCATTATAGCTGTTATTCACTATATATTCCTGTTTCTCATGTAAAATATCAATAGGAGAGGGTCTATTATAATAATATAATCTTTGAGTTGGTTTATCAGCAAACTTTCCTATTATATTAATTTCATCATTATTTAATGTTTCTTGGAAATTCTTTTCCAATTCTTCTTCTAATGTATTAATTTTTAAACCTTGAAACTTTTTATCAAGTAACTTTTCCAATTCTGTTAAAGATTTTAATTTAAAATCTTTTATTTCAGGGGGTGGTTGAAGTGTTGGAGTAGCTATAACCTGCTCCGAAGAAGATTGTTTATCAGAATTATTTCTTTGTAATATATTTATTATGTTATCTAATCTTTGATGTAAAGATATAATTTGTTCTCCTAAAACATTTAAATAAATGTTTGTATAATTATTTTGTTCTATAATTTTATTCATTTGTTTGACTGTAATTACTAATGTATCATTATCAAACAACTTAGAAAAAGCAAAAAAGTTTAATATATTATTCTCTTTTTCTATATTAAAAGGCTGTTGAGGAGGAAATACTTCCTTTAAAGTATTACCATTCATTAGTTTATAATCTCTTTCTAAAACACAAATTCATGGTTCAATGTAACTAGAAATAAACCATGGCACAAAAGGAAATAAAATATTATGATGAGATAAAAATGTATCAAATTGTTCATAAATATTTTTCTATTCTTTTAAAGAGAAATTATTAAAAAACCATGTCCTAAATGGTTTCCATCTGTCCCTATTAAATTCTTCTTTAACCTGATTTCTGGCTAAAGATCCAGGACTGAAATCTATCTTATTCATATGGGAAAAGCCATTTCAGACGCAGTTATTTCTTCTTCTTCTTTTGTACTATAAATAATTTTAACTATATTATTTTTATTTTTTATCAATCTATCAACATATGTACTATCATTATCTTCACTAACTTGTGAAGTAGATACCCTATATGGTTAAGAAACAGAATGTCTCGGTATAACTGAAATAGTATCATCTAAAGGTGATATAAAATGAGAAGAATAAGATCTTAACAATTTAGACCTATTATCTAATAAAAATGGATTATTTTGCATTCTTATATTAATTTTTCCTTCAGGAGTTTGTTCTATATAATCTATTTCACTATTAAGTTGTGGTTGTTTATTACTAACCTTTTCTATTGTCCACTGTTCTAGAATGGGTATCTCATCCCATTTAATAGTTCTTCTTCTAATTATCTTAGATTTATTAAAATTAGTTTCTATTAATATTGTTTCATTTATCTTTTTTATCTATTAGTTTACAATTAGGATTTAAAGTCTTTAATGGTTTATAATAAATTTGATAACATACGCATATTAATTCAGAACCAGGCATATAATTATATTCATGAGTTTTAACATTTAATGTTAAAGCATCTAATATGTTATCATTACTTAATGATAAAGATAAATTTGGATAAACATTAAAATATACAGGGCCATGAGCTAAACTTGATTGTATTATTCCCATTAAAGATTGTTTCCAGTTTAAATTTCTAGCATCTCTTAAACATGTTATAAAACTTTCTGGTAAACCTTCTAAGGTTAATGGTTTAAAGGCAATTTGCACTAAACCTATATGTATAAATCTATATAAATCAGTATATCTATTAATATCATCTGATTGTATTAATTTTATCTCAATTTCTTCATTATCTAAAAAAAATGATTCTTTGATTGTCTTTATAATATGTTTAAAACCTAATCTTTCAAAGGTTCCTAACTGATATACAGTTTTAACTTCAATTTTTGGGATTGTCCACCTATTAAGACCTTCTAAATTATCAGGGATATCATATTCTTATTTAAGACTATTTTTAATAGCCTGTTTTCCTTTTTCTATATTCATTAGAAAAGAAAATTAACTGGTTAAAATAAAAGTAAGTAAATTCATAAATCCAGGCTCTGATACCAAATTATAGAGAGACCCTCAGCATGATAATTAAAGAAGCAAAAACTTATAGGATATTACAGAATCTATCAAACAGGACTAGAAATTTATCAAAGCAATCCGGGTTTAACGCCTGTTGGTGTATGTGCCCTTTTGAGGGTTGTGTATTGACATTTGTCGTCTGATTGATAAAATATCAAATGAGTTAATTTCATCAGTTTAATATTCTTGTGCATATATAAATGATGAAATGATCCATGTACTAGAACATTGGCTTATAAATGAACCTTAAGAGTTCTTGGTTGTGAAACCCCTTAAGGTAGAAAATATTCTAAGTACAAAACTATCCCTAGTAAATTATTGATGTGGGAACATCAATATGATAAGACTAGTATGTTCTTTAGTGTTGGTAGAGTTTCACTAGTCATGATGTAGTGACATCAACTAAAGACATAAATGAATATATTTTGAAATATATCATTGGATCGATCTGCCAAAAGAAACACTCAATGGACTACTTAGATTATGAATGATTCTTTTGAGTAATACTCGTACTAGAATCCTTAGACCAAAAATCACTACATGGTCTTAGGTGAAGAGTAATGTACTTTCATATACGTCTAACGGGGTCATAACATGTTACCAAATACGGGTATGATTGGGTATGCTATGAATCACGCTAAGACATGTGAGTGAAGTGATGCGACTACAAATCTCTCTTAAGTGAGAGATTATATCTTGGCCACTTGATAGTGAACTGAGAAGTGCATGGTCGTGCCAAAGGAATGATAATCGTTATCATTTGCTTGATGAAATCAGTGTCACTAAGAGATCAAGTAAATGTTTAGCTAAATAAGGATGATGGTTCTATGCCTTATACTAAACAGGATATCAATGTAGAGGATCGTACGTAGTATGCTTTAAAGGTTGTGTTGAATTTTGTTAGTTTTGAATACTAAAAAGCTGAGCTTGTATAAAAAACTATTTCCCATTTATATCGAGTTAAATGTTTCAGTTAATTACTTTGTGTTTTACATATATGGTCATACATTTTATATCACTCCTAAAATAAGGCAGTGAGCGTGGATAATTTAATCAACGGTTAAGGATACTCACCAACAATGTTTCAGTTAATTACTTTGTGTTTTACATATGTGGTCCTATTATATCTAGTGACTAGATGATGAGGTGTCGAGTGTAGTACAGTAGATCTCATCGTTGTTTGAAGTCTTGATATATAAATTAGGCTTGTGGCTGAAACAGTTTTGGACATACTATTGGTTTAAGCAATTATGTGGTTCTGAGATTAGTTGGTCTAGTCTAATTGAATCATGTAGGAATGGCCGAGGCATATTGAGCATGTCCATTTAGGATTGAATTGACTTGTATTGTTCATAGTTAATTCAAATCTTGTATTCTATCTCTTAATCCCTAAATGAGAATGAGCACGAGGATTGACCATTGCATAGTTTAATTTTCCAAAGAGTGCGGTCGCTTAAGGCCTATAGTTTCGATAGGTTGGCTGCGCGTGTTTAGTTTCTTGGTGTGTCATTGCGGGTCGAAGGAAACCACGTACCAGTGCATCCGTGGTGATGGTGCTCTCGAGATGAACTTGAAAGGTTTATTATACTAAATCTGATCAGTGGGTTTATGTCCGATATAGTAATAAAGTTAAGTGGTACTAGTCTCGGATAATAAGAAGTTAATTAATTAATTTATCAGTAAATTAATAAATTGACGAGCACTATATCTTTGACGTAGGGAGAATAAATAATTAATTAATTAGTGGTTCCGAAAGCAATTTCGGTTTGAGTAGTGATTTCATAATTAATCCGTTAGTGGTATGATTAATTATGAGGTGGGTTAATTGATAAAGTAGAATTAATTATTAATTAATTATTCCTAAGAGTTAATTAGTAAATTAACAAAGTGAAATTAATTAATTAATTTTTAAAGTTCAATTGAAATTAGGAAATCCAAGAATTAGGAAAATTTAATTGGATTAGGAAATCTAATTAAATTTGGTTACTAATTGGATTTGGAAATTAATAAGATTTGAAAACTAATTAGAATTTGGTAAATAGTGATTCCAAAGCCCATCAAGCAAGGCTTAACTCAAACCTACTTAAGATCGTCCTTGTAACTCTATAAATAGATAAGGGATTAGCAATATTCAAGACACAACACAATTCATAAGTTTTAAATACAAGAAAACTAGAGAGAGAAATCAAACTTTTTCTTTCTCGAAGTCAGATTTTTCTTCCTCTGAGCAGCGGCATCAATTCCAAGACAAGTGCCGGTGGTTTTCTTTCTTTGGTGACCGACAGCGCGTGGAATTTGAGCAGGTCGCTCGTGGAGTAGTTGGCGTCAGTGCGTGGATATTGCGGCGGTATGTGGAGGGTGGCAAATCGGGTTTTCGAGCTGGTTTTTCCTCCACTGAATTTTGTGTAACTGTTGATCAACTGGTTCGTTAGATCGTTGCCCACAAAATGTGTGAATCTCGTCTAAGAGTCATACAAGCGATTACTAAAAGGACATGCTTCAAGAGGTCGATTTCTATATTTTCATTTTTATTAGTTATCGTAAATTTGTATGCATGATAAATTGAATAAAGTAGAACTAAGATCCGGTGCTCGTGTGATATTTCAAAAGGGTTTGAATCGTATTACGCGAGCGTTAGGGTTCGGTTGAGAATCTCTAATTCTACAATGCAATGCACAAAAGTGAGATTTTTGACTGGGCCTGGGCAGATAATTCCTTCAGAATCACCATTCGACCCTCTATTCTGAATTGGGTAGTCATTATGCCTTGCTAGAGACCACTAATGACATATGGATTAATCAATTAGATTGAGTTATCAATTGCCGATATTAGAATGGGCCTACGGGATCGCATATAAGAGAGTTCGATGATACAGAATAAGTAATCATGCCTGCACTAAGTATAATTGTTATACTTAGATAAATAATGTTTAATTAAATGGTTTAATTAAATATTATTAAAAGTTCTGTGGTATTCATTAAGAGTTAATTAAGTACCTAGGAATAATTGGGATAGGCTGACCAATCAAGGAACCTAATTGCAATTGAGGTTCTTGACCCATCAGCATGATCCATGGTTCACAAGGTTGATCCATGAATTTGGTAAAATCCAAATCAGTAAAGTAATATTGAGATTATTACCTGACTGATTTGGTAGACTTTCTGTTCTATATATCTCAGTGTTATACACACACGTGAGAGGAAGAAGGTTTTTTTTTTTTTTTTTTTTTTTTGAGAACAGCAAATCCCAAATATTTTCTCTGCAGGCTTGAGAACAGCTAGCAT
This sequence comes from Knoxia roxburghii, assembly GCA_030378225.1. NCBI lineage: Eukaryota > Viridiplantae > Streptophyta > Magnoliopsida > Gentianales > Rubiaceae > Knoxia > Knoxia roxburghii. The sequence continues at coordinate 9,405,159 of CM059423.1, forward strand.
CGGTTCTGTGAGGACTCCAGTGCTTGAGAGTAGAGGATTCTTCCTGGAATAATCTGTGGTGATCAACGACATCAAAATCAAAGAATCCAAAAGTCGATCAATCGATTACGCTTCAAGGGTAAGAGTTACCGCTTTGAACATAGGAATTTTAACACTAAAATCGAAATAGGCATGAACTTTTAGAAAATCCGCTGCGTAAATTTTTGAAAACCATGCCTAGATCCCAAAATCGTCTTACCTACCTTCCCTTTAGTATGGAAGATATTCTACATTGGCTCGGTGTTTGCCTTTTTAGAGCGAGATGTGAGGGCTAAGTCAGTTTTCTCTCCTTGAGCCACTTGTCGAGACTTAAGATGACTTGGTATAGTGAAAAAACAAGTGCCTTCAGTGGGTTCTAAGGCTTCTTCCTCATCGTTTCTTTCTTTTAGGGATGCATTCCCGCACATGGATCATTTTCTTCTGTAGCCTTACTTGCTGGAGATTCTTTCTCAAGTCTTTAAGCTAAAGTCCCATCTTCAAATTCTATCACGGTGTGCCGGTTTGGACACTCAGCTTGTATGCGTGCTTTCCCTAAATGCTTGAAGCAGACAACTTGCTTAGAGGTAGGCGCGTTGACGCTGACACTTGATCTGACAGAACTAACAGGGTTACTTTTGGTCACAGCTTGAGGTAGAGGACTTTTCTTTGAGAAGAGGGGTTGAAAAAGGTTCACTGTAGCTAGCCTGGGTGTCCATGGCTTTCTCTATGTTGATACAGAAGATGCGATACTCTTGGTTAGTGTGGTTTCACTCTTTGTACACTTTTCTACCATCTCAACCTTGTATACTAATTCTTATAGATCAAGGTAATTTTGTAATTTGATTACTCGGGCGATGCTAGGCTTGAGACCGTGTAGGAACCTCATCATAACATCTCCTGGTTTTTTTCTAGACCGTTCTGGATTGAGGCTACTTTAAACTCCTTGTAGTAGTCTCTCACAGACTTGGTTCCTTGAGTAATGTTATGCAAGGTCTTTAGCTTCTCGTTGATATAGTGCGATGGCACATACCTATAGCACATGATCCTCTTGAGTTGGGACCAAATTGTGACTGGTTCCTTATGGCACTTCTCGCGGGTGTAGACTTGATCCTCCCACCGAGTAAGAGCATAGTTGGTGAACTCAGATGTCGCTAGAATAACCCATTCATCCTTGGGGTACTTTTTTGTTTTTTAGAAACCTTATATCCGTCTTTCCCAGTGTATGTAGGCTTCTGGGTTAGCTTTCCCATTAAAGGGTGGGAAGGTGACCTTATGGGGTGCTCGTCTAGAAGTTTTCTTGGCATATGGATAGTTTGCGATTCGATCTTGCCAAGCTTTCGCTTGTCATTCCCATAGAAGGTGTATTTCTTCCTGCAGAGTCTCTGATTCTCTGGTTGGTGGTAGTGCTTCTAAGTTTAGTATAGCAACTGTTCAGTCTCCATTAGGGAAGGATTGTTGGAGCTACTTCCTTCCATAGTACCTGTAACAGAGTAAGAAAAGTGTGATAGAGTGTAAACTCTCCAGAAGAGGGTTAGTTTAATTACTAAGTAGTAACTAAACCAACCCAAGATTTTGGACTAAACTCTTTTGGACTCTGTATAAAAAGTATAATTAAAAATCTACAAAAAATAAATAAAAGAAAAAAGTAAAAGAAAATAAAAGGAACGGAAAAGAAAGAGGCTACTAAGATTGGGGATTTTACTAGCTCTCCTTTGTTTCTTAGTACTTCCGTACCTTCAAAATTTGGTTAGACTACAAAGGGGTAGAGCTTGACTTTGACCAAGTGATCAACTCAAACCACTAAATTACCAGTCAGTTTCAATACCCAAATGGGTCCTATTGTTGATTGTCGGTGCCGTCTACCTTCAAAGTATTCTGGGACTTGCGAGGGGTCACAAATTATTACAACCTTATTTTTTTTTCACAAGATCTTTTGTTTTAGAGCCTTCGTGTCTTTCTGTTGAATCACATAAGGAATTAAGCTTAGGTTTTACTAACTCGTGTGTGGAAATTAAAACTTAAGATAAGCCATTCAAACTCTCTTTTGGCTGAATGATTGATATAGATGTCTTGGCCTCTTGGGGATATTAGGCTTAGCTATTGTAGGTTCATTTTTCTTCTCCTCTTGTATCCTTTTCATTTCTCTCTTGCCTCCCACATCTCCCTCTTTGTTTGAAACACTTGCTCTTTGGAGAGAGGAGTCAATAATAATACCTATTGGTGAACCCATCATGCTTAGTCTTGTTATCACACATCAAAGGTTGGCCTCGGATGATCTGTGCAGCATCGATAGGAGCTACATCACATGTCACTTCTCCTTGGTACCAACCTATAGAGAATGAAAATTTACATGGTCTATCAACCTTAACTTCACATTTTTCATTGAGTCATTGTAAAGTATAGGGCAAGGGGTGAGGAGTAGTAGGAATAAACAAATTATCAACAAGATGGTTAAAAACAATGTTAGTACAACTTTCACTATCAATAACTATCAAACAAATTGCCTTACCTACTTTACCATTTGTATAGAAAATGTTGGTTCTTTGCTCAATGTGCTCCTCTAGCTTACCATGTGCACTAAGAGTTCTTACCTTTGCTATGCTAGTGGAGGGTAGATATCGGGTACTTGGAGAGAAATAAAGCAAGTACCTTCCTTACAAGGCCTTCATACTCCTCAAGTGAAGACAATTCCCCATTTTCTCCCTTGTCCTCTTTGGCCACTTTTTCTTTACCTTCCTTATCCACTATTGCACCATCATCTAATGCTACCATTGTCCTTAAATTTGGGCATTGAGACTAAGTGTGCCCTTTACCTAGTCATTTAAAACATGTAACTTTCCTCAAAGGGGGCTTGTTAGTAGTACTTGCATTATAAGTAGTGAAAACAATTCGAGAATTTGAAGTAGAATGAGTAGACTTCGAAAATACCTTAAATTGAAATGATGACTTACTTTCTTGAGGGAATGTACTTTGGTTCCTTGTAGTGCTTCTCAAATTAGTAAATAATGAATTAGTGTTTTGGTCTTCACTCGTTGATCAAGCTTCCACCAATGTGGCCTTATGTTCTGACTCATCCATATCTATGTAATGATGAAACTCTACAATTTGTGCAATTCTTTAGATTGAGGGCCATTCACATATCCTGATATGGTCACTTTTTCATCTTCCTCAATTCCACTTCTTATCTTGAGGTTTTCAAGCTCTCTTGCATATTTATTTACACTCTTAGTTTATTCCACCATTCTATTAAGAGATTGGAGCAGTGTGCGAGAGTAGCTTGAAGGCACATATCTCTTTTTCATAATTTTCTTCATCTCTTCCCATGTGGTTACGGGTCGTCATGATTCTTTCTCCTTTGATGAATATAATAATCACACCAATTTAAAGCATAATCAGTCATCCCAGAAGATGTTATATTGACCCAATCCTGATATGATCCAAGGTACACCTCATGGTGCCACAACTCCAACAACAAGTCAAGAGGATGCTCAAGGCACAAGGATTAATCAAAGAGACAATCTCATTGACATTGATGGTCTTATCACAAGAGCAACGTTGAAGAATGTGCATGAAACCCTTAGTGCTATGGTTCAAAAGTGCTATAACTAAGAGCTTGTCTTCAAGGACAAGCATCCATCAAGAAAAGTCAAAGTACTAAGCATTTTTAATAGTTAGCCTTCTTTTCATTTGCAAGACAGTTTATTTTTGCTATAGGATTAGAGTTTGGGCCTATTTTTGCTCTTTTGAATTTTTTGAGTCTTGGTACTTGTTAAAGGGTTTTGTAAATCCTTCATGGATGATTTTTACCCTTAATCAAGTCAAATAAGGTCCAATCAAGTCCAAGACACAAGGGAAGCTCGGCCACATCCAACTTATGGAAGCTACAAGCTTACTTGGACAAGAAGGCAAGTAGAAGGAAGGAGGAAAGAGTTTAAGGAGGCTGAATTGCGTAGAGACCTTTTGGTCACAGGGCATGAATTTTAGTTTAGCTTATTTTGGTTAAATAAGGTCTAAATCTTATAGGACATAGTAATATTAAGACATGGAATAATTTCTAGCTAAATAAGGTTAGATTAGGCTAGTGAAATTAAGGAAACAAGTCTATATCTCTCACTTTTCCAAATTGTAAAGGAAAAGACTTGTGACATTAAAGAAAGAAATCCTAGTATCACTAGGAATCCCTTAAATACATGGTCGGACATTAGGGGTGTTCATTATTCGGGTTCACCCGAATAATCGGCCCGACCCACACCCATTTAAAGAATCGTTTGGCTTATGAGGTGAAAGATTATCTGCCCGGGCTTAGCCAGAAACTCACTTTCATGCTATGCATTCCAGAATCAGAATCTCTGGCTAGGCTTAGACGCTAGCACAATCGATATTCCAACCCTTTTGAAATAACATTGCGTAGGATCTGGCTTTGCACTTATTCGATTTATCACACATCAAAAATTTCTAATTAAAAGCGAAATCTTAGAAAAATACCTTTGCAACGTGCACTCAGGTGATTCTCTTGAATGCCTCAAGACTTTGCTTGTATGCTGTGTGGGCAGTAATCTAACCAGCAACTTGATCAGCTAATCATCACAATCCACCTGCCAGAAAATTCTAGCACCACTGCACCTGGCAAGTACAATTAACGCACCGCCCAGAGACAGAGAAAGCTACACTTTGCTGCCAAAAATCAAGAAGAATTTCGGCTGCTCTTAGCTATGGAAAATCCGAAATTTAGAGAGAAGTTTTCTCTCTAGGATTTCTCTCTCTAAGTTTTTTTGTCTTGAAAACTTATGAATTGTCTTTCTGAATTGTGTGTCTTGAATAGCTAATCCTTTATCTATATATAGAGTCACAAGAGAGACCCCAAGTTGGTTTAGGATTGGCCTTCCTACTGCGTTTCTGTTTCCTTCAATCCTGTTCCTGGACTGATACACATCCAACTGATACAGGGATTCACTTATCCCAATCCAGTTCCTGATATGATTCACAACCAACTGATACAGGGATTCACTTATCCCAAACAAGTTTCTGGTATGATTCACAACCAACTGACACAAGGATTAATTAATTACTTAATTAATTAAATCTGCCTTTGTCAACAACCCAATACATAATTAATCGTACCACTAACGGATTAATTATGGCACTACCATCTTACACCAGAATTGCTTCCGGAACAACTTAATTAATTTATATTCATAATCTCCTCACATCAAAGATATAGTGCTCGTTAATATATTAATTTATTGATAAATTAATTAATTAACATCTTTAATTCTGAGACTAGTACCACTCGACCTTTTTACTATACTGGACATAAGTCCACCGGCCGGGTTTAGTATAATAAACTTTACGAGCTCATCTCGGCAGCACCATCACCCCGAACGCACTGGTACATGGTTTCCTTTTGACAAGTAGCAGTTGTTGGAGTAGAATACATAAGCTATGCTTGTATTGTACAGTTTCCCAGTTTAATATATCGATTTGTGTTTCAGTCATATATTGTTGTGCATTAATCATCCATTTATATTATGTAAGTAGATGATGAGGTGTCTGGTGTGACACAGTAGATCTCATCATTGGTTGAAAGACATAATATATAAATGAGGTTCATAACCGAGACAGTTTTGGACAAGCTGTCGGTCTAAGTTATTATGTGATTCAGATAATTGGTTTGTCTAAACTAATTGAATCATATAGATATGCCCGGGGCATATTGAACTTGACTCTTAGGAATGATTTGTCTTGTACTGATTTAATAGACAAATCGATCCTTGTATTCTATCTCTAATCCCTAGACTCGAGTGGGCATGAGGATTAGACATAGTGTACTTTGATCTGCCAATGGGTGAGGTCAAATGTGGCCAATAGTCTCGGTAGGTTGGGTGCGCGTGTTTAGTTACTTGGTGTGCTGCTGCTTGCCGAAAGGAAACCATATACCGGTGCGTCCCGGGTGATGGTGTTCCCGAGATGAGCTCGAAATATTTATTATACTAAACCCGACCGGTGGACTTATGTCCGGTATAGTAAAAAGGTCGAGTGGTACTAGTCTCGGAATTAAAGAAGTCGATAATTAATTTATCAGTAAATTAATGAATTAAAGAGCATTATGTCTTTGATGTGGGGAGATTATGATTAAGTTGTTCCGGAAGCAATTCTGGTGTAGGTTGGTAGCGCCATAATTAATCCGTTAGTGGTACGATTAATTATGTACTGGGTTGTTGACAAAGGTAGATTTAATTAATTTAGAAATTAATTAATCCTTGTGTCAGTTGGTTGTGAATCATCCCAGGAACTGGTTTGGGATAAGTGAATCCCTGTGTCAGTTGAGAGTGATTCATCCCAGGAACTGGATTGGGATAAGTGAATCCCTGTGACAGTTGGGAGTATATCAGTCCAGGAACAGGATTGAAGGAAACAGTAGATCTCATCATTGGTTGAAGTTCAAGACTCTCTCCATCGAGTGACGTGACGGGACACGAGATCAAGGCAAAGGATGGAAGCAATTAAAACCATAATAGTCGGGAAATTTATTTTTCGTATTTATTTCCCGTATTTATCGTTTTAATTTTTATGCTGTATATTAGATGCATGAATTAAAGCATGTCTAGTTTTATGGTTGCATATAACTTAGGTTAGTTAATTGCATGTTAAAACCAAAAAAACCCTCATTTTGGAAATCTAAGTGGGAGCGGGTTGTGTTATATTCCCATGGCCACCATTGCGGGTTCATATGCGATGTGGGTGGGCTTGCGCGTTGGCATTAGGCCCTTCCTCCATTCGGATGAGTCCAGCCACGAGATCGCTAGACTATGAACTTCTGAGTAAGATGACTAGAGCGAGTTTAACTAGGAGAAATGCGACACCCTCTCCATCTGAGGCGCACTATCCTGAGGTAACAAACTTAGAAGTCACGTAATGGCACACACTTAGTGTACGATCTGCAGTATTCCTCCTACGAGGTTACGCTGCTTACTTGTACGGCTGAAAGCACCGACTATTAGTTACATTGATCAAAAAATCGTTGGTCAGATAGTGTAGTTAATGAACTTGGTTCTTCTCAAACGAATGTGGGTTAGCGTAAACGTCCACATTGTGTGGCTTGCGAGAATCCCGGTGGATGAGATGTTGGTGGATTAATATTATTGTTTTGAGGGAAATCAATAATTAAATTGAATTTTCATGTTTTTCGAAAATTCTAGCATATATAACTGAAACACTGTTTGTTTATTTTCCAGTTTAAATCGATATGGCATTCAATCCTTTAGCTGTTATTTTGAAAAACAACAATTTAACTGGAACTAATAATGTCGATGGAAGTCGTAACTTGGACATTGTCCTTATGGCTGAGAGCGCTACTGTGAGAGATCGTGTCATTGACATGATTAGTAACATCAACAAGGTTGAGGTAGTGGGAGGCGAAATTGTTGGTGAAACCAAAGCCGATATTGTTCTCCAGAGCTTGCCTCAAAGCTATGAGCGGATTCGGTTGAACTACAACATAAGTAAGATGTTGTGGAGTTCATCCGAGCTCTTGGCAGAGTTGATGGCGCCTCAAAGCTATGAGAAGATTCGGTTGAACTACAACATAAGTAAGATGTTGTGGAGTTCATCCGAGCTCTTGGCAGAGTTGATGGCGGCTAAAAGTCTTCTTCAAGAGAAGAAGCGAGCTTTAGTCGCAGTCGAAGTTTTAGAATCTTTTTCTGAGCCTGAGGCTGGAAAGAAGAAGAGAAAGCTCGAGGGAGTAGCTAAAAATGCACAAATTGCGCCTAAGCCAAATATTGCAAAGAAGAAGTCGAAAGACAAGTGCTTCAAGTGCAATAAGACGGGACATTGGAAAGCGGATTGTCCAAAGCTTATAAGTACGATGAATTATGCCTTAGTTACTGAGACATGTTTAGCGGCGATTCCCACATATACTTGGTGTGTGGATTCAGGTGCCACTGACCATGTTTGTAATTCTTTGCAAGGGTTCCAAGTAACCCAGAAGCTTAGAGAAGGCGAATTGGATATCTACTTGGGCGACACTACAAGAGTGTCAGTAGAAGCAGTGGGAGTAGTTAAGTTGAATTTCGAAAATTCTAGCTTAGAGTTAGTTAATTGTCTTTATGTACCAAGTTTTAGAAAGAACTTGATTTCGGTTTCTAAACTCTTGAAGAACGGGTATAAGTTTATTTTTTCTGATGACTGTGTTGTTATTAGAAGAAATGGAAAACTTATTTGTTCTGGTTCATTGGCGGACAATTTGTTTGTGGTTAACTCTAACTCCCCTGTAGCGCGAAACATAGAGATAGATAGCTCAGTATCTAACATTAATAAGAGGAAGAGACCTTCTGAAATGAATCAAACCTATCTTTGGAATCTAAGGCTAGGTCATATAAACCTTAGTAGGATTCAGAGGTTAGTCAATGATGGACCTTTGGGTTCATTAGATATTGACAGTTATGCAACCTGCGAATCTTGCTTGGAAGGTAAGATGACCAAGAGACCTTTTAAAGCAAAAGGCTATAAAGCTAAAGAAGTATTAGAGTTGATTCATTCTGACTTGTGTGGACCTATGACGGTCCAGGCACGAGGGGGATATGAGTATTTCGTGACTTTCACGGATGACTACTCTAGGTACGGATACATTTACCTAATGCACCACAAGTCCGAATGTTTTGGCAAGTTCAAAGAGTTTCGGGCAGATGTGGAGAAGCATCATGGTAAGAGTATCAAGACACTGCGTTCAGATCGTGGTGGGGAGTACCTGTCCCATGAATTTTGAGATTACCTCATTGAGGTAGGAATTCAGTCTCAGTTGTCTGCACCTGGCACGCCACAGCAGAATGGTGTAGCAGAAAGGAGGAACCGAACTCTTATGGAAATGGTTAGGTCCATGATGAGCTATAGTGATTTTCCAAGTTCATTCTAGGGATATGCCTTGGAAACGGCAATGTATATTCTTAATCTTGTACCATCTAAAACCGTGGCTTCAACCCCAGTAGAGTTGTGGAACGGGTGGAAGCCCAGTCTAAGACATCTCAGAATTTGGGGCTGCCCAGCACATGTGCTTAAGGCAGATACGGCTAAGTTAGATACAGGAACAGAATTAATGTTGTTTGTAGGATATCCTAAGGGAATGAAAGGTGGTCTATTCTATAGTCCTAAAGATCAGAAGGTGGTGGTAAGTACCAACGCTAGATTTTTAGAAGATGACTATGTCTTAGACCACAAGCCCAAGAGTAAGATAGTACTAGAAGAGCTTAGACGACAAACTACTAATCCTGATGCACTAGCACAAGTAGATACACCACACACTGCACATGAGATCACAGATGATACACCTACACAGGCGGTGCCTCGTCGTAGTGGGAGGGTTGTGAGACAGCCAGACAGGTTCGTTGGCATGGGAGAGGCTTCAGACCTAGTCCCAGGTATGCCTGAACCTGACCCAGTTAACTACAATGAGGCGCTTCGAGATAAAGATGCAGAATCTTGGCGTAAGGCAATGATATCCGAGATGGGGTCAATAGACCACAATCAAGTCTGGGAGCTTGTAGACCTGCCTGATGGGTTTAAGCCCATTGGATGCAAGTGAGTCTACAAACGTAAGAGAGGATCTGACGGGAAGGTGGAAACCTTTAAAGCTAGGCTGGTGGCGAAGGGTATACTCAGAAAGAGGGAATCAATTATGAGGAAACCTTCTCCTCGGTAGCCATGCTTAAGTCGATCAGGATTCTCTTGGCCATAGCTGCTCATATGGATTATGAGATTTGGCGGATGGATATCAAGACAGCTTTCCTAAATGGAAGTCTTGAGAAAACCATCTTTATGCAGCAACCAGAGGGATTCATTGAAAAAGGCCAAGAGCATAAGGTTTGTAGGCTTAAGAGGTCTATTTATGGACTTAAGCAGGCATCCAGATCTTGGAACATCCGGTTTTAATGAGGTAATCCAGTCTTTTGGATTTACTCAATGTCCGGATGAGCAATGTGTATATTGCACACGTGATGGAAACTCAGTGGTGTTTCTTGTGCTTTACGTAGATGACATTCTATTGATTGAAAACAACAAGAAAGTGTTATCAGACGTAAAGGCATGGCTGTCCAAGCAATTTGATATGAAGAACTTAGGGGAAGCGGGACATATCCTTGGGATCAAGATTATTCGAGATCGTAGGAAATGTTCGCTAACGCTCTCCCAAGCTTCATACATAGACACGATTCTGACCCGTTTTAACATGCAAAACTCCAAGAAAGGTTTTTTACCTTTCAGGCACGGAGTATTTCTATCTAAGGAGCAGTCTCCTAAGACTGTTGAGGAGATAGAGACCATGAGGACAGTTCAATATGCTTCGGCAGTAGGAAGTCTCATGTATGCCATGTTGTGTACGATGCCTGATATTTGTTATGTCGTTGGTATGGTGAGCAGATATCAGAGTAACCCCGAGAAAGCTCATTGGGAGGCAGTAAAATGCATTCTCAAGTATTTGCACATAATGAGAGACCAAGTTCTGGTCTATCAAGCGTCTGAGCTGGTATCCCGAGGTTACACGAATTCAGATTTCTAAGGCGACAGGGACAAGAGCAAGTCTACCTCAGGGTATGTGTTTACTCTAGGAGGTGGAGCCATAGTTTGGCGGAGTGTCAAGCAGAAATGCATGGCAGACTCTACCATGGAGGCTGAGTACGTTGCCACATCAGAGGCAGCAAAAGAAGCAGTATGGCTCAAGGACTTCCTAGTGGACTTAGATGTGATTCCTGGTTTGCCGAAGTCTATCACGGTTTAATGTGATAACAACGGTGCAGTTGAAAACTCGAAGGAACCACGAGCCCACAAGGCGAGTAAACATATACAGCGCAAGTACCACCTGATACGAGACATCGTAAAGAGGGTGCACGTGGTCATAGCTAAGATAGCATCAGAGGATAACCTTGCAAATCCGTTCACGAAAACATTGACTTCTAAAGTCTTTGAGGCTCACGTAAAGGGCAAGGGGATCAGATGCTTAAGAGAGCCTTAACAGTTTTTCTAGATAGATAGCAGCAGATTGGGTAGGATTGTATGTAGTTGTATACTTAAAGCACAGCTTAAGTATTAGTGGGAGATTGTTGGAGTAGAATACATAAGCTATGCTTGTATTGTACAGTTTCCCAGTTTAATATATCGATTTGTGTTTCAGTCATATATTGTTGTGCATTAATCGTCCATTTATATTATGTAAGTAGATGATGAGGTGTCTAGTGTGACACAGTAGATCTCATCATTGGTTGAAAGACATAATATATAAATGAGGTTCGTAACCGAGACAGTTTTGGACAAGCTATCGGTCTAGGTTATTATGTGATTCAGATAATTGGTTTGTCTAAACTAATTGAATCATATAGATATGCCCGGGGTATATTGAACTTGACTCTTAGGAATGATTTGTCTTGTACTGATTTATTAGACAAATCAATCCTTGTATTCTATCTCTAAATCCCTAGACTCGAGTGGGCATGAGGATTAGACATAGTGTACTTTGATCTGCCAATGGGTGAGGTCAAATGTGGCCAATAGTCTCGGTAGGTTGGGTGCGCGTGTTTAGTTACTTGGTGTGCTAATGCTTGTCGAAAGGAAACCATATACCGGTGAGTCCGGGGTGATGGTGCTCCCGAGATGAGCTCGAAATGTTTATTATACTAAACCCGGCCGGTGGACTTATGTCCGGTATAGTAAAAAGGTCGAGTGTACTAGTCTCGGAATTAAAGAAGTTGATAAATTAATTTATCAGTAAATTAATGAATTAACGAGCACTATATCTTTGATGTGGGGAGATTATGAATATAATTTAATTAAGTTGTTCCGGAAGCAATTCTGGTGTAGATTGGTAGTGCCATAATTAATCCGTTAGTGGTACGATTAATTATGTACTGGGTTGTTGACAAAGGTAGATTTAATTAATTTAGAAATTAATTAATCCTTGTGTCAGTTGGTTGTGAATCATCCCAGGAACTGGTTTGGGATAAGTGAATCCCTGTGTCAGTTGGGAGTGATTCATCCCAGGAACTGGATTGGGATAAGTGAATCCCTGTGACAGTTGGAAGTGTATCAGTCCAAGAACAGGATTGAAGGAAACAGAATCTATATCAGTCCAGAAACAGGATTGAAGGAAAACAGAAACCCAGTAGGAAGACCAATCCTAAACCAACTTAGAGTCTCTCTTGTAACTCTATAAATAGACAAGGGATCAGTCATTCAGAAAACACAATTAATCCATAGGATTTCTGGAGAGAGAAAATTCTAGAGAGAGAAAACGTTTCTCTCTCCAAGTCGAATTTTGAAGAAAGTGTGCAGCTGGTTTTTGGGTTTCTAGTGACTGAAATTTTGGCCTTGGTTTATATCAGCTGCGCGTAGCTTTCTCTCTCTGCTGGCGGTGCGTTTATAGTACGTGCCAGGTGCTGCGGGGCTAGAGTTTTCTAGCAGGTGGATTATGGTGAGTAGCTGATCAATTGACTTCTAGTTCATTGCCCACACAACGTGAAGTCATAGTCTTGAGGCATACAACAGAATCACCAGGTGCACGCTTCAAAGGTACTTTTCTAAGATTCCGCTTTAATAGAAATTTTTGTTGCGTGGTAAATCGAGCAAGTGCAAACCTAGATCCTACCAAAATCTTTCAGCAGTACACCAAGTAACTAAACACGCGCACCCAACCTACCGAGATTATTAGCCACAATTGACCTCACCCATTGGCAGATCAAAGTACACTATGTCTAATCCTCATGCCCGCTCGAGTCTAGGGATTAAGAGATAGAATACCAAGAACGATTTGTATATTAAATCAGTACAAGACAAATCATTCCTAATGGTCAAGTTCAATACGCCCCGGGCATATCTATATGATTCAATCAATTTAGACAAACCAATTATCCGAATCACATAATAACCTAAATCGACAGTTTGTCCAAAGTTGTCTCGGTTATGAACCTCATTTATATATTATGTTTTTCAACCAATGAAGAGATCTACTGTGTCACACAAGACACCTCATCATCTACTTACATAATATAAATGAACATATCATGCACAACAAAATATAATCAAAACATAAATCGATATATTAATTGGAAAAATGTACAATACAAGCATAGCTTATGTATTCAACTCCAACATGAGGGTGAACAAGTAATTTAGACGGGTAACCGAATAATATATGTGGTTTAATGGGCGGGTTTGGATTTAGATTTTGCTTAATTGGGACCCGCCCAAAACTCGAATAAGCCTAAGTATATATACAAGTTTTAGGGTTTAATTATTCTCATTTTTCAAACACCATCCGCCGCTTCTCTTCTTTTCCTTCTCTCTCTAGCCTAATACAGCTACTGCCACCACCAAAACACCCTTCTCTCTCTATCCTTCTCTCTAGATGGCCCGCACCGCACCACCAAGCCTCATATCGCACCACCACACCTTAGATCGACTGCACGAAAAAAACCATAGTGCCAAATCAGTTGGTGGTATTGTATCCCCTCTCTTCCAGCGGTATCCCATAGGACATCACAGTTGCTCTTCTTCTTTGTTCCCGTAGCAGCCACAGATCTGAACGATTTGAAACCAACATTTTCTTGGCTTTCATTTATTGTGTTGTTTGTAGGAGGTTGGCTATTGTGTTGTCTAATTAGGAATAAATATTGGACATTCTAATTTTTAGTTGGAATATAGCTTTCAACGTGAATGATTTCTTAGTTGTTGTGGTAGTTGGAATATAGCTTTTGTAGCAATTTGGAATATAGTTTCAACGTGAAATTACTTTTCATCTTTTTGGAATTTCAATGAATCTTTGAATGATTTGATTTGGGATTTTATTTAGGAGATTGTTTTGTATTTTGATTTGGGATCCTAAAATATCTTATATTTTGATGGGATTTACTTTTGGAGTTGCCTAAGAAAAATGTGAAGAAAATAGTGAATGAGGGTTTCACAGAATTTTTTACCAGAAAAATCTCCGAATAGAAAATGTGGACAGGAAAATGGGAAATTTTGTTTTGTGGATGGAAATTAAGGTTTCGGATTTTGGAAATCCGAAATTAAGAGAATTCGGAATTTGGAAATCCAAAATTAAGAGAATTCGGATTTCCAAAATCCAAAAAATTGTTTAATGATTAATTAAGTAGCAAGTAATTAGGTTAATTAAAAATTTTAATGAAAATTGGATTTACAAAATCTGAAAAAAATCGAGAATTAAAAAAAGAATTTTAATTAAAATGAATAATATTTAAAAACTAAATCGAATTTACAAAATCCGAAAACATACAAAAAATCGGATTTCTTAAATTTGATTTTAAATATTTGGATTTAATAAATTCGGAATACAAAATTCGGATTTACGAAATCCGAATTTTAGTTAAAAAATTAATACACAAAAAAAGAAAGAAGAGAAGATTAATTTCACCAAATGAAATATTAAAATCAAAGGCCAAAAAATTAAATGTAAATACAGTACGAAAGAACAATCATATTGAATTAAATCATAATATATTACAAAAAATTGAAGAGTTAAAAAATATGATAAAAAGTAGAAAATGAAAATATGCAAAAAACCGAATGTAAATACTAAGAAATCTATGACTGTTCATATCTTCTAGGTGGAGGCACATTTCTTCTACCAACCCTCCTAGCTATAGGGCCTGTACTTGAACTAGCACCCCATGAACCCCCATCTAGTGAACCTCCGGCTTCACCGCCACCTCCACCTCCTCCGTCATGTGGAGGCGTAGAACCTCCATAATCCTGGTTCTCCTCATCATCATCTTCTTTATTTTTGACAGCTAAATTTTCCACATCCATATGCTCTCCTATGACTGCCCTCCTCTTTCTGCCTCCTCCCCTAGGAGGAACGTTCCTCACTCTGTGAATCAGACGTGGGGCTTGAGAGAATGTAGGTTGAACATCTGAGAGTATTTGTGTAGCCTCGACTGAGTCAAAAGTACTGCAACCAAATGTGAGGGCACTATGGAAAGAGATGGTAATATCTTTGATGCACTGCATGATATCGGGGTCATCACCGATGTAATTCGATTGGAATTCTATGCCCCTATTGTATGCGTCACTCACCACCTCCATCTACAAATGATTTAAATAAATACAATAGTTATAAAAAATTAGATAAAATTTTAAAAGATGTAAAAATGACATATAAGCAATAATATTGAAAACTCACATAAAGTCTCTCGCGGGCAGAAGCACCTCGGTATCCATCCACAAAATCAATACTGGGATCATTGATTAGTTTGACCATATAGCAGTTATACCACGAACGGTACTCATCGTCTGTCGTTAGAGGAACCTCCGGTACCAAATCATCTCTAATGCCAAGCCTCCTATTCTCCCAATCCGTCATGCAGGAGCGACTGTCTATGTCGTAGTTGATGTACCCCTTGCCTTGCCTTTCCTTCGCATGCATTTGATTATATCTCCCCTCCGTCAATGGATAAATTTGAGGGTTCCTAGGACGTGATTGGCAGAACCCAAATTGGCGAAGAACTCTATCGGCCTCATGAGGCTCGTGACACTCCCAAAATATTAGAAAAGTTCGGGACATCCAACAATCAGGGTCTTCTTGGCAGAAATAGGGGAGATATTCGAGGATACCGTCCTCAGCGTATGGCAGCATTTAAACTAGCAACAATAAACAAATTCAATAACATCAAACATATAAAAAATTGGTAAATGTAAATCTATAGTATTATAATAAAAGGAGCTAAGTTAATGAAGAACTCACATCATCATCTCTAAGACTGTTCAACTGATCTCTGTACGCCAGCAGGACATGAGTAGTGACATTAAGTGAAACGTACATCCCACCATTGTGCCAACGGGTGACCCACGTCGGGTCTGTCAGTATCTGTCACTCTACACGGGCTGATGCGAGGAATACGCTCCTAAGCCCATACCTGTATAAACAAATGAAACATTCATTTAAAAGGATAATATAAGGTGAAACAATAATAAAAAATAAGGAAAAAAATTTAATTGTGAACATATTCATTATTGAAATATTAGTAAATATGTTTACCTGTAGGAAGAGCAGGAAACCGGTTATGTCATTGGCGTCGTGAACGCAAGCCTTGTATAGGCCGAGGTATAAAAAGGCAAGGGCCGCCGAACCCCAACTTAGTGCACTACACCTATCTTGGAACTCTATATTTACAAGCCAATTCAGAGGGGCGAAATTGTTTGCCTTGTCGGTGAAGATCATCCCATATAGGAGGTATAGAATGTAGCACCTTGCCCGGCGTACATAACGCTCTCTATCAACCCTTGGCGGGACTGCATCCTGAATCTCACACAATAGACGGCTTAGATGCAATGAGTTGCTCCTCAAATGATGTGGCTCGGGGAAAAAACCCAATAACAGGCCATATTCGGTAATCCATTCTTGTGTTGTTCGTTGAGGAAAGGTACCAGTGACTGCTAGACCTTCTGTACGGAGGCCAAAAAGTACTTGAACATCCTGCAATATCACAGTCGCCTCGCTGAATTAAAAATGAAAAGTGTGAGTTTCCGGTCGCCATTCTCAACCAATGTCGTTATATGGGCATGGTCGAGTTGAATCGACCCCACACGTGTGACACCTCCAAATCCAAACTTGTCCAGCTCATCTTGCACTTCGGGCAGTTCATTTGGTAAATAGTTCCACATACTACCATCACAACGTCTACACTTGAGGGTCTTGGATCGAAACCCTGGGGCATCATTGTAAACTTGCAGAGATCTGTGTCTACCCTGCAGATAAAGCAACTCAGGTTCGATGGGAACTAGATTGAGATACTTGCTGCATTGACTGTTTTGGCTCGAAGAAGCCATTGTACCTAAAACAACACAACAAAATTTTAAATGGAAATTTCCTAAATAAATTTTGGCAGCATAACCCCAGTAAAATGAACTTTTCCAAATACCCACAACAGCGAAACACTTCTATCATTATCAATCAATCAAACTAAAGCTATAAGTAAAATAAATACCTAATAATTCAATGCACAATTAAAATTCAATCCAAAAAATACGTTCAAATATATTAAACACACAAATATAAATAATACTAACACCTATTCAATAATATGCACTAACTACAATTAACTTAATTTTTTAATATGCACTAAACATAAAATTATTGAAAAACAATTATTATTTACAAATAAATTAAATGAATGATGGAAATAACAGAAGAAATAATAGGTAATAAAAAAATTTACCACAAAATTTGAATGTATATGGAAGATTAGGCAAATTTCCAGCGGTGTTCTGGTGGCGGTCCGGCGGCGGCTTTAACGAAATGATGAAACACTTAATGGGTTTTGTTCTACAACATTCGAGGAACGTTTTTATGGTGACAATTGGACTTAAAATTGGTTAGTTTGGTCGGAATCGCACAAAAAGTGATGGGTCTAAAAATTTGGGGGAGAAGGTAAATTGATAACAAAATGAATATTGGCTTGGTTGGTTTTGTTCCTTAAACTATAGGGGAGATTTTGATCGGATTAGATTTAAAAAAATAAAATTAGTTGGCATGAATAAAAGAATGGGGGTTGAAGGGTTTGAGTTGCCCGATTTCTAATTTTGGGGGAAGAAGGATTAATAAGAATAAAGGGGTAGAAAAGGAGTCAGCTCCTTTTATACCCCCGACCGTGCGCAGCCATATACCGTGCATGTCCTTAGTGCCCCAGAGCGTGAAGGATGCTCGCGGAAGGCAGTGCGAGCGTCTGTCGTGCTCCAGGGCACGACGGACGCTCGCTTCACGCCCGCCTCTTATTAATGCCACCTTATGGCATTTTTTCAAGCCCGATATACCTGCGCCCCGCCATGGACGAAACTCCATTGAGAGCCTAGGCGTGACCAAGTTTGCCAAAACTCCATTTTTTCCAATCTTTGTCTCAAAGTTTTGGGATTTCTACACTTACATTGCAATAAAAAAATCAACCATAACACATTTACAACATCAAGGGCATATCAAATTGAAGGTATGATTTCTTTACACTTTTTTCCAAAATATTTCCTAGAATTAGGGTTATGTTTTCAAATGATTCTTGAATGGTGTAGTAACATCTAGGCTTGATGATTGTGATTAAATTATAGTTGGTTATGATATTCTATGACAATGTGAGGCATGAATGCTATGAATCTTTCATTTGTGAAGCTATATATGAATGATGCTTACAAGGTGTTCGATAAAAGGCTTAAGAGAGATTTTTTATGTTGTAGGTCACAATGGTGCGAATGAAGCATTCTTCCAATACAAACGTAGCCTTTTCTAGTGGAACTAAGAAGAAACCACCTAGAAAGAGGACTCACTTGAGGAATGAAGACACTGAAAAAGGAGATAATCCTAAGGAAGCTCTAGATCTAATGAAAGAGCGACCATTGAGAAACCAAAGAGGTGTGGACCCAAAGAGCAAATATTGGGATTACCTTCTACGAATGGGGTGGACTAATTTGCTACCGACGGAAAAGAAATACAACAAGACCTTGTTTCGTGAGTTCTACGCATCATTGGCATTCAAGGATGATGAGAACATGGTGACGGTGAGATCCCACAAAATGAAGGTAACAAGGAAATCAATCAATGAGTTGCTCGAACTCAACTTGGGTATAAAACCATGTGGAACGAATGGAGTAAAAAGTTTCGTGCCAAGTCCAAGTGATATCCGCATAATTTTGAGGAGCCACATCCAAACACCGAATTCATGGGTGGATATCAAGTATCAAGACTTGAACAGCATGACACGGACCCTTTATACATTTATGGTCCATAATGTGTCACCGGTGATGAATATCAACCCCACCAAGTTTCGATTGCAATTGTTGATGTTGATGTACAAGCAAGCAGAGTTGGACTTATGAGACATCATCCTTGATCAAATGATGGATACGCTGGAGAAGAAAAAGAAGACTGATGGACTTCCATTCCCGAATGTGATAGAGAAGTTGTGTGAGAGAGCTGGCATTTTGAAAAAAAAAAAAAAAAAAGACTAATGCTATGGATACACTTCTAGGTCTTATCACCGACACCACTTGTCAAGACCCTGGAGAAAAAAGTGATGCAGGATCATAATCAAGGTGGAAGAGGGTTAGAATAGAAGGAGAAGGAGACATGACCGATGAATCAATTGAAGCATTGTTCGAGGATCAGGAGAATACAGAACATTCTGAACAAGTTCATCCATCCAATTAAATTATTTTGGATGAACTTTGAAGAATGCGAGAGAAGATGGTGGAATGGAGAGAAATTGACAAGAGAAGAAGGCAAAATACAAGGGCCAAAGCTAAAGTGAAAATGAAGAAGATGAAGTCCTCCTTCAAGAAAAAGATCAACGATCTCCAAAACATCATTTCCACCAATTTTGAAAGAGTCATATCCCGCATTTCACCTCCATCGAACTGGGCATCCACAAGCACTCGTCACTCACCAAGCCATTCATGGCCATAGTTAGTTGGATATTCAAATTTTATTTGGTTATTCCTAATGTTGTTTGAATTCGATATCAATGAATTTGATTAGTTTGGTAATTAATTATCATATGAATAATTTTATTTCGTAGTTTAAAGTTTCGTTGTCATAGTAATTTTTTTATTTAATATCGGGTATGAGCGTGGAAAATGCCAACCAGGCAGAATGTTTCTGCCTGGTTACCACGTCCTTCCCGCTCCAAAGCGTTCCCTAAATTCGAAATAAATCAATGGCAAAATAAAATGTTCGGATTTGGGAAATCCGAAATACATCAAATTTGGATTCCCTAAATCCGAAATAAATATCAAATTCAGATCTTCTAAATCTGAATTGAATTAAATTCGGATATTGGTTATCTGATTTTTATTTGAATTCGAATTTAATTTCATCAGACAATTATAATAAAGATAAGATTGTCCAATAATCCAATCCATAACACTTACACCAATATTCTAACCATAATACAATTCATAACACTTCTATCCAATATACAAATATAATATGACCATAATCCAATTCCCAAAACTTCTACCATAGAACACCAATGGAACATCAAATAAGCAATTCTTCCACCTTTGCATCAATACCTCACCAAATCACCAATGCAACTACAAATAATCAATTCTACCTATAAGCACTTGTAAACAATTGTACCAATTACATACATGAAAACAATAATAAATGTAGAAACATACATATGACCATCAAATCATTCCATCGGGGTCATATAGTCTACCAAGCCTTGTACGGTATGATTTGGGATGAGAGACAGGACACCTTGTAGCTCTATGGGTCATACTTCCAC
The DNA here is from genome assembly GCA_030378225.1 of Knoxia roxburghii. Classification (NCBI taxonomy): domain Eukaryota; kingdom Viridiplantae; phylum Streptophyta; class Magnoliopsida; order Gentianales; family Rubiaceae; genus Knoxia; species Knoxia roxburghii. Next base: position 9,425,450 of record CM059423.1, read on the forward strand.
ACTTTGTGCATTCGCCACGTCGTCTTCTTCCACGTCGATCCATTTGTATAGTAAATTACCATTTCTGTCTCCATCCTGGGAGTGCATTGTGCACGACGAGCCTTTCATAATCTATATTCAACTTCTAACCAATGTCCCTTCGCCAATGCTCTCTCGATGGGATTGGGACGAAATTGGCATGTCCGAATTGCCTCATCCAGTTTCGGACCGTAAGTAAGACGTCCACGAGATTGAATAGATTATCCCTAAGAGAACGACACACCGCCAAGGCATGTGAGCAAGGAAACCTATAGGTTTTCCACTTATGACAAGTACATGTGCGCGACTGATAATCAACGGTGTGTATGTTTCCTCCTTTGCCATCATAGCGCACAAATGTACAAACCCTGAAAATTTTATTCATCCAGTCATAAGGTTCAACCTGATGTCCCCCAGATCATATCTCGTAATCTTTGAACATTTCCCACAAAAGAGGAGGAAATTGAGTGTTGCATTTACGAGACTTTTCATTTTCCTGGCGGTATATCTCTTTTATTTTCTAGAAGGTTGACTCAATGATTGCTCGAATAGGAAGAGCTCGCATGCCTTTCAACACACTGTTGTAACTTTCCAACATATTCATCGTTAGGTTACCCCAACGATGGAATCCATCATGTGCAAGACTCTATTTATCAACACCAATATCCTGCAAATACCGAAAGACGCCCTGACTATATTGAAAAAGCTCCGCACCCACTCTATCAAACTTCTGAGGTTGGCAACATTCACCCACTTCCCAACACAAGCTACTCAATCTATTGCCGCGAAAATGCGTCAATAGATTGCTTTGAACGTGTCGCAGGAAAAATCTATGGTGACCTGTAACACCTTATTCTCATTCCTCCAAGTCTCTAAATGCAGCGAGCAACCGAGCATTTCGATCGGATAAAACGCACGTCGCACGCTGAGCAAAGACATGGCGAATGAGGTTTCTAAAGAAGAAGCTCAAACTCTCAGTAGTTTCGTCGTCAACCAATGCATACACCAGTGGAAGAAGACGACATGTTATGGTAACGGTGATGGCAACCAGCTACTTCCCCTTATATCCACCACGCAAATGTGTCCCATCTATACTTACCACCGGTGGACAGTATCTCCCAAACGAACGTCGAACTGCACCGAATGCCCAAAACAAATATTTGAAATTCCTCTATGTATTGGCCAATTCACGCTCCCCTCCTTGAAATTCCCATTCTACAACCGTCCCTGGATTTGACGATTGTAAGACTTCAACAAAGCTACATAAGCAAACCATAAACACATTCATCACCCAATCATCATGAAAACAATAATTACAAGCAAAATTTACACAAAAAAATAAACATTTAGAACTTACCATGGTAAGTCAACAAAATTGGTTACCCAATTACCATATACCAATTCGATGGATTTCCTTCTTGCATGCCATGCTTTCTTATCCTTCACGTCGACTTTTAATTGTGTTTTGATGTCAATTTTAATAGCGGCCATTGAATACTCCGAATTTTGTTCAATTTACTTCATTATCAGTGGTGCTATTGTGGACGATATGACGTTATGGTGGTCATTTCCCTCGATTATTCCAAGGCAATTGTGACTGGGACACCAAATCACCACTTCCCATTTGCCGTGAGTACGATTCTTTTTTGACACCCAAATTTTTCATGCACATGGTGAATAACCTTCGGGTGTTTCAAATTGTCGACTCTTGCATTCCACGCACCACGTGGTTTTATTGCTCTCGACATTTACATATTCTCTGAGCCTTGCCACGTTCCATGCGGATATGGCCTGTTGTGTTTCATCCTTATTTCTGAAAACAGTTCCAAGGCATATAGTCTCAGGATTGCCTTTGTATCGGGGCAACGCATGTTCATCACGATCAATGGCGTACGGATCTTGGTGTCCCACATCAGAGTACACGAAATGCCCACCTTCATACGTCCCAATCTCATCCGAACTTTCCTCTGAACTGAAATCCGTAGAATCAGAACAAAAATCACTATCGGATTCATGGTTATCGTCTGTATCATCCTCAATATTATAATCCAAGTCCCCTTCATCCTCTTCAAAATCATAACCAAATCCATTATCAAATTGGCCTTCACCCCCATGTGAAGAACTCGAAGCAATATTTCGTCTATCAACTCTATCTAAAGACTGAATTTCCTCAATACCAACGTAGACATAAATAAAACTCCATGGTCAAAATGTATAAAAAAAAATCCAGAATAGCATCAGACGTAATTACAACTGTTCTCTTACTCCCATCCACTTCAAAAAATGCTGTAAGTGTGATTTTGTACGAACTCATTGACAACCCAATTACATTGCAAATGGTTTTTACCAAATCATCCATTGATATTCTAAGATTAACGCATATTGAATTACCCGGATTCGAAGGGTTATCAAAATCAAACGTAGATTTCCAATAGAAATTAAATATATACGGACCATTAAATGCCATTATACCTGTAAATTGTAAAAATGTCATTATTATAACAAATAATTTTCAATTTTCTTAATAAAATTTTTTTATCAATAAAGGTTATAAACCACATTACATGAAAAACCCACGACATTATAAACAATCCACAACATTACGATTTTAATTATAATTTCATTGCCACTTAAGACTAATCATATTTAAAATAGTAATTAGAATAATTACACTATTAATGCATGACTACTAATGAAAAATTCAACAAAACTTACACAAATATTAGTACTATACTACTAATACATGTATTTCATAACCACATTTCATCCACTACGTACATCGCTACTCAAAATATAATCTAATCACATTAAAATCGTAATTAAATTAATGACACTACTAATGCATGACTAATTTTTTAAAATGTCCACAAAACTTACTCTAAATCTTACTCCCACACTACTAATACATATATTTCCTTATCACATTTCCTCAAATACATAGCCAATTGCTCAAAATATCATATAATCAAATCAAAATCGTATTATTACTGAAATATCTTCCATAAAATACGTAAATTGTCACTTACCTTAACACGATATCACAACTTGAAGTAGATCTTCGAAGAAATTGAGGCTGAAATCCAAAATTTCTTGAGGAAAAGTGCAGCCCGAAGTAGAGAGAGAATATATGAGGGAGGAAGATGAAGATAAGGGTGAGAATTATGCTGCAAATTGCTAGGGTTTTGGTATATATAGTCCCGTATACTTTCAGATTTTGTAAATCCGAAATTATACAAATTCGGATTCATAAAATCCGAATTTGGAATTATTCGGATTACTGAAATCCGAATTAGTCCAAATTTGGATTTTTTTTAATTTTAAAACTTTTTCAATAATTAATTGCATTGATATTTTATATTATTCTACTAATTCGGATATTCAAAATCCGATTTCTCACAATTTGGATTTTTTAAATCCGAATTACAAGAATTAAGTCCGTCTTACATAAATTCGGATTTTGTAAATCCGATTATGTCCAATTCGGATTTACAAAATCCGATTTATCTTTTTCATTTTTCCCTTATTTTTCCATAATTTTTCAAACTTAAAATTTAATATTATATTATTATTCTCAAAAATCGGATTTTACAAATCCGATTTACTTAATTAATTAAGAAATCGGATTTGCAAAATCCAAAACTTAAATGGATTAATTGTTTCGGATTTTGCAAATCTGAAAACATGTTTTTTGGTCCACACCTCCTCAAATCGAATTATTTCAGTCCAGTCCCTATATTTTGGGATTTTTCTGGTTCGGCCCCCGGGTTTCACATCGATTTATTTTTTTTTAATTTTGCCTTTTACATTTTGGGTTATTTGAGACCCGAACCGAAAACCAAATTGTTGATTTGGTTAGTTCGGCTCGGGTGCTATAGTAATCGGTTCTGGGGACGGGCAGTTCAAAATATTTCAAAAACCGCATAACCCGACCCGAATAACCCGTGTAAACTGTAAACCGCCCGATTGAACTTCCCTACCGGTCATGCCCTATATAAAGAATGGTTTGAACCTTCAATAAAATTATGCAATTGATGAATTTAAACCTTCTGAGCTAGAATAGCCAAGACTATAATACACTTTTGCATCCACTGAATTTATCAACAATATTTGTTATTGTTGTAGTTTCTTCTACCCCCATCTTACAACAATAATTCCATCCAAATTGTAGCAAGAGTGAGTGATTTATGTGATGTCTTAAAGTACTAGATCGGGCAAATAAGAGCTATCTTCTATATCCATAGAAGAAACCTCATCAAGTGGTATCAGAGCCAATGAGTACTACCTCACTTTTGTGTCTATTTCAAAAAGGAGTTCCAATTGTTCATCCATTCTTGTTGTTGGTAAGTCTAGTGATTGAGCTCACTTACCATCATCATCATAGGTGTTCAAAGGTGCAAGATCTTCAAAATATCTTTTTTTCAAGCAAAGGTTATTGTTTTTGACCAATTTGTGTGTTCTAAGAAAGTCTAGAGGTCGAGCTCACTTTCTTTTTGCATTCATATTTTGTTGAAAATTTGATCTTTGTTTCTTGTTTTATTTTGAATTGTGTCTGCACTTTACTTTGATTTTTGTGATTTTTTTTCCTTTTCGTGCATAATTGGTTTGTTTGCATTCAATAAAAAGAAAAAAAATTTGTCTCACAAAAAAATTGTTCCTTTTAGTCTCTTTGAACTAGTAAAGGTTAAAGTTTGCATCTTTTGTGGTTGTATGTCAATTGTGTTGCATCCAAACATAGAATTCTTTAACTAAAATTGGTTTAAAGAAGTGTATGTCTCTAAGTGAACCCAAAACATATCAACTTAATATAACTCGGTGATTTCTACTAAAAATTTGGTATCTTTTTGACTAAAACAAAAGAACTTGTTATAAGGTAAACTCTAAAGAGCCATTCTAAACCTTAAAACTTGTCATCTTGTGGGTAATCTTACTTGAGATATTTTTGTGTGCTTTAATTTTTGCTTTTTGAATTTTCTTCTTTTGGCTTTTATGTGGTTGGCTTATGCTATTTTCAAGTTGGAAAAAGCATTGAAAAAGAAGTAAAAAAAAAAAAAAATTGTATTCTAAAATTTTGTGACAAAGAAAGAAAAATAAAATTATTTGTGCTTGAACTCAAAGAGTACGAATTGTCAAAGAAAGTTTCAAAGAAAATGGAAAGCAAGAAAGTGTGTAAAAGTGAAAATACAAGACTATCATCTAAAGAAATAGTCAAGACAAGAAAGTTGTAAAATCTTTGAGGCCAAAGTATAAGTCTGCAAAACTTATAATTGAGCTAAAGGGAGGGTTCTAAGGTAAAGATTAAATCACATTGAGAATAATCAACCTTAGGATCCACACTTGAGTAAAATAAATGTAAGGGATAAGACTCACTTGAATCTTGGCTCTTATAACTTGTGTCTCCCAACTTAAACTTGATAACCGAGGAGTTAAGAGATGGTGTGCCAAAGTAAGCTTAGAGGCTGAAATTTCTTTTGCCTTAAAGTTAGAATTTGGATCACTTGCACACACACTTGGACTCAAAAGCACGTTTCCTTTTTGTTGTTTCTGCACTTTAGTTTGTGTACTTTTTATTTTCGTTCTTTCCTTTCTTTTACTAGTTTATTTTCGTGTGATACTCACCCAAGAAGGAGGAGTCTTTACTTCTACCTTTTTCTAACTCAAGCTATGGAAGAGATGGGGCAAACTCAATTGGAGTCACCTAGTCCTCTAAAGATCAACACAAAAGGAGTTTCATCTTCCAAAGGCAAAGCGGTGATAGAACCCAATGCTAAAGTGTCTTTACCAAAGACATCACAACACTTTAGGCCTCAAAGGATTGTCTATCCTTAAGAAGAGCCATACGATTACTATGGCCGAAACCATCAAGGTTCCAAAATGAGGAACTATGTTCTCTATGATGAAGATGAAGAGGACTTTGAACCAAGAGAGAGAGTCCGAGGTTTTGGACAAAGAAGGAGACCTCCAAGGCATGTAGAGCAAAGAGGCCGAAGACCTCAACAAAGAAGGGGCCATAATGATGATGACTTTGAGGACAACCCTAGGTCTAAACACTCATATAAACTAAACGTGACATTCCCTCAATTTAATGGAAAGTAAGACCCCGAAACCTACCTCATATGGGAGAAGAGGATGGACGCATTACTAGTAGTGAGCAAGTACGGCGAAGAAGATTGGGTGAGCATTGCTTCCTCAAAGATGACCGACTATGCTCTTAATTGGTGGGATTACTACACATCCCAAAGGAGAAAGAAATCAAAGAAACATAACAAATCAAAATACAAAGTACAATAATCACAAGTCTCTCAAGTATGGATAAACCACAACATGGGAGTTTTATAGTTCAAGGTGGTTTTTTTTTGGAGTTACCCTTATAATTAAACTCTCTTTCAACCCAAAGGTACCAACTTTCAAAAGAAATCACCAAAGAAACAAGAGATCATGTACTTCAAGTTTCTCAAATTCGCAACTTTCTTAGATCTATAGGTGGATGCAGCTAATGTCGTGCAAACATGAAAGATTACTTCTTTAATGCACACATATCAAAAAGATGCAAACTTGGAGTTAGATCTAATGTTTCTCCATGAAGCTCAGAAATTCTTCCAAAAACTATTTCTACTAGTTATGAGTGTTATTTTCTTACCAAATTGATTTTTCACAAATAAAACACTTAATTTCACATAGGAAAAATATTGAAACAACTTTCGAAGCTACTAGTGAAAAATCAAGTTCTGTGACAGTTTTCCCTTCGGACCAAACACTCGACTTTTCTCTAGCTTTTGTGGACCACCAGAAGGATTATGCTTCTATGATGAAAAAAAATTAGACTGCAAATTTCAAAATTAATTCAGCATATAAACACACAATTTTGTATTAAAAAAAGTTACCTGACACTTTTAAACACGGGTTTCAAATTTCCAAGAATTTATTTCTACTAGCTACGAATGGTATTTTAAAGCATGATTAAGTTTAACACTTAAAATACTTAGTAGAACATAGAAAAATATTGAAGAGAAATTTTGAAAACCACTAGCCACGAGATCTACGAAACCTGCGGATTTTGCCTCAGATGCAAAAGTTCAATCTTCTTACTAGATTTTGAGAAGAGAGACAAGGTTTATTTTTCTAAAACACTTTTGTGAAGAATAGAGAGAGTTCGAAATCTAAGTCTCAACCCAAAAACACAAAATATGAATTTTAGAGAAATCGTATCTTGTTAAAGATTTGATATTTGAAGATGGATCTCTAAAATCTTATTTCTACAGTGCCTTGATGATGATAGAAGTGAGTTTCTTGAACTAGACTTACCAACACACCAATTCTTCAATGTGGTAGAAATGTCTCTTGTTGTGGTATTGTATGAATCTTGAAGATTAGACACAATACTGGTAGCACTTGTGGCTCTGATACCAAATAATGCGGTTTCTTTCACCAAAGATAGAAGAAAGCCAATGTCCCCATTCTAGTACTTTAATCCTCTCACGAAACTATATAAATATATTGCGGAATTTGGTTATGGGATTTCGGACTCCAAAAGGAGCTCCGGTAGAACGAGACAACCAGTTTAGAATTAATCCATTGAAAATTTCTCAGTTTTGAAGTTTTCATAATTAGTTGCTCTCTCTCCTAAAATATTGATTGTTGATCATATCTTTGGATTATCCTCCATAGATTTGAGTTTTTGGTTTTGCTCAATTTTAGTATCAAGGAAAGGAATCAAGTTGATACCAAACACAAAGACCTCCCACGCCATTCTCTAGGATTAATTGATTCCGCCAATTAATTATGTCATCCCTCAAGCAAGAGAAAGAAAGATCTGTCATCAAAGTGTGAGGACACTAATGGTCTGTTTGATGAACTAATTCAGTACTTATTCTAAATAGATTAAGTACTTAATTGATTAAGGGCGTTTGATAACTCAACTTATTTCTGACTTAATGAATTAAGAATTTTTTAATTAAGTACTTAATAATTAAGTGAGTTTGATAATTATAATTTGACTTAATGAATTAAGAACTTTTTTAATTAAATACTTAATAATTAAGTGTGTTTAATAACTATAATTCAAAGTTTTAAGAGATTAAGTGGGTCTAAATTGCAAGTACAATTGTTAGTCTAAAAATAAGTGATTGGTGAATAACTTATTGCTGAACTGAATTGCTTGTAAATTTTTTCTCATTTTCAATATTTATTATTCTTTTTAGTTTTTTCTTTAAATAATTTTTATTTTATTAAATATTTCTTTAAAAAAATATTTTATCATTTAAATAAATAAATAATATATTTATGACATGGATTTTTATTTTTTTATAATTTTAATTAATATGTGATTTTTATTTAATTAATATTTTAGTTTTAAAATAATAATAACATTCTAATTTATTATTAAAAGTTTGTAAAATATTTTTATTAGTAAAATTTCACATTATTATGTAAAAAATTACACATCTTAAAAATTATGGTATATATTAAAAAAATGTTTCTAGTACTTTTTAAAAAAAATAAGGTGATTTAATTTAAAATTTAAATATATTTAATTTTATAAACTTATTTTATAATTCAGACTTCATAATTCATACTTCATAATTCAACCTTCAGATTTAGACTTCAGATTTCAAATTTCAGATTCAGACATATTTTCTAATTTTATCAAATAGAGCAAACTTAATGGATACAGACTTCAGAATTCAGACTTCAGACTTCAGAATTCGGACTTCAGACTTCAGACCTTAGACCTCAGATTAAGTTTTATCAAACGGAGCCTAAGGAGTCATGCGCACTATTCACACATCCATCCTCCAATCCTCTAAGAATCGCCATCAAGCTATCTTTAAAGTCTTGAATCTCTGCCAGGTTTTAATAGTTTTGGCTGAGAGTTGACTCGATTCTGATCTCCATATTTCGAAATTTAAAACAATTCTTTCAATTTGAAAAATGGAATTATAAAACCCCCCTTAAACACCTTTTGAAAGAGAACTAAAGAAACGACTTCTTCTGAAATTTCGACAAATTGTCTTAAACACCTTACTTTTAGACCTTATACCTCTTTTGAAATGGGAAAGCCTTATTTTGTTCCAAACCTTACATTAAAGAACATCTAGAATATTTCGATTTGAACTTCAAACCTATACATTCCCATAAACTGTTTTCAAAATAAGACTGTTACAGTTGTTTTTCTTAAAATTTCATAATCAATGGTCAAATTTAAAGCCTTATGTCTCTCTTAATATGTGTCTGTTTTCAGTAAACAACATACTTAAATGGTGCGTTTGTTTGGAGGCAATCGAAATTTGATAACTCAACAATCATTAAAGGAATTTGATTGTCTTTGACTTGTTTGATAACATTCGTTAAAGGAATCAAATTGTCTTTGACTTGTTTCGTAACAATCATTTTACGATTGTTTCATTCCCATTGTCTTCAAAACAAACACACCCAAAGGATCATCCAACATTTTTTGGATCCTAATTTAGATTAATAAATTGCCTAGAAAACGTCTTTGAAGTATGATTGCTGATACTTTATTTCTACATAATCTTATATTTGTCAAATTTTGAAACATCATAACCCTTTGTTTTAAGTTCGTTTTGAAGGAAACAGAACAAACCCGGGCTAAATTGAAAATCTCACTTTCGTGCTATGCATTCCAGAATCGGAGACTTTCGACTCAGCTCAGACTCAAATTCATTTCCCCTGAACAGATCTAGGCTTATACTAATTCGATTTATTAAATCGACACGCTAAAAATTAAATCTTTAATTTAAAGCGGAAGTCTTAAAGATTATACCTTTGAAGCGTGTCCCTAGCAATAAGAAAACCAAAGTTGGAAAATCCTACTATTTACCGCCTGGGACAAATCACGAGAAAATCTCGATAATGACTCCGTTTTCACCCCAAAATCGTGTAGGCGATTATCCACATGGTAGCTAAGCCACTAAGGAAAAAATCCAAAAAATCAAAAAACTCATCAGATCCGCAGCAGATCGTTGCCCGAAGATCAGTCTCTTATTTACCGCCTGTTGCGAAAACCAAATTTTTGGAAAAGCGAAATCCACTCAGAATCCGAAGAATAACTCCAAAACAACTCCAAACTAGTGTGGGCTAGTGTCTACGGAGTGGCCCAAGGCAAAACGAAGAAATCCTAAGAAACCCACTTCAAGAAACTCACAGATCTAAAAAACAGATCTAGCCCGGGAACTTGATTCTAATTTGAACGCCTCAATAAAACTTAGTGGGTCAGCTATTTGCTCGTAGATCTAGACTTTGGCGAACCAAAAGGAACGAGCCAAAAGATCAACGCAACAAAATCACAAAGCCCACAATGAAAACGCACCAAAACGGCGCCGGAAAATCCAAAAAATGCTACGGCACTAACTGGCCGAAAAAAGAGCGGCGAACGGACTTCTCGAGTGGCGTTCAAACGGTGGTCTTAGGCTTATAGAATCGTGGGCTGAATTTCTCAAACAAGAAAGATCGCAAACTGACTTCGAAAAAGAATTCTCAATAAGGAAGAAAGAATTATCTCTCTAGGTTTGTCTTTCTCACTCTAAGGCATTTGCATACAAGGTTTCTAATGTCTTGTTAAGTACCTAACATTGACTATTTATAGGGAGCTTTTAAGGAGACCTAGTGGGCATTTGAATTGGGCCTTAATGTTTGACTTTCGTTGACCTCTTAATCTTCCCTAGACTATTCAACTCCAATTGAGCCTTTCGAATTAATTTATTAACCTACTTCGTTAATTTAATTTAATTGAACCCTTAGGATTAATTAATTCAATATGAATTAATTTCTTAATCCACTTAGTCAATTAAATATCAATTAAACTTTTAGGATTAATTAATTCACTTTGTCGATTAGTCAAACGCATAATTAGTCGTACCACTAAAGGACCAATTATGGAACTACCGCTCAAAAACGACTTTACATCGCGCTCACTTTATTATTCTTCTATCTCTCCACATCAAAGATCTAGTGCTCGTCGGTTCATCAATTTACTGACAAATTTATTCACCAACTTCTTGGTATCCGAGATTAGTATCACTAGACTTTCTTATTATACCGGACATAAAGTCCACCGGCTAGGTTCAGTATAATAAACCTTACGAGCTCATCTTGGGAGCACCATCAACCCGATGAACCAGTACGTGGATTCCTCTGACTAGCAACGGCACACAAAGAAGCTAAACACCGCATACCCAACTTACCGAGATTTAGGCATCAATTGACCGCACCTTTTGGCAAATCAAAGCATACGATATCTAACTCTCATACCCGTCCCAATCTCGGGATTAAAAGATTAGAATACTAGGATCGAATTAACTACGCTGATCAGTACAAGTTAATTCAATCCTTAACAGGTCATGCTCAATATGCTCCGGGCACATCAGTATGATTTAATTAGTCTAGACAAACTAATTTCCAAATCGTACGATAACCTATACCGATAGTATGTTCAGACTATCTCAGTTACGAGCATTCTTTTTATATATCAATACTTTAACCAATAACGAGATCTACTGTGTCTTTCCACACCTTGTTATCTAGTTATGTGAAATAATGGAACAAATTTAATACTGAAACAAAACGATATGTCAACTGTGGATATTAGTTTTTCATACAATCAATAGCTTTTCAGTATTCAAAACTAACACGTTTTCCACAAATCATAGCTCGATTTAAACTCTTGCTTCAAAATTTTAATTACGAATCTAAAATTTCTAATTTGGTAGCCTGATCATCCAAAATTTTGCTCAAAGCACAGTCAACCACTGTAGTAATTTCTCACCAAAAAAATTCAGCACCTTACTCTTTCTATCATCAAGATATTTTCTCAACTTGACAAGAGGGATGTAATCCCGTGGTAGGCACTCCCCACTTAAGGAAATAGGTTTTAAGTTTGAATATCTCTTTATAAAAAAAAAAAAAAAAGAAAGTATTTTCTCAACTTTTGGATTGTTTTTGAGTTCTTCCCACCTAACGTTTCAAAAGGAACCGATTTTGACTAATGTTTTTTGGGACTCATTTTCTTGAAATTTTAAATTGACTACATTAATTTCAAAGAATTTTAACCCTTCACCTAAAGAACCATACCCATGAATTCCCATAACCTTGGAAAGGTGGTAGAACTAGATCCCAACATTTACTAAAGAAAATTATGAGGCGAAATTTTATGAGGGATGAAGATTGTAATGATTAGAAATCTTAAAAACATCACTAATGAAAAATATTAAAATATTCCTTTTAATAAGTTGAAAAAATGATTAAAATTCATAAATAATAATGAAAGGGCTATTAATTACAAATAAGCTGTAGTCTTGATTAGGGCTGATTATTCATGCATTTTATTCAGTTCGGATTATTAAGTTATATTGGGCCAGCTGTCACGGCCTTGACACGGACGGTTCGGCCCAAGTGGGACGGAAGCATCGGTGGCCGAGATTCAGGGCCATATGCACGAAAGGGAACGGACCGTGGGGCTTTGAAATGCACGAGGCACGAACCAAACCAACGGGACCGAGCTGGGACGATGGGCAGCACATCGCGCGCCAAGAACGGGTGCAAGAACGACACAACTGTGTGCCGAGTGTTCAATCATTCCGGCCCGTCAAACGGAATACTTCCCAGCCCGTTACTGTGGAATATCTCGAACGTTCTGGAGCCAAAAGGGGCACGAGGGGCAGCAGCTTCTCTAGAAGGATCTCCCTTGCAAGTTGCACAAGTTGGCCTTGCAAGTTGGCAAGTTGGCACGGGTGACATCATGCATGATGTCAGCCCTAGGAAATTCCTTGTATATAATATTAGGGACCTAGAGAAGTCTAGAGACTTCTTGGATTAAAATATTGGGAAGCTTCTCATGGAAGCCATGAATAGTGACCGACTTTGAGGCCTATAAATAGAGGCCATGAGTCATTTGTAAAACTAACCAAGCAAGAGTTGTAAGCACTTGTTCAAAGCAATACACTTGCGTTCCAATTTCAGGTCATATTTGTGCCTGCATTCTCTTGTCTTCTCGGCTGTTTTCTAGGCCAACTAGCTCATTTGTGAGCAAGAGTAAGACTGAGCTAGTTCTAGTCATTTGTTGTTAGAACTAGTGCCGCACCGATTCACTAGGCCAAGAGTGAGCCCGTGACAGTTGGTATTAGAGCGTTGGTTTAGCGCATCGGTTGGAAGCCAAAGCCTTCGTTGTGCACGAGTGTAGCATCATGGCCGCACCAAGCGACGTTACCAAGGTGGGTGAAGTCGAAGGTGGCGAGCACGTCTCAAGGGAAACGGAACGGACCTCTAAGAATGGAGGCCGTAAGGACAAGTCCGTGGTCCAGGAGCCTTTGGTAGGATTTGAGCAACGGGTGGCCAAAATGGAGTTGGTCATTGCCGACCATCTTGATCGAGGGGAAGATCAAGATAGACGGTTCGACGAGTTTGAGGAGAGAGTGCTGGGGACTCTCAACCAAATCGTTGAACGTTTCTCAAAGGCCGACGAAGAAAGAATGGCTCAAATTAGCATGCTCCAGGGGGAGATGCTAAAGCTCCAGGGGGAGCTCGAGACGGTGAAGGCCTTAGCTGCTTGTGTCGGTCAAGGTGCTCAAGGTGGAGCACTAGCTGTGGCAAGAGTCGAGGTCCCGAAGCCTAAGGCCTATGGGGGAGCCCGGAAGGCTAGGGACATTGAGAATTTTCTCTACGGCTTAGAACGATATTTCAAAGCCGTTGGAGCATATGGGGACAAGGCTCGGCTGGACTTCGTCCCTCTCTACCTCAAGGACACGGCCTTGGTTTGGTGGAGACGGAGGACGGGAACGGTAGATATTGGGGTCAAGCCCATCCACACTTGGGAGACCTTCAAGGTCGAGCACAAGAAACAATTTCTGCCGAAAGATGCCGAAGACGAAGCAAGGGCTAGACTTCGTCGATTGAGCCACAAGGACGGCCGAATTAGGGAGTACGTCAAGGAATTTTCAGAACTAATGCTGGAGATCCCTAACCTATCGCCTAAGGAAGCCTTAGTCACATTCATGGAGGGTCTCAAGCATTGGGCCAAGTTGGAGCTGCAACGGAGGGACGTCTCCAACATAACCCAAGCCATGAACGTGGCCGAGTCTTTGATCGAGTTTTAAAAGAAAGATGGGGGCAAGGACAAAGGCAAGGCCATTCTAGAGGACGACGATGAGGAGGACACGGGGAAGCCTCGCTCAAAGTCTCATGAGACCGTCAAGCCGGCAGAAACAATGCAGGCTCCAAAACGGGACGAACCCAAGAAGTTCAAGGGTTGCTTCTTGTGTGACGGACCGCACATGGCACAGGACTGCCCATCTCGAAACAAGCTCGCCGCCATCATCCAAAGGTTGGACGAAGGGGAACGGGAGCATTTAGCCTGCATCCAAGACAAGGTGGACCAAGCCACCAAGGACACAGACAACCAGGGGCGGATGTTCGTGGACGTAGACTTTGGGAGGAGTCTACAACCGGCTCTCATTGACCCGGGGGCCGTAACGAGCTACATGCATGAGGGAGTTGCGCAAAAGCTAGGGATCAAGGTGACTCCTAGCACGGGTCAGATCAAAGGCGTCAACGGAGAATGGACCGATCTCAGGGGCAAGGCCGACGCAACTGTTAGGATCGGGGCGTGGCAAGGTAAGTTAACTTTCTCCGTTGCTCCACTTGATGACTATGGCATTATCTTAGGCATAAACTTCATAAAGAAAATCATGCCATACATCACGAGGTAGGACGCCATAGTCGTCTTGCGAGGGAAAAGCCCTTGCACCATACCGATCAAATGGGAACACGAACGGTATGGGAAACGGTCTGATCGAGGGAAGGAACAGGTGCAGCATACTTGTGCCGCAATGGTGCTAAGGGAGAAGCCACCAGCTGGAAAGCCGGTTGAAGTTCCGCACCACCAAACAGGGACCAGGATCGAAAGATCGAGGCAGCGAAAACACCGGTACTTGAGGAGGGAGAGGCATCAGGGACGATGCCTCACTCAAGTGGGGGAGAGTGTCAAGGCCTTGACACGGACGGTTCGGCCCAAGTGGGACGGAAGCATCGGTGGCCGAGATTCAGGGCCATATGCATGAAAGGGAACAGACCGTGGGGCTTTGAAATGCACGAGGCACGAACCAAACCAACGGGACCGAGCTGGGACGATGGGCAGCACATCGCGCGCCAAGAACGGGTGCAAGAACGACACAACTGTGTGCCGAGTGTTCAATCATTCCGGCCCTTCAAACGGAATACTTCCCAGCCCGTTACGGTGGAATATCTCGAATGTTCTGGAGCCAAAAGGGGCACGAGGGGCAGCATCTTCTCTAGAAGGATCTCCCTTGCAAGTTGCACAAGTTGGCCTTGCAAGTTGGCAAGTTGGCACGGGTGACATCATGCATGATGTCAGCCCTAGGAAATTCCTTGTATATAATATTAGGGACCTAGAGAAGTCTAGAGACTTCTTGGATTAAAATATTGGGAAGCTTCTCATGGAAGCCATGAATAGTGACCGACTTTGAGGCCTATAAATAGAGGCCATGGGTCATTTGTAAAACTAACCAAGCAAGAGTTGTAAGCACTTGTTCAAAGCAATACACTTGCGTTCCAATTTCAGGTCATATTTGTGCCTGCATTCTCTTGTCTTCTCGGCCGTTTTCTAGGCCAACTAGCTCATTTGTGAGCAAGAGTAAGGCTGAGCTAGTTCTAGTCATTTGTTGTTAGAACTAGTGCCGCACCGATTCACTAAGCCAAGAGTGAGCCCGTGACACAGCTCACCCGCCCGCCTGCCACCCGTCCTGAATAACCGAACCAAAAAACCAATCTAGAAAACTATTTGTAGCACAAATTTACTATTTGTAGTACAAAAAAATTGATGAAATACCTAAAATGACCTTAAAAACTAAAAAGTGACAATTGCAATGAAAAATCGCTTGTACTTTGCTATAATTAAGGATAAAAATGCACAAAAAATGCATAAAATAGGGCAAAAATCGCCACCAACGCACGATATCAGGATGAAAAATCGCCACACTAATCCGATAACATAAGCAGAAATCGCAAACTGGGTGCGATTTTGGACATAAAAATCGGATAAGTGTGGCGATTTTTCAATCAAAAATCGCCAATTACATGCGATTTTTTACTCAAAAATCGCTTTTTAGGTGTGATTTTTCTATTGTCGGGTTATTTATTTACTTGATTGAGAAATCATATAAACTCACCCTTCATTTCAGATTTTGTCACCAAAAATCTCTCCAACCATCCAAAACACTTTGAAAAAATCGCAAAATGGATGCGGGCGGCCCTCAACCACCACGGGGTCCCGGGAGGGGAAAAGGCTTGTATGGTCAGGTAAAAATCGTATAATTTCGTTTAAATTTTAGCAAAATCACCTAGGGTTTTGTGATATTGTTGGCCCGGATCGCCGATCGCCGGATATAGTTTAGCTAATCACCGGCGATTGGCGAATTATTTTCATAATATCGCACCTGTTTGGCAATATATTTGGAACAAATCGCCAAACAGGTGCAAGATTTTTTGGCAAAATTGCACCTAAGGTGGGATTTTTTTGAAAAATATCGCAGTTGACCGGCGATAGTGTTCAAAAAAATCGCAACTTGGTTGCGATTTTTGGGAAAACTATCGCCGGTCAACTGTGATATTTTTCAAAAAAATCGCACCTTAGGTGCGATTTTGTTGAAAAATATTGACTTTTACAGGTGATATTGTTAGCAAAAATCGCACATTGGGTGCGATTTTTCCTTCAAAATATTATTTTAAGTTTAATTTTTATAATTTTTAATTTTTAGTAATATTTTTCATGTTTTTAATTATTATTCGTAGTTTTAATATTGTATTCATGAAATTTGTTGTAGGTTGGGGGGAAGTCTCTCCCGCGACAGCGTCCCACTGCTTCGAATAGGAAGAAGAAAGCAGGGAGAGGTAACTTATACCATATGTTGATAAATGAGGATATCGATAAAGGGGAGCAGCCTTTCATAGGTGAGCAGGAGATTCCCTCATCCTCTGCACATGATCAGGAACCCACACGAAGTCAGTTTTAAATTTAAGACTAATTTAATGTATATTTATTTATTTCTATTATTTAATGTGATTATATGATTATGTGCTGATATTTGAAGTGTAGTAGTGATTATTATTATTTATGTAATTTGATTATATGATTATGTGTTGATATTTGAAGTGTAGTAGTGATTATCATTATTTATGTAATTTGATTATATGATTATGTGTTGTTACTTGAATTATATTAGTGAATTTTATTATTTATGTAATTTGATTATATGATTATGTGTTGATATTTGAATTATATTAGTCAATTTTTTTATTTATGGTTGTTAAATAAGTTTATTTATAATAAATATTTTGTGAAATTAGTTACAAATAAGCGTGGGAGGGTCGATACGTCTTGGATTATGACTGTGCCTTGTACGGGTGGCCCTATTGATGGGTCAGTGATACCTAGTTGGAAGGGGCATATGGCTTCGAGGTATAGACAGGACGGTGAGGAGGGTGACGAGGCTGTAGTACCTAGGTTGCCCTTGAGGTGCCACAATAGGGCAGGGGTATGTGAGAGATTAGTTTCTTGGTTTGCGGGGATGCCCGATGATTGGCAAATATTATTGAGGGCTGCCGGTTTGTCTCACCTGCCTACTACCATGCACAGTACCATTGATGCCCCCCTTATATGTGCATTTATTGAGCATTGACTGCCTGATACGAACATGTTCCACCTCTCTGTCGGTGAGATGAGTATACTCTTGCACGATATGTGGGAGATACTTCGCATATCGGTTGATGGTAGTATGGTCGCTGATTGTACTGCCAAGTCAGTTATGTGGAGCCTCTGCAGAGATTTGCTACAGGTGTCTGAGCGGGATGGGGAGTGGAGTGAGATGCACTCCGATGGTGGGATAGTTGTTGATTATGTGTTTAGGCGACGCTCGCATTTAGAGACGGGAACTATGCACTTGCCTTATGATGTGGAGGCTTGGTTATAGCTAGCTATTGGTTCTACTTTATTTGTGGAAGCGGTAGAGAAGCGGTATGTACGTATCCTGATGCACAAGAATAGAGAAGCGGTATGTACGTTTCCTGATGCACAAGAATCTCTCTAATAGACGCAGCTATAACCGTTCCCCATTCATTCTGATTGCATAGAGACCATCTGCAACAGCTCGAAAACCACAATTGTCATCTGGCTCTACGTCCGAAATGCCATTACAGAAAGGATTAACATAATGTGGTATCAGGGGACTACTCTCACTGTCTTCTCTAACTGCAAATTTGAAATAAACAATTATTGTAATTTTATTACATTAGAAAATTAAAGTAAATAGTCAATCTTAATTGACAAAAAAAGGCTTACCATCCTCAAATTGCAAAGATCTTTTGGATGATCTCCCAGATGCATTGTTTCGCCGTGCAACTTTCTCGCGAGCACTCAGCTCGCGCCTCACTGATGGATGTAATCTTTGGCAACCCCTTGATGTTGTCAAAACAGCTGGCTCTAACACACTTGTATTGTCAAGATTCAGCGACGCGTTCATCTTGACAATCAGATCACGCATGACCACGCGTGGACTGCTCTCAAATTTATGAACGATTTCCTCGCGAAAGTATCTGTTAAAAAAATTAAATTATAACATATAAAAAAATCTCTATGCAAATATATATAAATAAATCATAATATCGCAAACTAACATACATAATGTAAATCATACCTAAATTCCTCAGAAATAGTATTCGAACCCACTTCAGATGTCTCAATCGTCAATCTCTTCCAAAACTCGTGCACCATTTCAACAGTGATCGTGTCGTGTGATTTCTTCAACTTCCAAATTTCACATGCACAAGGAATCCCATATGTAGCCTTGCAGACACAGCCACATCTCTCAAATAAGTCATTGCCCAACTTAGTAATCCTTTCAACTTGTTCGCTGATCAACTCCAAACAATAGTGCGACACATGACCATTCAATAATTCATACGGAAAACACAACATAGATGTTGCTTTCTTGGAAATTCATGCCTCGAGGGTTTCCCTAAAATACATTAATAAAGTAAAAAGTGCATAAATTAAATGAATAAAGTAAGTATATAATCAAATTAAATAATCAAGTTAGAAGTGCATAATTTAAATTAATAAAGTAAGTAGCGAATCAAACTAATTAATAATATTACCTGATCTGTGATAACTGGTAATTGACATGGTCGTCAATCAAACCAAATAGCGTGTCAAGTGAATAGGTGCCAGCATTCATCCAATCCTTCAGTGTAGCATGGGTACTCTCCACTCTGTTACTACTAATATTGCCAAAGTGGAGAATTTTGTTTGTCCAAACCCTACAAATCATCTCTTTATGCTTTTTTATTTCAATTGATTATCAACATCACGGTCGATATGCCACAAACATAGCAGGTGGTGTGATCTCGAAAAATGATCCCTTATAGGATCCATCAAACTCATCTCTCGATCAAAAACAATAGCACTAGGAACATTTTCAGCATCCAACAACTCTCTCAACTGTGCAAACACCAAATCATAACTAATTTTTTTCTCATATCTCAAGAGGGCACATGCAATATTATAATTCTTATTGGAAGGAGTCATACCAATAATCTGAAAGAGTGGCATCTTGTACTTGTTGGTCTTGTATGTTGCATCCACCACAATCACTCAATAATATCTGTTCAACAACTGAATTGACATTGGATGCGCTATAAATACATGTGTGATCACATCTGTGCCCTCTTCTGTCAAAACTTTTACATAATAATGCTTCTCCTCGGCGTAATTAACAAATTGCTGCCCAATATTTCTATCTTCAAACTTTGTTTTCCTGTCATAAGATTTCAGATTGTTTAGCTCCCTCACTGTCACATTATCTTTAGGATGCGTCTCAACAAGATGATTCCGAATCATTTTTGGCTTCATATTTGCATTGTTCAAAGTTCTAGCAACCTGTCTTGATTCATCAGTCAAGCGGCTGAGCTGTCTGTGACCCTCTGGATACACTATAGCAGTGTGATTGTGCATTGACTTCGCACCTGGTGTTACTTTGACCCACCAACCATTTTCCCTCACCTCCTTGCAATATAACTTGAACATACACTTACATCCTCGTCATTTGGTGTTCTTCCTATGTTGGGGGGGGGGGAGGCCCTTGCTCAATCGGATCTCTGAATCTGTTGCAATGATATGTGACCCATTTTCCCTTATTACCCTTCCCTACTTTAATCAGCTCGAAACGAAATCTAAGAGCCAAATCCAAATAATAAGTGTATGATTCTTCTTCAGTAGGAAAAAAGCTAGGACACTTAAAATCGTGACTCATATCCCTCTGAAGGTCGGGCAATCCATTTGGATCATGCGTCATTAATCAAATTAAAACTAACAATAAGTAATTACATAAACAATTACAAACTATACAAAATATATAATTTTAAAAAATTGGAGCAGATAAGTGATTTTCATATCAAAAATCGCACATAAAGTGTGATTTTTCAAATAAATCCCGCACACAATGTGCGAGAATTATATAAAAAATCACTAACAATGTGGGAATATTTTGTAAAAAATCACAATTTGCGATTTTTTCTACAATAATCGCACCCGCATTGCGATTATGTTTACAAAACTCGCAAATCATTGGCGATTTTTTAAAACAATTTCGCCCCCACTTAGCAAGAATTATACAAAAAATCGGAAAAAACGTGCGATTTTGATTGAATTTCTCGTCAAATTAGGGCGATTACTTCAATTAGAATCGCAAAATATGTGCGATTTTTTATGCAGCATACTAAAAATAATACAAAAATATCAAAATTTTACCATTTTTATATAAATTTTGAAGTACACTGTATTCCAACTCGAAGAAAATCAGTGTTTGAATGTTTTTCTACGCTTTTGGAAGGTTTTTTGAAAGATTTGGAAAATTTTTGTAAGGATTTTAAGAGAGTTTTTTTTATGTTTGGAAATGTTTTTAAAATTTTTGAAATGTATAACTTATTAATACATGAATGACATTTTTATAATTTTAATATTTTTTTTTGTGCTACAAATAGTATGATAAGAAAATCGGTTTTCAGCTCTCCCTCTCTTTTCCCTGCAGATGAAACAAACCCTTCCTGCTCTCCCCTCTCCATTTGTTTACCTCTCAACTCAAAACCCATTTTATCCAATCGATGGAATTCTAAGAAAACCCAAGAAATCCCATATGCAACCTCAACCCACTAGTAATCCAGGTAGAAAAGATTGCTAATACACAAAAGGGAGAAAGTAGAAGAAGATTCAAAACAATTAGCCAATTCCACCGTAGCCATAGTCGGCCGACCCAAGGTGGAAAGGGAAATCGAGTTTTCAACTCGAAATTGATAACCCATCTGGATTCCGAAGCCAATCGGAAGGTATATTCCGTGACTAAAACTTAGTTCGAGCAATTAGAGTTCTTGCTATTAAGTTTGGTAGCAATCTTACGTGGAGTTTTTGTAACCCCATTTCGGAATAATTTTGGGGGCTGCATTTTGACTGAGTTAAGCTTCAACTGATGGTAAGAATAGTTTTGGCTCTGCCTTTAATTCTTAAAAATTTGGTTTCATAAGTTTTCCTATGTTATTTAGATTGATACCCTGAAAATTAGGGCTGGGAGGTTGAAAGTTTAGGAAATGAGATGATATGTATTAAAATAATCCTAATTAAGACCATAGACTATGTTTGCAAAGTTTATAGGATTGAAGTTGTCATGGTATAGGCTTGACTGATGATTAGTTTAAAAACTCGACTCTACGAAAAATCTTCAATAAACATGAGTTCTTGAAGCTTCTTAGGAGATTAAACACCTTCTATGAAGTAACACCAAAGCCACAAACTTTAAGGTATAGAATCCAAGTAATTATATTGGTTTCAATTAACAATTTAGGTAAGCATTTTAATGGCAAGGGATTATCTAAGGATGTTAGAATACTTTATTAAAATTAATAAACGAAAAAGCTAAGGTTGAATAATTTACTTTACCTAAAAATGTAGCTTCTAATTTAGTCTACCAAAATGGGCGGTTGATTGACTTGAGCTTGATCACCTCAAGATTGGAGCCCGTTTCGTTTCGGCATTTATACTATTTAGTAGATACAACAATATACTTGATTTCTTAATAACCATAGAATTATGTTTCTATATCATACTATTTAGTTATGTGTGTTAAGGGCTAAGTCATTTGTTTTCATGAATTGTGACTTTATTGAACTTCTGTTGTAACCATGGAAAGGTGATAATGATATAGATATCGTTGAGGGTTATAACCGAGACTATGACACCAATCTTCTCCGTAAATTGAGTTAAACTTGCTTTTCTTTGGACCTGGGTGATTTGACCCTTACCTTGCTTGTGTATGTTGTTATGCCTATGTGTATTTATATACTAAAGGTATATAAATAGACATTTGCATAACCTGAAAAATAATTAGTGCTTATATGCATGACTATGTTCATTTCAAACATGTTTTGGTAGTTTGCATTCCCTTGCTAGCAAATAGGAGATTGTGTGTTTTTGTTATGCCTTTTTCTTGTATAGTATGCATCGCCTTGTCGACAAATAGGAAAATTGTGTGGTTGTGATGTCTTTTCTTGTTTAGTATGCATTGCCTTGCTAGCACATAGGAGATTGAATATCAATGTGAAGTTTTCTCTCGTCTTCTATGCTTTATACCTTACATGAATGATATGCTAAATTGATCTTGAATTGCTGGCTATATTATGTTTCTAAGCTCCATGGGGTGGTAGGTATTTAGGTTTGGCAGTGTTATTATTTAAACACAAAGTGGATTAATGACGAAAAATAGGTTATGTGGGTAGTTAGAGCATGGCAAGAAGACTGGGTTGTGCTGTGGAACAAGGTAGAATATTTTGGGTTGTGTGCAAGTCGGAAGGGATTGAGCTGTGCGGTGGTACAAATTAGCAGGGGATGGGTTGTGTGGTGGTACAACTTAGTAGGGAATGGGATGTGTGGTAGTACAATTTAGCAGGGAATAGGTTGTGCTGCTGTACAAGTCAAAGGGGATAGGGTTGTGTGGCAGTACTAGATGTAAGGGTTTGGATTGTGCATAATAATGTCTTTTTTTAAGTGGTCTAATTCCACCCTAGACAGCATTTAAGGTTTTCAATCACACAATTTTGAAGGAAGAACAAATTAAATAAACGGCACTACTTGCATTACCCACGCCTGGGGATTCTCAAGCTGTGGTTCGCCCTGTGCATAACATCAAGGTCTTCTCTACCACTACCCTTACACTCGCCTCAATCCATCTAAGTGTTCTAAGGTAACACTTTTACCCTTGGACCTGAGGATCAGTCCATACACGACCAATTTACTACCCATTACTCTGTTAGAAACTTTTAAGGTTTATTGGTCCCTATGAACCTTAACCTATTGCTGTGGTACCAATTTTTTTGGTATAAGTCGAAAAAGGAGGATTAAATTTATAGACTTTTAGTATTTGATGAGAAGTAAAAAAAATCTAATTCTACGTGTCAGTTTATTTTTCCTTCTTTTAAAAGAAAATTGTGTTATGCACTATGGCAAAATGCAAAATGTAAATCAAAATCTTCAAATCATCAACTAAGTGTAACTATGTGCTCCCTCAATCCATGGTAATAATCTATTTTTTCTATAATTAAATTTTTAAAGTTAACCTTACGAAATTTATACCATCTAAGACAACATTTCTTAATTAAACTAGGACAACACCTGGTGAGCATTCTCTTTTGATTTTACCAAACAACAAAGGAAATAGGAAGTGCTTAAGAAGTGAAACCGTTATTTATATGAAGATACACATTTGTAATAGAAATTATTGTACTCATCTCTGTTTATTTTTTTTAATACATTTGTCATATGCAGTGTAAGAATATTTAACAATTTAAATTGCAACAATTTTTTTCAGAATCGAATGGTCCAATCCTGTAATCTCAAATTGATCTACAAACATTGATGTGAATCTATTACATGGGCAAACACAACTTTGGTTCATTCCAGTTATGAAATATTCAGTCAAGCACTACTTTCAATCTTGGTTCCTAAGACTCATATCCATTATCATTCAACGTACTATCAATAATCATATTCATTCTCATTCCTGATAACTAATCAAACAGATCATTAGTCTTTTTACTCTTGTTAGATGCATTTCCTTCCAGCAAGTCAAAGAAAGGCATTAACAGTTAACCAAAACTATAAGTTTACTTTATAGTTTTAGTAAACTTAATTGATGTTGTATAGAATTTACCAAGAATATTTATGAGTTTAGTTTGGTTAGTTTTTTATCCCTTATTTACTATTGATCGAATGAGCTTGAATCAATTCTATGCTGATTGCCACAAAAGGTGTTTCAGGGTGTTACCCAACAATGTCTTTCTTTCTTTTTGTACTTTCCAGAAGTAATTTACATCTGTTTCCCAATTTTGTCAGGCTTGCTAGATATGGACTGGGCAGTAATGCACAAAACCTGGGAAAAGTGGGCATTGAATAGTGTTGGTTCCCCTGGTAAGAAGTTCAAATTGAGTTCCCTCAAGACCCGTGTCTTGCCTTTACCTTTCCACGTGTATTCGTGTGACTCTCCTTACTATTTGTTTTAATGATATTTGCATGGTTTACTGATTTAATATGAAGGGCTTCCTTTGAAGGCTGCTCTGCTGATTAATTATGACCCAACTGGACCTTCTCGATTGTTGTCTACCATGTAAGAGACACTGACTCAATTTTTTGTGTTTTGTCTATTTCGCGGGGTATGGGTTTGGGGTGTAGGACTAGTTTGCTCAATTTGTGATTCCCTTAATTGTTTGCATCATTTGCCCTTTCACTTTTGAAATTTATTGTAAAGAAAAATGTAATATTTGGTTTTATTTCAGTTCCATTACATTTTCCTGCTGCATGGAGACATGGATGAAAGGGTTTTACATAAAACTGGAGGAAAAGAATTCAACACAGATCTTCATTTATTTTGTTATATGGATTATGGTAGCAGACGAATGAGCCAATGATTTGGGTTTCTTTATGTTTTATTTGGTTTGCATGACCTACTATTAATTAATTGAAAATCACAAATGCTTAACGTCTATGGTTGTACTACTTTTGTTTACAATCTATATCAAGATCTAAACAAATGAAGTTTGGTTATTAAAAGAAAGGAAAAGGAGAACTAGTTGAAAATGTCTTAGATCTTGTACCATAGTATGCTGGTTGGCCTCTGTGATTGTTTATATTGGAACAAATATAGTGGCCAACCAGCATACGTACAACCAGCATACTCTAGTTATTTTCTGACTGTTTTTGGAACAAATAAATTCTTGCCAAAAGATCTCTTCTTCTATTGCAGAATATTCCTGTTGTATTGTTATCTGGTTTTGTAAATCAGATGCAGCACAGGGGTAGGAAGATTGTAGACAATAATGTTAGGCTTGTAGTAAACAGAAGGTTGAGCTAATTAACAGCAAAGAAGAATTGCAAGAAAACCGAAAGAGAATCACTCCTGGAACCCGTAGGCATCATACCTAGGGACCTTTAGGCAACACACCCTGGTTTGGTTGCATCACACAACTTGTAGGAAGACAAAATTGTCGCTTGGATTTTTGTTAAGCTCACTCTGCCTTTTCCTTCTGTAGAGGTACATTATTTATAGGCCTAAAACTAAACTAGAGATCCAAGCCAAGCCTGTTTTCGAAGTGCAAATCAGTTTTGCAAACTTCTGCTTTCCTAAAAACTACTTTCTTAAACTCGACCAAATGAGAAAGGCAACTACTTTGTTGGGTGGAGTTGGCCCCTGGTACCTGTATGTTACAACTCCCCTCTTTCCTCCTCTCCGGATTGATTTCTCCGCTCGTGCATCTTGGAAATTTTACTTGGTAGCCATGGACGACTTTGAGGAGATATAGATTAGTTTTGTGTGAAATTGAGTTAGGCCCATGAGTCGATGATTTGTTAGAAAATCATTTTGGTTACTTAGGAAAGCCTGGTTTAAATGAATTGAATTTATGCAAGTAGGGAAATCAAATTCACTCTGAAATGTGAGGTTTGGATGTTTTCTTTCCATTGCCACTTGCAATCACAGTTACTTAAGTTTCAATATGGTGTTATCTGTCCAGATACGAATTTGGTTGATGTTCTCTGTAAATGCATCCCTGATCAGACTAAAAGTATTTGCTGTGGTCTGAAATTTAGGCCTGTGTGATGTACACATTTGTTTTTGAAAAAGGTTACAGGGCTTGTTTGTGCGGTTTATGTTGCATTTTCCTGTTAAATGCTTGAAACCTCTTTACACATCACATGAAGGATTTCTGTTTTATACTCTCTCTGTCCAAATAAAATTGGTTATATGGTTCTAAACTTCTAGTGATTGAACCAGATGTGGACTCTGGCTTTTGTGTAAAGCATGTGCCATTGTATTATTGTTGGGTTGTAGTTCACCGGTTTCATGCTTTCTTTTTGTTACTTATAGTGTTGAGCAAGAAGGAACAAAAGCAGATGCTATGGAGTTGAGTCAATTTGTCAGCTTTGTCAAAAGAAACAAACTTGAAGCAGAGAGCTTCATCATTGGACAGAACCAATGTGAGCCTACTGCTGATGCCATTTAATTCAATATTGATAACATGTATAGATTTTTGCTTGTTGATTTAGTATTTATTGGAACTTGGAATGAACTTCTCTAGAATGGTATTCATTATTTAGTCTGTATTGATGTATTTCCCTCATCTTTCTCTGTTGGTCGATTTTTTTCTCACTTTGCTATTATTAGTGACTTCTCTTAACTTTTGGACTTGGTTCTTACGTATGTAGTTCCTTAGGACACCGTGCGCAATTGGAAATTACAGATACAATTGGATTCGAAGGAAACCTAAAGGAGAATGTTCAGTTAAATACGTCTTGTGCTGAGCAGAATGATTTGCGCATGTTTTGCATGCAAAGCCTGACAATAAAGTAATGAATTCTGTTGAAAGGGACTACAAATGGCAATAAAGCATAAATTTTGCGCACAAGGGAACATTATCTGCACAGCTAAACTGTTCTGTACTCTTCAACGGTCATTTCTACATTTTGCGAAATAATCTTTGGCAAACTTATCATATATTACCTGGCATTAGTAACTATTTCATTACAAGATCAAATTTTGTGGTCTTTAACTTTATTTTATTATTTTCAAGCATTTGAAATGTAGTATGTGATATATTGTTGCTAGATCTTGTCACATCAATTCATGAGAGCTGGTTCTGTGCACGATGCATCAACACTTCGAAACCTGCCGGAGAAGGTGCCATTGTGATGCAGACAGCAGCATTCATCTTGGTTGGACTGTGAGCATTTTTTGTATTGTAATTTTCTCTTTAATCTCAGACTAAGAAGACTAATTATTTCTGGTTCTGCGTACATTTGATATTTGTTTGCTGGGGCTTGGGTTTACAGATACGATGGCTCTATTGGCTCAGCATCTCGTGCAATGGTGGCTGTTGATCAGTTTGCATTGCTATTAAATAGAAGAAATCTTTAATCTGCCTACATTGTGCTGCCAATCATTAAGCCGTAGGAATCATTAATTGTATGTTTAGACTCTAAAGGTATGGTTAATCAGAGCACCCATTATTAGTGATACTTTTAACATTCAAATCTTTAGAATGACAAGGAGCTGCTGCTTGTGAGAACAGTATTTAGGCAGATGAGCTCTGAATTTTCCCGTCTTTGAAGCTGAATTGATGGCGTATTTTGATGAGACATCAAGGATACACATGGTCCAAAAGCTAAGAAGACACCGCAAGACAAACAAGATTTTCAATTGTGTCAAAACTCTTTAAATCTTGATTTAAAGAGTAGATTTTTTGCTCTTTTGTACTCTAGTTTAGAATTTACACTATTTAAGATTAGGCCCAAGGAGACAATTTAAACTAGGGGTGTAATCGAGCCCAGCTGGGCTCTGCTCGTGCTCGGCTCGGTAATGAGCTCGAGCTCGGCGAACTCTCTTGCTCAGTACTTGAGCTCGGTAAATAATTGTCGAGCTTGAGTTCGGTTCATGACTCGGCTGAGTCACGAGTCGAGCTCACGTTGCTGCTTTGTATTTTGGACATAGCGGGACGTGGTATCTATTATAGTGAACATAGCGGGACCTATTATAGTGGACGTAGCAGGACGTGGTAACCATTAAAGTGGACGTAGCGGGACGTGATACCTATTATAGTGGGCGTTGTGCTTCTATTTGTCCTTTTTTTGTTAAAAAATTAACTTTGTGTTTGTTATAATGGACGTTGCAGTATATTTTATGAAATTTAGTAGAGAAACAATGTATTTGCTGTTTGTATTTGTGAATTTTTTGTAGACGTTTTTGGACGTGATGCTAGTTTTTTGAGACGTGGTGCTAGTTGTTCTGAGACGTGGTAGACTGTCATTGTGAAAAAAAAGCATTTTAAATTCACATGCATGGATGCAGACGTTTTTGGGCGTAGTGTTAGTTGTTCTGAGACGATGTGAAATGTTTTGTGAAAAAATCAGTTTAAATCCACATGTCTAATTGTAGACGTTTTTGGACGTGGTTTTTAGTTTGAGACGTGGTGCTAGTTGTTCTGAGACGTGGTAAACTGTCATTGTGAAAAAAAAAATAGTTTAAATTCACATGAATGAATGCAGACGTTTGTGGATGTGGTGCTAGTTGTTCTGAGACGAGTTGAGATGTTTTGTGAAAAAAGCAATTTAAATTCACATGTCTAATTGTAGACGTTTTTGGACGTGGTGCTAGTTGTTTGAGACGTGGTGCTCGTTCTGTGACGTTGTAGACTTTCTTTGTGAAAAAAATTAGTTTAAATTCACATGCATGGATGTAGACGTTTTTGGACATGATGTTTGTTGTTCTGAGACGAGGTGGGATGTTTTGTGAAAAAATCAGTTTAAATTCATATGTGCGGATGTAGAAGTTTTTGGATGTGGTGCTTGTTGTTTGAGACGTGATGCTAGTTGTTCTGAGATGTGGTACTGTCTTTGTGAAAAAAAAAGTTTAAATTCACATGAATGGATGTAGACGTTTTTGGAAGCGGTGCTAGTTGTTCTGAGACTAGTTGAGATGTTGTATGGTCATTTTATTTGTTTTATCTTATTACAACACCTACTTACAAGATCATGAACATTTTTAAGAGTTATATGGTCATTTTAATTTTTTTATCTTCACAAAACTCTTAGATCAGAGATCATGAACATTTCTAAGTGTTGAATGGTCATTTTATTTGTTTTATTTCATTACAACTCTTAGATATGAGTTCATGATCATTTCTAAGAATTGTATAGCCGTTTTATTTGTTTTATCTTATCAAAACCCTTAGATAAGAGATTATGAATATTTCGGTCCACCTCAGACGTTTTTGGACGTGGTACTAGTTGTTCTGAGACGATGTGAGATGTTTTGTGAAAAAATCAGTTTAAATTCACATGTCTGGATGTAGACGTTTTCGGACGTGGTGCTAGTTGTTTGAGACGTGGTGCTAGTTGTTCTGAGACGTGATAGACTGTCATTGTAAAAAAAAATCAGTTTAAATTCACATGCATGGATGTAGACGTTTTTGGACGTGGTGCTAGTTTTTCTGAGACGAGTAGAGATGTTTTGTGAAAAAATTCAGTTTAAATTCACATGTCAAATTGTAGACATTTTTGGACGTGGTTCTAGTTGTTTGAGACGTTGTTCTAGTTGTTCTGAGACGTAGTAGACTGTCTTTGTGAAAAAAATCAGTTTAAATTCACATGCATGGATGTAGACGTTTTTAGACGTGGTGCTAGTTGTTCTGAGACGAGGTGAGATGTTTTGTGAAAAAATTAGTTTAAATTCACATGTCTGGATGTAGACGTTTTTGGACGTGGTGCTAGTTGTTCTGAGATGTGGTAGACTGTTTTTGTGGAAAAAAAATCAGTTTAAATTCAAATGCATGGATGTAGACGTTTTTGGACGTGGTGCTAGTTGTTCTGAGACGTGGTAGACTGTTTTTATGGAAAAAAAATCAGTTTAAATTCACATGCATGGATGTGGACGTTTTTGGACGTGGTGCTAGTTGTTCTGAGACGTGGTAGACTGTCTTTTTGAAAAAAATTAGTTTAAATTCACATGCATGATTGTAGACGTTTTTAGACGTGGTGATAGTTTTTCTGAGACGATGTGAGATGTTTTGTGAAAAAATCAGTTTAAATTCATATGTCTGGATGTAGACGTTTTTGGACTTGGTGTTAGTGTTTTGAGACGTGGTGGACTCAGCGAAGACGTAGTACACCCAGTGAGGAAAATATTAGGCTCGGTAGGCTCGCGATTCTACTGAGCCTGTTTTTAGTCGGCTCGATACTCGACTCGTCAATGAGACGAGCCGACTCGAGCTCGATCAACCCGAGCTTCAGCCAGAATTTGATCGAGCTGCTCGTGAGCAGCTCGGTTCGTTTATAGCCCTAATTTAAACCCATCAACCCATTAGAATTAGAAGAACGTTGACAAGCGCAAATTATACAATGTAAAGTAATATAATAACATTAATTTAAATTTAAAAAATTGATGAGTTATATCAATTGCAATGAGTTTCAAATTTTAGTTATATGATAACATTGTTTTTCAATTAATTAAATTTTGATTTACTATTATTATTTTTTGATAAATATTGTAAATAATTTTTTATATAATTACAATTATTCTTATTCATCGAAGTTTAGTTTTTCAAAACAATAATCATTTTGACCTGACTTAGCAGGATGCTGACTTAAAAAACTTTCACGCTTACAACAACCTTTTTCTAGCCATAAAAAAGGGTCTATTCTCGACTAAAAATACTTGGCACTGAAGTTTCTGGATCTAATCATCCCAATCAATCGTAAGGCAAACAAAAATGTGCAAACTCAAAAATAACTAACCAAAAGAGACTTAAGAAAATGATATTTGTCCCACCTACTCTCAACGTGAACCCAGTTAAAATTGAGAAATACATAAATGAACACAACATTTCCTCCCAACCAATATAAGAAACAGACTAAAAATACAAATAGTGCGTAACTGATCAAGCATTCCATATCACAATCCAACTCAACAATTGTCAAGGCGTACATCATTAACAAGCAGAGAGAGGGTAGGATACAGTTGTCTCAGGAATCAAATCCAAACAAAAGATGATGAAACACTAATATATTATCTACCAATTTAGAAACACAAAAGTTGTAAGTATTTGTCTAAACATTATGCAAGATCACTGTCTAGATCTTGACTCGGCGCGCCTAGCTTCATCTGGCTTTGAAGGAAAAAGCTCTATGTAACGTGTGCCAATAAGTTTGTTGTCCCTTCGCATGGCTTTCTTAGCCTCCTCAGCTGAAACAAACTCCACAAACGCCTCTCCAGTAGCTTTTCCGTCATGGCGGTATCCAATGTGAACATTATCTTCCGTCAAATTAAAATCACCAAAAAATTTCATAATGTCTGACTTCTTCACCAAGTAAGGGAGACCTCGTAGCTTCAATACCTCTGTGTAGTCCAATTTATCCTTATCAAGGGACCTTTTTGGACGAGATGGAGGTGGGGTTCCACGATAGTCGTCATAACCACCACCTTCAGATTGCACTTCAGCAGCTATAGCACTATAATAATCCTGCTTTTTGCACCTGAAAACCTCGACATATCTCTTTCCAATGTTCTGCCTATCTCTCTCAAGAGCAAATTCAGCCTGCACCGGAGACGCAAACACAACAAAAGCTTCTCCAGAAAATCGTCCACTTTTGCTTACCAGGAATACATCCACAATATCCAGTCCAGCAAAGAACTTGAAAACATCAATATCAGTGCAGTCAAACGGAAGGCCTCTGAGACGGACAACTGGAAACATAAAGGGCCCGCTGCCGAACCCATAAGATTGATAACCACTTGGACCACTGCTCACTGCGAAGTAGGGATTTGATTCCATCATTCTTGGTCTCTTTGAGCCGACCTCGTACCCGTCCGAAACCCCCCCGCTCCCCAACATTGCCCTTCAGTTATTCATACCCAACAAAAGGAGAAACCCCCACTCAACCTTGTTAATAAAACCAAACCCAACCCATGTTGTTCCTACAACCTAGTTCCAACTCCTAATGTCTACAAATAATTGGTACAAACTTAAGCAATCGACCTTTAAACAACTCAAAGAAGAAGAATATAAACAATAACTAAACCACCAGAAAATAAGAGTATGGAAAATCAGAACACAAAATATAAAGACACTACAATCATAAGATCCTACACCAACCAATAGACTAGGAAACAATCATGCAGCTACTACATTTTAAATGAAAACAATTCATTGGCGAAACAACATGCAGGTGGCAACTGTAAGCATATGACAGCACAAGGCAATACAACCATCACAGTTTAGTACTAGCCTCAATCATTCATAGAAGCTCATATTAACAACTTAGTGCCTGGAATTCTAAAACAGAAAGGTTTCTCATCACTTTCCAGCAAGTGTTCCAAACTCTAGGAGCTGCAGGTCTCTCATCGCCAAGGGCAAAACAAGTAAAGCAAAAGACAATTAAATACTTAGTAATTAGAATAATAACCAAACAATGTCAATATTTCTCAAAGAATTACACTACAATGAACGAGCAATGCAGAAACAGGAGTATCAAACGTTCTACACAGATTTAAATATGGACCAACAATGTTGCTACTGGGTTAAAAAAATTGGCAGAACCAGCAACATTTTGGATTAAAATCTTAAATCTCAAACATTCAATTACCGATTACACTTTGTTTGACCCCATCGAAGAAAATGCTTAATTCTCTAATTTATCAAATTTGAAGCTGTAATATATCAAAATGTAACCAATGCTACTTTGTATTAACATTGAAAAACATCACATAATGAAAAACCCACCTACCCATACCCAATGGCAAGAATCAGTAATATTAACACCGGAGAGTTAGTGCAGGAGGGTTGAATAAAGTTCACAAATAAAAAAAAAAAAAATTATCCATTTACAAAATGATCAATCATTAATTCATCCTAAGAGCAATCATAACAAAATACTGCAATTCATGCGGTCTTCCACCAAAATAAAACCGCAAAAAATTCGATCAAATTTAGGGACGAGAAGAATAATCACCAATAAAACAACCCCATAAAAAGAATCATAGCCCTAATCAGTAATCACTCTAACAGAAATAAAAAACGACAAACCAAAACCCATAGAGAAGATCGATTGCGTAAAATCTATAGCCAATAATCACATACGCAAGTCCTGCAGATATCAGCGGCCAATTAAAATTCTGGGTTCAAAAGCTTACCCTCTTGATCCGTACATAGCTATAGCTGAAGCAATTTTTCCAAACTCCTTCTCGGGAATGCTCTTATTGCCCTACCCGTGTAACCCGCGAAAGAGAGAATAAACCAGAACTTATTGGCAGGTGAAGTCAGCCAAATTTTGGAGCATAACAGCGTTCCATACTATTAGAAATGGGCTTACTTCCTCTTTGACATACTTCAATTATTATATAGTGTATTTTATATTAATTTATATATATATTGACAATATATAATTTTAGTAAATTATTTTTATTTTCATACTTTATATTTTTTAATATTATTTTATTTTTTAATATATTTTTAAGATTTTTTTAATAATAAAAATTATATTTAATAATTTAACATACCTTAACCCTTTAAAAAAATAAACCCGTCATGTTAAAAAATATAAGCGTGTAAATAATTATATATTATATAAAACTAATCGAAAATATAATATATAAATAAAGTAATTAAAATTTGTCACACAATATCACATAAAAGTATCAGGGAGAATAGGTTTCGATGAAGGTTGATTGTTTACTTGCACAGCTTTGGTAATTTTTTTTTACTAGGTTGATAAAAGTTATTTGTAATTCTATTTCTAAAAATTAAATTTCTCAAATTACTTTTTTGTTAATTGTTAAATAATTTATCTAAAATTCAACTAAACAAATATATATATATATAATTATGAACAAATTTTTTGCCTAAAATTATTTTTAAAATATTTTAAAATAATATTATTTATAAATTTATCAAATATTTAATGTATTGCTATGTAATATTGTATGTATTTTCATATTTTAAAAAGTAAGATATTTATATTTTAATGTAATATTTGATAAATTTTTATATTATAACTGATATTCTCTAATTATATTTAATGTAATATTTATTAGAATATATTTGAGGGCGTATAAGTATATATAAGAATAAGAATAGGAGATGGTGTAGGGCAATTTTTTTCCTACAACTAGGTGTACAAGTAGATCTTGCAAACTTGAGAACACATAATCTTTGGGAAAGAGCTATAACAACAGAATTCTGTAACAAAGAAACAAGTGTAAAAGGCATTTTGGTAAACTACACTTGATATTAGCGTCTCCATCCAGCCACTTTGAAGAACTAAAATAGGCAAGTGAATTCCACATAGTATGCTGATTATGTATTTGCCAGGCGTTTTGCTACTCAAAGGTCAGGTTCTCTGCCTCTTTCCTCAAGGTGTCAAACAGTGCTGTCGATAGATAACGTTCCCCACCACTAGGGAATATTACCTGTCATTGTCAAGAAACAACAAATCACATACTTCACTAGTTGAGCCATGTATCAAAACTTGAATGGTATGAAAGCCTGATAAAAGTTGCTGAACAAATTCATTCAAACAATCCAAAAGTGATCATTATGTAATGCATCTTCCAAAGAGTTTATCAATGGAGAAAGGAAAGTGCCAATGCCGCCATAAGCAATAGAATCACAAAGTCAAGATTGACAAACAAATTACAACAACATGAGAACATCGGACAAATTGATATCAGGAATCCAACTAAAGGGCTCATCAGGTCTCAGATGAAACAGAATTTGTAGGGGCTGTCCACCGATGAAACAGTATAGAGGTGGAGTGAATAACTGATATTATCTCATATATTAGAGTCTTCATGTTGAAAAATGTTGAGTATTGCTTGCTTGTTATCAAACTTGGATTTGGAATGAGAAAAGGGATTTCTTATCTTTGTACTACCCTTGTATACCTATGTCAAAGCCTTTGAAGGTACAAGAAAGTGAGACTGGCTGCAGCTTTTTGGTTTCTGAGATTTCAAGATACCCTCTTAGCCAAACTCTAAAGATCATTACGGACCAACATTTCAGGTTAGCAGAAGTTTGATGCAAGTGACTCCAAAATTCCTTACTGATTATCCAGCCTAATCTTGATGATATAGCTGTACGGCTCCCTGATGCTGCTATATTTATACAACTGAATCCGCGATTGAGATGCTTATTATACCTATGGGAACATATTCTAGCCAAAAATTGTTTGCGGGAAGGAAACATTCAGATAGGTATAATAACCTGTAAAAGAAGGCTTTAGTAGTAATAACTAACATATTTATGAATATTGGATATGTATCTAGTCTGTACCATGCAGCCACAGCAACACAAACTGTTTGCCATCTGTCTGCCCGTTTTCCAAGGAGTTGTTCAGATGAGTCTAGGAGCTTTTCCTAATCGCTAAACCATTTTGGTGAAGTTAAAACTGCATACAGCCAGAATATTTTGGTGAAGTTACAAGGCCTGAGTTTAAAATTTGCAGCTCCCAGCAATATGCTGTATTGCTGATTTTGTTATTCTAGAGGTAGTAAAGGAGAACAGATGTGTGGTAGCCACTTGGAGGAAGTGGAATCAAGATAATCTACAGCTTTGTGTTAAGTTTGAGGATTCCCTTCCTTAAGACTAAAGTGATGCCTAAATAAATCATATCCTATTGCAACTTTGAATGCCTAAATATGTCCCACATCCTATTGCAACTGTTTATGTTGCTATACCATAGTAAACAAATACATGTTTAGACTATCAGAATACTTATTTACAGGTAAAGGTATCTCACTTTATATTCAACTTAATGTTGGGACATATTGCATCCTGGATAAAATCACCTATCTTAATGAAGAATAGAGCTAAGTCACTTTAATCTTGTTCACAATTATCTGGCCGTGATTGTATGTATGGATACAGAAAATATAGCTACCACAGAGAAGTTCTGAATAATCCATATAGGATGCCAGAAAAGATGTTAAATGTACGCAATGGTGGGCCTGAACCTCCAGAGCATTATAAAGAAAACAGTAGTAGTCGCTTCTATGGCATAAACAGACCTACAGCGTCTACTTATGATAAAACAATTTACAAAAGTCTCACCCTGAAGTTGTTTCAAAAGTTAGTGCTCTTCATAAATCGACATATAAGTCATTGAGAAATTTAACTTACAACAATGAGTTTTTCGGCGTATTCAGCCCTTCTTCCCAACTTAATTGCAGCAACTGCAGCTGCCCCTGCGGAAATGCCCACCTGCAATTCTCAAAGGTGGTACCGTATATATTAGGGGACGGAAGAAGTAATTGATGCCTATAAAACAGGAGTTTCAACTTACAAGCAAACCTTCCTTCAGGGCAAGAAGCTTTGCCATTTCAATAGCCTCATCACTGGATATCTGAAGGGGGTCACAAGAAAGATGAATCAGGATCGGACAAGAAGAAAAGGTTACATCACAAAAAGTCATTGCATTGGAACTGGAGTATTGACTAGCAACAACTGAAAAAAATATATAGTTTTAAAAGTTTCTGGAGTATCCTTCAGTTCAGAGTTTATCTAGCTAACGATTAGCCATGAATGATGAAAGAATGTAGACTTATTTGATTTTCAGCACCCAAAAGCATATATTATCAATGAGGTCAGCAAAGCATTGTGAATGCTATACAACATTTTTTCAAGAGAAACCTGCCTTGGAATGGTTACAAGTTCCATATACTGTATGTAATTCCACATTATCAAGTTGTGTTGCACCATCTCACAGAGACAGCTGGAATAATACACCATTCACAGTGTTGATCAAATCTGGATTTCCAGATTCTATGGAAGAAACACAGGTCTTTTGTTTGTGATTAATTTTTGTAAACAGTTAGTCATAAAATGCAGCAATGGTTTTTCTCTTCTTCACATTTCGCCAAATCATGGAAAGAAATTTGTAACTGAGGCATTGATTGTACTTGATAAGAGGAAAAATAAAGATAACTATAGAAGGATAT
The DNA here is from genome assembly GCA_030378225.1 of Knoxia roxburghii. Classification (NCBI taxonomy): domain Eukaryota; kingdom Viridiplantae; phylum Streptophyta; class Magnoliopsida; order Gentianales; family Rubiaceae; genus Knoxia; species Knoxia roxburghii. Next base: position 9,462,574 of record CM059423.1, read on the forward strand.
AGGAATTTGGTCCATTCCATTTTCATGCAGAAGAAAATGGATGAGAAAAAACTATGAAACCTTACATGAATAATTTCATCAAGGATACTGACGTCCAAAACTGCAGGGATGAAGCCAGCACCAATTCCTTGAATTTTATGACAACCTTCAAAATTGAAGGAAAAATTAAATAACAAACCTAAGTCATCCCCAAAAATGCATTAACATTTATGCTTTAAAGCTCTTACAAATAGAATGCTGCATTAAGGGGTGGAGGGGTTTGGGGAGGAGTAAGATAATAATACTTCACAGGAAGTAATTTTATGTGGATCAAATAAGTTTAATTTTAGTAGGTATTTTAGATTTCTCACCAAGTTTAGATTAATTTGGCTTAAAAGTGATTGAATGATGAACTTATGTTGATGTTATGTCTAAAATGCAGGAAGCAAAGAATACAACGTATTTTGACCCGAATTAAGAAGAAAGAATGACAGCAGAGAAAGAGGTCAGGAAGGTCGCCCACACTTCGGGAAATTGCTAAACCATTCTTGATTTCTTGATTGTTTAGTTTTTTTTTATGGTATACTTAGTTCACTTCAAGCAGATTCAGCATGCTAAACACCTTAAGAAATGAAATTCAAGACATGAAAATCACCTGCTTCTCCTCCACTTAAAATTGGACTCTCAGTAGGTTCAATACCATATACCTGTCAACAGTTAAGTACTCAACAAAATGAAAATAAAAATAATTTCAACAATAATGATAGAGAAGGTTAAAAGGAATCTAACTTTTATGTTTGCATTTTTCTCCTTGAGAAACTTTCCTGCACCAATGACTGTACCTCCAGTTCCAATTCCTGCAACTAAGGCATCAACTTTTCCTTGTGTGGTCTCCCATATCTCTGGTCCAGTTGTGTCATAGTGTATCTACACATTGATACATATAAGTTACATATAAGTTTGTATTACAAGTTCTGATAGAGAATTGAACTTGTTAACAAAAACTACCTTTGGATTAGCAGGATTCTCAAATTGTTTGAAAAAGAAGCAATTAGGTATGGTCTCCATTATTTCGTCGACTTTTGTGAGAGCGCCATTGATACCTTTAGCCCCATCAATTATGTACAATTCAGCTCCCAATGCAAGGAGAATAATCCTTCTCTCGATGCTATAGGTATGTGGCATTACAATTATAAGCTTGTAGCCCCTAGATGCAGCAATGGATGCAAGACCGATACCCGTGTTACCACTGGTTACCTCAATAAGAACTGTCTTCAGCCACCATAAAAGAGATCTTCTTCAGATAAAAATATTTCAAGAACATTGAAATCTATGCCAATACAAATATGCCAGTGTGTACAGAAGAAGGTGGGAGAAAAACTAAAATCAGCAAACCTTTCCAGGGGTAATAAGACCCTTTTCCTCTGCATCTTTTATCATACTAAGGGCAATCCTACATTTTGATAAACACAAACATTATGTTCATGCGGGATAAAATGTCATTTACTGGGACAACAATTTCAAAACAACTGTCAGGAATAACTGAGACAAGTTTTACCTGTCTTTCACACTTGAGGACGGCTGCATTGTCTCCAATTTGGCAGCAATGCGGCCAACACAACCATCCACCACATTGTTCAGATACACCATTGGTGTGTTTCCTATAAGCTGTGATTGTAGGCCAAAGGGGAAAACAAAGTAAACTGATAATAATACACGTCTGCTTATCTTGCTCAGAAAATTAAAGATAGCTGAGAAAATTAATTACTTCTGTAATGTCATTGGCGATACTGCATTTCTCTTCCATTGGTGGTACCTCCAAAGAACAAACTACACCTAAACTGAAACAGTATCAAATACAAAGCTATAAAGAAATTACCATGTCCAGAAAGCAAATTGCAGAGCTGGGAGAGTTCAGGATATGGCCAACGTACCAGAAATAGAAAAAGAAATTTAGCTCTAAAGAAACATTGCCACAAAAACGAAGAAAATAACACATCTCAAGAAAGCTAGATAACTTCAACAGTGTCCACGAAGTGTTAAAAGTGAAATCAGCTTTGGTGATTTAGCAGTAAATATGAATTTCTAGAAGCAAAGAACCTGTCTCCAAGAACTTAAATCCCTTCATTTACAACCTAATAGCAGAGAATTCACAAACTAGATACAGCTTTCAAGTAAGTAACTCCTCAACCAATTCTTTCAGTACAAGAACAATATTCTTTCAGAAGCATCCACACCTTTTTTAGTTTCAATCTGCTATTAAAACCAGAGAAGGCAGAACCCTTTTGGATTCTTAAAAAACCCGACTTTTAAACACAGGGTTTTGGTAAATCAATGAAAAAAAAATAAAAAAAGAAAGAAAAACAACACCAACAGCAAAAATGAAATTTACAGAGCACAGATGGTCAACCTGAGGTTGGTCCCTGCACCCGTGTCGGTCTCCAATTCGAAAATTTAGAGTGCGGTTTTGATTTTCAGTTCCATCCCAACTCTCATGTTGTAGAATTGGTTCACTGTTAAAACACAATTTCGTACGTTTCGACTGCAAATATTTTTCAGACGGCATCATAATTTATCCTTTTATCCACTTCGATATGGCTATATGAGATGTCCAAATTTGACTGTACCCATGCAGGCGGACAGACATAAATTGTTGACAATTTTTCCGGGAAAGAATTCCCCCCATTGACTGTGCAGTCAACTTTTTCCCATTGTTTTATTATAAACTTCCCACCTTGGCTGTACAAGAGCATTACAATGTTTAACAATTACAATGTAATTTTTCATAAATGACAAGAGAACATTAATTATAGGAAAAAATAAGGTAAATTTAAGAGTTTAATGTATTAAATGAGTTCTTTCTATTAGGCCAACAGATTATTACTTCTAGGTGTAAGATATATTTTTCCTAAGTGGACTACTATTTGTAGCACACTTTTTACTATTTATAATCTTATTTTTAAAATTTACTACCCAACATATCCCTCTAAAAAAAAAAAAACTCAATAGTCTTTCTTATTTTTTCTCTTCCTTTTTCAAACTCCACCATCCTCACATTCAATTTCACCACCTCCTTTATCGATTCTTTTCAAGTTGTGGTTATTAAACATGAAATCTTAACACCATATCATCATAAGTTCTTTCAATTGAATTAAGATAGTCATATTACAGGAATTTTAAAGTCCCGATCAATACTGATAATGAAACTCTGATATGGGAAAAATTTCTGCACAAAAAAGTTTAATTAAAGAATATTTAAATTCTAAAATAATTATTTTTATTTAGTGCATAAAATATTATCATAATAAGATAATAACATGATAGAATTTATTCATAATTACATTTATTTATTTATTTATTTATTTATGTTGCCCATTTTTTGGAATTATTTTTCTTCTCGCGGATATCACATAACGATGGTCAGAGCCATCATGAGGCAATTCACGCCGTCATCTTCTTCTTCCAGCCTTACCCAAATCCTAACCATGTCCTCGTCATCTTCCTTATCTTCTCTGCAACAACAGCGGAAGGAAGAACCGCTCCAAGAAATGCTGCATTTTTCGCAAAAATAAGCCCTATGATGAAGATGACAACGATGATCGCGATGATGGAAATCAAAATCATTGTTGCAATCATGCCCATGGAGACGGCTGTGGTGGTGATGGTACTAGTTCTAGTAATTGATCAGAATTTCATTCGATTAACATAAGTAGTTGTTCAGAAATTTTTTACCAAAAAAAGAATTTGATTATTTTCCTCCCCCCATTTCTTTTTTTATCTTTTTATTTTTCTAAAAAATACTGTATGTGTGATAATTGTTCATATAATTGGTTATTATAGGATTAAATATGTTTAAAAGAATTAAGATAATTATGGGAGTCCGTTTACGGTGGTACTATAGGAGTAGGATGAATTTTACTCCTACTTACTGTAGCGCGCTACAGTAGCGCGCGCTACAGTGACGCGCTATAGTTTCGCGCTACAGTAATGCGCTATTTTTTAAAAAAAATTACTTTTTTAACAAGGGAAATCAGATCAGGATTATATAGACATCAGATTAGAGAATACAAGAGATCATATCAACAGACTATAGATATCAGATCAAGAATATAAAAGAAATCATACAGTAGAACTAAAATATAATTAACAAGAGAGATCAGATCAGGACTATATAGACATCAGATCAGCGAATACTTGACATCAGATCAACAGACTATAGATATCAGATCAAGAATATAAAAGAAATCATACAGTAGAACTAAAACATACTTAAAAAGGGAGATCAGATCAACATACTATAGACATCAGATCAGCGTATACTTGACATCAGATCAACAGACTATAGACATCAGATCAAGATTTTAAAAGAAATCACACAGCAGAACTAAAACATACTTAACAAAGGAGATCAGATCAGGATTATATAGACATCAGATCAACTCATACTTGACATCAGATCAACAGACTATAGACATCAGATCAAGATTTTAAAAGAAATCACACAGCAGAACTAAAACATACTTAACACAGCAGAACTAAAACATAGTTAACAAAGGAGATCAGATCAGGATTATATAGACATCAGATCAACAGACTATAGACATCAGATCAAGATTTTAAAAGAAATCATACAGTAGAACTAAAACATACTTAAAAAGGGAGATCAGATCAACAGACTATAGACATCAGATCAGCGTATACTTGACATCAGATCAACAGACTATAGACATCAGATCAAGATTTTAAAAGAAATCACACAGCAGAACTAAAACATACTTAACAAAGGAGATCAGATCAGGATTATATAGACATCAGATCAACTCATAATTGACATCAGATCAACAGACTATAGACATCAGATCAAGATTTTAAAAGAAATCACACAGCAGAACTAAAACATACTTAACAAAGGATATCAGATCAGGATATATAGACATCAGATCAACTCATACTTGACATCAGATCAACAGACTATAGACATCAGATCAAGATTTTAAAAGAAATCATACAGTAGAACTAAAACATACTTAAAAAGGGAGATCAGATCAACAGACTATAGACATCAGATCAGAGTATACTTGACATCAGATCAACAGACTATAGACATCAGATCAAAATTTTAAAAGAAATCACACAGCAGAACTAAAACATACTTAACAAAGGAGATCAGATCAGGATTATATAGACATCAGATCAACTCATAATTGACATCAGATCAACAGACTATAGACATCAGATCAAGATTTTAAAAGAAATCACACAGCAGAACTAAAACATACTTAACAAAGGAGATCAGATCAGGATATATAGACATCAGATCAACTCATACTTAACATCAGATCAACAGACTATAGATATCAGATCAAGAATATAAAAGAAATCATACAGTAGAACTAAAATATACTTAACAAGGTATATCAAATCATGATTATATAGACATCAGATCAGAGAATACAAGACATCAGATCAACAGACTATAGATATCAGATCAAAAATATAAAAGAAATCATACAGTAGAACTAAAATATACTTAACAAGGTAGATCAAATCATGATTATATAGACATCAGATCACAAAATAGCAGACATCAGATCAACAGAATTTAGATATCAGATCAAAAATATAAAAGAAATCATATCATACAACAAAAACGTCCATAATATGTATCATAATATCTAAAATTATTTAATTATAAAACAAATAAAATGATAATTTAAAAATAATTTTTTTATAAAATTCAAAAACATTAAAAAAATACTGAATTGTTTAGAAAAAAACGGACGAAAAAAAATTTCAAAGAGGAAGGCAAAAAAAAAAAAAAAAAAAGCCAAAAATAACAAAAGAAATGAAGGTACTGTAGCGCGTTTACTGTAGCACGCGGAACTGTAGCGCGTTTACTGTAGCGCGCATTTACTGTAGCGCGGGGTAGGAGTAAAATTCATGGTGGTCCTATAGGAGTAGGATATAAATTGCCTAATTATGGAGATTGAATGGAAATCAAGCAATGAATCTGTTTATCTTTATTGGGATAAAAAATATAGATTTATTTGTTAAATTTTGATAAATTATTTAAAAAATTAGTAAAATGACAATTTGGAAAGTTTGTTTCAAAAATAAGGCTACAAATAGAAAAAACTTGGCTACCTAATGGTTTGATCTCAAACTCATATAATAAATGGGTGTAACAGTGTCATTTCAGCTTTTCACTAAATTCTTATTTTATTATTATTCTCTGTGCAATGATATTATACTACAATGGGATAATGAATTGATCCACTATCATATTATATTTATTTCACTTATTCACAACATAAATATTTATAATTATGATCAATATTTAAATTTATTTTACTAAATACATATGAAAAATAATATAACATATAAATATATCAATAAATATTTCATAAAATATTAATTAAAAAAATAAAATATTAATGATAATATATACTTATGTGTTTTTTTAAAAAGTAAAAATGTATGATTTGAAAACGAAAGGCAAAAAAAATGTTATAGCCGATGCATTGTCTAGGAGACATACCCTTCTCACTCTAAATTGTTAGGTTTTGAGTTTATAAAGTCTATATATGTTGATAACCCTGACTTTAGCAATGTTTTTGCAGCTTGTGAACAAGTGGTGTTCAACAAGTTCTATAGACATGACGATTTTCTTTTCAAAGACAACAAATTATGTGTCCCGAAGAGTAGCCTACGTGAATTGCTTGAGGCCCATAGTGATGGTTTGATGGGTCACTTTGGTGTTTTCAAGACACTTGAGATGCTCCAAGAGTACTTCTTTTGGCCTAGTATAAAGAAAGATGTAGCGAAGATTTGTGAGAGGTGCATTGCATGCAAGAGGGTGAAATCCACATCTAAACCACATGGTCTACTCATGCCACTACCTGTGCCTACCTGTCCTTGGATTGACATTTCAATAGACTTTATTATTGGTCTTCCAAGGACCCAAAGAGGTAATGACTCTATATTTGTTGTTGTGGATATGTTTTCTAAGATGGCGCACTTTATTGCTTGTAGGAAAACCGATGATACGAAGGACGTTGCAAGATTTTTCTTCAATGAAGTGGTAAGGTTGCACGGTATTCCTAACAGCATTGTAAGTGATAGAGATGTTAATTTTTTGAGTTATTTTTGGAAAACCTTGTGGAGTAAGTTAGGTACTAAGTTGTTGTTTTCTACCACAAGTCATCCACAAACTGATGGTCAAACCGAGGTAACTAATAGACTTCTAGGAAGCTTAATTCGTGTATTGATCAAGAAAATTTTGGCTAAGTGGGAAGAATGTTTGCCTATTTGTGAGTTTGCTTATAATAGAACTACACATTCTTCTACTAACTTTTCTCCTTTTGAGGTTGTTTATGGTTTTCAACCCTTGACACCTATGGATTTGTTACCAATTCCAGTCAAGCAGATTACCAATGTAGATGGAGAGAAGAAGGCCAAGATGGTGAAAAAACTACACGAGAAAAAAGGTTTAATCTACTCAAGAGGAACGAACACAATGAGAATATTGCTAACAAAGGAAGAAAGAAAGTTGTGTTTGAATCCAGAGAAAGGGTGTGGGTGCACAAGAGGAATGAAAGATTTCCTCAAGCAAGGAAAAGCAAGTTGTTGCCAAGAGGCGATGACCCATTCCAAGTGGTGGAGAGGATCAACGAAAATGCCTACAAGTTGGATCTAAGAGGTGAATTAGGAGTTCATTTTACTTTTAATGTCACTGATCTTTATCCTTTTGATTTTGATGAAGGATTTGAATTGATGACAATTCCTTTTCAAGAGGGAGGGGATGATGTGATCCAAGGAATATTCGGTAGTCAGCAAATTTAATCCTAAAATTTTATAATAACAGCATATTTAGTCTCATAACAATTTTTTATTTACACATTTAACAATTTCTTTTCAATTCCGTCAGTTCATTGTCATATGGCATAATATAACCCACTGAAATGACATGTGGACGACACAATATCAAGGTTCCATATGAATTTTACTAAGTTAAGCAGTTAAAAAACCATCCATCCCAATTGATTATATTGATGTACAACTTTAATTACGTGTCGTCCACATGTCATTCCAGTAGATTATATTAGTCCACATGGTATCCACATGTACGCCACCTGACAATGGACTGACGGAATTAAAAAATAAATGTTAAATATATTTAAAAAATTGTTATGGGAATAAATGTGTTGTTATTATGAAATTGTAGGACTAAATTTGCTAACTACTAAACGTTCAGAAACTAAATTTGCCATTAGATCATACTATAGGGACTAAATTTGCATCTTTTTTCTTATTTTTGGGTACACTTTTGGGTATTGAAATAAAGCATTGAACGTTATGTAATTATTGAAGGAAATTCATACCATATCAAGAATGGTCTTGGGATCTGTAAGAGTGCAAGTACGTTTCCCTTTAGCATAACCACCGCCAATCATGCTATCAACAGTTCTCAAATTAGGAAAATTTTAACTGCTTCAGTGTTTAATATAGAAAACTAATCTACCTTTCTTTAACAAGCAAATGGAGTTAATTGTGAAATACCCCTCAATTTTCATTAATTTTTCAAAGTAACCCTAAAAATATCAGTTTTAGTATCTACAAATTTCAAGTATTTAAGTTTTACAATCCACTTCAATTTTGAATAGTTATAAAAATTAATGTTTATTGACCATTCTACCCTTGGGTCAGTTTTTGTTCAAGTCATTAACCATTCTTAGGAGTGATTTTTCATAATAACATTTAATATTTGAAGGGGTGTATTTTAGAAAACTGAAAACCTTTTAGGGGATGTTTTGCAATTAACTCAGTACACAAATTAAAAAGAGAAGTCATTAGATTGAAATAGTTGGGAAAAGGAATAAAGTTATTGTAAGAGAGTTTACCTAAATCCTTCTATCCAACCTGGAAAATGCTCTTTGTATGTACTCACCATCATTGTAGTATAAATTATATTATACTCCTAGGAGTAAACCGGGCGGTTTACTCCTAGTAGTATAACTCCCACTTTTCTCTCTCTCTCTCTCTCTCTCTCTCTCTCTCTCTCTCTCTCTCTCTCTCTCTTTCCCCCACCCACTTCTCTCTTTCCCACCCCACTTCTCTCTTTCCCACCCCCCGCTACACTACCCATTTCTCTCTCTCTCTCTCTCTCTTCCCCCCACCCATTTCTCTCTTTCCTACCCCATTTCTCTCTTTTCCCACCCCCCGCTACACCACCCATTTCTCTCTCTCTCTCTCTCTCTCTCTCTCTCTCTCTCTCTCTCTCTCTCTCTCTCTCTCTCTTCTCTTCCCCCCACCTATTTCTCTTCTCGCTACACCACCTCCCCGCCGGTTCTTCACGGCTGCCTCCGTTCCGGCCAACTGGCGACCATTTTCGGCCGTCCTAACCCATGAAAATGTTTCCCACACTCCATAGAACAAAACCATGTCTTCGTTTCTCTATTTCGTGTCTGTTTTCTCTCTCCGCGAATCTCCTTTTCCCGCCGACCGTTCGCCACCGATTCATCCCTTTTCGGCCAAGATTTGGCTCGGTTCTCACCACTAAAAGATCCCCCATGGTCCCTAGAACAAAACCCCTCCATTATATTTGCATTTTGGAAGAGTTGGAGTGAGGTTGGTTTTTGAAAACCTTAGACCGCCACTTCTCCGCCTCGAACCGCCGTTCTCCAGCGTCTTCTTGGGCTACCGACACCTTGCATGGACTCCTCTCCTTCAAAGCTTCAAAAGCCACCCAGAATCTTTGCATTTTGGTGACCGGAAGAAGAAGCGGTGGTGGAGGGAGAAGATTTCGTTGGCGGTGGTGGGACTGCAGAGGCCACGGTGGCAATGAAGGGGCTGGAGTGAATGGGGTGTAAGAAGGAACTTAGCAATAGGTTAGTGGGCTTATGTAAACTTGAAACGATAGCTTATGTAAACTCGAATGTGTACTTATGTAAACTCGTTATGTAAACTGAGGTTCTGAACTACTTATGTAAACTGAGGGTGCTGAACTACTTATGTAAACTGAGGGTTCTGAGCTAGGGTTCTGAGCTATTTATGTAAATTGAGGGTTCTGAACTACTTATGTAAACTGAGGGTTCTGAACTACTTATGTAAACTGAGGTTCTGAACTACTTATGTAAACTGAGGGTGCTGAACTACTTATGTAAACTGAGGGTTCTGAGCTACTTATGTAAACTGAGGGTTCTGAACTACTTATGTAAACTGAGGGTTCTGAACTACTTATGTAAACTGAGGTTCTGAACTACTTATGTAAACTGAGGGTGCTGAACTACTTATGTAAACTGAGGGTTCTGAACTACTTATGTAAACTGAGGTTCTTAACTACTTATGTAAACTGAGGGTGCTAAACTACTTATGTAAACTGAGGGAGCTGAACTACTTATGTAAACTGATGGTGCTGAACTACTTATGTAAACTGAGGGTGCTGAACTACTTATGTAAACTGAGGTTCTGAACTACTTATGTAAACTGAGGGTGCTGAACTACTTATGTAAACCGAGGTTCTGAACTACTTATGTAAACTGAGGGTGCTGAACTACTTATGTAAACTGAGGGTTCTGAACTACTTATGTAAACTGAGGGTGCTGAACTACTTATGTAAACTGTGGAATAAAGCTTGGTAGTAATAGTAGTGTAGGAGTAAACCAGCTAGGAGTAAACCGCCTGGTTTACTCCTAGGAGTAGGATACACCAACTGATCATTGTAGGTCGAATAATTACAAGAGGAATATTGGCTTTCAAAATACCCAAAAGCATCTCTCCCATTGCCTTAGTAAACACATAGGTGTAGACAAAAATCATGAGCTTCAATTTGCGAAAACTAGCCGTTGGGATAGCTTCAAAATGTGTTAAATGAATTGATGTTTGGGAAAAGACAAGAAAACCTTTGAATTCCAAGGTCCCTCGTAGCCAATTTTATATCTTGTTAACTCAAAACTCATGTCAACCGAAAACCTAATAAATAATCTTATAGGGTTCTACTTTAAAATTAATTAGCAATAGGAAAAGTAACTCATCACACTTATATGTTGAGATCGGAACTCTCCATCTATTAATGTGGGATTGGATTTGCACCCCAACATTCTCACTATCTAATCCAGACGTCCCATTCAGAGTGTCACTAATGCGGTATGGTCTCTCCAAAATCTTTTCTCCCTCCACACCAGATACGTAAGCTACGACGAAATAGTCATTTTGGGAAAAATATGGAAAAAATAAAATACACTCAGACACCCTTTTTATTTTTAAGAAAATAAATGAAAATAGTGAGTTATAACTTACCAGTGGATACGTGTTGTAGCACCTTTATTTTAGCACATTTTTTGGCAAAGTTCAAAACATGCTTAACCCCCATGGTACTTGTTCCAATGGTCACATCATATCTACCGCACATAAAAATGGTATTAATAAAAAGAGTACGTACATTATAATTCAACATATAAAATTATTATTTTGAATTTTGCATTTCATGATATAGTTTTTTTCATGACAATGGTATTGTACCAAATTAAACTCAAATTTAGATGAAGTAGGTATTTATTCATATATATTGGTCTCACAATTTAATTCATATTTTTATAGGGTATTTATAAACATATTGTTGAAAAAATCAAGAAATTGAAAGTAAAATTTTGTTTTCAACATAAGAAAATTTTATGTAAAGGGAGTTTTATTTTGAGATAAGAGAACATAAAATTACTCACTCTATTTCACAATGTAAATTTTTTTAGTTGGCACATCTACTAAGCAATCAATTATTTAATGCGTAATTTTTATCCATTTAAATAAAAATTCCTTTTATACTCTTAATAAATTATTTTGATAATGCAAAACTTTTTAATGAGGTTTTTAATGAGGCGCATGGAGATTCTGAGTTCGAATTACGCCGGAAGTAGATCACACCGGGAGCACTTAGAGCATGGCGGTTTTGAATTTGAGTCACACCTGGGGATAGCAGATCACACCGGAGGCACTCAGGAGTCACACCGGACCTAGATTAATAAGTTTCAATAGGCGTTATGTCTCTTTTATTGTACCAAAAAAAGAAGAGATTGGATTGAGAAGATCTTGACGGTTCTTAACAAAGATGATGAAATAATTAAGGATAAATATGTAAAAATAATTATTTATTTTTTAGAACCGCCTAAACAATTTACATTTTAATGGGATTTCAAAATGAAAACGTCTTACTAACTGTAGTAGTGTACCTTTGATCAAAGTTGGTTGTTGCAGCCAGGTTAAAGACAATATCAACTTCGTTCCACATTTCTTCCAACAAATTCAAGTCTTGTACACCTAGATTCTCACTAGCGGTATCGCCAGCCAGAAGGAGGCTCGCTAGCTCAAAATGATTAACTCAAATTATTAGTAACATATGAGATTGAAAGTTATATACAAGTCACTCAAATTGTAAACTAATAGTGTGGGACGTGGCGTTACATGTCATCACTTTAATCTATATGCAAAAGTTTAAAAACGTCAAATATATCTGAGAGAAGTGTACGGAATTTTTTTCATAAATGCATACATCGGAATGAAGACGATGCATGGCTGACTTGCCATCCGCTGCCCTTAAAAAGAAGATAAAGCTTTCTCACATTCGGTTGAACCCTTCAATCACAACTGCATCATGCGACCAAAAGAATTTAAAGTCAAAATGGGGAATTAAAGAAGAGAGAAAATAGCAAAAGACGTGGAGACAGAAATTAGAGGGGGTGCAAGTGAGGCCGAGGTCCCTATCCCCGAGTACTAGTAGCCCTCTTTCACAATAAAATTGTAAAAATATCATCTGATTGAATGATTTGTATATAAATTGAAAATTATTGAATCATCTATAAAATTAAAATATTATAGGAACAGCTAATTTGGATTAATCACTTTTAATTAGTGATAACAAAACTTAAAAGTTACGTGATGTTATAGGAATGGAATGGAGTGGAGTGGAGGGAGAGGAGAGGAAAGGAAGAAGGAAGAAGTACCCTTTCCAAGGAAACCAGCTGCCCCAATCAGAAGAATGCTGCTGTTCTCAAGGGCTTGGATTATATTATCCAACTCCATTGAAATTTGATTGATCCAGGTGAAATACAAGGCTGGAGAAACAAAGTGAAAAAATGTTGGAAGAAGAGAATGGTTCTAGTTGGGCTGGAAGAATGTTTCGGGATGTCAAATGAATGTCAGTGGAGCACTCTTTTTATAGTCGAAGAGACTAAGGGTCATCAAATCTTACATTTTATACTTCATCTCTTTTATCCTTGTGCATTTCATGCAAGGCAAAACAAAGAAAAAACTAAAATAACTCCGATTGTTACATTTTCTTTTGATTAATAAAGTAAAGACAAAAATAATTAAATTACTTTAATGAATCATTCAAATTACTTTAATGAATATTTTACTAATTTATGAACTAATCAAAGGTAATCAGATTTCTTTAATAATTATTAAATTATTAAATTTTGATTATCTTGCATCAAACGCACCCTTAGATTTATGTTTAGATCTACGACTTAGTTTGATTTTTAAATTAAATTTATTGAAATTTGTTTGACATTGATTCATTATTAACCAAATTAACCTAGTCATTTTCCTAGTTTCCACTCAATTTCTAATAGTTATGTGAGGGAAATCACTTGTTTTCTACAAAGAAAATGGGGCGGTAAATGAAATCCTTTAAATTTTTATATAAATATTTATCATTATATTTTTTATTAGTGTAATTAAATCAATTACATGAAAAAAAAAAATCTTAAAATGTCATTCCTAATGTCAAAATATTGAAATCAATAGTAATTTTAAAAGAAATTTTAAAAAAATTTAGAAGTAAAAATATTCTTAATTTGTTTTACTTATAAATGTATTTTTATATAATATTTATTCAAACACATTTTAAACTATTTAGTTGAAAGTGAAAACATTCCCATAACATTCATATCTCATACACGTAGACATGGTTGTCAATTTTTAGCATTTATAATACAGAATTAACGATAAATCATTTCATCAATATCATAACAACTTGATTGTGAAATTAAGGGTTTAATTAATTTTTAGAGCCAAAAAACAGATAGCTTATAATTGAAAACCATTCTTTCAAAACATGCTAACTAACTTATAATAAAATAAAGTTATTGCTCTTAAAAGGCTAACAACTTATCATCAAATATGATTATTTCTCTTTGGATGCAATATTTTAAACGATGATTATATATATTTATTTGTTTGTTTGGTTTAATCTTCTCAACAAAAGAACGGCTGGAAACCCTTCAGTTGCGAAGCAGCTCTCGCGTTGTGGTTTGGGAGATTAATTAATTTATATGTGGTCTGTAAGCAAGTGATTGTGATTGTGGTTGTGATTGTACCAACCTGGAATACTAACAACCAAGCATCCAGCTCTCGTGGTCCTTTTCATAATAGTATTACCGTTGTGCATATCCACTAATAGAATATACACTGCACACTGTTATTGTATACTTAGTGTTATTGTAAATGGGCAAATTATATTATACTCCTAGGAGTAAATCGGCCGGTTTACTCCTAGGAGCATTATCAATAGCCATAGTCTCTCTCTTCTGACCCATTTTTGGCCCCAACTTCCCTAAATCCTTGTTCTTCTTATTCAGCCTTCCCAATGCCATTCCTCTCCATCCCAACTTCTCTCAAACTCCATGGCTTCTCAGTATTTCCTCCTCCACTCAAATCTGCCACGCGGGATTTCTCTGAACCACTACCCTCCTGGGACTACCAAAATAGAGAGCCCAATGGTCTGGTCGCTGGTCGATGGTCGATGGTCGATGGTCGAGGCTGTTGGCTGGGCTGGCTGACACGATGATATGGGCCCACGTCGCTTCCGTTTCGGCGATCCCTTTCTCTCTTTCTCACCCAGTCTCGCTCTCTCCATCATAACCTAACAGAGCTCCGTCCTAACCGTCACCGACGAGGACCGGGCAGCTGTGGTGGGAAAATGACTGGACGACTCAGATCCGTCCGGAACTAACGTGGAGGGGCCCGCACTACAACGTGGCCACGTCATACTGACACGACCTGATGAATCTGGACCTGATGATACTGTTGCTCCTCCTATCGCTGAAACCCTAGTCGGCTGACCGCCGCCGACTTCGCCGGTTCTTCCTTCCCAGTCGCCGGTCGTCGCTTCCTCTCGCTGATTCCAACCTTCGTCCGATGGGTCTGATGATAAACCCGATAACCTTTAAGGCCTTGGCAGTATGTTTATATGTTTATATATGCATTGGTAGATTCTGAGTTATAGTTTATTAAATGTTACGATTTTAAAAATGCTTAAAGTATAAGAGAAGTAGGGAGTTAAAAATGACATAACTATGGAGTGAATGGGGTGCAAGAAGGAACTTAACAATAGATTAGTGGGCTTATGTAAACTCGAATGTGTACTTATGTAAACTCGAATGTGTACTTATGTAAACTCGTTATGTAAACTGGGGGTTCTGAACTACTTATGTAAACTGGGGGTTCTGAACTACTTATGTAAACTGGGGGTTCTGAACTACTTATGTAAACTGGGGGTTCTGAACTACTTATGTAAACTGGGGGTTCTGAACTACTTATGTAAATTGGGGGTTCTGAACTACTTATGTAAACTGGGGGTTCTGAACTACTTATATAAACTGAGGGTTCTGAACTACTTATGTAAACTGAGGTGTTGAACTACTTATGTAAACTGAGGGTGCTGAGGTGGGTGGGAGGGCAGTGGGGCTGATTTTTTAGAGATAACCTTCTAGGAGTAAACCGCCCGGTTTACTCCTAGGAGTAGGATATACGGACTGTTGTAAATGTAGTAGGTTACTATTTTCTATTCTGTTAGAATTAGGAAACATGAAGAAACCATGAGACCCTGTAATTATAAATATATGTTCATACATTAATGAAAAGCAAGTTTTGTACAAAATCTCTTTCAATATTTTGTCATGGTATCAGAGCAGGAAAAATTCCTCGAGTTCTAGTTTTCCTGTTCTTCTTCCGATTTTCTCGATTTTTCTCGGTCAACAGCTTGACCGCATTTTAACCGTGATCCAACGGTCAGATCATGACCACTCAATCTTGCGGCGGTGGTTTTGCAAGTTTTGGTCCTTAATTTTCTTTCGTAGCACTCTTCACAATGTCGGCCAAGACTGAGACATCATCGGCCAAGTCTGAAGCATCTGATCATGAGCATTTGTATAGTTCTGATGAAGACTATGTTGGAAAAATATCATGTTGTTAATCCTTATGATGTTTTTCCCCAAGATACTTCGGGGTTGCTTATCACTCAGGTTCAATTAAAAGGAGAATCCAATTATGATGAGTGGTCGAATACAGTCAAAGTTGCTCTCCAATCACAAAAAAAGTATGGCATTTTGGATGGATCGATCCCTCAACCTAAGAAACCCAGAAATTTGGATACTTGGTGGACAATCCAATCCCTGTTGATTTCCTAGATTCTGAATAATATTGATCCAACTTTACGTAGATCTATTCCTTTCCGTGAACTTGCAGTTGATCTTAAGAAGCACATTCATCAGCGGTTTTCTGTTTAGACTGATTCCCGGATTCAGTAATTGAAGTCCGAATTAGCAAACTGCAAACAGCAGGGACTCACGATTGCTGCGTATTATGGTAAGTTGCAAAGTCTTTGGGAAGCTATGG
The DNA here is from genome assembly GCA_030378225.1 of Knoxia roxburghii. Lineage (NCBI taxonomy): Eukaryota > Viridiplantae > Streptophyta > Magnoliopsida > Gentianales > Rubiaceae > Knoxia > Knoxia roxburghii. Next base: position 9,479,224 of record CM059423.1, read on the forward strand.
GCAAGTATGACTGTGTTTCTGTGATAGATCTTTGTGGTGATTGTCAGTCAATGATGTTGGGAAAGTTGGTGGCACATCGTAAGAAACAACAAGTGCATCAATTTCTCCTCGATTTAGATCCAAACACATACAAGTCTATTCGTTCTAATATTTTGGCACAAGAGCCCCTACCCCCGGACGTATATATTCTCTTCTGATTCAAGAATAACGTCTTCGAGGTTCTCCATCCATGCCAGTTGTAGAAGTAGTTTTTGTAACTCAGGCAAACTCAAGCCGTGGTTGTGGTCGTGGTAGTGGTCGTGCACGTGTTATTTGCAGTAATTATCACAAGTCAGGACATGACATTACGTCCTGTTATGAGATCATTGGTTATCCTACGAATTGGGATTGCAGCTCTTCAAAATCCACCGGTGGTGGTGGCAGCGGCGCCGACAGTCTCTCTTCGGCGGCAGCGACACCGTTCCTCCTGGCCCAGGCGCACGAGTGAATGCAGTTGTTGTCCCAGGAACTTCTTCGGTTGTTGTTACAGATCTCGATAAAGCTGTCTCAGGCTTGACCAAAAAACAGAGGCAGTCTGTGTTGGGTTTCATTCTCTCAGTTCAAACCGAAAATTTGTCTGGAACGTATTTTTCCAAATTGTGGATGTTTGATTGTGGCGCCTCACATCATATGGCAGAATGTTTGGAGCTGATTTCAGATATTCGGGAGATAGTTCCTCGCCCAGTACCATTGCCCGATGGCAATATTGCCATGGCTTCTCAATCCGGGACTATTTTTTCTTAGTCCTTATATCACTCTTATTGATGTTTTATTTGTTCCTCGATTACAATGCAATCTTATATCTTTGTCTCAGTTATTAATTCATTATGATATGACTGCTTCATTTGATGGTACCTCATGTGTCATTCAAGACCGCAATACCAGGAGGACGATTGACTCAGATAAACAGTTTTGGGGGCTCTATTTTTTCAAGAAGGTGATGGCAGCGGCGGCTTCTGCAACAATAGTGGGGTCTGAGGTTTCACTTGATTTGTGGCATTTTCTTTGGTCATTCTCCTATGAAAACTACTGTTCGCATTCCTAGAGTTTTTGGTGTTAAGTCTAGTGTGTCATGTGAGTCTGTTTGCGTTCGAGACATTATTGTTCGCCTTTTCCCATCAGTCAGCCAGTTAGTTCATCTTTATTTGATTTAATACATTGTGATGTTTGTGGTCCATATCGTTCTCCTGAAGTTTGTGGAGCTCGATATTTTTAACAATTGTTAAAGACTATAGTCGTGTTACTTGAGTTTATTTATTGAAAGATAAATAGTAAGTGCCAGTTTTTCTACGAAGTTTTTTCCTTGATTAATCATCAATTTAACTGTTATGTTAAAACAGTGTGCAGTGATAACGATACTGAATTTTTGAGTTTGCTTACCTATTTTAGTGAGAATAGCATAGTCATGAAATTTCTTGTGTAGGAACTCCACAACAGAATGGTAGAGTAGAATGCAAGCATCAACATCTTCTCAATGTTGCTCGTGCTTTGCGTTTTCAATCTAATCTTCATACAGAATTTTGGGGACATTTTATTCAAATTGCAGCTTACCCGATCAATCGTACACCCACTCTAGTTTTGCATAATCTCACCCCCTTTGAAAAATTATATGACAAATCCCCTTCTATTAAACATATTAAGTCATTTGGTTATCTCTGTTATGCTCATAACCAATATCATGGGGGGGTAAGTTTGCTAGCAGAACTAGGAAGTGTATTTTTGTGGGGTATCCTCTTGGTACTAAAGGTTGGTCTTTGTATGATATTGAATCCAATCAAATTTTTGTTTCCAAGGATGTGGTATTTTGTGAGACAGAGTATCCTGGCCTTAGTCCTACTGAACACTCTTCTAGATCTTCCCATTTGGATTCTGTTGGTTGTTTTTATGACGAGGAGGTTTTTTCGACCACCACCGCGCTGCCCGCCCATTTGTTGACCACAACGCCACTTGTCCGTCCATAGACCGCCCCTGCATTCTCAGCCCCAGCAGCGGCACCAACCACTTCTGGCGGCATGCCGGTAGTCGATATCAAGCCACCTCCATCTCCCACCGGCTGCGGACACATTCCCCTCATCTCCCGGGGATACGGCCGCACCTTAATTATCCGTTCTGGGTCGGGGTGATCGGGAAAGGTTCCCTCCTCCAGGCTTCGTGATTATGTATCTGCTGCTATTTGCCCCCTGGTTCTTCAACTGTTTATCCTGTAGTATGGTCTTCCTCAGGTACTCTTTATTCTTTGACAAACTTTGTTACTTATGATAATTTTTCTGCAACACATCGGGTTTTCTTGGCTGCTATCACTACTGCAGATGAGCCTCAAACTTTTGGTCAAGTTATGAAACATGCATATTGGAGAGATGCTATGCAGGTTGAGATTTCTGCATTGGAAAAGAATCATACTTGGGATCTTGTTGATCTTTCTGCAGGAAAATGTGCAATTAGGTGCAAATGGATCTTTAAAGTTAAGCATAATGCAGATGGCACTGTTGAAAGTTACAAGGCTCGTTTGGTTATTTTGGGAAATAACCAAGTTGAGGGTCTTGATTACAGTGAGACTTTTGCTCCAGTGGCTAAAATGGCTACTGTTCGTATTTTTCTATCTGTTGCATCAGCTCACCGGAGGAACTTCATCAGATGGATGTCTATAACATAGTGATCTTGAGGACGATATTTACATGAAACTTCCGCCTGGCTTTCATTCTAAAGGTGATGGCAAGGTTTGTTGTCTGCGTCGTTCATTATATGGTCTCAAATAGGCGCCCAATTGTTGGTTTGCCAAGTTAGCTGCTGCATTGACACGATATGGATTTCAGCAGTCTTATTATGATTATTCCTTGTTTACTTATCATAAGGAATTTGTCCAGCTTTATGTTTTGGTTTATGCGGATGATTTGGTGATTTCTAGTAATAATCATACGGCCATTACAGCTTTTAAGTATTACTTGAGTTCATGTTTTCACATGAAGGATTTGAGTCTCTTGAAATATTTTCTTGGTTTAGAAGTTACTCGTAGTCACAAGGGAATATCTCTCTGTCAGCCCAAATATGCACTTGAAATTATCACTGAAACTGGATTGTTGGGTTGTATGCCTGCTTTTTTACCTATTGAGCAGAATCACCACCTTGCTCTGCTGTAGGGACCTGCGTTTCATGATCCGGAGGTCTATCGTCATCTCATATGTCGTCTCATATATCTTACTGTTACTCTGCCAGACTTGTCATATTCTGTGCATGTGTTATCTCAATTTATGCAGCATCCTTTGCATCATTATTGGGAAGCATCTCTTCAGGTAGTGCGTTATCTCAAAGGTTGCCCTGGCCAAGGAATTTTCCCTCACGCGCAATCTTCCCTTGTGCTTTCTGGTTGGTGTGATTCTGATTGGGTTGGTTATCCTACAACCCGGCATTCTTTTATAGATTAGATGGTGCAACTTGGTGATTCTCCTATTTCGTGGTGCTACAAGAAACAGCCTACTGTTGCTCGTTCTTCAGCTGAAGCTGAGTATCGTGTCATGGCCACCCTCACTGCTGAGCTTAAATGGCTCAAGGGTCTCTTGACTTGTTTTGGTATTTCTCACCATTCCCCTATCCCTATGTTTTATGATAGCCAGTCTGCTCTACACATTGCAGCAAATCCAGTCTTTCATAAGCGCACAAAACACATAGAGATTGATTTTCATTTTGTTCGGGAAGCAATTGATCGCGGGCTGATTGCTCATCAACATGTCTCTACCCAATATTAATTGGCTGATATTTTTACTAAAGCACTTGGCGTCCAATTCGCTGGCTTTATTTCAAAGTTAGGCATTTGCGATTTACATACTCCAACTTTAGGGGGGTATTATTGTTATTAGTTTATATTAGTATATTTAATGTTATTGTAAATGTAGCAAGTTACTATTTCCTGTTCTGTCAGGATTAGGAAACTAGTTTCTTCAAGAGGAAGAAACCCTGAGACCCTGTAACTATAAATATCTATTCATACATCAATGAAAAACAAGCTTTGTACAAAATCTCTTTCAATATTTTGTCACACACACTTAATGACAACAAAAATTGTGATTAATCGAGTCACAAATCTTTATTTTCATAATTATGATATTAAGGATTTGATAAGCACCTAGGCTTAGGCACATTCATGAATACCTTAGTTCCATTGGGTTAGACCCTTAAAGTACCACATATTAGGGTTCATTTGGATTCTAATTTGTATTATTCTAGGTTATAAATATTAATTGAGCGCTTGTGACATTCGTATTATCTTGACTTCAAGAGAACATTATAAGGTGACATCTATCAAACGCCAACATTTGATGAACGTGAGCAGACTAACACTGGCACCGGAAAAGGTCATGACCGGAAGGAAGTCAATAGCTCACGACCGGATCAAGAGGACGTCATCAGATCCACCGCCTTTGATAAAACTACTTTTTGGATTACTTCGGGCCAAAGAAATATTTGTGTATTGCCCAAATTAGACATCTTATTTTTTTATTCTTTATTTAATTGTATATAAATATATAGAAGAAGGATTAACCTTAGAAAGGATTCGTATTTTTTTATCATAGCATAGTCCGAAGTAGTTTTAGAGAGAGAAATAGCTTTTATTTTTACTCTTTTGTTTTAGCTAAGAACCCATGAGGTTCTAAACCTTTTCAAGAGATTTTCACCCCTCTAATGGAATAGAGGAGGTGGAAATCCATGTACATAGATGGATCTAATCTAATTCCATGATAAAAATTCATTTCGCTCCACTTTTAATTATGGGTTTTGATTTTCTTGGTCAATTTCAAGAAAAAACTTTCCATTTCCGTTCTATCGTGTGGTTTTATAGAATTCAAGCCATGGGTAGTGATGGATCTATCTTGTGCATGAGTTTTTCATTGTGTATTTTGATGGGTTATGTTTATTTTCAGTTAATTGTTGCTTAATTTTATCGATCTGACATTGGGTAAATGATTTGTTGACACTATATTTCATGGGCTTATTCATAACATCTTTTAAGGGAGTGAAAACAGGGGTTTACAAAGGGTTTTAAGTTTATCTTCATCGATAATTCCTATTTACTTGTTATTGAACTGCTGATTCATTCCTGGTGTGTGGTGCGCCTGTGATGTTAGGGTACAAAACTCAACGAGTAAAGTGTTGCTAGGCCAAAACAAGATTCAGATCAACCAATTACACTATGGAGAGGTGATAGAACTCCATGGGGTAACATGACATGGAGTTGATCATGTTTCGGTCGACGTTAACATGTTAAGCCCATAGATCTAGTCTATAAGCTTAGTGCGTAACTGATAGATTGCATATAGATTCACAATCGAAACCTCTAGACCTTGAGGACGTGATTTTTTCGCCTTTAATTCATACTTTTTATCATCTCTCGTGTGTTTTGCTCTTGCCCTGTTTACTGAAATCAACATCAACTGTTGGTTTATTTAATGCTTTCTTTACTGTCCTTTTATTACTGCTAGATTAGTTAGATCAACAATAAAATTCTTCTGTTCCATGTGGGATCGACAATTAATTACTACATTATTTTTGTAGCTTTTGAGTAGTTTATAAATTTTATTTTTGTGTAGTTATCGCGACAATAAAAATTGCATCAATGAAGATACTAGAAGATTTTGGAGCTGAAAAGAGAAGAAATCTTGAAAAAATGAAGGAAACTTGAAGAGCAAGTTAGGAAAAAAATGGCAAAATACCAGTGTGATGAGGTTTCCAGAAGGCAGCCATCATGGTGGTCACCAGCACAGTTGGCGTCCATTAGGAGCCAATGCCTGATGGACGCCTAGGCTGGAAGAAGTACCAGGCAACCGTCAGACGCCAGCACCACCTTAGCACCTCATGGACTAGGCAACCACCAGGCGCTGGCGCCACCTCACCGCCAGCTGCAAATTTTCTATTTTACCCATCCGAGATTTTAACTTCCAAATGTCCATTTTGGCTTGTAATACACTGTATTCATTTATTCTTTATTTCCAAAGGCTAATAAGCATAGAAAATACATACTTTACACCATCAAATACACATAGTTACACTTGGAACACATAGTTTAATTTTCTTAGTAGTCAAGTTAGAGAGAAAATATGAGTTCTTACCTTACAACAATCATGTTCTAAGTCTAAGATAGGAATTTTCACTCCTCTAAGTGATAGAGGAGGTGAAAATCCATGTAAATAGGATGGTGTTGTTTCATTGATATAAATTATGCACTTATGCTCAAATTGTGTCTATGGGTTACTTTGTATCATTAATTTTCTGAGAGAGTTAACTCTTTTCTTTATCAATTTGAGTTTATATTATCGTATTTCTTATGGGTTTGTTACAAAGTTTCATTTGCATGTGATTTTCATTTAGAATTGTGAGTGATTTATGTATTTGATATGAAGAACAAATATTTGGCATGTTATTGTCATGGTTTTATTTTAAAAAGTTGTGATTTCTTATGAGCTTGGTAAATTTAGGAGATCCATGATTGAGTTCCTTGTTGGGTTAGAAAATTATGGGCTAGATTTGAATTTATTTATCCTGGGACTTGTAATTGGGAGGTCCAATGGGTTGTTATATCATTGGGCTTGTGATTATACATTTCCATTAGAAAACAAGGTTAGAGGCCTATAATTGACGCCTCTAGTAATCTATTAGCGAACTCACAAAAATGATTGCTTTATTGGAGTTTAGATTAGTCAAATCATGAAATCGGTGCACAATTTGGCCTCTTGATCTAGGAAAAAGTGGTAATCCTGCCATCCAATCTCCTGATTTTACCTTTTTACTTTTTCTTATTTGTATGCATACAATTGCTTGAACAACAAATTGCACTTTATTTTGCTAAAACTTGAAACCCAAAAAAAAAAGAAAAAGGAAAGAACATGAACAACCGCACCGTCCCTTGGGTTCAATACCTTAAATACTATTTAGTTGTCTTATTAGGTTTATAAATATAGTTTTATTGAGTTAATGACAACTTTGACACTCACCAGGTTCATATGCATAATGAGAGATTCCCTATAGCTAGAAGTACTAAACTGCACCTAAGAGACGATGGCCCCTTCAAAGTTTTACAACTTCTCAACAATAAATCTTACAAGGTATAACTGTCCGGTGAGTATAACGTTTCTGCTACTTTTAACGTTGCTTATCTTTCCTTGTTTGAACATGCATATGCTTTTGATTCAAGGACGAACCCTCTTTGGAAAGGAGGGCTTGATGAGGACATCATAGGGTATTAAGACAAACTTACACTAATGGTTTTCGCAGACCATCACACTTCCACCCAAGGAAATGCAAAAGTCCTTGGTGAAACTGAGGGAAATGCGAAATCAACTTGTGAAACTGAGGCTAAGGACCAAACACTTATAAAAGGGATCCTTTAGTCAATATTGTTGGGCCTATGAAAAGAAATATGACTAAGAGGATGCAAGGAGCCTTGCAACTCATCATTGAAGAAGCCAAATAGCAGGCACAAACACAACTTACTCTCTTAAAACCCAAGATCGTAAGTATAACTTGTCTTACAGAAGATGAACTTGAAGAAAAGAGGACGTGAAGACCTTGAACCCAAATAAAAGAGATAAATTTGGCCCAAGTTCAAGTCTAACAAGAGCCAAACGAAATATCCCTCAAGTTGTCCAAATCCTTATTCCTTTAGGATTTGTTTTACTTTCCTACTTCAATAAGGTTTTGTAAGTTTATCCTATTACTAATAGGATAAGTGGAGTTTTTCCTTCTTTAGATAGGTTTCTATTTTTTATTTAATATCTATAGTTGATCGAATTCATTGAGGGAAATCATAGTTAGAATAGGACTTTGTTTTACAATCTTCCTTTCAATAGGATTGGAGGATTCATTTTTAGAATAGGAATAAAGGATCATTGAGCCTATAAAACACATATTTGATTATATACATTAAGGCCTTTTTAGTTGTTAAAAGCCTTCATAATATTTTCTCTCTCTAGGTTAAGAGACTGGTTGCCTCTACTCCTTGTTCAGGTGATGAACTCAACCCCCTCACAAACTAACTCTCCACCTAGATTTCGTAGCATACCCTTCGAAATCACCCACCATCCATTGTTTTGATTGATCCACAATGTGAATCACTTCACATATATTTTCATGTGCAAAAGATGCATTTGTTAGCCTACATGCATAAATTGTGAATTTATGGCTTCAATTGTGTTAATTGCAGGTAGTTTACTGAAGATATGAATTCAGAAGGAAACCACACTAAGGACGGGATTTTGAGAGCAGGAGTTGAAGATATGAAAGAAGAAGTTTAGCTATTGGATGAAGTCCAGTACACGACAGCTCCACTTGACGTGAGCTACTAATGCGGATTTATTATCGTGTACCACACCAAATTAAAACTTATAAAACTACTTAAAACTACTGAAAATGCAGTAAAAAGTATCGATCCCACAGGGAATGGTGAAGACTTTATTGAAGTTAAATGGAAAAGCAGTAAAATAGGGAAGTAAAGAAAGCAATAAAATATAGCAGTTGGTTTATGATTTCAGAATAGGGCAGTGAAATAAATACACAAAAATAGAAAATAAAAGCTGGATAATCACGTTCTCATGGAGCTAAAGACTTCGATTGTGACTTTGTATGAGTTATGTAACGGTTTTATGCACCTAACCTTAGGACGTGATTATCCCGCTATGTCACTTACTCTATGGACCGATTCTTGCCCAACACCATGTCACTTACTCTATGGAGTTCTATCACTTCTCCATAGAATCCTTAGTAGGTGCTTGAAGGCCTAGAACAGTTTTCCCTTTCGGGGTCGTACCTCATTATCACGGTCACCCACATACTAGGAATAAAACTCATCTAAGATACTCGATTCCTAAGTTTTGATCAATTAAGATTAACTACAAACCCATCTTAGATTGTTTTATCCATTTTATGGCACGACTGGACCGCCCGGAGATTATAGTGTCAAATAGGGAAGTTCCCACTATCTTACCATCAAGTTAACTAGCAATGAACCGCGGACATATCACCCATCACAATACGAAATGAAAATCCAAGTACAAGATAGATAAATTAAGACTTATAGCAAAATCTACCACTAATCATCTGATAGAAAGAAAATGGACATTTTCCCCAAAATAAATCAAGCAAAATGTGACCATAATCTAGACTAAACAAGTGAATGAAAATAACATATGGAAATTAATTCAAGCCATTTATGCACTTGGGATTTAAACCTGCCTCTATTCCATTATAGGGGTGAAAATCCCTAAAAAATTGCTTAGAACCACCTGGGTTCTTAGCTAAAAACTCAAGAATAAAATAAAAAGTGAGTTTCGGATAAAATCGTGTAAAAGTGTCTGCAGAAATTTTGAACTCCAGAAATGTAAATTTTACTACTACTTATATAAAAAATGATTAAAGGAATAAAGGAATAGGATGTCTATTTTGGGCATTACAGAATTTTTGCTTTGGCTCCAAGTAATCCGTAAAGTAGCTTTTTACAAGGAAAGCGGTACTACTGACGTCCATTGTAGCTAGCATGTGTCATTGAATTCATTCCAGTCATGCAGGTAGTCTGTGCCGATAGTGGTCTGCTCACGGTCAACATTTGCTGAACGTCACCTGGTAGTGTTCGGTTAGAGTCATCGTGCACTAGTCGTGGTGGGCTCATGCTCAATAAACATTGTTGTGCATAGACGTCATCTCCCTCACGGTCACATGACGTTGTCGTTTGCAGGACATCATAGATGTCACGCCCTGTTGGCTCTACCGTGAGTAATTCATGACCACCTCGCGTTCAGTATTAGTTGATACTCCTCGACATTATCTTGGCTTCATCCTTGTCCCGTCCAAGAAACACTATATTAGTCTAGACATCACCTACTCAAGTCCACCAAACTCTGGAGTTAACTAGACGTCATGTATCCCACGCCGAGGAGGAGTTGTCGTTCACTGCACGTTTCCTTACTACTGTTGAACTTCTTCTAAAAATCTGCACATCTGGTCTTGAAGCTTTGTCCTTAGTGTGGTGCTCTATAGTTTTCATATCTTTCGTTATCTCCTTGTAATTAGCACAATCGAAGCGATAAATTAACCATTTTTCACAATGATAGGCTCAAAATCTATCAAAAGTAAGCTTAAAACCGTGTTGAAAACACATAAAAATATATGTGAAGTGATTCACATCAGCTACATGATGTCCAGTCCGCTCCAGCATCTGGTAGACATGAGCAAGTGACGTCCAGACCACTTCAGCTTCTTATGGAAGTGAATCGGACAAATAACAGACAACGTCAAGTGTGTATTAGCTCTAACTAGACGTGGTTAGATAACGTCCCTCTTACAAAAGCCCCATCTGGACGTGACTTCAGTGATGTCCAGCAGATTTTAACGCAAAGTGAAAGTGAGCTAGGTAACGTCCCATGCAATTCAACTCTTCCTGGACGTGAACAAGACAACGTCCAGTGCACGCCAACCCAGTAGGACGTGACAAAGACAACGCCCATATGACACCAACGTCATATGGAAGTGAGTAGGGTGGCTCCAGCACCAAACGACATCAAGGCCAGTAAGAAACCAACGTCAAGATCACACTAGTTCCAATGAATGTCAACTATCCACTGACTCTGAAAAGCTACTTTTGGGGATTACTTCTAGTCTACGAAATATTTATGTATTGCTGAAAAAAGACATCACAATTCTTTTATTCTTTATTCATTTGTGTATAAATACGAGAGGGCAGTAACCCTTAGAGATATTCAGGGATTCAGAGTTTTAGTTTTACATAGTCCAAAAGTTAGTTATGGAAAGAGAATGTAGCTTAGAGTAGCTTTTTTACTTTACTTTTCTTCTTAGCTAAGAACCCATGAGGTTCTAAGCTTTTCTAAGGGATTTTCACCCCTCTAATAAAATAGAGGAAGTGGAAATCCCATGTACATAAATGGATCTAATCTACTTCATAGTTAAAATCCATTCTTTTTCCATTTCCATTTATGAGTCATGCAATTCTTGTTTCCACTTCAAGAAGAACTACACCATTTTCGTTAATTATGTGGGTTTGTGGAATATTTGTCATGGGTTGTGATTAATCTGTCTTTTACCAGGGTTTCTCATTGTGTGTCGTAATGGGTTCGTATCTTTAATTATTGTTGTTTAACATTATGTATATGATTATTGGTGTTGCCAATTGACCACTATATTTCATGGGCTGTTGATATTGTAACTTGAATGGGCGAAAACAGGGTTTTGTGAAGGGATCTAGGTCTATCTGTTTGTGATTATTGCCTTTGTCTGTTAATAAACTACCAAAGTATCAATCCAGATTAGTGATGGGTTCATGAATATAGGGTGATAAACTTAAGCATCCATTAGCTAAGATAATTATTAGGCAAACGAGAAGTAAATCAAACAATTATGCAATGGGTTAGTGACAGAACTCCATGGGAAAAGTGACATGGTGCTGATTATGTTTCAGTCAAGTTGATTAAGTTAATCCCATAGATCTAGAACCAACAAGACTTAGTAATTAATTAATAGATATAGGTTCACACTCGAAACCTCTAAACCTTGAGGATGTGATTTTCTGCTTTTATTTCATACTTTTTATCATTTTGGTTGTTCTGTTGATGCTCTATTCTCTGAAGCTATCAAACTGTTGCTTGATTACTGCTTTTACTACTAAAAAACACAAGAAAGTAACAATAAATTTCACCGTTCTTGTGGGATCGACACTTAAATACTGCAGTAATTTATTTTGTAGAGTTTGAGTAGTTATAAATATTAATTTGAGGAAGCACTGCGACACAGCTTTTCACCATCATCCATTAATAAATTCAATTGACCGCTAGATAAGGAAGAATAGTTAGAAAGATCCGCACAACATAGGGCATTCAAGAAAGTCATATCAACCCAACAGTCTCGTTACCATCGATAACCTGTTTCCCTTGAACATGTCATCACATTCTTACATGAAAGCAAACAAAGGGTTCATATTATAGAGAATATACTTTCATATCATGCATAACGGAATACAAAAGACATGTTTTTATATAAAAGCAAACAAATTGTTCATATCATACCAAACATGATTTCATATCATGCATAATAGGATTTTATATCAATACAACATTCCATTTGACACATTAGTTCTACCCAAAATGGGCCATTGACGGATGCATAAGCTGATTACAATAAGTAGCAAAGCTCATTACATTAAGTAGTAGTGTCTTCTATCCTATCATGACGAGTGCGGGGACCGGGGTGAGTCCCTCACTCTGTCACCAACGACAACGGAACTCGGATCTTGTTTTCAAGAACCAACGGCAACAAAATGCGTAGAGTGCGATGCAGACTTAGAAAAGAGCTATTTTTTCATATCCCACCAATTTCACTACAGAAGGGATCTAAAGTGTGCAACTACCTTGGAATTTTCTATGATCCGGCCAAAGACAACAAGACGATCATCATGGTGGCTGCCATCAACAAAACATGTCCACACCACCACTCACTCTTCACTTTACATCACCACCAACACCTCAACTAGCCAAACCTAACCATAAGGCAGCACCCTTTCTGTTGGAAAACCCTATCATCACCGACAGATCAAGCGTCAAATTTAGTAGTTCGTGGGGTGAGATTTAATTTAACACAGTGACCGAAACAAAGCACCAAGAAAACAGTGGTGAAAAAATTTAAAAAACTAAAGCAAACTTAAAGGAAGCACGTGAGGATGAGATAAGGGAGAAAAAAATTTTAAAAAAAATTGTGGGACCATATAAAAAAAGTAGTATATATAGAAAATAGGTGGGAATATAAGAGTATGTTGGTCCTATACATATAATTTGCGACATTTATCATGGTATATCCTAATAATATTGAACACTCTTTCTCTTCCCCATTTCTACAAACCATCAATATTCTCTTTCACTTTCTTCTCTCTCACTCTGTCATTGTCGCCACATCATCTCTAGTTTTCTTCTCTCAGACTTCTGTCTTCTTTGAACTGGAAAAGAAAAATAAAAATTCAAATTATAACCCTAATCAATTTTGGATTATGCAATGTATATATATATATATATATAAATAAATATGAATGCATGTATAAGACCATTATTATTCATCTATATTACTATTCAATTTCATCTACATAAATATAAAAATGCATGTTTGTTAGCATTTAATTACACATATTTGATTGCAAATATACACTATGTATAAGACCATAATCATCCATATTATTACATGCATAATGTCATTATCAATTATGTATATCACTATTTTAACACACACATGTTGTTATAAAAAAAAGCATGTAACTATATGGTTCTGGACAATATTCCAATGCATGCATATACTTATAAAATACACTGGACAATATTCCAATGCATGCATATACTTATAAAATACACTATTTGGTTGACACTCATTCGATTGCATTTATACCACTATTTAAACGAGAAAATTATGGGAGAGAAATGTTCGTGAAAGAGAGGACATAGTAAGTGAGAGAGTTGCGACAGTATTAGGATACATATTTATTAAGTTTAAATCAATCAAGATAATTATAAATCAATTAAGAACCTCAATTAAGATTCAGATAAAATTTTAATAAATTACAATATTGATTCTTAGTAATTACAACTTTGATGACACGCTTTCCTAATTAATTATCTCATAACATTTGTTCTCATTGGAATCGAGAGTCTTAGGGGGCGTTCGTTTGAACTCATGGGAATAAGAATCAGTATGGGTTTCGTTTAAGTCGGAATGGATTTGATTTAAGTCAGAATTGAAAGATTATCTGCCTGGGCCTAGCTAGAAACTCACTTTCGTGCTATGCAATCCAGAATCGAAATCTCTGGCCAGGCCTAGACGCTAGCACAATCACTATTCTAACCCTTGCTTGAAATAACATTGCGTAGGATCTTGGTATGTACATATTCGATTTATCACGCAACAAATAAATTCTTAATTAAAAGCGAAAACATAAGAATTATCTATTGAAGCGTTCACTTAGGTGATTCTCTTGTATGCCTCAAGACTTTGTTCGTATGTTGTGTGGGCAACAATCCAACGAACAATTGATAAGCTAATCACCACAATCCACCCGCCGGAAAAAACCAGCACCAAGCTGCCTAGTGCGTGATCACCACGCGCCACTGCTTCAACCACCAAACGCCGCCGCCAGATGATGATTTCCAGCACCGCCACCCCCGCTAGGAGATGAAGCCGTCGGCCAAGAAACTCAAAACCCACTTTAGAGAATAAAATTTCTCTCGCTAGGATTTTTTCTCTCTAAGTTTTTTTGTCTTGAAAACTAATGAATTGTGTATGTGTAATAGCTAATCCCTTGTCTATATATAGAGCTACAAGAGAAACCCCAAGTTGGTTTAGGATTGGTCTTCCTAATGGGTTTAGATAATTAATTAATTTCTAAATTTAATTAGGTAATCAATCTAATAGGATAAGCCAAATCCAATTAGATTTTCAAATCTCTATGATTTTCTAATTCTAATTGAAACTTAAGACTTAATTAATTAATTCTATTTTATTAATTACTTAATTAACCTTATGAATAATTAATCAATTAATTAATTCTACCTATTCAATTAACCCATTACAAAATTAATCGTACCACTAACGGATTAATTTCGGCACTACCATCCTACACCAGAATTGCTTTCGGAACAACTTAATTAATTTATTCATAATCTCCCCACATCAAAGATATAGTGCCCGTTAATTTATTAATTTACTGATAAATTAATTAATTAACTTCTTTAATTCTGAGACTAGTACCACTCGACCTTTTTACTATACCGGACATAAGTTCACCAGTTGGATTTAGTATAATAAACATAACGAGCTCATCTCGGGAGCACCATCACCCCGGACGCACCGGTACATGGTTTCCTTTCAACATGCAGCAGCACACCAGGTAACAAAACACGCGCACCCAACCCATCGAGACTATTGGCCACAATTAACCTTACCCATTGGCAGATCAAAGTACACTATGTCTAATCCTCATGCCCGCTCAAGTCTAGGAATTAAGAAATAGAATACTAAGAACGATTTGTCTATTAAATCAGTACAAGATAAATCATTGTATATGGTCAAGTTCAATATACCCCGGGCATATCTATATGAGTCAATTAGTTTAGACAAATCAATTATCCGAATCATATAATAACCTAAACTGATAGTTTGTCCAAAACTGTCTCGGTTACGAACCTCATTTATATGTTATGTCTTTTAACCAATGATGAGATCTACTGTGTCACACAAGACACCTCATCATCTAACTACATAATATAAATGGACAAATGATGCACAACAAAATATAACCAAAACATAAATCGATATATTAACTGGGAAAAAGTACAATACAAGCATAGCTTATGTATTCAACTCCAACAATCTCCCACTAATACTTAAGTTGTGCTTTAAGTATACATCTACATTCAACTCCTATACACTCTGATACTATATATCTAGAAAAACTGTCATGGCTCTCCTAAGTATCTGATTCCCATGCCCTCCACGTGAGCTTCAAAGACTTTTGAAGTCAATGTCTTCGTGAACGCATCTGCAAGGTTATCCTCTGATGCTATCTTAGCCACGACCACGTCTTCCCTCTTTACGATGTCTCGTATTAGGTGGTACTTGCGCTGTATATGTTTTCTCACCTTGTGGGCTCGTGGTTCCTTCGAGTTTGGTACTGCACCATTGTTATCACAATACACTGTGATATACTTCTGTAAACCAGGAATCACATCTAAGTCCACTAGGAAGTTCTTGAGCTACACTGCTTCCTTCGCTGTCTTTGATGTGGCAACATATTCAGCCTCTATGGTAGAGTCTGTCACGCATTTCTGCTTGACACTCAGCCAAACTATGGCTCCACCTCCCAGAGTAAACACATACCCTGTGGTAGACTTGCTCTTGTCCCTGTCGCCTTGGAAATTCTAATCTGTGTAACCTCGGGGTACCAGCTCAGGCGCCTGATAGACCAACACTTGGTCTCTCGTTCTGCACAAATACTTGAGAATGCATTTTACTGCCTCTCAATGAGCTTTCCCGGGATTACTCTAATATCTACTTACAGTGCCAACGACATAACAGATATCAGGCCGCGTACACAACGTGGCATACATGAGACTTCCTATTACCGAAGCATAAGGAACTGTCTTCATGGCCAATATCTCCTCAACAGGTTTGGGAGACTGTTCTTTAGATAGATGCACTCCGTGTCTGAAAGGTAGAAAACCTTTCTTGGAGTTCTGCATGTTAAAACGGGCCAGAATCATACCTATGTATGAAGCTTGGAAGAGCGTTAATGAACTTTTTCTACGATCTCGAATTATCTTGATCCCAAAGATATGTCCCGCTTCCCCTAAGTCCTTTATATCAAACTACTTGGACAGCCATGTCTTTACGTCTGATAACACTTTCATATTGTTATCAATCAATAGAATGTCATCTACGTAAAGCACAAAAACACTACCGAGTTTCCATCACGTCTAAGGTACACACATTACTCATCCGAACACTGAGTAAATTCGTATGACTGGATTACCTCATCAAAAAGGATGTTCCAAGATCTAGATGCCTACATAAATCTGTAGATGGACCTCTTAAGCCTGCATACCTTATGCTCTTGACATTTTTCAACGAATCCCTCTGGTTGCTGCATGAAGGTGGTTTCTACAAGACTTCCGTTAAGGAAAGCTATCTTTACATCCATCTGTCATATCTCATAATCTAAATGAGCAGCTATGGCCAAGAGAATCCGGATCGACTTAAGAATGGCTACCGGGAAGAAGGTTTCCTCATAATCGATTCCCTCTTTCTGAGTATACCCCTTCGCCACCAGCTTTGAAGGTTTCAACCTTTCCGTCAGGTCCTCTCTTGCGTTTGTAGACCCACTTACATCCAATGGGTTTAAAACCATCATGCAGGTCCATAAGCTCCCAGACTTGATTATGGTCCATCGACCCCATCGCGGATATCATTACTTTACGTCAAGATTCTGCATCTTTATCTTAGAGAGCCTCATTGTAGTTCACTGTGTTAGGTTCATGCGCGCCTGGGACTAAGTCTGAAGCCTCTCCCACGCCAATGAACCTGTCGGGCTATCTAACAACCCTCCCACTACGACGAGGCACCACTTGTGTAGACGTATCATCTATGATATCTTGTGCAGTGTGTGGTGTATCTACTTATGGTGGTGCATCAGGATTATCAGTTTGTCTTCTAAGCTCTTCTAGTACTATCTTACTCTTGGGCTTGTGATCTAGGATATAGTTTTTCTCCAAAAATCTAGCGCTGGTACTAACTACCACTTTCTGATCTTTAAGACTATAAAACAGACCACCTTTCGTTCCCCTAGGATATTCTACAAACAGCATTAATTCTGTTCTTGCATTTAACTTAGCCGCATCTGCCTTAAACACATATTCTGGGCAACCCCAAACTCTGAGATCTCTTAGAATGTGCTTGCGCCCATTCCACAACTCTACTGGGATTGAACGCACGGTTTTAGATGATACAATATTAAGAATATACATCGCTGTTTCTAAGGCATATCCCCATAACGAACTCGGCAAATCACTATAGCTCATCATCGACCAAACCATTTCCATGAGAGAACAATTCCTTCTTTCTGCTACACCGTTCTGCTGTGGTGTGCCGGTGCAGACAACTGAGACTGAATTCCGACCTCACTAAGGTATTCTCGAAATTCGTGGGACAGGTACTCTCCACCATGATCTGAACACAGTGTCTTGATACTCTTACCATGATACTTCTCTACATCTGCCCGATACTCTTTGAATTCACTAAAGCATTCGGACTTGTGGCGCATTAGGTAAATGTACCCGTACCTTGAGTAATCATCCGTGAACGTCACGAAATACTCAAACCCACCTCGTGCTTGGACCGTCATTGGTCCACACAAGTTAGAATGAATCAATTCTAATACTTATTTGGCTCTATAACCTTTTTCCTTAAAAGGTCTCTTGGTCATTTTACCCTCCAACCAAGAATCGCAGGTTGAATAACTGTCAATCTCTAATGAACCTAAAGGTCCATCATTGAACAACCTCTGAATCCTACTAAGGTTTATATAACCTAGCCTGAGATGCCAAAAATAGGTTTGATTCAACTCAGAAGGTTTTTTTCTCTTATTAATGTTAGATAAAGTGCTATTTGTTTCTATGTTTTGCACAACATGGGAGTTAGAATTAACCACAAACAAATTATCTATCAATGAACCAGAACAAATAAGTTTGCCATTTCTTCTAATAATAACATAATCATCAGAAAAAATAAACTTATACCGTTCTTTAAGAGTTTAGAAACTGAAACAAGGTTCTTTCTAAAACTCGGTACATAAAGACAATTAACTAACTCTAATCTAGAATTTACAAAAATTAGAGTAATCACTCCCGCTGCTTCCACTGACACTCTTGTAGTGTCACCCAAATAGATGTCCTGCTCGCCCTCTCAAAGCTTCCGGGCTACTTGGAACCCTTGCAAAGAATTACAAACATGGTCAGATGCATATGAATCTACACACTAAGTATCTGTGGGAATCGCCGCTAAACATGTTTCAGTAATTAAGGCAGAAACAATTAAACTTTTAAGTTTTACACAATTCGATTTCCAATGTTCCGTCTGATTGCACTTGAAGTACTTGTCTTTCGACTTCTTCTTTGCAATCTCCGGCTTTGGCGCAATCTGTGCCTTTTGAGCCATTCCCTTGAACTTTCTCTTCTTATTTCCAGCCTTAGGCTTAGAAGAATATTCTAAAGCTTTGACTGCGACTAAAGCTCATTTTTTTCTCTCGAAGAAGACTTTTAGCCACCACCAACTCTACTAAGAGCTCGAATGAAGTACACAACAATTGATTCATGTTGTAGTTCAACCAAAACTGCTCATAGCTTTGAGGCAAGTTCTGGAGGACAATATCGACTTTGGTTTCACCATCGATTTTGCCTCCCACTACCTCAACCTCGTTGATGTTACTAATCATGTCAATGATATGATCTCTCACAGGAGTGCTCTCAGCCATGAGGACAATATCCAAATTACGACTCCAATCGACATAGTTCGGACTAATTAATTTGTTGTTATTCAATATAGTAGCTAAGGGGTTGAATGCCATATCGAATACTGTAAATTAAACAGACAATGTTTTAGTTATCTAATCTAGAATTTCAAAATGACAAATTTCTAACAATTATTGACTTCCCTCAAAACAATAATTTTAATCCACCAACATCTCATTCATCGGGATTCTCGCAAGCCATGATAGTGTGAACGTTTACGCTAACCCACATTCGTTTGAGAAGAACCAAATTCATTAAATACACTATCTGACCAAACGATCTATTGATCAATGTAGCTAATAGTCGGTGCTTTTAGCCGTACAATAAGCAGTGTAACCTCGATGGGAGGGATACTACAAATCATACACTAAGTGTGTGCCATTACGTGACTTCTGAGTTTTCTACCTCAGGATAGTGAGCCTCAGATGGAGAGGGTATCGCATTTCTCCTAGTTAAACTTACGCTAGTCATCTTACTTAGAAATTCATAATCTAGCGATCTTGTGGTTGGACTCATCCAAATGGAGGAAGGCCCTAATGCCAACGCGCAAGTCCACCCACATCGCATATGAACTTATAATGGTGGCTATGGGGATATTAAACCAACCCGCTCCTACTTAGATTTCCAAATTGAGGGTTTTTCCTGTTTTAACATGTAATTAACTAACCCTAAGTTATATGCAAACATAAAACCATCATGTTTTAAAATCATGCATCTAAAATACAGCATAAAAATTAAAGCACAAAATTAAAAAACATAAATACGAAAAATGAATTTCCCGACTATTATGGTTTTAATTGCTTCCATCTTCAGCCTTGATCTCGTGTCCTGCGACGCAAAAATAAAAATTGGACTTCAAAAATAAAAATTGGAGAAAAAAGGGTTAAAACGTGGCCCAAACGGGCCGCGCACGCGGCCCAGCAATTGCTGCCGCGCTTTGCTGTCGCGCCTTGGCGCGGAAATTGCTTGTTACACCGCGCGGCAGCAATGCTGCCGGTTGCCGGCGGCGGCTCCTGCCGGCGGCTCCTGCCGGCGAATCATCGCAGGCGCCGCCCCCACCTCTGATTCTTCATTCGTTTCTTCCCACGCTATTTGGTCTTTTTGCAAATTGTTCTGAGTTTTCCTGGGTTTCTACGAATTAACGATAACCCAAAAAACACGAATCCAAGTTGCCCACCATAACGCCTTCGATTACAAAAATTAATTCTCCTACTACAAGGCTATCTAGGAAAATTAAAGAATTGAAAATTACATAAAAAATCTTACTACAGATTTTATCTAATCCTACACGGCTTCCAGCACGTGGTTATACTATTACAAACATTCATAATAAAATCAAATCCGGACATGTCCCGGAGTTTAATTAAAACCCATACAAGCGTAACCATAATAGTCGAGATTTCTTAACCACCTGGAAATAAAACCATGTAATAAATCGAATAAGCACGAAACCCAAAAATCAGGCTCTGATACCAATTGAAAGATTATCTGCCCGGTCCTAGCCAAAAATTAACTTTCGTGCTATGCATTCCATAATCGGAATCTCTGGCTAGGCCTAGACGCTAACACAATCACTATTCCAACCCTTGCTTGAAATAACATTGCGCAGAATCTTGGTATGTACTTATTCGATTTATCACGCAACAAATAAATTCTTAATTAAAGGCGGAAATATAAGAATTACCTATTGAAGCATTCACTTAGGTGATTCTCTTGTATGCCTCAAGACTTTGTTCGTATGTTGTGTGGGCAACAATCCAACGAACAATTGATCAGCTAATCACCACAATTCACCCGCCAAAAAAAACCAGCACCAAGCCGACTAGCGCGTGATCACCACGCGCAAACCGCCGCAGCCGAGAGCCGCCCCACGTACCGCTGCTTCAACCACCAAACGCCGCCGCCAGATGATGATTTCCAGCACCGCCGCCCGCTAGGAGATGAAGCCGCTGGCCAAGGAACTCAAAACCCACTTTAGAGAATAAAATTTCTCTTTCTAGGATTTTTTCTCTCTAGGATTTTTTCTCTCTAAGTTTTCTTGTCTTGAAAACTAATGAATTGTGTATATGTAATAGCTAATCCCTTGTCTAAATATAGAGCTACAAAAGAGACCCCAAGTTGGTTTAGGATTGGTCTTCCTAATGGGTTTAGGTAATTAATTAGTTTCCAAATCCAATTAGGTAACTAAGCTAATATGATAAACCAAATCCAATTAGATTTCCCAATCTCTAGGATTTCCTAATTCTAATTGAAACTTAAGACTTAATTAATTAATTAAATAATTTCACTTTGTTAATTCATTAATTAACCCTTAGGAATAATTAATCAATTAATTAATTCTACCTATTCAATTAACCCATTACAAAATTAATCGTACCACTAATGGATTAATTTTGGCACTACCATCCTATACCAGAATTGCTTCCGAAATAACTTAATTAATTTATTCATAATCTCCCCACATCAAAGATATAGTGCTCGTTAATTTATTAATTTACTGATAAATTAATTAATTAACTTCTTTAATTCCGAGACTAGTACCACTCGACCTTTTACTATACCGGACATAAGTCCACCAGTTGGGTTTAGTATAATAAACATAATGAGCTCATCTTAGGAGCACCATCACCCCGGACGCACCAGTATATGGTTTCCTTTCGACAAGCAGCAGCACACCAAGTAACCAAACAAGCGCACCCAACCCACCGAGACTATTGACCACAATTGACCTCACCTATTCGCAGACCAAAGTACACTATGTCTAATTCTCATGCCCGTTCAAGTATAGGGATTAAGAGATATAATACTAAGAATGATTTGTCTATTAAATCAGTACAAGACAAATCATTCTAATGATCAAGTTCAATATGCCCCGGGCATATCTATATGATTCAATTAGTATAGACAAACCAATTATCCGAATCATATAATAACCTAAACCGATAGTTTGTCCAAAACTGTCTCGGTTACGAACCTCATTTATACATTATGTCTTTTAACCAATGATGAGATCTACTGTGTCATACAAGACACCTCATCTTCTAACGACATAATATAACTAGACAAATGATGCACAACAAAATATAACCAAAACATAAATCGATATATTAACTGGGAAAAAGTACAATACAAGCATAGCTTATGTATTCAACTCCAACAAGAATGAGTATGGGTTTTAAAAATTAGGATGAGTATGATAAAATTCGTTTGGATTGTAGGGTGGGTTTGGTATTATTTGGGTTTAGAATCTTATAAAATTACCCATTGTCCTTAGGAGAAATTATATATAAAAAAAAAACATTTCTCACAATTCACAAACCCTAGCCTCCCCTTTTTCTCTTCTCTCTCCCGCCTTCCCCTTCCCTTTCTCTTCCGCGCCTCTCTTCCCTTCTCTCTCCCTGCCCTTCCCCCTACCCCCGCCCACCTACCACAGCATAGCCCTCACTTCCAGCGGATGAAGAGGTTTACTGGGGTGAAGAGTAAGGAGCTTTTCATTTGGGTCACTATTTGTGAGATATCAATTCAGGATCCCAACTCCGAGAAGAACACCTTTGGTACTCCTATCTCCAGAAGTTTTCCGGAGGCCGGTTTTAAGGAGGAGTAAGAGGAGAAGAAGTAGGAGCTCTTGAAGATGAGGTGGAGTCAGTCAATTTAGGAGGAAGAGGAAAAAGCCGTGTTCTTCTCACTGAGGGCAGTGGAGAACAAGAGAAAGGGACAAAGCTAGAGGAATCAAATTTGAAAACCACCTCCACCCACAGGTTTAATGAACCCATTTGCAAGAGTTTTATTTTTATTCCGTAATTCTCTTTTTTTTCAACCAAATATATGAAATGGGAGTGGGAATGAATTTAATATCCATTTCCCATTCTAAACATCTGAACCAAACGGCCCCTTACAAATCCCAAAAATAATAAAAAATTAGTCGTGTTCAAACTACGTCATATGCGAAAAGGGAAAAAAATAGATGAAATATAATATAATATCTTTAAAAATTTATTAAAATTAATCTAGACCCTAATTTTATTATGATATTATAATGACATTATGTAACTTAACATGCATCTCCATGACATAAAACATTAGGATGTGTTTGTTTGAATTTTTATGGGAAAAAAATTAAATTTTTTACTATAAAACATAATATCCTCAAATAATTATTCTTTCCATTATTTGAAAAAAAAAAAAACATATCATACAGAATATAGTTTCATATCAAACAGAACATCATTTTATATCACGTATAACTGTTGGGAATAGTCTAGGTGTTTAATCCAATTAAACAGCGGAATCCTAAACACTAAGGATCGGGTCTTACCCTTGAAGCGTAATCGGTTGCGCACGTCGCCTGGCTCCTCTGAGAAGATGGCGTTTTGTTGTCTCCAAAATCCTTCCTTGAAGGATCCTCTACTCTGAAGCACGAAAGCCTTCGCAGGTTGGTGCTAGCCAATCTTGCCTACCGGGAGAATTTTGGGAATTCTGTGTATTTTGTCTGATGAGAATAACTCAAAATCATCATCCTACAATTATATTCCTAGGATATTTGTAGAGAATTAATTTCCAAAATCAGTATTGTAATTTATCCAATTATAACTTAACTGATTTTAGTAATTTTCCAAATCAGTATTATTACCAAATATTATTTAACTGATTCCAAGTCAGTATTTAAATAATATTTATTAATTTCAAATCAGCCTTAAATAATACTTTAATGATTTGGGTTATACACCAAGCCCATGGATCAACCCATGACCCATGGATCAGGCTGATGGGTCAAGAACTTCAATTGCAATTAAGTCCCTTGATTTATCAGCCCATATCAATTGTTCTCAGGTAATTAATTAACTATTAATTAATACCATAGACCTTTCCAATAATATTTAATTAAACCATTTAATTAAATCTTATTTATTTAAGTATAACAATTATACTTATTGTAGGCAAGAATCCTTATTCTGCATCATTGAACTTTCTTATGTGCGATCCTGTAGGCCCATTCCAAATTGGCAACGGATAACTCAATCTTATTGATTAATTCATAAGTCATTAGTGGTCTCTAGCAAGACATAATGACTACCCAATTCAGAATGGAGGGTCGAATGGAGATTCAACACAACCTTTCCGAGCAAACTGCGTACGATCCTCTACATCGATATCCAGTTTAGCATAAGGCATAGAACCATCATCCTTATGTAGCTAAACGTTTACTTGATCTCTTAGTGACACTGAATCCATCAAGCAAATGATATCCTTATCATTCCTTGGGCATGGCCATGCACTTTTCAGTTCACTATCAAGTGGCCAAGATATCATCTCTCACTTAAGAGAGATTTGTAGTTCCATCACTTCACCTACATACCTTAGCATGTCTCATAGTGTACCCAATCATACCCGTACTTGGCAACCTGTTACGGTCCCGTTAGGTGTATGTCAAAGCACACTATAATTCACCTAAGACCATATAGTGATTTCTGGTCTAAGGATCCTAGTACCAGTACTACTCAAAAGAATCACTCATGATCTAATTAGTCCATGGAGTGTTTCTTTTGGCGGATCGATTTCATGAATTTAAATATGCACAAGGATATTACTATCATGAAATTAACTCATTTGATAAACAATCAATCAAGCGACAAATATCTTATTTACATAAATACCCTCAAAGTATATTTACATAAATAGCCCTCATTAGGGCACATTCACCAACAATAACAGACTTTCATATCACTACAACAAAAGAGATTGTTATATGAAAACAAACAAAGGGTTCATATCATTTAAAACATAGTTTCATATCAGATATTATATGTTTTCATATCATGTATTGTAGGATTTCGTATCAAATACAACATAGAGGTTTTTATATGCAATCTAATATAGTTTCATATCAATACAACAAAGAGATGCTTATATGAAAATAAACAAATGGTTCATATCATACTAAAGTCCATGGTTTCATATAATGCATAGTCGGGTTTCATATCAATACAACATACAACTTCTTTTGCAAAAACAAACAAAAAGTCCATATTATACAGAACATAATTTCATATCAAATAACACATGATTTCATATCATGCATAATAGGGTTTCATATAAATACAACATACATGTTCTTAGAACGAAATCTATCTCTATTTTTTTGCATGATATGAAACCTTATTTTACTTGATATGAATTCAAGTTTTGCATGATATGAAATCGTGTATATAATTTTACGTTTTACGTTAATTAAATAATTTAAATATTATTTAATTATAAAATAAATAAAATATAATTAAAAAATATTTTTGATAATTTTTTTAAAAATTAAAAACATATAAAAACTGAATTATTTAGGAAGAAAAACGGGTGGAAAAAAGCCTCACAGAAGGAAAAGGAAAGAAAAAAGCTCATCTCACAAGAAGGAAAGAAATTGAAAAAAAAAAAATGACAAAATCCACTTTTAGTCCCTTAACTATAACCCCCATCCAAATTTAGTGCCTAAGAATTTGTATGTTCCAAAATTAATCATTTTCCTTTATATTTTAAGTCTCTTCTTACTTACTACCCCTTCTTTTCTTATTTTTTCATCACTCTTTCCAAAATTATCTTTATTTTCTTATTTACCATCTTACTTTTTTATTCACCGTCCTCTATTATCCGCCTGTCCTTTTACCGTCACCGTCAAGTTCCATCGCCAGACTCCTGTCTTTATCGCCTATATCCCATCGCCAATCTCATCACCGTCGCTGCTTATTCTTCTTCTCTCTATCTCCCGATCGGGTGATGAGCGTCCTCAAAGTTTCGATCGGGAGATAGGGAGAAGAAGAAAAAGCAGTAGTGGTGATGAGATCGGCAGCGGGATATTGTCAGTGAAAACAAGAGTCGAGCGGTGGTACCCAGCAGCGACGGCAAAAGGACGGGCTGACAATAGGGGACGGTGAATAAAAAAGTAGTGCAGCAAATAAAATAATAAGGATGATTTTGAAAAGAGTGATAAAAAAATAAGAAAAGAAAGGGCGGTAAGTAAAAAGAGATTTAAAATATTAAAAAAATGACTAATTTTGGAACATACAAATTCTTATGGACTAAGTTTAAATGAGGGTTATAGCTAATAGACCAAATGTGGATTTTGTCCCAAAAAAGAAAAAGAAAAAAAGTCCAATATGCAACAGAGAGAAAAAAAAAATTTTAAAAACAAAAATACCAAAACAAACCAAACTGTGTGCCCGAAGGAGAAAAGGAAAAAACACCAAATAAAATTCTGGATTGCTATTTGTATCATGGAATTGCTATTTGTATCACAAAAAAAAATAAAAATAATAATAAAAAGACCAAAACGCCCTTATGATGGAACATTTGTAGAAAATACTAAGTACGGGACAAAAACGCACCAAAAATGCGTTTTTACCAACACTTAAACGCATGAAAAAAATGTTTCTTACATGTAAAAATTAAGTAAAATGACGTTTTTGATGATTGAAAACTTCAAAACTGAACGATTTTAACTACAGAAAACGCAATAAATGTACGTTTTCAGCTAGACAAAAACACCAGAAGGGTGCATTTTCGGCGTTTCATCCACGGTTCGCTCGCCCAAACGGGACGTTTTTGCCCAGCAAAAACTTAAAAACCCCCAAATCCGCAGCCGAACCATTTTGTCAAGTTTTTCCTCAAAATTTCAGTTCCAAAATGCCAAAGTGATTAGATTTTGTCGGCCAAAAACGCAAAAAAATGGACGGAGGAGATGGCGAATCATCACAAAGGCACGGGGCGGGCAAAGGTCCACTGATAAACAGGGTAAAAATCGTTATGAATTTGAGTTTTTCTGCTTTTTTGGCATTTATATTGCGTTATTTTTGTTAGAAATCTGTGTTTAGGTGCGTTTTAGGTATGTAGAAACGCAATTTGGTATGGATTTGGTGGGTGTATGCCGGAAACGCCTGCCGGCGGCGTTTTGAGTACCTCAAAACGCCATCGGTCGGCGTTTTGAGATACTCAAAATGCCATCGGCCGGCGTTTGGAGTATCTCAAAATTCCTATTCAAAACGCCATCCGATGGCGTTTTGAGTATCTCAAAACGCAGGAGGCCGACGTTCTGCGTTTTGAGATACTCAAAACGCCGGCCGGCAGCGTTTTGCTGATCCACCACGACCCCTATCCATAATTTGATTTAAATTCCATAATTGAATTTTACAATATAATTGCTTCGATTGATTTATTTATTTATTTAAGGTGGCGCTAAGTTAAAGCCACAAGTGGATAGGCAGCGTCCCACAGCTTCTGCTAGAAGGCAGAAGGTACCTGTGATGAGGAGAGGAGGTAGAGGGATGGGTAGGGGTCGTGGTGGAGGTGGGATTGTTATTTCTTAGGGAGGACGGGTAGGTGGTGGACGAGGAGGTGGTAGATGGGGAGGCGGTAGAGTAGTTGGAGGTGACGCTGACATCTCATTTCAGTTGAGGGATGAGTATTACGATACTACTGATTCCGATGACACTGACGAGAGTGAGGATGAGCATATTGGCCATCAGGAGGAGGATGAGCATCCGCATGAGCAGTCACGACAGGAAGAGGCTAGTGGGAGTGGACGGCCACTGGAGGATCAGGGTGAGGGGGATACCTACGGAGGTGACCCTTCTCACCCACATGCTGAGAGGACAGTTCGGTATAGGAATCCGGACGACGGCTAGTTCGAGGAGGTGGATCCTGCTTCAGGTACGCGTTTTAGTTTATATATATTATTATTTATAATAAGTAATTGATTTAATTTAATTGTTGATAAAATTAGAATTGTTTATTGCTTGACTTAATTGTGTGTTTTTTATGTAGTTCAGTAATTATTTTAATTTGTATATGTATTTGCTTGACTTATTTGTGTTTTTATTTAATTATTTTAGTTGATTTAGATTACAAATTGCATAAACTAACATGACGTAAAAACCACCTATCACCATGTTTAAAAAAAAACTTTCTGAACACGTTGAAAAACACCTATCATATGTAGTTGCTTATTGTACTTATTTTTTAATTACATTAATTTAATTACGTTGTTTATTTATTTTATACATTTAATTTACATATATATATATATATTTTGTCCATATAGTTCACCCTAGGAAGCGCGTGAGGTAGGATCGGAGTTGGATAGTTACAGGGCCCATTGAGGGGGGCCCTATAGATGATAGCCTCATACCTAGCTTTTTAGGGCATGTGGTATCTAGATATTGGCAGGAGGGGGTGCCTACTAGATACCACCTTAGATGCCACAATAGAGGTAGCATGTACGACCTGTTTGAGAGGTGGATCGCATCCATGACGGTTGAGGGTGCGCAGATCTTGAGCGGGACAGGACTTGGACATCAATGCGTTTTTGGAGAGGTGGCAGCCGGATACGAACTCATTCCACCTCCCCTTCGGAGAGATGACCATCCTCCTACACGATGTGTGAGAGATTTTGAGGATTCCAGTCGATGGTCGACTTATCACCGAGGTTACACCGTCATCCACTATATTGTCATGGTCGAGAGGTTTGCTAGAGATTCCTCCTGAGGAGCGTATAGACGGGGATCTGTATAGGAATGGCGAATTCTCTACTCAGCGAGTGATCGAGCGGTGTATGCAGCGGGCCAGGGATGATCCGGATGTGGTCGTTTTAGTATGGAGCTTTATTGGGACTTGTCTGTTTACAGACAAAAGTTCCAATAAGTTTATGCCAGCCCCTGTGGTACAGGTTAGGAAGGGGCTGGACCAGATTGGCCAGGAGGCATGGGGTACAGCGACACTTGCATTCTTGTACCACCATTTAGGGTGCGCGAGTCCTCACGGGACGCAGAGCTTCTCTAGATGCATGACTTTATTACAGTCATGGATCTACGAGCACTTTCCCGATTTTAGACCCCATCCTATGCCCCTTCCTTTGCATGGCACACATGCGCGTGCATTGAGGTGGGCCATCGACAGCCACCAGGGCACAGAGCAGCGCTTAGCCGCCATACGACTTGCGCTGGACGAGATGACAGCCGACATGGTTAGTAAATAGTTAGAAATTTTAACAATTACATTTTGGTTTAATATATTTTCATATATTTTATTATTTAAGATTTTTAAATACTTTTGAAAGGTCACTTGGATGCCATACGGACGGGACGCCGTTTCGCGGACGCTGAGGACCCTGTACCGAGGACTTATTGCGTACAGGGATCACATCGAGCCTTACATGCCAGACCGATGCATCCGCCAGCTTGGTTATGTCCAGTGGATTCCAGCTCGCTTCATCCGTCCGGGCCGGGATACTTACCGCGGCTACACAGGGAGACCATATGTGATACGACATGCCGTTGAGTATGCCGAGTCTACATGGGGGGAGTTCGGCACGTCGTCCATGGGTATTTCCCTCACTGGCCGACAGCGTACCGGTGGAGCTGTTGCTCGGAGTGCTGCGGTCGACGGCTATTTGGAGTGGTTTCGTCCCCGATCACGTCAGCGAGTACTTCCCATCGATCCCCAGGATGTTATAGAGCCCACTCGTCCACGTCGCGCCACCTCAGAGTTTGTAAGTATTAATGTATATTTGCAAATTATTTTAATTATTAAATTCAATTCATTTTATTTGACTCTAATATATTGTTTGTATATTTGTAGTGGATGGGTCGATTTGGTCAGCTACATCATGCATTATTGGATGTAGTGCGGGAGAGTGTTCTAGATCTGTACGATGAGTTCGCACCCGCCACTGCAGATCTAGAGGATGAGTTCGACCGATCGATATGATTTTGTATTGTATTAGTTATTATCATTGTATAAATGCTCAAATATTATTATTATTTATGTGATGATTATATTTTATTTTATTGTCTTTTTCATACATATGTTGTATTTTATACTTATATTTCATCAAATATTTCACGTACCTAAAGAGTAACACAAATTGCGTTGACACCAAGCAAACAAATAATGAAATACAACACGTTGGAATTAACAAAATATTACAATAACAATAATAGTAAAACAACATATTGCTCGATACAATATACATCATATCCATCACGCAGTGCATTCCAAGCATTAAATCTAGCAGCCAAATTTTGTGGCCAATCACCTACACTTTCAGCATGACGCTGATGTGGCCAAACAAAGCTCAACGGCGGGATTGTCAAACTGCTGCGTTTATACGCTTCCTAAACGTCATTTTAGCGTGTTTCCCCTACATTAATTTTCAAAAAAAATATATAACTTTACGGTTCGAAAACTTACCATATCGTGATGATTCGCGTGCTAAATATTCTTTCCACGACAACTGAATGATGTAATGAATATTTTTTAACGTAAGAATTTGTTCGTATTTGTTTTTTTGATAGTTGTTGTGTATAAATTTTTCCTCCAAGGCACATGAATGTATGTAAACGTTTTTGAACTTCTGTACATGTCAAAAACACACCATTTTTACGAGCGAACCATGGTTAAAACACACCATTTTAACGATTTGATACACTAAAAATGCAGCATTTTAACGAGCGAACCATGGTGGAAACTTCCCAGTTTGACCTTTTTGAGGGCCAAAAATGCTATAAATTTGCTTTTTCAACCCTTCAAAACGCAATTTGGCTTATATGTTGTATGTTTAAAACGTTTTTTCATGGAATTTTGGGAGAGGAAAAACGCAATTTTGCCCTCTTTTTTTACATAAAATCTGCCAATTTATCAAGAATTTAGTTCATAAGGGCATTTTTGTCATAATTAATTATTTTTTTTATGATACAAATAGCAATTTCATGATACAAATAGCAAGTCCAAATAAAAAAGTTATTAGTACATATGGTGACCCCAAGTACCTTGAAAAAAAATAAATAAATAAAAGAAAGAAAGAAAAATGGTGGTAGCTCAACTGAACTGAGAACTGTACTTGTCCCTCCCCCGTTTTCTTGATTTTGTACTTTCTCTCACCATATTGATATATTGGTCATTTATTGAACCTGAAACCTCTGAATCTGGAATTTGAACAGTCCATCAAGTAAAGTAGCTCCTTTCCTTTGTTTTTACTCACGACTCATTTTCAGTTGTTTTGGCTCTGTTCGTATATTCATAGTAAGTCATGACTTTTGGTGCTAATGTGTTGGTCTAATGTTGAACTTTTAAAAGCTCTGTTCTTTTACAGACCATTAAGTACTTCTCGTGATCTTTCGGTTTTTTTGGGGTTCATGTTTTGAATAATACGATCATAATAGGTAAACCTGTAATGGGCTTGGATCTAATCTCATTATTTTGTTCAAGTCGAAACATTTTATGATATGTGCACCGCTTGCATGTTGCTTGTTTGTATTGTCGGATATGTGCTGCTTTTCTTTTCCCTCTTTTAGTTTGATCCTTGATGCTTTCTGGGTTTTTGACTGAACATTTTTTTGATACATTAAGTATATTTTGCAAGTGTTTTAGAGTTCAAAATTCAAATTTTGGTGTCTGGCGGTCAGTCGGGCTGTTGAAAACCTTGGTAGAAATGGGATTAGATTGGAATTTTAGATGGGAGCCCTAACTCGGGTGTCTGAAAATTGGGGCGTGACAACGTAGGAGATTTAGTTCTTTGGAAGAGCTACGAGTAAGCTTTTCATGAATAACAGCAATAGGTAAACTTAACGTGCCATGCATAGCTCCCAATTGTTTCAGCGGTTTAATCACAAGTTTCTCCTGCGTTGCAGCAAACCATCTAAAAATCCAGTGTACCTGGAACATCTTGCATTTTTTTTTCATGTAGAAAATGACAAAGTACTGATTTAATTTCATTTGCACCTTCAGTATCCTCTGTTACTGTTTGTCCTCCAGTGTACCTGGAACATCTTGCATTTTTTTTTCATGTAGAAAATGACAAAGTACTGATTTAATTTCATTTGCACCTTCAGTATCCTCTGTTACTGTTTGTCCTTGAACTACCAGCTAACTTTATTCTTCGTACGAATGCTATTCAATCAATATGGCAAGCTAATGAAATACTCCTTGGGTTTTTTTTTTTTTTTTTTTTTTTATCTAAGACCTTTTAAAAGGTGGGAGAATTTATTTATCTTTTTGTTCATAAAGTAAGGTTAACATTGTTGATCCTTTGTGAATATAATGATTTCTTGAAATGAAAATTCCTCAAATAGAGGCTTCCAAGTCTTTTTGTCCGGCAGATTTGAGATTTTTTTTGTTTGGTAAGGGGGAGATCCCATTGGGAAAACTCCCCTCATGGCCCACAAACCACTTGAGGGAATTAGGGTGCCACCCAGACTCTGGTGAAGTGAGATGTGCAATTTAGATTTGAGACTTAGTTAGATACTGACATGGTAATCTTAGCTGTTCAATTTTTAATTTGATATGGTTTACCATCTAACAGAATTACTGAGTAAGTTTGTTTTCAAGCCTTTACTAGTGTCAATCTCTCCCTTATTGGTAATTAAGGTTAATGGAAACATGCAGACTGTCATCCATTGTGACACCTTTCTTTCGTTGACAACATTTGTACCCAACTCTTACTCTGGCTAGTTCTCAATGCCTGCCCTATTTCCCCTACCTGATTCTGACCCTGAAGCATTGTTAATTCTAACAGCATGGCGGCAGGGGGAAAGAAGAACATGCATCTATTGAAGGAAAAAGCTGAACGTCAATGGACAGTTAATTGCAGTGTGTCTGCCAGAAATTTGAGAAAAACTGACATAGGTGCAGTTATATTCGGATGCCAACATTCAACCATCAAGGAATGTAAAACGAAGAATTTATTTGGTCAGTTTGTTTGTCTGTCTTGTTACATATATTTTCCTTTTCCTGGTGATGGTTAAAATCTATGGATTTCTTTTTCCATCTCTCATTGTCTTTATTCCTTCTGATACATTGAGTAGGATTGCCCTCAGCACATTTTAGCTATGTGAAGAATGTTACTCCAGGCTTGGTACTTTTCCTATTCAACTATAGCGACAGAAAGCTGCATGGCATTTTTGAAGCTACAAGCCCAGGCCAACTAAATATCGACCCATATGGCTGGGCCACGGATAGCGGAGAGCGTACCCCATACCCAGCACAGGTTGAGAGGCCATTGTCTTGTTATGCCTTTCCAATTTTCTTTTTAGCAGCTGTGTTGGGATTGATTTTGAAAGTTTACTTGAATTATTTAATATTTGTATTTCTTTCCTCTTTCAAGGTGCGAATGCGTGTACGAAGTCAGTGTAGGCCGTTGTGTGAACAGGAGTTTGCTCCAATAATTTCTGATAACTATTATAAACCCCATCATTTCTGGTTTGAGCTAAACCAATCTCAAACCCGCCAGCTGATCAACCGTTTCTTATCTTCACCCATTCCATCTTCTCACTTCAGTCATCCCTCACAGAATACAGCTGCAGGGAGTACATTACATAATGCTTTACCTATCTCTGATACTGAGGAGATTGCTGATCATGGATTAAAAGGTCTAGTTTTAGAAGATGTAGTCAATAATCCAGATGAGGTGGGTACAGGATGGGACACACAGGAGAAAGCTACTGAAAATTTTAAACCAGGAGGTGAATATGCATCTGTCCTCAGTAGTAAAAACAATTTCCTTCCACAGAAATCATGGAGTTCGCTATTCAAAGCTTCAGCGGCTCCAGAAGCACCACCTGAAGAAGAAATTTTGAAGCGACAGACTTCAAATCTCATACCTCTATCTGATAACTCTAACTCTGATGTGGAAAGGCAAACTTCATGGTTTTCATCTTCTTTGTACAGAGAAGACCAGGGTTTTGGTGATTGTATGGATGAATGGGATGCAGATGCAAGTATGATGCACGTAAGGAATGCAATTGGAATCAAGTCAGAAGCTTCAGCGTTGGACCTTGATCATACCGGAGAGCCAAATGCTGAATGGGAGTCATCTTGTATTACAGTTTCTGGTTTGAATGCTTCCAGTGTCAATGATGCGATAGAGGTGAACAAGTCAGAAGCTTCAGAGTTGGACCTTGATCATGCTGGAGAGCCAAATGCTGAATGGGAGTCATCTTGTATTACAGTTTCTGGTTTGAATGCTTCCAGTGTCAATGATGCGATAGAGGTGAACAATAATCTAGAGATTTGGGTGAAGGACTCGGGTGCTCAACCCTGTGATTTTCTGTCTATGATTTCTCAGGTAATTTACTTGACTTACTACTTTGATATCTGGTTTTTCTTTTGGAGATTCTTGTAGTTTAATTTCTCCATTTGTAGCTAGCGCAAGAAGTTCAAGAGTTGAAGGGATCTTACCTGACGCAAAATATGAAAATCCTTTCCCTGGAACGACAACTGGTAAAGTATTTCCTTCACCTATCCTCATTTGATAAATGGTTGATCTTAGTTCGGATCCTTCTCCTAGTTGCCTGCTCTGTTTGTTCAAAGTTAAAGGCTTTTGAGCTTGGTCATATTTGCATCATATCTTCATTCGTTTTCCTCCTCCATACTCTGAAGTTGAATATGTCATAAATTGTTCTGCTTTTTCCTTTCAGGTTCAATCAAACACAGAGGTTCAAAATTTGAGAAAACAATTTATGATGTCTTCTAAGCAAACTCCCTCTTCAAATGGACAAGTTGAGGAAGTAGGCTTTGAAGCATATTATCCTTTTCCACAATTAGAGGAATCTATAATTGTGATTGGAGGATATGATGGTCGTTGTTGGTTATCAGATTCCTGTCTATATTCTACCATTTATGACCTTGTTAAACCTCTTAAACCAATGACCTTCTTGCGATCCCACTCCTCAGCAGCACTTCTGAATGGTGAACTATATCTGTTTGGTGGTGGACATGGTGAAACTTGGTATGACACAGGTATATATGGGCAAATTTCAGTCATTCTACCTTACGTATGCACTAATTTTCTTCACTGTCTCTAATTATCAACGTGGTTGTAGTTGAATCGTACAATCTGACACATAATCAATGGGTTACCCGACCTTCGCTTAACCAGAAAAAAGGAAGGTTAGCTGGGGTATCTATATTTGACAAACTGTATGCAATTGGAGGTGAAAATGGCATCGATTGTATCTCAGAGGTGGAAATGTTTGATGCAAACGTTGGAAGCTGGACCTTCACAAAGTCGATGCAACAAGGGGTATCTCATCACTTTCACTTGAAAGATTACATTATTTTGTTTTGACAGCCTAGGGGTATGAAACTTGGGACCTCTTGGTTGAAAGCATCCACCATGGAACCTACCCATCCCCACAAAGATTTCATGTTTGAATTCAGAAGCACGGTTCTCTTTTATTTAGCAGATTAAATATGTTATATATACATTCTACTCAATTTAAAACATGTCTTCACTGAGTTCTCATCCAGCAAAATATGTCATGCTTTTACATGGGGCGTCAGTGCTTAATTTTAACAACTTCCGTTGCTTTTTTTTGCAGCGATTAGCTCCAGGAGTTGCAACTATAAATGGTGTACTATATGTTGTTGGTGGATATGATAGAGCAAAGTACCTGAAGTGAGACATGATAACCTTGTCTATTTGCATTTTTCTTGTGAATTTATTTATTATTACTTTATTTACAGTAATGCAATCATCTTATTCGTGTGATATTAATTTTCTGCCCCTCTCCCCTACTACCTCTTAAATATATCCCTATTGTTTCTGATGAGAAGCTTGTCGAAGTACAGGTTTCTGATCTTTCTAGATTTGAGTTAACCATCTTAATAATCTTGTCTAGGTTCATTTTTACTTCAAAACTGGTAGTTTTCTCTTTAAGATTCTGAATGCTGGCGAGACTCTGTGAATAAGCTATTAAATAAATTATAAGTAGTATAATGTTGAAGTGACATTGACGAAGCTATAAAACCTGTTGCTGTATGAACTGAGGTCATGAGTTCAAACCATGAAACAGCCTATCATAAAAATATCAGGTAAGCTATGTACATGCTTTAATGGCTCAATCTTACGCGGACCCTGCACGTGTGGAAGGTTCGAGGCACCATGTTCCATGTGACCTAGCCACATAGCCTAGGGACTTGAATTGTGATCTCCTTACTGCTGTACTCCATTTAATCTAGACTCAAATTGTGATTCCACATGGGATTTATCAATTTATGTCGGAAGCTAGGGACTCGAATCATGATATACCATACTGCCTCATTCCTTGTAACCTATGACACAAATTATGATCCAATATGAGATTGATTTAGGTCTGTTGAATAGGAAGTGATCCCACTGGATCAAATCTGTAGGATCTGATCATGGAATCATAAGTTCTAGATGTTGTTATAGTCTGGTATAGAATATTAATGCATGCTGAGAACTTTCATGTGTTCCAGTCACTGGCATAATAATGCATAAAAGGTTTGACAATAAAAATCTTAACAGCAGTTTGGATGTAAAGAGTGGATGAGGTTTCAATACTATTCTCTTAGTTCCATAAATCTGTACTGTTTATCAAAATTAGTAGAGCAATTTGTTTGGTTGACTACTTTTTATCTAACACAATGGTCACTGTTTTGCTTTTCAGCTCTGTTGAAAGATTTGATCCTAGAGAACCTAAGTGGACAGAACTTGAGAGCATGGGCACAGCAAGGGGATGCCTCTCTTTAACTGCATTGAATGAAAAACTGTAAAGTCCAATCTTTCATTCTTTAGGTGGCTGCCAATTATCAATATCATTTTAAGATAATTGCTTTGTGAGACATTCTTGAACATTTACGCTGTATTCCTTTCAGTTCTCTAGAATAATTGAGAAAAGATAAAAGAAACACTGAAGAATATTTAGGTTCATCAAGGAAAGAAAAAATCTTTAAAAATAGTTCACATTTTCAGGCATGTGAAGTTGGTTTCCTAATAGGAAAGTTATGGTTTACTTTCATCATACTTGATTGGTATAAATAACATGAAATCTTAGGAAAGTTATGGTTTACTTTCATCATACTTGATTGGCATAAATAACATGAAATCTCTAAGAATTGAGGTACCAAAGAGTGCAGAAAGCCCTTAGATACTTTCATCATGCAGTAGCCTGGTTTGTATGACATCCTATCGCTCTTATTTGATCTCTCATTCATTTGATGTGCACTTGCAGGCAAATTTCTTGGTATAAACAACAGGTTTTAGGGGATTTTATGTAAATTTTATTATTTTTCGTATGTAGAATCAATTATCACTTTATTGGAAAACTGGATGAATTTGGATTGTGGTAATAAATACTTAACATGCCATTATTACATCTATTCAATTTCTACACACTTTTGTACTGGCAAGCGATGGCTTTGCTTGACCAGTTGTTATCAATAGCAACCTTGTGCTAATTACTTCTGGTGCATGAGATGTTGTAGCCTGATTCTTCATGTAAAGAGCGGAAAATCAAAACAAGAAAGCATTCATTCTCATTCTAATAGGGTTGGGAACAACCCAAGCTTCATTTTTAGAGTTATATTAGTTTGAAAAAGAACACGCACACACAATCCAAAGAGCAGGGTTCTAATATTTGATACTCCAAGTTGATTTACCTTGGGCAATTATCTCATGCATTCTTTGAATATGCAATCATGTGTTACAGGTATGCTTTGGGTGGTTATGATGGACGGAACATTGTGTCAACTGTTGAAATTTTCGACCCTCGGGGTGGTTCGTGGATGGTAGGAGAACCAATGAAAGATGCCCGAGGATCTTCTGCTGCTGCAGTTATTGGAGGAAAGATTTATGCTGTTGGTGGGGTGAGTGACGGTGGAAGAATTTTAGACTCGGTGAGTTTACTTTCTTGTTCTTCATATACTAGTGTCAATTTGAATGAGTTTTAGTCTAGTTCTTTCATCATTTCCTTCGTTTTTACAGATTGAGTACTACGAGGAGGGCCATGGATGGAAAACAACCAACCTAAAAGCTTTGGGAAATCGAAGCTTTTTCTCTGCTATTGTGCTGTAAATATTTCCTTCGTAAGCAGTAGTATTTAGCATTACATGTAGGTTATATAGTACAACTAGGAGGACAATGCAATATAACCTTTTGACAAATGGCAGAGAAGCATTTAAGAAGGAAACAAGACAAATTTAGGGCAGATCAATTGCATTAAATGAGTTATTTTTATTGGGCCAACGCTACTAGAAGTACAATATATTTTGCCAGTTATAGTCATTTATGTGCTTCTTTACTGGATTTTGAATATCAGATGTTTCTTCATCCACATTTATAGTAGTAGCTAATTTTAGTGGAATTATGGCCAAAAATTTAGACTGAATTCTTCAACCAAGAAGCATTTACAAAAAAAAAACAAGAGTAAAATGCAATTTTGGTACATTATATATAGACAACATATATTTTTAGTCAATTACAAAAAATTAGTGTATTTTTGTTCATTACATTAGATATTTAGATCATTTTGGTCCAAAATCTTTTTTTTCATTGTTTCTGTTAGGGATAATTTCGTCTTAACATTATATATTTTTATTTTAACTTCCAAAATTATAAAATAATTTCACTATTTTACTGACACCTTCTAAATGTTTCTAATTTTTAGGTAAATTCCTTTACACTCCCCTCTCTTCCCCCTCTCTCCCCTCTGTTGCTGCCGCCCCCTCTACCCTCTCGTTGTCGCCTCGTTGCCACCCCTCTACCCTCCTCTCCACCCCCTTCCCACGCCGCCCCCAGCCCAGTCACCCCGCCACCCTTCTCTCCACCGTCCTCTGCCATCCTCCTCTCCACCGCCCTGTTGTCGTTGTTTCCCCGCTCCCCCCTCTGACGACCTCTTTGTCGCCCTGTGGTGGGGCGGCGGCAGCAACGAGGCGGTGGAGAGGAGGGCAGAGGGGGTGATGGGCCGACCAGGGGGCGGAGAGGAGAGCAAAGGGGGTTGACGGGGCGAAAATGAGGAGGGCAGAGGGGGCGGGGCGGGGCGGTGGAGAGGAGGGCAGAGGGGGTGGTGGGCCAACCAGGGGGTGGAGAGGAGAGCAAAGGGGGTTGACGGGGCGAAAATGAGGAGGGCAGAGGGGGCGGGGCGGTGGGCCAACGGCGATAGAGGGGAGAGAGGGGGAAAGGGAGGGGAGTGTAAAGAGATTTATCTAAAAATTAGGGGCATTTAGGAGGAATCAGTAAAATAGTAGAATTATTTTATAATTTTGAAAGTTAAAATAAAAATATATAATGTTAAGACGAAATTGTCCCTAACAGAAACAATGAAAATGGGGTTTTGGGCTAAAATTATCTAAATATACACAAATTTTTTCGTAATTGACTAAAAATGTATGTTACATATATATAATGTGCCAAAATTGCATTGTACTCAAAAAACAATTAAGCCTTTATGGTAACATAATGGAGTAAACTTTACTTTTAATATATCCTTATATTATGTTGAATAATTTTTGGGTAGTGTAATATCGCGTCCATTTTTTTTTGTTATTCAGCGTCCTTCAAAAAAATTCTCAATTTTCTTAAGTATTACCCCTTAATTCTTCTCGCCCTCTTAATGCTTATCTTTCGCCCCTCATATTATTATCTAACTGTCCTTAATCAATTTATCAAAAATTTAATAAAAATTATGATTAAAGTAGCATAGATAAGCGGAACTATAAATGAATTTTATTTTATATTTTTAGTAAATTGATTAAGGATAGTTAGGTAATTTAATATATTATTATATTTCATATTTAAATATTATAGTTGATATTTCCTAATTTGTCAAGGATAATTTGGTTATAAAAGGGGCGCGAAATAACAAAATAGAGGGCGCGAAATAAGCCTTCACATAATTTTTTTAGTTTAGTATAAATTTAAATGATTTTTGGGTTCTCTACATTTCAAAAATTTATTATTTAGATTTCATACTGTCTATTTTATACAACCTGTTACAACTTCAATTATGTGTAATCTAAAAAAATTCTTAAATAAAATATCAGTCTATACATTAAAACATTTAAAATCTAAGTTAAATATTCAAAATCTAAAATAAACACTTAATTTTCTTTTTTGGTTTTTCCGACTAGAAAAGAGAATAAGAGGATTGCAGAAAGAAAAGAATTGACTAGAAAATAGCCATTCGAGGCTTTTATAGATAAAACCAAGCTTCAAAGCTACTGCACAAAAAGTTTTACAGAATTAAACTCACAGCATTGAAATGGATTTTCTTTCCAGATGAAGAAGACCATGTACCTTAAGTGGTAACGAGTCAAAAGAATAAAAAATGCACGACTCACCCGAGGATGCCAATCTTGCCAAAAAGTCAGTTGGGTTACTTCCCTCTATCTATATACATGAGCAACAGTGAGTCACAATTTCATTTATCTCCTTCCGGCTACTGAAGTGTTTCCATAGAAAATGTGTTTCCCCCTGATGTATCATCTGAACCAAGTGTGAGTTGTCAGAAAGAAGACGGACCTTTTCAAGGTTCCTTGAGTTGCAGAATCTGAGAGCCTTCAGCATGGATAGAGTTTCTGCTTGGATTACTGATGTTGCTTCAAAGAAGAAATTTTTTGCATGGATGTATTGACCTTCTTTATCTCTCATAATAAAAGCCCCTCCTGCCTGCCCAGATTGAAGACAAGAGCCGTCTGTATTTATGATCAAATCTGCATCTTGAATGCAATGCTTCCATATTATCGGTTTGGGCAGAGAACGTGGTGTTGTGGGAAGATAACAAACGAAGTTTGTTAAGATCCAATTCCTCTCCTACATCGAAGTAGACTTGGGCTTGAATCCTTGAAGAACCTCAGCTAACTTGTCGTGGACATCCTCAATAAGCCACTTCTTTTGTATTATTTTTCCTTCCCAAAAGCACTTATTTCTTGCAAGCCAAATAGACCAAAGTAAAAACACTGGTAGAACCTTTCGCAATCTTTGTGAGACTGATTTCCCTTTGCTCTGTTCCAGCCATCACTGAATAAGTCCCTTCCCTACTGACTGTCTGAACCGAAGGTTGAAGAAATGCATCCAGTAGTTCCAACAGTACTGGATTGCAGAGCAGTCAAAAAAGACATGGTGCAAGGTCTTTTTTCACAGCGACAAAGAGGATAATAAATATATTTACTATTTATCTAATATACTAATTAATGATATTGGATAATAAACCAGGGTAGTGTAGTACTACTATTTACTAATTGCTTCCCCTCTCATTTTTCCATGATTTATTGTAATCCTTTGTTCATCATTTGTTTTTTTTTCTTTAAACTCCTTAATTTAAATCCCAAAATTTATTTGATTAATTTTTCCTAGTCCCTAAGTCAAGTTTAATGATTTAGTTAGTTAAATATCTAACCTGATATTCTAATACAATAAGCAATCAAATTTAATTTAAATAAAATATCGAGAAAAACTATTTACTAGTAAATCGATTCATATAAACTTTTATTTATTAAAAACATAATTAGATCAACATGAAGGGTCTCACAATTGTGTTGTAAATTAATATTAAAATATGTGTATACCCCTAACTACACGCGTTTGTGCATGTAACACTTTAACCTATATTCTTCTTCTAAGTTAGTTTTATATACTATTTGCTTGCTATTTTCTGTGAACTTGACATTATTTTCTTGATTTGTTTTAGTGAAAGCTCTGGCATTTTCATTATTTCAACACGTCTCTCTCAAGTCCACATATGATTCCACCTCAAAACCAATTGGCAATGAGGAAAGTAGCACATAGGGCTTATATGGTGCTCTTAAGGTCCCTATTTTTTCGATGTGGGATAAGTGAATCATGTGCATTTTCATTATTTTAACAGTGATAGGTAGGAGTAGGACAAATTTTGAGATTGAGATAAAGAGGCGTCTTTAAGTTTGAAGATCTATTGTGATATTATCTTGAAGCAAGTTGTAATGGAAATAAATTCGAAATATGTATTGTAAATGTTTATAATAAAAAATTAATTTGGAGAGAGTTCCCTTTATTGCATTAAATTTCAATTTTAGATGGAACAAAGAGCAAATGGATTAGTGCTTTAACTTTGAGAAGTGTAATATAAGGGGAGATTCTCTTGCAAAAATGGGAATCATTAAAGGGGATCACCTTATTTACATTGGATAATATTCCATAATGAGTTTTTGAGTTAAATTCGATTTAATTTTTTGGGGTTTATTTTATGTTAGGGAACATTATTGGTTTTTCAAGGTAGATTGAAAATAGTTTATGTTCTATACAAGGGCAGAGCTAAGGGATTCATATACCGTAGAGCTATAGGACTATACTAAATTTTACTCTTACTGTAGCGCGCGGCAAAACCTAGTCGCAACTCCACACGTGTAAACACGCAACTAAATTAAACAACAACTACTTTCTTCCGCTCTGAAACCCAAAAAGCCAAAACCTTTCTTCTTAGCGCTCTCGAAATCGACCTTCATCCCCACGATCTTCATCATTCCTTTACCAACATCATATCACCACCATCTAAATTTCTAACATCAATAGTTCAACTAACAACAATATTTTACAAATCACTGTTGTTCTTCCGATCAAATAGGTTCAGAAACCACCATCATCATTATCCGGCGAAATCAACTTCAAACGCTATAAAAAGTCTCCAAATCGGAAGAAAAACTTGTTGTTCAACTCAGATAACACGTTTTTGCTGCTTCGACATTTTGCTGCTAGTACGAAACCCTAAATTTAATTTTATAACCGTTATACATATCTATGATATGATTTCAATTTTATAACCATTACTTTCAGTTGATCTGTGTCTGTTTTTTCATGATCTAATGTATGTTATTTGCTGATTTGATCTTCACTGTTAAGTTTGTTTCAGTTATATGAAGTGATTTTTTTTCAAATTAGTGATCTAATGTCTGTTTTCAGTTGATCTGATGTTTGTTTTTTCGTGTTTTGATATCTGTTATTTGCCAATTTGATCTTCACTGTTAAGTTTTTTTTTTAGTTCTGTGAAGTGATTTTCTTTCAAATTAGTGATCTGATGTCTGTTTTTTCGTGATATGATGTCTGTTATATGCTGATATGATATTCACTGTTAAGTTTGTTTTAGTTCTATGAAGTGATTTTCTTTCAAATTAGTGATCTGATGCCTATTTTATGCTGATTTTATCTTCATTGTTAATTTTTTTAGTTCTGTGAAATGATTTTCTTTCAAAATTAGTGATCTGATGTCTGTTTTTTTGTGATCTGATGTCTGTTATATGCTAATTTGATCTTCACTGTTAAGTTTATTTTAGTTCTGAGAAATGATTTTCTTTCAAAATTAGTGATTCGATGTCTATTTTTAGTTGATCTGATGCCTTCATTTTCTTGATCTGATGTCTGTTTTATGATGATTTGATCTTCATTGTTAAGTTTGTTTTAGTTCTGTGAAATTATTTTCTTTCAAAATTAGTGATCTGATGTCTGTTTTCAATTGATCTAATGCCTTTATTTTCTTGATCTGACGTCTATTTTTTCGTGATCTGATGTCTGTTATATGCTGATTTGGTATTTGCTGTTAAGTTTTTTTAGTTCTGTGAAATGATTTTCTTTCAAAATTAGTGATCTGATGTCTGTTTTTCGTAATCTGATATTTGTTTATTCGTGATCTGATGTCTGTTATATATTGATATGATCTTCACTGTTAAGTTTATTTTATTTCTGTGAAATGATTTTCTTTCAAAATTAGTGATCTGATGTCTGTTTTTAGTTGATCTGATGTCTGTTTTTTCGTGATCTGATGTCTGTTATATGCTGATTTGGTCTTCACTGTTAA
The DNA here is from genome assembly GCA_030378225.1 of Knoxia roxburghii. Taxonomy (NCBI): domain Eukaryota; kingdom Viridiplantae; phylum Streptophyta; class Magnoliopsida; order Gentianales; family Rubiaceae; genus Knoxia; species Knoxia roxburghii. The sequence goes on from CM059423.1 coordinate 9,522,962, forward strand.
GTTTGTTTTAGTTCTGTGAAATAATTTTCTTTCAAAATTAGTGATCTGATGTCTGTTTTATGTTGATCTGATCTTCACTGTTAAGTTTTTTTTTAGTTTTGTGAAATGATTTTCTTTCAAAATTAGTGATCTGGTGTCTGTTTTCAGTTGATCTGATATCTACTTTCTTGTATTATGATATCAACATATTTTTTCTAACATTCTTTTACTGATATGTTACAGGAAACAATATAAACATAATGGGTGATAAAAGCAAGCAAGTTATTGTCAGACCCGATGACAGTTCAGATTTTGAAGGACGACCAAACAATCTCAATGTGTCATTGTTACAACATACCTACAAATGTAAATTGGTGAAAAAAAAAAAAAGAAAAGAACAAAAAGTTCAACTATCCCAAAGTGAGCCAAATTAAATGATGAAAGTACCTGCAAAGAAGAAGACAAATGAAGAAAATTTTCAACTAATGCACAAGGATGTGCAGAAGAAGCAGGAAAAGAAAAAAGGTGATGTGGTTGTCCATATTGAAGAAACAATGAAAAAAGGAAAGAAGAAGCAGCTTCCTAAGCATGAAACGAAACAAAAGAAACAAAAGAAGAATGAGCTAGTCAGAAAAAAAATTTTGGAGAAGGATGATGATGATGATGTGATGTCAAAAAGATTCAGTTGCAGTACATCTCCAAAAGGATTAAACTACCTGGTTTCTAAATTGTCAGAAAAACAAAGAGATGTTGTGAGGGATATAGGATTTGGCAGCATCCTGAATATCAAATACATCAAGATGCCTAACAAATTGGGATGCTACATGCTTGCCAAATTCAACTCTCCAAAGTTGAGACTAGAGCTGCAGCAAGATACAATGATACCAATTGCTGAAGAAGATGTGCAATTGGTTAATGGCTTCCCAAGAGGTCCAAATTGAAAGATTTTGGTAGGATCTGGGTTTGCACTTGCTCGATTTACCACGCAACAAAAATTTCTATTAAAGCGGAATCTTAGAAAAGTACCTTTGAAGCGTGCACTTGGTGATTCTCTTGTATGCCTCAAGACTATGACTTCACGTTGTGTGGGCAACGAACTAGAAGTCAATTGATCAGCTACTCGCCACAATCCACCTGCTAGAAAACTCTAGCCTCGCAGCACCTGGCACGTACTATAAACGCACCGCCCGCAGAGAGAGAAAGCTATGCGCAGCTGGTATAAACCAAGGCCAAAATTTCAGCTACTAGAAACCCAAAAACCAGCTGCACACTTTCTTGAAAATTCGACTTGGAGAGAGAAATATTTTCTCTCTCTAGAAATCCTGTGGATTAATTGTGTTATTGTGTAATCTGAATGACTGATCCCTTGTCTATTTATAGAGTTACAAGAGAGACTCCAAGTTGGTTTAGGATTGGTCTTCCTACTGGGTTTCTGTTTTCCTTCAATCCTGTTTCTGGACTGATACAGATTCTATTTCCTTCAATCCTGTTCCTGAACTGATACACTCCCAACTGTCACAGGGATTCACTTATCCCAATCCAGTTCCTGGGATGAATCACTCCCAACTGACACAGGGATTCACTTATCCCAAACCAGTTCCTGGGATGATTCACAACCAACTGACACAAGGATTAATTAATTTCTAAATTAATTAAATCTACCTTTGTCAACAACCCAGTACATAATTAATCGTACCACTAACGGATTAATTATGGCACTACCAACCTACACCAGAATTGCTTCTGGAATAACTTAATTAAATTATATTCATAATCTCCCCACATCAAAGATATAGTGCTCGTTAATTCATTAATTTACTGATAAATTAATTCATCAACTTCTTTAATTCTGAGACTAGTACCACTCGACCTTTTTACTATACCGGACATAAGTCCACCGGCCGGGTTTAGTATAATAAACATTTCGAGTTCATCTCGGGAGCACCATCACCCCGGACGCACCGGTACATGGTTTCCTTTCGACAAGCAGCAGCACACCAAGTAACTAAACACGCGCACCCAACCCACCGAGACTATTGGCCACATTTGACCTCACCCATTGGCAGATCAAAGTATACTATGTCTAATCCTCATGCCCACTCGAGTCTAGGGATTTAGAGATAGAATACAAGGATCGATTTGTCTATTAAATCAGTACAAGAAAAATCATTCCTAAGAGTCAAGTTCAACATGGCTCGGGCATATCTATATGATTCAATTAGTTTAGACAAACTAATTATCTGAATCACATAATAACCTAGACCAACAGTTTGTCCAAAACCATCTCGGTTACGAACCTCATTTATATATTATGTCTTTCAACCAATGATGAGATCTACTATGTCGCACCAGACACCTCATCATCTACTTACATAATATAAATGGACGATTAATGCACAACAAGATATGACTGAAATACAAATCGATATATTAAACTGGGAAACTGTACAATACAAGCATAGCTTATGTATTCTACTCCAACACAAATGAGGTTGAAGAGTATACATCTGCAGAGACAAAAAGTGAACATTATGAACAGAATGTTCAACACTACTTTCAAAGATCTGACATGACATCTACTAAAAGACCAACCATCAAGCAACTTGAGCAATACATCCTCAACAGTTAAGACTACAATGACATTAAATTCATCCAGGATTTCCTTATCTACTTGACCAGTTCATTTTTGTACAGTCATGAGAGTATCAACAACATCAGCTATCGTCTCCTAAAATCCCTCAACAGCATTGACCAAGTAAGGCAGCTAAACTGGTGTAGCTATACCTTCAGAGCATTGGTTGGATGCAAGGAAAATTTTCACAAAGATGGCACAACATCAACAGCCTACCATGGACCACTGACTTTTCTAATTGTAAGTCCTCTGATCTGATTTCTATTGTCCTCTGATAACTACTCCATTTTATTTTTTAACTCACATCTAACATATATTTTTCAGTTATTCTATATTGATAGGGTTGTGTACGGAATTCACAATGACATTCTAAGAAACCTACCAATTTTCAGAAATTGGATTAAAAATAACTCTTTGAGAGAGCAAAACTCGAAGAGAAAAAGGGAGGACATGGATAAGGCTGGATAAGAGAAATGGCTACAACCGATGTGCATATGGAAAATCCAGAATATGCATATGCTTCTGAAAAGTCCAGCAGATCCAACAAATCAAAATCAAATGAATGTCCAACCACATCACAGAATAAGGTATGCCTAATATGTTTTATATAAACTGTACTTTCAATTGAAATGATGTATAATGATGTTTTGATCTCTCTTTGTTAAGCATGTTTTAGTTCTATAATATGCTTTCTTTTATAGTTGTTATCTGATGTGTTATATGCTGATCTGATGTCTATTTTTTGTGATCTGATGTCTATATAATGATGCTTTGATCTCCCTTTTTTAAGTATGTTTTAGTTCTATAGTATGCTTTATTTTAAAGTTGTGATATGATATCTGTTTTTCGTTGATCTGATGTCTACTATTTGGTGATCTGATGTCTATATAATCATGCTTTGATATCCCCTTGTTAAGTATGTTTTAGTTCTATAGTATGCTTACTTTTATAGTTGTGATCTAATATGTGTTATATGCTGATTTGATGTTTACATTTTGTGATCTGATATCTATATTATAATATGAAACAAACTAACTATAACAATTATCTTCTGTAACAGGAATGTGAAAATGCTGATGAAATGAAAAAATCAGTGGTTGATTTGGAAAAATCCATGATGACTTTCATAAAAACATGGCACAATGTTGTAGCAACAAACAATCCAGAAGGTGTTGCAGCATTTGCAACAATAACAAGCACAGTGGAGGGGATTATTCTTGACTTGAGGGAGAAAAATACAACTAGTGAGCAACAGAAAGATGGACAATCCTCAAAATCCCCAACAGGAGAAAATGAACCAAAGTGATCACAAGATGCAAGGTTATATGCAGCATGTGCAGAAATTACGGATCAACTACAGGAAAATTATAACATAATGCAGATGCATTCGTAACTGCACACTTGAAAGATGATATGCCAAAATTCAATCTCTATACACCTTCAGAAGATGAATAATCTGCACCTGAAGACAGTTTTCATGAAGAAGAACAAGAACAAGAAAATGTGGTGGAGGAAAAAGAAAATGAACCCTAGTCAGCAGGCATCTCTCCACTACCCCTGGAATAAACAAAACTTGAACAAGAAGAGATAGAAAGGGAAGAGAGCAGACCAAAGGAAAAGGAAGATCCAATTACTAAGCAATTGGTGTTCAATGTCTTAAACATGAGGGAGAAAGAAAAAAGAAATGCTCATCGTGAAGCAGAAAAATTAGAAAGATGAGGAGAAAGAAAAAGAGAGAAATGGAAAAGAGAATCATGAAGAAAAAGATACACAGAAGAAGTTAACAAGGGGAAAGAGAATGAGAAAGGGAAAGCTTATGTAAATTTTACAGAATCACAAGATGAAGATACAGAAAAAAAGGTGCAGGATGCAGTGCTGCTTGCTACAAATCTCAACACAATCATTTCAAAAGTAGATATGACTTCAAAAGCATATCAGACTTCAAACACTAATATTGTTCTAACAGAGCTCATAACGTAAATAAAAACACGTTTTTATCTGACATGATATGTTTTTTTGACTGATTTGATATTTTACATTTGGTGATATGAACTCTATTTCCAGCATGATCAACAAAGGGACAGACAATGCTAAGGAAGATGTCATCTTGACACCAAACTTAAAACATAGAGATAGACAACTACCTGTCCGTTTGAGATCTGATTTTTGGGTTAAGACACCTAAATCATTCTTGAAGATCTCAATGAGAGAGAAACAATTCACAGATTATGTTTACCTAACGGGAGACAAGACACTTGGAATTAGTGAGGAGTAAGTTCTATTGTATTTTTATATATATTCTTTCCACTGATATGAAATCTTGTCTTTTTGATCTGATATCTTATATCCGCTGATCTGATGTCTTTTGATATGATATGTATATAATGCATGATTTGATCATTTCTAAATGTATGATCTGATCTCTATAGTACTATGATCTGATCTCTATAACCCTTTGATCTGATATGTATAGTCGTCTGATCTGATGTTTATAGTACTCTGATCTGATGTCTATATTCCTTTTATATGATTTCTATAGTCCACTTATCTGATATCTGTAGTCATCTGATCTGATGTCTATAGTCATTTGATCTGATATCTACTGTATTGTGATATGATGTGTATAGAATGCATGATTTCATCCCCCCTCCATTTTAAGTATGTTTTAGTTGTATGATATGAACCCTTTGTGTTGTAATATGATATCTTATATCCGCTGATATAATGTCTATTGTCTTGTGATATGATTTCAACACACTTTTGTTTACATTCTTTTGATATTCACATATAGATAACAACTCTACTCCGGTGCATCACATATTTCAGTGGACCGAACGAACTTCAAGAGCATGCATCCAAACATATGGATAACAATTTCGGTACTAAATGCATGGATCATACATATGAACTACAAAGATCCAACAAGGTTGTTCATATCTCAAGAATTTTGTGTATGATATGAATCCCTAATTTTTTTCATATGAAATTTATTTACAAATATATGTAAATATTATTCCATCTGATATGAATTAAATTCATTATGTTTTTAGCTTCCAATGATGGAAAATACACTAACTCAATGTCTGGAGTTTGTATCGGCAATGGCTACTACGAAAATTAAAAGAAAGCAAATGAAGCTGCCAAAAATTTACACATCCCTCCTCCCCCCATAATCTCAAAACCAGTAATGCCCCACATAGAGATTAAACATGAGATTTTGGACATCATGAGAACTCAATTCATTAATGATGTAAGACGTGCCAATAGAAACATGGACACATTAAATGCAAAAATGGTAAGTAATTTTAATACATCTATTCATTGAATTCAATATATCAATATCAATTTCTCATTACTATTATTTGAGCAGGTCTTCATCCCTGTACTTGACATGACCATTACTATACTTTGTGTATCAATGCAAACACGAGAAGGGTAGTGATACTGAATAATAAAATTCCAGATGATGAAAGTTGTTACTCTATGATTCCTGAAATCATGGTAAGTACCTATTTCTGATCTGATATCTTCTTTACACTGATTTGATATCTTCTTTACACTGATCTGATATCTGTTTTGACATTAATGCAGCTACGATATTTTTTTAAGATAGTGAGAGGGACATCAGTAGAAAGAATTTTTGGAGATCCCAGAGAGTATGAAGTGGAGTATCCAAAATTAGTCAGGCAAAATAACAAGAATCACGTTGAATATGACATTCATACAATGAGACATATGAATCTCTACAAAGGACAAAGAACTCAAACTTGGGATCCGGAGCTCACAAGAGAAGCATGCAAGAGCAAGGCTGCTCTCAACAGAGCTCTACAAATTCTTAGGGTCAAGTATGGTTATACTATAATGACATCTCAAACCAATACAATGAAAGATGAGGTCAAAGCCAAAATTGAGAAGTTTTATAGTACAAAATTGTAAAAGATACTTGAGTCTTTAGAAATTTATATTAGTGTTATAGGCCAAGATTGATTGTACATGACAATGTTGAGTTTTTGAATTCTATGAAATATATATTAGTCTTTTGTTCCTAATTCTATGAAATGATCTCTTTTCTATTGTGATATGATATCTATTATCCGCTGATCAAATCATAACTAATATCACATCAACTAACAACTAATATAAAATCAAGTAGTAACAGATTAATGTATCAAATTAACTCAAACGTAATATCAGATCAATTCATAACTAATATCACATCAACTAACAACTAATATGATATTGCATTATATATATAATATCTATAGTACTCTGATATGATATCTATAGTCCTCTGATCTAATGTCTATAGTCCTCTGATATGATATCTATAATCCTCAGATCTGATGTCTACTTTCTTGTGATATGATGTCTATATAATGCATGATTTGATCCCCGTTCTTAAGTATGTTTTAGTTTTATGATATAGTCTCTTTTATGTTGTGATATGATATCTATTGTCCGCTGATCTGATCTCTGCTTTATTGTGATATGATATCTTCTAGTGAATGTTATGATACACCAAGTAAAAGAAATCATATGAAATAACTATTTACTCACTAAAAAAAATCATATAACATACAACTTATCCCAACAACATGAAGTCATTTAATGTTTTGTATCAACTAACTAAAAGAATTCATATCAACTACAACTTCTCCACCACGGGATTGACAAAATTACAATCAACAACTCCACATTTTTCAATCCCCATTGATGTGACCCGTTCTCTAGTACGCAATGCATATGCTGCTGCCTTCTTCTTCTTTCCTCTTGCTCTATTGCACATTTTCTCCACAACACTTTTGGGTCGAATGTTTCTAACACTTTTTTCTCTTCTTCTCTTGGGATCTCTAATTTTAACAATGTTTGAATATTTTTCTTCGTCACCAACATAGGATGGACCAACCTCTGATTTAATAGAAACTCTAACCAAATTGAAGTGCTTGTCAAAAATAGAACGTGCAACAGAACTAAACTGTGCATGTCTAATTAAATCCAAATATTTTCTGCTTGCTTCATCGCTCCAAACATAATCTGAATCTTTCTCGCAGCTACTTGATATCAACAAACAATATTCTTTAGAATAATAATCAATACTTGCACTCTTAGTCTACCTTTTCAATACATACTTCTCAGAGATTCTCTACAGGATATAAAAATTAGAAAGTTAATCATCCACATATCAGTGAAAGAATGTCTCCTCTTAAATTAATATAATGTATAACATATCAACTCAAAAAGGTAATATCATATCAAATAATAACTAATATCATATCAACTAGCAGCTAATATCAGATCATATTACATATAGAATCATATCAGCAAACTAAAAAACATATCAGATCAACTCAAACGTAATATAAGATCAGCAATACTATGAAATCACATCACATTACATATAGATAATATAATGCGTATATCATATCAACTCAAAAAAGGTAATATCATATCAACTAGCAACTAATATCAGATCACATTACATATAGAATCATATCAGCAAACTAAAAAACATATCAGATCACTCAAACGTAATATCAGATCAACTCAAACGTAATATCAGATCAACTCAAAAGTAATATCAGATCAACTCAAATGTAATATCACATCAACTCAAAAAAAAATCTCTGAAGTTGCAATAAATACAGACCGAGTAATTATTCAGATTTAGCACACGAAGAGCATGCGAGCATAACAACCCAGCCTCAAAAAACAGATTGCAAGTGCAGCTCACAACATAGTCATTCTCATCAAAATGAACTACATGTTGAAACAAATCAAGTTTGGTAAGCCAAACCTGATATTCATAAACACCATTATTGATATTGGTCTATAAGTGATGATATGATAACATATTCACATACAACTCTTGAAATCTTACAAACACCTCTATCGTATAAATTTCAGCAGCATGTTGAAGCATTAATGAATCTCCAACAACCAACCCTTCCTCTACGTCGAAAATCTTCTGTAATCCATTGTTTCTCCACTCAAACACAATATCAAGAAACTGCTGATAGAATTCACACAAAGTAGAAGTTTTCGATAACTTCATTGAAACAGAATAATTTGTTGTCTCATATCTTTGAGAAGAAACTGCCTCTCCAGAAAAATATTATTTACTAAATACAAGACACCACTTCTCTTTTATCTCATCTAATTTCTTCAACCAAGTGTTGTCTTTGTAATTGTAATCATTCAACAAACTGATAGAATCAAATAGTAATAGATTAATATATCAAATCAACTCAAACGTAATATCAGATCAAATCATAACTAGTATCACATCAACTAACAACTAAAATAGAATCAAGTAGTAACAAATTAATATATCAAATCAACTCAAACGTAATATCAGATCAATTCATAACTAATATCAAATCAACTAACAACTAATATCATATCGCATTACAATATAGATTCATCAGTAGACTAAAAACATTTATTTACAATTCAAACGTAAATATCATATCAACTCAAACCTAACATCATATCAGCATTAAAATGATATCAAATAACATTACATATAGATAAAATTCTGAAAAACACACACATGTTCCAGAAGTGATTAAATTCAGTTTCTGTGGAAACCTGATTAAGCAAGAATTGAAATGCATCTAAAAAACCTTTTTGATTTGTCAAATGAGATATATTACTATGAGCATTCTTTGCAATGTGCCAAACGCAAAGACGATGACGAACATTTGGAAAAACTACACGCACATCAGCTACCATCGAAAAATCCTGGTCTGTCATAAATGTTACTGGTTGCTTGTTCTCCATCGATCTTAAAAAATGTACTAAAACCAAATGAATGACTCCACCTTTTCATTTTTTATGAAACCTGTACCAAACATAACATTACGACAATGGTTGTCCATACCAACAAAAAGTCCACATATCATGTCGTATTTGTTTGTCCGATAAGTTGTATCATGAACCAACAAATCTCCAAATCTACTATAATCCTCCTTCATCTTCTGATATCTCCAAAATACACTACATAATGAACACTCCTCATCCAAATCAAAATCATAATAAAAATCCTTCTTATCCATAGATCTCTGTTTTAACATATTGATCAAAGCATTACTATCACAACCATTAATCTTCCTCATCTTCTTTTGTTCCATATGATTATATACATCTCGCATGGTATAACCAACATTTGATGACACTCCAGACTGAAAAATACACATGTATCAATACCAGAACACATATCAGATCTACACAAACCTAATATTAGATCAACTCAAACGTAGTATCAGATCAGAAAAACTGTGATACCATATCACATTTACATGTAAATTCATAACAAATAAACTGAAACATAACTAACCTCTTTGGACAATATATGATAACCATCGGTTAGACGAACAACTGATCTTTTCAATTCATCAAAATATTGTAATGTGGAATCATCAAACTTCTTCTGAGAATGTAAAAATTGCCTCTTAGCTACATGGCACAATTCATGGTTATGTTTCCTGAAGTGTTTTTGGACAATCCAACTCTCATATTCTCTTTTCTTAAATTCAATAAAAGCTTTACATCCAGATCGCATATAAACTTTTGTATATATCTTCTTGAAATTCTCATTGCATTTTTTAGCTGCTTCTTTACTACAAAGATATCTTCTCAAATGCCTGATTTCGATAGTTTTGTTTTTACGATCTTTACCTTTCCTCACACTAAATCCTAACCTAAAAGCATAATCATTATATAAGTTGCATGTTGCTTCTTCTTCATTTTCAACCACTGATTTACACAAAGATTGCATAGATTCATCATCCAAACCTGTAAAAAAATAATAATATCATATTAGTTTAAATATAAAATACATAACAATATCATATCAATACTAAAAACACATATCAAATCAACTCAAAATTAATATCAGATCAACACAAACGTAATATCATATCATCCAGACAATGAATTTATGCCCTGTTAAGTATGTTTGAGTTATATTGTATGATTTTCTTTTATATTCTTGATCTGTTATGTATAGTCAGTTGATCTGATGTCTTCTGTCTTCTGATCTGATGTCTATATAATCATGATTTGGTCCCCCTGTTAAGCATGTTTTAGTTCTATTGTATGATTTCTTACATATTAGTGATGTGATATCTATAGTTCGTTGATCTGATTTCTATTATTTTATGATCTGATGTCTATAGAATCATGATTTGATCCCCCTTGTTCAGTATGCTTTAGTTATATTGTATGATTTCTTTTATGTTCTTGATCTGATATCTATAGTTCGTTGATCTGATGTCTACTATTTTGTGATCAAATAACTATTGTCCGCTCATCTGATGTCTACTGTCATGAAATAGATTCATAACAATAAACTGAAAACATATCATATCAACATAGAACTAATATCAAATCAACCCAAATGTAATATCAGATCAATTCATAACTAATATCACATCAACTAAAAACTAATATCATACCATAATACATATAGATCCAAAACAATAAACTGAAAACATATCATATCAACATAGAACTAATATCATATCAATCCAAACGTAATATCAGATCAATTCATAACTAATATCACATCATAACTTACCTTTCAACATAGATACTATGGATTCTTCCTGTTTAAACAATTTAGGAGCATCGTATTCGCGAAAGAAATTAACTATATCACCAACCGTATCATCCATTGTAATTCCTTCAATTTAGAACAATCTATCAACAAAAAAACAGATGTTAAGCAACAATATTCTATCAAAAACAAAACGCAAAGAAGAATAACAAAGCGCAAAACGCAAAAAATAAGAAAAATGACAAACAGAACCATAGAAGCAACAATTCAAACACATAAATCAATCACCAGCATCAAAACATAGAAATAAATACATTTATCATCAAATTCAAAGCAAAAACTACATCGAAAGACAAAATAGAGTACAAACGGCAACAAATTAAGCGAAAAACGAAGACGAAAAACAGAGAAACAACAAATTCATAAACATAAATCAATTACCATCATCAAATACATACCGTAATTAGAATTGGATCAAAATTAGAAGCAAAAGAATCCAAGCGAAAGACGAATACGAAAAACGACAGCAAAAGACGAAGTAAAGAACGACAACAAACACGTGGAGAAAAAGAAAAAAAAAAAAGCTTATATAGCCTTCGGTAAGTAAATGTGCATGTCCGATTTTTTAAAAAAAATAAACTACTAAATTCAATTAGGGGCTAAAATAGAAACTACTACTATATTTGGGGTGGGTGTAAAATATAGGACCACCACATAAATTACCGGAGCTAAGAACCCCACCTCAACCTTTTTTAAGTAGTACTATTATATATAAATATTTTAAATATTTTGCCCCACTAAAAATTATTAAATTATGGGGCAAAATTTTTTTTTAATGGGATAAAATAAATTAAAATTTACAATTCTATATTTACCATCTAAAAAAAGTAATTACTACTGCATTTTACTTACCATTTAAAAAATTAAGAAATTAAAATATAATTACAAATTACACGCTACTATAGTAAGTAAAGTATACTATATGAAAACAGGGTGGACGATAAACTATCTAATCCAAGGCCGCATTGCCGCTGCTACCACCGATCAATTGCTGCGAATTGTGGATCAATCAAAAAATTATCTTCAAAATTTTCTATATTCTAAGTACTTAAAATATTTATTTTTTCTATTTGTTGAATTCATCACAAATCAATATAAAAATAATCTCTGCGTATAAATAAAGTTGGTGGTTTACATATTTTTCAAAAAATCTAAATATTAATCTTGTGTATTGAACTTTCATAAAATTTATTGCCCCACCAAACTCAAAGGCCTGGCTCTGCTCCTAGTTCTATATATTGCTTAACTTTTTTGTGAGAGTTAACTTTTGTTATTTGTTAAAGACATTTTGTAATAAGATTTTGATTCATGGTAAATTATAATTTGTTGATTTTGATTATTAATAAATGGTGCAAATCATTTTAGGCTTTCTTTTTTTAAAAAAATTCAATCCCATTTTTTTTCATTATTATCAATAATATAAATAAATGATAAATTTAGGGTCTTTTGATTCCCAAGTATCGAAATGAAGGTATGTAATAATTCCGATACCCGATGTTTGATACTTGTGAATTGGAATTAAAAAAATAAGTTTCAATTCCAAATATTTTGGAATCCCCAGACTCTCCCCTAGGTTGCATAGGGTGATTTCCACCATTTCCTCCCTCTCCCTTTTCTTTCTTCACCCTTCTTCCTCATCTATTCACTTTTTTTTTTTTTTTCTTTCAACTTTCTTACGACCATTTGCGTTATCCATCTTTTTCTTTTTTTCCTTATAAAGAGAAAATCCCTTACGACTTCATTGAGCACTTCCATCAGATTTTTATTTAGTGTTTTTTTTTCCTAGAAAAGGAAAAAAATTATTGAATTGAAAGAAAAAAATTGATTGAGGAAGATAACTTCTAGACTTTGTTGAGTAGGAGAAACTCGCGACCAAATTTGTAAACAAAATATTTAGGAATTTGGTCAAAATTGTTGATTGAATGATGAGGGACCAAATTCGTAAGGCTGTGAATAGTTTTTTAGTTGAATTTAGTGTTATATTTATGATATTATAACATAATTATTATATTATTACATTCACATTCTGTTTCTTATTTTTTCAATAAATTAAACATTAAAAATAAAATAATTTCAAACAGTTAAATCCATACCGATTCTAATTTATACTTCAATCAAATCGATTCCGATTTCAGATACTTGGATCAAAGTGCCCTTAGTACTTGGGAGGACTCCAACCTTTGTCAACTTCAGTACTGTTCAATTTCCCCCACACCCAAAAAAAGAGAAAAGAAAACCATTTGCTGTACTGTTCTGAAAGTATATACTCTCGTAATTCCTCAGTCCAACACTGAACTCCTCTTATTTATTTTTTTTGCGAATTAACCGTTTCTTTCAACCATTTATTAAATAATTTTTGGAAATTAATTTTTGATTTTCATTACTACATTTAAAGTTAAATAAAGTTGATGAATTTCAACATTTTGGAAGCATTGTTGTGGTTGTATCCAAATTCCAACTACAATTGCTGACAAAGATAAAAACCCTAGGGTTCCTTCCTTTCTGTGACAAATTAAGGTAATTCCCCCATTATAAATAAAAAAGATCGATGATTTTGAATGTCGCTCTTTCTTTTGGCGGTGGATCTGAATTGGTTGATGCAATTCATCTTCACCGTGTTAATTCTCGCCGTTGGGTTGCTCCACCTTGTCAAGAACACCGCCTCCCGTTACTTTCTCGCAGAGGACAACGACCACTCTTCTGATTGGTCCACAGACGTTACTGTTCCTCCTTCCGCGGCAGCGGCGACGACTTCGATAAGTAATTCTAGTCATAGTGGGATGATGTCAACGGTGACAACCACGGTGGTGGACGAAAGCAATTGTGCCGTTTGCGGTAGCCGAACAAAGAAGAAGTGCTCCGCTTGTAAGATAGTTATGTACTGGTAAGAATTGGGATTGTTGCCTCATTTTCTGTGTGTTTAAAGATTCATACTTGGCTAGTTGAACTTCTCTTGGGGTGGGCTTTATCTTATTTTTAATACGAAAAGCATTACTCACACTGGACCGCACAGGGTAATATCTTGTTTTTGCACATGATTGCATGGGGCCTTTAGCTTTGTTTTTTTGTTCTCTTGGATGATTATTTAGGAGGTTTGATATTTGAAACATAGTGAGAAATGATGAATGGGTGTGTCTGTGCAACCATCCATTTAAACCCTGGCTGGTGCGCCGTTCTGCCACTACTAATCTTTCTGTTGCTTTCTGCTTTCTTGTTTGGTTTATAATGTTGGCTTTGGTTATTGACCCCTAGCTGATTGTGTTTGGTGGATTTGGATTTTTTTAATTATTGACTTGATTTGGATTCAGTTTCAAGGATTTTGGTGTTAAGAAAACCATGATAAAATCATAAGTCCCTTGATGGAACAGACTTTGTTTGGAGTAAACAAGCAAGCTTGGACAGGTATATGTGGTTTATTTAATAATATATACTTAAAAGTCTAAAGTTTGAATGTGTAAGACAAGAACTTTACTAATTGCAATGTTTTGCTAGATTCCACACGGTAGTATAGATACAGAAATCGACCATGTTAACTGTTAGCTTTAAATATTGTTTATGTTATGCTGTAGGCTGAAAATAGTCTTCTATGGGAAGATGTTTGGTTAATACAGGCTCGATAGAGATTAACTGTACTCTTTTTGGTTAGAAACATAAGGTAAACAAAATGTCCCACTTTTGTTTGGGATAGGTGTCACAGGAAGTTTACAATAGATGGCCAATTGGACTGATATGGAGATAACTAAGGGTGTGGCCAATTGTGATGATCATATGGTGGCTCAGCCAAGACTAAGAGGGTAGATAAATCTAAAATATGTAATTCTGAATCTGAGTAAGTTTCATTCATCATCTGAAGAACTTATGCATTGAGTAATTCATTATATCCTGACTGTTTTGATTTGGGTAAAGTGAACTCTTTGTGTAGTGAGGTTCTACCTTATGAACTGTAAATCTTGTAGAAGTGCTTAAAATATATTATTTGAATGGTTCTCAAGGATTTTAAAAACCTAGTGATTACCAGAGTATTAGTTAATAATTACAGTGTAGTTGAGAATTGGCAGAATTCTGTGAAGTGGCAGGATATTTTATTTAAAACTCGATTGTGTTAGCGTTATATATGTGATCACTCCATGAAGAAAGAATCCTATTTCTAGATGTTTTAAATGCCCCAACAAAATGGTCGTGTTTCATCTTTTTTCCTTTAAGACTCTTGATATCATGGTTATGTGTGGTTCACAATCAATAAATAAGGGTACAAGTCTAAAGAATGTAATAAAAGCTTACTTTAGGTTTTATAACTTGGAACTCAAGCGATTTATACCATGTTAGAACTTTGACACTTTTTTCTACCTTCCTCTCAAAGGGAGAGAGTATTATATTTCTGTAATTGAAATATCTTCAGCACGTAGCTGTACTCGTGGGTTTTTTTTTTTTTTTTTATCATTAATCAGTTTTAGTTAAAAGTTTATTATTATCATTAAGTTCTATACCTTGGGCTATGGTATTATGGTTTCCCATTTTGTATTTCACTGAGATATCTCTGAGTACTGTACTTCTAATTGTCGTGGGATAAATGTGATCTTCTTCTTTTCTACCCCTATTTTTCTTTGACCTGGAAGGGAAAGGAAGTATTATCATCTCATTTCTTGGGTCTACAATGAATTTTAGGAAGACGAAATATTTAACTTTGCAGGGTGAACCATCAACTTAATGCATACTGAATTTTAACGTCAATAGTTAAGGTTGATACCTAAGTGTCAGAAGATCAGTGTGTAATATTTTGTTGTTTGTAGAATAGACTGGCAAGGTTGGTAATTGTTGCTGGAGAATTATTGGGTGTTGATCTCTTGAGAAAAGTGGGAGGAGGCAGCACTCTGGGTGACATATTGGGTTTGCTCATAATGATCTAGGAGACTCGGGAGAAGTGCATTAACCTGTTTGTAATCAGAAATTTATTTTTTCAAGTGTATTATGATTTGGGAATATCTGTTTGGTTGTAGGCTGAAATTTATTTCCTGAAATGTTCTTCTTTCTGCCTTTTTATTCAATAAAGATGTAGATTTTGATTAGGATGGGTTCTATATAGATATGCTATTGTTACCTTTGTACTGTTTAGATGGTAAACATCTTAGTGACTTATCACAACCATCAGAAAGGAAACAAACAAAGCAAACCATGAATAAGTCTTTTATGGTGAATTTGGATCTTTTTGTACCTTTTACATTGAGTCTGCATGTCGTTACATTCAGCTGCTGGGTAATTTTTGAGCTCAATAACAATTGTTGCCAGATTTTATTTGCTTTGATACAGTTGTTCTTGGTTATTTTTGAGCTCAATCACAATTCTTCCTGGCCTGATCTAGTTCTGTTCTCTCTAGATTTATTTACTTCATTTTCTATTTTCTTCTTATGTTCTTCATGTTTAAAGCTTACAATTTTCTTTATTTTCTGTTTTATAGCTCTGAAAGTTGCCAAAAATCTCATTGGAGATCTGAGCACAAGAAAGAATGTAAGGATTTCCAAGTAGCTGGTAAATCGATTTTGAGTACAAGAAGAGGTGGTTCGCTCAATAAATTAATTAGTAGTGGTGGCTCCTCAAAAAGTTTGAACCAGTTAAAGAAAGTAAATAACTTCTACTTCCTGTTCTTTTGATGTTATTTTTCAAGTACTATCAGTTGATAATATTGCTATAGCCATGTCCACAGATACTTTTCCCTTATGAGGACTTTGTGGAATTCTTCAACTGGGAAAAACCGGGTTTCCCCCCTTGTGGTCTATTAAATTGTGGAAACAGGTATGATGCACGAAATCAGTAATGCTGTTGTACCATTTTGAAGCGCATTGTTCCATTGTCTCTCAGATAATGAAGTTCATCTTTGTTCTTGTGGTTCTGCAGCTGCTTTGCTAATGCTGTTCTACAATGCCTTGCATACACAAGGCCACTCATCGCATTTCTGTTGGAAAGAGGCCATAAGAGAGGATGTAATGCATTATACGTTGATTTTTGTGTGGCCATTCTTGACTTGAAACTGTAATTGATCTATTGCTTAGAATCCATCCTTATTCTGCAGGCAGGAGGAATGATTGGTGCTTCTTATGCGAATTTCAAAGCCATGTTGAAAGGGCTAATCAAAGTTTACATCCCTTTTCTCCAATTAACATTCTTTCTCGACTACCTAATATTGGTGGTAATCTTGGCTATGGAAAACAGGAGGATGCACATGAATTTATGAGGTGCATTTTCTGTTTCACTCTATTTAAGGAGCCTTTATTATTTGAGGTGCTTTGGTCATTGTTTGCCCTCTGGATTTTGTGTTTGCTGAGGTTTTGGTATAATGCAGGTTTGCCATTGACACAATGCAGTCAGTGTGTCTTGATGAATTTGGTGGTGAAAAAGTTGTTCATCCTTCCTCTCAAGAGACTACCCTCATCCAGCACATTTTTGGTGGTCACCTCCAATCACAGGTCGTTCCTTTTTTTCTTCTTTCTCTTCTAGTTCAAACTCCTGATCAGATGCTTGACACAGAATGGAGCCAGTGAGGCATGGATCTGAATATTAAAAACTTCTTGAAATTTTCATTGAATATTTTATAGATGCACGAAAGGCAGTTGTTTGGCACTTTTGTATCTTCTGCATTAATATGTTTCTAAGTTTGTTCCATCTTGAGTTGCTTAGTTTTAATAGCCTCTACATTGTAATCTTGTGCATTGTTCCTTTCCTCATTTGTTTGTTCTCTCTTTTCTGTGAGCCTTTTTCTTTCAATTGTTTTACCATTTCTTTTCCTATTTGAATTTTATCTGCCTGGTTTACTTGTATGTTAGGTTATTTGTACAAAATGCAACAACATTTCGAATCAGTTTGAGAATATGATGGACTTAACGGTTGAGATTCAAGGGGATGCTTCATCTCTAGAAGATTGCCTGGATCAGTTCACTGCCAAAGAGTGGCTTCATGGAGATAACATGTATAAATGTGATGGGTATGTGTTATCTGGCTTACGATATGGGCCGCCTTCATGTTTAGTTTCTGGTTCACCAGACTATGTGTTTTCTTTGTTATAATGACATTTTGCTATCTTCCATCCTTCTACAATTCTGATAAGTTAAAAAGGACAATATGGGTTCACATATAGAGCTGCTTTATTTGGGTTACCTTTTTGTTCCTATTGACTCATGATCCTTTTTTATTATTTATTCTTGGTCCTTCCGCAGTATGAGATCTACAGAAACTAAATGATTTTCAAGTCCATAAATGTTTTTAAGTGCAGTGCTTGTTGATAATTCCTCAAGTTCTCTTTACTTACAGCTGTGTGATGTAAATTTTGGATATGTGGTTCTGAGTAATTTGCTATAGTAATTCTCAGCACTGGGTGTTAGTGACAGCTCTACCTTCAATACTGACTTTTGCTGAAAACTGCCTAAACTGTATATGCCCTCTTCTCAGAACTCAGTGTTTGCAAGTCTCAAAATTTCTTCATTGTGTTTCTTATTGGATTACACGAGTATTTTTATCCACACAGCTTTTTGATAGTTACTTTATAAGTTAGGCAGGTACGTTTTCCTTCTACCAAAAATGGTGGTTACTTTTTTCACCATATTATCATTTCCATTTCTTCTGATTGATTATTTGTTGCATCTTTATTTCAGGCCTTTGCATAGGATAGGCCAAAATAATATGTGCTGTTCTTGATAAAAGTGTCTTTCATAATGCATTGAATATTGTAGGATATGTCGTAGCATCCCAGCAACTATCCTTTTACTCTTTTTCAATCTGTGTGTTTCTGTCATTGTAAAATGCTAGTTTATATGGTACTTTTCCAGGGCCAAACAATGGAGCTTGTTTTGTGTAAAGAACTGCAATAACCTGTGACATTCAGTTTCCTACCCACAATTATTTTTCATAAACACTCCCTGTTCATGTTTAGCGCATAGCATTTTTGGTTCCTACCATTAGAAGTCGTTTTGCAGTTGAAGGCTTGTCTGCGGAGTAGGTTTTCGCATTGGTTGGGTGATTGGTAATATAGTTGATTTGTGTTTCAATTTTTTGACTCTGAGCTTTTTGCGTTGGTTTTAGCGAGTAATAATGTATTAAACTTTTGATGTCCTTTTGTTTCCCCAGTTTTGTACTTCACATATTGATTATTAGAGTGTTTTATGCCTGCAGATGTAATGACTATGTCTTAGCATGGAAACGTCTTACTGTTCGGCGGGCACCAAACATACTTACTATTGCCTTAAAAAGATTTCAGGTGTGTTTTGTATCTATCTCTATATTTTTAAGTTCCTTTCCAAGTCTACCAAATGTTTGCGATGATCTCAGGATATCATAAGCCTGTGGTTAGCAGTCATGAGAAACTCAGCTGATATGAGAAATTTGAAGCATCGCTTTGAATAGGTTACTAGGTTCCTGGTTGGTTGCTATCTTGAGATTCTTTAATATTGTTAGAGGGTAAAAAAGAGAAATATTTTCTGAAGCAACATGCTAATATTGTTTTCTTGTGTTAAAATGGAATTCAAATGTGGCATTTGCATATGAATGCTGTGTGGAATAATCCTTAAGATGTTCTTGTTTAGTGGTTTTTGCTAGGAGAATTTTAATTCATCTTGATTGTTATTTGCAGAGTGGAAGGTTTGGAAAGCTGAACAAGAGGGTTACTTTTCCTGTAACCTTGGATCTTAGTCCTTACATGAGTGAAACAGCAGAAGATGGCAATATTTACAAACTGTATGCGGTTATTGTCCATGTGGACATGCTGAATGCCTCTTTCTTTGGTCATTACATATGCTACATCAAGGATTTTTGTGGAAAATGGTACAGGGTTGATGACTGTAAGGTATTGTTCCTCCTCTCTCTATTTACAAATGCATACTTTTAGAGATTACATTGTTGACGAGAATTTGTATCCCTTGTTCCTTATTGAAAGTTTGGTCATTTATGTGTTTTCTGCTTTATCCAAAGTTGTGATCCTCTTCTGTACAACTGCGTGAATTTTTTGTTTTTCTACCTAAAGCTGTCTTTGATGTTGATTAAGAGTTTTGTGTTCAATTCCTTCTCTTGCTACATCTGTTTTTTAGGTAAAATGACTTTGTAAGTAGTAATTTCATACTTCTGACCTCCTTGTATGAAGCAATCTAATGTCAATAAACTTTACCAGGTCACACGTGTTGATTTGGATGAAGTCCTGTCTCAAGGAGCTTATATGCTCTTGTATAGCAGGTAATTTTTTAACTGGTTTTGCAATAAAAGCTACCGTGTTCAGCCTTGGTACTGTATGAAATCATAAGTTAACTGGAATCAATAACTAACAGGATCTCTGTGAGACCATCAAGCTTATATCCTGTTGAAGCTCCTAGTAAAGAGGAGCAAGAAAATGTGGAAGTGGAGAAAGATATGGATCTTTCTTCTACTCACTGTGCCCCGGCAGATACAATTGTTGATTCTCTTAATAAAAATCCATCTCATGCCAGTATGCAATTGAAGGTTGGAGTCTCTGAAATAATGTTATCTTCGACAAGTAAATGCGAAGAAACAAAAGAGAAGGAAGGCGAGGTGATGGATTTTAAGGAAAATTGTCCTGTTTCTGTGGATGATGAACTTTGTGAAATTCCACTATCTGTTACAATGCAAGAAGTGGCAGTTCCCCTTGGGCACACTCCTGATCTTGGCTCAATTACTATTCCTGCAACTACCCCAAATTTAACTGAAGCTGATAATCTCAAGATGGAACAACCGTACTCTAATTCTAATTTTCTTGAGGATTCTGGAAGCAGCAATAGGATTCCCCAAGATTCGATTGCTTTTCATGTAGATTTGAAAGAAGAAATGCCCCTTGCTCTTCCATGTTCTTGTGAAATCCCTGAAGAAACAAATACAAAACCTGCTGATTCTAGAGAGAAGTCCAATCCCTATGGAACGTCATTTTCAGGAGGTCCACCTTCAAATCTTTGTCGAGAAACATCAAGAGCATCTGACGAAAAGTGTGTTGGAGCTTTATTTGACCAAGATGCAGTGGCCTTTCCAAACCATATTGATATGAAAGAAGCGTCACTCGATGTTTCTGCTGCTATTGTAAGCTCTGGTAATATCCATGAAGAAATAGAATCGACTTCTTTTGGGGTTAAGACTGTTGCGCGAGGGTTGAGACTTTCTAATGGAATTCCAGCTTCAGATATTTCCAAGGATTCAAGGAAACCTGAACAAAAGTGCTCTGTAGGAAATGGAAAGCCACTATTTTCTCCTAATTTCCATAAAAAAGATTCGGTGGTCTCTCAAAATGATGTAGGTGTCCAAGAAGGAATGCCCCTTGATTTTTCTGTTGCTCCTTTTAGCTCCACTGAAGTAGTTGAAGAAACAGTAGCTGCTGCTTATTCCTTGGATGAAACCAGGAGGGAGGCCACATCTGGAATAGCATCTTCACATGGATATCAAGATTCAGATGGTTTTCAGGACGCATTGAGAAAATCTGATGATGGATGCTTTGTGGCGATGGCAAAGCCACTCTCTCCTCTTGGTTTGCAAGTGAAAAATTTGATGGCCCCTAAAAATCATGTATACAATAATGTCGGAGAAACAAAAACTGTTGATTCCAAGGACGTGATTGCAGAGGCTGCCTGTGGGATGCAGTCTTTAAGTGGTGTCCCACTTTCAAGCCGTTTGGAAGGTGCAGCAAGGAAATCTGAAGGACCTGCAAAGCCTCTCTTTCCTCTTGGTTTTCTTAACAAAAAGAAGTATGTAAAGATGGAATCTGAAGTCTCAGCAGAGGCAGGTGAAGTGATATCTGCTGACATCTCTCAGAATAATAATGGAGTTGAGAATCCGAGTGTTGCTAGTGAAGTTGATGATGCAATGACTGATAGAGACAAGGGAAGAATTCTATAAATGAATCATTTGTTGATAAAATTAGGCTAGGGTAAGAGACCAGCGCAGAGTTTGATGAAATTTCTAGCATTATGAATGGCGGGGGGGCTGGAAAATGGTAGGGTGTGAGATGAATTTTGAGTATATTAACACAGATTGACGGGATGCTTGTGGCTGGGCAAAACCCTTTATACTGAACTGGGGGAAAAGACTCTCATTTTGGTTCTGGGAAATTGGATCGTAGTCTTGAATGTGGCCTGAAAGTGGAATGTTTCTTGTACATAAAGAATGGTGCTAGTTTTGATATTTTGAGGCTTGAACTGGACGATTGGAAATTCAGTCAGTATCATCAAGTGTTGATAATCATTCATGGCTGCCCCGATTGGACGAAATATAGATAATGTTGGGAGCTTTTTGCCAGGGTTTCAATATTTTGCTGAAATCTTGGATACTCTCTGTATCTAACTACTACAATTGTAGAAACTCAGTATTCTTCTGTATTTGATTAATTGGATAATTCTTACAGTCTTGTTTAAAGTAGACTAGTCTTTGCTTCTTCTTTCCTTAGGGTCGTCAAATTATCAATAAATATTTGGAGGTTTTTGATAATCATGGATGATATTTTTGTTGGTTCTCTTCATGTTTTCTGGAATCCAGGTCCAACCCTATCTTCCCCTCCAATTTTAAAGGAAATGCTCTACATATTCTTCATAGTTCATATATTATTTTATATTCTTACTATTATTTAACATATTCAATTTGTTTAATTTAATAAAAAGTATTAATTTCTTCTTAATTTAACTTTTATGGTTACTATAAGGTAGCAGATCATACCGGTACGTAAGAGCATGAAAATCATGAATTCGAATCACATCGAAAGTAAAATAGATATGAAAGTCATGAATTCGAAAGTCATGAATTCGAATCACACCGAAAGTAAAATAGATTAGTAAATTAATAGGTTTTGGCTCATTCTTTGTAAATATATATATAATCATATTAATTTAAAAACAAAAATAAATCATATTAATTTAAATTTTAAAAATAAAAATGTAAAAAGTTGAAGTTTTTTTTAGAAGAGAAAAATATTGAAATAGGGGGGGTATTAAAAATAATAGATAGGACACTAAATTTAGGATGAGGAGAGAAAGTAGTAGAAAATTATTATGATTTAACGGAGGCATCTAATCTTGGCAATCATACCAGCATCCCACATGAATTAAACTTGCATTCAGCCCTGGAATTGGGATACTGAGCCTCACAATTCTCTTGGCAACAGCTCATATTGCAGCCATTTCCACCGCAAATCTCCACTCTGCTTATCCATTCCATGGGCGGCCCTGGGTGGCTTTTTCCCAATCAAATGCCATTGTTGCCACCAGATTTTCACCGAAGCTTCTCCTTTCCGACGCTTCTCTGAGCTGCTTCCTGAACCCTGTCAATGTACCCCTCGATCGGAGGTGTCAAGGTAGCCATGAATCGATTTACTGGGAATGGGGTCAAATCGGGTATCAAAGCAGCAGCCTTCAAATGCTCAGGCAACTCCTCAATGGCCTCTTTCTTGCACCTCAGAAATGCAGATTCAGCTGCCTGTCTTGCTCTATGTTTCCTCATCAACACCCTACTGTACTCCTTTGCGAGCCTTTGACCATCCTCAAGAGACAATTCATATTTAGGGATCTTATCAGCATCAACAAGACCCAAGCTAATCAAATCCAACCCTGGAGTACCCATCAAAAACGGAGAATCAAAATCCTTCTTCATCTTTTTCCACTTCTTCTGCTGTTCCTCCATTGCCTTGCTCTTCAGCCCCATTTTTTCTCTCTCAGCTTCTCTAGCTTTTTCCTCAGGCTTCAAGAACCGAATTGGGGGAGTAGAACCCAGGCATTCATCAACCAACTCGTCAAATTCAGATTTTCTTCTAGGCCCTCCTCCTCCTTCTTTCGGGGCAGAAGCACCAGTTCCTTTCTTGGTTGTTACTACTTTAGACCTCTTCAATTGCTTCCCTTCCTTCATCTTAGCCTTCCCTTTTGCTGTTCCACTCACAGAGCATCTTTGGTTGCAAACACTTCTTTTTTGCAATCTCAAATCCTCCTCGAATCATCTTGGAGGGAGGGAAAATTTTGCTGCAAAGATCTTTAAGCTGGCCAAGTTTCCACTAACTTAACAGAGACAAACATAAAAATGATGAATTGGAATGAAATAAGATAAACTTAATAACTTACTGATATGGGAATTTGAGTTGTAAGATTAGAGTGTTTCTTGGAGGTAGTCCACCCCTAAAGAAAATCCCTGTCTGAGACCGGAAATCTTCAGAAATACTCTCCAATGATTGTAAATAGTCCATAAAAATTCAAGGAGAAGAAAAGATTTCAGAAATATTAACTTCTCAGAAAATTAGAGAGAACAAATTACCAGAAACGCATATAAATTTGGAATTCTGGACAACATCCACAAATACTCCCAAAACAGTCCAGATTAACGAAAAGTTCCTGAAATTGAACTTCATCTATGATCTTAAACAGTAAAGTCAATTTCAATAAAACAACAAGATTTCAAAAATTTTAGCATCCATATATCATAAAAGAAAGCCAATAGTCTGAAACAGATCAGAAATGCAAAAAGATCAGAAATCTTCAGAAACAATCCACAAATAGGCAACAAATAGTCTTGATTACAGAAACATTCCAGGCATGCAGAAATCGAACGAATTTAACCCCATGATCATGACGAGTCTACAAATGCAGAAACGTATGGAAACATTGAGAACAAGTCCAGATTTTAGAAAAACTGCACCGGGAACAAGCATAGTAAATACTAAAACAACTAGACACTTAAAAATTTTTTGTAGGTTTAGAGGGGAACCACCTTTCAAAAGGGATTATCAAATGTATCATAATGTAGCAAGAACAACTACATAATACATTTGTAATTTTAAATCTAGATCAAATTGAATTACCAATCCTCAATAATATATATGCTCTGTATTAAATTGCAATCAAAAGCTAAGCAGTGCCCCCTCATCAATGCAATCACTTTCGGGATAAGAACCTTGGATCCTATTAATCATTAAAGTGTTTAGCACTAGATAATTCTTTACGTAAAAGAATTATAGTTAATATTTTTAGGTTTGTGAAAAATAAGTCAAATAAAATATCCTCTGCATCCTTAACTCCTCCTGAAGACAACATCTGCCAAGTACATAATACGAGTACACAACAACAAATGTTTTCAAGCAATTAAACCAGCTGTACCAGTGGCAGAACCAGAAATTGAGAACCACACGGCACAATTTTATCCTTAAATAAAATAAGATTATTTAAACAATAAATTATATTTAAAAAATTAATAATATATCATTCTTTTATATATATATAGGGCATTGATGGAGATACGGTGTCATCAATCATAATCCCATTAATAAAGTCCAATTAAATGAAAGAAAAGAAATCCGACATTGAAGTTTAGCTAATTCTTCAAACCCTAATAAAAAATCATGATCCAATTATAAATTCACCTAGTTCTTCCACCGTAATAAAAAAAAAAAAAAAAAATCAAACAATTAAATTTACTAAGCTAAAACAAAATAGCTTACGATTGATTGGGAGTAAGGTGGCTGCGGGCTACTGCTTCCTGCTGGGCGGGCGGGCGATGGGCAGGCGAACGCCGGGCGGTGCTGCTGCCTGCTGGGGTGAAGTCAAGAACGGAACCAGGAATGCAGTATAAGGGGCACAATTTAAACAGGACAAAGAAACGGAGGCGGCGCTGCAAAAATGAAGAGACTCTTAGAATGGCAGAGGCAAATAGAGCTCGGCAGGCAGCAAAGGAGTGGCGGCGGCACGGAAAGGGATAGGGGAGGGACACGGGGACACGGGCTCTGGTTCGAATGAAAAAATGGGGGTGGGAGGATCAGGGAGGCATTATTATTATTTTTTTAAGGGTTTACCCATTGTAAATATGGTTATTCAATGCCATTTCCAGGTTTCTTTGCTCTCTTTTCTCCCCCAACAAAATGTCATGCAGATTTTGTTCACACTTTCGGTCGTCGTCTTGCTGCTCCAATAACTTGGAGTTGCGTCTTTGCGTTTCATATTAATAACGTAAGGCTCTGTTTGCACTTTTTTTAAACAAGCCATGGATATTCTCAATTACTTCATGATCTTTTTATCTTGGCTTCTTCCCCGAAAGCTTCTTCCTCTGCAGCTGTGGTATTATCACTCCTGCATTATGTTAATTTGATTAATGAACCCATAGTTCAAAGAATCCAATGAAGATCCACTAAGGCCTATAGTTTAAAGAATTAAAAAATGTGACAACAAACCAAGAGGTTTCAAATTCTTTTGGCATATCGCACATATCCACTATTTTTTATGTAAGTATTTTTTTGTTAGCGAGCATGTGAAATTTCATCCTATGGTTAGAGCACACTATTTGAGTGATTTGTGTATAAATTTTAATATTATAGGTTACAAATAATTTCGATGAATCAATTTAGACTAGCAAGGGTAAAATCTGAAAGTTATTGGACCAATGGAAGCGGATCCGAAGGTGACAATGGTAGGAGTAGGTGTTGCTATTTACAATTCACTTTTTATTTGTTACAGTCCACTTTAGAACGTTTTTACCTTCACATATTTTCTAATTACAAAACCTATATAAGAATCATTTTCTTATTTGGATTTTGTAATTTCAAACTAATAATATATTACCAATAACATTAAATATAAATTCACTATATTCTCAATACCCATAGTACTGACATAAACTTGTGAAGGCACAAACGTGTAGAAACAAATTAAATGGTAAATTTTCATAATTTATAGCTTGATTTTTATATTAAAAATTGTTCAATTCGTTTTTTCTAATAATCAAACGCAAGAAATTTGCGTACAACATGAGAGCAGACGCAAAAAAATTGTGTCAAAATATAGTTATGTGCGTGCAATCTCAACATTCTTGCGCACGGATCTAGGTTCGTGCACAATTGTCTTGTGCACAAACCAAGTTCCGTGCGCACAAGGGTTGTGCACGAATCAGATCTAGGTTCGTGCAAAAATCCATTGTGCACGGCCGTAGACCCTGTGCAAAAGTATTGCGCACGGACCTAGGTTCGTGCACAAGACAATTGTGCACAAACCTAGGTCCGTGCGCAATACTTTTGTGCAGTGTCTAGACCATGCGTACTGAATTTGAGCACAACCGCCAGTTGTGCGCAAAAGTGTTGTGCACATATCTAGGTTAGTACACAAATTCATTGTGCACAACCACAGGCCGTGCGCAAAAGTGTTGAGCACGGTTTGTAGCATTTACGAATTTAAAAATGATTGTTTTAAAATACTTTTTTGCATTTTCTCTATTGAAATTATATTCAAAAAATTGCATATTTTTTCGTAAAAAATAGCATACTTGTGTCCCCTTTGTTCCTCTGCCTTTCTCCATGACCTTTTATGGTATCATAAGTTCTTTAAAATTGCCTAAAAAATTGAGGATTTTTATGATAGTGGGAGTATCGTTTTATGATGGTGGTGAAGAGTGATGGTTATAGGTTGGTAAAAATAATTTTATTAAAAAAATTATATGTATATAAAAAGAAGGCCTGCATCCATTTTTAGTCCTTCATAACATGAGTTATTCCAATTTTTATCCCCCTTAAGTTTTAGTTACCAATTTTAGTCCCACTTAAAATTTTTTTTGACAATTATAGTCATTTTCTTAAGAAAATACCATTGATTAAGGGGTGAACAATTAGTGTTAGTCAAATGTATTTTCATAAGAAAATGACTACAATTGTCAAAAAAAAAAAAAAAAAAAACTAAGCGGGACTAAAATTAGTGACTAAAACTTAAGGGGAACCAAAAAATGGAATAACTCATGTTATGAAGGACCAAAAATAGATTTAAGCCTAAAAAAAAAATTATTCATTATATATATATATATCAAAATAACCAAAAGGGTAGAATAGGAATTGAATTAAAAAAATGAGTTGTAACAAGATTGTTGTTGCAAATGGAAATGACAAGGTTGTTTTTGAGGTGCAACACAAATTTAAAGGAAGAAACGGTGATAATAGAAGAGGGTCTCTATTGACTTCACTTCAAGCTCACGATAACTTCCATCATGGAAGGATGCTTGCATCCATTGGCATGCCTTTGGGCGGCAATGGCTCTCCTACAGAAGCAGCTCTTTATTTTACTAAGCTTTCAATCTGGACTCCTCCTCAGAATTATTATGTACAAGTGGATACAGGAAGTGACATCCTCTGGGCAAATTGTGTTGGTTGTGACAGGTGTCCAAAGAAAAACAATCTTGGAATTGACTTGACTCTATATGACATGAAGGTCTCCAGTAGTGCAAAATATGTTACTTGCGATCAAGATTTCTACCTTTTTGCATTCAGTGCCTTATCTTCTGATTGTACGGTTGGTGCTCCATGTGAATATTCTGTTACCTATGGATATGAGAGCACAACTGGCAGATATTTTGTCAAAGATTATTCTAATTTCAATCAAGTGTTAGGAAATCTTCAAACGACTACCATGAACGAGACTACAGTGTTTGGGTGCTCAGAGCTGGGATATTCTACTGAAGCATTTGATGGGGGTTTTGGACAAGCAAATTCGTCAATTATTTTACAGCTTGCTACCTCTGTAAAGGTTAAAAGAGTATTTTCACATTGCTTAAATGGTATTAATGGGGTGGCATTTTCGCTATTGGACAGGTAGTGTAGCCAAAACTAAATACAACACCATTGGTCCCAAATGAGTTTGAACTCATCTAATCCGGGGTAGTCCCTTTGAAAGCTCTTCGGGGAACACATCTGTAACTCATCTAAAAGAGTTTGAACACTAGCAGGCAAGGGGTTAGTAGCAAGGTTAGTCTCTAAAGTACGCTCAACATATTGAATTAAAATCAGAATTTTCTTACTACTGATTGCTTGTTCGATATCTCGGGTAGATGCGAAGAGACTTTTGCCCTTGGACTTAATCTCCAAATTGGATTGCTGGGCCTTGGGTCTAGGTATGTCGGCCATTCCTCTGGGTTCCTTGGTCGGACCCTCTTTTGGGTTCACCTTCTCCTTATCCTTCCCATTTTGTCTCTTTATCCGAGCTTCATGCATCTCTCGGTTGGCTTGAGCTATCTGCGCACGGGACAAAGGGTTTAAAACGATCTTAGAATTGTCGAAGGTAAAAAAGTACCTGTTAGTGAGTCCATCGTGGGTGGTTTTGTGGTCAAACTCTCACGGTCTTCCTAAGATCATGTGGGTTGCGTCCATCGAGACCACGTCGCAGGTGGCGTAGTCCTTGTACTGACCTATTATGAAGCCCACTCGACATTGTATGTCGACTCAGATCTCACCTCTGTTGTTGAGCCACTGGAGCTTGTAGGACTTAGGGTGATAAGTCTATTAGTTTAGTATTTTTTTTTGAATATCTTGTAGATTTATAGACTTTTATGAGATGAATTGTTGCTCATGTTCACATTTTTTGTGTTAGGGACTGAATTCTAGATTTTGAAGGTATTTTCCTCAGTTTTACACATGCAGGGACCAAACTGCAAATTTTAAAAAATTATGGGGTCGAAATGGAAATACTAAAGACTTCAAGGACTAAGTTGCAGTTGCTGGAATTTTTGCAAACAGATTGCTGCTGAACTCTTTTTGCTTTGCTGGATTGTCATTTGCTAGAAAGAATTAGTCAAAGATTAGGAGTTAGAATTTTAAATCTTTTGGTTACTTTATTTTAGGAAAAATATTATCTTATCTTTTCACTAGTTTACTATGTTAGGAAGAGTTTTATAAATAGAAGAGACTCTGTTCTCTGCAGACGAGAGTAGCAGACAATAGAATTTTAGAAAAGTGTTGTTTTCTCTTTATTTTCATTATTTTAGTTCTTTCGAGAATTTTCAAACCATGTTCATGAACATGAGTGGCTAAGTTTTTAATTTTCAATTCAAGGGATTGATTCAATCGTTATGTTGTGAGGTATTGTTTTTAATTTAATTTTTTTCTATAACTCAAGTGTATTTGTTGCTTTAGAAAATTCAGAACTATGAACACTCGTTGAATTGACGACTTAACAGGTATTTATACTTCTTCTGCTATTCATCAATTAAGTGTTACGTAATAGACATAAATCGGTGAAATTAGGTAGCAATTAGGCGATTCATGTATGTTGGTGAGACAAGTACATACATGATAGCCTAAGACGCAACAAATATGCATAATTACTTAAAAGTAGCTATTTCTTTTAATTAGTTTGTAGCCAATTAATTTTCTGAATTTCTTGCTGTTATGATCAGACATGGAACGCTATCGTATCCAATCTGCCATAACAAGATTAATCAAATGCCAGGTTTGGTTAGTGATGTTGAAAAATCTATATTTAATATGGCTATTCTATTAAATGTAGGAATTGGCGATTTGAGTAAAAGAACGCTTTTGAACCCATGATCAACGTGACGATTGAATAATCTTTTCTTTGGATTGAATATTTTTACCATTGAATTTATTTTATCTTTTTATAGTTTAATTTTATTCTTGAATCGAAATTTGAGGTTTTTTTTTTGGTTATCGTTGGTTTAGAATTACAAATTGGTTCCCTCGGAATTTCGACCTGGTACCACTATCGCTACAAATCAATTGTAGTTTGGTAGAAAACCAGATTTATTTTGGGTGCCTCAACAAGCATTGCCATAGGGTACGGTTGGGTAGCTAGACTAAGGTTGTTGACTGTGTACTAGAAAACCAGGTTAGTCCAACTACCGCTATCTATGATTATTAAACAAACAGCCTCACCCACGAGTTCTTTGGTGTGGAAGATGTTGCTTCGTTTCTTGTTTTCATCTATGGGCTTGGCATGTGCCTTCAAAGTCATTGCCAAGCCAGTTGTATCTTGTGTACTTGCAAAAATACAAAACAGGCCTTGTCTACACTGTCATAGGCAACATAATCTTCTTCTTCTTCCATCAGAGGCAGCATATCTTTAAAGTCGTCCTCGTCCTCAAATGTGGTCCCCTCTACCTCTTCTTTGTCGATGATGGTTCCATCGTCGAGTGCTATCATGGTTCTCTGGTTCAGGCTTTATGACTGGATGTGTCCTTTGCCTAAACACTTGAAACATGTAACTTGTCTTCAAAAAGACCGGTTAGTAGTACTATTATTTGCACTTTGTGAAAAGGCGGGTTTGGGAGGTGAGGTTTGCAAAAAAAAAAGGTTAGATATTACCTTTGTGGGACCTTTAGACCCACTCGATGTGCCACCACTTTTGGTAGGTAGAGGAGTTTGATATCTTGAGGTGTTTGAAATGCCAGATGTGTTCTGCCAAGTTGAGGATGTGGATCGACTTGAGTTTGATTCTCTGTCTTCCACAAAGATGGCATTGTGGACTAATTCGTCTATATCCACATAGTGGTGTAGCTCCACTACTCGAGCTATGCTTGGCTTGAGTCCGTTAAGGAACCAGGCCATCATAATCTCTCGGTCCTGATCAATTCCACTTCTAATGGCTAAGTACTCTAACTCCTTATAGTAGTCCGCCACAGTTTTTTGTACCCTGCACTAGTGTGTTAAGATTTCTTAGCATTGTGCGAGAGTAGTTCTCAAGTATATACCTTTTCCTTAGCAGACGCTTCATTTCTACCCACGATGTCACGGGTGGTTCTCGATACTTTCGCCTTAGGTAGGCGTGGTGGTCCCACCACGTCAGGGCGTAGTCGGTGAGCTCGGCAAAGGCTAGATTGACCCAATCCTCCTCGGGGTATCTACTTGCTATGAGGAGTGTATCCATTCGTTGCTCCCACATTGCATAGGCTTCGGGGTCTAGCTTTCCTTTGAATTATAGAAAAACGACCTTGGGCTTGTGTGATGATCTGGAGCTAGGTTCATGCAAATCTCTACCACCTTGCTAGGTTCGTGGCATCTGGTTGTTGTGGCCGGGTGTTGGTTCCCTTTGTAATCTTATAAGCTCAATTTCTGCTTGTATCTCGGCCAGTTTTTGGTCGTACTCCCTTACCTTTTCATTGATGATGTTTCTCGTCATCCTCTCGTGCTCAATTGCAGGTGGTACGTTCATCTCGGGAGTATCTTTGTTCATTGCTGCTGAGGAAAAAGAGTTAGGGTAGAAGAGTTATTCTCCCTTGGTTAGGTCTTCATAACAAAAATTTAAGAGGAAATAAAAGAATACTTCACAAAAATTTAAACACTTAGAGATAAGTACAAGAGTTAATGACAAATCAGATAGATGAGAGAAGATAGTGATAAGGTTTGGAAAGATAAAGATAGAGTTGAGAACAGATAGAGGCTAAGGTTAGAAATGATAGAGATAAATACAAAGGTAGAGATCAAGAGATACAACTTGGATGCTTGTGCTTATGTGTGTTTTAGTGATCCGAATTTTAAGACCTATTCTTTCGAGGGAATCGTTGGCCTTAAGTCTCTATTGTATTCCTTCAGTTGTATTCGTTATCAATCTGCAAGTTAGGAGAAAACACGCTATAATGACCAAGACTCTATGACTCTTGGCTATTTCCTCTTATTTTCTCTTTTCTAGCATGGTGCCTACTGTTGAATACCGATAACAACTTCTTGAGTATTTCGGAAAACTACTCCTTTGGTTGAGGTATAAGTAAACTTACACTTTCACCTAAGGGTTTTCTTTACCTTGCATAAACTCCCTTTTAAACTTTTTTTTTATTTTATTTATATAGAGGCACATAATTTTTGTATTGTTGAGGGCTCTTTTTCGGCCTTAACTTTTCATTACAAGGAGACACTTCTTATAAATGAAATCCTACCATTTTATCGGTTGCGCAAACCAACATATACCAAAACCAAAGAAATAGTCAGTCAAAATAGAAAATAAAATTTTCAAAAGTTAATTCAAGTAAGGCCTTACCACGACTAGGGAGTTTTATGGTTGTAGCACAATCACATAATAGGCACGATAACAAGTGTCCTCAATTGGTACTAACTTTGGAAAGAAATCACCAATTACAATTTTTAGTTCTACTTGGAGACTTAATGCCAAAGAGTCCTTCTTCAATGATTATTCTCTTTAACATCTATATGTGGATGACTAAATAAACACAAAAGAGAAGTAGATAAACACAAGATTAGTAAAGAAAATCAACAAGAAATATGCACAAATCCTATTTTCTTACTTGATTTATCTTGGAATAATTAGTTAACATGCATCTCTAATGATAAAGATCAAAAGCAAAGTGATAAGGATAACGTTTAACAAGTTTGTCAATAGTGAAATTGTAGAATTTCAGATTGTAGCAACAAACTTTCAAAATTTATTTATCCTTAACCGTGTGGAATTAGCATGCAACCAATATACCAAATTAATCAGTAAAGAATATAGAACAAAATAAAAATTATATAAAAAATTTTCATACAAAATATGTAACGAAAATTGCTCAAAAATTCTAAACTTTTATTAGTTCAAGGGAGAGAATCCGGATATGGACAATCCGACCTCTTCAACCTTTCTGATCTCAATTGATGATTATAAAAACTTGGAAAAGGAGAAGGATACTTCATTACACAAAGTTTTATAACAAAAATTACCCTTGGTAGCACTTCTGGCTTTGATACCAAACTGATATGATCCTTCCTCACAAAAACTCCGGCAGAGGTTCGGCTAGTGAGGGAGCTGTATGGTTTCGGACCCTAGGAGTAAGTGTATAGTATGGATGCCGAATTATATAAGGTTTATGAAAGATCAAGAGGTTCCCTAATCTAGTGCTTGATCAAGGGGATGGAAATTTGAGTGGTTGAGGGAAGAGACCTTCAAAAGGAAGAGCCTAAAGAGAGCAACCACAAGTATATTCTACCCTAAACTTGATAAATGCTAAATGATGACTCAAGAGAGAAAAGGAGTATGAAAACTCGGTTTTAATTCTTCAAATAATGATTGAGAAGTATGAATGCCTTTTCTATTTATAGTATAAGTAATGGCCTTGAAGTTACAAACTTATCCCTCAACCCTAAACTAGTCCTTACACAATTCAAACTCTAGTTTAGCTCGCAAAACCCTAGCTTGTGTAGCTGAGATTTAATCTTGCTTTTGAACGAATTTTGAAGGAAAGAAGACACCTTATAGACCTTGAATCCTTCTAGGGTTGAGTCTTGGGTGTTGTAGAAGTTTATGCCTCTTTGGAGAAGTAATTAGGCGAGAATTCTTGAAATAGTGGACTCCCACTTTCCTTAAATTCTGGAGAGTTGTTGTAACCAACTATAACTTCTTGTTCAGCCTCCTAAACTCCTTGGATGATTATAAATCCTAAAATTTGTGTAATTATCATGAAAAACCGGATTTGAGGAGTATTTCTTGTAGGTTTAGGAGTCCTTCTTCAACTAGACTTCTTCTAGGCAAAATTCAGCAACGTTGTAAGTTGATTCCCACATGAGAGAAAGTTGTGTAACTTGATCAAAAATCTTCCAATCCGCTTTCCATGAATCCTATACCTTTAGGACTCCTTCTAGGGTTAAAAATATGAGCTAGAGGCCTTCTAGAAGTCATAGAACCATACTTCCCTTTTTTGCAACCTTCTCTCCCGAGTTTTGACAACATTTCTCTCCTAAAAGGGTCTTCTACTTGGGTTAGGCTTCTCTGCTTTTATTTGGCCTAATCTATTATAAATAAATAACTAATTAAGGCCTAATCACTGGATAAAATTAATTATTGGACCATTAAACAATAATAGGGCCAAAAATCAACAATCAACAAAAAAAAAAAAAAAAAGGCAAGGCCTAAAAATTGGGCCAAAATTATTCAAGCCAAATAACAAGTCCATTTTGCCAAAATTAAAAGAACAAATAAACAACTAAGTTAAAATGAATAAAAATAGAAAGGTTAAGGGAAAATGCACAATACAATAACCTCATTAGGCGGGTAATTGTCTTGAAGGACAAGTTCTTGAGTGAAAATCTCATCAGCTAAGGCATTGAGGGCTTGTGTGGCATTTCTTCTCTTTGCTCTTGTTAAAGACCCATCTATGTCAACCAAATGATCTTTTTGGTAGGGCCTTGTTGGTATACTTGGGCTTTGTGGACTTGGGGTCATAACAGTAAGTCAATTCCTACTGGCAACTTTTGTGGATGATCCACCTTCAAGCTCTTTTGTTTGCTACAGGTCCTATGGTTGTGGCCTACTTCACCACATTTTCCACAAATTTTTGTTCGCATCTGTTCATCATTGGCTGCATTCCTACATGTGGTCTTGTAATGCCCCCATTTCACTACACAACTTGCATTTTTGGCTTCACCCCGGTCTTTTTCATGCATATTTCCTTATCCTGTTCATCAATAACCTCGTGATTTGACACCCTCATATTTTTCTTAGGTCTTTTAGGCCGTTTAGCATATATAGGAGGCAATGGAGTTGGGATATTAGATTCTGCCCATTCAGGTTGACCACTAAAAGGCAAAATGCTATGCTCACAAACCTTCCTAAATGTTTATGATGGATCTTAGGCATGCATAATTTCCTAAATTATGCTACGAAATAGCCTAAATTCTATGGAATCAGGACTTACCCTCGACGCGTAATCGGTTGCGCTCGTCGCCTGGATCCCTTGGGAAGATTGCGTTCACCACCAAACAATTCACACGAATTGCCTCTACGTTCTTGCACTGGAGTCTCTCAGAACCGGTGCTAGCCAAAATTGCCTGTAAAAGAGAAAACGTTTTTCTCTGGAAGAATTTTGGAAGAGAGAGAGAAGTTTTTCTCAAAAATATTTTCACACGTTTCAAAACCAGAAAATCAGTTAAAAAAAAAATCCCACCAGCACACAGATACCTCTGCTTTTTTATAAAAGAGTACAGACTTATCTGTAACAGTAAATTAATATTAATTAATTAAATAATAATTAATTAATAATTATTTACTGAGTTGGGTTTAACCAACACCATGAATCAACCCATTGACCCATGGATCAGGCTGATGGGTCAAGAACCTTAATTCACAATTAGGTCCCTTGATTTGTCAGCCCAACTCAATTCTTCCCAGGTAATTAATTAACTTTTAATTAATACCATAAAACTCTTCAATAATATTTAATTAAATCATTTAATTAAATATTATCTATTTAAGCATAACTCTTATACTTATTACAGGCAATTTAATTCTGAATCATCAACTCTCTTATGTGCGATCCTGTAGACCCATTCCAAAATGACAATGAATAAATTAATCTCATTAATTAATCCATAAATCATTAGTGGTCTCTAGCAAGACATAATGACTACACAATTCAGAATGGAGGGTCGAATGGTGATTCAACACAACCTTCCGAGTAAACTACGTACTGTCTTCTACATTGATATCCAGTTTAGCATAAGGCATGGAACCAATCATCCTTATATAGCTAAATGTTTTACTTGATCTCTTAGTGACACTGAACTTAATCAAGCAAATGATACCCCTTATCATTTCTTGGGCACGGCCATGCACTTCTCAGTTCACTATCAAGTGGCCAAGATATCATCTCTCATTTAAGAGAGACTTGTAGTCCCATCACTTCACCTACATACCTTAGCGTGACTCATAGTGTACCCAATCATACCCGTACTTGGCAACCTGTTACGGTCCCGTTAGGCATATGTCAAAGCATACTATAATTCACCTAAGGCTATGCAATGATTTCTAGTCTAAGGATCCTCGTACGAGTACTACTCAAAAGAATTACTCATGATCTAACAGTCCATGGAGTGTTTCTTTTGGCGGATCGATTTCATGAAATTCAATATGTACAAGAATATAATTACATGAAATTAACTTATCAGATAAATAATCAATCAAACGACAAATGTCTTAATTACATAAATAACCCTCAAAGTTTATTTACATAAATAGCCCTCAAAAGGGCACATACACCAACAGTTTCTACGCTATAACAAGCATCAGCATAATCCGTTGGCTCCTCCTCTAGCGACCACAATGCGGAGATTGCATGTTGGCAAGGCAATCCAGTGAGTTGCCATCTCCAACATGTACAAGTCCTACCCCTAGTATTTACAGCATATGCTTCCCCACTGTCACCACTAATTTCCACATTCGCATCATTAGACTTGATAGGTGTACAAAGGGTTGCTAGTTTTTCTATCATTATGAAAATCCGATGACATACCTTTCTACTAGGCCACCTATTTCTTGCAATATCTCTTTGGTTTTGCATCCTTGCCATCATATATATCCGGATCCCCTCAAGCATCCTTCATCTCTAGTATTATGGAGTTAAAAGCCTCACAATGGTTGTTCAACAACATGTCACATTTAGGTTCGAACCTAAAGTATAACCGTGACCATTGTGAGGGTGGCTTATCTTCTAGCCACTTCACTGCATCCTTATCCAAATTCTGGATAACTTGAATAATGGACTTCTACTTGCTTCAGTAGTGGACTTGGTGCTCCCCACAGTGCTTTTCTCAATACAATGCCCTTAAATCCAGCAGCTGACCAATTTGATTGCATATGCTTCACACAAAACCTATGATCAGCACCTGGAAATACCACTTCTGCAGTATATATAAGACCCTTCTGTTTGTCGATGATTAGGGTCCATTCACCATCATTCTCTATACACAAGTGATCCCTAAGCAAAGCCATATACCATGTCCATGATCCATTATTCTCACCCTCAATAGCAGCCCAAACAAGTGGATAGAAACCATTATCAGGGTTCATCCCCACAGCTGTCAACAACATACCACCACAAGGACCTTTCCGAAATGTTCCATCAATATCCTCTCAAACCTTTCTTTTCCTGTCTCACTATCAACAAAACTATCCACTGTCTTCATTTCTACTGTTGAACCTGGATTTGTGCGCAAAATCTCATCCCTATAAGACTGTAAGATGTTGTACTGATGAACCTCAGAACCATTCATCAACAGCAGAGCACTTTAGTGCGCTCTATGCCCCTGATGCTTTGAGATGAACACCCTATTTTCCCTCATTGTTGAACTCAAAAATCTTTTGTGTCCATCTTAGGGTTGTCTCGAATCAACTCCGTGTGTTTCCTGGCCACCCAACTAGACTTAACGCACTGGTTCTTATAGTTGAACTTGCACCTATGTTCTACGTTCTTCATAGATAGACCTCACTTGTACTGAACAACCCTCAGCCATGTTCCTAGCATATATCTCCCACTTACAATTCCTCTTTCTATTTTCAGAATTCGCCCCACACTTAGCCCTTACCCAAAGTTTATCACTCTTAACAAATTTCTATGACCTTCCTTTTATTGCGTTCCAAGACCTCACTGCTTTCTTGAACTCTTTGAAATTACTAAATTGCATCCCAACAGCGA
This sequence comes from Knoxia roxburghii, assembly GCA_030378225.1. NCBI lineage: Eukaryota > Viridiplantae > Streptophyta > Magnoliopsida > Gentianales > Rubiaceae > Knoxia > Knoxia roxburghii. The sequence continues at coordinate 9,561,358 of CM059423.1, forward strand.
GTTTTGGATTGTATATCTCTCCTACATTGAAAACAGGCCATCGTACACCATCTTCAACATTAGACCCCCTAGGGCTTTCCAATTCACCATCTGAATTCAGCCCCACATATTCTTCATCAGCACTGTAGATCTCATCACTAACACTGTCTTTTGCACTATTTGAAATAACATGTTTTGACTTACTTGGACCAGCCTCCTCTGCAGTTGTGTTCCTCCTACTCAATTGACCAGCCTCATTCTAGAGATTTTGATTTGCAAGGTCTGCTTCAGCTGCACTTTCTTAATAAACAACATCACCAATATCATAACCTGAATCTACATCGGACCACTCATTGTCGTCAGCCACATCAACTTCTGCAAAATAACCCTCATTCTGGACTCCTACTTCTCTTTTTCTCAGCTAAAGGACCAAGAGAATAAATGCACAATTATCTATTACTTCTCACTACTTCATCCAACAGCAGCTTTAACTCCTCATCTAACCCTAATAAATTGAAGCCGCTAGTACCTAGCACATACAACTGCTTTCTCCTTCTACCCCTTTTTCAAGTAGTCTATTACCTATGCCTTCTAGGGTTAGATGACCAGCATCCTCATAATCAAACACGTACACCCTTCCCCCTCTATATAATGAAGCTGGATTGTTGATTAGGGACCCACCATGAAATACCTTTAATGTGACATCCTCACTTACCTCATCTGAAATCAGCCAACAAACGCATTAAAAGTCTCAAGACGATTTTTTTTAATTTTTTAAACATTACCTAATGTAGTATTTCATTTCCTCATATGCTTTCATAGCACTCCAGACAAACAAAACATAATCTAACATCAAAATAATGCACGGGGACCACAAAAAGTAATGCTTTATGACAAACTTCAATCATGCAAAGCAATTAACAAACCAGCCAAGTAGTTGTACTTCACATCACTAACTATTACTTCTCACATCTCAAGATATTCTTTTCTCAAGAGCATTGAATCCACATAATATAAAAATTACTTTCCAACAAAGCTTTTGACCAAGACCATTCAATATACAAAACTAATATATTTCACAAAGCACATAAAGGTTAAAAACAGTAGCAGTTACCATAATCTGGATTCTCAAAATCATTGAATTCTTCGGTCCTAGCCATTTTCTCTGTAGCATAGTCGGGCACAGCCGTCCCACCACTTTGCTCTCTTATGATAAATGTACTCAACCAATTCCTAACCAGAAACCTCACAAGTATTTAAGGGATAGAATTATGGTTTTGATCGATTTGACAATATTTGGGGAATTAGGGTTTTGGACGAAGGCTTTTGGTAGGGAGATTTTGCGATTTCGACTAAGCTTTTGACTGGGGGATTTAGGGTTTCATTTGTATTCTTCAGATTTGGGGATTTGAGGGTTAAATCGACGAATTATAGGGATTAAGGTTCGGTCAAACTATGAACACGAAGACCGGGATGGGTTTTGGATTCAATCAAACTACGAACTACGAACATCGAACACGAAGGTCAGGGTGGGATTTAGGGTTCAATGGAACTATGAACTACGAACTATAAACACAAAAGTCGGGGTGGGATTTAGGGTTCGATCGATAGATAGGACGTGGTCGAATTTGGGGTTCAATCGAATGAAAAAGTACGGGGTCAGATTCAAGGTTCAATCCAACGACAACGGACGGGGTCAAATTTAGGGTTCAATCAAACGACGACGACCATAAGAGATTTAGGATTCATTTAAACGCATAAAATCGAAGGACATTTTGGGATTTAGGGTTCATTCAAATGACGCATTCGAAAGAAAACCTCAGGTCGGATTAAGGCAAAATACTAACTACGACTTTGGGGGGGTTGTGCCGAATATCGACCGGTGTTGTACCTTCTGAATTGGGAGATCGAGCGTTCGAAAAAGAATTTAGAAAAAAACTGCCCGTAATTTTTTAACCTAAGCCCGTAATTTTTTTGGTTTTACCGCTTTCTAACCAGGATCAATAATAAGACCAACTATGGTTGAGTCAAAGTTCAGTCGACTACCAGTCAAAGGGCCATTCTGTTAACAAGTACAATTTTTCGTCAAAAATGACTAATTTTGCTTAAAAATAAATGAGGGACCAAAAATGTTATTATCTATATTATGAGGAACCAAAAATGAAATTAAACCTTTTTTTTTTTTACCAAAAACAATCATCAAGGGGACCGATGGGTCTGATTGCCCTATCCATTGATTAGTAAAAAAGTTACATGGTGGAGGGCTGTGATTAGATGCGAATCTAATCCTCCTATACAAAGTTAAACCCTATTTTCCAAACACAAAAGACCACATTCTAAATAACGTGTCCAACTACTAATCACTTTGAATTGGCACCCAGGAATGATTTCTACAGCTAAACAGAGTCCTATTATCTTCGTTGAAGCTACTGAATACAAATCTGCCAACTACTATTTTGATCCAAACTACAGCACTTTTTTGAGCACCAACATATTCAGCCTCTTCTATCATACAATGCCAACCTCCATCAGCACCATCATTTTTAATCCCAACAAGCCAAACTAATAAGGTCAAATAGCATGAAACATACTTCAGAAACGCAAGCAATAGCCAAATCGACAAGCAGACCATCAGCACCAGCTTATTTCAAAGCCAACAAGCAGCAGAACTAATAAACAACACAGTCGTCATATATGTTCTAAATATAAAAAAAATGGGGTTTCACCTTGACTATTAGCGACTGGCAGGATGCAAGTTGAGGCCTGTCCCAATCCAGCCGATTTTTTCCCCGTCTTCTTCTTCTTTTTACTGGAATGAAGGCGTCCATCGACTTGATATCCAGGTCTTCGTCCATTGAATCCCTTTCTTCTAAGAGTGCCACATCGTTTTCTGAGACAAGGTCATCATCCATCCAGTAATCTGGCTTTGCTGGAGCTTCATTTTCTTGATTTGTGGCAACTATTTGAACTGGGCCAGGGCTATCAGAACTGGGGACTTCGAACCAAGCAAAGCCCCCTAATGTCTATTCCCAAAGGTTCACTAGCAAAAATATCTTTCTCCAAATTTTCTTCTACCTCATTATCTTCCACCAAATTTTCCGCTTCTGTAAACCAGACCTCTTCATTATCCTTCAAAGCTTCGGCCTTGGACTTTTGAATAGGATTGAGATCTTCTCTCAGTTGCACATTTCCAGCCTCAATTAGAGCCCTGTGAAAAATTCAGCTAAAATTCACATGTTTGGATGTATACGTGGTGTGGTAGTGGCCAGTTGTGATTCCGGCTGCCAAATTTGACAAGAAAATTTTAGAATAAAAATTTTTCACAAGCAGTAAACCAATATCTCCAAGTATTACCTCCAATTTGTGAAATAAATGGATTTAAATTCATACGCGTGGATGTAGACGTGTCTAGATGTGGTGCCAGTTGCGTTTTACGTGGTGCTAGTTGTTCTAAGACGTGGTGGACTGTCTTTGTGAAAAAATCGATTTAAATTCACACGCATGGATGTAGACGTTTCTGGATGTGGTGCTAGTTGTTTTTGACGTGGTACTAGTTGTTCTGAGACGTGGTGGATTGTCTTTGTGAAAACAATCAGTTTAAATTCACACGCATGGATGAAGACGTTTCTAGACGTGGTGCTAGTTTTTTTTGACGTAGTGCTAGTTTTTCTGAGACGTGGTGCTAGTTTTTTTTGACGTAGTGCTAGTTCTTCTGAGACGTGGTGCTAGTTGTATTTTTGAAAAAATAGCTTCAATTCATATGCAAGGATGTAGACGTTCCTAGACGTGGTATAGTTGTTTTTGACGTGGTGCTAGTTGTTCTGAGACGTGGTGGGCTGTTTTTGTAAAAAAAAATCAGTTTAAATTCACACGTATGGATGTAGATGTTTCTGGATGTGGTGCTAGTTGTTTTTGACGTGTTGCTAGTTGTTCTGAGACGTGGTGGACTGTCTTTGTGAAAAAAATCAGTTTAAATTCACACGCATGGATGAAGACGTTTTTGGACGTGGTGCTAGTTGTTTTTGACGTAGTGCTAGTTGTTCTGAGACGTGGTGCTAGTTGTCTTTGTGAAAAAAATAGCTTAAATTCACATGCATGGATGTAGACGTTTCTTGACGTGGTGCTAGTTGTTTTTGACGTGATGCTAGTTGTTCTGAGACGTGGTGGACTGTTTTTGTGAAAGAAATCAGTTTAAATTCACACGCATGGATGAAGACGTTTCTGGACGTGGTGCTAGTTGTTTTTGACGTGGTGCTAATTGTTCTAAGACGTGATGCTAGTTGTCTTTGTGAAAAAAATAGCTTAAATTCATACGCGTGGATGTAGACGTTTCTGGACGTGGTGCTAGTTGTTTTTGACGTGGTGATAGGTGTTCATAGACGTGGTGGACTGTATTTGTGAAAAAAATCAGTTTAAATTCACACGCATGGATGTAGACGTTTCTGGACGTGGTGCAAGTTGTTTTTTACGTGGTGCTAGTTATTCTGAAACGTTGTGGAAGGTGTTATGTGAAAATTTCAGCTTAAATTCACATGCTTGGATGTAGATATTTTTTGACATTGCAGCAGTTATTTTTTGGACGTACGAGGACGTTGCGGCAGTGTTAGAAGATGTTGTGGACATGCCTGGATGTAGACGTTGCGACAGTTGTTATGAGACGTTGTGGACTTAGCGAGGAAAAAAAAAGGCGCCCGCGTTGGCGAAACTTACTATATTTAATAAATGTACCATTGTTATGCGAAAAATTATTATATATAATAATAAGTACATGTACCACAAGTACATGATATACCTTGTGACAATAATGGTCTCATAGCTCGTGGTGATTGACCGGGGCATAACCGGGGCAGCCCGTAAAGAAAAAGCGTAAAGTAAAAAAGCAATTTAGCAGCACTCAACAAAAAGTCTGGGTTGAGTCCCCCACCAAACAAACGGTTAATTTGTATGGCATCCAACACGAAGCGTGCCCCGAATCATTCCTGTCTGTTTCTCTCTTTTTAACTTATCTTCGTCACCTTCGACAAGTCCACTGTTGTTTTCTCCCCCAAACATAAACAACAACAACAACAGAAACTACCAGAAGAAGAACTGAAGAAGAAGAGTTGTAAGAATGCTGAAGAGACAAGACAGTTTTCTTTCATCGTCGACCCACCTGGAAAACACCCCTCCCCCAACACAAAACCGCCATGCAAAACCCGTTGGCTGCTTCCCCGCCATCTTCAGGTTCATCTCCAAGTACCAAAACCGCAAAAAGCTCCTCACTTTTGGTAAATATTCCAATCCTCCTCTCTCAAATTAGAACCATGTTTAATTTTCTTTTATATAATTATTATTTGGATTTCCAGGAAAAAAGAGCTCAAGGAATGCGGTTTCGACTCAGACGGAGGCCAGATTCTTGCAGGAATCCACAGAAGCTGATACCCAGCAGGATCTGAAAAAGGTGGATGACATCGATGGCGACCAAAATGTGGAAAGCAAGAGAGTGTTATCTCTGAATGATGCTACCCCAAGGAGTCCAATGCTTCGGCCGGAGATCCGGGTATCGAAACATCCTCAAGTTGTGGGCTCATTGGAAAACGACACGACTCCGCGGGCACTGGTGGCCCGGTTAATGGGATTGGATGAGCAGCCCAAGAATCAGCAGCCGGCCGCCACTCCGGGTGGAGATAATAATAAGGTTGTGGTGGTTGAGAAAGATTTGACGATTCCCAACGAAGATAAAAGAAGGCGGCTTTTAGAAGCGCTGGAGAAATGCAATGAAGATTTGGAGTGGCTGAAGAAGATTATCATGGCAGTACAATTAGGTGATGAAAAATATAGTAAAAAATCTGTCGCCCCTGCCACCAGACTGGAAATATTCAAGCCTCGGCCTATATCCGGCGCCGACGATGACCACGACGACGGCGGCGACAACTTTGGGTGTTCTACTCGGAGCCGCCACAAGTGCATCAAACTACACCGCAACGGTTGGTTATTCTCTCCTTTTAAATTGGTTTCCGTTCGTCTTTCCTTATCCTGATGATGAACATTTTTTTCCTAATTAAGGTTACACTTCTTCCCTCCCAATTGTTCTCTCAATTTTGCTTAAAAAAAAAAAAAAAAATTTGTTCTCTCAATTTCATTATAAAAGATATTTTATAAATTTTATAAAAAGTTTTAAAATAATATATATCATCAAATTTTTAAAAATATTTTAATTATTTTTCCTTTTCATTTTAACTATATTTATTAACATAGGGTATGATTTGGTGAAATTTAAATTAAATAACTTCAAATGAATTTTGTTTTAAATTTGTAAAGTTAAAACCACAATAATTACCGTTATCATTTTGGGTAGAAAAAGCATGTGGTAACATAAGTGCCTTTGGCAACCACCATTAACTTTTAATGATGTGCACTCAAGTCCGTTAAATTCCAAAAGATATGATGAAACAAAATTACCACAAATTATACTATACCTTGTGGATTATATTCTATTACTATATTTGAAAATAAAATTAATGAGTCCATATATTTAAGGTATAAAGTATAAAAATTACAAAATTACTCCTACTATTTGTGGTAATTTTGAAAAATAAATCTCATTAAAAAATCTTGTATTATCAAAATAATTAATTAATTATATAAAAGGAATTATAATTTAAATTGGTGAGAGTTTATATCAAATTATTAATCCCTTAGGATATGTGTAAGGCTCTGTTTGATAAAACTTAATTTAAGATTTGAAGTCTGAATTCTGAAGTCTGAATCCATTAAGTTAGGTCTGTTTGATAAAATTAAAAAATATGTCTGAATCTAAATTTTGAAATCTGAATCTGAAGTTTGAATTATGAAGTCTGAATTATAAAATAAGTTTATAAAATTAAATATATTTAAATTTTAAATTAAATCACTTTTTTTTAAAAAAATGTTAGAAACATATTTTTTTGATATATAATATAATTTTTAAGATGTGTAATTTTTTACAAAATAATATGAAATTATACTAATAAAAATATTTTAAAAACTTTTAATAATAAATTAGAATTCTATTATTATTTTAAAACTAAAATATTTATTAAATAAATATCACATATTAATTAAAATTATAAAAAAATAAAAATCCATGTCATAAATATATTTTTTATTTATTTAAATGATAAAATATTTTATAAAAAATATTTAATAAAATAAAAATTATTTGAAGAAAAAACTAAAAAGAATAATAAATATTGAAAATAAGAAAAAATTTACAAGTAATTCAGTTCAACAATAAGTGATTCACCAATCACTTATTTTTAAGTTAACAATTGTACTTGCAATTCAGACCCACTTAATCTCTTAAGACTTTGAATTATAGTTATCAAACACACTTGATTATTAAGTATTTAATTCATTAAGTCAGAAACAAATTGAGTTATCAAACGCTCTTAATCAATTAAATACTTAATCTATTTAAAATAAGTACTGAATTAGTTTATCAAACAGACCCTAAGTCAAAAGCGACTTATGCCACAGAAAAAATATTTATTTACAATGAAGACAAGCCTTGTTTTAACTTTATTAGAAGTAACGAGTTTTACATAAAAATGTAATAATTGTTTAAAGGTTTAGCGAGTTTTTTATTTTTTAAAATATTTTTTTACTTGAATTTAAATTAATTGATCCAATAAAATTTAGATATTAAGTGTAAAAAATATTTTATTGAAAATAGAACGTAAAAAAGAAAAATTTGCCCGTATATTTGTGGGTTTTTTTGCTTTTGTGGTAAGCACTTTTTTAGCTTTTCTTTGGTCGTGCCAGTGCTGCCACCACACAATTACTTTTTGCTTTTACTTTGTTTCTTTGTGTGTGTACGTGAATCACAAATGATATGGTAGTTCTATTTTTTTTTTTTTTTTTTTTCTGACATTCCTCGAATTCAAAACTGAATTCAAAACTGATTATCTTTACAGATAAATGTTTATAATCATTTTCTTATATGTTATATGGCAGTTGTAATTAATTGAAATTTTTTTTCTTTTTTTTTTTGGTTTTTAATTTCACAATTATTATGATGTTTTTATTATAATGAGATAACTTCATATTTTAAAAAAATTTTACATGTTATTATAGTAAAACATCAAATATTGCGTTTTATAAAATTATAATATAATAATTCCTGTTTATTAACCCTTCTTTTAAATTGTTTTCCTTGTACTATAATAATATTTTGTCAGGAAATATTTAAAATTTTATATATCTTTTAATAAAAATTCGTATATCTGTAATGTCTAAATTCTTATACCTTCGACTTAAAAACAAATAACCATATTTATTATATTATTTCTTTTATAATTTTATTATATTATTTTAGTTTAATAAATAAGACTATTATTATGATTTTAATGTAATTTATTTGTATCGCACCTTATTCTAAATAAAAAATTATATACTATCCGATAAAACTATTTTATGAAATAAAAAGAATCGTATTATTATTTTACCACACAAGGTTTTATATTCATAACATAAAATATTACAAAGATATGTCACATGACAAGAGTAGTTTAACTAATTAGTCAAGTTTGTCCACCAAATTAATTATGCTTTTTGAAAAAATGCATAGTTTATATTAAAATATAACTCTAATTTTAAATTAGAATAATCACCATTAGCTTTTTTTAAACATAATAGTCCTCTCTCCTACAATAAGAAAAATTATATTTACTAAATTTATTTTAATATAATAAATATCTATATTTTTTTTATAGAAAGGGTATTAACCATTAATCGGTGTTCATATACAAGTTATATATTACCTCACCCACTTGTAACGGTATTAAATTTATTATTTTTAATATTATAAATATAATTTTAGATTTTATGTAATATTTTTACTCTATCTCTTCCTTTTCCCAAAAAAAAAAAAAAAACTTAATTTTAAATTTCGGATAATACTTATAATGACTTTCAAAGTGCTTTAATTCTAAATAGAATTTTTAATTTCAATTTTAACACCCTAATAAAAAATAAATTTATTTTTTTTTTTTGAAATGTAATGAATACTATTGCAACATTCATATAATTCAATTGTAACTCACATAAACGGGAATAGTTGTTAAAGCCTTGGTCTTATCTCTATAACTTCTTCCCCTCTTTTTTCAAAAGAATTTTAAATTTATTCACATAAATTAAAGATTAATAATTATTTAATTTAAGTAATAATATTATTCTTATTTTATGATGTGCAGGAGTGATAATGGCACAGCAACAGCGGAAGAAACATTCTGGGAAGAAGCTAAGAGAAGAAGACGATGAAGTAATTGAGAATATCCATGACTTGTTTGATAAAGTCCAAACAGAGTCTTATGTTATTAAGATGAAACACAAAGACGCCACTCCAAGTAATTGGAGCAGTAAGACATTGACTGAAAGCGTGAACCAAGTCTGCAGTGACATTTTATGGGGGGAGAAAAGAGAGCAAAGAAACCTGGAAATGGCGTTGGATAACTATATTTACAAAGATTTAATTGAAGAGTTTATTTTTGAGTTAGGGTTTCCCCAAAAAACTCACCGTTTGCCTTTTGAAGCGTGTAGAAGACGGATTTCGTTTTAGTCCAAAATAGATATCTTGTTCTATTGTTCTATGTAAAAAAGAACAAAATTTAATTTTTTTAAACATTTTAAGTCTTGTTAGAATGCTTATAAATGACATTGAAAATGGAATTTTATTTGCGGAAAACAATAAATTTACATTGTTACTTTTGTTGATGAATTGAACTAACTTGTTTTGTAGCTTTTTTTTTTTCTTTTTCTTTAAATATTATTAAGAGACATAAGCAAAATAAAGGAAAATGACAGATTAATTTTTACCAAGCATGACAAAATATAAATGGACAAATAATATAAATGGACAAATAATGTACAACAAAATATAACCAAAACATAAATCGATATATTAACTGAGAAAATGTACAATACAAGCACAACTTATGTATTAAACTCCAACAAGGAGGCACAACATGTGTCCAGCAGGTGCTGGCGCCTGGCTGCCACCTACCCTAGGCAACCAGCAGGCGCCAGAGCCTGGTCGCCACCTCCTGCATGAAGAATGTCCAAATTACCCTTATCCATTTTTAAACTTGTAAATTCCACTTTTATCCCTTGGGTAGGATACTAATAGACCATTATCTGATGTAAAACACACACTTTTACACCTTAAGAGAGAAATATACTTTGATTTATAGTTTTCTTAAGGGAGAAGAAACACACTTCTTCACATTTTCCTACACATAGTCATGTTTAATCTTAGAACCATGATGTTCTAAGATCTTTTAGGAATTCTCACCCCTCTAAGTGATACAGGGTGGTGAGATTCCAAAGATTTAGGATGGGTTGTCTTTAATCGTGGGTCTTTGTTATGTGATTTGAGTTCTATGAATTGATTGCTTAAATCTTATGTTTTTGGTTTAAAACTTCTCTTTTCCTCTTGAATTTAAATTTGTGTTGGTTATTGGTTTATGGGCTTGCTCCAACTATCTATGTCTTCGGTTTTTCATGCACACTTACAAGTGGGTTTCATGCAATAGTGTTGATAATTGATTGGGTACTTGATTTTGTTATGGGTTTGTGCTTTTAACTTGGGTTTGTCCATGGCCTTGGTTTTTTAAGGAGACTTTCTATTTGTCTAACAAATTTACTATTTGTCTAACAAAAAATTGGGTAAAATTATATTTATGTCCTTTGAACTAAAAGACTTCAAAATTTCATAAACAAAAAGGGTAAAAAACGCAATGAATTAACGTTGGGTATAGCCAAAAACGCCAAAATATGACTCTTATCCATGGCTCGCTCATTAATTTATAGCTTTTTTGACATGCTGAATATGAAAAGTGTAGCATTTTTTACATACTGGATGTGAAATTTGTAGTGGTTTTGACATGCTGGATGTGAAATTTGTAGCGTTTTTGACATGCTGGATGTGAAATTTATAGCATTTTTTACATGCTGAATATGAAAAATGTAGCATTTTTTACATGCTGGATGTGAAATTTGTAGCGTTTTTGACATGCTGGATATGAAATTTGTAGCACTTTTGACATGCTGAATATGAAAAATGTAGCATTTTTGACATGCTGAATATGAAAAATGTAGCCTTTTTTATATGCTGGATGTGAAATTTATAGCATTTTTGACATGCTGGATGTGAAATTTGTTACGTTTTTGACATGCTGAATATGAAAAATGTAGCTTTTTTGACATGCTGTATATGAAATTTGTAGTATTTTTTACAAGTTGTGAAATAATAATTTAATTGCGTTTATATCATTTTAAATATAATATTGTGAGTGGTTTAATTATTTATATAAACTTTCTTTATTTTTATTTTTTTCCTCAATGTAAAAATTTTCTAACTTGATAATCATTGGATCAATAATAGTATACGGTAAAAAATGTAATGAATCGGCATCAACAAACAGACAACCACAAATTGGCAAATGAACATGATGAAAAACTAGTAAAAATAAGAAAAGTCATTTCCAGGTTGGCCATAGAAATGACAATGTAGAGTACAACTCCACACATACACCTTACATATGATATACATACATATATCATGTCATTGCTAATGCAATGTCTTACCTTTGGATGTGACATGAGGCGACACAATACTTGAAATGCAGATATCAATAGCTCACGTTGATGGGAATCATTATGTACGTGTAGATGTTGTCCAATTCAGCCCTATACAATCGTTGCACCTTGTTTGGCAATATCAACGTAATTCTAATACTGTAGGACAATGGGCTCATAAATTGAGGAGGTTTAGGTATCGGCTATGGGTAAATCGTCGTGATGCATAGGAATTTCAGTTTTATGTGACATTTTTATGATTGATATTACATTAACCATTAATGTAATTTGACTTTTATTTGAAATTGTGTACTAATTTTGCTTTTATTTTTATGTTGTGCACCAATTGATATCATGGATATAGACGTTTCTGAACATGGTGCTAGTTGTTCTGGACGTGGTTCAAGTTGTTCTGAGACGTGGTGCATGTTGTTCTGGACGTGGTGCTAGTTGTTTTGGACGTGGTTCTAGTTGTTCTGGACGTGGTGCATGTTGTTTTGGACTTGGTGCTAGTTGTTTTGGACTTGGTTCATGTTGTTCTGAGACGTGATGCATGTTGTTCTGGACGTGGTGCATGTTGTTTTGGACGTGGTGCATGTTGTTTTGGACGTGGTGCTAGTTGTTCTGAGACGTGATACTAGTTATTTTGGACGTGGTTCTAGTTGTTCTGGACGTGGTTCAAGTTGTTTTAAGACGTGGTGCTAGTTGTTCTGGACGTTGTTCAAGTTGTTTTGAGACGTGGTACATGTTGTTCTGGACGTGGTGGATGTTGTTTCGGACGTGGTGCTAGTTGTTTTGGACGTGGTGTTAGTTGTTCTGGACGTGGTTCAAGTTGTTCTGAGACGTGGTGCATGTTGTTCTAGATGTGGTGCATGTTGTTTTAGACATGGTGCTAGTTGTTCTGATAAATGAATTTGACAAATGTGCGAAATGAATTTGACAAAATATTAAAATGTTGAAGGAATTTTTACCCGAATATACATTGGACCTTTGCCCGGGCCATGACCTCTCGAAGATTCACCACCTCCCGCGTCTATTTCGCTAATTTCGTCCGGATTGTGTAAAAGATTTCGTGTTTTTCAAATTTTTTTAGGGTTCTTGCGTTTGATTTTGGCAAAATATGGATTGTGCGGCGTTTCGGGTTCATTTTTTTTTAACCATTAAAGTCAATAACGCTACACTTTAACGAGCGAGACATACCTTACTCGTTACTCTTTAGCGTTTTGGACTCCTCTATCGCTACATTTTAGCGTTTTGGTTTCAGTCAAACACCACACTTTAACGTTTACATTCCATAATAACGTCATGGTTTGGCGTTTTTGCCATGGGGTTTTTTTATACTTTAGCTTTTTTTATTTATTTTCATTATGTTTTAGCGTTTCTTGCCCTTTACATTCGCAATTCGCACCGTTTTCTACCCAAATTTACCAATAAAATAGTATTTTTTAGCTTCCAAGGTTATTTTGGATATTTTTTGTTATACAAATAGTAATTTTGTTATACAAATAGCAATTCAGTTTTTGAAGGCTTAATTGGAAGACCACATGTTTTGGGCTTAGATCTTGAGCTTAGTATATAGTGGGTTTTACAGGATCATTCCTTGCATGTGTTTCTTGTGGTTAAACTTAATCGGTCTTGAATTGTTGGTGAGAACAAATGCAATTGGGTAGGATTGATGACCCTATTTCAATTGTTTGTTTAGGTTGGATCACTAGGGATTTTGGGTTGAAATTTAATTAAGATTGACGACCTTAATTAACTAAAAATCATGGTATTCGTTATTGTTTGACCTACAACTCTAATTATCTTAAACGTTTCACTATTTCGTTATTCATGATTTATCAAGATGATGTGTATAAAATTGCTTGTAAATGGACATTTGGATGTTGAGGTGGTTGAATCCCGCTTTTATCTACCATTGTTGTTTAATTTTAGTTTTGTTACTTGCATGATCTTGAAACCAATTATCTACAATCATGATGTTTTGTTTGTTTTACTTTCTTAGTTTCTGTTGAGTTTAGTTTAGTTTTTCTTCTTTTAAGTTTAAATTACTAAAAATTCGAGTAGGTAAGGATCAATCATTTGCACACATTCATTTCGCAATTAATTATCATGTAGGAACAATACCTTATACATTATAATTGCATAATTGTAGGTGAGTTTTAATATAAATTTTGTTTTAATGCTTTCAAACCAATAACGACAAATCGTGCAGCATCAAACAACTCGAAGGAAGGGTCAAGACACCCTATCGAAGGCCTTCTGCATATCTAATTTAATCAATATATTATGCCCTTTAAAAACTAAACCATGTCCAGGGCCACCATAATATTGTGTGCAATTTCACGCCCCTTCAGAAAAGTTTATTGTTCTTCTGAAATAAATATTGTCAACAGATATATGAAATTATATTAGAAATTTGAAAGGTTAAATCTTACTAGCTACATACAAAAATGGTAAAAAGTCTCCCACTTAGGAAAGCGCTATTTCTAACACAATTTCATTTTAACCCAATTTTCTGTCTCGAGTGATTGGTCAATTGTTGTGTTTGCTGCAAGAAATCTTGAAGTTGGAGCTCATACTTGCCTCAGGATAATAGAAGATAGCAAATATCTTTTTACCGTCTGGAGTCAGTAATAAACTACCGTAAGGCCTACATTTAGTCAATTTCTCGGAAGGCCTGCATTATATGCAGAAATAGAATGATGGTATTTTCAGAATCTCCGGTTTTTAAGCATGGTCAGAACTTTGACTGGACTCCTCAGATGATTTCAAGTAAAAACGACCCAGGCGCTCCTTAGCTTTAATCACCTGTAAGAGGCACCCAGCACTGTTAATACTATGCTAAATTCAAATTAAAATTAAGCACAACTGATGAAAAATCAATGCGTCGATAGTATTTTTGCCTGGTTTTTGTATTGAAAATGTAAAAAATCATATTAGAACTGTCAAAAAGTGTAGCAAGAACCAGGCAAAACACAAAACAGATTCCATGCAGGTTTTTCCTCATTTCAGAACTAAAGTTTTCTTCATGGAGATATTTACCTCTACATCCCAATCTGTTCTCCATACCATGATGCACAGAGCAAGAGTCTGAAGGACCACACCAATGATCATTCCAATCCATATGCCCTGATAAACCAACAACCTCAGTAAATTGCTACTAAAAGACGTGCTGCTGCTAACATTCTTAGCAACAGCTTTCTCAGTTGTCACAATCACAATCGTAGCAAGCGATATTTCAATGAATAAAAGCCCCTAACTAGGGATCAAAAGGTGTTACCTCAACTTGTAAGTGAGCAACATATCCAAGCAAAGCTCCAACAGGGGCTCCAATCAAGTAATAGCAACAAAGATTGATAACTGCAACTCTGCTTTGCAGACCAGCTCCCACTGCCACCCCTGAAAACATAATCCATTTGTTCTGATTAAAAAGATTGGCTAAATGCTACAAGATCATGTAATTGCGGGATTTTAATCATTTCTGAAGATCTGTAAGTTATTGCAATTAACCATTCTAAAAGCTCATAAATGCTTAGAATGACAGGAGATGATATCAATGGTGGTCTACAGCACAGGAAGATGGATATGAATTGGTAGCTTGCCTGAGAGCACGGGATAAATGCTGTTGAGCAGAACTGAGAATGCTAGAAGAAGAGAAAGATCTGACACGGCGTCTGCTACTTCTTTCTCATCTGAGAATACGTATCCGATTTTATGGCCAAATATTAAGCAAATAATCCAAAAGAATACTCCTATCGCAATTGATGTGCTCAGAAGGACTTTAATAGAAAATTTCACAGCTTTAGCATCTCCTCTTCCAAGCTCATTAGCAACCCGGACACTAAAGACAGAAATATGCAGAAATCGAAATCAAAACACTGAAGGTTAATCACAACAGGAGGGACAAGGGGTGGAAAAGATCAAAGACCTCCATAACTTACCAAGCAGCAGCAAGTAAGCCAAGGTTTATCATGAATTCCCATCCATTGATGTTAAGACTGCAAAGTAGTTAATCCAATCAATGGAACCTTCTTAGAGGAGAGAAAATAAGGAAACCAAGTTGATCATCCTCACCAAATAGAGAAAGCGGATATTGAAACCTCAGCATTTTTCATATATCCAGCCAGAAGTACGAGCACAGCATTATACCATAGCTCTAAGCTACAACCAGAACAAGCACTTAGAAACAGAGAAAGAAAAAAAGAAAGATAAGTTTCCATGCAAAGAAGCTGCAGTCAGCTTGCTTGCTCTTTTGGTTTCAAATAATCACGAGTGTAGAACCTGGCAACACTTCAACTCAACTGTACCAAGAACTTGAACATTATTTTCTTTACTGTTATTCCTATCAGCTGCGAAATATGCACATTTGCATTTTCAACATATGTGAGATTCAATTAGAAGCATACAGATACAACAAAACTGGGGGCAAATGTTGGTTATTAAGGTATGGGTATTTATGGAAGGTACAATGACGGGCTCGAAGCACTGTCACCTCAAGAAGTTATGAATAACTGCTGGTGTACAAAAATGTAAGTGCGCAAAATAGCTTTAACATGTTTTATGGTGCTGTGTTTATGTAATGTACAGAAGCACACTACCTTTAGAATGCTTCACTTTGTTAAAAAGCCAGCTACAGACATTGTCTACATATTGAGTGTACTCATAATTTCAAATGAAATTGTTCAAATTTCTGAGTAAATCACTCACTGATTCCAGGTTAAGTTTGTAAATGACAAAGTAACACTGAAAACCCTTTCAAGAGATTCATGATCAATAGTCCATTTGTTTTCATTTGTATCCTATTAGCGCATCAATGCATATAATGTGGGAACAAACTCTAAAAGGTAGAGACCATGAGTAAAGACGTAATCTTCCTCACTGTTGATTTCTTTTGTCAATCTCAGGATATACCTATGAAGATTATCATTCCTTTAAATTAAGCAATCAAAAAGTAAAAAGAAGACTATACTCACCAAACCATTACCCCAGAAGACACTGACAGCTTCACGACAGGCCATATATCTTTAAATGCAGCTGTAGTAAATCCTTTCCATGAATGAGGGCACCAACCTCCAAAGATGTAAACGAATTCTCCAATTACAACAAACCATGAAGATATGCTAAGTGCACTCATTGCGCCAGCAGTTCCCCAATTCAGTTGGTAGACAAAAAGCCAAGACAAAGGAATATGGAATACAAACTGCAAAATGGACAGCCACGCGATGACCATATTCTTTTGTTGTGCTTGCAGAAACATTTGGTTTGTTAAACTGAACACAAAATTGTAGACGAAAGGGATGAACCACAAGGAAGTATATCCAGCAGCTTGTGCAATATTATGTTTCTCTCCAAGAAGTCTAAAGATGGATGTTCCAAAGATGAAAACAGGTAGCAATATTGTTAGAGTAATGAAATCAACAATCCATGATCTCTGTAAGTAAATCCCCATCATATGAAGTTGTCCTGCACCATATGCTTGGCCACAAAGTGTTTCTGTGGCACTTGACATTCCAATCTGCAGCAACAGTAAGGTGAAGAAAATATACACACCGCATCAAAATAGGACATAACAGAGGTAAACATTGCTCACATGTTAAATTCAAGCATATCATTCATTATATTTCACATGAATGTAAAAGAACCATAAGAATCATAACTAGTTCATGGGAATCCTTTTGTTTCGTTCCTTCCTTCCAAAGTAACAAATTTGAGAGGTAAATCTTTCCTTAAAAGCACTCCAAAGAAATATTTGCTATATAAGAGAGCTCGAGCCTCCGCTGAAATTTTCAAGAACCTAGGAGCATGGGAAATGTTCTCCAAAACCCTCAATCAACAGGCACTCAGGTCTATTATTTTACGGTACACACTTCTCCAAGGCAGAAGAGCTGGAGTTCTCAATCATGATAAATTTCTAGATGCAAATGACTTTTAGAACTTAAAACAAAAGCCTTCCATGTTTCTTAGAGCCTAGGGCTGGTATGGATTATTTCTTACAAATAGACAGCTAGACATGTTGCCACCAAGTAGTAGCAAAAGGCACCAGCTCAACTGAAAGTTACTTCCAAGTCAAAGAACTACCAAGAATAACAAATGACCAGTTACTTGCATCATTAAGAATGCAAAACTTTTGGAAATTACTAAGCAGCAAAAGTAATCAGCTATTTACGGCTACAAAACATTCCTGAAAGTTCTTTAATAAGGACGACCAAGTTGGTTACACGTATGCATGTCGAATGCCTTCAAACACATTTTCAACATTTTAAGAACTTCTTCAATGACTTATGTGAATGGTATCTTAATCCTTCTGGACAACCATTTTTCTGCCCTGGTAGATTCACTGCAGAATGACTAATAACTTTATCTTTCATTCACAAATTTCTGTTTTGATCATGACATAAAGCTAAAATGCTTCCTTACAATCCAATTCGATCGTGAAAGACGGAATCGCCTTTTGTCTGAAGAAATCAAGGAACTAATGCAGTCTTGTGATAATTAATGTATCTTTTGAAACTACTCTAAGCCTGGATATCTGCATGATTTCTAAAATGCTGTTTATGTTGATTACATTTGTGTTCCAGTTTTATTTCACAACCAGGGTAGGAGATCCACGGTTGTTTTCACCAACTGACTATGCTGGACATGCTATTCTCGATAGCTTAGATTATAACTTCGATAGTTCTGAGAACGTGGTAAGTTTGAGTAATTATATCCAACAGAATGAAAAGTCAATATCACCACAATCATCAGATAGACAAGAGAAGAATATATGTGTTTCAGGAGATTACTATCCATTTCATTTGCATTTTCTCCAGAAGTTCCTCCAAAATTCGCATCACTAGTGAATTGTTTGTTTCACTACCAGGGCTCATTTAGAAATAACACTCCCTTGCTACCACTTCACAATGGCTCATTTTGTTCATTATGAGAATAACGTACAATGACTGGTGCAGTTTTTCCATTTATTGAAGTTTTGTTTCACAGACCAAAACCAAAAGAAAGCTCAGAGTACTGAACATTTGAATATCAGAATCCCATCACTCCAAACTAGAAATAAATGTAGCAATCACGATGGACAAACCTAGATGCAAATTTTTATTGACCAACAGTGAATAAGAAATTTTTAGCAATGAAAGTAACAGAACAGTTCATGATACTAATGCAATTTTTAGTCATCGTATTGAAGACTTGTGAAAAGAGAACTTAGGAAGTTTAAAAGTAAAAGTTTCATATCAAATTGGGCTAAAAAAGTTACTGAAAAAGTTGACAATAATGATCCTATGAATCCTAATTATGAACCAAAAGAAACTTTTGACAATCAATGTTTAAGATTTAATAGTGATTCTAGAGATTCATGAACATACCAGTATTCCATTTACAAACCGCACGCTGAGAGTTTGTACAAGAGCATAACCAGCAAGATCCAACTCACTTATGTGCCCAATAAACGACTGAGTGACGACTATGCTCCCAAATGAAGTAACACGTGCTAGGATACCAGGCAATGCAACCTTCCATATCTTCTTGGATTCATCAACAATCCGTCCTTTCAACTCGCCTACCTCCTCCTTTTTAGAACTAAGCAGTGGCTCTTGAATCTCGTTGCCCATAGCTGTAAGCCAAAAAAAAAAAAAAAAAAACAGGTTAAACAGATTAAAGTGAAATACTCAGCTTGTATAGTTAACGACAAAGATTGGCAGGTTTCATTTTTTTTTCTAAAAAGTTACCTAAGACTGGCCCTAGTACAATCTAGTTTAATGCAAATGAAAAATGGAGCTTCATCAAGAACTAAAATGCATCACCACCCTGAAATTATTGGACCAGAATAATAATTTTATGGTGGGCTGAGTAGCCATTCTTTAAATCTAGGAGGAGTGATCCTAAACAAGTTTTCACCATTTGCCATCAGCAGTTGCACCAATTTAAAGCAACTATTCTCTTCATCCTCTTCAAGAGTCACTCTAATTTCAAAGACAACTCCAGAACAAATTCCCTGTTAAATTACTAGTCAAAAGAAGAGTACTCTTGTGTGGTTGTAGCATTGAGAAAATTTTGACAAATATGGGCTTTGACATGATTCAGACTCAGCCAAGTTCGGTTCCATCTTACCAATGTTCAGTTCTACCAAGGTTAAAAGAAAAAAAAAAGAAAAATTCAGGACCTCCTGAAGGAGTTTGCAACTTCTAACAAAAGCTTAAAATATCATACGTGGATAGAACTAGTTCTTGTCTGGCAGATTGTGCGCTAGGAAAACTATCACTCTCTCTGATGGTACTAATTCCAGAATCTCAGAGCAAAGCAGGCAACTGAATGATAGCAGCACTAAGACTTACTTACATACAGAATGGAAATTTTTAAAGAATTCCTTTGCTGACTGATATGGAGTCGAGCAAATCAGTTGCCCATCTCAGTCACTACCAAGAATATGACTTAACACGTAGCCATTGTAGCACTACTAAAGTAGAAAATAAAGATAAAAACTCGTTAAGCATCCCATATAAATAATACCACATCTTTCCATTATCTTGCTGCCTTTATACACATAACTAATCTGAAAACTTAGCAAGAATTGGGAAAATCCGCCAAAAAAATACAGAAATAAACAAAACCCTGATTTCCTAACCAAATTGTTCTACATTAGCAGCATCGTGTGAGTGTGGGCAAAAAGAAAAAATGACTGAACCAGAAATTCAAAAGGGTCCCGACAAAAAATTTGGTTCATTAGTTGGAGAGGGCCTACTTCTTCCCAGTCCAAGGCATGGTGGCGCTGGCAGTAACAATCGTCATTCAATTATGCAGATACAAAATACTTTCACATTCACATATTCCATCAGTGAGCAATAAATATGAATCATGGGCTAGCAAGGCCAACTTGGTGAAAAAAGGCTACTTTATTTTGTCATTTCAAACCAGAAAGAAAAACCCAAAAAATTGTTTCAATAGGAATCGATCTAGGTTCATTTCTTGTTTATTAGGGTTTTAAAATTATAAATAAACATGACTCCAAAATATACAAAATGTTAGTGAAATGTTACACTCAAAGTGTTGTCAAATCAGGTAGGGAAAATTCTTAAAAAGACCCGCAACAGAAAGCCCGTGCAATAAACCAAAGATAGAATGTTTGACATATATGTTATAATAATTACACCAATACATATATTTTGTGACACCTTATATAAAATAATTTTGTTTTGAATTTCTAAAAAAGAAAAAAAAAAACAGTTGGGACAACCTGCAAACGTTAGAGGTGATAATAGTTCTTATCAGTGCCACCAACTACGAAACATGCTCACAATATGTTTGTGGAAATGTCAAGCCACCACAACCCCAATAGACTTAAGTGCAAAAAACGCACAAGTAATACTACCCTTCAACAAATTGTTGAACATGTTGAGCAAAGGGCTCATGCTTATAACGTCTCTCTAATTAATTATCTTTTTTCTTATGAGTTTTACCGTAAATAATTTAAAATAAGAAAAATAATAGTAATACTTTTCCACGAACTTTAACTCAACTGTTTGAGCTACCAAGTTTGGTAAGTCAAAACACACAAATTTGAACTTCATAACTTCAACTTATTACAGTGCCTTTAAGTACTTACTTTCAAGCCACGTTGCATTGGAAAATATAAATATATCCAGTTAAATTATACTAAGAAAGAAGGAACAAATGAAATTCTTTTTAAAAAAAAAAACTAATATTGTGCTATTTCATTATTTAAATCTTATCTTATTTATAATATTATAAATAGAATTTAATAACAGAATAAAGGTAGTACTAATCACTCAAAAAAAAGTGTATACACGAAAAAAATGAAAAATTCAATTTTGGAAAATAGGAAAGTAAAATGAAAAATAAGTAATGATTATTACTACTCCTAGCTAATGCTAGTAAAGGTGCAGAATCCTACACGTAACCAACACACACACGCATCTTAATTAATCATGCAAGACTCAGAAGACACTCCTTTGACACTTTCGACAAACTGGACTTGCAGAATCCTACACGTAGCCAACCACCAAACCAACTTTTATTATCATAGTTTAGAAATATTTAAATAAAATTTTTTGAATATTTGAGGGCGAAAGGTAAAAAGAAAGATGATTGAAGAAAGGATGATTCTTCCTTTGTAGGTTAAGAGGAAAAATAAATAACTAAAGAAGAGAGAAGGAGGGGGAAATGAAATGAAAGCATAGGAGGAATGAAGAAGAAGCCAAGCATTTCAGAACTGCAAGTAAGTACCAAGTAAAGACTCAGCCGCCTCCGGCGAAACCATCGCTGAAAACACCCCTAATAAGGTGTTTCCGGCAAGGCAATAAAATTAATCTCAAAGGGAAAATTAGAGGGAGGAGAGGCTTACCTCAGATCAGTAACAGTAGTCTTTTGTTTTCTACTATTTCCAGCGTTTTAGCAACTGAGAACAGCAGCCTGCGCAGAGCTAAACAGTTTTTAACTTTTAGCCCAATAATAATAATAATAATGTTGCCTGCCTACCATCTATTTATATATAGTACCAACATCAAGTTGAAATATATTCTCAACAAATCTCATGTTGGTAACTATTGGGTTTATTTATTTATTTATTATTATTTTTTAACCTACTCGTATTTAAGATCCCTTCATATTAAGTGAGGAACTACTGGATATTCAAACCACCATACATTTTAATTTTAGTTTTAGATCTTGGGCTGGCCAAATTTCATGATCTTTACCAAGCTAATTTACGAAGATCTTAGGACGGATCAAGTTATTTTTTTGAATGGATTGGAATGGAATTGAACCAAACTGTTAAAATTATTTCAATTTCACGTCGTTTACCCACAAGTGTAGGTGTGTTTAATATAAATAATTTAAAAGTCTTTTATTTATTGTCAATTGATTTTTGGTTCGTGTTGGATCAATAAATTTAACATAAATTTTTTTTAAAAAATAAAAATTTATTGACTTTTTTAAACTATGTTTTTAAGATTTTTAAAAAATTTTATATTATTTTTATATTCAAACTAAAAAACATATCAACTCCACCATAAAAATAATAGTCTTATTTGTAATATTTATTTTAAAGAAATAAATCAAACTATTATTTTGTTAAAAAAAATATTACAAAAAGGATCGATCCATCCTCTAATTAGATGTAACTTATTTTATTTTAAAATAATAATTTATTTTTAAAATTAAAATAATATTTTATGCTTTTTATGACAAAAAAAAAATGGTTATATTCACTAGTTGAAAAGCATTTAATTTGTTCACCAAATGTAAGTGAAAATAATAGTAAATATTGAGTTGACGTTCCTTCCCCACGCGGTTAGGAGGATAAAAAGTAAATTCTCATGCAATTAAAATTATTAAATATTTTTTTTTATATAATAGAGTTGTAATTTAATAGTTGATATCAAAAAATATTTTTTTATTTATTCTTCTCTAAATTATTATTTTACTTTTATTTTAAAATATTCAAAATATTTTTTAAATTAAACAATAATAAAAATATTGTGATAATTAGCTCATATTTAATAATATCCTTAATTTTTTATTCTTTACATTTGTTTTGTGCACTAATTTAATACCAAAATGAAGAATTTATAATATTGAATGTATTATGGGAAACGAAAAGCTATATTTTTCTAGAATATATTATATTGAGAAGATAAATTTTTTGTATGAAAAATTTTTATGAGTATAAAGAAAATATATTTAAGAGAAGGTTTTTTAAAAATTTGTTGACTGTTTAAATAAATTATATTCTATAATAAAAAAAATAAACAAACGTATAAAGAAAAACAGAAAAAAAAGGGACTAAGGACTGACGTGGAAGCTCTGCCTTCAAGTCTTGGGCAGGTACCGCGAGATGTACCACGTAGACAATTGAATACCCGCTTTGGTTGTATTGTACCAACCGCACCAAGTATTGAACGGACACTCCGATTGTAACACGCTGTACTTAACTGCACCACATTTTATTATATTCATATGGAAAAAATGGAATTATTTTGTCTAATGTCAAAATTAATTTTAAAACTAGTCAATAAATTTAATTATAAATATTTATATTAGGGTACCAACATTTTGTTAAATGTGGATACTATACAATATCCATACCCATGGCAAATTATTTTGTTAAATTTAAAATAGTAAATGTGGAAAATAGTAACTGTGGATATTATTTTGTTAAATTTAAAATATGACACAAAAGTCTCATACCCATGGCAAATTATATGGTAGTTTTTGCACCCACTCCTAAAATAGTAAATTCTTTTAGTATTTTGAGATGGATAAATTACGCACGTGTCTTGAAGGTTTTTTTTTTCTTCTTCTTGTTCTTTTTTCTTTTCGTGAGCGTAGGTGTCTTCTTCTCTTTTTTTTTTTTTGGGTGAGATTTATTTAGTTCGTTTTTTTTCTTAAATAATTCAGTATTTTCTTTTTAATATTTTGAATTTTTTAAAAAAATTATCAAAAATATTTTTTAATCATTATTTTATTTATTTTATAAATAAATAATTTTTAAAATTATTTAATTGATGTAAAACGTGAAATTATATCAAAAAATTATATATAAAATTTCATATCATGCAAAACTTGAATTCATATCAAGCAAAATAATGTTTCATATCATGTAAAATTTGAATTCATATCAAACCAAACAAGATTTCATATCAACTAAAAACAGGGTTAACTTTTTTTATAAGAACATGTTTGTTGTATTGCTATGAAACCCTATAATACATTATATGAAACTATATTGTATCTGATATGAAATTATTTTGTTGTATAATATGAACCTTTTTTTGTTTTCATATAAGAACTTCTAAGTTGTATTTGATATGAAACCCTAGTATACATGATATGAAACCATATTCTATATGATATGAAACTATATTTTGTATGATATGAACCATTTATTTGTTTTCATATAAAAATCTCTTTGTTGTAGTGATATCAAACTCTGTTATACATGATATGAAATGATGTTATGTCTTATATGAAATTATGTTATGTATGATATGAATTTTTTTTCTTTCATATAGGAACCTCTATGTTATACTTGATATAAAAGTCTGTTATGCATTATATAAAATCATCTCCCATATGATATGAAACTATGTTATGTATGATATGAACCATTTGTTTATTTTCATATAAGAATATATTTGTTGTAGTGATATGAAATTATGTTAAACATGGTATGAAATGATGTTCTGCTTGATATGAAACTATATTTTTAATGATTATTTTTTTTAATTTCATATATGAATCTCTATGTTGTATTTGATATGAAAGTCTGCTACGCATGATATGAAACCATATTTTATATGGTATGAACATGAATTAATTTTCTTTATAACATGAATTTTAAAAATAAAAATTAAACTATTTTATATTAAAAAATATAAGAATGAAAAAAAATTATATCTCATGTAGGATTTTTTTAATGTGAATTAAAAAAATATATTGATTAAAAAAATGAAAGAAAGAAAGTGGCCAGCTGAAAAAAAAAAAGAAAAGAAAATTTTAAAAAAAAGAGGTGGCTAAGAAAAAAAAAAAAAAAAAAAAAAAGAAAAGAATGGGGCGCGTCTTGGTGTCTCCATTTGACTATAGTATACCAATCCGTTTAATTAAGGGGCTGTTTGGATGAGAGGAATGAGATTCAAACTATGAGTATGAAATCCATTGAACTTGCTTGGTTACTTTATTTGGGATTAAAGAGTGACCCATTCTCCATTACCCTTCAATGGGTCATTCCCGTGTAAATTGGAGGGTATAGAAACTTGGAATCAATCTTGGAGGAAACCATTTCTTCTGCTTCTCAACCTCCATCCACACGATCGACTTCCGCTTCCCAACTCTATTCACACAATCAACTTCTGCTTTGATTACTGCATCTTCGCACCTGGAAAATCTTCAATCGGTACTCCTTCCTTTATCTTATTTTCAAAATCTTCTCCCTCCTTCATCTCTCTCATCTCACTCCTTCATCTCCTTTCAAAAATCGATTCCCTTCTAAAACCACCAAAACAATCGGGTCTCAATTGGTGGCAAAATTATAGGGAAGATGATTAAATTTAAGTTGTTGTGGTGGCGTATGGTCTTCTGTTTTTCTTCTCTGTTATGTATTGTACGGAATTTTTAGAATTCTAAAACTTCAACCATGGAGTTCGTTAAAATAGGTTTTGGGTTGTGTGAAGGTATAACGATTTTGGATTGGATGAAATTAAGAATATGATATATTTTTTTTTCTAGAAAACGTTCAGAGGCTCGAGTTTGGGTGAAGGGGTTTTGGGTTTGAGTTTGTGTTAGTGGGGAGGAGATGATGATGGCGGCCGGGTGGGTTTTGGACGGTGGATTAGATGGTGGATAAGGAGATGTATGGCGTTGGATAATGACGTGTTACTGCCGGTGAAGGAAAAACAAAAAGATATTCATTCCCAAAACTCAACTAAACCAAGCATCCACAATTAATTCAACAAATTCATTCCAAATTACTATCATTCCTATACCGATTCCGGCTGTAAACGATGAACCAAGCAGGCCCTAAGTGTTATTGAAAGTTCTATGGCATTAATTAAAAGTTAATTAAGTGTCTATGAGCTATTAGGATAGGCTAATAAATAATGGAACCAAAATTACAGTTTTGAAACCTCTTGACCCATCAGCCTAATTCATGGGGCACTAAGGTTGATCCATGGGTTGCTAAGGTCCAAGTTAGTTACAAAATATTCTATAACTAGGATATTACGTGACTGATTCTACCTAACTCTGTGATTCATTTTTTTCTCTCTGTACGTGAGACGTAATATAACAGAGAAACAGAAAATCAGAAAAATCTCAAATCTTCGTTGCAGGTGTAAGGGCTAGCACCTGTTCTGTTAAGACTCTCAATGCTTGAGAGTATATAGATTCTTCAAGGAATAATCTTGTGGTGATCAACCAAACACATACAAAGGATTCAGACGAACGCGCAACCGATTGTGCTTCAAGGGTAAGATTTACCAGTTTTAAAGAATCCGATCCAACATAACATAACATTAAAACATTAAATAAGCATGATGATTCGCAAAGCATAAGCTTCCGCTGCAAAAATAAAAAATTCATGCATGTCGATCCCCAACAAGTTTAATATCATTCGTAACAGCATGGACTATAAGGACTGTTATTTGGTATGTCACCAATCAGTTGAGGAAAATAAATGTATCAAGATAGGATTTGTCTATCCTATAAAGAAAGATATCCAAGGCCAAATGATTCAACAATACAAATGTGACATTTGCTTGTGTTTAATCGTGATATCAAAGACAAAATGATTTAGCCGCACTAGTAAATTATCTCGGACAACAAATTTTTGTGAAATCACAACATTCTTATAAGTTGGGTAGCAGTGATGGATTGCTAGATTCCCAAGTGGGAGATTGTTGGTTATGCCTTGAGACATAACAAGTTACGACAAATATTATAAAAACATATTGAGTATCACTCCATTAGTAATTATTACTCCCTCCGTCCCAAATAGACGTTTTAGAGATTTCACTTTTATCAAGAAAAAGTAGTAATTAATGATTTAGTCAAGTAAGTTTTCCTTTTTTACCCCAACTTGAAAAGGAAATTACTAGTGAAATAGGTAGTTGGGTGGTAGAGTTCAATACACTTACAAATTTTGAGAAAGTGTAAAACAAAAAAAAACTAAAATAATTACCTTAATAATGGTAAAGTGTCAATTAATATGGGACAACTTTTAAACCCTAAAACGTTTATTAATTTGGGACAGAGAGAGTATATGATACAACTAGAAGGGGAAACAAGACAAATTCAGGAGAACAAATGCATTAAATGAGTTATTTTAATTGGGCCAACACTATTAAGGGTACATGCTATTAGTTTTATAATATATTTTTCCCTTAATTAGTTAATTGGTTTGGAGTTAGTTTGTTGTTATAAATTTAAATTAATTACAGTAATAACATTAGTTAATACTATTTAGGGTTACACCGTGAATGCTATAAATACCAGTGTTAATAGAATTTAGGAGAGACACTTCTAAAAATATGCCAGGTCTGTCGTTATTTCTATCGTTGCTAACACAACGTAAAAAAAAAAAAAAAAAAAAAAAAACTCAAAAGGTTGAACTTTTGATCGAGTGGATATCAATAAAGGAGAGCCACTATTGTTCTCTGGTGACTTGTTTTGTTTATAGACAGTCTACGGTGTAAGGTAAACAATTCTATTATTGTATAGTATTTGACTTGGATATTGTGGCTAGGAATCTTATTTTTATTATGGTGATATGTCTAAATTATTATTATTGTTGTGAATAAAAAGAATGCTTTCATTATTGAATATTTTTTTAATTTCAAAATATAAATCGTTTTCACTCATTAAACAATCGATCAAAATATAAATTATTTATCTACTTTTAGAAAACAGTTCATTATTTGTACTCTATTATTTCTATTTAATTTATAGTTTCATTGAGATTTATTTTTGTCGTGACTATTCAAATTGATAGCACTATTATCAAAAATGAATTGAATATTGATATAAAAAGTTTAATCATTAAAAGTTATAGAAATTTTCAAAAATTAATTATAGTTTTAATATTTATGTTTTGATCAAAACGATCTATATATTGAAATGGAGAGAGTACATAAAACACCGAAAACGAACATTTTTTTTTTTGTCAATCAGATTGGGCGTTTGTCTCGGTTTCTGATGGTACAAACCATCTATTTACTCGTTGTTGAGCAGCTAAGACCTACACATAAAGTTGAGATAAAAATTACTTGAAATTCTCAATTAATTACCAAATTTATTTGATCAATTTCTCAAAAAGAAAACTGAAAAATTAAATGAAATTTAATGGAATACCTGTTTGTTCCAGTCAGTTTTATATGTGATTATAACAAGTACAATAGTCTGCATCAACGTGCCGATTAGCATTCCAATCCAAACCCCCTGAGAATAAAAATAGCAATTTTAGGTATAATTCTGATTATTAACACAATTGAACTTGTGAATATAGGTAAGAGTGGACACAAACTCTAAATTTTTTTAAGAGGCAGAATTGTAGCGGTATGGAGGGCGGAATCAGTCGGAGTTCGACCAAAATAATCATATTAAGGAAAATTCTGACACGCCCAGAATAAAGGCAAAGAAATTAGATAAGGGAACTTACTTTGACATGCAAGTTGAGTGCATAACCAAAGACCACTCCAATGGGGACTCCAATAATGTAATAACAGCCAATGTTGACATATGCGACGGAGCTTTGCCACCCAGCCCCGACAGCAACCCCAGAGAGAACTGGTTGAACACTGTTTAGTAGGATTGAGAATGCCAACAAAGTTGACAATTGAGTAACTGCGGCAGCCACCTCCCGGCTTGTGGTGAATATGTAAGCCAGGCGTTCCCGGAAGAAGATGAAGAATATGAACAGCACAAATCCAATGGCCAAAGATGTTAACACCGTTACCCATACTGAAAACTTGGCTGCATTTGCACTACCCCTTCCTAGTTCATTCGCCACTCGAACACTGGTTTCATTTTTTAGAGGGATTTAAGATCAAAAGGGATTGGTAATTGTAGTATTTAACTGAATTATGATTGTGTTATTCGTTTGATCATACCTTGCTGCAGCCAAGAAGCCGATGGATATCATCATCTCCCAACCATTAATGTTAAGGCTGCAAAACGACAACATTCATTTGTAGTAAAAACCATAAAAATGGGAAAAGAAAAAAGTTTAAGAATGAATCACAAGGTGGAGTGGAAGATAAAAATTACCAAATAGCGAGAGCATCTATGGCGACCTCTGCATTTTTCAAGTTTCCGGTAAGAAGAACCAATATTGTGTAGTACCAGAGCTCAAGACTGCATAGAAATAGTAACCAATATTTAGTATGTACAACTCATGATCAGTGGCGGATTTAAAAATTTTGGAATGGGGGTGTAATTTGAGAGAAAATATAAAAAATGAATGCTAGAAATGAAGGAATGAATGATGGAGAAGAAAGTAAAAAGGAGGAGAATTCTAAGAGGAGAAAGCGGAACCACCGGGTATGAGAATGCTGTTGCACCCTCTTGCTCCATGCTGGTCCGCCACTGCTCATAATCTTAAACTGAAATGAAACAAAAATTTGCCTTACCATAGCATTGCACCCGAAGCTAAAGAGAGCTTAACGATTGGGAGAAGATCTTTGAAAGCCAGGGTTGAAAAGCCTTTCCATGTTTCTCTGCAACCTCCCCAGGTGACAAACAGGAGTTGGCCGATGTTTGGGAGCCAGAAAGCCAGTATAGTAGACACCATGGCACCAGGAATTCCGAATTCATATTTCATTGTCAAAAGCCAAGACAGGAATACGTGAATGGATAGCGAAACAGCTGCTAAGTAAGCAATAATCATGTTCTTGCTTTGTGCTTGCAGGAACATCTGGCAGGTGAAAGATACCACAAAGGAGTACTCCACCGGAATCAGCCAAAGAGCGATCTTTCCGGCCTCTTTCGCGATAGCCGGATCCTGCCCTAAAGCTCTCAAAAGTGGCGCAGCGAAGACGAAAAATGGAACAACTGCAGTTGAGGTCAGAAACAAAAGAATCCATGATCGCTGCAAATATATCCCAAGCATGTGGTATTGTTTTGCTCCATAGGCTTGTCCACACAACGTTTCCAAACCGCTAGCCATTCCGAGCTGCGTAAAATTTAAGACAAATATTTCAGTCTTAAAACACTCAACTGAGCCATCCTGCAAATTATGTATATATATCTATTATTATATTACAAAATTATTCATTTATCATCACTTTATTTCTAAATATAAGTATAATTTGCCGAGCCATCTGGTCGACCTAGAATTTGGATTCCAAAGAGAAGACATACCAGTATGCCATTTGCAAACCTCAGTAAAACAGTCTGAACCAAAGAGTAGGCGGCTAGCTGTGTGGCTCCAATATGTCCCACAAATGCTTGGGTTATAACATTGGTTCCAAAGGTTGTGAATCTTGTAAAAATGGCTGGAGCTGCAACCACCCACATTTTCTTCGATTCATTCCAAACCCTCCTCCTAAGATTCTCTTCCTCATCATAATGCTGCGCCGTTTGGACTTCCACAGTATCTCTCAACAATCCCTTCCTCATTTCTTCAGCCATTCTGATTATAATTGCTTCCTTTTCCTTCAAACAAATTTTTGTGTTCCTGACAAGATTTTAATGTTAAATATTATCCTTTTTGCTGTTTATTTTTCTCCAATTGAAAATGAAAAAAATATTAAGTCAAAGATATTTTCATATTATTTTAAGTTATTGCATGAAAATTTCTAATTATTTTACTTGGAAAAAGTAATTAAAAATAAATGGTTAATTTTATAGAGAAAATAAAATAAGGGCTTTTGCCAACTATATAGTTAAAGTTGAAGAGACTATTTTTATCACAAACAATAAAGATTAGAGTGTCACACAGCAATATTAATATATTAATAAGAATCTATTCCATCACAGAATCAAAGTTGAAGACGGTACTAATAAATATCATCTATTTTTCTTATTTATCATTCTATCTTATCAAAATGTCTATTATTTTTTAATTTAAAAAATAGTAAAAGTATTTTAATAAAAAATGGAAGCAAAATGGTAATTCAAAGCTATAAATAAGAAAAAGAGGCGATATTTAGAAGTCCACGTTGAAGAGCTAAAACTATAGATAAAATGCAAGAATAGTCCATAGTGTCAAATTTAGTTATCAATGTTTAGTAATCGACAAATTTAGTTCTAAACTTTATTATTCACAATATATTTAGTTCTAGTAACAATTTTTTGAACATTTAACAGTTAAATACAATTCTGCCAACCCTTATTATACCACTTGAATGTCACGTGGATTAATTTAATCAACGTAGCAATTTTTATGCCACATAGACTAACATGTCATCATGGACGCTAAATACCAATCGTTATATAACAATTATAGGGCTAAATTGCAAAGCCATTTGACAAATTACATGATTACATTATTAAAAAGAGAAACAATGAACATAGATGAGAACCATAATAATAAATAATAAAATATTTTTTTATTAAAATGTTAAAAATACCATATAATGTGACTCGCAAGAGTATGATATAATTTGCGCCAATAAAAATATAATATAATACTCCCAAGGCAATAAAAAAAAAAAAAAAAACTCGAGTTGAGAGGAATTTTAGTGAGGGGGGAAGTGTCTGGCTATTCTATTCTTACCATCTCTACATTCTCAACCACAATAAAGGACATATTCTTTAAAACCCTGACTCTCAACAGTTCTAAAATTATTATTTTGTCTGCGGGCCCATGCATCGTCTCATCACATTTCTCAGGCTTCAACACAAAAGTTGTTCCAAAGTTTCGGAGCCCATACTCTTTCTGTTTCCATTTTCAGATTATTTTTTATTTTAATCCCCCAATGTATGATTTTATTTTTAAAAAATTAATTTAATATAATTATGCATAATTATTATTAAAAACATTACAATAATAAACATTATTTGAGAACCAGACTTTTAAAAATTTTTAGAAAATATGTTTTCTTAAATAAAATAAACAAAGTAACTGGGAAAATCATTAAAACGTATAAATTGGAAAATAAATTTCATCACCATTTTCTTAAAACTGGTTCCACGGAAACAAACAAACAAACAATAAATAAATAATCACCCTTCTTAAAATTTCCAAAATTCCAGAAATAGAAACAATAATAATTGCGACATTGAATTATCCTAAAACAAAAGAAACAAATAATATTTTTCAAAATAAAAATAATAAGAATAAGAATATAGGTGCAAAATAAGTGTAACAAATGTTATCATTTTTTAATAAATAATATAATATTTTTCAATCAAAGTAATTAATAATAAAAACTTTTTTGTCTAGAGTAACTACTTCAACCACTAGCTGCCCTGCACTGACGCACCCGTTCTCATCAACAATTTGGTAATGTTTATTTAATTTATATTTATTACTCCATTCGAGAATAATTGGTTATGAAATTAAAATAATAATATTATTTTTAAACGTGAAAATGATATATATTTTTTAATTTTGGTTCATATATTAATTGTAACCTTACTTAAGTATTTAAGGTAAAAGAAATAAAAATAAAATAAAATTCTTTCCTATGAAAAAGGTAAAGGAAAGGCATAAATTGGGTAATGGGGTATATATGTTTGTGGTCCTTCAAAAATAAGTGGATGAAAACTAAAAGTGGAAATTAAAATTGGGAAGATAAAAAGTCTTTATCATATTTACAACAAATTATTTATGTGCTTGGTATAATCATTTAATAAAAAGGGTGGGGGTTAGAGGAGGTGGTAAGAAATAATTAATTGATTCTCTTAATGAGCACGTTTATTTAAGAACGTCATAAAAAAAACAGGGAATACTTTATTTATTAAAATTTATAAATAATTAATTCAAAATTTACTAAATAAAAATACACAGTTTTAAATTTTTATAACCTAACTTAAATTTAAAATATTTTAATATATAAATTAGCATTTAAACTATTATATTTTTCATTCAAAAAATTTTATATACTACTTATAAATAAATTTGAGGTAATTAAAATAAAATAAAAATTACGGAAATTAAAAAGTACATTTTTAAAATACAAAAAACTAAATAATGCATATTTTATATGTACATGACCAAAAAATTTATTTTAAAATATAAGAAACAAAAAAATTATTCGACAAAATATAAATGACTAAAAATATAATTTAATCTTATTTTTCATTTATTAGTTTATAATTCTCATGTAATATTAATAACCTACTTTTTCAAATTTATTTTTATTATAGCTTTTATTTCAAATATAATAATTACATTTTAATATTTCAGGCTAATATTAAGTGCAAAAAGAAAAAATAAGAGATAATTAATTGATTCTCTTAATGAGGTCATCTACAACCTATCTTTAAAATGAGTTAGATATTCAAATATAAAGATATGGTTTTCAATTCATCTTCAAAATCATCTTTAAAATAGAGATGTGTTGCAACACATCTCTATTTTATCTCTATTTTAGAGATGCAGTTACCATATCTATATATTTTTTAATTTTTTAATTCGTGAGCTCACTAAAATATTTATATTTATATTTTCTTTGTCATGTATATTTCTCATTCTATATATTTATTTTCCTTTCCTCACATGTTATTTATTTTTATTTAGTTATTTTAATTTTTTATTAAAGTGTTTAAAATAATTTTTCATTTAAAAATATTAAAATATAATTTACTAATTAATATTACATTGTGAAATGTTTTAAACAGAAAAAATAAATACGCAATACAATTATGATTAAAAACATAATTATTTCAAATTAAAATTAATAAACTACTACAACAACAAATAAAAGTTCACACACAAAAATTACAATAATAAAAATAGACATTAATAATTTAGAATAATCTTATAAAACCCTTTAAAATTATAATAATCGGGCAAATAACTCCCTCCACCATCGATATTATTGAAAAACTCAAAACTCTCTAGATTAGACTGAGATTATTACTAATTAATTTTTAAATTATTTTATATTTAATTTATTAATCTCATTAATTAGATTTATTTTTTTAAAATATATATTAAGATTTAAGATAATTAAACATACTTATACAATAATAAAAATAATTAATAAAAAATGTTTAAAATATTATTAAAACTATAAAATATAGATATTTGAGTTAGAGAAGTGTTAACTGTAAAAATGTAAAATATAAAAGTTTTAATATTGTAATATTTATAAAATTGTAAAATATAGATATTTAGGTTAGAGATGGCATGGTAATTTTAAAGGCGCCATTAAATTGGGGTGGGGGAGGGAATACTTCATTTTCAAGACGACAGCAGCAATCATGACTTAGTCGTTCCTTCCCTGAGGACAAAAACCCTGGCAAAGTCATTAATTTTGCCAACGGTTTTTTGTTCTTACTTTTTCTGAAATAAATTGCCATAAATTATTTGAAAGGTATCCTAGTGTAACTACATCACTAATTTTTTTAATGTAAAATACTTTTAAAAAAAGATTTTATATTTTAGAATAATATTAGTCTTTAGTTATAAAGTTTTAGAATAACAGAAAATATATATTTTTATAATAAAAATTAAAATAACACTACTTTTTATAATAATAGTCATTTTGTTCTATTATTTTAATTTAATAAATATAACTATTATTATAAACAATTAGAATATTATTTTTTTTAAAAAATTTAATAATATATGTAGAAACCTAAAATTCTAACCAAAAACACACTTGGAGTAACTTTTCGTATCTCTAAACTATGTTTGCTAGAAAAATATGTTTGTAAGCTTTTCTTTAAAAACAGTTAACCTTTATTTTTTTTACAAAACATAACTTATTCAAACAATTATCAAATTGTATTACATTAATTACAATATTCTCTAAAAAAAAATTCATATTGTTTAAACAAAACTCTGTTCCAATACATTTTTTATTATTTTTTATAAAAATTTTTTCTTAAAAAAACCTTATATTCCAAATACAAAACACTCAAAAAAAAAAAAAAAAAAAAAGGTGAACAAATATAGCCTAAATATAAGCTACTAGTAATATTTAAGAATGGAACAAATAAAATTTAGGCTATGTTTGCTCGCTTTTTATTTTTAAAGATAATTTGTATAAAAATTTTATTAGTTATTGTACCCCTCATTTTTATTCTTTACCGCCTCAATTTATATTAAAAACTTTTTTTATCTTTTCTTTTCTCCCTTTGAAGTAAAAACACAATTTTATTAAAATTAGAATGATAATGTTTAAAATTGAGACGATAATTAGTAATATTCTTTGTATAAATAATGTTTTCTATTTTTGGTTTTATGGGAAGAGGATAAAAAATGCATTAGAGAAATTTTTTAAGAAAAATAATGTGAGCAAAATTTTGAAAGAATTAAAAATTAATATGACGTAATATATTTTGTAAAAAAGAAAAAAATTGTTTTTTTCTCTAGAAAAAGAAGTGAAGAAAGTCGGCCGAGTGTACGAGATAGTGAGAGAGTGGATTACGTCCACGATTAATGCTAAGAAATTTGACAGTTTAAAGACCTAATTTTGTGGCCATCCAGTATCCACACACTATAGCTCAACTTATAGTAATTACTATTACAGTAAAAATAGATTCCTCTATTATAAGGCAAATTATATTACCTTCAATATATTTATGACATTTTAATAAAAATTTTTTTTTATTATTTAATACGCTAGCTTTTTGAATTTTCATTATTTCCCCTTTAATTAATATTATATTGTGATTTATAAAAATACATTACAATATAACCTAATACTACTCCCTCCGTTCTAATTTATCTGTCACTTTAGAATTTTCACAGTTCTTAAGAATCACATTTAATGAATGAGTTTGTTTCATAAAATATCTTTTTTACCTATAATTAAATATGTTTACTAGTATTACCAATGACCGTAATTAATACTTGAGTGCATGTAATTAATACTATTGGTTTAAATTTATTAATATCAATAAAAGATGCAGAGTTTGATGAGAGTTAAAATAACAATGCTAACTCAATTTTACCTCGTTTATTTAAAAATATCAGATAAATATGATAAAAAATCAAATGATAAATCAGGACGGAGGGAGTACTTTATAACTGTTGCTATTATGTATCATTTGGTTAGAAAATTATTCATATTTTAAGAGGCAAATAGGATAGCAGATGGGATATCTTTAGAGTTTGTGTCTATTTTTTCATGTCATCTTCTATAAAGCTCGCTAATCTAATCTTCAAAATTGTGAATCCTTGTTTAAACACTAATAAAATTGGGTGACTCACGAGAGCTACACCTTGCAAATAGTTAAATATTACAACTAGTAATAGATAATATGTATTTTTAACAAATAGCAGTGAAACATTAATTAAAAAAAAGCAAAATAAATTTAAAAAACATGCATTAAATGCCTTATTCAACACAATTAAAATTATGTAATCCTATTTGTATAATATATTTTTTTTAAATATCGTAATTGTTGCTCAAAGAAATTCCTATTATAGTGAAAAGCATAAAATGAGCTAAGCCCAAGTTGGTACTTATGTTCATATCACCATTCTCCTCTTTATTTTTTTGTCTAGTTTTCCTTTTAAAGCTACGTATTCTATAAATAGTATACTATCATCTTCTTCTTCTTCTTCAAGTGGTTCACAAATCTTTCTAATTCTAGGCTTCTCTATAAAAGTATGCTCTTTTACCACATATAAATAGTGTCATTAACAGGAATTTAAGTATCATAAAAATGATTTTACAGCATAAAATATGACGCTTTTATGTCACTATCAATTTGGGATGAGGGTTTAAAATTATCAAATCATTCATAAACAGGGCAGCGATAGTTAAGGCACCACGTAGCACCCAACAAATTGTAAAGTTTATAATTTTTATATATTATTAATGTTAATTTTTTATTGATAAAATAATAGATTAATTTTTTTTTATCTCTAGTTTTAATTTATTTTTTTATTTTCTTATTTATATTAGCCAGTTAAACTCAAATATTTTGCTCGAGACCTCAAAATCATTAAAAAGATATACTCAAAAAAAGAGCCACAAATATATGGTATAGAGTTGCAGATACAAGGACTGGGGGAAATGGTCGGAAACGTTGTAAATTTGAGATTCTGGGTTCCCATCTCTGGATTCAAACCAGAGCTTCAAAAATTTTTCAAAAATAATAAAAGAAACAACAAGCCAACAGATTCACAAACTTACAGTTAGAAGAAGATGGAAGAACATGAAAGAATGCATCTCAACTTACAATGATCAAGGAAGCAAAGCAAGCGGAGGCAGGCAATAATCAAACCAAGACAAACTTCAGGATGGGCTGAGCTCTCCTCAGATTCATCACCGGTCCCGTCAGTGGTGGAGAATACATAAAGTTCCGGCGCCGGAATGAAACATAGTTTTTCCTTGGAAGAAGGAAATATTGGAGGCTACTCTGCTACTGTGGGGAGTAGCTTTGTATTTATTGAAGAAGATACGGCGGGGAGGAGGACAAGAATAACGCAGCAGGAATCACTACTTTTTTCATGGTTAGCTATTTGTAGCTTAAAAATACTATTAGTAGCTCATAAAATGATTTAAAATAATTAAAATAACTCCAAATTAAGAATAATTCATTTTTAATTATCAAAATTCAAAAAAATTCACTCGATTCATGGATTCACGACATGAATTTAAATAATAACTATGGTACAAATGTTAAAATAGAAAGCCGGAACCATGGAATAAGCGGCCAATCCATGCGTCCGGCACCATGTTCGGACGCATGGTTGGTGCGTTTGATCATGGAATCAAACGCACTAGCCATGCGTCCGGCCATGGTGCCGGACGCGGCACGAGCAAAAAAAAGGGGCGTCCGCCCATCATTTGTATATAAACCCTCCATTCATTTCCATCCTCATTATCCACACTATTTAAAACTTTCAAAATTCTTCTCTTTCTCTACAACCCATGGACAGACGTCAATCTTTGGACGGTGGTGGAGGTCAACAACCAAGGCGGCACGGAGTAGGAAAATGATTGATGATTGGCCAGGTAAAATTTTTTAAAATTTTTGTGCATTATTTACACCGCCAGCGGCGTCCGGGCGTGGCAGCGGACGCCTGGCGTCTGGTCCAATCGACTAACGCCAGGCGTCCGGTACCTTCATCGGACGCCAGGCGTCCGTTGAATGGACCAGACGCCAGGTGTCCGATCCATTGAACGGACGCCGGGCGTCCGATCCATTGAACGGACACCGGGCGTCCGTCCGGTCAATTGAACGGACACCCAGCATCCCGGTTTTTCAAATAATATGTTAATTTTCTTAATTTTATTGATGATTAAGTGTTTATTTGCTTAATTGTTTAATTATTGTCGTAAATGTTATTTTTTGGGTACTTTTAATTATTTCAATTAGTATTGAAATTATTTCAGTTAACTATTGAACTTATGTGCCTAATGTTTAGATTATTTATTTGTATAATTTATAAATATTATTTTTGGGTACTTTTAATTATTTAAATTAGTATTGAACTTATTTGAGTTAATTATTGAGTTTATGTGCCTAATGTTTAAATTATTTATTTGCACATATATTTTTTGTTTTTTATGGCTAATTTTAATTATTTGAATTATTATTGAACTTATTTGACTAATTTTTTAACTATTTGAATTAATTATTGAACTTATTTTCTGAATTATTATTTGTTTTGTAGGTTCCGGAGATAACAGTACCTCGAAAGCGGCCTACTGCTTCCTATCGGAAGCAAAAAGCCAATAGGGGTAGCTCATCCCAACAGTGGATGGATGAGCAACATTATGCAGAGGAGGAGCATCCAATCGGTAGGGAAGATCATCGAAGAAGTGGGACGGAGCATGATATACATGGGGAGGATTATATCATAACCAGTGCGGATTACCTCACAGGTGGGGAGCAGTATATCTTAGGCTGCCATGAGTATCTCATTGGCGGGGAGGAGGATCACATAGGTGAGGAGGATGATCCCAGAGGTGGGGAGGAGCACGAGGATAGTGGAGAGAGTGGAGATGAGCAGGGTGATGATGGTGATATCCGCGAGAAGAGAGTATCTCAGATTCGCAGCAAATCGGATGGACGTTTTACAGCTAAAGGTACATGCTCAAAAATCGATAACTACTTAGATTTAAAATTGAATTACTATTTTAGAATTTGCATACGAAATTTATGCATAATTACTTTTTATTTATGTGACTTTATGTAATTTGTTTATTTTATTTTACTAAGTGTGTGTCCTAGATGTGATTTGTGTAATTTGTTTCAAATTTTATTTATATAATATACAAAATATTTATTTATGTTATTTACATATTTTGTGTAATTATATTATATGATGATTATTAATTATAAGTTTATGTGACCCTTATTACTATCTGTGTGATTTGTTGTCTTTATTTACAAAATATTTTTATTAAATTAGAGAAGAGAAAGCGTTCCAAAGTTGTTGAAGAACAATGGCGGGTGACTACGCCTTGTATTGGTTGCCCTAGGGATGAGTCTGTGATACCTAGTTGGCTGGGTCACGTGGCCCCGCGGTACGGAGATCCCAACCAACCACTTAGGGAGCCCTTCAGGTGCCAGAATAGGGCAGGAGTGTGTCGCAGGTTGGTTGATTGGTATGCTGAGATGCCCGAGGATTGGCGAGTGACATTGAGAGCGACCGGTTTGTCCCACTTGCCTTCGATTATGGTTAGGTCCATAGATAGCCCACTTATATGTGCATTTCTCGAGCGATAGCAGCCCGACACCAACACATTCCATCTACCATTTGGTGAGATGAGAATTCTGCTACATGATGTTTTTGAGATACTACACATACCAGTTGATGGTGAGTTGATGGATGAGGTCGCAGATATGGACATTGTTCAGGGGTTTTCTAGAGATGTGCTTGAGCTATCTACTTCCAGTCAGTCTACATGGAAGGAGTATTATCAGAGTGGTGCTGTTATTTCTGATAAGGTGTTTGAGCGACGCAGGAACAATGGGGATATGAGGCATCCTGTTTTTGATATGGAGGCATGGTTGTGGGTTACTCTTGGCGCTTGTTTATTTCCAGACAAGAGTGGGAATAAGTTTAGACCACATTCTATCATGCAGATTAGGAACAATATTGAGGGTGTGAGACAGTTTTCATGGGGTTTTGCAACATTAGCATGGCTATATAGGCAGTTAGGTATAGCTAGTAGAGGTGACATTTCATCTATGGCTGGTTGTCTCACGTTACTACAGGCTTGGATATACGAGTACTTTCCAGTCTTTAGACCCCAGTCTGCTCCCATGATTGTTCCTCCTCATACGCCGAGCGCGAAATTGTGGAAAGTAGGCACCCGCAGCGACAAGAGTTGGAGTATGGCTGAGTATCGGGAGCAGCTCGACAGGATGACAGTTGATGATGTATGTTAATAATTTTGTTTTATATAAATATTTTAATATGTTATTTTGGAGTAAATTGTTAGCAGTTTTAATTTAATTTGACATCAATATATAGGTGACCTGGTTGCCATATGGGGCGGATCCTCACTTGCGCATTGAGAGGACCATTTTCAGAGGATTGATTGCATATGGTGAGTTTGTTGAGCCATATATGCCTGATAGATGCGTCCGCCAGTTTGGATACGTGCAGCGAGTCCCTAATAAGATCCTCCGGCCTTCACATTGTCTTCGACCCTATCATGGGAAGGCGTACAAAGTGGAGTTCTCGAAGGGTCTGGCCCGGAATCTATGGGATTCTTCTGATATTTATTGTGTACGGACTGATAAGCTATAGTCCAGTGCTGAGTATCCTGGCGCATGCAAAGCCAGTTACATGGAGTGGTACGAGCAGTACTCCCATCCGCGGCTATTCCGTGATATCCCCCTCAGTGATCCAGATCGCGTGCTATCGCGAGGTAATTATGAATATGTAAGTATTAAAATTGTTTTTAAATATCATAATTATAATATTGTGTTCCAATTATTTAACATCAATTTTCTTGTTTACATTATTTAGTGGGTTAGAGAATATGAGAAAGTAGCCCATAAACATGTTGGTATTATTAGAGATGCGGGCATATCACAGGCGGATGAGTGCGATGCTGAGCTTTCCAGGTTGATGCAGCGATGGCATTTATCTAGATTATAGGTTGATCATATTGGTACTGATGTAGTATATTTTTCCTGGATTTATGACTATGGTTTTATATGTTTTATAGTGATTTGTTGTATTATGGTATGAATTTATTATTTATTTTGTTATGTTTGTGTTTGTTATAACATGCTACACTAATATAACCCTTTAATATGCAAATATTAAAATGCGAAAAACAACAATGAATATCATCAAGAGAGTTAGGCGTACAACATCATGGACATATCTTATGCTATTCTGTAATCCTATCCACAAACTCATCTGACCTTGCAAACTCAGCTAGACGTTCATCGCGATGACGATGCCACAGGCGGATCAAGGGTGGGACAAGACAATTAGGAATCAAACTTACACTGATGAAATGAATATCTCGAATGTGCGCAATGCATATTTCCTTATCCGGTCGAGTGGCACCATCTACCTCCCTCACAGGTAATATAGAGAAACAAGAAGCCGTACTATAATCACTGAGATGGATGACCAATGCATTCGCAAACGTTGTGATAGCAAATAAGTCCACTGGTGTGTTCATCCAATAGTCCATCCCACATGATGATGCCCAATGAGATACCCTCTTCACTCCCACTTTATAGCTTGATCACTGGTAATCTCACCCGGTGCACAAGTCGTAAAAATATCTCTGTATTTATCTTGATTACTAAGAATTTCCCGATGGCCACCATCCGAACTGTTGCCCATAAGTCCTCGTTTCCATATAAAAAATGTGCGACAGAACGGAAACCACAATTGCCATCTGACTTTACGTCCAAATACCCAGTGCAGTAAGGGTGAATATACCCTGGCAAAAGGGGAAAGCTCTGAACTTCTTCTCTACCTACAGAAACCACAGCGAATAAATTAGGACTCTAGTCAAATTCAACTCAACTATATATTAGTTCACAAAAAATATTTCAAATCAAGTACAAACAACAGTTAGGTCTTACCATCCTCAAACTGCAATCTACGACTCAACGAATGGCCCGATGTATTTGCTCGACTTGCCATTCTCTCAAAGGTGCTTTGTGTTCGCATCACAGATGAATGTAACCTTTGCCGACCGCGAGATGTTGCCAAGACAGCGGGCTCACACCCACTATTCCTGTCAGGAAACAGTGCCTCTTCCATTGAGAGAAGCACCTGACGCATCATTGCAGCTGGACTGCTTTCAAATCTTGGAATGATTTCCTCACGGAAATATCTATTAATAAATATAATATAAATATAGAAACAACATATATTTTTTTAAAAAATATGTTATTCGAAGCAACAAACATACCTGAGTTCCGCAGAAATATTATTCAAAACCACTTCAGAGGGTACGATCTGCAATCTCTGCTAAAATTCGTGCACCATGTCGACTGTGACCTTGTCGTTCGCTTCCTTTAATTTTAATAAATCACAAGCACAGGGAATCCCATGAGTCACCTTGCAAAAGCATCGACAGTACTCAAACAAGTGGTCGCCCCACTTAATCATATTTTTAACCTGCCAGCTGATCAAATCCATACAATGGTGCGACACATAACCATGCAACAGATCGTATGT
This sequence comes from Knoxia roxburghii, assembly GCA_030378225.1. Lineage (NCBI taxonomy): Eukaryota > Viridiplantae > Streptophyta > Magnoliopsida > Gentianales > Rubiaceae > Knoxia > Knoxia roxburghii. The sequence goes on from CM059423.1 coordinate 9,604,178, forward strand.
ACCCTGCATCTTATCAGTTGGTTTCGTCGACATGGATTCCTCAAGTTTTCCCCTAACACAATATGTATGTGTGTGTGTAAATTTAAAGTCACAGAAAAATAATAAACGCTTATTTAAAGGATTTAGTAAAATAAATAGCGTTTCATATAAATTAATGAAGGTACCTGATCTGGGATAACTGGTGAATGATATGGGCGTCAATCACACCAAACAGCGTGTCAAGTGCTTGGGTTCCAGAATTCATCCAATCCTTCAATGAAGCATTAGTACTCTCTACTCTGTTACTACTAGTATTGCCAAGGTGGAGAATTTGGTTTGTCCAAGCCTTACAAATCTTCTCTTTATGATAAAGCCATGTACCCTCCAAGTAGACAACAGCAGCACGCGCAATAGTTGAGTAACTATCCTTGAAATGCTGTAATAAAATACCATACTCTTGAACTGTTGGCACATTAATAGTTTTCTTCCACATACCTTTCACATCCAATCTCAATTTTTCTTCACAAATTTTTTTCCTCAACATTGCATCAACATCACGGTCTATGTGCCACAAACATAACAGGTGGTGTGAATATGGAAAATTATCCTTAATAGGCTGAACCAAACCCATCTCTCGATCTGAGACAATTGCACTTGGTACTTTGTCTTCATCCAACAAAATCCTTAACTTTGACAGCACCCAATCATAAGTATCTTTTGACTCATCTCTCAAAATGGCAAATGCAATATTGAAATTCATATTGGTAGGAGTCGTACCTATTATCTTAAAGAGTTGCATTTTGTACTTATTGGTCTTGTATGTTGAATCAATCACAATCACCCAATAATATCAGTTGAACAGCTGAATTAATGCTGGATGCGCTATGAATGCATGAGTGATCACATTTGTGCCCTGTTCCTTCTGAGTCTGAACAAAATAATGCTTCGCACTGGCCAAACGAACAAATTCTGCCCCAATATCTCTACCTTCCAAAGTTGATTTCCTATTCCATGATTTGTTATTGTTTAACTGCCTGATTGTCACATTATCTTTGGGGAACTCCGCATCAATCATTGTCTTCACCATTTTTGGCTTCACATTGGCCTTATCCAACCGGTTAGCTAAAACCCTTGCATCATCACCCAAGAAACTAAATTGTATGTGACCCTCTGGATAGACTATACCAGAATGATTGTGTGTCGACTCATAACCAGGAAATACTCTGATCCACCAACCATAATTTGGCACTTGCAAGCAATATAACTTGAACGGGCAATCACATCCTTTGCGCTTGGTACACCATGGAATCAAAGCCCATGTTGGGCATGAGAATCCATGGTGCACACACCCAGCGTTTGGTCCATGGTACACACGCACAAATTTGGGTCCATGGTGCACACGCCCAGCGTTTGGTCCATGGTGCACACGCCCAACTTTCCGTCCATGGTGCACACGCCCAAAATGGAATCCATATCCATGGCGCACTCTTCAGGCGTGAATATCCATGGATAACACGCACCATTTTTGGATGTGTTAACCATGGACTCTCAACTAGAGGTTGTGATCCATGGTATTCATGCCCACAATTTGGGTTCCTTCCATGGTATCCACGCCCACATTTGGTTCATTACAATAGATGTCATGTCTGTTTTAAGCGTGTGAACCATGGACTTCTACGCCCAAACTGGGCGTGTGTACCATGGAATTCGCTAAAAAATCAAACGACACAAAAATACATCGAAATCGTACCATTTTTGCGGGAATCTTCGACTTATGCTTCGCCTCAACATAAATCTACGACCATTGTGTGGTTTTCGCAAAATTTTCTCATTATTTTGAGGTGTTTTTGGATTGTTAAATGAATTTGTGGATATTTTGAGTGAAGGGTAAATTTGTAAGTTTATAAATTTTTGTGAGCTACAAATAGCATTTTTAAGCTACAAATAGTAAGACCCTTTTTTTCCCACACTTTCTTCTTTATAACCTCTAATTCCCTAGCTAGGGGAGTACTCATGCAGACGGCATTTAGAGGGACTAATTTGGAAAATGTTAATATGCCACTTTTGCATGAAATATCCAATTTTTAAAATAAGTTTTAGAAGTCGTTTGGTAAAATTGTCTCAAATCCCAATTCAAATGAGTTTGATAAAAATAGGATGTGGATGAATTTAGTTGGTGGAAATATTACGATTTATCAATGTTGAAAAAATCAGAATCAAAATGTAATAATATATAAAATAATATTATAAATATTACTTATTATAAATATAATATAATATAAATAATTTTTTTTATAGGTGCTCGACCTAATGCACGACCTGAATGAAACTTACAGGTCAGATTTCAATATTTAAAAATCAAACTCGTTCCCTCATTCTCATATCCCAAACTAAATGTCGAGAATCATTGCGATTCCGATTCTCCCATTCCAAACCCTCAAACCAAACACCCACTTATAGTTGTTAGCATAGTTTTCAGGATCGAGATCCCATGCAGAATCGTTTTGTAATCACAGGATCGGATCGGTCCCTGGATCGGTAGAATCGAATTACTAGGATCGTAAAAGTATAAAATGTAGACAAAAAATCCAGTTAAAATTCACATGTTTGTAGACGTTTCTGGACGTGGTGCTAGTTGTTTTTGACGTGGTGCTAGTTGTTCTGAGACGTTTTTGGACGTGGTAGTAGTTGTTTTCAGACGTGGTGCAAGTTATTCTGAGACGTGGTGCTAGTTGTTCTGAGACGTTTCTGGACGTGGTGCTAGTTGTTCTGAGATGTTTCTGGACGTGGTGCTAGTTATTCTGGGATGTTTTTGGACGTGGTACTATTTATTTTTGGACGTGGTGGTTTGTTTTTGTGAACAAAATAAGTTTAAATTCACACGAATGAATGTAGACATTTTTGGACTTGGTGCTAGTTGTTTTTGACGTGGTGCTAGTGTTCTGAGACGTGTTGGACTGTCTTTGTGAAAAAAATCAGCGTAAATCACAGGCATGGATATAGACGTTTCTGGACGTGGTGCTGGTTGTTTTTGACGTGGTCCCAGTGTTCTGAGACGTGGTGGACTGTCTTTGTGAAAAAAAATCAGCTTAAATTCACATGCATGGATGTAGACGTTTCTGGACGTGGTGCTAGTTGTTTTGACGTGGTGTTAGTGCTATGAGACGTGGTGGACTGTCTTTGTGAAAAAATCAGCTTAAATTCACATACATGGATGTAGACATTTTTGGACGTGGTGCTAGTTTTTTTACGTGGTGCTAGTGTTCTGAGACGTGGTGGACTGTCTTTGTGAAAAAAAATTAGCTTAAATTCACATGCATAGATGTAGATGTTTCTGGACGTGGTTCTAGTTGTTCTGTGACGTGGTGCTAGTGTTCTGAGACGTGGTGGACTGTCTTTTTAAAAAAATAAGCTTAAATTCACATGCATGGATGTAGATATTTCTGGACATGGTGCAAGTTTTTTTTGACGTGGTGCTAGTGTTATGAGACGTGGTGGACTGTCTTTGTGAAAAAAATCAGATTAAATTCACATGTATGGATGTAGACGTTTTTGGACGTGGTGCTAGTTATTCTGTGACGTGGTGGGTTGTTTTTGTGATCAAAATCAGTTTAAATTCACACGAATGGTTGTAGACGTTTCTGAACGTGGTGCTAGTTGTTTTTGACGTGGTGCTAGTGTTCTGAGACGTGGTGGACTGTATTTTCCCTATGAATCGTACAAACTCTTGAAATCGGTCCGATCCCACGATCCCATACGATTCTGTCTGATCCCACTACGATCCCACTTATAAACTCGATCTCCAACGATCCTGGATCGATTTTGTGGTTTTGGAGCGTAGGATCGGACTATCCTACGATCCGGATCGCGAGTTTGCAAACTATGGTTGTTAGACTATATTTACTCGTCAATTATATAATTTATTGAAATTCAATTTTTTTAAAAGGCCAAATTGTAATTTTGGTCCCTTATAATAGATCTTGTACCACTTTTGGTCCTAATTAATAGTATGATTGCAATTTTGGTATCTATCTTTTTTTTATAAGCATTTTTATTTTTTTCAACGAAAATGACCTTTGACTAATAATTGATTAACCCTCAAAACCCTAATTGTTTAATCACCGCCCTTTGCCACTAATACCGCCCGCTGCCACCCGCAAATTATATCATACTCCTAGGAGTAAACCGGGCGGTTTACTCCTAGCTGGTTTATGTTTAAAAAATCCAGTTTACTCCTAGGAGTTAAATGCTTCTGTTATGTACATTTTATGGCAAAAAAAAACCCAGGTCGTGTTTCCTTCTTCCCTTGCTCGATTTCTCTCTCCCGACCCTCTCCATTCCGCCATGGTTCACCGTCGATTACCCTCTCACAGGCCATGGTTTAGGTCGGATTCCACCATTAAATGAATTCCCTCATTCTCTAGGGCTAAACCCCTCATGGAGATCTTCGGGTTGATAACTAGATGGTGACCCCTTGGAAACCATGGTCTTGCTGCAGCTCAGCCGTGTCGCCTCCGGTCATCTCGGGTAGTCTGTACCCCGATTAGGCTTTTTCACTTGCGATTCACAGAACCCAAGCCTGGGATTCCTCATTTGCCTCCCGCCTGCCGACTTTCGCTGACCAATCGACGACGTCGTCGGCCATTACTCCCCAGCCACTGGTCGACGCCTCCTCTTGCAATTCCGGTCTTATTCAGACGACCTCGGGGTAAACTCTATAACCCATTAGGGTTTTGTTATTATGACTACAGTTATGCATGTGGGGTTCATAGTTATTATCGGATTTAGGTTATTGTTAATACTTAGGTTTCCATAACATTGTATGCTGATTTAGGTTGTTGTTCTTCTGTTGCTCATGAGGTTGTGAGGAGAATGAGAAGCAGAGCAGCTGGGATTTAAGAAGCTCGGCGGTGCAGGAAGGAGGAGGGTTGAGAGAGAGTTATGTACACTGAATGGGGGAGTGAATGCGACTGACTTTGGGAACAGAGGAGCTGTTGAGTGGTTCCAAATATCCTTTTTCAACTGAAGTAGCCATTTCCAAAACTCGAATATGTACTTATGTAAACTACTTATGTAAACTGAGGGTTCTGAACTCGTTATGTAAACTGAGGGTTCTGAACTACTTATGTAAACTGAGGGTTCTGAACTACTTATGTAAACTGAGGGTTCTGAACTACTTATGTAAACTGAGGGTGCTGAACTACTTATGTAAACTGAGGGTGCTGAACTACTTATGTACACTGAGGGTTCTGAACTACTTATGTAAACTGAGGGTGCTGAACTACTTATGTAAACAGAGGGTTCTGAACTACTTATGTAAACTGAGGGTTCTGAACTACTTATGTAAACTGAGGGTTCTGAACTACTTATGTAAACTTAGGGTTCTGAACTACTTATGTAAACTTAGGGTTCTGAACTACTTATGTAAACTTAGGGTTTTGAACTACTTATGTTAACTGAGGGTGCTGATCTCATTATGTAAACTGAGGGTTCTGAACTACTTATGTAAATTGAGGGTTCTGAACTACTTATGTAAACTGAGGGTTCTGAACTACATAAGTTCAGACGTGGTGCTAGTTGAAATGGGCCTCATTTTTTACTTTTTTTTTTTTTTTTTTTTTTTTGCTAGGAGTAGTAACAGTACATTTACTCCTAGGAGTATGACATTCGAACTGCGCCACCACCATAGATCGTACTATATATTTATTTCTATTCACATTAGAAATAATAGAAATAATATCTTGAACTATTTAGAACAACTAATAAGGTTATAATTAAATCAAAATTTACTTAATAATCTCAATAATTAAAATTTAAGAATTTCAAAATCTAAATTAACATTCTGAATTAGTTTAGTTCATAGCATTATTTTAGAATTTAATTTAGACCATCATTCACAATTTAACAATTAAATTGTGAATTTTATCTAAATTTGATCACAAGTCATCTAAATAATAAATTTTCAATCTAATTGAAAACGATTTTCAATCTAATTAAATACGATTAATCCTTAATTTTAAAAAGTTTCGTTCAAACATATAATATTTCATAATTTAATCATTTTTTTTAGAGAAAAAGTACTTCATTGAATTACTGAGAAATTTTCAGTACAGAGTGGGAAAGGAAATCTGGCACACAAGGCCAGTCCCGAATAGTGGCTACATGTTCTTTAGCATAACTAGCTATCCCGTGAGCATGAATGTTTTGAGCTCTTGGAATCCAAAAAAATTTATCAAACATTGTAGCATCTAGGGGTGTACACGGTCCGGTTTGGCCGGTTTGAAAGTAAAGGTATATGCCAACCCGTAATATACGGTTTGAAATTTTTTCAAATCAAACTGGCCAAACCATTTTTAACAGTTTGGTTTGGCGGTTTGACAGTTTGGGTCATTTTTTATTTATTTTTAAAGTCTACAAACTTATTTTTAAAGTCCAGAAACGTCTACATCCATTCATGTGAATTTAAACTGATTTTTTTCACAAAGACAGTCCACCACGTTTCAGAATAACTAGCACCACGTCAAAAATAACTAGCACCACGTCCAGAAAACGTCTACATCCATTCATGTGAATTTAAGCTATTTTTTTCACAAAGACAACCCCCACCACGTCAAAAACAACTAGCACCACGTCTAGAAACGTCTACATCCATTCATGTGAATTTAAACTGATTTTTTTCATAAAGACAGTCCACCACGTCTCAGAACGACTAGCACCACATCAAAAACAACTAGCACCACATCCTGAAATGTCTACATCCATTCATGTGAATTTAAGCTATTTTTTTCAAAAAGACAACCCACCACGTCTCAGAATAACTAGCACCACGTCCAGAAATGTCTACATCCATGCGTGTAAATTTAAACTGATTTTTTTCACAAAGACAATCCACCACATCTCAGAACAACTAGCACCACGTCAAAAACAACTAGCACCACGTCCAGAAATGTCTACATCCATTCATGTGAATTTAAGCTATTTTTTCACAAAGACAACCCACCACGTCTCAGAACAATTAGCACCACGTCCAGAAACGTCTACATCCATTCATGTGAATTTAAACTGATTTTTTTTTCCCACAAAAATAGTCCATCACGTCTCAGAACAACTAACACCACGTCAAAAACAACTAGCACCACGTCCAGAAACGTCTACATCCATTCATGTGAATTTAAGCTATTTTTTTCACAAAGACAATCCACCACGTCAAAAACAACTAGCACCACGTCCAGAAATGTCTACATCCATTTATGTGAATTTAAGCTGATTTTTTTTTACAAAGACAGTCCACCACGTCTCAGAACAACTAGCACCACGTCCGGAAACGTCTACATCCATTCATGTGAATTTAAGCTATTTTTTTCACAAAGACAACCCACCACGTCAAAAATAACTAGCACCACGTTCAGAAACATCTACATCCATTTATGTGAATTTAAAATGATTTTTTCTTCACAAAGACAGTCCACCACTTCTCAGAACAACTAGCACCACGTCCAGAAATGTCTACATCCATTCATGTGAATTTAAGCTATTTTTTTCACAAAGACAACCCACTACGTCTCAGAACAACTAGCACCACGTCCAGAAATGTCTACATCTATTCATGTGAATTTAAACTGATTTTTTTTTACAAAGATAGTCCGCCACGTCTCAAAATAACTAGCACCACGTCAAAAATAACTAGAACCACGTCCAGAAGCGTCTACTTCCAGAAACGTCTAACCCAACTTTTTATGTATGTTAAATGCTAAATATATTTATAATATATACGGTTCGGTTCGGTCAGAACGGCCGGTTTCACAGCCTAACCCGTTGGTCGAATCGTTATTACGGTTTATAAATTTTTTAAATTGTCGGCCTATAAATATATATTTAAACCTGCCAAACTGAAAAAATGGTTTGGTTTGGCTGGTTTAAACGGTTTCAGCCGAACTGTGTACACCCCTAGTAGCATCAACTAAACCTCTACAGTCATCTAATATCAGCCAACTAACATGAGAACTTTCCTCTGAATTCCTCATTGCCAAAATCACTTTTCACCAAGCACTGAGAACACTCCAACATTTAGGTGACGACAAAGAAGAAGGGACTCTTTCAGAGCCAATGCTTCAGCTGCCGCCGGCTCAAGAATGGAAGGAGAAAAAGGCCCCGGCCAAAAATAAAACCTCCCGCTGCATCAGCAACATAGATTCCAATCGCTGCCCCTTGACGCTGCTACGAAATAGCTCCGTCAAAGAACATACACACGCCCTCCAATCTGGTAGGTCAGGTCGGCAGCAGTGGAAAACCAGTGAGTTGCTGCTTCTGGTGTACCTCCCTCACCGATTGGTATGAATGCAATGAAGCTTCTGCAGATAGAGCAACCTCGAATGGCCGAGAAGTCGTGCCTTCATGAACCTTCCTGTTCCGGGCAAACCACAGAGCTGACAGAACCATCGACGCCCATTTTGCATCCTGAATTCGAGCGCCCAACAACATGTCTCGCATCCAAGATCCCATATCCAAGGCCTGAGACATATCCGGAAGACCAGAAATACCCTGGAGTCACCATACTTCCATGGAAAAGGTGTAGTGAAAAGTCTGATGAGTATGTGTCACTTGCTGCTTGTCATAATATTGGCAAATAGCAGGAACCGCAATGTGTCTCCTAGCCAAGTTTTTAACTGTTGGAAGCGAATCCGTAACCAAGCGCCAGCAATGGTGTATGATGTGAGGTGGAATTTGCAACTTCCAAAGCTTCCTCCATATTTGATCTTGCATTGGCAAAACTGCAGCAGGCGAAACAATATCCATTTGTGCGGTCAGATAAGCATGATACCCCATCTTCACAGTGAAAATCCCATTGTGATGATAGTGCCAGTACCACCTGTCCATGCCTTCCGTTGAACCCAAAGGAATAGAAAGAATCTTACTCGCGATAACGGAGGAGAATTTAGTCAGAATCAGCAGTTCATTCCACAAATTTGGTGAAGCTTTCAACGCTGTAACTTGAGTGATTTCAGGCAACTCATCAGATAGATAAAAGCCACAATAAAGATTATCACCCGGCATCCAAGGGTCAAGCCAAATCCTTGTGTGCTGGCTCGAAATTTTTTTTTTGTGTCGCGCCAGTTTTAAGCCCCCAGATACCCTCAATGATGCCCTGCCATTTTGTAGATGGTTGCAGGCCAAGACTAGCATCCAACAAAACCCCTGAGGAAAATACTTAGCACACAAAAATCTGGCCAAAACCGTACTGGGCTGTGTAAGTATGGGTGTCAAACCAATCAAAAATAAAACCTACTCTTAAAGATTTTTAAGTAGCACAGTACGAGTAGGATCGTCTCCACAGGGAGCACCAAAGTGAAATTAATTTAGTTAAAAGCACGTAACCAAAAGGGGGGTTTTTGAATTATGACAAATAAATAAGTTTCAATTAAAATAAATAAAAAAATCAAAGGATTTATAAACTCAAATTTGGGAAAACTCTAGTCAAAGGAATTGTTCCACCTCGATGCGACAAATTGATCCTTGATGCAAGAATTTACCAATTAAATTATGATTATACTGGTTTTCATTGTTGGAACCTCCTAACAACTCAATCCTATTAATTTTACACCAATAATTAAGGAATCTCCGTTAATTGCATCTATAATCAATAATCAGTTCTGGAACCTCCTAGAATCCAGATTATGATAGTCAAGGACCCAATTCAAACAACAATTAAGCAAATCTTGTTCAATTGCAATTTGATTATTTATTCTCTTCAAAACGCTAACCTACGTACCACGTGATTAGTTGTATTGAAACTCTTAGGAATACCAAATCTCGTGTATTCAAGTTGATTAGACTACCTAGGAAAATTTGAATACTACCAGCGATTCAAACAGTGTCAAATAATCCGCAAGGCAAATGACGAGAATAAATAAATAATCACGAATTAATTGATATTAAAAATAATTTGATCTCACAATTTAATCAACATCGAGGGGTTTAATTCCTCTGACTAGACTAAGAAATTAGTTACACATAATTGAAAAGCAAAACATAATATATAAGTTGTACCACATGAATTAAAACTAAAATGAAGGAACTAAGAATAGTACTAGGTAGTAGGGGTGTGAGCGGTTCGGCCGAAACCGGTTAAACCTACCAAATCGGCCAATTTTTATCGATTTGGCTGATTTCAAAATAATTAAAATTACTACTGGTTTGAAATATTTCAAACCGTAAGGTCTGGTTCGGCCGACGGTTTGAGCAGTGAAACTGGCCCTTTCAGCCGGACCGAACCGTATATATATTTATTATTTATTATATATTATATAATTAATAAATATTTTATTATTTTCACTTAACCCTAATTTTCTCACTTTCGCCCAACCCAACCATACATCTTCTCCCTTTTTTTCTTTCTCAGCCGACAAAGCTCCATCTTCTCCCGTTAGGTGGTGTTATTCTCCAACCTAGGAATAAAATCAACTATGGTTTTAAGCTGGTAACTGTTCAAACTTTAGCATTTATGGATGTGTGGTGATTAGTGATTTGTTCTGGAGGATGTTCAATGTTGTAGGTTCTGTGGTCTGTACTTAGTATTTCAAGATAGAGTTTTTGCTGATTCTTTGTTGTTTGGAGTTCAATGATTCTATTTTCTTACTACATTCTTGATTTCTGAATTTATTGCATTTTATTATTTTGAATATAAACTAGATATCTTTTGTTGAAAAAAGCTTACAAGAAATCATTGGTAGAAGATCCATGGATGGTTTCTTTTTCTTAAATAAAAACAATGAAATTTGTCCTTTCTTTGTTATTCTTGTTCATAAAATGTCTTTAAAGCATAGTATTTTCATGGATTAATAATTATCTTTTTTTTCCAACCATAGATATCTCAACTATCATGGATGATGAAACTCATGCAATTGTTGATGTACAAATGGAGGAGAACCGTGAAACAAGGGAAAAGTGCATCTTCAAGCAGTAATGTGGTGGTTGACTATTTTGAAGATGACAGTTTTGATATCTATCAGAGCCGTTTAAAAAAAATTTATATCTCATAGAATCAGGAGATAAAGGGGAGAAAAGTGAATTGGAGAAATATTTGACTGATGCCAAAGAGAATATACATGGATCATTTGACTTGTTGGATTGGTGGAAGACCAATTCGAAAAATTATAAGATTATATCTAAAGTTGCTAGAGATGTGTTGGCTATCCATGTTTCTACAGTTGCAGCAGAGTCTGCATTTAGCACAGGAAGTTGAATTTTAGACCCTTTCAGGAGTAGTCTTACTCCTAGAACAGTGTAAGCACTCATGTGTACGCAAAATTGGTTGAGGAGTGAAATGGTTCAAGAAACAATTCATTTATGGGATTCTTTGCAAGAGATTGAAGAGCTTGAAAATGTTGAAAAAGGTACAATTCAATGTTCCTTCTTTATATAATACATAAATGTATGTTATGTTGACTTATATTATTATTATTATTGCTAACAAAGTAATACTTGTTTTTCTTGATAGATTTTGTCAACTCTCTAAATATTTGCAAGGATAATATCGAGTGACAATATCACAACACATGTGGCGTGCAATCTTCTTTGGCTCTTCGCATTCTATTAGACCAACATCAAGAAAGCTCATACTGAGTGGCTTTGGATTCATGCTAGAAAATGCCATTTTTTTTTTTTTTGGATGAATTTATGATCATCATGTTTTCAATCATTGTATTCATTTCTTATTATATGTTTTCATCAACTGGTCAACTTTAGTTTGTATTGCTGCAGTCAATGGTATTGTACTCTTAAACTTTTTATTTTTCTAAGAGTAAATTCCAAAATTAGTCATCATCATGCGTGTGAATTTAAACTAATTTTTTTTAGTCCACCACGTCTCAGAACAAATAACACCACGTCAAAAACAACTAGCACCACGTTCAGAAACGTCTACATCCATGTGTGTGAATTTAAAATGATTCTGTTCACAAAGACAGTCCACCACGTCTCAGAACAACTACCACCACATCCAAAAACAACTAGCACTACGTCCAGAAACGTCTACATTCATGCATATGAATTTAAGCTATTTTTTTCACAAAGACAACCCACTACGTCTCAAAACAACTAGCACCGCGTCAAAAACAACAAGCACCACGTCCAAAAACGTTTACATCCATGCATGTGAATTTAAACTGATTTTGTTCACAAAGACAGTCCACCACGTCTCAGAACAACTAGCACCACGATCAAAAATAAGTAGCACCACGTACAGAAATATCAATATCCATGTGTGTGAATTTAAACTGTTTTTGTTCACAAAGATAGTCCACCACATCTCAGAACAACTAGCACCACGTCCAGAAACGTCTACATCCATGCGTGTGAATTTAAGCTATTTTTTTCACAAAGACAACCCACCATGTTTCTGAGACGTGGTGGACTATCTTTGTGAACAAAATCAGTTTAAATTCACACACATGGATGTAGACGTTTCTGGACGTGGTGCTAGTTATTTTTTACGTGGTGCTAGTTGTTCTGAGACGTGGTGGACTGTCTTTGTGAAAAAAAATCAGTTTAAATTCACATGCATGGATGTAAACGTTTCTGGATGTGGTGATAGTTGTTTTTGATGTGGTTCTAGTTATTCAGAGACGTGGTGGACTGTCTTTGTGAAAACAATCAGTTTAAATTTACACACATGGATGTAGACGTTTATGGACGTGATGGACTGTCTTTGTAAAAAAAATCATTTTAAATTCACACACATGGATGTAGACATTTTTGGACGTGGTGCTAGTTGTTCTGAGACGTGGTGGACTGTCTTTGTGAACAAAATCAGTTTAATTTCACACGCATGGATGTAGACGTTTCTGGACGTGGTGCTAGTTGTTTTTGACGTGGTGCTAGTTGTTCTGAGACGTGGTGGACTGTCTTTGACCTAAATTCCCTCAAAAAAGTGCTCCGTTATGAAGCTTAACGGACAGGATGGACGGAGTGACCATTTTTGAAAAAAAATAAAAGTATGATGACCTTAAAAATAGTTTTCAAAGTATGATGACCAAAACTGGAAACTGACCATAGTATAATGACCAATTTTAGAATTTACTCTTTTTTTAAAGCACTTAAACTTGTTATTTTATTTTAAAAATGTAAAATTCTTTTAAACCGGCCAAACCGGCCGAACTAAACCGCTTAAATGTGGTTTGACCGACTTGGTTTGGCATATTTATTTGGCTGGCATGGTTTGAAAAATTTTCAAACCGTAACTATTGGTTTGGGCTATACTTTTGCCCTCAAACCGGCCATATCGACCGACTTACACCCCTACTAGGTAGTAGCAGCCGCCCGGAACCAAAACTGCTGTCACCAGCTTGTTGTCCCAAAAAAAAAAAAATGAGTCCCCAAAATTTCGTAAAAAAAGAATGGTGCCAAAGACGTGAATAGCCAAAACTGAATACTACAGGGTTATTACCTAACCTGTGGCCCACCATAATAGTATAATAAAACCTAATTCTAATTAATTTTGAACTTCCCTTAAATCGCATTTAATTATGGATCTTAATATAAAGTCCAAATGTATTTTTTTCTTCCCAACTTTTAATTTTTTCAAGAATCACCCAAAATAGTCAATTTTGCTCCAAACGAGATATTCTCCCTACAAGTGTAAAAATAGTCTATTAAATTCCGCAATGCATCTCAATTGCCCTAAATTCGCACGAAATTAATTATGAATTTCAAGCTCATCAGTAAGGAGGCACCAAGCTTTCTTTGACAGAAGAGCAAGATTAAAAACTTTTAAATCCTGAAATCCTATACATCTCTCTGATTTCTTTCTAGCTAGAACTTTCCAGGCAACCCAATGGATTTTCCTCTTTTCCGTTTGCGAACTCCACCAGTAACAAGCCACAAGGCTCTGAATCTCAGCGATAATACTGTCCGGAAGCAAGAAACAAGACATTGCATATGATGGTATTGCCTGCAGAACAGACTTGTCCTTTCCCGCTTTAGACAAAGCTTTCTCCGACCAACCTTGTATTCGACTGGCCATCTTGTCCTTGATACTAAGAAAAACTTCTTTTTTGCTCCTGCCAATCACACTTGGCATGCCAAGATATTTACCATGAGAAAGAGCCTCCGGGATACAAAAAATTCTACAGATCTCCTCCCTCTGCGCAGGTGGCCTATTGGGTCTAAACCATATGCCATATTTGTCCAAGTTTTGAAGTGAAAACTTAATTGAAGTTTAAATCATATTTAAATTTAATAATTTCCAAAATTAACTATCAAAATGTTACAGTGTCTCACAGTTTTTCCAAAGTAACATTATTTAGTTTGATAGTAAGTGAAGTGAGACACAATATTTGATAATTTACTACATCCAAATGGCATTTGATTTAGTGATTTTGTCCAAATCGACAACTTTCAAATTATAATGATCTATAATTTAAACATTCAAGAACCAAAATTAAAGTTATTCTATAATTTGCTCAAATGTAAATCACATCTAAATTTGAATTTCAGTTATGAATTCTTCATGCCAAAATATATTTGATTAAATTATCATAAAATATGTAATTTAAATATATTATTGTAGTCTTTTGGGTCTTCTCGAAAAGATACTGCTCAAATTCGGTTTTCCCAGCAAATTTGTAGAGCTGATCCTTAATGTACTCAATGGGGGATGGTTTTCGATTCTAATCAATGGCTCTCCAGTGGGATACTTTAAATCCTCTCGAGGACTAAAACAGGGCGACCCCTATCTCCGCTATTATTTATCATCGCTTTGAAAGTTCTCTCTGGAGGAATCAAAAGCAAGATTGAAGCAGGAACAATCGGGTCTTTCTACTTCCCCCGGGATCTAAGATAATCTCCCACTTGAGCTATGTGGATGATACTATGATATTCACACAAGGCTCTCCAAAGTCACTTCAAGCTCTTATGGAATTCCTAGCTCTATACGAAGACGGGTCGAGCCAAAAGATAAATCATAACAAGAGTGCGGTGATCTTCCTAAAATACTGCCCAACATCAAGGAAATGCAAAATATTGAGGATTTTGTGGATGCATGAGGCGGACTTTCCTTTTCCATATCTTGGGGTTAACATCTACAGTGGAGAGCCAAAGTTAATTATTTTGGCCAACTTTTGGATGAAATAGAAAAGAGACTTGCAAGCTAGAAAAACAAGCTCTTAACTCAAGCTGGGAAAGTGCAGCTAATAAAATCGGTGCTTCTATCTATGCCGATTCATATAGCTTCAGGCTTCTGGCTGCTTAAAACAGTCATTTCAGAGATTGAAAAGAAGTTCCAGGGATTTCTATGGTCAGCCTCGGATAGAGAACAAAGGAAACTTTGGTGCTCTTGGAGTCGAATCACTTGGCCCCTGAACCAAAATGGTCTGGGAATAAGGCAAATTCCAATTGTGGTGCAAAGCCTATGGGCCAAGCTATGGTGGAGATGGAAAACAAGAGAAGGGCTATGGGCTAACTTTATGGCATCTCTATGAAAGATTATCTGTCTGGGCCCGGTCAAAAATTCACTTTCGTGCTACACATTCCAGAATCGGAATCTTTGATCAGGCTTAGACTCTAGCACAATCGCTATTCCAACCTTTGTTTGATCAGGTGATCGCTTGTATGACTCAAGACTTTGATCGCAAGTTGTGTGGGCAACAATCTAGCGAGTAATTGATCAGCAATCTACACAAAAGGACTAGCCAGAAAAATTCTGCAGCTCGACGTCTCCTAAATTGAACTGCCACTGCCGCCAGAATTTACTTCCTGCCGCCCGAAAATTATTCAAGAGAGAGAAAAATGTTTTCTCTCTCTAAACTTTCTTTCTCTAGTTTTCTTGTCTTGAAAAGTTAAGAATTGTGTGTTGTAGAATTGCTAATCTCTTGTCTATATATAGAGCTACAAGAGAGACTCCAAGTTGGTTTAGGATTGGTCTTCCTAATGGATTTAGGTAATTAATTAGTTTCCAAATCCAATTAGGTAACTAATCTAATAGGATAATCTAAATCCAATTAGATTTCCTAATCTCTCCTAATTCTAATTGAAACTTAAGACTTAATTAATTAAATAAATAATTCTACTTTGTTAATTACTTAATTAACCCTTAGGAATACTTAATTAAGTAATTAATTCTACTTATTCAATTAACCCATTATAAAATTAATCGTACCACTAACAGATTAATTTTACACTACCATCCTACACCAGAATCGCTTCCAGAATAACTAAATTAATTTATTCTTAATCTCCCCACATCAAAGATTTAGTGCTCGTTAATTTATTAATTTAATGATAAATTAATTAATTAACTTCTTTAATTCCGAGCTAGTACCACTCGACCTTTTTACTATCCCGGACATAAGTCCACCAGCTGGGTTTAGTATAATAAATATAACGAGCTCATCTCGGGAGCACCATCACCCCGGACGCACCGGTACATGGTTTCCTTTCGACAAGCAGCAGCACACCAAGTAACTAAATACGTGCACCCAACCCACCGAGACTATTGGCCAAAATTGACCTCACCCACTGGAAGATCAAAATACACTATGTCTAATCCTCATGCCCGCTCAAGTCTAGGGATTAAGAGATAGAATACTAAGAACGAATTGTCTATTAAATCAGTACAAGACAAATCATTCTAAATAGTCAAGTTCAATATGCCCCGGGCATATCTATATGATTCAATTAGTTTAGACAAACCAATTATCCGAATCACATAATAACCTAAATCGACATTGTGTCTAAAACTATCTCAGTTACGAACCTGATTTATATATTATGTCTTTTAACCAATGATGAGATCTACTGTGTCACATCAGACACCTCATCATCTAATTACATAATATAAATGGACTAATCATGCACAACATATAAACAAAACATCAAATCGATATATTAACTAAGAAAAAGATACAATACAAGCATAGCTTATGTATTCAAACCTAACACTCTATCACACACGGTACGAATGAAAACCTCATAGAGCAGAATTTGGAAGCTTTCCCCGAGATTCGCAGCACTCTCAAAAACCATAATCATGGATGGATCTTCTTCGTTCTGGATTGACAACTGGAATGAAAACAGAGTAATATGGCAACACAACTCCCTCCCGCCATGTCCTAATCTCACAATAAATGAATTCTTCAGTAATAGAGATAATTACTTGGCAGCCTTGGATGGTTTCCTTGAAGCACACCAAAAGAAGTTTCGAAGCAACTGGTTAGCGGACTTCAGTGATATGCCGAATAAGCTGGTTTGGTGCCCTTCTCCAGCAGGAAACTTCTCGGTCTCCTCCGCATATAAGAGCTTATGTAGGAATAGAGAAGATGACCAATTGGTAATGATTCTGTGGAATAAGTAGCTGCCCCCGAAAATTTCTATGTTTCTTTGGAGGCTATACAATGGTTTTATAACCTCCCGGAGATATTGTGTAAATTCAGAAGATTCTTTACCCTTCATTCCAGATGCTGCTTTTGCCTAAACAATTCTGAAATGTTAAGGCATTGTTTCTTTGAATGTGAGAAATTCAAAGTATTCTGGGACAATTTGATGGCAGCAAAGGCCTTACGATTGATGAGAGAGATGGGCTAGAATCTGATTGAGAAGTGGTATGCAACCCCTCTGTCAAAATCAATCTCAAATCCATGGAGTTTTGCGCCTCTAATCCTCATCTGGTTACTGTGGAAGGAAAAGAATGCATTTCACTTCGAAGGAAAAATCCTACAAGTGGAAGAGCTGTTCAACAAGCTAAAGAATGAGATGTTGCTCCTTGCAACAAACACTACCAGAAAGGGAAAACAACAAAGAATGGCAAACAGTATCAACTGGAAAGAGTTCTACTCCAAGCCTTTGGTCATGAATGCTGACGGATCATGCACTGCTACAGGGACTGGGGGATACGGCTACATACTGAGAAGGAGTTCGGGCGAATTCTATATGGAGAAGCTTGTGGAATGACAAGAACAACACCATTACAAGCTGAAATCTAAGAAACCTTGGAGGCGACTAGATACTGCAACAAGAAGCACCTAACCAATGTGATTTTCCTAACAGACAACTCAAGCCTATCAACAATGATCAGTAAAGGGTAGGACTTT
This sequence comes from Knoxia roxburghii, assembly GCA_030378225.1. Classification (NCBI taxonomy): domain Eukaryota; kingdom Viridiplantae; phylum Streptophyta; class Magnoliopsida; order Gentianales; family Rubiaceae; genus Knoxia; species Knoxia roxburghii. Next base: position 9,622,240 of record CM059423.1, read on the forward strand.
TATTGGAGAGAATACAAAACCTTGTCTGAAATAGCCTTTTATATATCTTAAACCTCCTTGGAAATAAGACACATTCACAGGAAGGCAACAAACCGGCCAACTTCTTAGCAAGGATGAGAGCAAAAGGGGCTAAAGTAGCATTTTCCTACACAAGAGACATGCCTGGAAGGTTGAAGGGTATGATCAGATTGGATGCTGAAGGTATTCCCGCCCTTAGAGTTAGATGAATGGAGAAAAATGAAATGGCAGATTAGCACTGATAAGTTGGTAAATAGCAGTATACACCCCAATTTTTGCTTGGGGCGGTTTTTCAATTAACTTTTGTATAGGGGTTTTAGCACTAAAGGTTAGACTATCCTCTGCCTCATGTAACATTTTGCTAACATATATGAAGGGTAATCGCCCAACCGACCCTCTCTCCAAGGGAGTGAGGTATGTTTGAAAAAAATAATAATAACAATAAATATATTATTATATCAAATATAACACATATGTTCTTTCAAATATAATCTAATGAATAAATCATATAAGCCATAAATCTATATGCATAAATATTCTAATCACAATAGAATAGACTTAATTGAAGACTTTTTCAAAATTTGGATTGAATATTAAAATTATAAATCTTTTAAGCAACTTTTGCAAAAAGTCCTAGAAAGAGGGGCAAATGTGCCCTAAAAAAACTTATTTTTCAAATTAGGGTTTCCATTGAAAAAGATTATGGGTAATTGTTCAAGAAGGCATAAAATCCATGGGCTCCTTTTACAATTAAAATATTTTGGCAGTAACTAGGGATTTCACCAGAGCCACCGTCTTCTCTTCTTATATTTCGTTTTTTCTTGACGATTTTTCAATTCACTTTTCAACCGCCATTCGTCACGACATTCAATTAAAATATTAGGACTAAATATGTTGTAAATAACAAAATTTAGGGCTACCAAATGTTTACAACTAAATTTACCATTATATCATACTTTAAGGACTATTCTTGTCTTTTTTCTTATTTTTTAACAAGGTGGACTGCCGTCTCTTCTCTCCCAACCTCAACCTTCAAAAAATATTTCTTCCCCCATCTTCCCATCATGGGAGGATGGGGGAAATAAATTTGTTCTCCGTTTTCATTTTCCTGTTTTAGTTTCGTCATCCAAGAAAGGGGATTATCTTCAATCTTTATTTCTTGTCTTTCAATAGATGATCTATAGAGGGGTAGAATGTCTTTTTCTTTCAGTAGATTCAGATATACTTGTAGTGTCTGGTTGCGGTTTCATTGATGGTGTTCGTTGTTATGACGACGGATCGTTGGTGAAGTTCGTTGGATTGGTAGTGGCGTCGTTGATGGTGTTCGCTGATTTGATCAAAGAGGATTCAGTAGTCATAAATCTATTTATTAGATTTATGGTTTGGAGTTTCATCTGATAATTAGTGATGTATCCTTGTTCGGATTAAAATTTTGACAAGAGGTATATCTATCGCTTGATATGGTAGATCTATATAGGTTTATCAGTAGTAAACACAACAATACTTGTAATTTGTGTTTCTTTGGTTGTATCTTCCTATTGTCAATCGTTACTGGACGTTTTCCAATAAATTAATATGTCTTTTATTTCAAATAAAAAAAAAATGGACTGCTTTGGATTTTTTGTGTTTTTTTTTTTTTTTTTTGTAAAATGCCGTTAATCAAGATAGTGATGGGACAAATATTTTCCGTTAGGGGGATGAGACATATGTGTATTGTCTCTCTCATTTTGTTCAAGTCTAGTTATAAATCAAACACCCGCCTAACATTTAATAAATATTAAAAAACCCCTCAACTAATTAAAATTGACAAAATAACTTAAAAACCCAAATAAATTCTAGTGAAAAGAAATAAAAGTAAAAATATATCAAAAAAAAATATATATATATATATATATATTATTTGTTTTCTCCTCCCACTCCTCACTTCCTGCCGCAGCATACCAACGCCGGTCCTTCTCCCTCGCTTTTGCTTCACCACCACCCGGATCCTTCCGCGCTCAGGTTCGTGGGTCGCTCTCTCTCCCAGTGTTTCTGTCACCCACCGCTGCCATCGCCTTCCTCCGATGAGTTTTGGTTCATTTTTCTTAAGAATTCCTTCAATTAGTTTATGCCATATGGATTTGTGTGGTCTAAATAAACTTTGCAGTAAAACTATTACGAAGACTTTGTAAGCTGTGTTAGTTTCTATTTGGCTGCTATAAATGAGGATCACACTTGATTTTGCTTGAGAGGTATGATTAAAATATTAAGCAACTGCTATAATTCATAGTTTCTTTGCCAAGAATAATCTTACACTCAATATTACTCCTCAATCACTCCTGTCTCAGCTTAATTGGTTCAGCACTGTTCTGGAAAGCAAAGGGTGTAAGAAATTGGTGCAAATGACTATGCATCTGCCATTTACTCAACAGCTCATAGCAGTAAAATTCAGAAGCTTGCCATTTGTAGTATTACACGTTTCTTGAAGGTAAATATCTGCACCTGAATCTTCCTGCATTCATTACAAATTCAAAAGTCTCCAATTCCTGCAACTGTGCATCGAACCCACCTTTTATGTAAGGGGAAACAGGGCTCTATGCAGAGTTGCTGTTGCTGAATCTCTCCAAAATCTTCCAAAATTCTTTTCACATGGGCTTTAATTGTAATATAAAAAGTGATCCTAAAGCTCATCATTTTAGTCTCATGAAACAGCTTTTCAGGACGGTTTGCTCTGTCTCAAGTTCAATAAGGACAGAGTTGCCACTGTTCTTGTCAATTCTTGCAAGACAAATCATTAATTAATACTCGTATACGTTTGCACTATAATTAAAGTTGAAGTTGAAGAAGGACATTTCAACGCCAACAATTAATCTTTATCCTTACCCACAAAAAGGAAGAAAATATAAACATCCTAAATTCAAATCTTAAAAAAAAAAATTAAATACTCAACGAAACAAAAGTCAAAACAAGACTGATAATATTGTTCATTCTGCAAACCTGGTGCAATTATTAAGTAATTTGTACAGTTTAAAAAAGATGCGGCAGAGGTGGGGCAAAGATTTTAAACACACAAAAAGGTTACCAGACCCAAGATATATTCATTACGTCACAAGAGAAGCAGCTAAACTTTTTCTGGCTAATCAGATCCAACCTCTACAGTTTTCGAATACATAAGGAGCTGAATGCAATATAGGCTCATTTTGCATCAAACAATGAACATGATACACATAATAAAGAATACAGGATTCCAATCATCAAGGACGGAAGAAAACTTGTTGATAATAAGAAAATAAATTCTGTTTTCTTTTTAACATACTTGATGGAACCACACGAATTTTACTAAGCGAAAGGGTTTCCTCCAACTGATGCAAGAGGCCCGTGCGATGAGACATTCCTGCATGGAAATTGAACAAGAATATACCCAAATTCTGAATCATGCCAAAGCAGTACTTGTAAGAAGACAAGCAAACGCAAAATGTAAATGGAGGAGGTAGAAGGACTACACCACCAAGGAGAAAATCGAAAAAGGTTGCTATTCTATATCTTTATCCTTCAAAAACCCTCTTTTTCCCACCTTGATTAAAATAGCATTACTGCCACCAATCTAATGAACAGTACATTACCTAATAGAAATCCAAAAGACTATGAACCCAGTGAACATAAACAGAGATGAAAGGGGCATAAAATGAGAAAAAGCTCAGTATTCGTTTTTTGTAATTCATTTGTAATTCACAAACACAAAACCATGAGGTTATATAAATTTTCAAGAAATGAACTACTCTGTCCCAGAAAATGACTTCTTTTTGTCCTCCAGTTCAAATAATAGGGCTATTTTTTTTTGGGACGGAGGTAGTATACAATTTAATATATACTATACTTCAAATTCTTCATTATGAAACAACACTAACCCTCCTCAAGTTGGTGCATACACACCACATGAACCTGCTTTTCATAAATATCTGGAACCACTAATGAATCTTAAGGCCAAATCAAACTGAGATGCAAGGTCATTTTACATGCGGAAGGTTACTGCACATCAAATATTAGAACAAAGTAGCCGTTTCACAGTTATTGACCTCCTTGAGTGATCTAAGCTGTATCTTATTTGTAACAAGCCAAGAGCAAACAATGTTCATGGACCACTAGAGGAATGTCAGAAAGTCTATACTATAGAGAAATTTGAAGTATTTAAGGCATCTAAGTCAATTAGTTCAGCTTTTCTAGTATATGAGAATTATGATTCTTACACACTGCTAACATGGAAAAAGATATGCCACTTTACTCCTCCCCCTCACCCTTTACGTGATTCTCTGGTGCTAACATGGAAAAAAATGAAAACTGAACAGGAACTACATATCAAACAAGAAAAAGAATAGCAAACCAACATACATATCAATTTCAATTATCTAAAAATGCAAAACAGAAGAAGGAACAATAAATAAGGAATAAAAAATATAAGTTTATTGATCATAAATATCATCTAATGATATAGTCTTGAAATTTGACAAAATTTCTTAAGCATTTTCTTGAATTTGAATATTTGCTTCGATTTTTCTAGTAATACACTTTTTTAAAACACTCAAATTCAAAAATAGATTCACAAAAAACATACAATTATTTATTCATACATAAGAGAACATTATGCATATTTCTGAAAAAAAAATTTAAGTTAGAAGTGTGTTTCGTATGGACAATTAATGAACAAGCTTGAGAACAAATTTTCTCATACAACATCATTTGGGCTGAAGTCAACAACTTTAACAGAATTTCCGACCATCGGGGTCTAAATGTTATGGAGATAACTGGTCAAAGGGGTATTCATAATTATCCCAAACCACAAAGTTCCTTCAGTGTATTCAAAGATTGACGGTAGTTGGCATAATTTATCCTATAACTATCAAATCAAATTAAAAAGTGAACGATAAGACCGAAAAAGACATGGAAAAAACCATCAGGAAAGAATGATATATATTCGAATTTAAATGAGAATAATAAGTGTCTTCATAGAACATGATAGCAAGATATGATCCATATAGCTTACCCAAGTCGTTAGATGAAGGTTAAGATGGTTTGTGGTATGTAAGGAAAATTCTCATAGAAATTAAACAAATCCACAACAACCACACTCTTATAAATAAAGGCAGCAATCCATGAAAGGATCCATACATTATGCTCTAGGGTCGAACAAGTACACACTTCTAAATGACTAACAGGAGAGTAACCACCATAACCTAATTTTTGTGTTTGCCTCTTTCACAAGAAAAAAAATGAAACTCCAATGCATGGAAGAAGTGTATTTTTCAGCATTTCAATACCATATTACAAGTAACAATATCCACAAACATAGATGTCAAGAAAAGTTTCAATTAACAAAATACTTACGATATTTGTGAGCTTTGTGCATGGCCAGCAATGTATCCCAACACTCCTGGACAATTGTCAAGAACTTAGATGGAGAACAAAACAGTTAAAAGGAAATAAATTCGACTTATTCACCTTCTGGACCAGCATGAACAAAAGGAGAAATTGTGTCTTGGGTAAACCAATGCTGATTTGCACCTGCAGTGAAGGGAGATGGGGCCTGGACATCTGGCAACACAGCTTGCAAAGCGCTCATTTCGAAAAACTGAGACTGAATAAATAGGACAGAAAATTTGTAGTGACTACTAAAATCTGTGAACGAATATTGTAGCATTCATGACTGTCCAACAGGAAAAAGCAAATGGAATATATTCCACTAATTTGACAACTTCACGCATTACAGGGAAACGATGTAATATTTTATATCGGAAGTTACCAAACAAACAAGACTTTGAAACAAACATAGACTATAAGAACAATGGAAAAGCAACAGATTACAAGAAAACATTCTTAGTATATGAGCAATTTTACACGCTATCTCAACATTGCTTTTAGTAAAAGCCCTAGTGTTGCCTCCTTCCTCATTGACACCTTACCTCATTTTCACTTATAACAAGGCAAGTTACCAAACTCCGCCACAACAATTCCCAGAAACCTCCCAGACTTGCTACACACTCCCCCACCCTCTAGCAGTCACACTAACCTCCACCCCCATCATACTGTGAATACCCATCACATACTGTGAATGCACAAAGAGTGTAGGTATCCCTTGGATCCAGTGCTATCAGCCACTTCACGATACTTGGATCCAACAAGGGAAGCATAAAAGTTTTACATGTTTTCCACACTATCAAAATAACAAAATATCCGTAGCTCCAGTTATGAGCAATGCATTTGCTGAAGTTCTATACTAAGATTGAATCAATGCTCTGTAACCTAATGGCTTGGAAAGATAAAATGATATAACTAGGTTCAAGAAGAAAATCAAAAGTTCAACATAGTTCAGGAGGTAATCATGTCAGATTTGCCTTTGGGGCAGAAGCTGTGGCTACATTCTACCTTAAATAACATTTTTCCCTCTCTTACTCATTAAGCAAACAAACTAGAATAGCAGAAAAATGATGAAAGTCATTGCAAACTTTACTACTTTTTGTTAAGCTAGTACGTAGTGGTCAATGTAGCGACCGTAATAGGAAGGGCGGGAGTTGGGCACTTAAAAAAAGCTCATCCCACAAGAAAAGCATGGATACATTTTGGCTGAGATTATTCAATACCATTTATTCTTAGTGGCTAAGAATTTTAACCGTAAATCCATCTTGCCAACCAGAAATCAGCATGAGGTCTCAAACCATGCAGGAAAAAGCAGTAGTCCAAAGTTCTTCCACAATATGCATCATACCATATGTTCAGAATTTATTTCAGCATCATAAGGAAGATCAAATGGGTTGGTAGACTTGCGCTCAAGTGCATCAGAACGTCCTTCCTGCAAAAGACACAAAAGGAATATATCTCGGTTCAGGGAAAAAAATATGTGCAGAGCTATACACCAAAATAAAATGAGTAAAAGAACAAACCACATCAAAAACTACTGATGAATCAAGTGATATCAAGCTGACATTTGGTGAAAATGATACTCTGGATACGGAAGATAAACTCTCCATTCCAATAGCAGGGGTTCCATTTTTATTAGTGCCCTGTCAAGTTAAATATCCTCAATAGGCTACAGATAATACCCAGAAACAGAAAATCAAGGCAAGAGATAAAGCACCAGTGGTTCTGTTGACAAGTATTGATGAGCAGATGAAGATTGATGTACTGAAACCTGCTCCTTCCTTTCTACCAATTTTTCAGATGAATCTTCAAAGGCATTCCATGACTGAAAAACATGCTAGTAACCAATGTCAGATCTTTTACACTGTCTATCACTCCTAAATAAATCAGATTTACACCCTAACGGTGCCTGATATCCAAGCCTGGCTTCAGGCTGGAATTTTCCTACCTCTGCGCTTGGAGTGCTTGGTATTGTTTCAACCTTTTCCATATTGGCATTCCACAGAGGTTCCATTACTGAAGAAGGTCCAAGAGCAGAATTATCTTGAAACGATGGCCACTGGCCAGATAGAAGTGGATTCCTCACAGGATTAGGATCGGAGGCTTGTATTTCTGTAGCAGTAGAACTTGCCAATGGCAGCTGAGGTGTGTCAAATGTTGCCCATCCTCCATTTTGAGGAGTGAATTGGAGATGCTTATCACCTAAGATTGCAGTAGATGGCTCAAGCGAAGTCCCAGGAAACATGTCTAAAGATGATGACGAAATAGGCTGTGGCTGTTGACATGTGCTAAAAGTTGGAGTAGAAGTAGTAGAAGGCTGTAATAGATCAATGAGTTGGGGGGATGCCGTTCCTGGCAATTGAGATACACTACCAACTAAACTTGAAGAAACAGTTTCAGGTGCAAATGGTGCATTGAAAAGGTCCAAGCCATCATAACTCCCAGAAACTGATGGTTGAGGTAAAGCAGATGCAGTTGTTTTCTTGCCCTTCTGAGCTTCCGCAGGTTCATGTTCGAGTGTAGCATCCACTAAACCAACAGAATTTACAGACTTAAAGGACATGGAGTCAATTGATCCAACACTTCCTGAAGAAGCAGTTCTCTGCATTGAAGGTAATTACTGTCACTTTAATCTATTTACATTAAGAAAAAACATATCTAAGCCCAAGTGTATATATGAAGCGAAATAAGCACAGTCAAACAATCCTGTTCCAAACATTTAAAGCTGAAAGAAGATTATATTTCTGAACCCCACAGTTAATCCCCGTTTACAAGATCAAACAGCAAGTATCACATTTTCCTTGACCTGAGGGTTCGATCAGATATAAGCATCAACTGGCACATTCTCAAGGCTGTTAATTTGACAATTAACTTGACACACTGGTGTATGCAATACTTTACAAGTCAGAGAAAACACTAGCATATCATTTGACCAATAGTGTGAACTTTTATAAGTATCAAATGATATCCATGGAAGCTACAGAACATTTGAGTCAAGCACTATTTTCTACATTCCTTACTGGAGCATATGCAAGTAAATTTTAGCAGTCCTGAAAACCCTTGTCGGATAAACTCATCATTTGAATACAATCACCACTAAGCCTTTATCCTGCAGTGGGGTTGGCTAGATGGACCCATTATGTCTATCAAAACATATGCTCTCAGTTAGATTTAAATATATAATGCATTTTTAATAAGTACTTTCATTGCAATTCTTTTTAGGTCTTTTTCTTCTCCTTTCAATTTGGGTCAATAATTGTGCGTATTTTCTACATATTCCTTACTGAAGTATTTCAACTCACATCTCTAAACTAACTAATGCATGTTTCTTTCATTTGCTCAGCTATTGGCATGACTTCCACTTCCCTTCTAATGCATTTATTACTTATTCTATCTTGTCCAGTGTGCTGCACCTCCATCTCCACATTCTCATTTATGCTGCCCTCTTTTTTTGCTAGTGTTCAAATTTTAGTTGCCCAACATAGTGGTCCAAAGCATTGCCTGCCTATGGCTGTTCTATATTATTTTCATTTGAATATTTGGTGATAGTAGACTAAATTAGGAGAAAGATACAAATACATCAGGATCATATTAAAATTAAAATCAACAGAATCATCACATTCTTTTGTTCCATGTCCTTTACCTTGTTTTTAAGATTTCATTTTGCAGCCAACTTTTAAGTAAGAAATAAACTTCCGTGTGTGAACATTACTTCCTAATTTAGGCACCATTTAACAAGAACAAGAACAAAAGAGGAGGAACTATAACTAGCTAAAGGCTCACAGTTCTCTAAATGGTTCTCACAAAAAACCAAAACTATAACTAGGTTTAAGCTCAGAAGCTGATATATGAATTTAACTTGATATAAAAACGCAAGTGCACGACAGTACTAGTAATAGAAAAGTAGGAAGGGACAAAAGAGAAGAAAATACCAGTAGCGACTATTCAGTACAAGTTATATGTTAGATGCTTGGAGGATTGGAATGCACAAACATATTTATTAGTACTTAATATGATAGAAAGATGCCTATCTCCTGGTATGCAAGTTGGGCAAGGCAGGATCCTGCCGTCAAGGCAAAACAAGAAAACTATACTAGTAGCAGACGGGTGGTTGAGAAAGAACAACCTGTGGATGTAGCATTTGTCCAATGCTTCTCCTGGCAGGTGAATCTGCATTTGGATTCCCTGTGAAATGCACAAGATCTTCGCTAGAAAAATCTCGTGAAGTTTCGCTGGATGGACTTCCAAAATCTCTCTGAAAGTTGGGCGATTGAAAGTTGGACCTAAATGGGTCTCCACTAGATGCAGAATAATCCGAAATTCTGGAGTCAGATCGTTCATTTGCAAAGTTATCGTCATAAATATGATCACTTAAACGGCTGGGGCTACGGTCACTTAGACGTGTAGGACTCAAGAAACTAGAGAATTTTCCATCATAAAGGCCCCGATCTGACCCGGGCTTTCTCGTAAGAACTGGCACATGTTTCCCATATCGCCTTTCTTCATACTGAAAATCATAGGGGGGACTTTGAGAAAAAGAATGATAAGAACTTGCTCGCCTGATTTCTTCATCCTGGCTTCTACCATTCTGACAAACAAAAGGATGATCACCATCATGTTAGATAGAACTCAAGGCCAATATGTGTATTGTAGTAGCAATATCAATGTTATCTCAGCCAGCATGTTCATCTAAAACATCATAAATGTGTCAGATAATTACGTGCAAATCTCTGGGAGGTCTGTCAGATGAGCCACCTCCAACATACTTCTTGTCTAGATAAACATTCCTTATGAACTCCCGAACCTTATCAGCATTGCTGCAAATGAATAGACCACTAGTTTAGAGTTTTTTTGTTTCAAATTAACTTGACTAGTTAAAAAGAAAAAGAAAGATATGTCAGGATCTAACACCTATTATCAGGAAGTCTATGCCTTTGCGGGTCCCATAGTTTCAAATAAATATCCCTAGCACTCTGAAATAGCAACAATACACAAAAATGTTATCAGAAAAAGCAACTTCAGCAAAAATAACCAACAATTCTCTACCTGATTACCACCCTTTTGAAGAGCTTCCACTTCATGGGAAGTGAATTTAGCCATTGACACAGATTTCACACGGTGAGTGAACTCCCGACTGAAACACAAACACATATGTTTCAGCTATTTTAATGCAAATGGAGTTCAGCAATGTGTAGCACTTTGCATTATTTTTTCAGAGGCTTCTATCTCACAATCTACCTTATCGAATATGAATTACACAGAACACTGATAAGAGACAACTAATTAAAAAAAAAGTGTCAAGAAAGAAATGGGTACCCTATATCGAATATGAATTACATAGAATGAAGTAAATCAGCATACTGAAACAGATATAACAGATAACTGATTTAAGAAAACAGTGTGAGAAAAGAAATTGGTCGCCTAAATCAAGTCAAAAAGAAAACAGTTTTTTACCATTCAGTAAAATTTCAGCTGACTTTGAAGCAAAATGCTAAATCTAATGAAAAAAAAAAGGAACACGGGTATAACTGCATCACATTCTATTGACATTCAGTCTCATTATATAATAATACATTATTATACTTCATATTTGGGAGATGAAAAAAATGAAAAAATGTGACCTGTATGGCAGACCATCTCATTTTTCATTTTACCAACAACTTTTTACATTTAAATTGAACCTTTTTACATATCCAATATAATGTTTTAGATTTCCAACTCAATTTAGTTACATTTCCCAAAAAAAAAAAAAAAAAACCTAAAACTCTGTTCATACAGCCTCGGGAACCACTAATAACACCTAACCCTTTACACCATGATATGAGATCGAACCTATGGATAATGTGATGGTACCATGTTCTATCAAAAACCTTGTTCTCATTGAGGTAATAAATTCTCTATTTCCTATATGCCATACTGGGACATCTAAAGGCCTCAACGCATATTAGAAAAGAATGCAAGTGCTCTCCATGTGGTTTCTCTTTCGTAGCTGGAGGGAAGCTTTGCAAATGTTATGATAAAAATGAATCTAAGTTAAACTAATCGGTAGAAATGCTTATGCATTAAGTTTGCAACAAATATTATAAATCAAGTCATTTAAATCTAAGGCAGACAAAATTTAGTATCAAGCCCACGGCAAAGATACTGCCAACAATTGCCAATTTGCTATCCCTCCCAACCATAAGGAGCCAGTTTGGAGTATGAATATGCTAAACTAAGAGTAAACATAGTCTCATTTCCAAGAGTTCCTCATCCGGTAATTTTTAGCAAGGTGCATTTTCATATATTCACTTATTTGAGAAAGTTTCTATTATGTTCAGTAATTAAGTGTCTAATGCTTAAATAATATCAAGAAACTACTTGGGCTTGTTTTTCTAGTAGTACAAAGTGGGTAATCCAACACTCAAGTTTCAGCTATACCCTATTTCCCTACCTTTGGTATTGTTAAATAACTGGTTCCAATGGATTCTATTGGCCAGATATTTCCTACACTGCTGGCTTATTAATAGCTTTTGGCTGAACCAACATACTGCAGTTTCTAGTTGCGAGAGAAGGCACTCTATTTCCCAAAATCCATTGAAAGTGGTTCGCTTCATGGAACTGATATTTGTGTAATAAAAAATATACTCAGAGCATAAACAGAAAAGGTCATATGTGGTAGTAGGTGACTTGCTACGTTCCAGATGTTACAAGTAATGAAGGCTTCCATAACATTGAGAATTTAGATTTAAAAAACAACCGAAGAGTTGCAAGCATAGGGATATAGTATCCACTCATTAAACTTCTAAATTTCACAAGGAATATAACGTTAACAGAATACGACAGGAAATTATTATCTGTGTTTTAACTTTGAGGAACTGACCATCAAAAGAACACATTTTGATTGTGAAAATACATCAGATGCGATGACCAACGTCTCCAGTTCTTATACGCACCCAATTGATAACACTAATTTAAGTTTTTTGAAATAAAAAATAAAAAATATACTCCACAAGTACAATGTAAGATTCATAAAGATATCAAATTACCACAGAATAGTTCAGTACAGAAATGAAAGATACTCACTGAATTCCACTGCATGTCATACAAACAAATGTCCAAAAGTTTGTACACACATATTGAGGTCCCTGCAAGTTAAAAAAGAAAACCAAATTACATTCTAAACGTCAAGAATTCAACATGGTACATTGTAAAGAAATCATTAAAACATATAAAAGATCCCATAAGTCCTCCCATCCCAACCCACAACAAAATTCAAATTGTTAATGCATTTTCTACCGGAACCCATTTGCCTCAGCTGCATAGCTTTTAAAAGAACATTTTCCCGCAAGTTAAATGTTCTTTTAAAAGAAAAGAAAAAAGCCCATCGCCCAAAACCCTACCAACAGTCAGTAAAATTAAATTGAAAAAGAAACAAATTTACAACAAATTAAAAGCATACCATACTATTACAGTTAATACAGCGCCGATTGGGCGGGAGCTTCATGAGACCTCTGATAATCTTTTCATTTCGCTCTTCTTCTTTTCTGCTGCTCATTTCCTTAACTAAAATGGTGGTAATTGCTTGCGTAACCCCAGCAGAAATCCCAGAAAACCCAATAAGGAAAAGCGATATTTGAAGCTTGATATTATTATTAAGTATTAATGTTTTCAGGAATCAATATCGTTTGGGAAGAAGAGTAGAAGAAGAAGAGAGGGGTTTATATTCTTTTCTTTTTGGTTTTTCTTTTTCCCTATCTTTTCTTGGGTTTGAAATTCTGTTATGATATGCTGTAATAAAAATGGCTCTCTCTCTCTCTCTCTCTGCTCAGAGTGCAATTCAAATTGGGTGGCATTAGCGAAGACCCACGTCTTAATTATTGAGGAGAAACTTTAGAATTGTGGGCACGCCCCTTACAATTTCATTAATTGCAGAAAATTCTTGTGTCAAAATTTTAAAAGAAAATACACATTAATAACCCCCTTTATGTTAAAATTTAATTAATTAGTTTCATTTAATCTAAATTACTCTAAGTCCAAGATGAGATTATTGATTAAAAATTTAAGTGAACTTATAAAATTAATAGAAATGAAAATCTCATATTATACCTCATATTTTTTTTATAAAAGATAACAACTCATGTCGGGAATACATTTTTATTTATTTAAATGTAGAAATACTTTTTAAAAAATGATATTGAACAAAATAAAATTTATTTAAATAAAAAACGAACAAATAAGGTAAAGAATAAGGAGAAAATGTTTACTAATTCAATTTAACAAAAAGTGATAACTAATAGACTAATCACTTATTTTGAATTTAATAATTGTATTTACATTTTAAAATCACTTAATCTATTAAAAATTCTTGTTCGATAAATCAATTATACACTTAATCTTAATCGATTATTCTTGTTCGATAATTCAATTTAATACTATTTTAATAAATTAAGTATTTTTTTTAATTAAGTACTTAATAAGTGTGTCGGATACCTACACATCAAAAGTCTTATTCCCTCCATTTCATAATATAGGTCGTTTTCTCAAATTAAGGGAGATGTCAAAATATAAGTTGTTTGTTTACTCATAGAGTGTCTTTACTATAATACCTTTATTTATTGAATTTCACTGGGATTTGTGTTTATTAATTCTCTCATTGGCTCGAAATGATTAATTAACAGGTTCGCTCTAAATGAGTATTGAAAATACGCAAAGGAGAAATACTCTCAATCTAGTTCGATTTCTACTAATCTTGTTTTCAATTCTATATAGACTTTGTTTTTAATTTTTATTCATTATACTTTGTTTTGAAATGGAATAGCCCTTCGAATTAGGATTAGACAAAAGTTAGAAGATTCAGTTGTTGAAGATTCATTCGAAAATGCAGTAGTTGAAGATTCGTTCGAAAATGCAGCAGTTGAAGATTCTTTTGAAAATGCAGTAGTTGAAGATTTATTCGAAGGTGTTGAAGATGATTTTGAAGACGCCAATGATGATGTTGTAGATGACAGACAAAGTACAAAAAAACCATTACCTTTTGATTTGAATGAACCCGCGATGCTAGATTTTGAAAAAATACCCAAAAGGATTATGAGAAGAATTCGAACCAAAAGGACAAGAAGATGTAGTCAGAGACATGTTAAGGATATACTGTCCCAGATTTTCACTGCTGTTGTATTATTTACCAGTACTGCGTTGGAAATATTTGTTTTGTTTTGTTTTGTTTAGAGGGTGAGTATTTTCTTTTGATGTACTGATATTGACTGCGTTAGATACAACTCAGGAGTAATTAATTTTTTTTTTACTAAAGTAAAGGATTTTGTATTTTGGATAGCTTCTTATAAGACTTATCACAGAGATCTCACATATCAATACAGTATGGTATTCTTTTTCGTCAAAAAAAAAAAAGCCACTTTTCATCGACATGAACAACATTATACATGCCTTTGAAAACTAGATTGCCTGGACTATTTAGATCTAGTAGCTTTGATAAGCAAAATTAAACCTTGATTTTTTGTTTTCATCATTCAGATGAGGCTTTATCGAACTAGAATGTCGTCGTATTACCCCTGACTTCCTCCTTCGACATAAACTAGATATACTAGTCCCCATAGGTTCAACTAATGAACTGTATGTTGTTCTTTTTAACACAGGCAATGCACGCAAACGATCATGATCAATTTCAACTCTTTTATGTCCACAATTTACCTTCCTATGATGAACATCACCAATATCTTTATGTTGTTTCCAAATTCGTTGTACAGTTCTTATGGACACTAAAAATTCGGAAGCCACCATGTTTGTCACACCTTTCTCAAACTTTCCACCATGACTTTTCTCTAAAATAGAATGATGTATTCTCACGTGTTTATCATTCGATGTAAAATGTGTCGTATTTTGATTACCTTCACCTCCCATATTCACAATGTCATTATCTAAATAAATCATTTGATAAAAAGAAAAAATCAAAATGAAGATCAAGAGACATATTTTGAAATATATATTTATGAAAAATATAAAAATAAACTTGAAGACCAAATTATAAGTTTGACAAAATCAAACCAGAGTGCATTTGACATATAAAATATACTCCAATGGTAACTCAAACACATTAAGGGTGCGTTTGATGCAAGGCGAAGACAATGAAGCAATCGAAATTTTATTAACTCAATAATCATTAAAGGAATCTGATCATCTTTGACTCGTTTGGTAAATTAGTAGGACATTCATTAAAAGAATTTGATTGATTCATTAAAGTAATTTGATTGCCTTTGCCTTTACTTTACTAACCAAAAAAGGTAGCAATCGGAATTATTTTGCCTTTGTCTTGCATCAAACGCACCATAACAGTAACTCAAATAATACATTTTAGAATATTTAAACATGTGAATCTCATTCGGATAAACATCTAATCATATCTCCAATTTGGAGAGACAATAACATATGTTTAAAACACCCCAAAATTCTTCCTTAAATCAATTTACTAAACCTCCGAAGTTCTGAGTTCTGAAATTGATTATTGCTTGTACTACTACTCTGGCTAGCGGCCCACTAGCTGGGATCGATCATCTCAGCTTTGTGCGGTTGGGTCTCCATTTTCACGTTTTGCTTTCGAGCTGACATAACTATAGAGGGCCATTCCCTTCTTAGCTTTAAGTTATCGCCCCATAGTTCTAACATTCAGATTTAATCAGTTTTAATTCAAAGGAATATATATATGCTCCAATGATAACTCAAATATAGACAACAGTAATTGAAAATATATACCGGGAACAATCAAACATAGACAACAGTAATTGAAAAAAAAAAACACTCCAATGGTAACTCAAACTAAAGTAACTCAAATAATACATTTTAGAATATTTAAACATGTCAATCTAATCTCAGAAAAACATCTAATAAATAAATATATATATATACGTTACTAAAATCTTCATGTGAAGAATATATTCCATGGTCACTGATCTCACCATCCTCTTCATTTGAATAATATATTCCATTGTCACTAATCTCCTCATCCTCTATGTAAGTGAGAAAAAAAGTCAATACTAACCTTTGTTCTTTCTTCAATTACCAAGCATGAAATATTTCTTACCAATAATATCATCAAAAATTAGAGTTGGTTCTTCATTAAGATCAGGAAGGAAACTGGTTGACGCAACCGAACCACTCATGGGTGAACTTGGGGGAGAAGCATTGAGGTTGATTACACAATCATCCCGTGGTATTTCATTAAGATCGGGCAAATGATTATCTCCATCTCCTATGGATTCCATAAGAGAGAATTTTTTACAGTACAGTTGGATTTAAGTAAAGTTTATACTGTTCACTTTCTTCTCCTCTCCAAAATTTTGGTGAGAATTGTTTAAGCCTCATACTAATTTGTCAAAAAAAAATGGAGGGAAAATTTTGTTCAATTTTATGTTAAGCAGGAGAAATTATTATGCAGTTGTCATAGTTAAACAGGAGAAATTATTACGCAGCTGCCATAGTTAAGAAACTATCACGCGCGCGAGAATTACTATAAATAATCCATCCCCAAAAATTTATTACTTTTGTAGTGGATACACAAGAAAATAGTGATACTATAAGACCACCATATAAATTGTCTGTCTCAACTTCCTTGGTGAGCATTTAAGGAAGATTTTGGATTCCACCATCCTATGGGTGGTCTCACTATTCCAGGCATTTCATCTACGATCTATGAAACAACACATAGAAAGCTGGGGTGGCTTTGCAGATTAGGAGGCAGACAGCTTATGTCTAGTTAACCATTGAGAGTAGAATCTGGTGAATCCAATTTTGCACAAGGAAGACTAGAGATTTTTCTTTTGTTTTGATGCTCTAAAGTTTTAGACAGTTACTAGGAGCATCTCCAACCATATCCCCAAAAATACAGTATACTTTACTCTAAAATTCAGTATTTATAGTGCTTTACATTAACTGCACCCCATCCCAATAACTCTATCTTCTATCTAAAAATAATATTTTATTCAAATTTATTTTTATTATTATATCACTATAATTTTTTTACTCATTCACATTATATTTTTTATATACATATCTATATTTATAAATTTAGTGATTTAATTTTAAATTATATATTTAAATAATTAATATTAATTAATAATAAAATAATTTTTATAAATTTAGTATAATAATAATAATAATGAAGGTATGAATTTTATTAAATTAGTTTTATAATGAAATAAAATTTTTAAATCATACAAAATATTAAATTTTATTAAACATTAACAATTTTAAAACATGCAAAATACCAAATTGGCATGCTTACAAGATATTATTAAAACAAAAAAAATAGAAATACCATTTAAATAAACATAACTCATTTCTTAGTTAGATATGTAAGCACGACTTTCCCATAAATAATCTATTAAGGCATTTCTTAAGTCAAAGTGTGCATTTTTGTCCTTGACTTGTCTGTATCGAGCGAGAAATGAATGAAATCGACTATTACGATTTGGTATCATTTGCACATTAGGCGTTGGAGTTTCATTTGCATCTCTTGTAGGTGCATTAGATCGCGTTCATCTTTCACTATCATATTGTGCATGATAATGCACACAATCATGATACCATGCAACACACTCTTATCCTAAATTCGTTTCGAATTTTCAACAATAGCAAATTTAGATTGTGTTAGACTTAAGTGTTTCAATCTTGTTTTAATAATAACAAAACAAATATGTGAAACTAACAATTTCTTAAATTGTCTAAAATTATTTTTTGTAGAAAGTGCAAAATTTTTAAATTGATACATTCATCTTCAAATAAGCATAAATTTCGTTTCACTCAGCCAAAAATTAAGATTTTGGATGTTTTGAAAATCTATTTCAATTATCTAAAAAATGGTATTTAATAGTCAATGTGAAATTCAAATGGAATTTTGGTCAAAATAGACAAAAACAAAACTATGTCACTGCAATGCCACAATTCAGTAAATTAGATGTAACTTGAGTTATAAAAGTCCAAATCAACTGATTTTGACGTCTTTGGAAAGCTAAGAGAAAGATATACAATATTTATTTTTGACACAAAAGTCAAAAGTAGCTGAAAGAAGTCGAAAAAGTTGAAGGAAGTTCAGACTATGTCAATTCATCTTTGGAGCCAAAATTCAAGTGTTTGAATTGGAGTCCAAATTTGCCTATAAATTGAGGTCATGGGTGAAGACATTCAAGACACACAAGCTATAAACCCATTCTTATTATTTTCAAAATTCTCTCAAGTTTTCAAGGGATCATTTTAAAATTTTACTTTCAAGTTCTAGTTATTTTTCAAAAGTGTTTTAGTTATTTTTCAAAGTGTCAATCTTAGACTAGAACCTTATCACTTGTAAGCCATGAACACTTCACACACAAAAAGGTTTTATTGTTCTTGAAAGCAAGAGGTTGCAAGTCAAGAACAATTTAAAGGGTGAGTAGTGAAGAACCTCTTAGTAGAGTTACTAAGTTGTTCTTGGGAGATTTGTAAAGGTTTGAATTACACCTTAAGAAATTTTTTTTTTTTTTGAAAAAGAAATAGGAAGGGACTCAACTTTAGAAGTTGAGGAGTGGATTTAGAGCTTGTAAGGGGGTTACAAGCTTGAACCACTTTAAAAATATTGTCTCTTTTATTGCATTGCATTTTGCATTCATACTCTCTCTTGTACATTTCTTGCATCATAAAACATCACCATTAGAGTTGCTCATTTCAAGTATTACATCTTTAATTTTAAGATTTTATTTAAGACTTGTCATTATTTCAAGTCTAGCTTTCTTTAGTTAAGTATTTACTTTATCTTAGACTCGTCCTTATCAAGTCAAGGATTTGGCCTTAATCAAGTCAATACTTGAGCTTTATTTTAAATTATTCAATTTCAAGACTTGTCCATTTCAAGTTACATACTTGACCTTTATTTTAATTTGATTAGTATATATTGTGAGCTAACAATTTCTTATTTCCTTGTATACTTTTATATTGTTGACTAACCTTATTATTCTTGTTTCATCTTATTTTAATTTAGACTTATTTGTTATTTGTTTCATACATAGAGTAGTCATTGTTTATTTTAAAAAGAAATTATTTTAAGATTTGCTCATTTTTAAGTAAATTTTTTAAACAACCTAATACACCCCCCTCTTAGGTTGTGTTGTTAGTTTTCAGATTGTAGGACCCCAAAAGCACGTCCACATCTTTTCTACATGCCTCGTGTCTTTCTGCAAAGTACGTATGATTTTCTTGATATGGATTATGAATTGTTTGAACAATTGTAGACCATTTCGGATAAATACCGTCAGCCAAATAGTATCCCATATGGTACTCTTTTCCATGAATGACATAATGAACATGAGGAGCAATCTTTTAGCCATATTATAAAGTAAAAGAGAAGACTCCAACACATTGATATCATTATTAGAACCGGACATACCAAAATAAGCGTGTCATATCCATAAATCATAATTGGTAATAGCTTCAATAATTATTGTCGGAGATCCCGAATATTCAGTTAATTGTCTTGCCAAAACTTTTGGTGTTGGGTTTGAATACTAAAACTTTGCTTGTATTAAACTATTTC
Source organism: Knoxia roxburghii (assembly GCA_030378225.1). Classification (NCBI taxonomy): domain Eukaryota; kingdom Viridiplantae; phylum Streptophyta; class Magnoliopsida; order Gentianales; family Rubiaceae; genus Knoxia; species Knoxia roxburghii. The sequence continues at coordinate 9,642,203 of CM059423.1, forward strand.
CCAGTTTATATATCGATTAAATGTTTTAGTTAAATTGTTTATATGTTTTACATATGTTGCCCATTTATATTATGTATTTAGATGATGAGGTGTTTGGTATGACATAGTAAATTTCATCATTGGTTAAAAGACATAATATATAAATGAGGTTCGTAACCGAGACAATTTTTGACACATTGTCAGTTTAGGTTATTATGTGATTCAGAAAATTGGTTTGTCTAAACTAATTGAATCATGTAGATATGCCCGGGGCATATTGAACTTGACCATTTATGATGAATTGGCTTGTACTGATTTAACAGATTATTCATTCCTAGTATTCTATCTCTAAATCGCTAGACTTGAGCAGGCATGAGGGTTAGACATATTGTACTTTGATCTACCAAATAGTGAGGTCACTTGATGCCAATAGTCTCGGTAGGTTTGGTGCGCGTGTTTGATTGCTTGGTGTGTTGTTGCTTGTCGAAATGAAACCATGTACCGGTGCGTCCGTGGTGATGGTGCTCTCGAGATGAGCTCGATATGTTTATTATACTAAACCCGGCCGGTGGACTTATGTCCGGTATAGTAAAAAGGTCGAGTGGTACTAATCTTAGATTATAAGAAGTTAATTAATTAATTTATTAGTAAATTAATAAATTAACGAGCACTATATCTTTGATGTGAGGAGATTAAAGAATAATTAATTTAGTTGTTCCAGAAGCAATTCTGGTGTAGGATGGTAGTGTCATAATTAATCCGTTAGTGGTACGATTAATTATGTAGTGGGATAATTGATAATGTAGAATTAATTATTTAATTAATTGTTCTTAAGGATTAATTAAGTAATTAACAAAGTGAAATTATTTAATTAATTAATTAATTAAATCTTAAAGTTCAATTAGAATTAAGAAATCCTAGATATTAGAAAATCTATTTGAATTTGGAAATCCTATTAGATCTAGAACCTAATTGGATTTGAAAACTAATTAATAATCCTAAACTCATTAGGAAGGCCAATCATAAACCAACTTGGGTTATCTCTTGTAACTCTATAAATAGACAAGAGATTAACAATTCACATACACAATTCATAACTTTTCAAGACAAGAAAACTAGAGAGAGAAAGTCTAGAGAGAGAAACTAAATTTTTCTCCCTCGAAGTCGACTAATTCTCCTCAGTAGGCGACGGCGGTTCATGTCCATCAGCAAGCTGCCGGTAACATATTTTCCGACGATACGTGAGCTACACGCGCGGCGGCGGGTTCGCGGAGTTCATTCCGGCTAGCAGTTTTTTATGTTGGATTGCTGATCATTGGTTCGTTGCCCACACAACGTACGAGCTGGTCTTGAGTCATACAAGCGATCACCTAAGTACACGCTTCAAGAGGTAATTCTTAAACCTTCGCTTTAATTATGAATTTATTGTTGGGTGACAGATCGAACAAGTAGAAGCTAAGATCCTGCGCAATGTTATTTTAAGCAAGGATTGGAATATCAATTGTGCTACAACTTAGGCCTGGTCAAGAGTTCCGATTCTGGAATGCATACCACTAAAGTGAATTTTTTACCGGGCCCAGGCAGATAATCTTTCAGTCGGACATATGTTCTACTTCCAATGCATATAATCAAGACTACCTAACATTCCTGGAAAACTACTTTGCTCATTTATATAATGAAGTCTTGCAATATCATTCTCATTTGGCAATATGAGATATTGCGTTAAAAAGAACTCAATAATAGAACGACAGAATCTCTTCAAGCATTCCATTGTCGTTGATTCACCGATTTTAATATACTCATCCGTTAGATCTCTTGGGATACCAAATGCTAACATTCGAAATATGACTGTTGTTTTTTGTATAGTTGATAATCCAAGCATGCCTACACCATATCTTCGTTGTTCAAAATAATCATCATTATCTTTAACAACATTAACAATACAAAGGAACAAACTTCTAAACATATGAAATCATCTACAAAACTCAACGTCACCATACAATGGATTTTCAGAGAAATAATCACGTAGTAAATTAAGATGCACACATTCATGATCACGATTTATCACTCTGTGTCTTGGAATTAAGCCACCACGACTCCTTTGGTTATTTTCTTGCTCAAGAATACGCGCAATTTCTGCATTATTTGCTTACATCGCCTGACATATGAGCATTTGTTTTTGCTCCAATGTACGAATTTCTTGTTCAAACTCTTCTGAACTTGATGAATTCGATGAAGATTGAGGTGGTGAACTGATTTGGGAATTGATATTAGAAGGGCTGCCAGTATCATGATTCATGATTGCAAATTTTGTGGATTTTTTTTTTTTTTTTTGAAACAGATGAATTTGAAAACTATAAGGTGAAATTTTGAAATGAAAATTTTGGTATGGATTTGAGTTAGCATGGCTAGAAATTTTAATAAAATAAAGATGATAGTAAAATCTATTGGATGATTATAATGATGATAAAATCAATCCAACGGTTGATATTTAGATAAAGATAAGATAAGATATTCTTAAAATCTAATGGTCTAGATTTTAAAGAAATTAGCACCTGCGGTTGAGATGATAGTGAAATCTATTGGACGTTTATGATGATGATAAAATCAATCCAATGATTGGGATTGAGATAATAAATGAAATAAACATATGATAAGATATCTTTAAATCTAAGGGTCTATATTTTGAGGAAATTAGCACCTACAGTTGAGATGATAGTGAAATCTATTGGACGATTATGATGATAAAAAAAATCCAATGGTTGGGATTGAGATAATAAATGAAATAAACATATGATAAGATATCTTAAAATCTAAGGGTCTAGATTTTGAGGAAATTAGCACCTACAGTTGAGATGTAGTGAAATCTATTAGACGGTTATGATGATGATAAAATCAATCTAGAGATTTAGATAAATATAAGATAAGATATCCTTAAAATCTAACGGTGTAGATTTTGAGGAAATTAGGTCTGGTTTTCTCTCTTCAATTAGCGTATAGGTTAGAGAAGCAAAAAAAAAAAAAAAAAAGTTAGAGAAGCAAATTATGGCAAAATTACAGTTAGTAGATAAAAATCTCCGGGGGTTACTATCTACTGCCAATGAAATTAATATTACCGCCCAGCTAAATTACAAAACTATCCCCAGTTTTAATAACTATCGCCCGTCTTTTTAATATTCTCTGTCCGCTCTCAAATTTACAATATAACCTTACTTTTAATATTCTTCGCCCGCCTAATTTACTAATATGACCTTATAATAATAATTTATTAAAAATAATAAACTTTTTAAAAAATTAATTACTAATTTCAACTATGAATTTTTTTTCAAAATTAAACACGAGAGTTTGCATTCCCAAAATGAGAACTCTGGATAGTTCGCATTCCAGAGCCTCTTTGAAAATTAATATTCTTTATCAGCGAATTAGTCAATGTTAGTGAAAGGGTCAATCGTTAAATAAAGGGTATTTTTGTCAAAAATGACTATAATTGCTAAAAAAATTTAAGTTGGACTAGTATTGGTGACGAAATAAAATGAGGGACCAAAACCGGAATAACTCCTATTTTTGGGGACCAAAAATGGATTTAAACCTTTTTAAAATGACCATTTTTACATTTGACTTGCTTTGACTAATACAAAAATCTATAATAACAGGTTAATAGATTAAAATCGCTTAAAAATTGTAAACGTAATGGGTATTTTTAGCAGAGGCTAAACATTTTGGACCAAAATGGTGAAATGGCCAAACTTATTGGACTAAAATTGTATTGTTTCTCAAAATGGTGAAATGGCCAAACTTATTGGACTAAAATTGTATTATTTCCATCAAAGAAATGAAAAATTTCTTAAATGTTTATAACATCAAATCTTAATTTTAATGTAACATGGGCGTGTTGTGGGACGAATTGCTTGACGTGAGCATGTCGTGGGAGATATTAGCTTCTGAAATTTTTACGAAAAGAAAATACTCCCCACACACTTAAACTTGTTTTAAAACTAATAAAAGTTTAAAACGCGAACTCCTCCTTAAATAATTTCTGATTTTTAACATATATTTCAATATTTTTATTATAAATTAAAAATAATATATTATAATAACTTATATATAGTTATAAATTAAATTAATACTTAATTATATTTAAAAAGAGAAATTAAAGTTCGTTTTCTTAAATTAAATTAAATATTTTTTCAAATAAATTTTTATAAATATCAAAATAAAATAAATAAATAAATAATCACGAATATAATAGAGGAATGATCTGAAAAAAAAAAGGAACGATGGACAATTTGACACAACAACATCCGTGGTTGGCAGTAAAGGCACAAGACTGACAATTTGACACAACATATTTCGTGGTTGGCAGTAAAGCCACAAGAGCTTTGGTTTCATTCTAGTTTTTCTTTGTTCAAACTCATAATCCTGTGATGATGCTTAGTTTTTGTGCTTCTTTAAGAAATTGGAATGTTAAAAAAAAAAAAAAAAACCAATCATTTCTGGACATGCTCTCAACTGCAAAGCATTACAATTTATTAGCTCTATTTTCAAAATCTCATAAACCGTTTCAGGGAAATCAACATCTGGACTGGAGATTACATTTTCTTAGTTTGAACCTCATCCACAAAAGCCTGGACATTAAGTTTGGAGGATCCTTCATCCTTGCCAGCTTCCACAGCCAAATCCCTCCATCTTTTCGCCATCTTTCTCATCTCTCCACTGCCCATAATAATCTCTAACCCTCTCCGAATTTCATCAGCCTCAACCACACCTTCCTCATTAGCTACAGCCCTAATGCCACTCTTCCAGACATCTTGGATCAGCTTTGCGTTTGTAGTTTGATCTGTCCACTGTGGGATCCCCAAAATCGGTACCCCACAAACCAAGCTCTCCGTGGAAGAATTCCATCCACAATGAGTCACGAAACACCCCACGGAACAATGCGACAGAACCTCAACTTGTGAGCACCATTCAACTATCATGCCTTGCTTCTCCAACTCCTCTCTGCAGCTCAGCTTCTCCTTCAGGTTCTCTCCCGTTCGGAGTTTTCGAATCACCCAAAAAAATGGCTTCTTCCATTGCAACAACCCTTGAGCAATTGCTTCCATTTGTTTCAATGGTAAATCCGAGTAGCTCCCAAATGCAACATAAACAACCGATCCCTCATCCTTTGAGTTTAGCCACTCTAAATGATTGGCGCCGTTACAACTACTGCGAAACAAATCGCCTCCGAATGAAGCATCCAGAGGGTCCTTTCCATCTAAATAAGCTGAAGGAACCAAAGGGCCAACAGCAATGAATTTGATTTTCTCAGCAACAGCACTCAAAGCCTCAGGTTCCAAAGTATCAAAACTGTTAACAAGAATATTGGGACGGCCTTCATCTTTTTCCAGCACCTCAAAATGCTTCTTCAGGGAGGGCAAAGCAAAGCTATAAATATCAGGATTGGATTCAAGCAAAAAAGATGGAAGATCCCGGCTAGCCAGGGGAGGCAGGCCCGGTAATTCGACAAAACAATTATTTTTATCGCAATTACGAATGATTTTTGCATACCCATTGAAATAATAGTAGTAAATATCAAAAAGGGCAGCTGGTTGAATCCAAAGAAGTGTGGAAGGAATCTTAAGTTTGTGAATAACTTCACCGACCCAGGACATAAGGGTGCTGTAAATAACATGAGTTACTGGATGGCCTTGTTGGGCTTGTTCTATAATCAAGTTTTCGAGGTTTTTTGAGCCAATAGTCACCAGAGAAGAATGGTATTTAGTTAAGTCCTCAGCGGTAGCCCAGCCATTGTCGTAACCATCTGAGAATGAAAGGATGCTTAGGTTGTTTGGTAACAAGAAGTTGATTTTGTTCATCTGACGAACTGCGGAAAAACATGTTGAGAAGGTGACCTTAACGCCGGATTTGGCTAGGATTTTGGAGAACTGGAGGGTAGGATTGATGTGGCCTTGGCCTGGAAATGTAACAATGAGAAAATGGCAATTCTCCATGGGAGGGAATCAAGCTGTAGCAATAATTCTTGTTAAGAACTCAAGATTTGATGTTGAGTTTCTGATTGTAACTGGACAATCTGAGTATGGATAGTGGGAAAGTGCCAGTTTTCTGGATTTATAGAGGAACCATTATTTTTAGTGACGTTTGAGAGCTGACGCACTTGGGAATGCAATTATATGGTAGTGGAAAATTTTAGCATAGATGACACCGGGAGTATCATATCACACCATATTTAGGCGTGTTGAGTTTAACTTACATTGGGAATAAATTAATAAGTAGATTAATAGGTTTTTATTTTGGTTTTGTACCAAAATATATATATATATATATATATACTTGAACAGTTAATTAAGATGAAAAAATATTAATTATATCCATAAATTTTGTATATTCACCAATTAACTTAAAAATTAATATATTTTTCTAGAATTATTTAGCCCCATTATGGTCTCACTTTTCCTCTAAATTAAAAATTACTCATTTAGTGTCTAGATAATAAGTATACTAAAAAATTACAACAAATGATACTTAAAATTTAATAATTACAAACTTATATCATAATATATAATATAAACTATAGGTGAAAATTTGAAAAAATTAATAAGGCTTAAATCTATTTTTGTCCCTCATAATAGGGGTTATTTTAGTTTTGGTCCCCTTTTTGTTTTAGTCATCAATATTAGTGTCACTTAATTTTTTTTTTCATTTTTGGTCATTTTTGATGAAAATATCTTTTGACTAACAGTTGACTAACTCTCGCCGCCTCCTCCGCCTCACCACCACCACCCCACCACTGCTGCCACCGCCACCTCGTCGTTTGTTGGAGACGGCCGGAAAAACGTGCTAGGATCTGGCCGAAATTTTTGTCGGCTAAGATATTCTGGCAACCTTTATTTCAAAGGATTTTAAATCCATTTTTTCTTGGTTTTCTTGCCGGATTTTGGGGCATCTTGATCGGAATTGCTCCAGGATTGTTTTGGTTTTCAAAAACACTTATTTTGGTTGAAAAATCTTTAGATCTAGGTTGTTCTCCGTTCGTCAGAAAAATGCGATTGTCGGAAAAAACGTGTTCTTTGTTCGTAACACCGGATCCGGTCTTTGTGTCGATCGAAACAACGGCGAAACGTCGCCGTTGCAACCTTCATCGGTCCGGGTTTCGTCCTTGACTGGGTTTGGTCTTCGCTCGATGCCGGGAATCATGTCGAGCCTCGTCTTCTTTTTTCGATCGTGCTTCTCGCAAATTGGGTTTGCGTTTTCGGAGCAGGATCTCGCTTCGATCGGGGCTAGAAAGGTTCTTACCACCGAGAGAGGAGATCGACGCTGCAATCGCAGTGCCGATAGAGAGAGAAAGAACAGCGTCGGAGAAGATGCCATAGAGAAGCCGGGAAATGAACACCGGCGAGAGCGGCGGGGAGAGAGAATAGGGGCAGTGGCGGTGGTTAGAGTTAGTCAAATGGTTTGTCAAAGGGTATTTTCGTAAAAAAAATCAAAAATGAAAAAAAAATTAAGTGAGAATAATATTAGTGACTAAAATAAAAATGGGACCAAAACTACAATAACCCCTATATGAGGGACAAAAATGAATTTAAGCCAAATTAATAATTATTAACTTAGTAGCTAAAATATTCTTCTAGAGTAGAAGGATTGGAGTGAAGCCATGTTAAGTATTAAAAAAAAATTAACTTTTAATCAACATTTTCACTAACCTTCATCCACTCCATTTCTCGTCTTTGGTATAGAACTTCTCTGTTCAACTTGGTCCCCAAAAAATAAGAAGAAGAAGAAAAAAAAAAAAAAAAAAAAAAAAAAACTCTGGATCCCACGTGATCTCCCTTTCTTCAGCCCTCCACCCATTTTAAAATAGCGAAGCAAAGATTGGATCTAATTTCCAAACACAGACCAAAAAAAATACCAGGATTGGAAAGTGGGCCTAACTTCCACGCGTCACAACTACAAAGCAAGGATTTGAAAATAATTGAATCTCTATCAAATTGAATTGTTCAACCAAAATCACTCATTCTCTTTGTTCTTTCATCTTTGTGCCATCTTTTATTATTTATTTTTTTAATTTTCGATATTTATTTTTATGCCGGGATCAATTGAATCATATAATTATAGGATTTCATTTGATTTAATTGATCATATCTAATTTTTTACTCATTATTTCGCATAAAATAAATTTACAGGATCAATTTACTGAATTCGTATAATAAGATTGTACAATGTCACAATGAAGATGAAGAGTTTAGAAATTTTGCATCAGAGGAAATGATGGAAATATGGGCTCGTCATGTATCATGGTTGATATTCATATTCCAACTCATGAAACTCAAAATCCAGAGATAAAGTTTCAGCCCCAAATAAGTCCAAGATGAAGATTTTATTATGTTATAAGATACTTGGATCAACATATGGGTCAACCTCATCAAAAGGGGTTAAAACAGGTGTTATCTGACATCAATATGCATGTCCAAAATGCAGGGTATGACTAGTTACGAAATTCCTAATGGGAGTCCATGGAATCGCGTATTTTGGATCCTAACGTGTACAAAAGAGATCCATTAGTAGATATTGTTGGACCATGACAAGAAACAGAACTAAAAAGGTTGAAGAAGTCTTAAAGTTGCTGATCGAGCAATAGGCCTAACAGACCCAAGCCCAACTTCTCAACTCGGGGCCCAAGCTCAGCCTAAACCTATTAGTCTAACGAGCCTGACTGAAGACGGACTTGAAGAGTAGAAAAGTCAATGGACCCAAGGCCAATAAGAGGGAGTCAATTGGACCTGTACAGGGATGGGAAAATGTGCACTAACCTCGCGCTAAGCCTAATTGAGACCCCTAAGTCTTTTCCTACTAGGATTGTTCTTTTACTTTCATAGTTTTAGAAAGTTTTGTAAGTTTATCCTATTGCCAATAGGATAGATGGATTTTTCCCTTCTAGTTTATGATTCTATTTCTTTTGTAATTACTCTATTTTAGTTGAATTATAAGGCTAAATTAGAGTTAGTTTAGGATTTGTTGTTCTAATCTCTCTTTCATTGGGATTGAGTTATTCATTTTTAGAACAGGAAGAGAACTACTGTAAGCCTATATATAGGCTTCCAAATTCACGAAATTAACATGTTTTATGATGATATTTTGATAAAATAAATATCTTTTAAAGTGATCTTACGAGATCGTGAGTTTTCATTGCGAGAAAACCACAAAACATTTTCTTTGAATGATAGTGTAGGTTGACTATCATACCACGTTCTCGAGGAGAGACAAACTAATCACAAAGCCATTCATCCACTTTCCTACTAGATCCACATGAGAAATTTTAAAGAAACACGTGCCCTTAAGGTTCAAATTGTTTCTGTTAATTTAGCCTTAACTGTCAAGATAACACATAGAATAGTTAGCAAGATCAGACAACCCTTAGGTAAATCCTTTGAGAGCAATTAATCCGACAGCTACGCTACATCGGTAACCTGTTCCTTGAAGGAGACGCATCAGCAAAGCTAGAGTTGATTTTGGTACAAGTGATCGACATTTTTACAAACTTGAGTTGGTACCATCTTTACTCTAATCAATATGCCTACACCATCTTCATCTTCATCTTTCTCTTCCCCGTCCTCTTCCACCATTCTTCATGGCTGTTTCTCCATTTTTCCTTTTACCCCATCCCCCACCTCCATTAACCACTCTATTGTCATCAAACTTACATCACTAATAACTACGCTCCCTGGAAACTCCAATTCACCCTCCTCTTTACTATGTTCAATCTTACTGGTATCCTACATGGTTTTGAATGTGCACCTCCCTCCAACGTCCATAGTAGCGACCCTCCCTACTAAGGATCCAATCTTGACTTCTTAATCTAACTTCAAAAGGATTAATTATTATTCTCTTGCATATTATCTTTCATCTATGAATTAATATATCATTGTTTTCAAGGCCTCACCTCTTCTGCTACTGGCTGGTATACTCTCGCTCTTAGTTATGGCACCATGTCCCATTCGCAAAATGCTCAACTCATCTTAGAACTCCATCACCTCTCTAAGGATGATCTCTCTGTGTCTGCCTTTCTCTGTAAGGCTAAAGCGTTTTCTGATTCTTTGGCCCTTACTTGTCATAATCTTGATCCTGCTGACTTCAAGTCTATAATATATCGTGAGTTAGGTCTCGATTTTAACGATGTCATAAGTGCTCTTTAGCAAAAGTCTGAACTTGTCTCCTTTCCCGATCTCCTAGGCCAATTAGCCTCATATGAATTATTGTTAAAGGCTTAACAATCTCCTCTTGCCATAGCTAATCTAACTAACTCATCCTCCTTTTAGTCCAATTATTCTCGTGGGTATTGTCGGTAGTCCTCTGCCGACCATACCACTTCCACTTGTGGCGGTCCTTTAAGAGGACGGGTCAGTGACAGTCGTAGGGGATTCACCCCCTATGTTTCATGCATCACCTTAGGTGTGTCAACTTTGTAGTTATGACAACCACTCTGCAGTGACTAGTCATCGCATATTTGATCCCGCATCCTAGCCTATTTCTCCCCATTCCACATTTCCAGGTTCGGGACTTCTCTCCACCCTCAAGCTTATCATGTCGATTCTTCTCAGTGGCATACGGACTCTGATGCCACTCATCATGCTACTCCTGATCTTTCTTTTTTGAGTTTAAGTGATAATTACTTTGGTCATGACGGACTTACCATCGGTAATGGTAATTCTTGTTCTATCTCCCTTGTTAGTTAGTCCATGATTCAATCGTCTCATCGTAACTTGCATTCACTTACTATTTTAAGAGGTCCTTCTCTTACTAAACCTCTTTTATCTATGCAAAATTTTGTCAAGATTACTCATATTATTTTGTTTTTGATGTTGTGTCTTGTTGTGCTAAGGATCAAACAACTAAAGAGACTCTTCTTCAGGGCAAAGCTAAGTCTAGTCTATACACACTTAATTTGCAATATGTTCCTTCAAATCGTTATTTCTCCAAGTCACATACTTCTTCTGCTACTGCTTTCCACGTGTCTCTTGACAGATGGCATGATCTTTTAGAACATCTGCACTATGGCTCCTTTAGGTCTTTCATCCACTCATTCAAATTATCATGTGTCACTATTCCTCATTATAGTGATCAGTGTGAAATTTGCTGACTTGGAAAACTCCATAGGATATTGCTCCCCTTATCATAGTAGTTCTTCTCAATTAGTAGTTCTTCTCAACAGTTAGTTGTTCTGAGACGTGGTGGACTTAGCGAATATGTGGTGGACTCAACGAGGAAAAAAAAAAGACGCGTGCGTCGGCGAAACTTACTATATTTAGTAAGTGTACAGCTGTCATGCGAAAATTACTATATATAGTAGTAAGTAGGTACATGTACCTACTGTACATGAAATAATTGTCCCTTAAAATTATACCTTCCAATTATATTTATTAGAAAAGAATATTATTAGTACAATAAATGTAATTTTAATTATGATTAGAGTTAGGTAAATAATTTTTAAAAGATAGTTACAACTTTCTTAATGTGTATATAATTTTTTAAATAAGTTTATTATAAAAAGGAATGGATACGTATTGACATATTGTCGTGTCACCAACGATTAAATAAATAAGAATTTTGGTAATCGTAGATAACCAAAATAAGAATAGTAGATCCTTATTAAATATTAATTTTATTTTAAAATAAAAATTATATTCTTTATATTATTTGAATTCCATAATTAGAACTTCTCTCTACAAAAAGTTGAAAAAGATGTACAAAGGACCGGGACTTTTCTCCGATGTTGGCAAGAAAGCCAAAGATCTGTTTACTAAGGACAATATTTCCGATCAGAAAGCCCTACCTTTTTGGTAGCTTTTGATTTTCTTTTAAGTTCTCATGCCTGGGCATTTTGAGATGTGAAGTAACTACTTAGTGGTCTTATGGAGGAGCCCATTATTGAATGATGCCATTTTTTGTGTTTAGTCAAAGTTAATTTCATGACAATATCCTCTGTAGCAGGTGTTTGGGTTTTGGTTGCGTTTCTTGTCTCGAGTATTGACGCATCTGAAAGCCATCCAGTTTGGCAAGAACCGTGTTACCTTTCATTATTTTGGAAATGTATGAAAGTTTTAAATTGTGATTTGGTTTAATTCTACAGAGATTATCAGTCATGGTTAGAACTTTTATTTTAAGATGAAAGAAATATAAGAAATTTATAATTAAAGACTAATTAAAGTTGAGAAGTAACGGTACTAAAGTAAAATAAGAGATGAAAAACCCTAATTAATAAGGCAAACACCAATTAATAAGGCATATTAAAAGAGTAACATGCATGCAACTCTCCTGTCATGCATCACAAAAAATTAATATTTCCTCAAAATAGAAAAAATCTTTTAAGAATTATACTATTTGTTTGTCATAATAATAGTTTCGTTCATTATTTTGAAACACTATAAATATGACAATGTTAAAAATTTCCAAATGCCATGAAGGAATCATTACCGAATTTTCGCAGCTTTCCTAATCCCTCACCTTTGGAACGCTATAAATCAACGTTGAAGAGATTGATCCTCGCTTCAAATCTCGTCCAGTTAATCATCACAGATTAATAAGCAAAGAAGAAAATGAGTGTCTTGCTATATCAAAACACTCTAAAATAATTGTTTGCTTAGTTTCTCGAAACTTAGTTCTCATGGATTCCATGAAAATTTTGGTAATATTTTCCTTCGTAACGTTGGCCTTTCAAGGACCATCCATGGCGACGGTGTACCATGTTGGAGATTCCAAAGGTTGGGATACTGGTGTTGATTACGACGCGTGAGCTTTCGGCATAAACTTTCAAGTCAGCGATCGTTTAGGTTGATAATTTTAAAATTTTGTTTCAACTCTCATTATCTAGATTTTTTTTTTCTTTTCTCGTTTACCTAATAATTAGGGTAGTAGATATGGATAGGATTTAATAAAATTATTATTTTCAAACGAACGAAATATTTTGAATTGAAAAATTAAAAAACTATTATTCAAATAAAAAATAAATAAATAATTTCTAACTTGTTTGTTAATGCATGAAGTTTTCCAGTACCAAACACCATTTCACAATGTGAAGCAAGTAAACAAAAGAGATTACTCCATCTGAACTGCCACATCTCCATCAATGGCCTTCTACAAAACCGGAAACGACACCGTCGCCCTCGATTCCGGTGGGAATTACTAAGTCAGGGATATATCTACACATCAAAGTTAAGTCGAGGAGAACCGAGGCTACTCCTCCGGCAACCAGCTCACCCCACCACCACAATTGTCCGCCGAAAAGTCCTTTAAGCCCTCCATCACCACCAATTAGTGATTTCGCAAGTTTGAAAGTCAGTTCTCTTAGGCTAATTTCCGTTGCTGCACTAGCTGTCTTGTTCATATGTAAGCCATTCTAAGTTAACGGCTAAATTTTGCACTAAAAACTTGTTCAATTATTATTTTAGGATAGAAAAAGAATATTAGAGGTTGAAATCATAAACATAGGTATGTTATTTATTTAATTCCACTCATTTTTATATTTTTATTTATTTTATTCCTCAAGCATTTATTACTCTTCTTTAAAAAAAAAAAATTCTCAATTAACTTATTACTACAAAAGAATAAATTTCATAAATAATTTTAAGAATTGATATGAATATTTATCTTACTTAATTTTCTTAGTTTAATGAAAGTTCTATTATTTGTAGTGTTAGTTTGTAATAAGAAAACGGGGTTTTTATCTATGTTTTTAGACTTTAGATGTGTAGTAGGTTGTTTGACTTAATTTGTAAAACTAGGGAAGATTTCGTAAGTATTTGGCTGCAACTCCACTTAAGAACACTCTACGCTTAAAATTCTTCCTTTTCTTATAGTTAAGGTTGGCTTAACTATGGTGTGAGATCTTTCCCGGATCTTGTTAGAAAATGTAATTATAATATTTTCATTAAAAAATATTTATATTTTGCATTTTAATATTAAAACGTGACAATTAGTACTTTACATTAAAATAATTAACTATGATTTTTATAAATAAAATTAACTAATAAATTAATTACGAGGAAGTTTTAGGAATTTAAGAATGCAATTAATGAAGATTGGAGGAGTTAGAGGAAGGAAGCAAGGACTTGAGGGATCTAAGAGAAATTTAGGAGGAATGGTGTAAGGCTTTGATTGGTTGCATGGAAATTTTTTTAGACTAGAGTCCAAGCAACTTACCATCTATCAATTTTGAAGTATAAAATTAAGCTTCCATTTCCTTCTCCATTCCAAAGTTCTATTCGGCCATCCTTCATGTTCAATCTCCACCCGAAAATCTTCTCCAAGAATTCTCTCCATTGCATCTCGATTCAGTCATCCTCAATCCTCCACTCTTGGAGTTTGATTGAAGAATCATAGTTGCTTGAAGTCTTCAATTTTTTCCATCGGGTTTCTTGACTCATCAAACCGAAGGGGGAGATTGGATTTTCTTCTAAGTTTCAAGAGGTAAGTTGTGAATCTCTTGAAGCATGTAAGTATTGGAAGAAATAGTGTAAATGTGTGTAAATGAGAGAAGTTTGAGAAATGGAGACAAGAAAGCTATAAGGGATATATGTATCTCACATTAGAAGTGTAAGAGAAAAGAGGACACTTTATATGTAATTATGTTTTGAGTAACCTTTAAGATTCCTACACTATATTATACGTCATACATTGATGAAAATCACAAAGTCAAGAAGTGGTAGAATTAAGACGTAGAAAGAACCACAAACTTATCTTGAAGCTGTGAATTAGTGGATCTATCGCAGTTTGGAATGTGGAAATCCATCAAATGGATGTCAAAACAGCTTTCTTAAATGGGGATTTAGATGAAGAATGTAGTCCTTTTAGAGAATGCTTAGACTACTTTGATACACATTCTCCAGTGACGAGCTATCGCAACTTGGAATTTGGAAATCCATCAAATGGATGTCAAAACAGCTTTCTTAAATGGGGATTTAGATGAAAAAATCTATATGGAGCAACCCGAAGGGTTTAAAGCTCCAAGTTCCGATAAGAAAGTGTGTAAATTGGTTAAGTCATTATATGGATTGAAACAAACTCCAACGAAATGGCATGAAAAGTTTGACCATGCAATGATAACCAGTGGATACAAAATTAATGAGTGTGATAAATGCATTTATGTCAAAGAGACCGAAGATGGTTATGTCATCTTATGTCTATACGTAATAGGTAGCAGTGACAAATTGGTCAAGTCTACCAAAACCATGTTAAATTCAAAATTTGACATGAAAGATATGAGACTGCAGATGTGATTCTTGGAATCCGAATCATTAGGTCCCCGGAAGGTCTTTAAGTCAAACTCATTATGTAGACAAAATTCTAGGGAAATTCAATCAGCTGGAATTACTAAAACGTCATTAGATAACAATCCCCATTTAATCAAAAATCATGAAGAGAGTATTTCTCAAGTAGAATACTCCAGGATTATAGAGAGTTTGATGTATCTAATGAGTTGTGCTAGACCAGACATTGCTTATGTGGTAAGTAAATTGAGTTCATACACGAGTAATTCAGGGAAATATTACTAGATTGTGATATTTAGGGTACTAAGGTGCTTAAGATATACTCATGATTATGGATTACATTCTACCAGATATCCATCTGTGTTAGAAGGCTATATATATGCTAATTGGATATCTGATATAAAAGATTTGAAATGCACGAGTGGCTATGTGTTTACACTTGTTGGGGCTGTCGTGTCGTGGGAACCCTTAAAACAAACTGTGATAGCTAAATCCACAATGGAATAAGAGTTTATTGCTCTAGATGAATATAAAGAAGATGCTGAATGGCTACGTTATTTCCTTGAGGATATTCCAAAATGGGAAAAACCAGTGTCGCCAATTTGTATTCATTGTGATAGCTAGTTTGCAATTGGTAGGGCACAGAGTACAATGTATAATGGTAAATTAAGATATATTCGTTGTCGACACAATACCATTAGACAACTGCTCTCAACAGGAGTTATCTTAATTGACTTTGTAAGGTCAAAAGACAACATTGCGGATCCGCTAACCAAAAGGTTAAATAGAGAGACAGTTGAAAGATTGACATAAGGAATAAGGATAAAGCATGTGGTAAATAACGGTTTTATGACAACCTAGTTGACTGAAGATCCAAATATCTAGGTTCAAAGGGACAACCTAATTATAAGACTTAATACGGTCACTGTGGGGGCAACCTCAACTAATTCCTGTCAATAAACAGTGACAGTTTGGGTAAGGCTAGCGATTGTCACCTTAATGACTCTTAAGAAAGTAACTATGGTTACGTTTCAAATTTAAGAGGTCACCTATGTGAGAGAGAAGTGGGGCCGCTTCAAAAGAGAATTGATCAGGCTTAATTCTTTAGAAACTCTTGGAGAACCAGGACGTGTTCATGGCCATAATGAACAAAATCATGAGAACGGAACAATTAAGAATTGTTCCTGTGTAGGATACGTGGATCTTTACACGAAAAAATAGGATAGTTTAAGGACATCACGTTTACTGGACAACTAATAAAGAAAACGTAGTTTACAAGGGGAAAGTTCAAAGGGTAACACCTACTTTCTCTATGCAGGGATCAGTCACTGAACACTGACAAAACAATATCTCATTCACGTGGGGGATTATTGGAAGAAATAGTGTAAATGTGTGTGAATGAGAGAAGTTTGGGAAATGGAGACAAACAAGCTATAAGGAATATATGTATCCCACATTGGAAGTGTAAGGGAAAAGATGGCACTTTATATGTAATTATGTTTTGGGTGACTTTTGAGATTCCTACACTATATTATAAGTTGTACATCCTGCTCACGTGCGCACGCGCATGGGGGGTGCGATTCCAAGATCGAAATAGCTTGAACTTGTGTGCGAGCGCACACTCGTGCCTGTGGACACGAATGTAGGCCTGATCAACCTGGGTTTTACTCCTTTCCGAATTTAATTTTTCCCAAATTAATTTATAGATTAAATGTGGCAGTTTAAATCCTAATTTGTGCATTAGTTTATGAAACTGATGAAAGGTTTCATTGATGCATGAGCAATGGGTGCAGGTTTTCTTTTCAAGACTTATTTTTTTCAAATAATTCTGCACATTAATTGTTGATTAAGTGCTATATTAATCCTAAACGGATTAAAACTGATCAAGAATAAAGATGAGACAATTAAACTCTGGTTTAATTTTGTTCAAAGGTTTCAGCCTATAAATAGCGCACTAGAACTTCAAATGACACCTCTCTAGAATCATTCTACTTTATCAAGAATTATTCTGCTCCTTCATCTCCTCTCTACAGCTGCAAACAAAATTTCTAGCCTTCCTAGAACTTCTCTTCACTGTTCAATTTTTTGTTCTAGTTCGTTGGTAAGACAGGTTTTGTGCAAACTAACTTTACGGTTTCCATTGTATCCTGGGAAAAATTTTGTTCACATCTCCTCTTGCACAATTGTAGAGGGGGCAAATCTGTTTGAAGGAAATTGGGCTTCACAAACCTTGGAAATTTCCTTCTACTCGCCTATATACTAGTAAGATATTTCAAAAGTAAGTGATTCTTTCACAATCCTTCAATGTTTTGGATGGGATGATGATTTCAAATGATTTTGGTATCCATACTTCGTCCCGTCATCTTGGTTCAACTTCAGCTAACTTGATTTCGGGAGGAACACTTCGGGCAATTTTTTCCATCCTTTCATTTGAAGTTTCAATCATCCTATTGTATGAAATCTTTGTTGGTTAGTTTCAAGTTATTTGAATCAATTTATGAAACTAGCAATTTAGTACTAATTTTTTATGATTTTTCCTTATTTTTGTTTCGGTCATGCTTATAGTACTTGGAGATTTTTGGTTCAGACTCCATAAATCCTTGAAGTCCTAGATTGTTCTTGAACTCCATCAAGATAATTCATTGGTAGTTTTATTGTTTCAATTTTTGAGTTAAGAATTTTGATATTCCCTTCGAATCGATGGGTACATTATTGTTGCTAAATTCGGGTCCTCTTGGATTTGGAACTCTAGAAAAGTTTTTGAATCAAGCATTGTAAATAAAGAGTTTTTTATCCAACCTCACCTTGATTTTTAATTCGGGTGAGCCTCCACTTTTTCATGTTAAAATTGTCCACTTTAATGTGGCAATATCCTAATTGAGACCCCTAAATCTCTTCCTATTATGATTGTACTTCTACTTTTATAGTTTTAGAAAGTTTTGTAAATTTATTCTATTCCCAATAGGATAGATGGATTTTTCCCTACTAATTTAGGATTATATTTCTTTTGTAATTACTCTATTTTAGTCGAATTATAAGGCTAAATCAGAGTTAGTTTAGGATTTGTTTTTCTAATCCATCATTCATTAGGATTAAGTTATTCATTTTTAGAACATAAAGAGAACTATTGTAAGCCTATATATATGCCTCCATATTCACGAAATTAACATGTGTTATGATGATATTTTGATAAAATAAATCACTTTTAGAGTGATCTTGCGAGATCTTGAATTGTCATTCTGAGAAAAACACAAAACCTTTTCTTTGGATGATAATCACATAGCCATTCATCCACACTTTTACTAGATCCACGAGAGGAAGTTTAAAGAAACACGTTCCCCTAAGATCAAATTGTTTCTGCCAATTTAGCCTTAACAGTCAAGATAACACATAGAATAGTTAGCAAGATCGAGAAACCTTTAGGAAAATTGTTTGAGATCAATCAATCTAACAGTTACGCTACCATCGGTAACCTGTTCCTTGAAGGAGACACATCAACAAAGCTTGAGTTGATTTTGGTACAAGTGATCGACATTTTTACAAACTTGAGTTGGAACCATCTCTACTCTAATCAATATGCCTACACCATCTTCATCTTTCTCCTCCCCCTCCTCTTCCACCTCCTCTTCCACCATTCTCCATGGCTCTTTCTCCATTTTTCCTTTTACCCCATTGATGTGTCATTTTCTTGTCGTTGTTGTTGTGACCGCATCAAAAAAAATTGTAATAAACTAACCTACTAACTACTTCAACAATACTATAAAAGGTATCATTCCCACAAGATAATGTGTGCAAAGTAGCAATGTGTGTGAACTGATCCTTGTCTATTCCTAATTTTTAGTAATTTAAAAACTAAACAAATAAAAACTAAAACAAACAACAAACTAAGTAAAGGAAAACAAACAAAACATGATTAATAGATTGACTGGTTTCAAGAACATTCAAATAATAAAAACAAATGATAAAATCAACAATGGGAATAAAAGCGAGATTCCACCACCTCAAGGTCAAAAGGGTCATTTACAAGCAACTTCCACCAATTAATCCGAACGAATACTAGGATTGCAAATACTTTACAAGGGAAAGATAGAAGAGTAAAAAGTCACTCAACTATCAACCTAATTATCTGAATCTAAGGTCATCAATCTTATATAAATTGAAATCAAAGATGCAAAGTAAAGATTCCCAAACACATAATTAAAATAGAGTGGTCAATCCTATCCAATTATCCTCAATTTGCTAACAAAGCTTGTCAATTTATAGATCTTTCACAAGAAGCATAAATAAGCTAGGAATTCAAGAAGCCCAACACAAATTAGGCCCAAGAAACTCAAGCCCATAATGTGATCCCTGTAATTCAACCATTCACCATCAAGCACATACTCTAAATTAAACAACTATCACAAACCCACATCAAAATAAAGCAATCCAATTACTTATCATGTCAATTGAATGAAACCCACTTGTAAACTTGCATGAAAATCACAAGGTAAGAATAATTGCAACAAGCCCATGAGTGTTTAAGCACTAGAAAGTTGAATTTATGAAGAAAAGATAAGCTTCTTACATAGATGAATCTCAAATATTTAAACTCAAATTAAATGATAAAAACTCAAAGTAATATAATCAAATCATCCTTAAACCTTAGATTTTCACTTCCCTCTATCACTTAACGGGGTGAAAATCCCTACAAGAATCTTAGAACACCATAGTTCTAAGATCAAAACCCACTATGTGTGAAAAAATGTGAAGAAGTGTGTGTTTCTTCTTTAGTATATTCTAATATTAAAGTATATTAGTTAAATTTGAATAATAGCCTATTTATATTGTGTCTAAGGGCTAAAACTGAAAATTACAAGTTAAAACTCAAGTAAGGGCAAATTGGACATTTGCTGGGAGTAGGTGGCAGCCATGCACTGGTCTTGCTGGCCATCTGCGTCCATGCTGTGAAGTCGGCAGCCAGGCGCCAGTGCCTGTTGGCCGCCTACTCCGTTTTTAGCTCCTTTCTTCAATTCTTGTCCATTATTCTATATTTTGCTCCTTTTCTTCATTTTTTTTCTTCAATTTAGCTCACAAAGTCTTCAAATTTAGCAATCAACTTCATATCTTGCAACTCACTACAAAGTGCAAATTCAACCATAAGTTCACTATTTAGCTCAAAATGATAGCAATTTTGTCAGCAAATTCCCTCAAAACTAGCTAAACATGAATGATTACAACCCTTAAAAAGATGTGAAATTGATTCATATCACCCATCCCCCAACTCCATTAACCACTATGTTGTCATCAAACTTACCTCACTAATAATTACGCTCCCTGGAAACTCAAATTCATCATTGTCTTTACTTGTTTAATCTTACTAGTACCCTAGATGGTTCTGAATGTGCACCTCCCTCCACCATCCTTAGTGGTGACCCTCCCTCCTAAAGATCCAATCTTGACTTCTTAATCTTGCTTCAAAATGATCAATTACTGTTCTTTTGGATATTATATTTAATCTCTGAATCAATATATCCTTGTTTTCAAGGCCTAACCACTTCTGCTACTGCCTGGCATACTCTCGCTCTTAGTTATAGCACCATGTCTCATGCACAAAAGGCTCTGTTGTGATCCTTCCAACTTATCCAAAATCCAGCAGAGGTTTGTTTAGTTATGGCTTATGTATGGCTCGGATTTTTGGGAATGAAAGAGAGAATGATGGCCGAATGGTTTGAGGCTATTGGGAAGGATTCAAGGTCCCTAATCTAGTGCTTTCTCAAGGGATGAAATTATGGTGGTAGTGGGATAAGACATTCAAAAGGAAGAGCCTAAGGAGGCAACCATAAAAGCTAACTACCCTTATTTTTGATAAATGCTAATGATGATTCAAAGTAGAGAGGAATTCTCAATTCTTGTTATTCAAATCATAATTACAAAGGCTGGACTTCTTTATTTATAGGCGTAGAAGTGAGCCTTCAGGTTACAAAACCCTAGCCTACATTTATGGTAGAATCTTCAATCAGCTTTAATCATTCTTCAATCTGCATAATCATTCTTCAATCTGCCTTGTTTTCTTTTTGAAAAATTAAGGCTGATTATTCATTCCCTTAATCATCCTTCAATTTTGCCTAATCACCCTTCAATCTGCCTTGTTTCCTTTTTGAAAAATTAAGGCTGATTATTTATTCATTTCTTGAGTCTTCTAGAAGCTTCTTGTAGCCTTCCAATGTCTTCGTGGGTTGGGCTTCACCTTATTTATTTGGCATACTCCTAATACAACTAATATTCTTATTACGGCCTAACTAAGACAAGGACTAACACTTGGGCCTAATTTATTCAGGCTAATAAAACAAGTAATGGCCAAATTACAAATAAAATGAGTGACCTGAAATTATTCTTGGCAAGAAAATAAAGTAAAGGCCTATGAAAATGATTCAAGGGATTTTAAACAAGTCTTTTGTGACCTTGTTGAATTTTATTATTTTTGTATTGCCCAAACAAGTTTCCTTAATGAGCTCATCAACCTTCTGTGGCCCAATTGATTTTGAACGTGATCTCATGCCTTCAAATTGGGCTTGATGCTTATGATTTGTCCAAAGTATGTAAGCTTCATGGTTGGGCTCTTCTTGATATGCATATTTAAGGTTGGACAATTTGAGTGAGGATCTCTGGATCATATCAGTCTCAACTCATCTTAGAACTCCATAACCTCTCTAAGGATGATCTCTCTGTGACTACCTTTCTCCATAAGACGAAAGCACTTTCTGATTCTTTGGCCCTTACTTGTCATAATCTTGATCATGCTGACTTTAAGGCTATAATCTATTGTGAGTTAGGTCTCAATTTTAACGATATCATAAGTGCTCTTTAATAAAAGCCTAAACTTGTCACTTTTCCCGATCTCCTAGGCCAATTAGTCTCATATGAATTATTATTAAAGGCTTAACAATCTCCTCTTGCCATAGCTAATCTAACTAACTCATCCTCCTCTTAGTCCAACTATTCCCGTGGTAGTGGTCGGTAGTCCTCTGCCAACCATACCACTTCCACTTGTGGAGGTCCCTTAAGAGGACGGGTCAATAACACTCATAGGGGATTCACCCCTATGTTTCCCGCCTCACCTTAGGCGTGTCAACTTTGTGGTTATAACAACCACTCTGCAGTGACTAGTCGTCGCATATTTAATCCCGCATTCTAGCCTATTTCTCCCCCTTCCACATTTTCGGATTCGGGACTTCTCCCCACCCTCAAGCTCATCATGTCGATTCTTTTCAGGGGTATGCGGACTCTAATATCACTCATCATGCTACTCCTGATATGTCCTTTTTTAGTCTAAGTGATAATTACTCTAGTCGTGACGGACTTATCGTCGGTAATGGTAATTCTATTTCAATATCTCATGTTGGTTAGTCTATGATTCAATCGTCTCATTGCATTCACTTAATGTTTTAAGGGTTCCTTCTTTTACTAAACCTCTTTTATCTGTACAAAATTTTGTCAAGATAACTCATGTTATTTTGTTTTTGATGTTATGTCTTATTGTGTTAAGGATCAAACAACCAAGGAGACTCTTCTTTATGGCAAAGCTAAGTCTAGTCTATACACATTGAATTTGCAATCTGTACCTTCAAGTCATTCTTTCTCCAAGTCAAGTACTCTTTTTTCTACTGCTTTCTACGTGTCTCTTGACAGATGGCATGAGCATTTAGAACATCCGCATTATGCCTCCTTTCGGTCTTTCATCCACTCCTTCAAATTACCATGTGTCACTGCTTCTCATTCTAGTGATTAGTGTGAATTTTGCTGCCTTGGCAAACTCCATAGGATATTGCTCCCCTTACTCTTCTCCATTAGAGTTAATTCACTCTAATGTTTGGGGTCCAGCTCCCTTTGTGTCTAGTAATGGTCATCGTTATTTTGTAATTTTTATTGATGATTTTTGCCGTAAAAAATAAAAGTGAAATTTTTATTTGATTTCGTCAATTCAAATTGTTAGTGGAAAAACAATTTAATGCTTCTATCAAAAATTTCAATTCTGATAAGGTGGTGAGTTTCGCCCCATTTTGACTTTCTTAAAAACCCAAGGTATTTTTCATCAAATTGTGTGTCCTCGGATGCATGAACAAAACAGAACGACTGAACGAAAAATCAAGCACATTCTACTGGCACATTTTGATACTCGTTTAAGATATTGGGATGTGGTGGTTGAAACTGCTATGTTTCTTATTAATCGCCTCCCACCATCTTCCCTTCATTTTCAAATTACGTACGCACTTTTATATCATCAATCTCCAAATTTCTTTTTATAAAAGTTTTGGGTGTGTTATATATCCTCTCATTCATCCCTATAATAGGTACAAATTTGATTTTCAATCCAAGCCATGTGTGTTCCTAGGATACTCATCTTCTACGTTGTGTCCCCTTCAATAATTCAAATCAGTATATAAGCCTTATCCCTCACATTCCCCTATATTTATCCCATCTTCCTCAAATCCCAATCCCACTAGGAGTCTAACCTCACCAAAAGCTTCCCCTTTTCAATCAGCTTCATCCTCTTCCCACTGATCTTCAACTTTATCTCCTACTCATATCTCATCATCTTCGACAACTTCCTCATCCCTATCACCCTTATCCTCATCCAATCTTTCTCTCGCCCAAATCCATTCAAATCTAATTTCCTTCATTCCTAATCTTTTTCCACGTATTTAACTTCTGAAGCAATCGTCCATCGGTTTACAGTCACTTTTCGCCTCGTTCAAATTCTGTTCGTTCATTTATCCTATTTTTTATCCTTAACCACTTCTTCATTCTCATCCCCACACAGTTCAAATCAGTCTCGATCCACTTCATCCCTTCACATTCTCCCTTCTTCAGACCATAACTTTCTTACCTCACCCACATTGCCATCAAACCCACCATTCTCCCACAGTGAATTTCCTTCTCTCCTAACTTCTGTCAATTCTTCCCTGCCTGCTCTAAGCCCTCATCGTCATACCCATACTATGAATCTAAGAGATTTCGCCCTCTAAAGAAATTTTTTTTCTCACCTTAGCACTACCTCCTTACTTCATAAAACCCATACTTCATTCTCCCATGCTAAAACGTTTCCCGTATAGCAAAAGGCATTGCAAGTGGAAGTTCATGCTCTTAGTAAAAATAATATATAGATGTTAGTATCACCCCTTTTCATGCACATGTTATTAGTAATCGTTGGTTGTTCAAAGTAAAAACTCATGCGGATGGTTTTTTTAAACGGTACAAAGCCCATTTGGTGGATCGGGGCTTTACTCAAACTCATGGTACCGACTACTTTCGACACATTTATTCCGGTGGTTAAGACGGTCACCATATGTATTGTAGTCATTGTTGCTCTCTTTGCACCTGGTCCGTTCAGCAACTCGATATCAGCAATACCTTCTTGAATGGCTATCTTCAAGAAGAGGTATATATGATTCAGCTTCAAGGTTTTGTTGATAAGGAAAAACCCCATCATGTCTGAAAGATTAATAAGTCGTTGTATGGCCTTAAGCAAGCCCATCGGGCTTGGTATTCTCAGCTTGCTGCGTTTTTCTAATATCTGGAATTTTGGTCATCTCGGTGTGATCCATCACTCTTCCTCTATTACATGGCACAAAAGACTTATTTTATTTTGGCCTACGTTGACGTTATCCAAATAACTAGTAGCTGAACTATACTAATATCTCGGGTTATTTCTTCTTTTGCTACTGAATTTTCAATCCGAGATCTTGGTTTGTTGTCTTATTTTTAGGGATTGAGGCTCTTCCTTTGGGTGCTGGTGGCTTATGTTTAACTTAGAGGAAGTATATAGCAGACATTCTATCCATGGCTGGCATGACTACGTGTAAGCCCTGCTCCACTCCAATGATCTCCGGTCATCCCCTTACACAACTAGATGACATAAGTCTTAAGTTTTCTAACGTCACTAAATATAGACAATTTTGTGGCAAACTTTAATATGCCATGATCACAAGACTAGATTTTGCCTTTGTCGTTAATAATTTGTACCAGTTCATGCATCATCCAAGGTCCAATCACTTTCAGGCTTTACGTTATCTCAAGGGGACGCAGTCTTATGGCCTTGTTCTAACACCTATCCTCATTCCATCTCTCCAGGAATTTAGTGATGCTGACTAGGTAGGCTGTCCAGATGATTGACGGTCCACTTCGGGTTTCTTGATACATTTTGGCTCTTCATTAATTGTATGGCACTCTTGCAAGCAGCAGATAGTTTCTTGATCTTCTACGTAGGCCGAGTTTCACGTAATAGAAAATGTTTGCATGGAATTACACTAGCTATGCCATCTATTATCCGAACTTAGTGTTCCACTTCCATAAGCACCCCAAATTTGGTGTGATAATATTGGTGTTGTGTTTCTCTCGACGAATCCGGTGTTTCATGTTGCACTCGTCATGTTGAGGTGGACTTCCACTTCATTCGGCAATATATTCAAAGCAAATTTCTTTCAATTCGTTCTATTGCGTCAGTTGACTAAATTGCATAGATTCATACCAACATTGCCAAGGGTACCATTTTGTCGGATTATAGACAAGTTTCGACTTCGCATGCTTCTAGCCTTAGTTTCGAGGGGGTGTGTTAATAGTAATCTTGTATCTTGTAAATCTTGTAGTTATCTATTAGTTGTAACATTTACTGTAGTGTGTAAATAGTCTTAACTCAGTGTAAAGGTTAAATACCAACTGAATGTATCAATAAAATTGATCGAAATTTTTAGTAACTTGAGTATTATAAATAAAATAATAGAATCCATGCATAACAAAGGTAATCGCAATAACATACTTTAACTAATAACAAACTAAAAGTTTTCCAATCAATAAAAATTACGCCCTAGGATCTAGAGTTCTTGAAAGTCTTATTCTCGTGACACGTACCACTATCTCTGAATCATGCATCTTTATTTCGCTTAAACAGACAAACTAAAAAATGTTAATATATAAAGGAATGAGTCACAACCCAATGTGAGAGTAAAAAAGGTTTAGCATAAAGGCACACAAGCTACAATTATAACTAAAACCTAAAAATTCAGTAAAAGTAAAAAATTCATCAGGAGAATTTGAAACAAATGCACAACTAAAGACAACTAAAACAAAGCAGTTCAATTCAAAAGCAAAGTACGATCAATCATATAAGCAGTCTCATACAATTCACATAGTCGCATTAAGCAAATAAAGGGAAAGAGGATTCTCAAAACCCAAGTGGATAAACAAATCATTGGCAAGAATTTCTAACACTCAGATTTAAATCATGCTTCGACAATCAATCAGAGACAAGAAAGTATAAAGAGTCGCAGGGCTTTAGATAAATAAACTGGTACATAGATCAAGAATTTGTAACACCCAAATTTTATATCGCATTTCACCACATACATTCAAAAGTATGAGCAGTCAGAGGGCTCCAAATGGATAAACCGGTACATAAACTAAGAATTTTTAACATTTAAATTTTAGATCGCGTATTGTCACAACGTATAGTAAATAACAGTAATAGTAGGAATCACCGCCCAAAAACTGGTGATAGTATCAGTACTGGTAGGATTCACATCACGAAATCTAATGATAGTGACATTAACAATAGGGTTCATGCCCTACAGGTTAGTGACAGTAACAATAACAATATGGTTCACTCCTACATACTAGTCATAGTACCAGTAACAGTAGGCTCCCTGCCCAAAGGCTAATAATAGTAATAGTTTACATTCCAGTCAAATAGCTAGTCAAGTTCATATCATAGTTTTAATTCTATCCAGTTAATAATAAAATCTCACGTTTCCATGCCAAAACAGTTTTATCAAGTTTAAGATCTCTCACTTAAGAAAATAATATAATATACGCCAAAAATTTTTTTAATACATTAAATCGAGGTCGAGGAATTGATAATTAGGCAGTAATCTATCCATCCAAGCCAATGTTAAAAAAAAAAAATTACATCATGTATTACATAAGATTATATCACTATTACCTTAACTTTACATCACAAGTAACGTTATATTACATCATCTCACCTTTTCTCAATATAACATCACTTCCGACTGAATAAACATGCAATTCAATATCATCACTTAATAGATTGTCTACATTACTCAACGTGTCATCCAATGTAGTGAAAATAACAAAACAATGTCGAACAACGATTATGAATAAAGGTTGCAACATAACAATGCTATTAAAAAAGGCCAAATTACTTTTTTGGTTTCTCTTATTAAGTATAGTTGCACATTTGGTCCAAAATAATAATACAACTGCATTATTGGTCCCTTAACATTTTTTTAATTAGCATTTTTAGTCATTTTCTATGAAAAATGTTAGAAAATAACAGATTAACTCATTTGATCACTAGTCAAACCTATTTTTTTTTAAATTATTTGTACCATGGTGTTTTCAGTCTATTTTATGACTCAGTTTCTCATGAATGTTCAATCCATTTAGATCGACTCACAATCAAAAATGACTGTCGAAACTCTAAATGGGTTGAACATTCATGAAGATTCGGATCATAAAATTGGTTAAAAACATCATGGTACAAATCATTTAAAAAAATTAGGTTTGACTAACGATCAAATGTGTTAATCTGTTATCTTCTAAACTTTTTCGTAAAAAAACTAAAAATATTAATAAAAAAATATTAAGGAACCAATAATGCAGTCGTACTATTATTTGAGGCCAAAAATATAACTACCCTTATTAAGAGGGACCAAAAATACAACTATTCTTATTAAGAGGGACCAAAAAAAACAATTAAGCCTTAAAAAAAACATTTTAGCAAAACAATGTCGATAAGAAAAACTTGCAACAATGAATATCGCAACAATTTAAAAACTTGAAAAACTAAGAACAAAAACGAAAGAAAGATGACAATTATGGTGAAGGCATGAAAAAGGACTTAGAAAAACATAAATGTGGGAGAGAAGTTTGCAGTAAAACAGAAAACTAGTGAGAGAGAAGTTAGCACTAAAACAGAAAAACAAAGCATGCGTGAAAGAGAAGGAACAAAAAAAAAAAAGTATAATTATAATATATCATGATCCTGCAATCAAATCAACGACATAATGTTTATTTTAATAAACATGAAAATGTATTTAATAAACATAATATTTATTTTAATATGGAGACAATTATTTTGAATAGACTGCATATTGTGTCTTTCTATCTACTAACATTGAGAATCTTTCATGAGTATGAATTTAAACTGAGGTGCCTTTAACCAATGACATCTTCAAATTTGAAGATGGTGGGTCTTTTATCCATTTTTAAAATAATCTCTAAAATAGAGATGCGCTAAATGTACTGTAGCATCTTTAAATTTTTTTCCATTTTTTAATATGTGAGACCCATTAAAATATTTTTATTTTTTATTTTCTTTTCCTATATATCCATATATATTTCTCATTCTATATATTTATTTTCCTTTCCTCACATGTTATTTATTTTTTTTATTTTAATTATTTTTATAAAAGTTGTTTAAAATATTTTTTCATTTAAAAATATTAAAATATAATTTACTAATTAATATTACATTGTGAAGTGTTTTAAAATATATATTAAAATTTAAGATAATTAAATATATGTATACAATAATAAAAATAATATAAAATAATTGGTAAAAAATGTTTAAAATATTATTAAAACTGTAAAATATAGATATTTGGGTTGGAGGTGAAATATAAAGTTTTGGGTGGGGATGACCTAACAAACTTAGTAGTAACATAAATAAATATAAGCGCATTGGAGGACGAGATAATTGTCCCTTAAAATTATACCTTCCGATTATATTTATTAGAAAAGAATATTATTAGTATAATAAAATTTAAAACAAATGTAATTTTAATTATGATTAGAGTTAGGTAAATAATTTTAAAAAGTTCATTACGGTAATTTATATGGTAGTCATATAGGACCACCATGAATTTTACTCCTACTCCGCTACAGTAGCGCGCTACAGTAGCGTGCAACAGTGCGCGCTACAGTAGCGTGCTACAGTGCGCGCTACAGTAGTCTTCATTTCTTTTGTTATTTTTGGCTTTTTTTTTTTTTGCCTTCCTCTTTGAGACTTTTTTTCGTCCATTTTTTTTCTAAACAATTCAGTATTTTTTTTAATATTTTTGAATTTTATAAAAAAAATATTTAAATTATCATTTTATTTGTTTTATAATTAAATAATTTTAGGTATTATGATACATATTTTGGACGTTTTTGTTATATGATATGATTTCTTTTTATATTCTTGATCTGATAACTATAGTCTGTTGATTTGATGTCTACTATTTTGTGATCTGATGTCTATATAATCATGATCTGATCTCCATTGTTAAGTATTTTTTTTTAAAAAAGTATTTTTTAAAAAAGAATTTTTTTTAAAAAGGCTGTGAGTCAAAAAAAAAAAAAAAACTGTAGCGCGTTAGTAGGAGTAAAATTCATCCTACTCCTATAGGACCACCGTAAACGGACTCATTAATTACAACTTTCTTAATGTATATATAATTTTTTTAAATAGGTTTTATTATAAAAAAGAAATGAATACTCCTGTCAACCCACGATTACATATGAAAGTTCACAGTGAATAGAAAAATAATAATTTTGGTAATAGTAGATCCTTATTAAATATTTATTTTATTTTAAAACAAAAAATATATTTTTATATTACTTAAATTCCATAATTAGAACTTTTATTTTAGGATGAAAGAAATATAAGAAATTTAGAATAAAAAACTAATTAAAGTTGTTGGGAGGCTTATTCTTTCAATTGAAATAATGAAAGGCTCGAATGCCACCAGACGTCTATTATTGAATTCATCCGACCCGATAGTACCCATTTTGGGAACGTCCAGTGCGATTCCGAGAATTAATGACACTAATAGGAAGTAAATCCCACCTATATGCTTTCGTGCTTGAGTTTCCCACCTGATTTGCTAACCGATTTGCCGCGGAAGTGCTAGTGTGGGACAGTCCACTTTGACTCATTTTTATAGTTTACACACTTTTCTTTTGTATTGCTGCTCCTTACTGCCTTATGTTAATGCACTTTCCAACGATACGTAAACATGGCATTTCTTGCCCCTTTTTATAGAAAATACATATTAAAAAATTATTTATCATTTTGAGGAGGAATAAGAGTATTTTATTGCTATCCTCTTATTGGTATTGTGGTATGAGCGACAATGCCTTTTCTTTTAGTTGAAAACACTGCTTTCCCTAAGCAAGGAATTAGTTTTGTACGTCAGTCCTTTTCTTGTAAGCATACTGCCCAATGATCTTCATGAATACCCTAGTCTTTTTGCTAAGTGGAATTGTAGGCAGCAGAGAGATAGGGTCTAGCCTTTGACACATTCCCTAGTATAGGGCCAGGCATGGTGGGGTAGGAGTATCCAGTCGGCAATCTTTTTGGCTTGACCAAGAAGTCTTATGTCCTTCGAGTCTCACGGCATTTTAATTGAAATAACTTCTTGCGCAATTCATGCATTTCTATTTTTATGATAAAAAATTATTTCTTTATTTCCATTTCAAATTGTTCTCTGGACTTTTTCGATGAAGCTACCACGAAGGCTATGAACCTAGAAATGGAGAACAATTTGAAGAAATGACCTTAAATCTTTGTGTACTGACCCCTAATAGAATTGTTTGGGATGCAGAAGTAAAAGAATGAACAAGAAGCTTCGAGAAAACTGGTGTTTTCTGAATTATATGAAGCTAGTAAGCAAACGGCGAATTCGTGGGTATTTGACGCCGAATACCCAGGAAAGATTTTTTGCCTATATGAGTTTGTTCAGTACTTCCATGCTGGGATTAGTTACTAGTTCTAATTTGATACAAATTTATATTTTTTGGGAATTGATTGGGGTGTGATCCTATCTATTAATAGGATTTTGCTTTACACGACCTCTGGGGTTCTAATCTCATTCGCTCCCCTAGCTTTCGTCTCTCAGTGTCAGTATTAGCCCAGCAGAGTGCTTCCGTTATTGGTGTTCTTTCCGATCTCTACGCATTTCACCGCTCCACCGGAAATTCCCTTGAGGAATAGAACAATTCAATTCCTTCATATTTATAGAGAAAAGGGGACATAATTCACATGGATATAGTAAGTCTTGCCAGTTCTCATTTCTTATCAATGAATGGATCTCTTTAGTTATATGACTTACCCCTAACGAAGGCTAACCTCTTTTTTTATTGATTCAATACAATAGGGGAAAAGATCGTACAGTTCCATACCGATACAAACTTTCAACGGATCCTCCACGCGCTGGGCATACCTTTTCCCATGTCTTTCTCGTGGCGGGAACAGAACAACAGAGAAAGACCCTGCCAACCAGCAAAAATAATTAAAACATTTATAGCTCCTACGTAAATGAGTAATTGTGCAGCAGGTACAAAGAAGGAGTTCAAGAGAAGATAGAATAAGGATATACAAACAAGAACTAATCGAGCAGTGCCCTCTTCCTTTCTTCCAGACCACGAATGTGGTCCCTGATCCCTTGCATAATTCGGCCTATGAACTCAGGATCGAGAGCTGGTGGATGCTCCCAGAACAGACCCAACATTTGTTCTTGTTAGAACTTTTTGTTTTTGACATTCGTTCCTTGCTTTATATTGTTCGAAGTCGGCTAAGGGGCCAGTGGTTTTCCTCGTCTAAGGATCAATGCCATAGTCAGTCTGTCAGTATATCTGTTAGAGAATGGGCACTGCTTTCTATTTTTTGTTGCCTTGGAAATCTTGCTCACATTGGTCGTTTGGCCTTTACGACTTTATGGGATTTCATGTATGTTAGTTGATTCACAGAACTAAGACATAGGCAAGTGGGTTCTTCAGCGCAAGGAAATCTTCGATAATAGAACTTCCATGAAGCATATAGGTGGGATTCACTTCTTGTTAGTGTCATTAATTCTTGGAAAGAGGCAAGATAGCCTTCGAAAAGACGAAAAGAAAGTGTTGAAGCCGATTAACATTCTTGATCTTAGAGTGTGGTTGACATTTCTAATCTACTAGTGGTCAGTGCCAGTCACTCACATTTCTACTATATCTATCAAGGCGAGGGGAAGTACTAAAGAAAGTAAAGGATGCCAGAAATCATCTTCAATCTATCTGGAATCACTCACTCATAGATGCTTGATGTCAGAAATTTTCACTGATCAGGTGTTATCAGTCTCATCCGTGCAAGAATTAGGAATTCCTATTGCAACTCGTCCCAGAATGGGCGTTATGGCAAAAGAAGAAAACTAAATGAGAAATTTGTCCAATAGTAACAAATGGTGCCTCCACAGGTTGACACCCAATCCAACCTAGTAGTAAGAAATCCGCTAAAAGCAACTAAAATATTCCTTGGTGAATCAGGCGAATCGAAGTTCTCTTCCGGAAGGCACCATTGAATAAGACTGATAGGTGTCAAACCAACAAATATAAAAGACCTACTCTAAGGGTTTTAGCAGCACAGCAGTGAGTAGGATCGTCTCCTCAGGGACTATGTATTAGAACTAACCTCTTTTCTACTATCTAGTCAAGAAGCGGGGGTTTGTGAGAATTGATTAACTAATTAAAGTAACCAGCATAAATAAAAATAAAGAAAATAATAAAATTCCTAACGTAGTACTTAGATAAGAATCTCTCATAAACTATTTAATTTCATAGTGCTTTACACACCAACAGTTAAAGATATTTGGATGCAAATATGCAAATCGAATCAACATGTCATCGTCTCACCAATTAGTAGGCTCAATTCAAATCCATTGAATCCACCGACCTTATTAGTCACTTCATCACAGTAATTAATTCAACCTATTTATTGCTACAAACCATTGCCTTATTAGTGTTCTAGGCCTTAAAAGGTACCTCCTTTTTAACCTCTTCAACTCTAATTGGCAAATTCGTAAGCCTTTATGGATTATCCTAATTGAGATTATATTATATCAAACTTAAAAACTCTAGGCAAATTATTTGACTGTAATATAAACCAAATAGCCTAAATCACAATAAATATCCAAAAATATTTAACACATAATCATACTATGAAATTAAATAATTCATGAGTTCATCCAATCCAAGTACTATCAAACCTGATTAAAATACATAATTGAAATTAAAAGAAAACAGAAAAGGAAACTTAGCCATAATCCTAAGCCAAGGAGTGGCCGCCGCCTCCTGGGTCAACAAAACTAAAACTCCCCACTCAAAACTCGTCTACTACTATATATTAACCTAAATAATGCGGCCCACCATCATGCCAAATTAAAACCAAATTAAACATTAAAACTCAATCCTAATTAACTTTGGAAACTCCCTTTCACAGAAATTAATTATGGGTCTCAATATAAAGCCCAAATCTTTTTGTTCTCTTCCTTCTTAATTTCTTCAATCCAGCCCAATTAGATTTTCTTCTTCTCAGCTCGCCACTTCTTCCAAAAATATGGCCAAATTGCGTATTTAGCTCTACCGAAGTCCATCTTTTCCTGCATTACAAATAACACGCAATTAAGCCATAAACTTCATAAAACTGACCTCCAATTAAAACAAAATAACGCGTTAATTATAGACTTATCAAAGACTACGCATATCTTATTCAATACGGAGGTACTTCAGATGTGTTAATTGGACAAATACGCCCATAGTGACTGGAATGGATATCTCGTATCCGAAAACTAGCAGTTCGCCCTGTTATGCCCCCAGGGCCCAAATAAACTCAACTTTCTCCTATGAACTATTTGTCGTATTCAAGCCTTCTTTCATTTCCGTTGAGGATGATGCGTACCCTCTTGGAAGAAAATACTGCTAAATCTTTTCGAAGTTAGAGAATGAGGGAAAGTACGCTACAACTAACATAACAGCTGTTGGATTGTGTTTAGGCATTTAATTCTAAATTAAATGGCAGAATTCCTAAACACTAAGGATTCGGGTCTTACCCTCGACGCGTAATCGGTTGTGCAGTCGCCTGGATCCTTTGGGAAGATTGCGTTCACCACCACAGAACAATTCAAGCGAATTATCTCTACGTTCTTGCACTGGAGTTCTCTCAGAACCGGTGCTAGCCCCAAAATTTCCTGTTAAAGAGAAAACATTTTTCTCTCTGGGAAGAATGGTTTTGGAAGGACGTTCCTCTTTTTTTTCTGAAGTCTGATTGTGTGTTCAAAAAAAAAAAAATTTCAAACGTATATTTAAAACTGAGTCTGTTAAAACGTTTTTAACAGACTCCAGATACTTCTCTGATTTGAGAAGTATCTGTTTTAATTAATTATAAATAATAATTAATAATAATTAATTAATTATTTACTGAGTTGGGTTTTACCAACACCATGGATCAACCCATTGATCCATGGATCAGGCTGATGGGTCAAGAACCTTGATTCACAATTAGGTCCCTTGATTTATCAGCTCAACTCAATTCTTCCCAGGTAATTAATTAACTTTTAATTAATACCATAAAACTCTTCAATAATATTTAATTAAACCATTTAATTAAATATTATCTATTTAAGTATAACTCTTATACTTAGAACAGGCAATTTAATTAATTCTGAATCATCGAACTCACTTATGTGCGATCCTGTAGGTCCATTCCAAATTGACAATGAATAAATTAATCTCATTAATTTATCCATAAATCATTAGTGGTCTCTAGCAAGACATAATGACTACACAATTCAGAACGGAGGGTCGAATGGTGATTCAACACAACCTTCCGAGTATACTAAGTAATGTCCTCTACACTGATATCCAGTTTAGCATAAGGCATGGAACCAATCATCCTTATATAGCTAAACGTTTTACTTGATCTCTTAGTGACACTGAACTTAATCAAGCAAATGATAACCCTTATCATTTCTTGGGCACGGCCATGCACTTCTCAGTTCACTATCAAGCGGCCAAGATATCATCTCTCATTTAAGAGAGACTTGTAGTCCCATCACTTCACCTACATACCTTAGCGTGACTCATAGTGTACCCAATCATACCCGTACTTGGCAACCTGTTACGGTCCCGTTAGGCATATGTCAAAGCACACTCTAATTCACCTAAGACTATGCAGTGATTTCTGGTCTAAGGATCCTCATACGAGTACTACTCAAAAGAATCACTCATGATCTAACAGTCCATGGAGTGTTTCTTTTGGCGGATTGTTTTCATGAAATTCAATATGCACAAGAATATAATTTCATGAAATTAACTCATCAGATAAATAATCAATCAAACGACAAATGTCTTATTTACATAAATAACCCTCAAAGTTTATTTACATAAATAGCCCTCATTAGGGCATATACACCAACAATCTCCCACTTGCCCGTTGAAGGGCTATGTCCTAAACTGTTTAAGACCAAGCTCTATTACATGTCTATCAAACTTTGACTGCGGTAGAGCTTTTGTGAGAGGATCTGCTACATTGTCGTCTGACCCTATTTTGCACACTTTCACATCTCCTCGATCAATGATCTCTCGGATGAGGTGAAACCTTCTGAGTATATGTTTGGTTTTCTGATGTGACCGAGGCTCCTTAGCTTGTGCGATGGCCCCGTTATTGTCACAGAAAAGTTCTATCGGATCTTGGATACTCGGTATCACTCCGATGTCTAACACGAACTTTCTTAACCAAACAGCTTCCTTTGCAGCATCGGATGCAGCAATGTACTCAGACTCTGTTGTAGAATCGGCTGTTGTATCTTGCTTTGAGCTTTTCCAACTTATTGCACCACCATTCAGACTAAACACGTAGCCTGATTGTGACTTCATGTCATCTTGATCTGTTTGGAAAGCAGCATCAGCGTAACCTTGTACGATGAGCTGTTCTTGTCCTCCATACACTAGCATCAATCCTTTAGTCCTTCGCAAGTACTTTAGGATTGCTTTGACTGCAGTCCAATGATCTGTTCCTGGATCTTGTTGGTATCTGCTAGTCATGCTCAGTGCATGTGCGACATCCGGGCGGGTACATAACATGGCATACATGATAGATCCTATTGCCAAAGCATATGGTACTCTACTCATTGTATCCCTCTCCTCTCTTGTTGAAGGACCTTGGTTCTTCTTCAAGAGAAGGCCATGTCTAAATGGTACCTTACCATTTTTGGAGTTAGACATATTGAACCTCTTCAATATTTTGTCTATGTACCCTTCTTGACTTAGTCCTAGAAGCCTTTTTGACCTATCTCTATAGATCTTGATACCTAGTATCATTTCGGCTTCTCCTAAGTCTTTCATAGAAAATACAGTCCCCAACCATTGTTTGATGTCTTTCATCATGGGAATGTCATTTCCTATGAGTAGGATGTCGTCCACATATAGGACAAGGAAAACTATCTTGCTCCCACTAACCTTCTTGTAAACACAAGGCTCATCTTCGTTCTTTATGAAGCCGTAACCTTTTACTGCCTCGTCAAAACGAAGATTCCAACTCCGAGATGCTTGCTTTAGTCCGTAGATGGACCTCTGAAGCTTGCATACACGATTTGGATGCTCTTGATCGATGTATCCCTCGGGTTGTTTCATATAAACATCCTCGAGTAGGTTTCCATTCAGGAAAGCCGTCTTAACATCCATCTGCCATATCTCATAGTCATAATATGCAGCTATGACGAGCATAGTCCGAATGGACTTGAGCATCACGACAGGGGAGAAGGTTTCATCATAGTCTATACCATGAGTCTGTCTGAAACCTTTAGCCACTAGTCGTGCCTTGAAGATCCCGCCAGGTTTTAACTTGAAAATCCACTTGCAATCGACAACCTTTGCCTGAACAGGAGGATCAATCAAAGTCCAAACTTTATTGTCCCTCATGGATTGCATTTCAGATTCCATTGCTTGTAGCCATTTATCTGAATCTGGACTTTCTAAAACCTGTTTGTAGTTCACGGGCTCATTAGAGTCCACCAAGATCAAATCTTGATCGTCAGTTACGAGAAATCCGTATCTCTCAGGTTCATGACGAGATCTACTAGACCTTCTAGGTTCTTGTGTTGTTGACTCAGGCTGCTCATCTTCATGAGTTCCCATGTCAACTTCCATCTCAGTTTCTGTAGATCGTTCTACATTCTCTTGTGGTTCTGGAACTTCTCCGAGTTCTATTCTACTCCCACTATCTTTCTTGTAGAGAAAATCTTTCTCTAAGAAAGTGGCTCCCCGAGCAACAAACACTTTGTTCTCAGTTGGATTGTAGAATTGATATCCTTTAGTTTCCTTAGAATATCCCACAAACAGGCATTTGTCAGTTTTAGGTTCAAGCTTACTACTTTGTAAACGCTTTACATGAGCTTGACAACCCCAAACTCGTAGATATGACATATAGGGTTTTTGACCCGTCCACATCTCATATGGAGTCTTATCTACTGCCTTAGATGGAATACGATTTAGTAAGTAGGCAGCTGAAAGGAGGGCATAACCCCAAAAGGACATAGGGAGAGTCGCTTGGCCCATCATAGATCGAACCATATCTAATAAGGTCCGATTCCTCCTCTCGGATACACCATTCCATTGAGGTGTTCCTGGTGGAGTCAGTTGTGAAACAATTCCACACTGTTTTAGATAGTCATCGAACTCATCATTAAGGTATTCACCTCCCCGATCGGAGCGAATAGCCTTAATCCTTCTATTTAACTGATTTTCTACTTCATTTTTAAACTCTTAGAACTTTTCAAAAGTTTCACTTTTATACCTCATTACGTAGACATAACCATATCTACTATAGTCATCGGTAAAGGTCACGAAGTATTTAAATCCACCTCTGGCTTGTGTGCTCATCGGTCCACATACATCTGTATGTATTAGTGCCAATAGCTCACTAGTCCTCTCGCCTTTCTTGCTGAAAGGACTCTTCGTCATTTTGCCTTGCAAACAGGGTTCACATGTGTCATATGATTCGAAATCAAATGAACCAAGCACTCCATCCTTATGAAGTCTTTGAACTCGCTTCTCATTTGCATGGCCTAGACGACAGTGCCATAGATATGTTGGACTTAAATCAGATTGAATTAATCTGGCTTTCTTTTCAATGTTATATACCGGTTTCTCTTGGGTCAAATCCAAGATATATAGGCCATTGCACAAATTTGCAACTCCATATAAAACATCTTTTTGATATAAAGACAACGATTTATTACCAATAATAAAACGAAATCCTTTGATATCCAAGCAAGAAATTGAAATAATATTCCTACTCATAGTAGGTACATAATAACAATTCTCTAAAACAATGTTTAAACCGGAAGGCAAAGACAAAATGTAATCTCCAACTTCAACGGCTGCAACTCTTGCCCCGTTGCCTACTCGGAGATCTACTTCGCCTTTCTTTGTCATCCTTCTATTGCTCAGTCCCTGCACATCAGTACAAATGTGAGCCCCATAACCGGTATCTAATACCCATGAGGTGGACATAGAAAGATTAATCTCAATAACAAAGATACCTGAAGCCGAAGGATTCTGTTTCTTCTCTTCAAGAAACAGCTTGCAGTTTCTTCTCCAATGCCCCTTCTGATTGCAATGGAAACATACTGCGTCCTTCTGAGCATTTTTCTTAGCAGGAGGAGTTTGAGGCTGAGCCTTAGGAGCAGTCTTACTGCGAGGCTTCTTGTTTTCAGCAACTTTTGCCTTGCCTTTAAACTTTCTCTTGTTGCCCTTACCCTTTTCCACAACAAGTACTGGCGTTGCCTTCCGAAGGGTTTGCTCAGTATTTTTAAGCATTCCATGGAGCTCAGGAATTGTCCTCTCCATGTTATGCATGTTGTAGTTCACCACAAAGTCATTGTAATCATCAGGCAGTGAAGCCAAGATGATGTCAATGGCTAACTCTCTAGAAAGAGGTGCATTTAATCTCTCTAGGGTATCAATATACCCCTTCATCTTGATCAAATGCGTGCTTACTGACGAACCCTTCGCCATCTTGCACGAGATCAATGCTTTTATCGTAACGAACCTTTCGTTACGGGCTTGTTCACGGAACATTTCCGTTAGTGACACATAAATTTGGAACGCTTCCGAATTCATGAATTGTTTCTGAAGCTCGCCTGACATAGTCGCGAGCATCAGACATGTCACGTCATCGGAATCGCTTTTCAGCTTTTCCCATGCTCGTTGAACCGCAGTCGTAGCATTTACTGGTGGTTCAGGTAAAGCAGCGTCTAAGATATTTAGCTTCCTTTCTTGTTTGAGAACGATTCTCAAGTTTCTTTCCCAATCTAAGAAGTTTGGACCAACAAGCTTTTCTTTGTCCAAAATGCTTCTTAGAGTGAGATTAGATGTATTAGTGCTAGTAGATGCCATTTCTACAAAAGAAAATGCAAAATATTAGAATGAGTTTTAAAATATTTTCCACAATAGCCAAAATTGAAATCCCAAACAATTTTGTGTTGGTGCTAGATTGTGGGCCGAAAATCCACAAAGAATCAACCCCAGTCTTGCTTTGGCAAGTATCGTAGGGATTGGGCTCTTTTGGTAGGCAACGTTCAAATCACATCCCTATGTAATTTAACGATTTCCAATTGCATCACTATGCAACTTTTCGGTGATAGGATGAACATTCCAAATGTTTGACACCATCCTATCTTTGCAAAATTAATCCCTAGTCAACTTATCGGGTTAAGCTAGGATTAATTTTCCCAAGTTAAACCATCCCTCAAGGCATCACATCAATAGACACCCACACAGTTTTTCCATAACAAGTGGCAGTGATAAAGTCGGGCATCTAATACCCAAACAGTTTTTCCACTCATTAATGGTAGTGATAAAGTTGGGCACTATTATGTGACAACCCGCCGCACGAAGAAAACCTGAGGCCCTTGGGCTCTCCAAGTCCACCAGACGTTCAACGCTCAAGCAGGCCCCCAAGTATGGAAGCAAAATCAACTCGGGTTTTTGGGATTTTAGTTTGATCGGCTTAACATGCATTGTCGTTTTCATTCATTCACAAAACATAAAATTGCGAAAATGCGATGAATTGGGCTCTAATCTATTACAGGGCCTTTTAACAAAAAAACTTCTTTTGGGCCTTCATTTTGGGCTTCCGTTCCTGGGCTCCACCATGGACTCCTTCGGAACCTCCTTTTGGGCCTAACTATTACATAATTATTTAATAGGCACGCAGGCCCAATTTTAAAATGGCTCGCAGGCCCAAAATTTTAAATAATAAATTTTAAGCCCAATTCATGCATAGAAAAACACACAATTGCATATGCTTCATACAAGCCAATTTTTATTAGGCCGAATCATTTAATTAGGGATTGTGTAACTCTTACACTATTAAAATTGATCGTGTCATGATCAATTTTAATCAATCCCATGTTCACTCATTTTAATCGAATGATGCATGAACATGCTAGCATAATTATGATACTTCACATAAAATTTAAACAATTTAAATTTAAGCATCATAAGTAAACTAAAATAAATAAATAACAA
The DNA here is from genome assembly GCA_030378225.1 of Knoxia roxburghii. Lineage (NCBI taxonomy): Eukaryota > Viridiplantae > Streptophyta > Magnoliopsida > Gentianales > Rubiaceae > Knoxia > Knoxia roxburghii. Next base: position 9,682,825 of record CM059423.1, read on the forward strand.
TTAATTAATCTAATTAATTATTTATTTATTTATCTTTTTTCTAATTATCCTAATCTAATTAAGATAATTTATTTCAAAATTTAAACTTATAGGATAAAATTCTAAATTAATCCTATCTTTATCTAATAAGATTATTTAATTAAAATCTTATTAAATAAAATTCAGAAAACTTTTTAAAATTTTAATTTTCTGAAACTCTTGGGGTCATTTCGTAAATAACCAAAATTCTGGGCTTAGGGTTTAGAAGCTGCGGCGGGGGTATTTTAGTCATTTCAGCCCCTAGGGCTTCAACCACCCGCCGCCAGACTCCGATCGTCTTCCCCGGCGAACCCATCGGTTTTCGGCGTCTTTTGTCTTGGTGGTCAGAACTTTTCTGTCCCCAATAGCGGCCTCTCCGAGCGACGATAATCGCCGTTCAAAATCCGCAAGACTTCCGGCGAAGAATCAACAACATCAGTTGCGATCCCCGGCTTCTATCGACGAGGAAACGCAGCGGCGACGTTCGCCACTGCTCATTTCCGGCGCCAATCGAGCCCAGACGCGAACCCAGCGACCGCTTCGATGAAACCGAAGCAGCCCGCCAACATGGATTCCGTCTTCGCCGTTCTTCGGACGACCGAGCACCTGCGGAGAAAAAAAAAAAAAAACCAGCAACCCAGAAAAATATTGAACCATCTCAGACCAAAAAATCGTTCGGAACCTTTCCGATGATGTTTCTCAAACCCAGAAACCGGCAAAACCAAAAACGAAAACTATTCAGCCCAGCAAAGATTTTAAACCAAAAACCGACCAAATCGAATCAATTTAGGCTAGTTTCGAAACCCTAATCCCAGAAACTATTTCAATCGGAAAAGAAAGGAAGAATCCTGTCTGTTTTCGAAAACTCCAAATGCCAAAAAATTCAATTTAGTCCAGAATTATGAAATCAACAATCCAGCCAATAGTTTAATCGAAAGCAAGCTTCCCGACTAGTTTCGAAACAAAACCAAAAACAGAAATCGGCGGATATTTCCGGCGAACAGTTTTCAAAACAACAGCCCAATCAATTGCAAATCAAAACGTTTTTGACACCCAATCAACATAAAATCGTTCCCTATTAATAAACGAACAAAACCCATGGAAAAATCAGGCCAAAAAAAAACAATTTTGAGCAATATTCGTTTTTCCGGCGAACTTCCGGCCGGCCGGAAAACTTTCCGGCGAAGATTTCCCAGAATCCGGCGACCTTACCCAGCAACATTTTTTTTTCTTTAAAACTGTTTTTCAAGGAAAAAAAACTTATACCCAATTTTAATTAAAACATTTTTAATTAAAACAATTAACCAGGCTCTGATACCACTGTTGGATTGTGTTTAGGCATTTAATTCTAAATTAAATGGCAGAATTCCTAAACACTAAGGATTCGGGTCTTACCCTCGACGCGTAATCGGTTGTGCAGTCGCCTGGATCCTTTGGGAAGATTGCGTTCACCACCACAGAACAATTCAAGCGAATTGCCTCTACGTTCTTGCACTGGAGTTCTCTCAGAATCGGTGCTAGCCCCAAAATTTCCTGTTAAAGAGAAAACGTTTTTCTCTCTGGGAAGAATGGTTTTGGAAGAACGTTCCTCTTTTTTTTCTGAAGTCTGATTGTGTGTTCAAAAAAAAAAAATTTTCAAACGTATATTTAAAACTGAGTCTGTTAACAGACTCCAGATACTTCTCTGATTTGAGAAGTATCTGTTTTAATTAATTATAAATAATAATTAATAATAATTAATTAATTATTTACTGAGTTGGGTTTTACCAACACCATGGATCAACCCATTGATCCATGGATCAGGCTGATGGGTCAAGAACCTTGATTCACAATTAGGTCCCTTGATTTATCAGCTCAACTCAATTCTTCCCAGGTAATTAATTAACTTTTAATTAATACCATAAAACTCTTCAATAATATTTAATTAAACCATTTAATTAAATATTATCTATTTAAGTATAACTCTTATACTTAGAACAGGCAATTTAATTAATTCTGAATCAACGAACTCACTTATGTGCGATCCTGTAGGTCCATTCCAAATTGACAATGAATAAATTAATCTCATTAATTTATCCATAAATCATTAGTGGTCTCTAGCAAGACATAATGACTACACAATTCAGAACGGAGGGTCGAATGGTGATTCAACACAACCTTCCGAGTATACTACGTAATGTCCTCTACACTGATATCCAATTTAGCATAAGGCATGGAACCAATCATCCTTATATAGCTAAACGTTTTACTTGATCTCTTAGTGACACTGAACTTAATCAAGCAAATGATAACCCTTATCATTTCTTGGGCACGACCATGCACTTCTCAGTTCACTATCAAGCGGCCAAGATATCATCTCTCATTTAAGAGAGACTTGTAGTCCCATCACTTCACCTACATACCTTAGCGTGACTCATAGTGTACCCAATCATACCCGTACTTGGCAACCTGTTACGGTCCCGTTAGGCATATGTCAAAGCACACTCTAATTCACCTAAGACTATGCAGTGATTTCTGGTCTAAGGATCCTCATACGAGTACTACTCAAAAGAATCACTCATGATCTAACAGTCCATGGAGTGTTTCGTTTGGCGGATCGTTTTCATGAAATTCAATATGCACAAGAATATAATTTCATGAAATTAACTCATCAGATAAATAATCAATCAAACGACAAATGTCTTATTTACATAAATAACCCTCAAAGTTTATTTACATAAATAGCCCTCATTAGGGCATATACACCAACAACAGCCAGCTGAAAAACGTTAGCTGGCTAGAGGGATGTAGGTATGTCATAAATATGAAGCTTTCAAGCGGGAGAGTTCATCAATCATTCAGAAAGCGATTCAAAAACCACCGTTCATAAGGGTATGTAAAATAGTAGACGATAGGCCAGCAGAGTACTAGAATAGATGAAGCTTTTTGGTTACCAGACATTAGTAGTTTAGTAATCGGAGCAAATGATAGACCAGAGCTGACCTAAGATCTGCGTAGTCTTATTCAATACATAATGAATTTCCCTCTTTTCATTATTTTCATTATGAATATTACTTTAATAATAAACTAGATACAACAAAAAGTCGAAAAAAAAGATCATTTTCATATCTATTAAATTGACTGAACAACTGTACGGATTACAAACATTTAGGGAAGAGTCCTTCAGTTTGAAATCCCCTTATATTGGTGTGAGGGTGCACCACATGGGAGGCCCTACCGCTTGATCGGTCCATAAAGAATATTCATTTATGTAAATGTATCGTTGTCACGGAGCTTGCGAAGGACATGAACATCCCAAAGAGAAGATATGTACAAACGAGATATCCAGTAACAAGAAGAAAGAAAATGGTTGAATACCCCGATTCAGGTAGTCATTTAGTTGGTACCTTCCAAGGAGCAAGAACTGCCATTCCAACTCTTTTAGGGGGATTTCATCCACAAATGCAAAGTTTGTGGCTGACCAATATTGCTCATCATAATTTAGCTATTGCAGTCATTTTTCTCGTTGTCGGTCATATATATAGAACGAATTTCGGAATTGGGCACATATGAAAGATCTTACCATAAATGCCCGACAAAGAAAAAGAACCCTAGAACAACATAAGAGGTAGCCAACCTGTCTTCCATCCCATTCAAATATCACGTAGATCTATTGTTGTTAATAGATCGGTAAGAGTGTTGTTCCAATAGATAACTCTTCTATAGAGTTCATTAATATCTGAACTCATTAGTTTACCCTCATCTATCTGAATGATTGGTCTCAATTTAGGAGGAAGAACTGGTAATAGACACAAAACCATCCATTCGGGTTCTATATTTGTTCGAATAAAATGCTTAGTGAGTTCCATACATCGAATCAAAAAATCATTTCTTCTTCTAACTTTTCGATCTTCCCATTCATTCCCCGTATAAGAGCGAAAATAGGAGTAGGCCCCTCCATGGCATCGAGTAACCATGTATGACGGGGAAATTGTGCAGATTTAGCAATGGCACCAGTAAATAATAGAACAGCACACAAAGTAACAAATACCAAACTCACTTCATTAGCCACAATCAAGTTATTAAATATTTTGCTCTAAACCTTTTACCTCAAGCAACAAGGCTTGGTTACTTACCCACATAATAGACACCTCCACATCTTTAGACCAAAGATGTTTTAACATTGCCAAATAACGCTTAGCACGCCTTTTATGCTTACTAGACTTTATCGGCCGAGAAGCTACTTTGAAGCCAAAGCCAGCGATACGCAACATAGTTCCAATCCCCATTCTGATTTAAGTAGTCGACCACTTTCTTGTTTCTTTCCGTCTCTGGGAGGTGGGATGAGTCCATATCTTGTAGAGGAGTGAAACCAAAGGTATTTGAGTCTGATCTTCCCTCTAGGCAAGAAAGGGGCTAGGCCAATGCTGGTCTTTATTGAGAACTTTCTTTGGACAGAGCTCTGTCCCAATGTTCGTCTTTCGTTTTATACGAGTTTACCATCAGCGGACTGAGAGAGAATCAATGCACAAAGATAGACTGACGAGGGGCAGATAGAATTCAAAAAGAATGGAATACCCATCCACCACTTAGGTACTTTATATAGATGAGCCCGTTGTTCTGGATCTTGTGCTTACTCATAACTATGCTTTTGGAAATGGAACCAACCCTTCGCCTATTGGCTTGGTAGTCCAATCAATGGTTGACCAGTTGGAACTCATATATTAGCAGCAGCAACAGTAAGAACTAAGCAGCTATATAAAGTGTTTGATACCATTGGATTGGGAGTTTTTTCCTTGAGAAAATCCATTCCCATATCTCCCAAACTCGATGAGCGAGAAAAGGTCTTGGCATGTGAGGGTGTGGTATCAGATGCACACAGTTTGAGGCTCGAAGTCCAAGGAGGCAAACCAGAAGCCGATACCACCAGCAGTAGAGAAAGACTCCCGCTAATAAAAAAAAGGCATATCTGCCGATGATAACGAGAGCAGTACCGATAGCACCAATAGCATCCCTTCCAGTTCCCCTCAACTATACTAAACTGAAAAAGGAAACGAAAAGCAACCAATTAATAAGGCAAATTAAAAGAGTAAAATGCATGCAACCCTGCTATCATACATCACAAAGAATTAATTTTCTCAAAATAGAAAATTTTTTTAAGAATTATGCTATTTGTTTCTCATAATAATAATTTTATCTATTATTTTAAAACACTATAAATATGACATTGTTAAGAATTTCCAAATGCCATGAAGGAATCATTACCAAATTTCCACAACATTCCTAATCCCTTGCCTCTGGAATGCTAACGCTGAAGAGATCAATTCAGGCTTCAAACCTTGTTTAGTTAATGTCGCAAAGCAAAGAAGAAAATGACTGTCTTGCTATATCAAAACACACTAAAATAATTGTTTACTTAGTTTCTCGAGACTTAGTTCTTATAGATTCCATGAAGATTTTGGTAATATTTTCCTTTATAACGTTGGCTCTTCAGGGACCATCCATGGCGGCGGTGTACCATGTTGTAGGTTCCAAAGGTTGGGATACTGGTTTTGATTATGACGCCTGGGCTTCCAACATAAAATTCCAAGTCGGCGACATTTAGGTTTGTAATTTTAAAACTTTGTTCCAACTCTCATTATCTAGAGTTTTTTTTTTTTTCCTTCTCTCGATTGCCTAATAATTAAGGTGGTAGATATTGATAGAATTTATGAATTATTTTATTTTAATAAATAAAATTATTATTTCAAAATGAATGAAATATTTTCACTTGTTTGATACTTGGTATTCGTAATAGCATTAGCCTTATTGCCAAGCATAGGCAATATGGCTTAATAATAATGGTATAAAGACTCCTATAGGTAGTCTATTTATTGTGTTGTTTTAATGTTTAAAGATCAACTTGGCATAGTTACACTCACACAAATGTTAAAAATATTTAAAACACCTACTAGAGTATTAGAAATGCCTATATTTGAATCTTAAAAATACAATGTATTTTTCTTCTTTTCGTGAAAAGAAAGTTTGTTTGGTTCGTGATTTTGATATTGTTTTATATTGAAATTAAAATATTAAAATGAAAATTGAGAAAATTAAAAATTAAAAATTAAAGGCCAAAATGCTTTTTTGGTCCCTTATAATTGGCATTGTCTCATTTTTGATCCTTTATAACTTTACGGGAGCCTTTTTAGTCCCCAACCTTTAATTTATTACGTGTTTCAGTCCCTCTTAACAGATTTTTTTAAAAACTAACAGTTTGACCAATATTTCCAAGTTTGACCGTCCAAAACCCTAATATTGACCCAACCATGGTTAGTTAGGGACCAAAAGTGATACTTGGCCAATTATAAGGGACTAATAACGCATTTTGCCAATTGAATTTTGTTTTTTTTTTCTGAACCAGAATTTTTATTTTTTATTTTTTGGTTATGTTGAATTTAATGGTTAGCTTAAATGCATTTTGGCCAAAAAACCAGAGTTTAAACGCACACTTATGTTCATGCAAGTAAGGCATAAATCCGAAACTAGAAGAAACAAGTCACAACTCCATTTCAATATACCACTAATTAATATCAATATCCAACAAAATAAACCTTTGAAGTAAACAACAAAGGTTTAGGAATACTTAATAGTAATACTTACCTTACAATCTGCCATTCAAAATGCATTAAATAATCTAATCCTAAACATTTATCACTTCGGCTTAGGAACAAAAGGCTCGTACAGAGATTCAGGAGGCTTGATACCATAAACTTCATAAATATTGTTGCCACTGGTGCTTGGAAATTCAATCCCATAAGCTTGATACAGGTCAGCTTAACTAGAAAAAGCTACCTGAAATGGGTTATGGACCTGAGGTGTTGTCACTTTAGGTGGAATCTTTGGTGGTTTTGGTGGAAGTTGCTTAGAATCATCAACATCAATGGTGACCACCTTCTCTCCCCGGGATTGTCTGGGCTTCTGGCTTGGTGGAGGAGGATGACTCAACTCGTTGCTTGATAGAGGAGGATCACTCGACTTCCTGCTTTGTGTAGTAGCACTCTGCTTCTTGCTTGGGGGAAGAGCAATCTTCTTATTTCTTTGTGGAAGATCACTATGCTTCTTGGTTTGTGGAAGAGCACGCGACTTCTTGCTTGGGGGAGGATCACTGGCCTTCTTTTCAGTTGTTGGAAGTCCTACACCTTGAGACTACATGTTTATTACAAACCAGAAATTAGCCTGAATATCATAACATTACAACTCAAATAACACAACATCCATCAAACGAACATAACCCAACAGCAGCTCAAATATAGTGTTATATATAAACTAACATCAACAGAAAAAACTTATCAACATATACCTCAAATAACTCATTCACAGTGACAGGATTTTACAAAACGTAACTATACATCAGCATAAACAAGTTTTCATAAACCAGTAACATAGAAAACCACAGTATCATAAACCTTAAATAACACTGCATCAACAAAACTGAACTACACAACTGCACAAACAGTTTCTCATAAACCTGCATGAATAGAAAAAAAAAAAAACTATCCAAGTTCAGAACATATACCACCAATCTAGAAGATGATCTTGTAACAGGGCCTGGACTTGTATTCAGCTCACTTATTAGTTTATTGTTAGCATAAGTAATAGGCATGGCCTATAAGAAAAGTTATGAGTGTCTGATTCAGATGAATAATGTTTCAGAAAATCAAAAAACACACAACTAGTTTCTCAATGTCATACATTGGCCTTTACAACCTTCTTGGAAGATCTAAGTGTTCCTGCAATTTCATTGCAGAATTTTGGCTTTGTACCAGGGGTAAATAGAGGAGGTATAAGCCCAAAAACCTTGTACACTTCCTTGTAGCTTTCATCAGTAGAAGCACCCTACTCCAAATACATATTAGAGATTCTGTATAATTGAACCAATATTAACATTTAACTATATATATAAGCACCATATTCATACCTCTTTTGTAGCTTCCTTTTTTCTACTTTTGACTTTCCTTTGCACAATTTTCCCAGCAGTGCCTATAGCCTGAATATCAACATGTAAAAACAGTATTAGGTATTATCTAACAAAATAAAAAAAATATAACTAGGAGGGTACAGTACAATAAACTCACTTCATCTCTTATTTTAGATGTCTCTGTATCAAATAATAGCTTCATTTTCCCCTTGTCAAAGGACTGGATATATTGACATCTCCAGTGTTTTGTTCAGGTTCTTCGTCTTCACCATTATCAACTATTAGTGATGTTTTATTCTTCTTCTGCTGTTACGAATCTGCTAAGACAAAATTAGAATATTAGTAAACCAATTGTATATTGAAACAAATGAAAAAAAGATTAGATGTTGATCTATAGATAGACTACTTACCGACAACTTTTTTGGACGATCATCCACTCCTTGATCTACATTAGATGCTGCTCGTATATATATACATGATCATATATATACATCATCCCTCCTCTATAATGAGTTGCTGGGTCGTTTACTAGGACCCCACCATAATAAATCTTCAATGTTATATGATCACTATCATTATTTGCAAATTAAAATTCATAATTCAAAAAAAATTAACAAATCAACAATTATAGATTTTATCCTACAAAAAAGGATATTTCAAAATCAATTACTCATTTACCATTTGTAAAAAATTTAAAAGCATAGTAATCGATAAAATGACAAAAAAGGAAAAAATCTTATACAACTCAATAAAATAAAAGAAAAAAGTAAGGAATCTTACACAACTCAAGAAAAAAAATCTGAAATATTATACAACTCGAGACAGTGACATATGTTAGTCAAACATGGCAAATTCTTTATGAAAAGGAAAATCAGCAACAACCACACACAAACATTTACATCCCTACCCAACAACATTTAAATCCTACCCAACCACATTTACTTCCAAACAATACCAGTCAAACAACACAGTCAAAACACACTATCACCCATGTCCATAGAAAAACAGTTAGGACCACTAACAAAGTTAACAAAAATTTAGGAATTTCAGAGTCAGACCATACTCTGGATTACTTAAGCAATTCATGTCTTTGTTTCTCGTCATTCCCTCTCTTCTACAATTATGAACAATCGTCCACACTAAATAGCATCCAAATTAGGGTTCCTGTAAAAATGAAAAACACCATTTTAGAAGAATGTTTATCAATCTATAACGTAAGGGAAAATCAATTGTTGACGACAAGTTTGGGGTTTCGTTCAACAGTTGACGACAAGGGAAAATCATCGGGTGACGATTTAGGGTTTTAGGGATTTTATGGATGGAAGTCGATTTGTCGATTTAGGGTCTTGTTCAACTGTTAACGATTTGGGGATTTACGATTTACGGGTTTGCTCGATAGAAGATGATTTCGTATTTAGGGTTTTGCACTATTTACGATTTAGGGTTTCAATTGACAGTGGTCGATTAGGGATTTAACGAAATCGATCGATGACATATTGGGATTTAGGAGGTCGATCAACCGACGGTAGAATAATTGGGGGGTTTCAGTCGAAGGTAATGATTTAAGGATTCCTTCGAACTAGGGTTTGCTTCGATTTCTAAGGTTTGCTCGCTCAATCGAACGGAGATTTAGGGTTCTTTTGATTTTTTGGGTTTGCAGGATCGATCGAACGGGTACGGTACCTTCGTTTTTTGGGTTTAGTGGAACAATCAAACTTGGAGTTTCTAGATTTAGGGTTTGTTCACTTCTGGATTTCTGGATTTTCTGTGTATACGGCTGTCGGGATTGCTGGATTTTGGGATTTTGGGGGTTCAAGCCAGCGACATTCTCGTTTTTTTACTGACTGAGCTTCATACGGACGGAGTTGATGAAGAACAGATACTCATGTTCGTCGGTCAGAGCAATTCGTGATGGTGAAGACGCGACTGTAATTTTCAAAATTCAAAGGGAAAATGAGGCTTTATGATGGGGAAGGGGGTTTTTTTTTTTTTTTCCTTTTTACTGAACTAAACCCATGGGTAAACTAATTCGGGTCGGATCACTAAAATGGGTAAACTAACTCGAGTCGGATCATAAAGTGGGTCAACTAACTATGGTTTGGTCAATGGTTTTGGACGGTCAAACTTGGAAATATTGGTCAAACCATTAGTTTTTAAAAAAATCATTTAAGAGGGACCGAAACACCTAATAAATTAAAGGTTAGGGACTAAAAAGGCTCCCATAAAGTTATAAGGGATCAAAATTGAGATATGACCAATTATAAGGGACCAAAAAAACATTTTGGCCAAAATTAAAAAGCCATGATTCAAACAAAAAAATAAATAAGACCACTGGTTATATTTCTAACTTTTCTTTGAAGTAGTTATATTTCTAAATTGTTTGTTAATGCAAGAAGTTTTCCAGTACCAAACACCATGTCACAATGTGAAGCAAGTAGACAAAAGAGATTACTTCATCTGCACTGCCACATCTTCATCAATGGCCTTCTACAACATTGGAAACGACACTGTCCCTCTCGATTCCCATGGGAAATACTAATTCATCTGCAATTTTCCTCAAAACTGCAAGGTTGGGATGCGTCTACACATCAAAGTTAAGTCGAAGAGAACTGAGCCTAGTCCTCCGGCAACCAGCTCACCTCACGGCAGACAATTGCCGACAAGTCCTTTATGCCCTCCATCACCACCAATAGATTGGAATTTTTATAATCACAATAATTCTACAAGTTTCAAAGTCGGTTCTCTTGGGTTGATTTGCGTTGTTGCACTAGCTGTCTTCTTCTTATGTAATTTATTATTAGTTAATGGCTAAATTTTGCAACAAAAACTTATACAATTATAATTTTAGGATGAAAAAGAATATTAGAGGTTAAAATCATAAATATCAATATTTTTTTCCTTATAACCGTAAGATTCGAACTCTCGACCTCTCGACTATAAGACCATCTCCACCCCATACAGCCCAAAATGGGGGGTCTCACCGCTCAAAATGATCTTACGGGGTTGCTACAATATTTATAACTCCAACCCATACTATCCATTTTGGGTATTTTGCCTTTTTTTTTCATTCTTTTCATACAATAAATTTACAAAATCATTCAACATTATTTCGACTATTATATTTTTACCCTGACATATTTAATTCTCTTTTTTCATCCACATATAGAATAATAAATTATTTCTAAATAATTTTTAAATTTATTTTATTATATAATAAAATTAAAATTTCTAGATTTAACCAATTTTTTCTCAACAATAATGGAGATAATAATGATTATGTGTAATTTTTCTCACATTTAAATAATTTATTTTATATTACATTTTATAATAAGGTTATTAATTAATTAATAAATTTTAAAACTATTTATATTTTATTAATTAAAAATATAAATGATAACACTAGTAAATAATATTATAATATTTTATATCACCCCCATTTTGGGGGGTGATAAACAGTGACCCCCGAGACCATTTGGGGGTTGCTTGGAGCTGAAAAGCCCCCCACAAATTATAATATACTTCTAGGAGTAAACTGACCGCCCCGGTTTACTCCTAGTAGTATAACTCCCCCTTCTCTCTCTCTCTTTCTCTATCTCTTTCTCTTCCCCCCACCCATTTCTCTCTTTCCCACCCCATTTCTCTCTTTCCCACCCCCCGCTACACCACCCATTTCTCTCTCTCTCTCTCTCTCTCTCTCTCTCTCCCCCTCTCTCTCTCTTCCCCCACCCATTTCTCTTCTCGCTACACCACCTCCCCGCCGGTTCTTCACGGCCGCCCCAGTTCCGGCCAACTGGCGACCATTCTCGGTCGTCCTAACCCATGAAAATGTTCTCACACTCCATAGAACAAAACCATGTCTTCGTTTCTCTATTTTGTGTCTGTTTTCTCTCTCCGCGAATCTCCTTTTCCCGCAGACCGTTTGTCGCCGGTTCATCCCTTTCCGGCCAATATTTGGGTCCGCTCTCACCACTAAAAGATCCCCCATGGTCCCTAGAACAAAACCCCTCTATTATATTTGCATTTTGGAAGAGTTGGAGTGAGGTTGGTTTTTAGAAACCCTAGACCGCCACTTCTCCGCCTCGAGCCGCCGTTCTCCGGCGTCTTCTTGGGCTACCGACACCTTGCATGGACTCCTCTCCTTTAGAGCTTCAAAAGCCACCCAGAATCTTTGCATTTGGTGACCGGAAGAAGAAGCGGCGGTGGAGGGAGAAGATTTCTTTGGCGGTGGTGGGACTGCAGAGGCCACGGTGGCAATGAAGGGGCTGGAGTGAATGGGGTGCAAGAAGAAACTTAGCAATAGGTTAGTGGGCTTATATAAACTTGAAACGATAGCTTATGTAAACTCGAATGTGTACTTATCTAAACTCGAATGTATAACATAATTTTTAAGATGTGTAATTTTTCACATAATAATGTGAAATTCTACTAATAAAAATATTTTTAAAACTTTTAATAATAAATTAGAATGTTATTATTATTTTTGAACTAAAATATTAATTAAATAAATATCACATATTAATTAAAATTATAAAAAAATAAAAATCCATGTCATAAATATATTTTTTATTTATTTAAATGATAAAATATTTTTTAAAAAAATATTTAATAAAATAAAAATTATTTAAAGAAAAAAACTAAAAAGAATAATAAATATTGAAAATAAGAAAAAATTTGCAAGCAATTCAGTTCAGCAATAAGTGATTCACCAATCACTTATTTTTAGGCTAACAATTGTACTTGCAATTCAGACCCACTTAATCTCTTAAGACTTTGAATTATAGTTATCAAACGCACTTAATTATTAAGTACTTAATTAAAAAAGTTCTTAATTAATTAAGTCAGAAATAACTTGAGTTATCAAACACCTTAATCAATTAAGTACTTAATCTATTTAGAATAAGTACTGAATTAGTTTATCAAACAGACCCTTAATCTAAATAGATTAAGTGCTTATTTGATTAAGAGTGTTTGATAATTCAACTTATTTATGACTTAATGAATTAAGAGCTTTTTTAATTAAACACTTAATAATTAAGTGCGTTTGATAATTACAAATCAAAATTTTAATAGATTAAGTGGGTCTGAAAAATAAGTACAAATGTTAGGGTCCGTTTGATAAACTTAATTTGAGGTCTGAAAACTGAACACTAAAGTCTGAATTTTGAATTGAATAAGTGACTCAATCCCATGAATACTTAAACCTCAATGACTGAGGGTCCGTTTGATAAAACTTAATCTGAGGTCTGAAGTCTGAAATCTGAATTTTGAATTCTGAAGTCTGAATCTATTAAGTTAGCTCTATTTGATAAAATTAGAAAATATGTCTGAATCTGAAGTCTGAAATCTGAAGTCTGAATTATGAAGTCTGAATTATAAAATAAGTTTATAAAATTAAATATATTTAAAAAAATATTAGAAACATATTTTTTAATATATAACATAATTTTTAAGACGTGTAAGTTTTTTATATAATAAGGTGAAATTCCACTAATAAAAATATTTTTAAAACTTTTAATAATAAATTAGAATGTTATTATTATTTTAAGTCTAAAATATTAATTAAATAAATATCACATATTAATTAAAATTATAAAAAATAAAAAATCCATGTCATAAATATATATTTTTTATTTAAATGATAAAATATTTTTTAAAAAATATTTAATAAAATCAAAATTATTTAAAGAAAAAACTAAAAAGAATAATAAATATTGAAAATAAGAAAAAATTTACAAGCAATTCAGTTCAGCAATAAGTGATTAACCAATCACTTATTTTTATACTAACAATTATACTTGCAATTCAAACCCACTTAATCTCTTAAAACTTTGAATTATAGTTATCAAACGCACTTAATTATTAAGTACTTAATTAAAAAAGTTCTTAATTCATTAAGTTAGAAACAAGTTGAGTTATCAAACGTCCTTAATCAATTAAATACTTAATCTATTTAGAATAAGTACTGAATTAGTTTATCAAACAGACCCTGAACTTGTTAAATGTTCACTCTTAAGTGATAGGGGAATCACTTAATTAAAAGCAGTAAATTTAAACTAAACTATTCAGAGGACTTATTTAATTCAGACATGACAATATGAGTTATCAAACACACGTATGTAGATAAGTGCTAAATTTTTTTATCAAACAGAGCCTTAGCCTAAAAATAAATGATGTGTAAGCCACTTATTGCTGAACTGAATTACTTGTAATTTTTTTACTTTTTTCATTATTTATCATTCCTTTTAGCTTTTTCTTTAAATAATTTTTATTTCATTAAATATTTTTATCATTTAAATAAAATATATATTTCTCACGTGAGTTTTTAATTTTTTATAAATTTTAATTAATTTTTATATTTATTTAATTAATATTTTAAATTTAAAATAATAATAACAGTCTAATTTATTGTTAAAAGTTTTTAAAATATTTTTTGTTAGTAGAATTTTATATTATTAAGTAAATAATTATAAATTTTAAAAATTATATTATATAAATTAAAAAATATGTTTCTATTTTTTTAAAAAGGTAATTTAATTTAAAATTTAAATACATTTAATTTTATAAACTGATTTTATAATTCAGATTTCAGCATTCAGTCTTTAGTCATCAGCCTTTAGATTTTAGACATATTTTATAATTTTATCAACATGCTAACTTAATGAATTCAATTTTCAGAATTTAGATTTCAAACTTCAGATTTCAGATCTCAAATTAAGTTTTATCAAACAGATCATAGTCGGTCATCTATATGGTGGTCCTATAGGACCACCATACAATTTTACTCTTACTCTAATAATAGTAATTTTTTGAGATGAGATATATTTAGTAACCACGCGCACAAAGGATTTTTTTTTTTTGTGGGCTTCGCTGGAGGCGCGTTGGTTCATCGCCGACTTTGATGGCTTACTAATTGCAGCTTAGTATATTTTGTTGGTTTCCTTATTTTTTATTATTATATTAATTTTATGGTTTTTGTAATTTGTCCTTAAGATTTTTTCCATTTAAAAAAAAAATAATTCAGTATTTTTTAATGTTTTTCAATTTTTTTAAAAAAATTATTAAAAAAATATTTTTAAATTATTATTTTATTTATTTGATAATTAAATAATTTTATGTCTTGTG
This sequence comes from Knoxia roxburghii, assembly GCA_030378225.1. Taxonomy (NCBI): domain Eukaryota; kingdom Viridiplantae; phylum Streptophyta; class Magnoliopsida; order Gentianales; family Rubiaceae; genus Knoxia; species Knoxia roxburghii. Next base: position 9,697,904 of record CM059423.1, read on the forward strand.
ATATGATTTCTTTTGTCTTGTGATATGATTTTCTAAAGTCTGCTGATATGAATACATGTTATGGACGTTTTTGTTGTATGATATGATTTCTTTTATATTCTTGATTTGATATCTATAGTATGTTGATTTGATGTCTATATAATCATGATTTGATCCCCCTTGTTAAGTATGTTTTAGTTCTATTGTATGATTTCTTTTTATATTCTTGATTTGATATCTATAGTTTGTTGATCTGATATCTACTATTCTTTGATCTGATGTCTATATAATCATTATTTGATCCCCCTTGTTAACTATGTTTTAGTTCTATTATATGATTTTTTTAATATTCTTGATCTGATATCTATAGTCTGTTAATCTGATATCTACTATCTGTGATCTTATGTCTATATAATCATAATTTGATCCTCCTTGTTAAGTATGTTTTAGTTCTATTGTATGATTTCTTTTATATTCTTGATATGATATCTATAGTCTGTTGATATGATGTCTACTATTTTATGATCTGATGTCTATATAATAATTATTTAATCCCCCTAAGTATGTTTTAGTTTTATTGTATGATTTCTTTTATATTCTTGATCTGATATCTATAGTCTGTTGATCTGATATCTACTATTCTGTGATCTGATGTCTATATAATCATGATTTGATCTCCCTTATTAAATATGTTTATGATTTATTTTATATTCTTGATATGATATCTATAGTCTGTTGATCTGATATCTACTATTCTGTGATCTGATGTCTATATAATCATGATTTGATCCCCTTTGTTAAGTATGTTTTAGTTCTATGATATGATTTCTTTTATATTTGTGATACGATATCTGTTGTCCGCTGATCTGATATCTAATTTCTTATTTTTTTAAAAAAAAGTATTTAAAAAAAGGCTTTGCATAAAAAAAAAAATATAGCGCATTACTGTAAGAGCATGATGAATTTTACTCCTATATCCCTACAGCATACGGATCCACCCTAATCTAATGAAAGTTTGTAATAGTAGCTTGTAATAAGAAACGAGGTTTTTAGGTAAATTATACAATAGTACCCTATAACGATACCCTAGTTTGTACTACTTTTTAGTTGTAGTGAGGTTTTAGCTATAATTGTTAACTTTTGTGAATCTGCAATGCCAGTCCGTATACCCTATACACAGTGGTACATGTACCTACTACTATATATAGTAATTTTTTACTTAACAACTATACACTTACTAAATATAGTAAGTTTCGCCCACGCGCGCGCTCGCTGAGTCCACAACGTCTTCGCTGAGTCCACAACGTCTCAGAACAACTACCGCAACGTCCAAAAAACAACTGTCGCAACGTCTACATCCAGGCATGTCCACAACGTCTTCGCTGAGTCAACAACGTCTCAGAACAACTGCCGCAACGTCCAAAAAATAACTGTCGCAACGTCTACATCCAGGCATGTCTACAACGTCTCCTAACACTAGCACCACGTCAAAAACAACTAGCACCACGTCCAGAAACGTCTACATTCATGCATGTGAATTTAAACTGATTTTTTCACAAATACAACTAGAACCACGTCAAAAAAAAATAGCACTACGTCCAGAAACGTCCTCATCCATGCGTGTGAATTTAAATTTTTTTTTTACAAAGACAGTCCACCACGTCTCAGAACAACTAGAACCACGTCAAAAACAATTAGCACCACGTCCACAAACGTCTACATCCAGGCATGTCCACAACGTCTTCGCTGAGTCAACAACGTCTCAGAACAACTGCCGCAACGTCCAAAAAATAACTGTCGCAACGTCTACATCCCAGCATGTCCACAACGTCTACTAACACTGCCGCAACGTCCACCTACGTCCAAAAAACAACTGCCGCAACGTCCACCAACGTCCAAAAAAAACTGTCGCAACGTCAAAAAAAATCTATATCCAGGCATGTGAATTTAAGTTGAATTTTTTACATAACACCTTCCACAACGTCTCCTAACACGGCCGCAACGTCCCCGCACGTCCAAAAAAATTGCTGCAACGTCCAAAAAACGGCTTAGCTGATTTTAGTAATGTAAAAAGCAGATACCATTTTAGTAGGAAAAAACCAAAAAAAAAAATTGTCAGGGGCGAGACTCGAACCCTGGTTATTTTAGTCTTGTGACTTTCCAAAAAATTCAATTGCCATTAATCCACTTAAAGTTAGTTGACATTTAATTACACTTTCTTGTACATGTCATTTAAAAGATCACTATTGTCAATATTGAATTTCCCATCTCCCAATACATAGGTCAGTAGAACCCTGGAGGAACAAGGTTTTCATGCATGCAAATCGTAAAAAACTATTTTTTATACATGTCAAATGTTTCGTCAAAAATTCAAAAAACCCTTGAAATTAGTAAAAATCTTTCGTATCTTTTAAAATATGACGTTTTTTGGAGTTTTGAACTGCCCAAACCGCCTTCGGCAGTTTGCAAATAGATAGATCTCGAAAAGTTATATGAAATCAAAAAAAAAAATCGTCTAAAACGGACCACCGAGCGCAAAGTTATGACCATTTAAAGTTTTCGTCCAAAACCACACATTTTTCAATATCGGAACCATCTCCAAATGCCGGTCTGCTGTGTACATTGCGTAGATCTCGTCAAGAACCATCAAATTGACTACTCACGCGTCCAAATCGGACAATCGAGTGCCGAGTTATGCCCTCTTGAACCGTTCGTGCAATACAACTTCATAGATTGCACATTCCACAACGTCTCCTAACACTGCCGCAACGTCCCTGCACGTCCCACAAACAACTGCCGCAACGTCAACATTCGGGCATGTGGTGAATTTTTCACATAACACCTTCTACAACGTCTCCTAATACTGCCGCAACATCCATGCATGTCCAAAAAATAATTGCCTCAACGTCTACATCCAATCATGTGAATTTATGCTGAATTTTTCATATTACACCTTCAACAACGTCTCCTAACACTATAACCACGTCAAAAACAACTAGTACCACGTCCTGAAACGTCTACATCCATCCATGCATGTGAATTTAAGATGATTTTTTTCACAAAGACAGTCCACCAAGTCTCATAACACTAGAACCACGTCAAAAACAACTAGCACCACGTCCTGAAACGTCTACATCTATGCGAGTGAATTTAAACTGATATTTTTCACGAAGACAGTCCACCACGTCTCGCTACGTCCGAAAAAACTAGCACCACGTCCAGCAACGTCCCGCAAAGTCCCGCAACGTCCGAAAATACAAAGCAGCAACGTCTCGCAACGTCTTGTTACGTCCCGCAATGTCCGAAAATACAAAGCAGCAACGTCTCGCAACGTCTTGTTACGTCCCGCAACGTCCAAAATACAAAGCAGCAACATCCCGTTATGTCCCGCAACGTCCCGCAACGTCCGAAAATACAAAGCAGCAACGTCTCGCAATGTCTTGTTACGTCCCGCAACATCCAAAATACAAAGCAGCAACATCCCGTTATGTCCCGCAACGTCCCGCAACGTCTAGTTACGTCCCATAACGCGTTCTACCAAGTCCAGCAGCGGGGAAGAATCAGAAGCAACCCATTTCACATGAAAGTGCCAATACTCACGGAAACCATTTATATATCATATTTCGGAGCAATAGAGCATTATTTGAATAAGAAAACACGAATATAACATCATTAATACATTACCCAACATCAGATCGTGAAAATAAGGTTCCGTAAATCCATCAAATACAGTTTATACTTTATGATGTGGTGATTTTTTAAGAAGAATAAGTTATTTTTGAAGAAGAAGAAGAGATTTTTGAATAAGAAGAAGAAGAGATTTTTGAACAGGAAAAAGTGATTTTTTAAGAAGAAGAGATTTTTTCGTTGTATTTGGTGTTGTTTGTCGGAAAAAATAATTGTCGATCTCCGTTAAATCTGTGTTTGAATGAAAATTTTGATTAAATGCGGTTTCAAATGGAGTACGGCGAAGAAGAATAACTGATTTTTTAAGAAGAAGAAGTGATTTTTTGAAAAAGAAGGATCTGGGTTTTTGGAGAAGAAGAAGAAGAAAAGAGCGTGTATCTCACTCTCTTGTAGTGAGAGTGGTGATGTGTTAAGTGGTACATGTACACAGTGGTACAGGGTATAATTTGCGCTGCAATGCCGTGTTTTAGTTTGTGCTCCCACGCGTTCAATTTTCATGCTTCAATTGCTTTGCACGATTTTTTTTTTTTTAATTTTCTCATTTTTTAACTGAATGCTTCAATTGCTTTGCACTGTTTTTTCCCTCTCTCTCTCTGTCTTTTTTTTTTTTTTTTTTTTTTTTAATTTTCTCATTTTTAATTATTATTATGATTATTATTTTTTGCACTTACCTCACTACTACATCTTTTCCAGTTTTCTGGAGTATTAATAATTCAAAAGCCCTAGACAATCCAACCAAACCCTCGTCACTTTTTATAAGTTTCAATAGTGAAGGAATAAAATCACTTCCATCGAAATACCCTAGGGTTTTTGCTCGCTCCATCTCAGAGGGTTTCAGGTACTCATTGCAACTTCAAACGCGTTGTCTTTCGCCGGAATCACGTACACAGATTTTTCGTTTAGTCATGTAAAAAGACGATTTGGTCGGAATCGTCTTCAATCATCTTGATTTTTCTTTTCTGTTTTTTGAGTAATTTGACCGATGTATGAGCTTCTGAGTAAAGATATCGATTTTGAATTCTGAGGTTATTCTCTTTGGGATCGGCTTTTCAAAATTTGCGTCTTTGTCTTTTTGATGTGATTGTTTTGGCGATATATATAAATATTTTAATTCTTTGAGTTTATTATTTTAGCCATTTATCAACCTTTTTCTGCTTTGTGGCTACAATGACTTTCAATTGTTATTTTACTGCTCTCTAATTGGTGACAGGGTTTCGATTGAGGATGTCCCGTGTGTACGTTGGGAATTTGGATCCGCGAGTCACTGAGCGCGAGCTTGAAGATGAATTCCGTGTATTTGGAGTGATTAGGAGGTAAATAGACAGATAAAAGTTCTTGTTCCGGGCCTTTTAGATGTTGTTTTTGCACAATATTACGAGAATAGTTAATTAAGTTTCATCAGGGAAGCTTGCCGAAGAGCATTCTTCCTTCCTGTTCAAAGATTTTGTTCTGACGCTATCTCTCGTAGACAACATCATGTTTCTGTTCTTTTTGCTATTTGCTTTTGTTGTCCCAAGTTAGATTCTCTGATTTTTCAACATTTTTTGTGTGGTGGCCGGGGGATTATTGGGCTGTGGGGAAGAAGATTTATTTTTTTGTCTTTTTTTTTTTTTATGGGTGGGTTGGGGAAAGGGTGGAGGCTTAGAATAATTTATTTGGGTTTGGAAACATTATTACTGCAGTTACATCTGAGTAAAGTGAAATTTTGGGCTGAGAAATGGCTGTACACGGACAAACCTCTTTTAATGGAAGAAAGTAGTATCACACAGTTCATGTAAATGTAATTTGATTGTTTGTTGGCAACTATGAGCGAAGATGAGAATACCTTTCGAAGAAATATTTCTGCATGTATTTTACCGCCGTGTTGTATGTTGTAAATTATCAGCCATATCATAAATTTTATTAAAATTGATTTCAAAGTTTACCTATAAATTATATTTCGGGCTTATACATTTGTTATTAAGTTCTCCACTCGTCACCATGGTGGTGGTTCTCCTTTTGATTCTAATGCAGTGTATGGGTTGCAAGGAGGCCTCCTGGTTATGCATTTATAGATTTTGATGACCGCCGAGATGCACAAGATGCAATTCGTGAGATTGATGGTATATCCGTTTTCATCATGTTTACTGTATGTATATATAAATTGTGGTCTTCTTGGAATATTTCTTCATTTATTTTCCTGCTATGTAATCCACAATAGGACATTTTTTTTCTCCAGATGTTCTCTTGGTTTTTTACTTGTAAAAGATTTACCCTGTATGTGTTACTTTTGTGCTCTCCTCATGCACATTTCCTTGACACAGGCAAGAATGGATGGAGAGTTGAACTCTCTCATAATTCTAGGGGTGGTGGAGGTGGTGGACGTGGAGGTGGAGGGGGTCGTGGTCGGTCAGGAGGTTCAGACTTGAAGTGCTATGAGTGTGGCGAACCTGGTCATTTTGCTCGTGAATGTCGACTACGTGGTGGAACAGGAAGACGCCGCAGTCGCAGCCCTCCTAGGTATAGGCGGAGTCCTAGTTACGGGCGAAGGTGATCTTAATTCTTAACAACTTTCACATAGGTTAATCCATATCTAGTGTTATGCTTTTCTGGGACATATATGACCATTTTGAGAAAACAAAGAAAATTTTGGAACACCAAATCCAGCAGTAGCCATACATGTGATCAGATGCATATATCTACTTAAGTCTGTACTATCTTTAATTTCTCAAATTCTAATTGGTTTTGAGGATCAAAGCAGGAGTTACAGTCCTCGTGGTCGATCCCCTAGGCGCCGGAGTGTATCTCCTCGTGGTCGCAGCTACAGCCGATCTCCCTATCGTGGGCGAGATGAGTTACCGTATGCTAATGGGTAAATTACTTTCTTTGTATCAGATCTGGTTTTGCTTTGAAAAGTTATTTGATGTCATTGGTTGATTTATTCTGGGTTCCCTTAGTTTTGCTCTGTGGGTATGTAGTATATAATTTAGGTAAAATTGCAAAACAGCATGACCAAGTATTTATAGAAGACTCAGATTGATATGCTTAGGTTCCTTACTATTGTTGTACTTGATTTGATTTTAAATTTTTTTGTTGTTTTTGAGTTACGAATTGGTCCCAGTGGTTGTGATGCAATCCAGAAATGTTAAAATGGAAACAGTAATTAGGAAACTTGGACATTTTAGGAAATTTGCAACATTAGTAAGTTTACTACTACTATAAAATGTATTTACATTTTTACTAGTTGCCTAAGTGCTATAGGAAACTGACCTTCGATAAATTTAGGTGTAGTGAGATAATTGTTATGTCTTTTGATCCGGCTTGAATGCCATTTCAATTCAGAGGAGTCCTCTGTTACTCCTTAGGACTTGATGAATATCTTTTGCTATCGTTGTGGCGCGCAAAATTCCTAGTAAGTGTTTCAATTACAGTGAACTCATTTCTCCTAACTGAAGCTTCAGGCTTGTTTAATGGTTTAAAATTCAAAAGTTTATATACCTTTACCAAGATTTGCAATCCAAGTGATTGAAGATTGTGTCTTTTTGCCGGTAATTGTCAAAGATTATACGTTTGATTATTTGTTACCAATCATTGGGCAATATTAGAGTGTTCTAATTTCTTGCTGCATTATGCAGAAATGGTCTTAGGGAGCGCCGCAGAAGCAGGAGCTAAGTGTGGCAGAGTTGGTACCTGACTTGATTCAGAAGTTTTTCCATTTGTGTGTTTAAAATGCTTCAAATTAGTTACATCTCTGTAATTGAGGTCATGCCCTCAGCTTCACCTCGTGCATTTGGTTAAGTTTCTTTCGTACGTCAGTTTTTAAGTTGGTTAGTTTTCTTTCCTTTATCTGGCTTTTGCGTAACTTCCTAAATCTATTTGGTTATAGATCTATGGATTCTATGTTTGCTATATATTTTGTGAAAGTAAGGGATTTAAAGGACTGCTAAATATTTATGCTTTTGTTTTTGTGTGGAGGTGTCTACGTGGTTCTGCTTCATTGGTTTTCTGCTTCTACACTCCCCTGTTGGTTTCGTTCTTCACTGTCCTGCTGGGGGATCTCCAATTTGAATGATTGTGGATCCCAGCTGGCTGCGTCGCTAGATGCTTCTGTTTCATTGATTCTGCGGCTATGACACCTCACCTCAAACTATAGTGGTAGATCTTTAGATACGTTATTGCAGAGCGGCATCAAATGCTTTGGCAGGTAATTTGTTCCATAAACATTGGGGTTTGGGATTGTTCTGAAACTATTGAAATTTTCCAATCGAGTTTTAGCGACATAAGTATGAATTATGAGAATTAACAGACACCTAAAAAAGCTACACCTCTCAGTAGAAGGGGAGGGGGGATAAGTTCTTTCCTAAATTTGCACCTGTTTTCTTTTGAAATTTTAAAAAGTGCTTCTATATTGCTATAATCTTAAGTTATGCTTGCTTTTAGTACTCACTTTGGGTGAAAGATTAGCCGGCTTGCAACACTTTTTTAGCCCTGTTCTCAGCGAATAATTTTATACTTGAAGAAATAGAACGTAGGTATAATGTGATTTGGTGGTTATGTGTAGAGTTTGCGTAAAGTTGCCTCTCTGATCTCAATTGATATTTAATTCTTCTTCCCTTCATCCTGGAGCTTTTAATCATGATTGTGGATGTGTAGCCCCCATATTATTTTTCCATAACTGAACTATTAGTATTGCCATTTTTGGATAAAATTTGTTTGGGTGAAAGTTTCTAAAAGCTCTAGTGGAGGTTATAAGAAAGAGCTTCTATATAGAGGACCAGCTCCCCCATCGCCTATATGTGAGAAGATTTGCTCAATCAGCATCAGTCGAATGAGATTGACTTCAGATAGGACGTCTGTGAATCATTGAGATCTTCATGCTTGGTCTGCTTTGAGATTTTAAATGTCAAAACACTCGATTGCCGCAGCACCCTAGCTTCATTTTCTGGTATATTTTTTACTAATATTTTATACCTTTTCTGAGCGAGCATGGTCTTCCTAGATGCAGTTTATTGTTTTTGGGATAAGTGACCCCAATGTTGGTTCAGTTCTTCATTTGACCTCTCTCAGAATTAGAATTCAATTCCAATTCCTTTATTTGGCAACATGTAGAATTGATGTAGATATAGAATTGTAATTCTAAATGTTTTGTTTGGAAACCTAAGAATTGGAATTGGAATTGACATTTTTTAACTCCAAACCAGTAACATTACGTAAAGTTGCCATGAGATAGTTCCAACGCATGGTATGCTTTTTGGGGGGGTGCTAGAACTGGCATATGCATAGCTGGTTTTGTATCAGAATAATGATACTAAAATTCATAGATAATCGTTATTAATGTGATGAAAATATATAAATTTTTCTGAACGAAAATTTATTCATCGAGAATAGCTATCAAACGTGATTATAAGATTTGCAATGACAAGAAGAATGTAATCTTCGTCAATTTAAGAAAAAGGCAGATCATTTTCATTCTCTTTGTAGAGATTGGATGGTGTATTACAGTCCACTTTAGGACATTTTGGCCTTTTACATATTTTTTTTTATTTACAAAACTTATATAAGAATTTTTTTTATTTGAATTTTGTAATGGATCAATACAAATTTATTCCATCATAATCTAAATATTCACAATATTCTTAATATTAACAAGACTTTTCATAAGTGACATAGATTTGTGAAGAACTTTCAACGTGTGAATGCAAATTAAATGGGGGATTTTTTTATCTTTTGGTTTGATTTTTATATTAAAATCAATTCGATTTTATTTTATCTAGTAACCACGCGCAAAAAATTTAGGTACTACCATTAGATGCAAAGAAATTGTGTGCAACCTTTTCGTGGATAATTAATTGATTAGTTTATTAAGTTTGAGTAGTTATTATTTATTATTAAATGTACTCTGTTATGCATTCTTTATGAGAAAATTTTAATGAAGTGGGAGAAAGGGAGTGTATGCACGATCTGATTAGGTTAGTACGCTGATGAAGGTAACTACAAAACTAATTTCATTTTAATATATAAGTTGTTTTTGACCAAACACAAATACATATTAAGATAGTAATTATTTGTTGCACATTCTCATAAATTTTAATTGTAAATTCTGTTATACATTTATTTAATATATTTTGATAGTAGTGTTATAACTTGGAATAATGCATGACAAAATATGTTTCAATAAAATTGTATATTAAATAAGGATAATGAAATAAAAATAATGCATTGTTTTTTATGAATAGGCAAGTCACTTATATTTTGATCGGTAACCTAAAAGTTGAAAATGACCTATATATTGAAATGGAGGGAGTAATGGTTTGATCCAGATGAAATGACTTCACAATATTGATGTATCATGTTCTTCCATTTCTAATTAGAAGACATTCGTTTTGTCTAATTAGAATGCAAACCTTTTTTGGGAATTGAGAACTGTTAAATGGTGGAAAGCAGAGTTAGTATATTATACTCCTAGGAGTAGTAACACTGTTCCTACTCCTAGGAAAAAAAAAAAAAAAAAAAAAAAAACCCCGTTTGGCATTAGTAGAGTGCATTTGACGCGCCTCAACTTTTCCTAATTAGCAGCAGTCCGTAGCCCCGAGTTTACATCAAATCAAATTTCGCGAATCCAAGCAAAATCAAATTTGAAATCCCGTCTGTACAGACTTTACACAAAGGCGGTAAACTTATGAAAACTGAAGCGATGGGAATTTATTTTACATTGGAAGTAGCAGCAGCCCTCCTTAACTCTCCACACGACCCACGAGCTCCGTAAAAATAGGCAGCATTCACAGCACGACCGTTCGCGAAAACCAGCAACCTGAACGCTACGAGTCCACCAGCGGAAGGCGATTTGACATTCATTTCGAGTGGGAAAAAAGAAAAAGCGATCAAAGAGAGAAATCATGGTTAGGGTTAAGCAAGTTACAAGCGAAGCAGAAGCCGAAAAAATTGAAATAATGATGAAATGTATGTTTATACTTGCAGTTTATAGTTGCAGTTTAGGGGTAGTCGATGTTTTTGATAATGGATGGATTTTTTTTTTTTTCGGGTAAAAAACGCAACACAGAGCCTAGGGCGGCAAATATTCAGGGTGTAAAGAGGCATAGCAAGGAAGTCGGCTTCGACAAATCAGACAAACAAGTTCCGGATAGTAAGTTTGTTGCAGTTTATCGTTGTGTAAAGTACTCATTGATGTCTGTTTATGTAAACTGGTGGTTGCTTATGTAAACTGGTGGTTGCTTGCGTAAAGTTCTTATGTAAACTACTGTTTCTGTTGCTTATGTAAACTGGTGGTTGCTTATGTAAACTGCTGTAAACTGGTGGTTGCTTATGTAAAGTACTCAGTGATGGCTGTTTCGGTAAAACTGGTGGTTGCTTATGTAAACTGGGGGTTAATCATCTTCTGCTATGCTTATGTAAACTGGTGGTTGCTTATGTAAATTACTGTTTCTGTTGCTTATGTAAACTGGTGGTTGCTTATGTAAAGTACTAAGTGATGGCTGTTTCGGTAAAACGGTGGTTGCTAATGTAAACTGGTGGTTGCTTATGTAAACTGGGGTTTAATCATCTTCTGCTATGCTTATGTAAACTGGTTGTTGATTTTATAAAGTCCTGAATTGCTTGTTTAAGCTGCTGATTTCTCATGTAAACTCCCTTAATTTGGTGGTACAGTAGTGTTCTTAAGTCTGGAATGCTCATAATTCGGGGTTAATCATCTTCTGCTATGCTTATGTAAACTGGTGGTTTCATCGATTGCCATTTTTTTATGCGGTTTCAGGCAAAAGAAAGAAGATCGTTGAATCGAATTCAGACGATGATTTTGAAAAAATAATCAGCTTAAAAAAATTGCAGAAGCTGAAACAAAAAAAAAAAAAAAAAAATGAGGAAAGAGAAAAGAAGTAAGATGATAATAAAAGGAAAGATGAAGAGCTTGCTATTCAAATCTTTCAAGAAAGGACCCAGCCACTCCGTGAAGACACGCAATTGGCATGTTTGCAAGAAACCGCAGGATACCAAGCGGTTAGAAATTCAAAACAATCATTCCAGTCAAGAACCTCTGCTGCTGGAATATCATCGCTGCTTGCGGATCTAAATGAAGCGCAGAGGCAGCAGCTGACAGATGTGGGGCTGGGGTGTCTGTTCCACATTAACTATGATATGTTTCCAAATTCGTTCGGCCATTACTTGATCTCGAACATCAATACTGAAAGAAGCATTTTGGAGTTGGATGCTGGCACAATTCCAATTACAGAGGCAGATGTCGAGTCAGTAATGGGATTTCCTGGTGGGGAGCTGGATGTGGAGGAATACACCAGGAAAGATCAAGCATCCCGGGAGTACAAAGAAGACAAGAAAAAGTGGGATCTCAGACACCCCGTTCCACAAAACAAGGCGATTATATCAGCAAGTAGCCTCTCTGATTACATCAAGCGTAACAAGCACGCTGGCCTAGAATTCCTTCAAGATTTCTTGATATTCATGGTGTCCACGATGATTCACAGCAACGGCACCAACACAGTTCAATACCAATATCTGAAATCATTCAGATCGGTAGATTATATCATGAAACTGAATTGGAGAAAATTCGTTGTTGCTCGCTTGATGGACAGCATACAAGAATGGAGAAAGCATCCCAGAGGCCAATTCACGGGGCCTCTTACATTCGTTGAGGTATAACATGTTCATTTTACATAACATGTTCAGTTTACATTTTCAGTTTACATAAAGTTCACATGAAGATCAATTTACATAAAGTTTACATGTTCAGTTTTCTTAAAGTTTACATAACATGTTCAGTTTACATAACATGTTCAGTTTACATGTTCGGTTTACATATTTTGTTCAGTTTACATAACATGTTTTTTGTTATGTATTTTGTTCAGTTTACATGTTTTTGTTCAGTTTACATAACATGTTCAGTTTAGATGTTCAGTTTACATAAAGATCAGTTTACATTCAGTTTACATATTCAGTCTACATAAAGTTCACATAAAGTTCACTTTACATATAGTTCACATAAAGATCAGTTTACATAAAGTTTACATGTTCACTTTCTTAAAGTTTACATAAAGTTCAGTTTACATAACTTGTTCAGTTTACACAACTTGTTCAGTTTACATAACAGAAAACTCATGTTTTTTTTGCACTATCACAGTTGTTGTATGCTGATAGACTTGGGTATGCCGCTGTAAATAACAATAATCGCCTTGTCCCGACAATCCGAAATTGGCCCCAAAGCAAGCTGATGGAGCTTGCACAGTCAAACAAAGTCTGGGGAACGGGCAGAATAAGAGAACGCCCCGAAGAAGATGAAGACTTTTATGAAGTTTGTATTTAATGGTACTTTTATAGCATTATGCAACATTACTTTACACAATTTGAGTATTTTCCCACATCATGTTGCCAGGTTAATGGAAGTGAATCATCCCCCGATGGAGGGGATGACAGAGAAGAGGATGAACCAAGCGAGGTAGAATCCGTAGAGGAGGAAGATGCGGATGAAACCTCCACAGAGGAAGGAGATTCATATGAAGAATCTGAATCCCCTCAGGAAGCTGAGGATGATGCTGGAAAGGCAAGTATACATGAATCTATTTTACATGAATCAAGTTTACACAAACCTTCATGTTAAGTACGACTTTACATCAAGGTCTGCAATTAATACAGTTGTTGCAGGGACCAACACACATGGAGGTGATCATTGAACATGAAGGAGTTGAAATTCAGATGCAAGCTGAGAGTGAGGAAGCTGAGCAATCTGAGGAGGAAGCTAAGGAGGAAGATGAGGAGAAAGCTGAGGAAGATGAGGCAGCTGAGGAAGCTGAGGAAGATGAGGCAGCTGAGGAAGCTGAGGGACATGAGGATGACGATGACAAAGCTGAGCAAGCTAGGACATCTGAGACAGTAAAAGGGGATGAAGATGCTGCAAATACTAATCAAATTGTTTCAGATATCATCGTATCACTTATGGAAGAGGGCAACCCTACAGGATCAGGAAAACAAGATGAAGAGGTAAATACCATATTCAATGTAGTTTACAGTAATTTTTGTCATCAAACACTTCATATGCAAAATGCAATCTATATGCAGGATGACGATCAGATCCTCTCCATTTTTCTAGAAATGTACATTGAATTCAGAAAATATAGTAGAGCTTTCATAGACTACTTGGAGAAAATTAGGGCTTCAAAGTGCCCCGATTTGTGTACACTAGAAATAATCCTGCAAGATGTTCAAGGTGTAATACATGAACTGAAGAAGGCAGTGGACAATAAGCAGGAGGAAGATGGAGAGAAAGCGGTAAGCCTAAGCATGTGTAAAGTACTGTAAAGTGTTTATGTAAAGTTGTGAGTGCGGTCATGCATGTGTAAAGCCTAATAATGTTTTCCTTATGTTTGGAGCAAAAGCAGGGTGCACAAACTGGTCTTGTCGAACGCGCGTGAACCAATCTTTCCCTCCAGTAGCATTAAATGCGCATTTAATGCTTCTTTACACGTACACAAATCGAGTTTACATAAGCACACGTTCAAAGTTTACATAATCACACTGTTCGGATTTTACATAAGCGAGATGTCGAGTTTACATAAGTACACATACAAGTTCACATAAGCACACTGTACGGAGTTTACATAAGCACACGTTCAAAAGTTTACATAAGCACACGGTTCGGATTTTACATAAGCATGCTGTCGAGTTTACATAAGAAAACATTCGTTCATGAACTACTTACATAAGTACACATACGACTTTACATAAGCACAAATTGCGAGTTTACATAAACTATCGACCGAGAAATCAACCTTTGAAGAATGCTCCAGTCATGTCGATCATCAGAGACGACGGCTAACGTCTTGTCGATCATCAGTGACCACGACTATGGCCTTGTGGAACGCGCGTGAACCATCTAATGCCGCGATGGAAGAAATCAAATCCCGCCTTCATGTAAACTTCCGATTTTTGGCTCATTAGCCGGTTTTTCAAACAAAAACCACCTAGGAGTAAACCGCCCGGTTTACTCCTAGGAGTAGGATATAATTTGCCGTGGAAAGCATGCTTTTGCAGGCAGATTTTGTTTGAAACTTTTAATTCTTTCGAAGATATCAGTAAATACATTTTTCACTTGGGAAAATATATTACCACTATCTCACTCAAGAATTAAGTAGCTGAACTTTCAATTTCAATGAGAAAATGAACTTAAGATCATATATTAGCATATGCATTGATTCTTCTTCAGATTTGCATGCTCTTGCATCCTTTGTCTTAACAATGAAGAGATGCATGTTTGAACAAAAAAGGGTCTTTGTGAGTACTTAAGTTTTTTCTATCAAGATCCGATGGGTGAAAAATTATTGAAATTAATGTGTTTAAAAAGAAAGGAGATGAAATGTTTTTTTTTAATATATATATATATATATATATATGAAAATAAATATACGTTATATATATATATATACACCAAAATAATTAAAAGAATAAAAGAAAAACTAGGTCATTTTAACCGTTTCTTATAGCATGCTCTTAGGCAACATTAATCCTTAAACCCTAGCAGTGACTGCACGAGCGTAAATGTATTAAATTCAAAGAATGCATTCAAAAAAGTTTTTTTTTTTTGTTTCACAAACTTTCTTTATAAATATTAGCTTCCAATAGTATCGGATGTCACGAAGGGACAACTCTTATAAATATTAATTATTTATAAATTAAAGAAATAAATCCCATAGTAATCGAAGAAAAAAATTGAACAAAGTTAATAAAATTAAAAATGGCAGTAATCAAAATTAAAAAAAACTTAAAATATTAACCTATGTTATTGAAAATATATTAATACGTCATTTTTAAAGTAAAATTTTATTATTTATTTTATTCTTTCGCAATAAAAATATTTTAAAAATTTTATAAAAGTTAAGTAAATATTTAATTAAACTTTTAAAAGTAGGGTGAATATAAAAAACTCTCTGAATTTTAATTATAAATTAAATATTCTTTGAATTTTGAAAAATATCAAAAACCCCCCACTATTTATTAAACAGGAAGAAATGACTAAAAAGCCATGGTCAAAAAATAAAAAAATAAATTATATTTTATCTTCTTAATTATAATTAAATTAAGAAAACCTTCTAAAATTCTAAAAATGACAAAAATTTCTGATGCCACTCAAATCATTAAAATTTAACCTCATGGAGCCGATCAAAAAGTTGCTCCAATCTTCTCCAGCATTTCTCCTCCCGTTGCAAAAACTAGGGCTTTGTCCATTTGTTGATAATTAATTTTAAGGCCACCGGTGGATTTTGAGGTTGGGAGCCACCGGACTCCATCTGGGGTATCTGTAGCCTCTCCTTTACGGGCGGTGGAGATGGATTGGGGCTTCTGTTTCTCTTGGTTCATCGGCGGCCATTAGATTGGATTCCTCATACAATTTTATCAGTGAACTTGGATTTATTTAGGGTTTTTCTTCCTGATTCAATTGGCAAATGAGGAGAATATGAAGAACGACCGTGGCTGATTTTTATTTTTATTCATTGATTTTAAATTTGAGTTTTTGGTTTCATTATTATTATTTTTTTTTTCAGATTTGAATATGATGAATTGTATTTTTTATATCACAGTTTTAACTATATTTAAAGGCTAAATATATAAAAAAGTTGTTTTTATATCATGTTTTTGGTTTCTAGTTTTCCATAAAAAGAGTGTGAAGAAGAAGAGAAAGTGACGAAGAATAATAGAAAGAAAGGGATGGAAGAAGAGATTGAAGGGGAGGAAAAATATGACCTAAGATATTTTTGTTATTTTCATAAATTTGGGAAGTTTTCATAATTTAATCATAGTTAAGTGGTAAAATGTAATTCATAATTTATTTTATTGAAGGCCAAATTTGTCTACACATTTCTATTTTAATTAAAAAGGGTCATCATAATAATTATTTAGTTAATAAAAGAGGATCTTTGATATTTTTTAAAATTCAGGAGGGTGTTTAATTTATAACTAAATTTGATGGAGGTTTTTGATATTATCTTTAAAAGTATAAACATTTAAAAAATTAAAAAAACACTTCAAATACGTAACTTAAATATGATGAGAATGAGTCGGTTAATACCTAAATACGTTATTTTTCAATTAAGATTTTATTACTTATGTTATTTTTTATAATTAAAAACGTTATAAAAATTTTATAAATTTTTTTTGAAGCAAAATTTTAATAAATTTTAATTGAACTTTTTAAAAAATACAAACATCTAAAATATTAAAAGAATCATTTAAAATACTAGAATACATTATTAAAATATAAAAATATATTATTTAAAATATAAAAATACGTCAAATATAATATGAGGATAGACGCAGGTGAACCAATGGACAGGAGGAGGAATTTTCTCCCTGCGAAAGCAGGGTATATGCAAAGTTGAAGCTTTAATGTGGAACAGTTATGGCCACCCTTTTTTGTTTTTGACTGAACAATGATGACCATAAAGAAAAGGTAGTACTATTTGTAGTCAATTTTTTACTGTTTGTAGCTTTATTTTCAAAACAATCTTTTCAAATTGTCCTTTTATTAATTTTTATAATTTATCAATATACAACAAAATGAATATATTTTTTTATCCTAACAAAATGAATACTATCTTAATCATTTTAAACATATTTAATCATATAATAACTAATTATAAGAACAATTCTCATACATACAGTATTTTTTAGAAAAGTAAAAAGATTAAAAAAAGGGAGGAAATAGGGGAGGAAAATAATCAAAAAAAATTTGGTAAAAAATTCATGAACAACTACTTGTATTAATCGAATGAACTCGGATTAATTACTAAAATCAATACCATCACCATCACAGTCGTTTTCATGAGCATGATCGCAACAATGAGTTTGATTTTCATCCTCGTGATCATCGTTGTCATCTTCATCAAAGGGTTTATTTTTGTAGAAAATGCAGTATTTCTTGGAGCGATTCTTCCTGTTACTGTTGTTGCAGAGAAGACAAGGAAGAAGAAGATGATGGCATGAATTGTCTCATGGTGGTTCTGGCCATCGTTAAGTGGTATCTGCGGGAAGAAAAATAATTCTAAAAAATGGGCAAAATAAATAAATATATATGTGTAATTATGAATAAATTCTATTATGTTATTATGTTATTATGAGAATATGTTATGCACTAAATAAAAATAATTGTTTCAGAATTCAAAATTTTTTAATTAAACTTTTTGTGCATAAATTTTTCCCATGGTAGTGTGTTTGTGGTGGAGTTTGAAAAATGAGAAGAAGAAATAAGAAAAAATGTTGAGTTTTTTTTTTTTTTTTTTTTAGAGGGGCATTTTGGATAGTAAACTTTGAAAATAGGGCTACAAATAGTAGTCCAGTTTTTTTAATTTTTTAATCCGTAAGGCCCACTACATTTCATTTTCTTTTCCCATATCCATATATATATATATATATATATCATTCTTTTTTGAGTAAATTCTAAAATTGGTCACTAAACTATAGTCACTTTCTGGTTTTGATCATCATACTTTGAAAACTATTTTTAAAGTCATCATACTTTATTTTTCTTTCCAAAAATGGTCGCTCCGTCAAGATTGATCGTTAACCCACTAACGGTCAACTTTTTTTAGGGTTATTTTTTCTTTTCATTAACTCATTAAATTAAAAAAAGAGTAAACTCTGAATTTGGTCATCATATTTTTCTAAAATTCTATTTTTGGTCATCTTAATTTAAAAATTATATTTGAGGTAATCATACTTTCATTTTTTATTCAATTTTGATCATTCTGTCTAAATGTTCCGTTAAGTCTCTAACGGTCATAATTTTTTGAGGGTAAATACAGAAAAACGCACCCCATCATACACGTGGAATTTTTTTTATTAATTATTTTTTCGCATCTTCGTCACGAACACCCACAGTAGGGCTGATAATTTCTGACATGACATGAAAATTGAACACGAAATCGACACGAAACGGGTAGGGTTCGAGTTGGAATTTTGGACCCGAAAAATTTTCAGGCCGGGTTCATGTCAGTCCAAGATTGTCAGGTTAAAATTAGGTCAACACACCAGGTCAACGGGTTGACATGATGACCCAAAATATTTTTAAAAAATTATTGTGTGAAAAAAATCGAGTTTGCGGGTTGAGTTAGGGTTGGTCGACACTAACCCGACCCGGTCAACCCGTTTGGCTCTGGTTGGTGGGTCAATCAATGGGTTGACTACGTCGGTTTTGGATTGACCTGGTAAAAATCAGGTCAGGTTCGGGTTGGGGTTTTCCAACCCGTTCGGGTTCGGGTTAGGGCCGAGGACAAAAATATAATTTTTTCTTTCAACCGACATGAAACTGACACACTGACATGAATTAACAGCCCTAACCCACACCCTTAAGAAGAATAAACCTTTTTAAAGTCACGTGCATGATGGGGGTGAGGGTGTGGGTGTTGGCGGCGGAGATGCGAAAAAATAATTAATAAATAAAAAAATTCCACGTGCATGATGGGGTGTTTTTTTTTGTATTTACCCTAAAAATTTATGGCTGATTCAGACTTAACGGAACATTTAAACGGAATTATCAAAATTAAATAAAAAAAGAAAGTATGATGACCTCAAATATAATTTTAAAGTAAGATGACCAAAAATGGGATTTTAGAAAAGTACGATGACCAAATTCAGAGTTTACTCTTTTTTAATTTAATGAGTTAATGAAAAGACAAAAATAACCCTAAAAAAAGTTGACCGTTAGTGGGTTAACGGTCAAACTTGACGGAGTGACCATTTTTGAAAAGAAAAGTAAAGTATGATGACCTTAAAAATAGTTTTCAAAGTATGATGACCAAAACCAGATAGTGACTATAGTATAGTGATCAATTTTGGAATTTACTCTTCTTTTTTTAGAGAATATATATTTCTCATTCTATATATTTATTTTTCTTTCTTCACAAGTTATTTATTTTTTATTTTTTGTTATTTTATTTTTTATTAAAGTGTTTAAAATAATTTTTCATCTAAAAATATTAAAATATAATTTAATAATATTATTTTATGTAATGAAACAATCGTAATGTTTTGTTTACTTTTCAATCTATTAATGGTGTTTCGATTTTTAATGTTTTATTAATTTACACATATTTAATATGCTAATAAAATTTACTTAATTTATTAGATTATGTTATATAAAAATAATATATATTTTTAACTTATTAATTATTAATTTGTAAATTATGTTATATTTAATTTATTAATTTCATTTATTAGATATATATATATTTTTAAAATACATATTAAGATTTAAGATAATTAAATATATTTATACAATAATACAAATAATATAAAATGATTGATAAAAAAAGATGTTTAAAATATTATTAAAATTATAAAATATAGAGATTTGGATAAAATATAGAGATTTTGATATTGTAAAATATAGAGATTTGGATGGAGATGGCATGAGGAGGATTTCGAGATTGATTTGACGGAGAGAAAAGCAGGGGGCCGGACTAGAAAAATCTCAAAATATAGGGACTGGACTGAAATAAATTGATTTGAAGAAATGTGGACAAAAAAAGGGGTTTTTGGATTTGCAAAATTCAAAAATCTTAATCCTTTTAAGATTCAAATTTTGCAAATCCGATTTGTTAATTAATTAATCCGATTTTACAAATCTGATTTTACAGAATAAGAATATAATATTAAAATTTAATTTTGAAAAATTTTGGAAATTAGGGGAAAAAAATGCAAAGGAAAAATCGAATTTTGTACATATTCAGATTTAAAAAATCCGAATTCATGCAAGTCGGATTTAATTCATGTAATTCGGATTTACCAAATTCATGCAAGTCAGATTTAATTCATGTAATTCGGATTTACAAAATCCGAATTTGTAGTAGAATAATATAAAATATCAAAGTAATTATTGAAATAGTTTGAAAATAAAATTAAAAAAAAAAACCAGATTTGGATTAATTCAGAATTCGGATTATTGAAATCCGAATCAATCCAATCCGAATTTGTATAATTTCGGATTTACAAAATTCAAAATTATACGGGACTATAAATACAAAAAACCCTAGCCATTTGCAGCATTTTTCTCACTCTTCTCCTCATCTTCCTCCCTTAAATTTTCTCTCTCTACTTCGGGCTGCACTATTCATCAAGAAATCTTGGATTTCGGCTTCAATTTCTTCGAAGATCTACGTCACATTGTGATATCGTGTTAAGGTAAGTGACGATTTACATATTGTATGGAAGATATTTCATTATTGATACGAGTTTGATGTGATTATATGATATTTTAAGTAATTGTGTATGTAGTTGAGAAAATGTGATAAGGAAATATATGTATTAGTAGTATAGGACTAAGATTTGAGTAAGTTTTGTGGACCTTTTAAATATTAGTCATGCATTAGTAGTGTGATTATTGTAATTACGATTTTAATGTGATTAGATGATATTTTGAGTAGTGGTGTACGTAGTGGATGGAATGTCGTTAGAAAATACATGTACTAGTAGTATAGAACTAATATTTGTGTAAATGTTGTTGAATTTTGAATTACTAGTCATGCATTAGTAGTGTAATTATTCTAATTACGATTTTAAATATGATTAGTCGTAAGTGGTAATGAAATTATAATTAAAATCGTAATGTTGTGGATTATTTATAATGTTGTGGGTTGTTTCATGTAATGTGGTTTATAAATTTGATTGATAAAAAATTTTGATTACGAAAATCGAAAATTAATTGTTGTAATGACATTTTTATGATTGACATGTATAATGGCATTTAATGGTCCGTATATGTTTAATTTCTATTGGACATCTACGTTTGATTTTGATAACCCTCCGAATCTAGATCATTCAATAATCGTTAATCTTATAATGTCAATGGATGATTTGGTAGAAAGCATTTGCAATGTAATTGGGGTGTCAATGCATTCTTGCAAAATCATTTTACAGCGTTTTTTGAAGTGGATGGGAATAAGAGACAAGTAGTAATTACTTCTGATGCTGTGCTGGATTTTTTTTTTATATTTTTCGAGCATGGAGTTTTATTTATGTGTACGTCGGTATTAGGGCTGGCAATTCGTGTCGTGTTCGTGTTATCGTGTTCGGGTTGGCGTGTTGGCGTGTCGAGAAACCCCCAACCCAAACCCAACCCATTTAATTAATCGTGTCGAAAACTCCAACCCTAACCCGACCTATTTATAATCGTGTCGACCCGAACCTAACCCGCGTAACCTTTTTAATTGTTGATAGGTAATTTTTCGGTCCAAATTTTCGCCACAAAAAATGGGGACTGAATTTGTCAAGGAGACTAAAACATACATGTTTATTTATAATAACACCATCTAAAATTTGTATCTATCAAATTCAAATCCATCAATTTAAATTTAACCATAACATTCTTATACATGACATCAACATAAATTTCATCAATTTAAATTCTTCCTAATACAACCAAAATCCAATTCAATCCAACCAAAATAAATAAAATCCAAAGGTAATTACAGTTAGAAAATTTAAATAACAAAATACCACCATAGGAAGTCCTGTTGAATTTTTGATTTGGGAATTTGGAAGTTTCATCAATTATTAAGGTTATAAAATTTAATTTTTTTAAAAATATTTTCTTAACGGGTTCACGTGTCAACCCGCCAACCCTTCGTGTCGACCCAAACCCGACCCGCTATTTAAACTTGTCGACCCAAACCCGATCCATTTATTATACGTGTAAAAAATCTCAACCATAACCCATTTTTTTCGTGTCGTGTCCGTGTCGGGTTATCGTGTCGTGTCAGCAATTGCCAGCCCTAGTCGGTATTGAGGAAATTCAGTCTTCAGATAGATTTGATAGACGAAATGTTGCTTCGATTTCTTCACATGGTGGAGAAGGTTAATTTGGTTATGGATTCTGTTATGATTTTGAAGAGGAGGCAGGGGACTTGGATTATAACATTGAGGACGATGCCGACGGTGACTATGAATTCGAGAGTGATTTTTGTTCTGATTCTATGGAGTTCAATTCTGAGGAAAGTTCGGATGAGATTGGGAAGTATGGAGGGGGACATTTCGTCTACTCTGACGTGGGACACCAAGATCCATACGCCATTGATCGGGATGAATATGTGTTGCCCCAATATAATGTTGGTGTATGCCCTTTTTGAAAGATTTTGGTAGGATCTGGGTTTGCACTTGCTCTATTTACCATGCAACAAAAATTTCTATTAAAGCGGAATCTTAGAAAAGTACCTTTTGAAGCGTGCACTTGGTGATTCTCTTGTATGCCTCAAGACTATGACTTCACGTTGTGTGGGAAACGAACTACAAGTCAATTGATCAGCTACTCACCACAATCCACCTGCTAGAAAACTCTAGCCCCGCAGCACCTGGCACGTACTATAAACGCACCGCCCGAAGAGAGAGAAAGCTACGCGCAGCTGGTATAATTCAAGGCCAAAATTTCAGCCACTAGAAACCCAAAAACCAGCTGCACACTTTCTTGAAAATTCGACTTGGAGAGAGAAACGTTTTCTCTCTCTAGAAATCCTGTGGATTAATTGTGTTATTGTTGTATTCTGAATGACTGATCCCTTGTCTATTTATAGAGTTACAAGAGAGACTCCAAGTTGGTTTAGGATTGGTCTTCCTACTGGGTTTCTGTTTTCCTTCAATCCTGTTTCTGGACTGATACAGATTCTATTTCCTTCAATCCTGTTCCTGGACTGATACACTCCCAACTGTCACAGGGATTCACTTATCCCAATCCAGTTCCTGGGATGAATCACTCCCAACTGACACAGGGATTCACTTATCCCAAACCAGTTCCTGGGATGATTCACAACCAACTGACACAAGGATTAATTAATTTCTCAATTAATTAAATCTACCTTTGTCATTAACCCAGTACATAATTAATCGTACCACTAATGGATTAATTATGGCACTACCACCCTACACCAGAATTGCTTCCGGAACAACTTAATTAAATTATATTCATAATCTCCCCACATCAAAGATATAGTGCTCGTTAATTCATTAATTAACTGATAAATTAATTCATCAACTTCTTTTATTCCGAGACTAGTACCACTCGACCTTCTTACTATACCGGACATAAGTCCACCGGCCGGGTTTAGTATAATAAACATTTCGAGCTCATCTCGGGAGCACCATCATCCCGGACTCACCGGTACATGGTTTCCTTTCGACAAGCAGCAGCACACCAAGTAACTAAACACGTGCACCCAACCTACCGAGATTATTGGCCACAATTGACCTCACCCTTTGGCAGATCAAAGTACACTATGTCTAATCCTCATGCCCACTCGAGTCTAGGGATTTAGAGATAGAATACAAGGATCGATTTGTCTATTAAATCAGTACAAGACAAATCATTCCTAAGAGTCAAGTTCAATATGCCCCGGGCATATCTATATGATTCAATTAGTTTAGACAAACTAATTATCTGAATCACATAATAACCTAGACCGACAGTTTGTCCAAAGCTGTCTCGGTTACGAACCTCATTTATATATTATGTCTTTCAACCAATGATGAGATCTACTGTGTCGCACCAGACACCTCATCATCTACTTACATAATATAAATGGACGATTAATGCACAACAAGATATGACTGAAACACAAATCGATATATTAAACTGGGAAACTGTACAATACAAGCATAGCTTATGTATTCTACTCCAACAATCTCCCACTAATACTTAAGTTGTGCTTTAAGTATACAACTACATACAATCCTACCCAATCTGCTGCTATCTATCTAGAAAAACTGTCAAGGCTCTCATAAGCATCTGATCCCCTTGCCCTTCACGTGAGCCTCAAAGACTTTAGAAGTCAATGTTTTCGTGAACGGATCTGCAAGGTTATCCTCTGATGCTATCTTAGCTACGACCACGTCTACCCTCTTTACGATGTCTCGTATCAGGTGGTACTTGCGCTGTATATGTTTACTCGCCTTGTGGGCTCGTGGTTCCTTCGAGTTTGCAACTGCACCGTTGTTATCACATTAAACCGTGATAGACTTCTGCAAACCCGGAATCACATCTAAGTCCACTAGGAAGTTATTGAGCCATACTGCTTCTTTCGCTGCCTCTGATGCGGCAACATACTCAGCCTCCATGGTAGAGTCCGCCATGCATTTCTGCTTGACACTCCGCCAAACTATGGCTCCACCTCCTAGAGTAAACACATACCCTGAGGTAGACTTGCTCTTGTCCCTGTCGCCTTGGAAATCTGAATCTGTGTAACCTCGGGGTACCAGCTCAAGCGCCTGATAGACCAGAACTTGGTCCTTCGTTCTGCGCAAATACCTGAGAATGCATTTTACTGCTTCCCAATGAGCTTTTCCGGGGTTACTCTGATATCTGCTCACCATGCCAACGGCATAACAGATATCAGGCCTCGTACACAACATGACATACATGAGACTTCCTACTGCCGAAGCATATGGAACTGTCTTCATGGTCTCTATCTCCTCAACAGTCTTAGGAGACTGTTCCTTAGATAGAAACACTCCATGCTTGAAAGGTAGAAAACCTTTCTTGGAGTTCTGCATGTTAAAACGGGCCAGAATCGTGTCTATGTATGAAGCTTGGGAGAGCGTTAACGAACGTTTCCTACGATCTTGAATAATCTTGATCCCAAGGATATGTCCCGCTTCCCCTAAGTTCTTCATATCAAATTGATTGGACAGCCATGCCTTTACGTCTGATAACACTTTCTTGTTGTTGCCAATCAATAGAATGTCATCTACGTAAAGCACAAGAAACACCACTGAGTTTCCATCACGTCTGCGATATACACATTGCTCATCCGGACACTGAGTAAATCCAAAGAACTGGATTACCTCATCAAACCGGATGTTCCAAGATCTGAATGTCTGCTTAAGTCCATAAATAGACCTCTTAAGCCTGCAAACCTTATGCTCTTGGCCTTTTTCAATGAATCCCTCTGGTTGCTGCATAAAGATGGTTTCCTCAAGACTTCCGTTTAGGAAAGCTGTCTTGACATCCATCTGCCAAATCTCATAATCCATATGAGCAGCTATGGCCAAGAGAATCCGGATCGACTTAAGCATGGCTACCGGGGAGAAGGTTTCCTCATAATCGATTCATTCTTTCTGAGTATACCCCTTCGCCACCAGCCTAGCTTTAAAGGTTTCCACCTTCCCGTCAGGTCCCCTCTTAAACCCACTTGCATCCAATGGGCTTAAACCCATCAGGCAGGTCCACAAGCTCCCAGACTTGATTGTGGTCCATTTTACCCCATCTCGGATATCATTGCCTTACGCCAATATTCTGCATCTTTATCTCGAAGCGCCTTATTGTAGTTAACTGGGTCAGGTTCAGGCACACCTGGGACTAGGTCTGAAGCCTCTCCCACGCCAACAAACCTCTCTGGCTGTCTCACAACCCTCCCATTACGATGAGGCACCGCCTGAGTAGGCGCATCATCTGTGATCTCATGTGCAGTGTGGGGTGTATCTACTTGTGCTGGTGCATCAGGATTAGTAGTTTGTCGTCTAAGCTCTTCTAGTACTATCTTACTCTTGGGCTTGTGATCTAAGACATAGTCCTCTTCTAAAAATCTAGCGTTGGTACTTACCACCACCTTCTGATCTTTAGGACTATAGCATAGACCACCTTTCGTTCCCCTAGGATATCCTACAAACAGCATTAATTATGTTCTTGCATCTAACTTAGCTGTATCTGCCTTAAGCACATGTGCTGGGCAGCCCCAAATTCTGAGATGTCTTAGACTGGGCTTCCGCCCATTCCACAACTCTACTGGGGTTGAAGGCACGGTTTTAGATGGTACAAGATTAAGAATATACATTGCCGTTTCCAAGGCATATCCCCAGAACGAACTTGGCAAATCACTATAGCTCATCATGGACCTAACCATTTCCATAAGAGTTCGGTTCCTCCTTTCTGTTACACCATTCTGCTGTGGCGTGCCAGGTGCAGACTACTGAGACTGAATTCCTACCTCAGTGAGGTAATCTCGAAATTCATGGGACAGGTACTCCCCACCATGATCTGAACGCAGTGTCTTGATACTCTTACCATGATGCTTCTCCACATCTGCTGTCAGGACCCAAAAAGCACCTGACTTTTCTAACTGATAACAAGGCTCTAACAAGCTAATTAAAATCAAAACCTGTCTTGATAATTAATTTATCGGATGGCTCAACCATAATAAACTGCGTAAATTAGAATAAGGATAATGTCACCATCCCAACATCTAAAAGTACTACATAAAGCTCGAATCCTGTCTCCACAACTGAATCTTACAAGTCCACTAACTAATCCAGTTACTACAACTACTAAAGTGGTTATACAATTTCAACCCATTACTTCCCCGAAACTGCTCTCAAATCTCACGCAGGAAGCTCTTACCTGGATCACATTCAAAGAGAAAAATGGACATAAGTATGCGAAATCGCATACCTAGTGAGGGTCACCTCCTGGACCCAACAGTATAATTGAAAAACAACAAACAGAAGAACAACATGCAACAATAGTCATGTATTCATAACGTACCCAAATAGCATGCCAAAGTTATAACATATAGCCACATAATGCGCATACAAAATAACCAACAAACCTGGATCTGTACCAACCAACGGAAACGGGCATCCCACCCGTTATCAACCGAGCCACCAATATCCGCCGAGCCACCAAAGGTACCCCGGGCCATACCTGTCCTAAGTACTAGGCCTCGATCCTGCCCCTACCTAGTAGGCCGGCATGGAAAGGGCGGGGCCCCCAAAAGATGCAAACACAACCATGACTCTTAAATAAACCATACAGCAATTAGTACAAATAATAATACGGTCGTGTCATAGACTCTACAAAAATTTCAGCAGCATAACGACTGTAACCACAACAAAAC
Organism: Knoxia roxburghii; assembly: GCA_030378225.1. Taxonomy (NCBI): domain Eukaryota; kingdom Viridiplantae; phylum Streptophyta; class Magnoliopsida; order Gentianales; family Rubiaceae; genus Knoxia; species Knoxia roxburghii. Next base: position 9,725,440 of record CM059423.1, read on the forward strand.
CAAATACCCAACCAGCACAGAATCATTCAACAACAGCCACAGAATCAACCAACAGCACAACATAATATATACAACTGAAACCTATGTGCCGGCAAGGCCATAATCTCTATACAAAATATAAACCAAACACAAGCATAAAAGAACTTTGAATGTAATCCAGGTTCTTCCTAGGTTACACCTGTATGTCCATAGAACATACCGGTGTACTCCTAGTCAGAACAAAAAGCACATCTAAGGGGGAGACACTCACCTGATATCAAATCAGTAATAGAAACCTCCTAACTCAGGGAAGAGGTCAGCGTCGTCCTGGGATTCGTCTGGAGTATCTATACATATTAAAAAAACTCATAAGACTTCTAACTTATAAATTAGAAGTTCCAAAGTACGAAATGCTTATATGCACGCTATTTTCATAACATTACACCAACTTGCATTGTTCCCTAAGATTAAGTAAGGATTAAGGGCCATGAAAGTCTACGTGCGTGGCCACCCAAATAGACTTAACATTCCTTTAACCCATCCTCAATCAAAGGACAATACCTTGGTATGACATCATGAAATACTAACCTAAATGAACATTAACCTACTAAAGGGGTTCACTTAGTAGCTATCTTAAAATGGCAAGTTCCTAATTAGCCATGGATAAAGTGTTAAAGCTTAGTTCCTTGATTCTAAATATTCCAACTTACAACTACTCATCAACTAACCCCTTTAGTTTCAAGCTAACTCCAGATTTTCAATTGAATCTAAATTTACTCATAAATAATCTAAGGAATTAATAATCTTTATTTTATAAAAACAAGATTTAATTGACTTGTTAAGGATTTACCACCAAAGTTGCCGAAATGAAATGGAAACCCAATGGGGAGTGTTCTGAACTTTGAAGGGTTAGAAAAGAGGCGGCGGCAGCGGCGGTCCGGCGGCGGTCCGGCGGCGGCGGTCCGGCGACTAGGTCCAAACACCAACTTCTTTGAGGGCTCTTGTAGCTCTCACTTAGGGGAACATTCTGATGGTAACGTTGACCCAAAACAAGACCGGATTGCGGCGGTATGTGGCGAAGAATCGGCGAGCTAGAATTTTCAATCCACCAACATGCAACTTCCAAAATGTGTTGGGTTTTGTTCTACAAGGTAGGAGAACTATTTTTAAGCTGAGATAGTATCCAAATTCCGGCCGGAGTGGCCGGAACCGAAGAGAAAACCGGCGGGGAGAGAAATTTGTCAAACGAAAAAACGGAACGAAATGAAGAACGGAAGGTAAGGTTTTGTTCCTTACATCGTGGGGATCATTTTGGTATATTTGGTTTGCAAAAATGGTGGCCGGTTGGCCGGAAACGAAGTGGCCAAAGATGGGTTTCTGAAGTTGGGTTGCTTCGGGTGCAGGAGAAGGAAAGAAAGAAGAAAGAAGAAGAGAAAGAAAAGAAAAAGAAAAGGAAGGAAAAAGGAGTTTTATTTTTTTAAATTTTCTAATTTATGTTTAAGTCCCCAAGCTTTTTAAGCTCTTCCCCTTTCACCCTAAAATTCTTAATTCTCCCAATTTAACTTCTTTCCCTACAATTCTGCCATAATTCATTTAACCCACTTATTTCCTAGGGTCCTAATCATTATTAATACCTATGTGATATGCAAATTTATTTTAACTACATACACTAAAGAGAAAATTTTTACCGGTTTCTCCCAGGATGTCACATCTGCCCGAAACTCTTTGAACTTGCCAAAACATTCGGACTTGTGGCGCATTAGGTAAATGTATCCGTACCTAGAGTTATCATCCGTGAATGTCACGAAATACTCTTATCCCCCTTGTGCCTGGACCGTCATAGGTCCACACAAGTCAGAATGAATCAACTCTAATACTTCTTTAGCTCTATAGCCTTTTGCTTTAAAAGGTATCTTGGTCATCTCACCCTCCAAGCAAGATTCGCAGGTTGCATAACTGTCAATATCTAATGAACCCAAAGGTCCATCATTGACCAACCTCTGAATCCTACTAAGGTTTATATGACCTAGCCTTAGATGCCAAAGATAGGTTTGATTCATTTCAGAAGGTCTTTTTCTCTTATTAATGTTAGATACTGAGCTATCTATTTCTATGTTTTGCGCAACAGGGGAGTTAGAGTTAACCACAAACAAATTGTCCGCCAATGAACCAGAACAAATAAGTTTTCCATTTCTTCTAATAACAACACAGTCATCAGAAAAAATAAACTTATACCCGTTCTTCAAGAGTTTAGAAACCGAAATCAAGTTCTTTCTAAAACTCGGTACATAAAGACAATTAACTAACTCTATGCTAGTATTTTTGAAATTCAACTTAACTACTCCCACTGCTTCTACTGACACTCTTGTAGTGTCGCCCAAGTAGATATCCAATTCACCTTCTCTAAGCTTCTGGGTTACTTGGAACCCTTGCAAAGAATTACAAACATGGTCAGTGGCACCTGAATCCACACACCAAGTATCTGTGTGAATCGCCGCTAAACATGTCTCAGTCATTAAGGCATAATTTATCGTACTTATAAGCTTTGGACAATCCGCTTTCCAATGTCCCATCTTATTGCACTTGAAGCACTTGTCTTTCGACTTCTTCTTTGCAATATCTAGCTTAGGCACAATTTGTGCCTTTTTAGCTACTCCCTCGAGCTTTCTCTTCTTCTTTCCAGCCTCAGGCTCAGAAGAAGATTCTAAAGCTTCGACTGTGACTAAAGCTTGCTTCTTCTCTTGAAGAAGACTTTTAGCCGCCATCAACTCTGCCAAGAGCTCGGATGAACTGCACAACATATTACTTATGTTGTAGTTCAACCGAATCTGCTCATAGCTTTGAGGCGAGCTCTGGAGGACAATATCGGCTTTGGTTTCACCAACGATTTCGCCTCCCACTATCTCAACCTTGTTGATGTTACTAATCATGTCAATGACACGATCTCTCACAGGAGCGCTCTCAGCCCTAAGGACAATGTCCAAGTTACGACTTCCATCGACATTATTAGTTCCAGTTAAATTGTTGTTTTTCAAAATAGCAGCTAAAGGATTGAATGCCATATCGATTTAAACTGGAAAGTAAACAAACAGTGTTTCAGTTATATATGCTAGAATTTTCGAAAACATAAAAATTCAATTAATTATTGATTCCCTCAAAACAATAATATTAATCCACCAACATCTCATCCACCGGGATTCTCGCAAGCCACGCAGTGTGGACGTTTATGCTAACCCACATTCGTTTGAGAAGAACCAAGTTCATTAACTACACTATCTGACCAACGATCTTTTGATCAATGTAGCTAATAGTCGGTGCTTTCAGCCGTACAAGTAAGCAGCGTAACCTCGCGGGAGGAATACTACAGATCGTACACTAAGTGTATGCCATTACGTGACTTCTGAGTTTGTTACCTCAGGATAGTGCGCCTCAGATAGAGAGGGTGTCGCATTTCTCCTAGTTAAACTCGCTCTCGTCATCTTACTCAGAAGCTCATAGTCTAGCGATCTCGGGGCTGGACTCATCCGAATGGAGGAAGGCCCTAATGCCAACGTGCAAGCCCACCCACATCGCATATGAACCCGTAATGGTGGCCATGGGGATATAACACAACCCGCGCCCACTTAGATTTCCAAATTGAGGGTTTTTCCGGTTTTAACATGCAATTAACTAACCTAAGTTATATGCAACCATAAAACCAGTCATGCTTTAATTCATGCATCTAAAATACAGCATAAAAATAAAGCATAAAAATTAAAACAATAAATACGGGAAATAAATTCGAAAAAATAAATTCCCCGACTATTATGGTTTTAATTGCTTCCATCTTCTGCCTTGATCTCGTGTCCCGTCACGTCACTCGATGGAGAGAGTCTTGAATTTCAAAAAAAACGAAAACTGGAGAAAAAACGAGCCAAAAACAGCCCGAACAGCTCGAACGGGCCCGCCCGGGCCGCAGCACGGTCCGAGGGCCGCGCTGCCCGCGCGCACAGCCCGCACGGGCCGTGCGGGCGGCCCAGCGCTCGCGCGCGGCGCAGCGCCAGTGCGCGCACGGGCCTGCGCGCGGCAGCTGCTGCTGCTGCGCCCTTGGTGCGGCAGCAGCTGCTGCTGGCCACCCGGCCGGCGCGACTTGCTGCCGGCGGTCGTCGCCGGCGTCGCCTCCTGTCGCCAACTCCTCCTTCGCTTTTTCCCACGCTATTTGGTCTTCTTGCAATCCGTTCTGGGTTTTCCTGGGTTTCTTCAAATTCATGATAACCCAAAACCCACGAATCCAAGTCGCCCACTATAACGCCTTCGATTACAAAAAATAATTTTCCTACTACAAGGCATTCTAGGAAAATTAAATAATCAAAATTACATAGAAAAAATCCTACTACAGATTTGATCTAATCCTACACGGCTTCCAGCACGTGGTTATACTATTACAAACATTCATAATAAAATTAAATCTGGACATGTCCCGGAGTTTAATTATAACCCATACAAACGTAACCATAATAGTCGGGATTCTAAACCACCTGCAAATAAAACCATGTAATAAATCGAACAAGCACAGAACCCCCTAAACCAGGCTCTGATACCAATTGAAAGATTTTGGTAGGATCTGGGTTTGTACTTGCTCGATTTACCACGCAACAAAAATTTCTATTAAAGCGGAATCTTAGAAAAGTACCTTTTGAAGCGTGCACTTGGTGATTCTCTTGTATGCCTCAAGACTATGACTTCACGTTGTGTGGGCAACGAACTAGAAGTCAATTGATCAGCTACTCACCACAATCCACCTGCTAGAAAACTCTAGCCCCGCAGCACCTGGCACGTACTATAAACGCACCGCCCGCAGAGAGAGAAAGCTACGCGCAGCTGGTATAATTCAAGGCCAAAATTTCAGCCACTAGAAACCCAAAAACCAGCTGCACACTTTCTTGAAAATTCGACTTGGAGAGAGAAACATTTTCTCTCTCTAGAATTTTCTCTCTCTAGAAATCCTGTGGATTAATTGTGTTATTGTTGTATTCTGAATGACTGATCCCTTGTCTATTTATAGAGTTACAAGAGAGACTCCAAGTTGGTTTAGGATTGGTCTTCCTACTGGGTTTCTGTTTTCCTTCAATCCTGTTTCTGGACTGATACAGATTCTATTTCCTTCAATCCTGTTCCTGGACTGATACACTCCCAACTGTCACAGGGATTCACTTATCCCAATCCAGTTCCTGGGATGAATCACTCCCAACTGACACAGGGATTCACTTATCCCAAACCAGTTCCTGGGATGATTCACAACCAACTGACACAAGGATTAATTAATTTTTCAATTAATTAAATCTACCTTTGTCATTAACCCAGTACATAATTAATCGTACCACTAACGGATTAATTATGGCACTACCACCCTACACCAGAATTGCTTACGGAATAACTTAATTAAATTATATTCATAATCTCCCCACATCAAAGATATAGTGCTCGTTAATTCATTAATTTACTGATAAATTAATTCATCAACTTCTTTTATTCCGAGACTAGTACCACTCGACCTTCTTACTATACCGGACATAAGTCCACCGGCCGGGTTTAGTATAATAAACATTTTGAGCTCATCTCGGGAGCACCATCACCCCGGACTCACCGGTACATAGTTTCCTTTCGACAAGCAGCAGCACACCAAGTAACTAAACACGTGCACCCAACCTACCGAGATTATTGGCCACAATTGACCTCACCCTTTGGCAGATCAAAGTACACTATGTCTAATCATCATGCCCACTCGAGTCTAGGGATTTAGAGATAGAATACAAGGATCGATTTGTCTATTAAATCAGTACAAGACAAATCATTCCTAAGAGTCAAGTTCAATATGCCCCGGGCATATCTATATGATTCAATTAGTTTAGACGAACTAATTATCTGAATCACATAATAACCTAGACCGACAGTTTGTCCAAAGCTGTCTCGGTTACGAACCTCATTTATATATTATGTCTTTCAACCAATGATGAGATCTACTGTGTCGCACCAGACACCTCATCATCTACTTACATAATATAAATGGACGATTAATGCACAACAAGATATGACTGAAACACAAATCGATATATTAAACTGGGAAACTGTACAATACAAGCATAGCTTATGTATTCTACTCCAACACTTTTGAGGGCTAATTCAGACATTTGTCGTCTGTTTGATAATTTATCAAATGATTTAATTTTATGATAATTATATTCTTGTGCATATTTAATTTCATGAAATCGATCCGCCAAAAGAAACACTACATGGACTTTTAGATCATAAATGATTCTTTTGAGTAGTACTCGTACGAGGATCCTTAGACCAGAAATCATTACATGGTATTAGGTGAATTGTAGTGTGCTTTGACATACACCTAACGGGACCGTAACAGGTTGCCAAGTACGGGTATGATTGGGTACACTATGAGTCACGATAAGATATGTAAGTGAAGTGATAGGACTACAAATCTCTCTTAAGTGAGAGATGATATCTTGGCCACTTGATAGTGAACTGAAAAGTGCATGGCCATGCCCAAGGAATGATAAGCGTTATCATTTGCTTGATGAATTCAGTGTCACTAAGAGATCAAGTAAACGTTTAGCTATATAAGGATGATGGTTCCATGCCTTATTCTAAACGGGATATCGATGTAGAGGATCGTACGCAGTTTGCTCGGAAAGGTTGTGTTGAATCACCATTCGACCCTCCATTATGAATTGGGTAGTCATTATGTCTTGCTAGAGACCACTAATGACTTATGGATTAATCAATGGGATTGAGTTATCCATTGCCAATTTAGAATGGGCCTACAGGATCGCACATAAGAAAGTTCGATGATGCAGAATAAGTATTCTTGCCTACAATAAGTATAATTGTTATACTTAAATAAATAAGATTTAATTAAATGGTTTAATTAAATATTATTGAAAAGTTTTGTGGTATTAATTAAGAGTTAATTAATTACCTGAGAACAATTGGATGGGCTGATAAATCAAGGAACTTAATTGCAATTGAAGTTCTTGACCCATCAGCCTGATCCATGGGTCATGGGTTGATCCATGGCTTGGTGTATAACCCAAATCATTAAGGTCTTATTTAATACTGATTTGGAATCAGTAGAATAATATTTAGTAATAATACTGATTTGGATATGATTAAATCAGTTAAGTAATAATTGATTAATTACAATACTGATTTTAGAAATTTTAATTCTACAAATATCCTAGGGATATTATTGTAGGATGATGATGATTTTCATTTGAAAAAATCAGAACAAGCAAGATACACGAAAAATCCCAAATTCTCTCTGTAGGCGAAAAATGACTAGCACCGAATCTGCAAAGGCTTTCGTGCTTGAAAGTAAAGAGTCCTTCAAGGAAGGATTTTGGTGGTGACAAATGCAACCGGAACAGAAGGTTTGGACCAACATCAAACAGGGATCCAGACGTGGCAACCGATTACGCTTCAAGGGTATAGTTTATTTGTTTTGAACATAGGATTAAAACACTAAAATTGAAATTGGCACGAATCCACTGCGTAAGAATTTTGAAAATCATGCCTCCGATCCCAACATATAAAGGAAATCCTGAGACTAGAGGCCTTGAAACTGTTTTCAAAAACAATGAGAAAGCACAACGGGCCATATCCGCATGGAATGTGGCAAGGCTAAGGGAATATGTAAATGTCGAGAGCAATAAAACCACGTCGTGCGTGGAATGCAAGAGTCGACGATTTGAGACACCCGAAGGTTATTCCCCATGTGCATGGAAAATCCGAGTGTCGAAAAAGAATCGTACTCACGACAAATGGAAGTGGTGATTTGGTGTCCCTGTCATAATTGCGTTGGAATGGTTGAGGGAAATGACCACCATAATGTCACATCGTTCACAATAGCGGCACTGATAATGAAGCAAATTAAACAAAATCTGGAGTATCCAGTGGCCGCTATTCAAATTGACGTCAAAACACACTTAAAAGTCGACGTCGAGAAGAAGATAGCATGGCATGTGAGAAGGAAAGCCATCGATTTGGTATATGGTAATTGGGTAACGAATTTTGTTGAGTTGTTAAGGTAAGTTTTAAATGTTTATTTTTTTTTTGTAAATTTTGCTTGGAATTATTGTTTTCATGATGATTGGGTGATGAATGTGTTAATGGTTTGTTTATGTAGCTTTGTTGAAGCTTACAATCGTCAAATCCATGGACGGTTATAGAATGGGAATTTCAAGGAAGGGAGTGTGAATTGGCCAATTCAGAGAGGAATTTAAAATATTTGTTTTGGGCATTCGATCCAACTCGACATTCGTTTGGGAGATTTTGTCCACCGGTGGTTAGTATAGACGGGACTCATTTGTGTGGTGGATATATGGGGAAGTTGCTGGTTGCCATCAAAGTTATCGCAGCACGTCGTCTTCTGCCACTCGCGTATGCATTGGTTGACGACAAAACTACTAAAAGTTGGAGCTCTTTCATCCAATACCCTCAGTTTACATAAGTAGTTCAGAACCCTCAGTTTACATAAGTAGTTCAGAACCCTCAGTTTACATAAGTAGTTCAGAACCCTTAGTTTACTTAAGTAGTTCAGAACCCTCAGTTTACATAAATAGTTCAGAACCCTCAGTTTACATAAGTAGTTCAGAACCCTCAGTTTTACATAAGTAGTTCAGAACCCTCAGTTTACATAAGTAGTTCAGAAGCCTCAGTTTACATAAGTAGTTGAGAACCCTCAGTTTACATAACGAGTTCAGAATAAGGCTGGAGTCGAAGGAAGGAGGCTCCGACCAACAACTGGAGGAAAGGGAAACCGTCGAGCAGTGGTCTAGTGGCGGCGCAGTTTTTTCGATCACCAAAATGCAAAGATTCTGGGTGACTTTTGAAGCTCTGAAGGAGAGGAGTCCATGCAAGGTGTCGGTAGCCCAAAAAGACGCTGGAGAACGGCGGTTTGAGGCGGGGAAGTGGCGGTCTAGGGTTTCCATAGCCCAAAAAGACGCTGGAGAACGGCGGTTTGAGGCGAGGAAGTGGCGGTCTAGGGTTTCCAAAAACCAACCTCACTCAAACTCTTCCAAAATGCAAATATAATGGAGGGGTTTTGTTCTAGGGACCATGGAGGATCTTTTAGTGGTGAGAACCGACCCAAATCTTGGTCAGAAAGGGATGAATCGGTGGCGAACAGTCGGCGGGAAACGGAGATTCGCGAAGAGAGAAAACGGACACGAAATAGAGAAACAAAGACATGGTTTTGTTCTATGGAGTGTGTGGAAGATTTTCATGGGTTAGGACGGCCGAGAACGGTCGCCGGTTGGCCGGAACGGGGGCGGCCGTGAAGAACCGGCGGGGAGGTGGTGTAGCGGGGAGAGAGAAAAAGAAGAAGGGAAAATGAATAGAAGAAATAAGCGGGGGGTGGGGAAGGGGGAGTAGTAGAAGAAATCAACTAGGAGTAAACCGCCCGGTTTACTCCTAGGAGTAGGATATAATTTGCGCACCATTAGTAGCACTAACATTAGCTTTCATTAGGATTTTTTTTTATTTTGGAAATTCACAAAATTGTCTTCAATGACACCGACATCCCAAGATACTCTGAAATGTGATTTACTTTTCAACTATATTCTCTATGTGGTCGATCCCTAATTAGAGTCTTTTTTATAATGGTATTTCAAATATGATTATAAATTTGGGATATTTCAGATTTAGGCTGTTTATTTAATTATTTTAAATGTATAACATCACATATTTTAGAATAGTACATTATTCGTGACTGATATGTGAAAAATTAATTTTAACATTAAATGATAAATTAATAAATGTATAAATGCCTAGCTATTATATTACTTTAATTACTAATTCAAACTTTTTGTAAACTCTTAAAAGAGAACCCCTCCCTAATAACCTTTTGTTTAAATTTTTTTTTGAAAATATGGGTTGTAATTCAGTGATAAGCACTCTCTATTTAAGACGATAGAGATTGAGTCCGAATGATAAATTTAATACGGTAACCTCTGTTTTTTGGAAAATAGAAAAATTAGAAACTGATTAGGGCGCCCTATTGTTAACCAATCCTATAAAAGGCAATCCCCCACAAAGAACCTACCATCAAACTTAGTCTTTGCTCTGGGTTTGTTTGTTTGTTTGTTTTTTTTTTTTTTTTTTTTTTTTTCAGATATGAAAACAACCATGATGGCGTGGAAGAAGTATAAAAAACTTGGACAAGGATCTTTCGGAATTGTCTACTTAGCTGAAGTTTCAGATTACACCTACTCTTCATTGCCGTCCGTAGCTGCTGTGAAGACTTCGAAGTTGGATAAGAGTTGGTCATTAGAAAAAGAAGCGAAGTTCTTGAAGGAATTGAGAGGTGATCCTTATGTGATTCAGTGTTACGGAGAGGATATTAGTTTTGAAGGGGATGAAGGGTTGGTTTATAATCTTTTGATGGAATTTGCCCCTGGAGGTGATTTGCGGATTTGATAATGGGTTATGGAGGGATCATGCCGGAACGCCTCGGTGCATATTTCACATATTCATAGGAAAGGGCTGGTTCATTGCGACATTGAACCAAACAATGTTCTCGTATTCAAGAATCGAAACGGCTCGAACCATTTGAAACTTGCCGATTTCGGGCTGACCAAGTACGAATGGGAGAAAGAAACGAAAAGATTTCGGGGAACGCCAAGATATGCATCACCAGAATCAGTCCTACAGGGGATGCATGGAAAAAAAAAACAGATATATGGTCATTCGGCTGCATCGTTCTTGAGATAATGATGAAAGGGAGCGATAGTACAGAGAGTTTAATGGATGCAATTATTTAGAAAAGGCCGCCGAGAATCCCTGAATACGTATCTGAACTAGGAAGAGATTTTTTGAAGAGATGTTTTGAGAGGAATGTTAATGATAGATGGAGTGGTGATATACTTTTGGATCGACCTTTCATCAAACTTAATACAAGAGGAGTATTGATGCGTCCAGGATTTGAATCGGCGAATTTAATTGAGAATAAAAATGGCCCTTGTAGTTCTTGGATGAGGAGAAAAGGTTTGTTCGCTTCGCCTTCGCCACCAGCAAAACAACGACAGCAGCAATGATTTGTTTACAAACATGATCTAGCGGCAGAGAAAAACAGAGTTTACGAAAAAGCTCTCTTTTATGTGTAGAAGATAGATTTATACTAACTTCTGGAGACATTCATTTGAAGAAACTGAAACAGTTGTAAATGTGGTTGAACTTGAGCATATTTGTGATTGAATTGGTTTTCAATGTCTTTATAATCTTACAAAATTTTAGTTATTTTAGTGATGTCCGAAAGTTCTTGTTCATGTTTGAAATAGCTTCATGTCACATTTATTTTCTTATTTAAACACGTGTGTTTCCTGGCTCCAATGGATAAAGTATACTATTCTTGCTTTGATCTTCAAACATTTTAGGACCATTAGGGAAGGAAAATTTGATGTCATCCCAAGCAATATTATGGAAACTCTATTCCCAAATATTAAGCTGCTTAAAGGTCTATGCTTATCTCAACTATTATGAACTATGATATCTTTCTTCATTGTTCACTATCCCAATGTTGATGAGATGGTGTTTCGCCATTACCAAATATCGATAATCAAACTCATTCTTCCATTCCAAATACCCCAATCAAACGTCTGAAATCGAAATAATTCTCATTCTCATTCCCATCCCAATACCCCAAACCAAAGAAGCTAAGATATTTTCTATTGGGGTGGTATACGAAAATCAGGGTGCAATAACAGTAGGAAATGAGTTTTTCCATGTTGGAAAAGCAGTAGAGTGACTAAAATCTAAAGCCAGTATTACAATATCCTGGACTGATACATAGAATAGAATAAGAGAATATTTTCAGTGTAAAAACAGCTATGCCTTTGAAGTATAGCTTGATGTATTTCTCAAACAATAACCGCCGAAGATGAATATCTATACTAGCAGTACTTCAAGTACATAGCTGATCTTCATCAAAGTTGTTTGTATCAGGATGCAAAAGTTTTGCCCTGCTATTCAGTATTCAGTATTCTCAAAACGTCAAGAAAGTTCTACTCTTAAAATTCCACTGTTACAACTGTACAAACTGTTGCATCTATTCCCAGGGCAACAACTGCAACTATTCGTCGTCCCCTTCTGCCGAGAAATCTGGCTCTTCAGGCTTCTGCAATTTAGGCAGTTGAACATCCTTCATTTTCTGAGCGCCTCTTCTTGTGTTTGCTGCAAATCTTGAAGCAAGTATCGTGACTCCCAGGTTACTACTGGTGAAAGAATTGGACTCAGTATTATCGGCTTCTTCCACTTGTTCATTCCCACCCTGACATGAGGAGTATGACTCTCTCATACTCAGGCTGTTTGACATCATTCTTTTCTTGTGTCTCCGCCAAGCTACCTGCACGAAACAGGCTGCCCATGTCCTCCAGTGGTGAGAGTAGTACCTAAATGTGTGCTGTAACTTCTTACTATGAAGACGCCTGAACTGATTTGCCACAAACTTGAGATCTTCCGCTCGCAGCACAAATGCTTCTACTTCTGTCAGGGCTTTCACAGTTCTTGTTGACGATGGTAAATTCAGAGCTGATTTTGGCAGCAATGCCCAGGCAAGCAGTTCCTCACCACAGAAGTCACCTTGTTGTAATGTAATTGAGTTAAAGAAACCTGTACGCCCCCCATTCGTAGTCGAGCTCTCCAGCGTCCCTCTAATCACAAATAGCATCTCTGTAACAGGATCACCCTCGCGTACAATGTAGGTACCTTGAGTACTCAATGATGACACTAGCCGCTCGCATATGGCATCAAGTAGCTGATCATCCATCTGGGAAAAGAAGGGTACCTGCAATAACCAAAGTTCGTAAACACATTTATAAGATCTCCAATTCCATGAAAACAATGTTATTTATTTGGCAGAAAAAGGAAGGCGAGGAAAACAAAGTAACATTCTGCAGACAACAATGTCTAAGGAAGAACACATCCTACCCGTCGAACAAGGTCCAAACATAGGTGACGCTGAATATCTCGACGTAGATCCGTGGGTAAGGCACGCAATATAGATTCTTCATCAACTCCCCTTGTTGCAAGCCACTTGTACTGAACAAATCGCCTGACACGTTCCTGTAAACCTTGAGGAAGTTGTCGATGCCTCATCCACTCCTCAGTGTCTCGTCTCTTAAGCCTCCATTCCTCAAGCCTCACAGTTATCGATTGCAGGTAGGTCTGCATTTGACAAGGTAAAAAAATGCGAGTCCATTTCATTCAAAGAGGAAAGAGGCAAACACTTAAGAAAGGGTTCCATTCTAAGTAATGGCAAACTTCATCGAGAGCTTGAGGCTCCAAATACCTGCATGTTTCCAATCAAGTGGGCAAACAGAACAAGCCCCAAGATTGCAATTAGTATGGCAAAGGCTGTCTCCCCAATAAATGTGCTTGTGGACAATGTCTGGCCATAGGAACTGCAAGAATCACCACGGGTTATCGTTAATGTTCTTCAGTAGCAAAGCCACTTGATACAAGTTCATGTTGAGCACAAAATCTCATACATATCACTGGAGTTCTTGGTAGGTATATACCTTAAATTTTGCAGCCCCCACCACAAGCAGTAAAAGTACTTCTCAACAAAGTTTGCAGAGAGGACATTATCAGTAACTGCATTTCCAAAAATACCAAAATTGAAAAATGTGGTATTGTCAGGATTGCAGTAGCTAAAAACAGCAGTGCTATTGATCCATGTTTTCCTCTCAGCATGATTCAAGGTACCACAATCAAGAAAACGAAGTGAGCATCCATTGGAACTAAATTCCTTTTTACAGGCCGCTTTCAGACAAGTAGCATCGCGTTCTACTGATAATAAATACCAAGAAGCTCCCAAGACCTTCAAGAAGCAGCCATTGTTATAAACCAGCATTTGAAAAAAGCACTGATGCCCCATTTGTGAGGGTAAAAATTGTCAATTCTAGACAGCTTACATGGCTTGCTAACATATAGAGAAGCAGATTGTATGCAGCCCCAGCCCAGGCTGTTTTTGCAACAACTCCAGTAGCTTTTATGATCTCAGAACTCAATGGAAAAATAAGATATAACCTAGGAATATACTGGAGCAGGACTATCAGGACAAGGGTATTGTTGGTATGATCAGCATGAGAGCTCCTAATGGCAGGCATAATGAACCATATGACTATCTGCAAATCAACATGATAACCAGTTAATCCACCCACTGATTTCCTACTCAGTAACAATGGCTACAAATGAATTCTTCTACTTGGTAAAACCATTGAAAATAATGTATTCCTGGATGTACTCAAAGAAATCAAACTCCAAAAAAGCAGTAAAAACAAGATAATTATTGTACCTGAGGAAGAGGCAGTGCTGCAATGACATCTATGAAGAAATCTGACTTGATATACCTCTGATAAATCAATTTCAGATCCATTACAAGTTCACCTCTACCAAATACCCTTGAGCTTGGGGATACATAAGCAGTTCTAAACTTTATAAATACATGTAAGATATAAAAGAAATCAGCCAGAGTTCTAAAAAAGGTAATAGTGATCCCAAGATTTAAGTCAGTTGTCATACATGAGGATGAGGACTTGTCATCATTCACAACAGAAGGAAGATAAAAGAACAAGGGATCAACAAATAGTGCAACCAAGCAAGAAAATAGGAAAATTCTATTCCACTTGAGGGAAATTTCACTTCCAGGATCTATAACCCATGGATTCCTTGACTCATATTTTCCCTCTGGAAAAACCTTGTTCTTTCCAAATTTTGGACCAACCTTTGTTCTCCTCGTATCACCGAATCCTCCATCAGACTTCGTTGAAGGGACTGAACCACCCTTGACCCTATCCACACGCGGAGCTTCATTCTTCTCCCAGTAAAGATCAAAATCGTGTCTTCCATCGTTGTAAAACCTGTCAATACTCAAATCCCACAAGTCAAATCTGCCCAAACACGGGAAAAATCACAAATAATATACAGACAGACACAATACATCCCAGTACCTAACTTGCTTCTCTTTCTTCAACTCCATTGCTCCTCCAGCAATATCCCACAATCCCAACAACAGAATCTTGATTACTGCCAAAAGGGTTTGCAGTGACCAGATTCAAGACACAAGTTTGGGCCGCTTTCAACTTTTTCACCATTGAAACCATCACTTCTTGGAAACTTTTCCCATGATTTTCTTGTTTGGAAACAGATACCCAAGTTTAAATTGTCAGATTCGGAATCATGGGAAAGAGATACCATATGCTAATAAAAAGTAAATGGAAACTCTATGAAAAAAGTCTTCCAATTGTCATGTTGTCGCCTAGCTGGATTCCCAACTGAACTCAATGCTCCATCTCCAAGGCCTGCTTTTGCCGTATGTGACTGAGCACCATGTGGTTTGACTTTCTAACTTCAAATTTTATACTACTACATGATCTTACTAGTAAAAACGAAAAAGACAAAAAGAACACAATTATACTACTTTCGGGGTCGACCTAGTTTAGATGCACCGGGAATTTAAGGAAAAATAAAAAAATAAAAAATTACTATAATATGTATTTGTTTCGCAGAGATAATGGTGAAGTAATAATAAAATGATTTTGATTAATTTCTTTTTTATCAACATTGTAAATATAAAAATAATTTTATAACTAACTAAAATATTTATCAACTTATGTTAAGTAATTTAATTATTAAACAAGTTAAAAACAATCACATCAAAGTGAATATTCAATATTGCTCCATTTACGATTCCTAGAACACATGTACTTAAGAGAAAATGAGAAACTTTATTTTACTTCTGTAAGTTTTGCAGTCATAAAGATGAGAAATGGACATTAGTAGCAGCTAGCTAATTTCTTATTTTGGGCGAATAAAGGGTTCAATTTTTTTCTTTTCTTTGGTCAAACTACAAAAAAGAATTTGAAAGAAATTCTGGAAACAAAGAAAGCTAGAGTTAGTTGGAGTGGAGAGAGATGGTGCCGACGTTCTTGTTTTAATCCTTCCTTCATAAAAGGAATTGAAGACGAGAAATAGAAACTGCTGCATTTGATGACCCATAAATATATGAGAATATAACTTTTGAATTTCAAAAAAATCTAAGATAAACTTATCAAATTATCCACTTTTTTTGAGTAAATATCAAATTCCACTTAATCCTTTTTTTAACAATTTTTATACATGATTCTATTATGTTATTATTAGACGTGCAAATAAATCGAACTCATAAATAGACTTATTAGAATCCAAAATTGAACAATTACCGTTTGAGTTTGGTAGGATTCATGAACCTATCGAGCCCATAAATTTTAACGGATACATATATTTATATTTTATATTCATGGATTGCTATTGACTCCCTTTTCACCACTATATTTTTAAAATTTTAAAAATTCCCTCCCTAGCTTCCCAACCCCTCCCTCGGCTCCAGGTCCTATTCGAAACATCTCTTCCCCCTTTCTCCAAAAATATTTCTCCAAATTCCTTTTCCAAATTTTCTCTAAAACTTTCTCAACCACGACAACTGCAATTTGAGGCGAGAGGAAATTGAGACAAAATTATTCGAGAGAGTATCCAAGAGAGCAAGTCAGTAGCAATTTGAAGGAACGACTAACTATCGGCTGTTCCTAAGCGGATAAAGACAGACAGCCCCTGGATTTTGCACGGGCGTGCCTGCTCCTTCTGTGGAACTTGCACGGACAGAACGAATGTTCGTGCATCTTGCACAGACGTGGCACTCTAGTTCTGTCCTTTTAATTAATTATAATAACTAATTATTTTATTACTTACTATAATTATAATTTGAAATATTAATATGTATTAGTATTAAGATTATTATTATTATTTAAACGTTCATTGCTAAAGTTCAATTTTTTGTCACTATCTTTTAAAAATCCTATATAAAAAATCACAAACTTTTCATTTTAGTTCGATTTTTGGTCACTCTGTCTATTTGCTCCATTAGACTTGACGAAAACCAATCACGTGACCACTTTTAGAGGGCAACTAAGTATTTTCACAAATTCTTGGATATTTCCCTCCTTTGTTAACCGTGCAACCTTTTGCAGCAAGAAAGGTTTTCCCTCAATTGACAAGAATCCCAACTCTCTCTTCGTCTTCAACCCTCGAACCTTCCAACCTTTCCAAACTAAGCAGCATTCGAAAAGTCAATCACTACCATTGAACACGCAAACCATACCAAAATCCCATCTTTCCTTTTTGTTGTCGCTGTTATTTCGGCTTTGCGTTATAATCGAAAAAGTGGCATAGATGGTGTGGTTTATGAGGAATGATGGAGACTACTTCGACCCATACATGGCTTACAGTAAAATTCCCACCTTTTTTGTGCTTATGATGCTAATAGCTTTCTTATACTTGGTAGTACTTGAATCGGTAAGTTTGGGGATTTATTTGTTTTCAAATCAAAGATAATGTTAGAACAGATAGGTTGATCAAAATTTCAAATAAAAAATATGATTTTTTTAAGTTTGCATGTATGAACATTGACATTCTGTTTAAAAAATTTCAATTTTATTTTTTGCCGAAAACTGTGAAGCCGTGATTTTAAATGGGTTTAAGGTTAGGATTGGTGATGGCGAAAATGGGTTTAAGGTTTAAGGTTCTTCCGGTTCGTGAATTTGGAGATTGGGGTCCTCAAATTGTGAAGATCTTTTATACTCAAAAGGATACATATGTCCTGTGTCACCGTGGGATGATTTTTGGATTAGTAATTATGAAGAGAGATGAGTTGGGTATGCACCTCCTAATACAAAAGCAATCCCACAAAACACAGACCCACTACAGAGACAACCATTTTGTTGTTTCTGGAAACCCATATGATAATATCACCTCTCATACTCCACCGCCTCTCCAAAAAAGCCCAAAATGTGACATTTCATTGTTGGCTGATGACCCCTCCGTTGTTGGCCAGTGGCTCCAAGCTTCTTGTAAAGTAAAAGATGTAAGAAGAATCCATGTGATTTCTTTGAGGTATTTGGGAAATTCAGATACTTTTATGAGCAATAATTTGATCACTCGGTATCTCAAGCAGGGGATGTAGGTTGAAGCTAGAAACGTGTTTGATAAAATGCTGGTGAGGAATATTGTATCTTGGACTACCATGCTTAATGGGTATCTAAAATTTGGGTTAGAAAATGATGCTTTGAGGCTTTTTATCGAGTTTGTTGATACTGGAATTGAGCAGAATTCGAAAACCTTTGTCTGTGTGCTGAATTTATGTGGGAAAAGATTGGATTTTGGACTTGGAAAACAAGTACATGCTTACATAATCAAGGGTGGCTTTAGTGGGTTGATATTGGAAAGTGCAATAGTTTATTTTTATACAATTGGGCAGTAGAAGGTAAAATCAGTTGATGTCTTGCCAAGAGTCCTAGAACTTGGTTGGAGAGATCCAGCAGAGGAAGGTAATAAAAATGATGATCCAGCAGAAAGGCAGCAGGAAATGGATGCTGAATTCCAAGAGAGTCAGCAATAACTGATAACACAAGTGGAGCAAGAAAGGGTGGAGCAGGAAATGGCACATGAAGTTCCAACTGAAAAAGTAGTTGTTAAGGATGCATCAGACAAAGAGAATGCAGCTTCCAATATAGCCGAAGACTGAGTTGGTCCTGAAAAAGACTCGGGCAATGATGATATAGAAAATCAAGTGGATGATTTCGATAGGTACTTTGCAGCTTTCCAAAATGATGAGGAGTTTGAGCAGATTTTAGATGACGTCATGAGGAAAGAATTGGAGAAAAATGCAGCATGTTGGGGATATGAATTTAGAAAAGCAAACAGCAAAAAGGGCTGAAAATGTGGTTGGGAGAGAGACATCTGAAAATGAAGGAGAAGCAGATGGTGAAGAACAGTCTGGGTCTAGGAGTGAGAATAGCCACAGCATGGAAAGGCTAGCATGTAGTGATATGAGTAGTTCATCCAAGGGTGATTCATCACATGATGAATCACAAACTGCAGAATCTGCTGGACTGAGTTTAGAGAATGAATAGAACAATGTGGTTGCTGACACCAAAGAGGACAATGTGGATGATGACATTTTAGTAAACAATGTGAATGTCGAGCTACATTCTAATGCAGATTCAGAAGATGAAAGAGAGGCACCAGTTCAGTATTCTAACTTCAGGTGTCCTTCCGGTGACAACGTTCCAACATGTGAGATTGGTCAGAAGTTTGGGAGTAAGAAGGAATTCAGAAGTGCAGTGCACTCATATAGAATAATGACTGGGCATCCAATGGGTATGACCACAAACGACAAGGAAAGATTAAGAGCCCGATGTGAATGTCCTTGCAAGTGGTTCAGATATGCTAAGAAGAGAGCGCCGGTGAACAGTTAAGATTTCATTTTGGTGTCTCTTAATCTTGCTCATGGTGGGTGTAGGGATTGTTCTAAGAATCCTAAAATGTCTGCTGCATGGTTGGCCAACAGATATTTAGAGAGGTTTAGAGCCAACCCGAAAATGCCTCTTGCACAAATTAGGCAGAACGTTGATGAGGACTTCAAGTGTGAGATAACTAGATCTAAGGCTTATTTGGCAAGGTCGATTACTTTAACAATTTTTTATAGGAAGGTAGACTATCAGTTTAAGTACATTTGGGGTTTTGCTGAAGAATTGAGGAGGACTCACCAAAACACAACTATAGAGGTGATGTTTGCTCCCAGAGAGGAAGGTAAAAACCCTAGATTTATGAGGTTTTACTGCAGTCTTGGGCTATTGAAAGCTGGATTTTTGGAATGATGTAGGCCCATTATTTTTTGGATTGGTGTTTTACCAAAGGAAAATATAAGGGCCAAATATTGATAGCAATGGGGGTTGATGGAAATAATGGATATTGGCCCATTGCATGGGTCGTTGTGGAGAAAGAGGCCAGAGAGCAGTGGGCTTGGTTCCTCACCCTACTCATCAAAGACCTGGACATAGAAAATAGCTTTTATTAGACCTTCATGTCTGACTAGGGGTGATTATTCGGGCGGTTAGGATTTAAATGACTTATTCGGTTTTTCGAGACTAACCTCATCCGCCCACAAACCGCACTGCATAAGCTATGAACCGAACCAAATAAGCATATTCGGTTTTTGGTTTTTGGTTCGGTTATCCAATCAACCCAAATAAACATATTCAGATCGGGGTCGGATATCCAATCCAATTAACCCAAATATAATCTACCCAATTAAACGATTTTACAAACATAAAATAATCCTACAAAGTTATCTTCAACAACAATCCATCCAATATATATAGCATATAATCCCAAATAATAAACATCCACAATAAAATTATAATCCAAAATAAACTAAATTCATCATACACATAAATATTAAGGAAGGAAGGAATGAATGACCTAATTTAATTACATTATAGCCCTTTATACTTATTCGGTTTTCGGTCGGGCCCCAAATTAAAAAAGCAAACTTCACAACCGCCCAATTAACCAATTTACTTAATCGGTTATCCATCCGCAATCCGAATAACCCGAATAAGCCGCACCGAATAACCCGAATCACTTCGGTTTGGGCGGGTTATTCGGGTCAACCCGAATAATGGACACCCCTATGTCTGACCAACAGAAGGTATTAATTTACCTTATATTTATGTCCAACTTCTATTTTTTATCAAATATTACTGCTAATTGTGCTCTGTTTTTTTTTTTTTTTTTGGTGTTAGGGTTTCAGCAGTGCCTTGGCAGAGTTGCTACCCAATGCAGTACACAGATATTGTGTGCAGCATACGTACTCAAATTTAAAGAAGAAACACCCCGGGAAAGATCTGAAAAGCCATTTGTGGGCTATTACTGATGCCGTAACACAACCTGCGTATGAGATGGAGCTGGAGAGTCTGCACTAATATGACATCAATGCTTGGAACTGGGTGAAAAGAATAGCTCCTCCTCCTCCTCAAAACTGGTGCAAAACTTTTTTTTCTTTTCATACTAAGTGGGATATGGTTGTTAATAATTTGTGGGAGATTTTTAATTCTAAGATTCTAGATGCTAGAGATAAACCAATTATTTCTATGTTGGAGGGGATTCGAGTTTATGTGTTTAAGATGAATCAAAAAAGGGTTGAAAAAGTACAGAAGTTTGAATATCATGTTACCCCTGTTTGTAAGGCTATCATTGACGCCTTGAGTGAGGATTCTAGGGTTTGGAAATGCATAACTAATGGGGTAGGTGGGTATGAGGTTAAATGGCCAAAAAATAAGCAGTTTAGTTTGTTGTGTATCTTAGGGAGAGAATATGTAGTTGTAACTTATAGCAGGTACGAGGTATACCTTGTATCCATGCAATCCCTTTTATTCAGAAGAACAAAGAGGATCCATTTGATTATATAGATACATGTTATAGGAGGGAAACATTTATGAAATTATATGGACATGTGTTACACACCATCAATGGCCAAGATTTGTGGCTGAAATCATCTATTATACCTCTTGACCATCCATTAGCTTGGTTTAACCTAATCGGCCCAAAAAGAATAGGAGGATAGATTATTCTAAAAAGCTGGGAAATGATGGAGTGGTGAGATTTAAGAGGCATGTTGTGATACATTGCAAGAAATGTGGACAGGATGATCATAATTCGAGAACATGCAAGGGACCAGCTACTGGAGAAGGTGTGAGGCAGAATGTAGAACGCTAAAATACAAAGGTTTTTTTTTTTTTTTTTTTCTCAAACATTGGTTTTCAGTTATAATTCTGTTTAGTATTATATTGATATCTCATTTCCATGCTAGTAATTGAAGCAGGGAAAAAAGAGAGGCAGACCTCATAAGGTTAGAAACACAGCCGAAGAAACTAACCAAACAGGGGGGCAACAACCTAACCAAGAAGGGGGGCAACCAGCTATGGAAAGGAAGCAACATAACCAAGAAGGGGGGCAGCAAACTATGGAAGGCCAGCCAAGTAGTTCTCGACCACAATCCACTACTATCCAAACAAGATCTTCCTCTAAGAAGAGGAAATCATACACTGATGCTGAGAAAATTAGGTACAATGCAAATCAATAGTATTTAGGTTTGAATCCACGTTACAAAGTTGTACGTTGGGCACAACAAAGAAAAGGTCGACTATGAAGGTTTGTGGTTTTTGGAGTCTAATGCTTTGCTATGTAGTCTCTTTGGTTTATGCTACTAGATTTTGGATGATTTTGGATAGCTTTTGTCATTGGATTTTGGATAGATTTTGTGACCGGATTTTGGTTAGCTTTTGTATAGCTTTTGTGACCGAATTTTGATTAGCTTTAATGAAGAAGTTAAGTTAGGTTTATGTTTGCTGAAGTTCCAAAGTTGGTGCTGGAAGCTATCCACTTTTGTATTCAATTGAATTTTATGTGTTCAATTTAATAGAACCCAGTTTCACTGACCAAAAAAATTCTTTGCTCTAGTTGCTTCTTAATTTTTATGTGAACCCATGCATGTTGATGAAGTACCAGAAAATTTCGACATTATTGGAGTCCCAACAAATTTTTTCTAAGTTAAAAAGAACAACTGCTTTAGCAATTTAGTGAAGAAATGGTTTAGAAAAAACAGTTGACAAAGATTTAGCATGTGCCCTTCTCCCGCCTTTTTAAAATGCCAACAATTGGAACTTTACAACAATGATGACATTCCTATTTTACCCTAAAAAAATAAGCCTGTCAGTGCCATTAACGGAGCAAATAGACAGAGTGACCAAAAGTCGAACAAAAATGAAAATTTAGTGATTTTAGATAGGATTTTTAAAAGATAGTGACAAAAAGCTGAACTTTAGGAAATGCGACATTGAATTATATAAATTTAAGAGTAAAGTCTCTTTTTCAAAATTTCACTTTTGGTCATCTTATTTTAAAAATTATATTTGAGATGATCAACCTTTTATTTTTTATTCATTATTGGTCACTCTGTCAAAATTCTCCGTTAATCCACTAACAGATCATTTTTATGGGGGGCTATTTTTGTCAAATTCATCACTCTCAACCACCTCATTCTTCTCTCTCCTCCAAACCTCAACCGCTCTCTCTCTTTCTTTCCCCTTTCTCCTCTATCGGTTTCCCCTCTCCCCTGTGTCGAACCACCTCCAAAGACTATTCACGAACGGACCTCCCCATTATAGATCTCTACAACCCAGCAGCCCTTCTTTACAATACAAGGTAATAGTTTAAAAGGTTAGTTTCCAGGTTTAGAACTCAATCACCCTTTTACCTTATTCTATCTTTCTAAACATGCTATGACAAAACTTGCTATATCCTATAAGAATTAGTCTTTATTTAACACAATCAATTCAAAATAAGATAAAAACTTAACAAAAGTAAAAATTCCAGTCGTGTCCTTCCTGCACTTCAACGCACCTTCCCTCTTTCTTTCCTCTAGTTGTCTTCTCTTGCAAGTAAACTTGTAGATCTTCTAGAAGACTTCAATATGGACTTGAACCTTTAAACCTTGGGTTTCCACAGCTGTTCCTAGACTTATATGAGTCTCCTTAAGGGTAAAAATCATCCATGATGAACTACAAAAACCTCTTAAAGAGCCCAAGACTCCAAATAAGATCAAGACACGAAATGAACCAAAATTGAGGCCGCGAGTGGGCTTTTGCCTGCACAAGTGTTGGAACTGTAAATTAAAAAGATGCTTGATCATTGCAGAAATGTAATATGATGATCTCCCTCGGTTGGTAATTGTCTTTGAAGACAATCTCCTTGCCATAGCTGTAACATCCCAGTCCCAAGACTGACCCACAAACTTTCAGAGTTCATCGTCGCTAGCCCAAAATGGTTAACCCAAGTTATTAGTAGCCTATGAGACTGGAAGTTATATACAAGTCATTCAAGTTGTAAACTAACGATGTGAGACGGGACGTTACAATCTCCCCCCTTTGGATCTTCACGTTATTGCAAAGCCCAACAAGCAAGCACTTATGGCCCAATTTCCCCTGAAGTGGGATTCTTGAGGTGGCTCCCGTCACTTGTCCCATTGGACTCAGCGGTACATAGCACATGTCCTTTTGGGCTCAGAAGTAACGTAGCACTTAGCTCCCAGACCAGAGTCCGCTTTGATACCACTGTAACATCCCAATCTCATAGATTGGCCTAAAAACTTTCAGGTTTCATCCTCGCTAGCCGAAAATATTTAACCCAAGTTATTAGTAGCCTATGAGACTGGAAGTTATATACAAGTTATTCATGTTGTAAACTAACGATATAGAACGGGATGTTACAGGATGTCGTCTACATATAGGACAAGAAAAACATTCTTGTTCCCACTAACCTTCTTGTAAACACAAGTCTCATATTCATTCTTTATGAAGCCATAACCCTTTACTGCTTCATCAAAATGAAGATTCTAACTTTAAGATGCTTGCTTCAGTCCATAGATGGACCTCTGAAGCTTGCACACTCAGTTAGGATGCTTCTGATCGATGTATACCTCGGGTTGTTTTATATAACATCCTCGAGTAGGTTTTCGTTTAGAAAAGTCGTCTTAACATTCATATGTCATATCTCATAGTCATAATATGCAGCTATTGCAAGCATTGTCCTAATGGACTTGAGCATCACGATAGGGAAGAAGGTTTCATCATAGTCAATACCATGAGTTTGTCTGAAACCTTTAGCCACTAGTCAGGCCTTGAAGATCCCGCCAAGTTTTAACTTGAAAATCCACTTGCAATCGACAACCTTTGCCTGAATAGGAGGGTCAATTTAAGTCCACACTTTATTGTCCCCATGGATTTCATTTCAGACTCCATGGCTTATAGCCATTTATCTGAATATGGACTTTCTAAAACCTGCCTGTAAGTCGTGGGCTCATTAGGGTCCACCAATATCAAATCTTGATCGTCAGTTATGAGAAATTCATATTTCTCGAGTTGTTGACGAGATCTACTAGACCTTCTAGGTTCTTGTGTTATTGTCTCAGGTTGCTAATCTTCATGAGTTTCCATGCCAACTTCCATATGAGTTTTTGTAGATGGTTTTACACTCTCTTGTGGGTCTCGAACCTTTTCGAGATCTATTATACTCCCACTGTCTTTGTTGTAGAAAAAACTCTTTCTCTAAAAAAATAGCACCTCGAGCAGCAAACACTTTATTCTCGATTGGGTGGTAGAATTGATTTCCTTTAGTTTCCTTAGGATTCCCCACAAATAGGTATTTGTCAATTTTAGATTCAAACTTCTTACTTTTTAAACGCTTTGCATGAGCTTGACAATCACAAACTCGTAGATAAGAAATACAGGGGCCCATCTATATCTCATATGGAGTTTTATCTACTGCCTTAGATGGAATACAGTTTAGTAAGTAGGCAGCAGAAATGAGAGCATAACCCCAAAAGGACGTAGGGAGAGTTTCTTAGCCCATCATTGATCAAACCATATCTAATAGGTTCTGATTCCTCCTTTTGGATACACCATTCCATTGAGGTGTTCCCGGTAGAGTCAGCTGTGACACAATTTCACACTGCTTTAAATAGCCATCGAACTCATCACTTACGTATTCACCTCCACGATCGGAGCGAATAGCCTTAATCCTTCTATCCAACTGATTCTCTACTTCGTTCTTGAACTCTTTGAACTTTTTAAAAGTTTTACTTTTATAAATTATTAAGTAGACATAGCCATATCTACTATAGTCATCGGTAAAAGTTATGAAGTGTTCGAATCCACCTCTGGCTTGTGTGCTCATTGGTCCACATATATCCTTAAGTATTAGAGCTAATAGCTCACTAGTCCTTTCCCCTTTCTTGTTAAAATGGCTTTTTGTTATTTTACCTGGCAAACAGGGTTCACACATGTCATATGATTCAGAAATCAAATGACCCAAGCACTCCATTCTTATGAAGTCTTTGAACTCTCTTCTCATTTGCATGGCCTAAACTACAATGCCAAAGATATGTTGGACTTGTATCAAATTTAATCGATTTAGCTTTCTTTTCAATGTTATAGACCGGTCTTTCTTAGTTCAAGTCTAAGATGTATAGACCGTTGCACAAATTGGCAAATTCGTACAAAACATCATTTTGATATAAAGATAACGAATTATTACAAATAATAAAATGAAAACCTTTATTATCCAGAAAAGAAATGGAAATAATATTTCTGCTCAAAGCAGGTACATAGAAACAATTTTCCAATTCAATATTCAGACCGGAAAGCAAAGATAAAGTATAATCCCCAACTTCAATAGCAACAACTCTTACACTATTTCCCACTCGAAGATCTACTTCACATTTCCTTGCACATTAGTACAAATATGAGCCCCACATCCGGTATCCAATACCCATGAGGTGGACATAGAAAGATTTATTTCAATAATAAAGATATCTGAAGCTGAAGGATTCTGTTTCTTTCTATCTTCAAGAAACAACTTCTAGTTTCTCTTCCAGTAACCCTTTTGTTTGCAGTAGAAACATGCAGTGTCTTTTTCAAGTTTTGTCTTAGCAGCTGGAGGAGCTTGAGGCTGACCTTTGGCAGCAGTCTTACTGCAAGCCTTCTTGTTCTCAACAACTTTAGCCTTTCCTTTTAGCTTTCTCTTGGTCTCTTTACCATTTTCTACAACTAATACTGGTGTGCTCTTCCGAAGGGTTTGCTCAGCATTTTTCAGCATGTCATGAAGCTCAGGATTGTTCCTCTCCATGTTATGCATGTTGTAGTTCACCACAAAGTCACTATATTCATCAGGAAGTGAGGCCAAGATGATGTCAATGGCTAACTCTCTTTCAAAAGGCGCATTTAATCGCTTGAGGGTATCAATATACCCTTTCATCTTGATCAAATGCGTACTTACTGACGAACCCTTCGCCATCTTGCATGAGATTAATTTTTTTATCATAACAAACTTTTCATTGCGGGCTTGCTCATGAAATATTTCCGTCAGTGACACATAAATGTGGAATGCTTCTGCATTTATGAATTGTTTTTGAAGCTCGCCTGTCATGGACGCGAGCATCAAATATGTCACATCATCAGAATCACTTTTCTGTTTATCCCATACACGTTGAGCAGCAGTCATAGCATTTTTTGGTGGTTCAGGTAGACCGGTTTCTAAGACATGTAGCTTCCTTTCTTGTTTTATAATGATTCTCAAATTTCTTTCCCAATCTAAGAAATTTGGACCAACTAGTTTGTCTTTATCCAA
The DNA here is from genome assembly GCA_030378225.1 of Knoxia roxburghii. NCBI lineage: Eukaryota > Viridiplantae > Streptophyta > Magnoliopsida > Gentianales > Rubiaceae > Knoxia > Knoxia roxburghii. The sequence continues at coordinate 9,752,533 of CM059423.1, forward strand.
AATGTTTCCTAATGAAAGATTTGAGATGACATTGGTGCTAGATGATGCCATTTCTACAAAAGAATAAATGCAAAATATCAGAATGAGTTTTAAAATCATTTTCCATAATAGCCAAAATTGAAATTCCAAACAATTTTGTGTTGGTGCTAGATTGTGGGTTGAAAATCCACAAATAACCAAACCCCAGTCTTGTTTTGGCAAGTATCGTAAAGATCAGGTTCTTTTGGTATGCAATTTTCAAATCACATCTTATGCAACTTAACATTTTCCAATTGCATCGCTATGCAACTTTTCGGTGATATGATGAATATTCCAAATGTCTGACACCATTATATCATTGTAAAACCAATCCTAGTCACCCGTTGGGTTGTACTACTAGGACCGAATTTCCTAAGTCAAAACATCAACTTCACATCAATAGATACCCAAATAGTTTTTCCACAATTAGTGGTAGTGAGTAAAGTTGGGCACCTTATTATATGACAACTTGCGTCACGAAGAAAGCTTGAGGCCCTTGGGTTCTCCAAGTCCAACAGACGTTTGACGCCTTGACAAGCCCCCAAGTATGGAAACAATTTTATGACTTAGGTTTTTAGGGATTTAGTTTGAATGGCTTAGCATGTATTTCGTTTTTCATCATTCAAAAAATATATAAAATATATAAAGCGAATAAATGTAATGAATTGGACTCTAGTCTATTACAACTTTTAAAATAACTTATTGGTCTTCATTGGGCCTTCTTTATTGGGCTTTTGTTCCTTGGCTCCGTTTTGGACTCCTTTGAATTACATATTTTGGGCCTATCTAATTCTATTTTGGGCCTTCTTTTAAACACTAAGCCTAGAACATTTATAAATTTGTCTTTCTTTAGTGTTTAAAGAAAGACAAAACTGTTGGGGCCAATTTATAATTTTTAGAAGTTTAAAATTTTGGCAGCGCCTTAGGGTTTAAGGCTGGGTGGGGGCACTTTGGTAGTTTCAGCCAAAAACACCCATTATGATTTGCCCGCCAGCCATCGTCTTCCTCGACGAGCTTTCCCAATTCCGACCATGAAAATGCCGCGAAATCCACCGGGATTCCTTTGCGAGATAAAACTGAGCGTCCACGCCCGATTCACCGGCGAAAAATCCAAAAAACTGAAACCCAGTTCGGAAGGATTTCACCACCCGCGTTTTTCCAGTGAACAATCGAAGAACCCAGTTCTCCGGTGAAAAACAACCCAAATCCTTTTTAAACCAAATGAAAAAACATCGAAAATGTTCTGCCTTCATTTTCCGATCGAAAAAACACAAACACCAAAACCCTTTTTGTAGCCCCTTTTTTCTGATCGAAAATTCCCAAAAAGTTCAAAAGTTTCCAGCAGAAAATTTTTCTAAACCCAAAACGAAATCAATACAATCCAAACTTGTTTTGAAAACCAAACCACAACAAAATGATTTCAGGTGAGAAAAGCAACAAAACCACAAAAAAATTGAAACCAAAACATGAAGTCCATCTTCTCGCGTTTTCCAGAAAGATTTCGGCCGACCTGAACTATTTCGGTCGGTCGGCGGTACCCAGTCCAACGGGCTTCAGAACAGAATTCCAGAAAATATTTTTTAAAATTCCAGGCACATTATTCGAGGAAAAAAACATTTCTTGAGTTTTTGGAATTCATATTAATTAACACTAAGAAGCCTAGCTCTGATACCACTGTTATGATCTAATGCACGAATTTCAAAAAATTTTACGCAGCGGATTTTCTAAAAGTTCACGCCTAGTTGATTAGTGTTAATTAAATCCTATGTTCAAAGCTCTTAAAGCTTACCCTCGAAGCATGATCGGTTGCTGCGTCTGGATCCTAGTTTGATGTTAGACCACCAACCCTTCTCCTCGAAGATTGTTGATAGCCTCACATAATGGTTGCTAGGATTGTTGATCCCCACCAAAGTTCTTGCTTGAAGAACTTCTCTACTCTCAAGCACCAGAGCCTCATAATGGTTGCTAGTCCTTCTCCTGCCTGCAGAGAAAAATATTTTTAGGAATATTTTGGTTTTCTGTTTTCTCCAAAAAAAATGTGTGTCTGACTCCCGTATCCCCAGGATATATAAGAGTCAGATAACACCAAATCAGTAACAAGAAAATAATAATATTAATTTAATATTACTTTTTACTGATTTGGATTTTACCAAAATCATAGATCAACCCAGCGACCCATGGATCAGGCTGATGGGTCAAGAAGCACTACAATTATAATTTGGTCTCTTGATTTATCAGCCTATCTCAATTGCTCCTAGATACTTGATTAACTTTTAATTAATACCACAGAACTTTCAATAATATTTAATTAAACCGTTTAATTAAACATTATTTATCTAAGCATAACAATTATACTTAGTACAGGCAATATTAATTATTCTGTATCATCAAACTCTCTTATGTGCGATCCTGTAGGCCCATTCCAAATTGGTAATAGATAATTCAATCTAATTGATTAATCTATAAGTCATTAGTGGTCTCTAGCAAAACATAATGACTACCCAATTAAAAAAGAAGGGTCGAATAATGATTCATCACAACCTTTAGAGCATACTTCGTACTATCCTCTACATTGATATCCCGTTTAGCATAAGGCATTAAACCATCATCCTTATTTCACTAAACATTTACTTGATCTCTTAGTGACACTGAATTTCATCAAGCAAATGATAATACTTATCATTTCTTGGGCACGGCCATGCACTTCTTAGTTTACTATCAAGTGGCATAGATATCATATCTCACTTAAGAGAAACTTGTAGTCTCATCACTTCACTCATATACCTTAGCGTGATTCATAGCATACCCAATCATATTCGTAATTGGCAACATGTTATGACCTCGTTAGGCGTATGTCAAAGTACATTACTCTTCACTTAAGACTATGCAGTGATTTCTGGTCTAAGGATTCTAGTACGAGGACTACTCAAAAGAATCACTCATGATCTAAGTAGTTCATGTTGTGTTTTTTTTGGCGAATCGATTTCATGAATTTAAACATGCACAACAATATTACATTCATGAAATTAACTCATCTGATAAATGATCAATCAAACGACAAACGTCTATTTATATATATAGTCTTTAAAAGGGCATATACACAAACATACGCCTATTCCTCTCCTCCCTATCAAGTGGCACATGATCCCATGGATGCATTGGGAGATGCAAAACCAAGAGCTAAGAGCCAAGCTGTGGATCCTAAGGTCTACAAACGAGATCCACTAGTGAACATTGTTTGACCTATGATGAGAAATAGGACTAAGAATGTTGAAAAAGCCTTAAAGTTACTAATCGAGTAAACCTAACAACAGGTCCAAACCCAACTACTCAACTCAAAACTCAAGCCCATTAGCGTGACGAGTCTGACAGAAAATGGACTTGAAGAGAAGAATGGTTGAAGGGATGAAGACGAAATAAAGGAGTATCCAATTGGATCAAAGAAGACAAGGAATTCGTGACTTCCTCCTCTCGCTAAGGCCCAATGCCACCCTCCCTATAATACTCTTCTAATAGGATTATGTTTTTAGTTTCATAGCTCTAGAAGGTTTTGTAAGAGTATCCTATTTTTAACAGTATAAAATGAGTTTTCCCTTATAGATTAGGACTTATTTTTGTCTTGTAATTCTATCTTAATGGCCAAATTAATGAGAATCATTAAGTTAGATTAGGATTTTACTTTTTCATCTTTATTTCAATAAGATTAGAGATTACCTTTTTCGATACGGAAGAGAGATACATATAGCCTATATATAGAGGCCTCACACAAATTGTAACGCTCAGATTTTGATTATATTTGATAGCTTTATGTGTGATAAAAACCTTCATAATTCTGTCTCAAAATTAGGTTTATAGTTGTAGTTTGAACTACTAAGCCGTGTGAAAGATTATCTGCCGGACCCGGTCAACAATTCACTTTCGTGCTATGCATTCCAGAATCGGAACTCTTGACCAGGCCTAAGCTCTAGCACAATCGCTATTCCAATCCTTGCTTGAAATAACATTGCGTAGGATCTTAGCTTCTACTTGTTCGATTTGCCATGCAACAATAAATTCCTAATTAAAGCGGAAGTTTAAGAATTACCTCTTGAAGCGTGTACTTAGGTGATCGCTTGCATGACTCAAGACTAGCTCGTACGTTGTGTGGGCAACGAACCAATGATCAGCAATTCACCAAAAACTGCCTGAAGAAAAACCAAACGTCGTCGCCCCCTACGCTCGTGCAGTACATGCGCTGCCGCCGGAACTGTCAGAGAGAGAAGAAGTTGTGCATTGCTGCTGGAAAATTCCCGCCGCCGCCTTGCTTCTCCAAAACCGATTTTTGAGGGAGAAATTTCTTAATTTCTCTCTCTATGTTTTCTCTCTCTAGTTTCTTAAATTATGAAACTAATGAATTATGTATGTGAATTGCTAATCTCTTATCTATTTAAAGAGTTACATGAGAGACACCAAATTGGTTTAGGATTGGTCTTCCTAATGGGTTTAGAATTATTAATTAGTTTCCAAATCCAATTAGGTTCCAAATCTAATAGGATTTCCAAATCCAAATAGATTTCCTAATTCTAATTGAACTTTAAGACTTAATTAATTAATTAATTAATTCCACTTTGTTAATTACTTAATTAACCCTTAAGAATAATTAAATAAATAATTAATTCTACTTTATCAATTAACCCACTACATAATTAATCACACCACTAACGGATTAATTATGGCACTACCATTCTACACTAGAATTGCTTCCGGAACAGCTAAATTAATTATTCTTTAATCTCTCCACATCAAAGATATAGTGCTCGTTAATTTATTGATAAATTAATTAATTAACTTCTTATAATCCGAAATTAGTATCACTCGACCTTTTTACTATACCGGACATAAGTCCACCAGTCGGGTTTAATATAAGGCTTAAATTCATTTTTGGTCCCTCATAACATGGGTTATTCAAGTTTTGGTCCCCCATATGTTTTAGTCAATAATTTTATTCCCACTTAAATTATTTTTTACCAATTATGGTCCCTTTTAACGGAAAAGTTTAGAAGATAACGGATTATCTCATTTGATCGCTAGTCAAACCTAATTTTTTTTTTCAATATGATTTGTACCATGATGTTTTCAATCCATTTTATGATTCGGTTCCTCATGGATGATCAACCCATTTAGATCGACTCACAATCCAAAATAACGGTCGAAACCCTAAATGGGTTGAACATTCATGAGAATTCGGATTATAAAATTGGTTAAAAACATCACGATACAATCATTTTGAAGAAAAAAATTAGGTTTGACTAGTGATCAAATGAATTAATCCGTTATCTTCTAAACTTTTTCGTTAAAAAGGACTAGAATTGTTAAAAAAAATTTGAGTGGGACTAAAATTGGTAACTAAACATATGGGGACAAAAACTGGAATAACCCATGTTATGAGGGACTAAAAATGGATTTAAGCCTTAATATAATAAACATAAGGAGCTCATCTCGAGAGCACCATTACCCCGGACGCACCAGTACATGGTTTCCTTTCTACAAGCAACAGCACACCAAGCAACTAAACACGTGTACCCAACCTACCAAAACTATTGGTCTCAAGTGACCTTACTCTTTGACAGATCAAAGTACACTATGTCTAATCCTCATGCCTGCTCAAGTATAGGGATTAAGAGATAGAATACTAGGAATGAATAGTCTATTAAATCAGTACAAGACAAATCATCCTAAATTGTCAAGTTCAATATGCCGCGGGCATACCTATATGATTCAATTAGTTTAGACAAACCAATTTTTCGAATCACATAATAACCTAAACTGACAGTGTGTCCAAAACTGTCTCGATTAAAAACCTCATTTATATATTATGTCTTTTAACCAATGATAAGATCTACTGTGTCACACCAGACACCTCATCATCTAATACATAATATAAATGGACGACATTTGTAAAACATATAAACAATTTACCTAAAATATTTAATCTATATATAAACTGACAAATAGTTTAATACAAACAAAATTTTAGTATTCAAATCCAACAACGTGTTCTTGCTAGAACTAAACTACTCACAAGCCAATTTATCCTTCCCTCTTTTAATTTTCGCGTGTGAGTGTCATCAAAACACGTGCTCATTCATTCTGTTGAGTTGAAAATCCGCTGCCTCAATTCAATAGAGCCTAGATAGCCGAACCAACACTACCATCAGTAACTTGCATCCACTGAAAGGTCCGCATCAGTAGTCTAGACCGTTTGACATTAATAACTCATGGTTTATACTGAGCATTCATTCCAAAAGGCTATCTTATTCTCTTGATTGGATGATTTTCCCTAGAAATAGATTTGAGATCCATCAATGTAATTAATAAATTTATCATTTTTACTATGTCATTAATCTTATGTAAACCTTGACTCCACTATAAATAGTGACATCACTATGTTGTATCCATAATACACAAAACAAATTTTTTTTTTTATCTTTCTCTAGCTTTCAACTTGGTAATGTAAGGAAATTAATTCCTAAGAACATTAAACCTTCAATCAATTATTGGGATAAACTGAAGCGGAAGCGTACCTTGATCCATAGTGATTGATTGATAGATCAAGCAACTGAACTGACGGTTGAATTAATCTCGTGATGAATCCCGGCAATGGTCTTCCAGGTGATTATCAGCCTCCTTTCCAGAGAGGTAGTTTCCCTAGTATTTTTCTTATTGATGGGGAATAAGAAAAACAGAAAGTTTTGATTCATCTGGGGACCATAACCTTTATTTATAATATTAGGGTTTCCTAAATTACAGTTTCACCCATCACAAAAAAGTAATTATAGGAATATACCGGTTTCTGCACAATAATATTTCATACTTAAAAGATACTTATGCCTTATTAAACTTAATTGATCACTTTAATTAGGCGTAACTATATAGACAACACTTTAATGTACAATAACCATATTTATATATTAACGTTGAGTCCAAAACCTTACAATCTCCCACTTGGACTAACGTAATATTTATACCTTATAATTGTACATGAACTGAATGAGTACTCTGAATTTGTTGTCATAACATATCTTTCACAATCCCGTCCATTAACTATATCAACATAGGATCAAAGAGGCTTTCGCTGCGATTAATGCAGCTAGACCCATCAATGGTCACATATGTCAACATAGCAAAATGACATGGATCAAGTATGGATGCACAACATGGAAATTTCACGTGATGTGATCTTTAACGTGCCTAAATCCAACTGGTCCAACTGAACTTTAATGAGATCAATTTAATACGAAAATCAGAATATGAGCACAACTGAAACTAAAACTTTAAACTTTAACTTTATGGATTACGCTGAACACACTGAAAAATTAAAAACTCCCACTAAACTGATACATCATCAGACAATAAAACACCCATTTGAGCAACATGCTCAAGAAAGACCTTGGGTGGCAAACCCTTAGTAAAGGGATCCGCAATATTGGAGTCTGTCCTTATGTGCTCTATAGAAATCAGACAATTCTGAATTCTTTCTCTAACAACATGATACTTGATCTCTATGTGTTTAGACTTAGAGGAACTTCTGTTATTGTTAGAGAATTTCACGGCAGCTGAATTGTCACAAAATAACCTAAGTGGTCTTTCAATACCATCGACAATTCGTAAGCCCGTGACTAAATTTCGCAGCCATATTGCATGATTGGATGTCTCAAAACATGCTATGTATTCAGCAGCCATTGTTGAAGTTGCTATCAGTGTCTGCTTGACACTTTTCCAAGATATAGCTCCTCCGGCAAGTGTGTAAATGTAGCCTGAAGTGGATCTAAAATTATCTGGACATCCACTGTAGTCGGAGTCGGAATACCCAATGATCTCTAACTGAACCGACCTTCGATAAGTGAGCATATGATTTGTAGTTCCACGAAGATACCGCATGACCCTTTTGGCTGCTCCCCAATGTTCCATACCGGGATTACTTAAGTATCTGCCTAAAACTCCAACAATGAACGCAATATCTGGACGCGTACATACCTGAGCATACATTAGACTTCCCACAGCAGAAGCATAGGGAATCTTTTGCATTTCTTTTCTTTCGAAAGAGTTCTTGGGGCATTGATTAAGACTGAATTTGTCTCCCTTAGAAACTGGAGTAGCACATGGCTTGCAATCCTGCATCCCAAATCTTTTAAGGATTTTTTCGATATAGCTCTTTTGTGACAACTGTAATATACCTCGAGAGTGATCTCGAAATATCTGTATACCTAATACAAAAGAGGCGTCACCAAGATCTTTCATCTCAAAATGATCTGAAAGAAATTTCTTGGTTTGGTGCAATAAGCCTATATCATTGCAGGCAAGCAGTATGTCATCAACATACAAAACCAGAAAAATATGTCTACTCCCACAGAACTTATGATATACACAATCATCCACTAAATTCACCTCAAAACCAAAAGAGATGATCACTTGATGGAATTTGCGATACCATTGACGGGAAGCTTGTTTGAGTCCATAGATGGATTTCTTTAGTTTGCACACCGTCTGCTTTGAATGTTTAGAAACAAAGTTTTCAGGTTGCATCATATATATTGTTTCATCAATGTCTCCATTGAGAAACGCTGTCTTAACATCCATCTGATGAAGCTCAAGATCAAAATGAGCCACTAATGCCATTATGGTCCTAAAAGAGTCTTTCGATGATACTGGAGAGAAAGTCTCTGTATAGTCGATGCCTTCCTTTTGAGTAAATCCTTTTGCAACAAGACGTGCCTTATATCTTTCCACATTACCTTTTGAATCCCGTTTGGTTTTAAATATCCATTTGCAACCAATGGGTTTCACACCTTCTGGTAATGGGACAAGATCCCAAACGTCATTGTCTTTCATTGACTTGATTTCCTCATTCATGGCATCTATCAACTTTTGAGAGTTGGAACTTTCAATGGCCTGGTGGAAGTTGATTGGATCATCTCCCACCATTTCATTGGCTTCTTCATGTTCCATGAGAAACACTATATAGTCATCCGGAATAGCATTTCTCCTTTCTCTAGTGGATCTTCTTAATGGCATTTGTTCTTGAGGCTGTTGAGTTTGTTCTTCATGATTTTGTTCTTGATGAGGGAAATCATCGACATTGTCTTGTAATTCTTGAACAACTTCAGGAATTACAACCGTAGGAAGATAAACTGATTCCTCTTCAAGGACAAAGTCATTAACCTTATCTTCCCCTCCAAACTCAATATCCTCAAAGAATTGGGCATTTCCGGTCTCAAAGAAGGATCTGCTTTTGGGATCATAGAATTTGAATCCCCTAGACCTTTCAGCGTATCCAACAAAATAGCAACTTATGGTTCTTGAATCCTGTTTTCTTTCATTAGGCTTATAAGGCCTAGCTTCAGCTGGACAACCCAAAACATGAAAGTGCCTAATACTGGGTTTTCTGCCAGTCCATAGTTCATAAGGGGTTTTAACAGTTGCTTTAGTTGGAACTCTGTTAGGTATATAGGTTGCAGTCTTTAGTGCTTCACCCCAGAGTGTATTCGGTAAAGAAGTACGACTTATCATACTTCTTACCATATCTTTAATTGTCCTATTTCGCCTTTCAGCAACACCATTCATAGTAGGACTACCAGATATGGTGTACTGTGGGACAATGCACACTCATCGAGGAATTTAGCAAATGGGCCCGGACGTTGTTCACCTGATCCATCATATCTACCGTAGTATTCACCACCACGATCAGATCTGACAGCCTTAATGCTTTTTCCAAGCTGATTTTCAATTTCAGCCTTAAAGCTTTTGAACACGTTTAGGGCTTGTGACTTCTCATGAATGAGATAAAGGTAACTATATCGTGAAAAATCATCTATGAACGTGATAAAATATGTTTGCTATTCCAAGAAGCCGTAGGGAATGGCCCACAAATATCTGTATGTATCAGTTCTAAGACATCTTTAGATCTTTTAGCCTCAAATCTCCTTTTGTTTGTCTGTTTTCCCTTAATGCACTCAACACAGATTTGAGAATCTGTAGATTCCAATGGATCAAGAATTCCATCTGACACAAGTCTTTCAATTCTCTGTCTATAGATGTGACCTAAGCGCTTATGCCAAAGAGTAATAGAATTCTCATTGATTAATTTGCGTTTAGTACCACGTGTATCCACATGAAAGGTTTCATTGTATGAAACAATAGTATCAAGCAAATAAAGGTTATCATTACTAATTAAAGAGTCAGTTCCAACCTGCTTTGAATTAAATGAAAGACTAACTTTATTGTTTCCAAGAAGACAAAAGTAACCTGATTTGTCTAATAAAGAAACAGAAATTAAATTCCGTCTAAATGACGGAACAACATAAGTGTCTTCCAAATCCAAATAAAAATAGTCTTTAATAACAACCTAAATGTGCCTATTGCCTTAACTTCAGCTGTCTCGTCATTCCCCACATAAATGATTCTTTCAGCATCAATTGGTTTGCGATAATGGAGGCAACCCTGCAAAGACACACTTATGTGAGCAGTAGCACCGGAATTTACCCACCAAGTATGTCTTGGTGCTGAAACCAAATTAACCTCAGAACAAACATTAACAATGACCATACCTTTCTTGGCACGCCAAGCATGATATTTGGTGCATTGTTTCTTTTGATGAGAAGTGTCACGACAGAAGAAACAAGAGGATTCCTTAGTCTGTTTCTTTTGTGGTGCTGCAACTGCAACTTCCTTATCCTTCTTTTTCCTTTTGTTCTTGTTATTCTGTTTAGAGGTTGTTGCCAAATGAGCACTCTCAGTCTTTTCTTGCTTCAATCTTTCCTCTTCTTGCACACAGTGAGAAATGAGTTCGTTTAGATCCCATTTTTCCTTTTGGCAGTTATAACTGACTTTAAACTGCCCAAACTGTGCAGGAAGGGAAATAAGTACCAAATGCACCAACAAGTCATCAGACAAGTTTAACTGTAGTGCCTTTAATTTTGAAGCAACATTAGACATCTGCAAAATGTACTCCCTTATGTTCCCAGAACTCTTATACCTCATGGAAACAAGTTTACTCAAGAGAGTGCTTGTTTCCCCTTTATCACTTTTAACAAAAGACTTTTCGAGTTCTTGCAGGAACAAATTGACATTGTTTTCCTCTTTAACAGTGCCCCTAAAAGTTTCCGGAATTGACCGCTTCATGATCATTAGACTCAGGTGATTTGATCGCTCTCACCGCTCCATGTTCCGTCTTTCCTCATAGGAACTAGTATCCGTAAGAGCAAGGGGGCAATCAGACCGAAGCGCAAGGTCTAGATCCATGCAACCAAGAACTATCAGAACATTGTCCTTCCAATTCTTGAAATTTGCACCATTAAGTGTTGGAATAGAATTAACATTGGCAGAAATAATTCCAGCAGAATCAACTGGAAAAACAAAATAACCAAACATAAGCTCACACAAAAAAAAATATGACGAAATTTAAATTGACATCCCCATCACAAGATATCTAGTGCAACATTGGGTTTAGTCTTTGGACAGAAACATCAATTTGCAAGTGATACTCTTGTTGCAGTAATCAAATATTGACAATACACTCCTGTCAAATAATAAGCCTTCCTTTGGGCCGACTTATTATTCACATGGAAAAACCTAATATTGTCACATATTTATTACCGCAAGTATGTTTTAATTTCGGCCAAGTGAGGACCTTCCTTTGGGCCGATCGTCACCCGCATGATATTAAAACACACACAATCACCTTGGTAATTTAAAATTGATCATCAAACACAAAAGAGGTTACTTTGGCAACTTTTTATGTCATCTAATCAACCAAAATATACTAGGTGTTATAAACTTTATATTTTATGTCAAAATAAATAAATCATATTATTTGTAATCCCAAAATCTGAACTAATTAAAGTTTTGAAAAAATTTTGCAACCAAATAAAATTTTTCCAAGCTTAAATAGTTCAAATTATGATTTCTATTAACTTTAGGGTTAAAATTACAATTTCCTAAAAGTTATAGCTAAATCTGTAAGTTCTTTAATAATTTAGGGTCAAATCAAGAAATCATATAAGTTTCTGGATCTAATTGAATTAAAACTAAAATCAGTAGGAATGATTTTAGAACTTAATAACTTAGGGACATAAACTTGCAATTTTCTATAAACTTTAGGGACTGGAACTGCAATATTTTTATAAAATTAATTATGAAACCCTAAAAAGCTTTCTTCTTTGTGCAAACAAAGTAAAAACTGCTGCCGCCGCCGTCCACGCTGCAATCCGCCACCGCTGCAACATGCCCACCATCGTCTCCACCGACGTCTTCACCGCCACCAAGTCGAGACCTTTACCGCAAAACCGAAGGCGGCGAAGAAAAAGAAGATGATGGTGGCAATACCGAGGACCAGAAACGCAAGGTGGAGAACGGAGAAATCCGCCGGCTACTGGACGAAGAAGCGGAGGTCCCCGGCGGTCACAAAACGTTCTCGACCGTTCCGCTTCTTCGACGCAGGCGACCGGGAGGCCAAAGCCAGAGACCAAATCCGAATCAGGCGACAGAACAGCGACCGTTCAAGGCGGAATTCTAGAAGCGAACGGACAGCGACGGTGAGCGCCTGAAGCCGGGAATCGTGGGCGGTGAGAATGGAAACCAACGTCTTGATCCAATAACGAACGGAAATCGGCGTGAACGACGACTTCCGAAAACGGAACCAAAAGCCGTTCGATGCCGAGACCAAAATCCGAACGAAAGATGGCGTGGAAAGCAGCGTTCGACGAAACCAAAAAACAGCCAAGGAATTTCCAAATAGCAAAATTGCATATCCAAATTATTAAATAAAAGATGCAATTTTTCATGGAAAATTAAGCCAAAATCAACCAAATAATTATGGAATTAATAATAATATAATATAATTAATTCCCAAATAATTGATATGAAGGTGGCTCTGATACCACTTGTAAGGAAATTAATTCCTAAGAACATTAAACCTTCAATCAATTATTGGGATAAACTGAAGCGGAAGCGTACCTTGATCCATAGCGATTGATTGATAGATCAAACAACTGAACTGACGGTTGAATTAATCTAGTGATGAATCCCGGCAATGGTCTTCCAGGTGATTATCAGCCTCCTTTCCAGAGAGGTAGTTTCCCTAGTATTTTTCTTATTGATGGGGAATAAGAAAAACAGAAAGTCTTGATTCACCCGAGGACCATAACCTTTATTTATAATATTAGAGTTTCCTAAATTACAGTTTCACCCATCGCAAAAAAGTAATTATAGGAATATACCGGTTTCTGCACAATAATATTTCATACTAAAAGATATTTATGCCTTATTAAACTTAATTGATCACTTTAATTAGGCGTAATTATATAGACAACACTTTAATGTACAATAACCATATTTATATATTAACGTTGAGTCCAAAACCTTACAGGTAACAGAGCAATTAAATCCCCTCAACCTTTCTTTCTCCTTTCTCTACCACAATCATGGCATCAAACACCTGCTGCACCTTATGGGACTTGCTATTTGTATCATGAAATTGCTATTTGTATCACAAAAAAAATAAAAATAATAATAAAATAACCAAAATACCCTTATGAACAAAATTCTTGATAAATTGACGGATTTTATGTCAAAAAAGGGCCAAAATAGCGTTTGTATCATACTAAAAAACGCAACGGAAAAACGTTTTGGACATACAAAAGTTAGCCAAAATTGCGTTTTACTATGCTTAAAACGCAATTCGTGAGCGTTTTTGGCTGTCAAAAACGTCAAACTGGGAAGTTTACACCATGGCTCGCTCGTTAAAATGGTGCGTTTTTAGTCAATGAAATCGTTAAAATGGTACGTTTTGACCATGGTTCGCTCGTAAAAATGATGTGTTTTTGACATGTACAGAAGTTCAAAAACATTTACATACATTCATGTGAATTGGATGAAAAAACTTATACACACCAATTATCTTAGACAAATTCTTAACTTCAAAACATTCGTTATATCATTCAGTTGACGGCGAAAGAATATTTAGCACGCGAATCATCACGATATGGTAAGTTTTCGAATCCATCAGTTATATATATTTTTTTAAAAAATAATGTAGGGCGAAACACGCTAAAATGACGTTTATGAAGCGTTTAAACGTCGCTGTTTAGCAATTTCGCCATGGTAGAAACGTCACTTTTGTGAGTTTTTGACATGCATTATATAAAAAGTGCTGAGTTTTTGACATGCATTATATAAAAAGTGCTGCGTTTTTTACATGCATTATATAAAAAGTGCTGCGTTTTTTGACATGCATTATATAAAAAGTTTTGCGTTTTTTGTTGCTGTAAACTACATCTTGGTGCATTTTTGGATGCATGAAACGCAGAATTGTAGCGTTTTGTGTTCCATGAAACGCAGAATTATAGTGTTTTTGTATGCTTGAAACGCTAAATTGTTGCGTTTTTGATTAAAAAATCATAACTCTGCTGTGTTAATGTGTGTATTCACATACAGGCTGACAATGATGAGTACGAGGAGGAGGATGTGTATGAGGATGAAGAGGAGTCGGAGAATGAAGAGGAGGATGACGATGAAGAGGATGATGAAGATGACAATGAGGCGGATAATGCTCAAGGGGAGGCGGTGGAACTTGAACCTGGCGCAGATTTGAGTGGATATTTCAAGATTGACAGAGAGTTTCGAACTATTGCCAAGGCTTTGAAATATTGCCAGAAAATAGCTAAGAGGCTGAAGTTCGTAATTACAAAGAGGGGAGGTAACCAAGGATTTGCAATGTACTACTTCTCGTGCAAGCGATGGAGAGATCCTGCCAAAGCCCCTCTCCCAACTAGACGGAAGAATACAAGAAGGAGCGGCACTAATTGCCCCTTTAGGTTGACTTGTAAGAGAATTGATCTGGGACGTCACAAGGTTTATACAAACCCAGGAGCACCATCAACTCACAATCACACTGGTATTACATTATTTGCGCATAATATTAATTAAGTTGATTGATGTGTTGTGTGTATTAATTGTTATTATAATTAAATGTGATTTACAGGTATAATGCATCCATATGGTCACAGACAGTTGAGCCATTTTACAAAAGATTCAAAGGCTGTTGCTGAATTTATGCTTCGGTCGAATGTGAAGCCAAAGTGTGTTTGGGAAGCTGTGAATAAACAGTTTCCCGATTCCCAGGTACCAATCAAATCTGTGTACAATTTGAAAGGAGAGATGAAGACCGCCGGATTGGAAGGTAGGAATATTGGGCAGCAATTTATGCATTTGACAGAGGAGAAGCAGTACTATGTCAAGATTCAGAAGGATGCAAACACTGATGAGATCACACATGTCTTCTTTGCACATCCAACATCAATTCAGATGTTCCACAGATGGTATTGGGTGGTGGGTATTGATTCTACCTACAAGACCAACAAGTACCAAATGCCTGTCGTCGAGATGGTAGGTATGACTCCTACAAATAAGAATTTCAATATTGCATTTGCTATTGTTAGAACTGAGTCAAAGGATACATATGACTGGGTTATGAGGAACTTGAGATTTTTGCTGCCGGCTAGTTTGTCACCTAGTGTGATTGTGACAGATAGGGAGTTGGGTTTGTTACAGCCGATTAAGAAGCATTTTCCCGCATCACATCACTTGTTATGTTTGTGGCATATTGGGCTTGATGTGAATGCGTGGTTGGAAAAAAATGTTGGGAGAAGAAACAAAAATTTAGCATGTGATATTCATGACAGCTGGTGGAAGAAAATTATTAAGGCTCCGACTGTAGAGGAGTTTAGCCGTTTATTGCAGAATTTCAAGGTTAAGTACACTCTCATTGAGCCGTTGGCGGTTGATTATCTTGAGACTACATGGCTCATTCACAAGGAGAAATTTGTTCGAGCTTGGACAAATCAATTTCTCCACTTTGGTAATACTTCCACTAACAGAGTAGAGGCTTCGCACGCTGCTATGAAAGATTGGCTTAATTCTTCCACCAATTCCCTCGACACTGTGTTCACAAAGATCGACTCTCACCTCAGCCACTTGTACCCTCACATCGGGTTAGTTTAATTATTTAATTGTTTAAGTTTTTTTTTCAATATTAGTTCATAACATTCATTTTTGTTATACTTCTATTTATTTCAGATGTTTCAATTACTTTTATTTTTAATTGACATTATTATAGAGGCTCTCTTGAGGCTTCCATCTCCACGACTCAAACAAGTATGCAGGGATTTCCATACTGTTATTTGAACAAGTACGTGTCACACCATTGTTTGAAATTGGTTAGGAAAGAAGTTCGACGAAAGAATAAGTTGGCAGGCGCAGTACTAGAGCAATGTGGATGTGTGCCCAAAGTGGCACGTGGGATTCCTTGTGCTTGTGACATATTCAAGGCACAGTCATTGCCTGAATATCCCTTACTTTCACACGTGCATGAGTTTTGGAAGAGGTTGACCATCGTGCCATCACAGGGTGATGCGAATTACATTGACGAGCACATCAGGTGCATTTTTAAATTATGAACTTTAATATTATTCAAATGAATTGACATTTTATATTTTTCAGAAATAGTTTGAGTTGATATATTTGTTTGTTAAGGTATTTCAATGAGGAAGTAGTCCCTACAGTATCTACCAGTCCGTCTTTTTTGGCCCGTCTTTTGAATAGGGCGTACGTAGAGCAGATGTACCCTGACATGGCCAGTGTTGGAGAGCCAAGTAACTCGGGACTCCAAAGGGGGCGACCACCAAGTAGATTACATCATTCTGTTATGCGCGAGTGGAGTTCACGAGAAAGAGCGACACGTGGCCGACGTGGCAGGTGCCGTTCAGGTTCATCCGGCAACTCGACAGGTCGATCACACCGCATTCATACAGGTTTTGATGGTGGATCTCCATTAAGGATAGGTAAATAAGTCCTTTCAAGTTTTTCAATTAAATAAATTATGAATGTTTGTTTATTTAATGAAACATATGAAGTTATGTTTATTTAATGAAACATAATTACTTAACAGGTTCTGGTGGAGACATTCAGTGTGTGCCAGCATTTTTTCAGCCTTACTGTACAGGCTGGTCAGATGTAAGTGGGGATGGCCATTGTGGTTTCCGAGTAATTTCTACTTACCTTTTTGGCCACGAGAAATATTGGAGATTAGCTCGTAGGTCATTGAGTGGAGAGATTACGAGCCACCCGGACAGGTATAGGGGTGTATTCCAATCGTGGGAGTTGCGTCCCCCTAATGGTGATCAAGTGGCTATGGTACTTAGGCGAATAAATTTTGAAGGCACAGATTGTGGTGAGCAACATTGGATGGCTACACCTACGGATTTGTTCCCTCTCGCCACTTATGCAAATGCACTGGTAATACAGTTGGACCGTACTTGTTCAGATGGAAATTATTCTGTATTACCTTTGTATTCCTCCACTGGCGACACACAACCTGAAAGGGTTATAGCGCTTGCCCTTGTAAATGGGAACCATTATGTACGTGTCGATGTGGTCGATGAGTGCCCTATCCCGCCGTTGAGCTTTGTTTGGCAACATCAGCGTCATGCTGAAAGTGTAGGTGATTGGCCAGAAAATTTGGCAGCTAGATTTAATGCTTGGAATGCACTACGTGATGGCTAGGATGTATATTGTTATGTGAAACATGTTTCTCTTTTATTGATCACGAAGTTGTATTTTGTGCTTTTCTTGTGCTTACGAATATTTACTTGTGGGTTTGTATTACTCTTTAAGTACGTGGAATGTTTGATGAAATATACGTATAAAATACAACATATGTATGAAAAAGACAATAAAATATAATCATTAAATAAATAATATAATATATGGTTCATGTATACAATAATATTAAACAGTACAATAAAAAATCAGATCGACCGGTCAAACTCATCCTCTAGATCTGCAGTGCGCGGTGCGAACTGATCGTACAGATCTGGAACACTCTCCCGCACCACATCTAGTAATGCATGATGTAGCTGACCAAACCGACCCATCCACTGCATATAGATAAACAATATATTAGAGGCACATGAAAGGAATTTAACAAATAAAATAATTTACATTAATTAACATGGATACTTACAAACTCTGTGGCGGCGCGTCGTGGTCGAGGGGGCTGTATAGCAGCCTGGGGATCAAGGGGAAGCACGCACGGACGTGATCGGGGACGAAACCACTCCAAATAGCCGTCGACCGCAGCACTCCGAGCAACAGCTCCACTGGTCTGCTGTCGGCCAGCGAGGGAAATACCCATGGACGACGTGCCGAACTCCTTCCAAGAAGACTCCGCATACTCAACGGCATGTCGTACCACGTATGGTCTCCCTGTGTAGCCGCGGTAAGTGTCCCAGCCCGGACGGATGAAGCGAGCTGGAATCCACTGGACATAGCCAAGCTAGCGGACGCATCGGTCTGGCATGTAAGGCTCGATGTGATCCCTGTACGCAATAAGTCCTCGGTACAGGGTCCTCGGCGTCCGCTTATGGCATCCAAGTGACCTTTGAAAAGTATTTAAAAATCATGAGTAATAAAACATATGAAAATATATTAAATCAAAATATAATTGCTAAAATTTATAACTATTTACTTACCATGTCGGCTGTCATCTCGTCCAGCGCAAGTCGTATGGCGGCAAAGCGCTGCTCTGTGCCCCGGTGGGTGTCGATGGCCCACCTCGCTGCACGCGGCTGGGCGGCATGTAATGGAAGGGGCAGAGGATGAGGTCTAAAGTCGGGGAAGTGCTCGTAGATCCATGACTGTAATAGATTCATGCATCCAGCGACTGCCTGCGTCCCGTGACGACTCGCGCACCCTAGATGGTGATACAGGTACGCAAGTGTCGCGGTACCCCATGCCTCCTGGCCAATCTGGTCCAGCCCCTTCCTAACCTGTACCACAGGGGCTGGCATAAACTTATTGGAACTTTTGTCTGTAAACAGACAAGTCCCAATAAGGCTCCATACTAATACAGCAACGTCCGAATCATCCCTGGCCCGCTGCATACACCGCTCGATCACCCGCTGAGTAGAAAATCCGCCATTCCTATACAACTCCCCGTATATACGCTCCTCGGGCGGAATC
Source organism: Knoxia roxburghii (assembly GCA_030378225.1). Taxonomy (NCBI): domain Eukaryota; kingdom Viridiplantae; phylum Streptophyta; class Magnoliopsida; order Gentianales; family Rubiaceae; genus Knoxia; species Knoxia roxburghii. Next base: position 9,771,607 of record CM059423.1, read on the forward strand.
TCTAGCAACCATGACAGTACGGTGGATGACGGTGTAACCTCCGTGATAAGTCGACCATCAACTGGAATCCTCAAAATCTCCCACACATCGTGTAGGAGGATGGTCATCTCTCCGAAGGGGAGGTGGAATGAGTTCGTATCCGGCTGCCACCTCTCCAAAACGCCAGCCGATGGCGTTTTGGGATACCCAAAACGCCATCGCATTGCGTTTTGAGTACCGCAAAACGCCTGTATACTGCGTTTTGCGATACCCAAAACGCTAGCCGATGGCATTTTCGGCGTTTTCAGACCCCAAAACGCCAGCAAAACGGCATCGGCCGGCGTTTTCAGCCGCGCAAAACGCCGGCCGATGCCAATTTCAGCCCCAAAAACACATCAAATTCATACCAAAATGCGTTTCTACATACCTAAACGCAAATAAACAAAGATTTCTAACAAAAATAAAACAATATAAACGCCAAAAAATGCAGAAAAACTCAAATTCATAACGATGTTTACCCTGTTTATCAGTGGACCTTTGCCCGCTCCGTGCCTTCGTGATGGTTCGCCATCTCCTCCGTCCATGATTTGCGTTTTTGGCCGGCAAAATCTAAACACTTTTGCGTTTTGGAACTGAATTTTTGAGGAAAACTTGACAAAATGGTTCTGCTGCCAATTTGGGGGTTTTAAATTTTTTTCTTGTCGAAAACGCACCGTTTGGGCGAGCGAACCATGGATGAAACGCCCCAATTTCGCGTTTCGTCCATGGTTCAAACGCACGGTTCTGGCGTTTTGGCCATGGTTGAAACGTATACTCGTTGCGTTTTCTATTGTTACAATCGTCAGTTTTTGACGTTTTCGGTCATTGCAAACGCCATTTTACTTAATTTTTACATGTAGAAAACGTTTTTACATTGCGTTTTTGAGTATGATAGAAACGCATTTTTGGTGCGTTTTTGTCCCGTACTTAGTATTTTCTACAAAAGTTGCACCATGAGGGTATTTTGGTCATTTTATTATTATTTTTATTTTTTTTTGTGATACAAATAGCAATTTCATGATACAAATAGCAATCCAGGCACCTTATTTGCCATTCCTCCTCCTCTTCTACTTCTCTCCCTCCTTATCCTCTATTATCATTCATTTCTTATCAAACCTACCCCATGTGACAATTATGCCCTGAAAACTTCAATTCGTTCCTCTTATCACTATGTTCAATCTGGTTGATATCTTTTATGGTAATGAGCTAACACCTCCCCTCACTATCTCTGTTGGTTCTCTTCCCTCACCTAAGTGGATTTCACTATTCATTAGCAAAAAATTAGCTTATTGTCATACCCATATTATCATACTAAACATAAAATATGATAGTTGGCCTCTATTAGCAAACTAATTTACTACCTAATAGAATATTACATAATCGATGTCTCTGTAAATATGTTATTGGAACATCAAATTAAATCTTATTATGATATTTGATATAGTTGTGGTATTGTATTTAAATTATGACATCAACAAATGTAATATATTTTTATGGGAATATAGTGATATTGTTTAGTGTAATTTATATCAAATGTATTATCACATTATTTTTTTAGATATTAACACATTAATAAGTGTAATTATAAACATTATAAAAATATATAAATTTCTAATATATATTAACGCACTATATAATGTGATAATAATAAGAGAACTTTAGTCCCACATCAGAAATAGAGAGGGGTGTATACCATCATTTAAGTAAATGAATTTTTAGTGAGTATTGAAATTCCTACTCTACATTATACGTCACACCTCCCGCTCACATACGTGCGCGCCAAAATAGCTTGAGTTTATGTGCGATCTTACGCCCGCTCTTGCTGACATGAATGTCGGACCACTCGTAGGCAAAAACGGTGGGTTTGATCAACACGCGTTTTACTTCGTTTCACAACTAATTACAACATTTACATATGTCATAACACACATTTTATTAAAACATTGACATATGTTATAATATATTTAAATCATTGTCTAATATAACACTTTTAAACACGTATCTTGACATTTTATAGTGTTTGGATAGCTTTTAGACCTATTATCACGGCACCATATAAGGATACTAAAATTCCTTGTCACAATAGTCCAAAATATGACAAATTGTTATATATTAAGATATTTTCACATGTATTAATAAACAAAATTTGTACTAATGATTTGACTCCAAAAGAACCAACTTCTCTTCTCTGGATTCTATCCTCTATTACTGGATCCATTTTTCCTTCTATCCAAGGCCTTATCACCTTTCCTAATGCCTGGTGTGCCTTAACTCAATGTTATGACACTAAGTCTCATGTTCGAAAAACCCAACTAATATTGGAACTACACAACATCACAAAAGATCATCTCTCGTCTCTTCTTCCTTCACAAAACCAGCCAACAACCATACTATTATTTCAATTAATTTAACCCAAAAATTTATTACTTTCAATGTGACCTTGTAAGTTCCTAAGAATTACTTAAAAATAAGCACAAATTAAATGGACTATGTGCAAAACCAACCGAACACATGATCTCAGAAATTTGTGGCCTTCTTCCAAATTCTTTTTTTAAGTTTTACTAGTTACCGTCCCACTTTAGACTAAAATATCTTCCTATAATGCTCTCTCTTTTTCCCCTTGAAGTAAAAGGGTAATTTTTGTTCCCCCAATACATAATTGCATAAATTTGTGGTCTTCTTCTAAATTCTTTTTAAAGTTTTACTAGTTACTACCCCACTCCTTTTTGTTACAATATTTTGTTGAATTGTCCATACCCCTCATTAATAACTGAATATTTGCTGGTACATATTGTCTACATATAAAGAATCAGAACCATATAAAAGCTCAGAACGAATTAACGCAAAAAAGGAAAAACTATATCAAGGAAATCTTCATAAACGATATTTTCTTGTGAAAGAAAAATACAACAAAAGTGCATTGGTTCTTCCAGGGCTGTAAATGAGTCGAGCCGAGCTTGAAAAAGGCCTTGCTCAAGTTCGGCTCAACTTCTATTTAGAAGGCTCGAGCTCAAGCTCAGTTTATCACGAGCTCTAATTATATGCTTAATTTTTTTTCTTATTTTATGCTTTAGGTTGAAATATCAATTTTTTTTCTTTATTTTATTTTGTAAGTGAAATCTATGTATTTGCTATTTTGTAAGCTTAGTTAATTTCTTTAGTTTGTAGGCCATTATTTTTTTTAATTTTCTTTTTTATGTGGTTTCTTGATTGTTCGTATAAAATGCTCAATTTTTAATAGGAAAATCCAAAAAAAATGAAAAATAATCTAAACATAATAATCAGCATCTTGAGCAAAATAACCCCCCAAAAAAATCAACCAGCATAAAAAAATTAAACAAAAAAAGAAAAATTGAGCATCAAAATTATCACATCTGCCTCATCCACACAGCGAGAAATAAACTAAACAAACGAATAACCAGATCAATAGACTACACATTTTGAAAAAAAAATTGAGCTTTTCATATCTGCCACGAACATGTGACGGAGAAGAGGAGAGATGAGAAGGTGAGGCGGAAGAGGGGGAAGGTGGTGGAGAGGGAGGTTTGGCGAAAGAGAACACGGGGGAAGGTGACAGAGGGTGGATTTTTTGGGCTGTGGAGTGATATCTCGTCGGTGGTGATGACGGTCTAGAAGAGGGGTGAGTTGAGAGAGAATCGCAAACAAAAAGAAGAGAAAAGGGCTGGGTTGAGGCTTGGAATGGAGGGGTCGATCGTCCTATGGTGCGATTACAACAAGGGAGAAAGAGGCGGCGGTGGTGACGCATTGCTGCGGGTGGCATGCTGGAGGAGCAAGGTGGCGGTGGGTGAGGGAGAATGTGTAAGGTTTTGGACTTAACGTTAATATATAAATATGGTTATTGTACATTAAAGTGTTGTCTATATAGTTATGCCTAATTAAAGTGATCAAATAAGGTTAATAAGGCATAAGTATCTTTTTAAGTATGGAATATTATTGTGCAGAAACCGGTATATTCCTATAATTACTTTTTTGCGATGGGTGAAACTGTAATTTAGGAAACCCTGATATTATAAATAAAGGTTATGGTCCCCGGGTGAATCAAGACTTTCTGTTTTTCTTATTCCCCATCAATAAGAAAAATACTAGGGAAACTATCTCTTTGGAAAGGAGGCTGATAATCACCTGGAAGACCATTGCCGGGATTCATCAAGAGATTAATTCAACCGTCACTTCAGTTGCTTGATCTATCAATCAATCGTTATGGATCAAGGTACGCTTCCGCTTCAGTTTATCCCAATAATTGATTGAAGGTTTATGTTCTTAGGAATTAATTTCCTTACAAGTGGTATCAGAGCCACCTTCATATCAATTATTTGGGAATCAATTAAATTATATTAATCTAATTCCATGTTTGGTTATTTGGAATTAATTGATGAATATTTGGTTCATTTGAAATAATTATGATTTATGTGATCCGGTTGATTTTGGATCAATTTGCCATGAGATTATTTTGTTATATGCAAATTAAAGTTGTAATTTTGCATGGTTCTCGATTTCTTAAGCGAAATTGCTATGGCTTTACTATTTACTACTGTTTAGAAAACTGGGTTAATTATAAGCTTTGTCGCTGGAAAAATTTTTTTTTGGTTCTTCTTCAAGCAGCGAACGTCGCCGCCTACGGTTCCCATCAAGCAGAACGGCTTTTGGTTCCGCCGCTCACCGCCGCGACATAACGTTCGGATTTGGCTTCCCGTTCGGCTTTAGTTTGCGGTTTTGAACGGTCGCTGTTCTGTCGCCTGATTCGGATTTGGTCTCTGGCTTTGGCCTCCCGGTCGCCTGCGTCGAAGAAGCGGAACGGTCGCGAACGTTTTGTGACCGCCGGAGACCTCCGCTTCTTCGCCCAGTAGCCGGCGGATTTCTCCGTTCTCCACCTTGCGTTCTTTTTTGGTCCTCGGTTTCGCCACCATCATCTTCGTTTTCTTCGCCGCTTACGGTTTTGCGGTGAAGGTCTCGACTTGGTGGCGGTGAAGACGTCGGTGGAGACGATGGTGGGCAGCAGCGGCGGCGGGTGTTGGGCAGCGGCGGCGGCTCTGTTCTGTTTTGAACGAAGAAGAAGAAGCAAGAATTTTAGGGTTTCATGGTTAATTTTATAAAAAATATTGCAGTTCCAGTCCCTAAAGTTTATAAGTTTTATAAATTATTCTTACAGATTTAGTTATAATTCAATTAGGTCCAGAAACTTTTATGATTTCTTGATTTGACCCTGAATTATTAAAGAACTTACAAATTGGCTTGTAAACTTTTAGGTAATTGCAATTTTAACCCTAAAGTTAAAAGAAATCATATTTTGGACTATTTAAGTTTGGAAAAATTTTATTTGGTTGCAAAATTTTTCAAAACCTTAATTAGTTCAGATTTTGGGATTACAGATAATATGATTTATTTATTTTGACATAAAATATAAGGTTTATAACACCTAGTATATTTTGGTTGATTAGATGACATAAAAAGTTGCCAAAGTAACCTCTTTTGTGTTTGATGATCAATTTTAAATTACCAAGGTGATTGTGTGTGTTTTAATATCATGCGGGTGACGATCGGCCCAAAGGAAGGTCCTCACTTGGCCGAAATTAAAACATACTTGCGGTAATAAATATGTGACAATATTAGGTTTTTCCATGTGAATAATAAGTCGGCCCAAAGGAAGGCTTATTATTTGACAGGAGTGTATTGTCAATATTTGATTACTGCAACAAGAGTATCACTTGCAAATTGACGTTTCTGTCCAAAGACTAAACCCAATGTTGCACTAGATATCTTGTGATGGGGATGTCAATTTAAATTTCGTCATATTTTTATTTAGTGTGAGCTTATGTTTGGTTATTTTGTTTTTCCAGTTGATTCTGCTGCAATTATTTCTGCCAATGTTAATTCTATTCCAACACTTAATGGTGCAAATTTCAAGAATTGGAAGGACAATGTTCTGATAGTTCTTGGTTGCATGGATCTAGACCTTGCGCTTCGGTCTGATTGCCCCCCTGCTCTTACGGATACTAGTTCCTATGAGGAAAGAAGGAACATGGAGCGGTGGGAGCGATCAAATCGCTTGAGTCTAATGATCATGAAGCGGTCAATTCCGGAAACCTTTAGGGGCACTGTTAAAGAGGAAAACAATGCCAATTTGTTCCTGCAAGAACTCGAAAAGTCTTTTGTTAAAAGTGATAAAGGGGAAACAAGCACTCTCTTGAGTAAACTTGTTTCCATGAGGTATAAGAGTTCTGGGAACATAAGGGAGTACATTTTGCAGATGTCTAATGTTGCTTCAAAATTAAGGGCACTGCAGTTAGACTTGTCTGATGACTTGTTGGTGCATTTGGTACTTATTTCCCTTCCTGCACAGTTTGGGCAGTTTAAAGTCAGTTATAACTGCCAAAAGGAAAAATGGGATCTTAACGAACTCATTTCTCACTGTGTGCAAGAAGAGGAAAGATTGAAGCAAGAAAAGACTGAGAGTGCTCATTTGGCAACAACCTCTAAACAGAATAACAAGAACAAAAGGAAAAAGAAGGATAAGGAAGTTGCAGTTGCAGCACCACAAAAGAAACAGACTAAGGAATCCTCTTGTTTCTTCTGTCGTGACACTTCTCATCAAAAGAAACAATGCACCAAATATCATGCTTGGCGTGCCAAGAAAGGTATGGTCATTGTTAATGTTTGTTCTGAGGTTAATTTGGTTTCAGTACCAAGACATACTTGGTGGGTAGATTCCGGTGCTACTGCTCACATAAGTGTGTCTTTGCAGGGTTGCCTCCATTATCGCAAACCAATTGATGCTGAAAGAATCATCTATGTGGGGAATGGCGAGACGGCTGAAGTTGAGGCAATAGGCACATTTAGGTTGTTATTAAAGACTGGTTTTTATTTGGATTTGGAAGACACATATGTTGTTCCGTCATTTAGACGGAATTTAATTTCTGTTTCTTTATTGGACAAATCAGGTTACTTTTGTCTTCTTGGAAACAATAAAGTTAGTCTTTCATTTAATTCAAAGCAGGTTGGAACTGGCTCTTTAATTAGTAATGATAACCTTTATTTGCTTGATACTATTGTTTCATACAATGAAACCTTGCATGTGGATACATGTGGTACTAAACGCAAATTAATCAATGAGAATTCCATTACTCTTTGGCATAAGCGCTTAGGTCACATCTCTAGACAGAGAATTGAAAGACTTGTGTCAGATGGAATTCTTGATACATTGGACTCTACAGATTCTCAAATTTGTGTTGAGTGCATTAAGGGAAAACAAACAGACAAAAGGAGATTTGAGGCTGAAAGATCTAAAGATGTCTTAGAACTGATACATACAGATATTTGTGGGCCATTCCCTACGGCTTCTTGGAATGGTCAAACATATTTTATCACGTTCATAGATGATTTTTCACGATATGGTTACCTTTATCTCATTCATGAGAAGTCACAAGCCCTAAACGTGTTCAAAAGCTTTAAGGCTGAAGTTGAAAATCAGCTTGGAAAAAGCATTAAGGCTGTCAGATCTGATCGTGGTGGTGAATACTACGGTAGATATGATGGATCAGGTGAACAACGTCCGGGCCCATTTGCTAAATTCCTCGATGAGTGTGGCATTGTCCCACAGTACACCATGCCTGGTAGTCCTACTATGAATGGTGTTGCTGAAAGGCGAAATAGGACAATTAAAGATATGGTAAGAAGTATGATAAGTCGTACTTCTTTACCGAATACACTCTGGGGTGAAGCACTAAAGACTGCAACCTATATACTTAACAGAGTTCCAACTAAAGCAACTGTTAAAACCCCTTATGAACTATGGACTGGCAGAAAACCCAGTATTAGGCACTTTCATGTTTGGGGTTGTCCAGCTGAAGCTAGGCCTTATAAGCCTAGTGAAAGAAAACTGGATTCAAGAACCATAAGTTGCTATTTTGTTGGATACGCTGAAAGGTCTAGGGGATTCAAATTCTATGATCCCAAAAGCAGATCCTTCTTTGAGACGGGAAATGCCCAATTCTTTGAGGATATTGAGTTTGGAGGGGAAGATAAGGTTAATGACTTTGTCCTTGAAGAGGAATTAGTTTCTCTTCCTACGGTTGTAATTCCTGAAGTTGTTCAAGAATTACAAGACAATGTCGATGATTTCCCTCATCAAGAACAAAATCATGAAGAACAAACTCAACAGCCTCAAGAACAAATGCCATTAAGAAGATCCACTAGAGAAAGGAGAAATGCTATTCCGGATGACTATATAGTGTTTCTCATGGAACATGAAGAAGCCAATGAAATGGTGGGAGATGATCCAATCAACTTTCACCAGGCCATTGAAAGTTCCAATTCTCAAAAGTGGATAGATGCCATGAATGAGGAAATCAAGTCAATGAAAGACAATGACGTTTGGGATCTTGTCCCATTACCTGAAGGTGTGAAACCCATTGGTTGCAAATGGATATTTAAAACCAAACGGGATTCAAAAGGTGTTGAGCCATTGGAGCCGCTACAATGAAGCTTTCTTAGCCTTTGTTAAAGTCCAATGTTTTGTTGTAATTGTTGCAACCACATTGTGACAAATCTGTGAATTACTAAGGCAATAATGGACTGAGTTCATGAGGTTTGAAAGCATTTCATCTGGACAAAATCTCAGCAAGAAGCCGATGAATAAACTGAAGTGCCAAAATGAGAAGGAAGTGTACTGTTGGCATATCAGATCAAAGGAAGTGAAGATCAGATCAAAGGCAGTGCGCATCAGATCAAAGGATGCACACATCAGATCACATGCAGCACAGATCAGATCAACGGAAGTAAAGATCAGATCAAATTCTCAAGGGATTGCTCAGCAGCTTGGTTTCACAGAAGCAAGGCAAGTCAGCAACAAAACATACTTGCAGCAGAAGAGAACAACTCAAGGCTGGAGAGCTAGAGCAGACACCTAAGAAGCTGAAGTCAAGGACGGCTAGTGAATCACACCTCAAACGTGAGACTCTAAAAGTCTCTCAAAGATTCAGAAGACGCAGGTGCATCATGTTGAAGTATCTAGCAATCCTGTGAGCGAGCAGAAATACAAAAGAATCAAGCAGTGCCCGATCAGAAGAACTGCAGGAGCTACATGGATGGTTCTGAGTTGCTGGACAGAACGTTGTGACATGAAGCTAACATCAGATCAACCGAAGGCTAACATCAGATCAACTGCAAGCTAACATCAGATCAACCGAAGGCTAACATCAGATCAACTGCAAGCTAACATCAGATCAACCGAAGGCTAACATCAGATCAACTGCAAGCTAACATCAGATCAACCGAAGCGCGACATCAGATCAAATGCCGCGCACATCAGATCAGCTATAAGCTAAGATCAGATCACTTCTGCTGTTTCAAAATATCTAAGACAAGCTACTCGAGAAGTATGAAGGAGTACAGTCAGCAATATGACATGGCAAGCAAGTTGCAACTCAAAAGGTTGAAAATGGATTATTTGAATCTTGAGCCGCCTTTCGTGTATGATGTGCTGACACACTGCACGGTAGGGCACAGTTTTTCTTCTGGGAAAAAGAAAACGGGCATATGAGTAGGTGTGGTAGGTACAACAACTGCAGAACGGAAGAAAAACCTAAAAAGGGGAAGGCACGAGAAGAGAAACATAGAGAGAGATGAGCAGCAGGCAAGATGTGTGCTGAACCGAACGAAACCGAGAAAAGGGAGAAGTAAAAGAGTGAGAGCTGCAAAAAGATGATATGAGAAATACAAGAGAGAAAGAAACAGTCAGCTGCACAAGGAGAAGCTGAAGCTTTGGAGAAGCAGAAGTCAAGGAGAAGAAGAAGCTGAGGAGGAGCAGAAAAAGGGAAGACTGAAACTAAGATCATAGATGATGCAGAATCGGGAGAACTGACCCTGAGGTTGCAGCTTCAGGTGGTAAGCCTAGAACACTATCAAACGTCTTTCATTAAGTGATTTTGAAAGATATTTGTGTAGAAAAGGCAGTACAATAGAGGTTTATATGTTGTTGTTTTAGTTGATGAACTTGTAGAGGTAGTGAACCTCAATGTGTTGAGCAGTGAGCTCTTGTTTATGCTGCTTACGGTCAGTGAGGCCAGAGCTGAATGATTCCGTGATAGTGAAGATTGACAGGAGTGAATCTGTCCGTGGATGTAGATCATTTGATCGAACCACGTAAAAATCCCCCGTGCACATTTACTGCTTTGAGTGTGTCTTGACTGGTGTGGTGTTCTCAAACTGTAAGCTTGAACAGGAGTGTTGTGGTTGTGTAAGTGAACCCTCCTTGAGTGAGTCCATCTAAGCCAAGAACGTGAGTTCAACAATAAGCTCTAACTGAGCTAACATTTGAGAGGGAATCCTTTAGTTGAAAGAAAAATTGATAAAGTGTTGATTCACCCCCCCTCTCAACACTTGACACGATCCAACAATTGGTATCAGAGCAAGGTTCGCTTTTGTCAAGTGATTGTTGAAACTTAGAACCAGCAGTAGAAATGGAGAATCAAGCAACGACTGTTAAGGGAGTTCCTTATTTCGGTGGCCAAAATTTCCAGTTATGGAAAAAGAGAATGAGTGCTTATCTCTTAGCACAAGGCCTACAAGTACAAAGAGTAGTCTTGCATGGATTTATACCAATCGTAGATGAGGAGAATCCTACAGCTGCAGAAACTAAAAACTTAGAAGCTGATGGAAAGGCAAGGAATGCTCTATATGCAGCTCTGTCGGAAAAAGAGAACTTTAAAGTTATAGACTGTGTTACTGCTCATGAAATATGGATTAAACTGATTAATATTCATGAGGGAGACATCAAGGTTAAGGAGGCAAAATTGCAGGTTCTTAGAAGTAAGTTTGAAGGTCTTAAGATGGGAGAAGGTGAAAACATTGAGGACTTCCTAAACAGAGTTGTTGAATTAGTTAGCTCAATGAGGGGTCTGGGTGAGAGTGTTGGAGATTCCAATATAGTTAAAAAGGTTCTTAGATCCCTACCAGCAAGATATGATTCTAAGGTTTCTGCTATAGAGGAGAGGGACCTAGATAAAGTGACATTAGATGAGCTACAAAGCACCTTTGTAGCATATGAAATGAGGATTTCAAATTCAAAGGAGGAGACGTCAAAGGCAGTCAAGGAGATAGCATTTAAAACAAAACACTCAAGGAAGCTAAAGGAGGAAAGCAGTGAAGATGAAGCAGCAGACAGTGATCTTGAAAGAATGATGGTGTTGATTTCAAGGAGTTTCAGAGGCCAGACTGGAAAGTACAAGGGAAAGTTGCCCTTAAAATGCTTCAATTGTGGCAAAATAGGCCACTTTGCAAGCAAGTGCTTCATGAAGAATAAGAGAACAGAAGATGAGGAAGCTGACAAGCCATCAGACAGGTGGCCTGAGCAGAAAGGAAAGAAGAAGATGAGCTTCAAATCAAGAAAAGGGAAAGCTTACAGAAAACGGAGCTACCTGAGCAAGAAGAAAAATGATAGCTCTGAGGAGGATGAAGAGACTGATGTCTCAGACAGTGAAGATGAGTCTGAAGCTGAAGAGGAGACTCTCATGGTGATGAAATCTTCAACTGTTTCATTAAAGGAGGATGCTGAACTAGAGAACCAATCAGCTGATGCTGAAGAAGTGGATCTAGAGGAAGAACTGGAGTTTGCATACAACAAGATAGAGGAGCAGAAGAGATTGCACAAGAAGACAATGAAGACAATGAAGGAGATGGAAAAGGTCATCTTGAGCAGTCAAGAAGAAAACTCAATACTGGAGAATAGAGTAATTGAATTGGAGCAGGAACTGATTCTCATACAAAATGAAGCTGAGGTTCACAAAAATTGTACAAGAGAAAAGATGGAACTTCAAAAGACATGTGAAACCTTGGTAGAAAAGCTAGATGCCACCACTGTCGAACTAGAGGATGCAACAAGAAAGATAGAAGATCTGCTGTCTCAACAAACTGTGATCAAAGCTGAAGAAATGACTGATGGAACTACTGTAGAATCAAAATTGAAAGGAAAGCTGGAGTTTCAGTCAAGCAAAACTGAGCCTGGTGAATCCTCAAGGAGCAAAGAAGTGGCTGCAAAAACTGAAGAAGCCACCAGGAAGTTAGATGAGTGCCTCAGCAAGCAGAGATCTCATTCAGAAGGGAAGAAAGGTCTTGGTTATGAAGGAGATAAAAAATCAGAAGGACAACCAGCTGCAACAACCAAGAAGACTGTTACCTTTGTCAAAGAAGGTTCAATTTGTGTTGCTGGTGTAAAGGCAGGAACTAGTTTTGTTGATTCTAAGAAGATGGAAATTTCTAATGGATCAAGAAAGTCTACTGAGCAAAATGAAAGACTGCACGAGCTGAGGGGGAGGCAATCTATGCATCAAAGAAGCCTGCTCAAAAGTAGAAGGCTGATTGCTGGAGTATGTTTCACCTGTGGAGAATCAGGTCACTATGCAGCAAATTGCTGGAGGAAGGTATTCTGGAGATTTGGAGGAAGAACAATGCAGTCAAGAGGATGGAATAGAAAAGAGTATTATCATCAAAGAAGCCTAAGTACTTCAAGAAGGATCCCTGAAGCTGAAATCAGAAAAGGCCATATCATACAACCTGGAGAAGTGTATCAGAAATTGAATGTCTGGTGCAGATGCAGATTGCCAAATAAGAGAAGCAAGTGGTCGGAAGAAGTGAATAGCAGGAGAGCCCAGTCACTGCAACAAGCTACAAATAGAAGAAACTTTGCAGCAGGAACAAGAAGAAACCAAGCAGATTACACAAGAAGAAATCAGTCTCTAATGCAGCCACTTAATCTGAGAAACAGATTTCAAATTTTTGAAGGGTTAGAAGAGAATGATCACTGGAGCTGCAGCAGGAGCAATCAGAGATTGAATGAACAGCAAGGCATACCAGCAGCGAGAAAAATTTGGAGGAAGAAACACAGATTTGAAGAAGCTTGCATTGCTGAAGTTGCACTGAAAACAAAAGCTAAGGAAGCCCAATGGATCATTGACAGTGGGTGCACAAGCCATATGACTGGAGACAAAACTCTACTGAGAAACACAAAAGAAGTTGAAAGAGGGTTTGTCAAGTTTGCAGATAAGAGTGGGTTAAAGATCAAGGCTGTTGGAGAAGCCACCATTGGATCAGAAAAGTTCAAATCTAAGGAGGTGCTGTTTGTAGAAGGGCTGAAGTACAACTTGCTGAGTGTAAGACAACTGTGTGACAATGGTTTCAAAGTAGACTTCTCAAAAAATGGCTGTTTCATCAAAGACTGCAAGACTGGAGAAATCATGGCCAAAGGAATAAGAGACAACAAGGATTTATACCTCATAGATGTGAAGGAAAAGTTGTGCATGCTAAGCAAAATGGATGAAAATACGCTTTGGCATTGCAGGCTTGGACACTTAAATCAAAAGAGCATGAGAAGCCTGGTGAAGTGCAATGCAGTGTTAAACCTCCCTGTACTAAAGAGGGACAACAGCACTTGTGACTCATGCCAAAAAGGGAAATTTGCAAAGCTTTCTCACAAGTCCAAGGAGCATAGAACCTCTAAGCCATTGGAGCTAGTTCACACTGATGTATGTGGACCAATGAAAAGAAAAGGTACAGGTAAAGAGATGTATTTCATTCTTTTTGTGGATGACTTCACTAGGATGATGTGCATCATGCACATGAAGCAAAAGAGTGAAGCCTTCAACTGTTTCAAAAGATTTCAAAAACTGGCAGAAAACCAGCATGGAAGGAAGATCAAAGTTTTGAGATCAGATAATGGAGGAGAGTTTACCTCGCAGGAATTTGAAGAATACTTGGAGGAAATGGGAATCAAACATCAAGTCTCAAGTCCTCACACTCCCCAGCAAAATGGAGTTGTAGAGAGGAAAAATAGAAGTGTGATTGAGATGGCAAGAACCATGCTGTTGGAGCACAATACTCCAAAGCGCTTCTGGAAGGAAGCCACAATGGCAGCTGTGCATGTACAAAATAGAACCATATTGAGGCCAAACACTGAAAAGACACCATATGAACTTTGGTATGGTCACAAGCCAAATGTGAAGTACTTTAGAGTTTTTGGCAGCAAATGCTTCATCAAGAACAAGGAGCAAAGCCTTGGAAAATTTGAAGAGAGGGCTGATGAGGGCATTTTCCTTGGTTACTCAAATAAGAGCAAGGCTTACAAGGTTTATAACAAGAGGCTGGATAAGATTATGGAAAGCTATGATGTGAAAGTGGTTGAGGAAGTCAAGATGAAAGCCACTGATCCTGAAAATTTTCTGGATCACTTAGATGACTTAGAGAGCCAAGATGAGGCAGACCTGGAGCTGAAATCAGCTACTGAGGAGACTGATGCAGAAGGATCAGAGACAGAAGTTACAGAAGGCCTGGAAATAGCAAAAAGAAAGTACAACAAGAGAATTGACAAGATGCCTATCATTGGAGACCCCAAAGCTCCAGTAAGAACAAGAAGGCAACTGAAAAGTATGGTTGCAACTGCCCTACTGTCTCAAGTTGAGCCAAGGTCAATAGAGGAAGCCCTGGAGGACCAGTCATGGCTGCAAGCCATGAATGAAGAGCTGGACCAAATTGAGAAAAACCAAACTTGGGAGCTCGTGGATAGGCCAGCAAACAAAAATGTGATAGGCACAAAATGGGTGTTCAGGAACAAGTTGAATGAGGAAGGAAAAGTTGTAAAGAATAAGGCAAGGCTTGTGTGCAAAGGATACTCTCAAATTGAAGGAATAGATGTGGATGAAACCTTTGCCCCAGTAGCAAGGCTTGAAGCCATAAGAATGTTTTTGGCAGTGGCGTCAGCAAGAAGCTACAAGGTCTTCCAAATGGATGTTAAATCTGCCTTCTTGAATGGAAATCTGGAAGAAGAAGTGTACATTGAGCAACCGGATGGTTTTCTAGTTTGTGAAGATGAAAACAAGGTGTGCAAGCTCAAAAAGGCACTCTATGGATTAAAACAAGCCCCAAGAGCATGGTACTCAAGGCTGGACAGTTACCTGAAGAATCTGAATTTCAGAAAAAGTTGCATAAATAGCAATTTATATGTCCTTGATGGAAAGGGTGGACAGTTAATAGCCATAGTCTATGTTGATGACATAATATTTGGAGGAGATAAGGAGCAGCTGTGCCATGAATTTGCTAGAAAGATGCAAGAAGAGTTTGAAATGTCCATGATAGGAGAGCTATCATTTTTCCTTGGACTACAGATTCATCAAAAAGCAACTGGAATTTTTATCTCTCAAACCAAGTATACCAAAGAAGTGCTGAAGAAATTTGGTATGACTGATGCTAAGCCAATGTCTACACCCATGGCAACTAACTGCAAGCTGAGCAAGGATGAAAAAGGAGCTGAAGCTGATCAAAGTCTATACAGAAGCATGATAGGAAGCTTATTGTACTTAACAGCAACAAGGCCTGATATTACCTTTGCTGTCTGCCAAGCTGCTAGATACCAGGCAAATCCAAAGAGTTCTCATATGATTGCACTAAAGAGGGTGCTAAGATACTTGCAAGGGACAGTAGATTATGGTCTGTGGTATGCAAGGAAAGGAAGCTTGGGATTAAGAAGCTTCACTGATGCTGATTGGGCAGGAAATGTTGATGACAGGAGATCCACTTCAGGAGGAGTATTCTTTCTTGGTAATAGATGTGTGAGCTGGTTAAGCAAGAAGCAAGAAAGTATAGCCTTAAGCACTGCTGAAGCCGAGTACATAGCAGCAACCAAGGCATGCACTCAAGCTATATGGATGAGATCTGAACTGCAAAATCTTAAAGAAGAAGTTCCCCTGCCACTGATAATTCTTTGTGACAACAAAAGTGCCATTGATTTGTCAAAGAATTCAGTGCAGCACTCGAGAGCCAAACATATAGAAATCAAGTATCACTTCATAAAGGACAAGGTTGAGAAAGGAGAAATTATGCTAGAGTATGTTCCCACAGCTAAACAAATAGCCGATGTAATGACAAAGCCTCTTCCAGCCGAGATGTTTGAAACTTTGAGGATGCAAATGGGAGTGCAGTCCTCCTTCTCATGCTGAATCAGTTGAGCATCCCCAAATCCCTTTGAAATTGGTTGTCAAAGGGGGAGAGATAGCCGCAGCAGCCGGCCAGACGCAGCAGTATTATCCTTGGGAGAGAAGGACGTTGGAAAAAGCTCTATGCAGGGGGAGCTTACTATGAAGAAGAATAAGGCTCAGGGGGAGCTTACTATGAAGAAGAATAAGGCTCAGGGGGAGCTTAGCACTGAGTTGACTGATTGGCTGCAAATGTGGTTGCCAACAATTCCAAAGGGGGAGATTGTTGAGCCATTGGAGCCGCTACAATGAAGCTTTCTTAGCCTTTGTTAAAGTCCAATGTTTTGTTGTAATTGTTGCAACCACATTGTGACAAATCTGTGAATTACTAAGGCAATAATGGACTGAGTTCATGAGGTTTGAAAGCATTTCATCTGGACAAAATCTCAGCAAGAAGCCGATGAATAAACTGAAGTGCCAAAATGAGAAGGAAGTGTACTGTTGGCATATCAGATCAAAGGAAGTGAAGATCAGATCAAAGGCAGTGCGCATCAGATCAAAGGATGCACACATCAGATCACATGCAGCACAGATCAGATCAACGGAAGTAAAGATCAGATCAAATTCTCAAGGGATTGCTCAGCAGCTTGGTTTCACAGAAGCAAGGCAAGTCAGCAACAAAACATACTTGCAGCAGAAGAGAACAACTCAAGGCTGGAGAGCTAGAGCAGACACCTAAGAAGCTGAAGTCAAGGACGGCTAGTGAATCACACCTCAAACGCGCGACTCTAAAAGTCTCTCAAAGATTCAGAAGACGCAGGTGCATCATGTTGAAGTATCTAGCAATCCTGTGAGCGAGCAGAAATACAAAAGAATCAAGCAGTGCCCGATCAGAAGAACTGCAGGAGCTACATGGATGGTTCTGAGTTGCTGGACAGAACGTTGTGACATGAAGCTAACATCAGATCAACCGAAGGCTAACATCAGATCAACTGCAAGCTAACATCAGATCAACCGAAGGCTAACATCAGATCAACTGCAAGCTAACATCAGATCAACCGAAGGCTAACATCAGATCAACTGCAAGCTAACATCAGATCAACCGAAGCGCGACATCAGATCAAATGCCGCGCACATCAGATCAGCTATAAGCTAAGATCAGATCACTTCTGCTGTTTCAAAATATCTAAGACAAGCTACTCGAGAAGTATGAAGGAGTACAGTCAGCAATATGACATGGCAAGCAAGTTGCAACTCAAAAGGTTGAAAATGGATTATTTGAATCTTGAGCCGCCTTTCGTGTATGATGTGCTGACACACTGCACGGTAGGGCACAGTTTTTCTTCTGGGAAAAAGAAAACGGGCATATGAGTAGGTGTGGTAGGTACAACAACTGCAGAACGGAAGAAAAACCTAAAAAGGGGAAGGCACGAGAAGAGAAACATAGAGAGAGATGAGCAGCAGGCAAGATGTGTGCTGAACCGAACGAAACCGAGAAAAGGGAGAAGTAAAAGAGTGAGAGCTGCAAAAAGATGATATGAGAAATACAAGAGAGAAAGAAACAGTCAGCTGCACAAGGAGAAGCTGAAGCTTTGGAGAAGCAGAAGTCAAGGAGAAGAAGAAGCTGAGGAGGAGCAGAAAAAGGGAAGACTGAAACTAAGATCATAGATGATGCAGAATCGGGAGAACTGACCCTGAGGTTGCAGCTTCAGGTGGTAAGCCTAGAACACTATCAAACGTCTTTCATTAAGTGATTTTGAAAGATATTTGTGTAGAAAAGGCAGTACAATAGAGGTTTATATGTTGTTGTTTTAGTTGATGAACTTGTAGAGGTAGTGAACCTCAATGTGTTGAGCAGTGAGCTCTTGTTTATGCTGCTTACGGTCAGTGAGGCCAGAGCTGAATGATTCCGTGATAGTGAAGATTGACAGGAGTGAATCTGTCCGTGGATGTAGATCATTTGATCGAACCACGTAAAAATCCCCCGTGCACATTTACTGCTTTGAGTGTGTCTTGACTGGTGTGGTGTTCTCAAACTGTAAGCTTGAACAGGAGTGTTGTGGTTGTGTAAGTGAACCCTCCTTGAGTGAGTCCATCTAAGCCAAGAACGTGAGTTCAACAATAAGCTCTAACTGAGCTAACATTTGAGAGGGAATCCTTTAGTTGAAAGAAAAATTGATAAAGTGTTGATTCACCCCCCCTCTCAACACTTGACACGATCCAACAAAAGGTAATGTGGAAAGATATAAGGCACGTCTTGTTGCAAAAGGATTTACTCAAAAGGAAGGCATCGACTATACAGAGACTTTCTCTCCAGTATCATCGAAAGACTCTTTTAGGACCATAATGGCATTAGTGGCTCATTTTGATCTTGAGCTTCATCAGATGGATGTTAAGACAGCGTTTCTCAATGGAGACATTGATGAAACAATATATATGATGCAACCTGAAAACTTTGTTTCTAAACATTCAAAGCAGATGGTGTGCAAACTAAAGACATCCATCTATGGACTCAAACAAGCTTCCCGTAAATGGTATAGCAAATTCCATCGAGTGATCATCTCTTTTGGTTTTGAGGTGAATTTAGTGGATGATTGTGTATATCATAAGTTCTGTGGGAGTAGACATATTTTTCTGGTTTTGTATGTTGATGACATACTGCTTGCCTGCAATGATATAGGCTTATTGCACGAAACCAAGAAATTTCTTTCAGATCATTTTGAGATGAAAGATCTTGGCGACGCCTCTTTTGTATTAGGTATACAGATATTTCGAGATCGCTCTCGAGGTATATTACAGTTGTCACAAAAGAGCTATATCGAAAAAATCCTTAAAAGATTTGGGATGCAAGATTGCAAGCCATGTGCTACTCCAGTTTCTAAGGGAGACAATATCAGTCTCAATCAATGCCCCAAGAACTCTTTCGAAAGAAAGGAAATGCAAAAGATTCCCTATGCTTCTGCTGTGGGAAGTCTAATGTATGCTCAGGTATGTACGCGTCCAGATATTGCGTTCATTGTTGGAGTTTTAGGCAGATACTTAAGTAATTTCGGTATGGAACATTGGGGAGCAGCCAAACGGGTCATGCAGTATCTTCTTGGAACTTTGGATTATATGCTCACTTATCAGAGGTCGGATCAGTTAGAGATCATTTGGTACTCCGACTCTAATTAAAGTGGATGTTTTCAAGCATCCAATCATGTTATATGGCTGCTAATTTTGGTCACGAGTTTGTAAATTGTCAATGGTATTGAAAGACCACTTAAGTTATTTTGGGACAATAAAGCAATCGTGGAATTCTCTAACAATAATAGGAGTTCCTCTAAGTCTAAACACTTAGAGATTAAGTACCTAGTTGTTAGAGAAGTAATTCAGAATAATTAATTTTTCATTGAGCACATAAAGACAAACTCCAATATTACCACCCAAGGTCTTTCTTGAGCATGTTGCTCAAATGGGTGTTTTATTGTCTGATGATGTATCAGTTTAGTGGGAGTTTTTTAATTTTTAAGTTTGTTCGTGGTTTCGAACACTTCAGTTTAAGTTTTGGATTGGTTTTAATGCTGCAGCGTAAACCATAAAGTTAAAGTTTAAAGTTTCAGTTTTTCAGTTGTGCTCATATACTGATTTTCATATTAAATTGATCTCATTAAAGTTCAGTTGGACCAGTTGGATTTAGGCACGTTAAAGATCACATCACGTGAAATTTCCATGCTGTGCATCCATACTTGATCCATGTCATTTGGCTATGTTGACATATGTGACCATTGATGGGTCTAGCCGCATTAGTCGCAGCGAAAGCCTCTTTGATCCTATGTTGATATAGTTAATGGACGAGATTGTGAAAGATATGTTATGACAACAAATTCAGAGTACTCATTCAGTTCATGTACAATTATAAGGTATATATTACGTTAGTCCAAGTGGGAGATTGTAAGGTTTTGGACTTAACGTTAATATATAAATATGGTTATTGTACATTAAAGTGTTGTCTATATAGTTATGCCTAATTAAAGTGATCAAATAAGGTTAATAAGGCATAAGTATCTTTTTAAGTATGGAATATTATTGTGCAGAAACCGGTATATTCCTATAATTACTTTTTTGCGATGGGTGAAACTGTAATTTAGGAAACCCTGATATTATAAATAAAGGTTATGGTCCCCGGGTGAATCAAGACTTTCTGTTTTTCTTATTCCCCATCAATAAGAAAAATACTAGGGAAACTATCTCTTTGGAAAGGAGGCTGATAATCACCTGGAAGACCATTGCCGGGATTCATCAAGAGATTAATTCAACCGTCACTTCAGTTGCTTGATCTATCAATCAATCGCTATGGATCAAGGTACGCTTCCGCTTCAGTTTATCCCAATAATTGATTGAAGGTTTATGTTCTTAGGAATTAATTTCCTTACAGAATGAAGGTCGACAGAAAAGGGAAGGGTGCGATGGTAGAAAGGAGGAGAATAGAGGGAGAAGATGGTATAGGAAGGCTAGGGTTTCTTTTAAGTTATATATATATATATAATATAAGATGGCGGGGAAAGGGTATGGCGGCAGGAACTAATGGGGATGGGGTAGGGTTTCTTTAAATATATATAATATAATATATGTAAATAAGAAATATATATAATATATATAAGCTCGACGAGCTTACCGAGCTTATACTTTAATGAATCGAGCTCGACTCGTTTTACTATCGAGCGACCTCGACCTCAAGCTCGGTCAACCCAAGTTTTGACCGAGGCTCGGTTCATTTACAGCCCTAGTTCCTACATACTTATCCACAAATTCTTGGGACAGTCCAAGTCTGGGTTATTGTCCCAGTTGTTTCACTACTTGGCAATGCAGTATATTTTTTCCAATCCTGAATCAGCATCTTGAGATCATGAATCTTGTTTTCCAAACCAATGCAGCAATTTGCATGCATAGTGCAAACAAGATCCAAATCTTTGCTTGGCTGACAAAACCCTCCATAAAATGCTGTGTCCAGAAATCTGATCTTGAGGCCGATTTTGGCGATGAAGGGATCATATTTGATCATGTTGAGCACATCTTGGTCATGTTTTCCCGGATAAGAATCTTTGGAATCATACCAGAACTTGTAGAATTTGATTGTCTTTTCATTTGATTTCACATAGTTGAAGCCTCCATTGGGTGCGTTGTTGAGGTCCGTAGAGCTGTGCCCGTAATAGTCGCATGCAATCTGAAAATCTGCGCTCGAGTAAAAGTGTAAAAATGGATCTCTAAACCACATTACATCTGCATCCTGAAAAAAAAAATACAATAACAAAGTTAGACGAGTCAATCAAATATGAATTAATCAGGGCGCCCAGCCCTGGCCAGAATTTTTCTTAGGGCTATTCTAGCCGAACTCGGCCAATATCTCCCTCCATATCGTTGTAATTTCGTCCTTGAAAATTTAAAGTTTACATCCCTTGAATTACCGTAAAAATGAAGTTGTATCCCATCTTAAGAACGGTGTGCAGAAACAGAATCCTTCTCCACATCATCTTCAAATAATCTGCGCTCATAAACTGTGCCTCCCCAGAAAAATCAACCCCGGCAGTGGTGACCGCGTGGCAGTGAGGGTGCAGCTCCAAGCAGCGAGCGTAGGCCTTCTGGTCAAAAGCTATGACCACAACATGCTTCAGGAGTCCCTGCGTGCCGTTCCCAATTTTGAAGCTCTCAAGAAAGAGATCAAATATTGAATTTGGTGCTGTCCAAGCTTCATTTAGAGTCGTTATTATCACCGTTTTGTTCATCATGGCTGCTTTCTTCAATACAATCTTCAGTGATTTTGCTGCTTCTTCTTCTTCATTATTCTTAGCCTACGTGGAAACCAAAATAAAATCAATTCACTTATAATTTTATGTTTATCTGTGCGTAAAATATTAATACAAATATATAAATTTCAAACTTTTATTGAAGTTCAAAATAATTTCATAATATAACTATATTTTTATATAAAAAAGGGTGAATTGCATTTACCGTGATTTGATTAAACTATCAATTGTCTTCTCAAAAAAAATTGACGATATTTTGTCAAAATGAAATTATAAAATTTACGTTAGCATTTTTTACTCATTTTTATTGATTAAGAGGTTAGATATTATTAATTTAAATATTTAAGAGGTTATACGTTATTTTTCAAATTTAAAAGAGATATTAATAGTTTTACCAACTCGTGTAAAGTGACGCTCAAATAAGTTAAAAGGACATTTATAAGAATATCATACGAAACTGATATACGTCATCAAAAAAGTTCACCAACATAAAATTTAAAATTAAAATACTCCTTTCTCTCACAAACAAAGAACAGTATGTATCTAACTGCCAAACAAATCCCAACTTTTTTTATTAACATCAGAAAAAGTCATGGATGGTAAACTCTTTTTGTAACATCCCGCCCTAATGGTTACGAAACGGGATGCCTTTCTCAACTCGCGCTGAGATTTATTACTTAAAAATAGCAATAAAATTCTACAAATCCTTCATAAATCATACATTATAAAATGAATAACTGAAGTTGCTCTAATATTTTAGAGCTCTCAAATGGCCTATTCCTTGACACGTGTCGCGATCTCCGGGATTCACGCATCTTTATTCAAAAATCTAACTGAAATTGTAATATATAAAGGGATGAGCCACAGCCCAGTGAGGAAATTTAATAGTATTTAACATGCAAGCAGAACAAGTGTAAATCATAACCGATAATTATTTCAAAAATGAGTATCAGTAGATTTCAAAAACAGAGGCACAGCGGAAGTCAATTAAAATTGGTTAGAAGTTCAAAACAGTTTCCAATAACACGTATGAACAGTTAAAATATATCAAAAATTAAAAATAACAAATAGTGCCCGAAGGCCAATACCAGAATGCAAATAACAGTACCCGAAGGCCAGTACCCGAAGGCTATTAACAGTACCCGAAGGCTAGTAACAGTACCCGAAGGCTAATAATAATGCCCGAAGGCCAGTACCCGAAGGCTAGTAACAGTACCCGAAGGCTAGTATCAGTACCCGAAGGCTAATAATAGTGCTCGAAGGCTAGTAATAATGCCCGAAGGCCAGTACCCGAAGGCTAGTAACAGTACCCGAAGGCTAATAATAGTGCCCGAAGGCTAAAAATGATCATTCATATAACAAGTCGGACATATAGCGAAAAAATCATATAACGAATAGTAATCATTTCAGTCAAACAGTAGTCAAAATTTCAGTACAAGTATCAAAATGCCAACTGATTTCGGGGTAAAAATCAAAAGTCAAATTATCTTATTACGATAGTAAGTAAAACAATACGAAAGTCAAAATCGATATTTGTCGTCACGAAAACAAGTGATACAAATTTTAACAAAACAGTCAAAATCAAATGGGTTTTCGTTATGAAAGTCAAAATCAATATCGATCGTTTTTTTTTTAAAAAATTAATATAATATAAAAAAATTAGTGAGACAATTTTTAATGTAACAGTCAAATTCAAATGAGTTTTCTACATAGAAGTCAAAAGTCAAAACGATAGTCAAAATTACCACGCAGTGTAATCAAATAGCCAAATCAAATTTAAGCATGCAAGGTAATAAGATAATAATATAAAAATATGGGTTGGTTAGACCCGATAAATTTACGAAAATTTCCTACTAAAATCCCTCACCTTAATTTCGTTTAAGATTGATCGAAACTCGAGATTTCATTCGTAAGATATGTCTCCTGCATAAAGTAAATTTTAAACTAGCATTAAATCTAATTTTCTTTCTTTGACTATTGGGTTTTATCCATTGGTCAAAATAGAGCATAGTAAAAGAAATCTATAGGCTATTTCCATTACCTCTTCCTCCTCTCTTTTCTTCCCTTTTCTCTTTCCTCTTTGCTCTCGGTCAAACCCTCCATTTTTCACCATCCTTCATTCTCTTTGTTTTTTGTGGTCAACCTAAACCATCCCCTTCACATCCTTTCTTTCAATCTTTACGCACCTCCTCTTTTATTTTATTTCCTTCCTTGACTGATTAGTTGACGGGAGATATTTTAGCGAGAAGTGAGTGCTGGTGTTGTGGAAGTTCTTGGTGGATGCTAAAGAAGGTGGCTGATTTGGTAGAGAATGGGTGAAGATGATGAAATGCTATGATAGGTTTTGGGTGAAACTAAGGTAAATTTATAGTGAGATATCAAATGATATCAAATGATAATCTACCTAAATTGAATCTTGGTAATGTAAAGTTAATTTAGGTTGATTGGACCTAAAAAGAGCGAATGATTCACTTAATTTTATGTCTGCCATAATTATCCCCTTTAATAGTTCCAATTAGCTAAAATAGAAATTTTTTTTTTATATCAATTAAGAAATTGTTATTATTATTATTATTTTCGGTCAAATTTCTAGATCGTCACATTCTTCCCCCCTTAAGGGAATTTCGTCCCGAAATTCTTTTTTTCATCTCGTAAAATAAGATGCAAGGATGGTGGTTAATGAATTTGGTCTATAATCGTAATTAATTATATTGGCCTAAAGTAAGAGCTGATTTATCGTCCCTTCTTGTAAACTTTAAACTCTCGCTCTCTTTAAAATTGTAACTAACTTTCAAATATTTGACTTTCCAAGATTTGTACCTCTCATATATTAACCACCCTAAGTCTAAATTGTAAAAGATCGTTTAAATTTAATTTCTTTCTATCTCATGTTTGTACTTTCAGTAGTAATTGGTGTATTATGAAGAAGAATCTATCCACTAATATGTGCAAAATTCATTTCCTATATTCGACTCTTACGCCTGACTTTAATTTTTTTTACCAAACCTCTGATATGTAACTTTGATTAACCTTCTTATCTATCTATCTACATAAAAACTATTATTATTTCACTGAAAATCATGATACATGTACAATCTATATCTTAGAGCTGATGATTCGATCCAATTTGATAAGTTATGTCACTTAAACCACATTATATTCTTGAAGTTTATTATTCCAGTGTTGGATCTCGTGAAACATTTGTATAATTACTGAAATCATATGTAGCTGCAATTTAAATATTTTCACATAATACCTACCGTATAACCCTTTAGTCTTCAACTCAATATCTCTCTATAAATCTTGACTTTCATTTTTTTTTTTAAACATTAATTTATTATTTGTACAAATTGTTTGCAATTAGTCACTTGTCTTGAATGAGTTTTCACCTATTGGTTGAGCAATCTCCAAATACCTAAGTATAATTTAACATTTTAAAAATAATAATAATCATATGTGGACTCAATATTTATGTAGTTAATTTAATACCTCGCAATTTTGTTTTGTCTCCACCTAGGTTCGGACCGTCAAACATTTAAGATCAGTATACTGTCCTAACTCTTCATAAGACCTTCTCTAGCACACATATTTTCATAATGTTTTATTATTATCTACTATATAATTTTATAATTTAACAAGAACTAATTCTATTACCTTTTACTTTAGTTCATCACAACTCAATGCATGATCGTCATTTCTATTGAATTTTTTTTTTTTTTTTTTTTTTTTAGCAAAGGCTAGACCTACCTCTTCATGTTACCTTTCTCTAGTTAAAATCCATATTTAACTTCTAAAGGTTTTCTTTAATGTTATTGTCGGGTAAATTTCATGATCGTGATTATACACATCCACTAATCACTCATGTCAGACCAACTATTTAAGCACATCCTTGAATGTCTTGAATAATCCCCAATTATTATCATCAAAGGCTTTCATCAGATTTATTGGTCTGGTAACATAATAACGCAACAGTAGTATCTATACATCATCAAAACTAGGTGATCAACATATGCATTTTGGCCAACATCTGTGCACAATCTACAATATGACTTTGGTTAATCCATTCACTTACCTAAAAGTGGAGAAGATTCAATACTTATGCCAACTATACTACCGAAATATTGATAGAACAATAATCCAATTATGGGCATATCGTAGCTTATTCCTTTTCTAGTTAACTCCATTGCGAATAGAATACTGATGTCAATAGTTAAAATAGTGTATGAATATCGTTATGAAAGTTATAAATATCATTTTCATA
Organism: Knoxia roxburghii; assembly: GCA_030378225.1. Taxonomy (NCBI): domain Eukaryota; kingdom Viridiplantae; phylum Streptophyta; class Magnoliopsida; order Gentianales; family Rubiaceae; genus Knoxia; species Knoxia roxburghii. The sequence continues at coordinate 9,797,652 of CM059423.1, forward strand.
ACTGACTATAAAGAATATTTCAATTAATCCTTGCCGTAAGAGTTTTAAGTAAGTGAGAAAGTAATTAAAATAATAATAATAATAATAATACAAGGATTGGATTTGTGTTCTTACACAAGATTCAAAACAAAAACTAATAACATAATAAGGACAAAATTATTATTATTTTTTTTTTATCCACATGGAAACCACGGGAGGTAGAATAAAATAGAAGTATAGATGTAGTTTTTTTTTTTTAAAAAAAAATAAATCATAAGAAAAAATTAATAATAACTTTGGAAACTAAAATATCAAGCTAATAATTGATTTTGGAATTTTAACTATATCAATAAATAAAAATCGACTAAACAGAATTACATATATAAAATATGAGTATGAACATAGACATAAATTTTAAAATAGAATTAATAACTCGTTGGTGGTGACATAGTAAATTTTATTTTTAAATCATATATATTCAAAATAATAAATCAAGCCATTAGAAAAATTACTAACCTTGGTCGTTTTGAAAAAAAATTTAAATATAGAAAGTTCTATACATAGTTTATAAAATCTATAGTAAAGTAGTATACAGTAAAAGTTTTTTTTTTTTTTAATTAAGAATTATAAATTTATATTAGAAAATTAAAAAAAATGAAAGATAATCAAAAGAGTTGTCAATTCATGTTACAACCCGAGATTCAAGTTTAACTTCAAAATACCCATCTTGTCCATCACTATTCCCAATTCAAATATAAGCAAACGTCACAATTTAAACTCTAACCGTTTCATAATTTTTATTGTCATTAAATCCTTTTCTTAAATTTATTTGTTCTCTCTCTTATTGCCATTAAACTCTTTCCTTAATTTATTTTTAGTTGAAACTATATTGGCTTAGAAATATTAATTACTATAAATAAATCAAGACTACAGGTATAAGTAGCATACCTGCATATTGTCCACAAGAGTAAAGAAATCTCCATTTATCATATGTTTGTAAATTCTAAAGGGATTGAGTACTTAAACTAACTACACATCACAATAAAACTCTTGCTAGACAAATAACTTAAAATATAAGCAACTCGGGTTTCTTTCGTATCATCTCGGATATAGAAAATTTAAAATCAATTACCAACTTTTTTTTTTTTTTTTTTTTTTTTGGGATACGACTAACTATAATTAAGGAAAATAAATTAAAAACCAATTAACACTCAATGTAGAACAAAAATTTTTTTTTTTTTTTTTTTTTTTGGGACCAATTATTACCATTTTCCTTGTTAAGGAGGTCAATGGGTGTAATGATGTTTTGAAATTTATGAAATCCATATCCATCGTTTTGATAATTAAAATTTCAAAATGAAATTACTGTGATCCAATTTTAAGTATAGTATTTTAAGTAAAAGAGAAAATATTTCAAAAAGTTAGAGAAGAAATACAGATAAGGACAGTTACATAAATTTTTATTATTTATGGTTAATAATACAATTGTGATAATAACATTGATGGTATACCAAAAGGAATTTTATGGATTACTCCAAAAGGAAAAATTTGCGAAATAAAATGGTATAAGATCAAATATTATATGTATATATTTAAAGTAAATAAATAAAGCAGAGTTTTAAGGAAAATCCAATATACATCTTAGGACAGAAAAATGGTAAGCTATAAATTCATATGTGTTTATTAGAAAGATAATTACATGAAATTAATTAAGAAAATTATCAATATATATCATTCTAAGTCATGCAGGTTAACTTCAAAACTTATTTCTCCACTATCATTCTCTGAATTTTTCTTAAACTTTCCAAAGCATTCAATGAAAACTTCCATCTCTAATATTATCTTTCAAATCTTACTTAAAACTCCCTAAATCTTGCCATTATCAATCATTCCCCAAAGTACAACTATCCATTTATTCCAAAATAACATCCAAATCAATCAATTAATCCCAAATTTTAAGTAATCAATCACTCCGAACTAATATAACCTATTCTTTCGTGATATCATTTACTAGTTCCCATAAATAACTTTAAATTTTCAAATACTACTAACCGAATCATTCTTAATTCACTTCAAGATTTTTCTTACTTCATTTTGAATTTTTAAATCTTTCCACAAATCATTAATTCAATTCAAACTATTCATAAATAATTTTGAATGCTCTAATCCACTATTAACTATACCCCACTCAATTCAATTCAAGTTTCTAGAGAGGTCCTTAGAGCGTTGCTCTGATACCAATTGTAACATCCCGCCCTAATGGTTACGAAACGGGATGCCTTTCTCAACTCGCGCTGAGATTTATTACTTAAAAATAGCAATAAAATTCTACAAATCCTTCATAAATCATACATTATAAAATGAATAACTGAAGTTGCTCTAATATTTTAGAGCTCTCAAATGGCCTATTCCTTGACACGTGTCGCGATCTCCGGGATTCACGCATCTTTATTCAAAAATCTAACTGAAATTGTAATATATAAAGGGATGAGCCACAGCCCAGTGAGGAAATTTAATAGTATTTAACATGCAAGCAGAACAAGTGTAAATCATAACCGATAATTATTTCAAAAATGAGTATCAGTAGATTTCAAAAACAGAGGCACAGCGGAAGTCAATTAAAATTGGTTAGAAGTTCAAAACAGTTTCCAATAACACGTATGAACAGTTAAAATATATCAAAAATTAAAAATAACAAATAGTGCCCGAAGGCCAATACCAGAATGCAAATAACAGTACCCGAAGGCCAGTACCCGAAGGCTATTAACAGTACCCGAAGGCTAGTAACAGTACCCGAAGGCTAATAATAATGCCCGAAGGCCAGTACCCGAAGGCTAGTAACAGTACCCGAAGGCTAGTATCAGTACCCGAAGGCTAATAATAGTGCTCGAAGGCTAGTAATAATGCCCGAAGGCCAGTACCCGAAGGCTAGTAACAGTACCCGAAGGCTAATAATAGTGCCCGAAGGCTAAAAATGATCATTCATATAACAAGTCGGACATATAGCGAAAAAATCATATAACGAATAGTAATCATTTCAGTCAAACAGTAGTCAAAATTTCAGTACAAGTATCAAAATGCCAACTGATTTCGGGGTAAAAATCAAAAGTCAAATTATCTTATTACGATAGTAAGTAAAACAATACGAAAGTCAAAATCGATATTTGTCGTCACGAAAACAAGTGATACAAATTTTAACAAAACAGTCAAAATCAAATGGGTTTTCGTTATGAAAGTCAAAATCAATATCGATCGTTTTTTTTTAAAAAATTAATATAATATAAAAAAATTAGTGAGACAATTTTTAATGTAACAGTCAAATTCAAATGAGTTTTCTACATAGAAGTCAAAAGTCAAAACGATAGTCAAAATTACCACGCAGTGTAATCAAATAGCCAAATCAAATTTAAGCATGCAAGGTAATAAGATAATAATATAAAAATATGGGTTGGTTAGACCCGATAAATTTACGAAAATTTCCTACTAAAATCCCTCACCTTAATTTCGTTTAAGATTGATCGAAACTCGAGATTTCATTCGTAAGATATGTCTCCTGCATAAAGTAAATTTTAAACTAGCATTAAATCTAATTTTCTTTCTTTGACTATTGGGTTTTATCCATTGGTCAAAATAGAGCATAGTAAAAGAAATCTATAGGCTATTTCCATTACCTCTTCCTCCTCTCTTTTCTTCCCTTTTCTCTTTCCTCTTTGCTCTCGGTCAAACCCTCCATTTTTCACCATCCTTCATTCTCTTTGTTTTTTGTGGTCAACCTAAACCATCCCCTTCACATCCTTTCTTTCAATCTTTACGCACCTCCTCTTTTATTTTATTTCCTTCCTTGACTGATTAGTTGACGGGAGATATTTTAGCGAGAAGTGAGTGCTGGTGTTGTGGAAGTTCTTGGTGGATGCTAAAGAAGGTGGCTGATTTGGTAGAGAATGGGTGAAGATGATGAAATGCTATGATAGGTTTTGGGTGAAACTAAGGTAAATTTATAGTGAGATATCAAATGATATCAAATGATAATCTACCTAAATTGAATCTTGGTAATGTAAAGTTAATTTAGGTTGATTGGACCTAAAAAGAGCGAATGATTCACTTAATTTTATGTCTGCCATAATTATCCCCTTTAATAGTTCCAATTAGCTAAAATAGAAATTTTTTTTTTATATCAATTAAGAAATTGTTATTATTATTATTATTTTCGGTCAAATTTCTAGATCGTCACACTTTTTACCTTTGATTTACTTCGATTGATGATGAAAGGGGGAATATATATATATATATATAGTTTTGACTTTTAAGATAAAAAAAAAAAGGGAGTTGAAACTCACCAAAAAATAGGGTTTAATATAATAAATAAGTAACCTTTTCTATTAGAATCATGATTATACTTGAAGAATATTGCTTCCTACTCCCCCATCCGACCATAAAGAATATTTTTAAAAGTTCACACAAATTAAATAGTTTTAATTAATTTTTTAAAATTATTTAAATTAGTTTAACATAACTAAAATTTCATCCATCTCAAATTTTACTATTCTGATCATAATCTTCATCCTAATAAATACAATTAAAAAATAATTAAAATATTTTTTGAATACATTCAGTACTTTCTATTTTGAAACTTTTTTAAAAAAATTAGGGTTAAAACCCTCTGAGGTCATTAAACTTATTTAATAGTATATTTTTGGTCATTGAACTTTTAGCTTGACTAATAGGTCATTAAACTCTTAAAATGTAACATTTGTCATACTTTTCAATAATTAATTTATTCAAAATCAATCAATTTTTTAAAGAGTAAAAACGGAATACTCACATAAATTTTTTTTTTTTAAAATTGGGTTTTCTTTTTTGTTCTTGTTTTAACCGTCATCGCCACCTCATTTTTCTTCACCTATCCGGCAACCATTATAAGGTATCTGGAATCAACACTCTGTTATTGGGTTTTGCTTTCGCTTGATTTTTATTATAAGTAATTTAAATATTTAATTGTTACAATTTTTATTAATATTGGATGTTCAAGCCTCTGTATTTAGGTATTGGGTCAAACATGGATACCTAATATAAGTATGATTATATTTTAGGAGTTTAATGACTTGTTAGCCAAATCAAAAAGTTCAGTAGCTAAAAATATACTATTAAATAAGCTGAGTAACTTTCCAAATTTTTAACCCAAAAATTTATAACAAGTTTTATGGAATAGAGGGAATATTTATTAGTCATAGTTCCAAATAAATAAATAAATAAATTACAACCCGAATGTTTCTCAAAAAAAAAAAAGTGTGACATATGTATCTAATCGTTTAACTATTCATGTAGTTTACGTTAAAGCTAAATATTTGAACAGCTACTTCAAAACGTACTTTTTTAAGTTAAAAAAAGTATCAGAGGTGATTTGTATAATAAAATAGAAAATCACTTTCTTTCTAACGATGTGATATTATATATATAAAAAAGAGATTACACAAAAGTTTGACAAATATATGATGATTAATGATTTCAATAAAAAAATTTTTTTTACGTATTTAAGATGTATGGATGAATAAATATACCTTGGGTGAACTAATGTGATTAGGTTAAATTACTAATTTTTATCAATTTTAAAAATAATATATATCTCAATGATTATTTAAATTAATAACATTTAAACTCTTGATAAACAAAAATACTGATGTAAATATTTTATTTTGATAAAATATTTCAAATATTTTTATTTTTTAATATTTTTTATATTTAACTTTAATAATTAGTCACAAATGTCGAAGAACCAAACCACAAAGAAAATAAATATATTCCGGAAAGAAAAAGTAGGTCCCCAACGTGGTCGTTGAACTGGAAACAGTAGAAGCTCTTATTGTTTTGCAAGTAGTGAAGAAAGCGTGCAGGAAAATTACGTTGGGATCTTACCTGCTGCTAATTTTTTTTTAATTTTTTTGAAAATAATACGTTAACTATAGCAACAATAATAAATGTATTTTTTTTCTTTTCTGGATTGAGAAAGTATCCATGACTAAAAACCACAAAAGAATTACTCCCTGACATTTCATAAAATTAGCACCGTTCAGATGAGGTATAATTTTTTGTTTTGAATAACTTACCATTTACATAAAATATTTATTATTATTATTATTATTATTTATTTATATTTTTATCTGTTATTTATAAAATATATAAACGTGATATATAATCGTATTAATTTAGATATTAAAAATAAAATTATACGAGAAGTTAAAATATTTTTAGGAGAGAAAAACGAATTATTATTATAAGAAAGAGAATAGTTCAATTTCAGCTTATATTCCAAGCTCTTAAACGGCAGTGATGATCGCCACCCCTAATAAATTTTCCTCCATCAAACTCATAACGTTCGTTTTGCCTTATAAATATTCAAACTGTTCAGGCATGGGATTCAAAAATAAAACGAAAGAAAAAAAAATTGAAGAATTACTTACCGGTGGTGCAGATGGATTTTGTTGTGAAGCATTGGTGGTACCGGCCGGAACTGGAAAGTTTGATGAAGCCGATTCATGATTTTCTTTAGCCGGTTTAGAATCAATGGCGGTTGAAGATTGGTTTCCTTTTGTAAATCCATGAAACGTACGATTTCTGGAAAAAGGACTAAAGGAACTGGGGAAGAAATAGCGGATGCGGTGGGCGGAGTGGTAAACAAGGACGGATGCTAAGGCAGCTGTGATTAGCAGTAGAGAGATGCTTATGAGCATGCTTTTACTAGGCACCACTAATGGATGAGTTTTTATTTGGTGGTGGTGGAGGAGGTGGTAGCCGCCGGAATTTGTTGGTTTCTGATTGTTGCCTCCCCCGCCGGCGTGGCTGCTGCTGCTTTCATCTCCGCCATCTTCGCTGTCCATTACCGGCTAGATCGATTACTATGGTAGGTAATTAAATCTTGTGTTGTCCTTGCGTCCTATTTAACTTCTTGTGGTGACAAAAGCCAAACATCGGTTTTACTAAGTCCAATATTGAATGGTCTTTACAAAGATAAAAAGAAATCTACCAAGTTCAATATAAGTGCAAATGAAGAAAACCAAAGAAATTTACAACTTTTTCTTTGTTAATAACGAAATTTAATTAGTTCTATATATTATTTTAATATTTCTGTTGTTGTTATTTAGTGTATTTATTGGCAATCCATATAGTAGATTTATAGGACTTTTGTATTTTTTTCGATTTTAGTGTATCTAATCACAATTGTTGATTTTTTTACCATCAACATCCCTTACTCCACCCACGCTCCAGCAAAATACACGCGCCCACTTCCGTCCATGCTTTGCAATTGGCAATTACTAGTTACGCCTTACCTTTTATTATTTACAGCTCTAATTTGGACTTAATTGTCCTTAACTTATAACTAAATTCTTTGACCCTTCCCCCTCTCTCCCCTCTGCTCTCCACCGCCGTTGTCCCCTCCTCCTCCTCCTCTTCCTTCTTCTTCCTCCGTTTCCCTCCGCCCCTCTCCTCTTCTTCATATTCTTCTTCTCCTCGTCCTCCGCTGACCTTTCCCCGACCTTCCCTAGACTTCCCCCGACCTCCATAGATCTCCTCCCCCTATTGAACGCTCTGTCACCACTCCGTCCAAATCGAACGCTTTGCCTTCGGATGTTCGAACCAAGGGGGGGTTTGGGCTTGATCGAAACCCTAAATCAGCGAGGATGAAGAGGTCAAAAAAGATGGGATCTGGGTTGTGAAGTTTGGTGTGGCAGTGTTCAATCGTGAGAGACGACAGAGGAGAAGAAGAAAGAGAAGAAGAAGATAGAGGCGAGGTCGGGGAGTAGATCTGCGGGAAGAAGAAGAAGAGGATGTGGCGGGCGGCGGCGGCGTCTGTGGTGGAGCACAGAGGGGAGAGGGAAGAGAAGGGAAGAAGGTCAAAGGGATTTTCATGGTGAATAGTAAAATTGGGCCAGTAAATAGTACCCTTTCCAATTTAGTCATAGTACTTATTATTTTCAAGAGTGAATTATAAATTTAGTCATCATATTTTGATGAAATTCAGGTTTTGATCACTAACTTTTAAAAACTCAAAAAAATCACTAATTTTGTCATTTTAATTTCGGTTTTGGTCATTCCTTCAAAATGAACCGTTAAGTGCATTAAGGTATTAACTTTTAAGGGTAAACTTATCCAATCATCAATAATTTATAGTGAATTATAAATTTAATCATCATACTTTGGTGGAATTCAGGTTTTGGTCACTAACTTTTAGAAAACCAAATAAATCACTTACTCTGTTATTTTTGTTCTATTATTGTCACTGTCAAATTGCACCGTTACTACACTAACAGACAAATCTGTATAAGGCCATTTTTGTCATTTTTTTGCAACTTTCTCGTTCTTATCTTATAATTTGTCAACCTTCTTCCCCTCCCCCCTTTTTTTCTCTTTCCACTACACCACTTCAACCTCTATTTTCCTTTTTTTTTCCTAATGAAAATTTAGATAAAACATAATTTAGTTTGCTGCTTCCACCGTCTCCTGCATCTCCATCTCCTTTTATGTTTTATCTATATTTTTGCAGTGGAAAGAAAAAAAAAGGAAAAGCATGTTGAAGTGTTGTGGTTTTATGTTTTATCTAAATTTTGCAGTGGAAAGAAAAAAGAAAAAAAAATGAGAGGAAAAAGAGGTTAAAGTGCTGCAATGGACAGGAAAAAAAATGAAGAAAGAGAAAATGATATTGAAGAGCTGCAGTGGAAAGGAAAAAGGAAATTGAAAAATAGTTAGATAAGCAGGACAAAGTTGCAAAAGAAAATGACAAAAATAGCCTCATACAAATTTGAACATTAGTGTATTAACGGTGCAATTTGATGGAGTGACCAAAAATAGAACAAAAATGACAAAATTAGTGATTTTTTTGCTTTCTTATAAGTTAGTGACCAAAATCTGAATTTCACCAAAGTATGATGAACAAATTTGTAATTCACTCTAAAATTATTGATGATTGGACAAATTTACCCTTCAAAGTTAACACTGTTAATGCACTTAACGATTTATTTTGAAAGAATGACCAAAAGTGAAATTAAAATGATAAAGTTAGTGATGTTTTTTTAGTTTATAAAAGTTAGTGACGAAAACCTGAATTTCACCAAAGTATGATGACCAAATTTATAATTCACTCGGTTGATTCACATGGATTTTTTTAGGTTTAAATCCATTTTTGGCCCCTCATAACATGAGTTATTCCATTTTTTGTCCTCCTTAAATTTTAGTCCCAATTAAATTTTTTTTTTATAATTCTAGTCATTTTCTTACGAAAATATTCTTGACTAATCCTAATTGTTCACTCTTAGTCATTTCACTATTTTAGTCCACCATGTTTGGCTTCTGCCAAAAATATCCATTACGTTTATATTTTTAAACGATTTTGATCCATTAACCTGCTACAACAGGTTTTTGTATTAATCAAAATGAGTCAAAGATAAAAGTAGTCATTTTAAAAAAAAAATAATGAAGGTGTTAATTTGTAAAAATAGATATTTTAACCCTATTTTTTCTCTCTCCCCCCCGCCCCCCCCCCCCCCCCCCCTCCCTCTTCCCTTGGTCTTTCCGTACCGCTGTAACGATACCCACCCTAACTTTTGCTGCCCAACCCTTTAAACGTCTCTTTCGCTTCATCCTTTATCGCCGACTCCAACTACATCGCTCCGATCCCCAAACCTCATGATTTCCTCATACCCGGAATTCACTGAGGTATTTTTTTTTTCTTGCCATATTGAGTCTTTCATCATTGTTTCACTCTATTATTCATACACCAGTTATCATGCTTCGATTTGTATAAGTAAAAATCGTACTCAAATTTTGAGGTGGGGTGACTATGTTTTTTCTTCTATAACCGTAATAAATAATTTATGGCCGATCACAATTTGTGTAATCAATCGTCGGAGAATTCCGGGTCTGAGGAGTTCCAAAAATGCTTATGGACTCCATCTTAGTTAAAAGAAAAAAAATGATGCAGGAAAATGGGGAACTGGGAAGAAGAATACAGTAGAAGAGGGAGAGGAGAAGATGGCTGTTATCAAAATGGAGAGAAAGAGTAAGAAAATGTGATGAGTGAAAGAGGAAGAAAGGAGTATTATGGCGGACGGTGAATAATATTATGGGGTGAAAAATGTGTAGCTTCAATGCAATGCTTGTCGTTACTGCTAATTGGAGTAGTAATTTTGTGACCAAAGTGACAATTGTCATAATCTTTGAGACTTAACGGTTACAGATAATTTACAGAACTCTGTTCAAACTAGGTGGAGCTTTCAACTAGAGTTCTTGACTTTGACAGTGAGACGAAATTCCTCAGAGAATTCCGGGTACGAATAAATCACGAGGTCCGTGATGGAAGTGATGTCATTGGAGTCGGCGATGATGGATGAAGCGAAGAAGATGTTTAAAAGGTTGGGCAGCACAAGTTAAAGTGGGTATTGTGGGAGGGGTAGAGAGACGAAGGGAACTGGACGGGAGGAGAAAGAAAAAAATAAGGTTAATTAATCAAAATCGTTTAAAAAATGTAAATGTAATGGATATTATTGGCTAAGAACAAATATGTTGGATCAAAATGATAAATGGTCAAAGATGTTAGACTAAAATTGTACTTTTTCTTATATAAAACAAATTTTAATACTACAACTAATTCCTAACAAATTTTGGAAACATCCTTTAACTAAAATTAATTTGGATCTAAATATAAAGTCCAAATCTTTTCGTTCTCTTCTTCCTTAACCGTTAATATCTCCACGTAAATCCAAGTATAATTCTCCTCATTCTGCCCAACTTTCGATTTCTTATCAAAAATTGACCAAATCGCGTATTCAACTCTATCGAATGCCATCTTTTCCTGTATTCAAAATACAGGCTATTAAACCACAAAATACATCTAATTAGCCTTCAATTTAAACCAAAATCCAACCATTAATTTTAGGCTTATCACCAGCGACATTAACGTTACATTCGACGAGAAGATAATAGTTTTGTGGTAGTCATTTCTAACTTAAAATTAAGAGTGTCCTAAATTCAAGTCCCCGCATGGTAGAAATAATATATATATTAACATTATACTCAAAGAGAAAGAAAATATTCAATGAAAAAGTCGAAAAGAAATTAAAAAAATTATAATTGCTCAATAAATTCAACTAAAAAAGTCACAATTGATGAAATAACCTTCCAAGTTGAAATAAGCTTATAAGTTTAACAAATTGACTCGCTAAGAATCGTTAGATACTGAATTTGAACCACCGAAATGAACTTTTGAAAATATATTTGGATAGTCTTTTCCATGTTTGAATTGTCGTAGAATAGATCCCTATTATAGGCATTTATAGGGCTGGCCAAACATCCTCAAGGACCAACTTGACACTTCAATTTTGTACTAGGATTGATTTATTGACACTTCAATTTTGTACTAGGATTGATTTATTGCCTAACTTATTTAAATGACATCCTTCTATCTCATAATAATACTCATGCATTAAAATGATTTTTTTTCCCCAAAAATAATTTAATTTTTATATTTTTATGATCAATCTATATATTCTATATGAAAAGCTGAATAATCTGATTATATACGAATTTTATAAAATTTATAATTAAAATATAAAATTATAAATTATAAATTATAAAACTATCAAAATAAGTATTTTGTACAAATAGTACTTTATATAAATTTGATTTTTATTATATTGCCACCATTTAGGTGTAGTTATGGCCTTATTGGGTTTCATTACTTAACAATCCGTAAATAGTAATATAAAAACTACATTACAACACAATTCATTAACAAATAATAAAATTATATTAATTAGAGGGGAAATAATAAACATTCATGGGTTCACAATACTAAATTGATTATAAATTTTATATAATGAACTATTTCACATGATAATTCATAGACTATAATATAAAAACCCATTATTTAATGCTACAACATAGCAATGGCCAGATAATAAACCATGCCAATTAACGAGTATGACTCTGATTACCAATGGCTGAGGCAATTTGGTCATATGGCCTATATATTCTTATGAGTATAATTGGGCTGCTTCCTTAAAAAAAAATAATAAAATAAAATAAAATAATTGTATGATGTATAGCCATCGTTTGGTACGAAATCATTTAAAATTTCATTTTTATCTTATTTTTATTTGTTAAAATTGTGTCCATCCCACTTACCATAGTAATTCATAATACTAGAGTCTATTCAGCTGTTATGATAACTCACCATACGCCTCCGAGTTCAAGTAAAAATTATTAAAATAATATATAACTCAAAATCAATTTGTAACTCATTTTTTATTATTTGTAACCTTATTTTCTAAACAAACTTTATAAATTGCCCTTTTGTTAAATTTTAAATAATTTATCTAAAATTCAACAAAATTCCAAACGCTATATTAACCCATTCATCCTTTTCATTTTTCAAATTATTAACTATATTTTTTTACGAGAATAATTCAACAATTGTATTTCTTTATTAACGAAAAAATTATCGGACAAAAAACAACTTCTTCAATTGAGATTATGAGTATAAGAATCCAAAAATGAGAAAACAAAAATTATACATCTACTTATAAAAACCCTCACATCAGTGGATGATTTCATCCGAATTGTTTCTTAGTTAACTAAATTCTAGCAGGGAAGATTAATTGATGAGAATCCATGGAGGAAGAGGTGGAATCAAACAATAATTACTTCATATGTTCACTGTTCTTATATTACTCCAGCATTATTAGTGGGTAAATTTGATAAAAATGCATGTTTGTTGGAGAAAGAATGATAGGTCGCAAATTATATCCTGTACATAGTGGTACATGTATATAATAATATATCACCACTTTCACTATAAGAGAATGAGATACACGCTCTTATCTTCTTCTTCTTCTTCTCCAAAAACCCAGTTCCTTCTTTTTCAAAAATCACTTCTTCTTCTTCAAAAATCAGTTATTCTTCTTTGCCGTACTCCATTTGAAATCGCATTTAATCAAAATTTTCATCCAAACACAAATTTAACTGAGATCGACGATTGTATTTTCCGATGAACAACACCAAATACAACGAAAAAATTACTTCTTCTTAAAAAATCATTTCTTCCTGTTCAAAAATCTCTTATTCTTCTTCAAAAATCTCTTATTCTTCTTCAAAAATAACTTATTCTTCTTAAAAAAATCACCACATCATAAAGTATAAACTGTATTTGATGAATTTACGGAACCTTATTTTCGCGATTTGATGTTGGGTAATGTATTAATGATGTTATATTCGTGTTTTCTTATTTAAATAATGCTCTGTTTCTCCGAAATATGATATATATAAATGGTTTCCGTGAGGTATTAGCACTTTCATGTGAAATGGGTTGCTTCTGATTCTTCTCTGCTGCTGGACTTGATAGAACGCATTATGCGACGTAACTAGACGTTGCGGGGCAAAACAGGATGTTGCTTCTTTGTATTTTGGACGTAGCTGGATGTAACAGGACGTTGCGAGACGTTGCTGCTTTGTATTTTTGGACGTTGTGGGACGTTGAGGGACGTAGCTGGACGTGTCTGGACGTGGTGCTAGTTTTTTTGGACGTAGCGAGATGTGGTAGACGTTTCTGGACGTGGTTCTAGTTGTTTTTGACATGGTAATAGTGTTATAAGACGTGGTGGACTGTCTTTGTGAAAAAAAACCAGCTTAAATTCACATGCATGGATGTAGACATTTCTGGATGTGGTGCTAGTTGTTTTGGACGTGGTGCTAGTGTTCTGAGACGTGGTGGACTGTCTTTGTGAAAAAAATCATCTTAAATTCACATGTATGGATGTAGACGTTTTTGGATGTGGTTCTAGTTGTTCTGTGAGGTGGTGGGCTGTTTTTGTGAAAAAAAGTTAGTTTAAATTCACATGAATGGATGTAGACGTTTCTGGACGTGGTGCAAGTTGTTTTTGACGTGGCTCTAGTTGTTCTGAGACGTTGTGGAAGGTGTTATGTGAAAAATTCAACTTAAATTCACATGCCTGGATGTAGACATTTCTGGACGTGGTTCTAGTTTGTTTTGACGTTGTGATAGTGTTATGAGACGTGATGGACTGTCTTTGTGAAAAAAAATTAGTTTAAATTCACATGCATGGATGTAGACGTTTCTGAACGTGGTTCTAGTTGTTTTTGACATGGTGCTAGTGTTCTGAGACGTGGTGGACTGTCTTTGTGAAAAAAAATCAGCTTAAATTCACATGTATGGATGTAGACGTTTCTGGACGTAGTTCTAGTTGTTTTTGATGTGGTGATAGTGTTATGAGAAGTTGTGGACTGTCTTTGTGAAAAAAATCAGCTTAAATTCACATGCATGGATGTAGATATTTCTGGACGTGGTGCTAGTTGTTTTTGATGTGGCACTAGTGTTCTGAGACGTGGTGGACTCTCTTTGTGAAAACAATCAGCTTAAATTCACATGCATTAATGTAGACATTTCTGGACGTGGTTCTAATTGTTCTGTGAGGTAGTGGGTTGTTTTTGTGGAAAAAAATAGTTTAAATTCACATGAATGGATGTAGACATTTCTGGACGTAGTGCTTGTTGTTTTTTATGTGGTGCTAATGTTATTAGACGTGGTGGACATGCCTTGATGTAGACGTTGCGACAGTTGTTTTTTGGACATTGCGGCAGTTGTTCTGAGACGTTGTGGACTCAGCGAAGACGTTGTGGACTCAGCGAGCCCACGCGTGGACGAAACTTACTATATTTAGTAAGTATACAGTTGTTAAACAAAAAATTACTATATATAGTAATGAGTACATGTACCGCTGATACAAGATATACTAACTGATGCTAGGTAGGTTACATTTACCATCATTGCTGGTTAGTCCCATTGGTCAGCGGATCAGAAATGAGGAACACTTCCATAGTGTTGATAAGATGCAGCAGACTAGACTCGGAATCCGTCTCCAAATAGAATTCCGTGGCTGAATTGCCGATGCCGTTTGTAACGAAAACTTCAATCAATTCGCTAAAAGGCGGCACAATGAAGTTTGAGATCCACGTGTAAAATAAAAAATAAAAAAAGAATAAAAAGACGAAAAGAATATCATATAGGTAGTAAACTTTATAAATAGGGTTATAAATAGTAAAAAATGGATTACAAAGTTCAGATTAATAATATATAATTTTTTTTTGAATTATTTGTATCACTCATAACTACGGTGGGTTATCCAGGTACGACTGAGTATTTTAATATGAAATAGAACGACAAAAGAATAAAAAATGAATGTTTGATTCCCAAATTAATTTCGAACACTCTAAATTGGTGAGTTTAGAGAATTATTTAATAATAGAGAACTGATAAAATATTATGGAAGCCACATGTGTGAAGCAGCATAACAAAATGCTATGGAAGCCATACTTTCAATTCTACAACAACTAACCAAACATGACTGATCTCAAAAATAGAAACCAAATTTTAGATTTGAGAGGGTTAAAAGAAAAAAATCCTAATACGAGAAAATCATATTCGGAAAGATAAGAGAAAAAAAGCCAGAACTTTGTAATAAGAAGATAATTTCAAATCAACATTTTGTATACTTATATAACTAATGGGAGATGTAATTGTATATGAATCTACCTACTAACATCAGAAATTATACATCTACTGGTGGGCACCTGGTATAATTTAAGATAATTTCTATTTTAATTATAGGGCATGACACGTCCTTAAAAATTAATTAAGGCTTATTTAAAATGTCTAAAGTAAAGGATTCAAGTGGACTGCGTTTAAGTTCTTTAAAATCGTAAATTATATTGTACAACTAGGAGTACATACTCTTAGTAGTGTTGGCCCAATGAGAATAAACTATTTAATGTAGTGCTTTCTGAATTTACATCGTTTTCTTCTTAAATTAATATTTTTCTGTTATTTATCAAAAATACACATTACACTATACTATTAGTTGTACTATATAACTATTCATTAATATTGGACCTTTTGTATTGCGTTGGGTTTCAATTATTCCAAAAATATTATCTTTGGACTAAACCTTCTTAGCCGAAAAATAACTTGGAGCAAGGGCAAAGTTAGCCCCTGAGATTTAGAGGGGCAGTAAATTTAATATATAAATTTTTAGCTAAATATTAAATAACAAATTTTTATAAAAATCCTCTGCAAATATTTATGTTTTAAAAACGATATCAAATTATCTCATTATCAAGTGTATCAAAAATAAAACTTTCTTTCAGTATATGTAACTATACAATAATTCATCTATGGATCTCCCATTTGATTTCAGAGTCGATTTTTCATAATTTGCATAGCAGAAAACACCCTTTTCACTATTGTAATAACCACGTGCAAAAGAAGTGCAAGTGTAATAAGTCTGTATATCAATACAACTTCTGGTAATTGAATAATAGAGATAGATATGCACCATCTACTACGTTTTTTAAAAATTTTTTTGAAATGGTTAGAAATTAAAAAGTCACTCAAAATTTATTTGTAAAAAAAATCATATATTGCTGGTGTGAATCAATTTCACATATTTTAAAAGAGTAAATCATGCAATTTTAGATTACTTTTATTAGATTTTTCGATCTAATTGTGTTTTAAAGTGTTATTTATAGTTTATTTTGTGTGATTTGTATTAAATTGCATAGATGTGAAGTTGATGGGGACACTTAAAGACTTTGGAGCTGAAAAGTGAAGAAATATTAAGCAATGAATGAAACTAAGAGAACAAGTTAGGAAAAAGAGCAAAAGTCCGAAGTGTGAAGAGGCGACTGGTAGGTCGTAGCATGGTGGTCGCCAGCACAGGTGGCAACCCTTAGGAGTCAACACCTGATGGATGCCTGTAACGGAAGAAGCACCATCGATGACGGGTTATCTTCTTCGGAATTCAAATCAACGTGAAAGCGAAGCTGACAAGTTGGATGCTACACGAACAAGAACCTTGTGTTGACGAACTTTTCTCGTCTATTCCTTCCTATTATCTCTACAAGCATGAATTGAAGCGGCGGAATCGCTCAACTCAAGTGTTGGAGTTGAATACATAAGCTATGCTTGTATTGTACATTTTCCCAGTTAATATATTGATTTATATTTTGGTTATATTTTGTTGTGCATTATTTGTCCATTTATATTATGTAGTTAGATGATGAGGTGTCTTGTGTGATACAGTAGATCTCATCATTGATTAAAAGACATAATATATAAATGAGGTTCGTAACTGAGACAGTTTTGGACAAACTGTCGGTTTATGTTATTATGTGATTCAGATAATTGGTTTGTCTAAACTAATTGAATCATATAGATATGCCCGGGGCGTATTGAACTTGACCATTTAGAATGATTTGTCTTGTACTGATTTAATAGACAAATCGTTCTTAGTATTTTATCTCTTAATCCCTAGACTTGAGCGAGCATGAGGATTAGACATAGTGTACTTTGATCTGCCAATGGGTGAGGTCAATTGTGGCTAATAGTCTCGGTGTGTTGGGTGCGCGTGTTTAGTTACTTGGTGTGCTTCTGCTTGTCAAAAGGAAACCATGTACCGGTGCGTCCGGGGTGATGGTGTTCCCGAGATGAGCTCGTTATGTTTATTATACTAAACCCAGATGGTGAACTTATGTCTGGTATAGTAAAAAGGTCGAGTGGTACTAGTTTCAGAATTAAAGAAGTTAACTAATTAATTTATCAGTAAATTAATAAATTAACGAGCACTATATCTTTGATGTGGGGAGATTATGAATAAATTAATTAAGTTGTTCCAGAAGCAATTCTGGTGTAGGATGATAGTGCCAAAATTAATCCGTTAGTGGTACTATTAATTTTGTAATGGGTTAATTGAATAGGTAGAATTAATTAATTGATTAATTATTCCTAAGGGTTAATTAAGTAATTAACAAAGTAGAATTATTTAATTAATTAATTAAGTCTTAAGTTTCAATTAGAATTAGAAAATGGGTAGTGTTATATCGTGCTCCCTTTTTGTTATTGGACGCCCCTTTTTCCAAAAAAAACCCTTTAGTTTGTTAAGTATCGCCCCTTCATTCTTATTTCTCGCCCCCATAATGTTTATCTTCCGCCCCTCCTATTATTACCTAATTGCCCTTAATTAATTTACAAAAAATTATATAAGTCTCTTTTTAATCTACCAAAAATTTATAAAAATTTTGATTAAAATAGCATAGATGAGCGGAATTATAAATAAATTTTTTTTGGTATTTTTAGTAAATTGATTAAGGCTATTTAGGTAATTTAATATATTTTTATATTTTTGTATTTAAATATTGTGATTGGTATTTCTTAATTTATCAGGGATAATTTAGGTATAAAAGAGGCGCGAAATAGGCCTTCACTTAGGAAATCTAATTGGATTTGGTTTATCCTATTAGATTGGTTACCTAATTGGATTTGAAAACTAATTAATTACCTAAACCCATTAGGAAGGTCAGTCCTAAACCAACTTGGGGTCTCTCTTATAACTCTATATATACAAGGGATTAGCTATTACACAATACACAATTCATAAGTTTTCAAGACTAGAAAACTAGAGAGATAAAATCCTAGAGAGAGAAATAAATTTCTCCCTCAAGAATCGGATTTCAAGGCTTGAGTGCGGCTGCCCTCTTCACGGTTTTAATCAGTCGGACTTTCTCAAAATTCCAGCAATACATGTGGTTGAGGGAGGCGGCGCGTGAGGCCAATCTCGGTCGGCGACGGTGGCGCGTGATCTTCACGCGCTAGGCGGCTTGGTGTTGGATTTTTCCAGCGAGTGGATTGTGGTGATTAGCTGATCAATTGCTCGCTAGATCGTTGCCCACACAACGTGCGATCAAAGTCTTGAGGCATACAAGAGAATCACCTGAGTATTCGCTTCAATAGGTAATTCTTATGATTCTGCTTTTAATTAAGAATTTATTTGTTGCGTGATAAATCGAATAAATACATACCAAGATCCTGCGCAATGTTATTTCAAGCAAGGGTTGGAATAGCGATTGTGCTAGCGTCTAGGCCTGGCCAGAGATTCCGATTCTGAAATGCGTAGCACGAAAGTGAGTTTCTGGCTAGGTCCGGGCAGATAATCTTTCATCAAGAACACGCACAATTGTTTAGCCCTCTTTGTGCAAAAATAATTAAGAGGATGAGTAATGGTTTATGATGGGTTTTAGTCAATACATGACAATGATTTTATAGTCCAACCATTCGACTATAACCAACGAAAAAGGTAACTCACGATCTCGCAAGACTACTCAAAGAGATTTTAACTGAGTTAACATCTCATGGAGGGAGAATTTGAAAATTCGATGTCAATAGCATAAACAATATATTAATTCGTGTGGTAGGGTGGCCTTTATATAGGCAATTACATGGGACACTTCCTTTTCTAAAAAGGTAATCTCAAATCCTACGGACTTGGAGATTAAAAAAACAAAACCTATTACAACTCTAATTGGCTAAGGAATTTCGGCCAAGGAGAGATAAAATAAGACAAGAATTAAAATCCTAATTAGAAGAAAAAACTCCATCTATCCTATTTGAATTAGAATAGACTTACAAAACCTTCCAAAACTAAGAAAGTAAAAACATAAACCAAGTATGAAGTGATTTCCCAGTATCAGTTGGGTGTAGGGAATGGCTGGGCTTTTGGATTAAGCCTGTTTCTCCCTAAACTCAAACTCACCCTATCAAAAGGGGCTTCATTCCTAATCTACGTTCCATCTGCAAGTCCATTATCGAATAATCTTGAAAGGTTAATTGGCTTGGGCTTCCAAATCTGTAGAAGGGTTTTGGCCTGTTGGGCTTGGAACTCGATCTTGAACTCTGAAGTTTGACTCGATCCACACGCCTTCTGGGCTCTAGATTGTAACTGGACCAACATAATCAACTAGTGGATCTTGCTTGAAGATATTTGGATCCACTTGAGAGCTTCATAAGCTATCTCTGCATTTTCTAGCTCTTCCTGAAGAATTTCGTAACTAGGCATGTCTTGAAATTTGAACATGCATATTGATGTCATGTGATATCTGTTTATGCCTGTTTGAGGGGCTTGACCCATATATTGGCCCAGGTGTCTTTTAACATGATAAAATCTTCAATTTGGACTCATTCTGTGTCTCTTTAGGGCTCTCTAAATCAAAACTGCGAAAATCCCTTGCCAGTTTAGGGAGATGATGAGCAGTTTTGATGGGAGTGAAGGAAGAGATCTTGATGTTCACATCATCCCCTCCCTGCCGAAAACGGTTCGTCCTCAAATATACATTGTCACACAAAGCAATATTAGAAATATTGTAATGAACAGAAACAGACTTACCGAGTTTCCTAGGCTTAGAACTAGTGAAACAAATTTGCTCAATTCTCTGAATTCTCTTAAACTTCTTGTTGAGCCTGTTTTCCTGTGTCATACAGACAAGTTAGGATAATAGGGTACATTAAAAGGTTTAAGCAAACAACTATACTCTCTCATTCGGAAGACAGGACTATTCGCAGAGCGCATCCAACTAGGAGCGACGGTCTTACTGTACTCTCCCTATGGAAAATAAGACTTTTCACAGGGCGCATCACACAGCGATGAGCAAAAGTCGTTCACGCTGTCTGGGTTTGTAGCTTAAGTTTCCTTTGTGAACCTTCAACCCTGCAAAACACTGTAAGCAAAAGGTGAAAAGGTAAATAAAAGGACTTAAGAAGACAAATATTAGCTCCCAATCAAATGGGTTTTCGCATATCCTCTTAGGAAGAGGGGCGAAATTCTTCTTGAGCTGTCTAGCGGTTGTACTACTTTCAGTGTTTAGGACTAGATTGTTTTGCATTGTTCTTCTCTTCTCGCAACATTCTTACTAGAAACCTGTGCAGGAGACAAAGTAACAAGTTAGTTTTCTGTTAGGATCTAAGGCATAGTTTTCAAAATAAAATACGCAGCAGAAATGCCTAATCTGTGGTTTTAGTGTTAATTAGATCCTAGGTTTAAAACATTTAATGCTTACCCTCATAGTGTAATCGGTTTCCGCGCCTGGATCCTAATTGATGTTCGTCCGGGAATTTTGATCACCACCAAAGCACTTCCTCAGGAGATGCTCTCTACTCTCAAACACTGGAGTTCTCTTAGAACCGGTGCTAGTCATATGCCTGCAGAGAGAAAAAATTTTCTTGGAAGAGTGTTTCTTTTGGTAAAAGATTTTCTTTTCAGAAACGCGTCTTTTTTTTTTCACTGACTTGTCTCCGTGACTTTATAGAAGTCACAAGACTGAGTCAGTAGACAAAAAAATAGTAATTCTTTTAATTAAAAGAATTTTAACTCTACTGACTTAGGTTTTACCAAAACCCATGGATCACCCAGTGACCCATGGATAGGCTGATGGGTCAAGAAATTAATTTATAATTAGGTCCCTTGATTTGTCAGCCTATTCCAATTCTTCCGAGGTACTTGATTAACTCTTAATTAATACCACAAAACTTTTCAATAATATTTAATTAAACTATTTAATTAAATATTATTTGTCTAAGTATAACAATTATACTTAATGCATGCAATAATACTTATTTTGTATCATCGAAATCTCTTATGTGCTATCCTGTAGGTCCATTCCAAATTGACAATGGATAAATCAATCTCATTGATTAATCCATTAATCATTAGTGGTCTCTAGCAAGACATATTGATTACTCAATTCAACGGAGGGTCGAATGGTGATTCAACACAACCTTCCAAGCATACCATGTACGATCCTCTACATCGATATCCAGTTTAGCATAAGGCATGTAACCATTATCCTTATTTAACTAAATGTTTACTTGACCTCTTAGTGACACTGATTCTATTCAAGCAAATGATAACACTTATCATTTCTCGGGCATGACCATGCACTTCTCAATTCACTATCAAGTGGCCAATATATCATTTCTCACTTAAGAGAGACTTGTAGTCCCATCACTTCACCTACATACCTTAGCGTGACTCATAGTGTACCCAATCATACCCGTACTTGGCAACCTGTTATGACCCTGTTAGGCGTATGTCAAAGTACACTACAATTCACCTAAGACCATATAGTGGTTTCTGGTCTAAGGATCCTCGTACGAGTATTACTCAAAATAATCACTCATGATCTAAGCAATCCATGGAGTGTTTCTTTTGGCGGATCGATTTCATGAATTCAAACATTGAACAAGAATATTATATTCATGAAATTAACTCATCTGATAAATCATCAATCAAACGAAAAATGTCTATATAGCCCTTAAATGGGCATATACACAAACACTTTCTTACCATGAGACATGAAAGAATACCTGGTAGTCACACGGGTGACTCTTCTGTCAAATTCCCAAGGCCTTCATAGGAGAACATAACAAGCATCCATTGGTACAACATCGCACAGTGCTACACTTTGACTAGTCTAAGGTATACTGCAGCCATAGCTGGCATATGCACCTTGGGTTCCACCAGAACCATCTAACCATTGCAATCTGTGCTTTGAGCTAGCATTTGGGAAGGGTTGAACAACACGCAACACATGTGGTTGCTCAACTGATGGACAATCCTGATGTAAGGAAAAAAGGGTTTGTAGAGTTTCCTCCTCAACTGCTTCACTGGTCTTGCCAACGAAGAGCTCATCATCCTCTGCACCTCTCATCACTAGAGATGGAACTAGAGCATATAACAAGATACATGGGGACTGTGCTTGTGATGCTGGGTAGCTTGCTTCTATGGTCTCTTATTTCCTAGTGGGATGTCCTGCATACAACAAAAACAACAACACCAAGAATAGATGAGAAAACAATGTGTTAAGATTAGGAACACTATTGTAAATATGGTAGCAGTTTATTTTCTTAATTGGATTAGATTTGTAATTATAGTAATTTCCAATTCGGTTTGTACAAAATTCTTATAAATAAATCAATGTGATCTTAGAGAAAGACACACAATTTTTCCAGAATTATTTTTGTCTTCTAAATTTTGTCTTCTGTTCTTATTGAGTCTTCTGTTCTTATTGAGTCTTTGGGGTCATCGAACTAAGCTGCCATCGACCAGGTTGCGTGATTTTGTTGCACATACTGTTTCTCCCCCTCCCCCCCCCCCCTCCCGTTCTTCTGCTGCTCACACTGATCTATCATCTTTCTCAGGTACACCTTACCCTATAGCTAATTATGTAACTTGTAATTCTTTTTCTGCTGAGCATACAAATTTTTTGGCAGTTGTTTCCTCTCATGTTGAGCCTCAATCTTTTGCTGAGGCGGCTGTCAATTCTAAGTGGCGTATGGCCATGCAGGAAGAGATCCAAGCTTTGGAGAATAATGAAACGTGGGATCTTGTGTCACTTCCACTTGGGAAGTGAGCTATAGGGTGTAAGTGGGTTTTTAAAATTAAATATTATTCTGATGGTACAGTGGAGCGGTTTAAAGCACGTCTTGTGTTTCTTAGAAACAAACAGGTTGAGGGTTTGGATTATCAAGAGACTTTTGCTCCTGATGCAAAAATGGTTTCTATTCGTGTGTTTTTAGCTGTTGTGGTCTAAAAATTGGGAGTTTCATCAAATGGATGTGCATAATGCTTTTCTGCATGGAGATCTTGAAGAAAAAATCTATATGCAACTACCTTTAGGTTTCCGCTTGCAAGCCCCGAGCCAAGTTTGTCGTTTGCGGCTCTCTATATGGTCTCAAACAAACTCCCAGGTGTTGGTTTGCCAAACTCGCTACTGCTCTCAAGCGGTATGGTTTCGCTCAGTTTTATTCTGATTATTCTCGGTTTGTTTATCAGCATGGGACTGTTTCCTTGCATGTGTTGGTTTATGTGGATGATTTAATTGTTGCTGGGAATAGTAGCTCTGCCATTGCTGCTTTCAAGAAATATGTGAGCAATTATTTTCATATGAAGGATTTGGGACTTCTGAAGTATTTCTTGGGTTTGGAAGTTGCTCGCAATGCCATAGGTATTATTCTCTGTCACCAAAAATATGCCTTGGATATTGTGGTTGAAGTTGGTTTGTTGGTTAGTAAGCCAACAGATTTTCCTCTTGAGCAGAATCACCATTTGTCTGCTGAAGTGGGGAATATTCTTCCGGATCCTGTGCTTTATCAGCGTTTAGTTGGAAAGTTGATTTATTTGTCTGCTACACGTCCGGGCCTTGCTTATTCTGTGAATCTACTAGCACATTTTATGCAGTAGCCTCAGGTTCCACAATGGGAGGCAGTTCTTAGAGTTGTGCGGATTTAAAAGTTACCCCTGGTCAAGGGATCGTGTTTGATGCTTCTTGTGATTTGCAGTTGTATGCATGGTGTGATTCAGATTGATCTGCTTGTCTAACTTCTCGTCGGCCTCTCACTGGTTGGTTTATTCAACTTGATCAATCTCCTATCTCTTGGCGCATAAAGAAACAGCAGAAGGTGGCCCGGTCGTCTGCCGAAGCAGAGTACCGTTCTGTGGCATCTAAGGTTTGTGAGATCAAATGGTTGAAAGGTTTATTATGGTCCTTGGGTGTTGCACACAAACAGCCTGTGCGTCTGTTTTGTGATAGTCAGCCTGCTTCGCATATTGCTGACAATCCAGTATTTCATGAACGTACTACGCATATTGAGGTGGATTGTCATTTTGCCATAGATGCGATTATTCAAAGACTAATTTCGACATCTCATGTTTCTTCTCAGACTCAACTGGCTAACATTTTTACTAAATTTTTTGGAAAACAGCAGTTTGAGTTTTTTATTGGAAAGTTGGGCATTTGGAATCCACATGCTCTAACTCGAGGTAGGTGTTGAGATTAGGAAAACTATTGTAAATATGGTAGCAGTTTATTTTCCTAATTGGATTGGATTTGTAATTATAATAGTTTCTAATTCTGTTTGTACAAAATTCTTATAAATAAATCAATGTGGTCTCAGAGAAAGACACACAATTTTCCCAGAATTATTTCTGTCTTCTAAATTTTGTCACAAGGTATTCGTAAAAAGAAAGAATAATACTCCGCGTTTCTTGTATATTATGAAGAGATAAGATGACATGTTATGTATATGTTCATGTATATTTCACTAAACTTGCATGTATATTATGTAATATTTACATTTATATTATGGAAATATAATATTTATATTAAATATATTTTCATGTATATTTCAACAAATTTGTATGTATCTTATGTAATGTTTACATGTAGATTATGGAGAGAAAATATGTATATTATGAAGATGACAAATTCGTTTGCAGATGATGAGTTTAAGGTGGGTAAGAGTATATGCGAAGGAATACCATATAAGAATTGTGTCTTATTTCTACTACACACCTTCTAATTTTGAGATTGAGAGAGTAATCTAACCAATAAATTTTAAATATTACTAGTTACCATTTCAATTTTAAGCATTACCCTTCTAATTTTGACAAAATTATACATTTACTTCAAAAGGAAATAGAGAGAAGCAAGGAGAAGAAGGAATTTTTAGTCCAAATTCAAGCGGTAGAGGGTAAAAATTGAAACCCTAACTAGTAAAATTTTAAATTTTAATTCAATAATATATAGTTTCCAAGTTGAGTATGGAATTCGATTAACAAAACCTTATGATCTTTGGACGTTCATTTCTGATCAAACTGAGCTCCACTAAATGACACCTTTGTTCATCTAAAATTAGTCAATAGCATGTACTCCACCAACCATCAACAAAACCAGTAAATTCTATTGGGTAAGAGAATTTTACTCTCCCTCACCCATAAAAAAAGTTTGCTTATCTACCAATCTATCCATATCCACGTTCTGTATATATATGTTACGAAATCCAAATCGATCAATTAGCTTTCCCGGAGAGTTTCAAGAATCTCATATTTGCATTCCACCGGCAAAGATGAGTCCCCCCACCGCCTTGATCCTCCTCTCCGGTTTGCTCCTCCTTGCGTCCACGGCAACTGCCTTTAACATCACCAGGCTTCTGGAGAGAGACCCCAATTTCAGCAACTTCAGTGATTATCTCGTCCAGACAAAAGTTGCTCAAGAAATCAATACCCGGAGCGCCGTCACTGTTCTTGCCATCCCAAATGATAGAATCGGAAGCCTTGCCGGGAAACCCGCCGACGTGACCAGGACGATCATCAGGAGCCATGTTATTCTTGATTACTTTGACATTTTGAAGCTCGAGAAGTTAAAAGGCAAACCTACCATCATGACAACCTTGTTCCAGACCACAGGTACTGCAATTTATCAACAGGGTTACCTGAATGTCACCAAGAACAGCAATGGCGAAATTGTATTTGCCTCCGCCGTCCACGGTTCTCCCCGGGATGTGGTTCTACTTGGATCAGTTGCAGCACAGCCATTTAATGTTTCCGTTCTTAGTGTTTCCGGCCATATCTTGACACCTGGAGTTGAAGCCTACACATTTCCTCCACCACCCCCGCCCAATGCCCATGCACCAGCTCCCAGCAAAGCCACGGTGGAGCCGCCGGAACCAAGCACAGAGGCTCCATCTCCGTCAGAAGACGATACTGCACCATCCGGCGATGCTCCAAGCGATGCTCCGGCGGACGCTCCGGCAACAGATGCACCCGCACCCGCACCAGCTGATTCCCCCGACAGCGACGCACCGGCGGCCGATGCATCAGCTGCAGATGATGCTGCTGATGCTAAATCTCCAACGAGTGCAAGTTTCAGGGACTTGGCTTCAGCCTCTCTTGGCTCCCTTGTGGCCTTGGCTTCTTTCCTTGCAACTTATTAAATTATAGGGCAAATTAATTGGATGGTCGTTGAACTTTTTACCAAAACCACTTTTGGTTAGAAATGGACAAATATTGTAAGAACCAGAAGAAACCTTGAAGATGGAGGGGAAGAAGAATATGTTTTTGTCAAATCCCGAATTCATTTTGTATAAAAATTAGGATAACCCATTGCATGGGTTTACCTGATGATTCGATTCTTATCCCTATAAAAATGACATAAATTACTTAAAAATCTCCATTTAAGTTTCAAAGATGAGTACTTATATAATCTAAACCGTCTTCATTATATTTCCATCAAATTTGACGGCCATACTTATATAAAAATTAACATAAAATATAATATATACAAAAAGTAATTGAAATTTTTTTGTCACATGTAACTATGGCAGAGGATTCTGAACCAATTAATATGCTTATATAAAAACATGAGGATCCTCTGTGGCTGTGACACTCCATATGACAAATTTCAATTATTTTGTATATATATTGTATTTTGGATTAATTTTTATGTAATATATAATCATTGGCACTCACATATTTTTTAACACCACAGGTTCACTTTTTTTGGCATATTAAATTATTAAATATGATTTTTATTGTTAAAAAATTCTCAAAAATATATAAAAAATAAAATAATACTAAAAAAAATTATAAAAATAAAAATAATCAATTAAGAATATATGTTGTGAATGCATATAAATTATCATGAAATATAATACATATATATACAATAATTGGAATTTGTCACAGGCAATATCACATGCAAGTGTCACAGAGGATCTGAGCCCCATGAACAGAAGCCGTTTGACATGGCTTAGGATCCTCTATGACATTTGGTTGTGACACTTCATCTAATAAATTTCAATTATTTTGTATGTATATTGTATTTTTGATTTATTTTTATATAGTTCATAATCATTTGTACTCTTATTTTTTTTAATACGATGAGTTCACTTTTATGGTGGGTTAGGGCATATTAAATTATTAAATATGATTTTTATTATTAAAAAATTCTCAAAAATATATTAAAAAATAAAATATGAAAATGAAAATAATCAATCTATAATATATATTGTCAATGTATATAAATTAACATGAAATATAATATATACAAAAAGTAATTAGAATTTGTCACATGGAGTGATGTGTCTCCTTCAAGGAACAAGTTACCGATGGTAGTCTAGCTGTCGGATTAGTTGTTTCTTAAAGGATTTGTCTATAGGTTTTCCGATCTTCACTAACTATTCTATATGTTATCTGACTGTGAGGGATTAATTGACGAAAATAATTAAGTCTCGGGGCACATGTTTATTTTAGCTTCCTCACGTGGAATTAGTAGGAAGGTGGAAGAATTGGCTATGTGAGGGGGTTGTTCTCTCGCAAGAGTAACATAGTCAACCTATACTATCATCCAATATGGGGTGTGGTTTCCTCATAAGGACAACTCAAGATCTCGCGAGATCAATCTAAAAGAGATTTAATTATAAAATTATGCCAACGTTTACCTAATTTCGTGCGCATGGTGGCCTATTTATAGGCTTACAATGATATTCTGTTCCTATTCTAAAAAAGTAATCTCAAATCCTATTGATTTAGAGATAGAAAACAAATCCTATTCTAGCTCTGATTTTAGCTTTATAATTCGACTAAATAGAGGTAGAT
The DNA here is from genome assembly GCA_030378225.1 of Knoxia roxburghii. Lineage (NCBI taxonomy): Eukaryota > Viridiplantae > Streptophyta > Magnoliopsida > Gentianales > Rubiaceae > Knoxia > Knoxia roxburghii. The sequence goes on from CM059423.1 coordinate 9,825,956, forward strand.
TACATTAATTACAACCTAATCTAGAAGGGAAAACTCAGCATATCCTATTTGAAATAAGATACACTTCTATAACTTTCAGGAATTCTAATACAATCAAAACAGAAAACCAATAGGAAGATATAGGGGTCTCAAATGGGTTTAGGGAGTGCTATGAGCCTGCACATTTTGGCATTTATTACTTTAACCCAATATTCAATCTTTGTTTTGACTTTAGATACTCATCTACGTTAACTGAAAGAGTCTATCTTCTCTCATCCTCAATATGCTAATAGGTTTGGGTCTCGAGCTTTGTAAATGAGTTTGATCCGGTTGGGCCTAGAACTTAATCAGCAACTTAAGGGCTTTTTCGACCTTCTTCATTTTGGATCTTGTTATGGTCCAACTATGTCCATTAATGTATCTCTCTTGTAAATATTAGAGTCCACAGTGTACAAATATCCATCAGAATTGCGCATGGGGTGTTGTCCCTCAGCATGTTAGGTTATGCAGTGGCATGTAAATTTGTCTTTCCTGATTCCAATTTTTATATCAATATCAAGTTATTTGCTTCTTTGTTAATGAATCATCACCGCATATTTGCACGATCATGTTGAACCAGAAAGAGGTTGTCAAGGGATTCTACTTTTTGTTTAGAAAGCAATGTGAAGGCTAAGGTTATGGGCTTAACTGATTTAAATCCTTAGGATTTGCAGACCTTTGAATGAACACCTTCATGCTAGTTGACCATATTTTGGATATCTTATTCTTCACACATTAAATGGTCAAATCCACTAAAATATCTTTACATTTTTTTGTTTTTTTCTTAAAAATGATTATATGTTTCCATATCCCCTCGTAATGACTCGAATTTGAGACATATTGGTTCTAAGTTAAGAATTTGTCTCCATTTAGCCCCACTTCACCAAGCATCCTCTTCAAATGCTTATGTTTTCACCAGAAACCCATTCTCCTTTAATTACTGCACATATTGGAAAAAAAAAGTCCCATGGTGTACCTTCCCATTTTCTGAAAAGCAAGTTGCCCCTCTTCCTAGTTCCCTCCACTTGTGTTCTTCCAGCTACCACTCAAAAATTTTCCTTCAATCTTGCTCCACTAAAAACTTTACCAGTTATCATTTCATCTTTCTCTAGAGAACCCAATACATGTAAATGAGTTCTGAATCATGGAAGTTTCATGGTGTACCTTAAACCCTAAACCCTAAACCCTAAACCCTAATTACTGCACATATTGGAAAAAAAAAGTCCCATGGTGTACCTTCCCATTTTCTGAAAAGCAAGTTGCCCCTCTTCCTAGTTCCCTCCACTTGTGTTCTTCCAGCTACCACTCAAAAATTTTCCTTCAATCTTGCTCCACTAAAAACTTTACCAGTTATCATTTCATCTTTCTCTAGAGAACCCAATACATGTAAATGAGTTCTGAATCATGGAAGTTTCATAATGTTGAATTCAAGGCATTTTTTAAGGCTTGCGACAATATGTAGAGTGGATAATTGAATATGATGCAGCCTTCAGAGTTTATGCATTCAGAAAACTTAAGAAAGAAGGACAACAACGCTTATTAAGGCTAAATCAAATTGTTTCACAAGAGTTGTAACTGTAATTGAGCACTGGAAAAATCATCCATAAATGGAACAAAGAAAAAACATACAGAAGTAATATCCAGAAAATGAAAGATACTGTTAGTAAGAACTTTCAGAGAATGTCGACATCTTCTTGAACGGCCATGGAAGCAGCAACCATCTTAAGAAAATGAGACTTTACAAGCTAGAGACGCTCTAGACAAATCTGATATCTTCTTGAGTATTTGAAACTTTTTTCAGGAACCAATTGGTTCTGATGAGCCAATTGGCTGATCAGAGAAACTCCACTTAGAAGTGTAAGTAGAGCGTAAATCAACTATTTCTATCCCTGAAGCATACTTTAGAATATACTCTAACATTTTCATCTCATTCTTAAGGCCTTTGAATCCTCTGTTTAAAAGTCGTGTAAGACTCGACGACAAGTATCTTGGAACACTACTAATTGGATCCTCCCAATATGTTATGTGACGTTCTACATGATCTTCATAGCAAACATATAAATCTATAAATTTGGTAATGTCGAGAACTTGTAATTTGACACAGAAATTAATCATATCCATCATATAATACCAGCACTCAATTTCAATAACCAATTTGGTTAAACTCTCAAAACTTGCTGACAATTTCTTGTAATTTTAGAAACTTCAAGCTATAAAAAGCTTGAACTAACTCACCAATGGTATCAAGATTCACCCCTTCTAACCACGTAACCACTGCTGGGGAAATATACCCCCCAAGTGCCATTGTCAAAAATGAGGTATTCAAGGTCAGGAGTATTCATTTTCAGCTTCCAACATTCCAATGGAAAATAAACGTGAAAATTGATTTGAAGACGTTTTAGTGTAGGTGAAGAAACTGTAATAACCTTCCACCCATTGAAGTAATAATCCCATACAATTATGAGAGATTGGAGCACTGGACAACCAGATAACAGCTTTGGAAACGAGTCATATTATTCATGAGCAACATAAATTAATTCCAAAATAGCAAGTTTTGGAAGACAAACCACATCAGGATCAACAATCATGGGCCCAGATAATTTCATAACCTTTAGTGTGCATGGATAAAGATGTTTCTGGATGTGGTGCTAGTTGTTCTGAGACGTGGTGGACTATCTTTGTGAAAAAAATCATTTAAAATTCACACGCATGGATGAAGACTTATCTGGACGTGGTGCTAGTTGTTCTGAGATGTGGTGCTAGTTGTCTTTGTGAAAAAAATCAGTTTAAATTCACACGTATGATGTAGACGTTTCTGGATGTGGTGCTAGTTGTTCTGAGACGTGGTGGACTGTCTTTGTGAAAAAAATCAGTTTAAATTCACACGAATGGATGAAGACATTTCTGGACGTGGTGCTAGTTGTTCTGAGACGTGGTGGACTATCTTTGTGAAAAAATTAGTTAAAATTCACACGCATGGATGAGAAGTTTTCTGGACGTGGTGTTAGTTGTTTTTGACGTGGTTGTTTTGAGACGAGATGCTAGTTGTCTTTGTGAAAAAAATAGCTTAAATTCACACGCATGGATGTAGATATTTCTGGAAGTGGTGCTAGTTATTTTTTGACGTGGTGAGCTGTTTTTGTGAAAAAAATTAGTTTAAATTCACACGCATGAATGTAAACGTTTCTGGACGTGGTGCTAGTTGTTTTTGACATGGTGATAGTTGTTCTGAGATGTGGTGAACTATCTTTACATAAACGAATCAGAACGAAGTTTTTACACTAAAAAAGACCATTTTGAACCAGAAAAGAGTATTTTACACCAAGAAACAATATTTTGACCAAAGAATCAGTAGTTTACATAAGCCAACAGTACTTTACATAAACATTCAGCACTTTACATAAACAACCAGCACTTTACACAAACAATAGTTTACATAAGCAAACAGTAGTTTACATAAGTCAACAGTACTTTATATAAACATTCAGCACTTTACATAAATAAGCAGCACTTTACACAAACGAATCAGAACGATATTTTGAACCAGAAAACATTATTTTACAACAAGAAACAGCATTTTGACCAAAGAATCAGTAATTTACATAAGCCAACAGCACTTTGCATAAAGATGTTTCTGGACGTGGTGCTAGTTACTTTTTGACGTGGTGCTAGTGGTTCTGAGATGTGGTGCTAGTTGTCTATGTTAAAAAAATAGCTTAAATTCGCACGTATGGATGTAGACATTTCTGGACGTGGTGCTAGTTGGTTTTGACGTGGTGCTAGTTGTTCTGAGACGTGGTGGGCTGTTTTTGTAAAAAAAAATCAGTTTAAATTCACACGTATGAATGTAGATGTTTATGGACGTTATGCTAGTTATTTTTGACGTGGTGCTAGTTGTTCTGAGATGTGGTGCTAGTGGTCTTTGTGAAAAAATAGCTTAAATTCATAGGCATGGATGTAGACGTTTCTGGACGTGGTGCTAGTTGTTTTTGACGTGGTGCTAGTTGTTCTGAGACGTGGTGCTAGTTGTCTTTGTGAAAAAAATCAGGTTAAATTCACAAGCATGGATGTAGACGTTTCTGGACATTGTGCTAGTTGTTTTTGACGTGGTGCTAGTTGTTCTGAGACGTGGTGCTAGTTGTCTTTGTGAAAAAAAATAGCTTAAATTCACATGCATGGATGTAGACGTTTCTGGACGTGGTGCTAGTTATTTTTGGACGTGGTGGTAGTTGTTCTGAGACGTGGTGGACTGTTTTTGTAAAAAAAATCATTTTAAATTCACACGCATGGATGTCGACTTTTTTTGACATGGTGCTAGTTATTTTTGACGTGGTGCTAGTTGTTCTGAGACGTGGTGCTAGTTTTCTTTGTGAAAAAAATCAGTTTAAATTCTCACGCATGGATGTAGACGTTTCTGGACGTTGTGCTAGTTGTTTTTGACGTGGTGCTAGTTGTTCTGAGACGTGGTGCTAGTTGTCTTTGTGAAAAAAATTATCTCAAATTCACATGCATGGCTGTAGACGTTTCTGGACGTGGTGCTTGTTGTTTTTGGACGTGCTGGTAGTTGTTCTGAGATGTGGTGGACTGTTTTTGTGAAAAAAATTAGTTTAAATTCACAGGCATGGATGTCGATGTTTCTGGACGTGGTGCTAGTTATTTTTGACATGGTGCTAGTTGTTCTGAGACGTGGTGGACTGCTTTTGTGAAAAAAATCAGATTAAATTCACACGCATGGATGTAGACGTTTTTGGACGTGGTGCTAGTTGTTTGAGACATGGTGGACTCAACGAAGACGTGGTAGATTCAGCAAGGAAAAAGACGTGGTAAACGATTGGATGTAGACGTTTTTGGACGTGGTGCTAGTTGTTTTTGACGTGATGCTAGTTGTTCTGAGACGTGCTTGACTGCCTTTGTGAAAAAAATAAGATTAAATTCACACGCATGGATGTAGACATTTTTGGACGTGGTTCTAGTTGTTTGAGACGTGGTGGACTCAGTGAGGGCGTGGTAGACTCAGCAAGGAAAAAGACGTGGTAAACGCATTGATGTAGATGTTTTTGGACGTGGTGCTAGTTGTTTGAGACGTGGTGGACTCAGCGAAGACGTGGTAGACTCAACAGTAGTTTACATAAGTCAATAGTACTTTACATAAACATTCAGCATTAGCACTTTACACAAACGAATTAGAACGATATTTTTACACTAACAAATACTACTTTGAACCAAAAAAGAGTATTTTACACCAAGAAATAACATTTTGACCAAAGAATCAATAGTTTACATAAACCAACAGTAATTTACATAAGCCAACAGTACTTTACATAAATATTCAACACTTTACATAAACAAGCATCACTTTACACACACGAATCAGAACGATGTTTTTACACTAACAAACACCACTTTGAACCAGAAAATATTATTTTTACACCAAGAAACAGCATTTTGACCAAAGATTCAGTAGTTTACATAAGCCAATAGTACTTTACATAAACATTCAGCACTTTACATAAACATTCAGCACTTTACACAAACGAATCAGAACGATGTTTTTACACTAACAAATATCACTTTGAACCAGAAAAAAGTATTTTACACCAAGAAACAGCATTTTGACCAAAGAATCAGTAGTTTACATAAGCCAACAGTACTTTATATAAACATTCAGCACTTTACACAAACGAATCAGCACGATGTTTTGAACTATAAAACATTATTTTACAACAAGAAATAGCATTTTGACAAAAGAATCAGTAGTTTACATAAGCCAACAGTACTTTACATAAACATTCAGCACTTTACATAAACATTCAGCACTTTACATAAACAATCAGCATTTTACACAAACAAATCATAATGATGTTTTTACACTAACAAAGACCACTTTGTACCAGAAAACATTATTTTACACCAAGAAATATCATTTTTACCAAACAATCAGTAGTTTACATAAGCCAACAGTTTACAATGAAGGGCCGGAGCCACGTCTTGACAGGCTGAAACATCTGAGCATTTTACACCATCATTTTACACTAATAAACAACAGTTACAACAACAAACACCATTTTACACCAACAAACCAGCAAAAACATACGATTTTACATTAAAAAAACATACATTTTTGCCAAAATCCTAGTTTTTTCTTTCATCTTAGTGGGTTGCAAACACAACCAAACGAATCCTCTACCTCAGATCTATAAAACCCTAGTTTTTCTTTCATTTTCGTGGCTGATTTAGGGTTCTCCCAAACCCAAGAAACGGCGAAATGGTAGAAAATGGTATGGGTTTTGAAGCTTGAGAGGTAGGGAGTATTTTGGCGGTGAGATATCTTCAAAAATCTTCACCGAATGGCCGAAATCGGTGCGAGAGAAGAGAGAAAAGAGGCTGCTAAAGGAGAAGACTAGAGAGAGTGAATAGATTAGGGTTTGAGAAGAAAGAGACTGATAAGGTGTATATATAATAGACGCGTGTAAACACCTCCTCCTCCTCTTCAATTTTTTATCTCCATTTTTTCTCTTTATTTTTGTTTATTTTTTAGCTGGGTGTACGCCTTTTTCTACTACTCCTAGTAGTAGGACATAAGAATTGCGATTTTGGTCCATCTAAAATTTTGAACACTCTATTTCTGATTTTTGTATAGTCAACAAAATTCATAGGTAACCTTTTATAAATTTTAATAAAGATTTGGGATATTCAAAATATCAAAAAAATACTATCCTCTTCCTTTTCCTCTTTCTTGCCAAGTATTTTTTTTTTATTTTTTAAACAATAACCCAAACCTTAAATTTTCAAAATTTTTCTAAAAAATTTACTAGAATGATTTTATTATTTTTTTTTAAGTAATTACAATCCTTCACCTTCCCCAAATCGCCATGGGTTTCAGAAAGCATTATCTGTCTGTTCTGTCGGGCATATGTCAAATTGTTATCATGAGCAGCTGAGCTTAGAAATCGACATACATATTCAAGGTCTCAGAACCGAAAACGAAAAGCAGTGTTAAATGGTGACCTTAATGTTGCTCCAACTGCTGACAACCGTGACATAGCCCCGCCGGGGACTTTATTAACGGCCAAAATAAAAAAGATTCACCACCCCGCATGAACAATAGTAGCAAACCACTGCGCACTCCGCCGTCGTGCCACCCTCCCTAATGGGATAAATGAAAGAAACAAAAAAGAAAAAAAAAAAAAAAAAGGAAGAATGTCCCTTTTGATTTCCCAGCGACAGAACTCGATCTGATTAAAGGGATGTCAGGAGACGGTTCGGGAAGAATGAAAAGAAAGCTCCCATGGGGTTGGTTAGGAGGAGGGAGGAAAAGGTCTTGAATTAACCTTGCTGCTCCGGCGGCGGCTGCTTCTGCCTATCAGCTTTGGCGGAGATTGGAAGCTCCGATACTTTGGAAAATAGAGTGGATGCTTCAGATATGGATTGGACCTGCACCGGTGTTCTCTGTTCTCATCCCTTGTCAAGGGTACGTGGCAGAGGGTGGGGTGAGATGGAGGCGTACGGTGGCTTAGGGTGTGGTGAGATGGAGGAGGAGGAGGAGGGATGCGACGGGTCTGAGGGAGAAGTAGAGTTTTTCTTTTTGGTTTCGGCCGGAGAGAAGGGGGAGATGTTGTTCCCGGATTTTACAAGCGAAAAATAAAAAATAAAGAAAGGTAACACAAAGAAAGAAGGGAAAACATAGGAAATTAGGGTTTTGTTTTTGTTTTTATATTATTTATAAAATAGTCTAAAATATTTTTAATATTTATAAAATACCCTCATATATTTTGATAACTTATAAACACAGTCTTTCTTTTACATTTGACTTGTTTTGACTATAAAAACACCTACCAGGTCAAAATTATATGATGAATTAAACTACTTAAAAATTAAAATGTAATGAGTATTTTTAGAGATGACCAAACATAATAGACCAAAAGAGTAGAATGACCAAACGTGTTGGACCAAAATTATATTTTTTCCAATTCCATTTCCCACCCCTATAAAATCCATTGTGATTCCCGATTTGATTTAGGGTTAATATAAAAAAATCGGTCTTTTTATTTATAAATCAAATACCCTTTAACAAATATAAAAAACTCATTCACTAATTAAATTTGAAAAAATGACTAGAACATTCACACAAATTATAATTAAAAAAAAAGCAAAAATTAAAATATATCAAATTATATTTTTTGTCTCTCCCATTAAATATTTAAAAATATGTCTTTCCCTCTCCCTCTTCAGTCGCGTCTTCTTCCAACTTCAGTCGACTTCGTCATTCTCAACACTGAAAATAGTGTTTCCGTCGTTTTCTTCCTGGAAAGATCCCTATGAGGAAAATAGAAATTTGGTCAATCGCTGTTTTCATCCACTCATTCAGGGCTTTTAGGACTTCTGTTCCAATTCGATTTTGTGCAGAAATGAATTTTGGATTATTGACGTGGATTTTGGATCGGTGAAAAAACTTAATCTTGTTCTTTTTTGTCTAAATTTTTTGTGATTTTGGTCCTTATTTTTCTGGGTCTACTTCATCAAGTTCATTTTAATGAAAGCTATAAATCCTACCGCTAAAACATATCCAGCCTCAGAAAAATTGGATTTGACCATCGGCATAGCCTTGGATCGGTGAGAAATTCTATTATTTTCTTCCTTCGCCATTTCAGCATAAGTTTGATCATAGGTTGAGATTTGTGAACAAATGCAGTCCTGTTCATTGATGTCTTCAGCCACATCAAGAATAATATAAAAAAACACCATTGATTCTTGAACGGTTATTCTTAGCAAGATTTGCTTTTGTTTGGTTGAATTGCATTGATAGCTCGGCTTCCATCCACTGAGTTTCATTATGGGTATTTTTGGGAGGGTAAAAAATATTTTTTTGATTATTTTATATTTTTAGGAAGTTAAAATAAAAATATATAATTTTTAAGACGAAATTACCCCTTACCAAACAAGCAAAAAGAAATTTTGACTAAAATATTTTAAATATGTGAAGTAATAGACTAAAAATATAAAATTTTTTTGTTATGATGAAAATCTCATTTTTCGAATATATAATGGAGCAATAATAGGATTAACTCTAAAATTTATTTAAGTTATATAAAATTTTTTACATCATAATAATAAAAAAAAATGAACAAAGTGAATAAAATAAAAAAATGAGAGTAAAAAAAAAAAACCACCATGATTATATTAGTCATTCGTTCTAAAAATTTTTTTAAAGAAAAGTATAAATAACATTTAATTCGTAGATGGAAATTAGGAGAGTTTCATCAGTTTCTATGAATGTGCAATTAAGGTGAAGGTGCAGTCACGTGGATGTGTGAAAATTAAAAAAAAATGGTACATATTTAACAGCAAAAAATACAATTTTAAACATGTTTAAACCCAAAATTATTTTTTTTTTTTCCTATTTAACACTACTTGAGCATATTCTCATGGAATAGTATAATTTGCGTTTTCCTATAGGTTTAATGTCTAAATCAAAGTTAATATAATACTAGTACAATTGGAACAGAAGATTATCACCTGCGCAAGATGATACACACAAATCGAAAAATGGTCAAAATTTTAAAATTAAGAAAAAAACACTAATACAAATTTTCACCGAAAACTTATATATTATTATTAAAAAATAAAAATAACAAAAAGATTATAATCCATTGACTGACGCTTCTCGCTTAAACTAATAAATTTTGAATTCGAGTCATCTAAGTTTTAACCTTCTTCTTTGTACCAAAATAAATAAATAAATAAATAATAAGAAAGCATTAACTCAGACAATAAAATGTTATTTATGTTTACAACAAATCTTGAGGCTATTTGAATTTCTTTTATCCAAAAAAAAAAAAAATGCTCCAATCTCCCCAGTTCACAACATTCTGAAAGATTTTAAAAAGAAAAAAATCCTGTGTGTATCCCTATTATTTCCCACCTTGAGATGTTTCCAAGTTCCAACCATGAAGCTCAACTCTTAAGCATCTGCAAAAACCATTAGCAGCAGCTCCATGTTTTCACTTACGATGGGTATCTACATCTGACATTATCTTTGGCAACTTGCTCTTCTTTTGCTGATATTTGGCATAAGAATACCACAAACCACCAGCTGTGTTGATTACTAATCCAGTAATGTTTAATGCATGAACTTGCACACCTCCCAGTAAGATGAAACCAAAGGTCTAAACACAATCAAAGATAATCAATCAGGGTAATGATCTAAAGCAACCAAAGATTACTAATCCAATTTTTGATTTTTTATCCAATAACTCAAACGAAAAGGGGCAATGTTTATACATACCGTTGATCCAACCCCTTTGAGGACACCAACAATCGTAGTTGTTAAGGCCGAGTTAACTATGGTACAGAGGAACATCGTGTAGTTTAGAACAATGCCCATCACCAGGGATAGAAGAAGAAGAACCAAAAATGGAAATGAAGTACTCTGTACATGAAAAAACCATTGCCCTAATTAGATACAGGTGCCGCCATTGACAGCAGAATGATTTAGCAATCCCCAGATGACAAAACAATATTAACAGAAAATAGAGTTGTTCTATACTTTATCGTGATCTATACATTTCTTGAACTATCTCTAGAGCAGAGTAGGGACTCTCATAATGATTATAGGAGGCATGCAAAGACGGATGGAATGGAGAAGAGAAGGTACTCCGGCTTTCTTTCATAGATAGACTGAACCAAGGTTTTGATGCCTTTCTTCTGGGGTCTAGGAAAAAAATAGACAAATAGATATCCTAAATGCTGAAAGAGACTTCATGAAACAACTTGAAAATCTACTATCTAGTTCTAATACACAATCTGCCTACCTGTTGCCAGGGAACCCCATGACAAAAATATGCAATTAACTAAAGGGATTTAGTGAAAGTGGTTCCTACATTCAGAATGGAACAACTTCTCTTTGAAGGAAATAAAATTAGGAAGAGGAAAGGTGATTTTAATTTCACACCTTTAATTTAGCACACAGTACATGACAACTATTTAGATGAATTTGGACATCCTAATACATTTGTAACCAAAAATCTGGAAATGAGATTATTCGTTAATATCAAAGTACAGAATCTCCATCAGCTTTCTGAAGGCCAGGTTTCCCACATGGCAATCTTATGCGCCAGGTCAAAGAAAATGATACACTCATGAATCACTTCAATTCTAAGCACATCATGACACTAAGAATTTCTATTTCCTGATCTACCTTCTAGTTAAGAATTTGAATCTTACTTCTGCTACATAGCACAGAGCCCAGTGACCGCCATTAGCCTCCTTATCAAAAGATACACGTGTACAATCAAATTTAATGCAGGGGAAAAGTTTCGACATGATGATAAAGGGCCTAAGGAAGCAAGGTCATTTCAGCATGGAACCAAACAGTAGGAACAGCTAGGGGTGTTTCAAAGGGTTTGAGTCCCTGCATTCACCTCTATGGTCCTCTATCAACAATCAACAAATTTTACTTCCCCTCCCTCCACAAAAGCAATATGCATACTGTTATGCAACAATTTCCATACCTGATGGATAACATGGTCAGTTATACTTATTTAAGTGCAACGTGAAACTTAGACAACTACACCTTAAGAATTCTTCAAGTCAATAGCAGCCCAGTGCAAAGGAAGGGTATCAATTAAGATGCAATAAAGGGGCAAATCCCTTTATCATCCCTGACATTTTGTGTACCACATATGGTCACTCAAGAAGCCTTCAGTTAGAGTTCCAGCATGGTAGATACTTTAGCAACATCATCCAGACACTTAAATTGAAAGGAAACATAGAAATGTAGCATTAGCAATATTGATTTTTCTATTTCTTTTTTCTTGTTTCTTTTGTTTTCTGCAACAGAAGGGTCATATTCATGATCAATGACATTTAAATAGTAATACTTCTATACATAACCAAAACCAGCTTCTGAGCATTCATAGTATATGTCACATGTCAAGCTCATGAACACCTTGGTTCAGTTCATTACTAAAAGAGGATCGATCACACCCGTAGCCATACCATGCATATCTGATACAAAACCAAAAAATTAAAACTCCCTACAGATTTTCCCTGTGAAACTTAAAAGTTGATTCCCATGAAGAAGGATAATGCCCTTAAAACCCTCTCCCTTCTCCAATCGTGTCTAAATTCCCCACCTTCTAGGTATGCATTCTCCCTTCCATTACCAAATCACATCCCACCAATCAAGGCCACTACACTGCTTATGGTGGGAAACAAGGAATGAGAGCAATGGAATAGAAGGGAGAAAAATAGCAATAGACAGAAAAGAAGCTGAAATCCATCTAACATGTAGACGAAGTCCATAAGACTATTTTATGGAGCCAATTTGACACAGTAATGATTTGAGTAAATATGTACAAGCAAATAGAGGGTAAAAAAGTTATATTTAACGGTAAAGTACGATTGAATTCATATCCAGCTCTTAATATCCAAAACATACAAATCAAACACAGAAATTGTGTTAAGTTGCAAATCTAGAATCAGCACTAAAAATATCTCCAGAACAGAAATAGTGGGGTTTCAGGAAGGGGAAACAAAAGATAAAGATAAAAATGGGAGAAACAAGAGAAAACAAGGAAACTCATCTATTTGCCAGTTTTGTTAAAAGGTTTTATTAAACCATATTAATTACTAGAACTGTATAAACATACCACAATTCAGCTAAATAAATGGCAAAATCCTTTGTAACATGGCAAATTTTAAGTTCAAATTAAAGAAAAAAAGGGTTATTTTGTGTTACACATGCCTGGGAATAGAGACTGGGGTGTTGACATGGAGGGACATCTAGGCTTTCATTTAGTTGTTCTAAACTGAAAGCACTTCGAACTCAAAAAATCATAGGCCACAAGGTCAAAACAAGGAAACAAAGACTTGAGAGACCTTAATTCTAAGATAACTTGGAATAAACAATGGAAAACAGATATGCTTCCCCTTGGTGCCTAGTAAACACCTGTATGACAACATTTCCAGAACAGAAGTATGTCCAACAGAGCAAAGATACTAATGCAAAGTATGTACATTTTTGTATTTCAAACTGTTCAAGTATGGAGCTTGTTAGGCTCTCTTGACCAAGCCAGATCTTCAAGCAATAACAAGCTGTGATTTATGCTTTACACATCAGGTACATCAGCTTCACTAACTATGTGCATAATACACAGGTGTAGTGCAAATAAAGAAACCAACCCATGTTGGATTCGTTGACCACAAAGGTATCACTGAGATATCTCCCAAGTCACAGGTTGGGCATTTGAGATCTAGGGTGGGGGCATGTGGTGTCAGAGTGTGAAAAATGGAATCAGAGAATATAAGAAAGAACTTAACCTTTGCAAATAACAGTGACAAGGAATTTGGAAACTCTCCGGTAGCTATGATTAGAAATAGAAGAAACGGTAACGACAAAAAACTGTTATAGAACATAATCTCAATTGACGAAAGTCCATCCTCTGCACCAGACCTCTCCACCAACACAAGGTACATAGTCTGAATAAGCATATAACTTTTGTCAAAGAGGGATCTTACAAATCAACTGAAGAATTGAAAGATGAAACAAAAGCACTGAAACAATAGAGTAATACAATACCTGGAAGAAAACAGATGTAAGGGCCATGCTATACCCAAAAAGATCAAAAGAAAAATCACCTAGCCCTGCTATAATAACACCAGCAGCTGTCAAAATAACTGAAAGAGTTACCTGAAACGAGAAAATAGGAAATAATCATAACCAGCAGCTTATACCGCAATTAATAGTCAGTAAAAGCACAGCAAATTCAACAGTTTTAAATTATTACGAATAAAGAAAAGTCATCCAAATTAACTCACTAGAAGCAAACCTTCTTTAGAAGGTCAGCAGAAAGGGTCACTTAGATCCCTCCCACCACATATCAGGCGCTCAAGACCTGGGATATGCATGAGCATATATGAGGGTGGGAAAGGATTATACAAAATTTAGAAAAAATTATCCCTCACGTACAATAGTGAACTAGCTAATGGAAATAATATTTGCAGAAGTTACTAAGTTTTCTCACAGATACATAACTGCAATAAAAATAAGCTAGATTTATTTACTTCATATGCTTCAAATGGCGTTCTTCACAGGCTATTACATTGAGATCAACCTGCTTAGCCTAAGATCATGCCTTAATCAATATTTGGTAATAACTTAGTAACCTAGGACCCACACTATGACACCAAATGGAACCTGAAGACTAAAATTTAATTCATTAAAAGATAATTTCATCAATTTTATTCTCATATATTCATCAGAAAAATCTCTTTACTGTTATATTTGAAGATGTTTTCAACACGCCAGACCAAGTTAGTTTTCCTTCCAAATCAGCCAATAATGGAACAACAAACAGCAGATTCATGAACAGCATCAGATACTACTGAACAAAAAAAAAGAGATAAAGTTAAATGCTTTTTTTTCTTTAACACCCACAATCACATAATGATAGATTCTGAGATTCTGGACAGTATTAAGACAGGGAATGCAATAGAAGAATGTTACTCCTAAGTTGAATAGTAAGAAAAAGAGTCTAACAAAGCCTTAAAGCCAAGTCACTAACCTGAATTGTAGGTTTCCCCTTTCCGGTAAAGAATCCAGCGATCAGTACAGCAAGTGGTGTCAGTCTTTTGATGGCAATGTACATTGGGATATTTACTCCTTTCAAACTAGCTAAAGCAAATGCAACATTTGCGTTGTAGAATAAAGAAACAAATACAAGTCTTTTTGCTGTCTCCATATTCAGTCCTCTTGCTTTTGTGTATCCCGTGGCCCTACCAAAGTGTATGAGCAGGGTAGTAGCCAATTGCTGCTCATAGCTCAAACATTGCAAAGAGAAACCTAATCAATAATCAGAAAAAAACTTAAAACACACTGAGGAGAAACAAACAATTACTTTTCCATTCAAAATTAAGATATCTCTATACATATATGGAGCATTCTCCAAGCTGTACCTGGAGGGTAAGAAGAGTCATGGACTGCGCATACTGCATGAGTACTGCCTTGTTGATGAAAACCATTGCCATGGATGCAATCCCATATGAGAGCGCGGCAAACAAACTGCATTATCACGTATTCATGAAGTAATGCAATCCAATTGAGTTGATTTATAGCAAAAAAATGAAAATATAAATTGAAGAAAGCCCAACGTTAACAGAGCATTAAGAGGATTTCCATCTTTCACTCTTTGCTTCATTCGCCATATAACCAGTAAATGTCAAAACAACCAAGAACAAATTACTACTACAGGCAACACTGAAGAGAAACGGTTCGATACATTTAAGTACAACAGCAGAGTCCCAAATTGTCAACCCATAGTCAGAAAAACCAACAAAAACAATGCAAGAGTCAAATAAACCCCATCATCAAATTCAAAAGGCCTGATAATAGAAATTTAATCATCATAAATTCATACCTCAAAAATGAACTTGAATCTGTAGAATCCATATCTGAATCCACCAAATAAATCACGGTAATATTCCAATTTCAGAATCTTTCAAGCAGTAAAGCAACTACAATCACTTCACTGGATCAAATTCCACTGTCCCAATACAGAAAATTTTCAATTCAGAGTGGAACAACGAGAATTCATTAAAGAGTCATCAGAAAATTAAGTGTATACTAAGTAGGATTTAGCTGTGATATAACAAGATTTTTGTTTTTTGCAAATTCAAAAAAAAAAAAAAAAAACAAAGGCAAGAATTTAATAAAATAAAGAAAGGGGTCCTCCGATCGAGAGAGAGAAGGGCGGAAAGGGTGCTTCCGGGGTAGTTTCTGAGCGAAATTTGGCACCAATCGGACCATGAAAATGGGTTTACTGAATAGTAGAAAGTGATTAAAAAAGAATTAGCATGTGAGGATGATATCGACGTGCACGTGATGATTCTTCGCTCTGAACCATCCTATCCCTTCCTTCCAAATCCACATTTTTGCTTTCACCAGGAACAGCAAGGCTCGTGGGATGTGGGTTGAGAAAGGGTGAAGCAACCAAGTGGAGTGTTGAGTGTGAAGTCATGGCCATCGCAATCACAGGCGGTTTCCTTGGCTGTTGGTAGTTGGTGAATACTAAACAAAAGATGAAGATATACAAGCATATAACAAAAACAAATAAATGACTATGGCCAACCAATATATATATATAGAGAGAGAGAGAGCTACGCAGAAATTTCTGTAGGAGCAGCAATCAACAATGAATTTTGTCTATAAATAGACAAAGAGAAAGCAAATGGAGACAAACTTTCATTTGTCTTCCTATTTCATTCCTACTCTCTCTCTCTAAATCACTCCTCTCTCTTCTCTCTAAACAACTCTTCTCTTACTCCTCTCAACTCTCTCTACTCTTCCAACAACTCTCTCAACTCCTCCTACTCCTCTCAACCCTCTCTACTTTTCCTACTTCTCTTTTCTTTTCTTCTACCGCCTTTTCCTTTCTTTTCTTTTCTTTTCTCTTATAACCATTTTGTAATTTCTTTGTAAATTTTTATCTTTTCTATTATATCCCTACAATATAGCTTCTCTTCCCCCTCCACCTTCTTAGAGATATTTTTCATTTTTGTACCTAAGCTTTGGAGATTATATAAGTAAGTGATGTACCCAAAGCAGTAAATTATTTTGGAGTTTAGATTGTAAAACTCTTATGTTTTAATTTGAATTTATAATGTATATTATTTCTTTTGATGCATATAACTTCTAACTTTTATTTTCCTGCACCTAACATTTACATTTCTGCACTACTAACAATCTAACTTTTATTTTTTGTTTCTAATATTCCAGTGGCAGTCCGTCTGTGACCCACTTTTCATTCTGTATTTATTTCTTTTCTAATCCTTTAGGGACCAACCTCCTTTCTAGTATCAGAGCCAGTAGGAGAAGTGGGTAACTAGATATGTATTTCAATTATTCTTAACAATATTTTTGCAGATATATGTTCTTGAGCTTGGATCAGTAAATCTATGATCGGGATCTGTTAGTGCCAGCAGTAGTTGGAGTAGGCTAATGGATTGAAAAGCCCGGACCATACTGTTGAGGTGCTAGATGGATTTCTGGTCTGACCCTGACCATAGTTTACTAATTCAAGGTTCAACACAGTCAGATCTTCATTATCATTGGTAAGAATAAGTGAAATTATTATCCAGGGATCCATAGAACCGAAAGGTGATGAGTCCAGAAGGGAGTAAGTTTTAAATT
The DNA here is from genome assembly GCA_030378225.1 of Knoxia roxburghii. NCBI lineage: Eukaryota > Viridiplantae > Streptophyta > Magnoliopsida > Gentianales > Rubiaceae > Knoxia > Knoxia roxburghii. The sequence goes on from CM059423.1 coordinate 9,843,162, forward strand.
AAAGATAAAACTTTTATTTTCTGAAACTCTTGATCTACTGTTTCTTCTTTGTGATTCACTAATCTCTTTACTTCTCTGTTATTAATTTTTATTAATTTATGTCTTCCATTTTTAGAAATTTTTCTAAAAAATCAGCGGAGGCCTCTTCAAGTAGGTATTCAATTAATGTTCTTCTTAAAGAAGAAATAAATTTTGAAAATTTGTCTTAAGATTGGGATAATTGAAAAATATCCACGAGACCAACTAATGACGTTTATAAAGATAAATAGAAAATGGTTTCTGATTTTTCAGTAAAAACAGTGGAACAAGCTTTTCCACTAACAAAACCTGTTGAAACAATCCAACTTTTATCCTCAAAAACCATAGAAAGCCATAGGGAAAATGGTTATAATTATTTACATTTTGGTTTAGTTCAAATAGCTGCTAAACCTCTTAATAAAGATGGCATGAATTCTGCTTTACTTCTTGGATTAAGAGATTGCACATTTTTTACTTTGAAGATTTCTTATTAGGAATGGTAGAAACTAGCCTATGTGAAGGCCCAATTTATTTTGATTGTTTTCCTAACTTCTGCGTTTCTTTGCAGGATAACAATATTTTAGATACTTTAACTTTAAATATTAAAGTATTTAATATAAAAGAAAAATAAGGATCAATTCCTGTTACAATCTTATATAGGCTTAGATATAAAGCCCTAATCTCAGCTTTTAATACAGGTGCAAGAATGGTTTCAAAGAAAAGAGAAACCATCTTGTTTAAAACAGATATGAATAGATCTAGATTATCTATTCCACAAAGTATTAAATGGAAAGATGTTTCTTTACCGGATGATTGGCCTTTAGAAGAGGCAGCACCTCCAGATCCGGTTAGAAGCACTGTCCCAACAAAAATTACTCAATATGCTAGTGGAACTGTGAAAATAACATTTGATAGGTCACTTAGTATGAGAGATTTTCATAAGGAATAAGCCGAATCATCTAGGTCTACTTCTTTTTCACATTCTAGAAAGCTAGAACAACCCCCTAGGCATTCAGTCTCGATAGTAAACACCAGCTTGCATGATTTAGATAATTCATCTAAAATTCCTCAGGCTAGATATAAAGTAGAAACTCAAGAAGAATCATCTAACAGTAATAGTCTCCACAGATCTCCCACTTATTCTACCATGATAGAAAACATAGGAGAGTTAAATATGATAAAATTAGAATTTAAATTTGAAAGAGAAAAATTACAAAAAGAATTTTATTCTATGAAAAATAGAATAAAAAGAGAATGGTTCTTTGCTAATTATCAAGGCAAAGATAGGAAACATGTACATGAGGACTATTATAATTTCCTTAGTAAAAATAAGGTTAATGTAATATTCTTTAAATGGTTTGATTACTATGCTTCTAGTCATAATATAAAATATCCTTTTTTGCAAGAAAAAGAAATTTGTGTGACTAAAAATTGGCAAGTCACAGATGGAGAAAAGGTAAAGTCAGAGATGCCTCCTGAGATGCCTTTTACCACGACTTATAAGGCTGTAGAAATTAAAGCAGTCTCATTCAAACAAAAAGATTCCTGACATCTGTCAGAATCAATCAATGCCAAAGATATCCAGAGTATCTTTGAACAAAACAATTATACCAACAAATACCTCCAAACCATAGGAGAATACTTAACTACTAAACCCCAACCTTCTACATCTACTCATATATCTGAGACATTTGAAAAAAAGCCCCTGTTCAAACCACATAAAATTCCTCCAAAAATAACCAACCAATTAGTATCCCGACCAATAAATGAGCTAGAGAAAAGACTAGCCAAAATTGAGGAATCCTTTGCCCCCAAACTCAAACAAAAAGCTAGGGAACCAGACTTTGAATCAGGATCGGTCTCAATAAACCAAGGAATTAGAGTCCTAAGTAAGATTTCTGATAATGAATCAGAAGAATTATCAGATAGTGATCCACAAATTGCTAGGATAGGACCTTCCTCAGGAAGAAGACAATTATCCACCTGGAGAAGACCAATCCCACAGAGAAGGTTCCCTCGTCATCAGGAAATCCCAAACCCAGGATTAGAGCCTGCCCAAATGTTATACAAAATAGTTATAATGCCAATAACATCTACGAATGGTGTGTATATTGGCAACCAGCGTATAGTATTATGAAAATGTTACAAAACATGACCATGGTTGCTATGGCATATAGAACAACACAGGGTAGTGATGATTTAGCTACTGCTCATATTTCAATTGTAGGATTCACTGGACAATTAAAAGGATGGTGGGATGAACATCTTACTGAAAATGAGAAGAATAGTATTCTTTATGCAGTCAAAGTAGATGAAGAAGGAGAACCCATCATCCAAAATGGTAAAACTATTCCTGACTCTGTCTCAACCTTAATATTTATGATTGCTAAAACTTTTATTGGTGATCTAGGAATTTTTAGAGACAAGTCTTCTGAATTATTAAACAATCTTAAGTGTCGAGGCTTAAGAGGTTTCCAGGAATACAAAAATGTTTTCCTATCAAGAATTTACGATAGACCAGATGGTAATCAACAGTATTGGAAAGAAAAATTTATAGATGGTCTTCCTAAGTCTTTAAGGAGATTAGTCAGAGATGAACTTAGGGAAGAGTTCAAAGGAGTTGTTCCTTATGAGCAACTTACTTATGGACAACTTAATACTTTCATTCAGAAAGTAGCAATGAAAACTTGTAGGCAAGATAAGATGATGAGAGATCTTGCCAAAAATAGAAAAATGTTAGGATCATTTTGTGAACAATTTCGCTTACCAAGTTGTTCTAAAAAGAAGAAGTATAAACCTGATTTTCAAAAATACAGGTCAGAACCCCAACTCAAACCTTTTCATAGAAAGAAAAGATATTCTAAATTTCAAAGAAAAATTCCTGTAGAACAAACTAATAAGCCTAGAGACTTGTCTAAGGTTGTTTGTTATAAGTGTCAAAAACCTGGTCATATAGCCAGGTATTGCAGATTAAATAGGAAAATTCAGGCCTTAAATTTATAAGAGGAGGTCACTAACCAGCTTAATCAGCTTCTCATAGGTTTAGAGGCTGATACAGACATAGAATCAAGCGATGATAATTATATCCAGCAGTATCAGCAGGATGATATTAATTCATTATCATCTGAAGAAGAAGCCATAGAAGGTCATTCTATTAATGTTATTACTAAAGAACAAGATCTTCTTTTAGAATTAATAGAAGGAATAGAAGATCCAAACCAACAAAAACTTTATTTAAACCAATTTAGACAAACACTAAGAGAAAAACTTTCTACTTCCTCCATACCCAATCCTATAGGAAGTCACCCAAAATTACTTAATACTTACAATCTTACGGAGATCCTCAATAGGTTCCCTAAGAAAACTCCTAGTCCAGTTACTATTAATGACCTATAGAAAGAGTTGACCTTAGCCAAAGAGGAAATTAGAGAAATAAAAGCTAAGCAAGAGCTTCGTGGTTTATTAATACAACCTAATTGATAGTCAGAACCCAAAACCTATCTTAGAAAATGAAGAAGAAGCCTCCATTGGAGACGAGATACCTCAACTGAATTCTATAACAACATTCCAAAGGCTTGATGTTAGGATAAAGTTGGTAGTAAAAAATTGTTTTGTCCTAAAAACAGATGCATTATGGGACACAGGAGCCGATTTTAGTTGTATCCAAGAAGGACTTATTCCTACAAAATTTTTTGAAAAAAGTAGGGAAAGATTAACTGCAGCCAATAAGACAAACTTGGAATCAAGTTCAAATTATCGGACGTAGATATTCATTTTTCAACAACCAAAATTACAGTTTCATTTCTGTTAGTAAAAGAGTTGTCCCGACCTATTATATTAGGAACAAATTTTATCATCCAGTTAGTTCCTTATTTGATTACAATGGAGGGAATTCAACCATAGGAACTAGGAGAAAACATTATTCTCCCATTTTCAAAAGAACCAATTACTAGAGAAGTCAATCCTTTGACTTCACAAATCCAACAAGTCAATTTCCTTAAGGAGAAAATAGAATTTAAAAGGATTGAATCCCAACTACAGCAACCACAAATCCAAGGAATGATTAAACAGTTACAACAAAAAATAGAAGAACAAGTATGTTCTGAACTGCCAAATGCTTTTGGAAAAGAAAACAACATACTGTTTTCCTTCTTTATGGAAAGGATTTTAAAGAACAAAATATTCCTACAAAAGCAAGACCCATACAGATGAGTCAAGAATTAATGGAACATTGTAAAAAAGAAATTAATGATCTTTTACAAAAAGGGATTATTAGCTCCAGTAAATCCCCATGGAGTTGCCCGACATTCTACGTCAATAAAAGTTCAGAAATAGAACGAGGAGTGCCTAGACTAATTATTAATTATAAAGCCTTAAATCATGTTCTATAATGGATTAGATATCCAATTCCAAACAAAAAGTATTTATTGCAAAGATTATTTGCAGCAAAAATCTTTTCTAAATTTGACATGAAATCTAGATTTTGGCAAATACAGATTCACCCTTCTGATAGGTATAAGACGGTATTTACAGTACCATTTGGACACTACGAATGGAATGTAATGCCTTTTGGACTAAAGAATGCCCCGTCTGAATTTCAAAAGATTATGAATGATATTTTTAATCCTTATTCAAACTTTATTATTGTTTATATTGACGATGTTTTGGTTTATTCTAACAATCTTGACCAGCATTTTAAACATCTAAATATTTTTTTGCAGGTAACAAAAACAAATGGATTAGTAGTCTCTCAGAGGAAAATAAACCTCTTCCAAACTAAAATTAGATTTCTTGGACATTATATTTACCAAGGAAAATTACCCCGATTGAGAGATCAATTAATTTTGCTGATAAGTTTCCTGACCAGATTTTAGAAAAACAGCAACTACAAAGATTTTTAGGATGTTTAAATTATGTTGCTGACTTTATCCCTAACTTAGAAAATTTAGCTAAATTACTACATGAGAGATTAAAAAAGACACCACCTGCTTGGACTGATTTACATACACAATCGGTTAGAAAAATAAAGACCTTAGTTAAGTCTTTACCATGTCTTGATATAGCTAATCCCACTTTAATGAAAATAGTAGAGACAAATGCCTCTGATTCAGGATATGGTGGGATTCTAAAACAAGTTCAGGGAGAAAAAGAAAGAATTATTTCCTTTACATCTAAACATTGGAATAGCACACAACAAAATTATTCCACTATAAAAAAGGAAATACTTGTTATTGTTCTCTGTATCTCTAAATTTCAGTCAGATTTACTAAATCAAAAATTCTTAATAAGAGTTGACTATAAGTTAGCCAAAGATGTCTTACAAAAAGATGTAAAAAATCTAGCATCTAAACAGATTTTTGCTAGGTGGCAGACTATATTATCTGTATTTGATTTCGATATTGAATATATTAAAAGAGAGTCTAATTCTCTTCCCCATTTTTTGACGTGTGAATTTTTGCAGGGAAAATAATGCCTCCTCGAAAGAAGAAAGACCTCCAGATGAACTGGTGATGGCTATTGAAGCCATCAAAGGAAACAAGGAAGGAACTCCTTCCTCCAAACAATCAACTTCTGAAGCCTCAACTTCGAAGCAGATGGTGCTGAAATCACCAAAAGATTATGCCTTGACTCCAAGGCAATTCCAAACAATGGACAACCTTGCTGCTGTCCAACCAATTTCGCTAGTCTCCCCAAGGACATGGGCTGACATGGCGGAAGAAGAACAGATCAAACAGGCCCAACTGGAATCAATCCAACAATGGGCTGCAAAATCAGGATTTTCTTTAGTTAAATCCCCACAACCACATGTTGTTCCTCAACCCCAAGTGGTGACTAATAGTCCCACTACTCAAACTAAAGTGGTGAGTACTCATCCTACTCCTTCAAACAAAGTGGTGATCACAAACCCCACTGCTCAAAACAAGGTGGTGATTCCAAATCCCTCCAATAAACAAGTACTGGTATCAAAATCGATCCCTACTGGATCAAAAAACTCTATTTCAACTGAGTATTTAAAGTGTCAGACTTCCCACTAGTAGTACAAACAGAACTAGAATTTTTTACACCAAATCCTTATCAGGTAGCACAAAAAGTCCTACCATCCCAAACAAATTTTATTCCCCACTCTATAAATAAAATCCAAAAATACTATGAATTCATATTAGTGGATTCAGGGTCTGTCATATTCAAAGCCTACTTTGATAAAAAAGAGAATACCCATTCTACGGCCCAAATTCTCTCTATCTTGACTCCATCAGATTGAAAAGCCAATTTGAATAAACCAAGAAACTTTTCTCAACCATTTTCTCCTCCCAGTTATACTTACTGGGACTATAGACAAACCTGGTTTAATGCCTTCACTGTACAAAACCAAGCATACAGACATTCTTATCTTTTTACTTTAAAAGAGGAAATCAATATAAGTTTCCAATCTGTTTATATCATGGTGGAATATTCATGGACCAAATCCTCAAATTTTACCAGAATCAGTACAACCTAGTTATAAACTATTCTATGAAAAATTTACGGCACCAAACACTGTGTCAAAATTATTACACTTCTATTCTATATTTTCCTTGTCTTGGATTTATGCTTGGAAATTTGAATTTTCTAAGCAAGAAAACATGCTACCAGCCTTAGTCAGACAAGGATATTCCAAATGGTGAAAAGAATTCAAAACAGCAGCCGTCCAACCAGAAATGATTGAAGCCTGGTTCCGGCAGAATCCAGCATACTTACCACCTACAGATCACCAAACAACAGTCTTCCTGCAACAAAAGGCGTTGGCTACTTCCAAGCTAGCAGCAGTATCAACTCAGGAGGATTATATCAAACACCTGGAAAATATACTAAGTCAGCTTAAAAGTGACACAAGCTCCCAGGGTAGCCGAGGAACTTCAATCAAAGAAGAAAATAAAGAAGAATATCCCCTTATTGATCTTCTAAATGAAGACGATTGTTTTGGCATTTTCTCCCCCATTCTATAAATACAATGGGGAATTCAAAAAAAATTAATTAATTAATTATACTGTAGCTACGCGGAAATTCCTGTAGCAGCAATCAACAATGAATTTTGTCTATAAATAGACAAAGAGAAACCAAATGGAGGCACACTTTCATTTGCCTTCCTATTTCTCATCCCTACTCTCTCTCTCTAAACCACTCCTCTCCCTTCTCTCTAAACAACTCTTCTCCTACTCCTCTCAACTCTCTCTACTCTTCTTACAACTCTCTCAACTCTCTCAACTCCTCCTACTCTTCTCAACCCTCTCAACTCTCTCTACTTTTCCTACTTCTCTTTTCTTTTCTTCTACCGCCTTTTCCTTTCTTTTCTTTTCTTTTCTCTTATAACCATTTTGTAATTTCTTTGTAAATTTTTATCTTTTCTATTGTATCCCTACAATATAGCTTCTCTTCCCCCTCCACCTTCTTAGAGATATTTTTCATTTTTGTACCTAAGCTTTTGAGATTATATAAGTAAGTGAAGTACCCAAAGTAGTGAACTATTTTGGAGTTTAGATTGTAAAACTATTATGTTTTAATTTGAATTTATAATGTATATTATTTCTTTTGATGCATATAACTTCTAACTTTTATTTTCCTGCGCCTAACATTTACATTTCTGCACTACTAACAATCTAACTTTTATTTTCTGTTTCTAATATTCCAGTGACAGTCCGTCTGCGACCCACTTTCCATTCTGTATTTATTTATTTTCTAATCCTTTAGGGACCAACCTCCTTTCTGGTATTAAACCTGCATAATCTAGGTTTATTATACTGTAGTCCTACATCTAGTTCCTTTCTGGCTTTGATACCAGAAAGGAGGTTGGTCCCTAAAGGATTAGAAAAGAAATAAATATAGAATGGAAAGTGGGTCGCAGACGGACTGCCACTGGAATATTAGAAACAGAAAATAAAAGTTAGATTGTTAGTAGTGCAGAAATGTAAATGTTAGGTGCAAGAAAATAAAAGTTAGAAGTTAGAAGTTATATGCATCAAAAGAAATAATATACATTATAAATTCAAATTAAAACATAATAGTTTTACAATCTAAACTCCAAAATAGTTCACTGCTTTGGGTACATCACTTACTTATATAATCTCCAAAGCTTAGGTACAAAAATGAAAAATATCTCTAAGAAGGTGGAAGGGGAAGAGAAGCTATATTGTAGGGATACAATAGAAAAGATAAAAATTTATAAAGAAATTACAAAATGGTTATAAGAGAAAAGAAAAGAATAGAAAGGAATAGGCAGTAGAAGGAAAAAAAAGAGAAGTAGGAAAAGTAGAGAGAGTAGAGAGAGTTGAGAGGGTTGAGAGAGTTGTAGGAAGAGTAGAGAGAGTTGAGAGGAGTAGAAGAAGAGTTGTTTAGAGAGAAGGGAGAGGAGTGGTTTAGAGAAAGAGAGAGTAAGAATGAGAAATAGGAAGCCAAATGAAAGTGTCCCTCCATTTGGTTTCTTTTTGTCTATTTATACACAAAATTCATTGTTGATTGCTGTTGCTACAGGAATTTCTGCGTAGCTACAGGAATTATTATTATAATTGTATTTATGGAATGGGGGATAAAATACCAAAACAATCGTCTTCATTGAGATGATCGTCTTCATTTAGAAGATCGTCTTCATTTAGAAGATCAATAAGGGGATCTTCTTCTTCATTTTTTTCTTTGATTGAAGTTCCTCGGCTGCCCTAGGAGCTTGTGTCACTTTTAAGCTGACTTAGTATATTTTTCAGGTGTTTGATATAATCCTCTTGAGTTGATACTGCTGCTAGCTTGGAAGCGGCCAACGCCTTTTGTTGCAGGAAGACTGTTGTTTGGTGATCTGCAGGTGGTAAGTATGTTGGATTCTGCCAGAACCAGGCTTCAATCATTTTTGGTTGGACCGGTGCTGTTTTGAATTCTTTCCACCATTGGAATATCCTTGTCTGACTAAGGCTGGTAGCATGTTTTCTTGCTTAGAAAATTCGAATTTTCAAGCATAAATCCAAGACAAGGAAAATGTAGAATAGAGTGTAATAATTTTGGCACAGTGTTTGGTGCCGTAAATTTTTCATAGAATAGTTTATAACCAGGTCGTACTGATTCTGGTAAAATTTGAGGATTTGGTCCGTGAATGTTCCACCATGATATAAACCAGATTGAAAACTTATATTGATTTCCTCTTTTAAAGTAAAAAAGATAAGAATGCCTGTATGCTTGATTTTGTACAGTGAAGGCATTAAACCAGGCTTGTTTATAGTCCCAGTAAGTATAACTGGGAGGAGAAAATGGTTGAGAAAAGTTTCTTGGTTTATTCAAATTGGCTTTCCAATCTGATGGAGTCAATTTTCTTGGTTTGTACCATCCTATTTTTCCTACAACTAGGAGTACAAATAGGATGGTACTAATAGGAGAATTTGTATACAAAACATCTCATTAAATGATGTTTCCCAATTTTCCTCTTCTATACTCCCACCACGCGCCTAATTTTTGTTTGCAAAACCCTCATTTCCACTTTCTTCTCTTTCTTCTTTCTCCAGCAGTTTTTTTTTTAAAATTGCTCCATTAATTAATGCTGCATCCTTTTATTTCCCCAAACCCTAATCCATTTTCTCTCATCTTTGTAGCACTGTCACTGTAAAACAAGGGAGAATCTTGCAGTCCTCCCTCCCTCCTGGGCTGTTCCTGTTTCACAGATTTGACAAGAAAGTTTTGATCTTTTTTGCTGCTGTTGCTCCTTTTTATTAGTAGTTGCTTGCTCCTGTTCCTGTTGTTCTTAGGAGGAAAAGAGGAAAGAAGACTTTTTTTTTGCGTTTTTTTTTTTTGGGTGACCTGCCTAGGAATCCCATTGAAAACTGAGGTAAAAAAATCCCACTTCCAAGTTGTAATCTGCTTCTTCCCTTCCCATTTATTTAAAAGTCTTCATCTTTTTTCTTTCTTTCTTCTATTTTGGAAGCTTGAATAAGAAAAAGATTTCATCTTGATTAATCCCATCATTTTTCATGACATGGGATGCTTGATTTTATGTGGTTTAGGAATCAAGATGGATCTTCTTTCGATTTTAGAGAGCTAGAGGAGGCTATTTTCTGTATTTTATTTTATCTTTGTCCTTTTGGCGATCTCTTTCGTTGAATATATTTCTTGTATTTTCATTACAAAGAGTTATTTGGTTGGATTGGTTGGATAAATGTTATAGTTTCGGAAAAGTTTTGGTTTTTTTTTTTTTTTTTGCTTGATTGTTTTGAATTCTGGAGCTATGAATTTGTTCCTTTATAAGCTTGATCTTTTGTTTTTTGAATTCAGACGTTCAGAACACGATTGTTTGTAGATCTCGTTTGATTAGGTTAAGGAACTTATGTTTCGTTTGTTAATGAAGAATGTGAAGTATTTAAATTGCTTAGGAGCAGTCTTTGTGGATTTGGGATGCTTTGCTGCTTCTCAGCAAATTGAGAAATCTGAGAAAATTTTTCCATTTTGATTGGAAAATCCAAACGGGTTTTTCTCTTAGGGATGTACAAACTTCTGTATATTCTCCTTAGTTGTTCCACTATGTATTATGCTGTTAGGAAAAAGAATGCTCAAGATTATGGATATCATTTATGGTAATCATGTTACTTATGTGAAACTGTTTCTTGATGGAATAAAATGTTGTATGATATCTGTTCTGGTTGATGGAATATGTCCAAATTTGATGGAATAAAATGTTGTATGATATCTGTTCTGGTTGATGGAATATGTCCAAAGTTGATGGGTTATATCACTAAACTCCTGCACTTATTTTTAGTCTGTTGTTGTTGATGGAATATCACAATTTGTGATGGAATATCGTACATATGGTGATGGAATTGATGGTAATCATGTTACTTATGTGAAACTGTTTCTCGATGGAATAAAATGTTGTATGATATCTGTTCTGGTTGATGGAATATGTCCAAATTTGATGGAATAAAATGTTGTATAATATCTGTTCTGGTTGATGGAATATGTCCAAAGTTGATGGAATATGTCCAAAGTTGATGGGTTATATCACTAAACTCCTGCACTTATTTTTAGTCTGTTGTTGTTGATGGAATATCACAATTTGTGATGGAATATCGTACATATGGTGATTGAATTGATGGTAATCATGTTACTTATGTGAAACTGTTTCTCGATGGAATAAAATGTTGTATGATATCTGTTCTGGTTGATGGAATATGTCCAAATTTGATGAAATAAAATGTTGTATGATATCTGTTCTGGTTGATGGAATATGTCCAAAGTTGATGGAATATGTCCAAAGTTGATGGGTTATATCACTAAACTCCTGCACTTATTTTTAGTCTGTTGTTGTTGATGGAATATCACAATTTGTGATGGAATATATGGTGATAGAATTGATGGTAATCATGTTACTTATGTGAAACTGTTTCTCGATGGAATAAAATGTTGTATGATATCTGTTCTGGTTGATGGAATATGTCCAAATTTGATGGAATAAAATGTTGTATGATATCTGTTCTGGTTGATGGAATATGTCCAAAGTTGATGGGTTATATCACTAAACTCCTGCACTTATTTTTAGTCTGTTGTTGTTGATGGAATATCACAATTTGTGATGGAATATCGTACATATGGTGATTGAATTGATGGTAATCATGTTACTTATGTGAAACTGTTTATCGATGGAATAAAATGTTGTATGATATCTGTTCTGGTTGATGGAATATGTCCAAATTTGATGGAATAAAATGTTGTATGATATCTGTTCTGGTTGATGGAATATGTCCAAAGTTGATGGAATATGTCCAAAGTTGATGGAAAACTCTTTACGTACAGGCAAAATGAAGAACGATGATGACGAAGAGACGGATGATGATTGATGGAATTGATGGAATATCGTACAAAATGGTGATGTTATGGCGACGTGGGTTTTAATCTATTGGAACTGTCAAGTTTGTATTTTGATGGGTTAATTTCTTTGTGTAAATTGTCATTTCTTTGTTGTTGTTGATGGGTTATATCACTAAACTCATGCACTTATTGTGAGAATTGATGGTAATTTTAAATATGTTAAATTTCCCTAGAAAATTGAAATAATTATCATTATCTTGGAAAGTGGTGAGTTGTAAAATGACAGCTTTATTAATTTATTTATGTTTCCTTATTTTCAAGAAAACATCTCATTAAATGATGTTTCCTTATTTATGTTTCCTTATTTTGAAGAAGAGAGTGTAAACACTCTCTCAATAATTAATTTACTTTTTAATTTTTTTCCTAGGGGTACCACTCTCATATGGTACTCCTAGTGGTATGATATAAGTACTGAGAGAATTTGGGCCGTAGAATTGGTATTCTCTCCTTTATCAAAGTAGGCTTTGAATATGACAGACCCTGAATCCATTAATATTAATTCATAGTATTTTTGGGTTTTATTTATAGAGTGGAAAATAAAATTTGTTTGGGGTGGTAGGACTTTTTGTACCTGATAAGGATTTGGTGTAAAAAACTTTGGTTCTGTTTGTACTACTAGTTGGGAAGTCTGGCACTTTAAATACTCAGTTGAAATAGAGTTTTTTGATCCAGTAGGGGTCAATTTTGATACCAGTACTTGTTTATCGGCGGGATTTGGAATCGCCACCTTGTTTTGAGCAGTGGGGTTTGTGACCACCACTTTGTTTGAAGGAGTGTGATGAGTACTCACCACTTTAGTTTGAGTAGTAGGACTATTAGTCACCACTTGGGGTTGAGGAACAACATGTGGTTGAGGGGATTTTACTAAAGAAAATCCTGATATTGCAGCCCATTGTTGGATTGATTCCAGTTGGTCCTGTTTGATCTGTTATTCTTCTGCCATGTCGGCCTATGTCCTTAGGGAGACTAGCGAAATTGGTTGGACAGCAGCAAGGTTGTCCATTGTTTGGAATTGCCTTGGAGTCAAGGCATAATCTTTTGGTGATTTTAGCACCATCTGCTTCGAAGTTGAGGCTTCAGAAGTTGATTGTTTGGAGGAAAGAGTTCCTTCCTTGTTTGCTTTGATGGCTTCAATAGCCATCACCAGTTCATCTGGAGGTCTTTCTTCTTTCTTCTTTCGAGGAGGCATTATTTTCCCTACATAAATTCACGCATCAGAAAATCAGGAAGAAAATTAGACTCTCCTTTAATATATTCAATATCGAAATCAAATACAGATAATATAGCCTACCACATAGCAAAAATCTGTTTAGATGCTAGATTTTTTACATCTTTTTGTAAGACATCTTTGGCTGACTTACAGTCAACTCTTATTAAGAATTTTTGATTTAGTAAATTTGACTGAAATTTATAGACACAGAGAACAATAGCAAGTATTTACTTTTTTATAGTGGAATAATTCTGTTGTGTGATATTCCAATATTTAGATGTAAAGGAAATAATTCTTTCTTTTTCTCCCTGGACTTGTTTTAGAATCTCACCATATCCTAAATCAGAGGCATCTGTCTCTACTATTTTCATTAAAGTGGGATTAGCTATATTAAGACATGGTAAAGACTTAACTAAGGTCTTTATTTTTTTAACCAATTGTGTATGTAAATCAGCCCAAGCAGGTGGTGTCTTTCTTAATCTCTCATGTAGTAATTTAGCTAAATTTGCTATGTTAAGGATAAAGTCAGCAACATAATTTAAACATCCTAAAAATCTTTGTAGTTGCTGTTTTTCTAAAATCTGGTCCGGAAACTTATCAGCAAAATTAATTGATCTCTCAATCGGGGTAATTTTCCTTGGTAAATATAATGTCTAAGAAATCTAATTTTAGTTTGGAAGAGGCTTATTTTCCTCTGAGAGACTACTAATCCATTTGTTTTTGTTACCTGCAAGAAAATATTTAGATGTTTAAAATGCTGGTCAAGATTGTTAGAATAAACCAAAACATCGTCAATATAAACAATAATAAAGTTTGAATAAGGATTAAAAATATCATTCATAATCCTTTGAAATTCAGACGGGGCATTCTTTAGTCCAAAAGGCATTACATTCCATTCATAGTGTCCAAATGGTACTGTAAATACCGTCTTATACCTGTCAGAAGGGTGAATCTGTATTTGCCAAAATCCAGATTTCATGTCAAATTTAGAAAAGATTTTTGCTGTAAATAATCTTTGCAATAAATCCTTTTTGTTTGGACTTGAATATCTAATCCATTGTAGAACCTGATTTAAGGTTTTATAATTAATAACTAGTCTAGGCACTCCTCGTTCTATTTCTGAACTTTTATTGAAGTAGAATGCCGGGCAACTCCATGAGGATTTACTGGAGCTAATAATCCCTTTTTGTAAAAGATCATTAATTTATTTTTTACAATATTCCATTAATTCTTGACTCATCTGGATGGGTCTTGCTTTTGTAGGAATATTTTGTTCTTTAAAATCCTTTTCATAAGGAAGGAAAACAGTATGTTGTTTTCTTTTCCAAAAAGCATTTGGCAGGTCAAAACATACTTGTTCTTCTATTTTTTGTTGAAACTGTTTAATCCTTCCTTGGATTTGTGGTTGCTGTAGTTGGGATTCAATTCTTTTAAATTCTATTTCCTCCTTAAGGAAATGGACTTGTTGGATTTTTGAAGTCAAAGGATTGACTTCTCTAGTAATTGGTTCTTTTGAAAATGGGAGAATAATGTTTTCTCCTAGTTCCTGTGGTTGAATTCCCTCCATTGTAGTCAAATAAGGAACTAACTGAATGATAAAATCTGTTCCTAATATAATAGGTCAGGACAACTCTTTTAGCAATAGAAATGAAACTGTAATTTTGGTTGTTGAAAAATGAACATCTACGTCCGATAATTTGAACTTGATTCCAAGTTTTGTCTTATTGGCTGCAGTTAATCTTTCCCTACTTTTTTCAAAAAATTTTGTAGGAATAAGTCCTTATTGGATACAACTAAAATCGGCTCCTGTGTCCCATAATGCATCTGTTTCTAGGACAAAACAATTTTTTACTACCAACTTCATCCTAACATCATGCCTTTGGAATGTTGTTATAGAATTCAGTTGAGGTATCTCGTCTCCCATGAAGGTTCCTCTTTCATTTTCTAAGACAGGTTTTTGGTTCTGACTATCAATTAGGTTTTATATTAATAAACCATGAAGCTCTTGCTTAGCTTTTATCTCTCTAATTTCCTCTTTGGCTAAGGTCAACTCTTTCTTTAGGTCATTAATAGTAATTGGACTAGGAGTTTTTTTAGGGAACCTGCTGAGGATCTCCGTACGATTGTAAGTATTAAGTAATTTTGGGTGACTTCCTATAGGATTGGGTATGGAGGAAGTAGAGGTTTTTCTCTTAGTATTTGTCTAAATTGGTTTAAATAAAGTTTTGTTGGTTTGCATCTTCCATTCCTTCTATTAATTCTAAAAAAAGATCTTGTTCTTTAGTAATAACATTAATACAATGACCTTCTATGGCTTCTTCTTCAGATGATAATGAATTAATATCATCCTGCTGATACTGTTGGATATAATTATTATCGCTTGATTCTATGTCTGTATCAGCCTCTGAACCTATGAGAAGCTGATTAAGCTGGTTAGTGACCTCCTCTTGTAAATTCAAGGCCTGGATTTTCCTATTTAATCTGCAATACCTAGCTATATGACCAGGTTTTTGACACTTATAACAAACAACCTTAGACAAGTCTCTAGGCTTATTAGTTTGTTCTACGGGAATTTTTCTTTGAAATTTAGAATATCTTTTCTTTCTATGAAAAGGTTTGAGTTGGGGTTCTGACCTGTATTTTTGAAAATCAAGTTTATACTTCTTCTTTTTAGAACAACTTGGTAAGCCAAATTGTTCACAAAATGATCCTAACATTTTTCTATTTTTGGCATGATCTCTCATCATCTTATCTTGCCTACAAGTTTTCATTGCTACTTTCTGAATGAAAGTATTAAGTTGTCCATAAGTAAGTTGCTCATAAGGAACAACTCCTTTGAACTCTTCCCTAAGTTCATCTCTGACTAATCTCATTAAAGAACTTAGGACGATCATCTATAAATTTTTCTTTCTAATACTGTTAATTACCATCTGGTCTATCGTAAATTCTTGATAGGAAAACATTTTTGTATTCCTGGAGACCTCTTAAGCCTCGACACTTAAGATTGTTTAATAATTCAGAATACTTGTCTCTAAAAATTCCTGGATTACCAATAAAAGTTTTAGCAATCGTAAATATTAAGGCTGAGACAGAGTCATGAATAGTTTCACCATTTTAGATGATGGGTTCTCCTTCTTCATCTACTTTGATTGTATAAAGAATACTATTCTTCTCATTTTCAGTAAGATGTTCATCCCACCATCCTTTTAATTGTCCGGTGAATCCTGCAATTAAAATATGAGCAGTAGCTAAATCATTACTACCCTGTGTTGTTCTATATGTCGTGGCAACCATGGTCATGTTTTGTAACATTTTCATAATGTTATACTCTGGTTGCCCATCTACACACCATTCGTAGATGTTATTGGCATTATAATTATTTTGTATAACATTTGGGCCTGGCTCTAATCCTGGTTTGGGATTTCCTGATGACGAGGGAACCTTCTCTGTGGGATTGGTCTTCTGTTAGGATCTAGGCATGCATGTTTCCAAAATCATGCTATGGAAAAACCTAAAATTCTGTGAAAATCGGATCTTACCCTTGAAGCGTAATCGGTTGCGCTCGTCATCTGGCTCCCTTGAGAAGATTGCGTTCACCAACAATTCACACGAATTGTCTCTACGATCTTGCACTGGAGCCTCTCAGAATTGGTGCTAGCCAAAAATCTTGCCTGCAAAAGAGAAAAACGATTTTTCTCTGGAAGAATGTTTCGGAAGAGAGAGAAAGAGTTTTCTCAAAACTTTTTCCCGTGTTTCAAAACAGAATCAGTAAAAGGAATCACCCTCTCTTCACAGATACGTCTCTGATCTTTTATAAAAGAGTTAAGACTTATCTGTTAATTTAAATAAATTTTAATCAATTAATAATAATTAATTAATTAATAATTATTTATTGAGTTGGGTTTAACCAACACCATGGATCAACCCATTGACCCATGGATCAGGCTGATCGGTCAAGAACCTTAATTCACAATTAGGTCCCTTGATTTGTCAGCCCAATTCAATTCTTCCTAGGTAATTAATTAACTCTTAATTAATACCATAACACTCTTCAATGATATTTAATTAAACTATTTAATTAAATATTATCCATTTAAGTATAACTCTTATATTTATTACAGGCAATTTAATTAATTCTGAATCATCAAACTCACTTATGTGCGATCTTGTAGGCCCACTCCAAATTGACAATGAATAAATTAATTTCATTAATTTATCCATAAATCATTAGTAGTCTCTAGCAAGACATAATGACTACACAATTCAGAACGGAGGGTCGAATGGTGATTCAACACAACCTTTCGAGTATACTGCGTACTATCCTCTACATTGATATCTAGTTTAGCATAAGACATGGAACCAATCATCCTTATATAACCAAACGTTTTACTTGATCTCTTAGTGACACTGAACTTAATCAAGCAAATGATAACCCTTATCATTTTTTGGGCACGGCCATGCACTTCTCAGTTCACTATCAAGCGGCCAAGATATCATCTCTCATTTAAGAGAGACTTGTAGTTCCATCAATTCACCTACATACCTTAGCGTGACTCATAGTGTACCCAATCATACCCGTACTTGGCAACATGTTACGGTCCCGTTAGGCATATGTCAAAGCACACTCTAATTCACCTAAGACTATGCAGTGATTTCTGGTCTAAGGATCCTCGTACGAGTACTACTCAAAAGAATCACTCATTATCTAAAAGTCCATGGAGTGTTTCTTTTGGCGGATCGATTTCATGAAATTCAATATGCACAAGAATATAATTACATGAAATTAACTCATCAGATAAATAATCAATCAAACGACAAATGTCTTACTTATATAAATAACCCTCAAAGTTTATTTACATAAATAGCCCTCAAAAGGGCACATACACCAACAATCTCCCACTTGCCCGTTGAAGGGCTATGTCCTAAACTGTTTAAGACCAAGCTCTATTACATGTCTATCAAACTTCGACTGCGGTAGAGCTTTTGTGAGAGAATCTGCTACATTGTCGTCTGACCCTATTTTGCACACTTTCACATCTCCTCGATCGATGATATCTCGGACAAGGTGAAACCTTCTGAGTACGTGTTTTGCTTTATGGTGTGACCGAGGCTCCTTAGCTTGTGCGATGGCCCCGTTATTATCACAGAACAAGTCTATTGGATCTTGGATACTCGATATCACTCCGATATCAGACACAAACTTTCTCAACCAAACAGCTTCCTTTGCAGTATCCAATGTAACAATATACTCAGATTCTGTTGTAGAGTCGGCTGTGGTATCTTGCTTTGAGCTTTTCCAACTCACTGCACTACCATTCAGGTTAAACACATAACCTGATTGTGACTTCATGTCATCTTGATCTGTCTGGAAAGTAGCATCAGCGTAACCTTGTACGATGAGCTGTTCTTGTCCTCCATACACTAGCATCAATCCTTTAGTCCTTCGCAAGTACTTTAGGATTACTTTGACTGCAGTCCAATGAGTCATTCCAGGATCTTGTTGGTATCTGCTAGTCATGCTCAGTGCATGTGCGACATCCGGGTGGGTACACAACATGGTATACATGATAGATCCTACTGCCAAAGCATATGGGACTCTACTCATTGTATCCCTCTCCTCTCTTGTTGAAGGACCTTGGTTCTTCTTCAAGAGAAGGCCATGTCTGAATGGTACCATACCATTCTTAGAGTTAGACATATTGAACCTCTTCAATATTTTGTCTATGTACCCTTCTTGACTTAGTCCTAGAAGCCTCTTTGATCTATCTCTATAGATTTTGATACCCAGTATCATTTCAGCTTCTCCTAAGTCTTTCATAGAAAATACACTTCCTAACCATTGTTTGATATCTTTCAACATGGGAATGTCATTTCCTATGAGCAAGATGTTGTCCACATATAGGATAAGAAAAACATTCTTGCTCCCACTAACCTTCTTGTAAACACAAGGCTCATCTTCATTCTTTATAAAGTCGTAACCTTTTACTGCCTCATCAAAGCGAATATTCCAACTTCGAGATACTTGCTTCAGCCCGTAGATAGACCTCTGAAGCTTACATACTTGATTAGGATGCTTTTGATCGATGTATCCCTCGGGTTGTTTCATGTGAACATCCTCGAGTAGGTTTCCATTTAGGAAAACTGTCTTTACATCCATCTGCCATATTTCATAATTATAATATGTAGTTATGACAAGCATTGTCCTAATATATTTGAGCATCACGCAGGGGAAAAAGTTTCATCATAGTCAATACCATGAGTCTGTCTGAAACCTTTTGCCACTAGTCGTGCCTTGAAGATCCCTTCAGATTTTAGTTTGTAAATCCACTTGCAATCAACAACCTTTGCCTGAACAGGAGGGTCAATCAAAGTTCACACTTTATTGTCCCTCATGGATTGCATTTCAGATTCCATTGCTTGTAACCATTCATCTGAATCTGGACTTTCTAAAACCTGTATGTAGGTCGTGGGCTCATCAGGGTCCACCAAGATCAAATCTTGATCGCCAGTTACGAGAAATCTGTATCTCTCAGGTTCTTGATGAGATCTACTAGACCTTCTAGGTTCTTGTGTTGTTGACTCTGGTCGCTCATCCTCATGTGTTTCCATGCCAACTTCCATCAGAGTTTCTGTAGATGGTTTTACATTTTCTTGTGGATCTTGAACCTCTTCAAAATTTATTCTACTCCCACTGTCTTTCTTGTAGAGAAAATCTTTCTCTATGAAAGTGGCTCATCGAGCAACAAACACTTTGTTCTCAGTTGAATTATAGAATTGATATCCTTTTGTTTCCTTAGGATATCCTACAAACAGGCATTTGTCAGTTTTAGATTCAAGCTTATTACTTTGTAAACACTTTACATGAGCTTGACAACCCCAAACTCGTAGATAGGACATATAGTGTTTTTGACCCGTCCACATCTCATATGAAGTCTTATCTACTGTCTTAGATGGAATACAATTTAGTAAGTAGGCTGCTGAAAGGAGGGCATAACCCCAAAAGAACATAGGGAGAGTCGCTTGGCCCATCATAGATCGAACCATATCTAATAAGGTCTGATTCTTCCTCTCAGATACACCATTCCATTGAGGTGTTCCTGGTGGAGTCAGCTGTGAAACAATTCCACACTGTTTTAGATAACCATCGAACTCATCACTTAAGTATTCACCTCCCCGATCGGAGTGAATAGCCTTGATCTTTCTATTCAACTGATTTTCTACTTCGTTTTTAAACTCTTTGAACTTTTCAAAAGTTTCACTTTTATACCTCATTAAGTAGACATAACCATATCTACTATAGTCGTCGGTAAAAGTCACGAAGTATTCAAATCAACCTCTGGCTTGTGTGCTCATTGGTCCACATACATCTGTATGTATTAGAGCCAACAACTCACTAGTCCTTTCGCCTTTCTTGCTAAAAGGACTCTTCGTCATTTTGCCTTGCAAACAGGGTTCACATGTGTCATATGATTCGAAATCAAATGACCCAAGCACTCCATCCTTATGAAGTCTTTGAACTCGCTTCTCATTTGCATGGCCTAAACGACAATGCCATAGACATGTTGGACTTAAATCATATTGAATTAATTTGGCTTTCTTTTCAATATTATAAACCGATTTCTCTTGGGTTAAATCCAAGATATATAGGCCATTGCACAAATTTGCAACTCCGTATAAAACATCATTTTGATATAAAGACAACGAATTATTACCAATAATAAAATGAAATCCTTTAATATCCAAACAAGAAATTGAAATAATATTCCTACTCATAGTAGGTACATAATAACAATACTCTAAAACAATGTTTATACCGGAAGGTAAAGACAAAGTGTAATCTCCAACTTCAACAGCTGCAACTTTTGCCCCGTTGCCCACTCAGAGATCTACTTCGCTTTTCTTTGTCATCCTTCTATTTCTAAGTCCCTACACATTAGTACAAATGTGAGCCCCACATCTGGTATCTAATACCCATGAGGTGGATATAGAAAGATTAATTTCAATAACAAAGATACCTGAAGCCAAAGGATTCTGTTTCTTCTCTTCAAGAAACAGCTTGCAGTTTCTTCTCCAATGCCCCTTTTGATTGCAATGGAAACATACAGCGTCCTTCTGAGCATTTGTCTTAGTAGGAGGAGTTTGAGGCTGAGCCTTAGGAGCAGTCTTACTGCGAGGCTTCTTGTTTTCAGCAACTTTTGCCTTGCCTTTAAACTTTCTCTTGTTGCCCTTACCTTTTTCTACAACAAGTACTGGTGTTGCCTTCCGAAGGGTTTGCTCAGTATTTTTAAGCATTCCATGGAGCTCAGGAATCGTCCTCTCCATGTTATGCATGTTATAGTTCACCACAAAGTCATTGAAATCTTCAAGCAGTGAAGCCAAGATGATGTCAATGGCTAACTCTCTAGCAAGAGACGCATTTAATCTCTCTAGGGTATCAATATACCCCTTCATCTTGATCAAATGTGTGCTTACTGACGAACCCTTTGCCATCTTACACGAGATCAATGCTTTTATCATAACGAACCTTTCGTTACGGGCTTGTTCACGAAATATTTCCGTTAGTGACACATAAATTTGGAACGCTTCCGAAATCATGAATTGCTTCTGAAGCTCGCCTGACATAGTCAAGAGCATCAGGCATGTCACGTCATCGGAATCACTTTTTAGCTTTTCCCATGCTCGTTGAACATCAGCCGTAGCATTTACAGGTGGTGCAGGTAAAGCGGCGTCTAAGATATTTAGCTTTCTTTCTTGTTTGAGAACAATTCTCAAGTTTCTTTCCCAATCTAAGAAGTTTGGACCAACAAGTTTTTCTTTGTCCAAAATACTTCTTAGAGTGAGATTATATGTAACATTAGTGCTAGTAGATTCCATTTCTACAAAAGAAAAATGCAAAATATTAGAATGAGTTTTAAAATATTTTCCACAATAGCCAAAATTGAAATCCCAAACAATTTTGTGTTGGTGCTAGATTGTGGGCCAAAAATCCACAAAGAGTCAACCCCAGTCTTGCTTTGGCAAGTATCGTAGGGATTGGGCTCTTTTGGTAGGCAACGTTCAAATCACATCTCATATAATTTAACGATTTCCAATTGCATCACTATGCAACTTTTTGGTAATAGGATGAACATTCCAAATGTTTGACACCATCCTATCATTGCAAAATCAATCCTAGTCAACTTATTGGGTCAACTATGACCAATTTTCCTAAGTCAAACTATCCCTTAAAGTCTCATATCAATAAAGACCCAAACAGTTTTTCACACTATAGTGGTAGTGAGTAAAGTTGGGCTAGCCCAAGCAGTTTTTCACACTATAGTGGTAGTGAGTAAAGTTGGGCTTTTATTACATGACAACTCGCCTCACGAAGAAAATCTGAGGCCTTTGGGCTCTCCAAGTCCGTCAGACGTTCGACGATTTGACGAGCCCCCAAGTATGGAAGCAATTTTAGACTTAGGTATTTAGGGATTTTATTTTGAACGGCTTAGCATGCATTGTCGTTTTTCATTCATTCACAAAAAATAAAATTTCGAAAATGCGATGAATTGGGTTCTAATCTATTACAGGGCTTTTTAAGAAAAAATCTTCTTTTGGGCTTCCATGGTTGGGCTTCCGTTCCTGGGCTCTACCATGGACTCCTTTGGAACCTCCTCTTTTGGCCTAACTATTACATAATTATTTTAATAGGCACGCAGGCCCAAATTCAAAATGGCTCGCAGGCCCCAAAATTAAAATAATAAATTTTAAGCCCAATTCATGCATGGAAAAACACACAAATGCATATGCTTCATACAAGCCAATTTTAATTAAGCCGAATCATTTAATTAGGGATTGTGTAACTCTTACACTATTAAAATTGATCGTGTCATTATCAATTTTAATCAATCCCATGTTCAATCATTTTAATTGAATGATGCATAAACATACCAATAATGCGTGCAATTATTTAAACACTTTAAATAAATAACACATTATTTCGGAAAAATGAATAAATAAATAAATAAACATAATAATTAATTAACTAATCTTATTATTTAATTAATTATTTATTTATTCATCTAATTATCTAATTTTATTAAGATAATATTTCTAATTTTAAAATTTAAATAATTCTAATTATCCTAATCTCATTAAGATAATTATTCAAAATTCAAAATTTTAAAATTCTATAGGATAAGAATTAAATTTAAATATAATCCTATCTTATCGTAAATTAAAATCTGATAATATCTTTTAATTTATCCTAAATCATAAATTAAAAATTTTATCAAATTTTAAAATTCAGAAAGATTAAATTTTTTTTTGAAAATTTTGAGGCAAATTTGTAATTTAACAAAAATTCCCGTGCTAGGGTTTTAAGGTTTAAAACTCCTGGGGTTGTTTTGCAAACCTTTTTAAAACAATTTTAAAAGCTGGCATTTTCGAGATTTTGGAGTGCGGCGGGGGCAATCTGGTCATTTTAGCCCAATTAGGGCACCAGCCCTCGTCGTCTCCTTTCTTCTTCCCCGATTCGCTGCCGGCGTCGCGTCATCGATTTTTTGGCAAACGCTTCGCCTCTTCCAGCACTGCTCGCAGCACCAGACGTCGTCTCTTCGCCCCGGTCCGACCCCGATCAAATCGAGGCCCACCTCGGCAATTCATCGATCGACAAGAAAACACGAGGACCGTGACCTCGCGACTCCCCCGACGAAATCGATCTCCCGATGGAACAAACGAGGAAGCCAATTCTCCGTCACTTCGTTTCCCCACGGTGCGAGGAACCTTTCCCTGGCCTTAGCGAAACAACTGGCGCGAGTTTCCAACAGTTCTCAAAACCCAAATCGGAAAAAAAAAAATTTAAAATGTTTTTCAAAGAAAAAAAGAATTTTCTTATACCCGATTTTCAACTTTTGTTTCAATTAAAACACTTTTAATTAAAACAAAATTAAACCTCGCTCTGATAACACTGTTAGGATCTAGGCATGCATGTTTCCAAAATCATGCTACGAAAAAACCTAAAATTCTGTGAAAATCGGGTCTTACCCTTGAAGCGTAATCGGTTGCGCTTGTCACCTGGCTCCCTTGAGAAGATTGCGTTCACCTACAATTCACGCGAATTGTCTCTACGATCTTGCACTGGAGCCTCTTAGAATTGGTGCTAGCCAAAAATCTTGTCTGCAAAAGAGAGAAACGATTTTTCTCTGGAAGAATGTTTTGGAAGAGAGAGAGAGAGTTTTCTCAAAACTTTTTCCCGTGTTTCAAAAAAAAATAGTAAAAGGAATCACCCTCTCTTCACAGATACGTCTCTGCTCTTTTATAAAAGAGTTAAGACTTATCTGTTAATTTAAATAAATATTAATCAATTAATAATAATTAATTAATTAATAATTATTTATTGAGTTGGGTTTAACCAACACCATGGATCAACCCATTGACCCATGGATCAGGCTGATGGGTCAAGAACCTTAGTTTACAATTAAGTCCCTTGATTGTCAGCCCAATTCAATTCTTCCTAGGTAATTAATTATCTCTTAATTAATAGCATAACACTCTTCAATAATATTTAATTAAACTATTTAATTAAATATTATCCATTTAAGTATAACTCTTATATTTATTACATGCAATTTAATTAATTCTGAATCATCGAACTCACTTATGTGCGATCCTGTAGACCCACTCCAACTTGACAATGAATAAATTAATTTCATTAATTTATCCATAAATCATTAGTGGTCTCTAGCAAGACATAATGACTACACAATTCAGAACGGAGGGTCGAATGGTGATTCAACACAACCTTCCGAGTATACTACATACTGTCCTCTACATTGATATCCAGTTTAGCATAAGGCATGAAACCAATCATCCTTATATAACTAAACGTTTTACTTGATCTCTTAGTGACACGGAACTTAATCAAGCAAATGATAACCCTTATCATTTTTTGGGCACGACCATACACTTCTCAGTTCACTGTCAAGGAGCCAAGATATCATCTCTCATTTAAGAGAGACTTGTAGTCTCATCACTTCACCTACATACTTAGCGTGACTCATAGTGTACCAATCATACCCGTACTTGGCAACCTGTTACGGTCCCTTTAGGCATATGTCAAAGCACACTCTAATTCACCTAAGACTATGCAGTGATTTCTGGTCTAAGGATCCTCGTACGAGTACTACTCAAAAAAATCACTCATGATCTAAAAGTCCATGGAGTGTTTCTTTTGGCGGATCGATTTCATGAAATTCAATATGCACAAGAATATAATTACATGAAATTAACTCATCAGATAAATAATCAATCAAACGACAAATGTCTTACTTATATAAATAACCCTCAAAGTTTATTTACATAAATAGCCCTCAAAAGGGCACATACACCAACATCTTCTCCAGGTGGATAATTGTCTTCTTCCTGAGGACAGTCCTATCCTAGCAATTTGTGGATCACTATCTGATGATTCTTCTAATTCATTATTAGAAATCTTACTTAGGACTCTAATTCCTTGGTTTATTGAGATCGATCCTGATTCAGAGTCTGGTTCCCTAGCTTTTTGTTTGAGTTTGGGGGCAAAGGATTCCTCAATTTTGGCTAGTCTTTTCTCTAGCTCATTCATTGGTCGGGATACTAATTGGTTGGCTATTTTCGGAGGAATTTCATGTGGTTTGAACAGGGGCTTTTTGTAAAATGTCTCAGATATATGATAGACGTAGAAGGTTGGGGTTTAGTAGTTAAGTATTCTTCTGTGGTTTAGAGGTATTTGTTGGTATAATTGTTTTATTCAAAGATACTCTGGATATCGTTGGCATTGATTGATTCTGACAGATGTCTGGAATCTTTTTGTTTGAATGGGACTGCTTTAATTTCTACAGCCTTATAAGTCGTGGTAAAAGGCATCTCAGGAGGCATCTCTGACTTTACCTTTTCTCCATCTGTGACTTGCCAATTTTTAGCCACACATATTTCTTTTTCTTACAAAAAAGGATATTCTATATTATGACTAGAAGCATAATAATCAAACAATTTAAAGAATACTACATTAACCTTATTTATACTAAGAAAATTATAATATTCCTCCTGTACCTGTTTCCTATCTTTGCCTTGATAATTAGCAAAGAACCATTCTCTTTTTATTCTATTTTTCATAGAATAAAATTCTTTTTGTAATTTTTCTCTTTCAAATTTAAATTCTAATTTTATCATATTTAACTCTCCTATGTTTTCTGTCATGATAGAATAAGTGGGAGATCTGGGGAGACTATTACTGTCAGATGATTCTTCTTGAGTTTGTACTTTATATCTAGCCTGAGAAATTTTAGATGAATTATCTAAATCATGCAAGCTGGTGTTTACTGCTGAGACTGAATGCCTAGGGGGTTGTTCTAGCTTTCTAGAATGTGAAAAAGAAGTAGACCTAGATGATTCGGCTTCTTCCTTATGAAAATCTCTCATACTAAGTGACCTGTCAAATGTTATTTTCACAGTTCCACTAGCATATTGAGTAATTTTTGTTGGGACAGTACTTCTAACCGGATCTGGAGGTGCTGCCTCTTCTAAAAGCCAATCATCCGGTAAAGAAACATCTTTCCATTTAATACTTTGTGGAATAGATAATCTAGATCTATTCATATCTGTTTTAAACAAGATGGTTTCTCCTTTCTTTGAAACCATTCTTGCACCTGTATTAAAAGTTGAATTTTATTTCCACTACAGGCTTTCTAGGCACACATAATCTTACTATCTTAGCACGACAATCAAGCTGGGCATGATACTTACTTAACTAATCCATCCCAAGTATTACTTCAAAACCCCGAATAGGCAACTGAATCAAATCTATAGGAAACACTTTACCCTTAATTTCTATTTCATAATTAGGATATGCTACATCAGTCACAAGTGTTTTATCATTGGTAGAAGTGCTAACCTCAAGTATATAAAGTAGAGTTTTAACTTTAAATTCAATATCATGCATGAATTTTGGGGTAACAAAAGAATGAGATGATCCAGGGTCAATTAACACTTTAGCAAGGCGGTTAAATACTGGGAGTGTACCTACAATAACCTCTGTAAATGGCTCCACCTCTTGTTCCTCAATTGCATAGACTCTAGCAGACACTTTAGGTTTGTTCCCCCTTCTAGTAGACGCTTTTGAAGAAGACTAGCCCGCCAATGAGGGTGCTGGTGTTTGTTTTGAACGGCACTCTTGAATCTGATGTTTACTACTTCCACAAAACAAACACCTTCTATGCTTCCTCCAACAATATTTTTCCGAATGATTTGTCTTATTGCAAAAATTATACACCAGTGAGGAAGATGACCCTGTAGTTACCTTTCTTGTCCCAAAAGTGATTTTCTAGCCCTTGATTCAAACCTCCTGTTGGGACTGAGAGTATTTCCCCTTAGCCTTGACCATTTTCCCGGGTTAGCTCGAGCAGTCCTTTCTTTGCCTAAACTCCTATTGAATTTCTTCCACATAGTGTGCAACATCAACTAGTTCAACATAAGACCCAAACCTTGTTGACGCTGTCAGGCCCCGAAGGCACCTGATTTCCTAAACTCGTAACAAAGCATGATGAAGCTAATTTAACTAATTACAATCTACAAAATTAGCTTTTAACGAGCTATTACATTTAAGTATTTTCAAAGCTTATGACATCCCGACCACTCCCAAGCTTCTCCTAGGCTTGTCTCCGATAAACTCCTACCTGGATCACATTCAAAGAGAAAAATGGACATAAGTATGCGAAATCGCATACCTAGTGAGGGTCACCTCCTGGACCCAACAATATAATTGAAAAACAACAAACAGAAGAACAACCTACAACAACAGTCATGTATTCATAACGTGCCCAAATAGCATGCCAATGTTATAACAAATAACCACATAATGCGCATACAAAAATAACCAACAAACCTGGATCTGTACCAACCAACGGAAACGGGCATCCCACCCGTTATCAACCGAGCCACCAATATCCACCGAGCCACCAAAGGTACCCCGGGCCATACCTGTCCTACGTACTAAGCCTCAATCCGGCCCCTACCTAGTAGGCCGGCACGGAAAGGGCGGGGCCCCCAAAAGATGCAAACACAACCATGACTCTTAAATAAATCATACAACAATTAGCACAAATAATTATACGATCGTGCCATAGACTCTATAGAGATTTTGGCAGTATAACGACTGAAAATACAACAATCCAAATACCCAAACAGCACAGAATCATTCAAAAACAGCCACAGAATCAACCAACAACACAACGTAATATACATAACTGAAACCTATGTGCCGACAAGGCCATAATCTTCTATACAGAATATAAACCAAACACAAGCATAAGAAAAACTTTGAATGTAATCCAGGTCCTTCCTAGGTTACGCCTGTATGTTCATAGAACATACCGGTGTACTCCTAGTCAGAACAACAAGCACAACAAAGGGAAAGACACTCACCTTATCGCATTTTACCTATCGAACCTCAATTGACACGAAAATGCCAACCGTCACCTTATTACGAGCTTCTCCTATTAAAAATAACATACACGAAACACTACTCAATTTCTCATATAAAGAAGATATTTATATGCATATGTCCTAAGATTCTCTAAATGAAAACTAATCTAATCTTATGCATGTCTCTAACCAACTAGAAATCAAAAGGGAGAAGATCCTACTTGAGTTTGCAAGGCTCAAATTGGTTTTAACTCCTTTTGACCCACCCTTTAGCTAGAGTCATATATGCAATTCTATCATCTTCGTGCTTAACTATATGTTACCTAATTTGCCTTCCAGAATATAATTTACTTAATTTCTTCAATCCTCTATACCTCACCTAAAACACACATTTAATTTATTTGAGCATCTCTTATACTTAATTTCACCAAAGCCAACCACTAAACTCCTATATATTTACAAACCTAATTGTGGCAAATAAAATAGCTTAAATGGGTTTACGAGTTTACCACAAAACTCACTGGAATTGAGCTTAAACTGAAGAAGGAAACTTTGGTCGATGACTGGAGGATGAGGGAACCAGCGACGGCGGCGGCAGTGGCGGTCCGGTGGCGGCATGTCATTTCCGGCCATCAAAATGCATAAAATCTTAGTGGGTTTTGAAGATCTTGAGTAGGGAGTCCATGCAAGGTGGTGGCAACCCAGGGGAAGGCCAGACGGCGGCGGTTCGTGGCGTGGCAGCGACGGTGATTTTAGGATTCCCGAAACTCTTCTCCACATCACAAATGGATTGAGGGGCTTTGTTCCTCAGATTATGGAGAACCTAATGACGGTGTGAACTGGCCTAATGCATGGCTGAAAAAGGGCCAAATCGGTGGTGAAGGCTCGGTGAGAAGGTTTCGAAGAGAGAGAAAAACGGGGAGAGAAGGGAAGATTGAGAGCTAGGTTTTGTTCTTCACATGAAGGGGATTATTTTCGTGGTGTTCTGCGACCAAACCGGCGCCGGAGAAGGCTGAAATGGTCGGCGGTCATGGTTGGTGAAGGGAGGTCCGGCGAGGAGAGGAAAAAGAAAGAAAGAAGAAGGAAGAAAAGAGAAAGAAAAAGGAAAGAAGAGAAAGAAAGGGGAAAGTTAGACTTAACCTTTAGGAATTTGCATTTTTAGTCCCTAAACTACCAAAGTCTTCTTAATTTAAATCTACAATTATTATTTCCTTCAATTACACCCTTATCTTACCATTTTAGCATAATTAAATCATTCTATATGTTATTCCACTAATTTAATTGTTAATTTTCTATTTGACAAATTATTTAAGTCATATTCATTTATATTTTGATCTATATGATTAATTTACGGACTTAAATCTTCTAATTTTCCTTGAAGACTTCACTTGTTTTGCAGGGATGTTACAGACGCTATAGAGTTACACACATGTACTTTTAATCCCTGATAAAAGTGGCGCCGACGATTCTCATCAGCATCAACCCTATAGAGCAAAAAATTTGGACAGCTTGGCGAAGATAGCTTCATATTTTGCCACAGTCATATCTCCTTGCTTTAGATTAATAAATTCAGCTTCTCAGCATTCCCGTACCCTGATTGGGATGAACTTGTCACGAAACTCTTCAATAAAATTATTCCAAGTTCATGGGGTGGCTGCCAACTCCTATTTGTGAACAATAACATTCCACCATGTCTGTGTCAGTCCATCAAATAAAAATGTGGCAAATGATATTTGGCGTTCCCCGCCATAATCAAGAGCACCAAATATGTTCTGTATTGTCTCAAACCACTGCTCTGCTTCTTGGTCACTTGGTCCACCATTAAACCTGCGTGGATGAAACATAAGAAACTACTCTAATGATACGTCTTTGCCTGGTTCAGGATGAGCAGCTGCACCTCTAATCCCAGATTCAAGTGGAGGTGTTAGACTTGCCTGCACTCGCTCTACTAGTTCAGCCACATTCTGCAGGGATGTGGCTATCTGTGGGAGGAAGTTTTCTAAGGCTGCAGCATAGCTAGATATAGCCTCAGGCTCCTCTGTACCAGTTATAGGATTTCCAGGTCCTTCCATAAAATCAGGGCCTGCATATAAATCAAACGTCAAGTAACGCATATCCTAAAAAGGAAATTAATCTTTTAAGCACTAAAGGTTTCACTAACAATAAATAGTAATATAACCATAGTTCAGTATTTTTTCTAATTAAAGCTCTAATACCACTATGTAACACCCCAAACTAGACTCATTTCCAATATGGGTGTCTAGTCGGACGTCGGCCTGACTCACGACAAAACTCACTACAAAAATGATAATTTAAGTAAAATCGTACACAAAATTAAAATGTAATGTGGGGTTATTAAAACACAGCCTTATGTGTATCACAAACCTGTAAGTTACAGACAACACTCCTGGAATTACTACAAATACAAAGCAACACCAAAGATTTCAAAACCTCTATACAAGCCTTAGCGTATGCTATAAAACACCAAATTAATACACTACTAGTATACCTTCTACACCCTTGGCTGCAAAGCTTCAGTTCTTCAGTTGGAAAGATATAATTTTAGGAAAATAGTGAGCTATTGTCCATGAGGTTCTCAATTGGTTTTCAAAAGAAAACATTACACAATCAAACCAGCAATAACAAGAAGTCCCATGGTGAAGACATTTACTATATCATACAATGGCATAAGGAGCAATAATGGAAACAATATAGCATGATAGTATATCCATATCAAAGGGGAAAATCATGACCCCTGGAGTCTGCAGTAAAATGCTCAGTCACAATTATAAATCAATTAGCGTGGTAGAACTTACTCCAGGCTACCTGTTCCCAAAAAGTAAGAAGTCACCACTTACTGTACCAAGCCGTGTGGTATTCCACACAATCGTCAGCCTCACCCTTTAACAATAAATTAAACAATGGTAGCTAGAGTCTACCCTTGCCACGACAACCTTGTTTACCCATCCAAGCCCGTTACTGGCCTGGAGAACTCAGCCTATTCGCAGCAAGTTTGGAGTCCTTTCGCGCTACACTACACAAACAGATAAAGGAGTACCCGGGTATCCATTCTACACTACCGCAAATAATATGCAACATTCAATCGTCGGTACAAACACAATCACAAGGATAATAAACCATGGGAGGACTGCTCAATAAGAATGTATCTCTATTTATATATATCTACAAGTACAACTTTCGATATAACAGTATATATATATACATAGAGGTTGGTCCCTAAAAGATTAAAAAGGAAAATATAATACTGAATGGAAAAGTTTATTGATGGTCTTCCTAAGTCTTTAAGTAAATTAGTCCGAGATGAGCTTAGAGAAGAGTTTAAAGGAGTTGTTCCTGTTAGTTTTGAATACAGTAAAGCTATGGCTTGTATCAAAAACTAATATCCACAGATGACATATCATTTTGTTTCAGTATTAAATTGTTCCATTATATCATAGAACTAGATAACAGGGTGTGGAAAGACACAGTAGATACCGTTATTGGTTAAAGTATTGATATATAAAAAGTATGCTCGTAACTGAGATAGTCTGAACATACTATCGGTATAGGTTATCGTGTGGTTTGGAAATTAGTTTATCTAGACTAATTAAATCACACGGATATGCCCGGGGCATATTGAGCACGACCAGTTTGGATAGAATTGACTTATACTGATCGGCGTAGTCAATTCGGTCTTAGTATTCAGTCTCTCAATCCCGAGATTGGGACGGGCGTGAGAGTTGGATATCGTATACTTTGATTTGCCATAGAGTGCCGTCAATTGAGGCCTATACCTCGGTAGGTTGGGTATGCGGTGTTTAGCTTCTTACGTGCCGTTGCTAGTCGGAGGAATCCACATACCGGTTCACCGGGTTTATGGTGCTCCTAAGATAAGCTCGTAAGGTTTATTATACTAAACCCGGCCGGTGGACTTTATGTCCGGTATAATAAGAAGGTCGAGTGATACTAATCTTGGATACCAAGAAGTCAGTGAATTAGTTTGTCAGTAAATTGATAAACCGACAAGCACTAGATCTTTAATGTGGGGAGATAGAAGAAAATATAGTGGCGCGATGTAAAGTCATTTTTGAACGGTAGTTCCATAATTGGTCCGTTAGTGGTACGACTAATTACATGTTTGACTAATCGATAAAATGAATTAATTAATCCTAAAGGTTTAATTAATATTTAATTGACAAAGTAGATTAAGAAAATTAATTCTATATGAATTAATTAATCCAAAGGGTTCGATTAAATTAAATTAACGAAGTGGGTTAAAGATTTAATTCAACATGATCGATTGGAGTTGACTAGTCTAGGAAAGACTAAGGGGTTAACGAAAGTCAAACTAAAAGGCCCAACTCAAAGGCTCATTAGGTCTCCTTAGAAGCTCCATATAAATATCCCTTGTTAGGCAACTTACAAAACATTAGAAACCTTAGAGGCATTTGCCTAGTGAGAGAAAGTTAAGTCTAGAAAGAGAAGCTCTCAACTTTCTTAGTAGCTTTTCTTTCGAAGTCGACTTTGGAGCTTTCTTCTTCGAGAATCCTAAAAGCCCATAACCTAGAGAATCATAGATCACCATTTTTGGAGTAAAAAGCTGCTGCCTTTAATTGGTTTTCTCGGCCGGCGTTTGGTTTATTTTTGGGGCGGCGGCTTTGCTCCTTTTGAAGTGGGTTTGCTAATTCTTGTTGTGTTGATCCTCTAGCTTGATCTTCTTAGATCGATAAAGTCTAGTTCTACGAGCAGGAACACATTCCAGACACTTTTGGTGTGGATTTTCAGATTGAGTTAAATTCCCGAGCTAAATATGTTTTTTCAGATTTGTGTGATTCTTGAAGTGGGTTTCTTAGGATTTCTTCGTTTTGCCTTGGGCTACTCTGTAGACAGTAGCCCACACTAGTTCGGAGTCGAATTGGAGTTATTATTCGGATTTTGAGTGGATTTCGTCGCTAGGCGGTAAATAATCACATTAATCTTCGGGCAACGATCTGCTGAGGATCTGACGAGTTTTTGGAAGTGGGTCTCATATGGATCTCTTCCTTAGTGTCTTAGCTACCTTTTGGATAGTCGCCCACGCGATTTTGATGTAGAGACGGAGTTGTTATCGGGATTCTCTCGTGATTGGTCTCAGGCGGTAAATAGTAGGATTTTCAGCTTTGGTTTTCTTATTGCTAGGGACCGCTTCAAAGGTATAATCTTTTGAACTTTCCACTTTAATTAAATATTGTATTTTTTGTGTCCCAATTAATAAATTAAATAAGTATAAGTCTAGATCCGTTCATAGGAAAATGAATTTGAGCCTAAGCTTTGTCGAAAGGTTCCGATTCTGGAATGCACTGCACGAAAGTGAGGTTTTCGATTTAGCCCGGGCTTGTTATGTTTTCCTTCAGTTCTCTATGAACAACTCACATATGGACAACTCAATACTTTCATTCAAAAAGTAGCGATGAAAACATGCAGGCAAGATAAAATGATGAGAGATCTTGCAAAAAATAGGAAAATGTAAGGTTATTTTGCTAACAATTTGGTTTACCAAGTTGTTCTAAAAAGAAAACGTATAAACCAGATTTTCAAAGATATAAGCCAGAGCCTCAACCCAAACCTTTTCATAGAAAGAAAATGTATTCTAAATTTCAAAGAAAACTTCCCTTAGAACAAACTAATAAATCCAGAGATTTATCTAAGGTTGTTTGTTATAAATGTCAAAACCTGGCCACATAGCCAGGTATTGCAGGTTAAACAAAAAGATTCAAGCCTTGAATCTCCAAGAAGATGTTACTAACTAACTTAATCAGCTTCTTGTAGGTTCAGATGCTGACACTGATACGGAGTCCAGTGATGATAATTACATCCAACAATTTCAGCAGGATGATATTAATTCATCATCATCAGAAGAAGAAATCATAGGGGGTCATTCTATTAATGTTCTTACCAAAGAACAAGATCTTCTTTTAGAAATAATAGAAAGGATAGAAAATCCAAATCAGAAAAAAAACATATTTAAACCAATTCAGACAAACTCTGAGAGAAAGACCATCAACTTCCTCCATACCCAATCCTATAGGAAGTCACCCAAAGTTACTTAATACTTACAATCTTACGGAGATCCTCAATAGATTCCCCAAAAAAAACTCCCAGTCCAGTTTCTATTAGTGACTTACAGAAAGAGATGGCTTTAGCTAAAGAAGAGATTAGAGACATAAAAGTTAAACAAGACCTTCACGGTTTACTAATCCAAAACCTAATTGATATCCAAAACCCAAACCTGTCTTAGAAAATGAAGAGGAATCCTTCATTGGAGATGATATTCCCTAACTTAATTCTATAACAACATTTCAAAGACATGAAGTTAGAGTAAAGTTGAAAGTACAAAATTATTTTGTCCTAGAAACAGATGCATTATGGGACACAGGTGCCAATTTTAGTTGCATTCAAGAAGGACTTATTCCTACAAAATTTTTTGAAAAAAGTAGGGAAAGGTTAATTGCAGCTAATAAGACAAAGCTTGGAGTTACGTTCAAGCTATCATATGTTGATGTACATTTTTCAACAACTAAGGTAACAGTTTCATTTCTGTTAGTAAAAGAATTATCTCATCCCATTATTTTAGGCACAAACTTTATCATTCAGTTAGTTCCGTATTTAACTACAATGGAAGGAATTCAACCACAGGCATATAGACATTCTTGGCTTAACGCCTTTACTGTACAAAATCAGGCATATAGACATTCTTGGCTTTTTTTCTTTAAAAGAGGAAATCAATATAAATTTCCAATATGGTTTGTAACATGGTGGAACACTCATGGCCCAAATCCACAAATTTTACCAGAATCGGTTAGATCTGGTTATCAATTTTTCTACGAAAAATTTACTACACCAAAATCTGTGCCTAATTTATTCCATATTTTCCTTGTCATGGATATACGCTTGGAAGTTTGAATTTTCTAAGCAAGAAGACATGCTAACATCTTTGGTGAGATAAGGATATTCCAATGGTGGAAAGAATTCAAGATAGATGTTGTTCAACCAGAGATGATTGAAGCCTGGTTCTGGCAAAATCCAAGATAGCTGCCGCCAGCAGACTAACAAACTTCGATATTTCTTCAGCAGAAGGCATTAGCTGCTTCCAAGCTAGCAGCAGTATCAACCCAGAAGGTTTATATCAAACACTTGGAAAATATATTAAGTCAATTAAAGAGTGACACAAGATCCCAGGGAAGCAGAGAAGCTTCGGTCAAAGAAGAAAATGAAGAAGAAGATCTACTTATAGATCTTCTAAATGAAGATGACTATTTTGTAATTTTTCCGCCCATTTCTTAAAACAAGAGAAATGGAAATTTAAAAAAAAAAATCTTTTCCCTGTAGCAGTACTGTAGCTACGCGGGATTCTAAAAAAAAAAAAAAATCTGCACACGCCAAAGTTTGCCTATAAATAGGCAGCCCCAAACCCAGAAGGAGGCACCTCTCCTTCCTCCAAGCCAAAAACTTCGTAAACTCTCTCCCAAAGGTTTCTAAACATTTCCTTCCCAATTTCCTTAGAATCCTTAGTACTTTCTCTCTCTTCTTTATCTTTTCTTTCTCTTTTCTTCCTCTTTTCTTTGTATTTTCTTAAGATTCTTCCCCCATTTTTCTTGTAATTTGTTTCTCTTCCCCTTTGTAATTTCCTTATTTTCTTGTTGTATCCCCACATCACTTCTCTCTTATTCTCTTCACTTTCTTACATATAAATTTTATTTTTGTACCTAAGCTTTGGAGATCATATAAGTAAGTGTTGTATCCAAAGCAGTGAACTATTTTGGAGTTTTAATTCTGAGACTATTATGTATTAATTGATATCATGTTTATTATTTCTATTTATAACTACTAACTTCTAACATTTAATTTCTGCATCTAACATTTACATTCCTACACTACTAACAATCTAACATTTATATTCTGCAACTAACATTATAGTAGCAGTCCGTCTTGAAAGGATTGCCACATAGGATCTGGGTTTGCACTTGCTCGATTTACCACGCAATAAAAATTTCTAATTAAAGCAGAATCTTAGAAAAGTACCTTTGAAGCGCGCACTTGATGATTCTCTTGTATGCCTCAAGACTTTGACTTCACATTGTGTGGGCAATGAACTAGAAGTCAATCGATCAGCTAATCACCACAATCCACCTGCTAGAAAATTCTAGCACCGCAGCACCTGGCACGTACTGTAAACGCACCGCCCGAAGAGAGAGAAAACTGCGCACAGCTGGTAAAAACAAGCCAAAAAATTTGGCCAAGGAGAGAGAAAAACAGCCACACTTTCTCTCACTAAAATCCGACTTCAAGAGTGAAAATTAAATTTCTCTCTCTAGGATTTTATCTCTCTAGTTTTCTTGTCTTGAAAACTTATGAAATTGTATGTCTTGAATAGCTAATCCCTTGTCTATATATAGAGTTACAAGAGAGACCCCAAGTTGGTTTAGGATTGGTCTTCCTAATGGGTTTATGTAATTAATTAGTTTCCAAATCCAATTAGGTAACAAATCTGATAGGATAAACCAAATCCTACTAGATTTCCTAATCTCTAGGATTTCTTAATTCCAATTGAAATTTAAGACTTAATTAATTAATTAAATAATTCCACTTTGTTAATTACTCAATTAACCCTTAGGAATAATTAATTAATTAATTAATTCTACCTATTCAATTAACCCATTACAAAATTAATCGTACCACTAACGGACTAATTTTGACACTACCATCCCACACCAGAATTGCTTCCGGAACAACTTAATTAAATTATATTCATAATCTCCCCACATCAAATATATAGTGCTCGCTAATATAAATTAATTTACTGATAAATTAATTAATTAACTTATTTAATTCCGAGACTAGTACCACTCGACCTTTTTACTATACCGGACATAAGTCCACCGGTCAGGTTTAGTATAATAAACATAACGAGCTCATCTCGGGAACACCATCACCCCGGATGCACCGGTACATGGTTTCCTTTCGACAAGCAGCAGCACACCAAGTAACTAAACACGCGCACCCAACCTACAGAGACTATTGGCCACAATTGACCTCACCCTTTGGCAGATCAAAGTACACTATGTCTAATCCTCATGCCCGCTTGAGTCTAGGGATCAAGAGATAGAATACCAAGAACGATTTGTCTATTAAATCAGTACAAGACAAAACATTCTTAAAGGTCAAGTTCAATACGCCCCGGGCATATCTATATGATTCAATTAGTTTAGACAAACCAATTATCCGAATCACATAATAACCTAAACTGACAGTTTGTCCAAAGCTATCTCGGTTACGAACCTTATTTATATATCATGTCTTTCAACCAATGATGAGATCTACTGTGTCACACAAGACACCTCATTATCTACTTACATAATATAAATGGACATATGCACAACAAATTATAACCAAAACATAAATCGATATATTAATCTGAGAAATTGTACAATACAAGCATAGCTTATGTATTCAACTCCAACATGCGACCCACTTTCCATTCAGTATTATATTTTCCTTTTTAATCTTTTAGGGACCAACCTCTCTTCTGGATATAGATAAGTCATAGCACAATGATGCATTCAAAAACAGCGAGAACACTCACCAATCCTCAAGGAGTTGGATGGTCACCTTTGTCCAGCTGAGTTCCTAAAAAAAAAAAAAAAAAAAAAAGTCATGGTTAACAACTTTAATACTTATCTTATTTTCTTCTTTACATATCTATTTAACTAATCTAAACAATTCACTTTTTTCTAAGTTTTAAGCAAGGTGTAGGTTTCAAGTTCTATCTCTTGAGCAAAATAACATCCTTAGTTAAGGGATTCAATGGAAAAACAAGCAAAGAAGTAAACAAAAGAGAAGGGAGAAACTTCTCAAAAGCACTATGATATTTTCCACCAAGAGAAGTTTGAGAAATCAGACTTTTTCTACAAAAGAAACTCAATAGGACATAAACATAGTGGAATAAGAAAGGAACTTCCAAGATTTCAACAATAGCTCTAGTTTTTAGAAAACTGCTGCAAAACGCAGCTCTGTTCATTGCTATTTTTTGGAAAATATAGAAAGCCAAACTTGACTCTACCAATTTCTGAGTAAACCTTATTCAAAGAAGTTTAGATCAAGCTATATTTTCACTTAAATCGGACAAAGAATGAGAAAGATATGAATTTTTGAAATACAGCTATTACTTCATATTTTTTGTGCAAAAAACAACACTTTCAGCTCAGTTTCAGAGTTGATTTATGGGAGATTCATAGGTCCAAATGGAAATTCGCAAAATTTTATGTGATTCTTGTAAGAATAGGTTTAAAACAAAATATGGTTTATTTAAATCAGATACAAAACGAGGGAGTTATATAGTTTTGAAGTTAGCTACTCCAACTAATTTCAGAAAATGCAATGACAATCCTACTTCAAGGATACTTTTTTTCGGACGATTTAGGAATTCAATTGGTGAGTTGTAAAATTCTGAATAATGCTAGCAGGAAGAAGTTTGGAATAAACAGAAGTTTTTCCAAAACGGACCAAAAACAAGTGAGGTTCCAAAGGTGGGCGATAAGTGTAGAATTTCTACATCACTAATAACAATTGAAGTGGATAAATCAGCATCCACATTCACAATAGTAAAGGCCCTTACTGCTGCACTTCATTATTTAGTATTCACCCTTGCTTACCATGCTCTCCAGTCAACAATTCTTGACCTATGAATTCTAAGTAACTAAATTTCCTATCCATATCAAAGCTAACACCAATAAACATTCTATATTCCAGCATAGTTTAAAAGCGCCACACAATCATTCAAAAGTCCAGAAATTCACTAACGTAGTAACACCCAATAATTTATGAAGCTTTACTAAAGATAGAGAATATGGTTTTTTTTTTTTTACCTTATCTAGGTCGAGGGATGGAAGCAGAATATCCACTGCATCTCCAGCTACCCCCAAATTAGTTGAGCCCTAGGTTCTTCTCAAACCTCAATTTGTTTCCCCCTCACTCAAATAGTTCAGCTGCAGTTCCTTCAAACCAAAAATTCCCTTTTGCCTTCCTTCTACAGTTATCTATGGTAGAGAGATGTTGAATTACAAGCTTGGAAAAGAAAAGACGTAAAGAAGAGAAAGTGGGTGAGTCGGTTGGAGAAGATTAGAACAAAAGACAAAGACGAATAAATTGGGGAAAACAAAGCTTATGGGTTCTTCTTCCCGTTCTTCCCACTTTTTTTTAAGAACTAACAACAGTAATTATCAAGTGCTCTATATTTACTCCCTTCGTCCTGAATTTTTTCAAAATTCTAAATCTCCCCCAAGCAACAAAACTCTCTTTTCAATTAAACCCCTACAATTCCTAATTATACTTTATCTAGCTAGCAAGTGCTATTGCATAAAATCTTATTTTAAATATTAGAAGGTTATTTTCTATATTACCTCATTAGTTTGGAGCGGGATCTCACAACCCAATCTAGAACGGAGGGTTGAATGGTGATTCAACACAACCTTTAGAGCATACTACATATGATCCTCTACAATGATATGTTATTTTGCATAAGGAATGGAACCAATCATCCTTCTTAGCTAAACATTTACTTGATCTGTTTGTTATACTGATTTTCATCCAGAAAATAATAACGCTTATTATTTCTTGGGCATGACCATGCATTTCTCAGTTCACTATTAAGTGGCCAAGATATCATCTCTCAATTAAGAAAGATTTGTAGTCCCACCACTTCACTCACATATCTTAGCGTGATTCGTAGCATACCCAATCATACCCATACTTGGGAACTTGTTACGGCCTCGTTAGGCGTATGTCAAAGTACACTATTTTTCACCTAAGACCATGTTGTGATTTCTGGTCTAAGGATCCCAATACCAGTGTTGCTCAAAAGAATCACCCATGGTCTAATGTAGTCCATGGAGTGTTTCTTTTGGCTGATCGATCCAATGATATGTTCTCTAACATATTCATTTATATCTTTAGTTGATGTCACTACATCATGGCTAGTGAAACTATACCATCACTAAAGCACATACTAGTCTTATCATATTGACGTTCCTACGTCAATAACCGACTAGGGATAGGTTTTGTACTTAGAACATATCTTACTTATTGGGTTTCACAACAAAGACATTCTGAATGTTCAATCATAAGCATATCTTCTAGTACATGGATTATTTCATAATTTAAATATGCACAAGAAAATTAAATTAATGAAATTAACTTAATTGATATTATATCAATCAAACGACAAATGTCAATACATAGCCCTTATAAGGGCACATACACCAACATTATAATTATTCTATGTATCATTTTTTTTGAGAAAAAACGTAGTTAAATATAGTGTAAAGTTCACATGTATATATTTAATTTCAAAACTTAATTTTAAAATTTCAAACTTCAAAAATTAATAAATTATAAAATAGAGCCTTAAGGGTGTGTTTGGCGCACACGAATGAGAATGAAGTAGTTGACAAATGATTCCGATTGATACATCTTTTTGTCAGTAAAGCAAAGGCAAAAACAATTGGATTAATACTATAGATATATGTTAACCCACCTAAAGTAATTTGATTATTTGTTAGGATAATTTTGTACTATATAATTATCTTTTAAGATAAAAATCAAACAAGTTAAAGGCAATTTCATTCCTTTAATGTGGCTACCAAACATACCCTTATATGCTGTTTGGTTGGGGTGATTTGGAATAGGGAATGGGGAATGGGTATGCAACTCATTCCCACCGCATTTCTTATGTTTGGTTGAAAAAAATGAGAATGGGGGAATGTGTAAACAAAACCTATAGGA
This sequence comes from Knoxia roxburghii, assembly GCA_030378225.1. Taxonomy (NCBI): domain Eukaryota; kingdom Viridiplantae; phylum Streptophyta; class Magnoliopsida; order Gentianales; family Rubiaceae; genus Knoxia; species Knoxia roxburghii. The sequence continues at coordinate 9,884,521 of CM059423.1, forward strand.
ATGGGTTTGAGCAACCCAGCTGGGGGATAGGTGGGTTTCAAATCTCATTCCCATAGCTTTGTCAATTTCTTTTGTTTTTCTCCAGTTACCCTCGGTTCAACAGAGAAGAATAAGGCGATGAGCTCGGTGGTCGTCGGGGAGATGAGTTTGGTGGTGGTAGGCAGCGGGAGAAGGTGCCCGGGGATAGGGAAGGGAAAGGATGGGAAGAGGGAAGGGCGGGGAGAGAGAATGGGGAAGGGGGAAGGGGGAAGAGGGGGCGTCAGAGAGGGAGAAGGGAAGAGGAAGGGGTAGCGAATTGGGAAGGAAGGAGTAGATCCCCCGAAATTGATGAGCTCGATGGTGGTAGGCAGCTGGTGAAGGTGGCCGGGGGGAGAGAGAAGGGAAGGGGAAAGGGCGGTGAAAGAGAATGGAATGAGGAAGAAGAGGTACCAGGGAGAGAGAAGGGAAGAGGGGGAAGAAGAAGCGGCTAGGGTTTGAGAAAATGGGGGATAATTTTTTTTAAATTTTACTTAAGGACAAAAAAGACATTAAACATTAACATTAAAGAAAAAATAGATATTTTACACTAGTATAAACTAATTTCCAACTTACAAAACAAACAACCTTATTGACGTTATTGAATTCACAAAACCCATACCCATTATGACTTAAACCAAATCGATTTCGACTCAAACAAAATTCATTCTGAAATGCCCAGTTAGTCTGTGTAAATGCGCAACCATCTATACATCATTCTACTATTTGTGGATACTCATTATCCTAAATGAGAAGTGCCAACCACCAAACCAAGTCCTACTTGTCTATATATTTCTAATTATATTTTAATATATTTAAATCTCTTAAAAAAAAATCCCTTAAAAGACCGGGATTAAAATTTACCATTTCCCCCCAAATTTCCTTCCCAATTTACCAACCTACTTTGGTTGCAAAAACGAAATTCGGTCCCCCAGCCTAAATCCCCACGGCTCACCCCCAAATACAAACCTTTGCGTCAGATCTAAAATTCCCCAACACTACCCGCGACCAAACTCTCTACCATAACAAACGGCCTCTTCAAAACTGGCCAAAATCAACCCTAAACAAGTTTTCCCTAAAAAATTCACAACATAGCCAATTTCTTGAATTTATATTGCTCTGTCCTTAATTCAAGCTCTTAAGGTTGGACGCGATTCATCATTTCTTTGCGTTCTGGAACGATTATCATGTATTAAACTTGAATTTATTTATTTTTTAATGTTTGTGTTTTTTGGGTTACAGAGAAAGGGGTGATTCAGTTACGTGATGCAATGCTGATTAAGAGGTGTTGATACCAGCTATTTGCCACAGTCGATCAGTCCCCATGGACAAGAATAATAAGAACAGAACCGATCTACTAGCTGCCGGTCGTAAAAAGGTATTCAATTCTAACACGCGTTTTATTAATAGTTGGATGAATAATTGTTCTGGGATCATAGGGTGTAATTTTAGAATCCGGGAGACTTAATTTAGTTTCGGTGAGATATATAGGCGAGTATAAGATTGTCGGTTGGACGGTTGAATAGTTTATGTTATTACTCGTTCATGTTATGTAAAACTCAATTATGAGTGTAATGAAGTGCTGCTATGACTGGCTTGCTATGGTTGCTTTTGTGAAGACCATACTAAAAGGAAGACAAATTTTGAATTTGAATTTTTGGTTTTTATTTATATAGACTAATTTTTTTCCTCCCTTTGTACATTTAAGTATGCCAATAATAAGGACGAAAATATTCTTGTCATATATGTAGAAGGAGAAGTACCCTTCTACAGTTTATTGGCAATTTTGTTTGTATTTAATTTGTTCCTGGGAAGAGAATTGGCTGGAATAAAATTTGTGGACTGTCTATTTGAATTTCCTATTATATATTCCTTTTTTTTTGTTTTTTAAATGGGATGGTTTATGAATCTGCTGTTTATTTATCATGATTTGGTTTTACTTTCTGGATGGAATATCAGCTACAGCAATTTAGGCAGAAGAAGGATGGTAAAGGTGGTAAACCCTCGGGTAAACCCAGTAAATCTGGTCGTGATGTTGGTGCTGATGCTTCAGCTACATCAACATCTGAAAAGGTTCTGGATAAAGAAGTATCAGTTTCTGACTCTGGGGATGTGGTGACTTCGTCAGAGTTGCATCCCATGAAGGATCTGCTGCTGGCTAGTAATGAAGCTGTTCCTGTGGACGTGTCATCCAGTGATGGCATTAAAGAGTTAAATTCAGTGTCAACAGATGAAAAATTGGGGGTGAATGATTCCAGAAGACATAATAAATATGATCATGATGTAGGATCTTCTGTTCCTTTGTTAGGTGGTGGTGCTAGTGATAGCCATGAGGATTTTAAACTTGGTGATTCTTCAGATATTGTTATTTCAGAGAAATCAACAGACTCTCATATGCTTGTATCTGTTGATTTACCATTCCAAGATGACAGAGGCAGGCAAGAGCAGGTAGCAGATGTAGGTTGTGCCTTTTCTCTTGATGTCTACTGATATTTTTCCACTATTCTTTGTCCTATAAATTTGATGTTTAATTGTAATCTCATTTGTTTCTGGGTAGGAACCATGCAGGACTTTGGCAGTTCAGCTTCTGAGCAAAATGACACTGGTGACATTAGGATTGAAAGGCTGGCTTCTGATGTTGGTAATATGGTGGATGTGAAGGAAGTAAGAAATGAAGCTGTTCAAAACAACCCATCTGATGATTTTTCTTCAACTGCTGTGTTTGGTAATGTAGAAGAAGCTCCAGATAAAGGTGTGGTTACAATTTCTTCTGAACCTTTGCCAAATTCAGAACAGTTGTACGTTGAAAATTGCGAACTGCAAGATGACAAGAGCAGTTATGCATATTGTTCATCAAGTGAGGCTGTTCAAGCCGACAAAAGTTGTGAAAAAGCTGATGTGGAGGGTTCTCTTGTTTACGAGGATGATGCTATTCCTAAGTGTTCAGGAAGTAGTATGTTGAAATTGCCAGTTTCATCAAATCCAGGCTCAATTAGTCTCTCACAGCTTGCTGAGATAATAAAGGGGCTTGATAAAGATGAATTTCAATTTTTGTACAGTTTGCGAGGATCTCCTATCAGGAATTTGTCAGATTCTCCTTGTACGGGTGCACCTGGGTTTAGTTGCCTAGAACATGTAAAGGAACAATTGTATCTTACTACCATTGCAAAAGATGCCAATGAATTGGAGCTTCATGAACAGTTGGAGCTTGAAATGCAATTCGGTAGTCAAATTCAGAAGTTGGTTGATGAAATCTCTGTGACCAGTGCTTCGCTCTCTGAAGCTCAAGGAAAGAATGAAATCCTTTCTGCAGAGGTGGCAGAATGTAGATCTGAGCTTCAAGAGTTTAAGTCTGGAAAGGAAGAACTCCAAAGGCAGTTACAAGGTTCAAAGGCAGAACTGGAGGAATACTCTGTCAAAGTTGATGACTTACAAAATAAGTTGGATATGTCAGGAGAGGAACTGGCAAGGCTGACATCAGAGCTTGCTGATGGTAGAAATTCTTTGTTGGCTTTGCAAGTTGAAAATGACAGTTTAAATGGGAGACTCTCATTGCTGATGGAAGAGAAAGTGGCACTTGTTGAGAATAAGGAATATCTTGTGCAGGAAAATGAAAATATGTCAGCAGAATTGGCACACTGCAAAGCTTCATTGGTGTCAGTGCAGTCTGAAAATGTCAGCCTAACTGAATATCTCGAATCCGTTAACATGGAGAACAGAAAGCTAAATGAGGAGAAGGAGTGTCTTGTTCGTGAGAATGGTAAATTGCTTTCGGACTTGATCAACTGCAACAGCATGGTGCAAGCTCTGCAGTCAGAAATTTCGGAATTAAGTGGGTTCCTTCATACAGCTGAGGAAGAGAAGAAAAAGCTAGAAGAACTGCAAGTTAATTTTGTCCATGAGAATGAGAAGCTAGCTTTGGATTTGGTTAACACTCGGAGTTCAATAGATGATTTACAGGTAGAGATTTCAAACTTAAATCGAAGTCTGTCTTCATTATTGGAGGAGAAGAACAAGCTTGAGGATGAGAAGCAATATCTTTTAAGCAAGAATGAAAATGGACTGCTTGAGCTGTCGGACTGTAAAGATGTAATGGCTGGATTGCAGGCAGACCTCAGCAAGGGCAAGGGACAGCTGCAAGAAGCAAGTTTGACTATTGAACAACTTATTCGGGAAAATGTGCTTCTTAATATTAATCTGGAGCTGCATATTGCTGAGATATCCATCTCTGCGGATACTCTCAGTCTATTAGAAGGTAGACTGAAGCTTGCATATTCTGACAGTTCACCACTGATTCCTAGCACTGGAGTTGTTGAAACTGCAATTTCAAAGACTCAGAAGACCTTGTCTGAAGGCACTACAGATGGAACCCTACCTGGAAAGCTCGGAATGGATGAAGCTACTGATCCATCTGGATTTGAATCTTGGAAAATGCACTTGGATGAGGCAATTGAAGCTTTGCAGAATCTGGAGAATTCTGTTGATGGTATGCAGTCTCTTTCAGCTTCATTGAGTAGGTCAAGTGGTAAACAGGTTGCACCAGGAGTATTGAAACTTATTCAAGCTTTTGAAACTAATCATGCTGATGGCAATGAAACAGTTGAGCTGCATTCATCTGGAAATTTACCTTCTGTGGATCCATACATCCAGGCCAAGGAGCAAACCAAACATCTGGAAGAGCTTTTTAAGAAAATGCTTCGGCAGGCTGAGAATGCTTGTTTAGTTCTTGAAGGAGAGAGAAAGAGTAGAATAACTAATGAAATTTTGAATGCAGAGCTTAAGTCTTGCTGTGACTTCTGGGAGAGTCATGGCAATAATTTGGAAGCAGAAAACTTTGAGCTTATATTCCTTTGTGAAGCTCTTAAGCAACATATCTGTAACTGTGAAGAAAGTGTCAGGGAGCTTGTTGTTTCATATAATAATTTACAGAAGCAAGAAGTCATTCTTGATGCAGAAAATAGTCAGCTTGAAGTGAAGCTGAGAAACTTTCAGGACAAAGTTACTGAATTTCAGAGCCATCTTCATGAAATATGCAGGAGTTCAGAGAAAATGCTTTATTCGCTATCTAACAGAGTGGAAGTTCATAAAGAAGGCGGCGATATGGGTTTGATACTCCAAGCAGACTGGAAGACTTTTGTTGCACAGATTATTGAGGAAGTTGGGAAGCTGGATTTGTCCATTGGGACTTTATTCTCTGTTAGTTTGCCAAGCAACAAAGAAAATATCTGCCACATAGAAAGTGTTTTCGCTGCTTTCATGGGTGTTGCTACCAAAGTAATTGAGGGTCTGCAGGGACAGCTTCAGGTTACTGAGGAAGAGCATCATTCTTTGTTAAATAAATACACAGATTTGCATAAGGATTTCAATAATTTGCAAGAAAACAATGAAGGACTTACTGATATCTTGGATAAGACCTACAGGAAGCTCAGGAGCATAGTTGAGTCAAATGGTCATGCAGTAGGAAGTGACTCTCTGTTGGAAAATGAGAAATTGGTAGATCCTTTAGATTCTGGTGTTTTCTATAACCTTTTAGCAAAACTGCAAGACTTGCTTGATGAGAAATTGCATCTTTTATCTGAGAGCAAGAAGCTCAAGTCAGATATGATGGATCAAGTGAGAGAAAATGGTGAACTGAAAAGGCGATGTTCCCATCTGGATGCCGCTCTGGAATTGTTTAAGAATGTTGGAGAAGAATTTATGCTGGATACTGGAAACATTAATCCTGTTGATCCTGTGCCAGGCTTGGAGTCTTTCATTAAAATCCTCACTCAGAAGTACAATGAAACAACTGAGCAGGTTAGGCTGTCAGAGGAGAATAATACCATGAAAGAAACGCAGTTTGGTGTCTTCCATGAAGAACTTGATCACTTGAGTTTGTTACTTGTTCAATACGAAAATGAAAATCTTGTTCTTAAAGAAAGTTGGAGGACGAAAGTCAAGGATGTTTCTGCTGTTAAAGCAGAACTATGGGAGAAAGTTAGTGAACTTGAACAGTCAGAGCAGCGTGTTTCATCTCTCAGGGAGAAGCTGGGTATAGCTGTTTCAAAGGGGAAAGGTTTGATTGTGCAACGTGACAGTCTCAAGCAGTCTCTTGCTGAGACATCCAATCAGCTGGAGAAGTGTTCACAGGAGTTGCAGTTAAAAGAAGCAAGGATGTATGATCTTGAAACCAAATTAAAGACATATTCAGAGGCTGATGAGCGCATGGAAGCTCTTAAATCGGAACTTGCTTATATCCGTAACTCAGCCACTGCGTTGCGAGAGTCCTTTCTTCTTAAGGATTCTGTTCTCCAGAGAATCGAAGAGATATTGGAAGACCTTGAACTGCCGGAGCACTTCCACTCAAGAGATATTATTGAAAAGGTTCATTGGTTGGCAAAGTCAATTGCCGGAAACACTTCTATTGTTGATTGGGATCAGAAGAGTTCTGGTGGGACATATCCTGAGAGTGGATATACTGGTACGGATGGATGGAAAGAAGAATCACAGGCAACTCAAGATTCAGTTGATGACTTCAGAAGACGATATGAGGAGCTCCAAGGTAAGTTTTATGGGTTGGCTGAACACAATGATATACTTGAACAGTCTTTAGTGGAAAGGAACAACCTAGTGCAGCGTTTGGAGGAGATTGTTGGAAAGATTGGAATTCCTTCACAGTTGAGCTCACTGGAGCTAGAGGATAAGGTTCAGTGGCTAGGACATGCTCTTTCAGATTCTCAGAATGAGTGTCATTCTCTTCAGCAGAGGATTGACTACTTAAATACTCTTAATGGCTCATTAACTGGTGACCTGGAAGAAAAGGGAAGTAAAATTTCTGAACTTGAATCAGCTTATCATTCAGTTATTATGGAGAAAGAATTTCTTTTGAAGAATTTGGAGACTTTGACTAATGATTGTGGCAAATTCTCAAAAAAGGCGTCGTTATTGGAAACAGAAAATGAGAATTTGCGGAAGGAAATAACATATTTGCAAGATGAATTAGATCAAAAGCTTGTAGATATGGAGCATGCCCATCATGTTGATGGTAAAGTTAGGAGATTGCATGGTCTGATCTGTGATGTTCTTCAGGATACTGTCACAGATGGTCCAGAAATTGCTTTAGATAATGTGGAAAATTTGGAACACCTGCTGGAAAAGTTTATAGAGAAATACAGAACACTTTTAATGGTTGAACGTGCTAATTCTGATGCTGTGGATGTGCCTCTTGATGAAAGTGCCGGTCGCCCTCTCCACGGAGAGACAGTTAGAGATTATGGAGATGGTGAGGATTTGCTAGCCCTTAACAAAAGGCTTGAGGGTACTCTGAGTGAATTGATGCTCTTGAAGGAAGATAGAGAGAGATTCTTAAATGACAATCAGTCTTTGGTTCATGAAGTAGAGGCATTGAATGCAAACAAGTCTGAACTGCAGGAGCTTCTTAATCATGAGGAACAGAAGTCAGCTTCTTTAAGGGAAAAGTTAAATATTGCTGTCAAAAAGGGCAAGTCCATAGTACAGCAGAGGGACAATCTGAAACAGGCAATTAATGAAGTAAATGCTGAAGTGGACCGCCTTAAATCTGAGATCACTGTTCGAGAAAATGTCATTGTTGATTTTGAGCAGAAGGTTACAAATTTGTCCATGAGCCTTGAGAGGGCGGAAGTAATAGAAACTGAGTGTGAATTCCTGAGAGACAAGTTGTCTAACACTGAACGCCATCTGAAGGAGAAAGACCACATGTTTATGCAGATAGTAGATTACTTTAAAGGTTTTGATGTCGATTTTGATCTCGGGTCTGGAAATCTTATTGAAAAGCTCGAAGCATTCAGGAAATATTTCCATGATTTGCAAGCAGCATTAGATTCTTCTGAGCAGGAATCAAGGAAATCTAAAAGAGCAGCTGAGCTATTACTTGCTGAGTTGAATGAGGTTCAAGATAGAAATGATGCTCTTCAAGAGGATCTTGTTAAGGTTGGCTCTGAACTTTCCCAACTTTCCAAGGAAAAGAAGTTATATGACGCTGAAAAATCTGAAGCTTTTGCACACCTGGAGAAGTTATCTGCTGCTAGATTGGAAGAGAGAGACCATCTCTTCTCTGAGGTCTTGACGTTAAGGTCTGCTGTTGATCAGCTTCGGATGGACATTGCTGCTATTGACAACTCTCTTGCTGATGTTCTCTCTAAGGATTTGGAGATTCTGCATAAAGTGGATGCCAGCATCAAATCATGCATACAACCAGCACACGCCCCTAGCACAGATACTGTCCTTGCTGCTGGTGCTTTTTCTGGCTTAAATTTCCCTAAAGTGGAACATAAGGTAATCTTTGTAAGTGTTGTGTTAAACTGATATCACATAACTAATTTATAGTTTGATGCTCCAATCACTAGTATTATAGCTGTTTTAATTCCATCACATCTTTTATACAGCAGGATATTATAGTTTCCAGTCTCTATGTAATGTAGGCACTGCTCTTACAAATCTAGTTTCTGCTGAGTTATCAATTCCCTCTCTGTTCTTATTATTAACTGGCCATAAAAAATGTAATGTTGTGTCAATTTTTAGGGAGGATTGTACGGCATAGCAGCCCTGAAATCTGAATTTTGAAGTTTATTGTTATGGTTTTTACTCTGCCTGAATAGTTATTGAGATCTGTTGCTGTTGTAAGCATTGGGGTTTTGTGAATGGCAATGATGTTCTAATGCTTACTCTTTAGCCCTTATGGCTGGGTCCTACTAATTGACTAGGGTTCATGTACTTTATTTTCCCTCGTGCCAAAAAGGATGTCTTCTGATGACATCCTTCTCCAGATGTACGTAGTCTGTTCATTTACTTAGTTTTCTTTGCCATTTATGATCCGATATGGTGTTTGATCACAACCATAGAGGGGTTTCTTTGTTTTTCACCCGTTTTCATTCTGATGACTTTAGGTCGTATTCTCCATTTTTAAGGTAGCTTGAAGTTCTTCAAACTTCTTGAAATGCCAACAAACTGCAGTTGTGCAGATGAAGTTGCCATTCATTTCATGGTCTGCTGACCACCTAGGTGAAATGTGGCGACTGTTTAAGGAAAATCTTGAACTAGGTAGATACGCCATTGCATTTTGGTGAAGTCAACAGTTTCAGACAATACTTCTGTAAAAGGCATTCAATTGTTTGATTCTATTGGGGTTTCTTTTACTCAAATAGTTTCATTTTCCTGTTCAAGATTCTCCTAGTGCCCTATTTGGCTGGAGCCTGAAAGTGATTCAGTTGGTTGCGCAAAGTGTTTGTTAGGTGTTTGGTATCGGTGATATCTGTGCTGAAAAAATATATTTTCAGCAGTTTCTGTAGGAGTTGCTGGAAGTAGTTTTGAATTCGTGGCATTTTATGATACTTGAGAACCAGAGAATTATTATTTTGTTACAGTGTTTGCTTAAGAGCATTCATTTTAGACTTTTAGCAACAGTGTAATTTGTGCTCCCCTTGCTTGCAGGTTTTTGTTACAGAAGTTGGTTCTCTTATGGAGCGCTTGCAGAGACACTACTATTCACTATGTGAAGAAGCTGGCTGTATATTTGAAACAGTGAGGAATGTGCACACACAGGTGGTCTCACTAAAGGAGTCATTTGGATCCAAGGACAGAGAACTTATGCAATTAAAATCCATTGTGAATGACAAAGATTCTGAGTTAGTTCTTATGCAAAGGAACATCTCACTGCTTTATGAAGCTTGCAATATATCAATTGCAGAAATAGAGAACTGGAAGACTTTGCAAAATGAGATAAGTTCTTCTCCTAATGAAGCTCCATATATTAGCTTGAATCCTCGAACTATAGTTGGGATAGATGCTTCTACACTAGAGACTCATCCATATTTGGAGGAAAATATAATGGCAGTGAGAGAGAGACTGTTGTCAAGGATGAAGGATTTAATTAGCAACCAAAATGCAATTTTGGAAGGTAGCCAAAAGGAAATGAAGGCTCTTATATTGAACTTGCAGAAAGAACTTCATGAGAAGGACATCCAGAGAGAGAGAATCTGTTCGGAGCTGGTTGGTCAGATAAAAGAAGCAAAAGTTGAGGCGATGAACCATCTAAAAGATCTTCAAGCAACAAAGACTCAGGCAAATGATTTACAGGTTCAATTAAATGTGAATGAGGAGGAGCATGCTAATTTGGGAAAAAGAATTAATGAATTAGAAGATCAAGCAGCCATGTCTGTAGAATTGACACAAAGAGTTAACTCACTGACAGATACCCTGGCTGCAAAGGATCAAGGTCTTTTGTTGCTTTGTTTTGCTGAGTATTCTGTCAAATTTAATGCATTTTTTCAATTTTATGTATTTTGTGTTTGCTTGAATTCTTTTCCATCTCTTTCAGAAATTGAGGCATTAATGCAAGCACTTGATGAGGAGGAGTCTCAAATGGAAGAACTATCAAATAAAGTTTTGGAGCTGGAAAACAATTTGCAAAGCAAGAATCAGGAGCTGGAAAAAGTTGAAGCTTCTCGAGGAAAGGCTTTGAAAAAACTTTCTGTGACTGTGAGCAAGTTTGATGAGCTCCATAATCTGTCAGAAACCCTCCTCTCTGAGGTTGAGAAGCTTCAGTCACAGTTACTAGAGCGGGATGAAGAGATATCTTTTTTAAGGCAAGAAGTCACTAGGTGCACCAATGAAGAACTTTCAGCTACTCAGATGAGTAGCAGAAGGCATTCTGATGAAGTCCTTGGAGTGTTGACTTTGCTAGACTCAATGGTTTCTCAGGTTGAGGTTCCTGACATGTCTTTAGGTGATGCTGAAAATAATCAAGTTACGGATTATGAAGTCAAATTGCCGAAAAAAATCTCCTTCATCTTATCAGAATTAGAGAAACTGCAGACAGTAGTTCAAGATAGAGATTTGCGATTGGGTGCAGAGAGGAATAGAATGGAGGAATTGATACGAAAGGAACAGTTTCTAGAACAATCATTGCTTGAAAAAGAGTCTCAGTTGACCATTCTTAGACGTCTTGCTGATTCTGGACAGGCAATGAGCTCAAGTTCAGAAATTGTGGAAGTTGATCCATTGGTATGTATTTTTATTTTGCTGGTCCATGATTAACTAAACTTAATGATTATATATTTTCTAGATTTATATATCTTTGGAGGATACTAAACTACCAAAAATGTGTCTGTGTGTTTGATTATATATACATATGATCTTATTTAATCTGACAGTTAGTAGGGTGAAAATAGTTTGGGTATATTGCGAATTTTATTAGATTGCCTTGATTGTGCAAGTATAATTTCAATTAGGGTGTAGGCAAGATGCAGAAATCAGGTAGAGTGCATGTGTGTTGAAAAGGTTTATGTAAACTTTTTCATCCCATGTAGGTGTGAAGTAAATATAGTTGAAATGCTTAATTTGCTTAATATTTACCTAGTGACCACTGTTAGATGATCAATGTTAATGCATCAACTAGGGTCTTATTCTTTTTTAAAGGTTTCTTTTACTGACCTAGTAGGAATGATAGGGAAAACCTATAGAATGCCATTATTCCTAATTTATAATTTAGCTTAGATTATTTTAATGTTTTCTTCAATCCATGTTCAAATTTTGGTTTCATGGCCATGCTTTCTTCATGTTTTTTATGCAGATTAACAAACGGGCAGCACCTGGAATTGTTGCACCTCAAGTAAGAGGTGGTCGGAAAATCAATAGTGATCATGTCGCTATTGCTATTGATATGGATCCCACTAGGTCAATAGAGGATGATGATGATGATGATGATAAAGGTAATACTTGCACTGCAGAACTGAGCTTTTTATCTGTTTTGCTTTAGTAATTCAATTGCTCAAGGGTCAATCCTTTCAGTATGTTCATTGTTTTGTTGATTGTGACGATTTTTTTGTCACAGCTCATGGTTTCAAGTCACTCACCACGTCAAGAATTGTGCCTCGGTTTACGAGACCAGTATCTGATATGATCGATGGGTTATGGTATTCTTACATATTTCATTCAGGAGTATAGAGATGCATGCAAGTATTATGAATGTGTCATTAAAGATTAGGATCTGGCTAACGGATTTTGTTCCTGTTCCTTGTAGGATGTCTTGTGACCGGACACTAATGCGGCAGCCTACTCTGCGGCTTGGTGTTATTATCTATTGGGCTATTATGCACACTCTTCTTGCTGCATTTGTTGTATGAGGAGCTGGACTGGTTTGTTCTCTTGCCTCATTTTCTCTTCTTTGCTTCCTTGAATCCCTCCACCGTAGCCCTCCATATACAAGTTTTTGTAGAAAAAACTTACCGTCATCACATTGTTGTTTGCCCAAGTACTTGTTTATTCATTTTGTTTGCTGGGGCGCTTCTGAGTTTTCCAAGTTGTATGGTCTGAAAGCAGTGGATGTTTAGTATCCGTAACTCTTTAAAGGGTGGTTAAGTTATAATGAGTAAAATTCATTAATGTTTTCTTTTAGATTGAAACAATGATGAACATTGCAGTATTATGTCATTTCCACTGCTTCTTAGGCAAATAATTGAAAATCTTAAATTTTTAATATTAATGCTCTGTTTTTGATATCAACAAGGAACAGAATTAATAAAAGAAAACAATCAACTTAAAACTAAAAGGAAGTGATAGAGAAACACATGATATAGTATCATTGGAGGGTTTGGCTCTGTGTTATGTATCAGGGCGTGTATAACTGTTTCTTGATTCATAAGTATGTATTCTTTTAAATCATATACTGATACTCTACTCTCCTTTCCTGTCTTTTTCAGATTCAAGCTACTGTGGCATTACATTTACGATTCGCTGATAAAGTATCTGTACAATATCAGGTTCTTATCTTAGTTCTGGTTCATTTATTCATTGCTTTGCTCAATAAGTGAGCTGTGGTTTCCAATATTTTTCCGGAAATCATAGAGTACTTGAGTGAGTTGGCATCCGAAGGTTCTTCTTTCTAGATTATAGATTTCAAAACTGGTCTGATAGTCACATTGAAGTTTTATAGGTTATCTCCCTTCTGTAAAGTAAAAGTAGCTACTTGAATAGCCATGTTGTTTATTGGGTAAAATCATAGATTGTTGGCTGTTTGTGGTTAAATTTTGTTAGGTATAGATGGAATCTATAGATATGGGAGATTATAATACAAGTGAACATTGCAAATGGGATACATATTTTCCTGCTGGCAACAAATACCTAGCAAAGTTGGTTGGCCGGATATTGTTCTTATTTTTTGAAGGTGGATATACAAGAAATGCGGAGAACTTTGTATTATGTGGTTCATGACCTTTGAAATTTCTCTGAGATGCTATATCTTTATTCTGGCAAGAGTAACTTCTATGTTCTTTATGTTTTAGTAGTTAAATGATTTGATTAATTGCGTTTAGATTGGTTAAAAGATTTTTGTTTGGGTTCGAGAAATTTTCAGCGGATTAATCAATTATACTGGTTGAATGTTTGAATCAAGAACAAACGCCTCAAAGACATGAGGCGTTTCTCATTAATTTGTTTTCATAGAAATGAAGTGAAGGCTTTTGAGTTTTCGAGTTTTCTGGGTAGGGTTCCTGTGGAAATATTAGAGTGAAATATATACATGATAAGCTTTAGAAAAATTTAAAATAGAATTTTGGTGAAATTTATAGTTGGGATATTAGATTAATTAAAATTTGTATTTATTAATTAAAAACTAGTTTTCTATGTTTTCTACATTACAAAAAATGGTATTTTGGTAAAAAAGGGTTAAAATGATAATTTATGGGCCAATAAATAAGAAAATGGGCTAAATAATGCACATTTGTTTTACTTAAAATAATATGACTATTGTCCTGTAAAATCGTAAATTTGTGTTTGGTTAAACTAAAATTGATGAGTCCGTTTACGGTGGGGCTATAGGAGTAGGATGAATTTTAGAGTCCGTTTACGGTGGTACTATAGGAGTAGGATGAATTTTACTCCTACTTGCTACAGTAAGCGCGCGCGCTACAGTAGCGCTACAGTGACGCGTTATAGTTTCGCGCTACAGTAACGCGCTACAGTTTTTTTTTTTTTTTTTGACGCACAAACTTTTAAAAAAAAAATACCTTTTTTAAAAAAAATTCTTTTAAAAAAAAAAATACTTTTTTTAACAAGGGAAATCAGATCAGGATTATATAGACATCAGATGAGAGAATACAAGAGATCAGATCAACAGACTATAGATATCAGATCAAGAATATAAAAGAAATCATACAGTAGAACTAAAATATAATTAACAAGAGAGATCAGATCAGGATTATATAGACATCAGATCAGCGAATACTTGACATCAGATCAACAGACTATAGATATCAGATCAAGAATATAAAAGAAATCATACAGTAGAACTAAAACATACTTAAAAAGGGAGATCAGATCAACAGACTATAGACATCAGATCAGTGTATACTTGACATCAGATCAACAGACTATAGACATCAGATCAAGATTTTAAAAGAAATCACACAGCAGAACTAAAACATACTTAACAAAGGAGATCAGATCAGGATTATATAGACATCAGATCAACTCATACTTGACATCAGATCAACAGACTATAGACATCAGATCAAGATTTTAAAAGAAATCACACAGCAGAACTAAAACATACTTAACAAAGGAGATCAGATCAGGATTATATAGAGATCAGATCAACTCATACTTGACATCAGATCAACAGACTATAGACATCAGATCAAGATTTTAAAAGAAATCACACAGCAGAACTAAAACATACTTAACATAGCATAACTAAAACATACTTAACAAAGGAGATCAGATCAGGATTATATAGACATCAGATCAACTCATACTTGACATCAGATCAACAGACTATAGACATCAGATCAAGATTTTAAAAGAAATCATACAGTAGAACTAAAACATACTTAAAAAGGGAGATCAGATCAACAGACTATAGACATCAGATCAGCGTATACTTGACATCAGATCAACAGACTATAGACATCAGATCAAGATTTTAAAAGAAATCACACAGCAGAACTAAAACATACTTAACAAAGGAGATCAGATCAGGATTATATAGACATCAGATCAACTCATAATTGACATCAGATCAACAGACTATAGACATCAGATCAAGATTTTAAAAGAAATCACACAGCAGAACTAAAACATACTTAACACAGCAGAACTAAAACATACTTAACAAAGGAGATCAAATCAGGATTATATAGACATCAGATCAATTCATACTTAACATCAGATCAACAGACTATAGATATCAGATCAAGAATATAAAAGAAATCATACAGTAGAACTAAAATATACTTAACAAGGTAGATCAAATCATGATTATATAGACATCAGATCAGAGAATACAAGACATCAGATCAACAGACTATAGATATCAGATCAAAAATATAAAAGAAATCATACAGTAGAACTAAAATATACTTAACAAGGTAGATCAAATCATGATTATATAGACATCAGATCACAAAATAGCAGACATCAGATCAACAGAATTTAGATATCAGATCAAAAATATAAAAGAAATCATATCATACAACAAAAACGTCCATAATATGTATCATAATATCTAAAATTATTTAATTATAAAACAAACAAAATGATAATTTAAAAATAATTTTTTTATAAAATTCAAAAATATTAAAAAAAAATACTGAATTGTTTAGAAAAAAAAAGGACGAAAAAAAATCTCAAAGAGGAAGGCAAAAAAAAAAAAAAAAAAAACCAAAAATAACAAAAGAAATGAAGGTACTGTAGCGCGTTTACTGTAGCGGGCGGAACTGTAGCGCGCGTTTACTGTAGCGCGGGGTAGGAGTAAAATTCATGGTGGTCCTATAGGAGTAGGATATAAATTACCTGAATTTTACTCCTACAATTACGCGCTACAGTTTTTTTTTTTTTTTTTTGACGCACAACCTTTTTAAAAAAAAAATACATTTTTTTTAAAAAAAATATAAATACAGTTTTTTTTTTTTTGTTGACGCACAGCCTTTTTAAAAAATACTTTTTTTTAAAAAAAAATATAAGACAAGGGAGATCAGATCAGAGAATACTAGACATCAGATCAAAGAATACTCGACATCAGATCAACAGACTATAGATATCAGATCAAGAAAATAGAAGAAATCATACAGTAGAACTAAAACATACTTAACAAGGGAGATCAGATCAGGATTATATAGACATCAGATCAGCGAATACTTGACATCAGATCAACAGACTATAGATATCAGATCAAGAATATAAAAGAAATCATACACTAGAACTAAAACATACTTAACAAGGGAGATCAGATCAGGATTATATAGACATCAGATCAACGAATACTTGACATCAGATCAACAGACTATAGATATCAGATCAAGAAAAAAAAGAAATCATACAGTAGAACTAAAACATACTTAACAAGGGAGATCAGATCAGGATTATATAGACATCAGATCAGGGAATACTAGACATCAGATCAACAGTACAACAAAAACGTCAATAATATGTATCATAATATCTAAAATTATTTAATTATAAAACAAATAAAATGATAATTTAAAAATATTTTTTTTATAAAATTCAAAAATATTAAAAAAAATACTGAATTGTTTAAAAAAAATAGACGGAAAAAAGTCTCAAGGAGGAAGACAAAAAAATAAAATAAAAAATAGCAAAAAATAACAAAAGAAAGGAAGGTACTGTAGCGCGCGGAACTGTAGCGCGTTACTATAGCGCGCGTTACTGTAGCGCGTACTGTAGCGCGCTACAGTAGGTAGGAGTAAAATTGCATGGTGATCCTGTAAGACCACCATATAAATTACCATGATGGTGATACGACAGTTATTAGAAAATTAAAATAAAATCAATTTTAAAATTTTGTAAACAATCATTTCTAAATTTCCCCCATCAAATGATGATGGAAACATTTTTGGAGGTACATGTTTGTAACCTAAAAATATAGTTCAAATTTCATAATTGTAAATGAAAAAGAAAAAAAATGTATGAGTTCAGTGAAATTTTAATAAAAACAAGTATTAAGAAAAAGGATAAGTATATAAAAGAATGAAGGTGTTACAATCATTATAAAACAAATTAATAAAACAATAATTTTAAATTTTTTGTAAACAGTCATTTCCAAAACAAGCAATACAACCAAACAATAATGGAATAGATGATATAACATGAATATATACCAAAAAAATCTTTGAAACAATTCTTCCTTTAACATTGAAATAAACTCAAAATTCAACCGATACCTTAACAGAACTTAACAAATTAGGCAATTAATTTTCATAATAATCATTCTAAAAAGTCCTTCACATTGCCGTTGGGATTCTCTTCAAACCTCTTTATTCTGAAGAACTCCAAGTCCACATCCTGGACCTGCCCAACCACGGCAAGATCAGCCAATATTCTACCAATAATCGGCCCCATCTTGAAACCGTGACCGGAGAAGCCTCCGGCAACCACCAAGTCCTCCCCAAATTGATCTCCACCCAGGAAATCGATTACGTAATCCTCATCTGGGGTCATGGAATACATGCAAGACTGACTCAGCACAGGCCCACTCCAGTCAACCATATCACCGAATCTTTTTTGGATCCATTCCCCCACCGCACTTACTGCTGCTGAGCTGCCCTTCCATGTTCTCTTGTTTGGATCACATGCGTTGCCGCCGTGCACCGCGATCTTTATCAGGCCCGGGAACTCCAGAGATGGGGTGCCGTAAATGTATGGCTCACCGTAGCTTGCGAAAGTTGGGAAACCATTTTCAATCTTGAAATCAGCTTCGTGGCCCTGTTTTATCTTCCAATAGTACACAGTGGTTTCCACGGGTTTTATTGGGAGTTTCAGGCCGGAAATTTTCTGGACCAGCTTTTGCATCCAAACGCCGACAGTGACCACACATTTTCTACCCAGAAACCTCTGGTTCTCTTTAGTACACACCAAAATGGCACCACTGGAACCATCTCTGCTTATATCTACAACTTCCTTGTTGTCCCTTAGGCACGCACCGTGTTTGATTGCAAGCGTTTGAAACATGGAAACGGCCTTGGTGGGCTTAATTACACCCCCTTTTTCATTTACAACACCAATCCAATCCTCACTACCCAGTTTGAACTTACCAGAAAACTCTTGAGAAACATCGTTATGGTCAAGAATTCGAACAGGGATCGAGTTTTTCTTGCAGCTGGAGAGAACAGCCTGGAGTGTTTTGCTGTCTTTTGGACCCATATCAAATTGGGATGTCTTGAAATACACCTTGTAACCAACTTCTGCTTCTGCTTCTTCCCACAATTTTTCTGAACTCAAAACCATTTTGGGATAGTATTCTTCTGGGTAGGTTGCCCGTATGGTTCTTGATTCACCGTGGGATGAGCCACGGTGGTGCAAGAAGTCGAATTGCTCCAGGAGGAGGACCTTTTTACCCCGTTTAGCAATCTGGTAGGCTGTGGCGCTGCCCATAACGCCTGCTCCGACCACTATTACATCGAATATATCATCGGAATCCATCTATTTTATTTCTTTTACCCTTTTCAAGAAGCAGGAAAGGATTCTCAGTAAGCTTATCACTCTGTCTAGAGTTGTGGGCTATAAAAGAATTGCAAGCAAATAAAACAGCAAACAAAAGAGGTTTGATTTATAAAATATTCAAAACTTAGTACTCACCTGCGTCCACTGATCTTGAATTGGAACCAAAAGTTAGCAATCGAGAAACATAAGGCAATCAGTCAATAAAGGAATAAAGAAAGCAGATTTCCCCGTGAACAGAATACGCAATCAGACGAAGACAAAAACAACCCAGAAAAGATATGAAGACCAGAGATACGATGACATCTAAAGTGGCTGGATAAGCCAAGAAAGAAGTAACGGAAATGGAAACTTAGCAGTTAGCCGGAGGAAGGCAGCTATAGCATAACATAACAACAAAAGACTAGAAAAGGTTAGAGATCTCGATGAGACCAACCAAGTTGATGAGCCAGATTGGAATTGGTCTAAAAGTATAAATGGGATTGCAATTAATTTAGTTTAGAAATGAGAAAGCAGACAATGGAGTAAAAATGTGCAGTCTTTGTCAGCGTCTGCGTGTCGGGAGTATCGCGCAACCTGTCTAAGTATTTATATTTCAGACAAGCCCTCAGAGAAAGACTCGTTTGCCGCTTTGAAGGTTTGTATTTTTTTCTAACCACTTTGATTTGCTCCCATTAATTTGTCGTTTATATCCTTGAATTCAACCGAAGGACAGGTTCAAATTGGACAAATTTATGAGTTCTATATCACCAAATCGTGCCAAGAGTTTCCCAGAAGGTGCAGAGATGTTAATTTTAATATGTGGATCCACATATTATTGCGTCATTTTCCATTGACCCCAAGTGTATTAGATATTTCCCTTTTACCCCCGATCAGTTTGTAAGATTGCATTTGGGTACACAAACCATCACCTTCCCTAGATGAGGTTTTTGTATCGCAAATTATATCCTACATTTAAGAGCATAATGAACATTGTACCTATAGCATTTTTTCTTTACATTTTGATTCGAATTTTGTAGACTACACACTTTTATCAAAGGCTTCTTTCCTTTGGTGGATTTCAACTCGTTTGATATTTTTCTTTTGAACTTGGTGGTTTGTACTATTCTTTCTTTGCAAGATTGAATTTTTCTTTCCTTTTGAATTTCTTTCCTTTTAAAATTGAATATTTTCTTGCAAATTTTTTCCGTTTGGACTGTGTATGCCAACCTAGACTTAAACTTTGTAAGTGTATGAACTTTGTAAAGGTACATGGTTGTAACTTGAATTTTGGTTCAAATTTCAGAGTTGCAAAAATTTATGTGTTGTGTGAGAGATGTGTTTTTTAAGAAAATACGTATGAGTTTAATGAAGTTTTAATAAAAATAAGTATTAAAAAAATCACTATATAAAAGAATGATGGTGGTACGACAATTATATAAAAATTAAAATAAAATCAATTTTAAAATTTTGTAAACAATCATTTCTAAATTTCCCCATCAAATGATGATGGAAACATTTTTGGAGGTACATGTTTGTAACCTAGAATTATGGTTCAAATTTCAGAATTGTAAATGAAAAAGAAAAAATGTACGAGTTCAGTGAAATTTTAATAAAAACAAGTATTAAAAAAAAGGAACAGTATATAAAATAATGATGGTTTTACAATCATTATAAAACAAATTAAAATAAAACAATAATTTTAAATTTTAAATTTTATAAACAGTCATTTCCAAAACAAGCAATACAACCAAACAATAATGGAATAGATGATATAACATGAATAGATACCAAAAAAATCTTTGAAACAATTCTTCTTTTAACATTGAAATAAACTCAAAATTCAACCGATACCTTAACAGAACATAACAAATTAGGCAATTAATTTTCATAACAATCATTCTAAAAAGTCCTTGACATTGCCGTTGGGATTCTCTTCAAACCTCTTTATTCTGAAGAACTCCAAGTCCACATCCTGAACCTGCCCAACAACGGCAAGATCAGCCAATATTTTACCAATAATCGGCCCCATCTTGAAACCGTGACCGGAGAAGCCTCCGGCAACCACCAAGTCCTCCCCAAATTGATCTCCACCCAAGAAATCGATTACGTAATCCTCATCTGGGGTCATGGAATACATGCAAGACTGACTCAGCACAGGCCCACTCCAGTCAACCATATCACCAAATCTTTTTTGGATCCATTCCCCCACCGCACTTACTGCTGCTGAGCTGCCCTTCCATGTTCTATTGTTTGGATCACAAGCGTTGCCGCCGTCCACGGCGATCTTTATCAGGCCCGGGAACTCCAGAGATGGGGTGCCGTAGATGTGCGGCTCACCGTAGCTTGCGAAAGTTGGAAAACCATTTTCAATCTTAAAATCAGCTTCGTGGCCCTGTTTTATCTTCCAATAGTACACAGTGGTTTCCACGGGTTTTATTGGGAGTTTCAGGCCAGAAACTTTCTGGACCAGCTTTTGCGTCCAAACGCCGACCGTGACCACACATTTTCTACCCAGAAACCTCTGGTTCTCTTTAGTACACACCAAAATGGCACCACTGGAACCATGTCTGCTTATATCTACAACTTCCTTGTTGTCCCTGAGGCACGCACCGTGTTTGATTGCAAGCGTTTGAAACATGGAAACGGCCTTGGTGGGTTTAATTACACCCCCTTTTTCATTTACAACACCAATCCAATCCTCACTACCCAGTTTGAACTTACCAGAAAACTGGTGAGAAACATCGTTATGGTCAAGAATTCGAACGGCATCGAGTTTTTCTTGCAACTGGAGAGGACAGCCTGGAGGGTTTTGCTGTCTTTTGGACCCAAATCAAATTGGGATGTCTTGAAATACACCTTGTAACCAACTTCTGCTTCTGCTTCTTCCCACAATTTTTCTGAACTCAAAACCATTTTGGGATAGTATTCTTCTGGGTAGGTTGCCCGTATGGTTCTTGATTCACCGTGGGATGAGCCACGGTGGTGCAAGAAGTCGAATTGCTCCAGGAGGAGGACCTTTTTACCCCGTTTAGCAATCTGGTAGGCTGTGGCGCTGCCCATAACGCCTGCTCCGATCACAATTACATCAAATATATCACCGGAATCCATCTTTTTTATTTCTTTTACCCTTTTCAAGAAGTTGGAGCAGAAAAGGATTCTCAGTAAGCTTATCACTCTATCTAGAGTTGTGGGCTATAAAAGAATTGCAAGCAAATAAAACAGAAAACAAAAGAGGTTTGATTTATAAAATATTTGGGCTGCAGATTCGCTTCCATTAATTTGTCGTTTATATCCTTGAATACAACCAAAGGACAGGTTCAAATTGGACAAATTTATGAGTTCTATATCACCAAATCGTGCAGTTTCCTAGAAGGTGCAGAGATGTTAATTTTAATATGTGGATACACATATTATTGGGTCATTTTCCATTGACCCCAAGTGTATTAGATATTTCCCTTTTACCCCAGCTCAGTTTGTAAGATTGCATTTGGGTACACAAACCATTACCTTCCCTAGATGGAGTTTTTGTAGCGTAAATTATATCCTACATTTAAGAGTATAATGAATATTGTACCTATAGCATTTTTTCTTTACATTTTGATGCGAATTTTGCAGACTACACACTTTTACCAAAGGCTTCTATCCTTTGGTGGATTTCAACTCTTTTGATATTTTTCTTTTGAACTTGGTGGTTTGTACTATTCTTTCTTTGCAAGATTGAATCTTTCTTTTCTTTTGAATTTCTTTCCTTTTAAAATTGAATATTTTCTTGCAAATTTTTTTCTTTTGGACTGTGTATGCCAACCTAGACTTAAACTTTGTGAGTGTATGAACTTTAAAATTAAAAAAAAAAAAAAAAACATAAGGACAAGATATGAAAACTTTTCACTTTTTGCGAACGTATTAGATCAAAAAGGTTATTTTGATATTAGATATATATGTCAAACTCTGTTTTCCAATCAAAGATACCACCTTTTAGAGAGATCACCTAAAACTCAAATAAAGAGAACAAAATATCAAGGACTATTGGAAGCGTGACAAAATCTTAATGATGTTTAGCTTTATTAAGGGTGTTCTCTAGGTTATGATGAATTTTAAGGTCATTCAAACAAAAAGCTACAACCATAATGCACTCAAGAACATAAAGTTTCTATCTTTTCATGCAAAGCTACCACTTTTAATTTTTTTTCTCCACACAACTTCTTGTTATACATGCAAAGTTAGCATCTTTATAATGCAAAACATGAAAATTAGGTGCAGAAAAATTTGTAGAGTTCAAACGGTAACTCTTGAAGCAAACCGCAAAATCGCCTGAATCATACAAGTGCAAATATATTTGATTCTTTTAATCAAATTGGAATGAACAAACAGTAATAAAATTTCCTGGAATCAATTCAGTACTCAAGCATGCAACTAGAGGTGTTAATTGATGCAAGAATTCAAATTTGAACACAAGAAAATTCGTACCTTGTGGCTTGAACTTGATCACTACCCGAGAACGACGTTTTTGCGAGAAGAGAAATTTCTTGGCTTTGATACCAAGTGATGCGACGGGTGAAAATTTCTTCTTCTAGGACCGTTTCTCTTCCTTCTAAGATGTCAATTGGACAGAACTTGTAGTTAAGGGACGTGGACTTCAGCAAAAAAATTCAATAGAATGCAACCACATTTAGTGTTAATTTCACAAAATGCTAAATATTTTGAGACAATAAGAAAGAGAAAGAAATTACATCTCAATTCAATTCAACTTGGTCAATGTACAATTAATTGAGGCAATGTATAAAAGATAGAATGATTAATCACTTACCATAACTAGTGTGGCTGAATTTGGCAACTGATTAAGGCAATTGCTTTGTTTCCTATTTTAA
Source organism: Knoxia roxburghii (assembly GCA_030378225.1). Taxonomy (NCBI): domain Eukaryota; kingdom Viridiplantae; phylum Streptophyta; class Magnoliopsida; order Gentianales; family Rubiaceae; genus Knoxia; species Knoxia roxburghii. The sequence goes on from CM059423.1 coordinate 9,907,857, forward strand.
CTAAGTACAGTCGTGTGGCAAATTAAACCTATACTTATCCTTATTGGCCCTCAAACTCTTTTTGAATTATTTATTGATTTTAAATGGTCAAATGTGTCATTTTTAACCATAGAATGTGTGATATGTTCTTGGGATCATCTTGAAGTACAAAACAAGGTCAAAGTGATTTGAATAAAAATCTTCATATCACATAAGGTTATTTATATTTGAAAATGTGGATTTTCATGTAAAATTTCTCTTTTTTTATCGGTGAATGTGGCCACATTTAGTGATCTAGGTGAATTATATTTTTACTCAATTATTATATACCGTCCACTTTTTACTAAATATCACTCACTTTTTCAAATGAAATTATCTAAATATCCCTGATTCTATTATTTTATAAAAATTCATACAAAATTTAATTTTTTAATTTTGACATCACCACAGCCCACTGCAAATACGGTAACGAGGGGGGTTCGCGTCTATACATGTACTGTGGTGCTTGGGCCTACCCACCCTATTTGTTCCATGATCTATGGGTCTACTGCCTCGTTTTAGTCCCGAATGGGAAAACCCAGGATTTGGCAAATAAAAAATTTCACTTTGAATTTCGAACATCAACATCCTGCTACTCTATACATATATTTTGATCTGGTTTACCTACCTCCCGGAAAGACAGTAGTTGGGGTTAAATGGATTTCCCAAGATGAGAAAGATGGATGCCTTGCTGATCTTGAGTAATTCGAAACACGTATAAAGGAATGTCCTCAGATCTCTTAGTTTGCATTTTACTCATATTTTCAGAGAATCTAATGTTGTAGCTGATTACTTAGCCAAGTTAGCTAGTTTACAACAGGTATCTATTACTTTTGCTACTTTTGATTTGCCACAGCTTATTCATGCCATCTCTTGCTAACAAGCCCTTCTATTTTTCAAGTCCCTATGTTTTCTCTCGGCCGGAAACAACAGTATTGCATAAGGCTCCGGTTTGGATAATCTTTCTTGGGATCCCGGTTGCCGACTGTAAAGGAGAAGAAATAGGCACATTTAGAGCTGTGTGATACAGAATAGAATGCGCTTCGTCGTACTCCTCCTACTCGTCTTTAACCGGCCTATTTGTACCTAACTACATAATGGAAGTCCCCCCAGAAAATCGTCAATCGATAGCTTCGTCCTTGCTTAGGCGAGCCTACTACGTGAGTATAATTATTTTATTAAAATACATAAAAATTAATTTTCGGCGCCCCAAAATAATATTTGGGGGCCGAACCCAACATTGGGCCCCATGTTAAGTATGTTTTAGTTTTATAGTATGTTTTCTTTTATAGTTGTGATCTGATATGTGTTATATGCTGATTTGTTGTCTATTTTTTCATGATCTGATGTCTGTATAATTATGTGTTGATCTTCCTTTGTTAAGTATATTTTAGTTCTATAGTATGCTTTCTTTTATAGTTGTGATCTGATACGTGTTATATGCTGATCTGATGTCTGTATAATGATGCTTTGATCTCCCTTTGTTAAGTATATTTTAGTTATATAGCATGCTTTCTTTTATAGTTGTGATCTGATATGTGTTATATGCTGATCTGATGTCTGGTTTTTCGTGATCGGATATCTATTTTATATTATAATATGAAACAAACTAACTATAACAATTATCTTATGTAACAGGAATTTGAAAATGCTGATGAAATGACAAAATCAGTAGTTGATTTGGCAAAGTGCATAATGGCTTTCATCAAAGCATGACACAATATTGGGGCAACAAACAATCTAGAAGGTGCTGCAACATTTGCAACAATAACAAGCACAGTGGAGGGGATTATCCGTAACTTGAGAGAGAAAAATACAACTCCTGAGCAACAGGGTCAATCCTCAAAATCCCCAACATAAGAAAATGAACTAACGTTATCACAAGATGCAAGGTTCTATGCAGCATGTGCAGAAATTGTGGATAAACTACAGAAAGATTATAACAGAATGCAGAAGAAATCTGCCACTGCACACTTGAAAGATGATATGCCAAAATTCAATCTCTATACACCTCAGAAGATGAAGAATATGCACCTGAAGATAGTTTTGACGTAGAAGAACAAGAACAAGAAAATGTGGTGGAGTAAAAAAAAATGAACCTCGTTCAGCAGGCATCTCTCCACTACCCCTGGAACAAACAGAAGTTGAACAAGAAGAGATAGAAAGGGAAGAGATCAGACCAAAGGAAAAGGAAGATCCAATTGCTAAGAAATTGGTCTTCGATGTCTTAAACATGAGGGAGAAAGAAAAAGAAATGCTCATCGTGAAGCAGAAAAATTGGAAAGATGAGGAGGAAGAAAAAAAGAAAAATGGAAAAGAAAAGCATAAAGAAAAATATACACAGAAAAAAGCTAATAAGGGGAAAAAGAAGGAGAAAGGGATAGCTTCTGTAAATTTTACAGAATCACAAGATGAAGATACTCAAAAAATGGTGGAGGATGTAGTACTGCTTGCAACAAAACTCAACACAATCATTTCAAAAGCAGACAAGACTTCAAAAGCTGATAAAGTCGTAACAGAGCTCATAACGTAAGTAAAAACACATTACTATCTGATATGATATCTTTATTTGAATGATTTGATATCTTATATCCACTGATATGAAATCTATTTCCAGCATGATCAACGAAGATCCAGACAATGCTGAGGATGATGTCATCTTGACACCAAACTCAAAACATAGAGATAGAAAACTCCATGTCCTTTTGGGATATGATTTTTGGGTCAAGATGCCTAAACCATTCTTGATCTTAAGGAGAGAGAAACTGTTCACGGATTATGCTTACCTTACAGCGACTAAGAAAAATGAAATCATTGAAGAGTAAATTCTATTGTATATTTACATATATTCTTTCCACTGATATGTAATCTTGTCTTTTTGATCTGATATATTATATCCATTGATCTGATGTCTACTGTCTTTTGATATAATGTGTATATAATGCATGATTTGATCCTTTCTAAATGTATGATTTCTTTTATATTATTGATCTGATATATATAGTCCTTTGATCTAATGTCTATAGTCCTCTGATCTGACATCTACTATCTTGTGATATGATTTGTATAGAATGCATGATTTCATCCCCTATTGAGTATGTTTTAGTTGTATGATATGAACCCTTTCTGTTGTAATATGATATGATATCTTATATAGTTGTGATCTGATATTTGTTATATGTTGATCTGATGTGTACATTTTGTGATCTAATATCTGTTATATGCTGATCTGATGTGTACATTTTGGGATTTTTACATACTTTTGTTAACATTCATTTGATATTCACATACAGAGAACAACTCTACTCCGATGCATCATATATTTCAGTGGACCGAACGGACTTCAAGACCATGTATCCAACAAAATGGATAACAATTTCGGTACTAAATGCATGGATAATACATATGAACTACAAAGATCTAACAAGGCTGTTCATATCTCAAGAATTTTGTGTAAGATATGAATTCCTAATTCTTTTGATATGAAATTCATTTACAAATATATGTAAATATTATTCCATCTGATATGAATTCAATTCATTATATTTTTAGCTTCCACTGATGGAAGATACACTAATTCAATGTATGGAGTTTGTATCGGCAATGGACGACTACAACAATTCAAAGAAAGCAAATGAAGCTGCGAAGAAGTTAGGCATCCCTCCTCTCCCCATAATACCAAAACCAGTATTTCCCCACCAAGAGCTTAAATTTGAGATTCTGGACATCATGAGAACTCAATTCATAGATGATGTCACACGAGCCAGCAAAAACATGGACACATTAAACGTAAAAATGGTAAGTACAATTTTAGTACCTCTATTCATTGAATTCAATATATAAATATCAACTTCGCATTAGTATTATTTGAGCAGGTCTTCTTCCCAATATTTCAACATGAACATTACTATACTTGTTGTATCAATGCAACGACAAGAAGAGTAGTCGTACTGAACAACAAAATCCCAGATTATGAAAGTTGGTACGCTACAATTCCCAAAATCATAGTAAATATCTGTTTCATATCTGATATCTTCTTTACACTGATCTGATATCTTCTTTCCCGTGATCTGATATTGATCTGATATCTTCTTTACACTGATCTGATATATGTTTTCATCATTAATGTAGCTGCGATATTTTGTTGAGATAGTACGAGGGGGACATCAGCAGAAAGAATTTTTGGAGATCCCATAGAGTATAAAGTGGAGTATCCAAAATTTGTCTGGCAAGATAACCACAACCACACTGATTGTGGTAGTCTTACAATGTGACACATGGAGCTCTACAAAGGACAAACAACTCAGACTTGAGATCCAGAGCTCATAACAGAAGCACTCAAGAGCAAAGATGCTCTCAACAGAGCTCTACAAATTCTTAGGGTCAAGTAAGGTTATACTATAATGACTTCTCAAACAAATACAATGAAAAGTGAGGTCAATACCAAAATTGATACTTCTATAGTACAAAAGTGTAAAAGATACTTGAGTCTAGTCTTTAGGTTGATTGTACATGACGATGTTGACTTTTTGAATTCTATAAAATTTATATTAGTATTTTGTTCCAAATTTCCCAATTGTCTATTTTTGTATTTTCATACTTTAATTCCAAATGATATGAAAGTTATTATCTATGTCATCATTTCTGATTGATATGAAAGTCAGTTGTATAATATGGTCTCTTTTCTGTCGTGATGTGACATCTTCAACCAAATAGATTAGTATATCAAACGTAATATCAGATCAAATTATAACTAATATCACATCAACTAACAACTAATATAGAATCAAGTAGTAACAGATTATTGTATCAAATCAACTCAAATGTAATATCAGATCAATTCATAACTACTATCACGTCAACTAACAACTAATATCATATCGTATTATTGATATGATATCTATAGTCCTCTGATCTAATGTCTATAGTCCTCTGATCTGATATCTATAATACTCTGATCTGATGTCTACTTTCTTGTAATATGATGTCTATATAATGCATGATTTGCTCTTAATTATTTTTTAGTTCTATGATATAGTCTCTTTTATGTTGTGATATAATATCTATTGTCTGCTGATCTGATCTCTGCTTTATTGTGATATGATATCTTCTAGTCAATGTTATGAAACAACCAAGTAAAAGAAATCATATGAAATAACTATCAACTCACTAAAAAAAATCATATAACATACAATCTCTCCCAACAACAGGAAGTCATTTAATGTTTTATATCAACTAACTAAAAGAATTCATATCAACTACAACTTCTCCACCACAGGATTGACAAAATTACCATCAACAACTCTACAATTTTCAATCACCATTGATGCGACCCGTTCTCTAGTACGCAATGCATATGTTGCTACCTTCTTCTTCTTTTCCCTTGCACTATTGCACATTTCTCCACAACACTTTTTGGCCGAATGTTTCTAACACTTTCTTCTATTCTTCTCCTAATTTCAACAATGTTCGAACCTTCTTCTTTGTCACCAACGTAAGATGGACCAACCTCTGATTTAATAGAAACTCTAGCCAAATTGAAGTGTTTGTCAATAATAGAACGTGCAACAGAACTAAACTGTGCATGTCTAATTAAATCCAAATATTTTCTACTTGTTTCAACTCTCCAAACAAAATCTGAATCTTTCTCACAGCTACTTGATGTCAACAAACAATCTTCATTAGAATAATAATCACTACTTGCACTCTTAGTCCACCTTTTCAATACATACTTCTCAGGGATTCTCTCCAGGATATAAATATTAGAAAGTTAATCAGATCAACTCAAACGTAATAGCAGATCAACTCAAACATTATATCAGTTCAATTCACACGTAATATCATATCAAATAATAACTAATATAATATCAACTTGCAACTAATATTAGATCACATTACATATAGAATCATATAAGCAAACTAAAAAACATATCAGATCACTCAAACGTAATATCAAATCAACTCAAACATAATATTAGATCAACCCAAACGTAATATCAGATCAACTAAAAAAATCTATGAAGTTACAATAAATATATACCGAGTAATTATTCAGATTTAGCACACGAAGAGCATGCGAGCATAACAATCCAGCCTCAGAAAATAGATTGCAAGTTCAGCTCACGGTATAGTCATTCTCATCAAAACGGACTACGTGACGAAACAAATCAAGTTTGGTATACCAAACTTGATATTCATAAACACCATTATTGTTACTAGTCTGCAAATGATTATATGATAACATCTTCACATACAGCTCCTGAAATCTTACAAACACCTCTATCGTATAAATCTCAGCAGCATGTTGAAGCATTAATGAATCTCCAACAACAGGGTCAACCCTTCCTCTACATCTAAAATCTTCTGCAGTCCCATTGTTTCTCCACTCAATCACAACATCAAGAAACTGCTGATAGCATTCACACAAAGTAGAAGTTTTCGACAACTTCATTGAAACATAACGATTGGTTGCCTCACATCTTTGAGAAGAAACTGCCCCTCCAGAAAAATATTGTTTACTAAATGCAGGGCACCACTTCTCTTTTATCTCATCTAATTTCTTCAACCAAGTGGTGCCTTTGCAATTGTAATCCTTTAACAAACTGATAGAATCAAGTAGTAACAGATTAATATATCAAATCAACTCAAACTTAATATCAGATCAAATCATAACTAATATCACATCAACTAACAACTAAAAAAGAATAAAATAGTAACAGATTAATATATCAAATCAACTCAAATGTAATATCAGATCAAATCATAACTAATATCACATCAACTAACAACTAATATCATATCGCATTACAATATAGATTAATCAGTAGACTAAAAACATATCATATAAACTTAAACGTAAATATCATATCAACTCAAACCTAACATCTTATCAGCAAACACAATGATATCAAATCACATAACATATAGATAAAATTCAGAAAAATACACACCTGTCCCAGAAGTGATTAAATTCAGCTTCTATGGAAACCTGATTAAGTAAGAATTAAAACGCATATAAAAAACCTTCTTGATTTGTAAAATGAGGTATATTACTACGAGCATTCTTTGCAATGTGCCAAACGCAAAGACGATGACGAACATTTGGAAAAACAACATGCACAGCAGCTGCAATCGAAAAATCCTGGTCTGTCATAAATGTCACTGGTTGTTTGTTCTCCATCGATCTCAAAAATGTACTAAACAACCAAATGAATGATTCCACCTTCTTATTTTTATGAAACCTATACGACAATGGTTTTCCATACCAATAAAAGGTTCACATACCATGTTGTATTTGTTTGTCCGATAAGTTGTATCATGAACCAACAAATCTCCATCTACTATAATCCTCTTTCATCTTATGATCTCTCCAAAATACACTACATAATGACGACTCCTCATCCAAATCAAAATCATAATAAAAATCCTTCTCATCCATAGATCTCTATTTTAACATATTGATCAAACCATTACTATCACAACCATCAATCTTCCTCCACTTATCTTGTTCCAAAATACACATATATCAATACTTAAACACATATCAGATCAACACAAACCTAATATCAGATGAATACAAATGTAATATCATATCATAAAAACTATGGTACCATATCACATTTAAATGTAGATTCCTAACAAATAAACTGAAACATAACTAACCTCTTTGGATAATATATAATAACCATCAGTTAGACGAACACCTGAACTTTTCAATTCATCAAAATACTGTAATGTGGAATCATCAAACTTCCTCTGAGAACGTAAAAAGTGCCTCTCAGTTACAGGGCACAATTCATGGTTATGTTTCCTGAAGTGTTTTTGGACAATCCAACTCTCATCTTCTCTTTTCTTAAATTCAATAAAAGCTTTACATCTAGATCACATATCGACTTTCGTATATATCTTCTTCAAATTCTCATTGCATTGTTTAGCTCATTCTCTACTACAAAGATATCTTCTCAAATACCTGGTTCCAGTAGTTTTGTTTTTATGATCTTTACCTTTCCTCACACTAAATCCTAACCTAAAAGCATAATCATTATATAAGTTATATGCTGCTTCTTCATTTTCAATCACTGATTTACACAAAGATTGCATAGATACATCATCCGAACCTGTAAAAAAATAATAATACCATATTAGTTTAAACATAAAATACATAACAGTATCATATCAATACTAAAAATACACATCATATCAACTCAAAATTAATATTAGATCAATACAAACGTAATATCATATCATCCAGACAATGACTTTATACCCTATTAAGTATGTTTGAATTCTATTGTATGATTTCTTTTATATTCTTGATTTGATATCTATAGTTAGTTGCTCTGATGACTTCTATCTTCTGATCTGATATCTATATAATCATGATTTGATCCCTATGTTAAGTATGCTTTAGTTCTATTGTATGATTTCTTACATATTAGTGATGTGATATCTATACTCCGTTAATCTGATGTCTACTATTTTATGATCTGATGTCTATAGAATCATGATTTGACCCCCCCTTGTTCAGTATGTTTTAGTTCTATTGTATGATTTCTTTTTTATTCTTGATCTAATATCTATAGTTCGTTGATATGATGTCTACTATTTTGTGATCTGATAACTATTGTCCGATGATCTGATGTCTATTGTTATGTAATATATTCATAACAATAAACAGAAAACATATCATATCAACATAGAACTGATATCAAATCAACCTAAACGTAATATCAGATCAATTCATAACTAATATCACATCAACTAAAAACTAATATCATACCACAATACATATAAATCCAAAACAATAAACTAAAAACGTATCTTATCAATATAGAACTAATATCAGATCAACTCATAACTAATATCATATCATAACTTACCTTCCAACATAGATACCACAGATTCTTCCTGTTTATCAAAATCAAACAATTCAGGAGCATCGTCTTTGCGAAAGAAATTAACTATATCACCAACCGTATCATCCATTGCAATTCCTTGAATCCAGAACGATCTATCAACAAAAAAATAGACATTAAGCAACAATATTCGATAAAAAATAAAATGCAAAGAAGAATAATAAAGCGCAAAACGCAAAAAATAAGAAAAACGAAAGACAGAACAGTAGAAAGAACAAATTCAAACACATAAAACAATCACCAGCATCAAAACACAGAAATAAATACCTTTTTCATCAAATTCGAAGCAAAAACTACATCAAAAGACAAAATAGAGCACAAATGGCAACAAACTAAGCGAAAAACGAAGACGAAAAATAGAGAAACAATGAATTCATAAACATAAATCAATCACCATCATCAAATATATACAGTAATTAGAATTGGATTAAAATTGGAAGCAAAAGAATCCAAGCGAAAGATGAAAATGACAAACGGCAGCAAAAGACGAAGCAAAGAACGACAACAAACACGTGAAGAAAAAGAAAAAAAAAGAAGCTTATATAGCCTTCGGTAAGTAAATGCGTGTATTTGAAATTTTTTTTTAAACATAAACTACTAAATTCAATTGGGGGCTAAAATAGAAACTACTACTATATTTGGGGTGGATGTAAAATTGCATGGTAGTCCTATATGACCACCATATAAATTACCATGAAGTCCTCTTTCTAATTTTTATAATTTTAATTTTAAATTATTAATTAATTATTATATAAAAATTTTAAAATATGTATTATTTTAATTATTTTATTTGTAAATATATTTTTAATAATAATAAAAGTAAATTATTCAAATTTTTATAGTCTTTAATTCTATAAATTTATCTAAAAACACACGAAAAATTAATAAATTAATAAAATAATATGATTACTTAAATTAAAATAATTATCACTTTTATCTCATAATAAGTAATTATATATAAAATTATTTTAACAAAAAAAGAAAATCAGAAAATAAAACACATCCAAAAGATATTTTTCTCTTCTAAAAAAATTAAACACATCCCTTTCAAAAAATTTCTATCCATCGTTGCAATACATCATAAGTCATAGTGTCAAAATCAATAATTACGTTGAAGAAACCGAAAGCTAAAGTATTGATAAATTTTTTTATTAAAAAAATTAATTATTTTATTTTTTATCTTAAATAGACGTAAATGTTAACTTGTAATGATTGCGGATGGCATTTTCTCCTCTGGATACATGTGAATTGTATATGCGTTAGGGTCATCCTGCCTTATTGATATCTGAAATTTGTAACCATAGTACTTTGATTTCGTATTCTTCCACACTTTGAGTCTCTCCAAATTTTTAGGCTTGATTCCTCTGTTGTATTTCAAGAAAGTCACTTTTTGTCTTGCTTGTGTGTCGCAATGACAATTTCGAATCTCAGTGTAATTGCAACTGACTTAGTGCAATCAATAGCTTCTTTTTTACTCGGAAATATAATGTCAGTTTTGAAACATTGACTGTAATCTCTTCGTCTGCTTTATCAATAAAATATTAGTCGAATGAATCTTGCACAATTTCATTATAAAATATAAATAACTAACACCTAATAATTAATAAAATCAATAACTAATATAAATAACTAACACTTAATAATTAATAAAAATGAATAAATAATAACAAACAATTATTAATTAATAACACTTAATAATTAATAAAAATGAATAATTAATAAATTAATAATTAATAACAAACAATTCTTAATTTTTAATAAAAATGAATAAATAATAAATTAATAATTAATAACAAACAATTATTAATTAAAAATTAATAAAATATAAAAATATATTTTAAAAAAATTCTTTTAATTTGAGCAATTGAAGCAATACGAGAGTTCAATTGCTCAATTAACCCGGCCGCTGGGCGTCGGGGGTGGGCCGGACGCTACTAGGCAGCGTGCGGCCCCATTTTGGGCGCCCAAAATATATTAACGCAAAAATATATATGTATAATATATATATATACTCAGGGTACATATACCTAATATAGATATCCAAGTCTCACTACTAGAGAATAGCTTCCACGCGCGTGCCACCTCACCAACACCCCTCAAAACTTATTTTCTGCAGTTATTTTTTTCAAAATACCAACTTCCTTCCGCTCAAAATCTTCCATAACCGCCATCGATCAAACCCTAAAAACACTGATTTCGGTTTCCAATCTTCAAAAATCCAGACGAACTACGTCTCAGACAAAATTTTTGATAAAGAAAACAAAAAAAAACCAGAACAACTTCAATTCAGACCAACTACGTCCCCTTACATTCATCTACATTTATCGGAACTTCGTTCTTCAACTCCGCAAAACCAACATTCAAACAAAAAAACAGGTAATACATCGCAAAAACTATTACATTGTAAACTATGAACTGCATTTGACTGCAATTGATGTATTTTCGAAAGCCTATTTTCACGTATTTGCTGCATTTGATTTTGGTTCTATATTATGATGCTATACTCGTGTATTCCTCTTCAAATAATGCTCTATTACTACTAAATATGCTATACCGTGTAAACTGGACGTTGTAGTGTGTTTGTACTGAAATTAGAATTGTGTGTTTGTTGTTGGACATTACGGTGGTTGTTTTTGAGACGCATACGGATGTGGTGGGTATGTATCAGGACGTTGCAGTGCCTTTGTTTTTTTTTTTTGTGCTAAAAGTAGTATTGTTTGTGTTTGAAGTTGGACGTTGTGGTATATGTTATGGGAATTAGTGGACAAACAATCTGTTTGGTGCTTGTATTTGTGAAAAAATAATAAATCTTTTGTGTGTGTTATTGGACGTTAGGGTAGTTCTCTTTCTGACGTATCAGGACGTGGTGGGTATGTAACTGGATGTTGCGTTACGTTGTGTTTGCTGTTTGTTTTTGTGCTAAAACTAACATTGTGTTTGTGACGTTGGACGTTGCAGTATAAGTTATGGAAATTAGGAGACAAACAATGTGTTTTGTGTTTGTATATGTGAAAAAATAATACATTTTTTGTTTGTGTTGTTGGACGTTGCGGTAGTTCTTTTTCTAACGTATCGGGACGTTGTAGGCTTAATGTTAACAATTTTGTGTGTTTGTTGTTTATTTTTATTTCTGATAGTTATTTCGCTCATTTAATGCAGGGTTAACTATAAACAAGCAGCAAAAAAATCAAAACCAAATAGAAAAGTTGTGATAGATGATGACAATGATTTCGTCACACAATCCACAGAAAGTACACCACCATAAACACCAAGTGAAGATGATTCTGCCACACCATCCCAAACATTACACGAATACATGATCCAATAGTTGATAAAACCAATGATAAAACCAATAGTTGATAAAACCAATGACAGCCCTCAAATACCCTTGTTGATGTAGCAACAACAAACCTCCTTCCCCAAGAAAAACACCATCCAAAAGCCAAAAAATGACCAACAAAAAAACAGCCTGTAGCAAAAAAACTACCAACAAAACAGCCACCAAAAAGACCAAGAGATGAAACTGAATCAGAAGAAGATGAATAATCTCACTCTGAACCACAACAAAAACAGAAACAGCATGCTAAAGCCAAAAAAACCCTAATAAAAATGCAGCCTGTAGCCAAAATACCAGCAAGAAAACAACAACGAAAAAGACCAAGACTTCAAGCAGGTATGAGGATTTTGTGGTCTTTTTCATATTATATTTCCTATTATTAAAATGAACATGATGTATGAGGACATTGTGGTATTCAATAAAGAAGACCACAACATCCTACATACGAACATGATGTATGAGGACATTGTGTGTGGTCCTAACATTAATTCTTTCATTTTCAGCACATAAAGAAGAAGAAGGAGAACAACCTGAAATAGCTCCAAAGACCAAATGTCCAAACAAGGACAAACACTGTTGGATTGTACAAGCTGACTAGAGAATTGTCTAAGGTTCAAAAAGAGGAAGTGAGAGAGATTGGACTAGAATCATTGTTGGATGTGAACTTATACCAACTCCCATGTGCATTAGGAGAGCATCTCTTGCGGCGTTTCAATCTCTCAAACAACACAATCATATTGCGAAGTGGGAGAATTAAAATTGAAGAAGAAGAAGTCCATCGTGTGTTTGGAATACCATTTGGTGGTATTAAGATTGAAGAATACACACACACACATTCTGAAGAACACACTGAGGAATACAAGATTGAGATGCAAAAATTCCATTCAAGGCATCCAGGATCCATTAATAAGAATACAGGGAAACAAAGAAAACTAACAACCACACAAATTGCAGAGTATATCAAGGCACACAAAGAATATGCATATGATAACTTCAAAATTGACTTCACAATTTACATGGCATCATCTCTCCTTTGGGCTTTCCAGGACGTAAGTTTTCGACAAGCAATACTAAAAACCGTAAAAAACGTCAATGACATAAAAAACGTGAACTGGTGTGAGTTCACCATGAGTGGTTTGATAGAATTAGTAGAGCATTGGAATAAAACAGGAAATTAAGCAATGTTTATAGGATCACATCCCTTCCTTATGGTAAGTCCTTGTAATTATATCAAACATTGTTCACTTGATTTTTCAGACGTAGTCAGATGTATCTAACTTTCATTCATTCATTTTTTCAAGCTACTATATTTGGACAGAGTCAGAAACTCTGGTGAAGCCTTACGTCCAACAAACGTGCCTCCATTTTCCTATTGGGCCATGAAAAGTATACAAAAAGAGAGGCAAAAGAGTTGAAACTGGGAGGATTTGGAAGAGGAAGAATAATGTCAAGAGACCAACAAAATGAACAACAACATCCCGACCAGCAAAAAGAACAGTAAAATGAGCAACATGGAGACCAAGAAAACCAGCAGGAACCTAAATATCAATATCAGGTAATATTCAAAATCAAACTATTACTTACTCTTATTACTTGTTTTAGACGTATATGGACGTGATGACTATATATAAAGACGTGGTAGATATTATTCACTCACACCTGTGTTTGTGATTTTAATATTTTACAGCCTGATGATGATGATGATGCTGAGATCAGAGATCAGGAAATGCCCGAGATACAAGATCAGGTCAAATTCGCAATCAAACACTATTTCTGTTATACATTTACTGGACATAGAGGGACGTGGCGAGTGTGTATACAAACGTGGCGTGTATAATTCACTTACACTTATTCCTGTGTTGTTTATATTTGATTGTGTACAGCCTGTTGATGATATTGATAAAGCAAAAATTATAAGTCTGAATCAAGAATTGAATGGATTATCTAATCAATTCACCAAGGTTATCAAACTTGTGGAAGATACAAAGAGAATCCAAGATAATCCAGCATTGATAATTCTTGATATGATGTGCAAGAAAATGACAAATCTGTTCGACAATGAGAACAAAGAAAAAGTACAAGATGAAGAAGCTACCATTATACAAAGTGAAACTACGAGTCAAGTTGAAAGGATGTTCCAAAAAGAACAAGAAGAACTCAACAAGAAGTTTGATGATGCACAAACAAGTCAAAATTCGGACAACTATACTCCTGCAATTTTTAGTCAAGTAGATAAGATTGTTTAACAACAGATCTACAAGAAGTTCGCAGCATATGTAACACCACAGAGTCAAATTGAAAAAGAAAACAACAACCTTGATGCATTTCTCAGTCAGATGGATAGGATTGAAGAACAACAACAGGAGACGAACAAGAAGCTTCAAGACTTTAAAGAATTTTCAAAAAATCATACCACCAAACTTCAGCCTGGACAGAGAATTTGAGGGTGAATCTCAGCAGCAGCCAATGCCAAGGAATCTAGAAAAGGAATATTATACTTCTCAGCAACAAGTTGTTGCTCATGCTGATAAAGAACAAAAATCAGATGACAAAATCAGTAACTAAGTAATACTATGATTCATTTGTATTATAATATTATCACTGATAGGGTAGACATACATAAACGTGGTACATTTTATATGTCTACAGAATCATCATGGATCAAGAAGATAATCCTCTGGAACTAGCAGATATCAAGCCAAACCTAAATCATCGCCTTGTCAAACTTCCATTGGCACTGAGGAGTCCATTTTATTACTATATGAACCCCCCAAAGAAGGAAATGCCAGATTTAAAACTTTATAAAAATGAAGAACTCATCACCAATTTTGCATTCCTTCTAAATGATAGGAATAGAGATATCCCTTACACCTGCGGGTAAGTACATTCAAGATACTTGAAGCATTTGCTACACCACATAGTCAATTAATTAATTCATCTTACTATGTAACTTTAATATCAATGCATCCAAACACTTTACAGCAATGGAACACTGGCCCTGACTAGATTAGATTTTAATAACATGTCAGTGAATAAGTGGCCATCTAACAATATGGTAGATGCATGGTGCAACCACATAAACTACATAAGAACCTTTCCAGGGAAAAAAAGAGGCCATATTGAGTATAAAAGGTTTTTCTTCACAACTATATTTTTGGTAAGAACATTTAAATTGGAACTTCTATTCAATTTTAATGGACATTTTAGGCATTTTTTAACTGACGTGGTGTGCATTTCCAATCTCACTTCATGTAGTTAATTTGGCCAAGTATAGTGAAAATTGAAAGCAAAAATTGACAAAAAAGATATTTTCGTGACTGGATGATTGAAGAACTTGCACGAAACCACAGAACCTTGGATGGTATTAATGCCGACATTGTAAGTACATTTACAAAATCATTCATTAACATTCAATTCATTAACATAAACTATCTTTTTTATTCACTACAAGGTTTTTTCCCCCTCTTGGACCACAAACACTTCACCTTGCTCGTCATTACTATCGCAATTGGAATGGCTACTGTAATCAACAACTTACACCCAAATTCCAAACATCAATTGCCAAGGCAAGTGCTACAAATGTTCTTTACAATAACGAGGGAACAATCTCCTCAAAATGGTCAATACGAAGAAATTGAAAAAAGGGGAATACAATTCCCTCTTGCAAAATGGCAAGATGGATCAAACTGCACCGATTGCGCTATATACTGCATCAAGTAATATTACCAATCCAACTAACTATTATATTTCCCTTATTACTTCTTCTGGACGTATCGGGACGTGGTAGGTTTGTATACTGATGTTGTTCATATTGTTTACAATTAGGCACATGGAGATGCATGGAGGGTAGATGGAACTTGATTATGATGATGTTCTTATGCAAGCTAAAAAGAACAAAGACATAATGGTCACCTTACTAGCAAAGTATTCATACAACATTCTTATGTCTCCAACAAACATGATCAAAGATGAGGTGAAGCAAAATGTATTGGAATATTACAAGAAGAATCATCTTACTTTATCCACTATGCCACAAGAATCTATACCGAAGCCAGATCCAAATGATGCAGATAGTAAAGAAGAATATGAAAAAGATTTAGATCAAGAGCAAGAGCAAGACCAAAAGCAAAAGCCAGAACCAATGCCAAAGACAAACCACAGGAAAAACAACCACCAAAGCAAAAGCCCAAAAAAAAAAAAAAAAAAAAAAAAGGTAGATAGATTTCTTGTAATTAAAAAACTAATGTAATGATTAATAAATATTCCACTTTCATTTCAATGTATATAATTTTCTTTCCATATAATAATTTCTTAAATAACTTTGTTACAATGAAAAAATGTTCATAATGTCGCATAACACACACTGCTACGTCCAACCATGTTAATGAAATAATGTTTTTATTTCAAAGTATATATAGTTTGTTAACAGTAAGCCTACAACATCCCGATACATCTATAAATACTACCCGCCACGTCCTGATATGTCAAACTTCATTAAAAAATTAATTATATCTAAAAATTCTTCTATACAACATCTCGATACATCCCACCACTTCTGAAAACAAATCCCGCCAAGTCCCATCACTTCGGCCGTTATTAAATGCATCGCTCAATCTCTTCTAACGAATCAACCAACTCAATTAAATGAATTAGATTCATATTAATGGGCGACCATCCACCTACATTCATTATGAATTCATTCAATAAAATTTACTATAAAACTATACAACAATGCAGTACTTAGTTCAACAAAAAGAATTTGTGGAATAAAGCTATTCTGGGTCTTTGTGGAATCTAGACACCAGTAAGAGCAGTCTCACGCTTCTAGAGTCCACAAACTCTCAGAGAAGCTTCCTTCACAATAGCTGCTGCATCCCACCACTTCCAAAGAAAATGTTTTATTTTTTGTGGATTAAAACTCCTTTGACTCTTTGTGGACTCCAGACACTGGTAAGAGGGACTAATATATAGTCTCTAAGTTCTGGACTCCACAAACTGTCAGAGAAGCTCTGTCCACAACGTTTGTTGCGTCCAACACTTCCAAGAAATTCAATCCTCTTACTAGTGTTTGGCCTAAAATACATATACTCTGTCAACAACGTCTATAAACAACTTCTAATGCAATTATTTTTTTTTTGTTTTTTTAACCTGAATTTTTTTATTTTCTTTTCTCACAAGAATTGTTAAAGAATGACCATATCAACCATGTTTTTTGGAAGCGGATACCAGAAGATGAAATACCATATCACTAGTTTTCTTATAATATTTTGTAAATTTTTAATTTTTTATTACATTGTTCAAAAATAAAAGAAAATTTATTATTATTTATATTGTATAGAGTCTGTTAAAAATTAGCGACACGTTCAGATACGTCCCAATACGTCTAGAATACAAACAGACGTGTCCTTAATTATTTTCTTAACTGCAGTAATTATCTATCTCTCCAACCGAACAAAAATCCGTCCATGAATCAATAATAACTGCGACTCTCCATCAATCTCTTCGTTATAAGCATTAATTCTATACCACATTCCAATACGTCCAGAATATAAACAGACGCGTCCTTAATTATTTTCTTAACTGCAGCAACTATCTATCTCTCCAACCGAACAAAAACCCGTCCATGAATCAATAATAACTACGACTCTTCATCAATCTCTTCGTTATAAGCATTAATTCTATACCACATTCCGATACGTCCAGAATACAAACAGACACGTCTTTCATTTGTTTATTAACTGCATCGACTGTCTCTCTCTTTGACCAACAAAAACCCGTCTATTCATCAATGATAACTACGACTCTCAATACATCTCTTTGTTACAAGATAACAAACCGTCCAACTTCTTCAAACATTAATTATATCTAAAAATTCTCCTATAAAACAACTTATAAACATAGTTTAACATTAACTTGGCAAATCTCTTCTTTTTTCCTCTATTTTTATGTTATTTCCTTTCCATTTCGAATATTAAATTTCCTCAATGGCCAGTCTCTTCATGCTTCCTAACATGAACTATTTCGAAGAATTCCAAGACCCCTGACCACAAATGCCACCATCACGTCCACTTGATCATATGCCGATGAAGCATATGTTAGATGTACAACCTCAATCCCAACTTATTAGGTTTCTGGTCAGAATGCGTTGGGTGGATTGATACCGATGAACCACCATAACGTAAACATAACGCTGGTACTTGATTTCTATGATGCTCTACACAATAGAGTTGGGTTAAATATAGAAAAAGTGAGGGGATTTCAATTTAGCATATCAACAAGAACAATCAACTGGAACTTGAACTTGAGAAACCAGGGGGGCGGAGTATTATATGATGATATCTTCCATTTTATACCAACAACTGAACAAGTCCAAAGAATCTTAAGGGACAACTTACAGGTCCCAAATGATTTTTGGACAATTGAATTGGAAGATATGAACACTATGACAATGACTCTCAACACATTATTTCGTTTCAATGTGGCTGACGGAGAAGTCACAAAGACATATATGCTGCAACTGTTAATTGCACCAATGTCAGAAATGGATATCAATTGGGGCAACATCATCAAAAAGTTCATAGAACAAGTTAGATTTCATTGGACTGCCAGTATCCCATACCCCAGCCTGGTCAGGGACATGTGTGACATGGCTGGAATCCAAGGACACCATACTGATGAAGTGGTGCCACTGCCACAAAATATTAGTGACAACACTTGCAATGATATTGAAGTCAATGATGCCTCCTCTAGCGTAGATAGCAGTGATGATGTTTTTAAATTTGTATAATTTTAATATAATGTCTTTGTTTTAATATAATATGATTCCTCCTTTTCGTATGTTGTACTACTACAACGTCTGAAAAACTAACTACTACGTCCCGATACATCTAATAAGAAAGTCAAATAAAACAACTAATATAAAAAATAACTCATACTGCTACAACGTCCCAGTACGTCCAAGTACGTCTAAAAAAATATCATGTCAAAATAAATAAAAATTCATTTTCAAATTCTCAAATCAAATGTTAATTACAATAATCTCAATCTACTACAAACTCTCATCTACTTTTTTTTTTTTCCTACCTCTTGAAATATTTCTTTTTTCTCCATTGTACTTTCGGGCGTACTGTTGATGTTATGGTGTTATTATACTATATTTAGAGTTATTGTAAATATAGTAGTTTATTATATAGTAGTTTCCTATTTGTTGTTCTTTTAAGATTAGGAAAATGGTTCCAATCCCATATCGAAAATTTACAAACCTGGTTTCAATCCCTGTAACTATAAATACTTGTTTATACATCAATGAAACATATGCATTGTATAAAATCTTTTCTAATATTTTGCCATGGTATTAGAACTGAAAAATGTTTCCTAGATTTTTCTTATTGCGTAAAATCAGACGTTGGCGGCGGTAGTACAAAATTCCGTTGCCTTTGTTTTGTTTGTTTATTTGGTTTTTATTTCCTTCGTTCGTATTTTGGTCTTCATCAAAATAAGACAGAGTCGAACGTGGGCGAAAGAATTTATTTTGTTGAGTTTTGGATCTTTGCGTGTGGTGGTTTTCCAGATCGTCTCTACGGGTGGTCTCGAGGAAATTTTTGTGGTGATTGTACCCACGG
The DNA here is from genome assembly GCA_030378225.1 of Knoxia roxburghii. Lineage (NCBI taxonomy): Eukaryota > Viridiplantae > Streptophyta > Magnoliopsida > Gentianales > Rubiaceae > Knoxia > Knoxia roxburghii. The sequence continues at coordinate 9,927,749 of CM059423.1, forward strand.
CTGTAATAACCCACACAAGCAGCCATGGTTTCCAAGAGTAGTATAAATTCTTGGTTCTTAAAAATTGGCGTGATTCTCTAGAAAAACAATATTCTTGGTTATCAATATTATTGTTGATAATAGTATTGGTTCCCACGAGAGAATATTATTTTGGAGGCAGCAATATTATTTTGTTGGATCTTATCAATTTTTTGTATTTGTCAAGCGTGGACAATTAAGTTTGTGTTTGCCCACCGAAGATAATTGGAAAATTCATGCGTCTTCCGATGGTTATTTGATGGCAGCGTGAGTCAGTGCAATGTCTGCTCCAGGCTCCTCTTCTATAACTGCAACAGATTTTAATAAGGCTGTCTCTGGGTTAACCAGTGAGCAAAGGCAGTATGTTTTGAATTTTATTCACTCAGTTCAGGCCGAACAGTTATCTGGTACGTATTTTTTGAAATTATAGATTTTGATTGTGGGCCTCACATCACATGACAGGCCGTTTGGAGCTAATTTCAGACATTCGGGAGATAATACCTCGTCCACTTCAATTGCCCGATGGCAATGTTGTCATGGCTTCTCAATCGGGGACTATTTATCTTAGTTCTGATATCACTCTTATTGATGTTCTATTTGTCGCTCGATTGCAATGCAATCTTATATCTCCGTCTCAATTATTGATTTATTCTAATCTGGCTACTTCGTTTTATGGTACCTCATATGTGATTCAGGACCGCACTTCAGGGAGGACAATTGGCTCAGGTAAACAGTTTGGGGGGCTGTATTTTTTCACGAAGATGGCGGTGGCGGTTTCAGCAACAACGATGGGCTCTGAAGTTTCACTTGATTTGTGGCATTGTCAATTTGGTCATCCCTCTATAAGAACTATTGCTCGTCTTCCCAGAGTTTCTGGTGTTGAGTCTAGTACGTCTTGTGATGTCTGTTTGCGTTTGAAACATTTTCGTTCGCCTTTTCCTGTCAGTCAGTCAGTTAGTTCATCTTTATTTGGATTTGATACATTGTGATGTTTGGGGTTCGTATCGTTCTCCTGCAGTTTGTGGAGCTTGATATTTTTTGACGATTGTTGATGACTTTAGTCGTGCCACTTGGGTTTATTTATTGAAAGATAAAACACAAGTGCCAGTTTTTTTAAAGAAATTCTTTGCCTTAGTTCACCGTCAATTTAACTGTTTTGTCAAAATAGTGCACAGTGATAATGGTACCGAGTTCCTACATATGCGTCCTTATTTTAGTGACAATGGCATAGTACATGAAACTTCTTGTGTAGGAACTTCACAACAGAATGGTAGAGTAGAACGTAAGCATCAGCATTTTCTCAATGTTGCTCGTGCTTTGTGTTTTCAATCTAATATTCCTATAGAATTCTGAGGGCATTTTATTCAAACTGCAGCTTATATGATAAATCGTACTCTCACTATGATTTTGAATAACCTCACCACTTTCAAAAAACTCTATGGCAAATCTGCCTCTGTTAAATATATTAAATCTTTTGGTTGTTTATGGTATGCCCATAATCAACATCATGGGGGGGGGGGGGCAGAGATAAATTTGCTAGCAGAACTAAAAAGTGTATTTTTGTGGGGTATCCTCTTGGTACTAAAGGGTGTTCTTTGTATGATATTGAATCAAATCAATTTTTTGTTTCCCGAGATGTGGTGTTTTCTGAGACAGTATGCTGGTCTTGGTAATACTGAACAATCAGCTAGTTTTTCACATTTGGATTCTGCTGGTTTCTTTAATGATGATGATGATAATGAAGTAACTGTCGTCCCTGTCCTGTCCCCGCCTGTGCCGCCCACGCCAACAGCGATTGCCCGGCTCTCGTCGCACTCCTCACCTCCCGGGGTGCGGCCGCTTCTCTTTCGCCCCCTCTGGGAAGGGGTCATCGGGAAAAGCTTCCATCCACATGACTTCGAGATTATGTCTCTTCTGTTATTTTCCCCTTGCTTATTCAACAACTGTTTACCCTGCAACATCGTTCTCCTCAGGTACTCCTTATCCCTTGACTAAGTATGTTACTTATGATAATTTTTCCTCTGCACATCAGGTTTTCTTGGCTGCTATCAATGTTGCAGAAGAGCCTCAAACTTTTGGTCAGGCTATGAGACATGAATGTTGGAGAGATGCTATGCAAGTTGAGATTTCTGCATCGGAACAGAATCATACTTGGGATCTGGTTGATCTTCTTGCAGGCAAACGAGCAATTGGGTGCAAATGGGTTTTTAAGATTAAACATAATGCTGATAGCACTGTTGAACGTTACAAGGCTGGCTTGGTCATTTTGGGCAACAACCAAGTTGAGGGACTGAATTATACTGAGACATTTGCCCCGGTTACTAAAATGGATACTGTTCGCATTTTTTTTCTGTGGTAGCAGCTCAACAGTTGGAAATTCATCAAATGGATGTTCACAATGCATTCTTACATGGTGATCTTGAGGATGAAGTTTACATGAGCATTCCTCCTGGTTTTCAGTCAAAAGGTGATGGCAAAGTATATCGCCTGCGTCGTTCCTTATATGGTCTCAAACAGGCTCCTCGCTATCGGTTTGCCAAGTTAGCCACTGCTTTGAAATGGTATGGCTTCCAGTAGTATTATTATGATTATTCCTTGTTTACCTTTCATAAGAATTCTAAGCAGCTACATGTTCTGGTTTATGTGGATAATTTGGTGATTTCTGGCCATGATCATCTTGTCATCACAGTCATTATTTGAGTTCATGTTTTCACATGAAGGATTTGGGTTTGTTAAAATACTTTCTTGGTAAGCTAGCTCTTTTACCTATTGAGCATAATCATCATCTTGCTTTGTTGTAGGGACTCACGTTTTATGATCCTGAAGCCTATCATCGTCTCATAGGTCGACTTATTTATCTAAAAGTTATTAGGCCGTATTTATCCTATTCTGTGCATGTGTTGTCTCAGTTTATGAAGCATCATTTGCATGATCATTGGGAAACAGCTCTTTGGGTTGTTTGTTATCTCAAAGGTTGCCCAGGGACAGACATTTTTCTTCCTGTGCAATATTCACTTTCATTAACTGGTTGGTGTGATTCTGATTGGGCCGGTTGTCCTACTACTAGGCATTCTCTGACAGGTTGGATGGTGTAGTTGGGTGATTCTCCTATTTCATGGCGCACCAAGAAAAAACCTATGGTTGCTCGTTCTTCAACAGAAGCTGAGTATCGAGCCATGGCAATACTCACTGTTGAACTTAAATGGCTCAAGGCTCTCTTGTCTTATTTTGGTATTTATCACACTTTCCCTATCTCTATGTTTTGTGATAGCCAGTCTACTCTCCACATTGCAGCAGACCCAGTATTTTATGAGCTCACAAAACACATCGAGATTGATTGTCAGTTTGTTCGGGAAGCCATTGATCGAGGTCTCATCGTCACTCAACATGTCTCCACACAACATCAATTGCCTGACATTTTTACTAAGGCACTTGGGCATGTGTAGTTCACTAGTTTACTTTCCAAGTTGGGCATTTGTGACCTATATGCTCCAACTTGAGGGGGGGTGGTTGGTGTTATTATTCTATATTTAGAGTTATTGTAAATATAGTAGTTTATTATATAGTAGTTTCATATTTACTGTTCTTCTAAGATTAGGAAACTGGTTCCAATCCCACATCGAAAACTTACAAATCTGGTTTCAATCCTTGTAACTATAAATACTTATTTATACATCAATGAAACATATGTCTTGTACAAAATCTCTTCTAATATTTTGTCACGTACGTTTCGAACACCTTTGCGTCTCTTTCATTTCGGATCTCTAACTTTTTATTCTAATACCACGAGCAATATAACTCGACTGAATTCATCATCTTATTACTGGCATCATGCCTCCAAACAGAACAGTAAATATAATCTCCTTCATTTCTCGGACGTGAAATGTGAAACTGAATCTGACGGCCATATGTCACTCCCTTAGTCCACCTTTGCAATATACACCTATTTGGTCGTATCTATAAAAACATAAAATAATAATAATAAAGAATTAATAAACAAAAAAAGTTTCACATTCGCCACGTTCGGTATAATATCCGCAATGTCCAAAAAAACACTAGCGCCACATCCAGATTAACACACCCACCACGTCCAAAAAAAAAAAAAAACTGAACCAACATAAATAATTCATACCTTAACACAATGCAGGTTAAAAACACGAAGGGAATGACAGCATAATATCCCAACTTCACTGAAATATTTGCGTCTGCATTATATCCAATGGCTCACCTTATCAAACAAAATAACATGACGGAAAATATCTTCTCCATCCCACCACACATGATATTGAATTAACCTATCATCTTCAAAAATCATATCATAATCGTATAAATTCATGTCTTTAAATTGAATCTCAAACATACGATATGTCTTAATTGTATAAACTTCAGAAGCTTAAATTAAAATCGATGTTTCAAAACAAACAAATCCACCTTCCCTTGATTACACCTGTAGTCTTCTTCATTTTCATTATTCCTCCAGTCATTCACCACATCTACAAACTGATGATAAAAATCACAAAGTGATGATGTTTTGGTTAGCCACCTTGAAATCTCACGGTTTGTTGACTCACTCCTTTGAGATAAGATAACCCCTCTTGAAAAATAACCTTTTGTTAAATGCAAGACACTGTTTCTCTTGAATCTCATAGAGATCATTCAACCACGTAATACCACCGCATTCATATTCATCCACCATGCTGTAAACAAACAAAAAATGAAAAATGTTATCGCAATGTCAAAAAAACAAGTTGCAACGTACAGAAAAACACAAGTGCAACGTCCAGAAAACACACTACCGCAACGTCCTTACCTGTTCCAAATATGCTGAAACTCTTCATTGGTAACCACACTGTAAAGAAGGCATTGAAACAATTCAGAAAAACTTGTCTGCCCACGTAATAACGGTATGGTCTTCCAGGAGTTCTCACTTATATGCCAAAGACACAACCGATGACGAGTTGATGGAAATACATCCTTTATAACTGCTGCCATCGAAAATGCTTGATCAGTCATCAAAGTAATTGGTGCTTGACCATCCATGGACCTCAAAAACGTCTTAAACAACCAATTAAATGATTCAATCTTCTCATTCTTTATGAAACCAAGTCCAAACATAGCATTACCGCAATGATTGTTCATCCCAATAAATGATCCACAGATCAAACCATACTTGTTTGTCCTATAAGTCATGTCATGAACAACCAAATCTCTAAATATCTTGTAATCCGCCTTCATTTGTCCATCACGCCAAAACAAGTTACACAATGACGAATCGCTGTCCAGATCAAAGTCAAAATATAAATCCTGTTCATCACTAGCCCTTTTCTTCAATATCTCAAAAAACGTATTTACATCACAACCATTAATAGTCTTCTTCTTCTCAATTTCTATATGATTATAAATATCTCGTGAAGTAAGACCTACTTGAGATGGTCTACTAGGCTGTTGCAAAAGAAAAAAATTAAAAAGTTATAACTGCCACGTCCAGAAAATTTTGTATAATACTAACGCCACATCCACATATGTCTACAGAGATATTATGCAAACTCAAGTACCTCTTTGCACAACACTCTGTACACATCTGAAATATGAACACCAGAATCCTTCAAACCCTTCAAATAATCAACAGAAGAAGAAGACATATTCCTACTAGAACGCAATAAGTGTCTCTGATATTCAAAGCACACCTCGTGATTGTGTTTCTGGAAATGCTTTTGCACCTGCAAAATACCATCATCAATTCTCCTAAATTCAACAAACGCATTACATTTCGTTCAAGCGTCCATCTTCGAATACTTCCTCTCATTCTCAATCTTGTTTTTATAATCCTTCTCACCTTGCTTCGAACAGACAAACTGTTTCAAATATATCTCATCTTTATTACTACGAGACCTATGCCTCCTAACACTAAAACTCAATTTGAAAGCATAGTTGTTATACAAATCGTATGCCTTATCTTTGCTACCAATTGTACGACCCATCAAAGACACCATCGATTCATAATCCATTGCTTTATTGTACGATTCCATATCTGGGAAAAAAAATTCAAAAAAAAAAAGAAAACACAGCTACGTCTCAATACGTATATTTATAACATCTGCAATGTCCTGAAACATCGTTTAAAAACTAAAAAAGACAACACCCTAGTCCGCAACGTCCTAACACGTCCCAGTTTTAACTTACACAACGTCCAGCCACATCATATAAAAACTAAAAAAGACAACATCCTATCCCACAACGTCCAGATATATGCCACTACATCAAAAAATACATAGCAACAATGTCCTCATACACAATGACCATATTCACATTATCACAAAAACGAATCATACGACTGGAAAAATGATTTTCAACCGATCAAAAATATAACATGTATTAATATCTCTTCCAGAATTCGCAAAAAGAAACCATCAGAACGACAATTAAACAACAAAAACATCAATCACGAACAGAAAAAAAAAAAAAAACCGATAACATCATTGTTCTTCATTCCTATACCTTTATTAACAACGATCAAGAACGAAAACAACAATTTAGATGTTCGCAGAATGATTTCAGAAGCAGCGCAATATGAAATTCATTGGTCGCAATCGCTTTCGTTAAGTTTTTTATCGCTCTCGTTAAGTTTTTGAAAAAAAAAATGGCAACACCCACGTTTTGAATGTATGTATACCGCGGCGGGAAAAGAAGAAAAAAAAAAAGAGGCGCATCTATAAAAGTTACTAAAAATATAAAAAAAAGACAGTTGGCATAAAAAACTTTCTAATTATAAGATTTGTAATTGGATTTAAGTAAGTAAGATGGAGATGGCTAAATATATTTTTAAAATTTTGGATGGGTATATGTATAAATTGAAGTAATTGTATAATTATGAATAAATAAAATAGTTCAGGGCGAAATAGTAATAAGGGAGTGATATTTAAGCAAAATTTGGGCTGTATATAGCAATACCCTTTTTCCTAACATACGTGGACTTGGAATCCTTCAAAATAAAGAGGTTAAAGGAGAATCCCAAGGGCAGCTTCGTAGGGTTAAAGTTGGAGTTTGAGCTTATTTTGTTGTTGATGCAATAATAATTTGAACCCTTTGTAATTTCTACAGCAATTTCTTCTTTGAAAGTATCTACTTGAGTGGAATGAACAACAAAGTGTATCCGTGGGAAAGAAAAGTAATTTGAGCTGGCAAGATGACTGAAACTTGCAGTAAGAAAACAGTAGTATTGGCATCCAATCACTGACTAAGTCCCAAAACCTTGAGCAAGTGTTAGTTCCTATAATAACAAGAAATAAGAAATAAACAAGAAATTTTTAAAAAGAATGAATCCATGCCTTATAAGGGATTGTGAGTTGGAGTAATGTAAACTGCAGCAACCCTCCCCTATTAAAAAAAAAAAAATTGAAATGAATCTGAGCAGGGCAACTGGGCTACCCCCAAGTGTTAAAAAAAAAAAAAAAAAAGAATCAGTTTTTTTTGTTTGGTTGGAAAACAAACTTAATAACTGAATCTCTAATAGATAATAAACCTGGAAACTCCTTCTTTAGCTTGCTAGTGTCGAGCTCATTGTTACTCCTTGGTGCAACAATGACTTTAGCTTGTTCTTCCAAGTTGAAGTTTCCCCACTTGAAGCCAGGATCTATATAATCTCTATACAACTCCAAGATCTCATTGTGGCTGATCACCCCTGGATTTGTGAAGTTCCATATTCCTGTGCAGTTTCGTTTTGCCATTTCAATGGAGATTGGAAGTAGCTCATCCAGTACTGTCATGCTATTTGGTATGTTCACTACCTTGTTGTACCTTGAGATCTTAGTAATGAAGTTTCTAGGGTTTCCGAGATCCGACGATATCGGCATTCTTACTCTAAGGGTGCAAACATTGCCATACTCTTTTAGTAGCTCCTCCACCATAGCTTTGGTCTTGGAATAGAATGAGCCAGTGAAATTTGGGGTATCCTCTTCTTTGAATCCAACTCCTGATCCTTGTTCATGGTTCCTATCATACTCAAATATGCATCCAGTTGCAAAATTCATCATCAAGAGACCTTTTTCCTTGCAAACATCTGCCAATGTTAGCGTTCCAACTACATTTGTTTTGATTGTTTCAACCTTGTGAGATTCACACCAATCTACATTTGGCCTCCCAGTTACACCTGCTGCATTGAACACATGAGTAGGTCCAACCCTTCTTATATCCTCCATTAATGAATGCCTGTCTTCCAGCCTCCCTGTTCCATATTCGAATACGATTCCGCCTTCCTTACACAACTTCCCAAGCAAACCTCCAATCCAACCAGTCTTCCCATATATCAGGAATTTCATATCTGAACCTGACTTGCACCACTTGTTTCCCCCCGTTGCTAAGCGCCATAAATTCTCATCATCAACAGAATGCACAACCGATGAGATGCTCGGATGCGGATGAAGGGCCGCGGTAACATCTCCCCACCAATCAGGATTTTTCTTGTACCACTCAATTGTCAGTTTCAGCCCTTCTTCCCAACAAGTCCTTTCCTGCCATCCTAGCTTTTTCAGTTTTTGGTCATCCAAGAAATACCTTTTGTCATTGAAAGGCCTATCATGTACAAACTTGATCATCTCTTTCGAGCTCTTTCCAAATAACTTGGAGATATCCTCAGCCACATCTAAAACACTCCTTTCTTTCTTAGTCCCAATGTTGTATACATGTCCAATCACCCCCTTATGAAGTATTACATCAAATGCCTCAGCAACATCAGCTGAATACAGATAGCTTCTCACATTCGATCCGTCCCCATGAATTGGCAAATTCAGGCCTTTCATGGCACGAAGGATTAACTTTGGAATCAACTTCTCAGGGAATTGATTAGGACCATACACATTATTCCCCCTTGAGGTGATTGTAGGGAGGCCATACGAACGATGATACGCCATCACTAGCATCTCTGCTCCAGCTTTTGTAGCTGAATACGGGTTCGTAGGAAGGAGTCGCGAAGCCTCAGGATTTCCGATATCAGTATCCAAATCAGTTTCCCCATAAACTTCATCAGTACTAACATGGATGAATCTCTTCACCCTTTTTGTAACCTTACAAGCTTCAAGAAGGACATGAGTCCCATAAATGTTGTTGTTGGTGAATTCGAAAGAATTTCCAAATGAATTATCAACATGTGTTTGTGCTGCAAAGTGCATTATCGTATCAATATCCTCAACAACCAAAAGGTAGTTCATCAGATCATGACTCAATATGTCTGCCTTGACAAATTTGAAGTTGGGTGATTCGAAACTCGGATTCAGATTCTTTAAGGACGAACAGTAATCGAGCTTGTCAAGAGCTACAATATTGTAGTGAGGATATTGCTTGACAAGCCTGTTGGTTACATGGGAGGCAATGAAGCCTGCAGCACCAGTTATGAGGATATTCTTAGGCACAAATGGAGCTGATTCTGATGACATTCTGACTTCAAACTGCCACTGAAATCCACCAGTACTCAAGCTGCCACAATGCTAATCACCATCAAAGATGCAAAAAAGATAATGGTAAATCAATGAAACTGTTAGGACAACAAATCCCACATGCGTATGGGAATAATAAGGAAAAAATACAGAATTAGTCCTATATAATGACCCTATTACACAATTGGTCCTACACGTGTGGAACTCGACAAATTTAAGCTAAACATTTCTAAAATTAACACAATCAGGGTTATATGACACAACTTCTTATATGAAACGTTATGTTCACATTTCCTGGGCTGGCGGTATCTTTATAAAATTGCAAGAGAATAGTATTCATACAAAATGACAAAGCTCGATTCTCACCTGCCCTTGTGTTTTCTTCTTCGTTCTCCTCTTGATTTTCACACACTTCCCTACAATAATTGAAAAGGTGATCATAATAACAATCATGGAAGCTATCATGCAAGATTCCAAAAAAAAAAAAAAATACAAGATTGAAAATATAATCCAAACCACGATCCGTACATACTTACACAACTGGATCTGGATATGCCATGCAATAATGATTTGAGAGTTTAAGCGAATCAGTAAGCCATTTTTTGCATTATCTATGGAGATCGAGAACGTCAAACAAATGATAAAGAAAAAGTGATGAGGATTTGAGCTTTACCTGCTCTTTGGTCATAATATATGGATGGAGGCAAGGCAAGTTTCTGAGAGTGTGGAAGTACATCAAATGAAGAAGACAAAAAGAATTAATGTTAATAGATAGATACTTAGGGATTCAGATGCTGTGTAACAATGGAGGCTCTTTCTTTTCCTTGGAGATGAAAGCACCGGCAATTTTAAAGCGTAACAGTAGGAACGAAAGTTGGAGGATTTAGCGGGTCTATGACTAATTGTTTCGGCAAAAGGTTATTATAGGGCCTGGTTTGTAAGAAACTATTTTGATATTAAAAATTAATAAGTTAATATTGAAATCAGTAGACATTAATACATTGTAATATAAAAAAAAATTATTGCATGACTAAAGTATAGTTAGCTTGACATTTTCATAATATAATATTAAAGGGGTTTATTGGAAAAGTACAATTGAAAAGGGAAAAATGATAATAACATATTGAAAAATAATTGATATATCTTAAAGGGCTAGAAATCTGTCAGACCATTAAATTTATTCAATAATATAGTTTTAGCCACTAAACTTTTTGTGTTAACTAATTAGTCATTATACTCTTCAATATGGCTGGCAATTCGTGTCGTGTTCGTGTTATCGTGTTCGGGTTGACGTGTTGGCGTGTCGAGAAACCCCCAACCTATTTAATTAATCGTGTCAAAAACTCCAACCCTAACCCGACCTTTTTATAATCATGTCGACCCGAACCTAACCCGCTTAACCCGTTTAATTGTTGATAGGTGATTTTTCGATCCAATTTTCGCCATAGAAAAAAGGGACTGAAAACATACATGTTTATTTATAATAACACTATCTAAAATTTGAATCTATCAAATTCAAATCCATCAATTTAAATTTAACCATAACATTCTTATACATGACATCAACATAAATTTCATCAATTTAAATTCTGCCTAATACAACCAAAATCCAATTGAATCCAACCAAAATAAATAAAATTCAAAGGTAATTACAATTAGAAAATTTAAATAACAAAATACCACCATAGGAAGTCGTGTTAAATTTTTGATTTGGGAATTTGAAAGTTTCATCAATTATTAAGGTTATAAAATTTAATTTTTTTAAAAATATTTTCTTAACGGGTTCACCTGTCAACCCGCCAACCTATCATGTCGACCCAAACACTACCCGCTATTTAAACGTGTCGATCCAAACCCGACTCATTTATTATACGTGTCAAAAATCTAAACTATAACCCACTTTTTTTTCGTGTCGTGTCCATGTCGAGTTATCGTGTGCAATTGCCAGCCCTACCCTTCAAACATACTATTTATCATATTTCTGTTGGGAATCCATATTAACCCGGCAGAAAATAAAAAAACCGTTAAATCTTGTAAGGACAAAAAAGGAAATATATACAATATCACCCTTCAATTTATTAAAATATTTCTAATTAACGTTTTAACCCAATTCATGTCTCTTCTTCCCCGTCTTTTTCATCCATCCTCAATCTCACCAAGATCGAATCGAATAAGTTTCCTCCTCCACCGCCTTGCCCTTCCCACTGGCTGTTCATCTCCGCTACTACTGCTGTCACCCCTAGCTCATACCCCTCTCCAACCCAAACCCAATTGCATCGTTAGTGGTTGAGCCCTTCTACCAGCGACCGATAATAAAGCGTCAAAGTACCTGGCGCTGCAAAGGACGTCGGAATTGAGGAATATGTTGACATCGGACTGCTCCAAGGAAGAGGCAGGCCCGGAGCCATTGTCAACAAAAAGGGAGGGCTTCTCAATATACAGGCGAAGGAAGACATCTGCGGTGGAAGAATCACCGAATCCTCAGGCGGCAGAAGAAGAGGAAGAAGTAGAAACAAAGGAAATTTGGATGAAAGAGTGAGAAGCGGAGTGGCAGACACCCAAATTCAACTCTTTCCTGGACGATTATGCCTGGAGAAAGTCTTCATTCCAAGGATCTCCTCATCATATATATGACTTTAATTAATAAGTTGTTAGATCTTGAATCAGTTTATATTACATTTGAATGTGGTTTTTGCTAAATTTCTTGATAATTAACGAATGTATCTGGGAAGGGAAAAAGAATTATACAATACAACCGAAAGAAAAAAAAAAAAAAAGGGGCTTCCGCTGGAGGAATGTTGTAGGCTAGGTTCTTGCACTGGCGGCTCTATGACTCGATGGCGAGGTTACGCCGGAAAACTGGCAGTGTACTTATGCTCAGATGCAAAAAGACGGATTTCCTATCCCTGAATTGGTCAATTATATGTTATAAAAAGGAGTAGGAGATAGGTTGTTTTGCTCTTTTAATGGATTATTGACTTGTCTGCACTGTCAGCTATGATTGTCAGCTATGAATGACAGTTGTATACCTACTAAATATAGTAAGTTTTATCGACATATGCGTCTTTTTTTTTTTTTCCTCAATGAGTCCATCGCGTATTCGTTGAGTCCACCAAGTTTCACAATAACTAGCACCACGTCCAAAAACAACTAAGCACCACGTCCAAAAACGTTTACATCCATACATGTGAATTTAAGCTGATTTTTTTTTACAAAGACTGCTCATCACGTCTCAGAACAACTAGCACCACGTCCAAAAACGCCTACATCCATGCATATGAATTTAAGATGATTTTTTTTCACATAACACCTTCCACCACGTCTCTTAACAATACTGCAACGTCCCCGTACGTCTAAAAACTAACTGTCGCAACGTCCCCGTACGTCTAAAAACTAACTGTCGCAACGTCCAAAAACGTCTATATCCAGGCAACATGTGAATTAAAACTGAATTTTTCATATAACACCTTCCACCACGTCTCCTAACAATACTGTAACGTCCCTGTACGTCCAAAAAGTAACTGTCGCAACGTCCAAAAGCGTCTACATCGAGATAATATGTGAATTAAAATTGAATTTTTCACATAACACCTTCCACCACGTCTCCTAACAATACTGCAACGTCCCCGTACGTTCAAAAAACAACTGTCGGAACGTCCAAAAAATCTACATCCAGGCAGCATTTGAATTAAAACTGAATTTTTCACATAACACCTTCCACCACGTCTCCTAACAATACTGCAACGTCACAGTACGTCCAAAAAATAACTGCCGCAACATCTAAAAATATCCACATCCAGGCAACATGTGAATTAAAACTGAATTTTTCACATAGCACCTTCCACCACGTCTCCTAACAATACTGCAACGCCCCATACGTCTAAAAAATAACTGGCGCAACGTCAAAAAAGTCTACATCCAGGCAGCATGTAAAAAATGGATGCCATTTAAGTAACTATAGTAGGAAAAAAAAAGAAAAAAAAATGTCAGGAGCGAGTCTCGAACCCTTGTCATATTTGTCTTATGTCTCTCCATAACATCTTCCACCACATCTCCTAACACTACTGCAACGTCCTCGTACATCCAAAAAATAACTGATGCAACGTCCAAAACATCTTCCACTTTTTTTTTATTTTTTTCATGTGAGAATAAATTAATTGGAATATAACTACCACCACTTCCAAAAATAACTACCACACCACGTCTACATCCAAACATGTGAATTTTAGCTGAATTTTTTACATAATACAGTTCACCACGTCCCACTACGTCCAAAATGCAAAGCAAAAATGTCCAACTACGTCCTGTTATGTCCCGATACATGTAGCTATGTCCCATAATACCTTCTACCACGTCCAGCAGCGGGGAGGAATCATAAGCAACTCATTTCACATGAAAGTGTCAATACCTCACGGAAAACATTTATATATCATATTTCAGAGTAATAGACCATTATTTGAATAAGAAAATACGAATATAACATCATTAATACATTATCCAACATCAAATAGGGAAAATAAGGTTCCAGAAATCCATCAAATGCACTACATACTTTATGATGCAGTAATTTTTTAAGAATAATAAGTTATTTTTGAAGAAGAATAAGTGATTTTTTAAGAAGAAGAAGTGATTTTTTCGTTGTATTTGGTGTTGTTCGTCGGAAAATACAATCGCTGATCTCCGTTAAATCTGTGTTTGGATGAAATTTGATTCAATGCGATTTCGAATGGAGTGCGACGAATAAGAAAAATTGATTTTTGAAAAAGAAGAAGAAGTGATGTTTGAAGAAGAAGAAAGTGGATTTTAGAAGAAGAAGAAGAAGAAGAGAGCATGGGTCTCATTCTCTTATAGTAAGAAAGATGAATAGTAACTGTGTACATGTACTCACGGTGCAACATATAATTTGCAATTGACAATTGCATTTGAAGAAGTACTATGAAGTATTGACTAAGTGAACTGTATAAGGTTCGATTATGCATAACAATGAAGTAATTTTGAATCAAATTGTCTTTTTTCCACTGTTAAAAAAGAAAAGAAAAAAACGAAAGAAGAAATGGCAAACGGCAAGGAGAAGAATGAGGAAGACGACCCCAAAGAAGTTGGGTAAATTCAATTGGGTAAAAATTAATTTAGAATTTTTTTAATGTATTGAAGAGTTATTAATATGAGTATTTAGTTTTTTTTTTTTAAAAAAAAATATATATATATATATGGGTATTTAGTGTTTCCCTTTTTGCCCCTAGAAGATTTAACAGTTTTCTTGTATACGTTGGCTTTTCCATCCAATCAATGAGAGAAGTGTTATAAGTGATGTCTTTTAAGAGTTTAATAGGTAATTAGTTGAGGTAAAAAGTTCCATGTTTAAAAATATACTATTGAATAAGTTTAATGGCCTGACAGATTTTCAACCCTAATTTAAAATGAAATTATTGTATAATTTTTTTATTTTATATATAATTAATTAATATTATGATTCACATATATTTGGCACAACTCATATTTTAGGTATAACATTAATATTATAATTCACGTGTATCTGACACAATTTATATTTTAGTTCTTTTGATAAATTTGATACAACGTGCTTGAATTCAAGACCTATTGTTTTAAGTGGAGAGTGGTTACCACTTAGTTACAACCCTTTGTCACTCATATTTTAGTTCTAATATAAGAAAGGAATTACTAGTTATTGTCCCAGTATTTTTCCTTTACCGTCCCAGTATTTTTTTTGCCGCCCTAATTTGGACTAAAATACCTTGCTATAATACCCTCTCTCTTCTTTTCTTTTATGTACAAAAGTAATTTTATTAAAATTTATGGACTATTGCCTTAAAAAGTGAGACGGTAACTAATAAACCCCTATAAGAATAGGAAAGGAATCTTTTACTCTCTGAAGTGCTGAGTATGACGCTTTTGGCAAACAAACAAAAATGTTAGAGATAAAAATGAAACCTTATCCTTTTCTACTTTTGAATTTTATAGGTTCAACAATTCCTCCTTAGGAAAAAAAATTTTATACTGAGATAAAATTAAAAATTAAAAAAAAATACAAATTTAGTCCTTATAATATAGTCAGTGACAAATTTAATCATGAATGTTTAGTAGTTAGTAAAATTAGTTTTAAAGTTTCTTAATAACAACACATTTAGTCACATAATAATTTTTTTTATAGATTTAATATTTTTTTTCAATTCCATCAGTCTATTGCCATGTGGCATCTGTAAATGCTACATGAACTAATATAATCCATCGGAATGACATGTGGACGATACATTATCAAGGCTGCACATGAATTAATTGATGAATATTTTTTAACTGTTTAACTTGATAAAATTCATGTGCAGCTTTGATGACGTGTCGTTCATATCTCATCCCAGTGGATTATATTAGTTCATATGGCGTCCACGTGCACGTCACGTGACGATGAACTAATAGAACTGAAAAGTAACAGTTAAATCTGTAAAAAAAATTATTATGGGACTAAATGTACTATTATTTGAAAATTTTAGGACTGAATTTGTTGACTACTAAATGTTCAGGAAAAATTTGTCATTGAACCATACTATAGGGACTAAATTTGTATTTTTTTCCTTAAAAATGAAAGGCTAAGAATGTAAATTATTATTTTAAAAAATATATATTACATGAAAAACCAAAAAATTAAGGTGACATTTCCGAGAAAAGCATTCCAGCTAGAGGGACCGAGGCTATATATGGCATATTTCATTGCCCGTGAAGCCAAACCAAAAGAGAGAATTCTTCATCATTCATTTCATATCAGCCCACCATCGTCTAGAAATATGGAGAATGGAACCTTGAAATCCCAGGGAAACAAAAGAGCCCACTGTTTGATTTTACCCTACCCACTCCAAGGCCATGTAAACCCTCTTTTGCAATTCTCAAAACGTTTGCAGTATAAGGGCGCACAAGTCACTCTTGTTCACACCAAATCATTTCTCAAACGCATAAATGATGCGTCGGAGTTGTTCCCGTCGGAGACAATCTCCGATGGTTTTGATGAGGGGGAGGAAGTTCTACGAGCCGGGAGTATAGCCAACTACTTGCAAAAGTTTCAAGAACATGGTTCCAAAACTCTCGGAGAAGTCATTGAAAAGCTTCGCAGATCGGGTTCTCCGGTTGATTGCATCGTGTACGACGCGTTTCTTCCCTGGGTTTTGGATGTTGCCAACAAGTACTGCGTATCTGGGGCTGTTTTCTTCACTCAATCGTGTGCCGTGGGTAATATTTACTACCATGTTTATAAAGGGTTGTTGAAGATTCCTCTGAATAAAGATGAGAAATTTTTTGCAATTCCTGGTTTGCCGCCTCTTAAGCATTCGGACATGCCGTCTTTTGTTTCGTCGCCAGAAGCTTATCCAGCTGTCAGTGAAATGGTTAAGAATCAGTTTACAAATATTGAGAAAGCTGATTGGGTTCTCTTCAACACCTTTTACAAGTTGGAACAAGAGGTTCGTCTATTTCATTTACTAAAAGAAATTCGTTTGTTGTGATTATCTATTAAATTTATTGATTCAACACGATATTTAATTCAAAATCAATTGGCAAGAGATGGAGTGGCTCTTGGATGAGTTTTTGTGGATTGGATCAATCTTAACATTATCTCTTCAGTATAATATAATGACCACTTTTTTGCACTCAGGTGATAGACTGGATGGCAAAACTTTGGCCAGTAAGGGCAATTGGACCCACTGTACCATCCATGTACTTAGACAAGAGGCTTCAAGATGATAAGGAATATGGTCTCAACCTATTCCAGCCAATGGGTGATATTTGCACGAGATGGTTAAACCAAAGGACGACTAAATCCGTCGTTTATGTCTCATTCGGAAGCTTGGCATCCCTCGGCCCTGAGGCAATGGCAGAACTGGCATGGGGGCTCAAACTCTCAGACAAACATTTTTTGTGGGTTGTACGAGCAACCGAGAAATCAAAACTACCAGAAAATTTCGTGGAGGAGACGTCAAACAAAGGTTTGATTGTGTCATGGTGTCCCCAGCTCGAAGTTTTAGCCAACAAATCAATTGGATGTTTCGTGACACACTGTGGGTGGAATTCAACGTTGGAGGCCCTGAGTTTAGGGGTTCCTATGGTTGTGATGCCGCAGTGGACGGATCAGACAACGAACGCCAAGTATGTGATGGATGTATGGAGGATGGGGATTAAGGCAGAGGCAGATAATGAGGGAATAGTTAAGAAAGAAGTTATTGAGAGGTGCATAAGAGAAGTGATGGATGGAAAAAGTGGGGAAGAAATTAAGGCAAATGCCACCAAATGGAAGGAATTAACTGTAGAGGCTGCTGACCTGGGTGGGAGTTCAGAGAAGAATATACAAGAGTTTGTGTCCAATTTGATTTCTTCTTCACCAAATATAACCATATAAAACAATTGGGATTTCTTGGTAGCTTAATTTGAGCGCAAATTATAGTATGGCATAATATACTTATAATAGCATGGTTAGGTCGAATTAGTAAAATTAATGGTTTGAATGATTTTCAAATCGTAGAATGCAATTGTACAGTCCCAGTAAATTGTGATGGGACCATAAACTTGTATGAAAGAAAAAGGTTGTAAGAATGAGTTTGGTGATAAATAAAATAGGTTTAAATTTATTTTTGGTCCCTCATAACATGGCTCATTCTAGTTTTAATCCCCCATATGTTTTAGTCACCAATTTTAGTCCCATTTAAAATTTTCTTTTACCAATTATGGTCCCTTCTAACAGAAAAATTTAGAAGATAATGAATTAACTCATTTGATCGCTAGTCGAACCTATATTTTTTTTTCAAAATGATTTGTACCATGATGTTTTTAATCCATTTTATGACTCAGTTCTTCATGGATGGTCAACCCATTTAGATCGAATAACAATCCAAAATGACGGCCGAAACCCTAAATGGGTTGAACATTCATGAGGATCTGAATTATAAAATTGATTGAAAATATCACGGTACAAATCATTTTGAAGAAAAAAATTAGGTTTGAATAGCAATCAAATGAGGTAATCCGTTATCTTCTAAATTTTTCCGTTAAAAGGGACCATAATTGGTACAAAAAATTAAGTGAGACTAAAATTAATGTCTAAAATATATAGGAAACTAAAACTGAAATAACTCATGTTAGGAAGGACTAAAAATAGATTTAAGCCAATAAAATACTGACTGTAACATTACTCCATTAATATTCAGTTAACTAAAGTCGACTATAGTCGCTGGCCCACGAGCACGCAAGAATTTTCACGACTTTATTGATTATGGAAAATGTCGATTGTTAATAAGTAAAATTATAACAAATAAAATTTTTTAACTCAAAAAATATTTTAAACTCTTTTTTTTTTTTTCTAAATAATCTCGCATACCCAACAGGTAATGAAGGACCGATGGGACTGGTACCTTGTTATTAATAAATAAAAAGAAAGACTATAATGGGCATTGCTTTGAATTTACCCTAACCCTTAGTTGCTTCCAGGAGAACGTTCTGTTATACTTTTATCCCCAACTTATATCTATACATTTTTTCCGAAGGGAGGACCTAATTTATACGTTCGTCAATACTCCACATATCTCCTATTTCTATACATAAAGAGTTTAAAATATGAAAGACTATACATGATATGAAACTAGTAAAAGGATTTGCAAAAGAGTAAAAGGTATTAGTGTAAAACGTGAAAAGAAAATGGATTACCTGATCTAAAGGGAACGGCTGATCCGCATATGAGGGAAGGAGTGCCTGTCTAGAGCAATTTGGCCTTTGATAGGTCTGGGTAGATCTCCATTGTTATACCATTTTTGTAGTTTGAGAGGTTGATCCTTCTGTAACCAACTGATCTCTAACTGAATTTGCTTCCATGTGAATATGAGATATTTTAAAGTCTTCCCTGTAAATATTTTTAAACTCATAATACATTAATCAAATGAAAATTTTTGTTAACTCAATAATTCATTAAGGGAGGCTATAAATTTTTTCACTCATCATAATACACTATTAAATGAAAAAAAAAAGAAAAATATCGTTAATGCACAAAAAAAAATTAATAATAATAAATAAATTATTTTTAAAGCTCGTGTCCAAAGGCGGAAGCAAATAGGGGCATCATACATTATTGTATCATTGCCCCCCGAAGGTGTCAGCTATTTGCTCGCACATTTGGGTGCGCGAAGGCTCGTGCTTTTTGCCGCATGCTTCATCATATTGCAGTGGCGTATGCAGGAATTTTAACAATTTGGGGAGGATTTTTTTTTTTTTTTTTTGCATGATGGCTTACGAAACACTGTCGTCTAGTTTAACATCGTTTTAATTGATAAAACACCCATAACTTACCTCCCATAATGTAATCGAATCAATATATGATTGCCTCCTTCAATGTACCAAAAAAAAAAAAACACCTATATCGATAATTACATCAAATCTAAATCTCAAAGTATTCGGTCTCTCTTGAAAAAAGAATGTTATGAACTTCTTGTTGAATTGAAGAAGAATTTCAAATAAAAGGTTTGATTTGTTGTCCACCTTGAACCTGGTTATATATCTCCTTAGCTTTCCTCATCACTTGAACCCTTCTCAGCTTCTTAGCCCTGCAATTTCCAGCAGGATGAGTTGAAGTCCAGAAATCTTCATCACCATAATCATCCCCAAATTTCTCATTAAACTCCGGCGTACGATGAGGATCATATCCAGCTGCAGCCATCAACATCATTTCTATCAGGTCTGCTTCCAATTCCCGCCTGAAAGGAAAAGAAAACCATAATAAATTCGCATGAAACTATAAATGAAAACCAGTTGGTCATT
The DNA here is from genome assembly GCA_030378225.1 of Knoxia roxburghii. NCBI lineage: Eukaryota > Viridiplantae > Streptophyta > Magnoliopsida > Gentianales > Rubiaceae > Knoxia > Knoxia roxburghii. The sequence goes on from CM059423.1 coordinate 9,948,004, forward strand.
TCAAGAACTCATTTGGCTGCCAATAAATTTGGATGGCTACTTAATTGCTTGCCACATATTTAAAAAAAAATGAAATTTTTACCTCCTAGAAATGAAGTTGAAGAAGGCTTCTCAAAGCCATTTTGCATCATCCGAGTTCATAGGTTTTGATTCAATCTTAAGGAATATCTCCAGGGTCGTGGTGCAAAATATCTCATTAGCTCTTCTAATGAATGTCGAGCCAGTCTAGGCCCAACCTGATTTTGTAGTTGAAACAATAAAAATGAACAATGAACCAACAGAAATCAAGCAAATATGCAACATAATTCGTACCTCATGACAAAGAACATAAGCCAAATCTGAATCTGTAAACTTTGGATTTTTCAACAAGGAAGTGTAAATCATGATCTTTCCGTATGGAATACAAGCCGCATTCGCAGTGTATCAATCATCAACCACCATTACTTCCCAGTTTAATCCCTCCAAATGCTCTATTCCATATTTGATCCCATATTTCCTAACTTTTTGAGGTTTGTTCTGAACCCTTTTGTTAGGATGGGACAAATGATAATCCATCACTTTTTTATGAAACTTGCAGAAATCCAGATATCCTGAGATGGGAATCTTCAATTCTGCTCCTGGATAGTGTGTGTATAGTTGTTTTTATCTTCAACCTCCGTCCGTCGCAGACCAAAGCGGGGCCGATCATGGAGCGGCGCTGCAACTCTCCTTCGATCCAATACCCCTACCCCTCAAAATTCCGTATCAAGGTGAGGCGATCGCCTTAGGATCCTTCTACGTTGATCCGCCCATGTTATATTGGTTGCACTTCCAAATTCATGACGAAAGATGTCACGTTTTTTGACGCAACACATGGGGCGAAATTTTTTTTTTTTTTTTTTTTTTGTGCGATGGCTTACTGAACAAGGTCGTCTAGTTTTAGTCGATAAAACCCCCATAACTTAGCTCTTAGGAGAGTTAGAGCTACCTACAAAATCATGATATCGAGCATAATTTGCAAAGCTAGACTCAGTTGCTCCCTTGCCTTTGTTCATTTTATCCAATTCTTTCTGAACTGCAGCTGCCAAAGCTTGATTCCATCTCATCCTCCTTGTTCTCAGGCTTCAGAGAATTGTTCACCACCTGAACTGCATTCGCCTTGTCTGCCTTTTTCTTATTTTCCATCTACCAATTTGGATATCCATTCAGGTTAAAGCAAGCACTAACCAAGTGCCCTTTCTTCTTGGAGTGAGTACACACTAAATTGTTCTTCTCTGCCCTCAAATTTTTCTTACCATCTTTCTTCTCTGCTCCCTTCAGATTCACAGTCATCATTGTTGCATTTTCAGAATTCATCAGCAGTATATTAGTCGCCACTTGCTATTATTCTCTGTCTTGAGCATGATAGAATATACCCTACTCAACTGTGGCAAAGAATCCATCATGAGTATGTGATTTATTTCCGCCTCATACACTTCACTTGAAAGTTCTCGTGCTTATTCTGGTTCGATCAAAAATTTTCATTCGTGCAATTCGATTAGAAAACTTTCAATCAAACCCAACAGCAAGTTCGTACTATTCTGATTTCATCTAGAGAGATTTCGATTCGTGCAATCCGATTTAAAATTTCTCATAAATCTATAGTACAAGATCTTAGATTACTTTAATTCGATTTGACACGCAAGCAAATACAATATCTTAAAATAAAAGCGGAAGTTTAAGAATTGGCCTTTGAAGTGTGATACTCAAGAAATCTCTTGTATTCTCTAAAACCCGTCGAGTTAGCGCCGAAAGAAAACACCTCACAAAATCCCTCGGAAAAAGTCCAGCTACTACCGTTGGTTTTTCTCGCATTGCGCACTGCCCAATTTTCCCCGCCACGCACTGCCGACCGCCTATCCTCGCGCCTCCACCCGATTGCCTCAATAGCCGCCTCCACTGCCTAGTTTTTCCTCGGGTGTGTGCCAACCTCGGGGTTGGTTGCTACCTCGAGGAAACTCTTTCTCTCTCTAAGTTTATCTTTCTAGAATTTCTGTGTTCTGTCTGTTATAACTGTTGTATCTGTCCTGGGGCTGATTCTTGTGTCTTATATGGAGCTACAAGAGAAACCTCGAGTGGGTTTGGGTTTGGCCTTCCTTGTTTTGTTTAGGTTTTATTAACTCCAATCCAGTTCCTGGATTGATTAATAACACTAATCAAATTCACACTATGACCCTAAGGATGATTAATTAAATAATTAAATCCACTTTATTAATTTAACCCAACACATAATTAATCATACCACTAACGATTCAATTATGAAACTACAATCCAAGTCCGAAATTACACTTCCGGATCCACTAATTAAAATTTCAATTTATCTCCCCGTGTCAAAGATTTAATGCTCGTCGATTTATTAATTTATTAATAAATTAATTAATCAACTTCTTCTCATCCGAGATTAGTACCACTCGACCGTTTTACTATACCGTACATAAGTCCACAGGCCAGTTTTAGTATAATAAAATTTTTGAGCTCAACTCGAGAGCTCCATCACCCAGACGCATCGGTACACAATTTCCTTTCGACTCGCAACAACACACCAAGCAACTAAACACGCGCACCTAACCTACCGAGTATATAGGCCTTAAGCGACCGCACTCTTTGGCAGATTAAAGTACACTATGCTCAATCCTCGTACCCGTCCTCGTCTAGTGATTAAGAGACTGAATACTAGGTTTCAATCAACTACAAAGGATCAATACAAGTTAATTCAATCTTAATCGGTCCTACTCAACATGCACCGTGCGCGTCTGTATATTTCAATCAGTTTGGACAAACCGATTTCAGAAACACATAATGACTTAAACCGACAATGTATCCAAAAACTGTCTCAGTCACGAGCCTTATTTATATATCATACCTTTAACCAATGATGGGATCGACTGTGTTATACCAAACACCTCATCATCTAGTCATATGATACAAAGGGACTTCATGAATAAATAAAAACACGAACAATTTAACTAAAACATTCTCAATCGATATAACTGGGAAATAACGTTTATACAAGAAAAGCTTTTAGTATTCACACTAACATCACTAATGCCCATCAAAAAATCCATACATTTCTCATATGCCTCTTGCATCTCCAGTTCTTTCAACACCAATTTCATACATTCTTTCACCCCTGACATAAACAACATAGGCCTTCTTTCTTTCTGTATTTCCCTGAAGACCTTGTCCTCAGCTGATTTGGTTGCAATTGCCCCAATCTATCTCGCAGCTATTTGATTTTTCCAAAGTATCGAGTAACCTGCATATTACCCTGCCTCACCGTAGCAATCTCCCTCTTGAGCTTATACAACAACGATAGATGAGACATTCCAAATCTAGCCTCAATTTCCTCCCATAGATCGTTAGCAGATTCAATGTAAACAAATTGATGTACTAGCTCAGCTGAGATAGCTCCTTGAATCCATGAAACAACCATGGAATTCACGGTTATCCACTTTCTATAGTAAGGAGAGTCGATTTCTGGTTACGAAAACGTACCATCCACAAACGCGTATTTTTCGCTCGCAGTGCCCTCACCATCTTCATTCTCCAAATCAGAAAATTCGATTCCATCAAAACCTTAGGTACGAGTTGCAGGTTCGGATGATCAGCTCCATGAAGTGTGAGCTGTTCTTCGATTTCCTCATCTGATAGTTTTTTTAGATCGACAATGTCTTTCGAGTCGTCGGCTTCAGCTCGATCTCCCTCCATCAAATTAACTATGATCATGACCGGACCGTATGCCAACTGCTCTAATACCATGTACAATTTGCCATGAATCAAACAGAAACTCAAACCCTAAAATCATGAAGGAAAGAAGATAAGAGAAGAGATGTAGAAGTGTGGAAGTGTGGAAGCTTTTCTGTTGTACTTCCAAAAACTGTGAAATGTACACAATGAAGACATATATACCACTGCACTAATAACCGTCTCATTCATTGCTTAATAACGAAGCTAATTACTGGTGTAGTGTCCAGCTCAGCACATAAATAAACTAACTACGCAGATTAACTACTTGTAATCTAGCCTGGATCTCTGACCATTAATTATGCCACATTAGCTACTGCTAAACCACAAGATATAATCCGGTCCATTGATATAGCCATGAAGGCCATATCAGTACAAGAAGCTGCAAATAAAGCCTGCTGTTGCTGTTGAAACAAGCTTGATTTGGAGCTTGATTCAGAGCTGGAACAAGCTGCATTGTTTCCTCAATAACCGTCTCCGTCGTGAGAGTTTCAACTGAAAACGACAAACTCATTATCAGCGGCCAGAGGTTTTGCACCTTTCTTCGTCAGTGTTTCACTTTTAGTTTTAAATTCTATTGATATGAATTTCTGTATGTCTGGTCAATCAGCTGCTAGTGCGGTAAAATTTTCTTGTTTAATTACTGCACCACAAACATCACCGACTGGAGGCTTTTAGGAAGTTCAGGAGACCATTTTCTTTGCGTATAAATTATTTGAAATATTATGCAGATAGATAAAGGAGAAGAAGAGGCAAAAAGAATAGGAAAAATACCACAGTTAACTTGCAATTCTTGTAACAAGGAATTTCAGGATGAAATCGAGCAGAAGCTCCATTACAAGTCTGAGTGGCAACGGTACAACCTCAATTAATGTGAATAAGATTATTAATATATGCAATGGTTAAACTATTTATACAATTTTCAAGTTTTGTAAATTACATATATTTTCTTAATTATTCAAATTAATAACAATTGACCCTTTACTCGATGAAAAAAATGAGTAAAATGTTAACATAAGTATTGTTATTGTGTTGAAAAATAAAAATTAACATAATTTTATAGCCATATTTTGGCCGAAAAATAAAATTTTTCTGTTTTTTGATGTATGACTTCGGTCAATGGGATAAATATAATTGTCAGAAATCTCGTAGGTCAATTAATAGTTTGCCCAAATCACGAGGAGATAAATGTAATTCACTCATTTTTTTGGTGAATTACACTAACATCCCCTGTGATTTGGTTAAACTACCGATACCCCCTTAAGTTTTAAAAATTACGTATACCCATTGACTATCCAAATTGGCCTTACCCTCATCGATGATCTTCTGAAAACCAGGCCAGAAATGAGGGAACCCTTGGCAGGATGCTGTGATAATTACGGTTTAGTCTTCAAATTTTTCATTCCAAATGCTGTTAATGCTGCAACGAAAAGGGATTTAAAGCTTGGTGAACAGAGCATGGCTGGTGTCAAAATCAATGCTGATGAATGTGATGATGGATTCAGCCTTACTCCTCCTGATCTGTTGATCAATGTCAACAAGATTGTTCGTGATTCTGCTGCTGTGGCGGCTTCTATGTTCACTATGATCAGGGTTTAATAATAAATTTTTGCTCAAAGTTTCATCAATGTCAATGATCGAGTTTTCCTATACCTAAATTTTGAGAATTTGTCGAAAGCATCCTCCTACATCTATATATGAACACTGGTTTATCAAGAAAATACTCAAGAAAAGAACTTTGAATTGTTGATTAATCGTCAGAGATAGTCTAGAGCGAATAGTTCATTATCAAATTTGTTTCTATCTAACGGAACAATATTGCATCAAATGACAAAGACATTTGCACATAAAATTCTCAACTATAGCTAATTTTGAACAACTGGAAATTAAGATGGATCAAAAGTGTATAACTTATTTTAATTAAGTTGACCATCAGTCAAAATCCAATTGACCCATTTTGATTCAGAATTGATGACCCGACAACAAATTTCATTATGGGTTGAGTTAATGAAAATTGTTGATGGGGTGAATTAATGAAGTTTGTTGCGGGGTCATTAATTCCAGTCAAAATAGATTAATGTGGATTTTGACTGATAATTAACTCAATTAAAATGAATCAAACCGTTATCTCATCAACTATTCTATCAAAAAGACCAGAAATGATTAAAAAAAATAAACGCGATTAATTTGATCAATGAAAATTTAAGGGAGATCAAAAGTTACACGACAAGCATTTAAACCAAACATAAATGCTCCCTGCGAAAGAGCTATTTTGTTTGCTAGATGCTACTACAAATTAGAGCAGAAACACACAAACCATATTCTTGGACCATTTCTTGAAACCAATTTTCTTACAATTGATCTTCTTACCAAAATGGCGCCATGTTACGCCACCCTTGTTGTAATTCTTGCCTTATTTCTCCCATTGGGTTCATCCGATTTCATAGATAGCACATGCAAACAGACCCCATATTACCAAACTTGTGTCAAAATTATTAGGGCTGACCCAAAGAGCTCAAGTGCAAAAGATGTTATTTCCCTAGCCCTCATAGTGATTAATTCATTCAAATCCAAGTCCATTTCTGCTTTGCAAACAATCGATCAACTCTTGAAGAAACCAACCCTCGACCCAAAATTGAAAGTGGGCTTGAAGAGTTGCTATGCTGGTTATAACTATGCTACCAAGTTTACAATTATTCGTGCTGTTGAGGCTCTAACCAAAGGGGATCCAAAATCTGCTCAATACTCCACTTGGAGTTGTTCTTGTATTGTTAGAGGATGTGAGGATGGTTTCAAACCAATCCCCTCTCCTATTTCCAACATCAATAAAGATGCTCGTGATATGGCTAATGTAGCTACTTCTTTAATCGGATTGATGTTGTAGCTAGCTTTAATTAGTGTTGGGGAGATCCTACAAACAAAAACAACATCAAGTGTGTGTGTGTGTGTGTGAATAATGGCATTAATTATATGAATCTTAGTTCAATAATTTAATCGGGATACGTCTTTCTCAATCTCTCTCTAAATTACAAAGGAGATAAATGTCATTCGCCCCAACTTTAACAATAAAATTATAATTCCAATGCTGCAAACGAACTGAACTATTGACGAGCACCTCAAGTATAATATGCATATCGCCCTGAATATTAGCTATTATCCCAAAAAAAAGGCAGACCATAATTCCATGGGCCATTGCTAGATATGGTCGTAGAGCTCTCTGGAATTTCCGTCCAGAGAAGTCAGCGGTCTTGTGCGTGACCAAATCGGTCGCGGAGGTCTCTGGAATTTTTATTCAACCATTTATTTCATTGCATGAATCGCGATTCTAATGTTTTTTATATAATTTATCTACTTTTATTTTTGAATTTTGAACTTGTGAATGCATTAATATACAAACCGATCAAACAAATTTATTAAAATTTGGTTTGGTCTATTTGAATCGGCATATTTATTTGTGATGAGCTTATATTTTATGATACGAATTGGACTGAATTGGGCAAAAATTGGATGTTTTGGTGAGGCTTAATGATGATTTTTATATTTGCAGGGAATTATATTGATTTTGAGAAGGATGGTGCAATCTTTGAAAAAAAGAAGGGCAAATTGGACAATTGAAGAAAAGGATATTGGGACTAAGATTTGGGTTTAGAATTAAGTGTTAATTGGGGAAATATATTGCATTGGATGAGGGGGATTTTTGGGAGAGACAAGAAAGCAGGAATGTCCAAATTGGAAGGAGTTATATATGGTTAGGAATTAAAAAAAAAAAAAGACAAGATTTTATTCTGGATGGTTTTGGAAATTTGGAGAGTTGATTGTGGGGAATATTTTTGGAAAAGGGAAGAATTGGAAAAAAAGGAAGAATGGAGAAAAGAGGGGGCAGACTGCAGACAGAGGATCACTTTTGACTAGGGGTGTAAACGAGTCAAGCCGAGCCGAGCTCGAACTTGCCTATGTTCAGGCTCGGCTCGCCTAAATATGAAGGGGCTCGAGCTCGTTCGAGCTCATTTTTTGAAGCTCGAGCTCGAGCTCGTTTAAGAATTGTGAAGCTCGAGCTCGAGCTCGCGAGCTAGGCTCGCGAGCCAAGCTCGATTTTGAGTTTGACAAAGTGTTCATTAAATTTATCCAAAATTTTAGGATCTTACTATTTATAGCACAAATTTGCTATTTGTAGCACAAAAAATTGATAAAATGCCTAAAATGCCCTTAAAAACAGAAAATGTGAAGTTTGCATGAAAAATCGCCTGTAATTTGCGATAGCAGAACAAAAAATCGGACCCAAAATACAATTTTTAATCCAAAAATCGGACGAAATGTGCAAAAATGGGGCGAAAAATCGCCTCACTTATTCGATTTTTGGGGGGAAAATTGGATAAGTGGGGCGATTTTTCCCCCAAAAATCGGATAAGTGGGGCAATTTTTTGCCCCACAATCGCACATTTATCCGATGTTTGGCTTAAAAATTGGAAAGTATGTCCGATTTTTTCACATTCGTATGTTTATATAATTGTCTTCACATGAATGGATGTAGACGTTTCTGGACGTGGTGCTAGTTATTTTTGACGTGGTGCTAGTGTTATGAGACGTGGTGGACTGTCTTTGTGGAAAAAAATTAGTTTAAATTCACATGAATGGATATTGACGTTTATGGACGTGGTTCTAGTTGTCTTTGACGTGGTGGGTTGTCTTTGAGAAAAAAATACCTTAAATGCACATGAATGGATGTAGACGTTTCGGGACGTGGTGCTAGTTATTTCTGACGTGGTGCTAGTGTTATGAGACGTGGTGGACTGTCTTTGTGAAAAAAAAAAATAGTTTAAATTCACATGAATGGATGTTGACGTTTATGGACGTGGTTCTAGTTGTCTTTGACGTGGTGGGTTGTCTTTGAGAAAAAAATAGCTTAAATTCACATGAATGGATGTAGACGTTTCTGGACGTGGTGCTAGTTATTTTTGACGTGGTGCTAGTGTTATGAGACGTGGTGGACTGTCTTTGTGAAAAAAAAATAGTTTAAATTCACATGAATGGATGTTGACGTTTATGGACGTGGTTCTAGTTGTCTTTGACGTGGTGGGTTGTCTTTGAGAAAAAAATAGCTTAAATTCACATGAATGGATGTAGACGTTTCTGGACGTGGTGCTAGTTATTTTTGACGTGGTGCTAGTGTTATGAGACGTGGTGGACTGTCTTTGTGAAGAAAAAAAATTAGTTTAAATTCATATGAATGGATGTTGACGTTTATGGACGTGGTTCTAGTTGTCTTTGACGTGGTGGGTTGTCTTTGAGAAAAAAATAGCTTAAATTCACATGAATGGATGTAGACGTTTCTGGACGTGGTGCTAGTTATTTTTGACGTGGTACTAGTGTTATGAGACGTGGTGGACTGTCTTTGTGGAAAAAAAATAGTTTAAATTCACATGAATGGATGTTGACGTTTATGGACATGGTTCTAGTTGTCTTTGAAGTGGTGGGTTGTCTTTGAGAAAAATAACTAGCACCTTGTTAAGTATGTTTTAATTCTATTGTATTAAAATGTACTTAACAAGGTGCTAGTTATTAAAACATACTTAACAAGGTGCTAGTTATTTTTCTCAAAGACAACCCACCACGTCAAAGACAACTAGAACCACGTCCATAAACGTCAATATCCATTCATGTGAATTTAAACTAATTTTTTTTTCACAAAGACAGTCCACCACGTCTCATAACACTAGCACCATGTCAAAAATAACTAGCACCACGTCCAGAAACGTCTACATCCATTCATGTGAATTTAAGCTATTTTTTTCTCAAAGACAACCCACCACGTCAAAGACAACTAGAACCACGTCCATAAACGTCAACATCCATTCATGTGAATTTAAACTAATTTTTTTTTTTCACAAAGATAGTCCACCACGTCTCATAACACTAGCACCACGTCAAAAATAACTAGCACCACGTCCAGAAACGTCTACATCCATTCATGTGAATTTAAGCTATTTTTTTCTCAAAGACAACCCACCACGTTCAAGACAACTAGAACCACGTCCATAAACGTCAACATCCATTCATGTGAATTTAAACTATTTTTTTTTCACAAAGACAGTCCACCACGTCTCATAACACTAGCACCACGTCAAAAATAACTAGCACCACGTCCAGAAACGTCTACATCCATTCATGTGAAGACAATTATATAAACATACGAATGTGAAAAATCGGACCTACTTTCCGATTTTTAAGCCAAACATCGGATGAAATGTGAGATTGTGGGGCAAAAAATCGCCCCACTTATCCGATTTTTGGGGGAGAAATGAATTAGGATTAGGGTTAAAGGATAGTTACTTGCCTACAAAACGAAAAATTTTAAAAATATTAAAAATATTTAATATTATAAAATAAATATATATATAATATAAGCTCATTAGGCTCGTCGTGCCTAACGAGCCTATATATTACAGGTTCGAATTTGGCTCGTTACCTTAACGAGACGAGCTCGAGCTCAGTCAACTCCGAACTCAAGCCAAGCTTTGACCGAGCCGGCTCGCGAATAGCTCACGAGCGGCTCAGTTCATTTACACCCCTACTTTTGACTGGAAGCAATTTTGGCTAAGGAAAGAAAAGTGGGGACGGCTGAAGGAAGGTTGGGCAGCTTTGGTTTTTGCTTGGTCCTGCTGCGCGGCTACTACTTGTAGTACTTTGTTCCGTTCTTACTTTGATTTTAATTCATGAAGTACAATTTTTATTTGATGTTTTTTTTTTCAATTATGAGTAGCTAGATTTCTTTAGTCTAGTCAAGGGAATCAAAACCCCTCGATGCTACTTGAATCGTGAGATCGAATTAGTATTATTATTAATTGATTATTGGTTTCTTGTTTATTCTTGTGCATGTTTGAGGATTATTTGGCACTGTCTGTATAGCTGGTAGCATGCGGGCTTTCCTAGGTAATCCAATCTACTAGAATACACGAGGTTCGGTATTCCTTAGAGTCAATGAATTAATCACGTGGTACGTAGATTAATGAATTGAAGAGAATAAATAATCAAGTGTAATTAAGCTAATTGGGTTAATTGTAATTGAACTGGGTCCTTGGCTATCGTGATCTAGGTTCTAGGAGGTTCCAGAATTGATCATCGATTATAGATGTGATTAACGGAGGTTCCTTAATCGCTGGCTTTAATTAATAGGATTGAATTGTTAGGAGGTTCCAACAATGAAAACCGGTGTAACCAGTAGCTAATTAATACATTTTTGCATCAATGATCGATTAGTGCATCGAGGTGGTCCAATTTCCTTGGCTAGACGTTTTTTCCAAACTTGGATTTTTACAATTTGTTTAATTTTTTGCAGTTTAATTTTATTGATTTTTGTTAGTTTACTTAAAAACAAACCCCCCATTTTGGTTACGTACTTTTGACCAAATTTAGTTCATTCAGTTGCTCCCTGTGGATACGATCCTACTCGCTCTATACTATTTTTAATAGTTTCAAAAGTAGGTTTATTTTTTATCGGCCTGACGACCCATCAATTTACCTGGTTTAGATTGAAAAATTTTCAAATCGTAAATAGTGACTTGGTTTGTCTTCTACGGGTTAAATCGGCCAAATGGGCTAGTGCCCGCCCTACTATATTTTGACCCCTTCTGTGATGGGATTTAGTAATTATTATTAAAAATATTTTTAAAATATTTTATCCAATATAATTACATTTTTATAAGTTAAAGTCTAATTATAAAAGAAGAGAATAAATATAATTACTGCGTTATATGAATTTAACTTTTGAAGAGATGAAACTAATTTAATAATTAGATAAGATTACTAGATTTGATTTTGAAGTGACTATCGTAATTAGGATAACTTTAGATAAGATTAAAATTTAGATAAAGATAAATAAAATAAATAAATATTTATGAAAAAAGGTAAAAATAAAGAAATAATGAAATTTGATATGAAAGTCTGTTACGCATGATATGAAAACATATTTTTTGATATGAAATTATGTTTTGCAAGATATGAACCCTTTAGTTCTTTTCATGTAAGGATCTCTTTTGTTGTAGCGATAATAAAGTATGTTATACATGATATGAAATGATGTTCTGTCTGATATGAAACCATGTTTTATATGATATGAATTTTTTTTTTTTTTTTTTGCTTTCAGATAGGAACCTCTATGTTGTATTTAATATGAAAGTTTGCTACACATCATATGAAACCATGTTTTATATAATATGAATATGAATTCATGTTCATGTTCTGTATGATATGAATTTTTAAAAAGACCAAATTGCTTTTTTGGTCCCTCTTAATAGGGGTAGTTGCAACTACACTATTGGTTCCTTAATATTTTTTTATTAGCATTTTTAGTCATTTTTTACGAAAAAAATTAGAAGATAACGGATTAACTCATTTGATCGCTAGTCAAATCTAATTTTTTCTTCAAAATGATTTGTATAATGATGTTTTCAATCCATTTTATTATTTGGTTCCTCATGAATGTTCAATGCATTTAGATCGACTCACAACATAAGAGAAATCATATCATACAACAAAAACGGACATAACAGAGTAGCAATTCATGTATTATTTATATATCATATCATAAGAGAGAAGAGATCATATCAGCGGACATAAGCTATCATATCACAACATATGAGAAATCATATCATACAACTAAAACGGACCTAACAGAGTAACAATTCATGTATTCTTTAGATATCATATCACAAGACAGAAGAGATCATATCAGCGGACATAGGATATCATATCATACAACTAAAACGGTTAGAACATGGGAGCAAAATAAGTATTCTTTAGATATCATATCACAAGACATAAGATATCATATCAGCGGACATAAGATATCATATCACAACATATGATAAATCCATATCATACAACTAAAACGGTTATAACAGAGGAGCTAAATAAGTATTTTTTAGATATCATATCACAAGACAGAAAAGATCATATCAACGGACATAAGAAATCATATCACAACATACAAGAAATCATATCATATAACAAAAAAAAATACTAAAAAAAATTTATATATGATGTAGGATTTTTTTAAAAATGTGAATTAAAAAAATGAAAGGGAAAAAATGGCTAGCTAAAAAAAGAATAAAATATAAAAAAAAATTTAAAAGGTGACTGGGTAAGGATGGAAAGAGAAAAAAATAGTAAAAAAAAATTTTAAGAAAAAAAGACCGTCCCTCTAATAAAAATAAATAAATAAATAATTTTTTTTAAATAAAGACGCGTCAGGCACTAACTCATCTGTCACAAACGTGTGTCAGTGATGCGCAACAGTGCGTCAGGCCCTATTGGAGCACTTAAAATTATTGCTCTTATAGGACCACAGTATAGCAATCCTCAACTTGGATAGAAAATTAGTCAATTCTTATATGATACAACTAAGAGGATAATGCAATGTTCTCTTTTGACAAATGACAAGGGAGTATTAGTTAGGGGAAAAACGAGACAAATTTAGAGGGTCAATGCATTAAATAAATTATTTTTATTGGAACAACACTAATATAAGTAATACTCCACTCCTAGATGTACAATATATTTTGCCGAAATAATTGTTTATGAAAAAAATTAAGTAGTTGGGTAATAACGTCTAATAAAGACACAAATGATAAAACATGAAAAATAAAAAAAATATCTAAATAATGATAATAGGTTAATTAATAAAAGATATTTTTCATCTCCTGCCACGTCTAATGAGGGAATATCAAAAATTATAAAGGGTTAATATAAAAAACCTCCTTGAAATTTATTTATAAATCAAATATCCTTCTAGGCTATAAAAAATATAAAAAAAACCCCATTACTAATTAATTAATTATTATATTAATCTTTCTTAAATAAAATAAATATATCTAAACAAATTTACCCTTCATCAAAAGATAACCATTTAATGTCAAACACAAAAATTATAATTATCTCAAAAGTGATGAGCATTACAAAAATTTTGATTACGAAAATAAAATTATTTTTTTCACTAATACTAATTCCAAATTCATATCAACAGAATCAAAATACTCAAAAAATATATATATTGAATCAGAAATAAACCCAAGAAAACTGTGAAGACAACTTCAGTCCTTATTCCAGAAAAGGCAATTCAATACAAAAGGTTAAAAAAACATATTCAACGAAAAAAAAGATAAATGCATAAGAGCTTTCGTTGCTGGTGATCAAATTAAACAATGAAAAATATCTTCTTCTTCATTTTTTAATTATTTTAATTTGTAAGCAAACAAACATCCAGCAAGTATAGTATAGAGATGAACTCCGATAAGATCTTGATATGTAGAACAAATTGAATCCTATAGACACCTCAGAGGCTATACTGGTGAAATTTTACCGTGAACTCCGATAAGATCACTGTTACACGGGTAACGAAGCTGTAGATCAACGATTGCTGCCCCATTTTTATTTCTTCTCCATCGCCAAAAACCCTAGGCCTGCTCCGCTTCCAACTCTAGAGTTGAGTCATCTCTTTTTTTAAAACAAATTGAATCTACAAAGCAAAATTCACTCCCAAGAAATTAATTAATTTCGTCTAAATTACGAGAGCAAACTAGTAGTCTATGAAACTCCAGTCTGTCATATCTAATCTTTACACATGGCCTGGAAAACTAAAGAAGGCGAAATGGGAGTTGGAAAATAGACGACCGCCGACTGAAGTTTGAACGGCGAGGTGGGAGTTGGAAGTAGATGAAGTTTGAAGATATAGGAGAACATAATAGGGTTAATATTTAATTTTCTTTTAGTTGGGTTTTTAATCATTTCTCAAATTTAATTAGTGAGAATGAGGCTTTTGATATTTTCTAAAGCCTAATTGTGTGTTTGATATATAAGTAAAGGAAAAAAAGTAATTTTGGTATAACATGTTTGGTCATTTCCCTTTTTTGATTCAATATGTTTGACCTCTGCCAAAAATACCCATTACGTTTATATTTTTAAGCGATTTTGATCAATTAACCTGCTATAACAGATTTTTGTATTAGTCAAAGCAAGTCAAAGGTAAAAATAGTCATTTTAAAAAGGTTAAAATCCATTTTTGGTCCCCCATAATAGGAGTTATTCCGGTTTTGGTCCATCTTTTTATTTCATCACCAAAACTAGTCATGCTTAAATTTTTTTTTGCAATTATATCATTTTGACAAAAATACCCTTTGACTTACGGTCAACTAACCCTTTAACTAACGGTTGACTAACCCTCCGCCGCCACCACCACCACCTCGCCACTGCAAGCCCCGACGGTAAGGTGGGGGTGGTGGTGGCGAGGCGACGACAGTGGGATGGTGGTGGGTGTTAGCCTCAGCGAATTAGGCAATCCTTAGTCAAAGGGTTAGTCAATCGTTAGTCAAAGGGTATTTTTGCCAAAAATGACTATAATTGCTAAAAAAAATATTTAAGTGGGACTAGTATTGGTGACGAAATAAAAAGAGGGACCAAAATCGTAATAACTCCTATTTTGGGAGACCAAAAATGGATTTAAACCTTTTTAAATGACCAATTAAACCTTTTTTTTTAAATGGCCAATTTTACCAATTTTAAATGACCAATTTTACCAATTTTACCTTTTTAAAACCTGTTATAGCAGGTTAATAGATTAAAATCGCTTAAAAATGTTAACGTAATGGGTATTTTTGGCAGAGGCCAAACATATTGGATCAAAAGAGTGAAGTGATCAAACTTGTTGGACTAAAATTGCATTTTTTCCTATAAGTAAAATTGTTAGTTTTGAATACTGAAAAGCTATTGCTTGTATCAAAAACTAATACCCAGTTGACATATCATTTATGTTTCAGTAGTAAATTGTTCATTTATATCATATATCTAGATAACGAGGTGTAGAAAAGCACAGTAGATCTCGCTATTGGTTAAAGTAATTATATATAAACAGATGCCCGTAACTGAGAAAGTTTAAACATACAATTGGTTTAGGTTATCGTGTGATTTGGATAATTAATTTTTATAGACTAATTAAATCATACGGATATGCCCGGGGCATATTGGGCATGACTTGTTCGGGATTGAATTAACTGATTGGCGTAGTTAATTCGAACCTAATATTCTAATATCTTAATCCCTAAATTAGAGCAGGTACGAGAGTTAGATATCGTATGCTTTAATTTGCCAAAGGATGCGGTCAATTGAGGCCTAAATCTTGGTAAGTTGGGTATACGGTATTTGACTTCTTTGTGTGCCGTTGCTAATCGAAGGAATCCATGTACCGGTTTGCCGGGTTGATGGTGCTCCTGAGATGAGCTTGTAAGGTTTATTATACTAAACCCGACAGGTGGACTTTATGTCTGGTATAATAAGAAAGTCGAGTGGTACTAATCTCGGATACCAAGAAGTCGATAAATTAATTTGTCAGTAAATTTATGAATCGACGAGCACTAAATCTTTAATGTGGGGAGATAGAGGAATAATTGTTTGAGTTGAATACATAAGCTATGATTGTATTGTACATTTTCCCAGTTAATATATCGATTTATGTTTTGGTTATATCTTGTTGTGCATTATTTGTCCATTTATATTATGTAGTTAGATGATGAGGTGTCTTGTATGACACAGTAGATCTCATCATTGGTTAAAAGACATAATATATAAATACGGTTCATAACCGAGACAGCTTTGGACAAACTATCGGTTTAGGTTATTATGTGATTCGGATAATTGGTTTGTCTAAACTAATTGAATCATATAGATATGCCCGGGGTGTATTGAACTTGACTATTTAGAATGATTTGTCTTGTACTAATTTAATAGACAAATCGTTATTAGTATTCTATCTCTTAATCCCTAGACTTGAGCAAGTATGAGGATTAGACATAGTTACTTTGATCTGCCAATAGGTGAGGTCAATTGTGGCCAATAGTCTAGGTAGGTTGGGTGCGCATGTTTAGTTACTTGGTGTGTTGCTGCTTGTCGAAAGGAAACCATGTACCGGTGCGTCCAGGGTGATTGTGCTCCCGAGATGAGCTCGTAATGTTTATTATACTACACCCGGCCGGTGGACTTATATCCGGTATAGTAAAAAGGTCGAGTGGTATTAGTCTCAAAATTAAAGAGGTTAATTAATTAATTTATCAGTAAATTAATATATTAACGAGCACTATATCTTTGATATGGGGAGATTATGAATATAAATTAATTAAGTTATTCCGGAACTAATTCTGGTGTAGGATGGTAGTGCCACAATTAATCCGTTAGTGGTATGATTAATTATGTATTGGGTTATTGACAAAGGTAGATTTAATTAATTAAGTAATTAATTAATCCTTATGTCGGTTGGTTGTGAATCATACCAGGAACTGGATTAGGGATAAGTGAATCCCTGTATCAGTTGGTTGTGAATCATACCAGAAACAGGTTTGGGATAAGTGAATCCCTGTATCAATTGGATGTGTATCAGTCCAAGAATAGGATTGAAGGAAACAGAAACCCAGTAGGAATGCCAATCCTAAACCAACTTGGGGTCTCTCTTGTAACTCTATATATAGACAAGGGATTAGCTATTTCACAATATACAATTCATAAGTTTTCAAGACAAGAAAACTTAGACAGAGAAAATCCTAGAGAGAGAAAATTTGTCTCTCAAGAATTCGGATTTCCTAGCTTCTTTAGCTGTCCAAAATTTTCCCAAGTTTTGACAGCAGCACGTGAAGTTTTCTCTCTCTCCAGGCGGTGCGTGATTTGTACGCGCCAGGTGAAGCGGTGCTGGTTTTTTCTGGCAAGTGGATTGTGGTGATTAGTTGATCAAATTGCTAGTTAGATTGATGCCCACACAGCATGCAAGCAAAGTCTTGAGGCATACAAGAGAATCACCTGAGTATACGCTTCAATAGGTAATTCTTATGTTTTCGCTTTAATTAAGAATTTTTGTTGCGTGGTAAATCGAATGAGTGCAAACCCAGATCCTGCGCAATGTTATATCAAAAGGGTTGGAATAGCGATTGTGTTAGCGTCTAGGCCTGGCCAAAGATTCTGATTCTGGAATGCGTAGCACGAAAGTGAGTTTCTGCCTAGGCCCCGGCAGATAATCTTTAAATTGGTATCAGAGCCTGGTTTTAGGTTTTGTGCTTGTTCGATTTATTACATGGTTTTATTTTGCAGGTGGTTAAGAAATCCCGACTATTATGGTTACGTTTGTATGGGTTTTAATTAAACTCCGGGACATGTCCAGATTTGATTTTATTATGAATGTTTGTAATAGTATAACCACGTGCTGAAAGCCGTGTAGGATTAGATCAAATCTGTAGTAGGATTTTTTCTATGTAATTTCGATTATTTAATTTTCTTAAAAAGCCTTGTAGTAGGAGAATTAATTTTTGTAATCGAAGACGTTATGGTGGGCAACTTGAATTCGTGGGTTTTGGGTTATCGTTAATTTGTAAAATCCCAGGAAAACCCAGAACGAATTGCAAGAAGACCAAATAGCATAGAATAAGCGAATGAGAGATTGGTGGCAGGGGGCGGCGCCGGCGACGACTCGCTGGCAGGAGCCGCCGCAGGCAACCGCCGGTGAAGGCAGCACCGCTGCCGCGCGGCGCGACGCAGCAGATTTGCTGCGCCAGGCGTGCTGCGGGCGCGGACCGTTCAAGTCGCGTTTTTTGCCTATTTTTCCTCCAGTTATCATTTTTTAAGATCAAGACTCAATCCATCGAGTTGCGTGACGGGACACGAGATCAAGGCAGAAGATGGAAGCGATTAAAACCTTAATAGTTGGGAAATTTAATTTTTGCATTTATTTTCCTATATTTATTGTTTTAATTTTATGCTTTAATTTTTATGTTGTATTTTAGATGCATGATTTTAAAGCATGATGGTTTTATGGTTGCATATAACTTAGAGTTAGTTAATTGCATGTTAAAACCGGAAAAACCCTCAATTTGGAAATCTAAGTGGGAGCGGGTTGGTTTAATATCCCTACAGCCACCATTACGAGTTCATATGCGATGTCGGTGGGCTTGCGCGTTGGCATTAGGGTCTTCTTCCATTCGGATGAGTCCATCCCTAAGATCGCTAGACTATGAATTACTGAGTAAGATGACTAGAGTAAGTTTAACTAGGAGAAATGCGACACCCTCTCCATCTGTGGCGCACTATCCTGAGGTAACAAGCTCAGAAGTCACGTAATGGCACACACTTAGTGTACGATCTGCAGTATTCCTCCTATCGAGGTTACGCTGCTTATTGTACGGCTGAAAACACCAACTATTAGCTACATTGATCAATAGATCGTTTGGTCAGATAGTGTAGTTAATGAACCTGGTTCTTCTCAAACGATTATGGGTTAGCGTAAACGTCCACACTATCGTGGCTTGCAAAAATCCCGGTGAATGAGATGTTGGTGGATTATAATTATTGTTTTGAGGGAAATCAATAATTGTTAGAATTTCCTTGTTTTTCAAAATTCTAGGTTAGATAACTAAAACATTGTCTGTTTCATTTATAGTTTTCGATATGACATTCAACCCCTTAGCTACTATATTGAAAAACAACAAGTGAACTGGACCTAATTATGTCGATTGGAGTCGTAACTTGGACATTGTTCTTATGGCTGAGAGCACTCCTGTGAGAGATCATGTCATTGGCGTGATTAGTAACATCAACAAGGTTGAGGTTGTGGGAGGCGAAATCGTTGGTGAAACTAAAGTCGATATTGTCCTCCGGAGCTTGCCTCAAAGCTATGAGTAGATTCAGTTGAACTACAACATATAAGATGTTGTGTACTTCATCCGAGCTCTTAGCAGAGTTGGTGGCGGCTAAAAGTCTTCTTCAAGAGAAAAACCGAGCTTTAGTCGCAGGCAAAGCTTCAGAATCTTCTTCTGAGCCTGAGGCTAGAAAGAATAAGAGAAAGCCCGAGGAAATAGCTCAAAAGGCGCAAATTGCACCTAAGCCAGATATTGCAAAGAAGAAGTCGAAAGACAAGTGCTTCAAGTGCAATAAGACGAGACATTGGAAATCGGATTGTCCAAAGCTTATAGGTACGATAGTTGTTGCCTTAATTACTGAGATATGTTTAGCGGCGATTCCCACAGATACTTGGTGTGTGGAGAAGACGAATTGGATATCTACTTGGGTGACACTACAAGAGTGTCAATAGAATCAGTGGGAGCAGTTGCTCTGAATTTCGAGAATTCTAGTTTAGAGTTAGTTAATTGTCTTTATGTATCGAGTTTTAGAAAGAACCTTATTTCGGTTTCTAAACTCTTAAAGAACGGTTATAAGTTTATTTTTTTTGATGATTGTGTTGTTATTAGAAGAAATGAAAAACTTATTTGTTCTGGTTCATTGGCTGACAATTTGTTTGTGGTTAATTCTAACTCCCCTGTTGTGCAAAACATTGAAACAGATAGCTCTTTATCTAACATTAATAAGAGGAAAAAACCTTCTGATATGAATCAAACCTATCTTTGGCATCTCAGGCAAGGTCATATAAACCTTACTGGGATTCAGAGGTTGGTCAATGATGGACCTTTAGGTTCATTAGAGATTGACAGCTATTCAACCTACAAATCTTGCTTGGAGGGTAAGATGACCAAGAGACCTTTTAAAGCAAATGGTTATAGAGCCAAGGAAGTACTAGAGTTGATTCATACTGACTTGTGTGGACCAATTTCGGTCCAAGCATGAGGTGGGTTCAAGTATTTCATGACGTTCACGGATGACTACTCAAGGTACGGGTACATTTACCTAATGCGTCACAAGTCTGAGTGCTTTTGCAAGTTCAAAGAGTTTCGGGCAGATGTGGAGAAGCATCATGGTAAGAGTACAAAAATACTACGGTCAGATCATGGTAGGGAGTACCTGTCCCATGAATTTTGAGAATACCTCAGTGAGGTCAGAATTCAGTCTCAGTTATCTACACTTGGCACGCCACAGCAAAACGGTGTAGCAGAAAGAAGGAATCAAACTCTCATGGAAATGGTTAGGTCGATGATGAGCTATAATGATTTGCCAAGTTCATTTTGGGGATATGCCTTAGAAACGGCGGTGTATATTCTTAGTCTTGTACCATCTAAAACCGTGCCTTCAACCCCAGTAGAGTTGTGGAACTAGCAAAAGCATAGTCTAAGACATCTCAGAATTTGGGGTTGCCCAACACATGTGCTTAAGGAAAATGTGGCTAAGTTAGATGCGTGAACTGAATTAATGTTGTTTGTAGGATATCATAGGGGAACGAAAGGTGGTCTGTTTTATAGTCCTAAAGATCAGAAGGTGGTGGTTAGTACCAACGCTAGATTTTTGGAGAAAGACTATATCCTAGATCACATGCCCAAGAGTAAGATAGTACTAGAAGAGCTTAGAAGACAAACTAATCTTGATACACCAGCACAAGTAGATACACCACACACTGCACAAGTAGGGGTGCCTCGTCGTAGTGGGAGGGTTGTGAGACAGCCCGATAGGTTCATTGGCATGGGAGAGGCCTCAGACCTAGTCCCGGCGCCTGAGCCTGACCCAGTTAACTACAATGAGGCTCTCCGAGATAAAGATGCAGAATATTGGTGTAAGGCAATGATATCCGAGATGGGGTCAATGGACCACAATCAAGTATGGAGCTTGTGGACCTGCCTGATGGGTTTAAGCCCATTGGATGCAAGTTGGTCTACAAACGTAAGAGATGACCTGACGGAAAGGTGGAAACCTTTAAAGCTAGGCTGGTGGCGAAAGAGTATACTCAGAAAGAGAGAATCGATTATGAGAAAAACTTCTCCCCGGTAGCCATGCTTAAGTCGATCCGGATTCTCTTGGCCATAGCTGCTCATTTAGATTATGAGATATGGCGGATGGATGTCAAGACAGCTTTCCTAAACGGAATTCTTGAAGAAACCATCTTCACGCAGCAACTAGAGGGATTCGTTGAAAAATGCCAAGAGCATAAGGTTTGCAGGCTTAAGAGGCCTATTTACGGACTTAGCAGGCATCCAGATCTTGGAACATCCGGTTTGATGAGATAATCCAGTCCTATGGATTTACTCAGTGTCCGGATAAGCAATGTGTGTACTGCAGACGTGATGGAAACTCAGTGGTGTTTCTTGTGATTTACGTAGATGACAATTTATTGATTGGTAACAACAAGAAAGTGTTATCAGACGTAAAGGCATGGCTATCCAAGCAGTTTGATATGAAGGACTTAGGGGAAGCGGGACATATCCTTAGGATCAAGATAATTCGAGATCATAGGAAATGTTCGTTAACGCTCTCCCAAGCTTCATGCATAGATACGATTTTGGCCCTTTTTAACATGCAGAACTCCAAGAAAGGTTTTCTACCTTTCAGACACGGAGTGCATCTGTCTAAAGAACAGTCTTCCAAGACTGTTGAGGAGATAGAGGCCATGAAGACAGTTCCTTATGCTTCGGCAGTAGGAAGTCTCATGTATGTCATGTTGTGTACGAGGCCCGATATCTGTTATGTCGTTGGCTTTGTAAGCAGATATCAGAGTAACCCCGGGGAAGCTCATTGGGAGGCAGTAAAATGCATTCTCAAGTATTTGCACAGAACAAGAGACCAAGTGTTGGTTTATTAAGCGCCTGAGCTCGTACCCCGAGATTACACAGATTCAGATTTCCAAGACGACATGGACAATAGCAAGTCTACCTCAGGGTATGTGTTTACTCTAGGAGATGGAGCCATAGTTTGGCGAAGTGTCAAGCAGAAATTCGTGGCGGACTCTATCATTGAGGCTGAATACGTTGCCGCATCAGAGGCAGCGAAGGAAGCAGTGTGGCTCAAGAACTTCCTAGTGGACTTAGATGTGATTCCTGGTTTGCAGAAGTCTATCACAGTGTATTGTGATAACAACGATGCAGTAGAAAACTCGAAGGAATCACGAGTCCACAAGACGAGTAAACATATACAGCGCAAGTACCACCTGATACGAGATATCGTAAAGAGGGAAGACGTGGTCGTGGCTAAGATAGCATCAGAGGATAACCTTGTAGATCCGTTCATGAAGACATTGACTTCAAAAGTCTTTGAAGCTCACGTGGAGGGCATGGGGATCAAATACTTAGGAGAGCAATGACAGTTTTTCTAGATATATAGTAGCAGAGAATGTAGAGGTTGTATGTAGATGTATACTTAAAGCACAGCTTAAGTATTAGTGGGAGATTATTGGAGTTGAATACATAAGTTATGCTTGTATTGAACATTTTCCCAGTTAATATATCGATTTAGGTTTTGGTTATATCTTGTTGTGCATTATATGTCCATTTATATTATGTAGTTAGATGATGAGGTGTCATGTGTGACATAGTAGATCTCATAATTGGTTAAAAGACATAATATATAAATGAGGTTCGTAACCGAGACAACTTTGGACAAACTATCGGTTTAGGTTATTATGTGATTCGGATAATTGCTTTGTCTAAACTAATTGAATCATATAGATATGCCCCGGGCATATTGAACTTGACCATTTAGAATGATTTGTCTTGTACATATTTAATAGACAAATCGTTCCTAGTATTCTATCTTTCATTCCCTAGACTCGAGCGGGCATGAGGATTAGACATAGTGTGCTTTGATATGCCAATGGGTGAGGTCAATTGTGGCCAATAGTCTCGGTAGGTTGGGTGCGCGTGTTTAGTTACTTGGTGTGCTGCTGCTTGTCGAAAGGAAACCATGTACCGGTGCGTCCGGGGTGATGGAGCTCCCGAGATGAGCTCGTAATATTTATTATACTAAACCCAGCCGGTGAACTTATGTCCGGTATAGTAAAAAGGTCGAGTGGTACTAGTCTCGGAATTAAAGAGGTTAATTAATTAATTTATCAATAAATTAATATATTAACGAGCACTATATCTTTGATGTGGGAAGATTATGAATATAAATTAATTAAGTTATTCCAGAAGCAATTCTGGTGTAGGATGGTAGTGTCATAATTAATCCATTAGTAGTACGATTAATTATGTATTGGGTTATTGACAAAGGTAGATTTAATTAATTAAGTAATTAATTAATCCTTGTGTCAGTTGGTTGTCAATCGTACCAGGAACTAGATTGGGGATAAGTGAATCCCTGTATCAGTTGGTTGTGACTCATACCAGGAACTGATTTGGAATAAGTGAATCCCTGTATCAGTTGGATGTGTATCAGTCCAGGAACAGGATTGAAGGAAACAGAAACCCAGTAGGAAGGCCAATCCTAAACCAAATTGGGGTCTCTATTATAACTCTATATATAGACAAGGGATTAGATATTCCACAATATACAATTCATAAGTTTTCTAGACAACAAACCTTAGAGAGAGAAAATCATAGAGAGAAAATTCTCTCTCAAGAATTCGGATTTCCTAGCTTCTTTAGCTGGCCGAAATTTTCCCAAGTTTTGGCAGCAGCACGTGAAGTTTTCTCTCTCTCTCTGGGCGGTGCGTGATTTGTACGCGCCAGGTGCAGCTGTGCTGGTTTTTTCTAACAGGTGAAATGTGGTGATTAGTTGATCAAATTACTGGTTAGATTGCTGCCCACAAAGAATACAAGCAAAGTCTTGAGGCATACAAGAGAATTACCTGAGTATACGCTTCAATAAGTAATTCTTATGTTTTCGCTTTAATTAAGAATTTTTGTTGCGTGGTAAATCGAATGAGTGTAAACCCAGATCCTGCGCAATGTTATTTCAAAAGGGTTGGAATAGCGATTGTGCTAGTGTCTAGGCCTGACCAGAGATTCTGATTCTGGAATGCGTAGCACGAAAGTGAGTTTCTGGCTATGCCCGGGCAGATAATCTTTCAATAATAAAGTGAGCGCGAAGTAAATTCGTTTTTGAGCGGTAGTTCCATAATTGGTTCGTTAGTGGTACGACTAATTATGCGTTGGACTAATCGACAAAGTAAATTAATTAATCCTAAAGATTTAATTAATATTTAATTGACTAAGTGGGTTATACGAAATAATCGTAAGGGCTCGATTAATATTTAATTAACGAAGTGGGTTAAGAAATTAATTCTAAAGGTTCGATTGGAGTTGATTAGTTTAGGGAATACTAAGAGAGTCAACGAAAGTCCAACACTAAGGCCCAACTCAAAAGCCACTAGGTCTCCCTTGAAACTCCTATAAATAGTCATTGTTAGGCATTTGGAAGACATTAAGAAACCTTGGTGGCTAAGTTGCCTAGAGTGAGAAGGAGTAGCCTAGAGAGAGAACTTCTTCTTCTTCCTTGTGTTCTTTCTCGAAGTCGGCTTAGGATCCTTCGATCTTATAAAAGCTCAGTCCTTTGGATCGTCGGTTTCCTATTCACCGTAGTCCCTGGATTTGTGCGTCATCCCGTCCCTCAATTTGCACCAAACTTTTTGATTCTCCTAGTCACTTTATTCAACCTCCGTTATGTAGATCTCAGTCATGATCGGTGATCCATGGTGGTGGTTTTCTGGATCGTGGTGCGAGAATTCTTTTGGTGGTGGTTCTTGGATTTTTTGCACCAGGCGGTAAATAGGTGGCTGATCTTTGGGCAACGATCTACTGAGGATCTGACGAGTTTTTCGAAGTGGGTTTCTTTTGAATTTCTTCCTTAGTGTCTTAGCTACCCCATGGATAGTCGCCCACACAATTTTGGGGTGGAGACGGAGTCATTCGAGGGATTCGATAGTGGATTGCGCAGCCAGGCGGTAAATAAGCACAACAATCTTCGGGCAACGATCTGTTGAGGATCTGACGAGTTTTTCGAAGTGGGTCTTTTATGGATTTCTTTCTTAGTGTCTTAGCTACCTTGTGGATAGTTGCCCACATGATTTTGAGGTAGAGACGGAGTCATTCTCGGGATTCTCTCGTGGTTGGTTCCGGCAGTAAACAGCAGGATTTTTCAGCTTTATTTTCTTATTGCTAGGGACACGCTTCAAAGGTATAATCTTTAAGACTTCCAATTTAATTTAAAGATTTAATTTTTAGCATGTCGTTTTAATAAATTAAATATGTATAAGCCTAGATTCGTTCAAGGGAAATGAATTTAAGGCTGAACCGAATCGAAAGTCTCCGATTCTGGAATGCATAGCACGAAAGTGAGATTGGTTTTTGATATTAACCCAATTATAAAACATCAAAATATGAAGGTTTGGAGATTTTGCAAGTTTCTATTCGTATATCTCTTGCTCAGGAATCATTCAAATCTGATTGCCTCAATTAAAGAAGAATCAACACCTAATATACATCATTTTTCTCATACTAATCAAAACATTTATTTTTCAATTTATTTTATTTTCCCTCATGATAAAAGGAGAAGGCTTAAATTTATTTTTGGTCCCTTTTAATATCGGTTATTTTATTTTTGATCCCCAAAATCTTAGCCTCTGTTTGTGTTGGTGTATGTGCCCTTTTGAAGTGCTATATAGACATTTGTCGTTTGATTGATGATTTATCAGATGAGTTAATTTCACGAATATAATATTCTTGTGCATATTTGAATTCATGAAATCGATCCGCCAAAAGGAACACTCAATGGTTTGATTAGATCATAAGTGATTCTTTTGAGTAGTACTCATACTAGGATCCTTAGACCAGAAATCACTACATGGTCTTAGGTGAATTGTAGTGTGCTTTGACATACGCCTAACGGGACCGTAACAGGTTGCCAAGTACGGGTATGATTGGGTACACTATGAGTCACGCTAAGATATGTAGGTGAAGTGATGGGACTACAAATCTCTCTTAAGTGAGAGATGATATCTTGGCCACTTGATAGTGAACTGAGAAGTGCATGACCATGCCTGAGAAATGATAATTGTTATTATTTGCTCGAATAGAATCAGTGTCACTGAGAAATCAAGTAAATGTTTAGCTAAATAAGGATGATGGTTTCATGCCTTATGCTAAACGGGATATCAATGTAGAGGATCGTACGAAGTATGCTCGGAAGGTGGCGTTGAATCACCATTCGACCCTCCGTTCTGAATTGGGTAGTCATTATGTCTTGCTAGAGACCACTAATGACTTATAGATTAATTAATTAGATTTAATTATCCATTTCCAATTTGGAATGGGCCTACAGGATCGCATGTAAGAGGGTTTGACGATACAGAGTTGCCTGCACTAAGGATAATTGTTATACTTAGACAAATAGTATTTGATTGAATAGATATTATTGAGATGTTCTGTGGTATTAATTAAGAGATTATTAAGTACCCAAGAATAATTGGAATAGGCTGATAAATCAAGGGACCTAATTACAATTGAGGTTCTTGACCATCAGCCTGATCCATGGGTCAATGGGTTGATCCCTGGGTTTGGTAAAATCCAAGTCAGTAGAAAGTAATATTGATTAATATTACTTTTACATTTTATATTTTATTTAATATTTTATGTTAATTAAGTTTGTTACTGACTACAGTATCTGACTCTATATATCTAGGATACGGGAGACAAGTTTTTAGAAAACTGTTTTACCAAAATTTGAGAAATTTCAAAACTTTTCTCTCTCGGCAAAAGGCTAGCACCTCTCTGTGAGAATCCCGGTGCTTGAGTGTAGAGAGCTTTTTCAAGGAAGAAACTTTTGGTGGTGATCAGCGTAACCGGAGCAGAAGGTTTGGACCAACATCAAACAAGGATCCAGGCACGGCAACCGATTACGCTACGAGGGTAAGCTTTAGAAACTTTAAACGTAATTTTTAATTAACACTAAAACAATCAATTAGGTTTTTTCGCTGCGAGTTTTTGAAAATGAGCCCTAATCGATCCCAACAGTTTGATAAACCAATTCAGCAATTAGACTCCGTTTGATAAAACTTAATTTGAGGTCTAAAGACTGAATTCATTAAGTTAGACCCATTTGATAAAATTTAAAAATATGTCTGAATTTGAAGTCTGAAGTCTGAATTCTAAAGGCGAAATCTGAATTATAAAATTATTTATAAAATTAAATATATTTAAATTTTAAATTTTAAATTAAATTACCTTATTTAACAAAATGTTAGACACATATTTTTTAATATATAATATAATTATTAAGATGTATAATTATTTTACTTAATAATATGAAATTCTACTAATAAAAATATTTTTAAAACTTTTAATAAGAAATTTGAATGTCATTATTAATTTAAAATCTAAAATATTAATTAAATAAATATCATATATTAGTTAAAATTATAAAAAAAAATAAACGTCATAAATATATATTTTATTTATTTAAATGATAAAATATTTTTTTAAAAAAATATTTATTAAGTGAGACTTAATGAATTAAGAACTTTGTTAATTAACTACTTAATAATTAAGTGCGTTTGATAACTATAATTTAAAATCTTAAAAGGTTAAGTGAGTCTGAAATGTAAGTACAATTGTTAGCCTGAAAATAAATAATTTGTCAATCACTTATTGCTGAAGTGAATTGCTTGCAAATTTTTCTTATTTTCAATATTTATAATTCTTTTTAGTTTTTTTCTTTAAATAAATTTATTTTAATAAATATTTTTAAAAAAAATATTTTATCATTTAAATAAATAAAAGATATATTTATGACGTGAATTTTTTATAATTTTAACTAATATATGATATTTATTTAATTAATATTTTATTTTTAAATTAATAATGACATTCTAATTTCTTATTAAAAGTTTTAAAAATATTTTTATTAGTAGAATTTCATATTATTAAGTAAAAAAATTATACATCTTAATATTTATATTATATATTAAAAAATATGTGTGTAACATTTTTTTAAAAAAATAAGGTAATTTAATTTAAAATTTAAATATATTTAATTTTATAAATGATTTTATAATTCAGATTTCGGTTTTAGAATTCAGACTTCATATTTCAAATTCAGACATATTTTTTAATTTTATTAAACGGGTCTAACTTAATGAATTCAGACTTCAGACTTCAGTCTTCAGACTTCAAATTAAGTTTTATCAAACGGAGCCTTAGTCATTAATTTTAGTTTCACTTAAATTTTTTTTGACAATTTTAGTTATTTTTTTACGAAAATATCCTTGACTAACCCTAATGTTCATCCCTTAGTCAAGAGTATTTTCGTAAAAAATAATTAAAATTGTTAAAAAATTTTAAATAAGACTAATAATGACTAAAATTTAAGGAGTGAATTATAAATTTTGTCATCATACTTTAATAAAATTTAGGTTTTGATCACTAACTTTTAAAAACTCAAAAAACATCATTAATTTTTATATTTTGGTTCCAATTTTGGTCACTCCGTCCATAACAGCCGTTAAACCTATTAACGGACCTATTTCTTAAGGGTATTTTTGACATTTCGCATTGCAACTCTCATTTTTTCTTTCCCTCTTAGGATGAAATTAAAAAGACCATATGAAGTCAAGGACTTAACCATAATTTCTAAACTTTTAAACCTAAAGCCTTCACTTTTCTTTCCTTTTCAAATGTCTTTCCCTTTTTTCTTTCCCCTCCCGCAGTGCCCAACCACCACCACGCCACCTCCCTTTGCCTTCGTTTTGGCCGCGCCACCATCGCGACCTCTAGTCTTCAAAACCCAACCCTTCTCTCTCTAGCCTTCATGTTCTCTCTCTCCCCGAACCTCCCTGCTACTACCGCAGATAAGACCGCCACCATCGATTCTCGCCGCCACCACCACGATTGGATTCCCCACACCTTTAGGGCCATAACCCTTTTTCTCTTCCGGGTTTCTCTCTCTCCGACCTCAGCTCTATTTTTTCTTTGCTGTCACTGTCGGATTCGCTCCCCACCGCCATGATGCCACTCGATAAAAGGAGCGTTTTGTTGGCTAGGCAGTCTCGAGTTTCGTGGGTTTTTACTTGTTGATGAATGAATCATCTAAAATGGGTCTTTTCGCATTTTTGTATCCTGGGTCCTTGGCTCACTATAGACACTTCATTTTAAGTGATTGATGCCACTGGAAACTTTGTCATGCCAAGAGGAATTGATCCTCACACTTACTGGCAATGGAATTTATGGGTACTTAATTCCTTTGGATCATGTATGCTTAGATAGAGTTGGCTTTGGATTATACCGAATTTTTGATGATATGATTTCATATTTGCATTTGAAAAGATGTAAGACTCATTTCAAACCCAGCTATTTACAGTTATTTTGGACCCAAGAACTAAAGCCATCTTAATTTTGCAGGTGAGGAGTTCATGGAAAAAGTGAAATAAAACTCTAAGCCAGGGCCAAAGAGTGATGCACGTTGGGTTTGGATTTCGGATTAATCTTTGGATTGTGTATATATATATATATATTTTTGTTTATATTGATTGGATCGTTGGCTTTCAGATTTGGAATTGTTGGTGTGCATTTTGTTCAGTTCGTTAGGATTAGGCTGGTTTGTTCTGTTATGTGGTGGTGGTGATTTGTTCCATTATGTAGTGGTGATGGTGGCGGTGGCAACATGGTGGTGGTGGCACAGGCAACAGTGGCGAGATTTTATTTGAACAAGGCAAGAAGACATGGGTTTTATGGATCGACAAAATTAACCCCATATAAAATGGTCCGTTAAAGTGTTAACGACCTAGTTGGATGAAGTGACAAAAAATATAATCAAAATGTAAAAGTTAGTGATATTTTTTAAATTTTTAAAATTTAATGACTAAAACTTAAATTTTATTAAAGTATGATAGATCAAATTTATAATTTACTCAAATTTAAGAGATCGAAAATAAAATAAGCGTGAGGACAAAAATGAATTTAGGCAATGAAGAAATGTCAATGAGAACTTTCTCAACCTCCCAACCCTTTTGCCCTTCCTTCTAATAAACCAAAAAAAAAAAAAAACACCGCCCGCCGCAGCCACACGCTATACAGCTGTGCATAACACCGCCACACCGCCTTCCTCAATAACCGTCTCCGTTGTGAGAGTTTCAACTGAAAACGGCAAACTCATTTTCAGCGGCCAGAGGTATTGCACTTTTCTTCGTCGGTGTTTCACTTTTTGTTTTAAATTCCATTGATATGAATTTCTGAATGTCTGGTCAATCAGCCGCTAGTGCGGTAAAATTTTCTTGTTTAATTACTGGAGGCTTCTAGGAAGTTCAGGAGACCATTTTTTTGCGTATAAATTATTTGAAATATTATGCAGATAGATAAAGGAGAAGAAGAGGCAAAAAGAATTGGGAAAATGCCAGGGTTAACTTGTAATTCTTGTAACAAGGAATTTCAGGATGAAATCGAGCAGAAGCTCCATTACAAGTCTGAGTGGCACCGGTACAACCTCAAACGCAAGGTTTGTGGCCTTCATCTTTCAATTTATCTTTTTTTTTTTTTTTTTTCCGTTGAATTCACATGTTGCATTCGTGCATATGAAAGTATCCCCCATCGTTTGTCGGCAGCTAATTGAGGTTTTTATTGTTGAGATTTTCTTCAAATTGTTCATTTTTCGATTAGGTGACCTGAGGAAAGATATTCTAGTAGCTTCTGCAAGAAGAAAACTCGAACTTACTTTGAGATTATTTTTGGTTAACATGGAATTAGTTTTCGGGATTTTGGGGGGGTGTGTGGGAATAGTGTTCAGGATTGAGGCAGGAACTTCTGTAAATTTTGAACTTATTGTTTCTAGGTTAATTGAATCTGCCACTATTGTAGTCATTCTTGGAGTCTTTTTCAAGTGTCATTTTCATTTAGCGATGAAAGAGTTATTACAGAAGATATTCATTTAGATATGACACTGGATGAGAAGAGTGATTCAAGGGAGATGGAATGAAAAATGTAACATTGAGTAACTGCAGTAGTTCTAGAATCCTTTTGTTAGCTTGATTGTCTAGTTTGTTTTTCTTTATAGTTTATCTTAGAAGCAATGCATTGTGTTCTATGTCAAACATATCTGAGCATTTAAGTAAATCTGTTTTGCACTCCATCTGTGCTAGTAAACCCACTTCTGAAAGGGGAACTGCCTCATAAAGAGCAATTGTTCAGAACAGCAAACTGTAAAACAGAAAGCTTTTTGTTTGCCTTCTTCTGATGTCTGAATTACAATCTTAAGAGTTCAACATCTTTTGGAGTACAGAAGAAAAGAATGATAGCAGTTCAAAACTTTATAAAAATGGACAATTTTATGTTTAACAAGTTTTACTTTCACTGGTTGATGTATTAGATGTTTGCAGTGAGATAATGAGAATGGTTAGAACATTTCTTTTATTGTCTAGAAACACTTTTAGCGAGTTGACTTGCTTTGTTTATTTGTTGATATTTGAAAACAATTCTGTTGTTATTAATTTGTATTTAACCTTTCACTACACTTTGTGTGTAGTCAGTCTAGTGATGCATCTTTGTGGAAAATGTCATGGGTGGATTGTAATCTGAACCACATTCTTGTGTGAATGTTGTCAGTTTTGCCTCTTACCTTGTCAAGTTTCTGCAATATCTTGAAAAGAAAGCCAAAAATTGCATCGCGTTACTGTGTACTGTCCAGGAGTGTTAGCTAAATATAATGCTGGGAAAGGATTGGTTACAGAATATTAGGAACTCCTTTGCAAACTGTTGGTGTTATCTTTATTGTGTAACTTATGTTACTAACCTGATGATGTGAATGGAATGGAGAACCTTATAATCATTGGATGGTGGTTTATGAAAAGCTTTATTAACGGACTACAGTTAATTTCTTGTTCTTGAAGTATTGTTGTTTTACTATTAGATTAGAACATCAGCGATTATCATGTGGACAACAGAGAAGGAGATCTCTTTTTGATTAAACTATCTAATTTATATGTTTCTTTATGGTGCTACTTGCCATTCCTCCAAAATAATAGAATTTTAAAACGCCAGAAAAGCATTGTGCTAATCTTCATACCCACTGTACTAACAGAAATCCTTGTTGAGGTGATTCTGCAGTCTTGTCTGGTTGCAGATTAAATAGGCAGCTTGAATTAGTGAGCCAGAGTGACACTGCAATTTGAGTTTGAGCACTTGCTGTCTGAATTTCTGCTGTGGATTTTAATATTTTAGTCCTATGCAATGTTTGTGAAATTGAAGACCCCATGTAGGATTTAATTAGGATCATAGAATCTATGATTCTACAAAGAACGGGAGAAATAAAATTCAATAATCATTTTAAAGTTCATTTCATTAATTAACCAAACCTAAAATTTACAAACATTTTTTTTATTTCATAATTAAAAGCAAATGAAACAAAGATTAAGCTAATTAATTTATAGGATGATAGATTTTTATTTTCCCAACATATCTGTTATGTTTTTGAGTAAATTTAGCTATCTGTTATTCATATTACAAAAAGTGACATCTTACTTAGGATAAGGATCTTTTTGCTAAGTTAGATAGTAGAACTTTGGGATCAAGGTGATTGGGTTAGGATCTGTACAAATATGGCCTGTAGTTCACAGATGTTTTACTGTCACAAAATTTTCTTGCAACCTTTACATGTCATATGAAGTTGTTAAAATTATTGTCAAATGTAATAACTATGCATGCCAAAAGAACAATAATCTATGCTATTTACAAATTTACCAAGTCTATAATGGCCACACAGGGAGGACGTCCAGTTCAATACGTGTTTAACTAAACCTGAGACAAATCTTTCAATCCTTTGGCTAATCCTGCAACTAGTGATCTTCCTGGCACATATCTATGAATAATGTCATAAGAGCATTATGTATGATCTGAAGATTGAGCATTTATTTTGCCTAGTATACATTTACAATTTGCCTCGATTAGCTGGAATTTGTTGGCCCAGCCAAGAGTTGTAGAATGGGTACCTATAATATATTATCAGCCTTCAACGTTAATGTTTTAGTGAAATTGTCTTCTATTTTGTCAGATGGTGGTCAGTAAATTTTTCTAACTATCTCACCATATTGTTAATGGAAGTAGGATTCATTAGAATGTGACTTCTGAACTTGTACTTTCCAATGTTACCTGGAAGGGTTTCAATGAATTTAATACTGTCATCAGAGCATATGCATGAACAGACATCATGGTTACATTCTTTATTGTTTTCCAGGTTGCTGGAGTTCCTGGAGTGACAGAAGCATTGTTCCAAGCTAGACAGTCTGCTTTGGCAGAAGAGAAAAATAACTTAAATGAAACTCCGATGCTCTATAGTTGTGGCATTTGTGGAAAAGGGTATAGAAGTGCTAAGGCTCATGCACAGCATGTAAAGTCTAAAAGTCACATATTAAGAGCTTCCCAAGGAACAAGCAATGCTGGAGATTCAAATGCTATTATCAAACCTCTTCCGCCTCAAGTAGTTAATAAACCCTCTCAACATAATGAGGTGGGCACTGAAGAAAGTGAAGAGAGTGATTGGGAGGAGGTTGACCCAGAGGACTACTTGGCACTCGAGGCAACTGATTCCCTCGCACAATTAAATGTGAATGAGGAGAAATCAATGGATGAGGAGGGAGATGCTGATAGTTATATTGAAGAGTTGGATCCAGCTTGTTGCTTTATGTGTGACTTGCAACATGATACTATTGAATCTTGCACAGTTCACATGCATAAACAGCATGGCTTTTTCATACCGGATGTTGAATATCTGAAGGATCCAAAGGGACTTCTTACTTACCTCGGCCTGAAGGTAGGGACTGTTCATACTATTCAGAATTTTGCATTTTCTCTGAGGAAGGAGTCAAATAATCTCAAGTGATTCTTCTTGTTTAGGTGAAAAGGGATTTCATGTGCCTATACTGCAATGATAGATGCCATTCCTTCAGCAGTCTAGAAGCTGTCAGGAAGCATATGGCTGCAAAAAGTCATTGTAAGGTTCATTATGGTGACGGTGATGATGACGAGGAAGCAGAACTAGAAGAATTCTATGATTACAGCAGCAGGTATTTTTTCGTTTTATGTTGCGAATATTTGAGATTTTCTGTTTCTGGTCACGCTAAGCTTGAAATATTTATCATTTTTCTTTCCCTAAAAATTAACATGGGTCCTATAGTTACATTGATGCGGATGGAAAGCAGCTAGTTGTAGCTGATGACCTGCAAAATAGAATTGAATTTGGAACTGGTGGAGCAGAGCTCATTGTTACTCAGGGAACTGGGAGCAGATCATCTATAAAGGTGCTTGGATCAAGGGAATATTTGCGATACTACCGCCAGAAACCAAGGCCAATGCCGGCAAATGATATTGCCCTTAGTGCTGCCCTAGCATCAAGGTTTGGATCTAACCTTTTATCACCTCTTTGCCTGTGAACATACTGCTTGAGGTTTACATCTGGTAGCAAATGGAGTGTCTACATAGTTTTAAATGAATTCATGATACAAATAAAGTTGCCAGTCAGATTTATTTCCATATTAAATTGAGTTCATTAATTGAAACTATCATACGTTCCAACTCCATCAAAAGGCTCAGAGCTGTGTAGATGTATGTTAATTTCCATTCTACTATTGGTTAATTTCTTTATCATGCCTTGAATTCCAGTAAAAGGGCCAGAGCAGTGGCGATGTGCGCATGTTGCTGGTTGAAAGTTTTGTGTGCTATATATACATCTATTGCCCCTCTGATTAAATATGCTTCCCTTTTAAAAAACGGATACTTGTATGAATTTGCGAAAAAGGAGACTAAAATCTGTGCTGGTGGAGTGGACTTTGAAGGAGGAACTTGTTTATAAGTAGTCAAGAAAGATCTGAAGTGATATTTTAGGCATAATTTATAGTAAATACGTGCTGACTTCAGTTTTGATTATTGCTAGCACTCACATTAATGAATAGCGCAGTTAAGGGATAAGCCCAGATTGGTCGCATCGCATGTAAAATTCAATCAGAGTTGATGGTACTTCATTAACACGTAGGATAGAATAAGGAAAGATGAAGGGGACGAATCGGTTATAGAAAATGCCTCAAAGAGTTGAGAAATTGTGACATGATTATACGTTATCTGGTGGAGTTGTAAGTAGGTATATTGTAGATTATGAACATGAATTTCTCATTGGAGCAGTTATTCCCTTTATGATCAGGTACCAAAGCATGGGTCTTGCGACTGTGCAGTCAAAGGAGCATATGGTGAGGCTGAAGGTGTTGAAAGCCATGAATAAATCCGGAGTGGAGGCCATGCGTTCTAAGATTGGCATGAAGAGTAATGTCATTCGGAATCTTCCCAAGAATGTAACGCATTAGTGTTCCCATTTAGGAGTTGCTACAAATTTGAGTTCTTCATGTAGTAAAACTGGTGTAATTGTGATTTGAGTTTTTGAGGGCTAGGGATATGGTTTATAGCTGTATTTTGTTTTTTGTAATATTTCGATTTACGTTGGATGCTCAGACTAAATTATGGGAAATTGATTAGTGACGAGAGTTTCTAGTACGAGTTCCAAATTTAAAACCCATTCAAGATTTTTTTTTTTTGGTAATATATATGTAAAAGGCTGCTTAGAATGCATGAGAAAATTTATTAGTGAAATGAGTACATTTCAAACCAAATATATTCTAATCTCTAAAACTACATAATTCTGTTCCATAGCTTACCTTTTTTATATTATCTTATCTTTTTTTTAAGCTTAAATCTATTTTTGGTTCCTCATAACATGGGTCATTTCAGTTTTGATCTCTCATATGTTTTACTCACTAATTTTAGTCTAATTTAATTTTTTTTTTACTAATTATGGTCCCTTTTAATGGAAAAGTTTAGAAAATAACGGATTAATTCATTTGATTGCTAGTCAAACTTATTTTTTTTCAAAATGATTTGTACCATGATGTTTTCAATCCATTTTATGATTCGGTTTTCCATGGATGTTCAACCTATTTAGATCGACTCACAATCCAAAATGACGGTCGAAACCCTAAATGGGTTGAATATTCTTGAGGATCCGAATTATAAAATTGGTTGAAAAAATCACTGTACAAATCATTTTGAAGAAAAAAATTAGGTTTGACTAGCAATCCAATGAGGTAATCCGTTATCTTCTAAACTTTTCTGTTAAAAGGGATCATAATTGGTAAAAAAATTTAAGTGAGACTAAAATTGGTAACTAAAATATATGGGGGACCAAAATTGGAATAACCCATGTTATGAGAGATCAAAAATGGATTTAAACCTTTTTTTAATTCAATTTTATAATAACTTTTACTTTCCTTTAATAATTAAGATAACTACATCGAAATTTTATTGTTTTAATCGGAGCAGTATTATAGTTCTCTTTTATTTTTGTTTTCTTTGTTTTTATCATGGCTTTTGGAGATGATATTGCTTTGGTTGGAGTTGAGTATGGTGACAGGGAGTTCAACCATGTTCATTTTTTCGAGATGCAGTATGATGAAGATGATGGAGGTTGTAATTTATTATTATTTTTGTTATTGTTATGTTCTGCTTGTGTTATGGTGTGTTTTAGAAGGTATTGGGCTATATATTTATATGTTGGTACCATGCGTTAGTAGTGGTGGGATTTTTTATTATCATAGTGGGAACGCATGTACAATTTATTTTCGTGTTTTTTTAATTTAATTTATTTATTATTTTTTTTTGTAGTTAATGGGAATGATTATTGAGGAATGTATATTGATTTAAATGAGAAAGCCGAGGTTGATAGTCTCCGTGTTCAGGACGATGTTGATCATAATGTTGATGAAGGCAATGTTAATGATGATAATTGGGTGGGGAGATCATTCGCCAGTGAGGTGATGACTGTGCAAAAGCTTTGGGGTTTAGCGTCAGAAAATGGAGGGACTGTAAGAATATGAAAGATGGTGTGTTGTTGAGGTATTATAAAATGTTCGTTTGTCTAAAAGAAGAAGAGAAAGTTTCGAAGAAATTTTTGGATAAGTCTTATTCTAAACTTGACATTCATTGTGCGTGTTTGGCGCATATTGAAGTTCGCTTGGAAAATTATGAGGTTTGGGTTGTTACTAGACATTACATGGAGCACAATTATAAAAGGTGCCCTGGTGATAAGTTTTTTTTGTTACATTCTCATAGGAGGGTGTCATCTGGTTTCTTAAGTTATATGTTTACATTCTTAAGTTATATGTTTAGAATGAAGAATTCTGATTTTGGTGTTACGGCCACGTATAGGTTAATGACCACCCAGATTAGTTCTATTTTTTTGTTTTTTTTTCCTGTAATGTATTGTATTATATATGTATTTTGTAATATATATATATATATTATGTCATTTTTAGTTTATTCCACTGTTGGTGATTGTAGTCCCACTCGCAACTTTAATTTTTTTTTGGGTTAATTATGTTGGTTTGGACTGTAGTGTATCTGTTGGTTAGAATTTATATCGTTTTCTATTTGGTTAATTGCACTAATGTTGTATATAAGTCCCATGTAACATTGTTTTTTTTTTTTTTTTTTTTTTTTGTAATTATGCTTTTTGCACTATAGTGTATGTTTGTTTTACAATATATATAATGTTAAATTTTACTTAATCCCACTGTTGGTTGTTGTTGGTCACACCCGTAAAATGTTTTTTTTTTCTTTTGCATTAGGTTGGGGGGCCATCACAAATGAGTTTCAAAAAAAGAGATGCTTTGAATTCTTTGGTTGCAGAGAAGATGAATTTGATAGATGGTTCTGATTCTAATATACTTATTCAGATTTGGAGGGAGGCCGAAGTAGATGTTGATTTTTATTTGATTTCTAGTTGGATGAAGATTCCTCATTGTGTAGCATTTTTTGGCGGGATGGTCAAATGAAAGATGATTATATTGTGTTTGGTTACTTGTCGTACATGACACTACTTATAGGACTAATAGTAGGGCACGATTTGTGTTATATTTGTTGGAATGGACAATCATTGCCGCAATATTATGTTTGGGTGTGGGTTTTTAAAGGATGAAAAGACTAATTTATTTATCCGATTATCAATACATTTCTGAATTCGATGGATTATAAACAGCTATTACAATTATGACGGATCAGTCATTTGCTATGTCTGCAGCTATTAAGAGGTTTTTGTAGGTGCTTGACATCAGTTGTGTATTGGCACATTATGGAAAATTCCAAAAGAACTTGGTTGATTACGTAAGTGTAGGGGGTTTGTTGATTTATTCTACTTCTTGTTGTCGTAGAATGAATTTGAGTAATTTTGGAATCTGTGAATCATTTTTATGCTTTTTTTAATCTATTATATTATGTTCTAATATATGTCTCTTTCATATAATTTTTGTTTGTTTGTTGTTTTTTTTTTTTTTATTTCTTTGTAGGTTGATTGTGGAGTATGAATGCGCTGCTAATGATTGGCCGAGGAAATTATATAGTATTCGTGAGAATTGGTGCCCTACTGTTAGTAAGGACTTTTTTTCAGGTGGGACTTTATCTTCTCAAAAGAGTGAAACAACGAATTGGTCTATTTCTAGGAAACTTTCTAAAACCGCAATACTATGTGATTTTTATAACCAGTTCGTTGATGTTATTAATGATTGGAAGAACAATGTAAGTGTGAAGGATTATCGTCCATGCTCAACTTGAATGACAAAACCACCTCCCGAATGTCCAAGGTTCCCCAAAGAGGAACCATTTGCGTTGAGGCCGAAGAAGAGATTAGATGGCTCATGACCCGAATGTATGAAAATCCAGGTCCTGAGAAGTTGCTCGACTAGCTTTGAGATTTAATCCAGCAAGATACACTTTGCAGGATACTGGAAGGCAAAGATTGGAGTGGATTCATAGATGCTTCTATTTCCTGCCTTCCAAACTATTCAATAGCAGAAATATAGTAGTAATACATGTACCTAGTGGGTACATGGTATAATTTGCGATTCACTAGATCCATCAGTCCCAAGTAACTAGATGGGGATGAAAGATTATCTGTCCGGGCCTGGTTAAAAATTCACTTTCGTGCTACGCATTCCAGAATCGGAACTCTTGACCAGGCCTAAGCTCTAGCACAATCGCTATTCCAATCATTTCTTGAAATAACATTGCGCAGGATCTTAACTTCTACTTGTTCGATTTGTCAAGCAATAATGTATTCCTAATTAAAGCGGAAGTTTAAGAATTACCTCTTAAAGCGTGTACTTAGGTGATCGCTTGTATGACTCAAGACCAGCTCGTACGTTGTGTGTGCAACGAACTAACAAACCAACGATCAGCAAATCCACCACAAAGCTCACCGAAAATCAACTAGCAAAAGAACATCGAAAAGCCGTGCGATCACCACCGCCTGCGCCACGTGTGTTCTTCACTAGTCGTTCGCCAAGGAGAGAGGTGGGGCCGTCGGTCGGTATTCACCCAAGGATGCTGCCCCACTTGCAACTAGAAAACCGGGAAGACTCGTAGAGACAATTATTCTCTTAAGAGTTTCTCTCTCTAGTTTGCTTGTCTTGAAAACTTATAAATTGTGTATTGTGAATTGCTAATATCTTCTCTATTTATAGAGTTACAAAAGAGACCCAAGTTGGTTCAGGATTAGCCTTCCTATTGGGTTTGTGTTTTACTTCAATCCATTTCCTGAACTGATTCACATCCAACTGATACAAAGATTCACTTATCCCCAATCCAGTTCTTGCTCCGATTCACAACTAACTGACACAAGGATTTACTTATCATCAATCTAGTTCCTGGTCTGATTCACAACCAACTGACACAAGGATTCACTTATCCTCAATCTAATTCCTGGTCTGATTCACAACCAATTGACACAAAGATTAATTAATTACTTAATTAATTAAATCTACCTTTGCCAATTACCCAATACATAACTAATCGTACCACTAACGGATTAATTATGGCACTACCATCCTACAACCAAATTACTTTCGGAACAACTAAATTAATTATTCTTTAATCTCCCCACATCAAAGATCTAGTGCTTTTTAATTTATTAATTTACTAATAAATTAGTTAATTAATTTCTTATAATCCGATATTGGTACCACTCGACCTTTTTACTATACCAGACATAAGTTCCCCAGCTGGGTTTAGTATAATAAATATCACGAGCTCATCTCAGGAGCACCATCACCCCGGACGCACCGGTACATGGTTTTCTTTCGACAAGCAACAATACGCCAAGCAACTAAACACGCACACCCAACCTACAGAGACTATTGGTCTTAAATGACCTCACTCTTTGACAGATCAAAGTACATTATGTCTAATTCTCATGCTTGCTCAAGTCTGGGGATTTAAGAGATATAATACTAGGAATGAATAGTCTATTAAATCAGTACAAGACAATTCATCATAAATGGTCAAGTTCAATATGTCCCGGGCATATCTATATGATTCAATTAGTTTAGAAAAACCAATTTTCAGAATCACGTAATAACCTAAACTGACAGTGTGTCCAAAACTGTCTCGGTTACGAACCTTATTTATATATTATATCTTTTAACCAATGATGAGATCTATTGTGTCACACCAGACACCTCATTATCTAATTACATAATATAAATGGATGACATGTGTAAAACATATAAACAATTTAATTAAAACATTTAATCGATATATAAAACTGAGAAATAGTTTAATACAATCAAAGCTGTGGGACAGAGAGCAAATTGTTCAGCAACCTCCAAGCAAAGAAATAGATTTTTTTGAGGGATGCAATTAACCCATACAAACAACTAAAGCGAAGAGCAATCATGTTACCTTCCAAGCAGCCCGTATACCCTGTACCACTGTGTACATGTACCTAGTGTTTATATCCCACTCTCACTACTATATCATAGTTACACGCGCGCGACCGCTCAAAACCCACTTGCTGGACGTTTCCTTTTTCAAAACCCACAACTCCTTCCCATCAAAAGCTTCCATAACTTCCAGCGATCAAACCCTAGAAAAAATTTTTCCTACTTCCAATCTTCAA
This sequence comes from Knoxia roxburghii, assembly GCA_030378225.1. Classification (NCBI taxonomy): domain Eukaryota; kingdom Viridiplantae; phylum Streptophyta; class Magnoliopsida; order Gentianales; family Rubiaceae; genus Knoxia; species Knoxia roxburghii. The sequence continues at coordinate 9,989,419 of CM059423.1, forward strand.
AAATCCAGACGAAAAACGAATCGGACGAAAATTTCTGACAAAGTTTCTGACAGAGAAGAGCAAAAACCCACTAGAACAACTTCAATCCAGGCAACTTACGTCCCGCAACGTTCATACACTACATCGGAATTTCACAAAACTACAGGTAATACATTGCAAAATCTACTACATTGTTTACTATAAACTGTTTTTCACTGGAATTGATGGATTTCCGAAACCCTATTTTCCCGTATTTGCTGCATTCGATTATAATGCTATACTAGACGTTGTTCTGTTACCCTTCAGACTACTGTAAATAATGCTCTATTACTCTAAATAATGCTATATTACTCTAAATTTTACTAGACGTTGCATCGTCTTTGTTATTTCTATTTGTACTGAAATTAAAATTCTGTGTTTCCTAATGGACGTTGCGGTAGTAATTGATGGACGTTGCGATAGTTATTGATGGACGTTGCGATAGTTATTGATGGACGTTGCGGTAGTTATTGATGGACGTTGCGGTAGTAATTGATGACGTTGCTTCTTGTTTATCTGTCAAAAATAGAATTATTTTTGTTTCAAATTTGACTTTGTGATATATTTTATACGAATAGGATGATTCACAATCAGTTTGGTTTTTGAATTGGAGGAAATAACAGTTTTTTTTTCTGTGTTTCCTAATGGACGTTGCGGTAGTAATTTTTGGGACGTTGTTAGACGTGGTGGACATGTAACTGGACGTTGCTGCTTTGTTTTTCTGCCAAAAATATAATTATTTTTGTTTCAAATTTGACGTTGTGATATATTTTATACGAATAAAAATCTGTTTGGTTTTTGAGTTGGAGGAAATAACAGTTTTTTTTTTTTTGTGTTTCCTTATGGACGTTGCGGTAGTATTTTTTGGGACGTTGTTAGACGTGGTTGGTATGTAACTGGACGTTGCGGTGACTTTTCTGTTTGTTTAATTTAATAAAAAATAACATTGTGTTTGTTGTAGGTATGTTATATAAATTTGGTGACCAAAAATGTTATTTGTGTTTTGTATTTATGAAAAAATAATAAATTTTTGGTTTTTCTTGTTGGACGTTGCTGTAATCTTTTTTACAGACGTAACTGGACGTTGTAATCATAATGTTACCAATTTTGTGTTTTTGTTTCTGATAATTATTTCCGTGGTTCATTACAGGATGGTTAAATACAAACAATCCGCAATAAGATCAAAACCAAATACAGATGATGAATATACAGATGATGATTTCGTGACAGATTCCACGCCAACACCAACACCAAGTAAATCCAATCCTGCCGCACCAAGTGAAGATGACTCCCAAATTCCATTAAACCAATACATACTAAAAAAAAGAAATTCCAGCCCTCATATTTCTTCAAAAAAGCTGGATTCCCTTGTTCATGCAGCAACAAAACACATCCTCAACCCTCAAAAAAATCCACAGCCAAAGCAGAAACATAAACAGGCTGCTAAACCAAAAAGACTTAGAGACGAATCAGAAACTGAAGAAGATGAACCACAACAAAAAAAGAAACAGGCTGCTACACCCAAAAAAACACAAACAAAAAAGCAACCTGTAGCAGAAAAACCTACAAAGAGACCAAGACTTCAATCAGGTATGAATACTTTATGATCTTCTTAATTTCATATTTTCTATTATCATATCAACATGTTTTTTTAGGACGTTGCGGTAGTTATTTTATGGACGTAACTGGACGTAGTATGTATTATAATAGACGTTGCGGAATATATTTTGTACGTGACTGATTTTTTTCATTTATTTCCATCACAGTTAGTCAAAAAAATCAACAAAAAAAATCTCCCAAAAGGACCAAATCCAAATTCCAAACAAGGACCAGCATTGCTGCATTGTACAAGCTTGTAAGACATTTGACTGAGCAGCAAAAACAAGCAGTGAGAGATATTGGATTTGGATCCTTGCTTGACATCAACTTAAATCAACTGCCATGTGGATTAGGAGAACATCTGTTGCAATCTTTCACAATCTCAAACAACAGGTGCAAAATCCAGTTGAACAGTGGCAGCATTGATATTGAAGAAGAAGATGTCAGGCATGTGTTTGGAATACCACGTGGTGGTATTAAAATTGAAGAATACACCACTTCTGATCTGTATTCTAACGAATACAAGACAGAAATGGAAAAATTCCATTCCAGACATCCAGGATCCGTTAACAATGAAGGGGCTCAAAGAAAACCAACAACAACTCAAATGGCAGATTATATCAAGCAACACAAAGAGTATGCTGATGATGACTTCAAAATTGATTTCACAATCTACATGGCAACAACTCTCCTTTGGGCTTACACGGATTTAAGTTGCCGACAATCTCTACTGAAGAGTGTCAAAAATGTAGATAACATCAGGAACTTGAACTGGTGCGAGTTCACCATTAGAGGCTTGATACAATCTGTCAAACATTGGAACGACACAAATCAAAGAGTGATCTTTAAAGGATCACTCCCCTTCATTGTGGTAAGTGCTTCCAATCTACTTTATCAACAGTTGTGCATTTGATTTTCATCAGACGTAACTAACATTTATTCTTTTATTTTTTTTCAAGTTACTATATCTGGACATAGTCAGAATCCCTGGTGAACCCATACGTCCAAGAAACGTCTCTCTTCTTTCACATTGGGATTATGAAAAATATACAAGAAGAGAGGCAAAAGAGACAGAAATGGGGGGATTTGGAATGGGAAGAATATTGACAAGGGATGAGATGAAAAACCAGATAGAAGATGATCAACATCAAATCCCACAAGACCATCAAATCCCAGAATATCAACATCAGGTAATATTTACATTTTCAAAAACAAAAGCATTATTTGTTATAGACGTTGTGCATATTATACTGAACGTTGTGGACATTAACTAACACATGTATATGTTTCTGTTTTTATTTTTAAAAGCATGGGCCTCATGATGTTGATTATGACATTCATGATGATGATGATAATAATGATGAGATAAGACATGAAGAAATTCCAGAGAAGCAAGATCAGGTAAAATTCGAAATCCAAAATTACTATTTCTCGTATACATTAACTTGACGTAACCAGACGTAACTGGACGTTGTGGCTTTCTTATTGGACATTGCGTCAGACGTAACTGTACGTTGCGTCAGGCGTAACTGGACTTTGCGTCAGGCGTAACTGGACGTTGCGTCAGGCGTAACTGGACGTTGCGTTAGGCTTAACAGGACGTTGCGTTAGAAGTAACAAGACGTTGCGTTTATTATTAACTCCTCTGATGTATGTTTTTTATTGTGTACAGCCTGTTGATAGTTCCAATGAAGCCAAAATCAGAAGACTTAATCAAGGAATGGCTCGATTAGTCAAGGAATACACCAACCTCATAAATCTTGTAGAAGATACAAAGGAAATTCAAGATAATCCAGCATTGAGGATGCTTGAAGTGACATTGAAAAACATGGAAAGTCTCTTCAACAATGTCACAAAAAAAAACACTACAAGATGAGGATGCTGCTGCTGTTGTACCAAGTCAACCTCCCACTGACTTTGAACCAATGTTGAGTCAACTTCAAAGGATGTTCCAGAAACAACAAGAAGAACTCAACAAGAAGATTGATGCTACACAAAAGGATACTGCTGTTGTTGTACAAAGTCAACCTCACAATGACTTTGAACCTATGTTGAGTCAAGTTCAAATGATGTTACATAAACAACAAGAAGAACTCAACAAGAAGATTGAAACAACTCAGTATCCTGCTGAACTTTTGAGTCAAGTGGATAAGATTGTCCAACAAGAGATGGACAAGAAGTTTGCGGCCTTTGTCACACCACAAAGTCAGATTGACAAAGAAGACATTGCTGCACTTCTCAGTCAGGTTGATAAGATCGAAAAAGGACAACAAGAGGCAAACAAGAAGCTTAAAGAAATTAAAGAAATCCTACCACCAAGCTTCGACCTCGGAATAGAATTGTCACAGCAGCAGCAGCAGCATGAGCCAAGGCCGAGGAATCTACAAAAGGAGTATGACACTTCTCAGAAGATACAGGCTGATCCACATGCTCAAAAACTGGAAGAAATTAAACAGTAAGTAATACTACAATTCATTCATTTTGTATCATACTATTATTACTGACAAATACATTTTCATTATTTCTCTAAAGAATCATCATGGACGAGGAAGACAATCCTCTGTAAAGACTTGATGAAAATCCACTTCCAAACCCAAAGCATCGCCAGATCAAGCTTCCATTGGCACTGAGGAGTCCATTTTACTGTTACATCAAGCCGCCAAAGAAGCAGATGCTGGACGTAAAGCTTTCCAAGAAAGAGGAATTGATGATCAATTTCGCATTCCTCATTAGGGATAGGAAAAGGGATAAGACTCACCACAAACAGTAAGTACATCCAAAACATTATCATCCAACAAAATTAATTATTTATTCTTACTAACTTATGATCCAACAAATGCAGTGAAACACTCTACAGCTTTGGAAGAACGGTCTTGTCTAGGCTAGACTTCCACACCATGTCAGCAAATAAATGGGTTAGTGCGGAAATGATAAATGCATGGTGCGCCCACGAAAACTACATAAGATGTTTTCCTGGCAAGCTAAGAGACAAATCTGGGCTAAAACGGTTTTTCTTCACAACCAGATTTTCGGTAAGAACATTTATATTTGCAATAAATAACAACTGTTTGTATTTATATTTGCAAGTCGAACGTTGTGGTAGTTAATTTTTTGACGTAGTTGGACGTGGTATGTATTATATTGGACGTTGCGATAGTTTATTTTTTTGACGTTGTGGAACGTGGTGAGTATGTAACTTGACGTTGCGAGACGTGGTGAGTATGTAATTGGACGTTGCGATAGTTTATTTTTTGGACGTTGTAGGACGTGGTGGGTAGTAACTGGACGTTGCGACTTGTTAACTGCTTATGTTTGAGATAGAAGTATCATTGACCTTTTTGCTGTTTGAGATAAAACCTTTAACTGACGTTGTGTATTAATTTGATGCAGTTAATTTTCACCAGTTACAAACAAAGCTTACAACAAGATGGTGAAAATGCACAAAAAAGATGTTTTCGTGATTGGATGCAGGAAGAACTTGCTCGATTCCACCATAGCTTGGAACATTTCGTTTTCGAGTTTGTAAGTACATTTACTAAATCATTCATTAAGTATACATATCAAATTCTATTTTATAATTTATTTTTTTCAATCACAAGGTTTATTTTCCAATCATCGACGGTGGACACTTCACCACCCTGGCCATTAACATCCAGGATGCATATGCAAAAGTTCTTGACAACTTAGGACCAAATCAAAATCCAATCCATCTTGAGGTCCTAACAATGTTTGCAAGCATAATGGATGAGGAGAAAAAAGGCCAATATCCAGAATTCAAATACATGCAGACTAATTTATTAGAATATGCGGATCTGCCTTGGAAAGATCAAAATAACAAATGCTATTGCGGAATATTCACAATAAGGTAATATTAATTCTCTTCCTACTTGTTTTATTACTTGTTTATGTGACGTAGATAGACTTTTTGAGTTAGTTAATAATTGCTGTTTCTGTTTGCTGTCGGACGTTGCGATAGTTTATTTGTTCGACGTAGGTAGACGTTGTTGGTATTAGCTGGACGTTGCGGGTCATTGGTATAACTTATTATTGTTAAAATGCTATTTTGCTAAATAACTTCCACTATTTTGTGTTTACTATCAGGCACATGGAGATGTATGAAGGTCATTTGGAATTCAATTATGACAATCTTCTCATCGAAAGTAAGAAGGCAAATGACAAAAGCGTATTCATCAGGTTGTGAGCCAAGTATTCATACAACATCCTGATGTCTCCATCGAACATGATAAAAGATGAGATCAAGCAAAAAGCATTGGACTACTACCAGACCAATTATCATCTTTTATCAACCATGGCGCAGGAGTCATTGCCAATGCCCACTGGGAAAAAAGAAAACGAAAGAGAAGAATATGATTTGCCTGATTCAGATCCAGAGATTGCCAATCAGAAAAAACAACCGCCAAAGAAACAACAAAGGCAGAATCCCCGAAAATAAAAAATAAATAGGTTTCTTTGTATATTTGTATATTTCTTATATTTGTATATACTTTCCACTATATATAACTTATCTATACTTTCCTCTATATATAATCAACACTCCATACAACGTCCAAGACAAACCAACCACGTACGTTCAATATTAACTCTTTCAAAAGCTATACTATAAACAAGAACCACGTCTTGCAACGTCCAAACAACGTCCAAGCAAAATCACTTCATCCCGACGTTGCGATAGTTGTTTTTAAGACGTTACTGGACGTGGCGGATATATCAAGAAAAATCAAAACTTAAATTATATAATATTTGTTAACAATAACCGTAAAACGTCCTGCCACTTATACAACGTCCGAAAAACGTATTACTACGTTTGTGTTTCAATAAAATAAGAAATGTTTCTCTTTTCAAATCAGACGTTGCGATAGTTGTTTATGGGACGTTGACGGACGTTGGTGGACGTGGTGAGACATTCACATTCAAAATATTCATCATTTACGTCACAAAACGTCCTGAAATGTTTAGTATACAAACAGACGCGTCTTTCAAACTTCATTCACTGCATCGAACAAAAAACCGTACGACTTTCCAAGCATACCTTCGTTACAAACAAGAAAACTATCCACTCCTATAAAACTAATTCTAAAACAATGTTTCACATTCACTTTAGTATAAATTAAAAATTCCTTCGCTTTCCTTCTTCCCTATCAAACACACCAATCCCAAAAACTTCTTCACTTTCCAATGGCCAGTCGTTATATTCTTGAAAGCATGAACATATTCGAAGAAAACCAAGACCCGCAACCACCAATGCCTCCAGTACTCCCGCTTGAACAAATGCCAATGAAACATATGTTCAGCGTAGAACCTCATTCTGAACTCCGAATATTTCTCTTCAGAAATCATTGGAGTGGATTGATGCCGATGAACGACCAACACGTAAACAGATCGCTGGTCCTAGAGTTCTATGATGGTCTGCATAATAAAAATAGACTAAATACAGTTTACGTCAGAGAACATTCAATCAGAATAACTACTCGAGCCATCAACGCCCACTTGAGCATCAGGAACTTGGGTCCTCACTCTTTAAAACATGATGATATTGCCCATTTCCAACCAACCATGGAGGAAGTCCGAGCAGTATTAAAGCAAAACATTAACGTCCCAAACAATTATTGGACGATCAGATTGGAAGATCTGAACAGTTTTGCAAAAATATTGTACACGTTCCTTCGTTACAATGTCGCTGCAGGACAAGTCTCCAAGCCATTCGGTTTGGCACTTTTAATTGCAACAAATGCAAGAAAAAGTATCAATTGGGGCAACATCATCAAATACTACATGGAAGATGTTGGCTTATCAAATAGGTGGACTCGGAGTATCCTTTACCCCAGCCTCGTCATGGACATGTGCGAAATGTCTGGAATCCTACAATCACATCATGATGAAATGGTTCCACTCCCTGAATATCTTGGAGACACCTCTGCCATTCTGCTTGACGAGAATGACGCTTCAAGTGTAGGTAGCAATGAGTTGTAATAATAATTTTAATAAAATTTCATTTTTTTTCCCTTTAAATATCAGTATCTTAAATTTTCTCTTTGCATATTAGACGTTGCGTTAGTATTTTACTTGACGTTGTGGGACGTGGATGGACGTGGTGAGCCATTCACTTTCAAAAACCGTTTAAAACACAACAAAACATCTTCAAATGGACGTTGCGGTAGTATTTTTTGGGACGTTGTTAGACGTGGTTTGTATGTAACTGGACGTTGCGGTGACATTAACAATGGCAGACGAAGACATGTACAAAATCCTACGCTTGAACCATCCTCAAGCGTAGGTAGCAATGAGTTGTAATAATAATTTTAATAAACTTTCATTTTTTTTTCTTTAAATATCAGTATCTTAAACTTTCTCTTTGCATATTAGACGTTGCGTTAGTATTTTTATGGGACGTTGTGGGACGTGGTGAGCTATTCACTTTCAAAAACCATTTAAAAAACAACAAAACTTCTTCAAAAAAATTGCCATAAATCAATACCAGAATCACTAAAACTAGCACAACGTCAAAAACATCTAAAACCACGTCCATAAACGTCTACATCCATGCATATGAATTTAAGCTGATTTTTTTCACAAATACAATCCACCACATCTAATAACACTAGAACCACGTCAAAAACAACTAGCACCACGTCCACAAACGTCTACATCCATGCAAGTCAACAACGTCTTCGCTGAGTCAACAACGTCTCAGAACAACTTCAGCAACGTCCAAAAAACAACTTCCGCAACGTCTAAATCCAGGCATCTCCACAACCAAAATAAAATTTAAAATTCCTTATGGACGTTGCGAATAATTTTTTTTTTGGACGTAACCAAACATGCAGAAACGTAACAACTAATATCAAAACACAACTCATTATGCCACTACGTCCTACAACGTCCAATTACGTCTACAAAATCTCAAATTAAAAATCAATAAACATTCATTTTCCAAATCAAATGTTTATTACAACTACAAATTCATATCAATCCCTGTAATCATATAACTAAACTACACCTTCTGAACTGTTCTTTTTGTATTTCCTACCTCTCGAAATATTCCTTTTTTTCTCCATTGTACTCTTTGGCCGTACATTTCGAACACCTTTTGGTCTCTTTCCTTTCGGATCTCTAATTTCTCCTTCTGTACCATCATCATCATCATCATCATCATCATCATCATCCACATCTTCACCTCCTCCTTGCAATCTAATACCAGCTAAATCAGCAATGCAATCTCTAAGATCTTTGAATTTATCGTCTATAATTTCACGAGCAATAGAACTCGATTGACACAATTGAATCAATCTCAAATATTTCTTGCTGGCAGCATGCCTCCAAACAGAACAGTAAACATAATCTCCTTCATTTCTAGGACGTGAATTGTGAAATTGAATCTGACGGCCATATGTCACACCCTTAGTCCACCTTTGCAATATACACCTATCGGGTAGTATCTATAAAAAAAAAATTAATTAATTAATTAATCAACAAAACAAGTTACACAACAAACAACGTCTGGTATTGTATCATCAACGTCAATAAAAACATAATCGCAACGTCCAATTAACACATTAACAACGTCACCAAAACAAAAAAACAAAAAAACTGAATCAATAAAAATTCATACCTTAACACAATTCAGATTAAAAACACGAAGTGAATGACCGCATAATATCCCAACTTCATTGAAATATTTGCAGCTGCATTCTATCCAATGAGTCAACTTATCAAACAACACAACATGTTGAAAAATATCTTCTCCATCCCACCAGATATGATATTGAATTAACCTGTCATCTTCACAAACCTTTTCATAATTGTATAAAGTCATGTCTTTAAACTGAGTCTCAAACATACGATATGCATTAATTGTGTAAACTTCAAAAGCTTGAATTAACATCGAATGTTTCGGAACAAACAAATCCGGCTTCCCTTGATGACACCTGTAGTCTTCTTCATTTTCGTTATTCCTCCAGTCATTCACCACATCTACAAACTGATGGTAAAAATCGCAAAGTGATGATGTTTTGCTTAGACGCCTTGAAATCGAACGATTTGTTGACTCACTCCTTTGAGATGAGAGAACCCCTCCAGAAAAGTAATCTTTGTTAAATGCAGGACACCATTTCTCGCGAATCTCATATAGATCATTCAACCACTTTATATTGCCACATTCATATTCAGCAACCATGCTGTAAACAAAATACCGCAACGTCAAAAACAAATACCGCAACGTATGTAAAAACAATAATGCAACGTCCAATAAAACACTACCGCAATGTCTTTACCTGTCCCAAACATGCTGAAACTCTTCCTTTGTAACAACACTGTAAAGAAGACGTTGAAACAATTTAAAAAAACCTGTGTCATCACGCAATGAAGGTAAGTTCTTCCGGAAGTTCTCACTTATATGCCAAAGACACAACCGATGACGAGTTGATGGAAATACATCCTTTATAGTTGCTGCCATCGAAAAAGCTTGATCTGTCATCACAGTAATCGGTGCTTGACCATTCAATCTTCTCATTCTTTATAAAACCAATTCCAAACATAACATTACGGCAGTGATTGTCCATCCCAACAAATGGTCCACATATCAAACCATACTTGTTTGTCCTATAAGTCGTGTCATGAACAACCAAATCTCCAAATATCTTGTAGTCTGCCTTCATTTGTCCATCACGCCAAAACAAATTACACAATGATGAATCGCTGTCCAGCTCAAAATCAAAATAGAAATCCTGTTCATCAAAAGACCTTTTCTTCAATATCTCAAAAAGTGTATTTGCATCACAACCATCAATGGTCTTTTTCTTCTCAATTTCCATACGATTATAAACATCTCGTGAAGTAAAACCTACTTGAGATGGTCCACCAGCCTGTTGCAAAAAAAATAAAATAAATAAATAAATAAAATTTATAACTACAACGTCCACAAACGTCTGTAATACTACTCTCGCAACGTCCTGAAACGTCTGTATTAATACTATCGCAACGTCCACTTACGTCTACAGGAAAACTATTTAAAGTCCATTACCTCTTTGCACAACACTCTGTAACCATCTGAAACACGAACTCCAGAATCCTTCAAAGTCTTCAAATAATCAACTGATAAAGAATTCATATTTCTACTAGAACGCAATAAGTGTCTCTGATGTTCAAAGCACATCTCGTGATTGTGTTTCCTGAAATGCTTCTTGACCTGCCAAATACCATCATCAATTCTCTTAAATTCAACCAGGGCATTACATTTCGTTCGAACATCCAATTTAGAATAAATCCTCTCATTCTCAGTCTTATTTTTATAATCCTTCTCACCTTGCTTCGAACACACAAACTGTCTAATATATAACCCATCTTCCTTGCTACGAGACCTATGCTTCCTAATACTAAAACCCAATTCGAAAGCATATTTGTTATACAAATCGTATGCCTCATCTACGCTACCAACTCTCTGACCAATCAATGACAGCATCGACTCATCGTCCATTGATTCCATATCTGGAAAAAAAAAAATTATAACAACTTAAACAACGTCCCACTTATTACTTACGCAACGTCCCAACACGTCCAAATTATTACTTACGCAACGTCCAGATAAAAATCACAAAAACTAGAGAAAGATATCATATCACGCAACGTCACACTTATTATTTACGCAACGTCCCAACACGTCCAAATTATTACTTACGCAACGTCCAGATAAAAATCACATAAAAACTAGATAAAAATATTATATCCCGCAACGTCACACTACGTCCCACTACGTCCCACTTATTACTTATACAACGTCCAGAAACATCACAATAAAACAAAACAAACAACATCGCATTTAGCAACATCCAAAAACGTCTCAGTTATACCTTACGCAACGTCCAGTTACATCATATAAAAACTAAAAAAAAATAACATCCTATCCCGCAACGTGCATATTTATTCCCCAACATTCAAAAATACATACCAACAACGTCCTCGAACAAAACGATCAAAATATCAACATCACAAAGACGAATCATACGAATGGAACAACAATTTTCAAACGATCGAAAATCATAATTTTCAAAAAACATACTATAAGAACAACAATTAAACAACAAAAACATCAATCACGAACATAAAAAAAAAAAAAAAACCAATGATCATATTTCGATCCAATACCTTTATTAACAATTTCAATGATTTCAGAAGCAGCGCAATTCGAAAAACTCTGGTTCTAATCGCTCTCGTTCAGTTTTTGATCGCTCTCTTTCAGTTTTTGATCGCTCTCGTTCAGTTTTTGATCGCCCTCGTTCAGTTTTTTAAAAAAAAAAGTGCAACCACCACGTTTTGAATGTATATATACCCAGGCGGGAAAAAAAAAAAAAAAACTGGGCGCGTCACTAAATATTACTAAAAATGGAAAAAATACAGCCGGCTCAAAAAAAATTACTAATTATAGTAAGTGGTACATGTACACAATGGTACAGGATATAAATTGCGCCTTCCAAGAGCTTCACAAGCAGAGGACTGTGTGAAACGACTTCAAGGAGTAGCAGACAAAATTACCAAATTTGGAGTTGGGCCAAAAGAAAGCTCCAATTGTTACAGCTCAAGTAAGCGAAATGTCCAGATGACAACCTATAAAAAGTCAAATACTAAATACCCCCATTTTTCATTTTAATATAGGCAACTTTTTTGGATAATTTTACCATTATATCCTTCTAATAAATATAAAAACGACTAAGACCCTCCATTTCACGTCCACACCATGCCACAAGTTACGTTGCGCTCCCTTACCGTGGCATGGGCAAGACCATTTTGGGAGCGCACCTATAATGTGTGTAACCCATAAACAAGGAACATTTTGGGCATACCCGTGCCACATACGAGAGAGCCCAGAATGCTTCTGCACCAGGGGCGGGGCAACGTTACACCTCAAAAACTCAAAACTAACCTTAATATATATTAATATTATTAAAAAAATTAATGTATTACCCACCAAAAGATATAATATTGAGGGGAAAAAAGTAAATGGACAAAAGAGGAATAAAAGGAATGAAATTAGAAATAATAGCGAAAACGAATGAGAGGGATCAGATATACTGACCAACACGAAAGTTAGTGATTTTACTTTCGAAGAAAGTTATAATGATACCGACGGAAGTAAAAATTATAGGGATTTGTGGGTTCAATGCGAAAATTGTTATGGATTAATTTATAAGAAAATTTTGAAATAAAAAATGAATGTTTGTGAACAATGTGGATTTCATTTGAAAATGAGTAGTTTAAATAGAATTGAACTTTTGATCGATCCTACTTGGGATTCCATTAGTATACTAGACACCTATAGGCTACCATGATATATACCCTTACTCAAAAAAAAAAAAAAATAGTGAAAATTGAGTTGGTGAAGTGCACAAACTATTTGAATTAAGGAAAGGGATGACAACATGGTAAAAAAATTGCTATAAAATCTATCCAAAAATAATTGAATCAATTTTAAAAATTAAATAATTTTGCCTGCTAGAGACCTTAGGGTTCCTAGAACCATAGAGTTTTTAGTAGACTATCCCAAACCAATGTAAAGGAGGAGGGTTGCGTTAGGTTAGCAGCCAGAGTAAAACTTTTGCCACTCTTATGAATATAAATCAAATGAAAAATTGTGTAACTGCAAGGATGCCACCCGTTTAATGTGGCGCGCTGTTAGCGGTAAACTTGTAGGCTAATTTTATCTCCTTGTTTTTAATAACTTGTGTGTTCATATGAATGCATAGTTAGCTTGGCTTTGGTGGATTGGACGAGAATTAATTAATGTTGGCCGAGAGAAAATGAATGGAGGGGCTTGAGGGGCGAATTTCTAAGTTCATGGCCGAGGAGATGTGCACAAAGGCATTAGATGTCGAGAATTTGTGGGCATGTTCGAGAGATGGTTCGAGATGTGCGGCAAAATGCGCACTCGGCTGAGCGGGCTGGTCTTCAGTTGCGAGAAATGCATGCACGGCTGGGCGGGCAGGCTGGCTTTCAGTTGCGAGACGTTGCGAGAAGTTGCGCACAACTTCGAACGGGCTGGTCTTCGGTTGCGGCAAACTGGGATTGTTGCGACACGATCGAGCCGATGTGGAGCTAAGGCTTGAAGAACGGTTAGGCGGTTGAAGACGTGGGCTGAAGTTGCTGGAGACGTGCTGAGTTGGCTGAGAACGTGGGATGGTCGACCGAAAAGTACGGGCAGTTTCTTCAAACGTGGGCTGATAACTGTTTCCTAGAGCTTTAGTCGGGCCTAGTGCTTGGGGCTGTCAATCACGCATTGTAAACCTATAAATGGGTAAAACTCGCTCATTTGTAAGGAAGAGGGAAAAGAGAGCTCGGGATTTTGGTAAAGGAATTCCAGAAAATCGGACCGGGCTAATTTAGCTTTGGGAGGGAGTTAGACTAGTTGGGTCCGGCCTTGTCTAAGTGTGAGGCCTTAGTTTTGAACGGAAAATTCTTTGTAACTATTGAGTGATTTGAATAAAAGTTGCACTGAGTTTTGGGGCATCAGCCCTTTAAAATCACTTGCGTGCTAGAATTTGTTCCGTTTGGGTATTTTCGGCTTCAATTTCTAGTTGTTGCCTTATTGAGTTCCGCTAAATCTTTGGCTAGCGTTTGGGGGTGTGACAATTTTTGGTATCAGAGCCTAGGTTGGTTCGTTCAAATTGTTCTACCTTCGTTGCTGTTGCAAGTGCAGTGTGCGTATTGAAGATTTCAACATGGTGAATCCGTTGGGGAATCGTGTGGGCCGAATTGAGTCTCAAATTGAGAGCTTGCTTCGTCTTCTTGGCACTGAGGACGAAACGGTGAATTTCTTTGCTTCGTTCAATGAGTTGCGAAGGTCTCTTGAGTCTTTGGAGACTAGAACTCGGAGCTCGAAAGAAAAGTTTCGGTCGGTGTTGCTTCTTCAAGTTCTTCTTGAAGGAAAACAGAACAAGCCCGGGCTAAATCGAAAACCTCACTTTCGTGCAATGCATTCCAGAATCGGAAGCTTTCGACAAAGCTCAGGCTTAAATTCATTTTACCATGAACGGATCTAGGCTTATACTTATTTAATTTATTAAATCGACATCTAACGCACAAAGATTACACCTTTAATTAAAAGCGGAAGGGTTAAAGGTTATACCTTTGAAGCGAAGTCCAACGTAATAAGAAAAATCAAATCTTTCTTGGCGATTACCACCGAAATCCAAAAGATGACTCCGAGAAAACTTCGAATATTGTGTGGGCAATAATCTATCGAAGTGTGCTACCAAAGCCCACGAGAAATCCAGAAAGAAAATCCCTCAATTAGATTAAATCTGCCCAAAAGATCAAACCTTTAACCAAAAAACTGTTGCCCACTACTTTTCTCGCCAATAAAATCGAACCCACTTCAACTCCGGTCACGATCTGGACAACCAAGATTGTGGATCACCAACCCAAGGAAGAGATCAACACAAACCCAGCTGGATCAAGCACCCTGGAGTGATTAGAAGTGGCTGCCATCTCACCAAAAAAATGGTGAACAGTAATCGGTGAACAGTAACCCGTGAACAACAACCGTGAATAGTAACCCGTGAACAGTAACTGGTGAACAGTGATTCCAGCAGTGGGCAACTCCAAAAATCGATGGGCTATCTACAAGTTAAATCTTTCAAGCTTAATCTAAATCGAGAAGTGAGAATCCAAGTTCGTTTTTGAAAGAAAACTCAAAAGGGAAGAGAGTTTCTCTCTAGAACTTTCTCACCCTAAGGAAGACAAATGTCTTGCAAGATTTTCTTAAGTTTCTTTGGCCTTAAGCTTTCTATTTATAGGGAGCTCTAATGGAGACCTAGTGGGCTTTTGAGTTGGTCTTTTAATTTGACTTTCGTTGACCGCTTAGTCTTTCTCGACTAATCAACTCCAATCGACCCATTCGAATTAATTTATTAACCCACTTCGTTAATTTAATTTAATCAAATCCTTAGAATTAATTAATTCAAATAGAATTAATTTCTTAATTTACTTTGTCAATTAAATATTAATTAAACCTTTAAGATTAATTAATTCACTTTGTCGATTAGTCAAATACATAATTAGTCGTACCACTATCGGACTAACTATGGAACTATCGCTCAAAAATGACTTTACATCGCGCCACTATTTAAAGATCTAGTGCTCGTCGATTTATCAATTCACTGACAAACTAATTCACCGACTTCTTGGTATCCGAGATTAATACCACTCGATCTTTTATTATACCGGACATAAAGTCCACCGGCCGGGTTTAGTATAATAGACCTTACGAGCTCATCTCAGGAGCACCATCAACCCTGCGAACCGGTACGTGGATTCGTCCGACTAGCAACGACACATAAGAAGCTAAACACCGCATACCCAACCTACCGAGGTATAGGCCTCAATTGACCGCACTTTTTGGCAAATCAAAGCATACGATATCCAACTATCACTCTCATCCCAATCTCGGGATTGAGAGACTGAATACTAGGCTGAATTGACTACGCCGATCAGTATAAGTCAATTCTATCCAAACTAGTCGTGCTCAATATGCCCCGGGCATATCTGGGTGGTTTAAACTAGTCTAGATAAACTAATTTCCAAATCACATGATAACCTATACCGATAGTATGTTCAGACTATCTCAGTTACGAGCATACTTTTTATATATCAATACTTTAACCAATAACGGTATCTACTGTGTCTTTCACACACCCCGTTATCTTGTTCTATGATATAATGAAACAATTTAATACTGAAACAAAATGATATGTCATCTGTGGATATTAGTTTTTGAGACAAGCCATAGCTTTTATGTATTCAAAACTAACAAGCATCGCTTTCACGTTGAATTAAATTCCGAAAAAGATAACCCTTCCCTATTATTGAGAAAACTACAATTCCAATAATTCTGGACGCAGATCCCGATGCCACCAACTCTACTGAGCCGTCGAACCTGCCATTGGAAGCCGTAACATTGGATGATGATCAACAGAACCTAATTCCGAATCCTCATATTCCAGTTGCAGACCAGGCTGATTTTGCTTTGCATCAGGAAGCGCTGTCATTGGGTGATATGATGATGCATACTGATAACCTGCACACTTCTGGTTTGACCCAAGCTGATAAATCAAAGGTCGCAGCTTTAATTAATGATGCGCCAGTAAAGCTACTGCAACCTGTGCTTATTGCTAATATTTCACCAACTGACAGAATATCGAAGGGTAATGCTTCAGGCCGTGAATTGGTAGCTGCAAGTGAAGAATTCTTTCAATTATTAATTGAGCCATCTTCGAAAGTAGTTATAGCTTCTTTGATTATGTCTGTGCTGGAAACCTCCGTTTCACAGGAAAATATTAGTCTTCGGCATTGTCCGTTGCATAATTCCCTCGAACGAATCTCAGTCTACTAGCCCTTACGCAGCCATCTCCTATACAAACACATATTGAACCAATTTCAAGACAAATTCCTGAAGTGCAACTAAAGTCTGTACAGGTCGATACAACCCAAGCTTTAGTGTCAAAAACAATGTGTTCACCTCCTGCATAAGAAATTATTCAACGAATGGGGGAAGGTTTGGGTACATTATTGGATAGTGGTTCGGAAAAGAGGCCAGGAATGGAAGGAGATTTCGATTCATATTCAATTAATTCTGAGTGTCTGCCAGACATGTATGAACTACAAAGTGATTCTGATGTTGATTATGACGAAGTCGCAGATCGCTATTCTTTTCCAGACGAGGGTTTTTAGAAGTGCAACGTAAAAAATGATGCCCTAAAAAACTTTTAGGTGCCTCATCGCTGGTCCCATCGCACCGTTCAGTGCGCACTCATCGCCCGCTGCTTCGTTTTTGTTGAGTTGTTCAAGTGGTCTGATTTCATATGTTTGTTGCAGAACTCGACTTGTATAGGGTATTTTTTGTTTAATAGTAGGGGCTTACAAAGTGGTTGGACCTTATATCCTTGGAATTTTAATAATTTATTAATAAATGGATGGCTTAAATGCAGTTTTGGTCCCCCCATAATAGGGGTAATTTCACTTTTGGTTCCTTTTATATTTTGAGTGGTAATATTAATCCTCATCTTCTTTTTTTTTTTAGCAGATTTAGACATTTTTATGAAAAATTTTAGAAAGTAACGGATTAACTCATTTGATCGCTAGTTAAACCTAATTTTTTCTTCAAAATGATTTGTACCATGATGTTTTCAATCAATTTTATGATCCAGATTCTCATGAATGTTCGACTCATTTAGGGTTTCAGCCATCATTTTAGATTGTGAGTCGATCTAAATGGGTTGAACATTCATGATGAATCGATTCATGAAATATATTGAAAACATCATGGTACAAATCATTTTGAAAAAAAAATTAAGTTTGACTAGCAAATCAAATGAGTTAATCCGTTATCTTTTAAACTTTTTCGTAAAAAAAATTAAATCTGTTTAAAAAAAAAGATATAAGGACTAATATTGTCACTCAAAATATAAGAGGAACTAAAAATGTAATTACCCATATTATAGGAGGACCATAACTACCAATCCCGCATTTTTATTAAAAAAATTATAAAAAGTAATATTATTTTTAAGTTAACTGATAATTGATTCTTACACATTTTATAATAATAAAAAAACCAGATGGAATAATTCATTTCGCAAGCTAATCTTTGATCTTACAATCCAAAGTCATAGTCTAAACCCATAAGTCAAAAGTCGGCCTACACGTTCCCAACCTTGAAAAATGTACATAATATGTCACAATCAATCAACCAATCCTGTATTCCTACTTTTTTTTCTTTTCCTTTTCTACCCCCAATGTTTTTCCTTTTTCCCCTTACACCCTCCTCAACTTCGTTGAACTTTCAAAAATAGAGGTCCCTTTTCGTCACTACACTCTTTTTTCAGGTTGACTCGAATATCACTAAACTGCCCGCGCTTCCACCATTACTATCCTGGGTCACCCCTTGGTTATGGCGGTGCTCCCCTTCATAAGTCACAATCAGCATCGTTGGATCGTCAGTAGCCCTCTCCACGTGCTTCCTTGCTGGGCATCCTCTTACGGTACTACACTTATAATAGCCCCTGAAAATAAAATCAAAAAACAATTTCATTTCATGGGTCGAATCGAATAGCATTTTTCAACGGTTCAGATGAGTGGTGCAGGATAATTACCGTGGGTAAGGAGAGCCCTTGATTGGCTTTTGACCATACTTTCTCCAGGAATACTCGTCAGGAGGAATATCCGCTATCTTTGAACTAATTGCTGGGACCCTTATTGTTGTCTTAACCCTAGATTTCCTGAATAAAAGAATTTAATAAAAAAAAAAAGTGCATTTAATTATCATGCGCCGTTGAATAATTCCGATCTTCTAAAATGCGCACCCACACATACAACAGAGCCTGATACATACAATACACCAGAAAAACGAGTACACCTACCCTGACAAAAACAATGCTTATATTCGATGTACCAAAACCAATTATAATAAAATTTAATAATTTATTCCTAATTCATTACTATATTATAAAATTATATAATATATAATTCGTAAACGAATTTATTAGATAAATATAAGAATAATTATAAATACATAAACAGAATAATGTTAAACAGATGGGGAAGGAAAATAAAAGTCAATTCCGGAAGGGGCGTCTAAAGTACGCCAGGGTAGAAAA
Source organism: Knoxia roxburghii (assembly GCA_030378225.1). NCBI lineage: Eukaryota > Viridiplantae > Streptophyta > Magnoliopsida > Gentianales > Rubiaceae > Knoxia > Knoxia roxburghii. The sequence continues at coordinate 10,008,696 of CM059423.1, forward strand.
CTACGCGTGTTTTCCGGGTAAAAAACGTAACAACCAACCAAAGAATAATTAATTAGTAAAATATATTTGTACACATAATTAACAGACAAAAGCATATAATAGTCAACCGTCAACAGAACGCAGTATCCATCAAATAACTGGATTGCTATTTGCATCATGAATTTGCTATTTGTATCACAAAAAAAAATAAAAATAATAATAAAATGACCACAATGCCCTTATGGTGAAACTTTTGAAAAAAATACTAAGTGGGGGACAAAAACGCACAAAAAATGCGTTTTTGTCATGCTGATAAACGCATGAAAAAAACGTTTTGTACATGTAAAAACTAACGAAGATCGCGTTTATAATGGCATAAAACGCAAAAATGGCACGTTTTTAACAGTACTAACGCCGAAAATTTGCGTTTTTAGATCATATTAAACGCAAATTATTTGCGTTTTCACCATGGACGAAACGCAAAAATCAGGCGTTTTGTCCATGGTTCGCTCGCTGAAAGGGTGCGTTTCCGGCCAGAAATTCGGATAAAAGCCCACAAATTGGCAGCCGAACCATTTGCCCTATTTTTCTCCAAAATTCACACCAAAAACGCAAATTTGCTTAGATTTTGTCAGCCAAAAACGCAAATCATGGACGGAGGAGATGGCGAACAACCACGAAGGCACGGAGCGGGCAAAGGTCCACTGATTAACCGGGTAAACATCTATATGAATATGAGTTTTTCTGCAATTTTTTACGTTTATATTGCGTTTATTTTGTTAGAAATCGTTGTTTATGTGAGTTTAGATATGTAGAAACGCTAATTGGTATGAATTAGGTGGATTTTTGCCGCCGGAATAGCCGGCCGCCGGCGTTTTGGGGTCTCAAAACGCCATCGGCCGGCGTTTTGAGATCTCAAACCGCCGACCGCCGGCGTTTTGAGATCTCATGGGAGTGCTGCGGTTGCTGGATGCATGACTCTACTACAGTCATGGATATACGAGCACTTTCCGGATTTCAGACCCCACCCTCGGCCCCTACCATTGCACGCCGCTCAGCCACGTGCAGCGAGATGGGCCATCGACCACCACGCTACCACAGAGCAGCGCTTGGCCGCCATACGACATGCGCTGGACGAGATGACAGCCGACATGGTTAGTAAATAGTTATAAATGTCTTCTTCAAATATATTTTGATTTAAATTATTTTATATAAATTATTATTCATAATCTTTAACTACGTTTCAAAGGTTACTTGGATGCCTTACGGACGGGACGCCGTTTCGCGGACGCCGAGGACCCTGTACCGTGGACTTATTGCGTACAGGGACTACATCGAGCCGTACATGCCAGACCGATGCGTCCGCCAGATTGGGTATGTACAGTGGATTCCCTCGCGCTTCATCCGTCCGGGCCGGGACACCTACCGCGGATACTCAGGGAGATCATACGTGGTCCGACACGCCGTCGAGTATGCAGAGTCTGCGTGGGAGGAGTTCGGCACGGCTTCCATGGGTATTTCCCTAGCTGGCCGCCAGCGGACAGGTGGCGCTGTTCCTCGGAGTGCTGCGGTCGACGGCTACTTAGATTGGTTTCGTCCCCGATCACGTCCGCGCGTGCTTCCCCCGGATCCCCATGCTGCTATCGAGCCACCTCGACCACGTCGCGCGGCCTCAGAGTTTGTAAGTATTCATATTAATTAATGTAATATAGTTTATATGTTAAATTATGTTCAGAGGAATCTAATATATTGTTTATATGTTTGCAGTGGATGGGTCAGTATGGAGCGCTACATCATGCATTATTAGATGTAGTGCGGGAGAGCGTTCCTGATTTGTACGATCAGTTCGCACCTCGTACTGCAGAGCTAGAGGATGAGTTCGAGCGTTCCATATGATCTTTGGATTGGACTATTTTTGTATACATTTTCTGAATATTGTATTATTATTACGCTGATTATATTTTATTGTCTTCTTCATATGTATGTTGTATTTTGTTACGTATATTTCTTCAAAACCCAGAATAAGTGGTGGTAGGCACAAGATAATAATAATAAAACATATGTCACATGGCAATAAACCCCTAGTTTGAAACGTTGGAATCTGAAGTAACAATAACTCGGGAAATGAAAAAGAAGAAAAAATGGGGATACTGTGAAACAGATGCAACATTAACTATGGAGTAGATTTGCTTATCAATGCATTAATATCCATCAATCAGAATAGAATCCTTTCAATAGACTCCTTACAATATACATCCTAGCCATCTCGTAGTGCATTCCAAGCATTAAATCTAGCTTCTAAATTTTGTGGCCACTCACCTACACTTTCAGCATGACGCTGATGGTGCCAAACGAAGCTCAGCGGCGGGATAGGGCAGTCATCGACCACATCTACGCGTACATAATGATTCCCATTCACAAGGGCAAGCGCTATAACCCTTTCCGGTTGGGTGTCGCCAGTCGAGCAATACAAAGGTAGTACAGAATAATTTCCATCTGAACGAGTACGATCAAACTGTATTACCAGTGCATTCGCATAAGTGGCGAGAGGGAACAAATCCGTAGGTGTAGCCATCCAATGCTGCTCACCACAATCAGTGCCTTCGAAATTTAGTCGCCTAAGTACCATGGCCACAAAATCTCCATCGGCCGGACGCAACTCTAATGCTTCGAATACGCCTCTGTACCTGTCCGGGTGGCTCGTAATCTCTCCACTCAATGACCTGCGAGCTAACCTCCAATATTTCTCGTGGCCAAAAAGGTACGTAGAAATTACTCGGAACCCACAATGGCCATCCCCATTTACATCTGACCACCCTGTACAATAAGGCTGAAAAAATGCTGGCACACACTGAATGTCTCCACCAGACCCTGTTAAGTAATTACGTTACAGTAAATAAACAAACCTTCAACATGTAATCTATTCACAATCACACTAAAATAAAGGACTTATTTACATGTCCTAAATGGAGATCCACCATCAAAACCTGTATGAATGCGGTGTGATCTACCGGTTGATCGACCTGATGACCCTGAACGGCACCTGCCACGCCGGCCACGTGTAGCTCTTTCGCGTGAGCTCCACTCGCGCATAACAGAATGATGTAATCTATTTGGTGGTCGCCCCCTTTGGGGTCCCGATGTACCTGGCTCTCCAACACTGGCCATGTCAGGGTACATCTGCTCTACGTACGCCCTATTCAACAGCCGGGCCAAAAAAGACGGACTGGTAGATACGGTGGGGACTACTTCCTCGTTGAAATACCTTAACAAACATATATATCAACTCCAAATATTTCTTCAAAACAAAAAAAATTGTCAATTCAATTGCATAATATTAAATGTCATAATTGAAATTCGCACCTGATGTCCTCATCAATGTAATTCGCATCCCCATGTGATGGCACAATGGTCAGCCTCTTCCAAAACTCATGCACGTGTGGAAGTAAGGGATATTCAGGCAATGACTGTGCCTTGAATATGTCACACGCACAGGGAATACCACGTGTCACCTTGGGCACACATCCACATCGCTCAAGTACAAGGCCTCCCAACTTATCCTTCCGCCGAACTTCTTTCCTAACCAACTTCAAACAATGGTGTGACACGTACTTGTTCAAATAACAGTATGGATATCCCTGCATACTTGTTTGAGTCGTGGAGATGGAAGCCTCAAGGGAGCCTCTATAATAATGTCAATTAAAAATAAAATTAATCGAATTATCTAAATAAATAGAAGCATACCAACAAATTAAATTCAAAGACATTAAACAACATCAGCTATAAACAATTAAATAAGAAAACTAACCCGATGTGAGGGTACAAGTGGCTGAGGTGAGAGTCAATCTTTGTGAACAAAGTGTCAAGGGAATTGGTGGAAGAATTAAGCCAATCTTTCATAGCAGCATGCGAAGCCTCTACTCTGTTAGTGGAAGTATTACCAAAGTGGAGAAATTGATTGGTCCAGGCTCGAACAAATTTCTCCTTGTGAATGAGCCATGTAGTCTCTAGATATTCAACAGCCAACGGCTCAAGGAGAGTGTACTTAACCTTGAAATTCTGCAATATACGATTAAATTCCTCTACTGTCGGAGCCTTAATGATTTTCTTCCACCAGTTGTCATGAATATCACATGCTAAATTTTTGTTCCTCCTCCCAACATTTTTTTCCAACCACGCGTTCACATCACGCCCAATATGCCACAAACATAACAAGTGATGTGAAGCGGGAAAATGATCCTTAATCGGATGTAACAAGCCCAACTCCCTATCTGTCACAATCACACTAGGTGACAAACTAGCCGGCAGCAAAAATCTCAAGTTCCTCATAACCCAGTCATATGTATCCTGTTTCTCATTCCTGACAATAGCAAATGCAATATTGAAATTCTTATTTGTAGGAGTCATACCTACCATCTCGACGACAGGCATTTGGTACTTGTTCGTCTTGTAGGTAGAATCAATCCCAACCACCCAATACCATCTGTTGAACATCTGAATTGATGTTGGATGTGCAAAGAACACATGTGTGATCTCATCAGTGTTCGCATCCTTCAGAATCTTCAGATAGTACTGCTTCTCCTCAGCCAAATGAATAAATTGCTGCCCAATATTCCTACCTTCCAATCCGGCGGTTTTCATCTCTCCTTTCAAATTGTACACAGACTTGATTGGTACCTGGGAATCGGGAAACTGTTTATTAACAGCTTCCCAAACACACTTTGGCTTTACATTCGAACGCAGCATAAATTCAGCAACAGCCTTTGAATCCTTTGTAAAATGGCTCAACTGTCTGTGACCATATGGATGCATTATACCTGTAAATCACATGTAATTATAACAACAATTAATACATACAACACATCAATCAACTTAATTAAAATTAAGCGCAAATAATGAAATACCAGTGTGATTGTGAGTTGACGCTGCTCCTGGGTTTGTATAAACCTTGTGCCGTCCTAAATCAATCCGCTTACAAGTCAACCTAAAGGGGCAATTAGTGCCGCTCCTTCTTGTATTCTTCCGTCTAGTTGGGATAGGGGCTTTGGCAGGATCTCTCCATCGCTTGCACGAGAAGTAGTACGTCGCAAATCCTTGGTTACCTCCCCTCTTTGTAATCACAAACTTCAGCCTCTTAGCTATTTTCTGGCAATATTTCAAAGCCTTGCCAATAGTTCGAAACTCTCTGTCAATCTTGAAATATCCACTCAAATCTGCGCCAGGTTCAAGTTCCACCGGCTCCCCATGAGTATTATCCGCCTCATTGTCATTTACATCCTCATCTTCATCGTCATCCTCCTCTTCGTTCTCCGCCTCCTCATCATCATCATACAACTCATCCTCATCGTAATCATCATTGTCAGCCTGTAGATGAATACACAGATTAATTAAAATTACAGCACAGTTATGATTCTTCCAATCAAAAAACGCAACAATTTAAAGTTTTTTAATGCATGAAACGCACCATTTTTGCGTTTTTGCAGATAAAAACGCTACAAATGTGCGTTTTTGTCTGCAAAAACGTAATAAGGGTGCGTTTCGTACATAAAAAAACGCAACCAGATGTGGTTTTCAGCAACCTAAAACGCAGAACTTTTTATATAATGCATGTCAAAAACGCAGCTCTTTTCATATAATTCATGTCAAAAACGCAACACTTTTTATATAATGCATGTAAAAAACGCAACACTTTTTATATAATGCATGTCAAAAACGCAACACTTTTTATATAATGCATGTCGGAAACACTAAAAAGCCACTTTTTCTACAATCAGAAACGCTACAAAGGGACGTTTGACCGATTCCTAAACGTTATTTTAGCGTGTTTCGACATACAATATTTTTAAAAAAACTTATATAACTATAAGGTACGGAAACTTACCATATCGTGATGATTCGCGTGCTAAATATTCTTTCGCCGCCAACTGAATGATCCAACAATGTTTTTAAGTTAAGAATTTATCTGGATTTGATTTTAGGGTAGTTGTTGTGTATGAATTTTTCAGCCAATTCACATGAATGTATGTAAACGTTTTTTAACTTCTGTACATGTCATAAACGCAACATTTTAACGAGCGAACCATGGTGGAAACTTCAAATTTTGACGTTTATTGTGTAAAAAACGCAATATTTTAACGAGCGAACCATGGTGGAAACATAACATTTTTGCGTTTTTTATATGCAATAACGCAGACATTTGGCGTTTTTCATATTCAAAAAACGCACCCGATTTGCGTTTTTTACATATAAAAACGCAATTTTGGATAAATTTTGTATGTCCAAAACGTTTTTTCATTGCGTTTTTTTGAGATTAAAACGCAATTTTCACCCCTTTTTTCACATAAAATCTGTCAATTTTTTAGTTTTTTTGATCTTAGGGGCATTTGGGTCATTTTATTAATATTTTTATTTTTTTTTGTGATACAAATAGCAAATTCATGATACAAATAGCAAGTCCCATCAAATAAACATTTCTTTTTTTCTTTCACTTTTGTGATTTTTCAGCAATAAATTATAATTGTGTCATTTTCTAAAAAGAGCAATTGACTAATGGAAGAGACGCCATAAATTAGAAATTTATGAGTATTTTAATTCAATAAAATAGTAATAAATTATAAGTTTTTTTATTTTAAAATAAAGTAAAATTCATTTAAAATGTTACTACTTAATAAGCATGACAGGTATTAATTAATAAAAAATATAGAATTTAACTATTTGTATATACCTCTTTTTGCAATGGCACTTGCCGGAGCCGGAAGTTCGGCCGGAGCTGTCGGAGTGATCATGGTCACGGCACTTTCTACCTGCAACCGGTGGCTTCCCAGCTGAAATAGTCGGTTGGGGAGTAACAAACATCGACGAAGACCCTAGCTTCCCATTTGACACGCTTCCCTCGCCAGTAATAGACGATATGAACGATGACGAGTTCACTGACGCCGATATCGGAGGTGAAATACTAAAGTTATCCGTGGAAGAAACCTCGGAAACCTTCGTTTTGCGGTCAATTTGATTTGACTTGGGAGCTGCCGCCAGGTTTGGCTTTGTAAAGTCAAGAGTCAACGTCTGCGGTAGAAAAGTCATCGATGCAGGAGACGGAGTCGGAGCTGAGGCCAGAACCGGGGCAGGAAGAGGAGCCGGAGCTAGATTCAAGTCTTGAGAAAAGATGGAACTAGAAGCTGGAACAGCCGCCGGTGAAGGAGAAGGAGAAGTCTGTGCTTGAACGGGCCCGCGTCTGAATCGGGCATGACCCGTCCGGCTTAAACCGGAAATGGCTCTGGTAAACTTCGAGACGGTGGAGTCGGCAAGCTCCCTACAGTCCATTTGTTGCTGGTGAGAGACGAATTGAATCAATTGCTCCATGGATTTCAAACCGGCCGAGGCAGCTTCTTGCAAAGCAAGTTGTTCATTAATTTTTGCCATCCCGATCAAATCCAGGGCCATATGCAGGAAATTTCTACCAAAATAATAATGAAAATTAATTTGAGAGCATCTGGAAGTATGAACGGGAAAAATTAAGGAGGCAGACTTGGAAAGGGGAAGACGGAGAAAGGGGAGAAGCGAGGAGAATATATTGGAGAATGAGGTGACCGGTGAACGGGTGAACCAGTCCGGTCAAACGAATTTTTCCATTTTTGTAGGGTTTTAATTTTTCAGTCAAAATGAAGGGTTGATTTTGAATATTTCTAATTTACTTGGAAGAGTCAAGGACGAAAAGACAAGTGGCAATTTATACTGAACTTGGGAAAAAATTCAATGGGGACAAAATTAATAAGTTTGTTTATGAGGGGTTATTATGGAAATAAATGCAGTTGGGAAAGGAGATTGCTCGAATCTGGAGGAGTTGGTCAGCATGAAAACACAAGGTATGAGTTGGGTCCCACTATAAGAGTTTTGAGGTCATATGTTGAAATCGGACCAACTCATATGTTGAAATCGGATCAAATTTTACAAATTTATTATTGTCAACATAAATATGTCGCATAAATTAAAAAAATTTTCAGTCCAACTTATATGTTACACAATAATTCCTATAAAATTTTGGATAGTAGAATTCTGATCACTAATTCAAAACTAAATTAAATTATAGTTACTATTTTGGTCCACTCAGGAATAAAAGGTCATTTCCAAAAATAATAAATAATTATTAATAATTTTATTATTAAAATATTAATCATTGAAAAAAATAAATCGTTAATGTGCGCATTGAATAGAGAATAAGTACCTCTCTTTCTAATTGGCCAATACTTAATATAGGGCTGTCATTCCTATCGCGTTCGTGTTAGCGTGTTGAAAACTGCCCAATTCTAATCTAACACATTTCATTAAATGTGTCGATAACTCCAACCAAAACCCAACATGTTTATAAACGTGTCAACCCGAACTCAACCCGCGTAACCCATTTAATTAAACAGTCAACCACCAACCCGTCAACCCAATTAAATCTAAAAAACACTTAACATACCTTTCATACCATTTTTTGTTCAATTATAAGCAAAAAAACCTTCATCATAACTAAAACATACATTTTTACTTATAATAACACCATCTAAAATTTGAATATATCAAATTCAAATCTATCAATTTAAATTCAACCTAAATTTCAACAATTCAAATTCTTCATAATACAACCAAAATAAATGAAATCCAAAAGTAATTGAAATCAGAAAGTTTAAATAACAAAATACCACTATAGGAAGTCGTGTTGAACTTTTGATTTGGGGTTTTGGAAGTTTCCTCAATTATTAAGGTTATAAAATTTAATTTCAATTTTTTTTCTTAACGGGTTCACGTGTCAACCCGTCAACCCATCGTGTTGAACCTAACCCGAACCTCGATTAAACGTGTCAACGCTAACCCAACCCGTTTATTATACATGTCAAAAATCTCAACCCTAACCCACTTTTTCGTGTCGTATCTGTATCGCGTTGTCGTGTCGTGTCATGTCAGCAATTGCCAGCCTTAACTTATAGAGTAAATTCCAAAATTGGTCACTATACTATAGTCACTTTCTGGTTTTGGTCATCATACTTCGAAAACTATTTTTAAGGTCATCATACTTTACTTTTCTTTCCAAAAATGGTCACTCCGTCAAGTTTGACCGTTAATCCACTAACAGTCAACTTTTTTTAGGGTTATTTTTGTCTTTTCATTAACTCATTAAATTAAAAAAAAGAGTAAACTCTGAATTTGGTCATCATACTTTTCTAAAATTTCATTTTTGGTCATCTTACTTTAAAAATTATATTTGAGATCATCATACTTTCATTTTTTATTCAATTTTGGTCATTCTGTCTAAATGTTCCGTTAAGTCTCTAACGGTCATAATTTTTTGAGGATAAATACAGAAAAACGCACCCCATCATACACGTGGAATTTCTTTTTTTTATTAATTATTTTTTCGCATCTTCGCCATGAACATCCACAGTGAGGCTGGTAATTTCTGACACGACACGAAAATTGAACACGAAATCGGCACGAAACGGGTAGGGTTCGAGTTGGAATTTTGGACCCAAAAAATTTTCAGGCCGGGTTCGTGTCGGTCCAAGATTTTTAGGTCAAAATTAGGTCAACTGGTTGACATGATGACCTGAAATTTAAAAAATTATTGTGTGAAAAAAATCGAGTTTGCGGGTCGAGTTAGGGTTGGTCGACACTAACCCGACCCGGTCAACCCGTTTGGCTCTGGTTGGTGGGTCAATCAACCGGTTAACTATGTCGGTTTCGGGTTGACCTGGTAAAAATCAGGTCAGGTTCAGTTTGGGGTTTTCCAACCCGTTCGGGTTCGGGTTCGGGTTCGGGTTAGAACCGGGGGCAAAAATATAATTTTCTCTTTCAACCGACACGAAACTGACACACTGACATGAATTAACAGCCCTAACCCACACCCTTAAGAAGAATAAAACATTTTAAAGTCACGTGCATGATAGGGGTGAGGGTGTGGGTGTTAGCGGCGGAGATGCGAAAAAATAATTAATAAATAAAAAAATTCACGTGCATGATGGGGTTTTTTTTGATATTGACCCTAAAAAATTATGACTGATTGAGACTTAACAGAACATTTAGACGAAAATACCAAAATTAAATAAAAAATAAAAGTATGATGACCTCAAATATAATTTTAAAGTAAGATGACCAAAAATGGGATTTTAAAAAAGTATGATGACCAAATTCAGAGTTTACTCTTTTTTAATTTAATGAGATAATGAAAAGACAAAAATAATCCTAAAAAAATTGACCGTTAGTGGGTTAACGGTCAAACTTGACGGAGTGACCATTTTTGAAAAGAAAAGTAAAGTATGATGACCTTAGAAATAGTTTTCAAAGTATGATGACCAAAACCAGAAAGTGACTATAGTATAGTGACCAAATCAAATTTACCAGAGTTTAAATAGAAATTCTGATAGTTTGCACTATCAGAATTTCAAATCAAAGTTAAAATACTGTTAAAATAATACCAGAGTGTATATATTTACCGGACTTTTTTTTTAATTCCCCATTTTATTTATGGAATTGGGGAGAAAATTCCAAAACAATCATCTTCATTTAGAAGATCAATAAGGAGATATTCGTCTTCATTTTCTTCTTTGATTGAAGTGCCTCGGCTTCCTTGAGAGCTCGTGTCACTTTTAAATTGACTTAATATATTTTTCAGGTGTTTTATATAATCCTCCTGGGTTGATATTGCTGCTAATTTGGAAGCAGCTAAGGCCTTCTGTTGTAAGAAAATTGATGTTTGTTGATTTGCTGGGTGCAGATATGTTGGATTGTTGTGGAACCATGCTTCAATTAGTTCTGGCTGAACATCATCGGTCTTGAACTCTTTCCACCATTTTGAGTATCCTTGTCTCACCAAGGCTAGCAGCATGTCTTCTTGCTTAGAAAATTCAAATTTCCAAGCATATATCCATGACAAGGAGAAGATAGAATAGAATTGAAGTAATTTAGGCATAGATTTTGGTGCCGTAAATTTTTCATAAAATAATTGATAACCAGGTCTGACGGAGTCTGGTAGAATCTGTGGGTTTGGTCCATGAATATTCCACCATGATATAAACCATATTGGAAATTTATATTGATTTCCTCATTTAAAATAAAAAAGATAAGAGTGTATGTATGTCTGGTTTTGTACGGTAAAAGCATTAAACTAAGTTTATCTGTAGTCCCAGTAAGTATAGCCTGGGGAAGAAAATGGTTGGGAGAAGTTTCTAGGTTTATTTAGATTGGCTTTCCAATCTGATGGGGTCAAGACAGAGAGAATTTGGATTGTAGAATGTGTATTCTCTCCTTTATCAAAGTAGGCTTTGAATATGACTGATCCTGAATCCACTAATATAAATTCATAGTCTTTTTGGGTTTTATTCATGGGATGGGGAATAAAATTTGTTTGGGGTGGTAGGACTGTTTGATATACCTGGTAAGGATTGGGTGTAAAGAATTCTGGTTCTATTTGGACTACAAGTTGGGAAGTCTGGCATTTAAAGTATTCAGTTGAAATGGAGCTCTTTGATCTAGTAGGGATCGATTTTTGTCCTGATAATACTAGTACTTGTTTATTGGTGGGATTTGTAATCATCACCATGGTTTGAGAAGCGGGTTTTGTGACCACCATTTTATTTTGTGAAGTGGGATTTGTAATCACCACTTTGTGTGACGAAGTGGGATTAACACTCACCACTGGAGATTTAGAAGTGGGGCTGCTAGTCACCATTTTAGTTTGAGTAGTGGGACTATTAGTCACCACTTGCGGTTGAGGAACAACCTGAGGTTGGGGGGATTTTACCAATGAAAATCCTGATCTTGCGGCCCACTCCTGGATGGATTCTATTTGGGCTCTTTTTATTTGTTCCTCTTCTGCCATCTCGGCCCAAGTCTTTGGGGAGACTATTGAGATTGGTTGGATAGCGGCAAGGTTATCCATCGCTTGAAATTGCCTTGGGGTCAAGGCATAATCCTTTGGTGACTTCTGCACCATTTGTTTCGAAGTTGAGGCTTCGGAAGTTTGCTTTGAGGAAGAGGACCCTTCCTTGGATGCTTTGATACCTTCAATAGCTATCGCGAGATTATCCGGGGGACCTTTCTTTCTTTTTTCTTGGAGGCATTATTTTCCCTATAGAAATTCACGGGTCAGAAAATCGGAAAGAAAATTAGACTCTCCTTTAATATATTCAATATCAAAATCAAATACAGATAATATAGCCTGCCACCTAGCAAAAATCTGTTTAAATGCTAGATTTTTCACATTCTTTTGTAAGACATCTTTTGCTGATTTACAATCAACTCTTATTAAGAATTTTTGATTTAGTAAATCGGATTGGAATTTAGAGACACAGAGAACAATAGCAAGTATTTCCTTTTTTATAGTGGAATAATTCTGTTGTGTGCTATTCCAGTGTTTAGATGTAAAGGAAATAATTCTTTCTTTTTCTCCCTGGACTTGTTTCAGAATCCCACCATATCCTAAATAAGAGGCATTTGTCTCTACTATTTTCTTTAAAGTTGGATTAGTTATGTCAAGACAAGGTAAAGACTTAACTAAGGTCTTTATTTTTCTTACCGATTGTGTATGTAAATCAGTCCAGGAATGTGGTGTCTTCCTTAGTCTTTCATTTAATAATTTAGCTAATTTGCTAAATTGGGGATAAAATTAGCAACATAATTTACACATCCTAAAAATCTCTGTAGTTGATGTTTTTCTAAAATCTGGTCAGAAAATTTATCAGCAAAACTAATCGATCTCTCAATTGGGGTAATTGTTCCTTGGTAAATATAATTTCCAAGGAATCTAATTTTAGTTTGGAAAAGTCTTATTTTTCTCTGAGAGACTTCTAATCCATTTGTTTTTGTCATTTGTAAGAAAATATTGAGATGCTTAAAATGCTGGTCAAGATTGTTAGAATAAACTAAAACATCATCAATATAAATAATAATAAAGTTTGAATAAGGATTAAAAATATCATTCATAATCCTTTGAAACTCTGAAGGGGCATTATTTAGTCCAAAAGGCATTACATTCCATTCGTAGTGTACAAATGGAACTATGAATGCTGTATTATACCTGTCAGAAGGGCGAATCTGAATTTGCCAAAATCCAGATTTCATGTCAAATTTAGAAAAGATTTTTGCTGCAAATAATCTTTGCAACAAGTCCTTTTTGTATGGAATTCGATATCTAATCCATTGTAAAACCTGATTTAAGGCTTTATAATTAATAACTAGTCTAGGCACTTCACGTTCTATTTCTGAACTTTTATTGACATAGAATGCCAGACAACTCCATGGGGATTTACTTAAGCTGATAATCCCTTTTTGTAAAAGGTCATTAATTTCCTTTTTACAATATTCCATTAATTCTTGACTCATCTGGATGGGTCTTGCTTTTGTCGGAATATTTTGTTCCTTAAAATCCTTTTCATAAGGAAGAAAAACTATATGCTGTTTTCTTTTCCAAAATGCATTTGGGAGATCAGAACATACTTGTTCTTCATTTTTTTGTTGCAACTGTTTAATCCTTCATTGGATTTGTGGTTGTTGTAGTTGTGATTCTATTCTTTTAAATTCTATTTCCCCCTTAAGGAAATTTATTTGTTGGGTTTTTGCTGTCTAAGGATTTACCTCCATAGTAATTGGTTCCTTTGAGAATGGGAGAATAACGTTTTCTCCTAGTTCCTGTGGTTGTATTCCTTCCATTGTGATTAAATAAGGAACTAAATGGATGATAAAATTCGTACCTAAAATAATAGGACGAGATAATTCTTTTACTAACAGAAATGAGACTGTTACTTTTGTCGTTGAAAAATGAACATCAACATCCGATAATTTGTACTTAATCCCAAGCTTTGTCTTATTGGCTGCAGTTAGTCTTTCCCTACTTTTTTCAAAAAATTTTGTAGGAATAAGTCCCTCTTGTATACTGCTAAAATCGGCTCCTATGTCCCATAATGCATCTGTTTCTTGGACAAAACAATTTTTTACTACCAACTTTATCCTAACATCATGCCTTTGGAAAGTGGTTATAGAATTAAGTTGGGTATCTCGTCTCCAATGAAGGATTCTTCTTCATTTTCTAAGACAGGTTTTGAAGTTTGACTATCAATTAGGTTCTATATCAGCAAACTATGAAGGTCTTGCTTAGTTTTTATCTCTCTAATTTCTTCCTTAGCTAAGACCAACTCTTTCTGTAAGTCACTAATAGAGATTGGACTAGGAATCTTTTTTGGGAACCTGTTAAGGATCTCTGTAAGGTTGCAAGTATTAAGTAATTTTGGGTGATTTCCTATAGGGTTAGGTATGGTGGAAGTAGATGGTTTTTCTTTGAGAGTTTGTCTGAATTGGTTTAAATAAATTTTTTTCTGGTTTGGATCTTATATCCCTTCTATTAATTCTAAAAGGAGATCTTGTTCTTTAGTAAGAACATTCGCTATTATGCATTCTTCTGATGATAATAAATTAATATCATCCTGCTGAAATTGCTGGATGTAATTATCATCACTTGATTCTATATCTGTGTCAGCTTCTGATCCTACAAGAAGCTAATTAAGTTGATTAGTTACCTCCTCCGGCAAATTCAACGCTTGAATTTTCCTGTTTAATCTACAATACATAGCTATATGACCAGGTTTCTGACACTTATAACAAACAACTTTAGATAAGTCTCTAGGCTTATTGGTTTGTTCTAAGGGAAGTTTTCTTTGAAATTTAAAAGGCCTCTTCTTTCTATAAAAAGGTTTGGATTGAGGTTCTGACCCATATTTTTTAAAATCAGGTTTATACTTCTTCTTTATAGAACAACTTGATAAACCAAATTGTTCGCAAAATGAACCTAATATTTTCCTATTTTTAGCAAGATCCCTCATCATTTTATCTTGCCTACACGTTTTCATTGCTACTTTCTGAATAAAAGTATTAAGTTGTCCATAAGTAAGTTGCTCATAAGGAACAACTCCTTTGAACTCTTCCCTAAGTTCATCTCGGACTAATCTCCTTAAGGACTTAGGAAGGCCATCTATGAATTTTTCTTTCCAGTATTGTTGATTACCATCTGGTCGATCGTAAATTCTAGATAGGAAAACATTTTTGTATTCCTGGAATCCTCTTAGACCTCGACATTTAAGATTGTTTAATAATTTTGAAGATTTATCTCTAAAGATTCCTGGATCACCAATAAAAGTTTTAGCAATCGGAAATATTAAGGTTGAGACAGAGTCAGGAATAGTTTCACCATTTTGGATGATGGGTTCTCCTTCTTCATCTACTTTGACTGCATAAAGAATACTATTCTTCTCATTTTCGGTGAGATGTTCATCCCACCATCCTTTTAATTGTCCTGTGAAACCTGCAATTAGAATGTGAGCAGTGGTTAAATCATTACTACCCTGTGTTGTTCTATATGATGTGGCAACCATGGTCATGTTTTAGCATTTTCATAATGCTATACTCTGGTTGCCCATCTACACACCATTCGTAGATGTTATTGGCATTATAACTATTTTGTATAAGATTTGGACCAGGATCTAATCCTGGGTTTGGGATTTCATGATGGCGATGGGAGAATCTTCTCTGTGGTATTGGTCTTTGCCAAGTGGATAATTGTCTTCTTCCCGAGGAAGGTCCTATCCTAACAAACTGTGGATCATTATCTGATAATTCTTCTGATTCATTATCAGAGATTTTACTTAGGACTCCAATACTTTGGTTTATTGAGATTGATCCTGATTCAGAATCTGGTTCCCTAGCTTTCTGTTTAAGTTTAGGAGCAAAGGATTCCTCAATTTTAGCTAGTCTTTTTTCTAGCTCATTCATTGGTCGGGATACCAATTGGTTGGCTATTTTCTGAGAAATCTCATGTGGTTTGAACAAGGGATTTTTGTCAAATGTCTCAGATATATGAGTAGACGTAGAAGGTTGAGGTTTGGTAGTTAAGTATTCTCCTATGGTTTGAAGGTATTTGTTGGTATAATTGTTTTGTTCAAAGATACTATGGATATCTCGAGCATTGATTAACTCGGACATGTGTCTGGGATCTTTTTGTTTCAATGGGACTGCTTTAACTTCTACAGCCTTATAGGTTGTGGTAAAAGGCATCTCCGGAAGCATCTCTGACTTTACCTTTTCTCCATCGGTGGCCTGCCAATTTTTAGCCACACAAATTTCTTTTTCTTTTAAAAAAGGATATTTTATATTATGACTAAAAGCATAATAATCAAACCATTTAAAGAATACTACATTAACCTTATTTTTACTAAGGAAATTATAATATTCTTCCTGAACCTGTTTCCTATCTTTGCCTTGATAATTAGCAAAGAACCATTCTTTTTTTATTCTATTTTTCGCATAATAAAATTCTTTTTGTAATTTTTCTCTTTCAAATTTAAATTCTGATTTTATCATATTTAACTCTCCTACGTTTTCTGTCATATTAGAATAAGTGGGAGATCTGGGAAGACTATTACTGTCAGATGAGTCTTCTTGAGGTTCTACTTTATATCTTGCATGAGGAATTTTAGATGAATTATCTAAATCATGCAAACTTGTATTTAATGCCGAGACTGAATGTCTAGGAGGTTGTTCTAGCGTTCTATAATGTGAAAAAGAAGTAGACCTAGATGATTCGGCTTCGTCCTTATGAGAATCTCTCATACTAAGTGACCTGTCAAATATTATTTTCACAGTCCCACTAGCATATTGAGTAATTTTTGTTGGGATAGTGCTTCTCACTGGATCTGGAGGTGCTACTTCTTCTAAAAGCCAATCATCCGGTAAAGAAACATCTTTCCATTTAATACTTTGTGGAATAGATAATCTAGATCTATTCATATCTGTTTTAAACAATATGGTTTCTCCTTTCTTTGAAACCATTCTTGCACCTGTGTTAAAAGCTGAGATTAAGGCTTTATATCTAAGCCTATATAAGATTGTAACAAGAATTGACCATTCTTTTGCTTTTATGTTAAATACTTAATATTTAAAGTTAAAGTATCTAAAATATTTTTATCCTGCAAAGAAATGCAGAAGTTAGGAAAACAATCAAAATAAATTGGAGCTTCACATAGGCTAGTTTCTACCATTCCTAGTACGGAATCTTCAAAGTCTAAAAATCTGCAATCTCTTAATCCAAGAAGTAAAGTAGAATTCATGCCATCTTTATTAAGATGTTTAGCAGCTATTTGAACTAAACCAAAATATAAATAATTATAACCATTTTTCCTATGGTTTTCTATGGTTTATAAAGATAAATGAAATATGCTCTGACACTAATAGTCTTTCTATTTTAATTTACCTCCAAAAAATACTAACAGTAATAGTTTGCAGATCTATGTTCTTGAGCTTAGATCAGTAAACTTATGATCGGGATTTGTTAGTGCCAGCATTAGTTGGAGTAGGCTGATGGATTGACAAGCTCAGACCATACTGTTGAGGTGCCAGATGGATTTCTGCCCTGATCTGACCATAGTTTACTAATTCAAGGTTCAACACAGCCAGATTTTCATTATCATTGGTAAGAATAGGAGAAATTATTATCCAGGGATCAATAGAACCGGATGGTGATGAGTCCAGAAGGGAGTAAGTTTTAAATCAAAGTTAAAGCTCTTTATCTTTAATTCACCACTCTCTTTAATTTCTGTTATTAATTTCTGTTATTATTAATTTATGTCTTCCATCTTTAGAAACTTTTCTAAAAAATCAGCAGAGGCCTCTTCAAGTAGGCCTTCAAACAATGTTCTTCTTGAAGAAGAAATAAATTTTGAAAATTTGTCTCAAGACTGGGATAATTGGAAAATACCTAAGAGACCAACTAATGATTTTTATAAACATAAATGGAAAATGGTTTCTGATTTTTCAGTAAAAACAGTGGAACAAGCTTTTCCACTAACAAAACCTGTTGAAACAATTCAACTTTTATCTTCAAAAACCATAGAAAACCATAGGAAAAATGGTTATAATTATTTACATTTTGGTTTAGTTCAAATAGCTGCTAAACCTCTTAATAAAGATGGCAAGAATCCTGCTTTACTTCTTGGATTAAGAGATTGCAGATTTTTAGACTTTGAAGATTCCTTACTAGGAATGGTAGAAACTAGCCTATGTGAAGCTCCAATTTATTTTGATTGTTTTCCTAACTTCTGCGTTTCTTTGCAGGATAAAAATATTTTAGATACTTTAACTTTAAATATTAAAGTATTTAACATAAAAGCAAAAGAAGGATCAGTTCCTATTACAATCTTATGTAGGCTTAGATATAAAGCCTTAATCTCAGCTTTTAACACATGTGCAAGAATGGTTTCAAAGAAAGGAGAAACTATCTTGTTTAAAACAGATATGAATAGATCTAGATTATCTATTCCACAAAGTATTAAATGGAAAGATGTTTCTTTACTGGATGATTGGCTTTTAGAAGAAGCAGCACCTCCAGATCCAGTTAGAAGCATTGTCCCATCAAAAATTACTCAATATGCTAGTGGGACTATGAAAATAACATTTGACAGGTCACTTAGTATGAGAGATTCTCATAAGGAAGAAGCCGAATCATCTAGGTCTACTTCTTTTTCACATTCTAGAAATGTAGAACAACCCCCTAGACATTCAGTCTCGGCAGTAAACACAAGTTTACATGATTTAGATAATTCATCTAAAATTCCTCAGGCTAGATATAAAGTAGAACCTCAAGAAGACTCATCTGACAGTAATAGTCTTCCCAGATCTCCCACTTATTCTACTATGACAGAAAACGTAGGAGAGTTAAATATGATAAAATCATAATTTAAATTTGAAAGAGAAAAATTACAAAAAGAATTTTATTCTGCAAAAAATAGAATAAAAAGAGAATGGTTCTTTGTTAATTATCAAGGCAAAGATAGGAAACAGGTTCAGGAAGAATATTATAATTTCCTTAGTAAAAATAAGGTTAATGTAGTATTCTTTAAATGGTTTGATTATTATGCTTCTAGTCATAATATAAAATATCCTTTTTTAAAAGAAAAGAAATTTGTGTGGCTAAAAATTGGCAGGTCACCGATGGAGAAAAGGTAAAGTCAGAGATGCCTCCGGAGATGCCTTTTACCACAACCTATAAGGCTATAGAAATTAAAGCAGTCCCATTCAAACAAAAAGATCCCAAACACTTGTCTGAGTCAATCAATGCCAAAGATATCTAGAGTATCTTTGAACAAAACAATTATACCAACAAATACCTCCAAACTATAGGAGAATTCTTGACTACCAAACCCCAACCTTCTACGTCTACTCATATATCTGAGACATTTGACAAAAAGCCCTTGTTCAAACCACATGAGATTCCTCAGAAAATAGCCAACCAATTGGTATCCTGACCAATGAATGAGCTAGAAAAAAGACTAGCTAAAATTGAGGAATCCTTTGCTCTTAAACTTAAACAGAAAGCTAGGGAACCAGATTCTGAATCAGGATCAATCTCAATAAACCAAGGTATTAGAGTCCTAAGTAAAATCTCTGATAATGAATCAGAAGAATTATCAGATAATGATCCACAGATTGTTAGGATAGGACCTTCCTCAGGAAGAAGACAATTATCCACTTGGTGAAGACCAATACCACAGAGAAGGTTCCCCCCTCGCAATCATGAAATCCCAAACCCAAGATTAGAACCTGGCCCAAATATTATACAAAATAGTTATAATGCCAATAACATCTATGAAATGGTGTGTAGATGGGTAACCAGAGTATAGCATTATGAAAATGCTACAAAACATGACCACGGTTGCCACGGCATATAGAACAACACAGGGTAGTAATGATTTAGCCACTGCTCTCATTCTAATTACAGGTTTCACAAGACAATTAAAAGGATGGTGGGATGAACATCTCACCAAAAATGAGAAGAATAATATTCTTTATGCAGTCAAAGTAGATGAAGAAGGAGAACCCATCATCCAAAATGATGAAACTATTCATGACTTTGTCTCAACCTTAATATTTATGATTGCTAAAACTTTTATTGGTGATCCAGGAATCTTTAGAGATAATTCTTCAGAATTATTAAACAATCTTAAATGTTGAGGTCTAAGAGGATTCCAGGAATACAAAAATGTTTTCCTATCTAGAATTTATGACCAACCAGATGGTAATCAACAATACTGGAAAGAAAAATTCATAGATGGCCTTCCTAAGTCCTTAAGGAGATTAGTCCGAGATGAACTTAGGGAAGAGTTCAAATGAGTTGTTCCTTATGAGCAACTTACTTATGGGCAAATTAATACTTTTATTCAGAAAGTAGCAATGAAAACGTGTAGGCAAGATAAAATGATGAGGGATCTTGCTAAAAATAGGAAAATGTTAGGATCATTTTGCGAACAATTTGGTTTACCAAGTTGTTCTAAAAAGAAGAAGTATAAACCTGATTTTCAAAAGGCCGAATTGGTATTTTGGTCATTTATAAATGGGGGTATTGCTGTTTTGGTTCCAAATAAAATTACGATTGTTGTTTTGGTCCCTTATCAATTTTTTATTAGCAATTTTAGTCCCTTTTTACGAAAAAGTTTAGAAAATTACGGATTAACTCATTTGATCGCTAGTTAGACCTAATTTTTTCTTCAAAATGATTTGTACCTTGATGTTTTGAATCCATTTTATGAGTCGGTTCCTCATGAATGTTCAACCCATTTAGGGTTTCGGCTGTTATTTCAGATTGTGAGTCGATCTAAATGAGTTGAATATTCATGAAGAACAGAGTCATAAAATAGATTGAAAACATCATGGTATGAATCATTTTGAAGAAAAAATTAGGTTTGACTAGTGATCAAATGGTTAATCCGTAATCTTCTAAACTTTTTCGTAAAAAGAGACTAAAATCGCAAATAAAAAATTGATAAAGAACCAAAATAGCAATCGTAGTTTTATTTGGGACCAAAACAGCAACACCCCCATTTATAAGGGGCCAAAATACCAATTCAGCCTTTTCAAAAATATAAGACAGAACCTCAATCCAAACCTTTTTATAGAAAGAATAGGTCTTCTAAATTTCAAAGAAACCTTCCCTTAGAACAAACCAATAAGCCTAGAGACTTATCTAAAGTTGTTTGTTATAAGTGTCAGAAACCTGGTCATATAGCTAGGTATTGTAGATTAAACAGAAAAATTCAAGCGTTGAATTTGCAGGAGGAGGTAACTAATCAACTTAATCAGCTTCTCGTATGATCAGAAGCTGACACAGATACATAATCAAGTGATGATAATTACATCCAGCATTTTCAGCGGGATGATATTAATTCATTATCATCAGAAGAAGACATAATAGAGGGTCATTCTATTAATGTTCTTACTAAAGAACAAGTTCTCCTTTTAGATTTAATAGAAGGGATAGAAGATCCAAACCAGCAAAATATTTATTTAAACCAATTCAGACAAACTCTAAAAGAAAAACCATCTACTTCCACCATACCTAACCCTATAGGAAGTCACCCAAAATTACTTAATACTTACAACCTTACAGAGATCCTTAACAGGTTCCCAAAAAAGACTCCTAGTTCAATCTCTATTAGTGACTTACAGAAAGAGTTGTCCTTAGCTAAGGAAGAAATTAGAGATATAAAAGCTAAGCAAGACCTTCATAGTTTGCTGATACATAACCTAATTAACAGTCAAACTTCAAAACCTATCTTAGAAAATAAAGAATAATCCTTCATTGGAGATGAGATACCCCAACTTAATTATATAACCACCTTCCAAAGCCATGATGTTAGGATAAAGTTGGTAGTAAATAATTGTTTTGTCCTAGAAACAGATGTATTATGGGACACATGAGCCGATTTTAGCTGTATACAAGAGAGACTTATTCCTACAAAATTTTTTGAAAAAAGTAGGGAAAGACTAACTGCACCAATAAGACAAAGCTTGGGATTAAGTACAAATTATCGGATGTTGATATTCATTTTTCAACGACAAAAGTAAAAGAATTGTCTCATCCTATTATTTTAGGTACGGATTTTATCATCCAGTTAGTTCCTTATTTAACCACAATGGAAGGAATACAATCACAGGAACTAGGAGAGAACATTATTCTCCCATTCTGAAAGGAACCAATCACTAGGGAGGTAAATCCTTTGACAGCAAAAATCCAATAGATAAATTTCCTTAAGGAGGAAATAGAATTTAAAAGAATAGAATCACAACTACAGCAACCACAAATCCAAGGAAGGATTAAACAATTGCAACAAAAAATTGAAGAACAAGTATGTTCTGATCTCCCAAATGCTTTTTGGAAAAGAAAACAACATACAATTTTTCTTCCTTATGAAAAGGATTTTAAGGAACAAAATATTCCGACAAAAGCAAGACCCATCCAGATGAATCAAGAATTAATGGAATATTGTAAAAAGAAAATTAATGACGTTTTACAAAAAGGGATTATCAGCTCAAGTAAATCCCCATGGAGCTGTCTGGCATTCTATGTCAATAAAAGTTCATAAATAGAACGTAGAGTGCCTAGACTAGTTATTAATTATAAAGCCTTAAATCAAGTTTTACAATGGATTAGATATCCAATTCCAAACAAAAAGGACTTGTTGCAAAGATTATTTGCAGCAAAAATCTTTTCTAAATTTGACATGAAATCTGGATTTTGCAAATTCAGATTCACCCTTCTGACAGGTATGAGACGGCATTCACAGTTCTATTTGGACACTACGAATGGAATGTAATGTCTTTTGGACTAAAGAATGCCCCTTCAGAGTTTCAAAAGATTGTGAATGATATTTTTAATCCTTATTCAAACTTTATTATTGTTTATATTGATGATGTTTTAGTTTATTCTAACAATCTTGACCAACATTTTAAACATCTCAATATTTTCTTATAAGTAACAATAACAAATGGATTAGTAGTCTCTCAGAGAAAAATAAGCCTTTTCCAAACTAAAATTAGATTCCTTGGACATTATATTTACCAAGGAAAAATTACCCCAATTGAGAGATCGATTAGTTTTGCTGATAAATTTCCTGACCAGATTTTAGAAAAATAGCAACTACAAAGATTTTTAGGATGTCTAAATTATGTTGCTGATTTTATCCCCAATTTAGAAAATTTAGCTAAATTATTACATGAAAGACTAAGAAAGACACCACCTTCCTGGACTGATTTACATACACAATCGGTAAGAAAAATAAAGACCTTAGTTAAGTCTTTACCTTGTCTTGACATAGCTAATCTCACTTTAAAGAAAATAGTAGAGACAGATGCCTCTGATTTAGGATATGGTGGGATTCTAAAACAAGTCCAGGGAGAAAAAGGAAGAATTATTTCCTTTACATCTAAACACTAGAATAGCACACAACAGAATTATTCCACTATAAAAAAGAAAATAATTGCTATTGTTCTCTGTGTCTCTAAATTCCAATCTGATTTACAAAATCAAAAATTCTTAATAAGAGTTGATTGTAAATTAGCAAAAGATGTCTTACAAAAGGATGTGAAAAATCTAGCAGCTAAACAGATTTTTGCTAGGTGGCAGGCTATATTATCTGTATTTGATTTTGATATTGAATATATTCAAGGAGAGTCTAATTTTCTTCTCGATTTTCTGACCCGTGAATTTCTACAGGGAAAATAATGCCTCCAAGAAAAAAGAAAGAAGAAAGGTCCTCGGACAATCTCGCGATAGCTATTGAAGCTATCAAAGCATCCAAGGAAGGGTCCTCTTCCTCAAAGCAAACTTCCGAAGCCTCAACTTCGAAACAAATCGAACCAATCTTAATAGTCTCCCCAAAGACTTGGGCCGAGATGACAGAAGAGGAACAAATAAAAAGAGCCCAAATAAAATCCATCCAGGAGTGGGCCACAAGATCAGGATTTTCATTGGTAAAATCCCCCCAACCTCAGGTTGTTCCTCAATCGCAAGTGGTGACTAATAGTCCCACTACTCAAACTAAAGTGGTGACTAGCAGTCCCACTTCTAAATCTCCAGTGGTGAGTGTTAATCCCACTTTGTCACACAAAGTGGTGATTACAAATTCCACTTCACAAAATAAAGTGGTGGTCACAAAACCCACTTCTCAAACCAAGGTGATGATTACAAATCCCACCAACAAACAAGTACTGGTATCATCAGGACAAAAATCGATCCCTACTGGATCAAAGAGCTCCATTTCAACTAAATACTTTAAATGCCAGACTTCCCAACTGGTAGTCCAAACAGAACCAGAATTCTTTACACCCAATCCTTACCAGGTAGCCCAAACAGTTCTACCACCCCAAACAAATTTTATTCCTCATTCCATGAATAAAACCCAAAAATACTATGAATTTATATTAGTGGATTCGGGATCAGTCATATTCAAAGCCTACTTTGATAAAGGAGAGAATACACATTTTACAGCCCAAATTCTCTCTGTCTTGACCCCATCAGATTAGAAAGCCAATCTAAATAAACCTAGAAATTTTTCCCAACCATTTTCTCCCCCAGGCTGTACTTACTGGGACTACAGACATGCTTGATTTAATGCCTTTACTGTACAAAACCAGACATACAGACACTCTTATCTTTTTTATTTTAAAAGAGGAAATTAATATAACTTTCTAATATGGTTTATATCATGGTGGAATATTCATGGACTAATACCCACAGATTCTATCAGACTCCGTCAGACCTGGTTATCAATTATTTTATGAAAAATTTACGGCACAAAAATTTGTGCCTAAATTACTTCAATTCTATTCTATATTCTCCTTGTTATGGATATATGCTTGGAAATTTGAATTTTCTAAGCAAAAAGACATGATGCCAGCCTTGGTGAGACAAGGATACTCAAAATGGTGGAAAGAGTTCAAGACTGATGCTGTTCAGCCAGAAATGATTGAAGCATGGTTCCACAACAATCCAACATATCTGCCCCCAGCAGATCAACAAACATCAATTTTCTTACAACAGAAGGCCTTAGCTGCTTCAAAATTAGCAGCAGTATTAACCCAGGAGGATTATATAAAACACCTGAAAAATATATTAAGTCAATTTAAAAGTGACACGAGCTCCCAGGGAAGCCGAGGCACTTCAATCAAAGAAGAAAATAAAGACGAAGATCTCCTTATTAATCTTCTAAATGAAGATGATTGTTTTGGAATTTTCTCTCCAATTCCATAAATAAAATGGGGAATTGAAAAAAAAATGATGAGTTCCTGTAGCAACTACTGTAGCAAAGCGGACTACTGTAGCTACGCAGAATTAAAAAAAAAAAGTTTGTCTATAAATAGACAACAATTGAACCAAATGTGGGCATTCATTTGCTTACCCATTTCGCATCTCTTCTCTCTCTCTCTAAACCACTCCTCTCCTTTCTCTCTAAACAACTCTTCTCCCTTTCCTTCCAACTCTCTCAATTCTCTAAATTCTCTCTACTCTTCCTACTTCTCTGTTCTTTTCTTCTCTTTCCATTTCCTTTCTTTTCCTTTCCTTTGTAATCTCTTTTTAATTTCCTCATCTTTTGTATCCCTTCAACATCTCTTCTCCCCCCTCATCTTCTTAGAGATATTTTTTACTTTTGTACCTAAGTTTTGGAGAATATATAAGTAAGTGATGTACCCAAAACAGTGAACTATTTTGGAGTTTCGGATTGCAAACTATTATGTTTTAATTTGAATTCATGTATATTATATATGTTTCCAATGTATATTATTTTTGTTTATGACTTGTAACTTCTAACTTCTATTTTCCTGCACCTAACATTTATATTCTTGTATTACTAACAACCTAACTTTTACTTTCTGCATCTAACATTATAGTGGCAATCCGTCTGCGACCCACTTTCCATTCTGTATTTCATTTTTCTCTTTTAATTCTTTAGGGACCAACCTCCTTTCTGGTATCAGAGCTTTGGTATCAGAATTAAAATACTAACAGTATTTTAACTTTATTTAGAAGATTTATTTTACCTAAGGAATGAAAATACTAAAAGTATTTTTCTTAATAAGAGGTAATCAAGACCGATGCTGTTCAGCAGGAAATGATTGAAGCATGGTTCCACAACAATCCAACATATCTGCCCCCAGCATATCAACAAACATCAATTTTCTTACAACAGAAGACCTTAACTGCTTCAAAATTAGCAGCAGTATCAACCCAGGAGGATTATATAAAACACCTGGAAAATATATTAAGTCAACTTAAAAGTGACACGAGCTCCCAGGGAAGCCGAGACACTTCAATCAAAGAAGAAAATGAAGACGAAGATCTCCTAATTGATCTTCTAAATGAAGATGATTGTTTTGGAATTTTTTCCCCAATTCCATAAATAAAATGGGATTAAAAAAAAATGATGAGTTCCTGTAGCAACTACTGTAGCAACGCAGACTACTATAGCTACGCGGAAATAAAAATTAAAAAAAAAGTTTGTCTATAAATAGACAACAATTGAACCAAAGGTAGGCATTCATTTGCTTACCCATTTCTCATCTCTTCTCTCTCTCTCTAAACCACTCCTCTTCCTTCTCTCTAAACAACTCTTCTCCCTTTCTTTCCAACTCTCTCAATTCTCTCAACTCTCTCTACTCTTCCTACTTCTCTTTTCTTTTCTTCTCTCTCCTTTTCCTTTCTTTTCCTTTCCTTTGTAATCTCTTTGTAATTTCTTCATCTTTTGTATCCCTTCAACATCTCTTCTTCCCCCTCACATTCTTAGAGATATTTTTTTTTGTACCTAAGCTTTAGAGAAAATATAAGTAAGTGATGTACCCAAAGCAGTGAACTATTTTGGAGTTTCGGATTGTAAACTATTATGTTTTAATTTGAATCCATGTATATTATATCTGTTTCTAATGTATATTATTTCTGTTTATGACTTCTAACTTCTAACTTTTATTTTCCTGCACCGAACATTTATATTCCTGTATTACTAACAACCTAACTTTTACTTTCTGCATCTAACATTATAGTGGCAGTCTGTCTACGACCTACTTTCCATTCTGTATTTCATTTTTGTATATTAATTCTTTAGAGACCAACCTCCCTTCTGGACTCAAACTATAAAAGTGAATTCCAAAAAAGGTCACATTACTTTGCTAAAGTTTAGCTTTTGGTTACTATCTTTTAAAATCATATCTAAAATCACCAACTTTTCATTTTTGTTCACCTTTTGGTCCCTTCGTCTAAATGAGCCATTAGCAGTCATGACATACTTTTTTTGTGAGGATAAAATTGTCAATTTCTTTTTCTTTTTCTCATATTGGTTTGTATTTTGGGGTTCAATTAAACTAGAGGGATCTAAATGTAAATAAGTCTAACATTAGATGGATCTAAAGCGTAAATAAATCTAACATATAAATACCCTCTAACCCACAAACCCTAACCCTCCTTCTCCCATGTCAGCCACCACCTTCACCAACCTTTTTCCTTCTTCCGGATCCAGCCGCTATCCTTACCCACCTTCACCTAAAGCCACCATCGTCGTTTTCCCTCGATCGATCCTCGTGGTTAGCTGCCTCAGGCCTCCTCGTTTGCCCTCAATGGAGTTGGGCACCACCACCAGTGGAGGAGGGCATGGAGGAGGAACGGAGGTTAGTGAACATAAGCGGGTGATCCTTGGCATCTTCTTCATCCTCATCGTCCGACTCGAAGGTCGTGAGGTTGTCGCACGAGCAGCGCTTGAGAGACTCTCTTTCTCTCTCTCCCGAACCCTTTCCCCGCTCAAGCCACTTAGCCCATCGATTCGGTGGTGACGGGAAGAAGAAGCATGAGGTGGTGAGGAGGGGTCGATTTGGTGGTGACGGAAAGAAGAAATGGGAGGTGGTGGGGTGGATCTAGTGGTGGTAGTGGTGGTGGTGTTGGCGGGGTGGATCTGGTGGTGGTGGGTGGGTAGATCTGGTGGTGGTGGGGGGTGGATCAGGTGGTGGGGCAAGAGATTTTTTAAAATAATTAAAATTACGCGGTGGCGATGGTTAAAAAAAGTGGAGATCCAGCTACGCCTGTGGCGGAGTCTTCGCAGATTCGGTGACGGGGGTGGATTTAGTGGTGGTGACAGGTGGTGGCGGGGTGGATTTGGTGGTAAGGGAAGTGAGATTTTCTTTAAAAATTAAAATTGCAATTAAATTTACATGTTTACCCTTAAAAAATTCATTCGTTAAGGGAGTTAACAGTGAGAGATAACGGAGTGGCCAAAATTAGAACCAAATCGAAAAGTTAGTGATTTTAGATAGGATTTTTAAAAGATAGTGACCAAAAGCTAAACTTTTGCAAAGTAAAGTGACCTTTTTGGAATTCATTCTATAACAAAAGAGTAAATTCCAAAATTGATTATCATACTATAGTTGATTTTGGATTTTGGTCATCATACTTTGAAAATTATTTTTTTGGTCATAGAATGGACAGTTAGTTGGTTAACATACCAATTTTAAAAAAGAGTAAATTTCAAAATTGGTCATCATACTATAGCTAAAATCGAGTTTTGGTGATCTTACTTTAGAAACTATTTCTTCAGTTATCAACTTTTTTATTTTGTCACAAATTTGGTCACTCCGTTAAGTTTGACTGTTAACTTTACAAACGAACCATTTTGGTGGGGGTATTTTTGTACTTTCTCTCTAAACTTCCTCATTTTTAACTTTTTTTTTTTCACTTTCTTAACCTTTCTTAGTTTCTAAAGTAAGATGACCAAAACTCGATTTTCACTATAGTATGATGACCAATTTCAAAATTTACTCTTTTTAAAATTAGTCCATTAACCAGCTAACAATCCATTCTAACAGAATGACCATTTTTTAAAAGAAAAGTAACGTTTAATGACCAAAAAAGTAGTTTTCAAAGTATGATTACCAAAACCCAAAATCGACTATAGTATGATGACCAGTTTTGGAATTGACTCAAAACAAATTGGTAGTTAAGGAAGTTTGATACACGCTCATTGAAACTCATCAGCAGCTTTTTCATCAGAAGTTGTCCCCAACAATAATTTCCTAGGTGCCCAGTAATTATTTGAATTTTTTGGAAAATTGATCTTCAATTAATATTCTATCATCATTCAGATATGAAGAAAAAAGGCAAAAAATTGGCCACGACCTTAATTGAGGAAGCCAAAGGAACCTTTCCAATCTTCGGAAAACTGCCCACGACGTCAAAAGAAGGAGGAAAAACCATTGAAAACCACAAAAGCTTCAAATGACGGGTCATCAAAAAAATGTTCCCATGATCGGCGGTTAACAAACAACAGCCGACTATCGTGAAATCAACTCACTGCGGAAGAAATTTAAAGCGAACCCATCTGGGGTGAAGAATCCAGCTGAGTAATCTATCATTAAAGATCAACAAGAGCCTAAAAAAAGGAAGAACAATCAAGTTTCAAAGATGAGAACCAAAAATCCATCACGGGAAGGTGAAGAAAAACAAAGGGCAGAAGATATGACACTGTACCATTGTTTTGATTTTTTTTTATTCTTGATATTCCAGCATTGAATTCAGTGAATCAATTTGGGGGGGGGGGGGGGGGGTTGCCCTTGACATTGTTTGTTTAATTGGAACGTTATTGTTTGTATATTTAGAACAATGTGTGTTTTGGGCAGATTGTTTGTTTGGGTCGAACATGCTAAAACTTTATGGAAACTGAACTAGATGAAAAATTTTACGTTGTATGATCATTGTATAGGTTTATATTTTCACAATCTGATGAAAAATAACTTCGATATTGATGGAAAATCATGTATTATACATTGATGGAACATTTGATTAATATGTTGTAAACCTATTTTTTGGTGAAAAATCAATGGAACATTTTTCTAAATCTGATGGAAACATATGCATCGTGATCTTGATAGAAACTGATTTTTGTGATCTTGTTTTATTTTTTAAAATATTTATGGAAAATGATGGATATAGATGGAAACTGATTTTTGTGATCTTATTTTTTGTTTTTCAAAACTTTGTGGAAAGTGATGGATTCTTATGGAAACTCGTAAAATTGATAGAAACTGTGTTTGAAAGATATTGACCTTGAAGGAAAGTGATGGATTCTGATAAAAATTCATTTTTTTTTTTCTGATTGGTGTATTTTCTTAAAAGTGGTATATTCAGAATTTGGTTGTTTCGTTGTTTTTATTACATATATGTGTGGAATTGGTGGTTGGGTTTTTGATTTTGGAGTTGACCAAGGGACTACCATTCTTGGCTGCATTTTATCATATACAGTGGGTAGTGAAGAGATTTTTTCATCATATAATTTACTTTGCAGTTATGAATTCAATTTTTGGTCCACCTTGGTTCCATCTATGAGGACGAAGATGATGAAGATGCGGATGACAATGAAGTTGAGGGTGAGATAAAGATAAATTTTGATGGAAACTTAAGATTAATTCTGATGGAAACATATGTTTTTGATGCGATGCATTTTATACATATTTTTACATGTTTTTAGCCTAGTTTTGGGCTGCCTATAGACAAATTCTTAATCTGTTTGTAGGGTAAAAATGCTAGTTACGGCTTTACTTGTACAAATTGCAGGTGAATTATGCATGGAATGGAGACTGCAGAAAACCACACTTCGAACTTAGTATTTGGAGCAAAACAAAGGATTCTCAAGTGAACAAGAGGGAGACGGCTAGCTGACGACAACTTCACTTGAGCATGAAGTTCACTAAGTCTAGTGAAAATCCAGCGTTTGGCGAACGTCAGCTGAAGACGTCCAGTTCACGACACCGTTCACTAGACATGACCTCGATAAAGTGGAGTTAGCGCTGAAGTGAAGCAGCAGGAGTTAAAAGAGAGATCATGGTCTTTGGATGACAGTGTTCCCAGAAAGTCCCAACGTGACGATCACCAGACGCCAGCATCAGGAGAACGTGAGAAAATGACGATCAAGATCTGCAACTTCTAGTGAAGTCAAGTTCAACCCTTCAGTGTACGGTGACTGAGACAGAATACTTCAGGTGATGCTCAGCTGAAGCCACCATCAACTGAGCGTCTGACTACCATTATCAGCACGGGCAGTGGGCAGAATCTAAAAGGACAATTAGTACGTTGGCGCCAGCTAAGGACAAGACCACAAGAGATAATAAGTACAACATTACAGCTAATGGTCCTACCCGAGGAGACAAGAAGTACACTAGCATTGGAATTACTCGGATGAAGTACACCCGGAATAGTGTTGTAGGCTACTTTAACCGTTTCTGAACTGCGCAGGATACTTTTACGGCTGGATGTCAGCGTTTGCCCCCTGGAAGATGCCAAGCCAACTTGCGATCCTTAGCCACCAAGCAAACCGAAAATTCCCAATTTAGAAATCCAACATTTCATTCACTAGATTTCCTTCTATAAATAACAGTAGCCAACTCTGAACTCAGCAACAAGAACAGTAGGGAGTAAGGAGTAGTAGAGTAGGAGTTCGGAGTTTTTTCTCTTGTAACTTGTTACTTGGGTTGTTTTATCCGAAACTTATATTTTTCTTTCTCTTTATTTATATTCTTCATTTCATATAACTGTTGCTAAAAATCAATGAGGTTATAAGTTACCTACATGGAGTTTTACTCCTCTAATAAGGTAGAGGCAAGGTGAAAGTCTCATTTACAAGATGTGCACTAAAGCGGGTTTGATAGTGTTGAACTTCACCCTATGCCTCTCTGGCGGCTGATGAGTGGAATAGACTGCTATCGAAAATCTGCTGAGCACTCCGTTGTAATTGAGCTTGCACTGAAGCTGTTTATGGTGAGTTTTGTAGTATAGGTTATCCAGTTAAACTAACAGTGTGAGTATGGAGTGTTATGAGAATGCCACAGAAGTCCAAATCATGGCAGTATCATACACACTAAGGGACTGTGGAAACACAAGATTGGTATACTTGTCAGGAAATCTTAATTGATAATACTGTAGTAACCAATGATCTTGTGTTACCCAGAGTTTAGCAGAATAGGAATGCATGTAGGGAAGTCTTAATTGGCGATACCTTAGCAAACAATTATTCTGTGAAGCTCACGAATAAACAAAAGTCAGAATGCTTGTAGGGAGATCTTAGTTGATGATACCTTAGAAACTATATACTCTGTTTATTCAAGTTCTGGTATGATATATGTATGGTGAGGAGGTTGAGTCCCCTAGTTGGTTGGAATGATTCTAGGCCATACACAAAAGCGACTGGGGACTACATGGTCGAATGGTAGGGCGATTGTGAAGTTAGTGACACGGGTGTTGTTCGAGTTAAAGTCAGAACTGTGCTCTCCAGCACATTCTTGATCTGTGCTGTTAGGAAGTTTTAACCTTTCTTGTCAACTGCAAACCGTAATCAGAGCCTCTATTCTTACAGGGAAGTAGAAATCCCAACTCTCATTCCTCTGTTTCTCTGTTCTTTACATTTCCTCTCTTCATTGTTAATATTTCCACCTCTTTGAACTTCTTACCTTACTGTTGTGATACCTGTTCTGTTTTACTGTATTTTCTAACTTAGCAGCAGAATTCTAGCCTTCGTTCCTTGTGGATTGACCCGTATTCTAATTTTATTTGTGGTATTTGGTTTATAAATTATTAATTATGAGCGGTATACGATATTAAATCTGTTTGTATTAGTTTTACAAAAAAACATTGATGGAATATGATAATATATCTCATTTTGATAGAAGTTTGAAACAAATATGATGGAAACTTGTGGACATTTAATGGTTATGCTTATGTTCACAGGAGGGAAATGAGAATGACAAAGGAGAAATTATGGAGAGCAAAGACGAGGTGGAAGATGAGAACTCATGAGAAATGCATGTAGAAAATCAGATAAGGAGTGAAGGTAGGAGGGAACTGATTGAATAACATTGAAATTGATGGAAATTGATTTCATGTATAAATTTGATGGAATCTAATTTTGTGTATAAATTTGTTTCATGAGTTTGGTGTATAAACTGATTTTGTGTTTCATGATGGAAACTGATGTTGATAGAAACTGATGTTGTTGATATAATGGAAACATAATGGAAACTGATGTTGATGGAAATTAGTTTTTTTTTTTTTTTTTTATGGAAACCGATATTGTTGATGGAGACATAATGGAAACTGATGTGATTTTGCTATATTTTTCACAACTTGTGATTTGTTTTATGTTATTCACAACTTGATGGAAATTGCTATATTATTCTTATGGAAACAAATGAAAATGTGATTCTGCTATATTCTTCACAACTTGCGATTTGGGTTTGTTTTATCAAAACTTGATAGAAAGTGTTAGATTCTGATGGAAACCATTAATGAAAGTTATTGATCTTGATGGAAATTCTGATTCAATATTGTTATATGCTTTTCAAGAGTTGATGGAAACTTGATGGAAAAGTGATGGATTGTGATGGAAACTCGTAAAATTGATGGAAACTGTTTATGAAATTGATGGAAATGTTAGGGAGCTTATGGTTTTGTAATTTTTACAAGGAATCATCTTATACTTGTTTGTTGTTTTTTCATCAGATGCATATATATTCCATCAGATGCATATTCAAACTGAAGTTTTAGCTTCCATCGTATTAAGTTTTAGCTTCCATAAATATTTAGACTGAAGATTTAGTTTCCATCGAAGGAAATTTTAGTTTCAATCAAGTTCAGGCTGAAGATTTAATTTCCATCGAAGGAAGTTTTATTTTCCATCAAGTTCAATCACAGTTTCCATCAAATGCATGAGCAATTTCCATCAAATTCAGAACTTGATGGAAAACATAAATGATATTCCATCAAAATCAAAAGATATAAGTGATATTCCATCAAATTAAGTTTGATATTCCATCAAAACGATATTGCATCAACTTCTATCAAGTTCAAAAAACATAATCCATCAAAATCAGAAGACATATGTGATATTCTATCAAATTCAGAAGACAAGTGTGATATTCCATCAAATTCAGAAAAATCATTTTCAAATGAAAAATCTGAAATTAAAAAACGGAAAAACATGTTATTCCCATTTAAAAACGGATAAACATGAATAAACATGTACAAGGATAAACAAATAGATAAACATTGTACAAGGATAAACAAATGGATAAACATTGTATAAGGATAAAGAAACAAAAAATCTCAATCTTCAAGCCAAGTTAAAGAAACAAAAAATCAGCATCCGCTGGAAGTTTGCTGTACGCTACCGCTCCCCTTCTCTGGAATTCTGCCCACAAAACCCATTTCTTCTCTTCTCCCTTTTCTTTTCTCTTTGCCAGATTTCCTTCACTGCTCGGCCACACCTTTACCTCTGCCAAATCGCTATCGCCAACGCATCAGGCCTTCACTCGATGCCACCACTCCATTGATCGACACCACACACTTTCTCTCTCTTCCCGAAGCCACCTCTCCATTAATCTTGCCACCTCCTACTGCCAGGAACCACCATCTCCTGCCAACTTATTGTCTTCCATATTCAGATGAACAAAAACAGAGCATCCTGGAAATGAAAAAAAAAAAAAAAAACCAAAAACAAAGTAGTAGGAAAGATTAACTAACGCATGAGAATTGAAAATTTTTAAAACACACCTTGAAATGAGAAACTGACAACGTCATTAATGAGACAATTCTCAAGACAAAAAAAGGGGCTGATTAATGGGGTGGAAACGACTGTTGTAATTATGAGCAAAGTTGATGGGTTTTTAAGCAAAAAAAAAAAAAAACTAGTGAGAGATAGGGGTTTTGGGAAAGGGGGGAACACATAATTAATTGAAAATCTATATAGAAAATCTGCTAGGAGTAGTACTCCTAGGTGTACTGATGTGAATCACTTCACATCTATTTTTATGTGTAATTGACACGGGTTTATGTCTATTTTTTTTTATAGATTTAAGGTCTATTCATGTGGAAAATAGTGACTTTATTGCTTCGATTGTGTTACTTACAAGTAAATTATGGATGATGTGAAGTTCAAAGAAAACCAAACTAAGAATGGAACTTCAAGTACAGAAGTTGCAGATGTGAAGAAAAGAGTTTAGCTTTTCAGAGGACGTCCAGTAAATGGCAGCTTCACCTCGACGTGATATACATGATGCCCAGTCAACTCCTGCATTTGGTGAACGTGACAGGTGACGTTCATACCACGACAACTTCAACTGGACATGACATGGACGAAACTTAGATAACGTCAAGTTGTATCAGCTATAACTGGACGTGAGGGTATCACTTCTCGTTCATGACAGCGTCAAGCGGGCATGACATCGATCATGTCCAGCAAATGCCAAACTCAAGTGAATGTGAGTGAGATGACATCCAAGCACGACAACGTTCCATGAGCTTGAGCTATACTCTACCAATGCACGGTGACTTCAGGAGAGCGCTACAAGGTGACGTCCATCAAACGCTAACGTTTGATGAACGTGAGTAGGCCAACACTGGCATCGAAAAAGGTCATGACCAAAATGAAGTAAATAGCTCACGCTATATCAAGAGGGCGTTAGCAGATCCACCGTCTTTGATAAAGCCACTTTTTGGATTACTTCGGGCCAAAGAAATATTTTTGTATTGCCCAAATTAGACATTCTATTCTTTTATTCTTTACTAAATTTTATCTAAATAGGAGTAGGATTAACCTTAGAAGGGATTCAGATTTTTAGATAGCAAAGCATAGTCCGAACGAAGAGAGACAAATATTTATTTTTACTCTTTTTGTTTTAGCTAAGAACCCATGAGGTTCTAAGCATTTTTCAAGGGATTTTCACCCCCTCTAATAGAACAGAGGAGGTGGAAATCCCATGTACATAGATGGATCTAATCTAATTCTGTGCTTAAAATTCATTTCGTTCCACTTTAGATTATGGGTTTTGCTTTTCTTGGTTAATTTCGAGAAGAACTTTCCATTTTTGCTCTATCAAGTGGGTTTATGGAATATATACAGTGGGTGTGATGGATATGTCTTGTGCATGGGATTTTTATTGCCTGTTGTGCTGAGTTATGTGTTTCTTCAATTAATTGCTGCTTAATTTTATGGATCTAACATGTGGTGTATGAATTGTTGACACTATGTTCATAGGCTAGTTCATAACATCGTGAAGGGAGTAAAACAGGGGTTTATGAAAGGTTTTGAGCTTTATCTTAATTGATATTTGCCTTTAACTTGTTATTGAACTAATTGTGTTATTCCTGATGTGTGATGTGCCCATGATGATAGGGTATGAACTCAAAAGAGTTAAGTATTGCTAGGCCAAACCAAGATTCAGATTGACTGAATACACCATGGAGAAGTGATAGAACTCCACGGGTATTGTGACATGGTGTTGATCATGTTTCGGTCGACGTTGACATGTTAAGCCCTTAGATCTAGTCCTTAAGTCGAGTGCATAACTGATAGATTGCATACAGATTCACAATCGAAACCTCTAGACCTTGAGGACGTGATTATCCCATTTTTTATTCATACTTTTCATCATCTTTTATGTGTTTTGTTCATGCTCTGTTCCTGAAATCATCAATCAATTGTTGTTTTATTTAATACTCTCTTAGTGTCCTTTTATTATTGCTTTCTTAGTTAATCAACAATAAAATTCCACCGTTCCCTGTGGGATCGACACGTAATTATTATATTATTTTTGTACCTGTTGAGTAGTTTATAAACTTTAATTCGGTGTGGTTACCAGAACAATAAAAAACGCATCATGTACCATATAAATTGCCCTAATTGACACACTATCTGATCAAAATGTTACTATTCTTTTAAAATTTGATGCGGAACAAGGATGTTATTAGTTTGAAGGACATACCAAATATCACTTTTAACGTTCATTTTCGGTAAGGGTAGGAATGGATTAATGGATTAAGTTTGATCCGATTCGAACTGTTTTGATCTATTTCGAGCTTATACAGATTCACGAGTCGATCCAACCGATTCATTTTCTTTTTTTTTTTGGTTAACAAAATAATAGTTTTATTTATTTAACTAAAATAAATATAAAAATATAACTATTATTTTTATGATAGGTGTGATATTTATTTTTAATTTAAACATACAAATAGTATAATTTTTTAAAAATGGTTTAAAAAAGCCTAAAATAATTTTTTAAAAAATTTGGATCAATTTCATCAATAATCCAAAACTCTACTCGAAGAAGAAAAACATTTAAGAGTCATATTGGTCATAAGATCACCACTTTCATGCTAAATTGGAGTATGTGATATAATTATTGGTCAAATTATACCATATAACCAGGGGTATACCCCCATTTACTATTTTTAGAAATTAATTAGATGATAACTCAGCAAAGAAAAAATCACTCAACACGGGTTTTTTTTTTTTTTTTTTTTTTTTTTTGCTACATTGAAACGTCAAACAGTTTACAACGACGTATTAAAATGATTATTTTCCAATATTATAATTGTAAAAAATAAGATTTATCTAGTTAGTTTTTTTTTAATTAGACTTATCTAGTTATTTTTTAAAAAAAAAAAGACTTATCTAGTTAATTTTATTTGAAAAAAAAAGACTTATCTAATTAATTTTTTTTAAAAAAAATTAGATTTATTAATCTTTTATCAATTAGTTGTACATATCTTATCAGATTATTCATATCTTATCATTAGATATTATTATGTTTTACTATATGTGTAATACATGTTAAATATCATATGTAGTACGTGAGCATCAAAGATTCTTTCTCCTCTTCTATATGCTGCTTCATCTTCTCTTGCGTACTAGTGACCTTTTCCTCATTCTGTATGTCTGCCTCTATATTCAGCTCCATCTTTTCTTGCATGCTGGTGACCTCTTCCTCCTTTTGCATTTTAATCTGACATTGAATCTAACCATTATGCTGATAAAATAAGTGATTACGTCAATACATTATATAGAATACGTCAAATAAAAATTACCGTTTTACTAAATGTGTAATTTTTTCCCTACAACTGACGTATTACGTCAAATACAAATTACTATTTTACTAAATGTGTAATTTTTTTTCCTACAACTCACGTATTCACAGGTTTATTGTGATGTATATGAGTGGAATACGTCTATATATTACATAGAATATACCAAATAAAAATTACTGTTTTACTAAATGTATAATTTTTTCCCTATAACTGACTAAATATATAATTTTTTTCCCTACAACTGACTAAATATATAATTTTTTTCCCTACAACTGACGTATTAACAAGTTTATTGTGACATATATAAGTGGAATATGTCAATATATTATACAGAATACTTCAAATGAAACATTAATTTTAACTTTAGAGTCAAACCAGGATGGTGGGAGTTTGAAGGCTATTCCTTTCTCAAATGCATTGTGTAGGAGAGCTCTGGCAAAAGTGACTATTGTTGATGAGTTATCTTTTAGGTCTGTGCAGAAAGCGGGTTTTAGGCTTTTTGGTTGTGTTATGCAACCTAAGTTTGAGGTGCCATCTCGGGTAACTATTGCTAGAGATGTGTTAGAATTATATATGGAAGAAAAGAAAAGATTGAAATTATTTTTTAGTAATTCTTCACAAAGGGTGTGTGTTACCATGGATACAAGGTCTTCTATTCAAAATATCAACTATATGGTTCTGACAGCACATTACATCGATGAACATTGGAAGTTGCAAAAAAGAATTTTAAATTTTGAGGTCATTTCAAATCACAAGGGTGAAACTATTGAAAAAATGATTAAAACTTGTTTACTTGCATGGGATATTGAGAGGGTTACTACCATTACTGTCGATAATGCGAATTCTAATAATTTAGCTATTGCCCACATTGAAAACAAGGTGCGAAATCGGGGAAATACAATTTTAAATTGTGCTTTATTGCATGTTCGGTGTTGTGCTCACATTCTTAACTTGGTTGTGACTGATGGTTTGAAATAATACAATTCTTCCATTCAAGTGATTAGGAATGTTGTGAGGTACGTGAGATCTTCTCCCTATAGGTTACAAAAGTTTAATGAATGTGTTGCAAAGGAAAAGTTAGATGTTTGTGGAAGTGTGTGTTTGGATGTTCAAACTAGATAGAATTCCATTCTCTTGATGTTACAATCTTTTTTGAGATTTAAGCATACTTTTGATCGATTAGAGGAAGATGGCCAAAATTTTCGATATTTTGTTGGTAGAAGTTACTTTTTGGAAGACCTTGATGCTCATAGAAATTATGATTTGAATAAAATTGGTCCACCAACTGATAAAGATTGGGAAGCAGCAAGAAATTTCATGAAATTTCTTAAAATTTTCTATAAGGTAAAATTGAAATTTTCAGGTTCATTATATGTTACTTCAAATAACCACTTTTGTGATATGTGTTTTGGTTTATACTCATGTTACTTCTTGCATGAGAGATGATAACGAGAATCTGAGCAGGGCTGGCCTATAGGGCAGAGCAGGAGGGGCGATTGCCCAGGCCCAAAAATTTTAGGGTCCCATATTTTTTAACTAATATTAATATTAATATATAATTTTAAAAAATTATATAAAATATGATCCTTTTAATGTATAATTTTTTAAAAAATAAAAAATAAAGGAAAACTTGGTCAAATTGGGAGTTGGAAGGACAGTCACGAATTTTAGGATTTTTAATGGGATGGGAATGTCAGAAAAATTGGAAAGATGATAAAATTTGAATTGGATTCGAATGTGTAGAGAAATTTTAGGAAAAATTCAAGAGTTTTTTCATTCATAATTTTAATACAACAATACTCATATTTTTTAAATTTTCATTCTTATAAATAGTCATTGAACCAATTTTAATCCCATCAACAATCTCTTAATTATCAAAATTTCTTCAACTTCATCCTCTTAATCTATTAATTACTATAATTCTTTGGGAATCTGACCCCTTTCATTTCGAATAATATCAAAAGGGCCCATCGTTGTTATTTCGCCCTAGGGCCCTCAAAATCATTAGAACGGCTTTGAATCTGAGATCAATGGCTGAAAACATGAAGAGAAAATATGACAAGTATTGGGGACATATTATGAAATTGAACCCATTGTTGTAATTCTTGATCCTCGTTATAAGCAAGATTATGTGAATTGGAGCATTGAAGATATGTATGAGGATGATATTGAACAATGAAGTTAAAAGTAGAAGATGCTCTTAAGAAGCTTTTTGATGATTATCACAAACAAGATTATGAGCATGTTAAAGATAAAGTTATCTATGATAATGATGTAAGTATGACTCAATTAGGTATTCTAATAAAAAACGTATGCTGAAATTCAAATATTTTTGCAAGATGGATCAAGGGGTGAAAATAATGAATTGGATTTGTACTTAACCGAGTCTAAAAAGAGTTTAGATGATGATACATCATCTGGTTTTGATATATTGGGTTGGTGGAAGGCAAACTCTTCGAAATATAAGACTTTGTCAAGGCTTGCAAAAGATATACTTGTTGTTCATGTCTCTACTGTTGCTTCGGAATCGGTATTTAGTACATGAGGTATTGTTTTAGATTGTTTTAGGAGTAGTCTCACTCCTAAAACAGTTCAAACCCTCATATGTGCACAAAATTGGTTCCGAAATGATATAGAACAAGAAAAAGAACTAATTGATATACAATCTGCATTAAAAGAGATTTCAGATCTTGAAGGAATTGAAAGAGGTATTTATCAAACTTGTTTTGACTGTTTTTTTGTTTTGTTGCTTCTAATGCCAACAAATATTTGTCTCACTCGATATTTTGGTATTTTTTTTTCCAGATTTTGCCACTCATGTCAATATCTGCACTGATCACATTGAATGATAGCATTGGCTGAAAGGTTTAAACAAGAGAGCAAGAAAAATGAAATAAAGGTGATCAAATAAATGCTTATTATTATGATGATGTTAGTCCTTAGACTTTTAACTTGTATAGTGATGAGCTTTTTTTGATTGTCATTATTTTCAGGCGCAATGACTTGAACAAAATCTATTCCAAAATCAGTCCTATTTTCCATTTGCAACTACCTCTCTCTGACATGATCCAACATCCTTATACAACCATCATCACATCAATGAAAGAACTTTAACTTGTTCATTATGGCCTATGAATTGTAATATTTTGAATTATGTTTCTTTTGGATGTCTATTATCTAGTTTTAAGTAGGGCTCTTTATTTGCTAAAGTTGATCATATGGATTGTTTTTTTTTTTTTTTTTTTTTTTGGTGTAAGAACTTTGGACAATGTTGTTTGTGTAGTTATTTAGAATGCACTGATGTAGTGAAATTTCAGGGGTGATTTTTTTGGTTGTTTCATTCTTATATGGTTGAGGATCAGTCTGATACTTACTGACCCGAATTATTGAAAAAAAGAAAATAAAAGAGAAGTTTGGGCCTTGTCCTATATAATAAAATAGTTGAATGGACTTAAAAATAAGGTTTAAATATATTTTTTGTCCCTCATAACATGAGTTATTTCATTTTTGGTCCCCTTTAAGTTTTATTCACCAATTTTAATCCCACTTAAAATTTTTTTTGCCAATTCTAGTCATTTTCTTTCGAAAATACCCTTGATTAACCCTAATTGTATCAAAGCTTGCAAAATTGATTAGTTTTTTGGTTTAATCATCACGCTATGAATTCAAATTAGTTAAGATTTCTGAACTTTTGAAAATGGAGAATGATGAACGATATGATGAAGAGACATTTGATGCAAGGTTTGAGAACATTCAAGGAGTAATTGATAAGGAGTATGAGGAGCAATTTATTCTCATGGATTTGATCATCCGTGGATTCAGGTTGTCTTGATCCTTTTGAATGACACAAATTACTTATTCTAGAAAAATGCAATGATCACAGCCTTGGAAAAGCAGTGCAAGTTAGGTTTTGTGGATGAAACATGCTTCATGCCAGAAATTGAATCTCTATATTATGAAAAGTGAAAAAGAGTCAATAGTATGGTTGTCTCTTAGATCAAGGGTTCCAATATTTGGGTTCTTATTTTCCGCTCTCCTTTTTCTGTTATTTACCGCCTCTGTTTTTTCAAAATTGCTCCGTTTTTCTTATTACTGCCCCCTTTTTTTATTCACTGTCATTTATTTTCCGCCCCTCTGCCTGTCACCACCACTATTGCCGCTTCCGCGCCACTCATCACCACCGCCGTCTTCTTCTTTTTCTCGCGTCGCCGCTCATCACCACCCTCGTCATCTTCTTCTTCTGCTAGTCCATTGCAAAGAGATCGGTCGAACCATCGAATCCTAGTCTTCTCCGGTCGCTCTGGAGGTCGGATCATCGTCTTCTCCAAATCGAACGCAAGGAGGTCGCTCCGATCCTCGTCTTCTCTAGGAGATTGGATGGAGGTCGGGAGATGGGTCCGTCTTCTCTGGGACATCAAATGGAGGTCGGGAGATCAGTTGACCCTCGTCTTCTTTGGGAGATCAGATAGAGGTCCGAAGATTGGTTGACCGTCGTCTTCTCTGGTCACTCCCAAAGGGGTTTCAAGTGGGGGTTTCAGCCTCCATCCGATCGGGAACAAATGGGACAAGGGATGAGGGAGATCGAGAACGGCGGCGGTGGT
Organism: Knoxia roxburghii; assembly: GCA_030378225.1. Classification (NCBI taxonomy): domain Eukaryota; kingdom Viridiplantae; phylum Streptophyta; class Magnoliopsida; order Gentianales; family Rubiaceae; genus Knoxia; species Knoxia roxburghii. The sequence continues at coordinate 10,051,020 of CM059423.1, forward strand.
GGTGGAGGTGGAGGTGGAGTAGGAGGAGGGCAGAGGGGGAAGAGAAGGGATCTAGGGTTATGGCGGTGGCGTCCGAATGTGGGGGTGACGGTGGCATTGGAGGAACGAAGAGGGGTGACTGTTGTCCGACTATGGCGGAGAGGAAGGGAAAGATGAAAGAGAAAGGGAGGGTCAAAGGCATTTGCCTAAAAGTTAAGGGTAATTAGGTCCAAAATATGACGGTAAATAAGAATTATTTTCCATATTAAAGAACATAGTGAACAAGTTTATGTATGTGAGCATGCAGTGGGTTTACGGAATGAAATTGGTGAGAGATTTAGTACTTCCAATCTGTCAATTATGTTTCGAGTAAAGAGAGAAATAGCTATGTTCAAAGCAAGAAAGTTCAGGAATTACTCATTATTATGGGAGGTTGAAGGAGCTCAGAGACCAATTAAGTCAATTGCGTCATGAAACTGATTGCATTGAAGCAGTGAAGTCAATAATGAATGGCGGGAGGTCTTGACAATAACTACTTGGGATAAAGATGTTATGCATACAATTATGAAAATTTTGGAAAACAGAAATCAAAAGGATCATTCTATGAAGTTTCTTATGGGATTAAATGAGATATATAAAGCAGATAAAAATCAAACTCTGTGATGGGGGCAATACCTTCCGTCAATCAGGTCTACTCCATCATTGTTGGTAATATTAAATCAAATTTAATTAGAGTAAGATTTGATAATTAATAGTTTAGTTATTTCGTGTTAAATTTAGGACAAATATTATCCCAATGCGAGTTAGATAGCAAATTCTAGTTGTGTTGGGATCTAGTTCAAATTTATTTGTGATAAAAGTTTAAATTAGAACCTAGACTAGAAATAAGAGAAAGAAGTCATGAAAGGCTAAGTCGGTAGCTTATGAGAAAAATTGGATAAAAAATCGGTGTGGTTGCCATGATAGGCAGAGAACCACTGTGATCAACGAATGGACATCATCAGGTCCAATTAGTTAAAACACAAATAAAGAACTAAAAAAATGATATTCAAAGAAAACATACCAGTTAGATATAATATTAATTCAAAATAGTCTCGTAATTCCGAGAGAAAGGGTGTCCTCTCATTAAAGGGGTCAAAGTGATCAGGGCAGGGGACTGTTTACCAAAAGGCTTAAATCCACTTTTGGTCTCCCTTAATATGGGTTATTACAATACTTATATAGTACAACGAGGAGGACAATTATAATGTACCTTTTGACAATTGGCAGGGAATCATTAGTTAAAGGGAGAAACAAGGTAAATTCAGGGGGTCAATGCATTAAATGAGTTATTTCTATTGGGTCAACACATCTAGGAGTATTACTCCTATGTACAAGATATATTTTGCCTTTATGAAAATACCATTTGACTAACGGTTGACTAATTCTCAAAATCCTAATTGTTTTTCGTCTTTGGTTTGACCACCACCCTGCCGCCGCCATCACTATCATCGCCAAAACTTCTACAAACCCGTCTCGTCGCCGCAGCCCGCCTTTCACCTCCTTCTTTTTAGTCGTCATACCCTTCCCCTCCTTTTCCATAACTAATAAAAAAGTGTGAAGAAACAGCGGTAACTGTAAGAGAAAGATGATGGTGGAAGTGGCGGGGTGGCGGCGTCAAGGTGGTGGCGGCAGGGCAATGATCAAACTGAAGAATAAGAACAATTAGAGTTTTAAAGGTTAATTAACCGTTAGTCAAAGGGTATTTTCGTAAAAAAATGGCTATAATTGTCAAAAAAAAATTTAAGTGTGACTTGTATTAGTAAAGAAATAAAAAAAATGGACCAAAACCGGAATAACCCCTATTATGGAGAACAAAAAATGAATTTCAGCCTCACCAAAAATACATGTCTCTGCAAAGTCGTAAGATAATGTATAGAGACTGATGTCTACCTGTCCAGTGCCAAAAGGTCAAAAGAAGTTAGTAACTTGATGACAGAGGAGTCGAGGATCGAAATTCCTGTGAATGATGATCATAACTACAACGGTATGAAAGGCTCCTGATAAACATGTAGTGACTATCTTAGCTTATCGAATTGGATAAGTCAACATCTAAAGAATTTGGTTTCTCTTACTGCGAAGGTTGATCCTCGGTTGATGGATAAAGCTGCTCTTCATGATAAAAAGGGGGAATAGCCATTTCTTTGACTACGATAGCAAACATGAGGCTTTACTCACCAATTAAGGAGGACATTGTCGTTAATAATGAGGTAAGTTTTTCCTTACAAGTTGGGCAGTAGGTGGAGCTGTAGTGTTTGCATAAATCCCTCTAGCAAAGAATAACTAGGGATGAACCTGGATTTTTGCCGGAGCATCATCTCACTGATTCATAAATTATGGGAGACGAGGGGTATGCATATATCGATTGTGCAAATTGTTCGGACAATGTTGATTTCGGTTCAAAAATGTAGACAAACACATTGATGATAAGGGATTTTCTATCTTATTAAAAAAATATCATCATAATATGGCATAAAATTATGCATTCAATTCATCAAATTAAATGAACATATCTCCATTAAATATTTGATTATGTAACATAATATATATATATATATATAACCAATTAATAAATAATTAATTACCTACATTCTAGGCTGCCCAACGGCATTGTTTCATGTTGGGTTTCTGAAACCCAACACTGCAATGGCTCCACCTGACATCCCATAGTTTCCATAGCTGGAAAATTGCAGCAAGACTTTTGTTGGTGGGAGGATGATTGATAGGTTGAGATTTCAGTGGTTGGCGGGATAGCATATATACCTATCCCATACCCTCCTAATATATCATTTGCAATGAAAATGGTAAGTTAGTTTATGCATTCACCAACCAAAATTTTAAGCAGAAATCCAAGAGAAAGCTTAATTTTGAGAAAGAATGATAATTTTCAAGTTAAAATCTATACAGTTATTTGGCGGAGAAAAAAACAAAGTGCAGTCACATTGATGAGTGCATAAGCTAGGTTTAGATCCTTAGCAAATTGGATTTGATCTGTAATAATTATGCTACTATTTCAATTGCTCATCATCCAATTCAATACGATAGAAACATTTTGACACATTACAGTTGGCTGACATTTTATCCAAAAAAAAAAAACTAAAGAATTGTCTAATTTGTGTTTTCACGTACAAGAAACATTTTGATCTCTTAATGAATAAGCTAGGGATTTAGAATAACCATTAATTCTAGAAGGAAGTGTTTCATAGAATAACTACTTGTATCTATATTTATATGCAACATGTAGAATAGAAAAGATGAAGCAACAGAACCATTTTTTTCTACAAAATGACACCTACCAGGGATCCTGACCAGGCTATTCGCTTTCTTCCACCTTAATGACTTAACAATCCAAAAATCTTCACCAATTAATCCTCACCTAACTTTCCTAAACAGTCAGTCAGTCTGATATCATTTACTTTATAGTACAATATGGCCTATTAAGTTTAACTCAAAAGAAACAATATCAATAATGTCAAATAACTTGGAGACAGTTAAAGCAGTTGCATTTTAACTAAATTTGAGACATGTACTCCATCCAGTCAAAGCAATATGTCATGTTATGAACACACTCAAACAAGAGAAATTGGTCTCTCAAAGCTTAAACTCCCTTGACTAGGGATATCTTTTAAAAACTAACTATTGGTTTCCCCTTTTGGCCATCTATGCAACAGTAATTTGTAAACCTAAAAATATCCTTCTTCAGTGTATTTCCAACTGAAGACTCACTACTGTATCTTTTCTTCTTTTGTTTGCAGAGCTTTTCATGTAGCTTTTACTTTCCAGTATCACAATCACATTTCTTATCCAATAAAAGATATGTGTAAATGAATAGCTAATCATGCATAGAAGGCAACATACTGAAAAATATGGCAAGAAATCTGAATGTGAAACCTACACACAATTAAAAGCTACTAGATTTAGCAGCTTTCTTTATCTTATGCATTTCATTTACTGAGAACTTTATTTGTAATTTAAATCAACAATATCCACTTCTGTTAATTACTCAATAAAAAAATCAAATAATAAAGAAAGATTCATCGATTTTTTCTGCAATCACAAAATCAATAAAGTTACAAAAGATATTATCCATAACTAATGACAACTTGCTAAGAACTATTAGCAAGATTTAAGTGTAGGATTTGTTAAAGAACCAAATGCTAACTATACCTTAGCAGCTTCCTCGGGATTGTTCTTAACTGGAACATAAGCAAGCCATGTATCCATTTAGCCGATGAACTGAAATTTCAGCCAATCTGGTTCTTAATAAAACTATGCGTCAAAAGATGACTATTTAGGAAGGAATTCATGAAATTAAGTGAATAATTCACCTTTTTGCATGAAAATAACAAAACAATCCTTGATTTTCCATGAAAATAAGGAATTCAAAAGGATAAATATTTAGCAGCTTCTAACAAGGGAAACTTCGGAATAATCTCATCTAGTCTAGGCTCAATACCATCAAGTTATAACCCTAAAGTTCTGGGTTTTCCAAACCTAAGCTTCAGCAATTTTCCTGCAGACTTGTCAAAGATCAATCCCTTCATCCAACATCCCTTCTTTCTCATATTTTAATCCAGATAACTCCAAAAACACTCAACCAACATTCACAAAATTGTAGACCCTAAAAGATCAGCAAGGCCAAACATTGGAATGAATAAACCACAAGTAATTTGTTCCTGTGAGTTCAATTTGAGAAAACCCAGCTCATCAAAATATCAATCTGGGTTCTTACAGAAACAGTCTTCCATTTCATGGGCCAAACCTCAAAAGACCAAAATTAAACCAAAACCAAAACCAAAAGCAAAAGAAAAAGAAAGAGTAACAAGAAAAAACCACCAAAACTCAACAAACATCAACCTACCCAAGTCAACATTAATACATGTACACACATATGAATAGAGGAATAGGGGTGAATGGATCAAACATATGGAGAAGAATAGCAAAAGTCATGTGAGCTCCCCACAAAGAAGAAATGCACTTGAATAAATTTGCAAAATACTAGCCAGCCATTGAATAACTGAATCTCGCAAACACAACATTAAACAATAATGTTCTCAGCACTATGAAGATGCAGCATCCATCACAAACAATAGGGTTTAAGGTAAGAGTACATCAATATTTTTAAGACTAACTTGCACAAGTGAGGGGGAAAATGATAGTCCATCTATAGAATATTAGAATCAATTGCATAAACAATCACAGATATTGCTGAAAACCTTCTATCATTTACACAATTTCAGCCTTTTGAAAAGTGGTGAAACAATTGATTTTGGATATGGTTTTGTAGCAATACAAGTAGCAAAGTTTTCAGGCTGTTCAATCCACAGCTTATGAAAAATATCGTTGGTATTTAATTTCTCGGACAAACTTAACATCTGGGCCTCATCTTTTACTTCAACTGTAACCTGCATTGAAAAAAAAAAAAAAAAAAAGAAAAGTAGATGAAACAAAGAAAATTTCACAGGATCTTAGAAATTAGAAGTTGCACCGTATAGAAAAAACAAAGGGGGAGAAAATATACCATATACTGTAATCTTTCATCAAACAATTGAGAGGTAGATATAGCACAGCTATTAAGAATTTAACATTTCTTTTCAATACAATCGAACAAATCCTCAAATTCATAAAGTAAGGGAGAAATTAATCATTAACTAGCCTTACGCATGACGTCGAGGTTGGAAGGGTTACAGTAGCGGAGAGTGTGAGGATCATCTTTAAAAGTACAAATAGCAGCGACCGAAGCATGGCAGCCCTGTGATACTATACTCCCTAATGGCCACTTCTCAATAAGGTCTCTGCGCAGAACAACGTACTGAATCAAAGGGTCTGAATCGGAAATACTTTCAGCTGTATTACTGATAGCGGTAGTCTCGTTCACTATGGAGGCGGCGGCGTCAGCGGCGAATCCATCCATTCTAAAGCTAAGCTTGAAAGGAGGGTATGGGGCAGGATTGTATCGAGGGAATGCGGAAGTGAGTCGGTATGGGAAGAAGCCGGAAGAGAATACTGTGGATGCCATTTTAAATAGGCTACAAAGGCGACTTGTGATTGGCTTTGTGTTTCATTGAAATCATAGGACAATTATATCATTTTTCTAAAAAAAAGAAAAAAAATCCTTAGAGTGACACACTTTAGGGTGTCTTTGTTTAGCGCGAAGGAAGCAATTGTTAATTTTTTTTTTTCAATTAAAGTTATCGATGAACAATTTTTGTGGATGAACAATCGTCTAGGGTGTCAAGCAGCCGTTTGAGTGAGTTATTACAACAACTAATAACATAAAATAAGCAAAGATAAAGTTGCTTAAAAAAAAATTAAGATAAAGTTAAAGTTGGGAGGGATTTTCACCACCATTTGGCACATCAGGTGATCTTCAAAGGCGGTCTTCGACCCATGAAATCGGTATCCTAAACATCAACTTTACCACTATTGCTACACTTCCAGGGGCGGAAATTCCATTGGGGTGCTTAGAACTCCATGGTTCCAAGCAAAGCTACCATGATTCCTACTCAAAGCTATAAACCCTAACTACAGGAGAGAGAAGCTCTCATAATTCTTTAAGAAGCTAACTAAAAGTAGTACTGGAAATGGAACTTAGGGAATGCCCTTAGGACTTGTTCTCTCAGCCATTATATACAAGGATAGCATGAAAGTAGTAATTAACTCAAGAAATCTAGGGCAATGTCGGGATTTCCAGGCGGCTAATGGCTTCTGCAAGAAATTAGGGAATGCCCTCAGGACTTGTTCTCTCAACCATTATATACAAGTATAGCATGAAAGTAGTAATTAACTCAATAAATCTGGGGCAATGTAGGGATTTCCAGGCGGCTAATGGTTTCTGCAACCTAGTTGCTATCGCAAATGACAGGTAGTTGACACTTCAGAGTTGCCTGAGAAGCCTTAATTACGTCTTTCCTGCAGTCGCGACATTAATTAAACTCCGTCTAATATCGTAGCCAATGCGACCACAGTAAAGACGTGCACTACTGATGTTCCGAGTATGCGACTGTGCACACAATTAACCCGTAGCTCTTTCCTTCAATCCTTTTTCCACATAATCCTACGGTTAAGTTGTGGTAGCACCCGACATTTGCGTAGTTTTATCATCTTTTGTGTTTTGCACATTTTAGCTTCTTAATTCCCCTTTTCTGCAAGATTCCGGTCCAAATTCACCAATTATACCAATTCCATCTTTTCACCTGCAGTTTACAAGAATATGTCATAAACCTCTTGAAACTCACAATTATAATAGATGATTCTAATGAAATGCGGCATAAATGCATGTAAAAGGCTACATAAAAACAGGTATAATTGGTTCACATCACCCTTCTGGAAACAAGGCTAAGGGCCAAACACTTACCAAACGGGATTCTTTAGTCAATATTGTTGGACCTGTGACAAGAAATAGGACAAAGAGGATGCAAGAGGCATTGCGACTCATAATTGAATAAACTCAACAACATGCCCAAACCCAACTACCTCTCTTCGAGTCCAATATCGTAAGTCTGACTTGTCCTAGAGAAGATAACCTTGAAGAAAAGGGTAATTAAAGGCTTGAGCCGAAATAAAGTAGATCCAACTAGCTCAAGATTAGACAAGGATTTCGTGTGTGTTTGAAGACCAAAAATCTCCTTCTCTCTCTTCTTTTAGGAATTGTATTGTTTTACTTTCTAGTTCGAGAAGGTTTTGTAAGTCCATTCTATTACTAATAGGATAAGTATAGTTTTTCCTTCTTTAGATATGATTCTATTTTGTCTTGTAAGTAGTTATGTTGGCCAAAATTATAAGGTCCTTTCATAGTTCAAATAGGATTTGTTTTACAATCACTATTTCAATAGGATTGGATGATTCCTTTTTAGAATAAGAAAAGAGGAACACATTGCATATAAAAGGCTTCATTGTACCATTCAGATTTCTCAGATTGCTGAATACATTGAATACTTTTCAAATTTTAAAACCTTCATAATTCTCTCTTAAATGTCTAACACTTGGTTGTCTTTACTCCTTGTTCAGGTGTTTGAACTAAAACCCCTTCATAAACCATAACTCCACCAAGATTTGCGTAGCCCAAAGAACCTTGCGTAATCCCTCTATTTATTTGATTGATCCGCCAATCAATTCAATAGTCTTTAGATAAGAAAAGATTGTTAGAAAGATCAGGCACCCCATAGGATGTTTCAAGATAGCAGATCAATCTGACAGTCTCGTTACCATCGGTAACCTGCCTCTCTTGAACACGCCATCAGTGATTCACTTTTGGGAGAATTCGTGTGGCTCAATGGGCATGGGGACCGGCTGAATTTCCTTTCTCCTTACTAGGCTAATTGATTTTCTTATTTTTGTGTGTGTGTGTGTGTTGCGGGGGGGGGGGGGGGGGGGGGGGCTCAATTTCTTTACTTTCCTTCTTCTTCAAGTCTATATTCAGTAAGACATGACAAACTTATGAGTTTAGGCTCCAACAGAGGAAGTTGGGTTTGGACCTATTGTTGGGCTTCTTCAATGATGAGTTGCAAGACATCTTACATCCTCTTAGTCCTATTTCTTGTCAAAATAGACACAACGATGTCGACTAAAAGATCTCGTTTATAAGTGTTAGGTCCTTAGTCGGGCTCCCAATGGGAAGAAATGGTAAAATCACCTTTCCTCTAGGGGAGAGGGAAAGTGGCAATTTCTATATCGCTTGATCCCTTCTGATGTCCTCATTAGGGTTGGTAGGCTAGTTTTTAGATAAACAAAGAAAATTCCAAAGCTAGTGTTCGGATACACAAAGAAAATTCCAAGGCTTGTGTTGGACACAATTTCTTTAAAACAATTTTGTCCCCTCTACAACATGCATGATGTTTTAGGAAAATATATTTTCCAAGACACAAAGGAAACTGATGAAGTCAATTTTTCACAAAATAGTGTCACCTGCAAACTAGAAGAAAAGATATTGACCAAAATGGTTCTATATCCATGAAGTCAAATTTCCACAAAATAGCCTCACCTATGAACTAGAAGAAAAGATATTGACCAAAATGTTTCTATATATGTTTTCCCTAGCAATCAGACCTGAGATTTTTTCCTATGGGCGGTCCGGTTAATTTCATTAGTTGGACTAAGATTTGCATCACCTTGTCCGCACACGCGAGCAGGATGTACGACATAGAATATATGTAAGGAATTCTGACACACTCAAAGCATAATAACTTATATAGTGGTTTAAAATTTTCTAACTTTCTAATGTAGGACAAATCTTTTCCCACTTATAGCTTGTCTCATTTTATTTTCATCCAATCAAATTTTCATTCACACTTTTTTCTCCTATTTTAAATACTATCTTTCAACACTTAGGGCCTGCTTGGATAGAGGGTATGACAATCATTCTTTGGGTATCAGACATATTTATACTGTTTGGTTCAGTTCTATGAGATTGAAAATAGTAACCCATTCCTTATTACATTGCAATGGCCCATTCCTCTCTTTATTGGAGGGTTTAGGAAATGGGGAATGGTTTAAAGGCCACGGTCTCCTTCCTTCTCCTCTCTTTTCTTTGTCACAACGCACTCCTCCATCCCCGTAGTTTTTTCAATCGAGATCCTCCTACATCTTTTGTTTAAAATCGTCTCTCACTCCTTCATCTGTTGCCTCTTCTTTATCTCGGTTTGAAAACTCCAGAACCTTCGGCCTCCATTGGTGGTAAGATACATTTTGAAGTTTCAACAATGGAAGTAAAATGGGTTTTGGGTTGTGTGAAGGTAGAGTGATTTTTGGGTTGGGGGATGAAATTATGAATCTCTCCCCCTCTCCCCCCTCCCACCTCCTTTTTTCTTTTTTTGAAAATTTTCTAAAAGCTTGAAGCTTCAACAATGGGTTAAGGCGGGTTGGTTGTTGCGGTGGTGGGGACGAGATGGTGGTGGCGGCTGGTTGAGGTTTGTGGCAGTGATGGAAAGAGATGAAGTGGTGGTGGCCAGTTGGGGTTTGTTGTGGTGTTACTCTGCTGGTGAGGAAAAATAGGGAGCAAAGAACAATTAAACCAAGCGTGTTTGTTATAAAAAATGGCATTTTCCCATTCCATTTCTTTCAAAAAAAAAAAAAAAAAAAATGGTGGTGAGGAAGAAGGGGGTGTGAGAAGGAGGAGACAGTTGTGGCCGATTAAGGGAGGAGATAGAGAAGGAGAAGGAGGGTATGGATTTAGGAAACATACCAAGTAACTTTTAATTATTCCCATTCCAATTCAATAATTCATTGTTATTTCATTCTACAATCATTACCCATTTCAATTCTGATTCCTAATTACAAACCAAGCAGACCCTTAGTTCCAAAAGTGATTTACTTGAGCTATTCTATCACTTATGCATGACAAATAAGGTAAAATTGAGCTTGGTATATTGTCTTGATGTGTATGGACACACTAAAGTGTCATATCATTTTCATGATTTTTATTGTTTGTTTCGTGTCCTGACCTTTGTTTAAAACTTAGTACCAATTTCATCCATTAATCGTTAACCTTTTATTGATCTTTTACAAACTAGGAAAATTGAAAATCAACAACGCAATCTAATAGGGGTGAATTAGGTTGTTTAAAATATTTACTTAAAAATGCAAATCTCAAGGCTAATTTTTTTAAAAAATAAACAATGATTATCTATGTGTATGAAACAAATAACAAATAAGTCTAAATTAAAATAAGATGAAAACAAGGATAATAAGATTAGTCAACAATAGTATACAAGAAACAAGAAATGTTAGTTCAAAATCGATAACAATCAAATTAAAATAGAGGTCAACTATGTGATTTGAAATGGACAAATCTTTAAATTAAATAATTTAAAATAAAACTCAAGTATTGACTTGATTAGGATAAGTCTTTAACTTCATAATGACAAGTCTAGAAATTAAATAACTTAAAATAAAGGTCAGGGGTTGACTTAATTAAGGACAAGTCTAAAATAAAGTAAATACTTAATTAAAGAAATCTAGACTTGAAATAAAGACAAGTTTTAAATAAAATCTTGAAATTAAAAATGTAAGACTTGAAGTGGATAAGTCTAATGGTGATATTTTATGATACAATAAATATAGAAGGAAGAGTATGGATGCAAAATGCAATGCAAGATACAAGATTCTTAAAGTTCTCTAATGAAATAACGTTTAATATCTATATACTTTGTCAAATCTATAGCACTAGTATTATCATAAAAAATGGGAACATTTTGAAAATGGAGGCCAAAATCAACTAAGGTGTGTTTCATCCACATAATTTGACCACAACAATTTGCCACCGCCATGTATTCTGTTTATGTGGTTGAGAGTAAAATAGAAGGTTGTTTCTTAATAAACCAAAATACTAGACATTTCTCAAATAGTTGACATGTGCCACTAGTACTCCTTATTTCTACTTGACATCCCAATAAGCCGCATCTGTATCGCCAATTAAGTCAAAGTTATTTATTCTACGAAACCAAAAACACAAATTTAATGTTCCTTTCAAATATCTAATTACTCTTTTCAAGGCCACAAAATGACTTTCTTTAGGATTAAATTGAAATCTAGTACATAAACACACGGAATGCATAATTTCGGTGTTTACTATCAGTCAAGAATAAAAGACTACCTATCATGCCCCAATACATCTTTTTTTCAATATTTTGTTCATATTCATCTTTTCCTAACTTAGTATATGTGCACATAGAGGTACTTATTGGTTTATATTCATTCATGTGGAATCGTTTAAGTAGTTCTCTAGTGTATTTTTCTTGACAAATAAAAGTACTTTCATGCATTTGTTTAATTTGAAATCCTAAAAAGTCATTGAGTACACTCATCATGCTCATTTCAAATTCTTTTTGCATAATTGAAACAAATTCATCACATAATAAAGTATTGGTAGAACTAAAAATAACATCATCTACATAAATTTGAACAATAATCAAATCACCACAATCATTAGTTCTAGTAAACAAACTAGTGTCAACTTGACCTTTCTTAAAATCATTTTCACTTAGATAAGAGGTAAGCCTTTCATACCAAACTTTGGGAGCTTGTTTTAAATCATACAAGGCTTTAATTAATTTATACACATGATTTGGAAATATTTCAGTTTTAAAATCGGGTGGTTGTTTAATATAAACTACTTCTTCCAATAAACCATTTAAAAATGCACTTTTAACATAAATTTGAAATAATTTTAAACCTTTAAAACAAGCAAAAGCAAGTAACCATTCTAATAGATTCTAATCTAGCAATGAGGGCAAATGTTTCATGATAATCAATTCTTTCCTCTTGTTTATAGCCTTGGGCAACTAATCTAGCTTTATTTGTAACCATTTTACCCTCTTCATTTAGTTTATTTCTAAAAACTCATTTCGTTCCAATTGTAGGATAATCTTTATATCTCTCAACTAAGATCCATACTTTACTTCTTTCAAATTGATACAATTTTTCTTGAAGGGCAATTATCTAAAATTCATCAGTTAAGACTTCTTTAACATGTTTGGGTTCAATTGTAGAAAGTAAAGAAAAATGACTATCAAATATCGTAGGTCTAGTTTTAACTCATTTAGATGGATCACCAATTATTAAATCTTGCATATGACTTCTTTACAAATTTATAATCCTTAGAAGATCACCCATTTTATTTTCAACTCTATTTGTCCTTTCATTTAAATTGCTCATAAGAAATTTCTACCCTTTTAGTGGGCTCTTTGTCAATTATAGTAGTTTATTCTTCTTCTTCTTTTCTAACTTCATTAATCCTCGTTAAAGTCCCATCAAATTTCATATGAATTGCTACTTCAATTACTAGTGTCCTTTTATTAAAAATTTTATATGTTTTTCTAATATGTGAAAGTCTAAGAAAATTTCGTCATCCGCTTTCTTATCAAATTTTACCAAGTTATCTTTGACATTCAAAATAAAATATTTACAACTAAACACTTTAAAATATGCAATATTGGAGGTCTACTATAAACTAACTCATAAGGGATCTTTTTCAAAATATGTCTAATTAAATATGTATTTAGCACTTAACAAGCGGTATTAACAGCTTCCTTCCAAAAATCTTTAGGTAAATTATTTTCACTAATCATGATTCTAGCCATTTTTTTAACTGTCCTTTTTTTCTTTCAACTAATCATGATTCTAGCCATTTTATTGAGCTAGATTAGTTACCAAATAATTTTGAATAGTTCCCAATTCATCACAAAAATTATTAAAACTTGCATTTAAAAATTATGTACCATTATCACTCATTAGTTTTACAATTTTCAAATTAAGTTCATTTTGAACTTTCTTAGCCAATTGTTTGAAATTCATTGAAAGCATCACTTTTGTTTGCAAGAATTAATACCTAAGTAAATCTTGAAAAATCATCAACGAAAACAAGATAAACTCAGGGAGCAATTGGGGATTATGTGTGTTTGTTATTATTACTCTTGCTGGTTGTTAAACAGAAGATTGAATGATTAACTAGAGCTAAGCTAAGCATGCAACTACTACAAGATAAACACAGGGGAGATTAGTGGGGATTCCGACCACCATCCGGCGCTACCAAGTGAACAAACATACACAGTAACTTCCTATCCTCATCAAGATCCTCGTCTCATCCATAATCATAGAGGTAACATAGAAATGAAACATATGACTAAGATCAGCGAATGGACAACCCGCAAAGTAGAGAACCAAACACTACTATATACATTCAAATCCAAAAGGAGACAGATACACATACACACAAGAGAGCCAAACAACCCTATGATTACACAAGCAGCATCTAGTTCATTATAACAGCAGTAACGAAGGACACAACATTCGGGGCAAAAGACATCTTCCTGTGCTCAATCGGTAACTCATTCTTGCCTTGTCCGTAAATGCATCTGAATCCCAACCTTAGTTACGCCATCAGGCAATAAACCCCTTGAGAGGACTTAGAACTCCATGGATCTAAGTCCAATCATCATCATCTAAGCTACAGAATGGAAACCTTATCTACAGGAGACTAATTCTCTTTATCCTACAAGCCAACCGAAGTCGGAAAAGATAACGTGAAGCAAAGCTTGCCATAGAGGACTTGTCCAAGTGATATATATATATATATATATATGCCACAAATAAGGGTAAGTGAAATGGTGATAACTTAAGGCATCTAGGGGCAAATTAAGAATTGCGCACGGCTTTAGTGATCCAGCATTAAGCTCTTTTGCTTGTGTTGCTAATTCCCTCCTTTTAAGCACGATCCCAGCATAAAAAGGCACCGATTACACCGCAACATCTCATCTCCTGTAGAATTAATAAATAGCCCATAAGTCTATGAAAAGCTCATATAGAATAGCCAATTCAAGTATAAATGCAAGACTAATGTATGGATTCAACTATATAAATAGAGGTATAATTGGTGCACATCAATATGTGTATCTTTTACCACTCATACTAACTTGTTGGGTAGGACCAAACAAGTCCATGTGAATAAGTTCAAGAGGTTTAGATGTTGCAATGCAATTTTTACTTATAAAGAATGATTTAACATATTTGTCATATCGGCATGCATCACAAATTCTATATTTCACATATTTAGTTTTAGGCAACCCTTTTACCAATTTTTTTTTTTTTTTATGAAAGTTCATTCAACTAATCCATACTAATACAAGCAAGTTTTCTATGTCACAACCATGTATTATCAACTAACGCATTCAAATAATGATCGTTGTAATAGATCAAAATAGATCAAATCTTTAATATTTAACAAATAAATATTTTATTTCTACCACTAGAACAAATAACATTATCATAAATAAGATCAATAGTATAACATGCATTTTTTTCTAAAATTTACTCCTAAATGTTTATCATAGATTTAACTTATGCTAATCAAATTGAATTTGAAATTATCAATCAAGAGCACATTTTCGATTATATCACAATGTTTAGAAGAAATGTTACCTATACCAATAATTGCCTTTTGCATCATCACCAAAAGTCACATTTCCCTTCACACTAGTTTTGATTCCCTTTACTAGATGTTTATCTCCGGTCATGTGCCTTGAGCATCCACTATACAAGTACCATTTCGTTTCTTCAAACGTTTTCTTTCTTACAAAAGATAAATAAACTCATTCGTCCCTAACTTTAATTAGGTCCTTGTAGGTTAGGGAACTTTTTAATTCTCTATTCTTTTAGGCCATTTTCTACAACAATTCTTGAAAACACATGTTGGAGAGACATGCCCAAAAACTCCACAAAATTTACAAGTTAAATGAAAGTGAGAAGAACTAGACATTTTGTAATTAGCATATTTCATATAATAATCATTTCTTGTTTTTCCATACATTCTAGATGAATTATATGATCAAAATGAATGAGCATTCTTTTTTTCCATTCACCAAAATTAATACATTTAAATAGAGGAGGCCTAGTGGTGGAATTTTCTTCACAAAAAGGGTTTCCCAGATTTGCCATTAGATGAATCTTTTAACTTTAGAATGTGAATCAAAAATAGTTTATTAGTGTCGCTCTGATACCAAGTGAAAATCAACTACACAACCTAAGAGGTGGTGGGTGAATTAGGTCATTTAAAAATTTTAAGGTTAATTTCTTTTTAAGACATTTCAAGACCGCCAAAATCAATTGATTTAGATTTTTGTAACTCCAGTTATATCCACTTTATTGAACAATGACATTGTTGTATTAACATAGTATCAATATGAAAATTTCCACTTTTTACAAAAATTAACTTTCAATTTAAAAAATTATTAGTTTCACATATTTATTTTTGTTATTAATAAAACCAAAATTGAAACGCTCAATTTTAACACAAATCTTGGGCGAAACTAATATACTTGGAAAGAAACCACATCAAGAAGTTATACAATCAAGGAATGCTTATGGCTTGAGCAACCGCTCCCAAATCCCAAGCCTAAATTCAAAAGAAAATATGGTGCCAAATCCGTCTTCAAAACATAGACATCTATCGACCTGACCCCGTCTTCACAGATGCTAATATCCTCAAAGATGAGTCAGAACACATGGCCATAGAAAGTAAAATAAATAGTTTTATTCTCAAAAAATGCCCCCATTGAACCTTGTTCTAACATATCAATATTGCGATTGTAGTTGTACAAGAAGGAATTACATCCAGGGAGACCACCCATTCATCTTTTTGGCATCTAACAGTGTTCTTTTATGCCAGAACTAATCTGACATATTAAATGCCACTGGTAGCACCAATTCAACTTATACCAAAACAATTGTACAGATCTACTAGATTACAGGAATTTGACTTTGTAACTCTGCTAACCTAGCACCCGAAAGGATGACAGAAGATGCAAGAACTAGCTATAAAAATAAAATGTGCCCTCCAAAAATCAGGAACAAGCTGAAAAGACAACTAAGGTTACCAAGCAATGCAGTTGGTAGTCTTTATAGAAACCCGTAATTTTCATCGAACCATCCAATCCTTTCTCGACCGCAGCCAGATCAGATCCCAGATGCTTTGCTATGGTTGCCATGCCGTGTATTGCATGAAATATGGACGGCATAGAAACTAAGCAATAATAACTGGAGAAGGATATCACAGAAGTCCTATCAGGACAACCATGGAACTTCTGTAAATCATGTTTGACTAATCATTTTACTGTCGGTGAAGTGGTATGAGGTTGATCGGTTGCCCCGTTGTTGAATTTCCCACTAGATTGCCTAGCTTTGAAGCTCCCATATTTCACAGGCTTTGGCTGAAATAAAGAATTTAGCATTTTTTCCAATACCGGAGCAGTATACTTCGCATATTTGCTGGCACTTCCATCCTGCTCAACTAATGGACCATAGTTCTGCATGTAGCTGCGATAAACAGGCACAATTGCTTGAACAATTACTTGGCATGTCTTTTCTCGTAGATCTTTGTCCAATATAACCCAGTTGGATTGTTTCTTATACATGTCATCAAAGGCCTCATTGAAGGATTTCAATCTTTTCTTGACAAGATCACGAGCAGTGGCGCGCCCACCAGAAAACAAGATGAGACCTTCCCTGCTTAATAAGGCAGGAAGCTTTCCCCAGCTCTCTCTCAAGAAAAACGCAGAATAATAATCCTTGTATTGCTCATGTTGTCTTAACCAGGGATCTCCCAATAGACTCCCCAACTTCGTGCCTTTAAGGTGCTTGTACAGATGCCAATGATTATTGATGAGAAAAATGTATGACAAAGTCGTGTCCTCGTAGCCTTTCGACCATTTCTCCAGATTCAACTCAACAGCTTTCATTAAATTGAGCAGTTCATCAGTAACAAGCCTCTCCTGGAACTTTTCGTGCTTCCAACTTCTTTCAATAACCAGAACTTGGGTCAGAATTGGCCTGTAATCATCTCCAAGCAACTTGTTGCAATAATCAGCTATAAAAATTACCAGCTTGGGGACACTGCCATCAGGAGGCGGAGGCATTTGCCTCTGTAATTCAACCTGAACTGAAAGCTCCCAAAAGATTTCACAAGATCCTTCAATCAAACTCCTTATGAGATCCCTGGTCAGATTTTGGATCTCAGCGCAGGCTCCACCACCAAAAAGCCGATTGAAATCTAATCTCAATTTGTTCAAAGATGCAAAGATATCCAACAGTTTTAGTAGTTTAATAGGGTCCTTCTTACTCTCTGTAACAGTTTTCCCAAATTGAAGAAATGCTAGAATACCTGCCTGGGCAGCAATCTTTGCAAAGCAACTCATCCACACATCCAACCCTAATCTCTCAAACACATCATTACAAAGTTTATATTCAGCCTCAAACAGGTGTTTCACAGCAAACTCCAAATGCTTGCCCCATTGAGCTATGTGGCCCTCTATACTCAACACATCATTGAACTCAGATACAGATATCTCAAGGTAATCCAAATTAAGTGCTCGCAAACTAGCCCTAACATTTGAACTACGTACTTCAATATAAATAGAGATGCATTTTTCAAGTCTGTTATTAATAATTAACCTACCAAGAATAGCCTGCAACTTCTGAATGACGGCCACAGGCAATGGAGATGGTGCAATGCAGGCTTGTTCTCCTGGCAGGGGTGATGAAGACATTGGTAATGGCACACTGTTTTCAGTCAACAGCCGCCGGAACTCATTCTCTAATCTGTCCAAAGCGGCCTCAAGCAGCCCACCATCAAGACAACCTTTTTCCTCATTTACATGTAATTCCCTAAGGTGATCCAGGGCCGTCTTCAAATTTGCGATGAACCTGCCATCTGCAACCTTATGATCCTCCAGATACTCAACAATATCAGCCAACCATTGAATTGCCATACCACAATTTTCGCCAAGAAACCGCAATGCTTCCTCCAGTCTTTTGAGTACACCAAGGTAACCTGGAAGATCCGATTGGGGATCAAATAAAGACTTCTCCAAGCCATGAATAGCATCAAAAACCTTAAGAACTGCAGTGGCTGGGACTACAGCACGATTTATGTGACCTCCAACAGCAGTCAGGGCATCCTTCGGAGCTCGAATAGGTCGGACAGCAGCTTCTAACGAGGGCAATCTCTGATTAATCTCATCTAGTCTAGGCCCAATACCATCAAGAGATAACCCTAAAGTTCTGGATTTTTCTAAACTGAGCTTCAATGATTTTCTTGCAGACGTCAAACGCTCAATCCCTTCATCCAACATCTCTTCTTTCCCAGATTTTAATCCCAATAACTCCAAACGCTCAACCGCACTTCATAAAATCTAAAACCCAGTAAAATCTTAAACAACAAAAGATCAACAAGGCCAATAATCAGAAATAAATACTCCTCAAGGCGGAATCTTTCTTGGAAGTCCAATTTTAAAAAATCCCAGCTCATCCAAATATCAATCTGGGTTTCTATAGCAACGGACTTCCATTATTCAAACCAAACCCCAACAAACTAAAACCAAAAGAAAGACTAACAAGAAAAACCCATCAAAAACTCAACTAACAACCACCTATCCAAATCAACATTAATAAATTCACACATATAAATAGACAAATGTGGGTGAATTGAATCAGCGGAAATGAACAAGAAAGAAAAAGGCATGAGCTGTAATGAGTTAAAAAGAAACTCACTGAGGAATTATTGCGCTGTGATAAGCTGGTAGTACAAGTGGGACTTTTGTGAATGGGACTGTGTGCTTTGCATATTGGTACTTTTTAAAATGGGTGGATTGATGGAAATTTGGAGATTCAGCAGAGTTGTATATGTAAGAGAGAGAAAGATGGGATCGGAACCCTAATAAATGAGGGGAAGACTCATAAAAGGAGAAGCTTTTCCTTTTCTTTTTTCTTTTTAATAGTAGGTGATTTTTGAGTCTTGTTTTTTTTTTTTTTTTTTGGCCTAATAAGTCTAAAGGGGTGGTGACAAAGTGCATGACAGTGAAATGCTTTCCAATTTGTTCTTTTGTGATCTACTCTCACTTTATGTTGGGTTCTGATTTTACGCGTGCAATTTACCACCGGTATTATTATACAAGTGATTTTTTTACCATGCATAGCTTCCTTCGCCCCATCAAATTCTCTCAAATTTAGTGGTGTTTGGTAAAAGTCTCTCTAATTAAAATCAAAATGAGTATGATAAAGGTAGGATTGGGTATGAATTTTAAAAATAAGAATGATTATGAAAGAGCTATTTGCTTTGTAAAGTGAGTTTGGAAATCATTACCATTAAGATATTTGGTTTATGGAAAGAATGAGTTTGATAAATTAAATGCTTATTTTACCCTTATTGTAGCACTATTCAAGAATTGTTTGTCGAATGATTTTAGGCGGCCGTCATGTTGG
Source organism: Knoxia roxburghii (assembly GCA_030378225.1). NCBI lineage: Eukaryota > Viridiplantae > Streptophyta > Magnoliopsida > Gentianales > Rubiaceae > Knoxia > Knoxia roxburghii. Next base: position 10,070,790 of record CM059423.1, read on the forward strand.
AGAACGTAACGACTGATGATTGATGCGAACCGAATATACCTATTTTTTTCTAGCATAATATATGCATTTATGGCGCATTTCATTAGAATTATCTATTCTAATTGTGGGTTTCAAGAGGTTTATAGCAACATTGACTTTAAATTTTTAGGGGGCAAAATTGCAGCCGCATAAAAGGTGGACATCGGCCGGAATAACTTTACTAGGGAAAATTTTGGCCGTTTCGAGAGGCGGGCACCCTCCGAAGCCATAGTGTAGTTCCGCCCGTGGGCATAATCTTGTATTCTGCAAGAACAAATATGGAAATGATATAATTGGTGAATTTGGACTAGAATCTTGCTAAAAATGAAGGAATTAACAAGCCAAAATGCACAAGGCACAATAGGAAAAAAGTTGGGCAGAAGCTGTGTGCTACCGCAACTTGATCTCAAGGCTATGAGGAGAAAAGACTGAAGAGAATAGCTACTGGCAAGTTGTGCGCGCAACATGGTAGCATGTCCCTGAGCAATAGTAGTGCACTTCTTATGTGAATCACTTCACATCTATTTTTATGAGTAATTAACACGGTTTTATACCTACTTTTAATATATTTAAGGTCTATTCATGTGGAAATTGTGAATTTATGACTTAGATTGTGTTAATTGCAGTAAGATTACAGATGATGTGAAAACTGAAGAAAATAACACTAAGGACGGAACTTCGAGTGCATAAGTTGCAGATTTGAAAAAATAAGTTTAGCTTTTCAAAGGACGTCCAATAAACTTCAGCTTCACTTTGACGTAAAACACATGACGCCCAGATCGTTCCAGCATTTGGTGGACGTGAGCAGGTGACGTCCAAACCACAACAACGTTAACTAGACGTGACATGGACGAAGCTTAGACAACGTCAAACTATATCAGCTACAACTGGACGTGGATCACTTATCGCTCGCAACATTGTTATTCGGGCGTGACATCGATAATGTCCAGCAAACACCAAAACTAAGTGAACGTGACAACTCTTTATGAGTGTGAGCTAGACATGTACAGTGCACGGTGGCTTCAAGAAAGCATGACAATGTGAAGTCCATATGACGCCAACGTCTTATGAACGTGAGCAGACCTACACCGGCACCGAAAAAGGTCTTTATCGGAAAGAAGTCAATAGCTCACGCCAGCTAAAGAAGACGTCAACAGATCCACCGCCTTTGATAAAGCTACTTTTTGGATGATTTCATGTCAAAGAAATATTTGTATATTATCCAAATTAGATATTCTATTTTTTTTATTCTTTACTTAATTGTATATAAATATAGGAGTATGATCAACCTTAGAAGGGATTTGGATTTTTTAGCATAGCATCGTCTGAAGTTAGATAGAGAAATAGTTGTTTACTTTACTTTTTTTTTGTTTTAGCTAAAAACCCATGAGGTTCTAAGCCTTTCAAGGGATTTTCACTTATCTAATGGATTAGAGGAGGTGGAAATCTCATGTACATAGATGGATCTAATCTAAATCCATGGTTAAAATCCATTTCTTTCCACTTTTGATTATGGGTTTTGCTTTTCTTGGTCAATTGCAAGAACTTTTCATTTTCGTTCTATCATGTTGGTTTATGGAATTCAAACCGTGGTAATGATGGATTTATCTTGTGTATGGGTTTTTCATTGTGAATTGTGATGGGTTATGTTTATCTTCACTTAGTTGTTGCTTAATATTATGAATCTGACATTGGGTGAATTAATTGCTGATACTATGTTTCATGGGCTATTCATAACGTCATTTACTGGAGTGAAAACATGGGTTTATGAAGGGTTTTAGGTTTATCTTGAGAGTAAATTCCAAAATTGTTCATCATACTATGATCAGTTTCTGGTTTTGGTCATCACATTTTGAAAACTATTTTTAAGGTTATCATACTTTAATTTTATTTTTAAAAAAGGTCATTCCGTAAAGTTGGGGGGTTAAGTTACTAACGACCAAATTTTTTTAGGATTATTTTTGTCTTTTCACTTCCTTCTCAAATAAATGGTCAAATTCATAATTAACCAAACTTATGGGCTTAAGGTTAAAAGAAGAAGCAAAATTCCTAGGGTCAATATGTAATTTTAAAATTTTTTTAAAGTTCTAGCTTAGGGTTTCAGTCCGCCGCGTCCCTCCCTCCTTTACCACGCCGCTTCCCTCCCTCATTTACCATGCCGCTTCCCTCCCTCCCTCTCTCTCTTCCTCCCTTTCTCCCCCATCCCCCTCCCCCGTCGATCCTCATCGATCGGATCAACGAGGAAGACAAACCCTCATTGTCGGTGAAGGTCGGGGGTGAAGCCGAGGGAGGTCGATGAGATCAACGAGGCCAACAATATCTTCGACTAAGTTTTGGTCAGATTCGTCGGATTTTTCCAAATTTTTGTTTTTGGTTATCCTTTCATCAGAAAAAACGGGTTGTCGGGCTTCCTTCTTGAACTGGGTTCCATTTTGGAGTTAGGATTTCGCCAGTGAATCGGGCGTTGGACGCTTGGGTTTACCTCACGATGCATACCAGTGGATTTTGCAGCTTTTTTATGGCCAGAGTTGATGAACGAAGTTCATCAAACCTTCTTCTTCTTCGATCGACAGCTAGAAGGATAAGACCGGCCGGAGAAAGGGAGATCGGCAGCTGGAGGGAGGGAGGGAGGCGACGGCTGCGGTGGAAGGAGGGACGGAGAGAGGGAAGAGGCTGCAAGACAACCCTAGTAGAATGGTTTTTAAATTTTTTATTTTAATTTAAAGGGTTAACGAAAAGATAAAAATAACCTTTTAAAAAAATTGGCCGTTAGTGTTTTAACACTCCAACTTTACGGAGTGACCTTTTTTTAAAATAAAGTAAAGTATGATGACCTTTTGAATAGTTTTCAAACTATGATGACAAAAATCAAAAACTGACTATAGTATGATGACCAATTTTGGAATTTACTCTTATTTTAATTGATAGTTGCCTTTTACTTGTTATTGAACAGCTGAATTAGTCCTGATGTTAAGGGTGTTCACGGTCCAGTTTAAACCGGTCAATGCACCCAATCCGGATTTTGGTTTGGTTTCATAGGTGGTTTTAAGTGTTTATAAAAACTAATGGTTTCAAAAATATAAAACCGGAACTATCGATTTGGCTTGTGATTTTGTGTTTAAAAACCATAGTAAAAACTGGACCGGACCGTTCAATTATTATGTATATTAATTTTTTTATATATATTTATTCTTCTATAAATTATAAAACAAAAAGGATTTTAGGAGATTTGGTAGTAGTTATTCATAACTTATGAATCTACCAAGTTTCAATTCTTGTCTTGTCTAGTTATTCATAACCTACTTTCTAACACGCGGTTTAAAAATCTCCTTTTTCTTTTAATAAAAATAGAAAAGATCATATTTAGTGACCAAAACCGCGAAACCTCCCAAACCAAATCGTTCAATTTGGTTTGGATTAGTTCGGTTTTTATTTTTGAACGGTTTGGCTTAGGTTTCGACATATAAAAATCTGTAACTAATCGTTTGGTTCTGGATTTGATGAAAAACTGGACCACCCAATCTGCGAACACCCCTACCTGACGTGTGATGTGCCTGTGATGTTAGGGCATGAACTCTGAAGAGTTAAGTATTGCTAGGCTAAACCAAGATTCAGGTCAACAAATTACACCATAGTGAGGCGGTAGAACTCCATGGGGGTAATGTGAGTGAAGGAAAATAGAACAAGCCTGGGCTAAATCGAAAATCTCACTTTCGTGCAATGCATTCCAGAATCGGAAGCTTTCAACAAAGCTCAGGCTCAAATTCATTTTCCCATGAACGGATCTAGGCTTATACTTATTTAATTTATTAATCAGGACACAAAAGATACAATCTTTAATTAAAGCAAAAAGTTCAAAAGATTATACCTTTGAAGCGTATCCCTAGCAATAAGAAAACTAAAGCTGAAAATCCTGTTGTTTACCGCCTGGAATCAATCACGAGAGAATCCCGATAACAACTCCGTCTCTACCTCAAAATCACGTGAGCGACTATCCAAAACGTAGCTAAGACACTAAGAAAGAGATCCATATGAGATCCACTTCCAAAAACTCGTCAGATCCTCAGCAGATCGTTGCCCGAAGATTATAGAATTATTTACCGCCTGGCTACGAAATTCACTCGAAATCCGAAGAATAACTCCAATTCGACTCCGAACTAGTGTGAGCTAGTATCTACAGAGTAGCCCAAGTCAAAACGAAGAAATCCCAAGAAACCCACTTCAAGAATCACACAAATCTGAAAAAACAGATTTAGCCCGGGAACTTAACCCAATCTGAAAATCCGCACCAAAAGTGTCTGGAATGTGTTCCTGCTCGTAGATCTAGACTCTAGCGATCTAAGAAGATCAAGCTAGAGGATCAACACAACAAGAATTAACAAACCCACTTCAAAAGGAGCAAAGCCGCCGCCCCAGAAATAAACCAAACGCCGGCCGAGAAAACCAATCAAAGGCAGTAGCTTTTTACTCCAAAAATGGTGATATAGGATTCCCTAGGTTATAGGCTTTTAGGATTCTCGAAGAAGAAAGCTCCAAAGTCGACTTCGAAAGAAAAGCTACTAAGAAAGTTGAGAGCTTCTCTTTCTAGACTTAACTTTCTCTCACTAGGCAAATGCCTCTAAGGTTTCTAATGTCTTGTAAGTTGTCTAACAAGGGATATTTATAGGGAGCTTCTAAGGAGACCTAATGGGTCTTTGAGTTGGGCCTTTTAGTTTGACTTTCGTTGACCCCTTAGTCTTTCCTAGACTAGTCAACTCCAATCGATCCTTTTGAATTAAATCTTTAACCCACTTCGTTAATTTAATTTAATCGAACCCTTTGGATTAATTAATTCATATAGAATTAATTTTCTTAATCCACCTTGTCAATTAAATATTAATTAAACCTTTAGGATTAATTAATTCACTTTATTGATTAGTCAAACGCATAATTAGTCGTACCACTAACAGACCAATTATGGAACTACAGCTCAAAAAAGACTTTACATTGCGCCACTATATTTTCTTCTATCTCCCAACATTAAAGATCTAGTGCTCGTCGCTTTATCAATTTACTGACAAACTAATTCACCGACTTCTTGGTATCCGAGATTAGTACCACTCGACCTTCTTATTATACCAGACATAAAGTCCACCGGCCGGGTTTAGTATAATAAACCTTACGAGCTCATCTCAGGAGCACCATCAACCCGGCGAACCGGTACGTGGATTCCATCGACTAGCAACGACACGTAAGAAGCTAAACACCGCATATCCAACCTACCGAGGTATAGGCCTCAATTGACCGCACTCTTTGGCAAATCAAAGCATACGATATCCAACTCTCACGCCCGTCCCAATCTCGGGATTGAGAGACTGAATACTAAGACCGAATTGACTACGCCGATCAGTATAAGTCAATTCTATCCAAACTGGTCGTGCTCAATATGCCCCGGGCATATCCGTGTGATTTAATTAGTCTAGATAAACTAATTTCCAAACCACACGATAACCTATACCGATAGTATGTTCAGACTATCTCAGTTACGAGCATACCTTTTATATATCAATACTTTAACCAATAACGGTATCTACTGTGTCTTTCCACACCCCGTTATCTAGTTTTATGATATAATGGAACAGTTTAATACTGAAACAAAATGATATGTCATCTGTGGATATTAGTTTTTGATGCAAGTCATAGCTTTTCTGTATTCAAAACTAACAGTGAGATGGTGTTGATCATGCTTCGGTTGACGTTAACATGTTAAGCCCACAGATCTTAGTCCATAAGCTTAGTGCGTAACTGATAGATCGCATACAGATTCACAATCGAAGCCTCTAGACCTTGAGAACGTGATTTTCCCGCTTTAATTCATACTTTTTATCATCTTCTTATGATTTTATTCTTGCTTGTTCACTGAAATCATCATCAACTGCTGTTTTGTTTTACTACTTTTTATTACTGCTAAATTAGTTAAATCAACAATAAAATTTCCCCATTTTCTGTGAGATCGACACTTAATTACTGCAATATTTTATAGCTTTTGAGTAGTTTATAAATTTTAATTTTGTGTGATTACCGCGATAATAAAAATTGCATCAAAATTTTAGTGTCGTTAATGGGAAATGGTTGCTATGATTTTGTTGTTGGTTTGTTAGTTTAGGAGTAGTTTAGGTAGTTCAAGTGGCCTTAATAAAAAGTAGAATTTAGATTATGTCTAGCATTTTCAGAAGTTTTAAAAGTAGGATTTATCTGAAAATGGCTTGTGTCGATGTATTTAGGAATGACTTGAATGGGTGGATAAGGGAGACTGCATTAAGATGGTCTTCAAGAATAGTTGGAAGATATTGTATGCAAAGAGATGAATTGAGGAATCAAGTGACTTTATGGATTAAGCAAAGTGTAAAGCAGATACACAAATTAATCCCACAATGTGAAAAGGTATAGCAACAATTGTTCCTTCAAGAAGCATATAAACTTCTGATTTTATGTCCGAAACAACAATATTGCAGAAAAACTTTTTTCTTCCGGATCAGACATTTGTTTGTCAGTTGCTGCACTCTCAGTTACCACAGAACAATATTCAGATACTTCGCTATTTTGATCCGCCTCACTTTCGTATTGAATTTCTTCATCACCAGTGGCTGAAAGAGATTGCTGATTATTCGCGGCTCATATAACTCAATAGTTTCTCGCCTAACTTTTTCTTCTGCTACTGATGCATTCATATCTCTTAGTCTTTCTGCTCTCCTCAACTCCACTCTTCTTCGATCAATAAACTCAAGACCAGTTACTCTTGCTTGTATATCCTCTATAGTCTTCTCGATACTATTTAATTTGTTATAACTGAACATAATTATGCTCAATACTTCGGATTTCATCTAAAATATGCCCAGACCAATACTTTTCTAATTAGCCATATCTCTATAAACAGGGGGTTTTGATTGAATCCTTGAATGAGATCCTTTCTCACTCCACTGCCTATGAGATCTGATCCTAGGAATACCTTCATGTGGTTGGCAATCCATACTGAATACCTGACTTGAAGAATTTGGTTCTTGAATTTCACATTCATTCCTGAAAGTTCTGCATAACTCCTCATAACTGAATCCAAAAAATTCACCAAACAACTTTGGTCTTGGTTCTGAAACAGAGTGTTCAGATCTAACCTGTTTCCCAAACATGACATGTGGTAACACAAACATGTTTGCTCAAAACACCTGAAACAAAAGAAAAATACTGAAATCATAAATAAACTACAAATCTAAAGTAACTAAACTAACAAATCAACAACGAAATCCTAGCAACCGTTCACTGGCAATGGTGCAAAAATTTTATGCGATTTTTTTTTATTGTCGCGGTAACCACACAAAATTAAGATTTATAAACTACTCAAAAGCTACAAAATAATGCAGTAATTAAGTTATCCCACAGAGAATGAGGGAATTTTATTATCAATTTAACTAATTTAGCAGTACTAAAACGTAGTAAATAAAACAACAATTTATGATGATTTCAGTGAATAGAGCAAGGACAAAAACACAAGAAGATGATAAAAAGTATGAATTAAAAGCGGGAAAATCACATCCTCAAGGTCTAGAGGTTTCGATTGTGAATCTGTATGCAATCTATCAGTTACGTACTAATCTTATGGACTAGATCTATGGGCTTAACATGTTAACGTCGACCGAAGCATGATTAACACCATGTCACGTTATCCCAGGTAGTTATATCACCTCTCCATTGTGTGATCGGTTGATATGAATCTTGGTTTGACCTAGCAATAGTTAAATTTTTTGAGTTCATTACCCTAACATCACAGGCACATCATACATCAAGACTGATTCAGCAGTTCAATAACAAGTAAAAGGCAACTATCAATTAAGATAAACCTAAAACCCTTCATAAACCCCTGTTTTCACTCCGTAAATGATGTTATGAACAACCCATGAAACATAGTGTCAAAAAATAAAATCACCAAATATTAGATCCATAATATTAAGCAAAAATTAACTGAAGATAAGCATAACCCATCACAATACACAATGAAAAACTCATGCACAAGATAAATTCATCACTACCCACGACTTGAATTCTATAAACCCGCATAATATAATGAAAAGTGAAAGTTCTTCTTGAAATCGACCAAGAAAAGCGAAACTCATAATCAAAAATGGAAAGAAATGTATTTTAACCATGGAATTAGATTAGATCCATCTATGTACATGGAATTTCCACCTCTTCTATTCCATTAGAGGGGTGAAAATCCCTTGAAATGCTTAGAATCTCATGGGTTCTTAGCTAAAACAAAAAGAGTAAACTAAAAGCTATTTCTATCTCTAACTTGCCATGCTAAAAAATCGGAATCCTCTCTAAGGTTAATCCTACTCCTATTTATATACAATTAAGGAAAGAAAAAAAAGAAATTGATGTCTAATTTGGGAAATGCACAAATATTTCTTTGGCCTGAATCCCAAAAGTAGTTTTAGCAAAAGCTATGGATCTGCTGACGTCCTCTTTAGCTTGCGTGAGTTATTGACTTCCTTCCGGTCATGACCTTTTCCAATGCGAGTGTTGGTCTACTCACATTCATAAGACGTTGGCACCATATGGACGCCACCTTGTCATGCTCTCTTGAAGCCACCATGCACTGGACGTGTCTAGCTTACGCTCATGAAGAGTTTTCGTGCTTGGACGTCATTCACTTGGCTTTGGCGTTTGTTGGACATCATCGATGTCACGCCCAAATGACGTTGTCGCGAGCGAGAAGTGATCCACTCATGTCCAGTTGTATTTGATAGATGCTGACGTTGTCTAAGCTTCATCCATGTCAAGTCCAGTTAACGTTGTCGTGCTCTGGATGTCACGTGCTCAAGTCCACCAAATGTTGGAGCAGACTGGGCGTCATGTGTTTCACGACAAAGTGAGGCTATAGTTTAGTGATGAGCTGATATTTTATGATACAATTTGGTGCCGAATTGGGCAAAGTTAGATGTTTTGGTGAAGCTAAATAGCATTTTTATATTTGCAGGGAATTATATTGACTTTGAGAAGGATGGTGCAATTTTGGACAAAAGAAGGGCAAATTAGACAATTGAAGAAAAGGAGTTGGACTGATATTTAGGCTGAGAATTTAATTGTTAATTGGGCTGAAATATATTGTTTTGCTGAGGAGGATTTTTGGGAAAGAAAAAAAGAGTGGGCCCAAAGTTGGAAAAAAAGGGTTTTATTAGGTTGGAAAAGAGAGCAGGGGATATGTTATGTTTTTTTGGGAAAAATCAGAGAAGGATTTTTGGTGGACTGCGGGGGAGCTAGGCGGCTGAGGTGTGCAGCCAGTTTGGTGAAGACTCACATTTTTGGCTTTGAAGCTAAAGTTGGGCAACGCAATTGGGATACAATTTTGGAGCGGTCACCATCTTAGTACTCAGATTTATTCTTTTGTTTTTAATTAAATTCATGGCATACGTTTTTTATATTATTTTTATTAGTTTAATTATGAGTAGCTAGATTTCTTTAGTCTAGTCAAGGGACTCAAAACCCCTCGATGCTACTTGAATCGTGAGATCGAATTGATATTACTATTAATTGATTATTGGTTTCTTATTTATTCTTGTGCATTTTTTGTGGATTATTTGGCATTGTCTGTATAGCTGGTAGCATGCAGGTTTTCCTAGGTAATCCAATTTACTAGAATACACGAGGTTCGGTATTCCTTAGAGTTCATGAAATTAATCACGTGGTACGTAGATTAGTGAATTGAAAAGAATAAATAATCAAGTGCAATTAAGCTAATTGGGTTAGTTGTAATTGAACTGGGTCCTTGGCTATCGTGATCTAGATTCTAGGAGGTTCCAGAATTGATCATTGATTATAGATGCGATTAACGGAGGTTCCTTAATCGTTGGCTTTAATTAATAGGACTGAATTGTTAGGAGGTTCCAACAATGAAAACCGGTGTAACCCATAATTAATTAATACATTTTTGCATCAAGGATCGATTATTGCATCGAGGTGGTCCAATTCCCTTGGCTAGACGTTTTTCCAAACTTGGATTTTTACAATTTGTTTAATTTCTTGCAGTTTAATTTTATTGATTTTTGTTAGTTAGTTTACTTAAAAACAAACCCCCCATTTTGGTTACGTACTTTTGACCAACTTTAGTTCACTCTGTTGCTCCCTGTGGATACGATCCTACTCGTTCTATACTATTTTTAATAGTTTCAAAAGTAGGTTTATTTTTTATTGGCCTGACGACCCATCAAATTTTGGCGCCGTTGCTGGGGAGCACGGTGTAGTGTTTTATTTTTGGTTAAAAGTTTTGGTTTTATTTGTTCCTTTTTATGGTTCGCTCTTCTCGTACAGGCAAACTAGTATTTGACCCAGAGATAGAGAAGACTGCAAAGAGGAACGCAAAAGAGAAGAAACAACGAGAACAACTGGCTGAGTCAGCATCTGCATCTCAACCAGTTGACGAAACAGAAGTTGAAGTCTACGAAGAAGAAGAGCAGTTAATCGCAGCACCAATGGCTAACAGGACTCTCAGGTAGTTGGCAACTCCCGATGAAAATCAGCAATCTCTTTGCATTACTTTTCCTGATAATGCTCCTAGGTTTGAGTTGAAGTCTAGTACTATACACTTACTGCCTAAGTTTCGTGGTTTGACAGGTGAGGACCCCCACAAGCACTTGATGGAGTTCCACATTGTATGCTCGGCAGTGAGTTACCAAGGAGTTACAGAGGAGCAAGTCAAGCTCAGGGCATTTCCATTTTCTTTGGAGGATAAAGCGAAACACTGGCTATTTGGGCTACCAGCCGGGTCCATTACCACATGGAACGAGCTGAAGAAAAGATTTTTGGAGAAATTCTTCCCAGCCTCCCGAGCTTCTAATATCAGGAAGGATATCTGCGGTGTCAGGCAAGCAACTGGTGAAAGCCTGTATGAGTACTGGGAGAGGTTCAGCGATCTGTGTAGAAGTTGTCCCCAACACCAGATTCCCGAGCAACTTCTGATTCAGTATTTCTATGAGGGGCTATTTGAGTTGGACAAAGATAAGATTGATTCTGCCAGTGGAGGAGCATTGATGAATAAGACTCCTGCAGAGGCAATGAGGCTAATAGTTGTGATGGCTGAGACTTCCCAGCAATTTCATAGGAGAGGAGACATGCCCACTAGACGAGTTAACGAGGTGAGTGTCTCTAACATGGAAAATAAAATTGAGCAATTGACTGATTTAGTGCGCCAGCTTGCTGTTGGACAGTTGCAGGCAGTGAAGGTCTGCGGAATTTGCGCAATGCAAGGACATGCCTCTGATGACTGTCCAGCAATCCAAGAAGGAGAGCAAGTGAATGTTGTGGGCGGATTCCAGGCCCCACCCCAGAGAAGATATGACCCCTATTCCAATACCTACAACCCAGGGTAGAGGAATCATCCCAACTTCAGCTACAAACAATCTGGATTTCAACCTCAGCCCCAACTTCAACAATCTGGATTTCAACCCCCAGTGAGAAATCCAGTACCTCCACCAGCAGAGGCTTCAGGTTCATCAATGGAGTCAATGATTAAAGGATTGTCAGCTGCAGTGCAGGGTCTTGTTGAGAGGGATCTGGCAAGAGAACAACAACAAAATGCTGCAATTAAAAACTTGGAGAAACAGATCTCTCAGCTAGCCACTCAAGTCAATCAGAGAGACCGAGCCCAAGGGAAGCTTCCGTCTCAGTCAGGTAGTTCCACCGAAAATGTGAGTGCCATTACTTTGAGGAGTGGAAGAGAATTGCCAGAACCTAAAGTTCCGACCATCGAGGTTCCAGAACCTTCTCAGAATGCAGAAAAGGAAGATGAAGTGGAAGAGTTGCCAAAGAAGGAGGTAACTCCTAAATTCATTGTAAGAAAAACTGAGAGTGTGATTCCACCTCCTTTTCCTGGCAGGTTAGTCCAAGTGAGAAAGGAGTACAGTGACGATGAGGTGCTTGAAGTATTTCGCAAAGTGGCGATCAACATACCATTGATGGAAGCCATTGCACAGATTCCCAGGTATGCGAAATTTTTAAAGTCGTTGCTGACTAAGAAGAGAAGACCTGAAGGCAAGGTCTATGTGAACGAGAATGTGTCTTCAGTTCTTCAGCGTAAGTTGCCTCAGAAGTGCACTGATCCAGGTATTTTTGCCATATCTTGTGTAATTGGGTCACGTGTCATTAAAACAGCCATGCTAGATTTAGGAGCTTCAATTAATGTGATGTCTTTGTCTTTGTTTAACAAGTTGAAAATTGGGGCTCTGAAAAATACCAATGTGATTGTCCAGTTAGCCAATAGGGCGATGATTTATCCAGAGGGGGTAGTCGAGGATGTACTAGTAAAATGTGATAAGTTGATCTTTCCTGCTGATTTTTATATTCTTGACATGAATGATGAACATGTAACAAACTCTGATATTCTTTTACTGGGTAGGTCATTTATGAAAACGGCTAAGACAAAAATAGATGTGGATGCTGGTGTGTTTACTTTTGAATTCGATGGTGAAAAAGTACAGTTTAACATGTATGAAGCAATGAAGTATCCACCGGACTCTGAATACTTTGTCAATGTTAGCCTGGTTGATTCTATTGTGCAAGAAGAAGTTGAATTTAATTTGATGCTTGATAAGCTTAATTTTGTGTTACAGCATAGTTTGCAGGGAACGGATGCTCAAAAAGACGTGAATGAATCTGTCATTGAGGCAATCAAGGCATTTCATGCCAATCCTGAACTGCCACTGAGGTTTGCTAACCATTACTTGGGATTGCCTATTAGTTCTGAAAACATTTTACCTTCTCTGGTACAGGCCCCTAAATTGGAGTTCAAATTGTTCCACGATCATCTCAAATATCTTCTGTTAGAGCCTGAGTAAAAATCGTGGTGCAAGGAAAGGAAAAAAAACCATTCAGGATGAGCAGCTACGGAGGAAGAAATGTGTGGTTGGGAAGAAGGTATTTTTCACAGAGTGCAAATGGAAATTAATGCATGGTAAGTTCAAATCAAGACGGCACAAACCCTATATTGAGGTAAGTATTTCTTCTTCTTGTGTAGTTGAAATTAAAGATTTAGAGTCCGAAAAAATATGGGTTGTGAATGATCATCGACTCAAATCTTTTCTTGTGAATGGTAGAACTATTTCTAATAATGAAATTTGGTTATTTCTGCTTATTTATGAAGATTAATTAGAAGTAGGTCTGTGTCTAGCCAAAGACATTAAAGAAAGACGCTTATGGGAGGCAACCCAAATTTTTTCTAAGTTTTTTTGAAGTAGGTTTAGTCTTTTAATTGTATTTTTAAGTGATTTTTAGCTGAGAATTTCGAGGGGAATTCAAGGTTTGGGCAGAATAGAAGTTTTCCTTTGACATGCCCAGGTCGAGCTTCGCATTTTTTTTAGATTTTCTGAAGGTTTGGGCAGAATAGAATTCTTCCTCTGACATGCCCAGGTGAGTTTTTCTTTGATTTTTAAGGGTTGGGGGCAGAATACAATTTTTCCTCTGACGTGCCCAGGTCAGTGCCTTTGGATTTCTCACGATTTTCTTTGCTTTTATTTGGGATTTTTTTTTTTTTTTAAGTTGTTGGGCAGATTACACTCTTTCCTATGACATGCCCATGTCAATTACAATTAAACAAAAATGAAAAAAAAAATTTCTTTCCTTTTCAATTTTAATTAGGGTTTCACCTTGACTTTTCTTTTCCTTTGTTTTACTCCAGCGGCATCCAAAGTTTCTCACCCAGCAAATTCGGACAACCCAAAAGCGGCGCAGACTCCCTTCTCCCAACTAAATTCCGCCCCGCCCTCCATCCCACTCCATGGTAATTATTTCTTAGCGGCGGAACTTGTCCCTTGTTCGTCTCCGACTTCAACTTATCCAGCAGCGACGGAATTTGCGGTCGCCACAATCCATCCTAGGCACAGCCGATTCTGATTCCTCTGCCGCCCGGTTGCGTCCTCGCTCACGTTTGGCCGACTCCAACGGATTCTGCAGTTTTTTGGTTCTCATAGTCGCCCGTGTTTCGAAGTATCCCAACTGGCCGCGTCAATTTTTTTCCTTTCATCGTTCGACCGACTCAGTTCCGGTTTTCTATTACAAAGTTCCGATTTCTTCCCCATCCTAAGCCATTTTCAACGCGTTTGCAGTCATACCACCGCTCCCATTTTTCCAGCCAAGGCCGTTCGAATGGTCGAGTGCAACCACATCTCAACGTCGCTGCAAAGGTAATTTTTAGTGGGTAAATCATCAGGGGTGGGCGCTTTCGTCTACCAGTATTTTTCGCCGCAACTTCTCCAGTCCGCGGGCGGCGTCTCGTCCTCTCTCGATTGTCCATCTCCGCCAGCCGTTTTCCGTCGGCACAGCAGCACTCTGCAAGGCGCCCAGTTGCTCCGGCCGTTCAAGGGCATTGATGTCGACCGCTTTTCGCCGTTGTCGTCTGTCGCGGTCCCATCTGCTTTGGTTTCTGTCCTGTTTTCGGGAGTCATCACCATCAGTCCAGATTTTCCAGTTCGTCCCGACAAGGCAGCCCCTGTTCACGACTGTTGCTTCCAACGATGGTGCGCAAAAAGGCTCCATAACCAATTGCATTGCGGGATGAATTAAGCTCCTCGGACGACGAAGCCCGTTCTTCTCCACTGGCTGTGGCTCGACAACCCTCCAAGCGGCAAAAGACCCAACCGGAATCTAACGAAGCAGCAGCGGTCATCACACGCCCTTTGCCCACATGTGGGCTTGAAACCACCAATTCCTCCACCATAGAGAGGCTCCTTTTCCCCTTACTAACTTTTGTTTGCTTTAGTTATTTATTTTATTTATTTTTATTTTGTCTTGGTGGTGTGTGTTTTTGCAATCCTTTTTATGCCTTTTTTTTTTTCTACATTGGGGACAATGTAGATTTTTAGGTGTGGGGGGATTGTTTTGTATGATTATTGTTTTGGGGGATGTTTTGTGTTTTATTGTTTTTAGAGTCTAGGTGTGGGGGAGTTGTAAATGTTATATGTTTTGTGTGGGAAATTTGATATGCAATATGTGATTGGGTGAGGTAAGAATGAAATGTAAGGAATAATAGTAGTATTATGTGTTGGATGCCTATAACTGTTCCGTATGATAATTCAAATGAGGATACTTGTGTGAGTGACATCCAAAAAGCTAGATAATGTGAGATTTTGGGCCTTAATGAGCAAATAATTCTTTCTTGTGCTCAATTGTTTTTCTTCAGAGTGTTTCACACATAATTTGCATATTCTAGAACTTGCTTTGTTATGCATGTTACCATTGCTTGTGAATTTGATATACAAAGATGATAAGGGCATTAGGATAAACCAATTTTTGGCTTGCTTTAAAATCCAAACTTCTATGCTTACCATTAGTGAACCTTTTTGAAGCTTGGATCTTGTTTTTTTTTATTGTAAAGCCATTAAAATGAAACCAAGGCCTGTGTTTAGCTTGTTTTTTTTCTGCCTAGTTATTGAAATGAGTGTGTACTCGGTTGTTGACCTTGGTTTGTGGTTTGAAGGCGGACATTGCAAGACATTAGTAGCTCATAAAAGAATAAGTTTGTGCTCTACAGTGTAAAGTTGCCTATGTGTAAAATAGAGGCACAAAAGTTGTTGAAAAAAGAAAAAAAAAAGAAATGAAAATGAAAAAAAAAAAACAGCCAATATAAACAAATTCCATTGAATTTGTGTGGCTAAAAAAAAAAAAAAAGGTGAATAAAGAGCTAGGTTTGGAATCTTTATGGGTTGCTAGTGTCTTGCATGGGACATCCTCGGTAAGAATGTTGGAAGGTTGACAATTGAGTATATGCTTGTTTTCGTAACTGTAGCCTAGATATTATCTTTTGTTTATCCTACCCTTTTGTCCCGAGCCTCATTATAACCCTTTGACAAGACCCTTTGATTTGTATTTTGGATTCATTTGAGTGACGGTGATGTGATATATCTGCAAGCTTATGGCAAGAACAGGTTATGTGATGAATTTGAGTGATTATATATCCCCTAAACACTTTTGAGTGCATGAGAGATTACATGAGAGGTGGATGTCACTTTTGCTTGTTATTTGATTTTGGAGAGTTATGAGGAACTTGGTATAGTCATTGCAAATGCTTGGTACTATGAAAAATTTCCTATGTGGATTGCATGTCTTGCTTGGTTATATATTGCATATTGAGGATCCAGTTTTTGTTGTTACTTGTGTTTTGTTTATGTGTCGAGTCTTGAGTCATGCTTGGGGACAAGCATTGTTTAGGTGTGGGGGATTTTGATGAGCTGATATTTTATGATACAATTTGGTGCCGAATTGGGCAAAGTTGGATGTTTTGGTGAAGCTAAATAGCATTTTTATATTTGCAGGGAATTATATTGACTTTGAGAAGGATGGTGCAATTTTGGACAAAAGAAGGGCAAATTAGACAATTGAAGAAAAGGAGTTGGACTGATATTTAGGCTGAGAATTTAATTGTTAATTGGGCTGAAATATATTGTTTTGCTGAGGAGGATTTTTGGGAAAGAAAAAAAGAGTGGGCCCAAAGTTGGAAAAAAAGGGTTTTATTAGGTTGGAAAAGAGAGCAGGGGATATGTTATGTTTTTTTGGGAAAAATCAGAGAAGGATTTTTGGTGGACTGCGGGGGAGCTAGGCGGCTGAGGTGTGCAGCCAGTTTGGTGAAGACTCACATTTTTGGCTTTGAAGCTAAAGTTGGGCAACGCAATTGGGATACAATTTTGGAGCGGTCACCATCTTAGTACTCAGATTTATTCTTTTGTTTTTAATTAAATTCATGGCATACGTTTTTTATATTATTTTTATTAGTTTAATTATGAGTAGCTAGATTTCTTTAGTCTAGTCAAGGGACTCAAAACCCCTCGATGCTACTTGAATCGTGAGATCGAATTGATATTACTATTAATTGATTATTGGTTTCTTATTTATTCTTGTGCATTTTTTGTGGATTATTTGGCATTGTCTGTATAGCTGGTAGCATGCGGGTTTTCCTAGGTAATCCAATTTACTAGAATACACGAGGTTCGGTATTCCTTAGAGTTCATGAAATTAATCAAGTGGTACGTAGATTAGTGAATTGAAAAGAATAAATAATCAAGTGCAATTAAGCTAATTGGGTTAGTTGTAATTGAACTGGGTCCTTGGCTATCGTGATCTAGATTCTAGGAGGTTCCAGAATTGATCATTGATTATAGATGCGATTAACGGAGGTTCCTTAATCGCTGGCTTTAATTAATAGGACTGAATTGTTAGGAGGTTCCAACAATGAAAACCGGTGTAACCTATAATTAATTAATACATTTTTGCATCAAGGATCGACTATTGCATCGAGGTGGTCCAATTCCCTTGGCTAGACGTTTTTCCAAACTTGGATTTTTACAATTTGTTTAATTTCTTGCAGTTTAATTTTATTGATTTTTGTTAGTTAGTTTACTTAAAAACAAACCCCCATTTTGGTTACGTACTTTTGACCAACTTTAGTTCACTCTGTTGCTCCCTGTGGATACGATCCTACTCGTTCTATACTATTTTTAATAGTTTCAGAAGTAGGTTTATTTTTGATTGGCCTGACGACCCATCATTTAGTAAACGTCCTTTGAAAAGCTGAACTTCATTATTCAAATCTGCAACTTCTACACTCAAAGTTTCGCCCTTAGTATGGTTTTCTTCAGTCTTCACATCATCCGTAATCTGTCTATAATGAACACAATAAAAGCCATAAATTCACAATTTCCACAAGAATAGACCTTAAATCTATCAAAAGTAGGCATAAAACCGTGTCAATTACACATGAAAATAGATATGAAATGATTCACATTAGTGGACTATGAATTTTGAGTGACTATATGGAGTTTTTGTCCTAAACAATATTGATCAAAACCGTAATTTGGTTAACCCGTTCAAATGACAAAATGGGCATTTGTCAATGAATGGATTGACCACTTTAAGGTTTTGGCCAACCTCCAAAAAAAGGGATTTTGACAATGAAGGGATGGATGAAAATAGGGTTATGGCCAACCCTTTAATTAGCAAAATGAGATTTTGGTAATAGAATTATTATTCATCGCCTCCTTTTTATCAAATTGTCCCTAACTTCTACTCAAATTCCTTCAAAGATGGGGGTAATTCGGTAGAAATTAAGGGTAATTTGGTAAAGATAAGGGTGGTGAATAATAAAATAGGGGGCGATAAATAATATTCCATTTTGGCAATGAATGAATGGACCAAAATATGGCAATTTATATGGTACAACTATACGAATATAATTAGTTTTTGTACTTTTTTTAGTTGTAATAAATTTTATCCGCAATTGTTGATTTTTTGGTTAGAGCAGGGCCTCGCGCGCGTCACCGGGTGAGTTGCACTTGCTTTCGCTTCAGTTGCTTGTATTTCCATTTAATGTGCTACTAATGCGTGCGTTTTTTTTTTTTAATTATTTCCATTTTTTTCTTTACTTTTCATTTAATATTTTTTTTATACACAATATCTTCAATTGGTTTTTAATTTTTTTTCCCTTCAATTTTTTTCAGTTTATATTTTGAACATAAAATTTATTTATTTCAAAATAAAATATTTTAATTTTTATATAAATTAAAAAAATTAATATTAAAATTTTAAAATTATTTAATAAATTTGAAATGTAAAATTATATCAAATTCTTTAAAAGATGTACTTACAGAACCCGATCGACGAAGTTTTGGGTGATATGGGATTTTTTTGAGTGTGATGGGTTGCGTGAGAGTAAATCAGCACAGAGATATAGGAAATTGCTTCATCGTCGATTTGTAAGTTAATGCTGTTGTAATTATATAATTATGGAATCTATTTATGTTGGTGGTAAGTATTAAGTAACTTTGGATGGTTACCTAAAGGATATGGTATTAAAGTTAAAAGGGGAAGTGCACAACCAGGTATGTATTTAAATTATTTTTAAAAATGTTCTTGTATATTGTATTTTTGAGCTTGGATAAATATCATTATGTTCAAGGTTTGTTAGTGTCAACAGTAGTTGGAGTAGGCTAATGAAAGCAAAGTTGGACCATACTATTGAGGTGCCATAATGGTTTTCTGGTACAATCTTGACCATAGCTTACTAATTCGAGATTCAATAAGGTCAGATTTTCATCACCATTGGTAAGAATAACTTAAATTATTATCTAGGAACTCATGGAACCGGAAGGTGATGAGCCAGTAAGGGAATAAGTTTTCATTAAGAATTAGAGTAAATTCCAAAATTGGTTACTATACTATAGTCACTTTCTGATTTTGGTCATCATACTTTGAAAACTATTTTTAAGGTCATCATACTTTACTTTTCTTTCCAAAAATGGTCACTCCGTCAAGTTTGACCGTTAACCCACTAACGGTCAACTTTTTTTAGGGTTATTTTTGTCTTTTTTATTAACTCATTAAATTAAAAAAAGAGTAAACTCTGAATTTAGTCATCATACTTTTCTAAAATTTCATTTCTGGTCATCTTACTTTAAAAATTATATTTGAGGTCATCATACTTTTATTTTTTATTCAATTTTGGTCATTCTGTCTAAATATTCCGTTAAATCTCTAACGACCATAATTTTTTGAGGGTAAATACTGAAAAACGCACCCCATCATACACGTGGAATTTTTTTTTATTAATTATTTTCTCACATCTTCGCCATGAACACCCACAATAGGGCTGATAATTTCTGACACGACATGAAAATTGAACACAAAATCGGTACGAAACAGGTAGGGTTCGAGTTCGAATTTTGGACCCGAAAAATTTCCAGGTCGGGTTCGTGTCGGTCCAAGATTTTCAGGTTAAAATTAGGTCAACACACCAGGTCAACGGGTTGACATGATGACCCGAAATATTTTTAAAAAATTATTGTGTAAAAAAAATCGGGTTTGCGGGTCTGGTCGACACTAACCCGACCAGGTCAACCCGTTTGGCTCTGGTTGGTGGGTCAATCAACGGGTTGACTATGTCTGTTTCGGGTTGACCTGGTAAAAATCAGGTCAGGTTCGGGTTGGAGTTTTTCAACCCGTTCGGGTTCGGGTTACGGCTGGAGATAAAAATATAATTTTCTCTTTCAACCGACACGAAACTGACACACTGACATGAATTAACAGCCCTAACCCACACCCTTACAAAGAATAAAACTTTTTAAAGTCGCGTGCATGATGGGGGTGAGGGTGTGGGTGATGGCGGCGGAGATACGAAAAAATAATTAATAAATAAAAAAATTCCACGTGCATGATGGGGTGTTTTTTTTGGTATTTAACCTAAAAAATTATGGCTGATTGAGACTTAACGGAACATTTAGATGGAATCACCAAAATTAAATAAAAAATAAAAGTATGATGACCTCAAATATAATTTTTAAAGTAAGATGACAAAAAATGGGATTTTAGAAAAGTATGATGACCAAATTCAGAGTTTACTCTTTTTTAATTTAATGAGGTAATGAAAAGACAAAAATAACCCTAAAAAATTTGACCATTAGTGGGTTAACGGTCAAACTTGACGGAGTGACCATTTTTGAAAGGAAAAGTAAATTATAATGACCTTAAAAATAGTTTTCAAAGTATGATGACCAAAACCAAAAAGTGACTATAGTATAGTGACCAATTTTGGAATTTACTCTAAGAATTACTAGTATTTTAAAACACTCTATTCTACTTCATTTACTACTTCTGTCATTTGCTTGAGAAAATGTCTTCAATTTTTAGAAATTTTTCAAAAAAGTCTCCAAAAACCTCTTCAAATAATATTATTCTTAAAGAAGAATTAAATTTTGAAAATTTTCACAAGATTGGGATAATTAGAAAATACCAAAAAGACCAACTAATGAGGTTTACAAAGATATGCCACCATTATATATATATATATATATATATATGCTTCTTGGGAAAGGTGCTTGCGTGTTCTCATCCCAAAAATTACTATTTTTGGAATGAGAACAAAATTATATAGTGATCTTATAGGACCACCATATAATTTATCGATTACAAACTCCCACCCTTACCACCTCCTTTAACCCTCTCCCTATATAACTTAATTTTATTAACAATTTAAATTTTATAAGTTTTTGTAAATTCTGTTCGCATTTACTCATCTTAATTCTTTTTAGAAAAAATAAATATTTTTTCTAAAATAATATTATCTTTCTTTTTGGGTACATTAATTATTTTATGATTATTTGAATACAAAATTTTAATTTATAATTAATATTTAATTTTTTAATAATTAAATATTACATTAATGAGTATCTTTATGTTTCTTTAATCATTTAGTTTTTAAATTAATGTAAGAAGAAAAACTCTATTTTTCTAGGAGTAGTTTATAAGTAGTTTACTACTCATATATAAAAACTAATCCAAAAGTATTTCCTTCCATTGTCAATGTGTTACCTATTGTTTGACAATGGGACTTGCTATTTGTATAATGAATTTGGTATTTGCATCACAAAAAAAAAAAAAAAGATTACAAATATAGCCCTTGAGTCCAAAGATTCCAAATATTCAAAACAACTCTCCAAAAAATAAATCCAAACAAATTCTTAACTAAAAAAACGTTCAGGCAATCATTTTGTTGACGTCCAAAGAAGATTTAGCACGAGAATCATCACGAAATGGTAAGTTTTCGATTCATAATGTAAATTTTTTTTCTTGAAAAAACGTAGTTTTAAATGCACAAAAATGACATTTTCAATAGGTATAAACGCTGCACTTTAGCTATTTCGCCATGACTCGCTCGTTTTTTTGCTGCTTTTCATACTGCTATTATGTAAAAAGTGTTGCGTTTTTTATATGTATTATATAAAAAGTGTTTTTGATATGTATTATATAAAATGTGTTGTGTTTTCATGTACTGATATTATGAATGTTTTCCGTTTGTGGATACAAAAAACTAAATCTTGCGTTTATTTTATAATGAATCGTTAAAGTACTACATTTTCTTTATGAATCATGTAAAATATGTTGCGTTTTTTTTGTAAGAATAGTTAATGTACTGCGCTTAGAAATAATTGTAAATACGTTGCATTTTTTTCTATGAGAATCTTTAAAGTAATGCGTTTTATTTATTGATAATTTAAAATATATTGCGTTTTTTTCTATGAGAATGGTTAAAGTGTTGCGTTTATACTGTTACATATGAAATTTTGACTGCATTTTGGTATATTTGAATCCTTAAAGTGTTTTGTTTTAATTTATGTGTGTATTTACATACATGATGACGATGTTGAGTACGTTAGGAGGATGATGAGGTTTATGAGAAGGAAGAGGATGAAGATGACAATGAGGCGGATCATGCTCAAGGAGAGGCGGTGGAACTTGAACCTGACGCAGATTTAAGTGGTTACTTTCAGATTGACAAAGAGTTTCACATTATTAGTGCTGCTTTGAAACATTTCCAGAAAATAGCTAAGCGGCTTAAGTTCCTCATTAAAACGAGAGGGCGCAATCAAGGCTTTGCCACGTATTACCTTTCGTGCAAGCGATGAAGAGATCCTGCCAAAACCCCTCTCCCCACCAGACCGAAGAATACAAGAAGGAGCGAAACTAATTGCCCATTCAGGTTGACTTGTAAGAGAATTGACCTGGGACGTCACAAGGTGTATACAAATCCAGGAGCACCGTCAACACACAATCACACTGGTATTACTTTATTTGTGCATCGTAGTAATTAAGTTTATTGATTTTTAGCATTTATGTTTATTAATATAATTCAAATTTCAGGTATTATGCATCCATATGGGCACAGACAGCTAAGCCATTTTACTAAAGAGTCAAAGGTTGTTGCTGAATTTATGCTTGGGGTGAATGTGAAGCCAAAGTGTGTTTGGGAAGCTGTTAATAAACAGTTTCCCAATACTCAGGTACTAATCAAATCCATTGACAATTTCAAAGGAGAGATGAAGACAACTGGGTTGGAAAGTAGAAATATTAGGCAGCAATTTTTGCACTTGGCTGAGAAGAAAAAATATTATGTCAAGATTCTCAAGGATGCGAACACTGATAAGATCACACATGTCTTCTTTGCGCATCCAACATCAATTCAGATGTTCTACAGATGGTATTGGGTGGTCGGGATTGATTCTATGTACAAGACCAACAAATACCAAATGCCTATCGTCGAGATGGTAGGTATGATTCCTACCAATAAGAATTTCAATATTGCATTTGCTATTGTTAGAAATTAGACAAAGGGTACATACGATTGGGTGATGAGGAACTTGAGATTTTTGCTGCCTGCTAGTTTGGTACCTAGTGTGATTGTGACAGATAGGGAGCTGGGTTTGTTGTAGCAAATTAAGG
The DNA here is from genome assembly GCA_030378225.1 of Knoxia roxburghii. Classification (NCBI taxonomy): domain Eukaryota; kingdom Viridiplantae; phylum Streptophyta; class Magnoliopsida; order Gentianales; family Rubiaceae; genus Knoxia; species Knoxia roxburghii. Next base: position 10,094,097 of record CM059423.1, read on the forward strand.
ATCATTTTCCAGTTTCACATCACTTGTTATGTTTGTGGCATATTGGGCATGATATCAATGCTTGGTTGGGAAAAAATATTGGGAGAAGAAACAAAAACTTAGCATGTGATATCAATGAAAACTGGTGGAAGAAAATTATTCAGGCCCCAACTGTAGAAGAGTTTAACCTTTTACTGCAGCAGTTCAAGGTTAAGTACTCTCTAATTGAGCAGTTTGCTGTTGATTATTTTGAGACCACATGTCTCATTCACAAGGAGAAATTTGTTCGGGCTTGGACAAATCAATTTCTCAACTTTGGTAATACTTCCACTAACAGGGTTGAGGGTTCTCATGCTGCAATGAAAGATAAACTGAATTCTTCCACCAATTCTCTTGACACTTTGTTCACCAAGATCAACTCGCATCTCAGCCACCTGTACCCTCACATCGGGTTAGTTTAATTATTTAATTGTTTACGGTTTTAATTCACTATAGTAATATTTAATTACAATTCATTAATAGTTCATATAATTGATTTTAGTATAATAATATTTAATATGAATTGTTTATTTTATTTTATTTCACACAATAACAGTGGATCGCTTAAGGATTCCATTTCCACGACTCAAACAAGTATGTAGGGATTTCCATACTATTATCTGAACAAGTATGTGTCACACCACTGTTTGAAGTTGGTGAGAAAAGAATTTCGAAGGAAGAATAAGTTGGCCGGCAGTCCTCGAGCAATGTGGATGCATAGCCAAGGTGACACGTGGGATTCCCTGTGCTTTTGATATATTCAAAGCACAGTCATTGCCAAACTATCCTCTACTCCCATGCGTACACGTGTACCGGATGTTCCTCTCAACATGTGGGTGAGAAGGGTCACCTCCATACGTATCCCCCTCACCCTGCTCATCGTGTGGGCGTCCACTCCCACTCGCATCCTTCTACTGCGGCTGCTCTTCCCCCTGTAGCTCAATAGACTCGTCATCACTATCATCAGTGTCATCGGAATCAGTAGTATCATAATACTCATCCCTTAACTGAAATGAGGAGTCATCTTCACCGCCACCTCCTCCACCTCCACCTTCTCCTCCGCGACCTCCACCTTCACCACCTCGACCACCACCCTCGCCTCCACCTCCTCGTCCACCACCTCCACCTCCACCTTCACCTCCTCGTCCGCCACCTACACCTCCACCTCCTTGCCCTCCATCTGAAATAATGATACCGCCTCCACCACAACCTCCGCCCGTCCCTCTACCTCCTCCTCTCGTAACTGGTACCTTCTGCCTTCTAGCAGAAGCTGTGGGATGCTGCCTATCCACGGGCGGCTTTAACTTAGCGTAACCCTAAATAACATTTAGAGATAAGCATTTATATTATAAACTTAATATGTGAAATTAAAAATAATAAAATAAGTGCAAATCACATAAAACACACCATTTTTAAGTTTGACAGTAAGTCAAATGTACTATTTTAACGTTTGACCTCTACAGTAACGCATGGAATTTACGTTTCTGTATAGGTCAAATGTTACTATAGTGCGTTTGACTTGTTCAAAAATGCAAAAATGATCCATTTTGTGATAACGCAAAAATGATTGACCAACGTTTGTGCTTGTACAAACGCTACTAATCTACATTTCCTTTATGCTTAACGTACCAAATCAGCGTTTTCAATATGCCAAAACTCAATAAAAAACGTTCATAGTATACATAAACACAAGAGAAATACGTTTCTAATACAAGAAAAAGCATCATAAATGCTACTTATAACCTAATTAACGCACACCAGCAGCGTTTCTAACAATTCAAATCGCAACTTCGTGACGTTTATGGGCAGCAAATCAAATAACAACAAAAATTGACGAACATAAGAATTTTTACCGTGTTCATCATTGGACCTTTGCCTGCGCCATGTCTTTGCAATGATTCGTCATCTCCTCATTCTATTTGTGCTTTTTTTATCGTAAAATCGTTTGAAATTCGCGTTAGGGAAATGAAATTTGCCAAAGAAGTTTGGAAATAATATGTTCACAATAACAAAAATGCCGCGTTTTAATCATTTTATCGGTTTTTACATGGAAACAGTAAAAAATGTGACATTTTAACGAGTGAACCATAGTGGAAACACGCCATTTTAACGAGTGAGCCAAGGTTGAAACGCTCCATTTTGACATTTTGTCTTAACATGAAACGTTAAAGTGCTACATTCTTGGTTGTCATTATCAGAGGTTTTTAACATTTTTGATATATTAAAACGTCATCGGTACTAATTTTGACAGGTCAGAAACATTAAATGTTGCGTTTGTGTATATGGAGGAAACGCATTTTAGTTGCGTTTTCAACATGTACTTACCGAAAAATTATCTTTTCCTTCATAAGGTCCTTTTGGTCATTTCATAATTATTTTGATTTTTTTTGGTGATACAAATAGCAATTTAGTTATAGAAGTAGCAATCCAGATTTCAAAAATGTGTTACCCTTATGATTTGGGTTTTGGAAGTGTGTTGACTTTGACTTGTCATGTGAAGTAGAAGTGATCTAATTAATATATTTTTCCCAATTCCCAGGGCTTCCCCATAGGCTTTCAATCCATCCACTAAGAGCGGATCTAATTGTATTAGTGTCTATAATTGATTTCTTTTGTGTAATACTAATGGATAGGGCCTCATCGATAAGTGCTACAAGATCTCGTACATTGGAACACATGCTTATGGATCCGAATCCCTTAGTATGGATCATTTTCGTTTCCAAGTGAAATCTCCTAGTTAAATAATTTAAAAGTATAATTTAAATGTTTATATTATATTAATATTTTCTATGGTCATGGTCAATGAATCGTTCGTTTGTCCCTGTGCCTAGTACTTGAAGTACTTACCACTATACTAATGCAGAAAATTGCTTAACCGTATTTCGTCATAGATTCTTTGGACATGGAAACATTTGGTTATTAATTTGAGTTATTTTTTTATGGTAGGTCAAAAAAGTTATATTGGTGATTGAAAGAGTAACATTAAAATTTATAAGCTATATAGCAAAATGAAAAATGGATCCCAAAACCAAACTAAAGAGACGAGAGGGGGGGGGGGGGGGGGGGGGGGAGCTTGTCATTCATGAGTACATCACTTGCTTACTTAAATTAGATGGATGTAATCCACTACAATTTTTTATATGATATGTTTTTAAAAATTAGAAAAATAAATTTTTTTATAAAATAATAAAATTTTTAATATAATTTCTAATTTCTAATTTTTTCATGTTTAAATTGTAAAATGCATTCATAAATTATAGGCTGAATTGGTATTTTGGTCCCTTATAAATGGAGGTGTTACTGTTTTGGTCCCAAATAAAATTACGATTGTTGTTTTGGTCCCTTATCAATTTTTTATTACCATTTTTAGTCCCTTTTTACGAAAAAGTTTAGAAGGTTATGGGTTAACTCATTTGATCTCTAGCCAAACCTAATTTTTTTTCAAAATTATTTGTACCATGATGTTTTCAATCCATTTCATGACTCGGTTCCTCATGGATATTTAACCCATTTAGGGTTTCGACCGTTATTTCGGATTGTGAGTCGATCTAAATGGGTTGAACATTCATGAAGAACAGAGTCATAAAATGGATTGAAAACATCATGGTATAAATCATTTTGAAGAAAAAATTAGGTTTGACTAGCGATCAAATGAGTTAATCCGTAATCTTCTAAACTTTTTCGTAAAAAATGACTAAAAACGCTAATAAAAAATTGATAAGGGGCCAAAACAGCAATCGTAATTTTATTTGGGACCAAAAGAGCAACACCCCATTTATAAGGGACCAAAATACCAATTCAGGCTAAATTATATAATTGTTCATGCATCATTTGACCACAAATGAATAAATAAAAGGGATTGATCATTACTATATAATTTCAAGAGCATATTCTAGCTATTCCCTCTTATAGTCGATTCGTTATGTACCATAGTCCCTACCATCAATTTTAATTGTGTGGAGTATATATGAAATATTCAAATACACATTCCTTTAAAATTAATCGGCTTCATAAAATTGGTTTGTATGAAGCACTTGCATTTTATGTGGTTTTCATGCATGAATTAGGCTTTTATGATTTCTTTTAAATTGATTGTAATTTTGGGGGCCTGCAAGCTTATTAAAATTCTTTGTAATAGAATAGGTTCAAATGTAATTCCAAGGAATCCAAGACGGAGCCAAGGAAATGAAACCCAACTAAAGAGGCCCAAAAGGAATACCAAGACTATTTTAAAAGTTGCAATAGATTATAACCCAATTTATTGCATTTATTCGCTTTTATATATGTGATATATATTGTGTGAATGACGAAAATGAAATGCATGTTAAGTTGTTCAAATATAATACCTAAAAACCTAAATTGTTAAATTGTTTCCATACTTGGGGGCTCATCAAGACATCGAACATCTGATATGAACCGCTTGAGGTGACAGGGGCTCGTCAGATTTTCTTTGTGATGTGACTCAAATTTATACCTTTGTATGAGTCAAAATCATGCATGTTTAGCTAATTCTTAGTTGATTGTCATAATAAATGACATCAGTTTTTAGCCTAATAGTGAACTTATAGTTGGATTTGCATGACTTTGCAGTAAAAAGCTATGGACGAGGGTCTTTGCAAAACTTGAAGCCTTTTGGAGCATAATAGAAGAAAACATGAAGAAAAGAAGCAAAAATGGAGAAGAATTGGTCAAGAGTGAAGAAAATGACCAAAAGGCGGATCAGGCATTCAGGAGGCGCTGGCACCTGGCTGCCGCCTGCCCTAGACGACCAGCAGGCACCAGCGCCTATCAGTCACCTCCTACAATACTGAAAGACCAATTTGACCTTACTCGTTTTTAAACTTGTAATTTTTCATTTTTATCCCTTGAGTAGCTTTCTAATAGCTGATGTAAAACACACTTTTACACCATTAGTTAGTTTTTTAGAATTGAATTCTAGTTTCTTAGGGAAGAAGAAACACACACTTCTTCACCTTTCTCTACACACACTCATATTTGATCTTAGAACCATGGTGTTCTAAGGTTCTTGTATGGATTTTCACCCCTCTAAGTGATAGAGGGTAGTGAAAATCCAAGGATTATGGATGGATTGTTTTTGGCATTAGTATTTAGTATGAAACTTGAGTTTAAAGATTGAAGATGGTTATCCCCTTGTGTTTTGGGGTTGAACATTCTCTTTTTCTTCATAATTTAAGTTTTTATTGTGTATTTGCTTGTGGGCTTATGGTCTTAATCCTTAATTCTTGGTTTTCATGCACGTTTGCAAATGGGTTTCATGCAATAGTATTGATTATTGAGTGGGTAGCTTGATTTTGCATTTGTTTAGTGCTTGTGGTTCAAGATTGTTTATGGGCTTGATTTTCTAAGGCTTAATAGTATGATTCTTGTATTGGGTTTGACATCTTGGGCTTGGATTTATTTTGTACTTTGAGTAATTGGGTTCTTTATTAGTGTCTAGTGTTATGTCTTGGCTGGTAATGACTTCTGGCAAAATTGAGAGTAATTGGTGTAGGATTAACGACCCTATTCCATTAATGTGTTTGGGATTATTTCTCTTAGGAGCTTGGATTGGAAGCCAATTAAGATTGACGACCTTAGTTGAGTAAGAATCACTAGTTTCGAGATGATTTAACCTTGGCGAGTAGTATTACTTAGTTACCCATGATTAATCCTCATTATGTGTATGTAATTGCTTGTAAATGGCCCTTTGGATCTTTAGGTGGTGGAAACCCATTTTTATCATTATTGTTGTCGTTTATCTTTAATTTTGTTTGTTGCATGATCTTAAACCTACTATCTTATTTTATCTCATTTTATTATGTTTTGTTTGTTTTACTTAGTTTAGTTTTTGGTTAATTTTAGTATCCTTTTGTTTTCTTAGCTTTTACTACTAGAAAATCAGAATAGATTGGATCAATCCTATACATATTCATCATTTTAGCTCCATAATGGTGATATAGGTCTTCATCACCGTGAAAGACAACAAAAACAACAAGAACTAACTATCTTGTGGGAACGATACCTTCTATACTATTGTTGCATATAGTTAGGTTAGTTTATTATAAATTATGTTTTAATGCGTTCAACCCAACACAATGACAATTCGAGCACATCACGAGTGTTCACATAATATGGTACCCAACTTTAGTCACTACCACCTCGGGTGGAAAAACTATTAGGGTATTTATTGATGTGAAGTCTCAAGTGATAGTTTGACTTAGGAAGACTACTCCTAGGTGTACAACCCAACAGTTGACTAGGCTTGGTTATTGCAATGATAGGATGGTGTCAAACATTTGGAATGTTCATCCTATCACTGAAAAGTTACATAGCGATGCAATTGGATAGCGTTACTTGCATGAGATGTAACTTGAACATTGCCTACCAAAAGGGTCCGAACGTAGGTGTACAGCCCAACGGCTGACTAGGTTTTGGTTTTTTGTGGATTTTCGCCAACAATCTAGCACAAACACAAAATTGTATGGCATTTCAATTTTGGCTATTGTGGAAATGATTTTAAAACTCATTCCAAAAGTTTTGCATCATTCTTTTGTAGATTAAATGGCATTATCTTGCACTAAAAATCACTTTTCATAAGAAACATTTTAAAAATAAGATAGGAAGCGTTATTGTCTAAGAAGCTATTTTGACCGAAGCACCAGAAAATGCTACAGCGGCTGCTCGAAATGCATTATGAAGACAAAAGAACAAATCCAATGATGTGACATGTTTGATGCTTGCTGCTATAATAGGCGACTTTAGAAACATGAATATCAAAGCGTTCCATATTTATGCGTCAGTAAGGAGAAATGTTCCAAGATCAGGCTCGTAATGAGAGGTTCGTTACAATGATAACATTAATTTCCTGCAAGATGACAAATGGTTCGTCTATGAGTACTCATCTAGTCAAGTTGAAAGGGTATACCGATACCCTAGAGAGATTAGGTGTACCTCTCTGTTCAAGAAATTATACATTGATGTCATCTTGGTTTCAGTGCCAGATGAGTACAATGATTTCGTGGTCAATTTCAACATACATGAGATGCTGAAAAATAATGAGCAGACCCTTGAGAAAGGTACTCAAGTGTTGGTTGTTGAAAAGGGCAAAGTGAACAAAAGAAAGTTCAAGGGAAAAGTGAACAAGAGAAAGTTCAAGGGCAAAGTGAACAAGAGAAAGTTCAAGGGCAAAGTGAACAAGAGAAAGTTCAAAGGCAATGCAAAAATTGTTGGGAACAAGAAGGCACACGGTAAGACTGCTGCCAAGGTCAAGCCAGGTTGTAAGACTAAAACCGGAAATGACACTACATGTTTCTATTACAATGAATGTCATTGGAAGAGAAACTGTAAAGTGTGTCTTGAGAAAGTCAAGAAAAATCCTTCATACCTATGGCACTGTCATAAGAGAGAAATATATCCAAAGACTTTATAAGATGGAGTCATTGGGTCATTTGATTATAAATCTCATGAAAGATGTGAACCGTGCTTGCAAGAAAAAATGACAAAGTGTCAATTCTACAAGAAATGAGAAAGGACTAGTGAGCTATTGGCCCTAACACATACGAATGTATGTGGACCAATGAGCACACAAGCCAGAGGTGGTTTCGAATACTTCATAAATTTTATCGATGATTTTAGTAGATATGACTATGTCTACTTAATGAGGTATAAAATTGAGACATTTCAATAGTTCAAAATGTTTAATATGAAGTAGAGAATTAGTTGGATAGAAAGATTAAGGCTATTCGCTCCGATCAGGGAGATGAATACCTAAGTGTTGAGTTCGATGACTATCTAAAGCAATGTGGAATTTTTTCACAACTAACTCCACCGGGAACACCTCATTGGAATGGTGTATCTAAGAGGAGGAATTAGACCCTATTAGATATAGTTCGGTCAATGATCGGCCAAGCGACTCTACCAACATACTTTTGGGGTTACACACTCATTTCTGCTACCTAACTTGCTAAACCGTACTCCAACTAAAGCAGTAGATATGACTCCATATGAGATGTAGGTGGGCCAAAAGCCCTATATATCCTATCTACGCTTTTGAGGTTGTCAATCTCATGTAAAGTGTTTACAAAGTAATAAGCTTGAACCTAAAACTGACAAATGCCTGTTTGTGGGATACCCTAAGGAAACTAAAGGATATCAATTCTACAACCCAATTGAGAACAAAGTGTTTGTTGCTCGAGGGGATGTCTTCTTAGAAAAAGAGTTTATCTACAAGAAAGATAGTGGGAGTAGAATAGATATCGAAGAGGTTCGATAACCACAAGAGAGTCTAGAACCGTCTACAAAAATTCTGACAGAAGTTTGCATGGAAACTCATGAGGATGAGCAATCTGAACCAACAACACAAGATACCTATAAGGTCTAGTAGACCACGTCAACAACCCGAGAGATATGGATTTCTCATAACTGACGATCAAGATGTGATCTTGGTGTTAGGTTTGAATACATCAGCTATGCTTGGATTGTACCTTAACCATTTAATATATCGATTTAATGTTTTAGTTTATATGTTGTGCATGTTTAGTCCATTTATATTATGTAGTTAGATGATGAGGTGTCTGGTGTGACACAGTAGATCTCATCATTGGTTAAAAGACATAATATATAAATGAGGTTCGTAACCGAGATAGTTTTAGACACACTGTCGGTTTAGGTTATTATGTGATTCGGATAATTGGTTTGTCTAAACTAATTGAATCATATTGAACTTATCCATTTAGAATGATTTGTCTTGTATTGATTTAGTAGACAATTCATTCTAAGTATTCTATCTCTTAATCCCTATACTTGAGCGGGCATGATGATTAGACATAGCGTACTTTGATCTGGCAATGGGTGAGGTCAATTGTGGCCAATAGTCTCCGTGAGTTGGGTGCGCATGTTTAGTTACTTTGTGTGCTGCTGCTTGTTAAAAAGAAACCATGTACCGGTGTGTCCGGGGTGATGGTGCTCCCGAGATGAGCTCGTTATGTTTATTATACTAAACCCAGCTGGTGGACTTATGTCAGGTATAGTAAAAAGGTCGAGTGGTACTAGTCTCGGAATTAAAGAAGTTAATTAATTAATTTATCAGTAAATTAATAAATTAACGAGCACTAAATCTTTGATGTGGGAGATTAAGAATAAATTAATTTAGTTGTTTCGAAAGCAATTCTGGTGTAGGATGATAGTGCCAAAATTAATCCGTTAGTTGTACGATTAATTTTGTAATGGGTTAATTGAATAAGTAGAATTAATTATTTAATTAATAGTTCCTAAGGGTTAATTAAGTAATTAACAAAGTGGAATTAATTAATTAATTAAGTTTTAAGTTTAAATTAGAATTAGGAAATCCTAGAGATTAGGAAATCTAATTGGATTTGGATTATCCTATTAGATTAGTTACCTAATTGGATTTGGAAACTAATTAATTACCTAAACCCATTAGGAAGACCAATCCTAAACCAACTTGGGGTATTTCTTGTAGCTCTATATATAGACAAGGGATTGGCAATTCTATAACACACAACTCATAAGTTTTCAAGACAAGAAAACTAGAGAGAGAAAGTTTAGAGATAGAAAATGTTTTCTCCCTCTTGAATAATTTTCGGACGGCAGGAAGCAAGGTCCGGCGACGGCAACGGCGGTTCAATTCAGGCGGCGTTGAGCTGTAAAATTTTTCCATCGAGTCCTTTTGTGTTGATTGCTGATCAATTGCTCACTAGATCATTGCCCACACAACGTGCGATCAAACTCTTGAGTCATACAAGCGACCACATGAGTAACACGCTTCAAGAGGTACTTTCTATGATTACGCTTTTAATTAGAAGTTTTGTTGCGTGATAAATTGAATAAGTGCAAACCAAGTTCCTGCGCAATGTTATTTCAAGCAAGGATTGGAATAGCGATTGTGCTAAAGTCTAGGTCTGGTCAAAGATTTCGATTTTGGAATGCGTAGTATGAAAGTGAATTTTTGACCGGCCCGGGCAGATAATCTTTCAATTGGTATCAGAGCCTTGTTTTGGGTTTTGTGCTCGTTTGATTTATTAGTGGTTTAGAAATCCCGACTATTATAGTTGCGTTTGTATGGTATTTAATTAAACCCCGGGACATGTCCGGATTTATTTTTTTATGAATGCTTGTGATAGTATAATCACGTACTGGAAGCCGTGTAAGATTAGATCAAATCTGTAGTAGGATTTTTTCTATGTAATTTCGATTTTAATTTTCCTAGAAGCCTTGTAATAGGAGAATTTTTTGTAATCGAAGGCGTTATGAAGAACGACTTGAATTCGTGGGTTTTGGGTTATTGTTAATTCATAGAAACCCAGGAAAACCCATAACGAATTACAAGAAGACCAAATGGTGTAAAAGAAGCGAAGAAGGAACTGAAGGTGGGCAGCGGTGCCCGCGACAGCTCGCCGGCGGAAGCTGTCGCCGGCACCAGCAACGTCGCTGTCGCGCGGCGCAGCAAACTATTGCGCAAGCGTGCGGCCCGTTTGGCTAGCGCGTTTTGGCCCGTTTTTCCTCTGGAGTTCAATTTTTTTTTTTTTTGGAAATTAAACTTTTCAAGACTCAATCCATTGAGTAGCGTGACGAGAAACGAGATCAAGACAGAAGATAAAAGTAATTAAAACAATGATAGTCAGGGAATTTATTTTTTGTATTTATTTCCCGTATTTATAGTTTTAATTTTTGTGCTGTATTTTAGATGCATAATTTTAAAGCATGTTGGTTTTATGTTTGCACTTAACTTAGGATTATTTAATTGAATGTTAAAACCGGAACAACCCTCAATTTAGAAATCTAAGTGGGAGCGGGTTGGTTAATATTCCTATAGCCACCATTACGAGTTCATATGTGATGTGGGTGGAATTGCGCGTTGGCATTAGGGTCTTCCTCCATTAGGATAGTCCAACCATGAGATCGCTAGATTATGAATTTCTAAGTAAGATGACTAGAGTATGTTTAACTAGGAGAAATGTGATACCCTCTCCATCTGAGGCGCACTATCCTGAAGTAACAAGCTTAGAAGTCACGTAATGGCACACACTTAGTGTACGATCTGTAGTATTCCTCCCATCAAGGTTATGCTGCTTATTTGTACGGCTGAAAGCACTGACTATTAGCTACATTGATCAATAGATCGTTTGGTCATATAGTGTAGTTAATGAATTAGGTTTTTCTCAAACGAATGTGGGTTAGCATAAACGTCCACACTATTGTGGCTTGTGAGAATCCCGGTGAATGAGATATCAGTGATTTAAATTATTGTTTGAAGGATGTCAGTAATTACGTGAATTTCAAAAATTTTGTGCTTTATACTGAAATATTTTCTGTTTATTTAATTTACAGTATTCGATATGACATTCAATCCTTTAGCTACAATTTTGAAAGACAACAAATTAACTGGTCCAAACTATGTTGATTGGAGTCATAATTTGAACATTGTCCTGACAGCTGAGCAGTATAAGTTTGTGTTCACCGAAGTCTATCCAGATGTGCCTAACAATGATTCTCCTCAAAAGGATAGGGATGCCTATGCGAGGTGAAGAAAAGCGGATGAGATGGCGTGGTGTTACATTCTGGCCTCTGTGTCGAATGTTCTGAAACATCAGCTTTATCCCATGTTCTCTACTTTTAATATGATGGCTCACCTGAGAGAGATGTTTCTCTCATCAAGGCAGGACAACTAGGCAATCAGCCCTGAGAAAGATCATGAATACCAGAATGGCTGAAGGCTCATCGGTTAGAGATCATGTGCTTCACATAATCAGTAACATCAATGAGATAGAGGTGTTGGGAGGAGAAATAGACCTCGAAAGTCAGATCGATATCATCCTCCAGAGTCTACCCTCTAGTTTCGAGCAGTTTTGGGTCAACTATAACATGAACCAAAAAGTGTATACTCTACCCGAGCTCTTAACAGCATTGGTATCAGCCGAAGGCATCTTCCATTAAAAGAAGCAAGCTTTGGTCACAGTAAAGCCTTCAAGCTCTTCTTCTGCACCTAAAGGCAAGAACAAGAAGAAGAAGAATGGCAAGAAACATACTGCCAAGCCAGACATCGCATAGAAGTGTAAGCCTAAAGGCAAATGCTTTATGTTCAGGAAGATAGGACATTGGAAATCGGATTGTCCAAAGCTTAAAAATACGATAATTTCTGCCTTAATTACTGAGAAGTGTTTAGCTGCTTCCCACAGATACCTGGTGTGTAGATTCAAAAGCCACTGACCATGTTTGTAATTCTTTGTAGGGGTTCCAAGTAACCCAGAAGCTTAGAGAAGACGAGCTGGATATTTACTTGGGCGACACTACAAGAGTTTCAGTAGAAGCAGTGGGAGTAGTTAGTCTTAATTTTGAAAAATCTAGATTAGATTTAGTTAATTGTCTTTATGTACCGAGTTTTAGAAAGAACCTTGTTTCAGTTTCTAAACTCTTAAATAATGGTTATAAGTTTATTTTTTCTGATGATTATGTTGTTATTAGAAAAGATGACAAACTTATTTATTCTAGTTCATTAGCTGACAATTTGTTTATAATTAAATCAAACTCCCCTGTTGTGCAAAACATAGAGATAGATAGCGCATCATCTAACACTAATAAGAGGAAAGAACCTTCTGAAATGAATCAAACCTATCTTTGGCATCTCAGGCTAAGTCATATAAACCTTAGTAGGATTCAAAGGTTGGTCAATGATGGACCTTTAAGTTCATTAGAGATTGACAGTTATTCAACCTGCAAATCTTGCTTGTAAGGTAAGATGACCAAGAGACCTTTTAAGGCAAAAGGTTATAGATCCAAAGAAGTACTAGAGTTAATTCATTATGACTTGTGTGGACCAATGTCAGTTCAAGCACGAGGTGGGTTTGAGTATTTCGTGACGTTCATGGATGATTACTCAATATACGGATACATTTACCTAATGCGCCATAAGTCTGAATGCTTTAGTAAATTCAAAGAGTGTCGGGCAGATGTGGAGAAACATCATGGTAAAAGTATCAAGACACTGCTATCAGATCGTGGTGGTGAGTATCTGTCCCATGAATTTTGAGAATACCTCAGTGAGGTCAGAATTCAGTCTCAATTGTCTGCACCTAGCACACCACAGCAGAACGGTGTAGTAGAAAGAAGGAATCGAACTCTCATAGAAATGGTCAGATCAATGATGAGCTATAGTGATTTGCCGAGTTCATTATGAGGATATTCCTTAGAAACTACAATGTACATCCTTAATCTTGTACCATCTAAAACCGTGCCTTTAACCCCAATAGAGTTGTGGAATGGGCGTAAGCCGAGTCTAAGACATCTCAGAATTTGGGGTTGCCCAGCACATGTGCTTAAGGCAGATGCGGCTAAGTTAGATGTAAGAACTGAAGTAATGCTATTTGTAAGATATCCTAGGGGAACGAAAGGAGGTCTGTTCTATAGTCCTAAAGATCAGAATGTGGTAGTTAGCACTAACGCCAGATTTTTAGAAGAAGACTATATTCTAGATCACAAGCCAAAGAATAAGATAGTACTAGAAGAGCTTTGGAAACAATCTGATAATCCTGATGCACCAACACAATTAGATACACCACACACTACACAAGATATCACAGATGATGTGCCTACACAGGTGGTGCCTCGCTGTAGTGAGAGTGTTATATGATAGCTCGACAGGTTCATTAGCGTGGAAGAGGCCTCAGACCTAGTCCCAGGCGCGCCTGAGCCTGACCCAGTGAACTACAATGAGGCTCTTCAAGATAAAGATACAGAATCTTGGCGAAAAACAATGATATCCGAGATGGGGTCGATGGACCACAATTAAGTCTGGGAGCTTGTGGACCTACCTGATGGTTTTAAACCCATTGGATGTAAGTGGGTCAACAAATTTAAGAGTGGTAGTGACGAAAAGGTTAAAACCTTTAAGCCAGGCTTGTGGCGAAGGGGTATACTCAGAAAGAGGGAATCGATTATGAGGAAACCTTCTTCCCGGTAGCCATGCTTAAGTCAATCCGGATTCTCTTGGCCATAGCTGTTCATTTAGATTATGAGATATGGCAGATGGATGTCAAGACAGCTTTCCTTAACGGAAGTCTTGAGGAAACCATCTTCATGTAGCAACTAGGAGGATTCATTGAAAAAGGCCAAGAGCATAAGGTTTGCAAGCTTAAGAGGTCCATTTACGGACTTAAGCAGGCATCCAGATCTTGGAACATCCGGTTTGATGAGGTAATCCAGTCCTACAGATTTACTCAGTGCCCGGATGAACAATGTGTGTACCGCAAACGTGATAGAAACACGGTGGTGTTTCTTGTACATTACGTAGATGACATCTTACTAATTAGCAACAATAAGAAAGTATTATCAGACGTAAAGGCATGGCTGTCCAAGCAATTTGATATGAAGGACTTAAGAGAAGCGGGACATATCCTTCGGATCAAGATAATTCGAGATCATAGGAAACGTTCGTTAACGCTCTCTCAAGCTTCATACATAGATATGATTCTTGCCCGTTTTAACATGCAGAACTCCAAGAAAGGTTTTCTACCTTTTAGACACTGGGTGCATCTGTCTAAAGAACAGTTTCTCAAGACTGTTAAGAAGACAGAGGCTATGAAGATAGTTCCTTATGCTTCGGCAGTAGGAAGTCTCATGTATGTCATGTTATGTACGAGACCTGATATTTGTTATGCCGTTGCCATTGTAAGCAAAAATCAGAGTAATGTCTTTTTTGCCCTGGCACTTGATTTAGGAGTTCGACACCCGGAAAGCTCATTGGGAGGCAGTAAAATATATTCTCAAGTATTTGTGCAGAACGAGAGATCAAGTTTTAGTTTATCAGGCGCCTGAGCTGGTACCCCGATGTTACACAGATTCAGATTTCCAAGATGACAGGGACAAGAGCAAGTCTACCTCAGGGTATATGTTTACTTTGGGAAGTGGAGCCATAATTTGGCGGAGTGTCAAGCAGAAATGCGTGGCGGACTCTATCATGGAGGCTGAATATGTTACCGCATCAGAGGTAGCGAAAGAAGCAGTGTGGCTCAAGAACTTTTGAGTGGACTTAGATGTGATTCCTGGTTTGCAGAAGTCAATCACAGTGTACTGTGATAACAACGGTGTAGTAGCAAACTCTAAGGAACCATGAGCCTACAAGGTGAGTAAACACATACAATGCAAGTACCACCTGATACGAAATATGGTCAAGAGGGAAGACTTGGTCGTGGCTAAGATAGCATCAGAGGATAACCTTGCAGATCTGTTCACGAAGAAATTGACTTCAAAAGTCTTTGAGGCTCACGTGGAGGGCATGGGGATCAGATACTTAGGAGAGGCCCGGGTGAACCGTTCGAGCCGTTCGAGCTGTTTTTGGCCCGTTTTTCCTCCAGTTTTCATTTTTTGAAGTTCAAGACTCTCTCCATCGAGTGATGTGACGGGACACAAGATCAAGGCAAAGGATGGAAGCAATTAAAACCATAATAGTCGAGAAATTTATTTTACGTATTTATTTCCCGTATTTATAGTTTTAATTTTATGCTTTATTTTTTATGCTGTATTTTAGATGCATGAATTAAAGCATGTCTGGTTTTATGATTGCATATAACTTAGGTTAGTTAATTGCATGTTAAAACCGAAAAAACCCTCAATTTGGAAATCTAAGTGGGAGCGGGTTGTGTTATATCCCCATGGCCACCATTACGGGTTCATATGCGATGTGGGTGGGCTTACACGTTGGCATTAGGGCCTTCCTCCATTCGGATGAGTCCAGTCCCAAGATCACTAGACTATGAACTTCTGAGTAAGATGACTAGAGCGAGTTTAACTAGGAGAAATGCGACACCCTCTCCATCTGAGGTGCACTATCCTGAGGTAACAAACTCAGAAGTCACGTAATGGCACACACTTAGTGTACGATCTGCAGTATTCCTCCCGCGAGGTTACGCTGCTTACTTGTACGGCTGAAAGCACCGACTATTAGCTACATTGATCAAAAGATCATTGGTCAGATAGTGTAGTTAATGAACTTGGTTCTTCTCAAACGAATGTGGGTTAGCGTAAACGTCCACACTGCGTGGCTTGCGAGAATCCCGGTGGATGAGATGTTGGTGGATTAATATTATTGTTTTGAGGGAAATCAATAATTAATTGGATTTTCATGTTTTCGAAAATTCTAGCATATATAACTGAGACACTGTTTGTTTACTTTCCAGTTTAAATTGATATGACATTCAATCCTTTAGCTGCTATCTTGAAAGACAACAAATTAACTGGAACAAATTATGTCGACTGGAGTCGGAATTTGGACATAGTCCTGACGGCTGAGCAGTACAAGTTTGTGCTCATCGAAGCATGTCCAGAAGCGCCTGATGAGGACTCTACCCAAGAGGAAAGGGACGCCTATGCCAGGTGGAGGAAAGCGGATGAGATGGCGCGGTGCTACATTTTGGCCTCTGTGTCAAATGTGCTGCAACATCAGCTTCATCCCATGCTCTCCGCCTTCGACATGATGGCGCACCTAAGGGAGATGTTTGCGCATCAAGGCAGGACTGCCAGGCAGTCAGCCATGAGGAAGTTAATGAACACCAAAATGGCTGAAGGCGGATCGGTGAGAGATCATGTTTTACACATGATCAGTAACATCAATAAAATAGAGGTGTTGGAGGAAATATCGACCCGGAAAGTCAGATAGATATTATCCTCCAGAGTTTACCCTCTTATTTTGAGCAGTTTCGGGTCAACTACAATATGAACCAAAGGGTTTATACGTTGCCCGAGCTCATGACTGATTTGGTGGCGGCTGAAGGCATCTTCCATGAGAAGAAGCAAGCTTTGGTCATGGTAAAGGGTTCGAGTTCTTCTTCTGGTCCGAAAGGCAAGAAGAATAAGAAGAAGAAGAACGCCAAGAAACTTGCAGCAAAGCCAGATGTTGCAAAGAAAAACAAGCTAAAGGGCAAGTGCTTTAAATGCGGCAAGGCAGGACATTGAAAAGTGGATTGTCCAAAGCTCAAAGGTACGATTGTTTCTGCCCTAATTACTGAGACATGTTTAGCGGTGATTCCCACAGATACTTGGTGTGCGGATTCAGGCGCCACTGACCATGTTTGTAATTCTTTGTAGGTGTTCCAAGTAACCCGGAAGCTTAGAGAGGGCGAACTGGACATCTACATGGGTGACACTACAAGAGTGTCAGTTGAAGCAGTGGGAGTAGTTAGGTTAAATTTCGAGAATTGTAACCTAGAGTTAGTAAACTGTCTTTATGTACCGAGTTTTAGAAAGAACATGATTTCGATTTCTAAACTCTTGAAGAACGGTTACAAGTTTATTTTTTCTGATGATTCTGTTTTTATTAGAAGAAATGGCAAACTTGTTTGTTCTGGTTCATTGGTGGACAATTTATTTGTGGTTAGTTCTAACTCCCCTGTTGCGCAAAACATAGAAATAGATAGCTCAGTATCTAACATTAATAAGAGGAAGAGACCTTCTGAAATGAATCAAACCTATCTTTGGCATCTAAGGCTAGGTCATATAAACCTTAGTAGGATTTAGAGGTTGGTCAATGATGGACCTTTGGGCTCATTAGATATTGACAGTTATGCAACCTACGAATCTTGCTTGGAGGGTAAGATGACCAAGAGACCTTTTAAAGCAAAAGGCTATAGAGCTAAAGAAGTATTAGAGTTGATTTCTGACTTGTGTGGACCTATGACAGTCTAGGCATGAGGGGGATATGAGTATTTCGTGACATTCACGGATGACTACTCTAGGTACGGATACATTTACCTAATGCGCCACAAGTCCGAATGTTTTGGCAAGTTCAAAGAGTTTTGAGCAGATGTGGAGAAGCATCATGGTAAGAGTATCAAGACACTGCGTTCAGATCGTGGTGGGGAGTACCTGTCCCATGAATTTTGAGATTACCTCACTGAGGTAGGAATTCAGTCTCAGTTGTCTGCACATGGCACACCACAACAGAATGGTGTAGCAGAAAGGAGGAACCGAACTCTTATGGAAATGGTTAGGTCAATGATGAGCTATAGTGATTTTCCAAGTTCGTTCTGGGGATATGCCTTGGAAACGGCAATGTATATTCTTAATCTTGTACCATCTAAAACCGTGCCTCCAACCCCAGTAGAGTTGTGGAACGGGCAAAAGCCCAGTCTAAGACATCTCAGAATTTGGGGCTGCCCAGCACATGTGCTTAAGGCAGATACGGCTAAGTTAGATGCAAGAACCGAATTAATATTGTTTGTAGGATATCCTAGGGGAATGAAAGGTGGTCTATTCTATAGTCCTAAAGATCAGAAGGTGGTGGTAAGTACCAACGCTAGATTTTTAGAAAATGACTATGTCTTAGACCACAAGCCCAAAAGTAAGATAATACTAGAAGAGCTTAGACGACAAACTACTAATCCTGATGCACCAACGCAAGTAGATACACCACACACTGCACATGAGATCACAGATGATGCGCCTACACAGGCGGTGCCTCATCGTAGTGGGAGGGCTGTGAGACAACTTGACAGGTTCATTGGCGTGGGAGAGGCCTCAGACCTAGTCCCAGGTGTGCCTGAACCTGACCCAGTTAACTACAATGAGGCGCTTCGAGATAAAGATGCAGAATCTTGGCGTAAGGCAATGATATCCGAGATGGGGTCAATGGACCACAATCAAGTCTGGGAGCTTGTGGACCTGCCTAATGGGTTTAAGCCCATTGGATGCAAGTGGGTCTACAAACGTAAGAGAGGGCCTGATGGGAAGGTGGAAACCTTTAAAGCTAGGCTGGTGGCGAAGGGGTATACTCAGAAAGAGGGAATCGATTATGAGGAAACCTTCTTCCCGGTAGCCATGCTTAAGTCGATCCGGATTCTCTTGGCCATAGCTGCTCATATGGATTATGAGATTTGGCAGATGGATGTCAAGAAAGCTTTCCTAAATGGAAGTCTTGAGGAAACCATCTTTATGCAGCAACCAGAGGGATTCATTGAAAAAGGCCAAGAGCATAAGGTTTGCAGGCTTAAGAGGTCTATCTATGGACTTAAGCAGGCATCCAGATCTTGGAACATCCGGTTTGATGTGGTAATCCAGTCTTTTGGATTTACTCAGTGTTTGGATGAGCAATGTGTATATCGCAGACGTGATGGAAACTCAGTGGTGTTTCTTGTGCTTTACGTAGATGACATTCTATTGATTGGCAACAACAAGAAAGTGTTATCAGACGTAAAGGCATGGTTGTCCAAGCAATTTGATATGAAGGACTTAGTAGAAGCGGGACATATCCTTGGGATCAAGATTATTCGAGATCGTATGAGACGTTCGCTAACGCTCTTCTAAGCTTCGTACATAGACACGATTCTGGCCCGTTTTAACATGCAAAACTCCAAGAAAGGTTTTCTACCTTTCAGGCATGGAGTGTTTCTATCTAAGAAACAGTCTCCTAAGACTGTTAAGGAGATAGAGACTATGAAGACAGTTCCATATGCTTCGGAAGTAGGAAGTCTCATGTATGCCATGTTGTGTACGAGGCCTGATATCTGTTATGCCGTTGGCATGGTGAGCAGATATCAGAGTAACCCCGGAAAAGCTCATTGGGAGGCAGTAAAATGCATTCTCAAGTATTTACGCAGAATGAGAGACCAAGTTCTGGTCTATCAGGCGTCTGAGCTGGTACCCCGAGGTTACACAGATTTAGATTTCCAAGGCGACAGGGACAAGAGCAAGTCTACCTCAGGGTATGTGTTCACTGTAGGAGGTGGAGCCATAGTTTGGCGGAGTGTCAAGCAGAAATGCGTGGCGGACTCTACCATAGAGGCTGAGTATGTTACCGCATCAGAGGCAGCGAAAGAAGCAGTATGGCTCAAGAACTTTCTAGTGGACTTAGATGTGATTCCTGGTTTGCCAAAGTCTATCACGATTTATTGTGATAACAATGGTGCAGTAGCAAACTCGAAGGAACCACGAGCCCACAAGGCGAGTAAACATATACAGCGCAAGTACCACCTGATACGAGACATCGTGAAGAGGGAAGACGTGGTCATGGCTAAGATAGCATCAGAGGATAACCTTGCAGATCCGTTCACAAAAACATTGACCTCTAAAGTCTTTGAGGCTCACGTGAAGGGCATGAGGATCAGATATCTAGGAGAGCCATGATAGTTTTTCTAGATAGATAGCAGCAGATTGTATAGGATTGTATGTAGTTGTATACTTAAAGCACAACTTAAGTATTAGTGGGAGATTGTTAGAGTAGAATACATAAGCTATGCTTGTATTATACAATTTCCCAGTTTAATATATCGATTTGTGTTTCAGTCATATCTTGTTGTGCATGTTTATGTCCATTTATATTATTTAAGTAGATGATGAGGTGTCTGGTGTGACACAGTAGATCTCATCATTGGTTGAAAGACATAATATATAAATGAGGTTCGTAACCGAGACAGTTTTGGACAAACTGTCGGTCTAGGTTATTATGTAATTCATATAATTAGTTTGTCTAAACTAATTGAATCATATAGATATGCCCGGGGCATATTGAACTTGACTCTTAGGAATGATTTGTCTTGTACTGATTTAATAGACAAATTGATCCTTGTATTCTATCTCTAAATCCCTAGACTCGAGTGGGCATGAGGATTAGACATAGTGTACTTTGATCTACAAATGGGTGAGGTCAAATGTGGCCAATAGTCTCGGTGGGTTGGGTGCGCGTGTTTAGTTACTTAGTGTGCTACTGCTTGTCGAAATGAAACCATGTACCGGTGCGTCTGGGGTGATGGTCCTCCCGAGATGAGCTCGAAATGTTTATTATACTAAACCCGGCTGGTGAACTTATGTCCGGTATAGTAAAAAGGTCGAGTGGTACTAGTCTCGAAATTAAAGAAGTTAATTAATTAATTTATCAATAAATTAATTTTAATTAGCGAGCACTATATCTTTGATGTGGGAAGATTAAATGAATATAATTTAATTAAGTTGTTCCTGAAGCAATTCTGGTGTAGGATGGTAGTGCCAAAATTAATCTGTTAGTGGTACGATTAATTTTGTAATGGGTTAATTGAATAGGTAGATTTAATTAATTAATTGGTTAATTATTCCTAAGGGTTAATTCAGTAATTAACAAAGTGGAATTATTTAATTAATTAATTAAGTCTTAAATTTCAATTGGAATTAGGAAATCCTAGAGATTAGGAATCCAGTAGGATTTGGTTATCCTATCAGATTGGTTGCTTAATTGGATTTGGAAACTAATTCATTACCTAAACCCATTAGGAAGACCAATCCTAAACCAACTTGGAGTCTCTCTTGTAACTCTATAAATAGACAAGGGATCAGTCATTCACAATTCAACAATTAATCCACAGGATTTCTAGAGAGAGAAAATGTTTCTCTCTCCAAGTCGAATTTTCAAGAAAGTGTGCGGCTGGTTTTTGGGTTTCTAGTGGCTGAAATTTTGGCCTTGGTCTATACCAGCTGCGCGTAGCTTTCTCTCTCTACGGGCGGTGCATTTATAGTACGTGCCAGGTACTGCGGTGCTGGATTTTTCTAGCAGGTGGATTGTGGTGAGTAGCTGATCAATTGGCTTCTAGTTCGTTGCCCACACAACGTGAAGTCATAGTCTTTGAGGCATACAAGAGAATCACCAGGTACACGCTTCAAAGGTACTTTTCTAAGATTCTGCTTTAATAAAAAATTTTGTTGCGTGGTAAATTGAGCAAGGGCAAACCCAGATCCTACCAAAATTCTTTCATTTTTGTGTTAATTGATGATCAATTGCTCGCTAGATCGTTGCCCACACAACGTGTGATCAAAGTCTTGAGTCATACAAGTGATCACCTGAGTAACACGCTTCAAGAGGTACTTTTTATAATTCCGCGTTTAATTAAAAAAAATTTTGCGTGATAAATCGAATAAGTGCAAACCAAGATCCTGCGCAATATTATTTCAAGCAAGGATTGGAATAGCGATTGTGCTAGAGTCTAGGCCTGGTCAAAGATTCCAATTCTGGAATGCGGAAAATGAATTTTTGACCGGGTCCGGGCAGATAATCTTTCACTTGGTGGACCATGATGAGCCCACAACCTACAGATTGGTTTTAGAAAGTCCATATTCAGAAAAATGGCTACAAGTCATGTAGTCTGAAATGCAATCTATGAGGGACAACAAAGTGTGGACTTTGATTGATCCTCCTGTTCAGGTAAAGGTTGTCTTTTGCAAGTGAATTTTCAAGTTAAAACCCTGCGGGATCTTCAAGGCATGACTAGGGGCTAAAGGTTTCAGACCAACGCATGATATTGACTATGATGAAACTTTTTCTCATGTCATGATACTCAAGTCTATTAGGACAATGATTGTCATAACTGTATATTATGACTATGAGATATTGCAAATGGATGTAAAGACGGCTTTCCTAAATGGAACCTCCTCGAAGATGTTTACATGAAATAGCCCAAGGATTACATCAATCAAAAGCATCCTAATCAAGTATGCAAGTTTCAGAGGTCCATCTATGGACTAAAGTAAGCATCTCGAAGTTGGAATCTTCATTTTGATGAGGCGATAAAGGGTTATGGCTTTATAAAGAACGAAGATGAGCCTTATGTTTACAAGAAAGTTAGTAGAAGTAAGAATGTTTTTCTTGTCCTATATGTAGATGACATCCTACTCATAGGAAATGACATCCTCATGTTGATAGAAATCAAACAATGGTTGGGGAGTATATTTTCTATAAAAGACTTAGGGGAAACCGAGACAATACTAGGTATTGAGATCTATAGAGATAGATCTAAGAGACTTATGGGACTAAGGCTATGTTTAATAAACCAATTCAACACTTAAGCCGTACACATAAGCAGCGTAACCTGATGGGAGGAATACTGCAAATTGTACACTAAGTGTGTGCCATTACGTGGCTTCTAAGTGTATTACTTCAGATAGCGCGCCTCAGATAGAGAGGGTGTCACATTTCTCTAGTTTAATTCACTATAGTCATCTTCTTAGAAATTCAACCTAGTGATCCACAGGTTTGACTCATCCGATATGGAGGAAGGCCCTAATACCAATGCACAAGTCAAAACTACATCACCTATGAATTTGTAATGGAGGCTGTGAGAATAGCAATTAACCCGATCCCACTTAGATTCTTAGAATGAGAGTTTTTACGGTTTTAACATGCAATTAACTATCCTAAGTTATAAGCAACCATAAAACCATATATGGTGCTTTTGATGCAAGGCAAAGGCAAAGAAGCAATCAAAATTTTATTAACTCAATAATCATTAAAGGAATCTGATCGCCTTTGACTCGTTTGATATATTAGCAGACATTCATTAAAAGAATTTGATTGCTTCATTAAAGGAATTTGATTGCTTCATTAAAGTAATTTGATTGCATTTGCCTTTTCTTTACTGATAAAAAAAAGTAGGAATCAGAATTATTTCGCCTTTGCCCCATTGCCTTTGTCTTGCATCAAACGTACCCATGGTTCAATAATGCATAAAATTAAAGCACATGAAGATTGCAATGAAAAACGTAAATACGGGAAACAAATACGTAAAATAAATTTCCTGACTATTATGATTTTAATTGATTCCATCTGCTGCCTTGTCTCGTGTCCTGTCACGTCACTCGATGGATTGAGTCTTGAAAAACTTAGATCTCGGATCTAACTCAAAAAAGGGCCACCCACATGAAGCGTGCACACGAAAACGCATGCACGGGTATGCGCATAGCACAGCCTGTGTGCGCAACAAAAGCTGCACGCGCTGGGCCTTATGTGCGCCAGGCCCAGGCGCTGCTGGCGCTGCAGCACTATGCAGTGCTGCGCCAGCAACGGACACGCAGGCCTTTGCGCTCAGCTCTGCTGCACCCGACGCCGGTGGTCCACTTGCTGACAACTTGTCGCCAGCGATGCCGTCGCCTGCCGTCTAGTTTGAGTCTTCTGCCCCGCTCCCACTCGTTATTACATATTCTCTTAAATGCAAGACTTGATTTTTCTAGGAAAATAAAAACGACAATTACATAGAAAAAATCCTACTACAGATCTCATCTAATCCTACACGGCTTCTAGCACGTGGTTTTACTATTACAAGAATTCACATTCAAAAAACCAACCCAGACATGTCCCGGGGTTTAATAAAATATAAATACATAAACCATAATAGTCGAGATAACAAACCACCTGCATTAAAGAAACCATGTAACAAATCGAACAAAGTAAAGCCAAAACCTTCGCTCTGATACCAATTGCAATATTATTTACCTGGGCTAGATAACAAATTTACTTTCGTGCATTGTGTTCCAGAATCGAAACTTTTGATCAGGCCTAAACTCTAGTGCAACACTTTACTTGCAACACCATTGCATAGGATCTTAGTTTTACTTTTTTCGATTTGTCACACAACAAATAAAATTATTAATTAAAGCGGAAGTATAATAATTACCTCTTGAAGCGTGTACTTAAGTGATTCTCCTGTATGACTCAAGATGTGATTCGTACGTTGTGTGGGCAACGAACCAACGAACCAAAACGAATCAGCAATTGAAAACAACACAAAAACAGCCTGGATTTAGCCAAGCCACCGCCGCCCTAGATGGCTCAAGTGCCGCCGCCGCGCGATCTCTACACGCACCGCCGCCGACCACCAACTGCCGCCGCTGCTGGCTAAACTTGCTGCTGCCGCTCAAGTTTTCTCGACGTGCGCTATACGAGAATAAGGCTAGAGAAGAGAACTCAACTTACTTCTCTCTCTAACTTTCTCTCTCTAGTTTCTTGAATTATGAAACTATGAATTATGCTGTAATTGCTAACTCTCTATGTCTATTTATAGAGCTACAAGAGAGACCCCAATTTGATTTAGGATTGGTCTTCCTATTGGGTTTTGGTTTTAATTCGTTTCCAAAACCTATTAGTAACCAAATTAGATTAGATTCCAAATCCAAGTGGATTTCCTAATATCTTGAATTTCCTAATTCTAATTGAACTTTAAGATTTAATTAATTAATTAATTCCACTTTGCCAATTTACTAATTGACCCTTAGGATTAATTAGCTAATTAAATAATTCTACTTTATCAATTAACCAAATACATAACTAATCGTACCACTAACGGATTAATTACTGCACTACTATCCTACACCAGAATTGCTCTCGAAACAACTTAAATTAAATTAAATTAATTATTCTTAATTCTTTATCTTCCCAAATCAAAGATATAGTGCTCGTCAATTTTATTAATTTACTAATAAATTAATTAATCGACTTCTTATTATCATAGACTATCACCACTTGACTTTATTACTATACCGGACATAAATCCACTTGCCAGATTTGGTACAGTAAACTTTTCAAGCTCATCTCGAGAGCACCATCACCCCGGACGCACCGGTACGTGGTATCATTCGACTCGCAACGACACACTAAGCAACTAAACATACGTAGCCAACTTACCGAGACTATAGGCTTTAAGCGACCATACTCTTAGGCAAATCAAACTACACAATGCTTAATCCTCGTGCTCATTCTCATCTATGGATTAAGAGACAGAACATAAGATTCGAATAAACTACAATAGATCAGTACAAGTTAATTTAATCTAATCGGTCATACTTAATATGCTTCCAGGCATATCTATATAATTTAATTAGTCTAGATAAACCAATCTCAGAATCACACATGACTTAAACCGACAGTATGTCCAAAATTGTCTCAGTCATGAGCTTAGTTCAGAAATTAAAACTTTAACCAATGATGAGATCTACCGTGTCATACCCAACACCTCATCATCTAGTCATATGACATAAATGGACTACATAAATAAAAATGAAACAATTAACTAAAGCAATTCAATTCGATATATATAAACTGAGAAGATAGTGTTTATACAAGCTAAACTTTTCAGTATTCACACTAACACGTCACATTTCAGACTTTAGACATATTTTCTAGTTTTATCAAACTGACTGACTTAATGAATTCAGTTTTTAGAATTCAGACTTCAGACTTCAGACCTCCAATTAAGTTTTATCAAACGGAACCTAAGTCAATAAGAGTATATCGACAACATATTGAAGAGGTTCAATATGTCTAACTCTAAGAATGATATGATACCGTTCAGACATGGCCTCCTCTTGAAAAATAACCAATGTCCTTATACTAAAGATGAGAGGAATACAATGACTAGAGTCCCATATGTTTCAGCAATAGGATCTATCATGTATGCCATGTTATGTACCCGTCCGGATGTCGCACATGCACTTAGCATGACTAGCAACGCTACTATCATTAATCTGCCCCCTGAAGGAGCCTCATTATCCGTTACTCAACATCATAAATGGACCAAATAACTTTGAGATAATAAAACTTATTAGTAGTTTATGAGAATGGAATTTATATACAAGTCGCTATTGAAGGTTGTGTGTGACTAATATATTAAAAATAATCCAAAAGTCCCTCATTGTCAATGTATTACTTGTTGTTTGAATTCCCAAAATCTGTTTCCCCTATGAGTTGGGCTTTCGAAGTGTGTTGCTTTTGATTTATTCCCTGGAGCAAAAGTGTGCTGAGGGTATGTCTGACTAATATAAAAATTTTACTAGTTACCGCCCCAATTTTTACCCTCTCAGGCCCCAATTTGGACTAAAGACCCCCCCTCCTTGCCCCTCTCTCTTCCCCCCTTTGAAGCAAAAGGACAATTTTATCAAAATTGGGACGGTAATGCTTAAAACTGAGGCGATAACTAATAATACCCATAATATAATTATAATCTAAAAGTATAGTTTAGATGTTTATATTATATTAATATTTTCTACCGTCATTGTCAATGGATCGTTCGTTTGTCCCTGTGCCTAGATACATGAAGTTCTTACAACTACTAATGCAGAAAAAAAATTTACTAGTTACCGTCCCAATTTTTATCCTTTACCGCCCCAATTTGGACTAAAATATTCCCCTACAATACCCTCTCTCTCCCCCCCTGAAGCAAAAGGACAATTTTGTCAAAATTGGGACGGTAATGCTTAAAATTGAGGCAGTAACTAGTAATACCCTACAGAAAATTGCCTAACAATATTCCTTCACAGATTCTTTGGACATAGAAACATTTGGTTATTAATTTGAGTTATTTTTTTATGATAGGTCAAAAAAGTTATATTGATGATTGAAAAAGTAACATTAAAATTTATAAACTATGTAGCAAAATGAAAAATAGATCACAAAACCAAACTAAAGATACTAGATAGGGGAAGCTTGTCATTCATGAGTACATCACTTGCTTACTTTAAAAAAAAATAAAATAAAAGACATATATTAATCTATTGAAAAATGTCCAACAAAGATTGACAACATGAAGATACAGTTAAAGAAACACAAATTACAAGTATTGTTGTGTTTACTACAAATAACCTATATAGATCTTCCCTATCAAACGGGGGATATACCTATAACCGAAATTTTAATTCAAACATAGATGCATCACTAATTATCAGATGAAAATTCCAAACCATAAATCTAATAAATAGATCTATGATGACTGAATCCTCTTGGACCAAATCAGCGAACATCATCAACAACGCCGCTACCAATTCAATAAACTTCACCAACGAAATGTCGTCATAACAGCGAACACCATCAATGAAGCCACGACCAGACACTACCAGTAGATCTGAATCTACTGAAAGAAAAAGACACTCTACCCTTCTATAGATCATCTATTGAATGAGAGAAGAAAATAAAGATTGAGAATAACCCCTTTATTGAAAGATGAAACTAAAACAGGAAAATGAAAACGGAGCATAAATTTATTTCCCCCACTCTCTCATGATAGGAAGATGGAGGAAGAAATATTTTTTGAATGTTGAGTTTGGGAGAGAAGAGAGAAAACGGAGAAATTTTTTTTTTTTTTTTTTTTTTGTAAGCCACATTTCACCATACATCACTTGCTTACTTAAATTAGATGGATGTAATATCCACTACAATTTTTTATATGATATGTTTTTAAAAATTAGAAAAATACTTTTTTATAAAATTTTTAATTTTTTTCATTTTAAATTCCTCGCTGATGTAAGAGTTGTAATATGATGAAAGAAATTTTTTCTTAATTGTCTTGAAAAAAAGATATAATCTATAATTCTTCGCTCTTACATAAAATCGAGTATATTCAAAAAATACCAGATCATCGAATATGAGTATTACAATTTCCACAAACCGAGTGAAATTACACCCTTTTCATTCTCAAATTCTGACGAAAAAAATGCTAAGTTCAGGTCCACTTCTATTACTATCTATATTCATCATATGATAACTCTCCGAGTCTTTAGATCCTATCATTCGCTCGAAGGAAGCTCTCAAGTACGTAAACTCTCCGCTAGTCTCCGACGAAGAATTCTTGTGTTCACCGGGAAGCACACCGGCACCCATTGAAACGGCCTGAAGTATTCTTATCACTTTCAAATCGTCATCAGTCGGCTCTCTTTTAACAGCATACCCAACTTTTCTACCATTACAAAACATGGTCCATATGGGTTCATCCACCAGCTTGATCTTCTCCGACGGGCGGTGTTGCTTTTCGCATTCCAACGCGATTCGAACCAGGCCCAAACCCATATTGTGGAGAAGCTTTCCGGTGTTGATGCAAAGCTCAAGAACAAGGATTGGATGGCTCCGGGAGTTTTCTTGTATTGCTAAGTTAGCTCTGGATTTCCGGTACCCGTAAAGGGTTCCCGTCATTTGTTTTCCTCCGTCGTGGAGACGGCTGCCGGTGGGGATTGGCGTTGGCATCTTGCACGGTGTACTCATGATTGGAAGTGATTTGAAAACTGATCTGACTCGACGGAAAAGCTTGGTTGATGTCCGGGAACCGCTTTTGCGATCCTCCCTCCTCAGAATAGAACCATCCTTGGATGGTGGAGAAGCTGAAGGTTTACGGGTGGGCATTGTTGGGATTCGACAGGGAGAGATTTGGTTGATGAGAGAAGGATTAATGGAGGTTCTGTAAGGGTGTCTTTATAGAAGAGAGTTGTGGAGTACACGTTTTTCTCTGCTAGCCTATCGTGTAATATTTTACGAAGCCTTCAAGATATATATTTTGACTTCAGCTATTCAGTAAATTACATAAATAAATTTGCTACCATACACCTATAACATTACCGTTCGTGTGCCCCAACACTAGTTACTAGTCTCTTATATTCACGCGTGTTCCCATGCTCTCCCTCGTCTTTCCCTCCCAACCCCTCCCTTCCCTCCCACCTCCTCCCAACCCCTCCCCAATTGACCCCCTTCCTTCTCCCAAAAATGCTATAGATTACATAGTTTTCTGATTTTTTTCTCTATCGTAACTGTTATTGTTTTGTTTCCTTCTTTACAATCTTCCCCGCTGGCGGAATTCATTAGATATTCCTTTTCCAACGGCAATATTAACAACCTTCAGCCTTCCAAAAGGCCCTTCATTTCATTCCGGAATGGAATGTAGTACCTCATCCCTCCCTACCTTCTATGGAATAAGCTCATCCCCATCGCCCCGCTTTTTTCCGCGTCTTATGTTTGAATTGGAACATATTTGGGAAAAACTTTTGTTCTTTGTTTTGTTTCCAAATTGTAAAATGTCATATGTGGGCCAAATCTCTTTGTATTTTTCATGTAATTCTGAAGTTATATACATGATCATTATGATGTAATTCTCTCATTCCCGAATCCCTTATTCATTGAAGACTAGAAACTTGATAGCTTGGGGATATTGGTGGTGTTTTGGGATAAGAATTAAGAAGAAAATAAAGGATATAACTCTGTGTTGGTTGATATAAACTTGGGTTTTGTTGATATAAAATAATATTATATATGATATAAACCCTGATTAATTTGCAAAGTTGTAGAGTATGAAGAATATGCGAGTAGTAGCAGCGAGGAAAAGGGATCTCGTTGGAGTCGTAATTCAGTTTTGGCAAATATAGGAGGTTACGAATCTCATTTATATATTATGTCTTTTAACCAATGATGAGATCTACTGTGTCACACCAGACACCTCATCATCTAACTATATAATATAAATGGACTAAACATGCACAACATATAAACCAAAATATTAAATTGATATATTAACAGGGAAAAAGTACAATACAAGCATAGATTATGTATTTAAACCTAACAATCTCCCACTAATACTTAAGTTGTGCTTTAAATATTTAACTACATTCAATCTTTTGCACTCTACAATATATCTAGAAAAACAATCATGGCTCTCCTAAGTATCTGATCCCCATGCCCTCTACGTGAGCCTCAAAGACTTTTCAAGTGAATGTCTTCGTGAAAGGATCTGCAAGGTTATCCCCTGATGCTATCTTTGCCACGATCACATTTTCTCTCTTGACGATATCTCATATCAGGTGGTACTTGAAAGAATTTTCCACATAGGATCTGGGTTTGCACTTGCTCGATTTACCACGCAACAAAAAATTTCTAATTAAAGCGGAACCTTAGAAAAATACCTTTCAAGCGTGCACCTGGTGATTTTCTTGTATGCCTCAAGACTATGACTTCACGTTGTGTGGGCAACGAACTAGAAACCAATTGATCAACCAATCACCACAATCCACCTGCTAGAAAACTCTAGCGCCGCAGCACCTGGCACGTACTACAAACGCACCGCCCGCAGAGAGAAAGCTACGCGCAGCTGGTATAAACCAAGGCTAAAATTTCAGCCACTAGAAACCCAAAAACCAGCCGCACACTTTCTTGAAAATCCGACTTGGAGAGAGAAACGTTTTCTCTCTCTAGGATTTTCTCTCTCTAGATTCTTGAATTATGAATTTATTGAATTGTATCTTGAATGGCTAATCCCTTGTCTATTTATAGAAATACAAGAGAGACCCCAAGTTGGTTTAGGATTGGTCTTCCTAATGGGTTTAGGTAATGAATTAGTTTCCAAATCCAATTAGGTAACCAATCTGATAGGATAAACCAAATCCTACTAGATTCCTAATCTCTAGGATTTCCTAATTCCAATTGAAACTTAAGACTTAATTAATTAATTAATTAATTAATTCCACTTTGTTAATTACTTAATTAACCCTTAGAAATTAATTAAATAATTCCACTTTGTTAATTACTGAATTAACCCTTAGGAATAATTAACTAAGTAATTAATTAAATATACCTATTCAATTAACTCATTACAAAATTAATCGTACGACTAACGGATTAATTTTGGCACTACCATCCTACACCAGAATTACTTCCGGAACAACTTAATTAAATTATATTCATTAATCTCCCCACATCAAAGATATAGTGCTCGTTGATTAAAATTAATTTATTGATAAATTAATTAATTAACTTCTTTAATTCTTAGACTAGTACCACTCGACCTTTTTATTATACCGGACATAAGTCCACCGGCCGGGTTTAGTATAATAAACATTTCGAGCTCATCTCGGGAGCACCATCACCCTGGATTCACCGGTACATGGTTTCTTTTCAACAAACAGCAGCACACCAAGTAACTAAACACGCGCACCCAACCTACCGAGACAATTGGCCACAATTGACCTCACCTATTGGCAGATCAAAGTACATTATGTCTAATCCTCATGCCCGCTCGAGTCTAGGGATTAAGAGATAGAATACAATGATCGATTTGTCTATTAAATCAGTACAAGACAAATCATTCCTAAAGGTCCAGTTCAATATGCCCCGGGTATATCTATATGATTCAATTAGTTTAGACAAACCAATTATCTGAATCACATAATAACCTAAACTAACAGTTTGTCCAAAACTGTCTCGGTTACGAACCTCATTTATATATTATGTCTTTCAACCAATGATGAGATCTACTGTGTCGCACCAGACACCTCATCATCTACTTACATAATATAAATGGACGATTAATGCACAACAAGATATGATTGGAACACAAATCGATATATTAATCTGGGAAACTGTACAATACAAACATAGCTTATGTATTCTACTCCAACAGTAGTTACGCTGTATGTGTTTACTCGCCTTGTGGGCTCGTGGTTCCTTCGAGTTTGCTACTGCACCGTTGTTATCACAGTACACTGTAATTGACTTCTGCAAACCAGGAATCGCATCTAAGTCCACTAGGAAGTTCTTGAGTCATACTACTTCTTTCGTTGCCTCTGATGTGCTAATGTATTCAGCCTCTATGGTAGAGTCCGCCACGCATTTCTGCTTGACACTCCGCCAAACTATGGCTCCACCTCCCAAAGTAAACACATACCCTGAGGTAGACTTGCTCTTGTCCCTGTCGCCTTGGAAATATGAATCTGTGTAACCTCGGGGTATCGGCTCAGGCGCCTGATAGACCAACACTTGGTTTCTGGTTCTGCGCAAATACTTAAGAATGCATTTTACTGCCTCTCAATGAGCTTTCTCGGGATTACTCTGATATCTGCTTACAATGCCAACAGCATAACAGATATCAGGCCTTATACACAGCATGACATACATGGGATTTCCTACTGTCGAAACATAAGAAACTGTCTTCATGGCCTCTATCTCCTCAACAGTCTTGTGAGACTGTTCTTTAGATAGATGCACTCTATGTCTGAAAGGTAGAAAACTTTTCTTGGAGTTCTGCATGTTAAAACGGGCAAGAATCGTATCTATGTATGAAGCTTGAGAGAACGTTAATGAACATTTTCTACGATCTCGAATTATCTTGATCCCAAGGATATGTCCCGCTTCTCCTAAGTCCTTCATATCAAACTATTTGATAGCCAAGACTTTACATCTGATAACACTTTCTTATTGTTGCCAATTAGTAAAATGTCATTACGTAAAGCACAAGAAACACCACCGCATTTTTATCACGTCTGCGGTATACACATTGTTCATCCGGGCACTGAGTAAATCCATAGGATTGGATTACCTCATCAAACTGGATATTCCGAGATTTGGATGCCTGCTTAAGTCCGTAAATACACTTCTTAAGCTTCCAAACCTTATACTCTTGGTCTTTTTCAACGAATCTCTTTTGTTGCTGCATGAAGATGGTTTCCTCAAGACTTTCGTTAAGGAAAGATGTCTTGACATTCATCTGCCATATCTCATAATCTAAAGGACCAGTTATGGCCAAGAGAATCCAGATCGACTTAAGCATGACCACCGGGGAGAAGGTTTCCTCATAATCGATTCCCTCTTTCATAGTATACTGCCACAAACATAACTTTAAAGGTTTCAACCTTTCCGTCAGGTCCTCTCTTACATTTGTAGACCCACTTGCATCCAATAGGTTTGAACCCATCAGGCACACAAGCTCCCAAACTTAATTGTGGCCCATCGACCCCATCTCGGATATAATTGCTTTTTGCTAAGATTCTGCATCTTTATCACGGAAAGCCTCATTGTAGTTCACTGGGTCAGGCTCAAACGCATCTGGGACTAGGCCTGAATCCTCTTCCACGTCAATGAACCTGTCAGGCTATCTTACAAACTCCCACTTGACGAGGCACCACCTGTGTAGGCGCATCATCTGTGATATGTTGTGCAGTGTGAGGTGTATTTACTTGTGCTGGTGCATCAGGATTATCATATTGTTTCCTAAGCTCTTTTAGTACTATCTTGCTCTTGGGCTTGTAATCTAGAATATAGTCTTCCTCTAAAAATCTGGCGTTAATACTAACTACCACCTTCTGATCTTAAGGACTATAAAAGAGACCAACTTTCGTTCCCTAGGATATCCTACAAACAACATTACTTCAGTTCTTGCATCTATCTTAGCCGCATCTGCCTTAAGCACAGGTGCTTGGCAAACCCCAAATTCTGAGATATCTTAGACTGGGCTTACGCCCGTTCCACAACTCTACTGGGGTTGAAGGCATTGTTTTAGATGGTACAAGATTAATGATGTACATTGCTGTTTCTAAGGCATACCCCCAGAACGAACTCGGCAAATCACTATAGCTCATCATTGACCTAACCATTTAGATGAGAGTTCGATTCCTTCTTTCTGCTACACTGTTCTGCCATGGTATGCTAGGTGCAGACAACTGAGACTGAATTCTGACCTCACTGAGGTATTCTCAAAATTTGTGAGACAAATACTCACCACCACGATTTGATCGCATTGTCTTGATACATTTACCGTGATGTTTCTCCATATCTGCCCGATACTCTTTGAATTTACTAAAGCATTCAGACTTGTGGCGCATTAAGTAAATGTATCTGTACCTTGAGTAATCATCCGTGAACATCACGAAATACTCAAACTCACCTCGTGCTTGGACCGACATTGGTCCACACAAGTCAGAATGAATCAACTCTAATACTTCTTTAGATCTATAACCTTTTTCTTTAAAAGGACTCTTAGTCATTTTACCTTCCAAGCAAGATTCACATGTTGAATAACTGTCAATCTCTAATGAACTTAAAGGTCCATCATTGACCAACCTCTGAATCCTTCTAAGGTTTATATGACCTAGCCTGAGATGACAATGATATTTTTGATTCATTTTAGAAGGTTCTTTCATCTTATTAGTGTTAGATGATGCGCCATTTATCTCTATGTTTTGCACAATAGGGGAGTTAGATTTAATTATAAACAAATTGTCAGCTAATGAACCAGAACAAATAAGTTTGCCATCTTTTTTAATAACAACAGAATCATCAGAAAAAATAAACTTATAACCATTATTTAAGAGTCTAGAAACTGAAACAAGGTTCTTTCTAAAACTTGGTACATAAAGACAATTAACTAAATCTAGCCTAGAATTTTCGAAATCAAGGCTGACTGCTCCCACTGCTTCTACTGACACCCTTTTAGTGTCACCCAAGTAGATATCCAGCTCGTATTCTCTAAACTTCTGGGTTACTTGGAACCCCTGCGAAGAATTACAAACATGGTCAGTGACTCCTGAATCCACACACCAAGTATCTGTGGGAATCGCCGCTAAACATATCTCAGTAATTAAGGCAAAAACTATCGTATCTTTAAGCTTTGGACAATCCAGTTTCCAATGTCTCGTTTTCCTACACTTGCAGTATTTTCCTTTATGCTTACGCTTCTTTGCGATGTCTGGCTTGGCAGCATGTTTATTGGCATTATTCTTCTTCTGTTTCTTGTTCTTGCCGTTAGGCGCAGAAGAAGAGCTTGAAGCCTTCACTGTGACCAAAGCTTGCTTCTTCTCGTGGAAGATGCCTTCGACCGACACCAATGCTGTTATGAGCTCGGGAATAATATAGACTCTTTGATTCATGTTGTAGTTTACCCGAAACTGCTCAAAACTAGAGGGTAAACTCTGGAGGATGATATTGATCTGACTTTCCAGATCAATCTCACCTCCCAACACCTCTATCTCATTGTTGTTGCTGATCATGTGAAACACATAATCTCTTTCAGCGACGAGCCCTCAGTCATTCTGGTATTCATGATCTTTCTCATGGCTGATTGCCTTGCTGTCCTAACTTAATGAGCAAACATCTCTCTCAGGTGAGTCATCATGTTAAAAGCAGAGACCATGGGATGAAGCTGATGTTGCAGAACATTCAACACAGAGGTCAGAATGTAACACCGCGCCATCTCATATGCTTTTCTCCACCTCGCATAGGCATCCCTATCCTCCTGAGGAAAATTATCGCTAGGCATATCTGGATAGACTTCGATGAGCACAAACTTATACTACTTAGCCGTCAGGACAATGTCCAAATTACGACTCCAATCAACATAGTTTGGACCAATTAACTTGTTGTCTTTCAATATTGTAGCTAAAGGATTGAATGTCATATCGAATACTGTAAAATTAAATAAACAGACAATGCTTTAGTGTTTAATCCTAGAATTTCAAAAATAATAAGAAATTCTAACAATTATCGACTTCCCTCAAAATAATAATTCAAACCACCGACATCTCATTCACCGGTATTCTCGCAAGCCACGATAGTGTAGACGTTTATGTTAACCCACATTCGTTTAAGAAGAACAAGTTCATTAACTACACTATCTGACCAAACGATCTATTGATCAATGTAGCTAATAGTCAGTGCTTAAATAAATAGTGTCACCTCGATGGGAGGAATACTACAAATCTTACACTAAGTGTGTGTTATTACATGATTTCTAAGCTTGTTACCTCAGGATAATGCACCTCAGATTGTTTTCTAAGCTCTTCTAGTACTATATTGCTCTTGGGCTTGTGATCTAGAATATAGTTTTCCTCTAAAAATCTGGCGGTAGTGCTAACTACCACATTCTGATCTTTAGGACTATAAAACAGACCACCTTTTGTTCCCCTAGGATATCCTACAAACAGCATTACTTCCGTTCTTGCATCTAACTTAGTCGCATCTGACTTAAGCACATGTGTTGGGCAACCCCAAATTATGAGATGTCTTAGACTGGGCTTACGCCCGTTCCACAACTCTATTGGGATTGAAGGCACGGTTTTAGATGGTACAAGATTACAGATGTACATTGTTGTTTCTAAGGCATACCCCCAGAATGAACTCGAGAAATCACTATAGCTCATCATTGACCTAACCATTTCCATGAAAGTTCGATTCTTTCTTTCTGTTACACCGTTCTACTGTGGTATGTCAGGTGACAACTGAGACTGAATTCCGACCTCACTGAGGTATTCTCGATATTCACCACCACGATCTGATCATAGTGTCTTGATACTTTTACCGTGATATTTCTCTACACCTGCTCAATACTCTTTGAATTTACTAAAGCATTCGGACTTGTGGCACATTAGGTAAATATATCCGTACCTCAAGCAATCATCTGTAAACGTCAAGAAATACTCAAACCCACCTCGTGCTTGGACCGACATTGGTCCACACAAGTCAAAATGAATCAACTCTAATACTTATTTGCATCTATAACCTTTTGCCTTAAAAGATCTCTTGGTCATTTTACCTTCCAAGTAAGATTCGCAGGTTGAATAACTGTCAATCTCTAATGAACTTAAAGGTCCATCATTGACCAACTTCTGAATCCTACTAAGGTTTACATGACCTAGGCTGAGATGCCAAAGATAGGTTTAATTCGTTTTAGAAGGTTCTTTCCTCTTATTAGTGTTAGATGATGCGCCATTTATCTCTATGTTTTGCACAACATGGGAGTTAGATTTAATTATAAACAATTTGTCAGCTAATTAACCAGAACAAATGAGTTTGCCATCTTTTCTAATAACAACAGAATCGTCAGAAAAAATAAACTTATAACCATTCTTTAAGAGTTTAGAAAGTGAAACAAGGTTTTTTCTAAAACTCGGTACATAAAGATAATTAACTAAATCTAGAATTTTTGAAATTAAGGCTGACTGCTACCACTGTTTCTACTGACACTCTTCTAGGGTCTCCCAAGTAGATATCCAACTCACCTTCTCTAAGCTTCCGGGTTATTTGAAACCCCTACAAAGAATTACAAACATGGTCAGTGGCTCCTGAATCCACACACCAAGTATCTGTGGGAATCGGCACTAAAAATGTCTCAGTAATTAAGGCAGAAACTATAGTACCTTTAAGCATTGGACAATCTGATTTCTAATGTCTCATTTTCCTGCACTTGAAGCATTTGCCTTTAGGTTTACTCTTCTTTGCGATGTCTAGCTTGGCAGCATGTTTCTTGGCATTCTTCTTTTTTTTCTTCTTGTTCTTACCGTTAGGCGCAGAAGAAGAGCTTGAAGCCTTCACTGTGACCAAAGTTTGCTTCTTCTCGTGGAAGATGCCTTTGGCTAACACCAATGCTATTAAGAGCTCGGGAAGAGCATAGACTCTTTGATTCATGTTGTAGTTTACCCAAAACTGCTCAAAACTAGAGGATAAACTCTGGAGGATGATATCGATCTGACTTTCTGGATCAATCTCACCTTTCCAACACCTCTATCTCATTGATGTTGCTGATCATGTGAAGCACGTGATCTTTCACCGACGAGCCCTCAGCCATTCTGGTATTCATGATCTTTCTCATGGCTGATTGCCTAGTTGTCCTGCCTTGATGAGCAACATCTCTCTCAGGTGGGCCATCATGTTAAAAGCAGAGACCATGGGATGAAGCTGATGTTGCAGAACATTCAACATAGAGGCCAGAATGTAACTCCGTGCCATCTCATCTGCTTTTCTCCACCTCGCATAAAAATCTCTATCATCTTGAGGAAAATCATCGTTAGGCACATCTGGATAGAATTTGGTGAGCACAAACTTATACTGCTCAGCTGTCAGGACAATGTCCAAATTACGACTCCAATCAACATAGTTTGGACCAGCTAACTTGTTGTCTTTCAATATTGTAGCTAAAGGATTGAATGTCATATCGAATACTGCAAAATTAAATAAACAGACAATGCTTTAGTGTTTATTCCTAGAATTTCAAAAATAATAAGAAATTCTAACAATTATTGACTTCCCTCAAAACAATAATTCAAACCACTGACATCTATTCACCGGGATTCTCGTAAGCCACGATAGTGTGGACGTTTATGTTAACTCACATTCGTTTTAGAAGAACCAAGTTCATTAACTACACTATCTAACCAAACGATCTATTGATCAATGTAGCTAATAGTCAGTAATTTCAGCCATACAAATAAGCAGCGTAACATCGATGGGAGGAATACTACAAATCGTACACTAATTGTGTGCCATTACGTGACTTCTAAGCTTGTTACCTCAGCATTGTGCACCTCAGATGGAGAGGGTATCGCATTTCTACTAGTTAAACTTACTCCAGTCATCTTACATAGAAATTCATAATCTAGCGATCTTGTGGTTGGACTCATCCGAATGGAGAAAGACCCTAATGCCAACGCGCAAATCCACCCATATCACATTTGAACTCATAATGGTGGCTGTGGAGATATTAAACCAACCCACTCCCACTTAGATTTCTAAATGGAGGGTTTTTCCAGTTTTAACATGCAATTAACTAACCCTAAGTTATATGCAAACATAAAACCAGTATGCTTTAAAATTATGCATCTAAATTATAGCACAAAATTTAAAGTACAAAAATTAAAACTATAAATACGTAAAATAAATACATAAAATAAATTTCTCTACTATTATAGATTTAATTGCTTTCATATTATACCTTGATCTCATGTCTCGTCACGCCACTCGATGGATTGAGTCTTGAAAATTTAAATTTCCAAAAAAATGAACTCCGAAGGAAAAACGGGCCAAAACGTGCGCGCAAAAAGGGCAGCCCGCTCACAGCACATACAACACGTGACGCGCACGTGTGGCCCATAAGGCTCGCGCAGCTGTTGCTGCGAGCTACTGCTGCTGCTACCGAGCACCTATGCAGCGGTAGTTGCGCTTGTGTGCCGGCGGCACCTCTGGTGCCGGTCAGCGGCTCCTGCCAACGATTCGTTGCCGGCGCCATTGGCCGCCTCTAGTTCCTCCTTTGCTTTTCCTATGTTATTTGGTCGTCTTGCAATTCGTTCTGGGTTTTCTTGAGTTTCTACGAATTAACGACAATCCAAAACCCACGAATTCAAATCGCCCAACATAACACCTTTGATTACCAAAAAAAAAAAAAAAAAAATCCTCCTACTACTAGGCTTCTAGGAAAATTAAAATCGAAATTACATAGAAAAAATCCTACTACAAATTTGATCTAATCCTACACGGCTTCTAGCACGTGGTTATACTATTACAAGCATTCATAATAAAACCAAACCCAGACATGTCCCGGGGTTTAATGAAAAACCATACAAACGCAACCATAATAGTTGGAATTTCTATACCAACTGCAAATAAAACCATGTAATAAATCGAACAAGCACAAAATCCAAAAACCAGTCTCTGATACCAATTGGAAGATTGTCTGGCCGGGCCCGATCAAAAACTCACTTTCGTGCTATGCATTCCAGAATCAGAATCTTTGACCAGGCCTAGACTCTAGCATAATCGCTATTCGAAACCTTGTTTGAAATAACATTGCGCAGGATTTTGGTATGTACTCATTCGATTTATCACGCAAAAAAATATTTCTAATTAAAAGTGGAAACATAGAAAGTACCTCTTAAAGCGTGTTACTCAGGTGATCGCTTGTATAACTCAAGACTAGGCTCAAACGTTGTGTGGGCAATGATCCAATGAACCAACGATCAAATGCGGTTTCGAATGGAGTACGGCGAAAAAGAATAACTGATTTTTTAAGAAGAAGAAGTGATTTTTAAAAAAAAAGAAACTGGGTTTTTTCAGAAGAAGAAGAAGAGAAGAGCGTGTATCTCACTCTCTTATAGTGAGAGTGGTGATGTATTATTAGGTACATGTACCTCTAAGTACAGGATATAATTTGCGTATGTCTTATATTATACAAACTCTTATTTTAAATGATATAATCATTCTTTTAAAAAATTTGATATAATCTCACATTTTCAGTGAATTAAATAATTTTTAAATTTTAATTTATATAAACATTTTATTTTAAACTAAAATAAATAAATAAAAATTTTATTTTCAACGTGAAAACGAATGAAAAAAATTAAAGGTAAAAAAAGGAAAAATTGGATGATTAATTAAAAGAAAAAGAGAAAAAAAAGTGTGAAGAAAAATAATAAATAAAAAAATGATTAATTAAGAAAATAAGAAAATTAAACCCAAAAAAAAAAAAAATAAAACGCGTGTGCATTGTGGGGGTTACTCAAAAAAATTATGGACGCACACAAAAGACAAAATCAATACAAATTTTATAGTGGTCCTGTATAATTTGGGTTATTTGACCTTTAAAAATATCTAATTTTTATAGTTTGTAATGAATGACTATAGTTCCTGTCACGTAATTTTCGTACATCAATATAAATATTGAAAATACATCCTCTATAGCTATTTGTTGAATATTATATGCATTTTAATATCTTTTATGAATCGTTAGTTAAAATTTTCTACTCCCTCCCCTATCTCGCGTTGGCTGTGCTCTGAAATCCGCCAAGGTACGATCAGATTCATTTTCCCTCATCTCAGATCCGTTCTCGAACCTTCGTACCGTGGTTATTTGCAACTCTCCCCCAGTTCCCTTCTTCCAAGCGTCTCTTCAGCTTTCCCCCCTTCGTTTTTCATTTGTTTGTTTTCTTTTTTGTGGCGGTTATTGTCAGAGATCGCCACTAGGACACGGGTAACTGTAGTGTTTAACCGTTTTAAGTGATTCATATAACCTGTTTGTTGATTTTTGTGACCAAGTGATGTAGTTAAGAATGAGCTTGTTCTGTTTCTGATTTGTTATGTAAGTTGTTAATTACGTGATCGTTGCAGTTCGGTTTTTGACTAGAAGATGGGCGGGGCACCAAACAATATCCACGACGATGAGGGAACTCTCGAGATTGGAATGGGTAAGTTTTCTTTTACTGTTTGATTAGAGGCGTGTACTTTGTTCTTTTTGTCAAATTTGTGCTACGTTTTTGGATGATGCATTTTGTGTATGCGGTTTGAATTCCAACAATCTTGCTTAGGCGTGATTTCAATGAATTTTTAGCATTCGGGAATTAGCTTATTATGCTCGTGTGTGTGTGTTTCTGCTGCTTGAGTAAAGGATTGAATAGGTGTTCTTGTTGCTTAATTTGTGTAAGATCGCATTTGATTGAGGGCACGTTGGATTCATATGTACGTTCAAAGCAAAAGTAGAGTTGTGGTTTGTTTGGAATTACTTTTAGGGATTTAGGGCATGTAGGCCTCTGGCATATTTTCCGATCTCCTTCTGGTCTTATACTCATTTGGTGATTGGAAATAGTTCAGCCACAAATGGCTTATAATGTGGTTGGTTTTTTCACAAAACCACTCTAGACAAGACGTTCCCCTTGGTTACCAGCACCATACTACTATCCATGAGAACTCAGGAGTGTTTTTCTCTGAGGTTGTGGTTTAGTCTCATCAACCTTGCTTTGATTTCGTATTTTAATAGAATAACTGTATATTGATCTATTGCTGAAAGGTTTTTCTTCAACTCCAAGAGGATCCCAAAGATTGGGTATTTTTGAAAGCAAAACTTGCTTTTCTCTTGATAGCTGAAATCTCGTACAAGACTGTTCTTCATGGCTACCATTTGGTGGATTCCACTGTCTTAATGAATGGCTTGTAGATGGTTCATTTTTATTTTTTTTAATCTCATTGTTATTGTAAATTTATGTTGCAGAGTATAGGACAGTCTCTGGAGTTGCTGGACCTCTTGTTATTC
Organism: Knoxia roxburghii; assembly: GCA_030378225.1. Taxonomy (NCBI): domain Eukaryota; kingdom Viridiplantae; phylum Streptophyta; class Magnoliopsida; order Gentianales; family Rubiaceae; genus Knoxia; species Knoxia roxburghii. The sequence goes on from CM059423.1 coordinate 10,136,231, forward strand.
TTGAAAAAGTTAAGGTAGATATCATGTTCTTCGAACTAAGATTTGACCTTCGCATGTAACTTGTATTTTCTTTTCACATCTACATTGACTTGCTTGAGTGTAGGATTGTGTATAGACACACGGGTGTAATTCATGAAGATATGATACTTTCTTTCATCTGAAATGTGTTATTCATCTTTATGCATGCATGACAGGGACCCAAGTACCAGGAGATTGTTAATATTCGTTTAGGAGATGGAACTACTCGGCGTGGACAAGTCTTGGAAGTTGATGGAGAAAAAGCTGTTGTTCAGGTCTAACTCCCTTGACCATTTATGAATTAGAGTCAATTTGTCTCCTCTTCCTTTTGGAATAAAATTGGATTAGGTTCAGTATTTTGCATTTGGTTCTGTACTTTTGGGCTTCCTCTTAGTGTCTAATTAGGTAGGTTCATATTGAATGTCTATGTTTTCTAGTTTGATATTTGAGGTTTTAGGTAATGATGTATGCTTATTTGGGATTCACACCATTTTGTCAATGAAAAATTACTGTTCCAAAACTACAGCACACCTTTGGGTACAATCATCTCTATGTTGCCTTCTTTAGCTTCAGTGCACTTGACCTACTAAAACAAATCCTTTTTGGGGTTGCAAATGATTTTCCATCTTATTGCGCTAACAGCTTCCGCGGATTCAAAGATATAAATGTATTTACCCCATGCTAATCCTTGCTCATTGCAAGTGATTTACCATCTTGTTCTGTTACTCTTTCTAGTCGGATTTGGTAGAGTTCTTAACTTTATAGTTCTTCCTGTTCTGATTAGGTCTTTGAAGGAACATCTGGAATTGATAATAAGTACACAACAGTACAGTTTACAGGCGAGGTGAAGGCTTTCTTCTTGCTCCTCTTTTACTGCTTTTTATAGATATTGTTCCTAAGCATTTTATTTGTATGTAAATTTCCTTCATACTTTGCCCTTTGATATCATGATAATATTACTTCAGGAGGGGAAAAAAGGCAAAAGAAATCTAGTATTGATATTCACCTATAGTTGGTCACAAACCAACATCTTAAATAGTCGTGCACCTTTTGTGCTTCTGCATTTCAAATGAATATAGTTGTCTCAGTAATGGCATTAAATATCTTGGAAAGTTTTAGGAAGTGCCTTCTATTTTAATTTTGAACATCACATTTCCTTTGGTTCTCTTAAAACTGGAGATTAAGTTGATAGAAATTGACCTGGAGGGAGTTTTTCTCTTTTTCTTTTTTTTCCTTGTTACTGCAAGTTTTTGTGGTGGTGTTGTTGAACATGGTTGTCTTTTTTTATTTTTTTGGATCTTTTTTATCGCTGCTACTTGCTGGCCCACTGGAGTTTACTTTTGTCACAGTGTACGAAAATCTTTTTGACAAATTATCTGCAGGTTCTAAAAACTCCTGTCTCACTGGATATGCTTGGTCGCATATTCAACGGTTCTGGGAAACCTATTGACAATGGCCCTCCAATTCTCCCTGAAGCTTACTTGGATATTTCTGGCAAGTATTGCTGGAGGAACAATTCAACCCTGTAATTTGCATTTCATTTGTATACAGTATTTGATGCTTGCTTTTCATAATTTCAGGGAGTTCTATCAATCCTAGTGAGAGAACATATCCTGAGGAAATGATACAGACGGGGATCTCGACCATTGATGTCATGAACTCAATTGCTAGAGGACAGAAAATTCCTCTTTTCTCAGCTGCTGGTCTTCCGCATAATGAAATAGCAGCGCAGATCTGTAGGCAAGCTGGTTTGGTGAAGCGTCTGGAAAAATCTGTTGATCTTCTTGAGGTAGGACTAGATTGCCTTTGTTTCTGTTTCCGTTACAAGTAATCACTACAGCACCTTTTCATGCAGTTCAGTTCTTGGCTTGTCATTTCCAGAAAAGAAAGCACTGCATATTTTAGTTTCTTGTAGTGTAAAGAGTTATTCTGTAAATAAATTATAAATTTCCAAACTGAAGCTGCTTGTGATTTGATTTGAGCTACTGTTTCCAAAACAGATGATTATGCTAATATGAGAGCTGAAAATTTTCGGATGGTGTTTGTTATCTCCCTTTCTATGTCATATTAAGAACTCAGAGACTGATTTCTTCTTTCCTTTCCTTTTGTCCTCTTTGTTGAGTGTTTCCTTGTCATGCATATTGACAAAATTCGCATTGATTCAGCATGATGCAGAAGAGGACAACTTTGCTATTGTCTTTGCAGCTATGGGAGTTAACATGGAGACAGCACAATTTTTTAAACGTGATTTTGAGGAAAATGGATCGATGGAGAGAGTGACTCTTTTTCTTAACCTGGTAATTTCATAATCCTTTGAGGGCCTCGCTAGCAGAATTTTCATCTTGGATGAATTTCTCAAACCATATGAAGTGGTTGTTTGTTATGACTTGTGATGCGTTCTTTGTTTGCTCCTTGCAGGCTAATGATCCTACAATAGAACGTATCATTACTCCTAGGATTGCTCTGACAACTGCTGAATATCTGGCATATGAATGTGGAAAGCATGTTCTTGTTATCTTGACTGATATGAGTTCATATGCCGATGCTCTTCGTGAGGTACTGTGCACAAAGTCCATATCTATTGTCTATTAGCTATGCTTCAAAAGCATTCAGTTTCTGTGAAATATCCTTTGATTTTCACTTGGTTCTGCAGGTTTCTGCTGCCCGAGAAGAAGTACCTGGAAGACGTGGTTATCCTGGTTATATGTATACAGATCTGGCAACAATCTATGAGCGTGCTGGGCGCATAGAAGGGCGAAAAGGCTCTATTACCCAAATACCTATATTGACCATGCCCAATGATGGTATTTCAAATCAAATACTCAAAATTCATCTCAATGTTAATAGTTTCGATTCCCTCATTTTATGTAATCATTACTTTCCTGATACATTTGTTCATGTTGATTGGTCAGATATTACACATCCAACTCCAGATCTTACAGGTTATATTACCGAGGGACAGATATATATTGACAGACAGCTCCATAATAGACAGGTAAGTGCTGCCAACATATATCAGTTCCCTACCGTCATGTTCAAACTAGAGTTTGCGGGGAATACTCATAGAGCCAAATATACGTGATGCTATTTGTTACACCAAGGATTCGTATTGCAAATGTGTAAAGGTGGTAGCTTAAGTCATAATTCTTCTTGACCATGAATAATCCCCATAACTTGTTCTAAAGTTCTTAACATGCATTTGAAGAACTGGAAAGAGGAAATATCTAGAATAGTCTAGTTATTCTATCTTCAAGTCAAGTCCAGATAGACAAGCCATAAGAAGGCAATTTGTGGTTCATATACTTGTTACTAGTAGGAATAATAAAATGGAAATATTTGGTAGCATCAATAGTCAAAAGTTGCTCTAAAAGGTTGACCTGAAGTTGTTTCTTTTCCATACTCACTTTTGGTGATATTGTTTTAGTTTTCTTCAACTTGTCCATTGGTTGGAAAGTCAACATCTTTACAGCAAAATCTTATTTCTGTGACAGATTTATCCTCCAATCAACGTACTTCCTTCATTGTCTCGTTTGATGAAGGTAAGTCATGGCTCTAACTATCAATAAGTTTGAGATGGTGAAACATGACCACAGCTTGTTAAACACCGTTTCCTTTAATCTTGTATAGAGTGCCATTGGTGAGGGTATGACCCGCCGGGATCATTCTGATGTGTCCAATCAGGTAATGTTGCGGCTTTATACTCCATTGAATCTGTTATACCTGTTATTTGCATAGAAACTTGACTAGGAATTGTTGATAGCCTATGAAATTTACCTCTGAGATTAAGGTGGTAGGGTTTTTAAATGATCACAACTAACTTAGTTATTGTGGAACTTTCAGTTGTACGCGAATTATGCGATAGGAAAGGATGTGCAGGCAATGAAAGCTGTGGTTGGAGAAGAAGCTCTTTCCTCGGAGGATCTGGTAAGTTAATTTTTTCCTATTCTATTTGGACATGGATGGTGTTCTTGTTCTGAAAATCCTGTAAAACAATTGGAACAGTTGTATCTGGAGTTTCTGGACAAATTCGAGCGCAAGTTTGTCGCACAAGGAGCATACGACACTCGCAACATTTTCCAGTCGCTGGATTTAGCTTGGACCTTGCTTCGTATCTTCCCTCGTGAACTACTTCACCGTATCCCAGCGAAGACGCTGGACCAATACTATAGTAGGGAGGCATCCAACTGATCATGCCGGCTGTTCTAAATGTGCTATCCAGACTGCAGCGCTTAGCTTTTGTGTATTGCTTTGCTTCTATCAAATGTTGAGAAATAAAAGCTTCCGTTTCAGTAGAGGCCCCTTACCCACCACTTACAGCAGAAACACTCCCCTTTCGGATGGTAAACTACTATGTCAATTATATTCTTTTGTTGAGGCGCGGGTGTGTGTAATTATTGAACATTCAGCATTATTTTTGTGGGTTTTGTTGAATTTTAGAAAAATTGTGGCCTTCTAGGATACTACTACAACAGGCAGCAGCATGAAGTTTATAAGTTGATGATGTTTTTGTTTTCATTCATTGAGATGAGAAGCATGTGCTAGAAATAAATAATAATGTTATTCTTTTTTATGGTAGGGGGTCTATAATCTATGTTGCATAAGAATGTTGAAATTATTAGTTATTATGCCGTGTGTGTAATTATTGCTTGTTGAGATACCAGACGAGATTCTTTATATATATAATTTTTTTTTGAAGCAATATATGAATATATAATTAAACTTTAGTTTTAGTCTCTTTATTTATATTGAATTTTTTTTAGTTCTTTACAATTTTAAATGACTTTTTATCCCTTATATTTTAAAAATGTACCATTTAAACTTTATAATATTTATTTTATCTAAACTATCTCAATTTTGATAGACTCAAAAAAAAAAAAAAATCATCTCAATTTTGCTTCTATTTCATTTTAGGTTAATTATTTTAAATTTTAAACGTTCATTTAAATTTTGAAATTTTTAATAGTTTAGATCGATTTTCAAATATACTCTTCATTTAAGAAATCAATAATATGACTAAATAATATATATTTTCAACAAAAAGTTTAATATATTTTTTAAATGGAAGGGGTTAAAAAAACTATTTAAAAGTATAAGAGACTAAAAGATTATTTGATTAAAGATAAAGAATAAAAATATGATTTAGACCAAAATAGTTATGGTTTTATGATAATTATGATTTAGTAGGGATAGGATTACAATTTGCAGGAAAGGAAGAAGGAATTTGAATCATAGGTTAACTTTTACAAACGAAGAAAAGTTTGTAGTGATGTAGTTCCTCTCACGTTGTAAGGGAGAAGGAGTTTTCAATTCGTGGTTCACAGTTTATTCGGATTTACAGTTTGTTTGGATTATTTGGTTTGGTTAATCAGTTTTTAAAATATTTTTGAACTGATCCGAATTGATTATTGTGGCAATTGAATCGAACCAACCGACTCCGTCATTCGATTTTTCAGTCAAAACTTGATTAACTCAAAATTAAAAAGACAAAATTTAAAATAAATAAATAAATTGATGCAGTAGCGTTGGATTCACTTTTTTCTTCACTATTTTCTTAGACAACTCCAAAATTAAATCCGAAATCATATCTCAAATCAAAACAAAAAAATATTCTGAGATCCAAATCAAAACACAAAATAGACTCTAAATCGAATCCCAAAATAGACAATTACTTAGAAGAAAATTAAATCGTAAAAAATAAAATATCAAAATGCAATTTTGGTCCCCTAGTATAGGGGTAGTACCACTTTTCATCTCTTTTAATTTTACGGGAACACTTTTAGTCCCCTAATTTTTTTTAATTAGGAGTTTTGGTCCTTTTTGACGGGAAAGTTGGTCAACTAACGGGTTGAACATGACGTGTAAAAAAAAATTTCAAGAACCTCTTATATTAAAAAAAAAAAAATTGTCTCTTATCCTTCTCTCAAATTCTAAAACCCTTTTCTTTTTCTTCTTTCAACACCCAACCACCGCCGCCCGTTTCTCCTCCCCCTTCTTCTTCCGTCGCTGTCGTTCCCTCTCCCGATCGAATCCAGATCTCTCTCACTCTCCCTCTTTTAATCCATTTTGTCTTTCTTTGTCTTCATATATATATATATATATATATTGTTTATAGAAATTAGAGAATACAGACGTAGGACATTAATAAAAGATTGTTTTTGCTTTTCCCTTTTCGTTCCGAGTCCAGAAAGGAGAAGGGACAAGGAGCCTCTGAGATGAGGGTTTTATGCGTTTCGGTATAAGAAGCCCCCATAACCAGCTAACCATCATCCACAAGGATCGTATCCTACAAGACTTTGGGGGCGTTTGGTTGTTTTTTTTTTGGAATGGGGAATGGATATCATTACCATTCTCACCCGAATCCAACCGTTTGGCAAAACACAAAAAGGGAACGAAAACGGTGATCCAAACATATCGAAAAAGGTCTTGTGAAACCCGGGGGAGGACCTGGGTTTCGCTTCTCAAATCCTCTTAGAATGCTACAAAAAACCCTCTCAATCACAAATTCCTCACCTAACCCTCAGCGGCTGCTCTCCAAGATCTTTCATTTCTCTCTGCTATAAAGCTCCAAAGCTCAACTCTCTGCACCAAAGCTCCAAAGCTCAATTACACTATTATAGCTAGGTAAGATCTAAATGTTAGTTTTGAATACTGAAAAGCTATTGCTTGTATTACCCAGTTGACATATCATTTTGTTTCAGTATTAAATTTGTTCCATTATATCATAGAACTAGATAACGAGGTGTAGAAAAGCACAGTAGATCTCGTTATTGGTTAAAGTAATGATACATAAACATATGCTCGTAACTGAGATAGTTTGAACATACTATCGGTTTAGGTTATCGTGTGATTTAGAAATTAGTTTGTCTAGACTAAATCATACAGATGTGCCTGGGGCATATTGAGCACGACCTGTTCGGGATTGAATTAACTTGTACTGATCGGCGTAGTTAATTCGAACCTAGTATTCTAACTCTTAATCCCTATATTGGAGCAGGTATAAGAGTTAGATATCGTATGTTTGATTTGTCAAAGGGTGCGGTCAATTGAGGCCTAAATCTCGGTAAGTTGGGTATGCGGTGTTTGGCTTCTTTGTGTGCTGTTGCTAGTCGAAGGAATCCATGTACCGGTTCGCCGGGTTGATGGTGCTCCCGAGATGAGCTCGAAAGGTTTGTTATACTAAATCTGGTCAGTGGACTTTATGTCCGGTATAATAAGAAAGTCGAGTGGTACTAATATAGGATACCAAGAAGTCGATGAATTAATTTGTCAGTAAATTTATGAATCGACGAGCACTAGATCTTTGATGTGAGGAGATAGAAGAATAATAAAGTGAGCGCGAAGTAAATTCATTTTTTAGTGGTAGTTCCATAATTGGTCCATTAGTTGTACGACTAATTATGCGTTTTACTAATCGACAAAGTGAATTAATTAATCCTAAAGGTTTAATTAATAGGTTTAATTAATATTTAATTGTCTAAGTGGGTTGTACAAAATAATCCTAAGGGCTCGATTAAACTTAATTAATGAAGTGGGTTAAGAAATTAATTCAAAAGGTTCGATTGGAGTTGATTAGTCTAGGGAAGACTAAGGGGTCAACGAAAGTCAAATACTAAGGCCCAACTCAAAAGCCTACTATGTCTTCCTTTAAACTCCTATAAATAGCTTATGTTAGGCATTTAGAATAAATAAAAAACCTTGTAGGCTAAGTTGCCTCTAGAGAGCCTAAAGAGAGAACTTCATCTTCTTCGTTGGGTTTTTTTCTCGAAGTCGGTTTTGATCCTTCTTATTAGAGAGCTCAGCCCGTTCTCTAGCCTAGAAGACCACCAATATATCGCTGCCCAGGATTCACCGCCCGCCGCCGCGCCAAGTCCGCCGCGGTTGAGCTGTCCGGTGTCGCTTCTTGCGGTGGTTTTATTTTTCTGTCACGCTTATCCTTTGACTTGTTTCTTCGGTTCGCCAAAATCTAGATCTACGGGCAGAAAGTTTTATTTGGCATTGTTTGGTGGGTTTTCAGATTAGGCGCAGACCTCCGAGCTGTTTCAGATTTGGGCAGTTTGAGTTTTCTCGAAGTGGTTTTCTTTGGATTTCTTCGTTTTGTGCCTTAGCCATCCCGTGGACATTTGCCCACTCAAATTCGAGATTGTTTGGAGTTATTCTTGGGACTCTTTAGTGGATTTTTGCCGGTTTTCTTATTTGCGAGGGAGACGCTTCAAAGGTATAATCTTTTGAACTTCCGCTTTTAATTAAAGATTTAATTTTTAGCGTGTCATTTCAATAAATCGAATTAGTATAAGCCTAGATCCGTTCAGAAAAAATGATTTTAAGCCTGAGCCGAATCGAGAGTCTCCAATTCTGGAATGCATAACACGAAAGTGAGATTTTCGGTTTAACCCGGGCTAGATCTGTTTCCTTCACTAACCAATTCTGATTTCACCGATTTCACATTTGCCTTTGTGTGTGGATTTCATGGGTATGTTGTGGATCTATGTTGAATATACTGGATTTTATGTTTTATTTAGCAAATAAGCAAAAAAGTTTTGTCTCCACTGTTGATTCATCGTCCATCGGCCAAATGAGAGAGCTTTTCGGTATCACATTTGCACCATGATACATAAAATTGTATCATGCTGCAAATGCGAGACCAAAATTGTATCATCTCGCATTTGCAGCATGATACAATTTTATGTATCATGTTGCAACTGCGCGACCTATTTGGTCTTGCATTTGACTTTTTAAGTTTATTTTTTAAAAAATAAGTTTAAAAAATAATTAGGGTTCTAAAAAAATTTTATGATTTAAGTTAGAATTTTAGACAATAATTTAAAGTTGTTTGGAGTTTTTAAATTTCTATAAAATTTGCTCAATTCTATTTATAATCATGTGATGATAAATTTGCTCTCTCGCTGTGCTTTTAGTTATGGTTTGGTTTGATTTTAATGTTGCTCTTGTATTATATTTGGTCAAATATATTATTTATTGTATAATTGAGTTGATTATTACTAAAAAAAACAGTTGTTATTGTTATGTAGAACAATATCACACGTAAATCTATCATTAGTACACGGTGCAAATTGAATAAAAAAGTACGAATTATGGCATCATTGGTCGGGGTGTTCAATTTTGTTTTTGTAGTGTGGTATCAAGTGTTGATGATGCATATGTATAGTATGCATCCACCATTAAAATCTAAAGAAGAAAAGAAAATTGATGGAATGAGTTGGATCTTTAGACCCACAAAGGAAAGTGATACGGTTTGTATTAGTCAGCTTCGAATTGATAGACGTACATTCTGTAATTTGTGTGAGATGGCACGGGATATTGGAGGATTAGAAGGAACGAATAATATGTCGGTCGAAGAAATATTGGCTATGTTTCTATATGGATTGGCTCACCATAAAAAGAATCGGACAATTGCCTTACTCTTTTTTAGAAGTGGAGAAACCATTAGTCAGAATTTCAATCGTTGTCTTTGATCTATTTTGAAATTCCATGGAGTGTTGTTTAAAAAACCAGAGCCTATCACAGATGTCTGTGATGATGACAGTTGGAGTTCTATTAAGGTAATGTTTTGAAATACTTATATTAAAGAATGTTTATGTAACCAACATACTAACTAAATGGTTTATTTGAAATAATTTATGTCACAAGGTTATTTAGGTGCTTTAGATGGGACATTAATTAGAGTCACACCTCCATCGGATCAGAAAGCACGGTATCGCACTAGAAAAACAAACATAGCAACCAATGCGTTGGGTGTCTGTTGTCCAAACATGCAGTTTATATATGTCTTGCCTGGTTGGGAGGGTTCAGCACACAACGGTTGTGTTTTGCGTGATGCTATAAGTAGACCAAATGGACTTAAAATTCCTATATGTATATTTGAATTAAACTATTTTAGTACTATATATGTTGAACCAGTATTACCATAATAATAAAAATTTTGATATTTTGAAGGTTGTTATTACTTGGTCGACTCTGGATATTGTAATTTCCGCCGATGATTTTTTAGCACCGTTTCGAGGGCAACGATATCATCTCAATGAGTTTGAAGGCCGTTGACCTCAAACAGCAGAAGAGTACTTTAACATGAAACATGCCAAGGCTAGGAATGTGGTGGAGAGTGTTAGATTTGAATACTGAAGCTATGATTGTATTATACTATTTCCCAGTTAATATATCGATTGAATGTTTTGATTTATAAGTTGTGCATATATCATCCATTTATATTATGTATTTAGATGATAAGGTGTCTGGTGTGACACATTAGATCTCATCATTGGTTTAAATGCATAATAAATAAATGAGGTTCGTAACCGAGACAGTTTCGGACACACTGTCAGTTTAGGTTATTATGTGATTCAGATAATTGGTTTGTCTAAACTAATTGAATCATATGGATATGGGCGGGGCTTATTGAACTTGAGCATTTAGGATGAATTGTCTTATACTGATTTAATAGACAATCCATTCCTTGTATTCTATCTGTTAATCCCTAGACTTGAGCAGGCATGAGGATTAGACATAGTGTACTTTGATCTGCCAATGAGTGAGGTCATATGTGGTCAATAGTCTCGGTAGGTTGGGTGCGCATGTTTAGTTACTTGGTGTGTTGCTGTTTGTCGAAAGGAAACCATGTACCGGTGCGTCCAGGGAGATGGTGCTCCCAAGATGAGCTCGTTATGTTTATTAGACTAAATCCGGCCAGTGGACTCATGTCCGGTATAGTAAAAAGGTCGAGTGATACTAATCTCAGATTATAAGAAGTTAATTAATTAATTTATCAGTAAATTAATAAATTAACGAGCACTAAATCTTTGATGTGAGGAGATTAAAGAATAATTAATTTAGTTATTCCGGAAGCAATTCTGGTGTAGGATGGTAGTGTCATAGTTAATCCGTTAGTGGTACGATTAATTATGTATTGGGTTATTGACAAAGGTAGATTTAATTGATTAAGTAATTAATTAATCCTTCTGTCAATTTGTTGTGAATCAAACCAGGAACTGGATTAAGGATAAGTGAATCATTGTGTCAGTTGGTTGTGAATCAGACCTGGAACTGGATTAGGGATAAGTGAATCCCTGTATCAGTTGGATGTGAATTAGTCCAGGAACTGGATTAAAGGAAAACAGAAACTCAGTAGGAAGGCCAATCCTAAACCAACTTGGGGTCTCTCTTGTAACTCTATATATAGACAATGGATTAGCAATTCAAGACACACAATTCATAAGTTTTCAAGACAAGAAAACTAGAGAGAGAAATCAAATTTTTTTCTCTCAAAAACATTTTTTCTTCCCTTTGTACAATTGGCCAGTTCCCAAAGTGTAGCACCGGCGTTTTGGATTTATTCTCGGTTAGCTGGTGGCGCATGAGATCAAAATGGGCTGCGCGTGGATATGGGCGGTGGCACGTGAGCTATATGCGCAGGCGAGGCGGTTGCTGGATTTTTTTGGTGACTCAATTGTGTTGGATTGTTGATCGTGGGTTTGTTGATTCATTTCCCACACAATGTTCGGGCCTGTCTTGAGTCATATAAGCGAGCACCTGAGCATACGCTTCAAAAGGTATTTCTAAACGTTCGCTCTAATTAAAAATTATTTGTTGCATGATAAATTGAATAAGTGCAAACCAAGATTCTACGCAATGTTATTTTAAGCAAGGATTGGAATAGCAATTGTGCTAGAGTCTAGGCTTGGTCAAGAATTTCGATTCTGGAATGCATAGCACGAAAGTGAATTTTGACCGGGCCCGGGCAGATAATCTTTCAATTGGTATCAGAGCCCTGTTTTGGTTTTGTGCTTGTTCGATTTGTTACATGGTTTTGTTTACAGGTGGTTTAGAAATCTCAGCTATTATGGTTGCGTTTGTATGTTTTAATTAAACCCCGGGACATGTCCGGGTTTGGTTTTTATGAATGCTTGTAATAGTAAAACCACTTGCTGGAAGCCATGTAGGATTAGATCAAATCTGTAGTAGAATTTTTTCTATGTAATTTCAATTTTATTTTCCTAGATGTCTTGTAGTAAGAAAATTTTTATGTAATCAAAGGCGTTATGGTGGGCAACTTGAATTCGTGGGTTTTGATTTATCGTTGATTCTTAGAAAACCCAGAACGAATTGCAAGAAGACCAAATAGCGTAGTGGGAGTAGGAAAGAAAACCCAGAAGGCGATGCCGGCGAAGAAATCGCCGGCAGAACGGGGTACACGACAGCGCACGGTAGTGCCAGCACTGCACCGTAAATTTGTGGCGCAGGTTGTGCTGATGCCGCGCTCACGCATGGCCCGGCCTGGCCCTGCCCGTTTGGGTCCCGCGAGCATGCCATTTTCCGTTTCGTATTTTTTTTAGTTTTTCGAGATCTAACTTTCAAGACTCAATCCATCGAGTGACATGACGGGACACGAGATCAAGGCAGCAGATGGAAGCAATTAAAATCATAATAGTCGGGAAATTTATTTTATGTATTTATTTCCCGTATTTATAGTTTTAATTTTATGCTTTAATTTTTGTGTTGTATATTAGATGCATATTTTAAAGCATGTTGGTTTTATGTTTGCACATAACTTAGGATTAGTTAATTGCATGTTAAAACCGAAAAAACCCTCGTTTAAGAAATCTAAGTGGGAGCGGGTTGGTTAATATTCCGACAGCCTCTATTACGAATTCATATGTGATGTGGGTGGACTTGGGCGTTGGCATTAAGGTCTTCCTCCATATCGGATAAGTCAACCATAAGATCACTAGCTTCTGAATTTCTAAGTAAGATGACTAGAGTAAGTTGAACTAGGAGAAATGTGATACCCTCTCAATCTGAGGCGCACTATCCTGAGGTAACAAGCTCAGAAGTAACGTAATGTCACACACTTAGTGTACAATTTGTAGTATTTCTCCCATCGAGGTTACGCTGCTTATTTGTACAGATAAAAGGCACCGACTATTAACTACATTGATCAATAGGTCGTTTGGTCAGATTGTGTAGTTGTTAAACCTAGTTCTTCTCAAACAAATGTGGGTTAGCGTAACGTCCACACTATCGTGGCTTACGAGAACCCCGGTGAATGAGATGTCGGTGGATTTAATTATTGTTTGAGGGATGTCAATAATTACTTGAATTTTTTTAAAAAAATTCTTGGATTTTTTTCTGAAACATTGTCTGCTTATTTACAGTATTCGATATGACATTTAATCTGTTAGCTATGATATTAAAAAACAACAAATTAACTGGTCGTAATTATGTCGATTGGAGTTGAAATTTGGACATTTTCCTAACGGCTGAGAGCACTCCTGTGAGAGATCATGTCATTGACATTATTAGTAATATCAACGAGGTTGAGGTAGTGGGAGGCGAAATCGATGGTTAAACCAAAGTCGATATTGTCCTCCAGAACTTACCTCAAAGCTATGAGCAGTTTCGGTTGAACTACACCATAAGTCAATTATTGTGTACTTCATCCGAGCTCTTAGCAGAGTTGGTGACGGCTAAAAGTCGTTTTCAAGAGAAGAAGCGAGCATTAGTCGTAGTCAAAACTTTAGAATCTTCTTCTGAGCCTAAGGCTGGAATGAAGAAGAGAAAGCTTGTGGGAATAGCTCAAAAGGCACAAATTTTGCCTAAGCCAGAGATTGCAAAGGAAAAGCGAAAGGCAAGTGCTTTAAGTGCAATCAGAGGGCACATTGGAAATCAGATTGTCCAAAGCTCAAAAGTACGACAGTTTCTGCCTTAATTACTGAGACATGTTTAGCGGCGATTCCCACAGATACTTGGTGTGTGGATTCAGGCGTCACTGACCATGTTAGTAATCCTTTGCAAGGGTTCTAAGTAACCCGGAAGCTTAGAGAAGGCGAGCTTGAAGTCTACTTGGGCGACACTACAAGAGTGTTAGTAGAAGCAGTGGGACTAGTAACTATTAGATTAAAAAATAGTAGACTAGATTTACCAAATTTTCTTTATGTACCGAGTTTCAGAAAGAACCTTATTTCGGTTTCTAAACTCTTAATGAATGGTTTCAAGTTTATTTTTTCTGATAATTCTGTTATTGTTAGAAAAGATGGCAAAATTGTTTGTTCTTGTTCATTAATAGACAATTTATTTGTGGTTAAATCAAACTCCCCTGTTGTGCTAAACATAGAAGTAAATAGTGCATCATCTAACAATAATAAGAGGAAAGAATCCTTCTAAAATGAATCAAACTTATCTTTGGCATCTCAGGCTAGGTTATATAAATCTTAGTAGGATTCAGAGGTTAGTCAATGATAGACCTTTAGGTTCATTAGAAATTGACAGTTATTCTACCTGCGATCTTGCTTGGAAGGTAAGATGATCAAGAGACCTTTTAAGGCAAAAGGTTATAGAGCCAAAGAACTATTAGAGTTGATTCACTCTGACTTGTGTGGACTAATGTCGATCCAAGCACGAGGTGGGTTTGAGTATTTTGTGATATTCACAGATGATTACTCAAGTTACGGATACATTTACCTAATGCGCCACAAGTCTGAATGCTTTAGTAAATTCAAAGAGTATCGGATAAATGTGGAGAAGCATCATGGTAAGAGTATCAAGAGACTGAGATCAGATCGTGGTGAGTACATGCCCCACGAATTTTGAGAATACCTCAGTGAGGTCAGAATTCAGTCTCAGTTGTCTGCACCTGGCACACCACAGCAGAACGGTGTAGCAGAAAGAAGGAACCGAACTCTTATGGAAATGGTTAGGTCAATGATGAGCTATAGTGATTTTCCGAGTTCATTCTGGGGGTATGCCTTAGAAACGACAATGTACATTCTAAATATTGTACCATCTAAAACTGTGCCTCCAACCCCTACAGAGTTATGGAACAAACTCAAGCCCAGTCTAAGACATCTCAGAATTTGGGGTTGTCCAGCACATGTGCTTAAGGCAGATGCAAGAACATAAGTAATGCTGTTTGTAGGATATCCTAGAGGAACGAAAGGTAGTTTGTTTTATAGTCCTAAAGATCAGAAGGTGATAGTTAGCACTAACGCCAGATTTTTAGAGGAAGACTATATTCTAGATCACAAGCCCAAGAGTTAGATCGTACTAGAAGAACTTAGGAAGCAATCTGATATTCCTGATGCAACAGCACAAGTAGATACATCACACACTACACAAGATATCACAGATGATGTGCCTATACATGTGGTGCCTCGTCGTAGTAGGAGGGTTGTAAGACAGCCCGATAGGTTCATTGGCATGGGAGAAGCCTCTGACTTCATCCCAGGTGCGCCTGAACCGGACCATGTTAACTACAATGAGGCTCCCTGAGATAAAGATACAGAATCTTGGCGAAAGGCAATGATATCCGAGATGGGGTTGATGGACCACAATCAAGTCTGGGAGTTTGTGGACCTACCTGATGGTTTCAAACCCATTGGATGTAAGTGGGTCTACAAACATAAGAGAAGACCTGGAAGAAAGGTTAAAACCTTCAAAGCTAGGCTTGTGGCAAAGAGTATACTTAGAAAGAGGGAATCGATTATGAGGAAACCTTCTCCCCGGTAGCCATGCTTAAGTCGATCTGGATTCTCTTGGCCATAGCTGCTCATTTAGATTATAAGATATGG
The DNA here is from genome assembly GCA_030378225.1 of Knoxia roxburghii. NCBI lineage: Eukaryota > Viridiplantae > Streptophyta > Magnoliopsida > Gentianales > Rubiaceae > Knoxia > Knoxia roxburghii. The sequence goes on from CM059423.1 coordinate 10,151,827, forward strand.
CAGATGGATGTCAAGACAGATTTTCTAATCGGAAGTCTTGAGGAAACCATCTTTATGCAGCAACCAAAGGGATTCGTTGAAAAATGCCAAGAGCATTAGGTTTGTAGGCTTAAGAGGTCTATTTACGGACTTAAGTAGGCATCCATATTTTGAAACATCCGGTTCGATGAGGTAATCTAATCCTACAGATTTACTCAGTGCCCGGATGAACAATGTGTGTACCGCAGACATGATGGAAATGCGGTGGTATTTCTTGTGCTTTACGTAGATGACATTTTACTAATTGGCAATAATAAAAAAGTGTTATCAGATGTAAAGGCATGGCGGTCCAAACAGTTTGCTATGAAAGACTTAGGAGAAGCGTGACATATCCTTGGGATCAAGATAATTCGAGATCGTAGGAAACGTTCACTAACGCTCTCTCAAGCTTTATATATAGACACGATTGTGGCATGTTTTAACATGCAGAACTCCAATAAAGGTTTTTTACCTTTCAGACACAGAGTGCATCTGTCTAAAGAACAGTCTCCCAAGACTATTGAGAAAATAGAAGCCATGAAGTCGGTTCCTTATGCTTCGGCAGTAGGAAGTCTCATGTATGCGATGTTATGTACGAGGCCTGATATCTGTTATGCTGTTGGAATTGCAAGCAGATATCAAAGTAACCCTGGGAAAGCTCCTTGGGAGGCAGTAAAATGCATTCTCAAGTATTTGCACAGAAAAAGAGACCAAGTGTTGGTCTATCAGGTGCCTAAATTGGTACCACGAGGTTACACAGATTCAGATTTCCAATGTGACTGGGACAAGAGCAAGTCTACCTCAGGGTATGTGTTTACTTTGGGAGGTGGATCCATAGTTTGGTGGAGTGTCTAGCATAAATGTGTAGCAGACTCTACCATGGAAGCTGAATATGTTGCCACATCAGAGGCAGCAAAAGAAGCAGTGTGGCTCAAGAACTTCCAAGTGGACTTAGATATGATTCCTGGTTTGCAGAAGTCGATCACAGTGTACTGTGATAACAACGGTGCAGTAGCAAACTCAAAGGAACCACGAGCCCACAAGGCGAGTAAGCATATAGGGCACAAGTACCACATAATACGAGATATCGTTAAGAGGGAAGACATGGTCGTGGCAAAGATAGCATCGGAAGATAACCTTGCAGATCCTTTCACGAGGACTTTGACTGTAAAAGTCTTTGAGACTCACGTGGAGGGCATGGAGATCAGATACTTAGTAGAGCCATGATAGTTTTTCTAGGTGTATTGTAGTTGTAAAGATTAGATATAGGTTTATACTTAAAGCACAGCTTAAGTATTAGTGGCAGATTGTTAGATTTGAATACTGAAGCTATGCTTGTATTATACTATTTCCCAGTTAATATATCGATTGAATGTTTTGATTTATATGTTGTGCATATATCGTCCATTTATATTATGTATTTAGATGATAATGTGTCTGGTGTGACATAGTAGATCTCATCATTGGTTAAAAGGCATAATATATAAATGAGGTTCGTAACCGAGACAGTTTCGGACACACTATCGGTTTAGGTTATTATGTGATTTGGATAATTGGTTTGTCTAAACTAATTGAATCATATAGATATACCCGGGGCTTATTGAACTTGAGCATTTAGGATGAATTGTCTCATACTGATTTAATAGACAATTCATTCCTTGTATTCTATCTGTTAATCCCTAGACTTGAGCAGGCATGAGGATTAGACATAGTGTACTTTGATCTGCCAATGAGTGAGGTCATATGTGGCCAATAGTCTCAGTAGGTTGGGTGCGCGTGTTTAGTTACTTGGTGTGTTGCTGTTTGTCAAAAGGAAACCATGTACGGGTGCGTCCGGGGTGATGGTGCTCCCGAGATGAGCTCATTATGTATATTATACTAAATCTGGCCGGTGGACTTATGTTCGGTATAGAAAAAAGGTCGAGTGATACTAATCTCGGATTATAAGAAGTTAATTAATTAATTTATCAGTAAGTTAATAAATTAATGAGCACTAAATCTTTGATGTGGAGAGATTAAAGAATAATTAATTTAGTTGTTCCAGAAGCAATTCTGGTATAGGATGGTAGTGTCATATTTAATCCGTTAGTGGTACGATTAATTATGTATTGAGTTATTGACAAAGGTAGATTTAATTAATTAAATAATTAATTAATCCTTCTGTCAATTGGTTGTGAATCAGACCAGAAACTGGATTAAGGATAAGTGAATCCTTGTGTCAGTTGGTTGTGAATCAGACCAGGAACTGGATTGGGGATAAGTGAATCCTTGTATCAGTTGGATGTGAATCAGTCTAGGAACTGGATTGAAGGAAAACAGAAGCTCAGTAGGAAGACCAATCCTAAACCAACTTGGGGTCTCTCTTGTAACTCAATATATAGACAAGGGATTAGCAATTCAAGACACACAATTCATAAGTTTTCAAGACAAGAAAACTAGAGAGAGAAATCAAATTTTCTTCTCTCAAAAACATTTTTTCTTCCCTTTATGAGGCTGCCCAGTTCCCAAAGTGTAGCACCGGTATTTTGGATTTATTCCCGATCAGCTGGTGGTGTGTGGGATCAAAATGGGCGACACGTGAATAGGGGCGGTGGCGCGTGAGCTATACGCAGGCGAGGCGGTTGCTGGATTTTTTTGGTGACTAAATTTTGTTGGATTGTTGATTGTTGGTTCGTTGGTTTGTTGCTCACACAACGTTCGAGCCTGTCTTGAGTCATACAAGCGATCTCCTGAGTATACGCTTCAAAAGGTATTTATAAACTTCCGCTTTATTTAGAAATTATTTGTTGCGTGATAAATCGAATAAGTGCAAACCAAGATTATGTGCAATGTTATTTCAAGCAAGGATTTGAATAGCATTTGTGGTAGAGTCTAGGCCTGGTCAAGAATTTCGATTCTGGAATGCATAGCACGAAAGTGAATTTTTGACCGGGCCCGGGAAGATAATCTTTCAGAGAGATGTTTTGGTTTGTTAAAGGGTCGATGAAAAATTCTAGCTTCACCTTCGTTCTTCCTAATAAATACTCAAGTATCTATTATATTAGCTTGTTGTCTTATACATAATTTGATACGAATGTACATGAGTTATGATCTACAAGAGTTAGAGCCGTTCGAAGAATATGAAAGCGGTGATGAAGGAGATGAAGATTGAGAATATTATACATATATTAACGCATCACATGAATGGGTCAATTTCATAAATGAATTGGCGAAAGAAATGTTTACTAGATGGAGAGCAAGATACAATAATTAATTTGAATTTGGTTAGCCAAGATTGAAAATGTACTTTGATGTTTTTGTTGAAAGGATTGTCTTGCCTTCCTATATGTATTTGTAATGTCAAAGTGGTAACGTTCTGTACTATTTATGGTGTATGTGAACATGGTGTTTGAGATTGAAGTCTTTATGTTTATGTTCAATAATTATTTTTTCATTTAACATCACTTGTGATTGAATATTATCGTGCATTATATTTGTATGTTAGCTAATTTTATTTATTGTATTGTCGTATTTTTGCTTATAGGATAGATCATGATGATGTAGTTCTAGGACGTGGTAAGAACAAGTGTTTTTGGAATGAATAGGAGGTACAATCTCTAATTGAAGTGCTTCAAGATATGGCATGCGATTCTGGTTGGAAGACTGATGGAGGTTTTAGGAGCATCTACATGAATGAGGTCCATAGAGGGCTAAAGCTGAATATTCCAACTTTCACCAATCAAGTTACTCCGCATCTTGAGTCCAAGATCAAGTGGTTGAAGACAAAATTATGTTACATGAAAGCGGTTTTTAATGGAATGACGTGGATAAGAAAATAGCGTGTGAGAGACAATGGTTTGATAGCTATTGCAAGGTAAAATTTGATAGTTTTTTCAAAAACTTTTGTTTTATTTACTCATTTCTTACACATAACTATCTTGTAGAATCACAAGGAGGCTAAGGGAATGTGGGAGTTCAAATTTCCATGCATAAATCAATTGGAGATGGTTTATACAAAAGTTAGAGCCACAGGAGCGGTTGCTGCTGGATTTGAGGATGCTATATGATGCTTGAGCAAGATAAAGAAAGTGGCGGCGAAAATCTGGGTTTTGAGCACCATTCGTCATCTGAGGAGGACAATGTCGCATTTTCTGAATCCCAAGCAACTCATACAATATCGCAGAATATTGCAAGGACAAAGCTGGCTCTGAAACCAAAAAAACCAGCAACTGCAAGCGAAAGTGGTGGAAAAAATACACAAATCTTCACCAGTGGATGTAGGCGCACAATTGGCTTCAATCAAAGATGGGTTTCAAACTTTTGTGGAGGGTTTTAATTCCAACTTTGGTAAGATTGCAAATGATTTGACTGAGGAAGTGGAGCTGGAGAAAGCATCATCCCAAAAAATGAAAGAGGTAGTCAATGAATTGATTAAACTACACTTTCCCATGGCAAATGTTTTCAAAGTTGCAAATATCTTCACTTTGGACAAAGAAAAGGTTGAAGTCTTTCTCAATCTTCTATCTAAAATGAAAGTGCATTATGTTTTAAGTTTGCTGTGAATGTTAGCATGATTAGTGGACCATGCATAGGCCATCATTTTGTTATAGGCCTTGATATGAACGTTATAAACAATGTAGCTATCATATCATTTTGTTATGGTTGTATTTTGTTATAGGCCTGATATGAACCGTTACATACAATGTAACTATCATATCATTTTGTTATGGTTATATATGCTATGATTATATTTGATGTAGGTCAAACATTCAGAATGATGTTTTAATGCAAGTGCTCGTGTTATTAGCATAATATTTATTTTAAGTAGGGATTTGGATATGATTTGCATGATTGAAGATGTAGATATGATATATTGATGTTATAATACCTCATTTTTTATTGGAAATTGTCTTCGAATTTATGCGCAACCAATTTGGCTGTGCATAAATTCACAGAGAATTGGACAATAGCTACTGCCCACTTCACCACGTGGCCTCACATCTTTACTAGGGACATAACTCCAAAGCCCCTATATAACCTCTTACCCGAAAAACCCTTCTCCTTGTGAAGCAATTTGTTTATTATTTTTTTTTTTTCAAACACTTCTCCATCTGCAGAAACCCTTCTCCATCAACGGTGGTCTATTTCTAGCAATCGCATACATACAAAATTTCATCCCCCAGCCCAAAATCTCAAAAGGTACATAAATGTTTGTTCTTTTCTTATATTATGAGCAATTTTATTAAGGTTTATTTGAGATAAGCAGGGTGGTTGAATTTTAGGTTTTAAAGCTGTAATTTTGACTTCTTAGGGAATTCACACATGAGTTCATTCGTTTCCGTCTTTATGATATCTCCTGCATACAGTAGTATTTTGAGCATGAATGTCAGCCAACTACTTGTGTATGCATAAAAATCGAATTTTCCCTTTCCCTTTCATTTCTTTTAGTTTTTGTGGGTTTGAGGATGTACATTTGGGCTATAAAAGGTTGATAATGGAATGCAATTGGTTCCCGTAATAGTTTTCTGGTGTTTGGGTACCCTCTAATTTCCCATTTCACGATCACAATAATATATACACTGTTTTTGTAGCTTGATATTTTGTTGATGTGGCTCCATTTTGGCCAACTTTAGTATAAATTAAGTTGCTTTGCTTGGCTGATTGAGCTCAATTGTGATTTGTTTATAATGGATTACTCTGTCAATGACTGAATGGAATTTGGTATTGTAAATGCATGGTCTTTTTTTAATTTTTGTCTTAAATTATTCGAAACTACCATTCTTGCAAAACATTCTGAATTTTAAGTGAGATGATCTCATTGAGTTATGGACGGGAAGAATATTGCAGAGAGTATGAACGGTTTAGAATCAAAAAAATGTGTTTGGTGTAGTCAATGGTTTTTAATGTCCAAAGGCTGTGAGTCCCCTAGAAATATCATCTTCGTTTTCATGTGCAATTTATAAAAGTTGTAGGACATCTTTGTATACCCTTTGTGATGCATACAAATTACTCCCTCAAAAGAGTCCTAAATTGTTGAGCTAAACAAGAGTATGATTATTTCATGCATTTTAATCATATATGAATACTTCAATATTGCATAGTTTTAAAACTTTTTGTTTGCAGGGGGATCATGGTCACTAGATCTAGAAGTGGAAAGCAAACGGCAACATCTAAAGGTGGCTAAACAAAAGTTTCAACTAGTGGGGTTAAAAGAGCCCTTGGAGGGAACAATGAAGGAGATCCTACAACCAAAGCTGGCTACAAAGAAATACTTAAGAACCTAACTTCTGGCAAAATAACGAGGCAACGAGGCATTGCAATGGATTCAGATATAGCCTATAGGGTTAGGACACATCATTGGGACACATTTGCTAGTCATCCTTCTGCCGCACTGGAGCAATTGGTTAGTGAATTTTACGCGGCTTTGCACTTCCATGATGAACACATTATTATAGTGAGGAAAGTTCAGGTAGAACTCTCCTAACATCATTAATAGTTATTATAACATTGATCCGACTGGATCCATGACATTGGCGGAGGTAATGGCAAAAGAGATTAACGCACGGGTATTGGCGTTTTATCTTTATGGGGAGGGTTATAGTATACACATTGAAGAAGATTGGCGAACCATGCCATACCACATGATGAGTCATAACTCTAAACAATGGATTCAATTTGTAGGTTGTAACCTGTTACCCTCTACAAATAATACAACTGTTACAAGGGAACGATGTCGCCTAACATATTTCATTATGAATGGCAAAAAGATAAATGTTGGAGATATTATTTGGAACTGGATGTTGACATTTCTTGATGGACCAAAAAATATTATGATACCATTTCCACATCTTGTCACTACTTTGTGCACTAATGCAGGTGTTCCTATACATGTTACTGACACTTGGGTACCACCTTTGTCTCTTATTACGACAAACTCACATCCAAGTGGTGATGATAAGGAGGAGGAGACAGAGGAAGAAAACGAAGAGCAACAACACCAAGGAGTGGGGAGTCATCATGAACCATCTCAAGCCCAGAGCCGTCCAGCTCGCCCATCTCCATGGCGAACAAGTTCAAGTATGGACTGAATCAAGGAATTGGACACCAAGTTTAAACGTCTACTAATCAACTTTGATCAATTTGCCCAAGAGCAGAGAGGATTTATCCAATAGTAGAGAGATTTTAATACATATGTGAGACAACACATAGCATATCATCCATCATCATCGTATCCACATAATCCACCACTGCATAATGATTAGTGGGCATTTGGTTCAAGAGCTCAATTGCATGCAGGTTTTAATTTTGGTTATTTTATGTCTTTAATTTATGTATAAGTAGTATGCTTTCATATTATCTACTGGACAAGTATGAATTATTGTTGTATTTGTGAATGTGATGTGTTTTGAGATATCTGGTTAGAGTAATTTGATGTGTGTTTATTATTTTTATTATTGGCCGGACATAATTACCGCAACTGGAAATAAGCTATTGTCCAAGTTACTCGTGAATATGTGCGGTCAGGCCGCACATAGGAGGGAATGCATGCATATTTTATGCATTGCAATATTATTATTTAATTTATAATTTAATTTATTATAATTTTATTTTATAATTTTATAATTTTATTTATTATAATTTAATTATTATAATTTTATTTCTTTATTTATTTATTATAATTTTAAAAAAAAATTTATAAATAGGTTTATACATTTTCTACAGTTTGGTCAATAATTCTACAGTTAAAGTTAACACCCTTATGAGGATAATAAATCAGATATTTCCATGGCATCCTCTTCTGGAGCTCATAGTTTGGTGGGTGAATATCAAGACTCTAAAGATATGGACGAATTTGCGCAGGATCCTAATGATATTGATCCCTTTGATGAAGATTTTATGAATGCACAATTAAATGATTTGATAGATGACCTAAATGCTGAAAAGGCCAAAAATAAAGGAAAAGCTAAAGTTATATGATGACAAGGACATAAAGGAAGAAGCCAAAGAAGATAAAGAAGTGAAGACTTAAAGGAAGATGCTGCAAACTTAAAGATGCTAAAGATGGGTAGTAATGCGTGCTTATTTAAGCAATGATGTAATAGATAGTGCTATAATATGTAAGCAATGACCTCATTAGAGGCTTATAATTGTATGGACTTAAAAAATAAGATTTGAAGTCCGTAATAGTTAGCATAGAACCAGTATAAATAGCCTACTAAGTTTTCAGTTGGAGGCAGAACTCTTCCACCTTTCTCTTCTCTATCTCTCTTGTAAATTTTATTCCATTTTAATATTTACTCCAGATGAGTTTTATTATTAGCAGCTTTGTGGGATTTCTTATATATTTGGTATTCTGGTATTCTGATGTAAGTATTAAAGTTAACACCCTTATAATAAGGGTATTAAAGATATTTTACAATTCATCCAACTCATTCCTAGTTAACACCCTTATAATAAGGATATTAAAGATATTTTACAATTCATCCAACCCATTCCTTTCATCAACCGAACATCTTAAATGGTAATCAGTTCGATTCCAACTTAACACGAAACCATTCTGATTCCAATTCTAGTGAGTTCAACCAAACACCCCTTCCATTAAATCATGGCAAGCGAACAAGGGAGAGCGGGGAACAAGGGAGAGCGGGGGAGATCTGGATTTGATCGGGAGAAGAAGAAGAAGAAGAATAAGGAAAGGGAGGAGAAGCGGGCGGCGGTGGTTGGGTGTTGAAAGGAAGAAAAAGAAAAGGGTTTTAGAGACACTTTCAGCAGCAAACAGAAGGCCACCGGGACTTTTCTCCCTCCGCATGGCCTTCTAATCCTGGGAAGAGGGCCATTGTCCTAAACCCAGTCTCTCTACCAATCCGCATTTTCTTACTGCTTGCTCAGTTTGAAGTCACTCAATTTTTCTGGGTCGCTTAGGTTGGGGCCTATTGGCCAGCCGAAGAAAATCAATTCTACTCAGATGTTGAGGAATCCGAGAAGATCGTCACTTTATTATGTTAATTTGATGGGTATTAAGGTTGGAAGGAGTGTTGTGGCCATCCCGTCTGAGGCTTTGGCTTATAATCGCACCACTGGGTCGGGACAATCATCGACTCCGGAACTATTTTCACCAAGCTAGTACAGAGTCCCGGTGACTGTTCGTACTATAACTTTCATGTTTTCCGGCATGAACATGACCTTACCATATGACAACTTCTTGATCCACAGCACCACCGGTAGCATCACGTGCTTGGCCATGGCCCAAGCTTCGACGAACGTTAATTCCGTGCTGAATGTGGTCGCCAACTTGCAGCAGCAGAACCATAGGATTCTCATTGACGTGCTCAACTCAAGGCTCGGCATTGCCCTTGAACCTTATTCTTAAGTTAAAGGGGGTTACTAGTTACGCCCCAGCAACTGGGGCGGTAACCTTGAAATTTTACTAATATAACCTTATAATAATATATTAATATAATAAAAATAATAAATTTAAAAATATTAATTTTTTATTAACCTACCATCTCCCCGACCCACCCTCTCCCCGTCACCCCCCCTTTCCCCCCGGCGACGCCTCATTCACCGCGCCCATCCCGCCTTCCCCCAAATCGCCCCGGCAACACCTCCCTCGAAAACCCTAACAATTCCACCCCCCGGCGACGCCTCACTCGAAACCCTCCACCGCGCCCCTCCCGCCTTCCCCCAAATCGCCTCGGTGACCCCTCCCTCGAAAACCCTAACGATTCCACCCCCCGGCGACGCCTCACTCGAAACCCTCCACCGCGCCCTCCCGCCTTCCCCCAAATCGCCCTGGCGACCCCTCCCTCGAAAACCCTAACGGTGGCCGGAATTCCTTCACTGCGGAACAGACTATACTAGACATCAGATCAGATAATACTAGACATCAGATCAACAGACTATAGATATCAGATCAAGAATATAAAAGAAATCATACAACAGAATAAAAATACTTAACAAGGGAGATCAGATCAGGATTATATAGACATCAGATCAGAAAATACTAGACATCAGATCAAGAGACTATAGATATCAGATCAAGAATATAAAAGAAATCATACAACAGAATAAAAACACTTAACAAGGGAGATCAGATCAGGATTATATAGACATCAGATCAGAAAATACTAGACATCAGATCAAGAGACTATAGATATCAGATCAAGAATATAAAAGAAATCATTCAGCAGAACTTAAACATACTTAAAAAGGGAGATCAGATCATGATTATATAAACATCAGATCAGCGAATACTTGACATCAGATCAACAGACTTTAGATATCAGATCAAGATTATAAAAGAAATCATACAGTAGAACTTAAACATACTTAAAAAGGGAGATCAGATCATGATTATATAGACGTGGTGCTAGTTGTTTTTTACGTGGTACTAGTGTTATAAGACGTTGTGGGATGTCTTTGTGATAAAATAGCTTGAATTCACATGCGTGGATGTAGTCGTTTCTGGACGTGGTGCTAGTTGTTTTTGACGTGGTTCTAGTGTTCTGAGACGTGGTGGGCTGTCTTTGTGAAAAAATAGCTCAAATTCACATGCACGGATGTAGAAGTTTTTTTACGTGGTGGGCTGTCTTTGAGAAAAAATAGCTTAAAAAGGGAGATTTATAACATAGAAAATAGCTTTTTTTTTTTCCCAAAGATAGCCCACCACGTCTTAGAACACTAGCACCACGTCAAAAACAACTAGCACCACGTTCAAAAACATCTACATCCATGCATGTGAATTTGAGCTACTTTTTCACAAAGACAGCCCACCACGTCTCAGAACACTAGTACCACGTCAAAAACAACTAGCACCACGTCTATATAATCATGATCTAATCTCCCTTTTTAAGTATGTTTAAGTTCTACTGTATGATTTCTTTTATAATCTTGATCTGATATCTATAGTCTGTTGATCTGATGTCAAGTATTCGCTGATCTGATGTCTATATAATCATGATCTGATCTCCCTTTTTAAGTATATTTAAGTTCTGCTGAATGATTTCTTTTATATTCTTGATCTGATATCTATAGTCTCTTGATCTGATGTCTAGTATTTTCTGATCTAATGTCTATATAATCCTGATCTGATCTCCCTTGTTAAGTGTTTTTATTCTGTTGTATGATTTCTTTTATATTCTTGATCTGATATCTATAGTCTCTTGATCTGATGTCTAGTATTTTCTGATCTGATGTCTATATAATCCTGATCTGATCTCCCTTGTTAATTGTTTTTATTCTGTTGTATGATTTCTTTTATATTCTTGATCTGATATCTATAGTCTGTTGATCTGATGTCTAGTATTATCTGATCTGATGTCTAGTATAGTCTGTTCCGCAGTGAAGGAATTCCGGCCACCGTTAGGGTTTTCGAGGGAGGGGTCGCCGGGGCGATTTGGGGGAAGGCGGGAGGGGCGCGGTGGAGGGTTTCGAGTGAGGCGTCGCCGGGGGGTGGAATCGTTAGGGTTTTTGAGGGAGGGGTCGCTGGGGCGATTTGGGGGAATGCGGGAGGGGCGCGGTGAGTGAGGCGTCGCCGGAGGGTGGAATCGTTAGGGTTTTCGAGAGAGGTGTTGCCAGGGCGATTTGGGGGAAGGCGGGAGGGGCGCGGTGAGTGAGGCGTCGCCGGGGGAAAAGGGGGGGTGACGGGGAAAGGGTGGGTCGGGGAGATGGTGAGTTAATAAAAAATTAATATTTTTAAATTTATTATTTTTATTATATTAATATATTATTATAAGGTTATATTAGTAAAATTCCAAGTTTACCGCCCCAGTTGCTGGGGCGGTAACTAGTAATTATATTAATTAAACTAATTTGGGTTGTTGGTTCGGACCCTAATCACGAACAATTAATGTTTAACCATTAATTAGTAATGGTGTTCTTTATGTATGATAACGTAATTTGCTTCTTTTTTATTCACAAATTATACCATGTACCACTAGGTACATATACCTACTACTATATTTAGAAATAAAGTGATGAAAACTCATCAATTTTCTAAATTTGAATTGATTTTACATTGAATTCTCATCACTTTATTTCTAAATATAGCTAGGTACATGTACCTAGTGGGTACATGATATAATTTATGTTCTTTATTTTAAATTTCTTTTGTTTGGAATTTGGATTTCCTATTTTATACGATTTCCTTAAATTAAAAAAAAAAGGTTTTAGGGTTTGAGAGAAAAAGAGGAGACTAAAATTTTTTTTACACAAAAGATCCCTAATTAACGCTCAAACATGGTCAACCCGTTAGTTGACCAATTTTTCCGTTAAAAATTACCAAAACTCCTAATAAAAAAATTTAGGGGACTAAAAGTGTCTACGTAAAATTAAAATGGAACAAAAGTGGTACTACCCCTATTATAAGGGACCAAAATTGCATTTTAGCCAAAAGAAAATTACTTAGAAGAAAACTAAATCGCAAAATGTAGTGAGATCGATGAGAAATCATTCATTGGCCAGAAGAGGTTCAAAGCAACTAATAAATGAAATTCCAAAAGATGAAAACTACTTTCACCCTAAAAGCTATATTTCAATAAATGAAATTCTGAATTGGCCGTACATTTCTCGCATACTAGATTCAACTAGACACCATTTCCTGGTTTCAACAATAGATCCAACGACCTCCTCAAGTTTTATAACGAACAAAGATTTGGAATAAGGTTTAAATTCACCTAGAGGTGGCATCAAATCGGCGGCAATGAACTTTAGCGAAGGAAACGAAGAACTTCAGCGAACTAATAGAGCAGAACTGATACGAAAACAAGCCTCATTTACCTTGTGTTGGTGTATGTGCCCTTATAAGAATATAGACATTTTTCGTTTGATTGATAATATATTAAATGAGCTAATTTCATTAATTTAATTTTTTGTGCATATTTAAATTATGAAATAATCCATGTACTAGAACATATGCTTATGATTGAACCTTCAGAATGTCGTGGTTATGAAACCCAATAAGCAAAACATATTCTAAGTATAAAACTATCCCTAGTCGGTTATTGAAATGGGAACGTCGATATGATAAGACTAGTACGCGTTTTAGTGATGGTAGAGTTTCACTATTCATGATGTAGTGACATCAACTAAAGGCATAAATGAATATATTAGAAAACATATCATTGGATCGATCCATTAAAAAAAAAAAAAAAACACCCCATAGACTACTTAGATAATGAGTGATTATTTTGAGCAGTACTCGTACTTGTATCCTTAGACCAGAAATCACTACATGGTCTTAGGTAAAGAGTAGTGTGCTTTGACATACGCATAACGGGGCTATAACAGGTTGTCAAGTATGGGTATGATTGGGTATGCTATGAATCTCACTAAGATATGTGAGTGAAGCGATGAGATTACAAGTCTCTCATAAGTGAGAGATGATATCTAGACCACTTGATAGTGAACTGAGAAGTGCATGGTCGTACCCAAGAAATGATAAGAGTTATCATTTGCTTGATAAGAATCAGTGTCACTAAGAAATCAAGTAAACATTTAGCTAATAAGGATGATGGTTCCATGCCTTATGCTAAACGGGATATCATTGTAGGGGATCATACGTAGTATGCTCTAAAGGTTGTGTTGAATCACCATTCGACCCTCCGTTCTAGATTGGGTAGTCATTATGTCTTGTTAGAGACCACTAATGACTTATGGATTAATCAATGGGATTGAGTTATCCATTACCGATATTAGAATGGGCCTACAAGATCACAGATAAGAGAGTTCGATGATACAGAATAAATGTTCATGCCTGTTCTAAGTATAATTGTTATGATTAGGTAAATAATGCTTGATTAAAGGGTTTTATTAAGTGTTATTAAAAGTTCAATGACATTAATTAAAATTTAACTAAGTGCCTAAGAGCTATTGGGATAGGCTGATGAGTCAAGGGACCAAAATTGCAGTTTTGGAACCTCTTGACCCATAGCCTGGTCCATGGGTCATTAGGATTGATCCATGTGTTTGTAAAATCCAAATCGTAATATTCTAAAATTAAGAATATTACCTGACTGATTTTGTGAGGTCTTCTGTTATATATCTTTGGGATATACGTAAGACGAATCACAGAAGTCAAAAACAAAAAATCAATATCCCAAAATTCTCTGCAGGTGTGTGGGGCTAGAAACCTTTCTGTGAAGGACTCTCAGTGCTTGAGAGTAGAGAATTCTTCTGGGAAAGAATTTCTGAAGGTGATCAACCAAAACAATCAAAATGATCCAAACGAACGCAACCGATTATAGTTCAAAGGTATATTTACAAAGTTTTGAAACGTAATTATAAGAACATTAAAACTAAATCAAGCGTGACGATTCGCAAAGCAATAGCTTCCGCTGCGAAAAATAAAAAATTCATGCTTGTCAATCCCCAACACCTTGCTCAAGTGGTGGACTACTCATAAAGTCCACAAAGTTCAACTCTAAAATAGCCCATGAAGACTAAAAATATTATTTTAGGCTAAGTAAGAAAATGTTCTACAAGTTTTGGCATCATGTTGGCAATACTAGGTCTATAAGGAAGTCCAAATTCAACAAAAATCTAATCAAATCACCTTAAAGGGAAAATGACTTCCTATAACAATTTATTTTGTCTTGTTCGGCCATGGACTATTCATTTTGGCCAGAGTCTTTTATTTATTTTTATATTTTGTGTCTTTGGACCTTTGAAAAGGTTTTTAGATCCATTTAGATTAGTTTTACCTTTCATAGAGTCCAATGCTAAGTTTAAACCTAAGTGAGACAATTTAAACCCAATTAGCTCAATTGAATTAGAGTATTTTTTTTCTTTTATTTATTTTGCTGATAAAGACCAATCTAAGTAAGATAATTTTTAGAGGATATTCGGCCAACATGGAATAGGTTTTGGATTTCTCTCTCAAGTTGGATTTCTAGTAAGATTCAAATCCTATTGAGAGAATGATTCTTGTCATTGTGATCTCAGCCAAGGCTCTATTTAAAGAGGACAATCGTGGCTTCAATAAGCATCATTGGATCATAATAGTTGTTTATACTCTTCGTGAGATTTGAGTTTTAACTCAGATGAGTTATTCTCTTCCACTCTTTATCTTTAATAGAGCTAGTAATAAGGTGGTGACTATCTACAGGTTCTCACTTGTGATAATTCATCCTCTAACTAACTATTCCGCCTAGTAGCATCACAATCATGAGGATTAAGGATCTTGGGAAGAGAATTTGTCCCACTTCTAAAGAATTCTCATCAAGAACGGGGAGGAATGAAGCAAATAGAGATATCTTGCAGTAAGAAAAAAAAAAGAGACAAGAATGATGGAATGAGAATGGAACCCAGGGGTGTATTTCTTCACGAAACCCATAAATAAATTTGCAACCAAACTCTGGTTTCATTCCCTCATTCTAATTCCTATTTAGAATCTAGCAAACTACACAGACCCTAAATTCAATTTTCAAAATTCAAACTAAATTTTATTAAATGAAGCCTAAAACACCTCATAAAAAATTAGGATGTTTTGGACGAGATGTCACAACTACTACCATAGTCATTACTTTTTTTTAATTTTTTTTACAAATAACTCACACCTAAAGCAACTATGAAATTCTATAAATTATATACTCCACAAAATCTTTATAGTGGCCAAATTTGTGGGATACAAAGTAGGCATGACCACAAAATTAGGATTGATCCGCTAGCAATTGGCAGCATAAAAACTAATCACAAAATTCTTTTACTATTTTTTTAAAATAAACATAACCCCACCCATTATTGACCTAAGTACTGTTATCAAACCGTCCATCGTGATGATGCACTTGATCAAGGCGAGAGGATTCCTTTTGGTCTTTTTATCCTTGAACAAATACTCCAAAATATGAAGTAGGTCCTGATGGTCAATGCTTGGAAGAAAAGGTTGTGACAATGAGAAAAATCAACTTTTAAATATAGCAAAGGAAAAAGAAAAAAAAAACACATTTTCTTTTAATTATTACAATGGTAGTGTGATAGGTAAAGAGTATGAAAGAAATTACTGTTGTTTTGTGAAAAAAGTCAAAAGTTTGTGGACCATCAAAAAATGGAAGTTTTTTCAATCGATTAAAGGTATGTATAAAATCAAAAAAGAGAAAACTAATGTTTTAAAAAGAATAAAAAAAATATAAAGTAAATTTATGGCATGCTTGGTTCATAGATAGTAATCGGAATCGCTATGGGAATGATAGTAATTTGGAATCACAATGGATTTATTGAATTAGTGAGGTGTTGCTTGGTTTAGTTGGGATTGGGAATGAATAACCTCTGTTTTTCCTTCACCATAACTTCCACAGTCCACCATCTTCTCCTCCCCACAACCTGTCACCACCATCTATTACACTGCAACAAAATCCAACCAGCTCCCAGCACATCATCTCCTCCTCCAACTGATTTCCCTGCATGTGTTCCAGTGATCACAAAATCCATCAGAAATTAAAAAAACAAATACAAAAACCCACAAGGGACAACATCTCCAATGTAACCTTAACTCTCATCACCATGTCCTCACCCCAAAACAAAACAGAACAAATTGCTCATAATTAAAACCCAAAATTTGAAGAACAAGAACGAAGAAGAAGAAAGAATTATTTTGGGTAAATTCTATCTTACCTTCCTATTCAGTATAGTAGTCAATATATAATACAATTTGCCTAAAATCCTGCTATACATGTATAGCATGTAATTAAGCCTAAATCAATCAACTAATTACCATAATCTAAGAATATTTACACACTAATCACGCCAATTAGTGACACCCCCCTCAAGTTGGAGCGTGAGGATTAAGAATGCCCAACTTGGAAAGAATAGCATCGAACTGACGTTTACCCAGAGCTTTGGTAAGGATATTCACCAATTGATCACGAGAAGAAACATAGGCAGGAGCAATCACTCGCTGAATAAATGCATCCCAAAGAAAATGACAATCGATCTCAATATGTTTGGTGCGCTCATGGAAAACCGGATTGGAAATAATGTGAAGCGCGGCTTGATTGTCACAGTAAAGCCGCAAGGGTTGAGAATGGGCCACCCCAGACTGCGAAGTAAACTCTTGAGCCACTTGAGCTTACATGTGGTGGAGACTATGGCTCGATATTCTGTCTCAGCGGAAGAACGAGACACTATCAGCTATTTCTTCATTTTCCAGGAAATAGGAGACTGACCATGCTAAATGAACCAGCCTGTAAGAGAACGATGCGTTAGAGGACAGCTGGCCCAGTCTGAGTTACACCAGGCATATAGCTGAAGATCACAGTCAGCGCGAAGCATAATGCCTTGGCCCGGATTACCCTTCAGATAGCGAACCACACAAAGTTTGGCATCCCAATGAGCTTGAACAGAAGCTTGCATAAATTGTGCAAGAAGATGCACGCAATAGGATAATTCAGGACGAGTGACGGCCAAGTAAATAAGGCGTCCAACCAAACACCTATATCAATCTGGATCTGAGAGAGGAGCATCAGACTCCAAGGCTAGATGATGATTAGAGTTCATGGGAAAACCAGCCGGTTTGGCTCTGAGCAAGCCCACCTCAGAAATAATGTCCAACACATATTTACGTTAGGAAAGAAAGATACCAGACATGTTCCGAGAAACTTCAATGCCCAAAAAATACTTGAGAACACTAAGATCCTTCATATGGAAACACTGGCTCAAATATGTCTTGAATTTAGAGATAGTAGAAGGATCATTGCCTGAAATAACTAGATCATAAACATAAACTAAAACATGCATTCGAAGATCCCCTTGATGAAGAGTAAACAACGAATGATCAGCTGATGACTGCAGAAAACCATAACGATGCAAAGCTCCAGCCAACTTGGCAAACCAACAACGAGGAGCCTGTTTAAGGCCATAAAGGGAGCGATGCAATCGAAAAACCTGTCCGGGAATGGAGGAACGAAATCCGGGAGGGAACTTCATGTATACTTCTTCAGTGAGATCACTATGAAGGAAGGCATTATGGATATCCATCTGATGAAGTTCCCAGTTGCGAGCAGCTGTAACTGCCAAGAAGGTACGAATAGTGACCATCTTGGCCACTGGAGTAAAAGTGTTTTGATAATCAATACCAACAACGTGGTTGCTCCCAAAATGACCAAGCGAGCTTTGTGGCACTCAACAGTTCCATCAGACTTGTACTTCAATTTATAGATCCACTTACAGTCGATAGCACATTTGCCAGGCGGGAGAGACGTGACCGACCAAGTTTGATTAGACTCTAGTGTAGCAATTTCACTATTTCACTTTTCATTGCAGCAAGCCAATCAGGATCTTTGACAGCCTCCCCAAAAGTTTGAGGCTCAACGCCAGAGGTAAGAGCCGCAAGAAATACCCTATGTTGAGGAGAAAACAAATCACAGTTAACAAACCGAGATATAGGGTAGGGTGTACCTGAGGATGATGATGAAGCAAATGGAATAGTGGTGGGGGTAGGGGTGCAAACAGTGTGAGTCACAAAGTCTCATAGTTGGGTAGAAGGAACCTTAGTACGATAACCACGACCCAACAAAACAGATGAATCTGACAACTCAGGGGCAACCAAGCCCCCCCTTTCATCCAATATCGGGAATTCAGACACATCATCCTCTTCATCAAGAATAACTGGGTCAGAAGATACGGAGGCAAGAGGTGTCAGTGCAGGAGTAGCATAAGGGAAATCTGTCTCACAAAATATCACATCCCGTGAAATCAAGAAAACCTGTTGTTCTAGATCAAACACCTTCCAGCCCTTTTTGGCGAAGGGATACCCGACAAATACACATCAGCGACTCTTGCTCGCAAATTTGTCACCTTGATGATCCTGGTTATACACATAGCAGAGACAAACAAATACCTTCAAATGCGTGAAGATAGGTGGTTTATCGTACAATTTTTCATATGGGGTGATCCCTCATAGAATCGGTGTAGGAGTGCGATTGATAAAATATCCAGCAGTTAAAACACAATGATCCCCAAAACAACTGGGCAAATTGGGCTGAAATCTTAATGCCCGAGCCACATTCAAGATGTGTTGATGTTTTCGTTCAACCCGTCCATTCTGTTGGGCGTCCCAACACAAGAGGCCTCATGAATAATGCCATTCGTAGCAAAATAATTACGGATACAAACAAATTTAGTTCCATTGTCGCTTCGGACAGTTTTAATTAGTTTTCCAACCTGTCACTTGATCATAGAAAAATACTAAATTAGACGCACAGAAACTTTGGATTTATTACGAAGCAAATAAATCCAAGTAGAACGTGAATAATCATCCACAATAATGAGAAAAAAACAATACCTATTTATTAAGGAGACACGATATGGACCTCACATGTCACAGTGTATCAAATAAAAAATATCAGTACTTATATTATTGCTCTGAGGAAAAGAGTCCCGTGAGTGTTTAGCCCGAAGATAGATATCGCAGGATTTATTTAAAACGGTACTAGATTCACCTAAATCAAGCTGAGATAAAATTCTTAGAGACGAATGCCCAAATCTCTGATGCCATACTTCTGCAGAGACATTCACTTCTGTACAAACTGTTGTTGTTGCTGCTGCAAAGAAATATAAGCCCCCCACCTGCTCACCCGCTCCAATCACCATCCTCGTAGTGTGGTCCTGTATAGTGCACAATTGAGCAGTAAAATGAGCAGTGCAATTTGATTGAATCAGCAATTGACATAAAGAAATCAAATGACAATTGAGACTCGACACATATAACACTTCTCGTAAGAATAAGGAACCAATTTGCACCGTCCTGATCTTTTCAGTGGAAACACACATTCCATTTGGTAATTGCACATTTTTGGGTGGAATTCTCCCAACAGTTGAAAAATCAGATATAAATCCTGTCACGTGATAGGTAGCTCCGGAATCTCAATTAACCATGAATTAAAATTAACTTTACCAGTCAAAGATTCCGAGGTGCATTTTTGTTTAACATAGTCAGCAGCTGGTCCCATTGTTCTTGAGTTAAACCAGAGAAACTTATATTTTTTGCAGCATTTTGGTTACTGCCAAACAAGGCATAAGCATTAGGAGAGTTGACTGTATTGACTCTAGGCCCAGCTGGCCATCCACGCGCCTGACCAACATTTTGATTCCTCCTTCCACGTGGTTGTCTTCCTCCTAGATTGACTCCTCGCCCGCGACCGACAATTGCACCAGTCACATTCAAGACCACGTTCAGCCCTCCATTAACGCCGGGATGATTTTCCATGATACACAGGCCGCCAAAACCCAAACCAGCAATGTCACCACCGTCACAAATGTCTTCTCATAAATCTCGCACTATGGTCATATGAGAGATTGATGACCGTAATGTGGGCTCGATCGATTTTTTAATCCAAGACACAATTAGAGATTGGTTGGTCCACCAATCCTCAAAGTCGGGATAACCTTTTTTCGGCAGTGGCAACGTGCTATCGATAAAGCCGAACTTCTTCCTTGTTTGCAACGCAGTTCTCAACGTGGTTGCCCACTCATCATAATTATCCTTTTGCAACAAAACCTGTGTAATACTAAGTTCGGGATTATCTCCGGCATTAATATCATAAGGAGAAACAATCTTTCTCTTCGCACCATCCTCACTCGTACTTGATGATGCCATGATTTTCTTGAGTTCAAGGATCAAGCTCTGATACCATGAAGAACAAGAACGAAGAAGAATAAAGAATTATTTTGGGTAAATTCTGTCTTGCCTTCCTATTCAGTTTAGTAGTCAATATATAATACAATTTGCCTAAAATCCTGCTATACATGTATGGTATGTAATTAAGCCTAAATCAATCAACTAATTACCATATCAATCTAAGAATATTTACACACTAATCACGCCAATTAGTGACAAAATTGAAATCAAGAAGCCGATGCTGCCACCATCATCATCTCATACACGACAACAAAATCCAACCGACCCCCACCACATCATCTCCTCCTCCACTACCACAAAACCCTACCGGCCGCCACATCATCTCCTCCCCACCACCACAAACCCAAACCCAAACCTTCACCCACCGCCACAATCCAAAACAAACCCTTTCACCATTGTTGATCGTTGAATATAGCTTTGAAAACTTTTCCAATAAAAAAAAAATAAAGCACATCCTTAATTTCATCCAACCAAAACCATTTTACAGCTTCACCCAAATCAAAACCCATCAACAAACTCCATTGTTGGAAATTTCAACTTCTATAAAAACCATACTGTACACAAAAGAGAAGAAAAATACTGAAACAATACGCCACCACAACCACATAAAATTAATCTCTTCCCTATAATTTTGCATATGTGTCAAGATCTAAGGCTAGCAATGGAGGTTTTCGAAGAGAGATGAAGGAGTTGCGATGAAGGACTGAGACGAGGGATGAAGGAGAGAAGATTTTAAACATAAGATGAGAGGGAGAGAGTACCCAACTAAAGTCATTTGTAGCCGAAGTCGTGTGGTTGGAGTGTTGGGATAAGGAAGATGAAGAAGATGTTTGCTTTAGTTCCATTCCAACCTTTTCAATCCCACCAATTTAGATAGTAATGACCCATTGAAGGGTACTTGGTAATGAGCCACTGTTTTGAATCCCATTGAAGGTAACCAAGCAATACATGAAGGTCTGATACCCATAGTTTGAATCCGATACCCACCATCCAAACAGCCCCTTAATTACTTGTAAAATAAAGAAAGAGAAAAAATAATACAAAATGAGAGAAATTAGAAAAATAGAACATTGTGAAATTGCAACAAACGACTCTAAAACTTTTTTGCTTTTTGCCCTTAGTAAAAGTCCAGGTGATCATTGACTAAATTTCAAATAATTATTAAATATATATATTTTAGGCCAAATTGCAATTTTGGTCCCTTATAATAGACATTATACCACTTTTGGTCCCAATTAATTTTACGAGAACACTTTTAGTCCCCTATCTTTTTTTAATTAGCATTTTCAGTCCTTTTTAAAAAAAATACCCTTTGACTAATGGTTGACTAACCCTCAAAACCTTTTGACTAATGGTTTGACCACCCCCGCTCATCATTGCTGCCGCCGTTGACACCTCTATCGCGGCGGCAAGGTGGTGGTGGTGGTGGCGACGGTAGAGGTGTCGGCGGTGCAGCGATGGCAGGGGTGGTCAAACAATTAGTCATAGGGTTTTGAAGGTTAGTCAACTGTTAGTCAAATGGTACTTTCATAAAAAATGGACTGAAAATGCTAATAAAAAAAGATATGGGACTAAAAGTGTCTCCATAAAATTAATTGGGAGCAAAAGTGGTACCATGCCCATTATAAGGGACCAAAATTGCAATTTTTTATAAAAAAAGGCCGAAATCTAGATAAGTCGAATTCAACAGTTTTAAGCGGAAAGTGCCAACCAATGAATTACAACCCTCCTGTCATTATTATTTTTTTGAAGCACTCTTGTCATTATTATTAAATATTTTAAAAGGAGAAATTTTTTAGACAAAAAATAAAAAGAACAAATTTATTGGATCAAAACTACTATTTTTCCTTCCCTTAGAACAAAAAGAGGAAAAAAATACACAATTGGTCCTATATAATGACTATGTTACCCAATTGGTCCTACACGTTTAGAACTTGACAAATTTGATCTTAAACGTTTCAATATAGATTTAACACCAATTTAATGCCTGACTCATCAGCCGTTAAGTTGCCTGCCATGCAGTCATATGCCACGTGGCAGGTAACTTAACGGATGTGAAGTCAGCCGTTAAATCCTATTAAAAATATTAAATTAGACTAAATGTATTAATTTTAGAAATATTTATAACCAAATTTGTCGAGTTTCAAACGTGTATGACCAATTGTGTAACAGAGTCATTCTATATGACCAATTATGTATTTCTTCCAAAAAAAAAAAAATAATAATAATAAAAAAAAGTCATCTTTGAAATTGTCCCAAGTCCTAGTTTAAACACCGGTTCAACTTTCGCCATCCGCCTCTCTGCGCTTTTTTTTTTTTTTTTTGGCCTGTCGTTTCCCTAATCTCATTTCGTCTCCTTCAACCCCTCCTTGCACCGATCAAAGCTCTACTCACGTCATGCAGATGGCACATACGAAAGAAGCCGCCTAGTTCCCTCATCTTCTTTTACCGATCGTCGCTCTAATCCTTCTGTTCTTCTTTCTCAATTCAACTTGTAACAGCTTAGCTTTATGAATTTATTGGGAGATCTCCCTCCAGTTTGGAAGCCCACAAGATTAACTGCGAAGTTTTAGGTCAACGCAGAAGGGAAAGAGAGTTGAGGAGAAATTTCTTCAGCCCCAGTAAGTCCATCTATATATTATTTTACTTTATCTATGCAAACCCAGTTTCGTTTATACCCTGTACCTGTCAATCTTTAGAGCATCGCCTTCGGTTTTTGTGGGTTTGCTATAATTTTATTACAAGTCAACATAGGGTGGCGCTCTAGAGTGGTTCAAAGAAGATCATTACCATTTTCAAGCGCTAGCTCGTTTTGATACTCTTAGGTGACAGTATGTGGAGCTTTGAAGTTTTTCGTCCATCTTTATTTTCCCTAAACTCAAAGTTGATTTGGTAAAATTCTTGTGTTTTCGTTACAAGTGTCACTAATTGAAGTTGTGTGTAGATTATATGTTTGGGCTTTGAAGTTGCATAATCATCGCAATGAGAGATGATGCCTATTGATTGTATTATTATTATTACTTTTTATTGGGACCTTTTAATATAAGTAAGGATAGTTTATACATGGGTAGTTTGTTATCTTCTATTTTAGAAAATCAGTCTTGTGCTTTCAGAAATTTGATGGTGTGCTATAATTTCATTTCCTTTATCATTCTGCAGTATAGGGGTTTTAGTCAAATGGATGAGTTTCAGCTTCAAACCAACTTGAATGATGTGACTTGCCCTATATGCTTGGAATTCCCGCACAATGGTGTTCTTCTTCAATGCTCATCATATGACAAAGGATGCAGAGCTTTTGTTTGCGACACTGACCATTTGCATTCAAATTGTTTGGGTCGCTTTAAACAAGCATGTGGTACTTTATCCGGGTCGCCTTCACCCTTGACTTTGGATGCAACATCAAGTGGGGACAGGCAAATGACAAATTTTGATGGCAATGGAACTGCTGCATGCCCCTTATGTAGAGGAGAAGTAACAGGTTGGGTTGTTATTGATGAAGTTCGCAAACATTTAGATGGAAAAAAACGTTCGTGTGAAGAGCAAAATTGTGCTTTCAAAGGGACCTACTTGGAACTTCGGAAACATGCGCAAATAGAGCACCCTCATTCTTGCCCTTCCAAAATTGATCCTGCTCGGCAGCTTGATTGGGAGAATTTTCAACAATCCTCTGAGATCATAGATGTTCTAAGCACCATCCACTCTGAGATTCCTCGAGGGGTGGTATTGGGTGATTATGTGATTGAATATGGTGATCATAACTCAGAAGATGAACTTGAGAATTTCCCTGGGGATGAAGGAAACTGGTGGACTTCATGCATTCTCTATCATGTATTCGATAATTTTAGGACATCTAGAAATAGAAGAAGGTCAAGAGTCAATAATACAAGGAGAGGAAACCGGCGATTAAGTTATGATACCTCTAACTCTGATGAAGGTTCAGTTACATCTATAGAATATGCAGATTATAGGGCTGAAGAGACTGATGATGAGTTTGTTACTGCAAGAAATCTTAGTGTTGGAGCAGATCATCGCAGGTCAGTGTCTAACTGTGTATCTCTTGTCTGAAACTATTGTAAATTTTGGAATTGGTTTCCTTCTAAACATGCAAGTTTCTTCTTCAAGCGGATCTGTCTTTTTTGTTTTGTATGATTTGTTATTTGCAGGATTCTTTGGTGGTTGTATACTGTTGGTGGATAAATTATCTCTTTGTTCCAGGTTCCATGATAAGCATAAACATAACAAGTCTTACATAGGAAACTAGAAATAGGGCTAGGCAACTTGCATAACATGATAGTACAATTGTAATAATAAAGCTCCCAGCAAATTCAAGGTTATAATAGCTGAACTTTGGAGACAAAAATCTAGGGGTAACAGAACAGTTGAAGTTATAGTAGCAACATCTAGTGAAAGACCAGGCAGTGGTAGTAGAGTCTGAACAAATCTGGTGGTAATAGCAGGGTGGCAGTAATAACAGTAGGGGATCAGGCATCAGAAGAACAAATAGCATTAATATAGTATCAGCAGCAGATCAGCCAGCAAGAGGAGATCAAAGAGTAGTATTAGGGGGATTTTCTAGATAAATGGCAAGAGCATTAGGGCACACGTGGCACATGAAGGTAGAAACCTGAGTAGGAGTTAGATATTCTGCATTGCTAGGTGGGTGTGTGAAATTGCTCTCACATGGAAGTTAAGTTTCATATGAAAAATTATTTTTACAAATTGAGTTTGTTATGAGGAACTCTCTGATAAGTAATATGAACTTTTTTGGTGAAAACCAAAACAAGAACTTCTCCAATTTTTTATTTTTGAGCAAAGAGGTGAGGCAGTGTTAAAAGTATGCAACAGCCAGTGATAAGGATGTAATTTCTGCTCTTAGTTTTTGAAATTACACATGCGTAGAATCTGAAGGGAACAATAGATATTACAGGATACATAGCTTTGACGGCATTTAACCTAGTCAAGAGGATTCATCAGCAAGAAGATAATTTAATGGATTTGGGCCTCCTAGAAAAGGGAAAAAATTCATATGAACTTTGGCTTGAAGGTTAGTGGTATATAGAATAAATGAGAGGGACATATCATCATTTTTTTTCAATAGAAAGGGGATAGTAT
Organism: Knoxia roxburghii; assembly: GCA_030378225.1. NCBI lineage: Eukaryota > Viridiplantae > Streptophyta > Magnoliopsida > Gentianales > Rubiaceae > Knoxia > Knoxia roxburghii. The sequence continues at coordinate 10,177,568 of CM059423.1, forward strand.
GTGTACTTTCATTCAGAGAGTCATATTCCTCTTGTTTCTTTGGGATTATATTTCTTCTCGTGTGTCTGGTTTTTGTCTATATATGTCATGGAATAATGCATATAGGTGATATTTATGTGCCCAGTCTTAAGTTCTCTTTTATTAGATTGGTTCAAATATTTTTTGAAAAAGTTTATCGGTCTAGCTGGCACTTGCAGAACATTAACTCATCAGCTTTTCATAGGGGTCAGTGGATGGAACCTTTTGCTTGTATTTGTATGCTTAGATTTACCCCTTCTCCCTTTTACTGCTTGGACAGCTATAGCGTTTGTCGAAATTTAGTGTTGGATGAAGCTGATTATGACAACCTTTTTTCGGCTTGATAGAAATTTGATGTATTCTCCGTCCTCATTATGTGAAGGTACTAAGGGAATCACTTTAAGTAATAGGTAGTCATTTGGTTTGATAGTTGAAATGGAATAAACTCTACTCTGGTTATTATTATTTTTTCCCACTTGAACAAGATGGCTATATATGAACCACATAGCCAACCCACATAGTGGGACACAAGGTTAGTTGCTTTTAGTACATTTTTCCCGTCGACACCCTTGTCATAAACCAAAAGGATCTTTGCACAATCCTTCAATGTTGAAATAAACTTTCGGCATTCTTCCATGAGAGTTTATTATCTTGCTTTTGCTTCAATATTTGTTCCTAGATGTTGTGGGAACTCAAGAAAGTTGTGGTTCCTTTGGAAGTGCAATGGAATTGGCGAAACCAAATATTACCCTAGGCAAGGAAGTGAATGTGGGCAACTGAAAGTAGCAAAACTGTAATTTGGCATATTAACTGCAATTTGATCGCCAGTCCTCTCTCCCTGCACTACTACTAGTAGACCTTACACCTTTAGGTACATTAGGTGCCTCTTTAATTAGGAAACCATTCAGCCATGTTATTGATCTGACGAACATTAGAATGTTTCTGCCACAAAGGTTATAACGGATTCTGGAAGACCATCTAAGTGTACTGTTTGTCATCATCTTTTTGGATTTTTCTGCAAGTTTTTTGTTGTCCAGCTGTATGAAAGTGTGAGGCTGAGAAGTGTAGAAAAGACTTGGTAATATTTATCACTGTAAGACCAATAAGATTAAGGTGGGAAAGCAAACCGGTACTTAGTGTGATACTTTGTTATTGGGAGTTGGTTTTAGTGATCAAATGATTAAATATGTTTGCTTATTTTTGGTTTTGGCTTTCATGTTTCTCCATTAGTAGATATATGGTGTGGTAGTTTAAACTTCAGTTTGTTGTGTGTTATTTGGGAAACTTCTATTTTTTTCCTTACTATTTACATTTTTTAAATTGGTTTAGTAAAACACCATTTAGTCAGGATATGCAGTTGGCATGGGCCCCTACCATTAGTAACTGTTGGCTTAGATAACTTTTAAGCACAAGTGAGAGTGCACATCTTATCTTTGTAAACATGAATGAAATGAATGTGTTAATAAAAGCACCTTCGTAATGTGTATGTCATCAACTGCTCCTTACGTATATTACTGATTCTTTGACGCAGCCGAAGACGACGCTCGCGCTTCTTTGACAGTTAGGTATGTTGTTTAATGAATAACTGGTGCTTGCCTTTTCTTTTACACTATTTATTCTATTGGCTGTTATTCGTTTTCTTTTCATAGCAATGTATATTTAATTAGTTTCCTTTGCTAACTTGTTTTTTCAAATCTTTTTTTGGATCATTTTCTTCTTTGATGTTTCTCAGTTTTTGTTTTCTTTTGGTAGATAAATTATCTGCATATTTGTTCTTGTTGAAGGGACACCAACATTTGCTGTTCAAATAAAGCAAAAGCTTTTATGTGTGAGCATTCAAATTTTGAAGCATTGTACTGTTGTGGGTTTGTCCAAAAAGTATTTTAAAAGGAAAAAAAAAAAAAAAAAAAAACCTCTGGGTTTGTCCTGCTCACTAAGGCGCCTAGAAATTCTATTGAACTATTGCCAACGTGATAACCCAGCTTATAATTTGGTTGAATCCGAATTATTCATTTTGGATGCCTAAGGTAAAAGTTGCAAGAAAACACCGTTTTTGCTGTGAAGGGAAGTGGCATTGGTAGTGAATTGTGATGTTTTAACTTTGTGAATCTCAAGTATTAGAAAAAGTGAATTCTAATGTTTTGGGAAAGTGATAGGAAAAGGGAATACTTTTAGTAATCCCGATGTCTTTGTGTCTTGTTTTGGTATAAATAACTAGTCACGTCCTTTTGTTTGGGGGACTAATTGAGCAATATACAGTTTGTTTTATTATTCAAATTAAGAATTGGTTTCTTGCTTTCTCTGTTTTCCGATGGTTTTCAATCTCTACCTTTGTATAAAAGAACCCCGTTCTCCATACATCCTAATACATTCTCTTCTGGTGAAAGATCTATTTTTCTCAAAGATGCTGTCTCCTTAGATTCTTTGACCATTTGGCCAAATCAGCTTTTTTGTTTTATGTTTGAACTTCTGCTGCAGAGCCTGAACCTATGATACTTCTTTCCTTTCCTGGTTTTTTGAATTGTATCAAAATGTGAAGAATTCAGGTTATCTGTGAAACCTATCAAGTTACTCTGTTGGATAACACTACTTTGAAGTGATGTTTACAATACAACTTTCTTCCAGTTTTCACAAATACAAAGAACAGCAGGCCACTCTTCAGAGATCATCTAGTATTTCTTTCAATTTTTTTAGAATTATTTTGCCAAAAGTATATAACAAGAAAACTATACTTCTCATGTGGACTACCAAAAGCCAGAAACATATTGCGCATTTACTGGCATAATATTTTACACTTGTACCAAAATGGGGCTTACAATGTAAGTTACCATGTAATTCACCACTTTTGGTCACATTCTGATAAATATTAACAGATCTTACATTTATTGCAATTTCTCTAATGAGGGTGTAATTTACATGCTTAAGAGTATAAGAAAGCAATATATTGTTGGGGTTAAATGAGAGTATATACAGGTGCCTGAGTCTGCAAATTGATGTTTTTTTTCTAACTCTGTCTGTGTGGTTGGATTCACTAGTTCATCCTTTTTGTCTTTGACACAGTATGAACATTTTTATTGACACATAGGAACATAAATGTTTGTGAGAGAAGAACTCTCAAAAGCTGAGCTGGAAGCGATGAGCCACAATCTGACAATTCTATGATCCTTACTGGAAATTTAAAAATGCTAGGACTGAAAGCCTGTTTCCGTTTTGAGATCCTAATCATGCTTGCAGCTACTTGAAAGGATCTATATCGTCCGAATCCTATTGACTTCTTACAAAATACTCTGAAACAAGTGCTCCTGAAAAGTTGAAAATTTTACTGTTCACAATCTCCCTCCAAATCACTATGAATTATGGGATTTTCTCTGAAAAGAATGGTTCAGTAGCAATTCTCTTCCTTCCTTGGTTCAAACGGTATGGACAATAACAAAATATTGAGGCGTTTTTAAGATTTTAGTACAAGAAAATCAATGGTTTCTGCATGTGTACAAACAAAGCATCAACCTAGAGTCAACATCTACCACCTATGCGAAAAAGTTCTTTAGTTGGTAGTTTTCCGCAACATTGTGGATGCAAGTTCAATCCAATACGAGACAAGTTTAGAGTATTGTTAGCTCTCTTATATATTTCTCAGTGGTGCCGCAGCAGAGATTGCACTAAACAGATCTGAGGTTGGGGTCAAAAAGTCATTCTGATGTTAATTTCTTTGGCTGTGCAGGCTGAAACGACTGGCACTGGATTGAATTAGTGTCCCATACCCCTTATGGAATTATAGTTGCATGGCAGATTCTGTACCTCCAAAGCTGCTTAGATCTGGTCAAAAAAACCAGTCAATGGTTCTAAATGGTTTTCTTCTCTAGTTTAGGGATCAGGGACTAGATTGTGTGATTTGTTACTAGTGCCTTTTCTCTCGGAACTCATCTTTTATTTCTCTCCAGTTGTTTCTCGCCTGAAAAATTCTCCAGTTTCTAAGTGATAAGAAGTATTCTTATTAGCTGATTGAAAATTTTCTTGTGATGTTGATGATTAATATCGGCATTCAATGGAATTGTGTGAATTTTTCAGATACTCATGAGGAATGTTAAAGTAAAGCAAATAAAACAGCTGCATAAGTACACAAATGGAAAGTGTCTATTAGGCTACAATCGTCTTTACTGCCTTCACTTTGTAGGTACATCAAATTAGTGATCTAACTTAACTATTAGTGGGAAAGGGCCCCAATTCTTGAATAATTATCTTTATTTAGTGACACTTCCCTCTTAATTTTCTGACTTGAAGAAACTTGAAACTGTATCCTTTCATAAAAACTTCTACACCTGATTGGAGGAAATGTTCCAATTGAACACCTTAACTACACCCTTACTGGACTACCTGGTTGTGTGTCGATTGAGAAAATTGATTTCTACCTACTGTAAGTGCTCTATTTATGGAACTGGAACTTAATCACCTGAATAGGTGCTGTAAACCTTAAAATTTTGATTTATGCTCAGATTTGATTCCACGACAAACCTCTTAGCAGAGTTTTAAGGCTGCTGATTGGTGTCACATCTACTGGGAGTTGATTTTCTTAGTCCTTGTTGGCCTTTACTTATTTTTCCTCTGTCAATCTTTGTCTTCAAAATATTTCTGTTATGATCTCATTGTGGTTGGAGTTTCGCCTTATTGGAGCTTGTATTGTCCCCATACTTGTAATATTAATGGTTAAAGTTACTTTCTTTATGAAGATTCTCTTCAGTTTCTTTCTCTTTTATACTTTTGAACTATATATTTTGTTCAACTTTACCTAAATTTTGTTGCCGACTTTGATGTTTTTCCATCATTTGGAAGATAATTTTCTTCATTATTATCGCATGAGAGAGGGGTCATATGCATAACGTCACTGCACGTTTAGTTGATTGTTTTTCTTTCTCTGCAGCAAAACCAAATTCTTAGACATCCTTGTATTTGAAGCGTCTGAGAAGTCCATCAGTGTAACTGTGAAATTGGCCAACCCCAACGTAGCTATTTCATTCTCATGGATATCATTGTGCTAGATAGATCATGAGTGAATTATCCAGTCCTGGGGTAGTGAAACTAATGTGAATAACTATTGCTTGCCTTTTTCCTAAGACTCTGGGAAGGACATTCGTCTTACTGTTCAAAGCTTTTTTTTTTTTTTTTTTTTTAAGAGCGTTTTCTTTATAACCAGGATTATGCACTTTCCCTTCATCTTTTCGAAACGATTAATTTGTGCTTGAAAAGCTTACTATGGATTCTCTCCAGGTTAGACACCCCCCTTGTGTACAAATAGAAACGCGACCCGTATGGATTGTTGAAGATATTCTGAAGCTTTTCGATGAGGCCATTCCAGATGATTGGTTCAGTGAGTCTGACTTGCCTTTGAGGAAGATGAAGAAGTTGCCCAACTGGGATGGCAATGCCTGTTCGTGGGACGACTGAAGCAAAGACAGACGGTGGAAAATGTAGAAACATTATTTTTGTTTGATTGCTTTATGCTATATCAAGAAGAGGAGAAAAAGAAGTTACCAATGGAAGTAATACAAGTTCCATTTTCTAAACTGTCACCTTTAGTCATCATTCACTGAAATGCCCTCTTGTTGCACTGGATTTAAGTTTACGTTCAGATTATTACATTCTTAGTAGATGTTTCAGTTATTATATTGTGAGATTTATGTAGGGAAGGAAAATACTCTTGGGACTCAGTGTGTGCTTTTTGGTGCCTGTGCTGTGTGTTTGTCCTTGCACTTTTGATGCTTGTTTTTATTGGCTTCTTGTATTTGCGTGATCCTGTCATTAAAAATGCTAAAATAGTAATTTAATGGTCCGGTCCGTAGAAATGATTTATTCTTACTTAATTCAAGGTCAAAGGTTAGATATTCAGACTCGATAAGTTGAGATATAGAAGCTAGATGATTTTGATGAAACTTAGGTTGAAAAACTATGGGAATCGAATACTTGTTTTACACGAGTTATATATAAGATAGGAAATTTATAAATTTAATTTATTTTCTTCATTATGAATATAGAAAAAATCAACTAAGAAATCATGAAGAAACACAAAACAAATATTGTTTTGCAATATCTCAATTTAGGTTGGTGTGTTGGGTTAAACGACAAAATTACAATTTTTCTGAATTCGAACGGGTTAAAAAACCCTCAACCCGACATGGTATTGACCAGATCGATCATAACTCGACTTAGTCAACTCGTTGACCAAATAGGTTGACCCTCAACCTAATCCGACCCGACTGACCCAACCCGATTTTTTAATAATCCCGCTCGGTTAAAAAGATAAGAAGGAAACATAACAACATAAGCTTGTGGACTCCATTAATGAATTTCTAAATATATGAAAAATGATAGCACAATAATAAAAGACAAATTACATTTCTAAAAAAGCAGTTTCCCTTGTTCTTCAATATCCTACTCATTGTCAACAATTGTTTATACACAATCAAAGAAACATAGAAAACCAAAAAAATTGAATCAATTCAAATAGAAACTACTAACTTTTAGGGTTAGCTTCACTATAATAGGCAGAAGATAGGATAGCAAAATACAACAACAAAAAATTGTGTTTTTTCATAAATTTTTTTGTGTGCCCGAAACAGAAATCGAAGAACTGAGGGTTGGGAAGTGGATGGTGGTGGAGTCGACTGTGGAGAAGGTCGGATCGGGGGAGGTGGATGGTAGGAAGTGGTGGCGAAGAGAAAGACCGGCGAAACCACAGAGGCAGAGGTCCGGCAGAGAAAAAACAAGAAAAGTTTGAGCGAGAGGCTAGGTTTTTTGGGTTGAAGTAGAGAGATCTGTTTGCGGTGGTGGCGAGAATAAAACGAGGAAGGTGAGAAGCCCGATGGCGGCGAATCGTGGCAAGAGAGGATGAGTCTGCCAGGGGAAAGAGAGAAGAAATATAGGGAGGTGACACTGTGTCGAGAGAGAAGAGAGGGTGAGTCCGACCGAGAGGAAGGGAAAGAAGGAGAGAGGTCTGACGGCGTCGAATCGTGGCGGGGGAGGGTAAGTCCAACGGGAGAAAAAATAACGGAATGAGAGAGGGGCAACATCGTGTGGAGGGAGAAAAGAGGCGTAGCTGGCTTGGCTGCTTACCCTAAAAACAAAAACCTAAAGGGCTGTTTGGTAGAATTGATTGGAATCGTAACTTGAATGGATATGAGTTTTGTAAATCCAATCAGAGTGTTTGATTTGTAATTTGGGAATGAATTTATAATTGTGTAAAATATCTATTTTGTCCTTAATATTAATGTTTAATGTCTTTTTTGTCTTTAGGTAAAATTAAAAAAAAAAAAAACTTTCTCCCCTTTTTTCTAAACCATAGCCGCCCATTCCCCTTTCCCTTATCTCTCCCCGCCTCCTTCTCCGGCTGCCTACCATCGCCCTTTCCCCCTTCCCTTCTCTCTCCCCGGCCTCTTTCTCCCCGCTGCCTACCACCACGAATCTACTCCCCCATCGCTCAACACCACCTTTGATCTCTCTTCCCTTCTCTCTCCCCGGCCACCTTTCCCTGCTACCTACCACCGCCGAGCTCCACTTCCGGTGGATCTATTCCCTCATTCTCAATTCAAACTATATCACCTCCGACGGATCTACTCCCTCATTCCCGATTCAAACTTCTATATGTCATCACATCTCTTTCGTCTCGTTGTCGCTCACCTCGTCAGCTACCATCGCCACCCATGACCACCACCATCGTTTCTCCCCTCTCTCTTCCCCTTGATCTCTCACTCACCGCAGTTGATGAGGACCGATGATGGTGCCACCGTAAAAAACAGAAGACAGCAACGATCGAGGGCAGTAGAAGGGAAAAGGGAAAAAAATGGAGAAACCACCAGGAATCAATCTGAAACCCAAGGGGGTTGGGTTTCATAAAACCCATAAAACATGGGTTTCATACCCATACCCCTCCCTCAACCAAATAGAGGAATGTAGATATTGTTTGGCTTTTATTTCTCTTATTTCACAGAAGTATTGAGTAATTTTGGATGATTACTCGGGTGATTTGGTTTGAAAGACATAAAGGGTTTTTCTTTCATAGTTTGCTTAAATTGGTTTAGATAGATTTTTTGTCGATCAGGATCTTATAATCCTTCAATAATCTCTAAGAAGATATCTTGTTCTTTTGTAAGAACATTAATGGACGGTCTTTCTTCATACTCTGCTTCTAATGATGTATCTTCAACATCATCATGATGAAATTTCTGGACATAATTATCCTCACCATATCCAGAATCAGAATCTTGATAAGTACACGTAAGAAGCTGATTAATTTGGTTAGAAACATCTTCTTAAAGTTGTAAAGTTTGGATCATTCTATATGTTAATTTTGAATACAGAAAAGCTATGGCTTATATCAAAAACTAATATCCACAGATGACATATCATTTTGTTTCAGTATTAAATTGTTCCATTATATCATAGAACTAGATAACGGGGTGTGTGAAAGACACCGTAGATACCATTATTGGTTAAAGTATTGATATATTAGAAGTACGCTCGTAATTGAGATAGTCTGAACATACTATCGGTATAGGTTATTGTGTGATTTGGAAATTAGTTCATCTAGACTAATTTAAATCACACGGTATATGCCCAGGGCATATTGAGCATGACCAGTTTGGATAGAATTGACTTATATTGATCGGCGTAGTCAATTCGGTCTTAGTATTCAGTCTCTCAATCCCGAGATTGGGACAGGCATGAGAGTTGGATATCGTATGGTTTGAAGTGCCAAAGAGTACGGTCAATTGAGACCTATACCTCGGTAGGTTGGGTATGTGATGTTTATCTACTTACGTGTCGTTGCTAGTCGGAGGAATTCAAGTACCGGTTCGCCGGGTTGAAGGTGCTCCCGAGATGAGCTCGTAAGGTTTATTGTACTAAAACTAGCCAGTGAACTTTTCGTCTGGTATAATAAGAAGGTCGAGTGGTACTTATCTCGGATACCAAGAAGTTGGTGAATTAGTTTGTCAGTAAATTGATAAACCGACGAGCACTAGATCTTTGATGTGGGGAGATAGAAGAAAATATAGTGGTACGATGTAAAGTCGTTTTTGAACGATAGTTCCATAGTTAGTCCGATAGTGGTACAACTAATTATGTATTTGAATAATCGACAAAGTGAATTAATTAATTCTAAAGGTTTAATTAATATTTAATTGACAAAGTGGATTAAGAAATTAATTCTATTTGAATTAATTAATCCTAAGAGTTCGATTAAATTAAATTAACGAAATGAGTTAAGAAATTAATTCCAATGGGTCGATTGGAGTTGATTAGTCTAGGAAAGACTAAGCGGTCAACGAAAGTCAAATTAAAAGACCCAACTCAAAAGCCTACTAGGTCTCCTTAAGAGCTCCCTATAAATAAAAAGCTTAAGGCCAAAGAAACATAAGAAAATCTTGCAAGACAAGTCTTGCCTCTTAGAGTGAGAAAGTTCTAGAGAGAGACTCTCTTTCCCTTTTGAATTTTCTTTCAAAAAGGAATTTGGAATCTCACTTATCGATTTTGATTAAGTTCAAAGATCAAACTTTTATCATTTTATTGATGGATTAAGGATGTCCGCCGCCCAGTTCTTCAGATTATTTCCGTTGGACTTAGAGTGACTGTTTTGGTGCAGTTCTGGCGATCTTCATCATCTTTTCTGGGGTGCTTGATCTAGATTTCTTCATGTTGATCTCTTCTTGGTGATCCACGAGAAGTTTTTCCAGATCGTGGTCGGAAAATGATGGTGGAAATGGATTGTTCGGACTGGTTTTAGTGGCGGTGGGCAGCAGCAGTTTTTGTGGGAAAAAGTTTCGATCTTTGGGCAGATTTAATCATTTTCGAGGGATTTTCTTTGTGGGTTTTCGTGAGCTTTGGTAGCACATCCCGTTAGATTATTTTCTACGCAATATTCAGGATTTCCTGGAGTTATCTTTCGTATTTCGGTGGTAATCGCAAGTAAAGATTTGATTTTTCTTATTGCGTTGGACTTCGCTTCAAATGTATAACCTTTAATCCTTCCGCTTTTAATTAAAGGTTCAATCTTTGTACGTTAGTCGTTGATTTAATAAATTAAATAAGTATAAGCGTAGATCCGTTCATGGAAAAATGAATTTGAGCCTGAGCTTTGTAGAAAGCTTTCGATTCTGGAATGCATTGCACGAAAGTGAGGTTTTCGATTTAGCCCGAGCTTGTTCTGTTTTCCTTCAAAATGGTATCAGAGCGAGTGTTTTGGCTTTATACTTGTTTAATTTATTACATGTCTTTATTTTGGCATTATTATTTTGTCGAAATGTTTAAACAGGTGGTTATTAGTTTCCCGGCTATTATGGTAGAATTTTATTTTTCATTCATAAACCCCGGGACATGTCCGGGCTCGTTTTTTTTTTTGAATGGAAATGTCTGTAATAGTAATAACCACAATCTGGAAGCCGTGTAGGATTAGAAAAATCTTGTAGTAGGATTTGATCTAATCATGTCGTCTTTAAATTCCTAGAAAAACTCCTTTGTATATAGGAATTTATGTATTATGACGAAGACGTTATTTAGGGTAACTTATATTTGCGGGTTTTGGTTTCTCATAATTTTGGGTGATTTCTAATTACGTATTAAACCGAGAAAACCCGGGCGAATCGAGAGGAATCTAAATAACGAGTTGGAGCGACATGACGGGACGTGTCACCGAGGCGTCAAGGAATCAACGATAGAGAAGGCCATGATAGTCGGGAAATTTTAATTCTTCAATTTCCCGTATTTATGTCTTTTCATTGATTGTGTATTTTTTGTTTTATTTTGCATGAACGAAAACCAAACTAAACCGTTTTAAAAGTAAAGTGCAATTAATTAAAGTAGATTATTCGCATATTAAAACTCCAACAGTTTTATGGGTGCGAATATCCATAGTTAAGATATTGCATGTTAAAACGTAAAAATTCTCAAACTTAAAAATCTAAGTGGGAGCGGGTTGGTAAATATCCCCATGGCCTCCATTACGGGTTCATTGGTGATGTGGTTATTCTTGCGAGTTCGTATTATGGTCTTCCTCCATGCGGACAAGTCTTCAATCATAGATATCACCAGAATGAATTTCCATAGGGATGACTATAGTGAGTTTAATTGGAGAAAGTTGCGACACCCTCTCTGCTGATGGCGCATTAGTATCCTAAGTAACAAACTTAGAAGTCACGTAATGGCATACACTTAGTGTACTATTTTTAGTATTCCTCCCGCGATATTACGCTATTTATGTGTACGGCTAAAAGCATTGACTATTAATTTCATTGATCATAAGATCGTTGGTCAGATAATGAAACTAATGAACTTTGGTTATTCTCGAACGAATGTGGGTTGGAGCAGACGTTCACCCGCGTGACCTGCGTTAATCCCGATGTGAGAGATGTCGATGGAGATTATATTGTTTTTGAGGATTTTAATATTTTCGAAAAAGTATACTGAAACTTAATTGTTTATTTTTCGATTGTTGATATGTTGTTCAACCCGCTAACTGTCATTTTGAATAAGAACAAACTTATGGGTCCAAATTATATTGACTGGAAACGTAACCTGGACATTGTCCTTACCGTTGAGGGTTATAACTAGGTGCTCACTAAGGAGTGCCCCCCTAAACCCAGCGATGATGCCACCCCTGAGCAGCGAGAGCCATATACGAGGTGGTAGAAGGCTGATGAGATGACCCGGTGCTACATCTTGACTTCTATGTTGAGTGTACTGCAGCACCAGCATCAGTTGTTTACCTCAGCCTACGATATGATGCTCAACCTCAGGGAGATGTTTGGACATCAGGGCAGGGCAGCCAAGAAGTCAGCTATGAGGAAACTCATGAATGCTAGGATGGTTGAGGGCACTTCAGTGAATGATCACGTGCTGGACATGATGAGTTGCATCAATGAGATCGAGGTATTGGGAGGTGACATTGATGGGGAGACCCAGGTCGATATCATACTCCAGAGCTTGCCCTTAGTTTTGAGCAGTTTAGTTGAACTATAATATGGGCAAGCTCTCATATTCACTTCCCGAGCTCATGACTGCATTGGTGTCTGCTGAGGGCCTATTCTCAGAGAAGAAGAAGCCTTGGCTACTGTTGGTCCCTCACGTTCCTCTGATGGGCCCAAAGCCAGGAAGCAAAAGAGGAAGAGATACCATAAAGCACAAGTTGCTGATCATGAACCCAAGGCGGGCGTTGCCAAAAAGCATAAGTCGAAAGACAAGTGCTTCAGATATGGCAAAGCAGGACATTGGAAGAAGGATTGCCCAAAGCCTCGAGGTATGTGTAAATTTTCCCTAGTCACTGAGACATGTTTAACGGCGATTCCCACAGATATTTGGTGTGTGGATTCAGGAGCCACTGATCATGTTTGTAATTCTTTGCAGAGGTTTCAAGTTACCCGGCTGCTTAGAGAGGGAGCGTTGCAGGTCTACCTTGGGGATACTACCAGAGTTTCTGTTGTTGCAGTTGGAGTTCTTTGTCTTTATTTTTCAGACTCATTTTTACATTTGAGAGATTGTTTATATGTACCCAGTTTTTGAAAGAATTTGCTTTCAGTTTCTAAACTTACTTTGGATGGTTATAAGTGTGTTTTTTCTGATAATTATGTTTTTATTAGAAAAAGCCAGAAGCTTATATGTTCCAGTACATTAGTTGACAATCTGTTTTTAATCAAGACATACTCCCCAGTAATGCAAAACATAGAAACTAATAACTCATCACCGAATCATAGTAAGATAAATGAGTCTTCCCCTTTGAATCAAACTTATCTTTGGCACCTGAGACTCGGTCACATCAACCTTAGCAGGATTCAGAGGTTGGTCAATAATGGGTCTTTGGACTCATTGGATATTGACAGCTATCCGACCTGTGAGTCCTACTTGGAGGAAAATATGACCAAGAGGCATTTCAAGACAAAGGGGTATATGGCCAAGGAAGTTTTAGAGTTGATTCATTCTGACTTATGTGGGCTTATGTCAGTTCAGGCTAGAGGTGGTTATGAGCATTTCGTGACTTTCACGGATGATTACTCTAGATATAGATACATATACTTGATGTGTCACAAGTCTGAATGTTTGGCAAGTTCAAAGAATTTAAGGCTGAGGTGGAGAACCATCTGGGTAAGAGTATTAAGGCCTTGCGATCTGATCGCGGTGGCAAATACCTCTCTAGTGAATTTAGGTCCTATTTGTCGGAGGAGGGTATTCAGACCTAGTTGTCTGCACCTGTCACACCCCAGCAGAATGGTGTAGCAGGGAGGAGGAACATGACTCTTATGGATATGGTTAGATCGATGATGAGTTATAGCCAATTACCTATATCGTTTTGGGGTTTAGCCTTGGAGTCAGCGTGTTATCTCCTTAATCTCGTACCATCTAAGTCTGTGCCTTCAACTCTAGTAGAGCTGTGGACTGGGCGAAAGCCTAGTCTGAGACATCTCAGGATTTGGGGTTGTCCAGCATATGTGCTTAAGGCAGACACAGCCAAGCTAGATGCGAGATCTGAGATTATGCTTTTTGTTGGTTACCCCAAAGGAACGAAAGGTGGTCTATTTTATAGTCCTCAGGATCAGAAAGTAGTGGTGAGCACAATGCTAAGTTTCTTGAGGAGGACTATGTTTTAGATCACAAGGCAAAGAGTAAAGTAGTATTGGAAGAGCTTAGGGGTGAGTCCACTATTCCAGAAGCACGAGTACAGGAAGACACACCACAAGAGATTACACACACTATCACAGATGATGCTCTTACACAGACTGCGCCTCGTCATAGTGGGAGGGTTGTCAGATAGCCCGATAGGTATATGGGTTTTGGTGAGTCTTCAGACTTTATCCCTGGCGCTCATGAACCAGACCCAGTTAGCTACAATAAGGCTCTCCAGGATAAATATGCAAATTCTTGGCAGAAAGCGATGATTGCTGAGATGGATTCTATAGACTCAAATCAGGTCTGGGAGCTGGTAGACCTTCTTGATGGGTTTCGGCCTATTGGGTGCAAATGGGTCTACAAGCGAAAGAGAGGATCTGACGTGAGGGTTGAGACCTTCAAGGCTAGGCTTGTGGCGAAGGGGCATACTCAGAAAAAGGGTATCGATTATGAGGAGACCTTTTCCCCGATAGCTATGCTTAAGTCGATCTGGATTCTCTTGGCCATAGCTACTCATATGGACCATGAGATTTGGCAGATGGACATCAAGACAACTTTCCTTAATGGAAGTCTTGAAGAGACCATCTTTATGCAGCAACCAGAGGGTTTCATTGTTCAGGGCCAAGAGCACAAGGTATGCAGGCTTAGGAGGTTCATTTATGGACTTAAGCAAGCATCCAAATCTTGGAACATCCGTTTTGACGAGGTTATCCAGTCTTATTGATTCACTCAGTGTACGGATGAGCTGTGTGTTTATCGCAGGCGTGATGGTGATACGGTGGTATTCCTCGTACTTTACGTAGATGACATCCTTCTGATTGGCAACAGTAAGAAGGTGTTGTCAGACGTAAAGGCACGGTTGTCCAGGCAATTTTATACGTAGATGACATATCCTTGGGATCAAGATTATTTCGTGACCGTATGAGACTTTCTTTGACACTCTCCCAGGCATCCTACATAGACACGATTCTGGCCCATTTTAACATGTAGAACTCCAATAAAGGTTCATTACCTTTCAGGCATGGGGTGCATTTGTCTAAGGAGCAGTGTCCCAAGACTGTTGAGGAGATAGATGCCATGCAGGCGGTACCCTATGCTTCTGCAGTGGGTAGCCTCATGTATGCTATGTTATGTACGAGGCCTGATATTTGCTTTGTCGTTGGCATGGTTAGCAGATATCAGAGTAACCCTGGGAAGGTTCACTGGGAGGCAGTAAAATACATTCTTAAGTGCTTGCGCAGGACGAGAGATTATGTCCTAGTTTATAGAGCGTGGGAGCTTGTACCGTTGGGTTACACAGATTCAGACTTTTAAGGTGATATGGACAAGAGTAAGTCTACCTCTGGGTTTGTGTTTACTTTGGGAGGTGGAGCCATAGTATGGCGGAGTGTCAAGCGGAAATGCGTGGCGGACTCTACCATGGAGGCTGAGTACGTTATCGCATCAGAGGCAGTGAAAGAAGCTGTATGGCTCCGGAATTTCCTGGTGGACTTAGATGTAGTTCCTGAGTTGCCTAGGTTTATCACAATTTATTGGGATAACAGTGGTGCAGTTGCTAACTCGAGGAAACCACGAGCCCACAAGGCGAGTAAATACATAGAGCGCAAGTACTACCTGATACGAGAGATCGTAAAGAGGGAATACGTGACCGTGGCCCAGATAGCATCAGATGACAACCTTACAGATCCTTTCACAAAGCCATTGACCCCAAAGGTCATTGAGAGACACGTGGAGGGCATGGGAGCCAGATTCTTGAGGAAGCCATGTGAGTGAGCTTAAAGGTGTTCTATAGATTTCATTATGACAGCAGTGTAATAACGGGTTTGACAGTTTTTGTACTTCTTAGCATAGCTTTGAGTATTAGTGGGAGATTGATAGTTTTGAATACAGAAAAGCTATGGCTTGTATCAAAAACTAATATCCACAGATGACATATAATTTTGTTTCTGTATTAAATTGTTCTATTATATCATAGAACTAGATAACGGGGTGTGTGAAACACACAGTAGATACCGTTATTGGTTAAAGTAGATATATTAAATGTATGCTCATAACTGAGATAATCTGAACATACTATCAGTATAGGTTATCGTGTGATTTGGAAATTAGTTTATCTAGACTAATTTAAATCACACGGATATGCCCGGGGCATATTGAGCACGACCAGTTTGGATAGAATTGACTTGTACTGATCGGCGTAGTCAATTCGGTCATAGTATTCAGTCTCTCAATCCCGAGATTGGGACGGGCGTGAGAGTTGGATATCGTATGCTTTGATGTGCCAAAGAGTACGGTCAATTGAGGCCTATACATCGGTAGGTTGGGTATGCGGTATTTATCTACTTATGTGCCGTTACTAGTCGGAGGAATCCACGTACCGGTTCACCGGGTTGATGGTGCTCCCGAGATGAGCTCGTAAGGTTTATTGTACTAAAACTGGCCAGTGGACTTTACGTTCGGTATAATAAGAAGGCCGAGTGGTACTAATCACGGATACCAAGAAGTTGGTGAATTAGTTTGTCAGTAAATTGATAAATTGACGAGCACTAGATCTTTGATGTGGAGAGATAAAAGAAAATATAATGGCGCGATGTAAATTCGTTTTTGAGCGGTAGTTCCATAGTTAGTCTGATAGTGGTATGACTAATTATGTATTTGACTAATCGACAAAGTGAATTAATTAATCCTAAAGGTTTAATTAATATTTAATTGACAAAGTGGATTAAGAAATTAATTCTATTTGAATTAATTAATCCTAAGGGTTCGATTAAATTAAATTAATGAAATGGGTTAAGAAATTAATTCGAATGGGTCGATTGGAGTTGATTAGTCTAGAAAAGACTAAGCGGTCAACGAAAGTCAAATTAAAAGGCCCAACTCAAAAGCCCACTAGGTCTCCTTAAGAGCTCCCTATAAATAGAAAGCTTAAGGCCAAAGAAACTTAAGAAAATATTGCAAGACAAAATTTTGATTAAGTTAAGAAACTTAAGAAAGTCTTGCCTCTTAGTGTGAGAAAGTTCTAAAGAGAGACTCTCTTTCCTTTTTGAGTTTCTTTCAAAAACGAACTTGGAATCTCACTTCTCGATTTTGATTAAGTTCAAAGATCAATCTTTTATCATTTTATTGATGGATTAAGGCTGTCCGCCGCCCAGTTTTTTAGATTATTTCCGTCGGACTTGGAGTGACTGTTTTGGTGCAGTTCCGGTGATCTTTATCATCTTTTCTGGGGTGCTTGATCCAGATTTCTTCGTGTTGATCTCTTCTTGGTGATCCAGGGGAAGTTTGTCTAGATCTTGGCCGGAAAATGATGGTGGAAATGGATTGTTCGGACTGGTTTTAGTGGCGGTGGGCAGCAACAATTTTTGTGGGACAAAGTTTCGATCTTTGGGCAGATTTAATCTTTTTCGAGGGATTTTCTTTGTGGGTTTTCGTGGGCTTTAGTTGCACATCCCGTTAGATTATTGTCCATGCAATATTCGGGATCTTTTGGAGTTATCTTTCGGATTTTGGTGGTAATCGCAAGTAAAGATTTGGTTTTTCTTATTGCGTTGGACTTCGCTTCAAAGGTATAACCTTTAATCCTTCCGCTTTTAATTAAAGGTTCAATCTTTGTGCGTTAGTTGTCGATTTAATAAATTAAATAAGTATAAGCCTAGATCGTTCATGGAAAAATGAATTTGAGCCTGAGCTTTGTCGAAAGCTTTCGATTCTGAATGCATTGCACGAAAAGTAAGGTTTTCGATTTAGCCCGGGTTTGTTCTGTTTTCCTTCACTATTTAATCGACAATATCTTGCAATATGTCCTGGTTAATGACACATATGACAAATGGTTTTGGGTAAATCTCTAGCTTGGTTATGCGGGTTTCGGGTATTTTGTTTCTGGAATTTTGAATAACTTTTTCTGCAAGGAAAGGGTTTAGTTTCAAACTACTTAGGTTTGGAGTTTTTTTTTTTTTTCTTTTTTTTGGAAGAATGGCAACTGGGTAAACTAAATTGTTCACAGAAAAAACCAAGCATTTTCCTTTTTTTAGCAAGACCCATCATCATTTTGCCATGCTTGTATGTCTTCATGGCTACCTTCTGGATGAAAGTGTTAATTTGACCATAAGTAAGTTGTTTATAAGGAACAACTCCCTTATATTCTTCTCTGAGCTCATCTCGAACAATTCTTCTCAGGCTTTGGGAAGACTGTCAATAAATTTCTCCTTCCAGTATTTTTTATTTCTATTTGGTTTATCATAGACTCTGGAAAAGAAAGCATACTTGTTTAACAATTCCAAAGATTTGTCTAAAAATATTCTTAGATCAGCAATAAAAGTTTTGACAATTGTAGATATTAAAATAGAAACAAAATCATGCATTGTTTCACCATTTTGGATTATATGTTTGCTTTTTTCATCCACCTTAACAATATAAAGAATGGTACTTTTCTCGATTTCAGTGAGGTGTTCATCTCACTAACCTTTTAATTGACCTATAAATCTTGCAATCATAATATGAGCTGCAAGTTGATCATCACTTCCTTGGGTTGTCCTATAAGCCGTAGCAACCATTGTCATTTGTTGAATCATCTTCATAATGTTATATTCTGATTGCCTATCTACAAACTATTGATGTTATTGACCTTATAACTATTTTGGACAATACTCGGTTCAGGTTCTATTCCTAGTTTGGGAATATCGGATTGTTATGAACCCATCTTTGAGGTTGTGGTATTCTCCATGTGGATAATTGTCTTCTTGTCTGGAAATAACCTATCCTTGCTATTTGAAAATTAATATTAGACAAATCATCTAATTCACTTTTAGAAGTTTTATTTAAAACTCCAATTCCCTAATTTATAGAGGCTAAGGCTGAAATGCTGAGGCTGATTCTGATTCAGGCTCTCGAGTTTTTTGTTTAAGCTTTGGCGGAGCAAAAGATTCTTCAATTTTTTTCTATTCTTTTCTCAAGGTCGGTCATTAGTCGGGAAACCAATGGGTTGGCTATTTTTTGAGGAATCTTATGTGGTTTGGGTAAAGGATTTTTGTCAAATGTATTTGAAAGATTAGTAGATACTGATGGCTAAAGTTTAGAGGTTAAGTATTCTCTTATAGTTTAAAGATACTAATTGGTCTAAGTGTTTTGATCAAAGATGCCCTGAATATTTTTAGCATTGATGGGTAAAAAATTAGCCTTGCTTCCTTTTGTTTAAAGGGAACTACCTTGATTTCCACAACTTTATAAGTTGTAGTGAAAGAAACTGGTGAAGGCATCTTTGACTTCATATTTTCTCCATCTTTAACCTGTTAAGTCTTTGCAACAAAAATCTCTTTCTTTTGAAAAACGATAATCTATTTTATAGTTAGATGCGTAATAATCAAACCATTTAAAGAATATTACATTAACCTTATGGTTGTTAAGGAAATCATAATATTCAACTTAAATTTGTTTCATATGTTTGATGTGTGTCAATTATACCCTATTTTATATAGCTAAATCCATATATTATGCCTATATTTACACTAGAATTGGCCATTCTAGATGAGCTTTTCATAGACTTATGGCATATTTATAGATTATAAAGGTGAACAGATGTTGTGGTGTAATTGTCACATTTTTACACTAAGATCGGGCATAAATGGAGGGAATTAGCAGCACAATCAAGGAAGATTAATGTCGGACACCAAAGACGTGCACAATTACCCAAATTACCCCAATGGCCTTGAGTTATTACCATTAAGTTACCCTAATTTTTGGCATGTATATGTATATATATATATATATTGAACAAGTACGAGCAACTTAAGCTTTGCTTCACTTTTCACTTTACCCGACGCTTCAGTTGGCTTCTAGAAGAAGGAGAACTAGTCTCCTGTAGTTAGGGTTTTCTTTCCGGTAGACGATGATGATGATGATCGGATTTAGATCCATGGCGTTCTAAGTTCCCAAAGGGGTTTCTTTTCCCTAATGGCGTGATCAAGGATGAGATACATATGTGGATGCGGATAAAACGAGCGTGAGTTATCTATGGAGCACAGGGAGGCGTTCTCAGCCTCGAAGGTTTTATCCTTTGTTATTGGTGTAATAATAAGCTGGATGCTGCTTGTGTAGTCATAGGGTTGTTTGGTTCGGTTGTGTGTATGTGTATCTATTTTTTTTGGACTTGAATATATATAGTAGTTCCTGGTTTTCTATGAGCGGGTTGTCCATTCATCTGCTTAATCGTATTGAAAAGTGTTGTGTTGCCTATATGTTATGGACGGGACGAGGACTTGCAGGAGGATAGGTAACTGCTGTGTGTATTCGTTGTCACTTGATTGTGCCGAATGGTGGTCGGAATCCCCACTCATCTCGCTGAATCTACCTTTTTAGTAATTGCCTGCTTAGATTAGTCTTAGTTAATCAATTAATCTTCTGTTGAACCACTAACAAGATAGGTAATCTCAAACAAACATAAACCTTTGTGTGCTCCTTGTGGATCGATACATGAGTACTCTACGACGGAATTCTTGAGTCCCTTAGTGTGGATTTACCTTTGTAAATATTATCTTGATAGGTACATTTTACCCACATCAATGTTCACCTTGATAGTTAGCAAGAAAACTATTCATTTTGTGTTTATTTTTTCAGAATAAAATTATTTTTTTATGTTTTTTTTTTCAAAAATAAACTAGTCAAATTTAAGCATATTTAATTTTCCTACATTATCCATTATATTAGAATATGCGGGAGATCTAGGAAGACTATTATTATTTGACGAATCTTTATGAGTTTCCATCTTGTATCTAGCCTGAAGAATCTTAGATGAATTATCCAAATCCTGAAAACTAGTATTAATTCTAGGTATACCTGAAACATAATGTTTAGGAGGTTGCTCCAATTTCTTAGAAAATTGTGAAAAAAAATGACCTAGATGATTTTGTTTCATCTCTATTTGAAGCTCTCATACTAATATATCTATCAAATGTAATTTTGACAGTGCCACTAGTATATTGCGTAATAGTTATTAGAACTGTACTCCTAACATGATCTGGTGGTGTTGCTTTTTTGAGAAACCAATCATCTGAGAATGCAACATCCTCCTATTGAACTCTTGGTTGGAATAGAATCTAGATCTATTCATGTCATGTTTTTAAACAAAATTGTTTCTCCACTTTTTGAAACTATTCTAGCTCCACTATTAAAGGCAAAAACCAAAGCTTTACATCTAAGACATTATAGTAGAAAAAAGAGCCGTTGTTCTATGGTAGTAGTAGCACTACATTGCAAGATTTACTTTTGACAAATGACATGAATGCATTAGTTAGGGTTGAGGACATTGGGGGGGGGGGGGGGGAGGGGAGGATACAACATTAAAGTGATTCTCTCCATTAGCTAAAAATCACAAATTATATTGTACAACTAAGAATATGTACTTCTAGTAGTGTTGGCCCAATAGGAATAAGCCATTTAATGCAGTGCCTCCTCTGAATTTGCCTTGTTTTCTCCTTAACTAATACTTTCATGACATTTGTCAAAAATGGACATTGTAATGTATTCCTAGTTGTACTATATAACAATTGATAAAAATTGTTAAGAGCATGTAGTTTTAATACTAAAACATAATTTACCGAAAAAGAGGGGGTGATGCAGATTAGTTTGCCGAGATTTGAAATAAAATTTAAGAAATACTTACTCCCTAACTTGATCATCATGTTCAAGTTCCATAGGTTTCTGCATAATAATTTCAATGATCCTTACGAATGAAAATGCAGATCTAACCTTGTTGAGTATCAAATTAGTAGGTTCACCCTAATACCAAATCACAAATCGATATGATACCTCAATAGTATGGTTCAGACTTATTCTTCCATGAGTTTTCATGCTTAATCCAACAACTGTTGGTATTAATAGACTTTAACCTAAATTACACTAACCTGACCTCAAGAACCCATATATGCAAAAGTATTGTTAAGAACAATTAAAATACATAGTTAAATATAAATATAATATTAAATATATATTAGTGAGCAAAACAATGGGTTAGTATATTATAAATGTTTGGTCACGTATGATGAAACCGACTCCCTAAATTTTTGTCAGTTTCAAAATTTCAACAATTAAACCTATTCCTCCTATTTCTATACCTTCAACCAAATACTCAAAATCGAAATAATTTTCATTCCTCTATTCGGATCCTAACCAACCAAACGGACCTTTAATACCTTTATCCTTTGAATGAATGAATGATTAATACCCGAAAATCAGAACACAAGATGCGACCCGAAGTGTAGGTAACGGACTGAACATTCCAGACCATCTCAAGACGCAACAGGCCCAAAACCTTTCCAAACAAAAACAAGTACGTTCCGCTTTAATGTTTGTACCCCAATTTCATGTACAAATACTCTACTAATAAGTACATGTTCAGTCATTTTCTCCTCCGCCCTTTTTTTTCATCTCCTCCTCTACGCAACACTTACCAAACCACAATCGGAGCATCTCTGTTTTTTCATTCCTTGCGGCAAAAAAACTGATAGTTTTATCGATTTTTTTCACTATTTTCCTGTTTATTTATTTATTTATTTTTAGGAAAAGGAAAACTATCACATAGACGTGTGAATGGAGGGTTCGGGATTTGGGGATGAGTCCCAATCGGAATTGCCTTTACAATCTCCACCGGCGGAGGTGGTTCCACCGCACGAGCAGCCAACTGTAGCCGGTGAAGGGCAGGGGGAGTTGCAGCATGTGGAGGGAGAGGGAGAGGGAGAGGAGGGAGAGGGAGAAGGTGAAGGGGAAGATGAAAGCGATGTTTTGATGCTAAAGGCACAAGGATTGATGGATAAAATCACGGCCAATTCGGAAAACCCTAGCCCTTGTACACTCCATGCCCTATCTTCTATTCTTGAAACTCAGGAGGCGAGGTACGTTTTTCTTGGTGCTCGTGCACATAGTTGTTGTGTGTGTGGGTATGCGTTTTATTGGCGTTGGGGAGTTCGTGAAGGATTCATGATACATGAATTTTGGTGCTTTTTCTTTGAAGGGGATGGCTTTCGAGTGGGATTTCTTTGTTTGGGTTTAAGGTTCTGCTCCGCGGTTCTTGGGTGGTTTTTTAGGTTATGCATAAATAATTTTGTTGGAATCATTCATTTATTTATTCTTGGCCTTTTAGCGGGCTTTTCTTAATGGCTTATGGTTGATTGCAGCAGTTATTGATCTTTGTGTCTGCATGTTAGCGTCAATGTAATGAAGCGATGCCGTTCTAGTGAAACATTGATTACCATGTACAGTTCGGAAGGCTACGCATGTTATATTGTACTTCTGTTTATCCCCACATATTCTTTTAGTCATAGCCACTGTGAATAAGATCATAGTACCCACTGTAATGTTGTTTGATTTGAGACCAGGAAAGCAGAAAGCAGCAGACTCTAAGGACTAAAAGAATCTTGCTGTTTTCTGATAAATTAGGATAGTCTCAATAAGGGACTGGAGGGAGAAAAATTTATGGTAGGGAGGTCTTTAAAAATCCTTTGAAGGGAATTTCAGAAAAATTGTTAAAGGGGATTTAAAAAAAAAAAAAAATAAAACAAACAACTAGCAGAATTTTTTAATTTTAAATTGCTTTTAGCAGAGAATGGTAGATTTTTTGATGTTATTTTTTTTCCCTAGAAAAATTAATAAAAAGTTGCAGCCAACCAAAGACTCAGATTTCAACTGGACATTAGGTGTTGGTTATTAGAATTTACTGTTTGCAATAACAGAATTTTTGGGACAGCTTTAAAATAAAGTATGAACTATCAGTGGAGGCATTATGGCACGTATGTTGTGACCAAATAGTGTCCAACTCTAAATCATATTCCCTTTTCCTGAATTTTTAGGATTGACGCATCTACATGTAGTTAATGTTGATGAAGATATTCTTGGACGCCTTACAATGCAGCATGGGAGTTATTCGATGGCATAATTTCCGTCGCTTATTTACTATATTGAATGATAAAGCATGTAATATATGTTTAATTCACTGTTGCTGTTCTTTCTATTATTTGTTATAAAGTGTGTGGAAGAGTAAATAATTTGGTCTCTGGCACGATGGGAATATTGATATGGAGTGACTTGTGAGTATTTATCAGTGTGGTCTTTGCTTTTGTCCTTTTCTTTTTCCTTTTCCTTTTCCTTTTTCTGAGTATTTAATCTCATGCAACTGAGAGCCATAGTTATGGAAGGGCCAGAAGGGTTTAGATTGATCTCTCCTGATTATACCCACCTCCCGTGGGAAAAAAGATAAAAAGAGAGGGAGGGACCTGTTTTCTCAATGGACATGCAAGGGTAGTACGTGGACGGAATTTATTTCCTATATTAAAGTTTCTTTTGTCGTATTATGATTTGGTTGAATTCCTAAAGTATCACTAATGTACCAATTGGAAAGACTAGCGTAGTAAGAGTTGCTTTGATATGAACTATTATACCTTTATATGGGCAGTGGTGTGAAACTTTTGTTTGGTTATCTTTGTTTTATTGATTGGTATGTTTCTAACAGCTTTTCAAACTTTATTTCATTGCAAAGTGCAGATACATGGAAGAGATAGGCCACTCTTCTATAAACAACGGTCGATCTTCTCATAATATAGGACGGCTAGGAACTCTTCTTCGGGTAAGTGTGAGGGAGCTTATTTATATTTTGATGAAGGATAGTCATAGCTACTAGCCAGTGATGTGGCATTCACTTGTTGGTTGTTAATATGGAGATAATAATATGTAGTTCTTTGTAATATTTTAGCTTTCCTAAAAAGATATGAAGTGTTTTGGCCTTCATGCAGGAGAATGATGAATTCTTTGATTTGCTATCAACAAGATTTTTATCTGAAAGTCGATACTCATTGTCTGTACGTGCAGCAGCTGCTCGGCTTCTTTTCAGCTGTTCACTTACTTTTATGGTATGAAGTAAATGTAGTTGTTCTCTTCTATTGGTTATTGGGATGTGCTACATTGGTCGCTTAACTATTGTACTCATTTGGTTTTCAGTATCCGCATGGTTTTGAGGAAACTGTTATGGAAAATATTAAGGGTTGGGTGATGGATGAGACAAGTAGATGTTTAAATGATGATCATATCTGGAAAGATGAATCTGGGGCAACAAAGTGCTCAGATTCCGACATGTTGAAAACCTATTCTACTGGACTTCTGGCTGTATGTTTAGCCGGGTATGCTTCTAAGGCTTTCCTTTTATATGCTTCATTTCTATCCTGTATGGAAATTTATGCCATAACCAAGCTGTTGATTGTAGTGGTGGTCAAGTGGTGGAAGATGTGCTAACATCTGGATTATCAGCCAAACTCATGCGATACTTACGTATTCGTGTTCTTGGAGAGACGAGTCAGAAAGATGTTAATTCTCAGTTGGAGAGCAAAAGTTCTTTGACAACTGTTTGCATGAAAGGCAGAGAAGAAGCCCGAGTGAGAGTTCGACCAGTGCCAGAAACTTCTCATTTTGATGTTCCTAGAATGCTGGATGGTGGTAGCTATGATGATCAAGCTGCCGATAGGGAGCATGATAGAGGCCCCAGCAGGCAGTTACATGAAGGATATTGGGTAGAAGGTGAACTTCCTGGTAGTATAGCTGGAGATAGTGACATGCGTGAGCCAGATACTGAGGGTGAGGAGAAATGTCCTGCTAGAGATTCGCGTGATGGAAGGTCAAGGTTTGGTGTTAGATCTGCAAGGGATGAAGAACTTGATGAAGGTGTTAGAGATGAGTTATCACGGCGTAAGACAAGCCGTGGGATTGCTCGGTTTAGGGGGAAAGGAAGGGCGAATGAAGGTTCTTCAGAGAATGAGCAGATCTTGACTTCTCCTGGTTCAGGCCTTCGATTAGCAGGCCAGAATCGTAACACCAAGGACAGGAGTGTGGCGAGAACTCAAGATTTGCAAAAGATGACTGATTCAAAGAAGACTTTAGGGAGGATAGGTACTGATGGTTTGCCATTGGAAAGAGATGAGAATGATGACTGTTTCCAAGGTTGCATAATAGGTTCCAAGGACATAGTTGATCTGGTAAGGAAAGCTGTCTTAGCCGCTGAAGCTGAAGCCAGAGCAGTCGATGCTCCAGCTGAAGCGATCAAAGCAGCTGGAGATGCTGCTGCAGAACTTGTGAAAACTGCTGCTTCTGAGGTGCGTCTTAATCTGTTTGGGGAAATCTATTTGTCTGTGTTTTGACTTCTTACTACTGTGTTACATTTCATGATGATAGGAATACAGGAAGGCAAATGATGAAGATGCTGCAGTTTTGGCTGCATCTACAGCTGCGTCAACAGTTGTTGATGCTGCTAATGCAGTTGAAGTCTCGAGGTTAGTTTTTGAATTTGCATGGATGATGGATCTATGAAATCATTTAGTCTGGTCGGCATGATACACAGTTCATCTAACAGATACTTTGTTTCTCCTTTTGGACATATGCTGTTAGGAGTTCAACTGCCACTGTTGATGATTCCATGGCCTCAAAAGCTAAAGAACTAGAGGCTGACGAGGATGTTAATGAATTTTTTTTGTTGGATAGCGATTCACTTGCCAAGCTTCGAGAGAAATTTTGCATTCAGTGTCTTGTGATATTGGGGGAGTATGTTGAAGTTCTTGGCCCTGTACTGCATGAAAAAGGTGTAGATGTCTGTCTCGCATTGTTACATAGAAGTTCCAAACACAAAGAAGCATCGAAAGTTTCGCTGCTGTTGCCTGATGTTTTGAAGTTAATTTGTGCGTTGGCTGCTCATCGGAAATTTGCTGCATTGTTCGTGGATCGGGGTGGCATGCAAAAGTTGCTTGTTGCCCCGAGAGTTCATCAGACATATTTTGGCCTATCTTCCTGTTTGTTTACCATTGGTTCGCTTCAGGTACCTGGGGTGTTATAAATTTGTATGATCTAGTAGGGAAGAGAATTTTTTTTGTTCGGCTTTTGCATCATTATTCTGGGTTTCCTGTGTGTTCTATATATTCATTACATTGACTATCTTTTGCAATTCTGTACTGGATTTGACTTGAAAAATTATACTATAGGGAATAATGGAACGTGTCTGTGCACTTCCTGCAAGTGTCGTGCATCAAGTGGTTGAGCTTGCACTTCAACTTATTGAATGCCCCCAGGATCAAGCCAGAAAAAATGCAGCTTTATTTTTTGCTGCTGCATTTGTTTTTAGAGCTGTCATTGATACTTTTGATGCTCAGGAGGGATCACAGAAACTGCTTAATTTGTTGCATGAGGCTGCATCAGTTAGATCAGGGATATCCTCTGGGACAATAAATAATCCTGGATCACTTCGAAATGACCACTCTGCTGGAGAGGTTCTCACCTCTTCCAAGAAGCAGATAGCTTATCACACTTGTGTTGCATTACGACAGTATTTTAGAGCACATCTCATTCTGATTGTTGATTCAATTCGTCCTAGTAAGAATGTCAGGGGTGCTTCTCGGAGTATTCTAAGTACTAGGGCATCCTACAAGCCACTTGATATCAGTAATGAGGCTTTGGATGCGGTATTCCGTCAGATACAGAGGGATCGGAAACTTGGTCCTGCCTTAGTCAGGTCTAGATGGCCTGCAGTAGACAAGTTCTTAAGTTCTAATGGACATATTACGATGTTGGAGTTGTGTCAGGTACTTCTTCTTTTATTTTCTGAATTTTTTTTTCCCCAAAACCCAATTCATTTTCTTCATGAAATATTCATGTTCTCTTTGTAGGCTCCGCCTGTTGAGCGCTACTTACACGACTTGCTTCAATATGCTTTGGGTGTGCTTCATATTGTCACCTTAGTGCCCCACAGCCGCAAACTAATGTTGAATGCCACTCTGAGCAATGATCGTGTTGGTATAGCAGTCATTTTGGATGCTGCCAATGGTGCTGGGTATGCTGAACCTGAGGTATATGCTTTCTTACAGATCTCTTTACCTTCTCTCCATGCCTTCCTCTGTTTTTCCATTTTACCCTGGATGAGCTGGGTAAAATTCCTGCATGAGCTTATTTTAGAAGACCGCCAGTTTAAAGCGCATTTTTGTCTCTTGCAGATAATTCAAGCAGCGTTGAATGTCTTGGTCAATCTAGTTTGCCCACCTCCTTCAATCAGCAATAAACCACCAGCTACGACTCAAGGACAGCCTTCTGCTCCTTTGGAGAATAGAGAGAGAAATTTGGAACGAAATATTCAAGACCGAGCTGTTTGTATGACAAGTAGCAGTGACCCTCGCGACCGAAATGTAGAACCCTCTGCAGCTGCAGGTTCATCTTCTGTCAATAATAATGCTCAAGGCCAAGTTTCTACAGTAACTTCAGGATTGGTTGGAGATCGTAGAATTTCCTTAGGAACTGGATCTGGGTCTGCTGGTCTTGCTGCCCTACTTGAACAAGGATATCGGCAAGCTAGAGAGGCTGTTCGCGCCAACAATGGTATCAAGGTCCTTCTGCAGCTCCTCCAGCCACGGATAGTAACCCCTCCAGGTGCCCTTGACTGTATACGTGCTCTAGCCTGCAGAGTGCTGCTTGGCTTAGCAAGAGACGATACAATTGCGCATATATTAACCAAACTTCAAGTAAGTCGATTTAATTCTGAGAAACTAGGTTTGTTGGATTTTTCGTCTTTTATGCAACATATGGGATATAATTTTACCTATGAAGTTGCTTTTTGAAGTGAGATGATTAACTTGGAATTGTGAATATAGTAAAGTTCTGATTATCCCGATTACTCTATCTGATATTTTCGAGTTGAATGTCCACTCTTTTCTATATTCTAAAGTTGAATGTCCATTGTATCGTACTCTTTTCTATATGCTATGGTAGAATGTTCATCCTTTATTGTTCCGCTTGTTTTCAATGAACACTACATAGTTTGTGCATTACGAAGCTGTTCATGATCCTGGAATTTAAATTCTACTGTTCTTTCCATGTTTATGTACATGTCATCTGGTTCCATATATTCTACAAGTTGGCAGTTGAGAATAGTTTGATTATATTTGTTTGATCTTTGTGGCTAAATGTACGATATGTTGATATTTAAAAAAAGTTCATTTTCAGTTTGATTCTTTCAATGAAAGTCCTCACTTCTGAGTTTACCTTGTCAATACTCATTTGATTACGGGATTATATTAGCCAAACAATGCTTCTGAGTTGTTAAAGTGTACAGAAGTCATTGGTGCTTTGTTTCACAGTCCTTTCTCTACTGTCAAACCTTTAGTTTTCCTGATGGTACCTAGTTTCTTCTTTTAACTGGTGCTGAGTTGAGAAATTTCCACATGAATCGGCTTGTAGTTATCTTTACATTTTTCTTCCATATATATTTGATGCACAGTGAGAAATAATGAGAATGTTAGTTAAAGTACTCTGTCCTGTAAAAAATTTGATTAATTGAACTGTCTCATTTTCATCTGATTCTCAGAAGTATTTTCTTTTGCTCTCTGATACATTAACTGAGCTACATGTCGATATTCATTTGGTGTTGATGTATGCTTCTTGTTCTTATAGTTCCTATGACATAAAGGAAGTCAGATCCATAATGTTTGACCTGTAATATTTATTCTGAGAGAAGTCTAAATGGTTGTTTTGGTCTCAATGAAAAATGGAATCTTGGGGTGTGTATCATGCAAGTAAAATTTGATACATCTCACTCCCACCGAAATAATCTGAACTTCTAATGACATATGAAGCCAAGACATTGGGTAACTGCAAAAGTTGCAAGGACAGAATAATTTGTAGATAAGTCTGTCTTATAGAAAGTCTTCTGGGTAGGATTTTTAGGATATTTGACTTTTTTAGGTAGTGAGAATAATTTGTTTTGTAGCATGTTAGGCCACTGATTAGTTTATTTTCTTAAAACCCTTGTTATTTTAGGTTGGGAGAAAACTTTCAGAGCTTATTCGTGATTCGGGGAACCCGACCCCTGGCAACGAACAAAATCGGTGGCAAATGGAGCTTGCGCAGGTGGCTATTGAGCTGATTGGGGTAAGTTACATTAATATTTTGGTTCAAGGAAGAACTTCTAGATGCTACATATGTTTTGTCAGAAGATTACTTCTCAGCTTCTGCCCCATTCTTCCCCCTCCCCTGTTTAATCACAAAATGGGAAAAGCAACCAACTACTGGAAGTGTAAGGAGTTAATGGAAAATGTTAGACAAAGCAAATGCATGAATTTACCTAAACTATGTTATGTCATGTAGTGCATGTCCAATGTTTATTGACAGATGACTTTGCTGCTCATGTGGCTCACTGCCATCACATCACTTTCTGAAGTTAAAGTTTCATAACTTGTAGTTTAAGATTTTTAATCGTCTAGGAGTATAGTTGTAGTGTAATATGTCTGTAGCATTGAAGAAAAGGTTAGATAAATATTCACTTGACCTGAGAATTTGAAAATAGGGCTATAAATGTGGCCAAACATGTGAGAAGCTCTAAATGGCCCCATAGAAGCTTCCACCTAATCGGCTGGCTAGTTTGTCTGCTCAAGGATATTGTCAACATACCAAGAACAATAATTTATCTTATACTTTCTAGTATGCCTCATGGAAGGTAATTAATTAGTGATTGGCTCCGGTATGGTCACTTATGTTTCCAGCTGATATTATTGCTTAAAGTTTTGATGTGTTTGTAGATCTAGTTTTGTGGTCTATCATCATGATATTTTTTGAAGTTGAACTGCTTGTAGGTTCAAGTCAACTAGAATGCTAACTGGTTGACCTCTTGAGTTGGGAGATATCTTCTGAAGTTGATAGTTACTCTTAAAAAGATTCTAATACTACATCCTAAATTTAGTTATTCACCCGGTGGATGTCGGTTTTTACATCAGGATAGAAAACAAGCAGTCTCTTGCCTTTGTGGGTTGAATCTGGTAAATATTTGGTTCAGTTGCTGGATGTGTAAATGTATATTTATGATATTGTGTTAAATCAAGTTTTCCACTTTTTAGATATGTAAGATGATTGTTCTTATAGTTGGGTATATTTTTCTTGGCACATATTGCAGATATCCCAATTGCCTTTAGAGAGCAGTTTCAAGTCATCTAAACCGTTTTGTGCATTTATTTTGTTTTAACTTTTTCATTTTTAATTGCTGACAACTTTTTCCCTGGGTTATAATTTGTAATTATGGGTGGGTACGTCATAAGATTTCTAGTTGAAGCTGGTTGTTCGAATTTGTTATTTGCTATACTGTGTGCTTGTAGCTCATTTGGGAAAATTTTTATCTTTTAGGTTGTAACGATTTCTGGGCGTGCGAATACCTTAGCAGCGACCGATGCGGCTACCCCCACACTAAGGCGTATAGAAAGGGCTGCTATAGCTGCTGCCACACCCATTACATACCATTCCAGGTACTTGAACAAAGTGTGGATTTACAATTGTTTCTCAAATAACTGCCATTTCCTTTTGTCTTCTACGTCTAACCTTTGGATTCTCAACTTCAGGGAACTTCTACTTCTAATCCATGAACACCTACAAGCAACTGGTTTGGCAGATACAGCTTCGGCACTTTTAAAGGAGGCTCAGTTGACACCTTTGCCATCACTGGCAACGCCATCATCCCTAGCCCATCAGGCTGCTGTTCAGGAGTCCTCGCCAGTACAAATTCACTGGCCCTCTGCTCGAGCTCCTGGTGGATTTATGTCAGATAAATTAAAGCTCAATCATCGGAATGAGCTTCCTGGCTTCAAAACTGATCAGGTTGTTTCTTCATTGAAAAAGAAGCTAACTGCAGCTTCTGGACGTAGTCTGCAGTCCATGCCCCTGCCTTCTGAGGTCTCTCCAGTATTGTCGATCAACAAAAGTAACTCGACCTCTAAACGATCTTTGGCACCGCTAAGTACTCCTGAAGCTCCCGTGGTTTCTGTTGTGAATTCCAATGGGGATGTAGACACTCCATGTAGAACTCCAATTGTATTACCAATGAAACGCAAGTTTACAGACTTGAAAGAAACCGGAATATTGTCACCAGTAAAACGACTCAATATTGGTGAACATGCTCTTCGGTCTGCAGTTTGTGCTACACCTTGTGTTTCCCGTAAAAGTTGTCTACTACCAGATGGAACGCCAATCTCATTGACAAGCTCTACTTCCAAAGATCATGGTAGATCATTTTTACATTCTGCACCATCTGAAGTGGATGACAACCAGTGTAATGGAGGTCAATTTGCTCACTTGGTGCCCACTTCCCAGTGTGGACATGCAAATGAACCTCAATCATCCAGCATGGAACGGTTGACTCTTGATTCTCTTGTTGTTCAGTATCTAAAACATCAGCATCGCCAATGCCCTGCTCCCATCACAACATTGCCTCCTCTCTCACTCTTGCATCCGCATGTGTGTCCAGAGCCAAGACGAAGCCTTGATGCCCCCTCAAATGTTACTGCTCGTCTTAGTACTCGTGAATTTAGGTTTATGTATGGTGGAATCCATGGAAGTCGTAGAGATCGTCAGTTTGTCTACAGTAGATTCAGACCATGGCGAACCTGCCGAGACGAAGCTGGTGCTCTTTTAACATGCATTACGTTCCTTGGAGATTTATCTCGGATTGCTGTTGGAGGTCATTCCGGGGAACTTAAAGTTTTCGACACTAACAGCAGCGGTTTGCTGGATAGTTGCACCAGCCATCAGTATCCTTTGACACTTGTACAGTCATATATATCGGGAGATAAGCAGCTGCTTTTATCCTCAAGTTCCCATGATGTGCGCCTGTGGGATGCATCCTCTGTTTCAGCAGGGCCCAAACATTCATTTGAGGGTTGTAAAGCTGCCCGGTTTAGCAACTCGGGTACAACCTTTGTTGCGTTATCAACAGATTCATCCCAACGGGAAATACTCTTGTATGACGTGCAGACCAGCCAATTAGATTTGAAGCTGACAGATACATCACACAATCCCTCAGGTAGAGGCCATCTATATTCTCTCATTCATTTTAGTCCATCAGATAATATGCTGCTCTGGAATGGTGTATTATGGGATTGCCGAGGTTCTGGTCCAGTGCATCGCTTTGATCAGTTTACTGATTATGGTGGTGGTGCTTTTCATCCTGCTGGCAATGAGGTATGTAGTAATTTTCATGGTCTACTGCATTTACGGTCATTTCATTTTCTAACATTATGCTTGTGTTTTAAATCTCCTATGACTTAAATGAGTTGTTTTTTATCGGAAACGATGTCACTTGTGAACTGACAATGCTGAGAATATGCTAACAGGTAATTATAAATTCTGAAGTTTGGGATCTTCGAAACTTCAGGCTTCTCCGAAGTGTACCATCTTTGGATCAGACAATGATCACATTTAATGCCAGTGGGGATGTGATTTATGCTATTCTTAGGAGAAACCTAGAGGATGTTACCTCAGCATTTCAAACACGCCGTGTCAAACATCCCCTGTTTTCTGCCTTTCGAACTGTTGATGCAGTTAATTACTCAGACATTGCTACAATTCCTGTGGATCGTTGCGTTCTCGATTTTGCTACAGAGCCAACTGATTCTTTTGTTGGGTTGGTTACAATGGATGATCAAGATGAGATGTATTCTTCGGCCAGGGTATATGAAATTGGGCGACGAAAGCCAACTGATGATGATTCCGACCCAGACGATGCCGAGACTGAGGAAGATGAAGATGATGACGTTGATGAAGATGACATTTTGGGGCACGATCTTGATGAGGATGGCGAAAGCGATGCCGATGATATGAGCAATGATGAGGAAAGTGTGAGTGAACTTGAGGATGATGAGGAAGATGGGGATTTTATAATGGGAGATGGTGATTTCGAAGGTGGAGGGGGAATATTGGAGATGGTAGCTGAAGGTGATGAAGAAGATGACGATGACGACAATGACAGTGAGTTGGTTGAGTCTCTTAGTAGTGGAGATGAAGAAGATTTGTTGTGATTGGGTTGGGTGGTTGTCAGGAGGTAGTTTGGGCTTTTATGGTTGTGTTTTTTTTACATCATTGAACTGGTTAATTATACGGGAGAGTCATTTTCATGTAATTATATCTTTTAGTGATTTTAGGCAAGGAAAAGCAAAGTTAGATATGGTTAGGTTGAGAATCATCAAATTTTGCATTCTTAGGCTTTAATCTTTGTTTTATAAGAGCTTCGAGCTCGGGTTCTCAGAGGGAAAATGTCCATATAATCGAATTCTTCTGAATTCTAAAGGTTAAGTTTCAACATAATCATTGTTTTAGCACAGTTTCGTTGCATTTTGCTCATTATTGTACGTACTGCGGCGTCATGTTTACCAGTTTGGTACTAAAATCACTAGAAGCTTTGTCCACAGCACCCTATGGCGTGATGGACGCGCTCGGCAGCTGGGCAATTATAAGGTGGTACTTACTATTTGTATAACATATTTATTATTTGTATAACAAAAAAGTGGGTAAGATTACAATTATATCCTTTATACAAAAAACTTTCAAAATTCACTTGAACTAAAATCTTTCACAAACATTGAAAACAAATTAAAATCTCCAATCAATTCGGCGAATTATACGTTTGAGCAATCGCATTCTTCAATATTAGATCGACATTCATCAAGAAATGGTAAATTTTGTACTCGTCATGTCTTTTTCTTTTTTTTTTTTCTTGCCGAATGAAAAACGCTACTGATTAGCGTTATAGGTGGGCTCAAATGCAGACGAGTGGCGTTTTGTCATAGCTAATCGTAAAACAGTAGCGTTTTACGTATATTACATATGAAAACGGTAGCGATAATGATGGTCTATATGTGAAATTTGTAGCGTTTTTTATGTGTTGCATATGAAATGTGTAGCGTTTTTTATAAGTTGCATATGAAATGCTAGCATTTTTCATGTATTGCATGTGAAAAGTGTGGCGTTTTTAATTTTCTAAATCTAAAATGTGTTGCGTTTTTTATTCATTATATATTAAAAATGTAGCATTTTCAATATGTTAGATATGAAATGTGTAGCGTTTTTGATATACTGCATGTGAAATGTGTAGCGTTTTTTATACATTTAATATGAAATGCATAGCGTTTTTGATATACTGTATTTGCAAATTGATGCGTTTTGGATAGTCTGAATGTGTAATTTATAGCGTTTTTAACACACTGAATTTGTAATTTGAATATACAGGACGAAGATCTGAATATGACTATGCATGATGATTATGAGGAGGCTGAGGATGATGAGGATGACAGGGGGGGGGGGTGAGGAACAAGATATTGGAGCAGATTTGAGTGGATATTTTAGGATTGATAGGGATTTTGCAAGTCTGAACGAGGCATTTCTATTTTGCATTCCCATAGCTAATAGCCTCAAGTACGCGCTTTCGAAGCAAGGTGGAAATGGTTCAACGTATTACTTCAGGTGTGGTCGATGGAAAGATCCATTGAAGGAGCCTCTCCCCACCATACGGATGAATACGAAAAGGTGCGGATGTAAATGTCCCTTCAAGTTGACTGTTAAGAAGGTTGTTGCTGAGCGTTACAATGTGCTTGTGACGCCAGGAGAAATGTCCACGCACAATATACAGGTGCTAGTTGTTCTGGACGTGGTGCTAGTTGTTCTGGACGTGGAGCTAGTTGTTTCTGGACGTGGTGCTAGTTGTTTTGGACGTGGTACATAAAATACAATATAAATCAACAAACGTCTAAACAAATGTAATACGTAAAATACATCAAGTAAATGCCATAAGTATGAAACATACAACATACACTCAATCTGCGCGGTCAAACCTCTACTTGAACTCTGCAATCCGATCAGAGTACTCAGCATAAAAGTCGGGTGCTCGCTCCCTCAACTGATCCAACAACTGTCTCTGCATCCCGAGCATATCACCCACCCACTACAAAAATATACACAATGATATGAAAACTTGATTTTCAAAATTATAATAAACAATATTTAAAATCTGTAATAAATACTTACATATTCTGAGGCTGACTTTTGTGGTATAATTGGCGCTACCTGCTTCGTAGGGGGGCCTAATACGTACGGATGCGAGTGGGCCATAAACCAATCTATATAGTCGTCCACGCATGCACTATATCTGACGCCATGACTGGTCTATGGCCGATGCATAAAAAATATTGCACCAGTCGACGTGTACTCGTCCCAATCGGTCTCCGCATATGCCCGTGGGTGATGCATAGCATACCCCGTCCCCCTGATGCTGATGCTGATGCTCATCCCTCGTATACTCATCCTGCTCCGCCTTCTCCTCCTCCACCCGAATAGCTTCTCACTAATATCATCATCGTCGTTGTCCCTCAAATGGAACGATGACTCGCCTCCACCCTGACGTCCACCTACACCTCGACCTCCACCCCTACCTCTCCCTCCACCTCTACCTACAACTCAACCCCCAGCTCCAACTCCACCCTCATCTCCACTTGTACCTCTACCTCCAACTCCACCCTCAACTCCACATCTATCTCCACCTCGGGGTCTCCTCGATGACACTTTCTGCCTCCTAGCAGAAGCTGTCGGACGCTGTCTATCCTCAATAGGGGGAGGGAGAACACGCGGTTTTACCTTACCGCCACCCTGAAAAACATTTATATCACATATATTAATACACAAACAATTTATATTAAATAAAAACTTAAAATACATATAAAATGTCAGATATAAGCGTTTGATCGTCGATCAAACGCTATAAACTAACATTTGAAAGATAGTCAAACGCTACCTATTAGCATTTGACTACCAGTCAAACGTAGATAGGTAGCGTTAGACTCTTTGTCAAACGCTGAACCATTGCGTTTTATTACAAGAGAAACGCCGCCGATCGGCATTATCAACATACCAAAATGCTACGCTCTAGCGTTTCTTTACAGTTAAAACGTAGCAAAATAATGTTCGACCAAGACCAAAACGCTGCAGATTAGCGTTTCACATGTACCAAAACGTCACAAACAAGCGTTTTCTAACCTATCGAATACTGAACAACAACGTTTTTGTACCCAAATACAACATTTCCATGCGTTTATAAATGTGCGAAATTAATTTGACAAGAAATTAAAATGTTGAAAGTATTTTTACCCGCGCCATGACCTTGCGAAGATTCACCACCTCCCCCGTCCATTTCGCTAATTTCGGCCGGATTCTTTAAAAGATTTCGCGTTTTTCAAATTTTTTTAGGGTTCTTGCGTTTGATCTGGGCAAAATGTGGATTGCGCGGTGTTTTGGGTTCTTTTTATTTTTTTAACCTGTAATGTCAATAACACTACATTTTAACGAGCGAGACATGCCTCGCTCGCTACACTTTAGCGTTTTGGACTCCTCTATCACTACACTTTAGCGTTTTAGTTTCATTAGATCGCCACCTTTTAGCGTTTAGTTTACATAATAACGTCACGTTTTGGCATTTTTGCTACAATAATTTTTTATACTTTAGCATTTTTTTGGGTAATTTTCATTACGGTTTAGCGTTTCTTGTCCTTTATATTTGCAATTCGCAACGTTTAAGACCCACTTTTACCAACATATTTGTATTTTTGAATTTCCAAGGTTATTTTGGACATTTTTTGTTATACAAATAGTAATTTTGTTATACAAATAGCAATTCAGTTATAGGGTCCGTTTTAAAACATCTCTCGGCCATGCCCTTGTTCCGTCTAACAGCGTTCCTCTTTGGCAATTTCTTAGCTACTTTTGTACCCATTTCCTTCTTAATCCATTTTAATCATTCTCCCACCACACAAATCACTTAGCATACATGTATTAACGCATTTCTAATAGGCTATTACTAGTTATCGGCTCAATTTTAAAGTATTATCGTTCTAATTTTGATGAAATTGTCTTTTTGCTTAAAAGGAAGAAGAGAGAGGGTATTGTAAATGCGTGTTTTAGATCAAATTAAAGTAGGAGAAGGTAAAAATTGAGCTGATAAATAGTAAAATTTTTTTTAACATTAATATCAAGAATTCAAGGTATGATTCACCATTTGCTAGTTTCAGAAGCCAGTTTCGCATTTCCTTCCTTCCCTCCCATTAGGGGATTACCCCAGTCCTCCTGTGGAAGTATAAGGAGTTACAAAATTCATCTCTGCAGGTTGGTGTTGATCCCTTCTGATGTCATCACATTTTTTTTCCCCTTAATCTTTATACAAGATAACATTGTTTATGTATATAAAAAAAATAACATTATTTATTATTACTTACTTAATTACTATATTAATCACTAATAAGTAATTATCACACACACATATATATATATAAAATATATTTTCTCTTTCATTAAATTGTTTAATTTGTTTGATTCCATTAAATGTTCACATCTCAAGTCAACTCTTGCCTTTCATTAAATTGTTTAATTTGTTTGATCCGACTAAATGTTTACTTCTCAAAGTCAACTCTTCCCTTGCATTATAAAATGTTAGCATTTTATTTTTTATTTGAAAAAAAAAAACTAGGACAAGATTAATTAAAAGGTCACATTATATATATAAATAAAAAAATATATTTTCTCTTTCATTAAATTGTTTAATTTGTTTGATTCCATCTAAATGTTCACATCTCAAGTCAACTCTTGCCTTTCATTAAATTGTTTAATTTGTTTGATCCGACTAAATGTTTACTTCTCAAAGTCAACTCTTCCCTTGCATTATAAAATGTTAGCATTTTATTTTTTATTTAAAAAAAAAAACTAGGACAAGATTAATTAAAAGGTCACATTTTTGTGTATATATTTATGTCACTGATGAAACAAGAAGCACGGGATCCAATTCAAAATCCCCAAGAAAAGAAAGAAACTTGAGTAGATCTATATTCAGCGATTTTTGGAAATTTTACATAGCTACCAGGATGAGTTGTGAAGCAGTAAAAGTTGAGATAATCTCAACACAGATGATCAAGCCATCCATGGCGACTCCGGAGCATTTGAAAGCTTACAAGATCTCTGTTTTTGATCAATTCGTGTCTAAGACGTACATGGGTTGGCTTCTCTTCTACCAAAATAACGATCATCCCAGTAAAAACAACAAATATGAAGAAGAAGAAGAAGAAGAAGAAGAAGAAGAAGAAGAAGAAGAAGAAGAAGAAGAAGAAGAAGAAGAAGAAGAAGAAGAAGAAGAAGAAGTGGTGTTGGAGAGAAGAGAAGTTCTGAAGAAATCTTTGTCCCAGACGTTGACTCAGCTGTATCCATTCGCAGGAGAGTTGGGGGATGATGGTTTGCATATAATTTGCAACGATAATGGAGTGTATTATGTGGAAGCCCGAGTGAGGGAACGCCTTTCTGAGTTTCTCACCCAGCCTAAACATGATGAAATAGGCATGTTGCTACCGTTTCTCCCCAAATCTCAAGAACTCGCAGCTAAAACTTGCATGGCCATGGTGCAAGTTAACATTTTTAGCTGTGGAGGTATGGTTCTTGGCCTGTATCTTTCCCACAAAATAACGGATGCCCAAACAATTATGATGGTCGGGCCACCAAAGAAATTTGGCCCGATTTATATACTTTACCATCCATTTTCGTGCAGGACCATAAAATCCCTAAACGCATCGACCGAATGGAAACCCTGGAACCAGCGGAACCAGGGATTGGGATCAACTCAACGAGGAGGTTTGTGTTTAACGCCTCTGATTTGGAAGCTCTTAAGGCCAAAACAGGTGCTAATAGTCGAGTTGTTGCTGTCATTGCACTCATTTGGAAGTGTGCCATGTCGGCTGCTGAGGAAAGATCAGGAAAGAGTCAAAACTCATCCTGTTTGTTGTTTCCTTTTGGTCTAAGGCAAAGGGTTGCATCCAGGTTGGCCTTGTCACCTTATTCTGTTGGAAATCTGTTGATGCCGACCCATCTTCACCCTGCGGCCAATGGCGGCCTCAAATTAGAAATGGTGACAAGGAGCTTAAAGGACGGCATTGCGCGAATTGAAGGCGGTGAAAATATTACTAAACTCATCTCAGGGGAAGGCAGATCGGCAAATATTCGCAAGTATATTGAAGAGACCGAAATGAGTATTTTGCAGTGTATTCACCGTAAAACTGAAGTTATTGTAATCTCTAGTGTGTGCAGTACGGGTACTTATGAAGCAGATTTCGGATGGGGAAAGCCAATGTGGTCAACATTTGGGGGCGCAAGTGCAGTTTTTGGTAACGTAATATTCTTGATGGATACAAGATCAGGAGATGGAATTGAAGCTTTGGTATATTTAGATCAAGCCAACATGAAGATATTGGAAAAAGATCCTGAGCTTCTTACGTTTGCAACCTTAGATCCTAGTCCTCTCAAGATTGATAATCCTCTTCCTCGTCCCCATCTTTGAACAAAGCTTTTGTATGTTTAATTCTCCTTTCATTGTTCAGTTAATGAATGAATGACGTTTGATTCGAATTGTTTAATATTTAACTCTGTAAAGGGTTCAAATTTTTTTCTTCTTTCCCAATCAACACTCTCCATTCGTTTTTTTTTTTCTTTTTTCCTTTCTCCTCAAAAGCACACTCATTTTCTTTCAGTAAATATTTTTTTAATTCACAATTTTTTTAAAAAATTAAATCATATGTAATTTTTTATTATTTTTTTAATATAAAGTAATTTAATTTTTTATTTTAAAATTTATATTATACAAAATATGAATTCGTATTCATATAATATAAAATATAACATGATTTCATATCATGCGTAACACACTTCATATCAAATAAAAAATAGTGTATAACATACTGTTTAGTATTATATCATGTATCTAGTAAATATAGTAACATCACCACTCTCAATATAAGAGAATAAGATCCACGAGCATTTTTTTTCTTCTTCTTCTTAAAAAACCCACTTTATTCTTCTTCTTTAAAAAAACACTTCTTCTTCTTCTTCGCCGCACTCCATTCGAAACCGCACTCAATCAAATTTTTATCCAAACACATATTCAACAGAGATCGCCCATTGTATTTTCCGACGAATAACACCAACTACAACGGAAAAATTACTCATTATTCTTCTTCAAAAATCACTTATTCTTCTTCAAAAAACACTTATTCTTCTTATTCTTCTCAAAAAATCACTACATCATAAAGTATGAATTGCATTTAATGCATTTATGAAACCTTATTTTCTCGATTTGTTGTTGGGTAATGTATTAATGATGTTATATTCGTGTTTTCTTCTTCAAATAATGCTCTATTACTCTGAAATATGATATATAATTGTTCTTCGTGAGGTATTGATAATTTTCTGTGGAATGGGTTGCTTCTGATTCCTCCCCGCTGCTTCCTCCCCACTGTTGGACGTGGCAGTAGGTGTTATGGGACGTAGCGGGACTTACAACGTCCAAAATACAAAACAATGGCGTCTGTGAAAAATTCAGCTTAAATTCACATAACAGTAGATGTTATGGGACGTAGTGGGACTTACAACGTCCCAAATACGAAGCAAAAATATCTCAGCGAGGAAAAAATAAAAAGATGCTCGTGTCGGCAAAACTTACTATATTTAGTAACTGTACAACTGTCATGTGTAACTTTCTATATATAGTAATATGTACATGTACCTGGTGGGTACATGGTATAATTTGCGCTTACCTTCGTATCACTATAAGAAAATAGATTCTTATATAAAAACAAACAAAGAATTCATATCATACAAAACATAATTTTATATCAAATATAACATATTTTCATATCATGCATAGTAGGGTTTCATATGATATGAATCCTTATATTGTTTGATATGAATGCATTCTTTGATTTTTGTTTATATCCGTTCTGTTGTATGATATGAAACCTTGTGTTTTTTTGTACGATATATTATTGCAAATTATACGGTACACCTAAGGGCATGAAGCATTATACCCCTAGTAGTTTTCTATATAAATTTTTAATAAAGTTAAAATTGTTTGGAAACTTTTCTTAAGATTCATCCACCCTCTTCAATGTTGTGTGTTTTACAAACTCTAGAATAATTATGATTAATGTTAATTGATTGAAAGATGATTATATGAATTAAGGTTGAATATTGTAGCATTAAATAATGAAAACATAAATATGTTGAAGATTTTGTTATATATTTAAGATGTCAATTAATATGTTATAACTATATAAAATTTCTTTTATTAAAAGATGATTATATTAATCAACAACTTACCAAACATCAAGCAAAAATCAATTAATTTTGTAAGTATGCTTTATATCTATAACCATAAACATGAAAAGCCTGATTACCTTTGAAATGACATCTATAATAATAAACATGATGGGAATTGAAATAGTGTTCATCGATTTTGAATTTATTTTCATAAAAAAACAACTCCAACCATCAAAATGTCACCAATACGTGATGAACACTAGAGAGGAGAAACAAATAGTATTCACCAATTTTGAATATGATTTCATAAAAAATTATATCCTAACCCATTTGATGAATAACTTAATTCTAACCTGCTATATAATAAGTAAACCCTAATCCCTTTTTGATGAATCATTGAACCCTAACCTTTTGGATAAAAACTAAACCGTCAAATTTTCCTTTTAAACCTATACCCTAACCCCTTTGATGAAAATCTAAACCCTAACTCTTAAATAACTAAACCCTCTAAACCTTAAACCCTAAACCCTAAAACCTAAACACTAAACCCTTAACCTCAAAAGGTTAGGGTTCAGTTATTCATCAAATGGGTTAGGAGTTTAATTATTAATTGAAAATGTTAGGGTTCGATTATTCATCAAATGGGTTAGGGGTTT
The DNA here is from genome assembly GCA_030378225.1 of Knoxia roxburghii. Classification (NCBI taxonomy): domain Eukaryota; kingdom Viridiplantae; phylum Streptophyta; class Magnoliopsida; order Gentianales; family Rubiaceae; genus Knoxia; species Knoxia roxburghii. The sequence goes on from CM059423.1 coordinate 10,219,831, forward strand.
AATTATTAATTGAAACTGTTAGGGTTCCGTTATTCATTAAATAGATTAGAGATTTTCATCAAATAAGTTAGGGTTTAGTTATTATATAAAAGGTTAGCGTTCAGTTATTCATCAAATGGGTTAGTATTCAGTTTTTTAATTGAAAAAGTTAGGGTTCACTGTTTCATAAAAAAAAGTTAGGGTTCAGTGTTCCATCGAAAGGGTTAGGATTCAGGTTTTTAATAAAAAAGGTTAGGGTTCAGTGTTTCATAAAAAAAAATGTTAGGATTCAGTTTTTTAATCAAAAAGCTTAGGGTTCAGTGTTTCATCAAAAAGGTTAGGGTTAAGTTTTTTAATTGAATAGGGTACGGTTTTTCATAAAAAATGTTAGGGTTTAGTGTTTCATAAAAAAGGTTAAGGTTTATATTTTAATCGAAAATGTTAGGGTTCAGTGATCCATCGAAAGGGTTAGGGTTCAGGTTTTTAATCGAAAGGGTTAGGGTTCAGTGTTTCATAAAAATGGTTAGTGTTCAGTTTTTTAAGTGAAAATGTTAGGGTTCAATATTTCATCAAAAAGATTAAGGTTTAGTGTTTTAATTGAAAAGATTAGGGTTCATTGTTTCATAAAAAATGTTAGAATTTAGTTTTTTAATTGAAAAGGTTAGGGTTCAGTTATTCATAAAAAAGTTAGGGTTCAGTGTTTCATAAAAATGGTTAGAGTTCAGGGTTTCATAAAAATGGTTAGAGTTCAGTGTTTCATAAAAAAAAATTAGGGTTTATATTTCAATAAAAAATCTTAGGGTTCAGCGATCCATCGAAAGGGTTAGGATTCTGGTTTTTAATCGTAAAGGTTAAGGTTCATTGTTTCATCAAATAGGTTAGGGTTCAGTGTTTCATAAAAAATATTAGGAGTTTAAATTTTAATCGAAAAGGTTAAGATTTAATATCCATCGAAAGGGTTAGGGATCATGTTTTTAATCAAAAAGTTTAGCATTCAGTGTTTCATAAAAAATGTTAGGGTTCAGTATTTCATCAAAGAGGCCAGGTTTAGTTTTTTAATAAAAAAGGTTAGGATTTAGTGTGTCATCAAAAAGGTTAGGGTTTAGATTTTAATCGAAAATGTTAGGGTTCAGTGATCCATAAAAAAGGTTAGGGTGTAGATTTTAATAGAAAGTGTTAGGGTTCAGTGATACATCGAAAGGGTTATGGTTCAGTTTTTTAAGTGAAAATGTTAGGGTTTAGTGTTTCAAAAAAAGAATATGGTTCAGTGTGAAGGAATTATCTGTCTAGCCCAATAAAAAAAATCCATATCGTGCATAACATTCTAGATTGGAAAACTTCCTTATGAACCCTAACGCTCGTGCAATCTGATTCAAACCTTTTTTAAATACTATTGCACTGGATCGCGGTTTATCTTATTCGATTTGTTATGCATACAAAATAAATCTTTAATAAAAGCAGAAGTTTAAAGATTCGACCTTTGAAGCGTGAACTCAAGATTGTCTTGTATGACTTTGAGACAAGTCCGGACGTTATGTGGGCAACGAACTACCGAACCGATTGAATAAGCACCAACAGAAAACCAACACAAAAAACCAGCTTTGAAATCCGTTCCAAAACCCAGAGTTTGACCGCCGCCAGAATAAAATTGCCACCGTCGATGACCTTTGTCAACCGCCGCCGAGAGGAGCCACCTCTAGTCGCCGCAAAAGCAAATTGGGAATGCCGCCGCCGACTGATGCTCACACAACCCAAGGAGAAAAGATAAAGACTAGTTTTCTTCTCTTTATCTCTCTAGCTTTCTCTCTCTGATTTCTAAAATGCTTAATCAATTATGACTTTTGGGTATTGGTATTGCTGACTCTTGTGTCTATTGATAGAGTTACAAGAGAGACTTTAAGTGGGCTTGAGTTAGGCATTCTTGTTGGGCTTTGGTTTATTAGTTTATTAGTTTCCAAATATCTTCTAGATTTCCTAATACTAATTGACCCAAGGATGATTAATTAAATAATTAAATCCACTTTTTCAACTAACCCAATGCATAATTAATTGTTTCACAAATGGATTAATTCTATAATTACCACTCAAACTGAAATTGCTTCCGGAATCACTTATTTAATTATTCTTTAAATCTCCCCACATCAAAGATATAGTGCTCGTCAATTTATGAATTTACTGATAAATTAATTAATCGACTTCTTCTCATCCGAGATTAGTACCACTCGACTTTATCACTATACTGGACATAAGTCCACCGGCAGGTTTTAGTATAATAAACTTTACGAGCTCATCTCGAGAGCTTCATCACCCTGGACACACTAGTACATGGTTTTGTTTCGACAAGCAACAACACACTAAGCAACTGAATACGCGCACCCAACCTACCGAGAATATAGGCCTCAAGTGACCGCACTCATTGGCAGATTAAAGTACACTATGCTTAATCCTCATGCCCGTTCTAGTCTAGGGATTAAGAGATAGAATACAAGGTTTGAATTAACTACTTAAGAACAATTCAATTTAATTCAATCCTAATTGGTCTTGCTCAATATTCCCCGGGCACATTTATATGATTTAATTAGTTTAGACAAACCAATTTCATAATCACACAATATCTTAAATCGACAGTGTGTCCAAAACTGTCTCAATTATGAGCCTTATTTATATATCATGACTTTAACCAATGATGAGATCTACTGTGTCACACCAAACACCTCATCATCTAGTCACATGATATAAGAGGACAACATATGTAAAAACACAAAATAATTTAACTAAAACATTCAATCAATATATAAACCAGGAAATAGTTTTCATACAAGCGAAGGTTTTAGTATTCAAACCAACAATCTCCCACTAATAATTAAACTGTGCTTAAAGTATAAAACTATTTAATTATATTAATCTACTACTATACTCAAAACTAGAGAACAGTCAAGGCTTAGCTAAGTATCTAATACCTATGCCCTCCACGTGAGCCTCAAAGACTTTTGCAGTCAATGTCTTCGTGAATGGATATGCAAAGTTATTTGCTGATGCTATCTTTGTCATGACCATGTCTTCCCTCTCAACGATATCTCGTATCAGGTGGTACTTGCGCTCTATGTGCTTACTTGCTTTGTAGGCTCGAGGTTCCTTTGAGTTTTCTACTGCACCGTTATTATCACATTACACTGTGATCGACTTTGGCAAACTAGGAATCACATCTAAGTTCACTAAGAAGTTCTTGAGCCACACTGCTTCCTTTGCCGCCTCTGAGGCTGTAACGTACTCAGCTTGCATGGTAGACTCCGCCATGCATTTCTACTTGACACTCTGCCAAACTATGTCTTCACCTCTCAAAGTAAACACAAACCAAGAGGTAGACTTACTCTTGTCCCTGTCGTCTTGGAAATTAGAATCTGTGTAACCCCTCGAAACTAGCTCTTACGCCTGATAGACTAAAACTTGGTCTCTTGTTCTGAGCAAATACTTAAGGATGTACTTCACAGCCTCCCAATGAGCTTTTTCGGGATTACTCTTATATCTGCTAACCATGCCAACGACATAGCAAATATCAGGTCTCATACAAAATATTGCATGCATGAGACTTCCTACTGCAGAAGCATAATGAACTGTCTTCATGGCTTCTTTCTCCTCAACAGTTTTCGAAGACTGCTCTTTAGATAAATGCACTCCGTATCTGAAAGGTAGTAAGCCTTTCTTGGAGTTCTGTAGGTTGAAATGAGCCAGAATCGTATCTAAGTATAACGCTTGGGAAAGTGTTAGTGAACGTTTCCTACGATCTCGAATAATCTTGATCCCAAGGATATGTCCAGCTTCTCCCAAGTTCTTCATATCAAACTGCTTGGACAACCATGCCTTTACGTCTGATAACACTTTCTTATTGTTACCAATAAGTAGGATGTCATCCATGTAAAACACAAGAAACACCACGACATTCCTGTAACATTTGCGGTACACACTGCTCATCCAGACACTGAGTAAATCTGTATTATTGGATTACCTCATCAAATCGAATTTTCCAAGATGTGGATGCTTACTTTATCTGTAGATGGACCTCTTAAGCTTCTTGGCCTTCAGCAATGAATCCCTTTGGTTGCTGTATGAAGATGGTTACCTCAAGACTTCCGTTAAGGAAAGTTGTCTTGACATCCACTTGCCATGTCTCATAATCTAAATGAGCAACTATGGCCAAGATAATCTAGATTGACTTAAGCATAGCTACTGGGGAAAAAGTTTTCTCATAATCGATACATTCTTTCTGAGTATACGCCTTCGCCACAAGTCTAGTTTTAAAGGATTCAACCTTTTCATCGGGTCCTCTTTTTCTTTTGTAGACCCACTTGCATCCAATGGGTTTAAAACCATCAGGCAAGTCTACAAGCTCCCAGACTTGATTAGAGTCCGTTGACCCCATCTTAGATATCATTGCCTGTTGCCTAGAATCTGCATCTTTATCTCGGAATGCCTCATTGTAGTTAACTGGGTCTGGTTCATACGCTTCGGGAACTAAATCCGAAGATTCTCCCAAGCCCACGTACCTCTCGGGTTGTCTTATAACTCTCCCACTATGACGAGGCACCACCTCTGTAGGCGTATCATCTATGATTTCTTGTGCAGTATTTTGTGGTGTATCTACTTGTACTGGTGCAACAAGAGTTTTGGATTGTCCTCTAAGTTCCTCTAGTACGATCTTGCTACTTTGCTTGTGATCTAGAATATAGTCATCTTCTAGAAATCTGGCGTTAGTGCTAAGTATCACCTTGTGATCTTTAGGACTATAAAATAAACCACCTTTCATTGCTCTGGGGTATCCTACAAACAGCATTACTTCTGTTCTTAAATCTAACTTACCCGCATCTGTTTTAAACACATGTGCTGGGCAATGATGTGTTTAAATAACAACACTAATAAATCCCTTTTTCAGCAGACTTTAGGACCACAAATCCTATCGTGTAGTAGAGAAAGATATCAAATCTACAGGGAATACTGAACACTTGTGTATCAAATTAAACTATAAACATGAAAGAGCTGGGACTATAAGGACTTTGATTTGATAATGAAAAACAAACAAATGTAGAAAATTAAATTGATGGGATTTTAGGATGGTGGTTTAATCTCCTTCACTGTCAGCCAGTACTTACTATACATGGGTTTCGTTATTTCTCTTTGGACCATAGGCTTGCGTCACCGATAAGATTCAATCTCAAACATCACATAAAGGAAACTGCCAAAAAGATAACAAACTTACTAAAAAGATTCAATCTCCAAAAGGAAACCGCCAACAGATTAATAAACTCATTAACGACATTCAATCTCCAAAAGTGCAATAAGAAACCTCCAGCAAATCGACTAAACCCAAAACTACCAAAGAAATAAATACACCAACATATAATAAATCAAAGGAATTCAAATACACTACACTCTGAGCATACACAAGACATGAATAAGGTAGCTCACCCTTGCTAAAAAAGGCCTGTCACACCAGATCAGCAAAAGCCCTGTACCAAGTTGAAAAAAGGAATGAAAAAAATGCTCAAACTAAGTGCCGATGCACTAATTCCACCTAGAATGAATAGATCCGGGATTAAACCCCCATGAACTACTTAGAACTGCATGGTTCTAAGCTGGATCGCCATCTCCACAGAAACCCTAGCTTCCCGATTACACCAAGAAGCCGTGGGCTCAAAATGGGAGAAGAACGAAGCCAAAAATTGCCATCAAGACTTGTCCTCACAATATATATACTAATACAACATTGTAGGGTTGCAATTACCTATAGAGAGCAGGGGTGAAATAGTCTTTTTAGCCACACATGTGCGTCCAGATTGATTAATTGAGTCCAGTAATGACCGGCTTGCCTATTTTCATCAATTCAGCACTTTATGACCCTATTTGTGGTGGAAAAGTGATAAAACCGATCCTGAGCCTGCATTTTCCACAAAACAAATTGTAAGCTAAAAAAACACACAAGAGTGATCAAAACTCTATCTAAATGTAATGAATTTCAGTGAAAAATGCCACGAAAATAGATGTAACTTATGGTTACATCAGGCAACCCCAAATTCTAAGATGTATGAGACTGGGCTTGCACCTCGTCCACAACTTTGTAGGGGTTGAAGACACGGATTTAGATGGTACGAGGTATAGAATGTAAGCCTTGTTTCTAAGGAAAATCCCCAAAAGGAATCAGGCAATTCACTATAACTCATCATCGACATAACCATTTCCATAAGAGTTCTGTTTCCCCATTCCGCTACACCATTCTACTGGGGTGTGTCAGGTGTAAATAAATGAGATTTAATTCTTATATCTAACAAATAGTCCCTAAATTCACCCGAAAGGTATTCACCACCACGATCTGATTGTAGTGTCTTGATACTTTTGCCATGATGTTTTTCCACACCTACCCAATACTCTTGGAACTTACTAAAGCACTTGGACTTGTGGTGCATCAAGTAAATGTACCCGTACCTCGAGTAGTCATTTGTGAATGTCACAAAATACTCGAAGCCTCATCTCGCTTGAATTGACATAGGTCCACACAAGTCAGAATGAACCAGCTCTAACACTTCTTTGGCCCTATACCTCTTTGCCTTAAAAGTGTTAGTTTTGAAGACTGAAAAGCTGAGTTTGTATGAAAAACTATTTCCCATTATATTGAGTTATATGTTTCAGTTAAATACTTTATGTTTTACATATGTGGTCTAGTGACTAGATGATAAGGTGCCGGGTGTAGAACAATAGATCTCACCGTTGATTAAAATCTTGATATATAAATTAGGCTCGTGGCTGAGGCAGTTTGGACATACTGTCAGTTTAAGCTATTATGTGATTCTGAGATTGGTTGGTCTAGACTAATTGAATCATGTGGGTATGCCCAGGGCATATTGAGCATGACCGTTTAAGATTGAATTGACTTGTACTCTTCATAGTTAATTCAAACCTTGAATTCTATCTTTTAATTCCTAGATGAGAATGAGCACGAGGATTGAGCATTGCGTAGTTTAATTTGCCAAAGAGTGCGGTCGTTTGAGGCTTATAGTATCGGTAGTTTGGCTGCGCGTGTTTGGTTGCTTGGTGTGTCGTTGCGAGTCGAAGGAAATCACGTACCGGTTAGTCCGGGGTGATGGTGTTCTCGAGATGAACTTGAAAGGTTTATTATACTAAATCTGATCAGTGGACTTTATGTCTGATATAGTAATAAAGTCAAGTGGTACTAGTCTCGGAAAATAAGAAGTCGATTAATTAACTTATTAGTAAATTATTGACGAGCACTATATCTTTGACATGGAAAGAATAAAGAATTAATAAATTAGTGATTCCAGAAGAAATTTTGGTTTTGAGTAGTGATTCCATAATTAATCCGTTAGTGGTACGATTAATTATGTGGTGGGTTAATTGATATATTAGAATTAATTATTTAATAAATTAATCCTAAGGGTTAATTAGTAAATTGACAAGGTGAAATTAATTAATTAATTAATTCTTAAAGTTCAATTGGAATTAGGAAATTCATGAATTAGAAAAATTTAATTGGATTAGGGAATCTAATTACATTTGGAAACTAATTGGATTTGGAAATTAATTAGATTTGGAAACTAATTAAGATTAGGAAATTAGCAAATCCAAAGCCCATCAAGAAGGTTTAACTCAAGCCCACTTAAGGTCTTCCTTGTAACTCTATAAATAGATGAGGGCTTAGCAATAATCAAGACACAAGACAATTCTTAAGTTTCATAATTCAAGAAACTATAGAGAGAAACCAAAAGGTTCTTTCTCAAAGTAAGTTTTCAACCCCCCTTTGGTCGGCGATATCAATCCCAAGATCAGTGGTGACGGCTTCTTTGTTTTGAGACCGGCGGCGCGCGGGACTGGAGCAGGCGGCGCCTAGGGTTCGTGGTGGCGCGTGAGGAATATACGCAGGAACGGCAGCGGCGGCTTGGGGTTTTATTTCTATGCAGCTTTTCATTCAGAATTTTAATTAATCGCTGATCAACTGGTTCATTGGATCGTTGTCCACACAACATACGAATCTCATTTGAGAGTCACATAAGCGATTACTTAAGGGACACGTTTCAAGAGGTCGATTTCTATCTTTCCGCTTTTATTAGTTATCGTAAATTTGTATGCGTGATAAATTGAAAAAAGTATAAATAAGATCCAGTGTTCGTGTGGTATTTCAAAAGGGTTTGAATCTATTACACGAGTGTTTGGGTTCGGTTGAGAATCTCCAATTCTGGAATGCGTAGCACAAAAGTGAGATTTTTTGGCCGAGTCCAGGCAGATAATTCCTTCATTTGGTATCAGAGCTAAGGTTTTGGTTCTACTTCATTCGATTTATTACATAGTTTTATTGTAGGTGGTTTTTGATATCCCGGCTATTATGGTTGGGTTTGTATATTTTAATTAAACTCTGGGACATGTTCGGATGGTTTTTTATATGAATGCTTGTAATAGTAATGGAAGTCGTGTAGGATTAGATTAAATCTATAGTATGATTTTTTCTATGTAATTGTCGATTTATTTTACCAAGAAATCAAGCCTTGTATTTAGAAAATTTATGTAATCGAAGGCATTGTTTTGGGTGACTTGAATTCGTCGGTTTTGATTTATTCATAATTTGGATAATTCTAAGGATTACGTAGAAAACCTAGAAAACCCAGGCGAATTGTAATAATACCAGATAACATAGTGGGAGCAAAGTGGAATACTGAAGACAGCAAGTGCCACAAGCGGTGTCGGCGACGAGTCGCAGGCAGAGGCCGCCGGCCGTAGCAGGGGCGGCGCCGCGACAACATTGCTATGCAATGCTACAGCGCAGCGCACAACATGTGTGCAGGGGCTATCACATCAGCTAATGCTGCACGCACTGCCCAACAGCTGCATGCGGCCCTGCACGTGCGTGCAGTCCTTCATGGGCTGCTCTCGCGGCACACGCGCATGGCCAGATCGGGCTGCGCACGTGACCCGTTCTTCGAGAATTTTTTCGAGATCTAGATTCAGACTCCATCCATCGAGTGACGTGATTGTTAGTTTTGAATACATAAAAGCTATGGTTTGTATCAAAAACTAATATCCACAGTTGACATATCATTTTGTTTCAGTATAAATTTGTTCCTTTATATAATAGAACTAGATAACGGGGTGTGGACAGACACAGTAGATACCGTTATTGGTTAAAGTATTGATATATAAAAAGTATGCTCGTAACCGAGATAGTCTGAACATACTATCGGTATAGGTTATTGTGTGGTTTAGAAATTAGTTTATCTAAACTAGTTTAAATCACACGGATATGCCCGGGGCATATTGAGCACGACCAGTTTGGATAGAATTGACTTATACTGATTGGCGTAATCAATTCAGTCCTAGTATTCCATATCTCAATCCCGAGATTGGGACAGGCATGAGGGTTGGATATCGTATGCTTTAATTTGCCAAAAAGTGCGGTCAATTGAGGCCAATACCTCGGTAGGTTGGGTATGCGGTGTTTAGCTTCTTACGTGCCGTTGCTAGTCGGAGGAATCCACGTACCGGTTCGCCGGGTTGATGGTGCTCCCGAGATGAGCTCGAAAAGTCTATTATACTAAACCCGGCCGGTGAACTTTATGTTCAGTATAATAAAAGGACGGGTGGTACTAATCTCGAAAACCAAGAAGTCGGTGAATTAATTTGTTAGTAAATTGATAAACCGACGAGCGCTAGATCTTTAATGTGTGGAGATAGAATAAAATATAATGGCGGGATATAAAGTCATTTTCGAGCGGTAGTTCCATAATTGGTCCGTTAGTGGTACGACCGATTATGCATTTGACTAATCGACAAGGTAAATTAATAAATCCAAAAGGTTTAATTAATATTTAATCGACAAAGTTAATTTAGAAATTAATTCTATTTGAATTAATTAATTCTAAGGGTTCGATTAAATTAAGTTAACAAAGTGGGTTAAATAAATTAATTTAAATGGGTCAATTGGAGTTGATTAGTCGGGAAGACTTAGCGGTCAACGAAAGTCAAATTAAAAGGCCTAACTCGAGAGCCCATTAGGTCTCCAATTGAGCTCCTATAAATAGAATAACTTGAGACCAAAGAAAGCTAAGAAATCTTGCAAGACAAGTCTTGCCCATTTTAGATTAAGAAAGTTCTAGAGAGAGAACTTCTTCTCTTTGAAGATCTCTTTCAAAAACGAACTAGATTTCTTTCTCTCGGATTGGATTCAACCCAAAGATCGAACCTTCAATTTGTTTTTCAAAAAGCTTCACCGGATTCCTGCTCGGTTTTCACTGCACCGCTGCTGCCGCGATTTGATCATTTTGTTCCGGTCCAGCGTTGGTAGCTTCAGCCTCAAGTCTTGCGCGGTTGATTCGAGGATGGCCTGGGTTGATCTCTTTCATTCGATGGGTGATCCTCAGGTCATTCTTGTCTAGATCCCGGTGAGATTTCAGGTTGAAGACCGACGGGAAATGGGCTGGGCAGCGGCGGTCTTCAAGCAGGAGGTGGAGCAGATTTTTAAGGGTTTTGTTTGATCAGTTTTTGGGGTTTTCTGAATTCGATTTGAAAGATTTCTTCGTGGGTTTTCGTGGGCTGAGCAAGTAAGCTTCGATAGATTATTGCCCACACAATATTCGAAGTTTCTACGGAGTAATAAATTGGATTTCTATTGGAATCGCAACAAAGATTAGATTTTTTCTTTAGGCAAGGGACTTCACTACAAAAGGTAGAATCTTTAAATTCCGCTTTTATTAAAGATTTAATTTTTTGTGTCCCGATAAATAAATTAAATAAGTATAAGCTAAGATCCGTTCATGGGTAAACTAATTTGAGCCTGAGCTTGGTATAAAGCTTCCGATTCTGGAATGCATTGCACGAAAGTGAGATTTTCGATTTAGCCCGGGCTTGTTCAGTTTTCCTTCAGTGATGGGACCTGAGACAAGGCAATGGATAAAGCAATTAAAACCATAATAGTTGAGAAATTTATTTTATGCATTTATTTCCCGTTTTATTGTTTTAATTATTTACATGTTTTAATTTTTTTGTGTTTTATTTTACGCATGATTAAATCATGTTGGTTTTATGTTGCACATAATTTAGGATTAGTTAATTGCATGTGAAAGCTGAAAAACACTCATTTTAAGTATCTAAGTGGGAGCGGGTTGGTTTATATTCCCATGGCCTCCATTACAAATTTATAAGTGATGTGGGTGGACTTTCGTGTTGGCATTAGGGCCTTCCTCCGTAACGGATGAGTCCAACTCATAAGATCAATAGGTTGAATTTCTAAGTAAGACTACTATAGTAAGTTAAATTGGAGAATGCGTCACCCTCTCTAGCTGAGGCGCACTATCCTTGGTAACGAACTGAGATATCACGTAATGGCACAACACTTACTGAACAATTTGTAGTATTCCTCCCAACGAGGTTATGCTACTCTTATGTACGGCCAAAAGCACTGACTATTAATTTCATTAATCAATAGAATTGTTTGGTTAGATGGTGAAATTAATGAACTTGGTTCTTCTCGAACGAATGTGGACTAGCGTAAACGTTCACACTAACGTGACTTTCGTGAATCCCGGTGAATGAGATGTCAGTGGTTTTAAATATTGTTTTGAGGGATTTTTCAATATTTTAGTTTCGAATTTCATATGTACTGAAACATGTTCTATTTATTTATTTTTACAGTTTTCGATATGGCATTTAATATGTTAGCTGTTATATTGAAAGAGAACAAATTAACTGGTCAAAACTACACCGATTGGAAACGCAACTTAAAGATTGTCCTTATGGTTGAGCAACACAAGTTCGTCCACACAAAACCATACCCAGCCCAGCCTAATAATGAGTCCGCTAACGAACAAAGAGAAGCATATCAGTTGGTGGAGAAAGTCTGATGAGATGGTGCGGTGTTACATTTTGGCTTCTATGCCAAATGTTCTGCAACATTAGCATCAGGTGATGGTCACCGCTGCAGACATGATAATGAATCTCAGAGAAATGTTCGGACATCAAGGTCGGGAAGCTAGACAAGTGGCCATGAGGAAACTCATGACTACTAAGAGGAAAGAGGGCGCACCTGTGAGGGATCACGTGCTTGAAATGATTAGCAGCATCAATGAGATAGAGGTGTTGGGATGAGAGATTGATCATCAATCTCAGACTGACATAATCCTTCGGAACAGTTTCAGCTAAACTATAATATGAACCAATGGGATTATACATTGGCCGAGCTTTTAACATCATTGGTGTCGGGTAAAGGTCTTTTTCAAGAGAAAAATCAAGCTTTAGTCACTGTCAAGGCTTCGAGATCTACTTCTAAGCCAAAGGCTGAAGTGAATAAGGAGAAAGCCAAGAAGACAGGCAATCATGCGACTAAGCCTAACATCGCAAAGAAGAAGAAATTGAAAAACAAGTGCTTCAAATGATGGAAGACGAGATATTGGAAAGCGGATTGTCTAAATCTTAAAGGTGTTAGTTTTGAATACAGAAAAGCTATGTCTTGTATCAAAAAATAATATCCACAGTTGACATATCATTGTGTTTCAGTATTAAATTGTTCCATTATATGATTGAACTAGATAACGGGGTGTGTGAAAGACACAGTAGATACCGGTATTGGTTAAAGTATTGATATTTAAAAAGTATGCTCGTAACTGAGATACTCTGAACATACTATCGGTATAGGTCATCGTGTGATTTGGAAATTAGTTTATCTAGACTAATTAAAATCACACGGATATGCCCGGGGCATATTGAGCATGACCAGTTTGGATAGAATTGACTTGTACTGATCAGCGTAGTCAATTCGGTCCTAGTATTCAGTCTCTCAATCCCGAGATTGGGATGAGCGTGAGAGTTAGATATCGTGTGCTTTGATTTGCCAAAGAGTGTGGTCAATTGAGGCCTATACCTCGGTAGGTTGGGTATGCGGTGTTTAACTTCTTATGTGCCGTTGCTAGTCGGAAGAATCCACGTACCGGTTTGTCGGGTTGATGGTGCTCCCGAGATGAGCTCGTAAGGTTTATTGTACTAAAACTGGCAAGTGGACTTTACGTTCGGTATAATAAGAAAGTCGAGTGGTACTAATCTCGGATACCAAGAAGTCGGTGAATTAGTTTGTCAGTAAATTGATAAACAGACGAGCGCTAGATCTTTAATGTGGGGAAATAGAAGAAACTATAGTGGCGCGATATAAAGTCGTTTTTGAGCGGTAGTTTCATAGTTAGTTCGATAGTGGTACGACTAATTATGTATTTGACTAATCGACAAAGTTAATTAATTAATCCTAAAGGTTTAATTAATATTTAATTTATAGTTGATTAAGAAATTAATTCTATAAGAATTAATTAATCCTAATGGTTCGATTAAATTAAATTAACAAAGTGGGTTAAAAAATTAATTCGAATGGGTCGATTGGAGTTGATTAGTCTAGGAATGACTTAGCGGTCAATGAAAGTCAAATTAAAACGCCCCACTAGGTCTCCATTGGAGCTCCCTATAAATAGAAAGCTTAAGGCCAAAGAAACTTAAGAAAAATCTTGCAAGACAAGTCTTGCCTCTTAGAGTGAGAAAGTTCTAGAGAGAGAACTTCTTCCCTTTTAAGTTTTCTTTCAAAAATGAACTTGAAATCTCATTCTTCTCAAAAATAGATTCAGTCCAAAATGATCATGGATTGAGCAGTCCTGGAATTCCTTTGGTCCGCCGCTGTTTTTCAATTTTTCCAGCGGTTTTCTCGGTTTGTTTCTGGTGGCTCCGGTGAGGACTTTTGGTGCACTTGATTCGGACTGATTGGCGTTCTTGACCTCAGATGGTGATCCGCTAATAGCTCTGTCTAAATCGTGACCAAAAGCTTGATCGAAGTTGTGTGTTCGTGGTGGTCGAAAGTCCGAGCGGTGGTCGGTTTTAGTCAAATTCCGGTGGGCAGCTTTTTGAGTTATTTTAGGCAGATTGAATCCATTTTTGAGAGATTTTTCTTGTGGGTTTTCATGGGCTTTGATAGAACATCCCGTTAGACTATTGCCCATGCAATATTCGAGATTTCTTGGAGTAATCCTTTGGATTTTGGTGGTGATCGCAAGTTAAAGATTTGGTTTTCTTATTTGCGTTGGATTTCGCTACAAAGGTATAACCTTTAGACTTTCTGCTTTTAATTAAAGGTTGAATCTTTGTATGTTGATTTACGTTTTAATAAATTAATATAAGCCTAGATCTGTTCAGAGGAAAATGAATTTGAGCCTGAGCTTTGTCGAAAGTTTCTGATTCTGGAATGCATTGCACAAAAGTGAGATTTTTGATTTAGCCCGGGCTTGTTCTATTTTCCTTCAAAAGGTATGACTAATCTTGCCTTAGTTACTGACACATGTTTAGCGGTGATTCCCACTGATCCTTTAGGTGCTAACTTGATGGTTCTCTTCACACAAGACTCAAAAACATAAAAACAAAAGACTCTAACACACAAAAAGCGATATCAAGTGATACTAAAAATCAAAAGAAAACAAAAGACATCTTTGACTATTTAGATTGAAAAGTCAAAAGTCTAACAAAACAAGTTAAAGCTAAAGACAAACAAAGGTGACTTTCTAAACAGTTAGTAAATATAAGTAGATGCTTATAGAGTCACACAAGAACACACAAACCAAAAGTTAAGCAGGTACTCGCTCGTAGTTAAACTGTAACCAATTAAAACACGAGCTTGACTACCGGATGAGAGGAAGAAGTTTTTACTCACACCGGGCAAAACTAACCAATATATTGTGCGGGGTTGAGATTTTTGAACCCTTACTCCCTTTGTTGCTCAATTAAGGTGTGATCACTTCTATCTCAGAACTACGTTTGCTTCCCTAGAAGACTTTAGGAGCAATTCAAACTTGGCTTGTCTTTTTCTTTACTTAACCAGACTTTTGCAGAAGGGCTTTTCTTTTATAGAATTTGTCAAATTCTTAGACTGGCTCTTTGGCTCTTGCCTCTTCCCAATTTTATAGACTTTTCCGGGAGTTTTGATATGATCAATTTAAGGCTAGGATGAATTCAATCTCAAGCACTTAGCAAGAGTAATCGGTCTCAAGCTTCAGTATTCTTTCAAGGTCATAGTAAAACCGTAAAAGAACACCGAGTATGAAAATATGTATTTTCACCTCTGAATGTCCAAAACTCATGTAGCCTGCCAGAAAAATACTAAAACGAATTAATCTTGACAATAGACATTTTTAGAAACTAAAATCAAAGAAAAACAAATCGAAAATTCTACAAAAATTTTGCAGGGGAAAAATTGGTAATTTTGGCAAATTTTTGAAGGGTTTTGACTAGGTGTAAAAACAAATTTTCGACCACCAGAACTTGACACTGACACAAAATAAACCTAGAGGGGGACTTCTAGACTCAAACAAAATAAAAATATTATAAAACAGCCTCAAAACGAACAAACGGCTGGTTTCTTAAGGGGGCCTCAGACACTGGTTCTGACACAGATATTTGGACTGAAAATTGGACTGATTTTCAACCAATAATCTCAAAAAACCTGTGAATTTTGGGACAATGAATTTGAAAAAGACATAGATATTTGGATAAAAAATTGGACAAACTTTCTAACCAATAACACAATAAAAAACTCAAAAAGTAGATAGAAAAATATAACGAAACAACATTTATGCTCTAATACCAATCTGACGGGTTTTCTTTTTCGGGAACAATGATAGCGAAGCTGTCAGGCTGAGCTGCTTCTTGAACAAGACCCAAGTGTTTCCCAATCGTTCAGACTATTCTCTCCTACTATCTATCAAACATGAATTGAAGCGGTGGAATCACTGAACTCAAAAAAACGCACTCTTATTTAACCCTCTTTGTGCAAAAATATAATTCATAGGATTGGTGATGGTTTATGATTCATGTTAGACTTAAGTGTTTCAATCTTGTTTTAATAATAACAAAACAAATATGTGAAACTAAAAATTTCTTAAATTGTTTAAAATTATTTTTTGTAGAAAGTGCAAAATTTTTAGATTGATAAATTCATCTTCAAATGAGCATAACTTTTGTTTCACTCAGCCAAAAATTAAGATTTTGGATGTTTTCAAAACATCTTTCAATTATCTAAAAAATTGGGTCTAAGAGTCAATGTGAAATTCAAATGGAATTTTGGTGAAAATAGACAACAACAAAACTATATCACTGCAATGCCACAGTTCAACAAATTAGATGTAACTTGAGCTAAAAAAGTCCAAATCAACTGATTTTGACATCCTTGGAAAGCTAAGAGAGAGATCTACAACATTGATTTATAACAAAAAAGTCAAAAGAAGCTGCAAGAAGTTGAAAAAGTTGAAGGAAGTTTAGACTATGTCAAATCATCTTTGGAGCCAAAATTCAAGTGTATGAATTGGAGCCCAAATTTGCCTATAAACAGAGACCATTGGTGAAGACATTCAAGTCACACAAGCTATCAAGCCATTCTTGTTATTGTCAAAATTCTCTGAAGTTTTCAAGTGCTCATTTTTAAATTTTACTTTCAAGTTCTAGTTATTTTTCAAAGTGTTCTAGTTATTTTTCAAATTGTCAATCTTAGACTAGAACCTTGTCACTTGTAAGCCGTAAACACTTCACACACAAAAAGATTTTATTGTTCTTGAAAGCAAGAGGTTGCAAGTCAAGAACAATTTAGAGGGTGAGTAGTGAAGAACCTCTTAGTAGAGTTACTAAGTTGTTCTTGGGAGATTTGTAAAGGTTTGAATTCAACCTTAAGGATTTTTACTTTTTTTGAACAAGAAATAGGAAGCGCCTCAACTTTAGAAGTTGGGAAGTGGATGCTGAGCTTGTAAGGGGGTTACAAGCTTAAACCACTTTAAAAATCTTGTCTCTTTCATTGCATTGCTTTTTGCATTCATACTCTCTCTTTTACATTTCTTACATCATAAAGCATCACCATTAGAGTTGCGCAATTCAAGTATTACATCTTTAATCTTAAGATTTTGTTTAAGACTTGTCCTTATTTCAAGTCTAACTTTCTTTAGTTAAGTATTTACTTTATTTTAGACTTGTCCTTATCAAGTCAAGGACTTGGCCTTAATCAAGTCAATACTTGAGCTTTATTTTAAATTATTCAATTTCAAGACTTGTCCATTTCAAATCAAAGACTTGTCCTTAATCAAGTCAATACTTGAGCTTTATTTGAAATTATTTAATTTCAAGACTTTTCCATTTCAAGTCACATACTTGACCTTTATTTTAATTTGATTATTATATATTATGAACTAACAATTTCTTATTTCCTTGTATACTTTTATATTGTTGACTAATCTTATTATTCTTGTTTTCAACTTATTTTAATTTAGATTTATTTGTTATTTGTTTCATACACATAGATAGTCATTGTTTATTTTAAAAAGAAATTATTTTAAGATTTGCTCATTTTTAAGTAAATTTTTTAAACAACCTAATTCACCCCCCCTCCCCCCTCTTAGGTTGTGTTGTTAGTTTTCAATTGATTTAGTCAATACATGACAAGGCTTAATAGTTCAACCTAAACTATTGAAACCAACAAAAAGGTTGTGGTTTCCTCGCAAAGACAACACACGAACTTTTGATCTCACACGATCAAGGTTTTTTTTTTCGAGTCGTAACTCAAAGGAGATGATTCGCAAATTCCAATGTAAAAATTTCAAATCCAATCTATTAAAATTCCTGAACTATGGTGGCCTTTTATAGGAAATTACAAGATCTCTTCCTTTTCTAAAACGGAATCACTCAATCTTAATGAAAGAGAGATTCAAAAATAAAATCTTATTCTAACTCTGATTGGCTTATTATTTCAACCAATAGAGATGGAGTACAAATAAAAATAAAATCCTATTCAAGAAGGGAAAACTCAACACATCATATTACAAATAAGATACACTTCTAAAACCTTCTAGAACTATGAATAAAACAAAATCCTATAAGGAAGTGTCTTTCCTAGCTTTAGTTGGGCTTAGGGAATGGCTGGTATTTTCAATTAAGTCTTTAATTCCTTATTCCAACTTAAGCCTTTATAATTGGGCTTCAGTCCACATTTATTTTGCATCTGCAAGTCCATTATCGAATAATCTCGTGACGTTAATGGGCTTGGGCCTCGTGGATGGTAGATGGGCTTGGGCCTGTTATTGGGCTTCTTCGATCAGAAACTTTAAGGCTTCTTCAATCCTTTCACCTGCTTGTCATCATAGGTTCAACAATATCTACTGATGGATTTCACTGGCATAGATCTGGATCCACAGTTGGGGTTTCCATGAACTCCCATGGGGATATTCGTAACTAGGCATGTCCTGAAATTGGAATATGCATATTGATGTCATGTGACATTTCTTTAGGCTCGTTTGAGGGCTTGACTCATGTATTGGTCCAGGTGTCTTTTAACATGATAAAATCTTCAATTTGGGCTCATTCTGGGTCTCTTTGGGGCTCCCTAAATCAATGTTACGATAATCCCTTGTCAGTTTGGGGAGATGATGCACAGTTTTGATGGGAGTGAAGGAAGAGCTTTTGATGTTCACATCACACCTTGTCGTTCTGCCAGCGCCAGCCACAATAGATTATGTTTAATGAAATGGTTGTTTGGACCTTGTTTCAATGTATCGAACTGCTCAGCAAAGAATCTGGAGTCATTTGTTGATGTTGGATACAATAATTTTGCTCCGGAGATCGAGAACCCAGACCTTCGTTTCCTCCAAATATTTAGTTTTCTTGAGTGCGAGCAATGATGCTTTAATGGCTTCCAATTGGGTTGTTGCTGCTCTAATATAGTTCGTATTGGCTTCTTGAGACGATATGTGTTAGGATCGATTCGAGTTGATACCAAACTCCAGAGAATTAAGAAGACTAAAGTAAGAAAACTGCATTTTACTTAATTTCTACAGAGTGATTCTCTGCAAAAGTTATAGTTACAGCAAAGACAGGTGAATCCCTATCTTACAGGCACTATCCCATGAATTCTATCATTTATCTTAACGTTCAAAAAATAGTAAAATGGGCAGTAACTACTGAACAAGTGACATTGAAGCCTATCATTACCCGACCCATCAAAATTGACCTTGTCCGCAAGCTCCTAAGAGCGATCCGGGTAAACTAGTCATTATCCACTGTCACCAAAATTGACCTTGTTTGTATGGTCTGTCGAAGGTTCTTGGAGTTATTCCGGTGCTATGAAGGCCAGGAATTGTGCAGCCCTGCAGTGATGTCCGGGGCCAAACTTTTCATGACAATTAAAGCAGAGCCCTTTGGATCGACGTTATTGGATTTCCTCCAGAGACAACCATCAAATGGGTAGCGTTTGTTGGGCTCGGACCGGAGCCAGAACGAGGGAGGTCGACGGCGTTGAAAGGGATAGTTGAGGCGGCATGCTATTCGGTGATGATGCAGGCGATGTAGGCAGGGCATCTGCAAGTTTAGCTTCCACCAACTTTGCTAATCCAATTGTTTCAGTGATTGTTCCTGGATAGTGAAGGACCAACTCTTGTTGTATCTTCCTTTTGAGCCTAGAGACGAAACAATCCATGATGGAATTCGCTGGAAAACGTACACCACAATTACTTAGTTTTTCAAATTCTACCTGATAATCTGCTGCTGCTCCTTGTTTTTGAAGTTTGAACAAAGCCGCTTGAGGGTTCTCGTACCTAGGTGGTCCAAAGCGAATCTTCATAGCGTGAATGAAGGCTTCCCAATTGGTAAGTATATGATTGGAATACATCACTTTATATCAGCTGAGAGCTTTTCCTTACAGGTAGAAAGAGACTATGGGTGATCGTTGATGGGGTAAAATGTGGTAAAAATCAAAATATTGGTCTACTTGGAATAACCAATCTAGGGGGTCGGTTCCATCAAATTTGTTCAAATGGATTTTGGGAGGTTTGATGTTTTTGAATGAAGAATTTTAGAGATGTGGAGGATTACTAGATTTTGTTTTCTCTGGCCGGAAAGATGGGGATGAATCTATGGCAGGACCATATTGCAGATGCAAAGTGCCAACAATGGTGGTAAGGGCTTGAATATCAGCAGCAAGTTTCTGGTTTTGTTCTTGTGATTTTTGCTGAATTTCTCGGACAGTATCTGCTAAAGCATGAACAGTGTCTTCCAATGATGGAGATGAAGCTCTGGACTGTTCTTTGCAGGGTGGCATCGTCTCTCAACGAAAGCACCAAATGCTAGGATCGATTCGAGTTGATCTCAAACTCCAGAGAATTAAGAAGACTAAGGTAAGAAAATTGCTTTTTACTTAATTTATATAGAGTGCTTCTCTGCAAATTTATAGTTATAGTAAAGATAGGTGAATCCCTATCTTACAGGCACTATCCCTTGAATTTTATCGTTTATCTTAACATTCAGAAAACAGTAAAACATGCAGTAAATACTGAACACATGGCATTGAAGCCTATCAATATGCATTTATATGGATTCTGAAGATTTCAGTATATGGAGAAGACTAAGCAAAGAATTGAAGCCGTAATGGGGGATTAAGGTTTGTTGGTTATATGTTGATTGGATTGAGGATTTATTTTTGTGGGTTATTAATTTTTGGAATTATTTAGTTCGGATTGAGGATTTATGTTTGTGGGTTATATGTAGCTGTTGTCTGATTTTTTTTTTTTTTTTTTTTTAGGTGTTGTGTCGATGGCTAGACAATTCTCAAACTTATTCTTTCTGAAATTCGCGTTCAATTGTTTTTGAATATGGCTTGTACACTGCTCGTAAATCAACCGGCGGAAAGGCTCCCCGGAAGCAACTTGCCACCAAGGCTGCAAGAAAGTCCGCACCTACCACCGGCGGAATGAAGAAGTGATGAGTTCCAAGGAAGTAATGCTACAGATGTCAAAGATGATGATGGCGAAGGCATGACCGAACCACCCTCAACTCCAAATAATTCTGCACATATCATTTCACCAAATCCACTTGAAGGGATGACGGGCCCAATGACTCGTTTGAAAAAGAAAAGGATGCAAGAAGCCTTGAGCATTTTGATTCTTGAAGTCTGTTCAAAAGAGGATCCAACGGCTACCTCAATTCATGCTAAATATTACAACATTTTGCAAGTCTTGGATCTTCTTCCAAATGGTGTGGAAAGTACTTTTTATGAAGATTCTAGAAGTGAACTTTTCCTCTGACATGCCCATGTCACCTGAGGAAGGTTGGGCAGAATAGAACTTTTCTTCTGACATGCCCATATCGCCTGAAAAAGGTTGAACGTCGCATTTATAAGCTGAATTTATGGACGAAATTCAACAGCATTTGGGTGATATTTTCAAGTTATTTTCTGCATTTTTTTAGTATTTAGAATATTAGAATTAAGTGCAAGAGTCTTCTATGTCAAAGAGCTTTTCTAGGTCAAAGAGCTTTTCTTGGTCAAAGAGAAGTGTTAATGCTAGTCTTGACTAGAAGATTTAGAATTGCTCCTTTAATCCTTTTGTAATTTCCAACCTTGGTCCCTCTTGAAACTCTATAAATAGGGGCCTTGGTTAACTATTAGAATGGAAGATTTGATGTTATAAACTTTAAGGAATTTTCCTTTCTTTGCTAGTTTCTTAGTGAGCTAGTTTTAGTCTTGCAAGTATGCTTGCAAAACTTATTTGGCTTATCAACTAAAACTCTTCCTTTTAGTTGTGGTGCCTTCTACTCTTCTTTTCTAATTCATTTCATAATCCAAAGGTGTTAGGTTTATCCTAGTGTTGTTGGGTTTGAAAATTAGAGGGGTTGGGAATAGTAATTTCAAACTACCATTTTATGATTCAGAGGTGATAGGTTTCATCCTATTGTTGTTGGGTCTATTTTGGTTTGGGTTGTTTTTGCTTGGAAGATTTCAAGACATCTTTCAATATAGTGTGATTCAAAGGTGTTGAGGTCATTAATACTCAATATTGTTGAATCCACTTGAGCTAGTTGTTCTGCTCAATAGATCAATCGAGGACGATTTTACAATTCACGTGAATTCGTACCTTGGATTCACATCAGTTTGGTATCAGAGCTCAGTTTCCTTGATTTGATCATATCATTTTTTTTTATCTTGCATCTTATTTTTATCATAGTTACCTTGTTTCTATTTGAAGGTTCAAGTTTGCAAGAAGAAAAAAAAAAGAAAAAAAAAAAGGATTGTCAAAAAAAAAAAAAAGAAAAAAAAGAAAGAGTACGGTAAAAAAAAAAAAAAAAAAAGAGAAGAAACTATCTTTCTAGCTTCTTAAATTAATATTGCAGGGATTTGTGATTCCAAGTGTGGGAAAAGTTTTGTGGAAAAGGTATCATCATTGTTTTCTTTCTACTCTTATAATTTCTTTCTAAATCTTATTCTTGTTTCTTTTACCTAATCATTGCCTACTATCCTTTCTTTGACCTCTATATTTTCTTTGTTGCCAAGTAAGATCTTTGAGTAGCATCTTGTAAGGGTTTAACGATTCTCACAAGAACTTGCAGGAGGAAAAGAGTGGTAAAATCTGAGTGCAACTTACCCCTACTAGATCGGCCTTAAACTCGAGTGAAAATTTCTTTTCATTTGGGTTGAGACATATTAAGGAAAGGGGACAAGGGGTGCGAGGTGCTTTTATCTTTTGTTGTTCTAATGGCAGATCCAACCGGTGAAACACCTGAACAAAAAGCATGGAGGGAACACACCACAAGGCGATTGGAACAAATCATTGATAGGGTCACCACCAGAATGGACCAACTAGAACTTGCTTTTCAGCAAAGAGAAGAAAGGCAAGGAAGTCAACAAGATGACGAGGAAGATGATAGGAGGTCCGAGGAAGAAATGTCTGAAGTATCCCGAGGGAATGGGAGGAGAAGGAATAGATTTGGAGTTGATAGCAACCTTAATGGTCTCAAAATGAAGATTCCTGAATTTGATGGAAAAGGAGATCCCGAGGCATATTTTGATTGGGAAATGAAGGTGGAAAAGATATTTTCGATCCACAATTATTCGGAAGAAAAGAAGGTAAAAATTGCTTCCCTTGAATTTCACGGTTATGCATTAACATGGTGGGATCGATTGATTGTTTCTAGAAGAAGGAATAGAGAGAGGCCAATTGCAACTTGGGAAGACATGAAGGCTGTTTTGAGGAAACGATTCATTCCCCCTCATTACTATAGAGATCTTTACAACAAATTGCATAGTATCACTCAAGGAGCAAAGACCGTGGCAGAATACTACCAAGAGATGGATTTAGCAATGACAAGAGCAAGCATTGAGGAAGATCCCGAAGCTACTATGGCACGGTTTTTGGGTGGTTTAAGAAGAGAGATTGCCGATGTTGTTGAATTACAACATTACTTGGATTTGGAAGAAATGATGCATGTGGCAGAAAAGGTGGAAAGACAATTGAAAAGAAAGAGTGGTTCAAGTAAGTTTCTTTCTAACCAATCCTCTTGGAAAAACAATAATGGAAACAAAAGGGATTTTGGTAAAAAGAAAGATGAACCAAAGAAGCATGATTTTAAAAGGTTTGAAAAGGGTGAATCAAATAAAAGTTCTTCTTCTACTTCTAAACTCACTTGTTTTAAGTGTTTGGGAAAGGGACATATAGCTTCCCAATGTCCTAACTCTAGGACTATGGTAATGCGAGAAGATGGTTCTTGTTTAAGCCAAAGTGAAGGAGAAGAAAATGAGGAGGATCCGGATGTTGAAGATGAAGGTGAACAATTTGAAACAAGTGGTGATGAGGTTTTGGTCACTTTGAGAGTATTGAATACTCAAGTTGGATCTTATGATGAAGAGCAAAGAAGTACTATCTTTCACACAAGATGCAAAGTACAAGATAAGGTATGCATGCTCATCATTGATAGTGGGAGTTGTACTAATTGTGTTAGCTCTTATCTTGTAGACAAATTGGGTCTATCCATGACTGCTCATCCCAATCCTTACCGTTTGCAATGGCTCAATGATAGTGGAGAGCTAAGGGTGAATCGGCAAGCAAAGGTAAAATTTTCAATTGGGAAATATGAGGATGAAGTTTTGTGTGATGTAGTACCAATGCAAGCTGGCCATATTCTTCTTGGCCGACCATGGGAGTTTGATCATGATGCTAATCATGAGGGAAAATCTAACAAGTATCATATTGTTCATAATCGTAAAGCTTTTACTCTTGTTCCACTTTCTCCTCAACAGGTGCACAAAGAACAAATGAGAATGAGAGAGAAAAGGCTAAAAGAGGAGAGTGAGTTGAAAAAGCCAAAAGAGTGTGAAAAAGCAAGAGATGTGAGTGCTAAAAGCAAAGTGAGTGAAGAAAAAGCAAGAGATGGAAAGGCAAAAAGCAAAGTGAGTGAGAGGGAAAAACCAAAGGCAAGTGAGACAAAAGGTGCCTTCTTTGCGAGCATGAGAGATGTAGATAGAGCCCTCAATTCTCACCAACCAATTGTTATGCTCTTATTCCATGAAGAATGTCTTGTTGTTGATGAGCTTCCTAACAATTTACCTTTAGAAATTGTGGCTGTTTTGAATGAATTTGCAGATGTGCTACCCGAGGAAGTGCCTAAGGGGTTACCTCCAATTCGAGGAATTGAGCATCAAATCGACTTTCTACCCGGAGCTTCCATTCCAAATAGGCCAGCCTATCGTGCAAATCCAGAAGAAACAAAAGAACTTCAAAGGCAAGTTGAAGAATTGCTAAGCATGGGATATATTCGTGAGTCTCTTAGCCCTTGTGCTATTCCTGTCATTTTAGTTCCAAAAAAAGATGGTACATGGCGTATGTGCATTGATTGTAGGGCTGTGAACAAAATCACCATTAAGTATCATCACCCCATTCCAAGATTAGACGATATGCTCGATGAATTATTTGGTGCAAAATTTTTCACAAAAATTGATTTGAAATCTGGTTATCATCAAATAAGAATCAAAGAGGGTGATGAATGGAAAACGGCTTTCAAGACAAAATTTGGTCTTTATGAGTGGCTTGTTATGCCTTTTGGTTTAACTAATGCCCCTAGTACATTTATGAGGCTAATGAATCATGTTTTGAGACGTTTCATTGGAAAGTTTGTAGTTGTCTATTTTGATGATATCTTGATCTATAGTAAGAACATAAGAGAACATGTTGAACATCTTAAGCTTGTTCTTACTACTTTGCGTAAAGAAAAATTGTTTGCAAATTTGAAAAAATGTACTTTTTGTGTTGAAAAAGTTGTTTTTCTTGGCTATGTTGTGAGTTCTAATGGTTTGAGAGTTGATGAAGCAAAGGTGGCAGCAATTCTTGATTGGCCAATTCCCACAAATGTGACTGAGGTGAGATCCTTCCATGGACTTGCAAGTTTTTATAGGAGATTTGTCAAAGATTTCTCAACAAAAGCAGCTCCACTAAATGAGTTGGTAAAGAAAAATGTTAAGTTTGAGTGGGGAGATTCTCAACAAAAGGCATTTGATCAATTGAAGCATGATTTGACTAATGCTCCTGTTTTAGCTTTGCCTAATTTTTCTAACACTTTTGAAGTTGAATGTGATGCTTCAGGAATTGGAATAGGTGCTGTGTTGCTTCAAGGAGGCCGCCCCATTGCCTACTTTAGTGAGAAGTTGAATGGAGCAACATTGAACTACCCAACATATGACAAAGAGCTCTATGCAGTAGTGAGAGCATTGGAAACTTGGCAGCACTACCTTATGCCGAGAGAGTTTGTGATTCACACCGATCATGAATCCATCAAGTATCTCAAAGGACAAAAGAATTTGCACAAGAGGCATGCAAAATGGATCTCATTCATTGAAACTTTCCCATATGTGGTAAAGTACAAAAAAGGTAAAGAGAACATTGTGGCTGATGCACTCTCTCGAAGGTATGCCTTGATTTCTACTGTTAATGCTACAATCATGGGATTTGAGTATATTAAGGAGTTGTATGCTAAGGATCATGATTTTTCTAACATATTTAATGCATGTGAAAAGGGTGCTTTCAATAAGTTTTATCAATGTGAACGGTTTTTGTTCAAAGAAAACAAATTATGTATTCCTTCTTGTTCACTTAGAGAGCTTTTGGTTCGTGAATCTCATTGTGGAGGTTTAATGGGACATTTTGGTGTTCTAAAAACTTTAGATATTTTGAATGAACACTTTTATTGGCCAAACATGAAAAAGGATGTTGAGAAAATTTGTGCTACATGTCTTGACTGCAAGAAAGCTAAATCTAAGTCTTTTCCCCATGGATTGTATACTTCACTCCCTGTCCCTCAATCTCCTTAGACTGACATTTCTATGGACTTTGTTCTTGGTTTGCCTAGATCTCAAAGAGGCATGGACTCTATTTTTGTTGTTGTTGACAGATTCTCCAAAATGGCTCACTTTATTGCTTGTAGGAAAGCCGACAATGCAAAACACGTGGCTGATCTCTTCTTCAAAGAAATTGTTCGTCTACATGGTGTTCCTAGGACTATTGTGTCCGATAGGGATGTAAAGTTTTTGAGTTATTTCTGGAAAACTCTTTGGGGAAAATTGGGAACAAAACTTTTGTTTTCAACCACAAGTCACCCACAAACAGATGGCCAAACGGAAGTAACAAATAGAACTTTGGGTGTTTTGTTAAGGGCCATAATTAAAAAGAATTTGAAAAGTTGGGAGAAGTGTTTGCCAATTGCTGAATTTGCATACAATCGCACACTACACACTTCTACTAATTTTTCTCCTTTTGAGTTGGTTTATGGCTTCAATCCTCTAACTCCTCTAGACTTATCTCCTTTACCTTTACAGGATCAAGTGAGTTTGGATGGCAAGAAGAAAGCTGAAACCGTGAAGAAATTGCATGAGCTAGCTCGTGCAAACATTGAGAAGAAAAATGAGCAATATGCAAAGAATGCAAATAAAGGCCGTAAGAAAATTGTGTTTGAACCCGGTGATTGGGTTTGGGTACACATGAGGAAAGAGAGGTTTCCAGCCTCAAGGAGAACTAAGTTACACCCCCGTGGTGATGGACCATTTCAAGTTTTGGCACGAGTCAATGATAATGCTTACAAGCTTGATCTTCCCGGAGACTATGTTGTAAGTGGTACTTTTAATATTTCTGACTTATCTTCTTTTGATTTTGATATAGATCCAATGGATTCGAGGACAAATCCTTTTCAAGGGAGAGGGGATGATGAGTTCCAAGGAAGTAATGCTACAGATGTCAAAGATGATGATGGCGAAGGCATGACCGAACCACCCTCAACTCCAAATAATTCTGCACATATCATTCCACCAAATCCACTTGAAGGGATGACGGGCCCAATGACTCGTTTGAAAAAGAAAAGGATGCAAGAAGCCTTGAGCATTTTGATTCTTGAAGTCTGTTCAAAAGAGGATCCAACGGCTACCTCAATTCATGCTAAATATTACAACATTTTGCAAGTCTTGGATCTTCTTCCAAATGGTGTGGAAAGTACTTTTTATGAAGATTCTAGAAGTGAACTTTTCCTCTGACATGCCCATGTCACCTGAGGAAGGTTGGGCAGAATAGAACTTTTCTTCTGACATGCCCATATCGCCTGAAGAAGGTTGAACGTCGCATTTATAAGCTGAATTTATGGACGAAATTCAACAGTATTTGGGTGATATTTTCAAGTTATTTTCTGCATTTTTTTAGTATTTAGAATATTAGAATTAAGTGCAAGAGTCTCCTAGGTCAAAGAGCTTTTCTAGGTCAAAGAGCTTTTCTTGGTCAAAGAGAAGTGTTAATGCTAGTCTTGACTAGAAGATTTAGAATTGCTCCTTTAATCATTTTGTAATTTCCAACCTTAGTCCCTCTTGAAACTCTATAAATAGGGGCCTTGGTTAACTATTAGAATGGAAGATTTGATGTTATAAACTTTAAGGAATTTTCCTTTCTTTGCTAGTTTCTTAGTGAGCTAGTTTTAGTCTTGCAAGTATGCTTGCAAAACTTATTTGGCTTATCAACTAAAACTCTTCCTTTTAGTTGTGGCGCCTTCTACTCTTCTTTTCTAATTCATTTCATAATCCAAAGGTGTTAGGTTTATCCTAGTGTTGTTGGGTTTGAAAATTAGAGGGGTTGGGAATAGTAATTTCAAACTATCATTTTATGATTCAAAGGTGATAGGTTTCATCCTATTGTTGTTGGGTCTATTTTGGTTTGGGTTGTTTTTGCTTGGAAGATTTCAAGACATCTTTCAATATAGTGTGATTCAAAGGTGTTGAGTTCATTAATACTCAATATTGTTGAATCCACTTAAGCTAGTTGTTTTGCTCAAAAGATCAATCGAGGACGATTCTACAATTCACGTGAATTCGTACCTTGGATTCACATCAAGAAGCCTCACTGTTACCGTCGCTCTCCCCCGTGAAATCAAGAAGTATCAGAAGAGCACAGAGCTTTTGATCCGCAAGTTGCCGTTCTAGCGTCTTGTCCGAGAAATCGCCCAAGACGGACTTGAGGTTCCAAAGTCACACGATGTTGGCGTTGCAAGGCGCATTCGTGGAGAACGTACTTAGAATTGGAGATGGAGATGATTTATTTTGTTATCTTGTAGGTTCTTTAATTATTATACTTGAATTTGTTATTTAGGTATGATTTCTGGGTTTGAGATTGGATGCTAGTTAGGAATTCACTGACTTCATAAATTTCTGTGACTAATTTTTGCAGAATCTTGAAATTGATTAGATTTTTTATTGGGATTGTAATAAATGTATGGATGGATTGCTGCATCCTTCAGGCACTGGACTAGAAGTCACTGTCGTGCATTTCTGATAAACCACCCCCCCCCCCCCCCCCCCCCCCCCCCCACCTCAAAAAAAAAAAAAAAATAACTGTTTTCTTTATATTGCAAATTTAGTCCGAAATATTTTGCATATTAACAAAATTCCCCCAATGCATGTATTTGTGACTTTGACCAAGTTTGACTTTACAAAAACTTGTAGTAGCAGGTTTCCTTTTTTGAATGGACCAAAACCGCTTAAAAAGTAAAACGTAATGGCCATTTTTCGGGAGGCCAAAACATGATGGACTAAAATAGTATTAAATATTTAGTTCATATAAAATTTTCACATGAGTCCATGATATCACAAAACTATGATTCATAGAAGACCAACTATGATTAAAAGATTTAAAGGGAAAATTTCAAATTATTAGTAGTTATATTTTTTTGGTACAAAAAATGAGACCAAAAGATAAAAGGGTTGTAACCCAATAATTGACACTTCCCTTTTAAGATCAATAAGTTATTAGTTCAAAGCCTATTAATTTGAAGTGAAAAGTGCATCCAAACCACTCGGGTACAACCCTCTTGTCATACCTTGATTTTAGACGGGGAGTGCAAACCAATAGACTACAACTCTCTTGTCATACCTTTAATTTATTGATTTAAGATTAATAAAAAAAGGTTATACTTTTTGTAAACAAGAATTTTTTTTTTTTTATGGATGAAATGTTTAATACCCTTTGATTATATTTTTAATGACGCATTAGAATATTAAATTTAGTATAATGGATGAGAGAGGAAAGGAAGATGAGACGGAATGACCTATTCTATGAGTAAGATGAGATTAATTTAGTATGTTTTTTTTATTTATCTTAGTAGTGGATCAGAGGAATAATACCATAGACCAAACACGGAGGGAGTTAAGCCCAGCCGTTGACTAAGAAATCCCTTTGCCCATCAACAAAAACAAAGAATGTGAAGAACTGAATATTCAGAAGTTAACAAGCAAACTATGATGGAACTGGCATTCAGCTGGATTACTTTCTTCTTTATAGCGGCATTTACTCTGAAATTTATAAAGAAATGGAAGAGATCCAACGAAATGAATGCAATCAAGAAGCAGCAGCCACCAGGGCCATGGAAACTACCCTTCATCGGACACATGCATCATTTGATGGGCTCCCAGCTACCACACCATGCTCTGGCAAATTTAGCCAAAAGACATGGAGATCTGATGCAACTTCAGCTTGGAGAAATTTCTACCATTGTCGTATCATCTCCTATTATGGCCAAACAGATTTTGAAAACTCACGATCTTGCCTTCGCAGATAAACCGCAGTTTCTAGCTGCAAAGATCGTATTTTATAACTATTCCGCGGTTGGATTGAGTCCATATGGTGATTACTGGAGACAAATGCGAAAAATATATACTTTGGAACTTCTTAGCTCCAAAAATGTCCAATCACTTGGTTCTATTCGCCAAGATGAGGCTTTGCAACTCATTTCGTCTATTCAGACGCTGGCTGGAAGTGGAAAAGCTATAAATTTGACAGAAAGAGTTTCGTCATACACCAGCTCCATGGTGTGTAGAGCAGCACTGGGTAAAGAATTTGGCAAGCATCGAAACACACTCGAGCCACTGCTTCGGGAAGTAGTATCGCTAATGAGTGGATTTGATGTTTCTGATGTTTTTCCAAGCAGGAAAATTCTTCATCACTTAAGCTGGATGAGACCGAAATTGTTGAGGTTGCACCACAAAATTGATAGAGATTTGGATGCCATAATTCATGAGCACGTAGTGAATCAAACTAGAACAAGAACTGCAAACGGTGAGTTCGGCCTAGAAGATCTGATTGATGTGCTGCTAAGGACCAGGGAAAGCGGTGATCTTCATGTACCAATTACCGACGAAAATATCAAGGCCGCATTGCTGGTAAGTTGTCTGACCTTTATGATCTTATCTTCCTTTGTTAATTAATATCTAAGTTTGATTATGTTCAAATGTTTTATAATTTAATTTACTCCAATTATGTTACAATCGTAGATAGGCATGATATTGTGAGATAAAAATTGGGGATAGGCCATAATGATATTCTAAATCAAAATTCTTACTTACTTCTTAGGAATCAACAAATTACTTACCAAAATATAATCTAAAACACAAGGCAAACGGGCCATACTGATTGGATAACTGATTGCTGCATCTATATATATATATGTAGGATGCTTTCGTTGCAGGAAGTGAGACTTCAACTGTTGTTGTGGTATGGGCAATGGCAGAGATGATACGAAATCCAAATGTATTGGCAAAGGCACAGAGTGAGATAAGAATAGCTTTGATGGGGAAGCAAAAGGTTGAAGAGAATGTTATTCAAGAATTGAGTTACTTAACCTCAGTAATCAAAGAAACTCTCAGACTTCATCCTCCAGGTCCTCTGTTGCTTCCTAGAGAGAGTAGGGAGGAATGCGAAATCGAGGGATACATCATCCTAGTCAAAACAAGAGTGATGATCAATGCATGGGCAATTGGAAGGGATCCCAGGTATTGGGATGAACCGGAAAGTTTCAAACCTGAGAGATTTCTTGACAACAACTCTGCTGACTTCACAGGGACCAATTATGAATTTCTTCCATTCGGATCTGGGAGGAGGATGTGCCCAGGAATTTTATTTGGTTTAGCTAATGTTAAGGTTCCATTAGCTAATATGTTGTACTATTTCGACTGGAAACTCCCAGATGATACCATGAACAATACTGAGTTAGACATGACAGAAGCCTACGGATTATTGGCATCAAGAAAAAACAACCTGTTCTTGGCAGCCTCCCGTGCCTGTGTGAATCCCCCTGACCCTTGATCAGCTTTAACCTGGCCTCCATCAATGGATGCATCTTTCTTTATTTTACTAGTACTACTAATCTTTATTTTGGATTAATGAGGAAGAAGGGGTCATGGCAGATCCTGTATCTATTATGATAGAATGCGTTAAAAAAAAAAAAAAAAAAAAAGCTATTTTTAAGGGTAAAAGACAATTTGATATTCTGTTTTTCATTGCATTCTCACCGTTCCTTCCTTATGATTTAGAAAAAAAAAAAAACCCAATTGTCTGGTACTGGTGCTGGTGCCGGTGCCGGTGCCGGTTCCGGTGCCGGTGCCTTCACCAAAATCTCAAAGATCCACACAATATATCTCTATCTACTTGTTATTTTCTTTTCAATTTTTTTTTATTCTGATTTTTTACTCGATTCTCTACAAAAAAGAGGAATCCTCACAAGCAGAATCTCACACAAATCAAAAATCAAAGTTTTCCTATTCTCTTGCTACATTCTACAACTGAAAGTTCGTATTTTTGTGCGAACTCATTATTTTATATATAATGGAGAAAGCCACCTTATTATGGTAGAGGAAGAGCGGATAAAACAAAAAGGTTGTACCCTAGTGTAATCATTATAACTTAGAATTAATTAATTCAATTGAGTATTGGATAGGATGTGAAGTTAGGGTGTTAATATAAAAAAAAAAAAAAAAAAATCCATGAGTTCACTTATAAATAAAACATATTCTTGAATTTTGAAAAATATAAAAAAATTTCTTTAAATCCTTTATTCTGCCTAGCTATTTCGTGTTAAGAAGATGTGAAACGCGTTTATCTCTACAACTATAAGAATGGTGTGTTTGAGGTGTAAAATGGGAGAGAGGAGATACCATGATAGGGCTTTAAAATTTCAGGATGGATAGATCATAAGATGAATTTATTTTATTTTATATACTTGTTATTTTCTCTTTCTTGTTGCATGATGATGGACAATTGATAATTTAGACAATACTTAATTATCCAATAAACAAAATATCACATAAGGATTTCGTTTTATGAATTACTCATATCAAGAATTGGCTAAAATAATTATTAATTGATCTTTTCTAACTAAAATATAAGGATTTGGACAAATTTATCCCTCACTGAAATAACTTCAAAAATTTATGTTTTGATTGGATTTGTATGAATTTTCGTTCATTCTCTTTAGTTGGTGGAAGTGGTATTTTGATATTTTCTAAGGTTCTTAAAAATGTTTTATATGTAAGTAAGGTTCAGTAGTATTTTTTACACTAATCAAAATTATGAATAGCATTAACGCTGAAAAGCATGGGGAGGTTCAAGAATCCTGCACATGGTATCTGATAATCCTTCAGTTTTTAAGAGTAAATTTTAAAAAATGATCTGGCTCTGATCTGCAGAACTTGTTTCCAGCCTAGCATAGTAAATTTTAAGATTTTGGAAGTAATTCAGATAGCATTGTTAATTAATATCTTTAATATAATAATTCTTTTTTTTTTTTTTTTTTTTGAGGGAAGGAGGCTATAGCGCGGGGCCTCGACCAAAAAATGTGAAAAATGAGAGTGTGAACTGAAAATTTTGAATTTGGAGGTTGTGGACGGACAAGAGGGTTTCCGGATTCGTAAAATCGGAACTTCTAATTAATTAGATGTTCGGATTTTACAAATCAAATCCAAAATTCTAATTAAATTTAAAAATCAAATCTTAAACTCGGATTTTAAAAATCCGAACATAAATTCTACTTTTAATTTTTTTAAAATAATTTTCATAATTCAGATTTTAAAAATCCAAATTTTTCCAAAAAACTAAAATCAGATTATTAAAATCCGAACCCTTCAAAAATATTTTGTCTCACCGGAAAAAAATTTTGAGGGTTGAATACGTTCGGATTTCAATCATCCGATTTTTTATAAATTTGGATGAAGGAAATCCGAATTTTAGTAAATTTGGGTTTGTGAAATATGAATTCTTGTAAATTTGGATTTTCAAAATCCGAATTTAACTTGGACAATAAAAAGCAAAACCCTTGGCCGATTTTTTCATTCTTCTCCTTCTTCTTCCCTCAAACTTTCTCTCTCTAGCGGTTCACTTTCTCTCTCTAGATTTTCTGCAATGTTCATCTGAAAATATTGGATTTCGGCCATATTTCTTCGAAGATATATGTCACGTTGTGATATCATACTAAGGTAAGTCACGATTTAAGTGTTTTATGGTTGATATTTAATTATTCATATGATTTTTCATGTGGTTAGATGATGTTTTGAGTAGTGGTGTATGTAGTTGAGGAAATGTGATTAGGAAATATATGCACTAGTAGCTTATGACTAAGATTTATGGACTTTTTTAATAAGTAGGCATGGATTAGTAATGTGATTATTTCAATTACGATTTCAAATATGATTAGTCATAAGTGGTCATGAAGTTACAATTAAAATGATATTATCGTAATGGAAAGATTGACGTATGTTTATAATGTTATTGGTTGTTTCATGTATTGTGGTTTATAAATTTTATTGATAATAAATTTTGATTAAGAAAATCGAAGATAAATTATTATAATGACATTTTTATGATTGACAGGTATAATGACATTTAATGGTCCGTATATGTTTAATTTCTATTGGACATCTACATATGCTATTGATAACACTCCGACTCCGGATCATACAGTAGACGCTAATCGTAGATTTCAAGAGATGATATGGTAAAAAGCATTTGCAATGAAATTGGGGAGTCAATGAATTCTTGGAAAATCACACTTACTGCGTTTTTTGAAGTAGATGGGACTTGGAAACAAGCAGTAATTACTTCTGATGATGTGCTGGATTTCATTTATAATTTTTGAGCATAGAGTTTTATTGATGTGTATGTCGGACTTGAGGAAATTCAGTCTTCAAAAAGAGTTGATATGCGAAATATTGCTTCAAGTTCTTCACAAGGTGGAGAAGATCAATTTGATTTTGGAATGAACGAAATATTCCATTTTGATTTTGAAGAGGAGTTAGGGGACTTCCATTATAACATTGAGGATGATGCCGACGATGGCTATACATCCGACGGTGATTTTTGTTCAGACTCTATCGTGTTCAGTACTGATGAAAGTGAGGAAGAGTTTAGGACGCCAGAAAGTGGACATTTTCTCTACTCTGATGTGGGCCACCAAGATCGTTACCATTGATCGAGATAAACATGCTTTGCCCCGATATAATGGTAATCCCAAGAGTATTGCCTTGGGAACTGTTTTCAAAGACAAGGAAAAAGCATAACGGGCCATAGCAACATGAAACGTGACAAGGTTTAGGGAATATGTTAATTGTGAGAGCAATAAAAACACATGGTGCGTTGAATGTAAAAGTCAAAAATTTACTGCAACCGAAGGTTATCATCCATGTGCATGGAAAATCCGCGTGTCCAAAAAATATTGTGGTCGTGTTCATGGTATATAGGAAGTGACTATTTGGTGTCCGAGTCACAATTGCGTTGGAATGTCCGTTGGAAATGACCACCATAATGTGACATCGTCCACAATAGCACCACTCATATTGACACAAATTGAAAGAGACCCGTAGTATAGTGTGGCTGCTATTATAACTGAGGTGAAAAACAAATTAAAAGTTGACGTCAAGCAGAAGAAAGCATGACATGCTAGAAGGAAAGCCATCAAGCTTGTATTTGGTACTTGGGTGACGAATTTTGTGGAATTACCGAGGTAAGTTTTAAAAGTTTATGATTTTTTTGTAAATAGGATTGGAATTATTGTTTAGATGATGATTGGGTGATGATTTTGTTAATGTTTGGTTTATTTAGGTAAAGTTGGTTGATTTTATGTAAATAGGATCGTTGATGTTTAGATGATGATTGGGTGATGATTTTGTTAATGTTTGGTTTATTTAGGTAAAGTTGGTTGATTTTACGTAAATAGGATCGTTGATGTTTAGATGATGATTGGGTGATGATTTTGTTAATGTTTGGTTTATTTAGGTAAAATTGGTTGATTTTATGTAAATAGAATCGTTGATGTGTAGATGATGATTGGGTGATGATTTTTTAATGTTTGGTTTATTTAAGTAAAGTTGGTTGATTTTATGTAAATAGGATCGTTGATGTTTTGATGATGATTGGGTGATGATTTATTAATGTTTGGTGTATATAGCTTTCTTGATGTTTTACAACCGTCGAATCCCGAAATGATTGTCAAATTGGATTATCAATGAGGGTCGAGTGAAACAGAAAGGAGGTTCAAATATTTGTTTTAGTCATTCGGCCTAGCTCGACATACGTTTCTCACATGTCCACTGGTGGTTAGTATTGTTGGGACACATTTGCGGGGTGGATACAAGAGGAAGTTGCTCGTGGCCATGACCATTACCGCTGCATGTCATCTTCTGCCACTTGCGTTTGAACTGGTGGACGACGAAACTACAGAAAGTTGGACATTTTTCATCACACACCTCATTAATCATGTCTTCGCTCGTCGTCCAATGTATGCGCTATCGGATCGATGTCCTGGCATCATCGCTGCATTTAGAGACATTAAGGAATGGGAAGAAGGTGTTACAGGTCACCACAGATTTTTCTACGACACGTTCAAAGTAGTTTAATGAATCATCATCGCGGCAAAAGATTAGAAAGTTTGTGTTGGGAAATGGGTGAAAAGTGTCAACTTGTAAAGTATGACAGACTTGGTATGAAGATGTATGAATACAATCCGGCCGCATACTAATATTTGTTGGGAGTTGGTCCATAGAAATGGAGTCTGGCACACGACGGATACCATCGATAGGGTAAATTAGCGATGAATATGTCCGAAAGTTACAACAGTGCGTTGAAAGACGTCCGGTGTCTTCCAATCAGAGCAATCATTGAGTCCAAATTTGAAAAAACTAAAGAGATATTTTGGCAGGAACATGTGGAGGCTCTTGCATGCAACACACACTTTCCTCCTCAGTTGTAGGAAATATTCATGGAGTACGATAGATGCGCTGGGGGATATCGTGTAGAACCATATGACTGGGCCAACAAAACTTTCAATGTTAGAACTTATATGCGTCCAGATGGTAAAGGAGGAAACATACACACGGTTCAGTATGATGTGGGCACATGTACGTGTGATAAGTTACAAACTTATAGATATCAGTGTTCCCATGCGTTGGCGGTGTGTCGTTCTCTTGGTCATGATGCAACAAAACTCGTGGACAAATTGCTTACGGTCAGAAATTGGAAGAGGCAATTTGGGAATGCCATTTTTACCCCAATCCGTCAAATAGAGAAATGATGAAGAAACATTGTATGGAAGTTGATTCTCGATTATCGCCGACTAATAGTTAATAGTAGTCCAGGAGGAAACAGAAGCGGATGTTTAAGAATCAAATGGATCGCCGTGGACAACGACGCCGAAATGAATACACGAGTGTGGTAGTGCAGACCATCGAGCTAGAATGTGTCCTGTAGCTCATCCTAGATCGGATAGAACAAGGATTGGTAGAAGAGTTTAATGGAATTGGTAGAATGACGTGTTTGATGTTTTTATACTGTATTGGTTAGTTAATGTTGTTTGGTTAATGTAATACGTAGAATGAATTGTTTGATGTTCTTATGATGTATTGGTTAGTTAATGTTGTTTGGATTAATGTAATAGGTATAATGACTTGTTTGATGTTCTTATGCTATATTGGTTATTTAATGTTGTTTTGGTTAATGTAATAAGTAGAATAACTTGTTTGATGTTCTTATGCTGTATCGGTTATTTAATGTTGTTTTGGTTAATGTAATAGGTAGAATGACTTGTTTGATGTTCTTATGCTGTATTTTTTAGTTAATATTGTTTTGGTTAATGTAATAGGTACAATAACTTGTTTGATGTTCTTATGCTGTATTGGTTATTTAATGTTGTTTTGGTTTATGTAATAGGTAGAATGACTTGTTTGATGTTTTTATGCTGTATTGGTTAATGTAATAGGTAGAATGACTCTGTTTTGACTATCCACGAACAGTGTGAAAAATAAAGTTCAGATTTGTAAAATCCGAACTTTTTTATTTTAACAAAGTTTAAATTTCACAAATTTGATTTTTCGACGGGCTATAAAAACCGCCCCCCCCCCCTTTCTTCTCTTCTTTCCCAAACCTTCCACCACCGCTGCCCAAAAAACCCTAGCAATCCCCACCTCCCTTTTCCGACCATTGAACCATCCAATCCGCGAAATAAACACCAAACACTCTCGATAACACAAGGAACAAAACCATACAATCCTTGCTTCATTTTGTTGGTTTTTTTTCTCCCAGATATTTACCGCCCCACCAACCTCTTCCGCGATTCTTTCAATTCCGGCCATCCATTTTGTTAGAAATCACCACCAAAACACTCACTTCACTCTATAGAACAGAACCCATTAAGTAGATTTCAATTTCGGACCGCTTCACTATATTACCGCCGACGCACCGCCGGACCACCGCCGCAACCGCCAAAGAAGGGGTTTTTTTAATTCTTCAAGGTATTTTCCTTTTTTTAAATTCTTTTACCTAAATTAGTTTTTTGTTATATTTAATTTTCTATTATTATTATTGTTGTTGTGAATTAGTTAATTTTTAATTTATTAGTATTATTAATGTTGTTGTTATTAGCTTATTTCAATTATATTCGTATTATTATTGTATTTTTGTTATTAATTAGTTTATTTTTTGTATTATTATTGTGATTAGTATTACCTTATATATTTTAGTTGGTTATATATTTTTATTTATACGATTATGGTTTTGTCGGCACATTGGTTGTGGTTTATGGTTGATTGTATGTTGATGGTTGATTAATATAGATTTGTGATTTATTTTGTGTGCTGTTTGGGAATTTGGAAAGTTGCATTTATTGTCGTTATGCTGCTGGATTTTTATTGATTATGAAATAATTATTTATGTTTTTTGTGTTGTGGTAGGTACATACATAATGGCATCATCGAGCAGCAGCAGTCAGAAACCACGCAAGTATCTCAATCAGGAGCCAATTGAGCCGGACCTTCTTTATCTCCATGCACAACACCAATCTCAAATGGTGTGGAGGGATGAGGGAGATTCTCAAACGAAGAACCTCAAGTGACGACACTATGATACTCAAATGTGGGAGCCATTGTACGCCGAACAGGCCCAAGTGCGTCATGAAATCGACCGGCTTGGATTTAGGGGAGTATGTTGTGTGGGGTGTATTCGACTCGACTGGGCCCTAATAATGACATTTGTGGAGAGATGCCGCCCGAAAATGCACACTTTCCACTTCTAGTTCGGCAAGGCAACGGTCACGTTGCAAGATGTGTAGGTCCTATTCGGTCTCCGCACAGACAGTGTAGTTGTTCCAGGTATAAATTATAATAGATCACCCGAAGAATGGACAAAAGAATGTGCCCGGTTGTTGGGTTTCCATCTAGAGCCAGACCATTACAAGAGCAACACCTTAAGGCTCCAACGTCTACATACCACCATTAGTGAACCACTCCAGAGTCATGGGGTCACGCCAGAAGCTTATAGACAGTGAGCCAGGTGTTACATCTTGTTATTCCTATTTGGATTGATATTTACTGACAAGTGAGGAAACTGGGTCCCTCTACATCTTCTTCAGAATATAGAGGATTCGGACAGGTGTGTACAATTTAGTTGGGACAGGGCAGCCCTCTGCTCATTATACCAAGGCCAATGTAAGGCATACTCGTACCAGGACAAGGACATAACCGGTTTTTTGCTCCTCCTACAGGTAAAAATATTTGGTGTTCTTTTGAAATATCCATATGGTTTTTTTTTTTCATTGTTTCCACCTTATACATCTTCATATTAAATTTTTTGTTAATGTGAATTTGAAATGTTTATCCAGATATGGGCTTGAGAGCGTATTCATGTCGTCAGACCGACTAGAGTGGCACCAAATGACAGACCCCAATTTGGTTGCCCGTTGGTAGAACGGTGAGCCGTCACTCTCAAATATGAGAAAGTCAGTACTCATGTCTTGACGACTTACCAGTTAGGGGGTTTTCGAGGTGAGAATATAAGTAGTTTCAATATTTATTAAATTTGGTGCATATTATATTTCTTTTATCTAAGATTGTTTATTTATAGGTTTTTTATTTATTTTTTCAGTTTATATGTATGCCTTACGATGAGGATGATTTGCTTGATGTACATCTCCCCAAATGCTGCCGAGAGGGGAGGGAATGTTGGATGTCCAAAACTTGGCTCACTAATTGGGACTCCCACGAGCCTCATGAGGTTGGTAGGGTACTTCGGCAATTTGGGTACCATCAGTCTGTTCCTGACGACCCTATGATTGTTTCTTTGACGGAGAAGTCATATTTGGAGACTAATTCCAAGGGAATGGGAGGCGGGTTGAATACTGATTGGCGATTAGAATATTCCCATTATGTACACAATTGGGATGAAAGGATGTATGGAATACCACCTAATATTTGACCAGAGGTCCCTCCAGAAGCAAACACGGAATACAAAAGGTGGTTTAACAGTAAGACGCTCAAATTCATCAATGATCCAAGCCGTGATGACCTTGCCGCTGAGGGATACCGAGGTGCTACGGCCTGAGCCAGAGTATATGTAAGTGTTAATTTAATTGCTGCTTAATGTTAGTTTTTAATACTTAAAAGCTTTATTTGTATGAAAAACTATTTCTCAGTTATATATCGATTGTGTTCCAGTATATAACCGCATGTTAAACATCTTGTCCACTTCATATGAGTAGATAATGAGGTGTTTGGTGTGACACAGTAGATTTCATCATTGGTCAAATTTATTATATATATAAATAATGCTCGTAACTGAGATAGTTTGGACATACTGTCAGTTTAACTTATTGTATGATTCTGAGATGGGTTTGTCTAGACTAATTGAATCATATGGATGTGCCCGGGGCATATTGAGCAGGACCGATAAATGATCGAATTAACTTGTACTGATCTTCGTAGTTAATTCGAGCCTTATATTCTATCTCTTAATCCCTAGACTAGAGCGGGCATGAGGGTTAGACATAGTGTCATTTGATTTGACAAAAAGTGCGGTCACTTGAGGCCTATAATCTCAGTAGGTTGGGTATACGTGTTTAATTTCTTATTGTGTCGTTTCTTATCAAAAGAAAACTATGTACCGGTGCGTCTGAGGTGATGGTGCTCTCGAGATGAGCTTATATGAATTACTATACTAAACTCGGCTAGTGGACCTATTCTAGTATAGTAATAAAGTCGAGTGGTACTAATCTCGGATGAAAAAAAAGGCGATTAATTAATTTATCAGTAAATTAATAAATTGACGAGCACTATATCTTTGACGTTGGGAGATAAAAGAATAATTAAAGTGGTACCCTGAAGAAATTTCCTTTTGAGCGGTAGTTCCATAATTAATCCTTAGTGGTACGATTAATTATGTGTTAGATTAATTGACAAAGTGGATTTAATTATTTAATTAATTATCCTTGGATCAATTGGAATTAATTAGTCTAGTAAAGACTTAAGAAATTAATTAAAAGTTCAACTACAAGGCCCAACTCGAAAGCCCACTAGATCTTCCTTGAAGCTCCTATAAATAGATAATGTTAGTGCCTTGAAACTTAAGAAACTTAGAAGACAAGTTAGTCTTGCCTCTAGAGAGAGAAAGGCCTAGAATGGGACTTGAAGAAATAGTAAAATCGAGACCCACTCAAAGAAGGCTTTGGATCTCTCTCTGAACGCTCAAGATCGGATTTTGGAATTCTTACCGGCGTGGGCTTCTCGGAAAACCCAGTTTTTAGGCGTGGAGTTCAAGATTTTACAGCGAGATCCAAGCTTTTCCAACGAGCAGATTTTCCCGGACTTCTTCGCAGCTTTAGTGCGGTCTTCACGCGGCA
Organism: Knoxia roxburghii; assembly: GCA_030378225.1. NCBI lineage: Eukaryota > Viridiplantae > Streptophyta > Magnoliopsida > Gentianales > Rubiaceae > Knoxia > Knoxia roxburghii. The sequence goes on from CM059423.1 coordinate 10,261,138, forward strand.
ACTGCAGTTCCGGCGGATCTTTGAGTTTTCCAGTGAGTTTCTTGGTTAGTTTTCATGGGCTTTGATGGATCTATCCAGTAGGTAGTTGCCCATACGACTTCTGGATTTATCTTGGAGGCATTCGAGGGATTTCTTGCGGGAGAAGCATCAAAGGTTGGATATTTTGTTCAAAGGTGGAAGCTTTTATCTTTCTCGATTGATTTCTTCGAGGAACTCGCATCAAAGGTCGAATCTCTAATACATCCGCTTTAATTTAAAGATTCAGTTTTTTATGGGTAAAGTAAATCGAATAAGTATAAGCTAAATCGGGTTCAAAAGAACTTGTACTGGTGTTTAGGCTCGATCAAAAGTTTCTAATTTTGGAATGCATAGCACGAAAGTGAAATTTTTGATTTGGCCCGGACCGACTAGTTCGTTCAATTGGTATCAGAGCCGAGGTTTTGCTTGATACTTTTTTGATTTGTTATGGGCTTTTCATTGCAGGTGGTTATTATCCCAGCTATTACGGTTTATGCATTCAGTTTTCGTTTATAAACCCCGGGACATGTCTGGGTTGGTTTTTTGAATGTGAATGTGTGTAATAGTAATAACCACGAGCTGAAAACCATGTAGGATAAGATTAATTCTGTAGTAGAATTTATTCTATCAAATGTCGTCTTTATTTTTCTAGAAAATCAAGCATTGTATTTAGGAAGATATGTAATGGCGAAGATGTTATTGTGGGCAACTTGGATTCGCGGGTTTTATGATTTATTGTAACTTGGGTGATTCCAATAATTACGTAGAAAACTGTGAAAACCCGAACGAATTGCAAGGAGTTCAAATAATGAGTGGGAGCGACGTGACGGGACACGTCAACAAGGCAACGAAAAGAAGCAATAATTGAAAAGGCCTAATAGTCGATAAATTTTAATTACGTATTTATTTCCCGCTTTTATTGTCTTGGTTGTTGCTTGCATGTTTTTAATTTATGTTTTGATGCATGATTAAAAACATATGATTTTATGGGTGCAAATAACTAAAGTTAAGAAATTGCATGTTAAAACAAGAAAAACCCTCAATTTAAAAATCTAAGTTGGAGCGGGTTGCTTGATATCCCCATGGCCTCCATTACAAATTCATTTGTGATGTGAATAGACTTGCGCGTTGGCATTAGGGCCTTCCTCCATATCGGATGAATCTAATTCATAAGATGACTAGATTGAATTTCTAAGGAAATAACTATAGTAAGTTAAATTGGAGAATGCGACACCCTCTCTAACTGAGGCGCACTATCCTTGGTAACAAAGTTGGAAGTCACGTAATGGCATATGCTTAGTGTACTATTTGTAGTATTCCTCCCAACGAGGTTACGCTACTTATGTGTACGGCTGAAATCACCGACTATTAATTTCATTGATCAATAGATCATTTGGTCAGATATTGAAATTAATGAACTTGGTTTTTCTCGAACGAATGAGACTAACATAAATGTTCACACTAACATAATTTGTGTGAATCCCGGTGAACGAGATGTTGGTGGATTTGATTATATTGTTTTGAGGCTGTCACTATTTTCTAAAAAGATAAAATATTGAAACCTCTCTGTTTATTTATTTTTAGCTTTCGATATGACGTTTAATCCATTAGTTATCATATAAAAGAGAACAAACTGACTGGCCCAAATTATATTGATTAAAAATGCAATTTGAATATTGTCCTCACGGCTGAGCAATACAATTTTGTGCTTACTGAACTGTGCCCAGAAGTGCCTAATGATGAATCCACTCCTGAGCATAGAGAAGCATATCAAAAGTGAAAGAAAGCTGATGAGATAGGAAAGTGCTACATTTTAGCTTTTGTGTCAAATGTTCTACAACACCAGCATCAGTTGATGACCTCAGCTTTTGATATAATGACTAACCTAAGGGAGATGTTTGGTCACCGAGGCGGAGCAGTTAGACAAGTGGCTATGAGAAAGCTAATGACTAGCAAGATGGCTGACGGCACACCTGTGAGAGATCACGTACTTGACATGATTAGAAACTTCAATGAGATTGAGGTATTGGGAGGTTATATCGATGGGGAATCCCAAGTTGTTATCATACTCCAGAGCTTGCCTCAAAGCTTTGAGCAGTTTCGGATGAATTACAATATGAATCCGCGACTCTATACTCTTTCCGAGCTCTTAGCTGTATTGGTGTTTGCTGAAAACCTCTTCCATGAGAAGAAACAAGATTTAGCAACTGCCGGGGCTTCAGGATCTTCTTCTAGGCCCAAAGCTGGGAAGAAGAAAAAAAAGACCCAGAGACTGCTAATTCATGGGCCTAAGCCAGATTGTCAAGAAGAAGAAGCCGAAAGGCAAGTGCTTCAAGTGTGGCAAGACAGGACATTGGAAACCGTACGACCATTTTTGCTTTAGTTACTGAGACATGTTTAGCGGTGATTCCCACAGATACTTGGTGTGTGGATTCAGGAACCATTAATCATGTTTGTAATTCTTTACAGGGGATCCAAGTAACCTGGATACTTAGAGATGATGAGATAGAAATCTACTAGGGGGACACTACCAAAGTGTCAGTCAAAGCAGTGGGAGCAACAAGACTTATTTTCCAGAATAATGGTATAATAGTTTTGAAGAATTGTCTTTATGTTCCGAGTTTTAGAATGAATTTACTTTCAGTTTCTAAACTCTTGTTGGATGGCTATAAGTTTGTTTTTTTTCTAATAATTCTATTGTTGTTTGAAAGAATGAGAAACTTATATGTTCTGGTTGAATGGTAGAGAATCTCTTCTTGATTAAAACTAACTCCCTTGTTGTGCAAAACACTGAAATGAATGACACATCATTACGCCATGTGAATTTAAGCTGAATTTTTTACATAACACCTTCCACCAAGTCTCCTAACACTGCCGCAACGTCCTGGTACATCCAAAAAACAACTGCCGCAATGTCCCCGTACATCCAAAAAACAACTGCCGCAATGTCTAACAGCGGGGAGAAAGCAGCGGGGAAGAATCAGAAGCAACCCATTTCACATGAAAGTTTCAATATCTCATGGAAAACATTTATATATATATCATATTTCAAAGTAATAGAGCATTATTTGAAGAAGAAAACAAAAATAAAACATCATTAATACATTACCCAACATCAATTCCGAAAATAAAATTTCATAAATCCATCAAACGCAGTTCATACTTTATGATGTGATGATTTTTTAAGAAGAAGAAGTAATTTTTGAAGATGAATAAGTGATTTTTAAAGAACAATAAGAGATTTTTTCTGTTGTATTTGGTGTTGTTCGTTGGAAAATACAATCGCTGATCTCCATTGAATCTGTGTTTAGATGAAGATTTGATTGAATACGGTTTCGAATGGAGTGCAGTGAAGAAGAAGAAGTGATTTTTTTTTTTTTTTTGAAGAAATGACTTTTGAAGAAGAAGAAACTGGGTTTTTGAAGGAGAAGAAAAGAGCGTGGGTCTCACTCTTTTATAGTGAGAGTGATGAATAATTACTAGGTACATGTACACTAGGTACAAGATATAATTTGCGGGTACCTTCCTCTTAAAGGTCTCACCCCACTACCACCTATAAATTTCATCTCGTTGAATAAACACTAGATTAGGGACCTTTGATCCTTCAAAAACCTCAAATTTCCAAATCCAAGTTCCAAACTAGCCAAATACATTCGATCCTCAACCAGATTTTCTACTTGTGAGGAAGGATCATAACAAACAATCTTATCACAAATTCAAATTTCAAAATTCTTAAATTTCAAAATTTTGAATTTAGCCAACTTCATTATGCATGCATCATTTTTTTCAATTAATTTCAGCAAACAAAGCAAAATAAACTTATGAACAATAATAAGAACAATGAGATTATAAAAAAAAATTCAAATAACACAAAAATTAAAATATTTGAACAAAAAAGTAAGATCAAATGGACAAAATATAATTCTAGATAATTTGTGCTATCCATCTAGATAATTCTAAAAACTTCCATCTTGCATGTGTCACTAGAAACAAAAAGTTGAAAAATTGAATTTTGAAAAAAAAATTAATTAAATTGTCTTGACATTTGCAATTATATTATTGTGAGTAAAAAAATATTTAAATTTGAATTTTAAATTTGAAAGTTGAAAATTTTTTATTATTTGTGATTATTTAATTACTTATTTATTTGTGCTTTTTTTTCTTTCTTTTTCTTTCATCCACACTTAAGGAAAAAAAAAAAAAAAAAAGATAATCATTGCAAAGGGAAAATTCTTTGGTTTTAAGTCACATAGTATAACTAAAGTTGAATTTGGTGATTTCGTTCCAAAAATTTAGTAACACTTTGTGTTGTAATTTTTTAGGTATTTGTGCATATATATATATATATATATTTGTATTGTAACTCGGTCTTGTCTGGGGTTGATTCTTGTGTCTTATATAGGGCTATAAGATAGACCTCAAGTGCCCTTGACTTAGACATTCCTGTTGGATTTGGGTTTTATTAACTCCAATCCTTTTCGTGCACTGATTAATGAACCCAACAAATGAAATAAAAAAGAAATAAATTAATTTAATTTTAATCAGTCAAGAAATAAAATTTTGAACAAAAGTTAAGATCAAAGAGACAAAAAATGAAATTATGAACAAGAAAATTGATGAACAAAAATTAAGAACAAGAAATGTAACCTTAACAAAAATTATAAACAATATAAACAAAAATAACAAAGGAATTTCTCGGATTCAAAGGGAAGAAAATTCAGCTATAGAACTGATTTCTTTAACCTTTCCGATTTTAGAATGTTGATTGTAACAACTTGGAGAAGGAGAACGATCATTCCTTCCACAAGGTGTTACAACAACTCTTACCCTTGATAGCACTCTGGCTCTGATACCAAATGTTATGATCCTTCCTCACAAATAGAAACTCCGGCAGAGGTTCAACTGTATTTGGCTAGTTTGGAACTTAGATTTAGAAATGGTGAGGTGTTTGAAGGATCAAGTGTCCCTAATCTAGTGCTTATTCAAGGGGATGAAATTATGGTGGTAGTGGGGTGAGACCTTCAAGAGGACGTCATCTAAGGAATGCAACCACAAAAACTAACTACTCTAATTTTTTATAAATGCAAAAAAATGACTTGAGAGACTTTTTGGGAGTTCACAAATTCAAAATTTTTCTAAATGAAATCATGAATGAATAGACTGAATTCCTTCTCTATTTATAAGAGAATGAATGGTCTTAAAATTACAAAAATTAATTAAATAATTAATTAAAAACTCCTAACTAATTAAGCTAATAGCTGCTCCTAACAAAATTTCTAAGCAATTGACTTGTTCTTTCTCGATTTTTGGACGGTTGAATTTGACAACATAATTTATCCAATTCTTTGCCGAGATTATGCAACTTCAATTCGATCTTGCAAACAATTCCAATTTGGACTGATTTCCTCGTGGGCCGCAGGGAATGAATTTGGTTTGCAATTAGTCCATCTTCTGGGCTGGTCCGTCAACTTGTTGGCTGAAAATACTTTGGGCCGAAATGAATGACTCTTCTCAATTGCTATTTGTATAACAAAATTATTATTTGTATAACAAAAAATGTCCAAAATAACCTTGGAAGTTAAAAAATACTAATTGTTGGTAAATTTGGGTAGAAAATGCTGCGAATTGCGAATTTAAAGGGCAAGAAACGCGAAACCGTAATGAAAATAAACAAAAAAAAAAAGCTAAAGCATAAAAAACACAGTGGAAAAAATGTCAAACCATGACGTTATTATGGAATGTAAACGTTAAAGTGTGGCATTTAACTTAAGCCAAAACGCTAAAATGTAGCGATAGATGTGTCCAAAACGCTAAGGAATAGCGAAGAATGTATGTCTCGCTCGTTAAAGTGTAACGTTATTAACTTTACTGGTTAAAAAAATGAAACGAACGAAAAACGCCGTACAATCCATATTTTTGCTAGATCAAACGCAAGAACCCTAAAAACAATCGAAAAATAGGAAATCTTTTACACAGTCCGGACGAAATTAGCGAAATAGACGCGGGTGGTGCTGAATCTTCGAGAGGTCATGGCGCGGGCAAAGGTCCAATTTATATTCGGGTAAAAATTCCTTCAACATTTTAATATTTTGTCAAATTCATTTCGCACATTTATAAACGCATGGATCTGTTGTATTTGGGTAAAAAAACGTTTCTGTTCAGCATTCGGTAGGTTATAAAACGCTTGTTTGTGACCTTTTAATACATGTGAAACGTTAAGCTGCTGTGTTTTTTCCTTGATCAAATGTTATTCGGTTGTGTTCGATCGGTAAAGAAACGCTAGAGCGTAGCGTTTTGGTATGATGATAACGCCGATTGGTGGCGTTTCCCTTGTATTAAAACGTAATGGTTTGGTGTTTGACAGAGAGTCAAACACTGCCTATCTGCGTTTGACTAGTAGTCAAATGCTAATAGGTAGCATTTGACTCTCTGTCAAACGTTAGTTTATAGCGTTTGACCGTCAGTCAAACGCTTTTATGTGACGTTTTATATGTATTTTAAGTTTTTATTTAATTTAAATTGTTTGGGCATTAATATATATGATATAAATGTTTTGCAGGGTGGCGGCAAGGTAAAACCGTATGTTCCTCCTCCCCCTGTTGAGGATAGACAGCGTCCGACAGCTTCTGCAAGGAGGCAGAAAGTGCCATCGTGGAGACCTCGAGGTGGAGTTGAGGGTGGAGTTGGAGGTGAAGGTATAGGTGGAGATCAGGGTGGAGTTGGAGTTGGAGTTGGAGTTGGCGGTAGAGGTGGAGGGAGTGGTAGGGGTGGAGGTAGAGGTTGAGATGGAGGGAGAGGTGTAAGTAGAGGTCAGGGTGGAGGCGAGTCGTCGTTCCATTTGAGGGACGAAGATGATGATTTTATTAGTGATGAGGATACTCGGTCGGAGGAGGAGGAGGTGCAGGATGAGCAGCCAAGGGATGAGCATCATCATCAGCATCAGGGGGATGCACAGCAGCATCGGGGGGATCGTTCTCCAGGTACACGTTCTAGTACAATAAATTAAGTTATTTGTTTGTTAATTTTATTTATTTATTTAATGAATTATGTCGTTATGTAATTGATTTAGTTATTTCATTTATGAATTATGTGTTTATTTATTTATTAATTTGTTTAGTTAGTTAAATTAAGTTTGATTTGTTATAAATTTTATTAATTATTTACTTATTTAATTTATGAATTATGTGTTTATTTATTTGTTAATTTGTTTAGTTAGTTAAATTATGTTATATTTGTTTATATATTTTATTAATTATTTAGTTATTTATTCTATGGATTTTTTGTTTATTTATTTGTTAATTTGTTAAAATATGTATAATTTGCTTACCGGGATGACATCGAGCCATATATGCAAGACAGGTGTGCGCGCCAGCTTGGCTACATTCAATGGATCCCCAGAGCATTCATTCTGGCCACGGAGGGTACCTTCAGGGGGTACGTTGGGAAGGGGTATGTGGTGCATCACCCTCGGGCATATGCGGAGACCGATTGGTACGCGTACACGTCGACTGGTGCAATATTTTTTATGCATCGGCCATAGACCGGTCATGGTGTCAGATATAGTGCGTGCGTGGACGACTATCTAGATTGGTTTATGGCCCACTCGCATCCGTACGTATTAGGCCCCCCACCGGAGCAGGAAGCGCCAGTTATACCACGACGGTCAGCCTCAGAATATGTAAGTATTTATTACAAATTTTAAATATTGTTTATTATAATTTTGAAAATAAAGTTTTCATATCATTGTGTATATTTTTGTAGTGGGTTGGTGATATGCTTGGGATGCAGAGACAGTTGCTGGATTATTTGCGGGAGCGAGCACCCGACCGTTATGCTGAGTACTCTAATCGCTTTGCAGAGTTCGAGCAGAGGTTCGACTGGTGCAATATTTTTTATGTATCGGCCATAGACCGGTCATGGCGTCAGATATAGTGCGTGCGTGGACGACTATCTAGATTGGTTTATGGCCCACTCGCATCCGTACGTATTAGGCCCCCCATCGGAGCAGGAAGCGCCAGTTATACCACGACGGTCAGCCTCAGAATATGTAAGTATTTATTACAAATTTTAAATATTGTTTATTATAATTTTGAAAATAAAGTTTTCATATCATTGCGTATATTTTTGTAGTGGGTTGGTGATATGCTCGGGATGCAGAAACAGTTGCTGGATTATTTGTGGGAGCGAGCACCCGACCGTTATGCTGAGTACTCTGATCGGATTACAGAGTTCGAGCAGAGGTTTGACCGCGCAAATTGAGTGTATGTTGTATGTTTCATACTTATGGCATTTACTTGATGTATTTTATGTATTACATTTATTTACACAATTGTTGATTTATATTGTATTTTATGAACAATGTGCACCACGTCCAGTACAACTAGCACCAAGTCCAAAACAACAAGCACCCTGTCTAAAACAACTTGAACCATGTCGAAAACAACTTGCACCACGTCCACAACAACATGCACCAAGTCTAAAACAACTTGAACCACGTCGAAAACAACTTGCACCACGTCTAAAACAACAAGCACCACGTCAAAAACAACTTGAACCACGTCGAAAGCAACTTGAACCACGTCAAAAACAACTTGCACCACGTCCAAAACAACATGAACCACGTCCAGAACAACTTGAATCACATCCAGAACAACTTGTACCACGTCTCGGAACGACTTGAACCACGTCCAGAACAACATGCACCACGTCCAAAACAACATGCACCACTTCTAGAACAACATGCACCACGTCTCATAACAACTTGAACCACGTCCAAAACAATATGCACCACGTCTAGAACAACATGCACCACATCCATGCATGTGTATTGATACTGATTGGTTTGATTGCAAATAGTGGATGGACAACTATAGTTCACAACTTCGAATAATAATCAAATAATACAATTAATTCATAACTTCAAACAATAGTCACAGAGCTATTGGGGTAAACCTCATTCACATAAAATTCAAGCCGCTATGCATCACGGCGATTAACCCATAGCCTAAACCTCATTCTCAAATTGTTGGGCCATTGGCCAACAGCTGCTTCATTGCAGTGATCTCGCTAAGGCCATTGGCCAACAGCTGCTTCATTGCAGTGATCTCGCTAAACAGTGTGCAATGATGGGAGAGGTCAATCATTAAGAACATCTACACAAACATAATGATTACCTTCCACGTGTGCAAGTGTTTTCTGCTTCTCAGGTCGTGTATCGCCCTCTCCAGCATCCAAAGGTAATATGGTACAATTCGCCATTGGCTCTGAACGGCTGAGGTGAATTACCACGGCATTAGCATGCGTGGCGAGGGGATACAAGTATGTGGGTGTGACCATCCAATAGGCTCTAGTACAACTTCTACCTGATAACGTAATCGCCTGAGCATGGCCTCCAGATGATCACCATCAGCAGGCATCGCCTTCAAAACTGCAAACAAACCTTCATACCTCTGTGGATCCCGAACAATCTCTCCAGCAAGTGCTCTATGAGACAATTTCCAATTATGCTGGCCGCCTGAAAGATAACTAGCAATGACTCGAAAGCCACAATGTCCGTCACCAATGACGTCCGACCATCCAGTACAGTAAGCTCGAAAAAACAATGGCACACATGAACATCTTGTCCAAATCCTAATTTGTGAAATAAATAATAATAAACATAACTGAAAATTTTTAAAAGCAAAAGTATTATGAAACAACAATAACAAAATTTTTACCTTCATGTAAGAGAGAATCGTTAGATGAGCCCGTTATATTGTTGGATGTGCGTCCAATTGATCGACCACTTGAATTTGACCGACCCCTACAACGTGGGGGACGTGTCGTTCTCTCTCGTCCACTCCACTCGTGCATAACTGAGTGGTGCAATCTGCTCGCTAGACCTATCAGCGTGCATCTCCTCTACATACGCCATATTAAACAGACGAGCCAAGAATGAAAAACTGGTGTTAACTGTAGGAATGACTTCCTCATTGAAAAACCTTTAAAAAAAATATTTCCAATCAAAACCTTATATGAAAAATAAAATACATGAAATATATTTGGTATTATTGAAATACATAAGTAAAAAGTACCTGATGTCCTCATTCAAGGTATTGGAATCCCTTTCAGATGGTACAATGGTCAATCTCTGCCAGAACTCGTGCACTAATATAAGCAATTGATAGGCGGTCGATTCATGTGCCTTGTATATATCACAGGCACACGGAATCCCAAGTGTCACCTTGCACACACATCCACACCTATCAAGCACGTCGCATGCCAACCTATCATTCTTTTCAACTTGTTTGCTAACCAACTGCAGACAGTGATGCGACACATACTTATTCAAGTAACAGTATGGAAACCCCATCATACTGGTTTGTGTCGTGGCAGTAGAAGACTCGAGCGATTCACTGTTATTTTTTCACATACAAGTCAAAAATTGCTAAAACTATAATATTAAAATTCTGAGATTAAATAAACAATCAAATACAATTATTCAACTTACGCGATGTGAGGGAACAGATGCGTGAGATGGGAGTCAATCTTCATGAACAACGTGTCAAGAGAATTGGTGGAATAATGCAGCCAATCTTTCAATGCAGCATGGGAAGCCTCAACCCTGTTAGTTGCAGTATTCCCAAAGTGTTGAAATGTATCTGTCCAGGCCCGACAAAATTTATCCTTATGAATGAACCATCTGTCCTCCAAATAATCAATAACTGCAGGCTCAATCATAGAGTATTTAACCTTGAATTGCTGTAATAGGAGGTTAAACCTTTCAACTGTGGGTGCCATGATAATTTTCTTCCACCAATTAGTTATATATCAGTAGCCGTGTCCAAATTCCTCCTACCAACATTTGTTTCCAACCAAATAGCAACATCACACTCAATATGCCGCCGACATAACAAGTGTTGGCAAGATGGAAAGTGATCATTAATAAGCTGCAACAAACCCAACTCCTTATTTGAGACAACAACACTTGGTGCCACATTGCTAGGCAACAATACCCTCAGGTTATTCATCACCCAATCATAAGTTTCTTTTGTCTCATTCTTAACAATGGTAAAAGAAATATTGAAGTTCTTATTGGTAGGAGTCATACCAATCATCTCAACGACGGGCATTTTGTACTTGTTGGTCTTGTATGTTAAATCAACCACGACAACCCAATACCATCTGTTGAATAACTGAATTGATGTAGGATGAGTAATGAATGCATGTATGATCGCATTATAGGCCTCATCGGTGATAATCTGAACATAATATTTCTTCTCACGAGCCAAATCAAAAATTGCTGCCAATATTCCTACCATCCATCCCCTCTTTCTTCATCTCTTCTTTCAAATTGTAAACCTTCCTTATGTCTACATTGTCTTTGGGAAACTGTTGATGAATAGCTTCCCAAATGCTTTTTGGCCTCACATTGAAAGAAAGCATGTGTTTAGCCTCAGCCCTTGACTCTTTCAAAAAATGGCTCAACTGTCTGTGCCCATATGGATGCCTTATACCTACAAAATTTAATAATATTAATAAACATAAGTGCTAAATATCAAAAAAATTAATATAACAAATTCAATAATGAAAGGTATTCGTACCAGAATGATTGTGCGTGGACATTTCCCCTGGCGTAACAAACACATTGTAACGCTGAGCAACAACCTTCTTAACAGTCAACTTGAAAGGGCATTTACATCTGCACCTTTTTGTATTCATCCTTATGGTGGGGAGAGGCTCTTTCAATGGATCTTTCCATCGACCGCACCTGAAGTAATACGCTGAGCCATTTACATCTTGCTTCGAAAGCACGAACTTCAGGCTATTAGCTATAGGAACGCAAAACAGAAATGCCTCGTTCACACTTTCAAAATCCCTATCAATCCTAAAATATTCACTCAGATCTGCTCCAATATCTTGTTCCTCACCCCTCTCGTCATCCTCATCATCCTCAGCCTCCTCATAATCATCATGCGTAGTCATATCCGGATCCTCATCCTGTATATTCAAATTGCAAATTTAGTATGTTAAAAATGCTATAAATTACACATTAAGACTATCCAAAACGCATCAATTTGCAAATACAGTATATCAAAAATGCTAGGCATTTCATATTCCATAATAAAAAAGGATACAAATTTCACATGAAGCATATAAAAACGCTGCACTTTAAATATCTAAAATATAAAAAACGCAACATATTTCACATAATTGGAATAAAAAATGCCACAATTTTCATATGTAGTACATGAAAAATGCTACACTTTCCAAAATAAGCATATACCAAACGTTACATATTTCATAAGAAACATATAAAAAACGCTACACTTTTCACATAAAGACCATCATTTTCGCTACCATTTTGGTAAGTAGTATACAAAAAACATCATGCTTTGACATTTTTGCCATTAAAAACGCTAATTAGTAGCATTTTTCGTTCCGACAGTCAAAAAAAGACATAACAGGTAGAAATTTACCATTTCTTGCTGAATGTCAACCTAATTTTGAAGATTACGAATGCCCAAGCATGTAGTTCGCCAAAGATTTCTTTTGATTGGCGATTTGAATTTGTTTTTAATGTTTGTGAATGATTTTAGTTCAAGTGAATTTTGAAAGTTTTTGGTATAAATGATATAATTGTAATCTTGCCCACTTTTTTGTTATACAAATAGTACGTCCCATGACTCTTTGTGGCTGCTCCAATGTAATCTAGAATCAATTTATAGAGTCAAAATAGAAATTCAGTAAACATAAGGAAGAAGAAGAGGAAGAATAGTAGAGTAGCAGAGAAGAAAAGTCGTGGAGTGCTCTTTCCCCCTTTATCCAGCACCTACCTCTCTCCTACCTCAACAGAAACGTGAAGAAGAGGAAAGATTTCTTACCAAACTTTCGAATTATACTAATGTACTGCTAAAGAATAGACAAAAAGACACCGTAAAGACTCAATGCATGACACTCTCCCCTGCTTAAAAATAGTATTGACCACAATACTCTTGTCTTCAAGTCTGGAACCGTGGAAACTGCTGCTGAATGAATATTTAATCAACCACTGCACCACTTTCTTGCCTTCTCTAAAAATGAACCTCCTTTGTAAGATCTGCTCAGGGTTCAATTCCAAAACATCATCTTGATTGAGCTCATGAAGAGGAACTGAACTCACAGGTGCTACTCCTACATGTTTTTTTGGTAAGAAAACATGGAAAATATGATGAACCTTTGATTCAGGAGGCAATTTAAGCTTGTAAGCCATTGCTCTTATTTTCTCCAGTACTTGGAAAGGACCAAAAAATTTGGCATCTAACTTGAGGTGAAGCCTGGCTGCCACTATTGCTTGTCTATAAGGCTGTAATTTAATGTATACCAAATCTCCCACCTCGAAACTCCTCTTTAATCTATGTTGATCTTCAATGAACTTCATACGGCCTTGAGCTTTGAGTTCTTCAAATTGTTCTAAATCTCATTCCATATTCTAGCTGTTTGATGCACTAAATTTTCAGCTATTGGAATTAGAATCTCTTCATTTGGTCCCAGTGGGAAGTCAACTGGTTTAGTGCCAAACAGAGCTTCATAAGGAGACCTTTTAAGGTTCACGTGATGGCAAGTACTATACCATCTCTCAGCCATAGGTAACCAGTTACTCCAAGTAGATGGATGTTCACTAGAAAAGCACCTTAAGTAGTTTTCTAAGCATTGTTTAAGTCTTTCAGTTTGCCCATCAGATTGAGGATGATAAGCACTAGAGAATTGCAATTTTACTCCCAACATCTTAAATAAAGCCTTCCAAAAGTGGCTAGTAAATACTAGATCTCTATCAGAGATTATAGATTCTGCTATTCCATGCAATTTATAAACTTATTGGAGAAACAATTCTGCAATCTCAGTTGTTGTATATGGATATGCTAGAGGGAATAAATGGCCAAAATTAGTCAACCTGTCCACCACCACAAAGATCACAATCTAACCTCTAGATTCAGGTAATCTATCAATAAAATCCATAGAAATATGTTTCCAAGCCACATGTAGAATAGGTATAGGATTGAGTAAACCTGGATAAGCCACATTCTCATTCTTACTTTTTTGATAGATTGCACACTTCTTGACAAATTCTTCAATATCTGCCTTCATGTTAGGCCAGTAGAATAAGTGCTTCAGCCTATTCAAATATGCATTTTACCTTGAATGACCTCCCATTGGTGTTGAATACACATTCTCCAACAGTAACTGTCTTACCCCTTTAATTTTTCCCACAAAAATTATATTGTCTTTCCTCAATAGTCTTTTGTCATATCTCTAGTCAGTATTTGGTTCCTCCTGTAACAATGTTGCAGGCATGTTTGCTTGAGCCAACTCATCCTCTACATAACTTTCCTGAATTTGATGAATCCATTGTGGGTAAACAGTGGATATAGCATAGCATTGTGGTTTGCCCCCTTCAATCGAGTCCTCATTATATAACCTGGACAAGGACAAGGCATCAGCTACCTTGTTTTGACACACTTGATTGTATTGAATAGTGTAATCCATTCCCAACAACTTGTTGAGCCACTTATGCTGCAAAGGACAATTCAATCTTTATTCCAGTAAGTATTTCAGAGCTTGGTGATATGTCTTGATCACAAAAGAGTGTCCTAGAAGGTAGTGTCTCCATTTCTGAATGCCAAAACTACAACTAACAGTTCTTTTTCATATACTGAAAGTCCTAGATTCTTTGGTGCAAATGCCTTACTAATAAAAGCTATTGGCTGCCCTCTTGTATCAGAATAATTCTCATTCCTGACAAACTGGCATTAGTTTCTAGCATAAAAGGCTTACCAAAGTCTGGCATGCGCAATATAGGTGCTGTCATTACTGCTTCTTTCAAGTTTTGAAAAGCTTGGGTTGCTTCTTCAAACCAGCAGAAAGCATCCTTCTTGAGTAAGTTGGTTAGAGGTTTAGTTATTACTCCAAAGTCTTTAATAAACCATTTAAAGTATCATTTCAGGCCCAGAAAGCCTCTCAACTCCTTGATATTAATAGGCTACTTCCATTCCTTGATGCAGTTAACCTTGTCTTCTTCCATTTCAACCCCTTCACTGGTTATAGTGTCACCTAAGTAGCCTACTCTAGTCTGAGCAAAAACACACTTAGTCTGTTTTGCAAACAGTTTATGTTGCCTCAAAATTCCTAGCACACAAGACAAATGTGATACAAGGCATTCTAAATTAGGACTGTAGATCAGTATATCTGAAAGAATTATCTGCCTTGGTCCGGTAAAAAATCTCACTTTCGTGCTATGCATTCCAAAATTAGAGATTCTCAACCAAACCCGAATGCTCGTGTAATACGATTCAAATCCTTTTGAAATACCACACGAGCACCGGATCTTAGTTCTACGTTATTCAATTTATCACGTATACAAATTTACGATAATTAATAAAAGTGGAAAGATAGAAAATGACCTCTTAAAGCGTGTCCCTTAAGTAATCGCTTGTATGAATCTTAGGCAGATTCTTATGTTGTGTGGGTAACGAACCAATTGATTAACAACACAAAAAAATCTCTACACAAAAATTTTCTCGAAAGCAGCGCGGCCAGAACCGAAGCCCGCGCCACCGCCTTCGTCCTCAAGCGCCACCCGAGTCGCGCACATGCATTGCCACCAAAGAAATCATGCACCGAGCGTGAATTCCAAACACTGATCGGAAATTGTTGATTGGTTGAAGACTCGCCGTTGACCGCCATACTGAGAGAAAACAAACCGACTTCAAGGAAGAATTCTTTTGATTCCTCTCTAGGTTTTTCTCTAGTTTCAAGAATTGTGAAACTTGTGAATTGTGTGTCTTGTTATTACTAATCCCTTGTCTATTTATAGAGTTACAAGGGAGACCTTAAGTGGGCTTGAGTTAACCCTTCTTGTTGGGTTTTGGATTAACTAATTTTCAAATCTTAATTAGTTTGCAAATCCAATTAGATTACCTAATCCAATTAGATTTTCTAATCCAATTAGATTTCTTAATTCTAATTGAACTGAAAAACTTAATTAATTAATTAATCACAGTCAATTTACTAACTGGCCCTTATGATTATTTTAATTAAATAATTAATTCTACTTTATTAATCAACCCAACACATAATTAATCATACCACTAAGAGATTAATTATGGAATCACTACTCAAATCGAAATTAATTTCGGAACAACTAAATTAATTATTCTTTATTCTCCCCACATCAAAGATATAGTGCTCGTTAATTTATTAATTTACTGATAAATTAATTTATCGGTTTCTTATTATCCGAGATTAGTACCACTCGACCTTTTCATTATACAAGACATAAGTCCACAGACCGAGTTTAGTATAACAAACATTTCAAACTCATCTCGAGAGCACCATCAACCCAGATGCACCAGTATGTGGATTCTTTTCGACAAGCAACGACACACCAAAAAATCAAACACGAGCACCCAATCCACCGAGAATATTGGCCTCAACCGACCTCACTCTTTGGCAAATCAAAGTACACTATGCTTAATCCTCATGCCCATTCAAGTCTAGGGATTAAGAGATAGAATACTAGGATCGAATAGTCTATCAAATCAGTACAAGACAATTCTCCCTAAACAGGTCATACTCAATATGTCCCGGATATATCTATATGATTCAATTAGTTTAGAAAAACCAACCTCAGAATCACATAATGACTTAAACTGACAGTATGTCCAAACTATCTCAGTCACGAGCCTAGTTTATATACCATGACTTTAACAAATGTTGAGATCTGTTGTGTTACACCCAACACCTCATCATCCAGTCATTAGATATAAGTGGATAACAAATGTAAAACATAAGGCATATAACTGAAATATTTAACTCAATATAAAATCGAGAAATTGTTTTTAGTTTTTAAAACTAACAGTCTCTCAGTAATACTCAAAGCGACGCTTTTAAAAATAAAACTGTTTAATACAATTAATCTATTGTTATAATAAAATCTAGAGAACTATCAAGGCTCAGCTAAGTATCTAACTTCCATGCCATCCATATGAGTTTCAAAGACTTTTGCAGTCAATGTCTTTGTGAGAAGATCTGAAATGTTCTCTGCTGATGCTATGTTTGCCACGACCACGTCTCCTCTTTTAACGATTTCTCGTATCAGGTGGTACTTGCACTCTATGTGTTTACTTGCCTTGTGAGCTCGTGGTTCCCTTAAGTTGGCTATTGCACCATTGTTATCACAGTACATTGTGATTGATCTTGGTAACTCAAAAATTACATCTAAGTCCACTAAGAAGTTTTTGAGCCACACTGTTTCTTTCGCTGCCTCTGATGCTACAACGTACATAGCTTCTGTGGTAGAGTCTGCCACGCATTTATGCAGGACACTCTATCAAACTATGGCTCCACCTCCCAAAGTGAACACAAACCCGGAGGTATACTTACTCTTACCTTTATCACATTGGAAATCTGAATCTGTGTAACCTTTAGGCATAAGCTCAGGCACTTGATAGACCAATACTTGGTCCCTCATTCTGTGCAAATACTTTAAGATAAATTTTACAACTTCCCAATGAGGTTTTCTTGGGTTACTCTAATATCTTCTAACCATGCCAATGGCATAGCAAATATAATGTCTCGTACAGTGTGGCATACATGAGACTTCCTATTGCAGAAGCACAAGGAACTGTCTTCATGGCTTCTATCTTTTCAACAGTCTTTAGAGACTGTTCTTTAGATATATGCGCTCTGTGTCTGAAAGGTAGAAAACCTTTATTGGAGTTCTGCATGTTAAAATGAGCCAGAATCGTGTCTATGTATGAAGCTTGGGAAAGCATCAAAGAACGTTTCCTACGATCTTGAATAATCTTAATCCCAAGGATATATCCAGCTTCTCCCAAGTCCTTCATATCAAACTGTTTAGACAACCATACCTTTACGTCTGATAACACTTTCTTACTGTTTTCAATAAATAGGATGTCATCTACGCAAAGTACAAGAAACACCACTGCGTTTCCTTCACATCTGTGGTACACACACTGCTTATCCGGATACTGAGTAAATTCGTAGGACTGGAATACTTCATCAAACCGGATGTTCCAAGATCTGGATGCTTGCTTAAGTCTGTAAATGGACCTCTTAAGATTGCAAACCTTATGCTTTTGGCATTTTTCAACGAATCCCTCTGGTTGCTGCATGAAGATGGTTTTCTCAAGACTTCTGTTAAGGAAAGCAGTCTTGACATCCATCTGCCAAATCTCATAATCTAAAAGAGTAGCTATGGCCAAGAGTATCTGTATCAACTTAAGCATAGCCACCGGGGAAAAGGCTTCCTCATAATCGATACCATCTTTCTAAGTATACCCCTTCACCAAAAGCCCAGATTTAAATGTTTCAACCTTTCCGTTCAGTCATCTTTTGCGTTTGTAGACCCACTTGCATCCAATGGGTTTGAAGCCATCAGGAAAGTCTACACGCTTCCAAATTTGATTAGAGTCCATTGACCCCATCTAAGATTTCATTGCCTTTTGCCAATATTCTGCATATTTATCTTGCTCTACCGGGACAAAATTCAAATATTCTCCCAAGACAATGTACCTCTCGGGCTATCTTACAACCCTCCCACTACGATGAGGTACCACTTGTGTAGGTACATCATCTGTGACTTCTTGTGCAGTATTTTGTGGTGTATTTACTTGTACTGGTATATCAAGAATAGTGGATTATCCTGTAAGTTCTCCTAGTATGATCTTACTACTGGGCTTGTGATCTAAAATATAGTATTCTTCTAAAAATTTGGCGTTAGTGCTAACTACCACCTTCTAATCTTTAGGACTATAGAATAAACTACCTTTCGTTCCTCTAGGATATTCTACAAACATCATTACTTCTGTTCTTGCATCTAACTTACTTGCATCTGCTTTAAGCACATGTGCTAGACAACCTTAAACTCTGAGATGTTTCAGACTACGATTACGCCCCATCCATAATTCCGTAGGAGTTAAGGACACGGATTTAGATGGTACAACATTAAGAATATATGCAGTTGTTTTTAAGGCATATCCCCAAAACGAATTTTGGCAATTCACTATAGCTCATCATGGACCTCACCATTTCCAAAAGAGTTCTGTTTCTCCGTTCTGCTACACCATTCTGCTGGGGTATGCCAAGTTCAGATAACTGGGATTGGATTCCCATTTTTGACATGTAATTTCAAAATTCAGTAGACAGGTATTCGTCACTATGATCTGATCACATTGTCTTGATACTTTTATCATAATGCTTATCTAAATCTGCCCAATACTCTTTGAACTTGTCAAAGCACTCAGACTAGTGGTGCATCAAGTAACTCTAAGCTTCCGGGTTACTTGGAACCCCTGCAACGAATTACAAATATGGTCAGTGGCGCTTGAATCGACATAGCAAGTATTTGTGGGAATCACCGCTAAACATCTCTTAGTAATTAAGGCAGAAATTATCATACCTTTGAGCTTTGAACAATCTGACTTCCAATGTCCCATCTGACCACCCTTGAAGCACTTGTCTTTCGGCTTCTTCTTCTTCGAGATGTCCAGCTTTGGCTCGAGTTTCTGCGCCTGATTAGCATTCCTCTTAGCCTTCTTCTTCTTCTTTCCAGCCTTGGGCTTAGAAAAGGATCCCGAAACCTTGACAGTGACTAAAGCTTGCTTTTTCTCTTGAAAAAGACCTTCAGCCTGCACCAATGCTGCCAAGAGTTCGGCCAGAGTATAATCTCTCTGATTCATGTTATAATTCAACCGAAACTGCTTAAAGCTCTAAGGTAAGATCTGGAGGATATCTGCTTGACTTTGATGATTAATCTCACCTCCCAATACCTTGATCTCATTGATGTTGCTAATCATCTCAAGGACGTGGTCTATCACAGGAGTCCTCTCTTTCATCTTAGTAGTTATGAGCTTGCTCATTGCCACTTGCCTAGCATTCCGACTTTCATATCCTAACATTTCTCTGAGATACAACATCATTTCTGAGGCAATAAGCATTGACTGATCCTAACATTATAGAACATTCGACATAGAAGTCAGAATGTAACAACAAGACATCTCTTTGGCCTTTCTCCACCTCTGATATGTCTCTCTTAGTTCATCAGTTGATTCATCATTAGGCACAGGAGGACACGGTTATATGAGCACGAACTTGTATTTCTCAGCCGTTAGGACAATGTCTAAATTGCATTTCCAATCAATATAATTTTGACCATTCAGTTTGTTCTCTTTTAAAATCACAGCTAAAGGATTAAACGCCATATCGAAAACTGTACATAAATAAACAGAAAATATTTCAGCACATATGAAAATTTCGAATAAAATATTGCAAGATCCCTCAAAACAATATTTAAATCCACTAACATCTCATTCACCGGGATACACACAAGTAACCTTAGTTTGAAAGTTTATGTTAGTCCATATTCGTTCGAGAAAAACCGAGTTCATTAGTTTCACTATCTAACAAAATGATCTATTGATTAATGAAATTAACAGTCAGTGCTTTTGGTCGTACACAAGAGCAGCGTGACCTTTATAGGAGCAACACTAAAAACAGTACACAAAGTGTGTTGCCATTACGTGACTTCTAAGCTTGTTACCTAGGATAGTGCACCTCAGATGGAAAGAGTGTTGCATTCTCCAATTAACTTACTATAGTCATTCTACTTAAAATTCATTCTAGTGATCTTATAGATTAGACATATTCGATATGCATGAAGGTCCTAATGCCAACGCGCAAGTTTGTCCACATCACATATGAACTCGTAATGGAAAACCATCGGGACATGTCCCGAAATTTACTTAAGCATACAAACACAAACCATAATAGTCGGGATAAACAAACCACCTGCATATAAAAAACCATGCAATAAATCGAACAAAGCAAAGCTAAAACCTTAGCTCTGATACCAATTGAAGGAATTGTCTGCCTAGGTCTGGTAAAAAATCTCACTTTCGTGCTATGCATTCCAGTATTGGAGATTCTCAACAAAACCTGAACACTCGTGTAATACGACTAAAACCCTTTTGAAATACCATAAGAGCACTAGATCTTAGTTATGCTTTATTCAATTTATCAAGCAAACAAATTTTTGATAACCAATAAAAGCGGAAAGATAAAAATCGACCTCTTGAAACGTGTCCCCTAAGTAATCGCTTGTATGACTCTTTGACAGATTCATACATTGTGTGGGCAATGAACCAATAAACTAGTTGATCAGCAATACACAGAAATCTCCACACAAAAATTTCCTCGAAAGTAGCGCTACAAGAACCGAAGCCCGTCGCCGCCATCGTCCTCACGCGCCACCTGAGTCGTGCGCACGCTCAGTCACCGAAGAACTCACGCGCGAAGCGTGAATTTTAAACACTGGTTGGAAACCGTTAACCGGTTGAAGAACCGCCATTGATCGCCGCACTGAGAGAAAACAAACTGAATTCGAGGAAGAATTCTTTTTATTTCTCTCTCTAGGTTCTTCTCTCTCTAGTTTCAAGAATTGTGAAACTTGTGAATTGTGGGTCTTGTAATTGCTAATCCCTTGTCTATTTATAGAGTTACAAGGGAGACCTTAAATGGGCTTGAGTTAAAACTTCTTGTTGGGCTTTGGATTAACTAGTTTCCAAATCTCAATTAGTTTCCAAAACCAATTAGTTTTCAAATCCAATTAGATTTCCTAATTCTTCGATTTGTTAATTCTAATTGAACTTAAAGACTTAATTAATTAATTAATTCCACCTTGTCAATTTACTAATTGACCCTTATGATTAATTTAATTAAATAATTAATTCTACTTTATCAATTAACCCAACACATAATTAATCGTATCACTAACGGATTAATTATGGAATCACTACTCAAATCGAAATTGCTTCCGGAATCACTAAATTAATTATTCTTATTCTATCCACATCAAAGACATAGTGCTCGTCAATTTATTAATGTACTGATAAATTAATTTATCGACTTCTTATTATCCGAGATTAGTATCACTCGACCTTTTCATTATACCGGACATAATTAATCGTATCACTAACGGATTAATTATGGAATCACTACTCAAACCGAAATTGCTTTCGGAACCATTAAATTAATTATTCTTTATTCTCCCCACATCAAAGATATAGTGCTCGTTAATTTATTAATTTATTGATAAATTAATTTATCGACTACTTATTATCCGAGATTATTACCACTCGACATTTTCATTATACCGAATATAAGTCCATTGGTCGAGTTTAGTATAACAAACATTTCAAGCTCATCTCGAGAGCACCATCAACCCGAACGCACCGGTATGTGGATTCCTTTCAACAAGCAACGGCACACCAAGCAATCAAACACGCGCACCCAACCCACCGAGAATATTGGCCTGAAGCGATCTCACTCTTTGGCAGATCAAAGTACACTATGCTTAATTCTCTTGCCCATTCAAGTCTAGGGTTTAAGAGATAGAATACTAGGATCGAATAATCTATCAAATCAGTACAAGACAATTCACCCTAAATAGGTCATGCTCAATAAGTCCCGGACATATCTGTATGATTCAATTAGTTTAGACAAACCAATCTCAGAATCACATAATGGCTTAAACCGACAATATGTTCAAACTGCCTCAGTCATGAGCCTAGTTTATATACCATGACTTTAACCAATTATGAGATCTACTTTGTTACACCCAACACCTTATCATATAGTCATTAGATATAAGTGGACACATATGTAAAAAATACGGCATATAACTGAAATATTTAACTCGATATAAAATCGGGAAATAGTTTTTCATACAAGCAAAGTTTTTAGTATTTAAAACTAAACATATCATCGAAGAATACTAGAACATACTTGCGCAGAAAAGGTTGAAATATATAATTCATTAAGGACTGGAAAGTGGCAAGAGCATTTGTCAAACCAAAGGTCATTACTAAGAATTCAAATGCCTAAGGTGAGTCTGAAAAACAGTTTTGGGGATATCTTCAGGATTCACCCTAATCTGGTGATAACCAGCTCTTAAATCAATCTTAGAAAAAAAATTTTGAACCATGTAATTCATCTAACAACTCATCAATGATAGGAATTGGGAACTTATCTTTGACTGTCAACAAGTTCAGCTTCCTGTAGTCCACACAGAGTCTCCTTGTATGGTCCTTCTTATCCACCAGCAGCACAGGAGATGCAAAGGACTCTGACTAGCTTGAATAATTCCTACTTGTCTCTCAATCTCTGTGTTATGAGCATGTGGATGCCTATATGGTTTCAGTTTGAAAGGTTGTGCATCCTTCTTCAGTATAATCTTGTGTACCACTTCCCTTTCTGGTGTAGAGAATCTGGAACATCAAAAAAATCTTGGAAACTATTCAGTAACTTCATAATTTCACTTGGAATTTCCTCTAAAATCCCATCATATCTACTGTCACTGTCTGTATCATGCTTCACACTCACCTCTGTACTGCCTTGATTTCCTTTTCTTTTCCTTTCCACTCAATGATGGACAAGGAGTCTGCAGGATTAGCTATAACCTCCAATGTAAACCATTTACCACCAAAGCATAGCTAATACTATATGTTTTTGAAATCGAACATGATAGGACAGAAATGGTACATCCAGTCAACTCCTAGCAGCATATCCCATAATCCAAGCTCCATGATCCTGAATTCATGACTGAAAACCTTCTTCTGCATCATCCAAGTCACTATAGGACAGAAATAGTTTCCTATTACAATGGAGCCATTAGCATTGGTTACTGAGAATGGAGTGCTCTTATGAACTTTTAGCACAGGTTTTTCTACCATCGTAGGTGATACATAGCTATCATTACATCCCGTGTCTATGAGTATTTTGAACATTCTTCCATATAGCTTGCCCTACAGAGCAATGGTTGTAGGTACCTTATCATCTACTACAGTATGCAAGGACAACTTATGAGTATTTTCTAATTCAACACTTGTATCTATCAATCAAACTAATGGAGGTTCCACCACTTTATTATCACTCTCTTCTGTAATCAGAAATGCATAGTCCTGTAACTTGCATTGATGTTCAGCTGGAATTTCTTACCACACTTATAACAGAGATGGTTGGTCCTCCTATACTGTAATTCTCAAGGGGTTATGTGTTTAAACATATCATGCCAAGGTTTCTTCTCATCATCCTTTGACATTGTCTTAGGATTCTTAACCAGATTGGTTTCAGGTTTGTTGTAATTAGCAGACAAGGATTTCTTCTTCTTAACACACATCTCCAGTGTCTGCTCTTGCAAGGAAGCTAATTCCATTACATGTGATAGAGTAGTTGGTTTCCACATCCTAACTCACGGTTTCAATTCCTCATTCAATCCACTAATAAAGCCAGAAACAAAATACTGCTCAGTCAACCTAGGATCTAAGCAAAGTACTCTGGACTTAAGTAGTTCAAACTTTTCCTGATAATCTGTCACACTCGTAACTTGCTGGAGCTTATTATACTGTTAGAAATCATCCATACCTCCTTTATCCCCAAATCTAACAATCAAAGCCTCAAAAAATTTACACTAGGACAACTGCCACTTCCCATATTTAAACCCCTGAAACCAAATATCAACTCTATCTTCTAAATACAAATCAACTGAATCTACTTTTTACTTATCCCCAATATTATAAATCATGAAATACTTCTGGCATTTTCTCAGCCATTCGCTTGGGTTATCACCCCTAAATGCAGTCAATTCGATTCTAGGATTACTATTATTCAACCCTTTCATCATATGTTTTTTCCAGAAATTCCCAGTTTCATTATTAACATTAATTCGAGAATTACCTGGTGTGGGAAACAAGGGGGTGTGATCTAACCCTTTTCCTTCTGCAGAATTCGCAACGCACTATGCTCAATCTTTTGGTCCAACAATGAACTCATAGCCTCCATCTGTGATTTCAGTTTCTCATTCTATTCCTCACTCTACGACTTCATCATCTCCATCATCGCGTTTTCCATTCTCTGAAAGTGTTCATCCTGAGTTTAGGAACTGGTTTCTGTCATCCCTACTCCGATTATTGCTGAGATTTGACTGCTCTGATACCAATTTCTATTCCAGGAATCAATTTATAGAGTCAAAATAGAAATTCAGTAAACATAAGGAAGAAGAAGAGGAAGAATAGGAGAGTAGCAGAGAAGAAAAGTCATGAAGAAGCTCAAAAAATCAGTTAACTCACGCAAGAGTGCTCTTCCCCCCTTTATCCAGCACCTACCTCTCTCTTACCTCAACAGAAACGTGAAGAAGAGGAAATATTTCCCACCAAAATTTCTAATTCTAATTTTTACTAATGTACATTTAAAGAATTGACAAAACGACACCGTAAAAACTCAATGCATGACACCCAAAATATTCCTTGCTGACCAAAAACAATTCCAGCTCAAATATTTGCTTTTGTACTGCCTTTGTCGTGGGCTCAAATCTTCTTCATTCCTTTGGGCTGGTTTCAAACATCCTGCATCAAAACAAATACAAGGCTAGCCCGAATATTAGACAAAACAAATTAAAACTAATAAACTAATAAATTTATGGGTATATTTGTAGCCTATTTTTTACTATTTATAGCCCTATTTTCAAAACAATCTTCCCAAATTGTCCTTTTACTAATTTTTAAATAATTTATCAAAATTCAACAAAATGAATATATATTTTTTTATCCCAACAAAATGAATACTATCTTAATCATTTTAAACATATTTAATCATATAATAACCAATTATAAGAACAATTCTCATACATACAGTATTTTTTAGAAAAGTAAAAAGATTAAAAAAAGGGAGGAAATGGGGGAGGAAAATAATCAAAACAAATTTTTTGGTAAAAAAATTCCTGAACAACTACTTATGTTAATCAAATGAACTCGGATTAATTACTAGAACCAATACCATCACCATCACAGTCGTTTCCATGAGCATGATCGCAACAATGAGTTTGATTTTCATCCTCGTGATCATCGTTGTCATCTTCATCAAAGGGTTTATTTTTGTGGAAAATGCAGCATTTCTTGGAGCAATTCTTCCTGTTACTGTTGTTGCAGATAAGACAAGGAAGAAGAAGATGATGGCGTGAATTGTCTCATGGTGGCTCTGGCCATCGTTAAATGGTATCCGCGGGAAGAAAAATAATTCTAAAAAATAGGCAAAATAAATAAATATATATGTGTAATTATGAATAAATTCTATTATATTATTATCTTATTATGAGAATTTGTTATGCACTAAGTAAAAATAATTGTTTTAGAATTCAAATATTTTTTAATTAAACTTTTTGTGCAGAAATTCTTTCCAGGGTAGTGTGTTTGTGGTGGAGTTTGAAAAATGAGAACAAGAAATAAGAAAAAATGTTGAGTTTTTTTTTTTTTTTTAGAGGGGCATTTTGGATAGTAAACTTTGAAAATAGGGCTACAAATAGTAAAAAATAGGCTACAAATAGTAGTCCAGTAAATTTATACTAATAAACAAATTAATGTTAATAAATTAGGCTGGGAAATTAATTTATTAGCAAGAAAAATGGGTCGAAATAAAATAAATTCAAAATGGGCCAATATTATTAACAAGGAAAATAAATTAATTCTAATAAATTAATAAATTAATTTCTTGATTAAAATTATAAAAAGAAATAAAACAAAAAGAATTGGACCCTCAAAAAGAATTAATTAAAAACAAGATTCAAGAGAATTGGCTGAAAAATTATGAGAAAGGCAAAAAATGCGGTTTCGATCTTTAGGATCATAACATCCACCCCTTCATCGAAAAGATTTGTCCTCAAATCTTGAGAACCTACAAAGCAGGAAAAATGGAAATGAATTAGTGAGATCTGATCCAAAACACCATACTCTTTTACTTGGACTCGGGGTGGACTGGTTTCCACTTCAAATGCCGAGGACATTTTTTTCCATGTCAAGTCTTTACTTCTCAAATTCTGTACAAAAAAAGACAAACCGATTAAAGAATCCAACGTAAAAGTAGGCTTTACAAATTTAAGAAGGGAAATTAGGGTCAGTGGTAAGCTTAGCAAACTCTTTGAAGGGACCCGAGTGGTTTGGGTGAGACTGGAGTTCTCCGTTATGGGGGTTCCTTTAGTTTTCTTGGGCTCATCTTTATGTTTGGCTTATTCATTGGGCGTGATTTCCTTGGCCAAACTGGTTGTATCTTGTGCAGGTACCTCAAATACTTGTAAAGATACAAAGCAGGCATTGTCTACACCATCGTATGCAACATACTCGGTCTCCTCGAGGGGCGGTATGTCCTCAAATTTGTTCTTGCCAAATTTAGCCCCCTTTTCCTTCTTCCTCCTTCTCCACTATTATGTTGTCGTCTAGTGCCACCATCGTCCTTTGGTTAGGGCATTGAGACTGTAAGTGCCCCTTTCCTAGACATTTGAAACATGTAACATGCCTCGAAAAAGGCTTCTTAGTAGCACTATTAAATCTTGAGAACCTACAAAGCAGGAAAAATGGAAATGAATTAGTGAGATCCGATCCAAAACACCATACTCTTTTACTTGGACTCGGGGTGGACTGGTTTCCACTTCAAATGCCGAGGACATTTTTTTCCATGTCAAGTCTTTACTTCTCAAATTCTGTACAAAAAAAGAAAAACCGATTAAAGAATCAAACGTAAAAGTAGGCTTTACAAATTTAAGAAGGGAAATTAGGGTCAGTGGTAAGCTTAGCAAACTCTTTGAAGGGACCCGAGTGGTTTGGGTGAGACTGGAGTTCTCCGTTATGAGGGTTCCTTTAGTTTTCTTGGGCTCATCTTTATGTTTGGCTTGTTCATTGGGCGTGATTTCCTTGGCCAAACTGGTTGTATCTTGTGCAGGTAACTCAAATACTTGCAAAGATACAAAGCAGGCACTGTCTACACCATCATATGCAACATACTCTGTCTCCTCGAGGGGCGGTATGTCCTCAAATTTGTTCTTGCCAAATTCAGCCCCCTTTCCTTCTTCCTCCTTCTCCAATAGTATGTTGTCGTCTAGTGTCACCATCGTCCTTTGGTTAGGGCATTGAGACTGTAAGTGCCCATTTCCTAGACATTTGAAACATATAACATGCCTCAAAAAAGGCTTCTTAGTAGCACTATTACTTGCAGACTAAGAAATTGATGGTTTGGAGGAAAAAGCGTGAGAAATTGAAAACAAAGGGTTAGATATTATCTTTAGGGTACCCTTGGATGCAAACGGTGCACCAGTTCCTAGGGTTTTGTATTACCTTTATACAACGGGTCGCTCCACCATGAGACCTCGGTGTCTAGCTTGCCATTGAAATGGGTAGACTCGTGAGAACCTTGTGATTCTCGTGAACCCCAATCTCTATCTCTCCTTGGCATTGTTCTTGAAAAATTTTAAAAATTAAATAACTAAAGGAACCCGTTATTTCTCAACAAATTTATATGATGGAGAAAAAATTTGTTATGAATCAATAAATTTGAGATTTTTTATTTAATTAAAGGTCTTTATGCTAATGATCCTGACTTCTCTAATCTTTTTGTGGCTTGTGACTTAGGAGCTTTTCAGAAATTTTATAAGGCTGATGGCTTCTTGTTAAAAGAAAATAGGTTGTGCATACCCCAGAGTTCCCTGCGAGAGCTATTGACTCGTGAGACCCATGGCGGAGGGTTGATGGGTCATTTTGGAGAGGCCAAAACCCTTGATGTTCTACAAGAACATTTCTATTTGTCCAACATGAAGAAAGACGTATGGAGAATATGTGAAAGGTGCATCGTTTGCAAGAAGGCCAAGTCCAAGGTTTAGCCCAACGGGTTACTCATGCCATTGACAGTCCCAACATCATTTTGGGTTCACTTGTCTATGGATTTTATCTCAGGCCTCCCAAGGTCCCAGAGTGGTAATAACTCAATTTTTGTAGTAGTTGACAGATTTTCTAAAATGAGTAATTTTATTCCTTGCAGAAAAATAGATGACGCAAAGAAAGTGGCCTGATTGTTCTTCATTAAGGTGGTCAGATTGCATGGCATCCCCCGAAGTATAGTGAGTGATCGGGATGTCAAATTCTTTAGCTATTTTTGGAAGACTCTGTAGGGAAAGTTGGGCACTAAAGTGATGTTCTCCACCACCAGCCGACACACTCAGCAATAGACTATTCTTCTTTTGAGATAGTCTATGGTTTTCAGCCTTTGACCCCGATGGACCTATCACCATTGCCAATCAAAGAGGTCACAAGTCTAGAAGGTGAAAAGAGGGCCAAGATGGTGCAGGAGATCTATTAGCAGGCTAGAAACAACATCCTCAAGCATCAAGACCACACTTCAAGGATGAGGACCAAAGGAAGGCACAAGGTGATTTTCGAGCCCGGAGATTGGGTGTGGTCACACCTTAGAAAAGAGCAGTTCCCACAAGCCCGCAAGACTAAGCTGCACCCAAAGAGAGATGGTCCATTGCAAGTGGTCAAGAAGGTCAATGAAAACACCTATGAGTTAGACCTTTGAGGAGAGCTAGGTATCCACGGCACCTGCAATGTAGCAGACTTGACACCTTTTGAGTTCGGTGATGAGTTGGAATCGAGGATGATTCTTTTTCAAGAATGGAGGGATGTTATGAGTCCAAGTCCACCACCAAGACCCTTTCAAAGAGACCCTTTGGTAGATATAGATGGGCATTTGACAAGAGCAATGAGGATAAAAGCTACTCAAGCCCTCAATACCTTAGCCATGAATTCCTAAGTCAAAAGCTTTTCCTTCTAGACAAGTACCCGTTCAAGGAGGTTACGGTATTGAGTATTTGCTCCTAAGCCTTTCTTATTTATTTTCTTTGAAATAATTTATTATTATTATTTTTCTAAATTAATTTGGCCAAGGAAATAATTTATTTAATTTAGGGCCTTTTATTTGCTAGTCATTTGCATTTGCCAAATTAGTATTTTGGCCTTGTAATTTAAGTATATTTAGTGTGTCGGTTGGGCAATTTATTGTAGTTAGCCCAATATTAATAGACTATCCTACAAAGATATATGTTGGCAATCTCAACCAAGGCGGAGGAATGTTCCGAGCAGCCCACAAGAATGAGAACAACCGGACTGTGGGGCAAAGGGACTTGCAATTTGTATAATGGAATTGCTATTTGTATAAAAAAAAAAAAAGGGGCTAATTTACAAATTTGACATTTATTTGAAGTAAATTGAACTTCTTGTTTACTTTGGCTAATTTGGATTCCACTTCCTTCAGGCTAGCCGAATTTATTTTTGCAACATTCCCTGGCTGTTCAATTTGTATAAATTTTTTGCTATTTGTATCACAAAAATAAATCAAAATAATTATGAAATACTCAAACTGGTCTTCTGTACAAATTTGATTTAATTCCGGTTAAAAACGCTTGAAAATGCTACAAAAAAATGTTTCTTAATGAACAAAAATGCAACAAAAATACGTTTATAAGATGCTGAAAAGCAGCGCGATGAGTATTACTGAATACTAAAATGCTAAATAGGTTATCGGAATTTAGCAAACAATGTTACACTTTAACATTTCCGTTATGACCAAATCGCTAAACCAAAGCATTTTTGCCCTGGCTCGCTCGCTAAAATGGAGCGTTTATGCCATGGCTCACTCGCTAAAGAGGTGCGTTTCAGGCACGCTCATTTTAAAAAGACCCTTTTTCACCAAAATGCTGCACTTTTCATAGTTTGTTTCCCTTTTAAAAATCTTTCTCTAAAACCCTAAACCCCCAAAACGCAATTTGTCAACGTTTCTTCGGTCAAAAATCGCGAAATGGACACGGGAGGAGGTGAATCGTCCAAAGACACGGCATGAAAAAAGGTCCAATGACTAGTAAGGTAAAAATACGTTAAATCCAAAACCTTTTTGTACATTTTACTCCGTTCCTTATAAACATCGCATATTTGTGATTTTGTTGGTCATAAACGCTATAGATCTGATATGGGTATGTTAGAATAAGTTGCTTGTATTCATATTTGTATTGTTGAAACGCGAATATGTTGCGTTTTGGTCTTGGTAAAATGCTAATATGTTGCATTTTGGTTTCGGCAAAATGCAACTCGGTGCGTTTGAACGAAAGCCAAACGTTAAAGTGGTGCATTTTGGTATCCACAAAACGTTACGCGATCACGTTTTGCTTTTGCCAAAATGCGACACTTTAACATTTGGCTTTTGGTCAAACGTTGAAAACAAGCGTTTGACCGAAAACCAAATGTTAATCTGCGACATTTGATTTTTTTTTTTTTTGTTCAATTCCAACTTATTTTAAAGTTTTAATTTCAAATAAAATGTTTATATTATTAATGTGTATGCTTAAATGTTATTTAGGGTGGCGTTAAGGTAAAACTGACTGTGGATATACAACATCCTACAGCTTCTGCAAAAAGGCAGAAAGTGCCAGTGAAGAGAGGAGGTCGGGGGACAGGTAGAGGTCAACGTGGATGCCAAGGGACAGTCGAAGTTATCACTATTGGAGGCGGAGGTCGAGATGGAGGATGAAGGACAGGCGAAGGTAGAGGTGGATGTAGAGAGGTGAAGGACGATGAGATAGAGGATGAGGGATAGGCGGAGGTAGTGGTGGAGGGACAGAAGACTCATCGTTTCACTTGAGGGATGAACCTTATTCAGATACTGATAATGAAGAGGAGTATCATGAACAAGAGGAGGAGCAGCAGCACGAGGAGGGGGATGAGCAGCTCAAGGAGGAGAGGGAGCAGCACGAGGATTAGGGGTTGGGGGATACTTGTGGAGGTGACCCTGATCACCCCACGTTGAGAAAAACGTCCATTATCGGAACCCAGATGACGGATAGTTTGAGCAGGTCGATCCTATTACAGGTACATACTCCATTACGTTAAATTAAGTTTTTAATTTAAATAATTATTTAATTTAATTATTTATTCGAGTTAATTAGTTATTTGATTTAATTTGTTAATTGATTATTTAATTATTTATTTATTGCATTAGTAAATTTGTTTATTTAGTTATTTAATTAATTATTTGTTTTAATTTGTTAATTGATATTTAATTGTTTATTTATTGAATTTGTAATTTTGTTTATTTAATTATTTGTTAAATTAGTTATTTAATTTATTATTTGATTATTTATGTAAATAGTTATTTGTTAAATTAGATATTTTGTATATATATTTCTCTGAGTTTTATATTTGTTAAATTTAGTTCATCATAGAAAGCTCAATAAGGAGGACACGAGTTAGTTGGATAGAGAGCCTGTTTCTGGTGGCCCTATAGATAATATTTTGATCCCTAGCTTTTTAGGGCACGTCGTATCGAAGTATTGGGAGCAAGGCCAGGCTACTAGATTCCATATTAGGTGCTATAGTAAGGGTAACATGCATGACAAGTTTGAAAAATGGATTGCAGCTATATCAGACGAGATTTTGAGTCAGACCGGGATTGGACACATTCCTCACATTATACACAGGAGCATAGACGAGCCTCTCATCAATGCCTTTATAAAGAGGTCGTAGCTGGACACTAATTCATTCCACCTGCCCTTCTGAGAAATGACCATTTTACTCCATGATGTGTGGGAGATACTGTGCATCCCCATAGAGGGTCGCTTGATCACTGAGGTGACAGATACGGCTACCGTACTTTCCTGGTCCAGAGGTTTGCTCAAGATACCTAAAGAGGATTTTCTGGAAAAGGATTTTTACAAAAAATGGTGGGTTTTTTACACAGAGGGTGATTGATATGTGTATGGATCGTGACCGAGACGATTCCGATGTGAACGTTTTTGTGTTGAGTGCTATTGGGACTTGTCTTTTTACAGACATTTGTTCTAATAAGTTTATGCCAGCGCCTGTAATGCAAGTCAGAAAGGGGATGGATCAGGTAGGCCAGGAGGAATGAGCACCGTGACACTTGCATTTCTATACTTTCATTTTGGTGCAGCTAGTAGGCATGGGACACAGAGCATGGCAGGGTGCATGATTTTGCTACAATCTTAGATCTACGAGCACTTCCCAGATTTTAGACCACATGTGATGCCTCTCCCATTGCACGGTATGCAGGCACGAGCATTGAGGTGGGCAGTCGACACCCAACTCAGTACAGAGGATCGGTTAAGATCCATTCGACATGCACTTGACGAGATGACCCCTAATTCTGCATGTAACTATTGTTAAAAATAAATATTATTATTTTAGTTAATTGAAGTTTTATTGCTTGTTTTTTAATGTAATTGCAAATTACATTTATGGGTTACCTGGATGCCATACGGTCACGAGGCTATGGTGCGGATGCCAAGGACCCTGTACCGAGGTCTGATTGTGTACAAGGATTATATTGAGCCATATCTGCTATACAAGTATGTGCGCCAGCTTGGTTACGTTTAGTGGATGCCTACTCATGTCTTGCATCCCGGTAAGGGTACTTACCGGGGATACACTGAGAAACCATATATGGTGAAACACGCAGTAGAGTATGCAGAATCAGTGTGGAAGGAGTTTGGTACGATGTCTTCTGGTATATCGCTTAGTAACAGGCAACCTACAAG
Source organism: Knoxia roxburghii (assembly GCA_030378225.1). NCBI lineage: Eukaryota > Viridiplantae > Streptophyta > Magnoliopsida > Gentianales > Rubiaceae > Knoxia > Knoxia roxburghii. The sequence continues at coordinate 10,294,616 of CM059423.1, forward strand.
TGGGATAGTTCCCCATAGTTCGTGCGTGGATGGTTACCTTCGGTGGTTCACAGAGTGATCCCGTTCGTGCATCCTTCCAGTTTATCTTGATGTTCAGCCAGCTCCAGCTAGACCTCGTCGGGCCGCTTCAGAGTTTGTAAGTATTTAGTACTATTTATTTTAAATTTAATAAATTCAATTTGTTAGACTTTTACCTTTATTTTAAATTTAGTAAATTCAACTTGTTGGACTTTTAATTTTATTATTTAACTTTTTGTAGTGAATAAGTTGATATGCCCAACATCACCACCGCTTGCTTGATGCGTTGATGGAGCGAACACCGGAGCTCAATGATGAGTTCGCTCCTGGCACTGCCGAGATCGAGCCTGAATTTGACCGTTCTATTTGAGTATTTTTTTTGTATTTTTGTTTGATTGATATTGTAGTGGATTGTACTTTATGTTGTTTTGAATTTTATTTTGGATTGATATTTGTGGATTGTATTTTATTTAGTGTTGTATTTTATGTTATGTTGTATGCATTTGTGGATTGAACTATTTATTATATTGCCAATGGTACTACATTACTACAACAACAACTAGTTCACAACATCAAATAAAATTAGAATTAGTACACAACTTCAAAATAAATGTCAAATTACATTAATATCAATCCTCAAAATGTCACATAAAAAAAAAAAATTCCTATGCAGCACGACGATTTGCATTACGACAGTTTATCCATAACTAATACCTCATATTGAAATTGTATGCCCATTGTCCTACAGTACCAAGATCACGCTGATGTTGTCAAACAATGTTCAATTGTGGGATAGGGCAGTCATCCTCTACATCTGCACGTACATAATGTTTTCCATTTACTTGAGAAATCGCTATCACCCTTTCATGTTTTGTTTTGCCACCTATCGCATACAAAGGTAATACAGAATAATTTCCATCACTTTGAGTACTGCGGAGATGGATTACCAGTGCATTAGCATGCGTGGCGAGGGGATACAAGTCGGTAGGCGTAACCATCCAATGTTCCTCACTGCAATCTGTACCTTCAAAATTTATTTGCCTGAGTGCCGCAGCTACACGATCACCATCAGTAGGCACGTTCTCCAAAGAATCAAATACATGTCCATACCACTCTTGATGCATAGTAATCTCTCCAGTCAAGGCTCTACGAGCCAATTTCAAATATTTCTCGTCTCTGGAAGATAGGTAGCAATGAATCTGAAACCACAATGGCAGTCCCCACGGACGTCCGACCAGCTAGTATAGAAAGGCTAAAAAAATTCAGGCACACAAGGAACAACTACTCGAATGTCTGAAAATTTATATAATAGTAATAAACATAACTGATAAATATAAAAAAGTAATATGAAATAGCAATAATGTAATTTAAAAAACAAAACAAAATGCATAGTTACCTTTACATAACGGAGAATGTCCATCTGATAAAGACTCATGGTTGGATGTGCGGCCAGTTGAGCGCCTAGCTAAATTTGAACAACCCCTATCACGTGGGGCACGTGTCGCTCTCTCTCGTGTACTCCACTCGCGCATCACTGAAGAGTGTAATCTCTGGTTGGGTGGCCACCCCATATGGGGACCCGACACACCTGGCTAAGCAACACTAGATATATTTGGGTGCATCTCTTCTACATACGCCTGATTCAACCTACGCGCCAAATAGGATGGATGGTAGTGACTGTAGGAATGACAGTCTCGTGGAAAAAACCTTAAAATCAAATATAATATATCAAAACACTTTATAGGAAATAATATAGATGAAATCTAGTTTCTATTGTTGACATACAAATGTAAAAAGTACATGAGGTCCTCATTCACGGTATTAGAATCCTCCAAAGATGGTGTAATGGTCAATCCCTTCCAGAACTCATGTGCACGCGGAATCCCAATTATCACCTTACACACACATCCACATTGCTCGAGCACGTCGGTGGCTAACATATTCTTTCTTGCAACTTGTTTTCTGACCAACGCCAAACAGTGGTGTGGCACATCCTTGTTTAAGTAACAGTATGGGAAGTCCATCATACTGGTTTGTGTTGTGGCAGTGGAAGCCTCAAGCGATCCACCGTTATTGTGTCAAGTTATAGTAACAAAAATGTAAAAATAAATATTAAAAGAGTGAAATGAAATGCATAAACAATAAATGATTAAAATTATCCAATGTGAGGGAACAGGTGAGTGAGATGGGCGTCGATCTTAATGAACAACATGTTAAGAGAATTGGTCAAAGAATTCATCCAATCTTTCATTGCAGCATGAGAAGTCTCAACCCTGTTGGTGGCAGTATTCCCAAAGTGGAGAAATTGATTTGTCCAAACCTAAAAAAATTTCTCCTTGTGAATTAACTATGTGTCCTACAAATATTTAACAACTGCAGGCTCTAACATAGAGTATTTAACCTTGAATTGCCGTAATAGAAGGTTATACTCTTCAACTGTTGGGGCCGTACTAATTTTCTTCCACCAGGTAAGATAGATATCCTCGGCGAAGTTGCTATTTCTTGTCCTAACATTTTTTCCAACCAAATCTGAACATCACGATTAATATGCCATCGATATAACAAGTGATGTGTAGCTAGAAAATGAGCATTAATAGGCTCCAACAGACCCAACTCCCTATTTGAGACAATAACACTTGGTGCCAAACTAGGAGGCAACAAAAACCTCAAATGGCTCATCACCCAATCATAAGTATCTTTTATCTCATTTTTAACAATAGAAAATGCAATATTGAAGTTCTTATTGGTAGGAGTCATACTTATCATCTCAAAGACGTTTGGTACTTGTTGGTCTTGTACGTTGAATCAACCGCGACCACCCAATACCATCTCTGGAACAACTGAATTGATATTGTATGTGCAAGGAATGCATGTGTGATCTCACCAGTGTGCTCATCGATAACAATTTTCACATAATAATGCTTCTCTAAAGCCAAATGCAAAAATTGCTGCCCAATATTTCTATATTGCAACGAAGCTTTCTTCATTTGTCCTTTCAGATTGTATATACTCTTCATTTTTATGTTATCTTTCAGAAACTGTGTATTAACAGCTTCCCAAACACATTTTGGCTTCGTATTCAACCCAAGCATAAATTCAGCAACCTTCCTTGAATCTTCAGTAAAATGGCTCAGCTGTCTGTGCCCATATGGTGCACTATACCTGAAAATTTTATAATGATAATAATAAACATAAATGATTAATATCAATAAAACTACTATGACACAGAAATAGTGTCATACCTGTATGATTGTGCGTTAACGGTGGTCATGGGTTTGTATACACCTTGTGACGTCCCACAGAAAGTTCTTTACAAGTTAACCTAAAGGGGCATTACCTCCGCTCCTTCTGGTATTCTTCCATTTGGTGGAGAGGGGGTCCTTCGATGGATCTCTCCATCGCTAGCATAAGAAGTAATACGTTGCAAAACCTTGATTGTCCCATCTCTTTGTAAGGAGGAACTTTAGTCGTGTTGCTATTTTCTAGCAATGTTCCAATGCTTTATCGATACTAGGAAACTCTCTATCAATATGAAAATATCCACTCAAATCTACTCCAACCTCAAGTTCCACGGCCTCCTCCTGATCCTCATCCTAATATTCATCCTGATCCTCATCCTGATCCTCCTGATCCTTATCCTGATCCTCCTGATAATGCTCATGAACTTTATCCTATATAAATACACACGTAAATTAAAGCACTCAAAATATTAGATTCACAAGGATTGAAATGCACCCAAATTTAGATTTTCATTAGCACAAACACCATAAATTTTACATTCTCAATGCTAAAAACGCCACAAATATTATATGGACAGTGTCAGAAATGCTAAAAATATTACATTTAGTAGATACGAAACGCAAGCATATTTAGATTTTCATATGCATAAACGCTAAAGCTTACTAATTTCAGTATGTAAAAACACAACAAAATTTACATTCACAATATACAAAACGCCTCAAATTTTATATTCAACATGTCAAAAACGCAGAGAAAATTAAATCCTATCACTATAAAATGCAACAAATATTACATTCAGTAGATATGAAATGCACCTAGATTTAGATTGTTATATGCAAAAATGCTAAAGCTATATAATTTCAGTAAGTAAAAACGCTTCAAATTTTACATTCACAACATAGAAAATGCCACCAAATTTATATAAAGCATGTAAAAAATTCTACCAATTTTACATCCTATCACTATAAAATGCATGAAAAAAATAAGCGAGAGCCATGGACGAAACATTAAAGTGCAGCGTTTTTGCCTATTGCTAATATCAAATTTCAGCGTTTTAATATTCGATAGTCCAAAAAATTAAAGATAACAGATAAAAAACTTACCATTTTGTGATGATTTTCGAGCTAATACTTGTACCCACTTGAAGAAAATGATTGCCCGAACGTTTTTATGGTGAAAGATTTCTTTGGATTGGATTTTTTGAGGTTGGTTTTGAATTTTTGGAAAGTTTTAGGTTGAAGGGATATAATTGTAAGCTTGCCACTTTTTTTGTGATACAAATAGCAAGTCCCAAGTTCAGCAGAATTTATTTTGCGGCCCGGACCTATGTTATAGAAGAGAATTCTATAAGAAATTTGTGAGATGAATTTTTCTTTTGCAGCAAATAACATTACAAGAGTAGCCGAAAATCTGGAGAGAATCAGTCAACATACACGGATTGAATGGCTGGAAAATTAGGATTAATGTTTTATCAAAAATATTTAATTTTTGAGATTTGAAACGTTCTAGAATTCAAGTGTAACTAGGCTAGGTTTTAGGACATTCTTGTAATTTCTAAGGCCATTCATTCTCTTATAAATAGAGATGGAATTCAGCCATTTTATTCATGATTTGAAGAAAGCAAAAGCTGAGTTTTCATACTCCGAAATACTCTCTCAAGTCATCTTTACATTTATCAAATTTATGGTAGATTAGCTTTGTGGTTGCTTCCTTGGTTCTTCATTTTGAAGGCCTAAATACCTCTACCACCGAAAATTTCATCCCCTTGAAATCACTAGATTAGGGACCCCTGTTTGATCCTTCAAGGAACCTACATAAATTCAGCCCTCATTCTCTTTCAATCCATCCCAAAATTCGAGCCATATAAAGCCTCCACAAAAAGAACCTCTACTGAAATTTTTATAAGTGAGGAATGATCATATCATTTTGGTATCAGAGCCAGAGAGCTATCAAGGGTAAGAGTTGTTGTAACACCTTGTGGCAGGAAGGATCCTTCTCTTTCTCCAAGTTGTTACAATCAATGTTCTAAAATCAGAAAGGTTGAAGAAATCAGTTCTATAGACGAATTTTATTCCCTTTGAATCCGAGAAATTCCTTTGCTATTTTTGTTCATATTGTTTATAATTTTTGTTAATTTTACATTTCTTGTTCTTAATTTTTGTTTATCAATTTTCTTGGTCATAATTTCATTTTTTGTCTATTTCATCTTAACATTTGTTCAAAATTTTATTTCTTGTGTTAATTTCCTTTCTTTTTATTTTTTTAATTTTATAGAATCTTTACTTTATCTTGATAATCTAACCACCGAGATAATCCTAACAAAGTGAATCTTGCATGTGTCACTAAAGAAAAAAAAATCATCTCACAAACTTTTTCTAGAATCATCTTCTATAACATAGGTCCGGGCCGCAAAATAAATTATGCTGAACTTCTTGTTTTACTTTGGTTAATTTGGAATCCACTTCCTTCGGGCTGGCCGAATAGTCAAAATTGGCCATCTGAGACAAAGGAACTTGGGTAGAAGAATGCTTCTCCCTTTGAGGGTTAGTTCACAAAAATCTTAAGTAAGAAGTATAAAAATATTCACAAAAATTTTCAACTACTTAGCGATATGCATAAAGAATTTCATATTGAGGTAAGGTAGAGATAACAGAAATAGGTGAAGAATAAAGATAAGGAAAAACAACACTTATGTTTAAAAGGAGTTCTTGTGCAAAGTAAAAGAAAACCCTTAGGTGAAAGTGTAAGCTTGCTTATACTCTAACCAAAGGAGAAATTTTTTGAAGTATCTAAGAGGTTGTTCAAAGGTTTTCCAACATTAGTAACACTTTGAGATTATTTGTTATCGTACCTATTTTGTGATCGTGCTACTACCATAAAACTTCCTAATTGTGGTATTGTCTTACTTGAATTAAAATTTTGAATAATTTTCTTTGTATTTCTACTAACTTTTTCTTTTGTATAACTTGTTAAGCAACCTGTGATAGGGTAGGGTTGCACTTGAAAAAAGTGTCTCCTTACAAAAGTGTAAAGGTCAAAGGCCAAAAAAAGAGCACATAAGCACTTAAACAAATTTTGTGCGGCTAAAAGTTTTATTCCTTAAAGTAAAAAAAAAAAAAAAACAAAAGTGTTTAAAATGAGTTATTGTGCAAAGTTAAAAAACCCTTAGGTGAAAGTGTAAGCTGGCTTATACTCTAACCAAATGAGAAGTTTTCCGGAGTACCTAAGAGGTTGTTCAAAGGTTTTTCAACATTAGGCGCCATATTAGAAAATAGATAATAATGGGAAATAACAAGGGTTATAGAGTCTTGATATTATAACTCATTTTTCTCCTAACTTTGCAGATTGATAACCAAGCAACCAAGGAAGTACAAAGAGAATTAAGGCCAACGAGTTTCCTCAAAGATAGGTCTTAAAATCTGTTCACTAAGCACAAGCATTCATAAGTGTTTCTTTCAATTGCTATCTTTTTCTAATACTATTCTTTTCTTTTGTCTTAGTTTAAATTTTTTTGTGATTATCTAACTAAGTGTAGAAATTTGTGAATATCTAGTTAAGTGTGAAATTTGTGAATATCTTTATACGTCTTTTTTTTTTTGAAATTTTGTGACTAACCTTAAGGGAAAAGAACACTTCTACCCAAAACGCTTGTCTTAGATGACCAACTTCGACAACAAAGAAGATCCAGAGTTGTACATCCCTCCCAAAAGAGATCATGAAAAGATGCTTAGGTACATCCTAACAAACAAGGTGAGGGACTATGAAAAGAGGTTTGCCAAACTACGGGCAGATATCAAACTCCTAATTAGAAAGGGATCAAGAACGAACGCTAATGAGAGATAGAGATTGGGCTTCACGAGAATCACGAGGTTCTCACGAATCCACCTCAAGTTCAGCCTCGTACAAGCCCAAGGTAATCTTTTCCCACTTCAACTGCAAGTTAGACACCGAGGTCTCATGGCGGAGCAACCCGTTGTATAAAGGTAATACTTCCACCCTAGGTAATGGTGCCAGTTGGGTCCAAGGGTACCATTAAGGTAATATCTAACCCTTTATTTTCAAGTTCTCACATTTCCTCTTCCAAACCATCAATTTCTCAGTCTGCAAGTAATAATGCTACTAACAAGCCTTTTTTAAGGCAAGTTACATGCTTCAAATGTCTAGGAACGGGGCACGTAAAATCTCAATGCCCTAATCAAAGGACAATGGTGGCACTAGACAACGATACAATATTTGAGAAAGAGGAAGAAGGAGAAGGGGCTGAATTCAAAAGAGACGAATTCAAGGACATGCCCCCTTCGAGGAGGGAGAGTATATGGCCTATGACGATGTAGACAGTGCCTACTTCATATCTTTGCAAGTACCCGAGCTACCTTCACAAGATACAAACCGTTTGGCCAAGGAAATCACGCCCAATGCACAAGCAAAACATAAAGATAGGCCCAAACAAACCAAGGGAACCCCCAAAATGGAGAACTCCGGTCTCAGCGAAACCAATCGAGTCCTTCAAAGAGTTTGCTAAGCTTACCACTGACCTTAAATTCCCTTCCTAAATGTGTAAAGCCTACTTTTACGTTAACATTTGATTCCGTAACATGTTTTTATTTTCTTGTATAGAATTTGAGAAGTAAGGAATTAACATGGACAAAAATGCCCTCGATATTTAAAGTGGAAATAGTCCACCCCGGGTCCAAGTAAAAGAGTATGGTGTTTTGGATCAGATCTCACTAACTCGTTTCCCTTTTTCCTACTTTATAGGTTCTCAAGATTTGAGAACAAATCTTTCTGAAGAAGGGGAAGATGTTATGATCCTAAGAGTCAAACCAGCACTTATTGCCTTTCTTTTTATTTTTCAGTCTATTTCTTTAAGTATTTATTAAATAATTTCAGACTAATTATTTTATTTCTCCTAATATTTTAATTTGGTCAATAATATTTTCATAACTAATAATTTATTTTATTTCCCTTAATTTCTTTGGGCAAATAATTAATTTAGTGACCAGATTAACTTTCTAGGCCAAATATTATTTTTGTCCTCTAGTTTGTTTTATTGTCAAGTATTAATTTGCGCAAGGACTATTTTTGGAGCAGGAATGGACAGCAAAGAATTTCGGACAAAGCCTAGGAGTTGGACTACTTTATTTATTCAGCCCAAGCCAAGGATGATTTTTTTTTTTTTTTTTTTTTGGAGCAGAATTCCGGCCCAGGAAAATTTGAGTTGGATTAATTTACAACTTCTTCACATTCGGAAAAATGGATTAATTCCACCAATTGGACAAGTCAAAGAATGGAAGCTGCAGATTATTGGACAAATTGAATTCAGCCCACAAAATGACAAACAGAAAATGGGGGACAGCCCAACTACAATTTAATTGTGCGGCCCGCGAGGAAAAGAAGAACAAGTCAGCCGATTGTGTGAGCAGCTTATTTATCAAGAATAAGTCAAAATTTACAAGGAATTGAACAAGTCAAAATCAAACATTTTGGAGCCTAAAATTCTGGAATCAAATCAGCCAAAGGAAAAGTCCCTCCGCTGGAAAATAAAAAATATATATTATTTAATTTTAGGAGTTGAAAAGATTTAGAATTCAAGTGTAACTAGACGAGAGTTTTAAAGATTATCTTGTAACTTTCAAGACCATTCCTTCTCCTATAAATAGAGAAGGAATTCAACTATTTTGATTTATGATTTATTGAAGAAAAATCTTGAGTTTGTAAACTCTAAATTCTCTTGAATTATCATTTTGCATTTATCAAAAATTAGGATAATTAGTTTTTGTGGTTTTATCCTTAGGTGACTTACTCTTGAAGGCTTCACCCCACTACCACCCAGAAATTCCATCTGGTTGGACCTTCGATCCTTCAAAAACCTCACATCTCCGAATCCAAGTTCCAAACTAGCCAAATACGGCCGAACCTCTGCCGGATTTTCTACTTGTAAGGAAGGATCATAACATTCCCCGTGTCAAAAATATAATGCTCATCGATTTATTAATTTATTGATAAATTAATTTAATCAACTTCTTTATATCCGAGATTTGTACCACTGGACCTTATTACAATACAAGACTTTATGTCCACCGGCCGGGTTTAGTATAATAAACTTTTTGAACTCATCTCGAGAGCACCATCACCCTGGTGCACCGGTACACGGTTTTTTTTTCGACTTGCAACAGCACACCAAGTAACTAAACACGCGCACCCAACCTATTGAGTATATGGGTCTCAAGTGACCGCACTCTTTAGCAGATTAATATACACTATGCTCAATTTCCGTGCCCGTCATTGTCTAGGGATTAAGAGACTGAACACCAGGTTCGAATTAACTATGAAAGATCAGTACAAGTCAATTCAATCCTAGAACGTTACTACTCAATATGCACTGCGCATATCCGTATGATTCAATCAATCAAGACAAACCGATTTCAGAAACATACAATGACTTAAACTAGGGCTGGCAAAATGGGTTGACCCGCTATAAACAGGTTGGGTCAACCCAACCCATGAAAAAATCGATTTGGGTTGACCCAACTCGTTTATTAAATGGGTTAAGAATATGAACCCAACCCAACCTTGTTAATAAACAGGTCAACCCAACCCAACCCGTCTAACCCATTTAATTAAACAGGTCACCCATAACCCGCCAACTCGTCAACCCTCCGACCGCCTAATATATTTTAATTATTTATTTGAAAATATAAATAATTTTTTCATGTCATTCGTTCGTTGCTAATAACAGAAACAAAACACATATAAACAACTGATTAGTATAATAAACTTGTCTATATTATTATATATATGCTTGCTCATGAATTCACTCACATATACATATATTATATATATAGGTGCTTGATAGCAAAATGAAACTTATACTGAGCACTTTCATATGCTTGAGCTTATACTGAATCAGTCAAAGCCAGGGTGCTAGCAGTCTCGCTCCGAGGATTTTAAGTCAATTTCATAAGCAAAACAAACAGAAACAACATCCTGCTAATATTACCAACCAAAGAAGGACCTAAACACTAGGGGTGTACACAGTCCGGTTTGGCCTGTTTGAAAGTAAAAGTATAGGCCAAACCGTAATATACGGTTTCAAAAATTTTCAAACCGGCCAGGATAAAAATCAGTTTAAATTTTTCCACCACATCTCATAACACTAGCACCACGTCCGGAAACGTCTACATCCATTCATGTGAATTTAAGGGCTTGGTTTTGAAAGACGACAGACAGAGAGAATGAAAAAGAAAAGTGAGTGTGAGAGAGACGGCGTCGGCTGCTAGCCTGCTATGCTATTCTTCATATATATATATAGTATATTTATTTAAATATATTTTTTGACGGGTTAAACGGGTTAACCTGTGAACCCGCCAAGTTGACCCGACCCAACCTGTTTCTTAAACGGGTTGGGTCGAACCCAGCCCGTTTATTAAACGGGTTGAAAATCTCAACCCAACTTGTTTTTTTCCCGTGTTGGGTCGTGACGGGTTCACGGGTTGGGTCAAAAATTGCCACCCCTAACTTAAACCACAGTATGTCCAAACTGTCTTAGTCACGAGCCTGTTTATATATCATAACTTTAACCAATGATGAGATCCTCTATGTCATACCAAACACTTCATAATCTAGTCATATGATATAAAGGGACTTCATGAATAAACATGAATAATAACTAAAACACTTTCAATTGATATATAAACTGGGAAATAATGTTCATACAAGCGAAACTTTTCAGTATTCACACTAACAATAACTTAAGAATTCTTCTATACTTTTGAATCATTATTAACATTTATCAAAAGTTAGGGTAGTTAGCTTTTGTGGTTACCTCCTTAAACTCTTTGTTTTGAAGGGCTTATCCCACTACCACCATATTTCCAAACATTGAGAATAGCACTAGACTAGAAACCTTTGATCCTTCATAAACCCCTCATCAAGATTCAGCCATCTCCCTCAGTCTACATTCCAACATTTGAGCCTTTACACCCTCTCATATAAACAAATTTCTGCCGGATTTTCAATTTCAATGAAGGATCACAACACATTCGAAATTGATCTAAAATAGAAATTTTATTAAAATAAAAGACAATTACGAATCTATAATTTTATTTATTTTATTTTTTTGTAGAACAGTCACAAGCCTCAGCGGACAAGGACAATTAGTGTTTAAAATTTATTTTAGATTTATTGACTGCAATTTAATGATCATACAATTATTGATACGTAATTAAAATAAAAACAGAATCATAGGAACCACTGTCCAAAGCACGAGTGAAAACAGAACTTCCTGTTGTTCTTTTGCCTAAAGCCACAAGAAAAGCCTACACTAATAAATTAACAAAAATAAAACTCCACTCTACTCCCGAGGTTGATGAGTTGTATATGTACTCTAGTAGTATATTATTCTAAGATTGTGTGTACCTGATTGGAGGTAAATTATCCTAATTTCCTCTCAACAGTAGCTGGGGATGGGCAGTACATTGAACTTCTACACCCTCGCATTCATTTGCATGCTCGAGTAGTGCCCGCTTATTGTTTGCAATAGCCCACATGGCACCTTTATGAGCGAAATTGCTCTTGCATAGAAAAATAATTGCCACATGTATTTGTCATCTAGAGAATGTCAAGAAAATTTTTTGTACGTTACTTTGATGAAATCCCATTTTAGATCGATTTCGAATGTATTGTGATCATTCTTTGAAATTGAAAATCCAGCAGAGGTTTCTTTATGTGAGAGGGTGGAAATGCTCGAATGTTGGGATGTATAGTGAGGGTGATGGCTGAATCTTGACTAGGGTTTATGAAGGATGAAATGTCCGTAGTCTAGTGTTATTCTCAAAGTATGGAAATATAGTGGTAGTGGGATGAGGCTTTGAAAAGGAAGAGTTTAAGGAGGCAACCACAAAAGTTAACTACCTTAACTTTTGATAAATGCTAATGATGATTCAAAAGTAGATATGAATTATCAAATTCTTGCTATTCAAATCAAGGTTACAAAGGCTGAAATCCTCCTCTATTAATAGGAATGGGTAAAACTATCCTAGAAACCCTGTACTAGTCTTAGGGTCCGTTTAATAAAACTTAATTTGAGGTCTGAAGACGGAAGACTGAAATCTGAATTCTGTAGTAAATAAGTGAATGAATCCAAATAATACTTAAACCTCAATGACTGAGCATATTAAGTGTTCAGTCTTAAGTAATAGGGGAATCACTTAATTAAAACAGTAAATTTCAACTAAACTATTCAGACGACTTATTTAATTTAGACATGACAATATGACTTATCAAACACACGTATTTAGATAAGTACTGAATCTATTTAGATTAAGCACTGAATTTTTTTATCCAACAAACCCTTAGTCATGTCTACCCCTCTTAGAGTTTATAGAATACTCTTTGGCTTACTTGTTATTGACTGTAATTTGTCTTGAGAATCTTTCCTTGATTGGATTCTTCAATTTTCTATTCATTTCCTTGTTCCCCTTTAATCATCCTTCAATCTTCTAGATCTTTTCTTGTTTTCTTTTTTGAAGAATTACGGCTGATTACTCATTCATTTCTTGAGCTGTGTAGCCTTCCCTTCTAGAAGTTTCTTTAACCAAATCTTGTAGTTTTCAAATGTCTTCATAGGTTGGGCTTCACCTCATTTGTTTTGTCTACTCTAAATACAACTAATTATTCAATTAAGGTCTAAACATTGGGCCAAAATTAATACAAGGCCAATTAAACATATGATGGTCGAATTATTAACTAAGACAAGGCCTAACACTTAGGCCTAATTTATCCAGGCTAGTAAAACAAGTCATGGCCAAATTACTTAGTAGAAAAAGAACAAAAATAACATGGACTTGAATTAAAATAACAACTAAGGGTCAATGCTCAATACCATCACCTCCTGATGTGTGTCAATTATACCCCTATTTTATATAAGTAGAATATGTATGTTATACATTTATTTATACTAGAATTGTCCATTCTCGGTGTGCTTTTTATGGACTTATAGCATATTTGTGGATTGTGCAGGGAATTAGATGCAGTGATGTAATTGACACACTTTGGCACTTAATTCTTGCATTATAGAAGGGAGAATTCAGCACAAGTGGATGAAGATGATACTTAACAGCTAGCAAGTGCGGATTTCCCGAAATACCCCAGTAGCCTTGATTGTTACCATTGTGTTACCCTAATTATTGGCATGTACAAATAGACAAGTCATACGGGCATTTTCCTTTAAGCTTTGCTTCATTCCAGATTCCCGACTTCAGTTGGCTTATAGTGTAAGGAGAAGTAGTCTCCAGTAGTTAGGGTTTTCATAGGTAGATGATGATCATGATTGAGCTTAGATCCATGGTGTTCTAAGCTCCCAAAGGGGTTTACGAACCCAGATGGCATAATTAAGGATAAGAGTAGATGTAGATGTGGACCACTCAAGCGTGGAGTGACTATGGAGCAGCGGATGATGTCCTCAACCCCGAAAGAGTATATATTCCGTTATTTGTAATTAAGCAGGATGCGACCATTGTAGTCATAAGGGGCTTAGCTTGGTTGTGTGTATCTGTATCTGTAATTTGAATGTACAAAGTAGTCTCTGTATCTGTTTCTCTATGGATTTGAATGTACATAGTAGTCTCTATTTTCTGATTGCTTAATGACCATATAGTCATTCTAAGTCATATTGAATAGCGTCTAGCTGCCTCTATAAAGGGGGATGAACTTGGGTTGAGTGATTAGAAGGTAGTTGCTACTATGGAGCGTTGTGATCACTTGATTATGTTGGATAGGGGATGGAATCCCCGAGCATCTATCTGATTCTACCTATCTTTATTTCCTTGCATGTTTATCTTAGTAGTAGTGTAGTTTAGCTTAATAACAACTCTTTCTGTGACCATTAAAGCAAGATCTGGACTCTAAAACAAACATAAAACTTGTGTTCTTTATGTGGATCGATACCTGAGTACCCTATGATGGGATCCTTAATGCCCCTTAGTGTGGATTTAGGTTTATAAATTTTATCTTGGTGTTTTAACCGAACATCACCTCCTTTAATGGGTACTTGTCTAGAAGGACAAGCTTTACCTTGTGGATCCCATGGGTTAAGGCATTGAGGGCTTGTGTAACTTTTCTTCTCCTTGCTCTTGTCATGGGCCCATCTATGTCAACCAAGTGGCCTTTTTGGTAGGGCCTCACTAGTGGACTTGGGCTTGGTAGGTTTGGAGTCACAACATCCTCCCTTCTTGAAAATGAATCATCCTCGATTCCAACTCTTCATCAAATTCGAACAGCGCCAAGTCTGCTACATTGAAAGTGTTGTGGACACCTAACTCTCCTCAGAGGTCTAACTCGTATGCATTTTTGTTAACCTTTTTGACCACTTGGAATACACCGTCTCCTTTAGGGTGCAGTTTGGTATTACGGGCTTATGGAAACCGCTCCTTTCTGAGGTGTAGCCACACCAAATCTTCGGGCTCATAAGTCACCTTGCTTTCCTTTTGTTAACCATCCTTGAAGTGTGGTCTTGATGCTTGAGGATATTGAGCCTGGCTTGTTCGTGGATCTCTTGCACCATCTTGGCCTTTTTTTTCACCATTTACGCTCATGACCTCTTTGCACAAAAGAGCTATATTGAAAATGTTCATAAGAGATTTGCTATGCAAGATAGGAGACCTTGTGATACTCCAGTTTCTAGAGGGGACAATTTTAGTCTCAATCAGTGTCCCAAAAATGATTTTGAAGGAAATGAAATGCAGAGGATTCCTTATGCTTCGACTGTAGGGAGTCTGATATATGCTATGGTTTGTACATGTCCAGATATTATTTATATTGTTGGAGTTCTTAGTAGATACTTAATGGAGTGCGAAAATTACACTACAAAATAAAAACCTAAATTTCCACACTAAAGGATCCTAATACCTCACGGGTGTAGTATTTTAGGTGTCTATCCCACAGGGAGCAGCCAAGCAATTATGCAGATTTAATTTCCTTTTCATTATTGACCACAAAAGCATACAAACAGTAAGATTAACGCATTGACAAAGCATACAAATTTATCAGAGATGAATAAGGTCTGTTTTACGGAGGAGATATAGCCACCATCAGAAATAATGTTGTGTCACATATATATCAAAAGGGTTCAGTTTTATCGGGGATCCGATTCTAGTCCAGTAATATATCCTATCTGCGCATTCGATTAAAGGCATCAATGTATTCCCAGAGGAAGAATGACGCACTATAATTTAAGGTCCAGCATGAACACACAAGGAATCAGCTACTAAATAAATGATTCTACCATAAATAAGGTTGCACACCATCCGATATATATATATATATATATATAACCAAAGAAATCGAGCATACACATATGACGTGACTCCAAAATATACCTTTTTATGACCCGAAATCATGCACGCTTAGCTTACTTTTAGTTGGTTTTCAATGATTATGATATCTTTTATGAGCTTTGAATGCACTTATAGTTGGATTTGAATAATCTTGTAGTAAAAAGCAATATTGGAGATTTTGGAAGAAACTTAAAGACTTTTGCTAAAAAAGGGAGAAAACACGAAGAATTGTAGGTTAAAGGGAAGAATTTGGAAAAAACATGAAAAGCTGAAAAGATTGAGATTGGTGACGCACAGGCGCTAGTGCCTGCACGCCGCCGACCTCGGTGTCCTGTAGGCACCGCGCCTCGCAATCGGCCATAAATCGCTGTTGAAAATCATATTTTACCCTTGGCGTGTTTTAACTTATGTTTTGCCAAAATTAGCCCTCATAATCTTTTCTTAATAGCCAAGCCCTCTTGTAAAGACACATACTATTACACCTTAGTAGGTTTTTCTTGTTTTAGAGAGAGTAGCTTAGTGAGGAAGAAACACACACTTCTTCACCTTTTCACACACACACACACACACACACACACTATGAATTCTCTTAGAACAATGATGGTCTAATTAGATTCTAGGGAAATCTACCATTCTAAGTGGAAGGGGTATTGGATTTCCATGAGATGTAGAACAAATCAATGGATATTGAAGAAGAATTGCTCTTTAATGATGGGATTCAAGAGTTGGAAATGTTATTCCTTATTGTTGAGAAAGACCATAACTTCTCTTGTGAATGGAACCATTTTATGTAACAATTAGCATTTCCTTGTTGATTTTGTTCTCTTTTATGGTTATTCATGCATATTGTTAAGTGGGTTTCATGCAATTGAAGTAATTATTGTCTTTACATATTTGATTTTACCTTGTTATTGAAATATTTATTTAATCTAGTCTATTACTTGTTTAATTGGTGAGTGCTTAACTTTTTTTAGGCATGTGGGTTAATGCAATTGAGATTTCTTGTGTTGCAAGGTTGGTTGTCTAATTATCCATTCGCCATGTAAGTTTGTAACTTCAATTGACATGATGTGGTGGTGTAGAGGATCGATAGTAGAGTAGGATTGATGAACATATCTCTATTATTGGCTATTTTAGTCTTTATGTGGAGATACATGAAAGGTATTATCATAATGCTTGGACATTTGCATGTTATTTGCTTAGCAATAGCCTTTTGGATCTAGTTGTGGTGTGATTTTTCCGCTTTTACCCATATTATCTTTTCTTCTGTTTATTTTAGTACTTGCATGACTTACTTGAATTTACTACTTTACCCTTTGTTTTGTTAGCTCTTAGATCTAGAAACTACTAGAAATTGTAGTAAGTGAGGACTCGAACCCAACAACTACTTCAATAAAGGTAACTTTCACATGGGAACGAAACCTTAAGTACTATAGTTGTGGTATTTTCTTGTTTGTTTGTTTATAAATTTATTTTGAAGTGTTCGACATAAACTTTTACAACGACAAGAGCACGTCAAAATTGTCGATGTCAGCGGGGATGGTTTATTTTGATTGATTATTATTGTTGGTAGTTTTGGTTTTTATTTGTTTTTGCATTTTTAGTATTTTTTATGAGCTTTTGTGTGATTTTAAGTAACTTTTGTACTGCAGTACTTTTTGTTAATTTTCTTATTTTTTGTTGTTCTGAGTCTTTTTTCTACTTTTTGTTGTTTTAGGTGTTCCGGTTTTCTTTGGTGTGTAGTTGATGGTTTACTATTGTTACTAGATCACAAGCTAGAGGAGAGTTGCTTGAGCTTGGTGATAGTAGTGAGAGGGTTTTAAGAAGAAGAAATCGAGTTAAAGATCATAGAAATATGACAATCCAAGGAGAAAAGAATTTTGGGTGGTATTTTGAGCCACATTTTCAAGAACTGGCAGAATTACAAGGGATGGATAAGGAGACTTATCAAATTCAGCCCCACTTCATCAATTTGATTCAAAATGGTTCACAATTTCAATGACTTGAGGGTGCAGATGCTAATTCTCACTTGAGGAATTTTCTTATGTTGTAGAATATGGCATGCGAGGACTTACCAGGGATAAAATAAAGAGGATCATATTCCCTTTCTCTTTGAAGGGTAATGCAAGTGCTTGGTTTAATTCCTTGGATGAGAGCACCATTCAAACTTTGAGGAGTTGAGGAGAAAGTTCTTGTTTAAGTATTATCCTCCTCACAAGATTGAAAGGTTAAGGAATGACATCCTACAATTCAAGCAACATCTAGGAGAGTCATTTGCCCAAGTTTGGGAGAGATTTCAAGAGTTATTGAGAAAGTGTCCAAATCGAACTTTTGAAGGTGGTAATGAATTGAAAATCTTCTATAATCGGTTGACAAGAGAGTTAGCAGACACGGTGAATGCAAGTGCCAGTGGTTGCATCAATTTCAAAACTAAGGATCAAGTTAGGGAGTTGTTTGATAACATGGCACTCACATTTGGAAGGTGGCTAATTAAAAGGATTAAGATTCCTCAAGCATATTCTATACCAAATGGTGAAATTATTGTGACCAGTACAATTTCAAGCTTAAAGAAACAAGTAGTTTTTTCTTCAAGATCAATCGAAAGCAAAAGAAAAAGTAGTGTTAGCTTTTAACACTTATCAAGAGGCTCACCAAGAAGGTCAAGGCATTGAAGAAGTTGAAGATGTTGGATTTGTTGGCAACAATCAAGGTTGGAGAAATAATGGATATGGAAACAATTTTCAAAATCAAGGGAGACAAAATTTCAACAACTCTTGTAATGCAAATCAAGGACAAACTTATGGTCAAAGGAATTGGAATCCAAGAATGCAAGAAAATGGGAGACTAATCAAACAAATCGAGAGGAGGATATTTCCATGGGTGAACATATGAAGAGTTTGGCAACGATAGTTGGTATGCATTCTAGTGCATTGGAGGAACTTCAAAAGAGTATCAAGGCTAGAGGTGTAAACGAGCCGAGCCGAGCTCGAACTTGCCTATGTTCAGGCTCAGCTCGCCTAAATATGAAGGGGCTCGAGCTCGAGCTCGAGCTCATTCGAGCTCATTTTTTTGGAGCTCGAGCTCGAGCTCGTTTAAGAATTGTGAAGCTCGAGCTCGAGCTCACGAGCCAAGCTCGATTTTGAGTTTGACAAAGTGCTCATTAAATTTAATATTAATTCCGTGAGAGAAGAAACCATATTTTAAAGGATAGTTACTTGCCTACAAAACGAAAAATTTTAAAAATATTATAAACATTTAATATTATAAAACAAATTAACACGTTATGGGACGTAACTGGACGTTTCCGGACGTAGCTGGACGTAGCGGGACGTAGCTGGACGTATCTAGACGTGGCGATAGTTGTTTTGGACGTAGAGAGACGTGATAGACTATGTCCTATGAAAAATTCAGCTAAAAGTCACACGCATGGATGTAGACGTTTCGGGACGTGGTGCTAGTTATTTTTGACGTGGTGCTAGTTGTGCTGACACGTCTACATCCATTCATGTGAATTTAAACTGATTTTTTTCACAAAGACAGTCTACCACGTCTCAGAACAACTAGCACCACGTCTCAAAACACTAGAACCACGTCGAAAAACGTCTACATCCATGCATGTGAATTTAAACTGATTTTTGCACAAAACATCTCAACTCGTCTCAGAACAACTAGAAACACGTAAACAAAACGTCTACATCCATTCATGTGAATTTAAACTGATTTTTTTCACAAAGACAGTCTACCACGTCTCATAACACTAGCACCACGTCTCAAAACACTAGAACCACGTCCAAAAACGTCTACATCCATGCATGTAAATTTAAACTGATTTTTGCTCAAAATATCTCAACTCGTCTCAGAACAACTAGAAACACGTAAAAAAAACGTCTACATCCATTCATGTGAATTTAAACTGATTTTTTTCACAAAGACAGTCTACCACGTCTCATAACACTAGCACCACGTCTCAAAACACTAGAACCACGTCCAAAAACATCTACATCCATGCATGTGTATTTAAACTGATTTTTGCACAAAACATCTCAACTCGTCTCAGAACAACTAGAAACACGTAAAAAAAACTTCTGATGTGGACCGAAATGTGCATAATCTATTATCTAAGGGTTTTGAAAAGATAAAACAAATAAAACGGCTATACAATTCTCAGAAATGATCATGATCTCATATCGAAGAGTTGTAATGAGATAAAACAAATAAAATGACCATTCAACTCTTAGAAATATTTATGATATCTGATGTAAGTGTTTTGTGAATATAAAACAATTAAAATGACCATATTACTCTTAGAAATGTTCATGATCTTGTAAGTAGGTGTTATAAATAGATAAAACAAATAAAATGGCCATACAACATCTCAACTCGTCTCAGAACAACTAGAACCACGTCAAAAAAACGTCTACATCCATTCATGTGAATTTAAACTAATTTTTGCCACAAAGACAGTCTACCACGTCTCAGAACAGAAGCACCACGTCCAAAATAACTAGTACCACGTCCAAAAACGTCTACATCCATGCATGTGAATTTAAAATGATTTTTGCACAAAACATCTCAACTCGTCTCAGAATAACTAGAACCACGTCAAAAAAACGTCTACATCCATTCATGTGAATTTAAACTGATTTTTGCCACAAAGACAGTCTACCACGTCTCAGAACAGAAGCACCACGTCCAAAAACGTCTACATCCATGCATGTGAATTTAAAATGATTTTTGCACAAAACATCTCAACTCGTCTCAGAACAACTATAACCAAGTCAAAAAAACGTCTACATCCATTCATGTGAATTTAAACTGATTTTTGCCACAAAGACAGTCTACCACGTCTCATAACACTAGCACCACGTCTCAAAACACTAGAACCACGTCCAAAAATGTATACATCCATGCATGTGAATTTAAAATAATTTTTGCACAAAACATCTCAACTCGTCTCAGAACAACTATAACCACGTCAAAAAAACGTCTACATCCATTCATGTGAATTTAAACTGATTTTTGCCACAAAGACAGTCTACCACGTCTCATAACACTAGCACCACGTCTCAAAACACTAGAACCACGTCCAAAAACGTCTACATCCATGCATGTGTATTTAAACTGATTTTTTGCACAAAACATCTCAACTCGTCTCAGAACAACTATAACCACGTCAAAAATGTCTACATCCATTCATGTGAATTTAAACTGATTTTTTTCACAAAGACAGTATACCACGTCTCAGAACAAGTAGCACCACGTCTCAAAACACTAGGACCACGTCCAAAAACGTCTAAAAAAATTGATTTTGTAGTACGGGACAAAAAACGCACCAAAAATTTTCGACATTTACTTAGCCATTTTCTACCTTTTTTCTTCATAAGGCCATTTTGGTCATTTCATAATTATTTTGATTTTTTTTTTGTGATACAAATAGCAATTTTGTGATACAAATAGCAAGTCCCAATAAATAAATATATATATAATATATAAGCTCATTAGGCTCGTCGAGCTAACGAGCCTATATATTACAGGCTCGAACTCGGCTCGTTACCTTAACGAGCCGAGTTCGAGCTCGGATCGAGCTCTGTCAACTCCGAACTCAAGCCAAGCTTTGATCGAGCCGGCTCGCAAATAACTCAAGCCAAGCTTTTACACCCCTAATCAAGGCAATAGAAAATGCATTTGGTCAATATGTTCAAAATCAAGGTCAGGGGAGTTCTTCTAAGGGTGCAAATCCCAAGCCCAAAGATACCTAAAAATGCTTGTTAGTCAACTTAAGAACTGGAAAAAGGCTTGTAGAAAACAAGAATGACAAGGACAAGGTTGAGTAAGAAGTTAAAGAAGATGAGACCCCAAAAAAGCTAGAAACAAAATATATAAATGAAGAATTGCCACAAGAAGCGGAAAATCCAGCACTTGAAGATGAGCAAAAAGAAAGAGAAAAGGCAATTTGGGAATCTCATGAGAGAGAAAGGAAGGAAAGTGAGAAGTGGCTCAAGAAGAAATTGGAAGAAGAAAAGGCAAATGAGCCTAGAAATTTGGAGCCAGCATTTCCTTGGAGGAAAGAAGTGAAGGAAGTTGATAGGAAGGTGTATCAAATATTTTATGAGTTATTCAAGGAAATTGATATGAGAGTGTCTTTGGCCGACTTGATAATGAATGTGCCAAAATATCAAAGATTCTTGAAGGAGTTTCTAGCCAAGAAAGAGAGGTTTAATTTGGAATCATTGGTTCCAATCAACAAAAACGTGAAGGGGATTTATTGGTAAGACTTACCTAAAAAGGAGAAAGATCCCGGAATGTGCACTATAGCTTACAAGATTGGATTGAGGTTTTTCCCTAAGTTTTTGTGTGATCCCGGAGCCGGAGTGAATTTGATGCCACTTTCTACGGCTGAATCATGTGGATTTCTCAGAGATTTAAAACCGGTTAATGTCACCTTACAATTGGCAGATCATTTAAGGTTATTCCTAAGAGCATTATTGAGAAGATATTGGTGAAAGTGAATCAAATTGTATTACCAGCGGATTTTATCATTGTGGACATGGAGGAAGATAAGGATGTACCCATCATTATAGGAAGACCGCTTTTGGCAACCAGAGATGCAATTTTGAATATAAAGAGCAAGGGGATTACATTTAGGGTTTTAGGAAAAGAGTATGTTCATGGGATAGAGGTAGCACAAAGTAGACCTTATGATGCCGTTATGGGAGCAATCATTTGTGATAGTGAGAATGAGGAGAAAAAAACCCTTATTCAGGAAGGAGAAGAAACCAAAAGATGGTAATCTAAACACAAATGGTGAGAGTGAAATAAATGTCAAAGAAGAAGTGACACTACAAGATAAGAACAAACTTGCTAATGAGCGTATAGAGAAACCAAAGATTTCTAAGGATGTAAGGGAAATTGAAAGTCTCATTCCAAATAGAATATGGAGTTGGAAAGTAGACTTGACAGAATGCAAGTAACTTTGGAGAGCTTATTATCAGAAATGATGGAGAACAAGGTGAAACAGGTGAAGTTTGTTGATGAGAGAGATTTGACGAGTGACTCTAGTGACACTTCTAATGATTTGGAAGAATTGGAGTCAAGAAGAAAGAAAGATCGGTTAAGAAGAAAGAGAGAAGTATAAGCAAAAATTCAAGGATATGACAAAGAGTTTGATGGAGAATAGCAAGGGATGTGCATCTTTTGCACAAGATTCAAGGAGTTTAGAGGGATCTTGAGTCCATACCTTAAGACAATTTTAGCCGGAGACTATAAAGTCCAAAGCACTTTTTGGGAAGCAACCCAAACATTTTCAGCACTTTCTTTTCATTTTCTAGTTTTTAGGAATTTCAAATTGCTAAATTGCTAATAAGTCATGGATTTCATTGTGATTTTTGAGTATAATGTTCTTGAACACATTCCTGTGTTGTAGGTACATGGTTTGATGCAATTAAACGGTGTAAAAGTCAAATGCAAGCAATTTTGCAAAGATCGAGAAAAACAAGACGACAACACCTGTGTGCCACCGGCATTCCGCCAGCTGCAGGCAACCGCTAGGTTCCGGCCAGGGTGCCACCGAATACATGTAGGGGGTATCAGCAGCTTCGGTACAACGCCACAATAGGGCTTACAACCCAAATGAGCTTTAAATGATCTAAATGAGGTACCACGGAGTTTAAAACCTCCATTCTACTTACCTAAGACTTCCAAAACTTCCATGAGTTTAAAAGAAGGTTATTTACACCTTTAATGTATCCAATTCATACATTTTGGTTTAAAATTCTTCATTTTTAGTGGTTTTACTTATAACTTTTTGTTTTGATGTTCTCTATCAATTTCCAAGCATCATACATATTCAAAGATCAATGGTGAGAGTATAGGAGCTGCCTTGTGCTTAATTTGAAAAATGGAATTCTTAAACTTTTCATAGTACTATGCTATGTATGCTTAATGTGATTGAATGAGCTTGTAATGGTTTGAATGTATGTATTTTTCAAACTTATATGTTTTGCATGTTCTAATCTTTATATCTTGGAGCTTTAATGTTATAGAATATGTATGAACTTGTGCTTTAATGAATGAAAAATCATGTATTCTCATGTTTAGATCTATCATATGTTAAATTAACATGTTTTGTGGTGTTTTAATGATTATAACTGCTACTTTAGTAAATTGAGTTGGCTTATTTTAACTGGCCCTGATGCCAGGCGACATGAGGCCGTGCCACTATGCCGCCGACACTGGCGACCTACAGGTGCCAGAGCCCAGTGAGTGCCACTGAGGTATGTTGAAGCTACTTTGTTTTTCTTTTGAAAATTCACTCATTTGTTGCAACTTTTCAGAACATGGTTAAATTCAAGAAATTAGAATAATGATGAGATTATAATGAGAAAGAGTGGAGGCTTATGGATAATAGACTATTGGTTTTCCCTCTACAAAGGATTTACAACAAGAGTTTGAGAATCCTTACTACTTTTTTTTGACACCTATGCAATTTAGTTATTTTTATATGCATTACTGTGTTTATTTGTTTTGGTGTGTTTATTTTATGTTTTTAATAAAGGTGAAGTGATTTACATTTTGTTTTTTGGCTAACATTGTATGGGCATGAGTTTAATTGTGATATTATAAGAATTAAAGAAAAATTGGCACATCATTTTCCCACTTGTATTTTATTGTGATATAGTAAGGAATGTATATCTTTAGTGTAGGGGGGATGAATACAAATTGTTATTCTAAGTCTTCATGTTTGCTAATTAAGGAACTAGTATTGAATGAGTCCATTTTTTGGATATTTTTCAAAATTTACTTTATTTTGGACTTTGGAAAAATTTTAATAAAACAAAAGGGCCCCTTCAAGCTAGTTTTGTGTATTTGTATTGCATGATTAGTGGAGATATGATGGAAATGGTTAAGTATTGATAGGTATAATGTGAGTTCTTAGTTGACATCTGGAGAAGTAATCACATTTCAACCCTTGATTTATGTGAGCTTTAATTTGAGCCTTTATTGAGCACATCCTATTTGTTTGCTCATATTTCTTTGGTTGTGTGATTTGTCTTGTATGAATGATTGAATCTAGAACATGACTTTAGCATACATATCAAGACCTTTTATGTGTTTGTGATACATTGAAGTGACGAAGGCAATTAGTTAGCTTTCGTTTTTACCTTTTCTTTTCTTTACATTTTTCGTAATCATCTTTATCCCCTTAGGCATAACCAAGTTGAGCCCCATCTTTTCTTTGTTTTTATTTTGTTCCAATAAGACAATTTGAGCCTTTTTCTTTGTTAAGCCTTGTTTTTGGACCCTTAAAGATTTTGTATGTGGTTGGTTGTGGAAATGAAAAATAATGTGATGGATTCTAAGTATGTTAGGTTTCAGTTTTTAGAAGTTTCCAAAAGAAGAAAAGCAAAAAAAAAAAAAAAATTGTTTAAAGTTTTTAAGTTTGAGGAAATAAGAATGGAGAAGTAAAGGACATCTAAGCAAACCTCCATTAGTAGAAGCAGAATCCAAGTAAAAGTAGTTAATGAAGCATCCAACCAATGCAAGTCTCTTTACAATAACTCCAATTTTCAAGCCTTGACATTTTCTTGTCCTTAGCAAATTTTCTTAGCCCCGTTAACCCAAATAAAAGTCCTTTTGATCGATGTGTTACATTCGCAATAGGCGGGTGGTGAGGTGACGGCTTATCTTCTTCAGAATTCAATTCAACGTGAAAGCGATGCTGACAAGCTGAGCTGTTACATGAACAATACCCTTATGTTAACGAACCTTTCTCGTCTACTCTTTCCGATTATCTCCATAAGCATTGATAGGTCGTCAGGCCAATCAAAAATAAACCTACTTCTGAAACTATTAAAAATAGTATAAAGTGAGTAGGATCGTATCCACAGGGAGCAACAGAGTGAACTAAACTTGGTCAAGAGTACATAACCGAAATGGGGGGTTTGTTTTTAATCAAACTAACTAACAAAATCAAATTAAAATTAACGACAAGAAATTAAATAAATTGTAAAATCCAAATTCGGAAAAATGTCTAGCCAAGGGAATTGGACCACCTCGATGCACTAATCGATCATTGATGCAAAAATGTATTAATTAACTACTGGTTACACCGGTTTTCATTGTTGGAACCTTCTAACAATTCAGTCCTATAAAATTAAACCAGCGATTAAGGAACCTCCGTTAATCGCATCTATAATCGATGATCAATTCTGGAACCTCCTAGAACCTAGATCACGATAGCCAAGGACCCAGTTCAATTACAATTAACCCAATTGGCCTAATTGCACTTGATTAGTTATTCTTTTCAATTCACTAATCTACGTACCACGTGATTAATTCATTGACTCTAAGGAATATTGAACCTCGTGTATTCTAGTAAATTGGATTACCTAGGAAAGCTTGCATGCTACCAGCTATACAAACAGTGCCAAATAATCCACGAAAATGCACAAGAATAAATAAGAAACTAATAATTAATTAATAATAATATCAATTCGATCTCACGATTCAAGTAGCATCGAGGTGTTTTTATTCCCTTGACTAGACTAAAGAAATCTAGCTACTCATAATTGAAAAGAAAACCATCAAATAAAAATTGTACTCCATGAATTAAAACTAAAAACTTAAGAAATAAAAATCCTACTAATTTATGAGTTCTTCTACAGGAGAGCTCTCTCAAATAGTGTCCAAAAAGTTACTGCAACCCTTTGTCTCCTCTTTGGTCTCAGCCGTCCCCGCCTTGTGTCTACTCTCCAAAAAACCAAAAGTAAATCCTGCCAAAGAATAATCCCCCCCTGCAGTGCAAGTTTTTTTTCTTTCTTTCCAAAGTCTTCCCTTTTTCCAAAATTAAAATTCCTGCAGTTAACTTTCCTCAAATCAAGACAATCAATCCTAGAATAAAAATCCTGCTCTTTTTATTCCTAGCCTTATATAACTCTTCCTTCCCAATTTGGTCATTCTTCCTTTCTTGTCTTTCCCAAAAATCCTCCTCCTTCAATACAATATGTCAGCCACATTAACAATTAATTCTAAACCCAATTCTTAGTCCCAACTCATTTTCTTCAATTTATCCAATCTGCCCTCCTTTTTTTTTTTTTTCCAAATATTGCACCATCCTTCTCAAAATCAATATAATTCCCTGCAAATATAAAAACGCTATTTAGCTTCACCAAAACATCCAACTTTGCCCAATTCAGCACCAAATTGTATCATAAAATATCAGCTCATCAAAATCCCCCACACCTAAACAATTCTTGTCCCCAAGCATGACTCAAGACTCAACACACAAACAAAACACAAGTAACAACAACAACTGGATCCTCAATATGCAATATATAACCAAGCAAGACTTGCAATCCACATAGGAAATTTTCCATGGTACCAAGCATTTGCAATGGCTATACCAAGTTCCTCATAACTCTTCCAAAATCAAATAACAAGCAAAAGTGACATCCACCTCTCATGTAATCTCTCATGCACTCAAAAGTGTTTAGGGGATATATAATCACTCAAATTCATCACATAACCTGTTCTTGCCATAAGCTTGCAGATATATCACATCACCGTCACTCAAATGAATCCAAAATACAAATCAAAGGGTCTTGTCAAAGGGTTATAATGAGGCTCGGGACAAAAGGGTAGGATAAAAAAAAGATAATATCTAGGCTACAGTTACGAAAACAAGCATATACTCAATTGTCAACCTTCCAACATTCTTACCGAGGATGTCCCATGCAAGACACTAGCAACCCATAAAGATTCCAAACCTAGCTCTTTATTCACCCCCTTTTTTTTTTTTTTTCTAGCCACACAAATTCAATGGAATTTGTTTATATTGGCTGTTTTTTTTTTTTCTTTCATTTTCATTTCTTTTTTTTCCTCTTTTTTTTTCTTTTTCAACAACTTTTGTGCCTCTATTTTACACATAGGCAACTTTATACTGTAGAGCACAAACTTATTCTTTTATGAGCTACTAATGTCTTGCAATGTCCACCTTCAAACCACAAACCAAGGTCAACAACCGAGTACACACTCATTTCAATAACTAGGCAGAAAAAAAAAAAAAAAAAGCTAAACACAGGCCTTGGTTTTATTTTAATGGCTTTACAATCAAAGAACAAGATCCAAGCTTCAAAAAGGTACACTAATGGTAAGCATAGAAGTTTGGATTTTAAAACAAGCCAAAAATTGGTTTATCCTAATGCCCTTATCATCTTTGTACATCAAATTCACAAGCAATTGTAACATGCATAACAAAGCAAGTTCTAGTATATGCAAATTATGTGTGAAACACTCTGAAGAAAAACAATTGAGCATAAGAAAGAATTATTTGCTCATTAAGGCCCAAAATCTCACATTATCTAGCTTTTTGGATGTCACTCACACAAGTATCCTCATTTGAATTATCAAACGGAACAGTTATAGGAATCCAACACATAATACTACTATTATTCCCTACATTTCATCCTTACCTTACCAAATCACACATTGCATATCAATTTTCCAACACAAAACACATAACATTTACATCTCCCCCACACCTAGACTCTAAACACAATGAAACACAAACCATCCCCAAAACAATAATCATACAAAACAATCCCCCCACACCTAAAACTCTACATTGTCCCCAATGTAGAAAAAAAAATATGCATAAACAGGATCGCAAAAACAAACACCACCAAGACAGAATAAAAATAAATAAAATAACTAAAACAAACAAAAGTTAGTAAGGGGAAAAGAATCTTTTCTATGGTGGTGGATTTAGTGATTTCAAGCCCACATGTGCGCAATGGGCGTGTGATGACCGATGTTGCTTCGCAGGATTCTGGGTGGGTCTTTTACCGCTTGGGACGCTGTAGAGCAACGAGCAGGGTTGAAGAGGGTGCCTCTTCTTCTGAAGAGCTGGATTCATCACGCAATGCAATCATTGTTGGGGTTGTCTTATGCACCATAGTGGCAGTCAAAGGTGAACAGCGGCTGGCTGAGGCGGTACGGAGTGCTGTTGATGTGCCGGTTGAAAACTTGCGCAGCTTAGGTGAAAGAACTGTTGGCTGAAACGGAGGAACAGGGCAAAACGCACGGAGTATCGGAAGAAAACGCGACCCCAAAAGCCAAACAGAAATGGCCGCCCACCCAAATTAGCGAGTCACGGAGCGGCGAAAGAAAATGCAGAACGGCGGCGCGACAACGACCCCGCCAAGAAAATCGAGGGACGCCTTGGGCGAGTGGAGGCGGTGATGACCGACCGAAAGAAGCAGCAGAGTCATCGACTGTCCATAAAAGGGCTGCGAGAAGATTACCAATAGAACCAAAGTCGACCCCCGCGGAGAACGAATGGGCAAAGGGAATAATGGGGGTCGCGGGTTTGCTTCCAATGCCGATCGGATGTCGAAGGGGAGAAAAGCGGAGTGTTGTAGTACCCCGACGGAAAACCAGCAGTGGCCGATTGGTGAAGAATGGTGTGGAGAAGATGAAGGAAATGGACAGCAGTGTGGTTGGGGAAAAGGAAAGAACGGCTGCCGCAAGCTGCTGAGAAAAAAGGAAAACCCACAATAATATTAGGAACCCTAATTAAACTTGAAAAGGAAATTTTCTGTTTTTTTTTTTTTAAAGTGTAAATGACATGGGCATGTCATAGGAAAGATTGTAATCTGCCCAACAACTTAAAAAAATCCCAAATAAAAGCAAAGAAAATCGTGAGAAATCCAAAGGCACTGACCTGGGCATGTCAGCGGAAAAATTGTATTCTGCCCCCAACCCTTAAAAATCAAAGAAAAACTCACCTGGGCATGTCAGAGGAAGAATTCTATTCTGCCCAAACCTTTAGAAAATCTAAAAAAAATGCGAAGCTTGACCTGGGCATGTCAGAGGAAGAATTCTATTCTGCCCAACAGCTTAAAAATTCCAAATAAAAGCAAAGAAAAATGTGAGAAATCCAAAGGCACTGACCTGGGCAGAGGAAGACTTCTATTCTGCCCAAACCTTGAATTCCCCTCGAAATTCTCTGCTAAAAATCATTTAAAAATACAATTAAAAGACTAAACCTACTTAAAAAAAAAAACTTAGAAAAATTTGGGTTGCCTCCCATAAGCGTCTTTCTTTAATGTCTTTGGCTAGACACCGTCCTACTTCTAATTAATCTTCATAAATAAGCAGAAATAACCAAATTTCATTATTATAAGTAGTTATACCATTCACAAGCAAAGATTTGAGTCGATGACCATTCGCAACCCATATTTTTCTGGACTCTAAATCTTTAATTTCAACCATACAAGAAGAAGAAATACTTACCTCAATATAGGGTTTGTGCCGTCTTGATTTGAACTTACCATGCATTAATTTCCATTTGCACTCTGTGAAAAATACCTTCTGCCCAACCACACATTTCTTCCTCCGTAGCAGCTCATCCTGAATGGTTTTTTTTTCTTTCCTTGCACCACGATTTTGAATCGGGCTCTAACAGAAGATATTTGAGATGATCGTGGAATAATTTGAACTCCAATTTAGGGGCCTGTACCAGAGAAGGTAAAATATTTTCAGAACTAATAGGCAATCCCAAGTAATGGTTAGCAAACCTCAGTGGCAGTTCAGGATTGGCATGAAATGCCTTGATTGCCTCAATGACAGATTCATTCACATCTTTTTGAGCGTCCTTTCCCTGCAAACTATGTTGTAACACAAAATTAAGCTCATCAAGCATCAAATTAAATTCAATATCTTCCTGCACCATAGAGTTCACTAGGCTAACATTTACAAAATATTCAGAGTCCGGTGGGTATTTCATTGCTTCATACATGTTAAACTGTACTTTTTCACCATCGAATTCAAAAGTAAACACACCAGCATCCACATCTATTTTTGTCTTAGCCGTTTTCATAAATGACCTACCCAGTAAGAGAATATCAGAGTTTGTCACATGTTCATCATTCAAGTCAAGAATGTAAAAATCAGCAGGAAAAATCAATTTATCACATTTTACTAGTACATCCTCGACTACCCCTTCTGGATAAATCATCGCCCAATTGGCTAACTGGACAATCACATTTGTATTTTTAAGAGCCCCAATTTTCAACTTGTTAAACAAAGACAAAGACATCACATTAATTGAAGCTCCTAAATCTAGCATAGCTGCTTTTATAACACGTGACCTAATTACACAAGATATGGCAAAAATACCTGGATCAGCGCACTTCTGAGGCAACTTATGCTGAAGAACCGAAGACACATTCTCGTTCACATAGACCTTACCTTCAGGTCTTCTCTTTTTGGTCAGCAACGACTTTAAAAATTTCGCATACCTGGGAATCTGTGCAATGGCTTCCATTAATGGTATGTTGATTGCCACTTTACGAAATACTTCAAGCACCTCATCATCACTGTACTCCTTTCTCACTTGGACTAATCTGCCAGGAAAAGGAGGTAGAATCACACTCTCAGTTTTTCTTACAATGAATTTAAGAGTTACCTCTTTCTCTGGCAACTCTTCCACTGCCTCTTCCTCTGCCTCTTCCTTTTCTGGCGTCTGAGAAGGCTCTTGAACCTCGACGGTCAGAACTTCAAGTTCTGCCAATTCTCTTCCACTCCTCAAAGTAATGGCACTCACATTTTCAGTGGAACTACCTGGCTGAGACGGAAGTTTCCCTTGAGCTTGGTCTCTCTAATTAACTTGAGTAGCTAGCTGAGAGATTTGTTTCTCCAAGTTTCTAATGGCAGCCTGTGACTGTTGCTCTCTAGCAACTTGTTGTTCTCTTGCCTGTTGTTGTTGTTCTCTTGCTAGATCCCTCTCAACAAGACCCTGTACCGTAGCTGTCAATCCTTTAATCATTGACTCCACTGTCGAACCTGAAGCCTCTGCTGGTGGAGGTACTGGGTTTCTCACTGGGGGCTGGAAACCAGATTGTTGAGGTTGGGGCTGAGGTTGAAATCCAGGCTGCTTGTAGCTGAAATTGGGATAATTCCTCCACCCTGGGTTGTAGGTATTAGCATATAGCTCATAACTTCTCTGGGGTGGATCCTGGAATCCTCCCATAACATTCATCTGTGTACATTCTTGCATGGCTGGATAACCATCCGAGGTGTGTCCTTGAATTGAGCATATCCCGCATACCTTAATTGTCTGCAATTGTCCCACAGCAAGCTGGCGCACCAAATCAGTAAGTTGCTCAATCTTACTTTCCATATTAGAAATACTAACCTCGTTAACTCGTCTGGTGGGCATGTCTGCTCGCCTATGAAATTGCTGGAAAGTCTCAGCCATCACAGAGATTAGCCTCATTGCCTCTGCAGGAGTCTTATTCATCAATGCTCATCCACTGGCAGAATCAATCTTGTCTCTGTCCAACTCAGATAGGCCCTCATAGAAATACTGAATCAGGAGTTGCTCTGGAATCTGGTGTTGGGGACAACTTCTGCACAAATCGCTAAATCGTTCCCAGTACTCATACAGGCTTTCACCAGTTGCTTGCCTGACACCGCAGATATCCTTTCTGATATTAGAAGCTCGGGAGGCTGGGAAAAATTTCTCCAAAAATCTTTTCTTCAGCTCGTTCCATGTGGTAATGGACCCTGCTGGTAGCCCAAAGAGCCAGTGTTTTGCCTTATCCTCCAAGGAAAATGGGAATGCCCTGAGCTTGACTTGCTCCTCTGTACCTCCTTGGTAACTCACTGCCGAGCATACAATGTAGAACTCCATCAAGTGCTTGTGGGGGTCCTCACCTGTCAAACCACGACACTTAGGCAGTAAGTGTATAGTACTAGACTTCAACTCAAACCTAGGAGCATCATTAGGAAAAGTAATGCAAAGAGATTGCTGATTTTCATCGGGAGTTGCCAACTCCCTGAGCGTCCTGTTAGCCATTGGTGCTGCGATTAACTACTCTTCTTCCTCTTTCGGAACTTGAATTTCTTCCTGTTCGTCAACTGGTGGGGCCAAAGATGTTGACTCAGCCAGTTGCTCTCTTTGTTTCTTCTCTTTGGTGTTCCTTTTTGCAGTATTCTCTATCTCTGGGTCAAATACGAGTTTGCCTGTACGAGAAGAGCGAACCATAGAAATAAACAAATAAAACCAAAAACTTTTAACCAAAAATAAAACACTACACCGTGCTCCCCGACAACGGCGCCAAAATTTGATAGGTCGTCAGGCCAATCAAAAATAAACCTACTTCTGAAACTATTAAAAATAGTATAGAGTGAGTAGGATCGTATCCACAAGGAGCAACAGAGTGAACTAAACTTGGTCAAAAGTACGTAACCGAAATGGGGGGTTTGTTTTTAATCAAACTAACTAACAAAATCAAATTAAAATTAACGACAAGAAATTAAATAAATTGTAAAATCCAAATTCGGAAAAATGTCTAGCCAAGGGAATTGGACCACCTCGATGCACTAATCGATCATTGATGCAAAAATGTATTAATTAACTACTGGGTACACCGGTTTTCATTGTTGGAACCTCCTAACAATTCAGTCATATAAATTAAAACCAGCGATTAAGGAACCTCCGTTAATCGCATCTATAATCGATGATCAATTCTGGAACTTTCTAGAACCTAGATCACGATAGCCAAGGACCCAGTTCAATTACAATTAACCCAATTAGCCTAATTACACTTGATTATTTATTCTTTTCAATTCACTAATCTACGTACCACGTGATTAATTCATTGACTCTAAGGAATACTGAACCTCGTGTATTCTAGTAAATTGGATTACCTAGGAAAGCCTGCATCCTACCAGCTATACAAACAGTGCCAAATAATCCACGAAAATGCACAAGAATAAATAAGAAACCAATAATTAATTAATAATAATATCAATTCAATATCACGATTCAAGTAGCATCGAGGGGTTTTTATTCCCTTGACTAGACTAAAGAAATCTAGCTACTCATAATTGAAAAGAAAACCATCAAATAAAAATTGTACTCCATGAATTAAAACTAAAAACTTAAGAAATAAAAATCCTACTAATTTATGAGTTCTTCTGCAGGAGAGCTCTCCCAAATAGTGTCCAAAAAGTTACTGCAACCCTTTGTCTCCTCTTTGGTCTCAGCCGTCCCCGCGTTGTGTCTACTCTCCAAAAAACCAAAAGTAAATCCTGCCAAAGAATAATCCCCCCCTGCAGTGCAAGTTTTTTTCTTTCTTTCCAAAGTCTTCCCTTTTTCCAAAATTAAAATTCCTGCAGTTAACTTCCCCCAAATCAAGACAATCAATCCTAGAATAAAAATCCTGCTCTTTTTATTCCTAGCCTTACATAACTCTTCCTTCCCAATTTGGTCATTCTTCCTTTCTTGTCTTTCCCAAAAATCCTCCTCCTTCAATACAATATATCAGCCACATTAACAATTAATTCTAAACCCAATTCTTAGCCCCAACTCATTTTCTTCAATTTATCCAATCTGCCCTCCTTCTTTTCCAAATATTGCACCATCCTTCTCAAAATCAATATAATTCCCTGCAAATATAAAAACGCTATTTAGCTTCACCAAAACATCCAACTTTGCCCAATTCAACACCAAATTGTATCATAAAATATCAGCTCATCAAGCATGAATTGAAGCGGCGAAATAGCTCAACTCAATAAACGCACTGTTATTTATTCCTCTTTGTGCGAAAATACATATATATATATATATCAGAGGATGGGTGATGGTTTACGATTGATTTAGTCAAGACATAACAAGGTAAGATAGTTCAACCTAAACTATTGCCAACAAAAGAAAATTGGTGGGTTTCATCGCAAGGACAACACACGAACTTGTAATCTTGCAAGATCGGGGGGTTATGAAGTCGTAACTTAAACGGAAGAATTTCAAAAAATTCAATAAAATATATTTTATCCTAGGTATGTCTCTATATTTCTGCCTTAGAGGGCTTTATATAGACAATTACAAGTCATCACTTCCTGTTCTAAAAATGTAATATGAAATCCTAGTGACTTGGACATTAAGAAAAAGAAATCCTACTATAACTTTGATTGGATTATAATTTTCGGCCAAGAGAGATAATGTTCAAGACAAAATAAAATCCTAATCAGAAGGAAAAACTCAATCTATCCTAGTTAAATTAGAATAGACTTACAAAACCTTCCAAAACTAAGAAAGTAAAAAAAACATAATCCTAGTAGGAAGAGACTTGGTTGTCCTAGCTTCAATTGGGTTAGGGAATGCAAAATTTTTGAAATTAGCTTTTTGTTTCCTTAATCCAAACTTCAGTTTTTATTCTTGGGCTTCATTCCTCATCTACGTTGCATCTGCAAGTCCATTATCGAACAATCTTGAAATATTAATGGGATTGGGCTTCCAAATTTGTAGATGGGCTTTGGCCTGTTGTTGGGCTTTGGACTTGATCTCGAACTTTGATGATGGACTCAATCCAATCATCTTCTGGGTTCTCGATCTAGTAACTGGACCAACATACTGAGTTTGTGGATCTCTGACACAGAGTTTTCGACCCACAACTGGGCTTACTGAGCCACAACTTGCGCTGAGAGGTCTCCCTTGACCTTCCTTTTTTGCCAGCTGCTCTGGAACAGAGGAAGAACTGGCCTTACTTGCTAGTTCTTCTTGCGAAGGAAAGTCTGCCGCCATGATGTTCACATCACCAGGTGATTTTGAGTCAACCTTATAGTTGAAGATCTTTCATGTAATTGACTTGAGCGTATTGAATATTTCAATGCCTATACACTTTGAGAGTTATTGAGTAAATCCTTGATAGTGTAAGGTGATGAGGTCAATTGATGTTGATAGAGAATCCATATTATGCTTGTCTTGCTTGATTGTTGAAGTTGTATTGATGTCATGAATGCAAAGTGAGTGCATGTTTTTCATGCTTAGCTTGAAGGGGGAAAAAAACCATCTTAGAGCTAACTTATTTTATTTTGGACTCATTTTATATTAGATTTCTTGTTTAGTTTGCTTGAGGACAAACAAAATCTTAAGTGTGGGGGTGTCACATGACTCCAAAATACACCTTTTTATGACCCAAAATCATGTACATTTATCTTACTTTTAGTTGGTTTCAACGATTTTGATATCTTTTATGAGCTTTCAATGCACTTATAGTTGGATTTGCATGATCTTATAGTAAAAAGTTATATTAGAGATTTTGGAAGAAAAAGACATTTGCTGGAAACAGGGAGAAAACACGATCACTTGGAGCTTAAATAGAAGAATTTGGAAAAAGCATGAAAATATGAAAAGATCGAGATTAGCGACGCACAGGCGCTGGCACCTGCACACCGCCGACCTCGGCGTACTGTAGGCGCCGCGTCGCCGTTGCCCGAAAATCGCTGTTGAAAATCCAAATTTTCCTTGGCGTGTTTTAACTTATGTTTTTCCAAAATTAGCCCTCAGAATCTTTTCTTAATGGCCAAGGCCTCTTTTAAAGACACATACTATTACAGCTTAGTAGGTTTTTCTTATTTTAGAGAGAGTAGCTGTGAGGAAGAAACACACACTTGTTCACCTTCTCACACACCAATATGAATTCTCTTAGAACAATCATGTTCTAAGTGGATTCTAGGGCAATCTACCATTTTAAGTGATAGGGGGTAGTGGATTTCCATGAGATGTAGAACAAATCAATGAATTTATTGAAGAAGAATTGCTCTTTAATGATGGGATTCAAGAGTTGGAAGTGTTATTCCTTATTTTTGAGAAAGGCCATACCTTCTCTTGTGAATGAAATTATTTTATGTAGCAATTAGCATTTCATTGTTTCTTTTCTATGGTTATTCATACATATTGTTAAGTGGGTTTCATGCAATTGAAGTAATTATTGTCTTTAAATATTTGGTTTTACCTTGTTATTGAAATATTTATTGAATCTACTCCATTGCTTGTTTAATTGGGGAGTGTTTAACTTGTTCTAGGCATGTGGGTTAATACAATTGAGATTTCTTGTGTTGCATGGTTGGTTGTCTAATTTTCCATTCACTATGTAAGTTTGTAACTTCAATTGACATGATGTGGTGGTGTAGAGGATCGATAGTAGAGTAGGATTGACGACCATATCTCTATTATTGGCTATTTTGGTCCTTATGTGGAGATACGTTAAAGGTATTATCATAATGTTTGGACATTTGCATGTTATTTGCTTAGCAATAGCCCTTTGGATCTTGTTGTGGTGTTATTTTCCCGTTTTTACCCATATTATCTTTTCTTCAGTTTATTTTAGTACTTGCATAACTTACTTGAATTTACTACTTTACCCTTTGTTTTGTTAGCTCTTAGATCTAGAAACTGCTAGAAATTGTAGTAAGTGAGGACTCAAACCCAACAACTACTTCAATCAAGAGAACCTTCTCATGAGAATGAAACCTTAAGTACTATAGTTTTTGTATTTTTGTTTTGTTTGTTTATAAATTTATTTTGAATTGTTCAACCTAAACTTTTACAACGCCAAAAGTATGTCAACATACATTCAAGTAGTGACAACCGCTAGAAAGATGTTCTACCGTCTATAGAAGAGGGTTCACTGGTCGGAATAGGCACTCGGCCTTTCTGAAGCAGAATACTTTGGCTGGACGACGATTGCGAAGAGAATGCTGCCGCTATGCCCGATCAACACCAAAACTACATCATCCAAGGCTAAATCTCGACTATGGAGTTTAGAACTCCATGGATCCGAGGTCACAAGTCATCAATCGTGAAACCCTAACTCAAACTTCCAGGAGAATACTCAAGACTAAATCGGATGAGAAGTGAACAAAACATGCCCATAGGTCTTGTTCTCTGGGTATTTATACCCATTACAACTAGGTTAAAGAATAATTACAACAGCGGGGCTAGAATGCTAAATTCAGTGGCAGGTGGCTTGGTTTTTGGTTTGGTTAACAGCTGATTTTCCCTCTAAAATAGTCCCAACATTAGGAGCTTTGCACTATAAGCTTCTGCAACAGCATTCCAATCCAATTTGCACTAAAATTCATCACTTCTGGCTTCTTACCTATAATTCAAAATTCAACCCATATAAGCTATATAAATCGTGGGAGCAGAGGTAAATATCCACTCAAACTGTTGGATTATCATGTAAAAAGCTAGAAGAAGTGTGGTGATTTCGGTTCACTCCATCCCCCCACTTAAGTAATTCGGATTTGGATAATTGAAAAGCAGTCAAAAGAGTTTTGCGGTATCTTCAAAGAACTACATATCATATGCTCACATATAGGAGTTCTAGTAAAATAGAGATATTTGGTTATTCCAATTATAATGGATGTCTAGAAAATTTCAGATCAACTTCAGGCTATGTTTATTTACTAGCAGGAGGTGTTGTCTCTTGGAAAAGTGTTAAGCAATCACTTATTGCTACCTCTACTATGGCAGCTGAGTATTTAGCTTGTTTTGACATCCAATCAAGCTATATGGCTGCGAAATTTTGTTATCGCATTGCAAATTGTAGATGGTGTTGAAAGACCACTGAGGTTATTTTGTAACAATAAAGCAGCTGTAGAGTTTTCTAAGAACAATGAGAGTTGAACAAAGTCAAAACACATAGACATCAAATTCATAGTTGTTAGAGAAAGAATTTAGAATGGTTAAATTGCCATAAAATACATTGGGACAAACTCCAATATTGCATACCCTTTCACAAAAGGTTTATCACCTAATGTCTTTCTTGAACATGTTGTTCAAATGGGCGTTGTATCATCTGATAGTGGGAGTTTGTAATTTTTCCAGTTTTTAGGTTCTATGATTTTGGTTATAGTGCTACTATAGCGTTAAAACATTAAAGTATAAAGTATATAAAGCTTCCAGTCTTAGGATTTTAATTATAATATTATGCTTGGTTGATCTCTACTAAGAATAAAGAGGACTAGTTGGAAATAGTCATGATATAGATTGTACATGAATTTTCCATGCTACACTTCCACACTTGATCCATGTCATTTGATTGTATTAATCTTTTGTGACCATTGATGGGTTTAGTTACAGCTATGGTGACAAAAACTCCCTTGATCCTACACTGGTATAATCAATGGACGGGATTGTTTAAGATAATAGCAAAATATGAGTACTCATAAAGTTTTGACATAATATACAACTATAAAGTATAATGTATAGTCCAACTGAGAGATTTTAAAATCTACTATCCATTGTGGACTTAGTACATTATAAGTTAGTTGTGTATTGCATTGTTGTCGATCTTATTCGCCCCATTAAAGTGATATAATTGGTTATATTCGGTTGGGACCTTTGTTGGTGTAGACTAATATAGTGTAGACTCCAATTAGCGTGATTCCTATTCTATGATGGGCAGAATATGAAGACCTACTATGTAAATATTGAATAAAGTTTTTCAATAGGGATAGTCCCAACGCAGGCTCGATGTCGGCTTCTTTTCTTCACCATTGAGAAACGAAAATCCTAGCCACTACAGCCTCGCATTAGAAGGCCATCTCTCCCGCAATTCAGCCTAGCTTTTAGATTTATCCTTCAGCATGAAATCCAGTTAGTGACTTTAATTTAGTTTTTTGTTTTCATTTGGATTGAGGGTTTCGGTCTATCAGATGATTGTTCGAAACTCGGTATTTTAATTAAATTCTATAAGGGAGAATGAATGAATCTTCTTGAGGTAATTCTTCCCTACTTAAACTCCATAATCAGCAGATCCACAGTTGGGAACGGTCTACAGTGATCAAGGTTCATTGATTATGAAATTTTACCAGTTACTGCCCTAATTTTTATTCTCTACCGCTTCCATTTGAACTAAAAGACCTCATATACAGTACCCTCTCTCTCCCCCCTCTCTTTTAAGCAAAAGGACAATTTTGTCAAAATGAGGACGGTAATACTTAAAACTGAAGCGGTAAATAGTAATACCCTTGATTATGGCCGCAAGGGAGACAACCTCACTGGGTGGTGGTGTTTTTAATCTTGCACATCTCTTTCCTTCAACAAAGATTCTTCAATTTTTCGGTGGGATTCAGCCGAAACTGGAGAAGATGAACAGGAAACTTGATGGAATCGTGGAGGATGTCATGGTTAGCCGGGAAAAGAACATGACAACTCGTACTAATACTATGGAGGAAGATATTCTGGATGCTCTATAAGGCTTGAGAAAAAGAGTGAGTTCCTGTTTCTAATCACAATAAACACTATTAAATACTCCTTTTCTACATCGGTACCATAATTTATAATTTTGCAGTTCATATAATCAAAGAGAAAGAGAATTTATGAAAAAGGAAATGAAAGATGAAATGATATTAGTGGAAAAATAGAATTACTTATTGAGGGGTTACAATCTTTAGTTGATGACAATCACCAGCATTCCAATAGGAAGGAAAAATTGAGTACAAGAAAGCAGCACCAATAACAGAATTACAACACACAAAACATGAAAAGTTATAAAATTACAACAATGGCTCAAAGAGGACTTTAGATATGTGGAAACTTATGGTTTGTTTGTGGCAACATGAAGTGTAATAGAAAGCTTTTGCAACAGTTAGGAATGTTTGCTTGGCATTTTGAGGAATGGGTGAGCCTGATGATGATGATGGCCGCGGCTTCATTTGAACTACCAATTTCAAAAGTTGTTGCATGTCTATCTCAATATCAGTAATAGAGCAGTTGATGCTTCTATTTTCCTCGTACTCACCAAGTAGAAAACATACTTTGCTGGTGAGATGTGAGAGATACTTCAACTCCTCCTCCTCCTCCACCCTCGTATTTCCAGCACAAAGGTTTATTATGTTAGCCAAGAATGCACCTTCATTTCTGAATCTTCCACTCTCAATATCTATAGACTCCATCAACCATTTCTCCCACTATGATAAATTTTTTTTTGTATAAAAGAAAAAAAAATTACGATTATTTACCACGTACTCTATCTTTGACTCATAATTGATCAAGTTAGAAGGGTCACAAGAATAAAAAAAAAAAAAATGAAATAAAGCTCACCATAGTAGTTAGCTGTTGACGAATATCTCTATGCAATATCTGAAATGTATCAATGGATAGTTGGTATATGAATTCTTGGATGATCCGCAGTAGGCTCTTACCCATCCTGTCCAAAAATGTTATAAGTAACTGTTGAAATAATGAAAAATGTCCATGTTAACTTGTCTCATACGAAAAAATTTAGATACTTTGAGAGCACCATATATGACCCATGTACTATTTCTATCATCACTAATTGTTGGTTTTAAGATGGAACCACATGTGACATTGTATTGTCCTTTCACCATAAAACTGTAAACGAAACATGTAGAAGTAGTACTCTGACATATATACTCACTCATCTATTTTGTGAAGAGATACATTGCCGCCATTGGCATCGCCCTTAAATGCTTCCAAGAATGAACTCCTTTTCTGCCTTGATGTGGCTACTCTGTGAAAGTAAATTCCAAGTATTTGAATAATTGTCCAAGATTTAGCCCACCCATAACGCTCTGTTGATCTTCCCTGTTCAAATGTACTTGCTGCAGCTACAAAATAATTGCGCAGAAGCTCCTCTCTTCTTAATCCATACTCTCCAAGTTTGAATTTTTTCCACCACCTTTACCATCAAAATTAATCGAAGTCATGTTCACGATATCTATGAAATAATAAAATATTTGATGATTTTGTGGAGGCAACATACGTACTGGAGCATGTTCGTCCACTCAAGCTGATGCTGAATCTGGCATTCATTGAAGTCTAATTTGGCTACCTCCAGATAATGGTTGTTGCTAATTTCTTCCACCCTGCACCCCATTAAATTCCACAAATTATGGAATTACTCAGAATTAAAATTTAATTACATGATGAAAGCATACAAGACAATGTTGATTTTCTTCTTTAATCCTTTCGTCCCTATCAAATCTTGAAGGAACAAAGGAATTTTGTTTGTTAAACAAAAAAAAAAAAAAATTTACTTGTTACTGACTCAATTTTTACCTTTTATCGCCTTAATTTGGACTAAAATACCCCCTCTACCATACCCTATATCTTTCTCCCCTTTTAAGCATAAGAATAATTTTGTCAAAATAAAGGTGATAATATTTAAAATTGAGACACTAACTATAATACCCGTTAAAAAATTATGAAGGTGGTCACCTGTAGAATGTTTTGCCAATCCATACATCATCTGCACCACTATATTGTTCAATGTAGAACCTGGCTTCAATTCGAGGTAAGCAAGCGTACCATGGAATTTCAATTCCGAATTTTAACTGCGATTTTATGATGGTTAATTATTTAGAATTAATGTAAGAGAATATTAACTAATCAAAATTTAATTACTTTTAGTTTGAAAAAACAAGTTTGATGACTTAAAAAATTTAATTATTTATTTTACCTCTCCTGGAATGTCCTTAGATCTGACCCATTTATCAACGATTTCATTACTTAATATCTTATCCTTGAGAAAGTTGTAGGAGAAGTTCTTAGCATCTTCTAGAACATTCTCACCAGGGAACCTGACTTGAGAAGCCTTGTACAGATTCAACAACGTTGTTGGGGATGCATTGAGTTCACCTCCAAGGCAAATGAACTTTCCCTCCGACTTGAAATGCTCAAAAACGTCTGAGGATGGCCAAGCAATTTCTTTTAATACTCAATACAACAAAATGTTTTCTCCCAAAAAAAAAAAAAAAAAACCTTTTAATGTATAATATTCATATTAATTAGTAAATAGATATCTTACCAGGACTAACATTGTAGCCCTTTAGCCTTAAAAGCCTGAAACCCATGGAAGTATCATCCAAATCACAAATCGTTGCTTTTCTCCCACTGAATACTCCATTTTCCGTCCAATATCTATGGACATAATCCAAGCACTCTACAATTTGTTCCTCAAAAAGATAAGAAATTCCAAGGCGCTGGAGACGATCCACAGCCCAAAGCCTTGCAAACAAATCAATCGGGTAAACAGTGGGGGCTGAAAATCAATTTGAAACGAATCAACAAGGATGCATATTTATATATATATATATATGGGAGGAAATAATTAATGAAAAGATGGAGAAGAAGAAGGTACCTCCGCCGTCGAATTTTGTGACGATATGGTTTAGGTATTTGAAGCAATTGTTGTCAGCAGTTTGGATAAATGCAAAGGCAGTGGCAGATGGAGATGTCAGGAAAGAGCCTTCTTCTGTTTGTAGCTTCAATATCTTCTCCCAATTCAGACCTTCAATCCCTTCCAAATTGTAAAGTATTGGCGTTGCCACTTCATGCATGTATTCCATTGGTATTCTGCATGCAAATTTAGAGCTTATTTACTTGATACCCAAAAGTGTCATGTAAGAATTGATAGAATTGAATTTTTGTACAATAAAAATTAAATAAATAGTTGTTAAATGAATATTATTAACAAAACATTTATCATTTATCAAGTTGTCAATCACAAGTATCACATCATTCAATTTTATATTTAACTCTTGTACTTATAAATTCTAATTTCATGTTTATAAATTAAATTTAAAATAGTAAGTTTTGTTTCTTTTCTTTCTTTTTGGAATTAAAACCCTAACTTGTCCGAATGAATAACAATAGTTCTAAAAACCCATAATCAAAATCTAAATCCATAAATCTTTGTTTTTGTTAACTAAAACTATGCATTCAGCCAAAGGCATGATCCTTAAGTCCATCCCACAACGCCCAAATCGAACCCGAAAGCTTTTTTTTTTTTTTAATTACTAAAATTCGTAAATGCATAAACCTTAATTCTAATTATTAGGGTACAATATTTCAAAAAAAAAAAAATATTAGGGTATAAGGGTTCGGAGTAGAGTGTAAAAATAGAAATTATTAGGTACCACTTAAATATTTCTTAAGATAAAAAAAAGGAATAAATTATGTGACACCCTAATAAGATTTGAAAATAGACCTATCACATTCAACATACATAAGGAACCATTTGATATTTATTAAAAATATCAATTTGCGAAGGACTTTTTACTTAATGATATAACACATTTTCTCATCAACCCCGTTTAATAAGAGTCCGTTTACGGTGGTACTATAGGAGTAGGATGAATTTTACTCCTACTTGCTACAGTAAGCGCGCGCGCTACAGTAGCGCTACAGTGACGCGCTATAGTTTCGCGCTACAGTAACGCGCTACAGTTTTTTTTTTTTTTTTGACGCACAAACTTTTAAAAAAAATACCTTTTTTATAAAAAATACTTTTTTTAACAAGGGAAATCAGATCAGGATTATATAGACATCAGATGAGAGAATACAAGAGATCAGATCAACAGACTATAGATATCAGATCAAGAATATAAAAGAAATCATACAGTAGAACTAAAATATAATTAACAAGAGAGATCAGATCAGGATTATATAGACATCAGATCAGCGAATACTTGACATCAGATCAACAGACTATAGATATCAGATCAAGAATATAAAAGAAATCATACAGTAGAACTAAAACATACTTAAAAAGGGAGATCAGATCAACAGACTATAGACATCAGATCAGTGTATACTTGACATCAGATCAACAGACTATAGACATCAGATCAAGATTTTAAAAGAAATCACACAGCAGAACTAAAACATACTTAACAAAGGAGATCAGATCAGGATTATATAGACATCAGATCAACTCATACTTGACATCAGATCAACAGACTATAGACATCAGATCAAGATTTTAAAAGAAATCACACAGCAGAACTAAAACATACTTAACAAAGGAGATCAGATCAGGATTATATAGACATCAGATCAACTCATAACTGACATCAGATCAACAGACTATAGACATCAGATCAAGATTTTAAAAGAAATCATACAGTAGAACTAAAACATACTTAAAAAGGGAGATCAGATCAACAGACTATAGACATCAGATCAGCGTATAC
Organism: Knoxia roxburghii; assembly: GCA_030378225.1. Classification (NCBI taxonomy): domain Eukaryota; kingdom Viridiplantae; phylum Streptophyta; class Magnoliopsida; order Gentianales; family Rubiaceae; genus Knoxia; species Knoxia roxburghii. The sequence goes on from CM059423.1 coordinate 10,339,000, forward strand.
TTGACATCAGATCAACAGACTATAGACATCAGATCAAGATTTTAAAAGAAATCACACAGCAGAACTAAAACATACTTAACAAAGGAGATCAGATCAGGATTATATAGACATCAGATCAACTCATACTTAACATCAGATCAACAGACTATAGATATCAGATCAAAAATATAAAAGAAATCATACAGTAGAACTAAAATATACTTAACAAGGTAGATCAAATCATGATTATATAGACATCAGATCAACTCATACTTAACATCAGATCAACAGACTATAGATATCAGATCAAAAATATAAAAGAAATCATACAGTAGAACTAAAATATACTTAACAAAGTAGATCAAATCATGATTATATAGACATCAGATCACAAAATAGCAGACATCAGATCAACAGAATTTAGATATCAGATCAAAAATATAAAAGAAATCATATCATACAACAAAAACGTCCATAATATGTATCATAATAGCCAAAAATAACAAAAGAAACGAAGGTACTGTAGCGCGTTTACTGTAGCGCGCGGAACTGTAGCGCGTTACTGTAGCGCGCGCGGAACTGTAGCGCGCTACTGTAGCGGGGTAGGAGTAAAATTCATGGTGGTCCTATAGGACCACCATATAAATTACCGTTTAATAAATAGGGAAATCTAATGTACCAAAAAAAAAAGTTAAAATTTTGTTACCTTGCTAACTTTTTATCTCTAAAAGCAAAGATCTCGGTCAGAAATTGAGTATCATATGAAATTTCAATGCCCAAATTTCGTGCTTTTTCTAAAAGAGGTGGAAATAAGATCTCAAATCCACAAGTTAAACTGTCCACATTTGCCCTTTCAAGCTTCGTTGAGGCCTCCTTCATAAACCTTATTCCTAATTAATAATTAATCACAAAATTTCAGTAATATATACACAAGCAGCAGGAATATTCATTAGGAAATTTAGAAAAAAAAAACATAAGTTATAAGTAATGAAGTAATATATTTTTTATCGCAAAATAATAATAACATTTATTAAATTAAAATAATATAATAAATTGATCAATATTTTTGGTGGTTGTATGAGACGTATTAACCTCTTTGGCTCTGGTTCGAATGCACTTTCCATGATCGTAGTGCAATTACACAAGCAAGGGTGTTGAGTAACCGATCATATATAGAAAAATCACGCTCGTCGCCCATGAACCATCTGAGAGTTGATTTTGGGAAATCCACTTAAGCGAGGATGGAAATTGCGGAGTGTCGCTACCATCTATATTTTTAATCAGAGCAAGCCATGCGGTATCGTATGGTGAGATGCTTATTCTTCCATCCTCAAATGTACTTAACATCCATCTAATATGTGCGATAAAACTCCTTTTCTTATCTATTTTGCTTGGCTAATTTGGAAGAATTCAAAATGAAACTGATGCCGTTAAAAAAAAATAAATAAATAAACTATGAGTAAAATAAATTGTAGATTGGACATTAATTTTTTATTTTCACCTTGAGTTTTTGTTCAAGTAGAGCTTCATTTTCTACTTGAATTGGTGAGTAATCCAAGCCATCTGCAATCAAAGTAAATTCTGACTGTAGTCACTGTAGGATAGCTTTTCTAGATTCTATTTCCTTTGCTTTATATTATAAAAGTACAGTTCACTTTGTTATTTTTTCTTCAATTTGAGATTTGTCGCTGCAACTCTTACAAACATCTCCAAGTTAACATCCTTAAATTATCTTACTTAATCATGAGTGTCACCCTTTTCTTACCATTATTATGTTAACTTTTGTTTCAAATCATAACATGGGAAACAAAAAAAAAAAAAAAACGTTAAAACAATACAATAAACAAAAAAATTTTTCTTTCGTATCAAGACATAAATTTTTTTTTTTAATTATAATCTTAACATCAAATCATCACATTCAACCAAAGATTAATTATATCAATTGCATATATTAATTATATCTTAAAGAAACATCAAATCTTAGCAGCAAGTGTCCTTTGTTTACCATATATGTATTTTTTACCTTTCAAATCATTATGAAGTTAGGATTTCATTAACAAGATTCTTGCTTGCAAATTTCAAAAATTAATTTTCGGTCTCTCACTAATAGAAAGAGAGACAAAAAGGGGGAGGGGGAAATCACCCCTTACTCATGTAACAATTGCATTTTTAATCTCTCAACAGCCTAAAACAATTCTTTCTGAAATTTTAGAAATTCACGCTCATGAAATAAGGAATCAGAGTATCCAACTCTCAAGCATATTTCAGAAAAATTTATTCTCTCTCTATACAATTATGTTATTTTGAGAACACGATTAATACGTCCAAATTTCATTATTATTTTAACTAAAATATGAGAATTAAGAAAAATGGAGTAACTATTAAAATTTTGACTCAATATTTCTTTTATATCTTTAACTATTACTTTGTGTTAATTGAATGACTTCATAATCACCTTCACCTTTAGTGAAGGAATAGAAATTAATGAGAATAGTAATAAGAAAGTTTTATTACACTTTCCATTTGAAAATTAATACATAGTTAAGAATTTAAAAGAATTCGAGACACCAAAAGAGTAATATGAGAATATATGGATTTTTTTTTAAAAAAAATAGTTAGAATATTGAAATAAATAAAGGGTAAAATAGGAAAAATAAGGGGTAAAACTCTATTGAAATATAGATAACAAACGAAAGTCTTGAAAAATCTTAAAGGACAACTATATCTGGATTGAAAAAAATAATAATAATAATATAAATGAACCACTTTTGTCATTTTTCACTTTTAAGTGCTACATCTGACCCAGATGTACCTGGATTTGGCGCTCCTTTGATTGAATCAAGATGGAATTGCTTTGTTTCCAATAATGGGATACCTGCGACATGCCAAAAGAGCAGTTGAGAGGCAATTAATATTTTTATATTGTTTGAATTACAGTGAAAGTCCTCTACCTCTCTGTAAAAGAATTCCATAAATGTATTTACCAGATTATTTAAAAATAAATCATTTGTTAGCACTTAATTTGCACCCCAACTCCCAAGTAAAAGTAATAACTGAAGATAAATTTGTACATATTCATTACCTCATGTATATATGGCACCTCTAAAATCATTATTTAACAAATGAAAATTATTTCTATCCAACAAAAAAGACATGTAAAATCAGTGACGGACTAAACTTAGAATGGATGGATGAAACCCTTTTATCAATCCCAAATTTCTCCACCCCGCCCAATGTGAGACTTAGAGCTATGAGAGCCTATAACAAAAAATATGAAACATAGGTGGTGGATGTTGTTACCTGTAAGAGTGGGAATTAAAGGAAAACGGTACCGTCGTGAGGGTCCCCAACCATGATGACATGAGTGTTTGATGTGAGAGAGTGAAAGGGAGGTGAAGAAAAATGTCGCAGCAACCCGCGTGTTGGAGGCTCTCATTTGGCAAATTGGTTAACCTCACTCTCCTTCACTTGTGGTGCTGAGAATATCTATATATATATATAGGTGGCGTCACACCTTTGGCTGAGATTTTAAACTATCAGATATTTGTATTATAAGTTATACAATTACTAGTTAAATAATTTGTTGCACTAACTCAAATTTCTTTGGTAAAAATATGTTTTAACTTAAGGTTATTTTGTAAAATTATGTTTTTACTTAAATAAACTCTAAATAATGTGCATAATTTAACAAAGATTCATGGTTTATTGAGCTAGCTCAATGTCATGTATGTTTTTGAGGCAAATAATTAGAAAACATTAATAATATATGTATCAATAGTTGATATCTAACTATCTACGGATTCCAATTGTTAATTGAAACTATTTTTTCTAAATTGTTGGGCTAATCAATGATAAAAGTAATTGAAATGAGATGCGTCTATTTGACATATCATAAATATGATTACACATATTCAAACCATTAAAGATTACATTTTCAATATTAGAGTTTCTCCGTAATAAACTACTCTAACCATAATAACTTACAGTTTAATCCACAAAATTTTGAAATAACATAAATAGAAATGCTAAAAGTAAACTTAATGATGAATTCTTGATACATTATTTTATGCCATAGCTAAGGGATCTCTACCATTCTCATAGTACTCCTTCTCAGAACTCATAGTATCACTAGTACTTGAAAAATCTAGAGGGGATTGCCATAAATGTCAATTCATCCATTGTACAAATCAACAAAAATATTGACATGCAGCATAGAAAGTAAAATGCACATAAAACATAACATTTATGTTAAACGAAAAATTTGAGACATAGTTATGTACTTTATTTTAGTAACATGTGCACCGTTTCCAATACAAGTCCTTTAAACTTTGGGACGCTTTACTTTAGACCTCTAAGTCTATCTTTACTTTATTTCGAACATTTCAGTCCACCTATAAAGTTTACCACCGACATTTTAGCTATTTAGATATGTATCTCTCAATTAAATAGTTTAATCGTTTCCGATATGTAAATAGTTTACAAACAGTTAAGAATAATTGTTGAAAGTATAGAGTACAAAATGATACAGTTGTTATATCAAGTGAATTTATAATTCTAAACTTTTAAATGATGCAAATATTTTTTTGAGTCACATTTTAACTATACAAGTCAAACATTAACTAAAAAGTTAAAAAAATGTGATTTTTATTATGTCATTTTAGCTAGATACTATTTCAAAATCTATTTTTTAAATGCTATAAAATTAAGACTTTATTTGATAAAATAGGATAAGATTATATTCACCTAAACTTACACTTTTCCTTTGGCATTTTTTTAATTGGGTGTTACTATTGCCCTATGCCAATTTGGTATTGTGACTGCACCGTTGATGTGTTTATTCTGCAGGCAACAGAGAAAACTTATGATCACCTATTTTTTGATTGCTCACAAGTTCAGCCTATTTGGGGAATTTAGTTACAAAGATGGGTGGTTCTCTATAGGAGAGAATTATTTTCCTAAAATCTTTGAAATTCTATGAACGTTTATTACTTGTGGACGATGTTGGTTAAGTATGGTCATGATTTCTCCATAATCATGTCGAATGACACCACTTTAGGCTAGCCATCTAAAGGTAAAATTTTTAAGATGAAAACACAATAAACACTATTGCGTTAGCCTCTAAGGATATGCTATCCATACATACTGAAAGTTTCGTTCGTGCAATCAGATTAAAAATTTCTTTCGAAACCATTGCATAGGATCTTGAATTATCTTGTTCAATTTGACACACAAACAAATACAATATCTAAAATAAAAGTAAAAGTTTAGAATTGACTTTTGAAGTGTGAAATTGAGAATTCTCTTGTATTCCGAAAGACCCGTCCGGATGTTGTGTGGGCAACGATCTACCGAACATTTTTGAATCAGCTCTGACAGAAAACCAGAACAAAAACTGGACCCTCGAAAAACGCATCAATCCCAGGATTCCGCGCCACGCCACCGATCAGTTTCTACAAAACACGCTGCCGTCTTTGATCACCACCGTCGGCCAGAATTTAGCACCGCTGGAACGCCGCTGCTGTCGTTGGGATTAACTACCGGAGTTCTCCACCGCCGACCGCCGACCGCCGACCGCCGAAAGAGATCGTATCCGCCGCTAGTTGTCGCCTCAAGATTGTAGCTACCACAGGTTTGCTCTCTCTCTCTCTCTCTATATGTGTTTTTCTCTCTCTAGTTTCCTTTTGTGTTCTGTCAATAATGATTGTCGTAACTTCTGTCTTGTCTGGTGCTGATTCTTGTGTCTTATATAGAGGGCTACAAGCGAGACCTCAAGTTGGTTTAAGTTAGGCCTTCCTGTTGGGTTTGAGTTTTATTAATTCCAAGCCTACACCAAGACTTACTAATAATATTAACCCAATTAATACTATTGACCCAAGGATAATTAAATCCACTTTGTCAATTAAAACCCAACACATAATTAATCGTACCACTAACGGATTAATTATGAAACTACCACTCAAATTGAATAATACTTCCGATTCTACTTAATTACGTATTTCTATTATCTCCCCATGTTAAAGATATAATGCTCGTCGATTTATTAATTTACTAATAAATTAATTTAATCAACTTCTTCTCATCCGAGATTAGTACCACTCGACCTTATTACTTTACCAGACTTTTCATCCATCGGCCGAATTTAGTATAATAATCTTTTCGAGCTTATTTCGAGAGCACCATCACCCCGGCGCACTGGTACACGGTTTCCTTTCGACTAGCAATTGAACATCAAGCAACTAAACACGCGCATCCAACCTATCGAGTATATAGGCCTTAACCGACTGCACTCTTCGGCAGATTAAAATACACTATGCTCAATTCTCGTGCCCGTCCTCGTCTAGGGATTAAGAGATCGAATACCAGGTTTGAGTTGACTACGAAATTAGTACAAGCCAAATCAATCCTAAAAGGTCCTACCCAATATGCATCGCGCATATCCAAATGATTCAATCAGTCATGACAAACCGATTCCAGAAACATCTAAGCCAAATCAACATCTAAGCCACATGGACTAGTCATGCCACTACCTAGGCCTACATATCTTTGGATAGATGTTTCGATGGATTTTATTCTTAGGTTACCAAGGACTCAAAGAGGTAGTGACTATATCGTTGTTTTGTGGATAGGTTTTCTAAGATGGCGTATTTCATTGCTTGTAGGAAAACCGATGAGGCAAAGGAGGTTGCAAGACTTTTATTCAATGAGGTGGTAAGGTTGCATGGTATTCCTAAGAGCATTGTAACTGACCTTGATGTTAAATTTTTGAGTTATTTTTGGAAAACCTTGTGGACCAAGATAGGTACTAAGTTATTGTTTTCTACCACAAATCATCCACAAACTGATTGTGAAACTGAGGTAACTAATAGAACTCTAGAAAGCTTGATTCGTGTGCTCATATGAAGAATTTAGCTAAGTGGGAATAATTAATGTTTACCTATTTTTGAGTTTGCTTATAAATAAGACTACTCATTCCTCTACTAACTTCTATCCCTTTGAGATTGTTTATGGTTTTAAACCTTTTACTCCAATGGATATGTCACCAATTCCAATCAATTTAGATGGAGAAAGAAGTCCAAGATAGTAAAAGAGATGCATGAACAAGCGAGGTTCAATATACTCAAAAGGAATAAACACAACATGCGCATTACCAACAGAGGAAAAAAGAAAGTTGTGTTTGGACCCGGAGAGTTGGTGTGGGTGCACATGAGGAAAGAGAGACTTTCAAATGCAAGGAAGAACAAGTTGCTGCCTAGAGGAGATCGAGCATTCTAAGTGTTGGAGAGAATCAATAACAATGCCTACAAGTTGGACCTAAGAGGTGAGTTAGGAGTACATTCAAATTTTAATGTCACTTTTGATTTTGATAAAGGTATTGAATTTAGGACAATTCCTTTTCAAGGGGGATGGCTGATGTGATCCAAGGACCACCTCATGGTGCTAAAACTCCAGCAACAAGTTAAGAATATGCTCAAGGCACAAGGACATATCAAAGAGACCATTTTGTTAACTTTGATGGTCCTATCACAATAGCTAGATTGAAGAAGGTAGATGACACCCTTAGTGCTATGGTTGAAAAGTGCTATAACAAAGAACTTGTCTTCAAGGATAAGCAGCCACCAAAATAAATCATAGAATAAGCATCTGTAATAGTTAGCCTATTTTTTTATTTGCAAGACATTTCAATTTGGCCATAGGATTAGAGTTTAAGCCACTTTTTATATTTTGGAGTCCTTGAACTATTAATGGGTTTTGTAAATCTTTAATGGATTAGTTTTACCCTTAATCAAATCCAATAAGGTCCAATAACGCCTAAGAGTACTGGGAATTTTGGCCACAACATATTCTAGAATATCCACAAGCTTACTTGGACAAAAAGGCAAGTAGAATGAAGGAAAAAGTCACAAGGGGGTCCGAAATTGCATAGGGGCCTAAGTGCAAATAGGCATGTGCCTTCAATAAAATTATGCAATTGATGAATTAAATTCTAAATTTTCATGTATGCTTGTCTGCTACCAAAACCGAAAATATTTCTGTTTGCATCATCCACGATTTTATCAATAGTATTTGGTTATTACTATTCTGGTGTCATTCTACTGGAGATTCCTGCTAAAGTCCAAATCATATAACCATAATCCCATCCTAGCTACCAAAGAGAATAAATCGTGTGAGGTTATAAAGTACTAGATCGGGCAAAAGAAGAGCTATTTTCTATATCCATAGAAGAAATCTCATTAGTTCTGTCTTGACTTTTGATCTTGGTTGGCTACTTAGTAGTTTTATTTGATAACTTGGCCAGGTTCTCTCTATACTACTTGAAGGTCTAACCGAAATTCCAAGGATAGGAGTGTAAGGAGCAAAGGAAAGTGAGTAAGGCATCAATCTTTATAGCTTTTGTCACCTCTCTTCTAGTTCTTTAAATTTTTCTTTTCTTAAATTTGTAAATTTTAGATTTTTATATTAGGGTTTTTAGTTAGGTTAAAAAATAGGATTTTCAAATAAATTTTGATTATCTAGGTTATTTAAACTTGTTGCGTTCAATAGGATTTCACTAACCCTAGGGTTTGTTTACTAAACCTTTTGCTTTAAACTAACCAAACTCGGAGAGCCTCTACTCTATGACCAAACATTCTGCTCTATTACTTAGTTATTATGGCCCAGGAATGAAGCAGTTCTAATAACTCTCAAATGTCAGAAAGTGAAAGGTTGCTATGCAAAACATTGGCTGAATTGCATACCATCAACCAAAGACTGGAGTCAATGCAAGATAAAATAGATAACCAAAGAGAATGAAAAGAACAAGCTCGACAAACACGGCTAGAGGATAAGACACATGTCGAGGATTCCTCTCAAAATTGACGAAATTCCATAAATCACTTTTCCACCATTAAATGGAAAAGCAGACGCTGAGACTTACAGAGCATGGGAGAGGATAACGAAGGACCACTAAAAGCTAATAAGTACCTAGAAGACGAGTGATTTTTCATTGCTATGTGCAAGTTCACAAACTATGCTCTCATTTGGTGGGAACATCAAGTCTATGCCCGAGAAAAACGCTTAGACGAACCAATCACTACATGTATCCAGCTAAAAGGGCTTACGCATCCTAGGTATGTACCACCGCACTACACACTTGAGATGTTTAAACTTTGACCGATATTGTGTAGAGAACTAAGTCCGTTGGAGACTACCTCAAAGAACTAGAAGTATCTTCCATCCAAAATGATCTAGATGGGAACAAAGAGATGTTGATGACGAGGTTCTTACATGGCCTCAATCCCCACATCGTCCGAGTAGTTGAGCTTCAACCATATCTCGATCTAGAGGAGCTTGTACACAAAGCAGAGATGGTGAAGAAATGTGCCAAGACCGAAACCATCCAAGCCAAGGGTACCACCTCTACTACATCAACATGGAGGAAGACATGGACACAAGGGCCAATTACTGGGAGTTGTTCTCAAAAGACTCCTTCCAAAATAAGTCATCAACCTCAAGCTATTCCTAAATATAGTCAGCGAGTTTTACCAAATCTAGCGCTAGCATAAGCAAGCCTTCACCAAGGCAAGTCGTCTGTTTTAAGTGTCTAGCTCAAGGACATATGACAGCTTAATGTCTAAACCAAAGAATAGTTATAACACTAGAGGATGGAACCTTAGGCGAGAAACTTAGGGTCAAAGCTACAAAAGGTGAGAATGCAGAAGAAAAAGACCCCTACACAGGAATGCCTCATTTAAATAGCAGTGACAATGATGAAGAAACCTTAGATCCATCTGAAGGCACTTGTTTCATCACTCTTTTAACCTATCTTAACTCCAAACAAGAGAATTGTGAAGAGAAAGTTAAAGACTTAGCCTTCAATTGTCATACTAAATGAGAAGACTCAGAGCCATGAGAAAATATTTTTTATACAAAGGTAAGGTCGGTAAGGCCACATGTTTGATAATTATAGATAGTGGAAGTTAGGCTAATTTGGTTTTTGATTACCTAGTTACCAGCTTGAATCTAACAACACAGCCTCACCCTAACCCCTATACTCTGTAATGGCTTAATGAGTCAAGTGAAGCCAAAATAGAAAGGTAGAATCGCGTATAATTTTCTATTGGCAGGTACCATAATGAAGTACTATGTGACGTAGCACCAATGGATGTAGCACACATACTTTTAGGTCATCTATGGGAATACGATCGCAAGACTACATATGATGGCTTCATAAACATATATCATTTCTGTTTCAACAAGTGTCCCTACACATTGAATCCTTTTTCCTAAAAGTGAATTATTCAGGCTAAATAGGAGATGAAGTCCGCCAAAAAAAAAAGAAAAAGTGGAGACATGTACAAAACAATAATAAGTTCACAAAGGATAACGAGAAACATGCCATCGAGAACAACCTAGTATCATTATGGATGCATGTGGTCTAAGAGACAATGAGAAAACCTAAGATGAACAACTTGCATGTGGTCCAAGAGACAATAAGACAACCCAGGATGAACAACAAGATTCTCAAGACTCTTTAATCCTTCATTTAAAGAGTAGTTTTCTTGTTTGTGTAATATAAGAAATTATTTCTTTCTGTCACTTTATTTAGGCCAAAGTTTTTTTAAAAATGATTTTGAGTCTTTTAGACTTAGAAATAATTTTTAGATCCTCTTGGATTAGTTTTACCTTTCATAAAATTCAATACATAGGAGTAACTATTGGATTGTAAGTTTAGGCCTAAATAAAGCAAATTAAACCCAACAAACCCAATAGATTAGAGTCTTTTATTTTTAGCAAATAATTGGCTATTCTTATAAGATAGTATTAGAAGAATAATGCAAACTAGTGTTCACACTAGAGGAGTATCAATCCTTCTCTAATTTGGATTTCTATTGAGATTCAAATTATAAGAAGAGAGGATCTCCCTTATAAACCCCAGGCGGACCAACACCCTCTATAAATAGAAGGGTTAGCCTCGATGAATAATATATTTGGAATATTTCATTAAACTATGTGTCTTTGTACGTTTGCTCAATGTGCAGGAAACTTTTGAGTATCTTAGGGTCTACGCCTTATGGTGTTTTCTCCTCAAATACTTTATCTTTAAGAGTAAATTCCAAAATTGATCACTATACTGTAGTCACTTTTTGGTTTTGGTCATCATATTTTAAAAACTATTTTTAAGGTCATCATACTTTATTTTTCTTTTAAAAAATGGTCACTCCGTCAAGTTTGACCGTTAACCCACTAATGGTCAACTTTTTTAGGGTTATTTTTGTCTTTTCATTAACTAATTAAATTAAAAAAAGAGTAAACTCTGAATGTGGTCATCATACTTTTCTAAAATTTCATTTTTGGTCATCTTACTTTAAAAATTATATTTGAGGTCATCATACTTTCATTTTTTATTCAATTTTGGTCATTCCGTCTAAATGTTCCGTTAAGTCTCTAACGGCCATAATTTTTTGAGGGTAAATACAGAAAAACACACCCCATCATATACGTGGAATTTCTTTTTTTTTTTAATTATTTTTTCGCATCTTTGCCACGAACACCCACAGTAGGGCTGATAGTTTCTGACACGACACGAAAATTGAACATGAAATCGGCACGAAACGGGTAGGGTTCAGGTTGGAATTTTGGACCCAAAAAATTTTCAGGCTGGGTTTGTGTCGGTCCAAGATTTTTAGGTCAACACAGCGGGTCAACGGGTTGACATGATGACCCCAAAAATTTTTAAAAAATTATTGTGTGAAAAAAATGGGTTTGCGGGTCGGGTTAGGGTTGGTCGACACTAACCTGACCCGGTCAACCCGTTTGGCTCTGGTTGGTGGGTCAATCAACGGGTTGACTATGTCGGTTTTGGGTTGACCTGGTAAAAATCAGGTCAGGTTCGGGTTGGGGTTTTCCAACCCGTTCGGGTTCGGGTTAGGGCCAGGGGCAAAAATATAATTTTTTCTTTCAACTGACATGAATTAAAAGCCCTAACCCACACCCTTAAGAAGAATAAAACTTTTTAAAGCCACGTGCATGATGGGGGTGAGGGTGTGGGTGTTGGCGACGGAGATGCGAAAAAATAATTAATAAATAAAAAAATTTCAGGTGCATGATGGGGTATTTTTTTGTATTTACCCTAAAAAATTATAGCTGTTTGAGACTTAACGGAGATTGAATTATCAAAATTAAATAAAAAATGAAAGTATGATGACATCAAATATAATTTTTAAAGTAAGATGACTAAAAATGAGATTTTAGAAAAGTATGATGACCAAATATAGAGTTTACTCTTTTTTAAATTTAATGAGTTAATGAAAATACAAAAATAACCTTAAAAAAGTTGACCGTTAGTGGGTTAACGGTCAAACTTGACGGAGTAACCATTTTTGAAAAGAAAAGTAAAGTATGATGACCTTAAAAATAATTTTCAAAGTATGATAACCAAAATCAGAAAGTGACTATAGTATAGTGACCAATTTTGAAATTTACTCTATCTTTAAAATGCTAAGTTTAAAGTGGTGTTTATTTCAACATGATTTTGTAGAGTTCTTGTCCATCCTAACCAATAATTTGTCCACATATAACAACATATCTGCATAATTAAATAGATTTTGGGAAAGAAATTCTCTCCTACAAAGAGCCCATCTTTGTTATCAATAATTCCAATCACTCCCTCTAGTACGATTCAACTACAACTATCTATCATATTTCTAATATGAAAAGAAGAGGAAACAAATTAACATATGTTTGAGACATGAATTTTTTTCGAAATTCACTTATCCTATTGACAATAGAATTGTTCTATCCTTCACAACTAGAAAATGAGTAAAATAAGTGTTTAAAGTGTGTATGAATTCATGAAGGACAGTCACACTCCACACACTTGCACTTTAGCACAAATTCCTATTAAATGAAATTCTGCTTAAGCTATAAAAGGTAGAAAAAATGTGAGTAAAGTGATGTATTTCTCTGGAAGCCATTTTCAAGGTGATTTAGGGAACGTTTTTGCAAATTTAAACTTCTTCTTAGATCTTGAATTGTCCAGATTACACCATATATTGAAGAAATTTCATTTTTTGGCTTATAATAAAAATAAATTAATATTTAAGATTTATTATTGAGAAGTGCTAATCACTAGATCATCTCATACTTGTTGATATGGAGCTGATTTGAAAGCATTTCCGGAAGTTCTTAAAGTGACAATTGAACTAGATAATTTGCAATAGTCATGCAATTTTCTAGAAGATGGGAGATGCCTTGGATATTTAGAGATTTAATTGGGGAAGTACGTTTGTTGGTTGGTTCGGGTCCTGCCTCTCTTCGGCATGAATTTTAGCTAAACAAGCAAGCTTTAGGGAAAAAGATTTTGCTAGTTAGTGCCTCAATTTTTATTCCTTATCGTTTTAATTTGGACTAAAAAATCATTTTCCTATTTTACCCTCTTTCTTCCTCTTTTAAAGTTAAAAGATAATTTTATCAAAATTGAAACAATAATGACGGCAACTAGTAATACATTTACTAAATCAAATCAATGTTGCATTTTGAAGACTTTCACCATCTTCTAGCTCATCTTAGTGGCCTTGTAACATTAGATTATCAAATGCTTTCCTTCTATTAGACATGTTTAGCTGTTTTTATTCTTAGCTTTATTCAAGCAGTTTTAAAGATTATTGGAGGCTATTTACTTGGAAGGTGCATTTGTTTAAGAATTGACTATTCTATAATGTCTTAACCTACGGTTATGTGCACAATGTTTCATAATTAATACAAAGGGAGTCACTTTCACATGCAGCGAATATTAAGACGTTTTATAATATTTATTGAAACAAAAGAATAAAAGAGATATAACAAAAAAGAAGAGTAGTGGGCTGCTGCATTTTTTAAAATTTTCCATTAAATGAATGCCTGGCTACTTGTCTAGATTCAGTTTGATTAATATTCTTCTTTCGCATTAGAATTTGAATTTAACACTATTTAAATGATCAGATAAATGAATTGAGAACACATGCAATAATGTGTATTCTTTTGTCATCTATATTATTTTTGTTTTTGTTCAAAACACATCTAAGGGTACATTCCCTTTATAAAAACTAATATACAAAATTAAGACTGAAATCTTTTGTTGTCCTTCGTAATTGAGGCCGTAACTTGTGATTCTTGAAGTTGTTTAAGAATCACAGGACAATGTCGATACTTTTCCTCATCAAGAACAATATCATGTTAATGAAGAACTTAAAAGATTCATAGAATTTTGAACTCAGTTGGACTAAATTGCATTTTCGGGTCAAAATTAAAACTCGGCCCTATCTTGAGACTTTTGATGATTTTCATGTTTTAAAATCAGTTTTATAGTGTTTTAGTAAATATCAAATACTTGGACGAATTTTTGAAAGTTGTAAGACCAAGTTTGGATTTTGTAGGCCTAAAGAGGCATTTCGGTCACTACTTCCAGTTCAAATCTGGACCTCTTTTATGTGTTTGATGCATAATTATTCGTTTTATCATGTTGAGAATGTTCTTTGAAAGTTTTTAAAATTTTGAAAAATATTTGACCAAAATTTTAAAAGTTAACCGAGTTAACTACCCTTTGAATTTTTCGACTAATGTTGCTTAAATTGATTAAGAAGATGTTTTGAGGATGCTTATATGTTTGAATGAATTTTTGGGAAGTTTTAAATAAAATTTTTATTTTGGAAGTTAAAAAGGGGGTTCGGCCTTAAGGGGCATTATAGGGATTCAATGTTTTAAAACATGTTTTGAAAGGTTATATGTTGTTCTTATAGTTGAAAATGACTTTTAAAACTTGAAAATATAAGTTTGGACCTTGGGCCCGAGAAGGGTACTTTGGTAATTTTAAACTCTTGCTCGTTAAAAGGTTTAAACTGGTTTTTGAACTATATGAAAGGTTCTTTGATACATATAAATGATTTTTTAGGTATAAAATGAAAGGAGTCTTCAAAGAAAAAAGGGCATTTTGGTAATTTTACACCCTCAAACGTTTTAAGTGTTTAAAACTAAATTTTTAAGTATTTCTAATGTTCTTTTATAAGGAAAATGATTTTTGGAACCATACCTTGAAAGTTGGGATATCGAGGCTCAACAAACCTAACTTCGAGACCTTTAGATTCAAACGCAATATATGACGTTTAAAGCAATCATAATCGACCTAGGACTATTATTACGGAAGTATATGTATCAAAGACCTAAACTTAAGCCTCAACCAATAAAATATAAAAGATGAGTTCTATCTCAATGATCGATGTAGTTACTTATTTGTTATGTGTTTGTTTGAATCCTATATGTGTTGAATTCTATACTATCGAGTTTTGATATTCTAAATAAAACTTGACCGTTTTAATTGAGTTTGACCATTTTCCTAAAGATGAAATGTTTCATAAAGATTAGATTTGATTTTCAGTAAACAAGATCGTTACGTTTTCCTTATCAACTGGACATTGTGTTTTAAAAAAAAAAAAAAAAAAAACTCCTTAAGGAGTATAAACATTATTGAGTATAGGTAGTATGCTGTTTATATTCCTGCACTATTTTGTTTTGTTTGAAAAAGTAAAGTATGACTTTTAAGCGGAAATGTTGCCGAACTTTAAGTAGACTTTTATGACTAAGTTGTGTGTGCTTGCCTATATGAACAGGTTTATTGTGTTAGACTGAAACTAGGAACTTAGTATGCGTAGGCTATTGTCTTGAAGTTTAGATAGTCTAACCAAGGTATAAGGAAGGTACCTTGGAGACCAGGGAATTGAATGTTAGGAGTTTCATGACTTAAAGCTTTAGAGACTAAGAAAGAGGAGTCTTGTTTTGTATTATTAGTGTAGGCTATTAAGGGCAATTGAGTTAGATTCTAACTCATGAAAAGTTGTATTTTTCTTGTTACAAACTCTCAGGTGGAACTTGAGAACAATGAGGGCTACACTCAGGTGAGTTCGACTTGCTAAACTTGACAACTTGTTTCCCTTATCTATAACACGATTATATATAACATTGCATCATTGGACATGCTTATTTATATTTATATATATATGCATGAGTCTCATATAATAGAGAATGTGATAATTGAACAAGATGATTATGCATGTGTATATATATGCTTATATGTCGAAGTATGTGTGGCAATGTGATGTACCTAAATGAAATGTGATTACTGTTATACGTATGAGTATGATAGGAAGTAAATGTTATGTGTAACTAGATTGAATGAATGCCATGAATGATCGTTTCAATGTTGAACGAATTGTTTGAATGAATGAATGATTATTTGAGTGTTTGAATGTTGAGTGAATGAATAGGTAATAGTTTGAATGTAAATGAATGATTTATCGAGAGGTCTTTCAAACTTAAAGAGCTCTTAAGGGAATAGAGCCAGCATCGGGCCAGGTCTACCCCTTGATCTCTTTAGGCCGGGTAATCATGAGTAACTGAAATCATCGGGACAAATGAGTCCCATATGAGGGGTCTGGATTCCATATGATGTACATATATAAGCCTAGCTGCATGTGGATTATAAAGGGTTGAAGAGGGTGATTACCGCGGGACTACTATGTGCTAACTCGGGGCATCATCTCCTAAGGGGAGGCTAGAGCATGGTGTACCAACTGGCAGCTGTCAAATGATAGACTGAACCGAGTTACATAGCACGTCAAACCATCCAACCACGTAGGCTAGGGGGCAATGCGATGTGTATATCTTTAAACAGACCCTCCGATGTTTTTTTATTAGATTGAATGTTCGCTATTGCATGCTAATGCCTGTTATGTGCTAAATGATATATGAATGAGCATCGTCTAAGTCTATATGTGTATATGTGTCCCGGGAAGACTCACTGGTCTTTCATGGTGCACGCTCACCCCATATATTATCTCATTTCTTCCTACCCTTAGATTCCAGAGACAGAAAACCAGACAATGATATGCTCCAGGATTATGATGGTGCGGACTAGAGCCTTTGAGAGATTTTTCTTCCTGACCCTACTTTGGCTACTACTTATAACTTACTTATCGCTGTACCGGATTATTAAGCTACCTTGAGGTGTCGTGAGTTTAAAGTACGTATTGTTGTTAAAGGATTTAGTGATTTGGATAACTGGTACTTAACTATGAATTTATATTACAATTGGGATTTATGATATTTTGATTTTGGGATTTATAGTAACCCTATACAGAACCTCTTGTCCTTCACAAATTATATGGTACACCTAGGGCATGGAGCATTATGCCCCTAATAGTTTGCTATAGAGAGTTTTCATAAAGTTTAAATATTTGGAAAATTTTTGTACGATTCCCACACACTCTTCATAAGTGTATGTGTGTTTTACAAACTCTAAAATAAATTATGGTAAATGTTAATTTATTAAAAGATGCTAACATTAATTAAGATTGAATATATTATTATCAAATAATGGAAACATATATTGGAGTGCATAAAACACACCAAAATAAAAAATTAATTTCCACACTAAGCGATTCCAAGACCCCGTTGTGAAGTATGTTAGGTGTCAATCCCATAGACAGCAACTAAGCTATTCTAAGATTCAATTTTCTTTTGATTTAATGGACAGTGAATCATACACAAGCAAGCTAACAATTCACAAAGCACGAAAATAGCGAGATTGGGAAATAGGGTTGAGTTTGAGGAGGAGATTAGGCCACCATTTGAGTTCGGGTTGTGTTATACTACTTTGGTTAGGTGCGATTATATCGGGTTCGTTCCTGTCTGGCCTTTTAGTCCCATGTTTGTAGTTCGTGGGTCACAATATTTCTCGAAGAGAAACAGAATCCCTACCAATTTTAACTCACCTAT
The DNA here is from genome assembly GCA_030378225.1 of Knoxia roxburghii. Taxonomy (NCBI): domain Eukaryota; kingdom Viridiplantae; phylum Streptophyta; class Magnoliopsida; order Gentianales; family Rubiaceae; genus Knoxia; species Knoxia roxburghii. The sequence continues at coordinate 10,356,766 of CM059423.1, forward strand.
GGGAAGGAAAATACACAATCTCGGTCCAACTTTGAACATGCAAGAAACAAACAACTATTGTAATAAAGGCCCATGATAAATAAGCAACAACCATCCGAAAATATATAACCAAAGAAAGCAGACAGTATTACAACACCAAGTACTGATGATCGATAAGAAAACTATTGTTAACTGGAGTGCACGATATTCATCACTTTTTTTTATGACCTTTCACATAGCTAATCAACAATTTGAGTAAGGAATCTCTTTTGTTCTTATGATTCTCCCACGTTTATGTCAGTTATGTGTAAATCCCAGGTACAAAGGTAAAAGTGATGAATCTATGCACAAGTTTTGGTCGAAAAGCAGACGAGAAGCTTATTGTGTAAGCTTGATGAATTGGAGAGTCGAATAGCGGGAAGGGCTAGCTGGCAATAAAGACTGAAGATCAGCATCTTTTATTGAATTTAACATCATGTCACAACTTTTGTAATTAATTTCTAACCTAATTGTAGTAGGTATAAATACCCAAGGACAAGTCCAATAGGGAATCTTTTGTTCACTTTTCATCTCGGCCGCTTTGTAAAGCTTCTTGAGTACTCTTCAAGCTAGGATTTTGCAGATGCTGAGTTGTGAGCTTGGATCGATGGAGTGCTAAGATCCATATTGGAGAGGAAGCCCGAATGAGTTAGTGTTTATGGATTCAGTCATTTTTACAGCACTTTGTCTCTTAACAGTAGTCCAGCCAATGAGACATCTATTCGCTGAGGTTGCGCCACTGATTCTTTGCCACTCCTCATTGCTGAATCACACAGTAGTTTTCTTATCGGTCGTCAGTACTGGGTATTGTAATCTTTTCTAAATCCTTTGGTTATATATATTGGATATTTGTTGCTTCCTTATTGTTGTCTTTTAGTACCGTGGTTGTTTTCCTTGCATATTCATAGCTGAACCGAGATTTTATTCCCTTTTCCCTAGGCGAGTGTAATCAGAAGGGATTCTTTCTCTTCTCGAAGAGAAATTGAGACTCGCGAACTGCTGGTATAGGTCAAGACAACCTGCTGGGAACGAACCCGTTATAATCGCATCTATTCACTGTTATGTAACACAACCCGAACCCTAATGGTGGCCAAATCTCTTCCTCAAACCCAACCCTATTTCCCAATCTTGTTATTTTTGTGCTTTGTGAATCATTAGCCTGCTCATGCATGTCTCCATTGCCCAATAATCGAAAGAAAAATAAATCTTGCATTGGCTTAGTTGCTCTCTTTGGGATCGACACCTATTACACTTCACGACGGGGTCTTGGAATCCCTTAGTGCGCATTTTAGGTTTTTATTTTGGTGTGTTTTCCGCACTCTATTTTTCGCACCGTTGCCGGGGAGCACGGTAGCCTTTGTGTGGTTTAATTTTCTGCTAAGTGTATGTAGGTGAAATTATGGGGCAAAAGAAGCCAGTGTTGTTTGGGGATTTCTTTGACTATGATTATTTGGAATACCAGTTAACTGTTGTTGAGGGGAGAAACCAACCTAAACGCAGGAACTTTTTCAACTACTTCTACAATCATGATTACCCTACCTGGGATGAGTAGACAAATGCAAGGGATGTCAAGGGTAGTGGGTCCAAAGAATGCACATCTACGATTGAGAGCTGTAATTTGGATTTACAGTTCGAGAATATGCAGATGGGGCCCAAAGTGATCCATGAGGAAAGTGCTAGAATGATTCCATCACAACAGCCAGAGGAATTCTTGGAGAAAGCGGGGTAAGTTGGAGAAAATATGGGATACACAGTGACAGAACAACATCAACAGCCTGTTTTGAGAATCCCTCAAGAACAACATCCCGGATCCGACAATGACGATCATGATAAAGTAAAGGTCAGTGGAGTCAAACAATATCAGTTTCAGCCCACCATAATCTCCCTTGTCAAGAATAAGCTATACTTCCAAGAGTTAGAATGGGAAAATGCTAATGACCATCTCCGAAAATTCTTCCTTATCTGCAACACTATTAAAGTTGAAAATGTTTAGAGCGACCATTTATGAAGGATACTATTTCCTTTTTCATTGGAGATGAGTGCTTTCCATTGGATGAATGCATTGTCGGAATAATTGTTCAAAGTTTTGCAGATCTAAAGCGATAATTCTTGGCTCAATACGATGGTGAGGCAATCTTTGAAAGTGGTGATTCGAGTTTCGAAAGTAGCAAAGATACAAGCCACGATCGCAACTACAGTGATTCAGATGATAGTGTCATACCAATTTTGGTGCACCAAAAACTAGTGAATCACCTAGCTCATAGCAGAAAAGTACACCAGCTCAAGAAGTCAGAGACTCTACTATCAAGGATTAGGGGATTCTGAAGAAAGAACACATTGAGAATAAAAAAACAAGTGCAATCTAGGGAACATGTGAAAGAAAAGGTAGCCTCGGGGTGTGATGATTCTCCAAGAGATGATCTCATTCAACTAACTGAGGAGTGCAGATTGTATTGCATTGGTGATCACAGGATCTGGGAAGGTTTCTAGCTAGAAACTGGAAGTGAAGTTTGACTGTAGACTGTAAATGCAGTGCTATTGGGAGGCAACCCAAAATAAATAAATTTATTTTTACTTACAGCTTTTTAATTCTTTTCAGGGATTAGTTGGCATGGGGTGAATTGCAGGAAAATAGCAAGCATTCAGGATGTCGAGGATGTAGGCGGTAGAGATTCGGCAAAACAGGAGTATTATGATCTCAAACTATTTCTTTTTTATCGATTATGTTAAAACAACCTTTTGGGCGTTTTTAAAGTTTAAGATTGCAAATGATGAAATCTTAATGACCAATCTCCTTAATGAACGAAATACATAACCAAATTTGACAATGGTCAAAACAAGGAAAGCGTGGGAAAAGGGTAACCTTGTAATAGAATTTTGCATGAAAAGGTAAAACGATGTGAAGGTGCACCTCAGGTAAGACATCAAACTCACTATTCTGTTCAAAAGTTTGTTTGCAGTTGATTAAGTATTTAAACATTTTCACTAATATAGACTGTGTTTTGCAAACCCTTTTTATAATCCAAGTGTCCATTTGTAACGAGTTCAGTTTCAGTAAGCAAGATGACTGGATGTGGGTGAAGCACTGATAAGTTTGGAATGAGGTCCATGTATCATTATCTGTTTTATTCATACTTTGCCTAATATGTCTGGGTGAGCATAATTGAGCCTTTGCAGGTGATCTTTTGCTGCCTGCTCTTTATTGTATGTGTGAATACCTTATGTGGGGGAGAATATCCAGAATTTGTGAAAAGTGTACATGTCGATGTCTTGTTCTGCTATAAAATGTAGAAATGATGGAAAACATTAGAAACCTATATGTTGCACCTCATTTTCTGACCACCTCAACATAGTGAACTTGGGGAACAAACCTTAAATTCTCAACCCTTCCATGAATTAAACCACATATACTAGACCTCTTAGCCTTTTCTTCTCGACTCACCATTCATATAACCACCAAAGAGGATTGATTGCAGCTTGAATGCTAAAATGGCTAGTACATAGATGGATTCTTAGTAGGTTGCATATATTATATGTTTGTTTTTTTGTTTTTTTTTTTTTTGTCTAGACAAACAGAGAAATGGAGAAGTAAGTGATCTCGAAACTCTAAACCTCTAAAAAAAGGGGAGGGGAAGAAGTTTAAATGGGGAAGTGAGGGATATCTAAGCTTTGTACCCCTGTGTAGGTGTAATGAAAGAATCCCAAAATAATGAAAGATTATATGTCCGGGCCTGGTCAAAAATTCACTTTTGTGCTATGCATTCCAGAATCAAAATTCTTGACCAGGCGTAGACTCTAGCACAATCGCTATACCAACCCTTGTTTGAAATAATATTGCTCAGGATCTTGGTTTACACTTCTTCAATTTATCACGCAATAAATAATTTCTAATTAAAGCGAAATTTTAGAAATACCTTTTGAAGCATATACTTAGGTGATCGCTTGTATGACTCAAGATAGGCTCGAATGTTGTGTGGGCAAGGAACCAATGATCAATAATCCAACACAATTGAGTCACCGAAAAAATCCAACAACCTCCTTGCCTGTGCGTATAGCTCACGCGCCAGTGCCCGTATCCACGCGCCGCCCCTTTTGATCCCACGCACTACCAGCTGACTGGGAATAAATCCAAAATGCCGGTGCTACACTTTGGGAACTGGGCAGCTGCATGAAGGGAAGAAAAAATATTTTTGAGACAAGAAAATTTGATTTCTCTCTCTAGTTTTCTTGTCTTGAAAACTTATGAATTGTGTGTCTTGAATTGCTAATCCCTTGTTTATATATAGAGTTACAAGAGAGACTCCAAGTTGGTTTAGGATTGGTCTTCCTACTGAGTTTCTGTTTTCCTTCAATCCAGTTCCTGGACTGATTCACATCCAACTGATACAAGGATTCACTTATCCTTAATCTAGTTCCTGGTATGATTCACAACCAATTGACACAAGGATTAATTAATTACTTAATTAATTAAATCTACCTTTGTCAATAACCCAATACATAATTAATCGTATCACTAACGGATTAATTATGACACTACCATCCTACACCAGAATTGCTTCTGGAACAACTAAATTAATTATTCTTTAATCTCCCCACATCAAAGATACAGTGCTCGTTAATTTATTAAATTAATAAATTAAGTTATTCTAATTTGAGATTAGTACCACTCGACCTTTTTACTATTCCAGACATAAGTCCACCGGACGGGTTTGTTGGATTTTGTTTAGGCATTTAATCTAATTAAATGGCAGAATCCTAAACACTAAGGATCAGGTCTTACCCTTGAAGCGTAATCGGTTGCGCACGCCGCCTGGCTCCTCTGAGAAGATGGCATTTTGTTGTCTCCAAAATCCTTCCTCGAAGGATCCTCTACTCTTACGCACGAAAGCCTTCGCAGGTTGGTGCTAGCCAATCTTGCCTACCCGGAGAATTTGGGAAAAACTGTGTATTTTGTCTGATGAGAATCATTGAAAATTCTCATTCCTACAATTATATCCCTAGGATATTTGTAGATAATTAATTTCTAAAATCAGTATTGTAATTATCCAATTATAACTTAACTGATTTTAGTAATATTCCAAATCAGTCTTATTACCAAATATTATTTAACTGATTCCAAATTAGTATTTAAATAATATTTACTAATTCCAAATCAGCCTTAAATAATACTTTAATGATTTGGGTTATACACCAAGCCCATGGATCAACCCATGACCCATGGATCAGGCTGATGGGTCAAGAACTTCAATTGTAATTAAGTCCCTTGATTTATCAGCCCATCCCAATTGTTCCCAGGTAATTAATTAACTATTAATTAATACCACAGAACTTTCAAATAATATTTAATTAAACCATTTAATTAAATCTTATAAGTATAACAATTATACTTATTGTAGGCAAGAATACTTATTCTGCATCATCGAAGTTTCTTATGTGCGATCTTGTAGGCCCATTCTAAATTGGCAACAGATAACTCAATCTCATTGATTAATCCATAAGTCATTAGTGGTCTCTAGCAAGACATAATGACTACCCAATTCAGAATAGAGGGTCGAATGGAGATTCAACACAACCTTTCCGAACAAACTGAGTACGATCCTCTACATTGATATCCCGTTTAGCATAAGGCATGGAACCATCATCCTTATATGGCTAAACGTTTACTTGATCTCTTAGTGACACTGAATCCATCAAGCAAATAATATCCTTATCATTCCTTGGGCATGGCCATGCACTTTTCAGTTCACTATCAATTGGCCAAGTTATCATCTCTCACTTAAGAGAGATTTGTAGTCCCATCACTTCACCTACATACCTTAGCGTGTCTCATAGTGTACCCAATCATACCCGTACTTGGCAACCTGTTACGGCCCCGTTAGGTGTATGTCAAAGCACACTACAATTCACCTAAGACCATGTAGTGATTTCTGGTCTAAGGATCCTAGTACCAGTACTACTCAAAAGAATCACTCATGATCTAATTAGTCCATGGAGTGTTTCTTTTGGCGGATCTATTTCATGAATTTAAATATGCACAATGATATTATTATCATGAAATTAACTCATTTGATAAACAATCAATCAAGCAACAAATGTCTTATTTACATATATACCCTCAAAGTATATTTACATAAATAGCCCTCATTAGGGCACATTCACCAATAGGGTTTAGTATAATAAACATAACGAGCTCATCTCGGGAGAACCATCACCCCGGACGCACTGGTACATGGTTTCCTTTCGACAAGCAGCAGCACACCAAGCAACTAGACACTCTCACCCAACCTTCCGAGACTATTGGCCACAAATGATCTCACCCTTTGGCAGATAAAAGTACAATATGTCCAATCCTCATGCCCTCTCAAGTCTAGGGATTAAGAGATAGAATACAAGGAATGAATTGTCCATTAAATCAGTGTAAGAAAATTCATCTTAAATGGTCAAGTTCAATATGCCTCGGGCATATCTATATAATTCAATAAGTCTAGACAAACCAATTTCTGAATCACATAATAACCTAAACCGACAGTGTGTCCAAAACTTTCTCGGTTACGAACTTTATTTAAATATTATGTCTTTTAACCAATGATGAGATCTACTATGTCACACCAGACACCTCATCATCTAAATACATAATAGAAATGGACGATATATGCACAAGATATAAACCAAAACATTCAATCGATATATTAACTGGGAAATAGTATAATACAAGCATAACTTCCGTATTCAAACATAACAAATAGAGCCTCACGATAAGTGTTCAAACTGAAATCGAGTTACTTGGAACATGGAACCTCCATTTTTTAGCCTATGACTCTCTTATGTCATCACCATTAAACCCTTGTTTGAACCTTGCATACTTTTCTAATAAATGTTTCATGTGTAGAACTAGTATGGAAATGTGACCTTTCTCAAACATATGGTTGATGCTTCTCAACAGGAGGTCTTGAGAGTCCAGTACATATATACCCTGTTCTGAGCACTGCTCTCTAGAGCCCACTTTGAGAGGATGATTGGACTAGTGAATGATTTGTTAAAGGAACTTTTCTACACTTAGTTGAATTTGCAGATCCATTCAAGTTTACATGCCTTTGAAATGCGGCTTGTCCTTGTTTGAAATTTTTTTCTATATACTTGGACAAATTAAAACTTTTGGAATATATTTGATATTTAGTTGCATAAAAACTCTTTAAACAGATATAGAGCTTGATTTTCTTGCTTGAGGACAAGCAAGGTTCTCAGTGTAAAGTGGTGGAGTGTACGAGATTCATCACTTTTATTACGACCTTTCACATAGCTAATCAACAATTTAAGTAAAAAATATTTTTTTTTTATGATTCACCCACGTTTATGTTGGTTATATGTAAATTGTAGGTACAAGAGTAAAAGTGATGAATCTATGCACAAGTTTTTGTCGAAAAGCAGCCGAGAAGCTTATTGTGTAAACTTGATGAATCGGAGAGTCGAATGGCGAGAAGAGATAGCTGTCAATTAAGACTGAAGATCAGCCTCTTTTACTGAATTTACCATCTTGTCCCAACTTTTGTAATTAATTTCTAACCTAATTGTAGTGGGTATAAATACCCAAGGACAAGTCCAGTAGGGGATCTTTTGTTCACCTTTCATCTCAGCCGCTTTGTAAATCATCTTGAGTACTCTTCGAGCTAGGGTTTTGCAGTTGTTGGGTTGTGAGCTTGGATCGATGGAGTGCTAAGCTCTATCTTTGAGAGGAATCCCCGGATGAGCTAGTCTTTTTCGGATTCAGTCATTTTTACAGCAATTTCCATCTTGACCGTAGTCCAGCCAAGGAGACCGTCGTTCGCTGGGGTTGTGTCGCTGATTCTTCGCCACTCTTTATCACTGAATCACACAGTAGTTTTCTTATCGATCGTCAGTACTAGGTGTTGTAATCTTGTCTGAATCCTTTAGTTATATATATATATATATATATTGGATGATTGTTGCTTCCTTATTGTTAGCTTTTAGTACCGTGGTTGTTTTCCTTGTATGTGTTGAGCCATTGGAGCCGCTACAATGGAGCTGAATCAGTAAGGATGTCATAAGCTGCTACAATGAAGCTTTCTTAGCCTTTGTTAAAGTCCAATGTTTTGTTGTAATTGTTGCAACCACATTGTGACAAATCTGTGAATTACTAAGGCAATAATGGACTGAGTTCATGAGGGTTGAAAGCATTTTATCTGGACAAAATCTCAGCAAGAAGCCGATGAATAAACTGAAGTGCCAAAATGAGAAGGAAGTGTACTGTTGGCATATCAGATCAAAGGCCACACAGATCAGATCAAAGGCAGTGCGTATCAGATCAAAGGAAGTGAAGATCAGATCAAATGCAGTGCGCATCAGATCAAAGGATGCACACATCAGATCACATGCAGCACAGATTAGATCAACGGAAGTAAAGATCAGATCAAATTCTCAAGGGATTGCTCAGCAGCTTGATTTCACAGAAGCAAGGCAAGTCAGCAACAAAACATATTTGCAGCAGAAGAGAACAACTCAAGGCTGGAGAGCTAGAGCAGACACCTAAGAAGCTGAAGTCAAGGACGGCTAGTGAATCACATCTCAAACGCGCGACTCTAAAAGTCTCTCAAAGATTCAGAAGACGCAGGAGCATCATGTTGAAGTATCTAGCAATCCTGTGAGCGAGCAGAAATACAAAAGAATCAAGCAGTGCCCGATCAGAAGAACTGCAGGAGCTACATGGATGGTTCTGAGTTGCTGGACAGAACGTTGTGACATGAAGCTAACATCAGATCAACCGAAGGCTAACATCAGATCAACTGCAAGCTAACATCAGATCAACTGAAGGCTAACATCAGATCAACTGCAAGCTAACATCAGATCAACTGCAAGCTAACATCAGATCAACCGAAGGCTAACATCAGATCAACTGCAAGCTAACATCAGATCAACCGAAGCGCGACATCAGATCAAATGCCGCGCACATCAGATCAGCTATAAGCTAAGATCAGATCACTTCTGCTGTTTCAAAATATCTAAGACGAGCTACTCGAGAAGTATGAAGGAGTACAGTCAACAATATGACATGGCAAGCAAGTTGCAACTCAAAAGGTTAAAAATGGATTATTTGAATCTTGAGCCGCCTTTCGTGTATGATGTGCTGACACACTGCACGGTAGGGCACAGTTTTTCTTCTGGGAAAAAGAAGATAGAGTGCGGAAGATAATAAAAAAAAAAAACGGGCATATGAGTAGGGGTGGTAGGTACAACAACGGCAGAACGTAGGATAAACCAAAAAGGAGGCAGGCACGAGAAGAAAAAGAGAGAGAGAGATGAGCAACAGCGAAGATGTGTGCTGAACCGAACGAAACCGAGAAAAGGGAGAAGTAAAAGAGTGAGAGCTGCAAAAAGATGATATGAGAAATACAAGAGAGTAAGAAACAGTCAGCTGCACAAGGAGAAGCTGAAGCTTTGGAGAAGCAGAAATCAAGGAGAAGAAGAAGCTGAGGAGGAGCAGAAAAAGAGAAGACTGAAACTAAGATCAAAGATGATGCAGAATCGGGAGAACTGACCCTGAGGTTGCAGCTTCAGGTGGTAAGCCTAGAACACTATCAAACGTCTTTCATTAAGTGATTTTGAAAGATATTTGTGTAGAAAAGGCAGTACAATAGAGATTTATATGTTGTTGTTTTAGTTGATGAACTTGTAGAGGTAGTGAACCTCAATGTGTTGAGCAGTGAGCTCTTGTTTATGTTGCTTACGGTCAGTGAGGCCAGAGCTGAATGATTCCGTGATAGTGAAGATTGACAGGAGTGAATCTGTCCGTGGATGTAGATCATTTGATCGAACCACGTAAAAATCCCCCGTGCACATTTACTGCTTTGAGTGTGTCTTGACTGGTGTAGTGTTCTCAACCTATAAGCTTGAACAGGAGTGTCGTGGTTGTGTAAGTGAACCCTCCTTGAGTGAGTCCATCTAAGCCAAGAACGTGAGTTCAACAATAAGCTCTAACTGAGCTAACATTTGAGAGGGAATCCTTTAGTTGAAAGAAAAATTGATAAAGTGTTGATTCACCCCCCCCTCTCAACACTTGACACGATCCAACAATTGGTATCAGAGCAAGGTTCGCTTTTGTCAAGTGATTGTTGAAACTTAGAACCAGCAGTAGAAATGGAGAATCAAGCAACGACTGTTAAGGGAGTTCCTTATTTCGGTGGCCAAAATTTCCAGTTATGGAAAAAGAGAATGAGTGCTTATCTCTTAGCACAAGGCCTACAAGTACAAAGAGTAGTCTTGCATGGATTTACACCAACCGTAGATGAGGAGAATCCTACAGCTGCAGAAATTAAAAACTTAGAAGCTGATGGAAAGGCAAGGAATGCTCTATATGCAGCTCTGTCGGAAAAAGAGAACTTTAAAGTTATAGACTGTGTTACTGCTCATGAAATATGGATTAAACTGATTAATATTCATGAGGGAGACATCAAGGTTAAGGAGGCAAAATTGCAGGTTCTTAGAAGTAAGTTTGAAGGTCTTAAGATGGGAGAAGGTGAAAACATTGAGGACTTTCTAAACAGAGTTGTTGAATTAGTTAGCTCAATGAGGGGTCTGGGTGAGAGTGTTGGAGATTCCAATATAGTTAAAAAGGTTCTTAGATCCCTACCAGCAAGATATGATTCTAAGGTCTCTGCTATAGAGGAGAGGGACCTAGATAAAGTGACATTAGATGAGCTACAAAGCACCTTTGTAGCATATGAAATGAGGATTTCAAATTCAAAGGAGGAGACGTCAAAGGCAGTCAAGGAGATAGCATTTAAAACAAAACACTCAAGGAAGCTAAAGGAGGAAAGCAGTGAAGATGAAGCAGCAGACAGTGATCTTGAAAGAATGATGGTGCTGATTTCAAGGAGTTTCAGAGGCCAGACTGGAAAGTACAAGGGAAAGTTGCCCTTAAAATGCTTCAATTGTGGCAAAATAGGCCACTTTGCAAGCAAGTGCTTCATGAAGAACAAGAGAACAGAAGATGAGGAAGCTGACAAGCCATCAGACAGGTGGCCTGAGCAGAAAGGAAAGAAGAAGATAAGCTTCAAATCAAGAAAAGGGAAAGCTTACAGAAAACGGAGCTACCTGAGCAAGAAGAAAAATGATAGCTCTGAGGAGGATGAAGAGACTGATGTCTCAGACAGTGAAGATGAGTCTGAAGCTGAAGAGGAGACTCTCATGGTGATGAAATCTTCAACTGTTTCATTAAAGGAGAATGCTGAACTAGAGAACCAATCAGCTGATGCTGAAGAAGTGGATCTAGAGGAAGAACTGGAGTTTGCATACAACAAGATAGAGGAGCAGAAGAGATTGCACAAGAAGACAATGAAGACAATGAAGGAGATGGAAAAGGTCATCTTGAGCAGTCAAGAAGAAAACTCAATACTGGAGAATAGAGTAATTGAATTGGAGCAGGAACTGATTCTCATACAAAATGAAGCTGAGGTTCACAAAAATTGTACAAGAGAAAAGATGGAACTTCAAAAGACATGTGAAACCTTGGTAGAAAAGCTAGATGCCACCACTGCCGAACTAGAGGATGCAACAAGAAAGATAGAAGATCTGCTGTCTCAACAAACTGTGATCAAAGCTGAAGAAATGACTGATGGAACTACTGTAGAATCAAAATTGAAAGGAAAGCTGGAGCTTCAGTCAAGCAAAACTGAGCCTGGTGAATCCTCAAGGAGCAAAGAAGTGGCTGCAAAAACTGAAGAAGCCACAAGGAAGTTAGATGAGTGCCTCAGCAAGCAGAGATCTCATTCAGAAGGGAAGAAAGGTCTTGGTTATGAAGGAGATAAAAAATCAGAAGGACAACCAGCTGCAACAACCAAGAAGACTGTTACCTTTGTCAAAGAAGGTTCAATTTGTGTTGCTGGTGTAAAGGCAGGAACTAGTTTTGTTGATTCTAAGAAGATGGAAATTTCTAATGGATCAAGAAAGTCTACTGAGCAAAATGAAAGACTGCACGAGCTGAGGGGGAGGCAATCTATGTATCAAAGAAGCCTGCTCAAAAGTAGAAGGCTGATTGCTGGAGTATGTTTCACCTGTGGAGAATCAGGTCACTATGCAGCAAATTGCTGGAGGAAGGTATTCTGGAGATTTGGAGGAAGAACAATGCAGTCAAGAGGATGGAATAGAAAAGAGTATTATCATCAAAGAAGCCTAAGTACTTCAAGAAGGATCCCTGAAGCTGAAATCAGAAAAGGCCATATCATACAACCTGGAGAAGTGTATCAGAAATTGAATGTCTGGTGCAGATGCAGATTGCCAAATAAGAGAAGCAAGTGGTCTGAAGGAGTGAATAGCAGGAGAGCCCAGCCACTGCAACAAGCTACAAATAGAAGAAACTTTGCAGCAGGAACAAGAAGAAACCAAGCAGATTACGCAAGAAGAAATCAGTCTCTAATGCAGCCACTTAATCTGAGAAACAGATTTCAAATTTTTGAAGGGTTAGAAGAGAATGATCACTGGAGTTGCAGCAGGAGCAATCAGAGATTGAATGAACAGCAAGGCATACCAGCAGCAAGAAAAATTTGGAGGAAGAAACACAGATTTGAAGAAGCTTGCATTGCTGAAGTTGCACTGAAAACAAAAGCTAAGGAAGCCCAATGGATCATTGACAGTGGGTGCACAAGCCATATGACTGGAGACAAAACTCTACTGAGAAACACAAAAGAAGTTGAAAGAGGGTTTGTCAAGTTTGCAGATAAGAGTGGGTTAAAGATCAAGGCTGTTGGAGAAGCCACCATTGGATCAGAAAAGTTCAAATCTAAGGAGGTGCTGTTTGTAGAAGGGCTGAAGTACAACTTGCTGAGTGTAAGACAACTGTGTGACAATGGTTTCAAAGTAGACTTCTCAAAAAATGGCTGTTTCATCAAAGACTGCAAGACTGGAGAAATCATGGCCAAAGGAATAAGAGACAACAAGGATTTATACCTCATAGATGTGAAGGAAAAGTTGTGCATGCTAAGCAAAATGGATGAAAATACGCTTTGGCATTGCAGGCTTGGACATTTAAATCAAAAGAGCATGAGAAGCCTGGTGAAGTGCAATGCAGTGTTAAACCTCCCTGTACTAAAGAGGGACAACAGCACTTGTGACTCATGCCAAAAAGGGAAATTTGCAAAGCTTTCTCACAAGTCCAAGGAGCATAGAACCTCTAAGCCATTGGAGCTAGTTCACACTGATGTATGTGGACCAATGAAAAGAAAAGGCACAGGTAAAGAGATGTATTTCATTCTTTTTGTGGATGACTTCACTAGGATGATGTGCATCATGCACATGAAGCAAAAGAGTGAAGCCTTCAGCTGTTTCAAAAGATTTCAAAAACTGGCAGAAAACCAGCATGGAAGGAAGATCAAAGTTTTGAGATCAGATAATGGAGGAGAGTTTACCTCGCAGGAATTTGAAGAATACTTGGAGGAAATGGGAATCAAACATCAAGTCTCAAGTCCTCACACTCCCCAGCAAAATGGAGTTGTAGAGAGGAAAAATAGAAGTGTGATTGAGATGGCAAGAACCATGCTGTTGGAGCACAATACTCCAAAGCACTTCTGGAAGGAAGCCACAATGGCAGCTGTGCATGTACAAAATAGAACCATGTTGAGGCCAAACACTGAAAAGACACCATATGAACTTTGGTATGGTCACAAGCCAAATGTGAAGTACTTTAGAGTTTTTGGCAGCAAATGCTTCATCAAGAACAAGGAGCAAAGCCTTGGAAAATTTGAAGAGAGGGCTGATGAGGGCATTTTCCTTGGTTACTCAAATAAGAGCAAGGCTTACAAGGTTTATAACAAGAGGCTGGATAAGATTATGGAAAGCTATGATGTGAAAGTGGTTGAGGAAGTCAAGATGAAAGCCACTGATCCTGAAAATTTTCTGGATCACTTAGATGACTTAGAGAGCCAAGATGAGGCAGACCTGGAGCTGAAATCAGCTACTGAGGAGACTGATGTAGAAGGATCAGAGACAGAAGTTACAGAAGGCCTGGAAATAGCAAAAAGAAAGTACAACAAGAGAATTGACAAGATGCCTATCATTGGAGACCCCAAAGCTCCAGTAAGAACAAGAAGGCAACTGAAAAGTATGGTTGCAACTGCCCTACTGTCTCAAGTTGAGCCAAGGTCAATAGAGGAAGCCCTGGAGGACCAGTCATGGCTGCAAGCCATGAATGAAGAGCTGGACCAAATTGAGAAAAACCAAACTTGGGAGCTCGTGGATAGGCCAGCAAACAAAAATGTGATAGGCACAAAATGGGTGTTCAGGAACAAGTTGAATGAGGAAGGAAAGGTTGTAAAGAATAAGGCAAGGCTTGTGTGCAAAGGATACTCTCAAATTGAAGGAGTAGATGTGGATGAAACCTTTGCCCCAGTAGCAAGGCTTGAAGCCATAAGAATGTTTTTGGCAGTGGCTTCAGCAAGGAGTTACAAGGTCTTCCAAATGGATGTTAAATCTGCCTTCTTGAATGGAAATCTGGAAGAAGAAGTGTACATTGAGCAACCGGATGGTTTTCTAGTTTGTGAAGATGAAAACAAGGTGTGCAAGCTCAAAAAGGCACTGTATGGATTAAAACAAGCCCCAAGAGCATGGTACTCAAGGCTGGATAGTTACCTGAAGAATCTGAATTTCAGAAAAAGTTGCATAAATAGCAATCTATATGTCCTTGATGGAAAGGGTGGACAGTTAATAGCCATAGTCTATGTTGATGACATAATATTTGGAGGAGACAAGGAGCAGCTGTGCCATGAATTTGCTAGAAAGATGCAAGAAGAGTTTGAAATGTCCATGATAGGAGAGCTATCATTTTTCCTTGGACTACAGATTCATCAAAAAGCAACTGGAATTTTTATCTCTCAAACCAAGTATACCAAAGAAGTGCTGAAGAAATTTGGTATGACTGATGCTAAGCCAATGTCTACACCCATGGCAACTAACTGCAAGCTGAGCAAGGATGAAAAAGGAGCTGAAGCTGATCAAAGTCTATACAGAAGCATGATAGGAAGCTTATTGTACTTAACAGCAACAAGGCCTGATATTACCTTTGCTGTCTGCCAAGCTGCTAGATACCAGGCAAATCCAAAGAGTTCTCATATGATTGCACTAAAGAGGGTGCTAAGATACTTGCAAGGGACAGTAGATTATGGTCTGTGGTATGCAAGGAAAGGAAGCTTGGGATTAAGAAGCTTCACTGATGCTGATTGGGCAGGAAATGTTGATGACAGGAGATCCACTTCAGGAGGAGTATTCTTTCTTGGTAATAGATGTGTGAGCTGGTTAAGCAAGAAGCAAGAAAGTATAGCCTTAAGCACTGCTGAAGCCGAGTACATAGCAGCAACCAAGGCATGCACTCAAGCTATATGGATGAGATCTGAACTGCAAAATCTTAAAGAAGAAGTTTCCCTGCCACTGATAATTCTTTGTGACAACAAAAGTGCCATTGATTTGTCAAAGAATTCAGTGCAGCACTCGAGAGCCAAACATATAGAAATCAAGTATCACTTCATAAAGGACAAGGTTGAGAAAGGAGAAATTATGCTAGAGTATGTTCCCACAGCTAAACAAATAGCTGATGTAATGACAAAGCCTCTTCCAGCCGAGATGTTTGAAACTTTGAGGATGCAAATGGGAGTGCAGTCCTCCTTCTCATGCTGAATCAGTTGAGCATCCCCAAATCCCTTTGAAATTGGTTGTCAAAGGGGGAGAGATAGCCGCAGCAGCCGGCCAGACGCAGCAGTATTATCCTTGGGAGAGAAGGACGTTGGAAAAAGCTCTATGCAGGGGGAGCTTACTATGAAGAAGAATAAGGCTCAGGGGGAGCTTAGCACTGAGTTGACTGATTGGCTGCAAATGTGGTTGCCAACAATTCCAAAGGGGGAGATTGTTGAGCCATTGGAGCCGCTACAATGGAGCTGAATCAGTAAGGATGTCATAAGCTGCTACAATGAAGCTTTCTTAGCCTTTGTTAAAGTCCAATGTTTTGTTGTAATTGTTGCAACCACATTGTGACAAATCTGTGAATTACTAAGGCAATAATGGACTGAGTTCATGAGGGTTGAAAGCATTTTATCTGGACAAAATCTCAGCAAGAAGCCGATGAATAAACTGAAGTGCCAAAATGAGAAGGAAGTGTACTGTTGGCATATCAGATCAAAGGCCACACAGATCAGATCAAAGGCAGTGCGTATCAGATCAAAGGAAGTGAAGATCAGATCAAATGCAGTGCGCATCAGATCAAAGGATGCACACATCAGATCACATGCAGCACAGATCAGATCAACGGAAGTAAAGATCAGATCAAATTCTCAAGGGATTGCTCAGCAGCTTGATTTCACAGAAGCAAGGCAAGTCAGCAACAAAACATATTTGCAGCAGAAGAGAACAACTCAAGGCTGGAGAGCTAGAGCAGACACCTAAGAAGCTGAAGTCAAGGACGGCTAGTGAATCACATCTCAAACGCGCGACTCTAAAAGTCTCTCAAAGATTCAGAAGACGCAGGAGCATCATGTTGAAGTATCTAGCAATCCTGTGAGCGAGCAGAAATACAAAAGAATCAAGCAGTGCCCGATCAGAAGAACTGCAGGAGCTACATGGATGGTTCTGAGTTGCTGGACAGAACGTTGTGACATGAAGCTAACATCAGATCAACCGAAGGCTAACATCAGATCAACTGCAAGCTAACATCAGATCAACTGAAGGCTAACATCAGATCAACTGCAAGCTAACATCAGATCAACTGCAAGCTAACATCAGATCAACCGAAGGCTAACATCAGATCAACTGCAAGCTAACATCAGATCAACCGAAGCGCGACATCAGATCAAATGCCGCGCACATCAGATCAGCTATAAGCTAAGATCAGATCACTTCTGCTGTTTCAAAATATCTAAGACGAGCTACTCGAGAAGTATGAAGGAGTACAGTCAACAATATGACATGGCAAGCAAGTTGCAACTCAAAAGGTTAAAAATGGATTATTTGAATCTTGAGCCGCCTTTCGTGTATGATGTGCTGACACACTGCACGGTAGGGCACAGTTTTTCTTCTGGGAAAAAGAAGATAGAGTGCGGAAGATAATAAAAAAAAAAAAACGGGCATATGAGTAGGGGTGGTAGGTACAACAACGGCAGAACGTAGGATAAACCAAAAAGGAGGCAGGCACGAGAAGAAAAAGAGAGAGAGAGATGAGCAACAGCGAAGATGTGTGCTGAACCGAACGAAACCGAGAAAAGGGAGAAGTAAAAGAGTGAGAGCTGCAAAAAGATGATATGAGAAATACAAGAGAGTAAGAAACAGTCAGCTGCACAAGGAGAAGCTGAAGCTTTGGAGAAGCAGAAATCAAGGAGAAGAAGAAGCTGAGGAGGAGCAGAAAAAGAGAAGACTGAAACTAAGATCAAAGATGATGCAGAATCGGGAGAACTGACCCTGAGGTTGCAGCTTCAGGTGGTAAGCCTAGAACACTATCAAACGTCTTTCATTAAGTGATTTTGAAAGATATTTGTGTAGAAAAGGCAGTACAATAGAGATTTATATGTTGTTGTTTTAGTTGATGAACTTGTAGAGGTAGTGAACCTCAATGTGTTGAGCAGTGAGCTCTTGTTTATGTTGCTTACGGTCAGTGAGGCCAGAGCTGAATGATTCCGTGATAGTGAAGATTGACAGGAGTGAATCTGTCCGTGGATGTAGATCATTTGATCGAACCACGTAAAAATCCCCCGTGCACATTTACTGCTTTGAGTGTGTCTTGACTGGTGTAGTGTTCTCAACCTATAAGCTTGAACAGGAGTGTCGTGGTTGTGTAAGTGAACCCTCCTTGAGTGAGTCCATCTAAGCCAAGAACGTGAGTTCAACAATAAGCTCTAACTGAGCTAACATTTGAGAGGGAATCCTTTAGTTGAAAGAAAAATTGATAAAGTGTTGATTCACCCCCCCCCCCTCTCAACACTTGACACGATCCAACAGTATGTTTATAGCAGAACCGAGATTGTATTCCCCTTTCCCTAGGCGAGTGCAATCAGAAGGGATGCTTTCTCTTCTCAGAGAGAAATCGAGACTCGCGAATTGCTAGTATAGATCAAGACAACCCGCGAGGAATGAACCCGTTATAATCGCACCTATCCACTATTATGTAACACAACCCAAACTCAAATTATGGCCAAATCTCCTCTTCAAACTCAACCCTATTTCCCAATCTTGCTATTTTTGTGCTTTGTGAATTGTAATCCTGCTCATATATGTTTTCCTTCCCATTAATCAAAAGAAAATTAACTCTTGCATTGGCTTAGTTGTTCTTTGTGGGATTGACACCTATTACACTTCACGATGGGATCTTGGAATCCCTCAGTGCTGATTTTAGGTTTTTTTATTTTGGTATGTTTTTCGCACTCCATTAACCCTCAAGCGCTAGGGAGTGGCGACGAATCAGCAGCACAACCTCGTGAGCAGTGGTATTCCTGGTTAGACTATGGTCAAGAAAAAAAGTGCTGCAACAAAGTCTGATTCCACCAACACTAGCTCATCGGGGGCTTTCTCTCCCAGATGGACTTAGCACTCCACCAATCCAAGCTCACAAGCCTGCAGCCAAGAAAACCCTTGCTCGAAGAGTATTCAAGAAGATTTACAAGTGGCCAAAATCAGAAGTGAACAAAAGATACCGTTAAGAACTTGTCTCTTGGGTATTTATACCTGTTACAAAGTAGGGTTATAATTAGTTATAAACAATGAGGACGGAGTTGTAATCTTCAATGTGAGGATTGACTTCCAAGTGGTTATTGGCGGGCCCGTCATAGAACAAGTCTTTTTAGCAGGACCGGAGCAAAATATGTATAGATTCATCACTTTTTAAACATTCACATGTAATTCACAATTACCCATCACGAGTACTAAGAATGACAGAGATAAGGTTAATTCCATGTGTCAAGCAGCTAAATTGATCCATAAAAATCGTAAGAAAAGTGATGAATCTTGTGCACTCCACCACCTTACACTTAGAATCTTGCTTGTTCTCAAGCAAAGTCAATCAAACTCTAAGGAACTTCATAAAGCTGAATATAAAGCAAGTTTCAGAATTTTTTACTTTATCAGAGTGCATAATTTAAAACATGACATGACATTTTCGAAGAGGGTTAGTATAAACAAGACCTGCTGATGCAGCTAAACATGAAAGAGTCCCATCAAAAATATTTTCTAGTTGAGTCATCCTCTCATGACAAGCTCGGATGAGCAGTGCTTACTTTAGGGGGTATTATTGTATAATGGACTCTCGGGATTCCTTCTAAGAAGCATCAACCATATGTTTGAGAGAATATCACATTTTTGCACCAATCCTCAGCATGAAATGTCAATCAGGTTAGTAGAAAAGAGTTAAAAGTCAGAGTTTAAGATAAGGACAGAAAAGGTCTAAAGCTAAAAATGGAGGTTTACAATTCGAAGCACTCAATCGTGATTTAAACACTTAATTGGGGGTTTTATTTCAGATTCTTTCATTACACATACATGAGGGTACAGGGCTTGATGTCCTTCACTTCCTCATTGCAAGCTACTATTGTGTTTTTTTTTTTTTTTAAGAGGTCCAGGGCTTTAAGATCCCTCACTTCCCTAATTTCTCATTTTTTCTAACAAAAAAAACAAACATAATATACATAATCACATTAAGAATCCATAGAACACACATATTAACCAATTTTTCATGTTTAAACCATACTTAAACAACTTCAGAGTTCTCACAAATGTATAGGCAAGAAAAGAAAGGTTTTATGGGTTGAATTTGTAGGTATATAATTCAAAGAATGGCTAAAGGCTCAAAGGGGTTGATCCTAAAGGAGAATGATGTTTGTGTGGGAAGGGAGGTTTGAACATATAGGCTTCTAATTACTTTTGGTCATCTCAAAATTTCACATTAAGATCAAGCAGTGACATGTATACTTTTCGCAAATTCTACATACTCTCCTCAATGGAAATCATTCATTCACTCAATCAAAAGGTAAGCAGTCAAAGAATTACTTACAAAGGCTCAAACATGCTCACTCAAATGAATTCAGGTATGTAATGAATGAAGCAGAAAATAATTCGTGAACCTCATTTCACATTTAGCATTATCCCATCTAAAGAAAACTGAAACACTTATCGAGACCACCCCGTCATAAATGATGTTAAGAGTATTTGAAAGATCTTCTCTGAGCAATACAAAGAACTTCACCGTATATTCAGCTGTATGAATTTCTTACCAGGACAGAGAGTTTGAGAGAACTTACCAGAAGTACCCAGCAAGATTCGATTCCAAGACAACTATCCCCACCACTCTTCCCCCTTCTCTCATTACTACAAGGGATGTGGTGTCAGCAATGCCTTCAGGTCCTGAAGCTCTGTTCGTATCTCCATGATTATTGCGATCAAAGTATCTGGGATGATGGACAAAAAGTCCTGGTTGTGTAGCTCACCACTCCCCACATGTCCCTCGGCTACAAGTGTCTCACCAGGATCATCTCCCAAGGTTTGTTTAGCCACTCATTGTTGTCTTCCTCGTCTGAATAGCAGACGTTGGTAACAATGCACATGTGTTCAATCAAATTTCCAAAGGGAATGAACCCATGGTTTTGATTTAGCCATTCTTCTTCAATATACTGAGTAATTATGCCACTCGCGTCCAATTCTTTCCCGTCCATCATGAGGAGAACTACCTTGACTTGAAACTCAGAGACCTGATTCCCTTTATTGGTGAAAGTAGGGCAATATTGTGACACACAAAGGTATACAACATTCGTGCTTTGTGATCATAGTTTTGAAGGGTATTTCTCTCATTTTTTCTGAATTAACATGACGTCCCTCAAGCAAAACTGCCCTCACTTGTACTGGGGATGGCTCGAATGACTCTATTTGTCAGACCTTCCATGCTTCCTTAGTAACTTCTCTGCGGTCGAACCGAGACTGTTTAACCGATGTCATCAAGTTGAGCTGCAGCGTAAAATTCTCACACTATTGAACAGTTGACTACCCTCTTGAACAATATTAGGAGTAAGAACTTCTTTTGATTTAGGTAGTCATGCAGCAAACTGTGTCTGTCAACTTGGACTTGGTGCAGCATGGGATTGGTTTCTAACTCTCTCAAGATTCTTCTGAATTCTTACATACGCGGTCCCTCATTGTCAGGAGTTACTTGCATCTTTCCTTCCTTTTTGTCAGTACTCCTCTTCGCTAAGTACCTATCAAGTTAGTACAAATGTCATTAGATTCCTGCATTTTCCCTATTCCAAATGAAATATTTGATCAAAATTAATAAAAGTGAAACCACGATCATGAATTTATGCAAAAATTAGAAAGACAGTTATTCATGCAATTGTCCCAACTTAATGGCGCAAAACAAGTAAGGGAGACTACTATGCTGATTCTAAATTATTTTTACTCTCGACACCGCCTCCCTTTCGTCAAGAGTGTCATTCTTACTCAGTAAATCGTTCTTGCCGCACATTCATCACTGTGGCATCCAAGATTTCTTGCTCCTTGGTGCGAGTTACAACATTCGGAAGTAATCCTACTGGACTTCTGCCTTTGAAAGTTGTTTTAGAGTTCTTTGGTGCACTAGTACAAATTTGGCTTATTAACACATGTGAAAATGTCTTAATATATAACAATTTGTCACATTTTAGGTTATTGTGACACGAAATTTTAGTGTCCTTATATGGTGTCATGATAATAGGTCTAACAGTTATCAAAACACCATAAAATGTCAAGATACGTGCTTAAGAGTGTTATATTAGACCATGATTTAAATATATTATAACATATGTAAATGTTTTAATAAAGTGTTTGTTGTGACATTTTGCATTATTTGTGTAGACCATGATTTAAATTTATTATAACATATGTAAATGTTGTAATTAGTTTTGAAACTAAGCAAAACAAGGGTTGATCAGACCCACCTTTTTTTGCCTACAAGCGGTCCGACATTTGTGTCAGCAGGCGTGGGCATACGCTTGCACACAAGCTCAAGCTATTTTGACGCGCGCGCACGCGAGCGGTGAAAGATTATCTGCCCGGGCCCGGTCAAAAATTCACTTTCGTGCTATGCATTTCAGAATCGGAATCTTTGACTAGGCCTAGACTCTAACACAATAGTTATTTTAATCCTTGCTTGAAATAACATTGAGCAGGATCTTGGTTTGCACTTATTCGATTTATCACCCAACAAAATAATTTCTAATTAAAGCGGAAGTTTAAAAATCCGACTTTGAGAGCTTGAATTTTAACTCTCTCTCTAGTATTTTATCTCTCTAGTTTTCTTGTCTTGAAAACTTATGAATTGTGTGTTATGGAATTGCTAATCCCTTATCTATATATAGAGCTACAAGAGAGACCCCAAGTTGGTTTAGGATTGGCCTTCCTAATGGGTTTAGGTAATTAGTTTCCAAATCCAATTAGGTAACTAATCTAATAGGATAATCCAAATCTAATTAGATTTCCTAATCTTTAGGATTTCCTAATTCTAATTGAAACTTAAGACTTAATTAATTAAATAAATAATTCTACTTTGTTAATTACTTAATTAACCCTTAGGAATAATTAATTAATTTTACTTATTCAATTAACCCACTACAAAATTAATCGTACCACTAACGGATTAATTTTGGCACTACCATCCTACATCAGAATTGCTTCCAGAACAACTAAATTAATTTATTCTTAATCTTCCCACATCAAAGATTTAGTGCTCGTTAATTTATTAATTTAATTATAAATAAATTAATTAAATTATTTAATTCTGAGATTAGTACCACTCGACCTTTTTACTATATCGGACATAAGTCCACCAGCCGGGTTTAGTATAATAAACATAACGAGCTCATCTCGGGAGCACCATCACCCCGGACGCACTGGTACATGGTTTCCTTTCGACAAGCAGCAGCGCACCAAGTAAGTAAACACGCACACCCAACCTACCGAGACTATTGGCCACAAATGACCTCGCCCATTGGCACATCAAAGTACATTATGTCTAATCCTCATGCCTGCTCAAGTCTATGGATTAAGAGATAGAATACTAAGAACAAATTGTCTATTAAATTAGTACAAGACAAATCCTTCTAAATGGTCAAGTTCAATATGCCCCGGGCATGTCTATATGAGTCAATTAGTTTAGACAAACTAATTTTCCGAATCACATAATAACTTAAATCGACAGCTTGTCCAAAACTGTCTTGGTTATGAACCTAATTTATTTATTATGTCTTTTAACCAATGATGAGATCTACCGTGTCACAGCAGATACCTCATCATCTAACTACATAATATAAATAGACAACATACACAACACATAAACCAAAACATTAAATCGATATATTAACTGGGAAAAAGTATAATACAAGCATAGCTTATGTATTCAAACCTTACAAGCGGGACGTGTGACGTATAATGTAGAGTGAGAATTTCAATATCCACTAAAAGTTCATACACTTAAATAGTGGTATACACTCCTATCTTTTTCCAATGTGGGACTAAAGTTCTCTTATTATTAACACATTATATAGTGCATTAATATAAATAAAAAAATTATATATTTTTATAATGTTTATAATTACACTTATTAATGTGTTAATATCTAAAAAAAATAAATGTGATAATACATTTGATATAAATTACACTAAATAATGTCACTATATTCCCATAAAATTACATTACACTTGTTGATGCCATAATTTAAATATATTACCACAACTACGTCAAATGTCATAATAAGATTTAATTTTGTATTCCAATAACATATTTATAGAGACATCAATTATGCAATGTTCTATTAGGTAGTAAATTGGTGTGCTAATAGAGGTCAATTATCACATTTCGTGTTTAGTGTGATAATATGAGTGTGACAATAAGCCAATTTTGTACTAGTGGTGGCAGGTATCTTCTTGCCATCATTGGGTCTTGTCTAATCTTCCTTCTTCTTCAATATGTTTTGACATCTTTCAACATTAATCGGGGAGGCTATTCGACTGCAAAGTCAGGTTCTTCAACTTCTGTTTTATTCTGAAGGTTGGTCTTACCCGTCTTTCCTTTCATCAAAGTTGACCCCGATACCACCACTGCAATATTTTGGAGACTTAGTTTAACTTCTTCTTTGATTATGATTCTGATGAGGACATCAAAATAGATCATACTCCACCCCAGGGAGAAGCAACAGAAGACACTTCTCCCTCTACCAGAACTTATGCACCAATCCCTAAGGTATCTGAGGGAAATTAGCATGTCAGCTTTAGGGAGCTTTAAAGAGACCCAAAATGAGCCCACAATGATGATTTTATCATGTTAAAAGACACCTGAGCCAATACATGGGTCAAGCCCTTCAAACAGGCCTAAAGAGGTGTCACATGACATCAATATGCATGTTCAAAATTTAGGACATGCCTAGTTACGAATTTCCCAATGGGAGTCAATAGAAACCCTTACTGTAGATCAAAATAGCCTCAAGAGACATCCATTGGTACATATTGTTGGACCAATGATGATAAGCAGACGAAAAAGTTCAAAAGGATTGAAGAAGTCTTGAAGTTGCTAATCGAAAAAGCCCAACAACAGGCCCAAGAACATCTACCAACTTGGAGGCCCAAGCCCATTAAACGTCTCAAAATTATTCGATAATGGACTTGTAAATGGAAAGTAGATGTGGACTGAAGCCCAAGAATAAAGGCTTAAGTTGGATTAAGGAATTAAAAGGCTTAAATGAAAATCCAGCCATTTCCTAAACCCAACTGAATCTAAGAAAGACTCTTCCTATTAGGATTTTGTTTTTACTTTCATAGTTCTATAAGGTTTTAGAAGTGTATCTTATTTGTAATAGGATATACTGAGTTTTCCCTTCTTGATTAGGATTTTATTTTTATTTGTACTCTATCTCTCTTTCATTAGGATTGAGTCATTCCTTTTTAGAATAGGAAGAGAACTACTATAAGCCTATATACAGGCCTCATTATCCACAAAATTAATACATGTTTTTTATAATATTTTGATAAATTAAATCTCTTTTAGAGTGATCTTGCTATATCGTGAGTTGTCCCTGCGGGAAAACCACAAGACCTTTCTGGATGATAGTGTAGATTGACTATCATACCAAGTTCTCGAAGAGAAACGAACTAACCATAAGCCATTCATCCATCTTTCTACCATCATTCATGTGAGGAAGTTAAAATAAACATGTGTCCCGAGGCGTATTTGTTTCCGCCAATTTACCCTCAAGTCAGATAACATATAGAATAGATTAACAAGATCGGGGAACCGTTAACAATTCCTTTAGGAAGCTTAACCTAGGTTTTGAATCTTAAAGAAAATGCATCAGAGTGGTATCAGAGCAACAGGTTGTGTTTTTCTATTCTGTTATCTTTTGTGTCTTTTCTTTTAAATTTTTTGATTTTTAGTCTATTGGTGCGAATCTGTCCAGCTCAATCCAAATATTTTTTTTGAGTTTTTATTTTTTCTGTGTGTTTTCAAAATTAATCCCCTAGTTTCAAAAATTTTTAAGTCAATTGGGTGAAAAATCACCCCATTTTCTAGTCAAATAACTGTGTCTGAACCAGTGTCTGAGACCCCCTTAAGGAACCAGGTGTTTGTTCGTTTTTGTGTCTTTTTGTATGTTGTTTGTTTTGTTTAAGACTAGAAGTCCCACTTTAAATTTATTTTGTGTCAGTGTCAAGTTCTGGTGGTAGAAAAGTTGTTTTTACACCTAGACAAAATCCTTCAAAAATTTATCAAAATTACAATTTTGCCCCAGCAAAATTTTTTATTAAATTTTCGATCAGTCATATTTTGATTTAAGTTTTGAAAATTGTTTTTGTAAATCTTAATTCCTTTTAGTTATTTTCTGACAGGCAGTACGAGTTTTGGACGTGCAGAGGTGAAAATACATATTTTCATACTCGGTGCAACGGGAAGCATAAGAATTCGCACATTGAAAGTGGTAGGTGTTCGTTTAATGTCGATTGTGATCTTAAGAGAATACTTGAAGCTTGAGACCTATTCATCCTACTAAGTTCTTGAGGTAGAATTTCCCCTAGCCTTAAATTTATTGTTCAAAACTCCCAGAAAAGTCTATAGAATTGAGAAGAGGCAAGAGCCAAAGAGTCAATCTACGAATTTGACAAATTCTGAAAAGAAAAAATCTTCTGCAAAAGTCTGGCTAAGTAAAGAAAAAGACAAGCCGTGTTTAGTTGCTCCTAAAAGTTCTTCTAGGGAAGCAAATGGAGTTCTGAGATAGAAGTGATCACACCAAATTGAGCAACAAAAGGGAGTAAGGGTTCCAATTTCAACCCTACGCAATTTTACGGATTATTTGCCCAGTGTGTGTATAAACTTCTTCCTCTCATCTGGTGGTCAAACTCATGTTCTGATTGATTATAGTTTGGCTGCAAGAGAGTACCTACTAATTTTAGTTTGTGTGCTTTTGTGTGACTCTATAAGCATCTACTTAGCTTAGTATTTGTTTTAAAAGTTACCTTTGTTTGTCATTAACTTTTACTTGTTTGTTAGATTTTTCTTTTCATTCTTGAATTCAAAGTGATCTTTTTTGTTTTTCTTTTTGATTTTTGGTATCACTTGATATCACTTTTGTGTAGTTTTTTGTGTGTGTTAGAGTCGTTGTTGTGTCAAAATTTGTGTTTTGAATCTTGTGTGAAGAGAAACCATCGAAGTAGCACCTAAAAGACCAGGTTATCGGTGAGAGCAAATTGAAAGGTTAAAAATTGGCACGGCAACCCTTGTACTAACCCTAGCACAAGCCTTTTAGCGTCGCCCATAGTGCTGTCGCTAATTCACGGCCGCTAGTCGCAGATTGTGCAGCTCAAGGATTTAGTGACCATCCGTTTTGTCGCTAATACCCTTGCGTCAAGAACCCACACGCTCGGCACGACACTGTAGTACTTTTCTTTTGTTTTATTTTCATTTTCTTTTGTTTTATGTTGTGTCAGATTACACTTGGTCTTTTTGTTCTACCCTCTTTCGTAGGATTGCATGGAACTATAAAGATAAACTAAGGGTCGTTCAAATGGAAAAGCAAACAAGTAAACGTAGAGTGACAATCATATTTGTCGCTACAAGAAATCAAGGATCAATATCAATTGTGTTGCTAATGGCTACTCAGACTGTGTACAACAGCCGAGCAAAGCAATAGCGACACATGGAGTACTGTCGCTAAAAAGAATTTTGCTTCTTTGGGAAGAGTTCTTATACGGTAAACCTATAGGACTACCGTGAATTTTACTCCTACTGTAGCGAGCTACAGTAACGCGCTACATTTTTTTTTTTTACGCACAGCCTTTTTTTTTAAAAAAAATACTTTTTTAAAAAAAATAATAAGACAGTAAATATCAAATCAATATACTATAGATATCAGATCAATAATATAAAAGAAATCATACAATAGAACTAATACATACTTAACAAAAGATATCACATCATGATTATATAGACATAAGATCAGAGAATACTAGACATCATATCAACATACTATAGATATTAGATCAAGAATATAAAAGAAATCATACAATAGAACTAAAACATACTTAACAAGGGAGATCACATCTTGATTGTATAGACATCAGATCAGAGAATACTAGACATCAGATCAACAGACTATAGATATCAGATCAAGAATATAAAAGAAATCATACAATAGAACTAAAACATACTTAACAAGGGAGATCACATCATGATTATATAGAAATCAGATCAGAGAATACTAGACATCAGATCAACAGACTATAGATATCAGATCAAGAATATAAACGAAATCATACAATAGAACTAAAACATACTTAACAAGGGATATCACATTATGATTAGACATCAGATCACAGAATTCTAGACATCAGATCAACAGACTATCAGATCAAGAATATAAAAGAAATCATACAATAGAATTAAAACACACTTAACAAGGGAGATCACATCATGATTATATAGACATCAGATCAGAGAATACTAGACATCAAATCAACAGACTATAGATATCAGATCAACAATATAAAAGAAATCATACAATAGAACTAAAGCATACTTAAAAAGGGATCACATTATGATTGTATAGACATCAGATCAGAGAATACTAGACATCAGATCAACAGACTATAGATATCAGATCAAGAATATAAAAGAAATCATACAATAGAACTAAAACATACTTAACAAAAGATATCACATCATGATTATATAGACATCAGATCAGAGAATACTAGACATTAGATCAACAGACTATAGATATCAGATCAAGAATATAAAAGAAATCATAAAACAGAACTAAAACATATTTAACAAAGGGATCAAATCATGATTATATAGACATCAGATCAAAAAATAGTAGACATCAGATCATTGGAAAACATATATCATATCACAGTATATAAAATTAAATAATTATAAATAAATAAAAAATATTTTTTAATCTTTTTTTTAAAATTCAAAAACGTAGAAAAAAATTATTGAAATATTTTTTAAAAAATGGACGGAAAAAAAGTTTCAGGGAAAAAGAAAAAAAAGAAAAAAACTTAAAGGAATAAAAAAAGAATTGAAAATATTTTTTGATAATTTTTTTAAAAAAAATTTAAAAATATTAAAAGAAATACTGAATTTTTTAGAAAAAAAAAAGACAGAAAAAAAGTCTCAGGGGTGAAAAAAAAGAAAGAAAAAATCTGAAGAAGACAATATAATAATATGAAAAGAAAGCAAAGAAGGAAATTAACTCACGCTAAGGAAATTAGGAATATGCTGGCGAAGGAAGCCGCAATGACGTGGAGGAAAAAAAAAAAACCCACGCGCTCACTTTTTTTAAAAGTAACTCATATCAAAAAACTTACTATATTTGGGGTAGGAGAAAAATTGCATAGTAGTCCTATAGGACCACCATATAAATTACCCTTTGGGAACCCGTGCATTAGGCGCCCGAAGTAACAAGTCTAATTTTGCATATATTTTATTTCTGACTACTTTCTTAATCGATTTTCTTTAGTGTCTTTTTTGTATTTGTGTGTCTTTTTTTCATTATTTTAAAAATTCTATGAATTTAATTCTTGAATTTTTAAAATAAATATCCTTTTTATTATTTTTAAAATATTTTATTTTGGAAATAAATATCCTTTTTATTTTTTGAGTCCTTTTTATTAATTCTAATATTTTTGAGAATTTGATTTCTTAAAAGTGTTAGATGTAGCTATCCTTTTTGTTTTTTGAGTCTTTGAGCCTTTTTATTATTTTCAATAGTTGAAAGAATTATTTTTTTGGAATTTTTTGAAATAAATATCTTTCTCCCCGAAGTCCTTCTTTTTTTTATTTTCAAAGTTCTTTAGAATTAAGTTTCTTGAATTTTGGAAATAATTATCTTTTCGTTAGAGATTGGATAGAGCGGAATACTGTCCTCTCTTTTTGAATACCTCTTTTCTTCTACTCTTGGTGTTTTGTTTTTGTTGTATGCAGGTAGGACAACCCACTCAGGAACACAGACATTTGAATCGAGGCTGCCGATCTTACACATTCATTGTGTTGTGCTCAACTCTCCAGACCACAGCAAGGAATTGCAATGGATAACTCTAGTAGAG
This sequence comes from Knoxia roxburghii, assembly GCA_030378225.1. Taxonomy (NCBI): domain Eukaryota; kingdom Viridiplantae; phylum Streptophyta; class Magnoliopsida; order Gentianales; family Rubiaceae; genus Knoxia; species Knoxia roxburghii. The sequence continues at coordinate 10,386,378 of CM059423.1, forward strand.
CCAAAGGTACAGACGCCAGCTATGGCTACGATCAACCTTAGATTAGTTAAGGTGTAGTGCTGTGCGATGTTGTGGCAATAAAAGACTGTCATATTCAACTAGCGCAAACTTATGAACGTGACAGAGAGTCATTTTATGATAAAGTGATTCCCTCGGTATTCTTGTCTTGTATAATTGTATAAAAGCTAACCTCTTACCACTTTTTCCCTGAACAGGTTCTAGACAGCTCGAAACGACCTTCACTCCTCGCTGGGATACGCCCTGTGAAACATCCTATTTTATAAAGGAATAGTACAGATTGGCTTTCGCTCCTAGTTGGATGCGCCTTGCGAATAGTTTTGTCTTTCTTAGTGGAAGAGCACAGCTGTCAACTTAAACTTTTTTAATGTTCCTTATTACCCTTGTTTGTCTATATGGCACAGGAATACAGGTTCAATGAAATTTAAGAGAATTAGGAGAAAGTACTGAGAGCGCAAAGTTCCATTATTGCAGCTCAGACGTGCCAAGCACAGACAGTGCCAAGAAGATTTTCACTTCTCCGCATACAAGAGATTTGCGCAATTCTTTCTTAGGATACCATTGTCTACTTATGTTTCTTATGTTACCTTCTTATCTTATTGAATGATTTTTGCAGGTTTGAAGGGAACAAAAGAACATAAGCTTTGAGGAGCCAATTCGATACTCATCAACACTCCTACCTCGTGGATGTTTGGTAAGCCTAACGTCTTCATTAATGTTTCTAATGTATCTTTGTATGATTATACAGACCCTTTAGATTCGAGGATGAATCTTTTTCGGCATAGATGGAATGATGAGGATATCATAATAAATCATGCTCCACTTCAGGAAGAAGCAACAGAAGACACTTCTCTCTCTCCCAAAACTCATGCGCCAATCCTTAAGGTATCTGAGGGAAATTCGCATGTAAGCTTTAGAGAGTTTTAAAGAGACCCAAAATGAGCCCACAATGAAGATTTTACCATATTAAAAGATACCTGAGCCAATACATGGGTCAAGCCCTTCAAACAAGCCAAAGAGATGTCACATGACATTAATATGCATATTCAAAATTTAGGACTTGCCTAGTTACGAATTTCCCCATTAGAGCCTATGGAAACCCTTAATGTGGATCAAAATAGCCTCAAGATCCATTAGTAGATATTTTTGGAGCTATGACGATAAACAGACGAAAGACTTCAAAAAGATTAAAGAAGTCTTGAAGTTCCTGATCGAAGAAGCCCAACAACAGGCCCAAACCCATCCACCAACTTGGAGGCCCAAACCCATTAAATGTCTCTAGAGTATTCGATAATGGACTTGCAGATGGAACATAGATGTGGACTGAAGCCCGAGAATAAAGGCATAAGTTAGATTAAGTAATTAAAAGTCTTAATTGAAAATCCAGCCATTCCATAAACCCAACTAAAGCTATGAAAGACTCTTCCTATTAGAATTTTGTTTTTACTTTCATAGTTCTGGAAGGTTTTAGAAGTGTATCTTATTTGTAATAGGATATGATGATTTTTTCCTTCTTGATTATGATTTTATTTTGATTTATACTCTATCTCTATTGGTCAAAATTATAAGCCAATCAAAGTTAGAATTTGATTTTTATTTTTGAATCTCTCTTTCATTAGGATTGAGTGATTCCTTTTTATAAAAGGGAGAGAACTACTATGAGCCTATATATAGGCCTCATTAGCCACGAAATTACTACATGTTTTTTATACTATTTTGATAAATTAAATCTCTATTAGAGTGATCTTGTGAGATCGTGAGTTGTCCCTGCGGGAAAACCACAAAACCTTTCTGGATGATAGTGTAGGTTGACTATCATATCAAGTTCTGGAGGAGATACGAACTAACCATAAGCCATTCATCCATCTTTCTACCATCATTCACGTGAGGAAGTTAAAATAAACATGTGTCCCGATAGAATAGATTAACAAGATCGGGCGGGCAACCGTTGGCAATTCCTTTAAGAAGCTTAACCTAGGTTTTGAATCCACAAGGAAACGCATCAAATTCTTTTTCTCAGTCTTGTTGCTTCAGACTCTAACTGCTCAGTTATAGGGGAAATCTCCTCATAAAACTTACTTTGAACATTATTATCAGTAGAGAATACCTCACTGCAAGTCAGCATCTCTCCCTTATCCTTTTCTAGTGAGTCTGCTTCCCTTTTTTTTTTTTTTTTTTTTTGTCCTTTATTTGTTAAACCCCCATAATTATCACCTTTAAAGTTATCCTGCTCCTGACCTTTCACACAGAAAAGGTTGCAACTGATCTCCTGAGCTTCTACCCCTACCATGCCAGAGCTAATGGCATTTTCAGCTTGGATCCTATCAAGTTCTCTTTGCATACGCTCAAGCTTAAAACTCAACTCATGATTCTTGTTACCTATTCTGACTTCCCTGCATTCTCTTCTCACGACACCCCTTTCACTTTTCCAGTCATCACAACTGGGGTAATCATGATCATAAAAGTAATCAAAGAAGGTCCTAGGCTTGGGTCTATCTCTCCCTTTTACCATAGTCCGTTAATACACAATGAAATTGGGATCATAGAAATCCCAAAACAGCACGGGTTTCTTTTCTCCTATACCCATACCTGCACACACTCAACAGAAAATTAAACCACACAAAGGCTACCGTGCTCCCTGAAAACGGCGCCAAAAATAGAGTGCGAGAAACACACTAAAATAAAAACATAATTTCCACACTAAGGGATCCCAAGACCCCGTCGTGAAGTACATTAGATGTCGATCCCACATAGAGCAACTAAGCCATTCCAAGATTCAATTTTCTTTTGAATTAATTGGCAGGGAAACATACTCCAGCAAGCTAACAATTCACAAAGCATGAAAATAGCGAGATTGGGCCATAGGGTTGAGTTTGAAGAGGAGATTCGGCCACAATTTGTGTTCTGGTTGTGTTATACTATTTTAGTTAGGTGCGATTTTATCGGGTTCATTCCTGTCCAGCTGTTTAGTCCTTTGTTTGTAGTTTGTGGGTCCTAATGTTTCTCCAAAGAGAAACAGAATCCCTTCCGATTATAACTCACCTTGAGAAAGGGAAATACAAAATTTCGGTCCAACTTTGAATAAGCAAGGAAGAAACAGCTATTGTACTAAAAGCCAATGATAAGTAAGCAACAACCATCCGTAATATATATAACCAAAGGAATCAGAGAGTATTACAACATCCAGTAGTGACGATCGATAAGAAAACTACCATTAACCCTCAAGTGGTGAGGAGTTGCAACAAATCAACGGCACAACCTCGCGAGCGGTGGTCTTCTTGGTTGGACTACGGTCAAGAAGAAAAGTGCTGCAACAAAGTCTGATTCCATCAACACTAGCTTATCCAGGGCTTCCTCTCCAAGATGGAGTATAGCACTCCATCGATTCGAGCTCATAACCCGGCAGTCGAGAACCCTAGCTCGAAGTGTACTCAATAAGATTTATAAGCGGTCGAAATGAGAAGTGAACAAAATATACCGTTAAGATCTTGTCTCTTTGGTATTTATACCCATTACAAAGTAGGGTTATAATTACTTGCAAACAATGAGGACAATGTGGTAATCTTCAATGTGAGGATTGACTTCCAAGTGGTTATTGGCGGACCCTTTTTAGAACAAGTCTTTCTAGCAGCACCGGAGAAAAATGTACATGGATTCATCACTTTTTAAATATTCACCTATAATTCACAATTACCCATCACGAGTAATAAAAATGACAAATATGAGGTTAATTCCATGTGTCAGGCAGCTGAATTGATCCATGAAAATCGCAAGAAAAGTGATGAATCATGTGCACTCTATATATATACTGAAGCTAACATTTGATATTTAACCTTTCAAATAATGTGTTAATATGTTGTCCATATCTTATATCTATAGAAATTTTCTTTTAGTCTTCTCTTTATAACAACTAAACCCTAACCCTTAAATAACTAGACCCTAACCCTTAATTTTCTAAATATGCTTTACATCTATAACCATAAATATGAAAATCCCCGATTATCTTTGAAATGACATCTATAAATATAAATAAGAAAATTCACGGGAATGAAAATGGTTTTCATCAATTTCGAATTTGTTTTCATAAGAAGCAATTCCAACCATCAAAATATCACCAATGTTTGAAGAACACTAATTTTGTTATCTGGATTTTCCAAACGAGAGAGGAGGAAAACATAGTGTTCATCAAATTTGAATATGTTTTTATCAACAACAAAACCATAACACTGTTTATAAGTAACAAAACCCTAACATTTTATATAATAACTAAACCATAACCCATTTTTGATGAATCAACGAAACCTAACCTTTTCGATTAAAAACTAAACACTAATCTTTTCATTTAAAATCTATACCCTAACCTCTTTAATGAAAACTAAACCCCAAACCTTAAATAACTAAACCCTAACCCCTAGCCCTTAAAACCCTAAACCCTTGAGAGCCTAAACCCTAAAACCAAAAAACACTAAACAGTTAGGGTTCCGTTATTCATCAAATGCGTTAGAGTTTAGTAATTATATAAAAGGTTATGGTTCAGTTATTTCTCAAATGGGTAGGGGTTTAGTTATTCATCGAAAAGGTTAGGGTTCAGTTATTCATCAAATAGGTTAGGTTTTAGTTGTTAATTAAAAGGGTTAGGGTTCAGTTATTCGTCAAACGGGTTAGGATTTAGTTATTATATAAAAGGTGAGGGTTCAGCTATTCATGAAATAGGTTAGGGGTTTAGTTATTCATTGAAGCGATTAGAGTTTAGTTATTCATCAAATGGGTTAGGAGTTTAGTTATTCATCGAAAATGTTAGGATTCAGTTATTCATCAAATGAGTTTAGGGTTTAGTTATTATATAAAAGGTTAGAGTTCAGTTATTCATCAAATGGGTTAGGGTTTAGTTCTTATATAACAGGTTAGGGTTCAGTTATTCATAAAATGGATTAGGGGTTTAGTTATTATATATATGGTTAGGGTTCAGTTATTCATCAAATGGATTAGGGTTTATTTTTTTAAGTGAAAATGTTAGGGTTCAGTGTTACATCAAAAAGATTAGGATTCAGTTATTCATCAAATGGGTTAGGGTCTAGTTATTATATGTAAGGTTAGGGTTTAGTTATTCATCAAATTGGTAAGGGGTTTAATTATTATATATAAGTTTAGGGTTCGGTTATTCATCAAATTGGTTAGGGGTTTAGTTATTATATATAAGGTTAGGATTCGGTTATTCATGAAATGAGTTAGAGGTTTTCATCAAATGAATTAGGGGTTTAGTTATTATATAAATGGTTAGCGTTCGGTTATTCATCAAATCGGTTAGGGGTTTTCATCAAATGGGCTAGGGGTTTAGTTATTACATAAAAGGTTAGAGTTCATTTATTCATCAAATGGGTTAGGGGTTTAGTTATTGATCGAAAATGTTGGGGTTCAGTTATTCTTCAAATAGGGTAGGGTTTAGTTATTATATAAAACATTAGGGTTCAGTTATTCCTTAAATGGGTTAGAGTGTCGTTATTCATCAAATGGGTTAGGTTTAGTTATTATATAAAAGGTTAGGTTCAATTATTCGTCAAATGGGTTAAGGGTTTAGTTATTATATATAAGGTTACGATTTGGTTATTTATCAAATGGGTTAGGGGTTTAGTTATTATATAAAATGTTAGGGTTCAGTTATTCATCAAATTGGTTAGGGGTTTAGTTATTCATCAAACATGTTAGGGTTCAGTTTTTAATCGAAAAGGTAAGGATTCAGTGTTTCATAAAAAATGCTAGGGTTCAGTTATTTAATTGAGAAGGTTAGGGTTCAGTTTTTCATCAAAACATGTTAGGGTTCAGTGTTTCATCAAAAATGTTAGGGTTCAGTTATTTAATTGAAAATGTTAGGGTTCAGTTTTTCATGAAAAATGTTAGGATTCAGTGTTTCATCAAAAATGTTAGGGTTCATTTTTTATCAAAAATGTTAGGGTTCACTGTTTGATCAAAAAGGTTAGGTTCAAATTTTTCATTGAAAATGTTAGGGTTCAGTGTTCATCAAAAAGGTCAAGGTTCAGTGTTTAAATTGAAAATGTTAGGTTCAGTTTTTCATAAAAAATGTTAGGGTTCAGTGTTTTATCAAAAAGGTTAAGGTTTAGTTTTACATCAAAAAGTTTAGGATTCAGTGTTTCATAAAAAATGTAATATTCAGTTTTTTAATTGAAAATGTTAGGGTTCAGGTTTTCATAAAAAAATTTAGGGTTCAGTTTTTCATCAAAAAGGTTAGGGTCAGTGTTTCATCCAAAAGGTTAGGGTTCGGTTTTTCATCAAAAATTTTATGATTCATTGTTTCATCCAAAAGGTTAGGTTTAGTTTTTTAATTGGAAAGGTTATGGTTCAGTTTTTCATAAAAAATGATAGGGTTCGATGTTTCATAAAAAAGGTTAGGGTTCAGTGTTTCATCAAAAAGGTTTGGGTTTAGTTTTTCATAAAAAATATTAGAGTTCAATGTTTCATAAAAAAAAAATGTTAGGGTTTAGTTTTTCTTAAAAAAGGTTTGAGTTTAGTGTTTCATAAAAAAGGTAAGGGTTCAGTGTTTTAATTGAAAATTGTAGGGTTCACTTTTTCATAAAAAATGTTAGGGTTCAGTGTTTCTTCAAAAGGTTAGGGTTCAGTATTTTAAATGAAATGGTTAGGGTTCAGAGTTTCATAAAAAATGTTAAGGTTCCATTTTTTAACTGAAACGGTTTGGGTTCAGTGTTTCATCCAAAAGGTTAGGGTTCAGTGTTTTAATAGAAAAGATTAAGGTTCAGTTTTTCAAAAAAAATTTTACGGTTCAGTGTTTCATAAAAAATGTTAGGGTTTAGTTTTTCAATTGAAAATGTTAGGGTTCAATTTTTCATAAAAAATCTTAGGTTTCAGTGTTTCATCAAAAATGTTAGGGTTCAGTGTTTCATAAATAATGTTATGGTTTTTATTTTAAATGAAAATATTAGAGTTCAATGATCCACCGAAAGAGTTAGGGTTCAGGTTTTTAGCGAAAATGTTAGGATTCAGTGTTTCATTAAACCAGTTAGGGTTCAGTTTTTTAATCAAAAATGTTATGGTTCATTGTTTTATAAAAAAATGTTAGGGTTCAATTTATTAATTGAAAAGGTTAGGGTTAAGTGTTTCATCAAAAATGTTAGGGTTCAGTTTTTTAATTGAAACTGTTAGAGTTCTTTTCTTCTTAAAAAATGTTAGGGTTCAGTGTTTCATAAAAAATGTTAGGGTTATGTGTTTAATGAAAAAGGTTAGATTACAGTTTTTAAAAGTTTAGGGTTTAGTGTTTCATAAAAAATATTAGGGTTTAGATTTTAATAGAAAATGTTAGGGTTCAGTGATCCATCGAAAAGGTTAGGGTGTATATTTTAATAGAAAATGTTAGAGTTCAGTGATTCATCGAAATGTTTGGGGTTCAGTTTTTTAAGTGAAAAGGTTAAGATTTAGTGTTTTATAAAAAAACGTTAAGGTTTAGTTATCCATTGAAATGGTTACGGTTTAGTTTATACATTGAAAGGGTTAGTGTTCAATTATTTAATCGAAGCCATCACTTCAACTCTTCTGGATTTCGTGCTCGCAGAATATTTACGTTCACGGTATAACAAATTATTTAAAATACAATGTTGGAATTGTTCAGACTGGTCTTGTGTAGCAGATTTCCTATCTCATTTACCGTTGAAAGAAATCCAGTGATCGAATAAAATTTCCTTTTTCCTATAAAAAATGTTTTAATCTAAGAGGAATTCTTTTAAATTTATAACTTCACAAGATTTTCACTTATTCAAGTAACTAACTCACCATTTATTTTTCCCCTGTTTTCCTAAATTTGTTCTTTAACCCTAATTTTGTTGCTAAACCCTAACCCTAGTCCCTTAAAAACCTAGCCAAATCTAGTTTATTTTCATTGGTAATCAATTTTCTTTTGTTCTGAATCTTACATATTTGTTCAATTGTTGTGCCTATTATTTGTTGCGTCTATGGTCTGTTTGTCGCTGATTGTTTATTGTTCAGACTTGTGTTGGTTTAGGTTTTGTCGACTTGTAGCGATTGCCATGTTGTTATTTGCGCCACTATCGATGACGGTATTAGGTTTTTTATGTCGATGATTGCAGTCCTTTGGGTCGGTTTCTTTGTGGTTTTGGGACTTATAATTTTCTTTCTTATTTGATATTGTTCTTTTGTTTGTTTTGTTATATTCATCCCTACTGTTAGCGGTAAACTTATGGGCTAATTTTATCTCCTTATTTTTATTAACTTGTGTGTTCATATGAATGCATAGTTAGCTTGGCTTTGGTGGATTGGCTGAGAATTAATTCATGTTGGCCGAGGAAAAATGAACGGAGGGGCTTGAGGGGCGAGTTTCTAAGTTCATGGCCAAGGAGATGCGCACAAAGGCATTGGATGTCGAGAATTTGTGGGCATGTTCGAGAGATGGCTCGAGAAGTGCGGCAAAATACGCACTCGGCTGAGCGGGCTGGTCTTCAGTTACGAGAAATGCATGCACGGCTGGGCGGGCTGGCTTTCAGTTGTGAGACGTTGCGAGAAGTTGCACACAACTTTGAACGGGCTGGTCTTCGGTTGCGAAAAACTGGGATTGTTGCGACACGATCGAGCTGATGTGGAGCTAAGGCTTGAAGAACGGTTAGGCGGTTGAAGACGTGGGCTGAAGTTGCTGGAGACATGCTGAGTTAGCTGAGAACGTGGGATGGTCGACCAGAAAGAGCGGGCAGTTTCTTCAAATGTGGGCTAATAACCGTTTCCTAGAAGCTTTAGTCGGGCATAGTGCTTGGGGATGTCAAGCACGAATTGTAAACCTATAAATGGGTGAAACTAGCTCATTTGTAAGGGAGGAAGGAAAAAAAGAGAGCTCGGGATTTTGGTAAGAGAATTCCAGAAATTTGGGCCGGGCTAGTTTAGCTTTGGGATGGAGTTAGACTAGTTGGTTCAGGCTTTGGCTAAGTGTGAGGCCTTAGTTTTGAACGGGAAAATTCTTTGTAACTATTGAGTGATTTCAATAAAAGTTGCACTGAGTTTTGGGGCGTCAGCCCATTAAAATCACTTCCGTGCTAGAATTGGTTCCGTTTGTGTGCTTTCGACTTAAATTTCTAGTTGCTGCCTTAGTGAGTTTCGCTAAATCTTTGGCTAGCGTTTGGGGGTGTGACAATTTTTGGTATCGGAGCCTAGGCTGGTTCGTGCGAATTGTTCTACCTTTGTTGCTGTTGCAAGTGCAGTGTGCGTGTTGAAGATTTCAACATGGTGAATCCGTTAGGGGATCGTGTGGGCCGAATTGAGTCTCAAATTGAGAGCTTGCTTTGTCTTCTTGGCACTGAGGACGAAACGGTGAATTTCTTTGCTTTGTTCAATGAGTTGCGAAGGTCTCTTGAGTCTTTGGAGACTAGAACTCAGGAGCTCGAAAGAAAAGTTTCGGTCGGTGTTGCTTCTTCAAGTTGTTCTCAGTCTCCATCGTTTGCTGATGCGTTGGAGTCGGTTAAGCAGGACATAGTGGTCTTGACGAGAAGGCTGGAGGTCACAGTTTCAAGGGAAGAACTAGAGGATTATCTTTCCGAGTTACGTGGGGTGAGGGAAGACGTGAGTTTGTTGACGAAGGCTGTCGGATCAGGTTCAACTGACGGTGGGACTTCTTCGTTCGGTTGGAAATTTAAAGTTCCAGAACCAAAGGGCTTTGGAGGAGTTCGAAGCGCCATGGAGCTTGAGAATTTCGTGTGGGATATGGAGCAGTATTTTGTTGCTGCACATGTGCCCGAAATGGAACGAGTGATGATCGCTAGCATGTATCTCGAGGGAGACACGAAGCTCTGGTGGAGAACAAGGGCTAAGGATCATAGTCGGCCAGAAATCCAGACTTAGGATGGGTTGAAGAAAGAGTTACAGGCTCAGTTCTTACCATCGAATGAGGGTTGGATGGCTCGGGAGTTGTTGAGAAGGCTCAGACAAGTAAGTTCCATTCGTGCTTATGTTAAAGAATTTTCTTCTTTAATGTTGGATGTTGAAGGCATGTCGGAGGAGGACAAGATCTTCAACTTCGTGGCGGGATTGCAACCGTGGGCGCAAACGGAGTTACGTCACTCAAATGTGAGGAACTTAACCCAAGCACTTCAGGTAGCGGATGGGTTGGTTGAATTGCAGGCACCAATGGGTGGTGATGCGGCCAAGATGCCTAAGAAGGACAAGGCATGGGCGAAGGAGAAAGTTGTTGCTGAGAATCCAAGCAAAGGCAACATCCCTACTCCGGCTACAAGTGAGAAACCCAAGAGAACATGTTGCTTCAAGTGTGGCAAACAGGGGCATCGGGTTTGAGACTGTCCAATGAGGGATCAAGTCGTTGGTGCAAACACAGTTCGAGTAGAGGAAGTCTCGGATGAGATTGTACATGTTGGAGCACTTCAATTGCTCGAGTAGCCTTCGGGCGTGGGTAAGGTTGCTTTCATTTCTATCATTGGGTCGTTATGGGAGGCCGCTAACCTTTGAGTCCATTTTCTAGTAGTATGGGATGCAGGAAGTGGGGAAGTGAAAGTTGCCTTAGAGTGGTGCTAGTTGGTTCGAGGAAACTAGTATGACCGATTTCTTCAAGCTGAGTTGGAGAAATGTTGTTAAATTGAAAAATTAAGTTCAACGTCCTCGAGGCCCGATGGGGTGTGGAGCAGTTCAGAGGTTGAATTGCCAGTTTCTTCTTCAAGATGGTTGAAGAAATGTTAAGTTTGGGTTCCAGGTGGGATCGAACGGAGTTCAGTGGTTAGAGAATTGCTGGACCGACTTGAAGTTTGATGAGGGCATCAAATATTTAAGTAGGGGAGGTGTGTTAGCGGTAAACTTGTGGGCTAATTTTATCTCCTTGTTTTTATTATCTTGTGTGTTCATGTGAATGCATAGTTAGCTTGGCTTTGGTGGATTGGCCGAGAATTAATTCATGTTGGCCGAGAGAAAATGAACGGAGGGGCTTGAGGGGCGAGTTTCTAAGTTCATGGCCAAGGAGATGCGCACAAAGGCATTGGATGTCGAGAATTTGTGGGCATGTTCGAGAGATGGTTCGAGATGTGCGCAAAATGCGCACTCGGCTGAGCGGGCTGGTCTTCAGTTGCGAGAAATGCATACACAGCTGGGCGGGCTGGCTTTCAGATGCGAGACGTTGCGAGAAATTACGCACAACTTCGAACAGGCTGGTCTTCGGTTACGACAAACTGGGATTGTTGCGACACGATCGATTCGATGTGGAGCTAAGGCTTGAAGAACGGTTAGGCGGTTGAAGACGTGGGCTGAAGTTGCTACAGACGTGCTGAGTTAGCTGAGAACGTGGGATGGTCGACCAGAAAGAGCGGGCAGTTTCTTCAAACGTGGGCTGATAACCGTTTCCTAGAAGCTTTAGTCGGGCCTAGTGCTTGGGGCTGTCAAGCACGAATTGTAAACCTATAAATGGGTGAAACTATCTCATTTGTAAGTGCGAAAGCCAAAAAAAAGAAAGCTCGGGATCTTGGTAAGAGAATTCCAGAAAATCGGGCCGGGCTAGTTTAGCTAAGTGTGAGGCCTTAGTTTTGAACGGGAAAATTCTTTGTAACTATTGAGTGATTTCAATAAAAATTGCACTGAGTTTGACGCCCATTAAAATCACTTGCGTGCTAGAATTGGTTCCGTTTGTGTGATTTCGACTTCAATTGATTCACTTGCGTGCTAGAATTGGTTCAATTGCACTAATTTTCGGCTAGCGTTTGGGGGTGTGACACCTACCATGGTGTGTTGTTTTTGTGCTTGTCCACACCATCCCCCTTGCCGTTGAATCATTTATACATTTACGTCATATGGTTCAAGCAATCCGTAGGTGAACTAAATCAATGATGACCAACTTTCTATCTGTTAAAATTTTTATTTCTTATACCATGTACCTACTAAATACATGTATATAATTACTAATAAAAATATCATCTCACTATACTATAAACATGACAAAACTTATTATATATAATAATAATTACATATATTTATAACTATAGAATATAATTTGCGCTTTTTCAAACACTTTTTTAATTTGCAACAAAAAAACGAAATGCAGATCTAGATCTAAATCCAAATCCAAATCCAACCCCAATGTGCAAGTAGCCCTATGTATTGTAAAATCAAAGATCTTGTTATTTAGTCGTAGTGCATGTTTTTGTTGGTATTCTTATGGACTGGTTCTTTAGTTTTATGCGTCATCAGTTGGATTTGGACTCATTATTTGGTCTGTTTATATGAGTAGACTAGTTATCTTCTTTTGTTGCTTTTCTTATGGCCTCACTTCATCTGTCCTGAGATGTACGTCATGTCACACCCAAGTGGGAAGATGTCAGAGAATACTGGGGTCAATCATTAGCAGCTTTTTCAAAATTATTGTTCAGAAAGGTGATGCAGACTTTTAAAATTTAAACTATCAATTGAAGAGGCTAAGATTACTGTATGTAGTAGAATTACGCAAATTATATCCTGTACCTAGTGGTACATGTACCTAGTAACACATCACCACTCTCACTATAAGAGAGTGAGATACACGCTCTTTTCTTCTTCTTTTTCTGAAAAAATCCAATTCCTTCTTTTTCAAAAAATTACTTCTTCTACTTAAAAAATCAGTTATTATTCTTCACCGTACTCCATTCGAAACCGCATTTAATTAAAATTTTCATTCAAACACAGATTTAACGGAGATCGACGATTATTTTTTCCGACGAACAACACCAAATACAACGGAAAAATTACTTCTTCTTAAAAAATCACTTCTTCCTGTTCAAAAATCTTTTCTTCTTCTTAAAAAATCTCGCATTCTTCTTCAAAAATAACTTATTCTTCTTAAAAAATCAACACATCATAAAGTATGAACTGTATTTAATGGATTTACAGAACCTTATTTTCACGATTTGATGTTGGGTAATGTATTAATGATGTTATATTCGTGTTTTCTTATTCAAATAATGCTATGTTACTCCGAAATATGATATATAAATGGTTTCCGTGAGGTATTAGCACTTTCATGTGAAATGGGTTGCTTCTGATTCTTCCCCGCTTATGGGACATAACTAGACGTTGGGGGACGTTACAGGACATACGGGATGTTGCTGCTTTGTATTTTGGACGTAGCGGGACGTAACTAGACGTTGTGGGACGTTGCTGCTTTGTATTTTCGGATGTTGCGGGACGTAACTAGACGTTGTGGGATGTTGTTGCTTTGTATTTTAGAACGTTGCGGGACATTGCTGCTTTGTATTGTATGATTTCTTTTATATTCTTGATCTGATATCTATAGTCTGTTGATCTGATGTCTAGTATTCGCTGATCTGATGTCTATATAATGCTGATGTGATCACCCTTGTTAAGTATGTTTTAGTGCTATTGTATGATTTCTTTTATATTCTTGATCTGATATCTATAGTCTGTTGATCTGATGTCAACTATTCGCTGATCTGATGTCTATATAATTCTGATGTGATCTCCCTTGTTAAGTATGTTTTAGTTCTATTGTATGATTTCTTTTATATTCTTGATCTGATATCTATAGTCTGTTGATCTGATGTCAAGTATTCGCTGATCTGATGTCTATATAATCCTGATGTGATCTCCCTTGTTAAGTATGTTTTAGTTCTACTGTATGATTTCTTTTATATTCTTGATCTGATATCTATAGTCTGTTGATCTGATGTATAGTATTCCCTGATCTGATGTCTATATAATCCTGATGTGATCTCCCTTGTTAAGTATGTTTTAGTTCTACTGTATGATTTCTTTTATATTATTGATCTGATATCTATAGTTTGTTGATCTGATGTCTAGTATTCTCTGATCTGATGTCTATATAATCCTGATCTGATCTCCCTTGTTAAGTATATTTTTTGGACGTTGCGGCAGTTGTTTTTTGGACGTTGCGGCAGTTGTTCTGAGACGTTGTTCACTCAGCGAAGACGTTGTTCACTCAGCGCAGAAAAAAAAAAAAAAGTCGCGCGCGTAGGCGAAACTTACTATATTTAGTAAGTGTACAGCTGTCATGCGAAAAATTACTATATATAGTAATAGGTAGATGTACACTGTGTACAGGGTATACGCGTTGGTAGAATTATAATATATGTGTTAAGAATGTCTTAATGTGATAACTTACCATACTCGCGGGTAATATTATTTATTTACAAAATTTTCTCTTTATTGTTAATTGGTTTGAATTGAATATTTATATCGAATCAATAAATTTTACATGATAATTTTACATATATATCAAACACATTTTTCGAATTTGGAAAATATTTTATTTATTTCCCCAAATAAAGTTTTTGATATTTTTCAAAACTCTAGAAGAAACTCTTCACTCATTACCAATATAATTTTAGATTAGATGTATGATCCAAAAGCCGATCATCTACCCATTGTTATTTTGTTTTGAATTACATACTTATATTAGATATAGTACAACAGGACAAATTAATAAAAAATATTACTTAAAGAAAAAACAACTAACACTATTAGAAATACACACTCGTAATTATACAATATAATCTGCCTATGGAATCAATACATGCTCCATATTAAACGTAATAAACTTTTATCCTCCACCACTTTAATTTGTAGAGCTATTTTATTGGAGCTTGGAGGGTCTATTGCACGTCTGGAAAACTATTTGTAGCACAAAAAAATTGAAAAAATACCTAAAATATCCTTACAAACTAAAAATTAGATATTGCAATGACAAATCGCTTGTAATTTGTGAAAATATAGACAAAAATCGCCGTCAATTTGCGAGAAAAATAAAAAAAATCATCACAATTGCGTGATATAATACTGAAAAATCGACACACAATCCGATAAAAATAGAAAAAATCGCAAATAGGGGGCTATTTTTTACCAAAAAATCGGATAAGTGGGGCGACAATGCACCCAATAATCGCCTGAAGCTTGCGATTCTGGGGCAAAAAATCGCCAAGTAGGGGCGATTTTTGAGCAGAAAAAAGCCAAATAGGTGCGATTTTTGCCTGCATGTTTGGTTATAGAATTGGTTGGAAACCATACAAACTCATCCTTCATTTCAGATTCTCTCAACAAAAATCTCTCAGACCATCCAAAAAACATAAAAAAAATCGCAAAATGGACGCAGGCGGCTCTCAACCACCACGGGGTTCCGGGAGGGGGAAATGCTTGTACAGTAAGGTAAAAATCGTGTTATTTCGTTTAAATTTTTGGAAATCGCATAGGAAATCGACACAGATCTGCGATTTGGTTAGGTGCGGTTTTACCCAAAAAAATTGCAAATCTGTGCGATTTTTTTGGGTAAAATCGCACCTAATGTGAAGTATATAATTTATTCATATATTAAGGGCATTTTTGTCATTTCACTTTTTTTTGTGCTAGAAATAGTAAGATCCATACTCAGTTATTAGTCACTACGTAGAGTTAAGTTTGAACCAGGCTTGGACGGCAGCAATTTGGATTTCGCTTGGATTTGCGTCCGAAGCTTAGTACTTTAATTTCTTCCTTTATTGTATTTAATTAGTTTAAATTATGAATCTTGATTTTGTTTTAATTATGTTTAGTAGCTAAATTTCTCTATTCTAGTCAAAGGATATTGAACTCTTGATGACGATAAATTGTGAGATCTAATTGTGTTTCAATCTCGATTAATTTGTGATTATTTATTTATTTTCTGGGTTTGTATTATTGATTATTTGACATTATTTAAATAACTGATAGCATTTAGGTTTTCTTAGATAATTTAATTTACTTGAATACACGAGATTCGATATTCGTAAGAGAAACAATTCAATTAATCGCGTGGTACGCAGGTTAATCGTTTTGAAGAGAATAAATAATTAGATTTCAGTTTAATAAGGTTTGTTTAGTTGTTATTTGAATTGGATTCTTCACTATCAAAATCTGTGTCCTAGGAGGTTATAGGATTGATTCTTTGATTACAGATGCAATCAACGGAGGTTCCTTAATTGCTGGTGCTAATAGGATTGAATTGTTATGAGGTTCCAACAATGATAACTAATATAGTCATAATTTAATTGGGTAAATTCTTACATCGAGAATCAATTTGTCACATCAAGGTGAAAATAATTACTTTGACTAGAGCTTTTCCCTCATTTGAACTTCCAGTCTACTTGCTTTATTTTATTTACGTTTTAGTTGAATTTTAATAATTAGTAATAGATTTCGAAACTCCCGATTTTGGTTACTTGCTTCTAACTTAATTAAATTCACTTCGGTATTCCCTGTGAAGACAATCATAGTCATTGTTGTGCTACTAAAAACCCCTTTAAAGTAGATCTTTATTTTTATTAGTTTAACACCAATCAACGAATCAAGAAGTTGTATACAAACGTGGTGTAAGAGTTGCAAGTGCTTTTTGCAGTGTATTCATTTGGGTAAGAACAAAAAAAAAAAAAAAAAAAAAAAAAAAATTGTATCCCTCTAAAATCACCATATAAAAATTGACAAATCTAAAATTCAAATCAAACATCCTTTTAAATCAACCAGAGGCATGAAGAGGAGGAAACTGGCAACGACCCCCCCACCCCCTGTCGTGAAACTTGGGTGGCCGACCCCACGAGAAGAGGGGTAAGCCACAGGGGCTTAAGCGATATTAGCAAAGCGACCCGCGGCGGGGGGGGGGGGGGGGGGGGGGGGGGGGGTGGGGGGTGGTTGCAATTAGAACAGGATCTCATAAGAGACCAATTGGCCTAGTAGCCCACGAAAAGATTTGGGGTTCAGGTCTTTGCTGCAGCAACCCAATGAAGAAATGCCCAAATTGATAAATTATCCTTACAAATATTATGCAATTACAACGTCATTTGAGTTTGATGGAGAGAATCCATGAAAACAAAAGCCCTTACGAACTTTATTAATTAATTATCCAATTTAGGCCTGCATTTTACTCTATTCTTTTGTTCCTTTATTTGTAAATGAGTAAGACTCATAACACAGAGTAGACACTATAATTAGACATAGTTTAGAGTTTTCTTAGGAAAAAAGTAAGAGAGTTTAGTGAGAAAAAACCTTAGAACATGGGTTTTGATCTTAAATCAATCATGTTCTAAGTTAGATATAGGAATTTTCGCCACTCTAAGTGATAGAGGAAGTGAAAATCTCATGTAATAGGATGAATTTGATGAAATACCAAGTGAAATTTCATATTTCCTTTAGTTTGAATTATGGGGCTGTGTTTAATTCATGTTTGTATGAACACACTGAATTTTACAATGTGAATTTGGCATTTTATGGTGTAATTTCATATGGGTTTGATTCTTTTCTTCCTGTTATGTGATTATGACGAAGAACTATGTTGAAGTTGCATGAATTGTGGTGATTGTTGTATTGAATCTTTGTAGGTAATAGAAATTTTGCTTCAATTAGTTGTAGTTTTGCATAATTGTCTTGTTGATTGATAAATTAAGCCTAATTAAATTGGATTATAGGGCTAGATCACATAGATCATGCTTTGATATCTAATTTAGGTAGTTTGTGGTATTTTGAATCTTGGTGGATCAACTATGAAAGGTAGTTAATCTAGATGAGTGACATATCTAATTATGTACTGGTAAAGTAGTAGTATCACTTGGCTTAAGTGACAGGCTTAACTATGTTGAAATACCCAAAAATAGGTCAAGCCCCTAATAGGATAAACACTCAATTTGAAGTTTAGCAATCAATTAATGCAATGGAAACATAGTTTTGACCTCTTGATCTAGAGAACGTGGAAATCCGACCTCTACTCCTTAGTATCTTTTCTTTTTTCTTTATTTTCATTTGCATGATCTACTTTTACAATAACAATAACATTTGCACTTTTTACTTGCTCTCTACTTAGATTTGAAAATCAAAAAAAAAAAAAAAAAAAAAAATTAACAACTCTTCTGTCCTATCGGTTTGACCCTAAAGCGCTAGCAGTTTAGTTTTATTTCATTGAGAGTCAACACAATTTTGAATTCAAAATTTTGTTTATAGCCCTGATAATTTCTAATTTCTTTTCATCATTAAAAATTGGTTTGCATTTAGTGCTCCTAATTAACTGTCGAATATATTGGTTGCAGACTGATCAAATGTGCAATCTTTTGTGGTTAGTTTTCCTTAAAAAAAAAAAAAAAAAGAGGTTGTGGGAGTTGTACATTGGCGTTCTGCTCCACAAGACTATAATCATTCTTAAAGCACAATTGCAAATGATTCTAAACATCATTATATCCGACATAGTAAAAAAATGGAAATTATCTTCAATACAGAAACATTGAGTCCGAAGCCAATGCGTACTTGCATAAAATGTTTTCTGCCCAGCTGGCAATTGATGCTATGATTCAGATGCAGGTTACAAATGTATTATAAGATCAAATTACATTTTTCCCCTTAAACTTAAACTTATTAAAACCTTCTTAAAATTCTAATATTCAATAGTCTTTTTTCGCTCATTAAACAAATGATATCATTTAATTTATTAAGTAAATGGACAATAATATCCTTAATAGATCCTGAATAAATTTTCAGACTAAACAACCTCCTATTTAGTATACATATACCAAAATTATTTAAAAATCTTACATTTTTTTTTATCTTAAAATCTTTTGAAATAATAATTTCTTCTTAAAAAATTTTGAAATAATAATCCTCCATTTTTTTGTATATTGAATAGGAGAGTGTTTTGGTCTGAAAATTTATTAGGGATCTTCTATGAGTATTATTATCCATTTACTTAATAAATTGAATGATATTATTTATTTAAGAGCGAAAAGAAACTACAGATAGTACATGAGGTTTTTATAATTTCTAAAATTTTAGAGAAATTTTCATATTTTGACTAAAGTTTAAAGGGGTAAAATGTAATTCACGTCGCACTATTTTTATATTATTAAAACAACCCCGCCTTCCGTTCAATTAAAAAAAAAAGAATTATTATATTATTGAACTTTAAAAAAACTCTAAAAATATAATAAAATTTTAGGAGTAGTTTTTTCTTTTCTTTTTTTTTTTTTTTGAGAAAAGTTGGAGAAAATTTTTATTTTTAAAATAGGCTGAGCAAAAATTTGAAAGGGGTTGAAATTTTAAAATTTGAATTTTGAAAATTATTTAGAAGTTTACACTTTTTTCTTCCCCAAAAAAATGTTTGTATCTTTTTTAAAGGTTTTCTAAATTATAAACCAAAAATAAATTTTCACTCATAATTATATTTGACTCTGTTTGATAAATCAATTCAATATTTAATCTTTATTGATTAAGTATTTATTTTATTAAGAGTGTTTGATAAGTCAACTTATTTTTGATTTAATGATTTAAGAGATTTTTTAATCAAGTACTTAATGATTAAGGGCGTTTGATAATACAAATAAAAATTTAAATCAATTGGTATATAGTGGTATACTCACTCCATTTTTAGTAACTTTTACTTTCCCTTAATAGAGTCGCTTGGTCCTCTTTATTTTTGTTTTTTATTTGGAGGGGAAAGAAAAATTTTAATTTTTTTTAAAGGAGAGATGCACGTCCCCATTTAATTTTTTTTTTTCTTTTCTTCCCCAACCACCCCTTTCTTTTAATATTTTTTTTTTTTTTTTTTGCTACCCACTTCTTTCTTTTATTTTTTTAATTCACATTTTCATAGGGATGGTATTAGCAAAGAAAGTGCTAATCCTGTGCTTTCACCTCTATGAAGATAAGAAAGTTGGGAAAGGAAAATGTGATTTTTAGACGTGAGAAAAGACGAGAAATGGAGAAGAGAGAAGTGGAGTTGAAAGAGATAAAGAAGAAAATGGGAATGAAACCCTCCCTTTTTAATTGGAATGAACCATTATTATGTAATTAGGTTTGATTTACTATTTTAAAATTCAAATGATGAACCAAGCACCAACATTGCATATCAAACCCATTCCTATGAACCAAGCAGTCCCCAGTCTATTAGCATTAAATGTTAAATATTATTATAAATTGGTTTTAAATTTTATCAAATGGACCTAAATAGTTTGGAAGTCCAATTCCATGTTTGATATATTTACTTTTGTTCATCATCTGTACATAACCTTAAATTGACAATGCCAATTAATTTCTTGAGTTCTGTAGGGTTCGAATGATCATCATTCACATAAGCCTCTTAATCACTATAAAATAAATAAATAAATAAATGGACAAAATTCTCCAAATTTAGTCCTTAAGAATTTGTATGTTCCAAAATTAATTATTTTCGTTTATATTTTAAGTCATTTCTTATTTATCGTCACTCTTTTTCTTATTTTTTCATCATTCTTTCCAAAATTATCCTTATTTGTTTATTTACTACCCTACTTTTTTATTCACCGTCCCCTATTCTCCGTCTGTCCTTTTACCGTCGCCGTCGGGCTCCGTCGCCAGACTCCCGTCTTCATCGCCGATATCCCATCGTCGATCTCATTACCGTCGTCGTTTCTTCTTCTTCTTCTCCCTATCTCTCGACCGAAACTTTGAGGGCGCTCATCAGCCGATCGGGAGATAAAGAGAAGAAAAAGCGACGGCGAAATATCGGCGGTGAAGAAGGGAGTCTGTAGCAGAGCCCAGTGGCGACGGTAAAAGGACGGGTGGAGAATAAATGACGATAAATAAAAAAATAGGGCGATAAATAAAAAAATAAGAACAATTTTAGAAAGAGTGATGAAAAAATAAGAAAAGAAGAGGCAATAAGTAAGAATGGAATTAAAATATAAAGAAAAATGACTAATTTTGAAACATACAAATTTTTAGGAACTAAATTTAGATAGGGGTTATAGCTAAGGGACCAAAAGTGAATTTTGTCCGAAATAAAAAATCAAACTGATGATTGAATCATCATCTTTCATCATTTATCCTTCTTAGTTTAATCTTTGACAATGAACTTTTTATGAGCTTTTCCGCCTGCCTCTAAATCATCCGTACTTGTAAAACTGGGACTTGAAAGAAAAATGCTGCAGGCTCATCTACACCACAACTTCAATCTTCCCAAGTTCAGAATAGGTACAGATTTGAATCGCTAGCCCATAAAAGATAATCATAATACTAGTATACATTCATATGTTGAAATCTGAGTTACGCTTTATAACTTGCAGATTTGAATCCTTCTGGTTTTAGACCATTAAACTGCGGCCGTACTACTTTTTTATCAGTAAGAAAATTCCTTATCTCTTGCCATCCACTGTCGTTTTTCTTGAGTAATTTTGGAATTAATGCAGTGGCCTAATCAGGATATTGAAGGGTTAGTGGAAAGAATGAGGGAAATGTTTGATAAAGTAAAAATATCAGTATCAGCTTATGACACAGCATGGGTTGCCATGGTTGCATCGAGGGAGTTTCCAGAGAAGCCCTGTTTCCCACAATGCTTGAAATGGGTAATGGAAAATCAGGACAAAGATGGTTCATGGAATAGCCTCCAACTGCAGCAGCCTATCAGGGATAGGCTATTGGTTAAAGATTCACTCATGTCCACCCTTGCCTGTGTGCTTGCTCTTAGAAAATGGCGACTCGGTGACCAACTTTTGCTCAAAGGTAAAAGAAGGTGGTCGAAATCTGTCGGCAATTATGCCTTATGATCTCTGTTTTTTCTTTTAGGAGCCTCTTTTTTTTTTTTTTTTTTTTTTTTTTGTCTTCCAGGACTTGAATTTATAGGATCAAATGTTTCGGCTGCCTGTGACCCACTACAGCTTTCTCCAGTCGGGTTTGATGTTCTATTTCCTGGAATGATCAAACATGCAAGAGAACTAGACTTGAATCTGCCTTTAGATCAAACATTATGGGACTGTATTTCGCATAATTACGAGATTGAAATCGCTAGGTATGATTTGAGGAAATATGAAATATATAGCAACTCTCTTGCTATCAATTTGTTAAAATTATCATGTATATATATATATATATATATACATTTTCTGGGTTTTCATCAACTATAACTATTTGATTTTCCTAGTAGAATTCGGGAAAATGAAGCAGCTTCAGCATATTTAGCCGAAGGGCTCGGGACATTATACAGTTGGGAAAAGGTTTTCAATGATGAAAGAACAAATGACTCGCTTCGAAGGTCACCAGCAGCTGCAGCTGCTGCTTTGAATCACCAATATGACCATAAGTTATTTGCACATTTGTCTTCAATCTTGAATAAGTGTGAAGAAGGAGGTATTGCGCTCTTGCACAACTAATTCTAGCAATACAGAGTCATTTCTTATTATCATTTACTTAGTATTAATTTTCTATTCTTTTGGCTTTTTCTCTTGGTGCATTTAATCTCACAGCTCCTACCATTCATCCCTCCAAAGTTTACGTTCGCTTGAAAACAATTGATGTAGTTGAAAAGCTTGGATTAAAACGATACTTCACACATGAAATAGATAGAGTTCTGCAAGAAGCACATAGGTAACTTATTCTGGTTTTCCATCTCAAGAATGCAGATAAATGATTTGATTTCTAAAATCGCTAACTTGGAAATATATATATATATATATATATATATATAGGTCCTGGCACCAAAGAGATGAAGAGGTATTTTCAGATGTCAACTGTTGTGCCATGGCATTTCGACTTTTAAGATCAGGAGGATATGAAGTTTGTCAAGGTATGAAATCAGAAAACTGGAAACTGAGTCCTTTTCTAGGTAATATGAAATGAAACCAATGGCTAGTTTTATGTTTTTGCGCAGATGAATTGCTGGAATTCATTGATGAGAAATGTTTCTTCAGTAAAGTAAGTCCGCAATTCACCACAGTGACTACCATTATAGAATTATACAGAGCTTCACAATCCATTATTTCTGGAGAAGAAGACATTCTTGAAAAGATAAATACTTGGACAGGAACTTATCTGAAGCAGCAGTTGTGCAAACTTGACACCAAACTACACAAGGAGGTATGGATGGAAGATTATCATGAATTTGGCCCCAGTTTTATCTTATTTTCAACATCTTATACATTCACAAATCACAGCTAAAACTTTATAATTATCCGCCTCAACTAATACTATACAATTATTGCATAGGTGGAATTTACTTTGAGAAATTATCATGGTTCACTGGAGCGAGTTGTAAACAGAAAATGCATAGAGCTATTCGACGTAGATGAATTTCAAATGCTTAAGAGTTGTTACAGGTATAGTTTCTTAATTAAACCGGCATTGACGGTTGCAGCAGCAGCAACTGTTAAATGATTGCCTCATGTGTGATTATTTCAGGTACCTCAACATTCCCAACATGGATCTTCTTACTCTGTCAATACAAGATTTTAACTCATGCCAAGCCCTACATCAGGATGAGCTTGAAAAGCTTGAGAGGTAAATCTATAAGATTAATTGTTCAATGATGCTTTCATTAGTTAAGAATTATGAATAAATTAGCAAATCCTTGCAGATGGTTTGAAAAGAACAGGTTGCACCATATGAATATACCGAGGCGTGCTGTATACTCTAGTTATTTCATGATTGCCGCTGATGTTTTCGAACCAGAGCTATATGCAGTGCGAACATCATTTGCACAAACAATTCTCCTCATAAGAGCTGTAGATGATTTATTTGACAATACTGCTTCAAGAGAAGAGCTTCTTAGCATCATCGGATTGGTTAAAGAGTAAGCTTTTCACTTGTCATATTCCTTCAAATCTTCATTGTTTTCATGAACGCAACACTTTTCCTCATCCTCAGTAGATTTGTATTATCGCTAATCATATGTTTCAATTTGGTGAATCCTAGATGGGACAGTAATAAAAAAGTATGTGATTGCTCTGAACAAGTTGAGTTTTTCTTCTTGGCACTTTATACAACAATAGAGGAGCTGGCAGAGAAAGCTTTCATTCATCAAGGGCGTTGCATCAAACAACACTTGATAAGCATGGTAGACATGCAGACTATATAGCCATTTTCCATCTGCAGTTTATTATTTGATTAATCCTCACAGAATGATGAATGAATACCACACGAATAACAGTGGGTAGAACTACTAGATGGAATGATGATGGAGCTAGACTGGTGGAGAGAAAGCAGAATGCTGAATATGGAGGAGTACTTGTCCGTAACATGCTCAACCATTGGCGGCCATGTATGCATTCTCACTGGAATATATTTTGTTGGTCTAATGTTATCAGAACAAGTAATAGGAAGTGAAGAAATCAGAAGCTTATGCAAATATGCCTGCACCATTGCGCGACTTCTAAACGATGTTCAAACATTTGAGGTAAATTCTCAACTACAATTTATCCTGTTCAAACGCCATGCAAAACTAGACCCCAATTCCAGATTTGACAGTATACTTTAACAAATTCTTACATTTTCATCTTCATCAGAAGGAGCTTTCGGAAAGAAAACCCAACAGTTTGTCCTTGCTGGTTCATCAAGGTATGTCTATAGAAGAAGCAAGGACAAAAATAGAGAGGATGGTGGAAAGTAGCAGAAGGGAGCTGCTAAGGATGGTTATTCAGAAAAAAAGAAGCCTGGTGCCAAGGGAGTGCAAAAATCTGTTCTTGACAACCAGCAAAACATCCTTCTATTTATACAACTCATCCAACGAGTATGATTGCCCCAATGAAATTATTAACGACACAAAATCAGTCTTTTTCGACACTATTCAATGTCATGGCCAAAAGGAAGAGTGATGATTTTACATCATCACCAGTTTTCTCAACAACATAACCAATGCACCAAAACCAAATCTGGCGCACTCTGCCTCACCACCTCATGATTTTAAGTGAAGAGTGTCAATCACCATACGTACTCCTGCTTCTGCTTGTCTTTCTTATATAAATTTTTAATATTTTGATAGTGTTAATTATGTTTCCATTATATTGTTAATCATACATTTAATTGTGTAAAACTTTAGAAACAAATTATTTAGTTAGTTATATCAATTGTGATTCGGTATTTGTATTAGTGATTTGCATGAGCACTGCACATTTTATTCTTTTATAAATTTCTTCATTATTTGTTTTTGAAACATTTCGTGTCACAAACAACATAAAACTACCAAAATAATAATAGCGACAAGAGAATATAGAATAAAAAATGATAAATACAAGAGGGTTGTAATCTATTGGTTGGTACTCCTTACTTAAAATCAATAAATTTTGAGTTCGAATTATTTAAGTTTTGACCTCCATCTTTATATAAAAACAAAAAGAAAAAGAGTAAATAATATTGTGGTTGTGAACAAAAAAAGGTCATCCAAAACAATCTATCCAAATAACCCTTGGTATCATATAATGGTCCTTTGACTAGGTCTATAATCAAAAGAGCCAATGAATAAGCCATTAAAACATGAATGAATTAAAAATTTGGTTATCATACTTTAGTGAAATTCAGGTTTTGATCACTAACTTGTAAAATCACAAAAAACATCATTAAGACTCTGTTTGATAAACCAATCCAGCACTTAATCTTAATTGATCAAGTACTTATTTGATTAATAGCGTTTGATAACTCAACTTATCTCTAACTTAATGAATTAAGATTTTTTTTAATTAAGTGCGTTTGATAATTACAAATCAAAGTCTTAATAGATTAAGTAGGTCTTAATATGCAAGTACAATTGTTAGTCTGAAAATATGCAAATTATATCCTGTACACACTAGGTACATGTACCTACAACTATATATAGTAAGTTTCGAATGACAGCTGTACATTTACTAAATATAGTAAGTTTCACCGACGCGCGCGTCTTTTTTCTTCCTCGCTGAGATGTATTTTTTCTTTTGTATTTTGGAAATAGTTTCTTTGTATTTTGGAAGTAGTTTCTTTGTATTTTGGACGTAGTTGCTTTGTATTTTGGATGTAGTTGGACATAGTGGACGTAGTTGCTTTGTATTTTGGACGTAGTGAGCTCCACCACGTCTCACAACACCTTCTGCTACGTCTCATAACACATTTTACCATGTCTATATCCAGACATGTGAATTTAAACTGAATTTTTCACAGAATCATCCTACCATGTCTCGCAACAACTTCTACTACGTCTCATAACACCTTTTGCTACGTCTCATAACACCTTATACCACGTCTACATCCAGACATGTGAATTTAAGCTGAATTTTTTACAGAGACATCCTACCACGTCTCACAACACCTTTTGCTACGTCTCATAACATCTTCTGCTACGTCTCATTACACCTTCTACAACGTCTACATCCAGACAAGTGAATTTAAGCTGAATTTTTCACATAACACCTTCTGCTACGTCTCACAACACCTTCTGCCACGTCCAACTACATCCCATAACTCATTCTACCACGTCCAACAGCGGGGAGGAAGCAACATAGAGGAATCAGAAGCAACCCATTTCACATGAAAGTTTCAATACCTCACGGAAAACATTTATATATCATATTTCAAAGCAATAGAACATTATTTGAAAAAGAAAACACGAATATAACATCAGTAATACATTACCCAAGATCAAATCGCGAAAATAAGGTTTCATAAATCCATCAAATGTAGTTCATACTTTATGATGTAGTGATTTTTTAAGAAGAATATGTGATTTTTTCGTTGAATTTGGCGTTGTTCGTCGGAAAATACAAATGCGTATCGCTATTGTGTTTGGATGAATATTTGATTGAATGCTATTTCAAATGGAGTGCGACGAAGAAGAAAAAGTGATTTTTGAAGAAGAAGAAGAACAAGTATTTTTTAAGAAAAAGAAGAAGAAAGTGGATTTTTGAAGAAGAGGCACGTGATCTCACTCTCTTATAGCGCGAGTGGCGATGTTAGTAATAATTGAAGAAAACAGAACAAGCCCGGGCTAAATCGAAAATCTCACTTTCGTGCTATGCATTCTAGAATCGGAGACTTTCGACTCAGCTCAGGCTCAAATTCATTTCCCTTAAACGGATCTAGGCTTATACTAGTTCGATCTATTAGTACGGCACGTAAAAATTAAATCTTTAAACTAAAGCGGAATCTTTCAAAGATTATACCTTTGTAGCGTGTCCCTCGCAAATAAGAAAATCGCAAAATCCACTAGTAAATCCAAAGAATAACTCCAAACAACTCCGAACTTGTGTGGGCAAGTGTCTACGGAGTGGCTAATAGCACCGGGAAAGAAATCCAAAGAAACCCGCTTCGAAAAACTCCAAATCTGTAAAAACTGATTTAGCCCGGGAACTGTCAAGCCAAATCTGAAAACCCAATATGTCGTAAAAGGAGATCTTTCACCAACCGTAGATCTAGACTTTGGCGAACCCAAAGGAACGAGCCAAAGGATCAGCGCGAAGGAAAGATCAAAAGCCCACAAAACTGCGGGATTCCTCCCGCCGGAAGACTATTCGGCCACCGGGAAAAACGCAGCAGTGGCGCGACAGTGATTTCAGAATCCAGGCAAAAAATCAAACCAAAATAGGCGACAAATACTTGGGTTTTCTTGGATAATTGAAGGGCTGAGTTTTCGAAGAAGAAAGATCCTTGGTCGACTGCAAAAGAAAACTTCAAGGAAGGAGAAGAAGTTCTCTCTCTAGACCACTCTTTTTTTCACTAGGCAAATAGCCTCCAAGGTTTCTAATGTCTTACTAAAGTGCCTAACATTAGCTATTTATAAGGAGCTCCTTAGGAGACCTAGTGGGTTTTTGAGTTGGGCCTTAATGTTTGACTTTCGTTGACCTCTTAGTCTTCACTAGATTAATCAACTCCAATCAAGCCTTTCGAATTAATTTCTTAATCCACTTCGTTAATCAAATTTAATCGAACCCTTAGAATTAATTAATTCATTATGAATTAATTTCTTAATCCACTTAGTCAATTAAATATTAATTAAACCTTTAGGAATAATTAATTCACTTTGTCGATTAGTCAAACGCATAATTAGTCGTACCACTAGCGGACCAATTATGGAACTACCGCTCAAAAATGACTTTACATCGCGCTCACTTTATTATTCTTCTATCTCCCCACATCAAAGATCTAGTGCTCGTCGGTTCATCAATTTACTGACAAATTAATTCACCGACTTCTTATTAGCCAAGATTAGTACCACTCGACTTTCTTATTATACCGGACGTAAAGTCCACTGGCTAGATTTGGTATAATAAACCTTACGAGCTCATCTCGGGAGCACCATCAACCCGGCGAACCGGTTCATGGATTCTTTCGACTAGCAACAGCACACAAAGAAGCTAAACACCGTATACCCAACTTACCGAGATTTAAAATCAAAGCATACGATATCTAACTCTCATGCCCGCTCCAATCTCGTGATTAAGAGATTAGAATACTAGGATCGAATTAACTACGCCGATTATTACAAGTTAATTCAATCCAAACTGGTCGTGCTCAATATGCACCGGACATATCCGTATGATTTAATTAGTCAAGACAAACTAATTTCCAAATCACACGATAACCTATACTGATAGTATGTTCAGACTATCTCAGTTACGAGCATTCTTTTTATATATCAATACTTTAACCAATAACGAGATCTACTGTGCTTTTCTACACCTCGTTATCTAATTCTACGATATAATGGAACACATTTAATACTGAAACAAAATGATATGTCAATTGGGTATTAGTTTTTGATACAAGCAAATAGCTTTCTAGTATTCAAAACAAACAATAATTACTAGGTACATGTACCCACTAGGTACATGGTACAATTTCTGCTGAAAATAAGTGATGTGTAAACCACTTATTGCTGAACTGAATTAGTTGCAATTTTTTTTATTTTTTTTATTTTCTTCATTATTTATCATTATTTTTTTGTTTTTTCGTTAAATAATTTTTATTTCAACGATAAAAATATTTTTGTCATTTAAATAAATAAAAAATATATTTTTGACTTGAGTTTTTAATTTCTTTATAAATATATTTTTGACTTCACTTTTTAATTTCTTTATAAATTTTAATTAATTTGTGATATTTATTATAATTAATATTATAGTTTTAAAATAATAATAACAGTCTAATTTATTGTTAAATGTTTAAAAATATTTTTTATTAGTAGAATTTCATATTATTAAGCAAATAATTATACATTTTAAAAATTATATTATATAAATTTTAAAAATATATGAGTCTAATTTTTTTTAAAAAAAGATAATTTAGTTTAAAATTTAAATACATTTAATTTTATAAACTTATTTTATATTTCAGAATTCAAAATTCAACTTTCAGAATTCAGACTTCACCGTTCAACGTTCAGACTTCAAAATTCAGACATATTTAATTTTAGAGTAAATTCCAAAATTGGTCATCATACTATGGTCAGTTTCCAGTTTTGGTCATCATACTTTCAAAAATACTTTTAAGGTCATCATACTTTCATTTTATTTTCAAAAAAGGTCACTCCGTCCATATTGGCTGTTAACCCTCTTAACGGAGCCTTTTTTTGAGGGCATTTATGTCATTCTCATTTATTTTGCTTTCTAATTTCCATCCAACTGCTGCCGGTTAAATTGAGCGGGAATTTGGCGCGCGCTACAGTAACGCGCTACAGTTGTCTTCCATTCTTTTGTTATATAGACATATCAGGGAGATCAGATCAGGATTATATAGACATCAGATCAGAGAATAATTGACATCAGATCAACAGACTATAGACATCAGATCAAGCATGTAAAAGAAATCTTACAGTAGAACTAAAACATACGTAACAAGGGAGATCAGATCAGGATTATATAGACATCAGATCAGAGAATAGTTGACATCAGATCAACAGACTATAGACATCAGATCAAGCATGTAAAAGAAATCTTACAGTAGAACTAAAACATACGTAACAAGGGAGATCAGATCAGGATTATATAGACATCAGATCAGAGAATAGTTGACATCAGATCAACAGACTATAGACATCAGATCAAGCATGTAAAAGAAATCTTACAGTAGAACTAAAACATACGTAACAAGGGAGATCAGATCAGGATTATATAGACATCAGATCAGAGAATACTTGACATCAGATCAACAGACTATAGACATCAGATCAAGCATGTAAAAGAAATCATACAGTAGAACTAAAACATACGTAACAAGGGAGATCATATCAGGATTATATAGACATCAGATCAGCGAATACTTGACATCAGATCGACAGACTATAGACATCAGATCAAGCATATAAAATAAATCATACAGTAGAACTAAAATATTTTTTCACAAAGACAACCCACCACGTCTCAGAACACAAGAAACACGTCAAAAACAACTAGCACCACGTCCAGAAACATCTGCATCCATGCATGTGAATTCAAGCTATTTTATCACAAAGAGAGCTCATCACGTCTCATAACACCAGCACCACGTCAAAAACAACTAGCACCACGTTCAGAAACGTCTACATCTATGCATATGAATTTAAGCGATTTTTTTCACGAAAACGGCACACCACGTCTCGAAACACAAGAACCACGTCAAAAATAACTAGCACCACATCATGAAATGTCTATATCCATGCTTGTATAGACATCAGATCAGGATTATATAGACATCAGATCAGCGAATACTTGACATCAGATCAACAGACTATAGATATCAGATCAAGAATATAAAAGAAATCATACAGTAGAACTAAAACATACGTAACAAGGGAGATCAGATCAGGATTATATAGACATCAGATCAGCGAATACTTGACATCAGATCAACAGACTTTTTTATTTTATTTTTTTTTGCCTTCCTCCTTGAGACTTTTTTCCGCCCGTTTTTTTTCTAAACAATTCAGTATTTTTTAACATACTTAACAATTATATTGTAATTTAATTTTGTAGTGGAACTTCAGTAAGAAAAAACGAAACAAAAAATTCGAATTTCAAAAGTTGAATTGAAGGTTACCATAAATTCATAAATTCAGAAGCCAAATTATGAATTTATGGTAGCCTTCAATTCAACTTTTGAAATTCGAATTTTTGTTTTGTTTTTTCTTACTGAAGTTCCACTACAAAATTAAATTACAATATAATTGTTAAGTATGTTAAAAAATACTGAATTGTTTAGAAAAAAAATGGGCGGAAAAAAGTCTCAAGGAGGAAGGCAAAAAAAAATAAAATAAAAAAGTCTGTTGATATGATGGCAAGTATTCACTGATCTGATGTCTATATAATCCTGATCTGATCTCCCTTGTTACGTATGTTTTAGTTCTACTGTATGATTTCTTTTATATTCTTGATCTGATATCTATAGTCTGTTGATCTGATGTCAAGTATTCGCTGATCTGATGTCTATATAATCCTGATCTGATGTCTATACATGCATGGATATAGACGTTTCTTGACGTGGTACTAGTTATTTTTGACATGGTTCTTGTGTTCCGAGACGTGGTGTGCCGTTTTCGTGAAAAAAATAGCTTAAATTCACATGCATGGATGTAGACGTTTCTGAACGTGGTGCTAGTTGTTTTTGACGTGGTGCTGGTGTTATGAGACGTGATGAGCTCTCTTTGTGATAAAATAGCTTGAATTCACATGCATGGATGTAGATGTTTCTGGACGTGGTGCTAGTTGTTTTTGACGTGTTTCTTGTGTTCTGAGACATGATGGGTTGTCTTTGTGAAAAAATGTTTTAGTTCTACTGTATGATTTCTTTTATATGCTTGATCTGATGTCTATAGTCTGTTGATCTGATGTCTATAGTCTGTTGATCTGATGTCAAGTATTCGCTGATCTGATGTTTATATAATCCTGATCTGATCTCCCTTGTTACGTATGTTTTAGTTCTACTGTATGATTTCTTTTACATGCTTGATCTGATGTCTATAGTCTGTTGATCTGATGTCAAGTATTCTCTGATCTGATGTCTATATAATACTGATCTGATCTCCCTTGTTACGTATGTTTTAGTTATACTGTAAGATTTCTTTTACATGCTTGATGTGATGTCTATAGGCTGTTGATCAGATGTCAAGTATTCTCTGATCTGATGTATATATAATCCTGATCTGATCTCCCTTGTTACGTATGTTTTAGTTCTACTGTAAGATTTCTTTTACATGCTTGATCTGATGTCTATAGTCTGTTGATCTGATGTCAAGTGTTCTCTGATCTGATGTCTATATAATCCTGATCTGATCTCCCTGATATGTCTATATAACAAAAGAAAGGAAGACAACTATAGCGCGTTACTGTAGCGCGCGCCAAATTCCCGCTCAATTTAACCGACAGCAGTTGGATGGAAATTGGAAAGCAAAATAAATGAGAATGACATAAATGCCCTCAAAAAAGGCTCCGTTAAGAGGGTTAATAGCCAATATGGACAGAGTGACCTTTTTTGAAAATAAAATGAAAGTATGATGACCTTAAAAGTAGTTTTGAAAGTATGATGACCAAAACTGGAAACTGACCATAGTATGATGACCAATTTTGGAATTTACTCTTAATTTTATCAATGAATTCAGTTTTCAGAATTCAGATTTCAGACCTCAAATTAAATTTTATCAAACGGGCCCTAACTTTGTTATTCTTATTTCACTTTTGGTCATTTCGTCCAAACCAACTGTTAAATCACTAACGAACAAGGGTACTTTTGTCAATTACTTGATTCTCTTTTCCATCTCCTTCTTTTTCGCCTCTACCACCTTCTCATTCTCCTCCACCACTGTCTTATCCATCTCCATCTTCTCTCTCCTTCATCTTCTTTGAAGATCTATCATCACTACACATCCAAAACAAAATTTATAATTAACCTAAAATAAAACAAAACTAATAGTACTTAGGATCGTACCCATGGGATGGTGAAGTTATTAATGTTCTTTTTTTTTTTTGGCTTTTGAGTTTTAGTGGCAAGAAAATAAGAGTTTGTTTGTTTTTGCAAAAGAAATCATAAAAGTAGAAATAAAAAGATAAATCAAAGGATTGAGAAAGACAAGATTTTCACTTTTCTCTAGATCAAGAGGCCGAATTATGTTTCTATTTTCATGAATTGATTGATTTAAACCACAATTAAGCAACTATTATTATGGGTTAGACCAGATATAGGTAATTCAATTCATTCAGCCTTACATCTAAGATGACCAAGCCTTAATTAAATTTACATCAAAGATACCCAAACCTTGAATCCTACCAATAGATCACTAAAGGCGTCAATTCTAGATTCACTATCCTTTTACTCATGGAAATGATTTTTCAAGAATCATGATTCAACTACCCATTGGACTTTAATCACAAGGTCCAACACATAGATCTAGCCCAAGATTTGTAACCTAACATAGTAGTTCATTCATGCAACTCAAGAATTTTCCAAGCCCACATGAAATTAAAGCATCCTCAACAAAGCCCATGACAAAATCATGCACAATATTCATTCATCATATCAATTTCATGAAATCAACACATAATTCTCAATAAAAAAATAGGTAAAGGATATTTGTAGCAAGCCCATAAGAAATAACACAATATAAACTCAAATTGATAAAGAAAAGAATTAGCTTCTCTTATCAAAACATGATACAATGTGACCCATAAACACAACTTGAGCATAAGTGCATAATCTCATAGAAAATGTAACAACCCCATCCTTTTTACATGGATTTTCACTTCCTCTATCACTTAGAGGAGTGAAAATCCCTATCTTAAATTTAGAACGTCATTGTTCTAAGATAAGAACTCATATTTTCTTTCTACTGCTCTAGTAAGAAAACTAAACTAAGTGTATTAAGTGTAACTATGTATTTTGATAACCCTTTGGGCATTTACAAATAAAGAATAAAGGAATAAAGTGTATTACAATCCCAAAATAGACATTCAACATTTAAAAGTTTAAAGGGGCAATTTAGGAATTTTGCAACTGGCGATGAGGTGGCACTGGCGCCTGGTGATCACATGAAGCTTCTTCCGACAGAGGCGTCCAACAAGTACTAGAACCTGTCGGTCGCCACCTGTGCTGGCTACCACATGCTACAACCATCTGGTCGCCTCCGCACACTTCGGATTTTTGCTCTTTTTCCTAACTTATTCTCCAAGTTTTATTAATTTTCTTCATGATTTCTTCTCTTTAAGCTCCAAAGTCTCCCTAAACTCCACATGATGTGATCTAAGGACCATCTCATGGTGCTACAACTCAAACAACAACTCAAGAGGATGCTCAAGGCACAAGGATTTATCAAAGAGATCTCATTGACATTGATGATCCTATCATAAGAGCAAGTTTGAATAAGGTGCATGAAGCCTTTAGTGATATGGTTCAAAAGTGCTATAATGAAGAACTTGTCTTCAAGGACAAACACCCACCAAGAGAACTCATAGTGCTAAGCATTTGTAATAGCTAGCCTTCTTTTTTTTTTTTTTTTTGCAATACATTTATTTTTGGTCATAGGATTAGAGTTTGGGCAAAGTTTTACTCTTTTGAATTTTTAGAGTATTTTTACTTGTTAAGGGGTTTTGTAATTTTTACCCTTAATTAAGTCCAATAAGGTCCAATAATGCCCACGAGTGCAGGGAATTTCGGCCAAGGTCTCTTCTAGAAGGTCCACAAGCTTACTTGGATAAGAAGGCAAGTAGAAAGAATGAGGAAGCCCCATTGAACCCAAAATTGCGGCAACACCTTTACACTCCCAGGCATGATTTTTATTTTTAACTCTTTTTTGTAAAATAAGGTCTAAATCTTATAGGATATAGTAAGATTAAGACATGGTTTGATTTTTAGGAAATTTGGATAGATTAGGAAAGAGAAATTAAGGAAACAATTCCAAATCTCTCAATTTTCTAAATTTTGTAAGAGAGAGACTTGTTGCCTTAAAAAAGGAAATCCTAGTACCACTAGAATTCCCCTCAATAGTTGTCTAGTCACGCCCCTATATACAGAGGGTATGAATCTTCAATAAAATTATGTAATTGATGAATTAAACTCCAAATTTTGTGTATGCTTGTATGATACCAAACCGAGATATTTCACTTTGCATCATCTAGAATTTATCAATAGTATTCGGTTATTACTATTGTGGTATCACTTGATGTGAACATCAGGATGAAAGAACCTCCACCAGAAGAAAAACCAGCAGGATGTGCCCGTTCTTCCTCCACTCTAGAGCAACTGGCGCAAGAATCGACTCAGAGAGAGCGTTGCTGCGCAAGAATTAGCTCAAGGAGGCTCTTAGTGGATCAAAAACTATGTTTGAGAGATTCACAACTGATTATGTTGGACCAATTACAAGATCTAGAGCAAAGAAGGCATCTGGATTAAGCCCAGTTTCAAAGTTCGAGATCGAGTCCAAGACCGAACAGGCCCAAACCCATCTACCAACAACGAGGCCCAAACCCATTAACGTCACGAGATTATTCAATAATGGACTTGTAGTGTTAACTTAGATGAGGACTAAAACCCAATAATAAAAGGTTGAAGATTGGGTTGAAGAGTTAAAGGCCAGACATGAAGGCCCTTACACTCCCTAAGCCCATTTGAGACCTTTAAGTCTCTTCCTACTAGGATTATCTTTTACTTTCACAGTTCTAGAAGGTTTTGTAAGTTTATCCTAGTACAACTAGGATAGATGGATTTTTCCCTTTTATAGTAGGATTATAATTATCTTGTAATACTACTCTATAGTGGCCGAATTTCCAAAGCTATTAGAGTTAGTGTAGGATTTTCTTTTTTAAATCTCTCTTTTACTAGGATCGAGTGATTACTTTTTAGAAAATGAAGAGAACTCTTGTAAAGCCTATAATAGGCCCCCTATCACACGAAATTTAATAGACTTGGATTGATTTTCGAAATTGTTTGTTGAGTTGTATACTCTTCCAAAATCTCTGTTTATAGTGATCTTACGAGATCGTGAGTTGTACTTGCGAGGAAACCACAGAACCCCTTTTGTTGGTTTAGATAGTTGAGGTTGAACTATTAGACCGTGTTCTGAGTGACTAATCAATCATAAGACATCACCCAAACTCTTAAAGTTTTCGCATAAAGAGGTTAAAGAAACGTGTGTTTTCATGAGTTGAGTGATTCAGCGACTTAATTCACCAGGTAAGATAGTGTGAGAGAATAGTTAGAAAGATCGGGCAACAACTGGTCAAAAGGTTATTCTTTCGAGCAGGTCATCCTGGCAGCTATGCTATCATCGGTGACTTGTTCCTAAAGGAAGGGTTAGCTTTTTCACCGTCATCACTCTACCCGGAACTTCTTTTTGAAGTCTAAACCATATAACCATAATTCCATCCAAGAAGGAGAGAGTTTTTGTCAGTCTTCAAAGCACTAGATCTGGCAAACAAGAGCTATCTTCTATCTCCATAGAAAAAACCTTATCAAGTGGTATCAGAGCTAGTTGTGCTACTCACGAATTGGTGTGCTATTTCAAGAGGGAGTTCAAATTGTTCATCAATTGGTGTTGTTGGCAAGCCTAGTGTTCGAGCTCATTTGCCTTTCTCACTCTGATAGAGAGGTTCATCCTTATGCTGGGGAACCTCATATTCGTGCCTATGATCCTGCCTCCAGGCATACTAGCTTTGATACTTATATTCTACAAAGAGATCTCCAAACACCCACGGTTTGGGTCTGTTTGTTCCTTCAATCAAAATGGCATGGTATTCTCGAAAACTAGAATAAAAAAGATCACTAAATACCAGGGGCAGTTTCTTCTCTGTTTCCTTAGCATCTATAACTATCGCAACTAAAGATCACTGCAGAAACTCAAAAACAAATTAAAAATAACCACCAAACAAGAACAGAAAATACAAACAAACAAAAGGGCCACCGTGCTCCTCGGCAACGGCGCCAAAATTGATATGCAATAAAGGTACCTATCAACATAATATTTATAAACCTAAATTTCCACACTGAAGGATTCAAAACCCCATCGTAGAGTACTTTAGGTGTCGATTCACAGGGAGCAATTGGGGATTAAGTTTGTTTGTTATTTCTTATCTTTTCTGGGGGTTGAACAATAGATTAATTGATTTATTAGGGCTAAACTAGGCATACAACTAACAAGAGATAAAATCAGTGGGGGTGAGTAGGGATTCCGACCACTGTCAGGTGCAAACAAGTGGCCAAATATACATAGCAATTTTCTATTCTCAGCAAGGTCCCCGTCCCATGTATAAACATAGAGGCGACACAAAAATGCAGCATATGAATAAGATTAGCGAATGGACTCCCACATAAGTAGAAAACAGACACTACTATATACAATTCAATCCAAAGGTGAATAGATACAAAAACACACAGAGGAGCCAAATAACACCCTAAGTACACAAATGGTATCTAGCACATTACGACACAAGCAACGAAGGGCACCAAGATGCAAGCACGAAAGATACCACCTTCGGGGCCGAAGACACCTCCTGTTCATTAACGGTAACAAATTCTCGCTCTGTCTGCAATCGCATCTGAATCTCATCCTTGGCTATGCCATCTGGGGCAGAAATCCCTTTGAGGAGGTCAGAACACCATTGATCTAAGCCCCGCCATCATCCTAGCTATGAAATAAAAACCCTAACTACAAGAGACTACTTCTCCTTCTATTGGAAGCCAACTGTAGTCAGAAAGAGTGAAATGTGAAGCAAAGCTTACCCGTAGGACTTTTTCCATTAGTATATATACATACCACAAATTAGGGTAAAAAAATAGTAATAACTTAAGGTAACTGAAGGCATTTCTGGAATTCTGCATGGCTCACTAATCCACCTTTGAGCTCCTTGCCTTTGTGCTGCTAATTCCCTCATTTTAAGCACGATCTTAGTGTAAAAAGGCACAAATTACACCAACAACATCTCATCACCTGTAGAATCCATAATTATACCATAAGTCTATGAAAAGCGCACATAGAATAGCCAATCATAGTTTAAATGCAGGAATAACATATGGATCATGTTGTATAAATAGAGGTATAATTGGTACACATATTATGCAAACGGATTTAGTATCATGTACCACTCAGAAATAATAATTTATAAATATCACACCACAAATTATCGTATTATAAGGGTCAATCCACAGGGAACGGAGTAGAATTTTGTTGCACAAGTTAAAAAAATAGTAAAATAGAACAGGTATAAAAGCAATAAGTGTAAGCAGTTGGTGAGGTAAATAAAATAAGGGTGAAAAGAAACAAGAAATAGGGGATGAGAGGAATGATTTTCACTTCACTTTAGAGATTAAAGGCTCCGTTGCTTGTTTGCATTAACAAAAAAAGTGAAAGCTCCTTGACAGTCAGGACTGAAAATAATGAAATGCTGTATATTTAGGATCGTCTCACCTGAAGTCACACCCGTGTCACTTACTCCATAACCACCCTACTAACAGACCAATGAAGTCCTTGTTTACTTCAGGTCCTCACCTAGCACAGTCCTACCACTAGGGGACTAACCTCTTCACCATGACTAGCATAACACCAGGGCCTGAACACCACAAAATTTCTAGTTGGTAAGGTACTAACAATAGTGTATTCCCTATGAGCATTCCAAATAAATGGAGCTCTAAAGTTAATAGGATCTCTAGTTGTTAAGGTATTACCAATTAAGATTTCCCTACAAGCATTCCAACCCTGCTTCACCCCAACCCCTTAAATTGCATAACACTTAGCCATGATTGGAACTGAAATCTTCAACAACTCACTCCATACTTAATACCGTCTGCTGAACTAGAAACCTAAACTACAACACTCTCCATAAATGAAATCAGTGAAAAGCTCTCACACAAGATGTGCTCGACAAACTTTATAACAGCTAGTCCACTCATCAACTAGCAGGGGAAGTAACACACATCACTCTAAATGCAATGATTGATGTGCATTAAATCGAAAGGCATCGGCGTACAGTTCGCCCCTATTAAATCCGTTGTAGTGCACATCTTGTAGCTAGAGCTTTTCACCTTGCCTCTAACTATTTAGAGTAGTGAAAATCCTCACAAATAACTTAGAACCTCATTGGTTCTCAAGAACTCTAAAATGAAAGGGACATCATGAATAAAGAGAAAAATGAGTTTCGGATAAAACAACGCAAGCAAAGAATTACAAGAGAAAAAACTCCGAACTCCTAACTAACACTCTTTACTCTCAACTATCTCTTGCTTGGAGTTCGGAGTATAGTACTGCTATTTATACAGAAAATCTAGTGAAGCAAAATGCAAGATGGCTATTTTTGGAATTTCGGCTTTGCTTCGTGGCCAAGGTTTGCAAGCTGGCATATTCTGGGGACAAAAGCTGACACAAGCCGTTAAAGCAACCTGCACTGTTCAGAGGCTGTTAAAGTAGCGTGCGACACTGTACCGGGTGTCCTTCTTCAGTATACTTCTCTCATGCCGACATACTCTTGTCTCATCGGGCAGGATCATAGCTCGTGATCTTGTACTTCTTAGCTCCTTAAGTTCTGCCCGTAGATCGTGCTAATGTACTAGCCATCCTTTTTGGTATCTGCCCGTGTAGGTGATGGTTGTGGGACGCTCAGCAAACATTGGCTTCAGTTGAGCGTCACCTGGAAGTGTTCTATCACAGTCACCGTGCACTGGTCGAGTGGACTTAGCTTCTTCAGACGTTGCAGTTCTCAGTCGTCATCTTCTCACGTCCGCTATACTTAGGTGTTGTTGGTCCTCATGTTATCTCCTTCTATAGAAGTTGTCGTCCGTTGGCCATGATCTCTCTCAGCTTCTGCTGCTTCACTTCGGTGCTAACTCCACTTTGTCTTCGTCACGTCCAGTGAACGGTGTCGTGAACTGGACATCTTCAGCTCACGCTCACTAAACGCTGGATTATCACTGGACTTGGTGGACTTCACGTCCATGTGAAGTTGTTGTCTGGTTACCGTGTCCTTCAACAAGCTTGAAAACCTTCAGCTCTGCTCCAAATGCTAAGTCTGAAGTGCGGTTTTCTACAGTCTTAATTCTATCCAAATTTCACCTACAATTAGCACAAGTAAAGCCATAACTAGTATTTTACCATACAAACAGATTAAGAATCTGTCCATAGGCAGCTCAAAATATTGCTCAAAACATGTAAAAATATGTATAAAATGAGTTGCATCAACATTAAATAGTCAAAATAATAAAAAAAAAGAAAATCAACACCTCAAGAACAGTGTACAAATTGAGCCAAAAGTCAGTAAACTAACGGAGCCATAACCACTGCGGGGAAAAGAGGTGCAATAACACCCCCTTACCAATATTAGTTCTGCCAGCCATGGGCAATACCTCTATGGCTGCTCCGACAGGAGGAAGACCCAGGGCTTAGCCCTGGATCTTTAATTTTTTTTGGAACTTGCCTCATTGAAATGACGTCATTTGAATAAGGCAAGTTTAAAAGAGATTAAGAATTGCACGACCCTATTACGGGAACAAAATATATTTAAGCCTTAAAGTGTTTAGGTGAAAAATTAAAGATAAAAGCGGGAGAAGTTTTCTCCCTCTATGCATAAACCCTAGCCCGCCATTTTGTTACCCTGGCGATAGAGCCACCAGAAAAGGCCCCGCTTGACGGCGGTGGTCACTTCCCACCTCTGCCCCGCGCAGTAGCTGCAGCCACCTATCAACCACAGCGAAATCAAATTTTTTTCATTGTTTTTTGCAACGCATGCTACCATAGAAAGTTCTACTTTTTTTGAACCCAAACAAATTCGCTTCTTCAATGGGTTACCTAAATTGGTTTTAACTCAAGAGGAACGGGCTGAATCGATTGCACCATTAAAATTCGCTCTAGTTGGAAAGTTTTATTTCAGACGCCTGAGGATGACAGAATTGAAACTTGAATTCTATAAGGTTGATTTTCATGGAGGACATGAGATTGGCCTTATGAATCAGTGCCATATCATTATTAGGTTTAGTCTGGAGGTGGATTATCAATGATATTCTATGCGCCCAACTTGGTTAATTGCAGGATATCATATGAGAGTTTTGAAGTAAATGCCACACTTCAAATTTGAGGAAGATCCTCGAGTGGCTCCAATCTGGGTATAAATGCACGAATTGCCGTTGGAAAACATGTACCCCAAGGTTATTTTTTCAATTTCTTCATCTATTAGACTGCAAATAGACTCTCCAACAATTATAGGTACTAGTCATGCTATGGCAAGATTTGTGTGGAAGTGGATCTATTGAAAGAACATCCCCCTAGTATCCAAATCCGTGTGACCAAGACATTATTACGCAACCTTTCACCTATGAGTATGTTCCATAATACTGTTGAGGCTGTCGTAAAATAGGACATACGTCGCAAGATTGTAAAAAAGGACTGTCAGGTAATCGATGCCAAATTCAAAAACTGCCTACAATAGAATATCGTCAGAAGGTTATGGTTAAAGTGGTAGGAGGTTCTTTTAGTTTAATGACTTCAGAAAAGGCATCGGTACCTATGGTTTCAGAAAAACATTGGCTCTAGTGAATGCAGTGCCGACTACAGTTCAAGATACTAGCTAGTCTATTGACGTCCCTGTTGAGGGTATTATTACGTAACCAAACCCGCAAGAAAAAGTACATGCTCCCTTGTCGAATCCAGGGTCCTGCCATGAAGTGGTTATAGTTGAATCGGTTGAAGAAGATCAGCATAACCCTATTAACAATTTACAAATTC
This sequence comes from Knoxia roxburghii, assembly GCA_030378225.1. Taxonomy (NCBI): domain Eukaryota; kingdom Viridiplantae; phylum Streptophyta; class Magnoliopsida; order Gentianales; family Rubiaceae; genus Knoxia; species Knoxia roxburghii. The sequence continues at coordinate 10,427,794 of CM059423.1, forward strand.
AAGTTTTGAAGCCAGTTCTGTAGCCTTTTGTGCCCCAAACAATTGTTGATCGGAGTGCTGCTACCTCCTCTCAACGGTTGGATGCTAAAGTTTTAAAGAATTTAACGCTCGAAATAATTCAAGATTTAGATATCCCTCCGCTGTCTGACTTAATTGTAGAAGCTATTGACAAATCACTATCTTTAGTCCCCCAACAGACGACTAGGATATCTCCCAGCGAGCACCATGGGATGATTTTGGATGGGATGGAGACTTCAGATGCCCATATTGAACAGCATGCTCTCCCCTAATTCGCTCAGGAAAAGGTTGTACAGCAAAAACAATCTATTGACAAATCTGCCACAATTCAATGATGGGTCAACGAATGGTGGAAGATTTGGGTCCATTATAGGATGGTGGTTTGGAACAAGATGGTGAAGGAATGAGAGATGATTTTGATTCAGATTCAATTAATTCTGAACCTCTACCGGGCATGTATGAATCGCAGGGTGATTTTGATGATTATGCGAAAATCGTAAATCGTTATTTTTTTCCAGATGAGGGTTTTTCCCAGGTGTGACGTAAAAAAGGATGTCCGAAGAACATTTTAGGTGCCTCACCATTGATCCCATCGCGCCACTCGATACACATTCATCACCCGCCACTTCGTTTTCGTTGAGTTGCTTTAGTGATCTTATTTAATATGGCTATAATTTCAGAGGTCATTTTGTATAATATAGCTCGTTTGCTAATAGGGGGTTACAAAGTAGTAGGTGTTTTTTAACCCTTGCATTTTTGTAGGAGCAGAGCTAGGCCCACAGGGTTCGGTAGGGCAATAAATTTAATAAATAATTTTTTTTAAATGCTAAACAATAAAAATTTACAAAATTCCTCTACGACTACTCATATTTTAAAAACTACATAAAATTACTTCGTTATCAAGTGTCTCAAAAATTTCTTTTTCAATATACGTAACTAAACAATCATTCATCCATCGATCTCCCATTCGATTCTGAAGCTGAATTTTCATAATCTTTATTGCAAAAAATACATTTTCCACTGTTGCAGTAGTCACAGGCAAAACAAGTGTAAGTGTAATAAGTTTGAATACCAACGGGTACACAATGTCTCTTTTTGACTTCACAAGTTCTCTGGCAAGATTTTTTATTCCTTTCAAATCTGCAAAGTCTTCACTAGAGTGCACATCCATAAAATAATTATCAAGTTGGTTATCTAGGGTCATAATCTCAACAGAGAGAAATTCAAAGGATAAAATTTAGCAAAACACACCAATTTTTGCTTGTCAAAGGTAGAAAAACTATTTTCAGGACTAAGGCATTCCATGCAAAGAAGTAGTTCCGTGTTTGCTTCATTGAATCGACTATTAAGTTCTTGAAGCTATGTATCCAAAATTTCATAACATAAACTTACTTTGTAATAATGCAAATTAGTAACCCTTGGAACTTTATGTTTGGATCTGCCTTTGAGAACACAAACTTAATCGATGTTTGGAATTTCAATATCATGCCCATTACAAAATGGTAAAACTTCATCCAACAAAGTAGCCCAACCATAATCTCTCATCAACTGTAAACGCTCTTTAGAGATTTGAACTTGTACCATGGCATTCATAAAATCTAGATCTTTTCTCTATAAAACTTGTGAGAGCTCATTTTCTATACCTAAAATGTTCTTCATTAAGTGTAACGTAAAAGCAAAATCGAATGTTTCTAAAGAATGCAAAAGACTAGTATACAAGTCATTTTATACATATTTTTACTTGTTTTAGCCTTGATTTGAGCTGCCTGCAGACAGATTCACAACCTGTTCGTATGGTAAAAATACTAGTTATAGCTCTACTTTTGTTAATTTCAGGTTAAATATGCATGAAATGAATACTGTAATAAACTGCACTTCAGACTTAGCATTTGGAGCAAGATCGAGGATTCTAATGTAAGAAGGACAGACGACAACTTCACAGGAGTGTGAATTTCATGAAGTCCAGAGAAATCCAGCGTTTGGCGATCGTGAACTGAAGACGTCCAGTTCACAACACCGTTCACTGGACGTTACACTAACAAAGTGAAGTAATGCTAAAGTGAAGCAGCAGAAGCTTAAAAGAGGACATCATGGCCCTCAAACGACAGCGTCAACCGAAGGTCCCAATTTGACGATCACCAAACGCTAGCGTCAGGAGGATGTGAGAAGATAACGACCAGAAACTGCAGCTTCTAGTGAAGCCATGTCCAACCCGTCAGTGTACGGTGACTGAGACAAAACACTTTCATTTGACGCTCAACTAAAGCCACCGTCAGCTGAACATCAGACCATTATCACTGGCACATGCAGAGGGTAGATTTTAGAAGAACAGTTAGTACGACAGAGCCAGCTAAGGGCAGTACCATAGGAGACAGGAACGAAAACATTACAGCTAAGAGTTCCTGCCTGAGGAGACAAGAAGTACATCGATGCACAGCTGAAGTACGTCGGAACAGTGGGGTCAGGCTGCTTTAATAGTTTCTGCAGTGCACAGGTTTACTTTTACTACTGGATGTCAGCATTTGCCCCCTTTAAGATGCCAAGAAGCCAGCTTGCAATCCTTAGCCACTAAGTAATACTGAATTTCCCATTTTAGCCATCCAACATTTCATTCACTAGATTTCCTTCTATAAATAGCAGTAGTTGACTCCGAACTCAAAACAAGAGACAGTAGGGAGTAAGGAGTAGTAGTTGAGTTCGGAGTTTTTTCCCTTGTAACTTGTTACTTGGGTTGTTTTATCCGAAACTCTTTTCTTTACTCATGATTACTTCTTCATATAAGTGTTGATCTAGGACCAATGCGGTTCTAAGTTCTTGCAGGTATTTTTACTCATCGAATGAGGTAGAGACAAGGTGAAAGCTTCACTTACAAATATGCATTAAAGCAGGTTTGATGCTGCCAAACTACTCGCTTAAGCCTCTTTGTCGGCTGATGAGTAGAACTGGCTTTTATCTGCTACCTAATGTGCACACCATTGTATTTGAGCTTTCACTGATTCTGTTTACCATGAGTGTTGTAGTATAGGTTCAGTAGTTACACTAACAGCTCGAGTAGAGAATGATGTGAGAATGCCACAGAAGTCCAAATCATGACAGTATCATACAATTTAAGGGGCTGTGATAGCACAGGATTGGAATTCTTGTCAGGAAACCTTAAATGGCAATACCATAGAAACCCAAAATTCTTGTGTTGAAGACTAGCAGAGTTCAAGCGCTTGTAGGGAAATATTGACTGATAATACCTTAGCGATCATATACTCTGTAACTCTTAGAGCTTGACATAAGTAGAGATGCTTTTGGAACGTCTTAATTGATAATACCTCAGTAAATATCTACTCTGACAAGTCTTAATTGATAATACCTTAGTAAATATCTACTCTGATAAGCCCAAAGAGTTTTGCAGAATAGGAATGCTCTTAGAGATGTCTTAACTTACAACACTTTAGCAACCGCACATTCTGTTAAACTCTTGAGTCTAGCAAGATAGAAATGTATAAGGGAAGTCTTGGTTGACAATACCTTAGCAACCTTCTACCCTGTGAAACTTAGGAATGAACAAAGTTTGACTGCTTGTAGGGAGATCTTTATTGATGATACCTTAGCCACCCTGTACTTTGTTCATTCAAGTCCTGGTATGATATATGTGTGATAAGGAGGTCCAATCCCCTTGTCAGAAAGACTGGTTGGATTGGCACTAGGCCGTACACAAGAACGACCGAGAACTACGTGGTCTTTTGGTAGAGAGATAGTGAGGTGCATGACACGCATGTGTTGTTCGAGTTGAGCAAGAACTGTGCTCTGCAGCATATTTTTGATGCTTGCTGTGAGGAAGCTGAACCTCTCTTATCATCTGCAAGCTCTAATCAGAGCCTCTAATCTTCCAGGGGAGTAGAAATCCCAACTCTGATCCACTGTTTTCCTTGTTCATTTCTGTTTTCTTGTTTTGTTGTTAATACCTTCCCTCTTAATTTTATTAACTTTACTGCTGAGAATATTGTTATACTTTTTTGTATATTTCTAACTTGGCTGCAGAATTCTACCCTTTGTTCCCAGTGGATCGACCCGTATACTACCCTAATAAGTGGTATTTAGTTTATAAATTGTTAATTCTGAGTGGTATTACGACACTAAATCCGTCACATCAACCAACAGCCTTAGCCTTTTGTTCTGATTGAGAACCATCTTCCATTACATACTCCAAAACATCAAGAACCATAGAAAAATTCAGAATCAAACTCATAAATGTACTATAATGTGAACCCTAACAAGTATCACCCGCTTTTTTAAGCCCATATTCTTGATTCAAGCCAAGACCACTTAAAATTTCTTCATTTCCTAGTTCCTTTCTAATTTCAACCATTTTCATTTCTCGAAACACATAATGTCTTTTTACATGAACCTCCAACAACCGTAACTACAATGGAAATCAAGTTGAACATAGAAGCAACTTCTATATGATTTTTTGTTACAGCAACAATAGTGAGTTGAAGTTGATGTGCAAAACAATGCACATAAAAGGCAAAATGGTTATCCTTCAAAATCAAATTTTCAAATGCATTAAACTCTCCTCACATATTACTTGCACTATCATAAAATTGTCCTCTGATTCTATCCATACTCAACCCAAAATATGAAAATAATGATTCTAATGCCCTTTTAAGTGACAAAGCAGAAGTATCACTAATATGGACAATCCCAAGAAAACGTTCAACAACAATACCTTCTGAGTTGACATAACGTAAAACAATAACTATTTACTCTTTATCTGATATATCACGTGATTCATAAACTAATATAGAAAAAAAAACATCTCCAAGTTCTTTAATGATAGCAAAAGTAGTCTCAAGAGCAGCAGCATGCACAATATCTTTTTGAATATTTGGAGAAGTTAATTGATTATGTCCTAGAGCATTTTGTAAAACCACATTCTTTATCTCGTCATTGTGATTAGCTAGAAATTTCAAGAGTGTAAGAAAGTTACCTTGATTTATAGAACTGTCCGATTCATTGTGCCCTCGAAAAGCTAAACCTTGTCGTAACAAAAATCGAATACAATCAACTGAAGCAGTTAACCTTAATCTATGAAGACTACGAGTTTTCTCCGATTGCTTAGAGAGAGCAACTTCAATATGATGTCTTTCCCTCATCAAATCTACACACTTTTGCAAAGCTTGATTATGGGCACTATTTAACATGTTAACGAATAAATCTTTTTTCTTCCTATTAGTGAAACCAGTTGATATAAAAGAATCTCCACCTGTTTGCTTCCCAAAATCCAGCCGAAATAAATAGCAGCACAAACAGAATGCATCATCTTTACTTATGCTATAATCTAACCAATTTCCAAATTCATTAAACCATGATGGACAAAATTTCCTTTGTACTTTACCAATCATTGTTTGTGGAAAATTATGGTTACGAGCTTGGCAAGGTTCTTTTTGTAAGTAAGCTCTTCTAACCCTGTCCCAATCATTTGGATCATAACTTGAAATTTTCATCCTTAAACCAGGATCGGATTGGAGATCATCCAAATTAATCTTAGTTCGAGGTTTCTTTGCTGCAACAAGTTGTTGTCTTTCTTGATGACTCGTTTCTTCTTCTCCCCGTTTCTGACTTGTTTCTTCATTTACCTGTGACTTTTTTATAAGATATTTTTCCATCCCTATTTATCATAAAGAAAAAAAATGGTTCATGGAAAAACATCAAGGAATTCACTCATCCCAAAATAATAAACGTACCATATTTGAAAATTGAAAGACACTTTGATAATATAAATTAATATAATTAATTAACGCAAAAAAAAAAAAAAAAAGAGACTGGATCTTCTTTGCGGCAACATAAATTCCAAGAATGAGTCCAATGGCCGCCGACTTTCTGAACTCCAACAAAAATAAAGCTACCTGCTAACTAGAAAACATATATTTGCTTAAAAAAAAAACACTAGTAAGCATATATATATATATACACAAATTATATCCTGTACCACTAGGTACATGTACCTAATAATACATCACCACTCTCACTATTAGAGAGTGAGATACACGCTCTTTTCTTCTTCTTCTTCTCTAAAAACCTAGTTCCTTCTTTTTCAAAAATCACTTCTTCTTCTTCAAAAATCAATTATTCTTCTTCACCGTACTACATTCAAAACCGCATTTAATCAAAATTTTCATTTAAACACAGATTTAACGGAGATCGACCATTATTTTTTCCGAAGAACAATACCAAATACAACGGAAAAATTACTTCTTCTTAAAAAATCACTTCTTTCTGTTCAAAAATCATTTCTTCTTCTTCAAAACCCTCTCATTCTTCTTCAAAAATAACTTATTCTTCTTAAAAAATCACCACATCATAAAGTATAAACTGTATTTAATGGATTTACGGAACCTTATTTTCACGATTTGATGTTGGGTAATGTATTAATGATGTTATATTCGTGTTTTCTTATTTAAATAATGCTATGTTGCTCTGAAATATGATATATAAATGGTTTCCGTGAGGTATTGGCACTTTCATGTGAAATGGGTTGCTACTGATTCTTCCCCGCTTATGGGACGTAACTAGACGTTGGGGGACGTTGCAAGACATAACGAGATGTTGCTGCTTTGTATTTTGGACGTAGCGGGACGTAACTAGACGTTGTGGGACGTTGCTGCTTTGTATTTTCGGACGTTGCGGGACGTAACTAGAAGTTGTGGGACGCTGCTGCTTTGTATTTTAGAACGTTGCGGGACGTTGTCGGGCGTAGCTGGACGTATCTTGATCTGATATCTATTGTATGTTGATCTGATGTCAAGTATTCACTGATCTGATGTCTATATAATCCTGATGTGATCTCCCTTGTTAAGTATGTTTTAGTTCTATTGTATGATTTCTTTTATATTCTTGATCTGATATCTATAGTCTGTTGATCTGATGTCTAGTATTCGCTGATCTGATGTCTATATAATTCTGATGTGATCTCCCTTGTTAAGTATGTTTTAGTTCTATTGTATGATTTCTTTTATATTCTTGATCTGATATCTATAGTCTGTTAATCTAATGTCTAGTATTTGATGATCTGATGTCTATATAATGTTGATGTGATCTCCGTTGTTAAGTATGTTTTAGTTCTATTGTATGATTTCTTTTATATTCTTGATCTGATATCTATAGTCTGTTGATCTGATGTCAAGTATTCACTGATCTGATGTCTATATAATCCTGATGTGATCTCCCTTGTTAAGTATGTTTTAGTTCTACTGTATGATTTCTGTTATATTCTTGATCTGATATCTATTGTATGTTGATTTGATGTCAAGTATTCGCTGATCTGATGTCTATATAATTCTGATGTGATCTCCCTTGTTAAGTATATTACACATTTTTTAGTTCTATTGTACGATTTCTTTTATATTCTTGATCTGATATCTATAGTCTGTTGATCTGATGTCAAGTATCGCTGATCTGATGTCTATATAATCCTGATGTGATCTCCCTTGTTAAGTATGTTTTAGTTCTATTGTATGATTTCTTTTATATTATTGATCTGATATCTATAGTCTGTTGATCTGATGTCAAGTATTCGCTGATCTGATGTCTATATAATCCTGATCTGATATCCCTTGTTAAGTATGTTTTAATTCTACTGTATGATTTCTTTTATATTCTTGATCTGATATCTATAGTCTGTTGATCTGATGTCAAGTATTCGCTGATCTTATGTCTATATAATCCTGATGTGATCTCCCTTGTTAAGTATGTTTTAGTTCTATTGTATGATTTCTTTTATATTCTTGATCTGATATCTATAGTCTGTTGATCTGATGTCAAGTATTCGCTGATCTGATGTCTATATAATCCTGATCTGATCTCCCTTGTTAAGTATGTTTTAATTCTACTGTATGATTTCTTTTATATTCTTGATCTGATATTTATAGTCTGTTGATCTGATGTCAAGTATTCGCTGATCTGATGTCTATATAATCCTGATCTGATCTCCCTTGTTAAGTATGTTTTAATTCTATTGTATGAGACGTTGCGGCAGTTGTTCTGATACGTTGCGGCAGTTGTTATGAGATGTTGTTGACTCAGCGAAGACGTTGTTCACTCAGCGCGGAAAAAAAAAGGCGCGCGCGTAGGCGAAACTTACTATATTTAGTAAGTGTACATCTGTAATGCGAAAAATTACTATATATAGTAATAGGTACATGTACACAATGTACAAGATATATGAACCAATATATATATTCACGCGACCCAGATTTCGTTTCGGAGGTAGCTTTTTTTATATATTTAACTAATTTTAATTTAAACTAATTCCTATTAAGTTTTGAAAATATCCATTAACCAAAAATAAATTTAGGTCTAAACATAAAGCCTATGTGTTTCTTCTTCTTCACATTAATAATTTTTTAAATTTTTTTACCTTTTACTTCTTAATTTAATATTTTTTAGTGAGACAAAAACTGAAAAAATTTTAAAATATATACATATATACTACTACATAAAAAATTTTGAGGTGGAGATGAATGTGGCTCCACCACTATATCTTTTGAATTTCTACTTTTTTTTAAATAATAAACGGATAATCAATCCGATATTCTCTTTAAACAAAAAACAAAAAACTTAAAATCTCTAATAATTTTAAAAGTTTTATGTATTCCTATGTAGAGTATTATTGTCATGTTCCATACTTCCCAGGTTTTATGCTGTTCTATTTATTCCACTGGCTTCCTTTCGTGTTTTATTCTTTATCAGAATCTACAAGGAATGAGGGCAGGTGGCCGACCAAAGAACGAGATGAGGATGTGAGCACATTGTTTGTTCTCCTCTGTCAATATATATATTTTGATGCTCAAACCTATTCATAAACAGGCCTACCAATAGAGTAGGATAGGAGGGCGATCGTCAATTACTAAAAATTTTAAGGGTCCACATTTTTTTTATATAATATTGGTATTAATATATAATTTTAAAAAATCAAAGAAAATAAGTCCCTTTTATTGTATTATTTTTTTAAAATAAAAAAATAAAAACTTGGTCAAATTGAGAGTTGAAAGGACGGTCACGAATTTTAAGACTTTTAATGAGATTTGAATGAGAATATCAGAAAAATTGAAAAGACGATCAAATTTAAATTGGATTTGAATGTGTAAAAAATATTTAAAAAAAATTTAGAAATTTATTCATTCATAATTTATATTCAGTGTGAGTCTCATTCAATAAAGCCTATGGAAGAATTGGAAGCATTAAACAATGCCAAAAATAAGTATGGCCGGAAAAATGGAGGGTGAATAAAGACTGTGCAACCGAGGTCAAAGTGGAAAAAGGGGATTTCCTGTCGCTGATGGGATATGAATAACAAATGTTTAAGTTATTTAAGTGAGGATAAATTTGTCTAAATTTTTATATTTTAATTCAGAAGGGTCAATATAATACTTAATTAGTTAATAGAAGGGGTTTTTTGATATTCCCCAAACTTTAAGAGGATGTTTGATTTATAATCAAACTTTATGGGGATTTTTTATATTAACTCTTTTTAATATAATGGTATTATGTATAATGGTTTATATATTTTTGTTTTTAATTTGAAGATGAATTTTGGTGTTGGAGGAAAGATGAGAAAATTACTTTGGATGACGAGAATTTTATTTACATAATATTTAATCATCATAGTAAACTTTTTATTGGCACGTTGGGATAATTTATTTTTATGGTATTTGATTTGTGAACTTCTTTCATTGTGAAACTCAATTTTTTTAATTACTTTTAATATTTTCGGATGTATAGTAAGTACGGTTCTTATGTTTTCGGATATTTTTTTTTGTTTCGATTTTGAACTTGTGAATATGTTAATGTACAAACCGGCCAAACCGTTACAATGTAGTTTGGCCGGTTTGGATTGAAAAATTTTCAAATTGTATGTATTGTTTAGGTTTGTCTTTCAAGGGTCGAACCGGCCAAACCAACCAATGTTCACCCCAAGTTTGTTCAAATGAAGAAGAAGGAAAAGGGATTTAGGGTTTTTTTCTTATAATTTTTCAGTTTTGGTCCCCTAAGTTAATAAGTTCTATAAATCATTCCTTCACTTTTTGTTTTATTTCAATTAGGTTCGAAATCATTCATGTTTTCTTGATTTGGCCCTAAAAAATTATATAACTTACAGATTGGCCTGGAAGCCTGTAGGAAACTGTAATTTTGACCCTAAAGTTAAAAGAAATCATACTTTGGACTATTTAAGTTTGGAAAATTATATTTGGTTGCTAAATTTTTCAAAACTTTAATTAGTTCAGATATTGAGAATACATATTAATAAAAATAAGGTTTATAACATCTAGTGTATTTTAGTTGATTAGATGACAAAAAATGTTGTCAAACTAACCTCTTTTGTGTTTGATGATAAATTTTTAATTACCAAGGTGATTGTGCGGTCCTAATATCATGCAGTGACGATCGGCCCAAATGAAGGTTCTCACTCAGCCGAAATTGAAACATACTTGTATTAATAAATATGTGACAATTATTAGGAGTTTCTACGTGAATAATAAGTTGGCCCAAAGGAATGTTTGTTATTTGACAATAGTGTATTGTCAATATTTGATTACTCCAACAAGAGTACAACTTACAAATTGATGTTTCTATCCAAAAACTAAACCCAATGTTGTCTTAGGTATCATGTGATGGGGTTGTCCATTTATGTTTTTCATATTAAATTTTTTTAGTGTGAGGTTATGTTTGGTTATTTTTTGTTTTTCCAGTTGATTTTGCTGTAATTATATCTGCCAATGTTAATTCTATTCCTAACACTCAAATTTCAATAACTGAAAGGACAATGTTCTGATAGTTCTTGGTTACATAGATCTAGACCTTGTGCTTCGGTCTGATTGCCCCCTGCTTTTACAAGTACTAGTTCTTCTGAGGAGAAAAGGAACATAGAGCGGTGGGAGCGATAAAAAATCGCATGAGTCTAATGATCATGAAGTGGTCAATTCTTGAAAACTTTAGGGGCGCTGTTAAAAAGGAAAACAAAGCCAAACCGTTCCTACAAGAATTCGAAAAGTCTTATGTCAAAAGTGATAAAGGAGAAAGAATCACTCTTTTGAGTAAACCTTACTTCCATGAGGTATAAGAGTTATGGGAACATAAGGGATTACATTTTACAGATGTCTAATGTTGCTTCAAAGTTAAAGGCACTGAAGTTAGACTTGTCTGACGACTTGTTGGTGCATTTGGTACTTATTTATTTTTCTGCACAGTTTGGGCAGTTTAAGGTCAGTTATAACTGCCAAAAGGAAAAATGAGATCTTAATGAACTCATTTCTCACTGTGCTCAAGAAGAGGAAATATTGAAGCAAGAAATGACTAAGAGTCCTCATTTGGCAACAACCTATAAACAGAGCAACAAGAACAAAAGAAAAATGAAGGATAAGGAAGTTGCAGTTGTATCACCACAAAAGAAGCAGACTAAGGAATCCTCTTGTTTCTTCTGTCGTGACACTTCTTACCGAAAGAAGCAATGCACCAAATATCATGCTTTGCGTGCCAAGAGATGTATGTGAAAGAATTATCTATCCAGGCCCAATCGAAAATTTCCATCTCGTGCAATCCGAACAGGAAACCTTCTTATGAACCCAAACACTCATGCAATCCGATTCAAACCCTTTTGAAAAACCGTTGCACCGGATCTTTGTTTACCTTATTCAATTTGTCGCTCATATAAAATAAATCTAATTAAAACGGAAGGAAAAGATTTGACCTTTGAAGCGTGATTCTCAAGATTTCTCTAGTATGTCTCTGGGACTAGTCTAGAAGTTGTGTGGGCGACGATCTACCGAACGATTAGAATCAGCACCAATAGAAACTAACGCAAAAATTCCCTTGGAAAAACATTGTTGTCATTGCCTCGATCTTCCTGTACCGCCGCCGTCCGTCGCACGTACCACCGTCACTGGGATAACACGCCGCTAGCCGCCGCTCATAATCAATCACACGCCGCTTGGTTTTGCTTTCTCGAGAGTCCTGCCACACAAGGTAAGTGCCGATTTTCTCTCTCTAACTTTCTGTGTTTTGTCAATTATGACTTCTGTGTGTTGGTATTGCTGACTCTTGTGTCTTTATATAGAGCTATAAGAGAGACCTCAAGTGGGATTGAGTTAGGCATTTTGTTAGGTTTGAGTTTTATTAGTTTCCAAATCTCAACTGAATTTCCTAATACTAATTGACCAAAGGATAATTAATTAAATAATTAAATCCACTTCGTCAATTAACCCAACACATAATTAATTGTACCACTAACGGATTAATCATGAAATTACCGCTCAAACCAAAATTGCTTATGGAGCCACTTATTTAATTATTCTTTAATCCCCCACGTCAAAGATATAGTGCTTGTCAATTTATAAATTTACTGATAAATTAATTAATTAACTTCTTTATCCGAGATTAGTACCACTCGACCTTATTACTATACTGAACATAAGTCCACCAGCCGAGTTTAGTATAATAAACTTTACGAGCTCATCTTGAGAGCACCATCACCCCGGACGCACAGGTACATGGTTTCCTTTCGACAAGCAACAGCACACTAAGCAATCAAACACGTGCACCTAACCTACCAAGAATACATGCCTCAAGTGATCGCACCCTTTGGCAGATTGAAGTACATTATGCTTAATCCTCATGCCTGTTCTAATCTAAGGATTAAGAGACAGAATACAAGGTTCGAATTAACTACTAAAGAATAGTTCAAGTCTATTCAATCCTCAATTGATAATGCTCAGTATGCCCCGGGCATATCTATATGATTCAATTAGTTTAGACAAACCAATTTCATAATCACATAATAAGTTAAACCGACAATGTGTCCAAAACTGTCTCTGTTACGAGGGTTATTTATATTTCATGACTTTAACCAATGATGAGATCTATTGTGTCACACCAGACACCTCATTATCTAGTCATATGATATAAGAGGACAACATATGTAAAACATAAAGCAATTTAACTAAAACATTTCAATCGATATATAAACCAGGAAATAGTTCTCATACAAGCAAAACTTTCAGTATTTGAACCAACAATCTCCACTAATACTCAAAGCTGTGCTTTTAAGTACAAAACTATTTAATTACATTAATCTACTACTACACTAAAACCAAGAGAACAGTCAAGGCTCAATGAAGTATCTAACTCCCATGCCTTTCACGTGAGCCTCAAAGAATTTCGCAGTCAATGTCTTCGTGAATAGATCTGCAAAGTTCTCTGCTGATGCTATCTTTGCCACGACCACGTCTCCCCTCTTAACGATTTCTCGTATCAGGTGGTACTTGCGCTCTATGTGCTTGCTCGTTTTATGGGCTCGTGGTTCCCTCGATTTTGCTACTGCATCATTGTTATCACAGTACACTGTGATTGATCTTGGTAACTCAGAAATCACATCTAAATCCACTAAGAAGTTCTTGAGCAATACTGTTTCCCTTGCTGCCTATGAGGCTGCAACGTACTCAGCTTCCATGGTAGAGTCTGCCACGCATTTCTGCTTGACACTCTGCCAAACTATGGCACCACCACCCAAAGTAAACACAAACCCAGAGGTAGACTTACTCTTGTCCTTATCGCCTTAGAAATCAGGATTTGTGTAACCTATAGGCACTAGCTCACGCACCTGATAGACCAAGACATGGTCTCTCGTCCGGAGCAAATACTTGAGGATGTGTTTAATAGCCACCCAATGAGCTTTAACAGAATTACTCCAATATCCGTGAACCATGCCAACGGCATAGCAAATATCAGGTCTCGTACACAACATTGTATACATGAGGCTTCCTATTGCTGAAGTATATGGAACTCTCTTCATGGCTTCTATCTCCTCAACAGTCTTTGGAGACTGCTCTTTAGATAGATGCACTCCGGGTCTGAAAGGTAGAAAACCTTTCTTAGAGTTCTGCATATTGAAACGAGCCAGAATCGTATCTATGTATGAAGCATGGGAAAGCGTCATTGCTCATTCGGACACTGAGTAAATCTGTAAGACTGGATTACTTCATCAAAACGGTTGTTCCAAGATCTAGATGCTTGCTTAAGTCTGTAAATGGACCTCTTAAGCTTGCAAACCTTATGCTCTTGGCCTTTAGCAATGAATCCCTCTGGTTGCTCCATGAAGATGGTTTTCTCAAGACTTCGGTTAAGGAAAGCTATCTTGACATCCATTTGCCAAATCTCATAATCTAAATGAGCAGCTATGGCCAAGAGAATCCGGATCGACTTAAGCATAGCTATCGGGGAAAAGGTTTCCTCATAATTGATACATTCTTTCTGAGTATACCCTTCGCCACAAGCCTAGCTTTAAAGATTTTAACCTTTCCATCGGGTTCTCTCTCTCTTTTGTAGACCCACTTGCATCCAATGAGTTTAAAACCATCAGGCAAGTTTACAAGCTCCAAAACTTGATTAGAGTCCACTGACCTCATCTCAGATATCATTGTTTTATGTCAAGAATCTGCATCTTTATCTCGGAGTGCCTAATTATAGTTAAATGGGTCTGGTTCATGTGCTCCAAGGACTAAATCTGAAGATTCTCCCAAGCCCACGTACCTCTCAGATTGTCTCACAACCCTCCCACTACGACGAGGCACCACCTGGGTAGGCGCATCATCTGTGACTTCTTGTGCAGTATTTTGTGGTGTGTCTACTTGTATTGGTGCAATAGGAGTTGTGGATTGTCCCCTACGTTCCTTTAGTACGATCTTGCTACTGGGCTTGTGATCCATAATATAGTCATCTTTTAGAAATCTGGTGTTAGTGCTAACTATCACCTTCTGATCACTAGGACTATAGAATAAACTACCTTTCGTTCCTTTGGGATATCCTACAAATAGCTTTAGTTCTGTTCTTGAATCTAACTTACCTGCATCTGCCTTAAGCACATGAGCTGGGCAACCCCAAATTCTGACATGTCTTAGACTGGGCTTGTGCCCCGTCCACAACTCTGTAGGCATTAAAGAGATGGATTTAGCCGGTACAAGGTTAAGAATATAAGCTGCTATTTCTGAGGCAAATCCCCAAAAAGAATTTGGCAATTCACTAAGGCACATGCGCTTTGGACTTTAGAGTCTCCGGCTAGACTTGTTTCATAGTAAAGGATCAAGTTGGTACAAAGCTCATGGAGCCTTGCACATAATTAGCACTTCCAATGGCTTCATTAATCTTGCCAAGAACTTCCTTAAGTTTAGAGAAATTCTCAACTATTTTCTTACAATTCTCCTTGGCTAGCTTCTTCTTCAACGTCCTTTTGAGCTTTCTCCTATTCTTTCTATTTCTCACTATCTCCTCATTAGTAAGCTCACTTTTCTCCATTTTAGTGCTATCTTATAACTCCTTCAACTTGTCCTTATACAACTTTTCTCTCTTTGGATCTTTCCATAAAGCTTCCTTAATCTCCAACATATTATCATGAGAATATCAAGATTGTTTTGCACGTTATTCACCTTAAGCTCTATCTTTCTCAAACCAATAAGGCACAAGAGAATATTCTCATCCTCATTAATCTCATTTTCATCACTAGTTTCACTAATTTTCTCAATAACCGGTCCAACCTTTTCCGGTTCATTCCAATACCAATCACATACCTTAATTATACCACTCACTACATCATCAACTTCACTTTTCGTATCTAAAGAGTGGTCAACTTTCTCTAAAGAATCTACATCAACATAATCAATTTTGGGCATGCTTTTAATGTTCAAAGGGAGTTTAGTAGCATCAAATCTTTCATTTTCCGCTTCCCTTTGACTTCGGCTCTTATATTCCCTAAACATATCTTCCATCTTTGCTTCTATCTCTTCTAGTTGTGCCTCTATACCTCTAATAGAAATTGCATTTCTACTAGCTCTATAGATCACAGCTTGCAATTGCTTTTTCATAAATCTCATTACTTCATTCCTCATAGGCTCATAAAATCTTGGGTTGGCACGAATTTGTTGTGCCATTGCTCCAAGTAACTAAGTACCTAAAAACAAAACAAAAACTAATAAAATCAAGCTAAAAACACAAAAAGAATATGTACAATAGATAAACTACTGCACTCAAAAGATTACTTAAAATGACTCAAAAACTACTAAAAACTACCAAAAACACAACAACAAGTAAAACCCTCAAAACTGCCAACAACAATAATCAATCAAAATAAACAATCGTCGTCGACAGCGCCAATTTTGATGTGCTCTTGTCATTGTATAAGTTAAGAGCGAACACGCAAAATAAATTTATAAACAAACAAAAAAATACCAAAACTATAGTATTTAAGGTTTCGTTCCCATACAAATTGTGGTATTGCATGATAAGAGTGTTGGGTTCGAATCCTTACTTACCAAGGTTCTAGTAGTTTCTAGCCTAAGTAAATAACAAAACAAATGAGGAGATGAGTGATTTCAAGTAAACATGCAAATAGATAAAACAAAAGAAAAAGATAATAATGGATAAAAGGCGGGAAAATCACACCAATACTAGATCAAAGGAGCTATTATAAATAGAAGTTAAGCAACTTACTAATCAAACGAATAATACCTCTCTTTACCTTCCTATAAGGACCAAATTAGCCAATAGTTGAATAGGGTCATCAATCATACCCACTATCAATCCTCTACAACAAATACATAAGGAAAATTGGTGACATGACCTTCTATTCACAAATAGCATAGAATCAACAAAGCTTGCAATACAAGAAATCTCAATTGACTATACCAAATGCTCAAATTAGTTAACATCCACAATTATTCTCTTAAATGAAGTATATTCAATATATATTCCACTAACTAGGTAAAATCCACATGAAAAGATATATAATAAATTCAATTGCAAGAAACCCATTTAACAGTATTCATGAATAACCATAGATGAGAGCATATCCAACATGGAAATGATAATTGCATACTGAAAGGATTTGATTCATAAGAGAAGGTGAAGTCTTTCTCAACATATGAAAGAAGAAATCCACAAATCTCTTGAACTTCTACCTATAGAATGCACTTCTTTACATTGAATCCTTGGATTTGGTCTACATCACATGGAAATCCACTATCCCCTATCACTTCGAAGGGTAGATTTCCCTAGAAATATACTTAGAACATAGTAGTTCTAAGAGAATTCATAGTGTGTGTGAAAAGGTGAGAAAGTGTGTGTTTCTTCCTCCCTAAGTTACTCTCTCTAAGACTATGAAAAACCTACTAAGGTGTATGTGTCTGTACAAGAGGTCTTGGCCATTAAGAAAGGTTCTAGAGGGCTAAAATTGGAATTACATAAGTTGAGTCACGCCAAAGGCAAATTTGGAATGCTTTGTAGTGGTGTCCGGGCGATGACCAGACGGTGGCGCCGAGTGGACACTGAGGTCGGTAACGATCAGGCATTGGCACCATGTGGACACCGAGGTTGGCAACGAATAGGCGCCAGCGCCCAGTGGACGCCGGTCTCGAAATCCTCATCTTTTTGTACTCTTTTCAAATTCTTCTCTTTAAGCTTCAATCTTGCGTGATTTCTTATTTCTTCAGCAAAAATCTTTAAGTTTTATCCAAAATCTCCAATATGCCTCCTTACTGCAAAATCATGCAAATCCTACTATAAATGCATTGAAAGCTCATAAAGGATGTCATAATCATTGAAAATCAACTAAACTTAAGATAAATGTGCATGAATTTGGGTCATAAAAAGGTATATTTTGAAGTCACGTCACACCTTCACACTTAAGACTTTGCTTGTCCTCAAGCAAACTGACTAAGAAAACGAATAGAAAGTGAGTCCAAATAAAATAAATTAGCACTAAGATGGTTTTTCTCCCCCTTCAAGCTAAACATGAAAGGCATGCACTCACTTTGCACTCATGATGTCATATAAATTCCATAATCAAGCAAGAACAAACATGATATGAATTCTCTATCAACACTAATTGGCCTCATCACCTCACACCATCAAAGATTCACTCAATAACGTTCAAAGTGTATAGGCTTTGAAATATTCAATACGCTGAAGTCAATTGCATGAAAGATCTTCAACCATAAGCTTGACTCAAGATCACCTCGCCACCCGCCTATTGCGAATGCAACACATTGTTCAAAAGGTCTTTTAATAGGGTTAACGGGGCTAAGAAACTTGGCTAAGGACAAGAAAATTGTCAAGGCTTACAAATTGGAGTTATTGTAAAGAAATTTACATTGATTAGATGTTTCATCAACTACTTCCACTTAGATTCTTCAACTACTAATGGAGGTTTAAGGCTTAGATATCTTTTACTTCCCAATTCTTATTTCTTCAAACTTAAAAAAATTTTTAAATACTAAAAACTGAAAACTAACAACTTAAAATCCATCAATTATTTTTCATTTCCACATCCAATCACATACAAACTCTTTAAGGGTCCAAAAACAAGGCTTAACAAAGAAAAAGGCTCAAGTTGGCTTATTGGGATAAAAAGAAATCAAAGAAAAAGATACGGCTCAACTTGGTTATGCCTAAGGGGATAAAGATGATTATGGGTAGTGTAGAGCAATGAAAAGGCAAAAAACAAAAGCTAACTAATTGCCTTCATCACTTCAACTGACGTTGTGTATTAATTTTGATGCAGTTAATTTTCACCAGTTACCAAAAAAGCTTAGAACAAGATGGTGAAAATGGGCAACAAAAATGTTTTCGTGATTGGATGCAGGAAGAACTTGCTCGATTCCACCATAGCTTGGAATATTTCAATTTTGAGTTTGTAAGTACATTTACAAAATCATTCATTAAGTATACATTTCAAATTCTATTTTATAAATTTTTTTTTCAATCACTACAAGGTTTATTTCCCCATCATCGAAGGTGGACACTTCACCACCCTGGCCATTAATATCCAGGATGCATATGCCAAAGTTCTCGACAACTTAGGACCAAATCAAAATCGATTGCATAATGATGTCCTAACAATGTTTGCAAACATAACATGAGGAGAAAAAAGGAAAATATCCAGAATTCCAAGAAATGAAGAAAAATTTATTAGAATATGTTGATCTGCCTTGGAAAGATGAAAATAACAGATGCGATTGCGGAATATACACCATAAGGTAATATTATTTCTCTTACTACTTGTTGTATTACTTGTTTTTGTGGCATAGATAGACTTGGTGAGTTAGTTAATAATTGTTGTTTCTATTTGCTGTCGGACGTTGCGATAGTTGATTTTTGGGACGTAGGCAGACGTGGTGGGTATGTAACAGGACGTTGCAGGTCATTGCTATTGCTTATTATGGTAAAACTGCTATTTTGTAAAATAACTTCCACTAGTTTGTGTTTACTATCAGGCACATGGAGATGTATGAAGGTGATTTGGATTTCAATTATGACAATCTTCTCATCTAAAGTAAGAAGGCCAATGACAAAAGCTTATTCGTCAGGTTGCGAGCCAAGTATTCATACAACATCCTGATGTCTCCATCAAACATGATAAAAGATGAGATCAAGCAAAAAACATTGGACTACTACTAGAAGAATTATCATCTTTTATCAACCATGGCACATGAGTCATTGCCAATGCCCACTGGGAAAAAAGAAAACAGAAGAGAATAATATGATTTGCCTGATTCAGATCCAGAGATTTCAAATCCAAAGCCGAAACAACAACCGCCAAAGAAACAACAAAAGCAGAATCCCCGAAATAAAAAATACATAGGTTTGTTTGTATATTTCTTATATTTGCATATACTTTCCACTATAGTTTATCAATATATATAATTTTATTTCAATGAAATGTTTTTCAACTTTCATTTCTTTAAACTTTCAATTAAATTTGCTTTTTGATATAAGTATTGGGTGTTCGTTGTTCAGACGTTGCGATAGTTATTTTTTAAGACGTAACGGGACGTGGTGGGACATAACAAGTAAAATCAAAACTTAAAGTATATAATATTTGTTAACAGTAACCGTACAACGTCCAGCCACTTCTGAAAAAAACTCCCGCCAAGTCCAATCAACACTCCATCACTTCATTCAATTTCCTCAACCACTTACTTATTAATAGTTTCAACTACATTCATATTAATTGCCTAACCAACCACGTACGTTCAATATAAACTCTTTCAAAAATTCTACTATAAACAAGACCCACGTCTGGCAACATCCATACAACATTTCCTCTGCTTTTCTTCTTCCCTTCCAAAAAAACCAAGCCACAAACCTGAACTATTTCTCACCAATTTCCTCAATGGCCTTTCGCTACATTGTTCGTAACATGAATATCTTTGAAGAAAAACAAGAATCACCACAAAAAATGCCGCCACCACTGCCACTTCCACTTGACCATATGCCGATGAAGCATATGTTCAATGTAGAAGATAATTCAAAACTTATACTATTTCTCACCAGAAATGGTTTGACGGGATTGTTGCCAATGGACCGCCAATACGTAAACAAAATGCTAGTACTAGATTTATATGATGCACTACATAACAAAGATGCAATAAATATAGTGAATATGAGGGGTTTTAGATTTATCATATCAACAAAAACAATCAACACGCACTTGTCCATGAGGAACAAAAATCCTGATGCACTAACATATGAGGCTATCCGAAGTAGAAGTCCGGCCAAGGAAGAAGTCAGAGAAATATTAAAGCAAAACGTTGACGTCCCAGATGATTACTGGACGATCAGATTGGAAGATCTGAGCACATTTGCAAAGACATTGTACACGTTCCTGCGTTTCAATGTCACTGCGGGAGAAGTCTCCAAGGCATTCGGGTTGCAACAATTAATTGCCACGATGACAAGAAAAAAAAATCAATTGGGGCAACATCATCAAATACTACATAGAATAAGTTGGCATAACATGGACTCGGAGTATCCTTTACCCCAGCCTAGTCATGGACATGTGTGGAGTGGCTGGAATCCTAAAACACAATGATGATGAACTGGTGACACTTCCTACATATCTTGATGACATCTCTTGCATTCTTCTTGACAATGCAAGACAAAATCCTACGCTTGATCCATCCTCAAGCGTAGGTAGTAATTAGAAAATTATTGTACAATAAATTATAATTTTTAATATAATCTCTAGTTTTCTTTTAATATCACTATCTTTCTTTATAGTTCTATTCTACAACGTCCGAAAAACGTAGTACTACGTTTGTGTTTCATTAAAATAAGAAATGTTTCTCTTTTCATATCAGACGTTGCGATAGTTGTTTACGGGACGTGGTGGGACGTGGTGAGACATTCACTTTCAAAAACCAATTAAAAAACAGCAAAACTTTATCAAAAAATGGCAAGAAATCACTACCAGAATCACTAAATTCTCGTTTCTATTGTAATTTGTTTTAATCTACATATCATTTTCTTCAATTTAGTAAAACAACATATGCTAACTCTATCGCAACGTCCATATACATCACAACACGTCCATCTCGTAAAACTAAACAACTGGACGTTGCGTATATTTTTTTTGGACGTAACTAAACGTGCTGAAACGTAACAACTAATATCAAAACACAACTTATACTGCCACAACGTCCAACTACGTCCAATTACGTCTACAAAATCAAAACGCAATAAACATTCATTTTCAAAATCAAATGATAATTACAACTACAAATTCATCTCAATCCCTGTAATCATCTCACTCAACTACAAAATCTAAACTACTTCTTTTTTTTTTTTTTTTTTTGTATTTCCTACCTCTTGAAATATTCATTTTTTTCTCCATTGTACTTTTTGGGCGTACATTTCGAACACTTTTTGGTCTCTTTCCTTTCGGGTCTCTAATATCTTCTTCTGTTCCACCATCATCATCATCGTCATCATCATCATCCACATCTTCACCCCCTCATTCCAATCTAATACCAGCTAACTCAGCAATGCAATCTCTAAGATCTTTGAATCTATCATCTATAATGCCACGAGCAACAAAACTCGCCAGACATAATTGAATCAATCTCAAATACTTCTTGCTGGCAGCATGCCTCCGAACAGAACAGTAAACATAATCTCCATCATTTCTCGGACGTGAAATGTGAAATTGAATCTGACGGCCGTATGTCACGCCCTTTGTCCACCTTTGCAATATACACCTATCAGGTAGTATCTAAATAAATAAATAAATAATCAACAAAACATGTTTCACATCCGCAACGTCCAGTATTTTATACTCAACGTCCATAAAAACACTATCGCAACGTCAAATTAACACATTAACAACGTCCCAAAAAAAAAAAAAACTGAACCAATAAAAATTCATACATTAACACAATTCAAGTTAAATACACGAAGTGAATGACCGCATCATATCCCAACTTCATTGAAATATTTGCAGCTGCATTCTATCCAATCAGTCACTTATCAAACAACACAACATGTTGAAAAATATCTTCTCCATCCCACCAGACATGATATTGAATTAACCTGTCATATTCACAAATCTTTTCATAATTGTATAAAGTCATGTCTTTAAACTGAGCCTCAAATATACGATATGCATTTATTGTGTAAACTTCAGAAGCTTGAACTAACATCGAATGTTTCGAATCAAACAAATCCGGCTTCCCTTGATGACACCTGTAGTCTTCTTCATTTTCGTTATTCCTCCAGTCATTCACCACATCTACAAACTGATGGAAAAATCACAAATTGATGATGTCTTGTTTAGCCGCCTTGAAATCGCACGATTTGTTGACTCACTCCTTTGAGATGAGAGAACCCCTCCAGAAAAGTAATCTTTGTTAAATGCAGGACACCATTTCTCGTGAATCTCATAGAGATCATTCAACCACTTAATATTTCCACATTCATACTCAGCCACCATGCTATAAAGAAACAAAAAAAAAGAAAAAAATGTTTTCGCAACGTCAAAAACAATTACCGCAATGTACGTAAAACCACTATTACAACGTCCAAAAAAACAATACCGCAACGTCATTACCTGTCCCTAACATGCTATAACTCTTCCTTTGTAACCACACTGTAAAGAAGGCGTTGAAACAATTTAGAAATAGATGTGTCATCACCCAATGAAGGTAAGTTATTCCGAAAGTTCTCACTTATATGCCAAACACACAACCGATGCCGAGTTGATGGAAATACATCCTTTATAGCTGCTGCCATCGAAAATGCTTGATCTGTCATCATAGTAATTGGTGTTTGACAATCCATGGACCTCAAAAACGTCTTAAACAACCAATTAAATGATTCAATTTTCTCATTATTTATGAAACCAATTCAAAACATAACATTACGGCAGTGATTGTCCATCCCAACATGGTTCACATATCAAACCATACTTGTTTGTCCTATAAGTCGTGTCATGAACAACCAAATCTCCAAATATCTTGTAATCCACCTTCATTTGTCCATCACGCCAAAACAAATTACACAATGATGAATCGCTGTCCAGCTCAAAATCAAAATAGAAATCCTGTTCATCACAAGACCTTTTCTTCAATATCTCAAAAAGTGTATTTGCATCACAACCATCAATGGTCTTTTTCTTCTCAATTTTCATACGATTATAAACATCTCGCGAAGTAAAACCTACTTGAGATGGTCCACCAGCCTGTTGCAAACAAAAAAAAAATAAAAAGTTATGACTACAACGTCCAGAAACGTCTGTAATAATACTCTCGCAACGTCCACTTACGTCTACAGAAAAACTAGGTAAAGTCAATTACCTCATTGCACAACACTCTGTAACCATCTGAAACACGAACACCAGAATCCTTTAAAGCTTTCAAATAATCAACTGATAAAGAATTCATATTTCTACTAGAACACAATAAGTGTCTCTGATGTTCAAAGCACATCTCATGATTGTGTTTCCGGAAATACTTTTGGACCTCCCAAATACCATCATCAATTCTCCTACATTCAACAAGCGCATTACAATTCGTTCGAACGTCCAATTTAGAATAAATCCTCTCATTCTCAGTCTTATTTTTATAATCCTTCTCACCTTGCTTCCAACACACAAACTGTCTCATATATAACCCATCTTCCTTGCTACGAGACCTATGTTTCCTAATACTAAACCCCAATTCGAAAGCATATTTGTTATACAAATCGTATGCCTCAACTATGCTACAAACTCTCTGACCAATCAAAGACAGCGTCGACTCATCATCCATTGATTCCATATCTGAAAAAAAAACAAAAAAAGGGAAAAAATAATAATAACAACTTAACCAACGTCCCAACACGTCCCACTTATTACTTACGCAACGTCCAGAAAAACATCACATAAAAACTAGAGAAAAAACTCATATCCCGCAACGTCACACTACGTCCCACTTATTACTTATGCAACGTCCATAAACATCACAACAAAACAAAAACAAACAACATCGCATTAAGCAACGTCAAAAAATGTCCAAGTTATACCTTACGCAACGTCCAACCACATCATATAAAAACTAAAAAAAATACCATCTTATCCCGCAACGTGCAGATTTATGGCGCAACATTCAAAAATACATACCAACAACGTCCTCGAACACAACGATCATAATAACATCATCACAAAAATGAATCATACGAATGGAACAACAATTTTCAACCGATCAAAAATCATAATTCGCAAAAACATACTATAAGAACAACAATTAAACAACAAAAACATCAATCGCGAAAAAAAAAAAAAATGATGATCATCATTGTTCTTCAATTCGATACCTTTATTAACAATTTCAATGCTTGCAGAATGATTTCAGAAGCAGCGCAATTCGAAAATCTCTGGTTCCAATCGCTCTCGTTAAGTTTTTATCGCTCTCGTTCAGTTTTTGAAAAAAAAAATGCAACCACCACGTTTTGAATGTATATATACCAAGGCGGGAAAAGAAGGAAAGAAAAAAGAAAAAGAAAAAACTGGGCTTCACTAAATATTACTAAAAATGGAAAAAAGACAATTGACTCAAAAAAATTTACTAATTATAGTAAGTGGTACATGTACACAGTGATACAGCATATAAATTGCGGGCTTCCTGGGTTTAAGATTAAAAACTAAACAAGCGGCCTCCTGGGTTTAAGATTAAAAAAAAATAAAAAACCCCACCCAGCCCCTAACGCCCCTGCGTGCGTTTATTAATCCTAACCCCAAAAATTTACTAATATTTTTTAGTGGGAGTAAAATGGTAGGATCACATATAAATTGTCATGGTGCACGTTACTATTAAATAACAAATTGTGAGAACATAATTTTTAAGAATTAGCACATTATCTTAGCAATCAATAACAATTTCGTAGACCTATAGGACCACCGTGAATTTTACTACTACTGTAGCTCGCTACAGTAACATATTATAGTTGCGCGCTACAGTGCGTGGTACAAATTTTTTTTTTTTTGACACGGCCTTTTTTTTTTAAAAAAAATTACTTTTAAAAAAAATAAGACAGTAGTACAAATTTTTTTTTGACACACAACCTTTTTTTAAAAAAAAATACTTTTAAAAAAAATAAGACAGTAGATATCATATCAATAGACTATAGATATCAGATCAAGAATATAAAAGAAATCATACAATAGAACTAAAACATAGTGAACAAGGGAGATCACATAATGATTATATAGACATCAGATCACAGAATACTAGATATCAGATCAACAGACTATAGATATCAGATCAAGAATATAAAAAATATAATACAATAGAATTAAAACATACTTAACAAGGGAGTTCACATCATGATTATATAGAAATCAAATCAACAGACTATAGATATCAAATCAAGAATATAAAAGAAATCATACAATAGAACTAATACATACTTAATAAGGGAGATCACATCATGATTATAAAGACATCAGATCACAAAATACAAGACATCAGATCAACAGACTATAGATATCAGATCACTAATATAAAAAAAATCATACAATAGAATTAAAACATACTTAACAAGGGAGATCACATAATGATTATATAGACATCATATAACAGAATACTAGACATCAAATCAACAGACTATAGATATCATATTAAGAATATAAAAGAAATCATACAATATAACTAAAACCTACTTAACAAGGGATATCACATCATGATTATATAGACACCAGATCACAGAATACTAGACATCAAATCAATAGACTATAGATATCAGATCAAAAATATAAAAGAAATCATACAATAAAACAAAATCATACTTAACAAGGGAGATCACATCATGATTATATAGACATCAGATCACAGAATACTAGACATCAGATCAACAGACTATAGATATCAGATCAATAATATAAAAGAAATTATACAATAGAACTAAAACATACTTAAAAAGGGAGATCACATCATGATTATATAGACATCAGATCACAGAATACTAAATATCAAATCAACAAACTATAGATATCAGATCAATAATATAAAAGAAATCATACAATATAACTAAAACCTACTCAACAAGGGAGATCACATCATGATTATATAGACATCAGATCACAGAATACTAGAGATCAAATCAACAGACTATAGATATCAGATCAAGAATATAAAAGAAATCATACAATATAACTAAAACATACTTAACAAGGGAAATCGCATCGTGATTATATAGACATCAGATCACAGAATACTAGACATCAGATCAACAGACTATGGATATCAGATCAATAATATAAAAGAAATCATACAATAGAACTAAAACATACTTAAAAAGGGAGATCACATCATAATTATATAGACATCAGATCACAGAATACTAGACATCAAATCAACAGAATATAAATATCAGATCAAGAATATAAAAGAAATCATACAATAGAACTAAAACATACTTAACAAGGGAGATCACATCATAATTATATAGACATCAGATCACTGAATACTAGACATCTGATCAACAGACTATAGATATCAGATCAAGAATATAAATGAAATCATACAATAGAACTAAAACATACTGAACAAAGGAGATCAATCATGATTATATCGACATCAGATCACAGAATACAAGATATCAAATCAACAGGCTATAGATATCAGATAAAGAATATAAAAGAAATCATACAATAGAACTAAAACATATTTAACATGGGAGATCATATCATGATTATATATACATCAGATCACAGAATACTAGACATCAGATCACAGAATACTAGACATCAGATCAACAGACTATAGATATCAGATCAATAATATAAAATAAATCATACATTAGAACTAAAACATACTTAACAAGAGAGATCGCATCATGATTATATAGACATCAGATCCACAGACTATAGATATCAGATCAAGAATATAAAAGAGATCATACAATAAAAGTAAAACATACTTAACAGGGGAGATCACATCATGATTATATGGACATCAGATCACAGAATACTCGACATCAGATCAACAGACTATAGATATCAGATCAATAATATAAAAGAAATCATACAATAGAACTAAAACATACTTAACAACGGATATCACATCATGATTATATAGACATCAGATAAACAGACTATAGATATCAGATCAAGAATATAAAAGAAAGCATACAATGAAACTAAAATATACTTAACAAGTGGGATCAAATCATGATTAAATAGACATCAGATCAACAGACTATAGATATCATATTATAATATATAAAATTAAATAATTATAAAATAAATTAAAATATTTTTTTAATCATTTTTTTTTAAAAAAAAATTCAAAAATATAGAAAAAAAGTACTGAATTGTTTAAAAAAAAGGACGGAAAAAATGTTTCATGGAAGAAGAAAAAAAAAACCCAATAGAAATAATATAATATTAAGAAAAAGAATGAAAAAGAAGAAAAATGCCCGCGGTTTGCCGCCCTAGGATCTGTGTTGCGTTGTTTACCCAAAAATAAAATAAAATCCCGACCATTATCAACAACATCACTACCCCTAAACTGCAAGTATAATTTCAACATTTGTTATAAACATACCTTTCATCATTCTTTCAAATTTTTCGGCTTCTGTTTCGCTGGTAACTTGCTTAACCCTAACCATGATTTTTCTCTTTGATCGCTTTTTCTTTTCCCACTCCAAATGATCGTCGAATGGCCTTCCGCTGGTGGAGTCGTAGCGTTCAGGTTGCTCGTTTTCGCGAAAGGTCGTGCTTTGAATGGTGCCTATTTTTTCGGAGCTCGTGGGTCGTGCGGAGAGTGTAAGGAGGGCTGCCGCTTCTTCGAATGGAAAATAAATCCCCATCCAGTCTGTTTCCATAAGATTTGTACCTCCTTTGTGTAAAGTCCGTACAGAACAAAGCCCAACAAATATTTCAAATTTAATTTTGCTTGGATTCGCGGGTTTTGATTTGATGTAAACTGGGGGTACGGGGTTGCTAATTAGGGTAAGGTGAGGAGCGTAAAAACCACTCGGGTTTATTGCTTCCTGCCTCATGTTTTGCTTTTCTTTTTTTTTTTTTTTTGCTAGGAGTAGTAACAGTACTACTACTCCTAGTAGTATAATATAACAACTGCTCATTCTCACGCTTGAAGAGTGTTTTTTTCTCAAACTCTTTTAGATTTTTTTTTTCCAGAGAAATCCAAAACTGTTGCAGAACTTATTTTTCTTTTGGCTTAAATCCATTTTTTGTCCTCCTTAATGGAGGTACTTTCGGTTTTAGTCCTTCTTTTATTTTGGTCACCAATACTAGTCCCATTTAATTTTTTTTGGCAATTATAGTTATTTTTTACGAAAAAGTTAAGAAAATAACGAATTAACTCATTTGATCGCTAGTTAACCCTAATATTTTCTTCACCATGATTTGTACTATGATTTTTCAATCCATTTTACTACTCGATTCTTCATGAATGTTCAACCCATTTAGATCGACTCACAATCCAAAATGACGGCCAAGACACTAAATGGGTTGAATATTCAAGAGGATCCGGATCATAAAATTGGTTGAACAAACTATGGTACAAATCATGGTCAAGAAAAAAGTATGTTTGACTAGCGATCAAATGAGTTAATCCGTTATCTTCTAAACTTTTTCGTAAAAAGGACTATAATTGATAAAAAAAAAATTGGTGGGTGTATTAGTGATAAAAATAAAAGAGGGACTAAAACTGAAATAACCCCTATTAAGGACGATCAAAAATGGATTTAAACATTTTATTTTTATTTTTTTTAGTGAAACAGTTTAGCAAATCCCATAGGCCGATTTAGACTAGCAGGTTTAGATACCCTATCATTAATCAAGAAAAAAGAGGTACTAAAGCCACCTCCCTTTACAGAAGCCTACGACTCCCTTGGGGAGTTTACCTAATTTTTGGGACTTAACTCCAACCATCCTGTTCAAAAGTACCCCCTATCTATACAAAAGCCACCTATAGCTTCTGTGTAAACCTACCCCCTCCTATCTACAAACTTTGAAGCTCTGTGAAGCTTTTACCCTAATGACAACTTGGAATTTAAAGTCTGAGTGTTGGAATAGAGGCCTTGTCTAGCTGCAAGAGCCCCTGTAGTTTCTTTGGAAGGGAAGCAAGGGAAACAAAGCTCCCTTACTCACCCTTTGAAGCTATCTTTGCTAGAAAGTCAGTTGGGCAATTTCCCTAATCACATGTTCCATTTTATATTGGCGATTGCTCAGAGTATCCCTAATCTCTTTCAAAGAGTGGGAATCACGGCATAGAAAGAAGACCTCCCCGTTTTTTTATCATTTGTACTACTTGCAAGTTATCACACAAGAAATGACAAGCTCACAGGTCTAAAGAGATACAATACCTTAGGGACCCGAAGAAGAGCTAAAATTTCCGCCTGCAATGATGAGACGGCTTCCAACTTGAAACTTTCTGCATGGTTAAAATATCCAACTTGGGATCGAATTACGAAACCTCCTCTAGCTTCACCTGATGGCCGATGAGAAGCATTTGTACTGATTATCCAGGCACCACAACCCGTATAATATCTCCACCGAATGGGGACTGGAGCAACCTGAGGGGGGGAAGGCAATTGGAGTCTGAAGTTTCTCAAAATGCTGATGCTATCTGGATTTGAGGTTGCTGATGGCCGAAAGGCTTGAATGACTGATTTCAGGGAATTTTGGATGTCTTCTACAAGCCAGATGCTCGTAAGTTGTACTCCCTCATTGATCATCGTTTTTCTCGCTAGCCAGATGGACCATAACAATAAAGAGGGAAGAATTCGCACCAGGTGATGCAGAACAGGGCCACTCATGCATCTAAACCACCAAGCTTGTACCTGTTGGATCCAAGTCTTGTGTGTTCCAGCACCGAATACGTAGTACGTTCTTCACTAGACATAGTCTGCTCTTTCCGTGACGTAGTCCGTGGTTTGCTAGATGTAGTTCCTGCTCTGCTTTACTAGACGTCGTCTCTGCTTTACTAGACTTAGTCCGTGCTTTGCTGGACGTAGTTCTTTCCAGACGTAGTTCCTGCTTCACCAGACGTAGTCCCTGCTTTGCTAGACGTAGTTCCTTCTTTGCTGGACGTAGTTCAGGCTAGTAGGAAATTCCAAGGCTTGTCCAAGCACAATTTCCTTAAGATAAATTTGCCCTCTCTACTTAGTGCTTAGAGAATACGTGGACAATTACCTCCCAGGATACAATGGAACCGTAAACTCAGTTTAGCACAAAAACTTGCTTACCAACGAACTAAAACAGCTGTTGAACACTGAAGCAGATTTCTGGGAAGGCTTAAAGAAAATTCGTAGAGAGAGAAAGCTTTTCTAGAGAGAAGGAGGAGCAGAATTTCTTTAGGAAGCAAGAAGAATTCTGTTTTGTGTGTGTTTGGAATGGTTAGAGTGCTCACTATTTATAGTGAAGGATGGAGCCTTTCATTTAAACAAGAATTGAATCATGTTTAATAGGCAGTCATTATTCTTCAAATTAAATCTGTCCGTTTTAGAATTAAACCAGCAATTAGTGTGGCAGAATACTTTATTCTGCACCTATTGCACATCAACGGTCATTTGTTTTGCAAACAAATGTCTGGATTGATTAGCAATTAATCATCCATTTCATTTTGAAGAATAATCCATCATTAAGAGAGTCAGCATATTTGATTAAATTCTCATTTAATCTACACATTAACTGGGAAAAATTAAAACCGAATAGTAGCAAAACAGAGGTTGATCAGGCCTGCCGATTAAGCCTACAATTCGTCCAGCATTCGTGTCCGCAGGTGCGGGCACGCACTGGCACACAAGTCCAAGCTAATTCGGTCCCTCGATCGCACCCCCCTTGCGCGTGGGCACGCGAGCGGGAGCTACGATGTATAAAGTAGTGTAGGAATTCAAAGCTCACTTTACAAGACAATGCTTATAAAGTGCTTCTCTTTTCCTCACCTTTCCAATGTGGGATTCTTAAATCCCTTAGCTTGATTTTCCCATAAAACTCTCTCATTCACACTCTTTACTTCCAACAATCCCCCACATGAATGAGATATATATCGGTTTGTCAGTGTTCAGTGACCAGTCCCTGAAAAGAGAAAGTAGGTGTTAACCTTTGAACTTCCCCTTTGTAGACCACGCTTTCTTTACTAGTTTTCCAGTAGACGCGATGTCCTTGAACTGTCCTACTTTTTAGTGTAAAGGTCCACGTACCCTACACAGGAACCAATCTCAACTGTTCAGTTCTCATGGTTTTGTTCATTATGGCCATGAAACACGTCCTGGTTCTGCAAGAGTTTCTAAAGAATTAAGCCGGTTCAATTCTCCTTTGAAGCGGACCCACTTCTCTCTCACATAGGTGACTTCTTAAATTTGAAACGTAACCACAGTTACTTTCTTAAGAGTCATTAAAGCGACATCTCGCTAGCCTTATCCATATGTCACTGTTTCTTGACAGGAATGAGTTGAGGTTGCCCCCACAGTGACCGTATTAGGTCTTATGATTAGGTTGTCCCTTTGAACCTAGATCTTTGGATCTCCAGTCAACTAGGTTGGGTTTTCCTTCAAAAAACCTTTTATCCTTTACAGGCTTTTGTCCCCATTCCTTTCGTCAATCTTTCAACTGTCTCTCTATTTAACCCTTTGGTTAGCGAATCCGCGATGTTATCCTTTGACCTTACGAAGACAATTGAGATAACTCCTGTTGAGAGCAGTTGTCTGATGGTATTGTGTCGACGACGAATATGTCTCGATTTACCATTGTACATTGTACTCTGTGCTCTGCCAATTGCAGATTGACTATCACAATGAATGCAAATTGGTGGCACAGGTTTCTCCCATTTTGGGACATCCTCTAGAAAATGGCGTAGCCATTCAGCCTCCTCTCCACATTTATCTAGAGCAATAAACTCTGATTCCATTGTGGATCTAGCTATCACCGTTTATTTAGAGGATTTCCATGACACGGCAGCCCCTGCAAGTGTAAACACATAGCCACTCGTGCATGTCGAATCATTTATATCAGATATCCAGTTAGCATCTGTATAGCCTTCTATCACAGATGGATACGTGGTATAATGTAATCTATAATCACGAGTATATCTTAGGTACCTTAGTACCCTAATTACTGCCGTCCAGTGATCTTTTCCTGGATTACTCATGTATGAACTCAATTTGCTTACCACGTAAGCAATATCTGGTCTAGTACAGCTCATTAGATACATCAAACTCCCAATTATCCTGGAGTATTCAACCTGAGAAATACTCTCTCCACGATTCGTAGCTAAATGGAGATTGTTATCTAATGGAGTTCTAGCAATTCCAAAGTCATTCTGATTGAATTTCCCTAGAATCTTGTCCACATAATGAGCTTGACTCAAAATTAGACCTTCCGGGGACCTGATGATTCGGATTCCAAGAATCACATCCGCCAGTCCTATATCTTTCATGTCAAATTTTGAATTTAACATGGCTTTGGTAGATTTGACCATTTTGTCACTACTACCAACTATGAGTATGTCATCTACGTACAAACATAAGATGACATAATCATCTCCGACTTCCTTTACATAGACACATTTGTCACACTCATTAATTTTATATCCACTTGTTATCATTGCATGGTCAAACTTCTCATGCCATTTCTTAGGAGCTTGTTTCAGACCGTACAATGACTTAACCAGTTTACATACTTTCTTATTAGAACCTGGAGCTTTAAACCCTTCGGGTTGTTCCATGTATATTTCTTCATCTAATTCTCCATTTAAGAAAGCTGTTTTTACATCCATTTGATGTATTTCCAAATTCCGTAAGGCTGCGATAGCCAATATCATCCTTATGGAATTTATCCTCATTACCGGAGAATACGTATCAAAGTAGTCTAAGCCCTCTCGTTGCTTATACCCTTTGATTACCAACCTAGCTTTGTATTTGTCGATAGAGCCATCAGCTTTCATTTTCCGTTTGAAAATCCATTTTGACTCTAACGGACTACAGCCAGGAGGGAGATCCACTAACTCCCAAGTATGATTCTGTAAAATAGAATCAATCTCGCTCTTTATGGCTTCTTTCCATAAAGGCGCTTCCGGAGAATTCACAGCTTCAGCATAAGTCTGTGGTTCTTTCTCAACGAGAAAGATTTCAAAATCATCCCCAAATGACTTCTCTATCCTTGCTCTTTTGCTACGTCTTAACTCTACCATTTCTTGACTCGAAAATTCTTCATCGATGGTTTCACTAGGCCTTTTAGAGCCAGTTTCCCCAACTGATTTCCAAGGGAATACATTTTCAAAGAAACATGCATTTCTTGATTCCATGGTAGTATTCTTGTGTATATCTGGTATTTTCGAATCATGCATAAGAAATCGGTATGCAGTACTATTATGAGCGTAGCCGATAAAGACACAATCCACCGTTTTGGGACCTATCTTTATTTTCTTTGGTGTCGGTACTGCTACCTTCGCTAGGCACCCCCACACTCGCAAGTGTTTGTAGGAAGGTGTTTTTCCTTTCCATAATTCAT
This sequence comes from Knoxia roxburghii, assembly GCA_030378225.1. Taxonomy (NCBI): domain Eukaryota; kingdom Viridiplantae; phylum Streptophyta; class Magnoliopsida; order Gentianales; family Rubiaceae; genus Knoxia; species Knoxia roxburghii. Next base: position 10,461,638 of record CM059423.1, read on the forward strand.
ATGGGGTTTTCCCTTCTTTCATTTGAGGTATTCTATTAAGTACGTAATTACTCGATAGAATAGCGTCCCCCCACATATTAGAAGGTAAGCCTGAACTTAACAACATCGCATTCATCATTTCTTTTAATGTGCGATTTTTACGTTCATCAATCCCATTGGATTGAGGTGAGTACGGTGCTGTTATTTCATGGATTATTCCATTTTTAACACAATAGTCACCGATAGGTGCTTCGTACTCTCCACCTCTATCACTTCTCAATTTCTTGATTCGTCTTCCAAGTTGATTTTCAACCTCGGCTTTATAGAGAATAAATTTCTCTAACGCCTCATCTTTGCTTTTAAGCAAATAAACATAGCAATATTTTGTGCTATTGTCAATAAAGGTAATAAAATATTTATTACCACCTCGTGTTTGAACCGATTTCAAATCACATGCATCGCTATGTATTAAGTCAAGGGGTTTGTTATTTCTTTCAACCGTTTGGAACAATGACCTAGTCAATTTTGCCTCAACGCATATTTCACATTTATGACTTAGGTCAATTGGGAAACTTGGGATATGGTTCAAGTTAATTAATCGACGTATCGAATTATAATTAACATGACCTAGTCTACCATGCCATAAGCTAGAAGACTCAATCAAGTAAGCAGAAGAGGTATTTCCATTATTATTGACAATAGTCATTACATTCATTTTAAACATCCCCTCGGATGCATACCCCTTCCCCAAGTACAATCCCGACTTTGAAAGAATAATCTTATCCGATTCTATTACAACTCGGAATCCATACTTATTCAGCATGAACCCAGAAATAAGATTCTTTCGGACTTCTGGTGCATAAAGCATGTCCTTCAAAGTCAACGTTTTGCCCGAAGTAAACTTGAGCAAAACCGTTCCTTTCCCCTCGACTTTGGCGACAGCCGAGTTCCCCATATACAGCTTCTCGCCATGGGTTGAAACAAGAGTTGAGAAGTGTCCTCTATTGACACAAACATGTTTGGTTGAGCCCGAGTCGTACCACCATTCTTTCTGGTTCGACTCCACCATATTCACCTCGGAGATCACAGCAACCAAACTGATTTCCTCCTTTGGGTTTTTCTGGACCATGTTTGCCTCGGAGTTTTTCCTTGGAATACGACACTCCGATGACTTGTGGCCCTGCTTTCCACAGTTGAAGCACTTGCCTTTGAACTTGGTTTTCTGCTTCGAGACACCTCCCGTTGCCCCAAGCTTGGCCTTGCCTTTATTCTTGAAGCCTCCCTTGCCATGTTCCAGAACATTGACCTTGGCTTCTGCAGGGTTGACTGACTTGATGTCAGCTTTCTTGTTGTCTTCTTCAATCCGAAGTCTGACAACGAGATCCTCCATCGTCATCTCCTTGCGTTTGTGCTTGAGATAGTTCTTGAAGTCCTTCCAACTTGGTGGCAATTTCTCGATCATGGCCGCCACTTGGAACGCCTTGCTCAAAACCATCCCTTCCGCACTTATCTCGTGCAGGATGAGCTGCAACTCATCCACTTGACTCATCAAAGATTTCGAGTCAACCATTTTGTAATCGAGGAAGCGGCGGACCACAAATTTCTTTGAGCCTGCATCCTCGATTTTGTATTTACGGTCTAAAGCCTCCCACATTTGCTTTGCCATTTTGTATGTCCCATATATCGTGTATAGGGAATCATGCAATCCATTCAGGATGTAATTGCGACAAAGGAAGTTCGAATACTCCCAAGCCTCCATGGTGTCTTCCATTGACTTATCACCTTCGGGGACGTTGGGGCGGTCTTCTTTCACGAACCTTCCAAGACCCAACATGGTCAAGTAGAACAGCATCTTTTGTTGCCATCTCTTGAAGTACATGGCAACCCCTTGAAACTTCTCGGGTTTCTCATGGTGGCTCCCTGGAATAGTAGGCATTGAAGGCACAAAAACCTTACTTGAGGTGACAGTCGGGTTCACCTCGGCAGCAACTTCATTTGAACTAGCCATGGATAATAACGAAATTTTATCTTAAGATTGTTGGATCCAAGGCTTGTGTGTTCCAGCACCGAAGATGTAGTACGTTTTTCACTAGACGTAGTCTGCTCTTTCCGTGACGTAGTCCGTGCTTTGCTAGACGTAGTCTCTGCTTTACCAGACGTAGTCCGTGCTTTGCTGGACGTAGTTCCTGTTTTACTGGATGTAGTTCTTTCCAGACGTAGTTCCTGCTTCACCAGACGTAGTCTCTGCTTTGCTAGACGTAGTTCCTTCTTTGCTGGATGTAATTCAGGCTAGTAGGAAATTCCAAGGCTTGTGCAAGCACAATTTCCTTAAGATAAATTTGCCCTCTCTACTTAGTGCTTAAAGAATACGTGGACAATTACCTCCCAGGATACAATAGAACCGTAAACTCAGTTTAGCACAAAAACTGGCTTACCAACGAACTAAAACAGCTGTTGAACACTGAAAAAGATTTTTGGGAAGGCTTAAAGAAAATTCGTAGAGAGAGAAAGCTTTTCTAGAGAGAAGGAGGAGCAGAATTTCTTTAGGAAGCAAGAAGAATTCTATTTTTTGTGTGTTTGGAATGGTTAGAGTGCTCACTATTTATAGTGAAGGATGGAGCCTTTCATTTAAACAAGAATTGAATCATGTTTAATAGGCAGTCATTATTCTTCAAATTAAATCTGTCCGTTTTAGAATTAAACCAGCAATTAGTGTGGCAGAATTACTTTATTCTGCACCTATTGCACATCAACGGTCATTTGTTTTGCAAACAAATGTCTGGATTGATTAGCAATTAATCATCCATTTCATTTTGAAGAATAATCCATCATTAAGAGAGTCAGCATATTTGATTAAATTCTCATTTAATCTACACATTAACTGGGAAAAGTTAAAACTGAATAGTAGCAAAACGGAGGTTGATCAGGCCTGCCGATTAAGCCTACAATTCGTCCGACATTCGTGTCCGCAGGTGCGGGCACGCACTCGCACACAAGTCTAAGCTAATTCGGTCCCTCGATCGCACCCCCCCTGCGCGTGCGCACGCGAGCGGGAGCTACGATGTATAAAGTAGTGTATGAATTCAAAGCTCACTTTACAAGACAATGCTTATAAAGTGCTTCTCTTTTCCTCACCTTTCCAATGTGGGATTCTTAAATCCCTTAGCTTGATTTTCCCATAAAACTCTCTCATTCACACTCTTTACTTCCAACAGTACCATACTTTTCCCTAACTAAAGCCTTATTGCTAACTTAAAATGAGATAGCCAATATCTCCAGGTCTGAGCAATTACTGGACACTCAAAGAACACATGGTGTAGGGTCTCCTTAGCATTCTCACAAAAAATAAATCTCGACGGATTGCAAAAAATCCCAAACCTGGCCAAAGCGTTTGGGAGAAGGAGAAGTGAGTTCAAAAATCTCCAAAGGAATACTAAAATTTTGGGTGTGCACCAATTATCTCCACAGGTTTTTTCTGAAATTGTGAGGTTGATTTTTCTCTCTAAGAGCTTGGTAGGCTGATTTTATGGTGAAACGGCCCTAAGGGGAAGGTTGCCAGAAGATTCTATCTACCTGCAATTGTATTTATCATCTAACCTTCAATCACATAAATTTGAAATGGAAATACAAAAAATTCAATTTGCAACTAAAATATTATATACATCCGAAAAGAAATATAAATTTTAAGTACAAATTATTTATCCAAATCCGAAATATAACTCCTTATCAAATAAATCTTTCACCATTGGCACATCAATTATATATATAAATCTCACAAGTTATATGAGTTCAACTTATCAAAATTCATGTTTTTAATTCACAGACATGTTCAACAGGAACCGATTTCATTATTTTCCTCCATTAAACCAAATCTTATATCCGCAATATATACAACCTCAGTTAGACTATCGTGCAAGAGCAACTCAACCAAGATTGAAAAGAATATTCATTTTGGCTAATAAGAGATGAAAAATTTTAGTTCTTGCATATAACTATGATAGAGTAAGTTTGAACTTTCATCTCTTAAAAAATGAACTGCATTCAATAAAATCAATTCAACCGGGTTTTTAATTTGGAACACATTCGCCTTTCTAATTTCCTGTTTTGTAACACACGAATCAGAGATTGAAAACAGCTCAAGCAAGAATGAGGAGCAGAATTATTTTGGCAAAATAGAGGGTTAGGATTTTACCTCAATCGTATTCTCAAAACACTGTAAGTTTTATGAATACTCAATTCTTCATAAATCTGTTAGAAAATATGAAGAACAATTCCGCTGGCGAGTGAATAATAAAAAATAGAAAATTTCCAAGGTTTGTAGAGCACAATTTTCTTAAGATACATTTGTCCTCTCTACAACTGTGCTAGAGAATACGTAGATAACTATCTCCCAGGATACAATGGAAATCGTAAAGTCAGTTTTGCACAAAAACTGCCTTACCAACGAACGAGAACAAAAGCTTGAACACTGAAGGAAGGAAATTCAGGGAAGGCTTATAAAATTTCTTTAAGCTGTAGAGAGAATTTCTTGGTAGAAGAAGGTGTGCTTCAATTCTACTTTGGATAGTCTATTTATAGGCTAAGGTATGAACATACAATTAATTTTTCAGATTAATTGTCTTCATGACCACACAATTAATCTGTAGATTAATTGCCCTTTAATTGCATATGTTTTTAGCCGTTTTTCCCAACCACCTAGGCATCAATTTTAAGTCAAAATTGATATCGGTTTAGGGTTTCTTTGGGTAATCAAATAGCATCCATCCAAAACGCAGCCTTTAATTCTGCCTCATTAATCCAATTAAATCAAATAAGATTTAATCAGAATTAAAACCACTTATTTTGCAGAGTTAATTTGCATCTCATTAATTTGCATAATTAATCTGATTAAAACAAATGGCATAATTAATTTGGGAAAATTGGATCCGGAAAAGAAGCAAAACGCAGGTTGATCAGGCCTGCCGTGTTTGCTTACTAGCGGTTCGACATTCGTGTCCGCAGGTGCGGGCGTATGCTCGCTTGCCTATTTTCCATTTTCCAAACACTCTCATTCACACACCATTTCAACTCTTATTTCCAACAATCCCCCACATGAATGAGATATTGGTTTGTCAGTGTTCAGTGACTGATCCCTGAAAAGAGAAAGTAGGTGTTACCCTTTGAACTTCCCCTTTGTAGACCACGCTTTCTTTACTAGCTGTCCAGTAGACATGATGTCCTTGAACTGTCTGGCTTTTTGGTGTAAACGATCCACGTACCCTACATAGGAACCAATCTCAATTGTTTCATTCTCATATTTTTGTTCATTATGGCCATGAAACACGTCCTGGTTCTGCAAGAGTTTTTGAAATATTAAGCCTGTTCAATTCTCCTTCGAAGTGGCCCCACTTCTCTCTCACATAGGTGACTTCTTAATTTGAAACGTAACATAATTACTTTCTTAAGAGTCACTAAAGCGACAATCGCTAGCCTTACCCATATTGTCACCATTTCTTGGCAGGAATAAGTTGAGGTTGCCCCCACAGTGACCGTATCAAGTCTTAAGATTAGGTTGTCCCTTGGAACCTAGATCTTGGGATCTCCAGTCAACTAGGTCGGGTTTTCCTTCTTAAAACCTTTTTATCCTTAATAGGCTTTATCCACATTCCTTCTGTCAATCTTTCAACTGTCTCTTTGTTTAACCCTTTGGTTAGCGGATCCGCAATGTTATCTTTTGAAGTTACAAAGTCAATTGAGATAACTCATGTTGAGAGTAGTTGTCTAATGGTATTGTGTCGATGACTAATATATCTCGATTTACCATTATACATTGTACTCTGTGCTGTACCTATCGCAAACTGACTATCACAATGGATACAGTTTGGTGGCACATGTTTTCCCATTTTGGAACATCCTCCAATAAATGGCTTAGCCATTCAGCCTTTTCTCCACATTTATCTAGAGTTATAAACTCGGATTTCATCGTGGATCTAGCTGTCACAGTTTTTCTTGAGGATTTCCAAAAGACGGTGGCACCATCTAGTGTTAACACGTAGCCACTCGTGCAAGTTGAATATCTTATAGAAGATATCCAATTAGAATCTGTGTATCACTCTAGCACAGATGGATATCTACTATAATACAGTCCACAGCTACAAGTATACCTTAAGTACCTTAGTACTATAATTATGGCATTCCAGTGCTCATTTCCTGGTTTACTCGTATATGAACTCAATAAGCAATGTCCGGTATAGTACAACTCATTAGATATATTAGACTCCCTATGATTCTGGATTATTCTCCTTGAGAAATACTCTTTTCACGATTTTGGATCATTGGAGTCTGTTATCTAATGGTGTTCCTTCAATTCCAGAGTCATTTTCATTTAAATTCTACAAGAGTTTTGTTTTTGTGATGAGATTAACTCAAAACAAGACCCATTCGCTATTCATATGACTTTATCCTCTAAAATCAAATCAGCAAACTCAACATGTCAAACTTCAAGTTTATCATGTTATAGGCAACACAAGTCAATTTCCATTGCTATCAATGAGTGTTATTCACCCATAGACAATACAAGACTAAACAGTCTTATGTCTATTTCACATTAACATTTTTACAACTCATTGATTTCAAATCTATTGGTAATCTCTTGTCTAATTCAAAGACAATAGGAGACTTTACTAATTTCTCGACTTCATTTGTGGTACTTTGAAACCCTTAGGTTTGCTCCACACATGGTTCAACATCTAGATTCCACACAGGATTCAATATCTAGTTTTCCTTTAAACAAACCATCATCTTATGAATAATTCATAATTTATAAGTGTATGACACCAAGTATCACTTGTTATAAACTTTTATCTCATCGGGAGATAATTTTATCAAAGTAATCCAAGCACGTTATTGCTCATTCTCTTTGATCATATATGGGAGAACCATTAACTCCCAACTATGGTTTTTTTTAACATAGAATCATTTTTTCCACATGGATTCTTCTAAAAAGATCAAACTTAGAAAGTCATAAGCTCATCAGACTTTTTCATTTGACCCGTCATTGTGTTTGCGTTCAACGTTTTGAACCAAATTTACACAACCACGTTCGTGTCATAGATTATAAATATTCAATCCATCACAGAGGGATTAATCTTTATAGCCTTTAGCAAATGTTGCTAAACTTGCAAGATATTCAGAATGCCTTTTGCACTCCTCATATGACGACCCCCACACTCGCAAGTATTTATAGGGTGGTCTCTTTTATTTTGAAGATATCTTACTTTAAAATAGTTCGTTTGACAAGAAATCGTCCCCCCACATTTGGTAGGTCTTGTTAAATTCAAAAAAAATACCACATATGACATTTCTTTCATCATGCGATTTTCATCTTATATAGAGGTAACTATGGTAGACACTTCACAGACAACTCTATGTTGTGTAAAGAAATCACCAATCGGTGTCTCACTCACCTCTCATACCACTTTCCAATTCTTATATCGAGTTGACACTCAACCTCGATCACATAAAATCTCTTCATAGAGAATATATCTCACGAGAATATTGACCTCACAATGGGAATATCTCGCTCGTCCTTTTTTAACGTTTAGATTCTCATTGAAATGAATACGTGTAGACATTTAATATATAAATCTATATTGCGTGAAGAAGTCACCTAAAAGGTGGTTCACTCACAACGTTATTCACTTTTCAATCTCATAAAGAAGCTTCTTGTAGAAAACAAGTTTCTCACATCTCATTTGTCTATTTGTACACATAGAGTTAATTGATGTGTCCATTGCCACCACGTGGTTTGGACCAAAGAATCAACATAATGTTGTTCTTTCTAAACTCTTTCATGGTTCATGCATCATATTACATTTTCCTATGCTACACTTATCTTATGCATTTTCAACCATGATCATATATCACATTTATTTTAGGTTATTATTTATTTCCCATGAGGTCATGCATAAAATCGGAGTTAGTGCCCAATAATTCTTTCATGCATTATGTCCGACATTCACTCTTAAATTAAAGCACAATTAAGCTCCATGAATTATTTATAGGCATGCTACAATTTAAATTAATTAATTTAGCCTTTCATTAATTCGGTGAATTATGCCTCCAAATAGCCACACATCAATTCTGGTTTTGACCAATAAGCAAAATTGGAAAACCGAAACGATGACTTCAATGTTTGGATTAAAAACCAACCTTAATTTGCAAGATTGGAGGTAGTTAATACATCATTAATTTAATAATTTGAACCCAAAAAAGCTGATGGCCATTTGCCATTTTCGGTTTCAGCAGACCAAAAAAAAAAAAAAACCACGTTGGATGAAAACTGCAGCCACATAAATGGCCACATAAAGTTCAGCCGCCCACTTAAATTTCTCAACCTATCAATACTTCCAATTTTCTGATTTTTGGCATTGAAATTTTGTAGCCAAACCTAGCCAATTAAATTATAGCCATTAAAACGAAATTCAATTTTGGACTAATTAATTCACAATCAATTTGGAAGTTACAAAACCAAAGCTAATGGCAATCCAAAAAATGGATGACAATTTTAAAATCCAAAACGGATGCCAACCGATAAATTAGACAACCAATAGTCTAATAGGAGTACCAACAAAGTCATTTGACATATTTTTTTTTTTCCTTTTCTTAAGACTTGCTTAATGAATAATCGACCAAAATTTCAATTTCATTTAGCATTTCAAAACTTAATTATGACCAAATGAACAAGAAGTTAGCAACTTGAATCATATCATTGAATTGCAAGAATTTGTAACATCTACAATCATCTGATAAATAAAGAGACCAAGCACGACATGTAAATCAATGATTTTCACCAAACCCCAAATTTGATAACAATCATATCACTAAGCCAGATAAACATATTGTCATGCATATATTTAAACAATCATAATCAGGTATAGCAATATCAACTTGAATATGATAAACATACCTTTGTAGAGAAATTAAATTTCTCTGTTCTAATGTTCATATCCATCAAAGAAACTTAATCCACTCCACTGGCAATTTTCATTTTATGATCCTGCAGCTCCAACCAAGTCGCAGCAGCCACCAAAAAATTCCATAGAAGAAATAATTCTAATTATACCAGCCATTTAAAGGACAAAAACAAATCTATCTTAAGATTGTTAGAAAATATGAAGAACAATTCGGCTGGTGAGTGAATAATAAAAAATAGGAAATTTCCAAGGCTTGTAGAGCACAATTTCCGTAAGATACATTTGTCCTCTCTACAACTGTGCTAGAGACTACGTGGACAACTATCTCCCAGGATACAATGGAAATCGTAAAGTCAGTTTTGCACAAAAATTGCCTTGCCAACGAACGAGAACAAAAGCTTGAACACTGAAGGAAGGAAATTCAGGGAAGGCTTAGAATATTTCTTTAAGCTGTAGAGAGAATTTCTTGGTAGAAGAAGGTGTGTTTCAATTTTGCTTTGGATGGTCTATTTATAGGCTAAGGTATGAACATACAATTAATTTTTCAGATTAATTGTCTTCATGACCACATAATTAATCTGTAGATTAATTGCATACGTTTTTAGCCCTTTTTCTCAACCACCTAGGCATCAATTTTAAATCAAAATCGATATCAGTTTAGGGTTTCTTTGGCTAATCAAATAGCATCCATCCAAAACGCAGCCTTTAATTCTGACTCATTAATCCAATTAAATCAAATAATATTTAATCAGAATTAAAACTATTTATTCTGCAGAGTTAATTTGCATCTCATTAATTTGCATAATTAATCTGATTAAAACAAATGGCAGAATTAATTTGGGAAAATTGGATCCAGAAACGAAGCAAAATGTAGATTGATGAGGCCTGCCGTGTTTGCTTACGAGCGGTTCGACATTCGTGTCCGTAGGTGCGGGCGTACGCTCGCTTGCCTATTTTCTATTTCCCAAACAATCTCATTCACACACCATTTCAACTCTTATTTCCAACAATATCTTGCAAACTAAATATCAATTTCCCTATGTTATTGAAATCAATATATTCTTTAATTATTAATGTTTTGAATATTCTTTATACATGCAGTTTAATAATCATCCTCAATAAAACACTAGCATGACATTAAACATTGAATATAAGAGACACGTGACATTGTCGGTTGGTAAGCATACAATCTTACGCATTGCATAAAAATTCATATTCATATCTCGTTACAATCTATCTCTACCATTTCACTAAACTGTTTACCTAAATTATTCACCATCGCATAAAATGTTTTTGATCGTGTAATTTAAATAAGTCCAGTAAGATTTCATTCACTTATGTATATATGTTTTAGATATTTTAATTAATTATTTTTTTAGATTACTAGGACATCGGGAATCCTTCATATACATGCGAATACTGTGGCGCATTAATGTGGATTCAAGAAAGTGTCAAGCGTCAAAGAAATTCATCTAAACCTGCCTTCTTAAGGTGTTGCATGCATGGAAAAGTTCAACTTCCCCTTTTGAAAGATCCGCCAATATTATTCAAGAATTTTCTGCAAAACAACGATGCTAAGAGTATACATTTCCTTCAAAATATTAGAGCATATAATATGATGTTTTCCTTTACATCAATGCGAGGCAAGGTTGATCCCACAGTTGCAAAAGGACGCGGTCTATGCACTTTCAGGCTAAATGGACAAAACTGCCACAAAATTGGAAGTTTGTTACCAACTTCGGGATCATTTCCTAAATTTTCACAGCTATATATTTACAACACTGACAATGAAGTTGAGAACAGAATAAATGATACACTTATTTTATGATACACTTATCTATTTTTTTTTTGAATTATATTGATAAACATTTTCTTTTAGATTTTTGGTAATCCTCATTAACATTGTGATTATCTATTATTATATTCTGTTATATATATTATTTGACAATCGCATTTTATTTTATACTGAATTCTATTTTCATTGCAGTTGTCTAAACGGTGGAATTCCATAAACGAGGCATCACTCACTCACACATAATACTGTTCTTGCATCCAAAGACAAGTTTCCATCTGCGAAACATATTGACAATATCATATGTGCAGAAATTCGAGATAAAACGTTAGATCTTGATATTTATCATATCGTGAAGGAATTTATGATTCAGGTCATTGTGGTATCCTAAATCCAAAATGCCCAAGCATGAGACACGGTAGCTGTTCCAAAAACTTTTCAAAGAATTATAAGGAATATAGTTCTGTTGATGATGATGGTTATCCTATTTGTGGGAGGTGGGATGATGGAAGGACAGTCGTGAAGAATGGAGTAATTTTGGACAATAAATTTGTTGTCCCATTCAACCCAGGGCTGCTTAAAAAATACCAGGCTCACATTAATATTGAGTGGTGTAATCAGTCCAGAGCCATAAAGTATCTTTTTAAATACATTAGTAAGGAAAATGACAAGGTTACTGCTGTTGTTGTAGAAAATGGATCTTATAGCCTACACAGAAATAATATCAAAGATGTGGACGAAATCAAAACTTATTATGATTGTAGATATATTTCTCCCTGTGAGGCAGTGTGGAGATAGTATGATTTTGATATTCACTACAGGACTCCATCTGTGGGAAGATGGATATTTCATTTTCCTGGTGAATAGTTAATTATTTTTTATGATTATGATGATCTTGAATACATTATGAATAAGGCCGAACTTAGTGAATCAATGTTTCTAGGATGAATGAAATGTAATACCATATATGATGAAGCAAGGTTTCTCACTTATTCGGAATTCCCTACGAGATTTGTTTGGAATAAAACTTTAAGGGAATGGACTCCTAGGAATAGAGGCTTTTCGATTGGCATGATTCATTATGTCCCGCCAAGGTCAGGTGAAATTTATTTCATGAGGATTTTGTTAAGTAAAGTTAAAGGAGCGACCTGTTATGAAGACATACGAACAGTTAATGACATAGTTTATCCAACTTTCAAAGAAGCTTGCTACGCGCTCGGACTATTGGATAATGATAAAGGGCATATTGAAGCTATAAAATAAGCAAGTGTGTAGGGATCTAGGCATTACTTATGAACTTTGTTCGCATCTCTTTTTGTGTGGGAAGAAGCATAGAAATTATTGTCCGAGGACATTCTTCATAAGCAGAGGTCCATTCTTCAATTATCCGGTAAGTTTATGTATATAGTATGTTTCTTATTACCATCGTACTTCAAGGATATCAAATTTTACTAAGTATATTCATTTATATTTTATTTTTTGTTTGTTTTGTAGATTTCCAACTTACTGATGAAGAACTTAAGATCTATGTTTTAACTGAGATTGAAAATATATTATCTGGCAGTGGCAGCACACTCAAGAATTATTCATCATTTCCATATCCAGATGATTTCATATTTTCAAAAGTATACAATAAGTTAATTCGAGATGAGCTTTGTTATGATCATTTGTCGTTGCAGATGGAGCACCATCAAACTTTTTACAGTTTGAATGATGAAAAAATTTTGGTTTATAAGCAAGTAATGGCAACTGCATCATAAGGAGATGGTGGTATTTTCTTCGTTTATGGCTACAGAGGAACTGGAAAAAGACTCATTTGGAAGTCATTATCGATTGCATTTCGTGGTAAAGGTGATATTGTATTAAATGTTGCTTCCAGTGGAATTGCCTCACTACTATTACCTGGCGATAGAACTGCACATTCTAGATTTCAAATTCCTGTAAATATTAATGAAGATTCTATGTGTGCCATTAAACCAGGTAGTGACTTGGCTAATTTGTTACATAAGACGAAAGTGATTATCTGGGGTGAAGCCCCCATGGTTCACAAGTTCGGTTTTGAGGCTTTCGATAAGAGTTTAAGGGATGTACTTCGATCATCTAATCCAATGAGTCTTGAACAACCTTTTGTTGAAAAAGTTTTTGTGTTTGGAGGAGACTTTCGACAGATATTTCCTGTAGTACCTAGAGGTACGAGGCAAGATATTGCTCATTCTGCTTTAAATTCTTCTTACTTGAGGGATTACTATAAAGTTCTCAAATTAATCACAAACATGAGATTTAAACAATCTGAATATGATAACTAAGAAGAAAGTCCTTTGTAGTACAAGTACAGTTTTCAACGGCTGTTATAGTCAGACACCGTTTTAAAGTTTTGCACAATTTCCATGACACCCTTATATTTTTAAAACATTCCTGTATGTCTTCTTCTTCTTTTTTTTTTTTTTTTTGTAATTATGTTTGTTGCACTCAAGCATTTCTATCAACTTGACTTTTTTTTTCTTTTTTAAGAAATAGCGTAAACATATCTAATACCTATTTATTTTTATTTTTTTTGTAGAATGTTTTAAAAATTGTAAGAAAATTTCTTTTATAAGGCATTTTAGACTTTCCGGACAACTTTTGACATTTTATTTCTAAATTACTCATATTTAATAATAATTTAATTTGATTGAAATGAAATTACTTTTGAGATAACAGGTATATCATAGAATTGCAGGACATGGAGTATTGTATCTTTAATATTTTTTATATAATAATTTTAATTAATTGGAATATTTTTTCCTCTCCTCATCCACACGTTTGAAGATTTTGTTTTCTTCTCAAACTCTTTTAGTTTTATTTTTCAGAGAAATCCAAAACTGCTGCAGAATTTATTTTTATTTTTATTTTTTTTAGTGGAACAGTCAAGCAAACCCCATAGGGCGAGTTAAACTGAGCGAGTTTGGTTACCCTATCATTAATCAAGAAATAAGAGGTACAAAAGCCACCTACCTTTACAAAAGCCTACGACTCCCTTGGATTGTTTACCTAATTTTTGGAGATTAACTCCAACCTTCCTGTTCAAAAGTACCCCCTATCTATACAAAAGCCCCTTATACCTTCTATGTAAACTAATAAGGCAATGGTTTGTAGCAATAAATACGTTGAATTAATTACTGTGATGAAGTGACTAATAAGGCCGGTGGATTCAATGGATTTGAATTGAGCCTACTAATTGGTGAGACGATGACATGTTGATTCGATTTGCATATTTGCATCCAAATATCTTTAACTGTTGGTTTGTAAAGCACTACGAAATTAAAGAGTTTATGAGGGATTCTTATCTAAGTACTACGTTAGGAAATTTATTATTTTCTTTATTTTTATTTGTGTTGGTTACTTTAATTAGTTAATCAATTCTCACAAACCCCCGCTTCTTGACTAGATAGTAGAAAAGAGGTTAGTTCTAATACATAGTCCCTGATGAGACGATCCTACTCACTGCTGTGCCGCTAAAACCCTTTAGAGTAGGTCTTTTATATTTGTTAGTTTGACACCCATCATAAACCTACCTCTGCCTATCCACAAACATTGAAGCTCCGTGAAGCTCTTAACCTAATGACAACTTGGAATTTAAAGTCTGAGTGTTGAAATAGAGCCTTGTCCAGCTGCAAGAGCCCCTATAACTTTTTAGAAGGGAATCGATGGAAACAAAGCTCCCCTACTCACCCTTTGAAGCCATCATTGTTAGAAAGTCAATTGGGCAATTTCCTTCCCTAAACACATGTTCCATTTCATATTGACGACTACTCAGAATATCCCTGGTCTCTTTTAAAGAGTGGAAATCACGCCATAGAAAGGAGACCTCCCCTTTCTTTATCATTTGTGCTACTTGCAAGTTACCACACATGTTCTGAGACGTGGTAGACTGTCATTGTTAAAAAAAGCATTTTAAATTCACATGCTTGGATGTAGACGTTTTTGGACGTGGTGCTAGTTGTTCTGAGACGAGGTGAGATGTTTTGTGAAAAAATTAGCTTAAATTCACATGTTTGGATGTTGACATTTTTGGACGTGGTGCTAGTTGTTTGAGACGTGGTAGACTGTCTGTTTGAAAAAAAAAAACAGTTTAAATTCACATGAATGGATGTAGATATTTTTGGAAGTGGTGCTAGTTGTTTTGGAACGAGTTGAGATGCTTTGTGAAAAAATCAGTTTATATTCACATGTCTAATTGTAGACGTTTTTGGACGTGGTGCTAGTTGTTTGAGACGTGGTGCTAGTTGTTCTGAGACATGGTAGACTATATTTGTGAAAAAAATTGATTTAAATTCACATGAATGGATGTAGACGTTTTTGGACGTGGTTCTAGTTGTTCTGAGACGAGTTGAGATGTTTTGTAAAAAAATCAGTTTAAATTCACATGCATGGATTGTAATCAATCTTTCTAGAAAGAGAAATTCATTACAGGTTTACCTCCTTTATTTTCACAAAAATTAATTACAAGTTTACATAAAGAAATGGGAACTGAAAATTTGGATTTGACTAGTATAACTTATGGTCAATTATTTGCTTTCCTTAAAAAAGAGGCCTTATCTATTTGTCAAGATTTTAAATTACAGCGTAAATATGGTCTCGAACGAGAAGAATTGGGGCCTTCTGTCAAGCATTTGGTATTACAGGTATTAATCCACCTTCTACTCAAGAAAGAAATTATCGAAAAATGACTAAATATACATCTAATAATAAAAGGTACAAAAAATATAATAGATATAATCATAGGTACAATAATAATGAATTTTATAATACTAAAAAGAAATTTAGGAGATTTAAAAAACCAGTTAAATGTTATAAATGTGGTAAATTAGGTCACATAGCTCCTAACTGTAAATTAGAAAAGAAGATTAATACAATATTTTTCGACGAAATAGAGTTGAAAAATAAAATAATGTCTATTTTAATAAATTTTGAAAATGAAGATGAACTTTATTATTCTTCGTCAGATTCTAGTTTTAATGAAAAAGATGATTTTTGTGATGTAAGAAAACAATTAATATGATGAATAGTGAAATTAAAATTAATAATAATAAAGAAATATTATTTGATATAATAAAAGAAATTAAAGATGAAAATATTAAAAAAGAATACTTAGAAAAATTAAACACTTTAGTATTACAAGAGAATCATCATGTATTTGATATAAAAGAACCATTTAGTCTTAATAGTCTAATTGAAAAATATAAAAATGAAGATAAATTTGAATTTCGTAGAAGTAATAATCTCAAAGAAGAAATAAATAAATTAAAACATGATATAAAAGAAATTAATAAAGAGCTAAATAATTTGAAAGTTAAAGATTTAGAATTAGAGGCAAAATTAATATTAAACAATCAAATTAATCATTTTCTGCATCCAGTTCTGGTGTTATAAAAGAAGATATAAAAATTTCAGAAGAAATACCAGATACTAAAAGTTTTTTGAATATTATTAATAAAGTTAAAATTGAAAAATGGTATGTCATACTAACTATTGGAGTAGAGGACTGGACTACTACTTGTGTTGCTATGATTGACAGTGGTGCAGACCAATCTTGTATTAATCGAGGTATTATTCTTGAACGATACTTGACTCATACTAAAGAAAAATTATATGCAACTAATGGTCCAGAAATAGATGTATATACTGAATTAAATAATGGATATATTTGTAATAATGATTATTGTTTTAAACATTCTTTTTTAATTCTTGAGAAATTTACTACTGATGTAGTACTAGGAAATCCTTTTCTTTATCAGATTACTCCTTTTATTTAAGAAACAGATCATATTTCTGTAAAAATTCTAGGTAATAAACTATACTTTCCTTTTATTAATCCCATTCAAAGAAAAGAGTTAGATTTATTACAGACTAATTCTATTTATAAACAAATTTATATACTTAACAAGAAAAAACAAAGTTTAATGAGTTTAGAAAAATGTTTAGAATTTTCTAGAATAGAAGAAAAATTACAGAATAATAATATTAAATTAAAAATTTCCAATTTAGAAGAAAAATTTAAAAAGGTAGTCTGTTCTGAATATCCTAATGCTTTTTGGGATAGGAAGAAACATATAGTGTCCTTACCTTATGAAAAAGAATTTAATGAAAGAAATATACCTACTAAAGCAAGGCCTATACAGATGAATGGAAAATTACTTAATTTATGTAAACAAGAAATTAAGGGATGAATGGATAAAAATTTAATAAGAAAATCTCATTCGGTGTGGAGTTGCAAAGCTTTTTATGTGAATAATCAGGCCGAAAAGGAACGAGGTGTTCCTAGACTCGTGATTAATTATAAACCCCTAAATAAAGTATTACAATGGATTAGATATCCTATACCTAATAAAAAGGATTTATTAAATAGATTACATAGTGCCAAGATTTTTTCAAAGTTTGATTTAAAATCGGGCTATTGGCAAATATAGATTAATGAGAATGATAGATATAAAACTGCTTTTACTGTACCATTTGGACATTATGAGTGGAATGTTATGCCATTTGGTTTGAAAAATGCCCCTTCTGAGTTTCAACGAATAATGAATGATATTTTTAATGATTACTTTAATTTTGTTATTGTATATATTGATGATATTTTGATATTTTCTCATAATTTGGATAAGCATTTCAAACATTTAAAATTAATATTGCATGTCATTCAGAATAATGGATTAGTAATTTCAGAAAAGAAAATGAAATTATTTCAAACTAAAGTGAGATTTTTAGGACATGATATTAATGAAGGAAAAATAAGACCAATTCAACGAACTATAGAGTTTACTGAACGTTTTCCTGATGAGATTAAAGATAAAAATCAATTACAAAGATTTTTAGGCTGTCTTAATTATATTGCAGATTTTTTCCCAAATTTGAGAACTCTTTGTGGTCCTTTGTATGAATGATTGCAGAATAATCCTCCTGCTTGGTCAGAGAAACACACTGAATTAATCAAAGAAATAAAAAGAAAAATTAAAACTTTACCTTGTTTAGGCATCCCACATCCACAAGCATTCATGATCATCGAAACTGATGCATCCGATGTAGGTTATGGAGGCATTCTTAAACAAAAATTGCATTCATCATCAGTAGAAGAGTTGGTTAGGTACCATTCAGGTGTATGGTCTGGGCCTCAAAAGAACTATTCTACTGTAAAGAAAGAAATTTTATCAATTGTTTTATGTATTTCAAAATTTTAAGATGATTTGTATAATAAAAAGTTTTTATTAAGAGTTGACTGCAAGTCCGCTAAAGAGATTTTACAAAAAGATGTTAAAAATTTGGTTTCAAAACAGATTTTTGCTAGATAGCAAGCATTACTTTCTATTTTTGATTTTGATCTTGAATTTATTAAAGGCACTGATAATTCCCTTCCTGATTTCCTTACTCATGAATTTCTTACAGGAAATCCTCATGTCTAAAGACCCGGGAAAAACATCTGCTCCTCCTAGAACTCCTCTTGATTAAATCATGGTGACTCCTCATAGACCTCTAAAACCCAATGTACCCTCTAATGATTTTTCCCCTTTAACCTATGTTAATGCCGTCCAAACACCATCAGCCAAATTACACCAGACTCCTACTAGTTCATATCTTCCTTCATCATCTTCGACTAATTCAGCTCCTTATCATGCTAAAAAGGAATTTGAATACCTCATGTTGACTCATTTTAAAAACCCGCCTGAGAATAATGATGTTAAGAATTTAGTGTCTCTTTTGTTCCTTTCTGATAACCAATGGTTATCTGATTCAATTTCAAAAACTCAAAAGTTTTATGAATTAATTTTGATTGATACTCATTCCGTAGAAATTACCCATTATAATGATAAGAAAGATTCATCTCGAGTGGCTTATTCTAAATTTATCATTAAAAAAGTAATGAGTCCTCGAGAGTTCCCTTCGATTCATGCTACCAATTCATTCTCTATTCCCTATGTTCCTGATGGATTTAATTATGCTGATTACATTTTGGCATTTTCTCGATGTCTCTTTTATCGAGCTTTTAATCATTCCTGGTTCATAAGTTTTTCTCCTCATTTTAATAAACAAGTCCTAATGTGGTTCTATGACTGGTGGAAACTACTGGGAGCGACTCCTGAAATTCTGACTCCTAACGCTGAGAAAGGTTTTCAAACTTACAAGCGTAATTGTAAGTTTGAGGATTATTAAGCCAGCTTCATGTTTCATGCTGAGTTCAGGGTACCATATATTCTTGCTTGGAATTATCAAATAAAGCAAATTCAGCAAGGATATCCTTGTGCTCTTATTCTATACTCGTGCATCTGGAATAGTGGACTCACCCCTAAGCTCTTCCAATACTACCTTGCTCTTTGCCTTGTGATTTAAAACATAGTCCTCCTCAAGAAATCTGGCATTGATGCTCATTCCACCTTCTGATCATGTGGACAATAAAACAGACCACCTTTCGTTCCTTTGGGGTAGCCTACAAAAAGCATAATCTCAGATCTCGCATCTAGCTTGGTTGTGTCTGCCTTACACATATGCTGGACAACCCTAAATCCTGAGATGTCTCAGACTAGACTTTCACCCAATCCACAGCTCTAATGGAGTCGAAGGCACAGACTTATATGGTATGAGATTAAGGAGATAACACGCTGACTCCAAGGCTAAACCCCAAAATGATATAGGCAATTCGCTATAACTTATCATCGATCTAACCATATCCATATGAGTCCTGTTCCTCCTCTCTGATACACCATTCTGCTTGGGTGTGCCAGGTGCAGACAACTGGATCTGAATACCCACCTATGACAAATAGGACCTAAATTCACTAGAGAGGTATTCGCCACCGCGATCAGATCGCAAGGCCTTGATACTCTTACCCAGATGGTTCTACTCCTCAGCCTTAAATTATTTGAACTTGCTAAAGCATTCAGACTTGTGGCGCATCAGGTATATGTATCCATATCTAGAGTAGTCATCCGTGAAAGTCACAAAATACTCATAACCACCTCTAGCCTGAACTGACATAGGTCCACACAAGTCAAAATGAATCAACTCTAAAACCTCCTTGGCCCTATACCCATTTGCCTTGAAAGGCCTCTTGGTCATATTACCCTCCAAGCAGGACTCACAGGTCGGATAGCTATCAATTTCCAATGAGTCCAAAAACCCATTATTGACCAAACTTTGAATCCTACTAAGGTTGATGTGACCGAGTCTCAGGTGCCAAAGATAAGTTTGATTCAAAGGGGAAGACTCCTTTCTCTTACTATGATTTGGTGATGAGTTATTAGTTTCTATGTTTTGTATTACTGGGGAGTATGTCTTAATTAAAAACAAATTGTCAACTAATATACTGGAACATATAAGCTTCTGGATTTTTCTAATAAAAATGGATCCATCCGAAAAAAACACACTTATAACCATCCAAAATAAGTTTAGGAACTGAAAGCAAATTCTTCCGAAAACTGGTACATATAAACAATCTCTCAAATGTAAAACTGAGTCTCAACAATAAAGACAAAGAACTCTCACTGCAACAACAGAAACTCTGGTAGTATCCCTGAGGTAGACCTGCAACTCTCTCTCTCTAAGCAGCCAGGTCACTTGGAACCCCTGCAAAGAATTACAAACGTGATCAGTGGCTCCTGAATCCACACACCAAGTATCTGTGAGAATCTCCACTAAACACGTCTCAGTAACTAGGGAAAATTTGCACATACCTCGAGGCTTCTGGCAATCCTTCTTCCAATGTCATGCTTTGCCACATCTGAAGCACTTGCCTTTCGGCTTATGCTTCTTGGCAATGCCCGCCTTGGGTCCATGATCAGCAGCTCCTGCTTTCTGGCCTCTCTTCCTCTTTTGCTTCCTGGCTTTGGGCCCAGCAGAGGAACCTGAGGGACCAACAGTAGCCAAGGTTTGCTTCTTCTCTGCGAAGAGGCCCTCAGCAGACACCAATGCAGTCATGAGCTCGGGAAGTGAATATAAGAGCTTGCCCATATTGTAGTTCAACCGAAACTACTCAAAACCGGGGAGCAAGCTCTGGAGGATGATATCAACCTGTGTCTCCCCATCAATGTCACCTCCCAATACCTTGATCTCATTGATGCAACTCATCATGTCCAGCACGTGATCCCTCACTGAAGTGCCCTCAGCCATCCTAGCATTCATAAGTTTCCTCATAGCTGTCTGCTTGGCTACCCTGCCCTGATGTCCAAACATCT
The DNA here is from genome assembly GCA_030378225.1 of Knoxia roxburghii. Taxonomy (NCBI): domain Eukaryota; kingdom Viridiplantae; phylum Streptophyta; class Magnoliopsida; order Gentianales; family Rubiaceae; genus Knoxia; species Knoxia roxburghii. The sequence goes on from CM059423.1 coordinate 10,482,568, forward strand.
CCCTGAGGTTAAGCATCATATCGTAGGCTGAGGTAAACAACTGATGCTGGTGCTGCAGTACACTCGACATAGAAGCCAAGATGTAGCACTGGGTCATCTCATCAGCCTTCTGCCACTTCGTATATGGCTCTCGCTGCTCAGGGGTGGCATCATCGCTGGGCTTAGGGGGGCACTCCTCAGTGAGCACGTACTTGTAACCCTCAGCGGTAAGGACAATGTCCAGGTTACGTTTCCAATCAATATAATTTGGACCCGTAAGTTTGTTCTGATTCAAAATGACAGCTAGCGGGTTGAACGACATATCAACAACTGAAAAATAAACAGTCAAGTTTCAGTATACTTTTTCAAAAATATTGAAATCCTCAAAAACAGTATAATCTCCATCGACATCTCTCACACTGGGATTAACGCAGGTCATGCGGGTGAATGTCTACGCCAACCCACATTAATTTGAGAAGAACCGAAGTTCATTAATTTCACTATCTGACCAACGATCTTATGATCAATGAAATTAATAGTCAATGCTTTTAGCCGTACACATAAATAGCGTAACCTCGCGGGAGGAATACTATAAAATAGTACACTAAGTGTATGCCATTACGTGACTTCTAAGTTTGTTACTTAGGAAACTAATGCGCCCTCAGCAGAGAGGGTGTCGCAACTTTCTCCAATTAAACTCACTATAGTCATCCCTTCGGGAATTCATTCCGGTGATATCTGTGATTGAAGACTTGTCTGCATGGAGGAATGCCATAATACCAACTCGCAAGAATAACCACATCACCAATGAACCTGTAATGGAGGCCATGGGGATATTTACCAACCCGCTCCAACTTAGATTTTTAAGTTTGAGGATTTTTACGTTTTAACATGCAATATCTTAACTATGGATATTCGCACCCATAAAACCGTTGGAGTTTTAATATGCGAATAATCTACCTTGGTTAATTGCACTTTACTTTTTAAAAAGGTTTGGTTTGGTTTTCGTTCATGCAAAACATAATGAAAGACACACAATCAACGAAAAGACATAAATACGGGAAATTAAAGAATTAAAATTTCCCGACTATCATGGCCTTCTCTATCGTTGATTCCTTGATACCTCGGTGACACATCCCGTCATGTCGTTCCCACTCGTTATTTTGATTCCTCTCGATTCGCCTGGGTTTTCTCGGTTTTCTACGTAATTAGGAATCACCCAAAATTACGAGAAACCAAAAACCGCGAATATAAGTTACCGAAAATAATGTCTTCGTCATAATATATAAATTCCTATATACAAAGGCATTTTTCTAGGAATTTAAAAACGACATGATTAGATCAAATCCTACTACAAGATTTTTCTAATCCTACACGACTTCCAGCTCGTGGTTATTACTATTACAGACATTTCCATTCAAAAACAATACGAGACCGGACATGTCCCGGGGTTTATGAATGAAAAATAAAATTCTACCATAATAGCCGAGAAACTAATAACCACCTGTTTAAACATTTTGACAATAATAATGCCAAAATAAAGCCGTGTAATAAATTAAACAAGTATAAAACCAAAACACTCGCTCTGATACCATTTTGAAGGAAGACAGAACAAGCCCGGGCTAAATCGAAAACCTCACTTTCGTGCAATGCATTCCAGAATCGGAATCTTTCGACAAAGCTCAGGCTCAAATTCATTTTTCCCTGAACGGATCTAGGCTTATACTTATTTAATTTATTAATCGGGACACAAAAGATACAATCTTTAATTAACGTGAAAAGTTCAAAGATTATACCTTTGTAGCGAAGTCCCTAGGAAAAAGAAATCCAAAACTTTGGGCAAGCGAATTCCACAAGAAATCCGAAGAATAACTCCAATTCGACTCCGAACTAGTGTGGGCTAGTGTCTGCGGAGTAGCCCAAGGCAAAACGAAGAAATCCCAAGAAACCCACATGAAGAATCACACAAATCTGAAGAAACAGATTTAGCCCGGGAACTGAACAAAAACTGAGAATCCACACCAAAAGTGTCTGGAATGTGTTCCCGCTCGTAGATCTAGACTCTAGCGATCTAAGAAGATCAAGCTAGAGGATCAACACAACAACAATCAACAAACCCACTCAAAAAATACTAAAACCGCCGCCCATATAAACCACACGCCGACGCCGATCCAATTTCGGCGAACAGGTCCGGCGGCCGAGAAGAACAAACAAAAGGAGGCAGCTTTTTAACTCCAAAATGGTGATCTAGGATTCTCTAGGTTATGGGCTTTGAGGATTTTCGAAGAAGAAAGATCCTAGCTGACTTCGAGGAGAAGATTCGAAGAATAAAGAATTTTCTCACTCTAAGCTACACTTTCTCTTTCTAGGCAAAATGGCCTCCAAGTTTCTTATGTCTTGTAAGTTATCTAACAAGGGATATTTATAGGGAGCTTCTAAGGAGACCTAATGGGTCTTTGATTTGGGCCTTTTAGTTTGACTTTTGTTGACCCCTTAGTCTTTCCTAGACTAGTCAACTCCAATCGATCCTTTTGAATTAAATCTTTAACCCATTTCGTAAATTTAATTTAATCGAACCCTTAGGATTAATTAATTCATATATAATTAATTTTCTTAATCCACTTTGTCAATTAAATATTAATTAAACCTTTATGATTAATTAATGCACTTGATCGATTAGTCAAACGCATAATTAGTCGTACCACTAACAGACCAATTATGGAACTACCGCTCAAAAACGACTTTACATCGCGCCACTATATTTTTTTCTATCTCCCCACATCAAAGATCTAGTGTTCGTCGGTTTATCAATTTACTGACAAACTAATTCACCGACTTTTTGGTATCCGAGATTAGTACCACTCGACCTTCTTATTATATCGGACGTAAAGTCCACTGGCCAGTTTTAGTACAATAAACCTTACGAGCTCATCTCGGCAGTACCATCAACCCGGCGAACCGGTACGTGGATTCCTCCGACTAGCAACGGCACGTAAGAAGCTAAACATCGCATACCCAACCTACCGTGGTATAGGCCTCAATTAACCACACTATTTGGCAAATCAAAGCATACGATATCCAACTCTCACGCCCGTCCCAATCTCGGGATTGAGAGACTGAATACTAGGACCGAATTGACTACGCCGATTAGTACAAGTCAATTCTATCCAAACTAGTCGTGCTCAATATGCCCCGGGCATATCCGTGTGATTTAGTTAGTCTAGATAAACTAATTTCCAAACCACACGATAACCTATACCGATAGTATGTTCAGACTATCTCAGTTACGAGCATACTTTTTATATATCAATACTTTAACCAATAACGGTATCTACTGTGTCTTTCCACACCCCGTTATCTAGTTCTATGATATAATGGAACAATTTAATACTGAAACAAAATGATATGTCATCTGTGGATATTAGTTTTTGATACAAGCCATAGCTTTTTTGTATTCAAAACTAACATGAACCACGCAAGGTAGTCGTCCTTGCAAGCACTATAGCTGATGCCCCCACCATTAGCTCGCCTGTTATGAGTCGAGATTCATCCATTCATCATGAATGCTTCCCAATCCGCCTCTGCATATACGTGTGGGTGATCCACCACATACCCTCTCTCACGGTACCCCCGGTAAGCATTAACAGGCGGAATAGGACGAATTGGGATCCATTATACGTAGCCAAACTGGCTCGCACACCTGTCTGGCATATATGGCTCGATATCATCCCTGTACGCAATTAGACCTCGTTACAGGGTCCATGGCGTCCGTGTGACAGCATCGCGACCGTATGACATCCAGGTAACCTATATATGTGATTTTCAATTCCATTAAAAAAAATCATCAATGAAATACAATAATAATATTTATTTATAAAAATAGTTACATACCTCATCCGGGGTCATATTGTCCAACGCCGTCCGAAAGGTGGCAAGCCGCTGCTCAGTACTGGGGGCAGTGCCGATAGCCCACCTAGTAGCTCTCGCCTCCCAACTGTGCACTGGTATAGGCCTATATTGAGGTCTAAAAGTTGTGAAGTGTTCTTAGATCCAAGCCTCTAGCAATGTCAGGCACCCCGCCATTCTTGCAGTCTCATGCCTACTGGTAGAACATAACTGTCTGTATAGAAATGCCAGTGTTGTGGTACCCCATGCCTCCTCGCCCACCTGATGCATCCCCTGTCTAGTCTGCATGACGGGCACTGGCATAAATTTATTGGAACTCTTGTATGTAAAAAGACAAGACACGATAGCACACCACAGAAAAACCTCCACATCAGAATCGTCTCGTGGTCGCCCCTTACACATGGATATCACCCTATCCGACGAAAACCCACCATTATCGTATAATGACCGCGGGACCAAATCCTCTAGTGGTATCTCAAGCAAATCTCTAGACCAGGAAAAAACGGTGTTCATGTCTGTCTCCTCAGTGATAAAGCGACCATCTACATGGATGCTCATTATCTCCCAGACGTCGTGGAGTAATATGGTCATCTCTCCGAATGGTAGGTGGATTGAATTGGTGTCTGGCTGCCATCGCTTTATGAATGCGTTAATGAGAGGGGCGTCTATGTGCTTGTACATAATGCCATGAATGTGTCCCAGTCCGGTGTGACTCAAAGTTGTGGCCCCAAGGGGTGTCATACTTCCAACCCAATCAACCAACTTACCATAGATGCTCCCCATATTGTGGCACCTCAAAATAGGTCTAGTAGACTCACTCGTTTTCCCATACCTTGATATGACGTGCCTTAAAAAACTAGGAATAACACTCACATCTATAGGGCTACCATCAACAGTCTTAGTGACCAACCAACTCTTGTCAATTATATTTCGCTTTTTAGGATTAACTAAATTAAACAAATATAAAACTCATATAAATATACAAAAAAACTAATTAAATAACTAATTAAATCAAATAACTAATTAAATAGAAAATAATTAAATAACTAATTAAATCATATAGTAATTAATTAAACAAAACAAGTAATTAAATGACTAATAACTAAATAAATAACTAATTAAACAAAATAAATAGTTAAATAAATAAACAAATAACTAATCAATTAACTAATTAAATCAAATAACTTTATTTATCGTATTCGAGCGTGTACCTGCAGAAGGATCGACATCCTCAAGCTGTCCATCGTCCAAATTCCGATAATGGACGTGGACCTCGCCGTGAGGGTGATTTCCATAATCTCCTGCTCCGCTTCCTCGTGCTACTCCCCCGCATCCTAAGACTCATCCTCAGTATCATGTTCCTCCTAAACAGCCTGTTCATCCATCAAATGAACGATGAGTTGTCTCTCTCTCTCTCTCTCTCTCGTCCTCAACCTCCGCCTCTCCCTTGGCCTCGGCTTCTCATCACTGGCACTTTCTTCCTCCTGACAGAAGTTGTAGGATGCTGTCTATCCACGGGGTGACGCGGTTTTACCTTATCGCCACCCTGAATAACATTCAATCATACGCATTAATATATAAACATATTATTTTAAATAAAAACTTTAAAATAAGTTGGATTTAGGCATAAACAATTAAAATGTTGTCAGTCAATGTTTGACTGAAAGTCAAATGCTGCTGAAATGTTTGACTGAAAGTCAAATGTTCCCGATTAGCGTTTCACTTTCGGCAAAACTCTGTCAACGAGCGGTTTGGTTTCCACCAAACGTTAAACAGAAACGTTTGACTTCCTTTCAACGTTTGCATGCTACAAGAACGCCGATCGCCAACGTTTGTCTTCACCTAAACGTTGCCGACCAGCGTTGTGGGTTTAACCAACCGCTCCAATTTAACGTTTGTCTGCCACAAGAACGTTGATTGCCAACGTTTGTTTTTACCTTAATGTTGCTTACCGAGGTTGTGGGTTTAACCAAACGCTCCACTTTAACGTTTTAGTGTTGGTCAAACGTATCGATTTGCATTTGACCAAAACCAAAATGTTACGCATTAGCGTTAAATTCACGATCCTACGTTGGCATCAAACGTTTTTTACCCTACCCATAACAGATCTACAACGTTTATGCCCAAAAAATCACATATATGAGGTGTTTCTTTCAGACCGAATTAAAATGAACAAGAACAACAAGTTTGAACGTATTTTTACCTCTCTTATCAGTGGACCTTTGCCTGCGTCGTGTCATCGCGATGATTGGCTTCCTCTAGCGTCCATTTCGTTAGTTTTTACCGTAAAAACGTTGCGATCTAGCAGTTTTGGCATTTAGGATTTTTTAGGAAGGTTTTTTACAAAATTTTAAAAGTACAGTGTTTGGGTCGCTTTTTGTTTTTATAAAACGAAACGTAAGAAACGCTATGTTTTAGCGAGCGAGTCATGGTTCTAACACTCCATTTTAGCATGTGATCTGTGGCATTAACGCTCTCGCTTTTACATTTTGTTATAGACGTTTCGTTAAATTTTGGCATTTAGTGTGAGATTACACGCTTCAAAGTTGCGTTTTCATATATCCATTTTTTTCAACGTTTTTTGACGTAGATAAATGCTATTATCATGCGTTTCGGAGCGTTTCCAGGCGAAAATCTTGTTTATTTTGTACAAAATGGCAGTTTTGGAATTTCATAATTATTTTGACTTGTTTTTAGCCAAATAGCAATTCAGAAAAACAAATGGACTACAATAAGTAGTCGGTAACCACAAAACCTACACAACCAAATCAGAAAACAGAAAACTTGGAACGTTCGAGGTGCGGTTCCACTATATGGATCAGTTATTGAAAAGCTTTGCTGCCTTAATTTTACCAACTTCTATAGTTAGTTCATTGAACAAATGGAAGTCATCCAAAGATCAGATTTCAATCCAGAAAAGTCCTCCAGGGCCATGGAAACTACCAATAATCGGAAACCTGCACCATTTGGTTGGATCTCCACCCCATCATGCTCTCAAGAGATTAGCTGAGAAGCATGGAGCTCTTATGCAACTTCAGCTTGGCGAAACTTCGTTTATTGTTGTGTCATCGGCACGTTTAGCCAAAGAGATCATGAGAACTCATGATCTCGCCTTTTCGGATAGGCCGGAACTACTTGTTGGAAAAATCCTGTCCTATAACAGCTCAGACATCGTTTTCTCTCCCTATGGCGAGTATTGGAGAGAAATGCGCAGAATATGCAGCCTGGAACTCCTTAGTCCCAAGCGAGTTCAATCTTTCGGGTCAGTTCGGACAGATGAGGCTTTGCGTATGGTATTGTCCATTCAGGGCCTAGCTGCTGATGGTGAACGAATCAACTTGAAAAAAGAAATTTCCTTATTCACGAGTTCAATGGTTTGTAGAGCGGCCTTCGGTGAAGTTTGCCCTGACGATCAAAATGATTTTGTGAAGCTGATGAACGAATCAGTACCCTTGACAGGTGGCTTTGATGTTTCTGATCTGTTTCCATCTCTGAAACTCCTTCATCATCTCAGTCCACTGAAGCCTAGATTGCTGAAGGCGCAGCAGGAGTTCGATAGAATCTTGGACAACATAATTAATCACCATATTGAGAATCGAAACAGAGCAAAAGATCAGGGGAAGGATGAGGCCATTGACCATGAAGATCTTCTTGATGTTCTACTAAGAATTCAAGAGAGTAACATCCATGACTCTAAATGTCCATTGAGTAAAGACAACATCAAAGCTGTCATATTCGTAAGTAGTGTTTGGTGCCAGTGTTAACTGAGTACTGTTTTTTTTCGCTTTCTTATTTTGGAGATAAATGAATTTTTTTACTTTTTATTTAGGATATCTTCACTGGGGGAACTGAAACATCGTCAACAACGCTGGAGTGGGCCATGTCAGAAATGATTAGACATCCAAATGCGTTGGAAAGGGCTCAGACCGAAGTAAGAAATGCGTTTATGGGAAAGAAAACAATTGAAGACACTGACATTAAGGAATTGAAGTACCTAAAGTTAGTAATCAAAGAAACTCTACGGCTACATCCACCGGTCCCTTTACTAGTCCCAAGAGAATGCCGCGAAGAATGCCAGATCGATGGTTATGCCATCCCCCTCAAAACAAGAGTCCTGATTAATGCATGGGCGATCGGAAGAAACCCCGAGTACTGGGATGATCCTGAGAGTTTCAGACCCGAAAGATTCGAGGAAAGCTCCATTGATTATGCTGGGAATCACTTTGAATATCTACCATTCGGTGCAGGAAGGAGGATCTGCCCAGGGATTTCCTTCGCGTTGCCCAATATGGAGCTTCCTTTAGCTTTGCTTCTCTACCATTTTGACTGGAAACTACCAGATGACGTCAACTCCAGCTCTTTGGATATGTCCGAGACTTGTGGGATGACAGCAGCTAGAAAACACGACCTCGTCTTGATGGCAATCTCCAAACTTTAAACATGTTTATTTATTATTATTATTATTATTATTATTATTATTATTATTATTATTATTATTATTCTTCTTCTTCTTCTTCTTCTTCTTCTTCTTCTTTCGATGGAGGGAGAAGAGAGGTTGCTGGATTTATGTACACTAGACAGTTAGGCTGTGTTTGGATTGTAACTTTAGGAGAGTATGTCTTTTAGAAAAGGAAGAGTCTGAGGGATTTTTCTGAGGAGGCAATGATTTTTTAAAATAATGCAAGTGAATTTTATTTTTGGGGGGTGGGGGTTAGGAGTTTTAAATTTTAGGTTATAATTGTTGTCTCGATAATAATGTTTGTGGAGAAAAAGTTTGTTTTTCTTGAAAAAATTGTATCAAAACAAACAAAACCTTACCAATTGTTGATGCCGTTGTTGAAATATAGGAGAGGTCTCAAACACCTCCCTTTTTTAAAAAAAAAACAAAAAGTCTCAAATGTCCCAATCCACAAAGCCAAGACTTAAAATAAATAAATCAAGAATAATGAATAGAAAGAGTGGTGCCAAGACTTACTTCTTACCCCATATGGAGAACCTTCTATAAATCAACTATCCTTCTAAACGTTTTACTAATACTTTCTGAATGAGCTCCTAGCTAAGCTTTCTACATAAACAACAATACTTCTCTACGAGAGCTGCTCTTTACCTGTCTAATTCTCAGGCCTGGAACGAAATTGGAAGCAAAATAAATAAGCCCTCTTAAACGAGGCATAGAATGAAGCCAAACAAAAGAAACAGTAGTACGAGAAACCCAATCTAGCTAAAAATTATGCAGGCACGTTTCCTTTTGTATAAATATGATAAATGAAAGAATTGGTTCCCTTCATGAAAACACAAATCTCGTGCTAATGATAATATTCCTTCTAAAAAAAATCGGATTCCATAGTTACCCTAGAGGCAACAAAGTATTGTCCGAGAAAAATTGGACACTATCTCAATCACGCAAACGGCAAAAATGAACCGCAGCCAAAAGGACGCCTACCTCCTCTCTAATTGAGGAAAGTGAGGAAGAGCACAAGCCTCTACACATTCAAAACAACCGGAGGAGGAGCGTACAATGAAACCATAACCTGTGTCTCCATTTGAAAGTCTTGAGCCACCAACATTACCAACCCAATTCACACAATAAAATAAAAGTCAAATAATTGGAGAAGGAATTTAAAAGAGATGTAAATTTTGCTTATTACGTAAATTTTGAAAGGGAGGTCTCAAACACCTTTATCAAACTCTGTTGAGGTGCTGAAATTGCCTCAAAAATACCCGATTTAAGCACTTTACATATGTGTACTTTTTCCTAATAAATAGTCCAAAAACTCTAGTGTTTGCTGCGGTACTAAAGACCCTTAATATTGATAACTCTTTTATTGATGAATACATAAGTAAAACTTATCCAAACAAAAAACAAGAATTTAGTCTTATTATAAAACTTAGCCTAAAGCATGTTGGGTTTCATCCCACCAATACTCTTTAAAAGTAACCTTAATCTATTTAAAATTAATTAAAGTTTAAATATTCTTTTGGTCCATCAAAATAAGGTATATCATTTTTAATACATTATAAACTTGGATGGACCGAAATAGTATCGTTTTATTTTTTAATTATTATTTTTATTCATTTTGAATGAAAAATCTATTGAAAAATTAAATTTATACAAGAATCGATACTTATGAAAATCAAGGATCTCCTATTTAAACTCAAAATTTCACCCAAAAATCTTGGAAACTCATCTCTATACTTCTAAGAATCTCATTTCATCCCGAGATCATGTTAACTTGGGACGGATTGTCTGCTTCAACCCATTTATAAATATAATGAAATTTATAATAATATGCAATCGCAATAATGTGTTGCAAAAACCTACTTTTCTAAAAAACCAAAGTATGAACTAATTAGACAAACCAAATATAACCAAATCCAATTACCAAATTACTATTTACAAATGGACAAACTCTAAAAGTAATAATATAAAACATTAAAATAAGAAAAATTATTCTAATTAATGTTTCTCCATGTCCTATCATGAGAAAGACAGGAAAGAAGACAAAAGCTTGTTGCATTGGAAATGGACCAGATAGACAGCAATTCATAGTGTGCTACAGATTGCTTGTTTTGGGACTGAAATTATATTTAAAAAAGTCGGCATCAGCTTTTTGAGCAATAATTTGATGATGATGATGAACAAAGAAAACAAAAGGAATCAGTCCATGAGAATATGAATTGAAACAAAGATACTTTTCACAGGATCTTGTATTCTCTTCAATTATATTACATTTGAGCATCTACCTATCGTCGTCGTGTAATAAATGAGTCAAATCAGTGTCATATCAACTTTTTCAGCAATAATGTGATGATGATGGGGCACATCTGAAATATGGCGATGATAAAACAAAGAAAACAAAACGAATCAGCCATAAGAATATGAATAGCAACAAAAGAGGATATTACTCATAACTTCACATAAGATATTTTCCTCTTCAATTATGTAATACTTGAGCATCTACAATAATCTAAACATCCTCGTCGTGTAATACATATGTTTTTAATAACATTAATATAGAGTGGTCGAACCAAAAAAATTCTAATGAAGGTGCTAGGAGGAGAAGGAGGAGGGGGAGGGGGAGAGCGGGAAGGAGGGAGGAGGATTTTGGGTTGACGGGTGCTTCCGCCCCTATTAACATATAAATATCTTTATTGTACATTAAAGTATTATCTATATGGTTATATTCAATTAAAGTGATTAAATAAGTTTAATAAGTATAAGTATCTTTTAAGTATGGAATAATATTATGCACAAGCTAATAAAGTTTTTAGTTATTTTTTGCAATTGGTGAAACTGTAACTTATATTATATATAAACATTTACACCAATAATAATACCAAGTGATAAAATATGTTAAAATTTGTAAGAGATAATTGTATTTTATATCCTACTTTTATCTTATTAATTGTTTCAACTCACATAAGAGTTATGCGAACATAAGGGTGTACATTTTGCAGATGTCTAATGTTGCTTCAAAGTTAAAGGCACTGAAGTTAGACTTGTCTGATGACTTATTGGTGTATTTGGTACTTATTTATTTTTATGCACAATTTGGGCAGTTTAAGGTCAGTTATAACTGGCAAAAGGAAAAATGAGATCTTAATGAACTCATTTCTCACTGTGTTCAAGAAGAGGAAATATTGAAGCAATAAATGACTAAGAGTGCTCATTTGGCAACAACCTATAAACAAAGCAACATGAACAAAAGAAAAATGAAGGATAAGGAAGTTGCGGTTGTCGCACCACAAAAGAAGCAGACTAAGGAATCCTCTTGTTTCTTCTGTCGTGACACTTATCATCAAATGAAGCAATGCACCAAATATCATACTTTGCGTGCCAAGAGAAGTATGTGAAGGAATTATCTGTCAGGGCCCAATCGAAAATTTCCATATCGTGCCATCCGAACATGAAACCTTCTCATGAACCCAAACACTCGTGCAATCTGATTCAAACCCTTTTGTAATACCGTTGCACTAAATCTTGGTTTACCTTATTCAATTTGTCACGCATACAAAATAAATCTAATCAAAGAAGGAGGAAAAGATTTGACCTTTGAAGCGTGATTCTCAACATTTCTCATGTATGTCTCTGAGACTAGTTCGGACGTTGTGTGGGCGACGATCTACCGAACAATAAGAATCAGCACCAACAGAAACTAACACAAAAATTCCCTTGGAAAAACTGAGTTGTCGCTGCCCCGAATCTTCCTGCCCCGCCGCCGTCCGCCGCACGCACCATCGTCGCCGGGATAACGCGCCACTAGCCACCGCTCACAATCGATCACATGCCGCAGGGTTTTGATTTCTCGAGATTCGTGCCGCATAAGGTAAGTGTCGATTCCCTCTCTCTAACTTTCTGTGTTTTGTAAATTATGACTTCTGTGTGTTGGTATTGATGACTCTTGTGTCTTTATATAGAGCTACAAAAGAGACCTTAAGTGTGCTTGAGTTAGGCCTTCTTGTTGGGTTTGATTTTTATTAGTTTCCAAATCTCAACTGAATTTCCTAATACTAATTAACCCAAAGATAATTAATTAAATAATTAAATCCACTTTGTCAATTAACCTAACACATAATTAATTGTACCACTAACGGATTAATCATGAAATTACCTCTCAAACCGAAATTGCTTCTGGAACCACTTATTTAATTATTCTTTAATCTCCCCACGTCAAAGATATAGTACTCGTCAATTTATTAATTTACTGATAAATAAATTAATTAATTTACTTCTTTTTCTGAGATTAGTACCACTCGACTTTATTACAATACCAGATATAAGTCCACCGGCCAAGTTTAGTATAATAGACTTTACAAGCTTATCTCGAGAGCACTATCATCCCAGACACACCGGTACATGGTTTCCTTTCAACAAGCAACAACACACTAAGCAATCAAACACGTGCACCCAAACTACCGAGAATATATGCCTCAAGTGATCGCACCCTTTGGCAGATTAAAGTACACTGTGCTTAATCCTCATGCCTATTATAGTCTAAGGATTAAGAGACATAATACAATGTTCGAATTAACTACTAAAGAACAGTTCAAGTCAATTCAATCCTCAATCGGTCATGCTCAATATGCCCCGGGCATATCTATATGATTCAATTAGTTTAGACAAACCAATTTCAGAATCACATAATAAGTTAAACCGACAGTGGGTTCAAAACTGTCTCAGTTACGAGGCTTATTTATATATCATGACTTTAACCAATGATCAGATTTACTGTGTCATACCAGTCACCTCATCATCTAGTCATATGATATAAGAGGACAACATATGTAAAACATAAAACAATTTAACTATAACATTTCAATCGATATATAACCCAGAAAATAGTTCTCATACAAGCAAAGCTTTCAGTATTCAAACAAAAAATCTCCCACTAATACTCAAAGCTGCGCTTTTAAGTACAAAACTGTTTAGTTACATTAATCTACTGCTACACTAAAACCAAGAGAACAGTCAAGGCTCAGCTAAGTATCTAACTCCCATGCCTTCCACGTGAGCCTCAAATACTTTTGCAGTCAATTTCTTTGTGAATAGATATGCAAGGTTCTCTGCTGATGCTATCTTTTCCATGAACACGTCTCCCCTCTTAACGATTTCTCGTATTAGGTGGTACTTGCGCTCTATGTGCTTACTCGCTTTGTGGGCTCGTGGTTCCCTCGAGTTTGCTACTGCATCATTGTTAGCACAGTACACTGTGATTGACCATGGTAATTCAGAAATCACATCTAAGTCCACTAGTTCTGGAGCCATACTGCTTCATTTGCAGCCTCTGAGGCTGCAACATACTCAGCTTCCATGGTAAAGTCTGCCACGCATTTCTGCTTGACACTCCGCCAAACTATGGCACCACCTCCCAAAGTAAACACAAACCTAGAGATAGACTTACTCTTTTCCTTATCGCCTTAGAAATCAGAATCTGTGTAACCTGTAGGTACTAGCTTACGCGATTCATAGACCAAGACATGGTCTCTCGTCTGGCACAAATACTTGAGAATGTGTTTAACAACCTTCCAATGAGCTTTACCAGGATTACTCTGATATCTACTAACCATGCCAACGGCATAACAAATATCAAGTCTTATACACAACATTGCATGCATGAGACTTCCTACTGCTGAAGCATATGGAACTTTCTTCATGGCTTCTATCTTCTCAACAATCTTCGGAAACTGCTCTTTAGATAGATGCACTCCTTGTCTGAAATATAGAAAACCTTTCTTAGAGTCTGCATGTTGAAACGAGCCAAAATCGTATCTATGTATGAAGCCTGGGAAAACATCGGTGAACGTTTCCTATGATCTCGAATAATCTTAATCCTAAGAATGTGTCCAGCTTCTCCCAAGTCCTTCATATCAAACTGCTTGAACAACCATGTCTTTACGTCTGATAACACTTTCTTATTGTTGCCAATGAGTAAAAGGTCATCTACGTAAAGTACAAGAAACACCATCGCATTTCCATCACGTCTACGGTACACACATTGCTCATTCGAACACTGAGTAAATTCATAAGACTAGATTACTTCATCAAACAGGATGTTCCAAGATCTGGATGCTTGCTTAAGTCCTTAAATGGACCTCTTAAGTTTGCAAACATTATGTTATTGGCCTTCCACAATGAATCCCCTGGTTGCTCCATGAAGATGGTTTCCTCAAGACTTTAGTTAAGGAAAACTGTCTTAACATCCATCTGCCAAATCTCATATTCTAAATGAGCAGCTATGGCCAAGAGAATCCGGATCGACTTAATCATAGCTATCGGGAAAAAGGTTTCCTCATAATTGATACCTTCTTTCTGAGTATACCCCTTCGCCACAAGCCTAGCTTTAAAGGTTTCAACCTTTCCGTCGGGTCCACTCTTTCTTTTGTAGACCCATTTACATCCAATGAGTTTAAAACCATGAGGAAAGTCTACAAGCTCCCAAACTTGATTAGAGTCCGCTGACCTGATCTCAGATATCATTGCTTTATGCCAAGAATCTGCATCTTTATCTCGGAGTGCTTTATTATAGTTACTGGGTCTGGTTCATGCGCTCCAAGGACTAAGTCCGAAGATTCTCCCAAGCTCACGTACCTCTCGAGTTGTCTCAAAAGTCTCATACTACGACGAGGCACCACCTGGGTAGGCGTATCATCTGTGACTTCTTGTGCAGTATTTTGTGGTGTGTCTACTTATACTGGTGCAACAGGAGTTGTGAATTGTCCCATAAATTCCTCTAGTATGATCTTGCTACTGGGTTTGTGATCCAAAATATAGTCCTTTTCTAGAAATCTGGCGTTAGTGCTAACTATCACCTTCTGATGACTAGGACTATAGAATAAACCACCTTTTGTTCCTCTGGGATATCCTACAAACAACCTTACTTATATTATTGAATTTAACTTACCCGCATCTGCCTTAAGCACATGAGATGGGCAACCCAAAATTCTGAGATATCTTAGACTGGGCTTGCGCCCCATCCACAACTCTATAGGGGTTAAAGACATGGATTTAGACGGTACAAGGTTAAGAATATAAGCTGTTATTTTTTAGGCAAATCCCCAAAACGAATTTGGCAATTCACTAAAGCACATGCGCTTTGGACTTTAGAATCTCCTGCTAGACTTGTTTCATGGTAAAGGATCAAGTTGGTACAAAGCTCATGGAGCCTTGCACATAATTAGCACTTCCAATGGCTTCATTAATCTTTCAAAGGACTTCCTTAAGCTTAAAGAAATTCTCAACCATTTTCTTACAATTCTCCTTGGCTAGCTTCTTCTTGAACTTCCTTTTGAGCTTTCTCATATTCTTTCTATTTCTCACTATCTTCTCATGAGTAAGCTCACTTTTCTCCATTTTAGGGTTATCTTCTAACTCCTTCAACTTGTCCCTATACAACTTTTCTCTCTTTTGATCTTTCCATAAAGCTTCCTTAATCTCCAACATATTAAACATGAGAATATCAAGAGTGTCTTGCACGTTATTCACCTTAAGCTCTATTTTCCTCAAACCACTAAAGCACAAGAGAATATTCTCATCCCCATTAATCTCATTTTCATCACTAGTAAGCTAAAAACACAAAAACAATATGTACAATAGATAAACTACTGCACTCAAAAGATTACTTAAAATGACTAAAAAACTACTAAAAACTACCAAAAACACAAAAACAAGTAAAACCCTCAAAGCTGCCAATGACAATAATCAATCAAAATAAACAATCGTCGTCGACGACACCAATTCTGACGTACTCTTGTCATTATATAAGTTAAGGGCGAACACGCAAAATAAATTTATATACAAACAAAACAAAAATACCAAAACTATAGTACTTAAGGTTTCATTACCATACGAATTGTGGTCTTGCTTGATAAGAGTGTTGGGTTCGAATCCTTACTTACCAAGGTTCTAGTAGTTTCTTGCCTAAGTAAATAACAAAACAAAGGAGGAGATGAGTGATTTCAAGTAAACATGCAAATAGTTAAAACAAAAGACAAAGATAATAAATGGATAAAAGACGGAAAAATCACACCACAACTAGATCAAGGGAGCTATTGTAAATGGAAGTCAATCAACTTACTAATCAAACGAATAATACCTCTTTTTACCTTCCTATAAGGACTAAAATAGCCAATAGTAGAATAGGGTCGTCAATCCTACCCACTATCAATCCTCTACAACAAATACATAAGGAAAATTGGTGACATGAACTTCTATTCACAAATAGCATAGAATCAACAAAGCTTGCAACACAAGAAATCTCAATTGACTACACCAAATGCTCAAATTAGTTAACATCCACAATTATTCCCTTAAACGAAGTAGATTCAACATATATTCCACTAACAAGGTAAAATCCACATGAAAAGATATATAATAAATTCAATTGCAAGAAACCCATTTAACAATATTCATGAATAACCATAGATAAGAGCAAATCCAACATGGAAATAACAATTGCATACTGAAAAGATTTGATTCATAAGAGAAGGTGAAGTCTTTCTCAACATATGAAATAAGAAATCCACTAATCTCTTGAACTTTCACCTACAGAATGCACTTCTTTACATTGAATCCTTGGATTTGGTCTACATCACATGGAAATCCACTACCTCCTATCACTTAGAAGGGTAAATTTCCCTAGAAATCTACTTAGAATATAGTAGTTCTAAGAGAATTCATAGTGTGTGTGAAAAGGTAAGAAAGTGTGAATTTCTTCCTCCCTAAGTTACTCTCTCTAAAACTATGAAAAATCTACTAAGGTGTAATAGCATGTGTCTTTATAAGAGGTCTTGGCCATTAAGAAAGGTTCCAGAGGGCGAAAATTGGATAAGTTGAGTCACACCAAGGGCAAATTTGGAATGCTTTGTAGTGGTGTCCGGGTGATGACCAGGCGGTGGCGCCGAGTGGACACTGAGGTCGATGACGATCAGGCATTGGCACAATGTGGATACCGAGATTGGCAACGAATAGGCGCCAGTGCCCAGTGGACGCCGGTCTCAAAAACTTCATCTTTTCGTACTCTCTCCAAATTCTTCTCTTTAAGCTTCAATCTTGCGTGATTTCTTATTTTTTTCAGCAAAAATCTTTAAGTTTTATCCAAAGTCTCCAATATGCCTCCTTATTGCAAAATCATTCAAATCCTACTATAAATGCATTGAAAGCTCATAGAGGATGTCATAATCATTGAAAATCAACTCAAAGTAAGATAAATGTGAATGAATTTGGGTCATAAAAAGGTATATTTTGGAGTCACGTCACATCCCCACACTTAAGATTTTGCTTGTCCTCCAGCAAACTAACTAAGAAATCGAATAGAAAACAAGTCCAAAATAAAATAAATTAGCTCTAAGATGATTTTTCTCCCCCTTAAAGCTAAACATGAAAAGTATGCACTCACTTTGCACTCATGATGTCATATAAATTCCATAATCAAGTAGGAACAAACATGATATGAATTCTCTATCAGCACCAATTGACCTCATCACCTCACACTATCAAAGATTCACTCAATAACGCTCAAAGTGTATAGGCTTTGAAATATTCAATACGCTCAAGTCAATTGCATGAAAGATCTTCAACCATAAGCTTGACTCAAGATCACCTCGCCACCCGCCTATTGCGAATGCAACACATTGATCAAAAGGTCTTTTATTAGGGTTAACGGGGCTAAGAAATTTGGCTAAGGACAAGAAAATTGTCAAGGCTTACAAATTGGAGTTATTGTAAAGAAATTTGCATTGATTAGATGTTTCATCAACTACTTCCACTTAGAATCTTCAACTACTAATGAAGGTTTAAGCCTTAAATATCTTTTACTTCCCGATTTTAATTTCTTCAAACTTAAATTTTTTTTTAAATTCTAAAAACTGAAAACTAACAACTTAAAATCCATCAATTATTTTTCATTTCCACATCCAATCACATACAAACTATTTAAGGGTCCAAAAACAAGGCTTAACAAAGAAAAAGGCTCAAGTTGGCTTATTGGGATAAAAAAAATTCAAAGAAAAAGATACGGCTCAACTTGGTTATGGGTAGTGTGGAGCAATGAAAAGATAAAAACCAAAAGCTAACTAATTGCCTTCATCACTTCAATGTATCACAAACACCTAAAATGTTTTGATATGTATGCTAAAATCAAGTTATAGATTCAATTCATGCAAGACAAATCACACCACCAAAGAAATATGAGCAAACAAATAAGTTATGCTCAATAAAGACTCAAATAAACTCTCATAAATCAAGGGTTAAAATATGATTACATCTTAAGATGTCAACTAAGAACTCACATCATACCTATCAATACTCAACCATTTCCATCATATTACCACCAATCATGCAATGCAAGTTGTTAAAGCAACCTGCATTGTTTAGAGGTCATTAAATTAGCCTACGACACTGTACCGGGTGTCTTTCTTTAGCATGATTCTCTCGTACTGGTGTACTATTATTTCATCGGGCAGGATCATAGCTCGTAATAGTGTATGATTTGTCTCCTCAGGTCATGTCGTAGCTCGTGCTGATGTACTAGATGTCTTTTGCTATTTGCATGATGCCCGTGATTGTGATGGTTGTCGAATGCTCAACAGACGTCGGCTTCTGCTGGGTGTCACCTGGAAATGTTCTGCCTCGGTCACCGTGCACAGTCGGGTAGACTTGGCTTCTTCAGACACTACAGTTCTCGGTCGTCATCTTCTCACATTTCCTGACACTGTCGTTTAATGGTCATCATGTGGGAGCCATTTGGGAACACTGTCGTCCGCAAGCTGTGAACTCTCTATCAGCATCTGCTACTTCACTTTAGCGCTAACTCCACTTCATCTTTGTCACATCCAGTGAACGGTGTCGTGAACTGGACATCTTCAGCTCACGTTCGCCAAACGCAGAATTTTGACTGGACTTTGCGGACTTCACACTCATGTGAAGTTGTCGCTTGGTTGCCATGTCCTTCTACTAGCTTGATAACCTTTAGCTCTACTCCAAAGGCTAAATCTGAAGTGCAATTTTCTATAGTCTTCATTCTATCCACATTTCACCTGCAATTAGCACAAGTAATGTCATAACTAGTATTTTTACCATACAAATAAATTTAGAATTTGTCCATAGGTAGCTCAAAACCGTACTAAAAACATGTATAAAATGAATCGCATCAAGGGCTCAAATTTTTAAGTCTTAAAGCAAGAATTGGATCACTCTCACACTTGCACAAGCACGTTTAGTTTTTTCTCAAATTGTTTTTGGTGTTAGCCTTGTTTTTTTTTCAGTTTTTTAGTTTTTTATTTTTGGTTTTGATCATGTGTTTTTTTTTCGGGTTTTGGTCAATTTTGGTTTCGCTTTTGCTAATTTGTTTTGGTTTTGGGTTTTTGACTAGTTTTTATTCTTGATTTTTGCTTAGTCTTTTGTTTCGGTTTTTGTTGTTTGGTTTTTTGGTTTCATCTAGTGTTAGTTCGGATTTTGTAGCTTTTAGTTCGATTTGTGTAGTATGTTTTTATTAGGTTTTGTGATACTCACCAAGAGGAGAAGTCTTTACCTCTACCTAGTTCTAAGTATTTTTGTGCTAGTATTCATGGAGCAATCTAAAGAGGAACTAAGTGAGCAAGAGAAGATCACTAAGTACCTTCAGAGTTTTGCCGAGAAAATCAACTTCTTGACTCAAGCAGTGGAAGAGATCAATCAAAATCAAATGGAGTCACCTTTTCTTCCAAAGCTCAATCCAAAGGCACCTTCCACATCCAGGGAAAAAGAGGTCATAGATGTCATTGGAAAGTTGTCCATATCAAAGACCTCACAACATTCTAGACCATGAAAGATAGAAGAGGCATTTGAAGATTATGAAGAGGAGGAGGAAGAGGAACAAATTAGACGCCGACCTCAAGGGTGCAACATGAGGAATAATGAACTCTTTGATGAAGAAGATGAGGAGTTTGAACCAAGGGATAGGCCACAAGTCTTCGGCCAAAGGAGGAGAGCCTAAGGCCACCACCTCAAAGGATCCGAATAACTTAAGCAAGAAGGGTCCAAGATGATGAAGATTTTGAGGAACACCTAAGGTCTAGACATTTATATAGGCCAAAGGTTACCTTTTCTCAATTTAATGGAAAGCAAGACCCCAAGGCTTATTTTTTGTAGGCGAAGCGGATGGAAGCACTTATAGTGGTTAGCAAGTACCTCGAAGAAAATTGGATAAATATTGCATCTCAAATGACTGACTATTCGACTTAAATTTTAATTAGTCTATTAAATTATGCCTAATCAAATAATATTCTAAATATTTATAAGTTTAAATGGTGCAAGCTCTCAAAGTGTAGAATATTAGTCCACCATCCAACAAACACGTTTATCTTGTATGCCAATTATGATAGAGTCTTCCCGAAATATATTTATTAGTCTCATCCATATGTTGGAATTATA
Organism: Knoxia roxburghii; assembly: GCA_030378225.1. Taxonomy (NCBI): domain Eukaryota; kingdom Viridiplantae; phylum Streptophyta; class Magnoliopsida; order Gentianales; family Rubiaceae; genus Knoxia; species Knoxia roxburghii. Next base: position 10,503,362 of record CM059423.1, read on the forward strand.
TTATGACCCTAAATGATGATAGTTGGTCAAATAAATAATTAATAAGATAATATGATTAGAAGGATAAAAGACATACACATTAAAGGACTAAACAATAAAAACAAAAAGCCCCTGGAGCCCCGCCCTCACATAATAACCTAAATACCTCTCCGTCAAAAAACATAAAATTGTGTATTGGACCGTTTAAAATATTTTTAAAAAATTTGTGTTAAAAATAATTTATTTCTTTAAAGTGAAATACAATACAAACTTTTAAATTGAACATACAAGTTAAAAAAAAGGAAAGAAATCCCAATTTCCCTAGTATTAAGAGATTTGGATTTCAAGTGAATGATTGAACAATGGTTAAATAGTAATATTAGCGCTATGTTACAATGTGTCATTTGAAAAATGGCAGGACAATATTGACTAAAGGGAGAAACAATGGACATTCAGGTCACCGCATTAAATGATAAAAAGATTCTTTATATTCAAGTGTCAAGGGCACCTTGCAAGGTTCTGCGTAGGTATACGATATAATTTGCCATGATTGAAGGTTCAGTTGCTATTCATAAAGGTAAAAATAGACAAATTATATCGTAAACCAATGGGACACCTTGTAAGGTGCCCCTAGCACTTTGTACCATGAATTTTTTTAATCCATTTTATGATTCGATTTTTCATGAATATTCAACCCATTTAGATCGATTCAGAATTCAAGATAACGGTCGACACCCTAAATGAGTTGAACATTCATGAAGATCCGGATAATCAAATAAATTAATCCGTTATCTTCTAATTTTTAATTTTTTTTGTAAAAAATAACTATAATTGTCCAAAAAAAATTTAAGTGAAACCAATATTAATAACCAAAATAAAAGAGAGATCAAGCTTTAATGAATGAACATCTGTCGTAAGTTTTTCCATGCATAGCATATCGGTTCCATCTTTATCCCCTTTATTTATTTAATGTCTTACATTTGACTCGTTTTACATTTCTGCTTACAAAAAAATAATTTTTTTTAAAAAAATAATTATCTCTAAATCAAATACAAAAGAAATAGTTGAAATGGTAAAAAATATCCATAATTCACTTGTCCTACATAAAAATATAAACACTTTAATAGCACTATAAAAATCTCATATACTGCTTCCTCATCGTCAATTAAACACATGTGAACTTATATTTTACTTTCAACCTAAATACCTAAACATTTGGATAGGTTTAAGCATCAAAATATATATTGGTAGAACAGAACAAACGATGAGGGCACATACTTATCTCCTGCATTGGTTGGCCACCTGGCCCTGATTCCTTGTGGATCTTGATGACGAATAAAACACGACAGTGAGCCAATGGAACAACAAATAAGATACAACAACTGTTTTATGTTTTTCCATGCATAAGCATATCAGGTTGTATCTTTTATCTCGTTTATTTATTTAATGTCTTACATTTGATTCTTTTAACAACAAACAATTTTTTTTAGAAAGAAAATCATTATCCGTAATATTTTTTAGGTTGTTGGTTCATGTTTACAAAGAAAGTGCCCTTCCCCATTAGCATACCACTTAATGGAACCTGCGTGAAAACAAATCCAAACAAAACAGAAACAAATAAATAAACATTTCTTCTTTATAGATGAGTTAGAGCATCAAAATATATACTGTCAGTGGCGGCAGAAGAGAACAAACAATGAACACATATCCATATCTCGTTCATTGGTCGGTCGGCCACCTGCCCTGATTCCTTGTAGATTCCGATGATGAATAAAACACGAAAGTAAGCCATGGAAGCAATTATAAATAGAACAGCGTACAACCTGGGAAGTATGGACGTTACAATAATACTCTACATAGGAATTCGTATAACTTTTAAGATTAATATTAGTTGATCATCCTTCATCTATACTAGAGTTATCATAAAGTTTCTGCATGACAGCTGTGCAGATGTGCATACACCAGCACCATGCATCGTATTATGAACATGAAATAATACGTCTATAAAACAATGATATATTATAATCTTATATTTTTTATATATACGATATATGATATCTTTCTCAAAAGTTGGAACAGTTATATTTAGTTAATGTTGACATTTAATGTTCTTTAGTTTGTATCAAATTGATAAGGAGTTAGTACAGTTTAGAAATATATTAGATTACAATCCTTTCAAATACATGAATGATAATTCTTTTAGATATTATGAATTGCATAATTTTTTTAATACATTGTATTTATTTTTTAAATAAAAATTACTACTAGAAAAATATAATTAAAAAGTACAATTATAATGATAAAAGTTAAGTAAATTTATAATATTGGAAGTAAATATTTTGAAGATAAACGTATCGATTAACTTAGAGGTGATATGGAGGGAAGAAAGTATATTAGATGAAATGACAAATATTGAAATGATAAGAAAATAAATAGATTAAACTCAAAAAATAGTTCATTATATATAGTAAAAATATCATTTTAGTCCAAAATAAATAAAAATTACTTTTTCAATTTATTATATTATGTTTTTTAAAAATTTTGGTTCAAAATTCACTTTTGCCTGTCTTGACCAGGGGTATTTTGATTTTAATGAAAAATATATATTTTTTAACCCTCTAAAAATTATAAAATATTCCAAAAAATATATTTTTATAATCTCACCCCTCTAATTACCCTAAACTTTAAGAAAATCACATTACCTCCTTATGGATTGTCAGACCAATAAAAAATAAACCTAGTTAAGAAACTATTAAAAATAGTATAATGCGAGTAGGATCGTATCCACAGGGAGCACCAGAGTGAAATAGATTTAGTCAAAAGTGCGTGACCAAAATGGGGGGTTTGCTTTTAATTAAACTAATTAACAAAAATCAAATTAAATTAACGACAAGAAATTAAACAAATTGTCAAATCCAAATTCGGAAAACGTCTAGCCAAGGAAATTGGACCACCTCGATGCACTAATCGATCCTTGATGCAAAAATGTATTAACTAACTACTGGTTACACCGGTTTTCATTGTTGGAACCTCATAATAATTCAGTCATATTAATTTCAGCAAGCAATTAAGGAACCTCCGTTAATTGCGTCTATAATCGATGATCGATTCTGGAACCTCTTAGAACCCAGATCACGATAGTCAAGGACCTAGTTCAACTACAATTAACCCAATTAGCTTAATTGCACTTGATTATTTATTCTTTTCAATTCACTAATTACGTACCACGTGATTAGTTTCATTGACTCTAGGGAATACCGAACCTCGTGTATTCTAGTAGATTGGATTACCTAGGAAAGCCTGCATGCTACCAGCTATACAAACAGTGCCAAATAATCCGCAAAAATGCACAAGAACAAATGAGAAACCAGTAATCAATTAATATGAACACCAATTTGATCTCACGATTAAAGTAACATCGAGGGGTTTTTATTCCCTTGGCTAGACTAGAAAATTTAGCTACTCATAATTAAACTAATAAAAATAATATAAAAAACGTATGCCATGAATTCAATTAAAAACAAAAGAATAAATCTGGGTACTAAGATGGTGACCGCTCCAAAATTGTATCCCAATTGCGTTGCCCAACTTCAGCTTCAAAGCCAAAAATGTGAGTCTGCACCAAACTGGCTGCACACCTCAGCCGCCTAGCTCCCCGCAGTCAACCCCAATGGCCAAAAACCATGAATAATGGATAATTTCCTCTGCTCTGCTCTCCAACCCTAATAAACTATTCCTTTTCATCCAATTGGGCCCACACTTTTGCTGCCAAAATAAAACCCAAAGTAAAATATTCAAAACCCAATTTTAATTAAGAACATCTCTTTTAATGTAATTAAATCTCGGGTCTCAATATTCAGCCCAAATTCTTTGCCCTCATCACTCCTTCAATCCAGCCCATTAACTTCTCTTCCTCACAGCTTCCACTTCTTCCAAAATCACCCAAAATAGCTCATTATGCTCCAAGCTCAATCTCCGTTCTGCAAGTGCAAAAATACCCTATTAAACTCCGCAATGCCTCCAAATCGGCCTAAATTCACATGAAATATAGTTATGAATTTCAAACTCATCAAATCCCCCACACCTAAGCAATGCTTGTCCCCAAGCATGACTCAAAACTCGACAAGAAAAAAGAAATAAGCACCAAACAACAAACGACACATGGACCCTTAATATGCAACATACGATCAAGCAAGACTTGCAATCCATATAAGAAACTTTCATAGTATCATGCATTTGTAACGACTATATCCATTCCTCATAACTCTCCAAACTCGAATAACAAGCACGAATGACACCCACCTCTCAAGTAATTCACTCATGCACTCAAAGTGTTTAAAGGACGTACTCACTCAAGTTCATCACATAGAATTATTCTGACCATATTCTTGTAAAATTATCACATTACTATCAGTCAAATGAATCAAAGTAGAAATCAAAAGGTCTTCGTCAAGGGTCATCATGGGGCTCAGGACAAGGTAGGATAAACAAGGATTAAACAAAGGCTAAAGTCACGAAGGAAAGAACACACTTGATTGTTAACCATCAACCATCTTACCAAGGATAACCCATGCAAGACACTAGTAACCCACAAAGGATTCCAAACTTGGCTCTTTCCACAATTCTTTTTTTTTCTTCTCTTTTTTTTCTTCTAGCCACACAAATTCATTTGAACTTGTTTATATTGCCTCTTTTTCTTTCTTGTCTTCTTTTCTCTTTTTTTTTTTTGTTTTCTCATTTTCTTTTTTCCTTACTTTTTTTCTGTTTTTTTGTTTTTTTTTGGTTTCTTTTTTTTTCTTCAACACCTTGGTCAGAGCACAACTTAGCCTTAATGAGTTACTATTGCCTTACAATGTCCGCCTTCAAACCACAAACCCAAGTTAACAACCAAGTATGTGCTTCTTTCAATAACTAGACGAAAAGAGCAAGCTAAACACAGGCCTAGGTTTAATTTAGTGGCTTTAAAATCAAAGAATCAGGTGCAAGCTTCAAAAAGGTTAACTAAGGGTAAGCATTGAAGGTTGGATTTTTTAGCAAGCCAAATTTGGTTATCCTATTGCCTTTATCCTTTTTGTACTTCAAATTCACAAGCAACGGTAACATGCATAACCAAGCAAGTTCTAGAATATGCAAACTATGTGTGAAACACTCTAAAAAAACAATTTGAGCACAAGAAAGAATTGTTGCTCATTAAGGCCCAAAATCTCACTGTTTCTAGCTTTTTGGGTGCCACTCACACAAGTATCATCATCTGAATTATCACAAGGAACAATTATAGCCATCCAACACACAATACTACTAATATTCCCTACATTTCATCCTTACCTCACCAAATCACACATTGCATATCAATTTTCTAACACAAAACACATAACATTTACATCTCCTCCACACCTAGACTCTAAACACAATGAAACACAAAACATCCCCAAAACAATAATCGTGCAAAACAATCCCCCCACACCTAAAACTCTACATTGTCCCTAATGTAGGGAAAAAATAGGCATAAACAGGATCGCAAAAACAAACACCACCAAGACAGAATAAAAATAAATAAAATAAATAACTAAAACAAAAAAAAGGTTAGTAAGGGGAATAAAAGCTTCTCTATGGTGGAGGAATTGGTGGTTTCAAGCCCACATGTGCGCCAAGGGCGTGTGATGACCGCTACTGCTTCGCTGGATTCTGGTTGGGTCTTTTGCCTCTTGGGACGCTGTAGAGCAATGGGCAGGTGTGAAGAGGGTGCCTCTTCTTCTGAAGAACTAGTTTCATCCTGCAAAGCTATTGTCGGTATAGCTTTCTTGCGTACCATAGTTGCAATCAAATTTGAATAGCGGTTGGCTTGTAGGTACTATCCGGAACGGCTGAACAACTTGGCGACTTGCAGTGAGCGGAAAGTATAAAAAATGGACCAACCGAAAGAATCCGCCAATTCAGAGTGCGGTTGGCTGTGCCGGTGGTAAACGTTTGCACCCTGGCGAAACGACGGCTGGGCTGAGGCAGATGAACTGATGAGTCGCACGGGCCGCCGCTGAAGCAAACGATGACAGAATCAGGTGGCTGAACCGAAGTCCAACCAAATCGGCCAACGACCCAAATCGGCAAAACGCGGAACAGCAGAAGACCTTGGAACCTTGGTGCGGCAGCGGACCAGTCAAGCGAACAAAAAACGCCTCTGGTGAGTGGAGTCGGTGATGAACAACCGAAAGAGAAAGCGAAGCCATCAGCGGACCAGTGGATTGCGGCTAGGATAACCTGAAGACCAAAGTCGGCCCCCCGCGGAAAATGTACGGTCGAACAAAATTTTTGGGCGTCGCGGGTTTGCTCCAACGCTGGCCGATCGTCGAAGGGGAAGATGGCGGAGCGGTCGCTGTACCCGGCGGAGATTATCGGTGGCCGAGTGGATAAGAAAAACTGGGATGGGAAGGATGGTGGCGGCGGGTTTAATTGGGCAGAAGAACTCGGTCGCCGCTGGTGAAGAATATAAAAGAAAGCACACGTAATTAAAACCCTAATGAAAATTGAAAAGGAAAAGGAATTTTTTTTTTAAGTGTAAGTGACATGCGCATGTCATAGGGAAGATTGTAATCTGCCCAACTGCTTAAAAATTCTAAAAAAAAAAAAAAAAGAAAAACGTAGGAAAATCAGAGGCACTGACCTGGGCATGTCAGAGGAAAAATTGTATTCTGCCCCATCCCTTAAAAGTCAAAGGAAAACTCACATGGGCATGTCAGAAGAAGAATTGTATTCTGCCCAAGCCTTCAAAAAATACAAAAACCATGCGAACCTTGACCCGGGCATATCAGAGGAAAAATTCTATTCTGCCCAAGCCTTTAATTCCCCTCGAATTTCTCAGCGAAAAATCCCTTAAAAATATAATTAAAAGACTAAACATACTTCAAAAAAAACTTAGAAAAAATTTGGGCTGCCTCCTATAAGCGCCTTTCTTTAAGGTCTTTGGCTAGACACAGACATACTTCTAATTAATCTTCATAAATAAGCAGAAATAACCAAATTTCATTATTAGAAGTAGTTCTACCATTCACAAGAAAGGATTTGAGTCGATGACCATTCGCAACCCATATTTTTCGGGACTCTAAATCTTTAATTTAAACCATACAAGAAGAAGAAATACTTATCTCAATATAAGGTTTATGCCGTCTTGATTTGAACTTACCATGCAATAATTTCCATTTGCACTCTGTGAAAAATGCCTTCTTCCCTACCACACTTTTCTTCCTCCGTAGCAGCTCATCAAGAATGGTTTTTTTCATTTCCTTGCACCACGATTTTGATTCGGGCTCTAACAGAAGATATTTGAGATGATCGTGGAACAATTTGAACTCCAATTTAGGGGCATGTAGCAGAGAAGGTAAAATATTTTCAGAACTAATAGGCAATCCCAAGTAATGGTTAGCAAACCTCAGAGGCAGTTCAGGATTGGCATGAAATGCCTTGATTGCCTCAATGACATATTCATTCACATTTTTTTGAGCATCCGTTCCCTGCAAACTATGCTGTAACACAAAATTAAGCTCATCAAGCATCGAATTAAATTCATCTTCTTCTTGCACAATAGAATCAACCAGGCTAACATTGACAACGTATTCAGAGTCCGGTGGATACTTCATTGCTTCATACATGTTAAACTGTACTTTTTCACCATCAAACTCAAAAGTAAACACACCAGCATCTACATCAATCTTTGTCTTAGCCATTTTCATAAACGATCTACCCAATAGAAGAATATCAGAATTTGTCACATGTTCATCATTCATGTCAAGAATGTAAAAATCAGCAGGAAAGATCAACTTATCACTAATACATCCTCGACTACCCCCTCTGGATAAATCATCGACCTATTGGCTAACTGGACAATCACATTCGTGTTCTTAAGAGCCCCAATTTTTAACTTATTAAACAAAGATAGAGACATAACATTTATTGAAGCTCCTAAATCCAGCATGGCTGATTTTATAACTTGCGACCCAATAACACAAGAGATAACAAAAATACCTGGGTCAGTACACTTTTGAGGCAATTTGCATTGAAGAACTTAGGACACGTTCTCGTTCACGTAGACCTTACCTTCAGGTCTTCTCTTCTTGGTCAGCAACGCTTTAAAAATTTCGCATACCGTGGAATCTGTGCAATGACCTCCATCAATGGTATGTTTATTGCCACTTTGCGAAATACTTCAAGCACCTCCTCGTCACTGTAATCCTTTCTCACTTGGACTAACCTGCCAGGAAAAGAGGGTGGAATCACACTCTCAGTTTTTCTTACAATAAATTTAGGAGTTACCTATTTCTCTGGCAACTCTTCCACTTCCTCTTCCTTTTCTATCTTCTGAGAAGGTTCTTGAACTTCAACAGTCGGACCTTTTGGTTCTTGCAATTCTCTCCCACTCCTCAAAGTCATGGCACTCACATTTTCAGTTGAACTACCTGGTTGAGATGGAAGTTTCCCTTGGGCTCTGTCTCTCTGATTAACTTGAGTGGCTAGCTGCGAGATTTATTTCTCCAAGTTTTTAATTGCAGCCTGTTGTTGCTGTTATCTTGCCTGATCCCTCTCAACAAGACCCTGCATAGCAACTGTCAATCCTCTAATCATCGATTCGACTGACGAACCTGAAGCCTCTGCTGGTGGAGGTACTGGGTTCCTAACTGGGGGTTGGAAACTGGATTGCTGAGGTTGAGGTTGAAAACCAGGCTGTTTGTAGCTGAAACTAGTTTGATTCCTCCACCCCGGATTGTAAGTACTAGCATATGGGTCATAATTTCTTTGGGGTGGAGTCTGGAATCCTCCCACATCATTCATCTGTGTACATTCTTGCATGGCTGGACAACCATCCGATGTGTGTCCTTGAATTGAGCATATCCTGCAAATCTTAACTACCCGTAACTGTCCCACAGCAAGTTGGCGCACCAAATCAGTAAGTTGCTCAATCTTACTTTCCATATTAGAAATACTAACCTCGTTAACTCTTCTGGTGGGAATGTCCGCTCGCCTATGAAATTGCTGAGACGCCTCATTGCCTCTGCAGGAGTTTTATTCATCAGTGCTCCTCCACTTGCAGAATCAATCTTGTCCCTGTCCAACTCTGATAAACCCTCATAAAAATTCTAAATCAGGAGTTGCTCAGGAATCCGGTGTTGGGGACAGCTTCTGCAAAGATCACTGAACCATTCCCAGTACTCATGCAGACTTTCACCAGTTGCTTGTCTGACACCGCAGATATCATTTCTGATATTAGAAGCTCGGGAGGCTGGGAAGAATTTCTCCAAAAACCTTTTCTTCAGCTCGTTCCATGTGGTAATGGATCCTGCTGGTAGCCCAAAGAGCCAGTGTTTTGCCTTATCTTCCAAGGAAAATGAGAACACCCTGAGCTTGACTTGCTCCTCTGGAACTCCTTGGTAACTTACTGCCAAGCATACAATGTGGAACTCTATCAAGTGCTTGTGGGGGTCCTTACTGTCAAACCATGAAACTTAGGTAGTAAGTGTATAGTACTAGATTTTAACTCAAATCTAAGAGTGTTATCAGGAAAAGTTATGCATAAAGACTGATGATCCTCAGCAGGAGTTGCCAACTCCCATAGAGTTCTGTCAGCCATTGGTATTGCAACCAACTCTTCGTCCTCTTCCGGAACTCGAATTTCTTCCTGTTCATCAACTGGTGGGGCCAAAGATGTTGACTCAGCCAGTTGCTCTCTTTGTTTCTTCTCTTTGGTGTTGCTCTTTGCAGTCTTCTCTATCTCCGGGTAAAAAACGAGTTTGCCTGTACGAGAAGAGTGAACAATAAAATGGAACAAACAAAACCAAAACTTTTAACCAAAAATAAAACACTACACCGTGCTCCCCGGTAAAGGCGCCAAAATTTGATGGGTTGTCAGACCAATAAAAAATAAACCTACTTAAGAAACTATTAAAAATAGTATAATGCGAGTAGTATCGTATCCACAGGGAGCACCAGAGTGAAGTAGATTTAGTCAAAAGTACGTGACCAAAATGGGGGGTTTGATTTTAATTAAACTAATTAACAAAAATCAAATTAAATTAACGACAAGAAATTAAACAAATTGTCAAATCCAAATTCGAAAAACATCTAGCCAAGGAAATTGGCCCACCTCGATGCACTAATCGATCCTTGATGCAAAAATGTATTAACTAACTACTGGTTACACAGGTTTTTGTTGGAACCTCCTAACAATTCAGTCATATTAATTTAAGCCAGCCATTAAGGAACCTCTGTTAATTTTGTCTATAATCGATGATCGATTATGGAACCTCCTAGAACCTAGATCACGATTGTCAAGGAACCAGTTCAACTACAATTAACCCAATTAGCTTAATTGCACTTGATTATTTATTCTTTTCAATTCACTAATTACGTACCACGTGATTAGTTTCATTGACTCTAGGAAATACCGAACCTCGTGTATTCTAGTAGATTGGATTACCTAGGAAAGCCTGCATGCTACCAGCTATACAAACAGTGCCAAATAATCTGTAAAAATGCACAAGAACAAATAAGAAACCAGTAATCAATTAATATGAACACCAATTCGATCTCACGATTAAATTAACATCGAGGGGTTTTTATTCCCTTGGCTAGACTAGAAAATTTAGCTACTCATAATTAAACTAATAAAAATAATATAAAAAACGTATGCCATGAATTCAATTAAAAACAAAAGAATAAATCTGAGTACTAAGATGGTGACCGCTCCAAAATTGTATCCCAATTGCGTTGCCCAACTTCAGCTTCAAAGCCAAAAATGTGAGTCTGCACCAAACTGGCTGCACACCTCAGCCGCCTAGCTCCCCGCAGTCAACCCCAATGGCCAAAAACCATGAATAATGGATAATTTCCTCTGCTCTCCTCTCCAACCCTAATAAACTATTCCTTTTCATCTTATTGCGCCCACACTTTTGCTGCCAAAATAAAATCCCAAGTAAAATATTCAAAACCCAATTTGAATTAAGAACATCTCTTTTAATGTAGTTAATTCTCGGGTCTCAATATTCAGCCCAAATTCATTGCCCTCATCACTCCTTCAATCCAGCCCATTAACTTCTCTTCCTCACAGCTTCCACTTCTTCCAAAATCACCCAAAATAGCCCATTATGCTCCAAGCTCAATCTCCGTTCTGCAAGTGCAAAAATACCCCATTAAACTCCGCAATGCCTCCAAATCGGCCTAAATTCACATGAAATATAGTTATAAATTTCAAACTCATCACCTCCCTTTCTCTTCCCCCTCTCTCTCCCCTATGCCCTTCCCTGTGCCGCCCCGCCGCACCTCTGCCTCCCCTCCCATTACCTTCCCCCTTGCCCCCTCCACCCCACCGCCGCCTCCTCTTTTTTTTTTTTTTTTCTTCTTCTCTTTCTTCCATTTTTCGGCAACGCCTTCTCTTGTTTCTGAAGGAAAACAGAACAAGTCTGGGCTAAATCGAGAACCTCACTGTAGTGCATTGCATTCCAGAATCGGAAACTTTTGACGAAGCTCAGGCTCAAATTCATTTTCCCATGAACGGATCTAGGCTTATACTTATTTAATTTATTAAATCGACATCTAACGCATAAAAATTGAACCTTTAATTAAAAGCAGAAGGATTAAAGGTTATACCTTTGAAGCGAAGTCCAACGCAATAAGAAAAACCAAATATTTCCTTGCGATTACCACCGAAATCTGAAAGATAACTCCAAGAAATCCCGAATATTGCATGGGCAATAATCTAACGGGATGTGCTATCATAGCCCACGAAAACCCATTAAGAAAAACCCCCCGAAATGAACTAAATCTGCCCAAAACCGGATCTTAGATCCAGCCCATAAGCAGTCCACCAAAACTACTACAGTCCGCCATCAACAACCACAAAGATCCAGCCTTTTAGTCACGATCTGGACGAGCCCAATCATGGATCACCAAGAGAGAGATCAAACGTGATGAACCCGGATCAAGCACCCTCAAAGAACTGAACTTGGACCTCAAAAAAATTGAAGAACCGCAGTGGATTTTCCAAAAAACTGGGCGGACAACAACCTTTAAAAAACCGGACAAGCTATTGTACCATGGGCTTCGATAAAGCTTCGATCTTTTAGCTTAGTTAGATTCGAGAGAGTGAGTATCCAAGTTCGACTTTGACAAAAAACTTCAAGAAGGAGAAGTTCTCTCTCTATAACTCTCTCACTCTAAGAGGCAAGACTTGTCTTGCAAGGTCTTTCTTAAAATTTCTTTGGCCTTAAGCTTTCTATTTATAGGGAGCTCTTAATGAGACCTAGTGGGCTTTTGAGTTGGACCTTTTAATTCGACTTTCGTTGACCGTTTAGTCTTTCCTAGACTAATCAACTCCAATCGACCCATTCGAATTAATTTCTTAACCCACTTCGTTAATTTAATTCATATAGAATTAATTTCTTAATCCACTTTGTCTTATCCTATTTTATCAAATAAAGTCTTAATTTTATAGCATTTAAAAAATAGATTTTGAAATAGTATCTAGCTAAAATGACATAATAAAAATCACATTTTTTTAAAACTTTTTAGTTAATGTTTGACTTGTATAGTTAAAATGTGACTCAAAAAAATATTTGCTTCATTTAAAAGTTTAGAATTATAAATTCACTTGATATAACAACTGTATGATTTTGTACTCTATACTTTCAACAATTATTCTTAACTGTTTGTAAACTGTTTACATATAATTGAGAGATACATATCTAAATAGCTAAAATGTCCGTGGTAAGTTTTATAGGTGGACTGGAATGTTCGAAATAAAGTAAAGATAGACTGAAAGGTCTAAAGTAAAGCGTCCCAAAGTTCGAAGGATTTGCATTTTACTTTCTATGTTGCATGTCAATATTTTTGTTGATTTGGACAATGGATGAATTGACATTTATGGCAATCCCCTCTAGCTTTTTCAAGTACTAGTGATACTATGAGTTCTAAGAAGTACTATGAGAATGGTAGAGATCCCTTAGCTATGGCATAAAGCAATGTATCAAGAATTCATCATTAAGTTTACTTTTAGCATTTCTATTTATGTTATTTCAAAAATACAAAAATTATAGTACTTAAGGTTTCGTTCTCATGAGAAGGTTCTCTTGATTGAAGTAGTTGTTGGGTTCGAGTCCTCACTTACTACAATTTCTAGCAGTTTCTAGATCTAAGAGCTAACAAAACAAAGGTTAAAGTAGTAAATTTAAGTAAGTTATGCAAGTACTAAAATAAACAGAAGAAAAGATAATATGGGTAAAAGCAGGAAAATAACACCACAACAAGATCCAAAGGGCTATTACTAAGCAAATAACATGCAAATGTCCAAGCATTATGATAATACCTTTCATGTATCTCCACATAAGGACTAAAATAGCCAATAATAGAGATATGGTCGTCAATCATACTCTACTATCGATCCTCTACACCACCACATCATGTCAATTGAAGTTACAAACTTACGTGGCGAATGGAAAACTAGACAACCAACCATGCAACACAAGAAATCTCAATTGTATTAACCCACATGCCTAGAACAAGTTAAGCACTCCCCAATTAAACAACTAATGGAGTAGATTCAATAAATATTTCAATAACAAGGTAAAATCAAATATTTAAAGACAATAATTACTTCAATTGCATGAAACCCACTTAACAATATGCATGAATAACCATACAAAAGAACAACATCAACAATGAAATGCTAATTGCTACATAAAATGATTTCATTCACAAGAGAAGATATGGCCTTTCTCAAAAATAAGGAATAACACTTCTAACTCTTGAATCCCATCATTAAAGAGAAATTCTTCTTCAATAAATCCATTGATTTGTTCTACATCTCATGGAAATCCACTACCCCCTATCACTTAGAATGGTAGATTGCCCTAGAATCTACTTAGAACATGATTGTTCTAAGAGAATTCATATTGTGTGTGTGTGTGTGCGTGAAAAGGTGAACAAGTGTGTGTTTCTTCCTCACTAAGCTACTTTCTAAGAGAAGGTATGGCCTTTCTCAAAAATAAGGAATAACACTTCCAACTCTTGAATCCTATCATTATAGAGCAATTCTTCTTCAATAAATCCATTGATTTGTTCTACATCTCATGGAAATCCACTACCGCCTATCACTTAGAATGGTAGATTGCCCTAGAATCTACTTAGAACATGATTGTTCTAAGAGAATTCATATTGTGTGTGTGTGAAAAGGTGAACAAGTGTGTGTTTCTTCCTCACTAAGCTACTCTCTCTAAAACACGAAAATCCTACTAAGTTGTAATAGTATGTGTCTTTACAAGAGGCCTTGGCCATTAAGAAAAGATTCTAAGGGCTAATTTTGAAAAAACATAAGTTCAAACACGCCAAGGGCAAATTTGGATTTTCAGCAGCGATTTTCGGGCGACAGCGAGGCGAGGCACGACGCCTACAGTACGCCGAGGTCGGCGGCGTATAGGCGCCAGCGCCTATGCGTCTCTAATCTCGATCTTTTCAGCTTTTCATGCTTTTTCCGAATTCTTCTCTTTAAACTTCAATTCATCGTGTTTTCTCCCTTTTTCCAGCAAAAGTCTTTTTCTTCCAAAATCTCCAATATAACTTTTTACTAAAAGATCATGCAAATCCAACTATAAGTGCATTAAAAGCTCATAAAAGATATTAAAATCATTGAAACCAACTAAAAGTAAGATAAATGTCCATGATTTTGGGTCATAAAAAGGTGTGTTTTGGAGTCACGTGACAACCCCACACTTAAGACTTTGTTTGTCCTCAAGCAAACTAAACAAGAAAACTAATAGACAATGAGTCCAAAATAAAATAAGTTCGCTCTAAGATGGTTTTTCTTCCCCCTTCAAGCTAAACATGAAAAACATGCACTCACTTTGCATTCATGACATCAATACAACTTCAACAATCAAGCAAGACAAGAAATGATATGGATTCTCTATCAACATCAATTGACCTCATCACCTCACACTATCAAGGATTCACTCAATAACTCTCAAAGTGTATAGGCTTTGAAATATTCAATAAGCTAAAGTCAATTGCATGAAAGATCTTCAACCATAAGGTTGACTCAAGATCACCTCGTGATGTGAACATCATGGTGGCAGACTCTCCTTCGCAAGAAGAACTAGCAAGTAGGGCCAGTTCTTCCTTCGTTCCAGTGCAGCTGGCAAAAAATGAAGCTCAAGGGAAACCTCTAAGCGCAAGTTGTGGCTTAGTGGGCCCAGTTGTGGGTCGAAAACTCTGTGCCAGAGATCCACAAACTCAGTATGTTGGATCAGTTACCAGATCGAAAACACAGAAGATGATTGGATTGAGTCCATCATCAAAGTTCGAGATCAAGTCCAAAGTCCAAAACAGGCCAAAGCCCATCTACGAATTTGGAAGCCCAATCCCATTAATATTTCAAGATTGTTCGATAATGGACTTGCAGATGCAACGTAGATGAGGAATGAAGCCCACGAATAAAAACTGAAGTTTGGATTAAGGAAGCAAAAAGCTAATTTCGAAAATTCAGCCTTCCCTAACCCAACTGAAGCTAGGAAAACCAAGTCTCTTCCTACTAGGATTATGTTTTTTTTACTTTCTTAGTTTTGAAAGGTTTTGTAAGTCTGTTCTAATTCAACTAGGATAGATGGAGTGTTTCCTTCTGATTAGGATTTTATTTTGTCTTGAACATTATCTCTCTTAGCCGAAAATTATAATCCAATCAAAGTTATAGTAGGATTTCTTTTTCTTAATGTCCAAGTCACTTGGATTTGAGATTACCTTTTTAGAACAGGAAGTGATGACTTGGAATTGTCTATATAAAGCCCCCTAAGGCAGAAATATAGAGATAGACCTAGGATAATATATTTTATTGAATTTTTTGAAATTCTTCCGTTTAAGTTACGACCTCATAACCCCCCGATCTTGCAAGATTACAAGTTCTTGTGTTGTCCTTGCGAGGAAACCCACCAACTTTCTTTTGTTGGCAATAGTTTAGGTTGAACTATCTTACCTTGTTATGTGTTGACTAAATCAATCGTAAACCATCACCCATCCTCTGATATATATATTTTTGCACAAAGAGGAATAAATAACAGCGCGTTTATTGAGTTGAGCGATTTTGCAGCTTCAATTCATGGTTATGGAGATAATCGGAAGGAGTAGATGAGAAAGGTTCGTTAACATAAGGGTCTTGTTCATGTAACAACTCAGCTTGTCAGCATCACTTTCACGTTGAATTGAATTCTGAAGAAGATAACCCATCACCTCGCCACCCGCCTATTACGAATGTAACACATCGATCAAAAGGATTTTTATTAGGGTTAACGGGGCTAAGAAAATTGGCTAAGGACAAGAAAATGTAAAGGCTTGAAAATTGGAGTTATTGTAAAGAGACTTGCATTGGTTGGATGCTTCATTAACTACTTTTACTTTGATTCTTCTTCTACTAATGGAGGTTTAAGGCTTAGATGTCCTTTACTTCTCCATTCTTATTTCCTCAAACTTAAAAACTTTAAACATTCATTTTTTGCTTTTCTTCTTTTGGAAACTTATAAAAACTGAAACCTAACATACTTAGAATCCATCAAATTATTTTTCATTTCCACAACCAACCACATACAAAATCTTTAAGGGTCCAAAAACAAGGCTTAACAAAGAAAAAGGCTCAAATTTTCTTATTGGAATAAAATGAAAACAAAGAAAAGATGGGGCTCAACTTGGTTATGCCTAAGGGGATAAAGATGATTACGAAAAATGTAAAGCAAAGAAAAGGTAAAAACGAAAGCTAACTAATTGCCTTCGTCACTTCAATATATCACAAACACATAATAGGTCTTGATATGTATGCTAAAGTCAAGTTCGAGATTCAATCATTCATACAAGACAAATCACACAACCAAATAAATATGAGCACGCAAATAGGATGTGCTCAATAAAGGCTCAAATTAAAGCTCACATAAATCAAGGGTTGAAATGTGATTACATCTCAAGATATCAACTAAGAACTCACATTATACCTATCAATACTTAACCATTTCCATCATATCTCCACCAATCATGTAATGCAAATACACAAAACTAGCTTGAAGGGGCCCTTTTGTTTTATTAAAATTTTTCCAAAGTCCAAAATAGAGCAAATTTTGAAAAATATCCAACAAATGGACTCATTCAATACTAGTTCCTTAATTAGCAATCATGAAGACTTAGAATAACAATTTGTATTCATCCCCCTACACTAAAGATATACATTGTCATTACTGTATCACAATAAAACACAAGTGAAAAAATGAGGTGCCAATTTTTCTTTAATTCTTATAATATCACAATTAAACTCATGCCCATATAATGTTAGCCAAAAAACCAAATGTAAATCACTTCACCTTTATTAAAAACATAAAATAAACACACCAAAACAAATAAACACAGCAATGCATATTGATGAGTTTGAAATTGATAACTATATTTCATGTGAATTTAGGTCGATTTGGAGGCATTGCGGAGTTTAATGGGGTATTTTTGCACTTGCAGAACAGAGATTGAGCTTGGAGCATAATGGGCTTGGATTGAAAGAGTGATGAGGGCAAAGAATTTGGTCTGAATATTGAGACCCGAGATTTAATTACATTAAAAGGGATGTTCTTAATTAAAATTGGGTTTTAAATATTTTAGTTTGGGTTTTGAATATTTTACTTTGGGTTTTATTTTGGTAGAAAAAGTGTAGGCCCAATTGGATGAAAAGGAAGAGTTTATTAGGGTTGGAAAAGAGAGCAGAGGGATTTTTATCCATGTATTCATTATTCATTTTGGCTGGAGTGGTATGCGGGGGCGGCTGAGGAAAAGAGCAGCAAATTGGGGAGACTCAATTTTGACAACTCTTGGACAGTAGCTTTTTGGAATTTTGAGCGGCTCTCCTGCGGACAACTACCACTATTAGTATTATTTCTAGTTCTTAATTTTTAGTTTTAAATTATGTCGAACAATTTATTTGTTGATTGTAGTTTAATTATGAGTAACTAAATTTTCTAGTCTAGCCAAGGGAATTAAAACCTCTCGATGTTACTTTAATCGTGAGATCAAATTGGTGTTCATATTAATTGATTATTGGTTTTCTTATTTATTCTTGTGCACATCTTGAGGATTATTTGGCACTGTTTGTATAGCTAGTAGCATACAGGCTTTCCTAGGTAATCCAATCCACTAGAATACACGAGGTTCGGTATTCCCTAGAGTCAATGAAACTAATCACGTGGTACTTAATTAGTGAGTTGAAAAGAATAAATAATCAATTGCAATTAAGCTAATTGGGTTAATTGTAGTTGAACTGGGTCCTTGACTATCGTGATCTAGGTTCTAGGAGGTTCCAGAATTGATCATCGATTATAGACGCAATTAACGGAGGTTCCTTAATTGCTGGCTTAAAATAATAGGACTGAATTGTTAGGAGGTTCCAACAATGAAAATCGCTGTAACCAGTAGTTAGTTAATACATTTTTGCATCAAGGATCGATTAGTGTATCGAGGTGGTCCAATTCCCTTGACTAGACGTTTTCCAAATTTGAATTTGACAGATTGTTAAATTTTCTGTCTTTAATTTAATTTGATTTGTTTGTTAGTTTAATTAAAAACAAACCCCCCATTTTACTAAATTTATTTCACTCTGGTGCTCCCTGTGGATACGATCCTACTCGCATTATTCTATTTTTAATAGTTTCTAAAGTAGGTTTATTTTTGATTGGTCTGACAACCCATCAAATTTTGGCGCCTTTGCCGGGGAACACGGTGTAGTGTTTTATTTTTGGTTAAAAGTTTTGGTTTTGTTTGTTCCGTTTTATGGTTCGCTCTTCTCGTACAGGCAAACTTGTTTTTGACCCAGAGGTAGAGAAGACTGCAAAGAGGAACACCAAAGAGAAGAAACAAAGAGAGCAATTGGCTGAGTCAACATCTTTGGCCCCACCAGTTAACGAACAGGAAGAAATTCGAGTTCCGGAAGAGGACGAAGAGTTGGTTGCAATACCAATGGCTGATAGAACTCTAAGGGAGTTGGTAACTCCTGCTGATGATCATCACTCTTTATGCATAACTTTTCCTGATAGCAATCTTAGATTTGAGTTAAAATCAAGTACTATACACTTACAGCCTAAGTTTCATGGTTTGACAGGTGAGGACCCCCACAAGCACTTGATGGAGTTCCACATTGTATGCTCGACAGTAAGTTACCAAGGAGTTACAGAGGAGCAGATCAAGCTCAGGGCGTTTCCATTTTCCTTGGAAGATAAGGCAAAACACTGGCTCTTTGGGCTACCAGCAGGATCCATTACCACGTGAAACCATTTAAAGAAACGGTTTTTGGAGAAATTCTTCCCAGCTTCCCGTGCTTTTAATATTAGGAAGGATATTTGTGGTATCAGGCAAGCAACTGGTGAGAATTTGTATGAGTACTGGGAAAGATTCAGCGATCTTCGCAAAAGCTATCCTCATCACCAAATTCCCGAGCAACTCTTAATTCAGTATTTTTATGAGGGTTTATCAGAGTTGGACAGGGACAAGATTGATTCTGCAAGTGGAGGAGCACTGATGAATAAAACTCCTGCAGAGGCAATGAGGCTAATCTCCGTGATGGTTGAGACGTCTCAGCAATTTCATAGGCGAGCGGACATTCCCACCAGAAGAGTTAACGAGGTTAGTATTTCTAATATGGAAAGTAAGATTGAGCAACTTACTGATTTGGTGCGCCAGCTTATTGTGGGACAGTTGCAAGCAGTTAAGATTTGCGGGATATGCTCAATTCAAGGACACGCCTGGGATGGTTGTCCAGCCATGCAAGAATGTACACAGATGAATGATGTGGGAGGATTCTAGGCTCCACCCCAAAGAAATTATGACCCATATGCTAGTACTTACAATCCGGGGTGGAGGAATCAAACTAGTTTCAGCTACAAGCAGCCTGGTTTTCAACTTCAACCTCAACAATCCGGTTTCCAACCCCCAGTGAGAAACCCAGTACATCCACTAGCAGAGGCTTCAGGTTCGTCAGTCGAATCGATGATTAGAGGATTGACAGTTGCTGTAGAAGGCCTTGTTGAGAGGGATCAAGTAAGAGAACAGCAACAACAAGCAAGAGAGCAGCAATCACAGGCTGCAATAAAAAATTTGGAGAAGCAAATTTCGCAGTTAGCCACTAAAGTTAATCAGAGAGATAGCACTCAAGGGAAGCTTCCGTCTCAACCAGGTAGTTCAACTGAAAATGTGAGTACCATTACTTTGAGAAGAGGAAGAGAATTGCCAAAACCTAAAGTTCCGACCGTCGAGGTTCCAGAACCCTCTCATAAGTCAGAAAATGAAGAGGAAGTGGAGAAGTTTCCAGAAAAAGAGGTAACTTCTAAATTTATTATGAGGAAAACAAAAACTGTAATTCCACCACCTTTTCCTGGCAGGTTAGTCCAGACGAGTAAACAGTACAGTGATGATGAGGTGTTGGAGGTGTTTCGAAAGGTGGCAATAAACATACCATTGATGGAGGCTATTGTGCAGATTCCAAGGTATGCAAAGTTCTGAGGCAAATCCCCAAAAAGAATTTGGCAATTCACTAAGGCACATGCGCTTTGGACTTTAGAGTCTCCGGCTAGACTTGTTTCATGGTAAAGGATGAAGTTGGTACAAAGCTCATGGAGCCTTGCACATAATTAGCACTTCCAATGGCTTCATTAATCTTTCCAAGAACTTCCTTAAGTTTAGAGAAATTCTCAACTATTTTCTTACAATTCTCCTTGGCTAGCTTCTTCTTCAACTTCCTTTTGAGCTTTCTCCTATTCTTTCTATTTCTCACTATCTCGTCATGAGTAAGCTCACTTTTCTCCATTTTAGTGCTATCTTATAACTCCTTCAACTTGTCCTTATACAACTTTTCTCTCTTTGGATCTTTCCATAAAGCTTCCTTAATCTTTAACATATTAATCATGAGAATATCAAGATTGTTTTGCACGTTATTCACCTTAAGCTCTATCTTTCTCAAACCAATAAGGCACAAGAGAATATTCTCATCCTCATTAATCTCATTTTCATCACTAGTTTCTCTAATTTTCTCAATAACCGGTCCAACCTCTTCCGGTTCATTCCAATACCAATCACATACCTTGATTATACCACTCACTATATCATCAACTTCACTTTTCATATCTAAAGAGTGGTCAACTTTCTCTATAGAATCTACATCAGCATAATCATTTTTGGGCATGCTTTTAATGTTCAAAGGGAGTTTAGTAGCATCAAATCTTTCATTTTCCACTTCCTTTTGACTTCGGCTCTTATATTCCCTAAACATATCTTCCATCTTTGCTTCTATCTCTTTTAGTTGTGCCTCTATACCTCTAATAGAAATTGCATTTCTACTAGCTCTATAGATCACAACTTGCAATTGCTTTTTCATAAATCTCATTACTTCATTCCTCATAGGCTCATAAAACCTTGGGTTAGCACGAATTTGTTGTGCCATTGCTCCAAGTAACTAAGTACCTAAAAACAAAAGAAAAACTAATAAAATCAAGCTAAAAACACAAAAAGAATACGTACAATAGATAAACTACTGCACTCAAAGGATTACTTAAAATGACTCAAAAACTACTAAAAACAACCAAAAACACAAAAACAAGTAAAACCCTCAAAACTGCCAACAACAATAATCAATCAAAATAAACAATCGTCGTCGACAGCGCCAATTTTGATGTGCTCTTGTCATTGTGTAAGTTAAGGGCGAACACGCAAAATAAATTTATAAACAAACAAAAAAAATACCAAAACATAGTATTTAAGGTTTCGTTCCCATACAAATTGTGGTCTTGCATGATAAGAGTGTTGGGTTCGAATCCTTACTTACCAAGGTTCTAGTAGTTTCTAGCCTAAGTAAATAACAAAACAAAGGAGGAGATGAGTGATTTCAAGTAAACATGCAAATAGATAAAACAAAAGAAAAAGATAATAAATGGATAAAAGGCGGGAAAATCACACCAATACTAGATCAATGGAGCTATTATAAATGGAAGTCAAGCAACTTACTAATCAAAAGAATAGTACCTCTCTTTACCTTCATATAAGGACCAAATTAGCCAATAGTAGAATATGGTCATCAATTATACCCACTATCAATCCTCTGCAACAAATACATAAGGAAAATTGGTGACATGAACTTCTATTCACAAATAGCATAGAATCAACAAAGCTTGCAATACAAGAAATCTCAATTGACTACACCAAATGCTCAAATTAGTTAACATCCACAATTATTCTCTTAAATGAAGTATATTCAACATATATTCCACTAACAAGGTAAAATCCACATGAAAAGATATATAATAAATTCAATTGCAAGAAACCCTTTAACAGTATTCATGAATAACCATAGATGAGAGCATATCCAACATGGAAATGATAATTGCATACTGAAAAGATTTGATTCATAAGAGAAGGTGAAGTCTTTCTCAACATATGAAAGAAGAAATCCACAAATCTCTTGAACTTCCACCTATAGAATGCACTTCTTTACATTGAATCCTTGGATTTGGTATACATTACAAGGAAATCCACTATCCCCTATCACTTAGAATGGTAGATTTCCCTAGAAATCTACTTAGAACATAGTAGTTCTAAGAGAATTCATAGTGTGTGTGTGTGTGTGTGTGAAAAGGTAAGAAAGTGTGTGTTTCTTCCTCCCTAAGATACTCTCTCTAAAACTATGAAAAACCTACTAAGGTGTATGTGTCTTTACAAGAGGTATTGGCCATTAAGAAAGGTTCTAGAGGGCTAAAATTGGAATTACATAAGTTGAGTCACGCCAAAGGCAAATTTGGAATGCTTTGTAGTGGTGTCCGGGCGATGACTAGGCGGTGGCGCAATGACCAGGCTATGGCGCCGAGTGGACACTGAGGTCGGTGACGATCAGGCATTGGCACCATGCGGACACCGAGGTTGGCAACGAATAGGCACTAGCGCCTAGTGGACGCCGGTCTGGAAATCTTCATCTTTTCATACTCCTTTCAAATTATTCTCTTTAAGCTTCAATCTTGCGTGATTTCTTCTTTCTTCAGCAAAAATCTTTAAGTTTTATCCAAAATCTCCAATATGCCTCCTTACTGCAAAATCATGCAAATCCTACTATAAATGCATTGAAAGCTCATAAAGGATGTCATAATTATTGAAAATCAACTAAAATTAAGATAAATGTGCATGAATTTGGGTCATAAAAAGGTATATTTTGGAGTCACGTCACACCCCCACACTTAAGACTTTGCTTGTCCTCAAGCAAACTGACTAAGAAAACGAATAGAAAGTGAGTCCAAAATAAAATAAATTAGACTAAGATGGTTTTTCTCCCCCTTCAAGCTAAACATGAAATGCATGCACTCACTTTGCACTCATGATGTCATATAAATTCCATAATCAAGCAAGAACAAACATGATATGAATTCTCTATCAATACTAATTGACCTCATCACCTCACACTATCAAAGATTCACTCAATAACATTCAAAGTGTATAGGCTTTGAAATATTCAATACGCTCAAGTCAATTGCATGAAAGATCTTCAACCATGAACTTGACTCAAGATCACCTCGCCACCCGCCTATTGCGAATGCAACACATTGTTCAAAAGGCCTTTTATTAGGGTTAACGGGGCTAAGAAACATGGCTAAGGACAAGAAAATTGTCAATGCTTACAAATTGGAGTTATTGTAAAGAAATTTACATTGATTAGATGTTTCATCAACTACTTCCACTTAGATTCTTCAACTACTAATGGAGGTTTATGGCTTAGATATCTTTTACTTCCCGATTCTTATTTCTTCAAACTTAAATTTTTTTTAAATACTAAAAACTGAAAACTAACAACGTAAAATCCATCAATTATTTTTCATTTCCACATCCAATCACATACAAACTCTTTAAGGGTCAAAAAACAAGGCTTAACAAAGAAAAAGGCTCAAGTTGGCTTATTGGGATAAAAAGAAATCAAAGAAAAAGATACGGCTCAACTTGGTTATGCCTAAGGGGATAAAGATGATTATGGGTAGTGTAGAGCAATGAAAGGTAAAAACCAAAAGCTAACTAATTGCCTTAATCACTTCAATGTATCACAAACACGTAAAAGGTTTTGATATGTATGCTAAAATCAAGTTCTAGATTCAATCATTCATGCAAGACAAATCACACCACCAAAGAAATATGAGCAAACAAATAAGATATGCTCAATAAAGACTCAAATAAACTCTCATAAATCAAGGGTTAAAATGTGATTACATCTCAAGATGTCATATAAGAGCTCACATCATACCTATCAATACTCAACCATTTCCATCATATTACCTCCAACCATGCAACGCAAGCTATTAAAGCAACCTGCATTATTCAGAGGTCATTAAATTAGCCTACAACACTGTACCGGGCTTTCTTCTTTAGCATGATTCTCTCGTACTGGTGTCCTATTATTTCATCGGGCAGGATCATAATAGTGTATGATTTGTGTCCTCAGGTCCTGTCGTAGCTCGTGCCAATGTACTAGATTTTTTTGGTATCTGCATGCTGCCCGTGATTGTTATGGTCGTCGAATGCTCAACAGACGTCGGCTTCTGTTGGACGTCATCTGAAAATGTTCTGTCTCTGTCACCGTGCACAGTCGGGTGGACTTGGCTTCTTCAGACACTACAGTTCTTGGTTGTCATCTTCTCACATTTCCTGACACTGTCGTTTAATGGTCGTCATGTTGGAGCCATTTGGGAACACTGTCGTCCACAAGCCGTGATCTCTCTCTTAGCATCTGCTACTTCACTTTAGCGCCAACTCCACTTTGTCTTTGTCACATCCAGTTAACAGTGTCGTGAACTGGACATCTTCAGCTCACGTTTGCCAAACGCAGAATTTTAACTGGCCTTTGCGGACTTCACACTCATGTGAAGTTGTCGTCTGGTTGCCATGTCCTTCTACTAGCTTGATAACTTTCAGCTCTGCTCCAAAGGCTAAATCTGAAGTGCAATTTTCTATATTCTTCATTCTATCCACATTTCACCTGTAACTAGCACAAGTAATGTCATGACTAGTATTTTTACCATACAAATAGATTAAGAATTTGTCTATAGGTAGCTCAAAACTGTACTAAAAACATGTATAAAATGAATCGTATCAAGGGCTCCAATTTTTAAGTCTTAAAGCAAGAATTGGATCACTCTCACACTTGCACAAGCACGTTTAGTTTTTCTCAAATTGTTTTTGGTTTTAGCCTTTTTTTTTGGTTTTTTAGTTTTTTATTTTTGGTTTTGATCATTTTTTTTTTTTCGGGTTTTGATCAGTCTTGGTTTCGCTTTTGCTAATTTGTTTTGGTTTTGGGTTTTTGACTAGTTTTTAGTCTTGATTTTTGTTTAGTCTTTTGTTTTGGCGACTGTTGTTTGGTTTTTCGGTTTCGTCTAGTGTTAGTTCGTATTTTGTAACTTTCAGTTCGGTTTGTGTAGTATGTTTTTATTGGGTTTTGTGATACTCACCAAGAGGAGAAGTCTTTACCTCTACCTAGTTCTAAGTATTTTTGTGCTAGTATTCATGGAGCCATCCAAAGAGGAACTAAGTAAGGAAGAGAAGATCACTAAGTACCTTCAGAGTTTTGCCGAGAAAATCAACTTCTTGACTCAAGCAGTGGAAGATATCAAACAAAATCAAATGGAGTCACCTTTTCTTCCAAAGCTCAATCCAAAGGCACCTTCCACATCCAGGGAAAAAGAGGTCCTAGATGCTATTGGAAAGTTGTCTATATCAAAGACCTCACAACATTCTAGACCATGAAAGATAGAAGAGGCATTTGAAGATTATGAAGAGGAGGAGGAAGAGGAACAAATTAGATGTTAACCTCAAGGGTCCAGCATGAGGAATAATAAACTCTTTGATGAAGAAGATGAGGAGTTTGAACCAAGGGATAGGCCACAAGTCTTCGGCCAAACGAGGAGAGCCCCAAGGCCACCACCTCAAAGGATCCGAATAACTTAAGCAAGAAGGGTCCAAGATGATGAAGATTTTGAGTAACACCTAAGGTCTAGACATTTATATATGCCAAAGGTTACCTTTTCTCAATTTAATGGAAAGCAAGACCCCGAGGCTTATTTTTTGTGGACGAAGTGGATGGAAGCACTTATAGTGGTTAGCAAGTACCCCGAAGAAAATTGGGTAAATATTGCATCTCAAATGACCGACTATTCGACTTAAATTTTAATTAGTCTATTAAATTATGCCTAATCAAATAATATTCTAAATATTTATAATAAGTTTAAATGGTGCAAGCTCTCAAAGTGTAGAATATTAGTCCACCATCCAACAAACACGTTTATCTTGTATGCCAATTATGATAGAGTCTTCCCGAAATATATTTATTAGTCTCATCCATATGTTGGAATTATATTTTGACCCTAAAAGATGATAGTTGGTCAAATAAATCATTAATAAGATAATATGATTAGAAGGATAAAAGACCTACACATTAAAGGACTAAACAATAAAAACAAAAAGCCCTGCCCTCACGTACTCACGTAATAACCTAAATACCTCTCCGTCAAAAAACATAAAATTGTGTATTGGACCGTTTAAAATTTTTTTAAAAAATTTGTGTTAAAAATAATTTCTTTCTTTAAAGTGAAATACAATACAAACTTTTAAATTGAACATACAAGTTAAAAAAAAGGAAAGAAATCCCAATTTCCCTAGTATTAAGAGATTTGGATTTCAAGTGAATGATTGAACACTGGTTAAATAGTAATATTAGCGCTATGTTACAATGTGTCATTTGAAAAATGGCAGGACAATATTGACTAAAGGAAGAAACAATGGACATTCAGGGTCACCTTATTAAATGATAAAAAAATTCTTTATATTCAAGTGTCAAGGGCACCTTGCAAGGTTCTGTGTAGGTATACGATATAATTTGCCATGACTGAAGGTTCAGTTACTATTCATAACTGTAAAAATAGGCAAATTATATCGTAGACCTATGGCCAAATTAATTTGCCATGATATAATTTGACACTATCCTTGCTCGTGTTTTAAAGGCCAAATACTACCGACATTGTAGTATTTTTGAAGCAAATATAGGACACAGGCCGTCTTCGACTTGGAGGGGCATACATGAGGGGATCAGCTGCCTCAAACTTGGCTCGCGGCGCAAAATAATATCTGGACGCCAAACATATGTTTGGATGGACCCATGGTTGCCCGGTGATTCCCCGTTCTGCAGCTTTTCCCCGACAGCAACCCTCCCGGCGGACGCTATGGTGGCTGATTTAATTTCTCCAGAATCAGCGACTTGGAGAGAGGATCTTGTTCGTGATACCTTCCCAGCGAATATAGCAGCGGACATATTGTCTTTACCACTTGGACGACAAGATGGAAACGATCGTTGGTACTGGCATGGACATCGCAAGGGTCTATTCACTGTTCAGTCAGCCTATCACGTGATTTACAACTCTAAATATCACATTTCCCTCTCCAACACAGTTCCAAGTTTAGATCAGGGCACACAAAAAATTTGGAAACGTTTATGGGGTTTAAATATTCCTCCAAAAATCATTCACCATGTCTGGAGGATTCTTACGAACTCTCTACCATCGGTGGAAAATTTGTTGCAACGCCAAGTGATGGTTCAAGGTTGCTGTCCATTCTGTCAAAGTTTGGATGGCTCGCTTCCACATATCTTCTTCAGTTGTACCTTCTCACGGGCCGTCTGGGATTTTATTCGTATTTCAGGTATTCCATTTTCATTTCAAGAAGATTGTGTTGAAACCTGGGTTCGTAGGATGCTGCTGCAGTTGCCGGTATCAGATGCGGAGAAAGTAGCGATGACACTCTCGGGCATCTGGTACGCTAGAAATCGGCGTTTGAATGATGGAGTAGTGATGCAGCCATTTGAAACCTCACTCCAAGCTGCAGCAATGTTGCATAGCTTTCAGTCTGCTCGGAAATTGCTCCCTAATCCTCTCCAGTTGGGTTTTGTGTCTCTCCCAATTCGCCCAACGCGGGTAGATGGCACTTTGGTGTTCTTTGATGGTGCAGTGTCATTACAACGGCGAGGAGCAGCCGCAGGGATATATGTTATGTCAGGGCGGGGAGATTTCATCCACTGTTATGGGAAATTTTTCCCGTCTTATACATCCCCAGAAGTAGCAGAAGCCCTGGCACTACAGGAAGCCTTGTTTCTCTGTTCGCGACTCAAGCTATCATCTGTAGCTATTTTTGGTGATTCCTCAGAAATTATATTGGCAGCTAAAGGTGAAGGAGTTAGCCCCCATACATGCTCACCAATTATAGATGCTTGCAGACAGTTCATTTCAGTAGACTTAGCGAGTAGAATCTTTTGGATACCCCGCGTGGAAAATATTTGTGCCCATGGGGTGGCAGATTTTGTTAAACATTATGTAGCCACCACTCAAGACTGGCACTCTGTGCCGGATTTCCTCTCTCAACTGCTGCTGGATTCCCAGTAAGCTAATGAAATGTCCTTTGCTTCAAAAAAAAAAAAAAAATATCGTAGACCTATGGGACACCTTGTATGGTGCCCCTAGCACTTTGTACCATGAATTTTTTCAATCTATTTTATGATTCGATTTTTCATGAATATTCAACCTGTTTAGATCGATTCAGAATTCAAAATAACGATCGACACCCTAAATGAGTTGAACATTCATGAGGATCCGGATAATCAAATAAGTTAATCCGTTATCTTCTAATTTTTTTTTTTTTTTTTTTTTGTAAAAAATGACTATAATTGTCAAAAAAAATTTAAGTGAAACTAATATTAATGACCAAAATAAAAGAGAGATCAAAACCAAAATAAACGCTTGTTAAGAGAACAAAAATAAATTTAAGCTTTAATGAATGAAAAACTGTCGTAACTTTTTCCATGCATAGCATATCGGTTCCATCTTTATCCCCTTTCTTTATTTAATGTCTTACATTTGACTTGTTTTACATTTCTGCTTACAAAAAAATAATTTTTTAAAAAAAATAATTATCTCTAAATCAAATACAAAAGAAATAGTTGAAATGATGAAAAATATCCATAATTCACTTGTCCTACATAAAAATATAAACACTTTAATAGCACTATAAAAATCTCATATACTGCTTCCTCATTGTCAATTAAACACATGTGAACTTATATTTTACTTTCAACCTAAATACCTAAACATTTGGATAGGTTTAAGCATCAAAATATATATTGGTAGAACAGAACAAACGATGAGGGCACATCCTTATCTCCTGCATTGGTTGGCCACCTGGCCCTGATTCCTTCTGGATCTTGATGACGAATAAAACACGACAGTGAGCCAATGGAATAACAAATAAGATACAACAACTGTTTTAAGTTTTTCTATGCATAAGCATATCAGGTTGTATCTTTTATCTCGTTTATTTATTTAATGTCTTACATTTGATTCTTTTAACAACAAACAATTTTTTTTAAAAAGAAAATCAATATCCGTAATATTTTTTAGGTTGTTGGTTCATGTTTACAAAGAAAGTGCCCTTCCCCATTAGCATACCACTTAATGGAACCTGCGTGAAAACAAATCCAAACAAAACAGAAACAAATAAATAAACATTTCTTCTTTGTAGATGGGTTAGAGCATCAAAATATATACCGTCAGTGGCGGCAGAAGAGAACAAACAATGAACACATATCCTTATCTCGTTCATTGGTCGGTCGGCCACCTGCCCTGATTCCTTGTAGATTCCGATAATGAATAAAACACGAAAGTAAGCCATGGAAGGAATTATAAATAGAACAGCGTACAACCTGGGAAGTATGGAACGTTACAATAATACTCTACATAGGAATTCGTATAACTTTTAAGATTATAAAATATTTTAAGTTAATAAATAAGTTTGAGTACTTTTAGTGAATAGTAGTTGATCATACTTCGTCTATATTAGAGTTATCATAAAGTTTCTGCCTGACAGCTGTGCAGACGTGCATACACCAGCACTATGCATCGTATTATGAACATGAGATAATACGTCTACAAAACAATGATATATTATAATCTTATATTTTTTATATATTTCATATATGATACCTTTCTCAAAAGTTGGAACAGTTATATTTAGTTAATGTTGACATTTAATGTTCTTTAGTTTGTATCAAATTGATAAGGAGTTAGTATAGTTTAGAAATATATTAGATTACAATCCTTGCAAATACATGAATGATAATTCTTTTAGACATTATGAATTGCATAATTTTTTTAATACATTGTATTTATTTTTTAAATAAAAATTACTACTAGAAAAATATAATTAAAAAATACAATTATAATGATAAAAGTTAAGTAAATTTATAATATTGGAAGTAAATATTTTGAAGATAAACGTATCGATTAACTTAGAGGTGAGATGGAGGGAAGAAAGTATATTAGATGAAATGACAAATATTGAAATGATAAGAAAATAAATAGATTAAACTCAAAAAATAGTTCATTATATATAGTAAAAATCATTTTAGTCCAAAATAAATAAAAATTACTTTTTCAATTCATTATATTGTGTTTTTTAAAAATTTTGGTCCAAAATTCACTTTTGCCTGTCTTGACCAGGGTATTTTGATTTTAATGAAAAATATATATTTTTTAACCCTCTAAAAATTATAAAATATTCCAAAAAATATATTTTTATAATCTCACCCCTCTAATTACCCTAAACTTTAAGAAAATCACATTACCTCCTGATAGGTTGTCAGATCAATCAAAAATACACCTACTTAAGAAACTATTAAAAATAGTATAATGCGAGTAGGATCGTATCGCACCAGAGTGAAATAGATTTAGTCAAAAGTGCGTGACAAAAATGGGGGGTTTGTTTTTAATTAAACTAATCAACAAAAATCAAATTAAATTAACGACAAGAAATTAAACAAATTGTCAAATCCAAATTCGAAAAACGTCTAGCCAAGGAAATTGGACCACCTCGATGCACTAATCGATCCTTGATGCAAAAATGTATTAACCAACTACTGGTTAAACCGGTTTTCATTGTTGGAACCTCCTAACATTTCAGTCCGATTAATTTAAGCCAGCAATTAAGGAACCTCCGTTAATTGCATCTATAATCGATGATCGATTCTGGAACCTCCTAGTCGTGAAAGGACCCAGTTCAACTACAATTAACCCAATTAGCTTAATTGCACTTGATTATTTATTCTTTTCAATTCCCTAATTACGTACCACGTGATTAGTTTCATTGACTCTAGGGAATACCGAACCTCGTGTATTCTAGTATATTGGATTACCTAGGAAAGCCTGCATGCTACTAGCTATACAAACAGTGCCAAATAATCCGCAAAAATGCACAAGAACAAATAAGAAACCAGTAATCAATTAATATGAACACCAATTCGATCTCACGATTAAAGTAACATCGAGGGGTTTTTATTCCCTTGGCTAGACTAGAAAATTTAGCTACTCATAATTGAACTAATAAAAATAATATAAAAAACGTATGCCATGAATTCAATTAAAAATAAAAGAATAAATCTGAGTACTAAGATGATGACCGCTCCAAAATTGTATGCCAATTGCGTTGCCCAACTTCAGCTTCAAAGCCAAAAATGTGAGTCTGCACCAAACTGGCTGCACACCTCATCCGCCTAGCTCCCCGCAGTCAACCCCAATGGCCAAAAACCATGAATAATGGATAATTTCCTCTGCTCTCCTCTCAAACCCTAATCAACTATTCCTTTTCATCCAATTGGGCCCACACTTTTGCTGCCAAAATAAAACCCAAAGTAAAATATTCAAAACCCAATTTTAATTAAGAACATCCCTTTTAATGTAATTAAATCTCGGGTCTCAATATTCAACCCTCTGCCCTCATCACTCCTTGAATCCAGCCCATTAACTTCTCTTCCTCACAGCTTCCACTTCTTCCAAAATCACCCAAAATAGCCCATTATGCTCCAAGCTCAATCTCCGTTCTGCAAGTGCAAAAATACACCATTAAACTCCGCAATGCCTCCAAATCAGTCTAAATTCACATGAAATATAGTTATGAATTTCAAGCTCATAAAATCCCCCACACCTAAACAATGTTTGTCCCCAAGCATGACTCAAAACTCTACAAGAAAAAAGAAATAAGCACCAAACAACAAACGATACATGGACCCTTAATATGCAACATACGATCAAGGAATACTTGCAATCCATATAAGAAACTTTCATAGTATCATGCATTTGTAACGACTATATCCATTCCTCATAACTCTCCAAACTCAAATAACAAGCACGAATGACACTCACCTCTCAAGTAATTCACTCATGCACTCAAAGTGTTTAAAGGACGTACTCACTCAAGTTCACATAGAATTGTTCTTACCATATGCTTGCAAAATTATCACATTACTATCACTTAGATGAATCAAAGTACAAATCAAAAGGTCTTCGTCAAGGGTCATCATGGGGCTCAGGACAAGGTAGGATAAACAAGGATTAAACAAAGGCTAAAGTCATGAAAGAAAGAACACACTTGATTGTTAACCATCAACCGTCTTACCGAGGATAACCCATGCAAGACACTAGTAACCCACAAAGGATTCCAAACTTGGCTCTTTCCACAATTCCTTTTTTTTTCTTCTCTTTTTTTTTTCTAGCCACACAAATTCATTTGAACTTGTTTATATTGGCTCTTTTTCTTTCTTGTCTTCTTTTCTCTTTTTTTTGTTTTCTCATTTTCTTTTTTCCTTGCTTTTTTTTGTTTTTTTTGTTTTTTTTGTTTTTCTTTTTTTTTCTTCAACACCTTGGCCAGAGCACAACTTATCCTTAATGAGTTACTATTGCCTTACAATGTCCACCTTCAAACCACAAACCCAAGTTAACAACCAAGTATGAGCTTCTTTCAATAACTTGGTGAAAAGAGCAAGCTAAACACAAGCCTAGGTTTAATTTAGTGGCTTTAAAATCAAAGAATCAGGTCCAAGCTTCAAAAAGGTTAACTAAGGGTAAGCATTGAAGGTTGGATTTTTTAGCAAGCCAAATTTGGTTATCCTATTGCCTTTATCCTTTTTGTACTTCAAATTCACAAGCAACGGTAACATGCATAACCAAGCAAGTTCTAGAATATGCAAACTATGTGTGAAACACTCTAAAAAAACAATTTGAGCACAAGAAATAATGGTTGCTCATTAAGGCCCAAAATCTCACTATTTCTAGCTTTTTGGGTGCCACTCACACAAGTATCATCATCTGAATTATCACAAGGAACAATTATAGCCATCCAACACACAATACTACTAATATTCCCTACATTTCATCCTTACCTCACCAAATCACACATTGCATATCAATTTTCCAACACAAAACACATAACATTTACATCTCCCCCACACCTAGACTCTAAACACAATGAAACACAAACCATCCCCAAAACAATAATCATGCAAAACAATCCCCCCACACCTAAAACTCTACATTGTCCCCAATGTAGAAAAAAAATAGGCATAAACAAGATCGCAAAAACAAACACCACCAAGACAGAATAAAAATAAATAAAATAAATAACTAAAACAAAAAAAAGTTAGTAAGGGGAAGAAAAGCTTCTCTATGGTGGAGGAATTGGTGGTTTCAAGCCCACATGTGCGCAAAGGGCTTGTGATGACCGTTGCTGCTTTGCTGGATTCCGGTTGGGTCTTTTGCCTCTTGGGATGCTGTAGAGCAACGGGCAGGTGTGAAGAGGGTGCCTCTTCTTCTGAAGAACTAGTTTCATCCTGCAAAGCTATTGTCGGTATAGCTTTCTTGCGTACCATAGTTGCAATCAAATTTGAACAGCGGTTGGCTTGTAGGTACTATCCGAAACGGCTGAACAACTTGGCGACTTGTAGTGAGCAGACAGTATAAAAAAATGGACCAACCGAAAGAATCTGCCGATTCGGAGTGCGGTTGGCTATGCCGGCGGAAAACGTTTGCACCCTGGGCGAAACGACGGCTGGGCTGAGGCAGATGAACTGGCGAGTCGCACGGGCCGCCATTGAAGCAAGCGATGACAGAATCAGGCGGCTGAACCGAAGTCCAACCAAATCGGCCAATGACCCAAATCGGTAAAACGCGGAACAGTGAAAGACCTTGGAACCTTGGTGCAGCAGCGGACCAGTCAAACGAACAAAAAATGCCTCGGGTGAGTGGAGTCGGCGATGAACAACCGAAAGAGGAAGCGAAGCTGTCAGCGGACAGGCGGATTGCAGCTAGAATAACCTGAAGACCAAAGTCGGTCCCCTGCGGAAAACGTACGGTCGAACAAAATTTTTGGGCATCGCGGGTTTACTCCAATGCTGGTCGATCGTCGAAGGGGAAGATGGCGGAGCGGTCGTTGTACCCGGCGGAGATTATCGGTGGCCGAGTGGATAAGAAAAACTGGGATGGGAAGGATGGTAGTGGCGGGTTTAGTTGGGCAGAAGAACTCGGTCGCCGCTGGTGAAGAATAGAAAAGAAAGCACACGTAATTAAAACCCTAATGAAAATTGGAAAGGAAAAGGAATTTTTTTTTTTAGTGTAAGTGACATGGGCATGTCATAGGGAAGATTGTAATCTGCCCAACTGCTTAAAAATTCTAAAAAAAAAAACAAAGAAAAACGTAGGAAAATTAGAGGCACTGACCTGGGCATGTCAGAGGAAAAAATTGTATTCTGCCCCCATCCCTTAAAAGTCAAAGGAAAACTCACCTGGGCATGTAAGAAGAAGAATTGTATTCTGCCTAAGCCTTCAGAAAATACAAAAACATGCGAACCTTGACCTGGGCATATCAGAGGAAAAATTCTATTCTGCCCAAACCTTTAATTCCCCTCGAATTTCTCAGCTAAAAATCCCTTAAAAATACAATTAAAAGACTAAATATACTTAAAAAAAAACTTAAAAAAAATTTGGGTTGCCTCCCATAAACGCCTTTCTTTAATGTCTTTGGCTAGACACGGACCTACTTCTAATTAATCTTCATAAATAAGCAGAACTAACCAAATTTCATTATTAGAAGTAGTTCTACCATTCACAAGAAAATATTTGAGTCGATGACCATTCGCAACCCATATTTTTCGGGACTCTAAATCTTTAATTTCAACCATACAAGAAGAAGAAATACTTATCTCAATATAGGGTTTATGCCGTCTTGATTTGAACTTACCATGCATTAATTTCCATTTGCACTCTGTGAAAAATGCCTTCTTCCCAACCACACATTTCTTCCTCCATAGCAGCTCATCTTGAATGGTTTTTTTCCTTTCCTTGCACCACGATTTTGATTCGGGCTCTAACAGAAGATATTTGAGATGATCGTGGAACAATTTGAACTCCAATTTAGGGGCCTGTACTAGAGAAGGTAAAATATTTTCAGAACTAATAGGCAATCCCAGGTAATGGTTAGCAAACCTCAGTGGCAGTTCAGGATTGGCATGAAATGCCTTAATTGCCTCAGTGACAGATTCATTCACATCTTTTCGAGCATCTGTTCCCTGCAAACTATGCTGTAACACAAAATTAGGCTCATCAAGCATCAAATTAAATTCAACTTCTTCTTGCACAATAGAATCAACCAGGCTAACATTGAGAAAGTATTCAGAGTCCGGTGGATACTTCATTACTTCATACATGTTAAACTGTAGTTTTTCACCATCAAACTCAAAAGTAAACACACCAGCATCTACATCAATCTTTGTCTTAGCCGTTTTCATAAACGATCTACCCAATAGAAGAATATCAGAATTTGTCACATGTTCATCATTCATGTCAAGAATGTAAAACTCAGCAGGAAATATCAACTTATCACATTTAACTGATACATCCTCGACTACCCCCTCTGGATAAATCATTGACCTATTGGCTAGCCGGACAATCACATTCGTGTTCTTAAGAGCCCCAGTTTTCAACTTATTAAACAAATATAGAGACAAAACATTTATTGAAGCTCCTAAATCCAGCATGGCTGATTTTATAACTTGCGACCCAATAACACAAGAGATAGCAAAAATACCAGGGTCAGTACACTTTTGAGGCAATTTGCTTTGAAGAACTGAGGACACATTCTCGTTCACGTAGACCTTACCTTCAGGTCTTCTCTTATTGGTCAGCAACGACTTTAAAATTTTTGCATGCCGTGGAATCTGTACAATGGCCTCCATCAATGGTATGTTTATTGCCACTTTGCGAAATACTTCAAGCACCTCCTCGTCACTGTAATCCTTTCTCACTTGGACTAACCTACCAGGAAAAGGGGGTGGAATCACACTCTCAGTTTTTCTCACAATAAATTTAGGAGTTACCTCTTTCTCTGGCAACTCTTCCACTTCCTCTTCCTTTTCTGTCTTCTGAGAAGGTTCTTGAACTTCAACAGTCGGACCTTTTGGTTCTTGCAATTCTCTCCCACTCCTCAAAGTCATGGCACTCACATTTTCAGTTGAACTACCTGGTTGAGATGGAAGTTTCCCTTGGGCTCTGTCTCTCTGATTAACTTGAGTGGCTAGCTGCGAGATTTGTTTCTCCAAGTTTTTAATTACAGCCTGTTGTTAATGTTCTCTTGCCTGATCCCTCTCAACAAGACCCTGCACAGCAACTGTCAATCTTCTAATCATCGATTCGACTGACGAACCTGAAGCCTCTGCTGGTGGAGGTACTGGGTTCCTAACTGGGGGTTGGAAACTGGATTGCTGAGGTTGAGGTTGAAAACCAGGCTGCTTGTAGCTGAAACTAGTTTGATTCCTCCACCCCGGATTGTAAGTACTAGCATATGGGTCATAATTTCTTTGGGGTGGAGCCTGGAATCCTCCCACATCATTCATCTGTGTACATTCTTGCATGGCTGGACAACCATCCGATGTGTGTCCTTGAATTGAGCATATCCTGCAAATCTTAACTGTCTGCAACTGTCCCACAGCAAGTTGGCGCACCAAATCAGTAAGTTGCTCAATCTTACTTTCCATATTAGAAATACTAACCTCGTTAACTCTTCTTGTGGGAATGTCTGCTCGCCTATAAAATTGCTGAGACATCTCAGCCATCACGGAGATTAGCCTCATTGCCTCTGCAGGAGTTTTATTCATCAGTGCTCCTCCACTTGCAGAATCAATCTTGTCCCTGTCCAACTCTGATAAACCCTCATAAAAATACTATATCAGGAGTTGCTCAGGAATCTGGTGTTGGGGACAGCTTCTGCAAAGGTCACTGAACCGTTCCCAGTACTCATGCAGACTTTCACCAGTTGCTTGTCTTCCAAAAACCTTTTCTTCAGCTCGATCCATGTGGTAATGGATCCTGCTGGTAGCCCAAAGAGCCAGTGTTTTGCCTTATCTTCCAAGGAAAATGGGAATGCCCTGAGCTTGACTTGCTCCTCTGTAACTCTTTGGTAACTTACTGCCGAGCACACAATGTGGAACTCCATCAAGTGCTTGTGGGGGTCCTCACCTGTCAAACCATGAAACTTAGGCAGTAAGTGTATAATACTAGATTTTAACTCAAATCTAAGAGTGTTATCAGGAAAAGTTATGCATAAAGAATGATGATCATCAGTAGGAGTTGCCAACTCCCTTAGAGTTCTGTCAGCCATTGGTATGGCAACCAACTCTTCGTCCTCTTCCGGAACTCGAATTTCTTCCTGTTCGTCAACTAGTGGGGCCAAAGATGTTGACTCAGCCAGTTGCTCTCATTGTTTCTTCTCTTTGGTGTTCCTCTTTGCAGTCTTCTCTACCTCTGGGTCAAAAACAAGTTTGCCTGTACGAGAAGAGTGAACCATAAAAAGGAACAAACAAAACCAAAACTTTTAACCAAAAATAAAACACTACATCGTGCTCCCCAGCAACGGCACCAAAATTTGATGGGTTTTCAGACCAATAAAAAATAAACCTACTTAAGAAACTATTAAAAATAGTATAATACGAGTGGGAACGTATCCACAGGGAGCACCAAAGTGAAATAGATTTAGTCAAAAGTGCGTGACCAAAATGGGGGGTTTGTTTTTAATTAAAATAATTAACAAAAATCAAATTAAATTAACGACAATAAATTAAACAAATTGTCAAATCCAAATTCGAAAAACGTCTAGCCAAGGAAATTGGACCACCTCGATGCACTAATCAATCATTCATACAAAAATGTATTAACTAACTACTGGTTACACCGGTTTTCATTGTTGGAACCTCCTAACAATTCAGTCATATTAATTTAAGCCAGCAATTAAAGAATCTCCGTTAATTGCGTCTATAATCGATGATCGATTCTGGAACCTCCTAGAACCTAGATCACGATAGTCAAGGACCCAGTTCTTCCAAAATCACCCAAAATAGCCCATTATGCACCAAGGTCAATCTCCGTTCTGCAAGTGCAAAAATACCCCATTAAACTCCGCAATGCCTCCAAATTGGCCTAAATTCACATGAAATATAGTTATAAATTTCAAGCTCATCACCTCCCCTTCTCTTCCCCCTCTCTCTCCCCTATGCCCTTCCCTGTGCCGCCCCGCCGCACCTCTGCCTCCCCTCCCCTTCGCTTCCACCCTTGCCCCCCTCCACCCCACCGCCGCCTCCTCTTCTCTTTTTTTTTTTTCTTCTGCTCTTTCTTCCATTTTTTGGCAACGCCTTCTCTTGCTTCTGAAGGAAAACAGAACAAGCCCGGGCTAAATCGAAAACCTCACTTTGGTGCATTGCATTCCAGAATCGGAAACTTTCTACAAAGCTCAGGCTCAAATTCATTTTCCCATCAACGGATCTAGGCTTATACTTATTTAATTTATTAAATCGACATCTAACGCATAAAGATTGAACCTTTAATTAAAAGCGGAAGAGTTAAAGGTTATACCTTTGAAGCGAAGTCCAACGCAATAAGAACAACCAAATCTTTCATTGCGATTACCACCGAAATCTGACAGCTAACTCCAAGAAATCTCAAATATTGCGTGGGCAATAATCTAACAGGATGTGCTGTCAAAGCCCACGAAAACCCATTAAGAAAAACTCCCCGAAATGAACTAAATCTGCCCAAAATCGGATCTTAGCTCCAGCCCATAAGCAGTCCACCAAAACTGCTACAGTCCGCCACCAACAACCACAAAGATCCAGCCTTTTAGTCACGATCTGGACGAGCCCAATCACGGATCACCAAGAGAGATCAAACGTGATGAACCCGGATCAAGCACTCTCAAAGAACTGAACTTGGACCTCAAAAAAATTGAAGAACTGCAGCGGATTTTCCAAAAAACTGGGCGGACAACAACCTTTAAAAAACCGGACAAGCTATTGTACCATGGGCTTCAATGAAGCTTCGATCTTTGAGCTTAGTTTGATTCGAGAGAGTGAGTATCCAAGTTCGGCTTTGACAAAAAAACTTCAAGAAGTAGAAGTTCTCTCTGTATAACTCTCTCACTCTAAGAGGCAAGACTTGTCTTGCAAGGTCTTTCTTAAAATTTCTTTGGCCTTAAGCTTTCTATTTATAGGGAGCTCTTAAGGAGACCTAGTGGGCTTTGAGTTGGACCTTTTAATTTGACTTTCGTTGACCGCTTAGTCTTTCCTAGACTAATCAACTCCAATCGACCCATTCGAATTAATTTCTTAACCCACTTCGTTAATTTAACTTAATCGAACCCTTAGGATTAATTAATTCATATAGAATTAATTTCTTAATCCACTTTGTCAATTAAATATTAATTAAACCCTTAGGATTAATTAGTTAATTCACTTTGTCGATTAGTCAAACGCATAATTAGTCATACCACTATCGGACTAACTATGGAACTACCGATAAAAAATGACTTTACATCGCGCCACTATTTTTCTTCTATCTCCCCACATTAAAGATCTAGTGCTAGTCACTTTATCAATTTACTGACAAACTAATTTACCGACTTCTTGGTATCGGAGACTAGTACCACTCGA
Source organism: Knoxia roxburghii (assembly GCA_030378225.1). Classification (NCBI taxonomy): domain Eukaryota; kingdom Viridiplantae; phylum Streptophyta; class Magnoliopsida; order Gentianales; family Rubiaceae; genus Knoxia; species Knoxia roxburghii. Next base: position 10,543,248 of record CM059423.1, read on the forward strand.
CCTTCTTATTATACATGACATAAAGTCCACTGGCCGGGTTTAGTATAATAAACCTTACGAGCTCGTCTCGGGAGCACCATCAACCCGACAAACCGGTACGTGGATTTCTCCGACTAGCAACGGCACGTAAGAAGTTAAACACCGCTTACCCAACCTACCGAGGTATAGGCCTCATTTGACAGCACTCTTTGGCAAATCAAAGCATACGATATCCAACTCTCACGCCCGTCCCAATTTCGGGATTGAGAGACTGAATACTAGGACCGAATTGACTATGTCGATCAGTATAAGTCAATTCTATCCAAACTGGTCGTGCTCAATATGCGCCGGGCATATCCGTGTGATTTAATTAGTCTAGATAAACTAATTTCTAAACCACACGATAACCTATACCGATAGTATGTTCAGACTATCTCAGTTATGAGCATTATTTTTATATTTCAATACTTTAACCAATAACGGTATCCACTGTGTCTTTCCGCACCCCGTTATCTAGTTCTATGATATAATGGAACAATTTAATACTGAAACAAAATGATATGTCATCTGTGGATATTAGTTTTTTATACAAAGCATAGCTTTTTTGTATTCAGAACTAACAATCTCCCACTAATACTCAAAGCTATGCTAAGAAGTACAAAAACTGTCCAACCCGCTATTACACTGCTGTCATAATGAAATCTACAGAACACCTTTAAGCTCACTCACATGGCTCCCTCAAGAATATGACTCCCATGCCCTCCACATGTCTCTTGAAGACCTTTGGGGTCAATGGCTTTTTGAAAGGATCTGCAAGGTTGTCATATGATGCTATATTGGCCACGATCACGTCTCTCCTCTTTACGATCTCTCGTATCTGGTGGTACTTGCGCTCCATGTGTTTACTCGCTTTGTGGGCTCGTGGTTCCCTCAAGTTAGCAACTGCACCATTGTTATCACATTAAACTGTGATAGACTTAGGCAACTCAGGAACCATATCTAAGTTCACCAGGAAGTTTTGGAGCCATACAGCTTCTTTCGCTACCTCTGATGCGGTAACGTACTCAGCCTCCATGATGGAGTCCGCCACGTATTTCTGCTTGACACTCCGTCATACTATGGCTCCACATCCTAGAGTAAACACAAACCCAAAGGTAGACTTACTCTTGTCCATATCACCTTGAAATTCCAAATCTGTGTAATCCAACGGTACAAACTCCTGTGCTCTATAAACTAGGACATAATCTCTCATCCTGCGCAAGTACTTGAGAATGTATTTTACTGCCTCCCAGTGAGCCTTCCCAGGGTTACTATGATATATGCTAACCATGCTAACGACAAAGCAAATATCAGGCCTCGTACATAATATAACATACATGAGGCTACCCACTCCATAAGCATAGGGTACCGCTTGCATGACATCTATCTCCTCAACAGTCTTGGGACACTGCTCCTTAGACAAATGCACCCCATGCCTGAAAGGTAGTGAACCCTTCTTGGAGTTCTGCATGTGAAAACTGGCCAGAATCGTGTCTATGTAGGATGCCTGAGAGAGAGTCAAAGAACGTCTCCTACGATCTCGAATAATCTTGATCCCAAGGATATGTCCAGCCTCTCCCAAATCCTTCATATCAAATTGCCTGGACAACCATGCCTTTAAATCTGACAACACCTTCTTATTGTTGCCAATCAAAAGGATGTCATCTACGTAAAGTACGAAGAACAACACTGTATCACCATCAAGCCAGCGATAAACACACTGCTCATCCGGACACTAAGTGAATCCATAGGACTGGATAACCTTGTCAAAATGGATGTTCCAAGATCTGGATGCTTAAGTCCATAAATGGACCTCCTAAGCCTGCAAACCTTGTGCTCTTGGCCCTGAACAATGAAACCCTCTGGTTGTTGCATAAAGATGGTCTCCTCAAGACTTCCATTAAGGAAAGCTGTCTTGACGTCCATCTGCCAAATCTCATAGTCTATATGAGCAGCTATGGCCAAGAGAACCCGGATCAACTTAAGAATAGCTACTGGAGAAAAGGTCTCCTTATAATCGATACCCTCTTTCTGAGTATACCCCTTCGCCACAAGCCCTGCCTTGAAGGTCTCACCCCTCCCGTCAGATCCTCTCTTTCGCTTGTAGACCCATTTGCACCCAATAGGCCGAAACCCATCAGGAAGGTCTACCAGCGTCCATACCTGATTTGAGTCCATAGAACCCTTCTCAGCAATCATCGCTCTCTGCCAAAAATCTGCATCTTTATCCTGGAGAGCCTCATTGTAGCTAACTGGTCTGGTTCATGAGTGCCAGGGATAAAGTCCGAAGACTCACCCAAACCCATGTACCTCTCGGGCTATCTCACAGCCCTCCCACTACGACGAGGTGCAGCCTGTGTAAGAGCATCCTCTGTGATAGTGTGTGCAGTCTCTTGTGGTGTGTCTTCCTGTACTCTTGCATCTGGAATAATGGATTGACTTCTCAACTCTTCCAATACTACCTTGTTGCTTCACTTGTGATCTAAAATATAGTCCTCCTCAAGAAATCTGGCATTGGTGCTGATCACCACCTTCCGATCTTGAGGACTATAAAATAGACCACCTCTCGTTCCTTTGGGTAGCCTATAAACAGCATAGCTTTGGTTTTTGCCTCTAACTTGCCTGCATCTGCCTCGAGCACATGTGCTGGACAACCCCAAATCCTGAGATGTCTCAGACTATGCTTTCGCCCAGTCCACAGCTCTACTGGGGTCGAAGGCACAGATTTAGATGACACAAGGTCGAGGATAAAACATGTTGTCTCTAAGGCATAATCCCAAAACGAGATAGGCAACTCACTGTAACTCCTCATCTTCGATCTAACCATATCCATAAGCATCTCGTTCCTCCTCCCTGCTACACCATTCTGCTGGGGTGTGCCAGGTGCAGACAAATGGGATTGAATACCCTCCTCTGACATATAGGACTTAAATTCACTAAAGAGGTATTCGCCACCGCGATCAGATCGCAAGGCCTTGTTACTCTTACCCAGATGGTTCTCCACCTCAGCCTTAAACTCTTTGAACTTGCCAAACCATTCAGACCTCTGGCGCATCAGGTATATGTATCCATATCTAGAGTAATCATCCGTGAATGTCACGAAATACTCATAACCACCTCTAGCCTGAACTGACATAGGCCCACACAAGTCAGAATGAATCAACTCTAAAACCTCTTTGGCCCTATACCCCTTTGCCTTGAAAAGCCTCTTGGTCATCTTACCCTCCAAGCAGGATTCACAGGTCGGATAGCTGTCAATCTCCAATGAGCCCAAAGGCCCATTATTGACCAACCTTTGAATCCTACTGAGGTTGATGTGACCTAGTCTCAGGTGCCAAAGATAAGTTTGATTCAAAGGGGATGACTCTTTTCTCTTATTATGAATCGGTGATGAGGTACTAGTTTCAGTGTTGTGCACAACTGGGGAGTGTGTCTTGATTAAAAACAGATTGTCAACCAATGTACCGGAACATATAAGCCTCTGGTTCTTTCTAATAAAAACAGAGTTATCAAAATAAAACACACTTATAACCATCCAACAAAAGTCTCGAAACTGAAAGTAAATTCTTCCGAAAACAGGGTACATAAAGACAATCCTTCAAATTTAAAACAGAGTCTGAAAAATAAAGACATAAAACTACCACTGCAACAACTAAAACTTTGGTAGTATCCCCAAGGTAGACCTGCAACTCTCTCTCTGTAAGCAGTCGGGTCACTTGGAACCCCTTCAAAGAATTACAAACGTGATCAGTGGCTCCTGAATCCACACACCAAGTATCCGTGGTAATCGCCGCCAAACAAGTCTCAGTAACTAGGGAAAATTTGCACATACCTCGAGGCTTCTGGCAATCCTTCTTCCAATGTCCTGTTTTGCCACATCCGAAACACTTGCTTTTCGACTTGTGTTTCTTGGCAATGCCCGCCTTGGGTCCATGATCAGCTACTCCTACTCTCTGGCCTCTCTTCCTCTTTTGCTTCTTGGCTTTGGGCCGAACAGAGGAACCTGAGGGACCAACAGTAGCCAAGGTTTGCTTCTTCTCTGCGAAGAGGCCCTCAGAAGACACCAATGCAGTCATGAGCTCGAGAAGTGAATATGAGAGCTTGCCCATATTGTAGTTCAACCGAAACTGCTCAAAACTTGAGGGCAAGCTCTGAAGGATGATATCGACCTGGGTCTCCCTATCAATGTCACCTCCCAATACCTCGATCTCATTGATGCAGCTCATCATGTCCAGCACGTGATCCTTCACTGAAGTGCCCTCAGCCATCCTAGCATTCATGAGTTTCCTCATAGCTGACTGCTTGGCTGCCCTACCCTGATGTCCAAACATCTCCCTGAGGTTGAGTATCATATCGTAGGTTGAGGTAAACAACTGATGCTGGTGCTGTAGTACACCCGACATAGAAGCCAAGATGTAGCACCGGGTTATCTCATCATCCTTCTGCCACCTCGTATATGGCTCTCGCTGCCCAGGGGTGGCATCATCGCTGGGCTTAGGGGGGCACTCCTCAGTGAGCACGTACGTATAACCCTCAGCGGTAAGGACAATGTCCAGGTTATATTTCCAGTCAATGTAATTTGGACCCGTATGTTTGTTCTGATTAAGTATGACAGCTAGCGGGTTGAACGACATATTAGCAACTGAAAAATAAACAGTCAAGTTTTAGTATTACTTTTTCAAAAATATTGAAATTCTCAAAAAACAATATAATCTTCTACCGACATCTCTCACACCGGGATTAACGCATGTCACGATGTGTGAACGTCTACGCCAACCCCCATTCGTTCGAGAAGAACCGAAGTTCATTAATTTCACCATTTGACCAACAATCTTATGATCAATGAAATTAATAGTCGACAATTTTAGTCGTACACGAAGATAGCGTAACCTCGATGGGAGGGATACTAAAAATGGTACACTAAGTGAATGCCATTACGTGACTTCTAAGTTTGTTACTTAGGATACTAATGCACCTCGGATGGTGAGGGTGTCGCAACTTTCTCCAATTAAACTCACTATAGTCATCCCTTTAGAAATTCATTCCGGTGATATCTAGGTTGAAAACTCATCCGATAGGGAGGAAGGTCTAAGCCATCACGCAAGTTTAACCACATCACCAATGAACCCGTAGTGGAGGCCATGGGGATATTTACCAACCCGCTCCCACTTAGATTTTTAAGTTTGAGGATTTTTACGTTTTAATATGCAATATCTTAACTATGGATATTCGCAACCATAAAACCGTTGGAGTTTTAATATGCGAATAATCTACCTTAATTAATTGCACTTTTCCTTTTAAAACGGTTTGGTTTGATTTTCGTTCATGCAAAATAAAACGAAAACACACAATCAACGAAAAGACACAAATACGTGAAATTAAAGAAATAAAATTTTCCGACTATTATGGTCTTCTCTATCGTTGATTCCTTGACGCCTCGGTGACACGTCCAGTCATGTCGATCCCACTCATTATTTGGATTCCTCTCGATTCGTCCGGGTTTTCTCGGTTTTCTACGTAATTAGAAATCTCCAAAAATTACGAGAAACCAAAACCCGCAAATATAAGTTACCCAAGATAACAACTTCGTCATAGTACATAAATTCCTATATACAAGGCGTTTTTCTAGGAATTTAAAGATGACATGATTAGATCAAATCCTACTACAAGATTTTTCTAATCCTACATGGCTTCCAGCTTGTGGTTATTACTATTACAGACATTTCCATTCAAAAATAATACGAGCCCGGACATGTCCCGGGTTTATGAATGAAAAATAAATTTCTACCATAATAGCCGGGAAACTAATAACCACCTGTTTAAACATTTCGACAAAAACAATAATGCCAAAATAAAGTCGTGTAATAAATTAAACAAGTATAAAGCCAAAACACTCGCTCTGATACCATTTTTGAAGGAAAACAGACAAGCCCGGGCTAAATCGAAAACCTCACTTTCGTGCAATGCATTCCAGAATTGGAAGCTTTCGACAAAGCTCAGGCTCAAATTCATTTTCCCATGAACGGATCTAGGCTTATACTTATTTAATTTATTAAATCGACATATAACGCATAAAGATTGACCCTTTAATTAAAAGCGGAAGGATTAAAGGTTATACCTTTGAAGCGAAGTCCATCGCAATAAGAAAAACCAAATCTTTCCCTGCGATTACCACCGAAATCCGAAAGATAACTCCAAGAAATCCCGAATATTGCGTGGGCAATAATCTAACGGGATATGCTATCAAAGCCCACGAAAACCCATTAAGAAAAACCCCTCAAAATGAACTAAATATGCCCAAAATCCGATCTTAGCTCCAGCCCATAAGCAGTCCACCAAAACCACTGCAGTCCGCCACCAACAACCACAAAGATCCAGCCTTTTAGTCACGATCTGGATGAGCCCAATCACGGATCACCAAAAGAGAGATCAAACGTGATGAACCCGGATCAAGCACCCTAAAAGAACTGAACTTTGACCTCAAAAAAATTGAAGAACTGCTGCGGATTTTCCAAAAAACTTGGCGGACAGCAAGCTTTAAAAAACCGGACAAGCTATGGCAACCAATTAATTCAGATTATTCACCATGTTTAGTTTTGGGTTTTCCATCTCATTTGGTATTATAAATGGCTCTAGTATTTTCGACCATTATAGTTACTAGTTTTATTTTATTTGTTGAGTTTTTTAATTTTCAAAGGGATTTTAATCCTTATGAATTAGTTTTACCTTTCAAAACCTAATACCCTAAGTTACTAATCGATTGTAAGTTTACGTCCAAATGAGGCAACTTAACCCAACAAACCCATTAGTATTATAAGTTTATTATTTCCATAATAATTGGCTACCCTTATAGGATAATCATTAAAGGATAATTTCCAACTAGTTGTCACACTATAGTAGATATTGAACCCTTCTCTAGTTTAGATTTCTAGTGAGATTCAAACTCTAGGAATAGAGCATTTGTAACCTTAGTTAATGGCCGGCCACTTTCCTCCATTTCCTATACCTAAAGAGGCTTGCCCCTTAATAAAACAGTTTTAACTTTTGATTAATAATTTTGCTTTTATTCCGATAATTGTTTAACATGTGTGTTGTTAGTGTGAATACAGAAAAGTTTCGCTTGTATAAACATTATTTCCCAGTTATATCGATTGAAAGTGTTTTAGTTAATTATTCGTGTTTATTCATAAAGTCCCTTTATATCATATGACTAGAAGATGAGGTGTTTGGTATGACATAGAGGATCTGATCATCGGTTAAAATTATGATATATAAATAGGCTCATGACTGAGACAGTTTGGACGTACTGTTGGTTTAAGTAGGTATTAAACTTGCTGGAGTAAAATCAAGCTTTTTATCATATTCAGCCTTCTACGGCTCATGCAATCATTGTATGTTTCTGGAATCGGCTTGTCTTGACTGATTGAATCATTTGGATATGCGCGATGCATATTGGGTAGGACCTTTTACGATTGATTTGACTTGTACTAATTTCGTAGTCAACTCAAACCTGGTATTCGATCTCTTAATCCCTAGACAAGGACAGACACGAGAATTGAACATAGTGTATTTTAATCTACCAAATAGTGTAGTCGCTTAAGGCCAATATACTCGGTAGGTTGGATGCGCGTGTTTAGTTGCTCGGTGTACAATTGCTAGTCGAAAGGAAACCGTGTACCAGTGCGCCGGGGTGATGGTGCTTTCGAAATAAGCTCGAAAAGATTATTATACTAAATCCGGTCGATGGATGAAAAGTCCGGTAAAGTAATAAGGTCGAGTGGTACTAATCTCGTATGAGAAGAAGTTGATTAAATTAATTTATTAGTAAATTAATTATTCAACGAGCATTATATCTTTGACACGGGGAGATAATAGAAGTACGTAATTAAGTAGAATCGGAAGTATTATTCAATTTGAGCGGTAGTTTCATAATTAATCCGTTAGTGGTATGCTTAATTATGTGTTGAGTTTTAATTGACAAAGTGGATTTAATTATCCTTGGGTCAATAGTATTAATTGGGTTAATATTATTAATAAGTTTTGGTGAAGGCTTGGAATTAATAAAACTCAAACCCAACAGGAAGGCCTAACTTAAGTCAACTTGAGGTCTCTCTTGTAGCCTTCCATATAAGACACAAGAATCAGCACCAGACAAGACAGAAGTTACAGCAGTCATTATTGACAGAACACAAAAGGAAACTAGAGAGAGAAAAATAGAGAGAGAAAGAGAGAGAGAGTAAACCTGCGGCGGCTTCAATCCCGAGGTGGCGACGATCTCTTTCGGCGGTCTGCGGTCGGCGATGGAGAGCTCCGGCAGGTAATCCCGACGGCAGCAACGGCGTTCTAGTGGTGCTAAATTCAGGCCGGTGGTGGTGATCACAGACGGCAGCGTGTTTTGTAGAAACTGATCGACGGCGCGGTGCGGAATCCCGAGATCGATGCGTTTTTTGAGGGTCCAATTTTTGTTCTGGTTTTCTGTCAGATCTGATTCAAAAATGTTCGGTAGATCATTGCCCACACAACATTCGGACGGGTATTTCAGAATACAAGAAAATTCTCAATTTCACACTTCAAAGGTCAATTCTAAAATTTTGCTTTTGTTTTAGATATTGTATTTGTTTGCGTGTCAAATTGAACAAGATAATTCAAGATCCTGTGCAATGGTTTCGAAAGAAATTTTTAAATCTGATTGCACGAACGAAACTTTCAGTATGGATGGATAGCATATCCTTAGAGGCTAACGCAATAGTGTTTATTGTGTTTTCATCTTAAAACTTTTACCTTTAGATGGCTAGCCTAAAGTGGTGTCATTCTACATGATTATGGAGAAATCATGACCATACTTAACCAACATCGTCCACAAGTAATAAACGTTCATAGAATTTCAAAGATTTTAGGAAAATAATTCTCTTCTATAGAGAACCACCCATCTTTGTAACTAAATTCCCCAAATAGTCTGAACTTGTGAGCAATCAAAAAATAGGTGACCATAAGTTTTCTCTGTTGCCTGCAGAATAAACACATCAACGGTGCAGTCACAATACCAAATTGGCATAGGGCAATAGTAACACCCAACTAAAAAAACGCCAAAGGAAAAGTGTAAGTTTAGGTGGCCACCACCTATCCCAACAAAATCAATATAATCTTATCCTATTTTATCAAATAAAGTCTTAATTTTATAGCATTTAAAAAATAGATTTTGAAATAGTATCTAGCTAAAATGACATAATAAAAATCACATTTTTTAAAACTTTTTAGTTAATGTTTGACTTGTATAGTTAAAATGTGACTCAAAAAAATATTTGCATCTTTTAAAAGTTTAGAATTATAAATTCACTTGATATAACAACTGTATCATTTTGTACTCTATACTTTCAACAATTATTCTTAACTGTTTGTAAACTATTTACATATAATTGAGAGATACATATCTAAATAGCTAAAATGTTCGTGGTAAGTTTTATAGGTGGACTGGAATGTTCGAAATAAAGTAAAGATAGACTGAAAGGTCTAAAGTAAAGCGTCCCAAAGTTCAAAGGACTTGCATTTTACTTTCTATGTTGCATGTCAATATTTTTGTTGATTTGGACAATGGATGAATTGACATTTATGACAATCTCCTCTAGATTTTTCAAGTACTAGTGATACTATGAGTTCTGAGAAGTACTATGAGAATGGTAGAGATCCCTTAGCTATGGCATAAAGCAATGTATCAAGAATTCATCATTAAGTTTACTTTTAGCATTTATATTTATGTTATTTCAAAAATACAAAAATTATAGTACTTAAGGTTTCGTTCTCATGAGAATGTTCTCTTGATTGAAGTAGTTGTTGGGTTCGAGTGCTCACTTACTACAATTTATAGCAGTTTCTAGGTCTAAGAGCTAACAAAACAAAGGTTAAAGTAGTAAATTCAAGTAAGTTATGCAAGTACTAAAATAAACAGAAGAAAAGATAATATGGGTAAAAGCGGGAAAATAACACCACAACAAGATCCAAAGGGCTATTGGTAAGCAAATAACATGCAAATGTCCAAGCATTATGATAATACCTTTCATGTATCTCCACATAAGGACTAAAATAGCTAATAATAGATATATGGTCGTCAATCCTACTCTATTATCGATCCTCTACACCACCACATCATGTCAATTGAAGTTACAAACTTACGTGGCGAATGGAAAACTAGACAACCAACCATGCAACACAAGAAATCTCAACTGTATTAACTCACATGCCTAGAACAAGTTAAGCACTCCCCAATTAAACAAGTAATGTAGTAGATTCAATAAATATTTCAATAACAAGGTAAAATCAAATATTTAAGACAATAATTACTTCAATTGCATGAAACCCACTTAACAATATGCATGAAAAACCATACAAAAGAACAACATCAACAATGAAATGCTAATTGCTACATAAAATGATTTCATTCACGAGAGAAGGTATGGCCTTTCTCAAAAATAAGGAATAACACTTCCAACTCTTGAATCCCATCATTAAAGAGAAATTCTTCTTCAATAAATCCATTGATTTGTTCTACATCTCATGGAAATCCACTACCCCCTATCACTTAGAAAAGTAGATTGCCCTAGAATCTACTTAGAACATGATTGTTCTAAGAGAATTCATATTGTGTGTGTGTGTGTGAAAAGGTGAACAAGTGTGTGTTTTTTCCTCACTAAGCTACTCTCTAAGAGAAGGTATGGCCTTTCTCAAAAATAAGGAATAACACTTCCAACTCTTGAATCCCATCATTAAAGAGCAATTCTTCTTCAATAAATCCATTGATTTGTTCTACATCTCATGGAAATCCACTACCCCCTATCACTTAGAATGGTAGATTGCCATAGAATCTACTTAGAACATGATTGTTCTAAGAGAATTCATATTGTGTGTGTGTGTGAAAAGGTGAACAAGTGTGTGTTTCTTCCTCACTAAGCTACTCTCTCTGAAACACGAAAAACCTACTAAGTTGTAATAGTATGTGTCTTTACAAGAGGCCTTGGCCATTAAGAAAAGATTCTGAGGGCTAATTTTGAAAAAACATAAGTTCAAACACGCCAAGGGCAAATTTGGATTTTCAGCAGCGATTTTCGAGCGACGGCGAGGCGCGGCGCCTACAGTACGCCGAGGTCGGAGGCGTGTAGGCGCCAGCGCCTGTGCGTCTCTAATCTCAATCTTTTTAGCTTTTTATGCTTTTTCCAAATTCTTCTCTTCAAGCTTCAATTCATCGTGTTTTCTCCCTTTTTCCAGCAAAAGTATTTTGCTTCCAAAATATCCAATATAACTTTTTACTAAAAGATCATGCAAATCCAACTATAAGTGCATTGAAAGCTCATAAAAGATATCAAAATCATTGAAACCAACTAAAAGTAAGATAAATGTCCATGATTTTGGGTCATAAAAAGGTGTGTTTTGGAGTCACGTGACACCCCCACACTTAAGACTTTGTTTGTCCTCCAGCAAACTAAACAATAAAACTAATAGACAATGAGTCCAAAATAAAATAAGTTCGCTCTAAGATGGTTTTTCTTCCCCCTTCAAGCTAAACATGAAAAACATGCACTCACTTTGCATTCATGACATCAATACAACTTCAACAATCAAGCAAGACAAGCATGATATGGATTCTCTATCAACATCAATTGACCTCATCACCTCACACTATCAAGGATTCACTGAATAACTCTCAAAGTGTATAGGCTTTGAAATATTCAATACGCTAAAGTCAATTGCATGAAAGATCTTCAACCATAAGGTTGACTCAAGATCACCTCGTGATGTGAACATCATGGCGGCAGACTCTCCTTCGCAAGAAGAACTAGCAAGTAGGGACAGTTCTTCCTCCGTTCCAGTGCAGTTGGCAAAAAAGGAAGCTCAAGGGAGACCTCTCAGCGCAAGTTGTGGCTCAGTGAGCCCAGTTGTGGGTCGAAAACTCTGTGTCAGAGATCCACAAACTCAGTATGTTGGCTCAGTTACTAGATCGAGAACCCAGAAGATGATTGGATCGAGTCCATCATCAAAGTTCGAGATGAAGTCCAAAGCCCAAAACAGGCCAAGGCCCATCTACAAATTTGGAAGCCCAATCCCATTAATATTTCAAGATTGTTCGATAATGTACTTGCAGATGCAACGTAGATGAGGAATGAAGCCCAAGAATAAAAACTGAAGTTTGGATTAAGGAAGCAAAAAGCTAATTTCGAAAATTCAGCCTTCCCTAACCCAACTGAAGCTAGGAAAACCAAGTATCTTCCTACTAGGATTATGTTTTTTTTACTTTCTTAGTTTTGGAAGGTTTTGTAAGTCTGTTCTAATTCAACTATGATAGATGGAGTTTTTCCTTCTGATTAGGATTTTATTTTGTCTTGAACATTATCTCTCTTGGCCAAAAATTATAATCCAATCAAAGTTATAGTAGGATTTCTTTTTCTTAATTTCCAAGTCACTAGGATTTGAGATTACCTTTTTAGAACAGGAAGTGATGACTTGTAATTGTCTATATAAAGCCCCCTAAGGCAGAAATATAGAGACAGACCTAGGATAATATATTTTATTGAATTTTTTGAAATTCTTCCGTTTAAGTTACGACTTCATAACCCCCCGATCTTTCAAGCTTACAAGTTCTTGTGTTGTCCTTGCGAGGAAACCCACCAACTTACTTTTGTTGGCAATAGTTTAGGTTGAACTATCTTACCTTGTTATGTGTTGACTAAATCAATCGTAAACCATCACTCATCCTCTGATATATATATTTTTGCACAAAGAGGAATAAATAATAATGCGTTTATTGAGTTGAGCGATTTCGCAGCTTCAATTCATGCTTATGGAGATAATCGGAATGAGTAGATGAGAAAGGTTCGTTAACATAAGGGTCTTGTTCATGTAACAGCTCAGCTTGTCAGCATCGCTTTCACATTGAATTGAATTCTGAAGAAGATAACCCATCACCTCGCCACCCGCCTATTACGAATGTAACACATCGATCAAAAGGATTTTTATTAGGGTTAACGGGGCTAAGAAAATTGGCTAAGGACAAGAAAATGTCAAGCCTTGAAAATTGGAGTTATTGTAAAGAGACTTGCATTCGTTGGATGCTTCATTAACTACTTTTACTTTGATTCTTCTTCTACTAATGGAGGTTTAAGGCTTAGATGTCCTTTACTTCTCCATTCTTATTTCCTCAAACTTAAAAACTTTAAACATTTTTTTTTTTGCTTTTATTCTTTTGGAAACTTATAAAAACTGAAACCTAACATACTTAAAATCCATCAAATTATTTTTCATTTCCACAACCAACCACATACAAAATCTTTAAGGGTCCAAAAACAAGGCTTAACAAAGAAAAAGGCTCAAATTGTCTTATTGGAATAAAATGAAAACAAAGAAAAGATGAGGCTCAACTTGGTTATGCCTAAGGGGATAAAGATGATTACGAAAAATGTAAAGCAAAGAAAAGGTAAAAACAAAAGCTAACTAATTGCCTTCGTCAGTTCAATGTATCACAAACACATAAAAGGCCTTGATATGTATGCTAAAGTCAAGTTCGAGATTCAATCATTCATACAAGACAAATCACACAACCAAAGAAATATGAGCAAGCAAATAGGATGTGCTCAATAAAGGCTCAAATTAAAGCTCACATAAATCAAGGGTTGAAATGTGATTACATCTCAAGATGTCAACTAAGAACTCACATTATACCTATCAATACTTAACAATTTCCATCATATCTCCACCAATCATGCAATGCATATACACAAAACTAGCTTGAAGGGGCCTTTTGTTTTATTAAAATTTTTCCAAAGTCCAAAATAGAGCAAATTTTGAAAAATATCCAAAAAATGACTCATTCAATACTAGTTCCTTAATTAGCAATCATGAAGACTTAGAATAACAATTTGTATTCATCCCCCCTACACTAAAGATATACATTGTCCTTACTGTATCACAATAAAACACAAGTGAAAAAATGAGGTGCCAATTTTTCTTTAATTCTTATAATATCACAATTAAACTCATGCCCATATAATGTTAGCCAAAAAACCAAATGTAAATCACTTCACCTTTATTAAAAACATAAAATAAACACACCAAAACAAATAAACACAGCAATGCATTTTGATGAGTTTGAAATTCATAACTATATTTCATGTGAATTTAGGCCGATTTGGAGGCATTGCGGAGTTTAATGGGGTATTTTTGCACTTGCAGAACAGAGATTGAGTTTGGACCATAATGGGCTTGGATTTAAAGAGTGATGAGGGCAAAGAATTTGGGCTGAATATTGAGACCCGAGATTTAATTACATTAAAAGGGATGTTCTTAATTAAAATTGGGTTTTAAATATTTTAGTTTGGGTTTTGAATATTTTACTTTGGGTTTTATTTTGGTAGCAAAAGTGTGGGCCCAATTGGATGAAAAGGAAGAGTTTATTAGGGTTGGAAAAGAGAGCAGAGGGATTTTTATCCATGTATCCATTATTCATTTTGCCTGGAGTGGTCTGCGGGGGCGGCTGAGGAACAGAGCAGCAAATTGGGGAGACTCAATTTTGACAACTCTTGGACAACAACTTTTGGGAATTTTGAGCGGCTCTCCTGCGGACAACTACCACTATTTAGTATTATTTCTAGTTCTTAATTTTTTGTTTTAAATCATGTCGAACAATTTATTTGTTGATTTTAGTTTAATTATGAGTAGCTAAATTTTCTAGCCTAGCCAAGGGAATCAAAACCCCTCGATGTTACTTTAATCGTGAGATCAAATTGGTGTTCATATTAATTGATTACTGGTTTTCTTATTTATTCTTGTGCACTTATTGAGGATTATTTGGCACTGTCTGTATAGCTGGTAGCATACAGACTTTCCTAGGTAATCCAATCCACTAGAATACACGAGGTTCGGTATTCCCTAGAGTCAATGAAACTAATCACGTGGTACGTAATTAGTGAGTTGAAAAGAATAAATAATCAATTGCAATTAAGCTAATTGGGTTAATTGTAGTTGAACTGGGTCCTTGACTATCGTGATCTAGGTTCTAGGAGGTTCCAGAATTGATCATCGATTATAGACGCAATTAACGGAGGTTCCTTAATTGCTGGCTTAAAATAATAGGACTGAATTGTTATGAGGTTCCAACAATGAAAACCGGTGTAACCAGTAGTTAGTTAATACATTTTTGCATCAAGGATCAATTAGTGTATCGAGGTAGTCAAATTCCCTTGACTAGACGTTTTTCGAATTTGAATTTGATAGATTGTTAAATTTTCTGTCTTCAATTTAATTTGATTTGTTAGTTAGTTTAATTAAAAACAAACCTCCCATTTTGGTTACGCACTTTTTACTAAATTTATTTCACTCTGGTGCTCCCTGTGGATACGATCCTACTCGCATTATTCTATTTTTAGTAGTTTCTAAAGTAGGTTTATTTTTGATTGGTCTGACAACCCATCAAATTTTGGCGCCGTTGCCGGGGAGCACGGTGTAGTGTTTTATTTTTGGTTAAAAGTTTTGGTTTTGTTTGTTCCTTTTTATGGTTCGCTCTTCTCGTACAGGCAAACTTGTTTTTGACCCAGAGGTAGAGAAGACTGCAAAGAGGAACACCAAAGAGAAGAAACAAAGAGAGCAACTGGCTGAGTCAACATCTTTAGCCCCACTAGTTGACGAACAGGAAGAAATTCGAGTTCCGGAAGAGGACGAAGAGTTGGTTGCAATACCAATGGCTGACAGAACTCCAAGGGAGTTGGTAACTCCTGCTGATGATCATCATTCTTTATGCATAACTTTTCCTGATAGCACTCTTAGATTTGAGTTAAAATCTAGTACTATACACTTACAGCCTAAGTTTCATGGTTTGACAGGTGAGGACCCCCACAAGCACTTGATGGAGTTCCACATTGTATGCTCGACAGTAAGTTACCAAGGAGTTACAGAGGAGCAGGTCAAGCTCAGGGCGTTTCCATTTTCCTTGGAAGATAAGGCAAAACACTGGCTCTTTGGGCTACCAGCAGGATCCATTACCACGTGAAACCTGTTGAAGAAACGGTTTTTGGAGAAATTCTTCCCAGCTTCCCGTGCTTCTAATATTAGGAAGGATATTTATGGTATCAGGCAAGCAACTGGTGAGAATTTCCATTAGTACTGGGAAAGATTCAGCGATCTTTGCAAAAGCTATCCTCAACACCAAATTCCCGAGCAACACTTAATCCAGTGCTTTTATGAGGGTTTATCAGAGTTGGACAAGGACAAGATTGATTCTGCAAGTGGAGGAGCACTGATGAATAAAACTCCTGCAGAGGCAATGAGGCTAATCTCCGTGATGGCTGAGACGTCTCAGCAATTTCATAGGCGAGCGGACATTCCCACCAGAAGAGTTAACGAGGCTAGTATTTCTAATATGGAAAGTAAGATTGAGCAACTTACTGATTTGGTGCTCCAGCTTGTTGTGGGACAGTTGCAAGCAGTTAAGATTTGCGAAATATGCTCAATTCAAGGACACACCTCGGATGGTTGTCCAGCCATGCAAGAATGTACACAGATGAATGATCTGGGAGGATTCCAGGCTCCACCCCAAAGAAATTATTACCCATATGCTAGTACTTACAATCCGGGGTGGAGGAATCAAACTAGTTTCAGCTACAAGCAGCCTGGTTTTCAACCTCAACCTCAATAATCCGGTTTCCAACCCCCAGTGAGAAACCCAGTACATCCACCAGCAGAGGCTTCAGGTTCGTCAGTCAAATCGATGATTAGAGGATTGACAGTTGTTGTGCAGGGCCTTGTTGAGAGGGATCAAGCAAGAGAACAGCAACAACAAGTAAGAGAGAAGCAATCACAGGCTATAATAAAAAATTTGGAGAAGCAAATTTCGCAGTTAGCCACTCAAGTTAATCAGAGAGATAGCACTCAAGGGAAGCTTCCGTCTCAACCAGGTAGTTCAACTGAAAATGTGAGTACCATTACTTTGAGGAGAGGAAGAGAATTGCCAGAACCTAAAGTTCCAACCGTCGAGGTTCCAGAACCCTCTCATAAGTCAGAAAATGAAGAGGAAGTGGAGGAGTTGCCAGAAAAAGAGGTAACTTCTAAATTTATTATGAGGAAATCAAAAAGTGTAATTCCACCACTTTTCCTGGCAGGTTAGTCCAGACGAGGAAAGAGTACAGTGATGAGGAGGTGTTGGAGGTGTTTCGAAAGGTGGCAATAAACATACCATTGATGGAGGCTATTGCGCAGATTCCAAGGTATGCAAAGTTCTGAGGCAAATCCCCAAAAAGAATTTGGCAATTCACTAAGGCACATGCGCTTTGGACTTTAGAGTCTCCGGCTAGACTTGTTTCATCGTAAAGGATCAAGTTGGTACAAAGCTCATGGAGCCTTGCACATAATTAGCACTTCCAATGGCTTCATTAACCTTTCCAATAACTTCCTTAAGTTTAGAGAAATTCTCAACTATTTTCTTACAATTCTCCTTGGCTAGCTTCTTCTTCAACTTCCTTTTGAGCTTTCTCCTATTCTTTCTATTTCTCACTATCTCCTCATGAGTAAGCTCACTTTTCTCCATTTTAGTGTTATCTTATAACTCCTTCAACTTGTCCTTATACAACTTTTCTCTCTTTCGATCTTTCCATAAAGCTTCCTCAATCTCCAACATATTAATCATGAGAATATCAAGATTGTTTTGCACGTTATTCACCTTAAGCTCTATCTTTCTCAAACCAATAAGGCACAAGAGAATATTCTCATCCTCATTAATCTCATTTTCATCACTAGTTTCTCTAATTTTCTCAATAACCGGTCCAACCTCTTCCGGTTCATTCCAATACCAATCACATACCTTGATTATACCACTTACTACATCATCAACTTCACTTTTCATATCTAAAGAGTGGTCAACTCTCTCTAAAGAATCTACATCAACATAATCATATTTGGGCATGCTTTTAATGTTCAAAGGGAGTTTAGTAGCATCAAATCATTCATTTTCCGCTTCCCTTTGACTTCGGCTCTTATATTCCCTAAACATATCTTCCATCTTTGCTTCTATCTCTTTTAGTTGTGCCTCTATACCTCTAATATAAATTGCATTTCTACTAGCTCTATAGATCACAACTTGCAATTGCTTTTTCATAAATCTCATTACTTCATTCCTCATAGGCTCATAAAACCTTAGGTTAGCACGAATTTGTTGTGCCATTACTCCAAGTAACTAAGTACCTAAAAACAAAGGAAAAACTAATAAAATCAAGCTAAAAACACAAAAAGAATATGTACAATAGGTAAACTACTGCACTCAAAAGATTACTTAAAATGACTCAAAAACTACTAAAAACTACCAAAAACACAAAAACAAGTAAAACCCTCAATACTGCTAACAACAATAATCAATCAAAATAAACAATCGTCGTCGATAGCGCCAATTTTGATGTGCTCTTGTCATTGTATAAGTTAAGGGCGAACACGCAAAATAAATTTATAAACAAACAAAAAAAAAACCAAAACTATAGTATTTAAGGTTTCGTTCCCATACAAATTGTGGTCTTGCATGATAAGAGTGTTGGGTTCGAATCCTTACTTACCAAGGTTATAGTAGTTTCTAGCCTAAGTAAATAACAAAACAAAGGAGGAGATGAGTGATTTCAAGTAAACAAGCAAATAGATAAAACAAAAGAAAAAGATAATAAATGGATAAAAGGCGGGAAAATCACACCAATACTAGATCAAAGGAGCTATTATAAATGGAAGTCAAACAACTTACTAATCAAACGAATAATACCTCTCTTTACCTTCCTATAAGGACCAAATTAGCCAATAGTAGAATATGGTCATCAATAATACCCACTATCAATCCTATACAACAAATACATAAGGAAAATTGGTGACATTAACTTCTATTCACAAATAGCATAGAATCAACAAAGCTTGCAATACAAGAAATCTCAATTGACTACACCAAATGCTCAAATTAGTTAACATCCACAATTATTCTCTTAAATGAAGTATATTCAACATATATTCCACAAACAAGGTAAAATCCACATGAAAAGATATATAATAAATTCAATTGCAAGAAACCCATTTAACAGTATTCATGAATAACCATAGATGAGAGCATATCCAACATGGAAATGATAATTGCATACTGAAAAGATTTGATTCATAAGAGAAGGTGAAGTCTTTCTCAACATATGAAAGAAGAAATCCACAAATCTCTTGAACTTCCACCTATAGAATGCACTTCTTTACATTGAATCCTTGGATTTGGTCTACATCACATGGAAATCCACTATCCCCTATCACTTAGAAGAGTAGATTTCCATAGAAATCTACTTAGAACATAGTAGTTCTAAGAGAATTCATAGTGTGTGTGTGAAAAGGTGAGAAAGTGTGTGTTTCTTCCTCCCTAAGTTACTCTCTCTAAAACTATGAAAAACCTACTAAGGTGTATGTGTCTTTACAAGAGGTCTTGGCCATTAAGAAAGGCTCTAGAGGGCTAAAATTGGAATTACATACGTTGAGTCACGCCAAAGGCAAATTTGGAATGCTTTGTAGTGGTGTCCGGGCGGTGGCG
This sequence comes from Knoxia roxburghii, assembly GCA_030378225.1. Classification (NCBI taxonomy): domain Eukaryota; kingdom Viridiplantae; phylum Streptophyta; class Magnoliopsida; order Gentianales; family Rubiaceae; genus Knoxia; species Knoxia roxburghii. Next base: position 10,562,836 of record CM059423.1, read on the forward strand.
CGATGACCAGGCGGTGAAGCGATGACCAGGCGGTGGCGCCGAGTGGACACTGAGGTAGGTGACGATCAGGCATTGGCACCATGCGGACACCGAGGTTGGCAACGAATAGGCGCTAGTGCCTAGTGGACGCCGGTCTCGAAATCTTCATCTTTTCGTACTCCTTTCAAATTCTTCTCTTTAAGCTTCAATTTTGCATGATTTCTTCTTTCTTCAGCAAAAATCTTTAAGTTTTATCCAAAATCTCCAATATGCCTCCTTACTGCAAAATCATGCAAATCCTACTATAAATGCATTGAAAGCTCATAAAGGATGTCATAATCATTGAAAATCAACTAAAATTAAGATAAATGTGCATGAATTCGGGTCATAAAAAGGTATATTTTGGAGTCACGTCACACCCCCACACTTAAGACTTTGCTTCTCCTCAAGCAAACTGACTAAGAAAACGAATAGAAAGTGAGTCCAAAATAAAATAAATTAGCACTAAGATGGTTTTTCTCCCCCTTCAAGCTAAACATGAAATGCATGCACTCACTTTGCACTCATGATGTCATATAAATTCCATAATCAAGCAAGAACAAACATGATATGAATTCTCTATCAACACTAATTGACCTCATCACCTCACACTATCAAAGATTCACTCAATAACATTCAAAGTGTATAGGCTTTGAAATATTCAATACGCTCAAGTCAATTGCATGAAAGATCTTCAACCATAAACTTGACTCAAGATCACTTCGCCACCCGCCTATTGCGAATGCAACACATTATTCAAAAGGTCTTTTATTAGGGTTAACGGGGCTAATAAACTTGGCTATGGACAAAAAAATTGTCAATGCTTACAAATTGGAGTTATTGTAAAGAAATTTACATTGATTAGATGTTTCATCAACTACTTCTACTTAGATTCTTCAACTACTAATAGTGGTTTAAGGCTTAGATATCTTTTACTTCCCGATTCTTATTTCTTCAACTTAAAATACTAAAAGCTGAAAACTAACAACTTAAAATCCATCAATTATTTTTCATTTCCACATCCAATCACATACAAACTCTTTAAGGGTCCAAAAACAAGGCTTAACAAAGAAAAATGCTCAAGTTGGCTTATTGGGATAAAAAGAAATCAAAGAAAAAGATACGGCTCAACTTGGTTATGCCTAAGGGGATAAAGATGATTATGGGTAGTGTAGAGCAATGAAAAGGTAAAAACTAAAAGCTAACTAATTGCCTTCATCACTTTAATGTATCACAAACACGTAAAAGGTTTTGATATGTATGCTAAAATCAAGTTCTAGATTCAATCATTCATGCAAGACAAATCACACCACCAAACAAATATGAGCAAACAAATAAGATATGCTCAATAAAGACTCAAATAAACTCTCATAAATCAAGGGTTAAAATGTGATTACATCTCAAGATGTCAACTAAGAGCTCACATAATACCTATCAATACTCAACCATTTCCATCATATTACCACCAACCATGCAACGCAAGCCGTTAAAGCAACCTGCATTGTTCAGAGGTCATTAAATTAGCCTACAACACTGTACCGGGCGTCAATCTTTAGCATGATTCTCTCGTACTGGTGTCCTATTATTTCATCGGGCAGGATCATAATAGTGTATGATTTGTCTCCTCAGGTCCTGTCGTAGCTCGTGCCAACGTACTAAATTTTTTTGGTATCTGCATGCTGCCCGTGATTGTTATGGTCGTCGAATGCTCAACAGACGTCGGCTTCTGTTGGGCGTCACCTGAAAATGTTCTGTCTCAGTCACCGTGCACAGTCGGGTGGACTTGGCTTCTTCAGACGCTAAAGTTCTCGGTTGTCATCTTCTCACATTTCCTGACACTGTAGTTTAATGGTCGTTCAGTCACCGTGATCTCTCTCTTAGCATCTGCTACTTCACTTTAGCGCCAACTCTACTTTGTCTTTGTCACATCCAGTTAACAGTGTCGTGAACTGGACATCTTCAGCTCACGTTTGCCAAACGCAGAATTTTCACTGGCCTTTGCGGACTTCACACTCATGTGAAGTTGTCGTCTGGTTGCCATGTCCTTGTACTAGCTTAATAACCTTCAGCTCTGCTCCAAAGGCTAAATCTGAAGTGCAATTTTCTATATTCTTCATTCCATCCACATTTCACCTGTAATTAGCACAAGTAATGTCATGACTAGTATTTTTACCATACAAATAGATTAAGAATTTGTCTATAGGTAGCTCAAAATCGTACTAAAAACATGTATAAAATGAATCGCATTAAGGGCTCCAATTTTTAAGTCTTAAAGCAAGAATTGGATCACTCTCACACTTGCACAAGCACGTTTAGTTTTTCTCAAATTGTTTTTGGTTTTAGCCTTTTTTTCGGTTTTTTAGTTTTTTATTTTTGGTTTTGATCATTTGTTTTTTTTTTCGGGTTTTCATCAATTTTGGTTTCGCTTTTGCTAATTTGTTTTGGTTTTGGGTTTTTGACTAGTTTTTACTCTTGATTTTTGTTTAGTCTTTTGTTTCGATTTTTGTTGTTTGGTTTTTCGGTTTCGTCTAGTGTTAGTTCGGATTTTGTAGCTTTCAGTTCGGTTTGTGTAGTATGTTTTTATTAGGTTTTGTGATACTCACCAAGAGGAGAAGTCTTTACCTCTACCTAGTTCTAAGTATTTTTGTGCTAGTATTCATTGAGCCATCTAAAGAGGAACTAAGTGAGCAAGAGAAGATCACTAAGTACCTTCAGAGTTTTGCCGAGAAAATCAACTTCTTGACTCAAGCAGTGGAAGAGATCAAACAAAATCAAATGGAGTCACCTTTTCTTCTAAAGCTCAATCCAAAGGCACCTTCCACATCCAGGGAAAAAAAGGTCCTAGATGCCATTGGAACGTTGTCTATATCAAAGACCTCACAACATTCTAGACCATGAAAGATAGAAGAGGCATTTGAAGATTATGAAGAGGAGGAGGAAGAGGAACAAATTAGACGTTAACCTCAAGGGTCCAGCATGAGGAATAATAAACTCTTTGATGAAGAAGATGAGAAGTTTGAACCAAGGGATAGGCCACAAGTCTTCTGCCAAACGAGGACAGCCCCAAGGCCACCACCTCAAAGGATCCGTATAACTTAAGCAAGAAGGGTCCAAGATGATGAAGATTTTGAGTAACACCTAAGGTCTAGACATTTATATAGGCCAAAGGTTACCTTTTCTCAATTTAATGGAAAGCAAGACCCCGAGGCTTATTTTTTGTGGGCGAAGTGGATGGAAGCACTTATAGTGGTTAGCAAGTACCCCGAAGAAAATTGGGTAAATATTGCATCTCAAATGACCGACTATTCGACTTAAATTTTAATTAGTCTATTAAATTATGCCTAATCAAATAATATTCTAAATATTTATAATAAGTTTAAATGGTGCAAGCTCTCAAAGTGTAGAATATTAGTCCACCATCCAACAAATACGTTTATCTTGTATGCCAATTATGATAGAGTCTTCCCGAAATATATTTATTAGTCTCATCCATATGTTGGAATTATATTATGACCCTAAAAGATGATAGTTGGTCAAATAAATAATTAATAAGATAATATGATTAGAAGGATAAAAGACCTACACATTAAAGGACTAACCAATAAAAACAAAAAGCACCTGGAGCCCCGCCCTCACGTAATAACCTAAATACCTCTCCGTCAAAAAACATAAAATTGTGTATTGGACCGTTTAAAATTTTTTTAAAAAATTTGTGTTAAAAATAATTTCTTTCTTTAAAGTGAAATACAATACAAACTTTTAAATTGAACATACAAGTTTAAAAAAGGAAAGAAATCACAATTTCCCTAGTATTAAGAGATTTGGATTTCAAGTGAATGATTGAACAATGGTTAAATAGTAATATTAGCGCTATGTTACAATGTGTCATTTGAAAAATGGCAGGACAATATTGACTAAAGGGAGAAACAATGGACATTCAGGGTCACCGCATTAAATGATAAAAAAATTCTTTATATTCAACTGTCAAGGGCACTTTGCAAGGTTCTGTGTAGGTATACGATATAATTTGCCATGATTGAAGGTTCAGTTGCTATTCATAACGGTAAAAATAGGCAAATTATATCGTAGACCTATGGGACACCTTGTAAGGTGCCCCTAGCACTTTGTACCATGAATTTTTTCAATCTATTTTATGATTCGATTTTTCATGAATGTTCAACCTATTTAGATCGATTCAGAATTCAAAATAACGGTCGACACCCTAAATGAGTTGAACATTCATGAGAATATGGATAATCAAATAAGTTAATCCGTTATCTTCTAATTTTTTATTTTTTTTTTGTAAAAAATGACTATAATTGTCAAAAAAAAATTTAAGTGAAACTTATATTAATGACCAAAATAAAAGAGAGATCAAAACCAAAATAACGCTTGTTAAGAGAACAAAAATAAATTTAAGCTTTAATGAATGAACAACTGTCGTAAGTTTTTCCATGCATAGCATATCGGTTCCATCTTTATCCCCTTTATTTATTTAATGTCTTACATTTGACTCGTTTTACATTTCTGCTTACAAAAAAATAAATTTTTTTAAAAAATAATTATCTCTAAATCAAATACAAAAGAAATAGTTGAAATCATGAAAAATATCCATAATTCACTTGTCCTACATAAAAATATAAACACTTTAATAGCACTATAAAAATCTCATATACTGCTTCCTCATTGTCAATTAAACACATGTGAACTTATATTTTACTTTCAACCTAAATACCTAAACATTTGGATAGGTTTAAGCATCAAAATATATATTGGTAGAACAGAACAAACGATGAGGGCACATCCTTATCTCCTGCATTGGTTGGCCACCTGGCCCTGATTCCTTGTGGATCTTGATGACGAATAAAACACGACAGTGAGCCAATGGAACAATAAATAAGTTTTTCCATGGATAAGCATATCAGGTTGTATCTTTTATATCGTTTATTTATTTAATGTCTTACATTTGATTCTTTTAACAACAAACAATTTTTTTAAAAAGAAAATCATTCTCCGTATTATTTTTTAGGTTGTTGGTTCATGTTTACAAAGAAAGTGCCCTTCCCCATTAGCATACCACTTAATGGAACCTGCGTGAAAACAAATCCAAACAAAACAGAAACAAATAAATAAACATTTCTTCTTTATAGATGGGTTAGAGCATCAAAATATATACTGTCAGTGGCGGCAGAAGAGAACAAACAATGAACACATATCCTTATCTCGTTCATTGGTCGGTCGGCCACCTGCCCTGATTCCTTGTAGATTCCGATGATGAATAAAACACGAAAGTAAGCCATGGAAGGAATTATAAATAGAACAGCGTACAACCTGGGAAGTATGGAACGTTACAATAATACTCTACATAGGAATTCGTATAACTTTTAAGATTATAAAATATTTTAAGTTAATAAATAAGTTTGAGTACTTTTAGTGAATAGTAGTTGATCATCCTTCATCTATACTAGAGTTATCATAAAGTTTCTGCATGACAGCTGTGCAGACGTGCATACACCAGCACCATGCATCGTATTATGAACATGAGATAATACGTCTACAAAACAATGATATATTATAATCTTATATTTTTTATATATACGATATATGATACCTTTATCAAAAGTTGGAACAGTTATATTTAGTTAATGTTGACATTTAATGTTCTTTAGTTTGTATCAAATTGATAAGGAGTTAGTATAGTTTAGAAATATATTAGATTACAATCCTTGCAAATACATGAATGATAATTCTTTTAGATATTATGAATTGCATAATTTTTTTAATACACTGTATTTATTTTTTAAATAAAAATTACTACTAGAAAAATATAATTAAAAAATACAATTATAATGATAAAAGTTAAGTAAATTTATAATATTGGAAGTAAATATTTTGAAGATAAACGTATCGATTAACTTAGAGGCGAGATAGAGGGAAGAAAGTATATTAGATGAAATGACAAATATTGAAATGATAAGAAAATAAATAGATTAAACTCAAAAAATATTTTATTATATACAAAATAAATAAAAATTACTTTTTCAATTAATTATATTATGTTTTTTATAAATTTTGGTCCAAAATCCACTTTTACCTGTCTTGACCAGGGTATTTTGATTTTAATGAAAAATAAATATTTTTTAACCCTCTAAAAATTATAAAATATTCCAAAAAATATATTTTTATAATCTCACCCCTCTAATTACCCTAAACTTTAAGAAAATGACATTACCTCCTGATGGGTTGTCAGACCAATCAAAAATAAACCTACTTAAGAAACTATTAAAAATAGTATAATGCGAGTAGGATCGTATCCACAAGGAGCACCAGAGTGAAATAGATTTAGTCAAAAGTGCGTGACCAAAATGGGGGGTTTGTTTTTAATTAAACTAATTAACAAAAATCAAATTAAATTAACGACAAGAAATTAAACAAATTGTCAAATCCAAATTTGGAAAACGTCTAGCCAAGGAAATTGGACCACCTCGATGCACTAATCGATCATTGATGCAAAAATGTATTAACTAACTACTAGTTACACAGGTTTTCATTGTTGGAACCTCCTAACAATTCAGTCCTATTAATTTAAGCCAGCAATTAAAGAACCTCCGTTAATTGCATGTATAATCGATGATCGATTCTGGAACATCCTATAACCCAGATCACGATAGTCAAGGACCCAGTTCAACTACAATTAACCCAATTAGCTTAATTGCACTTGATTATTTATTCTTTTCAGTTCTCTAATTACGTACGACGTGATTAGTTTCATTGACTCTAGAGAATACCGAACCTCGAGTATTCTAGTAGATTGGATTACCTAGGAAAGCCTGCATGCAACCAGCTATACAAACAGTGCCAAATAATTCGCAAAAATGCACAATAACAAATAAGAAACCAGTAATCAATTAATTTGAACACCAATTCGATCTCACGATTAAAGTAACATCGAGGGGTTTTTATTCCCTTGGCTAGACTAGAAAATTTAGCTACTCATAATTAAACTAATAAAAATAATATAAAAAACGTATGCCATGAATTCAATTAAAAACAAAAGAATAAATCTGAGTACTAAGATGGTGACCGCTCCAAAATTGTATCCCAATTGTGTTGCCCAACTTCAGCTTCAAAGCCAAAAATGTGAGTCTGCACAAAACTGGCTGCACACCTCAGCCGCCTAGCTCCCCGTAGTCAAACCCAATGGCCAAAAACCATGAATAATGGATAATTTCCTCTGCTCTCCTCTCCAACCCTAATAAACTATTCCTTTTCATCCAATTGGGCCCACACTTTTGCTGCCAAAATAAAATCAAAAGTAAAATATTCAAAACCCAATTTTAATTAAGATCATCTCTTTTAATGTAATTAATTCTCGGTCTCAATATTCAGCCCAAATTCTTTGCCCCTATCACTTCTTCAATCCAGCCCATTAACTTCTCTTCCTCACAGCTTCCACTTCTTCCAAAATCACCCAAAATAGCCCTTTATGCTCCAATCTCAATCTCCGTTCTGTAAGTGCAAAAATACCCCATTAAACTCCGCAATGCCTCCAAATCGGCCTAAATTCACATGAAATATAGTTATGAATTTCAAGCTCATCACCTCCCCTTCTCTTCCCCCTCTCTCTCCCCTATGCCTTCCCTGTGCCTCCCCTCCCCTTCCCTTCCCCCCTTGCCCCCTCCACCCCACCGCCGCCTCCCCTTTTTTTTTTTTTTCTTCTGCTCTTTCTTCCATTTTTTGGCGACGCCTTCTCTTGCTCCTGAAGGAAAACAGAACAAGCCCGGGCTAAATCGAAAACCTCACTTTAATGCATTGCATTCCAGAATCGGAAACTTTCGACAAAGCTCAGGCTCAAATTCATTTTCTCATGAACGAATCTAGGCTTATACTTATTTAATTTATTAAATCGACATCTAACGCATAAAGATTGAACCTTTAACTAAAAGCGGAAGGATTAAAGGTTATACCTTTGAAGTGAAGTCCAACGCAATAAGAACAACCAAATCTTTCCTTGCGATTACCACCGAAATCCGAAAGATAACTCCAAGAAATCCCGAATATTGCGTGGGCAATAATCTAACGGATGTGCTATTAAAGCCCACGAAAACCCATTAAGAAAAACCCCCCGAAATGAACTAAATCTGCCCAAAATCGGATCTTAGCTCCAGCCCATAAGCAGTCCACCAAAACTGCTATAGTCCGCCACCAACAACCACAAAGATCCAGCCTTTTAGTCACGATCTGGACGAGCCCAATCACGGATCACCAAGAGAGAGATCATACGTGATGAACTCGGATCAAGCACCCTCAAAGAACTGAACTTGGACCTCAAAAAAATTGAAGAACTGCAGCGGATTTTCCAAAAAACTGGGCGGACAACAACCTTTAAAAAACCGAACAAGCTATTGTACCATGGGCTTTGATAAAGCTTCGATCTTTGAGCTTAGTTTGATTCGAGAGAGTGAGTATCCAAGTTCGACTTTGACAAAAAACTTCAAGAAGGAGAAGTTCTCTCTCTATAACTCTCTCACTCTAAGAGGCAAGACTTGTCTTGCAAGGTCTTTCTGAAAATTTCTTTGGCCTTAAGCTTTCTATTTATAGGGAGCTCTTAAGGAGACCTAGAGGGCTTTTGAGTTGGACCTTTTAATTTGACTTTCGTTGACCGCTTAGTATTTCCTAGACTAATCAACTCCAATCGACCCATTCGAATTAATTTCTTAACCCACTTTGTTAATTTAATTTAATCGAACCCTTAGGATTAATTAATTAATGTAGAATTAAATTCTTAATCCACTTTGTCAATTAAATATTAATTAAACCCTTAGGATTAATTAGTTAATTCACTTTGTCGATTTGTCAAACGCATAATTAGTCGTACCACTATCGGACTAATTATGGAACTACCGCTCAAAAACGACTTTATATCGCGCCACTGTTTTTCTTCTATATCCCCACATTAAATATCTAGTGCTAGTCGGTTTATCAATTTACTGACAAACTAATTTACCGACTTTTGGTATCCGAGACTAGTACCACTCAACCTTCTTATTATACATGACATAAAGTCCACTGGCCGGGTTTAGTATAATAAACCTTACGAGCTCATCTCGGGAGCACCATCAACCCGGCAAACCGGTACGTGGATTTCTCTGACTAGTAACGGCACATAAGAAGTTAAACACCGCATACCCAACCTACCGAGGTATAGGCCTCAATTGACAGCCCTTTTTGGCAAATCAAAGCATACGATATCCAACTCTCACGCCCGTCCCAATTTCGGGATTGAGAGACTGAATACTAGGACCGAATTGACTATGTCGATCAGTATAAGTCAATTCTATCCAAACTGGTCATGCTCAATATGCGCCGGGCATATCCGTGTGATTTAATTAGTCTAGATAAACTAATTTCCAAACCACACGATAACCTATACCGATAGTATGTTTAGACTATCTCAGCTACGAGCATTCTTTTTATATATCAATACTTTAACCAATAACGGTATCCACTGTGTCTTTCCACACCCCGTTATCTAGTTCTATGATATAATGGAACAATTTAATACTGAAACAAAATGATATGTCATCTGCGGATATTAGTTTTTTATACAAGCCATAGCTTTTCTGTATTCAGAACTAACAATCTCCCACTAATACTCAAAGCTATGCTAAGAAGTACAAAAACTGTCCAACCCGCTATTACACTGTTGTCATAATGAAATCTACAGAACACCTTTAAGCTCACTCACATGGCTCCCTCAAGAATCTGACTCCCATGCCCTCCACATGTCTCTCGAAGACCTTTGCTGTCAATGGCTTCGTGAAAGGATCTGCAAGGTTTTCATCTGATGCTATCTTGGCCACGATCACATCTCCCCTTTTTATGATCTCTCGTATCTGGTGGTACTTGCGATCCATGTGTTTACTCGCTTTTTGGGCTCGTGGTTCCCTCGAGTTAGCAACTGCACAATTGTTATCACATTAAACTGTGATACACCTAGGCAACTCAGGAACCATATCTAAGTCCACTAGGAAGTTTCGGAGCCATACAGCTTCTTTCGCTGTCTCTGATGCGGTAACGTACTCAGCCTCCATGATGGAGTCCGCCACGCATTTCTGCTTGACACTCCGCCATACTATGGCTCCACCTCCTAGAGTAAACACAAACCCAGAGGTAGACTTACTCTTGTCCATATCACCTTGAAAGTCCAAATCTGTGTAACCTAACGGTGCAAGCTCCTGCGCTCTATAAACTAGGACATAATTTCTCGTCCTGCGCAAGTACTTGAGAATGTATTTTACTGCCTCCCAGTGAGCCTTCCCAGGGTTACTCTGATATCTGCTAACCATGCCAACGACAAAGAAAATATCAGGTCTCGTACATAATATAACATACATGAGGCTACCCACTGCATAAGCATAGGGTACCGCCTGCATGGCATCTATCTTCTCAGCAGTCTTGGGACACTGCTCCTTAGACAAATGCACCCCGTGCCTGAAAGGTAGTGAACCCTTCTTGGAGTTCTGCCTGTGAAAACGGGCCAGAATCGTGTCTATATAGGATGCCTGAGAGATAGTCAAAGAACGTCTCCTACGATCTCGAATAATCTTGATCCCAAGGATATGTCCAGCCTCTCCCAAATCCTTCATATCAAATTGCCTGGACAACCATGCCTTTAAATCTGACAATACCTTCTTACTGTTGCCAATCAGAATGATGTCATCTACGTAAAGTACGAGGAACACCACTGTATCACCATCACGCCAGCGATAAACACACTGTTCATCTGGACGCTGAGTGAATCCATAGGACTGAATAACCTTGTCAAAATGGATGTTCCAAGATCTGGATGCTTGCTTGAGTCCATAAATGGACCTCCTAAGCCTGCATACCTTGTGCTCTTGGCCCTGAACAATGAAACCTTCTGGTTGCTACATAAAGATGGTCTCCTCAAGACTTCCATTAAGGAAAGCTGTCTTGACATCCATCTGCCAAATCTCATAGTCCATATGAGCAGCTATGGCCAAGAGAATCTGGATCGACTTAAGTATAGCTACCAGAGAAAAGGTCTCCTTATAATCGATACTCTCTTTCTGAGTATACCCCTTCGCCACAAGCCTGGCATTGACTTGTGATCTAAAATATAGTCCTCCTCAACAAATCTGGCATTGGTGCTGATCACCACCTTCTGATCCTGAGGACTATAAAATAGACCACCTCTCGTTCCTTTGGGGTAGCCTATAAACAGCATAGCCTTGGTTCTTGCCTCTAACTTGCCTGCATCTACCTCGAGCACATGTGCTGGACAACCCCAAATCCTGAGATGTCTCAGACTAGGCTTTCGCCCAGTCCACAACTCTACTGGGGTCGAAGGCACAGACTTAGATGGCACAAGGTTGAGGATAAAATATGTTGTCTCTAAGGCATAACCCCAAAATGAGATAGGAAACTCACTGTAACTCATCTTCGATCTAACCATATCCATAAGAGTCTCGTTCATCCTCCCTGCTACACCATTCTACCGGGGTGTGCCAGGTGCAGACAATTTGGATTGACTACCCTCCTCTGACAAATAGGACCTATATTCACTAAAGAGGTATTCACCACCGCGATCTGATCGCAAGGCCTTGATACTCTTACCCAGATGGTTCTCCACCTCAGCCTTAAACTCTTTGAACTTGCCAAAGCATTCAGACCTCTGGCGCATCAGGTATATATACCCATATCTAGAGTAATTATCCGTGAACTGACATAGGCCCACACAAGTCAGAATGAATCAACTCTAAAACCTTCTTGGCCCTATACCCCTTTGCCTTGAAAAGCCTCTTGGTCATCTTACCCTCCAAGCAGGACTCGCAGGTCGGATAGCTGTCAATCTCCAATGAGCCCAAAGGCCCATTATTGACCAACCTTTGAATCCTGCTGAGGTTGATGTGACCTAGTCTCAGGTGCCAAAGATAAGTTTGATTCAAATGAGAAGACTCTTTTCTCTTATTATGATTCGGTGATGAGGTACTAGTTTCAGTGTTGCGCACAACTAGGGAGTTTGTCTTGATTAAAAACAAATTGTCAACCAATGTACTATAACATATAAGCCTCTGGTTCTTTCTAATAAGAACAGAGTTATCAGAATAAAACACACTTATAACCATCCAATAAAAGTCTCAAAACTGAAAGTAAATTCTTCCGAAAATAGGGTACATAAAGACAATCCTTCAAATTTAAAACAGAGTCTGAAAAATAATGACATAAAACTGCCACTGCAACAACTGAAACTCTGGTAGTATCCCCAAGGTAGACCTGCAACTCTCCCTCTCTAAGCAGGCGGGTCACTTGAAACCCCTGCAAAGAAATACAAACGTGATCAGTGGCTCCTGAATTCACACACCAAGTTTCCGTGGTAATCGCCGCTAAACAAGTTTCAGTAACTAGGGAAAATTTGCACATACCTCGAGGCTTCTGGCAATCCTTCTTCCAATGTCCTGTTTTGCCACATCTGAAACACTTGCCTTTCGACTTGTGTTTCTTGGCAATGCCCGCCTTGGGTCCATGATCAGCTACTCCTACTCTCTGGCATCTCTTCCTCTTTTGCTTCCTGGCTTTGGGCCCAACAGAGGAACCTGGGGACCAACAGTAGCCAAGGTTTGTTTCTTCTCTGCGAAGAGACCCTCAGCAGACACCAATGCAGTCATGAGCTCGGGAAGTGAATATGAGAGCTTGCCCATATTGTAGTTCAACCGAAACTGCTCAAAACTTGAGGGCAAGCTCTGAAGGATGATATCGACCTGGGTCTCCCCATCAATGTCACATCCCAATACCTCGATCTCATTGATGCAGCTCATCATGTCCAGCACGTGATCCTTCACTGAAGTGCCCTCAGCCATCCTAGCATTCATGAGTTTCCTCATAGCTGACTGCTTGGCTGCCCTACCCTGATGTCCAAACATCTCCCTGAGTTGAGTATCATATCGTAGGCTGAGGTAAACAACTGATGCTGGTGCTGCAGTACACTCGACATAAAAGCCAAGATGTAACACTGGGTTATCTCATCATCCTTCTACCACCTCGTATATGGCTCTTGCTGCTCAGGGGTGGCATCATCGCTGGGCTTAGGGGGGCACTTCTCAGTGAGCACGTACTTGTAAACTTCAGCGTTAAGGACAATGTCCAGGTTATGTTTCCAGTCAATGTAATTTGGACCCGTATGTTTGTTCTGATTAAGTATGACAGCTAGTGGGTTGAACGACATATCAACAACTGAAAAATAAACAGTCAAGTTTTAGTATTACTTTTTCAAAAATATTGAAATTCTCAAAACACAATATAATCTTCTACCGACATCTCTCACACCGGGATTAACGCATGTCACGATGTGTGAACGTCTACGCCAACCCCCATTCGTTCGAGAAGAACCGAAGTTCATTAATTTCACCATTTGACCAACAATCTTATGATCAATGAAATTAATAGTCGACAATTTTAGTCGTACACGAAGATAGCGTAACCTCGATGCGAGGGATACTAAAAACGGTACACTAAGTGAATGCCATTACGTGACTTCTAAGTTTGTTACTTAGAATACTAATGCGCCTCGGATGGCGAGGGTGTCGCAACTTTCTCCAATTAAACTCACTATAGTCATCCCTTTAGAAATTCATTCCGGTGATATCTATGGTTGAAAACTCATCCGATTGGGAGGAAGGTCTAAGCCATCACGCAAGTTTAACCACATCACCAATGAACCCGTAATGGAGGCCATGGGGATATTTACCAACCCGCTCCCACTTAGATTTTTAAGTTTGAGGATTTTTACGTTTTAATATGCAATATATTAACTATGGATATTCGCACCCATAAAACCGTTGGAGGTTTAATATGCGAATAATCTACCTTAATTAATTGCACTTTTCCTTTTAAAACGGTTTGGTTTGATTTTCGTTCATGCAAAATAAAACGAAAACACACAATCAACGAAAAGACATAAATACGGGAAATTAAAGAAATAAAATTTTCTGACTATTATGGCCTTGTCTATCGTTGATTCCTTGACGCCTCGGTGACACGTCCAGTCATGTCGCTCCCACTCGTTATTTAGATTCCTCTCGATTCGCCCGGGTTTTCTCGGTTTTCTACGTAATTAGAAATCACAAAAAATTACGAGAAACCAAAACCCGCAAATATAAGTTACCCAAAATAATGTCTTCGTCATAGTACATAAATTCCTATATACTAGGCGTTTTTCTAGGAATTTAAAGATGACATGATTAGATCAAATCCTACTACAAGATTTTTCAAATCCTATACGGCTTCCAGCTCGTGGTTATTACTATTACAGACATTTCCATTCAAAAATAATACGAGCCCGGACATGTCCCGGGGTTTATGAATGAAAAATAAATTTCTACCATAATAGCTGGGAAACTAATAACCACCTGTTTAAACATTTCGACAAAAACAATAATGCCAAAATAAAGCCGTGTAATAAATTAAACAAGTATAAAGCCAAAACACTCGCTCTGATACCATTTTTGAAGGAAAAAATACAAGCCCGGGCTAAATCGAAAACCTCACTTTCGTGCAATGCATTCCAGAATCGGAAGCTTTCGACAAAGCTCAGGCTCAAATTCATTTTCCCATGAACGGATCTAGGCTTATACTTATTTAATTTATTAAATCGACATCAAACGCATAAAGATTGAACCTTTCATTAAAAGCGAAATGATTAAAGGTTATACATTTGAAGCGAAGTCCATCGCAATAAGAAAACCAAATCTTTCCCTGCGATTACCACCGAAATCCGAAAGATAACTCCAAGAAATCTCGAATATTGCGTGGGCAATAATCTAACGGGATGTGCTATCAAAGCCCACGAAAACCCATTAAGAAAAACCCCTCAAAATGAACTAAATCTGCCCAAAATCCGATCTTAGCTCCAGCCCATAAGCAGTCCACCAAAACTGCTGCAGTCCGCCACCAACAACCACAAAGATCCAGCCTTTTAGTCACGATCTGGATGAGCCCAATCACGGATCACCAAAAGAGAGATCAAACGTGATGAACCCGGATCGAGCACCCTAAAAGAACTGAACGTTGACCTAAAAAAATTAAAGAACTGCAGCGGATTTTCCAAAAAACTTGGCGGACAGCAAGCTTTAAAAAACCGGACAAGCTATGGCAACCAATTAATTCAGATTATTCACCATGTTTAGTTTTGTGTTTTCAATCTCATTTGGTATTATAAATGGCTCTAGTATTTTCGACCATTATAGTTACTAGTTTTATTTTATTTGTTTAGTTTTTTAATTTTGAAAGGGATTTTAATCCTTATGAATTAGTTTTACCTTTCAAAACCTAATACCCTAAGTTACTAATCGATTGTAAGTTTACGTCCAAATGAGGCAACTTAACCCAACAAACCCATTAGTATTATAAGTTTATTATTTCCATAATAATTGGCTATCCTTATAGGATAATCATTAAAGGATAATTTCCAACTAGTGGTCACACTATAATAGATATTGAACCCTTCTCTAGTTTAGATTTCTAGTGAGATTCAAACTCTAGGAATAGAGCATTTGTAACCGTAGTTAATGGCCGGCCACTTTCCTCCATTTCCTATACCTAAAGAGGCTTGCCCCTTAATAAAACAGTTTTAACTTTTGATTAATAATTTTGCTTTTATTCCAATAATTGTTTAACATGTGTGTTGTCAGTGTGAATACTGAAAAGTTTCGCTTGTATGAACATTATTTCCCAGTTATATCGATTGAAAGTGTTTTAGTTAATTATTCGTGTTTATTCATGAAGTCCTTTTATATCATACGACTAGAAGATAAGGTGTTTGGTATAACACAGAGGATCTGATCATCGGTTAAAATTATGATATATAAATAGGCTCGTGACTGAGACAGTTTGGACATACTGTTGGTTTAAGTACGTATTAAACTCGCTGGAGTAAAATCAAGCTTTTTATCATATTCAGCCTTCTACGGCTCATGCAATCATTGTATGTTTCTGGAATCGGTTTGTCTTGACTGATTGAATCATTCGGATATGCGCGGTGCATATTGGGTAGGACCTTTTAGGATTGATTTGACTTGTACTAATTTCGTAGTCAACTCAAACCTGATATTCGATCTCTAAATCGCTAGACGAGGACATACACGAGAATTGAGCATAGTGTATTTTAATCTACCAAAGAGTGTAGTCGCTTAAGGCCAATATACTCGGTAGGTTGGATGCGTGTGTTTAGTTGCTCGGTGTACAATTGCTAGTCGAAAGGAACCCGTGTACCGGTGCGCCGGGGTAATGGTGCTCTCGAAATAAGCTCGAAAAGATTATTATACTAAATCCGGCCGATGGATGAAAAGTCCGTTAAAGTAATAAGGTCGAGTGGTACTAATCTCATATGAGAAGAAGTTGATTAAGTTAATTTATTAGTAAATTAATTATTCGACGAGCATTATATCTTTGACACGGGGAGATAATAGAAATACGTAATTAAGTAGAATCGAAAGTATTATTCAATTTGAGCGGTAGTTTCATAATTAATCCGTTAGTGGTACGATTAATTATGTGTTGAGTTTTAATTGACAAAGTGGATTTAATTATCCTTGGGTCAATAGTATTAATTGGGTTAATATTATTAATAAGTCTTGGTGTAGGCTTGGAATTAATAAAACTCAAACCCAACAGGAAGGCCTAACATAAGTCAACTTGAGATCTCTCTTGTAGCCTTCCATATAAGACACAAGAATCAGCACCAGACAAGACAGAAGTTACAGCAGTCATTATTGACATAACACAAAAGGAAACTAGAGAGAGAAAAACAGAGAGAGAAAGAGAGAGAGAGCAAACCTGCGGCGGCTTCAATCCTGAGGTGGCGACGATCTCTTTCGGCGGTCTGCGGTCAGCGATGGAGAACTCCGACAGGTAATCCCGACGGCAGCAGCGGCGTTCCAGCGGTGCTAAATTCAGGCCGGTGGTGGTGATAAACTGAAAGGTCTAAAGTAAAGATAAACTGAAAGGTCTAAAGTAAAGCGTCCCAAAGTTCAATACTTTTGTTGATTTGGACAATGGATGAATTGACATTTATGGCAATCCCCTCTAGATTTTTCAAGTACTAGTGATACTATGAGTTCTGAGAAGTACTATGAGAATGGTAGAGATCCCTTAGCTATGGCATAAAGCAATGTATCAAGAATTCATCATTAAGTTTACTTTTAGCATTTCTATTTATGTTATTTCAAAATTATGTGGATTACACTGTAAGTTAGTATGGTTAGAGTAGTTCACTACGGAGAAACTCTAATATTGGAAAGGTGATATTTAATGGTTTGAATATATGTAATCATATTTATGATATGTCAAATAGCAGTGCGTATACCCTGTACACTGTGTACATGTACCTATTACTATACATAGTAATTTTTCGCATGACAGCTATACACTTACTAAATATAGTAAGTTTCGCCTACGCGCGCGCCTTATTTTTTTTCTGCGCTGAGTGAACAACGTCTTCGCTGAGTCAACAACGTCTCAGAACAACTGCCGCAACGTCCAAAAAACAACTATCACATCATACAATAGAATTAAAACATACTTAACAAGGGAGATCACATCAGGATTATATAGACATCAGATCAGCGAATACTTGACATCAGATCAACAGACTATAGATATCAGATCAAGAATATAAAAGAAATCATACAGTAGAACTAAAACATACTTAACAAGGGAGATCACATCAGGATTATATAGACATCAGATCAGCGAATACTTGACATCAGATCAACAGACTATAGATATCAGATCAAGAATATAAAATAAATCATACAGTAGAACTAAAACATACTTAACAAGGGAGATCACATCAGGATTATATAGACATCAGATCAACGAATACTTGACATTAGATCAAAAGACTATAGATATCAGATCAAGAATATAAAAGAAATCATACAATAGAACTAAAACATACTTAACAAGGGAGATCACATCAGGATTATATAGACATCAGATCAGCGAATACTTGACATCAGATCAACAGACTATAGATATTAGATCAAGAATATAAAAGAAATCATACAATAGAACTAAAACATACTTAACAAGGGAGATCACATCAGGATTATATAGACATCAGATCAGCGAATACTTGACATCAGATCAACATACAATAGATATCAGATCAAGAATATAAAAAAATCATACAGTAGAACTAAAACGTACTTAACAAGGGAGATCACATCAGGATTATATAGACATCATATCAGCGAATACTTGACATCAGATCAACAGACTATAGATATCAGATCAAGAATATAAAAGAAATCATACAATAGAACTAAAACATACTTAACAAGGGTGATCACATCAGAATTACATAGACATCAGATCAACAAACTATAGATATCAAATCAAGAATATAAAAGAAATCATACAATAGAACTAAAACATACTTAACAACGTCTAGTTACGTCCTGGAACGTCCCCCAACGTCTAGTTACGTCCCATAAGCGGGGAAGAATCAGAAGCAACCCATTTCACATGAAAGTGCCAGTACCTCACGGAAACCATTTATATATCATATTTCGGAGTAACATAGCATTATTTGAATAAGAAAACACGAATATAACATCATTAATACATTACCCAACATTAAATCGTGAAAATAAGGTTTCGTAAATCCATTAAATACATTTCATACTTTATGATGTGGTGATTTTTTAAGAAGAATAAGTTATTTTTGAAGAAGAATGAGAGATTTTTGAAGAAGAAGAAAATATTTTTGAACAGGAATAAGTGATTTTTTAAGAAGAAGTAATTTTTCCGTTGTATTTGGTGTTGTTCGTCGGAAAAAATAATCGTCGATCTCCTTTAAATCTGTGTTTGAATGAAAATTTTGATTAAATGCGGTTTCGAATGGAGTACGGCGAAGAAGAATAACTGATTTTTTAAGAAGAAGAAGTGATTTTTTAAAAAAGAAGGAACTGGGTTTTTTCAGAAGAAGAAGCAGAGAAGAGCGTGTATCTCACTCTCTTATAGTGAGAGTGGTGATGTGTTATTAGGTACATGTACCACTAGGTACAGGATATAATTTGCGGTCAAATAGACGCATCTCATTTCAATTACTTTTATCATTGAGTTAGCCCAACAATTTAGAAAAATAATTTAAATTAGCAATTGGAATCCATAGATTGTTAGATATCAACTATTGATACATATATTATTAATGTTTTCTAATTATTTGCCTCAAAAACGTACATGACATTGAGCTAGCTCAATAAACCATGAATCTTTGTTAAATTATGCACATTATTTAGAGTTTATTTAAGTAAAAACATAATTTTACAAAATAACCTTAAGTTAAAACATATTTTACAAAAGAAATTTGAGTTAGTGCAACAAATTATTTAACTAGTAATTGTATAACTTATAATACAAATATCTGATAGTTTAAAATCTCAACACCAAAGATGTGACGCCACCTATATATATACAAATATTCTCAGCACCACAAGTGAAGGAGAGTGAGGTTAACCAATTTGCCAGATGAGAGCCTCCAACCCGCGGGTTGCTGCCACATTTTTCTTCACCTCCCTTTCACTCTCTCACATCAAACACTTATGTCATCATGGTTGGGGATCCTCACGACGGTACCGTTTTCCTTTAATTCCCACTCTTACAGGTAACAACATCCACCACCTATGTTTCATATTTTTTGTTATAGGCTCTCATAGCTCTAAGTCTCACATTGGGCGGGGTGGAGAAATTTGGGATTGATAAAAGGCTTTCATCCATCCATTCTACGTTTAGTCCGTCACTGATTTTACATGTCTTTTTTTGTTGGATAGAAATAATTTTCATTTGTTAAATAATGATTTTAGAGGTGCCATATATACTTGAGGTAATGAATATGTACAGATTTATCTTCCGATATTACTTTTACTTGGGAGTTGGGGTGCAAATTAAGTGCTAACTAATGATTAATTTTTAAATAGACCTTTATCAGGTAAATACATTTATGGAATTCTTTTACAGAGAGGTAGAGGACTTTCACTGTAATTCAAACAATATAAAAATATTAATTGCTTCTCAACTGCTCTTTTGGCATGTCGCAGGTATCCCATTATTGGAAACAAAGCAATTCCATCTTCATACAATAAAAGGAGCGCCAAATCCAGGTACATCTGGGTCAGATGTAGCACTTAAAACTGAAAAATGACAAAAGTGGTTCATTTATGTTATTATTATTATTTTTTTCAATCCAGATATAGTTGTCCTTTAAGATTTTCCAAGTGTTTCGTTTGTTATCTATGCATATTTCAATAGAGTTTTACCCCTAATTTTTCCTATTTTACCTTTTATTTATTTGAATACTCTAATTAATTTTTTTAACTCTTTGGTGTCTTGAGTTCTTTTAAATTTTTGACTCAAACTTAGGATGTATTAATTTTCAAATGGAAAGTGTAATGAAACTTTCTTAATACTTTTGTCAGTAATTTCTATTCCTTCACGAAAGGCGAAGGTGATTATGAAGTTATTCAATTAACACAAAGTAATCGTTAAAGATATAAAAGAGATATTGAGTCAAAATTATAGTAGTTACTCCATATTTCTTAATTCTCATATTTTAGTTGAAATAGTAATGAAATTTAGACAAAAAAAGTATTACCCGTGTTTTCAAAATAACATATATATACAAAGAGAGAATAAATTTTTCTGAAATATGTATGAGAGTTGGATAGTCTGATTCCTCATTTCATGAGTGTGAATTTCTAAAATTTTAGAAAAAATAGTTTTAGGCTGTTGAGAGATTGAAAATGCAATTGCTACATGAGTAAGGGGTGATTCCCCCTCCCCCTTTTTGTCTCTCTTTCTATTAGTGAGAGACCGAAAATTAATTTTTGAAATTTGCAAGCAAGAATCTTGTTAATGAAATCCTAACTTCATAACGATTTGAAAGGTAAAAAATACATATATAGTAAACAAAGGACACTTGCTGCTAAGATTTGATGTTTCTTTAAGATATAATTAATATATGCAATTGATATAATTAATTTTTGGTTGAATGTGATGATTTAATGTTAAGATTATAATGAAAAAAAATTTTGATGTCTTGATACGAAAATTGTGAGAGAATATTTTTGTTTATTGTATTATTTTAACGTACTTTTTTTTTTCATGTTATGATTTGAAACAAAAGTTAAGATAATAATGGTAAGAAAAGGGTCACACTCATGATTAAGTAAGATAATTTAAGGATGTTAACTTGGAGATGTTTGTAAGAGTTGCAGCGACAAATCTCAAATTGAAGAAAAAGTAACAAAGTGAACTGTACTTTTATTATATAAAGCAAAGGAAATAGAATCTAGAAAAGCTATCCTACAGTGACTACAGTCAGAATTTACTTTGATTGCAGATGGCTTGGATTACTCACCAATTCAAGTAGAAAATGAAGCTCTACTTGAACAAAAACTCAAGGTGAAAATAAAAATTAATGTCCAATCTACAATTTATTTTACTCATAGTTTATTTATTTATTTTTTTTTTAACGGCATTTGTTTCATTTTGAATTCTTCCAAATTAGCCAAGCAAAATAGATAAGAAAAGGAGTTTTATCGCACATATTAGATGGATGTTAAGCACATTTGAGGATGGAAGAATAAGCATCTCACCATACGATACCGCATGGCTTGCTCTGATTAAAAATATAGATGGTAGCGACACTCCGCAATTTCTTTCCTCGCTTAAGTGGATTTCTCAAAATCAACTTTCAGATGGTTCATGGGGCGACGAGCGTGATTTTTCTATATATGATCGGTTACTCAACACCCTTGCTTGTGTAATTGCACTACGATCATGGAAAGTGCACTCGAACCAAAGCCAAAGAGGTTAATACATCTCATACAGCCACCAAAAATATTGATCAATTTATTATATTATTTTAATTTAATAAATGTTATTATTATTTTGCGATGAAAAATAGATTACTTCATTACTTATGAGTTATGTTTTTTTTTAAATTTCCTAATGAATATTCCTGCTGCTTGTGTATATATTACTGAAATTTTGTGATTAATTATTAATTAGGAATAAGGTTTATGAAGGAGGCCTCAACGAAGCTTGAAAGGGCAAATGTGGACAGTTTAACTTGTGGATTTGAGATCTTATTTCCACCTCTTTTAGAAATAGCACGAAATTTGGGCATTGAAATTTCATATGATACTCAATTTCTGACCGAGATCTTTGCTTTCAGAGATAAAAAGTTAGCAAGGTAACAAAATTTTAACTTTTTTTTTGGTACATTAGATTTCCCTATTAATTTAACGGGGTTGATGAGAAAATGTGTTATATCATTAAGTAAAAAGTCCTTTGCAAATTGATATTTTTAATAATTACCAAATGGTTCCTTATGTATGTTGAATGTGATAGGTCTATTTTCAAATCTTATTAGGGTGTCACATAATTTATTCCTTTTTTTTTTCTTAAGAAATATTTAAGTGATACCTAATAATTTATATTTTTACACTGTACTCCCAACCCTTTTACCCTAATATTTTTTTTAAAATATTGTACCCTAATAATTAGAATTAAGGTTTATGCATTTACGAATTTTAGTAATTAAAAAAAAAAAAAAAAAAAGCTTTCGGGTTCGATTTGGGCGTTGTGGGATGGACTTAAGGTTCATGCCTTTGGCTGAATGCATCGTTTTAGTTAACAAAAACAAAGATTTATGGATTTAGATTTTGATTATGGGTTTTTAGAACTATTGTTATTCATTCGGACAAGTTAGGGTTTTAATTCCAAAAAGAAAGAAAATAAACGAAACTTACTTTTTTAAATTTGATTTATAAACATGAAATTAGAATTTATAAGTACAAGAGTTAAATATAAAATTGAATGATGTGATACTCATTGATGAAATGTGATTGACAACTTGATAAATGATAAATGTTTTGTTAATATTCATTTAACAACTATTTATTTAATTTTTATTGTACAAAAATTCAATTTTATCAATTCTTACATGACACTTTTGGGTATCAAGTAAATAAGCTCTAAATTTGCATGCAGAATACCAATGGAATACATGCATGAAGTGGCAACACCAATACTTTACAATTTGGAAGGGATTGAAGGTCTGAATTGGGAGAAGATATTGAAGCTACAAACAGAAGAAGGCTCTTTCCTGACATCTCCATCTGCCACTGCCTTTGCATTTATCCAAACTGCTGACAACAATTGCTTCAAATACCTAAACTATATCGTCACAAAATTCGACGGCGGAGGTACCTTCTTCTTCTCCATCTTTTCATTAATTATTTCCTCCCATATATAAATATGCATCCTTGTTGATTCGTTTTTAATTGATTTTCAGCCCCCACTGTTTACCCGATTGATTTGTTTGCAAGGCTTTGGGCTGTGGATCGTCTCCAGCGCCTTGGAATTTCTTATCTTTTTGAGGAACAAATTGTAGAGTGCTTGGATTATGTCCATAGATATTGGACGGAAAATGGAGTATTCAGTGGGAGAAAAGCAACGATTTGTGATTTGGATGATACTTCCATGGGTTTCAGGCTTTTAAGGCTAAAGGGCTACAATGTTAGTCCTGGTAAGATATCTATTTACTAATTAATATGAATATTATACCTTAAAAGGCTTTTTTTTTTTTTTTTTTTTTTTGGGAGAAAACATTTTGTTGTATTAAAAGAAATTGCTTGGCCATCCTCAGACGTTTTTGAGCATTTCAAGTCGGAGGGAAAGTTCATTTGCCTTGGAGGTGAACTCAATGCATCCCCAACAACGTTGTTGAATCTGTACAAGGCTTCTCAAGTCAAGTTCCCTGGTGAGAATGTTCTAGAAGATGCTAAGAACTTCTCCTACAACTTTCTCAAGGATAAGATATTATGTAATCAAATCGTTGATAAATGGGTCAGATCTAAAGACATTCCAGGAGAGGTAAACTAAATAATTAAATTTTTTAAGTCATCAAACTTGTTTTTTCAAACTAAAAGTAATTAAATTTTGATTAGTTAATATTCTTTTACATTAATTCTAAATAATTAACTATCATAAAATCGCAGTTAAAATTCGGAATTGAAATTCCATGGTACGCTTGCTTACCTCGAATTGAAGCCAGGTTCTACATTGAACAATATAGTGGTGCAGATGATGTATGGATTGGCAAAACATTCTACAGGTGACCACCTTCATAATATTTTAAGGGGTATTATAGTTAGTGTCTCAATTTTACGTATTATCGCCTTTATTTTGATAAAATTGACAAAATTGTTCTTATGCTTAAAAGGGGGGAACAGATAGGGTATGGTAGAGGGGGTCTTTTAGTCCAAATTAGAGCGATAAAGGGTAAAAATTGAGTCAGTAACTAGTAAATTTTTTTTTTTTTAACAAACAAAATTCCTTTGTTCCTTCAAGATTTGATAGGGACGAAAGGATTAAAGAAGAAAATCAAGATTGTCTTGTATGCTTTCATCATGTAATTAAATTTTAATTTTGAGTAATTCCATAATTTGTGGAATTTAATGGGGTGCAGGGTGGAAGAAATTAGCAACAACCATTATCTGGAGGTAGCCAAATTAGACTTCAATGAATGCCAGATTCAGCATCAGCTTGAGTGGACGAACATGCTCCAGTACGTATGTTGCCTCCACAAAATCATCAAATATTTTATTATTTCATCGATATCATGAACATGACTTCGATTAATTTTGATGGTAAAGGTGGTGGAAAAAATTCAAACTTGGAGAGTATGGATTAAGAAGAGAGGAGCTTCTGCGCAATTATTTTGTAGCTGCAGCAAGTATATTTGAACAGGGAAGATCAACAGAGCGTTATGGGTGGGCTAAATCTTGGACAATTATTCAAATACTTGGAATTTACTTTCACAGAGTAGCCACATCAAGGCAGAAAAGGAGTTCATTCTTGGAAGCGTTTAAGGGCGATGCCAATGGCGGCATTGTATCTCTTCACAAAATAGATGAGTGAGTATATATGTCAGAGTACTACTTCTACTTGTTTCGTTTACAGTTTTATGAATGTTTATGGTGAAAGGCCAATACAATGTTACATGCTCAAAACCAACAATTAGTGATGATAGGAGTAGTACATGGGTCATATATGGTGCTCTCAAAGTGTCTAAATTTTTCGTATGAAATAAGTTAACATGGGCATTTTTCATTATTTCAACAGTTACTTATAACATTTCTGGACAGGATGGGTAAGAGCCTACTGCATATCATCCAAGAATTCATATACCAACTATCCATTGATACATTTCAGATATTGCATAGAGATATTCGTCAACAGCTAACTACTATGGTGAGCTTTATTTTATTTATTTTTTTATTCTTGTGACCCTTCTAACTTGATCAATTATGAGTCAAAGATAGAGTACGTTGTAAATAATCGTAATTTTTTTTTTCTTTTGTACAAAAAAAAAAAAATTTATCATAGTGGGAGAAATGGTTGATGGAGTCTATAGATATTGAGAGTGGAAGATTCAGAAATGAAGGTGCATTCTTGGCTCACATAATAAACCTTTGTGCTGGAAATACGAGGGTGGAGGAGGAGGAGGAGGAGGAGGAGTTGAAGTATCTCTCACATCTCACCAACAAAGTATGTTTTCTACTTGGTGAGTACGAGGAAAATGGAAGCATCACCTGCTCTATTACAGATATTGAGATAGACATGCAACAACTTTTGAAATTGGTAGTTCAAATGAAGCCGCCGCCATCATCATCATCAGGCTCACCCATTCCTCAAAATGCCAAGCAAACATTCCTAACTGTTGCAAAAGCTTTCTATTACACTTCATGTTGCGACAAACAAACCATAAGTTTCCACATATCTAAAGTCCTGTTCGAGCCATTGTTGTAATTTTATAACTTTTCATGTTTTGTGTGTTGTAATTCTGTTATTGGTGCTGCTTTCTTGTACTCAATTTTTCCTTCCTATTGGAATGCTGGTGATTGTCATCAACTAAAGATTGTAACCCCTCAATAAGTAATTCTATTTTTCCACTAATATCATTTAATCTTTCATTTCTTTTTTATAAATTCTCTTTCTCTTTGATTATATGAACTGCAAAATTATAAATTATGGTACCGATGTAGAAAAGGAGTATATGTTATTAGCCTTTCAATATCATGTTTAAATCTTTACCTACATGTAATATATGGATAATGCTTAGACTAGAAGAATTGTGGACTTAAAAAAAACCGCTTACGAAAATGATAGCTTTAATAGTGTTTATTGTGATTAGAAACAGGAACTCACTCTTTTTCTCAAACCTTATAGAGCATCCAGAATATCTTCCTCCATAGTATTAGTACGAGTTGTCATGTTCTTTTCCCGGCTACCATGACATCCTCCAGGATTCCATCAAGTTTCCTGTTCATCTTCTCCAGTTTCGGCTGAATCCCACCGAAAAATTGAAGAATCTTTGTTGAAGGAAAGAGATGTGCAAGATTAAAAACACCACCACCCAATGAGGCTGTCTCCCTTGCTGCCATAATCAAGGGTACTACTATTTACCGCTTCAATTTTAAGTATTACCGCCCCAATTTTGACAAAATTATCCTTTTGCTTAAAAGAGGGGGGGAGAGAGAGAGTACTGTAGATGAGCTGTTTTAGTCCAAATGGAGGCGGTAGAGAGTAAAAATTGGGACAGTAACTGGTAAAATTTCATAATCAATGCACCTTGATCACTGTAGACCCTTCCCAACTGTGGATCTGCTGATTATGGAGTTTAAGTAGGGAAGCATTACCTCAAGAAGATTCATTCGTTCTCCCTTATCGAATTTAATTAAAATACCGAGTTTCGAACGATCATCTGATAGACTGAAACCCTCAATCCAAATGAAAACAAAAAACTTAATTAAAGTCACTAACTGGATTTCATGCTGAAGGATAAATCTAAAAGCTAGGCTGAATTGCGGGAGAGATGACCTTCTAATGCGAGGCTGTAATGGCTAGGATTTTCCTTTCTCAATGGGGAAGAAAAGAAACCGACATCAAGCCTGCGTTGGGACTACCCCTATTGAAAAACTTTATTCAATATTTACATAGCAGGTCTTCATATTCTGCCCATCATAGAATAGGAATCACGCTAATTGGAGTCTACACTATATTAGTCTACACCAACAAAGGTCCCAACTGAATATAACCAATTATATCACTTTAATGGGGAAAATAAGATTGACAACGATGCAATACATAACTAACTTATAATGTACTAAGTCCACAATGAATAGTAGATTTTAAAATCTCTCACTTGGACTATACATTATACTTTATAGTTGTATATTATGTCAAAACTTTATGAGTACTCATATTTTGCTATTATCTTAAACAATCCCGTCCATTGATTATACTAGTGTAGGATCAAGGGAGTTTTTGTCACCATAGCTGTAACTAAACCCATCAATGGTCACAAAAGATTAATACAATCAAATGACATGGATCAAGTGTGGAAGTGTAGCATGGAAAATTCATGTACAATCTATATCATGACTATTTCCAACTAGTCCTCTTTATTCTTAGTAGAGATCAACCAAGCATACTATTATAATGAAAATCCTAAGACTGGAAGCTTTATATACTTTATACTTTAATGTTTTAACGCTATAGCAGCACTATACCAAAATCATAGAACCCAAAAACTGGAAAAATTACGAACTCCCACTATCAGATGATACAACGCCCATTTGAACAACATGTTCAAGAAAGACATTGGGTGATAAACCTTTTGTGAAAGGGTATGCAATATTGGAGTTTGTCCCAATGTGTTTTATGGCAATTAAACCATTCTAAATTCTTTCTCTAACAACCATGAATTTGATGTCTATGTGTTTTGACTATGTTCAACTCTCATTGTTGTTAGAAAACTCTACAGCTGTTTTATTGTTACAAAATAACCTCAGTGGTCTTTCAACACCATCTACAATTTGCAATGCTATAACAAAATTTCGCAGCCATATAGCTTGATTGGATGTCAAACCAAGCTAAATACTCAGCTGCCATAGTAGAGGTAGCAATAAGTGATTGCTTAACACTTTTCCAAGAGACAACACCTCCTACTAGTAAATAAACATAGCCTGAAGTTGATCTGAAATTTTGTAGACATCCATTATAATCGGAATAACCAAATATCTCTATTTTACTAGAACTCCTATATGTGAGCATATGATATGTAGTTCCTTGAAGATATCGCAAAACTCTCTTGACTGCTTTTCAATAATCCAAATCGGAATTACTTAAGTGGGGGGATGGAGTGAACCGAAATCACCACACTTCTTCTAGATTTTTACATGATAATCCAACAGATTGAGCGGAGATTTACCTCTGCTCCCGCGATTTATATACCTTATATGGGTTGAATTGTGAATTACAGGTAAGAAGCGGAAAGTGATGAATTTTGGTGCAAATTGGATTGGAATGCTGCTGCAGAAGCTTAAGTGCAAAGCACCTAATGTTAGGACTATTTTAGAGGGAAAATCAGCTGTTAACCAAACCAAAAACCAAGCCACCTGCCACTGAATTTAGCATTCTAGCCCCGCTGTTGTAATTATTCTTTAACCTAGTTGTAATGGTTATAAATACCCAGAGAACAAGACCTATGGGTATGTTTTGTTCACTTCTCATCCGATTTTAGTCTTGAGTATTCTCCTGGAAGTTTGAGTTAGGGTTTCACGATTGATGGCTTGTGACCTCGGATTCATGGAGTTCTAAACTTCATAGTCGAGATTTAGCCTTGGATTATGTAGTTTTGGTGTTGATCGGGCATAGCGGCAGCATTCTCCTCGCAACCGTCGTCCAGCCAAAGTATTCTGCTTCAGAAAGGCTGAGTGCCTGTTCCGACCAGCGAACCCTCTTCTATAGACGGTAGAGCATCTTTCCAGGGGTTGTCACTACTTGAATGTATGTTGATGTGCTTTTGTAGTTGTAAAAGTTTAGGTTGAACACTTCAAAATAAATTTATAAACAAACAAAACAAAAATACAAAAACTATAGTACTTAAGGTTTCGTTCTCATGAGAAGGTTCTCTTTATTGAAGTAGTTGTTGGGTTCGAGTCCTCACTTACTACAATTTCTAGCAGTTTCTAGATCTAAGAGCTAACAAAACAAAGGTTAAAATAGTAAATTCAAGTAAGTTATGCAAGTACTAAAATAAACAGAAGAAAAGATAATATGGGTAAAAGCGTGAAAATAACACCACAACAAGATCCAAAGGGCTATTGCTAAGCAAATAACATGCAAATGTCCAAGCATTATGATAATACCTTTCATGTATCTCCACATCAGGACTAAAATAGCCAATAATAGAGATATGGTCATCAATCCTACTCTACTATCGATCCTCTACACCACCACATCATGTCAATTGAAGTTACAAACTTACATGGCGAATGGAAAACTAGACAACCAACCATGCAACACAAGAAATCTCAATTGTATTAACCCACATGCTTAGAACAAGTTAAGCACTCCCCAATTAAACAAGTAATGGAGTAGATTCAATAAATATTTCAATAACAAGGTAAAATCAAATATTTAAAGACAATAATTACTTCAACTGCATGAAACCCACTTAACAATATGCATGAATAACCATATAAAAGAACAACATCAACAATGAAATGCTAATTGCTACATAAAATGATTTCATTCACAAGAGAAGGTATGGCCTTTCTCAAAAATAACGAATAACACTTCCAACTCTTGAATCCCATCATTAAAGAGAAATTCTTCTACAATAAATCCATTGATTTGTTCTACATCTCATGGAAATCCACTGCCCCCTATCACTTAGAATGATAGATTGCCCTAGAATCTACTTAGAACATGATTGTTCTAAGAGAATTCATATTGTGTGTGTGTGTGAAAAGGTGAACAAGTGTGTGTTTCTTCCTCACTAAGCTACTCTCTAAGAGAAGGTATGACCTTTCTCAAAAATAAGGAATAACACTTCCAACACTCGAATCCCATCATTAAAGAGCAATTCTTCTTCAATAAATCCATTGATTTGTTCTACATCTCATAGAAATCCACTACCCCCCTATCACTTAGAATTGTAGATTGCCCTAGAATCTACTTAGAACATGATTGTTCTAAGAGAATTCATATTGTGTGTGTGTGAAAAGGTGAACAAGTGTGTGTTTCTTCCTCACTAAGCTACTCTCTCTAAAACACGAAAAACCTACTAAGTTGTAATAGTATGTGTCTTTACAAGAGGCCTTGGCCATTAAGAAAAGATTCTGAGGGCTAATTTTGGAAAAACATAAGTTCAAACAAGCCAAGGGCAAATTTGGATTTTCAGCAGCGAATTTTGGGTGACGGCGAGGCGCGACGCCTACAGTACGCCGAGGTCGGCGGCGTGTAGGCGCCAACGCCTGTGCGTCTCTAATCTCGATCGTTTCAGCTTTTCATGCTTTTTCCAAATTCTTCTCTTTAAGCTTCAATTCATCGTGTTTTCTCCCTTTTTCCAGCAAAAGTCTTTTTCTTCCAAAATCTCCAATATAACTTTTTACTAAAATATCATGCAAATCCAACTATAAGTGCATTGAAAGCGCATAAAAGATATCAAAATCATTGAAACCAACTAAAAGTAAGATAAATGTTCATGATTTTGGGTCATAAAAAGGTGTGTTTTGGAGTCACGTGACACCCCCACACTTAAGACTTTGTTTGTCCTCAAGCAAACTAAACAAGAAAACTAATAGATAATGAGTCCAAAACAAAATAAGTTCGCTCTAAGATGGTTTTTCTTCCCCCTTCAAGCTAAACATGAAAAACATGCACTCACTTTGCATTCATGACATCAATACAACTTCAACAATCAAGCAAGACAAGCATGATATGGATTCTCTATCAACATCAATTGACCTCATCACCTCACACTATCAAGGATTCACTGAATAACTCTCAAAGTGTATAGGCTTTGAAATATTCAATACGCTCAAGTCAATTGCATGAAAGATCTTCAACTATAAGGTTGACTCAATATCACCTCGTGATGTGAACATCATAGCGGCAGACTCTCCTTCGCAAGAAGAACTAGCAAGTAGGGCCAGTTCTTCCTCCGTTCCAGTGCAGTTGGCAAAAAATGAAGCTCAATGGAGACCTCTCAGCGTAAGTTGTGGCTCAGTGAGCCCAGTTGTGGGTCGAAAACTCTGTGTCAGAGATCCACAAACTCAGTATGTTGGCTCAGTTACTAGATCGAGAACCCAGAAGATGATTGGATTGAGTCCATCATCAAAGTTCGAGATCAAGTCCAAAGCCCAAAACAGGCCAAAGCCCATCTACAAATTTGGAAGCCCAATCCCATTAATATTTCAAGAATGTTCGATAATGGACTTGCAGATGCAACGTAGACGAGGAATGAAGCCCAAGAATAAAAACTAAAGTTTGGATTAAGGAAGCAAAAAGCTAATTTCAAAAATTCAGCCTTCCCTAACCCAACTGAAGCTAGGAAAACCAAGTCTCTTCCTACTAGGATTATGTTTTTTTTACTTTCTTAGTTTTGGAAGGTTTTGTAAGTCTGTTCTAATTCAACTAGGATAGATGGAGTTTTTCCTTCTGATTAGGATTTTATTTTGTCTTGAACATTATCTCTCTTGGCTGAAAATTATAATCCAATCAAAGTTATAGTAGGATTTCTTTTTCTTAATGTCCAAGTCACTAGGATTTGAGATTACCTTTTTAGAACATGAAGTGATGACTTGTAATTGTCTATATAAAGCCCCCTAAGGCAGAAATATAGAGACAGACCTAGGATAATATATTTTATTGAATTTTTTTAAATTCTTCCGTTTAAGTTACGACTTCATAACCCTCCGATCTTGCAAGATTACAAGTTCGTGTGTTGTCCTTGCGAGGAAACCCACCAACTTTCTTTTGTTGGCAATAGTTTAGGTTTAACTATCTTACCTTGTTATGTGTTGACTAAATCAATCGTAAACCATCACCCATCCTCTGATATATATATTTGCACAAAGAGGAATAAATAACAGTGCGTTTTTTGAGTTGAGCGATTTCGCCGCTTTAATTCATGCTTATGGAGATAATCGGAAGGACTAGATGAGAAAGGTTCGTTAACATAAGGGTCTTGTTCATGTAACAGCTCAGCTTGTCAGCATCGCTTTCACGTTGAATTGAATTCTGAAGAAAGATAACCCGTCACCTCGCCACCCACCTATTGCGAATGTAACACATCGATCAAAAGGATTTTTATTAGGGTTAACGGGGCTAAGAAAATTTGCTAAGGACAAGAAAATGTCAAGGCTTGAAAATTGGAGTTATTGTAAAGAGACTTGCATTGGTTGGGTGCTTCATTAACTACTTTTACTTTGATTCTTCTTCTACTAATGGAGGTTTAAGGCTTAGATGTCCTTTACTTGTCCATTCTTATTTCCTCAAACTTAAAAACTTTAAACATTTTTTTTTTCTTTTCTTCTTTTGGAAACTTCTAAAAACTGAAACCTAACATACTTAGAATCAATCAAATTATTTTTCATTTCCACAACCAACCACATACAAAATCTTTAAGGGTCCAAAAACAAGGCTTAACAAAGAAAAAGGCTCAATTTGTCTTATTGGAACAAAATGAAAACAAAGAAAAGATGGGGCTCAACTTGGTTATGCCTAAGGGGATAAAGATGATTACGAAAAATGTAAAGCAAAGAAAAGGTAAAAACGAAAGCTAACTAATTGCCTTCGTCACTTCAATGTATCACAAACACATAAAAGGTCTTGATATGTATGCTAAAGTCAAGTTTGAGATTCAATCATTCATACAAGACAAATCACACAACCAAAGAAATATGAGCAAGCAAATAGGATGTGCTCAATAAAGGCTCAAATTAAAGCTCACATAAATCAAGGGTTGAAATGTGATTACATCTCAAGATGTCAACTAAGAACTTACATTATACCTATCAATACTTAACCATTTCCATCGTATCTCCACTAATCATGCAATGCAAATACACAAAACTAGCTTGAAGGGGCCTTTTGTTTTATTAAAATTTTTCCAAAGTCCAAAATAGGCAAATTTTCAAAAATATCCAAAAAATGGACTCATTCAATACTAGTTCCTTAATTAGCAATCATGAAGACTTAGAATAACAATTTATATTCATCCCCCCTACACTAAAGATATACATTGTCCTTACTGTATCACAATAAAACACAAGTGAAAAATGAGGTGCCAATTTTTCTTTAATTCTTATAATATCACAATTAAACTCATGCCCATATAATGTTAGCCAAAAAAGCAAATGTAAATCACTTCACCTTTATTAAAAACATAAAATAAACACACCAAAACAAATAAACACAGCAATGCATATTGATGAGTTTGAAATTCATAACTATATTTCATGTGAATTTAGGCCGATTTGGAGGCATTGCGGAGTTTAATGAGGTATTTTTGCACTTGCAGAACAGAGATTGAGCTTGGAGCATAATGGACTATTTTGGGTGATTTTGGATTGAAAGAGTGATGAGGGCAAAGAATTTGGGCTGAATATTGAGACCCGAGATTTAATTACATTAAAAGGAATGTTCTTAATTAAAATTGGGTTTTAAATATTTTAGTTTGGGTTTTGAATATTTTACTTTGGGTTTTATTTTGGTAGCAAAAGTGTGGGCCCAATTGGATGAAAAGGAAGAGTTTATTAGGGTTGGAAACGAGAGCAGACGGATTTTTATCCATGTATCCATTATTCATTTTGGCTGGAGTGGTCTGCGGGGGCGGCTGAGGAACAGAGCAGCAAATTGGGGAGACTCAATTTTGACAACTCTTGGACAGCAGCTTTTGGGAATTTTGAACGGCTCCCCTGCGGACAACTACCACTATTTAGTATTATTTCTAGTTCTTAATTTTTAGTTTTAAATCATGTCAAACAATTTATTTGTTGATTGTAGTTTAATTATGAGTAGCTAAATTTTTTAGTCTAGCCAAGGGAATCAAAACCCCTCGATGTTACTTTAATCGTGAGATCGAATTGGTATTCATATTAATTGATTACTAGTTTTCTTCTTTATTCTTGTGCATATCTTGAGGATATTTGGCACTGTTTGTACAGCTAGTAGCATACAGGCTTTCCTAGGTAATTCAATCCACTAGAATACAAGAGGTTCGGTATTTCCTAGAGTCAATGAAACTAATCACGTGGTACGTAATTAGTGAGTTGAAAAGAATAAATAATCAATTGCAAATAAGCTAATTGGGTTAATTATAGTTGAACTGGGTCCTTGACTATCGTGATCTAGTTTCTAGGAGGTTCCAGAATTGATCATCGATTATAGACGCAATTAACATAGGTTCCTTAATTGTTGGCTTAAATTAATAGGACTGAATTGTTAGGAGGTTCCAACAATGAAAACCGGTGTAACCAGTAGTTAGTTAATACATTTTTGCATCAAGGATCGATTAGTGCATCGAGGTGGTCTAATTCCCTTGACTAGACGTTTTCTGAATTTGAATTTGATAGATTGTTAAATTTTCTGTCTTTAATTTAATTTGATTTGTTAGTTAGTTTAATTAAAAACAAACCCCCCATTTTGGTTACGCACTTTTTACTAAATTTATTTCATTCTGGTGCTCCATGTGGATACGATCCTACTCGCATTATTCTATTTTTAATAGTTTCTAAAGTAGGTTTATCAAATTTTGGCGTCGTTGCCTGGGAGCACGGTGTTGTGTTTTATTTTTGGTTAAAAGTTTTGGTTTTGTTTGTTCCTTTTTATGGTTCGCTCTTCTCGTACAGGAACACTTGTTTTTGACCCAGAGGTAGAGAAGACTACAAAGAGGAACACCAAAGAGAAAAAACAAAGAGAGCAACTAGCTGAGTCAACATCTTTGGCCCCACCAGTTAACGAACAGGAAGAAATTCTAGTTCCGGAAGAGGACAAAGAGTTGGTTGCAATACCAATGGCTGACAGAACTCTAAGGGAGTTGGTAACTCCTGCTGATGATCATCACTCTTTATGCATAACTTTTCCTGATAGCACTCTTAGATTTGAGTTAAAATCTAGTACTATACACTTACTGCCTAAGTTTCATGGTTTGACAGGTGAGGACCCCCACAAGCACTTGATGGAGTTCCACATTGTATGCTCGGCAGTAAGTTACCAAGGAGTTACAGAGGAGCAGGTCAAGCTCAGGGCGTTTCCATTTTTCTTGGAAGATAAGGCAAAACACTGGCTCTTTGGGCTACCAGCAGGATCTATTACCATGTGAAAGTAGTTAAAGAAACGATTTTTGGAAAAATTCTTCCCAGCTTCCCGTGCTTCTAATATTATGAAGGATATTTGTGGTATCAGGCAAGCAACTGGTGAGAATTTGTATGAGTACTGGGAAAGATTCAGTGATCTTTGCAAAAGCTATCTTCAACACCAAATTCCCGAGCAGCTCTTAATTCAGTATTTTTATGAGGGTTTATAAGAGTTGGATAGGGACAAGATTGATTCTGCAAGTGGAGGAGCACTGATGAATAAAACTCCTGCAGAGGTAATGAGGCTAATCTCCGTGATGGCTGAGACGTCTCAGTAATTTCATAGGCGAGCGTACATTCTCACCGAAGAGTTAACGAGGTTAGTATTTCTAATATAGAAAGTAAGATTGAGCAACTTACTGATTTGGTGCGCCAGATGTTGTGGGACAGTTGCAAGTAGATAAGATTTGCGGGATATGCTCAATTCAAGGACACACCTCGAATGGTTGTCCATCCATGCAAGAATGTACACAGATGAATGATGTGGGAGGATTCCAGGCTCCACCCCAAAGAAATTATGACCCATATGCTAGTACTTACAATCCGGGGTGGAGGAATCAAACTAGTTTCAGCTACAAGCAGCCTGGTTTTCAACCTCAACCTTAACAATCCGGTTTCCAAACCCCAGTGAGAAACCCAGTACATCCACCAGCAGAGGATTCAGGTTCGTCAGTCGAATCGATGATTAGAGGATTGACAGTTGCTGTGCAGGGCCTTGTTGAGAGGGATCAAGCAAGAGAACAGCAACAACAAGAAAGAGAGCAGCAATCACAGGCTGCAATAAAAAATTTGGAGAAGCAAATTTTGCAGTTAGCCACTCAAGTTAATCAGAGAGATAGCGCTCAAGGGAAGCTTCCGTCTCAACCAGGTAGTTCAACTGAAAATGTGAGTGCCATTACTTTGAGGAGAGGAAGAGAATTGCCAGAACCTAAAGTTCCGACCGTTGAGGTTCCAGAACCGTCTCATAAGTCAGAAAATGAAGAGGAATTGGAGGAGTTGCCAGAAAAAGATGTAACTTCTAAATTTATTATGAGGAAAACAAAAAGTGTAATTCCACCACCTTTTCCTGGCAGGTTAGTCCAGAAAAAGGTGTTGGAGGTGTTTCGCAAGGTGGCAATAAACATACCATTGATGGAGGCTATTGCGTAGATTCCAAGGTATGCAAAGTTTTTAAAGTCACTGCTGACCAAGAAGAAGAGACCTGAAGGTAAAGTCTATGTAAACGAAAATGTTTCCTCAGTCCTCCAATGCAAATTACCTCAAAAGTGTACTGACCCAGGTATTTTTGCTATCTCTTGTGTTATTGGGTCGCAAGTTATAAAATCAGCCATGCTGGATTTAGGAGCTTCAATAAATATTATTTCTCTATCTTTGTTTAATAAGTTGAAAGTTGGGGCTCTTAAGAACACGAATGTGATAGTCCAGCTAGCCAATAGATCGATGATTTATAAGGAGGGGGTAGTCGAGGATGTTTTAGTTAAATGTGATAAGTCGATTTTTTCCTGTTGATTTTTACATCCTTGATATGAATGATGAGCATGTGACAAATTTTGATATTCTTCTATTGGGTAGATTATTATGAAAACGGCTAAGACAAAGATTGATGTAGCTGCTGGTGTGTTTACTTTTGAATTTGATGGGGAAAAAGTACAATTTAATATGTATGAAGCTATGAAGTATCCACCAGATTCTGAATATTTTGTAAATGTTAGCCTGGTTGACTCTATTGTGCAATAAGAGGTTGAATTTAATTTGATGCTTGATGAGCTTAACTTTGTGTTACAACATAGTTTGAGCAAACGGGTGCTCAAAAAGATGTGAATGAATCCGTCATTGAGGTAATCATGGCATTTCATGCAAATCCTAAACTGCCACTGAGGTTTGCTAACCATTACTTGGGATTGCCTATTAGTTCTGAAAATATTTTACCTTCTCTGGTACAGGCACCTAAATTGGAGTTCAAGTTGTTCCGTGATCATCTCAAACATTTTCTGTTAGAGCCTGTATCAAAATCAGTGTGCAAGGAAAGGACAAGAACCATTCTGGATGAGCTGATACAGAGGAAGGAATGTGTTGTTGGGCAGAAGGTATTTTTCTCATACTGCAAATGGAAATTAATACCTGGTAAGTTCAAATCAAAACGGCACAAACCCTATATTAAGGTAAGTACTTCTTCCTCTCATGTAGTTGAAATTAAAGATTTAGAGTCCGAAAAAATATGGGTTGTGAATGGTCATCGACTCAAATCTTTTCTTGTGAATGGTAGAACTATTTCTAATAAAGAAATTTGGTTATTTCTACTTATTTATGAAGATTAATTAGAAGTAGGTCTATGTCTAGCCAAAGACATTAAAGAAAGGCGCTAATAGGAGGCAACCCAAATTTTTTCTAAGTTTTTTTTTCTAAGGTTTTTTTAGTCTTTTAATTGTATTTTTAAGTGCTTTTTAGCTGAGAATTTTGAGGGGAATTAAAGGTTTGGGCAGGATAGAAAACTTCCTCTGATATGCCCAGGTCAAGGTTCGCATGGTTTTTGTATTTTCTGAAGGCTTGGGCAGAATACAATTCTTATTCTGACATGCCCAGGTCAAGGATTGCATGGTTTTTTGTATTTTCTGAAGGCTTGGGCAGAATACAATTCTTCTTTTGACATGCCCAGGTGAGTTTTCCTTTGACTTTTAAGGGATGGGGGCAGAATACAATTTTTCCTCTGACATGCCCAGGTCAGTGCCTTTGATTTTCCCACGTTTTCTTTGCTTTTTATTGGAATTTTTAAGCAGTTGGGCAGATTACAATCTTCCCTATGACATGCCAATGTCACTTACACTTAAAAAAAAAAAATTTCCTTTTCCTTTCCATTTTTAATTAGGGTTCTTAATTCCTTTTGTTTTCATTCTTGTTTTCAACTAGCGGCGCCTGACTCCCTTTTCCCAACCAAATCCGCCACCACCATCAATCACCATCCAAGTTTTTTTCTTCAATATTTCGAGGTTGTCTCACCGCAAATCCAATCGGTCGCTCATAGTCTCAGCCTGATAACACGATCGAACCTCCGTGTCTGTGTGTTCACTGCAATTTCAATTGGCGGTCCTCCATCTCCACAATCGACAAAGAGCCAGCGGTAGAACAAACCCGCGGCGCTCGATTTTTGTTGTCCAAGCCATTTCCGCCGCAATCACTCTAGTCCGCCGAAGGGTAGCCTTTAGCAGTAGCGAGCTTGATTTCTCTGCCGTCTGTTCTTCTCTGACTTCCACATCGAAGAGGGTGTTCGTCGGACCATCATTCTTCTTATTCGAGTTCACGAGTTCGTCAACTCATTCATAGGAGAATGCTGGGTTTTGCAATCCAAGCAACTCAGCAGCGGTCACCACACGCCCTTCGCGCACATGTGGGCTTGAAACCACCAATTCCTCCACCATAGAGAAGTTTATCTCTCCCTTACTTACTTTTTTCTTTGTTTTAGTTATTTATTTTATTTATTTTTATTCTGTCTTGGTGGTGTTTGTTTTTGCGATCCTGTTTATGCCTATTTTTTTCTACATTGGGGACAATGTAGAGTTTTGGGTGTGGGGGTATGGTTTTGTATGATTATCATTTTGGAGATGTTTTATGTTTTATTGTGTTTAGAGTCAAGGTGTGGGGGAGATGTAAATGTTATATGTTTTGTGTTGGAAAATTGATATGCAATGTGTGATTTGGTGAGGTAAGGATGAAATGTAGGGAATATTAGTAGTATAGTGTGTGGGATGGCTATAATTGTTCCTTGTGATAATTCAGATGATAATACTTGTGTGAGTGGCACCAAAAAAGCCAGAAACAGCGAGATTTTGGGCCTTAATTGAGCAACAATTCTTTCTTGTGCTCAATTTGTCTTCTTTAGAGTGTTTCACACATAGTTTGCATATTCTAGAACTTGCTTGGTTATGCATGTTACCGTTGCTTGTGAATTTGAAGTACAAAAAGGATAAAGGCAACAGGATAACCAAATTTGGCTTGCTAAAAAATCCAACCTTCAATGCTTACCCTTAGTTAACCTTTTTGAAGCTTGGACCTGATTCTTTGATTTTAAAGCCACTAAATTAAACCTAGGCATGTGTTTAGCTTGCTCTTTTTGCCTAGTTATTGAAACAAGTACATTGTAAGGCAATAGTAACTTATTATGGATAAGTTGTGCTCTGACCAAGGCTGTTGAAAAAAAAAAAAAAACAGGGAAAAAAGTAAGAAAAAAAAATGAAAAAGAAAAAAAAGAAAAAAAGACAAGAAAGAAAAGGAGCCAATATAAACAAATTCAAATGAATTTGTGTGGCTAGAAAATAAAAGAGAGAGAGAAAAAAAAAGGATAAAATGGGATTGTGGAAAGAGCCAAGTTTGGAATCCTTTGTGGGTTACTAGTGTTTTGCATAGGTTATCCTCGGTAATATGGTTGATGGTTAACAATTAAGTGTGTTCTTTCTTTCATGACTTTAGCTTTGTTTGATTTTTGTTATCCTACCTTGTCCTGAGCCTTATTCTAATCCTTAACGAAGACCTTTTTATTTGTACTTTGATTCATTTGAGTGATAGTAATGTGATAATTTTGCAAGCATATGGTAAGAACAATTCTATGTGGTGAACTTGAGTGAGTACGTCCTTTAAACACTTTGAGTGAATGAGTGAATTACTTGAGAGGTGGGTGTCATTCGTGCTTGTTATTTGAGTTTCGAGAGTTATGAGGAATGGATATAGTCGTTACAAATGCATGATACTATGAAAGTTTCTTATATGGATTGCGAGTCTTGCTTGATCGTATGTTTCATATTAAGAATCCATGTGTCGTTTGTTGATTGGTGCTTATTTCTTTTTCTTGTCGAGTTTTAAGTCATGCTTGGGGACAAGCATTGATTAGGTGTGGGGGATTTGATGAGTTTGAAATTCATAACTTTATTTCATGTGAATTTAGGCCGATTTGGAGGTATTACGGAGTTTAATGGGGTATTTTTACTCTTGCAGAACAGAGATTGAGCTTGGCGCATAATGGGCTATTTTGGGTGATTTTGGATTGAACGAGTGAGGAGGGCAAAGAATTTGGGCTGAATATTGAGACCCGAGATTTAATTACATTAAAAGGGATGTTCTTAATTGAAATTGGGTTTTAAATATTTTAGTTTGGGTTTTGAATATTTTACTTTGGTTTTATTTTGGTAGCAAAAGTGTGGGCCCAATTGGATAAAAAGGAAGAGTTTATTAGGGTTGGAAAAGAGAGCTGAGGGATTTTTATCCATGTATCCATTATTCATTTTGGCTGGAGTGGTCTGCGGGGGCGGCTGAGGAACAGAACAGCAAATTGGGGAGACTCAATTTTGACAACTCTTGGACAACAGCTTTTGGGAATTTTGAGCGGCTCTCCTGCGGACAACTACCACTATTTAGTATTATTTCTAGTTCTTAATTTTTAGTTTTAAATCATGTCGCACAATTTATTTGTTGATTTTAGTTTAATTATGAGTAGCTAAATTTTCTAGTCTAGCCATGGGAATCAAAACCCCTCGATGTTACTTTAATCGTGAGATCGAATTGGTGTTCATATTAATTGATTACTGGTTTTCTTATTTATTCTTGTGCACTTTTTGAGGATTATTTGGCACTGTTTGTATAGCTGGTAGCATACAGGCTTTCCTAGGTAATCCAATCCACTAGAATACAAGAGGTTCGGTATTTCCTAGAGTCAATGAAACTAATCACGTGGTACGTAATTAGTGAGTTGAAAAGAATAAATAATCAATTGCAATTAAGCTAATTGGGTTAATTATAGTTGAACTGGGTGCTTGACTATCGTGATCTAGGTTCTAGGAGGTTCCAGAATTGATCATCGATTATAGACGCAATTAACGAAGGTTCCT
Source organism: Knoxia roxburghii (assembly GCA_030378225.1). Taxonomy (NCBI): domain Eukaryota; kingdom Viridiplantae; phylum Streptophyta; class Magnoliopsida; order Gentianales; family Rubiaceae; genus Knoxia; species Knoxia roxburghii. The sequence continues at coordinate 10,604,033 of CM059423.1, forward strand.
TAATTGCTGGTTTAAATTAATAGGACTAAATTGTTAGGAGGTTCCAACAATGAAAACTGGTGAAACCAGTAGTTAGTTAATACATTTTTGCATCAAGGATCGATTAGTGCATCGAAGTGGTCCAATTCCCTTGACTAGACGTTTTCCGAATTTGAATTTGATAGATTGTTAAATTTTCTGTCTTTAATTTAATTTGATTTGTTAGTTAGTTTAATTAAAAACAAACCCCCCATTTTGGTTACGCACTTTTGACTAAATTTATTTCACTCTAGTGCTCCCTGTGGATACGATCATACTCGCATTATACTATTTTTAATAGTTTATAAAGTAGGTTTATTTTTTATTGGTCTGACAACCCATCACATATAAAAATAACTAAATTGCATAGGTGTCAAAAAAAAGTAGTAAGGATTCTCAAACTCTTGTTGTAAATCCTTTGTAGAGGGAAAACCAATAGTCTATTATCCATAAGCCTCCACTCTTTCTCATTATAATCTCATCATTATTCTACTTTCTTGAATTTAACCATGTTCTGAAAAGTTGCAACAAATTAGTGAATTTTCAAAAGAAAAACAAAGTAGCTTCAACATACCTCAGTGGCACTCACTGGGCTCTGGCACCTGTAGGTCGCCAATGTCAGCGGCATGGTGACACGAAGGCCTCATGTCGCCTGGCATTAGGGCCAGTTAAAATAAGCCAACACAATTTACAAAAGCAGCAGTTATAATTATTAAAACACTACAAAACATGTTAATTTAACATATGATTGATCTAAACATGAAAATACATGATTTTTCATTCATTAAAGAACAAGTTCATACATATTCTATAACATTAAAGCTCCAAGATATAAAGATTAGAACATGCAAAACATATAAATTTGAAAATACATACATTCAAACCATTACAAGCTCATTCAATCACATTAAGCATACATAGCATAGTACAATGTAAAGTTTAAGAATTCCATTTTTCAAATTAAGCACAAGGCAGCTTTTATACTCTTACCATTGATCCTTGAATATGTATGATGCTTGGAAATCTATAGAGAACATCAAAACAACAAGTTATAAGTAAAACCACTAAAAATGAAGAATTTTAAACCAAAATGTATGAATTGGATACATTAAAGGTGTAAATAACCTTCTTTTAAACTCATGGAAGTTTTGGAAGTCTTAGGTAAGTAGAATGGAGGTTTTAAACTCCATGGTACATTATTTAGATCATTTAAAGCTCATTTGGGTTGTAGGCGCTGTTATGGCATTGTACCGGCGCTGCTGATACTGCCTACATGTATTCGGTGGCACCCTGGCCAGAACCTAGCGGTTGCCTGCAGCTGGCGGAATGCCGGTGGGACACAGGTGCTGCCGTCTTGTTTTTCTCGATCTTTTGAAAACTTGCTTCCATTTGACTTTGACACCATTTAATTGCATCAAATCATGTCCATACAACACGGGAATGTGTTCCAAAACATTATACTCAAAAATCACAATGAACTCCATGACTTATTAGCAATTTAGCAATTTGAAATTCCTAAAAACTAGAAAATGATAAGAAAAGTGCTGAAAATGATTGGGTTGCTTCCCAAAAAGCGCTTTGGACTTTATAGTCTCTGGCTAAAATTGTTTTGAGGTATGGACTCAAGATCCCTCTAAACTCCTTGAATCTTGTGCAAACGATGCACTTCCCTTGCTATTCTTCATCAAACTCTTTGTCATATACTTGAATTTTTTCTTATATTTCTCTCTTTCTTCTTAACTGATCTTTTTTTCTTCTTGAGTCCAATTCTTCCAGATCATTAGAAGTGTCACTAGAGTCACTCATCAAATCTCTCTCATCAACGAACTTCACTTGTTTCACCTTGTTCTCCATCATTTCTGATAATAAGCGCTCCAAAGTTACTTTCATTCTGTCAAGTCTACTTTCTAACTCTATATTCTTCTTGTAATAAGGTGAATTGATAGTACACCTTGCTTCTTTATAATTTGGAATGAGACTTTCAATTTCCCTTACATTCTTAGAAATCTTTGGTTTCTCTATACGCTCATTAGCAAGTTTGTTCTTAGCTTGTAGTGTCACTTCTTCTTTGACATTCATTTCACTCTCACCATTTGTGTCTAGATTACCCTCTTTTGGTTTCTTCTCCTTCTTGAATAAGGGTTTGTTCTCCTCATTCTCACTATCACAAATGATTACACCCATAACGGCATCATAAGGTCTACTTTGTGCTACCTCTATCCCATGAACATACCCTTTTCCTAGAACCTTAAATGTAATCCCCTTGCTCTTTATATGCAAAATTGCATCTCCGGTTGCCAAAAGCGGTCTTCCTATAATTATGGGCACATCCTTATCTTCCTCCATGTCCACAATGATAAAATCCACTGGTAATACAATTTGATTCACTTTCACCAATATATTCTCAATAATGCCCTTAGGAATAACCTTAGAATGATCCGCCATTTGTAAGATGACATTAACCGGTTTTAAATCTCCAAGAAATCCACATGATTCAGCCGTAGAAAGTGGCATCAAATTCACTCCGGCTCTGGGATCACACAAAAACTGAGGGAAAAACCTCAATCCAATCTTGTAAGCTATAGTGCACATTCCGGGACCTTTCTCCTTTTTAGGCAAGTCTTACCAATAAATCCCCTTCACATTTTTGTTGATTGGAGCCAATGATTCCAAATTAAACCTCTCTTTCTTGGCTAGAAACTCCTTCAAGAATCTTTGATATTTTGGCACATTCATGATCAAGTCGGCCAAAGACACTCTCATATCAATTTCCTTGAATAACTCATAAAATATTTGATACACCTTCCTATCAACTTCCTTCACTTCTTTCCTCCAAGGATGGCTTCAAATTTCTAGGCTCATTTGCCTTTTCTTCTTCCAATTCCTTCCTTTGTCTCTCATGAGACTCCCAAATTGCCTTTTCTCTTTCTTTTTGCTCATCTTCAAGTGCTGGATTTTCCGCTTCTTGTGGTAATTCTTCATTTATATATTTTGTTTCTAGCTTTTTTGGGGTCTCATCTTCTTTAACTTCTTGCTCAACCTTGTCCTTGTCATTCTTGTTTTCTACAAGCCTTTTTCCACTTCTTAAGTTGACTAACAAGCATTTTTCGATATCCTTGGGCTTTGGATTTGCACCCTTAGAAGAACTCCCTTGACCTTGATTTTGAACATATTGACCAAATGCATTTTCTATTGCCTTGATACTCTTTTGAAGTTCCTCCAATGCACTAGAATGCATACCAACTATCGTTGCCAAACTCTTCACATGTTCATGCATGGAAATATCCTCCTCTCGATTTGCTTGATTAGTCTCCCATTTTTTTGCATTCTTGGATTCCAATTCCTTTGACCATAAGCTTGTCCTTGATTTGCATTACAAGAGTTGTTGAAATTTTGTCTCCCTTGATTTTGAAAATTGTTTCCATATCCATTATTTCTCCAACCTTGATTGTTTCCAACAAATCCAACATCTTCAACTTCGTCAATGCCCTGACCTTCTTGGTGAGCCTCTTGATAAGTGTTAAAAGCTAACACTGCTTTTTCTTTTGCTTTCAAATGATCTTGAAGCAAAGCTACTTGTTTATTTAAGCTTGAAATTCTACTGGTCACAATAGTTTCACCATTTGGTATAGAATATGCTTGAGGAGTCTTAATCCTTTTAATTAGCTACCTTCCAAATGTGAGTGCCATGTTATCACACAACTCGCTAACTTGATCCTTAGTTTTGAAATTCATGCAACCACTAGCACTTGCATTCACCTTGTTTGCTAACTCTCTTGTCAACCGATTATAGAAGATTTTCAATTCATTACCACCTTCAAAAGTTTGATTTGGATTCTTTCTCAATAACTCTTGAAATCTCTCCCAAACTTGGGCAATTGACTCTCCTATATGTTGCTTGAATTGTAGGATGCCATTCCTTAACCTTTCAATTTTGTGAGGAGGATAATACTTAAACAAGAACTTTCTCCTCAACTCCTTAATTTGTCCTACCTGTTCCTTCCCTTCCTCACGTTTCCTTCTCCTCGTGCATTATTCCTTTAAAAATTTGGCTTATCTTGGCATGTGATCAATTGCCTCCAGAAGAGGAATATTAATTTCTACCCTGCGAAATATTTCAGAAATTTCTTTTTCCTTTTCTTCCTTCTTAGATTTCCTAAACCTGCCAGGAAAGGGAACATGAGTTAGAACATTATGGTCATCCTGTTCAACTTCAGCTCTTACCTCTTTTTCTTGGGGTGGTGTCTCTGCTGATTTCTGAATTTTTGGAACCTCATTCTGCACTTCTCTCCCACTGCGAAGCGTCATGGCACTCGCATTTTCCTGTTTAGAAAGGGATGTTCCTGCTTCCGTTTCGCTCACCCTACGGGCCAATTGTGCAAATTGTTTTTCCATGTTCTGAAAATTGGCCCGAGTTTCCTTCTGGAAAGCCTGAGTGCTTGTGGCCAGGTTCATAACTATCTCATCCAGATTCATGTTGGGTTTTTGAGACACTGAAGGAAGCTGATAGGGCTGCCTCATTGCTGGAGGTTGGTACGCCTGAGGTTGTTGAAATCCTGGCGGCCTGAAATTTGAATTGGGCTCCCTCCACCTTGAATTATTCTGCGTTGGGTATTGATCATATCTCCCCTGAGACTGACCAAGGTATCCTCCAACTTGGTTGACTTGCTCATTTGGCTCATTCCTAATGGCGGGGCATGCATCTGTGGCATGTCCAGGCATCAAACATATCCCACAAGCCTTTGCCTGTTGCATTTGACCTACTGCCAATTGACGCACCAAGTCAGTTAAAGCGTCAAGTCGTTGGTCAATTGGACTGGTACTTACCTCAGAAACAATTTCTCTTTTAATCCCGAATTGCTGTGCATTGGCTGCCATGTTGGAAATCAAAGTTTTAGCTTCAGCAATGGTTTTTTTCATCAGGGCGCCACCGCTTGCTGCATCAATATTGCTCCTATCTCCATCTAAGAGCCCCTCATAAAAGTACTGTATCAGTAGTTGTTCAGGGATTTGATGCTGGGGACAGCTGGCACACAATTGCTTGAATCTCTCCCAGTAGTTATGCAAAGTCTCTCCCTGATGTTGATGAATTCCACATATATCTTTCCTGATATGTGCAGCCCTCGATGCTGGAAAAAATTCTCTAGAAATTGCCCCTTAAGTTCATTCCATGTGGCTATCGATCCGGGAGGTAGATCATATAACCAGTCCTTTACTTTATCTGCAAGTGAAAAAGGAAAGGCCTGTAATTTTACCTGTTCCTTTGTAACCCCTTGGTGTCGAACTGTTGAGCAGACCACGTGAAACTCTTTCAAGTGCTTGTGAGGGTCTTCACCTGCACTGCCATGAAAAACTGGTTATAAGTGAATTGTTCCAGATTTTAATTCAAATTGAGGAATATTATCAGGCAAAGCAATGCATAAAGTTTGATTATTGATATCAGGTGTTGCCAACTCCCTTAATGTTCTTGCAGCCATGGAAACTCCTTCTTCAAATTCCGACTCGTTCCTGGTTGAGCTAGAGCCAATGGTATCGTTTGAAGAAGATGGCGAATTGCTGGACTTTTTCTTCGTCTTTGTTTCTCGCCGATTTGCTCTAGCCAATTTCTCGATCTCTGGAATATAGGTTAATTCTCCTGTACGGGAAGAACGCACCATAAACCAGGAAAAGTAACAAAAATGGGAGGGGGGTATGGTATTGTGAAAAAAAAAAAACAAAAACAAAAACAAAAGGAGATCACCAAAAATTTGAAGACGTAAAATTTTGTAAATAGTAAAAGGAAACAAAAAGATATATATTTTTTCCAAAGCTAAAATTCACAATAAAACAATTAAATAAAATAAATAACTCTACGAAATACACCAAAACAAATTAAAGATGAGAAACGTAAATAGCAATATGTCCCTACTCACAAATTCACTGGCGTAAAAACACTCAAACACTTAATCACTTAATTAAACCAACGTAAACAGCAAATTTTTGTTTATTATTTTCAAAGCTAAAATTCACACTCGGAAATAAAAGTGAAGAGATTAAAATCATAGAAAACACATAATCAAATTAAGAATCAAAATACTTGACTCCCCGGCAACGGTGCCAAAATTTGATAAGTTTTGTCATGCCTGTCAAATTAATCCGAATTCGCTTACGGAGTACAAAAATTTGCAGCAGTAGTGGTTTCGGGTCGAATCCCAAAGGAGTCTGTTTTAACTCTAATTCCTAACTTGAACGATTGAATGTCGTGAACATAGACGAAAACTTGAAAGAGTAAAATAGGAATTCTGCAACAGAAGCTTGTTTAAGACTAGAATTTTAAGGAACGTAAGAAGTGAATTTGAATCTGAAATAACTTGAAGTTGGAAGATTAAAAACAGAGTGTTTGGAAATAAAACTGCTAAGGAGAAGTAAAAGACTACTAACTATTACTAATTCTACGTCCCTTTTCAGGGAATGGTTTTTTTCTCTTTTTCTCAATGTCTTTACTTATAGGCAAATAAAAAAAATATTTCAAATTCAAAACTAACTCAATCCCCCAATAAATCCTGATTTGATCAACAGAACAATATCTCATTCTTCCTTAAGTCCTGCAAGATCACCCCCATCAAATCTTGTAAATCTCACACTTCTAACTCTTTTCACCAGTACTTCCGCAATTTTTCCAAGTCAAAACCCCTTCTACCAAAAATCATCCAGCCCGTCACTTTATCAACTCCATGTCAGCTCCACTCTTCAACTTTGCACTTTAGCCCCTTTTTCGCCATTTTTCCTTCAAAACTCCATGCCACATACCACAAATCCTAATTTAGCCTAAATCACCAAGATTCACATTAAATAGGTGCATAATAATAACAAAATTAATCCTAAAAACTAACTAATTATGCACCTATCACTTAAAATTTTTTTTAAATACTAAAAACTGAAAACTAACAACTTAAAATCCATCATTTATTTTTCATTTCCACATCCAATCACATACAAACTCTTTAAGGGTCCAAACACAAGGCTTAACAAAGAAAAAGGCTTAAGTTGGCTTATTGGGATAAAAAGAAATCAAAGAAAAAGATACGGCTCAACTTGGTTATGCCTAAGGGGATAAAGATGATTATGGGTAGTGTAGAGCAATGAAAAGGTAAAAACAAAAAACTAACTAATTGCCTTCATCACTTCAATGTATCACAAACACGTAAAAGGTTTTGATATGTATGCTAAAATCAAGTTCTAGATTCAATCATTCATGCAAGACAAATCACACCACCAAAGAAATATGAGCAAACAAATAAGATATGCTCAATAAAGACTCAAATAAACTCTCATAAATCAAGGGTTAAAATGTGATTACATCTCAAGATGTCAACTAAGAGCTCACATCATACCTATCAATACTCAATGATTTCCATCATATTACCACCAACCATGCAACGCAAGCCGTTAAAGCAACCTGCATTGTTTAGAGGTCATTAAATTAGCCTACAACACTGTACCGGGCGTCCTTGTTTAGCTTGATTCTCTCGTACTGGTGTCCTATTATTTCATCGGGTAGGATCATAATAGTGTATTATTTGTCTCCTCAGGTCCTGTCGTAGTTTGTGCCAATGTAGTAGATTTTTTTGGTATCTGCATGCTGCCCGTGATTGTGATGGTCGTCGAATTCTCAACAGACGTCGGCTTCTGCTGGGCGTCACCTGAAAATGTTTTGTCTCAGTCACCGTGCACAGTCGGGTGGACTTGGCTTCTTCAGACGCTACAGTTCTCGGTCGTCATCTTCTCACATTTCTTGACACTGTCGTTTAATGGTTGTCATGTTGGAGCCATTTGGGAACACTGTCGTCCACAAGCCGTGATCTCTCTCTTAGCATCTGCTACTTCACTTTAGCGCTAACTCCACTTTGTCTTTGTCACATCCAGTTAACAGTGTCATGAACTGGACATCTTCAGCTCACGTTTACCAAACGCAGAATTTTCACTAGCCTTTGCGGACTTCACACTCATGTGAAGTTGTCGTCTGGTTGCCATGTCCTTCTACTAGCTTGATAACCTTCAGCTCTGCTCCAAAGGCTAAATCTGAAGTGCAATTTTCTATATTCTTCATTCTATCCACATTTCACCTGTAATTAGCACAAGTAATGTCATGACTAGTATTTTTACCATACAAATAGATTAAGAATTTGTCTATGGGCAGCTCAGGACCGTACTAAAAACAGGTATAAAATGAATCGCATCAAGGGCTCAAATTTTTAAGTCTTAAAGCAAGAATTGGATCACTCTCACACTTGCACAAGCACGTTTAGTTTTTCTCAAATTTTTTTTGGTTTTAGCCTTTTTTTTTCGGTTTTTTAGTTTTTTTTATTTTTGGTTTTGATCATTTGTTTTTTTTTCGGGTTTTGATCAATTTTTGTTTCGCTTTTGCTAATTTGTTTTGGTTTTGGGTTTTTGACTAGTTTTTAGTCTTGATTTTTGTTTAGTCTTTTGTTTCGGTTTTTGTTGTTTGGTTTTTCGGTTTCGTCTAGTGTTAGTTCGGATTTTGTAGCTTTTAGTTCGGTTTGTGTAGTATGTTTTTATTAGGTTTTGTGATACTCACCAAGAGGAGAAGTCTTTACCTCTACCTAGTTATAAGTATTTTTGTGCTAGTATTCATGGAGCCATCTAAAGAGGAACTAAGTGAGCAAGAGAAGATCACTAAGTACCTTCAGAGTTTTGCCGAGAAAATCAACTTCTTGACTCAAGCAGTGGAAGAGATCAAACAAAATCAAATGGAGTCACCTTTTCTTCCAAAGCTCAATCCAAAGGCACCTTCCACATCCAGGGAAAAAGAGGTCCTAGATGCCATTAGAAAGTTGTCTATATCAAATACCTCACAACATTCTAGACCATGAAAGATAGAAGAGGCATTTGAAGATTATAAAGAGGAGGATGAAGAGGAACAAATTAGACGCCAACCTCAAGCGTCCAACATGAGGAATAATAAACTCTTTGATGAAGAAGATGAGGAGTTTGAACCAAGGGATAGGCCACAAGTCTTCGGCCAAACGAGGAGAGCCCCAAGGCCACCACCTCAAAGGATCCGAATAACTTAAGCAAGAAGGGTCCAAGATGATGAAGATTTTGAGGAACACCTAAGGTCTAGACATTTATATAAGCCAAAGGTTATCTTTTCTCAATTTAATGGAAAGCAAGACCCCGAGGCTTATTTTTTGTGGGCGAAGTGGATGGAAGCACTTATCGTGGTTAGCAAGTACCCCGAAGAAAATTGGGTAAATATTGCATCTCAAATGACCGACTATTCGACTTAAATTTTAATTAGTCTATTAAATTATGCCTAATCAAATAATATTCTAAATATTTATAATAAGTTTAAATGGTGCAAGCTCTCAAAGTGTAGAATATTAGTCCACCATCCAACAAACACTTTTATCTTGTATGCCAATTATGATAGAGTCTTCCCGAAATATATTTATTAGTCTCATCCATATGTTGGAATTATATTATGACCCTAAAAGATGATAGTTGGTCAAATAAATAATTAATAAGATAATATGATTAGAAGGATAAAAGACCTACACATTAAAGGACTAACCAATAAAAACAAAAAGCACCTGGAGCCCCGCCCTCACGTAATAACCTAAATACCTCTCCGTCAAAAAACATAAAATTGTGTATTGGACCGTTTAAAATTTTTTTAAAAAATTTGTGTTAAAAATAATTTCTTTCTTTAAAGTGAAATACAATACAAACTTTTAAATTGAACATACAAGTTAAAAAAAAGGAAAGAAATCCCAATTTCCCTAGTATTAAGAGATTTGGATTTCAAGTGAATGATTTAACAATGGTTAAATAGTAATATTAGCGCTATGTTACAATGTGTCATTTGAAAAATGGCAGGACAATATTGACTAAAGGGAGAAACAATGGACATTCAGGTCACCGCATTAAATGATAAAAAGATTCTTTATATTCAAATGTCAAGGGCACCTTGCAAGGTTCTGTGTAGGTATACGATATAATTTGCCATGATTGAAGGTTCAGTTGCTATTCATAACGGTAAAAATAGGAAAATTATATCGTAGACCTATGGGACACCTTGTAAGGTGCCCCTAGCACTTTGTACCATGAATTTTTTCAATCTATTTTATGGTTCGATTTTTCATGAATGTTCAACCTATTTAGATCGATTCAGAATTCAAAATAACGGTCGACACTCTAAATGAGTTGAACATTCATGAGAATCCGGATAATCAAATAAGTTAATCCGTTATCTTCTAATTTTTTATTTTTTTTTTTAAAAAATGACTATAATTGGTAGAACAGAACAAACGATGAGGGCACATCCTTATCTCCTGCATTGGTTGGCCACCTGGCCCTGATTCCTTGTGGATCTTGATGACGAATAAAACACGACAGTGACCCAATGGAACAACAAATAAGATACAACAACTGTTTTAAGTTTTATCATGCATAAGCATATCAAATTGTATCTTTTATCTCGTTTATTTATTTAATGTCTTACATTTGATTCTTTTAACAACAAACAATTTTTTTTAAAAGAAAATCATTATCCGTAATATTTTTTTGGTTGTTGGTTCATGTTTACAAAGAAAGTGCCCTTCCCCATTAGCATACCACTTAATGGAACCTGCGTGAAAACAAATCCAAACCAAACAGAAACAAATAAATAAACATTTCTTCTTTATAGATGAGTTAGAGCATCAAAATATATAGTCAGTGGCGGCAGAAGAGAACAAACAATGAACACATATCCTTGTCTCGTTCATTGGTCGGTCGGCCACCTGCCCTGATTCCTTGTAGATTCCGATGATGAATAAAACACGAAAGTAGGCCATGGAAGGAATTATAAATAGAACAGCGTACAACCTGGGAAGTATGGAACGTTACAATAATACTCTACATAGGAATTCGTATAACTTTTAAGATTATAAAATATTTTAAGTTCATAAATAAGTTTGAGTACTTTTAGTGAATAGTAGTTGATCATCCTTCATCTATAATAGAGTTATCATAAAGTTTCTGCCTGACAGCTGTGCAGACGTGCATACACTAGCACCATGCATCGTATTATGAACATGAGATAATACGTTTATAAAACAATGATATATTATAATCTTATATTTTTTATATATACGATATATGATACCTTTCTCAAAAGTTGGAGCAGTTATATTTAATTAATGTTGACATTTAATGTTCTTTAGTTTGTATCAAATTGATAAGGAGTTAGTACAGTTTAGAAATATATTAGATTACAATCCTTGCAAATGCATGAATGATAATTCTTTTAGATATTATGAATTGCAAAAATTTTTTAATACATTGTATTTATTTTTTAAATAAAAATTACTATTAGAAAAATATAATTAAAAAATACAATTATAATGATAAAAGTTAAGTAAATTTATAATATTGGAAGTAAATATTTTGAAGATAAACGTACCGATTAACTTAGAGGTGAGATGGAGGGAAGAAAGTATATTAGATGAAATGACAAATATTGAAATGACAAGAAAATAAATAGATTAAACTCAAAAAATGGTTCATTACATAAAAATTACTTTTTCAATTCATTACATTATGTTTTTCAAAAATTTTGGTCCAAAACCCATTTTTGTCTATCTTGACGAGAGGTATTTTGATTTTAATAAAAAAAATATTTTTTAACCCTCTAAAAATTATAAAATATTCCAAAAAATATATTTTATAATCTCACCCCTCTAAATACTCTAAACTTTAAGAAAATCACTTTACCTCCCATTCTCTTCCCCCTTTCTCTCCTCTATACCCTTCCCTTTGCCGCCCCGCCGCACCTCTGCCTCCCCTCCCCTTCCCTTCCCCCTTCGCACCCCCCTCCCTTGCCCCCTCCACCCCACCACCGCCTCTTCTTCTCCTTTTTTTTTTTTTTCGTCTGCTCTTTCTTCTATTTTCTGGCGACGCCTTCTCTTTCTTCCACACCGGACAACAAATGCAAACATCACCTTTTGTTTGTCATCAACATTGGTATTCTGAATACGCAGATAATTCTTCATTCGCCACAGAGCCAACATTTAAGAGTTGCAGAATTTCTCTGTGCTTTTTTTTTTTTTTTGTAAAGAAGGCAACAAGATTCATCGGCATGATATCCTCCCTTTCCCTTTCATCCTTATTCAACTTCTGAAACTCCACACACTCAATCCACCAATGCCATGGAACTCTGCACACTGCACAAAACGATCTCCAACAATTTGGGCATTCAGAGATGGTAATAACTTCTTCTCCTTGACCCCTAATTTTATCATCAACCAAAAGTGTGGAGCAATCTTTAAAAGGACAGTAAAATTTCTCAGAAGCAAGAATCATTGCCTCACAAAGAACGTCACCCCACCTATCAAAACCTTGAGAAGGCAAAATTGAACCACAATCCTGAGGTTCTAACCTTCCACTACAGCCTACAGCAGGGCATGTTATGTTAGTGTTGTTTTCCTGTAATTTTGAGGAAACATACTTGGTCATACACTCAAAATAGTAGGAGTGACTGCAACCCTTTCTGGGGAAAAATTCAATTTTGGGCTTTTCATCCACACAAATATCACACGGAAATCTAACATCATCGTCTACAATTTCATTAACATTTGCAGGCTTAGAATTCGAAGACTTGCTTTCGAATATCTTTCGTTTGGTTCTGGAAAATGAGCGCTTAGGAGGCATACTTTTCTATACTTGCGGTAAAAACAGTACCTTTTTTCGATGAAGCCAAAGGTGGGAGTGGAACTCTGTTTACTCTGTCGTCAACCAGAGCCCTTATGACCCCATTTTTCGGTGGGTCTCGAGAAGTTTTATGCAGTAATTGATAACCTTATTTTCTCGGGGACTTCTTTTTTGGGGTGGCAATTCGGGCCAACTTGGAGAAGATCTTGAAGCGATTTGTTGATGGAAGCAACCACCAACGAGACGGCGGTGGCGGCAGTGGAGGCGTTCTTTACAGGGGTTTTCTTGCAGCGTTGGCGGTTGGATTTGATAGTTTTTGTTGGGGTTTTCTTGATGATTCTTGTTAGCATTCATTAACTCAATCATAGATTGATTCACATAATTGAGCTGATTGATTTAGATTGATTAATGTATATATTTAGGAGATTCTAATATCTTAATTAGAACCAACAATTACGATAGATTGACAATCAATTAAGAGTTACCATAACATGTAATTCATGCTTGTACTATATTAGGCTCATTAGTGTTGAATACAGAATCAAGAAATCATATTCACAAAATTCAATCTTTCTAAATTTCATTTTTCAGAGATCGGGAGACGCCGCTCGATCCAGGCCGCTCGAGTCGGTGGTCGAAGATGGGATACGGGGTTATGGGGTTTCGAAGATGCCGCTCAATTCGGGAGAGGGAAAGATGGAGACCGGGAACGGGAGGAGAGGCTGGAGATGACGGGGTCTACTGTGTCTATCGCGCCCGTCAGACCTGAATCGAGCCCAGACGGGCTACGGGGTTTATCGAGCACAGAATCGCGAAAGTGATGGCATCAGACGGTCGGCGGTCGAGTAGGGCAGGAAATCGAGAAAAAAAGGAAAGTAGAGGGAGAAGAGGAAAGAAGACAACACTGATCGACGTCAGCGACTACGCCTACGGAGGGGGAGGGCAGAGGTTGGTGGGTTGAGATGGCTGATCGGGATGAGAAGGGGAGGGTCGGCGGAGGAGGAGGGCAGAGGGAGAAGATAAGGGATTTAGGTTGTGACAGTGATGGTGGCACTGGAGGAACGAAAAGGGGTGCCTGTTGTTCGGTAGCGGGAGATCAGCGGCATCGGTGGCAGAGGGCAGAGGGGATGGGAGGGTCGAAGGGCATTCGTCTAAAAGTTAATCCAAAAGTGGACGGCAAATAAGAAAATATGGCGATAAATAAAAATGCTACGGTTAATTCTTTAAAAAGTAAATTTAGGTCTAACACAAAACTCAATTAAATGTCTGTCTTCACAAATTAATTTTTACAAAACCCACTTCAATATGTTTTCTCACCCACATCTAACTTTGAATTAACTTCGGCCGGAACTCTTAATTTCTTAAAAAATTGCACAATTTGCTTACTTTGCTCCATCTCACTCATCTCTCCCCTATTATCCTTTAAAATCCATAAAAATAACCTCCAATTAAAAAAAAATTAAACGGACAATTCTAGCTTATCACAATGCACAAACACATAAGCTAAAGCTAAGCTATAGAATTGCGCAATAAGAAAATGGTTACTAGTTACCGACTCATTTTTTATTTTTTAGGGTGGTAGTCAATAGATTTTGACAAAAGTGTCATTTTACATAAAATGAGAAAAATGAAAGATATTGTAAGGGACATTTTAGTTCAAACTATGACGGTAAAAGAAAAGTAATGAAGCGATAACTAGTAATAAAAAAACTAAAAACTATGCTATATACACAACATGCCTACGGGTTCCTCAACGTTGAGAGGAAATCAATTTTCATCCCTTATTTTTATACAATTTTAACTTGATTTGTGGTTTAACATTGATTAATAATTTAATTTAGCCCTGTCAAAGTAAATGATGAATTTTATATATAACCTCTCGTTTCTATATAACATTGTTTGCTTCATCATATTTCCATTAGACAAAAAGTGTAAGAAACTATACAAACCTGCGAAATATGCAGTTTCCCCTCTACTTTGCTGCTATTTTTCTCCTTCTACCTTCCTTCTTGTTACTAGTTAAGCTACTCAAAAAGCAGAAAACTAACCATGAAATCAAGAAACTACCCCCAGGTCCCATGAAGTTTCCGTTCATTGGAAATTTGCACCAGATGGTAGGTTCACTCCCTCACCACACTCTCCAAAAATTGGGCGAAAAATATGGTCCTATAATGCATTTGCAGCTAGGGGAGCTTTCAACAATTGTTGTATCTTCCCCTAAACTGGCAAAAGATGTTCTACAAACCCATGGCCTTGTATTTGCCAGTCGACCGAACCTCACCGTCGCGAAAATAATCTCCTACGACACCTTGGGTGTCACTTTTTCTCCTTATGGGGATTATTGGAGGCAAATGCGTCAAATTTACATGATGGAACTCCTCAACATAAAAAACGTTCGATCATTTTCCAGTGTTTTAGAGGATGAACTTTCGAAGCTCGTGGAGTTGATTAAATCCAAGAAGGGAGAACCAATGAATCTTCTTGAGGTGATTCTACCCTACTTAAACTCCACAATCAGCAGATCAACAGTTGGGAGGGTCTATAGTGATCAAGGTGCATTGATTATGGCAGCAAGGGAGACAGCCTCACTAGCTGGAGTTTTTAATCTTGCAGATCTCTTTCCATCAACAAAGATTCTTCAATTTTTTGGCGGGATTCAGCCGAAATTGGAGAAGATGAAAAGGAAACTTGATGGAATCCTGGAGGATGTCATCGTTAGCCGGGAAAAGAACAGGACGACTAGTACTGATACAGTAGAGGAAGATATTCTGGATGTTCTGTTGAGGCTTGAAAAAACGAATGAATTCTCGTTTCCAATCACGAGAAACACCATTAAAGCCATCATTTTCGTAAGTGTTTTTTTTAAGTCCACAGTTCTTCTAGTCTTTGATAATAAATCAGGGAAACCTGGTCTAAACATTGTCCATATATCACGTAAAGATTTAAACATGACATTGAAAGGCTAATAATCTAGATTACGGTACCAGGTAGGCTACCTATATTTAATTTAAGGGTGTTACTTTGCTTCAAACAAAATTTAAGGGTATTATTAGTTACGGCCTTAGTTTTAAGGATTACTGCCTCAGTTTTAAGGGGGCTTTTAAATTGGGGCTGTAATTTTTAACTTGATTTTGCTAAAGCTGATTAATTCTTGAATAAATAGAACAAGTCTAATATTTTGATTTTGAAATTCTCAAAAAACTTCTAAAACACTTCTGGAAGCAAACCCTAGAAGCTGCATGACTGGAGCAGCCATTTCCAGTCTAAGATACGCTGACATCAGACAATATGAATCCTGTCATGGAATAAGAAGTTTTGAATCGTTTCCAGCTCCTCATTAGTTCTGTTCCTTTGATTATTATACAGGAATTGTCCGTAGCTGGAAGCATAACTTCATCCGTCGTTGTAGAATGGGCCATGGCGGAAATGATGAAGAACCCAAGGGTTATGGAGCGAGCGCAATCTGAGATCAGGGAAGCATTTAAAGGAAAGGAGAAAATCAGAGGAAATAATGAAATCCAGGGATTGAAGTACCTGAAATGGGTGATAAAAGAAACTTTGAGGTTACACCCTCCAGGACCGCTGTTAGCCCCGAGGCAAAGCCGAAAACAATGTGAAATTGCTGGATATATTATTCCAAGTGGGACAGTGGCTATCGTAAATGTATGGGCAATCGGAAGAAATCCAGAATACTGGAATGACCCTGAGGTTTTCGAACCTGAGAGATTCATAGACAGCTCCATTGATTTTACTGGAAACAACTTTGAGCTCATACCATTTGGGGCTGGCAGAAGAATTTGCCCCGGTATACACTATGGTGTTTCCAATATCGAGCTTTTGCTTGCCCAGTTGCTCTACCACTTCAATTGGGAACTTCCTGGAGGGACCAAACCTGAAGAATTGGATATGGCGGAGAGGTATGGCGCTGCAGGTTCGAGAAAGAATGAGCTGTGTCTACTTGCAAATGCATACAATCCATTGTGTTAGAAGTATTATCTCATATCCATTATCAATAAGATTGAATGTGTATATCTTCTTAATGCAACATACATATTTCTAGTGTTCATTGTGATTTCTGATTTGTACTATCAGTAGATAATGTGAACAAATAAGAGTTTAATGTATTGTCTATACGTCAAACTTCTCAAAAGAGTCAATCTGAAGCAAACCTATTTGAAAGGATCCTTTGCCATGATATAGTTAGACTTTTGACAACATCTCACACCAAAACGATAAATGAAACAGAGGAGAGGAGTGTCAATCCCTAGACTATCTCGGACTTGTCGTTTATGAAGTTGTTTTTAGGGGCTATTTTAGTAGACTCAACATGATCACCTGTCACGCCCTGGAACAGAAAATGAAGAACAGAAATGCAGAAAGGGAAGAGGACTTAAAATTTCAGATTAAAGGAGAGAAAATAGAAGATAATTCATGAGAGAAATTAGTTCAAAATTACAGACAAAACTTCTTCACTATACAGTGCTCAGCTTTCGTTCACAGCCAAAACGTGAACCAGCAATAGAAAACAAATGGAAGCAATTGGAAATAAAAGAGGGGAAAGTTTCTAAGTTCCCTCCAAAACCAAATAACTACTAATGCTGCAAAAATGTCCTCAAAACTGTGTCGTTTCCACTCAAGGCATAACAACTCCCCATCCCTTAAAATTAGTCTTGACCACAAGACTTAAATTGTGGAAAATTGATGTTTAATAAAAGCTTGATCTTCCCATTAGGCATATTCTATTGGAAAGTTTCTCTATTTGATCAACCATTGCAACACCTCCTTGTTCTGCGTCCTTAAAATTCTTCTTTGAAGTACTTGCTAAGGTACAAGCTCCAATTTGTCTTCTGAACCCAGTTTAGGCAATGGAATGCACTTCACAGGAGTTGATCCAACATACTTCTTCAACAAGGATACATGGAAGACTGGATGAACTCTGGCTTCAGGAGGTAATTTCACCTTATAGGCTACTGAGCCAATCTTTTCCAATACCGGGAAAGGGCCAAAATACTTGGCAGACAGCTTCAGGTGAGTTCTTACAGCAATGGTGGACTGCCTGTAAGGTTGCAGTTTGAGGAACACCCATTCTCCTATTTCCAGCTTCCTTTCTGATCTATGTTGGTCTTCAAAGAGTTTCATTATGCTCTGAGCTTATTTCAAATTGTTCTGGATGTCCTTCAAGATCCTAGCTTTTTGTTGCATATCTTCAAATGGTCTCAAAGGAAAATCAGTAGGAGGTATCCCAAATATTGCTTCATAAGGAGTCATTATGATGCTGGCATGATAACAGGTATTACACCACCTCTCAGCCATAGCTATCCACCTACTCCAAGTTGCTGGATGGTCACTGCAGAAACATCTAAGATAGTTTTACAAGCACTGATTCACCCTCTCAGTTTGGCCATCAGTCTAAGGGTGATATGCAGTGAAGAGATGCAACTTAACCCCCAACAATTTGAACAAAGTGTTCCAGAAAAGGCTAGTAAAAATCCTATCCCTGTCAGTGACTATAGTTTCTGGCAAACCATGTACTTTGTATATCTCTTGTAAAAACAGTTAAGCCACCTCCTGAGCACCATAGGGATGAGACAGTGGGAAAAATATACCAAATTTGGTCATTCTGTCAACCACCACCAGAACTACAGTCATACCTTTGATTCTGGTAACCTTTCAATAAAATCCATGGAAATGTGTTTCCAGGATTGCTGAGGAATTGGTAAGGGATTGAGTAACCCTGGATATGAAACATGTTCACTCTTGCTCCTTTAGCAAATCTTACACTTCCCAATGAACTCCTCCATTTCTGTCTTCATCTTTGGCCAGTAAAACAAAGACCTTAACCTTTTCCAAGATGCTTTCTGTCCAGAATGCCCTCTTATTGGTGTAGAATGTATATTTTCTAGTAACATTTGCCTCACTCCATTGGATTTTCCCACAAAAATTCTATTGTTCTTCCTAAGTATTCCTCTGTCATAGCTCCAACAAGTGTCTCCTTGCTGCTGTAAGACAACTGCTGCAATGTTCCCTTGTGCAAATTCATCATCCTCATAGCTCTTTTGGACTTGATGCATCCATTGAGAGTAAACTGAAGTAATAGCCAAACTCTAATCTCCCAGCTCTTTAGTTGTTCCTCCAGAAATCAGTCTTAGCAGTGTATCTGCTACTTTGTTTCGGGACCCTTACTTGTACTGTATAGTGTAGTCCATCCCTAACAGCTTAGTTAGCCACTTGTGCTGTAAGGGACTATTCAACCTCTGTTCCAGTAGATGCTTCAAAGCTTGATGATCTGTCTTAATGATGAAAGAGTGCCCCAATAGATAATGTTTTCATTTCTGTACAGCCAATACCACTGCCAACAGCTCTTTTTCATAAACTGATAATCTCATATTTCTTGGAGCAAAGGCCCTACTAATAAAGGCTATAGACTTTCCCTCTTGCATGAGCACAACTCCCATCTCTCTAGCACTAGCATCTCTTTCTAAAATGAAGACTTTCTGAAGTCGGGCAAACACAGAATAGGAGCTGATATTACTGCCTCCTTGAGCTCTTGAAAAGATTTTGTAGCCTCCTCTGTCCACTTGAAAGCATCCTTGCTGAGTAAGTTAGTTAAAGGCTTAGCCAACAATCCATATCCTTTAATAAACCTCCTGTAATAGCTAATTAATCCCAGGAATCCTCTTAGCTCTTTGATGTTCACAAGTAACTTCCAGTCCTTAATGCACTTAACCTTGTTTTCATCCATTTCTACCCCCTCACTGGTAATAGTGTGGCCAAGGTAATCTACTCTTTTTTGAGCAAAAATACACTTGGACTGTCTAGCAAAGAGTTTGTTGTTTCTCATTATTTCCAGCACCACACACAAGTGAGACAGATGACATTCTAATGTAGAGCTATAAATTAATATAGGCCAGAATGCCTTTTTTGTCCCTTATAATTGACATTGTCTCACTTTTGGTCCCTCATAACTTTACGGGAGCCTTTTTAGTCCACAACCTTTAATTTATTAGGTGTTTCAGTCCCTTTTAACGGAATTTTTTGTAAACTAATGGTTTGACAAAAAATTCCAACTTTGACCGTCCAAAACCATAATATTGACCTAACCATAGGTAGTTGACCCATTTTAAGGGACCAAAAGTGATCAGAGGGCCAATTATAAGGGACTAAAAAAGTATTTTGGCAATTGAATTTTGGTTATGTTTTTTATAATCACGGAAACCTATTTCAACCCGGATTGACCCATTTCAAGTTGGATCGGTCCATTTCGAACTTGGTCGACCTATTTCATAAATTTTGAATTTTCATCATTTCAATGCAAAATTATTTTTCATATCTATTTTTATAATCACGGAAACTAGTTTCAACCCAGGTTGACCCGTTTCGAGCTGGGTCGACCCGTTCTATAAATTTTGGATTTTCATCATTTCAATACAAAATTACTTTTACGTGCGTTTTTATAATCACGCAAACTTATTTCAACTCGAGTTGACCCATTTCGAGCTGGGTTAACCCGTTTAGAACTGGTTCGACCCATTTTGTAAATTTTGAATTTTTATCCTTTCAATGTAAAATTATTTTTTACATGTGCTTTATAATCACGGAAACCTATTTCAACCCTGGTTGATCCGTTTCGTAAATTTTGAATTTTCATTCTTTTAATGCAAATTTTTTTTACATGCATTTTTATATTCACGGAAATTTATTTCAATTCGGGTTGACCCATTTCAAGTTGGGTCAACCCGTTTCGAGCAAGGCTGACCTATTTAGATGAAATTGATGGAATATCATTTTCAGTCGTCTGAAGTTATTTTTTATGGAATTTCTTATTTTGATGTAATATATCAAATGTGTTTCATATGACTTATTTTGATGTAAGATCGTGTATTTGCATAGAAAAAAAATTGAAGGAAACTCGTGTACTTGCAGCCAAAAAAAAGCAAAAACAATGAGAAGATTCAGATGATGATTTGGTAACTTTCGCAGAATATAACTTAAGACTTAAAGAAGTGTATGAGCACTTTCAGGCGCAAAAAAAAAAAAAAAAGATGAAAAAGATGTTGAATAAAGCTAATTTAGAAAGCAAACAAATTCCGGAGAAGAAACGGTTGAAGAAATTGAAGAAAGATGATGATGGAAACAGGTTCTTGGCCATAACCTCTCCTAGCGGATTAACATCATTACTGGAAGGTGTTGGCGAATCTCAAAAGAAAGCATTGAGAGATGTAATTTCTTATTATGATGTGAAAACAGTGTTTCTTATTTTGCTGATTTTGAATAAATATAACATATGTCTCTTCTTATGTATATGATGGAAATTTCATACTGAATCTTATGGAAACTATCACTAATACTATAAAAATCAGGAAAATTATTGTTGATGAAATATGTATATCATTTTGATGGAAAAAATAGATTGACTTATTAGTCAGTTATAATCTGTATCTGATGTTAAAAAAGATTATTCTCGAATTGATGGAATATCATACATGGATAGTGATGGAAGATGTGTATCACTTATGATTTAAAAGTACAAATAACATCAAAATAAATCAGTTTCTATCAATATTACAGTACATGATTCCATCATATTTATAAGCCAAATTACATTTTTCCTTTAAAATCATAAGCCATATTAGAATTTATATCATGATAAGTCATATGAAACACAGTTTACATCAATATTCCTACAACTTATTCATCAATAGGGTTTACAAAAGCACCATGTACATTATCATACTTTTGTTTCAAGATATCGGTAACCCCCTTCCGAGATTGCAAGGAAGTGCATAAGACTTCCTTGAACGCCATTGATGTTTGGCTTTGGATTTATTAATTCGCTTCTCAATTGTACTCTTTATACGAACATTCCTAACACCTTTTACCCTCATAGAATTGGGATATCTAACACCTTATGATTCCATTTCGTTGTATGCATCCCTTTACGTAAAACGAAACATTTGATGGACCACCGGACTACATAAACAACAATCAAAATATTACATTCCATCACATTACAGAAACTAATATTCCATCAGAATGAGGAAAATCGGTAAAATTAATATACATTACATCAAATAAAAATCCAGCTGAGATATTACATCAAGTTAGGAAATTCCATCAGACAACTGAAAAATGATATTTCATCAATTTCATAGACATATCCCATAATATCATTAAGACAAAAAGAAAAAGATTTTACATCAAAAACATAATAAAAAACTATTTCCAATCAAAATAATAATCCAGCTGAGATATTACATCAAAATAAGAAATTCCATAAAAAACAACTTAAGACGACTGAAAATGATATTCCATCAATTTCAAACACATATTCCATAAGATCATTAAGTTAAAATAATAGATATTCCATCAAAAACAGCAAAAAAGCTATTTTTCATCAAAATAACATGAAAACCCTCCTCAATATGTACATCTGTTAAGCAGGGTAAAACAGAAACCACAAAAATTATTAATGAAAGAGTTCAAAGGAGTTGTTCCCTATGAACAATTCACTTATGGACAACTCAATACTTTCATCCAGAAGTTAGCAATGAAAACATGTAGGCAAGATAAAATGACGAGAGATCTTGCAAAAAATAGGAAAATGCTAGGATCATTTTGCGAATAATTTGGTTTACCGAGTTGTTCTAAAAAGAAAAAGTATAAACTAGATTTTCAAAGGAAGAAGCCAGATCCACAACTCAAACCTTTTCATAGAAAGAAAATGTATTATAAGTTTCAGGGAAAAACTCCCATAGAACAATCTAATAAATCCAGAGATTTACCTAAGATTATTTGCTATAAGTGTCAAAAACCTTGCCACATAGCCATGTATTACAGGTTAAACAAGAAGATTCAGGCCTTGAATCTCCAAGAGGATGTTACTAACCAACTTAATCAGCTTCTTGTAGGATTAGATCAAGACACTGATACAGAATCCAGTGATGATAGTTATATCCAGCGCTTTCAGCATGATGATATTAATTCATCATCAGAAGAAGATGAAATCAATGAGGGTCACTCTATTAATATCCTTACCAAAGAACAAGATCTCATTTTATAGATTATTGAAGGAATATAAGACCCTAATCAGCAAAAAGCTTACTCAAACCAGTTTAGGCAACCTTTGAAAGAAAAACCATCTACTTCCTTCATACCTAATCTTTTAGGAAACCACCCAAAGTTACTCAATACTTACAATCTTACGGAAATCCTCAATAGATTTCCTAAGAAAAGTCCCAGTCCGATCTCTATTAATGACCTACAAAAAGAATTAGCTTTAGTTAAAGAAAAAATTAGAGACATAAAAACTAAACAGGAACTACAGGGTTTACTAATCCAAAACTTAATTGATAGTCAAAATCCCAAACCTCTTTTAGAACAAGAAGAGAATCCCTTCATTGGAGATGATATCCCCCAGCTTAATTCTATAACAACATTTTCAAAGACATGATATTAGAATAAAGTAGGTTTTTCAAAATTGTTTTGACTTAGAAATAGATGCATTATGGGACACAGGTGCAAATTTTAGTTGCATTCAAGAAGGACTTATTCCTACTAAATTTTTTTTAAAAAGTAGGGAAAGGTTAACTGCAGCTAACAAGACAAAGCTTGGAATCAGGTTCAAATTATCAGATGTTGATGTTCATTTTTCAACAACTAAGGCAACAGTTTCATTTCTCTTAGTAAAAGAATTATCTCGTCCTATTATTTTAGGCACAGACTTCATCATCCAGCTAGTTTCATATTTAACCACAATGGAAGGAATTCAACCACAAGAATTAGGAGAAAACATTACTCTCCCATTCTCGAAGGAACCAATAACCAGGGAAATAATTCCTTTGACAACAAAGATTCAACAAATTAATTTCTTTAAGGAGGAAATAGAATTTAAAAGAATTGAATCACAACTACAGCAACCATAAATCCAAGGAAGGATTAAATAGTTGCAACAAAATATTGAAGAACAGGTATGCTCTGACCTCCCAAATGCCTTTTGGAAGAGAAAACAACATTCTGTTTTTCTCCCTTATTAAAAAGATTTTAAGGAACATTCCACCAAAAGCAAGGCCCATCCAAATGAGTCGGGAATTAATGGAACCTTGCAAAAAAGGAAATTAATGACCTTTTACAAAAGGGGATTATTAGTACAAGTAAATCCCCATGGAGTTTTCCGGCATTCGATGTAAATAAAAGTTTAGAAATAGAACAAGGAGTGCCCAGGTTAGTCATTAATCATAAAGCCTTAAATCAGATTTTATAGTGGATTAGATATCCTATTCCAAACAAAAAAGATTTATTACAAAGATTATTTGCAGCAAAAATCTTTTATAAATTTGATGTGAAATCTGGATTTTGGCAGATTCAGATTCACCCTTCTGATAGGCACAAAACAGCATTCACAATTCCCTTTGGACACTATAAATGGAATGTGATCCGTTTTGATTGAAGAATGCTCCTTCAGAATTCCAAAGTATCATGAATGATATCTTCAATCCTTATTCAAGTTTTATTATTGTTTATATTGATGATGTTTTAGTTTATTCAAACAATCTTGACCACCATTTCAAACATCTTAATATCTTTTTACAGGTAACTAAAACTAATAGATTAGTAGTTTTCTAGAAGAAGATAAGTCTTTTCCAAACCAAAATTAGATTCCTTGGACATTATATTCACCTAGGAACAATTGCTCTAATTGAGAAATCAATTGGTTTTGCTAATAAATTTTCAAATCAGATTTTACAAAAAACAGCAACTACAAAGATTTTTAGGATGTTTGAACTATGTTGCTGATTTTATTCCTAATTTAGCAAATATAGCTAAACCTCTGCAAGATAGATTAAGAAAAACACCACCTTCGTGGACTGACTCACATACACAATCAGTAAGGAAAATAAAGATTTTAGTTAAGTCTTTACCTTGACTTGACATAGCTAATCCAAACTTGAAGAAAATAGTAGAAATAGATGCCTTTGATTTGGAGTATGGAGGCATTCTGAAACAAGTTCAGGGAGAAAAAGAGAAAATTAGTTCTTTTACTTCTAAACACTGAAATAATACACAACAAAATTATTCCACAATAAAAAAGGAAATACTTGTTATTTTCGTATGTGTTTTTAAATTCTAATTTGATCTATTTAATCAAAAAATTTTAATACGTGTTGATTACAAATCAGTAAAAGATGTTTTACAAAAAGACGTAAAAAATCTAGCATCTAAACAGATTTTTGCTAGATGGCAAGCTATATTATCTAATTTTGATTTTGATATTGAATACATTAAAGGAGAATCTAATTCTCTTCCAGACTTTCTGACGCGTGAATTTTTACAAGGAAAATAATCATGCCGCCAAAGAAAAAGAATGAAGAAAGGCTTCCAGATCAACTGGCGATAGCAATAGAAGCTATCAAAGCAGCAAATGAAGGATTATCTTCCTCCAAACAATCTTCTGAAGCCTCAACTTCAAAAAAAATGGTGCAGAAATCACCGAAAGATTATGCCTTGATTCCAGGGCAATTCAAATCAATGGATAACCTCGCAGCTATCCAGCCAATCTCGCTAGTCTCCCCAAAAATGTGGGCAGATATGGCGGAAGAAGAGCAAATCAGACAGGCCCAAATGGAGTCAATCCACCAGTGGGCAGCAAAATCAAGATTTTCTTTAGTAAAATCCCCTCAACCACAGGTTGTTCCTCAACCTTAAGTGGTGAATAATAGTCCCACTACTCAAACTAAAGTGGTGATTAACAGTCCCACTTCCAAATATCAAGTGGTGAGTTTTAATCCCACTCCTCAAAACAAAGTGGTGATTATAAATCCCGCTAATAAGCAAGTTCTGAAGCCATCGGGGTAAAAATCGATCCCCACTGGATCAAAATGTTCAATTCCAGCTCAATACTTCAAATGTCAGTCTTCACAACTGATAGTTCAGACAAAACCAGATTTCTTTACAAGCAATCCTATTCGGGTAGCCCAAAGAGTACTACCACCTCAAACAACTTTCATTTCACACTCCCTGAACAAAACACAAAAATATTATAAATTCATATTGGTGGATTCAGGGTCTGTCTCTTTCAAAGCTTACTTTGATAAAGGAGAGAATATACATTCCACAGCCCAAATTCTCTCTGTCTTAACCCCATCAAACTGGAAAGCTAATCTGAACCAACCCAGAAACTTCTCACAGCCCTTTTCTCCCCCTGGATATACTTACTGGGATTACAGACAAGCCTGGTTTAACGCCTTTACAGTACAAAATCATGCATATTGACACTATTGGCTCTTTTATTTTAAAAGAGGAAATCAATATAAGTTTCCAATATGGTTTGTAACATGGTGGAATACTCATGGCCCAAACCCACAAATTCTACCCGAATCAAAGAGATCTGGTTATCAATTGTTCTATGAAAAATTTACAGCACCAAGATCTGTGCCAAAATTACTACAATTTTATTCCATCTTTTCATCGTCATGGATGTATGTTTGGAAATTTGAATTTTCTAAGCAAGAAGACATGCTACCATCTTTGGTAAGACAAGGGTATTCTAAATGGTGGAAAGAGTTCAAAAAAGATGTTGTTCAACCAGAAATGATTAAAGCCTGGTTCTGGCAAAATCCAAGATATCTGCCGCCAGCAGATCAACAAACTTCAATATTTCTACATCAAAAGGCGTTGGCTGCTTCTAAGCCAGCTGCAGTATCAACCCAGGAGGACTATGTCAAACGCCTGGAAAATATACTAAGTCAATTAAAGAGTGACACGAGTTCCCAAGGAAGAAGATAAGCTTCGGTCAAAGAAGAAGATCCACTTATAGATATTCTAATTGAAGATGACTGCTTTGGTTTTCTTCCCCCAATTTCTTAAAACAAAAGAAATGGGAATTTAAAAAAAAAGGTACTGTAGCAACACGGGTTAAAAAAAAACTGTAGCAACGCGGAGAATGATTGAGGTTCTCCTATAAATAGCCTACAAAGGAAGCATAAGTACACACCTTACTTCCTTTTTGAGTCTGAAGCTTTGAAGACTTTCTTCCCAAAGTTTCTAAACATTTTCTCCCCACTCTCCTTATAACTCTTAGCATTCTCCCTCTTTTCTTTGTATTCTTTTAGAGTTTCTTCCCCTTTTTCTTGTAATTTCTCAAGTATTTTCTCTCTCTCTTCTTTGTAATTTATTTATTTTCTCCTTGTATCCCCACAACATTTCTCTCTTCTCTCATTCTCCCTCTTACATATAATTTTTCTTCTCTACCTAAGCTTTGGAGATTGAATAACTAGTTGTTGTACCCAAAGCAGAGAACCTTTTTGGAGTTTAATTGTAAGACCGTTGAAGATTGTATTATGAATTAATTGATAATATGTTTTCTATTTCTATTTATGACTACTAACTTCTAACATTTTATTTTATGCTTTAATTTCTGCATCTAACATTTACATTTCTGCACTACTAACATCTAACATTTATATTTCTAACATTTAACATTTATATTTCTGCAACTAACATTATAGTGCAGTCCGTCTACGACCCACTTTCCTTTATGTATTATATTTGTGTTTTTCCTTCTTTTAGGGACTAACCTCGCTTCTGGTATCAGAGCCAGAAGGGGAAGCGGGTAACTAGATATGAATTCAATTATTCTTAACAATATTTTTGCAGATCTGTGTTCTTGGGCTTGGATCAGTAATCCTATGATCAGGATCTGTTAGTGCCAGCAGTAGTTGGAGTAGGCTAAGTGATTGGAAAGCCCGAACCATACTGTTGAGGTGCCAGAATGTCTTCATGCTTGAGCCTGACCATAGCTTATTAATTCAAGATTCAACACAGTCAGATCTATATTATCATTGGTAAGAATAAGTGAAATTATTATCCAGGGATCCATGGAACCAGAAGGTGATGAGCCTAGAAGTGAGTAAGTTTTTAATTAGAATTTGAACCATTTTATTATCTGTTATTCATAACTCTCTTCTCTTATTATTTGCTAGTTACAATTATGTCTTCAATTTTTAGAAATTTTTCTAAAAAATCTGCAGAAGCCTCATCAAGTAGGTCTTCAAATAATATTTTTCTTAAAGGAGAAATAAATTTTGAAAATTTATCCCAAGACTGGGATAATTGGAAAATACCAAAGAGACCAACAAATGATTTCTATAAGGATAAATGAAAAATGGTCTCTGATTTTTCAGTAAAAACAGTGGAACAAGCTTTTCCACTAACAAAACCTGTTGAAACAATTCAACTTTTATCATAAAAAACCATTGAAAATCATAGAAAAAATGGTTATAATTAGTTACATTTCGGTTTAGTTCAAATAGTTGCAAAACCACTTAATAAAGATGGTATGAATTCTGCTTTACTCATTGGATTAAGAGATTGCATATTTTTAGATTTTGAAGATTCCTCACTTGGAATGGTAGAAACTAGCCTTTGTGAAAGACCAATTTATTTTGATTGTTTTCCAAATTTCTGCGTTTCTTTGCAGGATAAAAATATTTTAGATACTTTAACTTTAAATATTAAAGTATTTAATATAAAAGCAAAAGAAGGATCTATTCCTGTTACAATTTTATATAGGCTCAGATATAAGGCCTTAATCTCAGCTTTTAATACAGGAGCAAGAATGGTTTCAAAAAAGGGAGAAACCATCTTATTTAAAACAGATATGAATAGATCTAGATTATCTATTCCACAAAGCATTAGATGGAAAGATATTTCATTGCCAGATGACTGGCTTTTAGAAGAAGCAGCTCCTCTAGATCCAGTTAGAAGTACTTTGCCAACCAAAATCACACAATATCTGGGCTGTTCTCTTCAATGCAGACTAGAAAACCTTAAAAGTCATCAATTAGAAGAAGAAGAACAGGGAGAGAATGTGGCGCCGGAAAACGAAAGAAGAAGAAGGGGAAGAGAAGAGGGAGAGGAGGCTGAGATGCGGTAGGGCTGCGGAAGGAAGGGGAGGTAAAGTGATTTTCTTAAAGTTTAGGGTATTTAGAGGGGTGGATTATAAAAGTATTTTTTTTTGAATATTTTATAATTTTCATATGGTTAAAAAATTATTTTCTTTTCATTAAGACCAAAATACCCCTGGTCAAGACAGGCAAACGTGGGTTTTGGACCAAAATTTTTAAAAAACATAATGTAATGGACTGAAAAAGTAGTTTGTATTTATTTTGGACCAAAATGACATTTTCGCTATATGTAACGGACCATTTTAGGAGTTTAATCAAATAAATATTCAAAACTTAAGATGAGATTAAATAAAAGTTGTAATTTATGTAAAACAAAAATAATAAACAAGAATAATTTATGAAATAAGTGTCAAAAAATAAAGAATGTAGGAATTTGAGAGAAAAAAGTGACCAAAACAACATATAAATTTGTAGCATCCCATCCCATAGATTGGCCAAAATACTTTCATGATAAGTTTATAATTTGATTGACTTGTATATAATTTACAGTCTCATAGGTTACCAATAATTTGGATTAACCATTTTGGGCTATCGAGAACGAAACCTGAAAGTTTCTGCGCCAGTCTATGGCACTGCGATATTACAGTGGTATCAAAGCGGACCTTGGTCTAGAAGCTAAGTGCTATGTCACAACTGACCCCATAGGGGACAAGTGTTATCTCACCTCTGAGCCCAATAAGACAAGTGGCAAGAGCCACCTCTAGAATCGCACTCCGGGAGAAACTGAGCCATACGTGCTAGTTTGTTGGGTTTAGCGAGGACACAAAAATTCAAAGGGAGGGAGATTGTAACATCCCGTCCTACATCGTTAGTTTACAATTTGATAGTGACTTGTATATAACTTTCAGTCTCAAAGGCTACTGATAATTTGAGTTAACCATTTTTGACTATCGAGGATAAAGCCTGAAAATTTTTGGACTAGACTGGGATATTACATAAATACTTTAAATTTTTGTAAATTATTTTTTTAAAAGAGTTATAAATGGAACATTTGTCAAAAATTGACCTTTTAATGTACCACTAGTAGTAAAATATAACTACATTATAAATGGTGAGTATTTGTTTTAGAAAGTAAATGAGATCACTTATATTTTTTCTCAAACTTGATGATTATTTTAAAAATTTTTTGTTCCTCTTAAAATTTGGTGGAGCAAACTAATATTTTTTAATTTCTTTCTTATCATATCTGATCATTTTTAAAGAAAAAATTAGTGAACTAAGGTAGTCAAATCTACTGTTACTTAACTATGGTTTATTCAATCTATTTTATGATTTAGGTTTTCTTTAATGTTCAACTTATTTAGATCGATCTCAACCTGAAACGATAGTTGAAATTCTAAATGTGTTGAATAAACGATAGTACAAACCTTATAATTGATTAAAAACTAGATATAACTAGCGGTTAAATGAGTCAAACAATTAATTAATTCATTTTTTTTTGTTAAAAATTATTAAATATGATGTAAAGAAAAAATAATTAAGAGTGACTAGTTTGATTGAACAAATTTTAAGCCGGATAGAAATGATACGGCCTAAATTACGAGGACAACAAAAGATTTCAGTCTTAATTTTGTATATTAGTTTTCATAAAGGGAATGTACCCTTAGATGTGTTTTGAACAAAAACAAAAATAATATAGATGACAAAAGAATACACATTATTGCATGTGTTCTCAATTCATTTATCTGATCATTTACAAAGTGTTAAATTCAAATTCTAATGCGAAAGCAGAATATTAATCAAACTGAATCTAGACAAGTAGCCAGGCATTCATTTAATGGAAAATTTTTAAAAAATGCAGCAGCCCACTACTCTTCTTTTTTGTTATATCTCTTTATTCTTTTGTTTCAATAAATATTATAAAATTCGTTGTATGTGAAAGTGACTACCTTTGTATTAATTATGAAACATTGTGCACATAATCGTAGGTTGAGACATTATAGAATAGTCAATTCTTAAACAAATGCACCTTCCAAGTAAATAGTCTCCAATAATCTTTAAAACTACTTGAATAAAGCTAAGAAAAAAAACAGCTAAACATGTCTAATACAAGGAAAGCATTTGAATAATCTAATGTTACAAGGCCACTAAGATGAGCTAGAAGATGGTGAAAGACGTCAAAATGCAACATTGATTTCGTAAAGGGTATTACTAGTTATCACTTAATTTTAAGTATTATTGTCTTAATTTTAATAAAATTGTCTTTTAATTTTAGAGGGGAAGAGAGAAAGTAAAATGGGGGAAGGATTTTTTAGTCCAAATTAAAATAATAAGGAATAAAAACTGAGGCGATAACTAATAAAATTTTTTCCCCAAAAGCTTACTTGTTTAGCTACAAAGTCTAACTTCGCAAAATTCATGCCGCAGAGAGGCAGGGCCGAACCTACCAACAAACGTACTTCCCCAATTAAATCTCTAAATATCCAAGGCATCTCCCATCTTCTAGAAAATCGCATGACTACTGCAAATTATCTAGTTCAATTGTCACTTTAAGACCTTCCAGAAATGTTTTCAAATCAACTTCATAACCACAAGTATGAGATGATATAGTAGTTGATACTCCTCAATAATAAATTTTAAATATTAATTTACTTTTATTATAAGCCAAAAAATGAAATTTCTTCAATATATGGTGTAATCTGGACAACTCAAGATCTAAGAAGAAGTTTAAATTTGCAAAAACGTTCCTCAAAGCACCTTGAAAATGGCTTCCAAAGAAACACATCACTTTACTCACATTTTTTCTACCTTTTATAGTTTAAGCAGAATTTCATTTAATAGGAATTTGTGCTAAGGTGCAAGTGTGTGGAGTGTGACTGTCCTTCATGAATTCATATTGTCAATAATATAAGTAAATTTCGACATAAATTCATGTCTCAAACATGTGTTAATTTGTTTCCTCTTCTTTTCATATTAGAAATATGATAGATAGTTGTAATTGAATCCTACTAGAGGGAGTGATAGCAATTATCGATAACAAAGATGGGCTCCTTTGTAGGAGAGAATTTCCTTCCCAAAATCTTTTTAATTATGCCGATATGTTGTTATTTGTGGACAAATTATTGGTTAGGATGGACAAGAACTCTCCAAAATCATGTTGATAGAAACACCTCTTTAAACATAGCATTTTAAAGATAAAGTATTTGATGAGAAAACACCAAAAAGCGTAAACCCTAAGATACTCAAAAGATTCCTGCACATTGAGCAAACGTTCAAAGACACATAGTTTAATGAAATATTCCAAATATATTATTCATTGAGGCTAACCCTTCTATTTATAGAGGGTGTTGGTCCGCCTGGGGTTTATAAGGGAGATCCTCTCTTCTTATAATTTGAATCTCAATAGAAATTCAAATTAGAGAGGATTGATACTCCTCTAGTGTGAACACTAGTTGGCAATGTTTTTCTAATACTATCCTATATTCTAAAAATAAAAGACTCTAATCTATTGGGTTTGTTGGGTTTATGCTGCTTTATTTGGGCCTAAACTTACAATTCAATAGTTACTCCTATGTATTGGATTTTATGAAAGGTAAAACTAATCCAAAAGGATATAAAAATCATTTCTAAGTCTAAAAGACTCAAAATCATTTTAAAAAAAACTTTAGCCTAAATATAGTGACAGAAAGAAAAAATGTCTTATATTACACAAACAAGAAAACTACTTTTTAAATGAAGGTTTAAAGAGTCTTGAGAATATTGTTGTTCATCCTGGGTTGTCTTATTGTCTCCTGGACCACATGCAAGTTGTTCATCCTAGGTAGTCTCATTGTATCTTAGACCAAATGCATCCATAATGATACTAGGTTGTTCCCGATGGCATGTTTCTCGTTATCCTTTGTCAACTTATTCTTGTTTTGTACACGTCTCCACTTTTTCTTTTCTCGCCTAAGGTTCCATCCTCTAGTCCTATAACTGTTCTTCGGTTTGGACATTAAGCTCTCATATGTCCTTGAGCTAGACACTTGAAACAGACGACTTGCCTTGGTGAAGGCTTGCTTATGCTAACGCTAGATTTGGTAAAACTCACTGACTATATTTGGGAATAGCTTGAGGTTGATGACTTATTTTGGAAGGAGTCTTTTGAGAACGCATCCCAGTAATTGGCCCTTGTGTCCATGTCTTCCTCCATGTTGATGTAGTAGAGGTGGTACCCTTGGCTTGGATGGTTTCGGTCTTGGCATGTTTCTCCACTATCTCTGCTTTGTGTACTAGCTCCTGTAGATCGAGATACGGTTGAAACTCAACTCCTCGGGCGATGTGAGGATTGAGGCCATGTAAGAACCTCATCATCAACATCTCATCATCCCCATCTAGATCATTTCGGATGGAAGATACTTCTAGTTCTTTGAGGTAGTCTTCGACGGACTTAGTTCCCTGCACGATATCGGTCAAAGTTTAAACATCTCAGGTGTGTAGTGCGGTGGTACATACCTAGGATGTGTAAGCCCTTTTAGCTGGATATATGTAGTGATTGGTTCGTCTTAGCGTTTTTCTTGGGAATACACTTGATGTTCCAACCAAATGAGAGCATACTCTATGAATTCGCACATAGCAACGAAAAATCACTCGTCCTCTAGGTACTTATTAGCTTTTAGTAGTCATTCCATTGTCCTCTCCCATGCTATGTAAGTCTCAGCGTCTGCTTTTCTATTTAATGGTGAAAAAATGACTTTATAGAAGTTCGTCTATTTTGAGAGGAATCCTCGACATGTGTCTTATCCTCTAGTCGTGTTTGTCGAGCTTGTTCTTTTCATTCTCTCCGGTTATCTATTTCATCTTGCATTGACTCCAGTTTTTTGGTTGATGGTATGCAATTCAGCCAATGTTTTGCATAGCAACCTTTCACTTTTTGACATTTGAGAGTCATTGGAACTGCTTCCTTCCTGGGCCATAATACCTAAGTAATAGAGCAGAATGTTTGGTCATAGAGTAGAGGCTTTCCGGGTTTGGTTAGTTTAAAACAAAAGGTTTAGTAAACAAACCCTAGGGTTAGTGAAATCCTATTGAACACAACAAGTTTAAATAACCTAGATAATCAAAATTTATTTGAAAATCCTATTTTTTTAACCTAACTAAAAACCCTAATATAAAAACCTTAATTTACAAATTTAAGAAAAGAAAAATTTAAAGAAGTAGAAGAGAGGTGACGAAAGCTATAAAGATTGAGGCCTTACTCGCTCTCCTTGGCTCCTTACACTCCTTTCCTTGGAATTTCGGTTAAACCTTCAAGTAGTAGAGAGAGAACCTGGCCAAGTTATCAACTAAAACTACTAATTAGCCAACCAAGATCAAAAGTCAAGATGGAACTGATGAGATTTCTTATATGGACATAGAAAGTAGCTCTTGTTTTGGCCGATCTAGTTCACACGATTCATTCTCTTTGGTAGCTAGGATGGGATTATGGTTATATGATTTGGACTTTAGTAGGAATCTCCAGTAGAATGACACCAGAATAGTAATAACCAAATACTATTGATAAAGTTTTGGATTATGCAAACAGAAATATTCTCGGTTTTGGTAGGACACAAGCATACACGAAAATTTAGAATTTAATTCATCAATTGCATAATTTTATTGAAGGCACATGCCTATTTGCACTTAGGCCCCTTTGCAATTTCGGACCCCCTTGTGGATTTTTCCTTCATTCCACTTGCCTTCTTGTCCAAGTAAGCTTGTGGATCTTCTAGAAGATGTTGTGGCCGAATTTCCCTGTACTCTTGGGCGTTATTGGACCTTATTGAATTTGATTAAGGGTAAAACTAATTCATTAAAGATTTACAAAACCCCTTAATAGTCCAAGGACTCGAAAATATAAAAAGTGGCTCAAACTCTAATCCTATTGCTAAATTGAAATGTCTTGCAAATAAAAAGAAGGCTAACTATTACAGATGCTTAGTACTATGACTTATTTTGGTGGAGTCCTTGAAGACAAGTTCTACATTATAGCACTTTTCA
This sequence comes from Knoxia roxburghii, assembly GCA_030378225.1. Lineage (NCBI taxonomy): Eukaryota > Viridiplantae > Streptophyta > Magnoliopsida > Gentianales > Rubiaceae > Knoxia > Knoxia roxburghii. Next base: position 10,638,664 of record CM059423.1, read on the forward strand.
ACCATAGCACTAAGGGTGTCATCTACCTTCTTCAATCTAGCTATTGTGATAGGACCATCAAAGTTAACAAGATGGTTTCTTTGATATGTCCTTGTGCCTTGAGCATATTCTTGACTTGTTGCTGGAGTTTTAGCACCATGAGGTGGTCCTTGGATCACATCATCCATCCCTCTTGAAAAGGAACTGTCCTAAATTCAATACCTTTATCAAAATCAAAAGTGACATTAAAAGTTTAATGTACTCCTAGCTCACCTCTTAGGTCCAACTTGTAGGCATTGTCTTTGATTCTCTCCAACACTTGGAATACTCCATCTCCTCTAGGCAGCAATTTGTTCTTCCTTGCATTTGAAAATCTCTCTTTCCTCATGTGCACCCACACCAACTCTTTGGGACCAAACACAACTTTCTTTCTTCCTTTGTTGGCAATGCGCGTGTTGTGTTCATTCCTTTTGAGTATATTGAACCTCGTTTGTTCATGCATCTCTTTCACCATCTTGGCGTTCTTTCTCCATCTAAATTGATTGGAATTTGTTACATATTCATTGGATTCAACGGTTTAAAACCATAAACAAGCTCAAAGGGAGAGAAGTTAGTAGAGGAATGAGTAGTCCTATTTATAAGCAAACTCGAAAATAGGTAAACATTAATTCTTCCCACTTAGCCAAATTGTTCATATGAGCACACAAATCAAGCTTTCTAGAGTTCTATTAGTTACCTCAGTTTGACAATCAGTTTGTGAATGACTTGTGGTAGAAAACAATAACTTAGTACCTAACTTGCTCCACAAGGTTTTCCAAAAATAACTCAAGAATTTAACATCAAGGTCACTTACATTGCTCTTAGGAATACCATGCAACCTTACCACTATATTGAATAAAAGTCTTGCAACCTCCTTTGCATCATCGGTTTTCCTACAAGCGATGAAATACATCGTTTTAGAAAACCTATCCACAAAAACAAAGATACAGTCACTACCTCTTTGAGTCCTTGGTAATCCAAGAATAAAATCCATCGAAACATCTATATAAGGATAGGTAGGCACAGGTAGTGGCATGACTAGTCCATGTGGCTTAGATGTTGATTTTGCCTTCTTGCACTCTAAGCATCTATCACATATCTTAGCCACATCTTTCTTCATACTAGGCCAAAAGAATTGATCTTGGAGGATCTCAAGTGTCTTGAATACACCAAAGTAACCCATCAAACCACCACTATAAGCCTCACGCACAAGCAATTCTCGTAGACTGCTCATTGGGATGCAAAATGTGTTCTATTTGAAAAAAAAAACCCATCATGTCTATAGAACTTGTTGAACGCTACTTGTTCACAAGCTACAAAAACGTTACTAAAGTCTGGATCATCGACATATAAAGACTTAATATGATCAAATCCTAACAATTTAGCATTCAAATTTGTAAGAAGAGAGTGTCTCCTAGACAATGTCAGTGTGAATTATAAATTCTCTACCAAGGAGATAATGTTTCCAAGTCTCCAAAGCTCTCACCACATCATATAATTCCTTATCATAAGTTGGATATTTTAATACTGCACCATTCAAATTCTTACTAAAGTAAGCAATTGGTCTTTTATTTTGCATAAGAATCGCCCATATCCCAACCCCAGATGCATCACACTCAATCTCAAACATATCAATAAATTAGGTAATGCAAGAGTAAGAATAAAAGTTAGCTACCTCTTTAGTAGCTCGAAAGCTCTTGTTGCTTTTGCCCCCGTTGAAACTTCACATGTTTCTTCACCAACTAATTAAGAGGGGCTGCCTTGGTAGAGAAGTCCTTGATAAATCTTCTATAAAAGCTTGCAAGGCCATAGAAGCTTCGGACTTCGGATGGATTCCTACGAGTTAGCCAATCTCGAATTGCCTTCATCTTCTCTTGATCAACTTGTACTCTTTTGTGCACTCATAACAAAACCTAAGAAAACAACTTCATGCACACAAAAAGTACACTTCTTAAGGTTGGCATAAAGCTTCTCCTATCGAAGGGTTAGTAGCACTTGCTCAAGATGAGAAAGATGAGATTCTAAAGTACTACTGTATACTAAGATATCATCAAATTATACGACCAAAAACTTACCAATATACCGTTTTAGAACATGGTTCATGAGTCTCATAAAAGTACGTGGTGCATTGGAGAGACCAAATGGAATGACTAATTAATAAAGGTCAAACATTGTCTTGAAGGCCGTCTTCCACTCTTCTGCTTCCTTGATCCTTATTTGATGGTATCCACTATTCAAGTCAATCTTTGAGAATATGGTAGCACCTGATGTTCGGTAAAACACCTATCAAGATAATATTTATAAACCTTAATCCACACTAAGGGATAAGAATCTTGTCATAGAGTACTCAAGTATCGATCCACAGAGAGCACATAAGCTTTATGTTTGTTGAGAGTTATCGATCTTGCTTAGTGATTAAAGGAAAGAGTTTATTTATTAACTACAACTAATCTAAAATGTAATAAATAAAAGCGGTAGATGATCAGGGATTTTGGGCCCTTTTCAGCATAATCAAGTGACCATAACATACACAGTAGTTACATATCCTCCGTGCATGATCCATGTTCGTTCCCCATCATAGAGGCAACACAACCCTATTCAATATGACTTAGAACAATTATGTGGACAACCAACAATTAAAAAACCAGGAACTACTATATATATTAAGGTCCAAAGAGATACAGATACAAATACACACAACCGAGCTAAGCCCCCTAGGACTACAAAAGCAGCGTCCATCTCATTTTACAATCAGGAACGGAAAATATGCTCTTCCGGGGCCAAGGACACCTTCTGATGCTCCATAGGTACTCCACGCTCGTGCTGTCTGTATCCACATCCGCATCTTACCTCGATCACGCCATCTAGGGTTGGAAACCCCTTTGGGAACTTGGAACTCCATAGATCTAAGTTCAATCACCTTCATCATCTACTTAGAAAAAAAAAACCTTAATCTACAGGAGACTAATCCTCCTTCTGCTACAAGCCAACCAAAGTCAGGGACTGAAGAGTAAAACAAAGCTTATAGAATGCCCGTAGGACTTTTTCTATTTATAAATGCCAACAAATTAGGGTAAAAATATGGTAATAACTCAAGGCTATTGAGGCAATTCGGGAATCCCGCACGCTATGAGCTATCCAGCACTTGTCTCCTCCATTTATGCTGTAAATTCCCTCCAATAATGCAATATTGTAAAAGGTGTGTCAATCATACCACAACATCTAAGTACCTACATAATCCATAAATATTCCATAGTTCTATAGAAAGAACACCTAGTGATGTGAAAATCAAAGTAGTAGACTCTCCTTCAGAAGAAGAACCAGCAATCCATGCCAATTCTTCCTCTACATTAAAACAGCTGGCGTAAAAAAGAGCCAAGAAGGAATCTGCTAGCACTGGGGATAGCTCAGTAAGCCCGATTGTGGATCAAAAACTCTGTGTCAGAGATCCACAAGCCTCATATGTTGGACCAGTTACTAGATCGTGAGCCCAGAAGATGATTGGATTGAGTCCAGCTTCAAAGTTCAAGATCAAGTCCAATACCCAACAGGCCCAAGCCCATCTACAGATTTGGAAGCCCAAGTCTATTAACGTCACAACATTATTCGATAATGGACTTATAAATACCACGAAGAAGAGAAATGAAGCCCAAGAATAAAAGCTGAAGTTTGGATTAGGTGAGCAAGAAGCCCAGTCAAAAATTCAAAGCATTCCTAACCCGACTGAAGCTGGGAACCTCAAGTCTCTTCCAAATAGGATTCTCTTTTTACTTTCATAGTTTGAGAAGGTCTTAGAAGTCTATCTTATTTGTAATAGGATATGCCGAGTTTTTTCTTCTTGATTAGGATTTAATTTTGTCTCGTAGTACAACTCCAAGAGGCCGAAATTTCCATAAGAGAACTAGAGTTTTTTTAGGAATTATTTTTGTTTCCTAATCTATAATTCACTAGGATTTGAGATTACCTTTTTAGAATAGGAAGAGAAGACTTGTAATTGTCTATATAAAGCCCCCTATGCCCGAAATATAGAGACAGACTAGTCATATTTTGATAATTGAATTTTCGAATTCTTGAGTTGTTAACTCACCCCTAAAATCTCTCTGAGTTATTTTGCGAGATCGTGAATCGTCCTTGCGAGGAAACTTACAAACCTTTGTTTTGCTTGTTATAGTCAAATGGTTGGACTATAAAATCATCGTCACGTGTTGACTAAAGTCATCATAAACCATCACCCATCATCTGTTTAGAATTTCGCACAAAGAGGTTAAAATAAAAGTGTGTTTTCTTGAGTTGAGCGATTCCGCCGCTTCAATTCATGCTCGTAGAGATAATGGTAGGAATAGATGAGAAAGATCTGTCAACATTTGGGTCTTGTTCGTGTAGCAACCAATTTCTTAGCACCGCTTTCACGTTGAATTGAATTCCAACCAAGATTGGTATCAAAGCTTAAGGTTGTTTTCTTCGTATTCTTCTATTATTTTTTCAATTTTTTGTATTTCCTTTATGTAATTTTTTATTTTGACATTTATCTCCTAGGTTTTGAAAATATCTTCAGTCAATTGGTTGAAAATCAGTCCAATTTTCAGTCCAAATTTCTGTGTTAGAAGTTGTGTCTGAAGCCTCCTTAGGGAACCAGGCATTTCATCGTTTTTACGTCTTTTTGTTTAATTTTTGTTTTGTTTGAGTCTAGAAGTCCCCCTCTAGGTTTAATTTGTGTCAGTGTTGAGTTTTGGTGGTAGAAAAGTCAATTTTACCCCTACTCAAAACCCTTCGAAACTTTCCAAAATTTACCAAAATACCCTTTTGTGTTAGCTACGTAATTTTCGAGAGTTTTCTGTTTTCTTTCTAGTGTCAAGGTTATTTTTGTTCTATTTGAACTATTTTTGGATTTTTCTGACAGGTAGTACGAATTTGGAACTTGCAGAGGTGAAACGTATTTTCACAAATCAGTGCACGAGGAACATGGAGTTTGACAACTCTGAGGTTAGTGGGTATTTTTTAAGGTTTTATTGTGATTTTCTTGAGAATACTTGAAGCTCGATAACCTTACCCTCATGTTGTGTACCTGAGGTAGAAATTCCATCTCGCAATTAGATAGCAGTTCTAAACTCCCGGAAAAAGTCTAAATATAGTGAGAAAAGGCAAGAGCCAAAGAGCCAATCTTAAGAATCTGACAAATTCTGTAAAAGAAAACCTCTTCTGTAAAAGTTTGGCTAAGTAAAGAAAAAGACAAGCCGAGGTTACAAAAGTAACGAGTTCTTAAGTTAGCAGGGAAGCAAACGGATCACACCTTGAAATTGGGAGGTGAAAGTTATATTGTCTTGTGTGTTTATAAACTCTTTCCCCTCCCCGGTAGTTGAGCTCGTGTTCTTAAGGTATTACAATTTGACTAGAGAGAGTACCTGTTGATTTTTGGGTTTATTTTGCTTTTGTGTGACTTAATAAGCATCTATATTATATAGTAATTGTTTTTGTCACCTTTGTTTTGATTTTTACTGTTTCTTAGACTTATCCTTTGATTGCTAGTTTGAGTTAGAGTCTTTGTTTGTTTTTGTCTTTTTGAGTTTTTTAGTTTTGTTCTTGAGTCGTAAGAAAAGGAAACCCATCTAGAAAGAGTAAGTAAGTTGTTGGGAGTAAGGATTGAAGAATTCAGCAGAATTCTCACAGAGCCCTGACCGCGAGCTCGCCGCAACACTGACGATCCTCTCGCAGCGTCTCTGACAGACGACCATTGCACCAAAATCTGGGTTTTCCAATTTCTTTCCTTTTCTTTATATTGTGTTTTTTTTTGTTTTTTGTTTTGTGTTTTGTGTTTTGTTTTAGTCTTTTGTTCTTTTTTTTTTTTTTATTTTTGTGTTATTTTGGTAGCTTTCTTGGTTGTTTACCTTCTTTTGCAAGATGGTTCGTAACAAGAATGCCCGGGATAAGCCCAACCCCGAAGAAGCTGAGGACAATAGGTAGCCAATCTCGATGGAACAGATTGCAGTTTCACTTGCAGGTTTACAGATGCAGCTGGCAGAGATGAACCAACGTATTGTCAATCTAGAAGCCAGTAGTAGGGAATGATCAGTTAACCAATTTGTAGGATCACTATGCAAGAGAAGGCCTAATCTGAGTCTCAGACTTGAATGAAATCCTGAAGTTTCTTTCAACTTAAATTATGATTCTGATAATTCAGTGGCCCCTCTTGCACGCCATAGAGCTCCTATATTTAAATATCAATATAACATTAAATTTGAAATCCCTTAATTCGAAGGAAAATATGATCCTGAAACTTATCTTGTTTGGCAGTTTCTGATTGACCAGATCCTCAATGCCAACAATTTCACAGAGGAGCGAAAAGTCAGATTAGCAACCACAAAATTCAAGCATCATGCAGCAATTTAGTGGACAACAATAACTCGAGAACGGCGATGTATGGAACGTCCTCCGGTCGTGAGTTGGGAAGAACTCAAGGAACTCATGCGTAGTAAGTTCATTCCTTCGTCTTTCATTCATAATTTACATAGAAAATTGTATAGTTGCAGGTAAGGATCACGAACTGTTGCAGAGTATCACAGTGAACTCCAGTCCCTCCAGTATATAGCAGAAATCTATGTGGATGATGATGCGGCAATTGCAAGGTTTCTCAATGGCCTTAGACTCATAGGTTACACTGATTTAGATGATCATTTTCAGAAAGCTATGCTGATTGAGAAGCACCTAAAAAATGGGGGCGAATCAAGTAGCAAGAAACAGTCTTCTAGTAGCAGTTGGTCACAGGGAAAGAGTAGCATTCCTCAAAGAAAACCGGTGCCCTCTTCCCCTAAACCGAACACACACACCTCAACCCCTTTCCCTCCTAAATCTTCTGATTTTTGGAATTCTGTAGCTCAGAGTAGTAAAAAACCAGTTACTTGTTTTAAATGTAATGACGTTCGTTGGACATCTACAAGCCAACTGCCCCAATAAGAGTACTTACACTGTGAGAGACAACCAACTTTATATAATAGATGAGGAGAAAGATAGTGATAGTGATTCTAAGGAGATGACACCTCTCATAGAAGAAGGTAAAGAGGATGATGAGCTCTTCATTGGCGACAGTGAAGCAGTTGAAGAGGAAAATCGACAAAACCTCATTTCCTTAAATTGTGATTGTCCATATGAGCACCCCGATTGACCGTTGGTAAAAAATTCTACTCTTGTAATTGTCAATTCTTTGAATGCTCAGTACTCTCGAGATTTCAACCCAACGCAACGCAACAACATATTTCATATGTGGTGTAAGACAGCAGATCAAAAGAAGCGTCTGATGATCGTAGAATGTGGAAGTTGCACAAACGTTGTAAATGAGTCTTTGGTTAAGGATTTATCACTAACATATTTGCCTCATCCTAGGCCTTATAGGTTGCAGTGGCTCAAAAAAGGTGGAGAGAAGAAAGTCTAATACCAAGCACTAGTCACCTTCTACCTTGGTCCAATCAATAAAGAAATGCTGTGTGATGTAGTGCCAAGACGTATAAGGACGTTGTGGATATTATACTGAACGTTGTGGTTATTAACTTACACCTACCTCTGTTTCTGTTTTTATTTTTAAAAGCATGGGCCTCATGATGTTGATTACGATAATGATGATGATGATAATGCTGAGATCAAACATCAAGAAATACCAGAGAAACAAGATCAGGTAAAATTCAGAATCCAAAATTACTATTTCTCTTACACATTAACTGGACTTAACTAGACGTTGTGGCTTTGTTATTGGACATTGCGTTAGTTGAAAGAATTTTGGTAGGATCTGGGTCTGCACTTGCTCGATTTACCACGCAACAAAAAATTTCTATTTAAGCGGAATCTTAGAAAAGTACCTTTGAAGCGTGCACCTGGTGATTCTCTTGTATGCCTCAAGACTATGACTTCACGTTGTGTGGGCAACGAACTAGAAGCCAATTGATCAGCTACTCACCACAATCCACCTGCTAGAAAACTCTAGCCCCGCAGCACCTGGCACGTACTATAAACGCACCGCCCGCAGAGAGAGAAAGCTACGCGCAGCTGGTATAGACCAAGGCCAAAATTTCAGCCACTAGAAACCCAAAAACCAGCTGCACACTTTCTTGAAAATTCGACTTGGAGAGAGAAACGTTTTCTCTCTCTAGAATTTTCTCTCTCTAGAAATCCTGTGGATTAATTGTGTTATTTGTGTTAATCTGAATGACTGATCCCTTGTCTATTTATAGAGTTACAAGAGAGACTCCAAGTTGGTTTAGGATTGGTCTTCCTACTGGGTTTCTGTTTTCCTTCAATCCTGTTTCTGGACTGATACAGATTCTGTTTCCTTCAATCCTGTTCCTGGACTGATACACTCCCAACTATCACAGGGATTCACTTATCCCAATCCAGTTCCTGGGATGAATCACTCCCAACTGACACAGGGATTCACTTATCCCAAACCAGTTCCTGGGATGATTCACAACCAACTGACACAAGGATTAATTAATTTCTAAATTAATTAAATCTACCTTTGTCAATAACCCAGTACATAATTAATCGTACCACTAACGGATTAATTATGGCACTACCACCCTACACCAGAATTGCTTCCGGAACAACTTAATTAAATTATATTCATTAATCTCCCCACATCAAAGATATAGTGCTCGTTAATTCATTAATTTACTGATAAATTAATTCATCAACTTCTTAATATTCCGAGACTAGTACCACTCGACCTTTTTACTATACCGGACATAAGTCCACCGGCCGGGTTTAGTATAATAAACATTTCGAGCTCATCTCGGGAGCACCATCACCCCGGACGCACCGGTACATGGTTTTCTTTCGACAAGCAGCAGCACACCAAGTAACTAAACACGCGCACCCAACCCACCGAGACTATTGGCCACATTTGACCTCACCCATTGGCAGATCAAAGTACACTATGTCTAATCCTCATGCCCACTCGAGTCTAGGGATTTAGAGATAGAATACAAGGATCGATTTGTCTATTAAATCAGTACAAGACAAATCATTCCTAAGAGTCAAGTTCAATATGCCCCGGGCATATCTATATGATTCAATTAGTTTAGACAAACTAATTATCTGAATCACATAATAACCTAGACCGACAGTTTGTCCAAAGCTGTCTCGGTTACGAACCTCATTTATATATTATGTCTTTCAACCAATGATGAGATCTACTGTGTCGTACCAGACACCTCATCATCTACTTACATAATATAAATGGACATAAAACTGCACAACAAAATATAATTGAAACACAAATCGATATATTAAACTGGGAAACTGTACAATACAAGCATAGCTTATGTATTCTACTCCAACATTAGTGTAACAGGACGTTGCGTGTGTGTAACAGGATGTTGCGTGTATTATTCACTCACAATAACTCCTCTTTTATTCCGTTTTTTATTGTGTACAGCCTGTTGATAATTCTGATGAAGCCAAAATCAGAAGACTTAATCAAGGAATAACTCGATTACTCAATGAATACACCAACCTCATCAAACTTGTAGAAGATACAAAGGCAATACAAGATAATCCAGCATTGAGGATGCTTGAAGTGACATTGAAAAATATGGAAAATCTCTTCAACAATGTCACCAAAGAAACAGTACAAGATGAAGATGCTGCTGCTATTGTACCAAGTCAACCTCCACTGACTTTGAACCAATGTTGAGTCAAGTTGAAAGGATGTTCCAAAAACAACAAAAAGAACTCAACAAGAAGATTGATGCTACACAACCAACACAGTATCCTGCTGATATTTTGAGTCAAGTGGATAAGATTGTCCAAGAAGAGATCGACAAGAAGTTTGATGCATTTGTCTCACCACAAAGTCAGATTGATAAAGATAACATTGCTGCACTTCTCAGTCAGATTGATAAGATAGAAAAAGAACAACAAGAGACAAATAAGAAGCTTCAAGAAATTAAAGAAATCATACCACCAAGCTTCAACCTCGATATAGACTTGTCACAACAGCATCAACCAAGGCCAAGGAATCTACAAAAGGAGTATGATGCTTCTCAGCAGATACAAGCTGATCCACATGCTCAAAAACTGGAAGAAATCAGACAGTAAGTAATACAATAATTCATTCATTTTGTATCATAATATTATTACTGACAGATACATTTTCATTATTTCTCTACAGAATCATCATGGATGAGGAAGACAATCCGCTGGAAAAACATGATGAAAATCCAAAGCCAAACCCAAAGCATCGCCAGATCCAGCTTCCATTGGCACTGAGTAGTCCATTTTACTGTTATATCAAGCCTCCAAAGAAGCAAATGCTGGATGTAAAGCTTTCAAAGAAAGATGAACTGATGATCAATTTCGCATCCCTCATTAAGGATAGGAAAAGGGATAAGACTCACCACAAACTGTAAGTACATCCAAAACATTATCATCCAACAAAATTAATTATTTATCCTTACTAACTTATGATCCAACAAATGCAGTGAAACACTCTATAGCTTTGGAAGAACGGTCTTGACTAGGCTAGACTTCCACACCATGTCACCAAATAAATCGCTTAGTATGGAAATCCTAAATGCATGGTGCGCCCATAAAAGCTACATAAAAAGCTTTCCTGGTAAGCTAAGAGACGCATCTGGGCTAAAAAAGTTTTTCTGCACAACCAGATTTTCGGTAAGAACATTTATATTTGCAAAAAATAACAACTGTGTGTATTTTCTTGTCGAACGTTGTGGTAGTTAATTTTTGGACGTAGTGGGACGTGGTGCGTATTATAGTGGACGTTGTGATAGTTGATTTTTTGGATGTAGGTGGACGTGGTGGGTATGTAACTGGATGTTGCGACTTGTTAACTGTTTCTATTTGAGATAAAAGTAGCATTGCCCTTTTTGCTGTTAGAAAACCTTTAACTGACATTGTGTATTAATTTTGATGCAGTTAATTTTCACTAGTTACCAAAAAAGCTTAGAACAAGATGGTGAAAATGGGCAACAAAAATGTTTTTGTGATTGGATGCAGGAAGAACTTGCTCGATTTCCACCATAGCTTGGAACATTTCAATTTTGAGTTTGTAAGTACATTTACAAAATCATTCATTAAGTATACATTTCAAATTCTATTTTATAAATTTTTTTTTTCAATCACTACAAGGTTTATTTCCCTATCGTCGAAGGTGGACACTTCACCATCCTGGCCATTAATATCCAGGATGCATATGCCAAAATTCTCGACAACTTAGGACCAAATCAAAATCGATTGCATAATGATGTCCTAACAATGTTTGCAAACATAATGGATGAGGAGAAAAAAGGAAAATATCCAGAATTCCAACAAATGAAGAAAAATTTATTAGAATATGCTGATCTGCCTTGGAAAGATGAAAATAACAGATGCGATTGCGGAATATACACCATAAGGTAATATTATTTCTCTTACTACTTGTTGTATTACTTGTTTTTGTGACGTAGATAGACTTGGTGAGTTAGTTAATAATTGTTGTTTCTATTTGCTGTCGGACGTTGCGATTGTTGATTTTTGGGACGTAGGTGGACGTGGTGGGTATGTAACTGGACGTTGCGGGTCATTGCTATTGCTTATTATGGTAAAACTGCTATTTTGCAAAATAACTTCCACTAGTTTGTGTTTACTATCAGGCACATGGAGATGTATGAAGGTGATTTGGTTTTCAATTATGACAATCTTCTCATCCAAAGTAAGAAGGCCAATGACAAAAGCTTATTCATCAGGTTGCGAGCCAAGTATTCATACAACATCCTGATGTCTCCATCAAACATGATAAAAGATGAGATCAAGCAAAAAGCATTGGACTACTACTAGAAGAATTATCATCTTTTATCAACCTTGGCACAGGAGTCATTGCTAATGCCCACTGGGAAAAAAGAAGCAGAAGAGAATAATATGATTTGCCTTATTCAGATCCAGAGATTTCAAATCCAAATCCGAAACAACAACCGCCAAAGAAACAACAAAAGCAGAATCCCCGAAATAAAAAATAAATAGGTTTCTTTGTATATTTCTTATATTTGCATATACTTTCCACTATAATTTATCAATATATATAATTTTATTTCAATGAAATGTCTTTCAACTTTCATTTCTTTAAACTTTCAATTAAATTTGTTTTTTGATATAAGTATTGGGTGTTCGCTGTTCAGACGTTGCGATAGTTGTTTTTTAAGACGTAACGGGACGTGGCAGGACATAACAAGTAAAATCAAAACTTAAAGTATATAATATTTGTTAACAGTAACCGTACAACGTCCTGCCACTTCTGAAAAACAACTCCCGCCAAGTCCAATCAACACTCCATCACTTCATTCAATTTCCTCAACCACTTACTTATTAATAGTTTCAACTACATTCATATTAATTGCCTAACCAACCATGTACGTTCAATCTAAACTCTTTCAAAAATTCTACTATAAACAAGATCCACGTCAGGCAACATCCATACAACATTTCCTCTGCTTTTCTTCTTCCCTTCCAAAAAAACCAAGCCATAAACCTGAACTATTTCTCACCAATTTCCTCAATGGCCTTTCGCTACATTGTTCGTAACATGAATATCTTTGAAGAAAAACAAGAATCACCACAGCAAATTCCGCCACCACTGCCACTTCCACTTCCACTTGACCATATGCCGATGAAGCATATGTTCAATGTAGAAGATAATTCAAAACTTATGCTATTTCTCACCAGAAATGGTTTGACGGGATTGTTGCCAATGGACCGCCAATATGTAAACAAAACGCTGGTACTAGATTTCTATGATGCACTACATATCAAAGATGCAATAAATATAGTGAATATGAGGGGTTTTAGATTTAGCTTATCAACAAAAACAATCAACACGCACTTGTCCATGAGGAACCAAAATCCTGATGCACTAACACATGAGGTTATCCGAAGAAGAAGTCCGGCCAAGGAAGAAGTCAGAGCAATATTAAAGCAAAACGTTGACGTCCCAGGTGATTACTGGACGATCAGATTGGAAGATCTGAGCATATTTGCAAAGACATTATACACGTTCCTACGTTTCAATGTCACTGCAGGAGAAGTCTCCAAGGCATTCGGGTTGCAACAGTTAATTGCCACGATGACAAGAAAAAAAATCAATTGGGGCAACATCATCAAATACTACATAGAATAAGTTGGCACAACATGGACTCGGAGTATCCTTTACCCCAGCCTAGTCATGGACATGTGTGGAGTGACTAGAATCCTAAAACACAATGATGATGAACTGGTGACACTTCCTACGTATCTTGATGACATCTCTTGCATTCTTCTTGACAATGCAAGACAAAATCCTACGCTTGATCCATCCTCAAGCGTAGGTAGTAATTAGAAAATTATTGTACAATAAATTATAATTTTTAATATAATCTCTAGTTTTCTTTTAATATCACTATCTTTCTTTATAGTTATATTCTACAACGTCCGAAAAATGTAGTACTACGTTTGTGTTTCATTAAAATAAGAAATGTTTCTCTTTTCATATTAGACGTTGCGATAGTTGTTTACGGGATGTGGTGGGACGTGGTGGGACGTGGTGAGACATTCACTTTCAAAAACCAATTCAAAAACAACAAAACTTCTTCAAAAAATGGCCAGAAATCACTACCAGAATCACTAAATTCTCCTTTCTATTGTAATTTGTTTTAATCTACATATCATTTTCTTTAATTTAGTAAAATAACGTATGCTAACACTATCGCAACGTCCATATACATCACAACACGTCCATCTCGTAAAACTAAACAACTGGACGTTGCGTATATTTTTTTTTTTTGGACGTAACCAAACGTGCTGAAACGTAACAACTAATATCAAAACATAACTCATACTGCCACAACGTCCAACTATGTCCAATTACGTCTACAAAATCAAAACACAATAAACATTCATTTTCAAAATCAAATGATAATTACAACTACAAATTCATCTCAATCCCTGTAATCATCTCACTCAACTACAAAATCTGAACTACTTTTTTTTTTTGTATTTCCTACCTCTTGAAATATTCATTTTTTTCTCCATTGTACTTTTTGGGCGTACATTTCGAACACCTTTTGGTCTCTTTCCTTTCGGGTCTCTAATATCTTCTTCTGTACCTTCATCATCATCATCATCATCATCATCATCATCATCATCATCATCCACATCTTCACCCCCTCCTTCCAATCTAATACCAGCTAACTCAGCAATGCAATCTCTAAGATCTTTGAATCTATCATCTATAATGCCACGAGCAACAGAACTCGCCAGACATAATTGAATCAATCTCAAATACTTCTTGCTGGCAGCATGCCTCCAAATAGAACAGTAAACATAATCTCCATCATTTCTTGGACTTGAAATGTGAAATGAATCTGACGGCCGTATGTCACGCCCTTAGTCCACCTTTGCAATATACGCCTATCAGGTAGTATCTAAAAAAATAAATAAATAAAGAATTAATCAACAAAGCATGTTTCACATCCGCAACATCCAGATTTTATACTCAACGTCCATAAAAACACTATCGCAACGTCAGATTAACACATTAACAACGTCCCAAAAAAAAAACTGAACCAATAAAAATTCATACCTTAACAAAATTCAAGTTAAAAACACGTAATGAATGACCGCATAATATCCCAACTTCATTGAAATATTTGCAGCTGCATTCTATCCAATCAGTCACTTATCAAACAACACAACATGTTGAAAAATATCTTCTCCATCCCACCAGACATGATATTGAATTAACCTGTCATATTCACAAATCTTTTCATAATTGTATAAAGTCATGTCTTTAAACTGAGTCTCAAACATACGATATGCATTTATTGTGTAAACTTCAAAAGCTTGAATTAACATCGAATGTTTCGAAACAAACAAATCCAGCTTCCCTTGATGACACCTGTAGTCTTCTTCATTTTCGTTATTCCTCCAGGCATTCACCACATCTACAAACTGATGGTAAAAATCGCAAATTGATGATGTCTTGCTTAGCCGCCTTGAAATCGCACGATTTGTTGACTCACTCCTTTGAGATGAGAGAACCCCTCCAGAAAAGTAATCTTTGTTAAATGCAGGACACCATTTCTTGCGCATGTCATAGAGATCATTCAACCACTTAATATTTCCACATTCATATTCAGCCACCATGCTGTAAACAAACAAAAAAAAAAAAAAAAGGAAAAAATGTTTTCGCAACGTCAAAAACAATTACCGCAATGTACGTAAAACCACTATTACAACGTCCAAAAAAACACTACCGCAACGTCATTACCTGTCCCTAACATGCTGAAACTCTTCCTTTGTAACCACACTCTAAAGAAGGTGTTAAAACAATTTATAAATACCTGTGTCATCACGCAATGAAGGTAAGTTCTTCCGAAAGTTCTCACTTATATGCCAAACACACAACCGATGTCGAGTTGATGGAAATACATCCTTTATAGCTGCTGCCATCGAAAATGCTTGATCTGTCATCATAGTAATTGGTGCTTGACCATCCATGGACCTCAAAGACGTCTTAAACAACCAATTAAATGATTCAATCTTATCATTCTTTATGAAACCAATTCCAAACATAACATTACGGCAGTGATTGTCCATCCCAACAAATGGTCCACATATCAAACCATACTTGTTTGTCCTATAAGTCGTGTCATGAACAACCAAATCTCCAAATATCTTGTAATCCACCTTCATTTGTCCATCACGCCAAAACAAATTACACAATGATGAATCGCTGTCCAGCTCAAAATCAAAATAGAAATCCTGTTCATCACAAGACCTTTTCTTCAATATCTCAAAAAGTGTATTTGCATCACAACCATCAATGGTCTTTTTCTTCTCAATTTTCATACGATTATAAACATCTCGTGAAGTAAAACCTACTTGAGATGGTCCACCAGAATGTTGCAAACAAAAAAAAATTAAAAAGTTATGACTACAGCGTCCAGAAACGTCTGTAATAATACTCTCGCAACGTCCACTTACGTCTACAGAAAAACTATGTAAAGTCAATTACCTCATTGCACAACACTCTGTAACCATCTGTAACACGAACACCAGAATCCTTCAAAGTCTTCAAATAATCAACTGATAAAGAATTCATATTTCTACTAGAACGCAATAAGTGTCTCTGATGTTCAAAGCACATCTCATGATTGTGTTTCCGGAAATGCTTTTGGACCTCCAAAATACCATCATCAATTCTCCTAAATTCAACAAGCGCATTATATTTCGTTCGAACGTCCAATTTAGAATAAATCCTCTCATTCTCAATCTTATTTTTATAATCCTTCTCACCTTGCTTCCAACACACAAACTGTCTCATATATAACCCATCTTCCTTGCTACAAGACCTATGCTTCCTAATACTAAAACCCAATTCGAAAGCATATTTGTTATACAAATCGTATGCCTCAACTACGCTACCAACTCTCTGACCAATCAAAGACAGCATCGACTCATCATCCATTGATTCCATATCTGGAAAAAAAACAAAAGAAGGGAAAAAATAATAATAACTTAAGCAACGTCCCAACACGTCACACTTATTACTTACGCAACATCCAGAAAAACATCACATAAAAACTAGAGAAAAAACTCATATCCCGCAACGTCACACTACGCCCCACTTATTACTTATGTAACGTCCAGAAACATCACAACAAAACAAAAACAAACAACATCGCATTAAGCAACGTCCAAAAACGTCCAAGTTATACCTTACGCAACGTCCAACCACATCATATAAAAACTAAAAAAAAATATCATCTTATCCCGCAACGTGCAGATTTATGCCGCAACATTCAAAAATACATACCAACAACGTCCTCGAACACAACGATCATAATACCATCATCACAAAAACGAATCATACGAATGGAACCACAATTTTCTACCAATCAAAAATCATAATTCGCAAAAACATAGTATAAGACAACAATTAAACAACAAAAACATCAATCGGGAAAATAAAAAAAAATGATGATCATCATTGTTCTTCGATCCGATACCTTTATTAACAATTTCAATGCTTGCAGAATGATTTCAGAAGCAGCGCAATTCATAAATCTCTGGTTCCGATCGCTCTTGTTAAGTTTTTTATCGCTCTCGTTCAGTTTTTGAAAAAAAAAATGTAACCACCACGTTTTGAATGTATATATACCACGGCGGGAAAAGAAGGAAAAAAAAAGAAAAAGAAAAAACTGGGCGTCACTAAATATTACTAAAAATGGAAAAAAGACAGTTGGCTCAAAAAAATTTACTAATTATAGTAAGTGGTACATGTACACAGTGATACAGCATATAAATTGCGGGCTTCCTGGGTTTAAGATTAAAAACGAAACAAGCGGCCTCCTGGGTTTAAGATTAAAAAATAATAATAAAAAACCCCACCCAGCCCCTAACGCCCCTGCGCGTGTTTATTAATCCTAACCCCAAAAATTTACTAATATTTTTTAGTGGGAGTAAAATGGTAGGATCACATATAAATTGTCATGGTGCACGTTACTATTAAATAACAAATTGTGAGAACATAATTTTTAAGAATTAGCACATTATCTTAGCAATCAATAACGATTTCGTAGACCTATAGGACCACCGTGAATTTTATTACTACTGTAGGTCGCTACAGTAACGTACTATAGTTGCGCGCTACAGTGTATGCTACAAATTTATTTTTTTTTACACAACCTTTTTTTTAAAAAGAAATTACTTTAAAAAAAAAAACAAAACAGTAGTACAATTTTTTTTGACACACAACCTTTTTTTTTTAAAAAATACTTTTAAAAAAAAATAAGACAGTAGATATTATATCAATAGACTATAGATATCAGATCAAGAATATAAAAGAAATCATACAATACAACTAAAACATACTGAACAAGGGAGATCACATCATGATTATATAGACATCAGATCACAGAATACTAGATATCAGATCAACACACTATAGATATCAGATCAAGAATATAAAAAATATAATACAGTAGAACTGAAACATACTTAACAAGGGAGATCACATCAAGATTATATAAAAATCAAATCAACAGACTATAGATATCAAATCAAGAATATAAAAGAAATCATACAATAGAACTAATACATACTTAACAAGGGAGGTCACATCATGATTATAAAGACATCAGATCAACAGACTATAGATATCAGATCAATAATATAAAAAAAATTATACAATAGAATTAAAACATACTTAACAAGGGAGATCACATAATGATTATATAGACATCAGATCACAGAATACTAGACATCAGATCAACAGACTATAGATATCAGATCAAGAATATAAAAGAAATCATACAATAGAACTAAAACATACTTAACAAGGGAGATCACATCATGATTATATAGACATCATATCACATAATACTAGACATCAAATGAACAGACTATTGATATCAAATCAAGAATATAAAAGAAATCATACAATAAAACTAAATCATACTTAACAAGGGAGATCACATCATGATTATATAGACATTAGATCACAGAATACTAGACATCAAATCAACAGACTATAGATATCAGATCAAGAATATAAAAGAAATCATACAATAGAACTAAAACATACTTAACAAGGGAGATCACATAATGATTAGATAGACATCAGATCACAGAATACAAGATATCAAATCAACAGACTATAGATATCAGATCAAGAATATAAAAGAAATCATACATTAGAACTAAAACATACTTAACAAGGGAGATCAATCATGATTATATAGACATCAGATCAACAGATTATAGATATCAGATCAAGAATATAAAAGAAATCATACAATAGAAGTAAAACATACTTAACAGGGGAGATCACATCATGATTATATAGACATCAGATCACAGAATACTAGACATCAGATCAACAGACTATAGATATCAGATCAATAATAAAAAAGAAATCATACAATAGAACTAAAACATACTTAATAAGGGATATCACATCATGATTATATAAAATCAGATAAACAGACTATAGATATCAGATCAAGAATATAAAAGAAAGCATACAATAAAACTAAAATATACTTAACAAGTGGGATCAAATCATGATTATATAGACATCAGATCAACAGACTATAGATATCATATTATAATATATAAAATTAAATAATTATAAAATAAATTAAAAATATTTTTTTAATCATTTTTTTTAAAAAAATTCAAAAATATAGAAAAAAAGTACTGAATTGTTTAAAAAAAAGGACGGAAAAAATGTTTCAGGAAGAAGAAAAAAAAAACCCAATAGAAATAATATAATATTAAGAAAAAGAATGAAAAAGAAGAAAAATGCCCGCGGTTTGCTATTCAACGTCATTAAGTCGTCACGCATATCTTTTCGCAAAAAAATTAAAACACCCTAACAACTTCCTATTTTTGGGGTATGAGTAAAATTACATGGTGTACCTATAGAACCACCATATAAATTACGATCAAGAACTAATACATTTTCTTCAAAAAAAAAAAAAAAAAAAAGTTAATTATTATTCCCATTTTCGAATCGTGTTTTACAGGGACACACACATGAAACCATTAATTAAACTGAAACACAAAGAGCACAATAATTTTGATTGAAACATGATTGGAAGGAAAGCTAGAAACCGAAATCACTATTCATGCATTCCGTTTTCTTTTTTTGGAGAAAGACTATTCATTCTATGGACTGTGTAGTTTTGCGAGTAAACGCAATTGATTCTTTCTTGAAGCCGCAGCCCCGAATGTCTCTTCCATGTCCAAATCTCCAGGTTCGACCCCTCCAGGAAGTTCCCAATCGAAGTGATAGAGCAACAGGGCAAGTAAAAGCTCGACGTTGGTCACACCAAAGTTAATACCAGGGCAAATCCTTCTCCCAGCACCAAATGGAATGAGCTCGAAATTGTTCCCTGTAAAATCAATGGAATTGTCTCTGAATCTCTCAGGTTGGAACACCTCTGGATCGTTCCAAACTTCGGGGTTTCTTGCTATTCCATACGCATTTACCAAAGCTACTGTCCCACTTGGGATGGTGTAACCTGAAATTTCACATTGCTCTCTGCATTGCCTTGGGGCTAACAGAGGCCCTGGAGGGTGTAATCTCAAGGTTTCTTTTATCACCCATTTTAGGTACTGGAGTTCCTGGATGTCAGTTCCACTTATTTTTCCCTTACCTTTTAAGGCTCCCCTTACTTCAGCTTGTGCCTGCTCCAAGATTCTTGGGTTCTTCATCATTTCGGACATGGCCCATTCCACTATAACCGATGAAGTTATAGTTCCAGCTACAGACAATTCCTGTATGAATCGTATCATAAACGTAACTGATTAAATGGAAAAACCATTAGAAACCATAACATAAATATTATCAAAATTGGTCAGCCACTGCCCTTATTACATCGCATTTTAGTTCTTAACAACTGACTTTTCCTCATCTTTATCTTTTTAATTAGCTTATCCCAGTTTGGAAAGATCTGATTCAGTGAAGCAAAATCATTCTCAAAAGTTGCAAACCAAACATGAATCTTTTCTCCAGTCTCCAAAATTAAGTCATCTCTTTTGACTGCGTTTTCTTGATTGAGTAATTAACAACGAAAACAAGAACACAGGAGAGTAAAAATCTCTTACGAAAATGATGGCTTTGATGTTGTCTCTGGTGATGGAGAACTGAAAGTCGTTCTTTTTCTCAAGCCTTAAGAGAACATCAAGAATATCTTCTTCGGTCGTGTTAGCCTTGTTCTTTTCATGGCTAGTGACCAGATCCTCAAGGATTACATCTAGTTTACTGTACAGCTTCCAATCTCGGCCTCATCCCACTGAAAAATCGAAGAAACGTTTTCGAAGGAAAGAGATCTTCAAGATTGAAAATCCCAGCAAGATTTGCTGCTTCCATTGTTCCCGATATCAAGGAACTTTGGTCACTGCATATCCTCCCTGCCGTAGCTCTGCTGACCGTGGAATTCAAATATGACAAAACCACTTCACCCAAAACGATTGGTTTTCCCTCAAGGGATTCAATCGACATCCTAAGATTGGACAGTTCGTCCTCCATGATCTTGAACAGAGATTGAAGACTTTTACTGTTGAGGAGTTCCACCATATATATTTGACGCATTTGTCTCCAATAATCACCGTAAGGAGAGAAAGTAACGCCCAAGCTGTTGTACAACATTACTTTGGCCACGGTGAGATTAGGTCGATCTGCAAACGCAAGACTATGGGTTTGTAGGACTTCTTTTGCTAGTTTAGGGGATGAAACAACAATGGTTGAAAGTTCCCCAAGTTGCAAATGCATTATGGAACCATATTTTTCTGCCAATTTTTGGAAAGTGTGGTGAGGGAGTGCACCCACCATCTGGTGTAGATTTCCAATAAATGGGAGCTTTTTGGGCCCAGGTGGTAGTTTTTGATTTTCATGGTTAGCTTTCTGTGTTTTGAGCTGCTTACGAAGCAAGAAGAAGGTAGGTAGTAGGAGAAACAGAGCAATGAAGAAGATGAGCAACTCCATAGTTTCTTTATGCCACTCGTGTACCGGACCTAATCTGGAAAAGAAAGTCCTTTGTAGTAGAGGTACACTTTTCCACGGCTGTTATAGTTAGATAACGTTTTAAAGTTTTACACAATTTCCATGACACACTTATATTTTTTAAAACAGTCCTTCTCGTCTTTTTTTTTTTTTTTTAAATTATGTTTGTCGAACTCAAGCATTTCTATCAACTTGAATTTTTTTTTATTTCTTTTTTGGGTGAATTACATTTTTTCCCTTAAACTTTGGTCAAAATACAAAAATATCTCTAAAATTCTAAAAATTATAAAAATCCTCTTATGCTATCTAATTCATTAGCTTCGCCTCCTAAACTGATAATGTCATTCAATTTATTAAATAAATAGACAATAATACCCTTAATAGATCCTTGAATAAATTTTCAGACTAAACACCCTCCTATTTAGTATACATAAGCCAAAACACCCTTGTTTTTTAGGCAAAATATACGAATAAACAAGCCCTAAATTGGACTTTTGGTGTCTTGTTTATAAACTTATCGGAATACACATTGTTCTCATACTTAGCTAATGCATTTTTGTATTTATAGAAAAAGGAAAAAATTCCAAAACGAGATCATCTTGTTGGGACGAAGGGAGTATTTTGATTCGGGCGATAATTTTATAAAATTACTGTTAGCAAAAAGATTAATAAGAGTGAGAGTAAAAAGGATAAGAGGTGAAATAGTGAAAAAAGTGAAAAAAAAATTGAGAAACAAATAAGAAAAAATTTTAATTTTAAAAAAAATTTCAGATAAAAAAATTGGAGGAGTTTGTATGCAATTTTTGCTTATGTATACTAAATAGGAGAGTATTTTGATTTGAAAATTTATTTAGAGATCTATTAAGGGTATTATTATTCATTTACTCAATAAATTGAATGATATCGTCTGTTTAGAGTGTGAAATTAATGAATTAGATAGTACATGAGCTTTTTATAATTTTTAAAATTTTAGAGATGTTCTCGTATTTACACTAAAGTTTAGGGGGAAAAATTTTATTCACCCCTTTTTTTTATGAAATAGTGTAAACTTATCTAATACCTCTTTGGTTTTTTTTTTTTTTTTTTTGTAAAATGTTTTAAAAATTGTAAAAAAAATTCTTTTACAATGTGTTTTAGACTTTCCATGCAACTTTTGACATTTTATTTCTAAATTACTCATATTTATAATAAATTTAAATTGATTGAAATGAAATTACTTTTGAGATAACAGGTGATGCCCATATTATATCCTCATTCTCCACAAATTATATCATACTCCTAGGAGTAAACTGGCCGGTTTACTCCTAGGCGGTTTTTCTATAAAAAACGGATTAATCAGCCTATAACCGGAGTAGTACATGAAGGTCGTTCTACGATTTCTTCCATCGCGACATTAAATGCGCATTTAATGCTACTGAAGCGAAAGAATGGTTCACGCACGTTCAACAAGGCGGGAGTCGTGGTAACTGACGGTCGATAAGATGGGAGCCGTCGTCTCCGACGATCGACAAGACTGGAGCATCCTTCAAAGGTTGATTTTTTGGTCGATTTTGTTGCGCAGCGGGGAAATAATGATGACGGGCGGTGTTTTTGGAGATTCAAATTTGGTATTTATCATCATGTTCGTCTTGAGAGTGTTGCAAATTTTGATATTCCGATCATTGTGGTATCGATTTCAGGTAGTTTTATGGGACGCTGGAGGTCATGTAAACTCGAATGTGTACTTATGTAAACTCGAATGGGCGTTTAAGGGCTCTATAAATGGCTGTTTAAAGGGCTATAGTTTATGTAAACTCGCATTCTGTGCTTATGTAAACTCGTCTGTGTACTTATGTAAGTAGTTCATGAATGACTGTGTACATATGTAAACTCGATTGTGTGCTTATGTAAACTCGACAGCTTGCTTATGTAAACTCGCCTGTGTGCTTGTGTAAACTCGACTGTGTGCTTATGTAAACTCGACTGTGTGCTTATGTACACTCGACAGGTTGCTTATGTAAACTCGCCTGTGTGCTTGTATAAACTCGACTGTGTGCTTATGTAAACTCGACTGTGTGCTTATGTATATGTGTTTGAAGTTTGGATTCCAAAAGAAGATGAGGAGGATCCCATATTCTGGCACGTTGTCATTTACAATGACAATGATTATTCTATAAATTGTTCATGCAAGAAGTTTTCTGAAGTTGGGATGCTATGTTGTCATTGCCTCCGTGTCCTTTTTCATAACAATTTTACGGTATGCTCTATATGCTGATGTCAATTTTGTAAACTAGTTAAAACTGATATACAACAACATAACTAATGTGGTTTTCCTTTTTTTTCCCCTTTTTTGTAGAAAATTCCAAAAATGTATATCCTCGATAGGTGGACAAAAACTGCTTCAGTTTCCCGTTGTGGAAAGTTTAATGCTTCAGAAGTGTCGATGTGTTCGGCATCAATTTTTTACCATATTTGTGGAGGGCAGATGCTAGTAGAAGGTATTTTGATCTAATTAGATTATCGCATACCAGTGAGATTGGTCGAAGTATTTTGGATGAGTACTATGTGAAAGTCAAAGATGCACTTGCTGCCCAAGCTGATATTTTGGATGGGAATTATGAAGTGCCTTCGTCGAAAAAGATTAGAGACCCCACTTCTAGGAGGGCAAGAGATGTGAGGAATGTTCGGTTTAAAAGTACAGTTGAGAAGAGGGTGCACAAAGCCAAATTGAAACATCAAAGGAAGAAGAAGGATTTTTGATCGTTATGTAAACTTAAAGTTCTGAACTAGTTATGTAGACTGATGGTTTAGTGTAAGGTTTCTGATCTCATTATGTAGACTAATGGTTCTGAACTCGTTGTGTATTGTGACAGTTCTGAACTACTTATGTAAACTGATGATTATGATCAGGTTATGTATTATGAGAGTTCTGAACTATTTATGTAAACTGAGGGTTCTATTATGGTAATGTAAACTGATGGTTCTGAACTCGTTATGTATTGTGAGGGTTCTGAACTACTTATGTAAACTGATGGTTATGATCTCGTTATGTATTGTGAGAGTTATGAACTAGTTATGTAAACTGAGGGTTCTGAACTACTTATGTAAACTGAGGGTTCTGAACTACTTAAGTAAACTGAGGGTTCTGAACTACTTATGTAAACTGAGTGTTCTGAACTATTTATGTAAACTGAGGGTTCTGAAATACTTATGTAAACTCAGGGTTCTGAACTACTTATGTAAACTGAGGGTTCTGTTCTCGTTATGTAAACTGAGGTTTCTGATCTCGTTATGTAAACTGAGGTTCTGATCTCGTTATGTAAACTGATGGTTATGAACTCGTTATGTATTGTGAGAGTTCTGAACTACATATGTAAACTGCTGGTTCTGATCTGTTTATGTATTCCGAGAGTTCTGAACTACTTATGTAAACTGATGGTTCTGATTTGGTAATGTAAACTGATGGTTCTGAACTCGTTATGTATCCTGAGAGTTCTGAACTACTTATGTAAACTGAATGTTCTGAACTACTTATGTAAACTGAGGGTTCTGAACTACTTATGTAAACTGAGGGTTCTGATCTACTTATGTAAACTGAGGGTTCTGAACTACTTATGTAAACTCAGGGTTCTGAACTACTTGAGTAAAGTTAATATATATAACAAATATAATGTTTACATCACACATATAAATCTGTGAATATATAATCTCCTTATGTAAACTTGAGTTTACATAAGCTGACAATCAATGTAAACTTAACTATGTTAGTTATCATTCGAATGTTAGTTTTTATAGTAAAATTCAGATATCTTTTTATTGAGCGCAACCCTCAGGGTATTGTGTGGTGACATGAGCAAGTTAAACAGGTACTTCACCCTTAACGTTTTCAGGATCTCAGGATTGTCCTTCGCCGCAATCAAGTCACAGTCATAGTCCAAAGCTTCTTGTCCATGATAAAGCTCCATATGCCGCATGACGTAGAGGTCACAATTGAATCCGTCAGGGTTTTTCCATGCAAGGTCAGGGTAGGTCCACTTCCAATGGTAGCACTTCTGATAGCGTTTAGCCCAAGGTGTATCTGATGTCCAGTCTTGGAAGTAGTACACCTGCAGCATTTTCCATAAGATTTGGTGTAAAATGAAGTCTACAATGTTGTAAATTCTACATTATTATGTTATATTGTACTTACTAGTTTCTTTGGAAGACCACCGTAGGATGCCGCTTCTCCGCGTGCATTGTCAAACAGTACCACCTGTTTTTCATTGCTGTTGATGCACACCAACACAAAATGGGCATCTAGGTGGATGGGGAAGAACATCAATGCGTTTTTTTTAAATGTAATGTAAACTGTGACAATGGTTCTACTCATTACCATGGACGGCTGAAAAGTATTTTTGGTTTTCTTGATGAACCATAATTCTGTTGTCATTTGTTCTGAAAACCTGTGCATACATGTTTTGTCCTTTCCTGCCTTCATTCCCACGTCTTTCACTATGAGCTGCATAATATGAAATGTTAAATATACGGGTTATAACAAACTGTATGAGGCCCAGTGATGTAAAGAAGTGTGTAAGTATTATCTCACCAAAAACTGGACTGAGCAGAAAAACCTCGAAGGTTTCTCAGTTTGTGGCAAATTTTTGGTTTTGGTCAGGTGATACGACCAACATTCAATGATGGCCGTATCCAACCATTCACCCCAAACCATGCTGGACATCTGCTCCCGGTCTATGGTAAGATTGCCATGCCCACCAAACAGTTGCTCGCTGACAGTGTTATGTAAAATATACTTATGTAAACTGGACCACGTAAAATATGCTTATGTAAAGTACATTTATGTAAACTCGTTTGGATCAACCTTTATGTAAAAATGACTTGTGTAAACTGATGGTTCTGATCTGGTTATGTAAACTGATGGTTCTGAACTCATTATGTATTGTGAGAGTTCTGAACTACTTATGTAAACTGAGGGTTATGATCTCGTTATGTATTGTGAGAGTTATGAACTACTTATGTAAACTGAGGGTTCTGAACTACTTAAGTAAACTGAGGGTTCTGAACTACTTATGTAAACTGAGGGTTCTGAACTACTTATGTAAACTGAGAGTTCTGAACTACTTATGTAAACTGAGAGTTCTGAACTACTTAAGTAAACTGAGGGTTCTGAACTACTTATGTAAACTGAGGGTTCTGAACTACTTATGTAAACTGAGGGTTCTGAACTACTTGAGAAAAGTTAACATATATAACAAACAGATGTTATATGTGAAAGAGATGTAGGTCAAGAACACATACTACTTCGGCCTGCCCTTGCTTGCCTCCTCAGGC
Organism: Knoxia roxburghii; assembly: GCA_030378225.1. Taxonomy (NCBI): domain Eukaryota; kingdom Viridiplantae; phylum Streptophyta; class Magnoliopsida; order Gentianales; family Rubiaceae; genus Knoxia; species Knoxia roxburghii. The sequence goes on from CM059423.1 coordinate 10,665,512, forward strand.
AAAAGTGCGTAGTCATTGACTATCTTCTCCTTCTCCGAGATTCTTGCAAGTGTATCCTTTTTCCAGCTGGTGATGTAAGGACACAGCAATTTCCTTGGTTTTTTAACGGCTCGATGAGCCCTGTTGGGACCGAATGCAGCTACCTCATCAGTGTTATCCGGATCCCCCATGATCACGCTGAAATGTTGGATTCAAATTCTTTAATCGATATTCAATGTTTAATTACATCAAATGGGAGATGATAAGAATACTTACTCAAAGTCAGGCTCGTCCGCAAGCAATGGTTCAGCCGCGAAGTCAAGTCTCCTAAATAAGTGGGACTGAACATCTTGAATGGCCTCATGTACCAATGCCTTTTGTCCTTCCGTATCGGCCGTTTTATCTTTCTGAGTTTCCTGAAATTTATGAATCAAACGGACTGGCGTTAGTTGTGAAATGCCTAGGTCAAAAGTTGGAGTCATTTCCGTCATTTTCTTAATTGGAACGGCCGGCTGTCCAAAGCTTTTCTCTACAAGATCAGCAACCAAGCACATTTGTTTTAAAAACTGAGTGTCTGGTGTGTCTGTTGGCTGCAAGTTGTTATTATATAATCATTGAAAGTTATTCCACAAAGATGTGCAATTTAAAATAACAAATTTACATGAAATACCTCTCCGGCTGGTATTTTGGTTGCTGGCATGGTTTTTTCAGTTTCTGCAGGTTCCACCCCCACGGGAACCTGCAGTAATTTACATAAAGAATCAAAACATTAATAGAACTACTTATGTAAATTGAGGGTTCTGATCTTTTTATGTATCCTGATAGTTATGAACTACTTATGTAAACTGAGGGTTTTGAACTACTTATGTAAACTGAGGGTTCTGAACTACCTATGTAAACTGAGGGTTCTGAACTACTTATGTAAACTGAGGGTTCTGAACTGCTTATGGAAACTGAGGGTTCTGAACTGCTTATGCAAACTGAGGGTTCTGAACTACTTATGTAAACTGAGGGTTCTGAACTTTGTATGTATCCTGAGAGTTCTGAACTACTTATGTAAACTGACCATTGAAATATCATTATGTAAAGTGAGTGTTCTAATATCGCCTATCCAGTATTATGCTTACCTCTTTTTGTTCAGCTTTCTCCTCATCGTTTTGCACCTCAGCTTTCCCAGTTTGTGCACCCTGCTTTTGCTCCAAACATAAGCAAAACATTATTAGAACACTAGCAATAACAGTACTTTACACATGCATGACAGCACTTTACACAAACTTCCAGTAGTTTACTTAAGCATATCAGTCTATGATTTTACACGAAAAAAAGGATTTTACCAGAGAAAAAAGTACTTACATAAAGACTTTACAGTATTAGGCTTACCGCTTTCTCTCCATCTTCCTCCTGCTCATTGTCCACTGCCTTCTGGAGGTCATGTATTACACCTTGAACATCTTGCAGGACTGTTTCTAGTGTACACAAATCAGGACACTTTGAAGCCCTCATTCTCTCCAAGTAGTCTATGAAAGATCGACTATATTTTCCCAATTGAATGTACATTTCTAGAAAATTTGAGAGGAGCTGATCGTCATCCTGCACATAGATTGCATTTTTCATATGAAGTGTTTGATGACAAAAATGACTGTAAACTACATTGAGTATGGTATTTACCTCTCCATCTTGCTTTGCTGACGCTCCAGGGTTGCCCTCTTCCATAAGTGATACGATGATATCTGAAACAATTTCATTAATATTTGCAGCATCCTCATCCCCTTTTACTGTCTCAGATGTCCCAGCTTGCTCTGCTTCATCATCGTCATCCTCATGTCCCTCAGCTTCCTCAGCTGCCTCATCTTCCTCAGCTTTCTCCTCATCTTCCTCCTCAGACCCCTCACCTTCCTCACCCTCACCTTCTTGAGCTTCCTCCTCAGATTCTCAGCTTTCTCACTCTCAGCTGGCATCTGAATTTCAACTCCTTCCTGTTCAATGATGACCTCCATGTGTGTTGGTCTCTGCAACAACTGTATTAATTGCAGACCTTGATGTAAAGTCGTACTTAACAAGAATGTTTGTGTAAACTTGATTCATGTAAAATAGATTCCTGTATACTTGTCTTCCCAGCTTCATCCTCAGCTTCCTGAGGGGATTCAGATTCTTCATCTGAATCTTCTTCCTCTGTGGAGGTTTCATCCGCATCTTCCTCCTCTACGGATTGTACCTCTTCTGTGTCATCCCCTCCATCGGGGGATGATTCACTTCCATTAACCTGGCAACATGATGTGCAAAAATGCTCAAATTGTGTAAAGTAATGTCGCATAATGCTATAAAAGTAATGTTAAATACAAACCTCATAAAAGTCTTCATCTTCTTCAGGGCGTTCTCTTACTGTGCCCGTTCCCCAGAGTGTGTTTCGCAGTGCAAGCTCCATCACCTTGCTTTGGGGCCAATTTCGGATTGTCGGGACAAGGCGATTATCGGTATTCACAGCGGAATGCCCAAGTCTATCAGCATACAGCAACTATGATAGTGCAAAAAAAAAATGATTTTTATGTTATGAATGTGTGATGTAAACTGAATATGTAAACTGAATATCTAAAACTGGACATGTAAACTGAATATGTAAACTGAACTTCTAAAACTGGACATGTAAACTGAACATCTAAAACTGGACATGTAAACTGAACATCTAAAACTGAACATGTAAACTGAACATCTAAAACTGGACATGCAAACTTTATGTAATCTGAATATGTAAACTGAATATGTAAACTGAACATCTAAAACTTGACATGTAAACTGAACATCTAAAACTGAACATGTAAAACTGGACATGTAAACTGAACATCTAAAACTGAACATCTAAAACTGAACATGTAAACTTTATGTAAACTGAACATGTAAACTGAACATCTAAAACTGGACATGTAAACTTTATTTAAACTGAATATGTAAACTGGACATGTAAACTTTATGTAAACTGAACATGTAAACTGAATATGTAAACTGAACATGTAAACTGAACATGTAAACTGAAGGTTATACCACAACGAATGTAAGAGGCCCCGTGAATTGGCCTCTAGGATGCTTTCTCCATTCTTGTATGCTGTCCATCAAGCGAGCAAGGACGAATTTTCTCCAATTCAGCTTCCTGATATTCTCTACCGAGCTGAATGATTTCAGATATCGGTATTGAACTGTGTTGGTGCCGTTGCTGTGAATTAACGTGGACACCATGAATATCACGAAATCTTGAAGGAATTCAAGGCCAGCGTCCTTGTTACGCCTGATGTAATCAGAGAGGCTACTTGCTGAAATAATCGCCTTGTTTTGTGGAACGGGGTGCCTGAGATCCCACTTTTTCTTGTCTTCTTTGTACACCTGGGATGTTTGATCTTTCCTGGTGTATTCCTCCACATCCAGTTCCCCACCAGGAAATCCCATTACTGACTCCACATCTACCTCTGTAATTAGAATTGTGGCAGCATCCAACTCCAAAGTGCTTCTTTCAGTATTGATGTTGGAGATCAAGTAATGGCCGAAAGAATTCGGAAACGTCCCATAGTTAATGTGAAAAAGGCACCCCAGCCCCACATATGTCAGCTGCTCCCTCTGCGCCTCATTTAGATCCACAAGCAGCGACGATATTCCAGCAGCAGATGTTCTTGACTGGAATGATTGTTTTGACTCTCTCACCGCTTGGTATCCTGCGGTTTCTTGCAAACATGCCAATTCCGCATATTCACGGAGTGGCTCGGTCCTTTCTTGAAAGATTTGAATAGCAAGCTCTTCATATTTCCTTTTATTATAATTTTTCTTTTTTTTTCTTTCCTCAATTTTTTTTTTCTGCTTTCAGCTTCTGCAATTCTTTGAAGCTTATTTCCTCAAAATCATAGTCTAAATTCGCTTCAACAATCTTCTTTATTTTGCCTGAAACCGCATCAAAAAGGGCAAATCACAATACATAAAAAAAAAAACCAGTAGTTTACATAAGCAGAACACTACATAACACGATAAAACAGCACTTTACACAAGCAAATCAGAACATTACATTATATACCAGTAGTTTACATAACCAGTTCAGAAGATGATCAAACACGAATTACAATAATTCAAGTCTTAGGAACACTACTCTACATCCCAAAAAAGTAAGTTTACACGAGAAAACAGCACTTTACACAAGCAAATCAGAACATTACATAATCAAACAGTAGTTTACATAAGTATTTCAGAGGATGATTAGACACGAATTATGATAATTCCAGTCTTAGGAAAACTACTCTACAACCAAAATAAGGAAGTTTACACGACAAAATAGCACTTTACACAAGCAAATCAGAACATTACATAATCAAACAGTAGTTTACATAAGCAGTTCAGAGGAAGATTAGACACGAATTATGATAATTCCAGTCTTAGGAAAACTACTCTACAACGAAAATAAGGAAGTTTACATGAGAAAACAACACTTTACACAAGCAAATCAGAACATTACATTCTATACCAGTAGTTTACATAACCAGTTCAGAAGATGATCAAACACGAATTACAATAATTCCAGTCTTAGGAACACTACTCTACATCCAAAAAAAGTAAGTTTACACGAGAAAATAGCACTTTACACAAGCAAATCAGAACATTACATAATCAAATAGTAGTTTACATAAGCAGTTCAGAGGATGATTAGACACGAATTATGATAATTCCAGTCTTAGGAAAACTACTCTACAACCAAAATAAAGAAGTTTACATGAGAAAACAACACTTTACACAAGCAAATCAGAACATTACATTATATACCAGTAGTTTACATAACCAGTTCAGAAGATGATCAGACATGAATTACATTAATTCCAGTCTTAGGAAAACTACTCTACTTCCAAACAAAGTAAGTTTAAACGAGAAAACAGCACTTTACACAAGTAAATCAGAACATTACATTATCAAACAGTAGTTTACATATGCAGTTCAGAGGATGATTAGACACGAATTATGATAATTCCAGTCTTAGGAAAACTACTCTACAACCAAAATAAGGAATTTTACATGAGAAAACAGCACTTTACACAAGCAAATCAGAACATTACATTACATACCAGTAGTTTACATAACCAGTTCAGAAGATGATCAAACACGAATTACAATAATTCCAGTCTTAGGAACACTACTCTATATCCAAAAAAAGTAAGTTTACACGAGAAAAGAGCACTTTACACAAGCAAATCAGAACATTACATATTCAAACAGTAGTTTACATAAGCAGTTCAGAGGATGATTAGACACGAATTATGAGGATTGTATTCTTAGGAACACTACTCTACAACCAAAATGAGGAAGTTTAGATGAGAAAACAGCACTTTACACAAGCAAATCAGCACTTTACATAAGCAAACAGTAGTTTACATGAGCAGTTCAGAATATGATTAAACACGAATTATGAGGATTGTATTCTTAGGAAAACTACTCTACAACCAAAATAAGGAAGTTTACATGAGAAAACAGCACTTTACACAAGCAAATTAGCACTTTACATAAGCAAACAGTAGTTTACATAAGCAGCCATCACTTTACATAATCAAAAAACGGGACTGTACATAGGAAAATAGTAGTTTACACAACGATAAACTGTAACAAACTTACTCTCCCGAACTTGTTTGTGTGATTTCTCGGCTTCGATTTCCTTGCTCGGCCTCTTTACACCCAGAATATTTGCCGCCCTAGGATCTGTGTTGCGTTGTTTACCCAAAAAAAAAAAAATCCCGACCATTATCAACAACATCACTACCCCTAAACTGCAAGTATAATTTCAACATTTGTTATAAACATTCCTTTCATCATTCTTTCAAATTTTTCGGCTTCTGCTTCGCTGGTAACTTGCTTAACCCTAACCATGATTTTTCTCTTTGATCGCTTTTTTTTTTCCCACTCCAAATGATCGTCGAATGGCCTTCCGCTGGTGGAGTCGTAGCGTTCAGGTTGCTCGTTTTCGCGAAAGGTCGTGCTTTGAATGGTGCCTATTTTTTCGGAGCTCGTGGGTCGTGCGGAGAGTGTAAGGAGGGTTGTCGCTTCTTCGAATGGAAAATAAATCCCCATCCAGTTTGTTTCCATAAGATTTGTACCTCCTTTGTGTAAAGTCCGTACAGAACGAAGCCCAACAAATATTTCAAATTTAATTTTGCTTGGATTCGCGGGTTTTGATTTGATGTAAACTGGGGGTACGGGGTTGCTAATTAGGGTAAGGTGAGGAGCGTAAAAACCACTCGGGTTTATTGCTTCCTGCCTCATGTTTTGCATTTCTTTCTTTTTTTTTTTTTTTTGCTAGGAGTAGTAACAGTACTACTACTCCTAGTAGTATAATATAACAACTGCTCATTCTCACGCTTGAAGAGTGTTTTTTTCTCAAACTCTTTTAGATTTTTTTTTTCCAGAGAAATCCAAAACTGTTGCAGAACTTATTTTTCTTTTGGCTTAAATCCATTTTTTGTCCTCCTTAATGGAGGTACTTTCGGTTTTAGTCCTTCTTTTATTTTGGTCACCAATACTAGTTCCACTTAATTTTTTTTGGCAATTATAGTTATTTTTTACGAAAAAGTTAAGAAAATAACGAATTAACTCATTTGATCGCTAGTTAACCCTAATATTTTCTTCACCATGATTTGTACTATGATTTTTCAATCCATTTTACGACTCGATTCTTCATGAATGTTCAACCCATTTAGATCGACTCACAATCCAAAATGACGGTCAAGACACTAAATGGGTTGAATATTCAAGAGGATCCGGATCATAAAATTGGTTGAACAAACTATGGTACAAATCATGGTCAAGAAAAAAGTATGTTTGACTAGCGATCAAATGAGTTAATCCGTTATCTTCTAAACTTTTTCGTAAAAAGGACTATAATTGATAAAAAAAAATTGGTGGGTGCATTAGTGATAAAAATAAAAGAGGGACTAGAACTGAAATAACCCCTATTAAGGACGATCAAAAATGGATTTAAACATTTTATTTGTATTTTTTTTAGTGAAACAGTCTAGCAAATCCCATAGGCCGATTTAGACTAGCAGGTTTAGATACCCTATCATTAATCAAGAAAAAAGAGGTACTAAAGCCACCTCCCTTTCCAGAAGCCTACGACTCCCTTGGGGAGTTTACCTAATTTTTGGAAATTAACTCCAACCATCCTGTTCAAAAGTACCCCCTATCTATACAAAAGCCACCTATAGCTTCTGTGTAAACCTACCCCCTCCTATCTACAAACTTTGAAGCTCTTACCCTAATGACAACTTGGAATTTAAAGTCTGAGTGTTGGAATAGAGGCCTTGTCTAGCTGAAAGAGCCCCCGTAGTTTCTTTGGAAGGGAAGCAAGGGAAACAAAGCTCCCTTACTCACCCTTTGAAGCCATCTTTGCTAGAAAGTCAGTTGGGCAATTTCCCTAATCACATGTTCCATTTTATATTGGCGATTGCTCAGAGTATCCCTAATCTCTTTCAAAGAGTGGGAATCACGGCATAGAAAGAAGACCTCCCCGTTTTTTTATCATTTGTACTACTTGCTAGTTATCACACAAGAAATGACAAGCTCACAGGTCTAAAGAGATACAATACCTTAGGGCCCGAAGAAGAGCTAAAATTTCCGCCTGCAATGATGAGACGGCTTCCAACTTGAAACTTTCTGCATGGTTAAAATATCCAACTTGGGATCGGATTACGAAACCTCCTCTAGCTTCACCTGATGCCCGATGAGAAGCATTTGTACTGATTATCCAGGCACCACAACCCGTATAATATCTCCACCGAATGGGGACTGGAGCAACCCGAGGGGGGGGAAGGCAACTGGAGTCTGAAGTTTCTCAAAATGTTGATGCTATCTGGATTTGAGGTTGCTGATGGCCGAAAGGCTTGAATGACTGATTTCAGGGAATTTTGGATGTCTTCTACAAGCCAGATGCTTGTAAGTTGTACTCCCTCATTGATCATCGTTTTTCTCGCTAGCCAGATGGACCATAACAATAAAGAGGGAAGAATTCGCACCAGGTGACGCAGAACAGGGCCTCTCATGCATCTAAACCACCAAGCTTGTACCTGTTGGATCCAAGTCTTGTGTGTTCCAGCACCGAAGACGTAGTACGTTCTTCACTAGATATAGTCTGCTCTTTCCGTGACGTAGTCCGTGGTTTGCTAGATGTAGTTCCTGCTCTGCTTTACTAGACGTCGTCTCTGCTTTACTAGACATAGTCCGTGCTTTGTTGGACGTAGTTCTTTCCAGACGTAGTTCCTGCTTCACCAGACGTAGTCCCTGCTTTGCTAGACGTAGTTCCTTCTTTGCTGGACGTAGTTCAGGCTAGTAGGAAATTCCAAGGCTTGTGCAAGCACAATTTCCTTAAGATAAATTTGCCCTCTCTACTTAGTGCTTAGAGAATACGTGGACAATTACCTCCCAGGATACAATGGAACCGTAAACTCAGTTTAGCATAAAAACTGGCTTACCAACGAAGTAAAACAGCTGTTGAACACTGAAGCAGATTTCTGGGAAGGCTTAAAGAAAATTCGTAGAGAGAGAAAGCTTTTCTAGAGAGAAGGAGGAGCAGAATTTCTTTAGGAAGCAAGAAGAATTCAGCTTTTTGTGTGTTTGGAATGGTTAGAGTGCTCACTATTTATAGTGAAGGATGGAGCCTTTCATTTAAACAAGAATTGAATCATGTTTAATAGGCAGTCATTATTCTTCAAATTAAATCTGTCCGTTTTAGAATTAAACCAGCAATTAGTGTGGCAGAATACTTTATTCTGCACCTATTGCACATCAACGGTCATTTGTTTTACAAACAAAAGTCTGGATTGATTAGCAATTAATCATCCATTTCATTTTGAAGAATAATCCATCATTAAGAGAGTCAGCATATTTGATTAAATTCTCATTTAATCTACACATTAACTGGGAAAAATTAAAACCGAATAGTAGCAAAACGGAGGTTGATCAGGCCTGCCGATTAAGCCTACAATTCGTCCGGCATTCGTGTCCGCAGGTGCGGGCACGCACTGGCACACAAGTCCAAGCTAATTCGGTCCCTCGATCGCACCCCCCCTGCGCGTGCGCACGCGAGCGGGAGCTACGATGTATAAAGTAGTGTAGGAATTCAAAGCTCACTTTACAAGACAATGCTTATAAAGTGCTTCTCTTTTCCTCACCTTTCCAATGTGGGATTCTTAAATCCCTTAGCTTGATTTTCCCATAAAACTCTCTCATTCACACTCTTTACTTCCAACAATCCCCCACACGAATGAGATATATATCGGTTTGTCAGTGTTCAGTGACCAGTCCCTGAAAAGAGAAAGTAGGTCTTAACCTTTGAACTTCCCCTTTGTAGACCACGCTTTCTTTACTAGTTGTCCAGTAGACGCAATGTCCTTGAACTGTCCTGCTTTTTAGTGTAAAGGTCCACATACCCTACACAGGAACCAATCTCAACTGTTCAGTTCTCATGGTTTTGTTCATTATGGCCATGAAACACGTCCTGGTTCTGCAAGAGTTCTAAAGAATTAAGCCGGTTCAATTCTCCTTTGAAGCGGACCCACTTCTCTCTCACATAGGTGACTTCTTAAATTTGAAACGTAACCACAGTTACTTTCTTAAGAGTCATTAAAGCGACATCTCGCTAGCCTTATCCATATGTCACTGTTTCTTGACAGGAATGAGTTGAGGTTGCCCCCACAGTGACCGTATTAGGTCTTATGATTAGGTTGTCCCTTTGAACCTAGATCTTGGGATCTCTAGTCAACTAGGTTGGGTTTTCCTTCAAAAAACCTTTTATCCTTTACAGGCTTTTATCCCCATTCCTTTCGTCAATCTTTCAACTGTCTCTCTATTTAACCCTTTGGTTAGCGGATCCGCGATGTTATCCTTTGACCTTACGAAGACAATTGAGATAACTCCTATTGAGAGCAGTTGTCTGATGGTATTGTGTCGACGACGAATATGTCTCGATTTACCATTGTACATTGTACTCTGTGCTCTGCCAATTGCAGATTGACTATCACAATGAATGCAAATTGGTGGCACAGGTTTCTCCCATTTTGGGACATCCTCTAGAAAATGGCGTAGCCATTCAGCCTCCTCTCCACATTTATCTAGAGCAATAAACTCTGATTCCATTGTGGATCTAGCTATCACCGTTTATTTAGAGGATTTCCATGACACGGCAGCCCCTGCAAGTGTAAACACATAGCCACTCGTGCATGTCGAATCATTTATATCAGATATCCAGTTAGCATCTGTATAGCCTTCTATCACAGATGGATACGTGGTATAATGTAATCCATAATCACGAGTATATCTTAGGTACCTTAGTACCCTAATTACTGCCGTCCAGTGATCCTTTCCTGGATTACTCATGTATGAACTCAATTTGCTTACCACGTAAGCAATATCTGGTCTAGTACAGCTCATTAGATACATCAAACTCCCAATTATCCTGGAGTATTCAACCTAAGAAATACTCTCTCCACGATTCGTAGCTAAATGGAGATTGTTATCTAATGGCGTTCTAGCAATTCCAAAGTCATTCTGATTGAATTTCCCTAGAATCTTGTCCACATAATGAGCTTAACTCAAAATTAGACCTTCCGGGGACCTGATGATTCGGATTCCAAGAATCACATCCGCCAGTCCTATATCTTTCATGTCAAATTTTGAATTTAACATGGCTTTGGTAGATTTGACCATTTTGTCACTACTACCAACTATGAGTATGTCATCTACGTACAAACATAAGATGACATAATCATCTCCGACTTCCTTTACATAGACACATTTGTCACACTCATTAATTTTATATCCACTTGTTATCATTGCATGGTCAAACTTCTCATGCCATTTCTTAGGAGCTTGTTTCAGACCGTACAATGACTTAACCAGTTTACATACTTTCTTATTGGAACCTGGAGCTTTAAACCCTTCGGGTTGTTCCATGTATATTTCTTCATCTAATTCTCCATTTAAGAAAGCTGTTTTTACATCCATTTGATGTATTTCCAAATTCCGTAAGGCTGCGATAGCCAATATCATCCTTATGGAATTTATCCTCGTTACCGGAGAATACGTATCAAAGTAGTCTAAGCCCTCTCGTTGCTTATACCCTTTGATTACCAACCTAGCTTTGTATTTGTCGATAGAGCCATCAGCTTTCATTTTCCGTTTGAAAATCCATTTTCACTCTAACGGACTACAGCCAGGAGGGAGATCCACTAACTCCCAAGTATGATTCTGTAAAATAGAATCAATCTCGCTCTTTATGGCTTCTTTCCATAAAGGCGCTTCCGGAGAATTCACAGCTTCAGTATAAGTCTGTGGTTCTTTCTCAACGAGAAAGATTTCAAAATCATCCCCAAATGATTTCTCTATCCTTACTCTTTTGCTACGTCTTAACTCTACCATTTCTTGACTCGAAAATTCTTCATCGATGGTTTCACTAGGCCTTTTAGAGCCAGTTTCCCCAACTGATTTCCAAGGGAATACATTTTCAAAGAAACATGCATTTCTTGATTCCATGGTAGTATTCTTGTGTATATCTGGTATTTTCGAATCATGCATAAGAAATCGGTATGCAGTACTATTATGAGCGTAGCCGATAAAGACACAATCCACCGTTTTGGGACCTATCTTTATTTTCTTTGGTGTCGGTACTGCTACCTTCGCTAGGCACCCCCACACTCGCAAGTGTTTGTAGGAAGGTGTTTTTCCTTTCCATAATTCATATGGGGTTTTCCCTTCTTTCATTTGAGGTATTCTATTAAGTACGTAATTACTCGATAGAATAACGTCCCCCCACATATTAAAAGGTAAGCCTGAACTTAACAACATCGCATTCATCATTTCTTTTAATGTGCGATTTTTACGTTCAGCAATCCCATTGGATTGAGGTGAGTACGGTGCTGTTATTTCATGGATTATTCCATTTTTAACACAATAGTCACCGATAGGTGCTTCGTACTCTCCACCTCTATCACTTCTCAATTTCTTGATTCGTCTTCCAAGTTGATTTTCAACCTCGGCTTTATAGAGAATAAATTTCTCTAACGCCTCATCTTTGCTTTTAAGCAAATAAACATAGCAATATTTTGTGCGATCGTCAATAAAGGTAATAAAATATATATTACCACCTCGTGTTTGAACCGATTTCAAATCACATGCATCGCTATGTATTAAGTCAAGGGGTTCGTTATTTCTTTCAACCGTTTGGAACAATGACCTAGTCAATTTTGCCTCAACGCATATTTCACATTTATGACTTAGGTCAATTGGGAAACTTGGGATATGGTTCAAGTTAATTAATCGACGTATCGAATTATAATTAACATGACCTAGTCTACCATGCCATAAGCTAGAAGACTCAATCAAGTAAGCAGAAGAGGTATTTCCATTATTATTGACAATAGTCATTACATTCATTTTAAACATCCCCTCGGATGCATACCCCTTCCCCAAGTACAATCCCGACTTTGAAAGAATAATCTTATCCGACTCTATTACAACTCGGAATCCATGCTTATTCAGCATGAACCCAGAAATAAGATTCTTTCGGACTTCTGATGCATAAAGCACGTCCTTCAAAGTCAACGTTTTGCCCGAAGTCAACTTGAGCAAAACCGTTCCTTTCCCCTCGACTTTGGCGACAGCCGAGTTCCCCATATATAGCTTCTCGCCATGGGTCGAAACAAGAGTTGAGAAGTGTCCTCTATTGACACAAACATGTTTGGTTGAGCCCGAGTCGTACCACCATTCTTTCTGGTTCGACTCCACCATATTCACCTCGGAGATCACAGCAACCAAACTGATTTCCTCCTTTGGGTTTTTCTGGACCATGTTTGCCTCGGAGTTTTTCCTTGGAATACGACACTCCGATGACTTGTGGCCCTGCTTTCCACAGTTGAAGCACTTGCCTTTGAACTTGGTTTTCTGCTTCGAGACACCTCCCGTTGCCCCAAGCTTGGCCTTGCCTTTATTCTTGAAGCCTCCCTTGCCATGTTCCAGAACATTGACCTTGGCTTCTGCAGGGTTGACTGACTTGATCTCAGCTTTCTTGTTGTCTTCTTCAATCCGAAGTCTGACAACGAGATCCTCCATCGTCATCTCCTTGCGTTTGTGCTTGAGATAGTTCTTGAAGTCCTTCCAACTTAGTGGCAATTTCTCAATCATGGCCGCCACTTGGAACACCTCGCTCAAAACCATCCCTTCCGCACTTATCTCGTGCAGGATGAGCAGCAACTCATCCACTTGACTCATCAAAGATTTTGAGTCAACCATTTTGTAATCGAGGAAGCGGCGGACCACAAATTTCTTTGAGCCTGCATCCTCGATTTTGTATTTACGGTCCAAAGCCTCCCACATTTGCTTTGCCATTTTGTATGTCCCATATATCGTGTATAGGGAATCATGCAATCCATTCAGGATGTAATTGCGACAAAGGAAGTTCGAATACTCCCAAGCCTCCATGGTGTCTTCCATTGACTTATCACCTTCGGGGATGTTGGGGCGGTCATCTTTCACGAACCTTCCAAGACCCAACATGGTCAAGTAGAACAACATCTTTTGTTGCCATCTCTTGAAGTACATGGCAACCCCTTGAAACTTCTCGGGTTTCTCATGGTGGCTCCCTGGAATAGTAGGCATTGAAGGCACAAAACCCTTACTTGAGGTGACAGTCGGGTTCACCTCGGCAGCAAATTCATTTGAACTAGCCATGGATAATAACGAAATTTTATCTTAAGATTGTTGGATCCAAGGCTTGTGTGTTCCAGCACCGAAGACGTAGTACGTTTTTCACTAGACGTAGTCTGCTCTTTCCGTGACGTAGTCCGTGCTTTGCTAGACGTAGTCTCTGCTTTACCAAACGTAGTCCTTGCTTTGCTGGACGTAGTTCCTGTTTTGCTGGACGTAGTTCTTTCCAGACGTAGTTCCTGCTTCACCAGACGTAGTCCCTGCTTTGCTAGACGTAGTTCCTTCTTTGCTGGACGTAGTTCAGGCTAGTAGGAAATTCCAAGGCTTGTGCAAGCACAATTTCCTTAAGATAAATTTGCCCTCTCTACTTAGTGCTTAAAGAATACGTGGACAATTACCTCCCAGGATACAATGGAACCGTAAACTCAGTTTAGCACAAAAACTGGCTTACCAACGAACTAAAACAGCTCTTGAACACTGAAAAAGATTTATGGGAAGGCTTAAAGAAAATTCGTAGAGAGAGAAAGCTTTTCTAGAGAGAAGGAGGAGCAGAATTTCTTTAGGAAGCAAGAAGAATTCAGCTTTTTGTGTGTTTGGAATGGTTAGAGTGCTCACTATTTATAGTGAAGGATGGAGCCTTTCATTTAAACAAGAATTGAATCATGTTTAATAGGCAGTCATTATTCTTCAAATTAAATCTGTCCGTTTTAGAATTAAACCAGCAATTAGTGTGGCAGAATACTTTATTCTGCACCTATTGCACATCAACGGTCATTTGTTTTACAAACAAAAGTCTGGATTGATTAGCAATTAATCATCCATTTCATTTTGAAGAATAATCCATCATTAAGAGAGTCAGCATATTTGATTAAATTCTCATTTAATCTACACATTAACTGGGAAAAATTAAAACCGAATAGTAGCAAAACGGAGGTTGATCAGGCCTGCAGATTAAGCCTACAATTCGTCCGGCATTCGTGTCCGCAGGTGCGGGCACGCACTGGCACACAAGTCCAAGCTAATTCGGTCCCTCGATCGCACCCCCCCTGCGCGTGCGCACGCGAGCGGGAGCTACGATGTATAAAGTAGTGTAGGAATTCAAAGCTCACTTTACAAGACAATGCTTATAAAGTGCTTCTCTTTTCCTCACCTTTCTAATGTGGGATTCTTAATTCCCTTAGCTTGATTTTCCCATAAAACTCTCTCATTCACACTCTTTACTTCCAACAGTACCATACTTTTCCCTAACTAAAGCCTTATTGCTAACTTAAAATGAGATAGCCAATATCTCCAGGTCTGAGCAATTACTGGACACTCAAAGAACACATGGTGTAGGGTCTCCTTAGCATTCTCACAAAAAATAAATCTCGACGGATTGCAAAAAATCCCAAACCTGGCCAAAGCGTTTGGGAGAAGGAGAAGTGAGTTCAAAAATCTCCAAAGGAATACTAAAATTTTGGGTGTGCACCAATTATCTCCACAGGTTTTTTCTGAAATCGTGAGGTTGATTTTTCTCTCTAAGAGCTTGGTAGGCTGATTTTATGGTGAAACGGCCCTAAGGGGAAGGTTGCCAGAAGATTCTATCTACCTGCAATTGTATTTATCATCTAACCTTCAATCACATAAATTTGAAATGGAAATACAAAAAATTCAATTTGCAACTAAAATATTATATACATCCGAAAAGAAATATAAATTTTAAGTACAAATTATTTATCCAAATCCGAAATATAACTCCTTATCAAATAAATCTTTCACCATACGCACATCAATTATATATATAAATCTCACAAGTTATATGAGTTCAACTTATCAAAATTCATGTTTTTAATTCACAGACATGTTCAACAGGAACCGATTTCATTATTTTCCTCCATTAAACCAAATCTTATATCCGCAATATATACAACCTCAGTTAGACTATCGTGCAAGAGCAACTCAACCAAGATTGAAAAGAATATTCATTTTGGCTAATAAGAGATGAAAAATTTTAGTTCTTGCATATAACTATGACAGAGTAAGTTTGAACTTTCATCTCTTAAAAAATGAACTGCATTCAATAAAATCAATTCAACCGGGTTTTTAATTTGGAACACATTCGCCTTTCTAATTTCCTGTTTTGTAACACACGAATCAGAGATTGAAAACAGCTCAAGCAAGAATGAGGAGCAGAATTATTTTGGCAAAATAGAGGGTTAGGACTTTACCTCAATCGTATTCTCAAAACACTGTAAGTTTTATGAATACTCAATTCTTCATAAATCTGTTAGAAAATATGAAGAACAATTCCGCTGGCGAGTGAATAATAAAAAATATAAAATTTACAAGGTTTGTAGAGCATAATTTTCTTAAGATACATTTGTCCTCTCTACAACTGTGCTAGAGAATACGTAGATAACTATCTCCCAGGATACAATGGAAATCGTAAAGTCAGTTTTGCACAAAAACTGCCTTACCAACGAACGAGAACAAAAGCTTGAACACTGAAGGAAGGAAATTCAGGGAAGGCTTATAAAATTTCTTTAAGCTGCAGAGAGAATTTCTTGGTAGAAGAAGGTGTGTTTCAATTCTACTTTGGATAGTCTATTTATAGGCTAAGGTATGAACATACAATTAATTTTTTAGATTAATTGTCTTCATGACCACACAATTAATCTGTAGATTAATTGCCCTTTAATTGCATATGTTTTTAGCCGTTTTTCCCAACCACCTAGGCATCAATTTTAAGTCAAAATCGATATCGGTTTAGGGTTTCTTTGGCTAATCAAATAGCATCCATCCAAAACGCAGCCTTTAATTCTGCCTCATTAATTCAATTAAATCAAATAAGATTTAATCAGAATTAAAACCACTTATTTTGCAGAGTTAATTTGCATCTCATTAATTTGCATAATTAATCTGATTAAAACAAATGGCATAATTAATTTGGGAAAATTGGATCCGGAAAAGAAGCAAAACGCAGGTTGATCAGGCCTGCCATGTTTGCTTACTAGCGGTTCGACATTCGTGTCCGCAGGTGCGGGCGTATGCTCGCTTGCCTATTTTCCATTTTCCAAACACTCTCATTCACACACCATTTCAACTCTTATTTCCAACAATCCCCCACATGAATGAGATATTGGTTTGTCAGTGTTCAGTGACTGATCCCTGAAAAGAGAAAGTAGGTGTTACCCTTTGAACTTCCCCTTTGTAGACCACGCTTTCTTTACTAGCTGTCCAGTAGACATGATGTCCTTGAACTGTCTGGCTTTTTGGTGTAAACGATCCACGTACCCTACATAGGAACCAATCTCAATTGTTTCGTTCTCATATTTTTGTTCATTATGGCCATGAAACACGTCCTGGTTCTGCAAGAGTTTTTGAAATATTAAGCCTGTTCAATTCTCCTTCGAAGCGGCCCCACTTCTCTCTCACATAGGTGACTTCTTAATTTGAAACGTAACATAATTACTTTCTTAAGAGTCACTAAAGCGACAATCGCTAGCCTTACCCATATTGTCACCGTTTCTTGGCAGGAATAAGTTGAGGTTGCCCCCACAGTGACCGTATCAAGTCTTAAGATTAGGTTGTCCCTTGGAACCTAGATCTTGGGATCTCCAGTCAACTAGGTTGGGTTTTCCTTCTTAAAACCTTTTTATCCTTAACAGGCTTTATCCACATTCCTTCTGTCAATATTTCAACTGTCTCTTTGTTTAACCCTTTGGTTAGCGGATCCGCTATGTTATCTTTTGAAGTTACAAAGTCAATTGAGATAACTCATGTTGAGAGTAGTTGTCTAATGGTATTGTGTCGATGACTAATATATCTCGATTTACCATTATACATTGTACTCTGTGCTGTACCTATCGCAAACTGACTATCACAATGGATACAGTTTGGTGGCACATGTTTTCCCATTTTGGAACATCCTCCAATAAATGGCTTAGCCATTCAGCCTTTTCTCCACATTTATCTATAGTTATAAACTCGGATTTCATCGTGGATCTAGCTGTCGCAGTTTTTCTTGAGGATTTCCAAAACACGGTGGCACCATCTAGTGTTAACACGTAGCCACTCGTGCAAGTTGAATATCTTATAGAAGATATCCAATTAGAATCTGTGTATCACTCTAGCACAGATGGATATCTACTATAATACAGTCCACAGCTACAAGTATACCTTAAGTACCTTAGTACTATAATTATGGCATTCCAGTGCTCATTTCCTGGTTTACTCGTATATGAACTCAATAAGCAATGTCTGGTATAGTACAACTCATTAGATATATTAGACTCCCTATGATTCTGGATTATTCTTCTTGAGAAATACTCTTTTCACGATTTTGGATCATTGGAGTCTGTTATCTAATGGTGTTCCTTCAATTCCAGAGTCATTTTCATTTAAATTCTACAAGAGTTTTGTTTTTGTGATGAGATTAACTCAAAACAAGACCCATTCGCTATTCATATGACTTTATCCTCTAAAATCAAATCAGCAAACTCAACATGTCAAACTTCAAGTTTATCATGTTATAGGCAACACAAGTCAATTTCCATTGCTATCAATGAGTGTTATTCACCCATAGACAATACAAGACTAAATAGTCTTATGTCTATTTCACATTAACATTTTTACAACTCATTGATTTCAAATCTATTGGTAATCTCTTGTCTAATTCAAAGACAATATGAGACTTTACTAATTTCTCGACTTCATTTGTGGTACTTTGAAACCCTTAGGTTTGCTCCACACATGGTTCAACATCTAGATTCCACACAGGATTCAATATCTAGTTTTCCTTTAAACAAACCATCATCTTATGAATAATTCATAATTTATAAGTGCATGACATCAAGTATCACTTGTTATAAACTTTTATCTCATTGGGAGATAATTTTATCAAAGTAATCCAAGCACGTTATTGCTCATTCTCTTTGATCATATATGGGAGAACCATTAAATCCCAACTATGTTTTTTTTAACATAGAATCATTTTTTCCACATGGATTCTTCTAAAAAGATCAAACTTAGAAAGTCATAAGCTCATCAGAATTTTTCATTTGACCCGTCATTGTGTTTGCGTTCAACGTTTTGAACCAAATTTACACAACCACGTTCGTGTCATAGATTATAAATATTCAATCCATCACAGAGGGATTAATCTTTATAGCCTTTAGCAAATGTTGCTAAACTTGCAAGATATTCAGAATGCCTTTTGCACTCCTCATATGACGACCCCCACACTCGCAAGTATTTATAGGGTGGTCTCTTTTATTTTGAAGATATCTTACTTTAAAATAGTTCGTTTGACAAGAAATCGTCCCCCCACATTTGGTAGGCTTGTTAAATTCAAAAAAAATACCACATATGACATTTCTTTCATCATGCGATTTTCATCTCATATAGAGGTAACTATGGTAGACACTTCACAGACAACTCTATGTTGTGTAAAGAAATCACCAATCGGTGTCTCACTCACCTCTCATACCACTTTCCAATTCTTATATCGAGTTGACACTCAACCTCGATCACATAAAATCTCTTCATAGAGAATATATCTCACGAGATTCATTATCGAGAATATTGACCTCACAATGGGAATATCTCGCTCGTCCTTTTTTAACGTTTAGATTCTCATTGAAATGAATACGTGTAGACATTTAATAGATAAATATATATTGCGTGAAGAAGTCACCTAAAAGGTGGTTCACTCACAACGTTATTCACTTTTCAATCTCATAAAGAAGCTTCTTGTAGAAAACAAGTTTCTCACATCTCATTTATCTATTTGTACACATAGAGTTAATAGATGTGTCCATTGCCACCACGTGGTTTGGACCAAAGAATCAACATAATGTTGTTCTTTCTAAACTCTTTCATGGTTCATGCATCATATTACATTTTCCTATGCTACACTTATCTTATGCATTTTCAACCATGATCATATATCACATTTATTTTAGGTTATTATTTATTTCCCATGAGGTCATGCATAAAATCGGAGTTAGTGCCCAATAATTCTTTCATGCATTATGTCCGACATTCACTCTCAAATTAAAGCACAATTAAGCTCCATGAATTATTTATAGGCATGCTACAATTTAAATTAATTAATTTAGCCTTTCATTAATTCGGAGAATTATGCCTCCAAATAGCCACACATCAATTCTGGTTTTGACCAATAAGCAAAATTGGAAAACCGAAACGATGACTTCAATGGTTGGATTAAAAACCAACCTTAATTTGCAAGATTGGAGGTAGTTAATACATCATTAATTTAATAATTTGAACCCAAAAAAGCTGATGGCCATTTGCCATTTTCGGTTTCAGCAGACCAAAAAAAAAAAAAACCACGTTGGATGAAAACTGCAGCCACATAAATGGCCACAAAAAGTTCAGCCGCCCACTTAAATTTCTCAACCTATCAATACTTCCAATTTTCTGATTTTTGGCATTGAAATTTTGTAGCCAAACCTAGCCAATTAAATTATAGCCATTAAAACGAAATTCAATCGATTTTGGACTAATTAATTCACAATCAATTTGGAAGTTACAAAACCAAAGCTAATGGCAATCCAAAAAATGGATGACAATTTTTAAATCCAAAACGGATGCCAACCGATAAATTAGACAACCAATAGTCTAATAGGAGTACCAACAAAGTCATTTGACATATTTTTTTTTCCCTTTTCTTAAGACTTGCTTAATGAATAATCGACCAAAATTTCAATTTCATTTAGCATTTCAAAACTTAATTATGACCAAATGAACAAGAAGTTAGCAACTTGAATCATATCATTGAATTGCAAGAATTTGTAACATCTACAATCATCTGATAAATAAAGAGACCAAGCACGACATGTAAATCAATGATTTTCACCAAACCCCAAATTTGATAACAATCATATCACTAAGCCAGATAAACATATTGTCATGCATATATTTAAACAATCATAATCAGGTATAGCAATATCAACTTGAATATGATAAACATACCTTTGTAGAGAAATTAAATTTCTCTGTTCTAATGTTCATATCCATCAAAGAAACTTAATCCACTCCACTGGCAATTTTCATTTTATGATCCTGCAGCTCCAACCAAGTCGCAGCAGCCACCAAAAAATTCCATAGAAGAAATAATTCTAATTATACCAGCCATTTAAAGGACAAAAACAAATCTATCTTAAGATTGTTAGAAAATATGAAGAACAATTCGGCTGGTGAGTGAATAATAAAAAATAGGAAATTTCCAAGGCTTGTAGAGCACAATTTCCGTAAGATACATTTGTCCTCTCTACAACTGTGCTAGAGACTACGTGGACAACTATCTCCCAGGATACAATGGAAATCGTAAAGTCAGTTTTGCACAAAAATTGCCTTACCAACGAACGAAAACAAAAAAGCTTGAACACCGAAGGAAGGAAATTCAGGGAAGGCTTAGAATATTTCTTTAAGCTGTAGAGAGAATTTCTTGGTAGAAGAAGATGTGTTTCAATTTTGCTTTGGATGGTCTATTTATAGGCTAAGGTATGAACATACAATTAATTTTTCAGATTAATTATCTTCATGACCACATAATTAATCTGTAGATTAATTGCATACGTTTTTAGCCCTTTTTCTCAACCACCTAGGCATCAATTTTAAATCAAAATCGATATCAGTTTAGGGTTTCTTTGGCTAATCAAATAGCATCCATCCAAAACGCAGCCTTTAATTCTGACTCATTAATCCAATTAAATCAAATAAGATTTAATCAGAATTAAAACTATTTATTCTGCAGAGTTAATTTGCATCTCATTAATTTGCATAATTAATCTGATTAAAACAAATGGCAGAATTAATTTGGGAAAATTGGATCCGGAAACGAAGCAAAATGTAGATTGATGAGGCCTGCCGTGTTTGCTTACGAGCGGTTCGACATTCGTGTCCGTAGGTGCGGGCGTACGCTCGCTTGCCTATTTTCTATTTCCCAAACAATCTCATTCACACACCATTTCAACTCTTATTTCCAACAATATCTTTCAAACTAAATATCAATTTCCCTATGTTATTGAAATCAATATATTCTTTAATTATTAATGTTTTGAATATTCTTTATACATGCAGTTTAATAATCATCCTCAATAAAACACTAGCATGACATTAAACATTGAATATAAGAGACACGGGACATTGTCGGTTGGTAAGCATACAATCTTACGCATTGCTTAAAAATTCATATTCATATCTCGTTACAATCTATCTCTACCATTTCACTAAACTGTTTACCTAAATTATTCACCATCGCATAAAATGTTTTTGATCGTGTAATTTAAATAAGTCCAGTAAGATTTCATTCACTTATGTATATATGTTTTAGATATTTTAATTAATTATTTTTTTAGATTACTGGGACATCGGGAATCCTTCATATACATGCGAATACTGTGGCGCATTAATGTGGATTCAAGAAAGTGTCAAGCGTCAAAGAAATTCATCTAAACCTACCTTCCTAAGGTGTTGCATGCATGGAAAAGTTCAACTTCCCCTTTTGAAAGATCCGCCAATATTATTCAAGAATTTTCTGCAAAACAACGATGCTAAGAGTATACATTTCCTTCAAAATATTAGAGCATATAATATGATGTTTTCTTTTACATCAATGCGAGGCAAGGTTGATCCCACAGTTGCAAAAGGACGCGGTCTATGCACTTTCAGGCTAAATGGACAAAACTGCCACAAAATTGGAAGTTTGTTACCAACTTCGGGATCATTTCCTAAATTTTCACAGCTATATATTTACAACACTGACAATGAAGTTGAGAACAGAATAAATGATACACTTATTTTATGATACACTTATCTATTTTTTTTTTTTTGAATTATATTGATAAACATTTTCTTTTAGATTTTTGGTAATCCTCATTAACATTGTGATTATCTATTATTGTATTCTGTTATATATATTATTTGACAATCGCATTTTATTTTATACTGAATTCTATTTTCATTGCAGTTGTCTAAACGGTGGAATTCCATAAACGAGGCATCACTCACTCACACATAATACTGTTCTTGCATCCAAAGACAAGTTTCCATCTGCGGAACATATTGCCAATATCATATGTGCAGAAATTCGAGATAAAACGTTAGATCTTGATATTTATCATATCGTGAAGGAATTTATGATTCAGGTCATTGTGGTATCCTAAATCCAAAATGCCCAAGCATGAGACACGGTAGCTGTTCCAAAAACTTTTCAAAGAATTATAAGGAATATAGTTCTGTTGATGATGATGGTTATCCTATTTGTGGGAGGTGGGATGATGGAAGGACAGTCGTGAAGAATGGAGTAATTTTGGACAATAAATTTGTTGTCCCATTCAACCCAGGGCTGCTTAAAAAATACCAGGCTCACATTAATATTGAGTGGTGTAATCAGTCCAGAGCCATAAAGTATCTTTTTAAATACATTAGTAAGGAAAATGACAAGGTTACTGCTGTTGTTGTAGAAAATGGATCTTATAGCCTACACAGAAATAATATCAAAGATGTGGACGAAATCAAAACTTATTATGATTGTAGATATATTTCTCCCTGTGAGGCAGTGTGGAGATAGTATGATTTTGATATTCACTACAGGACTCCATCTGTGGGAAGATGGATATTTCATTTTCCTTGTGAATAGTTAATTATTTTTTATGATTATGATGATCTTGAATACGTTATGAATAAGGCCGAACTTAGTGAATCAATGTTTCTAGGATGAATGAAATGTAAAACCATATATGATGAAGCAAGGTTTCTCACTTATTCGGAATTCCCTACGAGATTTGTTTGGAATAAAACTTTAAGGGAATGGACTCCTAGGAATAGAGGCTTTTCGATTGGCATGATTCATTATGTCCCGCCAAGGTCAGGTGAAATTTATTTCATGAGGATTTTGTTGAGTAAAGTTAAAGGAGCGACCTGTTATGAAGACATACGAACAGTTAATGGCATAGTTTATCCAACTTTCAAAGAAGCTTGCTACGCGCTCGGACTATTGGATAATGATAAAGGGCATATTGAAGCTATAAAATAAGCAAGTGTGTGGGGATCTAGGCATTACTTATGAACTTTGTTCGCATCTCTGTTTGTGTGGGAAAAAGCATAGAAATTATTGTCCGAGGACATTCTTCATAAGCAGAGGTCCATTCTTCAATTATCCGGTAAGTTTATGTATATATTATGTTTCTTATTACCATCTTACTTGAAGGATATCAAATTTTACTAAGTATATTAATTTATATTTTATTTTTTGTTTGTTTTGTAGATTTCCAACTTACTGATGAAGAACTTAAGATCTATGTTTTAACTGAGATTGAAAATATATTATCTGGCAGTGGCAGCACACTCAAGAATTATTCATCATTTCCATATCTAGATGATTTCATAATTTCAAAAGTATACAATAAGTTAATTCGAGATGAGCTTTGTTATGATCATTTGTCGTTACAGATGGAGCACCATCAAACTTTTTACAGTTTGAATGATGAAAAAAATTTGGTTTATAAGCAAGTAATGGCAGCTGCATCATAAGGAGATGGTGGTATTTTCTTCGTTTATGGCTACAGAGGAACTGGAAAAAGACTTATTTGGAAGTCATTATCGATTGCATTTCGTGGTAAAGGTGATATTGTATTAAATGTTGCTTCCAGTGGAATTGCCTCACTACTATTACCTGGCGATAGAACTGCACATTCTAGATTTCAAATTCCTGTAAATATTAATGAAGATTCTATGTGTGCCATTAAACCAGGTAGTGACTTGGCTAATTTGTTACATAAGACGAAAGTGATTATCTGGGGTGAAGCCCCCATGGTTCACAAGTTCGGTTTTGAGGCTTTCGATAGGAGTTTAAGGGATGTACTTCGATCATCTAATCCAATGAGTCTTGAACAACCTTTTGGTGAAAAAGTTTTTGTGTTTGGAGGAGACTTTCGACAGATATTTCCTGTAGTACCTAGAGGTACGAGGCAAGATATTGCTCATTCTGCTTTAAATTCTTCTTACTTGTGGGATTACTATAAAGTTCTCAAATTAATCACAAACATGAGATTTAAACAATCTGAATATGATAACTAAGAAGAAAGTCCTTTGTAGTACAAGTACAGTTTTCAACGGCTGTTATAGTCAGACACCGTTTTAAAGTTTTGCACAATTTCCATGACACCCTTATATTTTTAAAACATTCCTGCATGTCTTCTTCTTCTTTTTTTTTTTTTTTTTTTGTAATTATGTTTGTTGCACTCAAGCATTTCTATCAACTTGACTTTTTTTTCTTTTTTAAGAAATAGCGTAAACATATCTAATACCTCTTTATTATTATTTTTTTTTGTAGAATGTTTTAAAAATTGTAAGAAAATTTCTTTTATAAGGCATTTTAGACTTTCCGGACAACTTTTGACATTTTATTTCTAAATTACTCATATTTAATAATAATTTAATTTGATTGAAATGAAATTACTTTTGAGATAACAGGTATATCATAGAATTGCAGGACATGGAGTATTGTATCTTTAATATTTTTTATATAATAATTTTAATTAATTGGAATATTTTTTCCACACGTTTGAAGATTTTGTTTTCTTCTCAAACTCTTTTAGTTTTATTTTTCAGAGAAATCCAAAACTGCTGCAGAATTTATTTTTACTTTTATTTTTTTTAGTGGAACAGTCAAGCAAACCCCATAGGGCGAGTTAAACTGAGCGAGTTTGGTTACCCTATCATTAATCAAGAAATAAGAGGTACAAAAGCCACCTACCTTTACAAAAGCCTACGACTCCCTTGGATTGTTAACCTAATTTTTGGAGATTAACTCCAACCTTCCTGTTCAAAAGTACCCCCTATCTATACAAAAGCCCCTTATACCTTCTATGTAAACTAATAAGACAATGGTTTGTAGCAATAAATACGTTGAATTAATTACTGTGATGAAGTGACTAATAAGGCCGGTGGATTCCATGGATTTGAATTGAGCCTACTAATTGGTGAGACGATGACATGTTGATTCGATTTGCATATTTGCATCCAAATATCTTTAACTGTTGGTTTGTAAAGCACTACGAAATTAAAGAGTTTATGAGGGATTCTTATCTAAGTACTACGTTAGGAAATTTATTATTTTCTTTATTTTTATTTGTGTTGGTTACTTTAATTAGTTAATCAATTCTCACAAACCCCCGCTTCTTGACTAGATAGTAGAAAAGAGGTTAGTTCTAATACATAGTCCCTGAGGAGACGATCCTACTCACTGCTGTGCTGCTAAAACCCTTTAGAGTAGGTCTTTTATATTTGTTAGTTTGACAC
Organism: Knoxia roxburghii; assembly: GCA_030378225.1. Lineage (NCBI taxonomy): Eukaryota > Viridiplantae > Streptophyta > Magnoliopsida > Gentianales > Rubiaceae > Knoxia > Knoxia roxburghii. Next base: position 10,691,510 of record CM059423.1, read on the forward strand.
CCATCATAAACCTACCTCTGCCTATCCACAAACATTGAAGCTCCGTGAAGCTCTTAACCTAATGACAACTTGGAATTTAAAGTCTGAGTGTTGAAATAGAGCCTTGTCCAGCTGCAAGAGCCCCTATAGCTTTTTAGAAGGGAATCGATGGAAACAAAGCTCCCCTACTCACCCTTTGAAGCCATCATTGTTAGAAAGTCAATTGGGCAATTTCCTTCCCTAAACACATGTTCCATTTCATATTGACGACTACTCAGAATATCCCTGGTCTCTTTTAAAGAGTGGAAATCACGCCATAGAAAGGAGACCTCCCCCTTCTTTATCATTTGTGCTACTTGCAAGTTACCACACGTGTTCTGAGACGTGGTAGACTGTCATTGTTAAAAAAAGCATTTTAAATTCACATGCTTGGATGTAGACGTTTTTGGACGTGGTGCTAGTTGTTCTGAGACGAGGTGAGATGTTTTGTGAAAAAATTAGTTTAAATTCACATGTTTGGATGTTGACATTTTTGGACGTGGTGCTAGTTGTTTGAGACGTGGTAGACTGTCTGTTTGAAAAAAAAAACAGTTTAAATTCACATGAATGGATGTAGATATTTTTGGAAGTGGTGCTAGTTGTTTTGGAACGAGTTGAGATGCTTTGTGAAAAAATCAGTTTATATTCACATGTCTAATTGTAGACATTTTTGGACGTGGTGCTAGTTGTTTGAGACGTGGTGCTAGTTGTTCTGAGACATGGTAGACTATATTTGTGAAAAAAATCGATTTAAATTCACATGAATGGATGTAGACGTTTTTGGACGTGGTTCTAGTTGTTCTGAGACGAGTTGAGATGTTTTGTAAAAAAATCAGTTTAAATTCACATGCATGGATTGTAATCAATCTTTCTAGAAAGAGAAATTCATTACAGGTTTACCTCCTTTATTTTCACAAAAATTAATTACAAGTTTACATAAAGAAATGGGAACTGAAAATTTGGATTTGACTAGTATAACTTATGGTCAATTATTTGCTTTCCTTAAAAAAGAGGCCTTATCTATTTGTCAAGATTTTAAATTACAGCGTAAATATGGTCTCGAACGAGAAGAATTGGGGCCTTCTGTCAAGCATTTGGTATTACAGGTATTAATCCACCTTCTACTCAAGAAAGAAATTATCGAAAAATGACTAAATATACATCTAATAATAAAAGGTACAAAAAATATAATAGATATAATCATAGGTACAATAATAATGAATTTTATAATACTAAAAAGAAATTTAGGAGATTTAAAAAACCAGTTAAATGTTATAAATGTGGTAAATTAGGTCACATAGCTCCTAACTGTAAATTAGAAAAGAAGATTAATACAATATTTTTTGACGAAATAGAGTTGAAAAATAAAATAATGTCTATTTTAATAAATTCTGAAAATGAAGATGAACTTTATTATTCTTCGTCAGATTCTAGTTTTAATGAAAAAGATGATTTTTGTGATGTAAGAAAACAATTAATATGATGAATAGTGAAATTAAAATTAATAATAATAAAGAAATATTATTTGATATAATAAAAGAAATTAAAGATGAAAATATTAAAAAAGAATACTTAGAAAAATTAAAAACTTTAGTATTCCAAGAGAATCATCAGGTATTTGATATAAAAGAACCATTTAGTCTTAATAGTCTAATTGAAAAATATAAAAATGAAGATAAATTTGAATTTCGTAGAAGTAATAATCTCAAAGAAGAAATAAATAAATTAAAACATGATATAAAAGAAATTAATAAAGAGTTAAATAATTTGAAAGTTAAAGATTTAGAATTAGAGGCAAAATTAATATTAAACAATCAAATTAATCATTTTTTCTGCATCCAGTTCTGGTGTTATAAAAGAAGATATAAAAATTTCAGAAGAAATACCAGATACTAAAAGTTTTTTGAATATTATTAATAAAGTTAAAATTGAAAAATGGTATGTCATACTAACTATTGGAGTAGAGGACTGGACTACTACTTGTGTTGCTATGATTGACAGTGGTGCAGACCAATCTTGTATTAATCGAGGTATTATTCCTGAACGATACTTGACTCATACTAAAGAAAAATTATATGCAACTAATGGTCCAGAAATAGATGTATATACTGAATTAAATAATGGATATATTTGTAATAATGGTTATTGTTTTAAACATTCTTTTTTTAATTCTTGAGAAATTTACTACTGATGTAGTACTAGGAAATCATTTTCTTTATCAGATTACTCCTTTTATTTAAGAAACAGATCATATTTCTGTAAAAATTCTAGGTAATAAACTATACTTTCCTTTTATTAATCCCATTCAAAGAAAAGAGTTAGATTTATTACAGACTAATTCTATTTATAAACAAATTTATATACTTAACAAGAAAAAACAAAGTTTAATGAGTTTAGAAAAATGTTTAGAATTTTCTAGAATAGAAGAAAAATTACAGAATAATAATATTAAATTAAAAATTTCCAATTTAGAAGAAAATTTTAAAAAGGTAGTCTGTTCTGAATATCCTAATGCTTTTTGGGATAGGAAGAAACATATAGTGTCCTTACCTTATGAAAAAGAATTTAATGAAAGAAATATACCTACTAAAGCAAGGCCTATACAGATGAATGGAGAATTACTTAATTTATGTAAACAAGAAATTAAGGGATGAATGGATAAAAATTTAATAAGAAAATCTCATTCGGCGTGGAGTTGCAAAGCTTTTTATGTGAATAATCAGGCCGAAAAGAAACGAGGTGTTCCTAGACTCGTGATTAATTATAAACCCCTAAATAAAGTATTACAATGGATTAGATATCCTATACCTAATAAAAAGGATTTATTAAATAGATTACATAGTGCCAAGATTTTTTCAAAGTTTGATTTAAAATCGGGCTATTGGTGTAACATCCCTGCCAAGTAAGTAAATTTGCTCGTGGAAATTAGGCGATTTAAATTTTTAAATGAAGGAAGTAAACTAAATTATAAATAAAATTATTGGATTAATCCATACATTAAAAGAAATAATCTAGATCTCAAATAGATATATGTAAATAATTGGTTAAATGAGGGATTAACTAATATATGAGTCTAGTTGAATAAACTTAAGACTTTTAGGATGAAATTAAAAGAGCTTAATAATTATAGGGATTGAAGTGTAATTTTTCTTTGTTTTTCTTTTCTTCCCCAGCAGCCCGCCCCTTCTTTCTTTTCTTTTCTTCTTCTTTCCCTTTTCTTTTCTTTTCTTTTCTCTTTCTCCCCGCCAGTACACCCACCTCCACAAACCACCACTGGCCGCCTTCATTTCTGGTCATCCGGGCACCATTTCGGCGAGCTGAACATACCAAAGTGTTCCCCACGACATAAGGAATAAAACCCTACCCTCATTCCTACATTTTGTTCGACTTTTCTCTCCCCACGAAATTTATCGCCGCCGCCTTCCCTGCCGTGATTCAGCTTCCTCCGGCGGCGTTTGGGTCGCACAGCACCACAAAAAGAACCCCCACCTTGCAAGGAACAAAACCCACCCTCCATTGCTTTCTTTTCTCACGAATTCTCTCTCCCCTGTCAAGCTTTCTCCGCCGCTGCCCCGCCACGAACCGCCGCCGTCCGGCATCCCTTCGGGTTGCCAATAACTTGCATGAACTCCCTTACTCAAGAGCTTCAAAACCCACCAAAAGGTTTTGCATTTTGATGATCGGAAAAGTCACGCCGCCACCAGACCGCCGCTGTCGCCACCGGGCCGCCGCCGCCGCCGTCCCTCTTTCCTCCATTCGCCAACCAGAACCTTCTCCTTTAGGTCCCAGCTTTATTTCCGGAATTATTCCTAACCCTGCTACCACTATTAGGTAAAGTTGGTGCTTTAGTACTTTTAAGTAAGACAAACATATTAAAGTTTTAATTATATTTATCCATGTGTTTCTAGTGTTTAAAATAAGTCTCATTAGGTATTTTTTTTGTGCATGCATGTTTAGATAATGTGTTCAAGAATGAGTTGTAGTTTGAGGACTAAGTTATAGTAGGTTTTCCCTTGAGAGAGTCAATCATAAACTATAAATTAATCCTTGAATGTCACATGGCAATATCAATGACTAAAACTTGTAGTAATACTTTATAGACAATGGAAAGGTTAATTTAAGAGAAGTTGGGAGTATAACATATATTCTTAGATTTATACCTTTGGACTTTGGAGATTATTTTATGCATAATGTAGAAGTGAGCTTTAGGCATTTAAGTTGGTGATACCCAATTATTGAAGAAAACCTAAATAGAACTTTCATTTGCCTCATAACTAACCTAGGACTAAAAGAACGTGAGAATCGACTTGGTTCGCGACCCTTGTGGAATCTTATTCCCTATCGTAGAATTGGTTTTAAGACACAAATTGGAATAGGATTAGGTTAGTTTTCATTTAGAGAATCTTAGGACATATGCATATAAATATCATCTTTATATGAGAAATTGAGTAGTGTTTCGTGTATGTTATTTTTAATAGGAGAAGCTCGTAATAAGGTGATGGTTGGCATTTTCGTGTCAATTGAAGTTCGATAGGTAAAATGCGATAAGGTGAGTGTCTCCCCCTTAGTTGTGCTTGTTGTTCTGACTAGGAGTACACCGGTATGTTCTTTGGACATACAGGCGTAACCTAGGAAGGACCTGGATTACATTCAAAGTTTTTCTTATGCTTGTGTTTGGTTTATATTCTGTATAGAATATTATGGCCTTGTCGGCACATAGGTTTCAGTTATGTATATTACGTTGTGTTGTTGGTTGATTCTGTGGCTGTTTTTGAATGATTCTGTGCTGTTTGGGTATTTGGTTTTGTTGTGGTTACAGTCGTTATGCTGCTGAAATTTCTGTAGAGTCTATGACACGACCGTATAATTATTTGTACTAATTGTTGTATGGTTTATTTAAGAGTCATGGTTGTGTTTGCATCTTTTGGGGGCCCCGCCCTTTCCTTGCCGGCCTACTAGGTAGGGGCAGGATCGAGGCTTAGTACATAGGACAGGTATGGCCCGGGGTACCTTTGGTGGCTCGGCGGATATTGGTGGCTCGGTTGATAACGGGTGGGATGCCCGTTTCCGTTGGTTGGTACAGATCCAGGTTTGTTGGTTATTTTGTATGCGCATTATGTGGTTATTTGTTATAACATTGGCATGCTAATTGAGTTACGTTTTGAATACATGATTTACGTTGTATGCTTTCCTGCTGTTTGTTGTCTTTCATTTTGTTTTGTTGGGTCCAGGAGGCGACCCTCACTAGGTATGCGTTTTCGCATACTTATGTTTATTTTATCTTTGAATGTGATCCAGGTAGGAGATTACCGGATACAAGCCTAGGAGAAGCTTGGGAGTGGTTGGGATGTCATAAGCTTTGAAAATATTTAAATGTAATAGCTTGTTAATTGGAATCTTGTAGGTTGTAATTAGTTTAAATTAGCTTCATCATGCTTTGTTACGAGTTTAGGAAATCAGGTGCTTTCGGGGGCCTGACAATTGGTATCAAAGCTATAGGTTAATAACCTTAGCGCATCTAAATAAGTTTTAATAAGTGGAAACAAATCTGGGTAGCAATTAGGTGCATTTATAGGTTAGATCCTCTCGCTTGTGGGAACGAGCCATATTCACGCATGCGTTAATGACGTTTAGCACTAGCATTATATGAAATTACAAGATTTTTGGACTGTTTTGTGTGGTCTAGCTTAGCTCATAAGGCAAATTTTAAGAAATGTCCTGAGTCATGTTATGTTTATAAATAAGGATCGTTGACTTAATGATTATTAAGTATTGAATTGATTATTGGAAATTTAAAAAGTTGGATTATTTACAGGGTATCTTCTATTTAGTTTTCTATCAAAAGAGCGGTTGATCGTCTTGGGCTTGATCACCCCAGGATTCGAACCCGTTTCCTTTGGCATTTTACTATCTAGTGGATGCATTTACATGAGTGATTAACTATTAGGATTAAGTGGTTTGGTAGACAAATTAAATAAATAGTAATATATATAAGGTAATAATAACAATCTTAAATAAAGAATACATAATTGAATTAGTGTACGAATAAATTACTTAAGTTATATATTATATGAAAACATACAGATAGCAGAGATCATTTATAACTTTGTATAGGTGAATACTCTACACTCATATTTTAGAATTTACAAGTATAATAAATAAAATTAATTAGTACTAATACTAATAAAATGGGGATAATAACAAGTCATATAAAGGAAATAACGATAAGGGTATGAATAAAACACTCTCCTAGTAAAATGTATTTTTAGGTTGAGTTTCTGAGTAGAACCTAAATATAGAGTCACGAAACTTATCCTTTGCTAAAGCCTATACATAGCTAACTTTGGTCCATCAACCTTGAGAATGAAGAAAAACATAAGTGCCTTGGTAAGTTGGGTTTATCAAGGAAATTAAGTCAAAGTCAAGTAGGAATTTAAATGGTATACTTAAGTCAATTAGTGGTAATAATAATAATAATAAATCATCATAATGATAATAATAACATAATAGAAAAGTAAATACATGAACAAGGAAAGAAATAGAAGGCAACTTGATTGTAAAAGTTATCTGGCAAACATAAAAATCCACAATCCTAACAGTAGTAAATAGTACTAAGTCTAGGGTGTAAACCTCATAAACATATTAGTGAGCCTAAACATAGAAACATAGAATTGGAATAATGTATGAATAAGTTATCTAAGCACAAAGCACGTAAACATGTTCATATAGCGGATGAATAAGAACGATAATAAGAATTAGGGAACATGAAGGCATCGGGTGGTTAGAACCTAATAACAAGTTGTAAAAGTTAAATAGGGCTTAACAGTAACTGGTGGTTAACTTAGATTAGTGGTTCATCATCAAATCATAAAGTACCATTAACTAACCTAATAAATTCATTAATCACTAAGAGTGTAGTTAGGGCTAGGATAACCACTCAAACCACAACCTAAGTCCAGTTTAGAAATCTACTCTAGATATTTCCTAAGTGCTCCATCTATACTTCACTTGTCAGCTTTTAGTCAAACTTCTTCACTCTTTCAACCCTCTTAAGAATTGTTCCTTCCTCTTATACGCCTTAGTGGGTTACAAGTCGCTAGCCCACTTAAACACCTAACTATCCTTCCAATCTAAGAATCTCTTTTCAAACCGTAATTTACTCTAAAGATAAGCTTGTGAAGAATTTACCACATAATAAAAGTTAGTGACCTTAGGCACTTATGAACTTGGTAATCTAAACAGAAACATTAAGTAATATATATATATATATATTTGCAGATCATCATTAGAACATAACAAACTAGTTCGCGTGTAACCAATTTGTTAATCATTAAAGGCATAACAAGAATTAGGTTAATAAACCCAAAGTGCAAATTTAGCCTAGCTTAAGAATCTTTTCTATTAACCCTTGTGCCACCTTACCCGTCATCTCTCCTTCTACGAGTTTTCTTGTATTTCCAAGGACTCCTTGGCCGATTATCTATAATCCCGTCACCACAAAGGTTAATTAAGTTACTAGAATTCAGAATATATAACAGCTTAATATAAAAATATGTATAATAAAATAATAAAAAAATAAATAATGAATAGATAAATCAATTAGCCTATGTCTGAACTACTTTGGAAATGAACCGGGTAAATGAGGTCACCACCCACAAAACTACGTCAAACAGACTAAGTCTCGTTAACGTTTAATTTTATTTTATTTAGGAATGTTCTCAACTCTACTTTATAATAGAGATAAGTCCGTATCGTATTTATAACGTAACATGAGCAATATTAAGTGTTAAAGAACCTGGAGCAGGCACATACTATGGAATCTAAAATTAGTATCTAATTAATAATAAGAATTAGTGAACTTAGAGTATTGTTAGGATTTACTAGCAATAAGTCATAAAAGGGAATAAGACTTAGGCGATGGTGAGTAGCTAAACTAAGGCCTTATTTTATTATTAAGATATAGCAAATCAGCAATTATCTTAATCCACTCGTTAACCTATAAGGATATAGTTAGAGTTAGGCTAACTAACACAAATTGTAATCTAATTCTTATATGGAAATCTTGTTTTAGTAACTTGTAATGTACTCCACCTATACACAACTCGGACATTTTCTAGCCCAGTTTTCTTCTCTTCTCTTGGCATTCTCTCTATCTCAATAGAACCTTGGCCTAAATTATCTACTATGTAGTATTTCCTTTCCTTACACACCTCCATGACTCACATCTCTATGGATCTATCTCATTTCAACGAATTAAAACATAACGACGTAAATTTTCCAATCTAACTCTAGCACCAGTATCTAAGCTCCAGCTAATACCTATATTCAATCCTCCGTGCCCTACTATTTCAAAGTCAATGGTCGCACTCCCTGCTATTTCGACTTTTTCTTGTAATCATCTAATTTACCCCAAATTAATGGTTTCTTAATTGGTTATGTTAAAGGAGTTGGAACTCTAACGACAACAATTCGGTGAAATATATAATAAGACCAAGGAAACAAGTCTGGTTCTCTTTGATTTTCAGATTATTCCCTAACCGTTTTCCTCTTTAATTTAAAATAAATTTGTCTTATCCTTATTTTCTCTTCAGTTCTTTGGAGGCGAGCTATTTTTCAAATGACCTGAATAAGTGTCTAAAACTCTTGATTGTTCAACCAAGAGGCAAAATCTTCAAGTACAACTATCATAGTGGGTATGATTCTTCCCAAACCTATGAAACGTTATGCTTTTAGCTAACTCTTAAGTTAAACCCTCAATAGATCATGTAAGTAAACCAACCTAGTTAGGTCTAGGTAGTGGTCAAAAGTAATTAATCTCTTCCCAAGGAAATTTCGGGACGAAATTTCATAAGGGGGAGAGATTGTAACATCCCTGCCAAGTAAGTAAATTTGCTCGTGGAAATTAGGCGATTTAAATTTTTAAATGAAGGAAGTAAACTAAATTATAAATAAAATTATTGGATTAATCCATACATTAAAAGAAATAATCTAGATCTCAAATAGATATATGTAAATAATTGGTTAAATGAGGGATTAACTAATATATGAGTCTAGTTGAATAAACTTAAGACTTTTAGGATGAAATTAAAAGAGCTTAATAATTATAGGGATTGAAGTGTAATTTTTCTTTGTTTTTCTTTTCTTCCCCAGCAGCCCGCCCCTTCTTTCTTTTCTTTTCTTCTTCTTTCCCTTTTCTTTTCTTTTCTTTTCTCTTTCTCCCCGCCAGTACACCCACCTCCACAAACCACCACTGGCCGCCTTCATTTCCGGTCATCCGGGCACCATTTCGGCGAGCTGAACATACCAAAGTGTTCCCCACGACATAAGGAATAAAACCCTACCCTCATTCCTACATTTTGTTCGACTTTTCTCTCCCCACGAAATTTATCGCCGCCGCCTTCCCTGCCGTGATTCAGCTTCCTCCGGCGGCGTTTGGGTCGCACAGCACCACAAAAAGAACCCCCACCTTGCAAGGAACAAAACCCACCCTCCATTGCTTTCTTTTCTCACGAATTCTCTCTCCCCTGTCAAGCTTCCTCCGCCACTGCCCCGCCACGAACCGCCGCCGTCCGGCATCCCTTCGGGTTGCCAATAACTTGCATGAACTCCCTTACTCAAGAGCTTCAAAACCCACCAAAAGGTTTTGCATTTTGATGATCGGAAAAGTCACGCCGCCACCAGACCGCCGCTGTCGCCACCGGGCCGCCGCCGCCGCCGTCCCTCTTTCCTCCATTCGCCAACCAGAACCTTCTCCTTTAGGTCCCAGCTTTATTTCCGGAATTATTCCTAACCCTGCTACCACTATTAGGTAAAGTTGGTGCTTTAGTACTTTTAAGTAAGACAAACATATTAAAGTTTTAATTATATTTATCCATGTGTTTCTAGTGTTTAAAATAAGTCTCATTAGGTATTTTTTTTGTGCATGCATGTTTAGATAATGTGTTCAAGAATGAGTTGTAGTTTGAGGACTAAGTTATAGTAGGTTTTCCCTTGAGAGAGTCAATCATAAACTATAAATTAATCCTTGAATGTCACATGGTAATATCAATGACTAAAACTTGTAGTAATACTTTATAGACAATGGAAAGGTTAATTTAAGAGAAGTTGGGAGTATAACATATATTCTTAGATTTATACCTTTGGACTTTGGAGATTATTTTATGCATAATGTAGAAGTGAGCTTTAGGCATTTAAGTTGGTGATACCCAATTATTGAAGAAAACCTAAATAGAACTTTCATTTGCCTCATAACTAACCTAGGACTAAAAGAACGTGAGAATCGACTTGGTTCGCGACCCTTGTGGAATCTTATTCCCTATCGTAGAATTGGTTTTAAGACACAAATTGGAATAGGATTAGGTTAGTTTTCATTTAGAGAATCTTAGGACATATGCATATAAATATCATCTTTATATGAGAAATTGAGTAGTGTTTCGTGTATGTTATTTTTAATAGGAGAAGCTCGTAATAAGGTGATGGTTGGCATTTTCGTGTCAATTGAAGTTCGATAGGTAAAATGCGATAAGGTGAGTGTCTCCCCCTTAGTTGTGCTTGTTGTTCTGACTAGGAGTACACCGGTATGTTCTTTGGACATACAGGCGTAACCTAGGAAGGACCTGGATTACATTCAAAGTTTTTCTTATGCTTGTGTTTGGTTTATATTCTGTATAGAATATTATGGCCTTGTCGGCACATAGGTTTCAGTTATGTATATTACGTTGTGTTGTTGGTTGATTCTGTGGCTGTTTTTGAATGATTCTGTGCTGTTTGGGTATTTGGTTTTGTTGTGGTTACAGTCGTTATGCTGCTGAAATTTCTGTAGAGTCTATGACACGACCGTATAATTATTTGTACTAATTGTTGTATGGTTTATTTAAGAGTCATGGTTGTGTTTGCATCTTTTGGGGGCCCCGCCCTTTCCTTGCCGGCCTACTAGGTAGGGGCAGGATCGAGGCTTAGTACATAGGACAGGTATGGCCCGGGGTACCTTTGGTGGCTCGGCGGATATTGGTGGCTCGGTTGATAACGGGTGGGATGCCCGTTTCCGTTGGTTGGTACAGATCCAGGTTTGTTGGTTATTTTGTATGCGCATTATGTGGTTATTTGTTATAACATTGGCATGCTAATTGAGTTACGTTTTGAATACATGATTTACGTTGTATGCTTTCCTGTTGTTTGTTGTCTTTCATTTTGTTTTGTTGGATCCAGGAGGCGACCCTCACTAGGTATGCGTTTTCGCATACTTATGTTTATTTTATCTTTGAATGTGATCCAGGTAGGAGATTACCGGATACAAGCCTAGGAGAAGCTTGGGAGTGGTTGGGATGTCATAAGCTTTGAAAATATTTAAATGTAATAGCTTGTTAATTGGAATCTTGTAGGTTGTAATTAGTTTAAATTAGCTTCATCATGCTTTGTTACGAGTTTAGGAAATCAGGTGCTTTCGGGGGCCTGACAATTGGCAAATATAGATTAATGAGAATGATAGATATAAAACTGCTTTTACTGTACCATTTGGACATTATGAGTGAAATGTTATGCCATTTGGTTTGAAAAATGCCCCTTCTGAGTTTCAACGAATAATGAATGATATTTTTAATGATTACTTTAATTTTGTTATTGTATATATCGATGATATTTTGATATTTTCTCATAATTTGGATAAGCATTTCAAACATTTAAAATAATATTGCATGTCATTCAGAATAATGGATTAGTAATTTCAGAAAAGAAAATGAAATTATTTCAAACTAAAGTGAGATTTTTAGGACATGATATTAATGAAGGAAAAATAAGACCAATTCAACGAACTATAGAGTTTACTGAACGTTTTCCTGATGAGATTAAAGATAAAAATCAATTACAAAGATTTTTAGGCTGTCTTAATTATATTGCAGATTTTTTCCCAAATTTGAGAACTCTTTGTGGTCCTTTGTATGAATGATTGCAGAATAATCCTCCTGCTTGGTCAGAGAAACACACTGAATTAATCAAAGAAATAAAAAGAAAAATTAAAACTTTACCTTGTTTAGGCATCCCACATCCACAAGCATTCTTGATCATCGAAACTGATGCATCCGATGTAGGTTATGGAGGCATTCTTAAACAAAAATTGCATTCATCATCAGTAGAAGAGTTGGTTAGGTACCATTCAGGTGTATGGTCTGGGCCTCAAAAGAACTATTCTACTGTAAAGAAAGAAATTTTATCAATTGTTTTATGTATTTCAAAATTTTAAGATGATTTGTATAATAAAAAGTTTTTATTAAGAGTTGACTGCAAGTCCGCTAAAGAGATTTTACAAAAAGATGTTAAAAATTTGGTTTCAAAACAGATTTTTGCTAGATGGCAAGCATTACTTTCTATTTTTGATTTTGATCTTGAATTTATTAAAGGCACTGATAATTCCCTTCCTAATTTCCTTACTCATGAATTTCTTACAGGAAATCCTCATGTCTAAAGACCCGGGAAAAACATCTGCTCCTCCTAGAACTCCTCTTGATTAAATCATGGTGACTCCTCCTAGACCTCTAAAACCTAATGTACCCTCTAATGATTTTTCCCCTTTAACCTATGTTAATGCCGTCCAAACACCATCAGCCAAATTACACCAGACTCCTACTAGTTCATATCTTCCTTCATCATCTTCGACTAATTCAACTCCTTATCATGCTAAAAAGGAATTTGAATACCTCATGTTGACTCATTTTAAAAACCCGCCTGAGAATAATGATGTTAAGAATTTAGTGTCTCTTTTGTTCCTTTCTGATAACCAATGGTTATCTGATTCAATTTCAAAAACTCAAAAGTTTTATGAATTAATTTTGATTGATACTCATTCCGTAGAAATTACCCATTATAATGATAAGAAAGATTCATCTCGAGTGGCTTATTCTAAATTTATCATTAAAAAAGTAATGAGTCCTCGAGAGTTCCCTTCGATTCATGCTACCAATTCATTCTCTATTCCCTATGTTCCTGATGGATTTAATTATGCTGATTACATTTTGACATTTTCTCGATGTCTCTTTTATCGAGCTTTTAATCATTCCTGGTTCATAAGTTTTTCTCCTCATTTTAATAAACAAGTCCTAATGTGGTTCTATGACTGGTGGAAACTACTGGGAGCGACTTCTGAAATTCTGACTCCTAACGCTGAGAAAGGTTTTCAAACTTACAAGCGTAAGTGTAAGTTTGAGGATTATCAAGCCAGCTTCATTTTCATGCTGAGTTCAGGGTACCATATATTCTTGCTTGGAATTATCAAATAAAGGAAATTCAGCAAGGATATCCTTGTGCTCTTATTCTATACTCGTGCATCTGGAATAGTGGACTCACCCCTAAGCTCTTCCAATACTACCTTGCTCTTTGCCTTGTGATTTAAAACATAGTCCTCCTCAAGAAATCTGGCATTGATGCTCATTCCACCTTCTGATCCTGTGGACAATAAAACAGACCACCTTTCGTTCCTTTGGGGTAGCCTACAAAAAGCATAATCTCAGATCTCGCATCTAGCTTGGTTGTGTCTGCCTTACACATATGCTGGACAACCCCAAATCCTGAGATGTCTCAGACTAGACTTTCACCCAGTCTGGCATTGATGCTCATTCCACCTTCTGATCCTGTGGACAATAAAACAGACCACCTTTTGTTCCTTTGGGGTAGCCTACAAAAAGCATAATCTCAGATCTCGCATCTAGCTTGGTTGTGTCTGCCTTACACATATGCTGGACAACCCCAAATCCTGAGATGTCTCAGACTAGACTTTCACCCAGTCCACAACTCTAATGGAGTCGAAGGCACAGACTTATATGGTATGAGATTAAGGAGATAACACGCTGACTCCAAGGCTAAACCCCAAAATGATATAGGCAATTCGCTACAACTTATCATCGATCTAACCATATCCATAAGAGTCATGTTCCTCCTCTCTGCTACACCATTCTGCTGGGGTGTGCCAGGTGCAGACAACTGGATCTGAATACCCACCTATGACAAATAGGACCTAAATTCACTAGAGAGGTATTCGCCACCGCGATCAGATCGCAAGGCCTTGATACTCTTACCCAGATGGTTCGACTCCTCAGTCTTAAATTATTTGAACTTGCTAAAGCATTCAGATTTATGGCGCATCAGGTATATGTATCCATATCTAGAGTAGTCATCCGTGAAAGTCACAAAATACTCATAACCACCTCTAGCCTTAACTGACATAGGTCCACACAAGTCAAAATGAATCAACTCTAAAACCTCCTTGGCCCTATACCCATTTGCCTTGAAAGGCCTCTTGGTCATATTACCCTCCAAGCAGGACTCACAGGTCGGATAGCTATCAATATCCAATGAGTCCAAAGACCCATTATTGACCAAACTTTGAATCCTACTAAGGTTGATGTGACCGAGTCTCAGGTGCCAAAGATAAGTTTGATTCAAAGGGGAAGACTCCTTTCTCTTACCATGATTTGGTGATGAGTTATTAGTTTCTATGTTTTGTATTACTGGGGAGTATGTCTTAATTAAAAACAAATTGTCAACTAATATACTGGAACATATAAGCTTCTGGATTTTTCTAATAAAAATGGATCCATCCGAAAAAAACACACTTATAACCATCCAAAATAAGTTTAGAAACTGAAAGCAAATGCTTCCGAAAACTGGTACATATAAACAATCTCTCAAATGTAAAACTGAGTCTCAACAATAAAGACAAAGAACTCTCACTGCAACAACAGAAACTCTGGTAGTATCCCTGAGGTAGACCTGCAACTCTCCCTCTCTAAGCAGCCAGGTCACTTGGAACCCCTGCAAAGAATTACAAACGTGATCAGTGGCTCCTGAATCCACACACCAAGTATCTGTGAGAATCTCCGCTAAACACGTCTCAGTAACTAGGGAAAATTTGCACATACCTCGAGGCTTCTGGCAATTCTTCTTCCAATGTCATGCTTTGCCACATCTGAAGCACTTGCCTTTCGGCTTATGCTTATTGGCAATGCCCGCCTTGGGTCCATGATCAGCAGCTCCTGCTTTCTGGCCTCTCTTCCTCTTTTGCTTCCTGGCTTTGGGCCCAGCAGAGGAACCTGAGGGACCAACAGTAGCCAAGGTTTGCTTCTTCTCTGCGAAGAGGCCCTCAGCAGACACCAATGCAGTCATGAGCTCGGGAAGTGAATATGAGAGCTTGCCCATATTGTAGTTCAACCGAAACTGCTCAAAACTGGGGAGCAAGCTCTGGAGGATGATATCAACCTGTGTCTCCCCATCAATGTCACCTCCCAATACCTTGATCTCATTGATGCAACTCATCATGTCCAGCACGTGATCCCTCACTGAAGTGCCCTCAGCCATCCTAGCTTTCATAAGTTTCCTCATAGCTGTCTGCTTGGCTACCCTGCCCTGATGTCCAAACATCTCCCTGAGGTTAAGCATCATATCGTAGGCTGAGGTAAACAACTGATGCTGGTGCTGCAGTACACTCGACATAGAAGCCAAGATGTAGCACTGGGTCATCTCATCAGCCTTCTGCCACCTCGTATATGGCTCTCGCTGCTCAGGGGTGGCATCATCGCTGGGCTTAGGGGGGCACTCCTCAGTGAGCACGTACTTGTAACCCTCAAAAATATTGAAATCCTCAAAAACAGTATAATCTCCATCGACATCTCTCACACCGGGATTAACGCAGGTCATGCGGGTGAATGTCTACGCCAACCCACATTAATTTGAGAAGAACCGAAGTTCATTAATTTCACTATCTGACCAACGATCTTATGATCAATGAAATTAATAGTCAATGCTTTTAGCCGTACACATAAATAGCGTAACCTCGCGGGAGGAATACTATAAAATAGTACACTAAGTGTATGCCATTACGTGACTTCTAAGTTTGTTACTTAGGAAACTAATGCGCCCTCATCAGAGAGGGTGTCGCAACTTTCTCCAATTAAACTCACTATAGTCATCCCTTCGGGAATTCATTCCGGTGATATCTGTGATTGAAGACTTGTCTGCATGGAGGAAGGCCATAATACCAACTCGCAAGAATAACCACATCACCAATGAACCTGTAATGGAGGCCATGGGGATATTTACCAACCCGCTCCAACTTAGATTTTTAAGTTTGAGGATTTTTGCGTTTTAACATGCAATATCTTAACTATGGATATTCGCACCCATAAAACCGTTGGAGTTTTAATATGTGAATAATCTACCTTGGTTAATTGCACTTTACTTTTTAAAACGGTTTGGTTTGGTTTTCGTTCATGCAAAACATAATGAAAGACACACAATCAACGAAAAGACATAAATACGGGAAATTAAAGAATTAAAATTTCCCGACTATCATGGCCTTCTCTATCGTTGATTCCTTGATGCCTCGGTGACACATCCCGTCATGTCGTTCCCACTCGTTATTTTGATTCCTCTCGATTCGCCTGGGTTTTCTCGGTTTTCTACGTAATTAGGAATCACCCAAAATTACGAGAAACCAAAAACCGCGAATATAAGTTACCGAAAATAATGTCTTCGTCATAATATATAAATTCCTATATACAAAGGCATTTTTCTAGGAATTTAAAAATGACATGATTAGATCAAATCCTACTACAAGATTTTTCTAATCCTACACGACTTCCAGCTCGTGGTTATTACTATTACAGACATTTCCATTCAAAAACAATACGAGACCGGACATATCCCGGGGTTTATGAATGAAAAATAAAATTCTACCATAATAGCCGGGAAACTAATAACCACCTGTTAAAAAATTTTGACAATAATAATGCCAAAATAAAGCCGTGTAATAAATTAAACAAGTATAAAACCAAAACACTCGCTCTGATACCATTTTGAAGGAAGACAGAACAAGCCCGGGCTAAATCGAAAACCTCACTTTCGTGCAATGCATTCCAGAATCGGAATCTTTCGACAAAGCTCAGGCTCAAATTCATTTTCCCCTGAACGGATCTAGGCTTATACTTATTTAATGTATTAATCGGGACACAAAAGATACAATCTTTAATTAACGCGAAAAGTTCAAAGATTATACCTTTGTAGCGAAGTCCCTAGCAAAAAGAAATCCAAAACTTTGGGCAAGCGAATTCCACAAGAAATCCGAAGAATAACTCCAATTCGACTCCGAACTAGTGTGGGCTAGTGTCTGCGGAGTAGCCCAAGGCAAAACGAAGAAATCCCAAGAAACCCACATCAAGAATCACACAAATCTGAAGAAACAGATTTAGCCCGGGAACTGAACATAAACTGAGAATCCACACCAAAAGTGTCTGGAATGTGTTCCCGCTCGTAGATCTAGACTCTAGCGATCTAAGAAGATCAAGCTAGAGGATCAACACAACAACAATCAACAAACCCACTCAAAAAATACTAAAACCGCCGCCCATATAAACCACACGCCGACGCCGATCCAATTTCGGCGAACAGGTCCGGCGGCCGGAAGAACAATCAAAAGGAGGCAGCTTTTTAACTCCAAAATGGTGATCTAGGATTCTCTAGGTTATGGGCTTTGAGGATTTTCGAAGAAGAAAGATCCTAGCTGACTTCGAGGAGAAGATTCGAAGAATAAAGAATTTTCTCACTCTAAGCTAGACTTTCTCTTTCTAGGCAAAATGGCCTCCAAGTTTCTTATGTCTTGTAAGTTATCTAACAAGGGATATTTATAGGGAGCTTCTAATGAGACCTAATGGGTCTTTGATTTGGGCCTTTTAGTTTGACTTTTGTTGACCCCTTAGTCTTTCCTAGACTAGTCAACTCCAATCGATCCTTTTGAATTAAATCTTTAACCCATTTCGTAAATTTAATTTAATCGAACCCTTAGGATTAATTAATTCATATAGAATTAATTTTCTTAATCCACTTTGTCAATTAAATATTAATTAAACCTTTAAGATTAATTAATGCACTTGATCGATTAGTCAAACGCATAATAGTCGTACCACTAACAGACCAATTATGGAACTACCGCTCAAAAACGACTTTACATCGCGCCACTATATTTTCTTCTATCTCCCCACATCAAAGATCTAGTGTTCGTCGATTTATCAATTTACTGACAAACTAATTCACCGACTTCTTGGTATCCGAGATTAGTACCACTCGACCTTCTTATTATATCGGACGTAAAGTCCACTGGCCAGTTTTAGTACAATAAACCTTACGAGCTCATCTCGGCAGTACCATCAACCCGGCAAACCGGTACGTGGATTCCTCCGACTAGCAACGGCACGTAAGAAGCTAAACATCGCATACCCAACCTACCGTGGTATAGGCCTCAATTAACCACACTCTTTGGCAAATCAAAGCATACGATATCCAACTCTCACGCCCGTCCCAATCTCGGGATTGAGAGACTGAATACTAGGACCGAATTGACTACGCCGATTAGTACAAGTCAATTCTATCCAAACTAGTCGTGCTCAATATGCCCCGGGCATATCCGTGTGATTTAGTTAGTCTAGATAAACTAATTTCCAAACCACACGATAACCTATACCGATAGTATGTTCAGACTATCTCAGTTACGAGCATACTTTTTATATATCAATACTTTAACCAATAACGGTATCTACTGTGTCTTTCCACACCCCATTATCTAGTTCTATGATATAATGGAACAATTTAATACTGAAACAAAATGATATGTCATCTGTGGATATTAGTTTTTGATACAAGCCATAGCTTTTTTGTATTCAAAACTAACATGAACCACGCAAGGTAGTCATCCTTGCAAGCACTATAGCTGATGCCCCCACCATTAGCTCGCCTGTTCTGAGTCGAGATTCCTCCATTCGTCGTGAATGCTTCCCAATCCGCCTCTGCATATACGTGTGGGTGATCCACCACATACCCTCTCTCACGGTACCCCGGTAAGCATTAACAGGCGGAATAGGACGAATTGGGATCCATTATACGTAGCCAAACTGGCTCGCACACCTGTCTGGCATATATGGCTCGATATCATCCCTGTACGCAATCAGACCTCGTTACAGGGTCCATGGCGTCCGTGTGACAGCATCGCGACCGTATGACATCCAGGTAACCTATATATGTGATTTTCAATTCCATTAAAAAAAATCATCAATGAAATACAATAATAATATTTATTTATAAAAATAGTTACATACCTCATCCGGGGTCATATTGTCCAACGCCGTCCGAAAGGTGGCAAGCCGCTGCTCAGTACTGGGGGCAGTGCCGATAGCCCACCTAGTAGCTCGCACCTCCCAACTGTGCACTGGTATAGGCCTATATTGAGGTCTAAAAGTTGCGAAGTGTTCTTAGATCCAAGCCTCTAGCAATGTCAGGCACCCCGCCATTCTTGCAGTCTCATGCCTACTGGCAGAATATAACTGTCTGTATAGAAATGCCAGTGTTGTGGTACCCCATGCCTCCTCGCCCACCTGATGCATCCCCTGTCTAGTCTGCATGACGGGCACTGGCATAAATTTATTGGAACTCTTGTATGTAAAAAGACAAGACACGATAGCACACCACAGAAAAACCTCTACATCAGAATCTTCTCGTGGTCGCCCCTTACACATGGATATCACCCTATCCGACGAAAACCCACCATTATCGTATAATGACCGCCAGACCAAATCCTCTAGTGGTATCTCAAGTAAATCTCTAGACCAGGAAAAAACGGTGTTCATGTCTGTCTCCTCAGTGATAAAGCGACCATCTACATGGATGCTCATTATCTCCTAGACGTCGTGGAGTAAGATGGTCATCTCTCTGAATGGTAGGTGGATTGAATTAGTGTCTGGCTGCCATCGCTTTATGAATGCGTTAATGAGAGGGGCGTCTATGTGCTTGTACATAATGCCAGGAATGTGTCCCAGTCCGGTGTGACTCAAAGTTGTGGCCCCAAGGGGTGTCATACTTCCAACCCAATCAACCAACTTACCATAGATGCTCCCCATATTGTGGCACCTCAAAATAGGTCTAGTAGACTCACTCGTTTTCCCATACCTTGATATGACGTGCCTTGAAAAACTAGGAATAACACTCACATCTATAGGGCTACCATCAACAGTCTTAGTGACCAACCAACTCTTGTCAATTATATTTCGCTTTTTAGGATTAACTAAATTTAACAAATATAAAACTCATATAAATATACAAAAAAACTAATTAAATAACTAATTAAATAACTAATTAAATCAAATAACTAATTAAATAGAAAATAATTAAATAACTAATTAAATCATATAGTAATTAATTAAACAAAACAAGTAATTAAATGACTAATAACTAAATAAATAACTAATTAAACAAAATAAATAGTTAAATAAATAAACAAATAACTAATCAATTAACTAATTAAATCAAATAACTTTATTTATCGTATTCGAGCGTGTACCTGCAGAAGGGTCGACATCCTCAAGCTGTCCATCGTCCAAATTCCGATAATGGACGTGGACCTCGCCGTGGGGGTGATTTCCATAATCTCCTGCTCTGCTTCCTCGTGCTACTCCCCCGCATCCTAAGACTCATCCTCAGTATCATGTTCCTCCTAAACAGCCTGTTCATCCATCAAATGAACGATGAGTTGTCTCTCTCTCTCTCGTCCTCAACCTCCGCCTCTCCCTTGGCCTCGGCTTCTCATCACTGGCACTTTTTGCCTCCTGACAGAAGTTGTAGGATGCTGTCTATCCACGAGGTGACGCGGTTTTACCTTATCGCCACCCTGAATAACATTCAATCATACGCATTAATATATAAACATATTATTTTAAATAAAAACTTTAAAATAAGTTGGATTTAGGCATAAACAATTAAAATGTTGTCAGTCAATGTTTGACTGAAAGTCAAATGCTGCTGAAATGTTTGACTGAAAGTCAAATGTTCCCGATTAGCGTTTCACTTTCGGCAAAACTCTGTCAACGAGCGGTTTGGTTTCCACCAAACGTTAAACAGAAACGTTTGACTTCCTTTCAACGTTTGCATGCTACAAGAACGCCGATCGCCAACGTTTGTCTTCACCTAAACGTTGCCGACCAGCGTTGTGGGTTTAACCAACTGCTCCAATTTAACGTTTGTCTGCCACAAGAACGTTGATTGCCAACGTTTGTTTTTACCTTAATGTTGCTGACCGAGGTTGTGGGTTTAACCAAACGCTCCACTTTAACGTTTTAGTGTTGGTCAAACGTATCGATTTGCATTTGACCAAAACCAAAATGTTACGCATTAGCGTTAAATTCACGATCCTACGTTGGCATCAAACGTTTTTTACCCTACCCATAACAGATCTACAACGTTTATGCCCAAAAAATCACATATATGAGGTGTTTCTTTCAGACCGAATTAAAATGAACAAGAACAACAAGTTTGAACGTACTTTTACCTCTCTTATCAGTGGACCTTTGCCTGCGTCGTGTCATCGCGATGATTGGCTTCCTCTAGCGTCCATTTCGTTAGTTTTTACCGTAAAAACGTTGCGATCTAGCAGTTTTGGCATTTAGGATTTTTTAGGAAGGTTTTTTACAAAATTTTAAAAGTACAGTGTTTGGGTCGCTTTTTGTTTTTATAAAACGAAACGTAAGAAACGCTATGTTTTAGCGAGCGAGTCATGGTTCTAACACTCCATTTTAGCATGTGATCTGTGGCATTAACGCTCTCGCTTTTACATTTTGTTATAGACGTTTCGTTAAATTTTGGCATTTAGTGTGAGATTACACGCTTCAAAGTTGCGTTTTCATATATCCATTTTTTTCAACGTTTTTTGACGTAGATAAATGCTATTATCATGCGTTTCGGAGCGTTTCCAGGCGAAAATCTTGTTTATTTTGTACAAAATGGCAGTTTTGGAATTTCATAATTATTTTGACTTGTTTTTAGCCAAATAGCAATTCAGAAAAACAAATGGACTACAATAAGCAGTCGGTAACCACAAAACCTACACAACCAAATCAGAAAACAGAAAACTTGGAACGTTCGAGGTGCGGTTCCACTATATGGATCAGTTATTGAAAAGCTTTGCTGCCTTAATTTTACCAACTTCTATAGTTAGTTCATTGAACAAATGGAAGTCATCCAAAGAACAGATTTCAATCCAGAAAAGTCCTCCAGGGCCATGGAAACTACCAATAATCGGAAACCTGCACCATTTGGTTGGATCTCCACCCCATCATGCTCTCAAGAGATTAGCTGAGAAGCATGGAGCTCTTATGCAACTTCAGCTTGGCGAAACTTCGTTTATTGTTGTGTCATCGGCACGTTTAGCCAAAGAGATCATGAGAACTCATGATCTCGCCTTTTCGGATAGGCCGGAACTACTTGTTGGAAAAATCCTGTCCTATAACAGCTCAGACATCGTTTTCTCTCCCTATGGCGAGTATTGGAGAGAAATGCGCAAAATATGCAGCCTGGAACTCCTTAGTCCCAAGCGAGTTCAATCTTTCGGGTCAGTTCGGACAGATGAGGCTTTGCGTATGGTATTGTCCATTCAGGGCCTAGCTGCTGATGGTGAACGAATCAACTTGAAAAAAGAAATTTCCTTATTCACGAGTTCAATGGTTTGTAGAGCGGCCTTCGGTGAAGTTTGCCCTGACGATCAAAATGATTTTGTGAAGCTGATGAACGAATCAGTACCCTTGACAGGTGGCTTTGATGTTTCTGATCTGTTTCCATCTCTGAAACTCCTTCATCATCTCAGTCCACTGAAGCCTAGATTGCTGAAGGCGCAGCAGGAGTTCGATAGAATCTTGGACAACGTAATTAATCACCATATTGAGAATCGAAACAGAGCAAGAGATCAGGGGAAGGATGAGGCCATTGACCATGAAGATCTTCTTGATGTTCTACTAAGAATTCAAGAGAGTAACATCCATGACTCTAAATGTCCATTGAGTAAAGACAACATCAAAGCTGTCATATTCGTAAGTAGTGTTTGGTGCCAGTGTTAACTGAGTACTGTTTTTTTTCGCTTCCTTATTTTGGAGATAAATGAATTTTTTTACTTTTTATTTAGGATATCTTCACTGGGGGAACTGAAACATCGTCAACAACGCTGGAGTGGGCCATGTAAGAAATGATTAGACATCCAAATGCGTTGGAAAGGGCTCAGACCGAAGTAAGAAATGCGTTTATGGGAAAGAAAACAATTGAAGACACTGACATTAAGGAATTGAAGTACCTAAAGTTAGTAATCAAAGAAACTCTACGGCTACATCCACCGGTCCCTTTACTAGTCCCAAGAGAATGCCGCGAAGAATGCCAGATCGATGGTTATGCCATCCCCCTCAAAACAAGAGTCCTGATTAATGCATGGGCGATCGGAAGAAACCCCGAGTACTGGGATGATCCTGAGAGTTTCAGACCCGAAAGATTCGAGGAAAGCTCCATTGATTATGCTGGGAATCACTTTGAATATCTACCATTCGGTGCAGGAAGGAGGATCTGCCCAGGGATTTCCTTCGCGTTGCCCAATATGGAGCTTCCTTTAGCTTTGCTTCTCTACCATTTTGACTGGAAACTACCAGATGACGTCAACTCCAGCTCTTTGGATATGTCCGAGACTTGTGGGATGACAGCAGCTAGAAAACACGACCTCGTCTTGATGGCAATCTCCAAACTTTAAACATGTTTATTTATTATTATTATTATTATTATTATTATTATTATTATTATTATTATTATTATTATTATTATTATTATTATTATTATTATTATTATTATTCTTCTTCTTCTTCTTCTTCTTCTTCTTCTTCTTCTTCTTCTTCTTCTTCTTCTTCTTCTTCTTCTTCTTTCGATGGAGGGAGAAGAGAGGTTGCTGGATTTATGTACACTAGACAGTTAGGCTGTGTTTGGATTGTAACTTTAGGAGAGTATGTCTTTTAGAAAAGGAAGAGTCTGAGGGATTTTTCTGAGGAGGCAATGATTTTTTAAAATAATGCAAGTGAATTTTATTTTTGGGGGGTGGGGGTTAGGAGTTTTAAATTTTAGGTTATAATTGTTGTCTCGATAATAATGTTTGTGGAGAAAAAGTTTGTTTTTCTTGAAAAAATTGTATCAAAACAAACAAAACCTTACCAATTGTTGATGCCGTTGTTGAAATATAGGAGAGGTCTCAAACACCTCCCTTTTTTAAAAAAAAAACAAAAAGTCTCAAATGTCCCAATCCACAAAGCCAAGACTTAAAATAAATAAATCAAGAATAATGAATAGAAAGAGTGGTGCCAAGACTTACTTCTTACCCCATATGGAGAACCTTCTATAAATCAACTATCCTTCTAAACGTTTTACTAATACTTTCTGAATGAGCTCCTAGCTAAGCTTTCTACATAAACAACAATACTTCTCTACGAGAGCTGCTCTTTACCTGTCTAATTCTCAGGCCTGGAACGAAATTGGAAGCAAAATAAATAAGCCCTCTTAAACGAGGCATAGAATGAAGCCAAACAAAAGAAACAGTAGTACGAGAAACCCAATCTAGCTAAAAATTATGCAGGCACGTTTCCTTTTGTATAAATATGATAAATGAAAGAATTGGTATCCTTCATGAAAACACAAATCTCGTGCTAATGATAATATTCCTTCTAAAAAAAATCGGATTCCATAGTTACCCTAGAGGCAACAAAGTATTGTCCGAGAAAAATTGGACACTATCTCAATCACGCAAACGGCAAAAATGAACCGCAGCCAAAAGGACGCCTACCTCCTCTCTAATTGAGGAAAGTGAGGAAGAGCACAAGCCTCTACACATTCAAAACAACCGGAGGAGGAGCGTACAATGAAACCATAACCTGTGTCTCCATTTGAAAGTCTTGAGCCACCAACATTACCAACCCAATTCACACAATAAAATAAAAGTCAAATAATTGGAGAAGGAATTTAAAAGAGATGTAAATTTTGCTTATTACGTAAATTTTGAAAGGGAGGTCTCAAACACCTTTATCAAACTCTGTTGAGGTGCTGAAATTGCCTCAAAAATACCCGATTTAAGCACTTTACATATGTGTACTTTTTCCTAATAAATAGTCCAAAAACTCTAGTGTTTGCTGCGGTACTAAAGACCCTTAATATTGATAACTCTTTTATTGATGAATACATAAGTAAAACTTATCCAAACAAAAAACAAGAATTTAGTCTTATTATAAAACTTAGCCTAAAGCATGTTGGGTTTCATCCCACCAATACTCTTTAAAAGTAACCTTAATCTATTTAAAATTAATTAAAGTTTAAATATTCTTTTGGTCCATCAAAATAAGGTATATCATTTTTAATACATTATAAACTTGGATGGACCGAAATAGTATCGTTTTATTTTTTAATTATTATTTTTATTCATTTTGAATGAAAAATCTATTGAAAAATTAAATTTATACAAGAATCGATACTTATGAAAATCAAGGATCTCCTATTTAAACTCAAAATTTCACCCAAAAATCTTGGAAACTCATCTCTATACTTCTAAGAATCTCATTTCATCCCGAGATCATGTTAACTTGGGACGGATTGTCTGCTTCAACCCATTTATAAATATAATGAAATTTATAATAATATGCAATCGCAATAATGTGTTGCAAAAACCTACTTTTCTAAAAAACCAAAGTATGAACTAATTAGACAAACCAAATATAACCAAATCCAATTACCAAATTACTATTTACAAATGGACAAACTCTAAAAGTAATAATATAAAACATTAAAATAAGAAAAATTATTCTAATTAATGTTTCTCCATGTCCTATCATGAGAAAGACAGGAAAGAAGACAAAAGCTTGTTGCATTGGAAATGGACCAGATAGACAGCAATTCATAGTGTGCTACAGATTGCTTGTTTTGGGACTGAAATTATATTTAAAAAAGTCGGCATCAGCTTTTTGAGCAATAATTTGATGATGATGATGAACAAAGAAAACAAAAGGAATCAGTCCATGAGAATATGAATTGAAACAAAGATACTTTTCACAGGATCTTGTATTCTCTTCAATTATATTACATTTGAGCATCTACCTATCGTCGTCGTGTAATAAATGAGTCAAATCAGTGTCATATCAACTTTTTCAGCAATAATGTGATGATGATGGGGCACATCTGAAATATGGCGATGATAAAACAAAAAAAACAAAACGAATCAGCCATAAGAATATGAATAGCAACAAAAGAGGATATTACTCATAACTTCACATAAGATATTTTCCTCTTCAATTATGTAATACTTGAGCATCTTGTTACGGAGGAATCCTTGATTGATATTGTACATATTATTAGCCTAAAATAGATTATTCTAATTTACCACTAATTAGGCTAGGTGATTGCTAGATTATTCTTTACCATAATTTGTGATTGCTAGATTATTCTTTACCATAATTTGTATAGCATCAATGTATTATAAAACCGGCTAATTGGCCTCACAGAAATGACAAGAAACATTTCTTCCAAAATTACTCTTGATTTGTTCATGGTATCAGAGCACTCGATCCTCTGGTGATCATGGCAAGACAAGGAGAAGGGTCTAGCAAAATGTCTGAAGAAACAAAACGGAAGACGATATCTCCATATGATATTACTGCCAACGACAATACTGGCAGTATAATCAGTCAGGTTATTCTCAAAGAGGATAATTATGCAGAGTGGTCAACTTCATTGCAGATGGCCCTTCAGGGCAGAAAAAAATTTGGTTTTGTCGACGGTACCATTACTCAACCGTCAGAAGAATCAGGTGATTTCGAGGATTGGTGTACCATCCAATCCCTTATTTGTTCATGGATTATGAACACAGTCGAGTCATCATTGCGGTCATCCATCACACACACGGAGATCGTAACAGCAAAGAAATTGTGGGACGACATCAGAGAACGATTCTCTGTTGCCAATGGACCTCGCATCTTTCAGTTAAAATGCGAGTTGGCAGATTGCAAACAAGCCGGTTTGAGTGTTTCCGTATATTACGGTAAGTTGAAAAAAATGTGGAGTGAATTATATAGCTATGAACCCATACCGGGTTGTGGAATTTGTGCAAAATGTTCTTGTAGTATTAGACAGGTCTTGGAGAAACGACGAGAAGATGACAAAATTCATCATTTTTTGATGGGTTTAAATCCGGGAATTTTTGGGACGGTTCGGTCAAGCATTTTGGCCAACAATCCGTTGCCGTCATTGAATAGGGTCTATTCCCTGGTGGTTCAAGAGGAGCGTGTACAAACAATGGTCAAAGGGCCTGACAATGTTGCTCTTCCGGCCATGGCTTTTGCCACCCAAGTTGGTCGGACTCGGGTGCCTGGGAGAGGCAAGAACTTGGCTTGTACAGTTTGTGGTAGGGGCGGTCACGACGCTACGGCATGTTTCGAAATTATCGGATACCCGGCATGGTGGGGAGACCGACCTCGAGGCGTGTCGACTGCCAGCCAGATTCAGGCATCTGGACATTCCGGTGGAGCAGGATTTGGATCTGGTGGATTTAGCGGTGGAGGTGCGAGCTCTGGTCATGGCAGCTTCCATGGCGCCGCAACTCCTGGCGTCGGAAATCATTTTGGTCGAGGAGGACGCGGGCTGCTTCCAGTAGAAGGACAGGGACGCGTAAAGACACCTATAGGGTTGGCGCGTGGAAGAAGCTCTTCAATCAGGGGGGGGGCCGCTGGCATTTAATGCCCATGTGGGAGTGCCCTCTTTTAGTCAAGAACATTTGTCCTCTGATGCTGGTAGTACGTCCTTCTCGAGTGAGCCAGTTTACACGGGTTTTAATCCTGTTCAATGGGAACAACTGATGGCTGTCTTAAATAAATCCGAAAATTCCGCACAATTATCCGGTAACATTCTTTCCACTTCTTGGATGATTGATTGTGGGGCTACCCACCATATGACAGGCACTCGTAATTATTTTTCGGATTTGCAAAATATTATTTCTCGTCCTGTGCAGCTGCCGGATGGATCAGTATATATGGTAAATAAATCTGGCAATATCCGTTTGAGCGCACGGGTGATTCTACACAATGTGTTATATGTGCCAAGTCTGCGGTGTAATTTAATCTCACTGCATCAATTGTTGGAACAAACTAATGCTACTGCCTATTTTACTGATCTTGCGTGTCTTATTCAGGACCGCATTTCGAGGACGCTGATTGGAGCGGGTGAGCAGGTGGGGGGATTGTATTTCTTCCGCAGCCCTGAGTTCACCGCAGCGGTCAAATCAAAAGGAAAGGTGTCGTCGGAAATTTGGCATTGCCGTTTGGGCCATCCGTCTGCCCGGGTGCTTAGTCAGTTGCCCGTGGGAAATAAAATTGAGAATAAACACTGTGATATTTGTTTAAGAGCTAAGCAAAGTAAAGAATCTTTTCCTCTTAGTGGTAATAAAGCGTCTCGAATTTTTTCCTTAATCCATTGTGATGTGTGGGGACCATATCGTGTCCCGGCTGTTTGTGGGTCCCGTTATTTTCTTACAATTGTTGATGATTTCTCTCGTGCGACCTGGTTATACCTTCTTTGTGCCAAATCCGAAGTGCCTGGACGTGTATGTCAATTTATTTCCATGGTTCAACGACAATTTGGTACATCTGTTCAGACGGTTCGCAGTGACAATGGTACGGAATTCTTGTGTCTCAAGTCTTATTTTGCTAAAGAGGGCATTATTCACGAAACTTCTTGCGTTGGTACTCCACAGCAAAATGGGCGAGTTGAACGCAAGCACCAACACATATTGAATGTTGCCCGGGCTCTGAAATTTCAAGCAAATTTACCTTTACGGTTTTGGGGTCATTGCTTCTTGACTGCCGCTTATCTTATTAATCGGACTCCTACTCCAGTTCTCAATGGACTCACTCCTTTTGAGTGTTTATACGGAAAGGCTCCTTCTTTCGATCACCTCCGTGTCTTTGGTTGCTTGTGTTACGTGTACAACAGAGATCATAACGGAGATAAGTTTGAGGCTCGGGGTCGTCGCTGTATCTTTCTTGGTTATCCGTTTGGCAAGAAAGGGTGGCAGGTATATGATTTGGAAAAAGAAAGTTTCCTGATTTCCCGAGATGTGATTTTCTGTGAAGACGAATTTCCTTTTGCCACAGCTACTCCAGTCTCTTCGGCCCCTGCCGTGACTCCTTCCTTGGATAATTTTGTCGAAGATGACAATGAATCTGTTATTCCTGCTGATTCACCGGTTGTGCCCTCATCTTCTGAGGAACCTCTTGGTCGTGGACATCGCACCAAGGTTCCTTCCACTCGTTTGCGTGAGTATGTCACTAATACAATCGTCCCCCCCCACTACTCACCTCAGCTCCTATGCTCCATCAGCTTCCTCAGGTACTCCTTATCCTCTGAGTCATTATGTTGATTATCATGCTTTTTCTGATAAGCACAGGGTTTTTTTGGCTGCCCTCACTGCGGGAGTTGAGCCTAATACTTTCCGCGAGGCTGTCATGGATTCCAATTGGCGTCATGCCATGCAATCCGAGATTACTGCTCTTGAGAATAACCAGACGTGGACTCTCACCACTTTACCACCTGGTAAACGTGCTCTTGGATGTAAATGGGTGTTTAAACTCAAGTATAAGTCTGATGGTACCGTGGAGCGCTATAAAGCTCGGCTGGTTATTTTAGGCAACAAGCAGGTCGAAGGCATTGATTACACTGAGACTTTTGCTCCGGTTGCTAAGATGGTAACTCTTCGCACTTTTCTTGCTGTTGCTGCTGCTCGCCACTGGGAATTGCATCAAATGGATGTCCACAATGCTTTTCTTCACGGTGATTTGGATGAGGAAGTGTACATGAAACTTCCCCCTGGTTTTCATTCTACTACTTCGGGGCAAGTTTGTCGTCTTCATCGATCTTTGTATGGGCTTAAACAGGCACCCCGTTGTTGGTTTGCCAAACTGGCCAAAGCTTTACACCAATATGGCTTTGTTCAGTCTTCCGCCGATCACTCTCTCTTTACCTTTGTTCGAGATTCTATTCAGCTCCATGTTCTCGTATATGTGGATGATCTCGTCATTTCGGGGAATGATTCGGTGGCCATTTCTTCTTTCAAGCAGTACCTTAGTCGCTGCTTTCACATGAAAGACCTCGGGCATCTTAAATATTTTTTGGGGCTAGAGGTGGCCCGCAATTCTTCCGGGATATTTCTTTGTCAGCGAAAATATGCCCTTGATATTATCTCTGAAGTGGGTCTTCTCGGTGCTAAACCTGTCGGGTTTCCTTTAGATCCCAATCATTGTCTTTCTCTGGCTGACGACGATCCGCTCCCTGATCCTGATCGTTATCGTCGTTTAGTTGGTCGTCTTCTTTATCTTGCGGTTACCAGACCCGAGATGTCCTATAGTGTTCACCTTCTTGCTCAGTTCATGCAGCAACCTGTTCAAACTCATTGGGAGGCCGCTCTTCGGGTTGTCCGCTATTTGAAAGGTATCCCGGGCAAGGAATTCTTCTTCGTTCGGATTGTGATCTTCAGTTGACCGCCTGGTGTGATTCTGACTGGGCTAGTTGCCCTCTTACTCGACGTTCTCTCACAGGTTGGCTTATTCATCTTGGCCAATCTCCCATCTCTTGGCGCACCAAGAAACAACAGACTGTTTCTCGCTCCTCAGCAGAGGCAGAATATCGTGCTATGGCTTCCACCACCTGCGAGCTCAAATGGTTGAAATCTCTACTTCACAGTCTTGGTGTTGCTCATCCCCAGCCTATGCGCCTTTACTGTGACAATCAAGCGGCTCTACGCATCGTTGCTAATCCCGTGTTTCATGAGCGGACTAAGCATATAGAGATTGATTGTCATTTCCTCCGTGACGCATTCCTTCACCGTCTCATTGCCCCTAGTTATGTCCCTTCTCGTGATCAACTGGCGGATATCCTCACCAAAGCTCTTGGGAAACGTCAGTTCGATGAATTTTTTGTCAAGTTGGGCATTCGGAACCCTCACGCTCCAACTTGAGGGGGGGTGTTACGGAGGAATCCTTGATTGATATTGTACATATTATTAGCCTAAAATAGATTATTCTAATTTACCACTAATTAGGCTAGGTGATTGCTAGATTATTCTTTACCATAATTTGTGATTGCTAGATTATTCTTTACCATAATTTGTATAGCATCAATGTATTATAAAACCGGCTAATTGGCCTCACAGAAATGACAAGAAACATTTCTTCCAAAATTACTCTTGATTTGTTCACATCTACAATAATCTAAACATCCTCGTCGTGTAATACATATGTTTTTAATGACATTAATATAGAGTGGTCGAACCAAAAAAATTCTAATGAAGGTGCTAGGAGGAGAAGGAGGAGGGGGAGGGGGAGAGCGGGAAGGAGGGAGGAGGATTTTGGGTTGACGGGTGCTTCCGCCCCTATTAACATATAAATATCTTTATTGTACATTAAAGTATTATC
Organism: Knoxia roxburghii; assembly: GCA_030378225.1. Classification (NCBI taxonomy): domain Eukaryota; kingdom Viridiplantae; phylum Streptophyta; class Magnoliopsida; order Gentianales; family Rubiaceae; genus Knoxia; species Knoxia roxburghii. Next base: position 10,722,859 of record CM059423.1, read on the forward strand.
TATATGGTTATATTCAATTAAAGTGATTAAATAAGTTTAATAAGTATAAGTATCTTTTAAGTATGGAATAATATTATGCACAAGCTAATAAAGTTTTTAGTTATTTTTTGCAATTAGTGAAACTGTAACTTATATTATATATAAACATTTACACCAATAATAATACCAAGTGATAAAATATGTTAAAATTTGTAAGAGATAATTGTATTTTATATCCTACTTTTATCTTATTAATTGTTTCAACTCACATAAGAGTTATGCGAACATAAGGGTGTACATTTTGCAGATGTCTAATGTTGCTTCAAAGTTAAAGGCACTGAAGTTAGACGTGTCTGATGACTTATTGGTGTATTTGGTACTTATTTATTTTTATGCACAATTTGGGCAGTTTAAGGTCAGTTATAACTGGCAAAAGGAAAAATGAGATCTTAATGAACTCATTTCTCACTGTGTTCAAGAAGAGGAAATATTGAAGCAATAAATGACTAAGAGTGCTCATTTGGCAACAACCTATAAACAAAGCAACATGAACAAAAGAAAAATGAAGGATAAGGAAGTTGCGGTTGTCGCACCACAAAAGAAGCAGACTAAGGAATCCTCTTGTTTCTTCTGTCGTGACACTTCTCATCAAATGAAGCAATGCACCAAATATCATACTTTGCGTGCCAAGAGAAGTATGTGAAGGAATTATCTGTCAGGGCCCAATCGAAAATTTCCATATCGTGCCATCCGAACATGAAACCTTCTCATGAACCCAAACACTCGTGCAATCTGATTCAAACCCTTTTGTAATACCGTTGCACTAAATCTTGGTTTACCTTATTCAATTTGTCACGCATACAAAATAAATCTAATTAAAGAAGGAGGAAAAGATTTGACCTTTGAAGCGTGATTCTCAACATTTCTCTTGTATGTCTCTGAGACTAGTTCGGACGTTGTGTGGGCGACGATCTACCGAACAATAAGAATCAGCACCAACAGAAACTAACACAAAAATTCCCTTGGAAAAACTGAGTTGTCGTTGCCCCGAATCTTCCTGCCCCGCCGCCGTCCGCCGCACGCACCATCGTCGCCGGGATAACGCGCCACTAGCCACCGCTCACAATCGATCACATGCCGCAGGGTTTTGATTTCTCGAGAGTCGTGCCGCATAAGGTAAGTGTTGATTCCCTCTCTCTAACTTTCTGTGTTTTGTCAATTATGACTTCTGTGTGTTGGTATTGATGACTCTTGTGTCTTTATATAGAGCTACAAAAGAGACCTTAAGTGGGCTTGAGTTAGGCCTTCTTGTTGGGTTTGATTTTTATTAGTTTCCAAATCTCAACTGAATTTCCTAATACTAATTAACCCAAAGATAATTAATTAAATAATTAAATCCACTTTGTCAATTAACCTAACACATAATTAATTGTACCACTAACGGATTAATCATGAAATTACCTCTCAAACCGAAATTGCTTCTGGAACCACTTATTTAATTATTCTTTAATCTCCCCACGTCAAAGATATAGTACTCGTCAATTTATTAATTTACTGATAAATAAATTAATTAATTTACTTCTTTTTCTGAGATTAGTACCACTCGACTTTATTACAATACCAGATATAAGTCCACCGGCCAAGTTTAGTATAATAGACTTTACAAGCTTATCTCGAGAGCACTATCATCCCAGACACACCGGTACATGGTTTCCTTTCAACAAGCAACAACACACTAAGCAATCAAACACGTGCACCCAAACTACCGAGAATATATGCCTTAAGTGATCGCACCCTTTGGCAGATTAAAGTACACTGTGCTTAATCCTCATGCCTATTATAGTCTAAGGATTAAGAGACAGAATACAATGTTCGAATTAACTACTAAAGAACAGTTCAAGTCAATTCAATCCTCAATCGGTCATGCTCAATATGCCCCGGGCATATCTATATGATTCAATTAGTTTAGACAAACCAATTTCAGAATCACATAATCAGTTAAACCGACAGTGTGTTCAAAACTGTCTCAGTTACGAGGCTTATTTATATATCATGACTTTAACCAATGATCAGATTTACTGTGTCATACCAGTCACCTCATCATCTAGTCATATGATATAAGAGGACAACATATATAAAACATAAAACAATTTAACTATAACATTTCAATCGATATATAACCCAGAAAATAGTTCTCATACAAGCAAAGCTTTCAGTATTCAAACCAAAAATCTCCCACTAATACTCAAAGCTGCGCTTTTAAGTACAAAACTGTTTAGTTACATTAATTTACTGCTACACTAAAACCAAGAGAACAGTCAAGGCTCAGCTAAGTATCTAACTCCCATGCCTTCCACGTGAGCCTCAAATACTTTTGCAGTCAATTTCTTTGTGAATAGATATGCAAGGTTCTCTGCTGATGCTATCTTTGCCATGAACACGTCTCCCCTCTTAACGATTTCTCGTATTAGGTGGTACTTGCGCTCTATGTGTTACTCGCTTTGTGGGCTCGTGGTTCCCTCGAGTTTGCTACTGCATCATTGTTAGCACAGTACACTGTGATTGACCATGGTAACTCAGAAATCACATCTAAGTCCACTAGTTCTGGAGCCATACTGCTTCATTTGCAGCCTCTGAGGCTGCAACATACTCAGCTTCCATGGTAAAGTCTGCCACGCATTTCTGCTTGACACTCCGCCAAACTATGGCACCACCTCCCAAAGTAAACACAAACCCAGAGGTAGACTTACTCTTTTCCTTATCGCCTTAGAAATCAGAATCTGTGTAACCTGTAGGTACTAGCTTACGCGATCCATAGACCAAGACATGGTCTCTCGTCTGGCACAAATACTTGAGAATGTGTTTAACAACCTTCCAATGAGCTTTACCAGGATTACTCTGATATCTACTAACCATGCCAACGGCATAACAAATATCAAGTCTTATACACAACATTGCATGCATGAGACTTCCTACTGCTGAAGCATATGGAACTTTCTTCATGGCTTCTATCTTCTCAACAATCTTCGGAAACTGCTCTTTAGATAGATGCACTCCTTGTCTGAAATGTAGAAAACCTTTCTTAGAGTCTACATGTTGAAACGAGCCAAAATCGTATCTATGTATGAAGCCTGGGAAAACATCGGTGAACGTTTCCTATGATCTCGAATAATCTTAATCCTAAGAATGTGTCCAGCTTCTCCCAAGTCCTTCATATCAAACTGCTTGGACAACCATGTCTTTACGTCTGATAACACTTTCTTATTGTTGCCAATGAGTAAAAGGTCATCTACGTAAAGTACAAGAAACACCATCGCATTTCCATCACGTCTACGGTACACACATTGCTCATTCGAACACTGAGTAAATTCATAAGACTAGATTACTTCATCAAACAGGATGTTCCAAGATCTGGATGCTTGCTTAAGTCCTTAAATGGACCTCTTAAGCTTGCAAACATTATGCTATTGGCCTTCCGCAATGAATCCCTCTGGTTGCTGCATGAAGATGGTTTCCTCAAGACTTTAGTTAAGGAAAACTGTCTTGACATCCATCTGCCAAATCTCATATTCTAAATGAGCAGCTATGGCCAAGAGAATCCGGATCGACTTAATCATAGCTATCGGGAAAAAGGTTTCCTCATAATTGATACATTCTTTCTGAGTATACCCCTCGCCACAAGCCTAGCTTTAAAGGTTTCAACTTTTCCGTCGGGTCCACTCTTTCTTTTGTAGACCCACTTACATCCAATGAGTTTAAAACCATGAGGAAAGTCTACAAGCTCCCAAACTTGATTAGAGTCCGCTGACCTGATCTCAGATATCATTGCTTTATGCCAAGAATCTGCATCTTTATCTCGGAGTGCTTTATTATAGTTAAATGGGTCTGGTTCATGCGCTCCAAGGACTAAGTCCGAAGATTCTCCCAAGCTCACGTACCTCTCGAGTTGTCTCAAAAGCCTCATACTACGACGAGGCACCACCTGGGTAGGCGTATCATCTGTGACTTCTTGTGCAGTATTTTGTGGTGTGTCTACTTATACTGGTGCAACAGGAGTTGTGAATTGTCCCATAAATTCCTCTAGTATGATCTTGCTACTGGGTTTGTGATCCAAAATATAGTCATTTTCTAGAAATCTGGCGTTAGTGCTAACTATCACCTTCTGATGACTAGGACTATAGAATAAACCACCTTTTGTTCCTCTGGGATATCCTACAAACAACCTTACTTATATTATTGAATTTAACTTACCCGCATCTGCCTTAAGCACATGAGATGGGCAACCCCAAATTCTGAGATATCTTAGACTGGGCTTGCGCCCATCCACAACTCTATAAGGGTTAAAGACATGGATTTAGACGGTACAAGGTTAAGAATATAAGCTGTTGTTTTTTAGGCAAATCCCCAAAACGAATTTGGCAATTCACTAAAGCACATGCGCTTTGGACTTTAGAATCTCCTGCTAGACTTGTTTCATGGTAAAAGATCAAGTTGGTACAAAGCTCATGGAGCCTTGCACATAATTAGCACTTCCAATGGCTTCATTAATCTTTCAAAGAACTTCCTTAAGCTTAAAGAAATTCTCAACCATTTTCTTACAATTCTCCTTGGCTAGCTTCTTCTTGAACTTCCTTTTGAGCTTTCTCATATTCTTTCTATTTCTCACTATCTTCTCATGAGTAAGCTCACTTTTCTCCATTTTAGGGTTATCTTCTAACTCCTTCAACTTGTCCCTATACAACTTTTCTCTCTTTTGATCTTTCCATAAAGCTTCCTTAATCTCCAACATATTAATCATGAGAATATCAAGAGTGTCTTGCACGTTATTCACCTTAAGCTCTATTTTCCTCAAACCACTAAAGCACAAGAGAATATTCTCATCCCCATTAATCTCATTTTCATCACTAGTAAGCTAAAAACACAAAAACAATATGTACAATAGATAAACTACTCCACTCAAAAGATTACTTAAAATGACTAAAAAACTACTAAAAACTACCAAAAACACAAAAACAAGTAAAACCCTCAAAGCTACCAACGAAAATAATCAATCAAAATAAACAATCGTCGTCGACGACACCAATTCTGACGTACTATTGTCATTATATAAGTTAAGGGCGAACACGCAAAATAAATTTATATACAAACAAAACAAAAATACCAAAACTATAGTACTTAAGGTTTCGTTACCATACGAATTGTGGTCTTGCTTGATAAGAGTGTTGGGTTCGAATCCTTACTTACCAAGGTTCTAGTAGTTTCTAGCCTAAGTAAATAACAAAACAAAGGAGGAGATGAGTGATTTCAAGTAAACATGCAAATAGTTAAAACAAAAGACAAAGATAATAAATGGATAAAAGACGGAAAAATCACACCACAACTAGATCAAGGGAGCTATTGTAAATGAAAGCCAATCAACTTACTAATCAAACGAATAATACCTCTTTTTACCTTCCTATAAGGACTAAAATAGCCAATAGTAGAATAGGGTCGTCAATCCTACCCACTATCAATCCTCTACAACAAATACATAAGGAAAATTGGTGACATGAACTTCTATTCACAAATAGCATAGAATCAACAAAGCTTACAACACAAGAAATCTCAATTGACTACACCAAATGCTCAAATTAGTTAACATCCAAAATTATTCCCTTAAACGAAGTAGATTCAACATATATTCCACTAACAAGGTAAAATCCACATGAAAAGATATATAATAAATTCAATTGCAAGAAACCCATTTAACAATATTCATGAATAACCATAGATAAGAGCAAATCCAACATGGAAATAACAATTGCATACTGAAAAGATTTGATTCATAAGAGAAGGTGAAGTCTTTCTCAACATATGAAATAAGAAATCCACTAATCTCTTGAACTTTCACCTACAGAATGCACTTCTTTACATTGAATCCTTGGATTTGGTCTACATCACATGGAAATCCACTACCTCCTATCACTTAGAAGGGTAAATTTCCCTAGAAATCTACTTAGAACATAGTAGTTCTAAGAGAATTCATAGTGTGTGTGAAAAGGTAAGAAAGTGTGAATTTCTTCCTCCCTAAGTTACTCTCTCTAAAACTATGAAAAACCTACTAAGGTGTAATAGCATGTGTCTTTATAAGAGGTCTTGGCCATTAAGAAAGGTTCCAGAGGGAGAAAATTGGAATTACATAAGTTGAGTCACACCAACGGCAAATTTGGAATGCTTTGTAGTGGTGTCCGGGTGATGACCAGGCGGTGGCGCCGAGTGGACACTGAGGTTGATGACGATCAGGCATTGGCACAATGTGGATACTGAGATTGGAAACGAATAGGCGCCAGTGCCCAGTGGACGCCGGTCTCGAAAACTTCATCTTTTCGTACTCTCTCCAAATTCTTCTCTTTAAGCTTCAATCTTGCGTGATTTCTTATTTTTTTCAGCAAAAATCTTTAAGTTTTATCCAAAGTCTCCAATATGCCTCCTTACTGCAAAATCATTCAAATCCTACTATAAATGCATTGAAAGCTCATTAAGGATGTCATAATCATTGAAAATCAACTCAAAGTAAGATAAATGTGAATGAATTTGGGTCATAAAAAGGTATATTTTGGAGTCACGTCACATCCCCACACATAAGATTTTGCTTGTCCTCCAGCAAACTAACTAAGAAATCGAATAGAAAACAAGTCCAAAATAAAATAAATTAGCTCTAAGATGATTTTTCTCCCCCTTAAAGCTAAACATGAAAAGTATGCACTCACTTTGCACTCATGATGTCATATAAATTCCATAATCAAGTAGGAACAAACATGATATGAATTCTCTATCAACACCAATTGACCTCATCACCTCACACTATCAAAGATTCACTCAATAACGCTCAAAGTGTATAGGCTTTGAAATATTCAATACGCTCAAGTCAATTGCATGAAAGATCTTCAACCATAAGCTTGACTCAAGATCACCTCGCCACCCGCCTATTGCGAATGTAACACATTGATCAAAAGGTCTTTTATTAGGGTTAACGGGGCTAAGAAATTTGGCTAAGGACAAGAAAATTGTCAAGGCTTACAAATTGGAGTTATTGTAAAGAAATTTGCATTGATTAGATGTTTCATCAACTACTTCCACTTAGAATCTTCAACTACTAATGAAGGTTTAAGGCTTAAATATCTTTTACTTCCCGATTCTAATTTCTTCAAACTTAAATTTTTTTTTAAATACTAAAAACTGAAAACTAACAACTTAAAATCCATCAATTATTTTTCATTTCCACATCCAATCACATACAAACTCTTTAAGGGTCCAAAAACAAGGCTTAACAAAGAAAAAGGCTCAAGTTGGCTTATTGGGATAAAAAGAATTCAAAGAAAAAGATACGGCTCAACTTGGTTATGGGTAGTGTGGAGCAATGAAAAGGTAAAAACCAAAAGCTAACTAATTGCCTTCATCACTTCAATGTATCACAAACACCTAAAATGTTTTGATATGTATGCTAAAATCAAGTTATAGATTCAATTCATGCAAGACAAATCACACCACCAAAGAAATATGAGCAAACAAATAAGATATGCTCAATAAAGACTCAAATAAACTCTCATAAATCAAGGGTTAAAATGTGATTACATCTCAAGATGTCAACTAAGAACTCACATCATACCTATCAATACTCAACCATTTCCATCATATTACCACCAATCATGCAATGCAAGTTGTTAAAGCAACCTGCATTGTTTAGAGGTCATTAAATTAGCCTACGACACTGTACCGGGCGTCTTTCTTTAGCATGATTCTCTCGTACTGGTGTACTATTATTTCATCGGGCAGGATCAAAGCTCGTAATAGTGTATGATTTGTCTCCTCAGGTCCTGTCGTAGCTCGTGCTGATGTACTAGATGTCTTTTGGAATTTGCATGCTGCCCGTGATTGTGATGGTTGTCGAATGCTCAACAGACGTCGGCTTCTGCTGGGTGTCACCTGGAAATGTTCTGCCTCGGTCACCGTGCACAGTCGGGTGGACTTGGCTTCTTCAGACACTACAGTTCTCGGTCGTCATCTTCTCACATTTCCTGACACTGTCGTTTAATGGTCATCATGTGGGAGCCATTTGGGAACACTGTCGTCCGCAAGCTGTGAACTCTCTATCAGCATCTGCTACTTCACTTTAGCGCTAACTCCACTTCATCTTTGTCACATCCAGTGAACGGTGTCGTGAACTGGACATCTTCAGCTCACGTTCGCCAAACGCAGAATTTTGACTGGACTTTGCGGACTTCACACTCATGTGAAGTTGTCGCTTGGTTGCCATGTCCTTCTACAATCTTGATAACCTTTAGCTCTGCTCCAAAGGCTAAATCTGAAGTGCAATTTTCTATAGTCTTCATTCTATCCACATTTCACCTGCAATTAGCACAAGTAATGTCATAACTAGTATTTTTACCATACAAATAAATTAAGAATTTGTCCATAGGTAGCTCAAAACCGTACTAAAAACATGTATAAAATGAATCGCATCAAGGGCTCAAATTTTTAAGTCTTAAAGCAAGAATTGGATCACTCTCACACTTGCACAAGCACGTTTAGTTTTTTCTCAAATTGTTTTTGGTTTTAGCCTTGTTTTTTTTTTTTCAGTTTTTTAGTTTTTTATTTTTGGTTTTGATCATGTGTTTTTTTTCGGGTTTCGGTCAATTTTGGTTTCGCTTTTGCTAATTTGTTTTGGTTTTGGGTTTTTGACTAGTTTTTATTCTTGATTTTTGCTTAGTCTTTTGTTTCGGTTTTTGTTGTTTGGTTTTTTGGTTTCATCTAGTGTTAGTTCGGATTTTGTAGCTTTTAGTTCGGTTTGTGTAGTATGTTTTTATTAGGTTTTGTGATACTCACCAAGAGGAGAAGTCTTTACCTCTACCTAGTTCTAAGTATTTTTGTACTAGTATTCATGGAGCAATCTAAAGAGGAACTAAGTGAGCAAGAGAAGATCACTAAGTACCTTCAGAATTTTGCCTAGAAAATCAACTTCTTGACTCAAGCAGTGGAAGAGATCAATCAAAATCAAATGGAGTCACCTTTTCTTCCAAAGCTCAATCCAAAGGCACCTTCCACATCCAGGGAAAAAGAGGTCCTAGATGTCATTGGAAAGTTGTCCATATCAAAGACCTCACAACATTCTAGACCATGAAAGATAGAAGAGGCATTTGAAGATTATGAAGAGGAGGAGGAAGAGGAACAAATTAGACGCCGACCTCAAGGGTGCAACATGAGGAATAATGAACTCTTTGATGAAGAAGATGAGGAGTTTGAACCAAGGGATAGGCCACAAGTCTTCGGCCAAAGGAGGAGAGCCTAAGGCCACCACCTCAAAGGATCCGAATAACTTAAGCAAGAAGGGTCCAAGATGATGAAGATTTTGAGGAACACCTAAGGTCTAGACATTTATATAGGCCAAAGGTTACCTTTTCTCAATTTAATGGAAAGCAAGACCCCAAGGCTTATTTTTTTGTAGGCGAAGCGGATGGAAGCACTTATAGTGGTTAGCAAGTACCTCGAAGAAAATTGGATAAATATTGCATCTCAAATGACTGACTATTCGACTTAAATTTTAATTAGTCTATTAAATTATGCCTAATCAAATAATATTCTAAATATTTATAAGTTTAAATGGTGCAAGCTCTCAAAGTGTAGAATATTAGTCCACCATCCAACAAACACGTTTATCTTGTATGCCAATTATGATAGAGTCTTCCCGAAATATATTTATTAGTCTCATCCATATGTTGGAATTATATTATGACCCTAAATGATGATAGTTGGTCAAATAAATAATTAATAAGATAATATGATTAGAAGGATAAAAGACCTACACATTAAAGGACTAAACAATAAAAACAAAAAGCCCCTGGAGCCCCGCCCTCACATAATAACCTAAATACCTCTCCGTCAAAAAACATAAAATTGTGTATTGGACCGTTTAAAATATTTTTAAAAAATTTGTGTTAAAAATAATTTCTTTCTTTAAAGTGAAATACAATACAAACTTTTAAATTGAACATACAAGTTAAAAAAAAGGAAAGAAATCCCAATTTCCCTAGTATTAAGAGATTTGGATTTCAAGTGAATGATTGAACAATGGTTAAATAGTAATATTAGCGCTATGTTACAATGTGTCATTTGAAAAATGGCAGGACAATATTGACTAAAGGGAGAAACAATGGACATTCAGGTCACCGCATTAAATGATAAAAAGATTCTTTATATTCAAGTGTCAAGGGCACCTTGCAAGGTTCTGTGTAGGTATACGATATAATTTGCCATGATTGAAGGTTCAGTTGCTATTCATAAAGGTAAAAATAGACAAATTATATCGTAAACCTATGGGACACCTTGTAAGGTGCCCCTAGCACTTTGTACCATGAATTTTTTTAATCCATTTTATGATTCGATTTTTCATGAATATTCAACCCATTTAGATCGATTCAGAATTCAAGATAACGGTCGACACCCTAAATGAGTTGAACATTCATGAAGATCCAGATAATCAAATAAATTAATCCGTTATCTTCTAATTTTTAATTTTTTTTGTAAAAAATAACTATAATTGTCCAAAAAAAATTTAAGTGAAACCAATATTAATAACCAAAATAAAAGAGAGATCAAGCTTTAATGAATGAACATCTGTCGTAAGTTTTTCCATGCATAGCATATCGGTTCCATCTTTATCCCCTTTATTTATTTAATGTCTTACATTTGACTCGTTTTACATTTCTGCTTACAAAAAAATAATTTTTTTTAAAAAAATAATTATCTCTAAATCAAATACAAAAGAAATAGTTGAAATGGTAAAAAATATCCATAATTCACTTGTCCTACATAAAAATATAAACACTTTAATAGCACTATAAAAATCTCATATACTGCTTCCTCATCGTCAATTAAACACATGTGAACTTATATTTTACTTTCAACCTAAATACCTAAACATTTGGATAGGTTTAAGCATCAAAATATATATTGGTAGAACAGAACAAACGATGAGGGCACATACTTATCTCCTGCATTGGTTGGCCACCTGGCCCTGATTCCTTGTGGATCTTGATGACGAATAAAACACGACAGTGAGCCAATGGAACAACAAATAAGATAGAACAACTGTTTTATGTTTTTCCATGCATAAGCATATCAGGTTGTATCTTTTATCTCGTTTATTTATTTAATGTCTTACATTTGATTCTTTTAACAACAAACAATTTTTTTTAGAAAGAAAATCATTATCCGTAATATTTTTTAGGTTGTTGGTTCATGTTTACAAAGAAAGTGCCCTTCCCCATTAGCATACCACTTAATGGAACCTGCGTGAAAACAAATCCAAACAAAACAGAAACAAATAAATAAACATTTCTTCTTTATAGATGAGTTAGAGCATCAAAATATATACTGTCAGTGGCGGCAGAAGAGAACAAACAATGAACACATATCCATATCTCGTTCATTGGTCGGTCGGCCACCTGCCCTGATTCCTTGTAGATTCCGATGATGAATAAAACACGAAAGTAAGCCATGGAAGCAATTATAAATAGAACAGCGTACAACCTGGGAAGTATGGACGTTACAATAATACTCTACATAGGAATTCGTATAACTTTTAAGATTATAAAATATTTTAAGTTAATAAATAAGTTTGAGTACTTTTAGTGAATATTAGTTGATCATCCTTCATCTATACTAGAGTTATCATAAAGTTTCTGCATGACAGCTGTGCAGATGTGCATACACCAGCACCATGCATCGTATTATGAACATGAAATAATACGTCTATAAAACAATGATATATTATAATCTTATATTTTTTATATATACGATATATGATATCTTTCTCAAAAGTTGGAACAGTTATATTTAGTTAATGTTGACATTTAATGTTCTTTAGTTTGTATCAAATTGATAAGGAGTTAGTACAGTTTAGAAATATATTAGATTACAATCCTTTCAAATACATGAATGATAATTCTTTTAGATATTATGAATTGCATAATTTTTTTAATACATTGTATTTATTTTTTAAATAAAAATTACTACTAGAAAAATATAATTAAAAAGTACAATTATAATGATAAAAGTTAAGTAAATTTATAATATTGGAAGTAAATATTTTGAAGATAAACGTATCGATTAACTTAGAGGTGATATGGAGGGAAGAAAGTATATTAGATGAAATGACAAATATTGAAATGATAAGAAAATAAATAGATTAAACTCAAAAAATAGTTCATTATATATAGTAAAAATATCATTTTAGTCCAAAATAAATAAAAATTACTTTTTCAATTTATTATATTATGTTTTTTAAAAATTTTGGTTCAAAATTCACTTTTGCCTGTCTTGACCAGGGGTATTTTGATTTTAATGAAAAATATATATTTTTTAACCCTCTAAAAATTATAAAATATTCCAAAAAATATATTTTTATAATCTCACCCCTCTAATTACCCTAAACTTTAAGAAAATCAAATTACCTCCTTATGGATTGTCAGACCAATAAAACATAAACCTAGTTAAGAAACTATTAAAAATAGTATAATGCGAGTAGGATCGTATCCACAGGGAGCACCAGAGTGAAATAGATTTAGTCAAAAGTGCGTGACCAAAATGGGGGGTTTGCTTTTAATTAAACTAATTAACAAAAATCAAATTAAATTAACGACAAGAAATTAAACAAATTGTCAAATCCAAATTCGGAAAACGTCTAGCCAAGGAAATTGGACCACCTCGATGCACTAATCGATCCTTGATGCAAAAATGTATTAACTAACTACTGGTTACACCGGTTTTCATTGTTGGAACCTCATAATAATTCAGTCCTATTAATTTCAGCAAGCAATTAAGGAACCTCCGTTAGTTGCGTCTATAATCGATGATCGATTCTGGAACCTCTTAGAACCCAGATCACGATAGTCAAGGACCTAGTTCAACTACAATTAACCCAATTAGCTTAATTGCACTTGATTATTTATTCTTTTCAATTCACTAATTACGTACCACGTGATTAGTTTCATTGACTCTAGGGAATACCGAACCTCGTGTATTCTAGTAGATTAGATTACCTAGGAAAGCCTGCATGCTACCAGCTATACAAACAGTGCCAAATAATCCGCAAAAATGCACAAGAACAAATGAGAAACCAGTAATCAATTAATATGAACACCAATTTGATCTCACGATTAAAGTAACATCGAGGGGTTTTTATTCCCTTGGCTAGACTAGAAAATTTAGCTACTCATAATTAAACTAATAAAAATAATATAAAAAACGTATGCCATGAATTCAATTAAAAACAAAAGAATAAATCTGGGTACTAAGATGGTGACCGCTCCAAAATTGTATCCCAATTGCGTTGCCCAACTTCAGCTTCAAAGCCAAAAATGTGAGTCTGCACCAAACTGGCTGCACACCTCAGCCGCCTAGCTCCCCGCAGTCAACCCCAATGGCCAAAAACCATGAATAATGGATAATTTCCTCTGCTCTGCTCTCCAACCCTAATAAACTATTCCTTTTCATCCAATTGGGCCCACACTTTTGCTGCCAAAATAAAACCCAAAGTAAAATATTCAAAACCCAATTTTAATTAAGAACATCTCTTTTAATGTAATTAAATCTCGGGTCTCAATATTCAGCCCAAATTCTTTGCCCTCATCACTCCTTCAATCCAGCCCATTAACTTCTCTTCCTCACAGCTTCCACTTCTTCCAAAATCACCCAAAATAGCTCATTATGCTCCAAGCTCAATCTCCGTTCTGCAAGTGCAAAAATACCCCATTAAACTCCGCAATGCCTCTAAATTGGCCTAAATTCACATGAAATATAGTTATGAATTTCAAACTCATCAAATCCCCCACACCTAAGCAATGCTTGTCCCCAAGCATGACTCAAAACTCGACAAGAAAAAATAAATAAGCACCAAACAACAAACGACACATGGATCCTTAATATGCAACATACGATCAAGCAAGACTTGCAATCCATATAAGAAACTTTCATAGTATCATGCATTTGTAACGACTATATCCATTCCTCATAACTCTCCAAACTCGAATAACAAGCACGAATGACACCCACTTCTCAAGTAATTCACTCATGCACTCAAAGTGTTTAAAGGACGTACTCACTCAAGTTCATCACATAGAATTATTCTGACCATATTCTTGTAAAATTATCACATTACTATCAGTCAAATGAATCAAAGTACAAATCAAAAGGTCTTCGTCAAGGGTCATCATGGGGCTCAGGACAAGGTAGGGTAAACAAGGATTAAACAAAGGCTAAAGTCACGAAGGAAAGAACACACTTGATTGTTAACCATCAACCATCTTACCGAGGATAACCCATGCAAGACACTAGTAACCCACAAAAGATTCCAAACTTGGCTCTTTCCAGAATTCTTTTTTTTTTCTTCTCTTTTTTTTTTCTAGCCACACAAATTCATTTGAACTTGTTTATATTGCCTCTTTTTCTTTCTTGTCTTCTTTTCTCTTTTTTTTTTGTTTTCTCATTTTCTTTTTTCCTTACTTTTTTTCTTTTTTTTTGTTTTTTTTTGGTTTCTTTTTTTTCTTCAACACCTTGGTCAGAGCACAACTTATCCTTAATGAGTTACTATTGCCTTACAATGTCCGCCTTCAAACCACAAACCCAAGTTAACAACCAAGTATGTGCTTCTTTCAATAACTAGACGAAAAGAGCAAGCTAAACACAGGCCTAGGTTTAATTTAGTGGCTTTAAAATCAAAGAATCAGGTGCAAGCTTCAAAAAGGTTAACTAAGGGTAAGCATTGAAGGTTGGATTTTTTAGCAAGCCAAATTTGGTTATCCTATTGCCTTTATCCTTTTTGTACTTCAAATTCACAAGCAACGGTAACATGCATAACCAAGCAAGTTCTAGAATATGCAAACTATGTGTGAAACACTCTAAAAAAACAATTTGAGCACAAGAAAGAATTGTTGCTCATTAAGGCCCAAAATCTCACTGTTTCTAGCTTTTTGGGTGCCACTCACACAAGTATCATCATCTGAATTATCACAAGGAATAATTATAGCCATCCAACACACAATACTACTAATATTCCCTACATTTCATCCTTACCTCACCAAATCACACATTGCATATCAATTTTCCAACACAAAACACATAACATTTACATCTCCTCCACACCTAGACTCTAAACACAATGAAACACAAAACATCCCCAAAACAATAATCGTGCAAAACAATCCCCCCACACCTAAAACTCTACATTGTCCCCAATGTAGGGAAAAAATAGGCATAAACAGGATCGCAAAAACAAACACCACCAAGATAGAATAAAAATAAATAAAATAAATAACTAAAACAAAAAAAAAGTTAGTAAGGGGAATAAAAGCTTCTCTATGGTGGAGGAATTGGTGGTTTCAAGCCCACATGTGCGCAAAGGGCGTGTGATGACCGCTACTGCTTCGCTGGATTCTGGTTGGGTCTTTTGCCTCTTGGGACGCTGTAGAGCAACGGGCAGGTGTGAAGAGGGTGCCTCTTCTTCTGAAGAACTAGTTTCATCCTGCAAAGCTATTGTCGGTATAGCTTTCTTGCGTACCATAGTTGCAATCAAATTTGAATAGCGGTTGGCTTGTAGGTACTATACGGAATGGCTGAACAACTTGGCGACTTGCAGTGAGCGGACAGTATAAAAAAATGGACCAACCGAAAGAATCCGCCAATTCAGAGTGCGGTTGGCTGTGCCGGTGGAAAACGTTTGCACCCTGGGCGAAACGACGGCTGGGCTGAGGCAGATGAACTGATGAGTCGCACGGGCCGCCGCTGAAGCAAGCGATGACAGAATCAGGCGGCTGAACCGAAGTCCAACCAAATCGGCCAACGACCCAAATCGGCAAAACGCGGAACAGCAGAAGACCTTGGAACCTTGGTGCGGCAGCGGACCAGTCAAGCGAACAAAAAACGCCTCTGGTGAGTGGAGTCGGCGATGAACAACCGAAAGAGAAAGCGAAGCCATCAGCGGACCAGTGGATTGCAGCTAGAATAACTTGAAGACCAAAGTCGCCCCCCCGCGGAAAACGTACGATCGAACAAAATTTTTGGGCGTCGCGGGTTTTTTCCAACGCTGGCCGATCGTCGAAGGGGAAGATGGCGGAGCGGTCGCTGTACCCGGCGGAGATTATCGGTGGCCGAGTGGATAAGAAAAACTGGGATGGGAAGGATGGTGGTGGCGGGTTTAATTGGACAGAAGAACTCGGTCGCCGCTGGTGAAGAATAGAAAAGAAAGCACACGTAATTAAAACCCTAATGAAAATTGAAAAGGAAAAGGAATTTTTTTTTTTTAAGTGTAAGTGACATGCGCATGTCATAGGGAAGATTGTAATCTGCCCAACTGCTTAAAAATTCTAAAAAAAAAAAAAAAAGAAAAACGTAGGAAAATCAGAGGCACTGACCGGGGCATGTCAGAGGAAAAATTGTATTCTGCCCCATCCCTTAAAAGTCAAAGGAAAACTCACATGGGCATGTCAGAAGAAGAATTGTATTCTGCCCAAGCCTTCAGAAAATACAAAAACCATGCGAACCTTGACCCGGGCATATCAGAGGAAAAATTCTATTCTGCCCAAGCCTTTAATTCCCCTCGAATTTCTCAGCGAAAAATCCCTTAAAAATACAATTAAAAGACTAAACATACTTCAAAAAAAACTTAGAAAAAATTTGGGCTGCCTTCTATAAGCGCCTTTCTTTAAGGTCTTTGGCTAGACACAGACATACTTCTAATTAATCTTCATAAATAAGCAGAAATAACCAAATTTCATTATTAGAAGTAGTTCTACCATTCACAAGAAAGGATTTGAGTCGATGACCATTCGCAACCCATATTTTTCGGGACTCTAAATCTTTAATTTCAACCATACAAGAAGAAGAAATACTTATCTCAATATAGGGTTTATGCCGTCTTGATTTGAACTTACCATGCATTAATTTCCATTTGCACTCTGTGAAAAATGCCTTCTTCCCTACCACACATTTCTTCCTCCGTAGCAGCTCATCAAGAATGGTTTTTTTCCTTTCCTTGCACCACGATTTTGATTCGGGCTCTAACAGAAGATATTTGAGATGATCGTGGAACAATTTGAACTCCAATTTAGGGGCATGTACCAGAGAAGGTAAAATATTTTCAGAACTAATAGGCAATCCCAAGTAATGGTTAGCAAACCTCAGTGGCAGTTCAGGATTGGCATGAAATGCCTTGATTGCCTCAATGACATATTCATTCACATCTTTTTGAGCATCCGTTCCCTGCAAACTATGCAGTAACACAAAATTAAGCTCATCAAGCATCAAATTAAATTCATCTTCTTCTTGCACAATAGAATCAACCAGGCTAACATTGACAACGTATTCAGAGTCCGGTGGATACTTCATTGCTTCATACATGTTAAACTGTACTTTTTCACCATCAAACTCAAAAGTAAACACACCAGCATCTACATCAATCTTTGTCTTAGCCATTTTCATAAACGATCTACCCAATAGAAGAATATCAGAATTTGTCACATGTTCATCATTCATGTCAAGAATGTAAAAATCAGCAGGAAAGATCAACTTATCACATTTAACTAATACATCCTCGACTACCCCCTCTGGATAAATCATCGACCTATTGGCTAACTGGACAATCACATTCGTGTTCTTAAGAGCCCCAATTTTTAACTTATTAAACAAAGATAGAGACATAACATTTATTGAAGCTCCTAAATCCAGCATGGCTGATTTTATAACTTGCGACCCAATAACACAAGAGATAGCAAAAATACCTGGGTCAGTACACTTTTGAGGCAATTTGCATTGAAGAACTGAGGACACGTTCTCGTTCACGTAGACCTTATCTTCAGGTCTTCTCTTCTTGGTCAGCAACGCTTTAAAAATTTCGCATACCGTGGAATCTGTGCAATGACCTCCATCAATGGTATGTTTATTGCCACTTTGCGAAATACTTCAAGCACCTCCTCGTCACTGTAATCCTTTCTCACTTGGACTAACCTGCCAGGAAAAAAGGGTGGAATCACACTCTCAGTTTTTCTTACAATAAATTTAGGAGTTACCTCTTTCTCTGGCAACTCTTCCACTTCCTCTTCCTTTTCTGTCTTCTGAGAAGGTTCTTGAACTTCAACAGTCGGACCTTTTGGTTCTTGCAATTCTCTCCCACTCCTCAAAGTCATGGAACTCACATTTTCAGTTGAACTACCTGGTTGAGATGGAAGTTTCCCTTGGGCTCTGTCTCTCTGATTAACTTGAGTGGCTAGCTGCGAGATTTATTTCTCCAAGTTTTTAATTGCAGCCTGTTGTTGCTGTTATCTTGCCTGATCCCTCTCAACAAGACCCTGCACAACAACTGTCAATCCTCTAATCATCGATTCGACTGACGAACCTGAAGCCTCTGCTGGTGGAGGTACTGGGTTCCTAACTGGGGGTTGGAAACTGGATTGCTGAGGTTGAGGTTGAAAACCAGGCTGCTTGTAGCTGAAACTAGTTTGATTCCTCCACCCCGGATTGTCAGTACTAGCATATGGGTCATAATTTCTTTGGGGTGGAGTCTAGAATCCTCCCACATCATTCATCTGTGTGCATTCTTGCATGGCTGGACAACCATCCGATGTGTGTCCTTGAATTGAGCATATCCTGCAAATCTTAACTGCCCGTAACTGTCCCACAGCAAGTTGGCGCACCAAATCAGTAAGTTGCTCAATCTTACTTTCCATATTAGAAATACTAACCTCGTTAACTCTTCTGGTGGGAATGTCTGCTCGCCTATGAAATTGCTGAGACGCCTCATTGCCTCTGCAGGAGTTTTATTCATCAGTGCTCCTCCACTTGCAGAATCAATCTTATCCCTGTCCAACTCTGATAAACCCTCATAAAAATACTAAATCAGGAGTTGCTCAGGAATCCGGTGTTGGGGACAGCTTCTGCAAAGATCACTGAACCATTCCCAGTACTCATGCAGACTTTCACCAGTTGCTTGTCTGACACCGCAGATATCATTTCTGATATTAGAAGCTCGGGAGGTTGGGAAGAATTTCTCCAAAAACCTTTTCTTCAGCTCGTTCCATGTGGTAATGGATCCTGCTGGTAGCCCAAAGAGCCAGTATTTTGCCCTATCTTCCAAGGAAAATGAGAACGCCCTGAGCTTGACTTGCTCCTCTGGAACTCCTTGGTAACTTACTGCCAAGCATACAATGTGGAACTCCATCAAGTGCTTGTGGGGGTCCTTACCTGTCAAACCATGAAACTTAGGTAGTAAGTGTATAGTACTAGATTTTAACTCAAATCTAAGAGGGTTATCAGGAAAAGTTATGCATAAAGACTGATGATTCTCAGCAGGAGTTGCCAACTCCCATAGAGTTCTGTCAGCCATTGGTATTGCAACAAACTCTTCGTCCTCTTTCGGAACTCGAATTTCTTCCTGTTCATCAACTGGTGGGGCCAAAGATGTTGACTCAGCCAGTTGCTCTCTTTGTTTCTTCTCTTTGGTGTTGCTCTTTGCAGTCTTCTCTATCTCCGGGTAAAAAACGAGTTTGCCTGTACGAGAAGAGTGAACCATAAAAAGGAACAAACAAAACCAAAACTTTTAACCAAAAATAAAACACTACACCGTGCTCCCCGGCAAAGGCGCCAAAATTTGATGGGTTGTCAGACCAATAAAAAATAAACCTACTTAAGAAACTATTAAAAATAGTATAATGCGAGTAGTATCGTATCCACAGGGAGCACCAGAGTGAAGTAGATTTAGTCAAAATTACGTGACCAAAATGGGGGGTTTGATTTTAATTAAACTAATTAACAAAAATCAAATTAAATTAACGACAAGAAATTAAACAAATTGTCAAATCCAAATTCGGAAAACATCTAGCCAAGGAAATTGGCCCACCTTGATGCACTAATCGATCCTTGATGCAAAAATGTATTAACTAACTACTGGTTACACAGGTTTTCATTGTTGGAACCTCCTAACAATTCAGTCATATTAATTTAAGCCAGCAATTAAGGAACCTCCGTTAATTGTGTCTATAATCGATGATCGATTATGGAACCTCCTAGAACCTAGATCACGATTGTCAAGGAACCAGTTCAACTACAATTAACCCAATTAGCTTAATTGCACTTGATTATTTATTCTTTTCAATTCACTAATTACGTACCACGTGATTCGTTTCATTGACTCTAGGAAATACCGAACCTCGTGTATTCTAGTAGATTGGATTACCTAGGAAAGCCTGCATGCTACCAGCTATACAAACAGTGCCAAATAATCTGTAAAAATGCACAAGAACAAATAAGAAATCAGTAATCAATTAATATGAACACCAATTCGATCTCACGATTAAAGTAACATCGAGGGGTTTTTATTCCCTTGGCTAGACTAGAAAATTTAGCTACGCATAATTAAACTAATAAAAATAATATAAAAAACGTATGCCATGAATTCAATTAAAAACAAAAGAATAAATCTGAGTACTAAGATGGTGACCGCTCCAAAATTGTATCCCAATTGCGTTGCCCAACTTCAGCTTCAAAGCCAAAAATGTGAGTCTGCACCAAACTGGCTGCACACCTCAGCCGCCTAGCTCCCCGCAGTCAACCCCAATGGCCAAAAACCATGAATAATGGATAATTTCCTCTGCTCTCCTCTCCAACCCTAATAAACTATTCATTTTCATCTTATTGCGCCCACACTTTTGCTGCCAAAATAAAATCCCAAGTAAAATATTCAAAACCCAATTTTAATTAAGAACATCTCTTTTAATGTAATTAATTCTTGGGTCTCAATATTCAGCCCAAATTCTTTGCCCTCATCACTCCTTCAATCCAGCCCATTAACTTCTCTTCCTCACAGCTTCCACTTCTTCCAAAATCACCCAAAATAGCCCATTATGCTCCAAGCTCAATCTCCGTTCTCAGTAGGTTGGGTTCACGTGTTTGATTGCTTATTGTGATATTGCTTGTCGAAAGGAAACCATGTACCGGTGCGTCCAGGGTGATGGTGCTCTCGATATAAGCTCGTAAAGTTTATTATACTAAACCCGACCGGTGGACATATGTCTGGTATAGTAATAAGGTCAAGTGGTACTAATCTCGAATAAAGAAGTTAATTAATTAATTTATCATTAAATTAATAAATTGACGAGCACTATATCTTTGACGTAAGGAGATTAAAGAATAATTAAATATGTGATTTCAGAAGTAATTTCGGTTTGAGTGGTAATTCCATGATTAATCCGTTAGTGGTACGATTAATTATATGTTGTTAAATGACAAAGTGAATTTTATTATTTAATTAATGGTTGAATTGGTATTTTGGTCCCTTATAAATGGGGGTGTTGCTCTTTTGGTCCCAAATAAAACTACGATTGTTGTTTTGGTCCCTTATCAATTTTTTATTATCGTTTTTAGTCCCTTTTTACGAAAAAGTTTAGAAGATTACGGATTAACTCATTTGATCGATAGTCAAACTTAATTTTTTCTTCAAAATGATTTATACCATGAAGTTTTCAATCCATTTTATGACTCTGTTCTTCATGAATGTTCAACCCATTTAGATCGACTCACAATCCGAAATAACGGCCGAAACCCTAAATGGGTTAAACATCCATGAGGAACCGAGTCATAAAATGGATTGAAAACATCATGGTACAAATAATTTTGAAAAAAAAAATAGGTTTGACTAGCTATCAAATGAGTTAATCCGTAATCTTCTAAATTTTTTCGTGAAAAGGGACTAAAAATGCTAATAAAAAATTGATAAGGGACTAAAACAACAATCGTAATTTTATTTGGGGCCAAAACAACAATACCCCCATTTATAAGGGACCAAAATACCAATTCGGCCTTTAATTCATCATCATTGGGTCAATTAGTATTAGGAAATCAAGTTGAGATTTGGAAACTAATAAAACTCAAACCCAACAAGAAGGTCTAACTCAAACCCACTTGAGAGCTCTCTTGTAGCACTATATAAACACACATCAGTCAACAATACCAACCCACAGAAGTCATAATTGACATAACACAGAAAGTTAGAGAGAGGGAATCGACACTTACCTTGTACGGTGCGACTCCCGAGAAAGAAAAACCCGGTGGAACTTGATCGATTGTGAGCAGAAAATAGCGGCGCGTTATCCCTGTGACAGTCGTGCGTGCGGCAGACGGCGGCGGACCAAAGTGGCAGCGCAGAAAGATCCGGGGCAGCGACAACTTGGTTTTTCCCAGGGAATTTTTGTGTTGGTTTTTGTTGGTGCTGATTCTGATCGTTCGAAAGATCGTTGCCTACACAACGTCCGAACTAGTCTCAGAGACATACAAGAGAAATCTTGAGGACATGCTTCAAAGGTCAAATCTTTTCCTTCCGTTTAAATTAGATTTATTTTGTATACGTCACAAATCTAATAAGGTAAACCAAGATCCGGTGCACCGGTATTTGAAAAGGGTTTGAATCAGATTGCATGAGCATTTGGGTTTATGAGAAGGTTTCTTATTCGGATTACACGAGATGGAAGTTTTTGATTGGGCCCGGACAGATAATTCCTTCAATTGGTATCAGAGCTAAGGTTTTGGCTATGTACTTGTTCGATTTGTTGCATGGCTTTTACGCAGGTGGTTTGTTATCCTGGCTATTATGGTTTATGTATTTATGTTTTAATAAACCCTGGGACATGTCCGAGTTGGTTTTTTAATATGAATGCGTGAAATAGTAATAACCACGAGCTGGAAGCCTTGTAGGATTAGATTAAATCTGTAGTAGGATTTGATCTATGTAATTGTCGATTTCGTTTTCCTTGAAAAATCAAGCCTTGTATTTAGGAAAATTTTGTAATCAAAGACGTTATTGTGGGCAACTTGAATTCGTGGGTTTTTGTCTTAACACAATTTGGGTGATTTTAAGGTTTGTGTAGAAAATCGAGAAAAGCCCGGCGAATTGCAAGAAGACCAATTAATGAGTGGGAACAGAGCAGAAGACCTTGAGACAGCACAGGGGTTGCAGGAAATGCCGGTGATTAATTGCCGGCAGCAGATGCGGTGCCGCTGCAGTGCTGCTCGTGGCCATTGCTGGTGCGGCGCTGCACTTGTGCACCGGTAGGGCACCAGCTGCATATGCACGACCCATGTCGCGCGCAACTTTCTACACACGTGGCCCGTGCACGCGGTTCAAGTGCGCTGTCCAGGCGCGTGGTCCGATAGGCTACGCGGGTGGCCCGTTTTTTGGGGTAACTCCAGGATCTCAAATTCAGAATCAATCCATCAGAGTGACTTGCTATTTTGGAAACTATAATAGTCAGAAAATTTATTTACGTATTTTGTTCTCGTATTTATTGTTTTATCTTAATGCATGATTAAAACATAGGTTTTAGAATGCAAATACATTAGGGTGGTTAATGGCATGTTAAATTCGAAAAACCCTCGTTTTAAAAATCTAAGTGAGAGCGGGTTGGTTAATATTCCCATAGCCTCCACTATGAATTCATAAGTGATGTGGGTGTACTTGTGTGTTGGCATTGGGGCCTTTCTCCATATCGGATGAGTCGAATCCACAGATCACTAGATTGAATTTCTAAGAAAGATGACTATAGCAAGTTGAACTAGAAAAATGTGATATCCTCTCCATCTGAGGCGCACTATTCGAGGTAACAAACTTAGGAGTCACGTAATGGCATACACTTAGTGTTCAATTAGTAAGTATTCCACCCATCGAGGTTACGCTACGTTTGTGTACGGCTGAAAGTACCGACTATTAATTTCATTGGTCAATATAATATTTGGTCAGATAATGAGATTAATGAACTAGGTTCTTCTGGAACGAATGTGGGCTAACGTAAATGTTCACACTATCGGGACTTGCGTGAATTCCAGTGAATGAGATGTTGGTAGTTAGATTATATTCTTTTTGAGAGATCAATATTTTTGAATTTCCTTTTACTAAAACATGTTCTATTTATTTGTTATTTCAGTTATCGATATGGCGTTTAATCCATTATCTGTCATACTAAAAGAGATCAAACTAACTGGTCTGAATTACATCGATTGGGAACGAAACTTACACATTGTTCCATTGGCTGAGCAGTATAAGTTTTTGCTCACTGAGGTAGGTTCAGACCCGCCTAATGATGAGTCAACTCCAGAGCAAATAGAAGCCTATCAGAGGTGGATGAAGGCTGATGAGATTGTGCGGTGTTACATTCTGGATTTTGTATGTCGAATGTTCTTCAATATCAGCATCAGTCAATGATCTCTGCTTTTGACATGATAGCTAATCTAAGGGGAGATGTTTCGTCATCAAGGCAGAGTAGCTAGACAAGTGGCTATGAGAAAGCTTATGACTAGCAAGATTTTTAGAGAGAGTAGCTTAGTGAGGAAAAAACACACACTTCTTCACCTTTTCACACACACACACATTATGAATTCTCTTAGAACAATGATGGTCTAATTAGATTCTAGAGAAATATACCATTCTAAGTGGAAGGGGTATTGGATTTCCATGAGATGTAGAACAAATCAATGGATTTATTGAAGAAGAATTTCTCTTTAATGATGGGATTAAAGAGTTGGAAAAGTTATTCCTTATTGTTGATAAAGACCATAACTTCTCTTGTGAATGGAATCATTTTATGTAGCAATTAGCATTTCCTTGTTGATTTTGTTCTCTTTTATGGTTATTCATGCATATTGTTATGTGGGTTTCATGCAATTGAAGTAATTATTGTCTTTACATATTTGATTTTACCTTGTTATTGAAATATTTATTGAATCTACTCCATTACTTGTTTAATTGGGGAGTGCTTAACTTGTTTTAGGCATGTGGGTTAATACAATTGAGATTTCTTGTGTTGCAAGGTTGGTTGTCTAATTATCCATTCGTCATGTAAGTTTGTAACTTCAACTGACATGATGTGGTGGTGTAGAGGATCGATAGTAGAGTAGGATTAATGAACATATCTATATTATTGGCTATTTTAGTCCTTATGTGGAGATACATGAAAGGTATTATCATAATGCTTGGACATTTGCATGTTATTTGCTTAGCAATAGCCTTTTGGATATTGTTGTGGTGTGATTTTTCCGCTTTTACCCATATTATCTTTTATTTTGTTTATTTTAGTACTTGCATGACTTACTTGAATTTACTACTTTACCCTTTGTCTTGTTAGCTCTTAGATCTAGAAACTACTAGAAATTGTAGTAAGTGAGGACTCGAACCCAACAACTATTTCAATAAATACAACTTTCACGTGGGAACGAAATCTTAAGTACTATAGTTGTGGTATTTTTTTTATTTGTTTATAAATTTATTTTGAAGTGTTCGACCTTAACTTTTACAACGACAAGAGCACGTCAAAATTGTCCACGTCGGCGGGGATGGTTTATTTTGATTGATTATTGTTGTTGGTAGTTTTGGTGTTTACTTGTTGTTGCGTTTTTAGTATTTTTGTGAGCTTTTGTGTGTTTTTAAGTAACTTTCGTACTGCAGTACTTTTTGTTAATTTTCTTATTTTTTGTTGTTCTGAGTCTTTTTTCTACTTTTTGTTGTTTTAGGTGTTCCGGTTTTCTTTGGTGTGTAGTTGATGGTTTACTGTTGTTACTATATCACAAGCTAGAGGAGAGTTGCTTGAGCTTGGTGATAGTAGTGAGAGGGTTTTGAGAAGAAGAAATAGAGTTAAAGATCATAGAAATATGACAACCCAAGGAGAAAAGAATTTTGGGTGGTATTTTGAGCCACATTTTCAAGAACCGGCAGAATTACAAGGGATGGATGAGGAGACTTATAAAATTCAGCCCCACTTCATCAATTTAATTCAAAATGGTTCACAATTTCAATGACTTGAGGGTGAAGATGCTAATTCTCACTTGAGGAATTTTCTTATGTTGTGCAATATGGCGTACGAGGACTTACTAGGGATAAAATAAAGAGGATCATATTTAATTTCTCTTAGAAGGGTAATGCAAGTACTTGGTTTAATTCCTTCGATGAGAGCACCATTCAAAATTTGATGAGTTCAGGAGAAAGTTCTTGTTTAAGTATTATCCTCCTCACAAGATTGAAAGGTTAAGGAATGACATCCTACAATTCAAGCAACATCTAGGAGAGTCAATTGCCCAAGTTTGGGAGAGATTTCAAGAGTTATTGAGAAAGAATCCAAATCAAACTTTTGAAGGTGGTAATGAATTGAAAATATTCTATAATCGGTTGACAAGAGAGTTAGCAAACATGGTGAATGCAAGTGCCAGTGGTTGCATGAATTTCAAAACTAAGGATCAAGTTAGCGAGTTGTGTGATAACATGGCACTCACATTTGGAAGGTAGCTAATTAAAAGGATTAAGACTCCTCAAGCATATTCTATGCCAAATGGTGAAACTATTGTGACCAGTAGAATTTCAAGCTTAAAGAAACAAGTAGCTTTGCTTCAAGATCATTTGAAAGCAAAAGAAAAAGCAGTGTTAGCTTTTAACACTTATCAAGAGACTCACCAAGAAGGTCAGGGCATTGACGAAGTTGAAGATGTTGGATTTGTTGGAAACAATCAAGGTTGGAGAAATAATGGATATGGAAACAATTTTCAAAATCAATGGAGACAAAATTTCAACAACTCTTGTAATGCAAATCAAGGACAAGCTTATGGTCAAAGGAATTGGAATCCAAGAATGGAAAAAAATGGGAGACTAATCGAGCAAATCGAGAGGAGGATATTTCCATGCGTGAACATGTGAAGAGTTTGGCAACAATAGTTGGTATGCATTCTAGTGCATTAGAGGAACTTCAAAAGAGTATCAAGGCAATAGAAAATGCATTTGGTCAATATGTTCAAAATCAAAGTCAAGGGAGTTCTTCTAAGGGTGCAAATCCAAAGCCCAAGGATATCGAAAAATGCTTGTTAGTCAACTTAAGAAGTGGAAAAAGGCTTGTAGAAAACAAGAATGACAAGGACAAGGTTGAGCAAGAAGTTAAAGAAGATGAGACCCCAAAAAAGCTAGAAACAAAATATATAAATGAAGAATTACCACAAGAAGCGGAAAATCCAGCACTTGAAGATGAGCAAAAAGAAAGAGAAAAGGCAATTTGGGAGTCTCATAAGAGACAAAGGAAGGAATTGGAAGAAGAAATTAGAAGAAGAAAAGGCAAATGAGCCTAGAAATTTGAAGCCATCCTTGGAGGAAAGAAGTGAAGGAAGTTGATAGGAAGGTGTATCAAATATTTTAGGAGTTATTCAAGGAAATTGATATGAGAGTGTCTTTGGCCGACTTGATCATGAATGTGCCAAAATATCAAAGATTCTTAAAGGAGTTTCTAGCCAAGAAAGAGAGGTTTAATTTGGAATCATTGGCTCCAATCAACAAAAATGTGAAGGGGATTTATTGGTAAGACTTGCCTAAAAAGGAGAAAGGTCCCAGAATGTGCACTATAGCTTACAAGATTGGATTGAGGATTTTCCCTCAGTTTTTGTGTGATCCTAGAGCCGGAGTGAATTTGATGCCACTTTCTATGGCTGAATCATGTGGATTTCTTGGAGATTTAAAACCGGTTAATGTCATCTTACAAATGGCGGATCATTCTAAGGTTATTCCTAAGGGCATTATTGAGAATATATTGGTGAAAGTGAATCAAATTGTATTACTAGTGGGTTTTATCATTTTGGACATGGAGGAATATAAGGATGTACCCATAATTATAGGAAGACCGCTTTTGGCAACCGGAGATGCAATTTTGCATATAAAGAGCAAGGGGATTACATTTAAGGTTCTAGGAAAAAAGTATGTTCATTGGATAGAGGTAGCACAAAGTAGACCTTATGATGCCGTTATGGGAGTAATCATTTGTGATAGTGAGAATGAGGAGAACAAACCCTTATTCAAGAAGGAGAAGAAACCAAAATAGGGTAATCTAGACACAAATGGTGAGAGTGAAATGAATGTCAATGAAGAAGTGACACTACAAGCTAAGAATAAACTTGCTAATGAGCGTATAGAGAAACCAAAGATTTCTAAGAATGTAAGGGAAATTGAAAGTCTCATTCCAAATTATAAAGAAGCAAGGTGTACTATCAATTCACCTTATTACAAGAAGAATATGGAGTTAGAAAGTAGACTTGACAGAATGCAAGTAACTTTGGAGCGCTTATTATCAGAAATAATGGAGAACAAGGTGAAACAAGTGAAGTTCGTTGATGAGAGAGATTTGATGAGTGACTCTAGTGACACTTCTAATGATCTGGAAGAATTGGAGTCAAGAAGAAAAAAAGATCGGTTAAGAAGAAAGAGAGAAATATAAGCAAAAATTCAAGTATATGACAAAGAGTTTGATGAAGAATAGCAAGGGAAGTGCATCTTTTGCACAAGATTCAAGGAGTTTAGAGGGATCTTGAGTCCATACCTCAAACAATTTTAGCCGGAGACTATAAAGTCCAAAACGCTTTTTGGGAAGCAACCCAAGCATTTTCAACACTTTTCTTTTAATTTTCTAGTTTTTAGGAATTTCAAATTTCTAAATTGCTAATAAGTCATGGATTTCATTGTGATTTTTGAGTATAATGTTTTAGAACACATTCCCGTGTTGTAGTGACATGATTTGATGCAATTAAACGGTGTAAAAGTCAAATGGAAGCAAGTTTTCAAAGATCGAGAAAAACAAGACGGCAGCACCTATGTCCCACCGGCATTCCGCCAGCTGCATGCAACCGCTAGGTTCTGGCCAGGGTGTCACCGAATACATGTTGGCAGTATCAGCAGCGCCGGTACAATGCCACAACAGCGCCTAAAACCCAAATGAGCTTTAAATGATCTAAATAATGTACCATGGAGTTTAAAACCTCCATTCTACTTACCTAAGACTTCCAAAACTTCCATGAGTTTAAAAGAAGGTTATTTACACCTTTAATGTATCCAATTCATACATTTTGGTTTAAAATTCTTCATTTTTAGTGGTTTTACTTATAACTTGTTGTTTTGATGTTCTCTATAGATTTCCAAGCATCATACATATTCAAGGATCAATGGTAAGAGTATAAAAGCTGCCTTGTGCTTAATTTGAAAAATGGAATTCTTAAACTTTACATTGTACTATGCTATGTATGCTTAATGTGATTGAATGAGCTTGTAATGGTTTGAATGTATGTATTTTTCAAACTTATATGTTTTGCATGTTATAATCTTTATATCTTGGAGCTTTAATGTTATAGAATATGTATGAACTTGTGTTTTAATGAATGAAAAATCATGTATTCTCATGTTTAGATCAATCATATGTTAAATTAACATGTTTTGTGGTGTTTTAATAATTATAACTGCTGCTTTTGTAAATTGAGTTGGCTTATTTTAACTGACCCTAATGCCAGGCGACATGAGTCCTTCGTGTCACCATGCCGCCGACACTGGCGACCTACAGGTGCCAGAGCCCAGTGAGTGCCACTGAGGTATGTTGAAGCTACTTTGTTTTTCTTTTGAAAATTCACTAATTTGTTGCAACTTTTCAGAACATGGTTAAATTCAAGAAAGTAGAATAATGATGAGATTATAATGAGAAAGAGAGTGGAGGCTTATGGATAATAGACTATTGGTTTTCCCTCTACAAAGGATTTACAACAAGAGTTTGAGAATCCTTACTACTTTTTTTTGACACCTATGCAATTTAGTTATTTTTATATGTGATGGGTTATCAGACCAATAAAAAATAAACCTACTTTAGAAACTATTAAAAATAGTATAATGCGAGTAGTATCGTATTCACAGGTAGCACTAGAGTGAAATAAATTTAGTCAAAAGTGCGTAACCAAAATGGGGGGTTTGTTTTTAATTAAACTAACTAACAAATCAAATTAAATTAAAGACAGAAAATTTAACAATCTATCAAATTCAAATTCAGAAAACGTCTAGTCAAGGGAATTGGACCACCTCGATGCACTAATCGATCCTTGATGCAAAAATGTATTAACTAACTGCTGGTTACACCGGTTTTCATTGTTGGAACCTCCTAACAATTTAGTCATATTAATTTAAACCAGTAATTAAGGAACCTTCGTTAATTGCGTCTATAATCGATGATCAATTCTGGAACCTCCTAGAACCTAGATCACGATAGACAAGGACCCAGTTCAACTATAATTAGCCCAATTAGCTTAATTGCAATTGATTATTTATTCTTTTCAACTCACTAATTACGTACCACGTGATTAGTTTCATTGACTCTAGGAAATACAGAACCTCTTGTATTCTAGTGGATTGGATTACCTAGGAAAGCCTGTATGCTACCAGCTATACAAACAGTGCCAAATAATCCTCAAAAAGTGCACAAGAATAAATAAGAAAACCAGTAATCGATTAATATGAACACCAATTCGATCTCACGATTAAAGTAACATCGAGGGGTTTTGATTCCCATGGCTAGACTAGAAAATTTAGCTACTCATAATTAAACTAAAATCAACAAATAAATTGTGCGACATGATTTAAAACTAAAAATTAAGAACTAGAAATAATACTAAATAGTGGTAGTTGTCCGCAGGAGAGCCGCTCAAAATTCCCAAAAGCTGTTGTCCAAGAGTTGTCAAAATTGAGTCTCCCCAATTTGCTGTTCTGTTCCTCAGTCGCCCCCGCAGACCACTCCAACCAAAATGAATAATGGATACATGGATAAAAATCCCTCGGCTCTCTTTTCCAACCCTAATAAACTCTTCCTTTTTATCCAATTGGGCCCACACTTTTGCTACCAAAATAAAACTAAAGTAAAATATTCAATACCCAAACTAAAATATTTAAAACCCAATTTCAATTAAGAACATCCCTTTTAATGTCATGAAAGAAAGAACACACTTAATTGTTAACCATCAACCATCTTACCGAGGATAACCCATGCAAAACACTAGTAACCCACAAACGATTCCAAGCTTGGCTCTCCACAATCCCATTTTATCCTTTTTTTTTCTCTCTCTCTCTTTTATTTTCTAGCCACACAAATTCATTTGAATTTGTTTATATTGGCTCATTTTATTTCTTGTCTTTTTTTCTTTTTTTCTTTTTCATTTTTTTTCTTACTTTTTTCCCTTTTTTTTCTCTTTTTTTTTTCAACAGCCTTGGTCAGAGCACAACTTATCCATAATGAGTTACTATTGCCTTACAATGTCCGTCTTCAAACCACAAACCTAAGTTAACAACCAAGTATGTACTTGTTTCAATAACTAGGCGAAAAGAGCAAGCTAAACACAGGCCTAGGTTTAATTTAGTGGCTTTAAAATCAAAGAATCAGGTCCAAGCTTCAAAAAGGTTAACTAAGGGTAAGCATTGAAGGTTGGATTTTTTAGCAAGCCAAATTTGGTTATCCTATTGCCTTTATCCTTTTTGTACTTCAAATTCACAAGCAACGGTAACATGCATAACCAAGCAAGTTCTAGAATATGCAAACTATGTGTGAAACACTCTAAAGAAAACAATTTGAGCACAAGAAAGAATTGTTGTTCAATTAAGGCCCAACATCTCACTGTTTCTGGCTTTTTTGGTACCACTCACACAAGTATTATCATCTGAATTATCACGAGGAACAATTATAGCCAGCCAACACACAATACTACTAATATTCCCTACATTTCATCCTTACCTCACCAAATCACACATTGCATATCAATTTTCCAACACAAAACATATAACTTCTACATCTCCCCCACACCTAGACTCTAAACACAATAAAACACAAAACATCTCCAAAACGATAATGATACAAAACAATACCCCACACCCAAAACTCTACATTGTCCCCAATGTAGAAAAAAATAGGCATAAACAGGATCGCAAAAACAAACACCACCAAGACAGAATAAAAATAAATAAAATAAATAACTAAAACAAAAAAAAATAAGTAAGGGAAAGAGAAGCTTCTCTATGGTGGAGGAATTGGTGGTTTCAAGCCCACATGTGCGCGAAGGGCGTGTGGTGACCGCTGCTGAGTTGCTTGGATTGCAAAACCCAGCATTCTCCTATGAACGAGTTGACGAACTCGTGAACTCGAATAAGAAGAATGTTGGTCCGACGAACACCCTCTTCGATGTGGAAGTCGGAGAAGAACAGACGACAGAGAAATCGAGCTCGCTACTACTAAAGACTACCCTTCGGCGGACTAGAGTGATTGCGGCGGAAATGGCTTGGAGAACAAAAATCGGGCGCTGCGGGTTTGTTCTACCGCTGGCTCTTCGTCGATTGTGGAGATGGAGGACCGCCAATTGAAATTGCAGTGAACACACAGAGACGGAGGTTCCATCGTGTTATCTGGCTGAGACTATGAGCGACCGATTGGATTTGCGGTGAGACAACCTCGAAATATTGAAGAAAAAAAAACTTGGATGGTGATTGATGGTGGTGGCGGATTTGGTTGGGAAAAGGGAGTCAGGCGCCGCTAGTTGAAAACAAGAATGAAAACAAAAGGAATTAAGAACCCTAATTAAAAATGGAAAGGAAAAGGAAATTTTTTTTTTTAAGTGTAAGTGACATGGGCATGTCATAGGGAAGATTGTAATCTGCCCAACTGCTTAAAAATTCCAATAAAAAGCAGAGAAAACATGGGAAAATAAAAGGCACTGACCTGGGCATGTCAGAGGAAAATTTGTATTCTACCCCCATCCCTTAAAAGTCAAAGGAAAACTCACCTGGGCATGTCAGAAGAAGAATTGTATTCTGCCCAAGTCTTCAGAAAATACAAAAACCATGCAATCCTTGACCTGGGCATGTCAGAATAAGAATTGTATTCTGCCCAAGCCTTCAGAAAATACAAAAACCATGCGAACCTTGACCTGGGCATATCAGAGGAAGTTTTCTATCCTGCCCAAACCTTTAATTCCCCTCAAAATTCTCAGCTAAAAAGCACTTAAAAATACAATTAAAAGACTAAAAAAAACTTCGAAAAAAAAAACTTAGAAAAAATTTGGGTTGCCTCCCATAAGCGCCTTTCTTTAATGTCTTTGGCTAGACATAGACCTACTTCTAATTAATCTTCATAAATAAGTAGAAATAACCAAATTTCATTATTAGAAATAGTTCTACCATTCACAAGAAAAGATTTGAGTCGATGACCATTCACAACCCATATTTTTTCGGACTCTAAATCTTTAATTTCAACTACATGAGAAGAAGAAGTACTTACCTCAATATAGGGTTTGTGCAGTCTTGATTTGAACTTACCAGGTATTAATTTCCATTTGCAGTGAGAGAAAAATACCTTCTACCCAACAACACATTCCTTCCTCTGTATCAGCTCATCCTGAATGGTTCTTGTCCTTTCCTTGCACACTGATTTTGATACAGGCTCTAACAGAAAATGTTTGAGATGATCACGGAACAACTTGAACTCCAATTTAGGTGCCTGTACCAGAGAAGGTAAAATATTTTCAGAACTAATAGGCAATCCCAAGTAATGGTTAGCAAACCTCAGTGGCAGTTCAGGATTTGCATGAAATGCCATGATTACCTCAATGATATTCATTCACATCTTTTTGAGAACCCGTTTGCTCAAACTATGTTGTAACACAAAGTTAAGCTCATCAAGCATCAAATTAAATTCAACCTCTTCTTGCACAATAGAGTTAACCAGGCTAACATTTACAAAATATTCAGAATCTGGTGGATACTTCATAGCTTCATACATATTAAATTGTACTTTTTCCCCATCAAATTCAAAAGTAAACACACCAGCAGCTACATCAATCTTTGTCTTAGCCGTTTTCATAAATGATCTACCCAATAGAAGAATATCTAAATTTGTCACATGCTCATCATTCTTATCAAGGATTTAAAAATCAACAGGAAAAATCAACTTATCACATTTAACTAAAACATCCTCGACTACCCCCTCCGGATAAATCATCGATCTATTGGCTAGCTGGACTATCACATTCGTGTTCTTAAGAGCCCAATTTTTAACTTATTAAACAAAGATAGAGACATAACATTTATTGAAGCTCCTAAATCCAGCATGGCTGATTTTATAACTTGCGACCCAATAACACAAGAGATAGCAAAAATACCTAGGTCAGTACAGGTAATTTGCGTTGGAGGACTGAGGAAACATTTTCGTTTGCATAGACTTTTCCTTCAGGTCTCTTCTTCTTGGTCAATAGTGACTTTAAAAACTTTGCATACCTTGGAATCTGCGCAATAGCCTCCATCAATGGTATGTTTATTGCCACCTTGCGAAACACCTCCAACACCTCCTCATCAGTGTACTATTTCCTCGTCTGGACTAACCTGCCAGGAAAAGGTGGTGGAATTACACTTTTTGTTTTCCTCATAATAAATTTAGAAGTTACATCTTTTTCTGGCAACTCCTCCACTTCCTCTTCATTTTTTGACTTATGAGAGGGTTCTGGAACCTCGACGGTCGGAACTTTAGGTTCTGGCAATTCTCTTCCTCTTCTCAAAGTATTGGCACTCACATTTTCAGTTGAACTATCTGGTTGAGACGGAAGCTTCCCTTGAGCGCTATCTCTCTGATTAACTTGAGTGGCTAACTGCGAAATTTGCTTCTCTAAATTTTTTATTGCAGCTTGTGATTGCTGCTCTCTTGCTTGTTGTTGTTGTTCTCTTGCTTGATCCCTCTCAACAAGGCCCTGCACAGCAACTGTCAATCCTCTAATCATCGATTCGACTGACGAACATGAATCCTCTGCTGGTGGATGTACTGGGTTTCTCACTGGGGGTTGGAAACCGGATTGTTGAGGTTGAGGTTGAAAACCAGGCTGCTTGTAGCTGAAACTAGTTTGATTCCTCCACCCCGGATTGTAAGTACTAGCATATGGGTCATAATTTCTTTGGGGTGGAGCCTGGAATCCTCCCACATCATTCATCTGTGTACATTCTTGCATGGCTTGACAACCATTCGAGGTGTGTCCTTGAATTGAGCATATCCCGCAAATCTTAACTGCTTGCAACTGTCCCACAGCAAGATGGGGCACCAAATCAGTAAGTTGCTCAATCTTACTTTCCATATTAGAAATACTAACCTCGTTAACTCTTCTGGTGGGAATGACGCTCGCCTATGAAATTGCTGAAACGTCTCAGCCATCACGGAGATTAGCCTCATTGCCTCTGCAGGAGTTTTATTCATCAGTGCTCCTCCACTTGCAGAATCAATCTTGTCCCTATCCAACTCTGATAAACCCTCATAAAAATACTGAATTAAGAGCTGCTCGGGAATTTGGTGTTGAAGATAGCATTTGCAAAGATCGCTGAATCTTTCCCAGTACTCATACAAATTCTCACCAGTTGCTTACCTGATACCACAAATATCCTTCCTAATATTAAAAGCACGGGAAGCTGGGAAGAATTTTTCCAAAAACCGTTTCTTTAACTGCTTTCACGTGGTAATAGATCCTGCTGGTAGCCCAAAGAGCCAGTGTTTTGCCTTATCTTCCAAGAAAAATGGAAACGCCCTGAGCTTGACCTGCTCCTCTGTAACTCCTTGGTAACTTACTGCCGAGCATACAATGTGGAACTCCATCAAGTGCTTGTGGGGGTCCTCACCTGTCAAACCATGAAACTTAGGCAGTTAGTGTATACTACTAGATTTTAACTCAAATCTAAGAGTGCTATCAGGAAAGTTATGCATAAAGAGTGATGATCATCAGTAGGAGTTACCAACTCCCTTAGAGTTCTGTCAGCCATTGGTATTGCAACCAACTCTTCGTCCTCTTTCGGAACTCGAATTTCTTCCTGTTTGTTAACTGGTGAGGCCAAAGATGTTGACTCAGCTAGTTGCTCTCTTTGTATTTTCTCTTTGGTGTTCATCTTTGCAGTCTTCTCAACCTCTGGGTCAAAAACAAGTTTGCCTGTACGAGAAGAGCGAACCATAAAAAGGAACAAACAAAACCAAAACTTTTAACCAAAAATAAAACACTACACCGTGCTCCCCGGCAACGGCGCCAAAATTTGATGGGTTGTCAGATCAATAAAAAATAAACCTACTTTAGAAACTATTAAAAATAGAATAATGCGAGTAGGATCGTATCCAGAGGGAGCACCAGACTGAAATAAATTTAGTAAAAAGTGCGTAACCAAAATGGGGGGTTTGTTTTTAATTAAACTAACTAACAAATCAAATTAAATTAAAGACATAAAATTTAACAATCTATCAAATTCAAATTTGAAAAACGTCTAGTCAAGGGAATTGGACCACCTCGATGCACTACTCGATCCTTGATGCAAAAATGTATTAACTAACTACTGGTTACACCGGTTTTCATTGTTGGAACCTCCTAACAATTCAGTCCTATTAATGTAAGCCAGCAATTAAGGAACCTATGTTAATTGCGTCTATAATCGATGATCAATTCTGGAACCTCCTAGAAACTAGATCACGATATTCAAGGACCCAGTTCAACTATAATTAACCCAATTAGCTTAATTGCAATTGATTATTTATTCTTTTCAACTCACTAATTACGTACCACGTGATTAGTTTCATTGCCCCTAGGAAATACCGAACCTCTTGTATTCTAGTGGATTGGATTACCTAAGAAAGTCTGTATGCTACCAGCTGTACAAACAGTACCAAATATCCTCAATATGTGCACAAGAATAAATAAGAAAACTAGTAATCAATTAATATGAACACCAATTCGATCTCATGATTAAAGTAACATCGAGGGGTTTTGATTCCCTTGACTAGACTAGAAAATTTAGCTACTCATACTTGAATTAAAATCAACAAATAAATTGTTTGACATGATTTAAAACTAAAAATTAAGAACTAGAAATAATGCTAAATAGTGGTAGTTGTCCGCAGGAGAGCCGCTCAAAATTCCCAAAAGCTGCTGTCCAAGAGTTGTCAAAATTGAGTCTCCCCAATTTGCTGCTCTGTTTCTCAGCCGCCCCCGCAGACCACTCCAGCCAAAATGAATATTGGATACATAGATAAAAATCCCTCTGCTCTCGTTTCCAATCCTAATAAACTCTTCCTTTTCATCCAATTGGGCCCACACTTTTGCTACCAAAATAAAACCCAAAGTAAAATATTCAAAACCCAAACTAAAATATTTAAAACCCAATTTTAATTAAGAACATCCCTTTTAATGTGATTAAATCTCGGGTCTCAATATTCAGCCCAAATTCTTTGCCATCATCACTCTTTCAATCCAAAATCACCCAAAATAGTCCATTATGCTCCAAGCTCAATCTCTGTTCTGCAAGTGCAAAAATACCCCATTAAACTCCGCAATGCCTCCAAATCGGCGTAAATTCACATGAAATATAGTTATGAATTTCAAACTCATCAATATGCATTGCTGTGTTTATTTGTTTTGGTGTGTTTATTTTATGTTTTTAATAAAGGTGAAGTGATTTACATTTGGCTTTTTGGCTAATATTATATGGGCATGAGTTTAATTGTGATATTATAAGAATTAAAGAAAAATTGGAACCTCATTTTTTCACTTGTGTTTTATTGTGATACAGTAAGGACAATGTATATCTTTAGTGTATGGGGGATGAATACAAATTGTTATTCTAAGTCTTCATGATTGCTAATTAAGGAACTAGTATTGAATGAGTCCATTTTTTGGATATTTTTCAAAATTTGCTCTATAATGGACTTTGGAAAAATTTTAATAAAACAAAAGGGCCCCTTCAAGCTAGTTTTGTGTATTTGCATTGCATGAATAGTGGAGATATGATGGAAATGGTTAAGTATTGATAGGTATAATGTGAGTTATTAGTTGACATCTTGAGATGTAATCACATTTCAACCCTTGATTTATGTGAGCTTTAATTTGAGCCTTTATTGAGCACATCCTATTTGCTTGCTCATATTTCTTTGGCTGTGTGATTTGTCTTGTATGAATGATTGAATCTCGAACTTGACTTTAGCATACATATCAAGACCTTTTATGTGTTTGTGATACATTGAAGTGACGAAGGCAATTAGTTAGCTTTCGTTTTTACCTTTTCTTTATTTTACATTTTTCGTAATCATCTTTATCCCCTTAGGCATAACCAAGTTGAGCCCCATCTTTTCTTTGTTTTCATTTTGTTCCAATAAGACAATTTGAGCCTTTTTCTTTGTTAAGCCTTGTTTTTGGACCCTTAAAGATTTTGTATGTGGTTGGTTGTGGAAATGAAAAATAATTTGATTGATTCTAAGTATGTTAGGTTTCAGTTTTGATGGGTCGTCAACCAATCAAAAATAATTACCTACTCTACACAGAATAAAATAGCAAGCAGTGAGTAGGATCGTCTCCACAGGAAGCAGGGTAGTGAATTAATTAAATCAAAAGCTGGTAACCAAGAGGGGGTTTTTGAGAATTTTACTACTCAAATAAACTTCAATTAAAATTAATTAAGAAAACAAGAATTGGCTTAAATCCAATTTAGGAAATGATCTAGTCAAAGGAATTGTTTCCACCCTGATGTGATAAATTGATCCTCGATGCACAACTTTTCCCAATTAACCTTGATTATATTGGTTTTCCCTGTTCGAACCTCCTAACAGTTCAGTCCTATAAATTTAACCCAGCAATTAAGGAACTCCGTTAACTACATCTATAATCGAATATCCGTCCTGGAACCTCCTAGAACATTGATTTCGATAGTCAAGGACCCAGTTCAATTTACAATTAATCAAACCTTGTTTAATTGCACGTTGATTATTTATTCCCTTCAAAACGCTAACCTACGTACCACATGATTAGTTGAATTGAAACTCTAAGGAATACCGAACCTCGTGTATTCGAGTTGACTAGACTACCTACGAAGAATTGAATGCTACCAGCTATTCAATTAATGCTAAATAATCTAACATACAAAGCGGAGAATAAATAAATAATCCAAACTCAATTGATATTAAAAACAAATTGATCTCACAATTTAATTCACATCTAGGATTTAATTCCTCTGACTAGAATTAATGATTTAGCTGCTCATAATCGAATTAAAAATAAAACTAATAATAATAAACAAATTCTCCATGAACAATAAAGGAAGGAAAAATAGTACTAATGTAGCCGCAGGAACCCAGCTCCAGTCTGCCGTCCTTCCTCCAAAAGAATCCCCAAAAATGTCTCTCCTTTCTCAGTCCTATCTCCTTCCCTAATATACTCCCCTAATTGAGTAATATCCCAAGTACTTAAAAACAAGGCCCCCAGCTTACTTAAAATATACTAACTTAAATATAAAATCAAATACCAAGTCCAACTTGGAAACATCCCTTAATTTAAAATAAATCTTTGGTCTCAACCCACAGCCCACTTTAATAACTCTCCCCCTGCATTTTTTCCTTCAATCCAGCCCACTTCGTCCAAAATCTGCCAAAATCTCTTTTCTTTGCTCTCCTTTATGAAATCTCCCCTGCAAGTAAAAAAATAGCCTATTAGCTCATTAAATCCCTCAAAACAGCCCTCAAATTGAACTCAATCCACCACTTAAATTCCAGCTTATCAAGTTTTTAGAAGTTTCCAAAAGAAGAAAAGCAAAAAAAAAAAAATGTTTAAAGTTTTTAAGTTTGAGGAAATAAGAATGGAGAAGTAAAGGACATCTAAGCCTTAAACCTCCACTAGTAGAAGAAGAATCAAAGTAAAAGTAGTTAATGAAGCACCCAACCAATGCAAGTCTCTTTACAATAACTCCAATTTTCAAGCCTTGACATTTTATTGTCCTTAGCCAATTTTCTTAGCCCCGTTAACCCTAATAAAAATCCTTTTGATCGATGTGTTACATTCGCAATAGGCGGGTGGTGAGGTGACGGGTTATCTTTCTTCAGAATTCAATTCAACGTGAAAACGATGCTGACAAACTGAGCTGTTACATGAACAAGACCCTTATGTTAAGAACCTTTCTCATCTAGTCCTTCCGATTATCTCCATAAGCATGAATTAAAGCGGCGAAATCGCTCAACTCAATAAACGCACTATTATTTATTCATCTTTGTGCAAATATATATATATATATATCAGAGGATGGGTGATGGTTTAAGATTGATTTAGTCAACACATAACAAGGTAAGATAGTTCAACCTAAACTATTGCCAACAAAAGAAAGTTGGTGGGTTTCCTCGCAAGGACAACACACGAACTTGTAATCTTGCAAGATCGGAGGGTTATGAAGTCGTAACTTAAACGGAAGAATTTCCAAAAATTCAATAAAATATATTATCTTAGGTCTGTCTCTATATTTCTGCCTTAGGGGGCTTTATATAGACAATTACAAGTCATCACTTCATGTTCTAAAAAGGTAATCTCAAATCCTAGTGACTTGGACATTAAGAAAAAAAAATCCTACTATAACTTTGATTGGATTATAATTTTCGGCCACGAGAGATAATGTTCAAGACAAAATAAAATCCTATTCAGAAGAAAAAACTCCATCTATCCTAGTTGAATTAGAACAGACTTACAAAACCTTCCAAAACTAAGAAAGTAAAAAAAACATAATCCTAGTAGGAAGAGACTTTTGGTTACGTTTAGGCATTTAATTCTAAATTAAATGGCGGAATTCCTAAACGCTAAAGGATTCGGGTCTTACCCTCGACGCGTAATCGGTTGTGCAGCCGCCTGGATCCTTTGGGAAGATTGCGTTCACCACCACAGAACAATTCAAGCGAATTGTCTCTACGTTCTTGCACTGGAGTTCTCTCAGAACCGGTGCTAGCCCCAAAATTTTACCTGTTTAGAGAAAACGTTTTTCTCTTTGTGGGAAGAATAATTTTCTTTTCTTGGAACTCCGTCTCTGCTGAAGTCTGATCGTTTTTGTTACTTTTAAAAAGTTTTTCACCAATCTCTTTTTGTAAAAAATGAGTCTGTTAAAACGTTTTTAACAGACTCCAGATACTTCTCAGATTTGAGAAGTATCTGTTTTAATTAATAAATAATAATTAATAATTAATAATAATAATTAATTAATTATTTACTGAGTTGGGTTTTACCAACACCATGGATCAACCCATTGATCCATGGATCAGGCTGATGGGTCAAGAACCTTAATTCACAATTAGGTCCCTTGATTTATCAGCTCAACTCAATTCTTCCCAGGTAATTAATTAACTTTTAATTAATACCATAAACTCTTCAATAATATTTAATTAAACCATTTAATTAAATATTATCTATTTAAGTATAACTCTTATACTTCTAACAGGCAATTTTAATTAATTCTGAATCATCGAACTCACTTATGTGCGATCCTGTAGGCCCATTCCAAATTGACAATGAATAAATTAATCTCATTAATTAATCCATAAATCATTAGTGGTCTCTAGCAAGACATAATGACTACACAATTCAGAACGGAGGGTCGAATGGTGATTCAACACAACCTTCCGAGCATACTACGTAATGTCCTCTACACTGATATCCAGTTTAGCATAAGGCATGGAACCAATCATCCTTATATAGCTAAACGTTTTACTTGATCTCTTAGTGACACTGAACTTAATCAAGCAAATGATAACCCTTATCATTTCTTGGGCACGGCCATGCACTTCTCAGTTCACTATCAAGCGGCCAAGATATCATCTCTCATTTAAGAGAGACTTGTAGTCCCATCACTTCACCTACATACCTTAGCGTGACTCATAGTGTACCCAATCATACCCGTACTTGGCAACCTGTTACGGTCCCGTTAGGCATATGTCAAAGCACACTCTAATTCACCTAAGACTATGCAGTGATTTCTGGTCTTAGGATCCTCGTACGAGTACTACTCAAAAGAATCACTCATGATCTAACAGTCCATGGAGTGTTTCTTTTGGCGGATCGATTTCATAAAATTCAATATGCACAAGAATATAATTTCATGAAATTAACTCATCAGATAAATAATCAATCAAACGACAAATGTCTTATTTACATAAATAACCCTCAAAGTTTATTTACATAAATAGCCCTCATTAGGGCATATACACCAACAATCTCCCACTTGCCCGTTGAAGGGCTATGTCCTAAACTGTTTAAGACCAAGCTCTATTACATGTCTATCAAACTTTGACTGTGGTAGAGCTTTTGTGAGAGGATCTGCTACATTGTCGTCTGACCCTATCTTGCACACTTTCACATCTCCTCGATCAATGATCTCTCGGATGAGGTGAAACCTTCTGAGTATATGTTTGGTTTTCTGGTGTGACCGAGGCTCCTTAGCTTGTGCGATGGCCCCGTTATTGTCACAGAAAAGTTCTATCGGATCTTGGATACTCGGTATCACTCCGATGTCTGACACGAACTTTCTTAACCAAACAGCTTCTTTTGCAGCATCGGATGCAGCAATGTACTCAGACTCTGTTGTAGAATCGGCTGTTGTATCTTGCTTTGAGCTTTTCCAACTTATTGCACCACCATTCAGACTAAACACGTAGCCTGATTGTGACTTCATGTCATCTTGATCTGTTTGGAAAGCAGCATCAGCGTAACCTTGTACGATGAGCTGTTCTTGTCCTCCATACACTAGCATCAATCCTTTAGTCCTTCGCAAGTACTTTAGGATTGCTTTGACTGCAGTCCAATGATCTGTTCCTGGATCTTGTTGGTATCTGCTAGTCATGCTCAGTGCATGTGCGACATCCGGGCGGGTACATAACATGGCATACATGATAGATCCTATTGCCGAAGCATATGGTACTCTACTCATTGTATCCCTCTCCTCTCTTGTTGAAGGACCTTGGTTCTTCTTCAAGAGAAGGCCATGTCTAAATGGTACCTTACCATTTTTGGAGTTAGACATATTGAACCTCTTCAATATTTTGTCTATGTACCCTTCTTGACTTAGGCCTAGAAGCCTTTTTGACCTATCTCTATAGATCTTGATACCTAGTATCATTTCGGCTTCTCCTAAGTCTTTCATAGAAAATACAGTCCCCAACCATTGTTTGATGTCTTTCATCATGGGAATGTCATTTCCTATGAGTAGGATGTCGTCCACATATAGGACAAGGAAAACTATCTTGCTCCCACTAACCTTCTTGTAAACACAAGGCTCATCTTCGTTCTTTATGAAGCCGTAACCTTTTACTGCCTCGTCAAAACGAAGATTCCAACTCCGAGATGCTTGCTTTAGTCCGTAGATGGACCTCTGAAGCTTGCATACACGATTTGGATGCTCTTGATCGATGTATCCCTCGGGTTGTTTCATATAAACATCCTCGAGTAGGTTTCCATTCAGGAAAGCCGTCTTAACATCCATCTGCCATATCTCATAGTCATAATATGCAGCTATGGCGAGCATAGTCCTAATGGACTTGAGCATCACGACAGGGGAGAAGGTTTCATCATAGTCTATACCATGAGTCTGTCTGAAACCTTTAGCCACTAGTCGTGCCTTGAAGATCCCGCCAGGTTTTAACTTGAAAATCCACTTGCAATCGACAACCTTTGTCTGAACAGGAGGATCAATCAAAGTCCAAACTTTATTGTCCCTCATGGATTGCATTTCAGATTCCATTGCTTGTAGCCATTTATCTGAATCTGGACTTTCTAAAACCTGTTTGTAGTTCACGGGCTCATTAGAGTCCACCAAGATCAAATCTTGATCG
Organism: Knoxia roxburghii; assembly: GCA_030378225.1. Lineage (NCBI taxonomy): Eukaryota > Viridiplantae > Streptophyta > Magnoliopsida > Gentianales > Rubiaceae > Knoxia > Knoxia roxburghii. The sequence continues at coordinate 10,766,370 of CM059423.1, forward strand.
TCAGTTACGAGAAATCCGTATCTCTCAGGTTCATGACGAGATCTACTAGACCTTCTAGGTTCTTGTGTTGTTGACTCAGGCTGCTCATCTTCATGAGTTCCCATGTCAACTTCCATCTCAGTTTCTGTAGATCGTTCTACATTCTCTTGTGGTTCTGGAACTTCTCCGAGTTCTATTCTACTCCCACTATCTTTCTTGTAGAGAAAATCTTTCTCTAAGAAAGTGGCTCCCCGAGCAACAAACACTTTGTTCTCAGTTGGATTGTAGAATTGATATCCTTTAGTTTCCTTAGGATATCCCACAAACAGGCATTTGTCAGTTTTAGGTTCAAGCTTACTACTTTGTAAACGCTTTACATGAGCTTGACAACCCCAAACTCGTAGATATGACATATAGGGTTTTTGACCCGTCCACATCTCATATGGAGTCTTATCTACTGCCTTAGATGGAATACGATTTAGTAAGTAGGCAGCTGAAAGGTGGGCATAACCCCAAAAGGACATAGGGAGAGTCGCTTGGCCCATCATTGATCGAACCATATCTAATAAGGTCCGATTCCTCCTCTCGGATACACCATTCCATTGAGGTGTTCCTGGTGGAGTCAGCTGTGAAACAATTCCACACTGTTTTAGATAGCCATCGAACTCATCATTAAGGTATTCACCTCCCCGATCAGAGCGAATAGCCTTAATCCTTCTATTTAACTGATTTTCTACTTCATTTTTAAACTCTTTGAACTTTTCAAAAGTTTCACTTTTATACCTCATTACGTAGACATAACCATATCTACTATAGTCATCGGTAAAAGTCACGAAGTATTCAAATCCACCTCTGGCTTGTGTGCTCATCGGTCCACATACATCTGTATGTATTAGTGCCAATAGCTCACTAGTCCTCTCGCCTTTCTTGCTGAAAGGACTCTTCGTCATTTTTCCTTGCAAACAGGGTTCACATGTGTCATATGATTCGAAATCAAATGAACCAAGCACTCCATCCTTATGAAGTCTTTGAACTCGTTTCTCATTTGCATGGCCTAGACGACAGTGCCACAGATATGTTGGACTTAAATCAGATTGAATTAATTTGGCTTTCTTTTCAATGTTATATACCGGTTTCTCTTGGGTCAAATCCAAGATATATAGGCCATTGCACAAATTTGCAATTCCATATAAAACATCTTTTTGATATAAAGACAACGATTTATTACCAATAATAAAACGGAATCCTTTAATATCCAAACAAGAGATTGAAATAATATTCCTACTCATAGTAGGCACATAATAACAATTCTCTAATACAATGTTTAAACCGGAAGGCAAAGACAAAATGTAATCTCCAACTTCAACGGCTGCAACTCTTGCCCCGTTGCCCACTCGGAGATCTACTTCGCCTTTCTTTGTCATTCTTCTATTGCTCAGTCCCTGCACATCAGTACAAATGTGAGCCCCACATCCGGTATCTAATACCCATGAGGTGGACATAGAAAGATTTATTTCAATAACAAAGATACCTGAAGCCGAAGGATTCTTTTTCTTCTCTTCAAGAAACAGCTTGCAGTTTCTTTTCCAATGCCCCTTCTGATTGCAATGGAAACATACTGCGTCCTTCTGAGCATTTTTCTTAGCAGGAGGAGTTTGAGGCTGAGCCTTAGGAGCAGTCTTACTGCGAGGCTTCTTGTTTTCAGCAACTTTTGCCTTGCCTTTAAACTTTCTCTTGTTGCTCTTGCCTTTTTCCACAACAAGTACTGGCGTTGCCTTCCGAAGGGTTTGCTCAGTATTTTTAAGCATTCCATGGAGCTCAGGAATCGTCCTCTCCATGTTATGCATGTTGTAGTTCACCACAAAGTCATTGTAATCATCAGGCAGTGAAGCCAAGATGATGTCAATGGCTAACTCTCTAGAAAGAGGTGCATTTAATCTCTCTAGGGTATCGATATACCCCTTCATCTTGATCAAATGCGTGCTTACTGACGAACCCTTCGCCATCTTGCACGAGATCAATGCTTTTATCGTAACGAACCTTTCGTTACGGGCTTGTTCACGGAACATTTCCGTTAGTGACACATAAATTTGGAACGCTTCCGAATTCATGAATTGTTTCTGAAGCTCGCCTGACATAGTCGCGAGCATCAGACATGTCACGTCATCAGAATCGCTTTTCAGCTTTTCCCATGCTCGTTGAACCGCAGCCGTAGCATTTACTGGTGGTTCAGGTAAAGCAGCGTCTAAGATATTTAGCTTCCTTTCTTGTTTGAGAACGATTCTCAAGTTTCTTTCCCAATCTAAGAAGTTTGGACCAACAAGCTTTTCTTTGTCCAAAATGCTTCTTAGAGTGAGATTAGATGTATTAGTGCTAGTAGATGCCATTTCTACAAAAGAAAATGCAAAATATTAGAATGAGTTTTAAAATATTTTCCACAATAGCCAAAATTGAAATCCCAAACAATTTTGTGTTGGTGCTAGATTGTGGGCCGAAAATCCACAAAGAGTCAACCCCAGTCTTGCTTTGGCAAGTATCGTAGGGATTGGGCTCTTTTGGTAGGCAACGTTCAAATCACATCCCTATGTAATTTAACGATTTCCAATTGCATCACTATGCAACTTTTCGGTAATAGGATGAACATTCCAAATGTTTGACACCATCCTATCTTTGCAAAATTAATCCCTAGTCAACTTATCAGGTCAAGCTAGGACTAATTTTCCCAAGTTAAACCATCCCTCAAGGCATCACATCAATAGGCACCCACACAGTTTTTCCATAACAAGTGGTAGTGATAAAATCGAGCATCTAATACCCAAACAGTTTTTCCACTCATTAATGGTAGTGATAAAGTTGGGCACTATTATGCAACAACCCACCGCACGAAGAAAACCTGAGGCCCTTGGGCTCTCCAAGTCCACCAGACGTTCAACGCTCAAGCGGGCCCCCAAGTATGGAAGCAAAATCAACTCGGGTTTTTGGGATTTTAGTTTGATCGGCTTAACATGCATTGTCGTTTTCATTCATTCACAAAACATAAAATTTCGAAAATGCGATGAACTGGGCTCTAATCTATTACAGGGCCTTTTAAAAAAAAACTTCTTTTGGGCCTCCATTTTGGGCTTCTGTTCCTGGGCTCCACCATGGACTCCTTTGGAACCTCCTTTTGGGCCTAACTATTACATAATTATTTAATAGGCACGCAGGCCCAATTTTAAAATGGCTCGCAGGCCCAAAAATTTAAATAATAAATTTTAAGCCCAATTCATGCATAGAAAAACACACAATTGCATATGCTTCATACAAGCCAATTTTATTAGGCCGAATCATTTAATTAAGGATTGTGTAACCCTTACACTATTAAAATTGATCGTGTCATGATCAATTTTAATCAATCCCATGTTCATTCATTTTAATCGAATGATGCATGAACATGCTAGCATAATTATGATGCTTCACATAAAATTTAAACAATTTAAATTTAAGCATCATAAATAAACTAAAATAAATAAATAACAATTAATTAATCTAATTAATTATTTATTTATTTATCTTTTCTAATTATCCTAATCTAATTAAGATAATTTATTTCAAAATTTGAACTTATAGGATAAAATTCTAAATTAATCCTATCTTTATCTAATAAGATTATTTAATAAAAATCTTATTAAATAAAATTCAGAAAATTTTTAAAATTTTAATTTTCTGAAACTCTTGGGGTCATTTCGTAAATAACCAAAATTCTGGGCTTAGGGTTTAAGGGAAACAAAACTGCTGGGGCTGGTTTGTAATTTTTAAAACGTTTAAATTTTTTTTCAGCTAGGGTTGGCTTGCGAAAGGGGCATTTCCGAGATTAGAGAGTGCGGCGGGGGCAATTTAGTCATTTCACCCAATTAGGGCACCAGCCCCCCCCGCCGCCTCCTTCTTCTTCCCCGGTGACCTGCGATCGGATTTCAGCGGCTTCCTCGAATCCCGGCGACATTCGCCGTTCATCTCATCCGGCACCGATCGTCGTCTCTCCGTCGTTTCAATCGTTCGGCGACCAGAACATTTCCGGCCCCAATGGCGATTGACCAGCCGCTAACCCATCGACCGCTTCAATGAACGGCGACATGGATTCCGGCGACGCGGATGACCCAACACCCTGCGGAGATAAAAAAAAATAACCAGCAACAACAACCAGCAAGTAGTTTAATCGAAAGCAAGCTTCCCGACTAGTTTCGAAACAAAACCAAAAACAGAAATCGGCGGATATTTCCGGCGAACGGTTTTTCAAAAACAACAGCCCAATCAATTGCAAATCAAAACGTTTTTTGACACCCAATCAACATAAAATCGTTCCCCATTAATAAACGAACAAAACCCATAGGAAATTCAGGCCAAAATCCAATTTTTTGTGCAGTTCGCGATTTCCCGGCGAACTTCCGGCCGGCCGGAACAATTCCGGCGAGCCATTCCCAGAATCCGGCGGAAGCCTTTTTGAAGCAGCAACATTTTTTTTTCTTAAAACTGTTTTTCAAGAAAAAAAAACTTATACCCAATTTTCTTAATTCTTTTGTTTCAATTAAACCATTTTTTAATTAAAACAAAAATTAACCTATGGCTCTGATACCACTTTTGGTTACGTTTAGGCATTTAATTCTAAATTAAATGGCGGAATTCCTAAACGCTAAAGGATTCGGGTCTTACCCTCGACGCGTAATCGGTTGTGCAGCCGCCTGGATCCTTTGGGAAGATTGCGTTCACCACCACAGAACAATTCAAGCGAATTGTCTCTACGTTCTTGCACTGGAGTTCTCTCAGAACCGGTGCTAGCCCCAAAATTTTGCCTGTTTAGAGAAAACGTTTTTCTCTTTGTGGGAAGAATAATTTTCTTTTCTTGGAACTCCGTCTCTGCTGAAGTCTGATCATTTTTGTTACTTTTAAAAAGTTTTTCACCAATCTCTTTTTGTAAAAAATGAGTCTGTTAAAACGTTTTTAACAGACTCCAGATACTTCTCAGATTTGAGAAGTATCTGTTTTAATTAATAAATAATAATTAATAATTAATAATAATAATTAATTAATTATTTACTGAGTTGGGTTTTACCAACACCATGGATCAACCCATTGATCCATGGATCAGGCTGATGGGTCAAGAACCTTAATTCACAATTAGGTCCCTTGATTTATCAGCTCAACTCAATTCTTCCCAGGTAATTAATTAACTTTTAATTAATACCATAAACTCTTCAATAATATTTAATTAAACCATTTAATTAAATATTATCTATTTAAGTATAACTCTTATACTTCTAACAGGCAATTTTAATTAATTCTGAATCATCGAACTCACTTATGTGCGATCCTGTAGGCCCATTCCAAATTGACAATGAATAAATTAATCTCATTAATTAATCCATAAATCATTAGTGGTCTCTAGCAAGACATAATGACTACACAATTCAGAACGGAGGGTCGAATGGTGATTCAACACAACCTTCCGAGCATACTACGTAATGTCCTCTACACTGATATCCAGTTTAGCATAAGGCATGGAACCAATCATCCTTATATAGCTAAACGTTTTACTTGATCTCTTAGTGACACTGAACTTAATCAAGCAAATGATAACCCTTATCATTTCTTGGGCACGGCCATGCACTTCTCAGTTCACTATCAAGCGGCCAAGATATCATCTCTCATTTAAGAGAGACTTGTAGTCCCATCACTTCACCTACATACCTTAGCGTGACTCATAGTGTACCCAATCATACCCGTACTTGGCAACCTGTTACGGTCCCGTTAGGCATATGTCAAAGCACACTCTAATTCACCTAAGACTATGCAGTGATTTCTGGTCTTAGGATCCTCGTACGAGTACTACTCAAAAGAATCACTCATGATCTAACAGTCCATGGAGTGTTTCTTTTGGCGGATCGATTTCATAAAATTCAATATGCACAAGAATATAATTTCATGAAATTAACTCATCAGATAAATAATCAATCAAACGACAAATGTCTTATTTACATAAATAACCCTCAAAGTTTATTTACATAAATAGCCCTCATTAGGGCATATACACCAACAGAGACTTGGTTTTCCTAGCTTCAGTTGGGTTAGGGAAGGCTTAATTTTCGAAATTAGCTTTTTGCTTCCTTAATCCAAACTTTAGTTTTTATTCTTGGGCTTCATTCCTCATCTACGTTGCATCTGCAAGTCCATTATCGAACAATCTTGAAATATTAATGGGATTGGGCTTCCGAATTTGTAGATGGGCTTTGGCCTGTTTTGGGCTTTGGACTTGATCTTGAACTTTGATGATGGACTCAATCCAATCATCTTCTTGGTTCTCGATCTAGTAACTGAGCCAACATACTGAGTTTGTGGATCTCTGACACAGAGTTTTCGACCCACAACTGGGCTCACTGAGCCACAACTTGCGCTGAGAGGTCTCCCTTGAGCTTCCTTTTTTGCCAGCTGCACTGGAACGGAAGAAGAATTGGCCCTACTTGCTAGTTCTTCTTGCGAAGGAGAGTCTGCCGCTATGATGTTCACATCACGAGGTGATACTGAGTCAACCTTATGGTTGAAGATCTTTCATGCAATTGACTTGAGCGTATTGAATATTTCAAAGCCTATACACTTTGAGAGTTATTGAGTGAATCCTTGATAGTGTGAGGTGATGAGGTCAATTGATGTTGATAGAGAATCCATATCATGCTTGTCTTGCTTGATTGTTGAAGTTGTACTGATGTCATGAATGCAAAGTGAGTGCATGTTTTTCATGTTTAGCTTGAAGGGGGAAGAAAAACCATCTTAGAGCAAACTTATTTTATTTTGGACTCATTATCTATTAGTTTTTTTGTTTAGTTTGCTTGAGGACAAACAAAGTCTTAAGTGTGGGGGTGTCACGTGACTCCAAAACACACCTTTTTATGACCCAAAATCATGCACATTTATCTTACTTTTAGTTGATTTCAATGATTTTGATATCTTTTATGCGCTTTCAATGCACTTATAGTTGGATTTGCATTATATTTTAGTAAAAAGTTATATTGGAGATTTTGGAAGAAAAAGACTTTTGCTGGAAAAAGGGAGAAAACACGATGAATTGAAGCTTAAAGAGAAGAATTTTGAAAAAGCATGAAAAGCTAAAAAGATCGAGATTAGAGACGCACAGGCACTGGCGCCTACACGCCACTGACCTCTGCGTACTGTAGGCGTCGCGCCTCGCCGTCGCCCGAAATTCGCTGCTGAAAATCCAAATTTGCCCTTGGCGTGTTTGAACTTATGTTTTTCCAAAAGTAGCCCTCAGAATCTTTTTTTAATGGCCAAGACCTCTTGTAAAGACACATACTATTACAACTTAGTAGGTTTTTCGTGTTTTAGAGAGAGTAGCTTAGTGAGGAAGAAACACACACTTGTTCACCTTTTCACACACACACAATATGAATTCTCTTAGAACAATCATGTTCTAAGTAGATTCTAGGGCAATCTACAATTCTAAGTGATAGGGGGTAGTGGATTTCTATGAGATGTAGAACAAATCAATGGATTTATTGAAGAAGAATTGCTCTTTAATGATGGGATGCAAGAGTTTGAAGTGTTATTCCTTATTTTTGAGAAATGCCATACCTTCTCTTAGAGAGTAGCTTTGTGAGGAAGAAACACACACTTGTTCACCTTTTCACACACACACAATATGAATTCTCTTAGAACAATCATGTTCTAAGTAGATTCTAGGGCAATCTACCATTCTAAGTGATAGGGGGTAGTGGATTTCCATGAGATGTAGAACAAATCAATGGATTTATTGAAGAAGAATTTCTCTTTAATGATGGGATTCAAGAGTTGGAAGTGTTATTCCTTATTTTTGAGAAAGGCCATACCTTCTCTTGTGAATGAAATCATTTTATGTAGCAATTAGCATTTCATTGTTGATGTTGTTCTTTTGTATGGTTATTCATGCATATTGTTAAGTGGGTTTCATGCAGTTGAAGTAATTATTGTCTTTAAATATTTGATTTTACCTTGTTATTGAAATATTTATTGAATCTACTCCATTACTTGTTTAATTGGGGAGTGCTTAACTTGTTCTAAGCATGTGGGTTAATACAATTGAGATTTCTTGTGTTGCATGGTTGGTTGTCTAGTTTTCCATTCGCCATGTAAGTTTGTAACTTCAATTGACATGATGTGGTGGTGTAGAGGATCGATAGTAGAGTCGGATTGATGACCATATCTCTATTATTGGCTATTTTAGTCCTTATGTGGAGATACATGAAAGGTATTATCATAATGCTTGGACATTTACATGTTATTTGCTTAGCAATAGCCCTTTGGATCTTGTTGTGGTGTTATTTTCCCGCTTTTACCCATATTATCTTTTCTTCTGTTTATTTTAGTACTTGAATAACTTACTTGAATTTACTACTTTAACCTTTGTTTTGTTAGCTCTTAGATCTAGAAACTGCTAGAAATTGTAGTAAGTGAGGACTTTAACCCAACAACTACTTCAATCAAGAGAACCTTCTCATGAGAACGAAACCTTAAGTACTATAGTTTTTGTATTTTTGTTTTGTTTGTTTATAAATTTATTTTGAAGTGTTCAAACTTTTACAACCACAAAAGCACATCAACATACATTCAAGTAGTGACAACCGCTAGAAAGATGCTCTACCGTCTATAGAAGAGGGTTCGCTGGTCGGAACAGGCACTCAGCCTTTCTGAAGCAGAATACTTTGGCTGGACGACGGTTGCGTGGAGAATGCTGCCGCTATGCCCGATCAACACCAAAACTACATCATCCAAGGCTAAATCTCGACTATGAAGTTAGAACTCCATGGATCCGAGGTCACAAGCCATCAATCGTGAAACCCTAACTCAAACTTCCAGGAGAATACTCAAGACTAAAATCGGATGAGAAGTGAACAAAACATACCCATAGGTCTTGTTCTCTGGGTATTTATACCCATTACAACTAGGTTAAAGAATAATTACAACAGCGGGGCTAGAATGCTAAATTCAGTGGCAGGTGGCTTGGTTTTTGGTTTGGTTAACAACTGATTTTCCCTATAAGATAGTCCCAACATTAGGAGCTTTGCACTTAAGCTTCTGCAGCAGCATTCCAATCCAATTTGCACCAAAATTCATCACTTCTGGCTTCTTACCTGTAATTCACAATTCAACCCATATAAGCTATATAAATCGCGGGAGCAGAGGTAAATCTCCGCTCAATCTGTTGGATTATCATGTAAAAATCTAGAAGAAGTGTGGTGATTTCGGTTCACTCCATCCCCCCACTTAAGTAATTCCGATTTGGATTATTGAAAAGCAGTCAAAAGAGTTTTGCGATATCTTCAAGGAACTACATATCATATGCTCACATATAGGAGTTCTAGTAAAATAGAGATATTTGGTTATTCCGATTATAATGGATGTCTACAAAATTTCAGATCAACTTCAGGCTATGTTTATTTACTAGTAGGAGGTGTTGTCTCTTGGAAAAGTGTTAAGAAATCACTTATTGCTACCTCTACTATGGCAGCTGAGTATTTAGCTTGGTTTGACATCCAATCAAGCTATATGGCTGCGAAATTTTGTTATAGCATTGCAAATTGTAGATGGTGTTGAAAGACCACTGAGGTTATTTTGTAACAATAAAACAGCTGTAGAGTTTTCTAACAACAATGAGAGTTGAACAAAGTCAAAACACATAGACATCAAATTCATGGTTGTTACAGAAAGAATTTAGAATGGTTAAATTGCCATAAAACACATTGGGACAAACTCCATATTGCATACCCTTTCACAAAAGGTTTATCACCCAATGTCTTTCTTGAACATGTTGTTCAAATGGGCGTTGTATCATCTGATAGTGGGAGTTTGTAATTTTTCCAGTTTTTGGGTTCTATGATTTTGGTATAGTGCTCCTATAGCGTTAAAACATTAAAGTATAAAGTATATAAAGCTTCCAGTCTTAGGATTTTCATTATAATAGTATGCTTGGTTGATCTCTACTAAGAATAAAGAGGACTAGTTGGAAATAGTCATGATATAGATTGTACATGAATTTTCCACGCTACACTTCCACACTTGATCCATGTCATTTGATTGTATTAATCTTTTGTGACCATTGATTGGTTTAGTTACAGCTATGGTGACAAAAACTCCCTTGATCGTACAATGGTATAATCAATGGACGGGATTGTTTAGGATAATAGCAAAATATGAGTACTCATAAAGTTTTGACATAATATACAACTATAAAGTATAATGTATAGTCCAAATGAGAGATTTTAAAATCTACTATTCATTGTGGACTTAGTACATTATAAGTTAGTTGTGTATTGCATCGTTGTCGATCTTATTTTCCCCATTAAAGTGATGGAATCCTGGAGGATGTCATGGTTAGCCGGGAAAAGAACATGACAACTCGTACTAATACTATGGAGGAAGATATTCTGGATGCTCTATAAGGTTTGAGAAAAAGAGTGAGTTCCTGTTTCTAATCACAATAAACACTATTAAAGCTATCATTTTCGTAAGCGGTTTTTTTTAAGTCCACAATTCTTCTAGTCTAAGCATTATCCATATATTACATGTAGGTAAAGATTTAAACATGATATTGAAAGGCTAATAACATATACTCCTTTTCTACATCGGTACCATAATTTATAATTTTGCAGTTCATATAATCAAAGAGAAAGAGAATTTATAAAAAAGAAATGAAAGATGAAATGATATTAGTGGAAAAATAGAATTACTTATTGCGGGGTTACAATCTTTAGTTGATGACAATCACCAGCATTCCAATAGGAAGGAAAAATTGAGTACAAGAAAGCAGCACCAATAACAGAATTACAACACACAAAACATGAAAAGTTATAAAATTACAACAATGGCTCAAACAGGACTTTAGATATGTGGAAACTTATGGTTTGTTTGTCGCAACATGAAGTGTAATAGAAAGCTTTTGCAACAGTTAGGAATGTTTGCTTGGCATTTTGAGGAATGGGTGAGCCTGATGATGATGATGGCGGTGGCTTCATTTGAACTACCAATTTCAAAAGTTGTTGCATGTCTATCTCAATATCTGTAATAGAGCAGGTGATGCTTCCATTTTCCTCGTACTCACCAAGTAGAAAACATACTTTGTTGGTGAGATGTGAGAGATACTTCAACTCCTCCTCCTCCTCCTCCTCCACCCTCGTATTTCCAGCACAAAGGTTTATTATGTGAGCCAAGAATGCACCTTCATTTCTGAATCTTCCACTCTCAATATCTATAGACTCCATTAACCATTTCTCCCACTATGATAAATATTTTTTTTTTGTACAAAAGAAAAAAAAAATTACGATTATTTACAACGTACTCTATCTTTGACTCATAATTGATCAAGTTAGAAGGGTCACAAGAATAAAAAAATAAATAAAATAAAGCTCACCATAGTAGTTAGCTGTTGACAAATATCTCTATGCAATATCTGAAATGTATCAATGGATAGTTGGTATATGAATTCTTGGATGATATGCAGTAGGCTCTTACCCATCCTGTCCAGAAATGTTATAAGTAACTGTTGAAATAATGAAAAATGCCCATGTTAACTTATTTCATACGAAAAATTTAGACACTTTGAGAATTGATAAAATTGAATTTTTGTACAATAAAAATTAAATAAATAGTTGTTAAATGAATATTAACAAAACATTTATCATTTATCAAGTTGTCAATCACATTTCATCAATGAGTATCACATCATTCAATTTTATATTTAACTCTTGTACTTATAAATTCTAATTTCATGTTTATAAATCAAATTTAAAAAAGTAAGTTTCGTTTATTTTCTTTCTTTTTGGAATTAAAACCCTAACTTGTCCGAATGAATAACAATAGTTCTAAAAACCCATAATCAAAATCTAAATCCATAAATCTTTGTTTTTGTTAACTAAAACGATGCATTCAGCCAAAGGCATGAACCTTAAGTCCATCCCACAACGCCCAAATCGAACCCGAAAGCTTTTTTTTTTTTTTTTTTTTTTTAATTACTAAAATTCGTAAATGCATAAACCTTAATTCTAATTATTAGGGTACAATATTTAAAAAAAAAATATTAGGGTAAAAGGGTTGGGAGTACAGTGTAAAAATATAAATTATTAGGTATCACTTAAATATTTCTTAAGAAAAAAAAAAGGAATAAATTATGTGACACCCTAATAAGATTTGAAAATAGACCTATCACATTCAACATACATAAGGAACCATTTGGTAATTATTAAAAATATCAATTTGCAAAGGACTTTTTACTTAATGATATAACACATTTTCTCATCAACCCCGTTAAATTAATAGGGAAATCTAATGTACCAAAAAAAAAGTTAAAATTTTGTTACCTTGCTAACTTTTTATCTCTGAAAGCAAAGATCTCGGTCAGAAATTGAGTATCATATGAAATTTCAATGCCCAAATTTTGTGCTATTTCTAAAAGAGGTGGAAATAAGATCTCAAATCCACAAGTTAAACTGTCCACATTTGCCCTTTCAAGCTTCGTTGAGGCCTCCTTCATAAACCTTATTCCTAATTAATAATTAATCACAAAATTTCAGTAATATATACACAAGCAGCAGGAATATTCATTAGGAAATTTACAAAAAAACATAACTCATAAGTAATGAAGTAATCTATTTTTCATCGCAAAATAATAATAACATTTATTAAATTAAAATAATATAATAAATTGATCAATATTTTTGGTGGCTGTATGAGATGTATTAACGTCTTTGGCTTTGGTTCGAGTGCACTTTCCATGATCGTAGTGCAATTACACAAGCAAGGGTGTTGAGTAACCGATCATATATAGAAAAATCACGCTCGTCGGCCCATGAGCCATCTGAAAGTTGATTTTGAGAAATCCACTTAAGCGAGGAAAGAAATTGCGGAGTGTCGCTACCATCTATATTTTTAATCAGAGCAAGCCATGCGGTATCGTATGGTGAGATGCTTATTCTTCCATCCTCAAATGTGCTTAACATCCATCTAATATGTGCGATAAAACTCCTTTTCTTATCTATTTTGCTTGGCTAATTTGGAAGAATTCAAAATGAAACGAACGCCGTTAAAAATAAATAAATAAATAAACTATGAGTAAAATAAATTGTAGATTGGACATTAATTTTTATTTTCACCTTGAGTTTTTGTTCAAGTAGAGCTTCATTTTCTACTTGAATTGGTGAGTAATCCAAGCCATCTGCAATCAAAGTAAATTCTGACTGTAGTCACTGTAGGATAGCTTTTCTAGATTCTATTTCCTTTGCTTTATATAATAAAAGTACAGTTCACTTTGTTACTTTTTCTTCAATTTGAGATTTGTCGCTGCAACTCTTACAAACATCTCCAAGTTAACATCCTTAAATTATCTTACTTAATCATGAGTGTGACCCTTTTCTTACCATTATTATCTTAACTTTTGTTTCAAATCATAACATGAAAAAAAAAAGTACGTTAAAATAATACAATAAACAAAAATATTCTCTCACAATTTTCGTATCAAGACATCAAAATTTTTTTTCATTATAATCTTAACATTAAATCATCACATTCAACCAAAAATTAATTATATCAATTGCATATATTAATTATATCTTAAAGAAACATCAAATCTTAGCAGCAAGTGTCCTTTGTTTACTATATATGTATTTTTTACCTTTCAAATCGTTATGAAGTTAGGATTTCATTAACAAGATTCTTGCTTGCAAATTTCAAAAATTAATTTTCGGTCTCTCACTAATAGAAAGAGAGACAAAAAGGGGGAGGGGGAATCACCCCTTACTCATGTAGCAATTGCATTTTCAATCTCTCAACAGCCTAAAACTATTTTTTCTAAAATTTTAGAAATTCACACTCATGAAATGAGGAATCAGACTATCCAACTCTCATACATATTTCAGAAAAATTTATTCTCTCTTTGTATATATATGTTATTTTGAAAACATGGGTAATACTTTTTTTCGTCTAAATTTCATTATTATTTCAACTAAAATATGAGAATTAAGAAATATGGAGTAACTACTATAATTTTGACTCAATATCTCTTTTATATCTTTAACGATTACTTTGTGTTAATTGAATAACTTCATAATCACCTTCACCTTTAGTGAAGGAATAGAAATTACTGAGAAAAGTATTAAGAAAGTTTCATTACACTTTCCATTTGAAAATTAATACATCCTAAGTTTGAGTCAAAAATTTAAAAGAACTCAAGACACCAAAGAGTTAAAAAAATTAATTAGAATATTGAAATAAATAAAAGGTAAAATAGGAAAAATTAGGGGTAAAACTCTATTGAAATATGCATAGATAACAAACGAAACACTTGGAAAATCTTAAAGGACAACTATATCTGGATTGAAAAAAATAATAATAATAACATAAATGAACCACTTTTGTCATTTTTCAGTTTTAAGTGCTACATCTGACCCAGATGTACCTGGATTTGGCGCTCCTTTTATTGTATGAAGATGGAATTGCTTTGTTTCCAATAATGGGATACCTGCGACATGCCAAAAGAGCAGTTGAGAAGCAATTAATATTTTTATATTGTTTGAATTACAGTGAAAGTCCTCTACCTCTCTGTAAAAGAATTCCATAAATGTATTTACCTGATAAAGGTCTATTTAAAAATTAATCATTAGTTAGCACTTAATTTGCACCCCAACTCCCAAGTAAAAGTAATATCGGAAGATAAATCTGTACATATTCATTACCTCAAGTATATATGGCACCTCTAAAATCATTATTTAACAAATGAAAATTATTTCTATCCAACAAAAAAAGACATGTAAAATCAGTGACGGACTAAACGTAGAATGGATGGATGAAAGCCTTTTATCAATCCCAAATTTCTCCACCCCGCCCAATGTGAGACTTAGAGCTATGAGAGCCTATAACAAAAAATATGAAACATAGGTGGTGGATGTTGTTACCTGTAAGAGTGGGAATTAAAGGAAAACGGTACCGTCGTGAGGATCCCCAACCATGATGACATAAGTGTTTGATGTGATCGACATAGTCAATTCGGTCCTAGTATTCAGTCTCTCAATCCCGAAATTGGGACGGGCGTGAGAGTTGGATATCGTATGCTTTGATTTGCCAAAGAGTGCTGTCAATTGAGGCCTATACCTCGGTAGGTTGGGTACCGGTTTGCCGGGTTGATGGTGCTCCCGAGATGAGCTCGTAAGGTTTATTATACTAAACCCGGCCAGTGGACTTTATGTCATGTATAATAAGAAGGTTGAGTGGTACTAGTCTCGGATACCAAGAAGTCGATAAATTAGTTTGTCAGTAAATTGATAAACCGACTAGCACTAGATCTTTAATGTGGGAGATAGAAGAAAAATAGTGGCGCGATGTAAAGTCATTTTGAGCGGTAGTTCCATAGTTAGTCCGATAGTGGTACGACTAATTATGCGTTTGACTAATAGACAAAGTGAATTAACTAATTAATCCTAAGGGTTTAATTAATATTTAATTGACAAAGTGGATTAAGATATTAATTCTATATGAATTAATTAATCCTAATGGGTCGATTAAATTAAATTAACGAAGTGGGTTAAGAAATTAATTCAAATGGGTCGATTGGAGTTGATTAGTCTAGGAAAGACTAAGCGGTCAACGAAAGTCAAATTAAAAGATCCAACTCAAAAGCCCACTAGGTCTCCTTAAGAGTTCCCTATAAATAAAAAGCTTAAGGCCAAAGAAATTTTAAGAAATACCTTGCAAGACAAGTCTTGCCTTTTAGAGTGAGAGAGTTATAGAGAGAAAACTTCTCCTTCTTGAATTTTTTTGTCAAAGTCGAACTTGGATACTCACTCTCTCGAATCAAACTAAGCTCAAAGATCGAAGCTTTATCGAAGCCCATGGTACAATAGCTTGTCCGGTTATTTAAAGGTTGTTGTCCGCCCAGTTTTTTGGAAAATCCGCTGCAGTTCTTCAATTTTTTTGAGGTCCAAGTTCAGTTCTTTGAGGGTGCTTGATCCGGGTTCATCACGTTTGATCTCTCTCTTGGTAATCCGTGATTGGGCTCGTCCAGATCGTGACTAAAAGGCTGGATCTTTGTGGTTGTTAGTGGCAGACTATAGCAGTTTTGGTGAACTGCTTATGGGCTGGAGCTAATATCTGATTTTGGGCAGATTTAGTTCATTTCGGGGGGTTTTTCTTAATGGGTTTTCGTGGGCTTTAATAGCACATCCCGTTAGATTATTGCCCACGCAATATTCGGGATTTCTTGGAATTATCTTTCGGATTTCGGTGGTAATCGCAAGGAAAGATTTGGTTGTTCTTATTGCGTTGGACTTCACTTCAAAGGTATAACCTTTAATCCTTCCGCTTTTAATTAAAGGTTCAATCTTTATGCGTTAGATGTCAATTTAATAAATTAAATAAGTATAAGCCTAGATCCGTTCATGGGAAAATGAATTTGAGCATGAGCTTTGTCGAAAGTTTCCGATTCTGGAATGCAATGCACTAAAGTGAGGTTTTCGATTTAGCCCGGGCTTGTTCTGTTTTCCTTCAGAAGCAAGAGAAGGCGTCGCCGAAAAATGAAAGAAAGAGCAGAAGAAAAAAAAAAAGAAGGGGAGGCGGCGGTGGGGTGGAGGGGGCAAGGGGGAAGGGAAGGGGAGGGGAGGCAGAGGTGCGGCGGGGCGGCACAGGGAAGGGCATAGGGGAGAGAGAGGGGGGAGAGAAGGGGAGGTGATGAGCTTGAAATTCATAACTATATTTCATGTGAATTTAGGCCGATTTGGAGGCATTGCGGACTTTAATGCAGAACAAAGATTGAGCTTGGAGCATAATGAACTATTTTGGGTGATTTTAGAAGAAGTGGAAGCTGTGAGGAAGAGAAGTTAATGTGCTGGATTGAAGGTGTGATGGGGGCAAAGAATTTGGGCTGAATATTGAGACCCGAGAATTAATTACATTAAAAGAGATGTTCTTAATTAAAATTGGGTTTTGAATATTTTACTTTGGATTTTATTTTGGCAGTAAAAGTGTGGGCCCAATTGGATGAAAAGGAATAGTTTATTAGGGTTGGAGAGGAGAGCAGAGGAAATTATCCATTATTCATGGTTTTTGGCCATTGGGGTTGACTACGGGGAGCTAGGCGGCTGAGGTGTGCAGCCAGTTTTGTGCAGACTCACATTTTTGGCTTTGAAGCTGAAGTTGGGCAACGCAATTGGGATACAATTTTGGAGCGGTCACCATCTTAGTACTCAGATTTATTCTTTTGTTTTTAATTGAATTCATGGCATACGTTTTTTATATTATTTTTATTAGTTTAATTATGAGTAGCTAAATTTTCTAGTCTAGCCAAGGGAATAAAAATCCCTCGATGTTACTTTAATCGTGAGATCGAATTGGTGTTCATATTAATTGATTACTGGTTTCTTATTTGTTCTTGTGCATTTTTGTGGATTATTTGGCACTGTTTGTATAGCTGGTAGCATGCATGCTTTCCTAGGTAATCCAATCTATTAGAATGCACGAGGTTCGGTATTCCTTAGAGTCAATGAAACTAATCACGTGGTACGGAATTAGAGAACTGAAAAGAATAAATAATCAAGTGCAATTAAGCTAATTGGGTTAATTGTAGTTGAACTGGGTCATTGACTATCGTGATCTAGGTTCTAGGATGTTCCATAATCGATCATCGATTATACACGAAATTAACAGAGGTTCCTTAATTGCTGGCTTAAATTAATAGGACTGAATTGTTAGGAGGTTCTAACTATGAAAACCGGTGTAACTAGTAGTTAGTTAATACATTTTTGCATTAAGGATCAATTAGTGCATCGAGGTGGTCCAATTTCCTTGGCTAGACGTTTTCCGAATTTGGATTTGACAATTTGTTTAATTTCTTGTCGTTAATTTAATTTGATTTTTGTTAATTAGTTTAATTAAAAACAAACCCCCAATTTTGGTCACACACTTTTGACTAAATCTATTTCACTCTGGTGCTCCCTGTGGATACGATCCTACTCGCATTATACTATTTTTAATAGTTTCTTAAGTAGGTTTATTTTTTATTGGTCTGACAACCCATCAGGAGGTAATGTGATTTTCTTAAAGTTTATGGTAATTAGAGGGGTGAGATTATAAAAATATATTTTTTGGAATATTTTATAATTTTTAGAGGGTTAAAAAATATATATTTTTCATTAAAATCAAAATACCCTGGTCAAGACAGGCAAAAGTGGATTTTGGACCAAAATTTTTAAAAAACATAATATAATGAATTGAAAAAGTAATTTTTATTTATTTTGGACTAAAATGATATTTTTACTATATATAATGAACTATTTTTTGAGTTTAATCTATTTATTTTCTTATCATTTCAATATTTGTCATTTCATATAATATACTTTCTTCCCTCCATCTCACCTCTAAGTTAATCGATACGTTTATCTTCAAAATATTTACTTCCAATATTATAAATTTACTTAACTTTTATCATTATAATTGTATTTTTTAATTATATTTTTCTAGTAGTAATTTTTATTTAAAAAATAAATACAATGTATTAAAAAAATTATGCAATTCATAATATCTAAAAGAATTATCATTCATGTATTTGCAAGGATTGTAATCTAATATATTTCTAAACTATACTAACTCCTTATCAATTTGATACAAACTAAAGAACATTAAATGTCAACGTTAACTAAATATAAGTGTTCCAACTTTTGAGAAAAGTATCATATATAGTATATATAAAAAATATAAGATTATAATATATCATTGTTTTGTAGACGTATTATCTCATGTTCATAATACGATGCATGGTGCTGGTGTATGCACGTCTGCAAAGCTGTCAGGCAGAAACTTTATGATAACTCTAGTATAGATGAAGGATGACCAACTACTATTCACTAAAAGTACTCAAACTTATTTATTAACTTAAAATATTTTATAATCTTAAAAGTTATACGAATTCCTATGTAGAGTATTATTGTAACGTTCCAAACTTCCCAGGTTGTACGCTGTTCTATTTATAATTCCTTCCATGGCTTACTTTCGTGTTTTATTCATAATCGGAATCTACAAGGAATCAGGGCAGGTGGCCGACCGACCAATGAACGAGATAAGGATATGTGTTCATTGTTTGTTCTCTTCTGCCGCCACTGACAGTATATATTTTGATGCTCTAACCCATCTATAAAGAAGAA
Organism: Knoxia roxburghii; assembly: GCA_030378225.1. Classification (NCBI taxonomy): domain Eukaryota; kingdom Viridiplantae; phylum Streptophyta; class Magnoliopsida; order Gentianales; family Rubiaceae; genus Knoxia; species Knoxia roxburghii. The sequence continues at coordinate 10,785,551 of CM059423.1, forward strand.
ATGTTTATTTATTTGTTTCTGTTTTGTTTGGATTTGTTTTCACGCAGGTTCCATTAAGTGGTATGCTAATGGGGAAGGGCACTTTCTTTGTAAACATGAACCAACAACCTAAAAAATATTACGAATAATGATTTTCTTTTAAAAAAAAATTGTTTGTTGTTAAAAGAATCAAATGTAAGGCATTAAATAAATAAACGAGATAAAAGATACAACCTGATATGCTTATGCATGGAAAAACTTAAAACAATTGTTGTATCTTATTTGTTATTCCATTGGCTCACTGTCGTGTTTTATTCGTCATCAAGATCCAGAAGGAATCAGGGCCAGGTGGCCAACCAATGCAGGAGATAAGGATGTGCCCTCATCGTTTGTTCTGTTCTACCAATATATATTTTGATGCTTAAACCTATCCAAATGTTTAGGTATTTAGGTTGAAAGTAAAATATAAGTTCACATGTGTTTAATTGACAATGAGGAAGCAGTATATGAGATTTTTATAGTGTTATTAAAGTGTTTATATTTTTATGTAGGACAAGTGAATTATGGATATTTTTCATCATTTTAACTATTTCTTTTGTATTTGATTTAGAGATAATTATTTTTTAAAAAAAATTATTTTTTTGTAAGCAGAAATGTAAAACGAGTCAAATGTAAGACATTAAATAAATAAAGGGGATAAAGATGGAACCGATATGCTATGCGTGGAAAAACTTACGACAGGTGTTCATTCATTAAAGCTTAAAGTTATTTTTGTTCTCTTAACAAACGTTATTTTAGTTTTGATCTCTCTTTTATTTTGGTCATTAATATTAGTTTCACTTAAATTTTTTTTTGACAATTATAGTCATTTTTTACAAAAAAAATAAAAAATTAGAAGATAACGGATTAACTTATTTGATTATCCGGATCCTCATGAATGTTCAACTCATGTAGGGTGTCGACCGTTATTTTGAATTCTAAATCGATCTAAACAGGTTGAACATTCATGAAAAATCGAATCATAAAATAGATTGAAATAATTCATGGTACAAAGTGCTAGGGGCACCTTGCAAGGTGTCCCATAGATCTACGATATAATTTGCCTATTTTTACCGTTATGAATAGCAACTGAACCTTCAATCATGGCAAATTATATAGTATACCTACACAGAACCTTGCAAGGTGCCCTTGACACTTGAATATAAAGAATTTTTTTATCATTTAATGCGGTGACCCTGAATTTCCATTGTTTCTCCCTTTAGTCAATATTGTCCTGTCATTTTTCAAATGACACATTGTAACATAGCGCTAATATTACTATTTAACCATCGTTCAAACATTCACTTGAAATCCAAATCTCTTAATACTAGGGAAATTGGGATTTATTTCCTTTTTTTAACTTGTATGTTCAATTTAAAAGTTTGTATTGTATTTCACTTTAAAGAAAGAAATTATTTTTGTTTTTATTGTTTAGTACTTTAATGTGTAGGTCTTTTATCCTTCTAATCATATTATCTTATTAATTATTTATTTGACCAACTATCATCTTTTAGGGTCATAATATAATTCCAACATATGGATGAGACTAATAAATATATCTCGGGAAGACTCTATCATAATTGGCATACAAGATAAACGTGTTTGTTGGATGGTGGACTAATCTTCTACACTTTGAGAGCTTGCACCATTTAAACTTATTATAAATATTTAGAATATTATTTGATTAGGCATAATTTAATAGACTAATTAAAATTTAAGTCGAATAGTCGGTCATTTGAGATGCAATAATTACCCAATTTTCTTCGGGGTACTTTCTAACCACTATAAGTGCTTCCATCCACTTCGCCCACAAAAAATAAGCCTCGGGGTCTTGCTTTCCATTAAATTGAGAAAAGGTAACCTTTGGCCTATATAAATGTCTAGACCTTAGGTGTTCCTCAAAATCTTCATCATCTTGGACCCTTCTTGCTTAAGTTATTCGGATCCTTTGAGGTGGTGGCCTTGGGGCTCTCCTCGTTTGGCCGAAGACTTGTGGCCTATCCCTTGGTTCAAACTCCTCATCTTCTTCATCAAAGAGTTTATTATTCCTCATGCTGGACCCTTGAGGTTAACATCTAATTTGTTCCTCTTCCTCCTCCTCTTCATAATCTTCAAATGCCTCTTCTATCTTTCATGGTCTAGAATGTTGTGAGGTCTTTGATATAGACAACTTTCCAATAGCATCTAGGACCTCTTTTTCCCTGGATGTGGAAGGTGCCTTTGGATTGAGCTTTGGAAGAAAAGGTGACTCCATTTGATTTTGTTTGATCTCTTCCACTGCTTGAGTCAAGAAGTTGATTTTCTCGGCAAAACTCTGAAGGTACTTAGTGATCTTCTCTTGCTCACTTAGTTCCTCTTTAGATGGCTCCATGAATACTAGCACAAAAATACTTAGAACTAGGTAGAGGTAAAGACTTCTCCTCTTGGTGAGTATCACAAAACCAAATAAAAACATACTACACAAACCAAACTGAAAGCTACAAAATCCGAACTAACACTAGACGAAACCGAAAAACCAAACAACAAAAACCGAAACAAAAGACTAAACAAAAATCAAGACTAAAAACTAGTCGAAAACCCAAAACCAAAACAAATTAGCAAAAGCGAAACCAAAATTGATCAAAACCCGAAAAAAAAAACAAATGATCAAAACCAAAAATAAAAAACTAAAAAACCAAAAAAAAAAAAACAAGGCTAAAACCAAAAACAATTTGAGAAAAACTAAACGTGCTTGTGCAAGTGTGGGAGTGATCCAATTCTTGCTTTAAGACTTAAAAATTGGAGCCCTTGATGCGATTCATTTTATACATGTTTTTTGTACGGTTTTGAGCTACCTGTAGACAAATTCTTAATCTATTTGTATGGTAAAAATACTAGTCATGACATTACTTGTGCTAATTACAGGTGAAATGTGGATAGAATGAAGAATATAGAAAATTGCACTTTAGATTCAGCCTTTGGAGTAGAGCTGAAGGTTATCAAGCTAGTAGAAGGACATGGCAACAAGACGACAACTTCACATGAGTGTGAAGTCCGCAAAGGCCAGTGAAAATTCTGCGTTTGGCAAACGTGAGCTGAAGATGTCCAGTTCACGACACTGTTAACTGGATGTGACAAAGGCAAAGTGGAGTTGGCACTAAAGTGAAGTAGCAGATGCTAAGAGAGAGATCACGGCTTGTGGATGACAGTGTTCCCAAATGGCTCCAATATGACGACCATTAAACGACAGTGTCAGGAAATGTGAGAAGATGACAACCGAGAACTGTAGCGTCTGAAGAGGCCAAGTCCACCCGACTGTGCGCGATGACTGAGACAGAACATTTTCAGGTGACGCCCAGCAGAAGCCGACGTCTGTTGAGCATTCGACGACCATAACAATCTCGGGCAGCATGCAGATACCAAAAAAATCTAGTACATTGGCACGAGCTACGACAGGACCTGAGGAGACAAATCATACACTATTATGATCCTGCCCGATGAAATAATAGGACACCAGTACGAGAGAATCATGCTAAAGAAGAACGCCCGGTACAGTGTTGTAGGCTAATTTAATGACCTCTGAACAATGCAGGTTGCTTTAACGGCTTGCGTTGCATAGTTGGTGGTAATATGATGGAAATGGTTGAGTATTGATAGGTATGATGTGAGCTCTTAGTTGACATCTTGAGATGTAATCACATTTTAACCCTTGATTTATGAGAGTTTATTTGAGTCTTTATTGAGCATATCTTATTTGTTTGCTCATATTTCTTTGGTGGTGTGATTTGTCTTGCATGAATGATTGAATCTAGAACTTGATTTTAGCATACATATCAAAACCTTTTACGTGTTTGTGATACATTGAAGTGACAAAGGCAATTAGTTAGCTTTTGGCTTTTACCTTTTCATTGCTCTACACTACCCATAATCCTCTTTATCCCCTTAGGCATAACCAAGTTGAGTCGTATCTTTTTCTTTGATTTGTTTGTATCCCAATAAGCCAACTTGAGCCTTTTTCTTTGTTAAGCCTTGTTTTTGGACCCTTAAAGAGTTTGTATGTGATTGGATGTGGAAATGAAAAATAATTGATGGATTTTTAGTTGTTAGTTTTTAGTTTTTAGTATTTAAAAAAAATTTTAAGTTTGAAGAAATAAGAATCGGGAAGTAAAAGATTTCTAAGCCTTAAACCTCCATTAGTAGTTGAAGAATCTAAGTGGAAGTAGTTGATGAAACATCTAATCAATGTAAATTTCTTTACAATAACTCCAATTTGTAAGCATTGACAATTTTCTTGTCCTTAGCCAAGTTTCTTAGCCACGTTAACCCTAATAAAAGACCTTTTGAACAATGTGTTGCATTCGCAATAGGCGGGTGGCGAGGTGATCTTGAGTCAAGTTTACGGTTGAAGATCTTTCATGCAATTGACTTGAGCGTATTGAATATTTCAAAGCCT